>CM027668.1:0-5000000 GCA_015731905.1 Salix dunnii | reverse complement strand
AAAAAGGAAAAGTCGCACGACAAAATATTATATTTTTTCTATAATTTAAGTTGTTGTCTTTCTTTCAAGTATTTATTTAAAGTTTTAAACGACAACATAATCAAATAAAAATAGACTTTTAAAGGTGCCTCGCGGCGTTGCTCGAGGAAAACACTAGTTCTGAACCATTACACTTTTGTCTTGTTGAAGATTTACTTTGGTTTATAATTTCATTTATCTCTCATGTGATCATCAATAATTTAAAAAACCAAGAAAAATAATTTCTCACGAGTATATAAAAGACAACATTAGAACGACATTCCGTCCTGGAATGTTTTAAACGGGTTTGACAATACCCTTTTTATTTACAATAATAAAACTACTTTGACAAGCACACCAGCAATTCATCTAATTATTTTTATGCACTGTTCGTGAAAGACAGATGAATGAACGTGTAGGAAATTTCTACGAGGCTGGGTGCATCGAGCAATCTCATGAAAAGTAAAAGGAAAGCTTGACTTTTAGCGAGGAAGAAGATACTTTTAGCTTGTTGAATATTTTTAAGATATTATTTTAATATATTTTTAAATAATTTTTTTTAAAAAAAAAGTAACACCTATAATAATATCAATCCCACTAAGTAGAAAACACGAGTTTCCTTAACTGCGTTGCATTGGCTTTTTTATATATATAAAATAAAGGAAATAAAAGATTAAAAATATAGTGGTCTAAATGAAAAACATATGTATAATAATTTTATTTGAAATGACAAAATTAAAAAAAAAATCTAAACTTTGATACCAAAAATATTAAAGGATTTAAAATCAATCTAGAAATTAAAAGATTGAGAATCAATACGAAACTATAATATATAATCAATTTCGATTGAAGGATAAAATTGAAATAAATCAAAACTTTCATAATAGAAATAAAGATCATACAAAACAATCAAGAGATTAGAGACTATAATGAAAACTTGAGAAACAACGGGTCTGACGTGTACTTTCGCATGCAATAGAGAGAAAAGGAGGGAATTCAATCAACCACCGTGGAACGCCATGCGCCAAATCCGAAAAAAGAGAAAATGGTGAAGAATTAAGACCATTAATATTTTTTACATTTAAAAAAAAAATATTTTTGGCTACGATAAAGTTAAGGACAAGTGACTCGTATATTTTTCATTGTTCTAATTTGGCACAATTTCTCCACTTGTCTGGTTTACGTATGACATCTTATATTTTTTTATTTATATAATATTAGATCTGAAATATTATATATAAAAAAACTGCAAAAGTCAATCTTTTAAAAAAATAACATCATCTGATGATTTATTTTGATATAAAAATACACATATCCTTGAGAAAAAAATTGCATGTGCAACGATACAATTAACATGACCAGTATCAAAAATGCACCGAGATGACTATTCATGGTAATTATATGAAAAGAACACATAAAATGGTGTAAAATGCATTGTTACAGTCCACTATAAAATGAGTGTGGTTAAATAGTGATTTTACAACCTCATTTAGGGTCTGTTTGGGATGGTGGTTGCGGTAGCTTTTGAAAGTGCTTTTCGTGCCGAAATATATCAAAATGATGTTTTTTTATTTTTTAAAAATCATTTTTGACATCAGCACATCAAAATGATTTAAAACATCAAACCGCCATTTTTTAAAATAAAAAGAAAAAAAATGGCAAAACGCCGTTTGGGCCGCTCACCCAAACAGGCACTTAGTTGTATGCATTTTTTTTCCTAATCAAATGAGTTTTTTGTGTTGAGAAAAATATAATTTTGATAATGACAAAACACGTGTAAGTGACTAATATTATTTGTAATTTACAAAAATTATATTTCTTTCAGATCAAATGAATTTTTTGTATTGGAAAAAATATGGTTATGGCTACAACAAAGCACGAGCAAGTGGCTAGTATTATTTATATATTTTTTTTAAATCTTGCATGTACAGCAAAATAATTAGTTATTTGTAATTTTAAAAAATTATTTTTTGTGTGGATGAAATAACTTTTTATATTGAAAAAAAAATAATTCTAACCGTGACAAAATGTGTGAAAATGACTAGTATTTTTTTTTATATATATATTAACATGTCTGACGGTGCGACTGAAACTGCATGTAGATCCAAACACGTCTACTTCATCAAATAGTCCGAGTCCAGACAATTTATTTTTAGGAAATTAAATCCTTGTAAAGTCAGCATACTCACGCTGCAACAGAGCATTAACAGCTGCAATAAAACATTAATTATCATGAACAAAAGAAAAAACACTGTGAAAAACAATTATCATCAACAACGGCCCCTGCTGCTCGTTCATGCCGACGATGATACGTGATTTGAGCAGCTCTGGAAACTGTTCATCTATTTCATTAGCATAAACAGCCATAAGGGAAAACAAAAACAATTGAGGAAATGAAATGCACTGTTGCACTTCACCAGGGTGGGTAAACAGTTATTTCATATTCTCATTTAGTTTTTTTTAATATTAATATGAATAGTCGTAGAAAGAATCAACTGAGGAAGTGAGATGCATTGTTACAATTCAATAATCCACAGTAAATTTAGTGTGGGTGAACAGTGATTTCACCACCTATAATAATAATAATAATAATAATAATAATAATAATAAAGCCTGTCTAAAATTCTAAATTTCACTCATCCAATGATCACATCCCCGTCCATCATGACTATTTAACCAGCTTGCTCCATTGGCACCGTCCGATCGTTTCCACCAGTATAAACACATGGAACACACGGCTTTTCAATGTGGACAAGGGCAAGACGAATAGAAAATTACATGATTTATTATATGTTTTTACTTTTTTTAGCAACCAAGGAAAGAAAATAAAAAAACAAGTAATGTTTGAGCGTGTTCATCAACTTACCAATAACAGATGCACAATCGCTGGCCTCTAAATCAGGTCAATGACAGCGTGGCATTCAATTTGAATTATTCCATGAAAATATAAACAGAAATAAATTATAAGCACATGATTAGTGACAGAGGCTTCCGGATTTATTTTTTAAAAGTCCGGAATGTAATTAAGTATGAACCTAGTAGATTAAGGAAATGGTATCTCATATGAACCTAGTTGATTAAGGAAATGGTATCTCATACCGCGTTTAATTTATTAGAGATACAGAAATGGTAGCCCATCACCTTCATCAGCCCCGACGACAGCTCCTCCCAGCTGCTGCAGCGGCGTCTCTCCCTCTCTTCTTCATCCCCGGAAAGTCACCACCATCGGCGTCACTCTGTCTCCCTTGCAGTAAGCCCTTCAATTCTCTCATTCTCTCTCCCCGACGGTGCCACTCTCTCTCTAACAAACCGGCGCATCAAGCAGCCCCTCCTCCTTTAATCAGCTCCGGTGACCTCCAGAAGTTCCCTTGCAGCAAGCCCAGCCTTCTTCTCTAGCTCCGGCGACTAACAGCAGCAGCTCCGACGAAGCAGCAGAGGAAAGTCAGCACAGGTCAGCCACTTCCAGCCCTCCTCCCGGCCACCACGGGCCACCATTTTCGATGCCATCACGACAGGGAGAACCACCTCGACGTCCTCTACCCAACGGTAGCATCGTGTAACCCTCTCGTCGTGGTCGGCCGACCAAGTTACTGTTCACGTAACTGCACTGTTATGTTTCGTATTTTACTTTTTTTTTAAAAAAAGAAAACAAAAGAAAGAAAAGATGTGGGCCGGGCTGCTCTCATCCCAGCCCAACCCAGCGGTGGTGGGCCTTTGGCCCACCAGGGCTGGCCCATTTGGTTGGGTTAGGACTGGCCCGAAATTTTTTTATTTAACAAAACAAAAATGTGTTTGTTTTCGTGCATACGGCAATTCAAGGTTTTTCCATGCATATTTTTCATGAAAAAAATATATGTTGCATCTTTCATATATTTTAAATAAAAATTGGATATCGTAACCAGTTTGCGATTATCCATTGGCATTCGGCCAAAATATCAAAAATAATTTAATAATTATTTTGTTTTAGATTTCATGGTGTAAATTTATATTGTAAAGTACACCCGCAAATAAAAAGATTTTTTTTATTGCGGTGTAAAATTACATTGTAAAGTACATCCGTAGATATATAAAAAAGAGTTTTTAATTGCAGTGTAAAATTACATCGTAAAGTACACTCGCGGACAAAAAAAATACTTTTTTAAAAAAATGTAGTGTAAAAATTTTTAACTTAAAAAAAAAACAATCAAACAACAATGCAGCTTACCTTAGGTAGGGTGCACTGGGGGTGACACGTCTTCCCCTTGCACAATAAGTCCCCTTACCCAAGACTCTCGCAGACCATTAGGTTCCTAGTGACCTTAATACTAGATGGAGACGTCTTATAATTATAGTTGTTAATTTTACGGTTATAAACAACCTCTCATTTTGACCGCGCGCCATTGTCTCCCCAAACCGCGGGGGACGGCGGGGCGCGAAGCGCGAAAAATCGTCGTCGCGACAGTGGCAACTCGATTATCATTCTTGCCATCGTCATTTTATATCTCCTTCCCTTTGTCTTTGTTCTCTCTCTTCAACTGTCTGCAATATCTCTTGATGTGACCTTTCATGCCACAATGATGACACTCAACATTGGCAAACCTGTTGGACTTGTTTCTGCTGTTATCTCTATTTTTCGGACCTCTACTCTTACTCCTCCCCCTTCTTTCTATAATCAACACCTCTGACTGCGAAGAGGATCCCTGTGATTTTCTTCTCATCTCTTCATTCAATATACTACTTTTAGCCAGATTCATATTGATTTCACCATTTGGGGCTGAGTTAAATAGTGACATTCTAAATGTCTCCCAAGAGTCCGACAATGTACCAAGTAAACACAATCCTTGAACCTCTTCGTCAAACTTGATACCCATCCCAGCAAGCTGATTAATAATTCCTTGGAAAGTGTTCAAGTGATCCGTTAAGGGAGTTCCATCTTGGTATCTCAAATACATCAATTGTTTCATCAAAAACATTTTACTATGCCCAGTCTTACGAGCATACAACTCCTCAAGTTTTTTCCAAAGTGTGCGTGCATGTGTCTCACCCTCAGTATGATTCAACTCATTATCATCTACCCACTGTCTAAGATATCCACATACTTGTCTGTGCATCAAAGTCCATTCTTCATCAGATTTATTTTTTGGCTTCTCAGACGCAAACACGGGTAAATGGAATTGTTTCACATAAAGCAGGTCTTCCATTTTACCTTTCCATAGATGATAATTTGAACCATTCAAACACACCATTCTACTTAGATTAGCCTCCATTATTCAACACAAGATATTTAGGGTGCTTAATCGCACCAAACTCTGATACCACTTGTTGGGAGAAACAACAATACTCAACACTCCCTCTTTGTGTGAATCTATAGGAAACTACCAAATAGAGCAATATATATGCGGAAAATATATATCCAAACACCACAAACACAAGACACGCAATTTTTACGTGGAAAACCTTCTCAATGTGAGAAGGAAAAACCACGGGACCGTAGTCCACTCAAACACTTCCACTATTAATAGTAATAGGAATACACAAGTCTTCTCTAGTCTTAACTAAAGGCATACAAACTGAAACTATCTTCAAGAAATACAATTTCTTGGCATAAATCAACCAATACAAGAATTCAAGGAATATCTCACCAAAAACAGAGGCTACTGTTCACGGGATGAAAACCATATGCAAAGAGCTCAGAATCCAATCTCCACCGTTCACAATGAAGATTCACATGTCATGAACATCCCTGTAAAGTTTCAGCTCAATTGGACCACAAAAACTTGTCGATCAAACTACTTGATCATAACTGGACAGAAAAATCCAAGAACACTCTTTTTTCTCTATTTTGGCAACTCACTTGTTTTCTTGTGTCAATCTCTCTATCTTTTTTTTTTTTTCCTCCAGCCACCAAAGAGGTGGGGACATAAAACCCTACTTTTTAAGTGGGTCCTTTTATGTGGGCTAGATCTACACAAGATTTTGGGTCATCCTCTACATAGGAGGGAAACCCAAACCCAATAGAAAAAGGCAAGACGAATAAAAAATTACATGATTTATTATTTGTTTTTACTTTTTTTAGCAACCAAGGAAAGAAAATAAAAAAACAAGTAATGTTTGAGCGCGTTCATCAACTTACCAATAACAGATGCACAATCGCTGGCCTCTAAATCAGGTCATTGACAGCGTGGCATTCAATTTGAATTATTTCATGAAAATATAAACAGAAATAAATTATAAGCACATGATTAGTGACAGAGGCTTCCGGATTTATTTTTTAAAAGTCCGGAATGTAATTAAGTATGAACCTAGTAGATTAAGGAAATGGTATCTCATATGAACCTAGTTGATTAAGGAAATGGTATCTCATACCGCGTTTAATTTATTAGAGATACAGAATACTGTATAAATTTGTTTGCGGATACTACTCTGAATACACATAAAGGACATGATCAGCAAACAGCTAGGATTTCGATATATAAAAAATTCACGTGTAAATATTATACCTAAATTCCTAGCCGAACTCGTCGCGTAAAAAAACAAAAGCACCACTCGGCTCTTCTCCCTGACCTGCGTTGTTTCATAGGCAATCAGAAGAAAATCCAGCAGCCACAAAACCTCGTCCGTTAATCAAGCGGTCTGATACAGGTCAAGGTATTGAGTTTCTAGTACGTGATTTAATGACGTCAATGCACTTTTTTATTTTATTATTATTATTCTGTTGAAAGGATGATAGTTTTATTTTGCGTTTCATGATAGAAATATCATAGTGTCCTTCCCTTATCGTTACTCATAGCCTCGACAATAAAAACTTTTAGCTATTAACTGGAAGATTTTCATTGCATCATTGTGTCTTGTTGGTCTTCTTGTCAGCGATGTAGTGTACAAAGTCCCAGATCATCTCGACAGCGATGTACTGAATAATAAATTTTGATTTTGAGTTAAAATATATATTTTTTTATAAAAATTTGAAATAATTTAATTTTTATTTGTTTATATAAATTAACGAGTGATACCTTCTAAAACATGAAGTTTCATCGTATAAAAAAAATAGTATCTAAAAACCTTAAAAGATTACTTTAGCAATAAAAATAATGAAATTTAAAGATATATTTTTTTAAATTAAGTTTTGAATCACATCAACTATATTTTTCTGAGGTTATATCTTTTAATATAAAAATTAGTAATTTAATATGTTATTATGTGAAAAACTTACTTGAACACAGAAATATGATCTCGTAGATTTAGTAAGGTTACAACCAAGGTAGTTTGAATATTCTTGATATAATAATAATAATAATCAGTATAGCCTACCTTTTTCGCAAGTAGTGTTGATACTTTAAAAAAACTAATCGGCAGAGAAATCACGAACATAAAGAATATTAATTATAAGCCTGAACTAGTTAACTAGTTTACAAAAACTTCTCTCTGCTTCGGGTCTGTTTGGAATTGCTTTTTCTTTTGTGGTTGAGGTTGAAAAAAAACAGTTTCAAAAAAAGTACTTTTACTGTGGTTCAAAATAAGCAGTGAAGTGTTTGGTTAAAACTATGGTTGAGTTTGAGGTTGAAAAAAAACAGTTTTGTGTGTTTGGTTACCAAACTTTTCATTTTGCTTTTAACTTGTGAAATTACAGAACACACACACATCTCGATATATATATATATATATATATATATATATATATATATATATATATATATATATATATATATATATATATATATATATATTTTAAATATTTAATAATTATAATAAAAAAATATAATTAATAATTCATGTAAATTAAACACTTATTTTTATTCTACCATCAAACTATTTGTAATTTCATCACGAACTAAATCCATACGTGAAGTACTTTACGATCCCAGAACAATAGTAAAATATCATCAAAAATAAAATTATGATTGCGAGACAAAATTTATATTTTGATATTCTTCTAATATATTTATTTATTGTATTTAATTTTTAGATTATTTTAATATTAACAATATATTTTTTATAATAAATACACACACACACCAGCCCCCCAGCCCTATACACACACACACACACACACACACACACACAACACACACACACACCCCAGCCCTATATATATATATTTTTGCCCAGCCCCAGCCCCAGCCCCAGCCCCCTGGTTGCAACGCACCGAAAGCAGTAAATTGCTGCTTTCGGTGCAACGTGATTTCGGTAGTAAAAATAGTGGGCCCCACTATCAAACTGATATTTTCTTTTGTTAACCAAACATGCATTTTAAGGTGCAAACTGCGTTTTACACAAAACACAGTTTGCACCACGTAAACAAACAAGCACTTCGTATACTGTGATGTGCTGTCGTTTAAAAATATAATTATTCGACAGTACCGTGTTCTTGCAAAATGGCTCGAGATTTCATGTTATTGTTTCGTGCGTGTGTGTTTGTATTAATAGACACACACGTGCAAGGAAGATTCGATAAAATAATACATTCTCGGCTCTTGTAATCCGAACACATCTTTCCTGTAAAATTACGTGTTCCATGTAAAGTCCAGAATGAAATTGTGTACGGACAATGGAGTCATTTCCCTCTAATTACTTTGTTTCCATTTATTTTTCGTGGATTTTAATGTATGCGTTCAAAGCAGCGTGAGAAATGTAACATGCAAAGGCAGTGCAGTGCCGGGCATTGATTCACCCTCAGCAGTCATCCAATCGTTTTCCACTCTCTTTTTTCGTGTTTGATTAAGTTTTTTTTGTTTGTTTCTTAAAGAATATATTGGTTAGTTAAAAGATTTTGTTTTTTTGGTTTCAAAAATATTTTTTTATATGCTAGTGTAAAAGTTATTTTTGAAAAAAAAATAAATTATTTTAATATAAAAAATATTTAAAAAAAAAATACTACAAACAAAGAATAGTATAGTGTCGAGACTTGGATGAGCAATGCGTTTGCTTTTTCTACGTTTTATATATTATATATATATATAAATAGATTTAGAAAATAAAATAAAAACTTCCCATTCAAATATATACTGGGTCTTGAAAACACATTTTAGAGATTCTTCACACTTTTCAACACTAGTTTTTTCATAGCTTTGTCCCCGATAAATACGATGCGGTAGTAAAAAATATAAAATCTATATAGTGGGTTTTGAGTTCGAGTCAGAGTATGTATTTTTTATTAAAATCTAGGATAATAAGAATTTTATTCACTCATCTAGGTCCACAAAATACATTTTTCAGGGGATATGATTTCTTCGAATTAAAAAAAAAAAAGAAGTTTTTTCATAGTTTTTACCGAAGAAAAAACATGAACAGTACAATTCCTTTTCTTTTATATACATCTGGCAATGTAAAATATCAAAACAATTTTTTATATTTAATTAGAATAATAAACCTAATATTTTTTTTAAATATTTTATATTTAAATTATTAGTAAATTTAAATTTTATTATCAATCTAGTATATATTTTTTAGCTAACAATACGTTTTTTTACTATACTTTTAAATCCGAATGAAATAAATTAATATTTTAAAATTAAATTCGTGCAAACACTAAATAAATATCAAGATGAGTATTATAAATCACAGTCTTGATTTTTATGAAAAATAATTGTAATCCTAATAATTTTTTTCTTGAAAAAAATAATCTTTATTTTCAACAAATGAATAAATGTTATAGTTTTTCACTAGAAGAGAAAAACTGAAAAAAAAAACTAAAAAGGAAAAACAAGATCTGTTTTATACCACTAAACACATTTTCAATCTCGTTTGCCTTTTCACTGCTGTGAGACTATTCCACCTATTCTTTACTGAAGGTCCCCGGGCAACTACTCTATCTCATCAACCAAATTACAAATCAGTACTAAAAAAAATCCATAAAACTAACGCCAATAATTTGGCTTTTAACTTTCCCCTGGAATGGAATTGATGACACACGCGCGCGCACGCACACACAATGAATTAAGAAAATATTTTTTTATTTGTCGTCGTCGATTGCCATGCGTTATTGTTTTTTGTGTTTGATACTGTAATGTAAAATATATTTTTTAAAATTTTATTTAATTAAGGCCCCGTTTGTTTGCTGGAAAGTGGTTTCCTTTTGGAAAGTAAATTACGGGGAAAATGAATTCCTGGAAAGTGAATTCCTATAAAGTGAATTCCGATGTTTGACAGTGTTATGGAAAATGAACTGGAAAACACTTTCCAGTGTTTGTTTATGTTATGGAAAATGATCTGGAAAATAATTTATTAATAAATTAATTTTTTTTTCAAGTTTATTAAAATAATGAGGAATAAATTTTACAAATTAAAAAGTTGAATGAGAATGAAATTGAAAAAAAATATAATTTCATAAATTATCTCAAATAAAATAAATAATAATCAAAATAATAGAGATCAAATCTAAATTTTTTTTAAAAAAATAAAAGGTGAATAAATTAAAATAATAATAATTAACATTTCATAAATTATTTCAAATAAAATAAGTAACAATAAAAAAAATGAGGACCAAATTTGATAGATAAAAAAATTCAATAAAAAAATGATAAGAAAAAAGCAAATAGCAATTATAAAAATAAGAATCAAAATTAATATAAAAATTAAATTTTAAGAGATGGAATTGAAAAATAAATATTCAAAATAAATTATATATAGCAATCAAAAGTTTGAGGATCAAATTTGATATAATCAGCAAATAATGACATTTATAAATTTTTCACAACTTCCGGAAAGTGTTTTCCGCCCAAATTTTCCGGAAAACACTTTCCTGAAAACCAAGCCAAATTCTTTTTTGACTGGAAAGTGTTTTCCGTTGACCAACTTTCCAGAAGACAAACAAACACAGGAAAGTTTGGAAAGTGATTTCCCGGAAAGTGAATTCCGGGAAACAAACGGGGCCTTAAGATATACTAAACTATTGTTTTTAAAACTTATTTTTAACACACACACATATATATATTAAATGTTATTGAGAAATAATTGATAAATTATTTAATAATGTAAAAAATAATTGAGAAATTATTTAAAACAAAGTAAGCAGCGTGCCAAGCATGCCTGTTGTGGTGAGTTTAAAAGAGCCGTTTTTTTTCTCCTTGAAATTATATTATAATAATATATATATATATTTTTATTTTTTAAAATTTCTTTTTGACACCAAAATAATATGAAAAACACTGAAAAAATAATTCAAAACACAATTGTACACTACATTATATAAATAATCATTTTCTTCAATTCAATTAACAGAGTAATCAAATCATTGATTTGGTTTCACCGCGACCCCCTCGTTCAGACCTGTTGTTTGCAATTCAAATTGATTTTTTCCCACTTTATTCGCTATTTTCATCTGTATTCAATTAGATCCTTGAAAAGTAGGTGGAACGTGGCTAGAACTGTTCCCGTATTGGTGGTGTTTGGGAATATATTTGTAAATTGTTTTTGAATACACACACACATATATATACATATATATACATATATATATATATATATGTATGTATATGTATGTATATATATATATATATATATTATTTTTATTCTTCATTTCTTCAATTATATTTTTGATATTTTTAAATCATTTTAATGTATTGATGTTAAAAATAATTTTTTATAAAATAAAAAAATACTATTTTAATAAAATATACTTAAAAAACAACCATAACTATAATTTCAAATAAAAACTTAGTAACACAAGATTCGCTCTTAAATGCATGGAATGAAGGGTAATTATATTTCGATATATAATAATGGTTTTATATTGTATTTTGAAAATATTTTTTTTAAATTAAATTTTTTATATAATTTTAGATTATTTTCATATATTGATATCAATAATTATTTTTAAAAATTAAAAAATATTATTTTAATATATTTTTACACATAAATATACTTTTAGAATTTTTTTTATCAAGACCCCAAGCATTCCGCAAGATTTAAAACTTATTGTAGAAAATAATTGAAGTCTGTAAAAAAATGTCAGTAGCAATAATACGAATAAATCATTCAAGTATCCGAATAAGAATGAGGGCAAATGGTCATTTCCAAATAAACCCCCCAATCTCCTTGCCCCTGCTCGCTCTGCTGATCAAGCACTCGGGGTTTTTATTTTTTTTAAAGCTAATTATTAATTTAGTAGTAAGCCAGAAAGGAAAAGGAAAACGAAAACATACTACAACAACTACTACTACTACTGAAAAGTAAAAAAGCAAAAACCACTCCGCGAGAAAGGAAACGAAACGAAAACCAAGTTTCTCTTCTAGTTTGCTCTCAGATCTGAATTTTCCCTTCTTTTGATCCAATAAAAACAAATTAATGTTTAGATTTGAACAGGAAAAAATGAGGAAACGGATTTCATTTTCTTTTTGATTTTGATTTCCTTTTTATCTCCCGCTTTTCTTTTTCAGTTTTTGTTATTCCGTGAGGAGATGGCCGACGCTGTGATCCCTACCGCCGTGCTGCGTAATCTCTCCGACAAGCTCTACGAGAAGCGAAAAAATGCGGCTCTCGAGGTCCCTCTCTCGCCCTCTCATTCCAATATGTGTTTGTCGAATACGGTTTTGTCTTTCTAGGGTTTTTGAACTCCTATGCATGTAGATTGAAGGAATAGTGAAGTCGCTGGCGGCCGCCGGGGATCACGAGAAGATATCCGCAGTCATCAATTTGTTGACCATGGAATTCACCACCTCTCCCCAAGCCCACCACCGCAAGGTTTGTCTGTTTTTCTAAAAAAAAATTAGAAGCGTGAATTATTTTTGAATTTCAGTATTATGATTTAATTGCATCATTATTTGATTTTTTATTTCTGATAATAACTGCGTCATTATTTTGACACTTTATTTATTTATTTATTTTCTGGCAGGGAGGATTGATAGGACTGGCAGCTGCAACAGTAGGGTTGACTACAGAAGCAGCCCAACATCTCGATGTTAGTGATCTGAAACTCCTCTCCGCTACTTGTTTGAACCTTTAGAACTGTCTGTCATTTCTCTTTAAATAGTAATTTTGAATTTTTTTATTTTTTCATTTAAAATTATGTTTTTGGTGTTTTTAAATAATTTTTTAATCCGATGTTGTTAAAAATGATTTTTTGAGAATAAAATACATAATTTTGATGCATTTTCTGAATGAAAAACATTTTCAAAAACAATCTCAATCACACAATCAAACAAACACTTAATGGGTCTGGGCTCTAGTTTTGGTGTTCAGTTTTGTTGACAGATAGGTGACAAGGTTCTTAAATTTTTGCAGAATAATTGTGCAGAAACTTTCCAAATTTTTTCTCAAACTATGGGTTGAATCCATGTTCATGGGCTTTGAACTGAGCTTCTACACTCCCATTGGGATTATGTGCCATTTAGTGAGGGTTAAATATTTGATTAATTGAACATAATTGATGAAGTACGATGTGCAGTATTGAAAGATGTTTAGCTTCTGTATGAATTTATCATTTCATCATGTCTTAATATTTTTTTCTTTGCATAGAACCTGTATTATGTTTTCACTTCATTCTGGAATTTTAAAATAAAGAATCTGCCAATCAGAAGTAATTTGGTTGAATTATATAGGTGATTACAAAATTCATTTTGGACCAAAAATTCTGGGTTTAGTATGGTTAATTTCACAAGAGAATTGAAGAGGGGAAAAATTGGGAAAAGGAGGAAGATAGACATTTCCTAACAAATAGACTGCATCAATATAAAGAAAGTATGATGCTGTCAAAAGCTTAAACCATAAATGTTTGAATGATGGATGCAAAATAAAACCATGCAAGAGTTCTTAAAATAACACTAAAAAGTTTATTCTCAGAAAATAGTGAGTACCATGCCCACTTCAATGACTAGTATGCAAGAAGCAAGACATACAAGCTCCACCTTTTACATTGTATCCATTCCCAGTAAAGAATGTTAATATTCCATGACATTGCTGTGGCTTAGAGGACATTTGCTAGTGCAGTTCCACTGCAGATACTTAGAGAAACGGAAATGGATTTGCAAAGGCTGCAAATTAAACTTGGTCTGGTATGAAAGTGTGGGTATCCCCTGACAATAATAGCAATCAAGATTTTTTGTGATTGCTTGTGTAGAAGGATCACTAGGACAAAAATGTAGCAATCTCAATTCTGCTTCCTATTAGAGCGATTATATTAAGGATTACTGTTTAGATATTCTTTACTTTTGAATCAAAAACTTACCTCAACCTTATTCTATCCTTTTAGTGTTAAAGCCAAAACCCAAATGCAAAAGTGGGTGGGTTCACACATGTTTGTTGCATGTTCTTAGAACTATCTTTTTTGGATTGCTATCTCAGAACCATGATAAATTACAAACTTAGATGCATGGATGTTGATATTCTACCAGACAAACATTATAATAGAATTACAGTTCAACTTAAGCTGATGCACGAATGTCAATTTATCAGCTGAATTTAAAATTTAAGAACCAAAAGACAATGCTACCTTGATGTCTAGAAAGTACAATATCGAGTTATCCCGCATGATAATCTTGTGGTAATCTTAACACTGCCCCCACACACACACCCTCTGATTTAATGGATCTGTATACACCTTGCTGCTCAAGGCTAAGGCTTTCCTTTGTATAATACTTTCTGGAATTTGATTAATAATATCGATTTGCTGTAGGATAGGGAGCTTGAAGAGGCTATCTCACCACATATTTGTACCATCTGTTACCTAGTAGGGACATGTAACACCAGCCTTTTGCATGTTGTCTGGTGGTTTGTGATACTTGGAACAAAACAATTGTGATTTTGTGTCAATGTGATGGTCTGATTCCATTAAAAAACTTCTTGTAGTGCCTGTTTGATAGGGTGGTAGAGATTGCTTTTCAAAATGCTTTTTGCTTGGAAACCCATCAAAATAATATTATTTTCTTTTTTCTATAAAATTTATTTTTGATATCAACATTAAATTGATCCAAAAAACACAAAACAATAATTTGAAGCTAAAAAAAATTCAAATGTTTTTAGAAGCATGTTCCAACCACAATCTCAAACACGTATTTGTGAGGATTTGTAAGGGGGGGAGATTGGAAGTTACCGGGAAGAGCTTTTTTACTTTTTTCATGCTATTTTTTCTATTGAGGCAACTGTTATGAGATAGAATAGCGCATTAGCCATTTCCAAAATGAGAAAAAGAAGTCTATCATTATGTTGTATTGCTTAAGAAGCAAATTTATGTGAATTAGATTAGAGTGATGGAGGGCAGTCTGCTACAATTTGTTATGATTTTATTCAGCTCAAAAGCATTATGAGACATTTTATTTTTTCAACTCTTAGTCTTTTCTCTTTTTTATTTTGGTTATGTAATATTTGCTATTGTTTGAATGTGCCTTGCCAGAAAATTGTGCCACCTGTACTTGAGTCTTTTGCTGACCAAGATAGCAGAGTTCGTTATTATGCTTGTGAAGCTCTATATAACATTGCCAAGGTAAGAATTCATATTGCAGATTGCCTGATTTATATTTCATGCCATTTTGTGGTTTTGTTTGGGGTTTAACATACTGTTTTCTACTGGCATGCAGGTGGTTAGAGGAGATTTTATTATTTTCTTTAATAAAATCTTTGATGCCCTGTGTAAACTTTCAGCAGACTCAGATGGCAATGTACAGAGTGCTGCTCATCTTTTGGATCGGCTTGTAAAGGTAAAATACTTGCTCCTTGCCTCTAAGTATCCACTGATTTTTATTAATCAATGTGTTGTGTAAGATTGGATCCTCTTAAAATTTCATTTCTCATATTTTGCCATAATGAAACAGGACATTGTTACTGAAAGTGATCAATTCAGGTATGTTACATTTATATATGCACTTCAAGGATTCACTGAGGTCTTCATAAGCTGCTCTGATAATGAAGAAGTGCTATGTTACATGGTTTATTTATTCATTTTTACTTTTTAGCATTGAAGAATTTATACCGTTGCTGAGAGAACGCATGAATGTCCTAAATCCCTACGTCCGACAGTTTTTGGTGGGATGGATTACTGTTTTGGACAGTGTTCCAGATATAGATATGCTGGGTTTTCTTCCTGATTTTCTTGATGGTAATAGATATTTAAAATCTGACATCTTTCTTTGATTTATACTTGTATGTTGCTTCTTAGTATATAAATCACCAATTTTTGATAAATCTCAGGTTTGTTCAATATGTTGAGCGACTCTAGCCATGAAATACGACAGCAAGCTGATTCTGCCCTTTCAGAGTTTCTTCAAGAGATTAAGAACTCCCCAGTAAGATTTCTGCTACATTTTGTTCTCATTTACTGTAGTTTCTAATTCCTGGTCACTTGCCTTAGAAAAGCATTATTCCAGCAATAAATGTATGTATTTGCATTTCTTTATCTTCTGAATTTATATAGTATGGTTGGCGTCAAGTGTTTTGATATAAAAACAAAATCTTTTGTTCATTTGAAATTTTCTGACTCGAACAGTGCTACTGTTGAAGTCTGTAGATTATGGTCGCATGGCTGAAATACTGGTTCAGAGGGCAGCTTCTCCAGATGAATTTACTCGCTTAACAGCTATCACATGGGTAAGAAGTTCTCATTTTCATTTCACATATTTATATTTGTGGATGGGTGTATATACATGTATATATTCTTACAGTGTAACTTATAATTTTGTATCTGTTGCAATATCTTCTTTGGCGTAACCTTTTAGTTTTTGACAAATTATTACTTCATTGGAGTTATATAACAGTTCTCCTGCATTAACTGTGCAGATAAATGAGTTTGTGAAACTTGGTGGTGACCAACTTGTCCCCTATTATGCTGATATTTTGGGAGCAATTTTGCCTTGCATATCTGACAAAGAAGAGAAAATTAGAGTGGTAAGCTGGTTTAAACTCTCTGAAAGGAAAAAACCTGTGCTGAGCATATTATGCTGAGATGTCTTTTGGTTTTAAGGTTGCTCGTGAAACCAATGAAGAGCTTCGAGCAATCAAGGCTGATCCTGCTGAAGGGTTTAATGTTAGAGCAATTCTCTCCATTGCAAAGAGGTATAGCTTGGCAACCTGTCAAATAAATAAAAAAATTTAAAAATGCTAGCAATTTGCTGTTTACTAGGGCATCTTATGAAGAGCTGCATTTGCTAACAATGCTTACAACTTAGTGATGGTGCTATCTCTGATGTGAAGATCATTTAAAATGATCTGTGGTGACTGTTGATTCTCTTGGCTGTTCAGGCAATTATCGAGTGAGTGGGAGGCTACTCGAATTGAAGCATTGCACTGGACATCAACGCTTTTGAACAGACATCGCACTGAGGTAATCAGGCATAATCGACAAGTCTTATACATGTCTGGTTAATTTGTTTATGCTCCAAGGCTCTGAGCTGCAATTGTAAATTTGGGTTCTTGTCTCCAAGGGTGCCAACCCATTTGTTGGCAACTTCTGGCATTCTTTTTTCCATGGGGGTTGAGACAGTTGAGGTTGCATTAGAGATAGAGTTAGTGGTGCAAGCATCTGAATTCTTAACACAGACCAGAAGTGTGGGTATGATTCATGGCATAGAAGGAATGGACTGAAAACTGTATTCAGCTCTGTCCTTCCAATGGATTAGTAGACACTGCTTTGGGCTCTCATTTTCTTTTTCGTTTTTTTTAGATTGGATACGACTAAAGCTGTCTTAAATTTTGTTTTTGTGAAACAGGTCTTGTCTTTTTTAGATAAAATATTTGATACTCTTCTCAAAGCACTGTCAGATCCATCTGATGAGGTAATCATGTACATTTGATCATTCATTTTCTTCTCTTAAAAGTTTTGTCTATTTTTTTCTTACTTGATTGATTTGACAACTGCAATTCTTCCATTCAGTATTTTTAATGCTGGAATTAATAGATCATACTGCACATATCTATGCATCTGGAATGATTGTTCCTTCTTTACATCAGTAAGGGTTGTGCCCTTGAGATTGGCTTCCATATGCTTGTTTTAAATATCCATTTAGCTTTCAATTTGTTTTCATAGAGTAAAATGTTTCGCTCAATTTGCTAATTCAGAACTACAATAAGCCTGATTATTACAAGGTCAATTAGAAGCCCAATACCGTTTTCTTATAGTCTTGCTGAATCAGCTAGACTGAATCTGTTCCATCGTGTCCTTTCTTTTAAGTACATTTCACATTACTATTGCCCAGGACTATCATCCACTACTTGCTTTACTATTTTGTTCAGAAATTTATCCGCATATGGAAAGGGTGCAAAAGGCAAAACAATAGTAATTTAAGTGGGAAAACTAATTACCCTGCAGAAAATCTTAAATACCTAATATTTGGAGATCTTTTTCTGAGCCCCATTTCTTTTATTGTGTTTTACACATTTTCTCTGTCAAAAACAAATCCTAGGATGCTAAAAGAGAAATCCCACTAAACCACTAGATTATTATATTTATCACTATGGATTATACAACACATCAGGCCTGCCTTTGAAGTTGGTCCAGTTCTATAGAAAAGTATGAACTCCATGGTTCAAATTTATCTTCCAGTTGTTAGAGTCTCTTTGCTGTTTTCTTTCTGTTCTCTGTACTTCTCATTACCTTTTAACCCCCCCCCCCCACCTCCTGTTATTGTCTACCTGTTAATTTATTGCGGCATATATATACAGATCAAAAAATTATATTGTGCTGGGTTTTCATATTTTTAATCTGTTGCAATTCTGTTTATGTCTCCAGGTGGTACTCCTTGTTCTTGAGGTTCATGCATGCATAGCGAAAGATCTGCAACACTTTCGCCAACTTGTTGTTTTCTTGGTGCATAATTTCCGAACTGATCACTCTCTTCTGGAGAAGTGAGTCTTTGCTCTCTTCTTGCTGCTTTTATTATTTTACAGAAGTTATTGTAGTTTAGTTGGTCCACCATTTGCATTTTACGTGTAGCTTTAATCACATGTCTTATGTCTTCTGCATATCATTCTTGTTCTGTTAGGCGCGGCGCTTTGATAATCCAGCGACTCTGTGTTCTTTTAGATGCTGAAAGGGTCTATCGTGAACTTTCTACAATATTAGAGGGGGAAGCTGACCTGGATTTTGCATCTATAATAGTTCAGGTTTGATCATCATTCTGGAACTTAAAACTGTGATGCTTGAGGGCCCAAATGATTCAATACTTTTGAGGGTTTTTTTTTTCTTCAAAAGAATATTAAACAAAATGAAGCTTCTTTATGAGTTCTCCTTCCTAAAACAGCACTCTCATGCATAACTGGGGAAAGAGTTACAAAGGCAAAAATATTTTGATACCTTTTCACATCTGTTGTCCATTCCACTTATTTACAAGTTTTCCTGTTTGTTTCCCAGGCTTTGAATTTGATTTTACTCAAATCCTCTGAATTAGCTGAGCTTCGAAATCTTTTAAAACAATCTCTGGTGAATTCTGCTGGGAAAGATTTATTTGTTTCTTTGTATGCGTCGTGGTGCCATTCACCCGTGGCAATTATAGGCCTTTGTTTATTAGCACAGGTAAGTATTTTGGACCTTGTCATGGCCATCCCTTTCTGTGAATTTTCAAGCTACATGCATTCATCCTTTTCAATTTTTAGGGTCTCACTGCTGTTTTGATCACCCTTTGTCTTTTCTTCACAGACTTACCAGCATGCCAGTACTGTGATTCAGTCGTTAGCAGAGGAAGATATTAATGTCAAGTTCTTGGTACAGCTGGATAAATTGATTCGTTTGCTGGAAACTCCCATCTTTGCTTACCTTAGATTGCAGGTGCGCTAGTTAAACTCATAGTTAGCCTTCGCCTATCTATTATGCCTATATTTTATTACTTTATTAGCAGGCAATAGAAGGTTTTGACATGTTTATATGTCCTTTGATTTCTTCTGGTCACATGTAGATCGTTATTATTTGGCTAGTCCATTGGTATCTTTATCTGCATATAAAGTTTTTCACTGATCAAGTCATCTGATTGCTGTCTTGTTTTTATGTAATTTGATCTGGCAAGTGATGCATGTCCCCTGCAAGATGCAAAGTCATTTGCCTAGCATTTCTTACTATGCTGAGTGTTTCTACTGTTTTGTGGTTCTTGCAGCTTCTTGATCCTGGAAGATATACATGGTTGTTAAAAGCTTTAAATGGTCTTCTGATGCTGCTCCCCCAGGTACACCTGATGAACCTCTGAATTTGTACAATTGTTATGTTCATAGGCTGCAGTTTCACACATGCATGCATGAATGCTTGTATATGGTTATGAAAAAGGTTGCTCGTCTACTTTTTGATGAATCCTATTTCTCATTCTGAGAACTGGTGATATATTCATTTTTCTGACACTCAGATTGGCTCTTAGAATAAAAATGATTATGGTGACTTTTAATGTTAGACATGAATACTAAGGGGAACAATTATGAGATCTGGCTTGTCTGGGTCAACCAGGTGGCTGCCGATCCTGGACCTGGCCAGGGCAGGATGGATACGCCACCTTTGTTTTGTCTTTTTCATTAAAAAAAGAAGGTAGGTTTGGGTTCCCAACCTATGACCATGGCCTTGGGCTGTGAGCTGGGTCAAAGCCTCAGACGGAGGGATGCAGCATCTAAAGATTTGGACAATGTATATTTTCTGAATGCTCCAGGTTTGGTTGTTCTTTGAAGGGCTTATAAAAGGGGTTTGGTTGCCTTTTATGAATGGTGGAAGGTGGTGGTATATAGGACACATGTTTATTTTCCTTCTGTCTTTAAATGTTAAGGAGAGGCTCAATCTTGTAATTGATGCTTCAAATCAAGGAGTGATGCTGACAAAACAATGAAAGATTAAATGCTTTTCCAACTTTCAGTGGTGATGGTTCCCCTAGCATTAAAAATACAAGCTCGGTCTAGATATTGCTAAAGAAATAAAGGGCTCAGCTACAAATTGATGGGGACATAAATGTTTCCTGACTTCATGGGATGCATTTTGTGCATCTATAGTTATTGGTTACTACCTTTTCTCTATAGTGTCTAACTTTTCTATTCATTGGCTTCGTGAATGCAGCAAAGCGCAGCTTTTAAGATACTGCGAACTCGTTTAAAAACTGTGCCTTCATATTCCTTCAGTGGCAATCAAGTTAGGCGAGGATCTTCAGGGAATTCATACTCACAGATCCTACATCATATTCCAAGTGGATCACAAATTTCCGAGGATGGTGATGTAAACCAGGATGTAGGGACTTCTAATCTGCATAATGGAATTAATCTCACTACAAAGCTGCGTCAGTTTGAGCAAATGCAACAACAACATCGGTTGCATGCAAAAGCACAGGCTCAGTCGCGCAAAATTTCCACGTCATCATCAAAGGTTTGTCGAACATCATCTCATTGTTGTTGTCGTGATCAAGTTTAATTAATATTGCTTTCGGTGTTATGGTTTGTGATAGGAGTATACGTTTTAGGTGAATTAGGGCACAAGTAGGGATTTTTCATTAGTAATGGTCTAGTAGAGTAATTTGTGGGCGAATCATAAACTTTTTATGTAGGAGGTTTAGCTCAAGTGGCACATGTAAGGTTGTGGTAGGTGGTTCTCGTTAGGGGGAAGAAATGGGGGGGCATCATTTACATTTCTCACTCCATCCGTTGTTATTCCCGTTCTATAGAATTAGAGTGACAAAATTAACCTTGGTTTAGAGTTTTCTTTATTTAAAAATTTACAATCGAATTTCATTATATTTTAAAATCATAAATTGAGCACAAGTTTTAGTGTAAATAAATAATATTCCCAATAAAAAATAAAAAATCTATTTTGCATAATATATGAATAATACTAAATAAAAAAATTTATCCATGAAAACATAAAAAATAATTAACGATAATTTTACCATCCATTTTGGGATGTAATATCCTTCCATATATAAAATTAAAATCCAAGGAGATGATAAACAATATGAAATTTCGCATATGATTTTTCAATGCAATTTTTATTTTATTTTCTCATGTCAAATTCTTATATTTCTATGTACATTTAATGTCACAAAAGTTTCATAAGGTTAATTTGGTCGCTTTGTGAAGTTATGGATTGTGAATAAAGAAGTGAGGTGGGAATAGAGTCGTCCAGAAGAAATTTGTGTATTAGTGATTTGATTATGGGTGTTTATCACTAAAAGTGTTTTTTAAAAAAAGTTAAATATTATTTTTATTTTTTTAAAATTAATTATTTTTTGTGTTTTAGATTATTTTTATGCGATGAGGTTAAAAATGATTTTAAAAAAATAAAATAATATTATATTAATATATTTATGAAGAAAAAACACTAAAAAACAATCTATATATATATGAATACAACGAAGACGCTGGTTTTAACTGGATATATGAATAGTAAACCGAGTTTATATATATTGTAACACATGCTTTTATGCAACAGATGGCCCTGTCTTTTTTTTTCTTTTCAAAAACAGAATATGTCCTCTTATCTAAAGCAAAATAATGCAGTTCTAGTGTGTGGACTTGGGCTTTTTAGTACTAGATCCATGACCTTTTTAGTGGCCTTTTAGTGTTTTTTTTTTTATTTAATTTTAAATCTTCTGGTTCTTCCCTCCTAAGTTTATTGTCAATTGGTTTTAGTATTTTTATTATATAATAAAAGAAAATAAGAATTAATTCAACTTAACAGAGTCCATAAATAGTTGTGGGTTTTGTGAGTTGACTAGGGTGGATTTTTTTTCCCTTGGTCTGATTTAGTTAACAAGGTTATGTTGCGAAAATTAATATATAATTTAATTTTAAAACCTAGCTAATAAAAAATATATAGAATTAAAGATTTTTCAAGTTCGAACTTTTTTTGAAAATGCCAAAAAGTTTCTGATAATGCGGATATAATTGTTTTACGTTCTGAAAAATCTGGGTACGCCCATGGTATGCATTAAATTAGTGCCCTTCAAATTCTTGTTAAGACCTGTCTGGAATTGTAGTGGTTTAGATTGTTTTTTTAAAGTAATTTTTATTTAAAAAATATTTTATTTTAATTTTTAAAATTTATTTTTTACATTAGATTTAAGAACATTCAAAAAAATTAATTTAAAATATATATTTTTTTCTTTTTCAAAAACGATTATGAAACATTCACAAAATCATGTTTTATTTGGCAGTCTTCATTTTACTTGCAACAGTTGTACGCTTACCGGTGCTGTGCTAGGAATGACCGTGTGCTATTATTCTTGCAGGCTGTACAAAGACCAGAGGAAGCCCAGCGCCAACCCTCTTTGGATAATAGCGGGGCAATCTCAAGATCATCTAGGAAAGGCCTGGGGCAGTTACACCTTTAATCACATGGAGAGGAGGTTCGGGTATAAATTGTAAAATTGTATATCGTAGTTTGTCTGTTTTTCATGGATGCTGCGATGGTAAAGGAAAAAAGAAAAAGAAGAAGAAGATGGTTTTGATTTGAGATGAGCTTGGGTTATCCGGAGCTATTCTTTTTTCTTTGGAAACGGTGTATATCCATGTGGTTCTGTTATTATTATTATTATTATTATTATTATTATTGAAAACCACATTTTAGAGAATGCAGTTTGTTTTTGTCTGGTCCACGGATGGCCGCTTATAAAATAATAAAGTATGGGCAAATTCATGTTTACTTCACTTCAATCTTTGCCAAGTGTATGTTTGTGCTCTTATTTATTTATTTATTCAATTGACCGCTTAAAATAAATCAACATTTTATCCCTCTGTTGTTTATTTAAATGCTCACATCTCTCTCTAATGACTCTCAACCCTTACAATATTGTAACTGCACTAGTTACCAAGCCTGGAAGTATCCCTCTTCGGTTTATAGTGGCTACGCTGAAAGCTTTGTGGATGCTGGTCTGACAGAAGAGATGGAGTTAATGGAGACACGATGAAGTAGTAATAATAATAATAATAATAATAATTGTGTTTGATAGTGCTGGATAAAAGGCGAAGTGATTGTTTCTGTTTGATTATGGTGGGTAAGGTTCTGTTTATTTTATTTTCAATATGTATTATTATCAAAATTACATATTTTAAAAAATAATTAAATATTAACTTTTTACTTTAATTTATATTATACGTTGACATTGATAATATTATAATAATCCTAGTTATTAAACCCGCATTGACCTGATGAGTTAACGTGGAGCCTGACTGACTCAAGATTTGAATTAATCCAGGTTTAAGAAGGAATGATTGGTTTAAATCTGGGGTAAAAACTTATTAGTCGAGACAAGGTTGTTTTAATTTTTGAAAATTATAATAATAATAATTTTTATTTTAAAGATGACTCGGGACAATCCAGATGGATCCTTTTGACTAGTAACTTGAGTATTACCCTTGACTGACTCCTGATTCAAGTATTAAAATATAATAATTATTATTTTTATCTTTAAGTTAACCTAGATCAATGACAACTAGAATTGTGATACCTTATATTAAATCAACCCTAAAATCAAGTTTTAAAATTATAATAATAATTATTTTTATTTTTTTACTAACTCGGGTCATCCATAATTCAAACTATAACCTAGATCTTGCCATGAATGAACTTCTAAATTGAAATTTAAAACTATGATAATAATTGTTAAATGTTATAGTATGATAGTTTTGAAGCTTGAGAGTTCTTACAAGAATATTTAAAAAAATATTATTTATGAAAATATCCATCTATATTTTCTATTGTGAAAAATGCAAAAATCTACTCCCAAATTTTTCTCGATCGCTGCCTTAACCACCTTAGCAAAATGGGATGTGCCATTAACAATAAGCTAAAATGTGTGGGGAATTCACTATAGTTCCCCACACATTTTACTGTGGATTTCAACAGTGTTTTTTTTTTTTCGGATTATTTTTTTAATATATTTGTTTTTTGCTTTTTTTAATTATTTTTTTTCCTTTATTCTTATCACTTCCGGGTTATCTTTTCTTCTCTTTTTTTCATTTTATTTGTTTCTTGCTTTTTTTTTTATTACTTTTTTTTAAATTATTTTTTTTCTTGCCTTTTTTTTTCATATTAAGTTTTTTTTTCTTTTTTTCATATTTTCCCATTAAATATTTTTTTGTTATACTTTTTTTTTTTTATTTTATATAACCAGATTGTCTAGCTAGCTTAAAAGCACTATGATTAATTCTCAGATTCAATTTTTTTATAGCTTTTTTTCCCGGTTTTTTTATTGATTATATTTTTTTCCATGAAATTTTTTTTCCTAGTTATATTTTTACTTTTTTATTTTGATTTTTTCACTTATATATATATGATCGAGGTGTCCGGACTAGCTTAAATGCACCATGATCAATCCTCAGATCCAATTTTTTTTTTCTAGTTTTTTTTTTTGTTTTTTCCTGATTATGTTTTTTTCCTGATTATTTTTTTTCCATGAAATATTTTTTTTTGTTGGTTATATATTTTTTTAATTTTTCCCTTTTCTACTTATATATATATATATTTTGTTTTTTATGATTGGGGTATCCTGGCTAGCTTAAGCGCGCCACCATTCATCACCGGATCTAATTTTTTTTTAATAACTAGGGTATCCAGACCAGTTTATGTGTACAAACACTAATCCTCAGACTCATTTTTTTTTTTTTGCTAAAGTTCTTTTCTTATATTTTTGTTTTGTTCACTTATTTTTTTTTAATGACCAAAGTTTATAGGCCAACTTATGTACACCACAACTAATTCTCAGACCAAATTTGTTTTTATAACAAAATGGATTGCTATAGTGCTTTCATGCTTATATATATTTTTTGTTTTCTTTGACTTATATATTTTTTTATAATCATGGTATCTGGGTCAGTTTATGTTTTTTTTTTTTTTTTATTGATTTTACTTATATATTTTTTTTATAACCAGAATCTCCGTGCCACCTTAGGCGCACAATAACTAATCTCTGGACCAAATATTTTTGATAACCGGGGTGTCTAGGCCACCTTGCGTGCACCACGACTAATCCCCCGATCAATTTATTATTTTTTCTAAAAAAATTTCCTTATACTTTTCTTGTTTACTTATATATTTTTTTCCTTATCACCAGACCAATTTGTTTTGGTAACTGGTGTCTCCGGGTCAACTCAAGTACACCATGACTAAATCCTAGAACAATTTTTTTTTTTAAATGATATGGATTGTAAATAGTGTGAAGAAAGCACTGTAGCTTCCCATTGTTGATTGCAACAGTGCTTTCCCGCTACAATGTTCCCCCCCTGATTTTTACTTCCTTTTTTTTTTTACCTTTCTTTTTCTTTTTTTTTCTTTATTATGTTTATTTTTTCATTTTTTTATCTTATTATGTTTTTTTTTCCCAAAATATTTTTTTGCCCATTATATTTTTTTATATTCTTTTTTTTTTCCACTTATAATTTTTTTTTTAATCGGGGTGTCTTAAGCGCACTATGATTAATTCACATATCCATTTTTTTTTTATAATCAGGGTGTTCAGACCACCTTATGCGTACTGTGACAATCCTTGGACCCACATTTTTTTTTCCTGAAGTTTTTCCCATTGATACTTTTTTTCTTATACTTTTATTTTGTTCAC
The DNA here is from genome assembly GCA_015731905.1 of Salix dunnii. Lineage (NCBI taxonomy): Eukaryota > Viridiplantae > Streptophyta > Magnoliopsida > Malpighiales > Salicaceae > Salix > Salix dunnii. Next base: position 4,973,571 of record CM027668.1, on the reverse strand, counting down.
TTATATATTTTTTTATAATCGAAATCTCCAGACCAGCTTAAGCACACCACGACTAATTCCTAAGCCGATTTTTTTTTAAATAATATGAATTGCTACATTGCTTTCACGTTTATATTTTTTTTTCTTTTACTTATATATATATATTTTTTTTATAACCATGGTCTATCAGCCAACTTAAACTTATATATCCCTATAAGATAAAATCCAAAAGTTGGCTATAAGAGTGTATTAGTAATTTATTAATTTTTAATTATATTTTCTGTAGCAGTGTTGTGGGCGCGTCTTTGGCACGACGTCAATTTCAGAGCTCATGCACATTTTGGATAGCGCGTGCGGCGTTGTTGAACTTCTAAAAATATATAATAGTTTTTATATATTTATTTTATTATATAAAATGTGTTTAAAATAATGTCATGGTATTTGAGGTATTTTCAATTTTTTTCATTTCTTTGCACAGTACAATAATTATAATACCCTTAAATAACACAAATATCAAGAATTGTTAATGAGGGTGTCCCGATAATTTTAATTTTTTAGTGCATAATAAAATAACTTTTGTAGTCTCAAATAAGACAAAACAAAAGAGTAAGCTCTAGTAGTGTTTCAAACATTTCACGTTTAACTGTACATGTATAGAAAAGAGTTTCACTCTTATTTTACACCACTAAAGTTAAACTTACTATGTTTTATAATGCAAGTTGCATTTAATACAAATAAAAATAATAATAAAAATTAAAAATCTAGACAAAGAGTAAAAGTGTATAGATACAAATAAAAATTTTTAAACTATCTTAGAAGGATCGAAAAAATAAAGGGATCGAAACTAAATTAAAAAAATAAAAGAATAAAAATCAAAATATAAAATATAAAATTATATATTAAATCTATATTAAAAAAAAATTAATCCCTACAACAAAACACGGGTTTACAGCACGTTAAACCCTAAACCTGCTCCTCTGTGCAGGGGATTCAACGGGTTATTAGATTCCTTGCCTGGATCTTGTCATTACCTCTACCAATCAGACTTTATATCTAACATCTAATTGGGTGACAAAGAATCGTTAACGTGCTGTTGAAGGTGTCATGTTGGGTCTCGTCGATGATATTTTCTGATCAGTCTTTGACTGAGCTTGTGAACAAATACATTCCTGGATTGAATTGGATTGATTCATTATCCTCCGATTCAAGATGGAGAAGAGCTCAGTGTACATAAATCAATCACTGAACTTCCAGTAATGACTGCAATCAGACCAATCAAACAAGAAATCTTTTTAGTGATTGTCACCAATGTCTACCATGGGGTCAAAAACTACTTGATCAATTTAAGAAGCTGCCGACTGAAGACAATTGCAATGAACTATCATAATTCACCTGAATTTACAGAAATCTACTTTCATATTACAAAACTGGTGAAGACCAGTCAAGACTTCCTTGCAAAGTGCAAACCCTTTAAATACAAATACTATAACCAACCAACAGAACTGCTACTTTGTATATATTGGCTGGGAAAAGAAGGGTTAAAAACAGTAGTGCAGACCACATCAAGGAGAAAATAAGTAGTCAAAGCATCCCTATTTACATGCGTATTTTTCAATAAGCTATTTATAAAGCATAGATCTTCTCCAGATCAGAGTTGTACTCATCAGGATCTGATACATTTGTTGAGTACACTGACCAGGAAAATGACTTGCTTCCACTTGCCCTTTTTATGCGCCTTTGGGAGTCCCGGAAAACTCCAAAATGCTGTCGGAAAACAAAGTAGCACATGCTTGCAAGTGTCCCAACAAGAATTGGTGCCCCTGTTAAGGTTATGGTTATAGCCATCCATGAACTTTTATTTCCTACGACCACAAATGCAATAGATAGAAATGCACCACAAGTGCAAGCACAGGCAGCCCACATCAGCTTGTTAACCACAGAGACTACCTGTTTCTGAGCTTGAGTGTCCCAGGCCACCAAAGTGATCTGAACAACAACAACAGCTAAAGATATAAAGAGAGATGTTGCATTTAAGAGGCAGAAAACTTGGAAACCAACACTGTTAGCTATATTAGCTTTCCCTGTTTCAGCTCCATCATTCACATATTGCCCAGGCAAGTTGAAGATAGCCAAGAAAGCAATCGAGGCAAAAAGAACAGCAACAACAGTGACAGAGTTGGTTGTGTTCTGGACAGCTTCTCTATGGAGTTTCCTTAGTTCTTTTGCAATGCCAGAAACTCTTCGGTTGGTTGTTTCATTTTGTAAAAGTTGTGAATGAACCTCATGCTTGATATCACTAACTGTCCTCTTAAGTTCCATTGCTTCATCCATTTGACCAACATGCCTAGCATGCTTGGCACCAGCTTCTATGAGAGCTTCCTTGATTTCCAAAGCAGATTCTCCATATGGGAGTTTATCCGCCAAATCCATTGCAGTTTCGCGCTCATTATTGATGATGTTGACATTAATATTATAGCCCAGCAAAAGGAATATTATCTGTGAAAAAGAAAACACAGTATAAGCATGTTGTGGCTCCAAAGAGAAATGACAGGAGAAATCTCCTTGAGCAGTAGTACCAATGCTGCTAAAGAAGATCCAGGGAGAAACTAGTAAGCTCATAATCCACCCCATGAATCAACAAATCAGATTTGGTTATTAAATAATACATTTGAAATGAGAATTAATGGAGATGAGACAAAAGAAAAACAAGAGCAACGCATTATCATCTTTAACTAGCATTCGATGATAAAGTACCTGGGGACGGGATTTCCTCGTGGCTATATGCACTGCCGTGTTACCCTTCTTGTCACGCTCATTTAGTATTGAGTGATCAGCAAGTAATATCTCCTCGACGACAGAAGTACTCTGACCCTTTACAGCCATGTGGAGTGCAGTTTGCCCTTTCTTGTCTTTGATGCAGACAATTCCAGGATCACGGGCTATAAGAACTTTCACCATGTCGAGAAGACCATACCTCGCAGCTGTGTGCAAAGCAGTTTTCCCATTTTTTCGCACTATCCTCATTGAGCTGACATCAGCATCCAAAATGGCATTCACCACATCCATGTGATTTGCAACAGCAGCTGAATAAAGGGGGCTGGTATTGGAGGAGTTGCATAGCTTGCAAAGCTCAGGCCACATGACCAAAAGTTCCTTCACAATGCCTAAAACCAGTGTTTAACACCATAAAGAGTTAAGCAACGTGCCATCATCTAGCAAGATTACAAATCACTGGCTGTGAAGCAAATTCCTAAGGTTACACATTCGATGTAGCTATCCTTTACGACGAAGCTCAACCTTCATGAACAAAATCTCCTGAGCCTCAACGATTATGCAAATCAAATGTGCTATTTGACTATGGCCAATTTCAATCGGCAGTGATCTATATAGCTTTTTTTTGAAAAAGTAAATAAAGTTGAATTGCTGCGTTGACTGACCACGTTTATCGAGTAAAATGATTTTATATTCTGAAGCCCCTCCTCCCTCACATGTGCCTAATCAAGGAAACGAACTATAACCTAGACCTTCCATTTCATAGAAACAGCATAATTGTCACGCGTTTTAAAAAATAAATATCACTAAGCTGTTTGAAATTGAAGCCACAAACCTCCAATCACCCAGATACAGTGGACATCGTAGAGAATTCAAAAGAAAAAAAGAAGCCATTTAAACAAAGGCAAAAACTTTATAGATGAAGGTCTAGAACAAAACTATATTGCAGTCAACGTAATTTGTGAACTTATCAGAGACAAGATGACAGTAATTAAGCATACATCTAGAGAAAGGAAAAGAAAACATACCCAAGTGACCCTTCTTAGCAGCAATATGGAACGCATCCAAATCAGACCTGGACCTGATCTTAACAGTTTCAAAATCACACAGCTTTATCAAATAACTAAATAGCTCTTCCAAGTTATTATCGGCGGCTATATACAAAGCAGTCTCTCCTGCATCAGTCTGCAAAGACATTAGATCGGAAACATCGGATGGCCGATCCCCCACTATCTGTTTTAAAGAGTCAAGGTCACCGGATCGGACGGCTGTGAAGAATGCTTGGTGGGCTATGAAGCGCAGTGATGACTTCGATGGCTCCATCATCATAGCAACAATATTATTAGCACTTGCTTAACTGATATGCATAGTATATGGGTTTGTCTTCGACAGAGAGGGAAGAAAACAGCGATGAGGCAAGGAGTGCGAGGCTATGATTCAATTCTCTTTCTAAAAAAAGCTATCATCTTGAGCTTTCTTTTCTCAGAGAGAGAGAGAGAGTGTGTGAGAGAGAGAGGGCAAGGTGCCAATGATAGTTTCAGTGGTGGAGGGGTGAACTTCTGATGAGTGCTAATGTTCGCTGGGCACGCGATTTGATGAGTAGGGTCACACGTTTCTGACTTTCCTACACTAAAATGATTGAGGGAATTATTTTTTAGTCCTTTTATTTCATATATGTTAATGACTTAGTCCCTTATAGCTTTATAACGTATAACTTAATCCCTTTACTTGTTGATATTTGGCTTATTAAAACATTTGTTTCTGTTTTTTTTTTTTTTTTATTATTAATTCTAACGGCACTCTTCCCCAATTTAATTCTTGAATAAAAAGGAAACTAAATCATAAGTTTTTAAGTAGAGCTAAATTTATAAAATAGTTTTTTGAATAATATAAATATAATTTTTTTATTTATGTGTATTTCAATGTTAAAAGTTATTTAGAAGATTTATTTTTGTATATTATTTTAAATACAACGTAATTATTTTGTATATAATATAATTATGTAATTAATTATATAATTAATATAAATATTTTATATAATTAAATAATTGTTTTCAAAAAACACTCTAATATTATAATTATTATTTTAAATATGAAAGTATTTCACAAAATTAATTTGTGTTGCTTTGCAGTAAAAAATAGATCCAAAAAGAAACTATCGAGAGTGCCCGTTGGAATTGCCAAGAGATCTATTGAGCTCAAAACCTCTCCCTCGTGGCTTATTCGCGAGAGTTATTGGTGGAGAGAGGAGGATGATTTATTTATGTTGAATAAATAGTATAGATTTTCTATTTCAAGTTGTTTTAGGGCAAGTCCAACAGGAGAGGCAACCCGAGAGTCAAAGGCAAATTTTTTGAAATTTAGCTATTCTTGCTTTATTTATTATCTCCAATGGCAGAGCTAACCTAAGAGGCATTTTGCATTTTTTGCAACCCGAGAGGCATTCCTACAGATTAGATGATGAAGAGCCAAATTGAAAAAGAGCCGTTGGTGTTGGTATTTCCATCGCAAAACAACAACAATTGATATTTCCATCGCAAAACAACAATAATAAAAACACAACAACAACGACGAAAATACAACAGCAGCAGTAGTAGAGGGAGATGGAGGGGGGCAACGAAGAAGAAGAAGAAATAAATGCAACAAGTTGAATATTTTTTTTAAAATGAGCTAATTAAAAGAAATAGAAATGAAGAGATATTTGTTTGGCCAAAAATACAAAGAGGAGGCACTACCAAGTTGAGATTGCAATGGGAAAAGATGGGGTATTTTGATCTGGATGTCAAAGATACAATGAAGAAAGAGAGATATTTGATGAATATGGATTTGGGTGAAAGAGCTGAAGAAAGTGGAAAATGACTCGAAATGAAGAGGAATGGGTAGATTTGGGTGAAAGAGCTGAAAAAAATGGGAAATTGCTCAAAATAGAGAGGAGTGAGGGCGGCGGCCAGGGAAGAAGATGAAGAATGTGATGTAGGGTTTTTTAACTTTTAAATTTGAGTGAGGGAATGGACGGGGGGGTGGGTTTTAATTATAATAATAATAATAATTATTATAATAATAGTTAGTATAAAAAAATAGGGGTATTAATTTGTAATTAATTTGATTGAATTATCTGTAATGGAATGTATTTTAATTAATTATGTTTAAACTTATTGGTTATTTATTAATATGCTCATTTTTTTTAAGTTTTTCTAACACTCAAATACAATAAATAATATTGTTTAACTTCAAATATAACAACCATAAAAAATACATACAAATTACTTGAAAAAATACAATAAATAGCTTAAATTTTAAATTTCAAATATTGCGGGTCTTTTAATTATATTTAAATTCTTTTTTATTTAAATATAATTAAAATAATAATAATTTTATTGTTGGAGGATTTTTCAAAAGTAATTATTTAATTATATAACTTACTTCTATTAATTGCATAATTAAACTATATACAAAATAATTGCACTATATTTTAAATAATTTTAAAAAATGACTTTTCAAAATGACTTTTACCATTGGAGCACATATAAATAAAAAAGCTATATATGCACTGTTCAAATAGCTATTTTCAAAATTTAGCTCTTTAAAATGGCTCTTGCCATTGGACTTGCCCTTAGATAGCACACCATGTAGGGAGTAGCCATTTAGACAAGCTATCAAAATGTTGCTCCGTTGAAAATGAGTAAATGAAACAAAAATGCTAAAATATCATTTTTTTTAGCTTTGGCTCTTCAAATAATATTGGTGTTGCTCTAACAAGCTATCAAAACCTTCGGATTGAAAAATAATTACCTATTTTTTAATGTATTTTTTTTATTGTGTGAATGAGTCTGTTTTTGAAAACTCTTTTTATTATTTAAAAACATCAATTTTTTTAATTTAAAATAAAAAATTTAAATTATTTCAAAAATATTTTTAAAATACAATATCCAACAATACCAATACCATGTACTTTTAAAAATTGATGTGAGAAAAACAATTGAGGTTATTTTATTTTATCTTTGTGGGCTATATGATTTTTCTCGACTTCTTCTTTTTATAAGCTTGATATCTATCCATAATAATATCTTCTTTATATTTTATTTATTTATTTATTTATTAACAAAGTATCAATTAACTCTCTCTCTCTCTCTCTCTCAAAATTCAAGCTATTTATTTGATGATTTATATGCAATTTGGTCTTGAAACAAAAATCACTACACCAACAAAAAAAAAATGATAAACGTGAAGCTCGATAAAAAATGTAAAAAGAAAAAGTCAAACTCATGAAAATATTTTAAGAAAGTCAACCAGTAAAAATATAAAATAGTTAAAAATACCAGCAACCAATGAAAAGCTCACTTGGATGGAATCTTTCGATATTATTTTTTCAATAATATACAAATATATTATTTGCTATCTGAAATATCATAATTCATCATTATTTTAAAAGGGTTTCGTTTAACCGATCAGAGTGTTTTCAAAATTAAAGTCAACGAGACTCAATTTCAAATGTGCAAGGAAGCTCTGTTTCAAATGCGCTGACTATTTTTTACCATCCACAATTGATTTCAAGTCCCAATTAAACTGAACTTTCTGAAACAAGTTTCTCTGTATTCATTATGGGTATTGAAAGCTATAACATAAATCTACAAACGTTCCAGTGACATTTATCAGGCATCATGGGTGTAGGATCAAGATGTCGAAAATGGATCCAAAGCCATCCATGCACACAGCAAGGAAAAACACATATCAAGAAAGAAATAGGAAATTGTGTTCTCTAAAGAAATTGTAATCTATCTTCCAAGCTCAGACATCATAGATCGATCACAGCACAACTATGCTTCCCCTTAGTTTGAGCATAGCTTTCTTCAATTTCTCTTTCACTATATGCTGAAGCAAAATGAATATACAGTAGGGTTTACAAGATTTCTCAAAGGCAACTAGTCAATATTGACATATAGAGAGAGAGATCAAGAACTAACCTTCTCAATCATGTCCTCAAAATTTGTCTCCGTAGATCTATCTTGATAGATGGTTTGTGTTGTTTACCACAATAAGCACTCGGAACTTGTTGTAAATTTTGTCAACAAATCGAAAAAAGGCATCCCTCCATGAATCCTTGAAATATAGCGTGCTAGAAACTCCTACGAATGCAGTCGTAAAACCCACTCCCATGCCACCAAAAAACCAAATAATTTCGAGCTCATTTTCTGGTCTTCCCTCAACAGGAGGCAGTACTTCTACTCGGCAGTCGTCAAGTGGAAACCCGCAAAGTCCACTGTTCCCAACGTAGATGGATTTGTCATCTAAAGTTTGGAGTTGATTTCCTGATGGAATGCGGCCAGATAAATTGTTGAATGACAAGTTCAAGACACTTAGGAAATTCAATTGAGAAATGCTTGATGGAATTAAGCCAGAAAATTCATTTAAAGACAAATCAAGCGATTGCAACTGTCTCAAGTCTCCAATCTTCCAAGGAATTTGCCCCTTAAAATTGTTTCTAGATAAATTCAGGCTTCTCAGCCCCAGCAGATTCATAAGCTGATTTGGAATCTCCCCAACAAACCTGTTTCTTGAAAGATCAATGGAAAAGAGGAATGAAAGTGTCCTGGCGTATTCCAGCTCCCTTCCCTTTATATAAACCCTTACGGTCTCCTCATATACCACAGACTGAAACCCAAAAATATCATCAAATATCGTAGGACCATATGGCCATTGTTCTTTTATTGCCAACTCATTTGCAATCATTCCAGTAAAATTGTGAAAACAAGAAGGAATAGTTCCGGTCATCTCATTGTGTGCCAAGCTCAAAACGCGAAGAGAAGTGAGGTGGCAAAGTTCCTGAGGAATCTCCCCTTGAAATCTATTGGTATGAACATTAAGCACTGACAATGAAGATAGTCCACCTATCCATGGAGGAATAGTACCATTCAGCACATTTTCACTGAGATCAAGAATGTGCAAGTGTTTTAGCTTCTCTAACGACGCAGGTACTTTTCCTTGCAAACTATTGTTTTGCAGGTGTAAAGATCGAAGTTGTTGTAGAGAACCCAGAGAACTTGGAATATGATCATCCAGAACGTTACTAGACAGATCCATCACGCGTAGATGATGCAGCTTGCTCCAGCAATTAGGAATTCCCCCAGAAAATTGATTTTCTGAGAGATCAAGAAATCGTAATCCCCCCATCTTGCATAAAGAAACTGGGATGTTCCCATTTAAGGAATTGTTGGATAGATGAAACAGGGTCAATCGTGGCATCATATTGACAATATTTTGGGGGATTTGGCCTTGAAGAAAGTTGTTAGAGACGTCCAATTCAATCACATCTGAAGGAAAAGGAGTGAAAGGACCCTCGAACTTGTTGGAATACAAGTATATGAATCTGGAAGAAGCAAAAGATTTTCTCAGCCTTGGCAAGTTTTTTCCAATTTGATTTTGAGACAAGTCCAATAATACAATATTGGAGGAAATGCTTTCAAACCAATCCGGGATTCTATCCGAAATGCTAGTGTTAGACATCTCTAATATTGACAGATTTTTCTGTGTTTGGAGCCACTGTGGAAATTGGGGCCCAACTCTGCAAGAAAACAATGCAAGGTTTTGAATTTGGAAAGGAGGTACCCATGTGGGACGAAGATCAAGAACTAGTGAGTTATGGTACAAATACAAGGTAGTCAAGGAGGTGAGCTTTGAAAAGTGATGTTCAGAAACTATGCCACTCAAGGAATTGTTATGGATATTCAAAAATTCAAGATTGAGAAGTTGCGCCACGCTTTCCGGAACACTACCATTCAGGTAATTATGGGAGAGGTCTAATCTTTTCAAATTTGATAGTCTTCCAATTGATGCTGGGATTGGACCTGAAAAGGCGTTAGAATAAAGATTGAGGTTGACTAGATGCTGATAGCTTCCTAAACTATCTGGAAGAATACCTCTGAGATTATTTGTTTCAAGAACCAAACTCTTTAAACTATTCTGCAAGCAACTAGATGGACTGCCAAAAGGTCGAGAAATCTCACCACTGAATTTGTTGTGAGACAAATCAAGCTCACGCAAATTGCATAGATTCCTCAAGGTTTTTGGTATTTCACCCTCTAGTTCATTGTGAGAAAGGTCAAGGACTGCAAGTAGATTAAAATTACCGATGTCACTGGGCATGGAGCCTCTAAAACCACTCTTCCTTAGATTAAGATGTTGAATTCTGCTAAGATTAAATAGCCATTGGGGGATGGAGGAATTGAAGTAGTTGGTGTTGATATCAAGAACAGTAAGAGATGTGAAATTGGTTTGCAAAAAGTGAGGAATGTACGTAAGAGAACAAGAGGATAAGTGCAATTCTACTAAAGAAGGAAACATGTTTGTTGACTCTAACCAGTCGATGGCCCTGGTAAGTTTCAAACCTGAAAGGTCCAAATGCTTCAAAGAAGGAAGAGTGGATGCCCACTGGAGTTTATCAACTTCCAAGCCATGGTTCCAACTAAGATCAAGGTACTGCAAGCTTGAAAGATTTCCAAGATGGTGGGAAACCTGTCCTTTGAAAGATGCATGAGAAAGGTTTAGGTATTTAAGATTTTTCAGAGAACCAAGAAAAGCTGGAGTTTCAGCACCTTGGAAATTGTTCAGGCTCAGGTCTAGATAATTGAGACGTGTCAAGTTAAGTAGAGAATGGCTTATCTGGCCTCGCAAGGTAGTTTTGTTTGCAGATGAAACCGGCCGGTTTCGTAGATCAAGCTGTACAACATGGCCAGTTCTGTTGCTACAGCTTACTCCCTTCCATGTGCAACAGTCTTCTCCAACCCAAGAACGTAATTGGCCTGAATCATCTGTGAGGCCTTGCTTGAACTTGAGAAGTGCATCTCTCTCCCTCTTGATACAGCTTAAGCTCGACTCAGCTCCAATTCCATTGAATACAAGATTCACAATCAAAAGAAGCCCAAGAATAAAAACAGTAGAAAGCGTTTCCATGCTTAACCAATTAAGAAAACTGGAAAATACAATTTTGAGAATATTTTGCTTCTGTATGCAAAAACAGGTTGCATAAACTTGATGAATAATGGACTGTTTCTCTCTCTCTCCACAGACACACACATATATTCGTAGTTCTTCTCTAATTTTGGTCCTTCACTGATTGAACAGTTAGAAAACAACTTTTGATGTGCAAGGTCAGGTCATTGATGGGAAAGGACACCAAATTTTCAAACGCGTTGATTTTTCTTATCAATTTCTGGTGAGCCCAATTCACACTCGTACGTGGCGCTCTCGCGGCACCTCCTAATCAGAAATGCTTTTTGGTTATTTTTAGAATTGCTCCCTCTTGTCTCAGGTGTCACTTTAATTTGATCTAAAATCACTTAAAAATATATCTCTAAATGGTTAATACTCGGCACAAACCTAGTTAGGGCATCTGCAGCCAAATGTGAGAAGCTAAAATTAAAATGAGAATTGTTTTACTCTTTTATTTAGTTTTTAACACTTTAGTGGGAGTGTAAAAAACAGAGGTATAAATAACTCCAGTTGCATGAGCTGCTATTAATAGCAGCTCATGCAGCTGCTTATATATATATATATATTAGAAAATAATATAATTATATCAAAATATTTATTTTTATTTTTATTTAAAAATATCTTAACAAAAATAAAAAAATTATATATAAAATTAATAATTATATTGTTAAAGGGTTTTTAAAAATAATTATTTAATTATATAATTTATTCCTATTAATTGTATAATTAAACTACATATAAAATAATTGTACTATATTTAAAATAATATAAAAAAATAAATGGCTCTCCAAAATAACTTTTACCATTAAAGCACACATGAACAAAAAAAATCATATATATACTATTCAAAAATCCATTTTACATATTCAAATCTCTAAAATACTTGTTCCCACTGCAAATGTTCCCACTGCAAATGCTCCCACTGCAAATGCTCTTATACCCGTAATATTCAAGTCTGATGTTAGACCATTGCCATTTTTACAACAATAATACTGTTCCACTTAGCTTTGCGTGCAATGTAAGTTTCTGAACTGTTGCGATGACTTGTCTGCATTTCCTACACCCTTTGGTCTATGTACTCACTTCACATTATGGCTTCGGAGAAACTCCCATTTAAATTTCGTCTGCGGCTAAGTGGCTGTACCATCATTTAATCAAATTTTTTTTTTATTTTAAATAAAAATTATTTTGATATTTTTAGATCATTTTAATGTACTGATTTTAAAAATAATTTAAAAAAATATAAAAATATTATTTTAATATATTTCTAAATAAAAAACACTTTAAAAAATAACCGCAACCATACCCACAAACAATAGAGATTGCTGAATGTGGATTGTTCGGGATACGCAAACTTGGACTCCAACATTCTCCAAACCTAACCATGAAACAGAGCATAAATTAGCGTTGGATTCAATGGCTTGACCATTTCTGAAATCACATTAAATATATGCAGCCCAAGTGATGAATCATTAAATATATACTGTCAAAGAAATATAGAATGAGAACTACTATCTGTTTCACGTCTGTCAGTACTCGTTACTTGTTTCGGGGAATTTAAGAATATTTTTTTCAATTGATGCGGTCATGATTATGTCCTCACCATCTCATGTTCTGCATTAATTATTTTTTTTTCTTTTTATTAGATAAAATTTCTTTCTTTAAAAAATATATTTTTTATGGTTATAGATGAATAGTAAAATTCCAGCTGTCTTAATTTTTTATAAAAATATATATATCCTAATTCAAATTCAAAATTTACCATAAAGATCTTAAACTTTTTATTATAACACTATGGGATAAAAATCTCTACAAGCCACAAGGCTATTGGTTGCATATATATATATATATATATATATATATATAAAGAAAATAAATTTAAGGAGAAAAATCTTCATTTAAAATAAATTTTATTGCAATACATTAGGTAATTTAATTATTTTAAAAATGAATAAATATATCTAATAATTTTAAGCATGTATTATAATTTATTAGGATTTAATTAAAATGTAATAGCATGTTAGTACTAATATGAGGAGAATCCAATCATTGAGAAATATTTAGATATAATATTTTAATTTGCTATCTTATTATTTTTTAGTTTTGACAAACTCATTCTTTCATAGCAAAGATCATCATTATTATCTATAATATAATAAAAGGATGTTTTGCACTATATTTTAAAAATATTTTTGAAAAAATTAATTTTTTTAATTTATAATTAAAAAAATTAATGTTTTTAGACTATTTTCATATGCTAATATCAAAAATAATTTTTTAAAAATAAAAAAAAATATTATTTTATTGCATTTCTAAATGAAAAATAATTTTAAAACAAACACAACCAAACTCCAAAACAATCACTAAATCCTTTTTTTAACAGTAGATATAATCCTAAAATCTCATCTTGGTTTTAATATTGAATTAATTTTAGCCACATAACCTTTTCTCTCCCCAAGAATCTATTTCACCTGGTAAAAAAATAATATTCACTAGCTATTAATATGTACTCGATAATCAATTGGCTTTAAACATATATTAAACAATTAAAGCTCACTCGGATGGAATCAAATTTAATAAAAAAATATATAATAGAAAGAACAAATGTATATCAATATTACGTATAACTAACTTATTATTACCAGCTGACACGCACGCGGGTGTGTGTGTGATAGCTGAGCATGAGGAATTAATATAGTGCCGGGCAGTAGTTGATCCGAAAATGCATGTCGGAGAGTCCAAGTGCGGGCTGTCGGCTGGAACTCCGTTTGATTACGGATGCACTGCTTAACAACGGCAGATGCTAGCTAGCTACCACCTTAAATACTGGAGTTTTTGGGGGGCATTAAATAGCGGCTTCCGACCGTACTTCAAGCTCCTTGTCCCGCTACGCTTTCCTGCACTGAAATATATCGATGAACTGTGCTTTGCAATTTCTTTCAACTCCTTTCTGGGTTCTCTACCCTAACATATTGAAACTATTGAAGTTGTAGAAACAGAAAAAGAATACAATGAAGAAAATATGAATGTTTCACTTCCCTTCAAAAATTAATTTAATCAACTGATACATTGCTTATATATGCAAGATGAATTCTGTAACTACTAACAGATTAATCAACTAATCAACTAACTATCTAACAGCTAACTAACAATTAACTAATTCTTCCAACTGATATAACAAATTCTAGTTGCTTGCTGAGTATGTTAGCTGCTCTGCTTCTGTGTTTGCAAGCTGGAGATGGATTTGTTGTTAGTTGCTGCTGCTATATGTCAATACTCCCCCTCAAGATGAGACACATAACATTGTGGAGAGTAAATGTTATGTAAACTCATCTTGGAAATTAAAGGAAAGAACAAAGAAAAACCAAGGGCCTTGGTAAAGACGTCTGCAAGCTGGTGTTTGGAAGAAATATGAAATGTAACACCCCTATAAATTTTTTTTTTTCTCACCGAAATTTCTAACGAAATTTCGGCAGAGTCTCCCCTAAATTGGGAGATCCCAAGTTATCAATAACACAACCTGTACAACATTTAAATCACATCTCATCCACAAACACACCCAAGATTAATATAATCAATTTCATAATTTATTCCAGAATATGCTCAGGACCATATTCATTTCCAAACTCCATCTTGCATCTCATGCATAAGATAAAAATTAAAAGAGCCAATTTGCACACAACGATTTCACATATAGACACATATATACATATACATAAAACATAGCAAGTTTAATATTCTAAGATAATCTAGTACTGTCTAATATTCTAAGCGTAGGATAATACATTTAATTCTCCAGGAACAACATTTACAAATACACTATTTTATCAATTTACATGTTCTTCTACATAACCCAGTTTCACTACAACTCCCTAAGTCCCTAAATTATACAAAAAGGAATTTAGACTTCAAATCTATTCCTGACGAGAATGAGAAGAACCTGCAAAATATAGATTTTCTATGAGTAAGACAATTAAGTAAATACTAGCCATTTACAGGAGAATTTAAAAAACATATCCATAAATCTTCTTAAATCATCTGAGATTCTAAACACAACCCTATACACCCCTTTTAAGATTATATGTATAATTCTTGACATCATTAACTTTCATCTTAGAAAGCTGATCCCGGCTATGAAATTTGCCGATATCGACGTTGCCCGCCGACATCATTAGCTATTCCGAATCGAATCGGTAATCAATTTTATGAATTATGCCGATATCGACGTCGCCCGCCGATATCATTAACTATTCCAAAATCGAATAGCAAATCAATTTATACATTATGCCGATATCGACGTCGCCCGCCGATATCATTAACTATTCCAAAATCGAATAGTTAATCAATTTATACATTATGCCGATATCGACGTCGCCCGCCGATATCATTAACTATTCCAAAATCGAATAGCTAATCAATTTTTTTACATTATGCCGATATCGACGTCGCCCGCCGATATCATTAACTATTCCAAAATCGAATAGCTAATCAATTTATACATTATGCCGATATCGACGTCGCCCGCCGATATCATTAACTATTCCAAAATCGAATAGCTAATCAATTTTTTTCATTATGCCGATATCGACGTCGCCCGCCGATATCATTAACTATTCCAAAATCGAATAGCTAATCAATTTTTTTCATTATGCCGATATCGACGTCGCCTGCCGATATCATTAACTATTCCAAAATCGAATAGCTAATCAATTTTACATTATGCCGATATCGACGTCGCCCGCCGATATCATTAACTATTCCATTTTCTTTTCTTTTTCTTCTCCGTCCCCTAATATCCCTTTTTACCCCTATGTTTTTCTTTCTTTCTTTTCCATCAATAAGTACTCACATTGTAACTCATAGTTTAATAACTAGTAAAGAAAATAATTATTAAATAAAGAAGATATAGGTACCAAGTACCTACCTGCTGTGAACGTTCGATGTGCGTTCCCTTGTTGTGGTTGTCCTTCTCCCGCGGTTCCTCCTGAAACCACATACACCCCCCCATTATTCTATATTAATCCATATATCACACACAACAATACTTACAATGGTAATAATATTCATTTCTCTTTTACCAAACCTTTCCTTCTTTTTTTTTTTTTCCACTTACATTCCTCTTTATCATCCTTTCACTTTTCAACCCATTTGTAGTCCAAATGGACATCACGAATTCAATTTTAATTACCGTTTATTCTCTTCTTTTATTCTATGAATATCAAGACACACTTTAGGAAGGTCAAGGAACAATTTATACCCTTAACATGGCTAAATATTTTGTTATTTTTTTTCAATTTGGCCGAAACTGTCAACATAGGTGACAGCTCGACCTCTCCTCAGATTTTTACCCATATCTGGAGTTCCAGAGCTCCAAATTAGACGAGGTTGGACTCGTTGGAAAGATAACACTCCCAGCTACAACTTATATGAAGAAACCCTCCCCAAATTATGCATTTTTCAGGTCCAAATCATCCTTAGAAAAAGGGCAACGAATCTGCCCTGTTATGAAAAATTGAAGGAAACATAATCAATTCATCTTCAATCCTTGTTTCCCTTATCAATCCCAACCATATTTTCCCCTTTATTCATAAGAACCCTACTTATTTATGTATTCCCCCAATTTTTTGTATTTAAAACCCTAATTCTCAATTCAAGAAAAATTTTGAACTTCTAATCAAATTGAGGTTAATGTCATAGAAATTGAAATTAGAATTCCTTACTTGGATGGAATCTAACAATTTTGGAAGAATATTTGCCTTCTTCTCCTTGAAAATACCCAGCCACTCTTCTCCCTCCTTTCTTCCCCAAATTCTTCACTTTATTCTTGTTACTTCTCCACCCAATTGTGTTCTTCCACTTAAGAAATCCAAGGCTTGTATGGGTTTAAGATTTTTGGGGTGTTTGCTCTTGCTTTTGATGAAGTTAATTTCCAATTTCTCCCTCCTTTCTCTTCTAGTTTCAGCTGGTCATGGCTGAGGAGAGAGAGGGGTATTTATAGCCTGTTTTTTTTTTTTTTTTTTTTTTAAGGGATTTCACATGAAAAGTACGCAAAATGTCCAATTGAAGCTTCTCACGAACCACATGGCAGTCAATTTCTATGTGTTTCGTGCGTTCATGATAGACAGGATTAGCAGCTATGTGAAGAGCAGCTTTACTGTTGCAATAAAGAGAGGCAGACTGGGGGGAAACCTGAAGATCTTGAAGAAGAGTGCGAAGCCAGACAATTTCACAGCAAGTAGATGTCATGGCTCTGTATTCAGCCTCAGCAGAAGACCTGGAGACAGTAGTTTGTTTTTTTGATTTCCAAGAAATCAAAGAATTATCAAGAAAAATACAGAAACTAGTTACTAAACGTCTTGAATCAACATAACCAGCCCAGTCAGAGTCATAAAATGCTTTTAATTGCAAGCTGGAGAGAACTGGAAAGAGTAGTCCTTGAGCTGGAGATGCTTTAATATAACGTAACACTCTAGTTGTTGCTACTAAGTGAGGAGCTCGAGGTGCATCCATAAATTGACTGAGGATTTGAACTGCAAAAGCAATGTCAGGTCTCGTTATGGTGAGATATAACAGGCGCCCAATAAGTCGTCTGTAAGCAGTAGGATCTTCCAAAAGTTGCCCAGAATCCTTGGATAATTTGAGATTAGGTTCAATGGGAAAGGTGACTGGTTTTGAAGCTAATAGACCTGAATCTTCAAGAACATCTAAGGCATATTTGCTTTGACAAACAGATATCCCAAGCTCACTATGAGCGATTTCTAATCCAAGAAAATATTTCAACTGGCCAAGGTCCTTAAGCTTAAAATGATTGTCAAGCATGTGAATAAAACTTGAAATCTCAGCTGAATTGTCACCAGCAACCACCACATTATCAACATAAACCAATAATGCAAGGAATGAACCCTTCAAAGTTTGTGTGAACAAGGTGTAGTCAGCTTTGGATTGGATGAAACCAAATTCAATAAGAGCAGCAGAAAATTTCGCAAACCATTGTCGAGAGGCTTGCTTAAGTTTATAAATGGACTTGTTAAGCCTGCAAACCTTGGACTCCCCCTCCTTGGAGAACCTAGGAGGTAAAGACATGTAGACTTCTTCATCCAAATGCCCATGAAGAAAGGCATTATTCATATCTAGACAGTAGTTTATATATATAAAGAAAATAAATTTAAGGAGAAAAATCTTCATTTAAAATAAAATTTATTGCAATACATTATGTAATTTAATTATTTTAAAAATGAATAAATATATCTAATAATTTTAATCACGTATTGTAATTTATTAGGATTTAATTAAAATGTAATAGCATGTTAGTACCAATACGAGGAGAATCCAATCATTGAGAAATATTTAGATATAATATTTTAATTTGCTATCTTATTATTATTTAGTTTTGACAAACTCATTCTTTCATAGCAAAGATCATCATTACCTAAAGAGGTAACACAACTCGGATTTTCACTGTTCACCGTGACTCATTGTCACTATTCACTCGCAATTTGCTCCGGTGCATCGCGGGCGCACGATTACCTTTTTTTTCCGTCTGGAAACAGTGTAGTAACAAACAAACCCCTCGAAAAAGACAAAAAAACACCGCCGGTTTCAGATGCACAATGGTAATTGACCCGTTTCGGTTCGGTCCGGCCCGGTTGACCCGGTCCAACTCTTCGCTCACGTGTTTTTTGGACGGCGCGTGCGGCCTAAGCCGACGTTCAAAAATATCCATCTGTCGTCTAGAATAATTTTCCGGCATGTTCTCTTCCACATGGGGCGGCGCGTGTGTCCCTACGGTAATCGTATACATGCAAATGGTTGTTTGAATTTCCCACCCCAGTTTCTCTCTCCTGCCTACACCAGCTGACGTCAACTAAGTTGTTTTTTTCAAATTTCATTTCAGTCCCTGAACTTTTTCATTGCGTTTTCTAACCCTTATTACTATTATATAGGTTTTTATTTGTTTCAATTTCGCCTTTCAATTGAAATTGCTTATATATTGAAGTTGCAATTCGGTCCTCATGCTATTAATTTTTGCGGATTGGGCTGAAATTCTTAATATTTTTGGTATCAAAGTTTTGATTGATATCAATTTCATCCTTCCATGCAAATTTATTATAAATCCTTAATATTTTCGGTATCAAAGTTTGATTTCTTTCAATTTTATCCTTCTATGCATGGTAATCATGAATTTCAGTTTCATTTCGGTCCCAGATCTTTTAATTTCAGGTTTTCTTTTAAATTATTTAATTTCAATGTTTACATTTACTTCAATTTTGTCCTTCAAGTTAAATATATTATTTAAAGTATATCAAATTAATTATACATTTGTATATTTATATCAAATTAAAATATATTAAACTAATTATATGTTTTAATATTTATTGAATGTTAACACCTAAAAATATTTAGACAGAGACAGAAAATTACCTAGGATTTTTTTAGAAAAAAAATAATATCAATATTCTTAAATACATCTAATATAATAAAAAATCTAATAAAATAAAAAAATAAATTAGCTTTGAATTTTAATTTTGTGCTCTTTTGTTCAAGCTTATTTCTTAAAAACAATTTACAATATTTTGATTTTTAAATATTTCAAATGTAATATTACTGAGGAAAAAATACAACTCAAAAAAATAAAAATTTGACAAATTTACCTAGATTATCGACACTTAAAAAATATACGAGTCACTTTCCGTTTCGATGAAACTGTTCTTTTTAGATGGCAGATAAATAGCTATAGAAAGCAAAAAAAAAAGTTTATTTTTAAAAATAATTATAATATTTTAATTTTTATGTGTCAGATCTAATGTTATTGGGGAAAAACAACAACTCATCAAAAAAATGATAAATTTACCTGAGCTACCTACAATTAAAAAATATACGAACCACTTTCCATTTTGATTACTCTATAAAATATTTTAAACTAATTATATGTTTTAATATTTATTAAATATTATCGCCTAAAAATATATAGAAAGAGCAAATAAATGACCTAGGATTTTTTGAAAAAAAAATTAATATCAATATTATAAATGACGACCTAAACCCTAAATCTTATAAAAAAATGGCTTTCAATTTAAATTTTATACACTTTTGTTTATGTTCATTTTTTAGAAAATATTTACAATATTTCAAAAAATTTATAAAATTTTTCGTTTTAGCTTGAAATCCTTAATATTTTTAGTATCAAAGTTTTGATTTATTTCAATTTTATCCTTCCAAGCAAATTAATCATAAATTCTTAATAATTTTGGTGCCAAAGTTTGATTTCTTTCAATTTTATCCTTCCATGCAGATAAATTACATATTTGAGTTTCATTTTGGTCCCACATCTTTTAATTTTTGATTTTATTTCGGCTTATGAAATTTCCATATTAGGATTTATTTCAGCTTTGTCCTTTAAATTAGATTTATTACAGATATTTTTATTTTATTTTATCCCTTATACGTTTAATGCTATACATTTAATTCTTATTTTTGTCCATGTTTATATGTACATGCTCTTGGTTATTGTTTATAATTTTTTTATTCCACTGTTATTAAGATTTTTTTCAATGTTTAAAATTTAATTTATATTGGTTATCATTTCAAAAATAATATTTATTATTTTTTTTTCAAGTTAAACATTTTCTTTAAATATAATAACATTTTCTTCAAGTTTAATTTTTTAATATTTGCATTTTAATTTCTGTTGGTAGTCATTTGAAAAATAATATTTAATTTTTTTTCTCTTTTCTAATTCTTCAATTCAGATAATGTATTTTAAATCTAATAATATTTATTTTGATTTTGTCATTTATTTAGTTTTTTAATTGTCTTTTGTTGTTAATATTGTTTGGTGTTCAAATTTCTTATTCTTATAGACAAGGTATCCAAATTAATGATAATGATTATTTATAACATATTTTTTTTCTTATAATATATGAGACTATTTAAATATTTTGATGTTTATTTAATATAAGCTTAATATGTGTGTGTGTATATATATATGTATGTATATTATTTTTCAAAAAATAATAATTTATTATTAGTATTCTAAAATATTTTTGATATAAGAATATAAGTAATAAATTTTAAAATCAGTTTCATATATAGAAAAAAAAAATTCTAATAAATTTGATCAAAAAGATTTTAGCAGTAGCAATATTCAATGATTTTTTATTGGAAAAAAACTCATTTTTAACATATTTGATAAATTATAATTATAATTACATCATAAAAAAATCAATCAGTTTTCTATACAGATAAAAAAGCACTGCGCATCGCGCTAAGTTTTTTTTTTAAAATAAAATTAATATCATTATTCTTAAATACTTTTAATTTAATAATTGAAAAGTTAAAAAAAATAGGGAATTTCTTTCTCTAACAATAATTATGATCATTGAAAAATCATTTATTTAGTTTTTTAGTTGCTTTTCTAATAATATTGTTAGGTCTTAAAATTTCTTATTATTATAGGTACCACATTCAAAATAATAATAATTGTTATCTATAATATTTTTTTTCTTATTAATATGTGAGACTAATTATATATTTTGATATTTATTTAATATCAACACCTTCATATATATATATATATATATATATATATATATATATATATATATAAATGACCTATTTATTATTATTCTAAAACATTTTTAATATAATAATATAAACAATAAATTTTACAATTTTTTTTAAATAGAAAAAAAAAGAGATTTTATCAGCATAGTTTTGGCAATAACAATATTTAGTTGTTTTTTAATTAGAAAAAAATCCGTTTCTAACTAATATTTTCAATTACAGATTTACTTATTAAATATTAAAATAAAAAATTATAACAAATATAAAATCAATAAATTTTTTATATAGATAAAAAAACTCAGCGCAACGCGCGAATATACAGCTCGCTTATAGCTAAAGGAGAATGGGAAATTACTGTTCATTTACTATTCACTGCCAATTTCACTCCCTACTTCGCGATAATATGTGTTTTTTTCTTCTTCTTTGGGTTACATTTTTCATATATATTTTTCTTGCTTCTTATTTTTTACTTCTGATTTCACTTTTTTGTGTTTTTTTTTTTACTTCTAGGTTACATTTTTCATTTCTATTTCTATTTTGTTTTTACTTCTTAGTTACATTTTTCTTTTCTTTTTTTGTATTTTATTCGTTTCTTGCTTTTTTTTTTCTTATTACTTTTTTTCTATTTTTTTTCTTTCTTGCCTTTTTTCTAATTTTTTTTCTTATTTTCCCATTACAAAAGAGCTAAAACAAAATGGGTCATGTATTGTAGATTATTGTTCACGCACAGACAAAACACTGTGTACTGGATATTTGATCCGCTGCTTCATGCCTTCATGAGCTCGGTTTTGTTTGTTTTTTTATAAAGGAATTCTTTTTATATATTTGTTGAGTAGATATGACAAACCAGTGGCTATGACCAACTGGTTCGTTGCGAGTTCGAATCACTCAGCCACCAAAACTGACCACCAAAACTGACTTTAGTCGTTTTTCTCTTCTTGTTTTTTTTTTCTAAAATCCTGATTTTGGAAAATTAATGTATGGAAAAGTTGCTTTCTTTTTTTTTTCTTTTTTTTTCCACTGATATATTTTTTATCACTTTTTTTTCTACTTATATATTTTTTTCACCTTTTTTTCCATAACCGGGGTGTCCGGGTTAATTTATGCACACCACAATTTCTTTTTCTCATTATTGTTCAAAAAGATGTTTTCCCCTTACACCTTTTTTATAACTGGGTATTTTATTTTTCATAAATAGGGACCTTTTTTGTTTTTAAAAAATATAGAACCAGGGTGTCCAGGTCAGTTTTTTTCTTTTTACCGAGCTTCTTTTGTTGTATTTTTTCTTAACCAGGGTATCCGTAACAGCTTACGTGCACCACGACTAATTTCCGGATCAATTTTTTTGTTTACATTTTTTTTCAACTTATATATTTTTCTGTTTTTTTTCCATGATTAGGGTGTCTTTATCAATTTATGCACACCATAATTTTTTTCTCATTACTGTTTGAAAACGTTATTTCTTTTCTTAAAAAACAGGCTTCTGTTTTGTTTTTTTACAACAAGATGCCGGGGCTAGCTTACACACAGCACAATTAATTTCTTAACCCACTTTTTTAATATATTTTTTTCCTGGTTTTTTCCACTCATATATATTTTTTTGGTTTATTTATAATCGGAGTGTTCAGGCCAACTTACGAGCACCACGATTTTTTTTCCCATGTATATTTTTTTTTTATCTCTGGATCCATTTTTTTACGTTTTTTTTCTTGTTTTTTTTTTTCATTTATACATTTTTTTTATAACTGTGATGTTCGAGTCAGTTTACATGCACATTGGTTTTTTTTCCATGTATACAGTTTTTTTTATAACCAGGGTGTATAGGACAACTTACACACACCATTAATAATCCCCGGAAACACTTTTTCTTTAATATTTTTTTTTTATTTTTTTCCCACTTAGAATTTTTTTTTTATAATTGGGGTGTACAGGTCAGCTTACGGGCACCACGGCTATTATTTTATAGAATGGCTAAAGGATATCACAATTTCAAATAGTAATGAACAATTATTTCAACTATGGTTTTCACTTTTCATTACTTTTTGAAAAAATATATTCTTTTTTTATATATTGTTTACATAATTCTTATTTTTGTCCATGTTTATATGTACATGTTCTTAGTTTTTGTTTCTATTTTTTTTATTCCACTATTATTAATATTTTTTTTAATATTTAAATTTTAATTTGTGTTGGTCATCATTGAAAAAATAATGTTTGTTATTATTTTTTTTTTAATTTTTCAAGTTAAATAATTTCTTCTAATGTAATAATATTTATTTATTTTATTAATATTGTGAGGTATTGAATTTTCATTATTTTTAAGTTTTATTTTCTTTTAAATATATCATAATAATTATATCTTTTGATATTTATTTAATATTAGAGTTTTAATATTTATTTTCACTTTTTGGTTAAAAAACCTGTTTTTAGCAGATTTTATTAATTATAATTTTACTGATTAAATATTAAAATTACAAATACAACATGTATAAAATTAATCAGTTTTCAACATAGATAAAAAAGTCCAGCGCATCGCGCGTGCCAATTCGCTCGTTATTATCTATAATAAAAGGATGTTTTGCACTGTATTTTAAAAATATTTTTGAAAAAAATTGATTTTTTTAATTTATAATTAAAAAATCTGATATTTTTAGATTATTTTCATATGCTGATGTCAAAAATAATTTTTAAAAAATAAAAAAAATATTATTTTATTATATTTCTAAATGAAAAATAATTTTAAAACAAACTCAACCGAACTCCAAAACAATCACTAAATCCTTTTTTTTACAGTAGATATAATCCTAAAATCTCATCTTGGTTTTAATATTGAATTAATTTTAGCCACGTAACCTTTTCTCCTCCCCAAGAATCTATTTCACCTGGTAAAAAAATAATATTCACTAGCTATTAATATGTACTCGATAATCAATTGGCTTTAAACATATATTAAACAATTAAAGCTCACTCGGATGGAATCAAATTTAATAAAAAAAATATATAATAAAAAGAACAAATGTATATCAATATTACGTATAACTAACTTATTATGACTAGCTGACACGTACGCGAGTGGGTGTGTGATAGCTGAGCATGAGGAATTAATATAGTGCCGGGCAGTAGTTGATCTGAAAATGCATGTCGGAGAGTCCAAGTGCGGGCTGTCGGCTGGAACTCCGTTTGATTACGGATGCACTGCTTAACAACGGCAGATGCTAGCTAGCTACCACCTTAAATACTGGAGTTTTTTGGGGGGCATTAAATAGCGGCTTCCGACCGTACTTCAAGCTCCTTGCCCGGCTACGCTTTCCTGCACTGAAATATATCGATGAATTGTGCTTTGCAATTTCTTTCAACTCCTTTCTGGATTCTCTACCCTAACACCCTTGCCCCGACCCATCTCGGGCTATCCAATAATACAATATCCCGGCGAGCGCGCGCCTCAATTTATGTTTTGAGTTTCACGCACCACCGTCGAGTGCAAACCTGCACTTCACAAATTCTCTATATCAACAACACAGTGTTCTCTGCACAAACAAATTTTCTATAGAGCTGAAGCACCAACCACTGTATCAACTACAGGGCAGGCATTATAAACAACCACCGACTTCCTCACCGATAACAGTTAGATATGATGCCAAACATTCTCTGCGGCGAGATTAAAATCTCATATCAGTGAGACCGGTCATTCTGTTTCAGGTGGACCTAATTTAAATCTAACACAGCATGTGCGATGTGACCCATTTATCATTTAAAGGGTCTGGTTTGCTCGTTAGAATATTTGACCGGAGAAATTGAATATATGGGGTCAGAGATATCCTCGCTAACGTGCGAGCACTAATTTGCGGTATGTACTTTGTGCCAGAGAACAAGTTTTTGCAAAGTTTATAATTTTACCCTATAGTTTGTTGTGCAAATATATAAAAATTTATTTTTTTATATATTTATAAATTATGAATTTAGCCCGTACAATATCTTTTGGATTCAAATAGGTTAAATATATAACATTTTTAATAAATATTATAAATATTCACTGGTCAGATTTGTATTATTAATATTTAAAAATAAACCCTAAAAACAGATAATTTTTTTTATCTCACTATCATACGAGAATAAATATTATTTTATTTTAACATGTTTTTTATTTTATTTTGTTTTAT
The DNA here is from genome assembly GCA_015731905.1 of Salix dunnii. NCBI lineage: Eukaryota > Viridiplantae > Streptophyta > Magnoliopsida > Malpighiales > Salicaceae > Salix > Salix dunnii. The sequence continues at coordinate 4,948,108 of CM027668.1, read as the reverse complement.
TTGAGATGGCATGTGAAGGAGAGCAGTGAATCATAGGCCTAAACTCTCTTTTTTTTTTACCTCAACAAACCAATAAATTTGTCGATGTTAGTTACAACTAATCTGGAACGTTCCATTTCTTTTCAAATGCCTAAAAATATCATCAGCATTTTCTCCCTCTCATTCCTTTCTCCTCTCCTCTCTTTCATTTTTTTTTTATCACAAATCTAAGAAAACACAAATGGGGTTTAAAGCCCTTTTCAACCGCAAGAAGAAGTCCAGGAAATCAGATTCCTCTGTTGATTCACCATCTGCTATAGTTGCATCAATCAACGAATCCAAATCACCTTCTATCAGGCTAAGACCCCATGCTGGGGAGCTTGAGCAAGTTTTTAAGAAATTCGACGTCAATGGAGACGGCAAGATCTCCTCCGCTGAGCTGGGCTCAATCATGGCAAACCTGGGTCATCAAGCAACCGAAGATGAGCTGCAAACTATGATAACAGAATTCGATGCCGACGGTGATGGGTTCATTGATCTGCAAGAATTCGTGGCACTAAACACACAAGGGGTGGATACAAATGAGATAATGGAAAATCTGAAAGATGCTTTCTCCGTTTATGATGTTGATGGAAACGGGTCGATTTCTGCTGAGGAATTGCATAAAGTGATGGCCAATTTGGGGGAGCCTTGTTCAATGGCGGAGTGCAGGAAGATAATTAGTGGGGTTGACAGTGATGGTGATGGGATGATTGATTTCGAGGAGTTTAAGGTGATGATGACGACGGGTGCTAGGTGGGATTCCATGGACTCTCTCAAAGGAATTGGGGATTAGCTGACTGATTTTGGTTGCTCTCGTGGTGGTGGTGATATGTGGGTTCTGATTGTTTTTCAACAACAAGATCTGTAGGCTATTTCTATTTCTATTTCTAATTTATTTATCAATGGTGTTTTTTTTTTTTTTTTAAAAAAATTGATAATCATATTGGTGGATCATTGAATCTGTGAATACTATATTCCATTCAACACCATCCCCACTGTTATAATTTGTACTATGTTCTTTCCTTTTCCTTTACTTTTTTCAATGGATGTTTCTGGTGAATTGCGATTCATGGAATAAGAAGCGATGTTCAGGGGGCGTGGATCTCTCAATGCTATGCGATGAGCGTCGACCTATTAGTGTATTATGAACAGCAATAGCAATACACAAGTACCGCTGTGCAGGAGCAGCCTTTTTGTGATTTGGTGCATCGGTGGTTGTTTTTCCTTGTTATTGTTTGGATTGGAGAGCTTTTCAGTTTTATAAAGAGAGAAATTATCAGAAGATGAAGATCAGAGGTTATGGAGAGGTTGGGTAGCTAGCTTTGCTGGGTCATATCTGCAAGTGGAAGTGTTTCTAATAACACAGGAAGCTCACTCGTTGCTTATTCATGTCGATATTGCTCTGCTGTTTTGTTATCTTCGTAATCTTGATTTGGTTATATAAAAAAAATCAAAGCATAATTAATTCATGAAAACTATATGAAAAATAAAACAATAAAAATCTTATTCTGATTGAATACTTGTATGTGATTTTCTTAATATAACTTGATGGTTATTGGATTCATATATAATTATAAAAATAAGGTATGATTGAATGATTTTTTAAATAAAATTATAATTATTAAGTTAAATAATTATCTTAAAATAATAAAGACAATGTGGTAAAAAATTTCTGTACGGGATGTGAACCCACCACTCCTTCCCTGGTCCTAGAAAACGGAGCCCAAAACTCAAATATTCCTACTTAAAACGAATTTTGGATATTCGTTAATGTTTACGTGTCGCTCCACAACACTCCGTCGGCAGGTGGCAAGATCTTCCATGTCAGGGAATTTTGACAGCTGAACATATTATACTTGTGCCGTTGCTGTCCAAGATTCCAGTTATAAATTTATACATGCACGTACCAGGAAAAATATTTAAATCAAATTTATTTTCCAATTAAATCAAAATTTAAAGGTGGCTCAAATGGTAGTTAATCTAATGATAAAAGATTAAAATTAAAAAATTTGTTTTTTATGTGATTTAAAATTTAAATTCTGTAATTACCGATACCATGACCCTTGAAAGTTTATATTATTATTAATTTTAGAACTTATAGAATTAATTGAGATGCTCATAAATTGACTCAAACAACTGTATTAATTAAAAAAATTTAACTTGGGTTGACTTTCCCAAATAAACAGCTGCAAAACGTTAATCTAACAGGATTTTTATCATTGAGTTTAACCGAGAGAGAATTCTAAAGTAGAACTTCACTGCCTTCTTACCGTGTATAAGAAGGTGCTCTAATCTCCACGTAGAAGATTGTATATATTAATGTGTAGAACGCCGACGATGATTAGCATTAATTAACCGTATAATAAACTTTTCAATTACGACGCAAGCAACACGTCGTCAACGAGAAGCAACGTGAAAATCATCTTCAAAAATGTTTCACGTGAAGAGGAGGGTATCACGTTTCTAGACAGGTGGCAACGTGTGTGCGCGCTACTGTGTTTTGCATAAAATTAATGAGGACAATCTCTCTTTGATTTTTCGTAGGATAGTTTAATCTATTTATTTATATCTTATTCTGTCAAAAGGCATATGGAGATGGTCATGGAACTTGCCGGGGTTATAATCTTGATAAGTTCAGGGAGCAATAGCTCATCACGGGATGGTGATATAGAAGCTGGAGCTTTGCACCCTCTCCTGATCCCCTCCCCCAAAACCAAAACATGAGGTTTTAATAGGTGTTTGACTATGTGGTGTGGCCTGTGATTGAGGTGTATTGTAGATCATTTAACGAAACAGGACTTTATTTTTTTTTATTGTGGATCTCATCTAAAATCCTATGGTTGCCCTATATTTTGGAAAGAAAAAAAAACACACGGTCATTAAGAAAGAAGAAAACGATGATTTTGACAAAAACAAATAACATATGTATACTTGTTGTCGGCAAACCACCGACTCTCTCTCTCAGTTGCAGGCTTGCTGTTTTCTTTCTAAAAAACAGTCATAGATGCAATCCTCTCTTATCAGTAATCACCGATGAGCACTTGCAATTGTTTTTTCAGCGCCGGTAACTTCTCCTTTTCACCAGCAGCAACTACACCGTTTGGTCTTCTCCCATTAGTCCGATTAAGCAACAACAACATCTATTAAAACAACAACAATGACCTTCCAACGCTACTTTTGGCTACCACAATCCATCATTTTGACACCATCACCACAGGAAAAACCATCTCGACCTCCTCTATCTGTCGGTATTGACAAGTGACCCTCTCATCACCGTCGACCATGTTACTGTTCACGCAAGGTGTGAACAGTGCAACACAGCGTTTTAATTTTAACATAAAATCTGGGGCTGGACTTGCTCTCAACCTAACTCAATTCTAGCATAGTTGGACCTTTTAGGCCCAATTAGGCTAGCTTGACCTATTTAGTTAGGTCAATCTTAGCTCGATTGTTTTTTTTTTTAATTTAAAAATCATATTTAAAAAATAAAAAAAATATATAGATAGAGATCAACATGATGAAAGGGAAAGGCACATGACTTTGTTTAACTTCGCAACTCTATTGCTTTTCGATTAATTATGGATTAGAAGTTGAGAACATCAGTGGGGTCTTGGATGAAATTTAGAAACTTGCAACTAGATTTGATCTTGAAATTATATCTCAATAACATGTAGATAGATATCTTGAAAATTAGTATGGATCACAGATATTCCTGATGATATTTTTTCAGATATTGTTTTTAGATCAAATAGCAAGGGATCGACAGAGGACTTCATATATGGATTTAATTTGTGATAGAATTGTAAGTAGTTTGACGGGAAAATAAAATAAAAAATCTAATTTACTTGAATTATTAATTTATATTTTATTATTTAAGATTATTAAATCTACAATGCTTATAAAATTATATGTGTGTCATTTTAAGTAATTTCACAAGTTGACAGCAATATGAAAAATATGGTATCCAAACACACGAAACTGTTTTTTATTAAACCTTAAATTCAATCACAGTTTTAACCAAACATTTCAATTTCAATTATGAACTGCGCTAAAAATATTTTTCATGAAACTGTTTTTTTTAAACCTCTACCATGACAGCAATGCCTTTTAGTATTAAAATTATTTTTAATTTCACAACGGAAAAATGGAAGAGAGCTGCCTTTTATTTCATGGTCAAGCATGACCGATATCAACTTTAATGACAGCAGTAGATCACACGGACTTCTAACTTGCAGCATGAAATGGAAAAAGAGAGGGGAAAAAAAGGCGTATTGCGACAACAAAGTATATGCCTCTAGATTTAAAAACACTAGCTAGAAAGCCCGAAATCATAATCTGCTGACAAATAATGCATAGAATCGATGGTTTAGGTGTGGAAAAGTGTATTGTTTTGGATGATGGGTTGCATCAGTCTCGCTGAAGTAATCGTGACTCAGAAATTAACCAAATTGCTTTCTTTGTTCCACAAATGGGAAAGGTCTAGTCCACAGCCATTCGATGAACTTTGAATGAACATTAGTGAATTTGAAGAACGCGGATAATAGTCAAAGGAACAAGGAATGGTCTGACACCATCCATTCTTTGACCCAAACACATCAATTTTTAGATAGTCGTGGTTGACACGGTTTCAGGAGTGGAAATGTGGAGAAACTGCTCAATTTCCTTTCCGTTCCGCAACACTGAAGTATTTCATGAAGAAACCACGTTTTCTCTTCTCTCGCTCTCACCATCCATGTATAAATACTTGTCATCACGTTCAGAACTTATCGCTAACTCAGGCAGGCAGGTATACAAGACCTGAAGTGTTGTTTCTTTAGAGAGGATCTGGCCACTTTCAATGAAGAACAACAGCAATAACAGAGGCAGGGATGGGGATCATGGATGTGTAGGGTTTCCGATTCACAGCCAGGTTATAAGGATCAAGCAAGAATTCGAAAAGACCATGCATCCATCTCTGCAACAGTTAGAGAAGAGAGCGGTTATAAGATGCAGGATCAGCAGGCAGCGATCAGGTTCACCTCTGGGTCTAGCCGAGAGGCACCAAGTTGTAGCACAGAGTTCATCAAAATAACACGTAAATGGAAGATCGTGCTCTGTTCTGCATCAAGCTAGGCAGGAAGCTTGTATTAATTAGTTCTAGGAATCAAAATGACAAAATCACTTCCTTGTGTATGACTTGGATTTTGATGAGCAGCCAGCTGTTGTACATATCTTTGACGTTACAGAACCTCTAGGAAAGCTTTGAATTCAAGATCCAATTTTTTTTTAAATTACTATTATATCCCTCGTAACAGACTATTTTCTTGTTTGTTCAAATCCATTATCATGAAGATAGATCATAGAAATTGATTATTGAGCTCAATTGCCTAATTTTCTTCTTGATGAGAGGATAAAATTAACTAATAAATTAATGAGAGAGATCCCCGATCTATATATAAACAATAACTTTTGTACTTCATCTACGACTACTGGTATAGATCAGAAGATGTTTCTCTCATAAAAAATTTTCTATTAATTTGAAGATGTTATGTTGCTACATTAGAAATTCATTCAGAGTTTGAGCAAAAATAATTGGAGATATTTATAGTCTAAATTTACACTACTATGTGTATTTAACATTTCATTATATAAAGTATATAATATTATTGACTCTTCTTTTTTTCTTTGTTTCCTTATTATTTTTGTGGTTATACTACAACTCTTTTATATAAGATATTAAACAATAATTTCTATTATTATTTAATATATCTTTCTAAATAAAAAATATTTAAGTTTGCAAATTATTTGCATAAATTTACGCTAACTTATATTTATTTTTATTAAATAAAATGATGGTCAAAAAATTTACATCCATGACTACTTGATCAATAAACTCAAATATTATATCAAAAAACTACTTTAATCTAAAATTTTAGGTTGTTATATGAAATTATAAAAATAGTTTTATATTATTCTCTAATACATTCTTAAATGAAAGATTTTTAAGTTTAATATTTAAATAAATTCACTCTTTATTGTGTTTAATATTTTATTAAATAGAATAAGATTATAAAATTAACTTGGTTAAATTATATAATGGGGATGCTACTAAACATCTTGAGGTAATGGTAATCAACCGTCGTGTTTCATTCTTAGATAGTATTCAAGACTGGACCAAGTATTAGATTGCCACGTCTCTATTCTTTTTCTTTGTTACGATCATTTTCACAGTTTTTTCTCATCAAAGCACTGGTGAAACCAATGAGCTCGCTCTATGAAAGGATCAAAGCAAAGCCCTGCCAAACTTGCCACTCAAGACTTTCACCATTCATCAGAGGGCAGAGCAGAAGGCATGCATTTGTGGTTTTCCACCTTGGAGCATAATCAACTCTATTTTAACCGTGTAAATATTGTCTCATCGTTAACAGATAGGGTCTCATATAAAGTAATCTCCATCTCGATCACTCAATCCCCTCGGTAATCTGGGAATATTTGTTTGTCCGGGTTATATAAATCAGCGGAAACCCACAAAGATTGGAAATATCTAGATAACCAAATCTAAACACTAACTGATTGCTTATTCATTTTCTACTATCTACCATAAACATTCATTGCTTGAAAAATATCTTCTTTTTCCATGCATGACAAGTTTAAGGAAATTAGAAATGAAATTTCTGTAAAGAATTTGCCATTCTGGTGGTGAGAAACCATGAATGTGCAGTGATACGTTTCTAAGAACTGAAACTGCATTTTACCTGATACTCGAAATTAGTTCCACCATTTCTGATCCTTCCATTGCACGTTACAGCATAGCAGAATGGTAGTTTCGCTACTTATCATTTCGATGGGAAAACCTGTATAATTCAACCAATTCAAGCGGTGGTGCCTAAAGTTGCAGCTCTTACACTGAAATCGATCTCTTCCCAGCTAAACCTCACTAGCACATTGATAATTGATCTCATGTTAGACAGTTGACATTTTAATTCCAGCACATCCTTATTTTCAATTTGACTTTGTCAAGATAGTGACTAATTTTTCTGATGTTAGTTGCTGCATATGGCTTAGTTAGTGGCAGGATATTCTTATTAGTTTCATCCACTATGTTTAGTGTCAGATTGTTAGAAAAGTTTGTTAAGTTTCTGTGTATATAAAATCTGCACTCAATGAAATAAGTATCCTGGAATTCTTTCAATCACTTGGTGTGTGTTCTTGTTTCTGCAATTCTAAATCTCTAAGCCTAGCATCTTATAAAGACGTATATTTCTCCATATTGATCTCTTCCTAACAAATCAGAGTAGCACAATGCAAGTTGAAGCTACCCGTCACTCCCCACTCAGTTTCAAGTAGAAATATTGACCCCATTCCAAATAGAATACTAAATGAGACGATCACCAATACGTCTGGCCCATCAAATTTTCAAAAGAAAAAGGACGTTGAGTGAGCAAAATAGGTAATGTTAGCTTACATTGCTATGTTGGAATATGACCTCGAGAGCGAGAGCGAACAAGTCGTAGTTAAAACTTAAAACGACTCCCCTCCCTTAGAAATCAGCCTCGAAGAGCCGTTGCGTCATTAAACAGAAGTGATTTCGCTCCCCTTATTAGATCTCTCGTCACATCTATAATGACAGATTTCTTCTGGATTCTGAACTGGTGGGCTGTTCAGTGGAAGTTGAAACACCTTTAATTAAAAAGAATCCGTCCTCCGTGGTTTTGGTAGGGAAGTGCGATCACACAGTACAATAATAGGGCGGATAGCAGCTGCTCCATTTTCAATTCCAAGAGGAGCATCAGCTGATAAAGATTCGTGGTTGTTCATATCATTTCTGGGAGTGTCTAGTATGTATGAAAATATCTTTTTTTATTTTTAAAAAATTATTTTTAACATTAATATATTAAAATATCTAAAAATATTAAAAAGTTTCATTTAAAATATATAAAAAATAAATTAAATTTCAATAAAAAACCGATTGGAATATGTCAGCACTGCTCCAAGTGCTGCCAACAACCGTCCAATTCCTCACCTATTTCCTCCCCTCATAGGGCAACCTGTTACGATGTAACAAACAGGAGACCATGCTTGAGAGTTTTTGAAAAAATAATAAGAGTCAAAGTGTTTTTTTTTCCCTGACAACTTAAATTTAGCAGTAAATATTGCAAATTTTACGACACTGACGCAGCAAGAAATCACAAGGAAATATGACCAATATTAATATTTCATAAATCAAAAATAACGAAAAGAAATCTCAATCAAACTCAACGTTTATTCAAATAAAATGATAGCTAAGTCGGCTGCAGGTTTTACATTGATACTTAAAGTAAAAACCCTAGCCTAATTCAAGACAGAAAAGGAAAAGACATAAAACATTAAATTTGTCATAAATGACAAATTTGAGATAAATGCAGAATGTGAAAGGCCTATAAATTCTGAGAGGGTACCAATTGACGAAAGTCAATTCAGACTCTTAAATCAAAATTTATGGCTAAAACAAAACTTTCCTAAAATAGCAAAAACGCCGATTTCGGGGCCGAAACGATGGAATTTGGTCAAAAACCGGTGGACATCAGGGGCATAGCCGCTGACTTCTTCTGACAACGGCGAAACGCATAGACTGGGTGAGTTTCGCGTCATTCCGACTTCGACGACCCGGCTGCCGAAATTCAGTTGCCTTTAAATTTCGGGTAATCCCTCTTGAGCATGTATGCTTCTGCAACCTGTTTTACATCAGAGTCGCTCAATGATTCATGATTTTTCAGATATCAAAAGTCATATATAATGTGAATCATAAATTATCATGAATATTTACATTATTTTATGATTTAATAACTTCCTTGTAAAAGGTATATATTAGGATGTTGGAACTAAAATATGATTGACAAGTTATATCCAAAATATATAATTTAAGAAAAAAATTTGGTAAATGATATAAGGGATAAATATATTAAAATAATATTTTTTTTATTTTTAATATTAACATAATGAAAATAATAAAAAAAATAATCTAAAATAAAAATAAAAATAACTATTTTTAAAAAAATAGTTTTGAAACGCTTAAAAAACAGTCACTACTTAATCATATGATTGATTTACAAAACGCGGCTCCTTTACTGCTTCGAGTGACAAGAGAACGTTATAAGCAAAGAACCTTGAAACAAATAGATACAGCAAGAAGAAGGAAAGCGTACCAGCAAGAACGTCAACATTGTTTAGAAGAACCCAGCCCCGAATCCCAGCCCTGTCTTGCGCGCACACAAACAAAACAATGTTGTTCGCTTTCTGTATCTCTGTTTTTCAGTAAACCCACATGAAACCCAAATCAAAACCCCGATCAAGAAATACAGAAACTAATACAAAATGGGTTGAGCTGTGAAAGAAAGATTGCAAGTTTGAGAGGAAGCGAGGCTTCAAGAAAACATCAAGCTGCAGAAAACGATAGAGAGCGTCTTCCCGCTAATTACTTTTCTCCCCCCCGCCACCACCACTCTTCAATTAAAAGAGTGCCAAGAGACAACCATTTAACAGGTGCACTAGCAGTACGAGTTTGGTAGCAGTATGAGTTTAGAATTAAGTGAGTTTTTTTTATCTCAGTTGTGATTGTTAATTTCAAGTTTTATGGGATTAATCGAAATATAAGTAATATACTCATTTTAATAATAATAATAAAAAAGTGATACGATAGTGGCTGTCTATAACTATTACTGTTCTTGAAGCTTGAAGCTTGAAACTGGAATAACTAGCCATGGAGGGAGCGGGAGCAGCTATGCATAAGAATTATAAGGAAAAACTTTGAAACAAGCGAAATTTAAAAAAAGCTTAGAGAGGAAATATGATTTTTTGTTTGTTTTTAGAAAGGTTTGGGGTGCATAGCAATTAAAATTCAAGGCCCAGTTATAACAGTTTAAAACCTCTCCCCTCGCAGAAGAAATTGATGAGTTAAACCTCCAACATGTTGGGAAGCTAGAGGCCGGATCATAATCTTAACTGAACAAAATGTTGTCCACTCGATTCGTTTAGACCAAATTTGCCCCGATTCGTTTGTTATTTATTTTCTTAGCCCCGTTTGACATTGCGATTCAATCTGTTTTTTATTGTTTTTTGTTGTTTTTTTTTTCATTTTTAAAACCGGCGGTTTAGTGTTTTTAGATCATTTTGATGTGCTGATGTCAAAAATAATTTTTAAAAAATAAAAAAACATCATTTTGATGCATTTCGGCACGAAAAGCACTTTAAAAAGCAAAAGCAACCACACTCCCAAACACCCCCTTACTAGGTTATCGTAATTTCAATGATAACCTCGTAGGTTAACTTGGTTGATATGAGTTTTGCCTTTTGGTTTTCAAAATTGGTAATTTTTCAACTTTTTTAATGTTATATTAATTAAGAATTAAATTTTATAATATTGTTTGATTTATTTTATATATGGTTATTATGATCTTATAATTTAAATTGTTAATTTGGTATGTTACACTTAGTTGATCCAAAACATTGATAGTGTCTAATTTTTTTTTTTTAATGAAATTTTTATAGAAATGCATCATCATTGATATAATAAGAATATGATTATTATATAGTTTACCCTTGATTTCTTTTTATATGCAGTGTGGTATAATTATCAATATTTTTTTCTATAAAAAAATTATTAATAGTAATAATTACTAAAATTTGCATTCAGTTTGCAATGGGGCTGTTAATAGTACAGCAAGTTGTGGCTTGGAAGTTGGAACAAACAAAATTTTAATTTTAAGAGTATTTTTTTTAATTTTAAATTAAAAAATTAGTTTTTTTAAATATTTTCATATACTAATACTACAAATAATTTTTAAAAATCAATAAAAAATTATTATCATATATTTTTAAACAAAATTATTTTTAAAAATAATGTCAAAAAGTTATCACGCACCTAAGCCACTAGTGCTTACACACCTAATTTTTTGTGGTTGCCTATCTCTGACTATTTTCCGCCGAACAAGTTTCCGCGGTAGATACGACTTTTCTCGTCCATCACCATCACCAGTGGACGCTACCTTTTCCACGAATGATATAACAAAATGCAAATTATTCTCTAATATTAATGCAATGCAGGAAAGTATTGCGGTAATTATTATTTTTAATATTTTTTTATTATCATTATATAATTTAAAAAAATGTTACTTTCAAGTAAAAAGCAATTTAAAATCATGAAATAGGATTCCCACTGCAAAAACAACTAATCTCCGATTCATTTTCTCAGAGATAACATATGAAAACCTGTTTATCAGAAGAGTGAAATGACAAAGTGCAGAGTCTAGTCATCCTGTCAACGAATCAAGTCACCCACATTCAACCCAGAAACATAATCAAGCAGCCGTGAAGAAACCCAAAATACAATCTAATTTTTTTCAGCTTCCAGGAACCCAGAAGCGAATTGCCCAGAAGCAATTCAGTTCCCATCACAGAATACCTGTCTCACCTTGTATGCAGATTCAGCATCGTTACTGTAATGCCAAACTCTCCTATCTACATACGCTTCACCGAGTTCTTCACATGCACGTGCAGACACATATTCTCCATTCTTGCTGCTCCTTCGCCTCTAATCCGGATCCATCTATTTAATAGAACAGGCGGGTCAATGGAGCAAGAAATTGGGTTGTTTTGTGCCACACGTGTATTGTGCACTTACCCAACTAGGATGTGATGGGAATAAAAAAATGATGCCCCCTTGTACAGATCTTCTAATTAATTGCCTTTACTTTATATTATTCGAGTGCTTATAAGTTATACCTCTTTTTCTTCAATTAAACGAGTCATTACCTCAAGCTTTGCTGTCGCGATAATTTTTTTTACCTCTTAAATATAAATAAATATTAAAATATATAATTATTTTAAATATTTTTGAGACGCCACACAATTATGATTGACAATATTATCACCACCATCATAGATATTGCTATAAAAAAATGTTTTTTATTTTTATTTTTTATATTATTATATTAAAAATATTTCAGAGCACTAAGATTAAATTAATTTATTTTTTTTAAAAAAATACTCTTAGTTCATTTATTTATATATATTTTAAGGTATTAATATTACAAATATCAAAGTATATAATTATTCTTGCATTTTTTTTTAAGAAATCAATACATTAAAAGTAATTTTTATTATTATTTTAAAATTCTTATCCATAATAAAATGAATATATATATATATATATATAATTGAAAATTTTATAAGTTTATTAATTCGCTCAGTTGTATAGCATCATAAAAAAGTTCCAGGACTATTAATATTTCTTTCACATGTTAAAAAATTTATTTTTTGGTTATGGCAAAGCCCAGAACAAGTAATTCGTATATCTTTTATTCTAAATAATTTGATCTAATTTTTCAACCCATTTTGTCTACGTGTGACTTCATATATTTTTTTGTAACTTGATATGAAATATGAAACATCATATATAAAAACATCGCAAAAGTCATTTTTGAACAAAAAGAATATTAGCTAATGAGTTAATTGGATAATTATCTTATGTTTATTATCATGATTATTAAATTGTCACAATTATTATAGTAGTCATAATATTGATTATTATAAATAGTTAATATTCTGGTTATTACTAGTAGTGTTATTGTTGCCACTGTCATTATTGTTATAATCGTTGTCATTATTACAACAATACTCATTACAATAATCATCACTATTATACTATTAATATAATGGAAATTACAAATAATATTATTATAATTATTATGTTTTTTGTGATTATTGATATTTTCTACATTATTTTAAGAGTTATTTTTATTATTACCATCAAAACTATAATTATTAACACCATAAGTACTATAATTATCATAATAAATTACAATTGTTATTATTATGATGATTAATAATATCACTATTATTATAATGATTATAGCACATAATATTATTATTACTATCACTACTAAAATAATAAAAATTATTCAATTACCCCGAGGAATTAAAAAACTCAACTTTTAAGAAAGATGAAGCAAGGAAAAAAATCTAAAATTATTATTTTTATTATTATGTAAATAATGGAAAAAAATTACATTAAAGAATAAAACAAAAGAGCAAAAAATAAAATAAAATAAAATATTTTTTTTACACAACACAACTCCTCTTACAATTTTTTGTTTAGTTAATAAGTAATTGAGACTTCTTTACGCTTATGTTTTTTTTGTTTTTTGTTTATTAATGGTTTCAATAAATCAAAGGCTTAAGGCAACTACAATGTGCATGCTATACAACTCATCTCTTGTTTTAAAGAACCTAGTCCAAAACTCAACTCTCAATTAAGTTAACGATGAATCATCATAACAGGGAAGTTTTTATGCACCAAGGATTTATTTTTAATAAAACTACTTCCCTGATAGATTTATGGGCAGCTGGGGAATTCTTTTTGGAAAAGAAACAACAATTAGCCATAATAAAAAAAAGCTCTAAGTTACTTGAGACTTTTATGCCAATGTTATATTTAGTTTTATCTATAACTTGAACAATTTTTAGCACAAAAGTCATGGGCCTTTTTCCTTAATTTTCTTCTTCTCAAATGGGTTTTTAGAGCTTGTAAAGGGGTGCTTAATATAAGCACCAAAACATTTCAAAGAGTTATGAGTTCACTTATTTGTTGTCTCTGCATTTATGAAATGGAGTATTGCTAATCAAATTGGAATTCTTTACAAGTTCTTTTTTCCCTTGTAAACTGAGCTAAAGATCAAATCTTTCTTATTAATGCAATATAAGGGAGTAAAAGATGATCAATGTCTATTTAAAAACTAACTATTTTGTCGATTCATTTATGTTGGCCAACCCGATGCACTGCTCTTGTGTTAGGCTTGCACGCATTATAAAACATGAATGAATTCTTGTGTAAAAGGGCCAAAAACAAAAAAAAAAAGAAATTAATTGAAAAAACCGAAATCGAAACACGAATATGTCAAACAACAAAATTTGACCGATAATAAAATGTATTATTTTAAGAATTAATTAGCAATAATACCCCAAAAAAACTAATCTTAGTAACAACAACAATTTGACAAATCAAAGATGAACCCGTAGAAACCATAAAACCCAAAGTCAAAGAACATCTGCACATAACAACACATAAAATAATCAATTTAAAAATTAACCAAAACGAACACAATAGAAGAGAAAATAGAGTAAACACAGTAGACCAAACCTCAAAGCCAACATCGGATTAAACACAAAGAAGAAAAATCAAATTCGATGGGAATTCACATAAAGAAATTGAGAATTGCATATTTAATGAAAGGAAGAAATCTACACAAATAACAAACTAAGGAATTGATAAAAAAAACATAATAGGGGATAAAAAAGAGGCAACAGAGAAAACATAATAGAACAAACCTCAAAACTTACACCCAAGTAAAACAAAGAACAAACACCAAAAGTCGATGAGAAAGCAAACAAATAAGCTAGGAATTGTGTATTTAAATGAACTGAAAAGATTGATGGACCAAGAACTCTAATAGTAGGTAATTGATTATTATAAAATAATATGTAAGGGCACATGCTTTTGTGCTTGTTTGGTTGGCGGTCAAACCGGCGTTTCAATCAAAATTCATTTTTTTTCTATCTTAAATAAATATATTTTGGTGTTTTTAGATCATTTTGATATATTAATATCAAAAATAATTTTTAAAAAATAAAAAAAATATCATTTTAATATATTTTAGCATAAAAAATATTTTTAAAAACTATCACAATCATACTTCCAAACAGTCCATTCTTATCTAGCCAAATATCATGGCAATAGGCCACATGCATTCCCTAGAACCTCATTCCCTGTCTAGAGCTGATGTGAAACATCAATTCTATTACTGAAAGGGAGTGCGCCATCGATCTCATCACCAAACGACATCAAAAGGGATGCTTAGTTCTCCTATGGTTCCTCTGCCAAAAACAATGCGCAAAAAACGACTAAGTACAATGGACAACACCTTCCGCACCTTTAAGATAAATCATATAATTAATTAACTGCTACAATGGACACAATAAGAAACTATTGACATTTGAAGACGACAACAAAGCATTAATTAGCGGCTGCAACAATGAATTGATGGAGCTGTGAGAAAACAACACATGCATTAATTAAGTAACAGAGCATTAATTATCATGAACAGAGGGAAAAAGGCTTCGAGAGACAATTACCATACTCAACGGGAAAATGAGTGCTATTTAACTGCTTCTCCCTGCCAAAGCATGAGAATAAACTGCGTCAAACAATTGTTCTAATCCATAGTAAAATTAGTGTGGATAAACAGTTAATTTGCAATTAGTTATTTATTTAATGTCACTGGTTTTGATTTTATTTGTTTAATTTATTTTTGATTGAAGTTTATGAATAGTGAGTTTATTTAATGGACACGTCATTAATAACCTAGCAAATGTTTCAGCAGAGACGATTGTATAAAAGAAGAAAAAAGAGAGAGTAAACACACTAAAATTGAAAAAATAAAAAAAAATAGATAGACCTGGTCAGAAATGTACATTTACAAATCACCAAAAATTTCATTACCTCATCGGACGAAAGTAGCGGATGAGATTTGAAATGTATGTACGGCACGGCAGGACAACCCAAACATCATCATAAGCTAGTCAGGCGGCATGAACCATCACATGTTCGTTCTGATTATTAATAGCCTAAATTTCCCATTCAAATGGGATGACTATTTATGTAAATCCAAGGAAGACATGTCCGGGAGCACATGGTTTATTGCTGGCCTGCAGTAGACTAATTTAGAAAAGGTCTGGCTCCTGATTTTGGTTTACTGTGTGTGGATGAGTGATGCGTCGTTTCAATTTGTGTTTCTACTTTATGAAATTTGGTTTTTTTTTATGGATTTTTCTTTTGAGAGTTTTTTTTTTTAAATTCCAATCTCATGTAATTGATTAATCAAATGAATCCATGTTGACTCAAATTTTTTTCCTTAATATATATTTTTATAATGATTTTTTTATTTGATATTGAGTTATTGAGCATTAATTGTTGCGTAACTTTTTTTATAGGTTATTTTGATATCATATGTGGGTAATGTAATAATAAAATTAACATAAATTATCACCATCTTATTGTTTTTTATATAATAAAAAAAATAATCTAGCATAAGAAACCATTGTTTTTTTTTATTTTTATTTCAAATTATATTTTTAGTGTTTTTAGATAATTTATATATGTTGATGTCAAAAATAATTTTAAAAAAATAAAAAAAAATATTATTTTAATGCATCTCTGAGCAAAAAATACTTTAAAAAACAACTTCAACCGTATTATCCAGAAAACACATAATCCAGCTCAACAATAAAACCCAAATCAGTAACTCATATTCCTTCAGGTACATCATTTCCCTCCTTGTCTTTTCTTCTAATTTCTAATTTATTTAGGGTTCTTACTCGTACACTAAAACAAACATACCTAACCTGATCAACAAACACGATATTTGTTTTCATACACTTTATGGGTAGAATATTGCAATGTTAGGTGGCCATGAAAAGTCTTACGCCCATATACTTGGATTGGTTTGGTAGAATATATACCAACAAAATATTAAAATTTCTTATAATATATTTTTACGTTTTATTTTTATAATAACATTTATAAATTAATATCTTAATATTTCTGACCATTTGTTTTTAAAAGGAGAGAATCGAATCAACAAGGAAAGATTGCAAATAAGCAAAATACGCATAACAAAGGCAGTAGATGCCGAAGGTGCAAACAGAAAACAGCAAAACACTGGAAAAGAGAGAACATCGCTAGCGGCAGACGTTTAAATATTCCTCACCCTCTCTTGCAGTCATTTCGGCCTCACCAAGCACTGGTGTAGAGTTGTCTTATGAATTTCTTATCCCGGTCATTTGATTTCTACTGGATACACATGTTTTATGCACGTGTGTACATGAGATTAGGAGCAATTATCGCTGATGCTGCGCAGATTTTATTTCTTTTCTTAAAAAAACCCTAGCTGTTCTGACCCCTGGCATCTGGGATGTGCTGAACACAATGTTTTTGGAACTCTACCCAGTGTTCTTGTTCGGACAAACCCTTCAATGTATTTTTTAAGTTCTTAAGAATTCAGAGTGGACAATCCCGCACTGACAACTGGCTCATACATGTGCATAGCCAACGGCAACACCAACCTTTCCATCGATGCTATATTATCTTGCTGTAATTTTATGCTTTTCGAGATACCTTACCGTGAGGTTTCTGCAATAATATTTTTCAAAAGATACAGATGACACGATCGAGTTCCTATGATACCTCGCCAGGTAATTAAAACATTTAAGTTTAGCTCATTTAAATTCATTCAGAAATCACACACCTATACCCCATATTTTTCATTTTTTTCCCTTTTATTTATATTACTACAACATTTATTAGCTGAAGTATCGTATGATTATCATGTAATTTAATAGAAAACCTGTTTTTGCATAAATAACAACGTCTAGAAACTAAACGTATATCCAAGCTGATATACTTCAAATGCAATCATGGAAAGCTTTCAAGAGGCAGTCAAGGTTGTCGTTTCATCGCTGCTTGCAACCATTATGGCTAGCATTGCTAGTAGCATTAGGCCTGGTTGCAGACGTGAAACAACTATATTATTCAATAATTTCATCTACATTTAATTACTATTTTTCTTATGTTATATATATCTATATCTATATATATATATATATATATATATAATGCCTTTATTCTTTATTTTATGTTTTGAAGAAATTTTTGAATGAAAAATTTAAAATGGAGGTAATTGACATATTTGATTATTAGTCAATGTTTTGTACAGAGTGCGAACTCTGGAGATTGAAGTGAAATAATTCAAGTAACATTAAAAAACTAGCATAAATATTTTTCTGAAAATATAAGGTAAAAAGATAATATAAAAAAAAATCATAATTTTCAAAATCAAATCAAGTAATCTATTAGTGTGTTGATCTTTGGCTATTCTAACTTCTTGAATAGATATAGCTACAAGATTCCAATTGAAATACACTTAATGTTGTTGGATTTTGACTCAAATACCTATTCATGACTTATCATTCAGTGTATTTAACAAAGGAAGATACAGACAATAAATGATATCATGCACCTATGAATAGACTAGGGAAAGCCAAATAAATAAGTACAAAAATTCATGAAGAGGTATTCTAACAACCACGCATCACATGGAATTAGGTGTTTATGAAAATTCAAGAGGAACTCCTCGAATAGTTTTTGTAGTTGGAAGAGTCATCCAGTTTAATTATTAGCTCGCCGGTCATTTTAAAGTTGTATCGGTTTGAAGATAAAAGAGCGAGGATCGAGACAAAGATACGAGAATAAATTCTAGTGCAGTGGGCGGGGCATGCATGTTTTTCCACAACATGGGAGCCCGACCTTCTCAATTCATACGTCTCACTAGTCTTCTTTTGAAGGCGACTCGTATGCTGCTCGAGATTTTTGACAATTCTTTTTAACTTTGTAAATAACTTACTGCAAGCAGTGGAATTGAGAACAAAAGTTGATGGACTTGGCTTCTCAGGCTACAGAGGACTAACGATCGAGACGATTTCATTTGTATTGAAGAACCTGGTGCTTCCAACTAGCACGGCCGGAGTATCTTATCCCTTGATCTGTGGGATGCTGTTTTCTACGGTGCTATATTTAATTTTCCAGTCACAATTATTGAGGAGTGAATTGTAGAATTGATTAAACAAATTGGCTGGGTTTTCTTTGACAAAGCTGATATAGATTACTGATTAGTTGTTTGTATTTAAAGAAAAAAAAAATAGATCTTAATACCCGTCGTAATAGATAATTAATTTGACAAGCACATCAGAATAGGGGGATTAAGGATTTGAAATTCTTTTTTTCTTATATGGGATGTAAATAAATTCAATTCCTACATTCATTAATTATTCATGTTGAGAATCCACAGCCTTGATTGCAGGCTATCATACATACGTTACTTCTATTTCCTTTTGTAACTGATATTATAATTAATTCATTTATTATGTAATTAATCCCTTTACTCTGTATATGAATATAAATAAAGAATACTCACCATCTTTTTAGTATGGTGATTTGAACAAATATTGTCATGGTATCAGGGCAGTTTCCCGTTTAACAACCTCGATCATTTTCATCTTCTCTGGTTCAAGCAACACCAATGGGCTCTGAATCCTCTTCTCATCTTCTTCCTTTCAACACATTAATCATGATCATCATCAAGCTTTCTTCCTCCAATTACCTCCTCTGGAAGAGCCAACTTCTTCCCCTCCTTGAGAGCCAAAATTTACTCTGTTATGTTGATGGAACAATTGTTCCACCTTCTCGGTTTGAACCAGAAAAACCCACCACAGAAAGCACACAATACCTGTCATGGAAAGCAGCTGATCAACGACTTCTTTGTCTTCTGCTTTCCTCTCTCACAGAAGAAGCTATAGCTACCGTCGTTGGCCTCTCCACTGCCCGTGATGTTTGGCACACATTGGAGAACACTTTCAATCACCATTCAAAGGCCCGAGAATTGAGGCTCAAAGATGATTTGCAGACAATGAAACATGGCACCAAACCTGTTGCTGAATATGCCCGGGTCTTCAAAACCCTCTGTGATCAGCTTCACGCCATTGGTAGACCTGTTGAAGACACTGACAAAGTGCACTGGTTCCTTCGTGGACTGGGCACTGATTTCTCCACTTTTTCCACTGCCCAAATGGCTCTCGTCTCTCTTCCATGTTATGCATATCTAATTTCCAAAGCAGAGAGCTTTGAGTTGTTCCAGCGCTCTCTTGAATCCTCTACTGCCTCCACGGTGGCTTTCACAGCCACTAATCGTGGCCGCAGCACTGCCCATGGTACTCCCTCTGCTTCCCGCAGTACCTAGCGAGGCCGATTCCCTTCCCATGGCAACAATCACTTCAATTGGGGACGAACCCATTCTAGCCAAGGTTGTCGCCCACCTCGCTGCCAAATTTATCGAATGGAGGGCCACTATGCTGATCGCTGCAACCAGTGATATGCTCACGCAAACCCATCTGCTCACTTTGCCGAAGCTTTCAATGCTTCTTGTTCTCTTGCTGGAGAATCTGGACCCGAGGCCTCTGACTGGTATTTAGACACTGGAGCTTCGGCTCATATGACCTTTGATTCCTCTAATTTGGATCAGTCCAAAAATTACACGGGTAAGGATTCTGTGATCGTCGGAAACGGTGCTTCTTTACCCATTACCCACACTGGTACACTTTCTCCTGTCCCAGATATTCACTTATTAGACATGTTGGTTGTCCCTCATATCACTAAAAATCTTCTTTCTATCAGTAAATTAACATCTGATTTTCCTCTTTTCGTTACCTTTAATGAAAAAATTTTTACTATCCAAAATTGCCTAACAGGAAGGGTGGCGGCGACCGATAGAAGATATGGAGGGCTTTATGTACTGAAGCGTGGCAACTCTGCCTTTATTTATGTCCTTAAAAATAAATCTCTATGTGTTTCATATGAATTATGGCATGCTCGCCTAGGTCATGTGAATCATTGTGTTATTTCTTTTCTCAATAAAAAAGGACATCTCTCTCTTACATCTTTATTGCCTTCTCCCTCACTATGTAGTACATGTCAACTTGTAAAAAATTGAAATGAATATCGGTCATCCAATGTATTAGATCTTATTCATTGTGACCTTTGGGGCCCTTCCCTTGTAAAATCTACTTCGGGTTTTCTTTATTATATCATTGTTATTGATGATTATTCCAGTTTCACTTGGCTTTATCCTTTGAAATTTAAATATGATTTTTTTGATATTTTTCTTCAATTCCATAAGTTTGTGGAAAATCAGTATTTTGCTCGCATCAAAGTTTTTCAAAGTGATGGCGGTGCTGAATTTACTAGCACTTGCTTCACAACTCACTTACGCACTTCTGGCATTCATCATTAACTCTCTTGTGCATATACACCTGCCCAAAATGGTCGTGCTGAGAGAAAGCATAGGCATGTAACTGAAACAGGATTGGCCCTTCTCTTCCACTCTCACCTTTCTTCTCGTTTCTCGGTTGATGCTTTCAGCACTGCCGCTTATATCATCAACGGGTTGCCTACTTCTCTTCTTGGTAAGTCTCCTTTTGAACTCTTCTATGGACACTCTCCACATTATGAGAATTTTCATCCCTTTGGTTGTCGTGTTTATTCTTGCTTACGTGACTATATGCCTAACAAGCTTTCTCCCCGCAACATTCCTTGTATTTTTGTAGATTACAGTCCCTCTCATAAAGGATTTTGCTGTCTTGATCCCATCACCTCTCGATTATACATCACTCGTCATGCTCAATTTGATGAAACTCACTTTCCTACTATCCCTGGCTCTCAGGCCCAACCCCTTTCCTCTCTTCATATTTCCAATTTTTTGGAACCAAGTCTTTCCCATGCAGATTCACCTCCTCTTTCCCCGCACGTTCCTCGATCCAACCCTTCTCCGTGTAATATTTGTTCTGACCATTTGGATGAATCTGTGCAGGTTAATAATTCTATTGCAGGTTCTTTTCTGCCATCCACCGTCTCATGTCCACCTTCTATTGAGCCTATTGATGCATCCTCTTCTTCCTTGAGTTCTCATCCTATGATCACACGAGCTAAAACTGGCATCTTCAAGACTCGTCATCCCGCAAATCTTGGTGTCTTAGGCTCCTCTAGGCTCATTTCTGCTCTTCTTGCATCCACTGAACTTAAGGGCTTCAAATCTGCTGCCGAGAATCCTGCTTGGCTTGCCGCCATGGATGAAAAAATTCAGGCTTTACAACAAAATGGTACTTGGACTTTGGTTCCTCGCCCTGCCAATACCAACATTGTGGGCTCTAAATGGGTGTTTCGCACCAAATATTTGCCAAACTGATCTGTCGAGCGCTTGAAAACTCGTCTTGTTGCTAAAGGCTATATTCAAGTACCTGGCCTCGACTACACTGATACTTTTAGTCCAGTTGTCAAAGCTACTACTGTCCGTGTGGTACTCTCTCTTATTGTCACCAATAAATGGCCCCTTCGTCAACTTGATGTCAAGAATGCGTTCCTCAATGGCACTCTTACTGAACATGTCTATATGGAACAACCACCTGGGTATGTTGATCCTCGCTTTCCCAGTCATGTCTATCTGTTAAAGAAAGCCCTCTACGGTTTAAAGCAAGCTCCTCGTGCCTGGTTTCAGCGTTTCAGCTCCTTTCTTCTCACACTTGGTTTCTCTTGCAGTCGTGCTGACACCTCTCTTTTTGTGTTTCATCAGCAGTCTAATCTCATTTATTTACTTCTTTATGTTGATAACATCATTATTACTGGCAACAACTCTTCTCTTTTGGACAGTTTTGCTTGCAAGCTTCACTCTGAGTTTGCTACCAAAGACTTGGGCTCCCTTAGTTATTTTCTTGGTCTTGAATCATCGCTCACTCCTGATGGTCTATTTCTTAGTCAGCTAAAATATGCTCGAGATATTCTTACTCGTGCTCAATTGCTTGATAGCAAACCTGTTAACACTCCAATGGTTGTTTCTCAGCACCTAACTGCAGATGGTTCTCCATTCTTTGATCCTACTCATTATCGATCCCTTGTTGGTGCTCTTCAGTACTTGACCATCACACGTCCAAATATTGCCCATGCTGTCAATTCTGTCAGCCAATTTCTGCACGCCCCTATTGTTGATCATTTTCTTGCTGTCAAGCGTATTCTTCGTTATGTCAAAGGCACAATACACTATGGCCTTACACTTCGTCCATCCACTACTCTTGGTGTGTTGGTCGCTTATTCCGATGCTGACTGGGCTGGCTGCCCCGATACTCGACGTTCCACATCTGGCTATTCCATTTATCTTGGTAACAATCTTGTCTCCTGGAGCACTAAGAAGCAACCTACTGTTTCCTATTCTAGCTGTGAATTTGAGTATTGTGCCCTTGCCATGACTGCTGCTGAACTTCTTTGGATTACACATCTTTTGCATGACCTCAAGGTCCCTATTCCTCAGCAACCTTTGCTCTTATGTGACAACAAAAGTGCTATTTTCTTAAGCTCCAATCCAATTTTCCTATAAACGAGCCAAGCATGTTGAACTAGACTATCATTTTCTTCAGGAACTTGTTGTCGCTGGCAAACTTCGTACCCAGTATGTGCCCTCTCACCTTCAGGTTGCTGACATCTTCACCAAAAGTGTTTCTCGACCAATCTTTGAATTTTTTCGATCCAAGCTTCACGTCTGCTCCAATCCGATGCTAAGCTTGTGGGGGGGTGTTGAGAATCCACAGCCTTGATTGCAGGCTATCATACATTCGTTACTTCTATTTCCTTTTGTAACTGATATTATAATTAATTCCTTTATTATGTAATTAATTCCTTTATTCTGTATATGAATATAAATAAAGAATACTCACCATCTTTTTAGTACGGTGATTTGAACAAATATTGTCAATTCATGATTTTGGATTGATACCAATGCAACACTATCAACGAGAAAACCCAGAACAGGAAAGTTGCTGTTTTCTTTCCAATAGATGAGACAAAAATTTCTTGAAGTAGAAGGAAGAAGATGCAGACATGGCTGAGCAAGTGGCAGTGAATAGTTTTCCATACGCATGAAATAAAAAACCAAATTTATGGAGACTAGTTATATGGCGTGCGTGTTTGAGCTTATAGAATTGAGAAGCGCGCCGCATGATTTCCGCTACAGTCACCATCGGGAGTAGGCAATTTTCTTTTTTCCTTTTGGAACATGCTTGGAGAATTCTCAGACCATGAAATTTACTCGATGCTCAAGGTTCTTACATGTTGTGAGGTAAATTGGCTGCCGACCGGAAGTAAATTAAATTATTGGGCTGTCATGCTTTGTTTTCAGATTCTCTATGTAATAGGATCGTGGTTTTAAATTAAAGGGCAAGGGTGAATTTAAAAGTCGTAAAGAAGGATAACTGCCCCTCTTACTTTTTCACACTTCTCCTTTTAGTCCTCATAATTTTCATCCTTTCATGTAGAGACAAATAAAATATATTGATTCATCATCTCCCATTATGTTCATATTTCTTGCCCAAATATAACTTGCTCCTCCTCATAAATATTCTACCTTTTCCAATCACGGCCATGTTGCATACGCGGTGTTTCAAACTAAATTACGTATAAATCAAATATTATAATAATATTCTATTTATGGTAGATATTATGTGAAACAATTAACTGTGAATGTTTGGTTGTCTAGATTAAATAAAAAATGATCATAACGTAAACAAATTTATTTTTTCAACAATAATGAAAGTAATTATCATTTTGTGAGAATCATTATATCTTTGACACATGTAAAATGCTCCATTATATTATAAAATAGGTTATATTATACTGTTTATAAGAGATATAGTGTGGCGATAAAAAGGCTCACATCTTTGTAAGAATCTAAAATAATAAAAATTATATCCATTAAACTTAACTTATAAAATATATTTTTCAATAATAAAATTTTCTCGAAGAAAAAAAGAAGTTATATTGTAACATCAAGAGACTTCTTTCATAACAGGCCTTATGTTATATAAAGGGAGATTTTAAAGTTATGTGAACGATCGAGGGGATAATTGTCAAAACAAACAAACAAACTAAGTTTAGTTTATTTACCATCATTGTTGATTTTAGTAAATAACTTCAATCTGATCCGAATTTTTTTTTTATTATTATTAGTTTTTATAAAACACTCGCATCGCAGGAGTATGTTATTTTTATATCGAAAATTATTATACTTGACCCGCCGCATAGCTAAAAAAAAAACCAGCTACAAACAAATTATTATAGTAATGTTCAGCTCAACCACGTGCATGTCTGAAAAGTATTAATTAACCATTCAATCATTCAGCACGTCATATATTTAATTTGGAGGAGAACCCGATCCATCAAGAACTTGAAAGCAGCCACCGGAGGCGTGATGGAAAAGAAATTAATTACTATAGTAGCAGATAAATGAGGAAGAACACAGACGTTTTATGTTGGGCCACATTTTTTTCCTGGTTTAGATGTTTAGTGGTCAAATTCAATATTTAAAATATGATCAGCAAATTCTGTATATGCCCTTGGAGATGTCAAGGAAGGAGTTCACTCTTTATGACCAGTTTGAACGAAGAGATAACCTGGAAATTGCAAACAGAAACAACTAAAATGAATAATATCAATTGATAAGATCCATTTGTTATCTGTTTATTTATCAGCCAGCTGAAAGAATAATATTAAAAGAAAAAAACAATAAGCACGAAAATCTTGATTGCATTTTAATTACCTGCGCAAGTCAACCCTAACCAGCAATTAATAACCCTCCATCCTATACCTCTACAATCTTCAACATTGAACTGCTATCTGTGATTGCAAATCCTGATATCAAATATTCAGCCTGGAGCCGCCGAGTTGTTTTCTTTGAGCCTTGGTTTTCTGCAGGGATCGATGTCATACCATGAAACTTGATATTATACAGCTAGCGCAACTGCCTACTCGACAGCGGTAAACCAGAGAAAATTGCTCGGCGTAATTAGAAGGAAAAAATAATCATCATTTCAGGCTTCTTGTGTTTGTGCAATCTTCTCTACGCACAATATTTTCATGTATCGCGTAGATACATATCTTCTCGATGTAACTTTTATTTTCATGTATCGCCTATAAATTTTGGTTCATCAGAAGAAGAAATAGATAAAATAATTATGGGATTTTGCCAAACAATCATTTTCTAACACACCTTTTCAAGTCAAAATCTTTTGGAGTTGAAATTTATAAGATCTATATAATTTTGTACTTAATTTTTATCAAATAAAACTATTGGGTTAATTTGGTTCTAATATCATGTCAATGAATCATCTTATCTAAAAGGTTAAACTGTTAGATGATGTTTTAGAATATAATCTATATTATTCTCTAATACGCTCCTTCAAGTGAAAAATCTTTGTACTTGAAACTCACACAGCCCATACCATGTTGTGTATTATTTGTATAAAATAGAATGAGAGTAGTGAGATTTGAACTCGTGACTATTGCGTCAACCTGAATTTGATAATATGATTTATATTATTCTCTAACATATTTCTTCAATTAAAAATTCTTTAGACTTGAAACTTATACAGATTCATACTAACTTGTGATTAATTTTTATCAAATAGAATGAGGATAATAAAATTCAAACTCATAATCGTCAAGTCAATCTGACTCTGATATTATATCAAAAAACCATCTCATATAAAAATTTAAGCTGTTAAATGAGATTTTAAAATATAATTTATATTATTCTATGAGAGATTTTTCCCATTGAAAGAATAATAAACCAGCTATTAAAAAACTTCAGAAGAAAAACTGTTCGTTTCAAGTTCAGTAATTAATGAAACTCCTTGAATAAGCAAAAATAAAAACGAATATATATAAATTAGTACATGGTTTGGCTACTGAACAATTATGCAGTGCATGTGCATTCATGATAGTATATATTTTGCACCCAGACCAAATTCAAACGCTACTGATTTCCTAGATCTAACTTCTTACATTCTATTATTTTATGTATCTCTTCAAAAGTGTCACCACTTTAATATTGAAGCACAACATGTCTTTTTTTCCTTTTCTATTTAATTTGGAGGCTATAAAATGCTCCAGCTAAATCAATGTCGCCTTTTGCTAGAGCTGTAATCAATACGAACAGGATCCCCAGCAACTCCTGCAGGACTCAGGAAGGAAAAGAAGAGGAAGAAGAAGGGGGCATGCTTAAGCTAGCCTCGATCCAGAAAACAAAAGGCGAGGAAACGGATTTGAAAGTAACAAAGAAAAGTGGTATTCTCCTAGCTAGGAGAGGATAGCAGCAATGCATTGACCACCCCCTGTAATGGAGAGCGTGATTCATACGAATACGAAGTGATGACATATATCTTAGCTAGCTCACACTGACGCACACGTGAGTAAGTTCTCTGATCATGTCAACTCCTCATCTTCTTCATCCCCTCCCCCCGCGTGGACTGGTCTAGTACCTGGGATTTAAAAAAGTATTATTTTTATTTTTAATTATTTTTTTTAAATTTTTTTTCATGTATTTATTTTAAAAAACAAAAAATATATATTATTTTAATATATTTATAAACAAAAAATAACTTTTAAAATCATCCCAGCCACAATTCCTACCTACTCTAAAACTAGCAAAACTAGCATTTACTTCTACTGCTATAATAGAATAATAAAATCAGGAGCTAGGAAAAGACACAGAAAGGACACGTAGGTAACATTCAGATGCCGACGCGTCCATAACACATCTTTGTGCCGACCAAACCTTAATGTTTCTAAGCCTCAAAAACATATAAATTGAGACACATATCTGCCTGTATATCCATCTCTCTATATAGCAGTTTATCAGATAAAAGACTCTCGTACTTGAAAACATTTTACAGGGTCCAAGGCAAATTTGCGATCTCTTGTTAATTTTCTATATAAAGCTTCTGCCTAGCTGTTGTGGCCAGCCAAACCAGCAACCCTTCCAGCCTCATTCTTGTACCGGCTAGTTCTTAATTTCTATTGAATCCCCGTAGTGTGTGTATCTAGGAATATTTAGAACCTATCTTTCTTTTATTACTGGTAGATTCTCTTGGAAATTAAACTGATAAAAGATTGTTAGTCAATCCCTTACCGTAGATTGTTTTAACTGAAGAATTACCCAAAGCTCTCCAAAATGGCGTGTTTGGTAGCTCGATCAGGGAGGGAGCTACAGAGGTATGATGACCTGGGCCGCCGCCAAGTAGTTGGGTGAGTCTTAATTTTCCTTTTTCTCATCTTTTATATTCTGGATTTTTGTACTGAGATTGCGTAACTGCGTGGCCCCGCGAGTTTTCCTTCTCTATGACGGCGGCCTTTCTCTTTGTTTGATAGGAGAAGAGTTTTTGTTTTCCTTCTGTTGCCCTTTTCGTGGGCGTGGGCGTGGCCCCCATTCATGTCGCTTTTCCTTCATGGACATTACATGTTGTTTTCGTTTCCTTTTTATTTCTTGATTCAAATAACAAAATCATGATTAAAGTAATTAATCAGAAATCTCTTATTAATATTATTGAATGTCTGAAATTGCAGATGCATTCCATATAGATTCAAAAATTGCAGGGATGGCTCTGTAGGTGATGAATTGGAGGTCCTGGTCATCACTTCACAGAAGGGTCAAGCCCGAGGAATGATGTTCCCTAAGGTATGCAAAAAGAAAAAAAAAAATATCTTCGCATTTTTCCTTTCGTATATCAAAGGCCTGAAATTGCATCGCTAATTATGCCTTACACATGTGTTACCTATTGGCTTATCAGGGTGGTTGGGAACTTGATGAATCCGTGGAAGAAGCGGCTTCCAGAGAATCGCTTGAAGAAGCCGGGGTTCTCGGCAATGTCGAGGTTGGTGTCTATTAAGCCACCTGTAAATTAATAAACATAGTGATTTTCCTCTTTTTTTCTATATTATATATTGGTATGGTTTTTTAATTTGTTTTTAATATGGATGCATATAAATGGCAGGATGGACTAGGGAAATGGAACTTTTTAAGCAAAAGACATGGCACATTTTATGAAGGATATATGTTTCCTTTGCTTGTGACAAAGCAACTTGATCTTTGGCCGGAGAAGAATGTCAGGCAAAGAATTTGGGTATGTTGCTTTGATTTCTTCCGTTGCACCATATCTGTCAAATAATTTGCCACGATATTGTGTGCTAATAATATCATTATACGTGAAATCAGATGACTGTGGATGAAGCCAGAGAAGTTTGTAGGGATTGGTGGATGAAGGAAGCCTTGGACATATTAGTTGAGCGGCATACATCTCTGCAACAATAGAACGAACACCATGTGCTATCATGTTCTCTGAGATAGCAAATTCTAGATTAATTTGTACATAACACAAGTATTCCCAAGTCTCAAGGCACCATGGAAGCATCAGAAGACGGATCAAGCTCGGACTCATAAACAGAACTGTCAATGTTCTTTATTGTAGACTCTTATAATAACTAAACCAAAGCAGGGCAAAGTAGCTGAAAAATGTAAATGTTAATTTCTCTTGTTTGATATTGAATCCTTTACTTTCCATGTTACGAGCTATACAAGTATTATGTGTTCGTAGTTCCTCCCGTCTATTAATTTATCTGCTATAAAAACATGAGCAAAGCACCTTGCTGTCATACAGAGTTCATCCAGCCAACAAATTAAGCCCTATCTCCACAGCTTGATCGATACAATCGATTTGTCGTAGCGTACACACACACACACACACACACAAATACATGACATTTCTAGAACTTTATTTCTATTCCCGGATAAAACTCCTCCTGATAAAAAACCATTGCCTTTACTGGTATCGTCGTAGCGTATTTTGTTGGTTTTTTGGCCTGGAATCAAGATGGACGGAGCTTCTTGATAATTATGAAGACAACGAATATGTTGGAGTAGAGAATTCTAAGGAGAGGTGACGTGCAGCCACTAACCAATTTCTTGGGCATCAGATTCTATGGCTCCTCGCGATGCCCTTTATTTTCTTCCACTAGTTTTTGCAACGAGCCAGCCAATGGTTTCATCGCACATGCCCAGTCTAAAAACATATGACAGGTTGTAGAGTGAACGGAACTGTAGATGTCAAATGAAAACAAAACGAAAAGGATGACCATAAAAAAAATAATAATAATAATTAAGGAGGATGCAGGACATTTATATTTCTAAGAAAATAATTTATAATTTTAAACTTCAATGTGAAGGACTAAACTGTAAACTTTTTCAAAATTTAGGGTTGTCATATATCGCACCCTTAACTTTATACCCAGTTCCGCTACTGGATTGAAGGGTTATGAGGAGAGAAAACAATGGTGTGCAGCTGATCATTAGCCTTTGGTGGTTCCATAAGTTCAGCTGTCAAAGAACTCAAGGTGCTTCCTTGATATGTTGTGTTTTTAAAACACAGCTGCTTTTAGTTATTTTTAGTTTGAAAACGATATTTTAGTTAATATTTATTTTAATTTGAAATCAATGTAAAAATAATTTAAAAACTATTTTTTTTCTAAAAACAAAAACTAAATAGGGTACCTTGCATTTAACTAAAAGCACAGCTACTTATAGGATGCATTTTTTTAAATAAAAATAATAACCTTTTCCATCATTTTTTTCTAATTACAAATAAATAAAAATATGCTAGTATTGTTTACAATTATGTTTCAATGTTTTTTATATATTTTTTATTTTATTAAATGATTTGTGTATTAATACCCTATTCAACTACTTCTTTTTTTATCTTAAAAATCACTTTCGTAAAAAAATTGGCATTTATGTAAATTTAAGAAGTCAAGAAGTCATAAATCATTTAATATAAATGAAATGTATTTATTAAAATACTTTTAGTATAATATTTATTTTATTTTTAAAAGTATAGCAATAGAAACAATTCATAAACACAATATATTAACTAATTATTAAATACTACTTTTATTCTATAATATAGCAAGAATTAGATAACTCAACACAACTATAGTAAACATGTTGCAAAACTTATTGTTATAATATAATTCATGAATCAATATTTTTTTTATTTGAGACTGATTTTTAAAAACATTGCCAAAGAAAATATTATAACTTAATATCTTTGAGCTCGATAAAAAATTGAGCCCAAAAATGCATAGGTTTGAGGAATTATAAAACTTATTTATAAGCCCGATAATTTGCAAGACTCATTGTCTTTCTGAGTTTGATAATCTACTAGAGTCATTGACACTAGGTTTATGAATTTTATAACTTCAAAATAATCTCTAGCTATCCAATAGATCCATGAATCATAAATATTTTATCTTGATAAATCAAAGATATTTTTATCTTTAATGTGTCATTATTTCTATCTTAACAAGACAGAGATATCTTATCATGACACGTAAGAAATTTTTATTTTTATAAGAAAAAAATATTTTGCTAAAACTTCAATATTTTTTTCTAAGAGAAAAGGACCTTTTAATTTTTTTTTTCTTTCTAGATACAATGATATGTCTATCTTAAAAGTTTTTTTTTTTTCAAAAATTAATTGATGTCTTTTTGAACCGACACTAATTTAATTATCAAAAAGTCTCCGAATATATATATAAAAAAACTCTTGTAACAAGTATGATCTATCAAAGATTAATGGATTAATGGATAAGATTAGTTGAAAGAAATTAACAATTTTATTCAAGCCCACAGAAATGAAAGAGATTTCATCATTAATCAAACCTCCATTTTTACCACATACTTGTTCATATAGATAAGATTACTTTTGTAGTTGGTACCATCATGAGTTCATTAGGCATTAACAATTAAGTTTGATATTCTTCAACATAGCATATTGGTGTTGAAAAAGTCATTCCCATGTAAGAACCTAAGTTATTAAAATGATTTCATAGTAGAGAATGGACCCCGCGCCATCATCAACACATTACCGATGGAAGGTTGGCGTGTAACCAGGATCAGGCATCTTTATTCTTTATATTAAATGTCATTATATTTAAAACCCCTCTCTCCCTCGCACACGCACGTACATATGGAATCGAAACTCTGGTGAAATAAATCTGTGGCGGGAGAGTACTGATCAGCACTTGCTCTAGCTGATTCTGTCAAGTTAATTTTGTGGCTGATAGACGAAGATCTTGAGAGCCTTATAGTGGTCAGTGCTAGTGAAGAGTCAGAACAACAAAGTTTTTATTTATTTATTTATGATGAGAGAATCTACCTTTTGGTTTGGCTCAAGGAAATGGTTTGATCAACTTCGATGATCAGCGCCGGGACAGAAAGTATGTAGGTAATAGCCTCCCTTGGAAAATCCAAGATTTTGATTACTGGTTTACAACAGCTAGCCTAGCTAATTTCTTAGACTTGATACCAGACTGCTTTTGTTTGGAAAAACATAAATGGAGACTCCGTTCCTTACCCATTAATTGATGCTCTGTCATTCTCCACCCTGAACAGAAAGTAGGTGCGCATCCAGTCTTATTTTCTGCACCAGAAAGGCGCAATTTGCAGCACTGCCATTGGTAAGAAAAGGAGGCTCCGTAACTCAGGAAAAAACGGATGATTACTTAGTCTCTAGGTCTTCATGCTTTTACATGACTATATACCAGTTCAAATTTGACCCGCCGGTATGCCATACCATGTGTTTCCACTTGTCTTGATCAACGGAAATGTCAAGTTCTCTCCTATATATATAACCTGACTAAATATCGTAGCTGTACGTCCTCGTCCTTCATCATGTTAATTAGCGCAGTATTTGCAGATGATCAATTTAATAATAATAAAAAGGATATGGAACTAAGTTTATTCCAGAAAATGAACTAGCAGACAAGCATCTGCTTGTAACTTTCGGATATGACAGCCTTTGCCGCAAAATCATCTGCTACTCAGTCGCTAGGTTTCTTGACTACAGGAGTTAGAAAGTTCTGCTAAGTAACATACATTTTCCTGGCTTTGTCGATAATAGAAACATTTGCAAACAAATTAATATTTAAGGGGCACTCTTGGCCTCGACGTTCTGTCGAGAAGCAGTCAAAATAAAAGTCTTGAACCAATTAATTCCTCCCTGAAAGTCAGTTTCAGCTGCATGTAGTGGCTGAGCTGCAATACTCAGAGCAAACTTTCCTTTCCATTGAATCATCACTGGAACTATGGTTTCAATATTTCAACTGTTTTCGTCTTATGGGCGTGTGATAGTGACACGCAGAAGGTATAGCTAAGATTTAATGCTAACATGCGAGGCCAATAAGTCTCTGGTTTTTGTCTAGTAGCGTGATGATGAAATATGGAGGCGCGCAGGTGGTTGGGCTATATTCGAATTATTTTTCTCATTTGAAATTTCAATAATAAATCTAATAAATTTATTAGAGGTACTGTTTTTTATTTTTTATTTATAAATTTTATTTATGAGTATAACAAATTAATCTAGGTTGACTCATTTAATTTTTAAAATTACTTTTTATTTAACTTTTGGTTAATTAAAAATTGAATTTGGAATATTTATCTTGATCCATTAATGACGGAGTTTAACAAATTGTAATGTAACCCGGTGAGATCCTCTCTTTTGATTATCTCAGCTTGCATAATATCTTCTCAAGCTGTTTTTTTCCCCTGATAAAACCAACCATATTCCTTTACTAACATTTTGTATCAGTGTTGTCAATATCATTCTGTTTCATTCGAAACAACTAGATATCATTTTTGTTCTATTTAAAAAACCGAGATAAAATAATATTGTTTTTGTCTTTGTTTTAATTCCAGTCTGTTCTGAAAATTCCAGCCAAATTCCGACCGAAACATCTCGGTACCATTCCGAGTGTGTCATTTCGGCCTTAAAATCCTCTTTATTTTGATTAACTTGTGATTTTTTTTCTTCTAATTTTGAGATTATGTTTGTTTGGCTTTGTGCTTGTATTGTATAATTTAAAGTTAATTTATCTTGAATTTTAATTATGATTATTAAATTAATATTTAATTTATATATATATATATATATATATATATATATATATATATATATAATTAATTATATATAAATAGTATAACCCCGAAACAACAAGCCAGATTACTTTAAAACCAAAACATTCTATACCAATATAAAAATCAAAACAAAAAAAACAATATTGACAACCTTATTTCATACTATACATGAAAGCCAGACCGGGCAACAATCCTTGTTTCAATCGCCTTGAAAATAAAGATAAAAGTAAAATTTTATTGCTATAACCATCCGTCATCCACTATCCGGGTTCGGGGCAACTTATTGTCGTTTCCAAGCACACATACTTTGTATAAGACCTCCTATGTCTTCCCACCTCCTCTATCCCAGTTCAAAAAGTTCTGCAAACCCAACTGTCCCTTTAAAATCTATGAAAGGAAACCTTAAAATAACGGTCACCTGCTCATTTTCCCGCCCCAAATAAACCCCCCTATCCTTATAAAATGCACAAGCTCTTTCAATTTTGCCATGAATATCTTTCTTTTTCCATTAAAAGCTGTAATAAAAACACTAAGTTTCTTCTACCCATTTCACATTTGCACAGTTTCTCCAAAACTCAGGATCTAGACTTCCTTCTCGGGGAGGTAGAAGTCCTCGATTTTTCAAAACCCACAAACCAAATAAACCAACTTCCATCAATAACTAACGCACCGTCTGATGACAGCCAACCCAGTGAACGAATGGAATCAACGGTTCAGATTTCCCATCCTTGGCCTGAATGGGTGGATTTGATGGAATTGTTGTTAAAGAGAGGGTACTTTGAAGCTGATGGAAACCCAGTTGGAAACAAGGAAATGGGCTCCAAGGACGTGGGTTGTATTAGAACTGCGTGCCTTAATTTTGCACGGGATCGGTCTGGACTTATAAGGTATCCGAGATTAATTTGTGGGTGAATGATTTAGCCTTAACTTTTGATATTTGCTTCTTTCTTTCTTTTTATTTATAGAGTAGTTTCTGTTCCAGCTTTGATTTTAAGCAATTTGATTATATTTTTACGTAATTATTGTTTCCAATAGGCACACTGCCTGTTTGTTATTTGGTTAATGTGAGAGAAATAGCCTCTCTTTCTCATGCTACATCTGCTTTCAGGTACTTCTCGAGGAAAGATATTGGGGTTATTGCGGGATGCGGATGCCCTAGCATAGATAGAAAAGTTGTAAACTCTGGGAAACGTTTAAGAGCACATGTGGGCATCAACGAAGGACATGTATGCACTAAATTTTTTTTCCCGAAAAGTATTTTATTGTAAAAGAAATCTTTTCTTTTCATTTTTGCAATGGTTCTTGGCAAATTTTCTAGATCAATCAGTAAGGGATGCCTCTGTAAAATGGTAATCTTCGTAGGTTTGCAGCTCCTGCAACTTAAGGGGGGACTGTGAAAGGGCATATGTCAAAGCACGAGAAGATGAAGGTGGGCGGACTGTGGATGTCATGCGCATTTTACTGACATATGGGCTCGATTATGTTTCCGGTACAGTGGAGAATAAGCCATGTCAAAAGAACAAAATGGTTAAAGAATCAGTGAGAAGGCTGCTGAAAGAGTTGGTGGGGCTTAGCAATGACGAACTTGACTCTGATCTCCCCAATGGCAAACCCCTGAAAAGGGGTCTCCCTTTACAAAATAATTCGACTACACAAGAAAAAGACCCAATAAATGTTTCAATGAAGCCTGGCGATTGGCTTTGCCCTAAGTAATTTATGGTTTTTATCTTTTGGCATTTTGAATTTCGAGGCATCTATAGTTTTTTTGTCTTCAAGTGGCTAAACTTCCTTCTATATATTGCTTGTTAGATGCAACTTCCTCAATTTTGCCAGAAAAGTTAGATGTTTGCGGTGTGATGGATTGTCCCAAGAAAGGCTAAAGCATCTATGCGAGGATCAGGATCATCTTCCATTAAAGAAAGGAGACTGGATTTGTGCAATGTAATGATTCTTAGATTTATTGGTATTTGATTACTCGATGCTCTGCTTTACGTTGACTTTTTATTCTTACAGATGTAATTTCTTGAACTTTGCCAAGAATACAAGATGTCTGCAATGCAAAGAGAAACCTCCAAAGCGGCAGCTTAATCCTGGGGAGTGGGAATGTGAATCGTGGGTTATTTCCACTTGCCATTTTTCTAGATTTATAAATATGCATCCTTAAAGTAGTTGCTCTCTATTGTTCTATCACAACCATTATATATATGCATGTATTGTGCAGGTGCAACTACATCAATTTCCGAAGAAACATGGTATGCTTGAAATGTGATCATAGAAGGCCAAAGGCATCATTTTGTTTTAAGTCATCTACTGAGCCTGAACATGGAAAGGGAGGTAATTCTGAACAGAGTGGATTGAAGTTTCTTCACAGTGGAAATGAAGCTGTTGATCATAAATTTGTAGGAGTGCATGGAACATATCACGAAAGAGGGGCAGACGTGTGGAGATTTGTGGAGGAAGAAAGAGAAGATAATCATTCATTCTCATCAAATGAGGGTTTGAGGTTTGTAGATTTCCCTATTGTGGGAGGAAAGAGTAGTCTGTCTCAAAATGCCCAAGAAAGAGAGAGATGGAAGCTAGAAATGTTGGGCAGGAGCAAAGGTGTTGTGCATGTGGAAGAAGATGAAAAGGAATTTGAATGTGCCAACACTCAAAGAAGATTCAAGTACCTTGAATCTTCTGATGATGGAGATATGGCTGAATGGTTTGGACATGGAGGGAAAAAGGAAACATGATGTTCTGGAACAGAATCTGAGAAAATTCTTGATTGAGAAAAGCGATGTTGATCAACAGTCCCTGGATGTGGATGTGACATACAACAGAGGTCAACTTGTCTTGGTTTTTAGTGGTTTTGCAAACTTGATGAATCCCTGATGTAGACTAGATGGAAGTTGGCAAAGTGCATAAAAGAGGTCGTTTAGAAAATTGTAAGGGAACATGTTTGTTACCAAATTAATATGCTGAAAACTACATTGTTTCTTCCAGCCTATAATATTTGTAATATGAGATTGGTGTGAAGTTCAAAAATATCATTGCATTGGAGCATTTGTTCGTTCACTGCTTATAGTAAACTTTCAGATAGTTTCCATCCAACTCTTTTGTGAAGAACCTTAGCATATAGTTTATGATGATGAACTTTCGGTAAATACTTGGGTTTCCTCGTGATGTTATCTCCGGGAAGGGTCCATACAAGCAGTCCCTTTTACTGGGATTGAAGGAAATTACAATAGAAAACTCTTGGTTCATGGAAAGGATTTCCCAACGCTATGATCTACGCTTCTATGTTGATCATTGGACATGAAACATGGTTAAGTGAAGAAACAGAGTCAGTAGGTAGTTGATGCATTTTATCTGAGATCATGAGCGAATGATCAATTTGCAAGTTGTCAGGTTAGAGTTCGAAAGTCATTAAAATATTCGAAATGCCATTTAAAATGGATGTTTACCTGAAGTATATCTCCAAAATATATCGACCCATTCACCACTATACTCAACCTGCAAACCTCCAATATGGTCCTGAAGCGACACTTTCTAGACTCCAGGATTTGTATGAGATGTAATCCCGACCATTAGATCAGGCTGTGGACAAGTAGGGATAGTAATGGCTCATCATTGCCCTTGATTCCAAGCACGTCCATCTCTGCTCTTCCTGAATCCAATCTCTTATCTTCAAACAACAACTCCACCAAGAGCTCAGCCGTCCAGCCTGTAAGTTCCACTCCACCAAATCATTCCTACATACCTGAGGGATTTCCTCAAGCGCAGATAGTCTGGGGCCACAGCTTCTATTGTCGAAATTATCAACTTTAACTTTATAAGAACCTAGATTTTTTTCTCGATGTTTTGAACGGTTTTGGGTTCACTAAAATATAGCAGTTAAAATTTTTTAAGATTATTTTTTCATAATTTATTTAAAACATTTAATATTTTATGTTAAAAACTTTATATGGAAGATTAAATTTCGTTAAATTTAGAGAAATTGCTTTTAATTTATCCTAAATATACTTATTAAACAAATTTTTCAACAGCTTCATCTAAACCTGTCCCTGCAAATACAAAGAATTTCTTGGTTAACAAAATTATTTCTCTTGTATCCAGATAAATTATTTGTATGTTGGTTCTTTTTGAAACCGATTAATCTCATCCATTACATGTAGTTGAGATGGAGAGTTCTGCACCTGATCATTCGGACAACGCAATTTTCTAAAAGCGGCAGCAAATCAATAGGCAACCATTACATTTTTAGGACCTGCTATTTCTCATAATTGTTTAGTTAAAATCTATTAGCAATCACAATAAACCACTTAAAGGGCTTACATCCTTTCACTAAAGTCCATGTACTCAAAATCATGTAATATTATTGTAATTAGAAGGGATTCATCAACATTAATGAATTTAATATTATTTTTTTATATTGTTTATTTGCTTCGTGTTTGATATCGGATACTTTTTGTCACAAATATCAACTTTATGTGTAAATTTATTCTGTATTTTCATTCCTTTTAGAATGAGGAATTCGGTCCTCTAAATACATGTAGTTCTCTATATACATGTAATAATCCTTAATTTAAGTGTATAATCCCTGATTTATAGTCTATAAAGTTTTTTGTTACAATTTGGTTGTCATATATTGGTGATATTTGATATTCTTGCCATATATACTGATATCCGCCCTCAAATTGATGTTGGTCGATCAAGAAACATCAATTTGTCAATCATGAGTTGATGTTGAGGTCGAGACAAAGCCTTCATAAAGACATCAGTTGTCTAATGCTCAGTGGAAATATGAGGTAGTGTACAAATATTATGATCAAGAGCTTCACAGATGTAGTGACAATTAACTTCAATATGTTTGGTGTGTTCATGAAGCCCAGGATTAGTAGCAATCTGAATAACACTCATGTTATCAACATGAAGAGGTGTAAGAGTGTACTGAGGGAAACCAAGTTCATGTAGCAAACCTTGGAGCCACACAATTTCTGAACTGGTAGAGGACATAGCTCGATACTTAGATTCTGTGGAAGATTTTGAGATTCGGTCTTTTTTTTTTTTGCTTTTCCATGAAATTAAAGCATTTCCAAGAAACATACACTACCTAGTAACAGAATAACGTGTATCCATGCACCTTGCCTAATCTGCATCACTATAATCTGTTAATTGTAATGAATTATTAGCAGGAAAAAATAATCCTCAACCCGATGTACCCTTAAGATAGCAAAGAATTCTTCGGACAGGCAGCTAAATGAGGTTGACGGAGAGCCTGTAAAAACTGACTGACTTGTTGTATTGTAAAAAAAATATTTGGTCGAGTAATGGTTAGATAATTCAAATTTCTCACCAATTACTTGTATATAGAGGGATCATGTAATAGGTCACCATCATATTGAGAAAATTAACCTCGAGAGGTGTAGGAATGCTATTCCCCGATTCAAGACCTCCTAAGAGAAGAATCTCTTGGGTATATTTGTGATGATGTAGAAAAATCTCATCAGACATAGAGTGCACATGTAGACCAAGAAAATATTGAAGGTGTCGTAGATCCTTCATATGAAATGCATTGTTGAGAGAACGTTATAAATTCTCAATGAGTGTAATGTCAGATCCTGTAATAATAATATCATCCAATTATATTATACGATAGCATAATTATACTTTTAAATTGGTGAACGATTAATTAAACTTTTAAATTGGCCAATGATTAAATCCAACAAGCCCATAAAAATACAATTATATCTTTCGACTTAATTTCTATGTAGATTTATCCGATAATAGATTACTTTAGCCTTAATCTGTATTTTTCTTCATTTCTAGGCACACAAAAAAATACGATCGAGCTCTCGAAAATATTCAGAATTTCACCTTGATTTTCCTACCGACATCAGCCCTCTTTTATTTTATTTTTGCTATTTTTGAATAGATTTGGGGAGTAATCCAAAATTGGGTTATGAATGACATCACCAAGAATTCATAGTGTCCCTTATGAATCCTAAAGACTATCTTTGGGATGTCTTTCTCCTTAATTTTGATCTAGTGGAAGCTTGATCGGAGGTCTAGTTTAAAAAAAAATTATGAGTTGTGGAGCTCATCTAGCAATTTTTCAACAACTAGAATATGAAACTTGTCTTTTACTGTCTCTTTGTTGATTGTTGGGTAGTCAAACACATACTCCAAGAACAATCTGTGTTCCTAACTAGTAGGATTGGTGATGAAAAAGGACTTTGGTTAGGCCTTATGGTGCCTATAGCTAGCAATTCCTTGACCAACTTTTCTTTTTAGTACTTCTGGTAGTATGGGTATCAGTATGGTCACACATTTATCAAGAATGTGCCTCTTTTTAGTATGATAGAGTGACCATGGGGTCTCTTTAATGGTATCCCTATAGGTTCCTGAAAAACCTCCCTGAATTCCAGTAACAACTCCTCAACTTGTCTTGGTATTTCATTAAGCCTGGTCCTGATTTTCCAAACTTGCAAAATCAAACCCTCTTCAGCCCTCCTTAGTTCCTGCAGAAAGGTGGGGCTGCAATCAAACTATGAGTTCTCGATTCCTAATCCTTGAATTAGGATTTTCTTGCCCCATGTAGAATTTCCATGGTCATCGAAGCAAAATCCCACAATATCGACCCTAACTCTTTGAGCCACTATATTCCCAGCACAATGTTATGTCCACCTAGTTAGAGGATGTAAGCCTAAGTGGTAAATTGGCCATCCTGAATTAGCAATCTGATCTCTGGGAAACTTCCCTCACTCCACAGTTTCGAGCCATCCGTTATATGCAACCCGATAGGTTTGTGTTTTGTGACACTCAACCTCACCCTTCGGGCCACTCTCCGGTGCATAAAGTTATGGGTGCTCCCGGTATCGATTGGGGCTACAAACTGGTGGCCTTTCAATCTTACTTTGACCCGCATGGCTTTCATATTAGGGGTCCCAATAATAGCATGAAAAGATATCCTAATCTCTTTTCTGTCATCCTCAAGAGTATCTCCTAGGTCAATTTAGTCCTTTGTTATGCCTAAGATTTCTTCTATAAGGAACATCCTTTGTTATTAGGCCTCCACATCTATGGTCGAGCCCCTATTTACTGTCACACTTGAAGCAAAGACCCTTGTCTCGTTTTTCCTTCATTTGTGCGGGGGAAAGCCTCTGTATGGTGACCGACCTTCCTTCTACTCTAGGTAAGGCTGACATAGTGGTTCTACCTTGGGTCCTTACGGCATTAGGTTTCCACAATCTTCGTATAATGGTCAAATTATCTTCCTGCATTTTAGCTTGTTTGTAAGCGGTAACTAGGTTTTAGGGATTCAACATTTGTACCCCCATTTTTATCTCTTCTTTTAACCCACCTAAGAGGCAACTGAGTTTGTGAGAGTTCGATAATCCTTTAACCCGATTGGAAAGTAACTCACATTAGGTCTTATAGATTTCCACTGTGGTGGTCTACTTGACAATAATGAGGACCTCTATGGGGTCGTCATAAAAAGAGGCTCTAAAACAGATTTGGAGGGCTGTAACAAATGCCTCCCAATGGTAATAATTTCTATTTCCTCCAACTCCTGATACCATGTTATGGCTCTCCCTTCCATGTGGAAGCTGGCTATAAACAACCGGTGCTGGGCTGGGGTGTTGTGGAAGCTAAAGAACTGACTAGCCTTATAAACCTAGCCAATGAGGTCATCACCATTAAATTTAGGAAATTCTTACTGAATCATTTTAATTTGGACTTGGTGATTCCCTTCTTAGGGTATTATGCCATGCCCTTGATTATCGTTAACAAATCGAGTGGGTGAGTAGGGAGGGGATCCCATGGGTCTCGTCCCTTGAATTTTAGTTATTTGATCCATTCGAGTAGACATATTTCACAACTGCTGAATTATATCTTCCAATAGCTGTTGTTGATTTAGTTGGTTCTGCTGCTAAGCCTCTTGCTGTTGTTTCATTCCTGACATTGTCTCTATCAATTGTGAAACCCTTGTTCCTTCTGTCATCCATAGATTATGACTCTGATACCACTTGCAATAGACTTAAAAATAAAGGACTCTTTTTGGGTGAGAGAGTCGTTTCTCGGGTTTTTTTATTGGGTTTTTGTAAATAAGAAAATAATATTTTTGCTCTAGAATTTATCAAAGCGAAAGACAATAATCAAAGTAAAATTAAAGCACAATAAGAAACTAAGTAGCTAAATTTTCTAGGTAGATTCGAGGTAGCCCGAACCTCCTTGGAACAAGTGATTTGATTTAAAGCAATTTCTCTCTGGCCTCCTTGTACTGAACCCATATCTATCCTTTTATTAGCCCTTCCCCAGTAATCTTGTGATTTGAATTTGAATTAAATTTGTTAAGCTGATCTAATTTGGTTGCTAGTTGTCCTTACTTCAAACAGCATCGTTTACTGCGTTGCCAGTTGTCCTTTTTTTTTAAACTTCTAACCAATGGCCAGCTGTTGGCTCGCCGTCCACCTCATCTCTCGCCGTCCAAGTAAGTTTTACTCCTCGAATCCGGACCCTACACTAACGCACTTCTTTTCTTACTTTTACAGATATCTTGTTGGTACACGTCTCTTCCCCTCATTTCTCGTGTCAGTCTTCTCCCTTCATCTCCTCTCTCTCTCTCTCTAGTCTCGTGTCAATCTTCTCCCTTCAGCACCTTTCTCATTTCCTTTCAAATTAGGGTTTGACCGGACTGTTACAATATTATATTGAATCATATTGATCGTCTAAAAGAGCATCTGGATACTTGATATTTAAAAATCGAATAACTAGATCCTGGACATCTAATGATTGCATCATATTTATGTCCATGTCAGATCAGTTGAAATGGCA
Source organism: Salix dunnii (assembly GCA_015731905.1). Lineage (NCBI taxonomy): Eukaryota > Viridiplantae > Streptophyta > Magnoliopsida > Malpighiales > Salicaceae > Salix > Salix dunnii. Next base: position 4,905,800 of record CM027668.1, on the reverse strand, counting down.
TCTATAGCACGGTTGTCAAAAATAATACAATGTGAAAGTTTCTGTACATTAGATTATGCAGTATTACTTCATTTGAGAACATTCCAAGCTCATGTTGCTGCTGGCCTATTATTGATTCAGGGTTGCCATAATTGATTGTAATGGTATTTACTTAATTCAGGGAAGTGGATTCAACTTGAGTTACCATTACCTGCACGTAATTGATCATGGTGATTGTATGTCCAAATAATGCCATTATGCAATTAAATTAACCAACTTCTAGGTATAATAAAATTAAATTACATGGAGAATATTAACTGGCTACACTGTCCAGTAATCCATATTACAAGGTAGTGTTCTTTCCTGTTTACTCCATGCCTCACAGCTTGTAGTAATTTGTCAAAGATTTTCCATCCAACTCTTTTGTGAAGAACCTTTTTATATAGTCCGTGTATAAAAACTCCCGGTAAACAGCTGGTTTTTCTGGTGATATTAGCTCCGGAAAAGGTCCAAACAAGCTATCCCTCTTGAGTGGGTTGAAGAAAATTGCAATTGAAATCCGAGGTTCTTGGCAACCATTAGCCAACACTCTATGCTCATTGCTTTTGTACTCGTTATTAGACAGAATCTGAAATTCATAAAGGAAAACATTAGAATTTAAAAATTCAAAATTTCATCCTGGTTGCATATCAATCTTTAAGGTATCCAGGGTAATGAGCTAAAGAGCAGAGAGACTAGTTACTAGTTCCTACCTGCATTATATCCCCAACATTGATGACAATAGCACCAGGGACAGGTTTAACATCCACCCAATCCTCCCCATGTTTAACCTGCAAGCCACCGATCTGATCCTGCAGTAATACTGTTAAAACTCCAGGATCGGTGTGCGACATAATCCCGACTGTTAGATCAGGCTGGGGGCAGTAAGGATAGTAGTGGGCTGCCATAGTCCTAGCATCCAAAAATGTCAAGTCCTTCAACTTTCCTGCATTTACTCCTAGGCCTTCACATAACAGTTCCATCAACACCTCTCCCAATTGTTTGGTGTACTGATTCCAATCAACAAGCTCATTTCTACATATCCCAGGGATTTCTTCAAGCTCTGGTAAGTTAGGGCCGAGAGTCATCTGGAGTGTGTCTCTGCAGATGGAAATATATTATAGTTCTTGTATCAAAATAATTTAAAATCTGTATCCCAAGAATGCGCGAACACTGCCTTTCTAGACATGTACCGTTGCACTTATCCATTAGATCAGGGACTATTACTGTTCCTTCAAGTGAAGTTTTGAAAATTTTGGAGGATCACGCTGTTGGAAAGATTAGAAAAGGGGAATGGACTGTTAAACTCTTTTAAAATCAAGGAATTCATCCCGTGGATTCCCATATACCTGGTAATGTAAATTGAAATTCACGGACAAAAAACTAGACAATAAATAAATATTATTCCATTCAGAGGGATAGAGAACTGGTCGGGTATAGAAAGTAAAAAGAATTAAATGATCAATTACTAGTTATTAATATTAAAGGACAGGGTTTCAGATAAAGAGAAAGAATAATTTTCTTATGCATGTACCAATTCAGAATTAGAATTGAATGATCTAGTTAAAATCAAATTGAAAAGAGACTTAGCTGCGGGTGCTATCGTTCTGTTTGAGTATATTTTTAATATCAAATAGTATAAAAAAATATATTTTGGAATTAGAAGGGTACATAAACAGGGTATTTATTACCTCCAACTAGCCGCTTTGGAATGAAACAAGTCGACGTTAGAGAGGAAGGAGACGCCAGTCCCCATCTCTCTACGATACCACCGCATCTTCTCCTCTGTGGGCAGTTCATGAAACCCCTTTATAGCTCCAATCGTACGGTCCAACACTTCCAGAGGAACCCCGTGATTAACAACCTGAAAGAACCCGAACTCACGACTTGCACGTCCAACTTTGTCCACTACTGCTGACCGTCGATTCGAATCCTCCAGGCCCGAGATATCGATTGTGGGGATCAGATTTGATTCAGAATCTGGTTGTCGGGAACTCCTCTTGGGTTTGAGATCCGACAGGGTCTCTGGGGAGTGAATAAAAAACCGAGGAATTGAAGTGATGCCCGAGTCAATTAAGCCCTTGACACCGATTTTGGAATCATCAAACTGTCTCACTTCTTTTGTACGATCATACTCTTGATTAATAGTATCATTGATCGTTGCTGCCATGATAATCTTCTTGTTTCTCTTTGGGCTTCCTGATTTGCTATGGCAGGAGTAGTGCTCTTTGTGGTGGCTGTGTGCGTTGCCGATGCGAAGAGGGAACTGGATTGAGAACATTGGATATTATCGGCCTTCATCAATCTAAAATTAATTTCCATAATAAAGTGCTCAAAAAAGTGTCTTTTTCCAATTGTCGTACTTGTCTCCGCCGATAAAACGTGTAAGATTCATTTTCGGTAGAGGTTGAAAGTGGGTGGGATTATTTTATTTAAAAAATTATATATTTTTATATTAATATTTTAAAATGATATGGGAATATCAAAAGAATTAATTTTTTAAATTATATATTTTTATATTAATATTTTAAAATGATCGGGGAATATCAAAAGAATTAATTTTTTAAATTATATATTTTTATATTAGTATTTTAAAATGATATGGGAATATAAAAAGAATTAATTTTTTAAATTACACTTTTTTATATTAATATTTTAAAATTATCTGGGAATATTAAAAGAATTAATTTTAAAAAATTGAATTAAATTAAATTAAATTACAAACGAGATGCAGCCATTATCACAATGACGTCTCAATCAAACAGAAACAAACAATTTAAGTTTCGTTGAATCTATTGTGTGCTGTCTTTAGGTTCCGTTCTCCACTTGACGACTCTAATTGGCTCTAGCCCAACTCCCTTTCACGCCGTTATAGTCACCCAAATTGAGTTTAGATTTTAAAGGGGTGTCTGTGCGTGTACGTAAGGTTTTTTCTTGGGAAATTGAGGTTAGTTTTCAAAATATAACGTTGACCCGTTAAAATACTGAGAAAACTTTAACTGTTACTTAACAATCCTAAATACTTTCTCTCTCCTTGTTATTGTCATTTTAAGATAAAATCTAAGGGGAAAAGTACTGTCAATATAAATTATTTTATTGTGGTTATTTTTAAAAATATTATTTATTTAAAAATATATTAAAATAATATTTTTTTGATTTTTTAAAAAATATTTTTTACATTAGCGTATTAAAACAATCTAAAAATATTAATTTATTTAATTTAAAAGTACTGTCAATCCCTTTGTTTCTAAGAAGTGCAGTTCATGACAATTGTAGCAGCGTAATTTATGTCAATTATTGAGGGCAAAATTGACCGATATTTTATCAATTTTAATTTTTATCAGCGACGTTTGAAAAGGTACACGCTATGCATTTCAGATGTGGTTGGACTCAACTTTCATTGCAAGCCACAGTCTCAACGTATAGTGGATTAGAGTAATATAATTGACTATTTAATTATTCTAATAAAAACATCATTACCAATAATAAGTCTTTTCACTGGATTATTCTTACAAACAAAAAAAAATGACCTAACATCCAAGGAATTTTTGTATTTTAATTATATTTTTAGTTGTAATAAAGTTGACTAAAAAAATAAAGCATTTTAATAAATGAGTAATATTATTTTAAAAAAAAAAGGTAAAGCGTTTGGATGTGCATGAGGCATGCGATATTATCTAATGACCAAACATTGGCTTCTTCTATGGCAGTGTTATATATTTAGATTTTAATTTAATTTTTATTTTTTTTAATTTTTAAATTGATTTTAAATCTCTTAATATATTCAGTAGATAAGTTTTGATATTTTTAATTTTGTTATTTAATTAAAATTAATAATATATTTGGTTATTATTTTAGTCCTTATACTTTTAATTTTTTTATTATTTTATATTTCTGAAATAGTCTCTCTTTTTCATGTTTATATATGTGTGCTCTTAGCTTTAGTTTATAATTTTTATTATCTTCATATTTATTGAGGTGATATTTTTTTTGAAAGATTTAGTTCTTAAATTTTAGTTTATGTTTGTGATAATTTAAAAATTGATTTTTTCTCTCTTTTTTCTTTAGTTTATGTTTATGATTATTTGAAAATTTATATTTCTTATTTTTTGCTCGTTGTTCTTTTGTTTAATTTTTTTTTTATTTTCATGTCAAATCATATTTTTTTCAGCTAATAATTTTTATTTTATTTTATTTTTTTATTTACTCTTTTTAATTTTTTTTTTATTTTCATATCAAATGATATTTTTTTCAGCTAATAATTTTTATTTTATTTTATTTTTTTTGTTTACTCTTTTGTTAAAGTTTTTAAATTTATTTATTTAATTGTTTTCATTATTAACGCAATAATAATAATAATAATAATAATAATAATAATTTTTTTCTTACTTCCTCTTTTGTTATTCTTTTTGAGTTTTTTTTTCATGGGGTTTTTTCATAATTTTTATTGATTTAGCAGTGATAATATTGATATTTTTAGATATCAAGACTTTAATGTTGTTATTGTTATAATAGGATGTGTTAATGTATTTTATTATATCAAATATTTAATGTATAAATATTTTATTTTATTTTTAAACTAACAAAAAATATTAATTATTTTAATTTAAATAATTATAAAAATTATTTATTCAGTCTCCAACATAATATTTGCAATTTGACTAATAAATAACTAGAACAAACCCTATCATCTCAAGCTTCTTCTTTTTTTCGTCATCTCGAATTAGAAGCCTTTTTTAATGATTTAACAAAAAAATATAACATAAAAATGGCAGTGTCGAATTTGAATCTGACGCCGAGCATACTTTCATCTTCTTCGCGTCGTTGCTGTTATTGTCATTTCAACCAAAAAAGTGATTGTTCTCTTGTTTGTTTAGGTTTTGTTAAGAGAACAATCCCTGATTCTAGGGTTTTGAGGAAGCCTGATTTTGAATCTAACAAGAAGTTGATTTTCAATGCCACTACTGATACTCGCATTCTTCACAATGCCGCCGCTACGATTGTCATATGTATATGTGGAGAGGAAATTCTTTCTGTACACGTATATATGTGTGTGTGTGTATCAATCACTCGCAAGAAACAAAAAAGGAGAATATAAAATTGTATAGTAGTAGCAATGACGAGCTGGAATGATTGGTGTTTTTTATCCATGAAATCTCACTTTTCTTTGCTTTATAATCTCCAGAACTAGACTGCATGCATCTCTCTCTAACCAGAACAGTCGCAGAAGGGGGAAACGGATACAATACATGATCAAAAACACCTGGTGGAAGCGAGTCAAGCACCAGTAATCTTCGGAAGCCAACGGCTCTGCGGTCTGTGATACACCAACACTTTCTAGGAGATTGCTTTATTTGAATACGTGCCCACACCTATTTCTTCAACCAGTCATATTTAAGAACGGGTAAACCATGTCTCCCAGGAGGTTTTGCATGTTATTATGATCATAAAATAGAGGGTTTATTTGTTCAATGTATGACAATTCTCCCCTGCTCGAGCCCTGAAGTTTTAGCCACTACCCAGAAGCCACACATCCCACCAATATGAACAGCGGGTTGGATATTACCTGCAATCACATATAACAACGTCAAAACGAGCTCTGATTCCTTTTACATCACATTTCATGCTATTTTACCAAACCCGGACCAAGGGGAAACGTTCTTCAGTCCTCGGATTCATTTAGTCTGAGTAAACATATCCTCACTTAGCCTGTTCTCCGAAGAGCCCCAACTTAGCTCAGTCGACTGCATGTTGCTTTGGCCAGGATATCAGCCACAAAATACAAGAAATTTCAATATAGTTTGAACGTGATTAAACAGACAGAAAATTCATTAAGCCTGCAAAATAACCATGCAATTCTAGCAACCTAATCGCTAGAGTTAGAACGAGTAAAAATACCTTCCCCAAAACAGGCAGGAAATCAAAACCATGTCCAGTTCATATTCCTCTTTGAAACAAGTAAATCAAAGCTTGAAAACTTGGTTTACCTTTTTGAGAATGTTAATAACTTATTGGAATGCCTCCTTACACTAAAAAATACATTGGAGCCGCGACATTACACAATCAGACACAGAACTACATAGAAAATTTACAGACCTCGAGATTAATGGTACACTAACTAGAGAAAACACAAAGATTTGATTCCCAGAAGCCATAATATTAAATATAATAACAAAACATCCTAAGGCTACAAAAAATTGGGGTTGGGAATAAATTATTACCCAAAGATTAATCTAAACCTGTTCCTAACTCTCCTTCAACTAGTTAAATGCTTGTGCGTGCAAGCAACAATTTGTAAATATCTGAAGCTGTGGGACGGTCAGCTGGATTTTCCTTGGTGCATTGACAGAATAAATCAACAAGGAATCTCAGAGTTTCTGACTCCACCTCAGGTCCTTCCAGATCTGTGCCAGACTGAGTCACCAAATGCTCGTCAATGGATCCCAATGCCTCTAGCTCATCAGTTAGTGGTGGTCGTTTACCTGACTGCTTTTATCAAGAGAAACCAATAAAAGAACAGTTCAAGATCAGAGAACAAAATCAAGCTAATAGTATCACGGGAAAAAGATATTTTACTGATCTGTTATGCATGCAGTGAAATGGCAACACTAACTTTTTTTCTGCATCCAAGTGTTAACTGCCCCTCAATCATCCATTAGAAAATTTCAGTTTATAGTGAGATGTACCTGTAAAAGCTCATGTATGCGTAGGTCAGGTAAGTCGGCATATGGGACCTGTAACGTCAACAATTCCAGAAGTAGGCATCCATATGACCAAACATCCACTTCCTACAGCCAAAAGAGAAAAACCCAATTACAACTCATACTATCAACCAGGACAAACTAAAGCATATGGAAAGCAGTATGTTTTTGTATGCAATATGGGGCCATTGCCCAGAACAAATTGATGACAAAGATTGCACATATTAGGCATAGTCTGTCGTAATAGTATAGCCAGTGTTAAAACAGTTTTGATACAGAAATCAAAATTTGTACCAAAACTGGTGCCATTTTGAGAAATCAGAAATTTGATCCTGCATCTGATGTTACAACCGGTTCCTCAAATGCTGGTATTTTCTGATAACAACTCAGTTAGAATGTAGATCCAACCCAACTCGTGGAGGTAAGACCTCATTTTATGAATCCAGGACAATACACATTATGAGGATTAGTATCTAACAGCAGAGATAATAATTAGCTTCACACTTCGCTGTAGTTGATAAAAACCATTTAACAAGACTACACAGGAATTGGTAAACAGCTGTCACATCCCTTCAACCTTAAAGGGCAGTTCACTTTTGTACACATCATTGTTAACAATCCAAAAAAAAAAATCCCTTTTTACACTCCATATTCAATTCAAGGTAATGAGAGCAAGGTATGCATGCGTTTTTAATTTTTCATGCATGTGTTTAATTTTATGTTTACATAATGACCAATTAAAATCACTTTCATTCCAAACATAAAACTTCTATGGAACCTACATAACTGTAACACAATTGCAATGGAGATGTTAACCATCACATGAGAAAAAAAGATCAAGTCAAGCACTATTAACTATTGATTTTCCAAACTGACAGACAGGAGAAGCAACATACCAGACCATATGTGCTGCGTTTATCCATTGCCCGCAAAACCTCTGGAGCCATCCAGCGTGGTGTTCCAACACAAACATCAGGAGGCGCAACCCCTCTATGAGCAATACAGCACGTATGCAACAAAGACCTGAGTGGCACGGCTCTGTCAAAATCGCAGAGTTTTACTAAAGGCATGCCATCAGCTCTCTTCTTATCCAAATCAATCAAAATATTTTCGCTTTTAATGTCCCGATGAATTATATCTTTGGAGTGGATCTCTGCCAATGCACATGCAACATCTCGTGCTATACACAATGCCATCTCTGCTGGTACATGCTTCTCACCAGTTTTTGATACCTCCTCTAAATAATCCTAGTGCATCATGAGAGCAATAATCAATAAGAAATATGTAGAAAGCAATCAAATAACAATGTAAGAAAAACAATTACACTTGACATTGTCTCGATCAAACACCAAGTAAGGCAAGCTATGTGAATCCTATTTCTCCCTGCCAAACTACCAAGGCCAGGCCTTTCTGCAAGATAATTACACTACATATGTGGGAGTGTTACACGTGGCTACTTAATTTTAGGGTATTAGATGAAGCATTGAGTGAATTGTGGCACAAGGATGAGGGATTTGCAGGTTTTGATTGTCAATGAATAGGTTGGTTTTTTTGGAGCAGTCTTGTGAGGATTGCAGGATTTTATTTTACAATAGGTAATTTATATTATAGTTCACGTAGTCATTTTAAACTAACCCCATTAACCATACTAAAGCTAATCTGTAGTTTCCAGAAGCAAAGCCAGGGCATGTAACTAGTTCTGCTACTATCATGTTTGCATCTGCCAACTAAAAAAACAAAAGAATACAATTACCTTTAAAGATCCCCCGTTAACATATTCCATAAGAATAACAGACTGTATAATGCGGCGTTCTGGATTTCCTTCTGATGGAATCCACTTTGAAGTTAGCTGGTGCCCGTACATTTCAACAATGCAAGAGTGTTGTAGTGCACCTAAAACTCTTACTTCTCCAAGACAACTATATTCAAAATTCCTAATTTCATCCGCTGAAGCTTCACACACCTCTAAAGTACGCACCTGCAGCGTCAGAAAAGTTCATTAGTTAAGATTAAGCAATCATTGTATGATGTACAGGGGAAAGATCTTGGTTATGACAATACAAGCCTGCAAAAGCTGAGCATACCTTTGCTGCAGCTTCAACTGATTCAAATTTGCACCGAATAAGAGTACTGGAACCCACCTTTCCTATCTCATCAGAAGTTGACAGAGAAGGAAATGAACAACCAGGAGTGGGAATGTTCTTTGTTGAAAGGGGAACTTTAGCCCGACTAAGTGGAACATACCTGTAGCAACAAGCAAATTCATGAGAATATGAAGTCAAAAATGTATAAGCAGGCGAGTAAATGTGGACCACGATAATATTCTTCTTGAAGCTTGTTTGGGGAACAAATGCTTTGGAGTGCTCTTGTGATTCTATGTGCATTGAACAACTAAACTTTCATATAGTGTACCCTTTGCTCTTACATTTCCTCAATTTACCCTCAAAGTCTGTTTATTTTTTGAAGAACAAAAACAAGCAGGTAACATGAGAAGTAGATGTACAAAAGATAGCTGGAAGATAAGTCATTCCAATAAAGAAAAACAGACAATACAAATCACAAAAAGGGCACTCCAATCTACAGTTCCCTTAAACGAACCTACCACATGGTCAGCAGGACACAGAAACACTAGAACCTACCACATGGTCAGCAGGACACAGAAACACTAGAACCTACCACATGGTCAGCAGGACACCGAAACACTAGGTCAAAATATAAAAAATCTCTAAATAGCACTAGAACTGCATATTAATTCTCCAAAACAGTTCTGTTCAAACACCAAAATAACCATATATTCTTCAATGTTTAGGTTGTGTTTGGTATGGGGTGAAAAGGAGTGGCGTGAATTATTCAGGGAGTAAGTTTTAAGGAGTAAATTTTAAGGGCGGGGATTTGTTGAGGGGTAAAAAATAATATTATTTGGTAGCATTCACAAATCACTTGGATATGTTAATAATTTAATAACATGCACCAATTGTGCATCTTACAATTTACAATTGCTTCAAGTCATCTTTCTTTTCTTTTGTAATGAGTGGCAGATTTATCATATAGGTAGCTTGAGATCAGTGCAGCTCATCACTGCTGAATGAGATTGCAGTTTTTTACAGAAAAGAGAGATAGGGCTAGGGTAAGGCATTAAGTAATAGGCAAGGTTGTATAAGAAAAAACCCAAGAAATATGTGCTGGATCTGTGTTTAAGAGATCATGGATAGTCACTAAGGCTAGATAGGAGAGCAAGGAGCGAGGGTGGAGAAAGAGACATCGAGTTAGAGGAAATGGAGACAAGAGTTATGAGCACCAATTTCAAGAGAAAAAATTAAGGGCAAATAGCACCAATTTCAAGAAAAAAGATTAAGGGTAAATCTTACCCGTGGCTGGAGAGTAATGTTTCACCCCACTTTTGGGGTCAAAAGTCACCCTACTGTAGTTATAATCTGCAACAGTTTGTCTTAACCAACAACAATAAAAGAGGAAAAGGTTTACAGGGTTAAGTTTTCACCCCCTTCAACTCCTACCAAACTTAACTTTACATAAAAGAATTCACACCTGGGGAAAAATCAATTTTGCATGATATTATGGACTTGAGCATATGAATTCTAACATCTGCTTACGTATCATATTGAACAAAACAACAATGCCATCACCCCTTTAGATAGCAGGACTGACCTGGAAAAGTATTCCAGATCTGTTTCTTCTCTAATATCATGTGGACGGCATGCATCAACCACCATCCGGACCAATGAATCACCCCTCCTGCTGAGAATGACATTCCACGCATGTGGTGTGAAGTCCAAGTAACCCCTGACAAGTTCACAAGGTACTGGAGGATCCATTCGGTCACATAGATACTGTGAGCAATTTTTATTAAATTAGATTTAAATAACTGAAAATGTACTGCAAGTAACATAATTATTCAACAAATAATATTGAAAGAAAGAGCAAGACAAGAATTACCTTCATTAGCAATGCTCTGTGTCTACAAACACCAAACTGCAAGCTCCCTACAGGAATCACAATGGAGCCTTGCCTTGCTTTAATAGATCGCAAAGATCTCTCACAGAGATCAGAGACAAAAATATCTTCAGCAGTTTCCAATGTCTGTTTACCAGCAGAACTGATGCTTTCATTATTTCCAGTTGAGCATGTGCAAACAAAAGGCTTCCTGTAGTTTGAACCAGACACTGCTTTTCTTGTCCTTTCAACAGCACCACTTCTATCACTGCCGCCAAAATGATCAGAAACAAAAAGTGCAAGCAATGATGCAATCTGCAAGTTATCAACAGCAACCTTATTCCTCTCCTTGGCAGAACCATTTAATCTCTTCAAACTGTACACCAATGCTTGAGCAGAGAGAATTATTGCATCCAACTGTTCATCCTTCTCCCTAAACGAAACAATTAGCAACGACAGTCATTAACACTAAATAAACATTATCTAACCACACAATAATAGAGCAATCATGTTTTGTATGAGCATAAGGTCTTGAATAAGAGTTGACCTGTCCAAAAGAATGACCTCGCGTGAGTCAAGAGATGAGATTTGCTCAAAATTCCTCAATGGCATGAAAGGCCGGTTGCGTCCTGCATCATAGAAGCCATCTGGTAGTCGGTCCTCGATGCTGCAAAAAGAAAGGTTGCTATATTTGCAAGACAAACTTGAGCTATCTTCAGTTGGTCTCTGACATTTACAGGGTTTTGGATTATCAAGATCCCTATCATAACGCCTTTTTGAATTGTAGGTTATTTTGGATTTTTCTGACAATGCATTTTCATCCTGATTATCAGCTTCACCCTGTGAAGGGCCTAGAGATTCATCTTGCACGCAACATACTTCCTCCTCACTTTTATTTATGGAACCAAGGTTGCATGAGCAGCTTTCCAAACCCTTTTTTGAGCTGTTTTTATCAGCTTCAACACTGATAAGAAGATTTTTGCCTTTGGCTTCTCCAGAAAGTTCAACTTTTTCGCCACTACCATCATCATCCAGACCTGCGATGTCTGATATACCCTCTTCACAAATCTCAGAGGTACTGACATCAAGATTATTCAATTTGAAGCTTTCACTTTCCTTCAGAGCCAAAGCTTCAGCATGGCCCTCACCTTTCCACTTCCTGCTGTTGTTTAATCGTTCTTGACGAGCTTTTTGTTGCAAATAATGTATCCGTTTCCACCGCTTGCTGGACCTCCGAGTTGCAAAGCATCTGCTGTTTGATGAAGGCCCAGTTAATAAGCTAGATGCAGCATGATTGGAATCTGCATCACATTCTTGATCATCAAAAGTTCATTTGATGCTAAAGTAGAGCCGATGAATAAAAAAGCAAGACATCCATAATAAAAAGCTTTTCACTTGTATAAAGAGAAAGTGATTCAAAAGTCCTCACCATTACAAGAAAAATTATTGCCATCATCCTGAAAGGAGGCTTCGTTCACGTCCATTTCAACTGAAGAGCTAATGAAATCATCATTTGATAAGTCCCTTCCATTTCCTTCCAATTTGCAGCATATCCATGAAGGTATTTGACAACAACTGAGAAGCCTATTGTTCTTGAAAACAATAAGCATTAAGAAGGTCAATAAACATGATAGGTTTTGGTCTTCCAAACTTAGAACCCATGAAAGTATAAAAGTTTAAGTAATTTAACCACAGGAACACCCTTCCATTACAAAGTTGGCTGATGCATCAAATTCATTTCCAGAAAAAAGTTAAAAGGCTCATGCCATATCCTACAAAACAATGCATGACCATCATGCTCTCGATATCAAGAATGAACTACTTGCAGCCACAATTAATTGTGGCTAGTCACCCAAATATAATCTCCAATTCCCCCCTAGCTTTGAGTACAACAGGCAGGAGATCTGATGAATAAAAGATCTAAACACGCCATCCAGCCAAAGCCATTGAATGCTTTAAGGGATTACAACAGTATTGAAAAACAAACTAAAAAAAAAAAAAAAGGAAAAAAATATAAGATAGCGTCACAAAAAAAGTACAAACAACTGAACCCTGAAGAAAAATAGAAGAGTGGATTATAGATGTTCTACAAGAGAAACAGATTCAACATGATTATCAGAGAAAGTGCAGTAAAGTGTTAAGAAAGTGAATCTTTAGCATTTTGACCAGAGAAATAGGCCATGAACAAGAGCAACCATGAAGGTTAAAGTTGATAAAAAAGGTTATAATAACATGTTGAGTAAACCAGCAGCAGTGGAATATGTTTTGTGGTATATCAGGTAATATTCTGGAGAGCTGTTTATTACATCCTAGAGTAATCAATGAACCAAGTGGCAGTACCATTCCATGCCTGTAACCTGAGAGTAAATCACAACCCTGCCTAAAAATTCATTATAGAAAAGTACCTGAAGATTTAAATACTGGAGGCTATGCATTGAAGTAAGTTCAAGAGATCCCAGTGATGTCAGCCTGTTACTTGACAGGTCCAAACTCTCCAATCTTTGCAATGAGAGCAAGCTTGAGGGTAGTTTGACTAACTTATTATTAGATACTGTTAATGATATCAGGGCATTTAAATAAGTTATTTCCTTTGGCAGAATCTTTAACTTGTTGAATGAAAGATCCAAGTACTCCAAGTTACTTAAGCAGCCAATTTCAGGAGGAAGATATCTGCAGAAAAAAGTACAGCATCAGATCTCTCTTTTTTTCAAAATTAAATGTAACTAACTAAATTTGTGAGTTGTTATTCAAATACTATATCTCTACAGTTTGGTGCTAACATACAATTTCTTGGAGGTATTTCACACAGCACTCAAATACTATCATGGCCCAACAGTTCAGATGGGTGCCAAAATTTGAGTAAGGTTAACACTAAAGATTATGTCCTGTCTACCTTTCCAAGAAGATGTTGCATATCAATTGTGTTGTTTAATTTATCACATTAGGATACTCTGCTCCCAATGTTTTCTCTCCTTCCTTCATATTTTTTTACCAGTTAACCTTCGACTTTTTAGTTAGCATAGCAAGCATTAGCCTCTCTATATTGTTTCATTGGATTTGGCAAAGCCCTTTAAAGATGTCTCAAAATGTCTAACCACTGTTTAGAAAAAGATAATTCTACAACTTAAATAAATATATGAAAACAATGGAAGCAAAACATAGATAATAAACTTGAGGTGTTGAAAAGGGGGGAGTCAGGCACCTAGAAAGATAATTTCACTGCCAATGTTTTCCTTCTTTCTTTTTTTTTCCATTCTAGCTAAGATACAAAGGTCTGGATGAATAACTCTGTAAACTAGTTGAATGCATACTTGCAAACATAATAAGTCAAGCAGACAATGCCCATCCTTCATTCCTGTGGTGTTTATTTCAGACCATATGGTAGCCTACACCACGAACTATTAGACCTATCCTTAATTGCAAATTTTCCCCACAAAAGAAGTGATCATTCAGCAACACATTGATTTCTTACAGCCAAAATCTTTGTTGTCCAACCTCCATTCAGAAAAAAATGTACCTCGTATAAATTGAAAAGGATTTCTTTTATTACCGAAGCTAACAATAACAATAAAGGAGGGCAACAAAAAACAAATCACGTTATTGGATCCAACCATAAAGTTTCTTTCACCAGCAATTATCCTTTACTGCGGTTCTTACAAGGACACAATAATCAACAACATTTAAAATCATCATCTCCAACATAAATGATAGTTTTTACTCAAAATAAAGAAAGTATTATTATTTATTTTCATATGCCAGCGAGACAATAGACAATCAAATATAATTTCATAATTTGACTGGAATTCATAACTTCATACCTATGCAAGTTTTTTTGCTAACCTACTAATTGCCTCTTACAAGATCAAAAGCAAGCAAATCAATTAAAATCTATTAATTTGACTCGGATTTGTAACTGAATAGCTACCCCATGTTATGTCCTTTCCTCTTTTTTTGATAGAACAAGGTTCAGTTTAGTTTCTTTTAATTGAAAATTTCACGTTCTCCATTCCTAAAACCTCTAAACTACAGAAAAAACATAGCATAACTCAAAACCAACACACACACACACTTACCTTATAGAGAAGTGACACACAGAGAGCTTTGTCAAGCACTTAATCCCAGAAATCTCACTCAAAATCGTCAACACCGAAGGTCTTGGCGGCACTTTCGAAAGCTCAAGCTCTTTCAACCCTTTGAATTTACCTAAACTCAAGCCATTCAACCCCGGCGATGAGACTTTGACTTGCAAGCACTCCAACCCAACCAAATTCCCAAACTCCGCCGGAAACAAATTCACTTCATTCCCAAAAAACTTGACCGTTCTCAACTTCCTTAACCTGCCCACCGACTTGGGCACCAAACTAAAGGCATTCTTATACAAGTACAAACCCTCCACTGAATCATCAGATTTTTCTAATAAATCAAATTCCAAGCTTTTGCCTGTAACATCAAGAACTACCTCATCATCCACGTTATCACTTCTTTTTTCGACATGATTGTGACTGTTTGCTGTGGCGGTGGCATTGAATTCAGTGGAGGGTGATTTTGGGGATTTAAGGTTCTCGGGGTTCTCGGGGGAATTCGAATTGGATCCGGTGGAATTGGAAGGCTGCATTGGGTTGATTTGTAAGCGAATAAGATGAATTGAATATTTGTTAGCAAAAAGGGGGTTTAGAAAATGTTGTGATTGTAAGAACAAAGAGGAGATCGTTTGGGATATTTGGGAGGGAGAATCCTAATCAAGGAAACAGAGTGGAGCATGAGAAGTTAAGAGGAGCGAACGAGAGAGATGCGGACCGCTCCCTTTTGTTGTGCAGTTAATTTTTTTTCCGCTAGAAAAAAAAATAAAAAATAAAAAAAACCCTAGAATCTAGAGGAAGTTACTTTATCGATCAAGGAAGGGTACGGAGGAACTTTCGTTTTCTCGACAAAAACATAAAAAGCAAAGAAAATACAAGACGTGTTTGAATTTTATACTGTGCTAAACCGAACGATGCATTCCCGATTCGACCGTGGTTGTTCGGAGCCGACTATAAGAACGTTTTTTAATTCTTTTCACCGAATAATTATTTCTCGCAGTAATTTTCTGTTTATCTAAAACATTATCAAAATAATACTGATAAAAACATAGAAAATAAACCAGCAATAAAAAGATTAAAACAAATACAGCCTATCAAGAATATAAAATATAAAAAATTACTTTAATATATTTTAAATTTAAAAATATTAAAAAAAAAACTACTTTACATCAACTTATCAAATACACATGATAAATAGTAATGTTTTGGTAGTTTAGTTGAGGTGGTTTTTGAAAATATTTTTAAAAAAATATATTAAAATAATATTTTTTTAAAATTTAAAAAATTATTTTTGACATTAATATATTAAAATAATTTAAAAACATCAAAATAAAAAAAATTATTATTTTTTAAAAAATATTTTCCAAACATAATCCAAACACTCCCATCAAAATAAATAATAGATGAATGTTTGATTTAATTTCTTTCCTACGCTAACCATAGCCATTAACAAATCTAGACATTAGGCAGGTATCGTAATTGCAGGGTATTCTTTAAAAAAATAAAGCCAAGTACAAATATTTTGTAGGTATATAAAGTACCTCTCCGTCTGTAAAGGACCAAAATATCCTTTAGATAAAGACGCTAAACGATAGCAGTTGGTGGGGCGAGTAAACGAAAAGATTGAACGACGAAGGAGATTGGAAGGGCTAATGCCTGCTGCCAGTCAATAAAGAGCAAAACCGAACAAGGCAAACAACTCAAAAGGCTCGCCCACCGACCACAAACTTTTTTCAAAAAATAAAATGGAGACTAAAGCCCGAGAATTAAATTAACCGAGGTAAAGGACATCCAATTGGATTATAATACAAAATCAAAAACAATTTCACAGGTAACTCAGTCATCTCTAATGAGATGATTTCAAGTTAACCTGAAGCTTGCTAACCAGACGGCTGCAGAGTTAGCTTCTCTGAATGTATATGTAACGAGATTAAATACTTGTTTGTTTGTTTAAGAGGTGTAATCTGTGTTTAGTTAAAGCATATGCAAGAGTGAGTTTGATAAATATAAAAAAAGCTAGTTTAGTTATGAAACCTATCTATTTTTAAGTATGAAACGGTGTTTCATGGAAAACAGCAAATTACTGTTTTCTGTACGTTATAATTCAGGGAAAGAGGGCGCGCTAATTAACTAAAATAAAAAAGATATAGATGTTTTACTGTTCATTGCACTGTAGCATGTGAAGTAATTTACTGTGGACTTCAACAGTATACAAACAAATTTACCTTTAATGACCCGGGATGTGTGTTGATGACTGGGGGGTTTCTTGGTTTTCATTTTCTTCTTTTATTTACGTGTGATGTTTGGGTTCTTGATTTCTTTTGTTGAAACCAAAACTGCTTCTCGCCCTCGGTGAAAGTTGATGAGAGGTGAGTTCGTTGATCAATTATCATTCCAAAAAAAAAAAACCAAATCATTTTAATCGCATTTCATATGCAAGGAAAAACTTAAAACTCAGATATAAAATAATCACTAACTAGATAATCCACCATCACCAATCACTTAATAACATAAAAAACCATATTAAAGAAAAAGCTAAACCGTGTGGCGTTTTCACTGTAGCAACACTCACATTTCACTGTGGATTCGAACAATTAAATGACTATTTTACCCCTCGGTGCGCCTTCATTTAAACACTGGAATCAGGGTTATTTTTTATTTTTGCTATTTACGTGCCCAGTGAAATAACCAAAATGCCCACAAATAAGACAAAAAAACAAGAAAAGCCGGCGGGGGTGTCCCGGTCATTGCACAATTTAAGTGCATAGTGCAAAACCAGTATTAACCCCTAATAGGACAAAACATAGAATTTGCCTGGAGGGTCATTTCCAGTCTTTCATGTTTTTTAAAAATATGCAACTATGCATATAACCCCGGTAAGGGCAAAATAGTAGAAATAGAGGCAGGGGTGGTTTAGTAATTAACCTTTTATTTTAATATTTATTTTTGGCGTTACTATTGGCACGTCCCCTGACGCACCGAAGCGTTTTCAACGGATGCTCCTATTTGGCGGCGCGTGTGGTGTCTATACATCATCAAAAATGTCCTACCGGCGTCTCCTCAGAACCACCGACATGTCTTTTGTCTTATGATGGTGCGCGTGTCTTCCCCCGGTGTCCCGATAAGTGATGGTGGTCGGTTGAAATTGGTGGTGTCCATTTCTCTCTCCTGCTTGGTAAATTGTATGTAAGTCCCCGTTTGTTCCGATTATTTCACATTGGTCCCTTTTCTTTGAATCATGCATTCAAATTCCGGTCATTGCAATCAGTTAAGTTTTGATTTATTTCAATTGTATCCTTCAGGTGAAATTAATTATATTTTTTTATTATAATTATTAAATATTTAAAACAATATATATATATATATAAGTGTGCGCGCGCGCGAGCACGCGTGTGTTCTGTAATTTCACAAGTTAAAAGCAAAATGAAAAGTTTGATAACCAAATATACAAAAAAAAAAAATTTTCAACCTCAAATTTAACCACAGTTTTAACCAAATACTTCACTGCTTATTTTGAACCGCAGTAAAAGCATTTTTTTTAAACTGCTTTTTTCAACCTCAACCATAACAACAACCGCAATACCAAAAACACCCTAACAGTTAGTGCTGAATCATGCTATGAATTAATTTGATGTATCCCAAAATGTCATGCTAGTAGTAATTATACACATGGCAAAAATAATAAAATAAAATTATTTAAAAGTTTGTATAATATTGTCAGATATATTTAAAATTGCTTTAAAACTTATTAGTTGAATAAATGATTTTATTAGTTTTGTATAATTTTTTAAAGGTTAAGTTGTTCGACATCATAAATTTTTTATTATTAGTAATTTACATGAATCACTAATAAGAAATCTTTTAAATTCCTATTTAGAAAAGAGATTATTATCTTTAGAATGACAACTTTCTATTTTATAAATAATATGGTTTTTTTATTTATTTGGCAAGCTCTTAAAAAATAAGAGGCATGACATTGTATTTTCTTTAATCCTAAAAACTCTATAAATAGCAAAATATATATTGGTCCCTTAAATATATCATGTAAGAAAAAATTTATAAATGTAATCAATCAAGTCTCTACTTGATTATTCTAGGATTAAAATTATAATCATTATATTAGATACATTACAATACTTAATTTCTATAAAAAAAAATTAAATCACGTCATACTTAATTAATCATCTTAGTTTAATTTCTTATCAATAATTTTTAATGTGTGTTACTCTTAAAGTTTCTGATATGTTGTTTCAAATATAAATTATAATTCTAAATAGATAGAATTAAATAAGTTAAATAATTTAATTTAATAATTGATTAATATATATTAGAATGTCTAATGCATCCTCTAGTAACATGTGATGATTCTTGAAATATTAAAAAGTCAATAGTTATTTGATTAACTTTTTAGTGATGAATTTTTTAATGTAAGTATTATTCTTTCATCAATAATAATTCAATTTAAATATTTTAGATTAGAGTGCATGTATCATGTCAAATCATATTTGTTTGCAATATTATAATAATTGATCATTGGAATAAGAATTGGATTTTTTTCACATCTCATCCCATCTTGCATGAGGATTTAACAATTAATATTATTTAAGAACATAGGGGTATTTTTTCTAATTTATATAAGATGATGAATCTTGTCTTGATCACTCAAATATTTCTCATTTAATCTATGTTTTATCTAATGTCTATCAACTTGTTACCTTTACAAGGATAACATGTAACATAATCAAAATAACATTCTTCATATAATATAATTTGGTGATTTTAAATCTAAGGATCACTTTTATAACAACAATGTAAATTTTTCTATAGATACATGTGGTATTTCCATATGAAATTCTTATATAGCTTATGACAATATATTAGTTATAGGTATCTCTTACATTTTAACTTATAAGAACAATTGTTTTATTTAATAAAAAAAAACATAATGTGTGTTAGTTCTTACAACTTCAATAAATAACTAGTGTTTAAGAGAGCATCAATCATGTTTTTTTAATAACAATATTTTCATGCAATATGAATTTAATAATTTCTGTTGCAAATCATTTTATATAAATACAAAATATTATACTAGTATTAAAGATATATTAATTATTTATTGATAATATATATATATATGACGCATGTAACCATCTTATCAACTAGACATATATAAAACACGAAGTCGCAAGGCCTTCCTTCTTTCACCTTGTGGCTTGAAAGATCATTAATGAACTGTGGTATGAGTTGTGCATCAAAGAAAAGTCTTTGCTCTTGCTGCTTAACAAATGGTCCCCGCACATTAGTCGTAGCGCCACAATCTCCTGGTATATGCGTCATGGATTCCACCTCAACTGAACAAATTTGACAGTAAGAGCTATCTGATAAATGCTTCTCTACTCTTTTTGTATTTGTTAGCTGACTATTCTGCATACCTTACCACATAAAACTTTTAATTGGCCCTCCCCACTTCCATATCAGCCGCCAGATCAGGTCCATTTGTCCTTACCGGGGTGCTGTCTTCTGGGCTTCATAGGCGGACTTCATTGTAAATCCACCATTAGCCAAGCTTTTCCAAAACATTACATCTTCCTCGTTGATTAAGTTGCTAGCAGGCACCATAACATCTTAAAAAAAAGACACTTTTACAATACTTAGCAAACGGATACTGAAGCAGATTCGATTGACATTCCAGCAATCAAGGGCAACATGAATTGTTGTTTCCAAATGGTACATACAGCACGGGGATGGAGGTATACCCCTTTGAGAACGCAAAATATTTGTCAAGTTTGCTAGCCACTAACCAGACCAGGGCAGATTCCTTACACGCTGAGGACACCATGACTCCAAATAAGCTTCAACCGTCTACTAGTCACGTCCCGGTTTTGGCTCTCCAAAATAAAATACATCATCATCTCCGATCATCATTCTCACCAGTGGATCTACGAGGCAAAACAGATACGAAGAATAGAATCTCATGGGCAGTAAATGCCCCCCAGTTCCACTGACCATTATCATCAACCATTTCAGCCACTGCAACTTCCCGCTAATGGTGAGGAAATCTCCCTGCCAGGCCCGCTACTAAGATTATCATCTCAGCCATATCCTCCCAAAACTTCACCTTCGACCCATCACCAACTTCCCATTTCACTACTATGGCCTATTTGGTATTATAATTATCATTGTAGTTGACGTTAAAAAATAACAGTTTCATAAAAAACATTTTTAGTTGTTGTTCATAACTGAAATTTAAGTGTTTGGTTAAAACTGTAGTTGAGTTTGAATTTTAAAAAAAAAAATAGTTTCATATGTTTGATTACTATATTTTTTATATTATTGTCCACTTGTAAAATTTATTTAAAATGTGTGTATATATATATTGTTTTTTTTTTAATTTTATAGATTTAATAATTATAATAATAAAAATATTATTGTGATGGTGTGTTTTTTTTATATATATCTAAGCTTATATTGCTTCCTTTTGCTGTCATTTTCTATTATTTGATTCCAGTCCACACAAGAGGAAATAGAAAGATCAAGGCAGAGAGAGAGTGCTCCTATTCTTGTGCTGCTGGGTAGGTGGAGAGAAAACGAGGAAGAGATGGGAGCAATCAAGAGAGTCATAGTAGATAGAATATTGACATGCATGTGGGTGTTCGGCATTTCTTTGCTGGGTGTTTTCTCCTCCATCATAGCAACATATGTGGGTGTTTAAGTCATGTCCATGGCTTGGCGTTTTCCGATTCAGGCAGTTGGTGGGATTGGGGGTGTCATTGCAATTATAGAAGTGATGCCAATACAATACAAGTATGTGCTTGGAGGTGGTCCGTCGTTGAAGGTGGACTTACATGCAAGGACAATTGCTGAGGGGGTGCCGATTTTTTTCATCTGTCTTGCTTGGGATTGGGGGTGTCATTGCAATTATAGAAGTGATGCCAATACAATACAAGTATGTGCTTGGAGGTGGTCCGTCGTTGAGGGTGGACTTACATGCAAGGACAATTGCTGAGGGGGTGCTGATTTTTTTCATCTGTCTTGCTTGGGATTGGGGGTGTCATTGCAATTATAGAAGTGATGCCAATACAATACAAGTATGTGCTTGGAGGTGGTCCGTCGTTGAGGGTGGACTTACATGCAAGGACAATTGCTGAGGGGGTGCTGATTTTTTTCATCTGTCTTGCTTTACATTCTGTGTCCATGAGGGACCGCGAGGGAGAAGCATCGGAGGTGTGTAAAATGAAGCACCGGTTATTGTGATGGTGGTGAAGTCAAGTCTTGCAACGTCTAGTTATGTTGGTCGTAGTTGCAAAAGCATCTCTCATGATTTTGCAGCTACGACCGGGCCACTAATTTATTGGTGGGATACACAATAAAAATTTGGATTCCTTTTAGTAATTACTTAGTAGTTCAACGTAATTATAAATTAAACCGCAATACCAAACACCGTCCTAAAATCCTACTCTCTTTTGGAGAGCCTACTTACTCATTGGGTATTTTTCATAAAGGATAGATGAAAGTGGGGTTTTAATGAAAAGATGATGGAGGGATTGGAAATTGTTTGTTTGTTTATTATTATTGTTAAGACTTGGTTTTAAATAATATTTTAAAAAATAAAAAACATATATTATTTTAATAAAAACAATAGCAACCACAATATTAAATAGACTTATCATAAAAAAAAAAAAAATTAACTAACTCAAAAGAAAAATCATAATATTTAACTTTTAATTAAAAAAGTTTTGATTTAAATAAAAAAAGTTTGTTACAAAATCGAGTAAATATATATATGATTTAATTAAAAAAATAATTTTTAATTTATGGATCTTAATTCCTATTATTTTAAAAAATATTTCAAATCATTTTTAATTTTAAACTAACTCATTTTTTTTTATCATGAGTTATTCATAAAAATTATTTTTTAAATCACCTAAAGAGCTAAAACAGCTCCGCATTTCACTGTACACGCACACACATTTGCACTGTGAACTCGCAATTTGCTTTGGTGCATTGCGCGAGTTCTTCGCCCTTTTTTTTGTTTTTTCGCCCATGAACATTGTAATCACGCTATTGTCCCTCGATAAGGACAAAAAAGGGCGTTTGGTCAGGTCCGATCCGGTTCCTCTGGCAGGTTAATTTTTTTTAATATTTGTTTGAACAGTGAAATAACGATGTTAACCCTAGAAAAGGACAAAACACATAACTAGGCGGGAGGGCGATATGGTAATTAAAAAGCTAGTTTAGTTATGAAACCTATCTATTTTTAAATATGAAATGGTATTTGATGGAAAATAGCAAATTACAGCTTTCTGTACGTTGCAATTCGGGGAAAGAGGGCGCGCTAATTAACTAAAATAAAAAAGATATAGATGTTTTACTGTTCATTGCACTGTAGCATGTGAAGTAATTTACTGTGGACTTCAATAGTATACAAACGAATTTACACTTAATGATCCCGGATGTGTGTTGATGACGGGGGGTTTCTTGGTTTTCATTTTCTTCTTTTATTTACGTGTGATGTTTGGGTTCTTGATTTCTTTTGTTGAAACCAAAACTGCTTCTCGCCCTCGGTGAAAGTTGGTGAGAGGTGAGTTCGTTGATCAATTATCATTCCAGAAAAAAAAAACCAAATCATTTTAATCTCATTTCATATGCAAGGAAAAACTTAAAACTTGGATATGAAATAATCACTAGCTAGATAATCCACCATCACCAATCACTTAATAACATAAAAAACCATATTAAAGAAAAAGCTAAACCGTGTGGCGTTTTCACTGTAGCAACACTCATATTTCACTGTGGATTCGAACAGTTAAATGACTATTTTACCCTTCGATGCGCCTTCATTTAAACACTGGAATCAGGGTTATTTTTTATTTTTTCTATTTACCGCCGGTACGCCTGCATTTAAACACAAGAATCAGGGGAATTTCCGGTGTTTGCAATTTAAATGCATAGTGCAAAACCGGTTTTAACCCCTAATA
This sequence comes from Salix dunnii, assembly GCA_015731905.1. Lineage (NCBI taxonomy): Eukaryota > Viridiplantae > Streptophyta > Magnoliopsida > Malpighiales > Salicaceae > Salix > Salix dunnii. The sequence goes on along the minus strand of CM027668.1, from coordinate 4,882,073 downwards.
GGACAAAACCAAGGATTTGCCTGGAAGGTCATTTCTGGTCTTTCACATTTTTTAAAAATGTGCAACTACGCATATAACCCTAGTAAGGACAAAATAGTAGAAATAGAGACAATGGTGGTTCAGTGATTAACCTTTTATTTTAATATTTCTTGTCGGCATTACTATTGACGCATCCCCTGACGCGCCGAAGCGTTTTCAACGGATGCTCCTATTCGACGGCGCGTGTGGTGTTTATACATCATCGAAAATGTCCTGCTGGCGTCTCCTCAAAATCGCCGACATGTCTTCTATCTTGCGATGGTGTGTGTGTCTTCCCCTATTGTCCCGATAAGTGACGGTGGTCGGTTGAAATTGGTGGTGTCCATTTCTCTCTCCTGCTTGGTAAATTGTATGTAAGTCCCCGTTTGTTCCGATTATTTCACATTGGTCCCTTTTCTTTGAATCATGAATTCTGGTTCTGGTCATTGCAATTAGTTAAGTTTTGATTTATTTCAATTGTATCCTTCATGTGAAATTAATTATATAATTTGTTTACATTTGAGTCTTTATTCTTTTAATTTTTCAAAATGGTTTGAAATCTCATGATATTTTCATAGCACATGTTTTTATTTGTTCAATTTTGTCCTTTGATTAAAATTGGTTATATATTTTGTTTTAATTTCAACCCTTATACTTTAATTTTGTTTATTTAAGTCCTTTATTGTTTTTAAATTTTCTAGTATATTCTCTATTTTTTGTTTTTGTTATTTCCTCTCTTTTCTGAGGTGATATTTTTTAAAAAAAATAAAAAATATGTTCTTAAATTATTTTTTTTGTCATTGGAAAATTAATATTTCTTTTTTTTCCCTTTGTCCTTTCTATTGATTTTTTTAATTATTTTTATTAAAGGAAAACTAAAGTTATTTGTTTTTAAATTAATAATATGAATTTATTTTTATCATTTATTTCATTTTATTTTATTTTCTTTGTTAGAGGCTAAGGGCTTTATATTCTTTGATATAATTTTGTTTTTTCAATTATTTACACAATAATAGTAATAATTTTAGATTTTTTTTCTTGCGTAGTTTTTTTTATAAAGTTTTCAATTTTTTATTACTCGAAGTAATTTAGTTATTTTAATTTTTTTAACAATGGTAGTAATAATAATTTTATGTGTTATAATCATGATATTTCTTTTTGTTATTGGAAAATAAATATTTTTTTTTCCTTTGTCCTTTCTATTGATTTTTTTAATTACTTTTATTCAAGGAAGACTAAAGTTTTTTTTAAAAAAAAAAACTAATAATATGAATTTATTTTTATCATTTATTTTATTTTATTTTTTGTTCTTTGTTAGAGGTTGAGTCATTTTTATTCTTTGATATAATTTTGTTTTCCCCATTATTTACACAATAATGGTCATAATTTTAGATTTTTTTTTTCTTTTTTTTCTATAAAGTTTGTGGTTTTTTTTTATTCCTCGAGATAATTTAATAATTTTAATTATTTTAACAATGGTAGCTCTAATAATTTTATTTGTTATAATCATGATAATAATAGGGGCATTATTGATTATAATAATAATAACAATTATAATTTATTGTGATAGTTATAGTGTTTATACTGTTAGTAATTATTTTTTCTTCTTCAGGTGAAATAGTTTCTTTCAACTAATAATTTAATAATTTCATTTGATATTTTAGTTTAATTTTTTTATTTGCTTTTTTGTTAAAGTTGTTATGGGTTTTTTTAATGTAAATTTGTTTTTTCCATTATTTACGCAGTGATGATAATGGTTTTAGTTTTATTTTTATTTCTCTTGCTTCCTAAGAGTTTTTAAGTTGTTTTTTATTCTCATGTATTGCGTTTCTCAACGCAGACTGTATTTAATACAAATAAAAATAACAATAAAAATTAACAGTTAAACTAAAAACAGGGATGTATAAATACAAATAAAAAACCATCTAAAAAATACTTAAGAAATAAAGAGATCGAAACAAGAAAAAAAAATATCAAAAAAATAAAAAATTATATACATTAAAACAAGTCTTTTTTTTTTATTCTAGCGGCGAAGCGCGAGGTGATGGCTCATCTATTCCGAAAACTAATCACCCAAATCACAAACCATCGCAAACAATAAGAGATGAAATCAAACAAAACATATAACACAGTCAGCCAAAAATCAAATTCAAATCAGGATAAAAAAGAGAAATATGAAATACCCATAAATCAAAATCAAGTTTGGCAGTCGATTAGAATTTTATAACAAAAGACGCCAATTGAGAGAGCCCAATATAAAATAATAAAAAATGGGTAAAAATAAAAGAGAGTTTCCTATTTGTTTCTTTGTTGGTTATAATTAGCGTTGAATCATGCTATGAATTAATTTGATGTATCCCAAAATGTCATGCTAGTAGTAATTATACACATGGCAGAAATAATAAAATAAAATTATTTAAAAGTTTGTATAATACTGTTAGATATATTTAAAATTGCTTTAAAACTTATTAGTTGAATAATTGATTTTATTAGTTTTGTATAATTTTTTAAAGGTCAAGTTGTTCGACATCATAAATTTTTTATTATTAATAGTAATTTACATGAATCACTAATAAGAAATCTTTTAAATTCCTATTTAGAAAAGAGATTATTATCTTTAGAATGACAGCTTTCTATTTTATAATTGATATGGTTTTTTTATTTATTTGGCAAGCTCTTAAAAAATAAGAGGCATGGCATTGTATTTTCTTTAATCCTAAAAACTCTATAAATAGCAAAATATATATTTGTCCCTTAAATATATTATGTAAGAACAAATTTATAAATGTAATCAATCAAGCCTCTACTTGATTATTCTAGGATTAAAATTATAATCATTAAATTAGATACATTTCAATACTTAATATCTATAAAAAAATTCAACCATGTCATACCTAATTAATCATCTTAGTTTAATTTCTTATCAATAATTTTTAATTTGTGTGACTCTTAAAGTTTCTAATATGTTGTTTCAAATATAAATTATAACTCTAAATATATAGAATTAAATAAGTTAAATAATTTAATTTAATAATTAATTAATATATATTGAAATGTCTAATGCATCCTCTAGTAACATGTGACGATCCTTAAAATATTAAAAGGTCAATAGTTATTTTAATAACTTTTTAGTGATGAATTTTTCAATGTAATTAGTATTCTTTCATCAATAATAATTCAGTTTAAATATTTTAGATTAGAGTGCGTGTGTCATGTCAAATCATATTTGTTTGCAATATTATAATCATTGATCATTAGAATAAGAATTGGACTTTTTTCACATCTCATCCTATCTTGCATGAGGATTTAACAATTAATATTATTTAAGAACATGGGGGTATTTTTTTCTAATTTATCTAAGATGATGAATCTTGTCTTGATCACTCAAATATTTCTCATTTAATCTATGTTTTATCTAATGTCTATCAACTTGTTATCTTTACGAGGATAACGTGTAACATAATCAAAATAGCATTCTTCATATAATATGATTTGGTGATTTTAAATCTAAGGATCACTTGTATAACAACAATGTAAATTTTTCTATAGATACATGTGGTATTTTCATATCTTATATAGCTTATGACAATATATTAGTTATAGGTATCTCTTACACTTTAACTTATAAGAACAATTGTTTCATTTAATAAAAAAAACATAATATGTGTTAGTTCTTACAACTTTAATAAAATAACTAGTGTTTAAGAGAGCATCAATCATGTTTTTTTAATAACAATATTTTCATGCAATATGAATTTAATAATTTCTGTTGCAAATCATTTTATATAAATACAAAATATTATATATATATATATATATATATATATATATATATATATATATATATATATATATATATATTACCTAAAATATAATTTGCGTCCATCTTTTACTGTGCCACACTGCTCACCAAGAGACATTGCACTGTAGACTAGATATTTGATCCGGTGCATCGCGCGCGCACATCCACCTTTTTTGAATTATAAAATGAACTAATCTTAATGTAGTGAATTTAATAATTTAAATATCTGAATCTTCTTGATTTTTTAATGGTGATGATAAATTAATGCTGGTTATTTTGTTTAAAACTCCTAAACAAATAAATTTATAGTGATTTAAAATTCATATATTTTATAAAAAATAAATTTATAATAAAATGAAAAAATACATATAATTAATATCTTTTACATTGAAAAAAATATGGTGCCACCCGCAACGAAACACAAAAATAAAATAAATAAATGATAAAATAATAATAATAATAATAATAATAATAATAATAATAATAATTTAGTTGTATTTAAGGTTTTTAAGGTTTTTTCTCTCATAATAACCGGATTATTTTTATTATTTTAACAGTAATAACAATGATAATTTTTAGTTTTTATTGTATTTTTTTGTTTAATCTTTTGTTGTAGTTTTTACAATTTTTTTAGTCTTTCATTCATTCATTTATTCTTTCATAATAATAATAATAATAATAATAATAATAATAATAATAATTTCATTGTTTTTCTTACTTACTATTTTGTTTATGCTTTTTATTTTTTTCCCTCGGTATGATTTTGATAATTTTTATTGTTTTGATAATAACAACAATAATAATTTTAGATGTTAGAACTCCGATATTGCTATTGTTATAATATTTTAAATTAATATTGCTTTCTTTTTTCTTTTATTTATTTTTTTTCCTGTATGTTTTTTTTGCTCTTTAGATTAAATGATTTTTATAATTTTACTATCTGCGCAGTAATAACGATAATTTTAGTGATTAATTTTTTATTGTTTTCTTATAAATTTTTTTTTTATGATTGTTTATATCAATTCAATTATTTTAATTCTTTTGACAGCAATGTTGATAATAATTTTAATTGTTATAATAATTATAACAACAATAACATGAAGAAGAATTTTCAATTTATGTTTTTGTTTTTTTATCGATAGAAAATTAACTATTTATATTTATTATTTGATTATTACAGATTTTTATTTGATATTAATTCATGTAGTTTTTTTTTAATTCTTGGATAATGTTTATTCTTTATTCATCTCTATGCATCTATGCTTTTAGTTTTTGTTTTTCTATTAGGGTTTTATTTTTCATCGGTTCAGGCCTGAAATTATAATTTATGTTAGTAATTATTTTAAAATAAATATTGCTTCATTTTTCTCTTTATTCATTTTTTCCCTTTTTCTGTTATTTTTATTTGCTATTTGGATCAGATGATTTTTTATTTATTTTACTATTAGCGCAATGATAATGATAATTTTTTTATTATTTTTTTAATTGTTTTTTTATAAAAATCTTTTGTTTATTTTTTTAATGTTTTTTCTAGAGAATTTATTTATTTTAATTGTTTTGACAATAATATTGGTGATAATTTAAATTGTTATAGCAATGATAATGAAAATAACGTGGGGATGAATTTTTATTTTATGGGTTTTGACATTTTGTTTTTTTAGAAATTTAAATATTTATTTTTGTTATTTGAGTATTACTGGTATTTTCACAATTTATATTTTGTTTTTGTTTGGTTTAAATTGAATTATAAAATGAAGTAATCTTAATGCAGTGAATTTAATAATTCAAATATCTGAATCTTCTTGCTTTTTTGATGACAATAATAAATTAATGCTGGTTATTTCGTTGAAAACTGCTAAGCAGATAAATTTATAACGATTTAAAATTTATATATTTTATAGAAAATTTGTACTTCATAGAATTTCTATACAAATTAATTATTTTTGCTAAATTTATAATTCAATGAAAAAATATATATAATTAATAATTTTTATATTAAAAAAAATATGATACCACTGACGACAAGTCGTGGGATAATGTGGCTAGTATATATATATATAACGCATGTAACCAACTTATCAACTAGCCATATATAAAACACGAAGCGCAAGACCTTCCTTCTTTCACCTTGTGGCTTGAAAGATCATTAATGAACTGTGGTATGAGTTGTGCATCAAAGAACAGTCTTTGCTCTTGCTGCTTAACAAATGGTCCCCGCACATTAGTCGTAGTGCCACAATCTCCTGGTATATGCGTCATGGATTCCACCTCGACTGAACAAATTTGACAGTAAGAGCTATCTGATAAATGCTTCTCTACTCTTTTTGTATTTGTTAGCTGACTATTATACATACCTTACCCATAGAACTTTTAATTGGCCCTCCCCACTTCCATATCAGCCGCCAGATCAGGTCCATTTGTCCTTACCGGGGTGCTGTCTTCTGGGCTTCATAGGCGGACTTCATTGTAAATCCACCATTAGCCAAGCTTTTCCAAAACATTACATCTTCCTCGTTGATTAAGTTGCTAGCAGGCACCATAACATCTTAAAAAAAAAACACTTTTACAATACTTAGCAAACGGATACTGAAGCGGATTCGATTGACATTCCAGCAATCAAGGGCAACATGAATTGTTGTTTCCAAATGGTACATACAGCACGGGGATGGAGGTATACCCCTTTGAGAACGCAAAATATTTGTCAAGTTTGCTAGCCACTAACCAGACCAGGGCAGATTCCTTACACGCTGAGGACACCATGACTCCAAATAAGCTTCAACCGTCTACTAGTCACGTCCCGGTTTTGGCTCTCCAAAATAAAATACATCATCATCTCCGATCATCATTCTCACCGGTGGATCTACGAGGCAAAACAGATACGAAGAATAGAATCTCATGGGCAGTAAATGCCCCCCAGTTCCACTGACCATTATCATCAACCATTTCAGCCACTGCAACTTCCCGCTAATGGTGAGGAAATCTCCCTGCCAGGCCCGCTACTAAGATTATCATCTCAGCCATATCCTCCCAAAACTTCACCTTCGACCCATCACCAACTTCCCATTTCACTACTATGGCCTATTTGATATTATAATTATTGTTGTAGTTGGGGTTAAAAAATAACAGTTTTATAAAAAATATTTTTAGTTGTTATTCATAATTGAAATTTAAGTATTTGGTTAAAAGTGTAGTTGAGTTTGAATTTAAAAAAAAAATAGTTTCATATATTTGATTACTATATTTTTTATATTATTATCCACTTATAAAATTTATTTAAAATGTGTGTATATATATATTGTTTTATTTTTTAATTTTATAGATTTAATAATTATAATAAAAAAATATTGTTGTGATGGTGTGTTTATTTTCATGTGTTTTTTTTATATATATCTAAGCTTATATTGCTTCCTTTTGCTGTCATTTTCTATTATTTGATTCCAGACTACACAAGAGGAAATAGAAAGATCAAGGCAGAGAGAGAGTGCTCCTATTCTTGTGCTGCTGGGTAGGTGGAGAGAAAACGAGGAAGAGATGGGAGCAATCAAGAGAGTCATAGTAGATAGAATATTGACATGCATGTGGGTGTTCGGTGTTCCTTTGCTGGGTGTTTTCTCCTCCATCATATGTGGGTGTTAAAGTCATGTCCATGGCTTGGCGTTTTCCGGTTCAGGCAGTTGGTGGGATTGGGGGTGTCATTGCAATTATAGAAGTGATGCCAATACAATACAAGTATGTGCTTGGAGGTGGTCCGTCATTGAAGGTGGACTTACATGCAAGGACAATTGCTGAGGGGGTGCCGATTTTTTTCATCTGTCTTGCTTTATATTTTGTGTCCATGAGGGACCGCGAGGGAGAAGCATCGGAGGTGTGTAAAATGAAGCACCGGTTATTGTGATGGTGGTGAAGTCAAGTCTTGCAACATCTGGTTATGTTGGCCGTAGTTGCCAAAGCATCTTTTATGATTTTGCATCTACGACCGGGCCACTAATTTATTGGTGGGATACACAATAAAAATTTGGATTCCTTTTAGTAATTACTTAGTAGTTCAACGTAATTATAGATTAAACCGCAATACCAAACACCCTCCTAAAATCCTACTCTCTTTTGTGGAGAGCCTACTTACTCATTGGGTATTTTTCATAAAGGATAGATGAAAGTGGGGTTTTAATGAAAAGATGATGGAGGGATTGGAAATTGTTTGTTTGTTTATTATTATTGTTAAGACTTGGTTTTAAATAATATTTTAAAAAATAAAAAACATATATTATTTTAATAAAAACAATAGCAACCACAATATTAAATAGACTTATCATAAAAAAAAATTAACTAACTCAAAAGAAAAATCATAATATTTAACTTTTAATTAAAAAAAGTTTTGATTTAAATAAAAAAAGTTTGTTACAAAATCGAGTAAATATATATATGATTTAATTAAAAAAATAATTTTTAATTTATGGATCTTAATTCCTATTATTTTAAAAAATATTTCAAATCATTTTTAATTTTAAACTAACTCATTTTTTTATCATGAGTTATTCATAAAAATTATTTTTTAAATCACCTAAAGAGCTAAAACAGCTCCGCATTTCACTGTACACGCACACACAAAGCACTGTGGACTCGCAATTTGCACTGGTGCATTGCGCGAGTTCCTTCGCCCTTTTTTTTTGTTTTTTCCGCCCATGAACATTGTAATCACGCTATTGTCCCTCGATAAGGACAAAAAAGGATGCCTGGTATGAGGGGCTCCACGATCATTTCGCGTTTTTGGTCAGGTCCGATCCGGTTCCTCTGGCAGGTTAATTTTTTTTAATATTTGTTTGAACAGTGAAATAACGATGTTAACCCTAGAAAAGGACAAAACACATAACTGGGCGGGAGGGCGATATGATAATTAATCAATTTTTTATTCCTTTTCACGTCGGGTTATTGTTGGCGCGTCACCGGACGCACCGTCCGTTTCTGCCCTCACACGTGTTTCGAACGGCACATGAGTAGTTAGACGGTGCCCGAAAATGTCCAACCGGCGTCTAGAATGATTTTCCACCATGCTCTCTTCCACATGGAGCAGCGCGTGTAGCTAGATGGTGTCCGGAGATGTGTCAATGGTATTTTGAATCCCCCCCTCATTTCTCTCTCCTCCCTGCGCAAACTGACATCAGCGCAACTGTTTTTTGTCAAATTTCATTTCAGTCCCTAAACGTTCGATATATGTATAACCCATTCATTATTATTCTAAAATATTTTTAATATAAGAACATGACCAATAAATTTTACAATCAGTTTCTGACATATAAAAAAATCAATTCTAATATTTTTTATCAAAAGAATTTTAACAACAACAACAGTCAATCGCTTTGTAGTAGGAAAAAAACCCGTTTCTAATAGATTTTATCAACTATATTTTTACTCATCAAATATTAAATTAACAAAATACAATATATATAAAATCAATCACATTTCTTAAAAAATAAAAAAACCTAGCATATCGCTCGGGCTAATCCGCTCGTTAGGACTAAAAGATAAAGATTATTTTTTTAATCATGATATTTGTGATTACTTTTCCCGTTAGGCTAATCATTAGCTAACACAAGACGAACGGCATCAGATTAAAAACAATCGCGGATCTCAACCGTCTCTGTAAAATAAATTTTAAAATCCTCCTGAATTCTACATTCCCGCCTCTTTAAATTCACGTCTGTCTCACGCATTTCGCATTTCAAATCAAAATCTCTCCTCTCTCTTTGAAACAAATTATTATTAACAAACACTAGAAGTTGAGGTTTCTTCTACTGCAAGTCAGCAAAGATGATCGCCTCGCTTAAGTAAGTCTATTAAGCTAATCAGTAGTTTATCCCTCCTCTGATCTTTAATTGATCAGGGACATAATTAGTAGTAGCAATTACTTACTAATTCCTCAATTGTCTGTGCTCGTGATGGTTGTTTTTAGAGCTGAAGACCAAAACCAACTACAGCTCATGGAGCGAGAAGAAATGGATGACGAAGACGACTTGTTCGAAGCAATCGACAAGTGTAAGATACAAATTATGAGCTCTCTTTTTCTCTCTGAACTACCGATTGTTTCCACTATCGATTTGTGATTATGATCTGCCTTTTGTGTTATTGTTTGTGTGAATGCTTAAATCGCAACTCGAATTCTACTCTTTTATATATATATATATATATATATATATATATATTCCATTTTTCTGCTCCTCAACTTCGATTCTCGATTAGTGTGCACTTTTCATTATTTCAATTTGAATACACGAAAATCCTTCGATGTTGGTGGTATAAGACGCTTCCTCTTTGATCTATCTGCTGTGTTAGTATTTAACTTTTAACTCGGTTTCAATAAAAAAAAATGCAAATAAAATGGGGACAGAATATTGTACATGTCCTGTTCTTGATTTCTCTTTGTTTTTTTTCCTTTTTAGGTTTTTTCTGATTCATAAGAAGATTAACTAGAAAATCAATGTTGAGTATTTACTGTTCAATTGAACTTGAATTTTTCTCTGCCTTGAGATTTAGTGTAATATTTTCGATGAATTTTACTTGATTTATGAGAAGAACAACTTAATTATATTTTGTTACTCAATGCTCAATCTCCTTGTTTGTGAATTGCGATGCATCTATGCATTTCATGCAGTGATCAATCAAGGTATTAATGCTGGAGATGTCAAGAAGCTTCAAGATGCAGGTATTTACACCTGCAATGGCTTGATGATGTTCACGAAGAAGGTATACAAATTCCAACAATGGTCATTTAAATCTTAAGTGTTTTAGCTCCATCTGATCACAATCACCTTCTTTTTACGCAGCACTTGACTGGAATCAAAGGATTGTCTGAGGCTAAAGTTGACAAGATTTGCGAAGCTGCTGAAAAGATAGTGGTTAGTGCTCAGTTTATAGGATAATAATAAAGATGGTGATTATGTTCTTAAGCTTGATTTTGATACACTGTTGAAATCACGTTCTTTTTTCTTTTCAGAATTATGGTTATATAACTGGAAGTGATGCTCTGCTCAAAGTAAGTTCAAAATCCTCTTGCTTTCTAAATTTGAGGAGATACTCAAATCTTACAGTTCCAGCTTCTGGTTTGTATCGCCTTTTTTAGTTTAAATCTCGTTCTTGTTTTAACCTGTAGAGGAAATCTGTGATTCGCATCACAACTGGAAGCCAAGCCCTGGATGAACTCTTAGGCGGTAATCTATCATACCTAGATTCACTTAGAATTATTGTCTGTGCTGCCAGTGTATATGCATTCACATAATGTGCCGCAACTGATATGATCGTCTGGATTGATTTGAAAGGTGGGATTGAAACTTCGGCTATCACAGAAGCTTTTGGGGAATTCCGGTAAGAACAAACCTTGTCCTATAAAATACTGTATTTTCCGTTGACATCTTCTCTTCGCTATCACAGATCCTAAAATCTCTGTACTCTAAACTAACCATAGCAATATTATTTTTAGATCCGGGAAGACACAGCTCGCTCATACTCTTTGTGTCTCTACACAGGTTCCTCTCTCATTTTACTCTTTAATAAGGTTGTTGGTATAATATATATGGCTGTGGTGTCTATTTAAAATGAGAATATTAGTTATTACACATCAGTGCTGTTAAAATATGGCATGATAGGTGATGCTGTTTCAAGGAATGTTGAATTTGTCTTCAATTGAATATTTTTTTGATTATCTGTTAATAAGAAAGGATATTCTTGGAATAAGTAAAAAGTTTACAAAAACCTGATCCTAAAACTAGACAACATTGATTCACTGATCTTCAAACTGTTTCTTCCAAAATTTAGGCATGGCACAATTTTTCCTGAGAGTTATTTTCCAGTTAAAAGAATTTCAAGTTATGTGCCAACATTATTTCTTGTTTTTTCTGATGAAGAAGTCCTTCAGTGAGAGTGGCAGTCCTGGTGAATGATATCGTGGTTAGCACTGGCATTGTTTTATGCAGAAGCCTCAATATCTGAATTTCAGATTTGGAAATGATATTATGTGCCCTGAGCTTTGCTAACTACGCATTCGTATTGCGTTTGCAGCTTCCTACACAAATGCATGGTGGAAATGGAAAGGTTGCTTACATTGATACTGAAGGAACTTTGTATTCTTTCTGTTTGCCCTCCCCTCTTAACCTCTTACAATATATACAATTCTTTTTTCATGAAAAAGTAATGGAGAGTTATAATCATATGATACCTTGTCAGTTTCTGTTTGTTTCCTTAACTCTGCTCTTGCAGCCGACCTGATAGAATTGTCCCTATAGCTGAAAGATTTGGAATGGACCCAGGAGCTGTCCTTGACAATGTAAGTATGAATTTCTATTCTGTTTTTAATTGACTTAGGGAAGAAGATCTCCTCTGTCACTTGTTTTCTCTTTGAATGTGGAAGATCATCTATGCCCGTGCATATACTTATGAGCATCAATACAATTTGCTTCTTGGCCTGGCTGCAAAAATGTCTGAAGAGCCATTCCGACTTGTGGTGAGTTTGCCCCCCTTTTAAAGTTGAGTTGCCTGTGATGCCTGCACTATGAGGTTTGGTGTGATGAAGTCTGATTGTGCGCCTATGAATTCAGATTGTTGATTCTGTTATCGCTCTCTTTCGGGTGGATTTTACTGGAAGAGGAGAGCTTGCAGAGCGTCAGGTGAATTCCAGAGTCTTTAGTGCTTATGATATCATATCAGTATCGTTTGTTTTCAATGACATTAACATCTACCCTATGCAGCAAAAATTGGCACAGATGCTGTCTCGGTTGATAAAGATAGCAGAGGAATTTAACGTTGCTGTCTACATGACCAACCAGGGTAATCTTGACTTATTATCATTCATTTGAAGTTATCAATATTTTACCACACAGCTTTGATTACATCATTGTAAAGTCTTCTTTTATGTAGCTAGTTGTTTTCCCCCACATATCTATACACCCATGACCTGTAGCTCTCTGAAAATCAAGCTGGTGCATTAGCCACCAAGTTCTCTTGTTACTCATTCAGCACGGTATAATTTTATTTCTGGTTATTGCATTTTAGAGCTGAAATATAACATCGATTTGTTGGTTGCAGTCATAGCTGACCCAGGTGGAGGAATGTTCATATCAGATCCGAAAAAACCAGCAGGAGGGCATGTGCTTGCCCATGCAGCCACTATCAGGTTGATGTTCAGGAAAGGCAAAGGTGAACAACGGGTCTGCAAGGTGTTTGATGCCCCAAATTTGCCAGAGGCTGAAGCAATATCCTTAATCTCGATACATTTGGTTCTGCTTTACCTTTTGATTCTGGTTTAAATTGATCACGTTTCCATGAAAAAATGATTATATGATATGAGGTCGGCTTCTTTGATAACATGATAAAAAGGCTGGTGAAGTAAAATCCGAAGAACAATAATGCATCTGCATCTTCTCTGATCCTAATTTCCATCCAAGTCTTTAACATTGCGATAGTTATTGAGAAGTTATTCTTGACCGAAGCACGTATTTCAGATAACATCAGGAGGCATTGCAGATGCAAAGGACTAGAAAAATGTCACTGCTAGAGGTGCTTCTGCGGAACTATAGGAGTTGAACTAGTAAAATATTTCATTTTTCCTGCTATCACTCGTAGATTTGTTATATGCGTGCTTCTGCTGGAGGTGTTGTAGAACATGTTTAACAAGAGTTGTATACCAGCCCCGTCCAAGTAAAGAATCTGTATGCTGTTTTAAATGGCTTTCTCATGGCTGTTCTTGTCTTTTTGTTTTTTGAACCACATGGCCGCTCTTGTCCATTCTTCGAATTTCCTAACCTTCTTGACAAATGTGAGCTCTGTAGAGAAGCAGCATCTGTGGAAAACAAATAAGGCCAGTACCGCTTCCTCATACAATTTGATTCTGCAAGGTTTCTTTGAATTGCCAGGTCCTCGTAGAGAAATCAAGGCATTTCAAACGAAACATCATCCCTTGCTTTAATTCAAGCGTAAAGAGTAGGCTATACAAGTCATGTTTGCTATTTCAAAAGAGCGCTTCAAAGAAGTTGCTAGGACAATGTCAGTTTTTTCTTTTTCTTCAAATCTTGGTCATTTGCGGGAAAAAATTATTGCGATAGGGAATTGAAAATAACAGATTATATGATTTATCTCCTGTGCATATTTTACTCCCAGACCTTTTATCTTAATTTGGTCTCCAATACAGTGGGAGCATGGCTTGAAGCGCTGTATACCCAGCTGTTCAGCCCCCTTCAACGAACTGCAGGTTTCTCTTCCTCCAAGTCCTGGAAATCCCAACCGGGAATGCAAGCTCAAGAAAGCAATTTACGTCAGTCTCCAACAACTAGCACGTTTATTTGTTAGAAAATGGTTTTTTTTTGAAAAATAAATTCCAGAAAAAGTAAATTCCGATATTTGGCAGTGTTATAAAAAATGAACTGGAAAATACTTTCCAATGCTTGTTCATGTTATGAAAAATAATAAGGAACAAATCTTACAATTTAAAATTGAATTTCATAAATTATCTCAAATAAAATAAATAATAATCAAAATAATAGAGATCAAATCTAAAATTTAAAAAAAAATGAAAGGTGATAAAATTAAAATGATAATAATTAACATTTCATAAATTATTTCAAATAAAATAAGTAATAATTAAAAAAATGAGGACCAAATTTGATAGATAAAAAATAAAATAATAAGAAAAAAGCAAATAGCAATTGAAAATAACAGATTATATGATTTATCTCCTGTGCATATTTTACTCCCAGACCTTTTATCTTAATTTGGTCTCCAATACAGTGGGAGCATGGCTTGAAGCGCTGTATACCCAGCTGTTCAGCCCCGTCAACGAACTGCAGGTTTCTCTTCCTCCAAGTCCTGGAAATCCCAACCGTGAATGCAAGCTCAAGAAAGCAATTTACGTCAGTCTCCAACAACTAAAGCAGCTCACCTTATTAGATCTCGGTGCCTGCTCTCAGATTAGCTCGGTTCTCGCAGATTCTTATAAAGGGCTCCGCTATAATCGTGTTGATTCTTACATATTTGCTCGTGGACATCATACTGGTCGTTTCCTGAACTGGGGAAACACTAGCAAAAGGTCCATCCCTTTCTCGTACAGAATTAGTTGGTTAGATAAGGGTAGTGCAAGGCATGTCCTTTCATCGAAGGAAGGCGTGTCTATTCCCACTGCTTCCTCTTGGATTAGAATCCATATCTGCTTCAATTGGATGCACAACTCAAGGCAAGATGCTTTGTTCAGCAATTCCAATGCCCCCAACTCACCAGGAACGAAAACCGAAAGAAGCGAGATGCCGAGCTATGAAACAAGGTTCCCAGAACATTAGAGCCAGTAAAATGGCAGCCGCTAAATCATAATATACTCTTGTTTCCATCCCTGCGAGTGTAGAGGGACCAGAGCAGAAACAGCACAAGGCACTTCCGGGGTTCTGGATACATTTTTAGCTTCTTAAATCCCAAGACCTTGGTTGGGGACAAGCTGGCTATAGGTGAAGCTAAGGACCATATCAAGGACTGTCTGCCCCAAATCAATCCCCTTCGTTTGTTCTTCTTTTATGCCAGGATAGGCCACTGCCCTTACCTTAGCTTTTTGTGGGGGCATTACAGGAGGTATAGAAAACGAGGTTAACTATCATTAATCAGATTTTTAGCGGCATTGAATGATTTACATGATCAAGTAACACGTCTTCAGATCTCCTTGAACCGTTAGATTTCTTGTTCTTCCCCTTTTTTTTTTATGTCGAGGGATTAATGAAACCATAATAAATAAATAAAGATGACGAGTGTAATATTACAATTGAAAATCTTATAAATTCAATAAAAGCTTTCCTTGATAAAAAAAAAAAAAAGTCATTAGCAGAGCTAGTAAGGTTAAAGAACGCATGTCGCTTGATTTAGTTAACACCTGAGTTAATACAAGAACCCGATTAATTACTAGCTTATAGTATACAACCCGTATAGAATGAATGACATCCAATAGCTGAAGAAAATTGAAGAAAAAGAAAATCCTCATCCAAATTTCCACAGGGGACACGATTACATACCAATTAGGAAGCAAACACACTGGAAATCATTTTTGAAAAGTAAATTTTATTTTATGTTATATATCCCGCAAAGGTCTGGGATTCATTTGAGTGTAAACAGCATACAGCCGCATCATTTGAGTGTTACAAATAGCATTTGATATTTTGGGCACACCAGTACAGCAGTCTCATGAAAGATAGAGACAAGGGTGGAGGATAAAGAAGATGATATAATCCAAAAGGACATCCAATAACAAAAGCCTTGCTATAAAAGGACTTTAAAAGCTTAGTAGTTTGAAGACCAGTTGTAAGAACTATCAACTCTTGGCATGCCAGCTGATTCCTTCTTGGTCTCCGCATCCACCTTAAAAGTTGATCCGCAGACCTGACCCGAACTGTCTACTCTTGGCACTGGTTTCAACTCATTCATGGGGTGCTCAAAGCTCCTCAAACCTCGAGAAGTTGTAAAGAAGCATCCTGATAAACACAACAGAAACTTTTAGATTATGCAATTAATCCTTGTGCCCATAAATCATAAAAGGATCCCATCAATGCCAAGGGAGCTTGAATAGCCATCCAAAAATACATGAATTAGGGAATGATGAAAGAGTAAGAAAACAACAAGGAAATGACCATAAATCATCGTAAACTTTTCCACACAAAACTATATAACCATAAGGGGTGAAGATATTTTAGCCCTAACTTTCAGCCAATGATGCATCGCAGAAAATGAACAGGACGTCTAGAACCCAAACGAAAAAACGAGCAGAGTGGAGGGAACTGCTAAGAGAGCATCAAGAAACATAGTATTTAAAGTTTTAATGCACCGATATTTCCCACATTGCTGGGTTCTCAGATGTAAATATATATACATTCTTAATTGCATTTTAGGGCCTATATATCTGTTGCCCTGGAGGGTTTTTTATACCTCTTCTCCCCTATAAAAAGTTTAACCACGCAAAAAGAAGCAGAGAGTTTACTATAGATCTTGAGTATGAACCAGAATTAAAATTTTACCTTTAGGGAATGGTGCAAAAGATTTCCCACAGCCTTTCTGAACAATCTGAGCATCATCTGAAAGAACGAGATTGCCTTCTGAATCAGTTCCCCAAAAAAAGGGTACACTTCCATCAGCATCCTGCAGAAAAGGCAAGGTTAGAATGATTTAAGCTGCTGCTGGTAAAGAGACCAGGCAATCAGAAATAAAAACCAGAAGGGCAACAATTGTCAATGGAGGATAGCTCCAAGCAGAAAGGATCGCTTACAGCAGCGATAAATGTGGCTTTTGAAGTGCTGTCGTATAAAACAAACGCAAATTTCCCGAGGATGTCTTTCACAACCTGATCAGCAGGATAAGGGCCTCGATCTCTGAGAGTTCTGTAAGCTTCAATGACGATGATCACCTCATTTGCAGTTTTATTTAAACCATATTGCTGCTTGAGAGCAGCAACATTCTCAATGTGGCCTTGGAACAGGCAGAAAATGTCATCCACAACCGCAAATAACCTAGCCAGAGAAAAGAGATATTACCACTGTTATGTACATGTAAGGCTAGAAAACCTTTTCTAAAATCCTGCAAAGCTTTTAACAAACAAATAGCTAAAAATAGGATTCGGACCATTCTTTTACCGTAACAAACTACATTACAGAAGTGAGTCAAAAGTTGAAAGCGATTGATCCAAGTAGTAGATCTAAATTACATGATTAAATTACTACATAAAAAAAACATCGCACATTAACTAGTGTGTGTGTGAAACAAGTGAACTAGATCTGTCTTTACTCTTTACCAAAACCATAAAATGAGACAAAAATCTGTTCACATGCTGGAGACAAAACAAAATCTTTTGATTTAGATTACATGCTGCGTTAACACCCTTTTTTCCTTGTTTATGGCAGGAATTAATGACCAGATAAAACTCATGCAACCTTAACACCATTTAACGACTCCATGAAACCTTTAGTTGCATAAAGTTTGTGACAGTAAAAGATATAACAAAAAGAAATAACCCTTCTTGATAGCAAAACAGTACCTACAAATTAAAGAAATAAATAGCTACAAAAAGTTTTCAAAATGTAAATAGAAACAAGATCTACTAAAAAATCAACAGAAGTCGAAAATTTATCCAAGCAAGTAGCTACAGATCATAACCCACGCATACAAATATTAGTACTAAATGTCATCAAGCAAAAATCTCATTAGCCAAAATTGAAACAAGAGCGACCCTCGAGCGATCAATCAAGATCAAGATCAGATCAGTCCCAAAAACCAAAAAGAAACACACATTTTTTAAGGCGTAAGAAAAAAGAAATACCTTGGAAGAAGAGGGTTTTGCTTATCAAGAGAGTAAGCAATGAGACCGGAGGTGCCGAGATTGACAGTGACAGAGCCTGGGTGCAGGGAGGCCAAGTGGTTAGCCAAGAAGCCATCTTTCAATACAGAAGTTGCAGGGGCCGAGTGTGGACTCTGTAAAGCATCGGGACATTTTGCAACTGTTTTGTCAAAAACTGCCAACATTTTCACTGATTGAATAATGAGTTCGTAGGATTTGGTAATGGCAGGGAGCGTTCGCGTGGGTGGGGGAAATATAGGAAAGTTAGAGGTAGTTATGCTTAAAGGCGTCTACTACATTTTTTAATTGACTACATTGCCCTTTGTATTTTCTACAAATTGCGACGTACTTATTACTTGTATTTTCTACTAATTTCCCGTCTGTATTTTATATTGACTTGCTTTTTATGGTTTGTTATTTTGTTTTCTTTTAAAAATATATTAAGATATTTTAAAATTTAAAATTTATTTTTATTTTTAAAAAGATTATTTAATAAAAAATATAACGATGAGAGATTTTAGGGTTTATGTTTGCTATGGATTTACTTTGTATATCAGCTGATAAAATATTGCTGTAGAAAGGTTTATTTTTAATACACATGACACATACTCATTTACATGGTTTGATGTGATCTCACATGCCAATTTTCTATGAATTACTTATACACCGTTGTTTTTTAAATGTTTATTTGATAGTCAACACATATAAGCTATGATAAAACATCAATCTTGTCAAGCAGATCCATAGCTTTACAAGAAATATACATAGTGAAGGAACATGTCAATTCCTTTCTAGTTAGAGGCCTACACGATTCAAGTAATGTCAAATTTCATTTTAATATATATATTTGAATGTTATATATTCATTTTCACCCTATTATCATTCATTAGATGTTTTAAAGTGTTTATTTTTAAAAGTTTTTGTTAATAAATATCAAAATAATGTATATTTTTGTATTTTAAAAAAATATTTTTCACATATCAAAAATATTTTTAAATAAATAAATTTAAAATAATCTAAAAACATCTAAAACATGATTAAAATTAAAAAAAAAAAATTAAAAGACGGTGCTAATAGGCTCAAGTGAACCTAAGATAATTTTTTTTATTAAATCCCGGAAATCGTAGGGGTATCCCAGTAAATTTAGTACAACTAATTTTCGATCTTATCCGTAAGAAGTTGATTGCGTGGCAAAGGGTCGGTGGCCTAGGATTTCAAAACTTTTCGAGAAACTCAAGAGACAAAAATATATATATATATATATATATATATATATATATATATATATATATATATATATATATATATATATTTTCAGAAAGAAACCGAAATCAGGGAAATATTTTCAGAAAATAACGCAAATCAGAGCAAAATAGTCTCTCCAAAATTGATAACAATTTAGTCATTGATTTACGATTCTGCTGACGGACCACTGATTAAATGCATATGGCTTCTCAAAAGGGGGATCCTCTGATAAAATCATGGGAGATTTACTGCGTTTTTTCATCATAATAATCTCTGCTTTTAGATATTTTTATATAAAATATATATTTATAGATGTTCTATAGTCTTAAGGAATAATGTTTAGAAAGTCTTTCAAAGAATAATGTTAATCATAGCAAATTTCCTCAAGATCCACTGAGAGTCTCTTAACTTATCAAAGGGCCTCTTCTGGCTATAATAATTAATCCTACGACATGCACTTGGTAGTTGCTGCGAGTATAACTTCTCATGTCAACCGCTTTTTTGGTCACTCTAGAAGCTTAATACGCAAGTAGGCATTCAAGTTCTTCTTAAATATGCTGCCTTAGCCTTAATCTCTCGCCCTTCTTTCAATAAGATATTTCAGGAACATGCCTTTCCGCATTTTTATCCGCGGGCTTAGCTTTCAATAAACGCAATCAATAGGATTTTGCATTGAGATTATGAATTCCATAGACCCATGGCTTTACATTTTCCAGGGTCCAGAGAAAGCCGCGATGACCATTGCAGATACCCAACATGTCACGATTCGGAATATAGTAATTAGAAATCAAAGATGAGGGAGTTGAAATAAATATGGTTTCTAAACCTTGTATTGTAAATTAAACTCGAAAACTAAAACAACATGAAACAACAGACCACACATTTGTGCAAAAGTTGCCTAAAGTCGTCCGTTATCTTATCAAATTTCAACCAGTTATTAATCAGCAGTCAATGACTTGATCAGGCCTCAAACCCTGTTATATGCCACTGACTTGCTGAAGAGACGACGGATATACATGACTTGGAGTGTGCTGGCAGCAGCCAGCAAAAGGTACTCTCCAACTGTGTAGGCTATGACACGCCTTCTTGTGCTCTCATTAGCTGCAAGTACAACATATAGTTAGCAAGCAACCAGTGTATTGCAATTGTTTGAAGCACATACTCACATGGCAGCCTTGTCATGTTGAAATAAAGGCATTGGTGAATCCAAAAACTGAATACACGATAAACACTAAACAGGTTTTTCTCAGCACAAAAAGACAGCCTATATCTGCAGTATGGTATTCGTGCATACTGAGATGATCTTTTATGCACAAAGGTCATGACTTCCTACATGTGTTTATCATACAAGATATGTTAATTTGCAGGACGGTATTCAGATTAGTGACACCAAACACCATGATGATAAAATATCATGAATAGATCATGCCTCTTTCTCAAGCAAAAGAAAAAAAAGAACAAAAATGCTTAAGAATTACCCTAAAATTGTGCAATTCCATCAATTAAGGATTAAAAAAAAGGAAATGAAAAGAAAGACGCAAAATGTCAGAGAAAGAAACTTACTATGACGATGTCGAACATCACGGGCTTTCAAGTACCTCTGTTCTGCTGTAACAGACTCCAATGCCTCCCTCAGCTCAGCAATTTTAACGTTAATTGGGTCCAAATGCTCTGCAAGGAACAGGTAACACACAGGTCAGCAGAATAAAATCTATTCACACAGAGGACATCTACCTTAATAACATGGACCAATCAACTGGAATAAGCAATAGAAATTTCACGGAAGGCTGTAATACTATTGCATTGAACACAACCTGATACTAATATAAGAATAAACTAATAAGAGAGAAATCAACAAACCATCTTTGGCAAGGTCATGCTCGCTGGGAATATGGCCCACATGAATATAAAAAGAGACAGTCTCAGGTGTTGAGTAGGGATTGTGAAAACAAAATTTGTACATTCCACTTCTTGGAGCCTTGAACTCAAACTTATCTCCAGATGTCCCCTTTATAGAATGCACTGTATTATCTCCAGGAGATGTTACCTGCATGACAACGGAAATCAAGATAAGGAGATGGGAATGAACAATAACTAAAGTAAAATAATTCCAAAACCATAAAAGGAAGATGCGTGATTGTTCACAAATTAGTCTACCATGAACATTAACAAAAGTTGCATAATATTTTAAAACAGATAAGATGCTCGCACCATCTTCTGATGCGAAATCAAACAGAGAACTTCAGCTTATTTTAATGAAGCTCATATGGTGGAGGATAATGAAGGACTCCCTTTTCACTAATGATCAAAAAATCACAGTGACACAGGTTTCCCAAGATATACTTACCGTTAATACATGGGATTGCTTTGTCTGGCAAACTAGTACAGAACAGGAGTTTCTTGCACTACAATTTGATACTAAAAGCGGTCTTTTGCTCTATGATCAAGCTCTAGGGACGATTGAAAGCAAAGCGTAAAAACTCTTTTTTTTAGTAATCATTTATAATGGGGGTAAGCTGATGGGAGCCCCGGTGGTTAGAGGGGAGCTCTTTGGGAGCTAAAATCAAGGGTTTTTCTTACATTCATAATATGGTTATATAGAAATTCGTGTCCAGCAACAACGACTGATAATCATCAATCCAAAAGGAACCTGGTTTTACATCCCTTAACAGATTCGTAGACCATACTAGGTTGGTTCCTTTTAATTAGCTAAATCATTAACCCCCCTTGGTGCCCTTCTCACTTCTGTTATCCAAATCTTAGGTGATAATTGAAAGCAAAGCAAGAACAGTACCACCAAATTATATCGACAATGAATTCAATTTCCAAAATATCTCAAATGATAAGAAACATAGCAAGATTGAAAACCCATAAATAGAGTCAAAATAAATGAATTAAAAAAAATTAAATGAAGGACTAAACAGCTTACAGTGAAATCGATGCCGGGGTGATCGGAGCCCCAGAAGATGTCGTGATCGACAACAACGAAGTTTCCGGAAACGGCGTCGCCTTCATAGAGGACATACTCGTAAACGCATTCGACGTCGTTTACGGTGACGGAAAGAGAACAGATGCGGCTAATAAAGCTCATTAAAAGAGCTGCTACTACGTAGATCTGCTTTCTCCTCCTCTCCATCGCTGATCTATCCCTCTATCTCTCTTGATTTTGTGAATTGTTTTTCTTTTTTCTAAGAAAATAGAAACTATTTTAGCTTCGTTTAATGCAGAGATGAGAAAGTTCGGGTTTTTTTGTCCGTGAAATTGCCTTTAGCGTTATTATTATTTGTTATTTACTGTTACTTATATTATGACGTCTATCCGACGTCGCTTCATCCTTCTGTTAAAGTAAGATGAATGAAGGAAAGTCGTTTCTGGTTGTCTTGGACCCAGGTACAAGCCCATTGTTTGTTTGTTTATCGTGGCATAGATGAGAACATGACCATCTAGAATTATTTTACTTTAAAAAATTGAACATCAGGTTATTTTTATATAAACAAAATTGAGTATAACTTAAATAAATTTATATAATTAAATAAATATAAATATGTATATATATATATAGGTTATTAACAATAACTAAAAATAAAAAAAATATATATAGATTAAGATATCTGATCTCATAATATTTCTTATTTACTCATTTATATTTACTTAAATGTGTTATTATTTTTTATTAAATCAAATGATAATAGAAACCAACATGTAAATAAAATTAAAAGAAAAAAATATTTTACAAGAATATACATATTAGAAATATTAGCTAAAATAGATTTTTTTTTAAATAATTTTATCTATAAAAAACAAAAAAAAAACAAATAGCTTAGATTATAATCCCTGTCTAATAAGCTGATTTTACTTTAATTAAATAATAAAAAACTAAACGATGATAATAAACGAACAAATTATATATATAAACGAACAAATAAGCTGCTTTCAGGGGAAGGAGAAGCCTCAGTGTACCATTCATGAGGTTCCATGAGGTTCAAGGGTTGAAAGGGACGGATTCCACATGTGTCTTCCATAAAAAAAATCCCCAAAAAAGGTGATGTCGGGTTGCGTGGTTCACCATAGCAAACTCATAAAATCAGTACCAAGTCCCTTGATTTTGCGAGTTTGCCGGGTCAACTCATGATTCAGTATTTTTTATTTTTAATCTAATTTTACCAGACTCATAAAATTATATTGATTATATAAGTTAATTCATGATTTTAACAATTAGACTCAGAGTGAGACTGGGCAATTAAGGTTTGGAGTTAATCACCGGTCTTTCTTTTAATAAAAATAAAAAAATTTAAAATCGAAGGTTATATCTAAATAGCCGTACGTACCATCCATCTTCTGTTGGTAGATGTTAATGTATATATACTACGTCCAAATTTCAGCTGTTTCTGATTGATTGACATGTCATTTGTGATGGAAACTGGACAGTATAAATTCTCATATAGCTTGTACTAAGATTTGTACTGACTCAGTTAAATAGATTAAGTGTATTTTTGGGGATTTTGTCGGTAATTATTGATGTTATTTTTTAAAATATTTTATTTAGAAATATATTAAAATAATATTTATCTTATTTTTAAAAAAATCTTTTTTAATATTAATATATTAAAATAATCTAAAAAAAAATTCAAAAACATATCTAAAATGCAATGTCTAACCGTAACTTAAACATTATCAGCTGCGTACTCACACACGCTTCTTTTGTTCTGAAGGTTTCTAGATTGGGGCTAGGATGTGGAGGGCTTCTAGTCGTCTGGATGCTCCCCTCTCTCCTGAAGATGGATGTCCCCTTGCAACCGAAGCATTTATCATGGGTGTAACCTTCTCCGATACAACTAATGTCTATAAGAAAGATTATGATAATGAGATTATCATTTACAATATATGTTTTTTAATTTGCACTTGATATTATGGATATTTTCATGAAGCATGTAAACCTCGTGCTTATCTCAACTCACATTTTCTTCTGTAGATTCTACAAAAGTGAAGATAAAAAAAAAAAAAAAATTCAATAAATATGTCGATGCAAGCGACGTGGTCAATGGGGTCTAAAACATGTTTGAAGTGGCGTAATTTGTGCTGCAAGATTTTGTTTCATAGCCATCTCAGACATGGATTGTTAACCAGAGTTGACACATGGTCCCAAACAATTGAAGCAAGAAATGGAAGTTGGACAAAAGTGAACATAGCTACCAATCTCAAACATGGACATTTATTTGCATCCTTCGAGCAGCAATCGAGCATACATGTTGGCCTTCATTTCATGAAAATGGTATACAGAAACGCAATTATAATCGCTTCCCCATCCAGCTTATCAGACCGTTTAAAAATCGCCAAGACATCACAAATCAGCTAATAAAACAGAGCTATTGTAAAAACTAACAGAACTATTTACAATCAAGTGAGATGCATATCAAACAGAAGTCTCTTTGAACTGTGAAAACCACATGCAGTTTACAAATTTTCCTGACTAATAGCCATTAATGGAGAGACAAGCAAGGACTCGGCTCCATGCGTACAATTATAGAGCAAAGGTTCAAAACATTCGATCCACTACAGAATATAGACTTGAAAAATCTTGCATCACAAGACCCAACATCGTCAGCTAAAGATGTTCAAGTTACTCACGACTAGCAAGGGCAACAATCATGTACCTGTCACAGGTAGAATCCGCGCTGTAAAGAAGCACTTGTCCAAATAATTGGAATCCAGATTTTATTCATTATTCCTTTTCCTCGACTATACTTGGAAAACTGGAATATGGATAGCATCCTCTATTATTCATTACATCATGTATCTCAGCTTTCATATATATAGTCGTCCTCTACAGAGTGTTCCAAGCATATAAACAGGAAAGAATGAGAAGAATACATTACTAACTACCACTTCATGTATTTGGTAATATTTACATAACCACTAAGTATGAGCATTAGAAGGGAGATATATGATGCTGCACCCACTACAGGTCAAGCAGAACTCTGTGTTCATTCCAATTTGCATTTTCAAGTTTATTTTGATCCTCTCCATCATCATTTGGTTTCTGCGGCAATGCAAACAAACTGTCAATCTAAAGAAGTAACTAATCACGTGGGGAAAACAAATAGGAGGAAATGAAATCAAAATGAAGTTTTAAATTATTTATTACTTCCTTCAAAGCTAACAAAGAATAGTTTAGTTGCTCAAAACAGTGTAATTACAAAAACTAAACAATTAAGCAAGCGAGCATGTCAGCTGGTATTTGTCTATACATAAACCTCCTTAAGTTGAAGCTGTTTTCAATTTATTAGCTGGTTCCGAGAATCTTGCAAGCATAAGTTTCCTAAGAATTTGTTGGTTTGATAGTTTGATTCTTCTTCTTTTTTATCATTTTTGTCTTCTCTTATAATATTTCACTGAAGATAAACACACAATAAAGTAGCCAAACAGCAACCAAGCAGCAACTATCTAGCTAGTCTATCTTTCAAGTAGGCAGGTGAAATCCCCTTGCCAAGCTAAAAAAAGAATTACTTTACCAAATAGACACAAGAAATTCGACCCACGTTTCCTCTTTCATGTGAGGTGTCATCAACCCCATTTATCATTCCTACATCTGAAATCTACCCAAAACAGCACTCTTTTTCTGTATGATGCTGATTCAACAAGTACCTATCTTAACCTGTGCAGCTGGAGTCTCACAGCCTCCCTTACAAAAAATCCTCTGTCAAAATTAGAGGAAGCCGCTCCCTGTAAAGTTTTACAGAAAAAACTAAAAACTCCTAATTTCAGAGGCCATGAATGAGGGATCCTCTCCTGTATTTTGATTAGTCTTTCAGAAAATTGGATTATTTTTAAGGACATTAACAGAATAATTAAGGTTTTAATTAGTAACTAGAGTGAGTGCTTCTGGTTGATTAGCCATGAAAGCAAATCAAGAATTCGTGCAGCTTGACATAGATTCCAACACTGGATAGAGAAAAAAGGAATAATTGGTTTAAGAATGATGATTGATAGGGATTGGATTGAATAGATGATGAAAACATGATTTCCGCTTGCTATTTCCACAAACAGAACATTTGCCATAAAACTCGGTTCAATAACTCTCAAAAGATGAAACATTTGAAGAGCATAAAGGATATGTAACAAAAGATGGATTATAACATCCACATTTTGATATCTTTGAAATTCAAAGCAAATCTAGAACTTGCCTCTATTGGCAGATCAACTGGAAACAGATTAATGGCACTGGGATTGAAGCTCAGTCCACTGAAAAAGAGCCATGAGACAAAAACATAGTTATTAGTTGTATATCCAACTAAATCTAGCATGATTCTGTGCTAGGCAAGAGATAGAAGAACAGTACCGATGGGCTAAAGCCACACGCCAAATGTATGGTGTAAAGAACTCCTCTGGGTGACTCTCTTGTTCGTATGAGAAATGCAACTGAGTAAACATCTGCCAAATAAAATAAAGCAAAACATGTTAAAATGTTTAAAAAAAAAAAAAAAACATGTTGAGCCAATATATGCAAACTTAGGCAAGGCTTCTGATTTCCAAAGCTATTTTAACCTTCATGCCTTCAACCCGCCATGATCGACAATTCATAATTATGAGTTGGAGGACTTTCTCCACTGACCAATCACCATCATGTGTTTGGGAATCGATGCGGCTATTGAAAAAATCTAAAACCTACAAAGGCCAAAAGACTCATGCTATGAGACACAATCAGGTAAAGGAAAAAAGCATTATCTAGATATTGAGAAAAGCTGATAGACTGATACAAAAACAACTTCCTAAAGTTCTGCTTCAATTTATTCAGGAAAATTGACGTTTACATACAAAAAACTACAGATGATACCATGTAAATATTTTCAATCAGTTCACTGAAGCGAGGATGATTCTTGAACGGCTCAAAAACCTCTTGCCTGTGCATTATTGCATATACTACCTGCCAACAAAAGAAATGAGGAGAAACAAAGGGAAGGTACATGATTGTTCTTGTAAAGGAAGAGGATTGCACATAACAATAGCTATGCACATGAAATTATACCTCAGGATTGCGAGGTAAAGCATAAGTCAAAATCGCATTTAATATTTCGAGGACAATTCTCAAGAAGTCCGTGTAAATATGCAATTCTGCCGACTGCAACAGAAACAACCCAGTTTAGCTAACATGGAAAATAATTAAAAAAATGTGGTAGCCTTCAATGGCATAATATTCCCACTATGAGAGTCTTATCATAAACAAAGACCATAGTGACTACCAGATCTTCAGCAAGGTTGTCTTGCCCTAAAGAGCCACTCTTCCCCATTTTATCATCTATCCGTTCTGCAAGCTTGTTATACCTAAACATGCAATATCAACAGACAAACGATAATGCATGAATACCAGAGAGAAAAAAGGCTGCTTCTGAGTTATCGAAGTATTAATGTAATGTGGTAAATGAAGAAGAAAAGAAACAAAATGAGAGTGACTTACTTGCGTGAGAGCATATAGAATAGACTGACAAGTCTCTGTGATGCATATGCACTCAAATGATGAAAATGAGGAGCCATGTTTGCTAAAGTTGCTAGACAGGTTGTATGAAGATAGAGATCCTGGTACAAATTTAAAATATTTACAAAAGGCAGAGTGGAAGAAGTTTTTAACATTTATATAGTAATTACAAGCAAACTAAGTAGATGTGAATACACTAGAATCAATAGGAGAACATGGACTATTGTAGCAGAACCTAATAGATCTTCTGTTGTGATAAAATATATGAGAACTTCAGTTTGTTTCTATATTAAAAGATCTACTGGATTTAACAAATTCCAAAATATGAGCCATGGCAGGTGGATATAACAACTTCAAGAGGGACACGGAAACAATTTGAACATGAATTAATTATCTAGATACTTCAAAACATACCCGCAGCTTAGATAGATTATACTTCACTGTTCTTATAAGAATTATGACCATTAGGGAACCAAGGGATGTTCGATGAAGAAGGTGTTCTTGATACCATGGAATGCTTGGCAGTACCTGTGGGAACAGTGCAAGGAAATAATAAGAAAAAACGTACACCTCTTGGAAATAAGATTGAAAATTGGCAAATGGAAGTGATTCGTACCATCTTGTGAATGCTTGCATTAAATGAAGAATCCTGGCTAAGTATAAGAAGTATAATCAGCAATATGTATATGTGATTGGACGTCCTCTTTGAAGCATTGTACAGCGTTTCCAGAATTGGCATTAACTGTAGATCTCATTGTGAAAAAACAAGTTATTAAGCTGCACTGCAGCCGCAGTAACAGCAGAAGTATACATCACATGCCAACTCAAATATCATGAAAACCTAAGAATCTCATTGATCTCAAGATCTAGTTACATGCTAAATAACATGTCAAGCAAAACCTATTAAACTAAAATACACTCATTGCCTAGCATATGCTTGTAAAATCAAGAAACAGCATCCACATCCTATAACAATTATGAGGAATATGAAAATAAATCCATGAAATTAGGGAGTCAA
Organism: Salix dunnii; assembly: GCA_015731905.1. Taxonomy (NCBI): domain Eukaryota; kingdom Viridiplantae; phylum Streptophyta; class Magnoliopsida; order Malpighiales; family Salicaceae; genus Salix; species Salix dunnii. The sequence goes on along the minus strand of CM027668.1, from coordinate 4,853,173 downwards.
AGCAAAATTATCTTGAAGATTGTTTTGAATATAATCATGGTTCCTTAGCTCCCTACAATCATGTGATTGAAGATTACACTTGGTAAAAGCTTCTAGAAGTATGCTAGTAGCAGTCACCCCAGGCCCAAGGCTAAGGTGCCACCTTCAAAATGGATTTAGCAGCATGGTTTAGAATCATGGTCATGGTCTTTTCTTGGTCACAGTTGCAGTTACAAGTTCACCTGGACCACATGGTGGTAGCAACCACTGAACATGATTCGTTTTACAAATTTTGGAAACTTGTCATTGACATACATATTCTTAATAATTTTGCTAGAACATGAATGCTACTCCCAACAAGATTTCTGACTGAAAACATAGTAGATGGTAAAAAAAAATCAACAATTTCGTCTAACACATACATAAAATAATAAGGTTATAGCAAAACTTTGTAGAATAAAAATGTAAAAAATTGACAAGTTTCCAGAGTAGTGGCCACAGCAACTGCCATGATCATTACAGACATGATCATAAAAACTATAATCTTGGGTAATGGAAACAAAGCTTTCCAATTCCATCATGTAATCAATGTAATTTGCTTTGTCAGTGCCTATACTTAAATGTGGTAATGCCTTAGGGTTCAAAATTTTGAAGAAGATTTTTTGTTTCTTTAAAACAAGCAGGAAAAAGATCGAGTTGATATTTCATACCAATGTATCCAGATCCGTTCGCACTAATACATACTCCAAAAAGTCAGAGTTTCCATGCACTAATGTGTAAAGCAATAGGACTGCAGTTTCATCAGCCAAGCACCTGCAGAGGGAGAGCTTGTTAAGATATACTTCAAGACATACAGACAGGTTATGCCCATTCTCATATAAAAGCAACAGTAAAGTCCTTTAAGAAGTTAATTTTTTTCCTCAAAATTTCTAGCTACAACAACCTTTGGCGACAAAAAACCCTGAATGCATCTAGATAGATTGGGGGGTGAAACTTTCAAATGTTGTTGCTTGGACAGTGAAAATTGGAGCGACCAAGCAAGCAGCGTCAGAGAAACAATGATATTACAAACCAAGTGCCAATTTGCTTTTTGTTTCTTTTTTGTTTTTGTTTTGTTTGTCTGGTTAGCCACACATGCATTTCAATGTATACATCCAATCTAATGAAAACACTAGTACAACTCAAACTAAAGAAATTATTTTCGTCATGGAGGTAAAAAAGTAAGATATTTACATGCCAAGAGTATCAAACAGAGATGCAAATGGCAATCTCACATGTGACCCACTGTGCGCATTCCCCTCGATATCTACACGATCAACTGAAAGCATGGCACTGTTCAGCAAAATGGAAACAACCTACAGCATGCCAAAGCAATTTGAAAACGAAATTGGCAAAAAGAAGATCTCACATTCTATATCCCTTGCATTTTCTAAGGCTTTGCAATAAGGATTGTCGGAGAAGTATGTTTTGCCTTTGGAAAGAGAATCTGAAGTGGCACTATCATCACTTCTGTCTGTCAGGGACCCATCACCCACAACACTCTTATGATAATAATTAAGTATAAGCAACACATGAAGACTGATGTCTGCCAATGGATTTCTTGAGCCATCACCAGCTGAACTGACCAAATAATTGAATGGCAATAAAACAAAAGTGGCTGCAAATCAAATATATAATGTCAACAAGAGCACTGATGGAGAGAAAAAAAAGAATTGTCACTGAGTTTCAAATAGTATTCTTGAAAACCTTGGCATGAGAAAATAATATACAAAAGCTAAACAAAGCAAACAAATTAAATTGAGAGAAGAAGTTGGGGAAATACATGCTCCGCTTTAAACAAAGGAGAAAATTACAATGCAATGACAATGGTAGCCTCGGTAGTAGTCTGGTAGATGCGACCCAATTTAAAAGCACACAGCAAGAAATGCAAATGACACAAAATTGAAAAATATAGTAAATAGATATTAGAAAGTTCCATGTAACAGACCTGAGTGGTTCAAGCCTTTCTGTACGTGAGAAAACTAACTAGTTCAAGACTATTAAAAGAAAATCTCATAAGAACATCATACCAGCTGCAGAACTAACTCTTTGCAAAACTCCAGGCTGACTCCCGCCAGAAAATACTGGGTATGATGCACTGTTAAATGGGATACGAGGTCGTATTATATAATTAAGTAGCAATCTCCGGACAACCAATCTAACCATAGAACTTTCCTGCAAATTATGGAAGGCATACATGCATAGTAAGTTTGAAAGATCTGAAGAATTTAGAGCAAGAAATTAAGCCAAGTTTCATCCACTAACCTGAGCCATTGCTGCATCAATAAAAGGATTCATATCAGTCGGTCCTGGAGCTGGCCCGTAAAGAAGTTGGGTTGACATTGCAACAAGCATGAAATTGAGTAACTCTTGGTGTAGAAGGTATGTGTTTGGACTTGAAACAAAAATAATACATTTTAGACAGAGCAAATTCCACGCAGTCTTAAAATAGTAAACATGGTGAGAAATCCATGGTGTACCTTACTTCTACGGAACCAATAAAGTTAAGCACACTATGCATGACAAGACTCTCGATATTTTGATCTGCACATATGGAAACCCAAACTTTAGACCTACAATGATTTGCTGGTAATGGAAAGCATAGTTGTCAAACAAACAATTCAATAAAACTGAAAGCAGAGAGTCCAAAGTACATGGATTGGCTTCCTTTGGGAATTGGATGAATATATTCTAGCAGTCAGACACCAAGCTTTAACCTAAAATTAGACCTTGGAAGTCCAGAAGTTTAAATCCAACTTACTTTCAACCTCCACCACTTTCCATCATTTAATGTTTGAGGATGTGTGGCCGGCCACAAAGGCAGAGTTCATCGGTTGTTCACCCAGATGTTTAGCTTAACGAAACTTTCAGAAACTTCTATAGCAATTGCATTTACTTGCATGATAATCTTATGCAAATCTAGTTTAAACTCGTAACTTGGAAACAATTGCACGCAGTAGGAAAGCTTGATTTCAAATATTACAATAAAAGTGCAGCTCATCGGCATCCCCCTCGCTATTAGATTATTTTCCATTGAAGCAAAGATGGCTAAACAACACCCCATTTAAATTATGAAAGAAAGAAAATAGGCTAAATACTTATGTTGCCAGGTGTTTTGAAACAAACCTACACGCTGCCACCGGCTCTAATTTGCACGAGCTACCATATCATAACGATATCAAACTACCTGGCGGGTAATAAAATATTTGATGTAACAGAATAAACTACCTGTTTTGAAACTATTCGGTGCTGGTTCGCTCTCATTCAATGACAAATGAAATTCCTCGATGCTATTGCTTTGAGCATTTTCGATTAAATACTTCAAAAAAATAGAAGAAATGTAGACCGCATTAACAGCCTTCGCATAAACTTCCGACAGGGCACCAGAATTCGAAACGCACTCTTGCAAACACCACGATAAGTGAATCAAAATCTTCGCTAGATGCCTTGTATTACAGTTATTTTGTGCTGCACAGAGGAGAAGAACAGAGCAAATATTAAAAACAAAAATACATAATCTCTATAATTATCAAAGCATTGCAGATCCAATAAACAGACAAGTAACGACACTAAAAACATAATTAAGAGGTTAATATGCAAATATAGTGGTAGTAATTAAAGAAAAAATAGATCCTATAATGCAGAATTAGGCATGGATGAAGACAAGAGGTTTGGCGATGAACTGACCGAAGAGCTTGCAGGCTTCGTGAACACGGTGAGTAGGCCAATGGAGATTGAGAGGGAGTTCGAGAAGTTTCTGCCAGAAATCAGAACCTATAGGAAACGACTTCTCACCGACAAATGAACCGATTAAATAACCGGCCGTGTCCTGAGGGCGAGCGCCGGAGAGACTCGGCGTAGAAGGCACTGCTCCCATTGGAATTATTGAGTCGGTCGTGTTTAGGAGTGCTGAGTCAACTTTGGTTACGAAGCGAGTCCGCCGATCTTCTTAATTGGCTGGCATCGTAGAGATGGAGAGTGAGGGAGTTATGGTGATTTCGGATCTGTTTGGCTTTTTAGAGATAATGTAAATGGTAATGGATATTGAGAAATTATATTGAGGTGTGCTCGGGAAGGGAGGAGCTTAGGAAGGAAGTTTTTGAAGAAATTTTATTGAAGGGGAGAATGGACTTATGGTATCAATAACGATGATGATGGCTCGTTGGTTTTAGTAATTTGACTTCCTTGTCCTCCCATTTTTATTTACTACCTGTTTAAACTTTAAACTGTGATTTTTTAAATAAAATTAAACTACATTTATTTTCATTTTCTTTTTTATAAAAAAGGCAGTAACCTCACAACTGATTTAATGTGATATGATGATGTCAAAAAAATATTTGAAAAAAATATTATTTTGATATATTTATGAACAAAAAAACTTTCGAAATCAATCATAACCACACTTCTAAATAGGTCACTTGGATTGTCTTGTAAAGATTATTGGATGCTTGGCATTGCGTTTCAAAAATATTTTTGAAAAAAAAAATAAAATTTATTTATTTATTACTATAAATTAAAAAAAAATGAAGTTTATAAATCATTTTTATATATTGAATGCAAAATAAATTTAAAAAATATTATTTTAATATATTTTTAAATAAAAAATATTATAAAAAACAACTAGAAATAGACTCTCAAAACTCTCCATCGGCCATCCCAAGTGCTGCCACAAACAATAAATAGAGGAGGGCTGGAAATTACGAGCAAGCGTGGTAATAGCCTTTCCACGCACATCAAACTGGTAAAGAGAGTTGTTCGCTTGTCAAGGGTGAGGGATGAGGATGGATTGTGACTGATTGTGATGCTGCAAATATCATTCCCGTGGAAATTACTCAAAACATATCTTACATGTAATTTTGTTGTTTTTTCAACTCTTTTTTTTTTTTATTGCGTTGCCAGCACTTAGCACGCCGTGTTATATTTTATATTTCTTTTCTTTTATTGATAATATCATCTCAGAATTTATTAATAATTATCCAATTTTCCATGGAAATGCGGGTCAGTGAGAGCTAATTTGATATTGTGTTAAATGTTCTTTTTTATAATGATTTTTATTTAAAAAATATTAAAATAATTTTTAAGTATTTTCATATTGTTTTGATTTGATAAAATCAGTAATAAATTTTTAAATATATATATTACTTTAATATGTTTTAATACAAAATAATATTTTGAGAAATGCTAAGCATACTTTGTTATATACGCTGAGAAATTAATGGACAGTATCCATACCGTGAGAAGGTGGGGGCATTTAAGTCTTTGTACAAAATTGGAAGGTGAAGTATCTCTATTAATCGCAGTTTTGTTGTCATTTGCACGCTGTTTTTCGCTTCATCCGCAGTAGCCCCTGGAATCTGCTAAATACTATCCTGCAATTGTTTTTAATTAATTCACTATTTTACCCATAACCTGGAGAATTAGCTTTGAAGTTACAGGAACTCTTGGTTAGATAAATATTCACCGCCTTCAGTTTTTGCTAAGCATTTTCCATGCCAAAAGAAAATGTTTTTACACGTGTATTTCCCTTCCTGTTTTGTGCTTGTCACGTTAATTGATCCTCGCTTTTCAGTTTTTTTTGCTTTTCAGTTAATTATGTGATGTTTATTAATGTGGTTGAGTTTATTTTTTAATTGTTTTTTATTTAAAATAATAAATTAGTATTTTTATTTTTGTAATTTTGATTTATCGATATAGAGATAATATATGTATATAATAAAGTATAACCTTGATAGATCTTTAATTAAAAAGTACACCATACACTACATTACCAAATAAAATACACGCTTAAGCGACCAGTGATTTTAATTGTGGAAATGTGATCCTGTGTTGGACGTGCCACCGATGTATGTCCAAATAAAATTCATCACCGTTGACTTGGAATTCAGGGACTTTAGAATTGACTCGACTTTCAGGAATTATATTCTACATGTAGGAAAACGATGCGTGTCATCTAATAAATGGTGAGGTTAAGTTGAATAAAAGGTGCTTGTGCAGTTAATTATTTTTAAAAAAATATATCAAAATAATATTTTAAAAAAAAAATAACTTTCAATATTGGTATAATAAAATATTTCTAAAATATAAAAAAGTAATTTTAGATAAAAATAAATAATTTTCTAGTAATCTCTTTTTTAGCCGCGCTCACGAGCTTTGCCTAGGAAATGGTCTCTGCTCATCCTCTTGGATATTTATAAGATATATGCATCGACATCACATGTATGGAAATTACATGAGAGACACGGCATGTAAGTTATATTATAGTTGTTGTTCTTGTTATTATTATTATTATGGATTTTATCGATGGATGCCGGCCGGGTACCTGATAGCTCGATCGAAGGTGCTTCCGAGTTCTAATGATTTTTATTTATTTATTTATTTATTTTCATGATTGGTTACATATTCTTTTTCTCACTGAAAATATTTTTCAATCAAAGACAAACAAAGCACAAGTAAAATAACCAGTTATATATAAATAATACTAAAAAAATTAAAAATAAATTACCCCGTATTTTTTATTAGGATATTTGTTTGAGATTATAGTTAAGATTATTTTTTAAAATAATTTTTATTTAAAAACACATTTAAATTTGAGTCATTCTAATTTTTCCAAGCCTTTTAAGCTCTGCCATCCTCTCTTAATTATGTGGTGATTAAAAAAAATTGTTGAATTCTTCGACCAAAGGCGAGAAAGAGAGAAGATAATTTGTGGAAATATAAAATACCATTTGGTACGAGGATAACTTCTGTTTCTTCTCGGTTACAAGGGAAAAAACTGTTTAGTTACAAGGCAATTTATGTTTTTTTAATATATTAAATCCCATGTACAATCGTGTTTTATTTTTATTCGTTGAAAACTATTATTTATTTATTTTATATTTAAAAATCTGTTTCACAGCAGTTTTAATAAGATATATTTTTTTCGCCCTTTTCTTTTTTTAAAATCATAATTAAAAGTATTTTTGAAAATTATACGAAAACCTAAAGTAGCTTAGTTGTTTCCTGTAAATGTAGACAGAGTTAACTGAGGATTTCAATAATATAATTATAATTGTATTTTTCAGTACATCTCAAACTTTGTCTTGGGATCGGGGTTATTTATGACTTTTCTAATAAATCGGTTGGCATTACCAGAATATTTAAGGGTATTTTAGTCTTTACCATATATTTTTATACAATTAAACTATTATTTTACCCCTTCCAACATATAGAAAACAGTAGCAGAACAGAGGATATTTTTGAGTTTTTACATTTCTTTGCATAATAAAATAATTATATTATCCTTGTATAAGATAAAAAAAAAACTAGTGGTGAGTTTTTCCTAACATTTCATAATTTTTAAAATATATAAATACAGATATGTTCCCTAAAAAGACAAAATTAAAGAGATGAACATAGGGGTGTTTAGATAATTTGCTTGTTTTGTATTACCCTTTCTTGCTAGCACTGTTGGCGCATTAACACTTTTCTTCATCATGCTCTCAATCGAGAATAAAAAATTATATATATCACACAATAATAAAAAAAAAGTTGGCTTCTCAAAAAAAAATGCTACTATGTCCTCGGCATAATGGAGGGGCACATGGCTATCCATGATAGCCGGTAAAATGACAGTGGTCGATTAAACCATTTTTGCACCATTTTCTCTCTTCTAGAAGATCAACTTACATTGTAGTCCCCTATATTTATGGTAGTTTCATTTCGTCATTTGGCATTTGCATAATTATAAGTTTGGATTGATTTCAACTTAGTCTTTTAATTGAAATTGTTATATATTTTATTTGCATCTTGGTTTCTTCTCATTTTCAATTTTCTATTAAAATCCCTTGATCTTTTTGGTATAATAATTTAAATTATTTGTAATTATGCCTTTCAATTAAAATTAATTATATATTGTATTTTTATCATGGTCTTTATTTTTTTAATTTATGATTTTGTTTTAAATTCCTTAATATTTTCGCTATAAAAGTTTGTATTTTTTCAATCTGATCATTCAATTGAAATCAATCATATATTTTATTTTTATTTCGACCCTTATACTTTTAATTGTTTTATTTGAAATTCCCTTACCATATATACGTATTTAAACATCAATCCATATTTTTGTCCATGTTTATATGTATATACTTTTAGTTTTAATTTTAGTTTTTTTATTATATTTTCTCTTTTGTTAGTTTTTTTATTAGTTCTTTAATTTTAATTTATGTTGATGATCATTTGAAAATTAATATTTTTTTCTTTTTGTTCTTGTTTTTTAATTTTTTTCAAAGCTAATAATATTTATTTTTATTTTGTCATTTATTTTATTTTTTTTCTTACTCTTTTGCTATAATTTTTAGTTTTTTTTATTCTTCAAGGTAGCTTTTTTCTTCATTATTTATACAACAATAGTAATAATAATTTTATATGTTTTTTTTTCAAATGATTTGTTTAGAGCTGATAATATTTATTTTTGTTTTTTCATTTGTTTTGTTTTTTTCTTGTTCTTTTGTTATATTTGATATTTTTTTTTCAAATGATTTTATTAATGCTAATAATATTTATTTTTATTTCTTTCTTTATTTTATTTTACTGCCTACTCTTTTGATATGATTTTTAGTATTTTTTATTTTTTGAGGTAATTGTTTTCATTACATATGCAATAATAATGATAATAATTTGAGATATGTTTTTTCTTTCTTGCTATTTGTTAAACAAATTGAGTTTTTTATTCCAAAAAATAAATTAGTAATTTTTATTATTTTAACAGTACTACTACTACTAATAATAATATAAGGTGCTATGGTCCTAATAATAATAGTGACATTATAAATTATAATGATATTAACGATTATAATTTTTTGTAATGGTTATAATGTTTATGATTTAACTAATTATGATTTTGATGGTAATGATAACAATAAATCATAAAATAATATAAAAATATTAATAATAACAAAAAAATACAATCATGATAATAATACTAATTATAATTTAAATAATATTAATAAAAACAACAATAATGGTTATCATTATGATTGTTGTTATAATAATGACAATGATTATAACAATACTGACAATGATAATCAAAATATTAATTAATTATCTATAATAATGATTATAATAGCATATATAATTATCATGATAATTTAAGAATCATGATGATAATAATCAAAATAATTCATTAGTAGATGTTTTAGTTCAAAATTGGCTTTCACTGTTTTTTTTATATATATATGATATTTTAAATGTAATATCATGCAAATAAAAAATATATAAAGCCATATATAGATAAAATGAGTGAGAATATTGAGCCAGATTATTTTACAATAAAAAAAATATATAAGCTACTTGCTCTGCATTTTAATTAAATAATTATTCAAATATTTCAAACAACAACAATATTTAATCACTTAGATATACAAAACAAATAATTTATTTAAAATAAATTTTATCGAAGATAATTTAACTAATTAAATTGTTAATTAATCAATAAATATATACACAGTAATAATCAATTAATTTGTTACAAAGTGTTAATTTGTTACAAAGTACAACACAGCAGGCGGGAAGCGTCTCGTTTTATTCTAAATCATGGATGAAAAAACCAAAACAGTGTCTCAAACATTCACCGATATATGAATTACATAAGAATGATAAGGGCACCGTTACATGAATTACGTAATAATGAATAAGTGACTGTTTAAAAATATAGTTAATGTTAATTTAAAAATAATTTTTTATTTAAAAATATATCAAAATAACATTTTGATATTTTTTAAATTATTTCTAATATAGTATATGAAAATAATCTAAAAATATATAAAAAAAATTAAAATAAAAAAATATAATTTTTCTTCTTCAAGTTTTTTTAAAATACATTATAAAACATTGCAAGACAGAAATTGCCCGGGCTATGCTGTCGGCGCGTAAAGATATTAGGATAGCCTTGAGAGGCTGAGCTCATCATGGGTCCTTTTTGGCACTTTTGTGTGCGATCTCGAAGCCTCGGTTACCATGACGCTGCTTTCAAATTCAAATATCCTTACGTAACGGACATTTTTCAAAGTGTGCCGCCGATATATTTTATTTCGTGATTTCCTTTTTGTCAGTAACTAAATGGTTCCGTTTTGTCGTGCATTCATCGAAAATTCTAAATTGTTTCTGAAAATATTTTTTATTTAAAAATATATTAAAATATTATTTTATTTTTTAAAATTATTTTTGATATTAATATATAAAAATAAATAAAATTAACAATAAATTTTAATTTTAAATAAAAAATAAAAAATTATTTATTTTTATAAATTATTTTAAAACGCAATACTAAACAAATCCTAAAGATTACATAGGAAACAAATTATGCAAACATTTGATATGAAAAAACTAAACAAATGATGTGCATCAAATTAATAAATCATAAACAAACCTAGATTATAGATTTTTTTTTTATTTTACAACGAAAAATGTTTTAATCACATATTTTAAATTCATTAGGGTAGACTACCTAACGATAACTAAATTGTGACGATGGGAATTTTAAGGTTATAATATACGCATTTTATGATTACCAAATGTTTTTTTTTTATATTATAAATAAAAAATAAACCAGTTATTTGCGCGCAGAGCATGCTAAAAGTTATATTGTGAACATTTTCTTCATTTTTAAATGCATATATAAAGATTTTTCAATAAATAATGTCCCTCGAAATAATTTTAAATAATGCACATTGGAATACAAATTATAAACATCTATCCCTCCCCTCGTTAAACCAGAAATGAGTGGCAGACAAATTAAACATTTGTGATCAATCCAAAGCTTGGAGGGTTTGAATTACCCTGAAGCATGATGAAAACAGTAACGTTTAACTAAAAACTGATTGCTGCTTATGATAATTATAAAATAAATATCATATAAAAACCACGTGTAGTAATTTTGATGAATAATACATGAAAAAACAAGGTTTTAAATCAATTGAAATTAAAATCGAAAAGATTCACAGAAAACGAAACGATAAAATAAAATAAAATAAAAAAAGAACAAACAACTCAATCTAGGTCCTGAAACTGAAAACAAAACGCTCACGAAATCAAAATCAGGATGTAATCACCATTCTGCATAATATAGGGATGCAATTGTATCTGGTGCAGACAACAGGGACTAGAATGCGCTTTGTTCCCTTTCTGAACAACAAGCCTCAGCAGCCCATACCGCCATTTACAAATCTATTTACCTTAAAATAAACATAAAAACCAGATTTTTATTAAATAACTGGTTTTTTTTATGTCACTGTATATTTGTTCTGCTATCTCGTATCTATGTGAGCTCAGTTTTTTAATTTTTTTTTATAACTAGTGTTTTTAAAAAAATCATATTTTTTTAAAAACCAGATTGTTTTTTTTCACTGGACATTTGCTCTGCTATTTCACGCCGACGTGAACTTGGCTTTTTTTTTTTTTAATAGCTGGGTTTTTTAATTTTTACATAAATAGTTTTTCTTTAAAAAATAAAAGATTGTTTTAAAAAAAAACTAGATTTTTTTTATAACTGGATTTTTTATTTCAATGGACATTTGCTCTCCTGCTTCTTGTCAACGTAAGCTCGATTTTTTTTAAACTGTTTTTTTAAACCAAATTTTTAAAAAATAACTGGTTTTTTATTTCACTGGACATTTGCTCTGCTGCCTCACGTCTACGTGAACTCATTTTTTATTTTTTTTACATAACTGGTTTTTTGTTTAAAAAAACGATTTACAAAAATGGATTTTTTTATTTATAACTTGATTTTTTATTTCACTGGACATTTGCTCTGTTGTTTGGTGTCTACGTAAGCTCGATTTTTTTTAAATTGTTTTTTTTAAAACCATATTTTTTTTAAATAAATGTTTTTTTATTTCACTAGACATTTGCTCTGCTGCCTCGCATCTACGTGAGCTCAGTTTTTTCTTTTATAACTGGTTTTAAAAAAAAAACAATTTAAAAAAAAAACTGGATTGTTTTTTTAATAACTTTTTTTTTCACTGGACATTTGCTATGCTGTTTCACGCCTACGTGAACTTGATTTTATTTTAATAATTATTTTTTTAATAAAAAAACAGTTTTTTTTTAAAACCGGTTTTTTTTTAATAACTGTTTTTTTAATATATTTTTTAAATAACTGAGTAGTCTAGGCTAGCTTACGTGCATCACGACTAATCTCCGGCTTTATTTTTATTGTTTTTACATTTTTTCCCTGTTTTGTTTTGCTACTTATACAATTTTTTTTTTATTTTTTTTACAACTGAGGTGTCTGGATCAACTTACATGCACCACAATTTTTTATAACCGAGGTGTCTTGACCAAAAAATTACAAATAATTATTATCATTATTTTTAAGGCGCTAATATGAAATAAATAGCAAAATATATAATTAGTCTAACATATTTATAGAAAACAAATTGACAAATAATTATTATCATTATTTTTAATGCCTTATCTACAATAATTAGAAATCTCAACACCTACTAATATTAAAAAAATATTAAAAAATAAAATAAATGACAAAATAAAAATAAATATTATTAGATTTTAAAAAATTATTTGGCTTGAAGAAAAAAAAAAGAAAAAATAATAATAAGCCTAACAATTACGACACATCCAACCGTCAACGAATGCCCAATTGACTACAAAAAAAAAGTAATTCATCTCTAATTGATTTTATCGATTGCATTTTGTTTATCAACCGATTATATAATTGTCAAAATAATTAAGACACACCAAACAATCAATCAATTGCAGTTTTGCAATGTATAAATGAAATAAATTGACACACAATGGCAATCAATCAAAAATAATTAATATTTGATAGATTTTAGCGGTTGCACTTTTGTTATCTGCCAGTTAAATCGTTTGTTGCTGTTAAAAAAACTCAATCATCAACAAATTCAATACAATAATTTTACTAATTAAATATTAAAATAACTAATTATAACACGTATATAATTAATCAATTTTTCCACATAAATAAAAGCCTAGCGCATCACGCAGGTAAGTTCGCTCGTATATTCTTATTTGATGTTGTTTTTGAAATTTTATTTTATTAAGAAACACATTATTATTTTTTTAAAAAATTGACATCAATACATAAAAATATTTTAAATACGCTATTTGTTTAATTTAAAATAAAAAATATTTATTTTTTCCTGAAATACTTTTGAACCAAATCACAGTGACAAATACTTTCTGATGGCCGCTGCGCAACCGGAATTAATCCGATTTCTCCACCAATTTTTCTCTTTCTAACTCTCCTTTTCTGCTTCTTTATCACAAACTATGGTTGCTATAAGGACGTTGTTTTTAGTAAATGGTACCAAGAAACCACATAATTTTTTAACATAAACTGCAGCGTTACTTAATCAAAGTCACCATTGGTTCATCTCAACAACAAAAAGTGGAAAACCATTTTTTATTTATTGAATGGCTTCAATAGTCAACTGTCGATGACCATATTCAACCAGTTTTATACGCAGAGTTATTTGATATTATATTTTTTTTAAAAAAATATTTTTTTAAAAATATTTTTTTTTTATTTTTGAATTATTGTTTTGGTGTTTTTAAATTATTTTTATGTATAAATGTTAAAAATATTTTTTTTTAAATGTAATAGTTTAATGCATTTTTAAATAAAAAAATATTTTCAAAAACAATTTATATTTCACTCTCAAACAGGCACTTACTACTACCATACTGTAGTCGCTTTGCTTGTTATTAACTTTCTTGTCTCTTGGCATATCATCATGTATCATTTTTATTTCTTTCGTTGAAAAATAATATAAACTATATTATAACATTTCATCTAAAAATATAAAATTTTAGATGAGATAGTTTCTTAATATAATATTATAGTCTTATTTATTATCCTTATTTTATTTGATAAAAATTAAGCATAATATAATATCAGTTTGTATAAATTTCAAGCCCTCAAAAACTTTCACTTAAAATATATATTAAAAAACAATACATTAGAATATTACTTAAAAATTTAAGTTTTTAAATAAAATAATTATCCGACACTTCCTTCTAACATGGTCAATTATTCATGGTTAGATGTTGACTATCATAAAAAATTCCCCCTTCCTGCGTGAAACTTAAGGTAGCATTTGTAAAGGATAACAAAAGGGAAGAATGCTTGTTATAAGAATAATTAATTATTTACAAGAACTCTGGATAAATTCGTAAATGGAAGGCTTTGATAGAGGTGGAAAGTGGAAGGGAAAAACACATAGCAGTGATGATTAATGAAAAAATAATTAAAAATTAATTTGATGCGTGTTTCAAGGGAAAGAAAAAACACAATATTCTTTAACTCGTTACCAAACACGTCCTAGAATGGTTGAAAAATAAAATAAAAGAATAATCTTTCACCCCTTCTCCCACTTTTGAAATATATAAAAATTGACGAAGTAAAAAGACTGAAAGAAAGAAACAAACGGAGAGGATGATATCCAAATGGTGGACGATCTTTTGTGATTGATTGCTGTACAATCATGGACCAAGTTGTATGGATAGAACTTCCATTATCGATGAAATCAAAACTTTGCTGACGAGTTTGTCAACTATACGACGTTGAAAACCCAACTCGCTAGATTCCTACCAAACTCTGCAGGGTGTTTGGTAAAATTTTTGAAAAAAAAAAAAAAAATTTATTTGAATTTTTTTTTAAATTATTATAATGTGCTGATATCAAAAATAAAAAATATCATTTTAATATTATTAAGAAACCAACTCATCTAAAAACTTAAGTTTATAGGTAAGACCCCATAATATGTTATATTATTCTCTAACATATTCCTTCAAGTGAAAACTCTTTAGACTTGAAATTTATACAAGTCCATATTAACTTGTGCTTGATTTTTTTATCAAATAGAATGGGTGTGATGAGATTCGAACTCGTAATTGTTGGGTCAACAAGGTTTTAATACAATTTTAAGGAAATAACTCACCTAAAAATTTAAATTTATAGATAAAATCCAAAATATATTATATTATTCTCTTACACACACATATAATCTTTTAAAAACATCGATTATATTCACAGCCAATCAATAAGTCGTTGAAAAGATATACCATGGAGTGGACCGGTCAAGTTCACCAATAAATAACCGTAGGCTTTGTTCGCCCTGCCTATCTATGAAAGTGATGTTATAATGAAAACAATCTCGGCAAAAACTATGGGAGGGAGGGAGGGAGTTCGATGTGGAAGCACTCAATATATTTTTGAGATGTTAAGGATTTTTGTGCTTGATATTGCTATAAAATCTGAATATCCACTGATCAAACATTTTCTAAAACATCGCATTTCCTTGAATCACAGCCCACCGTGCATAATGTTTGAACAAAAGGCATATACATATATAAAGAAAATTTATTGTATGTGTTGTTTTTTATTCATGAATCTTTGAAGATAGACCAAGAACAATAAAAACACATCGCAAGAAGTTTTAACAGGAGCTGTGCAGAATGACAGATACTCAAGGTTCTTCTCGATCGCATTATTGGGCCAACTCAATTGCGAAATCTCGAGTTACAAGGCAGGAGATCAAGAATCCTTGGTTCATCCTGGTCAAGAGTGGGTTTCGCCTTTAAATGACCAGCCCAACAGCTCCTTAATTTCAAGACCCCACGGAATATTTTTCTTTATTTGTTTGTCTACAAATTAAAAGCTAATAATGGACGTCTCTTCTTCTCTGGCAAAATATTCGTCCATCGAAGAACTCACTCCTTGAGTGGTAGCAATCCAAGGAAGATGCTTGTAGCGAAGTGAAACCACGTTTGGTTAAGTGTTAGTATAGATTAATTCCAATTAGAAATGAAAAATAAAAAGAAAATTGGATATATATAATTTTTCCTAATGAAAAAGAAAAACAATAGCTTTCCTCGTAATTTCAACTGTTTTTTTTTTTTTTTTAATGTTGTTGCAAAATTATTTATCAACGTCCAAAACATTTTTATTTATTTAAATAATGGACCCCGTCAATAAATATCGATGGAAGAGTGATATTGAATTTATTGTCTACCCATATGTGTAAAATTCATTCAATTTATTGTGATATTTATAAGTCAATCTATCACGCTGTCAAAACAAAAGCATGTTGATTATGTTAGGTTTGGAACTCCATATAACTTGTATAAATAGGGCTACACATTAAGAAGAAGAAAAAACCCAGAATATACATACGAGTCCTTAAATTAGTGAGAATTATCATTAAAGTCCACGTTGATTTTTTATTCCCTTAGAAGCCCGTCGCAATAAAACAAAGCGATCCGAATTCGGGGGCTGGCGAACCCCATACAAATAGCCACAATCCAATCCATGAATCCTTGAAAGCTAAAGTCATTTCTGAAATTACGTTGTTTTGTATTGTTTTAATAGACTAATATTAAAAATTTATTTTTTATAAAAAAAATATTATTTTTAAGTAATAAATATAAATATTTTAAAATATAACTACTACTATATTTCCAAATACTTTAGATCCATCTAGCCTACCCCAGTTCATGTGAGCTGCTGCTTGCGTGTTGAATTGAAACGACTATACTTGCAGTGTTGAAACTATCCTCCTGTCCTGTAAAAATTAAAATCTGTAAAAAAAAAAAGTCTGAGCCGTGCTATAAAATATAAAATAATTGTTAATACCCAGTATAGTATTTCAAGTTCTTAAACTAATAAAATATATTGAGTTTAAATTCTATCATCCTGTTCTAACTTATTAAATTATATATAATATGATTATGAGTCTCTTAAACTTCCAGCTCGAATAATATTTATTTAAAGAACTATATTAAAATATAATATAAAATCATTTATAAAAAAAACTCCATGTTCATGCACAGCATGTGCAATCCTATATCTTCTCACAGGACAAAAAGAAGAAGAAGAAGCAGCTTTGTGGGATCTAACTCAATTCTGGTGGTGGCACCATAATTTCCTACGTCGGGGGATCGAGCTGATCATGATCTGCCTTTCCACCCCTTATGCCCATAAAAGAGGAAATAAAGGTGTTGCCATTGCTTCTTTAATTAGAGCTGCACATGTTCATATATCATAATTAATATGCTCCAACTCTGTTGCTGTTGGTCCAAATATACAGACGATGGCTTCTTATGTCCATACTCTAGATTATGGCCAATTACCCCAAATCTACTTTAAATCTTGGTGATCATGTTAATGAAGGATACAAATGAGATCGCACATGGTAGGTAATGTATATATGTCCGCTTAGTCAACTTATTAAAAATGCAAGTCAAAAAATCCTAAATAAGGATCGAATTTGATATAAAAAAAAGATTTTAATTAGAGGGTGAAAATGAAATGAAAAACAGCATTCATGACTGGAAAAAAAATACTTAAAATAATGAGGATGAAGGTGAAAAACACAATATACCATAGTTAGAATCAAATGATGAAATTTAAAAAATAAATAAAAATCAAAATCAAAAGAATAAATATTGAGGTTGAAATGCCAACAAAAAAAGAAGAAGAATCAAGATGTCATTTTTAAGGGAAAAGAGAGAGAAGAAAAAAATCTTCATCGTCAACAAATCATCCATCCAACACCGACACACGTTGCTTAAAAAAGAAAGGACATAATAATACTTTCAGTGACATTATAGAAAGAAAATGGGATTGTTGGGAAGCATTGCACATGACGCCCAACATATGATGGTACGCGCTGATATAAATGTCAACTATTTTTTTATATATTTTCTCAAAAATCAAATTTCTCCCTTAGTTAACTAATAATAGAATAAATCATAGTGAAAAGAAGAAAAATCCTCTTGGGAACTTTTTTTTTTTTTTTATCTTTCAAGGGCATTTAGTTGTTTCACTAAAATTGTTTTTTTTTTCCTTCTATATTCATTAAAATACCATATTGCCTCTCAACTTATCCTGTACTTCTGAAAAAATCACTTTCAAAAGACTGAAAAAAACCCCATTGAGGGTAGTTTTAATTAATTGTTTTCCAAGAATATTTTAATTGTTTTACTGTGCTTTTAAAATACAAAATTATTTGATCAATTTAATAATGATTAATGAACATTTTAAAAATATGTAAATGGTAGGATAGTTTTAAAATTTATACTGGAAATGACAAAAAAAAATATTACAGAAAACAATGTTTTCACTCATATTTTACAATAAAACCCCATCATCAGCTAGTTTGTGTTAATACTGTTGAAGGTCCAGCAGCAATTGATCAGTAATTCAGTATAAATGTTATCGTCCAGTTCAATGAACACAGCTACAGACTTGTTCAAAGGTTTCACGGATTAATTTAATTTAATTTGGACGCCGACAATAAATATACAAGTTCAAACAAATCTCTTCTCGTTTATTTTAAGATATTGCTCCCCAATGTAAGAACCTCCTCTTCCGTGCTCTTATTTCTGTTCTTTCCATTTAGAAACTAAGGAGGACACATATGACTCGGTCGAAATTAGCATGTACCTCTTACTCGGTAATAGAGAGCAATGCTAGATTAACTGCTTCCTTATTCATCAAATTATCAGGATTAGGGGGATGTAAAGGAGCTGGGCTATTTTTTAGTTTATAAACAAATTTGTTAATTTAAAATCTCACAGGTAAGATCATAATATGAACATTTATGTTTAATGATATGTTTTAAAATCTCTGGAAAATCAATTTTGACACAAAAACTTATTTATTTTAATTTTTTAGTTTTGTTTTTGTTAGAGAAGAGAGATGATATTGGGCTTCACCCTAGAGAGAGAAAGTGACATTTAATAATGATTATGATTTATGATCACACAAAAAATTAAAAATTATATCCATAAGTTTTATTTTCATGAAGATAGTTACCCTCAAGTATTGTTTTCCTCTTGCCTGTGGAGACAAATCTAACTGCAAGAATATTCTTGAGTTCATGTCTAGTTTGATTTTTTTGAGGTGCTTTTTTTAGATCACAAATGAGTTTATCAAGGTATTTTGAGTTTTTTTCTAGATATTTTAGGTCAAAGAAAAATAACTAAAATAAAATTTTCAAACAAATTAGATCTATATTACTTGCTTATATTTGGTTTATCTTTTATTTTTAATTCGACCTTCGCCTCCACAAAAAACAATTAGGCTTTAATTTAAATTAAAAAACTTAATTATACAAAATAAAAATCCAATCATCGAATTATTATTTTTTTTAAAAAAAATACTATCACTACAAAAATGACTGCTGTGTTTTCCCAATTTGTTATAATTATAATGCCAGATAGCATGCACGCTTATTTTTCAAGCTACTAGGCTGTCGATATGGATCGCAGAACCAAGTGAAAACAGAAATGAGATGAAGAAGTAAAAAAGAAGAAGAGTATCATCTTGAAAGATCCCATCAGTTTCGAAGAAAACATGCTCTTGTTGCTTACTATCTTGGAGTACATTATTTCTATTGAATATATATGCAGTCTCCTGTCAAATAAAACCCATCTGGAGATGCTTAATTGGCTCTGGTCAGCCAGGATATCCGAACGAAACCCTCGAGAAATCATGGAGTTAGACGGTTAAGAGAGTCTCCTGCTCCAGCACCGAAGCTACAAGGAAAAAGCAGCAGCAAATCTCAAGCCTTCTACTTTGGACCATAGTCCAAGTAACCAAGCTGCTCAACCAACACGTTTACATCTTCCTCACCCTCACCCTCACCACCCATTATTGCTATCTGTTCGTCACTATCCTCATTCAATAAATCTTCCCAGAAAGCCTCATCAAAGTTTTTACCTATATTTTCATATTCTTCTCCTTTCTCAATACATTCTTCATCCAAGTTGATCGGTTGGCTTTCACTTAGTTCTTGCATGTTCATAGCCAGATTGAGAAATTCTGGAACTTCAAACGCGGAAAAATCACCAAACTCCCGAGGTTCAATTTTAACAAATGTTCCTACTCCTTCAGCACCATGGCCAAACTCCCCAACCTCAGCATTACTACGCCCTTGATAAATCGGTCGCCTTTTCTTCTTACTAATCTCCTCTTCTAGTTCTTTCATCATGTCCTTTTGTTGGACTAGTTGCTTCACAAAGGTGGGATTTTGCATTGCTCTAGCCAAGAAACTCATCATATGTTGCTGTTTATTCTCATTCCTTTTAATTCTTTGTTCCATAAGTTGAAGGCAAGCTTTAGTAGCCTGTTGCTGCTGTTTAAGCTTCACCAGTTCCACCATTAGTACTTGTTTGTCTCGGTTTAATCGACCAACTTCTCCATCCAGTCTAAATGTTCCAACTTCAACACAAGCCTCTAGAGATTGCTGAGAAGGCTGAGTTTGAGGAGCTCTCCTCCTCCTAATAGTCCTGAGAAGATGTTTTTGCCCTCTGAGAAACCCTTCATGAGCAAACTCCCATCTATCCGGATCAACCTTTCTAAACCCCTACACAATCCAAATTCCAACTTCTCGATCAATTCCAAAACTAAGCTAAGTTAATAACCAAATGAATCGTTACATAAATCATACCATATGAACTCTCAACAACAGTACTCGAGCTACAAAGGATGGGCAATAATTTGCGTGCAATTATTAAGGGTTTAGAAAGGTTGAGTTTTTAATGAAAATCCATTCATGAAATAGTAATAATTTATTTTTATTTTTTAACAAACTAAATGTGGAAACACTGTCCATGCTAAACAACCTAATAATAGCATACTGTGTGTTTCTACACACGATCACTGCAGTTCCCCTTTCCAAACTATATATTAAACAAGCAAAATATCCACATTAAACAAATTGAAAAAAAGAGTACCGAGTATATCTTTTTCTCAAAAGAATAAAAAGTACAGAATAAATAAAGCTACGAGTTTCTTGCTTAATTAATCTTGAATAAGCAAGCAGAAGTCACATCTAAAAAAAAAAACCCACGTAAATACTAATCCAGAAAAATCAATATCCATCAATCTCTTGATTGTTTTCCAAGTGTAAAATAAAGGTACTAAAGTTGATGAATCTGAAGGTTATAAAGAAAGAGTACTTACATATGTGTTAAGCTGCCTAACAAAGCTTGAGAAATTGTTGTGCTTGAAGTATCTAGGGAGGAGACTAATGGAAAAGGCTTGAGGATCCCAAACAACAAAGCTGTTGTTACCTCTACTCCAAGAAATAATATGGTTTGTGCTTGAATCTTCTATTATATCATAAGTTTTGGTGAGAAATGGAGGAGGACCTGGGTCATGGAGTCCCTCCATTGGTTGTGGACTGGCTGATGATGCCATCCCTGATGAGTATGTACTTGAACTACCACCTGTATCCTCCTCCTTGATCGCACGGTCCCAAAGATCCATGATTGGGAAAGTACTGACCTAACTGAGATAAAAAGACAAGATTTGAGGTGGGTGATCTTCTTCTTCCTTTCTTTTTTTGGAGTTTATCAGCGTGATTTTTTGTCAGGTAGATTTGTGTAGCCTAAACTGGGATTAAAGGCCTAATACTGAGAAGAATGCAGTTCTGGACAAGTAAACTAATTTTGAAAAGCTATTGAAAATGGAGACTATATATCACTCCTGAAGGCTCATGAAAACATGTTGATCTTCATGAATGAATCGGAAACCTGAACCAAAGGTACAAACAGAGGAAGAGGGTCTGGTTAGGACTTAAGAGGAAGCTCTGTTGTATGAATCTATTAATGACGACTGAAAAACGGAAAGGAGGCAGAAGTAGCTGAGGAATAAGAGACGGGTGTACAAATTAGGACTTGGGTCGGTTGGTTTTTAAACAGCTGATGGTAGAATTTATTTTTCCTTTGCGTTTTTTTTTTTATATATATATATATAAGAAAAAACGGGAGAGTGCAATAGTCAGCAGGCCGAGTGGGCGATGATGATATAAAAGAGGCCAAAATAACCGGGCGAGATATTTTGCCCCCGTGCCACTTCTTTCTCCTTCAGGAAAGTCTCGTGCTACACTTTAGTTATGTCAAAACCAAGAACAAAGAAGCTTTAGCCTCATTTATAGCATGGAGAAAATATTGTTTCAGGAAGAGAATTAGAAATTTAAAAATAATATTCTTGCATGTTTCTACTAATCATAGAAGGTTCTATAGCAATCCAGGAGAGTTTTTGTCCTTGTCTTTTTTTCTTGGTGTGGCTATGAAATCAGGACGCCATCGTAATGTTCATGATTTAGCCGGGGAAGGAATGGAGATGAGATGGCGGTGTTCGAGGATGGAACGGCGAAGAGTGGATTTGCAACTAGCTAGCTCTGGTTTCAGAACAATGACATGCGTTGGTGTTTTTTGAGGTCATAAATGTGGATGCATAAAATGAAAAACGCAAGAAAGAAAAGGGGACATTGACCCACTTCATGTCTTTTACAAGTACGCGTACCAATATATATGTATATAATAGTGTACCAATGAAAGTATTTAATTTAGAGCTGGCAGTAACCTTTAAGGAAAAGAAATTAAAGAAAAAGCCCACCATGGCAGAACAATCATAGAGCTTTGCAGAAATGAAGCTGAAATATCTACGGGGGAGGTGGGGATAAGTATCTCGGGAGCCAAAGCTGCTGTCAATTAGTATTATGAAATTATGTCATTCTCTAAAAATATTTGGCATCAATACATGAAACTGGAACTGTGGTGTAAATTTAAGGTTCTCTTTAGGTTGATTGGCAGACTCGCCATTTTTTTTTTGTGTCGGTAAAGTTCGGTCTGGTAATGGTGTCGCCATTTTTTATTAGCCCGAGTTTATCAGGCCAAAAAGGTCAGGGTTACTATCCTGTTCTTTCTTGTTGACAAGGACTCTCTCTTTCTCCATGATATTTGTCGGTTATGTCTTGGAATAAAAAAATAATATATTAATGTTTCATTTTTATATATATTTTTTTATGTCCATCAGCCAAAATTGATTTTTTTTTTCTCATGGGTATATAATTGGCATGTTTAACGATTCTTGGATTTCACAAAAGAGAATAATTAATCTTCTTTCATTATAATATTATAACTGAAGAGGAAACTGTGGCTTGAAATTTATTTGGTTAAACAAACTATTGAATACATAACCTGCTTGCTATGGATTGAATTCTCAATATAATTATCTTTTTTTTTTTTATTAAAATCATTCATACATTTAGCTAGTTAACAAATCTATTGAATGAATTAGGCTGGCAATTTAAATAATTATAATTGTTATTTTAAAATTTAAAATTGTAATTAAGTCGTTTTTTATCATTATAAAAAAAACATTACCTTTTCTTCATTTATTAAATTCTGTTTTAAAAAGACGAAAAACACACACACAAAAATGCAACCAACTATGTTTCTATGTTTTTTTTTCCAGAGCTTGAATCAGTTTCATGTCTCTTCAAATGGAGAGAGATAGTTCTAAGTGACAGATTTTTTCATTTAAAACCACTTCGTGTTATTATGTCACAATAGGTTTGGGGAAAAGAAGTTTCAACACTATATACCTTCGACAAGCATCCAATGTGATGCATTAGCATAGTTTTAACATATTATATTTAGTCCAAGTCCAAATGTAAGAAAATTATTGGTAAAGTGATAACCTAACATCTTGGCATAATTGTAGGCATATATGACATGAGTTTCACTTGTTTTTAGATTTGATATCTTTTGATTCAGCAGTATTCTAAATCCAGATAAATACGAGCATAACAACCCGTTAAACATAACATTTTTTATATCAATTACACGTTGAATTCAAATAAATGGAGATTTGGTAAGTTGTGCAATCTAATATTCTTTGAGTTTAGCTGTGTGATAAGCTTAAATACATATGGATATGATTAGGTGTCAGCTTAACATTCATGAGTTCAAGTCACTGTAAATCCTAGTAGATATAGGTATGACGAACTATGGTACACAACATCTTTAAGGTGAGTTTTATAATGAGCTCAAATAGACATGAGTCTGGTGAACTGTTACACCCAATATTCTTAGGACTAGTTTCGTATTAAGCACAAGTACATAGTAAACTGCCACACCCAATGTTCTTGGATTTAGCTACATAGTAAGACCAAATAAACTTTGATATTACCAGCTGCAAGACTCACAATTCTTGGGTTCAACTACATGTTGAGGCCAGTAATATATATGTTTGACGAGCTAGTAAATCCAATTTATTTTTGCTCAACTATACATTGAATCCAAATAGATATAGGTCCAGTGAACTGTTTAACCTAATATATTTATATTTAGCTATGTATTGAGATCAAATAAATTTCTTTGAACCGCCAAACTCAACATCTATGATTCAACTAGTCATTGAGCTTCAAGTAAACGAGATTGACAAGTTGTTAGACTTGTCACCTTTGAACTAGACATTATTCTACATATTGGATCACAAAACTTCATTTATTTATTCTTGCAACTTTTAATATAAAATATAAAAAGTCAAGAATAAACATATTCCTGCACTCTTAATTGCTCAAAGTATTTTAAAGGTTTGTCATATTTTAATTAATATTAATATTATGTAAGAGATAAATATCTCTCATTAATATCATGTAAGATATATTTAGTGTTCATTAATTTTGTATAAGAAATATTTATCTTTGATTAATAGTATCATGAAGAAGTGACAGTCTGATCCCTCTATTCAAGCAACTTGGCAAGGTTAGGAGGTTATATATACCTTATGAACTATTCAAATAAAAACTTTATAATTTTTTCCCCTTTATCTATTTATATTTCAATTCGTAAAGTGTTTATTGTATAAAAATAAAAATAAATATTTTTGTTCTTGAAATTAAAAGTTTATTGTGATATTATTGTAATCACGGACTAAAAACTCATTGATTTTATCGTAATAAAATCTCTAAACTTATAGACAAAACTATTTACAAAGTATTGAACTTCTTACCACCTTCCATTTGCTTCGTATGGTCCTGAAAATTTTAAATATAAGTATCCAAACATATAACAAGTATATTAAATTCTATATCATCATAAACAAGGCACTTCCGTAGGCGACCCATCCATGCTGTGAGATTCGTCGAGATATTTTGGTGTAATAGTGATTCCTTAAGCACATGGTAATTAGAAGATGTACTTTCTGCTAACCCTAGAATAAAATTTAATGGACAGGTGTGGTGTAGTTGGCCATCCCGCACCATTCAAAGCCAGCCCATACGCAGGCACGAGAAGATATTTTCTAACTCAGCTGCTTGGTGATGACAAGTGGTTCGATTTACATGCGAACGCGTTATGGGGCTAACGTGTCAAAACGCCTGGGAGGAAAAGGGTATTAAACAAATGCAAGAGTTTGTAATTGAAGTTCCATGGGGGGGGCGGGAAGCTGGGTGTAGAATAAACCCGACACGACCACATCTTAAGTAGATCTCGACAAGAACAGAAGTGTGCTGACGTTGAAGAGGATGATTGGGCGGGGGCCTAATCAAAGGTAACTTTTGAATCGAATTATTGCAGCAGATCCACCTCTTTTCTTTTCTGGAATCAACTTTGTCGATTTCTTCCAAGGAAATGACTGTAACTTATCTCTCTCTCTCTCAAAATACTTTCTAGCTGAGATTTTCGTTTCTGTTAGCATTTTGTTTGTTTGATAGGTATGGAATATTTTGATTTTGGAATATTTTGATGTGTACTATTGAGATTATATTGTTTATGTATAATTAATTTATTATATATATATATATATTAAAAATTAATTTACAATTATGCTTTCGACAACCATAACAAAAAAACAGGATGGAATAATTTAATGTACAGTTTGTTTGTTTGTTACTGTGGTCTGACTGTTATACTTTTAAATTTCTATTTTTTTTATTATTTCAACTTGTTAATCAAAAAAATATAATGAACAATCACATGGTGCGTTCAAGAAACAGTCAATTCAACTGTGTAGTTACTGTTTGGTAGTATAATTCGGGTAATTTTGAAAATGTTTCGTATTTGAAAATATATTAAAATAGTATTTTTTTATTTAAAAAAAATTAATTTTAATATTAACACATAACAAATCTAAAAATACTATTTTTTTTAATTCTTTTTTTTTAAATTTAAAACACATTTAAAATCACCACCTAATCAGGGTAAATAAAATGACGGGACCGATTCGATATTTTATACCCTTTCTCTTCCTTGTACCGTTTTCGGTCTGACAATTAACTTTTGGATAAGGTCAAATCGATTTCCGATTCTCACAAGCTTTTTCAATAACAAAACCGTAGGGAGATAGGAACACTTCCTACTTTCACACAAAAACCATTATTAGAAGACAACGAAACAAAATAAAGGCGTTAAGGAATGAGAATCATATTTGGGTGTGGGAAGAGGATAACTGAAGGAAATGGCAAGGGACTTCTTTCAAAATTTATTCATGAATGAAGCTGAGAATCATCAGGGAACTAGAAGACTGGAAGGGCAGTTTCCTATGATTGAATCCCAATACAGGGATCAATTAGTAGTTCCAGTTCTAGATGGGGAGATTAAAGCTGCTATGTTTGACATGAAGCCTTACAAAGCTCCAGGGCCGGATGGATATCAACCAATTTTTTATCAGTCTCAGTGGCATGTAGTCGGCCAGTCAGTGTGCAGGTATGTCAGGGATATTTTTGAGGGCAAGATTGATGTTATTATATTATTCATATTTAGTTTTTAAATATATATATATTAAAAATTAATTTACAATTATGCTTTCGACAACCATAACAAAAAAACAGGATGGAATAATTTAATGTACAGTTTGTTTGTTTGTTACTGTGGTCTGACTGTTATACTTTTAAATTTCTATTTTTTTATTATTTCAACTTGTTAATCAAATGAATAGAGTTAACAATCTCAATGTGTTTTAAGAAGTAGTGGTTTCATGGTCACGAAAGATTTGGGAAAATATCTTGGAGTTCCTTTGTTACATCAACGGGTTACTAAGCAAACATACAGCTACTTATTGGAAAATTTGCAACACAAGTTAGCTGGTTGGAAGTCTAGTAATTTATCACTAGCAGGGAAAATTACTTTGTGTAAATCTGTGCTCTCAACCATTCCATTATACTCAATGCAGGCTGCTGTAATTCCAAAACATACCTGTAAGGAGATAGAGAGGATATGCAGAAGGTTCATTTGGGGCCATCGGGAAGGAAGAGATAAGATTCATCTTGTCAATTGGACAAAGATGTGTCAGCCGAAAGAAGAGGGTGGGATGGGAATAAAGAAAATGGAGACAATGAATAAGGCCTTTATAATGAAGTTAGCATGGGGAGTAGCTCAAGGGAATAGTCTATGGGTGCGACTTCTAAAGGAAAAGTATATGAAGTTCAATAGAGGAGATGAGTACCCGAATGCTGCCCCGAGGGATTCAGTGTTGTGGATCACCGAATCTTGGGAATGGAAAGATTTTGTTTTGGAAGGATAGTTGGTTAGTTAATTATGGTCCACTTATTAACCATATGTGGGGAGATCCCGGAGGATAATCTTAGTTACATGATATGGTGAATGCTAGAGGAGTGGAAATGGGATGAGTTTGCCACCTAATCCCCATACGTTATGATGGGAATTGGGTAATATTCCTCCAGACATGATTGCCGACAATATGAACAATCTAAAAACGGATGCTTAACAAAATCGAAATAGGTAGAAAACGGAATCGATTCTTGTTCTACTTTGTTAATTTTATGGTATAAAGAGAGATGCAATAGAGTGTTTGGCTCAACTCAGGGTAATTGGTATGGAACTATTCAAGCGATAAGAAGAATGGTCTCAGATAATAAAAATATTCAGATGAATAGATTGGGAGAGGGAGATCATATTAAGGTGATACATCAGGTCGGGTGGACTTTCCCAAAGTTGTAATTGAGTTTATTAATGAGGATACAGTGAATATAGACAGAAATTTCAATCTAACCATGCAAATTAAGGGTATATTGGGTAGAAATTGAGAGGTTAAAAGCTCTCATATTTATAAAGAGACCAATTGTGTGGCTGATTGGCTAACTAATTATGGGTTAACGAGGAATTTATTAGATAAGAAGACTGATGTACTAAAGTATCCTCCTTCGGGAGTTTACACCTTGTTATATTGGGTCTACTAATTCTATTTAATTTACAGGCCCTATGCTCTCCTAGCTGCCTGTTCGGTGGTTTATTTTGCGTTGTTATGGTCGTGCTTTTAAAATTAATAATTATTCAAATTATTTATAAATGAATAAATTTAGATTTTTATTATATTTTCTTTTTTAAAAAATCTTAATAAATTTATATAAATTAATTTGTAACTAAATTAGTTTGTTTGGTCTTTAAAATATATAAAATATATTTTACATGCATTGAAAAAAGACTTAAAGACATCAAATATCTTTCAATATTTCATAATTATTTAATATATACAACCCTTAAAAACAGTAATCACTATGAGAATTCGCTTTGATTTATTTGTAAATATTATAGAAATTGGAGAAAAAAAATATTTGTATAGCATGTTCTTATTATAAGGAGGTTCCATGTCATTCTCTTAAGAAGAAAAAAAGTTTCATTTTATATTATAATGCGTGTTATTCTTTTAATGAGAAAATAATTTTGGAATGAATTAGCTTGAATACTAAATGAAAATATAATTATTAAATATTTAAATTTAAAGATCATATGATAGAATAACTTTGATTTTATTCATTACTATTATATTCTAACATTTCTAAATTCTCTTGTTGAAAAACGAATCACTAAGGGTGTGCAAATTTTTAGGGTGCATTAACATTATATTATTCGTCATATTTTAATTATTTATGGTGGATAGAAACTAACCATACAGACATAGATAGACTAAATTAAAAATAAAAATAATCAGTCACTTGAGAACTTGGGAAGTTTGTGTCTCCGAGGTTTAAGGGGGTGTTTAAAAATATAATAATGATATTTTTATAAAGTGTTTTTTAATTGAAAAATATTAAAATAATATATTTTTTTTTATTTTTTTAAAAGTAATTTTAATATTTTTTATAAAAAATACATCAATACTTCAAAATAATAACAAAAACCACATGGAAGATTTCCAAACTACTACAAAAGCATAATCGTCCTTCTCGCTACTCCACTCTGCAATCACAACCACCGCCATCGATCTTCCATGTGCTCAAAAAACCATACGAGAGAGAGAGAGAGAGAGAGAGAGAGAGAGAGAGCAATCATACATGAAAGTACCGTACGAAGTTTATAGAGTTGCAAGCAAGAACAAGCTACAGGTAACCAAAGGGGTACCAGCCTACAAGGCCCTCCAGAGATATATATTCTGCTTTCCAAGCCTATGGATTTTATTTTAAAAACATGTATATGCTAGTGTTTCAGATTCTCCTTGCCCAGGCAAAAGTAGATTTCATGCAGCAGATTAACAGCGCGATCACTGTAGTGTTCCATGTTTACTAAAGCTTGCACGTACTCTTTCCTGCAACGCAACCCGTACTTGGACTCCAACAAGTTTCTTGTTCTCTCTCTTATTGCCTAGACATATATAGAGACGTCAAAATATTTAATCGGAGAAGAAACATACCTTGCAGGTAGACGTAAATGAAGTCAAAACTGGATCGTTCACAAATAGCCTCATTAATTGCCAGAAGAAATATGTCTCGTCAGAATCTAGCTTGTATGGATTGATTAGATATCAGGCACAACTGCACATTTACAATATCAGTCTAGAAGCTGTACGTGCTACTTAAGAACTCATTCAGCATAATCATGGCGGGTCTTTGTCGAATCAGGTTATATATCGAACATCAAGATGTGGTAAAGGGGCGCACCGGTATAAGTAACTAGGTTATGCCATCTCGGAGCTTGACTCCTCACGTCCATCTATGACAGCATCGCTACTCTCTACAAGGATCTGTGCTGCTTGAATTAAAACAAACCCAACATTCTCCTTGTGGAAGAATATTAAAAGTCTCATTCATAGAAGCAGAACGGCATTGCTGCCTTGATGTCTCAATGATGTTCGCAAAAATTCATTCAATTGCCTCTTAAGTAATTTCATCACCATCGCTCTCAGGTCATTTCTCGGAACATACAAGGGATAGTGTAGACTGTAGAGCTAAGCGAGACAAAAATGAAATAACAAGAGTCCGATTCTTAAAATTGATTGCATTGGAGTCGCTTGGAACCTGTGAGTCTCAACGGTTTGCAAAGCATCGACCCTTGTACTTGAAATGTCATGAGGAGGCATATTGAACGACGTCGGTCTCCAATTCCATTGTTTAAACACTCTCCAGCTAACAAGCATTGTAATTAACACTGCTGCTAGACCAATTCTCATATGCTTGAAAGAACTCGCCGTGTCAAGGACTTCTCTATATGCTCTCCATACATATTCTGAGTCAAATCGGACGTGCAGTTCATATGGAGATCTGTTAGCAACTCGAAACCAATGTGGAAGTCAAAGTAACTTGCAATATCCAAATCCAGCACGGATTAAATACTAAAAATAACCAATTTGTAAAAACCATATTAAAATAACAAAAAACATTTTATTCTGAAGAAATATTCCTATGCAATTTATTGAATATTAAACTCGTGTGTAATTATTAAAAACATATTGCAAATATTACAATAAAGTGTTAGATTTATTAATTGTGTCTGTTAGAGTTATTAATTATGTCTTACTATTTGGTAAATAAATTCCTATTGTTTAGGGAGTATTTTTTTTGTTTTGACTGAGTTAGATATCACAGAATAGGGTTGTTAAACATGGATCTCTCTTCTTCTTAAGGTTTTTCTATTTAAGCAGTTATTGTTCTAATTAAGAATAAGATATCACATTCTTTGCTTCAAATTGT
Source organism: Salix dunnii (assembly GCA_015731905.1). NCBI lineage: Eukaryota > Viridiplantae > Streptophyta > Magnoliopsida > Malpighiales > Salicaceae > Salix > Salix dunnii. Next base: position 4,822,412 of record CM027668.1, on the reverse strand, counting down.
GTGTGATTTGAATGAATTTTTGTTCGTTGCAATTAAAGAGTTTATATTCTCTACAATTGGTATAAGAGTTTTATCCATCTAGGAAATCGATTTTTAAAGACAAAAGAAGCAACAATCTTCTAAGAGTGAGCATGTTATCGGAGAACAACTATGTACAACCAGTGATTCCTAAATTTAATGGGCATTGTAATAACTGGTCAATACTCAAGGAAAATTTATTAAGATCAAAGAAATATTAGAGTATAATAGAGAATGGGATCTCTATAAAAGTAGATCTCATTGAAGGATAGAGAAAAGCGATTGATGATCAGAAGTTGAAGAATCTAAAAGCTAAGAATTATCTATTTCAAGCAATTGATAGATCAATTATGGAGACAATTCTTAATAAAGATACATCAAAGAATATATGATATTCTTTGAAACAGAAGTATCAAGGCACCATACGAATCAAATGAGCACAATTACAAACTTTTCAAAAAGAGTTTGAGATTCTTCACATGAAGAAAGGAGAATATATCAATGAATACTTTGCTAAGACTCTCACCATAGCTAACAAAATGAGGTTAAATGGTGAGAAAATGACTGATATGCTAGTCATTGAGAAGATTTTGAGGTCAATGACATCAAAATTTGATTATGTGGTCTATTCTATTAAAGAGTCACATGATTTAGACTCTATATTCATTGATGAGTTGTAAAGCAGTCTACTTGTTCATGAACAATGCATGAATGATCATGCCATAAAAAAAGAGGCACTAAAGATCACATATGATGGGTCATCTAGTGGAAGAGGTAGTGGACATGACAACTTTAGAGGCAGAGGTCGAGGGAGAGGCAGGAGCCTTGACAAATCCACAGTAGAATGCTACTATTGTCATAAACTTGGGCATTATCAATATAAATGCCTATGCAAGGATAAAGGAGTAAATTTTATAGAAGCTTGAGAGGAAATATTACTGATGGCTTATGTTGATGATAAAAAGATGAATAGGGAAGACTTATGGTATTTTGACTCAGGTTATAGTAATCATATGTGTGGGTAGAAAGAGTATTTTTCTACTTTGGAAGCAAGCTTTGGAGAAAATGTAAAGCTTGGTAACAACTCAAGTATGGTGGTGCATGGAAAAGAAAATATAAGGCTATGAGGAAATGGAATTGATCAAATCATCACTGGAGTATTCTCTATATTCTTTAAATCATAATTGAAGAATAATTTACTAAGCATTGGATAACTTTTATATAAGGGACTTACAATTATATTTCAACAGGGAAGGCGCAAAATTTTTCATCTTAAAAGAGGTTTGCTTATAGAATCTAAAATGTCAGCCAACATGATGTTTGTTCTACTTACGACAACTCAATCAAGAGATCCTACATGTTTCAATGCAGTCAGAAGACCAGACACATCTTTGGCATTATAGGTTTATACACATCAGCTTTCAAGGCTTGAGAAATCTTCAATAGAAACAGATGGTAAGAGGATTACCTAAATTCAAGAATCCTTCCAAAGTATGCAAAGATTGTTTGGTGGGCAAACAACATAAGGATCTGTTTCTAACAATGAGCTCATGAATGGCCTCCTAAATTCTTCAACTTGTTCATGCTGATATTTGTGGACCAATCATACCAATCTCAAACAGTAGAAAAGGTACCTGATAAGTTTTAGTGATAATTTCAGTAGCAAGATGTGGATTTATTTTTTGATTGAAAAATCAGAAGCTGTTATTACTTTCAAAGGTTATAAAAGTTATGTAGAAATGGAAACAAAATCATGTATAAAGGGATTATGAACAAATCAATGTGGCAAATTTACCTGACAAGAATTTAACACTTTTTGTAATGAAAGTGGGTTACAGAGACAACTAACAACATCATTTACTCCACAACATAATAGAGTTGCAGAGAGGAAAAACATAACCATATTGAACATGGTTCAAAGCATGCTCCTAGAGAAGAAAGTTCCCAAAACTTTCTGGCTAGAAATAGTCAATTAGATTGTACATGTCCTGAATATAAGCCTAACTTTTAATATCAAGAATCAAACTTCTGAAGAAGCCTAGAGTTATGTCAAACCATCAATGAAACATTTCAAGGTTTTTTGGTGTATCTCTCATATATATATGTAACGGACAACAAAAGAACTAAGTTGGATGATAAAAGTTTAAGGTGTGTTCTGTTGGGTGTTGGTGAAGAATTCAAAACATACCGACTGTATAATCTAGCCTTACAGAAAATCCTTATAAGCAAGGATGTTGTATTCGAATAGGATAAATGCTAGGACTAAGACAAAAGACATGAAGCAATAATAGTAGCTGATCTGGAATGGGTTGAGAATGAAGATGAAGATACTATTGTTTTCAATAACAACACAGGAGAAGAAAGAGCCAGTGATTTCAACAACAATATAGAAGAAGGAGATACTGACTTCAACAATAGCACAAGAGAAAATAAGAATTCCTCCTTAAATCCATTAGTTGAAGGAATTCTAGAAAATCCTTTAAATTCAGATGAAAGAAGATATAGAAGACCACCAACTTGGATGAAAGACTACGAAACATGAGCATGTTTCTTTGAAGAAGAAGATGTGGCTAATTTTGTCATATTTGTTGTTGTTGATCCAATTTATTTTGAAGATGCAGTGAAAAATGAATAGTGTAGAAAAGTTATGGACTCAAAAATTAAAGCAATAAAAAAAATGACACATAGGAATTAAATAAGTTATCTGCTGGAGGGAAAAATATTAGAGTGGAGTGGGTATATAAAACAAAACTTAATAAGAATAGAGAGGTGAACAAATACAAAGCAAGACTTGTGACAAAAGGCTATTCTCAACAATATGGGGTAGACTATAGAAAAATGTTTGCACCTGTGGCAAGGATGAATACTATTTATATGATAATAACACTTGCAACTCAAAGCCAATACATAAATTACCGGCTGGATATGAAGTTTGCTTTCCTGCATGGAGAACTAATTGAAGAAGTATTTATTGAGCAACCTTAAGGCTATATGAACAAGGACAATGAAGATAATATTTATCAACTCAAGAAAGCTCTATACGGACTCAAGTAAGCCCCAAGGGCTTGGTCCAGTAATATAAAAGGTTACTTCAAAAGAGAATGATTTGAAAGATGTCATTTTGAGCATGCTATGTTTACAAAAACAACAAAAGAAGGTATAATTCGAATTGTAAATGTATATATGGATGATCTCATATTTAATGGAAATGATGAGTTTATGTTTGTTGAGTTTAAGACATTAATGATGCTTGAATATGACATGATTGATCTTAGAAAGATGCGGTATTTCCTTTAGATAAAAGTTACTCAAAGGACTGGTGGAATATTCATCAGTCAAAAGAAATATGCTCTGGAATATTCATTAGTCAAAAGAAATATGCTTGAGAAATTTGGAATGAATAAACACAATCTTGTTCTTAATCCAATTGTTTCAAGTTGCAAATTGTTAAGAGATGAAAATGGGGTGAAAGTAGAGATCTCCAGTTACATATAAATTGTGATAAGTTTCATGTATTTAACTGCCACTTAACCATACATAATGTTTGTGGTAAGTCTCATTAGTAGGTACATAAGTAACCTTACTGAGCTTCACATAGAGGTAGCAAAGAAAACTTTAAGATATCTTAGAGGAACAATTAATTTTTGGGTGCTTTACAATAGAAAAGGAGACTTGTGTGTCTATACAGATAGTGATTATGTTGGGTGATCAAGAGGACAAGAAGAGCATGTGAGGTTATGTGTTTTTATTCAATTCATGGGCTATATCCAGTTCATCAAAAGAACAACCGATAGTAACCTTATCCATCACTGAGGTAGAGTTTATTGTTGTTGCTTTTTATACATGCTAGATTGTGTGGATGAGAAGGATTTTTGAAATGCTTGGTGAAAAGTAAGACATGCCTATAATTTTGCATTGTGATAGTAACTCAGCTATCAAATTAGAAAATAATACAGTAATGCATGGACAGAGTAAGCACCTAGATGTTCGTTTCCATTTTCTTCATTAACTTATAAAGACTAGAACTGTGAAGATGGTGCATTGCAACAGTCAAGAACAAATTACAGATGTGATGACAAAACCTCTCAAGGTAGAAGTATTTTTAAAGCTGCGAAGTATGTTGGGTGTTTGTCAACAACCAAGCGTAAACAGATTGCATGGTTTAGGGGATACATTGTTAGAGTTATTAATTGTGTATGTTAAAGTTATTAAACATTTCTTACTGTTTAGTAAATAAATCCCCGTTGTTTAAGGAGTATTTATTTGTTTTAAGTAAGTCAATTCCATGTAACATTGTTTTTTGACGTGGTTCTCTCTTTTCATAGAGTTTTTCTATTTAAACAACTACAATTTTAATTATGAATAAGATATTGTATTCTTTGCTTCTAATTGTGTATGATTTGAATGAGCTTTTCTTCCTTGCAATTGAAGAGTTTTTTTTCTCAACATAAAGATTTTAATATCATTTTAAACATATAGTATATAAAAAAATTATTCTTTAACATTATAATTATTAATTTTAAAAAAAATATTTAAAATTATAAAAAAAAAAACTACGAAGCCTACTATGCTAGGACACTGTCTATAACTTTCAAAGAGAAAAACCCAAATTCACTGGCAATTGGATTGGTCATGCTTACGACCTGACTATCTTTTTATATTGAGTAAATGACATATTGTTTGCGAAGTCGTTTGATACCAATATTTTTCAGTCACTAAATAGTGAAACCAATTTCTTTAACCTTAAAAGCATAAATTATAGAGTGTTTTTGACAAGAAAACACTTTTAAAACATTATAGAAACTTCAATTTCTTCTTTTCTAATTCTATAATACTATAAAATCACTCAAAAATACAAAAAAAAAAATGTATGGATCTTGCTACTTTTTTTGACTGGGAAAAACATTATTAATGTATCTCTAAGATGAATTCACAAATATTAAAATTAATTATTTTTCTTAGCAAAATATAGCTAGCCAAATTTCATCTCCTTTTTAACAAATTTATCTTTCATTTCATGACCCTAGGAATAAAAAAAAAAAAACTTTGGGCACACACTATATAGACATGTGGGTGGGTAAATAATACTACTAAAAGTATATGTTATTGCAAAAGGAAAAACTAAAAGGCATGGATGGTTTCTATATTGTTTTTTTTCTTTTTTTTGGTATTTCTCTCTAAGTGGAACCTTTGGTGGCCAGATCGGTAGCCATTTGCTTTTGATTTGTTTAGAAAATGTCCAAGATTGAGGATAAAAAAACACAAGAAAAAAGGATGGCAATTTAAAACTTTACTTGTAATGTCCTCTTACTTGTTAAATGATAACTTTTTAACCTCTTTAGCTTTTCAAATCTAGTATTATTTTTGTAATTTTTTAATTTAAGAGATAAAATAGAAAGTTATTAGATATTATATTTAAAATTGAGCGTATTGATGTCTCTATGGTGTTGTTCGGTAATGGTATAGTTGAGGAATGAACTTTTAAGCGTAAACATTTTTTTCATCAATATTACGCAGATTTTTAGTCACCATGATTTAGGCACAGCAAATGACATGTCAAATGCCTTTTGTTTTAAAAAAGGATCGGAGGATATCATGTTATCTCCTGAAAAAATTTATATCAAAGCCGAAGAATGCAAGCCTTAGCTATTAAACTTACGTACACATGCTTTTTTTTTTTCATAGCCCACTAGTGTCAGGCCACCTGAGCTCGTGCGCATGGACTCTTTTTAGTGCTTTGTTTTTATTTATTTTTTAATTTATTTATTTATTCAATTTAATCCTTAAACATCTAGTTTCTTTTAAAGTGGTAATTGCAAGTTATTTTGTTTTACTTATATTGAGTAATCATGATCCCATATAAATATTTTGATATTTTATTAGTGGTTGATGTTGCAAATATCTATTTTTTTTTTCAATCATTTAAGTTATTTTTGAATTCACCACATCAATTAGGTCATATCTAGTTATCTCCCGCACAATTTATTTATTTTAATTGAAAAACATATTATTAGCACCAAACCTATTTTTTTACATTAAAAAAAATAGATTTAACTTGTGCTTAGCTCAAGACAATTATCTAATTAAAAAACCTAATTGCACTGGAAAATTATAATAGCTCAATATACATGGGAACTATTTACTATAATATAGTATTGATGTAAAACTTAAATCTTGCTTTTAAGAGCATGATGTCTTTTTATAAGATCCATTAGTCATTACAAAAATCACCAAGCATAAATTTATCTTTCTATTCTTGATTGTATAATAAAACAATTAAAATGCCCTATCTTGGCATGAAAGGACAAATTTTAATATTATCACAATGATTTGTGTATTATTATGACATCAAATGATAAAAATACACACCAAAAAAAAATGACATCAAAAGGTTTCTTTGTCTTTTCATTATGATTTTTTTAGAATTCTAATATCAACTCAAATGTACTTTAATACTTAGTTAAGTAAAAAAATAAAATGTGCATGTGTGGTGCACTCTAAGATGGGTAATGAGAACTGTCAGGCAATACATGTGGCTTCTCTAGCATTCAAGAGTATTTTTATGTCATGTCATTGGAAATATTGTTGTGTTATCTTTTTATTAATATGAGAGTTGTCTCTAGTAATGGTCTTGTTGTCATTCATAAACCTTTGTTTTTTCCCCTTCCGTGTTCTCTTATCCCATGAGAATCACAATTTACTCTTTTTTATTGTTGATATTTCAACACTAGTCATTATTATTTGGACTTTTATTATTTTATCTTAATTTTTTTTCAATTGTTTTTTTTTTTTTCAGCTTCACCATTCAATCCTGATTTATTAGTTATTATATTCTTTATCTTAGTCCTCATTAGTGTTTTTTTTTTGTCTTGGCCTCTTTATAAAGGTTTTAATGGTTTTTATTTTAACCCTTGATTTAAATTAATGATATTATTTGTTTTAATTTGGTCTTTATTGTCTTGATTGTTTTTTTTTGTAAAAGTTAGTATTATTTTCGAATTCTCCAGTAATCAAAACTTTTTTTTTCATTTTACTAAATTGATTTTTCTTTTCAATCTCTCTTCATTATATGTATAATTTTATTTTAATTATGATCCATGTTTTTTTAATTGATATTTTTCTATTTTTTTATATAATTGATATTTTTCTATTTTATCTTTTAATATTTTGATACTTCAAGTGTAATGATCCAGATTATAAGTTTAAGAAATTAATACAAATATTTGTTTTTTATAAAAAATATAATTCTTTCTAGTTTTTAAGGTGTTATTTTAGTGCCAAAGATTCATGATTAAAAGTTTACATAATTGTTTTTTTACTTCATTTATGTATTTAAATATATTTTTATAAAAAAAGACAATACAACCCTGCATCAAAATGCAAGTATGAAAACCCTCGATAAAAGATGTCTGGCAGTGTATTTTAAAATATTTTAAAAAAAATTAAAAATATTTTATTTTTATTTTCTATATTAAATTAAAAAAAAATATTTTTATATGTTGATATTAAAAATAATTTAAATTAAATATAATACCAGAAGTACAAGTATTAAATGGTGAGTTCTTGTTTAACTGTTAAGGAGAGGGGCGCATGCGACTCAAGAACAGGTGCGGGCCAAGGGCGCAGTATTGGCAAATCGCAGATCGGAACTCAAAGTGTAAGCTTGACTTTTGATCCATGAGGTGTCTGCGAGCAGTCAAACCGTGATTCGCTACCCAACAAGCGCTCTATTTTCCTCGACCACACGTGTGACGTGTACGGGTAGTTTAGTCATTGTCAACAGCAGCTAAAGGAATTCAGATGCTCTGCCTGTATATTTCTTTTAGAAATATATTAAAATAATAATTATTAGTAATCTAGGTTAAGTGGCACTCCCGCAACAGTAAAAGGTGAATTCTTCAATATACTCTTTTTAATGTATAACTATTATCACAGAAACACGTGTCACATTTGTATTGATCAAAATCGAAATTCCTGATACCTAAAATAAGACAGGTCATTGCACGAGTTACCGCAGACCAAAAGCTATGATCCTCGCTCGAGCCAGCAATCAACGACGTTCTCTATCTATCGCACCTTATTGTCACTTGGCATATGCCCAAAGAACTATCTGTAGCCAGGACGCTCCTGAATCGTGCAGCTTACTGGGCCCTGGCACTCTAGAAATATGGGAAAGCAGAGCGATCACATAGGATGGCTAATAAGTTGATTTCGAATAAATTCTGGACTTGTCATAGGCCCGCGATTCAAGAGGTTGTATCTCCACCATCTATAAGCCCAAAATGAAAAGGAAAGCACATCAGACGAAATTCCTTCCGATTCTCGCCCAAAATCGTACAGGTAAACAGACTAAAAGGATTTGCAGAATCCCTTCGTAATATGGAAGCATGGATGCTATATAAAGTACCCGGGAATGAAGTGTCCCTTTCCATTTTCTAAACCCGATTTATCTAATCCATTATCTAAGAACTTAATAAAGGGTCGCTGCCAGATTTGTGCCGATGGTAGGTCCATTGTTCAGCAACAACCTGTTCTCGAGCGCGAGAGCGTCCATTAAAGGAGGCCTGGCTTGTTGTTTGGATTGCTCTGGTCAAACGTCAGGCCTCTAGATTAAATTCCATAAATTAAATTGTTGAATTTTTCATCCACATAAAAGCAGAAGCAGATCAGAATGAGCCCATGTTTTGCAACGGTTCCCGATTTTCACTACCATTTTCTTCAGTGCTTTCCAGGAGATTATCTTGTATGTTAACCTTGTAGGTTTGCCTTATAAGACCCGGACAGAAACCTGAACTGGGCATCGGTAGCTTGGAAGTGCAGAACCTGCCTTGACCATCAGCGTTAGATGCTACTGAACAGGCCCCCTACTTATTACTGAACAGCGAGAGAGACCCTAGTGATACCAAATCACCATGGGTAGGTTTAGGCCCGCACTTACAGAAAGATCATGGGGGTGGGTTCATTTACCTTCTCAATAATTTCATAAAAAAGAAAAGAGAGAACATACAATATTTAGGTATGCTGTGGGGTTTTGTGGGGACCCCACATCTGCTCTCTGGGCCCATTCATATTGACTAGCTCGTATGTACTTGCGATGCTCTCCACGATATCTTCTCTAGAGAGAGAAAAGTAAGGGTTTCTCATGGAGGTGTTTTAATACCAGAGAGAGGGCTAAGGGCGAACATAGTGAGATGTTCTCCCCGTACGAGACAGCACTCCCCCATGGTTACACACGTACGCAACCACACGGGTGCTGTTGCCGCCAGTAGGAGCACCCCTTTCATATGGAAACATTACATTGTAGTGACTGTTTACTGTTTTAAAGTAATATTTTATTTGAAAATATATTAAAATAATATTTTTTTTGTTTTTAAAAAATTAATTTTAATAAAATAAGTAAAAAAGTACAATAAATATTAAAAAAAAAAAAAATTGTCAAACTAAAAGATGATATTTCATAGCCTCCCCCTGTTTGACCCCAGTTATCGCTCTCGACTTTTACTTTTCTCCTCACGCTTTATGCTCAGGAGGGAAGTTTCGGTGGGCCCTGAATTGAATCTAGGAACTTGGATGAATAAAGCAAGCCAAGCTTAATCATTCGGTCATAATTTCTTTCAAGTAGCTCCTTCCTTTCTCTTGGTTAACCCCTCTCGTTTCTTGTATAAACAAATCAAAACTTAGGCCAAATCATGTAAAACAATACATGGTAATTTCATGGGTTCGGTTTCCTTATTTCTTAAAAGTTTTGTTGGATTCTGAGTTATTCAGCAGGATAAAAAGGGTTTGTTGAGTAACGAAAAAGGTCGTCTATGTTCCCAATCCAACTTTTTTTTTTTTTAGTTTTTTTTTTCAATAGAAAACCAGAAACATTTTCCTTTTTTTTCCATTTAGGATATTCTCTTTTTTTTTTTTTAAATTTGAGCAGTGGGAAATGTTTGAAAATCATAGTTGTTTTCTTCATATATAGACAAAAAAAAAAAAGATTACCAAAATGTATCTATAAAAATCAAGTTTCTAGGATTATCTCATTAAAGAAATGTGTGTATATATATAAATGGGTAAGGGTAGAATATCTTAATAATTGTGGATGTTGAGGCAGTGGAACAGCAATAAGGTAAATAAACAATTGAATGAATTTTATGTTTTTCATATCATTATAGCAAGAAACACACACAAAAAAAAAATCCTTGAATTGAGTCTAACTCTAAGGCATAAAAGTTATGATCCATTTTCATTGGGATTTAACCTAGACTAATTTAGAAAGTAAATATATTACATTAATGATTCTTAATACTTCCTCTCAAGTTGGAGAGTAAATGTTATGAACTCTAACTTGTCACATAGTGTTACAAATTGATTTTTCTCTAAGACCTTTCTAAATATATCTGTCAACTAGAGATGGGTAGATATATGTGAAGGATTGGTCGTTCTAACTTGTAGTTTTTCTTGAACTATATGACAGTTAATCTTATGTGCTTTATATGCTAATGGAAAACTGGATTCGTTGCAATGTATAAAGTTGTTTGATTGTCATGAAACAATGATGTAGGAGCTACTTGTGAGACTTTCAAATCTTGTAATATATAGCGTAGCCAAGTTAACTCCAAGCATGTGTTAGCCATATCTCGATACTTGACTTTTGTTGAAGATCTAGAAACATTGGCTTGTTTCTTAGATTGTCATGAGTTGATAGAATTTCCTAGAAACCTTTAATTGATCTACTAGTTGTTCGACAACCACCCTAATCTGAATCACAAAAGGCTTTTATGGCAAGATTGTTGGTGGCAGGAAATAGCAAAATCTGAAGTCCTGAGTCTTGTAGAGTATCTAGGGCATACTTTCTCTTAGACATAAAAATGTCTTTCTTGGGACAAGAGAATTTACTATCCAAGAAATATTTCGGATCTCGAAGATCTTTGATATGAAAGCGTTGAAGAAACCTTCGAACATGTTCCATTTCTTGGAGATTATTTCTTGTGAGAAGTATGTCGTCAACATATATAAGATCAATGGTAAATGAAGTACCTTGAGCCTTAGTGAAAAGAGAATAATTAGCCTTTAATTGTAAAAGGATTTATTGACCGACATACAATGTTCCCCCTTGTCGAGGAAGGCCCGGAGGAGGATCCATATAAACTATTTCATGTAAATCACTATGAAAAAAAGCATTTTGTACATCTAATTGATGGATGAACCGATGACGGGAAGCAACAACAGTAAGGAGGCATCAGAGGGTGGTGAGTTTGGCAGTAGAGGAAAAGTGTCATGATAGTCAACTCCTTCAACCTGAGTGTATCCCTTAGCAAAAAGACGAGCTTCGTAATGCTCAATGGTGTCATCAAACTTGTATTTGATTTTGTAGACCGATTTGTAACCAATCTATTTATGACCAACAGGCAACATAACCAAATTTCATGTGTTATTTTACTGGAGTGCTTGTAATTCTAAGTCCATGGCATGTCACCAATTAGGATCATGGATAGCTTGAGCATAAGATTTGGGTTTAGTGTGATATGTGATGTTAGCTAAAAAACACAATGGGAAGAGGAAAAATGAGAATATAAAAGAAAATGAGAAAGAGGGTACCGAGTACCTGTAGGACGAGGCACCAAGGAAGAGTGATTGACATGGTTAGACATGTGGTAGTCACGATGCCATACTAAAGGTTGTTTACAATGAATGGACTGGCGTGATGGAAGTAAGGGTTGGGTAAGGGAGACTGGTCATGTTAAAGTAGTAGCAACATCGTTTATTCATGGCGGGTTTGTATCTATTGGTGAGGAAAGAATGAGCTAAGAGGGTACGGGCAAAGCATGCATGGTGTGACTATTAGATTTATGAGTAAGTAGTTCATTTGGGAAGTTGGGACTAGCAATCAATTGAGATGGTATAGGTGGATCTTGTAGAAAGGTTTGGAGTTGTAGAAAATAAAAAAATATATTCATAAAATTTAACATCATGACTTACAAAAAAATGTTTTTTTCTTCTAAAATTGTAAAGTTTGTAGCCTTTTTGATCAATAGGGTAACTAACAAAGATACAACGTTTAACACTGGGTTCAAATTTATGAGTGGGATGGATAACAGTTGCATAACATAGACAACCATTAAGTGAGTAAAGGATGGTAGGCGGCGGTATAACAATTCATAGGGTGATTTTTTGGATAATTATGAAGGGAGATAGTTAATGAGATATGTAGTAGTTGAGACATATTTTTCCTAGAAGGAAATGGTAAATGGAATTGAAATAGTAATGCATATGCTACACTAAGGATATAACGATGCTTACATTCAACAATTCTATTTTGTTGTGGAGTGTAAACGTAAGTGTGTTGATATACAATTCCATGAGTTTGAAAAAAATCTCTCATGAAAAAAAATCAGACCCCTTGTCAACTCTGATGGCTTTAATATTGACATGGAATTGAGTATGAGCGAAAGTGACAAATGATTTTAAAATAGGTTGAGTGTCAGACTTATGTTACATCAAGAAAATCTATGTGCATCTAGTAAAATCATCGACTATGATAAGAAACCAAATGCTCTTAGATATGTGGAAATTTTATATGGACTCTAAATATCACAATGTAGTAAATCAAATGGAGCATAAGTTTAGATTGTACTTAAATAAAATAATAGTCTGGTTTGTTTGACCATTGTGCAAACACTATAATTATTATCATGAGGAGATAAAATGGAGACACTAATTTAAGGCGAGGAAGTGACGAATGATTGAGTGGCATATGCCATAAATTTGGGTGTTGAGAAGCTTGATAAGAGGTAGGGTTTCTTTGTAACATAGACATGTAATAAAGACCACCATGTTATTTACTCGTGCTAATCATCTTTATCATAGCCAAGTCTTGTAGGACACAAAAAGTAAGAAAAAAAATAGCACAACAATTGAGAGAATTAGTTGCTTTACCTGTAAACATTATATTCAATTGGAAAGAAGGAATGCAAACTTTATCTAAGGAAATATCAAAATTGAATGGTACAATGTCAGTGGAAGTAATTTGAGCTGAAGTTCTAACTGGTAAATTAACAATAGATATTGGTGAGGATTCTAACTTAGTGAAAAGTGTGGAATCAAAAGTGATATAGTTAGTAGCTTTGTTATCCAAAATCCAAGGCTTGGTGAATATATAATTAATTGAAGTAAGGGATAATGAAGATAGATTTGATGTATTTGTGTAAGCATCGCTATTACTGGGAGTAGGATTTGGAGTCATTAAAGACATGGCATGGGCAAATTGTTGCAACTGTTCTGCTGAAAATCCATTTAATGGATTTTGCTGAGAGAATTGTGGTTGTTAGGCCCAAATTGAAGTTTGGGCTTCTACATGCAGTGTAAAAATTTTGAACTTAGATAAAAAACAATTAGACAATAATACAGCTTACCTTAGGTAGGGTGCACTAGGGGTGACGCGTCTTCCCTGTGCACAACAAGTCCCCTTACCCAAGATTCTCGCAAACCATTAAGTTCCTAATGACCTTAATACTAGGTGGCGACTCCTTATAATTATAGTCGTAATTTTTATAGCTATAAAACAAACCTTTTTTTCACAATACGCCGTTCTCCCCCAAAACTCAGGGGATGGCAGGGCGCGAAGCGCAAAAAATCACCGTCATGACAGTGTCTTTTGGAATTATTGGAGGAATTGGATGTTATTTGTCATTGTGTTTCATCTTGGACAACCAAAGAGTAAGCTTGACAGACATTGGATAATGGAGTCATCATGAAGATATTATTGCGCACTCCACTGTAAGTATCCATGAGACCCATAATGAATTGCATCATCCAATCTTCTTCAGTTGAAAAGGTGTGATGCGTGTCTAATTCATCCCAAAAACCTATGAGTTTTGTTAAATAAGTTGAGACTATCATGGAGCCTTGTGAGAGAGATGCCATGGATTTCTAAATTTGATAGATTGTTGTTGCATTCTTCTGTGAATGAACTACCTCTTTGGCTAAATCAGGTTTTACAAAGTGAGCAAGCCATGATAAAAGCATGCTATTGCATTGATTCTAGAGAGCATATTATGTTTGGTTTTTCTGTTTCTTAGTGTGGTTGAATGATGCCATTGACAAAACCAATTTTATTCTTGGTTGTGAGTGCATGGATTTACTCCAAGATGGGTAATTGGCACTATTCACTTTTTTTAGAACAAGAATATGACTAGGATGGTTTGAAGGGCGGACATAAAATAAAATTGACGAGTTGGTTGTAAGGGTGTTATAGTAATTTATTATTTTTATAATTATTTTCCTCTGAATTCTATGTGCATGTGTGATACACGCACCGACAGTATTTAAACTCACGTCCGCTTTTGGCGGTGCATGTAACGTTGTCTAGTAGAGGAAAATATCTCTCTAGCATCTTCGTGGATGCGCTTTCATGTTCTTTTCTTCATGGTATGATGCGTGGCCTCATACAGTGGCTAAAGACGTGACGGTGGGCGATTGAACTTTTTCCTCATTTCTCTCTTCTTCACCTTAAACCACACGACAACCCGCCGATTTTATTGTTATTTCATTTCAGTCCCTTCTTTTTTAATTGTGTTGTATGGTCTTTATTTCTGTCATGTAAGTTTTAAATTGTTTCAATCGTGTTCTTCGATTGAAATTGATTATATATCACGTTTTTATTTCAATCCTTATTCTTTTAATTTTTGGTTTAGTTTTAAATCTCTTGATATTTTTGGCACAAAAGATTTGATTTTTTTCAATTTGGTCCTTTTATTGAAATTGATAATATATTTTATTTTTATTTCAGCCCTTATACTTTTAATTTTTTATTTTAATTCTTTAATTTTTTATATTTCTTAAATAGTTCTCATTTTAGTCCATATTTATATATGTGTGCTATTAGTTTTGGGTTTTTAATTTTTTTTTTTGTTGAGATTGTATTTATTTCAAAAATTTTGTTCTAAAATTTTAGTTTGTGTTTATGATTATTTGAAAATTGATATTTCTTCTTCTTCTCTTTCTTTGCCCTTTCATTTAGTTTTTTTTTATTTTTTTATTTTCACATCAAATGATTTTTTTAGCTAATCATTTTTTATTTTTTTAATCATTTTTTTGTTTGTTCATTTGTTAAAGTTTTTGAATTTTTTTTATTCTTTTATTGAATTTTGTTTTCCTATTATTCATGCAGCAATAACAATAATTGTAGTTTTTTTTTACTTCCTCTTTTGTTAATGTTTTTAAGTTTTTTTTTCGGGGTAATTAATAATTTTTATTGTTTTAGCAATAATAATAATTATATTTCTAGATATTAAGTCTTCAATGTTGCTGATATTATAATAGAGTGTGTTGATGTATTTCATTGTATCAAACCTTACATGTATAGATATTATATTTTATTTTTGAACTAACAAAACATATTAATTGTTTCAATCCCAATAATTATAAAAATTATTTACTCAACCCGCAACGCAATGCAATTAATTTAACTAGTTTATACTAAATTACGTTTACCGCCTTCATGCATCAAAACTAAATTCTATATCATATGCACAGTCATTATTATATATTTTTTCCATGATTTTAGGGTGGATAACATGCCGACTTAACTCCTCCAAGAATAAAAATAGTAGATCTAGCATTGGTGAATATATCAACTAATGTAGCTAACAACTGCTTTCTTTATTACTCGAGTTAGACGGTGATTTTTCGGTTAAACTTGGCGCTTGATAGTGCCAATAATACAAGGGATGGTCGTACAATGCCTGTGAATTTACCCAACCCAAATTGGTGGCATTTTATGTAAATAAAACGAGGTAACATGAACTCTAATACTATTATGTCACATCATTCAGGGTCTAACAGGCCCCACTCTCACCCCCACACCCTTCCCTTGGCCAGACAATGAAACAAAAATCTCTCATGTTTCTCACTCTCTAATCTTTACGGTATATGCCTTTGACTTGGACTAATCGCTCATACGCCTTTTTTTTCTCTGCAATAGCACCATCCCTTTCTCTCAATCTTTGCTTCTTCACACCCCTTTTTCTTTGCTTTTAAAACCCTCAGCCACCCACGCACGCATACACACACTTGGCTTGTAACTTGCAGCAACTCCACCCTCCGCGATGTCCCTACTACGCCCCCGTCACCACTTATCAACACTCACTGCCTTAACTTTTATTTTATTTTTCTCTGCCTCAGCTACAACACTCTCCCAACTAGGTAAGCATATCACTCACTCACTAAATCCAACTTCATTCACTTCATGATAATTTACCTGGTCTAACTGGGTACCCTTTTTATTTAATATACAGGTGGCGGAGTGCTTCAAGAGGGAGGGGAAGATAAGAAAAAAGCAACTGGGTTAGGGGCATTATGCCCGTTAGTTCTGACTCAGAAGCGACTTGGTGGACCAGGTTCTTCACCTCCTTCCTGTAGATCCAAGTGTGACAAGTGCTCACCATGTAAACCAGTTCATGTGCCAATTCAGCGTGGTTTGAGTATGCCATTAGAGTATTACCCAGAGGCTTGGAGATGTAAGTGTGGCAACAAGCTTTTTATGCCTTGAAGAAAAAACCAAGAGAGTACAAAAGGCAAATACAGTGAAAAGAAATGACTTTCGCTCTTGCTAGTGGTAACTGTAGCTCCCATTGGCTGGCTATGGAGGTGGGTACTGCTTTTCTGTGCTTATATTATGATTGCAATTGGACAGGGAGCTTTGGGAATGCAAGTTTCTGTAGAGGTGAGGTTACTATACCAAGAGAAATACCTCTCTCCCTCTCTCTCCCTCTCTCTTGTTAAGGACCCTTTCTTTTCTTTGTTTTTATTTTCTTCCAACTTTTTGATGCAAGTTTATTGATTACTAGACATATTGTAATTAAGTAGAAAAGCTGTAATTAAGATGAGCTTCTTTATGAGAACAGAAGGTGCAACGCCTGAGTTCTACCTCTCTCTCTCTCTCTCTCTCTCTCACACACACACACACACACTTATACTTGAAGATATTTTACTGTAATTGAAGTCAACATATATATCCGAGTTGAAAGATTTCGGGGAGTGATATTTTCACGTCATGTGATTACAAAGATCATGCTTAGTTTCTTAGCTAAACTAGTTTTTATGTACTCGCAGTGTTACTGCTAGCTATGAATTAGACAACAATAACAACGGTAGCATATGAAAGAGTTGAGGAGCGGGCATATATATATGTGCAAAAGACAACAACCAGCACTGTCTCCATCATGCTTTTATGTAGCTAACTAGATTAACTAGAAGAATTGGAAACGCTTGCAGTGAACATGTAAGAGAAAAGATAGGCACCCACCTGTTTGTGCTCATTAATTTTTCTGCAATCCTATAACCCCTTCTGCATTTCTCATCTATGCTCTCTTTCGCCGTAGAGAGATGCGACAGATTTCATTTGTATCCAGTCTCCGTGGCATGGTTTTTCTTTCTCCTCATGGTTTGGTACCTGAAGGTTTCACAACATTGCTGATTTAAGAACCAAAATTGCCCATTCTGATTCTCCACATTCTGTCACCTTAGGACAAAGAAGGTGTCATCGATCTGACACATTAATTTGGCGTTAAGGAGTTAAGTTAATAAATTTAGCACCCCATTAACTGATATCAAATAAAGTAGAGTAGCTTTTCAGTGGAACGGCCAATTGACTTGATCTTAAAGATGTTGGCGTATATTAAGGATTCAACCAGTCAATAAATGCCATAGATTAGATGTTCAGTGAAATGAAAAGGAATAAATGGGCTCAAAAGGAGAGCGAATGGAATGGATTTGAATGATGATTTCCAGAAAAAATCACTGCAATAATGTCTTTTAGATTTGATTTGTTTTATTTGACAACTGATGCCACTTCTAATAATGAATCTGCTGGTAGTATCATGTGACCCTTTCATCTTTCCTCGTAATGTTTTCTGTTCCTGAAGTACATTATTCTATAGCACCTGCTGTTACAATTATAACACCATGTAGTCTTTGTATGTTTTACATATTTCCAAAGTGTATTTTATTTTAAGAAGTATTAAATTAACATTACTTTTTATAATCACGCGTAAATCATAATATAAAAAAAAATCAATTTCACAAAATAAATAAATAAATATAGATGATCCAAGAAGAAGAAAAAACGAAACGATTAACGATATTTCAGTTTCCCATCAGTATAATTTCAAAGCTACTAATTCCATATATTTTCCTTTTCTTTTGCAAATTTGCCAAGAGTGGAAAATTTTCATCGGCCTGTATCCCACTTGCAGTACATGAAGAATAAGTTCATGTTTGAATTAAGAACCACGGTACTGCAGATTTTTCTTTGCACGTGGAATGTTCATTGACTAACCAGTGGAAAATTTGTTCCCCGAGCTAACCTGAAAGTCTTTCGAAATATTTCCTCTTTCATAATATGAATTCACACTAGCTTCGTTCTCACGTTTGGCTATGGTGTAAATAGTAGATGAGCGACCCCACCACAGTGTCCCATACCCGCCATTGTTGCTTTCTCGCAGCGAAAGAATAACGTAATATATTCATTGCAAGCAAAACTTTGTTTTTTTAATAACGTGGTTCTCCTAGCAAGCTTTCATTCACTTAACTAATTTTACAAGTTTTATAATTAACCGTCATGTAATTTTTTAATTTTAAATATAAAATTGTAAAGAATAATTTTTTTAATCTAAGAGGTTAAAACTTTTTTAATGAGATGCACGAAAAGTTGTTTCGTTTCTGATTTGTACAGTTTCCAAATCTCTATATGTATCCCATGGTCTTAAAAAAAAAATAATTAACTCGCTGGGGATGAGTCCTGTGTGCATACACCTGTTTAATGCAGATTATTGTTCATCGAGTTATATGATTATAAGATTGTGGGAGTTTATTCGTATAACAAATATATATGGATGGAAATTTAAATCTTCCTTCAAATGTACAGAGGCAGTGGTTGGAATTTAAGATTGAACAAGGGTTGTGTCATGCAGAACATATATAGCCTCCTGCCAAGCAAGAAAAAAAAAACATTTTTCTCATTAATTTATGGCTTTGATTAAGCAAGCAGTGTTACTATCACATTTGTTGAATAATATACAAAAGGGATGATCGTGTTAAAAACCATCTCTTAAAAAATTTAAGTTGTTAGATGGGTTTCAGAATATAATTTATATTATTTTTAAACACACCTTCTCAGGTGAAAACCTTTTAGGCTTGAAACTTGTATAGACACATATTATCATATGCTTGATTTTTATCAAATAGAATGAGGATTGTGAGATTCAAACTTGTGACCGTTGGATCAACAAGGTTCTAATATCATGTGAAGAAACTATTTTACCTAAAAATTTAAATTATTTGATGAAATTTTAAGATATAATTTATATTATTCTCTAATATTTTATAATATAATTATTGTTTTTTTATTTATTTACCGGAAGATATAGTAAATATTTCAACTACATAATAGAAATAGATGTTTTTATTATATTATAATAATCGCAGAATTATGGTAATTGAATGTCGCCATACAAAAAGAAGAAGAGAAACGAAGGACGGTTAAAAGAAAAGCTTCTCAAACTCATGCTTTAAAAGGCTCCACTGCTACTGCCCTTTCAATCAATCAATCAATCAAGGGGTGATATTTATTTATGGTGGTGCTCATGGAATTTCACCAAAATCTGCACACGATGTCTTGTTCCTCTGTCTGATCACGAGACCTGACATTGTATAATTCTTCATTAATAATGACTTTATAACCTCTAAAATTTACGGGCATTTGAAAATATTTAGAATAGTAGAGACTATTTCTGTATAATATTTCGTGTTTTTTTATTTATTTATCTGTTTATCCAAAAATGCTTTATAAAAAAATGATAAATGTAAAATATTTTACAATGAATATTCAAACTTATTTTTATATTAAAAAATATCTTCAACTTATAAAGTTTCATAAATTATTTTATAAATACTAATTCATTTACAATATTATCTAACTATTTTAATTGCTGTATTTATCTCACTGTCATCATCATCTTCTTCTTCTTCTTCTTCTCCGCCATTATTAATATTAGAAGGTAAGTTAACATCATGGCTCCAAAATGAATTCAAATCCCAAAGGAGGTCTGGCAGGCAGTATGCGCATTTCCTTGCCACCTTCGTTTAGCTTCGGGTTATCGGAGGAGATGATTTTGAAGTGATTCTTGATTTGACAGTGCTGCTGTGGTTGCCGGTGAACGACTACACTTGAGACTTCCGCTGTGATTGGTAATGCCTGCAATCGCGGTTAGGTTAAAAGTAAAAATAAAAAGTAAATTTATATTTTTCATATTTTCAATTTCATTTTTAACCACGCTGGGGTAAACACATCAAATGGTTTCTTCGCTGTGATAACGTGCATGAGAATAGGATTTAGCGTACGTTTGACACTGCAGTTGTATTATTTTTTATTATTATTATTATTATTATTATTTATTTTAAATAAATTTTTTTGGTATTTTTAAATTATTTTGATGTGATGATGTTAAAAATTATTTTTTTAAAAATAAAAAAAATATTATTTTAATATATTTCTAAACGAAAAGTATTTTCAAAAGGAACCGCAACCACACTCCAAACACCCCCTAAATTATTATTTTTATTATTTTTAAAAAATTATTTTGATACTAACAATATCAACATATGAAACCTCAACACGTACCGGTATTTTTGAAGTCATTTTGCTACGCAATAAGTTATGGTGCCGGAAAAAAAAAAGACTTTTAAAACAAAATCGAAATCATAAAACTATACCTAAAAGTATTTTCATTTTAGTAATTGAAATAATTAAAATTATTTTTATAAAAAATATGTAAAAAAGCATTGTTCATCCGCGTACAAAATCGTGAGGATTGGAGTATTTTTATTTATTTATTTGGTGTTTTAGTTCTTTTTTTGTCAACATAATCCTTATAAATTTAGTTGCAGTAGAATTGGGATTAGAGTTTTTAGCTTTTTTTAGTCCTTATAGTTTTTTTTTCATTTTTAATCCCTGTTTAGTGAATTTAAAAAAAAATCATTATTTTATTTTCATAGAAGTCCTATACTAGTGGACTTCTTTTATAGGGCTTGTTTTTATTTTTATTAATTAAATTATATTCAAATAAAATCCATAAAATTATTTATAAAAAAAAATATTCCATTAAATACCATTTATCCCTGGATTTGTTTTAAAATAAATTATAAGATTTTATACTATCATACAATTTTCTTATATGACTTTTCATGATTGATGTTTTTACCCTTCAAGATTAATTCAAGTTAATTATAATTGAATAAATAAAATTACGTTCAATATATTATTTAACTACATGCCAATCAATTCAATTTTTTTGTTTTGATGAGATTCTTGTGGTTTTTATAAAATCTTTTTAGAAAAGTTTAAATAATTACCTTTTTTTACTTGAAATAATTATATGATGACATAATTAAATAAAAAGGATTCATCAAGCTCCCTGTGTCCCGCGATTAAATTCATCTTTCGCTTATTTTTGTAGCTCAAGTTTTAGTACGCAGCAAAAGATATCCCTCCCTTCAGCAGCCCTACCATGCACTGTTCACGGGAAAATGACGTTTTCAGTTCAAGAACAGTGGCATGGAAGTTTTATAGTTCATGAATCAGAGGTGCTTTGACCATCAGCTGTTTTCTTGCATGTCTATGCAATTCCTCAGGAGGGTGGCCAAGAAAAATTATAATTTATTTATGTAACGAGACTTGTTTAGACACATCCTGAGCTTATCACAAGCGCAAAAAACTTTATGTTTAAACTCAGTAGTCCCAGTCACTATTCATCGACTCATGTTATAATACACCGTAAAAACAATTTACAAAAGCTATAATCTGGAGCTACACTGTACGTAAACAATGAATTTTTTTTTTATTAGAGAAATCTTGTCTCTCAAAAAAATATATTTTATGGATCTAAGTGGGCTGGTACAACACTGATTGTCCTAAATTTTCATAAAAAATATATGTCCTGACTCGAAATCAAAACTTTATATACAGAACTGCAGATATCAAATCTTTTACCATCATATTATACCTACCAGAGACAACGAAACCCTAAAAGACAAACCAAGTTCTTAAGATTCTACACGATGCTTGTCTAGCACTAATGGCACCACGTTCAAAACAGAAAAGCTAACCAAAGCATTCTAGTCATATTTTACAGTATATTTATTATTCTAATATATTTTCAAGTTAAACTACTTTAAATAAATAGACTTTTAACCAAAGCATTCTACTCATACTTTAAATAAATAGACTTTTGATGCTATATTATTTTAGAAAATAATTCGAAGAAACCTAAGAGAAACATTTTGTTTATATTTCCATCCGGTTTCTTTTTTGAAGAAATAGATCATTTTATAAGAAATTTAATATATGATCTTTATTAAGATATTTATATAAAAAATAATTAAGATTTGCTAAGAAGAAGAAGAAGAAGAAAATAATAGACGGGTGCATCTATTAATGTTCATGGTGAAAATTGATGATGGACTGGATCACCTTAAGTTTATTTTGGACCACAATAGCCCAAACCAGTAGGCCGACTCATGTGCTTAATTAAAGCCCATGTCACCATCATTATACTTACAGAACAACTTAACTGGAGAGAATTTATTCTAACATAGACTGCATGGAGCTCAGATCATATAATTTTCAGAGAATATATTCAACAGTTTGAAGTTCAACCGGTCCGGTCTGCCCACGCATTACAGCCATCAAGTCACTGCTATCACCTCCCAAGTATGCTTTCATAAATGCAACCACAGCTCCTCCAATAAATCTCCTCATTGGCTCCCTGGACTTCCCATTCTTGCACAGACAATATGTAGTTTTTCCTCGAATCCCTTCAGTATCATCATCTAGCATATCAAGATGTCCATAATCCTTAACAACAAAATAACTAGCCGGCCCTTTACATTCTTTGAAAAAGTCCTTGTGATTAACACCCTCAGGTGCACAAGGAGGGAACAGAGGGTTCTTCTTCAGCTCGCCCAAGCCAGAACCGATGACCATAACTGCCATATCAAGATCAAACGAACGAGGAACATATGTGAGTACTGGTGGAGTGGTTTGTTTCCCTTTGTCCATTCCATCAACTGGGTCCACACCAATTAGTGCTGAAAATTTTAATGTGGTCGCTGCTTTCTCAAGAGCTGATGCAAAAGCAGTCTTGCCACCTCGGCTATGACCTGCAAGGCCTAGCTTGCTTAGATTTGGTTTAACATGGGGTGGAAGTAGGTGATGCAGTCCTTCGGATAGCCAATTTGTGGTTGCGGTCACAGATTTAATTTCATCACTAGAATCTTGTCCAGCCACAAGATATAGCTGCCAAGTGCAGGGAAGAAAGATTCAATGAGTAACAAAGCAGTGCTAGTTAAAATTCAAATTGAAAATTGAAGAGATCAATAGGTAAGCAACATGCGACTAAGACACCAATCGATGCGGTTGAAGAACCGAACCTTCACTAATATATGGCATTTCTAGCATCTATCCGATTGTTTTCCATGGGAACGGGTAGAGAAAATAGAGAAGTTGCTTCAAAGTGTCGCTTTCAAAATGTGAAAAACAAGGACAATTATACAAGGGATGGGGTATATGTGAAGACTGAAAAGAATACAAACGAATGAAATTTAGCATCAGGAGACAAGGATACAATATTGCGAGCATTCTGGCTCATCCATCATCAATCATATCAAGATGCCGTTGATAATCGTTTAATAGGCCTTCAAAATTTCTCTTGAGAAAACGAAACTTTGAAATCTTTTTCCTTAGAGATGAAGTTACTTGGGGGACTAACATGGCGTGGCGTGGCACCATAGCTTCTTTAGGAACTAAAGTTCGATCTTTTTTTTTTCTTTGAGAACGAAGTTATCTTCACTTCGCAGTTGTCACACCAATGCCAATTTGCAAAACACAAATGAAAATTAAAAACTCTTGCAGAAAAGGCTGTGGTCGTTATAGTAACACATAGTACATACGCCGGAAATAAACCAGACCAACTGTTTTTATCCGGGTAAAAAGAAAACGTAAAGAGATGAAACATTTCTTAACATCGAAATGATCTTCAGTTGGGATCAGAATATAGTCTTTATTCGTAATCTTTATTTGTTACCTGTTGATTTTGGGTGGAAATTCTGCTTTGCTAAAGAAATTAATCCTAATTAATAGAGGCACAAATATATCCAAATTCACCATACTTGCAGTTCACTTACAGTCGATGTATATAAATAACACAACGTGATGGGAAGTAACTAAGAAACCTAATTGCATCCAACTGCGATAGAAAATTTGGAGCGTTTGAATATATTTAAAAGACTTGCAACCACAATTGACCATATCTGCACCAAAATTTCGCCACGACCTATATATGATCACAAAGAAGAAATGAAGAAGAGAGATTGATATGTACCTGAGGAGCAATGACAATGAACCCATGAGAAGCAATGTGTTGCAGTAGCTGGGAGTAGAAAGAATTGTAAAGAAGGTAACCATGGAGGAAAACAAGAAGTGGGAATTCCCCTGCTTCACATGGCATGACAATCAAGAGCGGTTTTGGTGGTGGAACAGGGGGTGGAGGTGAAGTGTTTGCAGGACAGCATGTAGTTCTTGATTCTACTTTTTGAAGCACTGTTGTGTACTTCCCAGCCTCAAACACATTAGTAGTAACAGTTGCAGTAGCAGAAGAGGAGGGCATGGTTGCTGTGTTAATCAGGCCTTTCCTTGTTCTTTCTAAGCTTTCCATGTAAGTTTCTTGTGCCAGGGATAAGCTATTCGGGTGGCCTTTTTATGGCCTTGTTCTATGAGAGAGAGTCGCATCCCCTGCGACGGTCCATACCTTGTTTACCCAATAATGTCAAACGTTTTCAATTTGATCCTTACAATGTTCGAAAAAGTTAAAGTTTCTCCTTCAAATTAATATTTTTAAGAGTTATTCAAAGTTTTTTGGTCCTCGGAGCTTTTTATTTTAGAAAAAAAAAAAAACATTTTCTTTTCTTTCCTTTATTATAGGTATGCATACAAGTCTCTATATTGTTGAGGAATTCTCTAAAACATTAAAAAAAAAAATAGTGGGTATTAATAAGGTATAAAACAGAAACTGATACCAAGAAATCATATCAGGAAAAGTTTTTTTTAATTATTAGTACTAGTCTTATCCTACTCGCTACCCATTTGGACATGTGTAGTGGGCTTTTTTCGGGCCAAGTAAAACCAATACCCGCTTCATACCCAACCCCTTATAATCTCTAGATCATGTATTTAGTTGGTCCGACTAGTTGTGGGAGCATACTTGTCATTTTAAATATCTGTTTGATTATCCTTATAATTTAAATAAATTTCATTTAGGTTTTCAAAAATTGGACAAAAAGAAAAGGAATCATAGGGTAATTTCTGGTTTATAAAACATCCCTAAGCTCTCTCTAGAATTTTACAGATAAAAAAATCACGTTTTATTTTTCTGTTCTTATTTTAGAAGTAACGTTTTTTGTGGGTGTCGAGTCACACATTCAAACATTTAATTTCATAATATTTTTAGATTAAATTCCATATAATTCTGAAATATTAAATTTAACAGCTGGGAGGATTCCAAACGTAGCGGGAATCTTCTTGTGATAATCAAGATCTAATCCAACATTACATTAATTAAAACGTGGTTATAAAACTCTTGATTCACTTAGCCCAACATAATATTATTGGTTAAAGTGGAGATACCCTGATGAAGACAATCATGGCCTCCACCACAACGAAAACACAAGCGCGCTCCATTGATTAAACAAATCATGGAGAGACAAAACACAAAGAGCCCACATGACAGGAAGCACATAGATTCAAGCCGTGTCTTCATCTTCGATGACCCTTCGAAATTGGATTCCTTCTCTTCTCTTTTGACCACCCCAGTCCAAGACTCTACTTTTATTTCCCTCGACGGTGAAAGACTGACTTAGATCACATGGTTTGTGCTCACTTTTAATTCACAAAGGATGCCCAAACTATATTCCCCAGAGACTAGAGAGAAGGCCACATGGATAAGCTAGCTATGTTTAAATTCCTCGCTCTTTACAATTCAGGAACACCAAAAATATAACCCCACCAAATTTTAAAAAGCTTGAACAAATTCACCTGGGCCATATATATATATATATGTAATTATTATAAATCCTATCCCAGTTTTTCCACTTCATTGCAAACCTAACCCCTACCCCCCAGTCGATAGTCACACTCTATGTCTGTTGCTCTTTTCTGCTGCAATGGAGAGAAGTCTCGAGACACCTTGAGTCCAGAGATCATATTCCTTCTGGTTCATGCACTCGAATTCGACAACACCCCGTTGCAAAGTCTTCAAACCGAAATACCGTCGATGATCACCACCCTGTAGCAAGTGGCGGCCTGGCCAGGCAGGCATATCTTTGATCACCTCCAACACCACATCTGTAAATTCAAAAGCAGGTGAATTAAAGAGAATCCCTTCTGATCTTTTAAGCTTTGGTGTCATTTGAACTTTCCCAAATCCCCAGAATGGAAGAAGCCCCACCTGCTATTCTGTTTTCACATTATTAGAGAAAGACAAAAGCAATGATACTTACTCTTTTTCTTTTTCGTTATGGTCCCAGCTACATGTTTGCTCTTCATCTTCAACATCACCTGAACCAAAAGAAGTTTCAAAAGCTATGTGGTAAGCGCAGAATAAATAAAGTGGTCCCGCTGATTTCATCATTTGATCATCTTTAACTTTGACACCGATCCCTTTTTACCTCGTCAGATTCACACTCGTCATGTCTGAATAATTAAATGATTTGATTCCGAAACAATTACAACAGAAATATTGGTTTGGAAATTTAGAAGCTCTAATTACCTGATTCATTCGGTTGACATAAACAGAAACTATCTTCCAGTGAAGGTCGCCTGCATTGATCAAAGAAACCTCATCAAAACTCTCCTTCCACATCAAGTAACAGGTTTTGCGAGATTAACAAAACGATAATACAAACAAATCAAATTCAAAATTAATTTAATGAGGAGAATATTAAGCAAAACTTTTGACATAGAATTGATAATCATTAACAAAATAACAGCAAAAATCATAAAACAAAATGTCTCTGAAATACAATACAGCAAAATTGATGAATTCTTTTGACACGTTCCGATTTCAATTCAATATGGGGAAAGAAAGAAAACAAAGCTAGCAAATAAATATACAAAACAATTGTGAACTGAATTAATTTGAAACAGCATAGTAATAATCACCTTTGCGAGTGCGCTTCAGTAGTTCACAACCTCTGGCAAGCAATTCCCTGCTACATATGCCTAAGAAATTTTCTTCAGGCACCAGTTCACCACTGAGACTACCATTAGAACTACCATTACTGCCATTTCCACCAGTTACAGCTAATCCTTTGTCCACGGGAATGACCGCTGCAATATTCCAGACTTCTTTCAATGCCCTCGCTTTCAATGTTGCTGCACCACGTAATGCTGCAACATTCATAGAAAAAGTCAGATTTTTTCCATTAAACTATCCTCCATATATGCACACAGATCGTGTATGATTTGCATTTATCAGAGATGATAAACATGATTGATTAACAAAAATAAAGGAAAACACACATACCTGTTGCAGCAGCAGCAGTTAATGTCATGATATCGCCAGCAGAACGCACATTCACAGCAGAGTTCACAACAGATGCCAGGTGTTCACGCTCTGCCCCCATGGCCTCCGCTGCCTCCACACATTGTGCAGCCACCAATGTTGCAGCGGATGCCACCGCCATGTCAGTCTTTGCCATTTGCTCGTCTTTCCCAGCCCCCGAGGAGGCAGCTGTTGCAGCTGCAATTGCAGCGATGGCAGCAGCCACCCCTGCCACAGATATCGCGGCATGAAGCTGCGCGTTATGGGCTCGAGTCTCCTCCTTTTTCTTCTCCCTCCTGTCCTTCAACCACCTACCAACAGTCTTACCACCGCCACCCGTGGCGGCAGCTGTTATGGCAGTGCCACCAGGAGTCACCGCAGGTGCTCGGAATTGTGTATTATGAGGATTGTTGGATCTACAATACTGGCAAGGAGAATACATATGGATCGTTAACTCATTATTTTCATCACTTTAGATTAACTATTGTTAACCTAAATTTTGGTTTGGGATTCCGTAGTCCTGTAACATTAATGCCGCAAGTGAAATCGATGGCTAATAATTAATCATATGACAGAGACACATCGGTGATTATCTAAAATTATTGAGGCGAGTTGTTAGGATGTTTTGCAAAAAAGAATCGGGTCCATACTCCATAAATTCGCTGTTGTGGTTATGTATTGTAACTAATCTAATTCATTCACTCACCAGGGGACCAGCGCAAACCCGCGTTTTCTAAAATACAACCACCAAAGAAGGTGAATGAATCTCAACAGAAAAGGACATGCAGGTCATTATGCAATTTACCCACATCACTAACAATGGCAGCTTTTGACATTTTTGCCAAAAAAACAGATTGGGAAAGTAAAGCAATTAACCTCTCACTCGATTTTTGCTACCTCTGGCTGTCGTTTTTCCATAGAAATAAAAGGAAAACTATATTGTTTTCTTTGGAACAAAGCAAAGTATAATACTGGAGACATCAAAACAACGGTATCGTTGCTTTTATTATTTTAAAAAGAGAAACAGAACATCAGATGCCCCCCCATCCCCCCCCCCCCCCTTCTCTCTCTATATGTACATGTATATGTAATCAAGTAGCATTGGTTTAGGAGAAAGCCTGAGGTATGTTTCATGGGTGGTCTAAAGTCAGTGGAACAGAAATCGTGCTTTGTACCAAAAAGAGCAAAAACAAACACAGACCCACAAAAACAAAGACGCCAGCTTTATTCAGACTTTTATAAGAATATTACCCCAAAAATAGCGAAAGATTTCACAAGATTAATTAGCCCCGGCAAACTTTAAAAAATAATTACCTTGACATCGTCCATTTCAGAAGGGGAAACAGGAGGGCTGTCCGTTATGGAACCATTGAGAGGTCCACTGCTATGGGAGAGTCTGCCTGAAGTGCGTGGAGATACCTCCTGCTGCATTAATAGACCCCGCGAGTTAAAAAAAGGGTGTTTAATTGTTTGAGAGTTATAAGTAATAATCGCAGGTAGTAGTGAGTATGAAGGAAGGGGAGAGTTTCTGCTTGTGTGTGTTTCAAGAGTAAAGAGTGGGAAAATATATAATTCAATCGTTAGTGGGGGGAGTGTGACAGAACCAGAAAAAAGGGTGTATAGACCTCAAAACAGGATCATTCTTAAATAAATTATGCAAATTGGTTCGATATAAAAAAACCAGAAACAAGATTTTCCAAAATAAAAATAAAACCAGAGCGTCAAAAAAGACAAAGCCAGAGTGAATTAGTATACTATTAAGAGGGAAGAAAACAAAGACACAAAGAGAGAGAGCCAAAAGGAAAGAAAGAAAGAAATCTCACATATTGTCTTTATTCTCTCTCTCTCTGCGTGTGTTTGGTTAACTATATAAAATTAAACTCACCGACTGTGACATAATTCTTTCCAAGACCATCTGGGAAGTCTCAGAGGAAGCAAAGGAAAATGGGTTTCCAGAAACAGTTGCACCACTCTCTTCTAACTCTCCAATAATATCCTCCTGTATCATACCACCAGCACCACATGGGTTGGACTTGTTAGAGAAAACCATCTGCGGTGGAGCCAGGGCTTTTGATATCTCTAAAGCTGACAAACTCCAAGAACGTGAAAGAAACTCCATAGGCTCACGTGGTGTTTCCGGTGGCCGGAAATGGGCCGGGTCCGGTCGCCATGGCTCTGCTATGGGTTTGTCCATTGGAGAGAGAAGAGTGCGTTTCCGTGTCGAGTGTTGGTGGTGTGTCCAGTGAGGGGTTCTTGCGAAGGAACGTGGTTGGTTGGGTTTGGGTGTTTTATAGAGGATGGTGGAGTGAGATGACAGGTTTTTATGGAATGTCCTCCTTATTTTTTAAGTATTGGATATATAAAGATAAAGAGGGAAAAGGGCGAGTTAGATTTATTTATTTATTTATTTATTTTCACATAAAGATACTTGGAATAATTGTTTTAGCTCCCAACAGTAAGATACCTTCTAATTAATTTATGCATATCGAATTAAATTCTTCACTAATCTTATTGTAACTAAACTATCCACATTCATTAAGACAGGCACAGTCATCCAATCTTCATATCCTAACGAGGAGAGATTAGTTGGAAAGTAAGAGGGTTTGTGTTCGGTCATTGTTATGCTAGCTTTATTTTGTCGGGTCAAGTTTGACATTTATATTTTAAAAGTTTTTTTAAAAAAATATTTTTATTTTTCTTTTAAATTTATTTTTTAATATTTTTAAATGTTAATATCAAAAATCATTTTTAAAAAATAAAAATTATTATTTTCATATATTTGTAAATAAAAAATATTTTTAAAAACAAAAAATCTTAAATTCTCAATCATCACTTGGTCAATGTCAATGACACTCTTGCTCTAATTACTAGGTTTCAAGTTTAGATCCTTCCTTCTATTGCTGTTTTGTTGCCAAGGAAGAGTCCGATTGATCATAAAAAGCAATCACTGCCCATGGAAAGAGATTATTAACATAATAATCACTGAAAAAATTATATAATTAATAACTTTAAAATTCATAAAATTAATTTAAAATAAATGAAAGTCAAATATCCATATTAACAAGAGAGAGAGAGAGAGAGAGATGAGCTTCATTCCAACATTATGATTTCCAAGTCAGTATAATGTAAAATGTCTTGACGACGAAACTTCTACGGAGATGTAATAAAATATATAGCATGAAGGACACTGGCTGATGGGATATATATGTGTGTAAGAACTTCCCGCAAAGTTAATGTTGGATTTTGTCTGTTGTTCCTGAGATTTAAAACATGTGATTGATCTTCTGGGTGCAATGAAAATTTTGGTTATTTTTTTTATCTGTGTTTTATATAATAATATATTATTTTTATTTTTATTTTTATATTTTTTACTACGTCAAAATTATTGTTCAATAAACACTACATCATCTGTCGTTTTGACAGGATTTTCAAGATCCATATACTATCAGAATTAACTACACGTGGCTTTTTTTCCAAGGTGTAAAGAAATGGAAGCTTTTATATGAAATCAGATTGCTAGTTCTAGGGATTTTATCTGGAAAAAAAATCCGGGATAAATCTAATCTAATTAAAAATATAAGAACAGACTAAAGAATTATTCTATCACATAATCATGGATTGGAGCCATTAACAGCTTTATCTTGGGAGTGTTTATGAATAAGTCTGAAAAATACTATTAAAAAATATTTTTGAAATAATTTAAAGAATTTTTTTACTTTAAAATAAAAAAAAATATTGTGAGATCATTTTCAATGTCAAAATAATTTTTAAAATATATAAAAATATTATTCTCAAATAATCACTTTCATTACTTTTGTTAAAGAGGTGGGCTAGAGGTCCGGAAACTACACAACACAATAACATGGCAGAGCCACCCCAGCGATAGACATCTGACGGGAGGTATAATAGTAAAATGCCGCAAGTTACAACTGTAAAGAAAAAACAACTAATATGAAAGGAGTTGATTTTACTGTGCACGTTAACAGTAAATCAGGTTGATATATTTTTTTTAATTTATAGGCTCAAGTTTCGTGTCATAACTCGGTAGTTAACGTTTGGAGGTAGCAGAAGGTCTCGGGTTTGAAAGTTGAGAGCGCCATATTTTCTTCCCGGCGAACAGTAAACCAAGTTATAACATGTTTATTAGCCATTTGGTTACAGGGTTCGTGCTGTGCCTCAAGTGTTTAAGTACTTAAGCGTGTCTTGTATGTTAGATGGCACGCCTATGACTCCCTAAACAGAGACGATTTGTCGTTTGTGTTTTTTCTTTCCCGGAAAAACAGGGAGCGAACCCCTCAGGTCACGCGCCTGATTGTTTTAGAAATGGCCAGTCCAGCATGACGGGGCTCTTTTGCAATGGACATTTTTTTTGCCGAGAGTTGTGATCGGAAATCGAATTGAAAGGGAGGGAAAGATGGGATGAAGAAAGGGCCTGCAGACACGGTGGGTGCCCAACAGAACAGTATCGGTCGGACGTACATTATGGTATTTAAATCATACGGAAAGATTTGGTTCCCCTACAGTGACATCCCTCGCCACTTTTGCCTTCTCGTCGGATCCCACGAGTCTTCCAGTCCAATAAATAAAGAAATCGCACTTTTATTATATGCTAATCAAGCTGTTTAAACATGCTCTTAAATATATACAATAAAAAACATGTAACAAGATATTTGAATCTCGTCAAGATTAAGGGGTGTTTGATATTATATTTAAAATTTATTTTAATTTTTATGTTTTTAATTAGAACTAACTTGAGATATTTACCAGTTTTTTTTTTTCTCGCGTGACATGTTGGGAGACTTGTCAGAATAATTTACAAGGCTAAAAATACCTATCATCAACCTTTCTGTTTTCTATTTTAAAAAAATATTTTTTATTTGATTTACATTATAATTATGTCATTTTAATGGACTAATTTTAATTTTAAAAAATATCATTTTAATACATTTTCAAATAAAAAAACACTTGAAAAACAATTATTATTACATTCTTAAACATCTTATATGTGATGATGTCTTGAAGTCAATATTGGAATAAGGTTTTTAAATTGCTGAATGATGAGTTAGTCAAGGTATTTTTAGATAACTCTCTTATCTGGGGTAAAAAATAGGGTGTTTGAGATATTTTAATAGTAAAATCAATAATTTATAGAGAAATAAATATGTAATGAAAACAATAAATAAATGAAAACATAATTGTTCTTGTTTTGAGTATATATTTTTTAAAAGGTAGAAAAGCTTGAGCCCTCTACCTTGTAGCTAAAGGGGATTTTCATAACTATCAAACCTTGTTATTTTTTTCTTCTATATCAAGAGATTGGAGATTAATTTCATGATAATAATATTTATGATATATATTCCATGAGCATTGATAAGGAAGAATATTTTTTACACGTGCACTAATAAACAATGACAAGAAAAAATATCACTTACATAAATATTAATAAATACCAATATTAATAACAAAATAAAAATAAAAACTCAAAACATGTTTTTGTGCTTAAAATACAAAGATCGAGACCTAACAAGACACACCCTTTAGAGTTGAGCTCAAGTGGTGTGTCCAAGCTCATAGAGAGATTATAAATCAAAGGCTAAGTCAATATCGCATACGAATATCAATTTTCTAAACAAAGTTGAATAAGAATGATTCATGACAGGAAAAATAGTATAATTCCTTTTTATTCTTCTTTTATTTTTTTTAATCACATATCAGAATAGCAAAGAAATGTAACTCAACACAGTGGACGGTGCCAGCAAGGTTCTCTGTCACTTATCACGCCTCATTGCATATTTAAATAATTTGTAAAAGATTATACATTTCTACTCACTACTTAGAATTCTAGTTTGGCCATGTCTTTTGTGCAAGTAAGAGCATTTTGGTTTCAAATAAACTTAATAACTTAAAAGAATGGATTCAGGAGACATAAAATTTCATTAAAATATATAGTGACAAGTATTGGAGATTTATTGCTTTCAATTATTGTATTATGCAACTGACAAGGCAAGACATGCATAAATTCTTGAACTTTCAAAGCAATAAGAAGCAAAATACAAATAAAACAATCGATACTGTTGGTGGAAAATTAACAATGAGCAAGTGTTGAGCAAGAGCGGAGAGGACGGGAGGAGAGGATTCGGGGGAAAGAGAATCGATTAATATACACAGTGTAACATATGGTTTTAATCAGGATTGTAAAATCAAACCATTCTGGTCTGATTTTATGATTTAATCAATTTTTTCGAGTTTGGACTGATTTTAATGGGATTCGATTTCTCTACCTGATTTTACCAGGTTTATACGTTTGACTTGTAAAATCATATGATTTTACGAGTAGAAACATGATCTTAACAACAATGTCATTGAGAGTTTTATCATAAATTAGTTTATTCACCATGTGTTTTTTTGTATTCACCATAAATTATGTTTATTTCTTCACAACTCTTTTTGGAAGGTAATAATATATCTTTTGAGTTGAATTATTACAATATAATTAATAAAAAAAATAATAGTTTATAATTTGAAAGCACAATTTTTTTATTAGTATAATACCTTCAAATAATCATGGAAATGATCCTTTTTCTTTTATCTGAAACAAGATTCTTGCCAATCATTACTCAATGATACTTTAATTTGATAAAAATAATTGAAATGAAAACCGAGCCAAATGCAATAATACTCGATTTAAATCAGATAATGCTTTGCCTAGGGCAAAAAAGCACGAGATTACTCATACAAGGATAGAAGCCCCTTCCCCAATCATTTGCATGAACAGATAACTAGATAAGGCCAGGCCCCAGGCACCACGCGTGTACAACAACTCCCGCTTCAATTGACAGGTACAAGTCTAGCCAACAATAAAGAACGCTTTATTTATCAGCGGGAAACTGATTTAGATCTGTCACGGAGCGCTCATAATCAAACCCAGAAAAAATAAATATTTTCAAATATATGATTTAAAAATATCTTTTTGAAGAAAAAAAAAGGGAGTGGAATCCACCAGCTTTTACATGTTTTACCTTTCAAGACAGGGTGGAAATTGAATGAATTAAAGAAGGTAATTACAAAAAAGGAAAAGAGATTTACATGAAAGATTAAAAGAAAATAAAGTCTCTCTCTGTTCTCTGTCACCTTTGCAGGTCACCGGCAATCTTGCCCCCGTCACTCTTTCCACTCACTCGCCCTCGAGTTCGGAGGACGTGGAGAAACTGAGAACATGAATTGGAGAAGAAAGAAAAAGGAAAGGGGAAAAATAATTAGGGAGAGATATCAGAGGGACAGAAGAAGAGGGTGCTGGCCAGTAGACCCTCCGTAGGGACCTGAATTGCACCTGTGAACTGTATCCATATGGAGTAATTAATGAAACGAGGGGCTGTGGTTTGTGTTCTGTGATCCAAATTCCAATGTAACGCTGAAGTTTCGGGTTAAATCGAAAAGAAAACATCATCGTCTGAATTTTGTCAAAATTTTGTCCTGTGAAGCATCACTTTCTATTTAATAACAAGGGGGACGGGACATGGGTCAACCATGTGCTATGTCATTGACCCACGTATCACTCTTCATTTTTCTTCTAATCCCTTTAACAAATACTTATCAAACTTGAAATATTTTCTTAAAAGATATATATATATTTCCAGTCCCAAGCTACTTAAACTTGGGAGCTTTCACGAAGGCGACTTGTGACATGAGAGCTGATCAATTGCATACAAATTGGGTTGTGTACCCAGAACCATATCCCATACCCTTTGTGGCTATCGCTCCAATGAGCTCGGTCCTCGATCAAGATGGGTGTGTGGGCGCACCAATGAAGGAGGGGGGTGGGTGTGCCCTCTAAAAATAAATATACACGGTCAAATGAGGTTTCTGAAAATAAAATGCATAATGGTCCAGCAGCCAGTGCCTGATAATTCCAACGAATCTTTCAGTATTTCAAGTATTCGTGAACAATTGCTTTGTTTGTAGCGGTGGTTATAGGCATCCAATTGTATGCTGGCAGATGACATGAGCCGTACAAGCTCTTAAATGCATGCTTCCCCAAATGAACCCAGAGATTGATAGATGACCAATACAAGATTCGATAGGATTATCCAAGGGAAGTTATTTTAGGTGTGGCCCACTCACAAACGCCACAACGCAGAATACAAGTCCGGACTGGACAGAGGGGTATTTTCAGTTGATTCATTAGAGTTTCGAGCTAACACTGAATACAAAATCCCACCCCACTCCCGCCCTCATGTATATGCTTGTGAATCAAGGGACACTGCAGGCTGAACGCCTTGAATTTGTTAGGCTCCGGGTATTTGGATTCTGGACACAATTATTCTTTTTGGATTAAAAAAAAACTTTACTAATATTCTTCAAGTCTTTTACTAAAATTATTTTTAGTATCAACAAGTTTTATTTAATGAGAGAAATTTCACCAATGTATTATTTGCTCTGGTCATTAATCTTGAGACAGTGGATATCAACCCATGAAGTTTTTTTTTTTCTTTTCATTTCGGGCTAATTTTGAGCTATGGATTATTTAAGATTATTAATGATTTTTGAAAGATGCATAGGGTGTTTTGCATATAAAAATAGGTTGAAATTAAGTTTTTTTATTAATTAAAACAGAATCATAACCTAATATTTTGACTGCCCCCTTAATTTCCTGAAATTAAAATAATAGAAAACGCATCACTTGCTTTTGTTTTTTTTAAATAAAGGGCAAATGTCCATCTATTTTTTTTCTTTTATTCAATTTTAAATTCTTATATTTTTTTAATTAAATATGATTTGATTTATAATTAGCTTACAACTTTTCAAAAATATGACAATAGGATCCGTTCTTTCCATGTGGCCTCTTTATTTTTTTATAAAAAATATTCAATAACTTTTTTATGATTTTTTTTATTGTTGTATTAAATAAAATATTGGTCATAATAAATAAAATTATCAAATATAACCGAGTCTATAGGCCGTGTCTTGGGGTAAAATATCTATATCCGCGTCTATTTCACAACTTTTAATTTTAATTTTTTGTTAGATATCATTTATTATTACTTGGTGTTCACGTAAATTAATAACATTATTTTTCTAACACGTGCAACTTTATATAATATTTTTTCTTTGATTTTACTAGGATGTTTTCATATATGTTTATTTATTTTTATTATTTAATAATAAAAAATCATTCTAATAATACTAAACACAATCAAAGATGCAGATCGTGTTGCGAGACCATATATTTTAATTTATATATATATATATATATATTATTTTTAGTTATTATTAATGATTTTTAATTATTTTAACATACTTTAATATAAACTCCTTTTTTTTTTGTTAAAAAGTAATAACTAAAACTCTTGCTGGGTTCGATGGGAGTTTTCACCATCATATTCCTTAAATTTAACAAACCTCGCAATAGAAACACTAGAAGTTATTTTTTAAAACATTATTTATATTAAAATAATATTTTTATGTAAAAAATACAAAAAATAATTTGAAATAAAAAATATATTATTTTAAAAAGACATATTTAAAACAAAAAAAAAGCATCTCAAAACCCTATCCACTTCACGTGGACCGAAACTCTGCAGATGAAAGCCACGTAGGATGGTTGTGCTGGAGTAATGGAGGTAACAGTCGCAGGTGACGCAGGTGACTGTGTTTCTATCTTCGGCAAAGAGCCTCTGGAGCCTGGCTTTCTCTGAACCAGACAAACGAACAAAGAGAGGGATAGTTCTGACAAAATCACCAGCCTTCTTCATCCTAGCAGGTCCTCTTTTTTATTTGCAGAGGGTACTTCCTGTATTATTATTATTATTATTATGTTATCGTGCTCTGCTACTGTGCGCGTGTGCTCTGCTACTGTGCGCGTGGTGGCGTGCCCTGCTACGTCATCGTCTCCTCTTTTTTTGTGACCTCTTTCATATTTTCTCTCGAACGAGAACAAAACTTGTCCAAGATAAAAAGAAAAGAAACACAACAGGCTTTTTCTCCTTTTCTTTTTCAGTCTTTTGATCTTCTGTTTCTTCCCTGTGGATGAGAACACGCAGAAGAGTCTCAAATGCCGGTTTTTACCATTTTATCCTTGCGAGGTTGATTTTTTCATTTCCTGAACAAAATATTAATTCGGCCTCTTTTCTTTCTTTTTTAACCCCAATTCGGTACCCTTACATGTAGTAGTCAATGGCGCATGGTGACATTTCTCTCTCGTCGCCCCCCCGCCCTCTCTCCGTTTCTTTCCTCTGCGAAGGCTGTCAGTACTAGCCTCCAAGTTTCTAGATTGCCACCAGGATTGATGTTGACTACGTGATTGCCACCAAGTTTTTAATAATTATTATATTAATAATTATAAAATATGAATTTAAAACTATAAAAAAAAATAAAAATTCTTACACCTCAATTCTTATAATTAGATTACTACTAGATAACTAAGGGATTGTAGTTATTGTAATGGAAAGTGATGGCTAGACTCCTCTTGGTTTCTTTTCAATGGCAGATACGGAGAGATGTTAGGGTGGAGGCAGGAGTGGATTGTGACTACCGTCTGACGAGGATAGTTCCTCTCCTCCCGAGATGACCATTTTTAGAATGTTACCGGCGGACGGAGGGAAAAAACAATATTAAAATGCATTGATGGAGTCTATTTTTACTGTTTTCCAAGTCAGATGAACGTCTCTCATCAGGAACAGTGATCTCTCCTAGTTTTGAGTTGATTTTTATTGACTTTCTTTGTCTCCCGGGCCATAATTTCTTTTCTATTTCATGCACATCCTAGATTCTCCCTCCCTGTATTTTGGCTTCCTGCTTTGTAAATTGGACACCATACCCAGCGCCATTAATAAAATCTCATTGCCGTTTAAAACAAATATAATAATATTTCTAAATAACATTATTGTACATCAATTGCCGTTTAAAACAAATATAATAATATTTCTAAATAAAATTATTGTACATCAAGCAAAATGGAGCTGAACTCAATAATTCAAAGCCACTGTAACGTCCTCACAAGAGACTTCGTGACTGAAAACAGTACTTAGAGATTTTTTTTTTAAATAAACAAATTAAAACAATATATTGTTTTTTAAAATAAATTTATTCTTAATATTATGGCATCAAAACAATTAAAATATATAATAAAGCCCGTTCTCCGCTCTCGTTTGCACATCACTAATTTAATTTAATCCAATCAAATCACAGAAAGTCCTGCGATGGTCGAACAAGTGGGGCTATGTAATGAGTGACTAGAGAATGAAGGCGCTTTTAGTTCATCAAAATTCCAACTACCTGCTGGTTACCACTAGAATGAACATGTAGCGAATGAGAAACTTTGTATCCAGAATCTTGACGATTAGCACATGGCGGTTTGTGTCGAACTAAGATCATCACGGATAGCTACCTCTGCTCCGGACTGGGATCTGAATTGCTAGAGCAATTGGATTCTCTGCGTGTCCAAATGGCCTGAAGCTTCCTTTAACATATATGTAAAGGGTTTCCCTGGATTTCGTTGTTAATGACAGTTCTGAAGTTCAACAAAAGCTGTCCATTTCAATGAGTAACGAGATGATAAATAAATGAGAAGCAAGTAAAATCCGGAGGGGATCACTGGTGGCAAGATTTTGCGTTTCCGAATTGAAACATTGATTCCATTGCAGGGAAGATGAGAGACCAGGTGTTGTCTTAGTTTTGCAGCGTTGCAGATTAAAATCGCAGGGGTTTTATCTCTGTTTGATTTAGTGTACATGAATTATATTAATTAAGTATAATGAATTTATTTGTTACAAAAATGAATAGATACATTTCTATTTAATAAAACTAATCACACATGAACTTTTGGCTAAACAAAAACATAGAATAACAATAATTCATGATTGGATAATTGCATAGTATTCGTATAATTACAATACATAATAAATGTATTAACTTAAATGATTTGGAAAAAAAATCAAATTTAATTGATCAATATATAAACCAATAAATTATTGATTGAGTAATTGATGTCGGAAGGTTTAGATTTTATAGTGTCGCATTTTTATGATCAAGAAAAATAACTGGATATTAGCAGTTCTTGAGTCCTTTGCCATGCTGTATTTGTTATTGTGATCAAGAATCTGTATCTTATTCGTAGATTCACAGTCAGAAGGATTGGATTTCATGGAGTCGAATTTTTATGTGGAAGGATCCTAATCCCATTTATGGAATTTTCCAGCTGTGGAGTTTCTATGCTCCTGGAAAAATGCAAACAAGGATATGGTCATTTATTTTGTATGCTTGGTCTGTTCGGCTTGCTTCGAATCTTCAATGATGTTATGCTGGATTGAGATCGCCTAGCTCTAGTTTTCAGCAGGGTAGCTTTTTGGGCTCATGACCAAGCTGTTCATTCCGGTGATGATCTGTTGCGGAGTTCTGTCAGGATCCGTCCTGTGCTCTCATGGAAGAACATCTTCAATTGAAATACAGATGGGTTTTTGACTGGGATGCCGGGCCATCAGGGATCGGTGGTATTTTTAGAATGCTAGAAAATCATTATCATTTCATCCAAGAACATCGGGACAATCATTCCAAAGAAAAGAAAGAAAGAAGCTCAGGACAAATCATGTGTATATTGTGAAGGAAGCCTGGAAGCTTGCATTCTATGTAATTAGGGAGTAAGTTTGAGCCAGAAAGAACGGAACAGGCAGTGGCATATTGGGCCTTTTGGCACTGGTAGCTAATCTGTTACCCTCCTCCTTTCTGTCCTGAAAGAAAGTCAGCGAATTCGTGAAACATGACAGGTTTTTATGATTTGATAGCCACCGCGTCCATAAGAAAATATAGCCACTCATCGAATTTCTTCTCATTAATACCAGGAGACAGGGACGCCAGGTCTCAGGGTGAGACGAGGAAGAGATTTAAGTGAGAGATGCCTCGGCTGGTAGGACAGGAGGATCTCATTATCAACATTAAACATGATACTACGTGTACCTCTTTGTGACCCTAGGGGCGTGGCTCTGTTTTTTATTTTTAATAGATCGATGCGACCATTACCCCGGCTTGCGATCTTGACCCTTGAGTCAAATCCCGAAGGCGAAAATGACCTTTCCCCTACATTTTGTCTCCATCAGCTTTACAAGTACAATACAACTCTAACCATACTGCATAATTTAACAGCCCTGCATCCAGAATCAATAATTTAATGCAAACAAGAAACTCTATTATTCTAATTGGCGTGTCTCCTGATAAATCTCGCAGGGCTAATATTGCGAATAAACATCCCTGCAGGTTGTGAGATTGAATTGATTAGAAACTCTTTAAATAACAATTGGAAAGAAAAATGAAGAGCAATTTTAAACTACAATAGACATGGTGCTTTTGGGGACGGCAATTGTATACATCGAATTGTGGGCTAACTTTGTATGTTGATTAACAACAAACGGCAAGGAATTAAAGCAGATATGACGAGAGGGGTCAGTATCAGTACTGATCCAGTTAAGTCAGCCAGGAGAACTTGAGGATTGGGAAGATTAATTGGAGATTAAAACCCACCACCAACTAGCAAGGGGTCAGGGAACTAGAAGGTGACATGAACCATTGAATTTGCTTCACAGAATACCATGTTTAGGAAAACTTTTTCGTGTGGATGGCAGGAGGACCCTACCAGTTTAACAGGGCGAGAGAGAAATTCAGCATTGGATCCCCCACACTGGGCAAAAAATTCACCATTCTGATTTCAAGGAAGATTATCACGGGGCTTGTTAATTAGATCAGAGTGCGCAATTCATGAGACTGCCACCACCGACAGAGCACCTCAGGAGGACTACTAAAGTTATGTAAACTTCTATCAAGGATGCGACTTCTGCTGCCGTCACATAAATGAACTAAAAAACATGGACATCTCAGCTCCAATTTCCAAAGGCACTGCCGATCAGGCTACCACATGTGCCTAGATTTTGATGGGAAGGCTGTAGGGTCAGGTGGCCGTGGCATCCAATCTCATCAATCACACAAGGGTAAATACGGAAATACAGTAAAATATTACAATAGAGAAAAGGAAGTGCGTGATAGAAAGCCACAAGAAAAAGGGCTTGCAACTAGCCATCTAGTGTTGAACCAGAGGGCCCTTCGTTAGTTTCGAAGAGATGGCACCACCATTTTGGGAACTTTGAAACAAGAAGGAAAGCTTTTTGTTCGAAACAAAAACCGAGAAATCAAAAGGCAGAGATTCAAGTAAGGCAAATGCAGCAATAATTCACACCCACTCACACACAGAAACCAAAGATTACAGTCAGGAAGTGTACTATAACAAGTCTTTGGCCAGAAGGCCGGAACTGAGCGGCATGAGCTCAGTCTTGATTTGATAAACTGCAGCACGATATTTCGGAAGAGAACATTTCGGGTGCCTCGGTTGAAATAAAGAGAGCATGACATATCTTCCTCTTGGAAACTTTCTTTTCAATTCAGGCCATCGATTAAGTTAATTTTTTCTTAAAAAATGTTATACTATACACCGCATAGGGTCCAATCTATTGTGGCTGGAAAAATAGTAGCCTATAATGGGGCCGTACGCCCGCCGATAGGGAGGCGCCGTGCTAAATGACTCGTGTTATTAGCTGGAGGGCCGAGGACTGATTATCAGTACTGGAAATATTTATAAGATGGGACATTTTAGCTGCGTAATTATATAGGCTAGCTTTTTAGGCGTTTTCAGGGCCTTGGCTTTCATGTTGGTTCGATGAAGTGAGTTTGGTATTG
Organism: Salix dunnii; assembly: GCA_015731905.1. Classification (NCBI taxonomy): domain Eukaryota; kingdom Viridiplantae; phylum Streptophyta; class Magnoliopsida; order Malpighiales; family Salicaceae; genus Salix; species Salix dunnii. The sequence continues at coordinate 4,780,035 of CM027668.1, read as the reverse complement.
TGCAATATTTAATTATCTATATATATATATATATATATATTAAAATTATTAAAAAATATATAAAATTAATTTTTTTCTACAAATATAATTTTTAGATGTATTAGAATATTGAATTTAATGGAATACAAACTAACCTTGAAATTGATGAAACATAATTCATAGATAACAGGGCAGTCATCAGATCTCTTAATGAGAGGAATGGGTCCACTTACAAAAAAAAAATAAAAATGGAGAAAATGTTAAACAGATATCAACAAGGATGAAGATTGAGTGGAGTGTAAAGAGCCTAGAGAATGGGCTTGGTGTATCGCATACTCTTCGCAGTTCCTTTGAGCCGGGCCTTTTGCCCTTCTAATTTCCTCCTCCTTTTCCAGGGGGGATTGGGGTGTCTGGAAAGCATTAAAAAAAAAATTCGAGAATTTTTTTCCATATAAATAATATTTTTTACAATACTTATATTAAAAAATAAAAAATATTATTTTAATATATTTTTAAATAAAATTCACTTTGAAAAAAAACCACTCCCAAACATCCTCAATAAATCTAAGAGAGAGAACATGGAAATAGAATCCTTCATTTAAATTAATAAGCTAAGAGACTATATACTATTTTTCCCTCAGAAATATATTAAATTAATATTTTTATTTTAAAAAAAATATTTTTGACAATAGCATATTAAAACAATATAAAAACATAATTTTAATTAAAAAATAAAAATAATGTTCTTTTTTCAAAAATATTTTTCAATGCATTCTCAAAAAAAGCATGAAGAAATCTATTATACGCTTATTCCATGAGTTGGATCATGACAGGGCCTCGCCTGGTCCAATGAAGTAGCAAGAATCTACATTTTGTAACATCTACAGACCCAAAATTTGCGAAGGTCTACGGCGAAGGTCTGAAATAACATTTTAGAGCAACGCTGAACACTTGGTTCAGCAGATAATGAGAGCTAAGGCACATCTTCTGAGCTACATGGTTAACAAATAGAACTAAATGTGAATGCATGCTATAATCTAATGATGATATTCATGCCATGAAACTTATAGAGAGTAATGCGTTTTATTTTAAAATATTTCTTTAATTAATTTCTCGAATAATAATTTATCAATCAAATCCACCAGTAAATGACTATAGTACTCGTTGGAATTACCTACGGATATCTATATAGATAGAGAGAGCATATGCCTACTAGTTCTCCACCCAGTCAATCATAGAGAGCAACACAATCAATGTCATCAGCCAATGGAACTTTTCTTGCAGAATTGAAGAATCTGCAAAAGGGGAGGGGCAACACTCGAATGTTAAGCATAGGAGCATTGGCACCACAAATCTGATTGCAGTATAGAATATGCAACGGGAAAGAAACCGGAGTTCATGCTCTCACAATCAATGACTTTAACAGGCCTTTTTGGTGTTCCAGTAACTTCAAAACCAGAAAGCATTAAGTAGATCTTAGATCCCAATGAAAAGTTTACGAGTTGGATCATGGTTTTGGTATTTACATGGCCAGAGAATGAATTTCGATTTAGAAACAGATATAGATTAAAAAATGAGAGTGTCCACGCAGACAGTTCAAATTTCACAGGAAATTTTATATGCTTGGATCGACACAACCTAGGGGATTCTTCCACAACATTATGGTCATATGTCTTCAAGAAACATAATGAGATGTACTGGAGGAAACAACCACTCATGTTGGAAAAATCTAGAGGATGGATGCTTAATTGATATGGATGTTTCTCGAATAATTATGACTCCAAAAATGCAAAAGGACAATAGCTGAAAGATAAATAAGAGGTAGATGGCTAAAAACTAGGATGGTAAAGAAGAAAGATTAAGCACCAAGCAAGGCATGACATTGCATAATCACTGGAGAAATTGCAAAGAATGTTAAGAACATAAGCAGACAGATACTGACGTCAATTGACAGCCTCACCTTGATTCTTACCACTGTCAACCATAACAGGTGTTGGAGAAGTTGATTTGTTTGACACTGAAATACCAAGGTTTTGGCAATCCATTCCAATTGCACCTTATTCAAAACAAGAGACAAAACCCGGTAAATATTTTCAAAGCAAATTATCAATTCCAGAAATATTTAATGATATTGAAAATTCTTATATACAAGAGGTTACATATTTGGCAAGTTATGCATAGTCTCTTACAATCTCTGTAACAAGGAAAGGCAGGGATATTAAGAAGGTTATTATAACCCTCATAACACGCGCAGCTGTGAGTAAATGTAGATGTCTTGTTGCAGGAGCCACCTCCACAATCAGTCCAAAAGCACGCTACAATAATAAGTAGACCAAAGGCCTAAGATTGTATCAATAAAGTCACAGGCGACAGCATGCTGTTTTGGTAGTTTTAAGGCTTACGATCAAAAATCGACTCATTATCCTTGCTTGCTTTGTCTTGGACAGGTGAGGGTGCTGGCATGCATGAGAAGTTCAAGGTACCTAAGAAAATAAGGATCGAATAAGCAATCAGAATTCACTAGTTTGAAAGCTGAAAAAAAAGGTTCTTCACGAGATTTAATCATACAAAAATGCTATGGTTAATCTTTCAGTCTAGTTATTCAACATTTTTGAAGATAAACAATAACCTGATCTTTGACTTGATGATGCAGTCAAATATCACCATCAGCATCAAGTCTTGACAAGCATTCGGTTTTATTTCTCTAGTAAATTTAATACATCTCAGCAAGACAACCGTCCTTGACAGCGTTGTGACTGGAATAAATTATAAAATAAAATAACATTTTCTTTCCCAATTAGAATTTTTTAGGTTGTCTTTTTAGCTAATTCCATTCTGAAAAAAATGTTTCCTCCTTCCTTTAAGCTAAGACAAAGTCGTATACATGTTTCTGGACAGTTTTACTCTGTTATTACTCAGTGATCTTCAATTTCACATAAATTTTGTCATATTTTACCAATCACCATGCACAGCCCAGCATGGACAAACCACAGCTAGCTTAATCATTAAAATGAACACACGGGACTCATAGTTGAACAAATATGTACTTACTGCCATCATTAAAGACAGGCGACGAAAGAAGAAACAGAGAACTCACAGTTAGGAACTATGCAAGGAAGAAACTTGTGATCGCCAGAGCTAATCTGCTTCCACCCAGGATCACATTCACATTCAAAAAACCAAGTACTATTATCAGACGGCTTGCAGGCTCCTTTCCCACATTCCACTTTCTTGCACACATCTTCTAGTGATAAAAAACCAAAGTACAATAATCATGAAACGATGATGTTATAGCCAGAAGCATAGCGAAAATGAAAAACCCTGTTGATAAATGTTACAAAAATCGATCGAAATCCATCAAAGAGAACTGGCATCTGTATAAGCTAGTCAAAATATTATAGCCAAAACCATTGCGAAAATGAAAACCCCAGTTGATAAATGTTACTAAAATCGATCAAAATCCATCAAAGAAAACTGGCAGCTGTATAATAAGCTAGTCGAAGAAAAAAGAAGCCAGAAACTAAATTAATTATCAAACGATGATTAAGGATTGAAAAACCAGTACCGAAGATAGACGACCGAAGTGGAGGTATAAAGCCACTTCTAGCGATCAAAGGTTGCAGAAGAAAAAGGATTGCAACCGAGGTAATACATGTACTGTTATAAGCCATCTCTGGAACAAACTAAGAATCAGATTGGAGGATCTATATAACTGGAAGCTTCTTCCGTTGGGTCACATACTCACATGCGACCTCTTCTTCTTCTTTTTTCATCTTTTCTGACCAAAGATATAAAAGAACGTGGCTTCCGGGGCTCGTTAATAAATGGTGATGCTTGAAAGATCATGTGTGAAAAAGCTCGCTCTTAGGTATGGTCTTGCAGCCACTTGGATGTCAGCACACAAATAGCTTCCACGTATCCATTCCATGCATAGTGTTGCCCATCACATTCAAAAAAATAGAGAATCAATTTGCTCGAACTCTATTAACTAGTAAGATATATCGGTTCGCTTGTCATGGAGTGGATTGTTTTTTGCTTGCGTCGACACGACTATTTGTCTTGTCTTCTTGCGGGATAAATAAATAAAATAGCGAGATTATCGTAAAGAGTTTTGGAGAATGGTGGTCGCAGATGTAGAGCTGATTTTTACTTTGAAAATATATAATTGTGTATAAAAAACTTGTTTTTAAAATAAAAAATATATATAAAGGCTTCTACGCTGCTAAATTATCTACAAAGTAACAAAAAGTTATTGCCCGCAGCCATAACAGGAGAAGTAGGGGAGTAGGGTGGGGTTTGGTGAAGCTTCAATGGAGTCACCGCCCAAATGGGTGATTATTTATGTGGCCACCAAACGCTCCATAGTGAACCGTGTGGGCTCTAGATTCTAGTTTAAAGTCCAGATAGTGGGGCCGGATTTGGCTTTACATGGTCAACAACCGTGTATTCTAGTTTTACAGCAAGAAAATGTTTTGGATTTACTTGTTCGATATTTTATAATTATTTATTTTCTATTTTTTCTTTGAAATTAAATAACAAAACTCAACTTGAAGAATAAAAACAACCCGGCATAAATTAATAAAAATAAAAAAATGTTTAATTCATTTTTTTCTTGTAAAAACTATTTTTTCTGTAATGTAAAAAAAATAACTAAATCAACGGTTTAGTTTCAGATGGTTTGATTTTTTTTATTATTAAAAAAATGGTAAATGTAAGCAGATCCAAACCATTGATTATAAAATCAACGGCTTGAATTTCTTGAAGTCAACAAATCATGTTGCGCCTAATTCGAGTAGATATCATGATAGGAAATCTATTTTGTTCTCTACAATATAACATTTAAAATCAAGCTTGCTGCTACAGTAAGATGATCGGTGGACCGTGTCCAACAAAATTAATGCCTTTATATTTCTGCTTAATTTATAAATATATTTTTTTCAGCTTAATCTGGATGTCATACCTTTCCCAGTGAAAAAAAAAAACCCTAATCATATACTGGGATTTATTAAAGTTTGATTAATATATTAATAAAAATAATTTAAGAGTATAATAATCGTTTAAAAATTGGTACTTCAACACATTTCATGGATTTACTCGCTTCCACTTGAAATGAATTATATTGATAATTAATCTTAGCTGCTAGGTTGGGCTCCTGGATGGTTGTTTGTGGACTCTGGGTTTGTCGCTTCCGAACTTTCTGTTGTTTCTCCACATGGGCCTAAGCCCTTTGGAATATTATTGGAGTTGCTGCTGTTAAACCGAGAGGATAATTCTCCATTAATCAAAATCTCGAAGACCGTAAAAAATGAAAGCCCAGCAGGGTTGAGCGTTTCTGTCTCCACTCCTAGCCTATGGGCCTATGGGCTTGTTCATAAAATCTGCATGCGATGATGGACCTCCTGGCTAGTCACCAGGATCCGTGGACCACATATCAATTGTTCGGCGTACAGCAGGTGGCTGTGACTCATGAATTACTGCAAAGGCTTTGATATTTTTTTATTATTATTATTAATATGAGTGTTTCGTGTCAGCTTATGCATCTATTAACTGACCTGTAAGCTCTAAAATTAATAATTATATAAATTTTCAGTAATTATAACGGAAAAATAAACTTTCTAATCCTAATTATACAATTACAATTAGAATAGCTGCGAGATGGTTATAATTTGATAGTTGTGCTGGGTAGTGATGGGCCTGATAGTTCGGGCCACGAGAAGAACAGAAAAGATAAGCCTAATTAATGCCATGGACATATCCATGTAACTGTTTACAAAATGTTTTTATCATAATCTATTCAAATCATTAACAAGAAATATGCCGTGTAGATCTCTAAGCGGGGGTTAAATAGGTAGTTGAGGGTTGATTAAGTGGAGAGACAGGGAATTACAGAATTCTATGAAAGACGGGATTTAATTGGGATGGGAGAGGTAACGTTAGCAGATCCAGGTTGGTGATATGAATGCAGAAGTAAAACTGATGCGTTACAAGAATATCCGACATGATCCGAGAGCATCGGTCTTATGGAAGGATGGAAGATGTCGACCACTCGACCTCTATACCCACCCCTATCCAACTAAAATGTTTTCTACACTTCCGTCGATATATGGCCCTGCTAATGCTACGTACGGGGTAGGGATGCGCGTAGAAGGTCAAATAACATGGATAATCATTAAAATATCACATGGGAGGTGGATCAGCACAGGACTGATTTCTATTTTTTTTTTCCAGTTCAGTGATCTTCCGCATCAAATAAATCTACATCACGAGCGAGCGTTAAACAAACAAGAAAGAAAGTGAGAACAGCTTAATTTCTATACACCTTTTGCTCAGCATCCAGATCAACCGACTAAGCACTCAAAGCTTGTACAGTGTAACAATCCCAACCCTTCACAAACAAGCATTTCCATGAGACAGGTGAAAGGGAGATAAAGACACAAACAAAAAGAGGAAAGGAAGAACATTCTAGTAAGCTTTCACATGCCACTGGCATAGCACAGCCCTTTTCAAAGCCATGTGGCGTGCAAGGGAAAACAACATCACAGTTTCCTTTGAGCAGGAGATTCTCTTTCAATAATACACTTGTTTTACCCTCTGCTCATTGACACACGATTATTTAATCATATAATTATCATATAATTCGTTGCTTTATGACATTCATAGTGTTAACTCACATCTACAGAATGTCTTTGAAGGGATATGGACTGTTTCTCACATGGCTAGCATCAACTGGGACAAAACATTGATCATGGGTGTCTCTGCTGCCCCACTTAACAGATCTTCTAAATCTTTCATTAAATAGAATGAATTATCACTGCCATTCATGTTCTTGATGTTTTTGATGGGCAGACTGGGACAGCAGACCAAATTGTTGATTAGAATGATAACTTAATTGCTGTTTGAAAGTGTAATGGACTTTTTGGGTTGCAAATGTATTAAAATAATGTATATTCTTTTAAAATTTATTTTTATTACTGGTACATTGAAACCACACATACCGTCAATTTTCCCATCAAACTTCACGAAGGATTGGCAAGGCCTGTGTAACGCAGCGACATGTTAATATTATTATTTAAAAATATTACTTTAGTATAATGCACACATTATTTTCTAAGCTCTCACTTTCTGTACATGGGTTTCTTCCATGAATACCCGGATTCCTTTACATGTGGATTCTAGCTAGAGCAGAACGTATGAAACCCATGTACAGCGAGAGTTTAGAGAATCTTGCCATCTTGTTACCTGTGTTTCTGCCAAGGATGAACGTGCTGATAAATTATTTAATACTACCAGTAACTGCGTGCATAAACGTGACAGAGCTCACCTCAGAGAGATGATGTTTCCCCGAAACAAACACCCAGTCAAAAGGGGGGGCGCTTGTAAAACACAGCATGTGAATGCCAACTAATCTTTTCACCAGCAAGAATTATTTATTTTTCTACACTGTTCATCCTCATTTATATATTCATGAGAGAGGTGAGCCATGAGATCAATAATGCTCATGCATTGATCACTACAAGCCAAGTGGCGTCAGTGTCCTTACTGATTAACAGTACTGTAAATCACGATTTAATTTATATTTGTCTCTTGTGCATGTACTTAGAGAGCTTCTGTGTTTTGTTTTCAGATGCTTTTTTAAACTTTTTTTTTATTTTTAAAAATCATATGCGTTACAGTCCTAAACCCCTTTTAATTTATCTGGAAAAAGCAATTAGAACATAAATTGAATTTCAAGAGAAATACCAAGAAGAAAAGGATGCGGGCGCCCAAATTGTCGCCATGGATTGAAACACAAAACTTCATATACTGCTGATGCAGCAGTGTTGTTGTGATGCCAGCCTCTGATTTTCTACTGAGATGTTTTAAATACTAAACACGATGGATCAAACAGTTTAAGAAATTGATTTTACTAACCAAAAAGAAAGAAAAGAAACAGGACAATAGCTGAAAACTGTATAAATACTAGGTGTGATAACTTACTCTGTTAATTTGGACTTCTTGAGCTTAAATCAGTGATTTCCTTAACCAAGTTTCAATGAATGTTCAAATATAGAGAAAATTAAATCGAGATACTCAAGTTTTACCGAAAGAATATGACCATTACAATTTTTAAATCTAAATCATTAGATTCAAATTAAATAAATGATCATGATTTAATGCATGATAAAAATAACTTAATTACATATTATTTCATTTCTTTTAATTAATTATAGAAAGTCGTATTTGTGTAAACAACACGAGAGCATTGAAATGACGGGTCTCGAAATCCCTTCAAAGGCATAAAATACAAATACACCTTGATTTTACCCCCTTTTATATTTCCACGAAACATCTCCCTAACCATTTCTGAGTATAGCAGGCAGAGGCTCTTAGCTATCAGCAAGAGAATAGAAGTAATCTATGCATCAGAGGGCCTGTCTCCCCAACAACAGCTCTCGTTCTTGCATCATTGTCATTTAGCAGTGTCACCAGTACAGGGGTTTTCAAAGCATCCGGACTGTGTAACAGTCCGGCAGCTCTTGGGAAATGACTTTCCCCACAAGATGGCCTGCAAAGACACAGAAGAAGAGTTAACGTGTAGGGTTAAGATCTAGTTAGGTATAATTTACGTGGACGGGTGGAAATACAAGTTGTTTGGCGCTGACAATTGACAAGAAATAAAAATAAAGAAAAAACTATGCAGTTTTAAAGGAGGGCTTAGTTGAACAATCAAATTCAGATTAGCATGGATAAACACATCTAATAAAATTCAAATTGGGCCAAAGAAATTGTTTTATAGCAAATTACTTAATCCAGGGAGGTTCATGTTACCTCAAATCTGCCCAAAGATTTAGTTCGGTTTTAATTTCTAGCTTTTGAGTTTAATACCAAGGGAAACATTGTTATTTTTTAGTATTTTTATTTATATAAAAACCTAAGAGAGGAGATTCTCTCATAAAAAGAGTCATTTAAATTCTGAATTGTTCCAAGTGATATCAGAGCCTAAGATCTTAAAATGACAGAAGGAACTAGGGTTTCATAATTGATAGAAATAATATTTGGAATGAAACAACAACAAGAGGCACGACAACAAAACCAGCAGAACCAACAATAATTATTGGAAGATAGAGTTCAACAATTAAAATATATGTTTGCCAGAATGCGCCAAATGGCTAAGGTCCAAGAAAAAAGACCCATGGGTTCTTCTCCCAACTCACCCACCAGGTTCGTTGATGGAAATCAATGACACGAAGTGATACCGCAAGTTAGGAACTACCAAGTTCAGATTAAATCAACTCGGTTGGAGTTTCCCAAGTTTAATGGAGACGATCCTATTGGTTAGGTATATAAGGCTAGTTAATTCTTTAGTTTTCACAATACCCTAGCTTAACATCGATTATTTATAGTTAGTTTTCACATGGGAGAGAAGGCCATAATGTGGTGGTCAAAATTAGAAGAAACTGAAATCATTACTAGTTGGGAGGCGTTTATTATAGCCTTCCAAATCCGTTTCGAAGCATCTTTCTATGATGATCCAATGGAGGCCCTCATCAGCATCAAACAGACTTTAATAGTGAAAATCTACAAAACCTAGTTTGAGTTACTTTCAAATTAGGTTAGAGGGCTGATAGATTCTCATAAGCTTAGTTGTTTTTTATGAGGATTAAAGGAGGAGATAAGGATGGGGGTACAGGTGTTGAACCCCTAAAACCTAGTTGCCACCTATAGATTAGCAAGGATGTAGGAGGAAATCTGGCAATTATGAAAAGGTCATGGAAGCTTAACACTATGGGGTTCTAAGGCAAAAGCTCTACACCAAATCTACCAAAGGCAGAAGAAAGATCGGTCCCATTACAAAGGCTCGCCCCAAAACAAATGAAAAAAAAGAAGAGATAACGACCTTTGTTTTAAATGTGACAATAAGTGGGGTTTCGACCATAAATGCAGGGGACCAAAAATATTTTTAATAGAAAAAGTTGAGGAAGAGACAAGGGTGCAAAATTCTAGCATGACAAATGATCTAATCAATTTGGGGAACTCTCAGGAAGAGGTTAGGATATCTCTTCATGCTATCATCTGAAGCCCTAATCCTAAAACTATAAGGGTAAAGGTAAGATTGAGTGATCAAATCTTCATTGCTTTGATCGACACATGAAGCACCTATAATTTCATGCACCCTAGAGTAGCACGAAAAGTGGGGTTGAGTGTTACAAGACACAAAACTATTGGGGTTAATATTGCAGATGATACAAGAATATGGAGTGAAGAGAGCTGCCTGAAGGTCAGATTGATGATTCTGAAAGATCAATTTACTACTCAGACCTACATCCTGCAACTGGGAGGTGTGACGTTGTGCTAGGAGTATAGTAGCTCATGTGATTAGGACCAATCTTTTGGGACTTCGCACTGAAAATAAATTTCAAAAGAGGGCAAGAAAATCCTGATTAGAGGAATAGGGATTGAGAATTCAGAAATTGATTGCAGTCCAACCTTTCTACAAGAAATGAGAAGGGTGAAAGAAGGTTTGATTCTACAAATATGGAAAATCTGGGTAGTCCATAATGGGATACCGAGTCAGATTAAAAATTTGTTAGTCGAATTCAAGGTTTTTTTTACAGGAACCAACAGGGATACAATCAAAGAGATCATATAATCATTCTATATTATCAAAGGAGGACATATTTCTGAAAAGTGTTCGACCATACAAGTACCCCTATGGGTACTTAAATTTTACCAAATAAATCGAGATAAAGAAGCTGATTAAGGAGCTATGGCAATGGGCACCATAAGGCCTAGCCAAAGCTCTTTTTCATCACTAAACCAACAAGTTAGGAAGCTAGATGGTTTATGGAGAATGTGTATGGACTATAAAGCACTCAGCAAGGAGACAATAAAGGGTAAGTTCCCTATACCAGTTGTTGAAGGATTATTAGATGAGCTTCATGGTTCTTAAATTTTTTCTAAGCTGGACCTCTGATAAGGCTTCCACTAGATCAGAATGAAGGAAGAAGATGATCTAAAGACAGCCTTTAAGGCTCATGAGGGGCATTATGAATTCTTGTTGGTGTCTTTCAGCCTTACAAATACCCCTTCCACCTTTCAAAGATTGATGAATGGCATTTTCCAGCCATATCTCAGAAAATTTATGTTGGTTTTCTTCGATGATATTCTTCTCTACAGTCACACGGAGGAAGAACATGGCAAAAACCTAAAGACGGTATTTGAGACTCTAGTAAAACATTAGCTATTTTTTAAATGATCCAAATGTAAATTTGCTAGCAGGGAGATCGATTACTTGGGACACATTGTCCCTGGATAGGGGGTACATGCGGACCTTGGTAAGGCTGAGTCAATGGTTAAATGGCATAGATCAAAAAATCTACAAAAACTAAGGGTTTTTTTTAGATCTAAGAGGTTATTATAAAATATTTATCAAGGGATATAGGGTCATTGCAGGGCCCTTAACTCGTCTATTGAAGAAAAAGACATTCTAATATGACTCAAAAGCAGACCAAACCTTTGAACAACTAAATCAAACAATATCTACTCCTTCTATTCTGACACTATCGGATTTCAATAAGAGTTTTATAGTGAAGTGTGATGTCTCAGGGGTTGGTCTTGGAGCAATGTTAATACAAGAAGGCAGACCTATATCCTACTTTAGCAAAAATCTCAAAGGTAGGGAGCTGTTATTATCTACTTACGAGAAGAAATTATTGGCACTAGTCATAGTTGTTAAAAAATGGAAGCCTTATCTCTTGGGTCAAACCTTCAAGGTCAGGACAGATCAACAAAGTCTTAAGTATCTACTAGAGTAAAGGGTTGGGACACCCACACAATAAAAATGGCTATCCAGATTGACAGCTATGACTTTGTGGTGGAATTTCGAGTAGGAAGGGAAAATCTAGTAGCGAATACACTCTCTAGACACGAGGACACCACCGAAAAAGGTACTCTATGGGCTATCTCTATGCCTCTAGCTAATTGGGTAGATTAATTAAAAGAAAGTTATAAAACTGATTCTAAAGTTCAAGATATCTTGCAACAACTGAACAAGGAGACGATAGGGTCCTTGAAATTTGAGCTTATGAGATGGATATTATATTACACACAAAGATTCTATGTAAGTAAATCTAGCTCCTTAAAATAGACCATCATGAATTATATTCATGATAACCTAACCTTAGGACATATAAGGTTAGAAAGAACATTAAAAAGGGAAAGGAGGGATTTCCCCCCTGAAAGAGATGAAGTCTAAAATACAGATATATATTAGACAATGTGAGGTCTTCCAGAGAGCCAAGTGTGAGAATAACAAACCCTCAGGTCTCTTGCAACCATTACCTATACCTACATGATCTCGGTTATTCATATCCACGGATTTCATAGAAGAGCTATCTAAATCAAATCAATATTTAATAATTATGGTAGTGGTGGATAGGTTTACCAAGTATGCACACCTTGTTTAACCCTTACAGTGCTACTAAAATTATCAATTTATTGTCACAAAATATCATGAAGCTGCATGGACTACCATACAGTATAGTATCAGATAAGGATTCTACTTTCACTAGTAAATTTTAAGGAGAGTTATTCCAGGTTCAGGGGGTGAGGCTCCTACTATCTATAACTTACCACCCCTAAACTAACAGACTGAGGCTACTAACAAAAATCTGGAAGGTTATTTGAGGTGTTACGTAGAGGGTAACCCTGAAGGATGGTCAAATTGGGTGACCATGATTGAATACTGCTACAACATTGGCTACCACTCCTCAATCAAAACCACCCCATTTGAAGCTACATACGATTACCCACCCCCAAGTATCACATATTATATTCCAGGTTCAACAAAAAATCAAGCAACAGAGGAACAATTACTATAAAGGACAAAACAAATTGCAAAAATCAAACAACATTTAACACAAGCTCATGAAAAATAGAAAAGGCAGTTATACAAAGGTAGAAAGGACATCCATTTCAACATGGGTGAATGAGTTACTTCAAACTCCATCCGTTTAGACAATCCAGCATTCCAAGCAACAAGAATGGGAAGTTAGCATACAAGTACTTAGACCCTTCCAAGTCTTGAAAAAGATGAGATCGGTGACTAAGTTAGATATTCCTAAGGAGTCTCTAATCCAAATCACCTTTCACATCTCATTATTGAAGAAATGGGTCAGTCAGGATACCACCCTTGAGCCATGACTGCCCGATATGAAGCCCAAACAAAAGTCTCAGCCTGAGTTGGAAGAGATCTTGGATAGAAGGAGCCATATCTCTATGAGGAAGAGAAAAGATGAAATATTAGTGAGGTGGGATGGTCAACCGGTCAAAGATGTTGTCTGGGTTGAAGAAGGCCTACCCACATTTTGAGGGCAAAGTTTTCAAAGGGTGAGAGAGTTGTAACGACTGAAGAGAAATGACTTCCCCGACAAGATGCCTGCAAAGACATGAAAGAGGAGTGAACGTAAGGTTAAGATTTAGTTAGATATAATTTACGTAGACGATTGTAGATGAAATGTGTTTGGCAAGGAATAAAAATAAAGAGAAAACGATGCAATTTTAAAGGAGGGGTTAACTGACAATCAAATTAGATTAGCATGGATAAACACATCTAATAAAATTCAAATTGCTATAATATCAGGGAGAAATAATAAAAGGCCATGTGGGTTTAGAACAAGGGCTAAAGAGAAATTGTTTTATAACAAATTATTTGTTTCAGGAATATCTGGGTTACCTCGAATCTGCCCAAAGATTTAGCTAGGTTTTAATTTCTAGCTTTTGAGTTTAATACCAAAAAAACATTGTTATTTTTCAGTATTTTTATTTATATAAAAACCCAAGAGATGAGATTCTCTCATGAAAAAAGATGTTTGAATTCTGAATTGTTTCACGGACCCTTCCGTTTTAGAGGTGGGCATTGATAATGGAATAAGATGACTTAGTTACGAGTGTTTGGAATCAAGGTAACCTTCACTTGGGATCATGGCAAAAACACTTGACAAAAAAGACGGTGAAAGAATCAACCAGCAGTGATAGGATAAGCATGTGCATCTCCTTACCACACTACTCCAAGGACCCCACGATCCCACAAGATACATGCAAGTTCTAAATTCCACGACCCGAGTAGACAATCCCCCCCGACCTGAGATGAGTATTTTACAAGGATTTTGCATCTTCTTTTCCCATTTTCACATGCACCTCCCTTATTTCTTAATAGACAACGTGACAGAATTTCCAGTTACCAATACACCCTATCAGTCCCTGATGGCTACACTAGAATGAGCCTTACCTGCAGGGACATAATTGGCAACTAAGAACTTCCATCAAAGGCAAGGAATCTCTGCCTTCAATCTTTCAGGAGGAAGGTAAGTGGGCAAACCGGGAACTTCGTCTGCTTTTATTATCCCTCGCAAATCTTACTTAATAAGCCACTGCACACGCCCTCGGAAAATGGTTTTTACAGCAAGAGAAAAAATAATAAAACAGTAAGAGTTAGGCTGTCAAAAGCAGGGTGCAATTAAATCCCTCACTAATTAGTTGGACCATTACAGTGTTGAAAGCAATAGATGATAGGAGAGACTATAGAGATCTGAATCTCATTTGTTGCTTTCTTATATGTTCTTGCTCAGGAGATAAAATGACACCGTAGACGGAATTGACAGAGATGGGGAAGCCAGGCAAATGGCTTAGAAGTTTCTTGACAGGGAAGAAAGACAAGGAGAAGGAGAAGGGTACAAGTAAACAGAATTCCACACCTAGTATTGAGAATTTGGTGACTCCAATTTCGATCCCACCAGCTACTGCGAAAGAAAAAAGAAGATGGAGTTTTCGCAGATCATCGGCCACAGCAACTGCTCCCAAGGACTCGAACTATACAGAACCAATTGCCACTACACAACCAGCCGCAGTGCAGGGCACGTTCGATTCAGAGAATGAACAGAGAATGCACGCGATGGCTATGGCAGCGGCTGCCGATGCAGCTGTGGCTGCTGCACAGGCTGCAGCTGCTGTGATCCGCCTAAATGCTGCCACCTCCATGAGAGCCAGCGCAATCGAAGAGGCTGCTGCCATAAAAATTCAATCAGTCTTTCGATCTTATTTGGTATGCACTTCCTGAATTTCCCGTCTATTCTTATCTGGTGAATGTATCCATATCAAGATTGGAATTATAAAAAAAAACAATGCTTCATGGATGAAACTGATGGATTGCTTGATTGGTTTTGGTATTTTTAACAGGCAAGAAAAGCATTGCGTGCATTAAAAGGCTTAGTGAAGTTGCAGGCACTTGTAAGGGGTCACCTGGTGAGGAAACAGGCAACTGCCACACTCCGGTGCATGCAGGCATTGGTGAATGTACAGACTAGAGCTCGGGCTCAGAGGATCTGGATGAATGAAGACTTAAATCCCAGCCAAAGGCAATCAATCCACAGAAAATCGACTCAGGACAACAGGATTAGGCACATAAATTATGTAAGGATTCTTTCCTTCCGTTCGGTTCATGCCTTGTTTTTCCATTATCAAACAGTGGAGCTATCCATTCATTTGACAAGGAATGAGTCAAATAACCTCGTAAATGGAAAACATAATATTTCATATCATGCTCGAAAACATATTTCTTAACCATAATCTTTCCGTTCTGTTTAACAGTAGTTATAAAATGAAAAATAAACAAAACTTTCAGATTTTTTTTTTAAATAATGCTTTGTGGGATTTAAGAGTAATAACATATTCTTAGTAGCAAAACAGTATCTTTCCTTTATTCTCAGTGCTTGGCTACCACCACAAAAGACGCAACTATCTAAAATTTCCTCTCTTTTTTATGTTCTTTTTTAAGGAAAAGATATAGTTTTTCTTACATTGTCAATGGCAATCATATATAAATAAGTCATTCACGTAGGGGAAATTGGTACTTTGAAGCCACAGCGAGTAATATGCATTTCGGTTTTGGTAAATGTAGGAGAACGAAATACTCATGGAGGAGAACATCAAGATTGTGGAGATGGATGTTGGAGAATCAAGAGGAAGTATAAACAGCAGAAATAGCTACTCACACCATCCACAAACAGATCGAGCAGAGCACAGATTCTCCACACATTCTGCCCCAAATCATGCATACTCGAAGCAAGAGAACTACCATGTCTCTCCAGCTCCATCAGCTCTAACAGATATGAGCCCCAGGGCCTGCAGTGGGCATTTTGAGGACTATTCCTTCAGCACAGCACAAAGCAGTCCCCAGTACTACTCTACGGTGTCAAAACCTGATCCATCAACAATCCCATTTGCCTTTCCAAGGCCAGAGTACGCAGAATCTCTGTCCTATGACTTCCCATTATATCCAAATTACATGGCAAACACGGAATCTTCCAGGGCCAAAGTTCGGTCACATAGTGCACCGAAACAAAGGCCAGACTCGTTTGAGAGGCAGCCAAGCCGAAGGAGGGCATCCATAGAGGGAAGGAATATCCCAAGGGCAGTGAGGATGCAGAGGTCATCTTCTCATGTTGGAGCCACTGCTCAAAATTATCAATATCCATGGTCAATTAAGCTTGACAGATCATCCGTTTCACTTAAAGACAGTGAGTGCGGATCCAACAGTACGATGCTCACGAACGCCAATTACTGCAGATCTCTTGTTGGATTTGAAGTGAGTATGAGCCATCCTTAAATCACAATATACAAATTACAAATCAGATGGAAAAAACACACTAAACAAAGTAAATATATCAAACCGGTGATATTAGATGATTGGTTTATAGAAGAAGTTGAATATAAAAGGATATGGTGTTAAAAGGCTGATATTACTCCAAATCTAACCAGTTGAACCCTTCCTTTCTTATTAACCTGCAGGTTCATGGAAATAGGTACTAACAGTGCACTAGCCAGCCATTGCAACTCAGTATGTTGTGTGCCCCCAGTAAAATAACATATGCAAACACAGAGCAGCGAAGAAACTGAAGAGATTCAAATGTTCTACGCAGAAATCTGCTGGATTGTTGTACAACTTTTCATTCCTCTTCACCGTAGCGTCAGAGTGCAGTAAAGTGTCGGAAACCCTTATGTAGAGTCGTCTTCTTATTCCATTTTCCCCGTGTTTTGGATTAACGTGCTCCTTGATCCTTAGAAAAAGCACAAAGGCAAAGTCAGCTAACGTGCAAGCATTGCAAATTAAATGCTGGGGCACTCAGTTTAACTTTTTCAATGTTAATGTGTTCATAGAAATTTATTTGAGAGTGATTTTTTTTCCAAGATGGTCACTTGTTTTGTGCTTGTGATTTCATATGAATCCTGCGAATCCCATTCATTTCCTTGAAATTATAACATATATAATGAATTAATCATATACAAAAATGCAAACACAATATCACTCGATTGTCAACAGCAATTACATACAAAAAGCATATGATAAACATGCTAGTAAACAAGGCTAGGTAATTACGCATAACCTGCTGAGCAATTATAAAAAACGACTTCTCATCGGACTGCATAAATGTTCAATAACTGATAGAGCAGTACAAATAATTGTGCGCACCACGCTTCGGTACAATGAAGTTTTTTTTGAAAATTGAGAAAAGTTAAATATGTTTAACTCAAAAGTGTTGTTAACTCAAAAGTGTTGTTAATATATTTTCTAATAAAAATAAATAAATTATGTGGAGATTTACTTGTTGTGATTTAGTTAACTTTAAATATCTAAAAATAACTTGAACGACAAATAAAATTATAATTTGACTAAAAAATTTAAAATGATATATATTTTTGAAATATAAAGATAATAATTTTTGAATTTACTCGAATCAACTTGGATTTACTCTAGACAACTTAAATTACTCTATCAAATCTTCAACCCAAGTCATAAGACTTTCATAATCTTGTAGAAAGGAAAATATATCATTAAACTCAATTCTTAATCATTTTGATATTTAACCATAAAATTTATAACAAAATTCAATTAGAAAAATAAATGGAGTTAACATGAGTTAACTACAAAGACTTAGTCATAAGACCATAATAAACGTCTAGAAAAAAACTCAAATAAACTAAAACATTTAAAATTGAAATGTATAAAATTGAGACTTAGTTCTCAATCCACCTAATTTTATTTTATTTTTGTATAAAATTAAAAAAAAAACATTTAAAAAACGAAATGAAAAAATCACCTAAATCAACAAACCAAATCTATGACATGAGTTATAAGGCCAAGATAACTTCATAAAAAATAATATGAAATAAATTATGAAGTATAATTACTAATCAATCCAATATTAAAGAATGAAATTAGAAAAGACAGAGTAAACTAAAAACTAGGCCATGACATCGAGATAAATCCATAAAAAAAATAAAATTATAAAGTTAAATTCTCAATTAAATCAATATTGAAGAATGAAATTTAAATAAAAATTCAATTATAAAAAGACCCCAACAAACCCAACCAACCAGGCTAATCCAAAAAACTCACGATTTAGATCATAAAACCCTAATATAGGGAAATGGTTAGATAATATATGTGAAAAAAACATAAATTAATATATTATATAGTTTTTTAAAGTAAATAAAATACTATATAGTTTAATTGAGACCAACACAAGCACCATCGATATTTTATATTAATATATTTTGAAAACTAATTTTATTTGTTAAATGAAATAAACAACCTTCCATCTTAAAAAATATAATTTTTCATGTTTTCTTCGAAGTGGAATTACATTCACTACGATTGAATATTAAAATCATAAGTATTAAAATCTCTATAGACTTGATTTATGATTTTAATGGTTATACTTTAAAACCAAAACACGTAAAATTAAAGCAAGGGGCACGCATGTTGTTTTAGGGGATCTTTGACACTGCATTATAAAAGTGTTTTTGAAGAAAAAAAAATTCTATTTTAAATTAAAAAAATTGGTATTTTTAGATTATTTTCATGTGTTAATATCAAAAATGATTGTAAAAAAACAAAAAAAACATTATTTTAATACATTTCTAAATGAAAAACACTTTAAAAAAATATCAAGCACACTCTCAACCAATCATTTAATCAATTGAGTTAAGTACGTTGTGAGGGGCTGATGAAGAATGTCACATCTTCTCATATATATAGACTACCCACTCTCTCATGCTTCAACATGATCAGAACTATATGTTTTTCAAAATATTAATTATATGATATTATTGTTATTATAATATAAATTTAGATAAAATAATAAATTTATGTAGAATTCCTATGGAGTATAAGTTTTCTATAAAAACAAAAAGATTTGGATACTTAAATTATTGAATTCACTATATTAGAATTAATTTATTTTATAATTCAATTTAAATTAAACACAACAAATAAAATTTCAATTGTAAAAACACCTACAATAATCAAATAATAAAAATAAATAGTTAATTTTTTATCTAAAAAAAATATAATTGAAAATTCACCCTTGCATTACCATCATCATCATGACTACAACGGTTAAAATTATTATCAATATTATTATCCAAATAATTAAAATAATTAAATTTCTCCAAAGAATAAAAAAAGATAAATATTTTTTTTAAAAAATAATCACTATTATCATCATCATCATCATCATCATCATCATCATCATCATCATCATTATTATTATTATTATTATTATTATTATTATTGTGCATATAATGAAACCATAAAATCATATGATCCAAAAAATATATAAAAATAATAGAAAATATAAAAAAAAAAGAAAAAAAGGTGAAATATTAATTGTAAAATGATCACCAACATAAATTAAAATTTCAGGATTAAATCGAATAAAAATAAAATCTTAATAAAAAATAAACAGATAAAAATTAAAAATAAAAACTAAAAGGATAAATGCATAAATAAGGGTGAAAAATAAACATTGCCAAGGAAGAATCGAAAAAAACAAAGGAGTTAATACCAAATAAAAAAAATTCAAAGATTAAGAGTAGAAATGAAAAATAAAATATATAATTAATTCCAATTGAAAAATAAAATTGAAACAAATAAAAATCTTGAGATCGAAACAAATAAATGGATTTAAAAAAAAAATACAGTGTAATTTTGTTAAAAAAAAAAATAAGGAACAAAATGAAAAATAACATATATGACTAATTTAAATTGGAGGACAAAATTAAGACAAGCCGAAACTTGCATATAAAAAAAATAAAGGAACAAAAACCAAACAAAAAATAAAAAGAATAACGACTAAAATGATAACTAATATATATAATCAATTTCAATTGAAGGATAAAATTGAAAATAATTAAAATCAAGAGAATATGGACTAAAGCAAAACAATAAAAAAACATGAAGGACTATTATGTATTTTCCAGCGGTAAAAAAGATAAAAGAAAGAAAAAACCAAAAATCGTTTATCGGCACTTTCCGAACTACCATACAATGACACACCCTGCACCGGAAAGCAGAGGACAAAGTAATGCACCCGGTAACACGATGAGCTGATATTTTTAGCGTCAAAAAGACGCCGCACATGTTGCCTAAAAGACGGGTACATGTGAAAAGCTGTTAGCGAGTCCTGTAGTGTTTTTAAAAAGAAATAATTAAAAAAATCAAATTACTTAAATACCCCTAAACTCAGCGATAACCATGAAAAAACCTATCGTGAAAGTACCACCTTGCTCCCAGACACAGATATTTCATTTTGTCTTTTTGGATGGTATATAAGTAATTGTACAATGCAAAAATATATTTAAAATCCAAAATACCTTCCATGAGTTTTATTTTTATCAACTCCAAAGAATAAATAGATAGTTTTAATGTGCAATTAAAATTAAAAAGATCAAAACACTCCCGATACCATAGTCAATTTTTTTTTTTGGCGGTTCTAGAAGTAAAATTGTAACAAGTGAATAGTGAAATTTTGATACGTTTTATATATTTAATTAATTAATTAATTAATAATAATATATATAAAAGAAACACTGGATGGTGGCCTTGAAAATTGACAAAACCATTTTTTTCTCCGACCAAAGCAGTGTTTAATTCCAAGCCTAAAGTCACCGGTCAAAGTTCTCTATACCGTGGAAAAATATGGATTAAAACAAAAGCATTGACTCTCATGGGCGTGTTTCTCGAGCACCACTCAATCTATATACCACGTTTGTTATTACTGACACTGCGTTGAAGCCACGTTGCATGAAAATGAGTGCATCATTTTTTGTTTTTTAAATTATTTT
The DNA here is from genome assembly GCA_015731905.1 of Salix dunnii. Lineage (NCBI taxonomy): Eukaryota > Viridiplantae > Streptophyta > Magnoliopsida > Malpighiales > Salicaceae > Salix > Salix dunnii. The sequence continues at coordinate 4,758,891 of CM027668.1, read as the reverse complement.
TTACGAAAAGCAATATTAATTTATTTTTTAAGTGTTTATTTTTTATTATTTTAATGTAAAGATATTAAAAATAAATAAAATATATTTTTTAATTACGATAATGATTTTCACCATATTATTAAACACACTTACTAAGATCAAAGTATTCCGAAAGATGCATCTTTATATTATTTTTGTCTTTTAAAAAAATTAATAATTTTTGAAGCTCATCCTAGTATTTAAATCTAAAAAAAACAAACTCCATTAACCACCAAGATAATTCCTTATGATTTTTCTTGTAGCGTTATCATATGTTAAAGATAGTGTACGAATGCGCACGTGTGTGTATATATATAAGCAAATTAATGAATTTGTAAGCATGCGATTTAGAATTAGTTATCACCTCTTCTTAAAATTTCCAAGCAAATGTCTTCTAATATTAAAACCACGCAGGTCATTTGTTTTCATTAAAAATATTTCATCAAACAAGGCTATATATCTCAGATTTCATTCGTTGACATCTCAGACATCCTATTTTATATTTACATGTGACGCTACCTGTTGAGGAGTAAATAAAAACCTGCCAATATGCCGTTAGTTTATTAGATTACTAGATACACATTAAAATAGCAAATTAAAATAAGGAGGAGGATGAGGAGTACTTCTGGATACATTGTATGCTCTAGAAATTAATAGAAATACCCTTTAAATTCGTGTCATGAGTTTAATATATAGAACTAAAAATGAAAAGAAAGAAAAACACCATATGTGGGCTAAACCTTGCAACCACTTCTTCTCTTGATTGGGCTAGCCTTTATTTTCTCACAAAGCCCAAAATACGATAGAAAATCCTCTAAACGGCTTGAAGCCGGCCTAGAAAGCCTGCTCTAAGCTAATCAGGAGAAGATAAGTGGGCCACTTACAAATCTTACAGTTGGAGAAGTGTTGTCATTGGAACGTAAGGATAGATATATTTTTGTTGAAAAAATAATATATATAAATAAATTTGTATTGAAGATAATTTTAGAATCAATTTATATATTTTCAAATTAGAAGTAAAATAAAAATATACATCCAGACACAATATTTTTTATTTTTATAATACAGTAAATTACTCTGAGTTTACCAGAAGCTTCTTAGATTTATTATTATATATAAATGAGGAGTATAGATTCTGATTAATGAGCCATTGGTGCGGTGGTGATATTTAGAAATTGGAAAGCGACCAGATTCTAAATGTAGAGATAAGAGAGGTATTTTGACGTGAGATGCATGCTAAAAGTTTAAGTATAAGAAGAAATTCAAGTGCATTAATCAAGTTTTTATTATGATTTATTATTTTTTAATCTAATCATTAAATTATATTAAGATTTTGTAAGCCAATTCTACTGCTTGGTTTTAAAGAAATATATTGCATTTAACTTGGATTATCTTCGTGTTCAAATTAAATTTATAAGTTTTTGTTCAGGATCTTATTTTATTTCAGTAATTATAATATTAGTTGGATTCTATTAAACATGTCAATGAAAATTCTTTACTATAAAGAGTTACAGGCAGAGGTGTATAATTTATTTTTCTAACGTATCAAACAAATTAAAATGATTGATTATTCAGAGCTTTTTAATTAAAAGTTTTATAGTGTAGGATTATAATTATTTATTTCTCTAAATGGCTATATCACATTTTTCTTGCGCCAAAATTAATAGCATAAAAACTTGACATAGTGATTAACGATTTAAAAATCTTGACTTAGTGGAATTCTTTTGAATCTCTTAATTCAAATGGAACGAGCACAGAGACTTACATTGTAAAGGTAAATTTAACCTCAACATCTTGAAATATCATCATCCACATGTAACCCCAAAAAATCAAACATCAATCTTAAACTAGCTGTGCTCCGTACGTTATCTGGGTTGCAATGTTATGGTCTACTGTTTCGTTTTTGGTGGAGAGGAAGAAACGAGATAGAAAAGTGAGTAGACGGCTGGAGCCAGATGACATTGATGCGTTATACTTCAAGAGGGACCAGAGATTAAAGAAGGTGATTACAGTAGCATGAGAATTTGCTGCAGCAGAGTATCTGTGATCGACAATCACAAACATTCTCTTAAACGCAATAATCTCACGAAGCATGTGATTAGAAACTTTTTGACGAGGAAAACACTCCGACGTCCTCTCCCTCCACCTCGGAAAGCGAAGCAATTGTATGACCTCAATTTGCTGCCGAAACTCTTCCTCGCCATCGATGCCCAAACTAACAGGTGTCTATTGGAAATAACTAGTTACGCTGAGTAGAAATGCATATAGTTTTTGTTTTAATAGTGGTCCGTTAGTCAAGCCTCTTCTTTGTAAGAAGAAAAAACTCAGGTTTTGAACTCTTTAGCCACCTTAAGTTATAGCTAAATTCAATATTGTGGTAGTCTACGTGGTTATAATTTTTTAAATAATTGTAAATTATGATTTTTTTAATCAAGAATTAGTTAAAAATGCATTCAGTAAAATCTATATATAAAAATATAACACTTTAAAATATATAACCGAATCATGGATGTCATTCACATATGGATAGTTACTTCTAGGAACCAAACCACGAGAGAGAGCCTGTTAACATGAGGTTTTTATCAGTAATCACACATTGATTTGTAGACGATCGAGTTGAGGTGCACAGTAATTCTTAAGAATTTATTTACTTTTATATTGCTCTAACCCTAACATGCACGTTTAACTTTAAAATTTCTATGAATCTGGTACATTGAGCTATATACACTAGTGTTTTTAGGTTAAATATAGGTTCAATATGCTCTTATGAGGTAACAAATTTAGCAGCAAAGTATTTGAATCCTCTATGGGAGCCTTGATTGGATTACTCTCTGATAGTATGTGTATATCTAATCTAGTGGGAGAAACTAGTCTTACTCGATTAATGACGCAAGTTTACAATAGATATCTCTGGCGAACAGTGGTGGAGAGTTTCGGAGGGTCTTAAATAATAAGGAGGAGTAGTTTTATCTGGTGAAATGCTTAACTAATCCAAATTGCAACTAACAAGTTCATCATTACCACAAATCACTTCCGGTCGATGCCTTTGGTTGGCGAGAAGATCCCATTTTGTCATTTTTCAAGAAGTTGAAATCCCAATTGCTAGCTACTGCACTTTCATCTTTAGCACTATGTGCATGTTCGGAGTGCGGTTCAATTGTTTTTTTAATGAAAACTTTATTTTTTTTTAGTATTTTTAAATCATTTTGATGTGATAATGTAAAAATAAATATATATATTTTGATGAATTTTAAAATTAAAGAACAGCTTATATCAAATTCTCCCACAAACCTAACTATTTATGCCAGTTTTATTAATTTCAATGCAAAAAAGAGTATTACAAGACTGCATTTTCCTTCACCACTGCTACTTTAAGAGTACTTTCAATCCTGCTATGAGCATCTTTCCAATAATGTGGTATTGTTTGCTGACCTTTTGTCCCCATAAACAACTACTTTTTCTGTGGCACTATGAATTAATTCGCTGTATTCATGAATCACGACATACAAGCAACACAACCATTTTAGATTTAAATATTATATATCACCGATCTAGATTTCACAACAGAACAATTCACACACACACACACACACACACACACACTTGGTCTTCTGGAATTAAGCACGAGCAAATATAATCTGATCTATACATTCAAGCAAGATAAGGATGAATGATTGATGGGCTAAATCCGAATCAGACAGACAATCTGACATCACTCCCAGCTAACTTAGAATCACTCTGTAAACTACAACGTAAAGTAAAGGCAGCAGTATTACCACTAGGTTTTACTGTTGCTTTTAAATTTAGAGGAATTGGGACACTACTCAACTATGATATTTCTTAGAAAGTGGGAGATGCGAGTCACCATTATTGTAGGATACAATGATTATATAGAAAGACAAGAAGAAAAGAGCATGGAAACTTCCATGTTTTTTACAGGTCAAATAAGTTCCGCTAACCTTAAAATTCCTTTCCACCATCATCTATGCCCCCGTGAAACACATCATCTCTTGTTTTCGGATTCCGTGAAACATGCAATCCCAGGGCCTTGTGGCTTCAGGCTTGCAACTATTGTCCCCATGATTGCTGTGCATCATCTTATTAAAGACTCTGAATAGAAAATACATCCCCCTTCCTTTATTTCAAAGAAAAAAAAAAGATTATTAAGATATTAACCAGTAAATATTCTTTTTCAGAAGATCTTACCGTCCGGCCACTACATAAATTGTGCCGGGTAGCTTTTAAAATTTAGAGACACACTAGTTAATTGCCCGCAATACGTTGCGGGTCGAAAAAAATAATTTTTATAACTGTTAAGATTAAAATATAATATTTATACATGTAAAGATTGATATAATGAAACATATCAACATACCCTATTATAACAATAACAACATCAAAGTATTAACATCTAAATTATAACTACTATTATTGTCAAAACAATAAAAATTATTAAATTACCTCAAGAAAAAACACAAAAATTTAATAAAAGAGTACGTAAGAAAAAAAACTAAAATTATTATTATTATTATTATTATTATTTCTTTAATAATGAAAAAATAAAATTAAATCAAAGACTAAAAAAGACTAAAAAATTTAACAAAAAAACCAAACAAAAAAAATAAAAAAATTATCAGTTGAAAAAAATCATTTGACTTGAAAGTAATAATAATAATAAAAAAACTAAAAGAAATAAAAAAGAGGAAAAAAAAATATCAATTTTCAAATAATCATAAACACAAACTAAAATTTAAGAACTAACTTTTTTTTTTAAAAAAAAATACTACTTCAACAAAAAAAAATAATAAAAATTATTCGATTACCTCGTGAAAAAAAAAATTCAACCACATTAACAAAAGAGTAAGCATGAAAAAAGCCTAGAATTATTATTATTATTATTATTATTATATCCAAAAGATGGCAATGTTTTTGAAGTAGTAAAGAGAAAAATTTAGTTAAAAAAAACATACTAGTATTTTTTTTGGTAAATTAAATAACGAGGTTAGGATAATCTTGCACAAAAATAATTAAATAAAATAAAATCAACTATCACGTTTGCTAAATAATAAAAGACAAAGTTAAAAAATATAAATTAAAAAAAAACATAAAATCCAAGTTAACTCATCTAACTAGTCACTCGTGACAAGTCCGAAAAGAAAAATGATAAAAGTAAACTAATTAAAATAAAAATCAAAGTTGAAGGAAAAAACAATTGAAATGTTGTTTTGAAAAATTGAAGGGGTTAGTTTGGGAATCAAGGAGGAGGAGAAAAAAGAAAAAAAAAATCATTGACAAACTAATGTTGAGTAATTACAACTTAGGATTTCTGTGTAGATTTTAATGTCTAAGAAATCTATATATATATATATATATATATATATATATATATATATATATATGGGGAAACTCTTGACCTCATGGTTGTAAAAATCACGATTTTGACACGACATGGAAAGGGTTTCTAAAACTCGGATCATAAGATCGGATCATAAAATCGTAAGATCGTACTTGAATTTGTTTATACAGAAATCGTAAAATCAAAGCTAAAATCTTGTAAACAGAAAAATTGTAAAATCAGAAGTAAAATATTTTTGAATACAATACATCATAATTATGGACATAAAATCTCATTAGTTAAAGTTTATTCATGATTTAAAATAACCTAATAGATGGTTCTGCAGTCATGCTCTTGCCTTTGTCTATGGATAGTTGTGTAGACAATTAATCTCTTTTATAAGAACCTTTGTCTTTGCCTTTGTCTATGCATTATGTTCTATAATGGATAATTCAAAGGTTGCACTATACAACTACATTTTGCTAGGTTGTGTTTGGATGATGTTTCAAAACAGATAAAAACTAGATTAGTTGCAGAAACGAAAACAAAAACACAAAAAAAAATATTTTTGAATTGGTTCTGTAGTGAATTTTACAATCTAAAAAGTAAGGATAGAAGAACATGCCCTTCTACCTCATCTTCTTGGTTACCAAACAATATCCTGATTTTGCTTAGCTTTTGATTCTCTTTTTACATCTACTCTTAATAACCTTGTTAACCCAGAAGATGGGACTAAAAAAACCAACCAAGGTTACAGTAGAGATTTTCAAGCAATGATGGACAGTCTTAAAGAAGAAGACTACAACGAGGAAACCAAAGTGAGAAGAAACAAAGGTTAACCTTACATCAGGTTAAGGCCCTGGAGAAGAATTTTGAGGTCGATAACAAGCTTGAGCCTGAGAGAAAGTTGAAATTAGCTGAAGAATTATGCCTGCAACCATGACAATGGCAAATTGGTTCCAAAACCATAGAGCTCGTTGGAAGACTAAGCAATTGGAAAGAGATTATGGCACCCTTAAGGTCAACTATGAAGATCTAAAACTTATGGCAACCTAAAAATGTTGGGACAACATGTAGTTGTGAATCCCAACATTGCCTGCAAATCACCTGAGCGAGTGTGATTTGCAGGGGCAAATAAAATCAATAAAAATCCACAATTCAATCAATCATCAATCAATAAAAAAATCAGGCTTGCACAATTTGCAGGGGCAAATAAAATCAATAAAAAACCACAATTCAATCAATAAAAAAAATAAAACTTGCACAATTTGCAGGGGCAAATAAAATTCAAAGATCAAGCTTGCACTAATCTTGAACGGCGACGACAACAAAGATAGAAGTCCGACAGCTCTTCTTCAATAAGATAGAAGACGATTCGAGAGATGAGAGGAGAGGAAGATATGGGGAAGAGAAGGATGAGAATTGCTGGGGAGGAGATCGGCCGAACTGTACCGCCGGTGAACTGAGAAGAGAAGAAGCTATTTGGGGAAGAGAAAGTGAGAACTAAGAAGAGAAGAGAAGATTTAGGGCAAGAGAAAGTGAGAACTGAGAAGACTGAAGAGAAAAGAATAATTAAAATACGTTCATTCATTCAACCCCGAAGCCTGAACACTTGGGATTGTAAAATCGGACCGATCCAGTCCGATTTTACGTTTCCGTATGATTTTGACCGGGTTTAATCCGAAACGATCCCCCCCCCCCCCGAGTTGACACTATTTGTTGAGTTGACTCGCAAAATCATAAAATTTTGCGAGTCAACTCGCGAATTTGATAACCATGCTTGACCTTGTTTCTTTTTTATTTTTCTAAATATGAAAAATCCTCAAAAAGCATCATTAATTCCGGAATTTTTATCCTTCGGAGTTTTATGATTTTTAAATATCAAATGTGCTTTCATAACAAATAAGAATAGGTGATAGCAAACGTCATAAACTCATTGGATATAGTTTGTAATGGATGTCATTCCAAGAAAATATTTATAAACAATAACTAGAGTAGAGCTATATGAAAGGCATTGCCACTTAGTTTTGGAAGAAAAATGAGGAGATTATTAGTTTTCGGGCCCCATTAACTAGTTTGCTCAAGTCATCACCCCCCCTCCCCAGCTTCTTTATATATAGAAGCTCTTCACTACTATCAAAGCGATAACCCACGCTAGTCCTTCGATAGCAAGCAAAACTCTCTCTGTGTTACCAAACTTAGCCAGCTAGCTAGCAGCATTTTACCCCTAGCCCTAGCCAGGACACACACAAAAAGAAGGTGAATTATCACCGTCTCTCTATAAATCATCTTATTATACCCGAAACATCAACCAGATAACTGGGCAAAACAATCTGAATTTAACAAATCATGGGCAATAGTTACAAGCATGAATGCCCACATCCCGTGGCAATTCCACCAGCAAAACCTTTCATCGAGTCAATAAAATCAGGCATCGAGGAGACTCTTTTCCCTGATGACCCTTTTAGGCAATTCAAGAACCAGCCAGCATCTAGGAAATTCATTTTGGGATTGCAGTACTTTGTACCGATCCTGGAATGGGCCCCTCGTTACACTTTCGAGTTCTTCAAAGCTGATCTAATAGCTGGAATTACTATTGCCAGTCTTGCAGTTCCTCAAGGGATAAGTTATGCAAGTCTTGCTAACTTACCTCCAATCATTGGACTGTGTGAGTAATTGAATCTACTCATTTCCTTTTAAATATTGTTGGTATATGTATAGCTATGCTAATAATGTTTGCTGAAAAATGGAGCTCACTGTTTGCCTGACGTGTAGATTCAAGCTTTGTGCCACCTTTGGTGTATGCCATGCTGGGGAGTTCAAAAGATTTGGCCGTGGGTACAGTAGCTGTGGCATCACTTCTCATAGCTTCCATGTTAGGGAAGGAGGTTAATCCTAATGAGAACCCTAAGCTCTATCTTCAGTTAGCTTTAACAGCTACGTTTTTTGCTGGAATTTTCCAAGCTGCTCTTGGCTTTTTAAGGTCAGTGCTTTTTTCTGTTTTTTTAACACACCATGTGACCAATCTAAACTCTAAATTAAGCTGTCCTCTCTAACTCTCTCGTTACTTGGATTTTGTCTCATTGCACTAGTGTTCAGAAACATCTCTTAAAGCATAGCATACGGTGCAAGCTCATGAGTAACGATTGAAATATAGATACCACCGATCGTCCTTCATGCTGCTTTAACAGTGTGTGATCCATGCACTGTTTTCTATTTCGCGAACATGATTTTAATTTGTTCACTTGCAGGCTTGGATTTGTCGTGGACTTTTTGTCCCATGCAACAATTGTGGGTTTCATGGGAGGGGCTGCCACTGTTGTTTGCCTTCAGCAACTTAAAGGGATTCTTGGATTAGTTCGTTTCACTCACGAGACTGATCTTGTATCGGTTATGCGTTCCGTCTTTAGCCAAACACACCAGGTACATATTTTTTGCTAGCCTTGGCATGGCTTTTGTATGCAAACTTTATCTTAATTAACCCACTTCTCCGTATTTCTTCTATTTTAAAATAACGATTCTATTATTGTGGTGGTGGTGGTTGCAGTGGAGATGGGAAAGTGGTGTCCTGGGTTGTTGTTTTCTCTTCTTCCTCATTCTCACAAGATACGTTGTAAGTAAAATTCCTTGTCGCTTTTAATTAACGTGTAAAACGTTCGCACCATCGATTTCTACCTAGCTATACTTGTTATTGTCAATATTTTAGAAATTTTATCGCCTCCACCAACTCCAGTAATTAGAGGACACGTTTGGAAGTTTTTCCTTGGCACGAATAAGGTTGCTTTCACTATGGAACATACTTCATATTAGAGTTTTTAATTTCATGATGCAAAGTATAGGTCGTTGCTATTTTTTGTATTTATGTTGACCTTGATTCATAGTATTAATCTGACAAATTAATTGTCTATTTTTTTCCATTTTTATTTACAAGATATTAATTTGTTGTTGCACTTCACAATGTTACTATTTGATGACGAGTAGAGCAAGAGAAAGCCAGGCTTCTTTTGGGTAAGTGCGATGGCACCCTTGACATCTGTCATCGCTGCAAGTGTTCTTGTTTATTTGACCCACGCTGAGCAAGACGGGATTCAAATTGTGAGTTTTCTCTCATCAACGCACAAAATTAATTTCATAGACATGCACATTTTAAATGGTCTCCTCTATTCACTACAAGATTTAGGAAGAAAAAATCGTTCATATGCTAAAAATCTTTCTTTTTTCTTTTTCGAGAGAGATAACATATGAATGGACCGTGTACAGCTTATAAACCCTAACTAAGACTTCCGAAAATATCCCACCAAAAGGTAAACCTTTCTTTGTTGGATGGATTGTTATAGGTCAAGATCCCACCTGCTCGGTAAAAGGAAAGAGGTTCAGTGTTATCGTCAATTGAAGTCGTGGTTTTGTTATAAAAAATAATGATGATTTTAATCTTTAAAAAAACAATAAGATGAAATGATCAACTAGTGTTATAACTATTCCAAAAAGGTTATTTCAATTAACTTAGTATATAGCTTTCAAATATTAGGATAACAAATTCACTCCACTTTGATTTCTATGAACTGGGTTCGAGCTTCCTTTTAGGGATGGGGGGAACAGGGAAAAATATATAAATGATATACATCTTTGCCATGCATGGACAAGAGCAATGGTGTCTTATCATCAGCACAGCGATATTTCCGATCCATTTATATCATGATGTAATGTTGCATTTCTTTGTTTTGTCCAGATTGGGCACCTGAAAAAGGGATTGAATCCACCATCTGTATCCGAGTTGGCTTTTGGGTCTCCACATCTGGCGGCAGCTGTTAAAACAGGAATCATAACTGGTGTCATAGCTCTAGCTGTAAGTAGTAGTACTGGTTTCCCCATCCTCGCTCACACGTACACATCAAACTCCACTCCCTGACATGCTCCCCAATAACCACCACCTCTCCGGAATGCATAAGACATCATCAGTGCACACATTGGCCTTAGTCTGTAGACACATAACCATGATCACTTGTCGATTTAAGGAATTTCTCAATGAATAAATTGATGTGCACAGCTTGAATATGCAAGTAAAAAGAAAACAGAAAACGAAAGAAGAGTCTCTATCCAACTAATGTTTGGGATTGTAGGATATAGTGTTTTTCAAAATGATTTTTACTTAAAATATATTAAAATAATATAATGATTAATTTTTTTAAAAAATATGATTTACTTTTACTCCATAACAGTGTCATAGCCGGATCACTGCTAAAAAAAGGTAAATGATTTTAGCAACAGAATAAATCTGTACTGATTTAGCAACAGATTAGCAGTGGAATTTGTTTAGAAACAGAAAATTCATTGCAGATATGATTGTTTTAATTCTGCAACGAATAATTGATTGCTGATTGAAAAGAATGGATTTTAACAACGAAATCGTTGCTGATTTTAGCAACTTTGCTCTAAGCTCGATGTTATTCATTTATTTTCGGGTTATATATTGGGCCTAAATCCCAAAAAAAGAAAAGTAAATAATTAACAAAAAGGGTGGCTTGATGGATAAACAGGAAGGAGTAGCTGTTGGGAGGAGCTTTTCCATGTTCAAGAATTATCATATTGATGGAAACAAAGAGATGGTTGCTTTTGGGATGATGAATATTGCAGGCTCTTGCACCTCCTGTTACCTGACCACAGGTACTGATTTTATGCTGTGCACCAAGTTAAGACCCAACCCAACGGGATTGAATCATGGATCCATTGGAGACTGGTTGGATCTAATTATTTAGCTTCACTTGATTCTAAGCCCCATCGTAAATACTCGATCCAATGCTCTTTAATCTTTGGTTCGCCTACAGTCCAATGAGTAAACCAGGCAATCCTTTCCTAAACAATGGTTATATAGACGTGGCAAGTTAATGAGCATTTTTTCAGATTCAACTTATTGGTAATGCATAAGCTCCTCTTGCAAACAAATTGTATTGATTTGGATTGGTTTGCAGGACCATTTTCGCGAACTGCGGTGAATTTCAATGCAGGATGCAAAACTGCAGTCTCTAACATAGTCATGGCAACAGCTGTGATGATCACGTTGCAATTTCTAACACCCTTGTTCCATTATACCCCCCTTGTGGTTCTCTCCTCCATTATCATTGCTGCAATGCTCGGCCTAATTGATTATGAAGCTGCAATTAGTCTCTGGAAAGTTGACAAGTGTGACTTCATTGTTTGCATTAGTGCATATATTGGTGTCGTCTTTGGCAGTGTGGAAATTGGTTTGGTCATTGCTGTGAGTAACATAAATACCAGCCAGTATTTATTCCCAAAAAAAAACAACTGTTAGGTTGAATATTCCTGATATGTTCAGCATTTGCCTATGCAGGTCGCAATTTCTTTGCTAAGGATGCTCATGTCCGTAGCAAGGCCAAGGACTTTTCTTTTAGGCAACATTCCCAACTCCATGATTTACAGAAGCATTGACCAGTACCCAATTGCAGACAATATTCCAGGAGTTCTCATTCTCCAGATTGATGCATCAGTCTACTTTGTCAACGCAAACTACTTGAGAGAAAGGTATGCAAAATAATACATTTAGATATTAAACGATAAAATGTTAAACAAACAATTTGCACCGTCACTCAAATCTTCTTTGTTATTTAAATTTTGTTGTTCAGAATCTCAAGATGGATATATGAAGAGGAAGAAAAGCTAAAATCCACAGGAGGATCAAGCTTACAGTATGTGATACTAGATCTGAGTGGTAAGTGTCTTAACTGATCATGATCAGCCTGGCCATCAGATTTATCTTTTGCCCCTATTAGCTTAATTTGACCCAGATGTTTCCATCTATTCCATCCACAGCTGTCGGCAGCATAGATACAAGTGGGATCAGTATGCTTGAAGAAGTAAAGAAAAACATTGATGGAAGAGATCTCAGGGTACAATTAAATAGACTTCAGTCATTCCATATTTAAGCTTACTTCTGTGCAACCAGTCCTGGGTTAATGAAGTATGGATTTTTTTTTTGTTGATCTAGCTCGTACTGGCGAACCCAAGAAGTGAGGTGATCAAGAAGCTAGAGAAGTCAAAGTTCATGGAAAGCATTGGTCAGGAATGGATCTATCTTACAGTAGGAGAGGCTGTGCAAGCATGCAATTTTATGCTACATACAAGCAAATCATATAATCCTGTCACTGACACAGTTGAGTTCGATGCACACGATAATGTCTGAGGTAAAAGTGGAAGAATTGCCTGGTATGCTAATTGGGTCCAACCACAGCTTTGGTGTGATGGTTCAACGCTGAAGAACCCCTCCAAATCTGATTGGTCCAAACGTGGAAAAACCAGATGATTTTGCTGTGCAGTGGTTACAAAAGGTCTAAAAAACTCTGTGTCTTCTTACATCGAATATGATAGCATGTTTTTATTTCAAGAAACTATAAAACGCTGGTTCTGTATTCCCTTCACAGTTGATGTCTTACACTAGAATCAACGTTTCAAACCCATTTCAAAAGCCCTGAGTAAAACCGACGTGGGCATCTCCTGCTGATGCATCGACAGTGAAATACTGACATAAAATCTGGTTGGAAATTCTACCGCAGTAGCATAGTTTGGACAAAATGTGAAAGGTACTTCCTTAACACAGCACTAACAGGAAAAGAAAACAATTGCACCAAAAATCTCTAAAAATTACGACTGGCGTAACATCTTGTAATGTGTGCTTCAATAATTTAGTATATCGAAAAGTTCTAGTTCGGAACTGCTAAGAGAGAATGGAATAGATAATCTATGAGCACAAGCACACGAGCTCGAGAATTTAGTCATGCAAATTGATCGAACATCTTGGTTAAAAAAAATAATGGAATAGATAAGAGCTCCCAGCTGGTGTTTCCCAAATTGTGTACCTTGTGAACAAGAAAATGAATCTAGTTTCTCTTGTGCTCCAGTTGCTCTTCCCTGTCTCTCTTGTCTGGAGTAACTCAGGGCAGGTAATTACTTTCCATGAACCCTCGTAATCCTACAAGTTCAAATTTCCATAGATGAAACAATGGAAAGACGTGAATAGTGCTTACAGGTTCATCGTGATGGAAGAGACCCAGGAGCTAAAGGCGGGGATGAAAGATCAAGATCACCCCCAAATGGATAGGATCAGGAGAGATACTTACTCCACCTCCATAGAGAAAAAAGAAAGAAAATATGTTGCCGCAGCAACCCTACGTGCCTTGTTTCTGTCGAGTGATTTTAGTTTTATGGGTTTAGCGGTTCAATGCACTAGCTTACATTTGGCCTTAGCATAATAATGGTTGCTCTTGTCCTGTACATCTTGAAGTGTTTTGATATATTTTTTACCTTAATAAAGCTATAGTATCATCGGATGGGCAATGCAGAACGATTTGGCTGCGAGAAATTCTATAAAATTACGCCGAATGGGCATGCACAATTTCAGCCAATCATTAATTTCTTGCTCTCCATTCTAGGCCTACTTGTCTTCAGCCATTTTTTATTCTTGAAACCTCCAACAATTGTGACTTGATGTCCACCATAATCTAATAAAATTAGTATTTATGCAAACCAGTGAGTCACCACTGCCTTTCCAGGCTTACATGGATTGATGATAGACACTGCTTGCAGAGCGAGGTGATTTTAAAATTTTAAATATCCTGGAATAACAATCCCTTTAAAGCTCAATATTACAGAGAACAAACTTGTTTAGGCTCATTAGCTTTACAGTAGTGTATCAAACTAGCATGACCGGAGCAACCTCCAATCTTGGTGCAAGATACTTTTGCAAAAAATAATTTTTTAATTGAAAATGAATCAAGAAAAATTATTTTATCAGCATATCAAAAACCATCAAAAAGCACTTAAAAAAAACATAAATTTTCTTTTTCAGATGAAAAGCAGTATGAAAAACAGGTTAACCACATTACCACACAGTTATGACACATTTAGATTTCACTTTATTCATTTATTGGTGGTAACGAGTTATGAAACATTTAGATTTCACTTCATTCATTTGTTGGAGCTAACGAGTTGTGACACATGAGCTAATATAATCTTGAAAGCAGAGGGGTTTGAATCCATCATTTTATCCGTTATCTGAGCAACAGGATGGAATAACAAAGAACTAAAATGCACTGCAACACAAGTTAAAAATAATATTCACAGCAATAAAGACGAGGCTGAGAAAAATAATAAAGCCCAGGAATCAGGACTCGGAAATGGAGCATATGTCATTCATAGATATGCATTGATTACAAGAAAACAAGTTTTATGCTACTCATTTGCAAATTTTCAAGGCATCAACATTAGCATTTTATACCTAGGATGGAGAATGACTCGCTCAATTTACAAGCAATGCAAGGAAATCAAACCATACAAGAAAGAGCATCTAGAAATGCAATAACTCAAAAGAAGCTCACAATATACCATTAAAGAGTTCAAAATTAAACAAATGCACATTATGGCTAACAAAAATCACCTTCTCACGTGTTTATCAGTTATCGCGTCTAACAAGAAACTTCAGTGCAGCATCAAGGCAAACAAGAAAAGCTTGTCTCTGTTTGTTCTCAGTTAGGCTTGTCACTGTCTGTTCTCAGTTCACATGTCAACTTCCCAATGAAGAGGGCATTGTATTATCCTCCAGTAGATAGCCAAGAAAATACAAGCGAACGAATTAAGGATTGGGCAGCCTTTCTTTGAATAGACGTGGAAGCACTTCATGAACACCAATATCTAGAACCTCTGGATCCCTGACAAATAAGGCATGCAGAGTTGGGCACGTATCAGGAAAAAAGATGCATTGCTATTGACTAGAGAGAACCATTTCAAACAAAGTAGTGTGCATTAAGCACTAAGATGATACCGTATTACTTAGCATACTGCGCATGTTTTCCTTTTCTCTGAAGATGAACTCGAGGTAAGGAGAAAAAAGAAGAAATATCCTTTTCAACAAACAAGAGTGTGAAATAAATCATCTCCATTGAAATGGTGACCCCCAAAAGGATATGATTTATATCTGCAACTAGTCCATGTCCAGTTTTTTTATATCTAGCATGGTCCTAAACAACTACAAGTCAGAGCTAGCTAGAGAACATTGTCACAGTGTTTGAGTTCATCTACTTCCCAGTCTCCTTCCTCTCCACAAATCCTAATTCAGCAAGTTTAAGCAGCTAAGAGTGGGAATTGTTAAATATCACATATTTATGGATCAAGCAGGTGGCATGTGTTAGCCCATCTGTCCAGATGATTGACTGCAATCACTGGGTGTACAATAAAAAACTAGGTGATTGCGTTTGAGAAACAGAATATGATTTTATATGCAACTATGATCATGAGACATGTATATGTACCAGGGTTCACATGTTATATCATTTATAAATGATTAAGCCATCTATAGAAGGATCTATATCTATTCAAATAAAAGCTTCAACAACGAATTAAACACAAGATATGAGAGATGTGGAGAGCGGAGAGAAACCTGCAAAGTGTTTGCCCCTTTTCATTGGTGCTTGCAATAAACCATATTTTTCGCATGAAATGTGACTCATATTGAACAAAGAAGCCATCATGCTGCCCATGCTTCCACTTTCTTGATCCTTGACCTTTCCAAACCTGCAAAAATGGCATGCAGTGAATAAGACCTTGTTGAGCACCACAGAATAGGCAAACCAGCTAGGACTGGCAAAACCTCAAAACAAAAGTGGAATAAATAGTCTTAGATTTGAACAATTTAAGAATTATATATTTGATTATAAGCAAGTCAGGCTCATCTGTCTTAAAGCCATAAAGCCATTGAATCATTTGCAGTGCATCTAATATAGACTTGATATAATTAGAAACCAGCTTGCTTATTAATTAGCAGCCTACACAATACTTCACCACATGGGTACTCCGATTTTACCATTAAAGGTTAAACTTAAGCAAGCTGCATGCAACACCTAACTAGCCCAAGCTCAATGACTGATTCAGTGGTGACAGAATACAATGATGTTTATGAAATCAAGGATCTTTTACAAATCTCAGACCATAACAAAGAGAAATACAGGACCAGTAAAGGACAGTAAATGAGAAAGTAATCTAGCACCAAATACGCTACTTGAAAAGAAAAAACTGAAAGAAGGGAAACTCAAATACTCCACATCCGCAGCAAGTTCCTCTTCAAAGCCATGTCATTCAAAGTGATCATTCTTATCAATTCCCAGACCACAATACCAAGATATGAACACGTCTCATTTTTTTCTTGTGTCCAAGAAAAAGAAAGGCTTGCTTCTCAGGAAGACCTGTTTACCCAACATGTGCGAAGAAGCAGTTCATTACCTGTGGGTAGGATATAATATTTTTTGGCACCACTAAGCAAGCTGCCTTGGAGAAAGAATCATCTGCATACTGCCTTAGAAATGAGAAACAGTTGCTGTGTGTATGGGGTGATTCAAAGGCCTGCAAAAACGAGGTAAAGGTAATTGATAAAATCATGAAGAACTCTATACATTTATATCCTCTTTTTACAAGTACAAATATCGTATATCAGAGAATGATGTCCCCAGAGAAGATAATACAGTATCAAAAGTGAATACCTTATCAATATTAACAACTGGAGCATATTTATCAGTTTGTGTCTTTTCCTTGTCAAGGAAAAAGTAGACTCTAGGATCCACTTTAGAAGCTTCGTGCCATGATTTTACAGCTGTCTCCATGGTCTCAACAAGAAAGGAGAACATATCTTCCAAGCATTCTTCAGATCCAAGCTTTTCAGACTACAAAATAGAAGGCTAAATTAATTTTTTTGACAGGGAATATTATCACATGCACAGAAAAGCTTAAACAATTAATCATCTGCATAAATAAGATGAGATGATGACAAATGATGTCATCCAGATTCACTCTTCCATTAAAAGGAAATATAGTGAATGGGAAAAATGACCACTTCCAAAATGCATCTCACTCCCACATACATGTTTCAAATTATAAGGTGAAAAACATGGGCATCATGACTCTTTGCTAGATAATATACACTCACCATTTCAGATTTCAATGTTTCCAATTGTTTTGCCATGTCAACATTGGATCTCATGCTCTGCACCTCTTGAGCTCGTTTTTTGTCTCTGGCCAACTGAGATATCCTCTTGATCTTTCTTGATACCTCAGCGCTCTGTGGATTGTGTTGTAAAGCTATCTGGAAAGTAGCTAGTGCCTACATGTACATGAGCAGTCAAAATGTATCAGCAACAAATTAAAATCCAAGCAACCTTGTCTAAACAGCTACCAAATAGCATGAGAAGCATACATGATCCTTCAGAGTTCAGACATACATCATCATACCGTTCCATGCCCTCTAATACACACCCTTTCCTGAAATATCCCTGGAATTGCAACAAAAAGCTATTGTTATTGAAAAATCTTAGGAAGTCAAGTAGACCATATGATAAATGGCTGTGCATGTCTGTGCACCTTTTCCCATTGAGGTTTCAATTTGATAGTTGTCTCGGCATCAGTGAGTGCTTTGTTAAGTTTGACCAATTGCAAAAATGCTGCAGCACGGTTGCTGGTGAATGATAGGATCATAAAAAGGGAAAGAAAGATTAAGGAGTGTTTGAAATATCATCGAGCATAACTAAACCTCTGATAGGCAATTGCAGTAGATAGATAAGCATTGAGAAAGCCATTCAATTATCATAATAGGATTGAAAGACTATCAAGGTTCAAAATGCACTGAACATACAACTAGAGCTCTTATAGACAATTACAGAAGTTGCGTAAACATAAAGAAAACAAATGAACTGTGATAAAAGTATCAAGAAAACAATATGGGTTCTAACTTTAGCAAGCACAAATGTGCTCTATGATTCTGGCATGGTATTCATAAATTGCATAACTGTTATTGGGAATAGCAAAGCCACTAGAGAATAATCCATTTCAAACCACGTGATCTTAGCACAAGAAAGCAGGCCTAAAGAAATTATTTGGAAAGTAAAAAAGCATGTTCCTCACCATACCAATTCTGCAAAACCAATTCGATATGCATGATGCAAAATGTTAGAGATAGAAAATACAAAAGTGTAGCTCTAACACTGTACGATCAAGTACTTTTAACTCGGGTAAAGGGTCCCTGTCTTTGAATTTGATGAAAAATTATAGTGAATTACGAGCATAGTAAGATACCATGCTGCATTGCACCTAATCATCATTAATACAGTGAATGAAGGCAAGCAATAAGATTAAGAACAGCCGTCTCCAACTAGTTCGTAAAAATGGCAAAGCACCAAACTTGAATTCCTAACGAAACTTAAACCGCAACAATCACAAACCAGCCAAAACCAAAAAATAAATAATAATTGAACACCAAATTGAAGAATGAATCAGCTTTCACTGAAAATAAACGAAGATTGCATTTTGATAAACTTAATGATTAACCAAGCCAACAAGCCCTAATTTGGGGGGTCACTTTTTTCTTACCTATAAAGAGTGGGATTTGATGGGTCAAGCTTAATAGCCTGAGTGTAAAGAGCAGCAGCTTTGAGATAGTTCCCTGCTTTAAAGAATTCATTGCCTTTGTCTTTCAATGATATCTCCTCCTTGCCATTGCCTTCTTTGGACCCTGTCGTAGCTAATCCTTTCTCTGCTTCAGCCATTGTTACTGGGTTCTTGCTAGGGTTTATGTGAGCTAGATCTTTGATTTTTTTTTGTACTACTAAAGGGTGTAGAAGGAAGTGAAGCTGAGTGATTCCTGTCGACGGGTCTAGCTAGTGATACATGTGCAGAACTTATGTTAGGTTTCATTTCGAGAATTAAATTCCGATGAGCCTGATTCGACATCAATAGTTTGTTTTTATTTTAAAAATATTGTTTTGTTTTAAAACATAATAATAAACCAATCCTTGCTAGATTATTTAATTTTAATTTTGTAGTATTTTATTTAATTTTAATTTTAATTATAATTTAAAATCTAAATGATGTCTCCATTAAATAATATGCAATTATTAATCATTAATTTTTTTATTATTTCAAAATACTGATTTATAAAGATTTAATTAATATTGTTTTATTTAGAAAAAAAAATAATGTGTGTGTTTTCATTAACCTAATAATTTAACAACTCCAACTCGGACAAATCACACATCATACTGGGTATTCTATTGAAAGGTTGTTACACTGTAAACAGAATTAAATGTTTCATTGTATGGTATAAGAGAACATTGTAGGTCTGCAAAGTGTATTTTGTTTTCCTATATTTTTATTTTGTCTTTTAATTTATTTATTTATTTATTTTATTCTTTGATATTATTTATTTATTGATTGGTCATGGTTATTTGTTTTTATTTCTACTAATACTTTTACGTGTTTTCACTTTGGAGTGTCTTTGAAGTTTTAACAGATATTAAGTTCTTTTTATCTGCTAATATCAATGGTTGATTTGCATGGTCTAGTTAATAAAATTGGCCCCTCAACTCTTTTAAGACAATTTGGCCCCTTCAAATTAACTTTTTATAGGATTTTATCTGATATTTTATTTTAATTATCTTGACATTTGGATCTTGCATTATTAAAGTAAGCTTTCAATGCTTAGTTAATGCTCAAATTTGCAAAATAAATAAAATTTAGTTAATTCAAAATAACCAAGTGTTAAGAGATGAAAAATAAAACTAGACCAAATACGAGAATTAGGATAAATAGTTATCATAAATAGATTAACTTGTTCAAAATCTTTGGATGACATGTGAGGCATAAAAAATATCATTTTCAATGGTGGCGTTGAAAGCGACCCAAAGTGATATTCTTAGTGGTGAGGTGCATGTACATGGTGGCATGATGGTTAAACTTTAATCAATTTTTTCTTTTCTTTTCCTTCCTCTTGTATCCTTTTCTTCTTAGGTTTTGCATTAACTTACCAACAATTGAAAGTGTCTTATTATTTGTGTTTTTATATTAAATCTGATTCTCATTCTAATTATTGTTATTTGTTTTGTTTTTTAACCTTTTTCTATTGGTTTTTTCTTCATCTTTGTCCCTCATCATTTGATCTCGTTTAATTTATATATTAAATTTGCTTGTAATTTTTTTAATTAATATTTTTTTGTCTTGGAATATTTTTTACTTGGTTTTTTTTCTATATCATCCCTCAACTTTTACTTTTTACTCGTGCTACAAATAAATTTTCATATTTTATGTCAAGCAACATGTTGGAAGAGCATGTATATTCATTTTTTTGGAAACAATTATTGAACAGAGATGAAACGCGAGTCAAATAGCTAGTTATAATAAACTCAAAATTGTGTGGCATATATATATATATATATATATATATATATATATATATATATATATATATATATATAACATTGTTCATGCTCTCATGTTTCAACATGGACTCACTATGCCATTTTTTTATTTTGGTTGCCAAAATTTTATTTAAGGCAATTTAGTATATTTTTTTTAGACAAACTTTAGTTTAATTGCTTCAAATTTACTTAGTAATGACAGGATTTAAAGGAGGAAGACTGGATCAACAAGGGCTGAGAAATAGAGGGTTAATCAAATTCAAGTAAAAAGGTTGATTTTGGTCCTTTTACTTTTCAAATGATAAACTTGTAAGTCTTTGGTGTTTTTTAAATCTAATTTTGATCCAAAACTTTATTTTTTTTATTTTTTAGTTTTTGGTTTGAGAAAAATGAGAGAAAATAGCTAGAGTTTAATGGCCAATAAAAAAGGTCTTGGTTGATACCAGTTCTAACCACGAAAAGAAATTGGTGTCAATATATTTTATTTAACAAACAGAGTTTAGAACGGGTGTTATTTTCCAATGATCTTGACTAAAATGATGGACTTGAGTTTGAGAGGTTATTTAGAACCAAGTTGATATTGGGTTTTTAAGGCAAAATTTGGTTAAGATAACTTCAGAAGTAAGCTTGTCAAGATGTGTTATGTGTTTTCTATATATTTTAGGTTAAAATAAATTGACAAATAGTTTTTTTTTCAAGAAAAACCTTGGTTTGAATATTTTTTTATTACGTTTAATAACTTGAAATTAGACAATGGACGACGCGTCACTTTTTTTTTCAAAAAAATAAAAGGTGGGCTATTGGTCATCCACCCATTAGAAACAAAATTTGAACCTGTTTAAGGTCGCCCATGTATAAGGTTAGCCACGCGTATTGAAAACTAGCTTGGGTTAACTCTAATTTTTTCTTAAGTTCCCTTTTAAAATCAATTCATTTTTATTTTTTATTATTCAACATCTAACTGGTTGTGAATTGGTTTTCATGTTTTAAAGAAGGAGGACTGGATCAACAAGGGTGGAGAATCCGGGTAAAAAGTTAATTTTGGTCCTCCCACTTTTTAAACGATAAACTTATAAGCCTTTGGTGTTTTTTAAATCTAGTTTTGATCAACAATATTTTTATTATTATTTTTTAAGTTTTTGGTTTGAGAGAGGGGAGAGAAAGTGGCTAGAGTTTGATGAATAAGTTCTACCCATGTTAATCTCGCATGTTTGATCCTACTCTCTTTTTTCAATCTCTCTTTTATTGTCAAGTTTTGGTTGAATTTTTTTATTGCTTTTTCCTCCTAGATTTTTACAAATCTATATGATGTCTTTTTAATAAATTATGATTTTATTTTTACTTACTTTTCAAGTTTGATTTTAATTTATTTTTATCTTTAGCTTTATTAGATCACTTTTATACTTTTTTTTTTAATTATTGTTTTATTGAATAAAAAGTTGATTCCAATAAACAATGTTATGAGATATAATTTAATATACGACATGTGTTTTGGGACCAAATATCCACATTGACATCTACTCTCAAGTTTTCAATCTATTCTATAGTTAAATATTGTTTGTTTTTTACTTGTTTTTCACATGAAATTATAATATTTTTATTCAATATGTGTAACCCTATATAATAAGTTTTTTATTCAATTGTTTTTATGTGTTTTTGTTTATTTTTATGATTACTTCATTAAATAAAAATAATAATTTCTATAAATAAAATCATCAAACACAATCAGATAAATATATGAATAAGTTTTTCTATTTAAGCTTAAGTTTTTTGCTAAGTAGAAAATACACATTATAAAAACATACTTATTCAACTTCTTTTTGTCTAAAAGAAACTATCCAAAATGTGAAAATAACTGGTCATAACTTTATTGGGGAGTAGAAGATTCTGTGCAGAAAAATCTGGCTATTAACTACAATTTTTTTTTCTAATTACTCTTAACATTAATAATAATATCCCTCAAATAATTGACAAGGGTCGAGGCCTATTAACTAAACATGAACGGTGCTAGTCTGAGGAAATGTTGAAAGCTCCAGGCAATCAAAGCCATTTTAGAATCATCTTAATCACATGAAAATATAAAACCCAACCCTCCATCGTAATATAAGAAAACACAAAAAAATAATTTAGTCCTAAACTTGTTCCTATTTCAATTACATCCCAAATCTACTAAGTTTATCAATCAAGTCAAAAACAATTCTCATGTTTCTGAATTGCATTCTTTTATAATTTGTTCCTAGTAATCAAAGTCCATTATGCATACTTTTCGCACTAAAACGGAATCGATTTTTTAAGATTTTCAGCCCAAACATTATTTCAAAGAAAATTTGATGAAAATATTAGCAAGCATTGACTAATAGAAAGACTAGATTGAGGAATTTTTTAAAAGAATCATTTGATAAATTTTATAAGTTAGATCATCTCCAACCCATTAGCCATCATAAAAGTCAAAGCTAAAAATCTATACTTTTAGCTTTTTTTTAGTTTTATCTTCTCCAATGCAAGAGCCATTTGAATAACTAAAATGTTATTCTAGTCTTCAGATGCTATTTCTACACATTTCAGCAGAAAAGCTAAAAGCTAAAATAATATACATATTTTGTTGGAACATTGTTCAAGCTATTAACCTAGAAGAACCCAAGAGCTAGTATAAAAACCTTAATCAAGCAATACTCTGATGTTGATAAAATAAGATCATAAAAAATCAAGTTTTGTTTGTGTTCGTGTAAAGATAATGGAAGATGTGCAAATGGGAGAAGCAACGACAATTTGTAACCAATCTTACTAAAATAAAATAAGAAATAAACTCTTTTTGGTGAGAAATCTCTCTTTTTGGTACTTTATTTAATAAAAGAAAATTTGGTAATAATAATGTGTCCTTGTAATTGCGGAAAGAAAACCAAAAAACCAAAAATAAAAATCTATCTAAGTTTCTGGGCAAATTCAAGATAGCCTGAGCCTCATTGGAACAATTGATTTGCTTTAAAATAATTTTTTTTTTGGTTGCCCTGTATCTGTTCTTATCCTCCCTTTTTATAAAACCCTTCTAAAATATTAGTTTTTGGATTGTATATGTATTTCTTATGCTAATCCAGATTTGACTACCAATTATATCCTCCATTAAATAACGTTGGTTCTTTTATTCTTTTAAACTACTACCAGGTGTCACTGTTGTACTCCTTTCATCCCGATTGTCCACGTAAGTTGTCCTTATCCTTATTCTGACCCTACATGCTGACCCTCTCTCTTTTTTATTGCAGGCAATCTTGTTGAGGAAGCTATTTGGTTCATTTCATCTACTCCCATTCCCTTGGTTGCTCTCAGTCGATCACACTTTCGCATTCCGAGCATAGATCAACCAGCTCTTGAGCTTGATCATCAACACATTTTATTCCAAGAAGGAAATCTTTCTTCGTGAACTTATCAGCAATGCCTCTTATGTATGTTCTTTCTATTTTATTTTTGGCGCTATTGGTTTGGTTTCTTGATATGATGGTATTAATGATGGTGATTTGGGGTTTGTGTAGGCGTTTGAGAATATTAGATTTGAGAGCTAAAAAGTAAAATAATGTACATATATTGTTAGAAATGGGTTCTCTTTCAATAAGTATATTGTTTTGATGGAGCATCTTGTTGTTTTTGGTGAATGAGATTTAAATGCACCCTTTGTGTTTATTATTTTATCTATGCGAATATTGTTTTCCCAGTTGGTAGGTTTGATGATATGAAGGCTTTTTTAGATGGAAAATTTGGAATCTAGTTTTGGTCAATTATGATATTTTGTGCAAAAATTAGTATAATTGTTGATGGTTTGAAGATAATATTTAATTATATAAATTACTCATATTAATTGTATAATTAATTGTAAAATTATATTATATACCAAATAATTGTATTATATTTAAAATAATATATAAAAAATAGCTCTTTTAAATGATTTTTATCATTGAAATATACAAACAAAAAACTAAGTTTAACACTATTTAAAAAATTATTTTTTATCAATTTAATTTATTTATTTTTTTTTGCATTAGAGTTACTCTTAGAGGGGAAATGAGTATATAGGTTTGTAACTAAATTACTATTATTTATTTATTTATTTATGTAAAATGAAATGAAACCTTTTATTGACCAAGTCCTTGCCCGTTTGAATAGAAATGAACACGCAAGCAAAAGAGAGATATATTACCCCTCCATGATACATGCTTTGTTTTCTAAACTGCCCATTTCCACGAAGCAACAACTACACATCCAATTATGAAAAAACAACACCAGCACCAACATATATCTGCTGAACTTTTCCATTTTTTCCACATCCCATCTAGAATGCACCGTTTGTTTCTGATTTTGTTGCACAAGCGTTATTAAATTTATTTATTTTTAAATTATTTTTTTGTATTTTTAACTTATTTCGGTGGGCTGATTAAAAAATAAATTTTAAAAAATAAAAAATATCAATTTAATATATAAACAAGTATCACTATAATAAACAAACAGTGTTTGTATGCATTAACAAGACAACAAATAAAAACTTTTCATGAAATAAAAAAGAAAGAAAGCATTGATATTGAGGATTTATTTGGAAGTACGATAGATTTAGCTTTCTAATGTTATTTTGTTGTTTAATAATATATTAAAATAATATTATTTTTTTCCAGTTCATCTTTTATATCAACATATAAAATAATTCAAAAATAATTGTTTTTTTTTATAAATATAATCGGATTACAATACCATACGAGACCGATTCAGCACCAACTTAAGCATGCCAGGAAACAAAGAAAGAGACTGTCTGGCTCGGTTGACTTGTATCTTAACAATGAATACAATGACTTTACCTAAATGTGTTCGGTGGCATTATTTGTTTATTACTGTATTAATTAATGTAATTAAGGTCTTCCAAATCGAAGTGCTCTCGGTTGTTAGTTTAATCTTTTATCTCAATAAGAGAAAATTAAAAAAAAAAAAAAAAAGGGCTGACACTGCACAAGTCAGCTGACACTGTCTAATTGGGTTGGTGTGTTCGGTATATTTATTGACTTGGCCATAGCATTCTAGAACTAATTTTAATTAATTAAGTACATGAAGGTCCATTTTCTGAATATTAGTTTTACATTAAGTCTGCTTTCTTTAGTCGCATCACACGGTGGATTGATTTGCTGATTAATGGATGTTGAGGTACTGCAAAACAAATACACAGTTGACTGGCTGGGCAACGAGCTTATATATACATGTATAAGCAGCTTAGATTTTTAATTCAAACCTCATTTGAAAAGAAAAGAAAAGGTTAATTATTTGAATGTATCGGTGAAAAAACTATATATTATACGAGCGAGCAAGGCGGCCGTTGGTGTATTTAAAATTACATGAAGGCAAACAAAATGATTGGCCATCTTTTTGAAGGATATGTTAATTTTCTGATGCTTTCTTGCTTCACTAATTTGATGAATGCTTGGCATGGACCTGTCCCTTTTCCTGCCTACGAGTACATTTTTCTTCCAGATTAATTTCTTGCGTATATAGTTTTTCTTGTTTTATATCTCTGTTTGAAGCGTGTTTCATTTGCAACCTAACCTTGTCGTTGACTTCAGGTCTCGCTCTCTGATTGGTTTAAATTGCACAAGTGGGATTATATAAAACCAGATTTTACAGTCACGAGCAAAAATAATTCCAGGTTCAAACATCCTTAAATGGGCTGTGGCAAGTTTCAGCGCTTAAATCCCACCTGCCTTTCCTATAATTAATTGAATTTAATCAAGCAGCCATCGATCTTTGGCTGTTGTGAGCATAAATGACGAACAGCAGGACCACGTAAATGCTTGAGAGCAAAAATTTGAACATACATGGAAACTAAAGGGTGTAAGATTCAGGCTCGATCCAGCCGGATCCCTGAGAAGATTTGAAAAACCACCTTCAAGGTTCCGGCGGTGCACATCTCATTTATGGAATGTTGCAGAGCAAGGTTACAGCAAAATTAATTAACCACAAAGGCAACCTGTTCATATAATCATGGGACTGTCTAGAGTCAAGGGATTGAGTTTTAATAAAAGAAACAACATGATTGGAGGAGGATATTGTGTGTCCCTCTATATATATCAGTAATAATTTCCTCATATAAGAAGGATCAGAAATAGTATAATTAATGCCATTGCGAACAATTGTATCATCAGATGCCTTCTATATAGAAGCCAAGAAAGATGAACTTTGTCGCGGCAGTTTATTTCCATTTACTATTATGCACCAGTCGATCAGATGGGAAGGTGGCCTCTTCAAATCTGTACAGTTGACACAGGCTTTAAAATTCACTCTTGATCGATCTTATCTTTGATCTTACACGCACACACAAGAAAAGCTTTCGTGGCTTCTCCAGACAATCACTTCTTCATATGATTATAATACTCTTTCGTACAATAATTTCAAATTTATTTACTTCGTCGTCCGCATAGACAAAATGTCATGTCAATCAGAAATCTCCAGGTCATGGTACTCATTCATCGCTGTCTTCTTTTCTTAGATTATTTCCTTTTCAACTTTCCAACCACCGGTTTAATTAGAAATATTGATTTTCATATGTGTGTGTGATGGTAAGATTTGTGGATAACCAGCGGCAACTAAAATATATTAGCACTCAGAGAACACTGCCATGACTTGACTGAACACATTAAACTTTGTGTATACATGCAGATCATAAATATTGCGAGCAAGAATTTCTTCTTATACAAGAATACGTTAGTTCTAATATCTATCTACCTGGTTTAGCATGTCTTCGTGTTTCACTCTCACGATTATTATTTATTTAGCATCCACTGTGCTGTTGTGTCCATCATATTGTTTTTAGCCCACTTGCACTACCTACAGCCGGTCAATAAACTAAGCTGAAAACTTCATACCATTGCAAGTTTTCTCGAGCAGTCCCTTTCCAAACTAACATAAGTATATTAAATTTATAATATTCCAAATTAAATGGTAAACACCGTGTTTTTGGTGAGATCAGGTACCAGATGCCTTCCAAACAAAAACAATAAGAAACTGATTGGTGTCATAAATTACAATAGCTACAATGCGTGCCGGTGCACTGGAAGGAGTAACAAGAAAGTTAGTGTGCTTGGCTAGCTAAACATATACCAAGAAGATTCGTGCTACTTTCTGAAATCAATTAATGAAGTCAAAATGATCAAAGAGTAAAGCCTTCTCGTATTCCAGTTATCGTATGACCTCAACTAAAATGAGAAAGCCAGAAGTCTTAACTACTAATTCCCATAATGCAAGCACACATTATTTTATTGTATAAATCATTGATAAAACCATCCTACCTTTCTTCAACAAATCCTGATATATATATATATTAAACATGCTTAACCTCTCTTTCCATAAACCTCGAGCACTTCATCATTTGTTGCCATTTCCATGTCAAAAATGAAGAACCCATATCTCACTCTAGCCTTCTTTGGCATCCTCTGTATCTTAGTATTCTTCCCTAAACCCTCTTATCAACTCCCTGTAGATCCAGATCTTCCACCCATCCCACAACCTAGACTCCAAAAGGCTTACATAGCTCTCCAAGCCTGGAAGCATGCAATCACCTCCGACCCCAAAAACTTTACCTCAAATTGGTGTGGCCCAAATGTTTGCAACTACACAGGAGTCTACTGTGCACCAGCCCCAGATGACCCTGGCACCATAACAGTTGCTGGTGTAGACTTAAACCATGCAAACATAGCTGGTTCTTTGCCGGAAGACCTTGGCCTCCTCACTGACCTAGCTCTCTTCCACATAAACTCCAACCGCTTCTGCGGCTCCATCCCTGGTAGCTTTAGCAAACTCAGCCTCCTTTATGAGCTTGACGTTAGCAACAACCAATTTAGTGGTGAATTTCCTTCTGTTGTTCTTTGCCTGCCTTCACTCAAATTTCTTGATATAAGATACAACGAGTTTCAAGGCAAGATCCCTTCTCAACTTTTTGATCTAAATCTTGATGCACTTTTCTTAAACAACAACAAATTCGAATCATCCATACCTAAAAACTTAGGCAACTCTCCAGCTTCCGTCATTGTATTGGCAAACAACAATTTTGGTAGTTGCTTCCCTTCAAGTTTGATAAAAATGGGAGGAACCCTTGACGAGATAATCCTGACGAATATGGGATTGACTGGCTGTTTGCCATCAGATATCGGGTTGATGAACCAATTGACAGTTTTCGATGTAAGCTCCAACAATCTTGTGGGTTATCTGCCAGAGTCTATAGGAAACATGAAAAAGTTGGAGCAGCTGAATGTGGCACACAACATGTTTTATGGTGACATTCCACAAAGCATATGCTTATTGCCTAGGTTGGAGAATTTCACGTACTCTTATAATTACTTCTATGGTGAGCCACCAGCGTGTCTCAAACTACAGGCCAAAGATGATACGGAGAACTGCATACCCTATAGGCCTTTGCAGCGATCACCGCAGGAATGCAAGTCCTTCTATGCTTATCCTCCTAGCTGTAGTGCCTCAGGGTGCTCACCACCGCCTCCTCCTCCTCCTCCTCCTCCACCCCCCCCCCCCCCCCCCCCCCCCCCCCCCCCCCCCCCCCCCCCCCCCCCCCCCCCCCCCCCCCCCCCCCCCCCCCCCCCGCATCATTATTATTATCCTTGACCGTCGTTGGCACTTTGATCACAAACAGGTTGATTTCTTTTATTTCTTGAAGGGGAAAAAAACAGTTCCATTGGGATCTCTTTTGATAGCTACACCAAGGGAAAAAAGAGGTGATGTAAAATGTTTAATTTCGTTTCGCTTTCATTTTCTCTTACAAGAAAATAACGGGCTGAATTGCATTGTTGTTATTGTTATGTATATATCTTTCTTGAATTGAAAAGATTTTGCATCTGTCGCAGGATTTCCTTTTTCTTTCTTCCTCTCTCGCTCTGTTTTTTTTCTTGCAATGATTGAGGATCGATTAAGTAATTAATCAAACCTGTTGAAAAACATTCACGGTGTTGTCTGCCCGGACATGCTAGCTTGCCCTCCTAAATTTGTGCCGAACTTGTGAATATAACATCTGCTAGCTAGCTGCTAGTTGGATATTGAGATTTAGCCAAGTCCATAACATTGGTCTTAATCAGTGATCAGGAACTAACATGTATCAAATTATGTACAGTTACGAGCATGAATCATGCTAGCACTCGTCGTTGAACCAGTACTGATTAAACAAACAAGCATTAGGCCACCGTAGAAAGAGAAACTAAATTCAACGCTACATGAGTATCGATGTGTGTTTAGGACTGTACGTGGTATTTAATCGTATATAAACTAATTAGAGAATAGGCTCGTGAGAAATATATTTCAAACTGGAATATATATATATATAAACTGTAAATAGCACGAGCAATTCATTGATATAGTAAAATTTATTATTTTCCAAAAAAATTAGAGCCATCTGCTTAATTTTTTTAAAATAAAAGGGCAATTGTATCTTTTCAAGCTCAAGCAACACCACCTAACCAATTGCTAAATTTTACTTCTCAGATAACGTGATGAGAATGCATGTACTCTAGAATCTAGAAGTCAAGAAAGAGAGAGATTATGCACTTGGCTTCTTTACTACAACTCATAGAAGCCGCCTGCCCCGCCTCCACCGCCTATAAGGCACGAGTTATCTCACGTGACTTCAAGAGAGAAATATTTAATATACAAAAACAATCGTCATTTAAAAGAAAATATTTAATAAATGTTTGTAGCCCGTAAGTTGATCTATTATAAGGAGGGAAGCAATTGAAAGAGAGAAATATTGCTAGAAAAAGGGCAACCAATGGCTTGACCAAGTCGTCGAATCATAAAAAACTACACAGAAAATCTCTGAAATCCATTGAAAAAGGCCAATGTCAACGGCACTTGAAGAGATCTCTTCCTTTTTTCGAAAAGACAACTAGCAGATGGCGCACCAGAGGGGGCAGAAAGGAACACAAGAGAGAGAAACAAGGCCACTTTATTATATATTTATCAAAAATCAAAATCCAGTCGAGTGCCTTCAACTTTTGAATCCTGATACCTTCATATGACTGTATAACCTGATATTACTGCTTCGCAGGACTACTGGATGAGCCCTCCTTTTTATCTCCTCTGGGCGCATGCTTACATGATGTTTCTCACCTTACAGTTTGGTTGTGTTTTTTATTATCTTGTGTTGAAAAAAGAACTCCTTTTTTACCTTCTCCCATATTACTATGAACTCGAGTAGCGCTTTTATTTTAAATAATTCCTAGTTGGGTTCTTGAATTTTTATTTGCACAATTTATCCTTTTTGAGTTAAACTAGCTTTTAATAGAAATGATAGGTTTCTTAGTTTAATTTTCCTTGCCTATAGACAAGTAATGGGTGTTAATTTATCGATGTTTTGCTTATTTTTTTGCAATGTTAATAAATACAACAAGTGTTTAAACAAAAAACAAGTGCATACAAAAGAACAATCCATTTTTTTAGCTAGGGAGTAATTGTTAAGGAACCATCTCACTTAAAAGCTTAAGCTTATAAGTGAGGTCACAGAATATGATTTGTATTATTCTCTAACACTCCCTCTCAAGTGAAAGCCCTTTGGGCTTGAAACTTGCACATGCCCACATTACCTTGTGCTTGATTTTTATCAAATAGAATGGGGATGGTGAGATTAGAACTTATGACCACTAGGTCAACAAGACTCTGATACCATGTTAAGGAACCATCTCACCTAAAAGTTTAAGCTTATAAGTGAGTTCCCAGAATATGATTTATATTATTCTCTAACAGTAACCAACGAAACAAGTTGTCAATTTATTTTCTCTTAGATTTTTTGCTTAGGAGTGTTAAGACGTGTTGTAACTAAGGTTAAGCTATTTGGTTTTGTTTTTTTTCCTTGCTTTATCTTTTTTTTTATGATGTGGATGACAAGGATTACATTTTTTCCCTTCAAGCTTCTTTTTATAGTAATTATTGATCATCTCTGTATAGGAGAATGCCATTTTCTTTAATGTTGTGACAATGTTATGCTTGCGTCTTTTTTATTTACCTTCAATTAGTTATATATGTTTATAATGTTTTTTTGTGTTTTATTTTTAATAAAATTAATAGGTTTCTAGGTTGGATTTTTCCAACCTATACATAAATAGTGTGATGACAAGTCATCGGCAAAGGCTGTAACCAGTTCAACACACTAACACTAATTTGTATTCGTCTCATAACTTCAATGAAACTTTTTATGATTCTGATTCTAGGCTAATTAATGATCATGAGACCATTGAAACTCAAAAACATGTTTCAATGGAACCTTCAAGCGTTTGCCCAACCATGCACAACTATAGCAATCAAGAATTTGGTTGTTATCAGTCGCAATTAAATAATCCCCAAACTTCATGTCGTGATTCAATTATAAGGGCTTCAACATCTAACTCACTTGCTTCTAGCGATAATTATGTCGCTAATGACCATGTTTTTCTCAATTCAAGCAATCATGAGCTTAATTTTCAACTATCATCAGTTATGTCATATGGTTAAGTTGAATATCAACTAAAACAAAACGTATGTTGTATCTCTTTTTCTTCTTTTCCATCTGTTGCATGTTGTTATGATTCTTATATCCTTTTCTAACTAGCGCTACTTTTTTAGAAGACTCTCTTTGTTATATCAATTTTGGTGAGAAGAAATTTATGTGTCGACATTGTAAAGTTCTTTTCTGTCTTGAAGAACGTCTTACATGTTCATCATAAATAAATCCAGCTTTCTCACTTTGTTGCCTTGGTGGTAAAGTTTCATTGTCACATGCACATTCAACCTCAAAGCCTCTTGACTATCTTCTTAATCCATCAAATGGATCTACATTAAGGAAATTTCAAGATAATATACAAGTGTACAACTTAATGTTTGCTTTCACATCAATGGGAGAAAAGCTTTATCACTTTGTTAATGAAGGACATGGTCCATATGTCTTTAAGATTAATGAACACTGTCATCATTTGATGGGTTCTCTTTTGCTAGCTGAAGGTGATGCACCTAAATTTGTACAACTGTATGTCTATGATGCAACAGAAGCACATTCACAACATATGGAGGTTCATCTTCTTTGGATGCAATAATTATTGGTGATTTAATGCAGATGTTAGATAATATTAATCAGCTAGTCAAAGCTTTTAGATATGCTAAGCAAAGGCTCTCCAGTGATTACCAGTCAAATTATAAATTATAGTTGATTGGTAAAAAAAGATAATGACTCGCGATGATATGATGATCCATCATTGAATGATTTTGGTGGTTTGATTGTTAGAGATATTGGTAATTTCCAATCAAAGCATGATATTATTATCGAGCATTGTTATGGCCCTCTTCAAAGAATTTCTAAGTTGCACCCAAAATTCATGGCATTGCAATATCCATTGCTTTTTCCTTATGGTGATGATGGTTATCAATGTAACATGATGTTGACTGATTAAGATCATCAACCGCAAAGAAAACATTCACGAGTCCCCATGAGAGCATATTATGCTTATCTTATTCATGAAAGGGTCAATTTTGAAAACACCATCGTCAAAGGTGGATGTCTTTATCAATAATTTTTTGTTGATGCTTTTGTCAATGTAGAGGAGGATCGACTTGATTATATAAGGGCTAATCAAAGTGATCTAAGATAAAAAATTTATAAAGATATACATGAAGTGATACTTGGAGGAGATGTTGAGGGTAATGTTGCTGGGAAAATTATTGTTCCCTCTTCCTTAACTGGTAGCCCATGTTATATGATAAATAATTATCAGGATGCAATGGCTATCTGCAAAGCTTATGGAAACCCATATCTTTTTATTACATTTACATGCAATACATGTTGGCCAGAGATTCAAAGAGATATAAGAAATTATAGACCTTACAAGTAAAAAAGATAAGCCTAACATTGTTACAAGAGTCTTCCGAGCAAAATTAATTGATATGATTGCCTATATAAAATCAGACAAACCATTTGGCAGGACAATCGCAGGTGCTTATAGCTTCTTCGTTCTTCTATTCAATTTTAAGTTTATTGTACATTCAATACTATTTTTATGATTTTATGATGTTTTCTCATTCAAAAAAAGATGTTTGTGCAGTTGAGTTTCAAAAAAGAGGGCTTCCACACACGCATCTTCTTATTGAGTCAACACTCAATTGTTTCAACTGAAATTCCTAACAAAAATATTGATCCCATTTGCTACGATATTGTATCTAAATTTATGATCCATAGGTCATGTGGTTTGCCAAATAAAAAATTTAAATGCATGAACAAGGGCAAGTGCTCTAAATCTTTTCCAAAGACATTTAGGACAGTAACATTTTTTTTATGACAATGGCTTTGTTTACTACAAGCATAGCTAGATGTGATATAGCTACACAACAACTATGTTGTTCCACATAATAGAGAGTTGTTATTAAGATACCATGCACACATCAACGTTGAGACATATTGTCAGTTAATGTTTATTAAGTATCATTTCAAACATGTTAGCAAAGGATCAAATAAGTGTCTAATGGCTGTCAAAAAAAGAATGATGATGAAATTAAAGTTTATCTTAATTGTCATTTTATATGCCCATATGAGGTTGTTTAACGACTTTTCCAATTTCTCATTCATTCAAAAAATTCTCCAGTTAAGCGTTTACAGATTCATCTGCCATCACAACACAACATTGTCTAATCAGGAAATGAATCCTTAATAAATGTAATGAAAAGACCTGGGGTTCACAGAACAATGCTTATAGAATGGTTTGAATACAATAAAAATGATTTAGCTGCACGAAACCTGTATTATATGGATTTTACAAACAAATTTGTTTGGGATTCTAGACAGAAATAGTGGTCCATAAGAATAAAAGATTTCAGTCTTGGTCGTCTAACATATGTTCATCCTGCAGTAGACGAATTATATTTTCTAAGATTACTTTTAAGTCATGTTGAAGGAGCGTTAAGTTTTGATGATCTCATAAAAGTTTTGGGGGTTTTGTATACAACATTTCAGCTTGCTTACAAAAGCTTAGGGTTTTTAAGGGATGATAAAGAATAGGCAGATGCTTTAAACAAAGCCATTACAACGGCAACATCTCCACAAATTAGACAATTGTTTGTTAGTTTGATTTTTTTTTGTGAAGTTAGTGACCCAAATAAATTGTTCCTTCAATTTTGGAGATCCATGCACGAGGGTATTGTACACCATTTTAGATCAACTATGAGCATGCCAAATCTTTTAATGTCTGATGATGAGTTGAGAAACTATGTGTTTTATGAACTTGAATTGCTTTTCAATGTTGCAACCACTTCTCTTGAAAAGTATAAGCTTCTGATGTCTAATGAAAGATTGCTAGTAGAAATAAGAAATAGGTTGTTTAGGCAGGAGCTAAACTATGATATAGTTGATCTTAGATCTCAGCATTCCACAACTTTATCATTGCTTAACCAGTGCTAGAGAAATGTCTATGAATATGTTGTTACAACTATCATGCAAAAAAAAAAAAAACAAGCTTTGATATTTGTTCATGGACATGGAGAAACAAGAAAAAAAAATTATGGCATACAATAATAAGCAAGATTTGATCTGAAGGTTTGATTGTCCTTACAGTTGCATCATTTGGAATAACATCATTATTGTTGTTGGGTGGTCGCACAGTACAATCACGCTTTAAAATCTCGTTAATGGTTTCAGAAACATCATCGTTCGAGATAAAAAAAAAAAAACACAAACTTTTCATATCTCTTAGAGATGACATCTCTCATTATATGGGATGAGGCTCCAATGAATAATCGATGTTACTTTGAAGCATTAGATCGTTCATTGCAAGATGTCCTTGCTCATAATCAGCCATTTGGTGGCATGTTAGTATTGTTGGGTGGAGATTTTAGGCAAATCTTGTCTGGGGTTACTGGAGGAATAAGATAAGATATTATCCATGCTTCTTTGAGTAGCTCACCGTTGTGGCATGAATTTAAAATTTTTACACTAAATAAGAACATGTGTCTTTCATCAAATGGACTTTCTGGTGTTGAGAAGATTGAATTGCAGTTATTTTCCAAATAGATTCT
Organism: Salix dunnii; assembly: GCA_015731905.1. Classification (NCBI taxonomy): domain Eukaryota; kingdom Viridiplantae; phylum Streptophyta; class Magnoliopsida; order Malpighiales; family Salicaceae; genus Salix; species Salix dunnii. The sequence goes on along the minus strand of CM027668.1, from coordinate 4,723,239 downwards.
TATGATTGGCAATTGAGAAATATCTAACATTCCATTTAAAGATGATTATGATACATCTTTAATCAAGATACCACCAGATTTTCTTTTAGATGCAAATTTCAACCCTATTATATCTATAGTTTCTTCAGTTTATCCCTGTATCAGCAATCATCGCCTAGATTCTGTCTATTTTCAAGAGAGGGCAATAGTCACACCTAAAAATTCTATAATTTTCTTGATCAATGACTTCATCCTTGACATGTTGCCAGAAAAACAAACATATTTATTTAAGTTGTGACAGTGTTAGCACATCATCAACTGATACAAAAAAAGTTGATTTATTATATCCAGTTGAATTTGTAAATAAACTTGAATTTAATGGAATCCCTTCGCATAAGCTTTCTTTGCAAGTTGAGACACCAATCATGTTATTACAGAATCTAAACCCGTCACCAGGTTTGTGTAATGGAACAAGGCTTTTAGTGATGTAATTAGTAGAGAAAGTCATTGAAGCGCAAATAATAACAAGTTCTAATGCTGGTAGCCATGTATTCATTCCAAGAATTACATTCCCAGTGAATGATGTAAGATATGCATACACAATTAAAAAAAGACAGTTTCCAATTCGTCCATGTTATGCAATGACGATAAATAGAAGTCAAGGGCAATCTTTGAAGATTGTCGGAGTTTTTCTTCAAGAACAAGTTCCTACTCATGGCCAACTTTATGTTGCTTTTTGAAGAGTTACATAAAAAAAGGACTTAAAATAATTACACTTGATGATAAAGGCAATCCTATTGATTATGTAAAGAACATTGTCTACAGAGACATTATTAGCTCGATCATAAAAGGCTAATATTATAGCACATGGAATGGTAATCGAAATCTTTTATATGGTGCATTCATTTTGATTGCTCTTTCACATATTCAACATCAAGTCTTAGATTTGTTTTAAATTTTAAAATTATGTTTAATTATGTTATGTGTTTGTTATTTTTACTTTGCACATTTCATACAAGTTTGTGCTCTTTTCTGTGCTGTTGTCCATCTCTTTTCTTAGTTTTTTATTTTTCTTTGTTATGAATATAATTTTTCAATCCTGTTTTCTCATTATCAATACAACATTTTTTTATGCAGAAACATGACTATGCGAATTAAGGATATAAAAAAATACATCTTTTATCCATTGATGTGAGCACAAGTCTGTCATGTATGAATTTTGAAATTTGATAAATAAGTCAACAGTTTTAATTGTGTTTTCTATGATAATCAGGTGTGGTTGTGTTCTCATGTGCATTTTTCTTTCATATATACTAAAAGAAGAAAATCATACCTACGCATATATTTTTTCCATTTTATTTTCAAGTATATCCAACAATCAAACAACTTATATTATTTGTTTTATTCTTCGTTTTGTTCTTACTCATCCTTTCACGATGCAAATGTTATCATCTAACTAGATTTTATTTTTTATTTTGCACTTATTTTTTATGCATAACATAATCATTGTTGTTTAAAGGGTAGAGCTATCCAAGGATCATCAAAAACAAAAGATGTTGCTCATTTTGTTGCTACAGTTATTAAGGGTCTTTACTACGAAGTTAAGGGTTTTTACACCTATGAAAACAAATCAACAAATATAGTTGTTGATAACAATATGGTTTTCGAGCTTAAAGCTTCGGTCAAATTTAAAAGTATTGATTCTCTCACTCTTGCAGTACAAGATATTACTTCAACTTCATTGACTTTGCACACATTCTCCCTCTAAAAAAGGGTTCAAGAGTTCTCACAGATTTAACTGGATCCTTTTACGGTATGTCTCATTTATACATAACTTTGTTTTATTGTTTATTATCTATGTATATCAATCTCAAATTAACATGTATATATTTTTTTATTCAAATGTTCTAGGAAGGCTTAAAGTTATTTAACCGTTTGAACAAGTATTAGTTAAGGGCCAAACATTGGAGAATAAAAGAGAGTTTATACTTGAAAATATAAGGTTTGCTAACAAACTCAACATATTTTTATATTATATTGTTTATAAACATGTTTTGTTAATGTTTGTTAAGGGGGTGATGAAATGCGCATAACTATATAGAGTGATCATGCAAGGGATTTTGACAATTCAACTCTCCAAACACTTAAATAACCAATAATGATGGCTTTTGCAGGATTTTGTGTAACAAAATATCGAGGTTTTAATATCTTATGGTGCCTAAAAACTCTATTTTTTTATGTATGTTGTTGTTTCTTGGTATTTTTTCATATTTTAGTGTCCATTTTAACACAAACTTTTTCAACCACCAGGTCAACCAAATTTAAATGGGACAGTTGCTTCTTTTTGGTATATAAATCCTGATATACCAGAAATATTGCCTTACCATCATCAGTAAGTTTCTTTCTTTGAATTTAAGTTTGGTTTTTAATAATTTTAATATTATATATTATATTTATGGTCATCTAATTGCATATGAATTCTATTTTGAAAGATTTAAGAAATTGCTTGTTGAAGTGTACCAACTTCCTTCATCCTGCAACGCTGTTTTGAAATTAGAGGATCAGATTATTGAAAATAGAAAAACAATCAAAGAAATCCTTTACATGAATCCATATGAGTATAAGGTCCAATTTATTTATTCATATTGTTTTTTTTATTTCGTTACTTTGTTTTCATATAATTTATGCACCATTTAAAATATATCATAATTTATCAATATTACTTTTTATGTGAAATATGGGTTGAATCTATTTGCCTTCTTATAACAGAATATCAGATTCACATGTCGTGCATCAATTGCTGATTTTGATATTTTTAATGGATGGTGGTACCCAAGTTGTCCTCATTGCAACAAAAAACTAGGTGGCACCGCTAACAATCTAGTTTGCATGGATCATGATGCAATAACATTCTTGACTGTGTCGTGGTGGGTTTTTTTTTTAAATATAAAATCTTAATGATTTCGTATTTGTTGTTTATGCACAACCAATGTTTTCTTAGTAAATTAACTTTCATTCATCTTTTTTACAACTTTCATAGGTTTCGTCTCGATTGTATTGTCATCGATAAAATAGATGTGACAAACTCTCTCATGGTTAGAAAAGTAGCAGAAAACTTTTTTGGATCATCAGCACATCACTATGTGTATGATAGAGGTTTCAATGACCCGTCAACAATTCCACCACCTATGGCAACCAAGCTAAAAAGGATATATATCTTTCAATTATGGTTTGGAACATTTTAATTAATAACAAATCGATGTGACATACTCATAACAAATGTTTTCGATGATGTTCCAATTGAATTAGGTGACATTTAGCAAGACTAATTGTCTCAAATATCAAATGTTGATGAATCTATCAATATATTTGTTATATCGAGTGCTATATGCAACGAGTTATCAGACCCCCCAAAACCAGTAAATATTGCTAAAAAAAACAGCTCTTCAACTATATCATTAACAATTAATCCACTTGACACACTTGGTGCAAGATATTACTTTGGATGCTGGACCAAAGAGAAAACTCAACTTCGATTCTGATGATTTGCAGCAAAGGTTTGTCTCTCTTATGCTCTAAATGAATAAATCATTGTAATTAATTTTATTTTGCTCCATACATTTACCTTATCTTTTTTATAAAATGTACTTTCACAATATTTCACAATCAAACAAATCATTGAAAAAGGATATTCAAGTACAAGCATGTCCATCAATAGATGATATTTCAGGGAAACAAAAAGCAAGTGTTTTGACCAAAAAAAAGGCATGGTTCTTACCTTATATAACATTTTAAGTGTGATTTCATGTTTATTTGTTTTTAATTTTTACTACTTTATGATGCTTAATTAAAAACTTATATTGACCAGCCATAAAACCAGTTTATTTGACTATAATTAGTTGAGGAAGGTACATTACGAGCAAAAACCTATAGAAAATTAAACTCACTTCTTTATCCTAACAAAGTAAGGCTTAAGGCTTAATTAATAACAAGAGTTGAAAATGTTAGTTCAAAAACAATAAGCAAAGTAACCAAATTAATTGTTGATTATAGTGACTCTTATCACATCATATTATATTTACTTTCCTCTATTTAAACAATAAATTAACATTGGAAAGTTTTGGTCTTCCAGTAAAGAATTAGGCCTAAGAGATTGAATAGATATATTTGATAAAAAATAACTAAATTGTGTAAACACATAAAATATAATTCTGTAACAAGAAACTAAGAATTCATTTTTAATTTATTATCTGAATAAATCAGCCACCACAATACAACTCTCCAAATTAATTAAGTGTATATTGTTTTGAGAACAACTACTATTGATCAAGTGTAGTTTCCTAAGCAAAAAAACGCTCCATCTTTTCCATCGACACTTTCTCAAATCTCAACTGGTCATACAAAACTTGCAGATAACAATCATGTATATGTTGTTGTTGTTATGATATTACTACTTGATATTGGGATATTTTTCAAGCTTAATTAAATTGATCGATAATTAGATTCATATTGGGATATCTTAAATGTTTTGTGACAAGTTTAAACAACTAAAATGTTATGGTTGTTCATAGGATTTTATTTTGATGCAATGTTGGAACTGTTTTTTATACATTGATAAAACTTTGCAATTTCAGTTTCTAGGTGGCGACCTATTCTTCTTATTTTTTTGCATATCATCGCCAATTAATTTTGGCAATAAATTATATAGCTACCAATATAATTATATTGGATTTGCAAAAAATTTCAAGGCAAAAATAATTGTCTTTTCTTTTATTTCAGAAACATTAGACTCAAGGCAAAGTGAAAGTTGATGAAACTGCTAGAAGATCTGCGATAATTTCCTCACTTTTGTGCTAAAAACTTTTTGAAGCAATTATTCATTTTCATATCTTCAATTATGAGGTTTTTGTATTGATATTATTATCCTTAAATATGTTAGTATGATCTAGCAGTTGTATATTTTGCCTTCTATTTCTAGCAAACCATGTATGTAAACTGACAACATCATAAAGGTTGATTCAGATATTGGGAAAATACTATCTTTTCCTACACTTTTATGCTGAAAATCTTTTAAAGAAATTATCTATTTTTGTCTTTTTATATTAAAGTTTCGATTTTATTGTTGTTGTAATAAAATTTATTAATGTATTTTATTATATCAAACTTTACATGTATAAATATTATATTTTATTTTTAAATTAACAAAATCAAACCTAATAATTATAAAGATAATTTACTATGCCCACAACGAATTGCGCGATCCAACTAGTATATATATATAACGTGACCTTGTGATCGTTAACTCTCATTGCTTTTCTTTTCCACGTGGCTTCTTTAATTAATTCTTTCCATTTTGTTTAGAACCTTAGCTCTCGAGCTATCACCGCCCAGCGTGTCATGAAAATAAATATTTCCTCCCAGGTTTAAGTTTTCGCGGTGCCTGAAATGGAGTAAACCATGGTTCAAGCAAATGAAAGTAACTGGTCATGATATGATCATTAATGGCCCATGCAAGCCAGGCTTGCTGGCGTTTAAAGCCCACCGGCCCTCCCATGTGATATTAAAAACCTCTTTCTGTTATTAAATTTGTTTTAGGAAAAATATACTAAAATAATAATTTCTATTTTTAAAAATAATTTTTGACACATAGCATCAAAATAATATAAAAATACCAAATAAATTCATTTTTATTTTATTACTAAATATTTAGAATAGAGATGAAATTTATTTTTATAATGTAATAAAATAATTCTTTTAAAAAAATAAAATAAAAATGATTTAAAAATTAGCAAACCAAACAGATGTAAACTCACAATCTTATTACGTGTGGTTCAAATCCCAGTCATCAAGATATTCTACGAAACTGGAAAGTTAGCTTCAACAAATATCCTAGTCAAATAATGTTTTCATCTTCTTTATATACATTTCATAAACCTTTATAGAAAGAAATTGCAGGAATCGGACCCTGACGCCGACCCCTGGGCTGGGGAGCAATCACGGCGGCGCTCAACAGCTCAAACAAAGCCGTTGGGCTTCACTGGTGCTGGTCGGGAGCTGCAACCTCTGTGCAGCGATTAGGGAGCTGGGAAATCTAGCAACCAACCAGACAACCTGGCACTTGGTAAGTGTCTTCTCGACAACGATAACATGATCGCATTGAAGACACTGTACTTTTACCTGCTCTTTCTTTACTAGTATAACAAGAAAACCGTGTGGCCCGACGTTATTAAATTAACACAGCTCGTCATCATCTTGCTTCGACAGATACTATACACCAGCTGGTCGAACATACACAACCCAAGTACTTGAGCGCTGCTTCGAGATTTTTCAAGACAATCGACTGGTAGATTGACGCTTTTGTTCTCACTTCAATTTCCACCCACCAAGATCTATTGATAATCGAATTTCGGAACAACGATTTAACAATATAATCGAAGTTTCCATGCTAATCCGCGTCAGGGATTTGCGTTGGGGAGAGAGGATTCCACAACGACACGTGTACAGTCTTGGGTGCAAAAGTTCGATTATCCGCGTCAGGGTTTTTTACTGTATTTTTATGGTGATTTTGTGATTACTTGATAATCAATCACTAATTTGACGAGCAGAACATATTTTTCATTGGTTGATTTTTTATTTATTTATTTTAAAAAAGTCTGGGGAATTAAAGAGATATAACTGGAAAGAGATTAATTTCTTAAATCACTATTCAATATTTTCATTACACATTAAATACCAAGTATATAGCTGCCCTTTTCATTTTTTAACTATATCAAAGTAATTATATTAACTTACAAATTAAAATTGATGTGTTCACCCCTCGCAGATAAATATGGATGTCATTATTATTTTATTACAAAAATATTTGGGTTTTCAAAGTCAGTGTTAATTAAAGGTTAATTAATTTTGACTTGTCATGCAAAGATAAAGTTTGAAAGAATAAAAATCACAATTAAAAACATTTTTAAACTTTTGAAATAACTCAAAGCATATGATTCAGGCCCTTGAAATTCAAATACAACCATCTTGTTACAAAAAAAAAATATTTTTATTGTTTTTTAGATTATTGGCTGCAAGGAGAAGGCATGATAACTGTTAGATTTTGATGATAAAAGATAAAATTGACATCGAAGACATTTTTATCATCAGAATAGATTTTTTTGGTATATATAAATTCTATTATACCTGAGAGATTTAGTAGTAGTTGTTTAGAATCTCAATAGTTCTTTAACAAACAAATCTAAAACGAGATAGATAAATTTATCTCAATTTCTAGGTGGCTGAAAAATTAAGTTTATAGATGACGTGCGATAACTTGTCATGCATCTCTTCAAATATATATATAAAAACTTGGACACATGAACTTGGGATTGACGGTTAACCCTTGCGCCTAGAGTTTTATTGCAAGAACTCAATGAGTTGGGGTTATTTTGGCCCTCTTCATTTTTAAAAGAAGATTAAATGTGTATTAAAGAAAAGTATTATTGAACTCAATTGAGTTTATGATCCAGAGTATACGTTTAACAAGTCAAGCCACAACTAGAATATTTTCCATGATAATTGATATCCTTTTTTAATGTTTTATTTGTCTTAACCAATCATTTAAATTATATTTCAATTAATATAATTTCTATGCAATTTTCTCTTATTATCTAATTTCAATGGAATTTTCTTATGGTACCATGTGTATTTGGTTTTTGAGAAAACTGTATTGATTCATCTATATTTTATATAAATTATTTTATTTTTGAAAATAAAAATATGTATTTTTAGATAAAATCTATAATATGTGTAAAATTGCATAGTTTTTTTAATCAATCAATTTACATGTGTGTCTAATTTTATTATCATTTGAATAGATAAAAAAAATAAATTTAATAAATAAACTTGACTAGCAAAACTAAATAAATACCTCATTTTGTGATATTAAGTATCTTAATATACATGTCCCATGATTTTTTTTTTTAAATTTTAGTTACTGTTAATGATTTGTTTCTACTTTGTCAACAAATATAATTTTTAATTCATTTAATTACATACATACATATATACATACATTCATGTGTGTATTTGTGTGAAAAATTATATAAAAAAAACATTTGATCCACGGCGAAAACTTTTCGGAACTTGCATGAAATCCCATTGGAAATTACTTGAGCAATGACAGAATATATAATCCAATCCATGGAGTGCCCGTTTGGCACTGCGGTTGAAAGTGCTTTTTGCTCTCTCTTTTTTTCATTTTTAAAAATTGGTGGTTTGGTGTTTTAGATCATTTTGATATGCTGATATAAAAAATAATTTTTTAAAAATAAAAAAAATATCATTTTGATGTATTTCTGCACGAAAAACACTTTAAAAAGAAACAGCAACCACACTCCCAAACACCTCCAGAGTCCACCTGCATATAGAAGAGATGGCCACGAAGAATATATAGATTTACCCGCGGGTTTTCTACATCACAAAAAATATTAATTATATATAAACATTTTTTAATAAAATAATAAATTGTGAAGAATTTTTATAGAGTTCAAGTTTTCTATAAAATATTTGAATTTTAAATTGATATAAATTTATTTGAATTATTATTACCAATAAAAAACAAAAAGATTCACATACCTAAATTATTGAATTCAGTGTATTAAAACAAATTCATTTTATAATTCAATTTAAATTAAACACAACAAACAAAATATAATTTGTGAAAATACTTGCAATGAGCAAATAGCAATAATAAGTAGATTATTTTCTATCTACAAAAGGTAAAAAATATCATTGAAAATTTATGCCTACGTTGTCATCATTATCATGACTATGATAATTAAAATTATTATCAATATTACTACTAAAACAATTAAAATCATTAGATTACACCAAAAAATTAAAAAAAAAAGCAAAAAAAATTATTAAAAAAACAAAAAAAACCACTAAAATTATTATTATATTGCCCAAACATTGAAACTATAAAATCATCTGAACCAAAGAACAGATAAAAACAACAAAAAAAAAGAGAAAATTCTAGAAATATTAATTTAAAATAATTATAAATATAAATTAAAATTTCAGGACTAAGTATAAAAAATAAAACCCCGATAAAAAAATAAAATGATAAAAAATAAAAATAAAAAACTAAAAGCATATATGCATAAATAAGGTTAAATAATAAACATTGTTAAAGAAGAACATAAAAAACCAAAGAAATTAATACCTAATAAAAAAATTTCAAAAAATAAGGGATGAAATTAATAATAAAATATATAATTAAATTCGATTGAAGAATAAAATTGAAAAAAAATAAAAACTTTGGGACCAAAACAAATAAAAGAATTAAAAAAATACAATATAATTTTACTAAAAAATTAAAAGAATAAATATCAAAATAAAAGATAGTATATATAACCAATTTCAATTAGATGACAAAATTAAAACAAATTAAAGCTTGTAGAATGAAAAATTATAAGAACAAAAAAAAAATCAAAAGAGTAAGGACTAAAATGAAAATTAATATATATAATCAAATTCAACTATATGGCACAATTGAAAATGATCAAAATTTTCATTGAAGAAATAAAGGATAAAATTAAAATCAAAAGAGATGGACTGAAATAAAATATCTACAAACATGAAAGATCGATATGCATGTTGCTAGCAGTAAGAGAAAGAAAAGAAAGGGGAAAGAAAAATTAACATTCGACGCTTCACTACCACCCTTAGCCCACTAGGAGAAAGAGAACATGAAGGTGCACCGAGTAACATGGTGATCAAACATTTTATATGACTTATAGCCATAACATGTGTCGCCTCATAGGGCATGCACATGAAACTCTACTAGCGTACCTGTACGATGCATCTGCAGTAATTCCAAACACAAATAATAAAAAATACTAAATTATCTATACACTCATAGATCCAGCAATAACCATGAAAAAACCTTCCATGAAGTACTAGAATGCCCCTAACTTCAAGTTTTTGTTTTTGTCTTTTTGGGAGCTATTTTTGTAGTTGTAATGTGCACAAATATATGTAAAAACAAAAACACCCCCCAATGTTCCTTTTTTTGTCAACTTATAGTGGTAAAATGATAGTTTTACTATGCAATTTAAAATGAAAAATACAAGAAAACCCCAAAGAATATTAAAATGCCAAACATGATACCTAAAAATATCTAAAATGCCCCTCGTTCTAAGGGTTAAATTTTCTGGCTTGAGAGGTAAAATGATAATTTTACTGTTGAAATCCACAATGATATATATCTGTGTACAAAGTGAAATATCAATATTTTTTATTTGCTTTTTAATTTTAGAATATATAGTGTTATCTCATAGAGAGAGGAGCTAAAAAAAAAATTAAAAGTAAAATATGATTTTTTTTTTAACTTTTATTCTTCATTTTCAAAGCTCAAAGGAAAAAAATATATTGAAGAGTTAAAATAACATCTCTATGCTGAAAATTTATTCCTACATATTGATTAAAAGAATAGAATATTTGTTTAATATATTTTTATGAAAAAATAATAATTTTGATTGGATTTATATTACATATTATTAATAATAATTATTTATATCAATATTATATAGATTAAAATAAGATTTACTTTTCTAAATGATTTTTTTCATATATTAGGGTGTATATATATATATAAAATAGTATATATATACTATTTAAAAGAATATATTACTAATATGGTTTTTTTAAATAATTTTCATTGAAGATGCTGTACGCCTTACTGCTTCCAAGAAAATTGCAAATGTTGCAAGGATACTGTAATTTAATTATTAATCCTACCTAATTTATAACTCAAGAACGTAGTTATGAACTATTTTTTGCCGTGCGATCCCTTTTATTTAATCGGTAAGACATGTGACATGGGAATAGAAAACGGATCTTATCTCTATCTTGATTAATAAAAGATAATAAGAAATTGGATTCCCATCTTTTTAATTTATTTTCTTACTTACACAGATTAAAATTATAATAAAAAAATATTTTTTTTAAAAACACGATCCAACCACATTATTAGTGCATTTTTGACACTATATTTCAAAAATAATTTTGAAAAATAATAATTATTTTTTTTATTTTGAATAATTTTTTTTTATGTTTTTAGATTATTTTGATGTGCTGACATTAAAAATATTTTTTTAAAAAAATATATCATTTTGTTATATTTTTTTTTTAACAAAAAACACTTTAAAAAACAACCTCAATCACACTTCCACATAGTTAATGAATACCTCTATCTAGCAATGACATTACAAAAGAGCTAAATCAACTCACTTTGTTTCATTATTGTTATATACATAAATTATTGTGAATTAAAATAATAAAATTAGCATTTTACACCTTAATATAAAAAATAAACAGTTGACTATCTAAGGATCTTTTTGATTTTTTGTATTTTTGTGTACAGTAAAATAACTCATATATTACCCTCAATTAAAACAAAAATCAAGTTTCCTGCAAAGGGTGTTTCAGGCATTTCATATTTTAAAAAAAATATATATAAATACAAATATGTCCTCATAAAAGACAAAATACAAGAGTTATTTTTTTCTATTATGTACACATTAATTATGATAGTAATAATAATAATAATAATAATAATAATAATAATAATAATTTTAGTTTGTTTTTTCTTATTTATTTTTTGTTAAAGTTTTTGAGTTTTTTCATTTATCATAGTAATTTAGTATTTTTTTTATTGTTTTAGTAGTAATAATAACAATAATTTAGGTGTTATAATAATGGTAATAATGATGATAATAACAATTATAATTTATTATTCAATATTGCTTTTCTTAAAAATTGATTTTGACGGCTATTATATGTATGATCTAATACAATGCAAACAAAAAATACATGAAGCCACACCTAAGGAAAACAGGTGTAAAAAATGGGTCAAATGATCTACGATGAAAAAATATACGAATCACTTGTCCTGCACTTTATTGTAGTCATAACCAAATTTTTTCATATGTAAAAAATATATTAATGGTGCTATAATTTTTTTATGATACTATACATTTGAGTGAAATAATTAACCCACAAAAGTTTTGATTTTTTTTTTATATATTCATTTTTTATTATAAATAAGATATTTAAAATAATAATAACGATTATTTTTAAGATATTTTCTCTTAAAAATATACAAGACTAAGTATATATTTTAATATTTATTTAATATTAACGCACGCGCATATATATATATGAAGTAAGATGTTTTTTTAATATCAAATTAATTTAATCCCAGTATTCTGAAATACTTTTAATATAATAATATCATAAATAAATCTTAAAAAAAAAATTCTTTTTAACTACAATTCATTTTAACCTAAAAATATATTAAGCTATGAGTGGACAAAACAAATAATAAAACACAAAAATAATAAATTATTAACAATAAAAAAATTAATTTTTAACTTATTCGGAATCAATCGAGTTCTAACCCTCTACTCAGTTTTTATAATCTGCAGGGGTGAAATCACTTCTACAAAAGGCACATGATTCGACGAAATTAAACCACCAACTAAATTTCATAGGCTAATAATATCACAAAATAAACGAATACCCATTATTGCACTGTCCTCAGCTTATATAAACCTTCCAAGCCTCCATTCAATAAATGAGGCTATGGAGTAGTAGTAGTAGTACCGCTGACTTTTATATTAACACCGCAAAAAAACCCACCATCTATTACCGGTGGTATATCCTTCTCCAAATGAAGAGCTCATATCTCTTCAAGCTAACTCTCTGCAGCATCATCGATTTCATGCTCTTCTTCTCCAAGGTCACCCCACAAACTTTTTATCCACCTGATTTTCCCATCACAACCCCTCAACTCATGGAGGCTTACATAGCTCTCCAGTCTTGGAAACATGCTATGACCTCTGACCCCAAAAAGTTTACAGCCAACTGGCTTGGGCCACATGTATGCAACTACACTGGTGTCTATTGTGCCCCAGCTCCATATGACCCGTTTATCTTAACGGTTGCCGGCATAGACCTGAACCACGCCAACATAGCCGGTTCTTTGCCTGAAGAGCTTGGGCTCCTCAAGGACCTTGCTCTCTTTCACATAAACTCCAATCGTTTCTCCGGTGTCATCCCTGATAGCTTTATCCATCTCAAATTTCTTTTCGAGCTTGACATCAGTAACAACCGCTTTAGTGGTCCGTTTCCTTGTGTCGTTTTCTTCTTGCATTCGCTCAAATATCTCGATATAAGGTTCAATGAATTCGATGGAAATATCCCACCACAGCTTTTTGAGCTAAAATTAGATGCTCTTTTCATAAACAACAACAAATTTCACTCAACCCTGCCTGCTAACCTGGGAAACTCTCCAGTTTCAGTGTTTGTAGTAGCCAACAATGACATCAGAGGCTGCATTCCTCCAAGTTTGGCAAACATGGCAGAGACCCTTGATGAGATTGTTCTCTCTAATATGGCGTTAACAGGTTGTTTACGACAAGATATTGGGCTGCTAAGAGGCTTAACGGTTCTTGATGTCAGCTCCAACAATCTAGCTGGGCCTTTGCCAGAGTCAATAGGAGCAATGAGGAGCCTGGAACAGCTAAATGTGGCACATAACAAGTTTTCCGGGCAAGTTCCTAGCAGTATATGTTCCTTGCCTAAGTTAGAGAATTTCACATACTCGTTTAATTACTTTTCTGGTGAGCCACTGGCGTGCCTCAGGTTGCCGGGGAAAGATGATAGGAGGAATTGTATTCAGAATAGGCCTTTACAGCGCACACCGGAGGAATGTATTAACTTTTATGCACATCCCATCAGTTGTAGTTCCTTTCAGTGCCCCATTAGCTAGCTAGCTAGCTAGGGCGACTGACATGATTAATAATAAAACAGAGTGTTGGCTATTAATTTTATTGGATCTGCGATGTTTTATGTTGGCGACAGCTTCAAATTTGAAACCTGCACTGCAGTATTGAAGTAAGGCCGTACAATATATTGCCAGGATATTAAATGCTCGCACCTACTTCGATCGGTGCCAATTCATATTATTTTATTTTTGATAATTAAACAGTCGATTTAAAATCTTAATTTTATAGAATAGAATATAAGTTATATTATTTTTTAATATATTTTCTTGAGTGAAAATTTTTTAAACTTAAAACGTGCATATATTCTAGGTTTTTATCAAATAAAATGAAGATAATGAGATTCGAATTTATGACTAGTATATCATCGAGCAGCACCCGGCTGAAGCCTGAAGGTCTTGGTCCAGCCTTTTCAGGTTAGCCGTTAAGGTCCTTGAACAATGCTGTTTAGACTTGTTAAAAACAACACTGGGCCTGTAACTTTGTAGCCAATCCAAACCATCTAACCTAGTCGATTGGGCTTTCAACAATTCTCAAAGCCCACATGAAGCCCAAACATAAATGACCCTAATTAAATGACCAAACCATCCTCACCAAAATAGCTATAAAGAACCACACGGCATCTGTTAGGGTTTTTGAGTTTTCCCCAGCCGTCCATCACTTTTTCACTGCTACCCTGCCGTTCGCTGGTCCTCGCCACCACTACAAACTCCAACCATGGCCGTCGGGTACACTTCTCTTCTCTCTTTCCCATTCAACACATTGAGGCTTATGGTTACATGTTCAGGGTTAATGGAAAATATTTTATTGATGAGTTACCCCTATGTCTGTCAACAGGAAGAACAAGAGAATTTCCAAGGGAAAGAAGGGGGGAAAGAAGAAGGCGTGAGTATTGCAGAATAAACTTGGTGTCTTTCTAGATCTGCTGTTTTATTTATTATTGTAATTTGTTTGTCTTTACAGAGCTGATCCATTTTCAAAGAAGGATTGGTATGATATCAAGGCTCCTTCAGTTTTCTCTGTCAAAAATGTCGGCAAGACTCTTGTTACTCGTACTCAGGGCACCAAGGTATGTAACGTTTTTTTTATTTAATTTATGAACACTATCCTCCTATTTTCTCTTCATGTTTTTGCATGATTGATTTCGTTTTTTTATGTTTTGTCGTTATGTCCTCTCAGAAAATCAGAGTCCATGATTTCGGCCGAGATTTTTGTTTAAATTCATAGATTAAATGTGTTCTTAGTAGTTTTAGCCTATACAAGAGTTCCTGATGATACTCATGATAGAGGCGAATTTCTAGCAACTCGTTACTCTGCCAACGCGTTGATTGAATTTTTGTAGGCTGGAGCTCATTTTGCTCTATAAATATATTTTCTGTTGTGACATTGAGATGGCGTGTTTAAAAAGTTTGAGCCTATACAAGAGTTCCTGATGATAGTCAAGATGTGCCTTTTTTTTACGAATTTTTGTCGTTAAATGTGTAATGTGTACATACTCTGGGGTTTGTAACAGATTGCTTCAGAAGGTCTCAAACATCGTGTTTTTGAGATCTCACTCGCAGACCTTCAGGGTGATGAGGATCATGCTTACAGAAAGATACGTTTGAGAGCTGAAGATGTTCAAGGGAGGAATGTTTTGACAAACTTCTGGGTATGATTATGGAAGTTGCGTCTACCTGATGTTATTATATTTTAATTCTATTGACAATGTATTACTTTAACATTGCATGTTTTAACCCTCCTTAAATATTGCAGGGAATGAATTTTACAACTGACAAGTTGAGGTCTTTGGTGAGGAAATGGCAAACTTTGATTGAAGCTCATGTTGATGTGAAAACCACCGATAACTACACATTGAGGATGTTTTGCATTGGGTTCACTAAAAGGCGTCCCAACCAGGTCAAGAGGACTACTTATGCGCAGTCCAGTCAAATTAGACAAGTAAGCACATCTTGTCATTATATCTAGTTTAATTAATTTGTTAAAAAGGAATTGAAGTTTTTTTTTTGAAATATGAAGTATTTAGTAGCAACAACAATAAAGTTATTTCATCAGAAGATGTATGTAATTCTTGCATTTGTAATGATGAATATGGAGACTCCTATTTATTGAAAAGTGTATTTTGAGTGAAAAATGTTTCTAATTAATTTGCTGTTTGCTCATGTCCGTGAAGTTTAATGTTTTCTTCCCAAATGTTATGCTGTTTCGTTTCTGCTTATGATGTGAATATGCTTTTGTTTCTCAGATACGACGCAAAATGAGGGAAATTATGACAGCTCAGTCAACTTCTTGTGATCTCAAGGAATTGGTCCGCAAGTTCATTCCTGAGAGCATTGGCAAGGAAATTGAAAAGGCAACTTCAAGCATCTACCCTCTTCAAAACGTTTTCATTAGGAAAGTGAAGATCTTAAAGGCTCCAAAGTTTGATCTTGGAAAATTGATGGAGGTTTGTCTCTAGTCTCTGGAATACGTGTTTGATGTTTTGGTCACCAAAATTGCTCAAAAGATATATTTTTTCTATCAGCTTGATGTTTGCATTTAAATACATTTGTTGTTTATATATGTATATGTATATAGCCTACAATGGTAGGCATTCTTTATCTTGTGTTGATTATATTTTCACTTTTGATTTTTGCAAAGGTATATTTGGATCTGGTTGTTTGTTAGAATGCAAGCTACTAATATTTATTCGCTGTGCAATGTCAGGTTCATGGGGACTATTCTGAGGATGTAGGAGTGAAATTGGAAAGGCCAGCTGATGAGCCAATGGCCGAGGCCCCTGCTGAAACTGCATGAACTTGAAGTTCGAAAGAAATTTTTCTTAGTTGCCTTGCCCCTTTTTGATTTCTTCAAGCTCTCCATAGCTGATGTTTATTTGAAACGCTGGATGATAGTTGTTGGACGTTCTAGTTTAATGTAAGATCTAGAATGTTTTCCTCGAGTACTTAATCCGTGCTTTTATTGAGTAGAGGCTATATTTTGCCTGGCAAACGTTGTTCAGATTTTTTTGTTCAGTTTTGATTTGACTATGGTCTTTAGCTGCCGCCTTGCTTGTGAATTGCCCATCATGGGATTCGATGAAAATTGTCTCGTTGACTTGGCCCGCTTTGCCATTACTTCTCATCTCTCTGCTTTTTTTTTTTTTTTTTTTTGTTATCAACCCAGCATTTGATGGTACATCAATATGTTTTTTCTGAAATAACAATGAAATGTTAATCATAACTTTTATTCGATTATATTACAGGCCAGTAACTAACTCTTTTATTTCCGATGTCATTTATTGTCAATGGTAAACTTTCGTCTTTCAGGCGTTTCGGAGATTTTCTTTTTTCATTCCCGGCTCAAAGAACGTACAAGATATTTTCTCTGCTTCGATCTCATCCTTCAAGAGGTTTTTATTTCTTGTCTAATACTAAATAATGATTGTTTATAATAAATAGCAAGGTTGTCGATTATGTTTTGCCCTGAATAATTGGTATATTTTGTTTGAATTCAAAAAACAAAACAAATCTGAGTATATTTTATTTTGTTTAAAATCTTGAATTGTTTTAAGAAATTTTACAAAGAGTTTTTGGGTATATTTGTATATATTATATTAAAATTTAAGAAGAATTGGAGAATGTAATAATTTCGTGATATTGATGATGATATTCTTGTAATATTATAAAAGATTATAATTTTGTTCATAAAAATTATTTAATTTGGTCTCTTTTTAGATTTTTTTTTTCAATTTTATTATTCAACGAGTTTTTATTTGATTTGTTTTAATCTAAAATTATTAAGGTATTATAATGCAGGTCATATATTTGAAAAGTTAACATAGGTTGACCCCAATTGATTCAATATATCGTTATTTCAATTTATTTCAATATTTTTTAAGATGTCAACTTAATTTTTTGGTTAAATTATATTTTTATCAATTTTTCATGTTATTTTTTAATTTATCAAAGTCAAAGTTATATCAGTTCAACTATTTTTTTTTATGTATGTTTAAATTAAAATTGTATAATTTAAAATAATTTTATTTTTGTATTTGAATTAATTTTTTATCTTGAATTAATATATTTAAGTGTGTGTGTGTGTATTTATGTATGTATGTAGTATGTGTGTGTGTGTGTCTAGAGTTCAACTCCAAAAAAATAAAGTGACAAATCGCTTCGAAATAATAATAATAAAAAAAAACAGAATATTGACAACCATGACAAATTGTACAGAAGAATACACAAATGGGCACCAGCGATGTATTGGAGTCAAAATCGGAAATTTATGAATCCAGCAAAGCTGGCCTTTCCAATTTCACACCAACATCCTTAGAAGAGTCCCCATGAACCCGAAGAAAGATGACAAACAAAGCATAGCCAAGGAATGCTCGATTAAACTACAAATGAACTAAAAAGTGTTATCAAATTGATGCCTTCCTTGTAATCATAATGCTTTAGTGAGAATTAAACTCCCAACCATATCTCATCAATTATTTACTTATTATTATAATATGTTAATCATGTAGAAAATTTGATTAACACATCCTTATAATAGGTGATGATGTTCTAAAATTCAACATGTTCATAAATGAGGTTTTTTGGTATCTGGATTGTTGTTAATCAAAATTCATATCAATATTTTCTTCATAACTTAGGAAGTATGATCAAATGAATGAAACTAAGCATATTTAGTTTGGAAACTCACTAAAATCATGTTACCTTGAACTTAATACATAATTAAACTTAAATATACCGAGCCCAATGACTCACCAGACTCATGTTGCCTTGATCAAATGAATGAAACTAAGCATATTTAGTTTGGAAACTCATCAAAATCATGTTACCTTGAACTTAACACATAACTAAATTTAAATATACCGAGTCCAATGACTCACCAGACTCATGTTGCCTTGATCAAATGAATGAAACTAAGCATATTTAGTTTGGAAACTCATCAAAATCATGTTACCTTGAACTTAATACATAACTAAACTTAAATATACCGAGCCCAATGACTCACCAGGCTCATGTTGCCTTGGTTAAATGAATGAAACTAAACATATTTAGTTTGGAAACTCATCAAAATCATGTTACCTTGAACTTAACACATAACTAAATTTAAATATACCGAGTCCAATGACTCACCAGACTCATGTTGCCTTGAGCTCGGTACATGACTAAACTTAAGCATGTTATGTCTAATACCTTTCTAGGATTTAGTATATGGATATACTTAAATATACTATAATTGATCATTCGCTAGACTCGTGTTCACTTAGGTTGATAACGTAATTGAATCCAGGTATATTGATCTGATAACTTTATCAAACTCATGTTATATTGAGTTCAGCACATGAATAAACTCGAGTATATTAAGTTTGATAACTTGGTAGGATCACATTGAGTTGAGCTTAGTATATGTTTAAATTCAAATATATTGGATCTAGAAAGTTGTTAGGTCCATGTTTGCTTGGTTTATCACCCTGTTATGAGTTTAGTTTTTCTCAGAACGCATCAAAATTACTATGTCAATATTGTTAACTCGTCAATAAAAAGATAGACTATTAAATTTATGTGTAATCACTTCGCTTAGTGATAAATGTTGTATATTATTGACTTGTTAAAAAATATAAAAAAGGCCCATAAATAACTCAATTAAATTTGAATAGAAAATTTAAAACATCTATACAGTTAATTATAAATAAAATAAAACAATAAAAATGAAGAATCTAAACTTCAAAAAATAATTCAAAGTTGAGTAGAGATTCCTCGATACTCATCCAAATCTAAAATGAAGGCAAGTTAAAATTGAAAGGAAACAGTGGAAAAAAAAAGAGCAACTAAGATGAACCAGTTTTGTTTGTTTGGCTCTTGACTCGTGAATCCTAGGTTAGTTTTAAAAATAAAATTACAAAGTTTACATCGTTTCATTTTTATAGCTATTGACAAGGTAAAATCTCGAACTTGATTCGTAATAATAAAGTATTAGTAAGTAAATATTTATAATAATAAATGTGTTCTGTTATTCTTATTTTTATAGTCCCACAATCCCTGAAGCTTGAACTTGAGTGTACATTGTTTTGTAGCCTTGTCTTAAAAGGACTCATGATCATGGAATGTTCAGACAATAACTATGAAGGTTTTTCTTTTTGTTGCTATTAATGAGGTTAAGACAACGATTCATGACCGACAGTAGTGTTCTATGAAAGAGGATGTGATGTTGAATCATATAAGCTTTGAAGCTTATAAAAATGCACAAACAATAATCCTAGAAAAACAAGATGGGCTGCCTATATCTCTTGTTCTGTAGCCCCAGCTTAATACATTCCTGAGTATTTGTTGGGGCCCATTGCTAGTTTAGAATTAGAAGAGTGGTTCACTCGATCATTAATTATCGCACAGGTTATTCCAAGAGTGCAACCCCAACCAACAATGGAGGTGGAGAAATCTGTAGCCATTGATTATTAATTATATTGCACTTAATCAAGCTTTTCTGATTGATTTTTCTGTAACAACAGGAAACACTCGTGATGGGATGGCACGAGAGAGGGTCACTCTCCATATATCAATCAAGATTGATGGGAAGAAATGAAGAGTTAGCTCTGATGAATCAAGCGCTTAAAAGAGAAATTACGTGAAACGAAGCGGTGAACATGGGTGAGACATGGCTTTTCCTTCCAAACGTGACAGATTACGTGGGGGCAATGAGTCTCGAGCCAATTTCACTTGCTAGCACCAAACCCAGCAAAAATCATGGAGCACTTTTCAGAATCTTTTCAGCGAGGCTAGGGAACATGGGGTGGCATAGCTGGCTGCTCCACTAAACAACACAAACATAATCTGGATTTATCTTTTCTCTGGGGTCCATTCCATCCACCATTTGCTTCATTTTTTTCTTCAAGATTTTGAAGACAAAGTTGTAGTTAGAGTTGGCGGGTACGGTGATAGTGTGAATTAAGACATCTGTAGGTACACGAGATGAAGTTCTTCCATTCACATATTATTATTATTATTATTAGACCAGAGAGACTAGTGGTGGCTCTTTTCTACTTTTCCTACACAATAATTTAGGGGGGAGAGAGAGAGAGAGAGAGAGAGAGGAGACAGATCACATCACTGGGGTTGGTGATTTCGTAGCTCTAGTGCCTTAAAAGCATGGCAGCTTTGGTGGGTGGTGGCATAAAAAAATTTGAATAACCTGTAGCTTTATTTGAAAACTATATGATATCACCGGCAAAGATAATCAAAATTCCACGCACATCTGCTTGTGCTGATATGCTTGGGTAACTCATGCCTCTGCTTCTTCTTTTTTGCCTTTTGATAATGATATTTTAGAGTCGAAACGCTGTCGTAGAACAATAATACTCCAAACATGGAACAAAAACTTATTAAGGTTATCTTTGATATTGTGGTTGTGGTTATGGTTGAGGTTTAAAAAAAAAATATTTCGTGAAAAACATTTTTAGCTGTGTTTTTTAATTGAAATTGAAGTGTTTAGTTAAAATTATGGTTGAGTTTAAGGTTGAATAAAAAATAATTTTGTATGTTTGGTTGATATATTTTTCATATTGCTGTCAGTTTGTAAAATTATTTTAAAGAGCATATACATACATATGCTCTTAACTTGTCCTCTCATCTTGTTGACTGTAGATGTTATCCCAAAATAAAAAGGATAGTTGAAAATGTGATTCTGATTATTTTCCTTTCAAGTTAATTTTTTATCATTAAAATTTATTTTTAAAACCAATATATCAAAACAATTCAAAAATATTAATTTAAAAAGAAAAAAACTGATGAACAAAAAACATGTTCAACCTTAATTACAAATATACACTAATTGGGCACAAGAAAATGACCTTTCAAGAGATATGTCATCCCCATTTTTATTATAGTCAAATATTACCTTTATGAACTGACAATTAATTTCATGTGTGAACTCAAATCTAACTTGGTCTACAAATGAAACCATGAAAGCAACAAAAAACAGCTAATAGTTATTTTTTCAAAAACACGATTTGAATGTTTTATTTTATGGGTCCCATACGAATTATGGATGAATTTAATACATAACCAAATACTAATACCCTAGCTTTTATTAAACTTGAGTTACAACTACAAAAACAAATACCCACAAGAACAACTCTAGATGACAACTACTAGCTATTAACACAACTACTAACTATTACCAAAAACAAGATTGACATGAAGACAACTCTATGTGACAACTACAAGTATTAACACAGTTTCATGGATCTAGGTTATACTTTTTTTTTATATAATTATCTCCAAAAAAAGAAGAAGGTGGCAATCATACATACACCTTTTGATTACCTTACAAAATTTTTTTTCCTGGTAATAATCTGCCAAGAATTTAAAAAAAAAGGGCAAACTAAAGCTCTTGTTATAAAAGAAGAAGCAAAATCTTCATGAAATTCTGCAGTCCCAGTATTAATTGCTATCAAAACTTCACCCAAGTTAATACTCGTAGCGCCCTGCTTTCTCTAATGGAAATAAGTACCAATTACTTGGTATTGCGACAATAATTAATTCTTAAATTATTTTATATTTAAAAATAATATTTATTTTTTGTGTTCAACCTATCAGTATAGTTCAAAAATATTAAAAAACTAATTCAAATATAAACAAATAAAAGTATAATTTATCTTATTGAACATCAATGTTTTCCAAGAAAAAATGAGCATATAAATGAGAAGAAAAAAAGAATTAACTCAATTATTTTACAGTGGTTCTGTTTGGTATTGTGCTGTAATGTTTTATATATAAATATAGATAATTAGTTTTTTGAAAATGTATTAAAATAAATATCGTTTTCATATTATTACATCAAACAATGAGAATGAAATATTAATTTAATATTTTTTCAAACAAGAAAAAACTATTTTAAAAACATCTAAAAACTGTAAAAGTAAAAGCCGTGTCAAACACGACCACCTAGGATTAGCTAAAATTCCCAGTTTGAAACTGGATTTTTATTTTCTTTTGACTGGAGGTATGTGCATGTCTTCTAGTTTTAGGCCCCATTTAGTATTGCGATTCAATTTATTTTTTATTGCTTTTCGTCGTTTTTTTTCATTTTTAAAACCGGTGATTTAGTGTTTTTAGATTATTTTGATGTGCTGATGTCAAAAATAATTTTTAAAAAATAAAAAAACATCATTTTAATGCATTTCAGCACGAAAAGTACTTTGAAAAGCAAAAACAACCACACTCCCAAACACCCCCTTAGTTTTTGTTTGGTGGTTGATAAAGAGATGTGATTATTTTTTACATTATTTTTTTATTAAAAAATATATTAAAATAATATTTTTTTTTAAAATATTTTTCACATCAATATATAAAATAATTTAAAAATACTAAAAAAATTATATCAAACAAGTCTTTTATCTTTAAGCTGCACCCACCTCTCACGCTAGATAGAGCCATAGAGGATCTTGAAAGAAACAAAATGCATATGAAGATCAATATTTCGAGCTTGATTGGATTGATAACAAGTGATGACAAAGATGGCATCGTTGTACAGATCAAAACATTAGAGCAGAAAAAAACAGAACTCCCTCCACTCTCATGAACTGGCCAATCCAAAATCCACGTAACTACACTCAATCATCCTATTTGCTTCTCGTGACAGTTCGATAATAAAGAGGTTTTTTAGGTAATATGCCTGTTTTAAAAATATATTTATTTTACAAATACATTAAAATAGTATTTATTTGTTACTTTTAAAATAAAAAAACAAACATGATGTTAAAAATAAAAAGATAAACAACTCCTCTAATTATCGAGGGCCATGTGAGAACTAACGGAAGCAATTATGTCAACGTTAGTCTATTGTTGAGATTTATTAATATAAAAGAGGAGAACCAATCATAATAGAGCAGCAACCTTCTATGATGACGATTGAGGTTCAACAACTAGAATAATCACGGTTATTAATTTCGTTCTGTTCCGGTCGGAATGGCCGGAACGTTCTGTTCTGTTTAACAAACCGGGATAAAATGGCGTCGTTTTCGTTCCGGTTTTAATTCTGGTCCGATCAGGAAATTCCGGCCGGAACGCCTCGGTTCCGTTCCGGGCGTGCCGTTCCGGGTTCAAAATCTATTTTTTTAAAAAAAATTATTTTTGACATCTATACATCAAAATAATTGAAAAACACCAAAATATTTTAAATAAAAAAAAATTCAAATTTTAATTATGCTTGTTAAATTAATATTTTATTTTTTTCCATATATATATAATTAATTATACATGAACAGTACGATACCGAAACGGCATGCCGGAACACTTCGAAACCGGAACGTTCCATTCCAATCGAAAAACCAAAATGACGACCGGAATGGTATTAATAACTATGAGAATAATAATAAGACAATTTTTTTTTTGCATGATAGCGACGTTTTTGGCCCAAAATAAAAAACAATATAATGCAATTAATTTAAAAATAGCCATGTGATGATTTTTCTTCGCAGGACTCGAGCGCAAGTTGACGCGAGCGACGCACCGGAGGACTACTAACCGGAAACCGGGAAGTGAAACCCCAACATGCATACCTGAGGCCAACGCAGCTGTAGATAGGCCAACAGCTAATTTTAAATGGTCTATGAATCTAATACTTTGAACCCCCTTTGATTTTTTTATCCTATTTTGTATAATGAGACCACGTTCCCCTACTAATTTAGTCTTCTAGGGTTTTTGAGCCCCGTATTTTTTTTTTAAAAAATATATATATTTTTTCCATAATTTAATCTTCTCGAGTTGTAGGTCTCTTCAGATCTTGCATGATATTTGCAGATTTGGTCTTGCTCAGCTCCTTTCAGTTTTAACTCAACATTTTCTCCCACCTTTTCCACTTCTGCGCAAGTTTACCATGCAAGGACTTGATATATTCAAGCACCATTTTAAGACCAGATTTGTGCATCTACATAATTTGTTTTTTAATTTTTATTCTGCATTATATTTTTTCATAATTAAACACACAACAGACAGCTATGGAAAGGAACATCAATAATAGCACAACACATCATTTTTTTTATGAGAAAACCTATATCTCAAAAAATACATTTTATAGCTCCAAATGAACGAGTAATACTCTAGTTGTTTCAGATTTTTATAGAGATATACATTCTATCTCAAAATCAAGACCGGTTTGTCATGCAAGCTCTTTATTATCACATCACGATCACTTGCTAGTGAACCTTTACTCCATGATTAAATAGATATACTTGTTTAATTCTTTAGGCTCAAAATCCAGACCAACACTTGATAAAATTTATTAATTTCCTTTAAATACATTACAATAATATAAAAGGTTTTGTTTTTAAAAGTATCGAGAGAAAATATGAACGGGTTATATATATTATATTTTTAAAAATTATGCAAAGAAAAAATTAAATGATGAATAAGTTGATTCAACAATATTTTTATCATCCAAAAGCATATTAATAAAATTTTAAAATTACGAGTTCATTAAAAAGTCTCTTGAAATGAATGACCTTATACTATCCATCAGATTAAAAGGCATAATAATGAACCCTTTGACACCAACAATTAAATATTAAAATGACAGCATATATTAATTATTAAAACAAAACAACAACTCGGCACGGATATCTCGATACGAGTAACATAACACTCTTCACAAAAACTGGAACTGAAACCTGAAACCTTCATCATTAAGACATTAGTGAAACTGAGTGATTGGCTCATAAAGGTTTCTTTAATGTCGGAAAGCAAAAAACTCTTCTGACATTACTGTACAGTGCTGCACAAGAACAAGGCAAGAAAGTAGACAGGTTCAGGAACCCGAGAAAGAAACACATCATTGAGATCTTAAGCAAGGGCAGATTAGTTATTATAATATTTTTCATTTCTTTTTATT
Source organism: Salix dunnii (assembly GCA_015731905.1). Taxonomy (NCBI): domain Eukaryota; kingdom Viridiplantae; phylum Streptophyta; class Magnoliopsida; order Malpighiales; family Salicaceae; genus Salix; species Salix dunnii. The sequence goes on along the minus strand of CM027668.1, from coordinate 4,697,554 downwards.
TTCATGGTAATTTTGCCATCTCAAGAAGGTAACGACAACATACAGCAAGAAACCTACTGAATGTGACCGTTTATCAGTATCCTCAATTAAATCAAATCCTAACCACAAATCAATGAAAGATAATCCCACTGTTAACTCTCGTATTCCTCATTCCCTAAACTACACTTACTTACGTATGAGGATGGCATAAAAATCTTCTCTTCTGCAAGTGGAAGTCTCCACCAAAAAAAGACTTGAGTTTTTTACTTCACCTCACCTGCTGCCGTACTCTCTGTTAACTTTCTCTTTTAACAATTATTGACAGTGTGAGGATACCAAATCTACAAGAATATAATGCACAAGTCTCATTTTAGAGAGAGAGACGGGGAGTGTGCTCGTGAGTTTGATAGAGAAAATGGGGTGAAAAGGAAGATATGTAGCTGGGAGGTTTAGTATCACAGCTGCTGCCGCCTGCTGATCACAACCCCATTACTCTACTGGGTCTCATTCTTTTGGTATGTTCTTGATTTGTGATGCACATAAGGGATCATTTTATTTTTTTGCAATCTTCGTAGGTGCCCATTTGCTTCAAGTTTGTGTTTTTTGTGCTCTTTTGAACGGTAGTTGGTAAGTTTTTTTCCTTGCTCATCAAATCCTGCAACTAGAATTCTTCGCCCCTCCTCTCGTCATCAGATTTTTTAGCTGAGCACAAAGGATCTTTTTTGTGCTTGTGTAAATTTAGTTTTGCTTTCTTTTGGTAAGCTCTAACTTCCAAGTATCGTATATATCTTTGTGGCTTTTCGTTTCCTGTAAATGGTAGATTGAGCTTTATGAACTTTTTTTTTTGGATCGCTGGGTTTGCTGCTTAGTTGTGTGTTTCTTCTGTACGATTATTTGGATTAGGACTATAGCTAAGCCAGTAATGATCAATTATATGCAGCGCTGCATAATACTACGACTTGCATCCTGGAATCTGGGAAATCAAACAATGCAAGCTCGATAATTTTAGTATCTGCCTCCCTTGTATTCTCTGTTTTTTTTTGTTTTCATTTCTTCTAAGAGCTTGGCTCTATTTGGTGTGGTTGTCTTTGCAATGTATGAATGTGGAAGATCTGATTTTCCTTTTATTTCATTTATGGATATGAAAGTTATTGAAGTGTGGAGTCCCATTCACAACATACGCCGTGATAAAAAAAAGTTCCATTTGCAACACAAACAGTAGACTGTTTCATGGAGACTGTTTGTATATTTTTAGAGCACGTAATGAAAATATTAAATTTTGTTCTTCTTCAATGATCTTGGTCTGTGTAGGTTTATGAGAAAAGACATATGAAGTGAAGATCCTGAGGTGTCATTTAGATTGAGTGGCTGGAAGCCTGGAAAAACTCAAATTATTATTCTGGCCTGGATCCACTACTTGGGTTTCCATTACTGGTACAAGGACCAGGATTTTGTAAAGTCCAAGCCAGTTGCTTTACTGATCTTGGCTGGAGTCATGGCAACACTATTAAATTCTGAGTCCAGACGATTATATTCTTGGTGGTGGGACAGCCACATTAGTCCGAAGAATTCAAAATGGCTTCAAGAAAATCTGACAGGTCTCCATTCCCTTCCCGGATCATTTTCATATAACTTGAACACTGTTTGCCTAATACATATGCTCGGAGTGGAAGAAGTTATACTTGAATGTTTTTTTTCTGTTTTCTATTATAGATATTAAAGCCAACAAAACTTTTGCTGATTCAAGAAAAAAAAATCCAATTATCATAAATCCATACATGGGAGCTTTCTTCCTTGTTAGTTAAAAGCCTCATCATCAACTGAAGGCAACTCTGGTTTGAATCGTAACAAATGCACGGGTATTCTCTCTATTGCGATGCACATAAGAGCCTGTTTTCAATCACTGCTAGCTGGTGTGCGCCTGTGTATGTTTGCTTGTGTTCATCACTAACCTCCAACCAGTTAAACCTTTGAGTCCACCATCCTGCCCATATCTATTAGTGTTAATTTCTCTGAATGCAAAAGATGCCCCAGATTTAGTTTCCATAAAGTAATTACCCATCCGCATCATGCAGGGCATGTTTAAAAAATGTGGTTATGGAAGTGGATAATCAAATAGCAAATCATGCTTTGTTCTGCATCAAGAACATTTTAGATGCACAGGCTCAATCTAATTGCCATAAGTTCTAAAAGGTCACAGGGAACTGTTCATCAATAACAACCAAGCTGCTCTATTGCATATAACTATGACCGATTTATGGGCCACATTCTCAATGAGCATGGATTTATTTCGACAGATATGGATGCCAAAGTCAAAGCAATGATCAAGCTCATTGAAGAAGATGCCGATTCTTTTGCAAGGAGGGCAGAAATGTACTATAAGAAGCGTCCTGAACTGATGAAATTGGTGGAGGAATTCTACAGAGCTTACCGTGCATTAGCAGAGAGATATGATCATGCAACTGTGGAGCTCCGTCAGGCTCATCGAACCATGGCAGAAGCATTTCCCAACCAATTATCTTATGCACCAGGTGATGACTCACCCTCAGGCTCTTTTGGCCCTGATGGTGAGCCGCACACTCTAGAAATGCCACATCCTATCTGTGCATTTATTGACCCAGATTGTTTGCATAGAGATTCATTTGGACTCTCTATAAGAAGTAACAGGGGATACCCTGAAGAATCAGATTCTGGAATAAACAAAAAAGGTTTAAAGCAGCTTGATGAGTTGTTTATGTCACGAGAAGCGGCATCTCAGGTTTCAAAAGTTGCAGATGGAAAAATGAAAAAAGGCCTGAAGGTTCATGAAGTGGCAGAAGGCGACATTGGAAGGCAAGCTGAAACTGAAGTTCAAATCTTAAAGAAAGCTCTTTCAGAGATTCAAACCGAGAAGGAAGCTGCTCTTCTTCAGTACCAGCAGAGCTTGCAGAAGCTAACCAGTTTGGAGGGAGAACTCAAGGATGTCGGAGGGCTTGATGAAAGAGCAAGCAGAGCAGAAATTGAAATTAAGATCCTGAAGGAAACTCTTGCTAAATTAGAAGCTGAAAGGGATGCTGGTCTTCATCAGTACAATAAATGCTTGAAAAGGATATCTGCTTTAGAGAATGTGATCGCTCAAACAGAAGAAGATTCAAAAGGACTCAATCAACGAGCTATTAAAGCTGAAATAGAATCTCAACAGCTCAAGCAAGAACTTTCAGCATTAGAGGCTGAAAAGGAAGCTGGTCTTCTTCAGTACAACCAATGTCTTGAACTGTTATCCAGTTTGCAGAAGAAAATCTTTATTGCCGAGGAAAATTCTAGAATGCTTAATGAGCTCACCGAAAGAACAGAAACAGAAGCTAAAGCATTGGAGCAGGCCCTCGCTAAATTGAAGGAAGAGAAAGATGCTGCAGAACTTCAGTATGAGCGGTGCATGGAGAAAATAGCTATGATGGAGAGTGAAATTTCTCATGCTCAAGAGAATGTCCATCGATTAAACAGCGAAATTCTGACGGGGGCTGCAAAATTGAAAACTGTAGAAGAACAATGTTTCCTATTAGAGAGATCAAATCATTCTCTACAGTCAGAGGCAGAAAATTTAGCACAGGAGATAGCAAAAAAGGATCAGGAACTTTCAGAGAAGGAAAATGAGTTGGAGAAACTTCAGGTTTTGCTGCAAGATGAACAGTCACGTTTTATTCAAGTTGAAGCTGCTCTGCAGACTTTGCAGAAATTGCACTCTCAGTCTCAAGAGGAGCAGAAAGCTTTGGCATTTGAGCTTCAGAATCATCTCGAAATCTTGAAGGATTTGGAGATATCCAAACATGATCTGCAGGAGAACCTCCAGCAGGTTAAGGAAGAGAACCAGAACCTCAATGAACTGAACAGCAATTCTGTTATTTCAATAAAAAAATTGAGAAATGAAATTTTTAGCTTGAAGGAAATGAAAGAGAAACTTGAAGAGGATGTTTCCCTACAAGTGGCTCAGAGCATTTCCCTACAGCAAGAGATTTACCGTTTGAAGCAGGAAATTGAGTGTTCGAACACAAGATATTGGGCCTTAATGGAGCAAGTGGACTTGTTAGGTTTAAGTCCAGAGTGCCTTGGTTCATCTGTGAAGAACTTGCAAGATGAAAACTTGAAGCTAAAAGAGGTCTGCAGAAAGGACTCAGAAGAAAAGGAAGTTCTCCATGAAAAGTTAAGGGCAATGGATAAACTTAAGGAGAAGAATGTGGCATTGGAAAGTTCCCTCTCAGATTTAAATCACATGCTGGAAGGATCAAGAGAGAAGGTTAAAGAGTTGCAGGAGTCCTCCCAGTTTCTTCAGGGAGAAAAATCCAGTCTAGTTGCTGAAAAATCCATCCTGCTTTCTCAGTTACAGATTATGACTGAGAATGTTCAAAAGCTCCTGGAGAAAAGTGCCTTGCTGGAGAATTCTCTCTCTGGTGCAAATAATGAGCTCGAAGGTCTGCGGACAAGGTCAAGAAGCTTAGAAGAGCTCTGCCAGACACTAAAATATGATAAATCCAATCTTCAAGATGAAAGAAGCTCCCTGGTCTTGCAGCTGAAAAACGTTGAAGAGAGACTGGAAAACTTAGAAAGGAGGTTTACAGGACTAGAAGAAAAATACACTGGTCTGGAGAAGGAGAAAGATGCCACACTTTGTCAAGTGAGGGATCTGTGGGGTTTTCTTGGTGTAGAAAAACAAGAGCGTTCATGTTATATACAGTCTAGTGAATCTCGACTGGAATATCTGGAAAACCAGGTCCATCAACTGCAAGAAGAAAGTAGGTTGAGTAAGAAAGATTTCGAAGAAGAACTAGATAAATCTGTAAATGCTCAGGTTGAGATCTTCATCTTGCAAAAGTTTATTAAAGATTTAGAAGAGAAGAATTTATCTTTATTGATTGAGTGTCAGAAACATGTAGAAGCATCCAAATTCTCAAATAATCTTATATCAGAGTTAGAGACAGAGAATCTTGAGCAGCAGGTTGAAGTAGAATTCTTGTTAGATGAAATTGAGAGGCTTAGAATGGGTGTTCGTCATGTTTTGAGAGCTCTTCAATTTGATCCGGTTAATGAGCATGAGGATGGGAGTCTTGCACATATTTTGGACAATATCGAGGGCCTAAAAAGTTTGGTTCTTGTAAATGAGGATGAGAAACAGCAATTGGTGGTTGAGAATTCGGTGCTGTTAACTTTACTCGAGCAACTGAGATTCGATTGTGTTGAGCTCAAGTCAGGGAAAAGCATCCTTGAGCAGGAGTTCAAGATAATGGCAGAGCAACATGCCATGCTGGAAACAAGTAGCCACGAACTGCTAGAGATCAACAGGCAATTGAGATTGGAAGTGAACAAGGGGGAGCAGCAGGAGAAAGAATTGAAAGCTCAACTTGAAACCCGTCTTGTGAATCTGACAAGTTTGCAGGGTTCTTACCTGCAATTGAAAGAAGAAAATTTGAAGGCGCTTGGAGAAAACAGATCATTGCTTCAAAAAGTTTTGGATCTCAAAGAGGAAACGCGTGTACTTGAAGAGGAAAACAGTAGCATTCTCCTGGAAGCTATATCTGTCCGTAACATCTCATCGGTGTTTGAGAGCTTTGCAACACAGAAAATCAAGGAACTTGAAGCCCTTTCTGAAGATATCAGCTCTCTAAATGTGATTAACAGAGATCTCAAGCACGAGGTTGAACTGTTGGGTTATAAACTGCAAACAAAAGAAGCTGAAAGTCTACGTCTTAACAAAAATATTGAAAAGTTGCAGCAGGAGCTGCAGGAAGAAAAAGATTTAACAGATCAATTAAACTGTGAAATTTTAATTGAAACAGATTTTCTTCAAGAGAAAGCAACAGAGCTTTTCCTTGCGGAACAGAATATCAAGGCTACCAACAACTTAAATGCAGAATTTTGCTTCACTATCGAGGAGCTGAAGAGGCAATGTGATGAATCTAAAATTGCAAGGGATATCATAGAGAAGCGGGTTCTTGAACTGTCCCAAGTATGCACAGATCAGAAAATAGAAATCGAATGCCTTCATGAAGCAAAAGATAAAATGGAGTCAGAAGTGGCTACGTTACACAAGGAAATCGAGGAAAGACGGACCAGGGAAGATAACTTGAGTTTGGAGCTGCAAGGGAGAAGCACTGATTCTGAAATCTGGGAAGCTGAGGCCTCATCATTCTACTTTGATCTTCAAATATCTTCCATCCATGAAGTTCTGCTCCAAAACAAGGTTCATGAGCTGACTGCATTTTGTGGGAGTCTTGAAGTAGAAAACGCCACAAAAGATATCGAGATTGAAAAAATGAAAGAAAGGTTTGGAATCCTGGAAAGTGAAATTCAAAGAATGAAGGCTCATTTGTCTGCGTATGTTCCAGTCATAAATTCACTGAGAGAGAATATAGAATACCTTGAGCACAATGCGCTTCGGACAAGTCAAGGAAAAACGGTACTGTTATTTCTTAAATATCAGCTATTAGAGCATTCAGCATATCAACTCCAAGCTGGATATGACTCGATATTTTATTTGCCTTTTCATGTGGGGCTGAACAAGAAGATGAATTTCTATACTCCAATAAGCCCTTTTTAAGTCCAATCTAGGCAGATATATCTTATAAAAACTCTATCATCTGAATTGACAGATATAAGGTTTAATTTAGATTAGAAAATATTTTTCACATCTTCTCAGCACAAATTAAGATATCGAATTTTAAATCATGGGCTTATTTATAGCAAATTCAACATAGTGATGTGTCTGTGTGTGAGCAAGTGTTACATAGAATTCAAGCACTGAGCTATTCAAGGTCTCCTAGTCTTGTCCTATTCAACTGTTTATGTAGATGGTGTGCATTCTGATGATTGATCTTCGTGTGTAGGGAGTAGAAACGACTAGTCAACTTCATGAAACGAGCCCTGAAGAACTCATAAATGATGAAAGCATTGCAGAAACAGATGGAATTTCAGATTTGCTGAACATGAAGTGTAGACTTAAGGTGGTTGGGGAGGCTATGATTAAAGAAATGAATAGGCTTGCAGCTGAAAAGGCAGTGGTGAAGAAAATGGATAAGCTTAAAATGCCAAAAATTGGAAACACTGAGAAACCCTTAATAAAAGGCGCTGAACGGTTACAGTTGAGATGTCGGTCAGCTACAGAAAAGGATGTCCCGAAGGAAGAGGCGGAGCTTGCAAATGAGCCCGCTGATGCATCTAAGCCACAGAACAATAAACCTAAAGTTTCTGAAGTGAGGAATGGGGTTTTGATGAAAGATATTCCTCTTGATGAGGTCTCAGAATGTTCATTATATAGGAGAAGCAAGAAAGAGCATCCTAGGAAAGATGATCAGATGCTTGGATTATGGGAATCTGCTGAGAGAGACTGCCTCAATCCGATGGCTGACAAACAAAACCATGAAGCTCCCTTGTTGGAGAATACCACTGCACGTCGTCAATCTGAAGATGCCAAACGAAAGAGTCAGGATCGCTCTTTGGAGTTGCAGATTGAGAAGGAAGTGGGCATTGACAAGCTAGAGGTATCAACTAGCATCACTACAGAATCCAATCAAGAAGGAAAGACCTTGGAGAGACTAGCTTCCGATGCTCAGAAATTAATTTCTCTTCAAACAACAGTGCAAGATTTGAAAACGAAAATGGAGTCGGGGAAGAGAAGCAAGAGAGCCTATGGTCTTGACTTTGAAAGAGTGAAGAAACAGCTACAAGAAGTTGAGGAGGCTGTTCAGCAGTTGGTTGATGCTGATGACCAGTTAACAAAGGATGTTGGAGAGAGTCCCTCGAATTTGGTGGGAAACACTTCAGTAAAAGTGGAAGAGCATGACTCCATGCGCAGAAAAAGAGTGGCAGAACAAGCACGGAAAAGGTCTGAAAAGATTAGAAGGTTGCAGTTCGAGGTGCAGAGCATCCAGTACATTCTGCTAAAACTGGAGGATGAAAAGAAAAGCAAAAGCAAGCGAACATTCTCTGGAAGTAAAACAGGCATCCTCTTGAGGGACTTCATATACAGAAGTGGTAGGAGAAGCAGCAGAAGGCAGAGGAAGGGTTGCTTTTGTGGGTGTGCAAGATCTTCAACTAAAGAAGACTGAGGTAACGACTTTAAGATAAGTCTGTTAATTGTTATTGCTAGCTACAGGTATCTCAAGTGTTCCAAACTACATGTATCTTAAGATATTAAGTTAGACTGAATCTATTCATGTTAGCTTAGTAGAAACCTGAGAATAGGCTGATCCAGCAAAGCAATAAGCTGTTTCTCCAGCATTCTTACTGTTGTTATTTCAGCTGACTCTGCCATTGTAATCTAAGCTTCTCATATATATCCAGAATGTCTCGTTGGCACCATTATCATCCTAGCGAGTTGAAATCGAAAAGTTTTCGAAAGACGATTAAATTCTCTCTGACAGGAAAGCTCCTGTTTCGACTTCCACTCTTCAGTTATTCGCAAATGTTTAGTAGGCGCTGACAAGAGCCACCCAGTTCCAGCAGATCCAAAACCAAGACATCACGGTAGTATTGTGAAGGTTTAGATATGAATACAAATATTTTGGCGACCCCCCCCGAGGAACTGAGGAGCATGTCAGATCAATAGGAGGCAGTAAGTGGCTGGGAGAAAATTTTCCCTAGTTGAGCATATTCTTATCCAACCCTTCTACCACTAAAAATGTGTTTTGATGTTGAGATCAAGTGTTTATTTTTTTAAAAAAAATATCAAAATAATTATTTATAATTTTTTAATACAATCATGTTAAAATCATTAAAAAACATTTACAAAAAACACTTTTAAAAATCATTTAAAAACAGAGACAACTTCCCTCGCCAAAACATGCTAACCCGCCCTAGCTTGATTGTCATATATGTGGAATAACGACGGTGCGTTTAAATTATAGGTTTTGAAATATGAAAGCTAGGCTCAAGACTAGTGCAGGTTCGATTAGAGGAGAATGCGTATTGTTTGGTCCTTTCAAGCCATCGCATAACATCGACTGTGATGTACCAAATTCTCATGGATTGAGCCATATAAACTTTACCTTTTCCTTTGCTTTCTTTCTTTCCTTACTGCTTTCACTGTTAATTCCCTTGCATAGCTTTCATTCAATACCTCAGATGCAATTGTGTATTCATCAGTTTGCAGCCTGCAGGAAAGGTAGCAAATTTATTTCTACAACTTAATTTCGTTCGTAAAAGTAACGAGCATATCTGTTCAAACTTGAGAAGATTGCGATGTCGATGTCTAACAGAAGCCATGCCCTTGCTTAGAAGTTGGGCATCGCCACATGGCTTCCGAATTCAGTAATGGGATTGAATACTGCACCAACATGGTCCAAGTCTTCATTTATCTTCATGATCTTTGTTGAAGGAGTACCTTGCTATCTTCTGCGTACCCACTGGGTTAGCTGGCATTGACTCGGTGGTGCTCACACAAAGATAAATAGAGGGAAGAATTTCTTCCCTTGTGTAAACCATCCATGAGATGAGAAGAACTATCAACAACATTTGATTTCATGTACTCAGCTTTTTGGTTTTATGGGATCGACCATGTTTATTAACACTTTGAACTCGGGTGCCAGGATTGCAGACTGGTCATCGTGAATCCGACGAGTCCAAAAGAGCCACGTCTAAACAATTAGCAAAGGCTTCAAAAACCTGCGATGGATAGACTGGGTTTGAGGTGCTTTATATTCGAGCCTGTCTCTTTGAATTTGGACTAAGTTTTTCGTGTGTTTGATCGCTTTTCTCGTATTAGTAACTGGGCTTTATGCTCCCATTTATGTGCTTCCTTGTTAGACAAATCTAACAAAAGGAAAGGAAGCCATTTTTGACAAGTCACTGCAGACTAGGCTACTAGCAGTCCAAAACTCGTCTGTATGGCTTAATTGTAACTGTGGAAGTAACAAGGAGCACCCCTCGCTAAGTTAGAGATGAGGGTGATAAAGGTATATACAATTTTGATAACATGTTATATGTTCAGAAAATATTTAGAAGAGACGGGAAAGAGTGTAAATTAAACTACATATAGAAAGAATTCCGAGTGTAAAAATTGATTCAATCATGTGAGATGAATTTAATTTCACATGCTACAAATAAACCTGTCAAGCTTTCTAGGCCATGAACCAGGCCTGGCTGGATCAATCAATTAGACTAGTTGATAACAGCCCAGAAAAATATGAGGGATTCCTTGAGCTATGATTTTCGAATCTCTATCCCCTGACCCAATGATGTTATCTTAATGTTGTTATTTAAATTAATAACTACAATCATCCCCAAAATCAGAATCGTCATAGTATAATACAATTACATTGTGCGGAAATTAAATAACATATCCAAATCCATAATCACAATCTTTTCTCGATCAAATCTTTATGTTGATCAGTCTTTTATTATTGATGAAAAATTGTTTTTCTCCATACATAAGTTTCTTCAAAGACATTGATATACCTATGAGTAGAGAGATGACAAGTTTTCCACTTCATTTAGAACCCCACTAGCCCATCATAATAGGAGATATTAGGAAACTACATCTAATATTAACCAATCAGAAATAAGTTTGAAGTGGTTAATATTATCCCATGAACTCACTATTTCACATGTGCTAATATGTGGTGGTTATCTCATAAATCTATTATGTCACATGTGCTGATATCACAAGGGTCATTAATAAAGATTTAAATAATTAAATCATACAAATAAGACTTGGGAATAATGTTCAATTACTGGTAGCTTTTGATAACAGCTTGAAGTGTTGAAAATCAACCTTTATAAACGAAGATGAACAAAATTGAAATAGGAATACACTATCACACAACAGCAGATGAATTTTATGACCACGAGATAGCATTTTATTATACAAGCAGAGTGGAAAAACTAACATACGACAAAACTACCACCTAACATGCCTCTCAACGCTACAAAGGTTTTAAAGAATTTCATTCAAGCTAACATTCATTTCAATGCTGGGGAGTGAGAGAAGGAAATGAGGGTATGGATTGCAGTATCAACTTCCGACCACTCCGACGGCCAGGGGATGATCCCCAGTTACTTTGAGGAGGAGAGACCCTCTTGCTGTTGGGAGAAGAGGTCTTGATGCCAGAGCTTGGAGAGAGGTTTTCTCGAAGGATCTCAGGAATGTCATCATCCGGGACATTCTGGCATTGTTTCTCAAACTTCGATTGAGGTCGAAGAATATTTGGTTTTCCATATCTGTGGGCAGTATATAATCCAGAAGATGATCCGACGCCAAGAAAGGATCTTGGTGGTTTGCCCTTGGACGAAAACTGAACCATTGGTCTGGCATCAAATTTCAAACATCATTAAAAGTCTAAGAAAAAAATGTAACTTTTAAGGCCGTAAATGGTTCAGAAAGTGTACCTGCAAAACCGTAATGGTGTTGTAGGAAGAGCAGAGTTTGGATTCTGCTCATCATTATTCTGGATTTCAGTTTTCTGTAATATTTTATCAACCCCATTCTTCACACTTGCTTCTGTTTCATCTTCTGGTTCATCTTCCATTTCCATTGAAGCAGATCCTGAATTCGGAAAGTCTGGCACAAAACATTTAGAATCAATAATAACATCAAAATCAACAATTAATTAATTTATTTGTTAAATCATTTAAAGCCACAACATGATTAAAGCAAGGTTTTCTGTGTACTAAGTAGCAAATATGTATGTAAGCAAACTTTTGGGTACTCACCATCCTTTCTTCCAAATACATTCTTGCATCCTTCACATCTGCAGTTAATGGAGCATCCAACACCACCCTGCGCAAGAGAACAATGATTTGATGAATCGATTTTCATTAAAAAAAATAAAAATAAAAAAGCATACAGGATATGTCAAGAAAACTACCTGATAGCATTCACAGTATTTCTTTAAGCAAGTTGATTTCTTGCAGTTGCATCCTCTTTTATGCCGGGCAGAAGCAGGTGTTTTGATGGACTCATCCTAGTTTGAAGAAAAACTCAAGTTAAAAGAAAAGCTTGACTGTTGCCTGAGCAAAAGGAGAGATCAGATTTGAATTCTAACCCTAATTTCAGGTGCAGATTCAGAGCTCCTAATTACTTTGGGAGCGAATGCAAGTGGGTTGCGAGACTCGATCTGTTTGCGAGTTGCAAGAACAGTATCTTCATGAATAGGCTTGTTGAAGCAATCTTGACATGCGCACGGTTCAATGCAGTAGACACCGGCAGCAAAACATTCACAGTATCTGCATGGAGTGCATATGACATGAATATATGACCATAATGACACCACGTAAAGGAAATGTATAGACAAGTCAAGAGCCACAGAAATTGGGGAGAGGAAAGAAACAGGGAAGAAAAAACTGAAGTATCCACCTCAACATAATAAATTAGAGGATATCATCAAATTTGAAACTATGAGATCCAAGTCTGAAGCTTATCCATGGCAAGGGCCCTTGGATCAGGAAGCTTATTGATAAAGATTTTTTCTTTTTTACCTAAAGACAGTTGCATTTACTTCCATTGATAAAAGAATTCAGATAAGATATAACAGCAGTCAAACTGCGACATATTGCTCTATACAGGCTAACAAGATGCTAACGTGTTTAGGCCAACATCAACAGACCTCTAAGTAACATCAAGAGACCTTAGAGTACCGAGATCTATTTTTGAATAGACCATATGATTATATTTATTTGGGACACAAGCTGGAAACAAGATCCCTGATTAAATTAAACTTCACAGATAACAACTTACAGTTTCAAACACTTTGATTTTTTACAGTTGCAACGCTTGCAGGCCTCAGGTTCTCCTTCCAGCCTCCGCCTGGAAATATAATTTAAAATGCATAACATAAAAACGTGAGAGGTGCATAAACATGGAAAAGGAGAAAAACTTGTAAGGTGATAACTGTACATGAAATATATTGCCAAAGAACATACCTCTTCTTCTTTGGGCTAGTCTGGTTGAAATCTTCCACAAGCGGAACAACATTTTCATTGGGGTCATTGTCTCTTTCAGTAGACACTAAGGTCAATGATTCATCTAGTTCTCGATCAGTTGTTCTGGAGTGAAAAGAGGCAGCAGACCCAGGCAAAGTAATAGAAGAAGAAAAAGTTTCGTGCTTGATTTTTTTGCTATCCTTGGAATTTATTGCCAAAGCATTTAAGTGCAAACCAATTCCAGGTAAAATGCACCGTGAAGAATCTCGACCGGGCTTAACAGGTACCAATTGCGTATTCTTAGAGATAATTTTCTCATCTGACTGCGCTAACACTGAGCTTGAGCTTGAACCATCATCTATGTTCTTCCTACGGCTTCCAACCTTCTCAAAGTCGAGACAGCGCCTTCGCATGCCACGATGCAAATTAGAAACAGCCTACAGAAACATAAAACAACTCAACTGTACAGTCATAAAATTCCTCAAAAATTAAGCATATGAGAACAAGGAGAAAACAAATTTTCTCAAGTAAAAGACGGGCCTTCAATTTACAAAGGGGAAAGAATCTCAAAGAACAGGAAAACTTTGAGCAGAGTGTTTCTGAAGTTGCAGAGCTATTGTGGCATTTAGGAATTGAAAATGCAATGGAATTGATGGTGCAACTTTAAGATATCATGCAACTTCAAGAATTACAACTGAGATATTGGTACAAGTTTATTCATCACAGATTGGTTAATGGAGCAAATATTTGGTTTGCCAATCCTACATCTCTGCATAATTGTTATATTTTATATGATAAGCTGCTAGATGGAATTTGTGATGAATGCGGTGGAGCATGTCAATACAAAATTGAAAATGGTTTGGAGGACATTTTTTAATGCAGATTACAAGGTAGAAAATAGGAAAGGCTTTCTAGATTCCCTGATAATGCTGTGGTTGAGAGAGTAACTAACTGACTCTATGTACTTGGGTTCAGTATGACCCGATTGTTTTACACTTGCCTAGTTTCCCTGAGAGTTGCAACCACAAATGGGTGCCAGTGCTCCCTTTTAGGATGTTTATAAATAATTTATCCTTCAGGTTTTACAGATACTAGTAAGTAGATGGGAGTTCATGCTAGCACAACAAAAATAACAAATAAGCATTCAACAAATAAACCGAATGCTCCAACAACTAGAAAGATGCAAATTATACTACAGAAATTGACAACATACAGGAGTTGCATCTTTTTACCTTAGAAGCATTGCTAATAATGTATTTGTTTGGATCCTCGTTAGCAGCAAAATTGTCCAGTGTCGGGTCCATTTGTGTCAGCTCAATGATTTCGCCAGGTTGAGTGGAAGGATCTCCCATCTCATTTTGTTCACCAGAACCAAAGGAGTTGACCATTTGTGTTTTGTGCACCTCGTTAAAAGAGGTGCAAAATCCTACAACAGGGTTTGGTGATTTCTGAAAAAGTTCTTTAAAACCCACTGCATCAATCGGAGAATTAAAAACTAGCAGATCAGCAGCATCTGATATCAAACTTTCCCAGTCACATCCTGTAGCTTCTTTTTTATTCTCAATCTTGTATAACCCTGCTGGATGCACTTGACCTTCAAGGGAACTGTTATGAGAAGCATCGTTAGCAAATGGAACAAGTGACAATGATGTGTCAGCCGATTCAGACACAATATCCATCTGAGCACCACAACGACTGTCAGGGCTACCACAATCATATTTTAACGTCTGTGGCAGTTCAATTGCGATCTTCAAATGTTCACTAGGAGGTTCAACTGAAGACTCTCCAATGGACATCCCAGGATCAAAATTATCCTGTAACTCAGAAGAATTGCCATACAGCTGAGCCGCATCTACAACTTCCTCTTCATCTTTACAGACGTCGTTCCCATTTCCAGAGGAAAACTCAGGTTTTGAGAGATCAGAGTAGTTACGCCTGAAAACAGAAGGGTAGAAGTTGGACAAACATGTATATGCTTTTCTTGGTGTCTAGACTGATGAGAATGGTCAAGAAAGCAATTCGATTACCTTTTAAGGAACCTAGTTTCCTTATGAGAGCTGACATGGGGCGAAGTGAAAACGGATGGAAGGGATGCAAAACTGAGCGAGTAGAACGTTTGAGCAATGTTTATAGATTTCACTGGCTTGATAGGAGAAAGACTATTGATATAGTTAAAAACAGGAGAATCCTGCAACCAGTAGCGAAAAATCATCTCAAATCGTTGAACAAAGAAGCAACCGGATGGAACAAATATAAAATCCCAAATTACTTTTCTAAAGTTCAATAAGTACATCAATTCAAACAGAAGTGGAAAGAAATATTGATAAATAAAAATCGAAGCATGAAAACAGTGTTCTTTTCACATTGACCATAAAAATAGAATGAATTTTGTAAGACTCGATGTAAACACTGCACAGATCCTAGCAAATGAGGAGAAATTCTGTCTTTCACAAACGTGAGTGCAAAACTAAGATCTCAACCTTGAAATGCTACTTCATTCTCTTTGTAGTTGAAGAGGCATGAAGACAATACAAAGAAAGAACCAGTGTGCAAAGATTGAACTTAAAGTAGAGATCTAAAACACATGAAACTCAGAATTCAGACGAAGAACTAACATAACAGAGAATTGAATCGAGCAAGACAGGAGTACAGGAAGAGCCCGGGTATGTGTCTTTTTTTTTGACAAATCCAGGTAAGTCAACTAACCAAGACACCAAATCAAAGCACATGCATTGAATCAAATCACCCAAAAACCCGATTCACCAATGCAAAAGGGTCAAAGAGGTCAGAAAAAAAGGAGGAGAGATGCACCTCGAATTTAGAAAGAGGAGTGGTGATCTGGGTCTTCTCTGGGGTATCCATTGCCAGAGAAGAAGCTGCTCCACATAGCTAAAGAAAGAAAAGGAAAGAAAACAACAAACAGCCACTGTCTTGTTTTTGTTCTGCTTCTTTCATTTTCGGTCACTTTCGTTCGTTTTCTTTTCAGTTTTTGTCAAGGCAGAGAGGAAGAAAGCAAAAAAAGAAAGGGTTCGAGAGAAGAAGCGGGAAGGCGGGAGGGAGTGGATTTTTCTCGTAGAGATAACTCAATTGACCCACCTCACCTCACCTCCACACTCTCGACTCTCGCAAGTCGCAACCCAGCAGGCCACCATAGATAATAGCCATGAGGCAGCCCCACAATGCCAACAACTGTCAAACTATATAGTAATGCTGTGTCACTGTCTTCATCTCTGTGTCCGTCCGTCCCTGTTAAAAAAACCTACGGGGGCCTTTTACTTTCCAAAAAGTAACGTCTCCTCTCTCTTTACCATCGCAAGATTTCTCTTTTTCCGTTTTTTTTCCATTGAAAATTATTAAAGGTGTTTTACTGGTGGTCTCCTGCTATTGACTAATACTGTTTTGCAATTCTTTATATATATATCCTACTTTGCCTCTCTTCTATGCATTTTGAACAGTTTGCCAGTCGTCCACCTTAATGCAAATCCATGATTTTCTTGGATTTTAATGCGTACATAAATAGCTCTCTAAATTTGGTTTACACCTCCATGTCCGGATCAAATTCCAGGCATGGTTGTTGCTGTTTCTATTTTATAATCATTGTAGAAAAACTACAAGATCTTTTCAAAGAATATATACATAGATATAGATATAACAATTAGGTAATTTCTAAAACAGCAATTATATATATATATATATATATATATATATATATATATACAGATAAATAGATAGATAGATATACATAAATATATTCGCATTTATAACGGGTAGGTTATTTTCAACTAGAGCTTTTTATTATCCCATTATGATGCCATTATTGGTCAGATCCATCGATAATTGAGATCATAACAGCACAGCTTTCAAAATCATCTAAACAGGGATTAAATAATAATTTTTTGACAATCATTTTATAAAAGAAAATGATAGTTGCGCCCAAGATGTTGATATTAGTGTTTGCATCGATTTTTTGATTGAATCAATAGAATTGTACGAATATTGATTGATAATTTTTATTTAAATGAACTTGGAATTCTCACTTTTTATATTCGTGCATGTTTGGGGTGTGGTTTAATTTGTTTTTAAAAAAATATATTAAAATATTATTGTTTTAATTTTTTAAAATTATTTTTTGATACCATATGAAAATAAAAAAAATAAAAATTTTGAATTTAATAAAAAATAAAAAAAAACTTTTAATTTTTAAAAACGTTTTTGAAATGCAATGTCAAACACCTTATATTTCAATTTGAAATATATTTAAAAATAGCTATGGTATGAGCTTCTAATGATTTAATTATTTTTATAATATAAAATGTTGTTGCATTAGTTTTTCTTCTCTTGTTATGCTAAATTTGGAATTTGGTGGAATATGTGCTGTTTAGTTTTTTTTTCTATGGGAATATTATTTGGGGAAAAAATAATAGTTTGATTGAGATATCATTCTTCTACTTTTCAAGCCCTTGAACCAAACATTCAATGAAAATTATTTATATAAATACATTAAATTGATATAAAAAAATACATCTTTAACTAAAGATATTTATAAAAAAGACTTCGAGTTTGTATACTTTTAAGTTAAAAAAAATTCTATTTAATTTTTTAACTAGAAACTAACAATTAAAAATATAAAGTATATCATAGTTAGATAAATTTTAATTTTAATGGACAGTGTTTTATTTTTTTTAAAGTCAAAATAAAAAAAAATAAAAGTTGGGTTGTCGAGTAATTCGTTTATCCTTATTTTTAAAATAAATTATTAGGTTGAATATGCTTTGAAACTATATAAAACAATAAGAAATATTAAGGATATCGTACAAAATAGTAATTAGTAATGCCAATCATATTGACCTTGTGGACATTTTCAGATGAACATCACAATTATATTCTCATGAAGGCGAGAAAGTTGGTCGAATAGTAAACTATTTTAAAGAGCATAAAATATATAATTTAATTATTAAACAACATGAAATGGATTTTGTTTTCAAAATCTTCTTTTGGACACCGTGAAGCTTAACAAAGAGAGATGAATGGAATTGTACCTCTTATTAAATGAATTAATCACAATATAAACAACAACGATTCAAACCAACCTACCTAGTCTCAATAATAAATCAATGGAGTAGAAAGATGTAACACATAATTACAAAAGTTAATTAATTGTTACAACAACCGTTCAAGATTCAAATAACATAACTATAACGTGACCGTTATGCCCCTTCAAGATGAAGTTCAACATGAGCGACTAATCATGTCATGAAGAAACAAAAAACATGGTCTAGGAAAGGATATAGTTAAAATATTAATCAATTGATTGGTGGAGAAAACATGAGTAATACGAAGAGTTTCACTTTATACTTGATCCCGAATGAAGTGAAAATCAATAGCTACGTGTTTTATACGACAATGAAAGATAGGATTATAACACAATTGAGTTGCCCTAACATTGTCACAGTAAATAACCAGGTAAGTAGGAGGATGAAGACCAAGTTTACACATTAAAAAGGACACCTAAGATATTTCAACAGCGGTAT
Organism: Salix dunnii; assembly: GCA_015731905.1. Lineage (NCBI taxonomy): Eukaryota > Viridiplantae > Streptophyta > Magnoliopsida > Malpighiales > Salicaceae > Salix > Salix dunnii. Next base: position 4,679,156 of record CM027668.1, on the reverse strand, counting down.
CAGCAACATATTGATAGTTTGCTTTAGTCGATGAGCGTGCAATTGATTTTTGTATTTTGGAGCTTCAAGAGATTGGATTACAACCTAGATAAATAATGGAGGCACATATGGAGCTAAAATTGTCTAGATAGTCTGCCCAATCACATCAGAATAGGCGTGTCAAGCATCAGAAAAGGCATGTGGAGACATAGGAGATTCTTTGTAGAGTACAGGACCATAGTCCAGAGTACCATAAAGATAACATAGTAAATGCTTCACAAGTTGTCAGTAATTAGTTGAAGTGCACTCTAGAGTGGCTGTTGAGAGGAGATTTTAGATGGTTATATGAATGATGAATTAGGGTTGCATACTATGAGTATTAAGTACCGTTTCAGGTGAGATGGTTCCTTAAATCATTCTTGAAGCCTCACCTAACATCTTAAGTTTTTAAAATGAAATTGTTCCTTGACAAAACTAATGCACATCATGGCATTTGTTGTATTAAATTTGAGTATGAAACCACCTATATATCTCACGCTCAAACCATCAAAATTAAAGAAACTTCAAAAAAAAATCTCTTTACATATATTATGTATGTTTATCTTAGAAATCGATAGTAATTATAATTGCATTGATAATTTTGGTGAATGAAGAAAATGTTTGGTCAACGCAAAGGGTTAAAAAAGCTTATCTATATTGGAAATAATTAAATATTAGTGTTTTATAAATGATTTGTGTAGATAAAAAAAGTTATTCATTCATTCATGACAACATATATCATCATACATAATTACTTATACATGCGTGTGAAAAATCTATATTTAATTTTTAGATTTTTTTTTAATTAAATAGTAAAATTTCATAGACATGGTCTCTGCTAAAGCGAGGAAATGCACCAATGTGTTACAATACCAGTCAACACCATTATTTATTTATTTATTTATTTTTCGTAATAAAATCAAAACGATGACAAGGAGATGATGCAGAAGGGAGCTCTCCAAATCTTTCCCATACTTCAACTCTGAATTTATTTACTACAGAACCGCTACCTCATTGGCTCGTCATTACCACAGGGTCAACATGTTGCATGTGATACTCTTGATGTTTGTTTCAACTGCACTGTGCTATGTTTGGTATTTTGGAATCTGCTTTTTTCATTTGAAATTGTGCTTGGCTTAAGAGGTTCTCAGTTAGTGTTTTTCAATTATTTTAATATATTCATATTAAAAATAATAAAAACATTATGATATATTTTTAAATAAATTAAAAAACAACTTACACAGTAATAATAAACAAAAATACATGTGCCGTGTTGAACTGGTAAAAACACATGTTGCAATTGAATATCACCCAGCTGAACACAACCTTCCCGTGACCAATATTGAATTTCACTTTTAATTTTGAAAATTGAAATCCGTACCGCTACTCGTGTTGGCCCTATATAATTGGCCGTGTGGTCACGTGGTAATCAACAAAATACTGTTTACCGCAACTTAATATGGGTAGTTTAGTCCAAAGCTTTATAGCTTGAAGGGTGATTATTTATTAAATTTATTTTTAGCATTAATCCGTCGAAATAATTCAAAAATAAATAATATTTAACAGATCATTCGTAGATACCCTACAGCACCGTTAAAAGGATCACTGTGGCTGACGATAGTGACAGCTGGAGATTAGGCCTTCGGCGCGCAAAGATTTCAAAAGGCAGGTTATTTGGTAATAGCAGGTTTCATGTCACCCTCGGGTAATAATAGTAGACACCTTAACCAAATTTCTATTCTACCCATACCACTACGTGTTTGTCATTATATTTAAAAAAATAAAAAATAAAATGATTTTTTTTATTCTAAATAAAAAACACTTTTAAAATCAATTTTAGCCACACTCCGACCTTATTGGATTATTATAATCTAAAATACCAATTTTCTCAATTATTTTAATGTGATGATATAATTTTTTTAAATAAAATAAAAAATACTATATAATATACTTCTAAATGAAAGAAACATCTGTGAAAAACATAATATTCTACAATACCAAATATACATCTTTGAAATCAATATTGGGCCTTGATCAATTCATAAAGGGCTGGTATTTATACACCCCAATCGGGAGATTATCTCAAATTACAGCTGGGGGCAAGAAAACATGAACCCGGGACATTAATTATATGGTTTGTTAGCCCTTCACATCAAAGTCTTAAAGCTCTCATGAGATTATCATCCACTCATATTTATATGTTGGGTAAGTTTGTTGCGCATTGAAAAGGGTAATAAACTCGAGCATCAATAATCTTAAATTTATCTTTATAAGCCGTTCACTTTCCCAACGTTGGGTGTCTGATATTAAAAACAGGGGAGGGCCTTTTGTAGGGCACATGTGGTCTCGCAGTGTCTTTTAATAGTTTATTTGAGGTTGATTTTAAAAATATTTTTAATTTATAAATATATAGTGTATTAAAATAATTTAAAAACATTAAAAAAATAATTAAAAAAAAAAAACACAGTGTTCTTAAAAGGGAAGATAGGTGTGTCACGTGAGACTCCATCCTCGCATGAAAGCGCAGACCTAACAGGGTCAAGCAAATGAAAGCAAGAACTTCATGAATAGAGAAATTCATTGTTTTGCCTTCTTTCCCAACTCCCCACATTCTCTGGAATATGAACTTCATGCCCAAAATCATAGTGTCGACTAACATGCGTACTTTATAGCATGTTCTGTAGCTCTTGCTGGAAAAACAACTGTTTTCACACAGTCATCTGACACGACATTGACAACATTGTTAGCATTGAAATTGACACCCATGTAGGAAAGAAAATCAGTGAAAGCTAGCGGCAAGTACGCCACGCATGTTTTTTTTTTTTGTAAAAAAATATAAGTATAGTGATTGTATATTCATTAAGAAAAGGACTTCATAGTTCTTAAGACCTTATGTGAATGTCAGATTGTGGATAAATAGAATAAAGTTTGGTTGACCAACTATTAAAGACTTTAATTGTTTAATCTGGGATGCTCTTGCAGTTTACAAGCGACCATGAGAAAAGTCACAGTCAAAGTAATCTCGCAGAGACAGTGTACTAGTACCGCTTACTAAAAACATGCAGGGACCGCAAGTTCCTCGTAGCATTTGCATCTTTTTCTTGTAAAGCGGGCATTGTTAGAGACTTTCTCTGGGTTCTGAGTTTTTTTCTGCTACTGACTTCATTAATCAATGTTCTTGTTTTGTGGTTTAGTCGGGGTTTTGGATTTTTCCATGATATTTTGCTGAAGGAACTTTCCTAAATCCCAAAAACACGAGGCCACCAGAAGAGGATGTAATAGAGAGCTAACTTTGGCCCGTACAGGCAGTAGCGAGCAGCTAGGAGTCAAATTAGAAATGACAGTCTAGTTTCTGCCTGCTAATCACCGCATGTTTAGTTTGGTCCTGCCATGGCAAGATGGAAATCCATAATTATCAACCCACCCTACTCCTAATAATGTGTGTTTCTGCCCCTTTTTTTTGCCTCAAGTAGGAGAGGCCCACAGTTAGATTAGGCCTTCCGAGCTCACCCAGGGCAAAATTAAGATTGCAAGTGCCAGTTATCGTCACACTGTAGCTATTAATGTAGAGTTGGATTATTGGAATCCCATCTGCCACCATCAAGTAGCTATTTGCATTTTGAAGGGGACATTTTTACGGGGGGTTTTTTCTTACTGAAACATGTATGTAACCCTCATTTCAATGGACTTGGAAAATGTCCATTGCCTTCTGCCGCTATGAGTCCTATAATTTTGGACCTAGTATGTATATAAGAGGTCCATCAACAGCATCCATGTCCTGCGAGTCCTATCATGGCAACTGGAAAACCCTGTTGGCCCAGTTCCGAGAACCATCACACTGCATTCCAAAGGCCACGCCCCTGTTGAGGAAAGAACAGGAAGCATGCCATCGAACTATCACTGGTTTCTTAGGAGCTGCTTGCTGGGTTTGTTGCAACTTCAAAAAATTGAGAGATTGGTAGCCTGGCCCGCCAGAGGGCATGGCGTTTTTGGTCATGTACGGAAATTCGAGTGAGGGTCAGCTATGATGACTCAAGATCTATCTTAGACTCAGCAATCCTATCCGATATATCTTTTTTGTTGAATTTGTGTCCCGTTGCCTGCCATGGAAAACTTAGCTCGGAACCCGAGTTTATTTTTTACCATAGGAATATGCTATTACACATGAAGAAAACTGATGAACAACACTGTATATAGAGGCCTCTGACTATAGCTAATGGTTTGCAACTTTAAAGGCCCCTTGCATGTCATCCATCCATTTTGCTGTGGCTGTAACCACCGTATCAGATACCTGAAAGATTAAATTCATTATATTAGAACGATTTTATTTTATAATTTAATTTAAATGAAATATAATAAATAAAATATGAATTATGAAAATATATAAAATAATCAAATAATAAAAATAATCAGTTAATTTTTTATCTATATATAAAAAAAAACACCATTGAAAATTTATCCCTACATTATGTACCGTCATTATCATGATTATAACAATTAAAATTAATATCAATATTATTGCCTAAACAATCAAAATAATTAAATTTCCCCAAGGAATAAAAAAAAAATGAATCATGAAAACACCTGAAATAATCAAATAACAAAAATAATTAGTTAATTTTCTATCTATAAAAAGAAAAAAAACATCATTGAAAATTTATCCCTACATTATGTACCGTCATTATCATGACTATAATAATTAAAATTAGTATCAATATTATTGCCTAAACAATCAAAATAATTAAATTTCCCCAAGGAATAAAAAAAGTAAAATATTAAAAATAAAATAAAAATAATAATCACTAAAATTATCATTATTATTGCGCAAACAATGAAATTATAAAATCATATGATCCGAAATAACAAAACACAAAAAAGAAAACAAATGGAATAAAGAGAAATATTAATTTCAAAATGATCACCAACATAAATTAAAATTTAAAGAATGAATTGAATAAAAAGTAAAACCCAACAAAATATAAAACAATAAAAGCATAGATTCATAAATACAAGTAAAAAATAAACATTATCCAAGAAGGACTGAATAAACCAAAGAAATTAATATCAAATAAAAACTCAAAGAATAAAGGCTAAAATAAAAAATAAAATATATAATTAATTCCAATCAAAGGAAAAAATTAAAATAAATAGAAACCTATGACCGAAACAAATAAAGATTTTTTTGAAAAAAAAATATAGTGTAATTTTGTTAAACAATTAAAAGAATAAGGACCGAAATAAAAAATAGTAATATGACCAATTTCAATTCAAGGATAAAATTAAAATAAATTAGAACCTGCATTCCAAAAAAAGTAAAGGAACAAAAACAAACTAAAAATCAAAAGAAGAAGAAGAACTAAAATAAAAACCAACATATATAATTAATTTTAATCGAATGGTATAATTGAAAACAACCAAAATTTTCATTGAAAAAATTTGAAATAAAACCAAAATCAAAATATTAAAGACTAAAATAAAACAATTACAAACACGGAGGATTGTCATTTATTTTCCGATGGCAGGAGAGAGAAAAGGAAAAAAGATTAAAAACCTTCCATCGACAATTCTCCAATTATCATAACACGACATGCCCTGTATTGGGAGTCAAAGAACATGGCGGCGCACTCATTGACACAACAACTAGATATCTTCCAATACAAAATAACACCACACATGATGTCTAGAAGGCTCGTGCGTGCAGAACACTGCTGGTGCGTCCGTACATTGCGGTTGAAGTCTTTCAAAAAATAAATAATAAAAAATATCAAATTATTTATATACCTCTAGACCTAGCAAAAACCACCAAAAACCGAGGATAAAAGTATCATAATACCCCCAACTCCAGCTCTTTTTTTTTGTCTTTTTCTGAAGATGTTTACGTAGTTTCGTTGTGCACTAATATGTGAGAAAAACAAAAACACCTTCAATTATTCCTCGTTTTCTTGTCAGCTCTTAGAAATAAAATGATAGTTTCACTATGCAATTAAAAAACAAAAAATACTAGAAAGCCCAAATAATATGAAACACCACACATGTCTTATGAAAATATCTAAAATATTCTCTGTATCAAGGGTTATATTTTTCAACCCTAGCAGTAAAATTATCATTTTACCGCCGAAATTCTTAGTAATGTGTATATAGGTACAGAATAAAACATCAACTACTTTTATTTGTTTTTGAATTTGCTTTTTAAAGAAACATGTGACAAGTACAGACGAGGACTGCTCAAACTGGCAACCTTGACCACACCACGACCTGCATCAACGAAGTAAACCTGGAATAACTATCTTTACAAAATACAAATGGTTGTCATAATAAATTGATTTAATTTATTATTTATATAAACATTTAAACCCACATTATATTTTTTTATAGTTGCCCTGGTAATCATCCTGACCTCTTTTACATGCACGTGTTTGTTTTTACGGTTTAAAGAACATGGTAGTATTTTTCCGTATCTTTGCTGGGAAGATGCGCTTTGTGGCTCCGAATATCCAGTGTTGGATTATTGTAGATAAAAAGGTTAAAAATCCCTTGTTGTCCCTTCACTTTTTACATTTGTTCTCAGCAAGCCCTTTACAAGTAATCTGATCAAATAAATCCTTTTGATATTCTACATCTAATTCGAAACTGAAGGTTTGATGTGATCAAATCGACAAAACACCAGAGATTAGAGAGCCACCTGTAATTTTTACCCAAAGAAAAAGTTTACTCCAATGACCGGAAATTTTATTTCTCCAGTCCTTTAAGCATCTTGCAATTGTGATCTTTGTTGGATAGTGCCTCTTGGTCACTGAATCCTCAAAAGAACATGCTCAATTAAGCAAGCATGGAGGATTTAACTAAATGTCCTTAATTAGCCCGATAATGTAAGAATGTTTAGAATCCCATCCCAGATAGAATCAACATCGATCTGGGCAGGTGATGGCGATTTTAAGAATCATGGTTGTAATTAGCCAGCTTTAATTTGATTTGATTTGTTTCCTTAGATATGCACCAATCCGTGTTGGATTGTCCGAATTGTCTGTGAATATTAAAACCAAATGGCAGATGGTGGTTTCTGCTATTTTCATATGTCGTACATTGGTTTTGTACTTTCCATTTAAGCACAGTTTCCTATGCTAGATTTTGAAACATCCTCTCTCTCGCTTCCCAACCAACCACAAAAGGAGCCGTAATTTTGCCGGCCAGCCCCGTGCTTCTCTCATACTTCTATCTATTTGGTTAACAACAAACAATCGTTTTTTGTTTACTGTTTGCTCTTTGAAACCCCATCAGAGAAACCCTTCTGCTCTTCTTCCCTTCATAATTGCGTGGAAGAAAACAAAGGGAATGTTGATGATGGCGGTGAATATGACATCATTGAGCTTTTTCCGACTCTATCCTTGCTTTCTGTATTACATTATAGAGCATTCAAAGTCCGCTTTATCGTCTTTTCTCTAACGTTTTTGCTTTTTACTTTTTTGTACTTAAATTAAATGTTTGTTTTTTCAGGATTTTCGCTAGTTTTTAAATTCTGGTTCATTCTTATTTTAGTGGTCTTTGTTCAGATAATGGTTGGGATTGGGTCGTTTTCTTAGGGTTTTCTTTTGTTTGTAGCTTTGCGTCGTTATGAGACGTGAGATGAATACATAGCTGGTGATGGGGGATTGGGTTTTTGAACCAATATAAGGGTAAATTCATAGACCGTAAAAGCAAAGCATTTTTCTTTTTCTTTTTTCTGATTGGTGGGCAGTCTATTACAAATGCTGTTTTTTTGGTTATTAGGTCAATATTGAAGGGAACTTGAACAGGATTTTGGGTTTGGTGAAATCGGGTTTCTTTTTGTTCAAAATTTTTCGTTGTTGTCTTTGATTAGTAACTCAATTGTTAATTGCACAAGGATTTTGGGAATTTTTCTGTTCTTGATCATTCAAGTTTTGATCAGTTAATGCGAATTCGAGGGCAATGAGCATGGCGATGAAAAAAATGATTTTTTTTCCTTTTACTATTCTTGGATTGTCGCATAGAATTTAAGGTTGTCTTTGGTACTCACGGTTGTTGCATTGTATTTGGTTCTTTATGATGGATTCAAAAACAAGTGGTAATGCTGGAGTTGTCATGTTTGCGAAGAAACCTGATAACCAAGAAGATGGTGCCAGTTCAAATCTGAAAGGTATAGGAGGTGTGAGTAGCAAAGATATGTTTTTTCGAGCTGATAAAATCGATCTTAAAAACTTGGATGCACAGCTTGAGAAACACCTGAGCAGGGTTTGGTCAAGGAACATTGAAATCCAAAGGCCTAGAGAAGATTGGGAAATTGATTTGTCTAAATTGGATATACGGCACGAGGTAGCCCATGGGACTTTCGGGACCGTGTATCGCGGTACTTATGATAACCAAGATGTTGCTGGTAAATGCTTTCTGTTTCCCAATCCTCGCTCTGAATATCTTGTTTAAACGCTTATGTGATAGTTCTAATTGCTCTTTTTTTTGGGTTTCTGTTTCTGTAAAGGTCATGCTGGAGAGTAAATAAGGATATCTTGTTTTTCCTATCCTCCAAAATCTTTGTATGAGTTGTCTTTATGCTGCTGCTTGTTAACATGCCCTTCATTTTTTAGCGCCTTTGAAATTTATCATCGTTTGATTATTGACTATCATGTGATTATTTTAGGATGTTTATATGGCTTCCCTGTTTTTTACTTGTCTTTTTCAAGAAATCGTTGGAAGTTCAGAAAATTGTCATACTTCATCTGGATTTGGTTGTTTGATATCTAATGCCTGCAAAACCTTTCTCTACAACTCTTGATAAGCAACGATGAAATTGCAGCCTGTTTTCTCTAGAGATATTAGTAGCATTCAGCACTGCGTGTGTTGATGTTGAATTCTCACTGAACTGCTGTTGGATGTCATAGTGAAACTGCTGGACTGGGGGGAGGATGGTATTGCCACAGCTGCTGAAACCGTAGCAGTCCGGGCATCATTTCAGCAAGAGGTTGCCGTTTGGCACAAGCTTGACCATCCTAACGTTACAAAAGTACAAAATTATTCTTAAACTTGTTATGTTTATGATATTATGAGCATCATATTGAGTGGAAGTTGTCTTTTTGGGTTGTGCAATTGTCCATGCTGTATTACCCTACCAATAATTACATTATAGATTCCTCTTGGCAAGCATGTTTCCTTGATACGTTGTTTTAAATGTAGTTATCATGTGTCTCTTACCATAGTGGGATTCAGAAGCGATATGTAAATGTTAACTTATATTAACAAAAAATAATTTGCCAATTGCTTGGAAGCCTTTTATTCGAATCCATATGCTTGAAGGATCCTCCTCCCAGCCATTGTAGACATTATCATAAGCTTACCATTCATGTTATTTTTATTTCTGATGCTTTATGCTCCAATTTTCTAACAGTTTGTTGGAGCATCAATGGGAACTCTCAACCTCAAGATTCCTGTCAAAAACCCACCTGATGATAACATCAACCTCCCTGGTAGGGCATGCTGTGTTGTTGTTGAGTATCTGCCTGGCGGTACACTAAAACAATACTTGATAAGAAATAGTCGACAGAAACTTGCTTTTAAAGTTGTAATGCAACTTGCTTTGGATCTCTCTAGGGGGTGAGTTTCTATTTTCATTCATTTTCTGCTATTGAAAAACTTCCCTATGAAAATTGGAGTTGCTGACTAGTGTTACTAATTTGCAGTCTTAGCTATCTACATTCAAAGAAGATTGTACATCGCGATGTCAAGACTGAAAACATGTTACTAGATTCTCATAAAACTCTTAAAATTGCTGATTTTGGTGTTGCTCGCATTGAAGCACAGAATCCATGTGACATGACCGGAGAAACTGGCACCCTTGGATATATGGCCCCTGAGGTAATTCATGCTTTAACAAAACCTGTTTTTCCGTAGGCAGAAGTTTTTTTTTAAGGAGATATTGTATATTATCAAGTGATTAAGCAAGTCTAGGATGCATGCAAATGATGTGTAATAATTATGAAGTTAATTCTTGTGGCATGTTCAGCATGGAATCCACAAAGGCATGCTTTGCTGTTAATTGTAAATTTGTAACCTTAAGGACATGGAATGCATGTTTGAATTCTTATTGAATTACAACTTTCTAACCAGATACTTTATGCAGGTTCTTGATGGCAAGCCATATAACAGAAGATGCGATGTCTACAGCTTTGGCATTTGCTTATGGGAAATTTATTGTTGTGACATGCCTTACCCTGATCTTAGCTTCGCCGATGTCTCTTCTGCTGTTGTTCGACAGGTTAGTTAGTGATTTGGTAAACAAGTCACATGCTGGTTTTTAATATTTTTGTGTTTATGCTTCTCTTTACTTCTTTGTTTTCTGTTATAAGGTGACCCGAGGAGTTTCATAGTGAATGTTATCTAACTGTTCATGATTAATTGGTTTAGAACTTTGTGACCATATTGTTATCTACTTGCCATATGTTTTGCCTCTTCCATGCGAGGGAACCACTGTCAGCAGTTCATGAATTGATCCATTTCTTCTTTCAAATTTTGGTGATGGACATGCTTCTGTAATTACTTAACTGTACAAGCAAGGAAATTGCCAAGTTTAGTAGTAAACTGTAAAGCTCTTGAGAGAGCTGATAACCTGTTGTGAAAATAGCTTGTTCTTTTACTGAAACCTTAAAATCTAGCATCCTGCCAAAGGTCATATATATTGGGAATTTATACCGAGTGATTTTATTGGCAGAATTTACGTCCAGATATTCCAAGATGTTGTCCAAGTTCTTTAGCAAATGTCATGCGAAAATGCTGGGATGGAAATGCGGAAAAACGTCCTGAAATGGCTGAAGTGGTGAAAATGTTGGAAGTGATTGATACAAGCAAGGGAGGAGGGATGATACCTGAAGATCAGAATTATTCCGGCTGTTTCTGTTTTAACCCCGCTCGCGGCCCCTAAGCTGTCCTATTTCCCTTTTCCCGCTGTTATCTCTCCCTCGTTGATTTTGTAACCAGTCGGAGTCGTGACATCTAGCTCAAAAGTTCTTATGAGCTTAATTGGTTGCAAACAACTTCTTCACAGGAATGAAAAACATGTCTCGTGATTGTGCATGAATAATGAAAAGCATGCCTCGTGATTTTGCATGATTAATGAAAAACATGTCTCGTGGTCGACGTGTTGGCATTGCAAGGGCTTTGTCATTCATGTGTGATATCAATTAAATGATATGGTAGATTGTTGGCATGTGTGTGAATGGTTCGTGACATGGAACTGGTTGTTTTGAGGATGCAAGTCTCTGAACATATTTCGTGGCAGCAACTCTCACGGCGTTGCCTTTCCTGGATAAAATCCAATCCCAACTCCAAATTGTGGGTGTTGGCGGAAGCTTTTTGGTTCGGGTCATGGTGCCATGAATAGTTGTGTCACAATCCAACGTGTTAAAACCTGAAATTTTCAACACCCTGGTGCATTTGTTTTAGATAACAGCCCGTTAGCTTAACTTAAAATTATACAATATACTAAAAAGATATTATAGATTGGTTACTATAACATGTGATGATGTTTATTATATATATTTTTATTTTCACATCAAATGATGTTTTTTCTAGTATTTTTTTTTCATTTTTTTTTTGCTATTTTGTTAATGTTATTTATGTTTTTTTTCTTTGATTGAATTTTTTCCTCATTATTAATGCAATACTAATAATAGTTTTAGTTTTTTTTTGTTAATGTTTTTATTTTTTCCTCGGGATTATTTAATTATTTTTATTATTTTAGCAGTAATAATAATGATATTTTTAGATGTTAAAGTTTCGATGTTCTTGTTATTATAATAGAATATATTTCATTATATCAAACCTTACATGTATAAATATTATATTTTATTTTTGAACTAATAAAATCTATTAATTATTTCATCTCAATAATTATAAAAAATAATAACTCGGCCCTCAAAGTAATGCTAGTAATTAACTGGTTTTTAACTTAGAAGAGATTCGAGGCTAAGAAATTTCAAGGGTATATGTGTATCTTTACTACTCCTGTGAACCAAGACCCCAAGACATAAATGAAATCCCAACCCATGAGTGCGAAAACTTTAATCAATCGGTATTTTGTAATGGAGAGTGCGTCTGAGAGCAGAATATCATCCCATGCTACAAACAGTCTCTCTCTCTACATCACTTGCTTGTTAGTCCACGAGTTCTTCAAGAATTTCCAACAATTAGTGGAAGTCCAGTCGGACCAAATTGATGGGCTTGCCAGCCACTAAAAATCACTGTACCTAAAAGGATAATTTTATGGTCACTTCAAACACCACTTTCTACATGATTCACAAGCGTCTTGATCCAAATTGTCCAGATTAAGAGGTTGTATGATAGTGTAATTTAAGTTATTTTTTAAAGTATTTTTTATTTATAAATATATTTAAATAATATATTTTTAAATCATTACATCAAAATACACTAAAAAAAATCATTTAAACAAAAAAAAAAAAAATTTTTCTTTCAAAAAAACACTTTAAAGTGCTTCCCAAACAGGCCCTAGACCCTCTAAATTTTCTCCTGCCTTTAATCTTTGACATTGTTCAATATGATCCTCCTTCTTCTACATGGTAATAGAAGGAATGTCGTTTCCACATTGGTCTACTGTCTTGTGTGTATATTTTAACTGATCACTACTAAGCTTTAAGGAGGTTTTAGATGCGCGGTAGTCCCTCTCACATTTTGGATTCATATGGTAGTTTTTTATTATTGTAAAACTCTTTTTTTAAAATTAAATTTTATAATTTATTTTTTATAAGGTTATAATGGTCTTATAATTTAAATCATAATTCCGGTTGGTTAAATCAAGTTAATCTAAATTAATTTATTATCATTTCAATATTAATTTAAACCACACATTTTTTCTTGTATAAACAAACTTTGTGTGTGAAAACTAAGTCAATAAATTTCATACCCTTCAAACCAATCTAAAGAAATTCTATGACAAATTAACTCACTAGTAAAATTGATAAAGTATAAATCTACATCGGGATGCCCTATTATAGACTTTATCGAGAAATATTTATTCTTGATAAGTAAAAGTAACCCAAATAAAAAGGGTAAACCTTAAAAAAATTATCTTGAATGAGTCCCCGAGGTAAATCTAAATGCTTGTTTGGGTGAGCGGTGCAAACCGCGTTTCACCCAAATTCAATTTTTTTTAATTGAAATGAATTTTTTTTTTGTGTTTTTAAATCATTCTGATATGCTGATGTCAAAAATAATTTTTAAAAAATAAAAAAAATATCATTTTGATGTATTTCGGCACGAAAAGTACTTTGAAAAGCAACAGCAACCACACTCCCAAACACCCCCTAAATAGTCTACAAGGAATATAGGAATATAGCATAGTAGAAGAGAATTTATGATCTAGATATCAAATTTAAATCATGACTTATATATATTTTATAATAATTCAAGACAATTAAGATTTTATTATCTCATCTGTATCTATAAAATATATTTTTCGATAAGTGGAGTTTTCTCATATAAATATGTTATCCATCCAATAAAACTTACACATAAAAAAAAATATTAAGTTTCCTACAAAAAATCATCTTATAGTTTTGATGGAGTCCATGAACATATATGATAAAAGTATTCAATTAAAATTCTTTAATATTTATAGGATATAATTTAGATAAAAAAAAATAATCGTAGGAGCACTTTAATCAAGACTATTTATTGGTAGGGGGGCTTTTTTAAAGTTTATATGATTTTAACTTGTGAAAGCAAAACTCTAATATTATATTATATAACTGTTTTTTTATTTAAATATTGTATTATATATAAATTATTTAATACATAATTCGATAACATGTATTAATACAAGTATATATTGAAAACTATAAATAAATACACTAAAAGGAGAATTTAATCCAAAAAAACGCTCTCTCTCTTTTTGTATTAAAGGGGTATTCAAGGATATACGATAATAATTGTTTTTTAAAATATATATTTTTTAAAATATATAAAAAATAATTATAAAAAAACATTATAAAAATTTTAGTTTGAGTCAAAGAAAAAAATATTAGAATTATTCAAAATTATTTTTTTAAATATAGAAACAAACAATCACTGAATTTATAGTCTCTGTTGCTAATCGAAATCAATCCGAGTCAGTATCATCATTCAGTTAATGTCAAGTGTTTCATATAATTCATCTCTTCTTCTTATTGGTGAGTAGAAAGAGACATATAAGAGTGCTGGACTCATTCAATTGCTTTCATTGTGCTTTAAATTAAATTAATTTTTTTAATGTTTTAGATCATTTACATATATTAATAAAAAAAAATAATAAATATTATTTTAATAGACAAAATTTTTTTAAAAAACAACGTAAATTACATTTCCAACCATTCGCTTTGTTTTTCAATCGTGCGAAGTGGAGTCACTTCTTCCCCGTCTCCTTATCCATCTCCACAGCTTCACCTCATCCGTAACGATTTATTTATTTATTTGAAACATAAATGGTCAAAATAAAACCTCAAACTGGACTGAATTTGGACCAGATTGATCACGACAGCCTATAAAACTACAGCGTTTTATTCCTCTTAATTTTAACATAACGAACGTGGCCATTAAACTGGCTGGATACATGCTGTTGTAGTGAAATTGGAAACTGTGTACATGCACCTCCAAAATCTTTTCGTTATTTTGGAAACTGGCCAATAAAATCTATCCACCTTTTCCCTTTCTTTTTTAAAAAGGAAACAAATATAAAATGGAAAAAAGGACAAAATAATTAGTTTTTAAAATAAAAATACTGATTAAATCAGGGATTGATTTATAATTTACACTTCCGCTGGTGCAGCTAATTTAGGACAATGAAGGATTAATTGCGGAGATGGTCCTAAAAATCCTCCACTTCTATTTTGTACGTCCTTTCCATCAAGCAAGACACGTCATTTATAGACTCCAGATAGATCGACACGTCGGTTTTAAATATAAAAATTAATTTATCAGCATTTACAAGTACTGTGGGGGCAATACCGTAACTTGACAGCTTCACTCCCATTTCTCTGTATAAAATGGCTGGAGGAACTCACTTGCTGCTTCCAGCTTCTTTTGAGCAACCAAAGACGTGCTGGCAGCTCGCCGTCTCTCGCTTGACCTCCCGTGTCTTCCTTCTTGATCATATTGATTGACAACATGGAGCTGGGAAACCCTGAAAACTCGTCGACAGCTTTGATGACGGATTTCCTCAAAAAATGTGGTGGCTATGCGGTTGTTGATGGCGGCTTTGCCACTGAGCTCGAAAGACACGGTGCTGACCTAAATGACCCTCTCTGGAGTGCCAAATGCCTCATCAGTTCTCCTCACCTCGTTAGAAGGGTACCCTCGATTCCTCTCCCTCTCTCTTTCTCTAAATTTATAAATCTGCACGCCTTTCTCTCTGCAGATGAATTTCTTTTTTCTCTCGTTAAAATAAGACAAAAATTAACAAAAATGTCGAGCTACTTCTATTTCCTTACAAAACTAAATTAAAAAACATATTTTTCATATTCAAACACAATATTTTCTTAAGAAAATAAATTTTCTGCTAATATTTAGAAACTTTTTCATGGTTTTCAGTTTTTTTTTTAAACAATTTTTCGCTTTTTTTCAATATATATACTTAATTTAATCGTGCTCTTAAATTTATTTAATATCATAAACTTAATTTTTATTATAAATAAAATATATTTTTTAAGTTAACAATATAAACATTCCATTTAAGTACAATAAAATATTGTAATTTTTAAGTTTAAGTACAATAAAATAAACACCCTATTTAGATTATCAAAAATATAAAATAATTATTATAAATTATGATTATGCTTTTTTTTAAATAGTTATAATCTTGATATATTATTTTTATGAATAAATATTAAAAAATAAAATGAAAATTAAAGATGAAAAAAAAACTTATATTAATGAATAAACCTGTCTATTTTAATTTTCTTCTCGTTCCTTTTCAAGGTTTTAACTTTTAATGTCTTTCATCGGACATGTATGATTCCTTTTGTCACGTGTTGATGTTGTTGTTTTGTTGATTTCGAAGCATATATATATATATGAACATTAGTTTATTTTTGTTATATATTTAATTAACAACTTCATTTCTATGGTTCTCCTTATAGTTTGATTATTGTTGTCTATGAAAAAGCTCAAAGCTAAGGTTTTAGTCATCTACGAAAGCAATTTGTGTGCGAAAGAGTATCTTCTTGGTGTTATATACGTGCGAGGAAACATGGAAATCTGCGATTCTTAGCCATTGATTATTGCTTTATTAAAACAATCCAGCTCTCCTTTTTTTCCTTTCCCGGCTGCTAATTTAAGTTTTTTTTATTCGGTAATATTGTTATTTATTTTAGATGTGTTTTACTCGAAAAAATATATTAAATTAATATGTTTTATAATTCTAATGTATTAATACTAAAAAAAAAAAAATCTAAATAAATTTTTAAATAAAAAAAGCAACAATTAAAAAGTATAAAACACCACCCTTAATATTCTACCAAACTACTTGGCAAAGGATTTCTAGCATCTAACCCTTGTTAATGGTGTCTTTTGCTGTACTATTTGACAGATAGAGTATATTTGAAGTTGTTTTTGAAAATATTTTTTATTTAAAAAATATTAAAATAATATTTTATTTTTTTTTAAATTATTTTTTATATTAATAAAAAAAATTAATTTAAAATAAAAAATAAAAATAATTTATTATTTTTTTAATAAATATTTTTCATAAATACTGTGGCCTTTTCACGGTACGTTTCTAGTTGTTTCCTCAAACAAATGACACGTTTCTATTTCAAGAAAGTCAAAAGGTGCAAATACATTCTCATGTAAGGTTTTGTCTCTTCTTCTTTTTTTCTATCTAAATATGTAAGGGAAAAAAAAAAAAAAACAGAGAAAAGGCCTTTTTTTTCTTCTTCAAGGTATCCCATGAGAGTAATCTTTCGAGATCCTGTCTGGTGTTAAGACGAAAATCTCTTCTAAAAACGTTTACTGTATTCACAATTACTCTAGCTTGAAATCACTTGTTTAAACGATTAATTAATTAGATCAGAACCTCTTTCTTTTCCAGACCTCGTAGGTAGAAGAAACGTTGTATAAATCAGGGAGTGCATGCGATGTTAGAATCATTTTGCTGTAAGAACAAGAGCTCACCGATAAAAGACTGAATAACTTGCATAAATTATTGAAGACTCAACTCTGCTTTAATAGCCATTTACAACTACTCTTAACAGAAAGCATACAAACATCACATGTTAGCTTTATCCTAATTAGCTATGTGAATGACAAAATAAATGTGAATAACAACATGTCTAAAGACTAGGACTCATCCTAAAGACCAGAATTTATTGAAACCGAAAATAGACTAAGTAAACGACGAAATATTCATGCGAAGCATGATTGTGGCATGAAACACAACTTTGTAGGCATGGATCACACCTTAGAAGAGAATAAGAGGAAGGGTTAAAGAAGCTTGTACTCTTTGGATCACATGACCAGTATCTGTTTGCGGTTGGAAGACTACTTCTTGGGACTTCGAAGAAACATGAACTCTGTCAATTAATAATGGATGTTTTTAATATGCCAGGTTCACCTAGATTATCTTGATGCTGGTGCAGATATCATACTGACAGCATCTTATCAGGTATTTTCAATACTGACAGTCCAATTATATCCATTTTTTGCGGGGATAACTTTCAGCTAACATTGTTTTTCTAAATAAAAACGCGTCAGGCTACTATTCAGGGTTTTGTGGCTAAAGGCTTCTCTGAAGAAGAAGCTGAATCATTGCTTAGGAGAAGTGTTGAAATTGCATGTGAGGCGAGGGAGATTTACTATGACAAAAGTACCACAGGTTCTTGGGATTACAATGAATGTGGAAATATCTCTAGACGTCCTGTTTTAGTTGCTGCTTCCATTGGCAGCTATGGTGCTTATTTGGCTGATGGTTCCGAGTATAGGTAAGTAACTAAAAGATTAACATATTATATGCCCGTGCTATCAGATTAAGCGACGGTCTCTAACACAAGAAATTACCAAAGATTACATCAAGCTTGCAATTCCCTTTCTTTTACCTGACAAGAATCTGCTGCTGCTCTCTCTCTCTGACAGTGGGAAATATGGTGACGCAGTTTCTCTAGAAACACTGAAGGATTTTCACAGGAGAAGGCTGCGGATTCTTCTCAAATCAGGTGCTGACCTGATTGCATTTGAGACAATTCCAAATAAGCTTGAGGCAAAGGTTGTTCATATATTTCTTAGTAGATTAATAATTACGTGGCATTTATTGAGAATGTAGTAACACATACTTTTTTCTGGCACTGTACACATTATTTTGCTTGGTTTTATTGATCAGGCTTATGCTGAGCTTCTAGAGGAGGAAAGGATAAATATTCCAGCATGGTTCTCTTTCAATTCCAAGGATGGGATTAACGTGGTCAGTGGTGATTCTATACTGGAGTGTGCCTCTATTGCAGATTCATGTAAACAAGTTGTTGCTGTTGGAATCAACTGTACCCCTCCTCGATTTATTCATGGACTTGTTCTCTCTATCCAAAAGGTATGTTTCCTGGTTAATAATTTCTCTAACTTAAAACTAAATTTCTAAAGAAACCTCTGCTACATTAACTTGTGGGACTAATGCAATTCGGCTTATTAATCTGGCAGGCAACAAGTAAGCCAATAGTCATATATCCAAACAGCGGTGAGACATACAATGCTGAGCTTAAGCAGTGGATGGTGAGCATCCTGATGGAGTTCTTTTTGTTTCAATTTGTTATTTGCTTTTATACCAAGCTGTTTTGTGGACTTCTCCGCCAAGTACTGTTTTCTCAGTTCCTGAAATGCAAATGTGGTTTTCTAAAATATCAAAACGATATTTTTTATACAAAATAATCTTCTTAGGACAACTGATGTTCTTTTACGTTACATTATCATTATGAAGCAGTAACGTCAGCGATTCAGAAGTTGAGTTGATGTTTACTGCTGCAGAAATCAAGTGGAGTGGTAGATGATGACTTTGTTTCATACATAAACAAGTGGCGGGAAGCGGGGGCCTCTCTATTTGGAGGATGCTGCAGGACTACCCCAAATACTATCAGAGCTATAGGCAGGGTGCTCACCAAAAATCCTCAAACTTCTTCAGGTGCTAAAATTGAGATGCAATCTCGTGAAGATTAAGAAACCGGGAATAAGAATCTGAAAGCATCTTTGTTCACCAAAAGCCTTGGAACCCAACCTTACACCTTCGTGGGTACACGTAACATTGTCCTCTTGTGTATCTCAATTAAATAAATAAAATTCCTCCTATTCTCGTGCTTTCCTGTTGGTTAAACTCATTCTTCCTTCCTTCCCAACTTCAGGTCAAAGTTTTCAAGTGAAATTGGAATAACAGTAAGTTAGGTGAAATCTTCAATTCAATTATCGATTTATGCAACCTAGCATTTGAAAATGGTGGCCGTTGATAGATATTTAACTTTTCGTCTTCTCGGAATTTGTTAATCTGAACCATGTAAACCTTGTAGAACTTGGAAATCTTTAATCACAATAATGTCAATCTAGTTTTAGTTGGCAACACTTGGAAGAATTTATCAGGTAAAAACAAAACATTCTTGTCATAAGATTACTCATTTACTTGCACAATCAAAACTTTAAACATAAAACTTTTATATCGAAAAGGAATATAAAAAGAGGGCAAATCAACACATAACCACTAGTAATTTTAAAATTTCAGCTAATCTAGCTAGCACTGAGGCTGCAACACAGACCAGACCAAATGGCCGCAGCACTTCATCTCTCTACTCTATTTTTTGCTACCCCAGCCTCTGTAGCTCTAGCCAATAAAAATGAACTAAAAACTTTGACCAAGCACCGCTCTTCTCCATCTGGGTCTTTCAAAAAATACAAAACAATGATAGAACTCAAACAACTACACTCTCAAATCACTAAAAACGGCCTAAATCACCACCCTTTATCTCTAGCCAACCTAATATCCTCTTGCACTGAAATGGGCACTTTTGAAAGTTTCGAATACGCGGAGAAGGCATTAGAGCTCTTCATAGAAGATTGTGGAATAATGGGTACTCATTATATGTTCAATTCTTTGATTAGAGGTTACTCTGCATGTGGATTTGGCGATAAAGCCATTGTAGTCTTTCGTCAAATGATGTGCATGGGTGTTGTCCCTGATAATTTCACATTCCCCTTCGTGCTAAGCGCGTGCACGAAGAGTGCTGCGCTTAGTGAGGGGTTTCAAGTCCATGGAGCAATCGTTAAAATGGGTTTTGAGAGAGATATATTTATAGAGAATTCTTTGATACATTTCTATGGTGAGTGTGGAGAGATTGATTGTATGAGAAGGGTGTTTGATAAAATGTCTGAGAGAAATGTTGTGTCATGGACTAGCTTGATTGGTGGCTACGCTAAGGGGGCCTGTTATAAAGAGGCTGTTTCTTCGTTTTTTGAGATGGTAGAGGTGGGTATTAGACCCAATTCAGTTACGATGGTAGGAGTGATTTCTGCTTGTGCAAAGTTGCAGGATCTTCAGTTGGGAGAGCAGGTGTGTGCTTGTATTGGTGAGTTACAGTTGAAGGTTAATGCACTGATGGTTAATGCACTTGTTGAAATGTACATGAAATGTGGAGCTACAGATAAGGCAAGAAAGATTTTTGACGAGTGTGTTGATAAAAATCTGGTCTTGTACAACACAATCATGTCAAATTATGTGCGCCAAGGGCTGGCAAGAGAATCTCTTTCTATACTGGATGAAATGATGCGAAATGGTCCACGACCTGATAGGATTACAATGTTGTCTGCAGTCTCAGCATGTTCAGAGTTGGATGATGTTTCTTGTGGAAAATCGTGCCATGGTTATGTTTTGAGGAATGGATTAGAAGGTTGGGACAATGTTTGCAATGCCATCATTAACATGTACATGAAGTGTGGCAAACAAGAAATGGCTTGTAGAGTCTTTGATCGCATGTTGAACAAGACTCGGGTGTCATGGAACTCAATGGCTGCAGGTTTTGTTAGAAATGGTGACATGGAGTCCGCTTGGAAAATTTTCAGTGTGATGCCCGACAGTGATCTTGTCTCTTGGAACACAATAATCGGGGCTTTGGTACAAGAGAGCATGTTCAAGGAAGCTATAGAACTTTTTCGGGTAATGCAGAGCAAGGGAATAACAGCAGACAGGGTGACAATGACGGGTGTTGCGTCTGCCTGTGGGTATCTAGGAGCCCTGGACCTTGCAAAGTGGATCCATGGTTACATTAAGAAGAAAGATATTCACTATGATATGCGACTTGGCACAGCCTTGGTTGATATGTTTGCTAGATGTGGTGACTCTCGGAGTGCAATGCAAGTTTTCAACGGGATGGTGAAAAGAGATGTTTCGGCCTGGACTGCAGCCATTGGTGCAATGGCCATGGAGGGAAACGGAACTGGGGCTATTAAGCTTTTTGATGAGATGCTGCAGCAAGGGATTAAACCAGATGGAGTGGTATTTGTGTCACTCCTGACTGCATTGAGCCATAGTGGGTTGGTAGAACAGGCCTGGCATTTTTTCAGGTCCATGAAGGATATCCATGACATAGCTCCCCAAGTTGTCCATTATGGGTGCATGGTTGATTTGCTTGGCCGAGCTGGGTTACTGAGCGAAGCTCTTACTCTCATAAATAGTATGCAAGTGGAGCCGAATGATGTGATCTGGGGATCTCTTTTAGCTGCTTGCCGGATGCACAAAAATGTGGACATTGCAGCTTATGCAGCTGAAAGGATAAGCAAATTGGATCCTGAGCGGACTGGGATTCATGTGCTTCTGTCAAACATATATGCCTCTGCAGGAAGATGGGATGATGTTGCAAGGGTTAGGCTACACCTAAAGGATAAAGGGGCCCATAAACTGCCTGGATCAAGCTCAATCGAGATCAATGGAAAAATTTATGAGTTCACGACAGGTGATGAATCACACCCAGAAATGACCCACATTGAACCTATGTTGAAAGAGATTTGCTGTAGGCTAAGAGACAATGGCTATGTTCCTGATCTCACGAATGTTCTTCTTGATGTTAATGAGAAGGAAAAGGAGTACCTGCTCAGTCGACACAGTGAAAAATTGGCTTTGGCTTTTGCACTTGTCAGTACAGGACAAGGAATGCCAATTCGTGTGGCAAAGAATCTCCGAATATGCTCTGATTGCCACTCATTTGCCAAACTAGTATCAAAATTATACAGCCGAGAAATCATTGTTCGGGATAATAACCGTTTCCACTTTTTCCAGCAAGGTTTATGTTCTTGCGGTGATTATTGGTAATTGAAATGTAAATGTTATACCCAGTGACTACATTTTTGAGATGCCAGTGAGCAACAAAAACCCTAATTCTTTGTTTATTACTGATTGAACTAGAATTTTCAGTTTGCAAACAGCATGTCCTAGCAGTCCCAACCTTCAATCCGCAAGAACATCATTTGGAATCATGAACAAGGGTTGAGAAAAAAAATGCTAAACATGGCTATTCATGCGAGAGACAATTGTACAAAGACAACTTCCCCTAACTCCCAACTCCTAGCTGCCTAGCTCCTTAGCTGCCAATGTTGCTGACTTACAAAAGAAAAAAAAAATGGAATACCAGAAGACAATTATACAGTTCTAAGCTCTCACACAGGAAATGAAGTATCTTATCACAGAATTAGCTCAAAGCCGAGATGTGCTTCATAACTGTGGGGAAATGGAGTCTACAAAAGTATGTGTATTTGGTCAGATTGCAATAGTTTGGCCACATGATGATATGTTGATGTGCGTCTGTGAACTTCCTCAACAAGCAAGATGGTGGCTTCAGCTTTACAAGGATGAATCATGATCCAAGGCTTGTGCTCGTCTCCATTGCCAATTCGCTGCTGATCCCACTGTTTTAAAAGAATGTTGGTGTGGTAATGCAAGGACTGCCGGTATGGTTGCTTGATGGATTTGCCTAATCCCACCTTCGAGGAAAATGGGATGGTAGAGCCACGGTTTCATGTAGTCTTGATGCATTTATGCCCTTCTAATTAACACACCTGAACTATGTAACATTTAGTAAGACTGAAATGCCGAAAAATGTAAGCAAGTATCTGTTAAACAAGTACAAAACACAAGCGCATGATTTCCTGGAGTAACTTTTAATAGGAGAGGGATACAAAAATGACCAGTACACTTGATATTGTACCAGTGCATTTCAAGAGATACTCCAAATTGCTTTTTTTTTGTTATCTTAATAAGAT
The DNA here is from genome assembly GCA_015731905.1 of Salix dunnii. NCBI lineage: Eukaryota > Viridiplantae > Streptophyta > Magnoliopsida > Malpighiales > Salicaceae > Salix > Salix dunnii. The sequence continues at coordinate 4,655,867 of CM027668.1, read as the reverse complement.
ATTCGAATTGGAGTTGGTGCCCTCGGATGTCATTTCTTTGATGGATTTGTAACGTCATCGGGTAACCGATGGCCATCGATCCCGTCATTAATCTTTGTATCCGCATCTGAGAAAGAAGATTCATCCGATGATATAACATCGACTGGGTCAGCCAATGGTATTGTCCTCTTCATGTTACATGCAATGTAACCCTACAAGGAGCCAGCTCCCAAGACGTCAAGCAAACATAGAATGCAAACAAAAGTCCTACAACACACTGACCCCATTTGACACAACACAAACAAGTTGAGGTGCACAACATGCGGTTTCGAGCCTCACACATTTACTAATATTTATATATCTCCATGCCTGAATCTTTATCATTATAAATGTTTTTTGATGATATTTCCACATTTACCATTCGCACGTGCTTATAATTCAAGGTCTTTCCATATAGGAGTTTTAACAAGTGCTTGACAATCATCAATCACTGGTAACACGACTAGGAAACCAAATCATATTTCTATTTCACTCTACAAATTTTCACCCCCAAATTGTTCATAAACAAAGGCTCTGCACTAGAGGAAGAAAATGCTCAAATTTCCGTTGAATAACATGCTTGAGAACAATGTCAGTATTTTATGTATGACCTATTGGTGCAACGTCTCCGAAAGCGTGGGAAACTCAAATACGCTTGTTGCTTCTTTCAAGAAGTAGTGTTGAAGGGACTGGCCCCTTATGATAAGACATACAAGATTTGGTTGGGGGAACTTGAGAGAGAATATGGTAGAAATAAGGGAAAAAGATTTAGATATTGAAAAAAGCTAAATATGATTTAGGCCTTGCAGGATGCTTTGATTTCTACTTCAAAATGGTTCTTGATCCTGTGCTTCATTCTATTCTCAGTCAATTCTATAACTGTTCGAACTGAACCCCAATGAAGAAAGCGATCCAATCTAGAGACTCTGTTCCGTATTCAGCACCCCTACTCGAATTGTTTATTATCAGAATCCCGAATTAGTTGAAATGGCTTTGACAAGCTTGAGGCCTAAGAAGGTGCATCAGTACCGGGTGCACTACCTTTCTGCCATTGTTAGCTTAAAAACTTGACCTGTCCTTGAAGCCTCGCAGGCTGTTGTTTTTTTCAAATGAAGGGTAATGTAGAAGATAGAGTTTTTGAGAGAAGGAACAGTGAATGATAATTTGATTTAATGCAAATTGTATTATTCGATACATTGAGAAACAAGCTTACAATATATAGACTAGAAAACCAATCATGGTGTATGATTTTTAAGCCATGAACTTGAATAAGTTACAACAAACGAACAGCTCCCTAAAGACAAGGACAAACAATAACAAAAAATAGTAACAGTAAAATGAATTACAGTAAAACGAAATTGCAGTCCTAAAATATAATCAATTTACACTCCTCCAAATTTTAGAAGCTGCAAGCTTCAAGTCATTACCTCATAAATTCAAACTTGTTTGCCGGCAAAGGTTTCGTAACAATATTTATAAGATGATTTTGATTTTTTGTGTTGCAGTAGATCAGTTGTATCTCCCCTTCTCTTTGTGCTTCTCTTAGAAAATAAAGTTTCAGCTTGAAGTGTTTTGTTTTGCCATGAAACACAGGATTTTTTGCGATCGAAATTGCAGCTTGGTTGTCTACAAGTATCTGTGTGCTCTCCTTTTGCTCCATCTGCAGATCAGCCATCAATTTTCTAATCCAAATTGCTTGATTAACAGCAGCAGTAGCAGCTACGTATTTTGCCTCTGCTGTTGATTGAGCTATGACATCTTGCTTCTTCGAACTCCATGAAAAAATGGCAGAACCAAAACTGAAACAATAACCTGATGTGCTCCTCATGTCGTCGACACTACTAGCCCAATCACTGTCAGAATATCCATTGAGTGTGAAGGTTTTGACTTGACAGAACTTCAATCCATAATCAATTGTTCCCTTGACATATCTAACAATTCTTTTTGCTGCTTGAAAATGAGTTTCACTTGCACAATGCATATACCTTGAAAGTATACTTGTAGCATTCATAATGTCTGGTCGAGTTGCAGTAAGATACATCAAGCATCCTATAAGAGTTCTGTAGAGCTTTTCATCAATTTTTGCAGTGCCATCTTCTTTGCAAAATTTCTCCTTTTGATTCATTGGTGTTGTTGTTGCTCTGCACTCTTCCATGTTGAACTTCTTTAGAATCTTTTTGGCAAATTTCTGTTGGCATATGAAGATTTCATTCTGTTTTTGTATGATTTCCATCCCAAGAAAGAAGGTCATCTTTCCTAGGTCTGTCATCTCAAAAGCATCCTTCATTTCTTCTTTGAACACATCAATCTGCTACATATTGCTTCCTGTCACAAGTAAGTCATCCACATAAAGAGAAACAACAAGTATTTCAGCATTGGATTTTCTGAGACAAAGTGTAAGTTCACTTAGACTTTTTGTAAAGCCTATGCTCAATAAATACTCATCAATCCTGTTGTACCAAGCTCTTGGAGCTTGTTTTAGGCCATAAAGAGCCTTTTTTAACAGGTATACTTTCTCCTCTTCACCTTGAACAGCAAAACCTTCAGGCTGCTCCACAAATATTTCCTCCTCCAAGTATCCATTCAAGAAAGCAGATTTGATGTCCATTTGATGTATGATTCAGCCATGTTGAGCAGCAAGAGCAAGTAGTATTCATATGGCGTCAAGCCTCGCAACTGGAGCAAAGGTTTCTGAAAAATCTACCCTTGGCATCTGAGAATATCCTTTGACAACCAACCTTGCTTTATGTTTGTTTATGGAGCCGTCAGAATTGAGCTTGGTTCTGAACACCCATTTAACACCAATAGCCTTCTTATATGCAGGTCTGTTCACCAGCATCCAGGTCTGATTTTTTTCAATCATCATAAGTTCTTCCTTCATTGCAGCCATCCATTGTTGATTTGCAGCAGCTTCTTCATATCCTGCAGGTTCACTTATTGCAACATTGCAATTCTGATAGATATCAGAAAGTGCTCGAGTTTTTGTAGCGGCTTCATCATCAGTGTCAGCATTCTCCTCTTGAAGTTCAAGTTCATTGTCATGCTCCCAATTCCAGCTTTCTAACTCAAAGAACTGGACATCTCTACTAACAATCACTTTGCCAGTTTGTGGAAGATAAATTCTGTAGGCTTTTGAGACTGGACTGTAGCCTACAAAGATCCCAGGTTTTGCCTTTTTATCGAGTTTGTCTCTCTTAACCTGTGGAATATAAGAGAAACAAAGACAACCAAAAGTTTTTAAATTCTGCAGCTTTGGTTTATAGCCAAACCATGCTTCGAAAGGAGTTTTTTGCTGTAGAGCTTTTGTTGGCAGTCTATTTAATAGGAAAACTGCTGTGTTTGCAGCCTCAGCCCATAAATTCTTTGGCAGCCCTTTGTCATGTAATAAGCACCTAGTCATCTCCATAATTGTTCTGTATTTTCCTCTCAACAACACCATTTTGTTGAGGGGAATAAGGTGCTGTCAGCTAGTGCTCAATGCGTTCTATATCACAGAATTTGTTGAATTTTTCTGAGGTATATTCTGTTCCATTGTCTGATCTGATCACCTGTGTTTTGCACGCACTTTGTTTTTCCACCCAAGCTTTAAATCTCCAAAAGATGTCAGCAACCTCAGATTTATACTTCATAAAATAAATCCAACACATTCGTGTATGATCATCAATGAAAGCAATGTAATACTTACTGCCTTTCAATGATGGTGTTTTCAGAGGTCCTCCTACATCAGTGTGCACCAGCTGTAATTTTTGTGTAGCTCTCCAATTTCTATCTTGTGGAAAAGGAAGCCTTGTTTGCTTCCCATATTAACAAGCTGCACACATAGGGAGTTCTTCTTCTAAATCAGGTAATCCTTTCACAAGATTGTTTTTCTTCATGAAAAGTAGAGCTACATGATGAAAGTGCCCCAATCTTCTATGCCAAAGCATTGTATTGTTATCTTCTTTGTGTATTGCTACCTGTTCTTCTCCAGTGAACTCTAAGGAAAAGCTTTTACCCTCCATTTGAACCTTAAACACTTCTCTGTTTTGTGCATCAGTGATCAAGCAAAAATTATCTTCGAACAACACTTTATATCCTTTCTTCAGTAGCTGACAAACACTTAACAGATTTTGATTAATTTCGGGAACATATAAGACATCAGAAATTAATCTTAAACCTGTGTTGCCTTTGATCACCACTGTTCCTTTGCCCTTCACTGCTAGATATGCTCCATTTCCAATTCTCACTTTAGAAATGGCAGTTCTTTCAAGCTTTTTAAAAAACTCTCGATCATAGGTCATGTGACTGGTACAGCCACTGTCTATAAGCCACCTTTCTGTTGAGCTATTGGTGACAAAGCATGATACCATAAACAATTGCTCTTCTTCTTTAGGTTGTTCAACAACAATCTTTACTTCTCCTTGTTGTTGTTGTTGAGACTTGCATACCCTTTCAATATTTCCTAGCTGACCACACCTGTGACATTTAATGTCTGGCCTCCACCAACATCTACTCTGTGGATGATTGTTTTTTTTGCAGTTAGGACACGATGGAAATGATGTGTTGTTGCTGTTATTTTGGTTTCTGAATGTGTTGTTATGTGATTTAGCAAAGAAAGCTCCTTCCACAGACCCTGCATGTCTCATGAGTCTTCTTTGTTCTTGAGCCTGCAGAGCATTCAGTAGTTCTGCCAAAGTAATGCTAAACACGTCCTTTGAATTTTCAAGTGATGATATTGTAGCTTCAAATTTTTCAGGAATTGTGACCAGAATTTTTTGAACAATTCTGGAGTCACAGAATTCAGTGCCAAGAAGCCTAACCTTGTTCACAATGTCAAGCAATCTGTCAGAATAATCCTTGATGGTTTCTGATTCCTTCATCCTTTGCATTTCAAATTCCCTGATTAGATTGAGAACTTGCATGCCTTTCACCCGTTCATTGCCTTCATACTCCTTTTTCAAGAAGTTCCAAATTTCATTTGTTGTTTTTAATGCCATAATCCTGGTGAAAATTGAAGAAGAAACAGCTGCAAACAGACTGGCCTTTGCCTTCGATTTCCTTTGCTTACTCTCCTTGTGGTTCTTCATTTGAGTCATGGTTGGATTGTCAAATAATGCAGGAACCTCATACATATTTTCAACAGCCTCCCATTGATCATTTGCATCAAGGTAAGCTTTCATTCGAACAGCCCACACTTGATAATTTGTTTCATCAAACACTGGTGGTGTCATCACATTCACAGAGGCTTCTGAACTCATTTGCGTAGGTTGTGGTTTTGAAAGATGGGTGTTTAGGTAAATGTCTTGGGTAGCTCTAACTTAGGTGTTTTAGGGACGTGTTTAAGTTTCTCTCAAAACTCACAAATCTCTCAAGAAAGGAAACAAGCTCTGATACCAATTTGTTGTTTTGTTGACAGAATATGAGTAAGACAAACTCTCAACAAATATGCTGTGAAAACTTCTTAACTTTATTGATCAATGTGGAAGCTTATTTAAAGAACAAAACTGAACAGAAAGCAAGCAATCCGCAGCTAAAGTTGCTGCTGTTACATAACAGAATCAAAGATTTGTGTCAATCCAAACAGATTTGACACTTTCAAAATAACAAGTCTTTTATTAAAACTAAAACTCTTTATTGACTTCCACATCAGCAGCTTCTGAGTCATCAATTTAACAAATCATGGTGTATGATTTTTAAGCCATGAACTTGAATAAGTTACAACAAACGAACAACTCCCTAAAGACTAGGACAAACAATAACAAAAAATAGTAACAGTAAAATGAATTACAGTAAAACGAAATTGCAGTCTTAAAATATAATCAACTTACACTCCTCCAAGTTTTAGAAGCTGCAAGCTTCAAGTCATTACCTCATAAATTCAAACTTGTTTGCCGGCAAAGGTTTCGTAACCATATTTATAAGTTGATCTTCAGATTTTTAATAAATGAGGCTAACTTCACCTTTTTTCTGCATTTCTCTCGAAAAGAAATATTTGATTTTGAAATGTTTGGTTTTCCTATGAAAAAATAGATTGTAGGAAATTGCAATTGCTGCTTGAGTATCCACAAACACCTTTGTTTGATTTAGTTGTTTCACATGTAGATCACAAAACTTTCTCGGCTATAATGCTTGATTTGTTGTTGTTGTAGCAGCAACAAATTCAACCTCTACAATAGATTGCGTTATAGTCTCCTGCCTCTTAGAATTCCATTTAAAAGCTCCTGATCCTAAGCTGAAGCAGTATCCAAGGGTACTCTTCATATCATTCACTTATCCACCCCAATCGTTATTAGAAAATTCAAACAACTTGAAGTTTATGTCAGTAGTTCCTTTGATATATCTAATTTCCTTTTTTTGTTGCTTTGAGATGCTCTTCATTGGCACAATGCATGAACTGAGAGAGAATACTAACAACAAAGAGAATATTCGGCCTGATTGCTATTAGGTACATTAGGCAACCAATCATGCTTCTGAAATGTCCCTTTTCAGCCTTGTCTATACCATCATCCTTGCTTAAGCTCTCCTTTGAACTCATTGGAGCAGGCATAGCCTTGCAATCCTCCATGTGAAACTTCTTGAGTATTTCCTTAGCATATTTCCTTTGACATATGAAAATTTTCTTATCTTTCTGCATGATCTCCATTCCCATAAAATATATCATTAGTTCAAGGTCTGTCATTTCAAAAAAAATTCCTCATTTCCCTTTTGAATTCTTCAATAAGCTTGGTGTTACCTCCTGTGATTAAAATATTATCAACATAAAAAGACACTATAAGCAGATCATCTTCCTTTTATTTCACATTGAGAACCTCCTCACTGTTGGCATCCAGTATGTGACAATAACTATCTTATGAAAATATATACTTTAAGATCCTTTTTAATTAATTGTTCTACACTCAACAAGTTTTGATTAATTTTTGGTACGTAAAGAGCATCATAAATTAATTTTGTGCATGCAATGCTAGTTATGGTGATTAGCTTTTTTTTCTTTTACAGAAATGTAATCACCATTGTCAATCTTAACTTTAGTAATGTTAGTTGGCTTTAAGTTTTTGAAGAGCTTCTTGTCGTTGGTCATATGGTTGGTACAACCATTATTAATTAACTAATTTTCAGATGAACAACTACTTGCAAAATAAGATGTCATAAAAAGTTGATCTTCATCTTCTTATTCTACAACTTAAGCTGCAATCTTCTACTATTGACTTTTCCCTTTGCAGATTACTATTTCATGTCCAATTTGATTACATTTTGAACATTTTGGATCAGGTCTCCTCCAATATTTGAATGGAGGGGTGGCCTTTCTTGTTGCAATGATGACAAGGAGGATATTTATTCTTAAAGTTTCTTTTTTTACTGTTGTTACTCGTAAATATAGGAACAGAAGAATGTCCCTCTTGACGTTTCTTCCTTTTCCATTTGTTCTTGTCAGCTCCATGATGTTTTGCAAAAAGGCTCCTTCAGTTTTGACATCCTCTGTCATATATCATCTTTGTTTTTATGCTTGCATGGAATTAAGTAATTATACCAAGGAATTTTTTAAAAATCTTTGGTATTTTCTAAGTTTGTAATGGTAGTCCCATACCTTTCAAGTACTATGACTAGTATCTTCTTTACAAGCCTTGAATCACTAAATTCAAACCCAAGTATTCTGATTTTGTTTGCAATTCTAAGAAATCTATCTGAATACACTTTAATTGTTTCAAATACCTTCATTTTTTGCAAGTTAAAATCACTGATTAGATTTAATATCTATATTCCTCCTATTCTTTTGTCTCTTACATATTCTTTTTTAATGTAATCCCACATGGATTTTGTTGTCTTGTGAGAATGAAAATTCAAAGTAAGTGAAAATGTAGAACTGTATACCCTGTTTTTCTATAATTTCGTGAGCTTTTTTATCTATATTATTTAGCATTTGAAAATGTACATAAAATAAATTTATATTCTCGATGAATATTCCTTTTTAAAAAACTATATAATCTCTTCACTGTGTTAGTGGAGGACTTAATTAAAAAATAATAAGGAAGTAAAAGACACATAATTAAATTATTATATTACCATAACCGTTAAAATAATTTAAAAGAATAACTCTATATTTTCGAAATTGGAAAAGCCCTTGCTCGAGTGAAGAAAATAGCACGGCAGTGGGGGGCTATAAGATCGATATTGGGCCTAATATATACACAATGCATCGGGTAGGCCCAATAAGTCATATGCCTTCCCTCCTTGTCTATAAAGAGCGTCCGGCATTTTCTTACATTCCGCGTCCAGATTTTAGACGGGGGGAAATGCAGTCAAAACTTCAAATACTCAAGCTCTTTAAAAAATCCATTGCTCCAATCCCAATCAATCGCTTGTTAGTCAAGCACCTATCAACCATTACCCAGTTTCCCCTCACCCACGACTCATCCTTCTCGCATGAGTCTTCCAGCCGACTTATCAGGGGGCCAAAACTCTCTGATCTAGAAAATGGAAATTTTGATATTTCTCCACTTGCCAATTGGGTCGATAGTCCCACCCTTGAAAACTTCAAAAGCATTTCAACTGAGAGTGTCACTGGCAGGGACAGTGATAAAGTAAAAGGAATCCTTAAAAGACACTTCCCATCCGAGGATTCTGTTGTAAAGGCGTTGGATGAGAGTGGAGTAAATGCAACAAATGATTTGGTTTCGCAGCTTTTGGAGAGGTTTAGCAATCAATGGATCACGGCTTTTGGTGTTTTCATATGGGCAAAAAATCAAACAGGTTACGTGCATACACCTCAGTTATATGATCTCATGGTCGATATATTAGGGAAGTGCAAGAAGTTTGTTATTATGTGGAAAGTAGTCAACGAAATGAATGGGTTAAACGGGCATGTTTCATTTTCCACGATGAGCATTGTAGTGAGGCGGCTGGCTAGTTCTGGTATGTACAAAGATGCTGTTGACGTATTTAGAGGGCTGGAGAAATATCGCGTGAAGAAAGACACAGTGGCATTGAATATGGTAATGCATGCACTGGCGAAGCAAGGTGGTGCTGAGGATGCTAATAGTGTGTTTTTAGAGTTTAAGGATTCTATAACCGTGGATTCTCATAGTTTCAATATTTTGATACATGGGTATTGCGAAGCAAGAATGTTAGATGATGCAAGAAAAACAATGGAAGAAATGGAGAAACAGGGATTTCGCCCTGATGCTTCCTCGTACACTTGTTTTATAAAAGCATATTGCAAGCAGAAGGATTTTCGAAATGTTGAAGTTATTTTGAATGAGATGGGAGAAAAGGGTTGCAAGCCTGATGTGATTGCATATTCTATTTATATTCGTGCTCTAGGGAAAGCAAGAAAAGTAAATGAAGCTTTGGAGGTTTATGAAAACATGAATAAAAATAGTTGCAAGCTTGATGCTAAATTTTATAGTACACTCATCTACGTATTAGGTCGGTCTGGAAGGCTTAACGATGCCTGGCATGTATTTGAGGATATGGAAAATCGAGGGGTTAGTCGGGATTTGTGCACGTATAATTCCATGATTTATCATGCATGTGCAAATCGGCAAGGCAACAGTGCTTTAAAGCTGCTCGAGAGGATGGAGGACAATTCTTGCAAGCCAGATCTTGAGACTTATCAGCCTTTATTGAAGATGTGTTGCAAGACGAAGGACATGAAGGTGCTCCAGTTTCTGTTGAGTCACATGTTTAATAACAATGTCAGCATTGATCTTAGTACATATGCTCTTTTGATTCGTGAACTCACTGAGAGCGGGAAACTTGAACATGCTTGCTTCTTCTTTCAAGATGCGGTATTTAATGGAATGGTTCCCGAGGACAGGACATACGAGGTTTTACTGAAAGAACTTGGGCAAAATAATATGGCTGAAATGAAGGGAGAGATTGAAAAGTTGATGTTACAGGCGAAAGAGCAGTTATGATATTGACATACTCGGCTTCTAACTTGTTAAGATTCTTGATTAGAGAAAATATTGAGATATTGGCGTTGCTAGTGTTCCAAGATTGAAACGTTCGGTTGTTCTTCTGTCAACTTCTAAGTACATAACTGTTGTTCCTGGCACCGTTCTTGTTCTATGATCCATTTTCAGCTCCCTCCCACCCATCTTATCAACTTCAGTTACTAAAGTAAGATGAAGGATTTGATCCATTGGTAAAGAATGGACTTGTTTTATCGCTAGATACTCCATATTGACCAGCCCCACTCGAATTAGTTATCAGAATCCTTATTTATAATTCTGCTTGCCCTTCTAAGCTTGAGGCCTTTCGTAGCCACAAAGATACATTAACTGTGCTGTGTGACACTATTACACTGTCAAATCCCAGCTATGAATGCTAGTTTCATAACATCCCGTGCTGTACATCTGATTTTCAAGAATGTTATCAGTGTTAATTGTCCATCTGCTGTGGATCCCGGCCCCTGAATTTTCCTTCTACGAGAATATATTTTTTCTAAATTTTCCTTGTTATTTTGATTGTGTTTGTTCTCGTATTGATATAAATTATTGCATTAATTTTAAAGTATTATTTGATCAGTTTAGTATTATCAAAATCTAGGGTACTTCAAAGAGAACTAATCAGGTATGGCAATTTTATTCTTTCCTCATGGTTGGACTGTCCGTTTGCTCAAACTCGGTTATCACGATGTTCTTCTTTAGTCAGCACTGCGCTTTCCTTTAGGATATGAAATTTTTTTGTTCTTTTTTAATTTTACTGATCAATGGTCTGACAATCGATGATCAAGTTCAGCAAAAACAAGTTGTTGAGCAATGGACTGATATCCTTCTTGTTTTCTTAGTGCCTTACTTTGGAGGGTTTATGCTAAGTTGTGAACACTGTTCCATATGGTTTCGATTCATTTTAGCATTCTATAGCTGAAATTATAATAACATATATATAAATATATATATATATATCTTAGATTATATGTAACGCCTAGTTACTTAATCAAATAAATTACAGTATAAATTAAAATAGATGGTGTTTTTATTTTGCATCACCTCCCAAAACATTATTTATTTTAATGTTTGTCTTTGGTTTTATTCTAATTTAGTTTATGCAAGATTAAACTTCGTAATTTATTGCAGTTTTTATTTTATACATGATTAACTCGGTTTCATAACTTGTGTTATGGATTTGTCAAGTTAATCCAATTGATTTTTTATTATTATTTTATTTTATCTTTCAAAGTTAAATACATTATAAATGAGACATAATGATTTATTTTATTTTATTTTATTTTATTTTATATGAGCTTATCTTGATTTTATAATTCAAATTGTATGTTTTGCATGTTAACTCAAGTGGATTTGAGTTATTTTATTGTCTCATGTTTTTAAATATTTTTTCAATATTTTCAACCTTTAACAATAGATTTATTAAAAAATAGGCTTAATGACTTATTTTGATTTTTATAGACTCATCATAATCTAATATTTTTTTATCATGGTTTGATAAATTAATATGAGTTAACTCAAGTTTTTTTTTTTTTTTTATTGTCAATGAGATTTTCTTAATCTCATTATCCGGGTCATAAGTTTAACAAGTTAATTTAAATATTTTTTTGTGATTTTTTAAATTATTTGCTTGTCAAATATGTTCTTAAATATTATGTTAAATGATAATTGATTTTTATTTATTTATTTTATATGATGGGTTATTATGATTTCATGATTCGGGACATGAATTTAGCAAATTAAATTGAGATTATTAAAATAAATTTAAAATATTGTTGTTTCAATATTATTATCAAAAATATATTGTTTAGAATTTATATTGTAAACAATATTTTTATCAATTATATGGGTTACATTTATATCTATGAAAGTAATTAATTCATATCAATCTGATCTTTTACTAGCAAAGCGTTAAGAATACCTTAATCTTTCCTTTTCTTTTGCATGTTAAATATTTTTGTATAACATATAATATTATTAAAGTAATTAACATTGCGAGTGAAGGAGTGTAAATTTTTAATAAAAATTTAGAATAAAACAAATAATCTTTTTTAAAAAATATTATGAAACTTCTTAGATACACGATGAAATGGAAATGGATCGAAAACCTTTGAAGTAAATTGTGGGTCAAATGTGTGAGGCCCAAATAGTGTTTGCATGGGTCTAGTGGGCCCAAACAGTTGTTACAAATTTCACGTCTTTCTTCTCCTTCCTTGGCGCCCATTCTGGGGATAGCAGAGGATATGGCAATACACATCCAAATTCCCAGGCTCTTTCAAAAGTCCCTCTCTCCAAAACCTTACCAAATCAATCATTTATTACCCAAATGTCTATGCACCACGCCAGAGTTTCTACTTCCTACTCATGACACATCCAACTCGCCTGAGTCTCCTGATCTCCCAACTTGGCTCTCCAACAGCCAAAACCAAAAACCCTCTGATCCAGATGATGGGGATTTTGTTATCCCTTCGCTTGCCAGCTGGGTCGATAACCCCAAGCTTGAAACGAACAGAAACGTGCCCAGTCCATTGCTATTCGAACCACAAGTTAGTAATGCCGATAAATTGAGTGAAATCCTTAGAAAACGCTACCTATCTGAAGCTGCTGTTGTGAAGGCGTTGAATGAAAGTGGTATTGATGCAACAAATGAATTGGTTTCACAGATTTTGACTAGATTTAACAGCCACTGTGTCGTGTCTTTCGGGGTTTTCATTTGGGCAGAAAATCAAACAGGTTATGTGCATACACCTGAGTTATATGATTACATGATCGATATATTAGGGAAGTTCAAGAAGTTTAGTCTTATGTGGAAATTAATTGAGCAAATGAAAGGGTTAAATGGGTATGTTTCACTGGCGACAGTGAGCAAGGTAATGAGGCGGCTCGCAAAAGCTCGCAAGTATAAAGAAGCTATCGATGTATTTAGGGGAATTGAGAAATATGGTGTCAACAAAGACAGAGAGGCATTGAATGTCCTAATGGATGCATTGGTGAAGGAGGGCGATGTTGAGGGTGCTCATAGTGCGTTTTTAGAGTTTAAGGATTGTATAATTTTGGATTCTAGTAGTTTCAATGTTTTGATACATGGGTATTGCAAAGCACGGATGTTTGTTATTGCAAGAAAGATAATGGAAGAAATGGAGAAGCACGGGTTTCACCCTGACGTTGTTTCATACTCTTGTTTCATAGCAGCATATTGTGAACAGAAGGATTTTAGAAATGTAGAAGCTGTTTTTGATGAGATGCGAGAAAAGGGTTGCAAGCCTAATGTTATTACATATACTAGTGTTATGCATGCTTTAGGGAAAGCAAGGCAACTAAATGAAGCTTTGGAGGTTTATGAAAAAATGAAAAGAAATGGTTGTCTGCCAGATTCAAAATTTTATAGCTCCTTAATATATGTATTAAGTCAGTCTGGAAGGATAAAAGATGCTTGGGATGTATTTGAGGACATGGAAAAGCAAGGAATTTGTCGGGATTTGTGGGCATATAATACCATGATTTCTTCTGCTTGTGCACATTCTCAAGGAGGGAGTGCTTTAAAGTTGCTTGAAAGAATGGAAGGAGATTCTTGCAAGCCAGATGTCAAGACTTACGCACCTCTATTGAAGATGTGTTGCAGGAGGAAATCTATTAAGCTGCTCAAGTTTCTTTTGAGTCACATGTTCAAGAACAATGTCAGTGTTGATCTTGGTACATATACTCTCTTGGTGAATGAACTTTGTATGAATGGGAAACTTGAACTTGCTTGCTTCTACTTTCAAGAAGCTGTGTTGAAGGGAATGGTTCCCATGGTTAAGACATTCAAGAAACTGGTGGAGGAGCTTGAACAAAAGAATATGAAACAAATGAAGGAAAAGATTGAGAAGTTGATGTTCCAGGCGAGAGAGCGAAATTTGACTTAGTCTTCACCTTTCGGAAACTTGTTTAACTGCAAGGATTCATGAATTTTTACTTGAGCCTTAAGGAAGCTTGCTTTGATATTCAGTATGAGCAGTTTGGTTGATTTTCAGCAACCTTTGGCTACTTAACTGCTGTTCTTAACCCTACTGCTTTCCTGGTTCCATCAAGCACCTCAACAGCTGAAACTGAGCTCAGATGATGAATGTAATGTTCTGGTGAAGAGTACATTGATGTGACTTTATTTAGATTCTCACTAGTGTCTCATGACTCTCTTTTTTTATTATGTTGCCCTCCTAAAAAATGTGTCAAAACCCAAACTTGAGCATGGAACCTTTGAACTGAGCTTGACCACATGGAACAAAGCAAACATGGCTCTGAAATCACATCTTTCTTTCTGGAACATTTGAACCACAATGCTAGGGTCAACCTCCACGTATACTCGTCTAAGACCCAAACTTTATGCCATCTCCCAAATTGTCTGAACTCTGAACTGCAGCTCAGGAAGAACTTAACTATCCTGCACATGAGCTTAGCGAGCGCGAAGCTTGATGTAGCAGCCCTCCTGAGTCTTAACTCATTATTTGCCAAACGATTGAACATGTTTTGAGAGCTGGGACAGAATACTACAGCATATTATCAACTCTACTTATAAATGAACTTGATTTATTTTCGTTGCCTTTTTTAAGCTTGAAGCACTGTAGCCTTTATTTATGCGCCAAATAGTCCAAAAATATTTTCTATCATTAGAAGAAGAAAAAAGGCAGCAATTTCACACATACCTGCCAGATTCCAAGCAACAAGGATTATGCTCAATTGATCCTGGAAGTGTTTGGTTTTACAAGCGGTAGTTATTTTTTAAAGTTTTTTTTTTATTTAAAAAATATAAAATAATATATATTTTTTGTTTTTTAAAACTCATTTAACACCAGCACATTAAAATTATTCAAAAACATAAAAAAAAATACACAAAAAAATAAATCAAAACAATACAAAATCATTCAAAAAATATATTTTAAACAAAAAAATATTTTTTTTCAAATAGCTTTTGGACCACATTCCCAAACTTACCGAACAGTACCATAGTCTATTTGGCGATATCACCCGGTTTTGTGCCTGCAAATCCTCCCAACAAAATCAGAAGCCGAAGTAAATTCTGGGTCGAGAACTATCCATTCTTGAACTCTACTCTACACGTCCGGTAACAAGTTCTGCGCGCTCAGTCACAAAAATGGAGGGTCTTGGGAGTTTAAAGGCTTTTGCCTGCTTCTACCATCATACAAAACAAGAGCAAATTTGTATATTTTCATTATTGTAGACAATTTTTACATTTGAGTTTGTGTAAAATTACTTGTACATTATTTGATAAAATAAATCATGGAAAGGGAAGGAGAGGAGAGGACATTCATTTGAATATTGGAGGAAAAAACAAAGTCTAATTGCCAAATAAAAAGTGAGGATGGGAAGACTTAAGTCTATTCATTGACAACGGAACAGCCATTGAAAGAATACATTAGGAGAGAACAAACATCATACCACCAGTACAATATGATGATCATTTCAAACATATTGCCGCGTTTCTTTGGATAATAGAAAACCAGAGTTAACACGTGATGGAAACTTTCTCGTCTTTGGTTGCTTCTGCCACCCGAATCTTTCCAGGAATTCCTCAATCAACCTACAAATTGGAGGTGGAAGATAAGACTCGGATTACAAGCTAAATGAACACATAAAGATAAAAGACCGAGTCACACTCACAGGCCACATATAGCCTTCTGGGAGGCTGCAAGCTCTCGGTCAGGAAATGAATCCTCCAAACGGAAACTTAACCATACATAGAGATCCAAGACCTAAAGTTTAACCATAAAAGACAGCATTATCAGCACACACATCTAAGTTTAATAGTTCCAAAAGGACTGGATTACATCCTTATTTTCAGAAACTTACAATATCTAACTCAACCATCATTTTCGAGGACACTTCTCTCAAAAACCAAAATTGTTGTAAAATTTGCTCTGGGATTTTAGTTAAAATTTAAAATAGAACCATTGATTTCCTGTCCTTCAAAATTTTATCGAATGATTTTTCCAATATAAATAAATTCTGATCAGCTTGAATCAGAAAACAACAAGCCAAGATGCCAATGTGTTGCAACGAAATAACTTCTGCAAGACTAAAAGGGCTAAAATGTCTAAATATCTTGTAAAATAGGATGGTGTCCAAAATCACCCAATATTGATTCTGATGCCAACAGCAAGATTCCAAGTGAAAATGCAGAGGTGATTTGCTAACTTACTTTATCCCAACTGACAAAATAAATATTGGTTTCCTATTCATGTGCTCTATTTTTCTATGTTGAGGAGGCAAAGCTGCAGAAGATTTTGTAAAACTTTGATGCATAGGAATTTCAACTGCTGTCATTTGGAAACTCAGCATATCATTAACTCTGAATGTGCGAAGGTGCAAAAATCTACCTTGTGAATAGATTCAAGCTCCTTGAGTGCAGACTCTGTTTTTGGCACCTGAAGTGTCCCCGGTGTAAATATTTCTTTAAGACGAACAATGCCTTTCTGTGCATAGTTTTGGGCAAACTGATCCATCACAAGTAATAATTAACCTTTCCATTCAAACAAGAATATTAAACAAATTCAAGAATGGGATATACAGTTCACCTGTGTAAGACCCTGAGAAGAAATTTCATCGCGCATGTCAACAGGACTGCACATCAGAAATATTAATAAATTTGAACATGATTGTCAAACTGACTACCCTAAACTGCTTCTCAAATAAATTGAGCTAGTAAATAAAGTTAAATAAATTAGTTCTGATTCATGGTATTTGCTTATCAAATAACTGTTACCGAAAGGATGATCTGGATAAAAGCTGTCATTTGAACCATTTTATCATTTGAATGAGATAAAGATTTTACCTGATAATGAAAAGGTATTTGTCATGCAATGAAATGGGCAATACATCAACAACCGCAGCAACTTTCTGATGACAAGCATTTAAAATGAAATTAGATGCCAGGTAATTATATATCCTAAATTTGATTCCACTAAAAACAGCGGTATCTTTGTTGCCAACAACATGCTAAAACTATACAAGCATTTTCTGTTGTAGGAAAGGGAGCATACCAGCATTTCCTCACAGTCAGCAATGAAATAGTTTTCAGATAATTTGGCGTTCTCTAGAAAATGCTCCTGTGCAAAAAGGGAAGCCCAAAAAGGGTCAGATGCAATGTACATGACAGTGGAAACATCAATGGGCAAATTGTATAGTTGCATGTCTCAGGTTCTATTCTTGTCCTTGTCATCATATGAACCATAAAAAAAGTTAAATGTGGTGGCTGACCATAACAGTTAACAAGGAGGAAAGTTTGGATTCTGAAACAAGTTTAAGTCTTGGCAATCATGCTTAATTCTGAGAGTCTCAAACTTCAATACCATCACCAAGCATGGCTGATGTTAATGCAGATTCTTTAAGTAAAACTAGAAGATAGTACTTTAGAATGAGCATTAAATGTAACTGAAGGATGCCCTTTCCTTGAGTTGGCTAGTATTTTCGTACCAAGAGAAAGCTATAACCATACAAATCAAAGTTAATGCTGTGAAAAGTGTGAACCATTTAGGTCATAGTTGTCATTTGACTATTGGTTCGAACTACATTTACAGAGCTCCTCCAAAGTAAATAAAATCCCTCAAAATTGCAAGCGATAAAATTAATTTGTTGGAACCAATTATTTAAAATATTTTTGCCTGAAGAGATCAAAATAAAGTGGCCAATAATTTCAAAATAAAGTGGCCAATAATTTCAATTGAACGTGGAAAGAAGTCATATATTGATGTTCTAATAGATGAAAATGCCAATACAATAAAAACAGAGATGGTCAAAAGTAACCCACCATTATCCGGTAGAGGCCTTTTTTTGGGTGTAAACGTGAATACAAAAATATGAGATCAAAAGTGGGGAATAATCCGGCACACTGCAATGTAGAAGTTAATCAGATTCAGAAACAAGTATTATACAAGTATGGTATGAAACTGTTGCATGCAAGCTTCTTCATATACATTACCTCCAAAATAGGAGAAGGTGATTTCAATGATGAATGAAGCAAGGGTAGATCATCCGCATGTAAACAAGTCACTTCTCCAACTGGAAAGTCTGATCCATACCTGCCAGCTCTCCCTAAAGGCATAACTCTTCAGCCATGAGAAAGAAACCAGCCACCACACAATGGTTGGCATGCAATGACAAAACAAATAACAGCATCTACACATTAAGACATCACAGGAACACAACTTAAGAGCAAATGCTATGACCATGATCTGTTGTCTAATTATTTTCAATGAAGTAACTTCTATTGAAACCAGCTACCCAATTTTTTTGTCCCTTTTTTTCCTTCCTGCATCAGCTAAACACTATACATTCCTAGCTCCCCCCAAATACATAGCTGCCAATTAGATAAGAATCTAAAAAAGCAGACATTTATGCATATGCAACGATGAACGACGAGCGTTTGAGATGAGGACCAAGCAGCTGACCCCAGCAAAAAGTTTGTCAAGCCATGAAAAAAAAATATTAATTGAGTTAAAAGCAGAAGATAGAAGAATCAACAATATTATGGCACCAGAAGGGTAGAGGAAAATAGGGTGTGGAAGCCGAGTCCTTAGTGAAGAAAATGATGACTTTTAAGCATTGCAGCCTGTTGAATCCAGAATGTCTTCTCTATAGGCTCACATAGCTACAGGCAGGGTCTCAGGACATTAGTGCTTAATCATGTGTTAACAGGTCTAGTCTTGATGTGAACCTATCTAACCAGCATCCTGACAAGTAAAGCTATCTGTCATGGATGTTTTTCTTATCAAATGATACACAAATAGAGATAATTAATTAATGCCCAAAAAGTTGACTTAAAAATCACAAGGCTTGCAACTGTGTCTGTTTGTGATTTATTCATTCTGTTTTCTTCGTAATATGTACCATCACTCCATGCTGACACCTCAAGCTCCAAACTAAACTTGATGTGTATTTCAATCATAAAAGCCCCTTAGTAATTGAAATTGTACATTATGCAGGTAAACTCAGCATTCCAATCCATGAAACTTGTTATTAGTTTTTAAGGTACTCTTAACATGACTAGATTATAACACTATTCATTGCATAAGAAATCCACAATTTATCACATTTTTTACTCCATGCTTTAGGCCAAACTGGAAAGTCCCCATGCCCACAATGAAATTGGCACACAAAACCAGTTATACTAATAATTAAACCAAAAAGTTTAACAAATGAAATTTCATATAACACTGTACCTGCAATTTGTTTAACCTCTGATATCATTAGGTCCCGCATCTCAACACCATCAAACTTTTTCATAGTAGAGAATATGATCCTAGAAATGTTCAGGTTGAGACCCATCCCGATGGCATCACTAGCCACAAGAACATCGAATTCACTGCTTGCATCATTAAACATTGTTGCCTGCAATCCTAGAGAGCACACTAATTAATCCATTCCTAATATAGATATCATAGGAAAACACATAAATAAGTAAACTCTTAACAGCATTGATATATCAAATTTTAAAGTTACAAACTATAATGCAGATTACAATTGAGATCAATTACACATGAAAAAATAATCAAAAGGCTAAAAAAGGGTTGGCAATAGGCTAAAATAAACCATTGCCCATCCTAGTCGACAATCAATCACATAATTGCATTAACATGAAACTGAAATGCACGTTTAATTATTAGAAAGTGACGACAGAATCATGGAAGCTACCACAGCAATGGACTCATGGAAGGAGAACAGTTGTAAAAGCCAACACGTTTTTCATGGAATGACAGCTCTCAAGACTTGAACCACCTTGTGGTTGCAAGTCTAAGGCAGGGAGTTAACTATTAATTATAACTTAGTCCCTGTGTT
The DNA here is from genome assembly GCA_015731905.1 of Salix dunnii. NCBI lineage: Eukaryota > Viridiplantae > Streptophyta > Magnoliopsida > Malpighiales > Salicaceae > Salix > Salix dunnii. The sequence goes on along the minus strand of CM027668.1, from coordinate 4,636,092 downwards.
TTAAGGAAATAAATCATTTAGTCCCTCTAGTTTAAAAAATAATAGCCTAATCCTTTGGCAAAATTTGACCATCAAATCAATCAAGAACTAGCAGGAAAGTAATTGAACTAGTGACAGCTGATCAACTCACTAACAGAAAACTAATGGAGGGACTGGGTCATTAGTGGAAAAAAATATTATTACAAAACTACAGAGATTCAACTATTTGTTTCTTAAAATAAACAAATTATGATTTACTCTCCACTTTTAAAGGTAAACTTAAATAAGGGGATAAGCCAAGAATGCTTATTTGGTCCTGTGCATTCTATCTTCTTCAAGTTCAAACAATGATTCTTGAAAGTTAGAAGGAATCAACACCTGTCTGGTTCGAGTTTCAGGTGGCAGTGAGCCGTAAACAACAGAACAAAGATGCTTTCCCCCTCTTTCAATTTGTCCCTGGCATCAACAACAAAGATAGAATTGCACATGGAAAACTTAGTATGCTAGCTGAGAGAGATATTGCATGCATAGAAATCATACCCAATTTCAAATACATAGTATTGATTAGAATATTGTAAGATGACCACAATTCCATAACCAGAATATAATCAAACAAGACAATGCCATACTAAGGTGCAATGCAATACTGGTGCCTGACAGAACCCAGGGGGGAAAAACCACAATATCTGTGAACCTTAAAAAAAGTGCACACACGTACCAAAAAGAATAAAAACCACATTAAACAAAATTGAAATGATCACTAACCTTCAATTTGTAAATCTCACGACGTGAAAAGGTTACAACGCAATCGCCCGTTTGTATATTCTTAAATGATCCAAGAGGTTTCTGTGATGGAACTAAAGGTGAAAGTCTCTCATAGTATTGAACCTGGGACATCATGGCACACAAGAAAGGTTTAAGGATCCAATTAACATGACATGGACAGCATTACAAGGGCACAAGTAACATATATTGATAGGCTTAAACTAGTCATTTACATTACTACAGGAATTGCCTCCACTTAAGGACATGACTTTGAGATTCTGCAATCATTAATAACAATTAGCACACTGCCATTCTTACATTAGATGGAACAGTCCTCGAGATTTTTACAAGTTTGTGTTCTATACTGTCTCTGCATATGGAAAACAAAATTGATCGCCACAAACTGCAGAGAGGGTTTTCATCTCTCTCTCTCTACAGAATAATTAAAAAGAATGAAACAAAAAGTTATTACATTGAATTTCACAATTTCCCCCCATCATTTCTTCTCAAATCATAAAGTAACAACTTGAAACAGAGTTGGGACCACTAAATATAATGTACATGTGTTTCTACAGTGTATTAAAACTTCGCATGGTGAAAACCAATTATCATAAATATTGTCTTGCAAGTTTGAGAAAACTAACATGGACATCATCTCCAGTCGGTTTTAGTATTTCCTGAATAAGAGGAACTGCAGCAGGATCTCCACAGAGGTGGAGTTCATCAGCAGAGATACCTAAAAGAGCACGTGTAAATGAGAAACCCCTTGTCGTGCACCCCAACATCTGAAACAAGAGATTCAGAATAGTTAGAAATCCACTGATGCTCAACTAAGATGGCCTAGCAACACAATATCTTGACTTGGTTCACTACCACGCTGTTGTACTTTGACAATAACTTGTCATGACATATTGTAGATGATACAACAGTCTATCATGATGTAAATCATTTGGTATCATAATTGGTAAACTAGATCAGTAATAACTTTTAAAGTCTTCAGAACAAAACTTCAGCTTTAACAAAAAAAAGAGAGACCAGAAGCAAGTTCAGATTAACCCCTCCAAAAACAAGATAAAAAAATATCAAAGAGGGAAAGTATAGTGTGTTCAAAATTGGCTACTCCAGATTGGGACGAACAAGACCCATTCATTATATTCACTAGTATAAGAATCTCAGATTTTTCGTAGTGTGCAGGAAATTTTTCAATTGAAACATCAATATACCTGAATTTCATCAACAACAGCACAGCTATAACTTGAGGTTACATCAGCCATTTCAACTGTCACAGCTTTGTGCATTGCCCCGTCAACTTCCTCTCTCTCTTGCCCTGTTATTAAGTCACAGGGAACCTTTGCCTTGTTCAGCCTTTTTGCCACCTCCCATGCAAGCAATCTCAAAGGACCGCAATAGACACCTACCAAGTAACAACCAATACAAAAATGATTTGTATTTATAGCTCATGCACCTCAGTTTAATCTTTATCACGTGGATGGGGTGGCTAACTTTGAAGTAAATCATGATAAAAATTATACCAGAAGGACTTGACTCAAGCTGCTTCAAAGCTTGGTATGTTTTACCACTATTTGTGGGGCCCACGTGCAGGAAAATCCTGCGATTTTTTCTTCGTGCAACTGGGTACCATGCATGGGGACAGCTGAATCAACCATAAAACTCAATCAACATGGAAAAAACCAGATGATATAACACAGTTCATCATTGACATTTACTTTTTACCAGCAAACAATTATTGCTAGACGCATAGCCATAACAATCAAGAGATAGAGCATCTCTTGAAAGTAAGAGCTGAAACTGAGACTAATAGGGCTTCAGATAATTTCAAATCAAAATAGGAATTCCTCTATTTATTCAAGCAGAGCCTAAGAAGGTTCAGATATTTTCTGAAAAACAAATCTCAAACCCAGTGAAATAATACATTTAGTTTGAAAATTCAGCCATTCAGTATATCTTGAGGAAATTCATTCCAGAGAAGAGCAAAGATGATAGTGATTTACCTCCACAAATCAAGAACTTAAAACCAATCACAAGATTGTAACTATATGAATTCCCATACTAAACCTTGTAATTTCACTCCAAGTTGAAGGGGGGAAGAACAGGTTCAGTTTTATAAAAAACCCCAAAAGTAGAAAAGTGAAATAACGAATCCATCAGAGCATTGTATTCCAAATAAACTGTATAATCAATGGAAGTTCACCCATTTATTACATTATTTCATGTACAAACATGTAAGTTTTCAATTTTTAATAAAGTGACAAAGTAGTTGCAAAATTCAACCAAGAAAACAAATCTTCGGGTGAAAAATCAGCGAGAAAAAAAAAGGGAGAGTTTCTTACGTCAAATCCAGAAAATCAAACATGTTGGCACGATTGTCATTGCTAGTGCTGTATTCCCTTGAGAAATTGCAAGCACCATATAAAGCTCCAAGTCTTAATTCTACATATGGCCTACGTGGATCCAATTTATCTGCTGAACATTTAGAGAAATAAGGAAAAAAACCAATATTCTTCAAAAACCAAGAAATCACAGTCTACAAGCTATTAAATAATTGATATCTAAAAATAACTGTGAAACAAATTCAATCGACCATAAAAGAAGAGGAAAATAAACCTTTTAGAATGCCAGAAACTCCCAGAGTCGAGACCTTTCGATGGCGAAGTAAGAAAGCAGCCATATTTAAATAAATAAATAAAAAATACTAGCTGAGCAGATTAAAAGAAAAACATTAGAGCTTTGAAAAATGAAAAAGCAACAAGAAGAGTTGCTTCCCGTTATGCATAAAAAGGGAGAGAGAAGAGAAAAGCAACGGATTTAAAGGGCAACATGCGGTCGATGGAGGAATAGAAAAGTTCTGGTGCCGTGAGTGATGACCACTCAAGCTGCGAAACTCATTCTGGGAACCATCAATCCGAGGGGGAATTTTAATTTGGGAGTTTTGTGGTATGCGCTGCGTTTTAAAATAGTTTTAAAAAAGGTTTGAAAATTTTTATTTTAAATTAAAAAATTTTAATATTTTTAAATTACATCAAAATTTAAAATGTTAATACAAACATACTTTTTAAAAAATAAATAAAATATTTTCTTAACAAAAAAAATATATAGTTTTAAAAACAGTTTTAATCAAACTAACAAAAATATTAATGGTTTCCTTGATAATAAAGCTCAAGTCAATTATATACTTGCTTAGGATTTAGGGCTGTTTTCTTTAGCTCTCTTGAAGGGCTAGCCCAGTCCATACTCCTAAGCCCAACCTTGGTTGAAATAGTTTGGACTTTTTTAATTTATTTGTTTCAATGAAGGCCTAATCTCGAAAGGACACTCATTTGAAGGGCTAAAACCAGCCCATATTAATGCTCCGTGGGCTGCTGTGCTGATTGTTTCCGAACCAAGATACTCTGTAGCTGCGCACCAGTGCATGCACTGGGAGTTTAAAAACGAACCTCCGTCCTGCCTCAGCTATGTATGAAGTTATTACATTCCATGGCATGATGGAATTCACTTCGATTTGTTTAGTGGGGAGATTGCCATGTAAAACAGTACATGACAATTAATACCCAGCCATATAAAATTCTATGTTGTGGGTGCTTGCATGATATATTGTAATTATTTAACATCATTATATAGCAGCAAAGGGAAGAAGTCTTCCGTTAAAACTCATGGTAACACTTGAAAAAGACAGAAAACACGGCACTCCTCATGATTAAGATACAAAACGGTCCAGTATGTTTTACTAATTATTACAGCCTTTTCACCATTTTAGATCTTGATGAAAGTGGGCTCGTAAAATGCGAGGGTGTTTGTATACTGGCAGGCAGAACCGCTAGCCAGCGCCGATTGCCTTGGCTACTCGAATCATCTCAAACCTTTCTGGAATACTAATCTGGAAAATCCCAATTCGTGGGCATGAGGGCAGAATTAGAAATTTGAAGTTGGCGGAATTGAAAATCAAAATGATTTGCCCCTGAAAAAATATATTTGTAAGTGTACAAGTTAAAATGAAGGGACTAAGATGTGGATTTTTTATTTAGGAGGGGACAGTGTATGAGAAAAAATTAAGAATTATATGAAATAAACTCTAAACTACAAGGACCATTTTGAATCTTGTGGCTCCCTAACCCCAACTTTAATTGCTTATTCTAATTCTTACATTGCAATTAGATTTTTTTTCTGGTAGTCAGACAAACTGGGCCCGATTGTTTGAATTAATTTTAGAGAATTAATCTCACTGGGCTCCTCTCGTAACACTACGCATCGGTGGAAGACACGTCGACATCAGGAACAGAAATGCGAAAACAAGGAGTTAGAAATGAGAAGTATGCAATGTCTACATCACGACAATATGCATGCAATAAAGTATGGTAAAAATTAAAAATAATGTTTCCCCTGGAAAAAAAAAAAAAAAAAACAGAGAGAGAGAGAGTAAGTGTGGACCGAAGCAAATTAAAACCTTAATCTACCTGTGGAGTTCGGAGACAGTTGAATTGAACCCGTAGTAGAGAGATGCTCATGACATGAATGTGAAGAGAGACTGGGTCCGTACACTTTGGAAAGGAAAAACAAAAGACAGAGACCCAATTTGCCTAAAATTCCCTGAAAAAACGTTGGGAAAGAGAAAGGTAGGAAGGGGTTCTCTCCCTTCGAGCCAAAATAAAAGGAAGCTCGGAGAAAGAAGGAAACCAAAAACATGCTGCTGCCTTCCTTTGACTGCCTCGTAAATCTGGATGTTTGCGAGCGTTAGATTCACCAGGAGAAGGAAAGAAGGGGAAGAAAACAAAAAAGACAAAAGCAGAGATCTTCTTGGAATTCTTTGTGTTGTTTGACCTTTTCTGGTATCGTTGCAGACTCATTTAGCTCAAATATACTTGATAACGAAATCTGATTCATGAATCCGCTTTTTTTAGCTGCCACTTGGATGCTGTTTGATATTTCAGTGCATTAAATTATTTTTTATTTAAAAATATATTAAAATAATATTTTTTATTTTTTATACCACAATATTTATAAAAATAAATTAAATAATAAATTGACACAATCATTCTCCATTGATCGTCCTTCGTTTGTGAAAAAAGAAGAAGCGCGTATTTACATATGCGGGTGAGAGTATTTATGAAGGTGAAAGCTAGATTACTTGGCTCAGTTTTTGGAGACTTGAGATAAAAGTCAAGCTTATAATAATTAAGGTGGTAAGAGTTATTCTATATATTGCCTATTTATTTTAATTAGAGTCTTGTTATTTATTAAAAAAAAAAAAAAAACAAGAGTTTTATTGTGTTTGATTCATGCTCCAATGGCTTAAAATTTCTCCATTGAGGCATAAAGAGAGAATTAACGTTCTTTGTGCAGTCTAAAGTTCTCGAAGCTTCTGATAAAAAATGTAGCCCATTTGACATGACAAAGACGGTGCCGAGTTTGTTCCTGTGAAGCTGCTTTTTCCATGCGAAAGATGGGTAAGCTCACTGATCCCTTGATGAATTCCTGAACGCGTCGTTTCCTTTGACCTCTTGATCGAGCTGCTGTCCTTTAGAGCTCCTTCATAAATGGAAATTTGACTACCAGTTTCCGATAGAAATTTTGGTTGGTAGTACAGGGACGGGTCCCATGCACTCATTTATTGAGCATTTCTCAATCATTCATCTTCTGCAAGAGCTGCAAGTATCCACCCGATCGAGTCTCATACACAACTTTTATTGGAATTTCTTGTGCTGTAATGTTCAAACGGCTACTACTCCGTCATGGACAGTTAACTATACAGTCCGGCTCTCCTGTTATACAACAAATTAATAAGCAAGAAGAGCTAGCAATCAACTTTTCCAGAAAAATATAATGTCACCAGAACCAGAACCAAATCTTGAATTGATGAAGGCTGTGAGTTGTTTGTTACTTGGTCAAGTTGTTGGATCAGCGATCAGATTTACGAGCCACTCAAGCACGTGTTAAAATATAAAAGGCTTAATGCAATGGTGGTATTTTGTGCACTCACACCGATGCGATTAGGGTTTGATTCCTTGTGTCGACCTGCATTAATTTTCACTTCTTTCCCCTCGAAGGAAATGAGCTTGAGTTATTTGTGTTGGCCGGTTTAAATTAGCTGGGCTGTTAGGGTAAAAAAAACCGTCTCCACCAAAATATGAAGTGCCAGTTTAGTTTTGTGGTACAAACCACGTTTCAAAAAAAACTATGGGCTAACTATTTGGTAATATAGAAAAGTGGGAGTAAACCACGCGAACAGGAACTGTGGCCCACCATTTTCGCGTTTCAATCCAGGGTTTTGTATGCAGCAGGTCGAAGTAGCTTTTTTTGTGACATTTGTTTCATTTCACCGACACCAACCACATCATCTTTTATCATCTTTTTTCAAACCAACAAATTGCAACCCATCTCCCTTGCACTCGACAATTTCACTTCTCTTTTTTTCATCTATTTTTCAGACCAGCAAGACCCATCTTCCCAAAACCTTGCAAACTCGACAATTTCACTTCTCTTTTTTTCATCTATTTTTCACACCAACAAGACCCATCTTCTCAAAACCTTGCAAACTCGACAATTTGACTTCTTTGTGTGTTTTTTTTTCAGACCAGCGAACCCATTGCAAACCCATCTCCCAACTCCCCTCGATAGTACCCAAATCCCTCAGCGTCCCCTTTTCTCCCTTGCAAACCCATCTCCCAGCTCCCCTCTTCTCCCCTGTGCTCCACATCTGCTCACTTCTTATTGTCGTCAAGACCCATCTGCTCCCAAAATTGCAGACCCGATCGTCATTGATGCGTTTGTCATGTAAGGAGCTTCGATGTATGTTTTGACATCTTTGTGAACACTGTGATGTTATGGGTTTGTGATGAATTAGAGAAATTAATGTACAATTTTGAACATGCTATGGTGTTGCATGGGGTTGTCCGTTCATCAATGAATTTTGGATGATATTGCATTTATGTATTGATAGCAAATAAGAGGTGGACCTGCAAAATCGTAGTTGAAAGTTATTGCTAAATACACAGGAAGCTGGTGAAAAAAAAAACTCAATGATTTTACATATAATTGATTATCCCTGATGCAATGTACTCGTTTTGGTGGAAATGATGGAGTCTTCAGTCATGCAAGTTAATCTAGAAACTATAAATACTTATCTTACATTCTATAATAACTGATTAATTATTCCTAATAAAATTCAGGGAATAAGTTAATATTAACCCCAATATTTGTAGATAAGAAATTAATAGTTTTATTATTATTCGTAATCTACAAGAAACTATAAATAAAGAGTTTAAAAAAAAAGATGGATTTGGTTGATGTAAATAAATGAGAAAATTAGAGATTATAATCTCATTTGCAATAATAAATATAAATGTAAACCAATCTATATTTGTTTTTGAGATATATTGTCAAATTCGATTCAAACTTGAATCAAGATGAACTATACCAATATTAAAATATACATAGATTATATTGTGCTAAATAAATATAAATGCTCAATTTTTTTTTGTGATCCTAGAGAAGGTCAGTTGCTTGCTAGATTAGCACATCACTCATTCACGAATGAATCCATACAACCATAGATGCCGCACTAGACATGTGTTATGGTTAGGTTAACATGATTTAAAAAAAAAATAACAATAAATAAAGTGAATAAATTTTTTAATAAATATAATTAAAATGATAATCTCATATTGACATTGAATAATTAATTTAATTGAACAGGAAAATATTTTTTTAAGAAGACAAATCAATATTTAACTCGGGAAGACAAATACAAAACTGATATGATCTATGCTATGTATGAAAATTAGTAAAAACAAAAATGCTAAATACAATAAATAAGAAAATATCATTTTGATGTATTTCTAAATGAAAAGCATTTTGAAAAGCTTGGTAACCAAATACACAAAACTGCTTTTTTTCAACCTAAGACTTAACCACAGTTTTTACCAAACACTTTACTGCTTATTTTGAACCGCAGTAAAAGCGTTTTTTTTTAAACTGTTTTTTTTTCAACCTCAACTACAAAAGCAAAAGCAATTCCAAACAAACCCGAAGTTGTTAAGTCATATTCGATGAAATAATTTATATTATTATTTAATATATATCATTGCTATTTTGTGCTTAATTTCATTAAATAAAATGAAAATAATAAAATTCAAACTCTTTTAATAAAAAATATATTTGATACTATGTTAAGAAATTACTTCAATTAAGAAATTTAAATTGTTAAGTGAGACTCCATGATATAATATATATTACTCTCCAATAAATATTTTTAAGAGAAAACTTTTGAGTTTAAAACTTATACAAACAGGTCAATATATTGTGTTTAGTTTTATTAAATAAAATAAATTAACAAAATTTAAACGTGTAATCATTTAGTAGTTAAAGATCAGATACCATGTCAAAAAAATATCGGCAGTATCCATAATTACAATCAGATATATATATATATAGGAATACAACAGATTGAAATATATCCCAATCTTCAATTATTAACCCGATGAATACATCACCATCTCTCCAGTATCCCATACATGCATAAAAAGATACAAAGCAGGAAATTACAGGCTCTTTCATTGTGTTGCCATGTAATTAATTACAACTATCTAATAATTTACCGCGTAATTATTTTATATAACATGAAGAGCAGCGTAAATATGAAAATATCAATGTCAATTTGTAGCAACTTGAAAATAAAATATTCTATTCTAGCTCATAAGAAATACTCTGTTTATGTATAAAAACAAATCTTGCTTAGAAAATCAAGATGCTCGTTGCGTTCTGGAGATAAGATGCGCTGACTATCCACGATCGTCTTTACATCTCCTGTGCCCCCCAATCATGGTTTTCTGAGATACAAACTTGAGCTTTTCTTTTAATTTCCTTCCATTCAATAAAGCATGAAGAAGATATCCAAACACCGCCTTTCAATTTTCATCATGAACTCGTTGAATCCAAAACCTTGGCAAGCCTGAGACACCATTTAAGCCGCATCAAGGTATTCAAATGAGGAAAAAGAGAGCAGCATACTGTAGGGCCATCTCTTTAATCTGCTCTTTAGATATCCAATTGCCAAGAGCATGGCCCATTTCTCTTTACACTTTGCAAATTTCTTTGTGTTGTTCAAGGTTCGCTTTTCCACCTTACTGCTTGAAATGATTCCCGAAGACCCACATTAGAAGAAGCAAAAACAAGTGTGTGTGTTTTTCATACAAAAGTAAGAGCACATCACCAGCCATTTTCATCGAGCCTGTCGATTTTCGATAAGCTTCATATGGAGTCCACTCATCATGCATGTTTAGAAAGATACACCATTTGAGGTTCAGCTTCGAACTACTGCACTACAGGCTCCTCCCAGGGCTAGAATATGCCATGGATTTAAAAATCATCTCCTCATAATTACATTTAAAACTGTTTACTGCTGAGCCGAAATGCTACAGAAGCACATCGCCTTGTTTTTTTTTTATTATTATCATTTCAAAGGGTGTGCTATTTATTTAACCATTAGAATTTATTAGAACTTTAAGACAAACAGTAAAAAACAGAATTGTCATCCAATCTTGATATGATATCATACCATTTATCGGGCATAGAAGTTAATTTGGCAATATCAAAGCTGGTTTTTTGAAAACATTTAAATATTTGTGTATTTTAAATAAATTTTTATATATTTTTAGATCATTTTGATTCAAAAAATATCAAAAACATTCGCAATATATTGATATAATTATATATGTAAGTAATTTCTTGTATTATTTTTTTAAGTTTGAGTATTGAAGTGACACATTTATCAGGAGTAAACCTCCAAACACTTAGCATTCATTAAAAAAAAATGAATTAGAGCATTGCTAGTGAGTTGTGAAAATGCCAGAAGTGCAGAAACGTTGACACAGGCTGTACATTCCTTGTCCACCGAAATGATCCGAGGAATAAAGTAAAATCAGACACCATGTAATGGGACACCTAGATGCGATTTATTTTGTTAGAAGAGGACAACAACACACCTTTATGCAAGCCCTAATCATCTCTAATCGGGACCAAATGGTAATCAAGACTCTACTCGGTGAGTGGTGATGATGATCATCAAGGATTTCCATTCGGAATGTGGACTGGAATATACCTCATGCTGCCCAACTTGCAACTGCAAATGATCCGCCGTCAAGTCAATAGATTTAATCCTCAAATATTAGGATAATAATCGATGTTGAAGGCCCATCAATCATGAGGGATAATTAGCAAGGAGCCGAATGTAACAGACGAGACACACCCCTCCTGGATGTTTAGGCGAGCTCTAATCCAAATACATTCTTGTTTAATCATGGTCTTCGATATAGGATCCATAGATTGGATTGTTCAATTTCTGAGGAGCCGCCGCCCGAAAAGCACCAAGCACGGGCGGCAGGGCACGTCAAGCAAGATTCCGATTTTTAAGACACTTTGTCCGAAGAAAGCTCAAAATTAAGATCCACCATTTCATGCAGCGATGATTGAAAATATATTTTAAAAGTATTTAAAAAAATATATATATATATTTTAAAAAAAAAAAAAAAATATATATATATATATATATATATTAAATTTTTAGGTATTTTCAAATCATTTACACGTGATGATGTTTAAAATAATTTTTTTATAAATATCATTTTGATATATTTTTAAATAAAAATCATTTTTAAAAATAATTTCGATCATATTCTCAAAAAGATACTAATAAAATTGTTGTTTATATACACAAGTGCTTCAAAAATTATCAAATCAGTTTAATATTTTTTTAAATAAAATACAATTAAAAGTAAAAATTATCATACTCTAAAGTCTAAACTATAAGGCAGCGTTTGTCATTACATTAATTATTATTTTTTTAAATAATTTTATGTAAAAATATATTTTTTATTTTATAAAGTTAATTTTTATATCAGTATATCAAAACAATATAAAAATAAAAAATTTATTTTAAAAAAATAAATATCATAAACATGTAAATAAACATACCTTAACTGCATTATCCCATGAGATTTAGAGCTAGCTCCCCATTACTAAAAATAAATAAATGAAATTGAACATTAACCACGTAACCACATTCAATATTCATGGTCAAAAATCACGTCACATGTACCATGTAGTACTTGTTGGTAATTTCGAAGGAGCGCGGGGAAAAGAAAGGAACATGAGCATCTAGAGATACCGACAAAACACTAAAGCAATCCGTGATGTTTTGTCCATTTTGCCCTCCTCCGTACAAAGTGAAATAGTAGGTGTTTCGTTTTTTCTTCATTGATCATTACCATTATCAGCCTTTTGACATTTATTATGAACAGTCAAATGATAGTATTATATTTAGTATAAAAAAAAATTAAAATTATACCCGTAGAGCTTTTTATATTTCTAATTTTGTAAACACCCTAAAATAGCATGCACGTCCTTCAAAAATAATTTTATATAACTTGGATACAAAGATGATTTAGGATGTTAAACTGTATTTCAAAAATATTTTCAAAAAAATTAAATTTTTTATTTTTATTTTAAAATTAAAAAAATAATATTTTTAGATCGTTTATTAACAAAAATAATTTTAAAAAATATTAATTTAATATATTTCAAAATAAAAAAAATAAAAACAATCACAATCAAACTTCAAAACAGTTAATTTATCTTTTCATTTGGTTTTTTTTACTATCATGATTTATTTAGCGTGGTTTTGTAATTTTAATTATATAAATATGATTAAAAAAATTATTGATATGCACATGACACGAGTCGGACAACTCCTACTCCTTTCGGACAACCTGTATGGAATCATGTGATAACCAAACATTGTTTTTTTATAACGGTATTTCATTTATCTCAAGTTCTCAACACCAATTAGTTGACTGGCCTTTTTTTGTTTGTCCTCGTTGATTTTCGTACATGTCGCTTGAAAGAAATAGAATTAAAAGATTTTTACCATAATGGTTTGATTGGCTATAAGCAATCACACGGGTAATGGGATCTCACCTGGTGTAGCTTGCCGTGTAGAACGGGCCTTAGCTAGTTTCTTTTCTTCTAAAAAATGTTTTTTTTTTTCCATTTATGTCTCATAGTTTAAATAGAAATTTAATTAATAAATATTCTTTAAATAAAGATAAAAAAACTCATTTTTATTTCTATCTCTATAAATAACAAATTTTTATATTTACTATCTTCGCCTCTTCCGCAGGAAGAACACAGTCAAAAGCTAACTGAAATACTACTTCACGTGGTGGTAATAAAGAGAATACTTAACTCTACTAAAGAATATTATTCTAAAAATACCTCTTTTCTTTACTCTCGGCAACCCTACACCGCCTCGCAACCTTACATCATCTCTCTTTATGCCTGTTTGGTATTGTGGTCAAATAGGTATTTGGTTAAAATTTATTTTTTTATTATTTTAAATGATTTTTTTTAGTGTTCTTGGATCATTTTAATATGCTGATATCAAAAATAATTTTTAGAAAATAAAAAATATCATTTTAATGTATTTCTAAACGAAAAGCAACTACAACCACACTCCTAAACACCCCCTTTATCATCTCTTTCTTTTCGTCAATAGTAAGGCGTGAGGGTCATGCATTTTAATAAAGTATATTGATTAGCTAATATCCATGGTTTGGGAATATGATCTATATTTTTAAAAACTATATTATTTTTTAAATATATTAAAATATTCTTATTTTTTTAAAACAAATTAGTTACAATATCAGCATTTTAAAATGATCAAAAGTAATTAATTGAAAACAAAAATTAAAACAATTAAATTTTTTTAGAAACAATTTTAAATATCAAAGAAGGGGAAGATGAGTTAGTAAAAAAGGGGCAACATGGCACCAGGTTTTTATAGTAGGTACAAATCGGGTTTAAATGAGTGTTTGACACTGTATTTTAAAAGTATTTTTGAAAAAAATAAAAATAAAAATATTTTTTATTTTACATTAAAAAATTGGTATTTATAAATAATTTTCACATGTTGATGTCAGAATAATTTTAAAAAAATAATAATAAAATATATTTTTAAATAAAAAATACTTTTAAAAACAACTTCAACTAGCAGTAACTAAGTCCATAGAATTTTATGCCATTATTTTATAAAACTCTAATGTTCTGATCGCTACATTTGAACTGGAAACAATTCGAGATTCAGGGGGGTTGATGGAATCCAACCATTAAACTATGAAAAGAATGTGGATTTTCATTATTTAAATCGATGCCAATTAAATAATGTTAGCTGGCAACTTGGTTAATTGAATTAATAAACTCCAAAAAACAAATAAGAGGAATTAATTAGGAAAAACAGTGTCGCTCCTTGTGAATTAAAGGCAATAAACCAAAGCTATAAAGATTGTTAATTCATTTCAATTACTCATGTATATACTGTTTTTGTAATAAGTTAGGAATTAAATTCCGATAATTAATATGTGAAATTAAATTAAAGTATACATATTCAGTCAACGGTCCTGAGTCCTGACTAGTCGAATGTACAGAACTGCCACTCGCCTTCTCTTTCGCCTGCCCTTTCGACCTTTCTATTTATTGTATGGACACTTGACCCCTGACCCACACCCGTGGCCTGTCATTGCATCATTGTAGGTGTTACATTAAACTAAATTATTTTTCTAGCGATGCTGCTGCTCAAATAAAAATAAAAAAAAAACATGTAAATAAAAAAATATTTAGACATTTTATCAATAAAATATTATAATTATTAAAATAACTTTCATTTATCTCTTTTTTCAAATTAAACATTCTTTTAAATTCAATCATACTTTAATATCCAAAATCAACTAAAAACAGACTTCCATCGCATGCCATGCAGGTTTAAAAATATATTGAGACTTTTTAATTTTTGATATCTATATATATTAAAACCTTAAACAAATATTAATTTTGATTTTCTTAAAAAATTATAAACAAAAGTGTGTTAGACGCCCGCAAAGTAGCGAGGGAGCCCACACAGTAGCCCATGACTCGTTGGAGAGTCCCAGCTTATCATTGACGTCAATCGACTACCGTTGACCTACGATCAACGGGGGAAACGAGCCTTAAGTCCTTTGCCACCTCGTAAAGAAACAAGTGTTCAGAATGCAGAATGAATGGCTTTTTTTCCTCTTCTAATTTTCGAACCTGGCCTTCCAGTTTTCTAATCATTTATGCAAAAAGTCAGATGATTTATCACGGCAGCATTCGAATTATTTGATAATGTTCATGTAGCTTTGTTCTTGGATTATTTCTTTAAAACATATTAAACTTTAATCCTACTTAATATATATATATATATATAAGTGAAAATGAAAAAAATAGATAAAATATAACCAACAAAAAAAATATTTCACTGAAAAAAATAAAAAAAATAATTAGAAAAAAAAATAAAAACGTAATAAAAAAAACAAAATAAAAAGCAAGGAGAAAAATAAAGAAATGAAAAAAAAGGAAAAAATAATTAGAAAAAAAAAACAAAATATAACATAATTAGAAGAAAAAAAAAGTAAAACACTGTAGCAATTCACAGTAAAATGTACAGGGAGCTACAATACTTTCCCCACATATTTTTATGTTTTGTAATATATATATAATTGAGGAAGAGTAAAACAATGAATAAAAACAACTTTTTATTATTGTAATCTGGTTCATGAAATTAAAATAAATCTATAAAATATAAAAAATATATATACATATATAATTGAGGAAGAGTAAAATAACGAATAAAAACAACTTTTTACTATTATAATCTGGTTTATGAAATTAAAATAACTTTATAAAAGATAAAAAATATAAAGTTTGGTTTAAAAAACATTCAACTAAAAATATATAAAATAAATAAATAAATAAAAACAACATTAATAATGAGATTTTAATAGCTTAAATGAGGTTTTATCAGAAAAAACAGCTCTAAAAAAAATTAATTCCACAAAAGTGACATTTATCCACATCTTTCTTTGCTCTGTTAACTAGATATGATTTTCAATTATTATTTGGAGCTAATTTTGAAGGTCAGGACTTGTAAGCGCGTAAAAAAGGGACACGTGCCCTTTTTTAAGAACAAACAACCCCAAGATTGAACCAGAAGAAGATCCAAATTGGTGAGAGGCATTCCACTGTAACTAAACCCACGCAGGGCTCCATGGAGCAGGGTCTAGAATATTATAATTATAAAAAAAGCAAACTGCACGAGATATTTGAGAATGTGGTTGCTGTTGCTTTTTAAAATATTTTTAGTTTAGAATTATATTAAAATAATATTTTTTTATTTAAAAAATTTATTTTTTAACATCAACACATTAAAATAATCTAAAAATATTAAAAAAATCATCTAAAATACAATTAAAAAAAATAATCAAATTTCAGTAAAAAAACTAATTGGAACACAGGGACAAACATGCACGATCATCTCGAAAAATATTATGGATTGTAGTGCTCTTTTATTTTTAATTTAGCTTTTATATGTCCAAATTGTAGGCCAGGATATTCTAATTTGCTAGATTAAAAAACAAGGGCTTGAAAATTAATTAAGGAAATACGTGAATCTCTTGAACTTTCAAGTGAAATACTTATTTTATCCTAGAAAAGTAGAAAACAAAACTATAAATTCATGTTATTAAGGGTGATTTGGTAATTTTAAATGTGTCACTTGAATTAGTTTTTTTTTCCATGTTTTTCCCAATAAACATCAACTTATTTTATAGTTGAATTTCATAATTTTATTCAATTTATTTTCATTATGCTATTTAACCTTTTATTAACATAAATAATATTTAATTAAATCAAATATTTATTATAAACACAGTTATTAAACATGACAAAGTGGGTGACTTGTGTTAAATATCTCAATCTTATCCTGTGATCGAATATTGGTTCAAATAATTAGATGCACGTAAAAACATTTTGATTCATATATGAGATTTTTTTATATCTAAAAACATGTTGGAAAAGTTTGTACATTCATTTTTTATTATTGAAAAATACTATTTGAAATGTGAGTTAGATAACTAGTAACTAGGTAACAAAAACTAATAGAGCAAGGGAATAATTGCCCCCTCTTTAAGGAACTACTTTCTATTGAACAATAAATTTTATCCTTTATTTTTAAAATATTTTAATATAGTTTTTATTTTTTAAAAAAATATTCATTTAATATTGAATTATTTTTAGAAATCAAGGTTTGTAATTTTTTTATACGATGTTATCCTAGTTTTATGAGTCTAGTCACATGTTCGTAGATTTGCCCACCTGACTCTCTATGCTTTTTAATTGATTTTTTTTTTTGTAAATTTTATCTTTCAATATTTGAGTTGATTAAAAGTTAATTAAGGATTTGATGGGTCAACTTAGGTTGACTCGACTCTTTTATTTTGTCAATTTTTAACATACATATTTTTTTAATTTCATCTTTAAATATTTGAGTTGATTGAGAGTTGAATTTCATAAATTTTTTATTTGTTTTTTACCTAGTTATCAAGTTTCATGATTTAAATTTGACATGTTAATTTGAGTTAATTCGGATTTTCTTTTTAAAATTCAATCTTCAACATTTGGTTAAAGAAAAAATCAGACTCCAGCATGTTTTTCGACATATTTTATACAAAATTAACAAGGTCTCATGATCGAAGTCATAATATTTTTGCATGCTAACTTTAACTGACACAAGTTAATATACTATATTATTTAAAAAATATATAATTTCTAAAAACATGTTTTAATATTTTTTCTATTTGTTCAAGTTGACTTTCTATTTGCCAAGTTAGCCTAGTTTTGTATCGTTAATTTATATAAAAAAATATAACTTCTCAAAACATTTTTTAATATTTTTTCTATTTGTTCATGTTGACTTTCTATTTGCTAAATCAGCCTAGTTTTGTATCGGTAATTTATATAAAATATTTTTTTACCTTTAAAAATACCATAACTTGAATATTTTCTTAAAAATAATCTAATATGCAATACAACACTCGAAAATGATATAGTTATTAACTAAGTAAACATGTAAACTAAATAGAAAACGATTTTGTTCTTTTTAAGAAGCCACTATAAGATAGACATTCATTTGTTAATACTCAACAAGCAACACTAACGAAAAAGAAAGGAAAGGAAAAACATCAAAAACAAGGAGAAACACAAACAAAATATATAATCGCATATATATATATATATATATATATATATATATATTTTATTAATATGAATGTCCAGGTTAGCTCAGGTTCACCAAAACTAATTTTATAAACTCTAAAATCATGATCATGTGAACTTTCAGTAATTATTATATTAACAATTATTAAATTGAAATATAAGGCCAAAAAAAAAAACAAATTTCTTAATTTTAAAATTAAACCGGTAAAGCATCTCCTATTATTATTATTTTTCCTTCATTTAATTGCTTTCTTTCTTTTGCAGTTTGACTGAAGACCAAATCCGGTGGGCAATAGCTATAATTGGAAATAATAATTCAATCTGAACTTTCATGGATACTAGCTGATTTAAATTGAACGAGTAAATATTTTTAAATAATTACTTTATTTGATAGATAATATAAAAAAATATAGATATATTCAATCCAAAAACTCACCCTTATCTAATTCGAAACATATATTTATATTATATAAATATATTTATATAAAATTAAAATTGTTTGTTATTACAATAATACACGCACACTTCAAATATATATATTTATTAAATAATAAACAATAATTATACATAATTGAAACCCAATACATAATTTATAAATATTTTATTTTTTATTTAATAAATAATAAATAAAATATAAATATTAAGAAATTCAACTCGTGCCCATTGACATCGCTGGCTACAGTTCCCACTACATGTCCTCTCTCACCCTCTGCACGTTTGCTGACCGGGGGCAGGTTTTGTTTGCCGTTTTTCACAAGTGATCCCACCCCAGACGACTGCCCGTTTGTCCCATCATGGCTCTGCCTTGAAATTTGAAGTTTCAATAAAAAATAATATTAATCAAATTAAAAAAAGGAAAAAGAAAAAGAAAAAGAGAAAGGCAGTCCTCAAGACCAAGTCTTATTTATGTCTCTTCTCTCTCTAACTCTGCGCTTTATTCTGTACCAATTCGATACTTTGCTGTTTGCTGAGAACGAGGCCTCTTTGTTTCAAAGGGAGACATGGAGAGAGAAGCTTATAAGCTTTGTTTCTCTCAATCCATCCCTGTCTAAAAACTTTGCTTTCCTTTATTTCCCTATCTATGTCTCCTACATTGTCTTGTTCTACTTCAAGAATCTCTCATCTCACTTCCGCGCATTAAAGCGTTTGTCTCTCTTGACTAAATTGCGTTCTCATACTTTGCGGGTTTCTTCTAGTTTCTTGTTCTTAAGCGTTTCATTAGCGCATTGTCAAAGTATTTCTACAAGAGGAAACCAAGAACCACCCATTTTCTGTTTGGCCCCTTTTGATTCATTGCTAGTCGAGACCAAGAAATTCATTCGTGGTCGAGTGTATTTGGCTGGGTTTGGGGTGGCTTTCAGAGGTTTTTAGAGTTTGTAGACAGTAAAGACCTTCCTGACTTTCTTCAAAGCTCATACACTGTGGAAGGAGAATTTCAGTTGTGTATTTCTATTTCTTTGAGTCAGTGACCTTTTTCGGGTGGTATAAATCAAAGCTTGGGAATTGGGGAGGGGCAGAAAGTAAAATAAGAGCTATATGAATCAATAGTGAAAAATGACAGATGGGAATTCCAAGAAAAGCAAGGTTTTTCACTTCATTTTCCTGTACATCAATGACAACTATCTGTTTTTTCCCTTATTTATTATTGAGCATTTATGATGGTTTTTGGATTTCATTAGTTAATTGGTTTTCTGTTTTGTTGGGTAAAGCTTTCCTGGTCCAAGAAAATGGTCAGAAAGTGGTTCAACATCAAGAGCAAAAATGAGGACTTTCAAGCTGATAATGTTCATGGAGGTTGGCATTTTCTTTTCCTGGGCTTCTGCATGATGACTGCCTCTAATCAAATTTGGGTTTTTGATTCAATGGAATCAAAGAATCCACTTTATTTATAGTACAGTTTCTGATCCTCTGGTTGGTTGTTGAAAAAACAGAGAAAAGAAAGAGGAATATCCTTGTGAATTAGATGCTTGATGGCATTGTGAATCTCAAATATCACCAACTTTATGTACCTCTGCCAAATAGTAGAACCACCTTGAGCTAGGTGGAGGCTTTTGTTTTTATATTCCAAGGAGTGAAAGAAATAAAGATTTTCATTATTTCTATTTACATCGGATCATGCAGTTTCTCTGCAACCAAAGTGATACTGTATCTGCTGATGACAACTTTACGTTATTATCTTGTTTTGTATTTGCTATCAATTCAACTTCTCCACATTCATCTCAAGTTTACCCTTTCCTTAAAAATAAAAATTAGGATCGACTTTACGAGTGATTTTCTTTCATCAGGGGGTGAAGTTGAGTACAGGACTAGTTTCTCAGAGAGGGAGCCATGCACAATCAAAAAGAGCAAAACAGGTGCTGTACCATCAGAATTTAAAGATTTCTTAGGGTGAATATGTCCCGATTGGGTTTAAATTCTGATTAATGGTGTCTTTATTAATTATTTCCACCCCCTCTGATGCAGATAAATCTAGCAAGAACCCAGAGCTGGGCCGGCGAGGCAGAATGAATCTCGACCATCCTCGTATCATAGACGTTCAAAACCACAGGTATCGTGTCATAGATTTTTTTTTTCCTCACAGTTTTCCTCCTTAATTATGTGCATTTTTTCCGGTTCTAGTACCAAGTGCTTTTCTGTTTCTATTTTGGGCAGTATTTTTGTAGCTTCATGGAATGTGGCTGGAAGATCCCCTTCGAGTAATTTAAGTCTCGATGACTGGCTTCATGCCTCACCCCCGGCAGATATTTATGTTCTTGGGTATAATTTGGTGGTTATTATCTGTGATTCCTATAATTAAATTATGTGATTGCCCATTAGTGATGGAAATATTTCTTACTTATCTGTGTATCAGATTTCAAGAGATAGTTCCTTTGAATGCTGGTAATGTTCTGGGTGCAGAAGACAATGGCCCTGCCAAAAAATGGCTAGCTCTCATCAGAAAGACTCTAAACAATCTTCCTGGATCTAGTGGAAGTGGTGGATGCTATACACCATCTCCAATCCCTGAACCAGTCGTAGAAATAGATGCAGATTTCGAGGGATCATCTAGACAAAAGAATGCTTCTTTCTTTCACCGCCGGTCATTCCAGACAACCCATAGCTGGAGAGTGGACAGCGATCCTTCAATTCTACAGCCACGACTTGATCGGCGATTCAGTGTATGTGATCGGGTAATATTTGGTCACAGGTCAAGTGACTATGATCCTAGCAATAGATGGGGTCACAGGCCAAGCGACTACTCAAGGCCCAGTGATTACTCCAGGCCTAGTGATTACTCCAGATGGAGTTCTTTGGATGATGATAATGGGCCTGGGGAATCACCAAGTACTGTATTATATTCACCAATATCGTATGGTGGTTCCTATTCGGCATCTACTGAAGATGGATATGGGAGGCCAGGGTATTCGAGGTACTGCTTAGTGGCAAGTAAGCAAATGGTTGGCATATTCCTGACAATATGGGTGAAGAGTGAATTAAGGGATCACGTCAAAAATATGAAAGTATCTTGTGTTGGCAGAGGATTGATGGGTTACCTAGGAAACAAGGTACTGGTCAAGTGAATCATGGAGTGTCACTATTTACTTTATTGCTCGGGTTTTCCAAATTAGTCAGAATTACTAACTATTAAGAAAACAGCAGTAATATTTTGTTTGGTGTTGCAGGGATCTATTTCAGTCAGTATGTCCTTGCACCAAACAAGCTTTTGCTTCATTTGCAGCCATTTAACCTCTGGACAGAAGGAAGGTGATGAATTAAGAAGGAATGCAGATGTCATGGAGATTCTTAAGAAGACAAGGTTTCCACGGGTTAATAATAACACGGGAGATGAGAAGTCCCCAGAAACAATCCTTGAACATGAGTAAGACCACCCTCATCAGCTATCAAGTAAACTGTACACTTTTCACTTTGCTTGGCTATCATATGTATTAGTATAAATCACTAAACATTTAAAATGAATCAGTTGTGCTTTTGATAATCACAAGGAGTTTATGTCCCAACAAAAAAACCTATCCTAAGAGTTTTAAATATTTTTAACAAAGTTCACATGCATGCCTAAATGAATGGTTTATATGATTCACACTGTCCTTTTCTTCATTATTCCACTTTTTTCCCCCTCAAAGTTTTAATGTTGCTATATATTTGTTGCAGTCGAGTTATTTGGCTTGGGGATTTAAATTATCGTATTGCCCTTTCTTACCGAGCTGCCAAGGCACTAGTTGAGATGCAAAACTGGAGGGCATTGTTAGAAAATGACCAGGCATGTTTTACTTGTATTCTCCATAATTTCTCCTGTTAGTTTCCTTTCTCTATTTAAAAAATATCAATCAATTTTATGACTCACGTCAGCTTCCATCTGATTTGCTGATGGTTATGTTGCAGTTAAGGATAGAGCAGAGGCGACGTCGTGTTTTCGTGGGATGGAATGAGGGGAAAATTTATTTTCCTCCAACATACAAGTATTCAACTAACTCTGACAGATATGCAGGAGATGATATGCACCCAAAGGATAAACGTCGAACCCCAGCTTGGTAAGAACATCCCTCCTACTTGAATGCATAAGAAAATATGGAACTGAAAAAATAAACTTTTTTTTTAACTGCAAAAATTCAATCACGATTGCTCATAGAAAGATTTTTCTCTTAAAAATAAATTGAAGGTTACAATATTGTGCCTCACCTGGTCAAAGTTGCTGATTAAATAATTTTACGCTGAAGGTGCGATAGAATTTTATGGTATGGAGGTGGCCTCCATCAATTATCTTATGTACGTGGGGAATCTCGGTTCTCAGATCATAGGCCTGTCTATGGAATATTTTGGGCAGAGGTTGAATCGAGCCATGACCAATTGAGGAAAAGCACCAGTTATTCTAGTTCCAGAATTGAAGCAGAGGAGCTTTTTCCTTACTCACATGGGTATACCGAACTGAACTTTTTTTGAAGGTTGATGATATTGGTATGTCTTTCTCCCTTTCTATCTCTCACCAGTATGCATGTGCATAGACAAACACCCAAATGTGATCGCACAAACTCACTTTTCTGTGAACCAAGTAGTTAGGCTCCAAGTTGCTTCATGTAGTCCCTTATTTAATTCTTTCTATCTTGCTTGTGCTCATGAACATATGCTGTTGCGATTTATTTTCTGTCCCCTGAATGAGTGTTTCTCTTGGGCTATAACCAGGCTGTAAATATGTTTTCAAGTGTTACAATTGTTTCCACATATGAAGTATGGTTTGGCATCCTCAATCACTCAGGTACCTTTTTATTTTTCTTTAATGTTTTTGCCTTTTCACCATCTTTCCATTGTAATGGACGGGATGGGATACGAAAATGGATTTGATGTGAGGTGTTATGATGGTCCTCAGAAGAGCATCTTTAATCTGTAGATTTTGAGCCCGACAGATACCCTTGGTACATCTCACAAGAAACGTTGTTGCTTTTGGTTATCTAGCACATGGACTTTTGTGAATCTAAATGAAAATGAAGGTCAAAAACAGAATATATACTTGGCATATTATTGAAGTATTCCATACAATAAAATTCCTTTCCCTTGTCAAGTTTTCATGAGAGGTTTTTTTGGTTGTTCCTATTCTTATAAGCATTTGGTCCCCATTTGCAGGCGGGAATCACTTTGAACAGTTTTGCCCTGAAGGGTGATGGAGACATTCCGTTGCCCACTCACTGAAAAAAGTTGATTCTCCTCTCTTTTACTTTTTTCTTGGTTTTGATGTATATTTTTGTTTCCTTGCCTAACCTTATTTTTGCTTTCATTTTTTCCAGGTGTAAATTGGTCAACTAATTAACTCCATACATTATCAACTCGTGTAACTTCGATCATCATAACGTTCCAGTTGCTGTTTGGTAAATAATTGAGCAACCAGATTGACATAAACCAACCTTTTTGTCAAAGTTTCGTACAAGCACTATCAGTTTTTCATTTTAATTCGGTACAATCTCTTGCTTTGTTATCATGGTTGCTTTTATACTTAAGATAACTAGGGCCAAGCAATAATGTAAGTTTTTTTTTTGGGCAGGATGAACTCAAGAACTGTGAAGTAGGGGACTATAGATCAATACATTCATGATTCTTTTTTTAGTTTAGGAAACACTTTTAAATTTTGATGGCTGAAAGAAGATGAAGGATCGTCAATACAATCATTTTGGGAACTCACCTTTTGTAATAATTGTAGAAAAATCCGATGGATACTCATTACTAAAGTGATAGGAAAAAAATAAAAATAAAAATATATTGAAAACATGTGGTAGATTTGAGATGCCTCTTGCTCCTCCTGTCGTTGCTAAAGATTTACTGGAAAAGTTGGTTTCTTGATAATCTATGTGTCCACTGCTGCCGTTAGCCCTTTTGCTTTCCTTTCTTACACAGTGGTGTAAATAAGCACAGGACAGTATTTACAGCTTTGGCAGGTGCATTGGCAGCCATGATTTGTAGAGAATGTATGCCATGATATCATCAATTACCCCAAACTTTTTCTCCAATCCACAACGTGACATTCAAAAGGTCCAGCACATAGTATATTACACAAAGGAAGAAAACTAGGAAAATGAACATGGAGCTGCCTAAAAATAGACAGAATGTCCATGGAGCTGCCTAAAAATATACAGAATGTCCAAAGCCATTGATTCCACTGAAGTAATGATTCTTTCCTTCAAATAGAAATCGTAACGGATCATATGTTGGCAGCATAGTCATTGTCAACAAGATCTTATTTTTGACCAACTGTATTCATTACATTGCAGAACGCTACCTTCTATTAAATATCACCTTAATTTCTTACCTAGTACGCATATAGTTTTCACCTTCCATGCCAGAACTTGCCTCACCTTTTGCTTTCCCAAATTTGTCTGAAAGCTGGGGGTGCTGAGCACCGGAGGCCCAGATAGTCAATTTGCCCACCTCGCTGTGATTAGCTTTGTATTTTGGGTTGTCAAATTAGCTGTGAGCCATAAAATCAACCAAAATTAGATGGAATGATTATCATGATTGCAACAGGTTTGTATTTACTTGGTTTAACCGATTTTTCTACTTCTTTTTAGAACAATAATTGACCAATAATCAGCTAATTAAGCCAAGGTTTTGAAATTGAAAAATATCGATGATGAAATCAATTACATCTGGTGTGGGAACATTATTATAGCATGAAATTTTCTCACCATAGCAGACATTCTATTTCTACTATTATTCATTAATCAAGCAGAAGAAAAATGAACCCTTCAAATTCTAGGAGAGACCATTCCTCTGTTAAAGAAAAAGCATTGCTTATACACCAGACCGATAGAAAAATGCAAATCAAACATTTCTAATCTTACAGAACTTAGGAATGACTTTTTCCATGAAATCAACGAATACTTAATGTTACAAATCAGAGAGCTAATGAAGCACTAAAAAAACACAGAAAAAAAGGAAGAAGGCAATTGAATCTAGCAGTTTTGTTGTCTCTTCTCCAATAATTTCTGCAGGTCCTTTGTTTGCTCCTCCTGTTGTTATTTGCAACTGGTCCCCAGTTGAAGGCAAACAGACTGACGTTCCTATCATGCTCCAACTGATAAAGGGTCGTTGATCTTTTTTTATGCTTTCAGCAGCACGTGAGGTATTTTTTTTTATAATTAAAGACTGCCAATTTCTTAGATCATCATCTCTTAATGTCTAAACTCAATGGCTAATACTCCAGTCCATAGTTCATGTGTCCTGCGGCTCCCGCCCCATGGTTCAGCAGCCTCCAGCCTTAATATACTGAGCTGAGGCAAGTGCTGTTCTGCACATCGGCTACACTGCTAATTAACAGATTTAGTATCTCAACAGATCTCTATAATGGAAAACTGAATTTTGGAGAAAGAAACTAAAAACATAAAGGTGAAATGATAGCTCTTCCTGAACTAACAGAAGGTTGTTTGAAGCCTATGATTATATATAGATAAAAAGTATCATGCTTGCTTTTTCTCGGCTCATGACTCACTGCAAAAGGCAGCATTAATTATTCTTATCTCTTCTTTATCTGCAAGGCAAACAGAACACATGTCGCAGGTCTGAGTTACTGGAAAATGATGATTTCTGCTACTTCCACTCTCATTTTGCTTTGCATTTGATCTTATCTATCTGTTATGTTTTGATCATGTAAGAAAATAAACTAAAATAAACAACTCAACCACTAACCCCTGCATCTTACAAATATTTTAAGTTTTCAGGATGAGAAATTTACCTGGAAAAATTCTGGGGTTTCTGCATTGTCATCCGCCAGTAAACTTGTAGCTAGTGGGAGGTGAAAGCAACATTTGCTAGACAGATTAGCAGTAAAGGAAAAAACATGTCTCTCTTTTGTCTTCGGCATTCAGTACATGCCAGAGGATTACTCTTGTTAATTGTTAATCTGTTTCTTAAATCAACAACAGTTTACTCTGTCCAGTAGTCTCTCTGATGTTTGGAAAGCAAAAAAAACACCAAGATTCTCATTTTTCTTTCGTTTATTTAAAATAAAATATAAACCGATAATAAATCTCTCCAGCTGCTTGTCCTCCATTTCTTAAAATCTATTTCTACAGTTAAATGATTGTGCGCATATATAACGCAGGGGCAAGCAAACCTTTTAGAAATTCAGTTTTTTGGTCCTGGAAGGGCGCCAGGAACCATATAATCATAACGATTGCACAAACGCATGCCTGATATCAAAAGAACCACGAAATGCAATTGAATTGGAAGATTCGCTTGTTACTTGAATATAATCCTAAGATCTGTCCATAGCAGCAATTGAAACGGCATAATATTCTCTGACATGTCCATTATGAAAAATTAGCATGACATTGTTCTTCTCTAAAATATTAAAAGGCAAACCGTATACAAAAACCTTCCGCCTACGCACCCCTGCAACTAAATGAAATTTCAATCAATTATTTAAATATATTGCAGCCCAGCATGCGGGCATCTTAGAAAGGGATTTCCTTACGCCTTCTTCATCCTTGCTGACTATTCTTTAGCACCTGCTTCATCAAAACCGTGTCCAATTCAACCTGATCGTCCCGGTATTCACAGGAGCAAAATGCACCTTGGAAACTGCATGCATGCATCTTCTTCATTGTATTACTGTGAAATATTTATAGTAGGGATATCTAGTCCCATGTAAAAGAAAACACTGCCATAAAATACTGTTTCCATGTTAATTAAAATAAATAATGACCAACAAGTGATCTACCACTTATGATTATCAACTTGGAAATTTCAATTACAGAACACAGTCTTTTAATTGTTAGTGTAACTTCAGACACAGCTAGTGCTTAACAGCTACATGGCTTAATTTGATAGCAGGAGTTTCATTAAAAAATAATGACATCTCCAAATTCTCTATCCTATGACCTTAATTACTTGTTTGGGATCATAAATTGGATGGATGCTAATGAAATAGAGCATCCATTAAAATTAAATCTAATAGAGTGACTTCATCCTCAGAGCAGTTACTATAGTTAACTAACCAAGATTTTTAAGGGAGAAACGTGTTGCCAGGTTGGAAATAAAGGCTGAGAGAATTTCATTATTGCTGTCTGTGATAACAATGTCATCCACGTAAACTAATAAATATAAAACGTGCTCAGCACTGGTGAAAATAAATAGAGAAGTATTAGAGTGGGGATTGCGGAAATGGAAAGCTAACAGAAACTTGCGCAATTCATGATGCTTGTTTAAGCCCATAAAGGGCTTTGTGGGGTTTGCAGACAAATGAAGGATTGTCACGATCTACAAATCCAAGGGGTTGCACCATGTAAACTGATTCAAAGAGATGACCTTGAAGGAAAACATTGTTGATGTCCAACTCCTTAAGTGACCATCCTCGATTGACAGCAAGGCTAATTACTAAGTGAACAATTGTTGGTTTCATAACAGGGTTAAAGGTTTTATGATAGTCCACACTGGATGTTGGCGAAAACCCTTGGCAACAAGATGTGTTTTAAATTTGTGAATAGAACCATCAGAGTTTCTTTTGATATGATAAACCCACCTGTACCCAATAATGCTAGTGATACCATAAGGGGAAACAAGTTTCTATGTGCCATTATGAACAAGAGCATCATATTCCTCATACATAACTCTATGTTAGTGAGGATTTGTGAGGGCTTGAGAGGGGTTGGAAGGTTTGGTTTGATAGTTGAGTGTTTTAATGGTGTGAAGGGTGAGTTTCTGGATTGGTTTCTTGATGTTGTTCTATGATCAAGTGATCATGGGTGTGTTGAGAATGTTGTGTTGATGGTTGAGTGAGTACCTATTGCGAGGAAGAAGTAAGTACCTGTTGTATAAATAGCTAAGGAGAGATGATAGAGGGCAGAGATTTAGCAGTGGATGATAGGGATGTAGAAGGATGTGGTGAAGAGACCACGGTAGGAGTCACATCTGCATGGTGATGTAGAGATGAAGATGAGAGAGCCAGTTGTTATGGACGTGGAGAAGAGACAACATATGGAGGAATCCAGTCAGACATTGGAGTTGAAAGATTTGAAGATGCAGTAAGAGAAGAGTTATAAGGAAAGATAAA
Source organism: Salix dunnii (assembly GCA_015731905.1). Classification (NCBI taxonomy): domain Eukaryota; kingdom Viridiplantae; phylum Streptophyta; class Magnoliopsida; order Malpighiales; family Salicaceae; genus Salix; species Salix dunnii. The sequence continues at coordinate 4,607,678 of CM027668.1, read as the reverse complement.
CTCTATAAATTGCACACGACATGAAACATGTAGTTTGTTGTTGGATTTGTCAAAGCAAATATACACTTTGTGAAAGAGAGTACCCTAAAAAAACACAAGGTTGAGATTTTAGGCTAAGCTTATGAGACATGTACAGACCTAACCAAGGATAACATAAATACCCAAACACTTCAAGTTTGGAAAAATTAGGACTCCTGTGAAAGATGAACTCATATGGTGAAGACATGTTTAATGTGGGACCTGTAATTAGGTAAATGACGGTGGAGAAAGCATAAGTTCAAAATGTGGTTCGAATGGATGCATGAGAAAGAAAAGCAAGATCGATTTCAATGATGTGAAAATGTCTTATTTCAGAATATCCATTATGTTCAGGCATATATGGTGGAGATGTGAGATGACTAATTCCATGTTCTAAAGAAATGGTTTGAGAGCAATATATTCATTATCATTATCTGTATAAAAGGAGACAATATTTTTCAACAACTATTTTATAACTCCTCAACATTGTTTGAATATCAAACTTTCATTTTAAAGGATAAAACCATATGTACTTTTTAAAATGATCAACAAAAAAAACTTGGTATTTGTAGCCATCGTGTGAGACTAGAAGAGGTCCAAACATCAGAAAATATAACTTGAAGAGGACGAGTGGTGAGTAAAATAGACGTTGAAAATGGTAGTTTATGAATTTTATTGCCTAAACAAGAATTGCAGCAAACAAAATTTTTTTGTGAGGAAAAATTTAAAAGATAAAATGACAAAATATGTTTAAGAATAGTAGAGACTAGATGACCGAGTTGTTGGTGCCATATATATATTGTTGTTTTGATAATGGAGAAAGTGAGAATGGGGGGAGGGAGATTTAATAAATGACCCCATTCATAAACTCTAACTTTAGTGTCACCCTTCAGAAGAATATCCTCCGTCTGTAGGTCCTTCACATGAAATCAAATAGGAAAAAGTTCAATAGAGACATTATTGGTGATATAAAACAATGCAATGAATATTACTACTACTACTATTATCACCACCACTACTATTGCATTTGGGGAACACACATGATATCTTTTAAGTGAAAGGAAGAGGTAGGTGTAAAAAAAGATAGTAAACCAACTTGACTTATGAGAAGGTCGGTACCATCTCTAATTATAACATTATCTTATCTAGTGTATGCCATATGAAGAGAAAGATTGTTAAGGTCTGTAGTGACGTGATGAGAAACTCCACTATCCAGTATCCATGATACATTGGTTGATGGAGAGTGGAAAGTAAAATTAGCTTGGGGTTGCCATGATGAAATCATGCTAAAGGAGGAGTTGGTAGTGTTAGATCCTTGAACTAGAACCAAAAGAAAGGAGGGACAACGTTTAGTAGTGTGCCTTTGAGTGCCACATATTTGGTAATGACCCAAATAGGTATGGGTAGGCAAACAATTATTTCTGGCATAATTTGAGAACGTGGGAGGTCAAATGTTGGTGATACATAGGGAACAAAAATGGTTCCCAATATATGAGAATGATGGTCACCAGTTGGGTCTTGAGGGTCGCCAATTGTTGTTGGTGGAGGTCCTGGTCCTGGTATTGGTAGTAACGGGGCCAAGACGAGGAATGTGACCGTGTTTGAAGCGATGCTTTAAACAAGAGAAGCTTTTCGTGAAGCTCATCGAGGGAGATAGTTGCCTCGCGAGCCTGGACAACTCAAACAAGCTCGGTGTAGTCTTCATCTAAACCATTTAAAATGCATTCAATAAGATCATCACTGTCCATGAGAGCACCCGGGATAACAATTTCATTAGATTTTGCTTTGATAAAGTAGACAAAATCTGTTTACTCATGGAACCTTTAGTGAGAATCTTTAATTGTTTTTTCACCTGTCTGGTATGGCCACAAGATAGTTTGACATATGTTGTAGTAAGAACATGCTATTTATTATGAGAAGTGGTGGTGGTGCCATAAAGGAAATAAGTCGGGGAGAGAGACTACTGATTATTGCATTTAAAATGAATTGATCTCGACTCACCCAGAAACTATATACAAAATTAAGGATAGCGGTGCCATCAACTCTTAGTCTATACTAAGTTGTTAAATAATTTATCACGCGATTTAAATTTATCCTGAAAAGAGTCCAAATTGATTACTCAGAATCTAAAAATTCACCAAGACACACCAATTATTGCCATTATTGGCATAACCATCACTTATAGCTATTCACAAAAACAGAAACACCTAGGATTTAAACAATTCTTAATAAACATATATATAGTAAAGAAAAAAAAAGGAAATAATAAACTAAGGTAGAGAGACAAGAAAAAAAAAAACTTACCCATATATATAGAGATCATCACTCTTTTCTACATTGTGTTTCTTCCTGTACAAGAAACAAGTCTTAAGAAACTCTTTAGACCTTTCAATAGGCTTCTTCACTTGGACGGCTGTGCATCCTCTCTCAGGCGACTCAATAGGGAACACAACAAGTTGGTGATCAGGGGCTTATGATATAAAAGACATGTTTAAATTTATTATGAAATTAAAAAGATATGTTTAAATTTATTATGATATTAAAATGATTTATACAATAATTAAAATATTTTTGTTAAGAAATTAAATAATTGTGATAGTTATGGATGCTGGAAAAAATAAACAGAAAAAGTTTTAAATTTGTGATTGTTAAAAATAAATTTTTAACTTTACAAATATTATAATTTTAGTTTATGGTCATAAAAAAAATATTTGAATAAAAAAATAAAAAATTTAGAGAGTATATGTGTTGACTCGTGTGTATGGGGCATGAGAGTCGAATTAAAGATTTTCCTTTTTACTCGACTCATTCTTATGTGTGCGAGATCATACTATTGTTTTATTGGCTACAATGCATGAAAGTTTTTCTCTTTTAATGTAAGATAGTAAGTCTAATGTATATAACTATATATTATTTGTACTAAAAAAATTAGTGGTGTTTTTTAAAATGAGATATAATTTTGAAATATCTTTTAATATAACGTTTACAACAGTGTCATCCTGTCTGAGTTATGAGGTTCCATACCCAAAACCTGATTACAATAGAAGAGCTTCAACAATGTAAACAACGCTGCGAAGAGGAGGCAATCAAGGAGAGAGAGCGAGAACAAGAAAGAGGGCAACGAGAAGGTGAGGGACAACGAGGAAGAGAAGAGAATCCTCGGGCAGAATTCGAGAAGTGCCGTGAACTCTGCTAAAAACATGAACCACGTCAGCAACCCCAGTGTAAAAGGAGGTGCGGGCGGTAATATGAGGGAAGACAGAGAGAACAAGAAGAGAAAGAGAACGGAAGAGGCAGGGGAAGCTTACGTGAAGGAAGCAGAGAATATGAGGAGCAACCGAGGCAAAATCCCTGCTACTTCCATCAAGAGATTGAAGTCACAATTTAGGAGCCAAAAATGGTCATTTCAGAGTTCTTGAGGGGTTCTCTAAGAAGTCTGAGCTTCTCCGCGGCTTTGAGAATTATCACTTTGCAATCATTGAGGCAAATTTGTTTAAAAACTTAATAGAGATATTTTTCTAATATAATGGGAACAAGAATAAATGAACGAATAAATTATGTGAGTACTCGAATCAGATTCTCGATTTTTTGATGATTTGGTGGTATTTACGTACAGATATTAATGACAAATCTGTGAAAACTATATTTGACAGAAAGAGGAATCTATTTGAATTGTGAAGTTATGTCAAGTATATCTATGATAAAAGGAAAGAAATCTATAAATTTTGGTGATTGTGGATTATCCAGTTACGGTGATGCATGTGTACGCAACTTCTTGTTTGCTATAAATCCCACAGAGAAGATTCAGCTCTAACCATTTTTTCTTAAGATGGAGATGGTCAAGGTCGTTGCTGTCCACCATTTGCTTTTGTTCTTCCTTGTATTCATCTCAGGTTTGTCGAGTAAAATCTTGAGCCAGATCCTGCTCTCTGGTTTAATTTCTCCTATTTCCCTCGAAAACAATATTTTTGTCCATGCGTAGCTCTCTGAAGGGAAGCTACCATGCATGACCAGTGGGGTTACCCAAAATTTCTCATTAATCGTCTCATCAGTGCACTGCCTTTAAAGTCATATTCCTTGATACTAACTTGACTATAATGTTTGAACCGCCATAAACAACAACGCGGCCAAACAACCGATGGCAGCGAGCGAGTTTACTGTCAATTAATTCAAGTCTAAAGTGATCTAGTCTCCAAAACAGTTCATATTCATGAAATTATTAACGCGTTAATGTATTATGCAGGTAAAGCCAACATGTCTGTTAAGGCCGGAGATTGCCGGGGTGGATATCTATCCACTATCGGAGGTGGTTGTCCAGACAAGCAACAGTGCTTGGAAACATGCAGGCCATGTTACCGGGGTTATGGCGTTGTCGTCGCCTTCTGCGTTGGTCCAAGCGGTCCACTACCATACTGGGAATGTCGATGTTCATTCCACAAAGGTGCACCCTGCCCGCCACCTGGTCCTCCGCAATGTCCTGGGAGGTGGCCGCGTGCCCTGACGAATTCAACCACCCTCAATGGAACTCTTGTGTAATCCTCCGTTGTTACAATATCGGAGTTGAAATGAGAATAAAGAGCGATGCCTCTGTATCTCTAACAATTATTTATATTGCTATAATGATTTAATATAAATACATAAAAAATCTGATTCGTAAAAACCCATCATCATCTCTAATCTCAAGATCAAGGATTACGGGTAAAATTTCATGTATTTTTTTCTTTTCAAAAAGGCTTTTTTAATTTAATCTTTTTATGGTTTGGACTTAAAGTTGATTCTGACAACGAATTAGACAGAGATGAAGAGCATGAAAACAAAGCAAGTTTGCTGGGTTAATCTGAGAAAATGTTAAAGTTTATTGACAAAATCTGAGAGCTCAACGGGAATTTCGTAATTTACCAAATGCTTTTCTTGGTTTGGCGTGGTATTTGCGGTATGATGATGATCATGTGAGGCCAGTTGATCTGTATGGAATGGGATATTTTCTTGCTGACTATAAAATCCAAACAAATTTCGGAGATGGCCAAGGTTGTTTCTGTTCATCGTTTGCTTTTGGCTCTCCTCGTATTCATCTTTGTTGAATGGAGTCTTAAGCCTATTATCCTGCTCTCCGATACAAACCCATCATTATGCCATCGGGATTCTGGTCTCCCTCTTTTGTGGTGTTCAGAAGATAACAAAACTAGGTTGATGTTCAGTGCCCTGCTTAATTCTTTTTTAAAGTAAAACAAAAATATTAAGATGGTAAAAGTATTTATATATAAAACAACTCAGGTAATTTATTATACTATATTTAATAAATTTGATTAATTTAATAATAAAGATATTTAAACTAGAAATAAAATTGACAATGAATTTTTTTTCTAAAACAAACAGTCTTTTTTTTTTAAAAAAAATTAACGTTTCATCCCCAGACAAATTCATATTGAAGGTTGAAATAACCTGAATTATTTTTAAAGTTGATGATAAATATAATAGAAAGAAAATAAAATATTAATGACACCTAATCTAAATTTTAAATAAATATGGAACGATAAAAAAAAAACAAGAGTTAAAATAAGCAAACCTGACATGAATCTCTAACAGCCGAACTAATCTTCAAACCTGTGACCCATTAAATTTTATATCCAATCTCAACAAGAAAAACTTAATGTTCAAGTCAATTTTAGAATGGAGGATGAAATCGAAAAGAAAATATTAAATTTTAAAACTTTTTATAAAAAAAATAGTAATTAAAAGAATAATGATGAAATCTATTCAGAAAAAAATCATAGGAGTATGAAATCGCACCAAAAGGCAAATAATTAGGATCAAATTAAAAAAGATGAAATTAAAAACAATTTTGATATAAAAAATTAAAAAAAACTAGAAACTAAATAAATTTTTAATGGGAAAACAATTCGGGCTGCCTTAAAATTTTTAAAGGTCGGACACAAAATTCAAATTTGAGAGAGAATAAAGAAATAAAAGAAATGACTATCGACACATTACTTGATATTTTTCGCCCACGTGTCGTCACAAAGAGTCTGTCGACACGATCACAACGTTGTGCGTTGATGATCACGAATTTAATTCTTTAAATATTTAATTATGCCGAATAGATATATTTTATATTATTAATAAAAAAATAAGAATAACTTAGAATTCAAATATATTTTTTATTTTATCTTTTAATAAATAATTGTACAAACAATCAATTATATTGAATATGTAAGTGTAGGTGAGCAAGGAGGGTATTCATCACTGTATTTTAAAAGAATTTTTGAAAAAGATTTAAATGATTTTTTTTAGATTATTTTAGTATAGGTTGACGTGTATCTTTTTTCAAATACAGAGAAGAGATTATTTTATGGAATATTCCAAAATCAACAGCTAAATAACAATGTGAACCGAGAGGTAGCAATAACAAGGTAAATGGGATTTGTGTAGGATAGAAGAAGATAAGGATAAAAAAACCTGGTAGATTTATGAACTTATTACCATTGAGAAACAATACAAATCGTTAATCAATTCCTCCATCATTTACATGGAGAAAGGTTGCTGCGGATCCACCAAGTTTACAGATTTGTGCGTGCTTCTCAAGGAAACTTGATATGCAGTTTGCCTTCAATTTCCTTGTCAAAGCAGTCAGTGTCGCACTTCATTTCACAGAAGGTCTGGCCTTGGCCACCAGCTTTGCATTGCTGCTCGCAGGCATTGAAGCAGGAGCCGAACTCATCAGCGGCAGCTTTAGGAAGCTCAACCGCAGCAACAAGGACAAGGCACAAGACCAACAGTGCAGCAACTTTGTTCGCCATTTTCCAGGATCTAGCTTCTTGATTTGCACTGCTGATGTTTTCTTATTGACTCTTCTGATGTGAAAAGAGAGGATGCGATCGGTTTTAATTTATAGAGGCTTCAAATGGGATAGAGCGAGTGGCCAGCCTCTGAAGACGGAGGCATGAGTCGAATTTTGTGTGAATCTTGATGAGCGTGTGGCAATTCCAGGCTTAAGTGGAAAATGTGTGGCGAAATTAACTCCTCTTCTCACAAACAAAGCCACCGCCTCTAAATATAGCCCGCCCCCGCCCCCGCCCCGCCCCCCGCCCCCCGCGTCTTCTAATCACTTAAGGCCTTGAAATGAAATGATTTTTTTTAAATAATATTTTTTTTATTTAGAAATTTATTAAAATGATTTTTAGAAATATATATAAAAAATATATAATTTGAATTACATTGATTTAGAAAAGAAATTAATAAATGATTATAGCAACATATTTTAATTTTTCAATTCAAATATAAAAATGATAAATTAATATTCATAATTATTTTAAAACAATAACGCCAAACTATTTATTTATAAATTGAAACATATATTATGAAACTTATAATGATGAGAAATAAAAACGTTTTATATTCACTTTTATCCTCTCATTAAATTTATATTTTATAAATATGTAATATAATAAATAAGTAAAATTTTAAGTTTAGCTTGTTTTCAAGTTTATTATTAAATAACTTGAAAACAGTCGAGTTTGCAAATGAGTTTAAGTCATACATAAATCAAATATTTTCTTGTCTTTTAAAAAAAAGGAGCTTGACGGTCCCATATATGAAAAGCCCACATGTAAGGCCTAATAAATACAATATCAAACATTTTAAACTCAGCAACAGACAGGCCCATACATGGAAAGCCCAAATGTAAGGCCTAAATAAATACAATATCAAACATTTTAAACTCAGCAACAGACAGGCCCATACATGGAAAGCCCACTCTGCCATTGACAAGTGATGGCAAAACTAAAGTGCATCTTGCGTAAAGGTAGTGTTTGATTTTATTATCAATTATATTAGTTGATTGTGCTATTTAAAAGATAATTTTTTTTATATATAATTTTAATATATTTATAAATAAAAAATACCAATTACGAAGCTACCATGTTGTTTTTAAAATATTTTATATTTATAAATATATTAAAACAATAATTTTTTTAGTCTTAACATAGAAATTAAAAAAATATTTTTATTTTAAGAAATAAAAATTTACAAACCTTCATTTTTAACGACTCTGTTAAACGGGGTATTAATTAGCCTACTTGTTGAACAAGCAGGCCCCTTGGCCTTGATAAAAATATATCCCTCGCTTCCTCCTCGAAACAAATCAAAATTAGATCAAGAAAGGAAAATAACAAATGGAGTGCGTGTTTGGACTTGTAGGTGACGGTTTTGTGATCGTAGCATCAGACACATCTGCCGTTAACAGCATCTTGGTTCATAAAAATAATGAAGACAAGATTATGAAACTCGATTCTCACAAGCTTGTCGCTGCTAGCGGCGAGTCAGGCGACCGGTTTGTTACTTACCCATTACAAAATATTAGCTTGTTAATAATTGATTACTTCTTCTTTTTTTGGTGAATTGTTTTCCGGGTTTTGTTTTTTTCAGAGTTCAATTCACGGAATATATACAGAAGAACGTGGCTTTGTATCAGTTTCGTAATGGGATTCCCTTAACCACTGCAGCTGCAGCTAACTTTACTCGTGGAGAGCTTGCTACTGCTTTGAGAAAGGTAATTATTTTTTAATTTGATTTTATTGTTTCAGATTTGGGGTTTTAGGTTTTTTGTTTTTTTAAGTTATGTTCAGTGAATGGGTTTGAGTGGTTTTTACCATTCGATGCTGGTTACTAATTAGACCTAAATGAATTTGATTACCTAATTTTGTAGTGTAGGTTTGTCTTCGATTTGTTTGATTAATGGCTGCTTTGGTGTTAGTGGAGATTACATTCCCACGATGGTTTTTTGGGATGATTTTATTTTTACCCCGTATTGCATGTTCACTCATTCTGAGACTTTCAATTTGAGCAATAAGGGTGTGAACTATTTATTAACTTTATCGCTTAAATCACTGTTATAAATCACAGTATCATGAAATTGGACCGCCCAATTTATAACGATTGAGAAGGAACGATTTCGAGAAACCTATGAGATTTTGAGGCAGGGGCTATTTTGCAAGGTGGGGTTATGCTGGTTGGGTCATTTAGAGCATATAAATACGAGTCTAGGGTGACTAAAGATAAAAACGGGAATGATCTGTGGAGGCTTAGAGTTTTAGACATGAAGTTTGGTATGTCGCCAACATTGGAGGGAAAGAGAGAAGGATAAGAAAGTGTGTGCTGCGTTATGATCCCTTTCTACCTCTGCAATATTTATTATAATTATTATTATTAATAATGATAATAAAATAAAATAAAATAAAATCACATCTTTTATAGAAGAGCTTTCTTAAGGCACAGGGGTTCCACAATTCATTTGTGTGCTTGCAAGCAACTAAGGTCACAAGGTATTAAATGCTGAGGTATTAGTCCCCCCCCCCAAAACAAATAATAAATCAATAAATGTAGAAAAACTCAGGTATTAGTTAACTAACAAAACTCTTAAGCATCATGTCTGTAAACTAAAGCATAGTTTATGAATGACTGTTTGGACTAGGGAACTCCATTAAGCTAAAAGTTATTTTTGTGTTCTTTTGGTATCACTAAGGTATTAGTTAACATACAAAATTCTTAAGCGCCATGGCCTATGTTAGTTTTATAATGCACATTCATGATTGTAAATTGCCTTAGTTTTCTATAATCTGTGTCTTGGTGTGTTTCGCGATCCAATCTGGGTTGAAGTATAACTGTTTTGTGCATTTCATTGTTGTTAAGTTTTGAAATCTTGTAAATAGACACTATTGGTAGAGAGCACATGCAATGCTGTCTTTTGGTTTCCGTGATTTGTGGTCATGCAAGAGACTCATCTGGGTTCTTCTCATAACCAAATGCTCTCGTTGGTATGACTATTATATACCTAGACTGATTCTAATTTTCGGTCTTTCAGAACCCTTACATGGTAAACATCCTGCTGGCTGGTCATGACAAAGAGACAGGTCCCTCTCTATACTACATTGACTACATCGCTACCCTTCACAAGGTTGACAAGGGAGCATTTGGTTATGGGTCATATTTTTGTCTCTCCATGATGGACAGACACTACCACAGTGGCATGTCAGTAGAAGAAGCGATTGAGCTGGTCGATAAATGTATAACGGAGATTCAATCCAGGTTGGTTGTGGCACCACCAAACTTTGTGATCAAGATTGTTGACAGAGATGGAGCGAGGGAGTATGCCTGGCGTGAATCTGTCAAGGACACCCCAATTGCCCAACCTGAGGCTTTAGTAGTTTAATTTGGTGTTATTTTTTCCTTTATCTTTTTGATGTTTAAATGGGCCGACAACGAATGTTTTGTGACTTATATCAGATTGCCTAGAACTTGTTCCAAATGCTATTCCGGTACTTTATTTACGGGGTTATATTTGGTGACGTTCCAGAGTCGTAATTTGGAATGTCATGGGCTTCTGACGAACCAGTTCTTCTCAAGTCTCTCTTGGATTGGAAAAAGCTCTCTGGAACTGAAATATCTGAGAATGATTATTTATATCTTCAAATGACTCGCATGCAATTTCTTTTCATGATTATACAAAGTGCCAAGAGCATTTATTATTAAAATCCCTTTCCAAAACGTAAAATCATAATGGTTATTGAAACATTATTTGTTGACGTGCCAGAGTTGTAATTTGCAGTCAATTTTTCTTTTTTCTTATTTGGTTTGGTCATAGACTTTTTTCCCTCCTTTTTTTATTCTTACCACCCGAAAAACGAATCAATAATGATACAGATGGCATGCCATATCCGTTCCAATAAGCTAGAATTGATCACAAAATTACTTAATTTTTGCTAGTTCTGCCAATTGTACATCATCAAAGCAATTTGAAGGTCTGGTATAAATTGGACGAAGACAAATAGTGCTCTTGAAGTGGATGTTTTCCCTCTTTTTTCTTGGAAGCGAAGTTGAGTGTTGCAGCAGTATCTTACTCACAAAATTTGTATGGTACAACAATAAATGTCATGACGATTGAATGATTATTAGAGTTGTCGTCTATCCATTTACTTAAACGCAGTGAGAATACGTGACTTCTAACCAATGAGCTTCGGACTTCCTTGTAGCTAACAACCTATGCGCACACGTAGGTTTATGTCTATATTTTTTTGTACTTGATATTCAAGTCCAGTGACCTCCATTTATGAACAAAGGGTTGAAGTGCCTATATAAAATGAAAAGAAAACAACTTCTTGATCACAAGACCAAACTGAGTGAAGAGTGAAATATACACCATGGAACACACTTCCATTTTCCCTAGTCCTCATCAAGCCAGCCCCCATGTTCTATTGTTGCCACTACCTCTTCGAGGACATGTTGCGCCATTTATGAAACTAGGACATCAGCTTGTTAGACATGGAAGCAAGGTCACATTCTTAACTACAGAGTTCATACGTCCGCAGATAGAGAATGTTGGCGAGGAGCAAGAACATATGAGGATTATTTCTGTTCCTGATGGATTAGCACTAGAAGATGACCACAAAGATGATGATCAGCTAGTTCAGAGATTTTTACATGTCATTCCTGGTCACCTGGAGAACTTGATTAGGAAGGTCAATGAAGATGAACTGATTGGCAATAGCCGGATTACCTGTCTCGTAGTTGACGTGGTTCTGAGTCGGGCTCCTATAGAGATTGCAGAGAAGATGGGGCTAAAACATGCCATCCTTTTCTCTTCAGCACCTGGAGTACTGGCACTGATACTTCACATTCCAAAGCTTATTGAGGCTGGCATTATAGATGCTGATGATGGTAAACCTTTGAACCACAAATGATGTAAATGACCTGTGATGGAACTTAGATGGAGAACAAGTAAAAAAGAGTTAGCACAAGAATATTTCATATAACAATTTTAACTGAAAAACTAATTTTTTGTAGGTACTGTGAAAAAGAGCGAGAAGATACAGCTATCACCAAATTTACCAGCCCTAGATAGTGCTGATTTTATTTGGAGGAGACCAGGAAACAAGACCAACTTGTACCAAAAGGATATGTTTCAGTACCTGCTTCTTGTTAACCAAATTTTGAAGGTTCCCAACTGGGTTCTATGTAACTGGTTCCACGAGCTTGACCCTTCAGCAAATGCTTTACTTCCGAACATAATCTCTGTTGGTCCGTTGGTTGCCAATAATGGGAAATCTATTGGAAACTTTTTGTCAGGGGACTTGACTTGCTTACCTTGGCTTGATAGGCAGGCTCCTGGATCGGTCATTTATATCGCCTTTGGTAGCACATCAAAGTTCGGTCAGCAGCAATTTCATGAGCTAGCACTTGGCCTTGAACTCATCGGTAAACCATTTCTATGGGCTGTTCGGCCAGACTTCATCGATGGGATTTCTATTGAATATCCCGATGGTTTCCTGGATAGAGTAACAAATCTTGGAAAGATAGTTAAGTGGGCACCGCAAGAAAAGGTGTTGTCTCACCCTTCCATTGCCTGTTACATGACTCATTGTGGTTGGAACTCAACTATGGAGAGCATAAACATGGGGATTCCCATGCTATGTTGGCCCTACTTTGCAGATCAGTTTTGGAACAAGAGTTGTGTATGCTATGGTTGGACGGTTGGCATTGAAATAAACCCCGACGAGAATGGAATGGTCACGAGGCATGAAATCAAGAGGAAGGTGGACGAATTGCTGTCTGATGAAGGCATAAAAGCAAATGCACTCAAGTTGAAGGAACTGGCTCAAAACAATGCCCTTGAAGGGGGGTCCTCAAAAAATTTCAAAGACTTTGTTGCACAGCTGATGCTTTAATGGACAGCAGCATCTTTCACTATCATCTTAGGCTTGTTAATCTTTGAATTTGATAAATTAAAATGCTGCTATTGTTGTCATGATTCTATCAAAGTGCATTCACTCTCAAAATAATTTATTGCCTTTTTTTCCTAGGTTTCTGTTTGATTGTGCCGAGTTGTTAATTAGTGAGATTTATATATATATATATATATATATATATATATTACATATCTTGTTATATACTATCATCAATCAAATAGTCGTCACTACATCAGTACCAAATAAAATTTTATCTTCATTGTCTTGTTTTATATATACTAAGTATCTCTCTTCTCTTTTCTATCCTGTAACACTAATCAAAAGCTACCAACGAGGGGTGGGTATTTGATATTTTGGCCTGGATTTTTAGTCCTGCTGGTGGTCCTCTGTTGATTTCCTTGTGTTAGAAAACATATGATGAATCAAGAGTGAAGGAGTCCAGATATGATTTAGGATACCCCTTGACTCGTTGCTTGAAATTTGATCATTTGTATTTGCAGAAAGTTTACTTTTGAATCATGTAATTTTGAAGATTTGATACAAAAATAGTGGGTTTCATGAGACGTTGCTGTATGGTCTCGAAGAATGCTTTACCCCTTGCCAAGAAGGAAAGAAAAAAATGATGATGATAACGGCTGCCATCTCAAAATTCAAATTTTCCTGTGAACATTCAATTTCCACGTCAGGACGTACTTTGTACAGCAAAAGTTCAAACGCCAATCAAGTGCTCAGCATACGATGTTTGCAACAAAACTGATTGAAGATTATAATGGAGGTTAGGACTCCAGGTTGAAACCAGCCGTTTCTGTTGTGTTTCTCTGCTGATGAGTGCGATCTTGGTGCTACAGGTGAGACTGGGCTTGTGGGTGATCCGTCAACAGATTCTGGTGGCAAACTTGGTGCTAATTGATGAAGATCACCAGGACCTGCAAAATTGCGCAGTTATCTTTTGGCATATTCTAACACAAATTAGAATTGAGATGTTTTTCTTTTAACACAAATAATCCATGGATTGTATAAAAATGTCAGCGATGAAGAAATGATTAAACTTAATTACCTGGCATTGGAGCTGTCGGGCCTCGGAGAGGGGGCAGTGCTGGTGACCCTGCAGCAAAAAAAAAAATACAAATAACTAACTGCTGGTGAAATATAGCTGTATTTATTTATTTATAATAGTGGGTAATGAAAACTTGCTGTCAATTTATATCATGAAATCACATACTAAAAATCCAGAATTCAATCCAGACTTAATGATCACTCCCAAAAGTACTTGCTATTCAGTTGATAATTTCCCTGGACTTGACCTCAGCATATTATCCCTTTCTTCCACAGAAGTGCTAACTTGCGACTAATCCGATAACGGAAATATCTACATGACTGTGTCTATAATTAAGTCTTAGATTTTCACACATTATTCAAAAACAACAAAAAAATGCAAAAATAAGAGCAAGATCTAATAATATTAACGGATAAATTAATTGAAAGGTTCGGATTAATTATCTGAACCTGAGCAGAGCGAGTCCAAAGATACAAGACTTGATAGAGAGCAAACAGAAGGCAAAGCAATCACTCTGGACTCATCCAATGGGAACCCGAAGATTAGAGGCTGCTTGATTAGGTAACAGAAGCAGTTTCCGTCACTGGAATTGAATCCCTTGGAGAAGGCATCGCAGCACTGAGAAGTTGCCGTGTCTGTGACTCTGTTCGGCGGTGCCGAGACGTAGCCGAGGCACGGAGAGAAGGCCACCAGTTCATCGCTGCAGCCAAGTGGTGACGCTGGAGATGGTGCAGCGGTTGCAACGAGGAGGAGCATGGAGGTTAAAACGGCTGGGAAAAAGATGGTCGTCATGTGAGTCACGTTTAGGGGAGAGAGAGAAGGGGGGGGGGGGGGCGGGTTCTTGTTTGTTACTAATCAGTTACGGGCGTTTCCTTTATACAGGAAGTGAATTTGAATGGCGGGAACGGGGATTTTCGTGTTCTCTTTCCGGTGAGTTTACGTAAATGCCCTTGTGATCAGTGTACTGTTTCTGAACGACAACGTTTTTGGGGGAGAGGAGAGGCCTGATACTGTGATACTCACTTTCGCCCGTGGTCCTATAAAAATCGTCTTCTTTAGATTTTCAAGTTAGATAGCTTGCTCATCCCTGTGCTTTAATTTTTTTTAAAAAACTAATTAACCTCTTACTTGAAGCAAATTAAAGGTAGAGGAAAAGACAAATCCCATTCGTATTGGCTCGTGCATTTGGCCTTGGTGGTTCTAAGGTTGTGTCGTACACTGATAAGATCATTGAATTCGTGATTTGCTGGTTCTCTCAGAAAGTGAACCAATCTTATATTTTGATAGAGGAACCAGTTTTCAAGAACTCATGACTGAATACAAATCCCAGGATCTTTGGTGTCCATAGAATTAGCACTGTTACTGCAGGAGTAATTTGCAGATTGTGAACTGTGGGCGCCATTCCATTCTGCCCTCCCAACATTCTCGATTCTTTAACCATGAATGAGTTGGAATAATCTTAAACATTTATGTTTCTCGAGATGAAAAACAGAATGCAACAAGTACGAGGTCAGCTGCTTAACATAAATGTTTTCACAACGAACACTACAGCAAACAAGATTCAGCAACTCCTGTTTCTGTGAAAGATGCTATTACAGTGTCACCCTCTCGTTATCCTATACTTAATAAGACTGCAAAAGATTAACATCTGAAAGCATGCCCTTAACAAGGTATCGGGTGGTAAATTAGGACCCGTCACACAAATTTTGAGGTGAAGGTACCGTCAATGGATTCTACTGAACTAGCCGAAAGGCTAAATTTTTACTGACTTGGGCATGGATAAAGCATGATCTTGATTTATTTTTCTCCATCTGGTTTGAAATTCGAGTCAGTAGTGGTTGTGCAATTGGTGGGTGAAATCATAACCAATTATTTATCACCAACCTTCCAAAATCTCAAATCAGCCATCCAAAAGCTATAGTTGCCAAAGAAAAGAAACCGAAATACTCAAATATTTATCTTCGCTACTACATATATTTTACACAAAAAAGAGAGACAGATTCTTTAATAAATAATCACCCAAATTGATTTTTAATCATCTAAACAAGCTTCAAGACAATAGCTCGCACTCCGAGATGTGTTTTTGTCAACAAATGTAAGAAACAACATCTAGAAGAGTACAGATCCTAACGCAAATAGTAGAAGAGATGGCGAAAGGCTATGGGAGGGCACCGATGCTGATGTTGGAGTAAGAACTGGGCGACTCCCGGCAGTTGATGTCGGTGCCCTATTATCTCCTGTAGATGACGGCGGAGTCAAGAGAGGTGTCGTATCAGATACTGGCGGGAGAGTGGATGGTGTTGGCTCTGGAACAACAGAAGCTGCTCACAAGGGGTAAATTCTTTAAGTATTATATATATGCATTGAAATACATTAGACATATGACTATATAGATTACCTTTAGGACTAGCAGATGGAGAAACTCCAGGTGAAAGAGTTGGCCCAAGGGTGACAGGACCTGCCAATCATCAAAGTATAAGCATACAGTTAACTAACTTGAACCAGAGCTAATTAAAAGTACAAATAGAATCTTCTTAAAGTTTTTTTAAGAACTCTCTGCTCAATTGATGACTGCATAACAGTCAGCATTAGATCTATTCAGGTGCACAATTGTTGCTGGAATGGTCATTTAAGAGGATTGGAACATCACGATGGCTCAAAAACCATACCTGGAGCAGGAAGCGGTGCACCTGTGGCTGCAAGAGCAATCAAGTTTTGCTTCAGTATTTTTACCACCCATGTATCAATACTCAGCTTTTGAGTAATTAGAAAGAAATCAATACATTAATAGACAGATAAGAAGAAGAAGAAGAAGAAGAAGAAGAGATCCTTAATGTTTTAATTACCTTGGCATTGAAGTGGGACACCAGGCATGTTACAAGCTCGAGGCAGAGAAATGGCTAAAGTTCTATTGATTGGTATGCTGAAGGGGACACTTCCAGTTACAACAAGACAGAAACAGTCCCTCCCATTGCTTGTGAGGTTCTTAAGGGAACCGCAACAACCTGCCGTCGGTGCGGTACCATTGGCAGAAGTACTATTTGTAAGAAAATTCATACATGGTGTGAAGGTAGCAAGCACCGAAGCCGTGCACGCAGTATTGATCTGGCCATGAACAGGCAAAGTCATGAATGCCAGGGCTACAGCCAGAAACGGAGTCATGCGCGAAAAGGGCACAAAACGCTCCATGCGGGTGTGTTCTTGCAGCTAGGAGTACTTGCGGGAGAAAAGTAAAGGAAATTATGGTGTTGAAAACCAACAGGAGGTAGATGACTGGGTTTCAGAGCTTGAAAATATTTGTGTTGGGGAAAAAGAGGATGAGGGGAAGGAATTTATAGAAGGTGAAGGAAATGGAGGGAATTGCCAGCTTGATCGAAGTTGGTTTTGGAGCTCAACTGCCTCAACTAACTTTGTCCAAGGAAGGATTTTGATTTTGACACCTGTTGAATTGTGTTTTCACCTGGACATTCTTGCTCATTTGATGGGTCTATCCTGATTTGACTTCAACCAAAAAGAGGCTTGCTTTTACCCCTGCAATCCATTTTTTTCTAAATTGTTGTCAACCTACTATTAGCCATTTTTTCAACACAGAAGTTATGATCTCAGCCAATAAGAATCATCTGAAGCTAACAAGTTTAACTCCTTCGGTCCAAGTTTTCTCAGCCACTTCAAATTTGCTTCTGATAAAGGAAGGACACCTAGAAATCCTGATTTTATTTGGGCCGAAAGCTGTAAGACTCAAGCCCATTTATAATAAATTTCGGACTTTGATCCCAGAAATTTGAAGGTCATTTGAAACTCATTTTAGCCCCAACCATATGCATAAGAAGAAGAATAGTTATATAAATCATGGGTTTTGCTTTTCAATAAAAAAATGACTTTGCTCTTTCTTAGAAAATCAATCTCACTTTTTTGGGCATGCATGTGTTTGTATATCTGTACTTCACACATGATTAACTGGCCAATCCCACCAATAAATTTATCAGTCACCGGTCGGACGATACTCCCAAACAAGAGCTTCATCGGAGTATTCCCTTGTCCAATGAGTAGACTAAGAAGTGTTTGCGAGTGAGTTCTGACTAGAGATTGAAGAAAAAATATTGTTTTGATGTTTGGTAAAGATAAAAAAACTGAAAAATTAGTGTAGGTACCATATGATAAAATCAATTAACCCCGTTTCATTAAGAAGAGTTGCTTTTCATGTGTTTCATCTTGCGCACCCTCCCGTCCCTCAAACTCCACCTCTGCAAATAATATACAAACTCATCAAATAATATACAAACTCATCTAGCAGATCACAGGGACGAGAAAGAGGAGTACCACATGGCTTGGTATTCCTCACGCTTGCTAGAATCAGCCTTGCTATAGAGCATGTACCACATGGCTTCAAGAGGCATCAACATGGGTCTATCGTGGCCATGCTATCAGCTAAAGTCATGGCACAATCAGATTGCACTGATGTTCTAATTAGCTTGGCTCCATGCCTAAACTATGTCACTGGAAGCTCTTCGACACCATCTTCTTCGTGCTGCTCGCAATCAGCTAGTGTTGCTCTATCATAGCCACAATGCCTCTGCGCCGTATTAAATATCGGTGGTGCATCATTAGGTACTAGCATCAACGAGACGCTTGCACTAGCACTTCCCGATACCTGTGAAGTGCAAACTCCGCCTGTTAGCAAGTGCAATGGTGAGTTTAAAAACAATTTATCTTCCGGAAAGTGCATGCATTATTATATAATATGGGTTGTATAATTTAATTTTTATGCTTCGGCAGATATTAACGTGCCTGGAATGTCTCCAGCTGATTCTCCTACAGGTTTGGCAGGTAATTCTTCAAGTACTCAATCTAGCCGATCATTGATAATCTCATGTAAATTACACCCATTATATTATGCTCAAAGCTAAAACAGATCAGGTTTTTCAACGGTAATGAACGGTGTTTTACACAGTTCATCTAGACTCGAGGTATTGTGAATTGAAATAGTAAAATTATTATTTTGTCCCTCTACTTATTGTGTCTTTAGCCTTGGGTCTGGGTTTATTTTTGATTTTTTGATTTCTTGTGCACAGTAAAATAACCATGATACCCATTAATGAGATAAAAGTGCACAGTTACCGTCGAGAACATTAAAGTTATTGCTCATATTTTTTTTTATGGCTAAATACGAAAATACCCCCAAATAAGATAAAAGTCCACAATAATACCAGGGGACATAATGGTAACTACATCTTTTTTTAAGATGACCAAATATGTATATACTCTCATATAAGATAAAATTCAATAGTTGATTGTAGGAATGTTCCAGTAATTTACCATTTTTTAAATTTACCATTTTTTAATATATATTATGATGTGGTACTATTAACGTGTTGCCGAATGCGTCGTTCATTTCTGAGCCCATGCAGGTTTCAAACGGCATGTGCAGCGGTTTTTGGCATTCAAAAATACCATACCAACATCTAAAATTATTCTCATGTTCTCTTCCTTATAGAATGGTGCATGGGGTTCTACAATGGTCAGAAACATGTCAATGGTCAGTTGAAATTTCCTCCCCTTTTCTCTTTATTGCGTCCAAAAATACTTGTCAGTCCCCTCTGTTTATTGACTTTTCATTGTAGTCCCTAATTTTTCCATTTCATTTTATGGTCCTTATTGTTGTTATAAATGTTTTGATTTCTTTCATTTTGGTCCTTCAATTGCAATTGATTATATATTGTAGTTTTATTTTGGTCCTTAATCTTTTAATTTCCTGAATGGTTTAAAAAAGTTAATATTTTCGGTATTAGAGTTTTGATTTATTTCAATTGTATCCTTCAATTCAAATTGATTAAATATTTTAGTTTCATTTCGGTTTCCAATCTTTTAATTTCAAGTTTTGTGTTAATTTTTTTAATTTTTTCTATATCAAAATTTTGATTTGTTTCAATTTTGTCCTTTAAATGAAATTTATTATATATGTGTTTTCCATTTTTCCCTTTATACTTTTAATCTTTTTTAATTCCTTTATTTATTTATATATATATATATATATATATATATATATATATATATATATATATTTCTTAAATAGTTACTATTTTTGTCTATGTTTATATATACATGCTCTTAGTTTTTATTTTCAATTTCTATTATTTCCACTGTTGTTAAAGTTTTAATTTTTTTATGTGATGTTTAAATTTTAATTTGTGTGAGTGATCATTTGAAAATTGATAATTATTATTTTTTCTCTTTGTTTTTTATTTTTTTATTTTTATTTATTCTTCAGTTCAAATAATATTTTAAAATCTCATAATATTTATTTTTGTTTTGTCATTTATTTATTTTTAATTGCTTTTTTTTTTTGTTAAGATTGTTAGGTGTTGAAATTTCTAATTATTATAGATAAGACACTCAAAATAATAATTATTATTATTTATAAGCTATTTTTTCCTCATAAATAGTGAGACTAATTATATTTTAAAATAATGATAAGTTTTGACAATGCTAACCAGATTAAGCAAATGAATGATTGAATGTCCACAATGATGATCTAATTGAGTCTTAACGTCTTAATCCTTTTCTTAATCTCTAAATATTTCTATGCAGAAATATGAATTTAAAACAGGCCTATTAACCAGCTAAACTAAATGATGAACAAAGCTTGAACAATATCTTGAGCTTAATGTTAAGCTTGAATCTGGCTCGAGCTCAATTAAAACAGAACGAACCAAATTTAATGGTCAGACCTGGCACCAACTCAATTACTTCCAACAACATCGGGATTTTAGGATGAGGGAACCGTTCTTAATTACCTGCACTTTGCCAAAATTCCTAACCTTAATTTCAAGAATGAATGAATGCAGGAGGATCTAAAACAGTTCCAGCAACTGGAGGGAGCCCTGGAAATGGCCTCATCATAAACAAGACCCTTCAGCTTGTTCTCTCTGTTGTGTTCATGGCATCATCTGCATCAGCTTTTAGCAGCTACTGAGTTCTGGTTGGAGTGGCTTGCTATGACCTCCCCGAGCTATATGAAATCTTTAACGTATTTACCTACAAAATCTTGTAATGTTTGTTTTACTATATATGTGTGCTGAGTATGTACGTTGTTTAATACTAAGTGTGGTGTGATTAATAAACCTTTCTTGTTTGCTTTGTTCTTCATGGATACCATATATATTCTAATTCCCTGTGAATTTGAATCAAGTAAAAAGGATTTTATTTTTCATTTCAATTCAATATTAGATTTTACTAGGAGATTTTTTTTCCCGGATTAGAAAGTCAAAACAATAGGTATATCAATCAATTTTCATTTATACCAAATGAGTCATTTATATTTTGTATTTCTTATGTGAATTTTGACTTTTTTCTGTTTGATTTTCTTAGTCACATATTTAAAACTTGATGAATAAAATACATTTATTTCAATAATACCTCAATCTAGCCATGATTTAAGTACTCTTGATAAGGTTATTCTGAATTTCCTAAAACATTTCGTGTCCAACACATAAACTAGAGAGTTTCTGAAAACTTCAAGATTGGATCTTGAATTGAAGTTTATGGACTTTGAAAATTGCAATCATGCTTCCGAATCAATAATCTTGAATTGAAGTTATGCTTTGTGCTCGGGACGTGTCCGGAAAAACAAAAAAGTCTGCTGCTTTGAACAGCTTATAATACGTCTAAAGCTAAGTGGTTGCAGAAGACTTGTCAAAGAGTAGAAGTTGTTCACCCACAGAGCTTCCGGGTCCGACCACCTCAAATTCCTGGCAGTTGACCGAATAAAAACCCGTTGGAAATTAGGAAGAGTTGTTCACCCAGATAACCGACTACTCATTTGTTTGCATCAGATCCCTTTAAAAGCCGTACCCACCTCTCCCCATTCCATCAAGCTACTCAAACTCAATAGCACAAGAGATCTTAAAATTCCACTGGCATTTCCAATACCCAAGTGAAGAGATTCAATGGCCAACACAGCGATGTCAATTGGTTTGGCCATGGTCCTGGTGACCACGCTCTGGGCAGGCGCCATGGCTCAATCAGATTGTACAAATGTTCTAATCAGCATGTCCCCGTGCCTAAATTACATCACAGGGAACTCCTCCACTCCATCCTCACAATGCTGCACTCAGCTATCAAGTGTTGTTCGCTCATCACCTCAGTGTTTGTGCCAGGTTCTTAAGGGCGGTGGCTCATCACTAGGGATCAATGTCAACCAAACTCAGGCTTTAGCCTTACCTGGTGCTTGCAAAGTGCAAACTCCACCCATCAGCAGCTGCAATAATGGTAAGAAGTTGGGAATTTAGTTTACTTTTCTCTTTACAACCTCAACTTTCTTTGAGGTGCCAATGAGCTACAGCTTTATTGGCACTAGTGCCCCTCCTCCCCCAAGAGGTTTCGAGTTCAAGCCTCTGCTTTGTAGCTAAAAACAAATTTCCCTGTCAAAACTCCTCTGAGATATCCCTGAATTACAGTCAGGGACGAGAATGAGTAAAAAAGAAAAGCGAAATCTCACAAGAAGGAAGATAGCACTGCACAATTTCAAAATTTTCGTTCTGATCTGATGCTGACCCATAACATTGTATTGGACAGGTGCCTCTCCAGCTGCCTCGCCCGCGGGAGCAACAGATACTCCAAGCACCCCTTCAGGTACAGCGTAGTGTGTAAATAGTGCAGCTGAAAGTAAATTATTAAACAAGTCATTGACTCCTTACACCAAGCTTTTTTGTTGCATATGATTACTTGCTATGAAAACAAAACATATGCCATATGGTTCGTCAAATTATCCCATGACTGTACACCAATAGATCCTCGGAAAAGTGTTTGCATCTTGTTAGACTCTGTTTTGCTATCAACTTGCTCATAGAGACATTCACTGGTGTAGGTACTGGATCCAAAACTGTACCGTCAACACAAACAGATGGAACATCAGGTGGAAGCTCCGTGACATTCTCAATCTCTTTACTGTTCTTCCTTCTCTTTGCCGCTTCATATGGTCCAACCTTCACAGTGATTTTCTGATCAGCCAGTCAACGCTTTTCACCATACCTCACACATTGCAAATCTTTGTTCATTGTTGTATTTTATAATATATTATGGGTCATGTATTGTTTATTTTTTTGTTACCTCTTTATAGATTGGTGTAGTTTTGCATTGCTGAGGAGATGTTTGCTCTCCTCCCTTCCTAATAAGATATATTTATGATCTATGATATAGGACATTAAATAGATTTTCATGTTCTATGCATGCAGCACATAAAACAGAGACTGCAGAGTTTGTCACTTCAGAGTTGAACATGAGCTGAGCTAAAGACAATGGAAATAAATAACATAATAATAGTTAAAGGTGTTAATCTGACAGTATTATATGTGCCGAAGTCAATACCCTACTAAAAACAAACCACGCCAGTCATCTTCCTCAATCTAATACCAAAAGTTACATCACCGAAAAAAGAAAACTGCAGAGGAAAAGCATCGTTAGAACAGACCTTGTGTTGTAAATTCTGTCTTCCAGATTATGAGATCCACTCGTGCAAAAACAAAAGTCACCAGATCTCAACTGCAGCCAACCACTGGAAGCTGAACTGAACAAAATGAAACCAACAGGACACCATGACATCCACATATTCAGGCAATGAAACAGAAGGCATGCTTGCCATGCTTCCAAGATGCCTCTGCACATTGCACGGCTCGTAGTTGGCTGCAAAATGGTTTCCATTGACACACCTACACCCAAAACAAGATACATCAAATTATATACTTGCGTGCAGAAGGTGTTTTCTTCATACACTCCAGCACAAACAATGTTTTGAAGCTCGGATCATATTAAAAATACAGGTTTATAAAAACGATCAGTGGCAAACCGGTCTACCACAATCTGGTACGATTTTGGAACAGATTAGGAACTGAACCGCCGAAGTTCTTGGCAAGTTAAAATTAATATAGCTATCAGTTAAGCCATTCAAAAAACTTGTCCATGTTTTATCTAAACTAAAAGTCCCAGCAAAACATTTTGCAGAACATCAAGCACAATTATAGGCCCCAATCAAAGCAGCTCCAATTGCATTATCTACAGTCGTCAATGGTTCTCTCTTTGAGCTTAGGATAGGCTGACGAACGAAGTCAACTGCTACAGCAAAACTCAGTTTGAATGATTATACTGGCCAATCACCTTGCCAATGCATGGAGCAGGATTTCCTGGTTCAAGCTGTTGCAAATTGAAAGGCGATACACAGAATAAAGACCATCAGCCTAACCCTTCTTGCTGCTTCTTTTGTTGAATTGCTCTAACTTGGCATGTTAAAGAACAGGCTAATTTGATAGCTGAGCAATGGTTCTAGAGCACGTTCAAAAGTCGCATCAGAACACAATGTCTTTGCAAGTATCTATGATAATATTAATGTGCCTGTCAAACTAACTTTGGGTTTCTTCTTTTCAGCATGTTCATAGAAACTAGGATCCAGCATATATTATTCAACCCATTATGAGTTTGAATAAAATTGTTAATGTTATCCACTCACTTCAAGCAAATTTAATCTGCTCTGACAATCATTATGGAATCTCCAGTGTCATTTATATCAATGGCTATTCATTACAATCTTCAGGTCGGGCCACGGGATGGTCAACAAGGTGAAAACTACCATACTCCACATTTACATATTGCTAGAGCTTGGACAAGTATTCTTGTTTATGTCAATGAGCATACAAACTTTTGCACTGTCACATTATTCACGCACAGAAACAGTCAATCAAACCCTACAAGATCAAAATCACAGCAAAAAAACACAAATAGAAAAGGAAAAAAAGAAAAAAGGGTAGAACTCCAGCTTGCATTCCAGGCATCATATAAAAAACAGGAAATATAAAAGGTTTGCAAGGAGAGGTGTGTTATCTAACCAGAAATGCTATATCGCATCCCTAACATACGCTTTGGAAGAGCCAGAAACAGCTTTGCTGCACGGTTCCATCAATTTTGTCATCGGATATTCCAAATCAAAACCCGAATCATTTCCAGCACACTGTTTCGGTTACTCACTCCTGTATTTCTACTCCCTATCCACATCCATTCATTAATAACTAGGGGATAATGATTAGCACACTAACAACATCTGCTTCAAATCAATTCGTATAACCTACAGTCTAAACTTAATGCATTCACCATATGCCAGAAATACGTTCATGGATACCCTGATATAGGTTTTTTGTCCAATTCCAAGACATGCCAACATAGATAGGATTACTTGATTGATATTTTTTAATATGAGGTTAATTAGGAACTAGTTTTCATGATTTATTTTAATTTAATTTTTATTATGTTATTTGAATCTAATAACCCAAATCACAAGTTTTATGAGTTAACCTGGTTGACTTGGGTTATTTTATTGTAATTTTTTTTTAGATTTTTATTTTATTTGCTATCTTGATCTCATGATTTAGATTGTGAATTTAGCAAGATAATTTGAGTCATTTTTTTTTTAACTTTATCGTTAAACATTGGGTTGATTGTAAATAAATTTTATAATTTGTTTTGTACTATCACAGTTTTTTTTATCCAAGTCGTGAATTTGTGAGGTTAACCCAAATTGATTTTAATTTTTTAATATGTTGTTTTAATTTTTTTTTTAAATGATGTTATCTTGTTTTTTTAGTCAAATTATATTTTTTTAATGATTCAAGTCATTTTTAGACATGTTAAATTAATTAGATAATATCAAATCAACTCGTATATGATTTAGTTATTTTAGTAAAAAATGCATTAGCGATGCTTGGATAGTTTTTTTTTAACTTGAAAAAAAAAAAAAAAAAACGAAATCACCAAAGGTGTGATTTTCTTATTAATTCTTCTATTATTTTTTTCCCCTCAAGTGTTTTGAATTATTTTTCATACAAAACTTGTCACTTACAAAATAAATATTAAAATAAAAACTTTCAATAAAATATTGATATGATTTTGAAATAGTTCATATTTTTTGTGCAATTTAAAATGGTGTGAAGTTCAACATGCTCAAGCTAACATATCAAAATAATCCTTCTTGAATTATAAAGTTTATGAGTTAAAACTTTTTTACAAGCTTGAAAATATCACTCAATACTTTTTATATATAGATATTCATATATTATTATTATTATTATTATTAAGAGGGGTATTTATTACTCTATATATTATAGAAAGAAAATAAACTTGAAGGAGAGTGACTGCCTCTCCAGCCCTTGGCTCCGCTACTATGACTAATCCAAAAAAATAATAATTAGAGATTTAATTTGAGAAGACATTGTCAAAGGCATGGTTAGAAAGAAAAAAATTAAAAAAATCCAAAGACAAAAGATGCAAGTAATTAAACATCTCTGTAAT
Organism: Salix dunnii; assembly: GCA_015731905.1. Taxonomy (NCBI): domain Eukaryota; kingdom Viridiplantae; phylum Streptophyta; class Magnoliopsida; order Malpighiales; family Salicaceae; genus Salix; species Salix dunnii. The sequence continues at coordinate 4,581,530 of CM027668.1, read as the reverse complement.
TTATTCATTTCCAAGCAATCTCTCTCTCTCGTCGATGGAATCGTTTTTCACTAACAATTATCATGAAACCAGTACAATAATTGACATAACAATCAAATTTGAGGATCAGTAGAGAGAAGACTAAACATCACCATGTCTCGAGATTTTCCCTTCAGAAGTAAGTACTTTCTCAGGACACCTTCCCTCTCGAATCCAGCCTTCTCCAGCACCCTCTGGGACCCTGCATTTTTTACGTCTACCAGAGCTTCTAGTCTTTCCAGATGTGGCCACTCGATAAATATAGTTTTAGCCACCAGCTTCACTGCCTTTGTTGCGAACCCTTTACCCCAATATTGGGAAGCGAAGGCATAACCAAGTTCGCCTCTGCAGATATCGTTGCCTGAATTTTTAGTCACCGAAACGGCACCGATAGGCCGGTTGTTAAGGCATACTGCCTTGAACCATGGATGGGGCAGAACTGAATTTTTGATGTAATTCAAGGCATCTTCTTTGTTAGTGTAAGGTTCCCAGGAGCAAAAACGAGCGACTTTCGCATCAGTAGCCCAGACCATGAAATCATCTATATCGGAGAGATCCAATGGCCGAAGTGAGATATCAGAGAAGTCATCACCACCCTCTTTTAACAAGTCCGATGTGAAAGAATTCTGCTCCATCTGTAAAATTATATGAGCACTTTTGAGAAGAGAAGCTTCAGATTCCTGGTAATTCAAGGAGGAATTGATATGTTTAAATGAAAAAAGTATCAAGAAGACGCAGCTGCTCGATAGTTTTACACAGAACAGAATGCAAGCGTGTGTGTGACCACAATAGATTACCTGGAATTAAAGCATGAAACAAAGCAAACTTGGGGTCCAAGTCTTTTACAAGGTCAATTTTGCTTTGCCTTGAGTGCTGAGCGGAGTGCATACTTTTATTGGATAAAAGAAATAATTGTGGCTGCTAAAGTGTTGTGGTCGTGGCCACCTTGTTTGACCTTCGTTTCTCTATCCTCGCAAGTTCCCAATACGGAGCGTTGCTAACGTCCAGGGTGGGTGGCTGCTGTGGATAGAAGAGTTTCCCAGCACCAATCCTTTGGAAAAATTAGAAAACTTTGAGCGTTCGTTCACCACCTAACCTGTGGTAATTAATTGATTGTTGGTTTAGCTCGCAAACTCATAGTCTATGTGCTGGAACTCCAGGATTACTGTAGAATAATTTCACCTGGATAGATTAGTTTTTCAAGGACTGTAGTTTCTGAATTCAAGACGACACTCTCTCTTGCTCGAATCAATGACAATCTGGCACAGCGATTTGATGATTGTCTATATAATATATATATATCAATCTTTTTTATATATATAATATAATTCACATTAGAAATACCTCATATTTTTTGTATCTATTTTAGAGAAAAAATGATGAAAGCCGCAGCGGTGTGCAATATATATATATGATCTGATTCGGGTTAACTTGAAATAATCTATAAATCCACAACTTGGATTGTGAGATGATGATAGTCTATAGAAAATAAAATCGAACCAATTATGAACCTCAATTCTTAGTTAATGTAATATTAAATAGTAAAATTTAAAAAAAAATAATTAAAAAAATGACCCAAATAAGTTAGATTAACAAGTCAAACTCGTGACAAGAATCATTTGACCAGGATAACCTCAAAAAAATAAACCAAAATAAATTATAAAATTTAATTCTTAATTAATTCAATATTAAAAAAAAAATTAAAAAAAATCCTAAGCCAACCAAGTTAATCTGTCTAGTCACGTATCACAATACCATAATAATCTTATAAAAATTAAATCAAAACAAATAATAAAATTTAATTTTTAATTAATAATTAAATAATATTTTTTATAAAAAAAATAGTTAGCTACATGTATTGGGATAAATTGATAAAAGAACCAAAACAAATTATATAGTTAATTTTCAAAACAAAACTAGTCCTTGTAAAGCTGATAGATTCGATCAATTGCTTGTATATCAACTACAAAACCAAGTCCGTTGAAAGGAAACTAAAGACGATCATATCTCTAATTTCACCTTTGCAATACCCATATTTCCTCAGCAGACCCTCTTTCAAAAACCCAGTTTTTTCCAGTACCCTTTGAGACCCTTTATTCTCCACCTCAACAACAGCATGAACCCTAACCAAACCTGCAACTTCTTTAAACACACCAGACACCGCCATCTTCAATGCAATTGTGGCTATCCCTTGTCCCCAGTATTCAGCAGCCAGCGCGTATCCAAGACGTGCTCTACAACGATCTTCACCAGATTCAGGGGAGATGGAAATATAACCGATTGAATGATCATCCAAACATATGGACCGACGCCATGGGTGGTGGATGGCAACCTTTTCAAGATACTTCAAGGCTTCTTCTCTAGAGTTGATGGAGTTCCATCTTAGATAACGGGTTACCCTATCATCACTAGCCCATTTCAGGAAGTCGTCGACATCAGAGAGCTTGAAGGGTCGGAGGGAAATTCTTGATGGGTCCATAAAAGACAGCTCAATCTGGAGAAGGCTACCGGTATGCTGGGACTTCAATTATTTATAATAGAGCTTTCACGATGGTAGCTCCCTTTTCCAATTATAAAACGAGTCGGGAGCAAGGAGAGTAAATCAAGTAGAAGAAGGTTATGAGAGCAGTCATTTTCCAATTTTTGAAGTTACCCAGGTGGGCACAGCCATAGCCAACCTCCTTCAAATAGCAGCCACTCGTTCGTCTTATCTCCCTTAAGCCGAGGGATAGGCTGACTGGTCTCACCATTGACCCGTGCAGCCTAGCATGCTTCTGGTCACTTAAGAAATTCATTTTCTTTCCCTTTTTTTTCCAAAACATCCTTTCATTTTGTTTTCTTAAAATTAAGAGTTGGGTTGACCTGACCCTAACCTTCGACTAAATCCACGACTGGGTGGAGAAATAGCTAGATGCTTGTGTTTATGTGCAGAATAATTCAATTGCTTTTTATATTCTTTAAAATTAAATTTTAATAAAATAAAAAATATTAGTAATTAATATAAAAAATGAGTAATAACAAAAAGAAGTTTCAAAAACATCACGAGTCAGTTAAATCCTGGTCTTAATTCTTAATATGAATTCCGATGATGGTTTGGTTTTTTCCTTGAAATTAATGATAGATTTCAATTGTTTTTGATACGCTAATATTAAAAATTAAAAAAAATAATATAAAAATTATTTTAATTAAAATATTTATAAAAAAAAACACCTTGTATTGTAATACCAAACACCCATCTTTATGCTTAATCCAAGAACTATATTGCAATTTTGACAGGAGAGTAGAGATAGATCCATATTGCCCAACTCAATCCAAGAAGCTAAGAATTATATAGTCTCATCTTTTTATTTCTCTTAAATTTTTTATTTATTTTGATTAATATTAACAAAGCTCTTAAATATTTATCCACCGATATTATTCTCTACTTTTTAAAAAGTAAAATGCACATATTAAAATTTAAATTTACAATTAAATCTTTTCTTGGTACTAAAAAAACATATTAACAACAAATTAATATATATATATATATATATATATATATATATATATATATATATAGATAAAAATGAATGAATTCCCGCATCGTAGACAATGCTAACTAGTTTTTACTACTTCAAGTCGTGAAACCTGGCTTGTTTTTTAATTTTTTCTTTCTTGACACATTTTCTTACGACGAATGTTCACGCAAATATGATTCAAGCCCAGGAACAAATGATACTTGCCAGTGTCACAACAAGTTCCTAATGACTCGACCTTGTCTTCCTGACACAGAAGGCATCGTATGCCCTTAACTCTCTCTTTTTCTCTACGATCTTTTTCAATGGCTCTTCGATCAGCAGGGCTCCCATCAATTGCTGCAACAAAATAACACGCAAGTCTTTCCCTCTGTTTTTTCACCCAGTCTATCTATCAGTTGGCTCATCTCTGAACACCGATTGCAGCAATTTTCTTCCACAACAAAGTTTTTTTTTGTTAAATCCCGTTCTTAGGACAGAGTATGAGTATCCCTCATTATAAGAATGTTGCTTTTCGAATCTCAAGATTTCTCTGATATTCACGTCACCAATCTTCCACATACAGCAGATTCATGCATGCACAAAACTCAATTTTATAAGCTTCTCCATTTCATCAGTATCCATACTGAGCAGCATCCACAGGCTTGACATGTAATGCTCTCTTCTTTAATTCATTCAAACAAATATAAATGATTAGGTGAATGAACTGTATACCCTTTCTTAGAATTTGTCCCCTAATTTTATATTATATATAGATGAGATGAGATGGGATGAGATTTCCGTTGAGTTAGAAGACGAACAAAATAGGATATCCAGCCTCCAGGCTTCCCTCTAGTAAGAGATGGGGGTCCGCCCGAGCCTGGTAACTGTGATCATGGACCATCATGAACACTACAGACACATTATTTCCAGTCGGGCGTCTCTGGATTCCTTCTCCCAGCTTTCTTTTTTTAAGTAGCACAACAAATCTAAAAATTTGGAGGAATGATATTGTTCGAGAAAAAAATGACAGAGTAACAAGGTTTGATTTTATCATAGTGCGATATTAATTAAATGTCATGTTTATGAAGCGCAACGACTCCATTACACACTTCATAAAAGCAACATTAGTGAATGTCATGTTTCTTAAGTGTGATAACTTAAGATGTTTGCATTGGTGTGATGAATACATGGATAGTAAGAATGAGGTCACTCAAACATGAGCAAGAGTTTGATTCATTCATGTTACTAATGAGCCTGGATTATCAAGTAGATAACGTAGACATAGATAGATAGATGAATTATATTTATATATTTTGGGATTGCTTGAATATTTTATTATTGAATTATTTTTTATGCATTTTGTATGTACATGTTTTTTTTTTTTTTGTTTTTTGCATTCTCTAGACTATTTGTGATTATGAAATATCAGAATATATTGAGTTTAGTTAGAAATTATCAATTGTGGTTTTTTATCGGTATTTTTAAACCAGATAAAATTTTAGATGTATTTCTTATACAGAGGAAATTTTTTCCAAATCTTGATAAAATTATAAAGATTTTAATTCTCTAAAATCATAAAATATATAAAAAAAATTATCAACAAAAACTTTAATTTTATAAATTTTTTCGGGCTTAAAATATAAAAATAACTTAAAACCTTACAATAGCTAAAAAATAGCTTGTGAATCAAATGTCCTAGTTTAGATTCGTGATATTTTAATATTATCATGGTTTGAAACCACAATATTATTAAAATATCATATTTTTCTTGTGTTATGTTGTTAAGTCTATTTTAGCATGTGTTATTTTGATATTTAATTATATTTTAGTGCTAATTGCCTATTTTGTCCTTTATTTCAGTTTTACTTCCATATTAGTCCCTGCTTTACAAGAACATTCATATATTTTCAAAGGGTGTTTCAGCCATCTAAAGTTAATACCATTATTAGTTCACTTAGCTAAACAAATTCTCTAGCATGAGATGATGTTAAGACTTAGAAGGTGTTTGATATTGTGGTTTGAACGCAGCTTGAAGAAAAAAAACATGTGGAATTGTTGTTTGGTAATATATTAAATCAATGAAATAGTTGTATGGAGCCCATAAAAAATTAGATGAAACCACAATTAAAGAGAAGTTGCTTCACGTGGCTTGTCACCCATAGATTTTATTAATTCAACAACAAAAATTACCGTTAGAAATTAATTCCCACAAAAGCCCTTGTCCTCACCATCTCTGCTCTTTAAGGTCTGTTTCTCTTAGCATCCCCTTTAGATATGATCTTAGCCATTGCCACTAATGTCAAATGTTGTATTGGTCATTGTGCGTCAAACTTGAGCAATGAATACAATGCATCCTCGTATTTTCTTTGTCATAACAAAATAGATTCATGACATTACTAAACAAAGAAACTGATAAATCAAAGAAAATCCAAAATGCACCGTAAAAAGAAAACAAGACTATCAAGATCTGTAAACTATTAAAGAATTAAAAAAAACATTGTGTTTCAAGAAAAGAAGAGAAAGAAAATAAACGACTTGTAGCTCTTCATCGATGGCGAAAAGGAGAGGGTCTGGAGATTAATTCACACAAAAACCCTTGTCTTCATCATCTCTGCTCTTTAAGGTTTGCTTCTCTTAGCATCCCCTCTAGATATGATCTTAGCCATTACCACTAATGCCAAATGTCATATTGGTTGTTGCGCGTCAAACTTGATCAATAAATACAATGCATTCTTCTATTTTCTTTTCCATAACAAAATAGATTCCTGACATTACTAAACAAAGAAACCGATAAATCAAATAAAATCCAAAATGCACCGTAAAAAGAAAACAAGACTATCAAGATCTGCAGGCTATCAAAGAATAATAATAAAAAAACATGGCATTTCAAGAAAAGAAGAGAGAGAAAAGGAACGACTTGTGGCTCTTCATCGATGGCGAAGAGGAGATCGAAAAAGAAGAGAGGGTCAGGAGATTGTTAGGAAGCGGAGGCGCCTATGGATTGTAGTTGAAGAAATAGATGCATTGTTGTCATTGTTTTAATTCATCGAAAGAAAGAATTTTCTAAAAGAATAACAATAATCTCCTACTTCTCATCAAACCAACTGATCCAGAATTGCAATTAAATTGTGCTATTCCACACCAAAAAAAATATTTATACAATGATCTATTCCACATGTTTTTTGGTGTGGTTGTTTAGCACAATTTATTGTTTGGTAATAGTGAGAGTTGGATTTCATTTGCAATTAAATGGGTTTGTGTTTGTTTCTCAATTAAATGGGTTTAGTTTGTCCCATTTTGAATTTGTTTGTAGAGATTAATTATTTTTTATTTTATTTCATTTTAAAATATATTAAAATATTTTTTTTTATTTTGTATATTTTTTATATTAAAATAATAATAAATCAAAATTATTAATTTTTTAAAAAATATTTTAAAAAATAAAATAATGCTAAACAACCACACCAAAAAAAAAAATGTTTAGGGGATAGATTTTCTAAAACAGTAACAATAATCTCCTACTTCTCATTAAATCAACTGATCTAGAATTTACCATCACACCAATAGAAATTATGATGAATCCTAAATTTATACCACATTATACTTCGGATGATTTTTTTATTAGATATTGTAGCTCATGAAAATAGTCAGAAATTGCAGAGACCTTCACGTATGAATCTTGTTTATGATGACATTGCAAGTAGTTTGTTGGAAGAATAAAAAAAATGTTTATTTTACTTAAATTATTAATTACATTGTGTTTATTATGATTTTTAAATTTATAATATTTAAAAAATAATATATATATATATGGGGGCCTCCTTTAAAATAATTTAATAAATTAATAACAATATAAAAAATATAATAATCAAATATATAAAATTATTTTATATTAAACTTCAAACTCAATAATAATTTTAATGAAATATCTTAATTTCAGTTACTATTTTTAATTTTAAATTACAATAACAACTGCAACATAACTAGTGTGGGCCTACGTCTGAGGTAAGAAGTCTATGCCTCTCGAAGTGGGACCCAGTAAAAAATCTTGACGATGACGGTGGTGAGGGAGGGCCCATGTAAAGCTGAAGCGGTTCTCAATCCCCCACAACTGACTTGAGTTCCTCAGCTGCTTTTGGGTTCTGCAATTGTGGATGATAACAATGGAAATGGTGAAGGATAGTGTTTGAAAATATATTAAAATAATATTATTTTATTTTTTATTTAATTTCGAGCAAATTAATTTTTCTCGACCAATTATAATTTTATTGACGCAGCCAACTTCTCATCGAAATCGTCCTTGATTTTCTAAGGCAATGATGCATAATGCACGTCGCTTTAATTACTCGTGTTGATGTGATGAATAACTCTCGAGAACACGTACGAAACAGAGCACAGATTGGCCAGAGCTTAGCCCACTGAGGTCATGTCTTTATTTCAGGCCTTCAATTTTCTGCATAGTATTTTTATAACCACAATCTGAGGTTATCGATGCAAAGAGCTGAGGAGAGGATGCTTCTGCAATGGCTTGAATTTAGCATCACTGTCGTAAAAATAACCTCATTTACTGAATTATACAAAACCATTTCACAAGAAAAATCCCATATCTAAACTTCAATTAACGTCACTGCGCTAGCCAATCAGGAGTCGAGACAGACAGAGAAAGCACTTCGTGGCAATTCAAGAACCGACGTGATTGTCATTTGTAAGGCAAGGGGAGTGGTTTGATCAAAACCACTGATATCCATGCATAACTTCCATTAATCAACCACCCCTCAATCCCACGATCTCTCTTTCCTTGTTTTGACTGCCCTCTCTGCTATTTCATGGCCGATGCTTCAGGTCCTGGTGACGTGAAGAGTGGAATAGTAGGTTTAAAGTGTCAAAAAAAGTACAGCCCACTAGAAGGAAAAGAGAGTGACCGATCTAGTGCTATCATTCACCATTCTGTATTAACCATTCCGTAGTCTCTCTTTTCTTTTCTCTTTTCTGTATTCATGTTGGGTTATAATTTTACTTGTATTTTTTCTTACTGGGTTTGTGCTGGTAGGTCTTGTCTGTTTCTAAGGCTTTGAATTTGATGGGTTTTTATTATTATTATCGACAAAACCAGCTGAAATAAACTATTGGAGGGCGCATTAAAAAATACATAAAGAAAGGGAGCCAAGAGAGAGGAGAGAGAAAGCGAGGTGAGAGGAGAGCAAAAATACAAAACCTTCTTTTGGACTGGTGTCTGAGGCATGCACGTCTGGTCTGTTGATCATAACTCTCGGGGGCCTCTCTGCATGTCTGTTCTATGAGCTCAGGGATTCCTGCCGATAAATTGAGGTTTAAAGAGCAAGGAATACGGGGAAAAAGTTATTCTCTTTCTTTCTTCCTTGTTTGTTTTGATTTTTGGTTTTTCAGTTGGTGCTTGGAAATGGAAGTGATCACAGAGCTATAGTGAAAGCAGAGGGGTTCATGGATCCTTTTTTTGGCCCTTTTATTTCTTGGTTTACTGAATATGATGGTTTTGACTGTACCAGTATCAGTCTTCTGCCTATCTTTCCCTAGCATAAACCTTCAGGGAAGTCACTTGTTCAAGAATTTCTCTCATATATTTTGAGCTCGAAGCTGGTCTTGATATTAGCCCCTGAAATCCATGGATACTTCTGGGTAAAATCCCAAATCCTTCCAGGTAAATCTCCTGTCTTTTTTTGGTTAACAAAGCCTTCATTTTTTAATTAAATTTGGTAGTTCTTTCATTGATTTTTTTTTATATATATATTCGTGCTAAGTCTAGGAATATAGTATTTGATTGAGATGATAAAAAAGAGATCAAGAACAGCAACAAGCAAGCAGGCTCTAATGTCACAGCACAGCTCAATCCCATCTCCAACAGACAAGTTCAGAAAACCTACTTCATTTCCGAAATTGCTCAATGGCTTCACCTTCAAGAGCTTCTCAGAAACAACAGAGGCAATTATGAGCCCAACCTCAATTCTTGATAGCAAGCCCTTCTCAGGCCTCAAAAATCCCTTCTGGCATGATGCTAATCCCAGTCCTAAGGCCCTGGAACCTGAGAGCAGGCGCCACTGGGACAAACTAGACTCCAAAGGCATTGGTCTTGGCATTGTTGATTCTCTTGAAGATGAGAAAACCGACTCCGATTTGTCAAAACCAGAAAGAAGAATGGTTCTGTTTGGATCCCAATTAAAGATCCAAATCCCTGCTTCGCCTCCACCATTTCTTTCACCAACAGATCAGTCTCCCAAACTTCATGGTGATTTTGGTATCAAAACGAGAAACTCTCAATTAGGTTTTTTCTCTTCAGGTTTATCCCCTTCTCCAGTGAAGAAATCATTATTCGGATCGGCTAATTCGGGTATGGACACTCCTAATTCTCCCCGGGTCTTCACTAGGTGTCTTTCTGCTAGTGAAATGGAGCTCTCTGAGGATTATACTTGTGTAATCACTCACGGGCCTAATCCCAAAACTACTCATATTTTTGACAATTGCATTGTTGAGAGCTGTTGTGGTGTTGTTGGCTTCTCTGCTTCTTTAAGGAAAGACAACAGTGGATTTTTGGGTGACGGGTTAAGTTATGTATCTGATAGTTTCTTAAGCTTCTGCTCTTCTTGCAAGAAGAATCTGGAGCAGGGAAAGGACATCTACATTTACAGGTTAGTTCAATTAATAAACCTGCGTACTCTTTTCTTGGAATCTCAAACTATTTCCAGATAATTTTGAACTGATAAGTATACAAATATCTCTGATATTGGACTGGCTTGATATGATTTAGATTTCGTTTGTACTGCTTCGATTGTTTTGTTTCTAGTTTCATCTCCGATTACTTGCCAATAAAATTAAAGCTTTCCTTAATGATTTGATTCTTTTTTTTTTTCAGAGGGGAAAGGGCATTCTGCAGCAATGAATGCCGGTACCAGGTGATGTTGTTAGAGGAGGGAATAGATGAAGTTGATCCAGATAATGCTTGTGGAACTTGTTCCTGATGCCAGTTTTCATAATTTTGAGCTGTATTCCTTTGTGGACCAACCTAAAAAATAAACCAACCAGGCAACTACTCTCTCGTGAGGGTAACTTTGTAGGGCTATTACCAAATTCTTGCTTCAATTCCAAGACAGGTGTGATTGATAAAAGCGTGAGCAAAGATAGTTGGTAATTCAACGCAATGCTTGAATCTGTTTTCAAGTCTTCTCCTTTGTTTTATCACTTCGTTACTCTGTCCTTGTAGAAATCGACAGGGGCCCAGAAGCCAAAATATGATCTGTAAATTTGATTTCATTGAAGTGATAATTTTGGTGATTGATGTTGGATTTGGCCACAGAGTTTGGTTTAAAGTTGGTGTGGTGATGATGTGTGCCTAAAGCTTACCTTATCTCTTCTTTATATTATATAGTGCTAGTAGCTATCATAGAATAGTTAATTAAGCACACAGGTCCAACAATCTCAACTGTAGTCGATCCTTTTCGTTTCTTTGGGACGTTCCCTCTCCATCTTCTTATTAATAATGTTCTTGTTGTCAATCTGTCTTGGAATAATAATTCCTTGTATTATCTGTATTACTCCATGGCCCATTGATGCAAGCAAGACTTGTAATTATTGAAGGGAACAGTTGAGAGGGAACTAGTCTCTTTGACTGATCAAGCAGGCTAAGTTAGAACTCATAAGATGTCGTCCAACTTTCAAAACTTCTAATGCCAAGTCGTCATTTGCCCCAATCAAATATTAGTATTCTGAAAGCAGAATCACTGGTGGATTACCTTGAATAATGCTGGATAAGTTAATGGTGTGATCTTTATGCTTTTTCAGCCTCGCACCAGCCTGACACAGGTAGGATTTCATTCTTTTCGAGTGCCAAAAATTTGTTATCAGGGATTTGAATTATTGGCCTTTTCTACAAAAACGATTGACAGTTTGCTGTTGCTTTGTGTAAGGGAAGAAAGCTGCCCAGCTCGCTTTGTATCTTTTGTTTTCTTATCCAAGATGGTTAGGGTCAGCATCTGGTAAAACGAAAAGAACACGAAAATAAAAGGATAATAGGCGAGGAAGGGCAACAAGGATGACTTGACAGCAAATAAATGTTGATGAAATGAAAATACAGCACCGAAATGTTTGGGTTTGAGGCATGCAAGGCGGTCCCGCCCACCAGCACTGCGTGCTCTCTGCCTGTGGCTGGTGGAGAAACCTGACAAGGAATCAAATTGGGACTGTAGACTCTTGAAGAATTTCTATTTATACTTGTAGATGTGACCGGTCATGCTTCGCCACTCGTTACCCATAATTAAGAATATAATGTCTAAGTTACTGTTTCTAATTGTTGTTACTTTTAAAGGTGTTTTTATTTTAAAAATATATTAAAATAATATTTTTTATTTTTTATAAAATATTTTTAATACCAACCATGAAAATTATCTAAAAATATTTAATTTAAAATAAAATTATTTTTGAAACAAAGTACAAACAAAGCTTAAGCCTTCAATGATTGGTTCTTGTTGCCTTTCTTACCTAATTGCCATTTTTTATTAATGAAAATCGATCTAGTTTGTACCCACAAAACAATTGCTGACATTGAAGTGGGCTACACTTCACGTGTAGTAAACATTTATTCAAGATTCGAACATCTAATTGATGTCTTTAAATTATTTTATTTCTGTCGTGTCAAAGATGCCCAATATAAAGTTTATCACAAAGATTTTAGGCACCGTTTGGCTTCGGACTCGACAATTGCATGCTTACGCTTCAATTATTTTTTTATGGATATAAAATATTGAAGTATTGTTAATGCATTTTAGTTTTGTGACTTGGAAAATCTAGATATAATTTTTGAATAATTGAAAAAAAATATATTTTTATTAAAAAAATCAGAAGAATATTTATTTAATTATTGAAATTATAATATATTAAATAAACTTTTCAAATCTGTTATCTAGAACATGAATTTTTTATAACTCTATAGAAACAAATAAACATTTTTTTATTAAACTTAATTATCAATTAATTTTATGTTGAATAATAAAATTAAAAAAAAAATCAACTAGAAGAATAAGAATGAGCAGAGTCAACCTCAAGATTACCCAATAAAAAACAAATTGAAATAAAATTTAAAATTTAATTCTTAATGTAGAATAATGAAATTAAAAAAAAATTCTCAATCATCCCAAATATTAAAGGATTAAATTAAAAAATAATTATGGCTAACCTCTTAAATAGGAGTTAGAAGATCGAAATAACTTCATGGGAAGTGAATAAAAAAACTCTAAAATTAAATTTCTAATCACCCAATTTCAAAGGATAATTTTTTTTAAAAAATCAATTAATATAATGACAAAAAAAAATCAAGTCAACCTTACTAATATGTAAACTTAACAGCCCGGATCATAAGACTGTGATGATCCTATATAAAAAAAAACAAAAAAAAAAAACATGAAGTCATGAAATTGAAGAATAAATCAAATAATTACAACTAACCCATGACACTCACAACTTTGATTACAAGACTATGACAAGTTTATTGAAAGTTTATGGTAAATTCTAATGCTTAATAAATATAATATTAAGGGATAAAATAATATAAAAAAATTAAGTTTATTCTCATTTTAAAAAAAAGTTCTTTTAAGATTTTTGATGGCAGAAAAAGAAAAAAAGAAAAAAATGCAGGGGATGATTTTTATTCAGTCCATTATCATTCATACTTAAAATTAGTTCCGAGCTTAAATTTGTATTTATGAGGTTTACAAGATATTTTAGATGAGTTTAGATAATAACTAAAAATGCTTATATTGTAGCCTTTTTTCCTCTTTGTTCATTATTTTTCTAATATTCCTCGTTCTAAATACATAAAATAAAATATATAATATATTTAAAATATATATATATATATATATATATATATATATCTAACAAATCTATGCAAAATTCTTGCGAATGCAAATTTTCTATAAAATTTATAAATTTTAAATCGATATAAATTTATTTGTTTTGTAGGTTTCAATGAAATTACTAGTATAAAATTATCATTATCATTAAAAAAACAAGAATATTTAGATACCTGAATTATTGAATTCTCTATATTAGAATTAGTTCATTTTATAATCCAATTTAAATTAAACACAACAAAAAAAATAAAAATTATGAAAACACCTGCAATAATCAAACAACAAAAACAAATAGTTAATTTTGTATTTACAAAAAGAAAAAAAATCATTGAAAATTCATCTCTACGTTACCGTCATTATCATAATTATAACAGTTAAAATTATTATCAGTATTATTGCCCAAACAATTCAAATTATTAAATTTCCCTAAATAATAAGAAAAAAGCAAAACATTTTTAAAAGAAAAACAAAAAAATCACTACAATAATCATTATTATTGTGCTAACAATAAAATCATAAAATTATCTTATCCGACTAACAAATAAAAATAAGGGAGAATCATCAACATAAATTAAAATTTTTGGACTGGTCTGAATAAAAATAAAACCTTACTAAAAAATAAAATTAAAAAAATTAAAAATAAAAACTAAAAAAACATATATGCATAAATACGGGAAAAAATAATCATTGTTCAAGAATTACTGGAAAACTAAAGAAATTAATACCAAATAAAAAAGCCCAAAGAATAAGGGCTGGAATAAAAAAAAATTAATTCCAATTGATGGACAAAATTGAAACAAATAAAAACTTTAGGACAAAAACAAATAAAGGTATTTTAAAAAAATACAATGTATTTTTGTTAAAAAATAAAAAGAATAAGAACCGAAATAAATAGTAACATATATGATAAAATCTAATTGGAGGACAAAATTAAAACCTGTATACCAAAAAAAAATTAAAGGTACAAAAAAAAACTAAAAATAAAAAGAATAAAAATTGAAACGAAAATAAAAATATTTAATCAGTTTCAATTGAAAGTTACAATTGAAACAAATCAAAATTTTCATTGAAGAAATCAGGAATAAAAATGAAATCAAAAGAACACGGACTAAAATAAAACAATCATAAATATGGAGAACTTACATGTATTTTCCTGCGACAAGAGAGAGAGAAAAGAAGAAAAATAAAAAAATCATCCACCAGCAATTCACTCACCATCGTAACAAGACACGTGCTACACTGGAAGGCAGATGAAATGACGGCGCACCCGATGACACGATGACCAGACAATTTCCACTATCAAACGCTACTGCATTTGCCGTCTGAAAGACGCATGCTCTTGAAACACTAATGTCACATTCGCACGACCCGCTTGCATTGTTTTTTTTTTTTAAATAAATTATTTATACACTCCTAGACCTGACAATAACCACAAAAAATCAAGAATGAAAGTACCAAAATGCTCCAGCTCCACGTCCTTGTTTTTGTCTTTTCCGGGAGTATTTGCATAGTTTAATTATTCACAAATATATGAAAAGCCAAAAACAACCCCTATTGTTTTGTCTTTTTATCAGCTTCTAAAGGTAAAATAGGTGTTTCACCATGCAATTCAAAAGTGAAAATACCAAAAAATCTTAAATAATTTTAAAATATCATACATATTCCTTTAAAATATCTAAAATACTCCTTATTCTAAGAGTTAAATATTTCAGCTCGAGAGATAAATAATAATTTTACTATCAGAATATACTCCAATCTTTATTTAGATATACAGTAAAATACTGACGCTTTTTATTTGTTTTTTTAATTTTAATTGCCAAAAATGAGATGATTAGCATGCTTGTCTGTGAAGAAAAGGGTGCGAGCATGTTCTTACGAAATGGGCCTTCCATGGTAAATGGGCGAAGATGGTCCGAAACTGTATGAACGAGTATCCCCTCTAGATGAAATCCGCCGATAGAGTCCATACATATAATTAACGGGCTTTAAATGGTCACGTGTCAATTTATCAGCCACGATGCCTCATCGTCTTGCAAGGATACTCAAGTCATTTTGCCCGGAGCAAGAAGCAGCAGCAGCAATCAAAATTTGTACTCCTATTTTTCAGCAACTATCGATACTAAAAATAATATTAATAATGACTTCAACCACGTTTAGGACCTCATTCTCAATTTTACCCTCTCACCAAAATCCACTTTTATCCTCTCTCACCCTGTCTCCCCGCTTCCAGATTCACCGGAAACGCTTATCCATTGTCTCTCACAGAAGAACTCGCCGGAGGCCACGGAGGAAATTAGCTGGGGGAAAGGATATGTCTGTTGCGGTCAACATGCCCGCGCCATCTCACCGGCGTGACAATAGCCAGGACTCGTTTTTAGATTCAACAAACAGTAAGCCTTACTCATCAATTACGATCAGTTCATATCTATAGTAATTTTTCATATTTCTTTGAATATCTCAAAAAGCAACCCTAGCTGCTGCACTTGTCAACTTCTTCTGTTGTTAAAAGTTAATGGCTACTCAAGTTAATAGATTAAGGGAGAGGTTCTTTTTTCAGATATTAAGCATGGACTAAAATTTAAATTTGGAAATTCGCATTTGTCATGAGCTGTAATTAAAGACTTTCAATCTTAACAAAATGAAAGAAGTTTAAAATTTCTAGAAGCTTTATTTTTGGGGGGTCGATCAGATGATGTGCGTAGTTAGTATATGTGTGTTCATGTTTGAACTAGGTGCTGGTGAAGGAGAAATGCTAACAGCAGATGTTGAAGGGGAGATGAGCTCAACTAGAAAAAATGCTATGCGTAAAAGCAAATATCTTATTAGCAGAATATGCTTTGGTGTGGACTTGTCACCAGATAATATTGCAGTAGCAATGGTGTATTTTGTTCAAGGTGTCTTGGGCCTTGCGAGGCTCGCTGTCAGTTTTTACTTGAAAGATGATTTGCATTTAGAACCTGCAGAGGTATGTTGTCCTGCTTGTTTTCCTTATGATGATGAGGTGATGAGAAAAGTTAATGTTTGAGTTTTTATCCAGTTAATTTTGCTCTTGTTAAATATATCTTCATAATAGTGGTTCATCTTTCTTAAAATTTTGATGTTTTTTTTTTAAATAAAAATAAAATTGGTTGCATGAGATTTGTTGTTATTCATGTGTTCTTTTTATTATCTTCGAAGACTGACAAGTTACATGGTTGGCTAGACAGCTGTGATATCCGGTTTTTCCGCGATACCTTGGCTTATCAAACCTCTTTATGGGTTTATTAGGTGCGATTTTATTTATTGTCTTATCTCTTTTACATTTCCTTCCTGTTGAGCAAGAAATTGTTTCATTTCTCAATTTCTTTTAAGTAATTGTTTTGTTGTTGCAGCGATTCTGTTCCCCTCTTTGGCTATCGAAGAAGGTCATACTTAGTTCTTTCAGGACTTCTTGGTGCACTTTCTTGGAGTTTGATGTCTACCTTTGTTGATAGCAAGTACAGTGCTGCCTTCTGCATACTTCTTGGATCGCTTTCTGTTGCTTTCTCAGATGTTGTGAGTATCTTCAATGCCGAATGAATTAGCGGTCATTAAAATATGTTAATGTTTTGTGTCAAATAATCATTTAATCTAAAAGCTTAAATTATTAGGTGAGGCTTCAGAATATGATTTATATTGTTCTCTAATACACACCCTCAAGTAAAAGTCATTTGGGCTTGAAACTTGCACAGACCCACATTATCTTGTGCTTGATTTTTATCAAATAGAATGGGAATGGTGAGATTCAAACTCGTAACCGCTGGGTTAACAAGGCTTTGATACCATATCAAAGAACCATCTCACTTAAAAATTTAAGTTATTAGGTGAGGTCCCAGAATATAATTTATATTATTTTCTAACACTTTGAAATATATGGAATTAATTGTGAGCTAATTTGTTTTGCATTAACATAATGTCAACTATTAATCACTTACCAGTGTAACCCTATGGTTTACCTTCTTTTTTTTCATGATATGATCTTAGGTTGTCCATCAGAGTGGTATACAGTAGGTACTAATTTGCAGGGGCTTATTTTTAACTGAACTTTACCTGCAAATTCATCACAGGGCTGGTGCTCTGCTTATGAAGTCAAAATCTCATATTAACGATATTGATTTTCAACTCCTATGGGTTTTAACAACAAACTTTACAGAAAAGAAATTCTGTACATAGAGGCTTGGGGTGCCTTTTCTTGAAAGGCAGGCAGTAGCTAATTACATGACAGTGATTTGCCCCAAAATTGGTTTACTGTGTAGGTTGTGGATTCTATGGTGGTAGAGAGGGCTCGTGGGGAGTCACAGAGCATGTCAGGATCTCTTCAGTCGTTATGTTGGGGGTCATCAGCTTTTGGTGGGATTGTGAGCTCTTACTTTAGTGGCTCTCTGGTGGATGCTTATGGTGTAAGGTACTTGAAAGTTGTTTTGGACAATGCAATATCTTGGCACTGATGACATTCAAATTAATCAAATTAGTGCTGATTTTTCAATCTCAGGTTTGTTTTTGGTGTTACCGCGTTGCTACCTTTGATAACATCAGCAGTTGCTGTTCTTGTGAAAGAACAGCGTGTGCTTGGTCCAGCAAGTGGACTGGATCTTGCTTTGTCTGGTCCTGGCTTTCTGGAAAGCTCAAAGCAGCATATTGTTCAGTTGTGGGATGCTGTTAAGCAGCCCAATGTGTTTTTCCCCACTTTATTTATTTTCCTGTGGCAGGCAACACCACAATCAGATTCTGCCATGTTTTTTTTCACGTACGTGCAAACAATTATTAGCATTAACTCCTTGTCCTTCTAATTTAGTTTCATCTCTGCTCAAATTTTTTGATTGACTGTGATGTCTAAAAACATTGTTTTCAGCACAAATAAACTTGGTTTCACTCCAGAATTTCTTGGACGTGTTAAGCTTGTTACCTCAGTTGCATCACTGCTTGGAGTTGGACTGTATAATGGCTTTTTGAAAAATGTTCCATTGCGCAAGATCTTTGTTGCTACTACTGTAACTGGTACAGCTCTTGGGATGACTCAGGTTTGTGTTATGATTCACTTCAAGCCAGGCATAGCAGTCGATGATTGTGTTTAATGGAGTCTATTATGCATATTCATTTTTGTTAATATTCTGGCTCAGGTTTTCCTTGTTACTGGTTTAAACAGAAAGTTTGGGATCAGTGATGAGTGGTTTGCTGTTGGGGATTCTTTGATTCTAACAGTCCTTGGTCAGGTAACATATGTTTGCCAGATCTCTTATGCAGCACTGATGTTGAAATTTTTAGTTCTGTTACACCTGCATGTGGCAGGCTGGAAGAACAGCTTTTTATGTCTGGAAACTTTCAAGTCCCATTTCTTTGAAGTTTTTTTTTTTTTTTTTTTAAAAAAAGTTATGTTTCCTTTCAAATTGTTTGCATTGCATTGTTTCTTTCATATAACCACTTAAAGACATGGTTTTGGTAGATATTTAGATCCTTCTTTTTTGTGCTGCTAGTAAGATCATTTTATTGTGTTGAAGTTCAGCCATCCATATCCTCAACACGAGTTATTTTCTTTTTAGCTGCCTATTCTCACACCTCAACTGTTTTATCTCTTATCTTGTGCAAGGTTGATCTAGCAAAAATTGTACGCCGAAGCAGCTAAAACGTATTGGTACTTTTGCAGGCGTCTTTTATGCCAGTTCTTGTGCTAGCGGCGAAGTTATGTCCAGAGGGCATGGAAGCTACCCTTTTCGCAACCCTCATGTCCATTTCAAATGGAGGGAGTGTTCTCGGAGGGCTGATTGGTGCTGGTCTGACTCAGTTTTTTGGAGTCACCAAGGACAATTTTGACAACTTGGCCTTTTTGATTATTCTCTGTAATCTCAGCTCATTGCTTCCTTTGCCACTGCTAGGCCTCCTACCCAACGATACGTCCGATGCCATTTCAAAGGAGAGTAGAGATATCGAGATGAAGTCGAACTGAATATGGATGGTTACTTCCTCATTATCCAGTGCAGAGGCACGCTTCACCTTTCTTTCCTTTGGACTGACCCCCGCTTTTAAAATTTTTGCTTAACTGTATATTACACTTGTTTCGAACGGAGCTTATGTAAATATCACGAGGTCGCGTACACGAACTGTAGAGAGATGATCCAGCTTGTCTTTAGACTGTAGTGACCTGAGCTATGCACGTGATGGAATCTAACCGGAGTGTACACTGAAAGGAATTGTCTTCCCTCTTGCCCCCCGGGTGTTGAGCCCTTCGTGCAACCTGGTCACTGGACTTGCGGGCCCAACACACTAGGTTGTCCCGTTGTTCGAAGGGATCACGGCCCCGAACATAATGCAACAGAGCCTGGCTATTGATTGTGATCTTCTTATTTGTTACCCTTTTAAATAAAAATAAAAATAATGAATTTCCATGAAAAGCAACTGCAAATACGCAATAAACAAATTACTAGCATGTTCGGGTGCAGGTCACCTGAGAGAAAGACAGTTTATTATTTAATGTAGCCGGGCACGCCCGAGCTTCAAAACTTGTCTTCGATTAAAAAGAAAAAAGAGTTACCGAGACATGAATATCGCTGCCGCTCTCTTTGATTAATAGACATCTTACGTAGTTAATTCAATCTCTCTCAATCCAAGTATCGGCAGATAAAAATAAAAGAAAGAGGGACCGCCAATAAACAAAAAGAAAAATGAATAAGAACAGAAATCTGAAGTAGACTTGACTCAGGAATTGGCTTTTGCACGAGTCGGAACTAGTTCCGAATAATATGATCATGTGTGACCCCGAAAGCAACCCATCAATCCACAAATGTCTCTCTCTCTCTCTCTCTGTGGGTGTGAGAGGATATCTTAAACCCTTCACAAACGCTCGGCATATAAACAAGAATCCTAGCAACGACGTATTGTTCTGGTCTGGCAACTTGCAACATAAAATGAGACAACATGAGGTAAATACTGCTGCGACTACTACTTCTACTACTACTACTAATAATAATAATACAAGTTATTTGGTTTTGCACCACGCGGTAGGGTCCTACAAAAATACAAATTATTCATTGCTTTGTCATATCGTCTCATGTTTTTGTCTGTACCAAAAAACTGGGGGGCCTCATGAGGCCTTTGCACTCTTTTCTGGGCAACGACGGCACGTGTCAACCACACCAGGGCACCACCATTCATGACCCCCCACGCAAACACAGGATTTTAAGCTCATAGTATAAGAAATTCTCCAGCCTCGTAACCTTTTGTGTCTGATATAATCAATATACGAAGCTTTGGCCAGCTACATGGTAACTTGTGTCCACCATGTATATATATAATTTTTTTTTATTAATATAAGTATTTGAATAGTTTCTGTATATCTCGACTAATTCACGTACCCTAAAATTAATAATTATATGAGTTTTCAGTATTATATTAGTAACTCCAACCTGACTCCATAGAAGCAAATCTCTTAACCACCGGACAACCCAATCTACAATGCCATTTCATTGCCAGCTCGTTCCAGTGAATTACAAGCCCTTTTGTCTTAATTATTGCTGAACTCTCTCCTTCATGTATTCTCGGTTCAATTTAATTATGCACTTTAAAATTCAGTTTCTTCACATGGAATCTTTAGCGTGCTATTATTATTCATTCATAATAAATTTTGCAACACTTTTTTTATATATATAGAAAACGTCTGAGATGATGAATTTATGTGTAAAAAATAATTTCTTATTTCTATTTTTATTAATTTGGAAGTTAGCAGAGCAGTATGGAAAGCAAACAAGGTTAACAGAGAGAGAGCATCCCTCCCACGCTCTTGTCAGATTCAACGATGCATACTCTTGAATGGGATGGAAATTTCTCCGAAAACTCGTCAAATGAGCTGCAAAACCAGATAACTGGCGTGCATTATTGAAAGTTATAACGAAAATGCTTCCTTCTAAGAAGAACATGACATGAAAAGAAAAAAGGAACTTATTTATTTAGTACGCTCTATGTTATCAAAATCTGCCCAAACAAGTCGGTTGAAGTGATAGACCGAATCCGAGACCAGACCAATTCAGTCCAGTCCAACGTTGTTGAAATCGTAATTTTGACATGACATGAAAAGAATTTTTGAAACCCGGATCATAATATCCTAAGATTGTACCTGAATTTTTCCGTATAAAAATCATAAAATCACAGCTAAAATCGTGGAAGTAGAAAAATAAAAAAATATAAGTAAAATATTTTCAAATATAATACAACATAATTATAGTCATAAAACTTTATTATTTAAGGTTTTAATATGATTTAAAATAATTTAAAAATACATTACAAAATAATTATGTAAATATACGAGAATCAAAATAGGAGCATTTAATAAATATTGATTTTTATTTTTATTTTTATTTTTAAACTAGAATAATTAAAAAAAAATACTAATTTTTTTATTTTTAAAACAAGAAAAAGAAAGAGAGAGAGGGGGGCAAGGCATGGCCTACGGCAGAGAACCTGTTGGCCTGCTAAGGCAGGGGGATGACCTATGGCCACATGGCAAGAGAGTCAAATGACGTGGAAATGTGGAATAGCCTGGGATCGTAAAATCAGATCGATCCAGTCTGATTTTATGATTTCGTTCGATTTATTTATTTTTTGATTGAGTTTGATCCAAATCGATTTTTTTACCCGAGTTAACAAGGTTTCATGAGTTGACTCACAAAATCATATGATTTTATGAGTCAATTCGCAATTTTAACAACAATGAGTCCAGTTCAAAAATGCAGATCTAATTGACCCGATAAAAATGTAGATCTTGAACCGCTGGGTTAACTACATCTTAAGCTTGGGATTGAGCCCAGCATCCCATGAAATCAATAAAAAACAAATGAGCCCAGCTGTATCACCATGCCACTGGGCTTGATGTGGAGTCATTCTTAATTTCTTATATACGCGCACATGCTCTCTGCCATGCCTCCCTTTTGAAGAAAAAAAATAATACAAGCATTCAATAAAATAAATAAAAACTCAATAAAAATTAATAAATAAAAATAAGTATATTATTTTTTAGAGAGTAAAAAAATTAAATCATCATCAAATCAATCCTTAATTTAACATCAAAACTTATTTTTAACATTACAAGAGTCCTATATAAAGCTAACATATATAAAATATTAAACTCAACCCTAATTGTACTTAATATGAAAAATTCTAAATTGAGAATAAAAGAAGTCAAAAGCAATAATAATAATAATAATCATAACAATAAAACACCCTAAAGTGCGTGACATGATGATAAAGGATTTGAGATTCATAAAATATATTTTTCGAGTAGAGTTTCCTAGAATCTAAAAAAAATAATAATATTAAGGATAAGTATTGCAACTCATAATAATTTTTCTTTCTCTCATTGCATTTTATCATTACTATTTTTATCGGTTTTTTTTTCAATCGCAATATAATTATTAATTAAAATTAAAATTAAAAGAATCCAATAAAAAATTATGCTAAAAGAGTTAAAATTTCTTAAATAGAAAGCAAAAGATGTGATTAAAAAGGAACTTGAAAGAAAGAAAGAAATCAATAAAAGAAAATGATTTGGATGAAAATAAAAGTGAGGTGGTTCAGTGACGAGTGTTTTCCTAATGTGTTTTTATTTTTTACTGAAGTTCAAAATAAGCAGTGAAGTGTTTGGTTAAAACTGTGGTTGAGTTTGAAGTTAAAAAAAAACAGTTTTATGTGTTTGGTTACCAAACTTTTCATATTGCTTTTAACTTGTGAAATTACTGTAAAGGGCAAAGAGTAATATACTAATTATTTTTTAAGAATATGTTTTTGTTTAATAATATATTATTTTTTTTTTAAATGTTTCGTCTTTATATCCAAATTATTAAAAATCACTAAGAAATATATATATATATATATATATATATATATATATATATATTTTTTTTTTTAAAAAAAAACGCATTACCTGAGTGAGTTTTGTGTAATTCTAACTCCAACACTCGAACCCGGGTCTGACCCAAATAAATGGACCGGCCCAGCCCTGCTGCCTTGGGCTGGGTCGAGAGCGAGTCCAGCGCAGCGCAACCTAATTGTTCAAAAAACAGTGCATTTTTTCCTTCGTTGTTGCATGAATTTTCTGTCATGTTACTGTTCACATGAATAGTAACTTAGCCAACTATGACTAGAAGGTCAGCAACTGGTACCAATGGGTAGAAGAGATTGAGGTGGTTCTCCCTGTCGTGGTGGCGTCGAAAATGGTGGTCTGTGGTGGCCGGAGAGGGCTTCCAAAGGTGACGAGGCTTACGTTGCAACTGCTGCAACCGTGGCTGTTGCCTCGTCGGAGAGTGTAGTTAGGTTACTAGTGTGTAAGGGAAGTTCACGGTGGTGATAAGGGTGATGTTGGGTGGTTTGATGATCTTTAACGGTAGAGAGAGAGAGAAAGAGCTCAACAGAGCTGATTTTAGAGAGAGAGAGAGCACCTGCAAATCGAGAGAGAGAGAAGGATCTGGCTGCTAAGGGGAATGAGGGATGATGCTGTGATTTTTGTGTGATATTTCTTTATTTTTTTCTTGTTTTTCTTTGCTAAAATTTTCGTAAATTTCCCCAGTATTTCTCGTCTCTTCCATGGCCTCTCTCTCGCAACAGCAACGATGAAGACAATGGTCTGCGTTCATTACCTTTATATGTTAAATGCAAGAAACGCAAGTAATACCTGAAATAAACGCAGCCAAAAGCAACAAATTGTTGCTTCTCATAAACGACGGTTTGAACGTAATTTTGGTGGGTCCCACCGCAATTAAAATTAATATTTTCTAATTACCAAACGGGTGCAACTTGTGTTTTAAGGAAAAAGCCATTTGCATTGCGTTGCCAAACAGGCACTAAATCGCTGGCCGAATCGATTCTGATAATAACAATATGAACACAGACACTGACATATCACTTGACTTGAGACTAAGGGTGTGTTTAGTATTGCGATTGTTGTTGTGGTTGAGATTGAAAAAAAACAGTTTTATAAAAAATATTTTTATTGCGGTTCAAAATAAGCAGTGAAGTGTTTGGTTAAAACTGTGATTGAGTTTATATATATAGTGTTTTTTAAATATTTAATAATTATAATAATAAAATATAATTAATAATTCAAGTAAATTAGACACTTGTTTTTATTCTTCCATCAAACTACTTGTAATTTCATCACGAACTAAGTTCATACATGAAGACCTCTACGATCCCGGAACAATAATAAAATATCATCTAAAATGAAATTAGAATTACGAAATAAAAATTATATTGTAATATTCTTCTAATATATTTATTTATTGTAATTAATTTATATATATATATATATATATATATATATATATATATATATATACACCCCAGCCGATTTTCACCTCTTTACCAAACAGTCAGTAAATTCCATCGCCGACAATATATGCGTGTGTTGGCGCGCAAGCACTGATGAGCAGTTCGCAACCCCAGATTAAAGTTTTTGAAGAGGCTGGGATAATATTTTGCTAGCTGGGCATGGTAGCCGCTATGTTAATTATCTCAAATCTCGAAGGCAATGGATAACATATTGCTGCAACGGGTCTGAATGCTTGATCAGAAGAGAAACACCTTTGATAAGTAATCTATATATTTGGTCTGGCACACATGCATATGAATATCTAAATCTAGCCGCAATGCCACAGCACGCAGCAGCACCTTTAAGAAACTGGTGGTTATGCCAGTTTGGAATCTCCATTGGTCTGGCAGCGAGGCGGCTAGGAACTCAACAGTTTTGGTATGGGGGAGTTGGGAGTCAAAATAGTTGTTGAGTTGCTGCTAATGATTGAAGCAAATTTATAAGAAAAGGTCGAGCAAGCATATGATAGCTCGAATACCCCACATAATAAATAAACAAGAGCAAAACCAACAGGGTTTCATATCCTCACTCCTCCCCTTAAATCTTGCCTCGACAAAGCTACTGTTCACGTTCTCCTGAAATCACTTTTGGAGCTTTGAAAGGAGATCATACAACTACGTACTATCCATTGAGCACAATCACTGGGATGGGTTGGTTGTAGCCATAAACCCTGAAGAAAAGATCTGAAAATCCAGATTTTTCATTTCTGACGAAAAAAAACTCTGACAAGGAATTTTTTATGATGATATTCTATCACCTATTTCATTTGTAATGAGAACTACTAACAAAATCTTTACTATGCACTGGCAGAATATTATATTGGTGCTGTCTAGTTTTATGCAGTTTCAGCTGGAGTCCTTAAAGAAAAAATAGGAAAGCCATGCTAACTTGATTCATGCTGCAATACATCGATCATTAGACAGATTGACTTTACATGGCGATAACACCTCCATCATTTGATGAGATCACTATTGTTGTGCATTATCATATTTTGAAAGAAAATTGTGATTATGAATGTGATGATAATGGGATATAAATATTAGCAATTGGAGAGCAGAATGATGATTGAGTAGATAATTTGGATATGATGAAGCAATAAGCACAGGAACTTATTCTTTATTTTATTTCTGGATAGTGATGGATGACAATTTTTACGTAAACTTATATTGGAATTATATAAGCAACGCTTGAATATCGAGGCAGTGATAGATGATTGATGGCAGTGTGTGACAAGAAATTAGTTGGGTGGGAGGGAAATTAAGAATCCTTGGCTGTGATCAAGAGAATGATACATGTGGGATGCCATGTGAAGAGCATTAAGTTTTAACAAACTCAACCTCCCCACTAATTTTGTCCTGTTTCCTTTTTCATATGATCATGGCGAAACCAAACAAAACCCCATGTGAAGAATCATTGACCCTCAGAACAATTTAAGGATATAGAGCTATAACACATACGCTGGAAATTGGAATGATTATGCAGAAGAAGCTGAGGACCAGTTTTATATGGCTAACTAATCTCTGCGCGCTATTATAAACTCGAGGTGATCAATAATGTCTCATAATATTCGCTAGACAAAGACTAGATGTGAATCGATTTGTTTTTCTTTTTGTTTGCACCTCTCTCTCTCTCTCTCTCTCTCTCTCCCCATCCCTCTCTCTCTATATATATATAACAATTTATAAAATTATTAGTATAAACTAAGAACGAATTAACAAAACCCCTCTTAATGATATCCTCATTTATCTTAGTCATGTGTCGCATTGATCATTCTCAAAATCAGCTTGATTAATAATCATGAATGGAGAATTTTGGCCATTACAGAAAAGGAAAGTTAACCAATGGCATGGTTAATTAAGAATACCTGGTTTTATCTCAGCAAAAACCTGACAGCCCTCCAAACCTGGTCACAAGAAGAAGAAGAACAAAAAAAACATGGATTGTAGACAGTACCATTTCGACCACCGGAATTTCCGGGCATACATCTAGCAGACAAGGATTGCATGTCTGTACGTGCAGCAATATTGGCTAGCTACATCGCGAATACTTGAACTGATCTGATGTATCGAGTGCTTCAGCCAGCATCCCCACATGCTTGGCCATGGCTTGTCTGTGGACCTATTCCAATTTGGAACATCTTCTTACTTATAGCCTACTCTTTCGTCAATGGCACCATGTTTGACTGCATGCAGTTTCTGATTTCACATGGGGTAGCCAGTAGTCCTGTCTGTGTAGCCAATGCCTTCAGTGATCAGTATAAAAAACCGGTCCACTTCAAATCAATTATGGTCCACCAAACTTAAGTCAGATAAAACATGATCTTGTTTGGCTCAGAAAAAGACCTTGAAGCTGCTGCGTGGTTTTTTTTCCTTTTGTATATATGGTTTTTATAACGCCCCCTGGGGGGATGTATTAACATCAACAAATAGAGGATTTAATTCTCATCTAGGTTTAATTAGCAAAATGAGCCTTAATTAATCTATTAGACGATGTTACAAAAAGTTTTTTAATCGAATTGGACATGCCACGTCACTTGGTAACAAAATTCAATATAAAACCTCTTCTATCCGAGCATCGATCCTCCCGTGTGAGCTTTTAATGTGAGCGGTTGGTTGCGATGATTGATTGGATGCCATCATGCTAAGTTAACTTTCTAAGTCCTTAATCATTGGCCTTTTTCGTTGATAGCATCTTCAGTGGGGCCAAGTGGGAGCTAATCAGCATTAGATTTATTAATTATTAACCTCTTTTGATTCTTTTAGAATCTGATAATAATAATAATCGTGTTTAATTTTTTTTACTACCAAATTAATGGTTTTGCTTAGACTTCTTTGAAATTACTGAAGTGCTGCTTGTTTGTTTAAAAATAAATATTTCACGAGAAGTATTTTTTTAAATAATTGACGGTGTTATAAAAAAATAGCTGGAAATATTTTTCAGTGATTGATGACATATAGAGAAATTAACGATAGTGAAATTGAAAAGAAAATATCCAAATTCATATAATGTTTCAATAAATAAAAAATATGAATCAAACAACATATATAAAAAGTTAGAAATGATGGAATTAAAAATAAAAACTCTAGCTTGATGAATTATTATAAATAACATAAGTATGAATTTTTGTATTCAAAATCAAATTTGATTTTTAATTATTTTGATATATTACTATTGAAAATAAAAAAAATTATTTTAATATGTTTAAAAAATAATATCATACCAAATCTCTATGGGTTAAATTAAAATCTTGTGCTTAAAATATATGTTTCCTTTGAGGTTTTGGAGATACTATATATGTACACAAGCATGGAATTCTGAAGATATGCACAACACCTGGTCGCAAGAAAACCTATATCTATATCTATATATATCTATATATAGGCTTGTGCCAAATTGAAGTCAAAATGAAAGAAAACAAAGTAGAGCAGTATGAGGTGAAAGCAAGGCTGTAGCATGAGCAGAAAGTAACCCTAACCAACGGCAAAAGCATAAACTACATTAATGGGAGGTGAAAGCAAGGCTGTAGCATGGACAGATAACCCTAACCAACCGAAGAATTAAAGAGATAGAAAAACCTGTAATTATTGATACCTTCTGTTCCCAAAAGATGATGATATCAAGTCACCCTTTAAAGAAAAACAGAGTAAAAAATTATTACCAAAAGCTAAAGTTTTGGCAATTTCATTGTCTATAAAATTAAAGTAATATTTTTTAACTTCATTTTTTTTAAAAATCACTTGTATAATTAAGGTTTTTTAAATCAAAATTAGTATATAATTTCATATAAAAAAATGAATTAAAAGATAAAAGATTGGATGAAAAACACAAAATATAAATGGTGCTTTTAAATTTATTTATGAAATATATTTTATTTCCTTAGCTCTCTCTTTTTTTCTTTTTCTTTTTTCTATAAGATTATCAATCCCTTTAATTTTTAAAAATATATTGTGATAATAAAAAATCTAGTTTCTTTATAATATGAGATAGAAATCATAAAAAAGAAGAAGATAAAGTTCTTTGTTGGTGACGATTTCAACTATCAAATAGGTTAAATTGATACTAAAAGGTTATATTAGGAGGAGTGAGTCTTATGGTGTTTGTTTTTAGTATTAAAGAGTGTTTGTTTTTGTTGTGCAACTTGAAATTATAAAAAAAATTGAGAGATTGAGTGTTTGGCTAATTTTGAGAAGCAAAAATTTGAGAGTGGGACCTATCTATTTTTATTTGCACCTGGTGTTTCACATAAAACAATAATTTTTATTTGCAACTGGAGTCATGAAAAGAAGCAATTTGTTGCTTTCCTTGCGTTGCGGTTTGAGGGGTTGGGGTTGTATTGTAGTTTAGTATTTATTATATTTGTATTTTAATTTATTATTTATTATATTTTTCTCATAAAAAAATATATTTTTAATATTAAAATAATCTAAAAATTAATTACTGTAAATAAATATATTAGAAGGAGATTACAATATAATTTTTGTCTAACAATCCTAATTTTATTTCAGATGATATTTTACTATATGTTGTTCCGGGATTGCACCTTCATGTATGAATTTATAATTCGTGATGAAATTACAAGTAGTTTGATGAAAGAATAAAACAAGTGTTTAATTTACTTGAATTATTAATTATATTTTATTATTATAATTATTAAATATTTAAAAAACTACACACACACACTTTAAAGTAATTTCATAAATTGAAAGCAATATGAAAAACTTGATAACCAAACACTTGAAACTATTTTTCATTAACCTCAAACTCAACCATAGTTTTAACCAAATACTTTAAAAATTATTTTGAACCGTAGTTAAAGTGCTTTTCATGAAAATATTTTTTTAAAACCTCAACTATAAAATCAAAAGTAATACCAAATACACCCTTAATATAGTCTAAAAAACAGATCTAGGTCAATGATGCAAAAAAAAAAAAAGATTTGATTTGATTTAGTGGTTTGAAACTTTGAGCGATTCTTAGTGTTCCAAGGGTGTTTTGGTGTTGAAATAGATTGACAAAGATGTTTTTTTTGGGTAAAAAACCAGTAATCCAAATTTATTGCCACCACAATGGTGGCTGGGAATTCGGTCGGCAGACAATAAATTGTTGTCACACATCATCCATTTATTTCTCAAAAATAAAACATGTAGGAGAGAACAAACATTTGAAAAGGAAAACAAATGGCAAACTCTAGGGCGTGGCCTTGTGCTATAAGGACCTCACGCTTGAACTTCTTCTTCTTCTTTTTTATCTTTTTAAAATAATACTTATTTTTTTAATTATAATGGTTATCTTTTTTTTTATGAGGTTAGTATGATTTATTTGTAATTATATGTATATATGTAATTCATAATTCATAAATTTGTATTTTTTATTATATTTTTAATATATGCAACTCTACATAGTATTTTTTTTTCTTTTATTTGTTCAATAAATTTTATGTATTTATCAATATCTATTACAAATTGATCTTAATAAATAAATTCATTAAACACAATTGCATACATGACCCATCTTGTGTTATTAAATATCTTGATTAATATTTGTTTATTAATTTTTGAAATTTTATTTTTTTGTTGTTTAAACATTTCTATAAAATTATATGATCTTGTAATCTAGGATGCATTATAAACACATAACCTGATATATCTTGTCGCGACAACTTATTTTTTATCGCTTCACACGCTACCATCCCTGTAGAGAGGAGATGACACGTGAGAAAGAGGTTTTGGTGTAATTGTAAAATTATATCATATTTTTTTTATTTGTTGGTATTTTCTATGACTCAAAGTATATCTCTCTTTGCTAGATAATTTTTATCATATTGGGTCAAAAACCTAACCGTTCTAAAGTTCAAATTTTAACACTGCATTTGTTATCTTTTTAATATATATATAAGTGCACTTTGTAATATAATTTTACACCCCGATAATTAAAATTTATGGAAAAAATAAACAAAATAATTGTTAAAATATTTTTGATATTTTGGTCGAACTCTAATGGATAATTATAAACTGGTTATAATATCTCATTTTTCATTTAAAAACACGAGAAAATATATGATTTTTTTTATGAAAAATATGCTAAGGGGAAAGAGGGTAGATTTTTCAAAATGGCACAAATGAATTTTAGTCCATTAATTTATAATTGTTCTAATTGCACTCCTAATTGACCTTAAATTTTATCTTCGCCAAAACTTCAATATCAACCTTAAATTTACTTGCCTTTTATATTTTGGTTATTAGTCTTGGATTTATACAATCTAATCCTCAATTGCCATCAACTTTCAATTTTCTTTAATTTCACCACTAATTTCATCTAATTAATTTGGTAAAAATTAAATTTGACTCTGAAAATTCTAGTCTTTCAATTAAGTCCAAATTAGGATTCTCAACTTTATTTTTCATCAATTAAGCCCTTAATAAAATTAATTTAACTAATTTAAAGTATAATTAAATCCTTACACTTAATTAAACCATTCAATTTGACCAAAATTAATTTATAAACATAATTAAACTCTAATTTGGCCCATAATTAAATCAAAATTGACCAATTAAAATGTAATTATATCTTTTGACTTAATTTTTATGTAAATTTATCTAATAATAATTTATTTTAACCTTGAATCTGTATTTTTCTTCATCTTAGGACACAATAGAGATATGATCGAGCTTTCAAACCCATACAAATTTTGCTATTTTTATTTTATTTCAAGTAGATGTTGGGGGATAACTTAGAAATGAGTTATGACACATCTCATGTAAAGGCCATGAATTTCACTTCACGTGTTAATTGAGCTTTATCTAGATTAATATTTTATTTATTATTATTATTGTCTAATTTTTAATTATATTATTAAATTAATCAAAATTTATCAGTTTATCAGGTTTATTTTATTTTTAAAAAAATATTAACGTTTTATAATTTTTTTATAATAAAAAAAATGTAAATCGACATGCAACATCGAGGGTTACAGCAATCCAATGAACTACTGCTATGTTATAACACCGGGCTTTGAATTTTTCTTCAATTCTCTTTTTAACAGAGTTGCTTGGGTTCGTGGTGCCGGGATTTGCAGGATGAGTGTGAAAGAAATGGCAGCAAATTAACTACATATTTATGAAACTTTGACTATAATCACATGAACGTACCTTCTACATTGTATATTTTTTTATGGTTGTTATATTTAAAATTAATTAATGTTATTTATTATCTTAAATTAATAAGATTGTTTTAAAAATATTTATTATGCTAACTATTTTTATGCCAATTATTATTATTATTATAAATTTATAACCCCCCGTAATATACCTAATTACCTTCTCTTTTTTTTTGCTAAAATCATTACTCTTCATTCTCCCGTGCTCCAGCAATATCCTTAATTCCCTTCTCCCACACCGCCGCCCCCCTCATCTCTTTATCTTCTCCATTTTTTTTTTCTTCCTCCTCATCCTCTTCTCCTTCACAGTTCACTACTTCACTCTCTTCCAGTCTTCCTCCTCCCGAGTCACAAGTAGCGCCTAGGACGATTTTTCTTTTCGGTTCAACCAGGTTAGCTGAGCCAACTCGCAAACTCGTACGAGTTTACGAGTTGACTCGCGAGTTTGACAACCATGGTTGCTTGGGTTCGTGGTGCCGGGATTTGCAGGATGAGTGTGAAAGAAATGGCAGCAAATTAACTACATATTTATGAAACTTTGACTATAATCACATGAACGTACCTTCTACATTGAAACTATGTTTGAACTCTATTATAGTCATCCCCAAAAGTTGCTAACATTATTGCAAGACAAGATTGAGATGTGATCAATTTCTTGTTTTTATTATTATTATTATTTGAAATGTAATTCATATTTGATTTTTAAAATATTTTTTATTTATAAATACTTGAAATGATATTTTTTATTTTTTTAAAAAATATTTTTGATATTAATATATAAAAATGATCCTAAAACTCCAATTTTTTTTAATTTAATATAAACAATTAAAATAATTTTTTAAAAATAAAATGATAAACAGGAAAAAATGTCACTTTCAACTGTCTCTGACGAAAAAAATGCTTTTCCACTGCATTTCTGCCCGGTAAATTAATAGCATTAATCAACTTATAAGGCGTATCTAATCTAAATTATTATTATTATTATTATTATTATTATTATACATTTTTTGAGGAAAAAATTTAGAATTGGCAACAAGATATTGCAGCTTTAACATCTCCTAACCCATTGTCATCATATTTTTTTCTTTCTAACCCACTGTATTAGAAATCACTTTAAGTCTAGATTGTAAATACTGTTTTGGGTGGTAATCTTGTTTTTTCAATTGAAATACAATGATTTAATTTTAAAGTGTTTTGGCATGCTGTTTCGGAGATATATATATATATATATATATATATATATATATATATATATATATATATTACTTTAAACAATAATTCAAATCTAAAAATAAAATTATTTAGAATTGTACAATTTAATCTAAAAAAAGACATAATAAAATGATTATCTCAACAAAATTATAAACATATATATTATTATGAGAATATAATCATCAATCTCGTAAGGTTATTAAATTATCTGATTGCTCTAAAATTTTAATATGATATATATAAATATGTAAAGAGACTCTTTGTAAAATGTTATCTCAATCTAACGGTCAGATTAAGAGATATGATTGACATTGTAAAATTATTTATTATTTTAAAAAAATACTATTAGGCCAAAAAATCCAGAACATGCCGGAATTTAAACCAGAATAAAAACATTACTGTTTTATCTTATTTTTTTAAACAGTATAAAACATTTCAACCGTTTCGGTAAAAATAGAACAAAGCAAACAACCAATATGGAGTATAATTTATAGAGATTCCTCACCCCGTACAAGTTAATTATCATATCAACCAAAATACATGACAACCTTGTAGTTACTCGATGGTATTATAATTATATTATAATTATAATTATAGTAGCTTCAACTTTACAAAATACATTTAAAATGTATTTAGTGGATTATATATCACCATTCGTAAATAGAAAAATTATATACCAAGTGACTGAATTGCTAGTGGCCATAAGACAACTTGGAAAATATAAAATGTAATGAAGCATCTATGATCACTCTCTTCTTTAAGAATAGCATTGTATTTATTTATTTATTTATTTTATCAACTACTCTTGCAGTATAATAATCAAGATATTAAAATATATTTTTGTAATGAGAAAGTAAAGAGTGTTCTTAGAATGAAGATGCTGTGATTATAAAACATTCGAGCGAGCATTATGTATTCGATATATCACAGGAACTATAGCTGTTCTCCTGCAGCGCACGCATACATACACTAGCATTACTTGAAACACTCCCAGGCCATAATTTCGTCCATGAAGTGTGAAAGTATGTTTGACCTTGTGGTGAGTTTTCATCCAATCCATGGTCAAGTAGTCAACGCATTCATAGAATCAGGGTAACCAAACAAACAATCTTGGATGGGAAACAAGCCAGCGTGCTGACAGAAAAGAAAGAAAAGCAAACAATCCTACGCCCCAGAGGGCAAGCCAAGCCCTAGCCGAGAGTTCCAGAACCAATGACAGCCAAGCCACTGGTCAAGACAGGCCCTGTTTAAAACACCAACCGCATGTAACTGTCCATCAAATAAAGAAAAACTACCGCAGTGTAAGAACGTGTGTCTGTGTGTGTGTAGAGAGAGAGAGAGAGAGAGAGAGAACGTATAATTAAATATATTGACAAAAGGAAATTGATTTTATTGAAGCCCCCTGCATTTAGATTTAAATGGCTAGATAAATAGGGGAAAGTCTTGAGGGGCCCCTCCTCCGTCTACCCTGTCTCAATTTCCACATCTTCATGCCCCCTGTAACATGGGGGAAGTTATGGCAGATTTCCCTTCTCTTATTCTCCCTCTTCCTGACCAACCATATAAGCTCTCATATAACACCAAGGACACGTAGTTCTTAGAGGAAAGAAACTCACCAGTCACACAGAAAGAAAGAAAGAAACCCATTTCCTGTTCTCATTGTAATCATATCCAAGCACCTATAATTATATACCATGCTTCTGCCCCCACACTTTACTTGAAAGTTGAAACAGGTCCTATTTATCATTCCAAACCTCTTCAAGCAAAGAAAATCTCGAAGAGGGAAAAAGAAAACGATATGGAGATTGAATCGGTCCAGTGTGAGTGCTGTGGACTGAAAGAGGATTGCACCCAAGAATACATCAGTGAAGTGAAGGCCAAATTTGACGGCAAGTGGCTGTGTGGATTGTGCTCAGAAGCTGTTAGAGATGAGTTTAGCAGGGGTAAGAAGCAGTTTGGAATGGAAGAAGCTGTGAGAGCACACATGTCGTTTTGCGGTAAATTCAATTCGAATCCAGCAGTTAGAGTTGCTGATGGTATGAAGCAGATGCTGAGAAGACGGTCAGGAGATTTGTCTTCATCAAAATCTTCTTCCAAGAAGTATTCAAGGTCGGCAAGCACAAAACTGTGCTAATTAACTACTCTTCCTAGCACAAATAACTGGGGGGTAGCTAGTAGTGTTTCGTGGTCAGTGTCAACCTGTCTTGTACAGAGCATGCTATCCCAAATGAGGCTTCTTCTTAGTTTTACTTTTCACTTAAACTTGCTGTGCTTTTTCTTGGCTGAGGGATAATTATGGAGACAGAAATTTGAAGGGAAAATCTAGAGCTCAATTGATCAGGTGATAACAAAGAATTCAACCCTTTTCCTTTCTCGACCCTGGATTACCACTGAGTTGAGTTTATCCGTTTTTAAAAACTAAAAATAAAAACTGGCCTAGTTCTTTATCAGTCCCTCCACCCCTCTAAGCTAACCAACCATATCTAGGCAGAAGCCATGCCTGAAACGTTTGAGATCTCATTTTGTTCACCCTTTATATTAACGCTTATAATCAAAATTTGTTGCATTATGAGAGACGCAATCAGATACTCTCTTCTTCATTTGGAAACTAAATTGCCTGAAACTCGTTCAATGAAATTACATATTTTTTTTTTTGAGATGTTATGAAATTAAGAAATATTATAAGAACTTTCTTTTATACCCGTGACATTTCTAATATTAATAGAATGACTTAAGAATATTAAGAGTATTTTGGGTAGAAATTGATTTTTGTAGTCTTTATTTAAATTTGAAGAGGATTTTTATATGATCTTGTTTTTGGATGGATGATCACTGTAATTTCATAACGTTTTTGTACTTTGGTTTCTGGATACCACAAATATTTTTCCTGCCTGTCTCTGCTGGCTTTTAAAAACCATGAAAAAATCCCAACTCTTTCAAACACAAGTATCGGTCAACTTCCCCTGTTTGATAATGCATTTAAAAATATTTTAAAAAAAATTAAAAAAATATTTTTATTTTTTATTTTAAAAATTATAATATTTTTTTAAATAAAAATTATTTTGAAAAGTAATTTCAACTATATTTTTAAATAGGTCTTGAATGTCTACGAGGAAAAAAAAAATGGAGACACCATAACAATTATAGTAGGTTTTTTCTTGCCTTATGTCATCGCTATGTCATACGTAGAATTATTTTATTGAATTGCAAAAAAAATATAAAAGTTAACATGTTTTTAACATGAAAAAGAAATAAAAAAAATTAATGCATATTAGATATTATTTTAATAAAATATGAGATGTTGATATATCATGCAATGTGTTTTCTTAAAAAACATTAAAACAATAAAGTATCAAATCAATTTGAATCAAGACTAACTTGTAAAACTGATGACATATATTATAAAAGCAAGATAATTTTATTTTAAAAAATGAGGAAACACAATTCTAAACAGGCAAAAATATTAAAGGAAAAAAATATAAATACAAAAAGCAATCATTTATAAAAAGATATTAAAATTAGCTTGAGTTAACTTGATTAAAAATGCTAAATATGTGAAATTGAATGTGAGAATAATTATCCCATAAAAAAAATAGATTGAAAATAATAATATAAATCACAACTCTTAACCAACTCGTTGTTCAAGGATAAAATTTTAAAACATAAATAAGAAAATTAAGCCAATTTAGGTTAACTTAATAAACTTACAACTAGGTCATGGGATCAAGACAACTTAACATAGATAAAATAATATAAAATCATGAAGTTCAATTTCTAGCCAATTAAATTTGCAACCATAGTTATAAAAGCAAGATTGCCTGACAGAAAGCAAACTGCAAAACAATTACGGAGCTTAGATCTTAATCAATCCAGTGTTGAGTGAAGAAATATTAAAAAAAAAAAACAATATGAGTCATCCTAGGTTAACTCGATAAACCTATGACCCAAGTTATGAAATTGATATAACTTAATAGAAATAAATAAAAAAATATTTCAATGCTCAGTTTTCAATCAACTAAACATGCGACCCAAGTTATGATAACGATATTATCCCATACAAAGAAAATAAAAATAAATTACTAAGTCAACCTCTAAACAAACCATTGTTGAAGGATGAAACTATAAAATAAATATTTTATTTTATGAAAAAGTAAAAATGAAATGCTCAAAGTCACACGGGTTAACTTGATAAACTTACAACATGACTCATGGAATGGTGTAAGCAAATAAAAAAATAATCATAGAACCTAATTGTTAATCAACTAAATGCATGTCTTAGATCATGAGATTATCCTATAAAAAAAATTAAAAACATTATGAAGCTCAACTCTAAACTAACTTATTGTTATAGGACAAAATCAAAACAGAAACAGTTATTTTTTTTTAAAAAAAAACCTTGAGTTGACACGGGTGAAACCAACAAACTTGCATTCTTTGTCATGAGAGATTAAGATAACTTAGTAAAAATCAAATAAAAAAAATTCATGAAGTTCATTTCTTAACCAACTAAATGTTGAAAGCCAAAACTAAAAAGAAAATATTAAAAGAAAAAAACCCAAAAAAAAGGAGAAAGATAAAAAAAAAAGTGTTATCAAAGCATGATAACTCTATAGGAACTTGACAACCTCGCAACTTTGGTAATGATACCAAGATAACTTAACAGGAAACAAATTAAAAAAAATTATAAAGTTCAATTTTCAATCATCTAAATGTTAAAAGTCAAAACTTAAAAGAAAATTAATTTTACATAAAAAATCCAAACAAAGAGGAGGAGTAAGAAATAGTATTACGAGGTTGTGATAATCCTTTAAAAAACAAGTCAAAATAAATTATGAAAGTATGTTCTTAATTAACTTAATATGAAATGATGAAGTTGAAAAGAATATTAAAGAAAAAAATAACTCGAGTTAACTTGGATTAATTTGTCAAATCCATGAATCGAGTAATAAGATTTGAATAGTTTTATAGAAAATAAATTGGAAGAAATTACAAAGTTTTATTTTTAGTAAATTTATTGTTGAACTAAGTAGAAGAAAAAATAAATCTAAGAGACTAATATATAATCCAACAAGACAAATAAAAAAAATACAAAGCATAAATACCAATATAAATTAATACTGAAAGATAAATTTACAAATAAATTAAAATAAAAATTATAATGTTAAATAATAAAATTAAAAAAAAAAACAAAAATATTGTCTTGTAGATTTACTACAGTGATTCTCGTAATATCTTAGACTAAGAAAGTACTTAGTTTTAGATGGTGGGCTCAATTATTTAAGCTAGAGTCTAATTGCTTCCACAATAATTAGTGGCTGACAAAGTAATTCTAGAAAAGATCTCCGACATGTTCATTGCTCCGGAAATGATATAACATGGCGTTGGTTTTTCTGAAGAGTCAAGTGTGATGATTGGATTTTGTAATGCGCTATCTAAGCTTGCCCTTTAATTAAACCTAACCAACAATTCTCGTGATAAAGACATTTTCTTTCTTGATTTGATGGCAATTGCCCAAGTAGTATTGATTAGAGTCATTTTTAAAAATGTTTTTTTTTTTTATAAATATATTAAAATAATATTTTTTATTTTTAAAAAATTATTTTTGATATAAATGAAAATATCTAAAATATTTAATGGGATAAAAATATATATTTTTTTATTTTTTTAAAACATTAAAAAATAATTTTGAAAAACAGTACTAAAACAGTTTCGTAATCATCCAGACATGTAACATCAAAGCCTCACATGTGTCAGTAAATTTGTGTGTCCCAGGAGATCTTCAATTCCAACAGTCTAAGATCATCTCATTAATAATTAGCTTTCCATTTATCATATGAAATCAGAAAGCAAGCAAGAGCACCGCCGTCTGCCGGTGGAGGGGAAAGGGAAGACCATTTATCGTGCAAGGATCACTGAATTAGTAATTCTGATTGATGTAATTAATATATACACAAATGGGGGATTTGGTTTTAAAATTCTCATGAAACAATTTAAAAATCTTAAAAATTACTCATGTTGTAGCTCATTTTTTCAACAAAATTCTAGATGGTTTTACAAAACCCACCGTCGGCATCGTTGGTGCGGGTATGAGTTATGGTGCTCTGATTTCTGAAACCCTAAATTCTTTGACTTCACTTCATGACACCATCTATTTCACATCAACTCCTTTTAAGCCCCAGGTGCAAGCTATTTCTTTGAGGACCACCAAATTCACCAAGTGTATGGGCCAAAAAGTAAGGTCGAAGATGGGTAAAAAACCTCGTGCGGTCCATGTAGCACATTTGGCCGATGGCATCAATTGACACCCTTGAAAAATGTATACAGAATCATTGTAGCATGAGAAAAAGGGATAAAAACTTTCTTTTTCTAAATAGATTTACAATGAGAATATGTTTTTGTCTTATTCCTTAATGTAAGAATTGATAATATATATAAATATACTAGCCAATACGCTCGCATCTTATCACGAGTGACATCATATTTTTTTTCAATGTAAAAAAATATTGATTGTGTGAGATTTTTTTTATTATAATATAAATTTAGCCAAAATAATAAATTTACGTAAAATTCTTGTGAAGTGCAAGTTTTTTATAAAATATATGAACTTTAAATCGATATAAATTTATCTGTTTAGTAGGTTTAAACTAAATAACTAGTATAAAATTATCATTATCATTAAAAAAAATAAAGATGCTCGCATAAGACATCTTCCAACTCCCAGTACAATGGTAAAAGCTACTTTGAAGAATTAAATCCTTAATTTTTTTTAATAGTATAAATATAGTTTTTTTATTTGTCTATTCTAATCGTAAAAACCATTTAGAAGAGCACTTTTTTTATATATCATTTTAAATATAATGTAATTATTTTGTATATAATTTAATTATGTAATTAATTATACAAGTAATATGAGTAAATTATATAATTGGATATTTACTTTTAAAAAAACCCTCAAACATTATAATTATTAAATTTGTAATTGTATTTAAATAAAAAAAAGTATCATAAACATTTTATTGGTTAATTTTATATGATATGGAAAATCCAAAAAGCCCCAGTGAATATCAAAGATCCATTTCCTGTAAAAATACAAATTCAATTAAAAAATCCCATTTGTATATCTTCATTAAATAATTGACAGGCTGACAATGGAGAAGAAAATCGATAAAGAGTTTTAATTAGTTTGTATAGTATTCTAATAATATATTTATATTATTTTATTTTTTGGTTGAAACATGATAAAAATAGCTCTTTTACATATTCAAATACTTTCTACCGTTGGAGATGATAAAACTAAAAACAAAAAATAAATAGATAATTTTTTAGTTTTGACTTGTCTTATAACTCATCAGTTGTACTTGCTCTAAGAGTAAGAACCCACTAACCAGCATGAAGGGGGAGTACCAGATCACCCCTCAAGACCGAGAGCACTGGGTCTGCAAGCTAAAGCAAATCAGCTTTAACAGTAAAATGCAGAGTGCTCCCGCTAAGTTTTTTACGTGCAACCTTGGATCAGGCCTTCCAATAGGCCTCGGCCTCAGTCTTTTATTAAGGTTGAAGGTAGGGCCCTATTGGGCCACTAGCTTTTTTTGTTTAAAGCCTGGGCCGCCAGGTTAGCACTTGTAAGGCCTAATCAGGCCATTTGTTTTGTTGACTTTC
Source organism: Salix dunnii (assembly GCA_015731905.1). Lineage (NCBI taxonomy): Eukaryota > Viridiplantae > Streptophyta > Magnoliopsida > Malpighiales > Salicaceae > Salix > Salix dunnii. The sequence continues at coordinate 4,540,739 of CM027668.1, read as the reverse complement.
TTGCTTTCCTCTCCTGCTCAAGCTGGAGCTAAGCAGGCCCACTTGTACAGTTTTTCTCTTTTTTTCCTAATACAACCCTTTTTTTCAAATAAATAAATTATTCTTCCTTCCATTAATCGGAGAACCTCTTTCTTCCTTTCCCTCTCCCCACCTGGTTTTCCTTCAGTTACAAAGAAGAAAAATCAGAGAATTTAAAAAAGAAAAAGAAAAAGAAAATTGGGAACTTAAAATAAAAGAGAATGGGGGCAATAGTCATTTTGTAAAGCATGTGCGTCAGCATAAAAATCTCCCTCACATGACCGTTGTATTCAAATTTCAAACGGTCTCCTAATCTCCTCCTCTCTTAAAACACTTCTCTTGACCCGAACAGAAGCAGAAACAATCGATCCAGCCATGAAAGCATACAGTGCGACAACATCACAATCCTCTGTGAAATCAAGCGCCAGCAACCCGAGCACCACGTCCATGGAAGAGAGAGACAGCTGTTACTTCCCTGGTTGCAGAAAAGATGCCAATTGCAACTGTGATATTTGCTTAGCTAGCATCAATGCTACCCTTGACCTCATGCCAGTCACCATTCAAAAGTCCTCTCTCACCAAGCTTTCTACTTCAAGGGCCGACGTGGAATGCACTCCCCTCTCTTTTGATTCTTCAATTATCTCTACACCGAGATCAATTTCTCGTCCTGAAATGGATTCTCCAGCACTCAAATCAACAGCAAGATTGACTCTGAATCAAAAGAAAGAAAAGAGAAAAAAAGAGTGGTCTTTTGGTTCTTGGGGTGCTCTTTTTTGGTTGGTTTTGGGATCAAGCTTGCTTTTTAGAGTAGAAACTGGGTTTTCTTGGGGGGGTTGTTGGGTTTTAAGGCCTGTGTTTTCATCTGATATGGTTAAGAGTATTGGTGAGAGATCTTGGGTTGTACAAGACTTGAATCGGAGGCTGGGGTTCTTGCAGAGTGAATTAAAAGGTTTTGTTGAAAATGGGAAGGTTTCAAATTGCAGCTTTATGGATTCATTATGGGAAATCAATCAGGTTTCGTACGCCTAAATTCCTGAATAATTAAGCTTAGCTCAAAGAACTGTTAGGTATTTTTCACCGCAATAATCTAATGAATAAACATGAACTGCAGGATGGGCTGCTTTTGAATTCACGGTGTGTCTTGTACAAGTCCGCAACGGAAGAGGTGAGCATATGGGGCTGGCCTTTGCAGACTGCAGGATTGCTCAAAACAGAATTTTCTTCGCGTTCATTTACAGTGTTGTCAGGCAGAGTTACAGAGGTAAACCCAAATTTTTGTAGCATATGTATCTTCTCTATTCAGTAGCAGTGTGTTTCACCTATATCAGCAGATGCCTTACCTTTCTTAATCAAATTCATGATTCGGTTTGTTTATTTGTTTGTTTGGGATCTCGTTTTCTCTCTTTAAAAGTGGTCTGATGGTAGGATTGGGTACACAATTCGAAAAGCCAACACTTCATGGATTCACAGGAATTGGGCTGCCTCTGTTGTCCATTTAGATCCCAATACATGGATTCTGGAGTATGAGCGTAGCTTGATATCGAATAGCTCAACACTGTTTTCAGCAGTAGCAGAGATCTTCAAATACAGGATGTCAAGAGCTATGAAAAGTATGAATCCAGTATTCTGGTTGTTCTCCGATTTTGAGCAACAATACGGAGTCTTTACAGCAAAAGACCGCGTCAAGATCATCCCAACTTAGTGGATATATAGTTAGAAGACGCAGCACCATAATTACCTCCAGCACTGTTCCAATTCTCATTGCTTGTGAGAAGAGTTGCAGAAGAAACCCAAGGATATCAAGGACCCGTTTTCTTCTTTCAAGATCCTTTTTATGTTTTGGCATGAAATCATTTCATTGTCTTGGTGCATGGTTCAATTTGGATACTCTAAGATGGCAAAAGTTTCAATTTCTAACATTCTTAATTTAAATTGTACATGATGAACTGATACAACATGACAACATAACCCGTGCTTTTCTACTTTTGCTGGAACGGTTATATTTAATTGATGTTGGATTTCGCATATATTGTAACGGTGAAGCTTGGTGGGTGGGCATTGGAACGGATGAAGTCTTGAGGTTCAGGATGTCCTTTTTCATACTCCAGCACCCCACCCCTCTCTACCAAGGAGTATTATATTGCAGCTATGGGAATGAATTCACAGGAACAGGACCAATTTATACATACATTTCATGATTGTTGATTGTTTACAGAAACTTGGAATGTTAAGTTACAGATTGGTGAAGAAAATCACCAATAGTCATTACAAGAGCACACGCCAGCTTTGTAATGGTGAAACCGAGTCCTGTCTCTAACAATAATCTCCATCCCATAAACCTTCGATACCAACTTAATAAAGGTATGGCAATCTTCACAAACTCTGAGGTTCTTAACTATTCGGATGCAGGACCCTTTTCTCTCACCCATCAGCCCATAACAAAGGGCCAATTTCTCACTGTGCCATAAAACCACTTCTTTCTTTCCTTCCTCTTCTACATCAACCAAAACACTACTAGTATTAGGAGTATAGCCAACTAGCTTCAACTCCTTGACCACCTCATCTAGCTTCTCATAGATTTTATCTGCTTGCTTATGCTTCTTATCTGCCATTACAAACTTGTATACTTCGTTGTTCAATCCTATCCAACTACATCCACGTTCTTTAGATATTCCTCTCTGTTTCATCAAGTTCCTTATCTCCCCTACATCTTGCCACCTTCTGTCTTTAGCATATATGTTCGATAATTGCACAAGGGCTCCATCATGGTCTGGCTCCAGCTCAAGGACCTGCTTGGCAGCAAATTCTCCAAGCTCATTCTCTCCATGAATCTGGCAAGCAGCCATTAGGGATCCCCAAATGACAATATTAGGTGCCAAGGGCATTGTCTCTACTAGTTCTAGAGCATCTCTCAGGAGGTTAGCTCGACCAAATAGATCTACCATGCAACCATAGTGCTCGAGTTTAGGTGTGATATTGTGTTCATTTATCATTGATGCAAAGGTTCTCCTGCCCTCCTCAACTAGCCCTGCATGGCTACAAGCATAAAGCACGCCAACAAATGTAACCCCATTTGGCTTGATATTTTCATCTTTCATTTGAGAGAAGAATTTTAGTGCATTACTGGCATCCCCATGGATAGCAAAAGCATTAATCATACTTGTCCAAGATATCACATTTCTGCTTTGCATCTTCTCAAAAACTCTTCTCGCTGCTCCCAAATTCCCACATTTGGCATACATATCAATAAGGGCATTGTTGACAGCCAAAGTTCCTCCAAGCCCATTCTTGTCAACAAACACATGAATCCATTGCGCTCGATCTAGAACACCAAGATGAGCACAAGCTGAAATTACACTTAGTATAGTAACTTGATCAGGTTTGATCCCGAATACTTGCATTTCAATAAATAAATTAAGAGCTTCCTGAGGCTTATCACTCTCAGCGTAACCAGAGATCATTGCACTCCAACAAACCAAGTCCTTTTCTTCCATTTTGTCAAAGATCAAGCGAGCATCTTCAACTCTCCCAATTCTCGAATACCCAGAAACCATGGCTGTTAAAACAACTAAGTTCCTGGATGAGACTCTAGAAAACAATTTTTGAGCCATTTCCATACAGCCACAGCTTGCGTACATGGTAAGAAGTGCACTCTGTAAATAAGTATCAAGCACAACATTATTTTCAATAATGAAATCATGTATAGCTTCTCCATAACTTAAATTTCGGGCTCGACCGCAAGCCGATAATATGGTTGTCAGAATCATTTCATCTGGCTTCAAATTGGAACTCTTCATCTCTTCAAAAAGCTGCAACACATTATCATAAAGTCCATTCTGATGATACCTGTTAATAAATTAACATCAATAAAAAGAAAAATCTAATTCGACAACCAAAGAATTAAACTCCATCCCGTACCCGCCAATCATAATACTCCAGGCAACAACATCCCTATAGGACATTTTATCAAACACCAATCGTGCATCCGAAATCCGGTCACAAGAAGCATACATAGACACCAGGCCCGTTTGAACAAAGGGGTCTTTGTCAAAACCCAATTTAGCCGCAACCCCATGAATCTCCTTCCCTTCATTTAACCCAGAAGCTCTGGAAGCCGCTTTTAGCAATGGAGGAAAGCTAAACCTGTCAATACCAAGCAAACCTTCCTTCCCCATTATTTTCTCATATGCTAAAAGAGCATTTTCTGGCTTGTCGCTGCGAGATAAAGAGCGTAAGAGTTTGTTGGTGAGAGGAGTGTGGCATGTGGGGAGGTGAGTGAAGACGGAGACGGCGTAGTCGAGGGAAGAAGAGGAGAACGAGGGAGAGGAGAGAAGGAGTTTGAGGAGGAGTGAAGGAGGGAGTTCGGAGCGGAGGACTTGGGCGTGGATTTGTTTGAGTTGGTGGAGGGAGGTGGTGGGGGTGGAGGAGAGCGCTGCGTGTAGGGCGGTGGAATTGAGCGGGACAGGTATCGTGGGCAGTGTGGTCACGGTGGCCATCTTGTTTCGAATGGGGAGGGCGGGGGGGGGGGGTGGGGGGGTATAAATTTCATATCTATTTCGCTTGGGCCTATTGGTGTAAATAACATTTGGGCTAGCTGTTGTAACTGTAGGCCCAGGCCTGATGGTTTCTCAGACCTCGTCAACTTGACAGATCTCACCAGTGTCAGCATTTGCAATTTCAAGCCTTGCAGAGAGCAGTGGCGTTTTCTGTGTGCGATTAAATTAAAAATAAGGAGAAGAAGAGATTAAAGGAAGAGATAAAGAGGAAATGGGTGAAGCGTTATTTGATCTTGAACAAGTCCTCAGGTCCCAAAAGGTATGCATGTAAATTTCTCTCTTTTCTCTTCCGAGCCTCTTTTATCCGCTCCAATACAATTTTTTTTCCTTTCTTTGATTTTTTCCAGTTGGTAATGAATTAGAAGCTTATAGTTTTTGCTCTTTTCGTCATTGATTTTGCTTTTCTTAGACCTAAATTTGACTAGCATTCCATTTTAGGCTTTTGACATGTAGTATTGCTCTCGCTCTTTTTTTTAAAGGTGAAAACAAATGGTGGCCTTTTTGGATGAGAGTAGAACCTGCTCTCACGCTTTTACAGACTAAATGGATAGTGGGTTTTTTTTTCTAATTATTTTATTTTGGTTAATTTCTATAGGAGACGTTGACGCATCAAGAAATGAACATGCTTCAAACATGCAAATCTAAGGCTGTGAGGCAATTTACATTCGGTGTTCTTACCGGTGCCACTGTTGCCTGGGCAGGTGTGTATTTTTATTCTTTTTCATGTATATAGATATTCCCAATCAGCACATCATCGAGGTCAAGACAGAACATCGTGCTTGTCTCTTCTTCTGCTGCTGCTTTTCATTTTCCTGATGTTAATTTTGTTCTAGTACTCGTTAATCTGAAATCATTGCTGCCGACAGAATCATTTAGTCTACTAGTACTGCGTATTTGATCATTTGTAGCCTTCTGACAGCAACATGGAAGCTTAGTTGGTTTGCTCGAGCCAACATTTCAGGAGGTAATGCAGAGTAACACTTTGGACTGGTATCTTGTCGTTTTTTAATACTGCTGATTTACATGACCGCTCCTTCATCTGTGTAGACAGAAATATGTAAGTTTTACCTGATTTGCAGGAGCTGCTATTTTATTAGGATTCTGGAGATTTGGCAAGTCCTTAGATTCTGGTGTTGATCATATTCTTGCTATGGATGGAAGTCGGATGCAGAAGGAGTTGGCAAATATGTAGGTTCACCTCACCTTGATTGTTTATAGTGAATTTTTTTGTTTTTCTACAATGAGTTAGAATATTTGATGTTTTATTATTTGAATGAATCGGCATGTTGTCAAGCCAAAATTGGCTTTCAATGTTCTTTATTAGTTGCATAGTATTTTGGTTTAGGTGTCTGGCGACCAAGTACATTCAGAATGTTTTGCAACATACAATATTGAGATTGATACTAAATCAACTAAAGAGTAAAATCAGTTCATATGGGTGTGCTGAATTTTAAATTGTACTACTGAAAACCCTGCAAGTTAACTTTTTAAAATAAATCTTTAGCATTAGCATGTCCAAAATTATAGCTTTGGCAGCCACTAATACCGATACAATTGCTGAGGTGCTTTTGGCCCATTAAGTTATCAGTATATGCTGCTATTTTTTCCTAACAGTTTTACAAGTTAACAAGCTTGGCCTGGCCTTCATGGCAGTCTGAATCTTTATTAAAATTCCCAAGATAAGTATCTGTCACATAAATAGTAATTCCCCAGACCATGTTGGATCTCTTATCAAGTGCTTGGTACTGTCTTTTGCTGTATAATAAATGTCTCGAATGGTCATCTTTCTCTGTAATACCTGTCCTGTATATTCTGATTTTTTCCATTATATTCCATGTACCCATTATCTGTGTTCATTTGCTTGAGGAAGCATCATCTTTTGATTTGTGATTACTAATATCTCTATTTACAGAATGCTGAATAAATATCAAGATGATCCTTGGACAATGCAACATTTGAATAGGCGTTTCTATTCAGAGAAAGTTTTTGATGACTCAAACTTGCATAGGCCAATAATAAGGCTTCAATATCGAAATTCATTTGGTGATAATGTTGCTTATGGTCAAAGGACGCATGACAGTGATTCTCACGATGCCTCCCACAGTGACTCTGATATCAAAAGGGCTGATGTGGAGTCCAAGAAAGTTCCTGTAAGTGCACTGGCCAAATATTCCTATTTGAATATTGGCATGCCTACATTACTGGTGTTTACTTTCATAATATAAGTCAATAATGAACTTGCAAATAGTGGTTTTAATTAAAGGCAGACACCCCTAATGTTGCAGCTTGGAATGTCATACATTGATATCCATCTTTTTTATTTTGCTCCTTACATGCAATTTTAATGATCCTTGGACCTTTTTTTTCATACATTTAACTTAGCAGACAGTTCAGCTAAATGTGTAAATATTACAAGGTTTTTAAAAGAAAAGTTCATTTATAAAAAGAATAAATTCCATCTATGAAGATTTAACAAAACCTTACTTGAAATTCATTAGGGATTTTTTTCCCATCAATATACTGAAGGCAGAAACATCTAGAAGTAGAAAATCTGTATCATGTGGAATAATTCATTTCCATTGGATATCTGATGAATCATTTAGATGCTTCTTCTCTCACATTACATGTCTGTTAATTCTACGGGTAGACTAACTCATAGTTGGCATGGTTTTCTTGGGCAAACAAAAATGTAGGCTGTTGGTTAGGCTTCTACATACTGTAACAGAAACTGTAGTGTGAGGATAAGTGTATGTATACACATCCACCAGGCAAGAGTTTCTTTTATCCCAAATCTCAGAACCATAGTTTTTGATACAGAGTCATCCAGGGTTTTGAGCCTTGACTTGGAATGAGTAGGTGCACTCCCATGGAAAAGGAGGTAACCTTCTCCCTAGGTTGAACTGATTGTCAGCAGCATTGAACACATAATTTACAGATTTTCTACTCCTTCCACGAGTCAATACATTCTGTAGTTGGTCCATTGTGTACTGCAGTGAACTAGCCTGCTGGAAGTGGTATTATGATTTAGAGCAAATAAAGGCTTGAAAATGAAATGCATTTCCAGGGATGTTGTGCCAATCTTGGGATGCATCTTGCCATGTTTTGGAAAGTTTTCCTCAGGTAGTTTTGTGATGGAAGAACAGCTGGAATTGAAATTCCTATGAACAAGCAGCTGCATCTGTTACAGGTTATTGAACTCAACACCTAGCATTATCTTGATGTGGGGTAGCAGTATCTTAGAGCATTTTTTAATAGGCGCTAGCTCCTTTGATGATTAATATCCTCAGTGTTAGCAACCAGTGAAAAAATGTAACCTCCACACTGTATCCTTGTAAAGAGCAGGCTTCCCATCTTCTTTGTTTTTCCCCCCATGCTGGGGGGTGTTTTTATAAAGTTGTTCCTTGCTGACAGTTTAATTGGTGCCAATATCATTTTCTTTCCTCTCTCTCACATTGTTTTAGGTAAACAAATGGTAAAAAAATTAAGAAAATAAGTTATAGATACCGATCTCAGTTGTGCTTTAATAAAAAAATGGTCTATTCTACTTGAGCGTGTATCAAATTCTTGCTTGAAGATTGTAATGGTTTCTTATATATCGCATCATGTAATCTAATCATTCCTGTTTTAGATGAACCTTGGTGCCGAAGTAATGGAAGACCCTCTAGAGAGTATTTTTGGTTTCATGGCCCCTGTGGAGGAGATTCAACACCTTGGTACCTCAGGCACCTCTGCCAGAGTACTTAATCATAGCCATAAAAGATCTCATCGTAGGCATCGGATGCGCCATCAGGAAGCTTCTTTGAACACTGAACATTTGCAACCACAGCAGATTTAACGTTGGTGATAGACTTGGAGGAAACCTGAGAGAATGCCTATTGAAGATTTGGAGGCCAAACCTTTGTTAGTTACTTCTTATATGCCATACTGCTGAACTGGAATTGTCAGATAAGTTCTGTAAGCATTGTTCATTCGACTCCATTAGCAACTATTGTTAGCTTAAATGTCTATATATGGTATGTAGCAATGAATACTCTGTACTGGAGAGTAGATAGACATTAATCATCACGTATGTCTTTGCAGCACTGGTGTTGGAACTGGTCTATGTTTGGTCAAAGTTATGAATTTACCATAATGGGGAGTTATAATGGTCAAAGGAGAATGATGCATTGTGCAGGTGGTGATAGTATCACATTGTTAAGGAGATCATATCGAACTGCTTTTAATATAAGATGGCAACATGTCTACCTCGGGTGATGGCTAATTTTTGCGGCCGCTGACCTAAAACATGTTCTTGTCATTTCTTGCATCAATGCCTTTTTTCCGTGTAGGTACAGGTGTTGAAATATTGCGAAACCCAGCGATATGACTTTCTGTGCCTCAGCTATCACATAAGTGGCATCAGTTTGAATCTACACACGTGAAAGGAAAAGACTCCTGATCAGAGTTACAATTCTGGGTTGGGGTCGACTAGCCCTACAGCTCTTGAGTTTCAGGCTAGGCAGGTAGGTTCATGAAGAAAGAAACATAAAATGATGTCGTTTCACATACCCGAATTAGGCAAGGTCTTGGGCTGATACATCACAGGGCTGCCATGTTGACCCAGGCTAGGGCTCCTAATTGTCTGCCTGAAAGAAGAGGTTACTGTTGGTAGCTGTGTAATTATGGGAGCATTTGGCCCAAATGACACCGGCTGAGTAGCAAAAGGCTACAAAATTACAGCCATTATCGGGACCTTCCTCGTAGACAGGTTTAAGCCAAACCAAAAATGATGAGAGTTTTAAAATCGCCAAAACACTCCGAAGATGGTTCAGAGGAAGGATCGTGGAACCTTCATTCTCTTGCCTGGACATCAAATCAGTGATCACTTTTATCTCAAGAAAAAACAGACAAAATGAGTTCAAGATTCACAAGTAATCGATCATTCCAGTAACTGTTGCATTCACGATAGAATACATTAATGTAGGCAGAAAATAGTGACCTTTAACAATCCTAATGACCGTGGCTTTTTGTCCGTGCCCCCAGATAAGTTCCACGGATATCTCCAATCCGAATTTGTGCTGAGCTAGATTGTCACTACAAGATGCTGAGTGTATGTGCCGTAAACATTAGGTGAACAACGTAGAAGCCACGAGTTAATGAATTATTTAGATGTGGTGAGGGTATTATAATATATGCCCGAGGGAGATGTATGCCTTTCGGTTCAGAACAGGCGAGCAAAAAGATAATCTTCTTTTTTCCTCACTGATTAGCCAGCGGACATATATCTCCAGCACTAATTCCATGACTGCAGTTTTCTAAGCTCCTGTACATCTCTGCAGGTCACCTTCGTTTACCGCGTCCTTGGTAGGAGATCTTTTTAATGTTTTATTATTTTAAAAAATAAATCTTTCCCGCATCAGGTAATCTTCGCCTGCAAATGATTTAGATCTTTCTCGGCAAAGCTGGAGATCTAAGTGCTGTGATTCGAAGGGAAAGAACGAATCAGAAAATCAAAACTTGAGTTGTGAATTAGCACTCTTTTTAAAGATATTTCTTTAATATTATGTTATTCTCTGGGGTTTAATAATTTTTTAAAATATAAAAAGGCAACATAGAAATAAGGTTTTGTTTTGTTTAAAAAACTGCACGACCAGCCACTATAATTTAAAATATAGCTGTTAAAAAATTAAATAATTATAATTGTTATAGCTGCTAAAAAAATATATAAAAGATTTCAATTTGAAATATTTTGATTATAATTTAATAGTCATAAAAAATATTTTAATGTTAAAGATAAAAAACTTAGAGAGCATATACACTTATTCGACTCAATCTCATATGTGGGAGCTCATTATTTTATATATATATTACAAAAAATAATTAATTTTATTTTATAATATGAGATGAAAACTTTTCAAATAACTTTTATAATTAAAAATAAATTTTACAATACAAATAACATTAGCATTAACCTGACGCGATGCATGCAAGATAAACCTGATTTAAGAATTGTGCGCGCGCGCGCGTGGAGGAAAATAAACAAATGTTTTTAGAAACATGACGTTCTTGTTAAGAATGGTTATCTTGTAATTTACTTGAAGAGCAGGGGCAATAAAACAAATGCCATTCTCTTTAATATCATCTGTTCAGCGATTCGTTCTTCTTCTCCACACGCTCTCTGCGCGCTAAAGAAAAGGAAAGGAAAGGAAGATTGATTCGCTTCACAGACAAAAAAACGTTTTTTTTTGTTTGCTCATCGCTGCCTCCGTCCAAACATTTCCCATCCAAATCCATCCCTCAAAAATTAATTTGCTCCTCTTAGTACTCAATCAATCTCAAAAACTAATTGCAAAGAGGCATGATATAATCCTCTCTTAAATCCCGTTTCTTTCTTTTAGGCCCTGAGGTTTCCCTCTGCTTCTCTCCTCTCCTATCAGGTTTCAAAAGAAACAGACACCCTCAGACTCCACCCATTCTCTCTCTTTTTAATATATGATCAACATTTTCTCTACTTTTCCACTCCACAATCCCATCAAGATTTCGATTCCTATCGAGAAAATCAAGAAATTCTTACCATCTTTAATCCTTATAGCATCTTTTGTTGCCCTATTTATTTGTTTTACCCGTATCACCAACAACGCACCAACAAATCAAGAAACCATGAAGGTGCATCCATTACCCAAGAAGAGAAACAACGTAACGATCCGGTTCTACGATCATAGAGGAGACCCTTTGGTATCATCTTCAGGTGGCTCCCAACACAAGAAACTTAGGAGGCTACCCCACATATTCAGCCGGGTCTTGGAGCTCCCCTTCCGGTCAGATGCTGAAGTGTCGGTTGAGGAAAACCCTGATTGCTTCCGATTTGTTGCCGAAACAGATAATAACATCGGTGAAGTGAGGGCCCACACCGTTGAAATCTATCCTGGAGTTACTAAAATTGTGATTAGGCCAAATGGATATCTAGAATTATCTCCACTTGATGATTTGGAGTTGGATATGTGGAGATTTAGGTTGCCGGAAACCACCAGGCCGGAGCTTGCGAGTGCGGTTCTGGCTGACGGAGAGTTGATTGTGACGGTGCCGAAAGTAGAGGAAGTGGAGGAGGAAGGGAATGGCAATAATAACAACGGGGAGTTTAGAGGAGGTATGGGAAATAATAACAATAACGCTAGGCTTGTGCTTGTACAATGATATGATAATGATAAAATTTACTGCTTTCCAGCTGCCCGGTTTTTTGTTATTTAAATGAATGATGTTATGGAACTTAGTTTTTTTTCTTCTAAGGTTGGTGGTCGGAACTAGGATTTGTATGCTTACTTTTGTTATTGATGATCAATGAATCTTCAAGGTTTCTCCATTTTCCTGTTTGTGTGTGGATAATGAGTATGGTTGCAGTAGCATTGAATATGGAAGTTTGAGACTACTGTTAGTTCATTATCATATCAGGTACCAGACGGTTTTTCATTTTGATTTTAGTGTTAGTATTAGCAATAACTTTTGCTGCTTTTTTTTTTTGTTTTGTTTTTTATCATTGTAAACTCCAGGTTTTTTGTTAAGTACTCTTATGTCTTATGCGGTTGCAGAGCAAGGGAAATGGATGTGATGTGTTGTCTTTCTTTCTTTTTTGATACGTTCATGTTCGAATGTGTAATCTATGGTGTTCTTAACCTTCATGCTCTTGTCCCACAGCTTCTGGATGTTAGTTTCTTAAGGTGGTTGGGACAGGGATTTGTGTGCTTGCTGTTGTAATTTATGGTTAATAAAATTGTCGAGTTTTCTCTCTTTTTTCTTTTTTCTTTTTTCGTGTGCATAATGAGTGCAGTAGTAGTAGCAGCATTGTGTTTTTAAAGTTTGAGACTTTGTTAGTTTATTATGTTTTGGCATGTTCAGGTACCTTGGGATGGTGCATGTTCACATAGCCGACCCTAACTAGTTTGTGATTGAGGCGTCAATGTTGTTGTTAATAGTGAGAGCTTTGGTTGGGTGTTTGGACTTGGTTTTAAGCATCGTAGCTTGAGTGATTTGTGTGGTTTTAGACCATGAGAGGAGCAGGCATGAATGCCATGAATGTTACATGTGAAATGGTTTTTCGTTTATGTTAGATTAAGAATTGATTTGAGTATTTTTTTGGTATTCTTGACCTCCATGTTCATATAGATTTTATACATGTGTTCATGTCTTTTAGCCATCCCCTGTTTTGTGATATGTATTCCTTCCAATTTTTCATATCGTTTGCGTTGATTAGCTAGATACAATTCCTAGGCAATGTTTCTTTGACTGGTCTTTACGTCCTAGCACTGATGGTGTTAAACATGCTTGCCTTTTTTTATTTTTGCATTTGTGGTCATTGTAAATTAAAAGCATAATTCCATGCTTCACTTAAAACTGCTTCAATCGATCTGGATGGTTGAGATATGGGAATATATGCTCTTATCATACTCGTAGTGCCGCCTACGCTTGGACCTTGCTCCTCGATGTGTTTAGTAATAATTTATAGCATGCTTGCTGCTGTTAGAATTTCGAGTTTTGAAAAGGAATGGTAAATTATGTTGTCTTTTGAGGCCTTTTAGCCCAATTGTTCTTTTTTATGCGTGACAAATCTTTTTTCTCCAACAGTTCTTTTTTGATTCTCTGTATAACTTTTAAGAGTGATGATCACCTTTCTCACTCACTATATTCCTGGTTGACAAGGCAATCCACGTTGTGGATATCTTTGTTTGGCTGTTCTGCTGTAAGATTTTCCAATTAGATCAAATGAACTTTCATAGCTTTATCATGGACTTCTTTGTACAATTTATTTTTCTTGATTGGAATCATAATTACCTTGTTAGACCAAATTAAGTAATGGATTTATTATATGACATTCTAAAGCTAACCTTTTCTTTTCGCAACATGAAATCTGCCAGCTTGGCCTTCCACTGTAAGGATGTGTCAAGCTCCAAGAAATCAACTACACTTGTACGAACAGCAACAAAAACTTGATTTACCATGCATCCTTATAGAATTTGCACGTTTAGTTTGGCATATACAGGCACTCATTGCTGCACAGCTTCGTCTCTTTCTTCTGTTTTAGAGCGAGAGGTAAATGGTAGTTTTCACTGGAGCCTCTTGATGGTACACAGAAGGATGCCCTTCTGCTTGCCTCGCATAAGTAGGCAACAATTGGCACGACTTGTGGTGTCCCCTTCATTGTTTGTGCAGTAAATGCACATGCTTCATTCGCAGGATACATGCCTTGTGCCCGACTCTAGCATACACGACGATGTTGATGGTCTTATGTTTGACTATATGACCGAGGAAATGATTGCGTTTGTGATGAAGTTTTTTTTTCTCAACTATATATATATATATATATATAATGTTTTGATGTGCTAAATGTTATAAATAAACTTTTAAAAATAAAAAAAGTTATTATTTTGATATACCATTAAATAAAACGCAAACAAAATCAATTTAACTGTAATCTCAAATCAAATAAAAATTGCAACCGGTACCTTGTACATCATTGACCAGTCCTGGCGACTATGGCTGTGGAAATTTCTTGCGTCTTTTCGAAAGGTCGAACATTATGATGGGTTCTTGTAATGTCAATAATTTGCTGAAATGAAAGTTGGAACGTTTATTGCTCGGCAAAAATCACATGTGGGTACCTGTTTTTGGAATCAAACAAAAACGGAGGCCTGCGTTGTATGGTCATCACTGAGATTCTCTATAGTCGCCATATACAAGCCACGGCACATCTTCTTCGAGCGATCGCCATCAGATGCCCGACCCTTTGGCTGTAGTATTATTCTATCTCGACGGATCTCCAAGATATAAATTATAATGGCTTGAGCAATTGTAGTCGAGACAACTCGTCGTCTGTTTTAAACCACAACCATTAAAGTTACTGCTAAAGACCGAATCATCTATGTCCACATTACGAGGTGACCCGATTCTGATTCCCATTTATTTGTATTTATATATTTTAACTATAAGAATATATTTCATATCACAGCATATATAACCTGTGTATTACGCTAATTAATATAATTATTTATTTGATGATTTCCAAATTAATACATTGCTTTAGCAAATTGATAGATTTCTAGCTATCTATTTCTTTTGTAATCGGGGGGTGCTTGTGCGCATTTCATCTAAATCTCTGGATTAATGTACATGTGCCCACAAAAAACTTTCACACATGAACAACCTATTAAGTCACAGTTTTTACAGTAGAGGATCACATGTGCCCACAGAAGTTTCCAAAAAAATATAATTGTTAGTAGATCCTGAACTCCAAAGAAAGTATGTCTCTTAAGCCCAAGACTTTCACCACTATACTAACCCATAAAATATGACTTGTTTTGTTTTCCTATAGTTTATTAAATAATCATGTTGTGGTTTATTAAGGAGAAGATTTGACCCCAGCAATAGACATTCTTGCTTCGCAGCTCCTGGAATAAAAGGAGTTGGTTCGGCAAAGAATTCAAAACCAGAATTTTATACTGAAATCCCAGGATTTTGCGTAGAGCAAAAGGGTAGCCTAAGAAATTCCTTGCGTATCTTTTTTATTATTAACAGGCTAATTAGTTAAAATTTAAGATTTCGTAAGAGAATTTGAAACATATGATAGGAAATGGCGAAAAACTATCTTTATAATATTAAGATACGATTAATGCAAGAAACTTTATGGTGTTTAGAAAATAATTATAAGAAAATCATGATTTATTATTATTATCTTTATTTAAGATTTATACCTTTTAGTAAAATTTATTTAAAGAAAATACATAGATCTATAAAATAACTAATAAAATATTTGTAGTTGTTTTCTTGATAAAAGGTTTGAAGAAAAAAACTTAAAAAGTTAATATCTTTATTGATTTAGTGGAGCTCCCAAAATCTTTAGCACTGAATTTCTTTTATGCTGTGTGAATCATGTTTTTATTCCCACAAGATGCGGGCAGCATTACTCGGGGATGGGGGGAGGCTAATCTTTCATTAGACTGCTCATTGTGTGATTCCCGTTCTTTCGAGCTCCCTATAGACATAAATAAAAATAAAATACAACTATAATAAAATTAATCGAGCTCTCATATCATCAAGTGGAGATTCATCTGACAAAATATCCGTCAAGCTAAAATTACAGAAATTGAAAAGAAAAGTTAGTCAGTACCTGTCATTTCACATGAGGTCTAGCCAATTCCCATGCATGTGCAGCTTGATCTGCGACAAATTCATGCGTTACTATTCATCAGCTGATGGATAGAACCACCAAGAGAATAAAACGGTATTGAAGTTGCAGATAAGTCATCCAATTCTCAATTTCTAGGCCTGTGTGTTAGGTCTTTGCAGGTATTTCCAAATCCTAGTCAAATCTACACATCTTAACTGTGTTTGCTTCTTATTGTGTATCATACTTTGTTTGATACAGCAGTAGCCTGAATCACTGTTGATTCAGGCACCAAGGTCACCTGAATCACCCAAATTCCATCCTGTCTTGTTGAACACCTATAGTTCCTCCTTGACAAAACTAATTCTCCGCATGTGCGCTTCACCTGTCCGCAGATGAAAGTACCACAGCATGTACAACATATACAGCTGATCAGATCAAGAATGAAGACAGACAGCGCCCCTTCAAACTTTGATGAACCCCTGATGAAGAAAAACCTCATTTTTCAACTTCCAAACCAAAGTGTTCCTTGAGAATATCTTTTGAAGTCCTTCCAAATCCATTGGCCACTTCTTCCATGTCCTTGAGTTTTGTCACTTCCCGCTTTATCTGATCCACCCTGCTCAACACAGCACTCAGCAAATCATCTGGGTTGGTTTTCTGCGTGCAACGTGCCAGTTCAGACCTCTCTTTGCCCAACTGCTGGTAAAGGTTCTGAAGATATTTCTTTTGAGCATAAAGTCGTTCCTCTGCAATTTTGTACTCAGCTTCCTGTGAAACCTGTAATGCCTGGAGGACCTGATTGATCTCATCCTCAAGTTTCAGAGTTTCAGTTTGGGTATCAGAAGACATGGACACATCTGGTGAACTCCTTCTATAGTCCAAAATCTCTTGATGATTACTAACTTCCAGCATTGCATTTCCATTCGGAGAGACAGCTGTGCATGAATGATATAAACATGTTAACTAATGTGAGCGAGAGAGTCTAATCCACTGGTAGCAAAACTCAATGGCAAGAGAGCTCCCAAATACATTACCCATATAACGAGCAAGATAATTTAAAGTCATGGGCACCTTTGTCTTAATGTCTTGAAATTAATGCAACTATCTTTTATGAGACAACCATCCATGGAAAACACGTTACCATTTATGTTTTGTGATACTTGCTAGAGATCTAGACCAGTGATTTGGATATCTTGTTACTTGGTCATCAAAACTTGAGGCTTTTACCACGTCCCTCCGTGACTCAATCTGAGGATTGTTGTGCACAACAATTGAAACCCAGAAAGTTTGTTCATGCAACTTCTCCAGTTCTCTCTTTTGCTTACCTTATAAAACAAAAGCACCATTGCACCTCCAATGTGGTTATTTATTCAGAGAATCTTAAGTAATAAATTACTGCCAATCCAATATTTGGAAATAATCATGGAAGGTGATATTGTTCCAAGACCCTACATGAATTACTTATTAATGCTATCTTTACTGACAACTCCATAGTGTTGATTATACCCAATGAAATTGCTCTATCAAAAATCATATCTTGGGAGCTGAAAAACTATTATCTCAACCAATAGAATGTCATCAGAAAGAAAAATAGTTTGAATGAAACAGTTTAAAAAAAAAAAACATTACCCGGCAAAATTGCTGAGACTTCCCCCTCGACTTTCCAGATATTTTCAAGAATAGTCCCACATTTAAGCTGGTGCCAATACCAAACCGTCATACTACTAATGGTTATAGCAACCCCAAAAAGGGACAGGATTAAATTTTCTAAAAAGCATAAAAGCCATAAATTTGCTTGCCTAGAGAGAACCAGCTTTACCTTTGTAATGGCTGCCTCAATGCGTTTTAGCAATTCCTTTGCATCAGCTCTCAGTGAACCTCGCAAAATGCAGAAACCAAGATTTAATATTTTCTCTATTTCATCCTGGGAATCAACAGTCTCGCAAGTTCGCAAAAGCCTTGTAACATGCGGCACTAGGTCTGTCCTTGCATCGCAACGCCGACAGTAATACTCAGCATTCAGGCCGATGCTTCCTCCCACAGTGCCAGCCATATAGGTTCGAAGAGCACAATTCATGTGAGCAACATGGCCACATATATGACCCTCCCTCGCAATTGCTTCACATTTTATGTAGCTGTAACCTCCATGTTTTGAGCTTATAGTTTTGCAACAGAGGATGCAGCAACAATAACCACAGAAACGAGGTTCACTGCAACATATATCGCAAGACATGGAAGCTATGGGTTGATTTTCAGTTTGTAGCCCAAGACTGGTGCACATCTTATTTCCAGCTTTACAGCCCGTACTATCATGCTGGGAATCAGACAAAAAAAGTTCAGCAGTCTCTTCAGAAGCGACAGGGAAAAAAAAGTGCCCTTCGACATTACCTGCATTGTTCAGTTATCAATGAATATAAACATTTCCAAGCTTACATGCATGTTAGGAATAATTAAAACAATTAGTCCTGAGGAACTATCCTAACCTATCTCAAAGACTGCCGGTTCAAATATCAAATGGCATTACATGAGGGAAGATGATTGAAGATTGGCCTAACATACCACAAAATACCCAGCAACCAAATAACCTATATAGATGTGTACCCATCAAATAAAGCATGCGCATCACAAATTCACAACTTCAATATCACCTACTTTTTGTTACAGCTTTAAACTGCCATGACTAGCAGGTTGAAATAGTGATATCATACGCAAGGAAAAGAAACAACTTGTCGCCCTTCACTGTGGTCAAGAGACCATTTCATTTTTTATGGCAGGCTATTTTGTTGGATTTTTTTTCTTTTGGAGCTTTTAAGCACCTTTACCATTTTGGGAGAAGAGAGAAGTTTAAAAAAAGCCATGTCAATGAAAAATATGGATAAGGAACTGTTCTCGAAGATAAACCTACTCAACTATTGCACTGCAATTGGATAATTTTAAGCTGACATCAAATTCAGTTATTCATTCCCAGATAGCACAATTGGAATTAAGCCTGATCAAAAGGAGCTGCAATTTCTTGTTTTTTATTTTTTGAAGCAGCAGTTTGAACTTACTAAATGCCACTGACAGGAAGTATCACAGCCTCAATATGTAAAATCATTAGTTTCACCAAAAGTATCAAAGAAAGAACAACTGGATGGAATCACTGATATACATTCATGGAAATATGCTAAGGATAATGTATAACTCTAATAACTTTTTTTATGAAACTCAAGATGGCACATGTAGAAGATATGGAGATAAAATAGTATTAAATGTAACTAACCATTTATTGAGGATTGCTTTGATGGGATCTTCCAACTGAATGAAGCAAAAAATTTCCCAACATCTGCATTGGGAAATGCAGATCGGATATATCGCTCAACTGAAAGCTTGCTGGCAAAACCATGTTTCTTACGTGTTGTATTCTCAAGATGACAAAGGCGAATTGGAAGGTAAAGGTATCTATCCAAATAATGGCCAGTAATAGCAACTCGCCTCCCAACTCTCCAAGTCCAAGTATCACCAGGATTTGGCCAATCCTCAGGAGCGTATGGCAAACCTTCACCACATTCATCAGGTGCAACTGGCCTTAGATTCAAAATGTTTTCCCTTGCCCTAGGTGTGCTTCTATTGCTTTCCTTATCAATCTCCATCAATTCCATCTCTGCTCATAAAGATCAGGCAGCTGAGTGAAACATAATGAAGGCAAAACAAGCATGTATTAGCAAATAAAGGATTAGCACGCACTAAACTGAGAAGGAATTGATGGAGTTGCTATAAATACCCCAGCCCAAAAGAAATTCAATGAATTCAACTTTATTGGTTCAATATCAACTTCCACAAGCAACTTGAAATTCGAGAAATTTATTAAGAAAATGCTCTCCAATGAACTTGTATTTTATGATAGAAGCAACACAGACAGACTGGGAATCATTTACATTGGAGTGCCACCTTTGGATCCAAATAAGCACCAACCATCAGGCAAATGCATTAAAACATCAATGCCTAACACGCACAACAGCTCACCAAATGGACTCCCAGATTCTGGTGAGCCATTGGATGGGGGACCTTTCACTTTGGATTGCTCACAAGGATTAGGGAGTCAAATCAACGAGCCACAGGTCAGGGATTTCAATTTATTCTGATCAACTTCATAAGATTTCAGTGTGGATTGCAATATCACCAGGTTTCCAAGCAGACTGCTGGCATAGCAATTGAAGCTATCATGTCACAAAATGTAAATCAATCTCTTCCAGGCTCGTCTCCCTTTCCTTTTCTTGGCAAACTAAATCCTTAAAAGAAAGAGATCTCTCCAGATAACGGCAATCATAGTTATATTAGACTCATGCAGCAAAAGCAGCCAAACAATACAGATGCCAAAATTACAACTTTGCAAAACAACAATTTAAGTGTTTTTTAACACTCTTAGTTTTAGAGTAGCCAATAATTATTTTCTTGTTTGCATTAAAAAACAAACATAGTGCAGTCTTAGAAGCTGTTTGGCGCGGCATTTCACCCGCCACGCCACGGCTTTTGATTATTATTATTATTTTTTTTTGCATTTTAAATAAAAAAAATTAGTGTTTTCAGATCATTTTGATGTGTTGATATCAAAAATAATTTTTAAAAAATAAAAAAAATATCATTTTGATACATTTTGGCATGAAAATCACTTTCAAAAACTACCAAAACCACCCTCCCAAACACCCTCTTAATGAAACGGGAAAAAAATCAACTAAAACAGCAAAACAAAGTGCTCGGCACCTCAACGGAATTTGTGAGACGTCAGGGTTTCAACAGCCTAGGGATAAGTTTCTATCCAATACTGTAAGAATTGATATGCATATATCAAAAGAAGGTGGCTTCAATACTTCAGGAAATCAGGTCTTGAAAACAGAAACAGAAGAGAATATATATTGTTTCTAAAACACAATTTATAACAAAGGGAAAACAGAATTATCAAAAAAAGAAAAACAGTTCCATCAGGGATTTCTATCCGTAGTTACTGTAAAGCAAGCATGAAGATGTTTGGTTGTGCACAAATTAGAAATGAAGATTCTTCATCCGCATAGAAGTAATTAGTTTGTCATTTGCATCTCTAAATCATGCACTCCTTTAATAACACAAAAATGCAAGGAAACCGAAAAAAAGAGTAAATAAAAGGGTTCAAATCTTCACCTAAAACAAATAGAACCCTTTTTGGAAGAGAAGATAGGATTTAGGGTTTCGAGTCCCGTAACCAGAAGACAGAGATCGAATTCGAGGAGAAGAGAGAACGTAACTTCTTATGCTTCGAGGAAAAAACAAAAGAATGTAGAGAAGGACCTCACTGAATGCTTAATAATCGGAGAAACAATTTGGTACACAGATTTAATCGTGAAAAAAAAGAGAAAAAAACAGAGAGACGGGCCTGGTAAAACCCTAGGGACTACGGGAGAGGGGGAGAGCGGGGACGGAGAGATTATATTTTATAACGTTAACGCAATTGTTCACTACCTGGATGACTACGCTGCTGGAGCAGTTGAATATTGGTAAATGACAATTCTACCCTCCTATTATGTGCATTGTGTATTCTATATTAATGATTTTTTTTAGTTTTTTTTTAATATTAATACATAGAAAAACACGCTTAAACAAAAGTAATGTTAAGGGTAATAATGTCCATCTCAACTGTGATAACCAAACCCTAACGAAGCGGATTAGTTAAAAAACTTCTAAAGTACACTCTAGATTTGGATAGGAAATTTATCATTTTGCCCATATCACATAAGAATATTTAGGAGGATAATTACATCTTTTACCTGAAATACAAATATCATTATCAAATCTATAAAGGAAATAATGATAATTTTATATTTTTAATATATAGTAAAATTACTAAATTATTCATGAAAGTTATTTCCATTTAATTAACATTAAGGGACATTTTTTGCTTTTTATTTAAAAAAATAGAATGACAAAATTGCATCTAATATCCAATTTATTGAGTCTTGAATCCAAGGGTGTTTATGCTATTTTCTATAAGTTTTTTTTTTCATGTTATTATTATTAAGTTGAGTTCAAACAATTTAGTTTTCTTCTATTTTTAGAAATAATTAAAAGAAAAATATTGGTGTCGCACCAGTAAGTGGACGTATTCATATCAATATTTAAGAATTAATGTTTTTATTACTATATATATAAAACAGTGTCGAGGTTTCACTGTATATGTTTACTATGAATTTCAATAGTGAAATTATTATTTTACTTCTAGAATCACCAAAATTTGAACCTCGGTACCAGGGGTGTTTTGGTCTTTTTAATATTTATTACATAGTAAAATTGTTTATATACCTCCTGAGAGCTGATAAAAAGATGAATGCTGGCAAAAAATATTTTAGTTTTTTCATATAGTTGTGTAGAGTACAAATACTTACATACTATTCAAAAAAGACAAAAAAAAAGATAAAAAAAAAAGCTTTGTGGCCGGGACATGGTGGCACTTCACTCCTAGTTTTTTCATGGTTATCGCTGGGTTCAGGGGTGTTTAGGTGATTATATAATTTATTTTTTTTAATTTACTGCAGACGCGTCTTACGGATGTGCCATTGTTTTTCACGTGAACATGCTTTTCGGCCGGCCTGTGAGCTGTCTATAGCTGGTGGAAAATATCTAATTGTCATGTTATATAGTGCGCCTTCATGTCCTCTTCCTCATGGTGCAGTGCGTGTCGTGTGAAGGCAATAATTGAATCTCCGGTGGATGGTTTTTCTTTTCCTCCCTTTTTTCTCTCCTATAACCAGAAGTACATTACGGTCCTTCATATCTTTAGTTGTATTGTTTCAGTTTATGGTCTTTTGATTTCATTTTTTTACTGATTTTTTCAATGGAAAATTTAATTATTTTCAATTATGCCCTTTAATTAAAATTAATCCTATATGGTATGTTTCATTTCAGTTCTTAATCTTTTAATTTTTGGTTTATTTTTTGTTCCTTTAATATTTTTAGTTTGCAAGTTTTAATTTGTTTTAATTTTATTCTCCAATTAAAATTGGTCATATATGCTACTTTTCATTTTAGTCTTTATTCTTTTTTTTTTTAAATTACACTATAGTTTTTTTTAAAAAATTCTTCATTTTTTTTTAGTCCCAAAATTTTAATTTGTTGCAGTTTTGTCATTTAATTTGAATTATCTACATGTATATTATTTTTACTTTGACACTTATTCTTTTAATTTTTTATTTAGTATTAATTCCTTTGGTTTTTTCAATCCTTCTTGGACAATATTTAATTTTTTTTTGTGTTTATTCATTTATTCTTTTAGTTTTTGTTTTTAATTTTTGTTATTTTATTTTTTGTTGTGATTTTATTTTTATTCGATCCAGTTCTGAATTTTTAATTTATGTCGATAATTTATTTTTTCTTTTGTTCTTTTTTTAGTGTTTTCTATTATTTTTATTTGTATTCGGATCATGTAATTTTTTTATGCTCATAATATTTATTTTATTTTATTGTTTTTCTTGTTTGCTCTATTGTAAAATATTTTTTTTATATATAATTCTATGATTTCATTGTTTGCGCAATAAAAATGATAATTTTAGTTATTGTTTGGTTTATTGTTTTCTTGTTTACTTTTCTGTAAAAATTTTGTTTTTTTTATTCTCTAAGACAATCTAATGATTCTAATTATATGGGTTGAATGGTGATAATAATAATTTTAGTTGTTATAGTAATGATAATGATAGTAACTTTGTAATGGATTTTCAATTATGTTTTCTTCTTTTTATAGGTAGAAAATCAACAATTTATTTTTTTATTTAGTTATCATAGGTGTTTTCACAATCTATATTTTATTATTGTATTTGATTTAAATTAGATTATGAAATAAATTAATCCTAATACAGTGAATTCGATAATTCAGGTATCCGAATCTTCTTATTTTTTTAACAATGATGATAATTTTATACTGATAATTTTGTTAAAACCTGTTAAACAAATAAATTTATATCAATTTAAAATTCATATATATTATTAAAAAGTTGCACTTAGTAGAAATTCTGCACAGATTAATTATCTTACCAAAATTTATAGTATAATAGAAAAATCTCATAATCATACTATCTCATACTCTTAATATATTTCTTTACGTGTTTAATACAATTTTAGCCGCGGCGAAACGCAGGGAAATTGTTAATGAAATTATAGAAGGAAAAGAGCTCTCTTTGTTATTACTTAAAGACTAAAGAAAATATGATGATAAACTTATATATACATTAATGTATTTCCTCCAAGCCAGTTTTAGAAATATTTTAAAATACTTAAAGAACAAACAGTTGTTCAATGGATCAAGATAATTAAACAATACAAGTATAAAAAATAAAATAATATTTTTTTCTTCTTGTTTTTTGATGTAAGGAAACTCTATTCCTAGAAAACACACTTTATTAGTCAAAGTGAACTAGTAAAACCTCAATTATCCTATAATCTTATGAGAGATGTACATTCTAACTTGAACTCCAAACCTGCTGTGCAAATTAGCAATTCTCTATCATCACATCATATCGTTTGAGGACCAAAATCATATCCACTTTAAATGTTAATAATATCTTCACTTAGTTGTAAGAAATGTTTTTTTTTCCCAATTATTTCTTAATTTTCTCTATTCTTCTATGTATCTCTGTCCATTTGAATAAGAGAATCTCCACCTAATCATAATATATATATATATATATATATATATATATATATATATATAATTTTTTTATTTTAAATTAAAAAATTTAATGTTTTTAGATTATTTTAATGTGTTGATGTACAAATAATTAAAAAACAAAAAAAATCATTTTAATAAACTTCTAGAAAAAAAAACATTTTTAAAAATAATATTTAATTATATTTCCAAACAATGAATAAATTACAAAGAATACAACTCTTATTTCAGTGTTCAAACTAACCAAGAGCTCTTTGCAGTGATATCCCACAGGAAAAAATTTCCCTGTCAATTAGAAATGATAATCATTTCACTGCAAAATGACACAAACCTTCAATGTATAAGTTTACAAGCATAGCAAAGTAACAATAATGATCTTAATAAAGATAATACTAGAATATTTGTCACTTGCTTTGTCGCAAGCCATGTTGATTTTTTTCATAATCTAAAAATATTAATGTTTTGATAGTGTTTTTTGTGTTAGGATTGAGAGATCTTAGATAGAACAAATTAAGAGAAAGAAGAATGGATTTTAGAAACCAAAAGAGAGAGAAAAGAGAGAGAGAATGAAATTTTGAATTTATTTTCTATTACAATCTTCCTACAAAAACATGCCGTGTGTTTAGCAGTTTTATATAAACTTTTCAAATACTATATACTACTATCATGTATATTTTAGAATACACTTTTATTATTCTAGAATATACATTCATTTACACTTTAACACTTTGAAGCAAAAGAAAATTTTATAACTTGAGTTATAGAATTTAATATTAAAATATGAAAGTGAAAAGAAATTGAAAAATGAAAAAGAAAGACTTCAACTCAATTCAAGTTACTATGATAAACTTGTAAGGTATATAGTAAGATCAAGATATTCTCATAAAAAACATATAAATAAATCAATATTTAATTAAATTCATGTTAGCTAAAATCAAGAGAGAGAGAGAGAAATATTTTTTATAAAAAAATAATATCAACTCGAATTAACATCTCATAGCCACAATCCAAGTCATGAACGAGGAATACCACATAAAAAAATAACCAGGCCCAATTTCCATTAATTTCAATTTTGAAGACCAAAGGTCAATTTACAAAAATGATAAAAAAAAAACAATTAAAAAAATAGTGAATTTGATATAAAAATAGAAAAAAAATTGATATAAAAACCCCAAGCCAATTTGAGCTAGTATGACAAGTATATAACCAGTTCCATAAGGATAAGTTATTTTCATAAAATTTAAAAAAAAAAACTTAATTTTAAACAAATCATATCTTAAATGATAAAATAAAATAAAAATTCAACATCAGACTAGGTTAGAATTTCATAATTTAATACCTGTTTGATACTACATCTAAGAAGTATTTTAAATATTTTTTACTTAAAATGATTTTTTTATATTTTTTTAATATATTAATATTAATAATATATTTTTTTAAAATATTATTATGATATATTTTTATATAATAAATAATTTTAAAAACAATCATTATTCATGAAACTGTAGTGAAAAGATAGAAAACTGAAAATGTTAGAAGTTCATAATCCCAAACATTAATTAAGAAAACTGTAGTGAAAAGATAGAAAACTGGAATGCCTTTTCGTGAATAGATAGATACTATAATGTGCAAATAAAAAGTGAAAAAATTATTCGACCTGCCTCCAATCAAAGTAATTATAAATGAGCCCCTATAAAAATACAATATTGCAGCAACATATTATATAGTTCCAATTGTCGAAGAAAAGATAATAATATCTCCAGCACGCGAGATGGCAATATCATGCAATGCCTTTTTTTTTACTTGAAAAGAAAAGTTTTTTTTTTTTGGTAATGTTTTATATTTTAAAAAATATTTTATATTTTATTAATAATTTATTTTTAACATTAGTATTTTTATTTAACTTTTAAATAAAAAAACTATATTTTTTTTTCTTCTTAAAGCACGCTATCACCAGATTGGGGGGGCTGTTCTTTACGTGCTTTTATTTGCCGAAACCCCCAGAGTTAAAAATCTCGGAGTTCACCTGGTAACATGCGTTCTCCCTGGACCAAGCTGCAATATGTTTAAATTGTTTAAAACTAATCCACTGCTAGAGAGATACTTGAAGCTCCAGAAAATGCAGATAAATGGTGAAAAACAGCCACTTTATCTACCGTACGGAGGGATTAGCAGAAAAAAGATTGAATATGGTGAAACTTATTTTGGTCACCCGACATCATATCATCACCAAAATCCAATTCATATTTAACCATTGATGTTACTTCTCTAGGATTTTTCCCGCGAAGAAACAAGTAATACAAAAGGCCATGGGGGGCATCTGCTGCTAGGAGACTAGATAATTCCATGCAAGTTTTCTAGGTGCAAGTCAATAAACACTACAATACGGAGACAAAACCTTAATGCCATTACCTCGACTCCCATGGTAACCTCAAAATAAAAAAGACATTGCCTACAGAGAAAACCCTTTTAGGGGGGCAAACTTTGCCAGAATTTCAGCTTCACGCTTTTCAGCATTCGTCCTTTTTAGCTCCCATTCCGGGATTTTGGAGTTGGCAACCTGAATATCACGCACAACAGTTGGAATTGAATTTGCCACCATCCCTTGAGCAGAGGCCACCTCAACCTTTGCTGCCTTGTTATTCTCAATTGTACTCATAAGCTCTGCTCGCCAGGTCTGAAGTTGAAAAATTTGATTGTCAATTTCCTGCACAGTCAGTAAGTTGGAATCAACCTGTGACTGGAGCTGGTCTGCTCTTTCCTTTAATTCATTATATTCATTCCTCAGAGAGTTAACCTTCACCTTGTTTGCCTCAAGGGTACCAAAGAAATTGTTAACTTGCTCTATTGTCTGCCTACTCTCAACAAAAACCTCGCTGAACAATGGGATTTCTTCAATCAACTTTAACTTAACAAGTTGCTCAGCACTGAGGGTGGGATCCTTTAGTAGTTTGGAAGTTATAGTAGTAAGTTTGAAAATGTTTCTGGAAGAGACCAAGGTGGGAAAATCCATGACTAGAAGGGAACAAAGCTTGCTTCGAGCTTTAGCCATATCACTTTCAGTAGGAGTATCAGAGCCTGCAGAGTATGATACGTGGGTTTCAGGGTGAGGTTGGGTAAGAATGTCTTCTAAGGAGCTGAGATAGTTATCAAAACCCTCTGGAATCACATTAACTGCCAGTTCAAGCTCAGTTATTCCAATTTCAGCACTAGCAGCATGAAATGCAGATCGTTTAGAAGAACGTGTAGCTTTTCGCTTAGATGCGGAAGCTGATGTAGGTGTATCCTGTTTTGCATCCTGTTTTCTCTTCCTCTGGCTGGACCGTGGTGTTTTTTGTTTCTTTTCCTCGACTTCTTCTGTTAATTGGGGTAAAAACTGCTTCCTTTGCCTCCGACCATAACGGGGATTTTCTATGCTCCCTTCTTGAACTTTCAAAGTTCCATCATCAGGAGGATTCTCAACAGGAAGAGGAGAAGCTTTCACTGAAACAAAGATGAGAATCAAGTCAAGTGATCAAAGCACCACTGTTGCCGAACGAAACATTATCCAAAGTGACATGAAATGGCTAGCCCAATGACATCAACAATCCTAAACAAATATTATAAATAATTCACGTGCTTCATATACTGCAATAGAAGAAAAGAACAAGCAAACATGCTTAAGGAATTTGTTTGTCCCTACACTAACAAATAGCAAAGATGAAACTAAAAAAAATGCAGCATAAGCAAAGGCTTGAAAATATGAAAGCCATGATCTAAGAATAATATTAGAGAATTTGGAGTTTTTAGCTGGAAGCTGTAATGGGATGTTCCTTAATATAAAATTCAGTAAAATTAATAAGCTTTGCTGTGCTGAGTCTTCTCCTTCTCCCTCTTTTCATTTGGGAGAATGCCTACGCTAATTTCTTGTAAATTTTCAGTTTCCCCCCCTACTATAGCATTCTTTTCTATACAAGAAAAATACAAAAGAATAGATAGCATCGGTGTCAGAATTTAAGGTCACCTTCTTTTGGAGGCTGCACTTTTGCTGGTATCTTCCATGTAAACGATGAAAAGAATGCATCAACATCTGCACTTGGGAATTCAGATCGAATATAACTTTCAAGAGCAGGCTTGCTAGCAAACATCTTTTTTTTTCCATGAACGCTTTTTGGAAGGTAAATGAATCTATCCTGGAAGTACCCAGAGGAGTTAACCCTCCTTCCAACTCTCCATTCCCAATTATCACCAGGATTCGGCCAATCTATCGGAGCATATGGCAAACCTGCACCAGTTTCACCTGGCATAACTAGCCTGAGAGAATTCTTCACATCTATCGGGGTCCTGCTATCATCACTCTTGTTAGGGGTATCACTATCCATAGATTGCTCATTCTGCTGACCAAAGAAATCATGCTCATCTATCAGGTGCCCACCCTTATTTCTTTCATGATGGACATCATCGTCCACAAATTCCTCCTTCTGGTAACTGGGATTTTTTTTCTCATCTAGCAGGTGCATGCTACCATCACTTCCATGGGGGATATCGTTCTCCATTAATTGTTGCTCATTCTGCTGACAGCTTGTCGAGCCATAACTATCATCCCAATGACATAAATCCAAACATAGCATAAGAATCAACAAATGCAAGGTATTGACCGATTCATCTCTTGGTTAAACAAATAGAAGACGTTGATGTCATTGATACAGTACAGTTTAAAGAATATCATTTCAGCAATCGTATCGCTGCATATCACCTACTATTGCAGAATTTAGAAATTCCATAGCCCATGAACTTCTTCTGGTCTAAATTTATTCACATTTTTGCTTAACACTTTTAAGGCTCTTTGTTTCACTATTCTCAAGGGTCATTTGGAAAACATGCAACATTTATATACCGATGGTTATAAGAGCCACGATTTCACTAATCAAGTAAAAAGGAAAACAAAAAAATACTCTTCACTGGAGGTAAAATCTTGCTTTGCCTGTAGCAAATTGATTGTGCTTGACTGGAGTCATCAAGAAGTTAATTTTAGCTCCCCATTTTTATGCAAACAACATTTAAAGAATAAGAAACGGTTTCCTGGGTTCTAACAAACAAAAGCAAAGAAGAAAATGGAATTGCAAACAAAAAATTAAAGGAAAAAAAACATACTCTGGACCAAAAATCAAACCAAATGCAGTCCGCGGACCATGATGGTGAGGTTTATTGGAAGGAGAGTACAGCGGATCTGACATGATTTAATTTACACACCCAAAAGACCTTTCTTTCTTTCCTTCACCTGCAAGGAGCAAAAAGATAACTGAAATCAAATCATATTATCAGGTAAAACAAAAAAATCATATGAATCTAAACTACACGTACTCGAACAGAACTGTATGAATTGTGATCCCTGTGAGCTAAGATGTTGGAAAAGTTAACAAAATGCCCAGGTCATGATGCTCTTGAATGTAGGGGATCAGACTAGGAAGGTTCTTTTTCGGAATTGTCGGTAACTGGATGACGGAATTACATTCCTAGCCTTCTGGATAGCTATAACTTTGGGGCTTTTATTGGTATCATCTTGTAAATAAGTGGAATAAGAAGGTTCAATTGCGCGAAATAAGCTCACTTGCTGATTAGCGCGTGCTATAAACGACCAACAGTGAGTGTCTTTTAACTCCACAGGCGACGAGTGTCCAAATGGATGTCGCGAAGAAAACTCCACTGATTATTTTACTCCTTTAGAATTAAAAGTTTGTAAAAATACATATTAGAAATTTAGAATAGCAGGTACGAGCCATTCGCCTGAGCTATGCAGGGATATTTTTTTTCTTTCTCGTTTTAATTATATATATATTTTTTGTTTTATATTTCAGTTTTTTTATATATATAGTTTTAATTCCTTTATTTTTTCAGTTTTTATATAATGGTTCTTAATTTTTATTTATATATATGTATTTATAATTTTAGTTTAAATTTTTATTTTTTATTATAATTTATCTTTATATTAAATGTACCTCAGGTTAAAAAATATAAAATTTTCTTTTATAGCATAAAATGAGAATGAAACTTTATTTTATGTATATATAATGAATCTTTTATTGTTAATAATTTGTTATCTTTATGTTTTTTTATTTATTTGTCTATGTGTGACTCAGTATATTTTTAGTTTAAAGTTATTTTAATTTAAGAAGAAAATAATTAATTTTTTATTTTTTAAGATTTATTCTTCATATTATTATATAAAAAGTATTTCAGAATACTGAGATTAAATTAATTTGATATTTTTTTTAAAAAAATTCAGTTTCTCTCTCTCTCTCTCTCTCTCTCTCTCTATATATATATATATATATATATATATATTAAGGTGTTAATATTAAACAAATATCAAAATATATAATTATTTTTACAAGAAAAACATTAAAAATAATTGTTCTTATTATTTTAAACATCTTATCCATAATAAAATGAATATATAAAAATATTAAATAATCAAAAGGCTTGTAAGCTAATTATTTCTCTCATATATATAGCATCAAAAAATTTATGACTATTAATATTTTTTTATATGTTAAAAAATTTGGTTTTGACTGCGGTAAAGCGCAAGACAAGTCACTTGTATATTTTTTGCTGTAGATAATTTGGTCTAATTTTTTCACTTATATTGTCTATGTGTGACTTCGTATATTTTTTATTTAAGTGATATTAAATCTGAAATATTATATCTTAAAAAACCATAAAAGTTAATTTTTCAAAAACAACAACAACATCAACTGATGAATTATTTTAATTATTATTCTCATTGTTATTAACATGATTGTTAAATTATCACAATTATTATAGTTGCTATTATTATAAATAATTAATATTCTAATTATTACTGACAATATTATCGTTGCCATCATCATTATTGTCATAAAAAGAAAATAAATTATGTTTTTTATTTTTTAAGATTTATTCTTTATATTATTATATTAAAAATATTTTAGAACACAAAAATTTAGGATTTTTTTTCAAAAAATCTAGTTTATTTTTTATGTATATTTTAAAGCGTTAATATTAAATAAACATCAAAATATATAATTAACCTCACATATTTTTTTTAAATACCTTTGAAATAATCGTTCTCATTATTTTAAACGTCTTTTCCATAATTAAATGAATATATATATAATTGAAAGTTTTATAGGTTAATTCTTTCGTTCAGATGCACAACATCATAAAACAAATCTAAGACCATTAATATTTTTTACATGTTAAAAAATTAGGTTCTATCTATCTATGGCAAAGTACAGGGCAAGTGACTTGTATTTTTTTTTTACTGTAGATAATTTGGTCAAATTTTTCCACCTATTTTATCTACATATGACTTCGTATATTTTTTATTTACTTGATATTAGATCTGAAATATCATATATAAAAAAATCATAAAAGTTGATTTTTCACAAAATCAACATCGATCAATGAATTATTTTAATTGTTATTATTATGATTATTATAGATGTTATTATAACCATTATTGTAAATAATTAATATTCTAATTATTATTTGGAGTATTATCATTTCTACCATAGTTGCTTAACCATTATTTTTTTTTACCTATAATTTATTTAATTAAAAACAAGTTTCTAACATCTCTAACCAAGTCATTTGTGCCCAAACTAGCACAAATAGAACTAGTTCACTTCACTAAAAATAGTAATCATAATTAAGAAATTCATGTTTTGTTTTTTAGGAAAAGAAAAAACTCCACGTCAGTTACATATGTTGATCGTTTTCCTTTTTCATAACTTGGTTGATGTTGTTTTCATAGTTCAGAATTAAATGTTGACATTTCTAACTCGGCGTTTCCTTGTTATATGTTGTTCAAATTTCATTGAACATAAAGCGAATACAGCCACATCTCATGTGCCCGATATTGCACCAAATTGTTTTCAGCTCTGCTCCAGCGCTCTGTCCTCTGAGGAAGCATGCAAATCATGCACTATAAAGCTCAAGCACTCGGCAAAACATCGACTCTTCTCGTGCATGTTCACTATAATCTTAGATCAACGCGTGGAAATGAAATAAATTTAACTTGAGCAAAGATTATTTCAAGACGTTGATGGAAGAGAAAACCCAAAGCTTCTAGTTCTTACATGTGTTTCTTACTCCTCGAGCCCCCCTCGCCCCCTTCCCCCCCCCCCCCCCCCAGAAAAAAAGAAAAGAAGAAGAAGATACTAGTACGCGCACTATACATAGATGTGAAACCAAATTCAGAGACGTGTACAAGCACTTGTGCGTGGGCAACACTGTGAATCATACAACAAAGTAAAAACACAACACAATGACGACATGAAGATATGAACACGAGCAGGCCTCCCCTTGCAGAAATGCTTCCTGCAACTGGAAAATATCGAATCAGTAGCTCTTCATTAAATAAGCGTCATTCAATTTTCAATAGAAGGAATTTTCACTTGAATCTTCAGATGATAACTTTGTTAATTTCTAATTCCTAATTATTAAAACTTGGATATGGAGAAGAACTTTTAGGTTAGTAAATGGAACTCTAGTTACCTGTTTGAACATACTTTTCAAGAAGCCTAGCTTCTATTTACTGAATAATTGGATTCATGTAGAACTTTTTGTGTAAAGATTCCTGTTCAAGTATTCTTCATGCATTGTCATCAGCTGCTCTGCTACCTGCTTGGGGTTCATTTATAAGATTAGAAGATACACCGAGAAGTTATAAACTGCATTTATAACTTCATCAATAGAGTTACCAGAAATGAAGAACCACCTGATATTGTGGCTAATTATGCAGATCATTGCATTGTCAATTCTCTTATGGGTTCAGAAATACGGAGTCTAAACAAAAAGAACAAAGTGTCGGTGAATGGTGATGAGAAAGTCTTTTATCCGTGCATGTTACTCTGTAAGAGAAGTGGGAGTTCATTTTCGAGAATCTGTTAGGCAACGCCTCTAGAATGCTTTGTATTCACTCACAAAAAGAAGGATTTTAGTAATCTATGATTAAAACGTGGTTCGAACTGTTCGTTAGATCGACTTGCATCCTTGTTTTTTTAATAACTAGTAGTATGTTCAAATTGAGAAAAGGTAACAAGTTCATCAAGGAATTACCAGAGAGGAAAAAACGAAGGAATTTATACCTCTTCAATGCTGCCATCCTCAATCTCTGTATTGAAAGAAAGCAGCAGAGTTTCGTGGAGCAAGGTCTCCAAATCCTCAATGTACAGAGGCCCTGCAAAAACTCATTAAAATTCAAGCTAAACCCAAGTAGGATTTATAAATAAAAGAATCAATTTGACCTTTAGATTGAGAGAACCAAGAGAAGATATCAAGAACAAGCTGGTGGGATTTCTGAAGGGAATCGTGGCCACCCCACTCATTTTGAACAGCCATTTGTAGACCATTCCATCGAGAAAGAAGCAGTGCAATCCCCTCCCGGAGATGAGAGACAGCAACCGCTGGCTTTTTAAAGGCAGTGGATACCTTGTCATGGCCGTTTCTTACAATGGATTCCATTTTATAGCGTGACCTGGCCTTTGGTTGATCTGCTCTCATTCTCCTCAACAAATCCTCCCCCTCCCCCCTTTATCTTGGAGACAGAGAAAGAAATGGTACAGCAAGCAATGATTTCCCCCTTTTTTCTGTCGAGGGTCCGTGCGCTAAAGTCCAGGATCAAAAGAGAGAGACTCGGCGCGCGAGAACGAGAGAAACGTTATTTTGTTTACGTGCCATAATATAGCATCAATTAAAAAATAATTTTAAATTTTTTAAGATTATTTTGATGTGCTAGAATATTTATAAAATAATTAATTAATTTACATTAACTATGTATGAAAATGAATATTCAAACGAGAAGAATTAGATATACAAATTATAAACTAAAATATTTATTTTGTAAACCATCTAAATCAAACAAGTTGAATTTTGAGGTGTAAATCTATTTTTCTTTTTAAAGAATAAGGGTCTAAATGAAATTAAATAATAGTTTAAGGAGTCATTTTTAAAATTTAGCCTTTGTAACTGTACAGTCAATTTTAAACTCTGGACCTTTGGCGCCACCATACCAGACCATGATCACGACTGCCACCTATGACCTTCCTCACCCCAAATTCACTCGCGTCCATTCTCGAAACCGCCGTCTCAACTCGCTCTTCTCTTCTCGGCCGAGCCACCCATGCTCAAATCCTCAAGACTCTCCAATGTGCAATCCCTCCCTTCCTCTCCATCCACCTCATCAGCATGTATTCCAAACTCGACCTCCCCAACTCAGCCCAACTCCTCCTCCAACTCACCCCAACTCGATGCGTCGTCACCTGGACCGCCCTCATTTCTGGCTCTGTCCAAACCTGTTATTTCTCCTCTGCTCTCCTTTATTTCTCTCAAATGCGCCGTGAGAACATCAAGCCCAACGATTTCACTTTCCCTTGCGTGTTCAAAGCATCTACTGCGCTCTGCTTGCCTCTGACAGGGAAACAGATTCATGTGATTGCGTTTAAGTTGGGCCAAATTAATGATAAATTTGTTGGATGCAGCGCGTTTGACATGTACTCAAAAACTGGACTTAAACTTGAAGCGCAGCGACTGTTTGATGAAACGCCTCTAAGAAATGTTGCTGTGTGGAATGCATATATTTCTAATGCGGTGCTTGATGGGAAGCCAAGGAAAGCGATTGATACGTTTATAAAATTCCGCCGGGTGGGTGGAGAGCCCGATTTGATAACATTCTGTGCGTTCTTGAATGCCTGTGCTGACGCAAGGTATTTGGACCTTGGTAGGCAGTTACATGGGTTTGTGATTCGCAGTGGGTTTGAAGGGGATGTGTCGGTAGCAAATGGGATTATTGATTTTTATGGCAAGTGCAGGGAAGTTGAATTGGCTGAAATGGTTTTTAATGGAATGGGGAGGAGGAATTCAGTTTCATGGTGTACAATGGTAGCTGCTTGTGAACAGAATGATGAGAAGGAGAAGGCTTGTATGGTGTTTTTGATGGGTAGGAAGGAAGGGATTGAGCTGACAGATTATATGGTTTCAAGTGTTATTAGTGCGTATGCAGGGCTTTCGGGACTTGAATTTGGGAGGTCAGTTCATGCACTAGCTGTGAAAGCATGCGTTGAGGGCAATATTTTTGTCGGCAGTGCCCTTGTTGACATGTATGGTAAATGCGGAAGTATTGACGATTGTGAGCAGGTCTTTCATGAGATGCCTGAAAGGAATTTGGTTTCTTGGAATGCTATGATTAGTGGGTATGCACACCAAGGGGATGTTGACATGGCCGTGACACTGTTTGAAAAAATGCAGTCTGAAGCAGTACCAAATTATGTAACACTGATCTGTGTGTTATCGGCTTGTAGTAGGGGAGGGGCAGTCAAATTGGGAAACGAGATTTTTGAGTCAATGAGGGAAAGGTATAGGATTGAACCGGGAGCAGAGCATTATGCTTGTATTGTGGACATGTTAGGGCGGGCTGGAATGGTAGAGCGTGCTTACGAGTTTGTACAAAAAATGCCATTTCGTCCAACAATTTCAGTATGGGGTGCTCTTTTAAATGCTTGTAGGGTGTATGGGGAGCCTAAGTTGGGTAAAATTGCAGCTGATAACTTATTCAAACTTGATCCCAGAGATTCAGGCAACCATGTGCTGCTTTCAAATATGTTTGCTGCTGCTGGAAGGTAAGTTAATTGTTTAAAGCAAGCCTTATTGTGGTAGCCATTATTTTAGACTTGAATGAGAGGGTCCCTATCCTGCTTGTTCATCGCACTTCTAATGTACTAATAATCCGAGTGGCTTCTTCCTCGTGATATATTAGAGATGGTTCGTTCACCATGCTGCTCTTTCATCTGCTTTAAGTAATTGATTTTTCAAATTTAGCTTTCTTCTTTGTCTCTGTCTTTCTTTTGCCTGCCAACCAACTATTTGGGACCTTAATGCAGGTGGGATGAAGCAACCCTTGTGAGAAAAGAAATGAAGGATGTTGGGATCAGAAAGGGTGCAGGTTGTAGTTGGGTTACTGCAAAGAATAAGGTCCATGCCTTCCAAGCAAAGGATACATCCCACGAAAGGAATAGTGAGATTCAGGCAATGCTAGTTAGGCTAAGGACAGAAATGCAGGCGGCTGGCTACCAGCCTGACACCAACTATGCTCTTTATGATTTAGAAGAAGAAGAGAAGATGACAGAAGTGGGGTACCACAGCGAGAAGATTGCCCTTGCTTTCGGGCTTATAGCGCTGCCTCCTGGAGTACCGATAAGAATCACAAAAAATCTCAGGATATGTGGTGATTGTCATAGTGCCTTCAAATTTATATCAGGCATTGTTGGGAGAGAAATTATTGTCAGGGATAATAATAGATTTCATCGGTTTCGGGATAGTCAATGCTCATGCAGAGATTTTTGGTGACTATCTTTTACTCAATTAACAATATTTTGACGGGTTCGATTATTCAGATAGGACCTTTAAAAAAAAAACTAACAAACTTATAACTGTATTTCAAGCTTTCATATTCAAAGAAATGATTCATAATTTTGGTTATTGATTTTCAATTTTGTTTTTCAACCAACCATCTGCAATTTTCAGAGTTATGTTGGATGCGAGACTTGCTAGTTCATCGACTACTCTGATTCTTTTGCAAGTCCTTGCTTCTCTGTTCAGTGTGAGATTCCAGCATACTGGTGCATCAAAATTCTGTGAATTTTTTTTATGAATATATTTTTTATCTTTTAAAAATCCTAGATTTAAGAGTGTAATTAACTCGCTAGGACCGCCCGTGCTCTAGCAATTTTCAAGATGTCACAAATTGACAACATTTTAATGATGCAGCCCATTAAGCCACGTAAGCATTAAATGAAGTCGTTTTCTTATCTTCCGCAGTGCCGCCCTCTTCTACCTATCATATCACCAGGGAGGAGCCCAGTAGAAGGAAGAACAGGCAGAGAGACAATAGACAAGAAGATCAAAAGCATCCACCTCACATTAATTGAACAAAGGGAAGAAAGAAAATTTGGCAGTCACTAAAGGAGGGTGCCTGAACCACATATCTAGAGAATCATTAGATATAAGTAGGCTTGCCAATTTCTACGAAGACATATTTGGTTTTGAGGAGATAGAGAACCCAAATTTCGAGTTCAAAGTTATATGGCTCAAGATCTCTCCAGATTTCGCTCTCCACATAATCGAGAGGAGCCCAGATACCGAGCTTCCTGAAGGACCCTACAGTGCATCGTCATCGGCTCTTGATCCTACCCATCTCCCTAGAGGACATCATGTCTGGTTCTCTGTCTCCATTTTTGACTCCTTTGTCCAATCTTTCAAGGTATCACAAAGCTTCTTCTTTGTTTATTTTTTATGTTCTTGCTTAACATGTTTGTGTTTATTTAATTTGCAATGACCACTATCAAGTATCAATGAGTGACCTTTACTCCCACCTGACGATTAAGTCACATTAAAGCAGTGTCCGTTTCAAAGATTTTTCAATAATTATGATTTTTTTTATTTAAGCGTTATAAATAATTTATGATAAAAACAAGTTAAAATGACTTTAAATTAAAAGCGTGTTCGATTAAATTTTTTAGCAAACTTTTAATGTAAACCAAAAGTTTTTTCTAGTCAGAATATGCTTATGATTTTTCTTTGAATCAAAAGTAAAAATAAAACTTAAAATAAACATCGTGAATTGAAGCTACACTTTATGTCAATTGCAGGACAAGGGAAAAGAAACGTTTCAGAGGCCTGTACCGAATCGGCCAATTAGGCAGGTCTTCTTCTATGATCCAGATGGTGAGTTTATGCAACCCCTTTTACTAGGTTTGCTGTTTAGTCTGAAGATAAATGATGCAAAAGACTTGT
This sequence comes from Salix dunnii, assembly GCA_015731905.1. Lineage (NCBI taxonomy): Eukaryota > Viridiplantae > Streptophyta > Magnoliopsida > Malpighiales > Salicaceae > Salix > Salix dunnii. The sequence goes on along the minus strand of CM027668.1, from coordinate 4,502,548 downwards.
GCTTTGTCTTTCTGTTAATGTGCAGGTAATGGATTGGAGGTTGCAAGTCGTGATGAAGAGGGTTGCTCTCTAACAGTGAGTAAGGTGTTGGTAGGACTACGAGGGTAAAAAACATAAATAAAATGTAATAAAAGCCCTATATTTACATGCAGTTAGTAGGAACTCTTATGATCATGCATTATTAATGTTGTAGATCTTTGTAAGCTTTCCTTTTTCTAAAACATGTATCGGTTAGCATTTGAAAATGGTTAATATGCAGTTTGCATTTGAATACGGTTCATATAAAGCGTAGTATAGCATTGTGCATGACTACATGGAGCAGAAATGGAATATTGATGTAGAACAAGTAGCAGAGGTGTATATGCTCAAGAGAGAACACCCGAAATTTAAAAGCAATTGAATTTTCGTAGTCTAGGCGTCGATGTCAAAATGATGCAAAACTCACCCAGTTGATACTTCTCGCCGTTTGCGGAATAAATCAGTAGTTTCGCTGCTGATGCATGTCGGATTTTGATCAAATTCCATCGTTTAGGCCCTGTAATCGTCGTTTTTGCCATTTTAGGAAAGTTTCATTTTAACTATAACTTTTGATTTCTAAGTCCGAATCGATTTCCATCAATTTCGTATGACTCATGATTTATAGCCTTTTCAATTTCTGTATTTATCTCAAATTTGTTATTTTTAGTAATTTTATTAATTAATGTCGTTTCCTTATCTGATAGGGGTTAGGCTAGGGTTTCTGCTTTTAATATAATTGTAAGCTTCTGACCGAATTACCTTTTTGATTTTATTAAATAAAATTGGAGTTTTTGGAGAGTTTCTCTCATATTTAATTTATTTTACGGAATATCGATGTAGATCGTATTCCTAGGGTTTTCTGCTGTATTAACTATCGAGACTGAAATATTTTGTATTATCATTATGAGCTGATATTTCTTCAAAGAGTAAGGATGGTCCCTAAGCATTGAAATATATGACTATAAACTTGATCGTGAGGGAATTATCACCGTTGTTATTTTTCCAAGTTGTTGAATCGCATGAAAGACTTTTAGTATTCTGATTTGAGCAATGATATTATCTTTTGCATGATGTTGTGTTTTATTCTTGCCGTTGGAAGTTGGAACCTTTTTCATAGCGACTTTGCTCACTCCTTTCATCCTAAAAAAAGTGAAACTAAGAGAGCATGTTTGGTAGTGTGGCCACGTCGGAGGTTTAAAACAAACAGACAATTTTAGTATTTGGTAATGTCTAAAAAGTTGAAAAAGTGAAGTCAGCAGTCCAATGGTTCCGAGTTCCAAATTAAACAAGGATGCAAATGGAGTTGTGATTGATGAGTCGTATTTCAAGCAAATTATAGGAAGTCTCATGTATCTCACATCAACCCGTCCAGACTTAGTATACAGTGTAAGTCTAATTAGTAGATATATGGCTAAACCTACAGAAACTCATCTGCAAGCTGCCAAAAGAATCCTAAGGTATTTGAAGGGTACCTTTGATTATGGAATCATGTACAAGAAAGGAAGTTCAACTGATCTGGTTGTCTATACCGACAATGACTATGCTGGTGATGTCGATGATAGAAAAAGTACTTCAGGCTACGTTTTTCTATTAGGATCTAGAGCAATATCCTGGGTTTCGAAGAAACAACCAATCGTTACATTGTCCACCACATAGGCAGAATTTGTGACAGCTGCGAGGTGTGCAAACCAGATGGTGTGGATGAGAAGAGTTCTGGAACAACTGGGTCATGTTCAAAGGAAGAGTACTACATTCATGTGTGACAATAACCTCCACTATCAAACTGTCAAAGAATCCAGTCTTGCATGGGAGAAGCAAACATATTGATGTACACTTCCATTTCTTGAGAGAATTTGCTAACGATGGGATTATTGAGCTGTCGTACTGTGGATCAGAAGAGCAAGTTGCAGATGTGATGACAAAACCACTGAAGTTGGAATCTTTCCAGAAGTATAAGAAACAGATGGGAATGATTAGAGCTGATGAACTAAACTAACTGGAGCATCACAGTTGGTTTAGGGGAGGGATTGTTGAGTTCATAATAAAGGATGCATGGTCATTTTAGTCCAAAGTCATAATTGATTAATTGTAAAAGAAACTCTACTCTGTCTTTGAAACTAGAAATCCAGAAAGATTTCCTTTACTCTCTTGCTACTATTAGAAAATTATTTGGCTTTATATAGCCTGTGATTACAAGAAAAGATTACGTGAATATTATTGCTACCATCACATTCACGTGTTTACTGGAAATAACAGAACAAGCTACTGGAATAACAGAAACAATAACCAATTCTGTTACTAACTGAAGAAAACAGAATCAGTTATGACTTTGGACTAAAATGACCATGCATCCTTTATTATGAACTCAACATGAACGGCAACTCTTTCAGTTTCTATTCTACAAATCGAAGCCTTCTGAAAACTTGGTGGTTGACATGAAATCTAGCATGATCTATTATGAGAGCTGATTAATCTTGTCAAAAAGGCTCCTTTGATTGCATGATTGAGGTAATCTATTTTGTTTTGTTGTTTTTGGGTATTCTTGGAAAACAAATAATCCTTTTCTTCTGGATAGATCATTATCCAGAACAGTCTGCTAAACATTTGTGTTTACCAGTCCATCAGCTGTCAATAAGGAATGGAAATCCTGGGCTTGGATCTTGTTTACAGTATATTGAAGAAGTTAATTACATGTTGACAGGTTACCGTCGCCTTTTTCTGATTGTGTTTTTTAAACCATGCCAATAGCTCGTTGCCATATCCCAGGCAGGCAAACAAGCTGCTCCCTGGGTGGCACCCGTAGCAAAGATGCAGGAGTGGCAACTGTTCTTCTAATCACCGTCTCAAAGTCTCCTGAGTTGACACCTCTAAAAAAGAATGCCACGTATATAAGCAACTCACCTCTTCCCTCACCGCGTGTCAACTACATGCCTCTTTCATATAACTCCGTGGTTTCCATCTCCTCTCTAGAATATATGATTAAATGTTTTTTAAAATATATTAAAATAATGTATATTATTATTTTTTAAAATTAATTTTGATATTAGTATTTTTTTAAAAAATAAATGATAAAAAAATGAAATATATTTTTTTTATAGAAAAATGAATCCACCAGATACACGCAATTACCTAAATTTAATGAGAGGGACAAAAAAGAATGGAGAAAAGCAACTTCATATTGCGTTGAAGATGAGTCAGGGTCAGCCAAGGAGTCCTCAAGCTGGCGGGCAAGACCAGCCGATGAGACAAGATCGTCCTTTAAGATATGGCGACGTTTTTATCGTGTATGCATACCCTGCAACCAGGACTGGTAGCACCAGAAGATGCAGATCCGTGCTGAAATCACCGTACTTGGACAGGCCTAGAAAGGTGGTCTAGCTGCTACCGTGCAATCTGCTGCACCGCATTTAGCAAGCTTTTGTTAGTCATTGGCTGGCCAGTGACGCTGCCGCCTACCAAGGTGTTATTGTAACTAAAACTGGCATTCCAGGAACCCGCTTAGTCCCATTAGTGTTGCTGAACAGGTTCTCTCCAATATATTGCTGCAGTAATGCATGCTTTAATTAACTGGCACTTAGAGCTTAATTATCAACAAGATAATTCTCAAGATTTGGTTAATGCCTTTTCGAGTAAAAGATATACGTTGCTCTTGGATTGGTCATTGATATTGTTGGGATTCGGGGTTCTAACTTGGTACTGTAATACGTTCGTTTCGCTTTTAAATTAATGGTTAATATGATCTGGAGATGACAGTTTTATGCCTTTTTAAGCACCTACTAGCACTTGATGTATGTTGTTGGTCACTTTGTGGTACCAACTCCTGCACAGGGTGCTACTATGGTTGGGGTTGTGCAGGGTCTGAAAACCATAGGAGAAACACTGGAAGCTACATCACAAATAGAAGATAACAAGCTAGTGCTGGATCAGAGTAATGCTGCTGCTATTCATGCGGCAGAGGTGAGAGCAACTGGTATCACTGTTATAATCCCGGGTGGCCTAGCAGCTGGTCTAGCTCAGGCTGCAGCACTGTTTCGACCGTAAGCGCAACTGTGACTCATTATTACAGCGTACCATTTCGAAATCGTTAAAAGAATCAATTGACGTGAAATATTCAGTTTATCGGTGAGACATCACACCATCTCATGAAAATTTAAACAAATTTATATTATTTTATAATTAATTTTTATTAAATAAAATAAAAATAGTTAGATTTAAACTCATGATTGTTAAATCAATAATATTTTAATATTAAATTAAATAATCAATTCACCTAAAAACATAATAATACAGATGAGATCTAATTACATAATTTATATTATTTTTTAATATAATCAACCCAAATCTGTCAGCTCCTTCTGGTGGCGTTGCCGCGTCCTTGACTGTGGCTACTAGGCCCAGTGAGAACGTTAGTATGTGATAAATTAGCATATAGTGATGCTATATATGTGTATTAGCCGTTTCTGTGTCTTTGTTCGATGTAATATAAGCTTGGTTTTCTGGATGCGTGGTTTATATACTAAGACTATAGGTGGTGAAATTAAGTTAGTTCTGCATCCGGAAGGGAGTATCCAATACACTTTTCTGTAACTAGTCGTGTCGCGTATGTAGGTTTTGGGGTTCTAGCTAGGTGGTCACTATGGACTGAGCAGGCAGTGTTTTTTCTTAGTTGCTTGCTGCTCGATCTGCACGTATAAACTACCATTTCCAGGCTTGCTCTAAAGCGTTCTAGGCTTATTTGCATGAACAATCAAGTTCAGGTGAACTGGGCTTGCATTTATCACCGGAGAAACAAATTACATGGAGTAATGGTTACTGTCCTTGCTGAGCCCGAGGGTAATTGTAAAGGTTACTGAAACCCAAACAAAATGGGACTCAACTTGTTGGGTATATATGTAAATTATAATCTTTACTGATTTCTATCACGAAATCTATCCCTAAACACATAGACCATTTAATCCCACTAATCTTATATATTGATGATGAAAACTTCAATGCTAGAACAATGGAGAATTGAAAACTTACCATTATCCATTTTGCACTTGAACTCTTGCATAAAATCCTTTGCTAATCACTTTGTTGATCTTCTCCTCTACACCTTCTTCCTTTCGGCAATCCCTTTAATGGAGAGGGATTTACTTTCGGTTTTTATCTTCTATTCTCTTTAACTTCAAATGTTCTAATAATAAAACAAATGAATAACCACCCTCCTTTTATACCCACCGAATGGGTGTCTCTCAATAGGAGAGTTGTGTCTTTTAATTAAATGGAATTAAAGACATTGCTTTAATTCCATAACTTTATTTTATACACATACATATATTTAAAACCATCAATATATGTATGTATACAACCTTATGAGAATAGATTTTATTTTATGGTTAGAGGAGAGGGTCTCAACGTACCCATTCTAATACTCGTTTATTGAGACCGATCCATCACGGTTTCGCTTTAACGTATTAGATTCCGTAGACTTTACAAAGAACTTGAACTTTAATGATCGGACCGTTAATACATCGGCCACTCTAAGGGAAATATTCTTACATTCTCCCACTTGGCCGTTGTGTTAACTTTATAGTCCAATTCCCTTTCATGCGCATCTTTACATCAAGTTCAATATATCGTAAGTGCCATAAAACCAGAGTTAGCCGAGTCATGGCGGTTGCCCATCATTTACTGCGATGGGGTCCCTTCCAAGTACCACACACCAACTCCAACTTTACTACTTCTTTTCTATTGAGATTTTACAATGATTCTCAAAAACCTTTATGTTGAGAGAAACCATAATTCTCAACTTTATATGTTATCTAAAAAAATAAATTTACATGCATAACTATTATGATAACATTCTTTAATTACAGAAAAACACAAACTTTAATGACATCATCTTTGAGTAACAATTTTACATGAGCATAAACTATCGTAGCAAGGTCCTATCTATTATGCCCATTTTCTCTACATGGCCAATAAATATACCGGGCGACAATCCTTTTGTCAACGGATCTGCCAACATCATGTTTGTTCTTATATGCTCAAAAGTCACTCTGCGTTTCTGCACTTCTTCCTTTACAGACAAGTATTTAATTTCCATGTGTTTAGCACCTTTCGAATACTTGTCATTCTTCGAGAAGAAGACTGCTGCGGAATTATCACAGTAAATTCTCAGCGGCTTGGCTATACTGTCAACGATTCCAAGCCCTGAGATAAGGTTTCGCAGCCACAATGCGTGAACCGTGGCTTCAAAGCATGCCACGAATTCGGCCTCCATGGTGGAAGTAGCAATGACAGACTGCTTTCCACACTTCCATGAGACTGCTCCCCCAGCTAATAGGAACAGATAGCCAAACGTCGACTTTCTACTGTCGATGCAGCCGGCATAGTCTGAATCTGAGTATCCGATGATTTCTATATTGTCGGATCTCCTGTATGTAAGCATGTACTCTTTGGTGCCTTGCAAGTACCTGAGAACTTTCTTTGCAGCTTTCCAGTGATCCATTCCGGGATTACTTTGATACCGGCCCAACATACCAACAGCAAAATTGATATCTGGTCGAGTACATGTTTGAACATAGTTCAAACTCCCAACCACTGAAGCATACGGAATTCTTTCCATTTCTTTACGTTCCAATTCATTTTTCGGACATTGCATTTTGCTGAATTGATCCCCTTTCTGAATTGGAGCCTTTCCAATGGAACATTTATCCATCCCATATCTCTTTAGAACTTTATTTATATATCCTTTCTGAGACAAACTTAACAGTCCTTGTGATCTATCACGGATTATTTCTATCCCTATCACATAAGATGCCTCACCCATATCCTTCATTTCGAAGTTACTAGAGAGATATTTCTTTACGTCACTTAACATTCCCATATCATTCGCAGCTATTAATATGTCGTCAACATATAATACCAGAATGGCAAACTTGCTCCCACTACCTTCATGTAGATACATCGATCAACGATGATCTCTATAAAACCATACGACAATATGGTATCATTAAATTTTATATACCATTGTCTGGAAGCTTGTTTCAGCCCATATATTGACTTCCTAAGCCTACACACAAGATTTTCCGTTCCTGTGGCCACAAAACCTTCAGGTTGGTCCATATAAATTTCTTCCTCAAGCTCTCAATTCAGAAAGGCGGTTTTAAAATCCATTTGGTGAAGCTCTAAATCATAATGAGCCACCAATGCCAAAACCATTCTTAAGGAATCCTTCTTTGAAACTGGAGAGAAGGTTTCCGTATAGTCAATGCCATCCTTTTGAGTGAAACCTTTAGCAACAAGGCGAGCCTTGTACTTTTCTAAGTTGCCTTTAGAATCCCGTTTGGTCGTAAAGATCCATTTACACCCAACAGTTTTGAAACCATCAGGCAACTCTACTAGGTCCCACACTTTGTTGACATTCATAGAAGAAATTTCTTCTTCTGCAGCATTAGACCACTTTTCAGAATTTTCGCTTTCCATGGCTTTTCTGAATGTTTTCGGTTCTTCATTAAGACTAAGGTCGCATTCACTTTCAACATCGTAAACCACATAGTCATCTGTAATGACGGATCTTCTTTCCCTTATAGATCGCCTCAATGGTACTTGTGGCACGATGTTCTGTTCTTGAATTGCGATAGGTTCATTTTCGATTTCCTGGTTTAGTGGGACCGTATGTTCTTCATTCTGTTGTTCTATTTCGGTATTTGGTTGTACACCAACAACAGGAATAACAACTTGGGTCGGAACTACGGGTGAAGAATCTTCTACCCGAATTTCTTTTATGTTCACTCCCCTAGATTCTGAACTCCCACTAGTGTCACCATTTTCAATGAACCTAGCATTACCCGTCTCGACAATTCTCGTACTATGACTAGGACAGTAAAAGACAAATCCCTTAGACTTTTCCGGATAGCCAATAAAATATCCACTGACCGTCCTTGAGTCTAATTTCTTTTCATGTGGGTTATACGGCTTTACTTCCGCTGGACATCCCCAAACACGTAAATGTCTTAAACTGGGTTTCCTTCCTTTAAATGGTTCAAATGGTGTCATTGGAACCGCTTTACTAGGAACCCGGTTTAATATATACGTCGCAGTCTTTAATGCGTATATCCACAACGACATGGGAAGTTTGCAATTACTTAACATACTCCTAACCATTTCCATTAATGTACGGTTACGTCTTTCAGCTACACCATTCTGCTGAGGTGTTCCCGGCATTGTGTATTGCGCACAAATGCCTTTACTTTCTAGAAGTTTTGCAAATGGACCTGGACATTGTCCACTTTCTGTGAATCTACCGTAAAACTCACCACCTCTATCCGATCTCACTACTTTCACTTTCTTTTCTAATTGCCTTTCCACTTCATCAATGAATAATTTCAGTACATTCACCGACTCAGCTTTATCATGCAATAAATAAGTGTATCCATAACGTGAGTAATCGTCAATAAAAGTGATAAAGTATTTTTCACCACTCCATGACGGAGCATCGAATGGGCCACAAATATCCGTGTGTATCAACTCTAAAAGTTGACTACTTCTTGTGGCGGGTTTCTTTGTGATGTGTTTGGTTTGCTTTCCTTTAATGCATTCTATACACACATCTAAGTCACTAAAATCTAATGGAGGTAATAATTCTTTCTTTATCAACCTCGTCATCCTTTCTTTAGATATGTGACCTAATCTTTTATGCCACAAGAGTGCTGATTTTTCGTTTGATGCACTACGTTTAATTCCTTGATTCTCAACATTAAACAAAGATTCAGAAAAACATTTATCAAGATTAAACTTGTATAGTGAATCAACCAAAGTACCATTACCATAAAAGTAGTCTTTTCGGTACAAAGAAAATACACCATGTCCAATCTTAAAGTCAAATCCTAAATCGTCCAACCTACTTACTGAAACAAGATTTCTAGCACATTCAGGTACAAAGAGACAATTTTCAAGATCTATAAAACAACCAGTGTCAAAGATCAATCTGTACGTCCCAATGCCTACTATCCGCGCCTTCATCCTGTTTCCCATGAACAAATAACTTTCAGTTCCTTTTAAAGGCTAGATCGTACTGAATCCCTTTCTTGTCAAACCATGCCTTCCTTCTAGGACAGTCTTTCTTTATGTGTCCCTTCTTCTTGCAGAAGAAACATTTGACCACTTTACGGATTTTACTTTCAGGTCCTTTGAAGATACTTTTATCCTTCCTTTTGTCCTTCATACTTGGTTTCTTAAAGCTGCTACCGGCTTTGTTTAGTCCAACGATGAGTGCAACTTGATTTTTCAGCTTCTTTAACCTCGCCTCCTCCTGTATGAGCATGGCCTTCAATTCCTGAAAGTTCCATTTATCCTTTATGGTGTTGTAATTCACCTGGAACTGGCCATACTCTTGAGGCAGAGAGTTAATGATAAACTGAACCAAGAAAGATTCATGCACCTCCATCCCCATGGATGTCAACCGTGATGCCAGATTAGACATGTGCGTGACATGTTCATAGATTGTCTGAGACCAATCGAACCTCTTCGTAGTCAGCTCGCTCATTAGGCTGCCTACAATCGATTTGTCAGCCACATCCGATTGGGATTGTTCCTTTATTTTCAGAATGAATTCCCTTGCTTTCTCTGTTTTAGGCATAGATGGCTTTATACTTTCCGCCATCGACATCCTCAGTAAGTTCAGGCACAGCCGGTTAGAGCGCTCCCACGTCTCATAACGAGACTTTTCCAATTCTGAGCTCTCATTCGTAATGGCTGCTGGCTCCTCATCCGTGAGTATGGCTTGGTCAAGGGACATTACACCCAAAGAAAACCTTATCTGTTCAGACCATTCCTCATAGTTGAGTCCATTAAACTTTACCACAGAATTTGCAGAAGCAAACAAATTTGATGAAGCTGCAAAATTTTCAACGTGCTTACCGTTAGTGCTTTGAAACTTTAATAGATTCATCAACCAATAAAATCTAAACACTTTACTTGTATGTATTTAAGCAACCTATGGGCAATACATAAATACATACACTTTGCATGATGCTTGTTTAGATTTTTTTTAATAATTAATCAAGTCATACATATAACCGATAACAATGCTACCTGTGGGTATACACATTATCGACTGTAGTATAAATGATTAATACTTTAGGTGTTACTTATTACACCCAATGATCCACCTGTGGGTGATCTCCTAGGATATATTAAGTAATTAATTGATCAATCGAAACCTTTCATGTCATTTAAGCATCATTTAATCATGATCAATTATGAATCTTTACTTTACCGTCACATTAAATATAACCAGATCACTGTGGTGATTAACAAGTTATACGTAATATGAACCCCTTTTTAATGCTTTATGTAAATATCAATTTCTAACTTGATAGCACAAATTGAAATGAACTCATACACTTCACATTGCATTCATTAAAAGGGTTTCTGCACGAACCGGTCGACCGCTTGGGTTACCAAGTGAACCGGTCGACCGCATGTAAGACAAATTACACAAGGAATTGAATCGGTCGACCGGTTCACTTTGATCCGGTCGACCGGTTCACTTTGATCCGGTCGACCGGTTCACTTTTACCTAGTGATCCAGTCGACCGGTTCACTTTGATCCGGTCGACCGGTTGGTTTTTATTCATCGTCATCTGTGACGAAAACCGCCATTAAAACCAGTAATCTTCAAGAAATCATAACTTTTGATCTACTTAATGGATTTTAACATATAATATACCGTTGGAAAGATAATCTCAGCCTCTACACATTGATATAATTGATTTCATACATTTCAATTTATCAATGTTTGATAAGATTAAATAAAAGAAACAGATTTTATCACCAATCCTTTAATGGGAGATTAATGGGTTCTATTAGGCTCTGATACCACATGTAAGACAAATTATAATCTTTACTGATTTCTATCATGAAATCTATCCCTAAACACATAGACCATTTAATCCCACTAATCTTATATATTGATGATGAAAACTTCAATGCTAGAACAATGGAGAATTGAAAACTTACCATTATCCATTTTGCACTTGAACTCTTGCATAAAATCCTTTGCTAATCACTTTGTTGATCTTTTCCTCTACACCTTCTTCCTTTCGGCAATCCCTTTAATGGAGAGGGATTTACTTTCGGTTTTTATCTTCTATTCTCTTTAACTTCAAATGTTCTAATAATAAAACAAATGAATAACCACCCTCCTTTTATACCCACTGAATGGGTGTCTCTCAATAGGAGAGTTGTGTCTTTTAATTAAATGGAATTAAAGACATTGCTTTAATTCCATAACTTTATTTTATACACATACATATATTTAAAACCATCAATATATGTATATATACAACCTTATGAGAATAGATTTTATTTTATGGTTAGAGGAGAGGGTCTCAACGTACCCATTCTAATACTCGTTTATTGAGACCGATCTATCACGGTTTCGCTTTAACGTATTAGATTCCGTAGACTTTACAAAGAACTTGAACTTTAATGATCGGACCGTTAATACATCGACCACTCTAAGGGAAATATTCTTACAATATATAGCTGTTTACCAGTTTGTATACCCGTGGTGATGGTGCTATATATGCCAAGAAATATATAGAGATCTAGCCAAGGCATTGCCATTAAAGAGAAATTTATCTCTTGTATATTTTAATCATCACAGTATTTCTATTTAAAACTATTGTTATTGTTAAGAAAATATATTGTATAAAACTAGTTTTTTATTAAGAAAAAATAGTATGTCTGATTGAAAGTTAAAAAAATCATAAATATAATAAAACCATGTTTATGATTTATTAAAAATTTTAATAATAAAAAATTAATTTAGTTGATATTTTTATTAGTATTATTGTTTTCAAAAAAAATAAAATATTAAAATTGAAATAATACTCAAGAATCAGAAAGTAGTGAATAAGGAGGCGATTGAGTCATCTGTCATACTTAAGAAAATAATTATGCCCACCATCACATAAAATCTGCCATCTCCGGTCTCCTAACTAAACTATGTCACAGATTTGTTATTAAAATGATTAATTCACCGTTCATATCAACAATTAATCCCTAGCTACTTCAGTGACCGGCCGGAAAAAAGAGCGAGACCGGCCTTCCGGTTTCGATAAGCACTCGCCAGTTTTTGATGATATTGGCATGCAGACCTCTCAGAAGTATGGAGAGAAGTGTTACTCTCTTTTTGTTTTGTTTGAAAGCATGCAAGTTTCTGTGCCTAGAGGCTACATGAGCAGGATTTGACTTGGACAAGAGTTTACAATATAATTTTCTAAGAGTATCAATATGATATATAGCAGTTTTACATAGTTCGACAAAGTTTAACAGCTGCAGTCCAGCAAGCCGAGAGAGCCACCAGGATGCCCTAGAAACAGGAAAAGATTCTCGAGTGAGAACCTTAAAGCACTGCTTTCAAGTTCTGAAAGACTGAAGCACCTTTATATCCTGAAAAGCTTTTGCCTTTCACAAGTTTGTCTGATGGATTCGCAGAAGAGAGAGGACTCTGCCTCGTGAACCACTTTTGTTTTACGAAAGTACAATCATATGGCAAAAAGGGTTTCGTAAGCTGCAATGCAGGAAATAAATTGATACCAACCTTTATAATTCTTCTGCGGAAAATATGTACCAAACCAGTAAACTTTCGAGGATAAATTTAGTACGCTAGGTGGAGGATTAATTTGTCCCTGTGGGACTTTGATATTCTGCTTATAAAGACCGCTCGCGCCATCAGTATCTGAACTGCAGAATTGGCTGTGGCTTTTATGGACCTGGTAATTTAGTAATGGTGACTTATTTCTGGGCAGAGAACACTGGCTGGTGGGTGAGCAGGAGGCAAAATAAGGCATAGTTTTGGTGAAAGTGTTGGATAAGCTTCAAACATTACGTAAAGCCCAAGATATCCTAAATAAGAGTGGTTAGGATAAGATAGGCTTAATGTAATCCTAATAGAATTAGGAGTTATCTAGTTCCAATAAGAAATAGGAAAAGCTATGCTAGTAAGATATAAATATCATTGTTGAGTTGTAACAATGATCACAACGAAAGCTTGTGGTGTTTAGTTTTGAGTTATTTTCTAAACATAATAAGAGAGCTATTCTTATACACAAGCTAAGGGTCTTTATTTCAAAGTAACAAGAATTGGTATCAGAGCCTGTAGGCAAATCGATCAAACAACTTGAAAACCAAACCATGGGAGATAACACCACCCCTCCGCAACCAAAGGAAGTCATCCCCTCTTCAATCCAATGCCCCATGTTAAACTCCACAAACTATGCGGTATGGGCCATGAGGATGAGAGTTTTGTTGCGAATTCATAAGGTGTGGGAAGCAATTGAACCCGGTTCGAAAGAATCCCACAAGAATGATGTCGCAATAGGATTGTTGTTTCAATCCATCCCGGAGACTCTTATCTTGCAAGTAGGCGAACAAGACTCTCCAAAAGAGATATGGGAATCAATCAAAACTCGTAACCTTGGTGCTGATCGTGTCAAGGAAGCAAGACTTCAAACTCTAATGTCTGAGTTTGAAAGAATCAAGATGAAGGACACAGATACAATAGATAACTTTGCGGGTAAGTTATCGGAGCTAGCGTCAAAGTCGACTTCGCTTGGACAAACGATTGAGGAACCAAAACTCGTGAAGAAATTTCTCAATAGTTTGCCAAGAAGTAAATACATCCAAATCATAGCCTCTCTCGAGCAAGTTCTGGACTTGAACAAAACAGGATTTGAAGATATTATAGGCAGACTCAAAGCCTATGAAGAACGAATTTCCAATGAGGAGAATTACGGAGAAACACAAGGCAAGCTACTATACGCAAATTCAGAACAACAAAGTTTTACAGCATCACGAGGGAGAGGACGTGGAAGAGGATACAAAGGATACAGAGGACGAGGCAGAGGAAGATTCAACTCACAAGAACGGACAACAACTCAAGGTGATCAAAATCAAACAAGAGAAAAGAAAGATAGATCAAAAGTAATTTGCTATCGGTGTGATAAACCTGGTCACTTTGCTTCCACATGCCTAGAAAGAACACAAAAGATACAAGAAGCAAATAAAGTTGAAACGGAAGAAGCCGATCCAGCCCTTTATATGCACGAAGTTGTGTTCTTAAATGAAGAAAAAGTCATGCCAAAGAAGTACGAAACAAACGAAGGAGAAGGAGTTTGGTATCTTGATAATGGAGCAAGTAACCACATGACCGGCAACAAGACATATTTCCTGGAACTCAACGAGAACATAAAGGGCAAGGTGAAATTCGGAGATGGATCTTGCGTTGAAATATGAGGGAAAGGTTCAATCCTTTTTCAAAGCAAAACGGAGGAACAAAAACGTGTTGCTGATATCTACTACATTCCTGTACTTAAAAGCAATATTCTAAGCCTAGGACAAGCTACGGAAGCCGGGTGTGATGTAAGGATGAGACAAAACTACTTGACACTCCATGATCCAAGTGGAAGACTCTTGGTAAAGGTCATACGTTCAGCCAATAGACTCTACAAAATAAGTCTAAAAATAGGAAAACCGGTCTGCTTACACACGAGGATAGAAGACGATACTTGGAGGTGGCACGCAAGGTTAGGACATATAAGCTTTAAAACAATCAAAGCTATGTCCCAACAAAAGATGGTTCATGGCTTGCCGGAAATCAGAGAAGAAAAAAGATTGTGTGAGTCATGTTTAGTTGGGAAACAAGCTCGTCAATTTTTTCCAAAGACATCTATGTTTCGAGCCTCTAAACCCCTAGAACTCCTACACGCAGACTTATGTGGTCCCATAACACCACCAACCATTGCTCATAACAAATATATATTTGTTATCATAGATGATTTTTCAAGATACATGTGGTCGATCTTGATAAAAGAAAAGGGTGAAGCGTTTGGTAGATTCAAGGCGTTTAAGAGTCTAGTAGAGAAAGATTTTGGGAAAACAATCATAACTCTTAGAACGGATAGAGGAGGTGAGTTCACTTCAAGGGAGTTCCATGAATTTTGTGAGATAAACGGGATCAAGAGGCATCTCACGGCACCCTACACACCGCAACAAAACGGTGTAGTAGAAAGAAGGAATAGAACGTTGATGGAGATGACAAGGAGCATTCTCAAGGCAATGAAGGTACCAAACTATCTATGGGGGGAAGCGGTACGCCACTCTACATATGTAATCAATAGGGTACCAACAAGAGCCCTAGAAAACATGACTCCTTACGAATGCTTGCGAGAGAAGAAACCGAACCTAGGACATTTAAAGGTTTTCGGTTGTGTAGCATACTAAAAAATTGAAACTACAAACCTCAAGAAACTGGACGACAGATCAAAATCACTAGTGCACCTTGGGATTGAGCCGGGATCCAAAGCCTATAGACTTTATAACCCAACGACATGAAAAATAGTTGTGAGCCGTGATGTGGTATTCGATGAGAAGACAAGATGGAGCTGGAATGAATCAAGAGACGAACCAAGAAGGGATCCAGGAATGTTTTACATGAGATGGGGTGAAGTTGTAGATGCAGGGCAAGGACCTGCAGTATTCACAAATGATCAACACCAAGATCATGACAAAACCAGAAGCAATGAGTTCAATGATCTTGAGCACCATAATCATGAACATGAAGACAACAACAACATGGATGAAGACTCTCATAACAATCACGATAATGTGCACCACCAACAAGCAGAGCAACCGCTAAGAAAATCGACTCGTCAAGTAAGTCAACCACGTTACCTTGATGATTATGATCTTCAAGCCTCTGTAGAATGTGAAAGACTTCTACTTTCGATGAATGATGAGCCAAGTCATTATAAAGAAGCAAAGGGTTCGGCAAAATGGAGACAAGCATGTAAAGAAGAGATCGATTCTATCAACAAAAACAAGACATGGTCTCTAATTGATAAACCGAGTGAGACAAAAGTTATTGGTCTCAAGTGGATCTTCAAAATCAAGAAAAATGCGGATGGGACTATCAACAAGTACAAGGCGAGGCTCGTGGCTAAGGGATATGTCCAAGAATCCGGCATAGATTTCGATGAAGTTTTTGCATCGGTTGCTCGTATTGAAACTATTCGATTGTTGATTGCATTGGCGGCATCACATGGCTGGGAAATTCATCACTTAGATGTGAAAACGGCATTCTTACATGGAGAATTAAAAGAAGATGTTTATGTTGAGCAACCTGAAGGCTTTGAGGTAAAAGGTGAAGAGCACAAGGTGTACAAACTATCGAAAGCATTGTACGGCTTGAGACAAGCTCCTCGAGCTTGGAACACAAAATTAGATCAAATCTTGAAGGGGATGAGATTCAAAAGGTGCTCAAAAGAAACTTCCGTGTATCGCAAGGAAGAGGAAAGATCTCTTCTCATTGTTGCTATTTACGTAGATGACTTGTTTGTGACCGGCAACACTCTCAAAGTCATAAGTGAATTCAAGGCTGGGATGTCAACAAAGTTTGAGATGTCGGATCTTGGAAGGCTCACTTATTATCTTGGTATTGAAGTACAACAAATTGAAGATGGAATCGAAATTAAACAAGAAGGTTATGCGCGAAGGATCTTGAGAGAAGCTGGCTTAGAAACTTGCAATCCGACTCAAGTACCTATGGAGTTTGGACTGAAAGTGTCAAAGGCACAAGAAGAAGTAGAGATAGATCCTATATGTTATAGAAGGAACGTAGGGTGCTTACGGTATTTATTACACACACGACCCGATTTGGCATTTTCTGTTGGAGTTGCTAGCAGGTATATGCAAAACCCTCTTAAGTCACATGGGGAAATAATGAAGCACATACTACGGTATCTAAAGGGAACGGTGGCATTTGGCTTGAAGTTTAAACGTGAGAGATCAAAGAAAATCATTGGGTTTAGTGATAGCAGTCACAATATTGATCAAGATGATGGAAGAAGCACTACGGGTCATATATTCTACTTTGGATCCTCACCAATTACTTGGTGCTCACAAAAACAGAATACGGTTGCTCTCTCATCATGTGAGGCTGAGTTCATGGCAGCAACGGAAGCAGCCAGACAAGCCATTTGGCTTCAAGACTTGTTAAGCGAGATCACCGGATGGAAGACCGAGCAAATCATCATCAAGATTGATAACAAATCAGCAATAGCACTCACCAAGAACCCCGTATTTCATGGTAAAAGCAAACACATTCATAAACGCTACCATTTTATACGAGAATGCATTGAGATGGAACTTGTTGATGTGGAACACGTACCGGGAATTGAACAAAAGGCGAACATCTTAACTAAAGCATTGGCGAATATCAAATTTGCAGAAATGAGAAGCTTGTTAGGAGTTCAAGACATGACCGAAGCCAAATTGAAGCTTAAGAGGGAGAATGTTGGATAAGCTTCAAACATTACGTAAAGCCCAAGATATCCTAAATAAGAGTGGTTAGGATAAGATAGGCTTAATGTAATCCTAATAGAATTAGGAGTTATCTAGTTCCAATAAGAAATAGGAAAAGCTATGCTAGTAAGATATAAATATCATTGTTGAGTTGTAACAATGATCACAACGAAAGCTTGTGGTGTTTAGTTTTGAGTTATTTTCTAAACATAATAAGAGAGCTATTCTTATACACAAGCTAAGGGTCTTTATTTCAAAGTAACAAGAGAAAGGCTATACGGATCCGGCGAGCAAATTATCTGTAATGGTGAATATTACTTAATTGTTAGGAACTTGAGTTTTATATTTGTCTTTTAACTTCTTTTTTTCTGGGTTTTGAGATGCCATCGCTCTGACGCCCAAGTCAATGCTTAATAAAAACCAAGGTTACAGTAATGATAATTCTGAAATTATCAAAATAAGCCAAATAATTAGTAATTAGAAGTAATATCATATCTTACAAGGATTCATTTATCATTATTATCTTGATGGGAATATATATATATATATATATTGCTCATTTCCAATAACACACAATGAAATGAGGCAGAAAAGAAACAAGAAATATGTAAGAAAATATGACTAGTGCTTTTATTTTATAACATAGAAAGATAGGTGCTACAAAGCAATTAATTAAGGTTGAGAGAAGGCACGTAATTAAGCAGCCCAAATCGACAGATCAATCGAACGACCTAAAATATGTTTTGCACTTAATTCTTTGAATGTGACTGAAGCAACTGCTGAGGCAATTTTGATTTCATCGCTGAGATTGTCAATTATTTAGATAAGAGGTGCTATCATATCATATCATGGATGTTGATGTTGATGTTAATGAGTGGCTGATCATCATGATAAGCAAAATACAGACACCTCATAAGAATTCTGAGCAAACATGAGCATGTGCTGATGTCTTTTGCAACATTTCACTGATGGTAGGCATGCACAGGACACAACTCAAATCTACATTACCCTACACAATATTTTATTATACCTAAATAAGATTTAGTGCAGATTACCTTAGAGTTATTATTTTAAAAAAAAATTAATATAGTTTTTATTTTTTTTAAAATAAAGTTACCTGGTTTTGACAAAGTTATACTTGGATTGAATTTTTAATGACCATAATGTTTTTTTATATATAAAAAAACAAATAAATCCAAAACCCCATTCTATTGATCTATTAATAATGGTGGTCATTGTACAAGCCTTGCTACAAAAGCATTGAATAATGATAGGAGTGGAATAAATAAATCCCCACCATTCAAATTTCCCCATTTTTTTCTCCCCATTACCACTATAGCAGACACATTACAATCTCCCTGTTGGATCCCATCAGGGCGAAAAAATGACCACCATCTCCTGGAAGAACATTCTCAAATGCTTACCCGCCATAACCCCATCCTCACATCCATTGCCCTCAGAGTTGCAACAAGAGTATAGTGATCCATTATTACCATCATCCACCACCGCCAGTACCCCCACACCAATAATGATCAAGAACTTCAACTCCCTCTATGACCTCCCCTCAGCATCCACCTCCAAATCCCTCAGGACTCCCCCCACCAACTCCTCCTCCTCCTCCGACTCCGATCTTGACACCGACTCGCTGCCTGATTTTGCCACCATTATCGCCTCGCAACGTTTCTTCTCCTCCTCCCCTGGAAGCTCCAACTCCATCATTGAGTCCATGCAAGAGTCTCATACACCAATTAGTGGAGGTGTTGCCATTAAAAAGTATTCACCAGATCCCTACATCGATTTTAAACATTCAATGCAAGAGATGATTGAAGCAAGAGAGCTAAGGGACGTTAGGGCTAACTGGGACTGCTTGCATGAGTTGCTCTCTTGTTATCTTAAATTGAACCCTAAACACACCCACAAGTTTATCATCAGTGCTTTCTCTGATATAATTGTTTCCTTATTGTCTTCGCCCTAGCCGGAATCCGACACCCACTGGAAACCTGAAGGCCTTCAGCAACATAAGGTTTCACGTTCCTTTTTTGGTGTGAGGTCAATTATGTGCGTCTTTTAAATTTTGTTTTGTTAGTTGAAAAGAAAGGGCATATGTGATGCATGTTAGAGGTGGTACGTTTTGTCGTTGTTTTGTGGAATCAGGATTGCATTTGGTGAAAAGGGATGTAAGCAAATGAGGCAAAGGTCATTTGTAATGGAGGCACAGTAAACTATAATGAAGTACTTTGGAAACCAAGGAATTCGTGGGATGTCAATGTCTCGAAGATGTTTTAATTTTTTAATCTTTGTTTTGTATTTTGTGTTTACGTTTTTCTCGTAAAGTGTTTCTAGGTACTTTGGATGGATGTTTGATCGGCCATTTGCCTAGCTAATTGGCTATGCACGGCTGCATGCAGGGCCAAGTTGGTTTATTTGCCTTGATTTTTGTTGTGGCCCTGCACATCGACAATTAGGAGCTAATTAATAGTATAATTGACTCATGTTTGGCAAACATTTATACTTCCAAGGACCCTAGCTAGCTAGCTAGCTAACCCTGATGGGATGGACCTTCGGGTAGCTAGCTAGGCGTGTGGCCTGCGAGGGTGCATATCCTACAGGGACGTCGTAGAATTTGTGATCGCAACCCTTTTGCAACTGTAGATATTCGGATCTTATATGGCGGGTGAATGTGTGGAGTGGTACAGAACAGAAGATAGATCCTTAAACAAAGTACGTTATTTCAGGATTGGTTTCTGTTTAACCTAAGCTACTTTCAATGTAAGAAAATCAGTTGATGCTTTTCCTTTCGGTGGACGATGATCTTGTAATCCAACTACCCATTTTAATTTTTATATTATATTAAAATTTTAGAAAAATTATAGAATATAATAATATTGTGATATTGATAATAATATTCTTTTAATAAAATATATATTTATAATTTTATTCAGAAAAATTATTTTATTGTGTTTTTTATATTAAAATATATTATTATAAATAATTTTATTTTTGGATCTAAACTATTTTTTAAATTAATATTTTTAATAATATATACACATAAATAATACAATCTCAAAACACTGAAACATTTTAAATCAAAATATTTTATTGTAATTAAAAAAATAAAATACCAATCACAATCTAAACAAAATAAACAACCTTGATGCTACCAGCGACGACCAAATATTTTGACATATCCCATGCTTGATTTTTACCGTAAAGTTAGTTGGCTTAGATAAGGTTAACACCAGACCGTTTGTCGTTGAGTGTTTCCATTATTACATCTCACTCTTTAGGGCTACTCAGTTGGTGGGATAGGATACGAGAGGACTCCATGAAAAAATTCACAGGTTACATACATAAGCTGTGTCAGCTTTATTGGACGGCCTTGATTTGATTCTGTATAGTCATCAGGACATGAAATGATCAATGAGGCCATATGCAGGGGTTAGTTACGTGTCCCAGTTGAAACAAGTAGGGCCAAATATACAAACTGACCCAGAGAATCTGAACGTTGTCTACCGTTACCTTTTTAGCATTCCAATAAATGAAGGACAATAATAGCAACTCCAGGTTGGAATGAAAAGACAAAAACTTTTAGGTTTTATTATTTATTTTCATAACTTCAATACCTATTTTTATATACCGGTAAAAAATCAAAAATTTATTTAATATATTTTTATATAAAAATATAATTTTGATTGGACTTGATTAGTTATTATTAATAAATAATTATATCAATATTATATATATTAAAATAAAATTAGCTTTTTAAAATAGTTCTTTTTATTAGAATATATATATATATATATATATATATATATATATATATAAATGTAATATTTATTACTATTTTAGCTTCTATAAATAACTTTTTATCTTGAAATTGCTATAGCATGGACGAAAAGCAGGAGCTAAGTGTGAGGACGCGAGGCCTCCAACATGCCTCTAAATTAGAATATCTTCTTTCATGTATTAGTATTAATTAATCTTTCCAAAGTTAAAAACGGAAACCAGAAGCTGGCTCTGTGTGTGTATCTGTATGCAAGGTGGGTCCAATATTTATGGATGATGTGGGAGAAAGTAAATCCATATCTTCCAGATAATGACCCTGGATTGGAATTTGTCAGGATCTTAGATGTATAATTTGACGCGCCAAACCCTGCGTGTTAGGGTAAAACTAGCTCACTAACTCCCTTGAATTTGGATGCTAATTCTGTGAAAGTCCTTGGCTAAGCATGTAGTTAATTATTGGTGTAGCTAGAGATTTACTACCAGAGGATGTGGTAGCAAGATGCATGCGTGTGAGAGGTTCACTGAGATTTGGCTAAAGTGACAAGTGAATTTGTATTCCATGCTACTTTCTTGGAATTTGCGTTTTGTTTTTCATCTTGTCTGGCTTCTCACTGTTAACTAATAGCTCGCAAACCCCTTTGTTCATTCGCTTCTCCTTGCGTTTCCTGTACAAGTATATAAAAGGATTATGTAGTCTCGGAGTCTGTCTAAAGATATACTTGAATGTTGAAAACTATGTAATTCTACTCACTATTTTGATCCACTGTAATTATGCACATGGTTAATCACTGTAATTTAATCATAACACGCCTATTTATTTTACATTACAGTAATTAATATCGCTCCGGGAGCTTTTTGTGTTTTGCATTTAGCTTTGAGAATCACCCATGTTTTGTAACTCTCTCTTCTTTTTTATGTGTGTGTGTTGGTCTGAATATTTGAAAAATAATAATGCAAGTAGAACAGGCATTGATGCTGGAATGTATGTTACTCAGGTTTTGGATATTTCATCCCCATCAACTCCAAACTGATTTCCAGAACCTGTCGTGTCACAGCCACAGCAGCCGATCCCCACTATATTGCAAGAGCCGGAGATGTGATGGAGGTAAACAGATAAAATTTCAAACTCAAGAGGTCAGAGACATAGTTTGGGTCTGGAAGCACGGGGGAGAGTATCTCACTTTCCTTTGCCGTGAAAAAAACGTGAGGATGAATCTGCAAAATTGGTTTGCTTCCGCATTTAGATTTTGCTGCTTGCATACTATATTGTGACTTGGAAGTTTTCAAGCTAGTTTTCTGTTTGTGTTTGACAAGTAACCATGATGCCCATAAAAAATTTAAGTTTTTAGACGAGATTCTATAATATAATTTATGTAATTTTTTAACATTTCTCTTATAAGTAAAAATTTTTTGAGTTTAAAATTTATACACCCATATTATCTCGTGTTTAATTTTTATCAAATAAAATCATCGATTAAATAAAACTGTAATATTATTTGTTATACCTTTTAAAATTTTAAATATTAAATAAAATTAAAAAATATAATTTATATTTTCTCTCTAATCCAGCCCCCCCAGGGACCATTAACATTGAATCTTTTGACCTCTGACACCCCAGCTAGCATTTTAACGACTCTGAAAAAATAACAAAAAGAAACGAGCGGAAGGGGCATAGGCTCAAGGGAATGCCACGAGTCCTAACAGTGCCAAGGAGTCAGTTTGTGGAAGCAGAACGTAACACTTCATGTTATAGCTTTACTTTATTCACTTAAATGTTGGAGGTTCAGTGATCAGACTTACAGCCAATGAGTTTTCCAGCATTCTGTGGCCTCTTTGCAATCTTCATTGCAGCAGCTCCGGATGATATTCCAACCTGAAAAGGAATTTCCCACAATTAGTGTGATGTAAAGGACAAAAAAGTAGCAGGGGCATCGGGTTATATACATCAGAAATTTTATGAGATAGTCTAAGAGCAGATCATAGTACAGTTATAGACTCTACAGGTTGAGAATTTACAGGCAAACATTCTTTCAATGAAAGAAGTTTTGCAGTTTCAATTGCTTCATTACTTGATATCTGGGAAATTGCATAATAATTAGTCGGGGAACAGTCATGGAAATTCAAACTACTGATAAAGATCTTTGCAGAGATGCAAAACAGAGCTATAAATCAGATATTTGCATTTCTATGAACCATTCTTTTCATCGTCTCAATTCTAATCTGAAATATTAGTTTACAAATTTGTCAGATGACACAAAGCGAGCTTTAAACCAACTAGTATAATTTGGTAACTTTGGCAATAATTTGCTGGGAAAAGTGCAGAATAATATGTGATGAATAAAAAAGTATTCCTAAACTATGAAGCTAATTCATGAAATGGTAATTTCTGCAGCGGTAAAATAATGAAGAACTTTTTGGGCTTACTTGAATAACTTCAACGATATTGACTTCCAGAAACCCTGGGACAAAGCCTGCACCTATTCCTTGAATCTTATGTGGACCTTGACATGATGGATGCACGAATCAGTAAGTTAGCAATAGCCTATGTATAAAAAGGGTCCCCATTTCCTTAATTACTACAGTACTACAAAATAACTATTGCGTTCCAAACAAAGAAGATGGTTGAATGCTGAAGCAAACTAGAATTATTTAGATACATGGAAAGCAAGCTCATCGGGTATAGTGTCCTTGAAAGTATTTTTGCCTGAGGGAAATCAAAAACTGTTTTCATAATTAATATGACACTGGTTATTCAAACATTAAAGCTTGTAGAAGGAATCATCAGATGAACCGATATGTATATTATCATAGAAATGTTGCACTCGACTCCTGCATGATATGGTTAAGCTAAAAACCTTATGGTACAAATTTCGTAAATGATTGAAACTATTTTGCCTATATAGTTGATGATGTAGGAAAATTGAAAAGCAGTACATGCAAGGAATATGAATCTTGTCTCATTAACTTTAACAAATAACTCACCAGGTTTTCCTCCAGATAAAATGAGGCTTTCAACTGGTTCTACTCCATATAGCTGCATTAATGGGAAAGCAATGAAAACCTTAATGGTAAGAAAAGGGAGAAAACACACACCAAAGCAGATATGTTAATATTCTAATCTTACAATGCTCATGAATAGAATTGTCATTCAACTTAAGAATACAAGGCCAAGCACACCTTAATGTTAGCGTTCTTCTCTTTTAGGTGTTTCCCATCACCATTTATGGTTCCACCAGTTCCTATCGCAGAAACCAGGGCATCAACTTTACCTCCAGAACCTTTCCATATCTCAGGTACAGTAGTATTGTAATGAACCTACACCAACAATGGCATTTATCAGATAACAATGTTGACCAGTGACCAGAAAATGTGACCAGAAAAATCACCTTTGGATTATGACCAGAAAATGGCTTTGCGGGAGCTGATAGACGGGCAGACACTGTTTTCGACCAAACCAATGGTTTATATGTATATGCATGCATGCAATGATGATCAAATTTTAGTGCCGAAAAGGGATTTTTTTCTAAAAATAGTCATGTAACTGTAAAGGACCCTCTCAGAAGTAAATGCTATGCTCTAGATGTAAGATATCGTAGGACTCGCTTTACAGCTGTAAGGTGTGTAGTTATGGGAGCATGTAAATATCAGGTCTTGATAGTATACAATATTGTAGTACTCCGACGATGTGATGAAAAAGTGAGGATTCGGCAAGTGGATCACCATCAAATTTGGATATTTTTGTGCCGAAATACATGGAGGCTGATTTGGTTTAGCACCTGTCATATTTGCAAGATGTAATAAGTCAACAATATATTTATTTTGATGCAGATGACGGCCATCTCTACTGCGGTGAACCTGAATGCGCAGAAAATAGAAAATCGGTCCTAAATTTTTTATTGAAAACTCTGGATAAATCTTTCATTGAAAATTCTTGCTAAATCTTGGTGGTGAGATCAGAAATAACAGTGGATATATTGCTTGTAACAATAATATCATCAACATATATCACTATATATCAAGATATAAATTCACACTTCCTGAAGATATACAGGAATGTATCATGGATCCCATAAAACCAAGATCAAGAAGTTTTTGGAAGTGGCGTTGAAACCAAGTGCTTAAAGAATAATATAAAACATATCATGAAGGTTCACTTAATAGCTTAATCTTTTAAACGAAATGATTCTTTAATATAGTATTAGAGTTTTGTTGATTTAACGGTCACAAGTTTGAATCTCACCACCCTCATTCTATTTGATTCAACGGTCACAAGATATTATGGATCTGTATGCAAGTTTCAAACCTAAAAAGTTTTCACTTAAAAGGGTATGTTGGAGAATAATATAAAACATATCATGGGGTTTCACCTAATAGCTTAAGTTTTTGGGTGAGATGATTCCTTAATAGTTAGAAAATAATATAAATCATATTATGGAGTTTAAGTTTTTTGATGTGATGGTTTCTTAACATGGTATTAGAATCTTGTTGACCTAGCGGTCACAAGTTTGAATTTCATCATCCCTATTTTATTTTATAAAAATCAAGTACAAGGTAGTATGAGTCTGTGTAATTTTCAAGCCCAAAGAGCTTTTACTTGAGGGTATATGCTAGAGAATAATATATATCATATTATTGAGTCCTATCTATTATTTTAAGTTTTTAGGTAAAATGATTCCTTGACAAGTATCATTGTCAGATTGTCTGTTCTTGTAATGTGACACTTGATATAGTTTGTATGTAACTCAATTTCGACATCAAATTAATTATTGAATGATATGTGACCAAATATGAGATCTAAGCTTGTTTTGAATATTTTTAGAATTTTTTTATCATTTTTATTATTAATGTTAGGAGAAGAAAAACTAGTTTTTTCAACCACCAAAAATATGGAATGGAAGAGGTATATATTTTATCTATTACAAAAATAATACTATTAATAATGGCTTTTTTTCCCTCAATATTTCCCCCCATTAATTTCGGATTTATGATTTTAAATATATGACTCTTTTTTCCTATACCGTTAAATTTCTGCAATTCCAATTCTTTTCTTTTCCTTTGATTGTAATCCTAATTTTATTTGTCTTGAATTCCATTTGAGTATATAAACTCTATTTTGTAATATTGATTGATTGTTGTTAAAATATAGTTTTGTATATTGTACAATTAAAAATAACTTTACTTTATCCCATATTAAAATAATAAAAGGTCATGCTGTACTTTAATTTAAAAGAAAAGTCATTTGATGTAACATGAATAATTTTATTATTAATTAATTAAAATTTCAGAATTAATTAATCTAATAATTACACATGATGTTTTTTTTTAATAGACATTAATTCGAAAATTTTAATACCTATTAACTCTACATACACGTTAATTCAAGTTAATTAATTAATTAATTCAAAGAGTTGCGACTGTATATGAGCTGAGGAAGTGTAATTCTGAGATGAAGTCTGCAGTAGCTTGAGTAACACAACATTTTCCCTTGAGGGCAGCGCCTGCTGTTCCCAATTCGGAGCACTTAGGGGGTGTTTGGGAAGCCACTAAAAAACGTTTTTGAGATGAAGTCTGCAGTAGCTTGAGTAACACAACATTTTCCCTTGAGGGCAGCGCCTGCTGTTCCTAATTCGGAGCACTTTATCTTTGTTTTTAGATGTAATTAGGGCTTGGAAATTTTTGATGCCACCGCCTAAAATGAAGCAAAAACAAATTTGCAATGACAACCTTCAATTCCCAGCAAAACCTTATCCTATCAATTTACCTCAAGACTAGCAAAAGCTCCCCTCATTTCCCATCTCACAAAAAAACCATGGCAACCCTTCATTTCACCCCGTCTCCTACCTTCATCCTAAGCAGACAAAAACTACCCACCGAGGTCTCTTCTTATAAACCCAACTACAAAGCTGGCAGATCCTTGAAGACTGTGGTTAGGGCCTACAAAGTGGTGATTGAGCATGAAGGTCAATCCACAGAGCTGGAGGTGGAACCGGATGAGACCATTCTATCCAAGGCACTGGACTCTGGATTGACTGTACCTCATGATTGCAAACTTGGGGTGTGCATGACTTGCCCAGCAAAGCTAATAAGTGGGTCGGTTGATCAGAGTGATGGTATGCTCAGCGATGATGTGGTGGAGCGTGGGTATGCACTGCTCTGCGCAGCCTATCCAAAGTCAGATTGTCAAATTAGGGTTATTCCTGAAGAGGAGCTGCTATCACTGCAACTAGCAACTGCTAATGATTAAATGTTGTATGCTTAATGTTTAAGTGAAGAATTTTGATGTCACATATTGAATCTTAGTAATCTTTAACATTACCTTATTTTGCAGTAGAATGCTGAGTAGATTTGCTTCTTGCTTGTGGCGAGGTATAATGTATAATAGAAATCTGGATCATCTCAGTGCCGACCAGCATATCGTATCATCAAATAGTATTGTCCACTGATTTTCATTCAAATCCTCAGATAACATTACCTCAAACAATTTCCTGCAAGCGAATAAAAATTGAGCAAAAAAATGGCTGCTTCTTCATGTCATACCTTATGAGCTGTTGAATTTGGTGCAGAGGAGTAGGTAGATACATTCAATGGTAGGCAGCAAGTAAACGATGACATGATTTATTGTAATGGGTTTCAATTTATTCATGCATCAGAGCACAAGAAGCTTGGATGAGCGCCGTTTGAAACTCTTTTCATTGTTCCCAAAGCGGCTCTTTTGGATCTAGGAAGCGGCTGTTCGAGATCTTTTCCTTTTAGAAGATACAGGAGCAAAACATTCAGGAAGACAAAAAAAGGATTCTTACAAAGCATTATTTCTAGGTCCGAAGAAGCCCTGTCGAATAGAGACCTCACCATATTATACACGAACACCATCGCAAGACCATCGTCTGGTAGAAAATTTACATGCAGGCTGGAATACAGGACTTCAGGCTGGGAATGATGGTTCCGAGGTCGGCTTTACTTATTTGAATGTTGGCCCCATCAAATTACCAGAGAGTTGAACTGATCTTTACCTGCCTCAATTGAACAAATAAGGAGGGTTGCGTTTTGAATTTTCGTAAACAAATAAAAATTTGAAATAAAGAGTAGTGGGTTCCATTTTTCATGCATGTGTAGATGTCGACTTTACTTTCAACAATCTCATGGAGCTTTCCAAAGAAATAGCTTGCGATCATGCCGAAATCAACTACTGAAAATCTTCAAATCTCCACTGTACAAGCCGCTCAGTCAGAAGAATCGAGTGGCTAAGACTATAATGTGCGAACCAGGTAGCCAAGGTTCAGATTACTCATTATCAAGTGATTCATTCATGCAAACAACAAAGTTGGTGGGTGGGTCGATTCAAGGATGTTTCCATTAATTAAAACATTATTTGAAGCCAATTATATTCTTCAACGAATAGCATCGCATAGCCATCATCTTTCACCTGGTCATCATCATGTATCTTCAGAGATCGGACCATCAAAACCAGAATTTAGCAAAATGTGGAAGGAGATGGGATTGATACAGCCATAGCTTATCATCAGATTCTACGGGGAAAAGAAAAGACAAAAAGCTGCTGCTGGGCCACTAGTTCGGAGTACATAAACGGGGAACGTGCCTGTATTTTCTAGTAGTGCAAACTTCTGCATCAAATTAATATTTAAAAAAAATTAATTTTAACATTAGCATATTAAAACAGTTTAAAAATATAAAGAAATTAAAACAAGAAAAAAAATCATTTTTTTTAAACACAGTATTGCATTAAAAACAAACACTATTGTAATTACCCCCATTTCACCTCCCTCCTCCATTCCCCGCATATTCCTATAAAAATGTCATGGCCCAGGAGAGTGACTGGGAAAAGCAAGGTGCTTCCTCCCCTCTCACGCTCATAATGCATAATGACTGAAACATTCATCTATTTCAATGGTTAGAGAGGACGGGAAGGGCAACAGCAAAACAAGATGATGTCACAAGGGTGTTTCAGGTTTGGAAAGCAGCAAGAACGATGATCGCCAAAAAGACAATTTTTAAGATAACATTGTCATTATCAACGACCCCAGAAAATAATTGGCCTCATCGCGTACAGTTTCTTAGTGCATGGTAATCAGATGTCTTTTCTCCTATTTACCAGCGGTGTCCTCCTCAAGGATACCAAATCTTCATAATTTTCGCGAGTGCGAGTCAGTGTGCGACCCATCAATCAGGCAGTCATTAACATTACACTAACCACCAGTATAACCAAATAAACGGGCATTGTCTTTAGGTCCCGCGGAATTTAGAAAGGGCGACTTTCCAAAGAAGCCAGGCTGAGCTGCGTCCTACTAAATCATCCAAACTGCCGTGCAGGTTGTCACCGTTCAATTCCAAAGAAAACATCTTCATTTTGGCATCCCGACTTCAACAAGCACACATGTGAAGACTCTTCCATGAGAGAGATCTCCCTTTTTCCATGCATTTAATCATACATCTGTAGTTAGCACGGATAAATGGTAGCGTGCATTATCAATGCTGGCAAACCCAGCATGCAAGTATGATGCCAACTCATGTCTATAAATTACTGGGAGAATAACAATCATGTGCCTGAACCTGTAAAATTCCTGCGAACACAAGCTATCATTACAAACATTGATAAGCTGGACGTGAATAGAGTAAGATAAAGGCCTACATGGATTAAGTCAAAACGAAGGAAAATGAAATGCCTACATGAAGCTCTCCTCAACTGCTGCAGCAAAAATGCCTTCAAGGATATGAAGTTTGCAGATCAAATGAAAATACATTAAATCACACCATTGTACCTCATGTCATCATCAATAGTCTACATGGATGCTTTGTGTTCTTGAAGGCTCTCAATCGTGACCTTCTTCCTTGTCTCAAAATCAACCTTGTATAGATCAGCAACTGTTGCAAGATAGCCGTACAGAATCCTGTTTTTCTCACCACTCCGATCCACCTTCACAAGGTTTGGATTTTTCTCATCATCCGTGCCAAATGTCAGGGGTTGTATGCGTCCCCAAGCTTTGTGACCACGATTGTCCTTCTCAAAGTGTTCTGCCAGCCGCATAGCCTCTTTCAGACCTGATTGATCACCACCAAACTTTACAAGGGTAATGCCTAGATGACCGTCTCTTCCATACAAGGACTTCGACTTGCCACCCTCAAATCCAAGATCTGACCAAAAAAGGTAAAGAAGAAACAAAAATAAGTGTGCAGAGTTGAGCAGATGTGGAGCTCATAAGAGTCATCATCAAGTTTTCATCCCAGGATACACAAAATCAATGGTTCATTTATTGCATTCATGATTAATGATTCAGCTCAAAGAAAAAGAAAATAATAATAAACAATTCTCAGCTGAAAACGACAGCAGACACTAGAAATATCAGTTAGTAAATGTAAATCATCCAAAAGAAAATTTGATCACCCTGAATTAGAGACCTGCGGTGGCTAATGGCTAAATAGACATTGACAATAACAAGTTTGCAAATGAAACTAGAATAAACCAGCCTGTTTTTACAGACATCACTTAAACTAACATCAAAACAGAAGAGAAAAGAAAAGGCGACTAATAAATCATGGAAACAAGATCCAAATAGGTATATTTTGTGTAAGGAAGCACAAACAAGTCTAGTACATGAGGTGTAAGACTTTATGTCCCATGATTCTGGTATATTCAAGGAATGCAAAAGAGATATATGTAGCATGGTCTGCATAAAACAAAAACAAAATATAGAGCCTCAGAAATTGTATGCATAAAGATTGAAACCCAGACAGTCACTGGAGGCTCAATCTTTGACAAATCTAGAAACACAAACATTCAAGTCACCTACCAGGCCCATAGTATATTTTGTTTCTCCTTCGGTGATAGATTTGGATGGACTGAAATTGAAAACTAAAAGGAATATAAGAAGAGTTTATGATCCAAAAAAAAAAAAAAATCTTAGTCATCATGACTGAAATACATGTTATTCAGCAACATGCAAATCATAGTACAAGCAGAGTTGATGATCTAAACTCAACTCAAAAGCATCTTTGTCATTGCATCAAGCAAAGTAATAAAACCATTGGAAAGCACAATCAGTTGTTGTTTTCAATGGGATCTTCGATTTTGGTGGTTTTGTTTCTTTCCCAAGTCCTTGAGCAACATAACCTTTTGTGATCCACAAGTACCATATTCATTGTGATAAGAAACACTCAATTTTCATGTTCTTGCTACAGTTAAGGTTCACGAGTACATATTTTTCTAAGAATTTACAAGTCTCTTATTATCTTTGCACCTCAACTAGTCTTACTGTATTTCTCAAATTACAAATTCTAAACCTCATGGAACCAGAAAAAGAAAAGGTCAAGAGTCTTTGCAATTTACTTTCTTAGACTTTTGATATCAGAATTATGAGTGTTTGGTTTTAGCTTGGAGGCCTATGCATGTGTGTAATGAGTGCATTATCTACCTCTTTTCCTCTCTATCCTTGTTCTTTTATATCCACTCCCAAGTTCCATCACTGCATCAACTTCTTCTCACATCAAATAAACCCTTATTTCATTTGAAAAAACCAACCCATGATGTAATCTGGATCCCTTCTTCCATCAAGTAGCTCCAAAAAATACAAATCTGCAACTCTAGTACGGTTTGGATCATTGTTCACAGCACCCAGGCAACCTCCATATTTCATTCTCTGCTTGCTTTGCTAACTCGTAATCAAGCAACAGCATACAGCATCCAGAACACTTGCGCAATTGATTGATCCATCAAATTAGATTCTAAACACAACAACTAGTCACTTCACCAGAAAACCTGCAACCTGCATCCCAAGCTCTAGCTACTTGAACTACCTAAAACAGAACCAATCAAGTCACAAAGCAAAAGGAGCAGAATATTTAAATCTGCTCAACATCACAAAGTCCTCCACCTACTGACCCAAATCTGCCATGACAAAACTTCTTTCGTTTACTAAATTATCCTTTAGCATAGCAGTTGCATCTCTTAGTGGGGTAGGTGAGATTTTCTAATAATTTGGTACATTGCTGTGATATTTTCCATAAGAGTGTCCTTTGGATGGTAACTAGACTCATGGGGGCTAGTTACTACAGATGAGCTTCACAGGTGTCGAGAGGCAAAAAGATCATAAAGTTCAAAATGTTGTTTCCTTAATAGTTTTATCTGTGTGAATATAATGTAAAAGAGAGTGAAGAAGCACTTCCAATGGCTGGTCTTCTGGTCTGTACAGTATAAATAATCTTCCATTACGGCAACAACAGCCCTTAAATAGTTAGGCAAAGGCCTACTACAACAAACCCTAGCCCATAAATAACTTAATTTTAACCATACAAGATACCATAATAAAATAATATGCATAAAAGATACTGTCGAAGGAAAAACCTAACTAAAAGAAGCCAGCTACAATATGCTGAAGCACCTGCTAAAGTAACCTATCAATTATGAGCTACTACTCAGGTTTTCTCCCCCAAAAAAATATCATCAGTATTCTTAGCACAAAACACACTAAAATTAGGCAGTGTATTAGGTAATAGCTGGTAACCAGCATCTTTAATAGCTGTTAAAAAAAAGCAGGACGTACATCCTATATAGCAGGAGGGTTTTGTTGAGCAGATAAATATCATTGTATAAGTTGCAGTTACAGAAAGGAACTAAGGGGTACACTATACCTCTCACTTTGCTATCCATTGCTCTGTTTCCCAAACCTTCTATGCGCCCATCTTTACCTTTCCCTGTAATTGTGTTATGAATTATCACCACTGGTGGCCACATAATCAAATCATCCTGGTTTGCTCCTGCTTCATCAGCAGGTAAAAATTGGTAGGCCTTTGAGTTATCAGGAGGCTTTGAATAGTTCCATCCCATTAGAACACAAAGAGCTTTATGCAAGCCCAAGTGATCCACACGCACATCAGCATTATCTGTGTTGTACGTGTGCATTATAAGAGCATGCATGTCTGGGAAGTCTTTGGAAGACCTGTAGTGTGCATATCAAGGGCAGTGAAGAATAATAATTCAGGTTTCTCTCAGATAATGTCAAGTCTACAAGTTCAAACTAAAAGAATAGCAAAGATGAAACCACCGCCAGATTTGAGGTAAGTTCAAGGCACATTACACAAGTAAAACATAAAGTTCACAAGTTCACATCATAAAGCCCGTGCCTTGCATGCCTCGATCCGGCTAAACAATAAACATCAACCTTTTGATGTGTAGCAAGCAGGTCGAGCTGGAATTTGAATCAAAACAAGCCAAGGTAATAGTTCCATCTTTGCTGTCACTTTGACGTGGTGGGACTCTTTAAGGTGAGCCCATTCAAATGTTATCCATAAGAAAAATGAACAAACTTATTCATGTGTGACTTCCAAATAAACCCCAATAAGCATAAATCAAGATCCACAAGACTGTTTTTTATAAAAAAAAACCATGACCTCAACCACAATCCTTAAAAAGGAAGTTGACACCCAGCTAATCATATAAACAATTTTCATATCACAGCATACCATTCCAACAAAAATACAGTATCATGACCAAACAATCTCAAAGGCACTAGGATTAATGCTCATAGCACAATGTGTAATCTGGCAATACTTAAATGCAGCATTGCAACATCAATACAGATGCACCCCCTACTTGAGTAACAGAGCATTTACAGAGCCAACACCGTAGCTTATTCAGACTAGTTCTACTTATTCTCAATAACTCAAGAATAATATAAAAATGGACTACTCTACAACTGATAGGCAAGACAAACTACAATATTGGAGAAATACAAGGAAGCAGCCTCATCATGAATACTTAACTCACAAACTTTCACACTCAAGAAGGAAAAGAGCAGAACAGAGCTGAAGAAAACACAGGTTTACAAGATTAAAGCTAGGTTACTAAAATGATACACCCTAGTAACTCATCAAGAGGCACAAGTGACCAAGATCACCAAATCAATTTCTAAAAGCTATAACAATTTTTTATGATAATAAGCAAATGTTGCAAACAGGCTATGTACTGCAAATAAAACATATGAAAAATGTGCATAGAATGTCATGATTCACATAACAATCAAACCTTCTAAGAGATTACTCAAAAGCACCATATTCTTGAATCCTTATGGCTTCCTTTATCAACAAATGTGCACAAAAATATGATGTAAGGCAATGCCATCAGTTAGAAAATAAGTAGCTTGCAAAGCCAATACGATATGACACTTGTAAGCAAAGTTGTCAGTTCCGTTTCAGAGAACGCTAGAGTTCAGTGCTGTTATATTCGAGATTTTGTTTCAGATCTATCTATTACAATAACAAGATGTTTTATTTCAAAAATAAATGTGAGAAAATAAGGTCACTCATAAACTTTTATCTGAAAAATGAAATTATGAAAAGTTGAAAATCTTTTCAATATAGTAACTTTTCATCAAGATAACTTTAGCAATGTTTATTAATTGAGGCATCTAAGAAAGAAAATGCAAGTAACTATTTCATCAATGGAGGTTATATTTTGAAAGTTATTATAAAAAAGGCAATGTTAATAAAATGGTATCAGCATAAATACTTGCTTCTATGATCAAGAAGGGAGAATGATTTCTAGGAAATATAAACTTGGCAAGAAGTTCAATGACTTTAATGAGAGAGGAAGAGAGAGAGAGAGAGAGTTACAAGCAAAAACAATCCATTATGCTTTGGATTAAAAGAAGGCAACTGGCATGTTACTGAATCATCGGTAGCCAGGAGCCTGAGCAGACTGATTCTGACAAACTTGTCTACAAGGGTGATGACACATGTTTGTTCCCATCCCTGCTTAAGGGAGATAGCGCTCCACTCGGCATTGCTTCATCAAGCTTTCACCTATTGCGGAAAATTCTCCATTGCTGCCTCCTGCCATGGCAGGGACTATAGATCTTTCCCTAGAAGTTAATAGTCTGTACTAGAGTTTGGAGCAAGGCCACCCATTGAGATATGGTTTCTTCACCCATTTTCAGCATGGAACAGAACGGCTACGAGAAGAGAGAAATATCCTGAACAGTTCTGAAATGGATCGAAATTTAAAGCAAGATGGAATTAGGAGTTTGAAGTTTTGGATTATAGTGCGGCTCAATGTATTTGTCCTTTCTGATTGAGATGGAACAAAACTCACAACCATGAGTAAACAAAAAAAGAGGTGGTATATGTAC
The DNA here is from genome assembly GCA_015731905.1 of Salix dunnii. Taxonomy (NCBI): domain Eukaryota; kingdom Viridiplantae; phylum Streptophyta; class Magnoliopsida; order Malpighiales; family Salicaceae; genus Salix; species Salix dunnii. Next base: position 4,467,251 of record CM027668.1, on the reverse strand, counting down.
CCTCAAAGGGTGATGAACTATACCGAATCACACACGAGTATATACCTAAATTCAATGAGGGGCAAAATGCAAGTCTATAATGCTCACCATCTCTTTCTGGGATCAAACCCTCAATTAAGTGCTCACTTTCTTAACAATCATGGCTAGTTGCATTACAAGTATGTTTGCGATAAGATCAAAGCGTTTAAATGCTACTCCTATAATGTTTAAACCTCTTTTGCAATTTGTCATAAAAGGGCTTAAAGGCCAAGGGGTAACATTAATCCCAAATGGGTTAACAAAGGACTAGTTAATGGAGTCAAAGGAAGTTAAAGTAAGCCGGACAATTCTACCACCACTGTTGCAACCACAATTAACTCCCAAACTATTGCTCATGTATCTGAGTTTTGCTTACAAGAACACCATAAGGGTATGAGTATGCAAAACTCAAATCATATCAAATACAAACCCAGATTTTACTCAAAACACATTAAGTTGTTTAAAAACTTCACTCCTAATCCTATGACATCCCAATTTTTTTAAAAAAAAATTCCAACCATAAGGACAGTACTCCTGTCCTGATTCCCATGCATATCCCATAACAAGGGAGGTACTTGATATTTTCCTAGGGAGGAGGGCATGAGAAGTTGTTTGCTAGAAAGCCTTGAGAGTTCACTTTCAAAATCATACAAAATAGTGAATGAACTATTACAGAATAGAGTTAATGTCAGCTTCAAGCCATAAATAACTTGATGCAACTTGGGGATTGAGTCACATTGGACAAACATGTAAGCAAGGCCAAAATTGTAATTTAATAACTTTATGCTAAACAAGATTGTTGTTCTAACCATAGTTATGATATAAAAGCATCTTCTAACCATAAAGATAACAAGTTTGTTGCTTAGGTTTAACTTATTCTAAATACAGAAGGCATTTTTTGGATAGTTCTCCGAAACTAATTAGGACAATGAGTAAAGGCATTTTTTGGAATGTTTCAAAACTACAGAAAAGAACGTAAAGTGCTGCTATACATTTTAGACAAGGATAATGAGTAAAACAACTTCTCTGCTGTGTTGGATTAATTCAAACCATAAAAAAGTGATGCTTTCTTCCAAGGAATGATTCCTTGAACTTATTTGTGTGAGGCTAGCGATTTTTTCACTCCTCCCTGTTAAACCCAATTCAGATCTGAAATCACATGTTCAATCACTAAAGCCTTAAAACTCTTTTCCCCTCTGACTACTTGAATCCAATTGCTCTTCAGCACCTTGTACATCCATAAGTCCATGCTAGTCAAGGTTCAAGCACCTCAGACAGTCCTTGCTTGAATTATAGCTACTACATAGCCAACATGCAAACCTCATAATAATCAGCAAGAGAAATGGCACACAACTTATCGTCATGCAGGCACTTATTGGGATTGGTAACAACTCCAGATCATGAAAGAGAGAGATCTACATGATAAAAGCTTACCATACAAGATAATCAAAACCCATCAAAAGAGGAGAAAACAAACAGCTAATCTGTAGATAAATTCTAGGACCATACACCTTAATATATAGTATGCAAAAAAGCAAAGAACTGATGTTATAAAGAATACCGCACAAGGATTTACACCTCAACTGAAGCACCAGACAAGGAAAAAGATTCTATTCATACTCTCCAAATACATATCCAAATTAAGAAAAACCATGAGCATCAAAGGTAGTCAGTGAACAGCTGACATTTTTTATGAGATAAGTTAGCCTAATAATTTACAGAATATATGTGCAAGGAAACACAACTAACAAAATTCAACTTTGTTTAGATTTCTCACTCGTCAAAATGATCTTAGATATACATTTTGACTGCTACTAGAGAATTAAGCAATCCTCAAAGCACAACAAGTCTTCCAGCTTACACAGAAGAGGAACTAAATCTGTAAACCAATTTGGAAAACTATAGAGACATGGCAGCTAATCTCCTCTTACAAAATGAGCAAAGATAATGTGAACGCATAAACTGTTTTCCAACTTGAAAGTTGAAATTCAAACAAGGAAATTGTATGGCTACTATAAATGAACTAAATCTTCAACGTCATTAAGATTGATTGTGAACCAAAGGTATACAGGACTTCTACCACAGATATTTACAGTGTACCCACAGTATGGGATTAATCATTTACTATTCTGTACTGCAAGTAAGAAGAATAAAACGAGGCAAGCTACAACAAAACGCCCACCAATATGAAAGTAGAAGAGAGAAAAAAAGAAGGCAAACAGCTAGTTTGCAGGTAACATCTAACTTTTTACACCCTAGCACAGTACCTAAAAAGCCAATAAATCAATCTAATAAAAAATATCACACATGGAAACAGGCACCAACTACCTTCCTTGATTAATTGAAGTACCAAGCAATAAACTAAATTAATTTTATACTTTCCAAATAAGACATGCACATTAAGACAGATCATAAGCATCAAAGGTAGCGAACAAACAAAAAACTTTTGGAAACTTTTGCAGACAAGTTGACCCAATAACACGAAAATTTCATCAAATTGATGAAGTTCATCCAAGTTTAGAAAATTTCAAGCATTGGCATCCAATTTAACAGAGTATTTATTCTCATTATGTGTAGAAATTAAAGCAATCATCAAAGATTAACACATGTTCTACTCAGCACAGTAAAAAGCATCTATATACATATCTGCAAAGGCATAAAAACTTGAGCATATAATTCAAATTCTACAAAAAGTGCACAGCAAAAGGTGAATACTTAAACTCATTTTGTAACATGGTTGAAACTCAGATCGGAAACCTGTATTTATCAAATGCACTAAATCTACCATGATGTTAACGCCTATTGTGAGAACCAAAAGGAATGCATATGTTCTACCACAGAAAATTGCAATTGTAAGTCCAAAATCAGCAGCCAGCTTGACATTTATGACAGTAAGAAACTTCCTACTGAATAAGAATAGTAACCACAGGAAAAAAAAAAATGGCCAGGGAAGTGTTTATATCTATCTAAACTAGTCTAAAAGGAGGAAAGAATCTTTAACTATCATGTACCAGTTGAGAACTTTCATGTCTTCCTTCATGCAATAGCAGTTATAATTTGTAGATCAAACGTGACTTCTGCAGTTAGTGCATCACCATCAAGTATTGCTAGCATCTTGCCAGAGTCGCAAGGTACTCAGTTACACCACTAAATAACAAATAATTTCCCTAAATTGAAAGGAACCATGTCCAACATCAGTTAGAAAGTGGCAGAGAATCAGCCTTCTATGACATAGAAATACTGAAATGGCAATTTCTGTCCTCATACTCTAGCAGTATAACATGTATATCACCATACAAATCAGCAGGAAAATGTTAAAACCATCGAACTACTAATCCTTGGACAGAAGTGTATACAATCGGCAATAAGCTTAAACACACAAAAGCATCCCTTATGCGAGGCTTTAGGTGTTGATCAGTCCTGGAAAGACTGGAAGTGGAGTATCTTCCCTCTCGCAAATACAAACAAAAACTACAGGATAGTTTCTAACCAAACCTGGAGCCACCTCTGAAAACACATGAAAGAACCCCGCCATTTTCGCTCCCATTAAACTCAAAGAAAACATTCTATAACTACCACATCAACATTTGTATGGTAAAATGAAGAAAATATTCAATAAATCACTCACAAGGAGAAGAGAGATTTGTACGGTAAAATGAAGAAAATATTCAATAAATCACTCACAAGGAAGAGAGAGAGAGAGAGAGAGAGAGAGAGAGAGAGAGAACAAAGAAGAAAATAAAATCGAAAAGTAACAAACCTGCCACAAGCCACACACTGCAGCCGCCCTTGCTTCCTATCCTCCAAATACTTCTTCCTATCAGCCTCATTCTCATTAATCACCTTCACAAAATGCAAAAACGCTTTCTTTAATGCACTCTGGTTGACTTCACCAACATTCCTAATATTATTACTACTGACAAACCCCACACCATCACCGCTACTAATCCTCATTTGCTTCCCCGCTCTAATTTCACCCCCCACATTACTACTCCCGGCACCCCACAAATTATAATTTTTCCCATTTGAATTGCTGTTGTTATAGTTACTACTAATATTCACGTGCTTCACTAATTCCTCTTCAAATTTCCTCTTATTCTGATTTTGAAAACCTTGCACATCAGGGCTCCGTGGAGGGAAGCGAGGGCCACCCGGGAGAAAGTCTGGGGTGGGCCCCCCGTGAAAGAACCGCGGTGGAAGAGGAGGACGAGGGAAGTCTTGGTAATCTGGGGGGAGAGCTAAGTAAGAACGGGCGCTGCCGTCGGCGAGCATAATAGTGCGGCGTTCAAGCATATGAAAGCCGTAGGTAGGTGGTGGAGGAGGGCCGAGGTCTGGGAAAGGGAACGGAGGAGCTTGTGGAGGTTGGATCGGGCCTGCAGTAGGAGTAGCGGGCTTGGGGGATCGCCCAGTGTTAGGCTTTGGGGAAGGATTTGGTTTAGGGAGTTTCTGGTTGGATTGAGGTGGTGGTGGGTAGTTGTTGTTGCTGGAGGTGGTGGTGGATTCCCAACGGGATTTGCGGTGGGGTGCAGGGGTGGAAGAGGAAGAGGGTTTGTGAGTGGAGGATTTGGGGTGAGAACCACCTGCCATTCTCCGGAAAAATGAGTTCTAATTGGATGTCAAGATTTGCAGTAGAGGAGGAGAGAGTGAAGGAGTTTTTATTCTGTGGTTTCTGCGTTTACTTTCAGCAGGAACAGGGAGAGAGGATGGTGAAAACGGTATGGTCTGGTCTGGTCTCTCTTAAGGTGATCTGCATATCGTCTTTAAGAAAACGACAAGTAACCTTGAATGTAATTTGTATTATTTTCATTTTATGTTTTTTAAGGTTTTTTTTTAATAAGTAAATAAGAATTTTGAAAGAAAAAATTAACATTAATATTCTATAAAATTATAAATCACATAACTTGATTTCTAATTTAACTTTTAAAATATATAAATTTCATTGATTTTTTAATTGAAATCAATTAAGCGGTTACAAACATAAGAAAGTGGGTACGTCCTTTAGATAAATACGAGATTATTTGCAATTGTGTTGTGTTGTGTTGTGATGTGTAGTTTTCTATGTAAAAAAATAATTGATTTTTTTATATTCTATAAGTTTATAATTAGTTATTTTAATTAATAAGTAAAATTATAATAAATAAGATTTATTAGAAATGAAAAATATATTCGTTTAAAAAGAAATGAAATGTATTATCTTGTTCATATATATATATATATATATATATATATATATATATATATATATATATATATATATATATAAAAATTCAAATTTTTATAAAAAAATAATATTTTTTAATTTAAAAAAAAAAATTTGAGAACCTTTTAAGCAACATCATTAAACCCATTTGCTTTAATGATTGATAGCAATGCAGTTTAGATTTTTATTAAATCAACATGAAAAAAAAAACTTGTATAATGAAATATATTATGAAGATCAATTCAAATTAAATAAATGTTTAAAAAGATTTCAGGTGTAACATATTTTCTTGTAACAAAATAAATTAAAACAACACCATATTTGATTGATCAAGCTTTATGGCTTAACTTGTCAATCTTGTTAAAATCCAAGAATCAAATTTTTATAAGAAATAAACTTAAACAAAAGAGGACAAAATTAAAATTAAAAACCAAAATAATTTTTTTTATTTTTTAAGATTTATTCCTTATATTACTATATTAAAAGTATTTTCTTCTTTAAAAACTCCTAGGTCATATATATATATATATATATATATATATATATATATATATATTCAAATGCTAATATTAAATAAATATAAAAAATATATGATTAGTCTCACAAATCTATAAGAAATAAAAAATAATCATTATCGTTATTTTGAATGCTTTATCTAGGAATTTTTTTCTATGTAAGAGATTGATTAATTTTATGTGTGTTGTAATTAGTTGTTTTAATATGTAATTAATCAAATTATAATTAATAGAATATGTTAGAAAAAAGTTTTTTTTCCACTTAAAAGTGATTAAATGTTATTACTGTTAAAATTATTTTGATAATTATTTCATCGGTAGATTGTACAATTGAAATTAAAAAAATTCTGTTAAAATGAGTCATATGTTCTATGTAATTTATTGATTGATTGTTGTGTATGTTTTATTTGTTTCATAAATTTTTTAATTAGTAAATAGTAAAATTATGATCATTGAATTTTAGTACAAATAAATGATTTGTTTTATGCACCAAACAATTTGATTGGTAGTTTTGTTTTAACTAATTTGATAATAATTTAACTAGTAGATAGCAAAATCACAATTGATCAAATTGATTAAAAATATATTATTTATTGCCTGCAACATACTAATTGTTTGTTAGGCATATTTTAAATATTTGACGAATAATTTATTTGAAAAATAAAAAAAATACAACTGCTAAAATTTATTATTTTTTTTTTCAGATTTTCTTCATATTATTATATTTTAAAAAAATTTAGAGAACTGAGATTAAATTAATTTGAAATTTATAAAGAAAAGTCGGTTCAATTTTTTATATATATTTAAAGACATTAATATCAAAAAAAAAAATCACAATATATAACCAGCCCTTCCTATTTTTAGGAAAAAGTCCCTAAAATAATATATATAAAAATTTAGGACCATTAACAGTTTTGTTACATATTAAAAAATTTAGTATAGGTTGTGGTGAAAAACAGGACAATTTTTTATTTTATTATTGTAGATAATTTGACATAATTTTTTTACCTATCTTGTCTATGTATCATTTCATTTTTTTTTCATGATATGAGATCTGAAATATCATACATAAAAAAAATACAAAAGTTATTTTAAAAAAAAAATTGACCAGTTAATTTTTGTCACAATTATTATAGCTGTTATTATAAATATTATTATACATAATTAATATTCTAATTATACTATCGATGACATCGTAATTATTGTTTTCAAAAGAAATTTTTCTTAAGATTTATTTTTCATATTATTATATTAAAAATATTTTAGAATAATAATAGTAAATTATTATTTTTCAAAAATAATAAATAGGTCATATATATATAGAAGACGCTAATTTTAAATAAATATCAAAAAATATAATTAGTCTCACATATCTATAAGAAAAAAAAGCCCTAAAATAATTATTATCATTATTTTGATGTCTTATCTATAATAATTAGAAATTTCAACATCTAACAATAATAATAAAAAAAAAGAAAATTAAAAAACTAAATAAATGATAAAAAAAAAAAGAAGATGTAATTAGATTTTAAAAAATTATTTGACTTGAAGAAAAAATAAAAATAATTTAAAAAACAATAAAGAGAAAAAATAATAAATATTAATTTTCAAATGATCACCAACACAAATTAAAATATAAACAAAAAAAAACTTAATAACATTGGAAATAATAAAAATTGGCGAAACCATAATTATTATTAGAAAAAAAAATTTTACTCATATTATTATATGAAAAATATTTCAGAGCAATGGTAATATTTTTTAAAAAAACAAACATATTTCATATATATATATATATATATATATATATATATATATATATATATATATATTAAAGTGCTAATATTAAATAAATATAAAAATATATAATTAATATGACATATTTAAAAGAATACAAAACTAACAAATAATCATTATAGTTATTTTAAATGTCTTATTTATAATAATTAGAAAATTCAAGACCTAACAATATTAACAAAACAACAGTTAAAAAACAAAATAAATGAAAAAATAAAAATAAATATTATTAGATTTTGAAAAATTATTTGACTTGAAGGAAAAAAAGAAATCATAATAATTATTAATTTTCAAATGATCACCAACACATATTAAAATTTGAACATTAAATAAAAAAAAAACCTTAATAACATTGGAAATAAAGAAAAATTGAAAACAAAAAATAAAAGCATGTACATATAAACATGGACAGAAATATGAATTATATAAAAAATATAAAAAAAATTAAAAGAATTAAAATAAAATACAAGATTAAAAGTATAAGGGCCAAAATAAAAAATACATATATAATAAATTTGATTTGAAGGACAAAATTGAAATAAATCTAAACATTGATACTGATAAAATACATAATTTAAAACAAAACTGAAAATGAAAAGAATTAGGACTGAAATGAAACTAAAATCTATAATTAATTTGCATGGAAGGATAAAATTGAAAAAGAACAAACCTTGATACCAAAAATATTAAGGATTTATAATAAATTTGCATGGAATGATAAAATTAAAATAAATCAAAACTTTGATACCAAAAATATTAAGGATTTCAACTCAATTGGAGATTGAAGACCTAAATGAAACTACAATATATAATCACTTTCACTTGAAAGACCAAATTGAAACAAATTAAAATCTATATAATAGCAATAAAGACCATATAAAATAATTAAAAGTTCCGGGCTAAACTGAAATATCACAATAAACAAATGCGCTAACGTGTGCTTGCATGAGTATGAGAGAGAAAATAGGAGAAAAAATTTGAATGACCATTGACACGTCTCCAGCCACCTTGTAATCACACGTGTCGTACCTGGAGGAAGAGAACATGACTTAAAATCATTATCGACTCTAGTTGGATATTTTGGACGCCAGAGTACGCCGCATGCGCTGCTTGAAAATCGCATGAGCACAGAAACGGACAGTGTGTTTGGGTACACACCAATAGTACCGTGTTAGGATAAATATTAAAAAAAAAAATTATGGTGACACCCCTACAAATAGTTCTTCCATTTTGTCTTATTAGGGGCATATTCATATTTGGTTATTTTCAAAAAATTTGAAATGCTTGTGGTACCCCTTTCAGTCAGACCTGATTTTTATCTTTTTCGAAGGATAAAATGATTATTTTACTGTGCAAAAAAATATTAAAAAATAAATAAATCAGTTACCCAAACCGGACCGAACAAAAAATATACAATTACCATGGAACCCCTCCAGGTAAGGCTTTTTTTTGTCTTTTTCAAGGAAAAAAATCATAATTTTACTATGCAAAATAAAAAAAAATAACAGACCAATGAACCAAACGAACCAAACGACCCAAAAACTAAGTATTATTATTGTTATCTACAATGATTTATCTCACTGTAAATAGTAACTCATCCACAACCTATTTTAGCTTTTAGATAATGGTATTTTAAAAAAAATATTTTAGTTGAAGTTAATTTCTTATTATTGTTTTGAAGTGGATAAAAATTACTTAAAATACAAACTTAGAAATTCGTGGGAGACCGTTCTTTGAAGAAATTGGGGAGGAAGGGATTGGAAGCGAAATCTGTGTGTGGAAGGAAAGGAATCAAGGTTTAAGCCATCTCCAATTATAGGTAGGATTGCGTTTGTTTATGTTTTTGGTTTTGCTCAGAACTCAATTTCCATGATAATTGCTTGTTGGTTTGTAGGATGCTGCGGATTTAACTTACTCAACTTGGTAGAGTAAGCAGGAACACGAATGGCTGTGCTTGTTGCAGCAAAATATATGCCCAAATGTCACTTTTAAGACGATGAACAGAAGCTCCAAAACGGATGTTGACTGTAAGCAGCAACCATTTCCCTTCCTTTGTATCCTTTCTTTTATGAATCAATTCTGATAATGGTGCACCATTCATCAACCTTGTTTCTTGATGGTTCTAACAGAAACTGGAATCCAGGTGTGATCCTGTTCTAAATCTCAAGTTGCTTTGCCAAGTCGTCGACATGTCTTGGTATGCAGTGCTTCATTTGTTACAGTTCTGACCTTAAATTGCGTTCTCATACCATTACAAGTGCCGGCTGAAGATGAATCAACTGACCAACAGGAAGAACAAGATGACGGAGTTGTTGGGGCCGTCAATTCGTTGTTTGATCCTAATGAGAAAACAAAAATCCGCGAAATTTTTGCCAGAGGCATGCTTAAAAGTCAGCAAGAGATGCCGTGAAGAACCTCCGCGGGTCACTCGAGGGAGATCCCCGGGATGTTGCCAAGTTTATTAGACGGATTGCAGATGCAGCAAGGGAGTCCATCCGAGAATACTTGGGCAGCTGGAGGGACCAGGAAAAGGTAGTTCGTGAGATATGCATCTTCAACGTGTTACCGTTTGGAGAGTTGTTGCATTCTGCCACTATTTCTTTCTTGGGGTTCACTTGCAGGAATCATATGACTTGTTAGAAAAAGGCAATTAGATCTTGGGCTAGTTTCTATACTAGGGCTGGTTCATCACCACTCCCGGAAAAGGTCAGGTCTGAGATATCGAATGATTTGAATAAGCATTTTTAAGTTCGAGTAACCAGAAGCACATCACCTAAACTACCCCGATCCCAACTGTTTTCTGGATGAGAAATTCAGGTTGTGCCTGTGATCACGCAATCACCTCCATTCAAGTATGCAAAGTAAACTAGAAACTTGAGAGCAAAGAAAACTAGAAACTTGAGAGCAAATATGCTGAGGTCTTGAAAGTTGGAAGCATATAACACAACTTCTATGGTTACTATGAAACCCTTCACTATCATTTTGTAGATTCATCATTCATGCAATCAAAACATCTGTAAGTTAGTTTTCTTTTTTACATCAATCAAGAATACAAGATGGTTCGAGCAAACTGTTCTCCCTTTCTCCTGTGAATGTCATCTATCTTGCAGTCTTACATGATATAAACCAATACAACCAACATATATTGCCGCTAACCTTTTAGCCAGGTTGTGCAGCATTCAACGCATACGAATTGAGCAAATTCAGGCAAACCAAATTCTCATGCTATACACCCAAATTGGTTGTCACTGGCATGATTTAGGTATACGAATCTCAAAACAAAATAAACAATTATAAATATGAGAAATCAATAATAATAAAAAAAAGAGAGAGAGAAATCGCCAATTGATTCTCGCATGAATCCCAATGCCATCAGCATCTGCACTTGGAAAACAACACATCTCGTTCTTCTTAAAAAGATTGTAGTCCCAAGTTTAAATGACTTACGCATTTCATATGACTAGAGAAAAGGTACTGGATCCTATTCAAGACAGGCAATTTATCAGAACTTACTTCATGTGCCATAGAATAAAGCGCAGAGTAATAACTTGCTATTGCTAGAAATCAAGTCCCCACAGGCCACAGTTTAGATTTCTCAGTGTACATTCACCAGTAGCCACACCCAAGAAGCTTCAATAAAGTTACGGGATAAAAAATAACAACTATGAGCTCCATTTATTCTTTGACAATAGACCTCCTCCCTGCTGCTCCCTCTTTTTCCCTATGCCACAGGAGGAAAACAACGTTTGAAATACCACAACATTAATTCATTACAATTTCATGATACAACTAATCATATGGGCGGTAGTCTATCATTCCCAATATCCATCCCAATATTGGACTGCCATCAGCACCACTTTTGCTTTATCTTATAAATATAAGTGCTCAGCTGATTATCAAAACCACGAACTAGTAGAGTGGTCCCATGGAGGACGTTTGAAGACAATGCATCCACTGTCACAACACCTTTAAGCAAATTTCAACCACCCCTATTAAAGTAATCACGAAGCATTACGATCGTGAAAGAACCCCTTTTGAGCTGCACATAACAAAGTAGAGATGCTTTAGAGTTTTCATTATAAGAAATACTACGTGGTATGAGTAACATATCCTTCTAATGCTACATAACTTTACAATGTGCCATGAAATAAGCTGCCTAATAGATAGTGAAACGCAAACAGATGATAGGAAATGACTTGTAAGGCTCCACCAGCCAATTTAAGAGAACTTGATGGGCTAATTTTAAAAAGATTGTGGCTTCTTAACTACAAAACTTTGATGCAACAATTTGCTCAACACGAACCAAAGAGGAATCTTATACTAAGGAGACAAATCACTGTGACATATCAAGGAGAAATTATATTAAAGAAGGAACATTTTGAGATCTACAAACTAGACACTTACCATAGCTATCTGTTAAGGTAGCCTCAAAATCAATGGAAAAAAAAATAGGAAAAGAGACTAGAGCAGTGCTTGTGATGCTATTAAAGTCACATCTGAAGAAAATAAATCAAACCTTGGCACAGTACCGAGCCGACGTGGGTCATATTCTGTAGCTTGTCGAAGCGCCCTGGCAAAAGCTTTGAAGGTTGCCTCAATAATATGATGAGAATTTCTTCCAGCAAGCTGCGCTCAACATTAAAACATTCTTTTATAAATATGAAAGTGACAGCAAACAGGAATAGAAAAGTTTCCTAGCTAATCATTACAAGGAAAATGTGGATTAAAAGATTAAAAGGGAAAATTTGTAACAAAAAAACCACATGCAAGCCTACCTTTGAAAGATTTAGGATTGCAACAAAGATCATGGAAAACTTCCAGTACTCCCACTGCACAGTCAACTTAGTACATCTCTAAACCAGACTGTGTAGTGTGTTCAATTTGCCATGTCATATATAGTAACGTATACCATAAAATCAACAGATTTTCAATTATGAGAGTTAACCTTAAGACCAAAATCTGCCACCCATTCTACATTCTATGTTTTAAAACCTAGATCTAATTTTAATCCAGATCCCAACATGAAAATGAGATTCACTCCTAGAAGTTTTTTTATTGTTTTCATGTCCTTATCCCTTGTTAATTCTTTATAGGATACCGTTCATGAGCTTTGTTACATATCTTGGGTTCTCTACAGGCAAAATAAACCATTCTTGTCCATGGATTCCACTTTGAACCACTTCCAAGTTTGTCTGTTGACTCTGGCAATTGATATCCTTTTTATGCTTGATTGGTAAAAGCAGACCATAGTTAAAAACATAAACAGAGGTGTTTGAAGAGAGGAGTGAAAAAATCTATTTTATCTTCACAAAATAAAGATACAAAATATATTAGAGAGAGAAATAAAATGACGTTATTATGCAAAAGTTAAAACTTACATAAACTGGGTTGGAAAAAATGGATAAGTGACAGTGTTAGCGTTGAGGTAAACAAAGTTAGCAGACTAAGGGGGTACTGGAGTTTTTCATCTTCTCTCTTTTTTTTCCAGAGACCATAGTGAGAGAATATAAATAACCCAATCACAAAGAAAATGAAGACTGTTAGTGCATAACAGCCAATAGCACTTGAATGCTTTGGGTTAAATTGAAAATTGTAAGCATAAATTATAGTGTTACCTGCCGAATGTGTAGCGTCATACCAGAAGTATTCACCAATGATTGGAAAAAGTGTTCAACCAACTAGAAACAGAAATTTAAAATATGAATATCCTTAACCAGTCAATCTTAGAAAATGAAGGTTTTGAAAAAAGGAAAGAGGGAGAAATGTTCCATGTTAAAAATAATAGACCAAGATAGAAATTCCAAGGTGTGAACTATATCCACATCAAGTTGTCATCTTGAGACTTTGACCAATATCCAAGAGTTGATGACAGGCAAAATAAAATGAAATCATTGTTGCAAAAGGAAAGCGAAGAAAGTAAAGTGGAGCACCTGAGTGTCATATTTTCCAACTCTCTGGGTAGGAATTTGCAAATCATAACCTAAATATGGCCGGCCAGATAAATCCTGAAAGAAAATAAAACTTAATTCAATACAAATATGCATCATAAAATATAAATGATAAAAAAACTATATGATGGGAAGCTAGTCATTCTTCTCAAGTAAATAAATTTACAATGAATTTAGTCTTGACTTCAATGAAGCGTCTGCAAACTCAAGCTGTCTGAATCCATTTCACAATTAAAATGCATTAAGATCATAGAATTGAATCTTTGATATAGCTATTTTCCACCTTCAAATGAGCAAAGCCAAGCAAAGTGACAGATTATGCACCAGACAATTCCTAATGTGCATGTTGCGCACACAAATGAAGACTGCATATCCAAGAGCTTGAATGTTCAATGCGCAGGATGACAATCACAAAGTCGCATCACCCACAACTGTGATGACTGGTGACTATTTCTCTCCCAAAATTTCACCCCCAACCCAAAAACCTCATATTGCATACATAGAAAAAAATCATCATTAAACTAAATTTTGAGGATCAACCTCTACTACCAAAATGAGAAATGCTAAGGATAATTAATGGTGACATCTGTGTAAATATCCACCATGAATTTTACACAGGTGTGTGAATCTGCATAGTCATGCTCCAAGGCACTCTAGCAAGCGTGTTGACATTGCAGTCACGGCACAACTATGCTTAGTATCTCTCTTCCAAACTTCCACCCAATCCTGCCCTTGTGACCTTATAATTTCCTAGTGCCATTCTTATCCATTTTCCAAAACGACACAATCCTTAGCAAAGTTGCAGGTGATGCCACTGTGCAACCTTCACCATGTTTGTTGCATACGAGTGAAAGAAGACGCACACTGATAACTGTGTGATTTGCTTAAAGGGTAGTGGTAGCGGTGTAAGTTTTCAGAGTGACGAAACTTTGAAAGTGGGTGGGAAAAGAAGAGGTGTTTGGGTAGTAGCTACAAAGTGATATTTATAATAACAACGAACGTGTATAACTTACCAAGGAAACATGTATTAATGCTTCATCAAGAGGAGCTGAGAAGTCACCAAACCGATTAATCCCTTTCCTATCCCCAAGTGCCTGCAGCAAAGCCTGCAGAGGCAAATTCTCACATATTACCTCCCATTTCCAGAAACATAATCTCGTAGATACCAAAAAGAAAAGGCATTATTAAAAAAGAAAAAACAGATGATTAATGCTTAATTCTACAGCTACAAGATACAATATAAGAAATTAAGCAGCAGCAATAATAATAATCAAGATGTAAATTAAAAAGAAACTGTGAGAGAAAATATAATAATAGTTGCATACAGTTCCAACAGCAAGGGCAACATCTTCGTTAGTGTGGTGATCATCAATGTGAATATCGCCAGTTGCCCTCACATGCAAATCAAAAAGCCCATGCGAAGAAAGTTGCTAAAAACACAAACCAACCACATAATTAGAGAGAGAGCATAGCATTTCAAAGTAAGCAAAAACTAGAACTAATAAAATCCAAATGAAAAGGAAAAAGATTACTAACATCTAGCATGTGATCGAGGAAGGGGATGCCAGTAGTCGAATCAGCAATTCCAGTTCCATCCAAGTTAATCTTGACAAACACATTTGTCTCCTTAGTAACTCTCTTCACTTCCCCAATCCGAGTGCTTCCTGAAAAATAGGAAATCAAAACTGGCAGTGGAAAGAAACTGGCTGAAATCAGAGAGTAAATGAAGAAGAGAGAGATTTTTACCGGATTCGATGGGAGAAGTGGTGGTTAGAGAGGAACCGTTGGCCTGAAGTGGAGTGGCAAGTGGTTTTGTGGTGGTAGTCTTATTGAAATCCATGAGTAAAGGAGTTGAAGAGAAGATTGGTTTAGGGTAGTGAATGCGCGTGGGCACCAGATTTGTGTGAGAGATGGTGGGTGTGGGTAGTCTTCTTGGTTTTGTTAGTGAAGAAAAAGTGGAGGTGCGGCTTAGGACTCCTGAGACCTCCATTCGTTCGTTTGTTGGCTTGTTCGTTCTTCCACTGCGCTTTTCCCAACTTCAATCACACACGCGACGCACCAGCTGAGATCAGAGTCCATTTTCGTAACGGCGTCGTTTTATGGTCACCGTCTCATATTTTTCTGAACTCGGATTTTCCAGGATTGAATTAACTGGCCAGCTTATTAAAAAAATCTTAATACATTGAAATAACATCATGAATGTTTTATGAACTGCTCGTGCAGGGAAAGTAGACAATTCCCAGCCAGCTTCAAAATGGCCTTTATTTTTCGAAAGCAAATATAACCTGACCTGCTCCCAAACAGAGCAGCACTCCATCAGAAGGCTAGAACGAGACCTCCAAAGCTTTGGTTCCTGTCAAGACCGTTTAGTGAATAATATGCTATTTTTACCAAACTCAATGTAGATGGGCCACTTGCAACTGGCATAAATTTTATGAATAAGGTGCGGGCATTATGAGAAGGGGAAAAAAAGTGAGTTATAATTACATGAAAAATAGAATTCAAAATCCTTTTTCCAACAGCCTACGACGCCATGTTACAAGGTTAACATACATGAAGTATGTTGCCACATAAAAATGAGATGATACAAGACTCGAAAAGAAAGTTCAAACTTGGATCTGGGTAGACTCGGATACAACACACTGAATTGCATGAAAATGTTGATCATCGACACCCGACACCTCTCCAAAGATCTGCCGTCCATTCTCCATTTGCCTACTTTTTACAACAGTATATTCTCCTCTTGCGTCAAACAGATATGGCACCAGATAATTCCATCAAGAGATCAAGTCGAAACTCTTGGTATCAAAACTTATCTTGATGCTTTTCCAAGGTAAAGACAGAACCTTCAAAATCATACTAAGTAGCTTCAGCACCAAGTACTTCTCGGATGAATTACAGCTTCATTATGCCATCACAACACTGCCCTAACAATCATGAACTAGTTGGGGCATTCCAGGTTGAGTATGCATGCAAGTTGAGCACAGAAACACTAAGCCGGAATGCTGAGGACGCGACACTATCAGATTGAGCCAGATTCAGTTTTCCCTTCACTCGAGTCAATCCCAGAACTCTCCTCATGCACATGTGAAGCAACTCCTCTGCAACTTGCTGCATCAGAAACAGCCTCTGGAACATCTAATCTTGTTTCCCTCTCATGGACGGTTTCACCGTTAGGATTGGAATCAATTTGGACATTATTCTTCTCAGCACCACTGAATCTAGAAACAGATATACCTGAGATCTTGTTAACCCTCTCGGCAAAATTTTCTGCATTTGTCTTCTCCACAGAAGGGTCAGCTTCAAGAGATACCATATCAACATTTGCAGTAGGCACATCATCCAAATCACCATCATTAAAAGACACGTTACTGTTTTCAATAGAGGAATCTGATACCAGCTTAGTTTCCATTAACGCATGGACATGATTGACTTCACCCTCTTTACAAGAATGATCTTTGTCTTTAGCAAGAGACACCATTTCTGACATGTTTTCCTCTTGCCGCTCACCAGACACTTCCAAGATCATTATAGAAGCAGATTCAGATATCTTGCCCCCTGATTCAGAATCAGTACATGACGTCCCATCAAAAGGAGCTGCATTTTTAAGTTCACATGAGGCATCTAACGAACCACTCATCATGGAGGCATCGCCTAAGGAAGCACCAGGAACTTGGGTATCAGAATTCATAGCTGCCATTTCTCCCTTAATACAAGTAAGGGAGGTATCTTCAACAGGAAAATCTGATTTGGACTTAACCATCTCATGAACATCATGAGTTGTATTGGAGATGCATTCACTTTTCTTATCCACAGGAGAATCAGTCAACTTGTCCTCGGATTCTGAATCTGTCTGTACAGTCTCCTTAGGTGACGCAGCACTTTTCAGTCTATGAGATGCATCTAAAGAACTATTCATTGTAGAGACATTGTTCAAGGAAACGTCAGGGCATTGGGAATCAGGACATGCACTAGCCACTTCATTTTTCCCAATGGAAGATTCCAAACCATCACTATCAAAATCTAGAGGATCATGCCCAGCTGGAGAATCTGCATCAGAATTATTTGCTACTCTGTCTTCAAACTCCGTCCCATTTGCAACTGTGGAAAGAAATTTAGATTTATAAAACAAGACATGAACATAAAGTTAAAGAGGGAAAATTCAACAAAACATTTGACCAAAACCTATGCTGGTAATCCTCTTTCCATTGGTATTTTCTTGCCCTAGCTGCTTCTGTAACATATCTATACCAGGGAACACCAACATATTCATAGACTTCAATTCTTGCTTGAGTGATTCATCAAGAGTTGTGAAACCAAAAACCTCTGTCCATGTATGCATAAGATCAGAGATTGCTGGGATAACCAGTTTCTCAACCTTCAGAGAACAGAGTGTCTGAGAGGAAAAGAAAAGGTTAATAGGATATATGGACATACAGGGGAAAACAAACTGAAGGCAAAATAAATAAAAAATTTAGTGTCGGTAGTTTATACATGCAAAAACTAGCAAATTGGTTCATATTCCTTACCGTTTCAATAGCATAAAAAAGCCGACGGCACATCCCTTGACGCCTGTACATATGGCGAGTTCCAATGAATGGCATTTCTGCCAACCGAGTTCCATGGAACCTAACCAAGCACAGGCAGTGTTATTATCAGAATTCAACTGCATGCAATCTACACTCAAACACACAAGTATACATAAATACCCAAGTTGTATTCAGATTGAACAGGAAGTCCTCCATGCCAAAACCTAACTCGGTCGCCCACATAAGTGTTTGCTACATTTAAATGACAGCGGAACCAAAAATGTATGGAGTAATAAACTCAAAGTTGTTTATAACAAGGAAATCAATGAAAGAAAATTGCTAGTTTCAAGAAGAGAATCCCTCCTGCATAACACATGATTTTCATTTTCCTAACAAGAAAATCTGATTCCAGAAATTGAACTCGCCTTTTAACAAAATTTAGAAAACCCAATCCAAAAGTTAAAAATTGCACTAGGACGAGAAAGCAAATGACCAAAACTTTCATACCTGATGGATGCAGCTGATATTATTTCATCACCCCTCTCCAGAATAAGAGCATAAAAGCCACCAAAATTCAGCCGGTTAAAGTTTGATCTAAGAAAATAATGAGAATTAATGAAGGGAAGAAAAATTAAGAAAGCATCTTATAAAAAGACATGCAGCGTGTTTATGAAAAAAAAGCATCAGGGCACGTGAATTAACAAAAAATAGTTACTTAATGTGTTCCTACGATGCTCAGCAATTCATGCACTCAACTGCATATATTCATTACATTCATGGAATCACTTTGTCAGATGGTGTAACAGAAAAGAGAACCTGAACAATCAGCCAAGCTTAACAACCTTCCAAGGAGGATAAAATAAAGAACAAACTAAATAGATCTAATGAGTCACAAATCAATGTGTTGCCACTAAACTAGATATGACCGCATAGAAGTTGGCACCTGATTTGAGAGAATGGTTTTAAGATAGCTAGACCATGAGCAATGATTGAGATAAGCTGTGGTTTCCAAATTGGTTTATAACATGCATTGATGTTTCACACAAGGAACCTTTCTCTCGATTCTCTCTTCAGTGAGAGCTGCATGGTGACAGAGAGAAAGACAAGGAAGCTTATCCATATCTTTGGTTACTCTCCCGTCTCTTCAGCTAATCAAGGAAGGGTATAGCATACCCCCCCAGACACTACCAGATAACTCTGCTCTAGCACTGCCACCATATTCCATCAAAGTAGGATATCTGACAACGTTCATTCTTTGTCATTCGAGAATTGAGATTGCTTACCCACAGTTGTAGAGAACATTCTGAATTAAATTGATCCCACTCCTCCGATCAACAATTGGCAAAAAGCACTCATCCATGACAGACAGAGAAACGGCCAGCTTTGAATTGCACTCCACCCTTTGAGGAGTTCCTTGGAGAGAGGTGTCAGAATCTGCATCTGTTCTATGAATTAAAGACCAAGAAAACCCTGCTTCTAGTTCATGTTTGACCCCAAGATATTTCTGCAACTGTTCAAAGAGCTGTACAAGCAATAAAATGATTCATCAATAGAGTGCATCTTAATATAACAATATCATTGAAAACAAGGTAGCAATGAACAACCAAGAAGATAAAACAATTTGTCACCAACTAACAAAACCAGATCTGTTTGATGGAAGAAAGAATAAAAAAAGTTTCCGGTATCAGATGTCCCTAGATTTAATATCTTCCAAGGTCTCAAATTCTATGAAGCTACAGAAAGATTCGAAGAAGAGTGAGTTTCTTCTTTTAAAACTCTGAAGAGTAATGCTTCCCTAAAACTTTTTTAGAAAGGATTTACTTAAAATCTGAAAGTTCATTTGCACTGGAAGTTAATTTCCAAAAAATATAAATACTCTAGGCCAAGCTTAGAGCTGAAAGGCAGTATGCAATAGAATAATGAATTACCAAAACCAAATCTGGCATGTCTATCAATAAGGTGCATGACGAAAATTGCCAGAAGGCCTTTCAGAAAACAATGATGTTTTATACACCACCAAAAAGACTGTCATGATGATTCAATAATCAGTTATTATCCTTTCAAACAGACAAAGCAAAACAGAGCAGGATTTTAAAAATAAAAACTCTATAGCTTCCTGATTTAGCATTGGTACGGACCAATATCTTGATAAAGCTGCTAGTATAGTGAAGCCAAAAATCTTAAACTCATAAAATTACCAGCTAATATTGATTTGCAAAGCTGAAAGTCCTAATAATCATTAACCTCTAAAAAGTCATGAAAGCAAAATATTAAATCCCTGGAAATTGCTAAAAAACGATTAAGAAAATTAAGCAAGCCCCTGAAACAGTACCTCTCTGCATTTCTTCCCGCAAAAGCTAGCAACTGAACTATTGGTATCAATGGAGAGAGTGTCAATCTCCTGCATGCAAGATTTGTGATCTACATAGAAGTGCAAGTCAATGTCAACAAAAACAAAATAACAAAAAGGAAAACAAAGAAAAGCATATAAACAGATGGATGTCAAACCATAAAAGAAAAGGAAGAATACATTTTTTCACACACAGACTACAAGTGAGAAGCTCGAAGATCATTGTATCATCTCCCTGAGCATTTTTATCACTTGCTATCCCACAAAATTTGCAACTACAGTTTGGACAATGCCAATCACCTGGGGGAAGCATCTGCAATGAGAAGATAAGTATGAGTGTGTTGAGTGCTAAGACCAACAATATTAGAGAAAAACAAAGCTACTACACAGTATTAAACAAAAATGCTTGCATCGCCAATAAGTTCCTGTGTTATTAGCAAGCTGGATTAAGCTCACCCCCCTACTTTTAAGGTGCAGGATGCACCCAACTCAGAAATATAAAGCTATATGCTGTATGAATTCTTCATTCAGGATATCTTGGTGTGCATACAGTAAATCAGGTTTATATCATTCATTTTATGCAACTATTTTTTCCAGTTCCCAGCCATCTAGTAAGAAATATTTTTGCTAAAATTGCCCCAAATAAGTCACCAAAATGGCTAGCACAAATTCAACAAGGCACACAAACAAGTGACAGATCTCAGACTGGCCTGTGAGATAACAAATAGGTGGATCTTCTTAACTGCCATTATTATCAGTAAAAGTGAGAGATTTCACCTAAGAAATTACAAATCCAAACATCTGTAAAGTTCCTACTAATAGAAAACATTTATCATTATTCTTTCTGAACATCCCAACTATAACTCATAGGATGTAAAGGAGCTTGGAGCCTGCACTTTATTTCAAGAGAGCCATTTATGGGGCACAAACACTGAGTATACTAGAGGTTAATTAAGAGTATGAAAAGATTGAGCCTCAACCAAAAACCAAAAAAACTTTTGCAGCCAGTATACTGTATCCAACACCAGTCATTTACCTTCCCACATCCCTCTCTTTCCATGTGAATCAAAACTAGGGGATGGAATAAGAGGCCCCAGGGGGATATCATGGAGAAAACAGAAACACCAACATAATCACAAAGTCAATGTAAGGAATATGCCAGCATTGTTAAAATAATGTACACATACCTTTATATCTAAGCAGTTTTGATGAAATGTTGATGGACAGCCATCACAGCATATCAAATCCCCACCATCTCCACAGAGGCCACATGTATCATCATTTGGATCATTACCATCAACGTCCACAGCTTGAAAGCCAAGGCGTTTAACTGACTCCTGCCTATTCCATGCTTCAATCTGGCAGTCCAAAAGAGATGCACCAGATTCTAGATATATATTTTGAAATGGTTGGCGCAGTTTGCTCCCTGCATGGATCTCAAACTTTGACACAGTGAGGATTTTGCTACAGCAACCACAATGAATTCCATCTCTTGTAACCCACCCTTCCAGCATTACTTTTGTCCGCCGACGATTCATGTAGCGCACCTTTTCACTCAACTGCACAGTTCCACAGTCAATCAACCAGGAAAGGAGTGTCCTCTTTCCAGAATATGGAACAAAGCCATCACTATCAGAGTTTGTACCCTCATTAGAATTCCGTACCAACAAAGTACATCTACCAAGTTTTCTACTTTTTCTTCCGTGGTGAGAATTGGACCCAGGTGGTGGTTTCTCAATGCTGTCATGTAAATGATGTGTGGAACTCTCACCTTTGGAGTTCATACTAACAAAACCATTGCCACCTGTTCTGCTCTTCAATGACTTACCGCCCCGCTTTAGAAAGGAACTTAGTTTCTCTTCACGGCTACCACTGTCCAGGCTCTCCTCATCACCCCTGGTACTTGAAGACTTTCTTGCGGTAGTTTCTCTTGCATCCTCACTGTCGCTGACATCTCTTTTCTTCCTTTTCATTTCTTTCTCAATCTTCTTTTTTGTCTTCCTTGTTAGTTGGCTGAGCACCTCATCTGCTAAAGGTGTAAATGGAGAGCCATCAGCCCTGGATCTTGCCTCGTCCTCATCTGATTGCTTTAGAAGTGCATCATATGCCTTGATGATGGACCAGTAAGCTGTACCGGTAGGATTTATATAAACTGCATCCAGGTAGTCTCTGTTCCTTCTAGGCCTATAGTCTATTGTCCAGCCTGAATTCAGAAGCATCTCCCTTATCTGCTCACGCAACTTCTGTTTTTCCGTGCCACTGCCTCGCTTAACTTTCCCTTCTTTGATTTTAGCTTCCGGGAGCTTGCTGTGAGGAGTTTTTTCACCTCCACTGCTAGTTACCTTCACAGATTTACGAGCCCCCACATTCTTCGGTCCCAGCTTTAAAGATCTGTCACTGTCATCAGAATCCATATCATGGTCTTTGCTTTTCTTTTTTGACAGTGGTGTCTTCATAAGATTACGAGCTTCCCCTTTCTTAGGCCCCAACTTCAACAATGTCTCACTGTCTTCTGAATCCCCATCAGGGACCTTACCACTCTTAGTTGACACTGATTTCTTCATTTTCACTGAATTCTTCTCTGTCCTAGAAACTGAACCAGCTTTGTCAGCACTTTTAGGATCACAGTAGACTGGAGGACGCATCAGAACATTCCTCTTGACAGTATCTTCTGTTCTCACACCCTTTCTGTTTCCCTCAGCTTCCAAACGATCATAACTATTCAAAGACCCACCAACCTTCTTTTTCTTGTTCACCATCACCTTTAAAACACCATTTTTCCCCTGAACTCTAATGGGTTCGTTAGAATCATAATCGCCCCTTAAAAATGGCATAGATGACCGAGCTCCACCCCTACTGCCACCCTGACTTAACCCACCTGACCTTGCAGAGTACGAACTCTTTCTTCTATCAACAACAGCATGCCTAGTAGACCCTGACTCATATTCCCTTACAGAGCCACTTCTCCCTGCCATTGTCGACCCCAAATACCTCCTTCCTTCCATTCCACCATCCTCAAACCGCTGCCTCCTCAACATTTCCACATCATTCCCATCATACTCATCAAACTCAAACACGTCCAACTTACTCCTCTTCCTTTTACTCAAATCCTCCCCATTCCTAACAATCAAACCAACCTCACTACGCCTAATATCCTCCCCCCTGCTTCCCCTTCTACCAATATCACTCTCTACATAACCACTCAAACCATTGCATGCCCTCAATGTTTCAGCACCCACCCTTCTATGCCGTGGCATTAACAGCTCATCACTAGACCCTGAATCACTATATTCCACCCTAAGCCTCTTTTTCTCTTTCTTTGACTCGAAAACCTTATGTGAGCCAGAAGACCCCACGCCATCATTACCTTTCTTTCTCACAATCAAACAACCTGAAGAGCTCCTATTTTTCGTTATATATCCAGAGGGGTCACCAGATCTCCTTCCCTCTTCCATAAACACAACAAAACTAACACCCAAAAAACCCTAACTCTCCCAAATTCCCTTCAAAATCATCCCTACGATATAAAATATTTTCAATTGAAACAGATTTTAAACCCTAATCTCTCCCAAGTCACAAAATCAATGCAAAACCCACCAGATCTGATGCTAAAAACTACAGAAAGAGACCAAGAAATTAGGTTTTCTAACGTATTATCAAGGAGAAGAATAGCAGTACCTTGCGGGATTCTAATTACGGAAATTGAACGGCGGTGTATCAGCAATTGATGACGTAACTTTCCGGTGAAGAAAGCAAGAAGGGGGATTTTAATTTGTCTTTCTTTTTTTACCTGATTTTTTCAGGAATAGCCAGCTTAACAATATAAGCAAAAAAGCCCAGAAGCCATTAGCCTCTTCTCTCTGTCACTGTTGTTATGTTATTTCGTTTTTTTTTTTTTCCTCTCCTTTTTGTGCCTACGTTTCTCTTTGTTGCGTGTATAATTATTTTCCAGTTTTCCCTCCAATTCTTCACGAAGGCATCACCACTAAGATTTTGCAAAGTGGAATGGGGACCGGAGTATGACGACGTGGCGAGATCAGAGTGGGTTGACTCAAGTTGATGGTCCCGTACTTGGAGACGTGATGTAGAATTGCGAGGTTAAGCGCGTGGGTAGTGGAAAAGACACAGTAACTTGGGTGGATTTTAGGTGGAGAAAACCTGGGTTTCTGTTCCCTTTGATGAGATCAGGTTGTTCTGGGTTTGAATTAACCGTAAAAACTATTTTCTCTCTCTCTCTTTCTTTTTCTCATATACACTCCCTGCATTTTCTTTTCTCCTCATTTTAGTTCCTGCTCATTTCATCCCTTTCCACCGACTAAACTAAACAAGATACACACACACGTGTAATGAAACTGCTCACACACACGTGTAATGAAACTGCTCGTCCTCGCTAAACATCTTCTACTGTTATTTTGACCTGCGAGGGTTTGACCACAACGATCGTACTTGCTGTCTTTTCTACACCGTTATATCATAAAAAAATGAAAAAGAAAACGCTTGAACCAGTGTCGTTTTAGAATAATTTATTTTCCTTGAAATTTGTCTCTTTTTAAGGTGAGTTCAAGCCTGATGTTTTATTTTAAGAGTTTAAATACATTTTCTAATGTTTTTTTTTTAAAAAAAAAAAAAACAAATAGGAACAGATGATAACGACCAGTGCAAAACTGATGCCTCCAGTAAGGCCAAACAGCAGCGGGTGTCAAAAGCCTGGTGGATGGCCGGCTTTATTTGGTGAAGGATCACTTCTGCTTCCATTATTAACACTAATTTTATTTTATTTTCTACCTCAGCCTCTGTTTCCATTTCCTCCTCCTTATTTATTTTGCTTTTATTTTTATTTTTATTTTTATTTTTAAATTTTTAATTATCATCTAGTTTTTTTTTAATAATTTTCAACCCATTTTATCTTAAACTCAAGAGAGAGAAAAAAGGTTGATAATTAATGAAAATTTAAAATCCGCCAACTAAATTAAATTTAATAAAAATATGAAATAAATATTCACGATGGTTACATTCAAAAAGAAAGCGCGCGCTTATAGCTAAATAACTTGGAGCACAGGCTTCAGATGTTGCAGAGATGGTTGAAGTGTTGAGCCACTGTCGAACGTATCAGCGCAATACAGGTGCTTTGTTAATTGTTTATGTAAGGTTTTTTAAGTTGCGTTTTAAAATATTTAAAAAATAATATTTTTTTATTTAAAATTAAATTTTTTAATATTTTTATATTATTTTCATGTATTGATGTCAAAAATAAAAATATTTTTTAAATATATTTCCAAACAAAATACACTTTCAAAAATAAATTCAACCATATTCTCTATAGTCTAATTCTTGAAATTTGTAATTTGGACAATTGGAGTCTCATTCCATCTCCGGTGAAAATAAAAGGCTTTCGATCGATCGAAGCTTTTTTTATGTCGAGCCTCGCCATCCCTTTAGAGCTTCTTTGGTGCAGTGGTTACATTGTTGTTTTGTTAATTTTATTTTTAAATATATTTATATTTTTTAAATTAGCTTGATAGGCTGGTATTAAAAATAAAATTAAAAAATATTATGTATATTTTCATACACTCACACAGAAAAAAAAATAGCATAGATGACATATCTAGAGGGTAATATTGTACGATTACATTTTAGATTTTATTTTACTTCAAATTATTTTGTGAAATTTTAAAAATAAAACAAATATATTTTATATACTTTTAAATAAACAATATTTTAAAAAACAACCTCTAGTATTCAAACAGACCCAAACTACATCAACATGGGATTGGGCGGCATGCTAATTGCGAAGCACATGGCATCGCATCATTGGCACATGAGCAATTCGGATTAGTCATGCCTACGATAAAACAAAAACGTCCGTAGTGATCGACTGGGAAATTAAATATTGCGTATGCTTGCAGTTTTATGCCGAATGTCATGACCTTGAAGTCAACTTTATTCCAATTTCCAGCTACAGCTGCCGCATGAGGGAGGCACTGGACGCTCATATCATGGGGGCAACACGTTTGTCCATGGCACCAGGTAAATTCAGGTCAGAATTTCACATACAAGACATGAAATCTTTTACCTTGGAGAAATCGGCACGGATTGAACCAAAGCAGCTCCACAAATTAACTTCTCTGTCCTAAATCTGGGTATTGGACCAACACAGGCTCAAAATCAAGAGTTGCTAATTGAACCTTGGGGGTGGGGGGAATCCTAATCCTGGATGGAGCATAAGCATTCCAGGAGATCAAAGAATGCAGCAGGAACAAGTTGCATCCGTAGCATCAGAATCACACCAAAGCAGACACCACAGTGCTAAATTGACACAATTTCCTCAACAAATGATTCCTCAAATATCAAACCTCTATAGGTTCAGTCAGCTGGCAGACATAACTAAAAGAATCTCAAAACAAAATCTTGACAAAACTTCACTGGAGGATAGATAGATAAGATGCGGGAAGGAAACATTCATGTTCCCAGTCGTATTACTGTAACATGGAGCTAACTCACTCTGATCTCACTTCTTCTTTGCAGCATCTCCAGCCTTGGTCTGCACATAGAAGAAACACAGTGGGGATCAACAGTTCATATGTGGTTGCTAAGAAAAATCCAACAAGGAATGTTATTGCCAAAGAAAACTGCTCCGTTACCTTCTTTACACCTCGAACTTTCTTGGCCCTATTCTTCCTTTCCTTTAGCTGCTTCCTTGATTTTTCCACCTTGGTGGCGAGTCCATTCTATCATCAAAACAAGTAATTATTCAGTAAAAAGACACCAGCAATAACTCGGTATAAAAACACAAATCAAAACTGAGGCGCTAAATTAATCGGTGCACAATTGACAGAACCAAGATGAGCATTAGAAAACTACACTAGTTTGTTGTTTCCCAATATAGGTGGTGGTTGCATGGCAAAACATGATTCCAGTCCTAGTGCTAATGATTAGAGCATATATCCTAAAATTGTGAATGTTTATGATATTAGACTAACAAAATACGAGCAGACATAGCTATTTGAACAAATACACAAAAGGTGGAAGCAAATATCGAATCTGAGTTGCACGAACACAATCAAAAATTTTTGAATGGCATGTGAGATTTCAAATGCTTTTGTGACACAAGTCTAAAAAGAATAAAAAACACATTCAGCATCTTCACCCCGCAGCTTCTCAGTAGCAGCTTCTGTTGCATTGGCAAAAAAGCATATTCCCTTCACCTAGAATAGTTATTGGTGCTACAAAACTGGTTATTCTTCATCATTGGTCTAGAATAAATTCAGTCATAGCATTGTATTTGGAAATATGAGTAAAAAAAAAAAGCTGTAAGCAATGTTGAATCTGGTTCGTCCACATGAACCTAATTGAAATCCTTTATATGGCATGTTTCAGATGTTTTTGTAACTTGTTAGACATGTCTAAAAGAGAATTAAAAATGCACCCAGCATCTTTCATACAGCAGTTTATCAATATTAGCTAACCTAAGCTCCACACTTCCCAGCTCATTAAAATAAGGAAAAAGGAGAACTTTTGGACTCTAGATCCATTACACATGAGACGACTTTCAAGAAAATGATAAGTTAGTGATCGAAATAACAAGCAAAGGAATGCTGTGGCAGTTAACTTATATATTCTTTCAATTAGGTGAAGACTAAAGAGATATTTAGGATGAACCTCATCCTATACTCCTCAAACCATCTTTCCGATTGAAATTGATGCTACCCTAGAGCCACAAATGCACTTGAACTGTTGCACGAAAAAATGGAGACAGTATTCTCCATGAATAATGTGCAAAAGGGTAAAGGAAAAATTGATTAATATGTTCCTTAGAAAAAACAATTCTCTCAGGATTCTAGCTGATAGTTGAAAGATATTCAAGGGTGAGTTTGAAGGTATTGACATGAAAATTCCTTGAGCTACCTATATGTATACCAAGAAATGATTTGCCCAAAGTACTTATAGGACTGAGAACGGGATCATATGATTATTGCAGGGTAAATTCAGTAACTTGGATCATGAAAAGGCTCTGGTATGTTCATAGTTTAAAAGCATAGTGAAGGGCCCAGGCCATGTCTATTCTACATTCGTTTTTTGTTTGCTTAACAAGTAGGCTCCATTGATTTAGACTCCTTCCCCCTTCCCAACTATGAATAAGATCGATTAACAGGTTATGTTTGTTTACTCCAAGAAGCAAATCTCAAACTAATACAAAACAATCAGTCCACATAATCAGAAACCAGGAAAAAGATCAAATAATGCAGATTTGGCTTTAATCAAACAATGCAAGAAAATCTGGCCCCTCTTATTCTTATTCACACTTTCCTTGAATAAACTAATTAGTCTAACAAACATTCTGTGTGTTATGTAAAATCATTGCAGCAACGTAACTACAACTAGACACTAGCAGAGCAAGTATATTAGAAATCATCTACCAAACAAAATAACTAGACAATCAACAAACACAAAAACACGAATGCTAGGCCATGACTAAACAAGTCTCATGTGTGAAGGCAGCAATCACTCTAAAACAAGAACAATGGAACAAAGCAGAATGACAGTTACCCTGATTAGCCTGTACTTTGGTTCGTATTTCTTGGCGCTCTCCACAGTGTCATAAATCAGCCCAAACCCAGTTGATTTCCCACCTCCAAAATGAGTACGGAATTTGAACACAAAAATCGCATTCGTGTCTTTCACTTCATATAAACTTGACAGTTTCTCCTTCAACTCAGCCTTCATGGAATACGATTGCCAGTTACCAAAAATCGTTAGGAAAAAAAAAGATAGGAAAACATAAAATGAAAAAACTAACTATATACCTTAGAAACATTAGCTCTCCCAGGATGCAAAACATCAATGATCTGTTTCAAAAACAATAATTAGAATATAATCCATTTCCTTTGCCTGCATTGTTTTAGAAACCAAACAGACCAGGGAAAAAAAGAAAGAAAGAAAACACAGGATGCAGAACTCACAAACTGCTTCCTTGAAAGAAGCCTGTTCGTCATAAACTTTCTTGTTCTGATAGTCACAGCCTTGTCTGCCATGGTTGCCTGTAACTACCAGGTTTCTTCTCTCCTTGAAACCGCTAAGCCGTGATTTTGAGCGAGGCTGCGTTCGGGCACGGAGTCGAAAATGAAGATGTTTTATTATTAGGGTTTTATGCGGTAGCGGTGAAACAGTATGGGCTCCGTTCGGCTTTCGAGAGTTGTGTGCTCGAGTGTCTGATCTAATTGGTGGACAATGGCCTGCCTTTTAAAAAGACTGATTCACGGGCCTAACTTTTGTTCAAATGTACTTGCAAGTCCATACATTTATTTTTTGTTTTTTATAAAGCAACCACGACAATATTAAAAATAGATAAATTATTAAAGAATTTAAATATTTATAAAATAAATTTATAATAAAAATTATTTTTATATTATTTTTATTAAAAAACAATTTAGAATCACTGCATAAAAAAATGTATTTTTAAACTTAAAACTTGTTCTCATACACAAGAGATTTAAAAAAAAAAAGCTCTTTTACCTCCCCTCTCTTCCCATTACATTATGTTTTTTTTTTCTAACATAATTGAAATTTAATTGATTGTATTATAAAATTTGCTAATCAAGATTAAAGTAATGCAATTTAGTTCCAGTTGTTTTTTTATAAAATATGTCATAACATGTCATGTTATGCCATTAAAGTGACATTACTCTTCATGATATGAACATTAGTATCACATACAATGATAAAGGTACTTTGTTGTTAAATGGTATTTAAACATGTCATGTCATATGTATAGAATGAAAAAAAAATCATTTTTCATGGACTTTGGTGAAATTATTATGGTATTAATGTTGAAATAACTTGAAGGTGTTAGATTGGTGAATATCAGTATTATCATTTACTAATTATGTGTAAAAATAATTTCAGGAAAAAAAATTATTGATTTTTTCATTAAAAATGGTTTGAGCATGATGATATTGTATGTAAGTAGTCAAACTAAATTTGTGTGTGCCTCAACTTTCACTAGTCCTTCAAATTCAGTTGCTAAAGATAAAAAAAATTGTTAGATAATTTACAGTTAATGATAGATAACATTATTTTGACAATTTATTTGTTGATCAATATAGAATTGACTATTCTAGACCTAGTGACAATTAAGATGACGATACATTAGACATGACTGTGATGATAAATTTTGATTTTGATGGTAATATTGATGATGATGATGATGATGATGATGATGATGATGAAATCATACTTTTTATTCTTGATTTTGAAGAGTTTTTGGGTGTAGTTTTGTTGTTTTAATGATTGAGCACTTAATCGTAGATATATGCCATAAGAGTTAGATTCAGAGGTTTGATAAACAATTAGTGGTAAAATTAATTTGATTAATTCAGTTAAATAATGACACATTGCATATTTTATTGAATATCAAGTTCAATGGATGAATATTGCATTTGTTTAATTACAATATGTGTAAGCATCTTAATATAAATGATATTTACATAAAGGTTTCATAAAAGATTGAACTCATTTGTTGAGATAGCAAATTTAAAAGAATTATACACGTGTTTCAATCTTTATCCAAAAAAACAACCATGAAAACGAATAGATGAAGAGATCATGATGCAATGTTATATTATTTGACTTTAATCAATGAGTATTCCAAGTATAATAACAAGAAGTAAGGTAAATAGTCAAATTGAATAATATAACATGTAAATGTGGTAAATAACAAACATTCCAGTGTTCATGTTCACATATTCTTGCATGTTATATCAATAATCACTTAAACCTTCATATAATTTGTTGATAATAATAACATTATTGAAAGCTATTCACACAAAGTTATCTTTACAACTTATCATTCACGTATAAACTTACCTATATTTCTCAATACCAACTAATTTGTTGGTTTATCTAATTATTGTGAAAAGATTGACCGAGTTGTAAGAATTTTGATTAAATATCACAATTTTAAACTGGAATAACAATTATAATTTTGTAAAATATGAAATCCTAAAAATTTATTATCTTATCAAGACCTTATATCCCTAGTTTGTTTCTTCTTCTTTTTCTTATGCTTTATATCTCGTGTTCCATGTTGCAAATTGATTGAGTATTTCATCTAGATAAGAGAGTGTCAATGTTTTATACCTTTAAATGGGTCAAAAACATGAACAAACCAGGCATGCAGTTGACGATGTCCATTATTATTCTGCTAATATTCTCTCTTTTTGCTATTGTCCATCTAATCTATTGCGGACCACCATTCGCCAGCTGATCTGCATCGAAATTCCTATATGATGAATTATATGATGTAATCTTTTGCATCCTTAGGGAGTTATGGCATTAGAAGGATGCTTATTAGGAAAAAGTAAAAAGTGTTGTAAATAATGAAGGTAAGGAACGGAAACAAAAAAAAATAAGCATGCTCAAGCATGTATATAAAGATTTTTTTTCATTAGCAGGATACCCTCCAGGATTCAATAAGTTTTTCATCAAATAAAAGAGATGACAACACCAAAACAACTTGAAAAGAAAGAAGACCGACAATGAATGGAAGGGAAAAAAATATTATGGGTTGTGTATCGTTTGAAAAAACTACATGGTATTTATGAATATTACTTCTATTTTAAATTTTAAATTGTTGTAACAATCCTCATGGTTTCTATAATTAAAGTTTTGCACTCAAAAAAACCGAGGAAATAAAAGAAGCCTCACTATCTATAGATGTTACTTCCTTAAGGCTTCTAGTATAAAAAAACACTCAGATATTGTAATCTCAACTGCTCATATGTTGTATCTGGTTGTTTTTGTTTCCTATATGGACTCCGTAGATGAACAACGATACTTTGTTTGAGCAAGAACCTCTCAAGAATTATTCATTTTTAGGCTTATATCAATGACCAGATAAAGTTATTTGTTTTAAAGTTATACCGCTTCAAGTAGCATGATATCCTCGTCAAGTTAAGAGTTCGACTATGCTGCTTGTAGAATTTGTAGCCATATATTCAGCATAAAAACATAGTGTTGGCACGCATTTTCATGATAAAAAATATCATCCAAGCATGTGCATGTAAATTCTTACCTCTCTTGTTGGTATTGATGAATCTTTACACATATTCTGAGTTAGTTGAAGAATTATCACTTGTTTGCTATTTTTACCAGGGGCCTTATTTGCTTCAAATTTGCCGACAAAGAATTTATTGCAACTTCAGTTACTTTCCATTCAAACATTAATAATTTGTGTGTAATTTGTTTCACTTATCTCACTAACTGGTTGGTATCCGGGTTGTCTGTTTCATTCCGTTTTGGTTGAAATGATCGAAATGTTTTGTACTACTTAAAAAAAGGAGATAAAACGATGTCATTTTTATCTAGGTTTAAATTTCATCATGTTTTGAATTTTTCTGCCGAAACATTTCGATTTCTTTTTACCTATTCCATTTTGGCCAAATAGTAATGACTTTGCGAGATTGATAATGATATTCTCATAATATTATATATGTTCATAATTTTGTTCATAAAAATCATTTTATTGTATCTTTTTTATATTTAATTGCATAATTCTAAATAATTTTATTTTTGGATTTGAACTATTTCTTTTTTGAATTAATAAATCTAAGTGCACACACACACACACACACACACACACACAGAGAGAGAGACAAATAATATAACCTCAAAACAACGTGCTGAAATATTTTAAAACTAAAGGTATATCATCTCCTAGAGAACAATACAGAAATAAATAAAGGGGGGGTTTCCTCATAGTCATTTGGTTTTTCTCGAAGACAATTCTTGTCTATTTACTTTTTTCTAGCATAATATATTAAAACATATTTAACTAGCTAGCACAAGTTATGAATTACTCAAAGACGCAATAATAGCTTAATCTTTAGCTAAACCTAAATATATTTCAGTAGCTACTCGGATGATTTGGTTGGGGAGAGTTTTAGAGGACATTGGCGAGAAGCAACATCTCTCGTCCCAGTAATCATGATCTTGGCGTCATGCTTGCCTGCCTATCACGGGCATGGTCGTCTATCTGTATATATTTACCGTACTTAAGGATCCAAACCATCCACGTGTTATGATCCATAGAAAAAGTGTAGCTCGTGATACCCTTCTATCGCGATATAACTTTATCGGTGGTTTTTCCTCTCCCTTAACCCATAACCACACAACATTATCACCCCATTCTCTTCCACCATTTTTTATTTTTGATAGACCTTTAACTCCCTAAGTACCTACCCTTCACTATGTATTGAATTATTATAAAGAAAGCTAAAACAAAACGCTGAAATATTGTTCATTAAAAGCCTATTTGGCACAACTGTTGTTGTTGTGGTTGAAATTGAAAAAAAATAGTTTCATGAAAAGCGCTTTTAGTTGCGGTTCATAATTGAAATTAAAATATTTGGTTAAAATTGTGGTTAAGTTTAAGGTTTAATGAAAAACAGTTTCGAGTGTTTGATTATCATACTTTTCATAGTGCTGTCAACTTGTGAAATTATTTTAAAAGATACACACACACACATATTTTTTATTTTTATTCATAAATATTTTTAAAATATAGTGACAAATCATGTCTACGTAACAAACAAACAAATATAATTTTAAATAGTGTAAATATAGTTTTTTTGTCTGTATCTACACCAATGATAAAAGCAATTTAGAAAAGTCATTTTAAATATAATACAATTATTTTTATATAATTTAATTATGTAATTAATTATACAATTAATAAGAGTAAGTTATATAATCAAATAATTACTTTAAAAAAACTCTCAAACAATATAATTATTAATTTTATATATAATTTTTTACTCTCTTGTTGAGGTATTTTTTAATAAAAATAAACATTTTTAATATATTTACATCATTATATATATATATATATATATATTAGTTTTTTTTAATATTAACATAATGTACTAAATTAGTCCATTTTCTCAATAATTTCATGGTTTCTCTTGGGTCTTGCAATATCACTCTCAAGGTTTTCCTTTTGCCTTTAATTTTATGGTTTTCTCTTAATATTTGTTTGGCATACTGTGTGCTCTATGTTTTCTAGTTGTTCTGCTGGAATAGAATTGTACGATGCACTTCTTTGGAGATTAATGTTTGCTGTGTTTCTTTTCAATAGAGCCTTCGCAACACCACGGAGCTATCCTTTTAGTAAGTACTGAAGCATAAATTGAAACGAAGAAGAAGAAGAAGAAGTTGTCCACGCTATTCTTATTGCAGGAATAAACCCAAAGCTAACTATAATCGAGTAAGGCACTAGTGTGGCTAAGGGAGAAGGGCACCGGTGTGGTTGCCTTGGTGTGGTTTAGGGAGAAAGACACCGGTGTAGCCAAGGGAGTGCAGGTGGGTGTTGAGGTTTCAATAGAGACTTGCTCGGGTGTGGCTGCGTTGGGTGAAAAGCATCTCCCAGATGCTTCTGAAATTGAGTTCCAAACTTAGTTTTTTAGGTGGGTCCCACAATATAAAATTGTGTTCTCGTTCGGTAACAAACGATTTGGCTCTGGGGCGAGTCTCAAACGCAGACCACGCCGCAGAGTCAAACACCGACTAAAACTTATTCAACTGTGGATTGTAATAGTTACAAGGGGTAGCAATTAATTTCCACTTTTCTTCCCTTTTCGGCTCAACTTGCTATTGTTTTAGCTAAAGTACTGTTCGTGAAGACTTATTCAACTGTGGATTTGGGGCAGCAATTAATTTCTAGTCTTCTTTTTTTTACTCAACTTTCGGTGGGGACGCTAAAGTATTGTTAATTAACACTCATTCAACTGTGGATTATGATATTATACATACAGCTTAGGTCGTGGATTTATTGTGCATTTACTATTCAAATGTACTGTAACACTAGATATAGATGGATGCTTTTCACATACTACATCTCAGCCACGTCACACCTCCCTAGCTGCAGTCCCAACCTTTTCTTTTGATGAAGGTGTACTCTCTCCTCTCCATTTATATGTACACCTGTTTATTTTTATAAAAATTATCACTTGTTTATTTTTATATTTACATATAAATTAATTTAAAATTATAAAAAATCAAAAAAATATTTTTTGAATAAAAAATAAAAAAATTTCTCTTTTAGATAGAGAAAAAGATATAAATAAATTTATATGTGAGATACTTTTTAAATAAGTTCTGTATTTTCAAAATAAAAATGAATATATATATATGTATGTATGTATGTATGTATGTATGTATGTATGTATGTATGTATGTATGTATGTATTTGTGTGTATTTTTAATTAATTTTACAAGTTGACAGCAATATAAAAAGAATGGTAACCTAAAGTATTGTTAATTAACACTCATTCAACTGTGGATTATGATATTATACATACAGCTTAGGTCGTGGATTTATTGTGCATTTACTATTCAAATGTACTGTAACACTAGATATAGATGGATTGTAATAATAAAATTATTATTTGTAATATTTTTGTTATGAAATTAATATCAAGATATTCTCTTGGCTGAAATATTTTTGATTAACTTTTTTTAATAGTAAAAAGATTTAAAAAATAAATAAAACCATTTTCTATTAAACATAAAAAGCTTGGGATAACCATTTATAGCAGCTTAAGATAAAGAGGCTTGCTCCTCCTGCTGTTGAGCCCTATAGTTACTATTATAATAATCATAAGAAGTTTATATGATCATTAATTTCAGGTGCTGCAAGATTAGTCGAGGTCTGTATAAGTCAACCTAAACACCAACGTTAGAGGGGGAAAAAGGGATTGAGCCTGATCTTCTGACGCCAACGGGATCAAAATAGAGCTGCAATTTTGGTTTCTGGTAACCAGTGGAAATGTGAAGCTTAGAACTTTCACAGACGACACTGAAGGTACCTGTATATATAATGAAAGATCGTAATTTAATGTTGGATGCACAGTTAGTCTTAAAAATGTATCAGTTTTCAAATACTGTGCGGCTGCCAGCAAATTTCGCACGATGTAGGCATCATAGTCATACACGCCCCAATAAAAAGTCATAGAGCCATCAGTGACGGAGTGGGAGTTGGGGTGTAGCAGTATTATTCAATTCAAGCTTGTACAAGTGATCATGCATATTCTGTGCAGCTTCTGCCTTTTCCCTTCACTCATGGCGTGGAATTCTACATGGGAAAGTTAGCTTGGAAGGAAGCTTTTAGAAAATATCAGCAGTTGGGGAATCTGTGTGCGTGCTGGATTACTTTTCTTTTGCTCAACTTTTTCCGTGCTTCATCTGCAGCCATGATAAGTTTCCAAAAGCAGTAGTTGAAAGTTATACTTCACAGTCAAAAATTGATGAACAATAATGGAGCAGGAAAAAGCATGCAGAGATGCAAGAACCTCTCTCTCTTTCTTCATCCACCACTCATTCAGCCCATCCCTTCATCTCCCAGTCATAACCCCCCCTAATTTAAACTTTAGTCAGTCAACGGGAGCTCTATTAGACGTGAAAAACTGGCTTGACTTATAATTAAAATCGTCAGTCAAAGTGCCGTGCTCCATTTCCTTGCCTTTGAATGGGTTTTTTCTTATCAAATCTTCTCCAATGGATTCCAACGTCATTAGCTGCATTATTGAAGTGCAAAACCCTACCCTTTACTCCAGCCCATTTGCGCTTGTGGTTTCCTTCATTAGCTTTTGTCCTTTTTCCGTCAGTGAAGTGGCCAAGTCCTCGAACTTTTTTAATTTGCTGTAATTGAGTGCTCATCCTTTGATGTCTGAAAGTTGGTCTAGTCATGTTTTTCTAGCCTAGACTTGAATATGTACAGATGTTCCTGTAGTTTTCTAAACCATAAATAACTTCGAATTTCATAAAATATAGTATCTCTTAATGACAAAAAAACAAATAGAACATCACCCCCACATGCATTTAAGTAATTGTATCATAAAAATGTGTGAATATTGGTGTTTTTTATATATATATACAAGGGGATTTGTTGTAGCATTGACGTGGTCGCACTCAATTGCTTGAAATTATAGGATTAGGGTCTGGTTAATTACAAGAAAATAAAAGGCTTTGAGGAGTGATATTAATGACTGATCACGAGTTAATTGCAAATCATGGTTATGACAAGAGGCACGCATTTATACCCGTCAGAATGGTGCTATATTGTATCAGTATCAGCCACATATTGTTTAGATATGTCAAGCTCAAGTTGGTAAATTGAGCACCCAGAATATTATTATGATATGTACTTATTTGTCTGCTAAGCCACAAAACTCTTAAATTGCTTGGGATCATGCCACCTTAATTTGCACCCTAATTCAAAACTCTATGAGGTTCCTGTAAAGGAGAAAAATAAATGTTATGGGCACAATAAAAAAATAAAATCTCTATAGAGATGGTGAGAATTTCATTAAAATGATCCATAAGCTTTTAGAGAGGCAAAGAGTTCAAAAGTTTTAAGGGGCATTAAGAGGAACCCAATAAGCACATAAAAGAAAATAGAAAATAGGATTGGTTTATGGCAAATAGCTTGGCAATGACATGTAAAAGTTAGCATGAAAGCTTATCCAAAGCACTTTGCTGGTAACATTAATTAGACAATTAATCCTAATTTATGAGCACTGAACGAAATCTTTTTTGGATTTGAATTAGATGAATTAGAGACTGTCTTTTAAGCTTTATAAGTGTCATTTGTCCTTCTAGATCCATCTTATTTCATGTGCACTGAACTAGTTCATTCAATAACTTTTAAGTCTTTTTGTTCTTGAAATAGGTCAACTTGGCACCACCAATAAAGTCATGACTCTTCAAGTCTTTTTGTTCTTGAAATAGGCCAACTTGGCACCACCAATTAAGTCATTGAATGAACTAGTTCAGTGCATATGGAATAAAATGGATCTCGAAGGACAAATAACACTTATAGAGCTTAAAAGACAGTCTCTAATTCATCTAATTCAAATCCAAGAAAGGTTGTGTTCAAGTTCTGAAGATGACTGATGTATTAGTTCCTATGATAACCTTGATTTGAGTTTATTTTTTCTAACATGACATGGAGTCCACATGTTTTGTGACCATAACTTAAATATTTTATTTTAAATTCATATTTTGTGCTTTACGGTTAATAAACATCAACTGAGTTTAGATATTTATGAATTGGGGTCTGATTATAAATGAGATTTATATAAGTCCATATATTTAAGTATTCTAAGATCTAGCTTAGGTTAAAAATATATATGTAACTTAAATTTCAAATCATGCTTTTTGCTTAATAATATTCAAATTATAACTATAATTTTATAGGCTTGTAAGACGAGAATCCTCTCTTCCTTTGTTTTTTAACATGACAAAAACAACTTATCAAGGTTCTGTTAATTTTGTGGCGCCAATCCACACTTCCAGCTCATGAATTATTATTTATTAAACGGTTCTAACCCCATAGCAATGATATCAAGATACAAATTATCACAGATGGATCAAACATGATTCATTTAGTTTTTTAAAACTTGATGTAATAGCAATAATTGCGAATTCACACCATCCAATAGGGATAGTACAGGACATCGCCATTTTTCTTGCAGACGAGAGGCAAAACTTCGGAAAACTTTTTGACTGCTTTACTTGCTTATGTGAGTTCGTATGTACAGTGCGTGTTTCCCAAGGGAAATGGTCCCACATGGAATGGACAATGTAAGCTTTAAAACTACATCTCTGCTTGTACAGCTAAAATCATCGCCTCTTGCGAGCTATAGTAGACTAAAATGAAGTGGACTAATGATAATGACTAATGAAGTGGGGGAAGGGGCGGCGTGGACGCAGTGCATATTTGGTGATCTGGGTGGGAAATTATGCTGCAGTTAGACATCTACAGCATCAACTGGAAGGGAAGTTGCCCTGTGAAGTGAATGTGGAAGCAAAGCTCCTGTATAGAAACTCTTAGCCGTGACCATTGGCTCGGGACAGCAAGCCATATTGATAGCCTCACAATTTTGGACCTTTCTTTTTGCTGAATCAACCCACCTTTTTTCAGCATCTGTAGGAAAATATGAAGTAAAACTCTTAGCGGAGGAAAGAAACTTCCGGGCAGCTTCACTGTTGCCTCCCTTTGCTTTTCGCAAAACCAAAGGCAGAGAAGGCAAATTATCTTTCTGGTGTTCCATGTTATCTGAACTAGGACTCGGGCTTGGTGATTTCGATTTCACTCCCAACTGTTGGTCTTTGAGGTCCCTTAACTGCATCTGATACTTGGCCTTAAGCCATCTTAATTCTTGCCTAATTTCGTTCTCATAATCATCCCAGTGAGCACTATAAACTGCTGAAGAAGTCACGCAGGTAGATTTTCTTGTAGAGGATTCACAAAGACTGTCCATGCTTGTGATTCTTTCCCCCTCCTCAAAGATTGATTGGTTTGTTGTGCTTTGACCCTGATCACAAGGAATCTCTTTTGATCCTCGCGAACTTGGTGCGTCTCGCTGAGCAGTGATGTCAGTAAAAGTGATGCTTGGAGATTGGTTTGGTGAAATAGGTGCGCAATCCGTACTAGCACATCGCTCAGGCTCTTCGACTTGATATGTAATTTCCTCAAACCGACCATGGACAGCAGCACATCCATGTCTAGAACACTGGAGGACTTCTAGGTTCCTGGAACCTAGACTATTTGATGAAAAATAATCCAGCAGGTAACCATGTGAAGCACAATTCTGACAGAAACTTGCATAGGTGTTCTGTGGACTTTCTTCTATGCCCAGTCCCTTCTTCCATTCCGGTATCAAGGTTGAGATTTCACCATCAATCATATCCGCTACCTTCAAAACATCTTGCTCTGTAATATCGAGCTCATCAATCATTTCAGTTGCAACACTTATTGCAGTGTCAGTCTTGATGTCAAATGAGAAGTAGATGTTTCGTATGCGACCTGCACAGAGGAGTAACAGTGTCAATATGTAAAAATCTATGTCTAACCACAATAATGCACTGGAAATTTGGAGCTTCTCTTACCTTCCACGTCTGCAATCCTGAGCCTTAAGAAGATGCTGTCATCCTCTCTCCGCCTCCCTTTAATTGCAACGGCAACATTTTCCAAATGCTCATCCTCTTGACAGGTGAAGAGATCAATTGGGCTTGTCTTAAGCTCAAGTTGATGGTATTCTATTTCATTCTCAAGATCATAACCCATATAATTGGTGTAACCATCAGTCAAAGAGCTGTTACAGTGATGAGTTCCATAGAGAGGTTGTCTCACAAGAAGATCTACTCCGTTCAAATCTCCTTGGTAATAATCTATTGGTCTCAGATCACATCCAGAATCATCAATTTGAAGGAAAGGGTCATTCAAAAGCTCTCTGGCTGAGAGCCTAGAGGACACTGTAGCTAGACATTTCTCAACAAATTTTTGCATCACGGGATCTTTTACTTTGTACAAAGCATCTGGTTTTTTCCCCTACAGGAAAAATATGGAATTGTAAAATTAAGTCAACAAGATAAATTGGATCGGAAGATAAACTGAGAGTTTGCGGTTCCTACAGATGTAACTTTCTTGTAAATCTGGGCCGCGTGCTTGCATTCACTATATGGATACTCAAAGGTGACCATCTCCAAGACACACATTCCAAAAGAATAAATGTCAACTAATTCATTATACTCCTCCTCATACACCTCTGGGGCCATGAACTCTGGTGTTCCTGAGCAATAAAATAAGGAACAACAGAACCCGAAAACTCAAACATATACTCACATCGAAAAGGCTGAATTTTTTTAGTTAATTTAAGCATTCTGAATCAGAAAAATCAAACCACAATCATTTCTTACTGAGAAGAGGTTACGTGTGCATGGTGAAAGTGTAAAATGGCATAAACCGTACGCAAATATTCAGTTTGAGAAATGATCTGGGATAAGATTAGAGCTTAGAAAGGATTCGAGAAAGCTAGAGTTGAACTTGCCAACACAACGAGCAGCATGGGATTTTTTAAGGATAGCAGCAAGTCCAAGATCACCGATTTTGACCTCTCCTTGGTTACCATTAACAAATATGTTGTCACACTTGAGATCCCTGTGGATTACAGGGGGGTCATGGCTGT
This sequence comes from Salix dunnii, assembly GCA_015731905.1. Lineage (NCBI taxonomy): Eukaryota > Viridiplantae > Streptophyta > Magnoliopsida > Malpighiales > Salicaceae > Salix > Salix dunnii. The sequence goes on along the minus strand of CM027668.1, from coordinate 4,425,871 downwards.
GAAGATAGAGAAGCCCCTCCAATATCTGCCTACACCAATGCTTGACTGCTCTAATATTTACCCTCCTGTGCTTTAGCCTGTACCTACGCAAAAAATATAAATTTTAAAAAGAATGAAACGTGCCAACATTGAATAGTCAACGAATTTCAATCACCCAGACAAGTAAACCAACAAGAATGGAAGACTAAAATTTCTCGAAACTCGTACAACGCTTACTGTTTTAATGTACCAGAGGTGAACATCTCAGTGACAAAGTTGATGTTCCTGTTCGAAGTATCAACCCAAGAGGTATAAAACTTCATGATGCTTTCATGGTTTAAGGTCTTGAGCAGGTGAATTTCACAATAGAGTCTCTCAAGATCTTCAGAAGTCTGCAAGGAATCATAAAGCTTCACCTGGTTCCAAGCTACCTCAATTCCTTCATACCCATCAAAGGCTTTATAACTGCAACAGAACAAAAAATAAAACCCTGGCATTCAAAAAAATTGAAATCCCATTTAAATGGGAAACCACCCACAGATTAATGAGACCAGTAAATAAAAAAGAACAAGACAGTGAGCATCCGTACACAGTCTTGGAAGCTCCTTTGCCAAGAATTTCATTGTACTGCAGAAATCATAACGAAAAGCCATACATGTGAGATTCAAAACTCAAGTTTTCAAATGCGGATGAGAAAATGCAGTCAAGAGGGTATCCTTAGATTTTTATTTACCCTTCCATATCTGCCAGTAGGGTCAACCTCGACAAACCCGTAGGAATCTGGTTCAAGGCTTGCAGGGCCATTCATTCTATCGTCAAATCTCTACAGCGAGTCCGTATGAAGATAAGAGGAAGAAGGAAGTATAGCTTGCTGGTTCGCCACGATATTAATAGCAGAAGAAGAAAAATTGAAGTCCAGAAAAATTATGGAGTTTTTGTTTTCAAGGAAATAAAACAGGAGGAGAAAAATAAATAGTTATTAGTAACTGAACAAAAGCAGTGTAGTTAGGTAGTGTTTGTACGGAGCTACCGATTACTTTTCAAAATATTCATTACTTTTCAGCCACATACTTTTTTTATTTTTTAAATTTAATTTTAATATTAACACATCAAAACATTTATAAAATAAAAAACTAGCGTCTCCGCTCAAACCAACAAGATCTACAGAGCCTGGAGGAGTCCACGAAAGAACAAGGTCAATAGCCAGCCACCAAGTATATTGTTTGGCTGGAGTTATTTTTAAAAATATATTAAAATAATGTTTTTTATTTTTTAAATTATTTTTAATCTTAATATATAAAAGTATTATTTGAAATATATTTTTTATAAATATAGTAATAAACACAGGCTTAGGACACCACGATGTTGGGCCAAGCTAGGACAGAACCGACAAAACAACCTCTCTTTTCTACATGGAAATACAACCTCCATCTCATCACGAGCTGTAAAACCCTAACTTTTTCTATCCTGCAACAGTAACATGGACCCACCATGTTTTTCCTATTATTTTTAGCAGATTTCTTTGTAGATGAGTTTAATGTTGATAATTAGGAAAGCCAATCTCAGGGGTGTTTATTGAATCACAATGTTTTTTTTTAAAAAAATAATTTTAATACATTGATATTAACAATAAATTATATTTATATATAACCACAAAGCTTAATAAATCTTGAATTACACGATATACATATTTTTTCCTGTCCCTTAAGTGTCTGTTTAGGAAGTATTAGAAAATGATTTTCATAAAAATTTAGATTAATTGTTTTAAATTAAAAATATATATATTTTAATATATTTCTAAATAAAAAAACATTTAAAAAAACCATACTTCTCTTTAAATTGTTTAAGTTCTAGAAAGTTTTAAAGTTGCAATTGATGGACTATTGTGCCTTTTCAAAAAGAAGAAATACGTCCAATCCGACTTTTATTGATGTGTATTACTTTTCAAAAGTTTGTTTAAATTTAATTTTTTAATTTTAAATTTTTTTTTGTTATTTTTAAATTATTCTCGCTTGCTGATATTAAAAATAATTTTTTAAAAAAAATAAAAAAATATTATAATATATTTATGAATAAAAAATATTTTTCAGCCTAATATTTACCGATACGATTTAAAAGTTTTTTAAAAAAATATTTATTTTATTTTAAATTAAACTTTTCATGTTTTTAGATTATTTTTATATACTTATGTCAAAAAATTATTTTTAAAAAATAAAATAATATTGTTTTAATATATTTCTAAATAAAAAATAATCTAAACACTCTCAAATAATCATTTTGTAAATATAAAATAATTATTAATAACTAAATGAAACATAATACGATGAGATGACACAAATATAAAATCCTTTAACTTCGAGTGATCTCCTCTTCAACACCTAAGCTAGACTCGGATCATCTGCCAAATTAGTTATTAATTTAGGACAACGAGATGTCTTCTTGTCCGAGAGTATGGACAAGGGTATATGCCACCGAGGGATCAGTCACGAGGAACTTCGTAGAAAGTGGTTCAAATTATTGAATCAATACCGTATAATTTAATTTTAATTTTAAATTAAATAAGAAAATTAGGTTAAAAGTTTTTTTAATCTCATCAATTTTTTAACTTTATTTTTATTTTTTACCAGTTCCACTATGTTGTTGTTTTTACTATCAAATTAATTGGTACACATATTAGTTTTAAATTTAGGCCAAACTATATAATAAGTAGTGCTAAAAAGTTTTTTATATTAATTTTATTTTTAAAATTTTTGTTATATGTCGAGAGGTGTTTTTGAATTGATCATGTTAACTAAGTCATGACAAGACAATTTCTATGTAATTTAATTATAAATTCAAGTAAAATAAGAAATCGGTAAAAATCTTTAATATTGATTTACTAGTCAAGTTCAATAAAAATATAAAAAAAAATATTTAATATTTTTTAATATATTAAATAAAACACTCGGTTGACAAACGTATCACGGCGCTATAAAATAGTGGGGTTTCTAAGAGAATTTTCCATGCATTGGTTTCATCGTCGGCCACAAGTTATATACTCCTGTGAGCATGAACGACAACGATTGTAGTGTCACTGCACAAGCGTGACATAGGGTGTGTTTGGTGTTACCACTCCCAGAGACCTTCATAGTTGATGATTCTTCGGGAGTTGCTGATGTCCTCTCATGGCTCTTTTATTTTGAACTTTAATAGTTAAATTTTAAAGTAAATAGGTAGGGTTCGTAGGTGGGGTTTGTTTCTTTATTTTTTCTTGACAAAAATAATAATTTCTTTTACGTATAGAAGAAAAGGAAGTAGAGATTCTACGTATATCCTGTCAAAGAACTATCTCATTTAAAAATTTAAGTTTATAAGTGAGGCCATATAATATGATTTATATTATTCTCTAATACACCCCTTCAAGTGAAAGCCTTTTGGACTTGAAACTTACACAAACTCATTACCTTGTGCTTAATTTTTATCGAATAGAATGGGGTAGTGAGATTTGAACTCGTGATTGCTGGGTCAACAAGGCTCTGATATCATGTCAAAGAACCATCTCATCTAAAAACTTAAGCTTTTAAATGAGGCCCCATAATATGATTTATATTATTCTCTAACATGTTCATCCTAAAATTGTTATTTTCTGTTTATAAAATAAATTATTTATCAGATAAAAAAATTAAAAGCTGTAGTCTAATTGAATATTTAGAACTGTTATTTTGGTTGTTTTTTAAAATAATTTTTATTTTAAAATAATATTTTTTTTATTTTTTAAAAATTATTTGTAACATCAACATTAAAAATAATATAAAAACATAAAAAAATTAATTTAAAATAAAAAAAAATTCATAAATAATTTTTAAAAATACTCGCAAACACCCTCTAATAGCATCAAGTTACTTTGAATTTGATCTTATTTACAAAATAATCCTATAATCTCATATATGGTACAAACGTACATAGAATATCATTCTAAAATATAATTAATATGATAAACTAATAACTTTGCAAGAAAGCAACCTGCTTTAATTTTACACTTCATTTTCAAAAGAAATAATATAATATTGGTGTCGGTTGTTTTTCTGCTTAAAAATTTCAATTCTCTTAAAGTGCATGTTTAATAATACGATTGAGTTGCTTTTCAGAATTTTTTTTAAAATAATATTTTTTATTTTTTTAAAATAAATTTTAAAAATTAATATATTAAAACGATTTAAGAACATCAAAAAAAATATAATTTAAAATAAAAATTAATTTTTTTCTTTCAAAATCACTCTTGAAATATAATTCAAAACAGTGGCTAAGTAAGTTTTAGGGACTTGGAGCATCTATGTTCCTGTTTATTTTTTATTTTTTAATATTTTTAAATGGTTTTAATATAAGAATGTATATAAAAAAAACTTAAGAATAAAAAAATATTTTAAAAAAACAACAATAACCTACTTTCGCCCCTGTTTGGATGAGCGATTCTAACTGCATTTCATTGAAATTCAATTTTTTTGGTGTTTTTAGATCATTTTAATGTATTGATGTTAAAAATAATTTTTAAAAAAATATCATTTTGATATATTTTTAAATAAAAAATATTTTAAAAAACAATTGCAATCATACTCTCAAACACCCCTGAAAATACAGGGAAAGACCTTTGGTTAGGGTCATATAGTTGCGTTATGTCAGCATCTAGAACAAGTGCATGCAGAAGTGTAATTTAGTTGTTGTTTTTTAAAATATTTATTATTTTATTTTATTAAAATAATATTTTTTTATCTTTTTAAAATTATTTTGATATCATCACATTAAAATAATATAAAAACACTACTAAAAAATTCATTTAAAATATATATATATATTAATAATACTTTTGATAATCACTCCCAACCATCTCCAAGCCGACACGACACACTGACATAAAAAGGCAAAGCACGCACCTAAAGAGACATGCATTTTGTGTGACAAACCCAGTTTAAAGCATTCACGAAAATCATCTTGGCCTAGAGGTTCCGGTAGACAACTCCTATGCATCTGATTCGTTGGCATCAGAGTGGTTGGTTGCTTTTGAAGCTACCTGGTGACTTTACGAGGCCGATTCCGAACCGACTCCACTCATGTACTCTGGCAAATGATAAACATGAAAAATGTTTATTCATAACAACTACAGCGTAACTCTCAACACGGGAAACAGAATCGTGGTCTCTCTTTTTCTACGTCATTGAAGTGATGATTTTGAGTTTGCTTTTTAAGATTATATTGTATTTAGAATTATGTTAAAATTATTTTTTAATATCAGAAAAAAACATAGACATTGGAAGCATCATGCATGACCTAATATCCCACCCAAGAAGAACACTAACCTGTCGTCGTATGTCATCATACTCCTAGCTTACGTGGTTAGATCATGATCTGGTGGGCTATATATAATTCCTTGAAATTGACGTTTTTAGCCTTGATCTATGTTTTTAGCCCGTGCACCGACTAGAAGAAAAAATGACCGTGCATCCTGCCAAGAACAATGGGCATGCGTGCGCGTGTCTGGTGACATACTGTCAGAACCGTCTTGAAGGTTAATCACGATTATTATCCTAAGAAAACTCGCTGAATTTTCTCCGGTGCTTCGCGCGTGTATGTTCCCCTTTTTTTTTTTCGCCGGTATACTTTTTATAATTTTTATGCTGAAATTGATGAAAAAATGCATCTGGCCGAGCGGTTCGCCTGGGCGCTGGAATTCCTCGGCCCAGGGTTCGAAACCTCTCTGCCAACCAATGGCTTTGTTTCTTTCTTTGTTTTTTAAATCTATTTTTTTTTAAAGCAACTGTTTCCTTTTTTGAATTTTTTTGCTAAAATCCGTTTTTTTTTTAAATCAACTTTCCAGTAGCTTTCCTTTTTTTTTTTATTAATATTCTTATGGAAAAATTTATTTTTTTTATATTTTTTTTTTTTTTATTATTCTTATTTATATTATTTTTTATAATTCTTATATTTTAATATTTTTTATTTTAGGCTGGCGGCCAATCTCTCGGATTCATTTTTTTCTCCCTTTTTTCATTTTTTTATACATTTTTTTTTTATTTTTTGTTTTTTTTTTTTTTTTTTTTTTACTGTATGTTTTTTTAACTTATGCGCACCACAATTTTTTCTTTTTCTTTTTTTTTCTGGGTCTGTTACAAAAGGTTATTTCCCTTTGCACTTTTTTTTTTTATAACCGTGCTTCTTCTTTTTTTAATAATAATTTTCACTATTCAATACTGTTTGAAAATATGTTTCCGTTTTTTATTTTAATCGGGATTTTTATTTATGTTTTTATGCTGGAATATCCGTTGCAGCTTATGCGTACCGACTAATCTCTGAATTTATTTTATTATTATTATTATTTTCCCTGTTTTTTATTACCACTTATATTTTTTTTTCATTACGGGGTGTCCGGGTTAGTTTATCGCACCATGATTTAAAAAAAAACTTTTTTTTTAATGACTGGTTTTTTTTTAAGAATTGTTTTTAAAAAAAATAGTTTTTTTTTAATAACTGGTTGTTGTTTTTTTTTTTTTTACAAAAAAAAGAATTTTTTTTAATAACTAAGGTGTCCGGGCCAACATACGCGCACCACGACTAATCTCCGGATCCACTTTTTTTTAATATTTTTTTTTCCTGTTTTGTTTTGCCACTTATATTTTTTTTTCTTAACTGCGTCCGGATCACCTTGCCAAGACCACTTAAGTTTTTTTCTTCCCAAGTATATTTATTTTTTCTCTATTAACCGAAGGCCAATAATCCTCGGGCCTATTTTTTTTTTTCTGAAATTTTTTTCCTGTTTGTTTTTCCCTACTTATACATTTTTATATAATCATGTGTCCTGATCAGCCTACACACACTAGTGATCAGTTATTATTTTATAGAATACTCCAAAGAAGATCGCAATTCCACAAGCTTATATATATATTTAAGACACTAATATGAAATAAAAAAACAAAATATATAATTACTCTATCATATTTATCGTAGAAAAAATTACAACTAATTTTAAAATACAAATCACTCTAAACTAAAAAATATATCATGTCACATATATATAAAATAAATGCAAAAACACAAAAATATAATGATAAGTATTATATATATGCTAGGATGAACTCGCACACCACAACTAATCTTCCGATCCACTTTTTTGTTTTGCATTTTTTTTTTCCACTCATATATTTTTTTATTTTTTTTCCATGACCAAGATATCCGTATTAATTTACGAGCACCATAATTTTTTTCTCATTACTGCTTGAAAAAGTTATTTATTTTTTAAAAAAACTGGGGTTCTGTTTTTCTTATAACGGGGTGTCTGGAATAACTTACACGCACCACAATTAATCTCCGAATCCATTTATTTAATCGATTTTTTCATGATTTTTTTCCATCTTATATTTTTTATTTCTGTAATTTTTTTTTTTATAAACAGGTCCTGAAAGTTAACTTACTTAAACTACTACTATTATTTCATAAAATAGCTAAAGGAGATTGCAATTTCAAACAGTAATGAACAATTATTTCAATTGTGGTTTTCGTTATTCATTACCATTTGAAAAAAAATTCCTTTTTTTATATTTCTTACATATTTCTTATTTTTTTCCATATATATACATACTCTTAGTTTTTGTTTCAATGTTTTTACTCCTCTCTTATTAAGAATTTTTTTAATTTTTAAATTTTAATTTGTGTTGGTAATCATTTTAAAAACAATATTTGTTATTATTTCTCTTTCTTTTTATTCTTCAAGTTAAATAATTTCTTTAAATATAATCATATTTATTTTTTATAAATATTGTTAGGTATTGAATTTTCTAATTATTACAGATAAAACATTCAAAATAATAATAATTATTATTTGTAAGTTTTATTTTCTTTTAAATATGTTAGACTAATTATATATATTGCTTTTTTGAAAGAAAAAAAATAATATCATTGTTTTGAAATACATAAAATATAATATTATAAAAAAAAAAATTATGGATTTTTTTTCTCTTATGGTCTCACCAATTTTTATTATTTCTACTGTTATTAAGGTTATTTTCTTTTATGTTTACATTTTAATTTTTGTTGGTAGTCATTTCAAAAATTTCCATTTATTTAGTTTTTTAAACTTCAAGGTGTTAAAATTCCTTATAAATATGTGAAACCTATTTATTATTATTCTAAAATATTTTAATATGATAATATGAGTAATAAATTTTACAATTAATTTCCTACATATAAAAAAAATAATTATCAAAAGATTTTTAGTAGTAGCAAAATTCAATTATTTGTTAGTTGAAAAACTACATATTTCTAACAGATATTATCAACTATAATTTTACTAATTGAATATTAAAATAACAAAAAACAATATGAATAAAAACAATTAATTTTTAGATCGCTGAAATTACAAGCTATAACTAATTGTTCTATCCTCTTGGTTTCTGCATTAAATCCAAGGATTTGGTCTGAGTTCGCGAGGGATCTCAAGGGATGGATCCGTAAACATCATCAGCGATCAAGACACCATCGTACGCTCCAAGTACCATTCATCTGTTTCTCGAGTGACTCGAAAAGAAAAGGAAAACATTTTTCTTTATCTTGAAAAAAGCACCTTGTCTCAACACACAGCATGACAGTAACAACAATACACACCCCTTCCTAAATAACTAGTTAGCAGTTCATGATGAAGAGAAAAGACCATATTTTTATTGAATAAAAATCTGATTTATATAACAAACCATTACAACCGAAATCAGCAAAATAAGCAACTCAACCTAATCCTTCAATCCTATTAGCTAGGATATTATTAACTGACTCGATCCTACCAATCCCTCTCTTAAACTGCATTTATTATCGGTAAGTAGTTTATTCATTTGATACCTCACATGCACCTAGTAAGCTTCTCGGTTTCTCGAATGCATTCATCTTCAGAGCTTTTGTCATAACATCAACAATTTGATCTTGCATGTTACAGTGTTTCAACTCAATTACTCCTTTCTTGCACAACTCACGTAGAAAGTGAAACCTAACATCTATATATTTGCTTCTGCCATGCATAATCGGATTCTTTGCTAATTTAATTATAGAAATATTATCACAATGTATGATAGTATGTGTACCTTGCTTGCAATCTAGTTTTTCAAGTACTTTTCTCATCCATACTGCTTGATACGCACAATGAGTTGCAGATATAAATTCTGCCTCGGTTGTTGACAGAGAGACCACCGGTTGTTTCTTGGAGCTCCAAGCAACTGCCCCTTTACTGAGCATAAAAACATATCCAGAAGTACACCTACGATCATCTTGATCCTTGGCATAGTCACTGTCAGAGTAGGCCATTAATCTTTCATCACTTGCAGCTTCCTTTTTATAATGGATGCCCAAGTTCACAGATCCCTTCACATATCTCAAAATTCTCTTAATAGCCTGCATGTGTAGATTTGTAGGTTTCTCCATGTCTCTAATGATCAGACTAACTCCAAACATGAGATCTGGTCTGGTTACGGATAAATACATGAGATTTCCAACCATTTGTTTGTATTGAGTCATATCCACTTTCTCTCCATCTTTATTTTTCATCGGTTTCATACCTGGTATCATTGGATTGAGAACTAAATTTGCATTTTCTAAGCCAAACCTCTCTAGAACTTCAAATGCATATTTTCTTTGGCTTAGATAAATTCCTTCATCATTCCACACAACTTCCACTCCAAGAAGAACTTCATTTTACCTAAATCAGTCATATCAAACTCTCGTTTCATTAAAGCTTTGAAATCAGCAAACATCCCCTCATCACTTCCAGTGAACACCAAATCATCTATGTATATGCATACTATTAAAATTTTCTTGTCTTTTTGAATTTTAACAAACAAAGTATGCTCATTTGGACATCAAACAAAACCTTCCTTCACAAAATATGATTCAATCCTGCTAAACCAGGCCCTTGGTGCCTGCTTTAAACCGTATAATGCTTTCTTCAACTTAAAAACTTTGTGTTCTTCTCTCTTCTTCTCATAACCGAGAGATTACTCTACGTATACATCTTCATCTAATTTCTCATGAAGGATTGCACTCTTTATATCCAGTTGATACACCTTCCATTGAATATACACTGCTATTGCTAGAATCATCCGAATTGTGTCCCATCTTGCCACCGGTGCAAATACCTCAGTGCAGTCAATCCCATGTTACTGTGCATATCCCTTTGCTATAAGTCTAGCCTTGTATTTGTCAACTTCACCTTTTTCATTAAGCTTTGTCTTGTATATCCATTTCACTCCAATCTTCCTTGAATTATTCGGCAGCATAGTTAGTTCCTATGTGTCATTCCTTTCTAGTGCAGCAATTTTATTATCCATGGCCTTTCTCCATTGTTGATTTTTCAGCTTTTTCATAGGTGTGTGGATCTCCAGCAGCTGTGGAAAACACCATATTTTGTGTTTCCTCTTTTTCAGTCAAGCCTACTACCATGACATAATCTTCTATCCAGTGTGGTGTCCTTTGATTTCTGACATTTGCAACTTAAATACACTAATTGTGTTCTTCTTTAGGGTTTTCAATTGTATTTCCAATACCTGTTTCATCTCCAGTTGCCCTTATCTGTTCTTGTGCTTGCTTCTTATTTTCATTTCCTTCTAGTTCTTCTTCATTTATACTGTCATCATTATCTCCCCATCATAGCTGTATACTGGTATTGTCTTCTGCCCAATTCCAAATTGCATTTTCTTCAAAGATGACATTACGGCTAATTATCAACTTCTTTGTGAGAGGATTAAACATTATGTAGTCTTTTGTTTCTTCACTGACACCCAGCAGTACACATTTCATGCTCCTTGGATCCAGCTTTGTTTTTTTTTCTCATGTGGTATATGTACATGGTCAATGCAACCAAATACTCGAAAATATTCCATTTAGGGTTTTGACTCCACTCCATGTTTTTTCAGGTGTGATTTCTTTTACTGTTGCGGTAGGGCTCATATTTAATGCATGTATACACAAATTTACTGTCTCTAGCCAGAATTCTTTGGGAATATGTTTTTCAGACAATATGCTTCTAACTAGATTCATGATTGTCCGATTCTTCCTCTCAGCAACACCGTTTTGCTGAGGAGTATATGCGGCCGTTAATTGTCTCTTGATCCCATTCATATTACAGTACTCATTGAACTCTTTTGAAGTAAATTCACCACCTCTATCCGTTCGTAAACATCCCACCAAGGAACCAACCTTTTTTTTAACTAGATTTTTAAATTTTTTGGACATATTAAGAGCATCTGATTTTTCTGAAATGTAATAAACCCAACACTTTCTACTAAAATCATCAATGAAAGTGATTAAGTACGTCTTGCCACTATTGGATTCTGGATTCACAGGTCCATAAATGTCTGAGTGGATGAGTTGCAATTTGTGTGCTGCTCTCCAGTGTCTTTTCTTAAAAATATTATCTCTGTGTTATTTGCCGATTAGGCAATCAGCACATACTTTGATAGGAGTTTTAAGTAGTGGCATCCCGTTAACCATCTTGTTGTAATACAACATCTTCAAACCTTTGAAGCTGAGATGAGCAAATCTTCTATGCCACAATTGTGCTTCATTCTCTCCACTAGCTTGAAAGAAAGCTATCGATTCTTTTAGAGGCATTGCTGCAAACATGATGAATATTCTGTTGACTGTCATGGCTATCTCCAGGAGAAGGCCTCTAGTTGGATGAAGTAACTTGCATGTATTGTTTTTAATGAGTATTGCTAGTCCTTTCTCCTGTAGTTTCCCTATGCCGAGTAAATTGTTTTTCAGCTCTAGAATATAATAGACTCCATCGATCCTTTGTATTGCATCAACTACTTTCAATTTTACACATCCCTTTCCCATTATTGCCATTCTTAAATTGTTGCCGAGCTTGACTGAATGTCTGAATTTTTCATCTAATTCTGTAAACCATAGTTTATTTCCACTCATATGATTGCTACAATCGGAGTCCAAAAACCATACCTCTTCTCTAGTTGAGTTATGAAGTTCCACATGTGACATCAACAACATTTCTTCTTCTTCATTCAATTTTGCATAGTTAGCTATTTTTTTTCATAACCAGGACATTCATAGGAGAAATATCCTAGTTTATGACATCGAAAGCATTCAATAATAGCTTTATTGAAAGATTGTCTTTCCCAGCTCCTGCCTTTGCCTCTGTAGCTGCCTCTGAATCCTCCACGATTTTTACCCCTTCCTCCAATTCGAGCATCTTCTCTTGATTCAGACATGACCTTGAGGACTTGCTCTTCCTCTTTATGCCCCTTCATTCTTTGCTCATGTACGAGTAAACTCCATGTGTTTCTGTTAAGCCTCCGTGTGTTTTGCTCCAGCTATGCTCGCAGGAATTCCAATCTCTATTAAACCCCAGTAATCTTAGGAACTTAGAAGATTTTCCAGTTGCATGGCCCAATGGTCATAGTGACCATCAAATTTGAGGATCGCTGGTTGAACAAAATTTACCTCAGCCATGGCTTTTGATCTCTTGAGAATCACACCTTTCCCTATTTATCAGAACTCTCACTGTTTTCTCTTGACTCCTCTATGTTTTTCTGATGGCCTGACTAGAACTCTCATAATTTTTTTTTAATTCACTCCGCTCTCCGTTTTTTTTTCTTCTCGAGAACTCTCACTTTTCTCTTTTGATCAGGCTCTGTTGATGAACCTCTGATACCAATTGTAATTTTTAAACAACTAGTTAGCAGTTCACTATGAAGAGAAAATACCATATCTTTATTGAATAGAAAGCTGGTTTATATAACAAACCATTGAAACAGAAATCAGCAAAATAAACAACCCACGTTTGACAATCCTATAAACATGGTTAACAAACAAAGAATAAATCAACCTAATCCTTCTATCCTATTAGCTAGGATAATATTAATTGACTCAGACCTAACACTCATGCACCTTGTTTATTTATAATAATAATAATAATTATTGTAATAATAGCAGCTTGAACTTCAAATCCAGGAGCATATATTTTCCCATGCACACTCCATATCCCCGAGGAAACGGATATTCATTTCTACTAGTGACTATAAAAATGACAAGAAATATGGACCCGAAACATGAATGAGATAGCAAGTTAGCCATGGAAAGATGTTGAAAGATGAGACGCATTACCGTAACAACCTTACCCGGTATCTTCAGCGAGAAATAAATTCATAAAAGATGCAACTGTGGATCTGGGCTGTGAGGGGGCTTGCGTGGGCTTGGCATGCGTTTCGTTTCTGCCCTTTATTTTTTGATATTTTTATTTATTTATTTATTATGATGCATCTCCCCTGCCTACCTCTCTTTATTTTCCTGCATACACAGATTTTCGTGTTAAATAAAAGCTCATCAATTTGATCAATATAACACTTTAAGCTTATTTATATAAAATAAATTTTAAAACTCTATAATAAAAAAACCAATACTAATTTCTCATGTATTAATCTTTTATATCAATTATCTATCTAATATACATATATGAATTTATTCACAGTAAAAAAAATGATTTAATCCTCGTTTATAAAAAATATATTTTAGATGCTTTTCACCAGGGTTTTAAATGCATGCTCCAAGGAGTGGCCCACAGGCAGTAAATGGTGTACCCCCTCTAGTCGATCAGGGTTTGAAAATGGGATGCAATAAGTTCTTATATCAGCTGTTAGGCAGCCGTCCATGGAAGAAATGAAAATGGTGATCGAGAGTGTGGCTGTGGTTGTTGTTGGTTTATAAAGTATTTTTTGTGTTAAAATATATTAAAATAATATATTTTTTATTTTTTAAAAATTATTTTTATATCAGTATATTAAAATAATTTACAATAAGTTCTTATATCAGCTGTTAGGCAGCCGTCCATGGAAGAAATGGAGCTGATACGAAAAACGAAAAGGCAAAATTTCCATATTGAATAAGAATTTTAACAACAGCAGAAAACAAACCACCCTGCTTGAATTCTTTTCTTCTATTTTGAAAGTAGATTCCGTTGCTGATAGCTGTAACTTGGAGACTGAGTTCGTTGATTTTGTGGTAATTATTATTCTACAAAATAATTTTACTTAAAAATATAATAAAAGTATTTTTTATTAAAATTTATTCTTAATATTAAAAATTATTTTTTTAATAAAAACAGGATTATAATAATAAAAAAAACAATTAGCCACCTCAAAATAGCGGTCTGCTTTATAGCAGTGCGGTTATTTGAAATTATTTTTTATTCATGAATATATTAAAATTTTGAATTTTATTTTTAAAAGCTATTTTAAAAGGCAATGAAGCTCCTTGAATTCGGAAACAAGGAAAACTCATTTATCTTCTCACTTTCGCCATCGCTTCGACAAAGATGGAAAACCAGCCGACGATCATGGTAACCAACGATGACGGTATTGACGCACCAGGACTGCGAGCGCTGGTTCAGGTCTTGGTCTCTACCCGACGATTCCAGGTCCTTGTTTGCGCTCCGGACTCGTGCGTTCTCTCTATCTCTGATATTATTTAAGCACTTTCTCGTTGCTTGAATTGTAAAGCGTAGGAGGTTGTTTTTATTGTTTGGTGAAAGAAGCGAATTATGTGTTCATTTTTTGCATGAGTTAATTGTGGATTTATAAATTTTTTTATTGAATTGGTTTGAAGGGAGCAATCAGCTGTGAGCCATAGTATTACATGGCGTCATCCAATTGCTGCTCGACGAGTGGAAATTGAAGGAGCTACTGCCTATGCTATTGCTGGTATGCTTGCCTCTTTTTTGCCATTCGTAGAAAACCTTTTCCTTTTCATTTCCATTTCTCTTTCACTTTTAAATTTTTGTAACAATATTTGTTTTTAGATTACTGGCAAGAACTTGGAGAATAAAAAAAAGTTTTGCGTATTTTTTTCAGGAACTCCAGCAGATTGTACTTCTTTAGGAATCTCCAAATCACTCTTTCCTTTAATTCCTGACCTGGTAACTCTCTCTTAATTTTATTTAACTGTGGCTATAAAAATCTTGATAATCTTCTCTTTTTTTTGGGTCATGAAAAATAATGCATTTGGATTTGCATCGCATTGACAAATCAAAATTTGATCGCTCTTGGATGTTAGCTATAAAAATGTTTGATTATGTAATTGGATTTTGTAAGCAGGTAATTAGCGGCATAAACATGGGGAGCAACTGTGGTTATCACATGTTAGTATTATTTATATATTTTTGTTCTTTTCTTTATAAATAAATATAGAATCTACATCTTTTGATATCTTATCATCCATATATTGTTGGTCTACTCAACTGCCTGTATATACCTGAGAGTTTTTTTTTTCGAGTTGCAGTGTTTACTCAGGAACAGTTGCTGGCGCTAGAGAGGCCTTCTTTAATGATATACCTGCCATCTCTGTATCATATGATTGGTATACAGCATTATTTTTCAGGCTACATAGCTAGATCAGTGATACTGTTCATGTGAATACCATTTTCTTTCTTCCATATAATTGCTTGTTTGGCTGTACAGGTTTGGAGGTCAGAGCAAAGTTGAGAACTTCACTCTTGCTGCTGAGGCTTGCATGCCACTAATAACTGCAGCTCTCGTTGAGATTAAGAAAAAAACTTATCCTTTAAGGTGTTTTTTGAATATTGATCTTCCAACAGACGTTGCTAATAATAAGGTGAATTGATAAATCTGAGACCAGGCTCTCAGCATATCATAGTTCCATATGAAATTATGAAACAATCTGCCTTTTTTGTTTCTTTTGTATACATCTTCTAGATTGAGCTACTTTGGTGTGTTTTTCAGAGAAGGATTCGTGTCATTTTAAAGGACCCCGTCCTGATTTTTTGTGTGGATTTGGCCTTCCATTTATTGATATTCCTTCAATGTTACAGCTGACCTGCGCACTCACTTGTGTTTAGTGAAAGTATATCGCTCTAGTCTTTCATAATGTGCTAAACATGCCGCTTGATTTTTTTCTGATTGATACTAGCAGACATTGAAGATCATAAAGATTAATGGGAACGATAACCTTTTAAGAGTAAGGCGAGGCATAGGATAGTTGATTAGGTTTAAGCTTGGAGGGATGAATTTAATTTTTTTTAGGCTTTATTTTTCTCCGCAAGCAGCTAGGAAGCATTTATTCCCAAGTGATAGGGCTTGGAATTCATACTGATGCCTTAGTCCACTTTGAGATAGAAAGATACCAATAATGGAAAAGGATATGCTCTCCGACTGTAGGTTGATCAGTTACTTTCGGTAGGAAACCTAACATATCTCTAATGTCAGGCTTCCATCTTTCTCTCTCTCATTATTTGCTGAAGTAATGATTTTATTTTCCTCTTCATTTAATCTCATGTTAGATGATGAATTTTTATCCCAGACAGGTTTAAGGTTAATGCCACTCTATAAAAAGATCCTAAGGTGTTGTATGTTAAGTGGTCCCTTGTATGTAGTTATCATGATAATATCAGCAATCTTATTTGCACGTGATTCCTTCTAATTCTGTGAATAAGTACTGTAGCATGCCTAAGGAGGGCAAGGGTGGCACTGATTTTATAGCTCATTTTCATTTGGTTCTTTGTTGTCTCTGTTAATTGAAGTTCAGGACTTGCATGTTTTCTAGTTTTATCATTGCTTTACTAATTCTTCCATGCTTCTAAATGAAAATTTGATGTGCAATTTTTTATTGTTCCCTGTGCCTCCAAAAGGGGTATAAATTGACCAAGCAGGGTAATAGCATATATAAAATGAAGTGGAGCCAAGTTACTTCTGACATGCAAGGAGGGAAAATGTTATCAACAATGACAATGGATACGGATTCAACTGCACCAATAGAGGCTGATACATTAAATTTATCGCAAGATCGTATGTTGTTCAAGAGAGAAGTGAGTCTTTTTCCTTATTGTCTCTCTTCCCCTTTATCAAAAATCTTTTATTTGTGCTTGTAATTTGATATCCTTATAATTTTATTTGATCTAATTTAAGCAAGCTATGATCTATATTGCTGCTTAAAGAGGAGATGGAAATAAACTTGATAATATGCTACTGATCATGCATAAGCTGGAAAATTATTGTGCTTTGTAAAGGAGTTGAAGATGGAAGGATATTGCTGTTCATAATTATTTGTTTTCCTCAGAAAGTATTTTTGATCTTAAATTCCAATTTTGAATGTAATATGGTCTTTTCAATTCTTGTAGGTATTAGGAGGGAAACTTGATGAAGGTGACTGTGATGAAGTGGACTTCAAATTTGTTCAGCAAGGATACGTGGGCATTTTTTCCTTGTTTGTTTGAATCTTTCTGAGTAGAGAAGCTCATGATTAACACAAAACTTCATTTCATTTCAGATTACTGTAACTCCCCTCGGAGCCCTCTCCAATGCAGAGATAGGCTGCCACTCATACTTTCAAGATTGGCTGCCAAGTGTTGGAGAATTGCCATCTGCATCGTCCTTATAATCCTTGGAACCCCTGCCTAGTGACAGCAGCATAGCACAAGCCTTGCAAGTAAGGATGACAAGACAATGATTTCAAAATTTAATCCCCAATGTCATTTCTAATTGTTTCTATCTCCTTGCATGATCAGAGCATTGCTTCAACATTTGAAAACTTATTCTTTATGCCATTCTACATTGGAAGTTTGGAACTTACTTGTACTCCCCCCCTGACATTGAGCATCCTCTGTTAATTGGTAGGGAAAATACCTACTTTTTATTTAGCAATAGGTTTATTGGTTCTCTTGAAGGTCTAAATAGCATCTGGCCCCAATAACCACTTATCATCTTTCCTAATTAGGAATTTTGAATAACTAGTGAGTTATGTGCTATGGTAGCGGATCCTTTTTATTATTTCCCTCTAATTTCCCTCTCTCTTCTATATTTTGCTTATAAGAAATGCCTATAAACTGTACTTGTGTTTAATCTGCAAGTATTAAAAACACAATGTGTTTGCTCCCTCTGAATGTATAAGAAAATCAGATAACTGCATAGCATCAAAAGCTATGTGGATAGGATGGCTGACTGCTATACTCATAAGCTGGCCAAATCAGCCCTTGTTTTGCATATAAATTTGAACTTTTGAAATATCATTGAATCTACTTTAGGTTCATTTCATGAAGCTAAGATTTCTAACTTTTGGAATCATGTTTACTTTTAAAATTTGAAGATAACTGCAAGATGGTTTTGACAAATGAATGGTTACTAAGGAAAGGATTTGAGAGGTACTAACTTTATGAGGATTTAAATATGGACTCAATGGATATGAAACTATTGATATTGAAAAGTACTTTGAAGTCTCAAGTAAATCTTCAATGCATGAAAGTTAGGTTAAGAGAGAGAGCAAGGCTAAACCATTAAGCATGATGAAAATTGTATTTCTTATTGTTTATGAGGGGTAATATGTTATTCGACAAGCTTTGTTAATGCATCTATTTTCAGGAGGTAAATTATATACCATAAGATTGGAGGCAGTGCAATGGATAACCTTGACCATTTCTCTGTCTTTTACCCTTTGTATTTGTTGTTTGGTAACCATCTGATTATCATAGTGATAAATTTATACATCTTAGCTTCTGCTTTGATTTTCAGGAGGTAAATCTATTGCTCGTTGTTTGATTTCATAGATTTATTTCTACATCTTTTATTGAGAGTGTCATCCAGAACGCATCAGCTTGTGACTTCTGCAGTGGTGAAACTAACAATTACACTATGGAAACTGACTGTGAGATGTGATAGTTTGGTTTAAGTAGCGAGGGAGAAGATCGAAATGGACACTATGGTGTTTATAAATAGGATTTGCCATTCCAAATTCAAACCATCAATATTTCTTAGTATGTTCTGATAATTTTTCAAATATCTGAAACTTGCATGCCATAAGATTTGTGAGGATGCACATGTTCTCTTGGTCACTAATTGCCTGGGGGGTATGCTTGAATGCCTACGTGTTCAATGGATACCGAGTTTCACGGGTTTGAATAAAAAGACAGTTTCCCATCACTACCTCGTATTGAAATTTGTCAATTATTTCCAGAACAAGTGTTTTTTTCTCCGTTCTAAATCTTCAATAATTAAATGAAATTTATTATTGTTATTGTTATTTTATAGTGGATTGCATTCTCAGGGTACCGTATTCAAGTTGAAAAAGATTTTGGGACGTATTTTGTGACAGATACTTTCCAGGGAGGTGATTTGAACATTAAAAATTTGGTGGGTGGGGTGGAGGTTCTTTATATTGGCGAAGCCACTTTATATAAAATATTAAGATCACCTCTGTGGGGCCAATAATATTGTAAAGAATAATTATGCCCTGGCCCTTCTTCAATTTGTCCTGCATCTCCTGTTGCCTGAACTACAACTTTGTTCTGTTGCTTGAGTATTTGATATGTTGATGGCAGTAATTTGTGGTATAACCTGAATAGAACTTGTCTGGGAAAGAATTCGGTGTCTAGCCAAGAAATTCCCCAACTGTTCGGACATGGCTAGGAGAGTACACTTGTAATGTCCAGCGACAGGCAGACTTAGATTCAGCTTATTGGGTCCGAGGGTTGTGTTGTCCAGGCTTGCTGAATTCGATGCTACAAATCTCTATTATTGATCCCTTCCCTTCATCACTGAATTCCTGTATTTAATACTTTTTTGCAAGAGCTTCATTTTGTTTAGAACCGCTTCGAATATTTTGGTGCTTTCTGTTGACTGAAAAGTTGTAGTTCATGCAGAGCTGTTGCTTTTCAGCGGATCAAAAGGGCTTTTCAACAGCAGCGCGGATGAACCGATTCTTGGGCTCCTTGCGATATGATGCAATTTTTCATCTGCCTCCAGCTTGATAGGTTTTAAATCTAATCGCACTCTTTTCCAATAAAGAAAGTCATAAATGCTTTGAAAACTTTATTTAGCAAGAGCAGCCCGTACAATCTATTCCAAATCCGTTGGTCAATTCGATAAAACTTGTGTGATTGCTTCAAGTTACTATGAGAATTTAGAGATTTGATAAAAACAAATCCCCCCTTTTGTTAGCTAGTATTAACTACTAAAATTGCCTGTTTTTCCCCGTTACTGTGAGATGCTAACTATATGTTTATGACTAGGAAATATAGTTGACCAAACTCTGCAACATTATGGTGCTTCTAACGTCCTAACCCTAAATCTTCCCGTAAATGACACAACATTTTAAGGAACAAATGCCTATAGAGTGAAATTTTCAATTTCAATGACCCCCAGAATGGCTTGGAACTGTTTTTGAATGCTGGCAATACTTTTCTAGATACCAGAAACTTGCGCATCCCTGAAGAAATATAGAAATGAACTAAAGATAGCACAAAATTCAGTCGACCTTAGACACTTCTTGAAAGAACCTGAAGAAGTGGCAATGATAACCATTAGCATTACCAGCAGATAGATCTTGTGCCGATGATAACCAAGTGGCTATGATGGTGCGATATTTACTAGTGTAACTGACATCTAAAAGAATGTTTGCTAAATTCCAAGTGGTTGATTTGATATAGATAGATAGATAGATAGATAGAGAGAGAGAGAGAGAGAGAGAGAGTTGTATTTTTAAAAATATCTGAAAAATTTAATATTGATTGATATACAAGCCGTCACGATCCTATTTTTACATGGAATTTAAGAAATAATAATACTTAATATACTCTTCTAAAATAAATTAAGTTTACTTACTAACATGTTAAAAGCTGAGGAAATCCCCCCGGCGTCGACTTGTTTGCAGTCTTTGCTTCAGTGAACTGTTATGAAAACCGAAAATAATTTTCAATTATTGGGTACTTACCCACACAACCGACCTTTCTAAGGATTTCAACAATATTTATCTTGGCAGACAAAATAGGATTGCTGACATGTACTGGCCTTTATAGTTTATTCATGGTCGTATGTACATGTTATATTTATAATGTATGCACATTTGGATTTAAAAAAGGTGACGTGTGTTGCTGTATATACTTTTTTTGCATTTTAAGAGTTTTTTTTTAATAAAATTAAAAAATAATATTTTTTTTATTTGCTTCAAATTAATTATTTTTAGTATTTTTATATCATTTTAATATATGTTAATATAATAAATCATTTATAATTTTTTTTAACACATTTTCAAGCATAAAACACTTTGAAAAACAATAGCCCTAGCAAACATGTAACTTGTATTAATACAAAGCAGTTTCCCAATTATCTTATCGAATTCCTAGACAAAATGAGTGAATGTTTCCCAATTATCTATAAAAAGAATTTATAGCTAGTAATAATATTAATTGTGGAAGAATTTATTGAAGATTTGAAAACCATGTAGGTGTTAACCCATCCATTCTATAGTTTTCTCAAGTCAACTTCAGGTTGACATGAAAACAGATAAACAAAATGCTACGCCCAACTGCTGAAACTGACAAAGCAACAATAACAAGGCAAATTGAAGAGAAAGAGAGCCATCTTTCACCCAAAGCCTCATTCAATGATTAAGACTGTTTATATTCTTCCAATTAAGACTCTTTCTGAGTCGGTGTAAACCATCAGCATATAGGGTTTTTTTTTTCTTAGCAAAGAAAAGAAAAGAAAACCAACATGAATTTTGCGGAAAAGCTATGCTCTAATATATATATATAGCTCAGATGACAGAGAATTCAGCAAGCAAACTACAAAAACAAAAATCCTTTCAAAAGATTATAAAACAAGATAAATATCTTATGTACATGAGTGGACATCCCTCAGTTTTTTTGGGAACTCTGCACTTGTGTACGCGTTCATTGCTTTGATAGCAAGGAAGGGGTGTTTGAATCCACTAGTATTGACCATAGGACATGCACATCTTCATATTGGCAGGATTTTACATCCTCGTACAGAATGAATATCCCTCTTCCTGGAAAAAAAGAAAGGCAAACAAACTTCACTTGAGTAATTATACAAGTCAAGGGCGAAGCATAATGAATTGCAGCAAATATTTTGAGGGAGTCTCCAGTGGAAGGTTAAAAAGAAATTTACAAATGGATTTTTATATAAACCATAAGAGGAGATTGGTTCTGGACGAGTGATTTTCTTGAGTAATTTGGGTCTGGTTTGAAATTCACATGGAATCATGAGAAAAGAGAATTCCAGAAGAAAGATGGGATGGATGGAGTAGAACGTGTAATTTGATCACAGAATGGACATGAAGAGAATCCGGTACCAATGGCAGGATGTTAAATTTGTTGCTCTTCTTTAATAAGCAAAGAACAATAAGAAGATTAGACGAATAAAACCATGCAGGAACCAGCACAGCGAAAAGAGTATGATAACTGCAGTTAAGGTGTGAAGAACATACTATTCTTTGGAGTTGAGTGTAGACGAAACCACAGCTTCTTCAATGGAGAGATGAGGGATTGCAGCCACCCCATTTGGAGAAGTGGGTGTGGCTCATGTACAGGTGAGAGGATGGGAGGGGGGGAACAAGACAGAAGAATTAACAGTACGTATGGTTTGCTTAGGCGAGGGTGAACTTAAGGCCAATACTGTTGCAAGCCAAGGCACATTTTTAAATTCCCTCGCAGGCCATTTCACATTTTGCTCTCGCTGCAATGTCGCTGTCAAACCCTTTTTCCGTTGTAGCAGAAGAAGCCACCTCACCAATCAGCGGTGCTTAATTTGTACACCTCCACGAACTCTCTTGATCCCTCTTGTGTGCCTCTGTGTGTACACCCCCATATTTTCACTTGAGCCCTAAGCCTACCCTTCTGAAGTCTTTTCTATTGTTTTACAGTAAGTTTTTGGATAGCACAGTGTGGGGTTTCTTTGTGTTTCAAGTAAACATGAGCTTCTCTGAAGAGTCTTCTACAAGAATCTCAACCCATATCTCCACTTGTCCATTGGATGCCTTTAGAGTGCAATTATGCCTTGAAAGTGTTACTTTCCTATGGCTGAATGGAAAGTGAGATTTGTACGAGACGAGGTACCCAGAAATGCTAAGCTTTGTCCATGAAACTGATATTTTCCAACATCTCATCAGCTAAATGTAGATAGAAGAGGAATTTGGAGAGTGAAAAACTGATCAATGTTAAGCATCGAGCTTAGCTGACGTCCTTGAGGTATGAGAGAAAACGTTTGTGACAGCGAGAAGACTCTCTTGCGTCTCTAATTGGGAAAACAAACTCTCTCTTAATTCTTCCACTATTCTAGTTTCAGATGAGAAATTTAAGCCAAATACGCTGAGAATACACCCCCCCCCCCCTCCCCCATCTTTGCTTAATCTCCAAATTCCAAGTGAGACATTGGATTTTATATTCATTCTTGATCTGCTCGCAATTATTGAAGTATCTTGGTAGCCATTTTGTCCTCAACTATGGAATAGAACAATGAGTTTTACTTCCATTTTGTGGGAGCACCATGCACATCCATCTCCCTTCTTGTTCCTGGGGACAGTTCAATAAAATGATATGGGTGTCAAACACGTCATAAAATAATTTTGCCATGTAGCCCAGGCCGGATGAAACCATTTTTAGGTCTCGGAGTTCGGTTTTAATCTAAGCTCAGCTCAGTAAAAGCTGGGCAGTCAAGCAATTTGCTAAAGACAAGGGTTTCCCATCTTCGTCTGTTCCAGTTAAATTCCCTGTTTTTATTTTTAAAAAATAGTTTTAATATAGAATGATCTTAAGTGTGGTTTTTTTTTAAAAAAAAAATCCATATGTTTTCTAAAAATAATCTAAATATTAAGTAATCTATTCATTTTCAATTGTTTCATAAAAACTCTTTGATTTTTTTTAGAAATAGTCTCAAAATAGGGTAATTTGTCTATCTTCAAATTTTTAGAAAAACTCCATATTTTTTTCTTCTAAAAATAATCTCAAAATTTAGTAATATACCCATCTTCAGTTGTTTTTGAAAAACTCTATATTTTTTTCTCTAAAAATGATCTCAATAGCGTGTGAGATTCTCATCTTCAGTGTTATTTTAGAAAAAATACACATTTTTTCTATAAATGATGTAAATTTCAAGTAATATGTTTATCTTCGGTTGTTTCAGGAAAACTCCTTGTTGTTTTCTAAAAATAGTCTCAATATTTAATAACTTACCCATCTTCAGTTATTCTATCTCAAAAAACTCCACAATTATTCTAAAAATTATCACAATATTGGGTGACCTCCCCATCTTAAGTTATTTAATAAAAACTTCACTTTTTTTCTTTTAAAAATGGTCTTAATATCAAGTAACCTTCTCATTTTCTGTGTTTTTTTAAGAAAAAATCCATTTAAAAAAAATGATCTAAATATCGAGCGACTGCCGATCTTTAGTTGTTTAGAAAAACTTCATGATTTTTTCTAAAAATTATCTCAATATTGGGTGACCTGTCCACCTTCAGTTGTTTTTGAAAAACTCCATTTTTTTTTCAAAAAAATTATCTTAATATCGAGTGACCTTTGCATCTTCAATGTTTTTTTTTCCTCAAAAAATAGGACCTTTATATCTTCACAAATATCGGTTGGACTTTGTGTCTGGCCTGGCCACTGAAGTGGTAGTTCTCTTAGCCCACTTGGCTGAAAGGCCAGCCCACCAAAGGGATGGGCTAGTCAGACCATCAAGATTGGCACCCAACCCACAAAAAAAAAATACAAAATACAAAAATTACATAAAAAAATATTATTTTAGAAAAAAATTCATAAACAAAAAAATGTATTGTTTTCGTACATACGGTCGAAATACAAGGTTTTTCCAAGTATATTTTTCATAAAAAATATAATGTTGCATCTTTTTCATATTTTGAACGAAAATTGGATATCGTAACTAATTTATGATTATCCGTTGGAATTTGACCAAAATATCAAAATAATTTTACAATTATTTTGTTTTAACCATTACGGTGTAAAATAACATTGTAAAATACACTCATAAATAGCTAAAAACAAGGTTTTCAAAATACAATGTAAAATTCTTTTTTGTTAGTCTTTCAACTCGCAATGAGATAGAGATTCTTTCACGAAAAGAGATCTATTTCGAACCTTAAAAAAGACCAACAAAAAAATCAAACTTAGAAAAACAATCAAATAATAATGCAGTTTGCCTTAAGTAGGGTGCACCGGGGGTGATGTATTTTTTCCTTGCACAACAAGTCCTCTTACCTAGATTCTCGTAGACCAATAGATTTCCTAATAGCCTTAATAATATGTGGCGACTCCTAAAGATTTATAGTCATGATTTTATAACTATAAAACTCTACTCTTTTCACCGCGCTCCGTTCTCACTCTCCAAAAATAGCGATGCATGAAACGCAAAAAAATATTATCAAGACTAATACCTGGTAAAGAGTGAAAGAATTAGTTTTTTATAATGAAACTAAAGCCCAAAATAAGCGTAAAATATTATTGTTTTGTATTGGGACTAATACCCGACATGGGGTAATAGGAATTGACTTCCCGAAAAGGGGTTTAAAACCCAATAATAAGGGGGAAAATTAGATTTCTAGAAACAGGAATAACACCTAGATGATGGTGGAGAAAGTAATCACTTGATGTAAGGTATTATTTTGAAAGATTGAGTTTTTTATAATAATTTTCAAGAAAAGAACAATTTATTAAATTAATAACAAATAAGAAATCTTGATTTGGTGAATGAACAATGTATATTAATAGATGAATTATGTTGATAGATAATTGGGGAATAATTGATGATGATGAGTTATAATTTAAAAGCAATATACTATTTGTTTAAGGAATTTATATGTCATAGAATTAATTTATATTTATAAATTAATTATAGGTATCTCACAATCACGAGCGGAATAATATGCAAGATAACCTTTGATATATTTTTCTTTAAAATAAAAGAAAAACTTGTATTAAATGTCTTTTCTTTATTGCAATGAGTTTTGTATTTAAATATTAATTGTCCTAAAGTTTATGTAATTTTGAACTTGATTTTATTATGTAAATTTATTATGTCATGTTAGTTTTTTTATTGTGTCCTACATAATTAGTGTGTGATTGTGCTTCATTGTTTTTTTTTAAAAAAAAAAAGATTTGAATATTTTATATTGATAATTACATGTTTGTGATGAACCATAATGAAATGTTGTGATGTGTTTGAGTTGCGATATGATGAGTCCATGATAACGAAATAATGTGAATTAGCTGAATATTGAAGTATAACACACTTCAATTGATAATTTAGAATTTTTTTAATCATTTTTAAATTTATTTATTTATTTAAAAATACCATTTTAAGTTTTATGATAATTATGAGAAGCTAAGTAACGATGGAATGTATTTCTGCCAACCATAAAATGAAAGTGCAAACAGTATATATAATTACACAGACTGAAAAGAGAGAATCAACAAGGCCTATTAAAGAGAGGACTTGGGCATGAGGAGGTCCAAGGCATTTGGATCAAAAGAAGCAGCTGCGAGAAGCTCTCGATCGCGTTCAAAAAAGGTCATGTCTTCTTCGGTTAAAGTCACCCAAGCCTCGACTCCCTTGCCATCTCTCGTGTCCATAATTGTAGTCACATTCCTGGTAGCCCTGGTGGGAATGGTCACCCAGGTGGGCTTTCCCCACCCAAAATCAATCCCGTAAAATGGAGACATGCAGAAATTAGTGCTTACATAATAGTCTACATTACCATCTTGGAGCATGTTTCCTCCCAGATCTTGGAAAGACTTAATGGTAGCCATGAAAGCCTTACCTTCTCCAAGTTTCTTCACATAGTTCTCGTCAAAATCCCGCAACCCTTTCCTTAGCTGACCAACCAAGCTTTGCAATTCTATCTCACACTCTGTAGCACATGAAGCAAAGTAAACCACGAGGTTTCCAATGGTGTTTTCAGGCAAGGGAGGCACCATTCTCCTGCGTAAATTCACCGATTGTGAGAGAATAGAATATCTTAAACGCTCCGAATTCGATCTTGATGCGTTCATTGCACATTTCCAAATCAGGGCTGTCACAGCTTCAACTCTTGTCGGACATGTCACGCTTTCACTCGCAGCTTTAGCCTGAAGAGCAGCAATCTTGGGGGAATCGAAGACAACTCTCTTTGTAACGCATTTATAACTCATCAATTCGACAGCTGCTGGCTTTGCAAGCGATAAATTTTGCGTTGGGAAAACGGATGATGCGTTGAATAATGGAAGCACGGTAGTGTCTTCGACAGACCCAAAAGCCGCAGCTGCCCAAGCCTTGATGAAAGTGCTGAAGGTAACCGGATCAGCCACCTTGTGAGAAATGCAAGCTCCAATCGCCAACCCACCGCAGGCAAAGAAATTTGCTTGAACAAGCACCAGACTACCCGTGAGTGCTTCCGGTGATTCAGTCCCAACAGGAATGAATTTTCTCAGCACCTCAGCATCAGGCTTTTCAAGAAACTTGGAGAGAACACAGCTGACTCGTGATTCAACAAAAACAGCTCCAAAATCGTTGCATTCAATCGAGACACCGTCTTTGATCCTGCCGGCAAGTGGGTAGAATCGGGTTAAGGCTACAGACAGCGATCTCTTTAGCCGCTGAGATTTTTGAGTTCCTGTGAGTTGCTGTTGGGAATTGGAGTACAAGAGAACCAAAGGTTCATATGACACCGGAGCAAGCAGATCCAGAAGGCTAAGGTTAAACTTTCTCAAGTGATTCAAGGTTGGAGAGGATGGTTTTATGACTTCTCTAGTAACGATCTCAACATTTACCTGATCTATAGCCATCTTGTTTTTCACCTACAGCTTTCCGTTGAACTCTCACAATATCTGGGCATGATAGGACGATGCCTTGATCAGATATCGGTCGGTACGTTCTTATTACATGAATCATTGGCCTGGCAAATGTCAACCACAGCTAGGTTTTCCATCAATGGAGTGACGAGTACTTCACGTTATTTGTTTAAATTAATAGTAATAGACTTATATCTTAATCCTTTACCTACGAACCAACTAAATAAACAAACGCAAGTTTCAAAAAATAATTTGAAAAACAACGCAGGATTAAGAAGGTTAAAACTTTGAAAAATGTTGACTTTCATGATCCTTGCATGAGACCAGCTAGGTTTTTGCCGGCATATATGCTTAATTATTTTCTTTTAATTTCAGAACTACGACTTTTCTGCAGATTAATAGTTAATCCATTAAATTAGTGTTGGCAGGTGAAGTTTCTGCCACGAAAAATCTACCTTGTCAATATAATATTGGAACTTTTGAAATTTTCAAGATTAATAAAAAATAATTAATATGTGGAAATAACTTTATTTTCTCACCATGCGAAAGTGTAATTGGTTGGCTAGGATTCTGGTCGCAAAAAAGATCATTTTTATGTTAATGTGTTTTTTTACGAGACAAGTTTTATAAAATTGTTTTTTTTAAGATTTATTTTTCCTGAAAAAATAAATAAATAATAAGAAGTTATTTAGAATTAGATTGATTTTTCCAAGTTTAAGACTACAAATAGATTTTTAAAGCCTCTATACTATTATTAGGAACACGAGCCTAATTTTTTTTTGTGTTTTTTCTATAAAATCTTAATTCATACCCTTCTTTTTTATATATATTTTTTAACTTTTGATTAAGACACTCCCTTGTAATTTTTTTTAGATCATTAATCATTCAATTAAATAAAAAAATAGAATTCAAAAGACTAGGTCATTAAATTTGGTAAGGGTTATAACCTAGGTCATAGGTTGGGTGAATTAACACGGTGTAACTTGGATTTATTTAACCAAAATATCATTGTCCAAGTATATTTTTTTATATAAAAAAAATATTAGATCGATGTTGTTTTAATATGCAAGTCTTTGGCTCAAAATTCAGTAAATTAGTGTTAAATAAGGTAATTTTTAATTGAGAAATGATAAACTATAAGGAAAATTATTGTGATTTGGTATGAGCATTGAATGAGATAAAGTAATAAATCAGTGTGTAAAATGTCAACCTAATGAGCATAAATTCTCCAATCAAGTAAAATAATTATTTTAAGAAAGCTTTTTATAAATTACAGTGAAAAGAGTTAGATAGTCGTAGAAGAAGAATGAAATTCTAGATAAAATAATATATGATTTTACATACAAAAAGCATTAATTATCGAAATATATCCCCTCGTACAATCAAGCTATTTTGACCATAAGTCATGAGAACTCTAAGAAAATTTATATTATGATCATGGATGAGAGTTCAAAATGAATTAGTTTGAAAGTATTGGTGAATCAAGTAAATAAAATATTATTCAAATTCATATTTTAGCTTAAAATTATCTATTGTCTAGTTTTATAATATCATGTATAAAATTATAATTAGGCTAAAATTTTACGAGTCTCCCAACATATATTTTTATCATAGTTTAAAATCTCAGGTAAATTGAGATTCAAAAAGACTTTGGAAAAATATTGATAATCGAATAAAAAAATTATAAAAAATAATTATACAAGAGTTAAAAGTAGTGGTGATTTTGTAATTATCACAAAATTCCCTTCCCTATTTTTATTTAAATGATTGGAATTCATGAGAGATTCTTTATTTTCTCTTTTTTTATTCCAAAAATAGCTTAGTTTTCTCTATAAGATGTCATGAGAGAGTGTTAGGAGTGATTGTTAATAGAAAAGAACAGATCAAATAGGAGTTTAATGAGAGAAAATAAGATGGAGAATTAGGATTTAGTCAGAGAAAACCAGGAATTTTATAAGAGGAGGAGCATAATTGGTAAGGGATGGACAAGAACACACTTCTTTGGATTATCTTATTTTAAATATAAAATAAATATAAATATAAATATATTATTTTAAAAATACTTTAAAAAACAATTAATATCACCTCATGGCAACCACTTGACCGTTCGGTGTTGATGTATATTATTTTTATGGAGGAGAAAGCAAATTCTACAAAAAGTCTTCTCCTTTTTCCCAGTTAAATTGAGGTGCACTTGAAAGACTCGATATCATCACCCATGGCTAGCTCTCCAAGCTCTCCAGCAGACCTACAAATTAATAACGAAGGACCATCCCCTTGGATCATATTCGCATAATTCTTGTCAAGTTCTTCGAGCTCTTTTCTTATTCGGCTGGCCAAGTCCTGCAGTTCTAACTGATCAACACCATCCTCCATGGATGCTACATTGGTATTCCCGAAGCAGTTACCGGCTTAGTTTTCCGGTGGGGTGGGCACAAAGCATTTGCTCATATTCACGATGAGAGACTGCAATATAGACTTTTTTGAAACCCCAAGTTTGACTTTGATGCAGTCATCGCCCATTTCCAAATAAGAGCTGACGCAGACTCCACCCACGTTGTCTCTGGCGGCTTTAGCCTTGAGAGTTTGAAGCATCGAACAAGAAAATACAAACAGCTTGTGCACGGAGTAAACTGACACGACATCCTGCAGAGTAAAAACCTCTTCCACGTAGTAAGAGAATAAAAAATGAAGATCAAATTATAGAGCTAGCATTAGAATAATAAAAAAAAATTATAAATTAGACGGAACAAAAGAAATAACCATGACATACAAACAACAAGAAGCACTAACAATCAAGTTTTGAAAAATGTAGAAGAAACCCGCAGATTTGAGTACAAGAATAGTAGCATCAGCACTTAGAAACCCACAGATTTGAGTTATAGATTTCTGGGTATAATTTACAAAAAAAAAAAAAGGACTCGCCCCTTCTCTTGAGCTGAGAGCAATTGCGGCCCAGCACTTGATGATGTTGCTAAACAGGTTGACTGCCTATGGCTGCTTCACTGGATTCTATAGCTGCAGGCAGGAATCGTTTTAATATTTCTGTATCAGGGTTTTTGAGAAAGTCAGAGAAGATACATTTGACTCGAGCCTCATTATATTCAGCCCTATATATGGTCATCACATTCGAAGGAAGAATTGTCTTTGAGGCTGCTTTCGAGCGGGTCAAAAAGAAGTTGAGGTTTGAGACATAGCAGCAACCTTTCAGTGGCTTAGGCAAGGCGAACACCGTAATTCATGGGGTAAAAGAAAAGTAATGAAGTGTAAGAAACTGGAATGAACTTGTCAACAAGACAGAGCTTGAAGGTTCTTAGGAATAGGGTCGTTGGAGAGGATGGTGTGGTGGTTTCTCACCGCATGATCTCACCTCTCAGTGCAATAGACATCGTGTTCCTGCTGTTTCTGAGACAATCACTGCCTTACAAAGATGATTGATTGCACGAACTTGTCACGTGTCCATTTACGGCTGGGACATGCAGGAGGAGGGATGGTCTCGTCAATGCCAGCAGCATGGGCTGGTCACGTCAAATTGAAGATGGAGCCGGTGTCAGTCAAGTTTTAATGGGAGTCAGTCAAGTTTTAATAGGATTAGTGGGGTCATAATACTAGCTAAATAAATTAGTCGGGTCTTTAGTTGGTCAGGTAATTTAAAAGCAACTCAATTGAATAGGTCAATAAGATTGTTATTTGGAGATAAGTTCAATATTAGGATGTGTGTTATTGGATCCTAGGAATCCGGTAATTAGTTATTCTTTTTTATTATTTAAAGTCAGGAGTCATTAATAAATGGAGTGAACAATTTTTTCAGTCTCCAGGTACCCCTTTCCCCCAAATTTAATGCAATTCATTCCAAGCACCATAAAGTCACAGGAAGTGAAAAATACCTTGAAAACACGGGATGAAATCCTCGGCATCCTTCAAGCTAACCTGCAGCAAACACAAGAAGGAATTGCCAGAGATCGTGGCAATTGAATAGGTCAATAAGATTGTTATTTGGAGATAAGTTCAATATTAGGATGTGTGTTATTGGATCCTAGGAATCCGGTAATTAGTTATTCTTTTTTATTATTTAAAGTCAGGAGTCATTAATAAATGGAGTGAACAATTTTTACAGAACAAAGCTCTTGGAGGTCTTGGATTCCTCGAATTATCCAACTTATTTCCTTCTTGTCTTCGTGAATAACCGGGGACATAACATTTTTTCAAGATTAATGGGCCAGGAACAGATACATAGATGATCATTGTTGCTAACCCTAGGTACATATCAATGAACCAAGAATCCACTAGAGATACATGAAGATCCAATCGGAGATGGATTTGTTTTCTAGAAACATGCCTGGTGCTGAAAGACAGTGACCAAGGTACAGAGTTAAAAGGATCAAAATTAGGACACCATTAGCATAGATAAAAGCAGAAATCAACGACATGAATATTATATGGGTGATGCTGAGATGTCGTGTGAGGAGACAAATAAAGTCCAAAACGATGCATCAAAGAAAGTCTATTTGCAATTAACTCCATTCAAATATGTCGTATTAGTAAAAAATATAGTTCAAACCCACAAATAAGTTTCACTTTTACACGATAAAACATACATTATGATACATGCAAATAAGAAATGAGATCAAAGTATTTGGTAAATACACAACCCAACTAAAATCAAGATAGTTCTTAAATCACCTGTGTGATCTGTAGCTCCTTCATGTGACAGCTCTAAATATCAATTACGATCAAAATTAACAAAACTACTAGTTGTATCCCCCTCCATGATAAATGAGAGCTCAGCTATTCGCTCTTGGTCTTTCCCAGTACATGGTCCCCCGTGCAAGCAGCATAATTGACAGCTACATTGCTACGCAATGATATCATACCCTGAACATCTCGACTTTGGGAACCAGAAAAGAGAAATCGGGCATGGTTCCGTGGGAATATCAAACTCATAAAACATAATGACCATCTTGCCGCTCGGAGACCAGTCAATGAAATCGAATAATTTTATACAGCATATGGATAACACTATCTCTAGCCAGAAGATGTTAAGGTGGGTAAAGCCCTGGGAACAAGGACTGCTTCACTACTCGTGGCTTTTGTTGCTGCGATCTCTTCTAAGCGCTTCCAGGTCACTTCCTGTTTTGTTTTGATCTCCTCTGCCTTTGCTTCATTTTCTTGAAACTGGCTTAAGCACTCCTCGAACAGCTCAGGGTCAATATCAGCAAAGATCTTGCGAACATTAACTGTTAAGCTCTGCACTGCCTGATTCCAGTGGTTACGTCCATTTTTCTCCAGGGCAGGAAAGATAATGGGGAGTATAACTTTGCGGTTCTGTCTAATTAAGTTCTCGATATGATCATTGTTCCACAAGTACAAAGCCCTTTCTGCCACCTGTAAGAACAAGAATCAGTAAACTTACCTTTGAATTAGGAAACAAGTGCCATGAATGATGATCACATTATAAGAGGGTCAACCTGAAACTCAATATTTAAGAAAAACGATAACAGTAGATAACCAAGACTACAACAAGAGCAGAAAACATTTACAATAAGCCACTCAGCCAAGACTTTTATCCATAGTATTCCAAAAAAAATAGGAAAATAATTCAGAAATGAGCACCTTGGTTGAATCCAAATTGATTTAATTAATGAAAGTTAAAAGCTTCGGAAGTCATGGCTATAGCATTGATCAGACTGCAATTTATTAAGCCTAATTTAAAAAGAATCTAGACATACTATTGGCATTGGGTGAGTAGGAAGAGATAATATTTGAAGATGGCCTAATCACTAGCAGCACCAGCACTACAGCCTCTTGCCAATGATAAAGCAATTCCCGGACTCGAAGAGAGGGGATCAAAACAGTTCTGTAGAAACTAGTTTATAATATAATGTGACTGATCTCCACATGCATCATTATTCTTTCAACATCCAGAGCAATGAAAAAACAACAAACACCACAAGCAAAATCTGAAAGACAGGGAGAGATCAGAGAATAGTCCCACATCAAGTGCTTCCAAAGTTGGCATGACACCCTGCACCCTAGGTTAACACCTGCCAGTTGCTATTCCTTAAATATAGATCCTGAAATCTTCTATTTACTGCACTTCTTCTGTTGCAAGTGCAGCAGCTTCTTTTGCTTTTTGATCTACAAGTATTCAAACAAGTAGTACATGATAACCAGTAATTGACTGATTTGATCAAAAATAGAACTCCATATACAGTTCTTAGGAGCCAGGACCAAGCTGCCAGAGCATTCCAAAATGTTGGCTACCCCTGAGAAGCACATGGGTCCATCAATCATCCATGGGACGAGAAACATGCTGTGAAAGACTGCATAGACTACAATCCCTTTAAATATCTGCTAAAGAACTGCCTATGAAGTAGCATGTCCCATTGAGGAAATAAGAAAAACAGTCCCAGCCCATAAGATCTGCTAGAACTAATATTGAACTAACAGTGTTCCCTCTCAACATAGGGTACTGATTTATAATATAGCTTGTGCACAGAAGTAAACTGACTCAACACAGAAGAAAAGACTTGTATCCACTCCTATGTTTTGGTTCTCAACTACATCATGTTTAGTTATAGGTGGTTAAAAGAGAATATAGCTCAACATTCATGAAGTATTGCGGTCCACGCCACCTGAAGACAACACAGAAAGGAGAATCTTGAGAACAGCACAATTTGTTTCTTCATGTCTTAGATGTTAACAAATTCATCATCTCATTCTTGATAGGCTATATTTGTTTACTTAACAATACCAGTTTCGCAGCCAGCTACGTTATCAGCTTAAATTTATTTAAGTTTTGAGTACGGAACCAGGTAACACAACATCTGCATGATTTGCAATCATCACAGACAGTTTCCTAGGAACTATAAGCTTCTAGAGAGCCCAACACCCCATAATGGATGTGTGTGACTCCCTATTAGTGGATATTATTAGCAACTAAATTTTTTTTGTTAATAATTATTTGTCTTGAATGTTTCCAGAACCAGCACCATCATCAAAAAAATGAGGGAAGGACAAGAAGCAACAGTTAACCCAAGGTTAAACTAGGATTGAAAAACTATATATATTTATTAAAATATGTTAGAGACTTAGGTAAGTTTTTGGGACCAAGTCCAGAAAAATAGTGTGAACTTTGGATTCAGTTCATAAGATATTATAAGCCAAAGACCAACCTCCAAGTGACCAACATTGAAAATGAAAGAGCATCCATCTTGTCTAGTAAAGGAATCAGTTACTTTAATTTCTTACTATAACAGGTAAACTTCAAAATACAACTAGTTCACATTAAAAGAATGATGGAGAAGTTTTAGAAACTGTGCAACAAACAAAAATGCAATGGCAATGTATTGTATTTATTGAGATTTCTAAAACTATATGAAAAGTCAAACAAGACACTCTTTGTGGCACAAAGGGAATAAGTAATTCTTACCATCATACTTGTCAAACCCGGGCCATTTACCGATTCATGTCAGCCAGTTTTTCACCCAGTTCACAAAATGGTTATTAAATTCAACTAGAACTGTAACCCAGTGACAAATTCCTGGTGAAAGCAGCTGGTCCAATCCAACTGTGAAAAACATTTTATAATTCCAGTTTCTATATTTGACAGGTGAATACAATATAGCCCATGTGTTTTCATAATTTTCCACTTGCATACCACTAGTTCAATTTTTGTTAATCAATAACATGAAAACTCTTTAAAAAAAAACTCGCTCTGAGAAGCCCAAATCATCAACCTCTGTCAAAAAGTAAATCCTTTAACTAATAGCATAAGAATTTGCTTGGTAACACACATTTCACCAAAGTCATCAAAAGGTACAGAATCTGATCACTGCATCAGTGGCTAACATGGATCAGATGCCATGTCGCCACTTTTAAAACCTTAAAAAATTATATTACTGATTGAAGATAAAATGGAAATACCAAAAAAAAATGAGGCCAAGTACAAAATTCTTAAGCCTACCACCTAAGCAAAAGAAATAAATCTGGCTCAAAGTTCTGAAAATTGCACAATTGTAGCAAAAGCAAATTACGCTGCAAAAAAAACAAAGATGAAGAAAACTTTGATATTTGAAGACTGGACGACAGCGGTAAAAACAGACAAAAAGCGAACTGATGCAATAGCCGGATACCCTAGAAATTCTCAACGGGTCAACCATGCTTCATCACAGCTTGAATAAAACATTAAGTTCTTGTCAAATTTAAGATGAGAACGAGATAGCTTTAATTGTTCTTCAAAGAGAGGTAACTTCAATGATCCTTCATCTAGCATTGAGAGAGAGAGACAGAGAGAGAGAAGATATTTTATGGTTTATTACCTGGAAGTGTGAGCTACTCAAGCAACGAGCTATTTGACGAAACAGGGGTACCATACATCTTTGGAATTCTGCTGGTTGAGTTGCTTCTAAGACTTCCTCCAACTCACTTAGGAACATGACCTCCTTGGAACTATTAGTAATTGGCCAGTACTTCGATAAACCTCTTATAACAGTGTCAGCTAGCTTGCAGTCTTTCTCCACAAACTGTGTGATGCAGTATGATAATTGCTGATGGTACATAGGTAAACACTTTGGCTTGTGAAGGGGGATCAGTGCCCGAACAAGGAACAATTTGTGTTCTTCTTTTAGCGGCAAAGCAAACCCATTGATTATGCTACCCAAAACCTCTAAAAGCTCAGCAATCCCATTATGCTTCTCCGTTTCAAAAATAAAACGGAAGAAGATATTATTGGTAGCCTTTCTGATGAAAGGGCGATGCACCATAAACT
This sequence comes from Salix dunnii, assembly GCA_015731905.1. Taxonomy (NCBI): domain Eukaryota; kingdom Viridiplantae; phylum Streptophyta; class Magnoliopsida; order Malpighiales; family Salicaceae; genus Salix; species Salix dunnii. Next base: position 4,389,509 of record CM027668.1, on the reverse strand, counting down.
TTCCATAGATGCGATGTAGAATTGTCTTCAGATACTCTCTCTCCCTTGGATCCTCAGAATCAAAGAGATCTAACAACTTGAGAACAAAAGAGTGATCAACGTACCTCTTAGCCAACTTTGCGTCTGTTTCAGGTGATGCAACAAATCTGAGAAAGAATTCATACACAAGTTGCAAGTGAGGCCATGCTGGGTCCATCATGGGCTCCTCCTCTTCCAAATCAAAGGCCTCTAACACCTTATTCTCCCGGGTCTGTGGCGCACGCGGCCTAAACAAATTAACAGATACCACCTTTATAACTTCTTGCATGACAGTTTCCGTGAACTTCCCGTTTGCAGAAGTAACATAATCCACGAGGTCAAGCAATGTCTGGCGCTTGATATCCTTTTCTTTCAAATTTTTAGTAGGGTCAGCAAAGTCAAACACCACACAACACAATGTGAGCTTTCTAATAAACAAGTTTTGCTTCTCAGAATTTGGGACATCCCTGAATGGAGGCAATGCTTCATACGGTGGAGGCACTGAAATGCCATTCATCTTTGGGTTCCCAACCTGGGTAGGCTTCATTCCATGACTAAAACCTAAATGAGCAGAATCAAGACCAGGAGGAGACGAGTTGTTTCCAAGCCTGTTGCTATGGAAATCACTAGTGCTTTTAGAAGCTGGGGAAGTATTAGAAGGAGCAACAGGTGGGGCCCCAATCTCACGATTGTCGGATGACTTGGAAGGCCTCTTGGGAAGCCTACCAAGTATTTGTCTGATCATAACTTGGAAAAATTATTCTACGCACACAAGGATCAAAGTTGCTGTTAAACTAGGCGCATACAGATTGTCCCCTGAGGCAGATTTCAGTCCATTAAAGGACAACACAAACCCACTTCAGAATTAGAGAAGAGCAGCCAGATGCATAGAATCCATATCAAAGGAAACCACAGAAGAAAACAAACCCAGGATTGCTATCAGAAATCAAATAAAGCCCCGAAGCATTTTTATTATTATTATTGCAGAAACAACATCGACTTGGCTGTCCTTTATGGCTTTTTGAAAAGCTAAAAAATTCCAAGATGGGAATCGAGAGAACCCTTTAACGTGAAATTCAAAAAATTAAAGAAAGCAGATGCAGAAACTGAAGCAATAGAAAACCACGCGCGCACACACCAGTAGTAGCTCCTCCGTTGAGTTCTTGTGGACAAAAAAACAGCTGATTCAGACAGTGATACGATCTCATCTGGGCTTGATCACAAACAGCAGCAAAAAAAAAGTAGCTTTTTTTATCATATTAGACAAAATCAAAATCCAAAAACTATGAGGATGGGAATTACGAAAGTTAAAAACAGAAAAACAATGAGGAGAAGAAGAAACAATAATGTTTAATGTTACTTACAGAAGAAGCAGAGACTTCAAAAAGATGAAGCAGAACAATGAAAAGCTTTTATTTTTTCTTTTCTTTTTCTTCGATTACTTTGGGCCAGAGATGAGTCATAGAGAGAAGGAGACCAAAGTGACCAAACCAGCCCTTCAGACAACATTCACAGTTTCTAATCCTAAAGCAATGCCCTCTCCATCCACTCGGACAATAGTTTTAACTTTTAAGAATGTTGTGGTTAATATTATATATTGATTCGAGATATAAATTAATTTTATTTTTAAAATAAACTTTTATATTTTAAAAAATAATAAGACAATTGATCTAAACTTAATCCATGTGACCATTATGAATTTGGATGGCAATCTATATCATAAGTCGTTTTCTATCCCTCTTTTGTGATCTTCCTTTTCTTTTTTGTCTTTTTTTTCTTCAAAGTATTGGTGGAAAATTAAGGCCCCAGTGTCCAAGCAAAAATAAGATAGATATCAGGATTGCATAATTTTCCTAGCCATAAAAAAATAATTACCGAAGGCTTTGTAGCTGGATTATAGATGCATTGCTCCTACTCAAGATAGGATTTCAAAACTTCCAAGGAAAAAAATCACACTACAGTTTTTTATTTTGATTCCTTGTACATCAATATCCTAAATTATCGTATTAAAAAATGTGATGTGATAATAGAAAATTTACGACTTACATAGTAGATTTTGAATTCAAATCAGAACATATAATTTTTATAAAAGTATGAGACATTCAATGTTTTACTCGCATTTTTCAAAGAAAAAAGTTTCCTTGCATCCAAAAAACAATATCCTAAATTATCACAAATTTTTTAGTTCTAATCGAATTATATTCTCATAACATAAAATTAAGATTGATATTCATTAATGTTTTCGAACAGCACTGAAAAGATTTTTTTTAATTATATATTCTTCTAATAATTTTAGTATAATCCATTTTTACAAGAGGATTAATTGGCCCTCAAGTTCAGAAACTTTTGTTGCTAATGTTCAAATAGTTTCAGAATAGTATTGGACTAACTTAGGACTGACAATTGTGTTGTATCTTTTATTATCTAAAAATGATTTTTAATTTAATTTGGAAATATACTTGATTTATCCAAAATATAATGGGAGCTTGGTCCATCAAACCCAAACCAGGTGCCAAATGCAAAGGCGAGGGAAGCTTCGAGTAATGGTTCCACATTCGTGTGGAATCAAATACCAAGAATCAAAATCAACATCATCATTAGCTACGAAATGAAATTTACCCATTTCTGTTTGTGATTAACACAAATGATGACAAACCCTACTGTCGAATGGTGGAATTGGCATCATTGCGTCTTCATCGAAAGAGGGAATTTCCATCATTGCCACTAATTTCACTATCTGTAATGATGATAGCTCCTTGCACCAGAAGAATTGGCCTTCTGTTAGTTCATGGAAAATGGGATTTCTGTCAGCATTTTCTGGCCAGCATTTCATGCTAAAATGTAAACTGGGAAACTATACTGAGCAGGCTTTTTTAGGTCAATAACAAGAAGTGGTGATGAGGGTTTAGGCCGCAAGGAAATGTGAGAAGTAAATAGGGCACAACCTTGGTTAAATCAATCTCTGGGAGAATACACCCGCCCCAGTCGTGCATGCATGTAATTATCGACAGACATAATGCGGGGCATGAAAGGCACTGCCTCCATAAACGCTTGACAATTCCATTGAATACACAAATTTTCAATTCCACAAATAAGAGGTGATGGACATTCAGAACACTGATTTGAATGCCTTTAAACGATTTGATTTTTTCTGGTAGAATATTTTTCTTTTTCTTGTTTTCCTTAATATCATTTGCCTTACAACTTTCAACCAGACAGGATTAAGTCGGGCTTTTTAAAGCTAAATAATAATAATAATAATACGAGTGAAACTTGGTGAGAATGGACGGATCAATTTACAAAATGTTTATTAGGTAGTGAAGGATTTTTAAACCATATCAAACCCCTAAATGAAATACTATCAATATAATGAATCCAACTCAACAAAAATTGGCAGTCCATGCTGATACCAACAAACATCTAAGCTTCGGCAAACAGCTAACCTGAAGCGGTGCAAGTGAGAGTTTAGCAAGGAACAACCAAAGTGTCATCACACTGCAGTTTTCTGAGCAGCAATCTCTTCTAACCGTTTCCATGTAGCTTCACTTTTTGCTTTGATTTCAACTTCCTTCTTTTCATCTTCCTGAAACTTTAGGAGGCATTCATTGAACAGCTCATGATCAAGATCTTCAAAGATCTTGCGTACATTTAAAGTCAAACTACGGACAGCTTGGTTCCAGTGGTTTCTAGCATTTTTCTCCAGAGCAGGAAAGATAATGGGTAGTATAACCTTGCGATTTTGGATGATCAAGTTCTCAATGGGATCATTGTTCCACAAGAACAATGCTCTCTCTGCCACCTGCAAAGCATCAGACACGTATACTGACTTTAACAACTTAAATAGAAAAATGAAAGCTATCATCTCACCAGGTATCACAGTTAAAAACTAAACACCATAGATTAAAGGACACCCATTCACTTCTATGAAACGTGTTTCCATAATAAATTTAGTGATTCAATCCACAACAGCTTCAAACAGACTAATGGCAGGTTCACCATAATGGTTAGCATTTTTCTCAATAGATATGGCCACAGTTTTATTTCAACATTTTATGTCTAGTATGTAGAAATAAACATAACATATTATCACATGCATCACCATAGGTAAAACAAACACTCAAACATGACCCGAAATGGAACTCAGATTCTAATTCTGGATGGGATTCACATTCAAGTCTTATTTTATTCAATTACTTGTAGTAGAATCACAATATTGCCAAAGAAACAGTAATTTATCACTGTTAAAACACAAAATCTCACTACATACAGAATTCTAATCATTGTTATTGCAAAACAAACCATGTTACACAAGAAATGGAAAGACTGCCCCAGTCAATTCCTATTCTAAAGCTATCATTTCTTTAACTTCTTTTTTAACCTAAAAAATAAAAAGAGAAGAGACACAATAGGAAAGATGGGGGTAATACAATAATGATGCTGAAACTTGAAACAGAATGTCATCATACACGAGGATGCAGATTACCAGACTCGGATTTAGAGCCAACTGAATGATTAACATCAAGCGAAGAAACATTTGGCCATTCAAGACCTTTCATTCAAGCAAAAAAAGAACATGCCTTAATTTTACAAATTTAAAATTTTACCATATAGTAGTAAACCAATAAAAATTGCTTGATTTTCTTGATGGGAATTTTGCAGTCTATTATGAACCAAAAAGCATAATAAAATTCTAGAACCTATATTGCTTTTGAACAAATGGATACTAAACTGTAGTTTCATCATCTGATGTGTGTTTTCAATGAGAAAAATATAGAATTAACAAGACATGGCATTGACCAACTTTGATAGTCTCCAGCAATTTTCTTACTTCTACATAGGCCTAATTTGAACCTCCTACAACCAAGAAATAAACTATCAGTTCCTTCAATGGAAAGCTAAGCATTTTTTAATCCAGTTTTAACTCTCTATATAGTTTTTTTTCTCAGACAAGTTTCCTGTTCATACACTCATGATGTTTAACATCATCTTCGCCATTCCGTTTCTTTACAGAATATAAGACACCTTTATAATTCTCTCTTTTCATATCTTCTCATCCAATTTAACAGGTGATGGTAATTTATAATATGAATTCTGAAAGAATAACATAACAAGAGCAACATACAAATTCTAAGTAGATGAGACTTGAGAGAATCATTTGCAACAACACTACCCGACTTGCTCAACAAAGCAGAGTGGAAACAGTAGTAACAAAAAAATAACAAAAAACTTCTAGAATCTGACTGCAGAGATCTCTTCGCTAATATAATGACTAGAGCAATAGTGAAGTTATAAACAATCTTGCTAATATGATGCATGTTCGCAGAAGTTCATATTTTTCCATTAATAAATAATGGGATGCACGTTACAATAGTGAAATGAGTTGCACATTTATGAAGAAGTGTTAGATATTAAAATCTTATTACCTGAAAGTGTGAGCTGTTCAAACACCGAGCAAGTTGCTGAAACAGGGGCACTATAGAGCGCTGGAATTCCGATGGCTGGGTTGCTTCTAAAACCTCCTCCAGCTCATTTAGGAACATGACCTCCTTTGAACTATTAGTGACAGGCCAGTATTTCAACAATCCCTGTATTACAGTATCAGCAAGCTTGCAGTCCTTCTCCACAAACTGCGTAATGCAGTAAGATAATTGTTGGTGATACATCGCTAAGCATCTAGGCTTGTGCAGAGGAATCATAGCTCGTACAAGAAACATTTTATGTTCTTCTTTCAAAGGCAGAGCAAACCCATTTATGATACTGCCCAGAATTTCTAAAAGCTCAGCAATACCATTGTACTTCTCAGTCTCAAAAATAAACTGATAGAAAATGTTATTGATAGCTCTCCTGATGAATGGACGATGCACCATGAATTTTCCATAGATGCGGTGAAGAATTGTTTTCAAGTATTCCCTTTCTCTGGGATCTTCAGAGTCAAATAAGTCCAGCAACTTAAGAATGAAGGGTTGATCAATATATCTTTTTGCCAATTTTGCATCTGTCTCAGTAGATGATACAAACCTTAAGAAAAGTTCATACACAATTTGCAAGTGCGGCCATGCTGAATCCATAGACGGCTCATCCTCCTCCAAATCAACACCATCTATAACTTTGTTCTCACGTGGTTGAGGGGTGAATGTCCGAAACAAGTTTGCAGACACCATTTTCATAACTTCTTGCATAGCAATTTCAGAGAATTTACCGCTTATGGAAGTTACATAATCCACCAACTCCAGTAATGTCTGTCGCTTTGTCTCCTTTTCCTTTAGGTTCTTCGTAGGATCGGTAAAGTCAAATATGACGCAACACATGTTCAACTTTTTAATAAACAAGTTCTGCTTCTCGGAGTTTGGAACATCCTTGAATCCAGGCAGTCCTTCATACTGAGAAAACCCTAGAGTTCCATTCAACTTTGAATTCCCTCCATGATGAATTGCTACATCTGGAACAGAACTATTTACTGCTATGGATGAGATGCTTGAATTGGCAGACTTGCCATCACTACTTCTTGAGCCACTAGAGACATTTGAATTAGCAGCATGATTGCCACTGTGGTCACGATTTGCAGTTGACTTAGATGACTTTCGCGGAAGCTTACTAAGTATTTGTTTGAGCATAATTTATAAATAAAAGACAAAATGCCGCCCCACCCTAACAGAACAACAACAATGTTTCCCGAAATATCCAATCCAAAATATCCAACCCTACCAGAATTCATCAACCAAAACCAATATCTGCAGTCCGTAGTATGCAATAAACCCACTTCAAGATAAGCTATAAAATAAAACCATTGTGTTGCACCCAACGAAAGGCCACTCTATCTCCAATCTATAATTCCAAAAAGTCAAGGAAAGAACACAGATGAAACCCCTTCCCTATTCACAAAATCAAAAGCAAACACACAAAATCATTTAATTCCCCAATCTCAATCAACCAATACAGAAACCCTTATTAGTAACACCTTTTTACCTCTACAAAGATCTGAAAACCCTTTCTCACTCTTCGCCAAAAGCCCAGTACCAGAAATCAAAACTTTTTTACGACTATTATAAAAACCCAAAAGTGCAAAATAACTCTAAAAAAAGGAGGAGCAACTTTCTAAATTGAATTCAAGATAGTAGAAAAAAAGAAGAAAGGAAAAGGAACCCTTTCTTCTCTGTATGTACTCTACTAGAAAAAAGAGAAAACTACACAGCATATTCAACACTTTCCGTCATCAAATTATATGCTTCAAAACCTGAATTAAATGGAAGAAAAAAAAAAAACAGAGTTCTGCTTTTGAACAAAATTGAAGTGAAACGTGAGTTGCAAATAAGACAAAAGGAGAAACCCAAATCCAGAAACCAAATAAAGATGCAGATAGTATGAACCTTACAGAGACGGGAGAACACAAAATTTTGCTGCTTGATTCTCTCGAGTCTCGATGTTGTTTGTTGACTGAGAAAATTTCTTTCTATTTTTTTTTTTTCCGCTTACGAGATGAGATCATCAGACGGGCTGCGTATTTTAATTTGTTCTCTTAATACACAGATATTATTTTTATTATTATATAAATGTATATTTCTACTTTGTGATACTCAGTCAAATACGAACGCACGCGGTCGCTGCTATTTCAAAAACGAAGGCCCGTTTTTCTCTATAAACGTCTCTTTATCATGTCGTTTTAAGAAAATTATCCTAGGCTGCCTAACCCCAATATAATTGGGTTACCCGATGGACAATAGCGTTATTATACTGTTCATGAACAGGAAAACAAAAACAGATTAACTCGTGCGATGAATCGGTGCAAATTACGAGTCTACAGTGTCAATCAATGTATATGAACAGTATATGCACAGTAAATCACCGTTTTCTTTTAGTTTTTTTTGTTAATATCGAACTGCAATGCAACCCGTGAAAGATTGTTTGGGAGTGAATTTTAAAAATATTTTTGAAAAAAAATATTTATTTTTTTATTTTAAATTATTTTTTTATATTTTAGATCATTTGATAATAAAAATAATTTTTAAAAAATAAAAAATATATATTATTTTATTACATTTCTAAACAAAAACTACTTTAAAAAGAAGCTATAATTCCAAGACAAAGATTATTGTGATTTAATCTGATATTTTTAAGTTTCATTTATACAAAAAAATAATTAAGTTTCTTGTATTTCTCGTGTAGAATTACTTGGTGTTTTTGGCTAACTTGTAAATTCATAATTTGGGCGTTTTTTGCTGGTAAAATTCCATTACAGGAATTATTGTTTATTTTTATTTATTTTGTATGGCTCAAGAAGCTTGTTGGTGTCTCTAAGCTATCAATGATTCCTTGCCATGCCTGAACATTATAAGATTGGAAGTGGTCTTATCACATGCAATGTGTGAAGGCCGGGTCTATTACAACGTAATTAAAAAGCCATCAACCTTCTGAACGAGGGGTCACATGAAAGCATGGCTTCCAGCTTAACCTTCTGAACAAGGCCGGGTCTAAATTGATGTTCGCTTTTATGGTTTGGTTTATTCATTGATTCTGGTGGAGTTAGCGAGAGATTAACGAGTTGGTGAATTAATCATATGGTTGTCTTTCTTTTTCGACAGCTTATTATACTTTGCCTGTTCCTTCCCTTGAACTCTAACCGGGGCATTTCGAGACATTGGGACCATTAAGCATTAGCTTCAATTTCACAAACCTTTTTTTATGGACCACCAGACAGGACGCTTAATCCTGCAAGGTCATGTTATATATCCTTCTTGAATCCTTGCATTGGGGCAGAGTTGAGACACCTTTTTTTTCCTGTTACGCAGAGAACCACAGGCCCAAAGAACAATAAATCATCAACATCTTCTCCGATCACTCAAAAGACGCAAAGTTGACACTAATATGCATCTGCGTGCCAGTGGAAGCAACACCAATAGAATGCTTTTCAATCTATTGCTAATATTTATTTAGAAGACACGACGTTGAGGGTACATTGCACAGCCTTTGTCAGTGGATTGTTCATTAAGAATATCCTAAGATAATATTACTGATTAGAAAGTAGCGGTATGTTTATATATTTTAATAATTCCGTTCAGAAACCCTGAAATTTGCGACCGCCAGACCAAGCAAGCCTTTAAATTATTCCGACTTGCCATTACGAATGCATCATTTCAGCTTATCAGGCAGGCAAGCGCAAATGACTTGTTTTTTTCTCAAAAAATAATGATCAACAGCTTAGCTGGAGTCCCGGGTACAGCAGCACGATTGATTACTTAAATTAATATACACAAATAAAAAGTGTTGGCAATCTCGAATGCAATTTCTAAACCTGATTTATGAGAATTTCGCGTCATTGACTATATTTGGTTTTGCTGTCAATAAAGGCATTAATAGATGGTTCTCTTCCAAGAAAATCTGACAAAATTTCAATGGGATCCTTTGCTCCTCCCATGGCCAATACCTGGTGAGATATAAACAGCAAAAAGATTTAAAAAAAAAAAAACAATTGCCATCAAAGATTATATATATTATTTATTCATAGAGAAGCCCTTGAATAGCTGCGTCTTCCATGGAAACATTAATGGCAAGCCTTTTAGAATATTGGGTGTCAACATATCAAACAAATGAACAGAATGGCAGGATTGAAGAGATTACCTTGTTCCTAAACTGCATGCCAACATGGTGGTTTACGAGATCATCACAAAACTTTGAAGCAAATATGTCAGTTGCAAAGACCTAAATGGCATTCAAGGAATCAGTATTTAATTTTTTCTGGGGGCACCATTGCTGGGGAAATGAATCATGGAGACAATAAAAATGCATTAATTTAAGACAGTCCTAATGTATTGTATATGGCACCCTATGGTCATGCAGTAGACTATTTAGATAACAGAGTTATGTAAACCTCGCTCCAAATACGGCTGTAGCAAGCAGCTTCAAAACCAATAGCACTGCGCGGAAAACATGAAGCTGGATTGGTTCCTTCCAACATTGGCAGGCCTAACATGACCTGGAGAAACAAAGGTAAATATATTATTATTATTATTATTATTATTATTATTATTATAACTTTACAAGGGTGGTGTAGATAAGATTCCCCATCCTCTGCACTAGATTCATTTGTTGCTCTATATGCTACAGGAATAGTGGGGTAGCTCTTACCTTAGGATGAAGATGTTTGAATAACTCGACAATGTCAACATTGTCAGTTGAATGTATAATTTGATCAAAAAGACCTGACAAGATAATCCCAGAAACCTTTAAGTTATACTCAGAATAAAGAGAATGATCTTCATAAAATTATCCAGGAACAGGCATCTTTTATGTTTATATGCATAATTGCAAGAGTGGCTTTGAAGAAAGAGGCAAAAGGAAGTAAAAGAACATCAAAAACTCAATATCCCGTAAAAATTAGAATAGAACTAGATCACATGTGTTTAGACTCGTAGACACATTTTTGTCCTACTCAAATCTTGCTCCTAAATAGGAAAGTCCTAATAAAAGATAAAAGACATTTATCCTGAGAAAATATGAAGACTATAAACACACTAGATTTGACTTAAGTTACCAAAATATCAGAATGCTTTTTTCATAGTATTTTACAAACTGACTCTTCCCCTACTTCCAAATTCAACTGTCACTCAAAATGAACACCCGCCAATCAGACACTACCTCAAACACAAAGTAACATTAATTCAACTTATAAAACTGCAGTACTACACTAAACAATATCCTTTTATCACAAGATCACACACAACAAAATCCCGCCAAATGAAATTATATAAAGAGCACCAATATCCTTTGTCTTGTAGTTGTGTCGGAAATGACCAACACAAAAAACGATTGACATGAAAGGGGGGGGAAACCTTTGGATTGCTAAAATGATATAAACACCTTTAAGGATTCTTACATTTCAAGGATGTCTTAAACAACCATGTTCACAAACCAAAAAGATATTGTGAGACTTACAATAAAGAATTTCCTGCTTCAACTTAAGCATAGAGAAGGAATTTCGCCATCTTTTAAGTGATTTGCACATTTCATCATTGATGGGCTTTGTGATATCCTTCAAATCATAAATATAATCACTAGCAGTGTCAGCAGATCTAAAGAGATGACTTACAATTCCATTCAGTAAGAGTTAACAAATGACCACCAGGTGTTCATATGAAGAACCAGCCAAAATACATGATAGGAAGAAATGTCTTTCGCAGGTTGCACAATTATGAGACCATATACACAAGCACACTTATTTAAAGAGGGGAGGAAGGGAGAATATGGTTATTATACCCTATCCTCCCTTTCCTTCTCCTTTGTGAGTTTTGAAGAGCACAAGACCATGTTACAGTCAAGAATTTACTGCAAAAGAAGCATGTCACCTGATAGAAACCAGAAATCAACTTAAGTGAGAAGCTCTCATAGCACCTAAAAAATTCCACAAGCATTGAAAGGTAAGTCAGTGCCCTGACACAATAAGAAGGCTCGATGTAATAAGGTTGCTTACCAGTTTTCTAGCACCAAAGCAGGGATCTCCACGAAATCAGGATCAACTCGCAACCCAGAGAATCTGGCAAAGGATGCACGATTGCAAATATGTTGGACCTAGAACCTCATTATCAATAAAAGCCAAGTTACACATCCTTGGCATCAAACCACCTCAACATTTCGAGCTACTGAAAGAGATTTTGAAATGTAACAAATGGCATTAATAGAACGCAACGTACCACATGGCCAAACTCATGAAAAAGACTAACCACTTCAGGGAATCTTAATAAACCAGAGTGCCCACCATTGCCTTTTTGTAATTGGGAGATAAGTAATACCACAGGTATCTAGTTACAGAAAATCACGGTCAAACCAGTATAGCAGCTATTTTTAAGGACAGACATGTGCTTATGGGACTTTTAGCTTATTGGATTATAAACTTGACTGGATCAAAGCAAACAAAGACAAGGGGTCATAGCAACTCATAGAAGAAAAGTCATCAACTCCTTTGGCTAATTTATTTTTCAAATAAAAAATCATTTTTAGTCATTGAACTAATGGCTGATTAATGATTACTCTAGTTCAACCAAACAAATTTAAGAAGGATGAAAGAGTCATTTAAAGTGATGAGAGCAGGCATAACCATCTGAAACAGCCATAGGATATCCACATGACCACAAAAGAATGAAAAAAAATTATTTAACAATAAGATTCTTGAAAGGAGCTGTCAGAAGTGAGTTGAAATTGTCAAGGATTAGAGATATGAAAACTTGTTTACAAAACTCACCTGTCGTTGACCACTGTGTGATAATGCACCATTTTGAAGAGCAACTACACATGTATGACCATATTTTCCTTCCCTGTCATAAAACAATACCATTTATTTTAGAAAAGAAACCTAAAACTCAAAACTTAATTTACAAATCCAAGTAAGAAGCAAACCTTATGTATATATCAAGGTAGAAATAACCCAGGAGTTCACCTGAACTTAAGTCAAAAACCGAAAAGACACTAACATCACCATGCCAAACCTCAGCATCTGCAACTTCCTGAAATCTTAATCCTACATGAGGCAAGATGGGGCACTGATCATAATATACTTGGCATCACACTTCATACTTCATTAGATGAAAGGCGAGCAATAAATTAGGAAGACTCTAAATTCTAGTATTGTAAATAAGATAATTACCAAAGAGGTCTTGGGTTATTTTGAGGATTCCAGACAGAACCACATCCACAGGAAAGTATTGTTTAAGAGCTCCAAAGTCCAGATCAAACTGTGATTCTTCAACCCTCTTCGCATAGTACAGTAGATCTTCAATTCCAAATGGAAGCTCTCCTTCTTCTTTCTTCTGATGCATTGCCACAAGAAGAAAAGTAAGTGTATGGGACATTAGAAATAAATTGGCATCGGTGAAAGATGCCAAAACAAGTTCCAACCTTCAAGTCCTTCAACAAGGCAAGCTCCCTCGTTGCCAAGTCAGTTAAACTGGCAGAGATATCCTCTAAGAACTCAAACACCTGAAGAAAATAGGGAAAATGGCTTGATGAATTTAAGAATAAAAGCATCATTCAATAGAACATTAATAAGTTGTGCTGACTAAACAGTGAATGTCATAACATAATAAGTTTTATACAGCCAAGTCTAAAACAGAACAAACGAACAATTCAATCAATGTCCTCAACTCAGCGAATCTATTCAGACCAAGATTCATGAAACAGCAAGGAAGACAGCTTGCGAGTAATTTTACACTGTCTAGGCTGATTTGCAAGCATAAATGGGAATATAGGAGGAATGACATAAATGTAAAACAGTTTAAGACTCTTCTTTTTTAAGTAACTACTATTCTTGTTGTTGGTTTCGTTTCCAAATTTGAGCAGTTTAGAACATAAGTGATATTTGATTGTTCATTGTATCACTTTATATTTCTTTTTCATATGTTCAATGCAAAAAAAAAAAAAAAAAGTAACTGCGTTCTAAAATCAAACGTGATGGTTATGTAAACTTAAGAGGTCAAAGCTGGATATTTAACACACTTGCATAAAAGATCTGCAATTTTAAATTTGTTTTCTTTATGAGAAGGTCGGGGTAGAAAAAATGATGAATCTACCTCAAAAGAAATGTGCCTGCCAAAAAGTTTTATCTATGGTTTTCTTAAAAGAAAAACAGATAGAGGGAGAAACCATGTCAACATTACAGAGTTAAAACAGCAATGGCATATCCACTAGCCAACAAATATAAGAAAAATAAATAACATCTGCTAATTATATAATTTGATGTTTTGATTGTTAAATGGTTGTGATGTATATGGAATGAGCCTATGCAAAAACTGAAAGCTAAATCAGCATAATTAACAAAAAAAATTTAGCTTCATCTTTATTTCTAAAATGAACACAATACGTAACATTGCTTTATGAAAATGAAATCGCACAAACTCACATTTTCAGCTTTATCCATTGTTCTTAATGAACATTATATGTAATATCGCTTTACAGAAATAACATCACACTAACCTTTGTGGATGTCTTTGCCATTCTTAGATCCACAGCATAGTCTGCATAGTTTGAATAGCCAAATAACCGAGCATATTTATGGCGCAACTCAACCTACAACACAAGAGTATAAAAATATATTTGAAATGATATTATAAAGCGATGCAAGTAAACGACAACTGCAGTTTTTAGATTTGATAAACAGATACATTCTAGACTTGGCAGCTAACAAACTTTTGTGCCATGCAAAACTATACCAAGAACTTTTGTCCCAGAGAATCTTAATAAGAGTCACCTCTACACTTCAAATGTCTTAGTTGTGTCCAAATGACAAAGCAGCACATAATTGTGAGTTGTAACTAAAACTATTGACACTAGATTTTAGGATTTTTACTGCCGAAATCTCAACATCAAATAGCATATTATAGTCAAGTAAAAGGTTCCCTTCCTGAAAAATAGAACAATTTAGTGAAAGACAAAAAAGAGCACAGCTTTGGACCATATCTTATAAAACAGATGCATTTTGGCAATTTAAAATAAAATTATGATCCCAGAGAAAAATATATGCAATATTTACCAAGCTTTCCAGCACAGAGAGATTGACTTCTCCACACCTCTTCCCGTATGCTGCAGCAACCATCCTCCTCGTTGTTCCTACCTTCACAGGCTCAAAATAGATAATGCAAGCATTCATATTAATATTCCATATATACTCAAGTAAAACTGTATCAAAGATATGTAGTGAATCCAAAAACCAAAATTAAAAGGTAGGGGTAATATGAATATCCTTTCTAGTGAAAAATTGGTAGAGCAGTAGATGATGCGAGCCTAAAACAGGCAAGCAAAAAGTTGGCACCAGCTGGTGACACATGACACAAAATAATGAGCCCTGTAAGATCATACCTGGCAAAGCTCCAGCAGTGCTAAAACATTGTGACTTCTCAACGTGATCTTATACCTGTCATTTCCAGCCTTCTCTAAGCTCTGAAAAACAAGTGAAGTAGTTCCAACATAACAAGACAAACATAAGAGACAGTTCGCCTGACTTATATGAAGACAATCCAGAACTTCCACAACAATTCTCATTAGTTTCTATTTGTTTTTCCTTGGGATATAAATTGCTCACATAAAGGTTTAACCAAAATCAAAAACTTATTATCCCAGATTAAAAGTTTCGCGTATAAACTGTGGATTTGTTTGTGATGGAGTATCTTTCAGCACTCTGAACATGGTGAGTCAATGGCGTTTATCAAGACTTGCAACCATCAAGATATATAACTGAAACATTCACTTAATTCCATTTTCAGCCATACACCTGGTTCAAGTTACTCCCATTTTCAGTCATCCAGAAAATCTTATTAAATAATGGTGGTTCTGACACTTCAAGCAAAATCACTCCATAGTTGAAAGCGATAGAAATTTTACTTTGAGAATTGAAGGAAAAGGAAATGTTATTTCAAATTACTGTCTGTAGACTGCAGAGAATCCTCCATTGATTAGGTGAAATCAAGTGAGAGTTAACATTCAAGGAATGAAAAGAAAAATACCAAGGAAACAAAATGAAAAGTAAGAGTACCTTAAGGTACTCTGGTGGTAATCCAACCAGCTCTGCCTCACTGAAAAGAATACAGCTGTTATCATCATTCAAATTGTGAATGTATTGCAAGCTTAGCTCTTCAATTTGAGCTCTCAAACGCTGTACTTCCTCTTTCTTGGTAACAGTGAGATTCAAACCATTCTGCTCAAAGTCTCTAACCTGTCACTGATCAGGAAAAAAATCAAAACTTCCATTGAATATTTATTCTGTTTAACAAGAATCTTGAGAAAACATCAAATAAAAGATATTTATATTCCTAAGAGCAATGCAATCATTCAGTGGATGCAAGAACTAATAAAAAGAGCACTGTAAATCAGGTTCCAAGCCTCGAAGAACCTAAAAATGTATAAATTTCCTTACCAGGCACTTAATGTAGTGTTTAGCTTCTGGATTCATCCACTCCCCCTTTGAGGCAAAGGCCTTTACAGCACGGTATACGTCTTCGCGTTTACTGATCAGCATGAAACAAGACAGTGTTCATTTCTGTATGCAATCAAAACTATTGGATTTCAACACTTTAATTTAGCATTATCACATTGTTGCATTTACAACCAGAGTACGCCAAAACATATGATTATGGGAGCTGCTCTAACACAAATGCTGAGAGCATCACTACTAAACATGTTGAACTTGCACCAACTAAAAGCAGCTGATTTAAGATTTATCATGGTCTAGTCTCAACCATGCTCCACATCAAAACAACTCCACAGTTTTCCTGAGAAGCACTACTTGCAACCTTGCCCATCACCATTTCCTGCCTCAGTGATCTTTCTAACTATTTTGAGGCAGCCATCATGAATCAAGCCACCAGTGGAACACCCATATTCAACCCGTAGAGACACCATGCAACTTAACCTTCCAGTATTTGTTTCTTCTCTATAAATGTCTCTCCTTCGCGAACACAGATAAAAGCAGCACCAAACTTTTCTAAAGTGCATAAAAATGAGAATAAATAAATCAAACCTGCACATCAAAACGTGAGCATCGATTCGGCGTTCTGCTTCCGCACTCGCTTTCCGCACGTCTTCTAAAGTGGAAACCAACTTTGGAAACACACAAGACTGGACCAGCGGGAATTGATGTGCCTCCAAATCCGCTAGGGGCGATACTACATTCGCATATGTAACCTGCAAGTTTTAATCGACAGGAGAGAAGCATAAAAAAATCTACAAAATTAGGGCTTTAATTGCATGAAAAAGGATAAAAAATGAGAATACCTTGTCAAGAGGAACTGAAGCAACGGCGTCGTGAACCTCTTTCGACTTAGCAATGACTCGGTCAGCTAATTTGATAATCTCAGATGCCGAGAGATTAATGCGAACATTCGACCCCGAAAGATCTAAATGACCACGAAAAGATAACAAGTAATTAGACTCAGGCAATGCTGAAGCAGACTAAAACGAGAGAGCGATAAATGTGAGAGCAAAACCTTTCTTGTTGGACTTTTTGCGGCGGGAGTTGAGGGCGGAGATAGCCAAACTAAGAGCGAGAGCAGCGAGAGCAGCAGCTCCAGTGAAGGCCAGTAGGCTTCGTTCTTTCTTGTGTTTACTCGTTTTGTCGCTCTGATTTTCTGTCATTTCCATCTCTCTCGAAACCAGATTCAGATTTTCAATTGGGAGGGAAATTTTGGGCAGCTGATAGGAAAATGACAATTGACTTTCCCTTGATTTTATTTCATCGGGAGGACCGGAGGAGGAGATGGTGACTATGATGATAATATATTTTCCGGGCCGGGCCACCTTCATTGATAGCGTGGCACCTTCGGGCTAAATGCGGTCCGTAATTCGCCTAGATTTTGGGTCATCGGCCCTCAACAGTCCAATTCCATCTTTCCTGGGCTCAATTCCCTGCTATTACTAATTTGCTTTTAAAAAAAATCGAAATATATTTGAATTTATTATTTATTTAAAAAACTAAATTCTACTGAATACAAATCTATCTGATTATGAATCGAAATCATTTATAATATTTTTATCTTAGAATTTATTTTTATTTTTTTGTATTTAGCTTATTTAATTTTTTCCAAGAGTTTTAATTTATTTTAATTTTATTCTTCATTTGAAATTGATCGTGTATATTATTTTTTATTTTTATCGTTATTTTTTTTAAATCCTTTTAATTTTTTTTGTTCTCAAGAATTTAATTCATTGTAGTTTTTTTCTTTGATTAAAATTAATAATGTATTTGATTTTTCATTTTGATCTTTATTCTTTTAATTTTTCATTTGATATTAATTACTTTGATTTTTTTATCCTTTTTGGGCATTCTTTATTTTTCGTTCAGATTTGATATATTTATGCTTTTAGTTTTAGTTTTTACCTTTTGTTTTTCTTGTTGAGTTTTATTTGTTCTTAAAATCATATGATTTATTTTGGTCTTGTCTTCTTTTTTTAATGCTTTTTTTGTTAAAAAAAATTATTTTTTAAAATAATTTCATAGTTTTCATTGTTTATGCAATAATAATAATAATAATAATAATAATTTTAGTGATTGTTTTTTATTTTATTTTTTTATTTGTTCTCTTGTAAAAGTGTTTTTTATTATTATTATTCAGGTAATAGTGTTTTTTATTATTATTCAGGGCAATTTTATAATCATGGTAATGATAGTAACATAACAATGGATTTTCAATTATGTTTACTGTTTTTATAGGTAGAAAATCAATTACTTATTTATATCGTTTAGTTATTATAGGTGTTTATCCAATTATATTTTATTATTGTGTTTCATTTAAACGAAATTATAAAATGAATTGATCCAGATACAGTGAATTAGATAATTAAAATATCCATATCTTTTTGTTTTTTTAAAGGAGATGATAAAGTTATACTTGTGATTTCATCAAAACTTGTTAAACTAATAAATATATATTGATTTAAATTCATATATTTTGTTGGAGCTTCGTGCTTCACAAAAAATATTCACAGATTTATTATTTTGACTAAATTTATAGCACTGTAGAAACAAATTTGCACTCTTAATTAATTTATTTTGTGTTTAAAACAAAAATAATTTTGGCCAACTCAGGCAAATAGATAATATATAATTATAGATATATATAAACCGCGTTGTCATTTCACTGTGAATAGTCTACAATGGATTCACACGGTAAAATGATAATTTTACCCCCAAAGACCGAAAAAATTTAACCCCGAGACGAGGAGCGTTTTCTAATTTTTTTTAGGGGATACAAATGGCCTTCCTGAATTTATTGCAGAGTGAAATAACGATTCTAGCCATCCTAAATGACAAAAACTGCCGCCTACAATCGCTGCAATTTGGGGTATTCCAATACCTGCACCTGCGGTTTTTTTGTAAATATCATTGGGTCCATGGATGTATAAGTAATTGGTCAATTTTTAATTATTATTTTTCCCATGAAACTGTAGGCGCGTCGTACGGACGCTCTACAATATTATTTCGGTACGGGCCTTTTAGTAGGCACTTGCGGTGCAATACGACTGTTAAAACTGGCATTTCTCCGTGTCTTCTAGTGCATCTTCATGTTCTCTTCCTCTTTGAGTGATGTGTGGCATGTGAATGTAGTCGTAAAATCACCGGTAAATGATTTTCTCCCCGCCTCATTTCTCTCTCCTGCTAACGGGAAGTGTGTTCAAGTCCCTCTTATTTTCGGGTGATTTCATCCTAGTCTCTAAAGTTTTTATTTCGTTTTGCTTATTGATTTTTCAATTGAAATTTCGATTATTTTCAATTATGCTCTTCAAGTGAAATTGATTATATGCGGTAAGTTTCATTTTGGTCCTTCATCTTTTGATTTTTTGTTTGCTTTTGGTTCCTTTAATGATTTTTATATGCAAGTTTTAATATCTTCTAATTTTATCCTCCAATTGAAATTTGTCATGTATGTTAATTTTTATTTCGATTCTCATTTTTTTAATTTATTCAACAATTGCACGGTATTGATTTTTTTAAATCACTTTATTATTTTTTGGTCCTGGAGTTTTGATTTGTTTCATTTTTATCCTTCAATTGAAATTAATTACATATTTTGTTTTTTTTATTTTAGTACCTATTCTTTTAATTTTTTTGGTATTAATTCCTTTAGTTTTTTATTCTTCTTGGACAATATTTATATTTTGTCCATATTTATGCATTTATTCTTTTAGTTTTTGTTTTTAATTTTTATCGTTTTATTTTTTGTCAGGGTTTTATATTTATTCGGTCCCATTATGAAATTTTAATTTATATTGATTATACTGCATTTGTTTTACAAAAATCTCTTTATTATTTTTCTGTCTCAAGGTTTTGATTTGTTGCAGTTTTATTATTAAATTATAATTAATTATATATTCTGTTTTTTATTGTGACCCTTATTCTTTTAATTTTTATTTAATATTGATTCTTCTTTTTTTTCCGGTTATTATTGGACAATATTTGTTTTCTGTTCATATTTATTTATTTATGCTTTTAGATTTTATTTTTAATTTTTGTCGTTGCATGTTTTTGCCAGGGCTTTATTTTTATCAAGGTCCGTTCTGAAAATTTAATTTATGCTGGTTATACTGCATTTTATTTTTAAATTTTTTTTTATTTTTTTTCGGTCCAAAGGTTTTGATATGTTGCAAGTTTTCTCATCCAATTAGATTTAATTATATATATTATTTTTTTTTTATCTTGGCACTTATTTTTTTAATTTTTATTTGGTATTGATTCCTTTGGTTTTTTTGGTCATTCTTAGAAAATGTTAATTTTTTATCCGTATTTATTCAGTTGTATGTTTAGTTTTTATTTTTAATTTTTATTATTTTATTTTTGATTGAGGTTTTATTTTTATTCGGTTAAATTTTGAAAATTTAATTTATAGTAGTGATTATTTTAAAATTAGTATTGCTTATTTTTTCTATTTGTTCTTTTTTTTTGTGTTTTCTATTGTTTTTATCTATTTTTTGGATCATATGGTTTTATGATTTTATTATTTGTACGATGATAATGATAATTTTAGTGATTTTTTTATTATATTTTATATATAAAAAAATTGTTTTATTTTTTATTTTTCAGACCAATTTAATGTTTTCATCTGTTTGGGTAATGATGTTCATAGTAATTTTAACTATTATAGTAACGATAATAATGGTAATGCAAGGATGAATTTTTAATTTATGTCTTCTTTTTCTGGATAATGAAAATTAACTTCTTATTTTTGTTATTTAATTATTGCAGGTGTTTTTATAATTTATATTATTTGTTGTGTTTAATTTAAATTGAATTATAAAATAAAATAATCTCAATACAGTAAATTTAATAATTTAGATATTCAAATCTTCTTGTTTTTTTAATGATAATAATAATTTCATGCTGGTTATTTCGTTGAAACCTACTAAACAAATAAATTTATATAAATTAAAAATTCATATATTTTATAAAAAACTTGTACTTCATATGATTTCTACATAAATTTATTATTTTATCAAATTTATATTATAATAAAAAAATCTCACATAATTAAAAAAAAATATATTTAAAAAAATATAATAATGCCCAAGGCCAGGATGAATTGGCGATAATACAATATCGGACATCAATTGCTAGAACAGTAGAAAAAATAATTAATTGTGTGTTGAAATTTCGCATCTAAATCTCATGCCAGGCTAACAAAACAAAAACCTCATCAAATCCTAACTATATCATAACAAAAAATATGTTCGTGAAATCAAGTATAAACCGAACAAAAAATATTTATATTTTTTATTTAAAATTCTTATAACCTCGTAAAAAATATACTGAAATAATTAGTGAAAAATAAAACTAAAAACAAATAAATATTGAACGAAGACAATAATTTAAACGAAACGAAGAAAGAAGGAAATAAGAAAATAAAAATAAATTAAAAATTATTTTATATATATAAAATAATTTAAAAATAAAAAATAAAGTATTTTTAAAATACGACGCGACACGAATCCGGTAGCGTTAACTGTCAGGACATGCGATGCTTCGCGGAGGATGCTTCGAAGAACTTAGCCACGAAGGATTCCATCGGTATCTTCCAACGTTTGAAGGCAAAGATGTCGTTTCCTGTAGCCATAGACGTACGTGATGACATTGCATGCAAGTTTAACTTTCTGTTTTCTCGTCAGAAGGTTGCTTCTGATTTTTAACGGAGAGCCGTATAATAATTCCCCGCATACCGCACAGCCAAGAGATTTTTTTTCCTGGTGGGACCGTGAATACCCGGTAAATCAGTCGAATAAAGGGATTTATTTTATTTTATTTTTAAAAAAGGAAGGCAGCGAACCAGCCGACGAAACTATAAAGTCATAAATATAAGTCAACTGTAAGAAATTCAATTCACAAACGGGTTTGTTTTGTAAGGTTTTATACGTATCTCTCTCGTACGAGTTGTCGTATTCTGAGCATCTTGGAAACCTCCATTCAAATCAACATTTACGATCCTTTTTCATTTGAAATTAATATTTTTATCTACTTTTTTAAAATATAATTCGAAATTTAAGTTCTTAAAATTTAAAAATATATTAACACGTGTCGAGTTATCATATGTTAGAGTTTCTGCTGAGCCGATCCATGATATATAATGCAGAAAACACGGCGATGGTACAAATACCCTTTTCTTCTAGTTGAACGAGCACAAAAATACGTTAGGAGACAAGCAATCAGAGATAGATATTTTTATCTTATGCATTTTAAACACCAAAAATTGCTGACTGGGTGACACCTGGAAAAATACATTAGGAGACGAGCTAGGTTTCTACATGTAAGTACGATGATATTTTTGAAAATATTTTTATTTAAAAATATATTAAAATGATATTTTTTTTAAATATTTTTATGTCATGAAAATGATAAAAAAATTTATTTTTTTTAATTTAAAATGAAAAATAAAAATTTTTCAATTTTTTTCAAAAATATTTTTAAAACATAATATTATTTCTTTTTTTTTTTCGTTTTTTTATTTTTTTAAACAGCTTTTTTTTAATCTTTTTTTTTCCTTTTTTTTTAACATTTGTTTTTAGATTTTTTGAACAATATTTTTTTTTGATTTTTTGAACCATGATTTTTATGGTTTTTTGAACAGTGATTTTTATGGTTTTTTTTTTATATTTTTTTTGTTTTTTATTATTAACATAATAATAATAATAATTTAATTTTTTTTTGCTCACTCTTTTGTTAATGTTTTTTATATTTTTTTCATCTCGGGATAATTTGATAAATTTTTTTTCTTTTAACAGTTATAACAATGATAATTTTTTTTTTTTTTTTATGTTTTGTTGAAATTTTTAGGATTTTTTTAGTCTTTCATTTTTTTTCCTTTCATTATTAACACAGATAATAATAATAATAATTTAATTATTTTTCTAGCTTACTCCTTTGTTGATGTTTTTTAGGTTTTTTCAATGATAATTTGATAATTTTTATTGTTTTGACGGTAATAACAATAATAATTTTTATTTTTATTTTATTTTTTTGTGTGATCTTTTGTTGAAGTTTTTACGGTTTTTTTAATCTTTCGCTTATTTATTTATTCTTTTATAATAATAATGATGATGATGTTTTTTTTCTCGGTATAGTTTGATAATTTTTATTATTTTCAAGTGAAATGATTTTTTTTAGGTAATAATTTTTTATTTTTGTTTTATCTTTTATTTTTTTATTTGCTCTTTTGTTAATGTTTTTAGACTTCTTTTAGGAATTCACTATATATTGTGAGTGAAAACACTGTGGACTTCAATAGTGTTTTTTTTTTCTTCGTTTTTTTTTTCATTTTATTTATTTATTTATTTATTCGAACAGTGATTTTTAGGTTTTTTGATTTTTTTTTTTAATTTTTTGTTTTTTTTAAGATTTTTTTATTTTTTTAATATTTTATTTTTTTATTATTAACATAATAATAATAATAATAATAATAATAATAATAATAATAATAAGTTAATATTTTTTTTTCTTGCTCACTCTTTTGTTAATGTTTTTTAAATTTTTTTCATCTCGGGACAATTTGATAAAATAAATTTCTTTTAACAGTAATACCAATGATGATTTTAGGTTTTTTTTTTTTATGGTTTTTGAACAATGATTTTTATGGTTTTTTGAACAGTTATTTTATGGTTTTTTAGTATTTTATTTTTTCATTATTAACATAATAATAATAATAATTTTTTTTTTTGCTAACTCTTTTGTTAATGTTATTTAAATTTTTTTCATCTCGGATAATTTGATAAAAATTTTTTTTTAACAATAATACCAATGATAATTTTCATTTTTATTTGATTTTTTTATTTGATCTTTTGTTAAAGTTTCTAGGATTTTTTAGTCTTTCATTTATTTTTGGTTCTTTCATTATTAACATAATAATAATAATAATAATAATAATTTAATTGTTTCTCTTACTTACTCTTTTATTAATGTTTTTGAGTGTTTTTTTTCAGGATAATTTGCTAATTTTAATTGTTTTAATAATAAGAGCAATGATAATTTTAGATTTTAAAACTTTGATTTTGCTATTGTTATGATAGGGTGTGTTGAGCTATTTTATTATATTAAATTTCACATATATAAATATTATATTTTAATTTTGATTCAGCAAATCCTATAAAAATTATTTGCTTAGCTTGCAATGGAGAACATATATTTTTTAAAATTTTCAAATTAAATGATTTTTGTGATCTAATAATTTTTATTTTTGTTTTGTCATCTATTATATTTTTTTATTTGCTCTTTCTTTTATGTTTTTATTGTTTTTTTTTTTTATTTTCAAGTTAGATTAATTTTTTTTCCTGATAATTTTGATTTTATTTTTTTATCTGGTCTTTTGTTATAGTTATTAGGATTTTTTTTTCTTTCATTTTTTTCTGGTTTTTTATTCATTATCAACACAGTAATAATAATAATAAATTTAATTATTTTTCTTGCTTACTCTTTTGTTAATATTTTTGAGTTTTTTTCTCTCAGGATAATTTGATAATTCTAATCGTTTTGGCAGTAATATCAATAATAATTTTAGATGTTAAGACTTTGATTTTGTTATTTTTATAATAGGACGTGGTAATTTGTTTTATTATATTATATTTTGATAAGTGTGGCTATTTTTTTTTTTCAGAGTTATATTAAAATATTATTATTTAAAAATTATTTTATATATATAAAATAATTTAAAAATAAAAAAAATAAAGTATTTTTAAAATGCGACGCGACACGAATCCGGTAGCGTTAACTGTCAGGACATGCGATGCTTCGCGGAGGATGCTTCGAAGAACTTAGCCACGAAGGGTTCCATCGGTATCTTCCAACGTTTGAAGGCAAAGATGTCGTTTCCTGTAGCCATAGACGTACGTGATGACATTGCATGCAAGTTTAACTTTCTGTTTTCTCGTCAGAAGGTTCCTTCTGATTTTTAACGGAGAGCCGTATAATAATTCCCCGCATACCGCACAGCCGAGAGATTTTTTTTCCTGGTGGGACCGTGAATACCCGGTAAATCAGTCGAATAAAGGGATTTATTTTATTTTATTTTTAAAAAAGGGAGGCAGCGAACCAGCCGACGAAACTATAAAGTCATAAATATAAGTCAACTGTAAGAAATTCAATTCACAAACGGGTTTGTTTTGTAAGGTTT
Organism: Salix dunnii; assembly: GCA_015731905.1. Lineage (NCBI taxonomy): Eukaryota > Viridiplantae > Streptophyta > Magnoliopsida > Malpighiales > Salicaceae > Salix > Salix dunnii. The sequence goes on along the minus strand of CM027668.1, from coordinate 4,364,367 downwards.
TATTTGTATCTCTTTCGTTCGAATGTGATTGAGATTATTTTTTAAATGTTTTTTATTTAAAAATATATCAAATTATTTTTTATTTTTAAAAATTATTTTGACATTAACATATCAAAATAATACGAAAATATTAAAAAAATTATTTTGACATTAAGAACTCCTATATCTTATGCGTTTTTAACTCCAAAAATCGATGACTGGGTGAAAAAACATCCTTGCACCCGCGCCATGTGTTCTCGCTACGTTTATTTGATGATATTTTATTAGTTTAATATTTTTATTTGTTTTAATTTATTTTTTATTAATATTTACATATCATTTTAATGTTAATAATATATATTTTAAAAAATATTAATTTCAAGCCAACAAATAATTTCTATAGCAATACCAATGATGCTCTAAAACACCCATGGTTAGACGGAGCATGAGAACTCTTTACGAGTTTACTTAAGTACTAAGGCACGGCTGACACTTTTAGAGTTTTTTTTTTTTTTTTTTTAAATGTGGTTGTGGTTGGTTTTTAAAGTATATTTTATTTATAAATATATTATAATAATATTTTTTTATTTTTTAAAAATTATTTTTGATATAGCATATCAACATCATTTTAAAATATAAAAAAATTAATTTAAAAAATAAAATAAAATAAGATAAAATTTATTTTTTTCGAAAATACTTTCGAAAAGCTATCCAAACACCACGTTAATATGGTGAAGGCCTGATATTTAGCTCACCAAATCCAAATATTCTAGTGAAAAGCCATATCTACCTTCCATTCTCTGTTGGCAGTTGTTATTTATTAGTTTTATGCTGGAAAGTTTGAAGTTTGAACTCTATGTATGCTCACGTCATCAGAGCGCCAGATTCACGAGCTTGTATTATGGAAACAATTCCAGTTTATTTTTATTTTTTTAAAAAGGAAAAATGGTTTTGAAAAATGATTTTTTTTTGAAAAAAATGCAAGTTTTTTTTTTTTTTTGAAAATTGGAAAACATTAAAATATATTTTCCTAATATAAAACGACCTCGTTTATTTCACTCCAAGTGTTAATTATATAAATAATTCACATTGAATTCCTTACCAAACAATTATTGACAAAAATAAGAGAAATCTCCAGTTGGGTATCTAACTAAAATAACGTGGACGCAGTTGTTTCTGAACAACGTGCGCGGCTATGGGAGCTGGTTTTGTCATAGGGATCATGATGGTGTTGTCAATTGCAAAATGGAAGTTGTAAAGATAACACTGTCACTTTCAACCATTTTATTTTTGTATTTTAAAAATAAAAAAATATTATTTTAATATATTCCCAAATAAAAAACATTTTAAAAACTAATATTGTTAGGCTGTTTTAAAATTATTTTTTAATAATTTATGTTTGTTTTTTACTTTAAATAATTTTTTTAAATATTTTTAAATCATTTTGATATGGTAATATCAAATATTTTTTTTAAAATAATAGAAAATCATTTTAAAATATTTCTGAATAAAAAATATTTATTTTCAAAATTAATCTTAAAAAAACTTCTAAACAGATATTCAACACTCTTTAATGTTGAAAAAAGCATTCATTCCCCATCTCAACAATGTAATCATTGAAATATGCTTGATATGTAATAATTAATTTTTAAAATATTTTAGATTTTTTTATATAAAAATATTTTTTATATCAATAAATTCAATAAATTGAATAACATACAAGCAAAGACAACATCAAGTTTTTAATGAAAAACAAGTTAAACAGCCTGACAAACACATCAAAATGGATTTACATCTAATTTTTTTTTTCTATTTCAGCTGCTAATGCTTAATATATTAGCATTCCTTATTATTATTATTATTATTATTATTATTATTATTATTATTATTAAAAATACAGACACGTGTTAAAATGAGGAGAGCAGTCTATCCACCTAAAATTCATGTAATCCCATCATCACAAGGAATCAGTAGAGGAGCACCCAACCACACAGTGGTAGCCTATCAAGCACAGACGACACGCGCGCGCACTCACACATCTTAACCATTGGTCAAACCTATAAGCCACTATCCTCCCTGTCCAATTAGACTTAGGGTTTTATCTCTGCATTTTTAAAATATTTTAATTTAAATTATATTTTGTTATTTTTAGATATTTTTATTTATTAATATCAAAAATAATTTTTAAATAATAAAACAATAATATTTTGATATATTTTTAAATGAAAAATACTATATTTTCAAACAGAGAAAAAATAAAATTGAAAATATAATTACAGTTGTTTTTTTAAAATATTTTTTTATATTTTAATATATATATAGTCTAAAAACATTGAAACAATTTAATTTAAAACAAAAAAGCTTTCAATTCTTTTTTTTTAAAATACTCTTTTTAGACAGGCAACTAAAACATTTGACCTGAACTGGCACCAGTAACCCATCCATCCATCCATCCTTGAACTGTTGTGTGCAGCGTCGACCATTACAATGGACTACCAATTCCTTTAACTTCACTCCAACCACTTCAGAAGAAAAATCGCTGTTTTTTTTTTTTTTCTTCTTCAGAAAAGTTCCTTCTACCTATTATTATTATTATTATTATCTACAAACTAAATAGAAAAATATGTCAGTGGCCAGGAGATTGAGGGTGGTTTGTAGATGTGGTAGCAATTGTGTTTTATTAAAGTATTTTTTATTTAAAAATATATTAAAATAATATTTTATTATTACCTAAATAATAATAATAATTTACAACATCACACAGAAAAGTTTTCATGTAATAAAGAAATTAAGAGTTTGTTTGAAAGTTTGGTAATGATCACATGAAATCTCAGATTTAAGGTTTATACTTAAAAACATATCATAATAATATTTTTTAAAAAATCATTTTTATATTCACATTTTAAAATAACAATAAAATATTTTTTTAAAAAAAGAATAATTCAAAATCCAGGAAAATATCATTTGGGAGGTAGATCAAATGGTGTCTAGTTAGAGGGGTGTCTGAGATTGTCTTGATAATACTTTCCAAAATAACTTATTCTTGTAAATAAATTAAAAAATATATTTTTTTAAATATTAGCACATTAAAATTATTATAAAATATTAAAAAAACATGAAGTTCATATTTTTGCAAACTAAAAATAATTTTAAAAACTATATAAAAACATAATTAAAATTTATGCCAAACATTCCAAAAACCTGAGATCATTAACCTTGGACCCAATAACAAAACCCTAAAAAAAGGGTAAAATAAAAAGACACGTGACACGAAGGCGGGGGAGGAGGTGGAGGGGGAAACCAAGGCATCTCCCGCCACGAACATTGCGTGCGAAGAAAGAGTAAAAATTTACCCTCCCCAATTAAAAATACCACGCACACACGTGTCAATACTACCACTCCATCCCCCACCCCACCCCTCAAATCGGGACACTTTCACCGTCACCCTTCACTTTCTAGATTTTCATATTCTTGCCATCTGCTCCTGTTAAAATTCTCTCTCTACACCGTTGGGAGACCTCATCCTTCCTCTCCCTCTCTGGATCGAATTCCCCACCAGAAAAAAACCTAAAAAAATCCCCAAAATCTATCATATTTCAGGCCTTTTATTCTGCATCTTTATTTGGAAAAGAAAAAAAAAGAAAAGCTTCGTTCTTTCTAGCTCTGTATTTCGAGGATTCGATACCAAGAGACCGTGGATTCCGTTCTGGGAGAAACCAATTTAGGGTTTTACCTCTTTAATTTCCATTCAATTATCGTCTTCTCCTTCCCCTTCAGGTTCTTTTCTCTTCAATTAGGTTTCTGGATTGATCTGTCTATTCGTTTTTTTTATTCCATTTATCGCAAACCCTAATTGATTAGCAAAAAAAAAAAAAGAAAAAAAACTGACCGGTCGATTCTTTGTTCTGTATAGATAAAACGTCGTCGTTTCCGTTGGTTATAGGTTTTGAGGGACAACAAGAAACTCTGTGAAATTTCTGGTTGCGTTGTTTTAGTTTGCTATCCGGAATCGAGGGTTTTCATGCTAGATCCGTTTTTTTAATCCTCTTCTTTCTATCTTCGATTTTTTTTTTGTTTTTGTTTGATTAGATTTTTTTTTGCCTTTTTGCGTTGCTAAACATACACAAAAAAAATTGGGATTAGGTTAGCGTAGAATGGCGTTGAATTTGTCGCATAGAGCCATCTTTCCTCCTCGTCTATCTGAGGATAATTTGGTTTCACCGATGAGGATTTCGATACAGGAGAAAGTGGAGGACTGTTTTGATTATGGAAGGGATAGGAATGGCTCACAGGAGTCTGTGCATAAGGATATTCTTGATCTTTTGCCATCGGATCCCTTTGGCATGGATATAAGTACGACATTTACTGCTATTACGGGGTGGCTTGAGGATTTGGAGGTGGACTATGGTGGTTATGGTAGGGATCAGGTTTCCACTAGAGATGGAAATTATAAGCTGTTTGCTGACTTGAATTTTATTTGGAATAATGCCATGAGGTTTCAAACATATCCAGGGAACATGGGGTTCAATTTATCTAATGTAGTGGGTAGGTATGGTGATGAGCGTCCAGAGGCAAATGAAGCCGGGAATGCATCTCATCATGAGGCTCTAGGATCAGATTGTGACATGGAAGATGTTTTGAGTTCGGGAAATGAAATCATAGATAAAGAAACTGTTGGGGTTGTGGATGAGAGCTGTGGAGAATTCCAAAATGGTCATTTGGTTTGCAATGACGGAGATAAAGAAGCTCCTCATGCAGCTTTTGCTTTCGCTCTTGGTTATATGGGTGTGCGGGATCTTCTTCATGTTGAAACTGTTTGCCGATCCCTGCGTTCTACTGTTCGAAGTGACCCGCTTTTATGGAGGAGTATCCACATAGATCAACCATTGAATGAGAAGATCACTGATGATGTTCTTTTGCAACTAACTAATAGGGCTCAAGGCAACTTGCAATGTTTGAGCCTAGTGGAGTGTCCAAGGATTACTGATGATGGGTTGAAGCACGTGCTCGAAAATAATCCAAGGCTGACCAAGGTGAGTTCACATTCATCTAATGCTGTTTTTTTTTTTTTTTTGTATCTGTTCCCCAATCCCTGTTATTGTTTGTTGACATGTTGGAAGATGTGTTAATTTTCATTTGTAATTCAATTCATTGTCTTATATTTATTTTAATGGTTTGACTTAAAATGTATCGTATTCTTCTCTGCTTTTTTTATTTATTTTAAAATATCTATATGAATGTTATAATCAGTCAGATTGTAACTTTCCTCCTATTCTAGAGCCAAACTTACTTTCTGGTACTTGGTTATGAAGCATAGCTGAACTCTTTTGATTAGTGAATCCCCTTGGATTATTTCTTATATATACTACAAATGCTGATCATTTCCCGGACCTTGTTTTAAAAGATTCGTGAGTGTTGTTATATTCATGGAAGAAAATTATCCATAATTAATTCAGAAGTAGAAAAGTAGATGAAATTATTTGTAGTTAATACAGGAGCAGTGATTGCATATATTCTGCTCACCAATTTAACTGTCAGGAAGCAACATCATATGCTCTATCAACTGTTGCCTTTAGAAATATGTTGTAAGCAAAAAGCAGGTTGAGCTTGTTTTATGTAGGCCTGCAATTACAGTTCTCTGTAATTTGTCATGGCTGTCTTATGAAATAGGCAACTAGCAGTGTAGAGCTTTTGCTGGTCTGTTCTGATGTTTCATCATCCACATGGTTTATCCAGTTATAACGGACAAGTAGTTCAACATAGTTTCTTATGAACATGAAACTGATGTAAATCAACGATCCCTTTTCCCATATATGGCAAGCAATAAATGCACTAAAAACAGTGAAAAAAAGGATGGAAGACTAAGATCTTGCTCTCACATGTTATGCCTGCTCTATACCTATAATTCGCTTCTGTTGTGGTATGTTTCTGGTCATTGATGACCAGGCATTGAGATTCATTGGAAGCCAGTTTATTGCATTTTCCATGGTGCCATCTTCTGATTAGTGTTTTTTGGGCACCGGTTTTTTATGATCTCTCTATAATTTTTTCTCAGTTATCCCCCCCCTGTTACATCCATATTGCTTTATTTGATTTGATAAGATGCATATATTTCAATCCTTATCTCTCTCTTTTTTCTTAATTTGTTTATATGCAGTTGAGTGTGCCTGCATGTACAAGACTCAGCATTGAGGGCATTGTGACTAGCTTAAAGGCGTTCAAGGCAATGGGGACTCATGGGGTGAAGCACTTGCGCATTGGCGGGATCTTTGGTGTGACACAGAAGCATTTTGAAGAGCTAATGCTATTGTTGGGCCCAGATAGCCACATCCAACAGAATGGTCATAAGCCACATTTTTATTACAGAGGAAATTTATATCTGTCATGTGAGGATGATCGTACAATTGATATTGAAATATGTCCAAGATGCCTGAACCCGAGGCTAATTTATGATTGCCCTTCTGAGGCCTGCAAGGGAAAAGAGCATCCCTCTCAGGCATGCAGGGCTTGCAGCCTTTGCATTGCACGATGTGTTCAGTGTGGCCGGTGTATTAATGACAGTGAATATGAGGAAACATTTTGTCTTGAGTTGCTCTGTTCAGATTGTTGGCAACAGCTGCTGAAATGCTAAGAGAAGCAGGATAGGGAGATTGACCTCTCAAGTCTCCTGAGCTCCATAAATCTGACTGCAGTCTTCATGTTCATTGATAGAGACAGATACGCCTGCTTATGTGTTCTGTTGACTAGTCCAGAATTGATGATTGAGAATCTAAGAAGAAAATATGAGGCAGCCTTCTAGGATTATGGTTCCCTTTCTATCTTGTTTTCCCTCGGAGTCCAGTGAGCCTCTCTGGTGCAGCTGTTAGACTTCAAGTTGGGATAGGTTCATTTGCAGTCAAATATATGCGAGTTTATTTTATGTCTTGGAAAAGGAGACGCAACAAAAAAACAAAGTGAAAAAGAAAAAACTGAAGAGAACAGATAGACGGATTTTTAGCAGTTGATTAGTTCTCCAGACACTGTTGGCAGCTAAGTATCACTCTTGTCCGAGGTTGTTTTCTTTCTTTTATTATCATACCGAATAAATTCCAGGGAAGTGAGGATCGCTTTCACCCGTGTGTGATGTTCGGAGCTGGCATATGTACCTGCATGGAAGTGGGGCGTGGCACATCATGCGCTGTCAGGGCTATGTATATTTTTTTGATGATGGAAATGGCATATTGTGGTGTCTTTCATTGTTCCTAATAAACTTATATATTGGCCCCATCAGAGCAACCGGATTTTTCTTTCTGTGAATCTGAACGTACATGGTGTGCAGTTTCAGACCAAATCTGTATTTTGCAAGTGTTGTCAGCTTTGAACCTAGGGACTATGATCTGCTGCTTCTATTACTGATAGATTGCTAGTTTGATTTGTGATTTTATTCCTGGCTCCTAGCTTGCTTTCCTTGTTATGTAGAATGAACAATCTATTTTACCCAATCATGGTGGTTATGCATCAACTTTGATATTTTGGTATTGTATTTTAGTTCTTCAATTGAACGATTTTATATGCGCCCAACAGTGGGTGCCAAACTGTCACCTCATCTTTACAAATATAAAAAGAAGAGAATATGCGTTTCTAGTGGTACCTTTTTGAATCATATGTTCGCAGGTTGCAAGGTATTGTTTTTGGTCATCCATCATCGTGGTTGTAAAGGTGGGGGATAAAGGTTCGTTGAAGTTATGTTCTCTCTCACATGGTCTGACCATAACAATGGATTGACATGGTAGAATTTGAAATTGAAGCCTCCTTCCTGCGGAAATTGTTTTTGAAAATGATTTTTATTAATTTATTTTTAATATTAGTCCATTAAAACAGTTTAAAAACATTAATTTTAAATAGAATTTTAGTCAATTTTTATTTGAGCGGCACTCCAAACAGGGCCATGTTTAGTGTGCTATCAAGGCAGAGTTAAAAGTTCATTGTCAAATGGCAAATGCCACCAAGTACCAACAGCTTTTCATCAAGGCAAAATTGATACTATAACTAGCTTTTGGTGCTTGTAGATGAATATTACATGCAAAGTTTTTTTTTTACAAGAAACAAGTTGCGATTCAATAACTTACTGGTGAAATTGATGAGCTCAAGCTGTTAATGGAGAGCGGCGAGGCTTTTTCTATAGAAGAGCAGGAGGGAAATAAACCCAGGCTGGAGAGAACTTGCACCCTGTAGTTCTGGAGGCGATTGGTCCAGTCAGAGCTCTGCATCTAGTTTTCTGACAGATAAACTAGAACAAAAAGGGAAGCCAAGCCAAGAGTTCAGTTCTGCATTTCCCTCTTGCTCTATAATCCCTTCAACTGGAAACCATGGATGGGAGAAAGAAGTTGAAGGCCAGGGTGTCGTAGATGTTGGCAATATTATATGCACACTCGCAGTCAAACAAGGAGAAAACATTCCAAGCAAGATGAACAAAAGAAATTGCCTACCATAATACGATGGTAGAAGCATTCGATGATGTTGGTAGAAACACCATGTTGGATGGCAGAAGCATTCAGCAACAAATCTACAAAATGGTTATGGAATTCGATGATGTTGGACTAATTTTTGTTACACAAGTTGACCTTTCAAAATCTGCTGTCCCTTGTTTGGGCTCATAGCCTTGAAGTCATGAAAATGCGTCTGGAGGAGAGAGATGGTGCTAGCCCACGTTTCCACAGATGGAATGAACGATAATGTTGAGTCAAATTCAATATATAATTAGCTTCTCAATAGATATTGTCCCATATTCAAGCTTATAATCTCTTAGTGAGTTTTTCCCTGAAAAAACATCCTTGAAAAGAAAGAGAGGCTGCACATTAAATTTATAACTTGTCTAAGCGCTCGACTCATAGTCGGTATGGTATATTGGTATGATCAGAATTATCGGAGATATCCTACATTGAACGATGGCCTGCCAATCTGATTGAATGAGAGAAAAAATGTTTAAATATTTGAACTTCAACATTCTGAAGGAATAGAGGATGAACTTTATTATTAATTCCTAGATGGAAGTGACAGAACAACACGAGAAGCTATATTGTTTAAAAGGATGCGAACTTGGATGACAGTGGATTCTCTCAAGGAATGAAAGATGAACATGATAAAATCAGTCCTGTTCATTTCTGAGATTTCTTACGAATATCTTTCATCCATGCTAAGCTCAATACTTTCTTGCCAAAACTCTTCTTTTGCCCGCCCTTCCCCTTCTTGTCATCTTTGTTTGATGATGACTGCGGCGGAGGGTCAGGGGTGTTATAATCCCATTGATCAGCCCAGGATAGCCCAGAATCCATCTCTTTTCCCGTTCTTTATCCCCGCTGAAATATCCCCGCTTTGATATTATCTTAATTAGATGAGCATGGTTAGAAATCTATGTCAAGGCCATTACATTTCTTAAATCATCGTTGCTGCCTTCTTTACTTCTCATATGGCAGAGGTATTTTTGGTGGTCAGCTACGCAATTTTGGCTCAATTTCAACGGTCATTGCCCTTATTTCACATCAACGTCAGCCTAACCAACTGTGTGGAGGAATTAGTACGGTGCTAGTTAGTCATCCTGGCTCCAACAGTTTTAGAGAGCTGTCTCAACCTCCATTCGCTTTTTTTAGCTCAATGCTGTTTTGATTTAGCCCATATATTCGTTGAGTTGGTCATCTTCTCTCACTTGACAGGCGTGTAGTCCTAAAAAAGGTGGTGATTTCGGGAGACAAGCTGTCCATGAATTTGTCAGTCCATCTCTAGAGTAGAGAGGAAGGCTATCTCACCTACATAGGATATCCAATGTCCATGCCAAAGCTTACAAATTGCTGCATTATCTGTGTTTGTATTATCACTACCAATGCAGGTATGCTATGTTTTAACAAAAGATTCACATTCGCTGACAATGACAATGGCAGTATATATTTTGAAAATCATAGGCAATTCATAACATGTGGGCTTACTGCGAACCCATTCTTTTAAGGAATATCGTTGTTCAAATCAATATAGCCTGTTTTAGAAGGGGTGAGTATCATAGAAATGCACTCTCGGATGAGGGTTTCACAGAGGTTGCCTCAACCACCCACCTTGTACACGCGAGGCAATCTTTCTACCACAAACCAACAGATAACTACAAAAACAGGAATTCTTGATTTCAATTCATAATTGGAAAAGGACCATTACAATTTCAAGCAGATCCAGAAAGATTACATAATTAGGTATACACTAAAATTAAGGGGCTGACTATCTTTTATAGGGATAAATGATGGATCTGAGTCATAAATGTTAACACAAAATAAGAGAGCTCCATTTCTGTTCGAGACTTTTCTTTTCACCAGTTCTTATTAGTGAACTGATTGACCATGCTGTCACAACCTTCTCACTTTTCATCCTGCTGTTCTCCAGCTATTCAACCTCATTTCTATCGTTTATGGTCTCTTTTAAGTGTTTGATTTCTGCAAATCCTCTTAACATCATACACCATCATATATAAAGAGTTTGTTCCACTAGTGAGCAAAACAATGTTAGGAACGGTGATGAAACTCTTGCAAACAGATTCGGAAAAAGGTACAAAAGAGGGGACAGAAGGAAACGGTCATTAACGGAGGATCCATCATGCTTGTTGGGGGAATAGGTAGTTCAGGCAAAAATTGAGGGAAGGAAAAGAGAAAAGTGTAGTATAAGAAAACAGCAAGAAAGGAGGTCCCAGCATGGTCAAGTAGCTTACTTCCAAGGGTGAAAATTGCAAAATGTAATTCAGGACTCCATCACCTAAAAAATTCAACATGACCTGCAATCTCCCTACAAAGCAATTTGGATTCCGTGGCTAACTTCAGGCTCTTAACAATAGCAAGTCCTGTCTGTTTGTGTGTAGATGCTGGCATATATGACTTGGCCTCCTCCTCCCTTCCTAGCAACAAAGCCTCCCTGGCAGGAATGACATTTTCCCACCAAAATTCCCGTAAAATCCCATGTATTACCTCCCAATAACCACGGTCTCTACACACACGAAATATTGTACTTCCATTTGGTGTCCAGCAATACAAATCCGCCCATTCTCTATCCATTATCTCCAATTGCCCCTGCACTTGAGGCACATAATAGAAGGGCATAGTGGACCAAGGAAGACCCTTTTCAGGCTTCCCCTTATTATAGGGACACTTAACTTCCAGGATGCCACCTCCATGAAAGCAACCAGGAAGACCATCAGGGGAAGCGCCAAGAAGGCCATCAGGGGAAGCACCAAGAAGACCATCAGGCGAAGCACCAAGCCAATCATATTGCTCCTCTGAATGGATTGCAAATCCCAATGAGTTCACCTCGCGACCTGTGATGTTCCTATACCGATCTATTGCTGCTGCTTCATTAAGCACACCCCACTGCATGGCACTGTTTGCAGAAGCTTCAGGGGTCTGTGTCTCAGATTCAAACACTTTCTCATGCCAGAGCTCAGGGCGACGTTTTCCCTTCCAAAAACCCAAAGCAGTGCTGAAGGTGCTTGTTGTTAGCCTGTCCCTCCTAAGTGCAAACCATTCCTCTGAGCGCTGGGGTGCATCAGATCCAGTAATACAGGCAGCCAAAACTAGTGAAGACGGGGGGTGCACTCTGGGAGGGGCTGTTCGAGAGACCAGAGGTTCGGAGCACGTGTAAAATATCCTGCATGATCCAGTTCCATGCCTTTTCCTCGGGGACAGTGATGCAAACTTTTTATGATGAATGCTGGGAAACATGGTTAAACAGGCCTTGCTCATTGCCAAGAAAATCAGGTTGTTGATAGTGCCCTTATTTGGTGGATTGTTCCTACAAAAACCACACTCTGCATGAAAGATTAGTCAAAAAGTTGGGTAAAAAAAGAATAAACATTATAACAATAAATTTTCCGTGCAGGATAATAAACCTACAATAAGAAGTAGCAGGAGTGAATGAGTTCAAAAAAATCAGACCATGCATTTCCTTCATATAGCATAAGAAGCTATTGCTAAATTACAAATGAAGGCTGTCAAAAGTAATCAACGAGCAAAAAAGATGTATCCCCTTCTCCAGAAATGAAGCATATTCAACTCTTACTAGGTAGTCAAACAGCCTCACATCCAGAAAATAATATAAATAAATCAACGGAATATACCTGATTTTTCTATCATGGAAAAGAACTAATTTCACTCTTCCTAACAAAAGTCATATCCTTTCACTTTATTATTGATGCTTAACGAGGATCAGGCTAAAACAAAGGGTAGCCTGTTCTAGCAGAATTACCAAACATCTTAGGCACATTGAATGGAAAAATCAATTGAGGGTTTCATTTTTAAACATGTGATCTTCTTTACATCAAGTTCCATTGTTTGCTGCAATGATAGGAGCCTTACGCTTGTAACCATGCTAGCAAGCAGACACTTCAAGCAAAGTCAGAATGATAAAATTAAAACTTGCTTTCCCAATTCCCAGAAACAAGTTTAGCATCTACATTAACTGCATAGATAACTCTCAACAATGCACCAACTAGCCACAAATAACCAAATCCTTAACTGAAAATCATCCCAAAAGCTTACAGGTTTCAACCGCCAGCAAATTTAGCATAGCTTATAAATTTTGCAATCAAACACTAACAACCCATGCAATAAAATCTCCGAGGCATAAATAAAACTTGTCAAAACAAGAAATAACAACTCTTCAAATCATGAGAATGCAGCTGCAGAACAGGTTATAAGCAAGGTGTTTGATAATATACCTGATAGAGAGTTTGAGTTGGTAGCACTTATCTTTTGATGGGCTGAAACGGAAAGAGAGCAAAAGGGCCGAGCATCAACGGAAAGAAAGGAAACTCTAGATTGAATTGAAGAGAGTTGAATTAGCTTCATTGTTTCACTTTGCCGATTATCATTGCCTTTAGGATTTCAGATATTGTATTTGAAGCAAGGAGAATGAGACGAGAGGCACACAAGGAGGGGAAGGTATCGGAATTGAATAAAAGTTCTGCACCACAACGACGACGTTTTAAAAAAGATAAGTGAGATTTTGAGTGTTTTTCATATTTTGCCCCTCATTTTTCTCCTTTTATAGCCAAGACTGTTATGGGATTGGTAAGAATTTAGTAATTTTATGCTTCAAGAAAAGAGTGATTAGCATTTGATGTCCGTTAAGATGAGTGCAAGATTACTTTGAACTTGAGTAATTTTACGCTTCCTTTTATTTATTTAAATAAATTATTTTTTATATTAATAAATCAAAATAATTTAAAATTATAAAAAAAGTTTAATTTAAAATAAAAATAAAAATTTTAAAATACAATCACAACCACCACACCAGGGCAGCTCTCGCTCTCTCTCTCTCTCTCTCTCTGCTCTCTGCTACCTTAAAAATCTTTTCTTACTGTCCGTAGAAAAAAAGAGAAAAAGAAAATCCAATCCCCACCCACAAACATTACCCTTATTGGTTGCCTTCTGCTTCCTTCTTTCTCACTCTCTTCAACGCCATTTCTCTCCCGCTATAAACCAAGTTCACCTTTACCTTTACCTTTACCAACATGTACTCATCAGAGAAGCCTCGTCCTCTCGATTTCTACAAAGAAGAAGTGACACCCTCTTCAAGAGACAACATGATTATCGAAGTTGTCTCTTCCAATGGTGATTTGCCACCTCACCATCTTCCCACCACCAACACTACTAACCCACACCAGATGATTCTCGGCGACAGCAGCGGCGACGATAACCATGAAGTCAAAGCACCCAAGAAGCGAGCTGAGACGTGGGTTCAAGACGAGACGCGGAGTTTGATTGGGTTTCGCAGAGAAATGGATGGTCTCTTCAATACTTCCAAATCAAACAAGCATCTGTGGGAGAAAATCTCGGCTAAAATGAGGGAGAAAGGGTTCGATCGGTCGCCGACCATGTGCACCGACAAGTGGAGGAATTTGTTGAAAGAGTTCAAGAAGGCTAAGCATCAAGATAGGGGAAGTGGGTCTGCTAAAATGTCGTACTATAAGGAGATTGATGAGATTTTGAGAGAAAGGAACAAGAACCCTCAGTATAAGAGTCCCACTCTTTCTTCTAAAGTTGATTCTTACATGCAATTTACTGATAAAGGTATTTTGAGTCCTTTTTTTGTCGCTAATTTTGGGGCTAGCTGTAATTGGGTTGTTTAATTTGGTGTTGGATTTCTTTTGCTATGCTGCAAACTAAGACCACAACTACGGAATAGTTTTGATTCCGAGCATTTCTATTTTTAGGTAAGTGGTCATGATATATATATATATATATATATATATTTTCTTAAAATAGAGTTGTTTGTGTTGCTTTGAAGTTTTCTTCTTGAAATTGATATTTTGGGTTGATTTTTGCATTCTGGAAATTAGACTACCATGTGATGTAGGACAGAGCTAGCAAAAAGAGAGCGAAATGTTATCTAGGAATTAGCCTAAGTCTAGGGGGCATATTAAAATGAATGTTTCATGGTTTTGAGTCTCTGGATTGTGGAAGGGATTTAGGGTGTCTATTTCGAGATAGCTAGGATAGGTGACCTTTTCGTGTTTGCTAGGTTGCTGGAGATTCTGGATAGTGGCTAGGGTTATCAAAACATAATTATGGGTTTATGGTTGGCACGACGAAAAACTATTTTGGCTTATATTATGAGAAAGTAGAACAATTGGTACTTTTAACTTAGGCTGTTCTGGTGAAACTATGTTTGACTTGAAAATGAAGTCTGTGGAACTGACATGAACCAATTTTCTGTAATATTTACAGAAGATGCGAGGCCCTTGGGTCTTAATAGAAAGTGTAGCACCGTCCTTCTGAGAGCTGCCCAGATTTGGCCTGTTTTATTACCTAATTTGAGACTGGTGATGTAATGACCAGGGCTCTTGAGCCTTTGAGTTAATAGGAGCCTCTTAACTATATTGATGCTAATGGTTCTGTGATGCTTTAGCAGATGTTTCTAGTATCTGTCTTTTGAAGGGATTTCTCTCCATTGTACACCACATGATGAATTTTAATCTAAAAAGTTAAACAAATGATTCAGGAACTGTGGTTGTGCATTATTTCCATGCTTTCTGACTTCATGTGCATTTATCTGAGCGGGAGTTAATATGAATGAATGTATGTTTTGATGATTATTAGATTTTGATTCAAAACCTGTTATCTGGTAACCAATTCTGCTTTTATTTTCAATGACATCTGAACTACATAATGCCATACCAAAACTAGAATTCTGATGATTCATATGCAGTATCTTAGGAAGTCACATACTCACTCTATTATGAAGCCTTGTTATGTTTGATAATTTTATTCTTTTGTTTCCAGGGGAAGAGTTGGTGATTAGCTATTAGGTGTCTTTTCTTTCTCCTATTTGTTTATCCTAGCTGGGACCTGTGGATGCAACTGTATATTTAGCCTTTTTGTAACCAAATATTTGGCTTCTAACTACTGAAGTGCCACATTTGGCCAAAATACTTCCCGCATCTCTGCTCGGTATCTTAGTTTTTGGTAGTGTACCTTATTTTACTAACCATCCTTCTGATGAATTTAATGCTATAAAGCATTTCTAGTTCCAACTGCCATCAAGATACCTGATCCATACTTTACAACTTATACAGAACTTAATGGCTGCGTCATTGTGATCGAGTATTCATCATAACATCTGTATGGCTTATGCAGGCTTTGAAGATACAAGCATATCATTTGGGCCCGTGGATGGTAAATCACTTCTCTGATCTAAGTATATCATTGTAGTTATATTTTTGCTTGTTTCTTTGCCTCCCATTTAAAGTGTGTTAAGTAGCTTTTGTCTGGATCAAACTTGAGCCAAGAAAAGACATGATCTATAAGGTAAAAAAATCATCATGTTACCCTTTTGATCACAACATTATTGTAGGCACAACTTCAGAGGTTGTACGAGTTCTTGCATAGAAAAACCAATCAAAACTATCTCTTACAATGTGCTTGGTCATCCTATAAGCAGAAAACTAGATCCTGGCAGTACAGCAGCCAGGGAGCAGTTAGATACAGCCTCTTCCTTTTATGCTGTCAACTTACAAGAAAAAAAAAAACTGCAAGTGGTAAATACATCTTCAGCAGATTGGAATGCCTCAACTGAACAGTGCAATTTTTCCCAAAAAGGCTCTTGAAGGAAGCTGAAACGTACATGAAAAATCTATTGTTTATCTTATTATTTTATATAGCAAAGCAGGCAAATTTCATCCTCTTGGTAGTATAACATCATCATAGTTCAACTTGTTCTGAATCAAAGCTTTGAGAAATGTATCCTGCATTGACTAGATATACTTTTACCAGAAGTGACAGTGGAAACTGTCTTATTTCTTTGCCTAATAGCAAATCCTGGCTTTTGATGTTCTTTTATGCTAAGCTTTTTCCAAAGAAATGCAAGATAACTAAACTCATTGGCGTTTTACCCTCTATCTTTTTGCCAGGCATTGTTGCTAAAAAAGTTCTCTTGCCCTTAGGAATCAAGATCATTTCATATGTGGTCCTGCTTTCCATCAGCAGCAAAACCACAAGAGCTTTCTCAGAAGGGGCATCAGGAAGTTGCCTTCTTCCATGTAGTATTCAAAGCCACTAGCTTGTTACAAGGTTTCTTCACTTTGCAAAATTTGAACATAGAACCAGGAACCTGCAATCATACCCCAAACAAGTAATTTCTCCATCTTGCATCTCATATTTAACCCTGAAGTTTTCACCTAGCCTGCAAACAATCTTCAAGGTTCTTTATGCCCCAATGACTTGCAGCGGCAATCACTATTTCACTCATCCCAATAGCCCATATATTCAACTCATAATTTATCAATGGTAGTCCATATCAAGAAAATTCAAAGAGAGCCTGCTGATGTGTAACTTTAGCTATGCATTTTGAAGGGTGTAGTGGAAGATGAAAAAAAAAAAACTTGACAGTTCATGAATATTATCATGAAAAAATTTGTAAATGCAATGCCGTTCTCATTTTAAGAGAAAAGATAGGAATAAGGGTGAAGTGCAAACATGAAAAATGCACCTCAAAACATGCAGTGGCAAATAAAGAGAACTTTCAAACAGTTCACATAATGGAAAAAAACCCACCTCATAGTTAACAAGCTTCTAATTGAAATACTCATAGGTAGTCAAGAGAGCATCCTATGAATGTTAAAAGTGATATTGTATGTTGGATATGGCAAGCTTTTGGTATATTAATTGTGTAAGTGAAGGTCCTTTATCAGGGCTTGTGCCCTTTGATATATAATGCTCATGCAACTTCTTCCATTTCATGTTTTCTGCTGTTTTCCTTTTCTAAATGGTACCTGCATGTTATAAATCAAGCTTTTTATCAAAGAAAAGGAAGAACTTGTGAAGCAGACCATGTTCCGGCTGTTGAAAGCACTGTCTGGTTGTTGAGGTTATAAGGCCCAGAAAACATATCAGTGTAGATAAGCTCAATGGTCAGTGAGAATACAATGCTAATGTCCGTTGCCAACCCTTTATATTGTTTGTATTTGCTTTGGTTCAAATGCAGTGCCATTTTGCATTCGCTGGAACAGAGCTGTATCTATACACTCTTGTATTCACCAAAGAGTGTAGATAAAACCTCGGTTCCTATAGTAATTCAGCCCTGGGAATATGGACATTGATTTGTTATAGCCTTCATTTGTGTTTTCGATCTCCTTATGTAATGAACAAGTTGCTGAGTATTTTTGTGGCAATAATAAGTTCTATTTTCTGATGCACTCTTTCAAGTTCAGTTAGCCACGTCATCATTCTACTTGTCTATTATTTTCATTCTACTTTCCTTTTCCTATTGATTCTCTCAAACAGATTCATCTTTCTCTCATTTAAGTTCCTCATGCAGCCAGTCCCAGACCAGCACTCAATCTGGAAAGACGTCTGGATCATGATGGACATCCTCTTGCCATCACTGCAGCTGATGCAGTTGCAGCGGGTGGAGTTCCTCCTTGGAATTGGAGGGACCCCCCTGGGAATGGTAAAACCTTTTAAATTGAACTTTTTTGTTAACTTATTTCCATTCAAGATGTATGGTTTTTTAACAACTTGGCTTGATGAACTTGTTCAAGCCTTGTGATCCTGGGCCTGGCTTTCAACTGTTTTGATTGAGATGATGAGATCTTGTGTTGACTTTTATATTACCTCTCTATTGGCAGGTGCTGAGAGTCAATCATATGGTGGGAGAGTAATATCGGTCAAGTTTGGGGACTACACAAGAAGGATCGGTGTTGATGGCACTGCAGATGCCATCAAGGAGGCAATCAAGTCTGCTTTCAGATTAAGAAGTAAGCGAGCATTCTGGTTGGAGGATGAAGACCAGATAATTCGTAGTCTTGACAGGGACATGCCTTTAGGGAATTACACTCTTCACCTCGATGAAGGTAATTTAGCATCTATGCTCTCCTATTCTTGTAAAACCTGCGCTCTATGTTTAATCTGTATGATATCCTTTGTAGGCTTCTATGTTGTGAAATTCCATAGCTACTTAGTCAAGTGGCTACCACTTATCATGAAAAATCTTGTTTTTCAAAGACTATTTTAATCATGGAGTGTAAAGGGAGAAACAATCCATATAGACCATAATTGTTCATTATTGTAAAGTTATTTGAGTATTTATATACCAAACATAGCAGCAACCAATAGGCAAAATAAATTGCAGCATTATTACCTTCACCATTTCATCCCAATTCTTGTGCATTCAGTCTGAAAGTTGCGGAATTATTATTAAACACTAATGTAAATCATCCATTTCAGGACTAGCAATCAAAGTTTGCCTGTATGACGAGCCAGACCACATACCCGTGCATACTGAAGACAAAATTTTCTATACAGAAGATGACTACCGTGATTTTCTATCTCGCCGGGGCTGGACATGTCTAAGGGAGTTCGATGGTTATAGGAACATTGATAGCATGGATGATCTTCGGCACGATGCTATATACCGTGGTGTGAGTTGAAGCATCTGCTACAACTCATATCTGCTACCTGTCCATTTTAATTGCTCACATCACCTCTATAAAGTCACTGTTATCATGCTACTTAATCTTATCACAATGCCACAGCGGTGTAATTTGTAGAAGTATTAGAGTAAGAAAATGATAATTCCGTTATTTTCACCTCGTTTAATGCATGTGTACAATATGTATGTGTATATATATATATATAGGTATAGGATTAACCTAAATCCCTACAGCCAAGCTATAACTGATTGCCTATAAATCGGCCTGTGATCATTCCTATAAACGCCACTCCAATTGTAAAAATTATTTTAAAGAGTTAAATTAATAAAATAATTTTTTTTAAATAATATAAATATAGTTTTTTTTATTTATATGTATTTCAATGATAATAATCATTCAGTAGAGTTATTTTTTGTATCAGTGTAATTTTTTTTATGTTAGAGAATCACTTGACATACCAAGACGAGCCACCTCTCTTCGTCATTCGATATACTACCTCTACCTTCCTTTTCTAAAAAATGCCTAAACGCCTTGCTTTCCATTCAAAAATATTAAATCACTACCAATCAATATCCCATTTATGTAAAGCTTTGCTTGTTATTTTTCGGGGAGCTTACTTGACCCATTCCCTAGTCTCCTGCACTGCTATGGGAAGCGTGCGAGCACAGGCGTAAGGATTTCAAGAAGTGCTAAATTCTCAATCTTCTCATCTTCACTTCTAAGCACAAGCACAAGGATTAATTGTGGTTCGAGAATCATGGAAGAACCTGCACGAATCCATTTTGAAAAGGACCACGGCACACCAAGAAACCTACAATCTCATCCGACCATGTCAGGCCAGTCACTTCTCTCCTCCTTCACCTCCTGTGTTCATCATTTTTCTTATTGGATTGTGTTCAATTTATGAACAACCATAAAGGAGACTTGGGTTCATAAAATTGGTTGTGAACTCATGGCAGGCCGGATTCCCCATACTGCTTTTAACTAGAATATTTATACAGTTTTGTTTTTCTCTGCATCTATAAATAGCAACTCAAACATATAAAAGTTATTCTGACTCTTTGGATAGCTTTTATGTTGGAGATGGTAAAGTAAAATAAAAATGCTGAAAGGATAATATTTTATCTTTGACTCTTATGATAGCTTCTTAGTTGAAGATGCTCTAACTAACAGCTTTTACAGTTGACTTACTCTATCTGGAACAGTAATCAATCCTATAATTCATTTTAGTACATCTACAATACTTCCCCTCAAGCTAAAGCTAAAGCATATATGTTAATCATTTACGAACTTATCATTAGATGAAGACACTGTAGATACATGGTTAATTCTTAGTAGCAATATTAGCAACTTGGGCTTGCTACTGAGTTTACCATGAAGCTTCCAACAAGTATGTTTTGTATGATCAGGTTCACCATAGTAATAACAAACTAGTTTTTTCTTACCATTACCTCGACTTTCTCGACCAACTTCATTTGAAGTTTCATGACTCACAAGGGCACTAGCGAAATAGGAGAAGATTGAGATCACTCTAAACGCTAGATTCTTGTAAAGGTTTCATAAAGAGTGATTATCTCTGGACTAGAAAGAATCTGTGTTCGAGCATCATCAAATTCTAGTGGAAAACCTGCAAGGAAACTCATAACAATCATCTACTCACGTTGAGATTGCTGAGTTTTCACATTTGTACCACAAGGAAGAAGAGAATTCAACTCCTCGTATACCCGTTTAACATCCATAAAATATGCAGTGAGAGACCTGTCTTGCTTATCTGATGAAACTCCTTCCACACATCATATATACGAGAGATATTTCCTTTGCTAGAATATAAGAAAGCCAAATAATCCAGGAGATATTTAACAAACTCACAATGATTAACTAGACCAATCACTTCAGTATCGATATAGTTTCAAATCTGTTGGAAAATTCTGGCATCATCCCCTAACCATGCCTTCTTTGTTGCAGCATCGGATACTGGATCATTAACAATATGATCATCGTTATCAATACCACAAAGATACACTCGCACTCGATGATGTTGTCATGGGAATAACATTAGAAATCACAGCTTGCACTTCTGTGTACCATCTACCATTACTACATCAAAATAAGAATATTGATACAACAGATTTTAAAACAGAATGTGAATCAATTAGGCCACACAAAAAGAGAATCATATGGCTCTAATACCATATAGAATTATTTGAGTAAGTAAATGATATTTCGATTATTTTCACATTGCTTAATGCATGAATACGATATGTATACAGGTCTAGGATTAATCTAAATCCCTAGAATCAAGCTATAATTGATTGCCTATAAATGAACCTTACGATCACCCTATAGTTGACTTACTCTATCTAGAACAATAATCAATCATGTTCTAATCAATCCTATAATTGATTTGCTACATTTACAACATAATTGTATCCCACAATTGTACAGCACGCTGTAATTTTGTAGAATGTTAGGCCTAGATCAAGTTTTTTCTTAATGGCTTTGTAAATATGAATTTTCATTAATAAATTGGTTTACTTTCCTCAACCTTTTGATTGTTGAAAAATGGGTTTTTTCTTCATTCAATGATCAATGATCATAACCCACACAATAATTATACAGCATGCTGCAATTTTGTTGAATGTTTGCCTAGATCAAGTTTTTTTCTTGACGACTCTGAAATATGTATTTTCATCCGCTATCAATGATCATAACCCACACAATAATTATACAGCATGCTGCAATTTTGTTGAATGTTTGCCTAGATCAAGTTTTTTTCTTGACGACTCTGAAATATGTATTTTCATCCGCTACAAAGTAATTTCATTAATACGTGGTCTACTTTCTTCAAACCTTTTGATCGTTGAATAATGTGTTTGAAAATCAAAATGATCAATGAAAAAAGTGTTGATCCAGTCTGGTTGAAAATACTTGCAACGCAAAGCGAGTTAAAACCAGAAAATTCCTAGTTTTCCCTTTTTCTGGGGGTTCAGAGGCAGCAAGAAACGAGGGAAAGAAAAAAGATCCACCGCTTAAGTTTCTTCACTGTGGAATTCAGATTCTATAAGATTGCTTTCTGTGGAATCTTCTTCACTGTGGAATTCAGATTCTACTAGATTGCATTCTGTTGCATAACAACAGGGAACAGGATAAGACCGAGTAAAACAGGGAAAAGCAAGGTAAGACCTCGATTTGCTGTCCTTGGTTTCAACTTCGACATAGATGGACACCTTACAATAAGTACAACAAATCATTTTTATCATTGTTTTTAGAACATGTGAATAAAAGATTCACAGTGACACACCGGAGGAGAAATCCATAAACAAGAAACAGGCCGGCCACCTCTACTGCTCATCCCACTCATCGTTCTTGTACGAAACAAGAGTGTCAACCTTGTGTATCTGCATCATCCAACAACCAGGTCAGTTTGTTGTTATCACATCTATCCATCCGAAAGGAAAGAATTTCACTAACAACTCAATTTCCTAACTTGCCTTGGTGTCAAAAGAATGCAATTTCACCATCTGTGGATTGGCAATAAGTTTGGGGTCACTCTCAATCCAGGTGAATGGGACGGCAACATCTTTATCAGTGTACGCTAACACATCAAAAACACCTAAAGCAACAAAGAGACGCATAATCCAGCGATTTTAATCAAGAAATCACGAAAACAAAAAACAAAACATTGATCAGGAATGAGCATATAATTCTTACAAGGTTCATCAAGGCATGGCAAGTAAGTAATGCTTGATGCAATCTGACGCATGATTGCCTGTATCTCTCTCATAATTTCTTTGTCACTCTTTTCCCTTGACACTCTGAAATCAGAAATCATCCAACCAATCATCTAAGACTTAAGAAGGGTTTATATTAGAATGATAAAGTAATTTGGACCCTAGAGAGGAACATTACCCTTTCTCCACAACCTCACTATCAGTCTCGATACTGAAATTCCACCTCTCCAGGACCTCATTGGTTGGCTTACTCATTATCACCAGAACAACCCTCTGTAATTTCCCAGTTTCCAGCCATTCTTTGCAGAATTCAAGACCATTGATCAACAACAATACACACAAAAGCATCGATTTATGTTGGATGCTAAGGAATAACACAAGAAAAGAAGACAAAGGTTGTTGACAGTATTTCATTCAGAATTGAAAACTAACTCAATATAGGGGGGTTTTCACTTCAGTGTTGCCCCTAGTATTGGAAAAACTGATTCATCTTCTTCTTTTTCCACATTTTCTACCAAAAATCTAACATTGCTAAAACAAATAAAAAAAGAAGGAAAAACTGTACAAAGATAGATCTCTGGTACCTGTTAACTGGGCATTCAGGTTAGCAATGAAGGATTTAACACCTTCATCTTGAGTGAGCAACATTGGGAGCCCATACTTCTTCACTTTCACAAAACTCTCTTCTGGATAAACCCCTCGATTGTAAAGTATACTAAACAGCAATCAACCAGTCAAGATTAACCTCAAAACAAACTGCAAGTAACAGAAATAGGCTAGATAGCAGAAATTAAAAGCCAGAATCCTATAAAATATACCTGTTTGCTGCATATCCTGAAAAGGGATTCAAAGAGTAAAAAGTATTAGCAAAAGTTTCTGTAAAGACCCAACAAACAAATTAAATTCAAGAAAGGAAATGGGGAGATTGCGACTATGACATACCAAAGAACTCGCTAACAATCGCTGCTGAACCACGGAGAGTAATTATGTCTTTTGCAACCGTTCTAGATGCCATAATTCTCTTTCACTACTGAAACACTGTAAACCTACGGGGAGATAAGAGGAAAAAGAAAACAATCTGAGTCTGTTTCAAACAAAAGAATCAATTGTGGGTTTCGATTCTTGAGCGAGAAAATTGGGTTTTATTTTGTTTGAGAATTGATTGCAAGAAATCAGGGTTTAGTGAGGGCGTTATGAGAGAAACAGATTAGGGTTTGATGAAATGTAAAGACGCTAGGGGAAGTAACGGCTAGTTTTCTATGGTTTCGTCCCGAAGCGAAAAACAACGGCGCCATTTTAAATTGCGCCTTTAACGGTAAGAAAAAAAGGGATGGGCTTTTCCCTGATTTTTTTTTTTTCAAATATGCGACAGTGCGCTCGTGGGGATTGTCTCAGACGTCACGTCGCTTGGTAAAGCGGCCATAAACTACTGCAAATTCGTGCAATTAAATTCTTTTTTTTCCTTTTTTTTAATTATTCTTTTCTCTAATATAATACATCAATATTTAGAGGGTATTTGAGAGTGTGGTTGTAGTTGTTTTTCAAAGTATTTTTCATTTAGAAATACACCAAATGATTTTTTTTTTATTTTTTAAAAATTATTTTTGACATCAGCACATCAAAATAATCTAAAAACACCAAAAAAATTTCATTTAAAATGAAAAAAATTGAATTTTAGCAAAAACCCGGTTGGACCGCAATGCCAAACAAGTATTTAATTGTTTGAGAATTGAACATCATAACTTCTTTCTCAATTTGTTTTTCATTGTATTATTAGGTTTTAATAACATGAGTCATGAGTTTAGAAAAATTACACTAGGTTGATCAATTTTGTTTTTTTTTTTGTCTTGTTTTAAGAAAATAAATAATTTCATTCAATGTTTTATTGATAAAAAAATCCAATTTCATGAGTTATTTTGAAATGTTTTAGTGAATTATCAGTGACCCTAGTCATGATTTGAAAGTTCATCCCATGCTGCCACAATTCAATCATATATATTATTACAGTCTAAATCATTTTTTTTTAAATTACCATTTGCTTTTATATTTATATAAGATAATGTATAATGTGCATTGAATTCCGAATTCTATATAAATAAATAAATAAATCCTGCTAGCAATGCATGGGCATTTGGGTCGGTCTGTTTAGCTGGCGAGCTGAACACAGTTCGAATCCTCGTTGGTTGGTTGTTGAACTTGCTTTAAGATGCTCGACGATGTCGAGAAAATGACAGCCTTGGCCAATATTTATTTCAAAACATTATATGAAAAATGAAATCAAATTCATTTTTCAAAATATTTCTCTGCATTGCAAAATTCACCAATATTCATTGCACTTATGATAGCTTTAATTGACAGGGCCCTCCCTGTTGTCCCGGACAAAACCAAGGTTGTCAGCGACAAAACCAAGGTCATTAATATCTTTTCGATTGCTGTTTTTGTTTTTTTATTGGTATAGAACATTTTAGTATATTGTTTTGGGGTTGTACTGTTCATATATAATTAATTATATATATATATATGAAAAAAAATAAAATATTAATTTAGCAAGCATAATTAAAATTCAAAATAAATTAACTTTAAATTATACAATACAAACACAAAATCAAACAAATATAATATCAAAATTAGAAAAAAAATCACAAATTAATCGAAATAAAAAAGATTTTAAGGCCGGAACGGCACACCCGGAAAGGAACCGAGATGTTTCGGCTGGAATTTGACCGGAATTTCCAGAAAAAAACGGAATTAAAACCGAGATGAAAACGACGTCGTGTTGTCTTTATTTTATTAATTGAACAAAATAATCCAGCCGTTCCGGACAGAATAAAATGGAATTCACAACCTTGGACAAACTAGAGCATCATGGCATCTCAGTTTCTCCTGTCTGTCCCTCTCTTCATTAGAAGTATACTTCGGAGATTTCATCAAGGAAAGTTTGGATTTTTCCTTGCCATTTTCCTCTGGTTCTGAGAGATACAGTTTAGTCCATTTTGCACGCAGTGTAATCAACAGCAGAGTGAAGGTTTGGCATGACCAAAATCTAATATTTTAGATTAAATAATTATATAAATAAAAATCTAACAAAGTTAAACAAATTAATTGTGATTAAAAAAGGAACGCATTAAACAGTAATTTACCTTGTAAAACTCATTAAGCCCATAGATTTATAGTGTTTAGAAATCAAGGCACTTTAGAAGCTGGCAGCATTTAGGGTCAATTGTGCATCCACGTCAAAGCTATTGTTTGATTAATATTACATTAATTATTATTTTTCAAATTATGATTTATTTAAAAGAAAATATATTTTTATGGTGAAGATAATTATCAAGGGTGATTGAGATGGTGGATGCATGCATGGGAAGACGAAAGAAAGCAACGAGTCTCTGGCAAGGCATGCATGGACATGAAAAGCTGGCGAGTGGTCCTCCTCTCCTTCCATGTAAAATGAAGACTCTGAAGCTCTCCAAATGTCGTCATTCTCTGCTCATGGATTTCCTCATTTTCCCTAACAATGTCTCGTAATGTTCATATAAAAAAGCTGAACAATTCTGCACCATAAACTAATAATCATCAAAATGGACTGATAACTGTGAATTCGGTTTGATGTTCTTCATTTAAATTGAGTGGTGGTGGTGAGGCTGGAAAACTTACTATGTGGAGATGATTCTTTAGAAGATTTAGGTGATCTTGGAAATGAAATGATGATTCTTTTTTAAAATAATTTTATCTAAAAATAAATTGCGACTTTATTCATTTTTATTTCAACCCATATGCACGTTATTTAGATCATGTTTTAGAAGTGTGATTAAAGTTATTTTTTAATTGTTTTTATATAGACATATCTAACAGCTAATCACTTATGAGTTGTTATTACGAATCCAATTTGAATTCAAGTTTGAAATATTGAGGTGATTCTTGAAATCCAATGTCGAGGAGATGATTAGAAAGTCTTCAATTTTTGAATTATTAGCAACATGGTTTATGATTATTATTTCATGAAAACCTCAGTAGTACAATGCCCTCAGGGATTTGTTCTTGTTTATGCTGGGATAATGTTGGAAATCAATGCCCACAAGAGGTTGTGAGGATTAAGATTGGAAAATATTTATCACACTAGTAATGGTTTAGTTTCGATTTGATTTTCATTGTTATAAGATAGTGAATTCATATGGGTTGATTTAAAAAATAAAAATTATGAATTATAATGTTTGTTGATTGATGTAGAGGGTGTTTGCGAGTGTGGTTACGGTTGCTTTTCAAAGTATTTTTCGTGTTGAAATACATCAAAATGATTTTTTTTTATTTTTAAAAATTATTTTTGATATCAGCACATCAAAATGATCTAAATATACCAAAATATATTTATTTAAATAAAAAAAATTAACCATAACCAAACACAAATTCAGCCATAATACCAAACAGGCTCATACTTGTGATTGTCTTACTCTCAGAACTTTCATCATGATAGCACTACAAGGAGAATCTTCCAATGGTCCCAGCTCGATGGATAACCTGTTGTGGACCAATAATTGAGTCAGTCCACACATAATCTTAAAATTAGAACCAACTTGGTAATTGGATAGAGATTTTAGGGAGAATTTTCCAACCCAAATGGAGACGGCTTTCACTTTAAACGGGGCCCTCATTATTTGACAAATGCTTTCAGAAATTTCAAGGGAAGAAACTGTGATAGTCATTGATAAGTAAAGGGTGACTTTTCTTTCTTTGACTTATAGCCAAACAAACCAATGAAAGAACACATTCCCTAACCTATTTCTAAGAAACTTTATCCATTAATAAAATTGAGATATAAAAAAAATTAAATAATCAAAAGTTTTATAGGCAAAAAAAAAAAAAATAACACGTTAACTTATATTGTATTTGATAGTCTGGTAATGTCTTGTAACGATAATAATACTAATTTAGTTTTTGTTCTTTAAATGTGCTCTCCAAATATTTCTATTTGTTCTTTATATCATTTTTTTTCGATGCTACTGATATTGTTTTTGAGTTTACTTTCAATCATTATAATAACAATGAGAATAATGATTCAAGTAATTTTTCATTCGGTGGTGTATTTATTAAGAATTAAGTTATGCAGTTTCTTTACATATAATGTTTTAAATTTAATATCCTAGATTAATGATTTGAAAAACTTTTATGGCTTGATATTGTTTTTAATTTTTTTTTTCTTATTTCTTTAAAATTGTATAACTTAACAACCGAAATGAAAACTAAATATATATTCAACTTCAATTAAAGGACAAGATTGAAACAAATAAAAACTTCTATAATAGAAATCAAGACCAAACAAAACAACCAAAAAAGGATAGACTAAAATGAAAATACCATAAACCAATGAGACTTCTGTTTGATTTAGACTACATGAGAGAGAAAATAAAGAAAAAATAACAACCAATCACCGTCATATTTTTGGCCACCATGAGATGACATGTTCACCATCATGTGAAAAGGAGCATGGTAGAGCATCTATTGGATACATATTTTTCACCACCGCATGATACCGCTCGTTTCGCCTGAAAGGAACATAAGGAAGAAAGCTATCAGCGCATCCATCCAAAGTGCTCATAATACTCTGCAGAAAAAAAATATAAAAATATAAAATTATCTAAACACCAATACAACTGACTCTTGAATTTTGTCTTAACTAATGGCATATCCATTTTATACTCTTTAGAAACATTTGAAAAACCAGAAAACCCCCCATTAAAAACTCTCATCTTTTGTCTTATTTGCAGGTAATATAATTATTTTACTATTCAAAAAATACTTAAATATTTTTAAATAATAAAAAAATATCAATTGATCCCATGAAAAAAAAAAAAAAAAACCCACCGAATTCGAGAGTTAAATTTTTATACACATTTTACTGTCATTCGTGGCTACTGCTACAGTGAAAAACCATTACAGATTAACTTATTTAATAATAAATTATGACTAGTGCTACTACAAAACAAGTCATGCCCTATATATTTTATTATATATGATTTAATTTGGCTAGGGTACCATTTCCAAAACGAAGTATTGAGAAAACAAGCGTGGAAATGTACTCCGTTTGAAAGTCTTTATTATAGTGTTTTAAAAAGAAAAATATATTAATTAAAATATTATAGTCTTCAGTAGTCTTTGTAATAGTCTTTGTAAAAGTAAAATATATTAATTAAAAGTATTGGTCTTCGGAGTCTTTATTATAGTCTTTTTAAGATGAAAATATATTAATTAAAACATTATAGTCTTCAGGAGTCTTTTTAAATGGACAAATATTTTAATTAAAATATTATAGTCTTTTGGAGTTTTTATTATAGTCTTTTTAAATGGAAAATTTGTTAATTAAACTATTTAAGTCTTCAGTATTCTTTATTATAGCCTTTTTACAATATTTTATTTAAAATATTGTAGTCTTAAGGAGTCTTTATTTTAGTCTTTTTAAATGGAAATTATTTTAATTAAAATATTGTGTTTTCTAATGCATTCAACTGTGTTTGAAATTGTTTTCATCAATATGATTCAGTGTTAGGATGGAGATATCAAAGCTATTTAAAAAAAAAAAATCATGCATTTTCACTTCAATCGTATTTTTGTAAAAATATTTATACTATATTAACCTCGAAGAAAACAATACAAGATACATAAGAATCATAATAATACATAAAAAATAGAATAATCTAATTCATAATTTCTTTTCTAACCAAAACTAAATAATAAAACTTTTTTATAGCAAAAAAAAAAAACATCATAAACAAAGCTGAAAAATAATAAAATGATTATAAACTAATTAATAAACAAATTATGAGTCAATTAGAAGAAAAAAAAATTATGAATCTTGAACAATAAATCATAAACCTTATATTAGGCAAGTCCAATGATAAGAGCTATTTTGAAGAGCTAAATTTATAAAATGGCTCTCTGAATAGTGTATATATGGCTTTTGAGTTGTTGTGCTCTCCAATGGTAAGAGCCATTTTGGAGAGCTATTTTTTTTAATATTATTTTAAATAAAATTCAATTATTTTGTATATAGCTTAATTATATAATTAATATGAGTAAGTTATATAATTAAATAATTACTTTTGAAAAACTCTCAAATAATAAAATTATTTATTAAATATATTTAAATTAAAAAATGAATTTAAATATAATTAAAAAAACCCACAATATTTTATGTTTTTTATGGTTGTTGTATTTGAAATTAATTAATATTACTTATTGTCTTTGAGTCTTAGAAAAACTTAAAAAAAAAAACAAAATGAACACATTAATAAATAACCAATAAATTCAAAAATAATTAATTAAAATACATTTCATTATAAATAATTGAATCAAATTAATTACAAATTGATACTCCTTTTTTTTATGCTCACTATAATAATAATAATAATAATAATAATAATAATAATAATTAATATTATATATAATTATTATTATTATTATATATAATAATAATTATAATAAAAACCCACCCTCCTTTCCCCTTCATTTCATTCACAAATTTTAAAAACCATACCCATCTGTCTCTTCTCCCTCTGGTCATCGTCGACCTCCCACCCACCATCCATCCACTCCTCTCCATCCGTCGCCCCCCACCGTCTGTCCACTCCTTATCCATCTTTCTCTTCTCCCTCTAGCCGTCGTCAACCTCCCACCCACCCACCATCAACTCCTCTTAGTCATCGCCCCCCACCATCCGTCCACTCCTTACCCATCTTTCTCTTCTCCCTCTAGCCGCCGTCGACCTCCCACCCACCCACCGTCCACTCCTCTTCAGTCATCGCCCTCACTATCCGTCCACTCTTTACCTATCTTTCTCTTCTCCCTCCAGCCGCTGTCGACCTCCCACCCGCCCACCGTCCATTCCTCTTCAATCGTCGCCCCTCACCATCCATCCACTCCTCTCTAGTCGTTCGACCCACCCACCGTCCACTCCCCTCCAGTCGTTCTCCCTACGCAACCGTCCACCTGACCTAACCCAAACCATTGTTTCATGTTTTTGGGTTCTATATCAAAGTTGCTGCTCTCATATTGCTCGAAGATGTATTTTTTTTTAATTGTTTCAACTGTTTACTTGATTGTTGTTACTGTGTTTTGTTGTGTTTTGTTGTTGATGCTTGCAACGGAACAATTTCAACAATAATATTTTAGTTTTAGCTCTCATGTGCAAATCTGTAGGAATGCTTCCGGAAGATGAAACGATCATTTTGACTCTTTATTTAGCTCTCCCCGTTGGAAATGTGAATTTAACAAAAATAGCTAAATTTTAAATTTTTGGCTTTGCCTGCACTAATTCATCTCCCTGTTGGACTTGCTCTTAGAGCCTTTTTCTACCTCAAATAGCTATAAATGATGTTTTGTCAGTAGAAAATAGAGCCTCTAGAATTCTTATATAAAATTTCAATTTGGTTTGACAATAAAGTAAATAGTTATATCTATTAACTAATAACTATGTATGAGGAAGAAATCCCCTTTATTAGTCTCTTCAAGTGATATAAAACTTCTTCTCAAGATCAAATTGCTATTTTCCAATCTTGTGGTTTTCCAATTAAAAGTTTTTGACCATTTATATGCTTATTCTTTTCATTAGAAACATTAAAAAACATGTTGGTCCTTCACATAGATAGAACCAATTATATTTTTACATTGACTCTAACTCAATTAAAGACTTAGTATTATAAGGAATAAGCATGGCTTGAGTGATATACAATTAGTTCCTATAAAAATAGCTTATATTTGAAAAATTTATAGAGTTTTCTTTGACATCTGAATAATTTTTTTATTAGCGCGGGTGTCCGGGCTGGTTTGTATACATCTCAACTAATCTCACAGATCCTAAACTTAATAATTATATAAACCTCTAGTGGTTATTTAATATCAATACAAAAAAAATAAAATAAAAAATACTTTTAAAAAAAGCAAGATTACATAGGTATTAAGTGCACATTTGAGAATGTAATTGGGTTTATTTTTTAAAATAATTTTCATTCAGAAATATATCAAAATAATTTTTTTATTTTTTAAATTATTTTCAACATCAACACATGATTTAAAAAAAAAAAAATTCTTCCGAACCACTTTTAAAATGCAATGTAAACTAGAGCAAACAAAGGTGTCGCCGGAGCCATTAGCTGTCGTTGCCGGCTGATAGAGAAGTATATTCCCGATCTTCTCCCCTCATGGATAACCATTTATATATCCGATCCCATCTTCTCACACTCTTAATATAACATTCGTGTTATCTACATCATCCGCTATATTTTAAAAAAAGACCAGATGCTCCAGAATCTTCCACGTTAAATGAACCCTCGTACAGTTTTATTTATTAAAACAA
The DNA here is from genome assembly GCA_015731905.1 of Salix dunnii. NCBI lineage: Eukaryota > Viridiplantae > Streptophyta > Magnoliopsida > Malpighiales > Salicaceae > Salix > Salix dunnii. The sequence goes on along the minus strand of CM027668.1, from coordinate 4,332,374 downwards.
TTTAGATATTTTTTAATATTTTTTTTTTGTATTCCACCGAGGAAGATGAGTTCAAGACAATGATAGGCGCCCGTCGCCCCACCACTAAATGAACTAAAAATCTTGTTTTCTACAAATCAAATTCTTGTGCTGGATCTGACTTATATAATAGGAAACATGTCCTATAATAATCTAAAAAAATAAATACAATGTTCTAAATTAAATAAAAAAACACAAGCCGAAATTGTAATGTTCTAAATGAAATTATTATGGGAAAAAAATATAATCAAATAAAAAATATATTAAATGAAATTATTATGGGAAAAAATAAAATAAAATAAAAAAATATATTAAATGAAATTATTACGGGAAAAAATATAAAGGACGTACCAGGAAGAATTAATAATCATTACGCGCAACTTTGGTTTCCAACAAAAAGGATAACATGGCAGGCAAAGAAATCCTTTCCATCTTCGAGAATCGCAATTCACAGGTACGATCATTTGCTAATTGAAAAATCATATTCCAGTGATTTTTCACATGGTTAAAGGGTATATTTGGTATTATGACTACTTGTATAGTTGTGTTTTGAAAAAATAATTTTAAAAATATTATTTTTTATTTATTTTAATTTGATAAAGTTAGATATTTTATTAAAACTGTGATTAAAATTAAGGTTGCATAAAAAATAATATAATATATTTAGTTAATCTGGTTGATAAAGTTAGATTGCTTCTTGAATTCAGAATTTAAAACCATTTAGTATATGGTAAAAGTTTAGAGTAAAATATTTATTACCTATGTAATTTCAAGTTTAATCCCTATGATTGCTAATATGATGATTATTAAAGATTTACATAACTGTTAATTTCAGGATCCGTATAATTAATTGAAATACATACAAAGATCTCGAATATCAATATTAATAATAATAAAAAAAAATTAATACAAGTTATATTAAACAAAGGTGGGCCATATGTTCAACTGAAATTACATCAACTCTAAGTTGCTGTTTGATCTAAGCTTTAGGTTGGTGTTTGATCCCATTCCAAAGAAAAATTATTGATCTCGTGAATTCTATAACCTCATTTGGTGTTTATATAACTAAGTTTACTTTAGTTAATCTCGTTTTATATATTCAATGTTGTGAATAAAATTGGTTTAAATAGAGTAATTTCTAACAGTTTTGATAAAATAAAAGAAATGACTAAAGCAATAAAGAACTATTTTAGATTCACATAATCGGCCATGAAATCTATTTGTTCAGTCATTGCACGGCAAGACGACTCGGGCTTCATAATTTGGAGAAGCAAGCTTTGCATCTGTAACACGTTTTTTTTTTAGTATTCACAATATCCATATAATAATAATAATAATAATAATAAATAAATAAATTCTTTAACATAGACACACAAGCAAGCAATATACATATGAGCTATGTAAAAAAGAACACTTGATTAGCATAATCATCTGTTAGTTATTAGATTTTAAACAATATATTATATCATAATATATATGTAATTATGAATATTTTAGTTTAATCTAGTCCTCTTACTTTTATTTTGCTGGATTCCAGTATAGAAAGATAAAGTTGGCTTTGACATGATTTCATCTACAAAATCGGTATGCAAGTTATTTAGATCATGTTTTATAAGTGCGATTAAAATTATTTTTTAATTGTTTTTATAAAAGCATATCTAACAGCTAATCACTTATGGGTTGTTATTACGAATGCAATTTGAATTCAAGTTTGAAATATTGAGGTGATTCTTGAAATCCAATGTCGAGGAGATGATTAGAAAGCCTTCAATTTTTGAATTATTAGCAACATGGTTTATGATTATTATTTCATGAAAACCTCAGTGGTACAATGCCCTTAGGGATTTGTTCTTGTTTATGCTGGGATAATGTTGAAAATCAATGCCCACAAGAGGTTGTGAGGATTAAGATTGGAAAATATTTATCACACTAGTAATGGTTTAGTTTCGATTTGATTTTCATTGTTATAAGATAGTGAATTCATATGGGTTGATTTAAAAAATAAAAATTATGAATTATAATGTTTGTTGATTGATGTAGAGGGTGTTTGTGAGTGTGGTTACGGTTGCTTTTCAAAGTATTTTTCGTGTTGAAATACATCAAAATGATATTTTTTTTATTTTTAAAAATTATTTTTGATATCAGCACATCAAAATGATCTAAAAATATCAAAATATATTTATTTAAATAAAAAAAATTAACCATAACCAAATACAGATTTAACCGCAGTGCCAAACAGGCACGTAATTGTGATTGTCTTACTGTCAAAAACTTTCATCTTGATAGCACTACAAGGAGAATCTTCCAATGGTCCAAGCTCGATGGATAACATGTTGTGGACCAATAATTGAGTTGGTCCACACATAATCTTAAAATTAGAACCAACTTGGTAATTGGATAGATATTTTAGGGAGAATTTTCCAGTCCAAATGGAGACGGCTTTCACTTTAAACGGGGCCCTCATTATTTGACAAATGCTTTCAGAAATTTCAAGGGAAGAAACTGTGATAGTCATTGATAAGTAAAGGGTGACTTTTCTTTCTTTGACTTATAGCCAAACAAACCAATGAAAGAACACATTCCCTAACTTATTTCTAAGAAACTTTATCCATTAATAAAATTGAGATATAAAAAAATTAAATAATCAAAAATTTTATAAGCAAATAAGAAAAAAAAATAACACATTGACTTATATTGTATTTGATAGTCTGGTAATGTCTTATAACGATAATAATACTAATTTTGTTTTTGTTCTTTAAATGTGCTCTCCAAATATTTCTATTTGTTCTTTATATCATTTTTTTTCGATGCTACTGATATTGTTTTTGAGTTTACTTTCAATCATTATAATAACAATGAGAATAATGATTCAAGTAATTTTTTATTCGGTGGTGTATTTATTAATAATTAAGTTATGCAGTTTCTTTACATATAATGTTTTAAATTTAATATCCTAGATTAATGATTTGAAAAACTTTTATGGCTTGATATTGTTTTTAATTTTTTTTTCTTATTTCTTTAAAATTGTATAACTTAACAACCGAAATGAAAACTAAATATATATTCAACTTCAATTAAAGGACAAGATTGAAACAAATAAAAACTTCTATAATAGAAATCAAGACCAAACAAAACAACCAAAAAAGGATAGACTAAAATGAAAATACCATAAATCAATGAGACTTCTGTTTGATTTAGACTACATGAGAGAGAAAATAAAGAAAAAATAACAACCAACCACCGTCATATTTTTGGCCACCATGAGATGACATGTTCACCATCATGTGAAAAAGAGCATGGTAGAGCATCTGTCGGATACATATTTTCCACCACCGCATGATACCGCTCGTTTCACTTGAAAGGAATGTAAGGAAGAAAGCTATCAGCGCATCCATCCAAAGCGCTCATAATACTCTGCAGAAAAAAATTATAAAAATATAAAATTATCTAAACACCGATACAACTGACTCTTGAATTTTATCTTAACTAATGGCATATCCATTTTATACTCTTTAGAAACATTTGAAAAACTAGAAAAACCCCTATTACAAACTCTCATTTTTTGTCTTATTTGCGGGTAATATGATTATTTTACTGTTCACAATAGTGTAAAAAATAAAAAAATATCCTGGATAGTCAATTATTTGATGTCTAGTGGTATGGATAAAAATATAGTTTTATTATAAAAAAAAACCTGAAAAATACTCAAATATTTTTAAACAATAAAAAAATATCAATCGATCCCATGGAAAAAAGTTAAAATGCCATCGAATTCAAGAGTTAAATTTTTATACACATTTCACAGTCATTCGTGACTACTGCTACAGTGAAAAACCATTACAGATTAACTTCTTATTTAATAATAAATTATGACTAGTGTATAAGCTAATTCTACAATTTACTCTCACATGTTTTCTATCTCTAGTTTCTAAGCATTTTTTTTCCAAGAAAAACCTTCACCATCTCCTCTTACACGAGCATGTCTTATTATACAATTATCTTTTTCTGCTATAGTTATTTAATAGCACTCAACAACCAATCATTATAAATTATTTGATTTTGATATTATAATTTGTAATTTTATCACTAAATATTTTTTTCAATTGAAAACAACTCCTCTAAACTACTTATATAATAGAAAACATGTCCTATATAAATCTAAAAAAATAAATACAATGTTCTAAATTAAATAAAAAAAAAACACAAGCCAAAATTGTAATGTTCTAAATGAAATTATTATGGGAAAAAATATAATCAAATAAAAAAATATATTAAATGAAATTATTATGGGAAAAAATATAAAGGACGTCCCAGGAAGAATTAATAATCATTACGCGCAACTTTGGTTTCCAACAAAAAGGATAACATGGCAGGCAAAGAAATCCTTTCCATCTTCGAGAATCGCAATTCACAGGTACGATCATTTGCTAATTGAAAAATCATATTCCAGTGGTTTTTCACATGGTTAAAGGGTATAACTGGTATTACGACTACTTGTATAATTGTGTTTTGAAAAAATAATTTTAAAAATATTATTTTTTATTAATTTTAATTTGATAAAGTTAGATATTTAATTAAAACTGTGATTAAAATTAAGGTTGAATAAAAAATAATATTATATATTTAGTTAATTTGGTTGATAAAGTTAGATTGCTTTTTAAATTCAGAATTTAAAACCATTTAGTATATGGTAAAAGTTCAGAGTAAGATATTTATTACCTATGTAGTTTCAAGTTTAATCCCTGTGATTACTATTATGATGATTATTAGATATTTACATAACTGTTAATTTCAGGATCCGTAGAATTAATTGAAATGTATATAAAGATCCCGAATATCTATATTAATAATAATAAAAAAAAAATTAACACGAGTTGCATTAAACAAAGGTGGGCCATATGTTCGTTCACAAAAAAAAAAAAAATATATGGGTTAGCTTTTGAAGGAAAAAAAAAAACTACACATCCATCATCTCTTGTCTTTAAAAAAACCCTAAATCTAGTTTATTTTATTCTATTTCCCTCTAAATTATGCTCTTTTCTTGTTCATATTTTGAATTATTTGATTTTTTATTTTATGTATATAGATATAAATTTTATATTTAGATCTATGTTATAGTATGGATGTAGACTATATATTTTCCTTGTTTGTAAGGGTTTTTCCTCCTCCTTTTGAATAAAAGCTCTAGTGGTTATTTCTTGCTAGATTGATGATATTGATATTACTTATTGATTTTAAATCTTCCAAGAAAGCATGGCTTGAGTGATATACAACTAGTTCCTATAAAAATAGCTTATATTTGAAAATTTTATAGAGTTTTTTTTTACGTATGAATTTTTTTTTATTAACGTGAGTGTCTGGGCTAGTTTATATACACCTTGACTAATCTCACATGTCCTAAAATTAATAATATATAAATCCCTAGTGGTCATTTAATATCAATACAAAAAAATAAAATAAAAACACTTTTAAAAAAGCAAAATTACATATGTATTAAGTACACGTTTGAGAGTATAGTTGAGTTTATTTTTTAAAATAATTTTCATTCAAAAATATATCAAAATAAATTTTTTATTTTTAAATTATTTTCGACATTAACACATAATCTAAATATAAAAAAAAAAATATTATTTTTTAAATTTCTTCCCAGCCACTTTTAAAATGCAATGTAAACTAGGCAAACAAAGGTATCGCCGGAGCCATTAGCTGTCGTTGCCGGCAGATAGAGAAGTATATTCCCCATCTTCTCCCCTCATGGATAACCATTTATATATCCGATCCCATCCTCTCACACTCTTAATATAACATTCGTGTTATCTATACCATCCGCTATATTTTAAAAAAAGACCAGATGCTCCAGAATCTTCCACGTTAAATGAACCCTCGTACAGTTTTATTTATTAAAACAATTTAGATATTTTTTAATATTTGTTTTTTGTATTCTACCGAGGAAGATGAGTTCAAGACAATGATATGCGCCAGTCGCCCCACTACAGCGGCCTTGCTTTTGCCCACCACTTTCCTTGAGGTAAAACTAAGGACTTTTCCAGATACAAGTTGAGCCACTAGTCTGGACGTGCCCGGGCCGTATGAAACGTGGACCTCCCTCCACTCAAGGGATTATTTCAGAGGATTCCAAAAGCTTATATTTATCTGATAAAGCGACGCCAAACCAAGCAAAGCAAGATATTCTAGCATGCTGTGTCAATGGATTCCAGGTAACTATCAGTGTTTTGCTATCCGGGCCGCCAGATTGTGGAATAAGTTTGGTGGCTGCTGGTGAAAAAACATGTGATACATTAATGGGTTTTTTGGAATTGAGGAAGATTCAACGAGGATACTGATGTCCAGGTCACAGACCACTGCCTGATGTCTCTAATGGCTGCTTCATCCATTCTTTCCAGGAAAGTTTCAAGCCATCCTACATTGTATTTGTACTCCATGTTTCGCTTCTTGGTTGTTTCTGCTGAACAAATTGTTGGGATTTTTCTTCTTATCAATTAATCCGACACACGATATGAAATTAATAATTATATAAATTTTTATAAAATTAATAATCATCTAAGTTTTCATAGAACCCGGTGTCTCTAATGAATGTTTTTCATCCATTCTTTCCAAGAAAGTTTCAAGCCATCCTATGTTGTATTTGGCCTCCATGTCTCGCTTCTTGGTTGTTTCTGATGAACAAATTGCTGGGTTTTTTCTTTTTATCAATTAATCCGACACGATATAAAATTAATAATTATATAATTTTTTATAAAATTAATAATCATATTCATATAGCACTTGCCCGGTGTCTCTAATGAATGTTTTTCATCCATTCTTTCCTAGAAAGTTTCAAGCCATCCTATGTTGTATTTGGCCTCCATGTCTCGCTTCTTGGTTGTTTCTGATGAACAAATTGCTGGGATTTTTTTTCTGATCAATTAATACGACACAACCTGATATAAAATTAATAATTATATAAATTTTCATAGAACAGGCAAGTGCTCTTCCAACTTGGTGCCCTATCATATGATTATTATAGGGTAGTGTTTTGTTTACGCTACAACGCAATGTTTTCTCTCTTTTTTTTTTAAATTCATTTTTCTAATTATTATTTTGTGTTTTCTAATAGTTTTGATATACTAATTTTATAAAAATCATCATCTGGATGTATTTAAGAGGGATTGAATTGAAAGAGGATGGTTCTTGCTAAGACTTGCCAGCCTACCACCCTTGTTTCTTGTGACAGGTAGAATTCTAAAAAATATATTTTATAATTTTAAATGACTGAATAAAATTTTAACAATCATAAATTTTTATAAAATATATATATATTGACTTGAATTCGATAATTATTATTCAAATAAAATCATAGACTCAATGAATGGTTGAAACATGCCCACACTGAACCTCCCAAAACACCCATTTCACTCTGAATTATTTGGCCATTTAATCAACGTAGCCAGATCACGCTGACGATCCTTTTTGCTTTCCATGAAAGCCGTGCTGACGAACAAATTTGGCTGATAATCGCGGCATTGTTAAGACTTTTATTCCACGTGTCAAGGCAACATTCCTCTCGAATGGATATTGCAGTTGACGAAGCACTGCCGGAGTCGCACGCCAGTGCCTTCGATGCTGTTGTGTTTTCTGAGAAAATAAATAGTATTTTTATTTAAAAACATATTAATTCATATTTTTAGAAAAGAAAGCAGTGCTCCTATTTTAGTTTAAATCGAAAATAATAAAGCAAATAGGACCGAAATATCAAGTGAACTAAACATAAGAACTTTAATATTTTCCATTTTTTTGAAAAATAAAAAATAAAAAAGAACTTTTTAATTATCTATCGAGTTTTAAGAAAAAAATAAATAAGATATTATTTTACTAGTAAACACAGCCGAGGAATATTTTGGAATCTCTTGAAAGCCAAATCGTATTTGAACACTTAGGAATGGATTTGTTCGAAATGGACAGGATCACTTGACCTCACCCACCAACGCATCAACTCGACAAATAAAAATAAATATATGTGTACTGTTCTGGGCATACGAATTTGATAGCAAGATATTTGTTTTCTTTGTATTTTGCATGTTCGAGCCAAGTGATGGCTATTATGATAATTACTAAAAATTTATATGAATATTAATATTAGAATTCATAAAATTAGTCACGATATACACAATTCCGCAGAAACCAACGTTAATGAAAATAATAATAAACTAAATGTAGAAGTGAAATACACCCACCAAAAACGTTGGAGCAGCAAGCAATACAGCAGTAACCTTGTCGTAAAGTAGATATTATATGTTCAGTTTGTATTCTTTGAAGAGAAAAAAGATATTTTCAGAATTAATTTAGTTAGTATATAAATAGAAATTAAATCTTTTTATTATCTTAAAAATATGTGTTTTCCGATAATGTAAAAGAAGAAGATTTCCACAATATCAACTCTAAGTTTTAACTTAAAACATCAACTTGACGAGGAGGGCTGGCCTCTAAAATTGAGTTGTAGCTCTGAAATTAGAGATTGTTAGCGAAATAAGCAGGCAGAAGAAAACCCCATGTCCTATAAATGACAACATTACTTCGACATTCTGACTCTAAGAACGATTAAAGTCTGTCTGTATTAATGAGAGAGAATCATCACCTAGATTATTTGAAGTTGACGTGAGCAAACTATTAAGATTCTGGTCCTCGGTTTTGTTCTGATCCTTTTGAATCATGATAAGACGGATTATTCAGTGATTGAATGGAAGCAAGAGACTGACGATGCCACGATGGTTGTTGCTTTTTTTATATATTTTTTATATAAGAAAGAATCCTCTTTCCTTAACGCTGCGTGTCGGTAAACCACTTGATTCCCTCATCCTCAGGAACTGCCACCCTTAAAGGCACACGTGCTTCTTTGACGCTTTGGCAGGCAAGCTTGCTCTCTCAAAACTTCTTTAAAAACACCCCGTTTCTTCCTTCGTAGAGGATACTTTTAGTTCCAGTTCTGTTGTTTTGTGTGTCTGTCTTGGTATCTGAAGTGGGTTGTCATTGGTTTTCACGTTAACACAGAGGAGGATGTTTTTGCAGGTCTCACACATTGCCTAGAGTGCTCTCTCTGGCGGGTTTCTTTTGGAGGACATTTTTTCAGCTTTTGTCTTGAATTTTGATTGGGTGAGGATTAAGTTGTGATGGGAATTTTTTGGCTGGGGACTGGAATGGACATTTTGATTGTTGAGATTGCCAATGCAGCATTTGCCATACTGTTACTGGCATGGCTGTTGATAGACATCTTGAAACAAAGCAGAGGCGGTGGTGATCTGCACTGCAGAGCGCACAATGCAGTGAGGAAACAGCCTACAATGTTGTTTACTACAGTTACTGTTCTTTCTAACATCGTAATTTCGATTTTGTACCTTGGTTTTGGGTTTTATCAGTACTGGGACCTTGGAGTTGTTACCTCTACATCTGTGTTCTTATCCGTGACTTGGATTCTAGCTACTCTAGTTGTTTGCTATTCCAAAAACAGAATTCTTGGAGAAAACAAAAGATGGCCCATAGTCGTTATTCTTTGGTGGATCTTTTACAGCATCTTTTGTTCACTTTCTGTTTCCATTCACTTCATCACCCGTTTTAGCTCCATAGAATTGCCTTATTCCTGGCCCGAAGCTAATATTGCTGATTTCCCTTCCTTACCACTGTCGATACTGCTTTGTCTCAATGCTTTAACATGCAGATGTAGTAGTAACAAGACACATAATGATCTTGATACCCCATTGCTTCGAGAAGAACATGAAAGTTTCTCCAGAGATTTAGCTTGCTATAGGAATGCTGGATTTTGGAGCAAGCTTACTTTTCGATGGCTAAATCCAATGTTTAGTGGGGGGAGGATGGAAAAACTTGAGCTATCTCATGTTCCTTCAGTTCCTGCATCAGAAACGGCCAAGTATGCTTCCTCATTGCTTGAGGATTCGTTTGGAAAAGAAAAAAATTCGAATTTGCCAAAAGCCATAGCTCATGCTGTTTGGAAGTCCCTGGCTATAAATGGAGTTTTTGCAGGTATCTCTTTGTTTAATCTTGCATCAATCATTAGATTCTGTTTAGGAGGTCTATTATGCTCAATTCTGTTCATCTTTTGCAGGAGTAAACACAATTGCCTCCTATATGGGTCCTCTTTTGATCACCTACTTTGTCAATTTTTTGTCGGAGAATCATGATGATTCAGGATACCTCCATGGATTGGTTCTTGCATTCATCTTCTTTTTCTCGAAGACCGTTGAGTCCTTAACACAGAGGCACTGGTACTTTGGTGCTCAGCGTATTGGCGTGCGAGTGAGGGCAGCTCTCTTAGCACTGGTTTACAAGAAATCTTTATCGGTGAAGTTTGCGGGCTCAGGCAAAGGCAAAATCATAAATATGATCAATGTTGACGTAGAGAGAATTGGTGACTTTTGCTGGAACATCCATGGGGTTTGGCTGCTACCATTACAGGTGTTTTTGGCCCTAGTCATCCTCTATAGAAACCTGGGTGCTGCCCCCGCAATTGCAGCTCTCTCTTCCACAGTTCTGGTGATGGTGAGCAACACTCCATTGGCCAGTAAGCAAGAAAGGCTCCTCTCCAGGATCATGGAAGCTAAGGACTTAAGAATCAAAGCAACTTCAGAGACTCTCAAGAGCATGAGAGTCTTAAAACTGTATTCATGGGAACAGACTTTTTTGAAGAAGCTTCTTCAGCTTAGAGAGACAGAGAGAAACTGGCTGAGGAGATACCTCTATACAAGTTCAGCGACAACCTTCCTCTTTTGGGCTTCACCAACTCTAGTTTCTGTTATCACTTTTGGAGTCTGTATTATATTGAAAACACCATTGACAACAGGAACAGTCCTCTCAACTCTAGCAACTTTCCGAATTTTGCAAGAGCCCATCTACAACCTGCCAGAGCTCATTTCAATGATTGCTCAAACGAAGGTCTCCATTGATCGCATCCAAGATATTCTAAGAGAAAAAGATCAAAAGAAGCGAATTCCTCACCAAACTTCTCCAGCATCAGACATTGCTATCGAAATGAACAGTGGAGAATACGCTTGGGAAACAGATGATCAAAACTCAAAGAAACCTACCATCAAAATTACCAAGAATATGAAAATAATGAAGTTATACAAGGTTGCAGTTTGTGGGTCAGTTGGGTCTGGCAAATCAAGCCTACTGTGCAGCATAATTGGTGAGATTCCCAGGATTTCTGGGGCGGGAATCAAGGTTCATGGAACAAAAGCTTATGTTCCACAGAGTGCTTGGATTCAAACCGGAACTGTGAGAGATAACGTGTTGTTCGGCAAGGATATGAATAAGGGTTTTTATGCGGAGGTTTTGGAAGGTTGTGCTTTGAACCCGGATATTGCGCAATGGTCTGATGGAGATTTGACTGTAGTGGGAGAGAGAGGAGTGAACTTGAGTGGAGGACAAAAGCAGAGAATTCAACTTGCAAGAGCTGTCTACAGTGATTCAGATGTTTATATCCTAGATGATCCTTTTAGTGCTGTCGATGCACATACTGGCACACATTTGTTCAAGGCAAGAATCTTCCCACTATTTTTTTATGCCTTTTATCATCTCTCGTGCAACCATACCTCTTTGTCTGTATTCCCATCTTGTTGTTTTCCTCATATTTGGAATGTTTTGTGCAGAAATGTCTTTTGCAACTCTTGTCTAAGAAGACTGTCATATATGCTACCCATCAACTGGAATTTTTAGAGGCTGCAGACCTTGTTCTGGTACATAAGCTAAAACGTTGACTAGATATCGAACTATCACATGAATTTATTTGTCCCTCCCAAGCATCTTATCCATTACTTTTAAATGTGTCTTTATAGGTGATGAAAGATGGCATGATTGTCCAGTCAGGAACATATAAAGACTTGATTGCAGATCCCACTGGTGAACTTGTTAGACAAATGGTTGCCCATAGAAGATCACTAAACCAAGTGAATCCACCTCAAGAAGATAACTCATTAACTAGAGTACCATCTCAGCTAAATCAAATTGAGGTCACAGAAGAAAATTTTGAAGAGCCTAACAGTACTGATAGATTTTCAGAGAGAACTCAAGAAGAAGTATCTGAAACTGGCAGAGTGAAATGGAGTGTTTACTCAACCTTCATTACTTCAGCTTACAAAGGAGCCCTTGTTCCGATCATCCTTCTGTGTCATGTCCTTTTCCAGGGACTGCAGATGGGCAGCAATTACTGGATTGCATGGGCAACAGAGGAGAATCACAAGGTCACCAGAGAAAAGCTGATCGGCATATTCATTTTGCTGTCCTGTGGAAGCTCCATCTTTATATTGGGAAGAGCAGTTTTTATGGCAAAAATTGCTGTTGAGACTGCGCAGCGTCTCTTCCTTGGAATGATCTCGTCAGTTTTTAGAGCTACTATTTCATTCTTTGATGCTACTCCTTCCAGTAGGATCCTCAGCAGGGTTAGATTTTTGTTGCCATTCCAAGTTCGATACTCTCTACTTTGACTAAACATGCTTCCTGGGAAAAAAATATTTATTTTTATTTTTCGTGTTTGTCCACGCAGTCATCTACAGATCAAAGCACAGTAGATACAGACATTCCCTACAGATTGGCTGGATTGGCATTTGCGCTAATTCAGCTCTTAAGCGTTATTATCCTCATGTCTCAGGCGGCTTGGCAGGTCTTCCCTATCTTTCTTGTCATACTAGGAATTTCCATCTGGTATCAGGTATAGAAACAATTCTTCTCCAACTTCTGATCATGTGTTTATTGAATTAAACCTTATCAGCCATTGAAGAGATTTCAACGGCTTGGCAGTAATCATGTGGTGCAACATAGATATGATTTGCTTGAAGTTCTTGGTTGGGTGTTCTCCCAAGCCAGAGTTTATTAAAAATACAAGAACACTTCCTTATCATTTATGCTGCACCGACCAAAAAAAAACATGGATATTTCTAGTCCAAATCTTTGATGATTCATTCCATTCAGCTCATATCTAATCATTATGGAGCTTAATCAAGATTTTCTACAGGCTTACTACATTACAACCGCTAGAGAATTAGCCAGAATGGTTGGAATCAGAAAGGCTCCTATCTCGCATCACTTTTCAGAATCTATTGCTGGAGCTGCGACAATTCGCTGTTTCAATCAGGAAGAACGCTTTCTGACGAGAAACCTAAGTTTAATTGATGATTATTCTCGCATAGTCTTTCACAACTCAGGCACAACAGAATGGTTGTGCATGCGGATCAACTTTCTCTTCAATCTTGGGTTTTTTCTTGTTCTCATCATCTTGGTCAACCTTCCTAAGTCAGCCATTGATCCCAGTAAGCTTCTCTTATCTCTTCTTGCTAGTGAATTAACATCATGAGAAAAAGTATTCACACCTGTTTCGTAAATGAATATCACAAATATGGACATGTTTCGTAAGTGATGATGCAATGGCAAAAGCTGGCATGATTTGAATATATAACCAAATTCATCAAGCTAGATTCTATCCAGGAAGCTTCAAAGAAGAACAGAAATGGAAAATGAAACCATTGTCACATATTTGCATCAAGCACCTATAGTATATTTACTTTTCATTGAGAATATTAAACAAGAAAACCGGAGATGATAATGTCTCTTGTGATCAGTCGCTTGCTGTTGTTAAAATCCTCAAGCATATTTGATGGTTGAATGTTGCAAGAACAAGGAAATATAGACGAGTAGAATCATATTTTTACCTTTAACACATTTCCGATTCTTTTCTGAAATAAATGATTTTATACAAGTAGTCTAATGGGTTGGTTGAATGGATCTCAGGCCTGGCTGGGCTCGCAGCAACCTACGGTCTGAACTTGAATGTTCTTCAGGCTTGGGTTATCTGGAATTTATGCAACGTTGAAAACAAAATGATATCAGTTGAAAGAATTCTTCAGTTCACTAAAATACCTAGCGAAGCTCCTCTAGTGATTGAAGATTATGGGATGAAGCAGCTTGAATGGCCAGTGGATGGAAGAATTGAGCTGATAGGCCTTCATGTTCAATATGGTCCTTCTCTCCCAATGGTTCTCAAAGGGATAACTTGCACCTTCCCTGGAGGAAAGAAAATCGGTGTTGTGGGCAGAACGGGAAGTGGAAAGTCTACTCTGATTCAAGCTCTCTTTCGAATGATCGAGCCATCAGGAGGACAAATTCTAATTGATGGACTGGATATTTCCAATATAGGTTTGCAGGACTTGAGGTCCAGGCTTGGCATCATTCCTCAAGATCCCACATTGTTTCAAGGAACTGTAAGGAATAATCTGGATCCTTTGAAGGATCACTTAGATAAAGAAATCTGGGAGGTAAGAATCAAAACTCTTTGTTACTGAATTAGGATTTCAATATATATTAACTCAACACAACATTCCGCTTTTCAGGTCCTCAACAAATGCCGCCTTGCGGATACAGTGAAACAAGATAAAAGACTTCTTGACGCACCAGGTACATATTTTATTCACATAAAGAAACTTGAAGTCCTGTTCCTTTTTCTTTTTCATTTTCAGAGTTTTGTATATTCAATTTCTTGGTTATTGAATGCCGGAATCTGGGAATGGATCAGTTGCTGAAGATGGAGAAAACTGGAGTGTTGGACAAAGGCAGCTTGTTTGCCTGGCTAGGGTGCTGCTAAAGAAGAAAAGAAGAATATTGGTATTAGATGAGGCCACAGCTTCCATTGATACAGCAACAGATAATATCATTCAAGGAACAATAAGAGAAGAAACAAGTAGTTGCACAGTCATCACTGTGGCGCATCGAATACCTACTGTCATAGACAATGACTTGGTTTTGGTTCTTGATGACGGTAAGGCAAAATTCTCCAACATTATGAATTACTCTGCCTTGTAGAAATATAGATTAAACTCACTTCCTAGAATTAGAAAAGTTTTCTACCTCGTCTATAGTTTAAAGAACCCCACTAATTCTAGCAATGAGAAATAAATGGATGTGAAAACGTGAGTGCAATAGTTTACTTGAATTTGGCCTTCAAAAACAGTATAGAAATATTATATATATGCTGAGAGAGAGAGAGAGGATTATAATTTCATATGCATAAACTGATATATGCCTGAAATCAAAATGAAAAACAGATAAGGATTCGTAGATATTTAATTTTCACAAAGTAAATAATGTTGAGAGCATGAAATAGCATAGCCCATCATCAATATGTTGTTGGCATGTACTTTTTTTTTATTTTCCTTGAAGCATTTGAATATATAGATGCAAATGTGGTGGTTACTGTAGGCAAGGTTGTGGAGTATGACTCCCCGATGAAGTTGCTCGAGGACAACTCTTCTTCCTTTTCGAAGTTGGTCATCGAATTCCAGAGGAGATCAATGCAAGAGTAACCACCAAAAGGATTTGTCTTGACGACAGTAGAGATTAAGCACCTGAGTCTTTTATCCTCGGGCCACAGGTTAGAATCTGGTCATACATTTGTTGGCGGATACTATATGATCTTATTAAAATGGCCATTGAACCCTGAGAAGGTCTAGCAGGAGCAGTGGGCAAAGTTTTGAAGAACCACTGGAACCTATGATAATGAGAAATTAGATCTTGGAATTCTAGAGATGAATACTTAACATCACCTTACTATCTGTATTGATCTGTGTGTTGAATCACGAAGCTCCTCATCATGCCTTGCTATCTGGAAACCTACAATAGATGCTTGTTCCGAACAAAAGTTTGAAGGAATGATTCTACGAAAGATCGATAGAGTGAAAGCATCAGCATCGAAGATTAACTGGCGTTTTAAAGACCAGTGTCACGACCACTTCGAGCACAGATCTCTCATGCGTGCCTTCTTGGAGTTTGGATCGAAATGTCAGGCACGAACAAAGATATGCTCAACTTGGCACAGGCTTTCATCACAGAGCAGGGAACATATCATGCCCCAAGTGCAGAGGCAGTCGATATAGGCAGAAGAGCACGCCAAAAACCTCGGTCGTGTGAATGAACTGAAAAGCCTCTAAGCAGATCTTATCTTAATGATGTAAAATTATGACCCGTAATATTTCCAAAAGTAATTGAGAATGCAACACTGTGAAGCAACATCAAAAGTTATCGTATTGTAAGGTGTCTACTTCAGGAAACTGTGCAAGTAGTTTCCAATAGTCTTCTTAAATTATGATAACGGGACTACATGTGAAAGTATGCTCGATTGAACTGATCAACTTGGGATTTGGGTGAGGATCAATGTAGATGGATGTGCCAGGGTAAAACAAAGACTGCTGGTACAGCCAGGGGCAAACGATGCTCATCTGGCGAAGAGCTAGTTTGTTCCATGCTCATTGGAGACAAAAGTTTCATGTGATCGTTTTCAAACTGATCAGTCAATTCAGGCATGCATACTAATGATTGCGTTCTGTACTGGATTAACAGTAGTAATCAGAACTGAAAATCACTTGCCGCGCTAGAATATCTGACAGCAAAATTACATCAGGGATACAATTAGTATCAGGTAAATAAAATCAGAAGAAAAGAGATTAATTAGAAGATGAACTTCATTATTATATCCCAAAAAGATGGAACAACCACTGTTTCATAATCTTCCTTATCAGATACAAAAAACAAATAAATAATGTCCTTTCTTGCTCCAAATCTCAAACTTGAAAAGATGCAATCCTAAAATAGAGTGGTCAATGGTTTCTAGTTAGATGGAAGATCTGGGTCTGAGAAGAAACCGTTGATAGATGGCATGATCTGAGGAGTTCTGTTTCGGACATACTTCCTAAGACCATGTTCTGCATATTTCTCACCCTCTTTAAAATTGTCTAGCACTCCTGCTGTCCTGTTCTCTTTCGTCACCCTGCGCCACCGTCGCCAGATTCAAATCAATGATATATAAATAACAAAGTCAAATCAAATTAATTATCAAGATCCATCGATCTGGGCAACATTCTATCCAAAAGTGTCGTGCGTGTTCTAAGCCTCTTCTTTGTGCATAACATTACCTTACGTCAGGATTTGTGGTTATATTCCTGACAAGTTGCATGCCACAAATGCCAACAGCTACACCAACAGACGCAAAGAGCGGATACGCCTATTCCAAGAAACCATTCTATTTAGTCATGAAACAAAACCAGAAAAATACTTCCTCGTCATCATGTTTCTTTATCTGAAACCGCAAAAACCTCGCTCTCTCACACATACATGCATGCATGCATGCATGGATTAAATAAAACACATACATTCTTGTACATCACACATGTATAATAAACCAAATCAAATCCAAGAACGTTTCGTATTTTTTTTCTCACTTCATCCGGAACGTACATAACGGAAACAAGACGGTGGAAGAACTTACCTCAGGCCTTATCCATCGTGAGGGAGCCATCTATGCTAGAATTGCAAGAGAGAAGGAGAAAGAGAGCAAACCCTTTCTCCAAAAGAACTAAGTTCAGGGAGAAGGAAAAGGAAAAAAAGGAAAGGAGAGTATGAAAGGCAAGTTATTGATCTTGAGCGAATTTGTATTGGATTCAAACGCCTAAAATTCAGCATTAGAGTGGCTGCCCGAAGGAAACGGTCGATCAACGATGATCAGCAAACCCCTCCCCCCACCAACCATAAAATTAGTCGGTCTCCTTTTCCTTTCCTGTATTGGCGGCCGTTTCAAGTATCAATCCCACCGTCTCCCCCTCACTTTCTCTCAGTGAGATGTGCGTGCTATCCTTCCTCGTTAGCATTCTTGACAATATTATTTTATTATAAAATCACAATGATAAAAGTTAGCAAACATGGTGTCGTGGTGTAGTTGGTTATCACGTCAGTCTAACACACTGAAGGTCTCCGGTTCGAGTCCGGGCGACGCCAAAAAGCAAGTTCTTTTATTTATGTGTTTTTCCATTTCCGAGGGGCTTTTTCCTTTTGTTTTTAGTGAATAACAATTAAATTTACACTAACCTTTTAAAGAAAATATTACGGCTATAATTTTTTTTTACAAAATTATTAAATCCAATTAAGTAATTCAATCTTGAAATTTGTTAATACAACAGGTCTATAAACAATAATGTCTAGCTTAATTTCCACTTAAACCATATTAGAGGATACTTAAAGTGAATCAATAAATTTAACGAGTCTATAAACAATGTGAATGATTATAAAAAACATATTATATTTATAAAAAAAATAAAAGGATAATTTTTTAAAGATATTAAGACGATACCAAATTGAATTGACTATGATGATCTTGCAACCTAGATTATAGATTTTAATGAATTTAATAACTTTATTATTTTTTAAATTATTTTTATTATATTTTATGATAAAAATTTATGTTTGCAAAAATCAAAACTATTTATTTGAGATCATGATCACCCTATAGAAAATAGTTAAAAATAAACTGTGAATTTTATTTTTTGATCAATATAATATTAAAGAATAATGATATAAAAACAGATAGAAAACTAAAAAAAGAAAAACATATGAGGTTTGATGGGTAAACATGCCAAACCCTTGAATCATGTAACTTTGAAGAAATTGATAAAAATGAAATTTTAAAAAAATAACAGTTAAATTTATCAAACTCATGAACAAGCCCAAATTATATGGCATAAAAAAAAAATTATATAACCAAGTTTAATTTTTTTTTAAAAAAAAAACAAATAAACAAAGAGGTACCATGTTAAACTTGTGAACCAGGGCAATCGGTGCCACCTTACCAAATTCACAAACCATATTATTAGCTCTATAGAGTTTAATAATATAGTTTTTTTCAAAATAATTTTTTTTAAATTAAATCATATTGTAATGTTGAGATTTTTTATATAATCATATAAAATCAAATTAAATTAAATTATCAGCTCTAAATTTCAATAAACACATAATATACAAGGACTAAATTAAAAAAAAAAATCATTAGCTAAAGAAAAAAAAATGAGGGTAATAATAATAATAATATCACTATGAATTACTATTGTAATACACAAAGCTAATGGGTGTATGGAAACAATGTTATCCCCACACCTTTTAGCTTTAAGTATTTTTTTTTTCAATCAAATCATAAAATATCACTTGTATCACCCGAGTTTTTTACTCTGGTCCTTTATTTTTCAATTCAACTCTCTCATTAGGAAAAAAAAACACATGAAAATTAGTGCTTAAAAGGATTATGTGCAAGAGAAAGATTTTAACATCAAATTTTATTAAAAGAAAATACTATTATAATCCATAATTAACTTATGAAAAGGTGAGTAGTGGAAGATTTATAGTAAAATAGTCATGATGTGTATAT
Organism: Salix dunnii; assembly: GCA_015731905.1. Classification (NCBI taxonomy): domain Eukaryota; kingdom Viridiplantae; phylum Streptophyta; class Magnoliopsida; order Malpighiales; family Salicaceae; genus Salix; species Salix dunnii. The sequence goes on along the minus strand of CM027668.1, from coordinate 4,313,110 downwards.
TGTAGGTGATCTACTACATTTGTTTATGATTTTTTTTATTTATTTAATCAAATAATATATATATAGAGAGAAATACATTCAATGCCCTAAATAAGATAAAAAGAAAATAAAAATATGATGCATGATTATACACCTTAGAAATATTAGCTGAAATATAATTTTATTTTTAAAAATATAGTCCATCTATAGAAAAGATAAAAAAAATAATACTAATGAATTAGAAAAACTTATTTGAAAATTAAATGCATAACAAAAGAATCATCATCATTCAAAAAAAGGTTTTCTGAATAAAATAAAAGGTATTAATATAAATATAATTCTTTTATATAAAATAATTAGAAAAAGAAGCATTGATTAGAAAAGCAAGTTAGGGGGAAAAAATGTCAAATAGTGTTGGGCTTGACCTATTTAAGTAGGGCTAGTGCGCCTAGTTGCCTTGGCAGACCTGCACAACTAAAACCAAATTGTTTTTCATTGCACCTAAACACAGATGCCATGTTGTCAATTCTTTTTTTTTTTTTTTTAAATCAAATGGCGTGTCGTCTTATCTTGCCCAAAATTAGTCGTTATTAGAGTTAAAACATCAGGAATTACATATTTTTGACCTAAAAACATGTTTTTAGACCTATTTATGAACCAAACACCTGCAAATACTTTAGAAACTATAATGAAGTTATCAATGATATAAAAAACTAAAAAAAAATCACTCCAGAGAAACAAAATCAATCTAAATTCAAATATCTATTTTTCATGAGAATTAAATGTAAAAAATTATAACATGAACTCCTTTCATTAAATGGAACAACTTCACACAAGATTCATTAATTCTGGTTGTCTAAATTGATGTTAACTATATGTTTCTCTCGCTGTTGTTGGAATGCAATGACCTCTCTCCCATCTCTCAATTAAAGACTAAAAAATAAACTATTGCATCAAAATTAAAATTATTTTTTTTTTAACTTATAAGATATAATTTGTATGATTTTTGAAATTTGAAGATCAAAATGTATTTATTTTGAAACTCATTAAATATTATCTATGTTTGATGTCTTTATCATTTTACTTTTTTTTTTCCAGTCTTATAGCTTTTTAAAAAAATAAAAATCAATTTATCTTTAATTATATCGAATAACTTGAAGAGCAAATTGAATATTATTTTTTTTGCATAATATATCCACAATAGCATAGCATGTGAGGTGATAAAAAAAATGCATGTCCATCCAATGAAAATCAAGCACCTTTTAGTTTTTTTTTATATATATATATAATCTATAATTTATTTAATCGGCCTTTTGTTTTTAGTTAATCGGCGGAGGTCAGTGTTTTATAATTTGTTGTCGGCGAGGATTGAATCACTGTCCCCTGTTCGCTGACTGGATTGGATCACCGGTGCTGCTGGTGGGTTTACTTTAAATCAAATGACATAACTGCTCAGCCACCATTACATGAGATTATAGATTTAAATATGGGTTGACAGGGAACCTTACGCGGTGGCAAGCAAGCATGCCTTGTTATGAACCTATCTTCAATTTGAAATTGATTAAAAATATATATCTTTTTAAACATGATTGATTTTATGGGTGTTTGGTAACGCAATTAAATTGTTTCTCAAAATATATATATTTTTTTATAAATATGTTAAAATAAATTTTTTTGAAGGTGTTGAGTGTTTGGCAGTGCGATTCGAAAGCGTTTACGAAAAAAATTGATTTTTTTATTTTTAGTTTTTAGTTTAAATTAATTTTTTTTGGTATTTTTAGATTATTTTAATGTACTGGTGTCAAAAATAATATTTAAAAAATAAAAAAATATTATTTTGATGCATTTCTAAATGAAAAATACTTTAAAAAATAATCGCAACTACACTCTCAAATAAACACTTAATCGAGTTTCGTGCAATAGAGTTTTTTCGGGTCAATGCGGATTAATTTAACTAAAAATTAAGATCAACCTTTTAAAAGATGTGTTTGACATTGCATTTTAAAGGTGTTTTGAAAAAAATATTTTTATTTTAAATTAATATTTTTAGTGTTTTTAGATTATTTTCTTGTGCCGGTGTAAAAAATAATTTATAAAAATAAAAAATATCATTTTAATATTTCTGAAAAAAAATATTTTAAAAAATAATCTCAATTATACTTCCAAATAGACATTAAAAATATATACTCTTGGATTATTATAATTACTTTTTAATATACTTGAATTTTAATTTAGTTGTTTTAACAATCATATCTTCCATCAGATTCAATAACCACTCAGGTTGACTTCATCAGCTAGCAACTTGATGCTGTCTAAAATCATTTAATAATTCCTTCAATTTAATTATTCGCTGACATGAACAGTACCAGCTCAAGCATGGTTTCCATGGAAGGAGTGATGTCCAGGGCCACGCTCAAAAACACTGTCAAATGATTCCTTGTGCCTGTTTAATTAATACAGGAGCTGCTCAGGTACATTGGTTTTGCCACTTGCATTACCAGTCAGGTTTCTTTTCAGAACCCTGATTGGCTAATTGGCGACGTTTTTATATATAAATATTGACACTAATTCTGATTTAATTTTATAATTAAATTGTTTTTTATATTAATGTAAAATTCAAACTATCTCAATACCTCATCAACGACGTCCTGTTCAAAATAATTAACACAAATTATTTTTTAAGATAATGTCGTTTCTTTTTACAAGAGTATAGTTTTGGTAAAAGAAAATATAAAATTAATAAAAAAAAGAATAACTTCGTAGCATTTTTATTTGGAACAACGTTGTCACTACCATTTTCTCTTTTGTGTAATGACTAACGTGTCTTGTTTTAGTTTAAAAATTAAAATAAATTAGAATATATTTTATTTTACTTGATGTTTGTTGGTTATTGGGTTTGGTATTGGTTCATCCATTAAAGATGAATCCAATTTATTTATCTAGAGACGCGGTTTGACATTGGTTCGTCCATGAGGGATAAATCTAGTCTAATTATCTAGGAGTGTTATTTATTGATAACCGCTAATTAACCACTCATCTCTAGTATAAACATGGACTTCACTCTTTATATTATATAAGTTGTTCATATAAGTTATTAATATAATTGGAAAATAGCTCTATCTCTCAATACTCTATATTAAACTTGTAATGATTTATAAAGACGTTCATGTTATGAAACATCACTTTGGTTCTAGTAACCGAAGTGAGTTTGAAGCAATTGATTCAGGAACAAGGAAATGGAGAATTTCTACCAAAATATTTTAAATTTATTTTGGGATTTTTTTTAAATGTAGTGTCAATCATATTTCTCATTCCGACTATCAAATCAAGTTGAAATTTTACAATAAATCTCTTAATAGACTATTATATCTGAAATTAAGATTTTAGAATAGTAAATATTTAGAAAGGTATGGCAAGATTCCCTGTGATATTTTTATAATTTTGTTTAAATTAGAAAATTTGTTTTGAAAGGTTATATTTTGTGTTTTTTTTAATTGATTTTTGCTTCTCAATTTCATCATTCGATAGTAAGTTTATAAAAAGTAAGCTCTATAATTTATCTGATACTTTTATAATCTCATTATTCGAGTAATGAATTTAACATGTTAACTCAAAGTTGACTTAAGACAATTTAGTATGTTATCGTCTCGATATATTTTTAAAAAATTAATCATATTGAATCTCTCTTTATGTCAAACTATATTTTTATTGGTTGTCTAAATTGTTTTTGACCCATGTTATATCAATTTAACTTTTATTTATTTACTTATGTTTTAAATTTGAATTGCATATTTTAGGTTGGCTTGTTTTTGGATTTAAATTAAAATTATATTTGTTAACTTGATACACACACGTAAACAATACAACCTCAAAATATCGCGTTGAAATGCTCTGAAATTAAAACTCACTATTCTAAGTAAAAAACAACTACCGGCCGGAACAAAATTAACAATTTTAGTTTGAAAATAAGATTGAATATTTTTTTGTGAATATTTATTTATTTTTAATACACTAATATCAAAAATAAAATTTTAAAAGTAAAATAAAATTTTAATATAATTTGAAACAAAATATACATTACAAAAAACTATTTCTCTCTAACTCTCTTTGTAGCTCAATTTTAGTAACCATTTGGAATTGTACTCGAAGTTATTTTTAAAAATATTTTTTGTTTATAAATATTTTAAAATAATATATTTTTTTAAAAATTATTTTTAATATCATTATATAAAAATATTAAAAATATTTTTTTTATTTTTTTTTTCAAAAAAACTTTCAAAACACAATGAAAAACAAAAAAAGAAAATACCTTCTCACCTCGCAGGCTGCTATGTCAATAAAGAGCCAAGGCAACTGGTCCACGACAAGAACCATCTGTTGCTGGGCCCAACAGCTTTGATCCCAACGGACATAACTCCGAATATTCCAACTTCTAGAACTTTAAGCGCTGTTTATATTTTAAAAGTATTTTTGAAAAAAATAATAATATAATTTTTAATTTTATTATAAATTGTTTTTTTTTTAATAATTTCATATTATCTGACCAGGAAAAAATAATTTTAAAAAATATAAAATATTATTTTAAACAAAAATATTTTGAAAATCATCACCCCTCACGAATCCCACTGTCAATAAGGAAAGTGTAGTACACTCTCCGCTTAACCCCTCTTCCTCGTAGACAAAACAATGTAACAACCCCTCAAGACTGACTCCAAATGCCAAACAATCGCGTGATTTTTTCTTTTTACAATCAGCGGCTAATACAAGGGCTTTTCAAAATCACAATCAGCGGCTTAAAACCAAGCTAATTGTTTCTTTCGTTCTGCCCAAGAAAAAAAACCCGCTTACGTGACCTACCCCCCTCACCACGCACCTACTTCTTTATATGACCCGCAATTAGCAGCCACTCTCCTCACTAATATCTCTGTTTAAAGCGTATACCTTTTGTCTCCCATCTTAATTCTAAATCTCTCCTCCGCTCTCTGTTACTAGCAACAACAATGGGTAATAATTATAAAAATGTCTCTTCGTTACACTGTTTTTCGTTTGATTTTCATGTCGTTTCAGCTTTCATTTTCATCTGATTTGATTTCGTATTGCTTATCTTTGTTGAATTTAACAGCATCTGACAAGAAGATTAAGATCGGTATCAACGGTAATAGTCCTGATCTCAAACATGTATTTTTTTTTTAAAAAAAACATTGATTAAAGGACATAACATTAATTTATTAACGTTAAATAATATAAAATGTTCATAGGATTTGGAAGGATCGGTCGTTTGGTTGCCAGAGTTGCTCTTCAAAGAGATGATGTGGAACTTGTTGCTGTTAATGATCCTTTTATCACCACTGACTACATGGTATTTATTTATTATTTTATTTTAATTTTGCTGCTGTTTTCGTTCTTTTTCGTGGTTAATAAGTTTTTATTTTTTTTGGGGGGGGGGGTCTGCAGACATATATGTTCAAGTATGACACAGTTCATGGTCGCTGGAAGCACAGTGAACTGAAGGTCAAGGATGAGAAGACCCTTCTCTTTGGTGAGAAGGCAGTCTCTGTTTTTGGCATCAGGTAAAAAATATATAAAAAAAAAATACTGTAAATATTGATAGAAAAATTTGTGTATCTTGCTGTTATTTTACTGGGATTTTCTTATATTTTTATTCCTATATCTGATTATTGTTAGGAACCCAGAGGAGATCCCATGGGCTCAAGCTGGTGCCGAGTTTGTGGTTGAGTCCACTGGAGTTTTCACTGACAAGGACAAGGCTGCTGCTCACTTGAAGGTTTCTTTTCCTTGCTTTAATTTAATACAAAATCCATCGAGAATGTATTGGAATATAATCTGGTCTTTGATTACAGTGTGTGCTCACCTAATAAATAAACAAAATGTTGGTTCAGGGTGGTGCCAAGAAGGTTGTTATCTCCGCCCCAAGCAAAGATGCACCTATGTTTGTTGTGGGTGTCAATGAGAAGCAGTACACGCCAGATCTTGACATTGTTTCCAATGCTAGCTGCACAACCAACTGTCTTGCCCCCTTGGCCAAGGTATTTATCTATTTCGATGACTTCTTTTAAATAAATGTAGGTAATGGACGGATTAGTTATTTACTAATCATCATCTTTGCCCCTTGATTTACAGGTTATCCATGACAGGTTTGGAATTGTCGAGGGTCTAATGACCACAGTTCACGCGATTACTGGTGAGCTTAGCCTTATGTTATATCCTGATTTATCTTTTTGCTTTCTTGGCATTTGGGTTTGAAAGTTAGTCCTCTGATCCCCTGTATCCATATTATTCAGCCACTCAGAAAACTGTTGATGGTCCATCAATGAAGGACTGGAGAGGTGGCAGGGCTGCTTCCTTCAATATCATTCCTAGCAGCACTGGGGCTGCCAAGGTATGCATTTTTTTTCCGGGGGGAGGGGTCATTATTGTTCGGTCATAGTTTATTTCAAAATTTATGCGCCTACGGACGGCCTTATTTCTATTTCGTGCTTTGTGGATCTCATAGGCTGTTGGAAAGGTTCTTCCAGCACTTAATGGAAAATTGACTGGAATGTCCTTCCGTGTCCCTACCGTGGATGTCTCTGTTGTTGACCTCACTGTCAGGCTTGAGAAGAAGGCAACATACGCGGATATCAAATCTGCTATCAAGTAAGAGTTTGTTAGAATGATCTTGTAGTCGAAATCTTCTAGTAGCTTATTTTCAATCTGATCTTATTTGTTTGCTTTTGATGAACTCCAGGGAGGAGTCTGAGAATAACCTCAAGGGTATTCTGGGTTACGTTGATGAGGATGTGGTGTCTACTGACTTCATTGGTGACAGCAGGTAAAGGAAAGGGCTGTAATGTTGTTTTCGTAGACTATGTGGCCTGTGCTGGCCTGCACACAAGCTCTTCTTTATACTGTCTCTAATGGCTGTGCTCTATGCAGGTCAAGCATATTCGATGCCAAGGCTGGAATTGCTTTGAACGATAACTTCGTCAAAATTGTCTCTTGGTATGACAATGAATGGGGCTACAGGTACTTTTCTTTCTTCTTTTCCCGATTCATAGCATTCATGTCTCCTTAGCAATCTGTCTTCAACAAAGGGTTTGAAGGACGTGCACCTGATACATGATTCCCAATTTTGCAGTTCACGCGTGATTGACCTGATAGCTCACATGGCCAAGACTCAAGCTTGAAGATGAAGTTGAAGCATGGATGACTGATGAATTGAGGCGCCTTTTGTTTTTGTATTTTGTGGGCTATGAGAAGGTTTTAGGTTATTATGTGCGAAAGTTGGTAATTGAAATAAACAATTGAATCTCATTTTGGTTTTTCTAAGCCATGCCACAGGTTTATCAGTTCAAATACAAATCAGACGGTTTGTTTTACTGTTTACCCTATGCTACAACTGGTCACTGCTTTCTGATTTTGGGGATGCCGAAGCAAGCAAAAATAGGTCATTTTTCCTGGTTTAAAATATTTTTTTATTTCAACACTGATCAAATCCAGGTGTTGTAAAAAGAATACCTGTTCTGTTAGAATAACATTTGCTGATTCTCGTAAAATTTTATAAATATCAAGGTTATTAAAATTATGATTTTTACAAATGAAATGAAAGTAGTTTTTTTTAACTTGGATTATAAAATTATATTTGAAATTTTATTGTATAAAAATTATAAAATTATATAGGTAGAAAAATTATAAAAAAATATTTTTAAATATAATATAATATAATTATAATTATAACATTTTATTATTTAAAATACATGGTTTAAAATAATTTAAAAATATATTATAAAATAATTAAAAAACAAAATATTTGAGCATTTAAAAATACTGAATTTTTTATTTTTAAAATAAACAAAAGAGGGTGCCTAGCAGAGAGAGCATGAGTAATTTATGAGTAATTTACAATTAACAAGAATTATGAGATCATAAACTCGAATCGATATTATGATTTGAATTTGTTTTTATAGTTTTTATCTGATTTTAATTAAATTTATTTTTTATTTGATTTAACAAGTTTTGTTATTTTTATTGTAAAATTATATAATTTTATGAGTTAATTTATGAATTTAACAATAATGATAAAAATGGAATGTCTGAAAAACATGAACGGAGGAGTAAAAAGAATTTTGATTTTTAAATCAGTATATTAATATTTTAAAAAATTAGATATATTTTTCAAACGTTATCTAGATATAAGAACAGGCACCATAACAAGGGACTTGGTTAATGAAGCTCTGTTTCATTTGCCTCTTGGTACCGTTTCCTGTTTCAAATTGCCAGCAGACGACATACAATCACACGAGAGCTCAAGTGAAATTGTTTTTTATCTACAAATATATTAAAATAATATTTTTTAAAATTTTTACTGATATTTATAATGATCTAAAACAATAAATAATTAAATTAATTTTTTTTTTTTTTTTGAAATGACCAACCAGTTTGAGCTAAGTATCATGGCCCTCTATATGCAATAATAATTTTGATATATATATATATATATATATATATATAGAGAGAGAGAGAGAGAGAGAGAGAGAGAGAGAGAGAGCCATTTTTCATATTTAATTTAATGAATTAATTAGTCTTTTCACAACTGTTAAAGAGATCCGCCCTAATTTTATCCTTTTACTTTTCCAGGGTTGCACCGTTCTGTTTAGGCCGAAACGTTTTGTTTTATTAAAAAAATCGAGATAAAATTATATTATTTTTATCTTGATTTTAATTCCCGCCCGTTCTGGAAATTTCAGTTAGAAAGTCTCGGTATCGTTCCTGCTTTAAAATCATTCTTATTTTGATTAACTTGTGATTTTTTTTTTTCTAATTTTAAGATTATGTTTGTTTGACTTTGTGTTTGTATTGTATAATTTAAAGTTAGTTTATCTTCAATTTTAATTGTGCTGGTTAAAATAATATTTTAAGTTTTATATATATATATATATATACACACACACATACAATTAATTATATATGAACAATACAACCCCGAAACAGCACGTCGAAATGCGCTAAAACCGAAACATTTCATACTAATAGAAGAATCAGAACGGTGACCGGAATAGTATTGACAACCTTGCTCATTTCTACTCTTGTTTTTAATTTGGTAATCTAATCCTTCTTTTTTGAATTTATTCAATTATTTATTGTGTTTTCTTAATTTTCACAATTAGTTATATAGCTAATCTTTGTCAAGTTTCCATAATAAATTGAACCAAATTGGTTACAAAAATAAATAAATAAATTCAGTGATACCCATAAGAAGAAGAAACTTAGAAGCAATAAAACTTTAAAAGGAAGTAAATCAACGGTTAATTCAAACTTAAAAAATATAATCCTCCTGAATTATTTATTTTAATTTAAATCAAGGTACCCATTACAAAATGGGTAATAAAATTTATCCTAAAAATTGTTCTAAATTTAGAATTTTAATTTCTGTAAGTAGAAAAGAACTTGAGAAAAACCTACCACCCACAATAAGCATGAACTGGGCCCAGATCAAATCATAACAAGGCTACATTGAGCCCAACCTTAGTCTTTTAGCTTCTGAAACCCCGAGCTCTTGTTCGCCCAAGGTAAAATTGCAGCCCAGTAGTATCATCGTCACCAAACACCACAGACCAGCGCCGGAGTTTCTCTGTAGAGGCTAGGGCAGGTGTTGCTGGCCGTTCAACTCTTCGGGTACCCATTTTCTTCTACTTGTTTCAAGTGGTCGTAATTTTATTAAAAAGCAAGACTAATGAACAGGGTACAAGTACTAAGAAGCTGTCTTAGAAACGCCGGTTTAGTTTTTAGTCGTGCTGATTATTGCTCTCTTGCCGTCTCTTCTTCTTCGTGTGTCTCTTCTCCTCAATTACATTCTGTGCTTACAAGCACGACTGTATTTGATTATCAAGATAACTATCTAGACTCTAGAAACCAGCCAACTGTTAACTTAGTCGCTGCTAAAGCTTGTGTAGGGAGCAGTCCTGATGAGATTCTTATTTCTTTGGCGCACGATGAAGTGTGCAATAACATTGAGGCTTCTAATGATCTTGTTGACAAATTGCTCCTCCGCTTTAAGGATGATTGGAAATCTGCTTTGGGTGTTTTTAGATGGGCTGGATTACGCCCTGGCTATAAACATAGACCCGAGGCGTATGATATGATGGTGGACATTCTGGGGAAAATGAAACAAATGGATCGAATGAGGGAGTTCTTAGAGGAAATGAATAGAAATCATCTGGTGACACTTAACACTGTGGGTAAGGCTATGAGAAGGCTTTCGGGGGCAGGAAAATGGGAAGATGCTGTGAGGATGTTTGACCAGTTAGGAACATTTGGGTTGGAGAAGAACACAGAGTCTATGAACTTGTTGCTTGACACACTTTGCAAGGAGGGCAAAGTTGAGCAGGCCCGCGCTATCTTCTTGGAGCTTAAATCGCACATTTTACCTAATGCTCACACATTTAACATTTTTATTCATGGTTGGTGTAAAGCAAATCTAGTTGATGAAGCACATTGGACTCTCCAAGAGATGAAGGGGCATGCTTGTCGCCCTTGTGTAATCAGCTACTCTACCATAATCCAATTCTATTGCCGCCAATATAATTTTTCTAAGGTCTATGAGCTCCTTGATGAAATGGAAGCACAAGGGTGCCCACCAAATGCTGTAACTTACACAACTGTCATTGTTTTTCTGGCCAAGTCACAGAATATCGAGGAGGCTTTACAACTAACTCAGAGAATGAAGTCAGCCGGATGTAAACCTGATACACCTTTTTTCAATTCTTTGATTTATATATTAGGAAGAGCTGGCCGATTTCAGGATGCTGTTGATGTTTTCGAGAAGGGGATGCCAAATGCCGGGGTCTCCCGTGATACATCTACTTATAATTCCATGATTGCTATATTCTGTCACCATGGTCATGTATCAAAGGCCCTTAGTCTTCTCAAGGAGATGCAAACGTCAGCACTTTTCAATCTTGATGGTCAGACATTCTACCCGCTGCTTAAGTCATGCCTCAGAACTGGAGACATGAATTTGTTGAGTAAATTATTGGATGACATGGTGAAAAAGCATCAACTAAGTCTTGATAGATCAGCCTATGCTCTGTTAATTCATGGCCTTTGCAGGGCAAACAAATGCGAGTGGGCTTACCATCTGTTTGAGGAAATGATCGGTAAAGATATAGTACCGAAATATCAAACGTGTCATTTGCTTTTGGAGGAGGTAAAACTGAAGAGCATGTATGATACTGCTGAGAAAATTGAAGAATTCATGAAAAAATTATAAATGCAAGGTGCAAGCTTCTCTGGTGAACTTCCTCTATTTTTCTCCTTTTCGTCTACTTATTTGTCTCCCACAGCATGTGGTATGTCAATACATGGCATCTTGGTGCACTGGTGCTATTTTTGGTCATTTTTGGCATGTATGATTTCTTAGTACTTCATTTTTTGAAAAAAATGTTTGGCGGGTTGAGTTCATGTTTTGCACTTGTACTGTCTACAATTGGGTTTTCTGTCGTCTCTAGGGATGGTAATCAAATCAAGATTTGGAACAAGATTGTGAAGGTCATTTTCCTGATAGCGAATCAAATCAAACAGTGAGACATGAGATTCATATCAAATTTGAAATGAGTCCCCATAGACGAACACCTTAGTGAAATAATAAATTATTGTGTCCTATAATGAAGAGAATAATTTTGTAAGTATGCTATAAACACCAGTTCAAATTTCACTATGATCAATAACTTGTTAAAAACCGAATTGTATTTTTGATGGGTATCATTAGAAACTAATCATAACACTAATGCACTTGTCTTCTTTTCTCTTGCTAAGTTTCACTGACTCTCTTTGCTTCAAGTCTTTATCATTGAATTCAAATCTCATGGAATCAATCTATTCTCCATTTATGCAATGTTATTCCAAATAACAACATAAAACAAGCAAATTCAGGGCAGGCTGTAGCATATTACTCAATGAACTGATAGTTCTTTACCTTAAAAATGTGGTGGTTAAAAATGAAAATTTCTAGATGTCTTTAGCCTCGCCTTATAATTTAACTTTATCCCTCAGATAAATTGATCATGAATCGGTCAATTAAGTTATTAGTTGCAGCTATTACTTATTAGGCACTTGCAGGTGTGGCAATGGCTGTAGAGCAAGAGGGGCTCCTGAGGTCCTAAAGGCTATAAATCCATGCGTAAAATTTCACTGTGATTCCTTATTCCAGTATATTTGATGATAAAAAAGGAATGATCTTACCTTGCCATATTAGCTACTTGATTAGCAACCTGTATTTTCTACAGCAAGAAGCATTATTAAGCTGGCAACCTGCTTGACCTGTGATGTAAAGGAACTCTTTTTCAGACAAACACCTGCCATAATTTTGTGAGAGTTATTAACAGATGCATACATTCACCAATATCTTTGTCCAATTGAAGTATTTTTTATGAAACTTTCCTTGCGCTTATTTGGAAATAATACTCTCATTAAAGCTGGATATGGTCACAACACTCACCAAAAAAGAGGTCACAATACTCTCATTAGAGCTGGATATGGTGGTTGGCTTTTGTACACTGCTGCTTCAGCTGGTGACGGCACCTATGTCAAGGAATTGTTGGAGAGAAACCCTTTTCTTGTTTTCAGAGAAGGAGAATATGGTGTCACTGACATATTTTATGCCTCGGCCAGGAACAGGAATTCTGAGGTTTTCAGGCTCTTAGCTTAATTTCTCTGTTTCACCATGATGTGGCCTTGGCTCTGGAGGAGAGTTAGAGGGGCAGCAGAGTGAGAGTCATTCAGAATCTAAGTGGGAGATGATGAATAGAGCTGTCCATGCTGCGGCTAGTGGTGGGAATTTGGAGATTTTGAAGAAACATCTAGGGGATTGTTCTGATGTTTTGGTTTATAGAGAAGCTCAAGGGTCCACTGTCTTACATGCTGCCGCAGGAAGGGGGCAGGTCGAGGCGAGGATAATTCTGTTTTATCTTTATCAGTAACTTTAGTTATTCGTTCTTGTATTTTTAGTTTCATGGCCAGAATTTTACTGTTATTTTAGTTTGCTAGTGCATGGTTGCCATTTCTTTCCTCTTTTCTGAGTACATGCTCAATTGCTCGGCTACTGAGCTGTAGAAAGGACAATCATCCAACATTAATTGACTGACAGAGAAAGATTGATTTCCCCTTTTTGAAGGAGGTTGTTTGTGAAGCTTCAGACTAGATTCCTTGATTGCTCCTGGTTTAAATGAATTTCTCCACCTGTCATTTCCTCATATCTTTACTCCTTAGTTTCCTCCCTTGTGCCCGCAGTCCACATCTTTCCTTGCTTTAAGTGAATTTCTCCACCCATCATTTTAGAATATCTTAACACACAGGTTTGCTTATGCATATGAGTTGAAGGTGATTGCATGGGATAGGAAAAGCTTGAATTAGTTGGAGCAGAAAGGATATCGTAGTTTGATGGTTAAGACTAGCACATCCTGAAACTGCTTGCCATAGACAGTAAAGCATGAAGTTAGAATTAAGCTCTGCTTATTGCTTATACTATTTTGTACACAGTGAGCATATGCTATACTGATATGTTTTAGAATTTATCCAACTCTTCTTATGGTACTTGAGTCCTAGGATTTGACAAGTTCCTAGAAATTGAAACAAAGCCGTACACAACGATTTGGGTGCAAAATGCCTTTACCATCCAAATTTCCATTTCTTAGACCTTCCATCCTTGAAATGTATATTTGTCAGTGTGTCACAACGATTTGGGTGCAAAATGCCTTTACCATCCAAATTTCCATTTCTTAGACCTGCCATCCTTGAAATGTATATTTGTCAGTGTGTCATATGGGTTTTGGTTGTTCAGATGCCAACTTTGGCAGTACTTATTGTACGAGCCTTATTCAAATGGAGAACCCTGACTTATCAAATGGGCAGTAGCCTTTTCTGGGGGACTTCTCGTATTGCTATTAGCCCTTCAATGTGTATATTGGCAAGTCCCTCCCACTTTAGATTCTCAGATTCACCTCCTCTCTCAGTGAGGCCTGTTCTTGCCATAAGAGTTTACTCGTTTTACTTTCTTGAAAGAAATGGCCAGCAGAATTATAGAGTTCTCCCTTACTTCTGTTTGATGGACGGGCTATCAGATGTCAGGATACTCCTATCTACTCATGATTGGAGATGTTTTATATCTAGAGCCTTTCTGCTGGCATGTAATTGCATGCTCATTTCGAGTCCATTGTGTTCATATTATCCCCTTCATTATTTTTATTTTTTGCTCACGCAGGGATGAATCCACTTTGTTCTTCATGGTGATATCCCTTAAAAGATTATCCTTGGCCTTGGGAAAAATGACACAAAAATTTATTCTGTTCATGCAGGTAGTTAAGGATCTAATTACATGCTATGATATCATGGCCTCCAGAGATTATCAAGGGAATACGACACTGCACGTGGCTGCTTTCAGGGGTTACTTTGCTGTGGCAGAGATTTTGATACTTGTATCTCCCTCACTCGCCTCCTTTACAAACAACTATGGAGATACTTCTCTCCATATGGCAGTGTCAGGCTTTCAGAACCCAGGTTTTTGAAGAGTGGATAGGCAGATTGAGCACTTCACCCAGTTAGTGAGTTGTAGTGAATATCAAAGATGTCGCCAATGTCAAGAACAACGATGTTAGTGACGTGGATGCCATGACTCCACTTTATCTCCTCAAGCAACAGCCGAGATCAGCATCTTCTGAAACTCTAATCAAGCAGCTGATTTCAGCTGCAGGGATCTCTTGTCATCGGGATAACATAGCCAGAAAAGCTATTGTTTCCCATCTTAACGGGCATGGTATAGGAATGAGTCCTGGCACCTATTTTAGAATTCCAGATGCAGTGGTATTCTTGTACACTGGTATTGGTAACGAATCTGATGCCAGTTGCGATCACACAAGTGGTGAAAATTCATGCTTGAGTGATCCAATTGATATTGACACTGGTAACTCGTTGGAAAACAAAAAAATCAGGTTCTGTAAATAATGCTGCATGGCGTCTTAGGTCTCTCCTTCAGTTGCCCAGGAGCAGAGAGAAAAGCTGCTTTGATGGAGTTAGAAGATGATGACTCTGTAAACTCATTTAATTTATGTCAAACCTTGGAAGACCGTCGAATTCCTCTCCGGCGGAGATACTCAAAACTGTTTTCCCTCTCAACCAACAGAAAAACAATTTCTGGAAGGAGCGGTCTTCCAAGTCCATCAACTAGAAAGAAATTTACCACGGGGCTAATGCACGGTGTTCAAGCAAATCAACATCTAGCTGTTTCAGTTAGATCATCTTCAAGTCCATTTTCAGGTTCATCCCTGTCCTCGCCCATTTCATTGGATAAAGAAAAGGATGTTGATATTGCAGGAACCTTCTCAAATCAGTCATTGAAGCATAAACAAGCATCCTTCAACAAGAAATCAATGAACCAATGTTTTTGCTTTGGTGCTCAAGGGCTAGCAGTGAAAGATTCAGGGACAAATCAGAGCTACAAGCATGCCACTCCTTTAGTAGCCTGAGTTGAATGTAAAAAGACAAGAGTTTTGGCAGGATTCTCAGAGTTGAATATTTTGTTCTGGAATCCAAAGTGTTCTTTCCACATTTTAATTTTCTTAATACATTTGAATTATTTGAATTGTGTTTGATATTACTTTTGTTTTTGTGATTGAGGTTTTAAAAAAGTAGTTTCATGAAAAACATTTTAGTTGCGGTTCAAAATAATTTTTAAAGTGTTTGGTTAAAACTGTGGTTGAATTTGAGACTAATGAAAAACAATTTTAAGTGTTTGGTTATCAAGTTTTTTCATATTGCTTTAAACTTGTGAAATTATTTTAAAGTGTGTGTATTGTTTTTTTAAAATATTTAATAATTATAATAATAAAATATAATTAATAATTCAAGAAAATTAGATACTTGTTTTTATTCTCTCATAAAACTACTTGTAATATCATCACGAACTATAAATCCATACGTGAAGGCCTAAGCGATCCTGGAATAACACATAGTAAAATATCATCTGAAACAAAATTAGAAATGCAAGACAAATTATATTGTAATGTTCTTTTAATATATTTATTTATTGTAATTAATTTTTAGATTATTTTAATATTAAAAATATATTTTTTATAAGAAAAGATAATAAATAATAATATATTTTTATATTTTAAAATATATTTTAAAGAAATAAAAAATATATTTTTTATATTTCTAAAATATAAAAAATATATTTTTTATTTCCAACCTCCATCGCAACGCGTGAAAAATAGTTGTTTTATGTGAAACCCTGGTTCAACAGTAAAATAGATAGGTTCCATATCAAAAATTTTGCTTCTTAAAATTAACCAACCACTCAATCTCCCAACTTATTTGCAGGTTGCACAACAAAAATAAACACCCTCTTGGTCTACTTGTATCAATTGCCTTTTAGCGCATTTAAGATGATAATAGAAATTATTTTTAAAATTATTTTTTCTTTGAAAATTTATCAAAATAATATTTTTTTAAATTTATTTTTATACAAATACATCAAAACAATCTAAAAAATATAAAAAATAATTCGTAAGACAATTTTTTTCTTTCAAAAACACGATTAAACTGCAAACATTATTATAAATTATATTAAAACACTTCTATAAAAAAATATACCGAGCTCTTTTAACCAGAAATGATTTCCCACGATGGTGATTTAGCTGAACATCATGCTAACAGATATCAAAAGCTGATGTCGAAGTTGATGGAAACAGTGATGCCAGTGACTAGTTAAGAAACAAGACGACAATATGGCTATTAGATCTTAGTATCCTACTACAACTATATTCTTCTTGTTCTGGTACAAATGTAGCTGCTGATTTAACAAAATCAGGTGTGTGATATGCTCATCCCAAATCTGGTGCACCATCTGCATTAATTGAGCTGGTGAATACATATGGTCCTTGAGGTGAATCAAATTATAGAACGCGTCATTTCTATATAACAAAATACCCTTATGGACCTCATACTTTCTTGATTAGATTTTGTAACCACCCCATTTTTGGTCAAATAATTCACTATTTCTCTTTATCCTCCCCACCTTCGGGACCTCAAAAGTGTTAGCAGAACAAGAGGATAAAAAAGAAAAATCACCCCCCCCCCCCCCTCCCATTCCTATATCTGCATGTTTCCAGCACAATGATCTAATTATAGACAGGTTTCCGAGGAATCTGCGGTCAAATAGCGGCTACCAGGATAAAAAATTCTACGTGCAATTTTCAAACATGCGCAAATTTACTAATGAATCCCCTCCTCTTGTTATAAACATGAAACAAGATGAGGGTGTATGGGTACTTTTAAAAGTGAATACCCTGTCCTTCCTCAACGGATGGGTCAGCTAGATTCAGAATTCGGCCAGGTAGTGAAACAGTATCCTGAACCACCAATTGCCAATTTACCATCTTTGGTCGAAGGATCATCTGCTAATTACAGAATCCTCCACCAATAATCTCTCGTACATCTTCATTATAAATTGTATTTGGAGGTGATCATTTTATTAGAGTTTCCTGTGGCCCGAGGAGAAGGATATTCCGGGAGGCTAAGATTGCTTGAATCAACCAAACGTTTATGTGACTCTTTGTTAAATCATGTCATACAATGAGTCACAGAACGATGAGGCAGCAAGAGAAAAGGCCATAAATGATTGGCTTCCAGTCACTTCCTCGAGGAATGCCAAATGGTGGTACTCAACCTTCCACAATGTTACTGCCATGGTTGGTGCTGGTGTCCTTAGTCTCCCCTATGCCATGGCTCAACTTGGATGGTATGTATCTATAAGTATATGCTTAATCTTAACTTTGATACACACACACACACACACACACACACAGATCAATACAGGTATGAGCTCAAGTACTTTTTGATTAATTCTTTGTTCTGCATCCATGAAATTACAGGGGACCAGGTGTTGCCATACTTTTTTTGTCATGGCTGGTCACGTTATACACTCTATGGCAAATGGTTGAAATGCACGAGATGGTTCCTGGTAAGCGATTTGATAGATACCATGAGCTAGGGCAACATGCGTTTGGAGAGAAGCTGGGCCTCTGGATTGTTGTGCCACAGCAACTAGTTGTACAAGTTGGAGTAAACATAGTTTATATGGTTACTGGAGGAAAATCATTGAAGAAGTTCCATGATTTGGTTTGCTCCGATTGCAAAGACATCAGGCTAACGTACTTCATCATGATTTTCGCTTCGCTTCAGTTTGTTCTGTCTCATCTTCCCAATCTCAACTCCGTTAGTGTTGTCTCTCTCGCTGCAGCAGTCATGTCCTTGAGGTACGGACCTAGCAAATCGATTCACCTCACTACTTGATCATTTTGATCTATATACATATATAGCCCAAGACCCTCTTTTAATTTGTATATTATTATGATTGCATCATGAAGTTACTCCACGATTGCTTGGGGAGCCACGCTTAAAAAGGGTGTCCAGCCTGATGTCGATTACAGCTATAAAGCAAGCACTAAAACAGGAGCTGTCTTTGACTTTTTCACTGCCTTGGGCGACATAGCTTTTGCATATGCTGGTCACAATGTGGTCCTGGAGATCCAGTCAACAATTCCTTCTACTCCAGAGAACCCTTCCAAGAAACCCATGTGGATAGGAGCCTTCCTTGCATACGTTGTCGTCGCTATCTGCTACTTCCCAGTTGCCTTGATTGGATACTGGTTTTATGGAAACAGTGTGGAAGACAACATTCTTATCTCACTCGAGAAACCGGCTTGGCTTATTGCAACTGCTAACATGTTTGTTGTCATTCATGTCATTGGAAGTTACCAGGTGCGCGCGTTTTACTATTTTTTCTCCTTATATAGCTTAGGCTCGATCGATCCCTGCCTCATGCCTGCGCATACGTAGTGACTCGTGATACATGTTTCAATCTGCAGATATATGCTATGGCAGTGTTCGACATGTTGGAAACTGCTCTGGTGAAGAAACTCCACTTCTCTCCTTCTTTCATGCTTCGCTTTGTTACTCGCACCGTCTATGTTGGTGAGTGCAGTTTCAAGGCCACTCTATTTTTCTTTCAGCTAGCAATCTACCTATTTTTCTTCTTTGAATTGCTTGTTGCAGGGTTCACAATGTTTGTTGGTATATGCATTCCGTTCTTCGGTGGCCTGCTTTCGTTCTTCGGTGGATTTGCTTTTGCCCCGACAACATACTTCGTAAGAATTCATTGCTAACGCCGCATACATTATTTAGCATGTACCTGCTATCATTGCTAAAATGTTATCTACTCTTCACAGCTCCCTTGCATCATGTGGCTTTCCATCTACAAACCCAAGAGGTTCAGCTTCTCCTGGATAGCGAATTGGGTGTGTAAGCTTGACATTGTTTAAGAACTTACCAGATAAATTATATTTGAGGCTAATTGATTCAAAAATATACTCCCTTGATCAGGCCTGCATTGTGCTTGGAATTTCGTTGATGATATTGTCGCCCATTGGTGCTCTAAGACATATAATCCTTACGGCCAAAGACTACGAGTTCTTCTCATGAGCATCATACCACCAAATGCGAGACAAGGGCCAGCCAAATGTAAAGAAAGGGTATATTGATTGATTCAGTTTCTGGTTATGGCCTCAATTTGAGCTTAGCAGGAAACTCAGAGTTTATATAAAAAAGAAAATTATGTGGAGCTGTCCTCCTGTTTATATACCGCGAGGGGAACTGGTTTATTTTATGTCGGTTTCCCTGTATGAACAACAACAACATTGATGGAAGTAATTGAGATGTTTAATGTTGTCTTGCTCCAACTAAATAGGTTTAAACTCAAAAGGTATATTAAATAAATGCCACGCTTCTCTGTTAACATGATGATGGTATTGGCTGTGGAGGTTTTTGGCTCAACAATCTTCTTCTTCTTGGACTTTTTGAGTTTAGGGTTTGTTCAAGTTGGATCCATCTCCTCTTGTTTTTTTTTTTTCTCTCTATTAACCTTAGTATTTTTATCAGTTTATGTATATCTTGACTAATCTCATGGATTCTGAAATTAATTACTATATAAACCTTCAGTGATCATCATATTAGCAACCACAAGACTTAAATATAAGACCACGAGAAGAGCAAAACCCTTAATTCCAAACTCTTATCATTGAACCATCTACTATATAGTTAATCTTCCCCCATTGTTTTAATTTGATGAGCTGTAAATAGTTATTGAATGTAATTATAAAAAAATTGGATTTTAAAACAAATTTACCCATTGATTTTAATTCAACGTTAAACTGGGATTTCATTTACAAAGAAATAAATCCACCCATTGAAATATTAAAATCATGATTTGAGAAATAAATTAAATTATTTGAAATATTAAAACCATTATAAATAAAAAAAACTAAAAGAGATTGGAAATTCATGGTCATGATTTTCTTTTCAACGAGTGCATTTTGACATTGTTCAAGGGCAACATAGGTATTTGCTTTTAAAATTGCAATTCAAATTGTCATAAATACTCTTGAGGTTAATGTATTGTATGATGTCATTTAGTGGTAGATTTATATTTTTAAATATAAAATACATGATTAAGTTACCAATCTATCCTTAAAAATAAAAAAGCCTGGATAGTCACAAGAGGTATATTTGTATTTTTACCTATAAATTACACAATTAAGTTACCAATCTAGCTTTATAGATAATAAAAAAAAAATAGTGGGCTATGAGGGGTGTATCCATCTTATTCTTTGTATTTCCCTGAAGAGAATACATTTTTGTCCTAGGGTTTTTACTTTTATGTGGTGGGTCTAAAAGTAATTTTGTTGTTGTATTATTGGTTTTTTGTTGTTATTGGGTAAAATGATGGTCATTTCTTTTTTTTGATAAATTAAAAAAATTAAAAAAATTGGTGCTTGTTGAGTAAACACTAATTGCTTTGTTGGGTTTGGACTATGCATGTAGTTGATTCTCGCAACCAAAAATATCATTTTGGGGCATCATTAGATTTATCATGGTGTCAATTTCATGTTGAGGCGATGCATGAAGAAAATGAAGCTTTGGTTTTGCTTCAATGAACAATTTTGTTTTTCCTT
Organism: Salix dunnii; assembly: GCA_015731905.1. NCBI lineage: Eukaryota > Viridiplantae > Streptophyta > Magnoliopsida > Malpighiales > Salicaceae > Salix > Salix dunnii. The sequence continues at coordinate 4,292,069 of CM027668.1, read as the reverse complement.
TTTCTTTATTTCCTCCCCTTAATAATTTGGTCTTGCCCTACAATTTTTTGAATCATCCCTTAATTTTTCTTTATTTTTTATTTTAGCCTTGATCTTTTAGTTTATGTTTGTTTTATTTCAAATAAATTATGAAAATCAACATTCACTTCAATTTCATCCTTATTTTATTTTACTTATCTTTTGTTTTTTATTTATTCCTTGGGCTTTTAGTTAATATTTCTTGTATTTGAAATAACACAAGAAAATAGAATTTTGTTTCAATTTTGTCCTTGTATGATTTTAAAAAAAATGTATTTTTCTAGTCCTTGTTTTTTTAGCTATTATTTATGTCATGTAAGATCATTTTCATAGTGTAATTTTTTTGGTTATTTCACCCTTGATCTCTTTGTTTTTTTATTAGAGTTTTTCTTTTTTTTTTTACACTCAATTTTATCCTTCAATATTGAGTTGATTTGAATTTTAATTTATTGGTTAACTTTATTTTGAAATTTTATGGATTTTATTTTGGAAAATTAACACAGCTTAAAGATGTTTACTAATAGATGCTTTTTATTGTTATTGATATTCTAAGTTAATGTTTTTATAAATTTTATCCTTTGATTTATATTTTATTTTAGATTAAGCTCATTGTTTTTGATATACTTTTTACATCCTTTGTTATTTTTTTGGATAGTTTATTTACGGTGATATATTTCTTAAAATATTTTTTAATTAAACAGAATTGATTGATTGAATATAAATGAATACTTTTTTTCATTGTGTTTTGTTTAGTTTGCTTTTATAAGATGTTGTTCTAGTGAATCATGGAATTTTATTTGATGTTGTATTGCATCTCTTTGCGCTTGAGCTTAAACCAACTCAAAAAGGTGTTTAAAGGGTGTAACATGATGACAAAGAGTTGAAAATCTGCATAGCAGATCTTGAGTTCGAGTCATGACGTGCACTTATAAAATACGTTCACCTAGATCCATAAAATACGCTTTCTAAAAGATGAGATTTTCTCAAATTAAAAAAAAAAAAAAACTTAATAAGCTTTTTCGGATACGGTAATGTCCACAGTTGAGTGAAGAGAAATCTTCTATCTTCTTTTTTTCTCTTTTCACATATAATATCTGATTATTATTTAATTACTTACAGGATTTTTGTATGGTTTGTTTTTATTGTTACATCTTGTTTAAATTATATTATTAAATTAATCGATTTTATGATATATAATCAAGTTAACAAGCGATTTTTTTCATACTTCTTTCAAAATATAATTGTCTCGCAGCATAATGTTGTGCGAAAGAGGAATGGTAGTAGTAAACAAGGAAAAGAAATGGTAAACGGGCCGAATCGGGCCCATTGGACCGGACTTCTTTCAGGGCATTTTCGAAATAAATGTACGGGAGAGGGGACTATAAATTAAAAACCCGCGAAGATCACAATTTTATCTACTGAACAGCATTATTTTCCCGCCATTTTGCTCTGCAACGAAACCCTAAGAGAGAGAATCTGAGAGGGAGAGAGAGGTTCATTGATGGAAGAGGAAATCAAAGCAGAATTTAAGAAGAGCGGGTTCGCTCTAGACGATGAAGAAGAAATCCTCAAGAAATGTAAATCCTGCTTTGCACTTGTGTCCCTTTATTTTCTTGCAATGCCAATAGTTCTGTTGAATCCTAATCTGCTTTAGTTATTAGGTCTTACTTTCTGTATAAATTACAATCTGAAGTCATCGGACCTCGTCTCGAGCTGGGAGGTTTACTATCTCAATAGGTGAATTTTGTTCTCCTTTCTAGGCTTCATTTTTTCTTTATTAATTTCATGATTGTTTATTTATTTTTATAGAATTTTCACTGTAAAAAAGAACAACATTATTGCCTATCAATCTTAACTGTGTGCGTGGAATGTGAATATGGTGCAGGCAACTTGATGAATCGACGGTTCGAAATGATGAAATGGATGGGTTTTTGTTGCACCTGCAGAATGAACAGAAAGAAGCTATTGTTAAAGAGGAACCCAATTTGTACATCTATTCAAGCAAAGATGTGGACATGTGAGCAGTTTATTTGACTACTATTTCTCTGTTTTGCTTGTTAATTTGTTTCTATGATGGATTGACAATGTTTGGTCTGTTAAATTTGATTGAAACGTATCATGCTGTCTAGGATCCTGAATTACGATGAAGAAGATGTAAAAGAAGAAGTTCCCGGGACTCCAACAGACAAGTCTTTAACACTCAACTCAGAGCCATTCGATTCAACACCCAAATCGTATGGAAATGGTTATTCTTCTGGGAAACCATCAAAACTTGTGACACCCTTTGGACGGCGAACTGATAAGTTTGTGGTCAAATTCAACATCAATAGCCTTCCTGTGGTGGAGAACAATGATGGTGAGCATGACCATGGGAATCTTGAGGATGAAATTATTAAGAGGGCTCAACCCTGCAAGAAGTGTTCTTTGATTGTCCATAGATTGGGGCCAGAACCTGGTTGCAGGTTCATGTATGACAGGATTGAAGATAGGGTATATGATACTTCTTATTGCATAATCTATAAAGTTGTCCTTCGTACCTCCAATTTTTTTGTATTGCACTAACATGATTTTCTTACCATTTAGTTTAATGCACTTGAAAATCGCATTAGAAAGCATGCAAACGCACTCTGTGCTTCTGGAATGTACGAGGAACCAATGGACCCGACAGTTGCTTCGCAGGTAACTTGGTTGTTGTCCGCTTTCATGATGTTTATCTTCTTATTAGCATTCTGATAACTGCAATCATGCCAGCATGAAATAACATGGCCATGTGCTTATCTCAGTTGCATGTAAATAACTCTATGGAGACCCTAACATATCAGTTGTGTTAGATATCTTGTATCCAAGATTTTCCCTATACTCATGAAAAAAATATATATTTAATTTTTTACTTTGCCTTTTATGAATTAATTGCTTTCTAAATTCTCCAGAATGCTTTATGTAAACTTTTACACTGCCATAAAGCTGTTCATCCATGCATCTGATTAGAACTATTTTTTCAGAGAAATATATTTGCTGTTGGAATGATCTGTTGTGACGGAGAAGGGCGTTTAAATGAGAAATCCATCATGTTGCAAAGCAGGTAAGAAATAACATGATTTTTCTGTGCTATTTATTTGCATCAATCAACCTGTAAGGGACATGATGCGACATGCACAGTAGGCCATTCATGATGAAGTAGATTTACTTTCTGGTACATTCAAGGAAAACAGCAATGATTGTCAATTCATGGTCTAAAAACTTGGTCTCATTTTGGAAGAAATGAGGCAATGTGGTTAAAATAACTGTCTTGGCCAAGTTTGCCCTTGAAGGGTTGTGTCCAGGCTAAAACAGGGCCTAGATTGCCATGTTCCTAGATTTGTAATCAAAAGATCTGACAATCAGGGTGTTCTTGAATTATTTTTTTTCATATGAAAGATGGTTGTGGGGAAGAGTGTTAAATGCTAGCCCTGATTATGTGTGCCATATCTATGCAACAGTGTTGAGCATTCTGGAGGCCGCAATGTTCGTTTAGAATTGCATAACTTGAGCCAGTTCTCCATTTTCCCCGGACAGGTAAACTGTAAATAAGATCATTAATCTTTGATCCATATATCCCTAAATCAAGCTTAGCCCACAAGGTTGCATTTCTGCAGATTGTAGGTATCGAAGGTCAAAATCCTAGTGGACATTGTTTGATTGCATCAAAACTGGTGGACTCAGTTCCTTTATCTGCCAATGCTGCTGTGAACCAGCATCCTACAAAGAAGCAAGCTTTGGATCTGGGGGTTGAGTCAACTGATTCTACTTGTGTACAAAAGGAGATATCAGCTGTATGTAGCCTTGTCTCCCGCTTCAATTGAGGATATTAGAATAGCGCTGTTTCTTGTGCTTGATCATAAGCCATACATACCATGTTTCATAGCTGCTGCCCAGTAGAAGGGACAGATGATTTGGGGTGCAAACATTGAAAGAATCCAATCGTAGAGCATTTAACTGAAAATATGGAATTAAAATAGTTTAAAATGTCCAGGATCAATGTGCACTTGTAGAAGCTAATGAATTAAAGGCTTTCATTTGGGATAGATTTAAAAAGTATCGGTAACAGCTTGTGCATTTCATTTGATAACTGTAGACAAATTACTGCAAAGCTGAGAAGGCAAAAGGTTTTAAATTGCTGCTTGAAGTGGATAAAACATGCATGCTTGTACAACAAGAGCTTGTACCTCGCTACTTATCTGCCAAAGTTTTCATTCATATGTCACATGCAATATCATAATAAATTGAGCAATCATATTTGCCCCCGTGTATTCATCACTAATTTGATCCTATAGGAAAATTTGTTTGTATCTGACAGCTTATTGCTTCGGGCCCTTTCACCACAACAGACAACTTATTCTTTGAGCCTCTGACAGAGCTGCTTGCATATGCAAGCAGAAAGTTACCACAATTACTTGTACTGGTACGACTTTCTCTATTTTTGAATGCAATGTCATGCTTGGGTTATTGGCTCAGGAAATATCATGTTGTAGACTTATTGGCAGTTTTTCTTAGATGGGACCATTCGTTGATTCTGAACATCCAGAGATTAAGAAAGGGGCTGTAGACAGGAGCTTTGATGAGCTGTTTTGTCAGGAAATTCTGAGAAGGGTAACTAATCAAACATTGTGAATTGTTTCATGGAAGCAACTTCATTATTTTATAATCATTTAGCTGTTTATTCTTTCAGTTGCAAGAGCATGTGGAATATACCGGCTCTGATGTGCGTGTGATTCTTGTTCCATCTATACGGGATGCTCAGCATGATTTTGTTTTCCCACAGGTCATGATAGTGATATATTGAGTACTAAAAATAATTCCTTTTCTTAATCATAGCAAGCACACACATGCATTTCTTGTTTATATTGTTTTTACCTGTAGATGTGTATATTTGTTACTGAGATTTAGTTGTGGTTGTGCAGCCTGCTTTTGATATTCATCTCCCCAATCTCAAACATCAGGTACATGATATATAGGATTCGAGTTATTCATGTTGTAACTAGAAATAAGCTACTTGTTTGATAAAAAAAGAAGAAAAGAAACAAAGAAGTTATTTGCAGTGCATCTTACCACCACATGCAGATCATACATTTTAAATTATTTTCTGTCCTTTTGCCAGATAACCGGTCTCACAAATCCAGGAAATTTTGAAGCAAATCAGGTAAAAAAATGTTGCCTAATTTTTTACACAAATTTTCAATTCTTCATGCGTGAAACACTCAACAATGATTTTTTGGTTTTTGCTGATGGAAAATTGATTTAGAATTTCTATTTTTAACAATTGTTCAGATAAACTATTCATCTCACCTGTATGTTTTACAATCTCCTGTTGGGCAATCAACTTTGAACGGTCTTGTGTTCAGCATAAGCTATATTACTCTTCTTGTTCAGATGTGCTAGGTTTGTAACCAGTAACTACTATGCAATCTTTTTAACGAGGCTCTTGTAGACCTTAATTGTAACCAAATAATGATCGCTCACCATTTGGATGATTCACCAAGTACATCAGATTTTTATGGGCAAATGTTCATTGTTTTGGATAAGTAATTAGATCTCAGAATTTCTGGTTATATGCGTGGGTAGCAAACCAAAATACTAAAAACCTAGGGGAAATGATTACATTCAGGACATAAGTTTTCCATCCGATTAAGCTAACTCTAAAGGATTATAATTATAAGGGAAGCTAACAAATTTTGAAGCCCTTTCAGGTTCAGTCTAGGTTTAGGCGTCAAATTTACATATTTCAAATTTACATATTTTGTGCACGTCAGTAATAGAATGTTCTGCCAGAGTAATTGAATTTTATCTTGAACCTAGCCCAAGCCTCGTTTCTCTAGGCATGTTATGCAACTTGGATGGTCAGTAAAGATCCTGAAATTTCTCAGGATCCATTCTTGAAAATTGAAAATCTTCTTGCCCTAAGTTTTTTAAAGATCACATGCCACTTAGGTCTGGTAGCCAGCCATCCCACAACAAATTTCAGAGGTGGTATTCATCCTATTTTTCTCATGAACATGAATCTGTATCAGAGTGTGCAAGGCATGTATTCTGTTAAACAGTTTTGGTTTCAGGTCAAAGTAGGCTGTTGCACAGTGGACATTCTAAAACAGATGAGTGGAGAAGAGGTGTCACGAAATCCAACAGAGGGAGCACCCAGTGATCGAATGAGTAGACTTGCGAACCATATTATCAGTCAGCGCAGGTATGCTTGAAAACTCCTCCGCGTGATGTTTTTGTCGGTTCAATAGATCAGAGGTCTAGAGTACCTGACTTATTTGAAATAAATGAAACAGCTTTTATCCGCTTTATCCGCCAGCTGAAGACATCCCATTGGACTCTTCACTTGCTCCAGAAGCTCTTGACATTACCTCAATTCCAGATATTCTCATCCTGCCTTCAGATGTGAAGTACTTTATAAAGGTAAACACAGCATTAATTGCCTGAATCTTCTCTGTTCCAGTCCCTTTTTATTTTTTCTAAAAAAAATACAGAGTCTCAAAATGTAGCCCAGTAGGGAAGGATGATGGGTTCGACTTCTTCAAAAGTTCGTTCAAGTGTTTGCTCTCTGGCACAGGTGTTGACCCTTGGTGAAGGAGAAGAGCAAAGAAAGTGCATCTGCATAAACCCAGGAAGACTGGCAAAGGGAGAAGGAGGCGGCACTTTTGCAGAGCTTGACTACCAAGGGAGTCCTGACAAGATGAAAGCTTCAATTATAGGCATATAAATCCCCGACCCAAACTCGTTGAGCAATGCACTGAACTTGAATTTTCCTCGAAATGGCTCAGGAGCTGGTGCTCAATATCAGAATTGAAGGCCCAACACAGCTAAGTTTCAATTTGTTGGACCCGCGTTGTAATTCATTGAGAAGTCTTCCTGGTTCCGCATTCGTGCCAGTGATGACCAACCACCGTAGTCAGTCTTGCTCATTCGTAACAGTCAACAGTATATCGGCTGCTTCGGTATAAATTACAATATGGTATTCATTCTCATCTTTTCATTGTTCCCTGCAGCTACCATTTTGCGCTCACAGAAGAAGCCACTGCAAAGTCATTTAAAATGAGTGCTCAGTTTATATATAGATTTTGTCCACCCATTTGGACCAGCTATTTATATATAGGTCACAGAAGTAACAATTGCTTGATCTCGGTAAAACAAAATCATTCCACGTGTTAAACCCATAATTGCCAGAGCCAATTCAGATAATAATGGCAAGTCACCAACCCCCAAAATTCTACCCGGACTATATCATCTTTCGCTAATCCTGTGACTTGAAACCCACACCAATATTGCACTTCCAACCATCCAAGAAATCCAAGCCCAGCCAGGTGTAAAACCATGAGCCCCTCCCTCCGTTCAGATAAAACACCCCCATCTTAAGCAAATAAATAGGACCTGAGCGGATAGCAGAAAGCAAAAAATGGAGCCGCTAAAAATTCAAACAAGCTTGCCGCGGCAGGAACATCAGCTCTCAGGATACTGGCAATGCTCCAGGCATTTGGATTCAATGGGCTATCAACCCAATTGCATATTCTAGCTAGAACTTTAGTATTTATATTCTAATTCTTTAAATGCTAGGGGAGTTTCTATGAATTGGACAGAAATTTACGAAGTTACATAATTTTTAGTATTTATATTATTTTCATGCATTTAAAAAAAAAATATTAACCACGCTCAGAAGGCACTAAATATAAATCTTACTCAGTGGAGCCCTGTCGCAATTCCTAAACAGTCAAAAGGAAACTGGGAGAATTATTTATCTGGCTTCAATCCAAATCCTTGGGGGCTAAATTCCACCAATACAGTGCACTCCCGGATTACACTTGAGTTACTGTTCATCCGTTTTTTCCTCGGAGATTATAACCCGCCAGTGACAAAACAGAAGGGCATCGTAGATGCCTTCATCTTCTCTGCAATAGAAAAGAATCATGCAGAGATTCATCCTGATAAGATGCAATTTTTTCGAAATTTTAAGAATGCTCACTGGTTTATCTTTAACATATTACCATTTTCTTACCACACCACACAGCTATTACATTTCCATATGCCAACCAAAGCCTAGAAAAACTGCTACGCCTCTCTTCTACCGTTTCATAAATGCTTCTATCAAAACTTGTCCCGAGTGGTCGTTTATTACACCGTTGTATTATGCTAAAAACTGTCTCGCCCAAGGTAGTCAAAACCCTGACTTGACATGCAGTTCCAAAAGCACCTGCATGAACTTTGAAACGTGGTTCAACCAGACATGGCTCGTCACTTACATTACCATTCCTCCATCAATCGTGAACACCTGCAAAACAATAATATCTAACTTAGCAACCATGAAAATGGAACAGGGGCTGGGTTCAACATTCTTTGGCTGGGATGCCTAAGGAAGGGTGAGGAGAACGACGCCAAGGGCCTCCACTTAACACTTGGATTTAGCCAATGCACCTCATTACATGCAGTTCTCAACCATGGCAGAGCATAGCAATTAAGTGCAATGTAAAGCTAAGCAATGCATGTTATACAACGAATCTGGTAAACCAGGGCATTATTTGATCAAACCACTAGAATTTGTCTCCCTATGACCTATGAGACTTATTACCTAAATATGTTTAGCCAATGGATTACATTGCAAGGTCACGACTCCTCAAGGGATAGCCAAGGTAATGAAGCTCACATGTAATTATCAAACTATGAGACTTACTTGCTAAATCTGTTTCGCCAGTGTATCACATCACAAGATTATGGCTCCTTAAGGGATAGCCAAGGTAATGAAGCTCACAGGCAAATTTAAAGCATGCAAGGGGTTGACTTAGACCAGGCAAAGGGAGAGTCAAAACAGTGGCTAGGCAAGCCATGCCATGACATAAAGCGACCAAAAGAAAATAATTTAGAAGAGCAGGTTTGGGCTATATTTTCACCAGTGAAAACTTACAAAGCATGGAAAATCAAAATAGAAAAGATTTAGAACCTGTCCAGTGATGTAACTGGAGGCGGGATTAAGAGCCAGGAATTCCACTAGTCCTGCAACCTCCTCTGGTTGGCCATAACGTCCTGAAAAAATATAAACTGTTATGACCATCATCTGAACATAATTCTATGAGATGCTTTTGAGGAAAAACTCAACCTGTTCAGATTCAAATGACTGGATCAGTTAAATAACGAGATCAACTGGCAAGGAACTGTCATTCAATAGAAGTATAGAGCTAGAGAAATATTCAGATATAATAATACAAAGAAAGAAAGATTTGATGAACTACATAAGCTAGCACTATAAGCACATTTCCAAAAGCTAAAAAGGATTAGGGCTTTCAGATGAGTTTCACATGAATACACCCTTTGAAAAATTCTTTGCCTCAAAAACTTTGCAGCAGAAACTTAAAGGCCCAACTGCAATGTGAAACTTACAAAAAGTTAAGAAATTTAAGGGTAAAAAATTATACTTACCCAGAGGAATTGTTCCCAAGATTTTCTTTTCAATATCATCTCCAAGCTTGGCAGTCATGTCAGATGCAATGAATCCTGGGGCAACAGCATTTACCTGGAAAATAGTCTTAATTAGATCTGATTCCATGAAAAAAACTTAAAAAGTGCAGAACAATTTTAACAAAAGATAAACTTCTGAAAACTAACATTAATGTTTCTGCTTGCATATTCCTTTGCAACAGTCTTTGTCAGGCCAATAACTCCTGCTTTTGCAGCACTATAGTTGGCTTGCCCGACATTGCCAACTAAGCCAACAACTGATGCTATGTTAATAATCCTTCCCTGCAAAAAATAAAATTTCACTTAATAGAACTTATATTATTCTGTTTATCATTTAATTTCTGCAAATTATAGATACAGAGGTATTAGCTAGAAAAAAGTTGAATCAGCTGAAAGTATCCTCGGTCTTGGACAAGTCAGTGTGCACCCATTGGAAACACCCATGGTGACAATCTCAAAGTTATTTTAACTTTGAAATATGATTCCAGGCTGTCAGTGCAAGTTTCAACATAAAGAAATAATTTTCAGCCTATGATAACTTAACAATAATCTGACACTGTTAAAGAATATGTATAAGAGAAGTGCATGATGAACAAGAGAAATTTAAACTTGCAAGGAAGCTCAAAACTGTCACAAATTGGAGGTTTGAGAGCACAAATCTATCACTGGCCTGATTAGCCAAGAACATGGAAGGCCAATGACTTGAAGATGGGCAAGGGATCTTACCTTTCTCTTTTTCATCATAATTTTGGCTGCTGCCTGCACAGAGCACACTATCTCAGTTTGAATAAGATAATCATAAGTTGATGTCAGGTAGATCAAATTATTTGGACCTCAATGCACGCACCTGTGTGCAAAGGAATACACCAGTGAGATTCAGATCAATAACCTCCTGCCACTGAGATTTCTTCATTCTCATCAACAACGTATCCCTTGTAATTCCTGAAATCAAGGTATATGCATTACAAGCACTAAAAGGAAAACAGAAAGTGATGAGGAAAGATAGGGGTTATTACTAACCTGCATTATTTATCAGTATATCAACGGTTCCCCATGCATCAACAGCCTACAAATGTGACAAGTCATTAGCAAAAACATAAATATTATTTGCAGTTACATTCAACCAACAGAAGGAACATCCGCTCACAGTTTTCATCATTGATTCCACATCAGCCTCTTTTGAAACATCACCCCCAAAAGTGAGGGCCTGACCACCACAAGCCTCAATCTACAAAATTATCAAACAAACCCACCGGTCATTTTAGCCATGGACTGTGAATTAGTAACAATTTCATTTCCAGTAAACAGAAGAAACAACCGCATATACAGCAAGTAAACTGAAATTTCTAGGTTTAAGAAAAAATATTTTGAATGGAACCTGATGAAGCTGTTAAACCAAACATCACGATCTCTACCAATTTCTATTTTAGTCATTATTTACTTCCATTTCAAAAGGGTAAACATTTGGCAACGCAGCAAACGAAATAAAGAGGCGACTTTATTATATCCCGACCGCATCTGGCTACAAAGGAGCAAATTCACATCTTGAGCCCTTGTAAGTATGTCGTTTAACAATTGGTGGAAAATAGTTGATCGGAACCTTCTACCTCTTTCAATTGGACCGACTCATGCTAATCAAATCAGCATTTCGGTAATGGCCATAAAATTATTGATGGTAAGCTAGCCATTAAAACCTTGGACCATGAGACACAGAAATGCAGAGCTGAAGGACAGCTTGGTATTAAAATTACAAAACCCAGGGATTCACCTACCTCTTTGGAAACTTCCTCGGCTTCCTTTGAAGACCTAGCATAATTAACCAAGACCTGCAATATCAGAAAAGGAAAACATCTATAATTCACCATTCTCCAGAAATTAGGAAATTATAATAATATTCTATGAGTTAGATGGTGGGATTTTACTAACCTTGCAACCTGCTTTTCCCATAGACAAAGCAATTGCTTTGCCAATGCCTCTAGAGGCTCCTGTCACTACCACCACCGGTGACTCCACCTTCTGTGCCGCCTCTGCGCTCGCTTTTTCAGAAGTAGCAACCTGAGCTCTTACACCTGCAATCAATTGATCACTAAAGAATAATCTCCGACGTGAGTGAATAATCACTCTAATCAGAAATCAAAACAGATACCAGAAGAAGCGAGTGAGCTCCTCGATCTACACTGGAGAGAAATGCGAGGTCCGACTCCAGCGGAGACCGGAGAGAAAGGGCGAAAGTGGGCGATTCTTGTATCGGCGGAGGTGGAGAAATGAGCAGCGGGTTTGCAGGAGACGACATTGGATCCGGCAATTGAAGCAGCAGCAGCCATGAGAGGTGCAAAGCGTCTTCTTAGAAGAGACGAGGAGAAGGAGGAGGAAGTGGAAGGGAAGAAGAGAGCCAGAGAAACCACTACGATTTGCTTTGCTTTGCTTTCTGTAGGAAAATAAAATTGAGAATTCTAGCTGTGGCTTCGCTTTGTTAGCTCCGGACACTGTTATCAGTGGCGATACACTCCAAGTAGATTTCGTTTTTTTTCCCGTCTCTCAGTGGATTAAATGGGTATCATTTGTTCATTATTTACAAGGGAGCCAGTAATTGCATCCTGCATTGCCATCGAAGAACCGACTTGGCATTGGCCCTCGATGGCAGGGTTGTAAATTAAGAATATTTTGAGTTCTTTTTTGACAATCAATGGACGAGAAGGTTTGGTTCATCCGCGCAAACTACTTCCAGCCCACTTTTCCTTGGTGTGAAGTGTGAACAACTCTTAAACGGCGTCGTCTGTTTTCTCCTTCTTTTTCCTGGAGCCGTACGACACGTCAGGCTGGGCTTTGGTTTAATAGTACATGGACCGGCACGACACAACTTAGAAATCCACGAGCCAGCGCAACCGTGTTATGTGCAGCTAAATAGTGTCGGTGTATTTTATTCTGTTTGGTACAGTGGAGTGAAAGAAATTTAATTACAAATAATTCTACTGTAACCCGGATTCCAAGCAACCATCGAACTATGTTTAAGGGCCAATAGTAATTTAATAAAATACATAAACAAAAACTATGTGAAAACTAATGACTAAATAAATCTATTAACATTAATTAAATAATGAAACAAAACGTTTATCTATTTTGAAGAACTAGGAGAAAGAGGCACATACTAGTGTTTTACTTTAATTTTTATATTTATTTATTTATCCTAAACGATAATTTGATTGCTACTTGCAAATATATTTTTTTACAATAAACCATGCAATCAATATTTATCTAACTATTTTTTTTTAATAAACTATGAAGTATTGTAAAACTATTTTTCAAGGTTAATTAAAATTTTCACAAAAAAAGAAACTGAATGATTTAAAATACGAAAAAGAAAATATTAGATAAAAGTTAAATTTTAAAAACACATTTAATGAAATTTCAAGAAAAATAGCTTATTGATACATGATCCTAACTTAGTTTTTTACTTCAGAGTGAATGATTTTTTTATTTTATCTTATTAGACGACGTATTAAACCATTCATTCATAGCTTGAATTTTTTAATTTATATTCACTTAAAAAACTTAAAATATAAATAAATTTATTTTCAACATCACATCATTTTTAGATTGGTTTAGAACTTTAAAATTAAATAAAATTGAAACAAAAAAAACACAGGATTTAATTTATATTTTTTCAATATGTTTAAAGAGAAAAATTAGTCTCGCTAAATTTTTTTTAATTAATGTGGTTTGGTAAACAAACACCAAAAATGCCTCATTGCATGTTTTAAATGACTCAATGACTCATTCCAAAACAAAGATATTAAATTCATCAAGATGAGGTTTTAATACACATTATTCATGTGCAATAGAGGTTCAATACAATCTTATTTGGACCATAAAATTTCAGCAATAAGGTTGTCAATTTTTTAAATTTTTGGTAAACTTTGTGTTTATGATATTTATATTTGTTTTGTGGATTCCTATTTAAATTGAAATTCTTACTATGTATGAGAATATTAATTATTTCATTAAAGTATTATAATTTTTTTTTTTTTTTTTTTACCATATGAGGAGAAAAAACAAAAAAGAAGATAAAAGAATTGAAATCGGCTTAGGAAACAAAGTGGCAACAAAGCTTTCTAATTATGCAAAGAGATTATTTCAAAAACTATAATTGTGTTTCCTATCATATACTAAAAGGGCGCCAAAAGAAGGGAATTAATACTAACAATTACTCTTATTTTAAAAATAGAAAAACACAGGTATAAGATCATAATCTCACCATAACTTGGAAACAATATAAACAACCATCTTTCTTCTAGTTTATAGGATTAATTGGTTGTATGAAAGGTTATAAATAAATTTTGAATAAGTTTTGTAAAATTTTCTTTCTCTCTTTTCTTCCCACGGTATAACAAAAATCTAATATTATAGGCTTTGTTCTACTTGTTAGCTATAACTCGGGACTTCTTTGAACTTTATTAATATTTTATTTTAGTTAGAATCAAAGACTTGCTTGGATTAGGTCTTGATTTTTCCAGTTAAGGATCTTGGATTAATTTTATAAGTAGGCCAAATCAATCCACTATATCAGATCTATCAGGGGTGTGATTTAAAAAATATATAAACATTTATAAAGCATAATAAAAGGGGCCTTTATCAATAAAAAAAGCTAGATTGTTTTTTAACTCGTGCAAAGGTCATTATTGTATTTCTCTAGTTCTTAAACAAATCAAATCTAACTTATCAAAGATTAATTTATCCGTGATATAATTTAACTTCATTGTAATAGTATTGGTGCTCTGAGACAAGTTCCCATGTGTATCATACTCCTATCAACCATTTATGATTTTCTATGATTAAATCTCAATCCTAATTGTGGGTTGCATGATCACTGATCACAAGGTTGTTTAGAGATGGTATTAAAGCAATTCACTTTAAAATCAGTTAAAACTTCATTTTTCGTCAATTAGAGATGAAATTACATTATAGATGAAATTTTAGTGCATTCTAATATTGTTTTCTAAAGATTTCAATCCGGAGTTAGATTGTACCACAAATGCATCACATTTAAGTTTCAATGACAAAACCATCTTAAAATTAATTGAATTTTCACATATTATTTTCTGAAAGTTGAAATCACATCATCTACTAGATTTGGGGTTATTTTAATATTGTTTGCTTGAAATTTAATTCAAGATTCAATTATGTCATGAAATGATCATACATGGTGACTACCTGGATATAAGAGAAAAATCTATAAAAAGAGATATGGTGTTTGTTTGACGTTATAGTACTAAATATTTCATCTAAAGTCATTCCAATATTGTTTGGTACGAGTTTCAATTTTGATACGTAAAAAATATGTATCAAGTCAAATTTATATCAAATTTCAAAATGTGATTCTTATTGTTTATTTTCATTATGATCCTTTTGTTTTTATTATAATTGGGTTAATTAGAAGTAGAGTAATTGTCCTTTCCTTTTTTTTCTTCTGTTTTATTTCATGTCCTCGTTTTATCTATAATCCGCATGAAATTGCATTGTTACTTGCAAAATCATAATCATACTTTTGTTTTTAATATATTTATTAATTTTTTTAGTTAAAAAATACAATTAAATTATGTTGCAAAGATCACTAACTTTGATTTGTTGATTTCAATTATGAAAGAACCAAAAGAAAGCAAATTGTAGGGTAAAAAGTGTAATGAACTTATTACAATGGAGAACCTTGATTTTTGTGAACAACACAAGTGAAGAAAGTCCATAGGTTTGATGAGATTTTTGTGAAAAAAACAAAGAAACAATCAAATTTTATGCTAGAGAAGGTCGTGCCAAATATGTATTTTATACTAATATGTCGATAATTTTACCTGCTTACAATGAAGCTTGCATTGATACTAACAAGATTGACCAATGTGTTCCTAGTATGTTTGTTTCTTTATTGCATGAGTTTAATGATATGTTCTTTGACTATATTCATAGTAGATCACCATCAGCAGCCACACTCTTGAATGAAATTGTTAAAAAATCAATTGAGTTTAAATAGAGAGGATTGACTTTTGTTATTTGAAAGAAAAAAAAAATTATACTCTGTATGAATTTTGGCTTTATTTGACTTTACAAAAATATTTAAAATAGAATGTGATGCATTTGAAAAATGACTAAATATATATTTTGATGTAGGATTAGAAACTTATCATGTATTTCAATAAGAAGTTTAACATAGCGATATTGAATTATCTCACTTATAACAAACAACTCTATATGCCTATAAGATTTGAGATATTACAATATTATTTTCTACCAAAAGAGTTTATAATCAATTTAGATCACGAGTCATTAAAAGCATTTAAAATGACAAGATAAGTTGAATATAAGACATATATAATGAGTTTAATTGATTAAATTTTTTTCTTATATAATCAAGTACAAACAATGCAAGGAGAACATAATGGTTGATGCATTTTCATCTAGGTTTTTTTTCTTTCCCTAAACATCATGAACACTACATTATCATGCTATAAATATGTGAATGGAATATATGCTAATGATCATGGCTTTGCCAAGATTTATAATGCATGTGAATATTTGATTTTTGATAAGTTTTGATTGATAGATGATTACAAGTTTAAAAAGAATAAATTTTGTGTTTATGTTAATTTTTCGAATAAATTGCTTATTCTCGAGGCATACAGGGGATGGTTTAGTGGATCACATATTTAGTCTCTTTAGATACCTAGAATAGGTGTTGTAGATTTTGTTTGTTTGTTTTTGTTTTTGCTAAATCCATGTATTCACCTCATTTCTTCATGGAATCAATCCAAAAATTATATTTAGCATATGTGGTAATAATTGTTTAAATTTGTCAAAATAATATATTTTTATTTTTTAAATTGAGTGTTCACATTAACATATCAAAACAATATAAAAATATTAAAAAATCAAATCAAAGATAAAAATATTTTTTTTAAAATATTTTAAAATATAAAAACAAACATGTTCTATACCGATAAAAAAAGTATATGTAATGGGGTTGGCAGGGACATGAATAGGAATTTCTCGTAAAAACTAAAATAAATCAACAAGAACATAAACTAATCTCTAGCCTTCTTCTCTTCTCCTGACTCGCGATATATTATTTATGTCAAGCTAGATACAGAAGCTGATCTCGTCACAGCACCAAACTTTGAACTGTTTCAATTTTCTTTCTCGAAGAGATGCAATTTTCAAATTAATGGAAGTTTGCCTTGAATCTCAAAACTGCATTTCAAAATTATTTTTATTTTTTATTTTTAGATTATTTTCTTTCAAAAATAATTTCAAAAATAGAAAAAATATATATTTTTAAATAAAAAATATTTGAAACAACAACTTCAATCATACCCCAATTATATCCTCATGGACTTCCAACTGCCCTCGAGTTTAATAATACAAAAGGAACCCCTAAGTTAAAACTGCTGTCTGGTTTTTGGGTATCGGGCACTACCAGCCACCTAGGTCTCAAGTCTCAACCTTTTTATAGCTTCTAGTTAAAAAGGTTTCTAGGTCCAAATGCAGCCCTTCGCAATTTTTTTTATTTAAATCTATTTATTTTACGTTCTCTTTTAAGAAATATTGTTTGACTTTTCAGATTATCAATCCAGGGAGCATGGTGGTGGATGACGGGTCAACTTGTAGACAACGAAAAATGAGCTTAGAAGCCTGATATTGACCTGAAGCCAAGCTTGATCTTTATCCAAAGTGATGGATTAACAATCACACCAGCTACGATTTAATAAATCTCAATCAAACAGCGCCACCTAATCACGACATGACGTGGCAGCTCAGGATATTTCTCAACTTTTCCTCGGGTCAATGTTTAGCGCCAACTCCTCGGCTAGAAAGTTGCTATATGGCCTGGCGCGAGGAGCTCATTCGCCGAGACCTTTTTAAATTGAAGCGTGGCGTATGATTTCTAGCCCTCTCTCTCTCTCTCGCGTTTTAAAATTGTATTATCGAATATATGATAAATAATAATTTCAAGTAGGTAAGTTATCAATTCCCAGCAATTTCATGAATACATCGCAGGTATTTATTCTGAATAAAAATATTATTTTCTCTATTTATTGACTTCGAAATTTAAATTAAAAAAATCTAAAATAAAACTGTTGAATTAGCACCGAAGTTTTGCAGTTCCTCCCCGCCCAGCACCCACAGCAATTAAACGATAACATGCCTCGCTAAATTGCTATACATGCCATGTATTTGTAGTAATTATTTATTACATTGCAAGCTATTTGATGTTTTGATTCAATTTATTTTTAAAAATATTTTTGTTTGGAAATATATTAAAAAAATATTTTTTAAAAATCTTATTTTTTAATCCACACATAAAAATAATCTAAAATATAAATTAAATATTTTAAAAAGATTTTTGAAATACAATAAAAAATAAAAAATAGTATGATAACTAATCGCAATTTCATCTTAAAATAGATTTAAAATGGCAAAAATTAAAATACCAGTCCTGTTTGAATTTAAAAATTAGGATAAAAATTCACTCAAGTACAAATCATATATATTGTGGTAATAATTACAGCCGCAACATAGGAAAGTCACAAGGACAAGTTTACAGAAGTAGAGGTCACTTCAAACAGTTTTTTTTTTTTTTAATGTTATAGAAAATATTAAAATGTTTTTTAAAAACATAACATACTTCCGGACACACTTTTTATAAATTAAATTCTAAAAAATTGAACGTAAATTCATTTTGTGAGCCAAGCTTAGCTTATCCGAGGAATGCCAACTTAATGTAGCAATTAAATATTTGTCCCATCAAATAGTTTCAATCGTCATACGTTGGGATCACACATTAATGTTGTTAAGAGATATTTTTCCTGGTCCCAGAAAAAAACAGGTTAATTAGCTTGTAAGAACAACAACACTCTTACAATAAAAGGAAAGCAGATACGGAAATTCTCTAATTATATATATATATATATATATATATATATATATATATATATATATATAATTAATTAATTAGAGAATTTCCGTGTGTGTATATATATATATATATATATATATATTTCATGGTAACAGGAATACGTGAGACTGAAGGGCGTAGAAAGCCGATGAACGCACGTGACCACTTGGTTCGTATTTCTAACTTTTAAAAAATAAAAATAATAAATATTTATATTGAAAATATAGGTAAAGAAATAAGAATTCTCGTATTATACTGTCTTAAGGAAAAATAATTGCAATCACGATAAATAAAGAAAATAATAATCAGAGCAATAATCGAGAAAAGGGAAAAGAAAAAAGGAAGAGAGGAAATATCCATCGCAGAGCAGCGAGAAAGTGAAACGACTGAGAGAGAAAGAGGAAAGAAAATGGGAGTTTGGTGTTGATGAGAAGGAGAGAAGAAAGAACAAGCAAATCAAAGCAGCTCTGTGACAACTAAAAAAGAAGAGTTTTTTTTTATTTTTTTAGTGTCTCGGAGGAGAGAGAAGAACGCTGAAAAAAAAACGAAGGTGATCGATCCGCGATCTGGCGGCGAATGACATGGAGCATTGAATGTGCTTAGATCTAGAAAAGAAAGCGGTTCTTGAGGGTGTAATTTGGCATTCAATTGGAGAATTTGAGATCCTCGTTGAAGAATTTGACTTGAATTTATATAGTTTTTGGTTTCGGGTGAGTGAAGTTGCTCTGCTTCTGTTGCTACCTGCTGCTGAGTTGGCTACTCCTCCGCCGCTTAAAACGGTGAGTTTTTAATTATTTTTTTTCCGGTGGAAGGTGATTAGAAGTTGAGTTGAGTTGAATTGGTGGGTTTTGAGTGTGATGGAGTGTAGTACCAGTTTTCTGGGATCATGATGGAAGGGAATCTAGGGTTTTGATATTGTATTGCGAGATGAAGGATTCTGTTTGCTTCTTATTTCCACATGGTTGTTGAGCTACTTCATTTTTACTGCTGCATTTGCTTCAATTAATGTGATGGTATATGCTGTGCTGTAGTGTTTGTCTTTGAAGATTTGGGGTTATACTGTATGCGTGGGAATTGGTTGGCTTTGCTTCGGGTTGCTAAAAGCGGAGTTAATTTAATTTAGTGAAACTGGAATTGAAGCTTCATTTTTGGGAAGAAAAGGTATTTTGATTAACTTATTAGTTTGGTTTGGTCGTTGGATACCGGTTTATGGGCAATCTGGGTGGAAAAACGGTCAACTTGGTTTTAGTGTCGAGGAGAGGTTGAAGAGATTAGTTTGGAAGTTTATTCACAGTGGAGGAGATGCCGCCTTCTCCGGCTTTGAGATATTCTCCTGGGAGAGAGCCGAGAGCAGAAAATCATAAGCGAGGGCGTAGCCTTGAAGGTGGATTGCTCTTCAAAGAGAAAGATGACGATCTTGCCCTGTTCAATGAAATGCAGTCTAGAGAAAGAGAGGATTTCTTGCTTCAGTCAGCTGATGACTTTGAAGACTCATTCTGTAATTGTCAATTCAAGCTCCATTCTTTCATTTGGTTTATTTATTGCATCATCTATCTATCCTTTACTGAATACAAATACTTATGTGTTTATATGCCTGATGGTGTTGCATGCTCCGTTGTCGAATTAAATTGTTTTCTGCAGCTACGAAGTTGAGATACTTTTCAGACTTCAAACTTGGAGTTTCCATCCCTGTTCGAGGAGAGAGTAGTGAACTTCTTAATGTAGACGGGGAGAAGAATGACTATGACTGGTGGGTTATGGTTTCCTATTTGAAAACATTTTTATGACACCGTATTTTTTGTTTCTCTAGTGAACATAATATTTAAGTTTTTGACAAAGAGAAACTTGTTTTTAGGCCACAGTCCACTTGTCTCTAGCGGGTTCAATTTATCATGGTTAAAAATTCAAGCTTCTAGGTGTACAAGTTAAATTTACCATGTTTAACAAGTCAAGTTTCTAAATGTCGTCTGTTTTCAAAATTCATTTTATAATAATTAATATCGTATTTTTTCTCTTGCATCTTGCTTATAAACTCTCTTAGCTGTTCTTGGCTTTGATGAATTGCTTGGTCTTAATAATTTTTTAGGTTATTAACTCCTCCTGAGACCCCGCTTTTTCCTTCTTTGGAGGATGAACCTCCAACAGTTAATGTTGCATCCAGGGGCAGACCTCGTAGCCAACCCATTTCCATATCGAGATCTTCAACAGTAAGTCATCGACTGCTTTTATGGAATACAATTTATTGCCCGAAGGTTTGGGATAAAGAATACAATTATATCCATTCTTAATTTCCTGTAATTGAGATGTGTGCATCCATATGTAGATGGAGAAGAGTCACAGGAGCAGCAGGGGCAGTGCAAGTCCAAATCGTCTAAGCTCTTCCCCGCGCTCTGGTAATAATACATTTCAGTCAAGAGGAAGGCCATCATCGGCATCTTATTCTAGTCCAACTCCTAGTCAACGGTCTGCAACTCCATCGCGTAGACCATCTCCTCCTCCTTCTCCGAGTAAAGCCTCAACACCTGCTCCAAGGTCTTCTACTCCAACTCCAAGGAGGATGAGCACGGGATCGGGGGCAAGGGGAACTTCCCCCATAAGGACAAGTAGAGGGAACTCTGCCTCACCAAAAATCAGGGCATGGCAGTCAAATATACCTGGTTTCTCCTCTGAAGCACCACCCAATCTTCGCACTTCTCTGGCAGATCGGCCAGCATCATATGTAAGGGGTTCCTCACCAGCTTCCAGAAATAATAGGGACTCAGGCTCAAAATTTGGCAGGCATTCAATGTCTCCAGCCTCTAGAAGTGTCAGCTCATCGCACAGTCATGATAGAGACCGGATTAGCTCACATAGCAAAGGTTCTGTGGCATCATCTGGTGATGATGATGTGGACTCTCTACAATCCACTTATGTGGGTAGCTTAGACCGCTTAGCTGCAAAGAGAACTAGTGGTTTTCCTAATAATAGAGCTCCTGCACTCTCCAAGAACTCAACAAGAGTATTTTCCCCAAGTTCTGCTCCAAAAAAATCCTTTGACTCTGCTCTTCGTCAAATGGTATGTGTCTATTGCACCCAATCACTCTTGTCTCTGTTAAATAATTACTGTGATAAAGTCTTGCATGTTTCCCAACAATAGTCACTTTAACATGCTTGACTGTTAACAGTGCAACATTGATCATCTGATTTGTAGTAAAATTCACACTTTAAAAGTAAGTATTTCATTTGCCTGTGGTCTTTTTTTCTGGAAGAAGTTTAATTTGGAAATGCATATGTTGCTTTTGTAAATGCTGTCCACATTGCTTTACATAGTTATCACAAAAACATATGTCAACAAATTAGTTTCTTGACAATTTTGATAACTTCGGTCGTCACCATAAGTCCTTTTATTCATTGTCCATGATACTAGAATGAAAAGCTTCCACAGATATATAAATATAGCCAAAATTGTCATGAACACCATTCTATGACCTACCTCAAGAACTTGAAACTTTAAGATCGCTATCAGTACTCAGCCCTAAGATCGATAACCAATCCATTCCTAATGCCTACAATTGTGTGGGAAGTCATCATA
The DNA here is from genome assembly GCA_015731905.1 of Salix dunnii. Taxonomy (NCBI): domain Eukaryota; kingdom Viridiplantae; phylum Streptophyta; class Magnoliopsida; order Malpighiales; family Salicaceae; genus Salix; species Salix dunnii. The sequence continues at coordinate 4,270,053 of CM027668.1, read as the reverse complement.
ATTCCTGAAAACTTGTGGGGTTGTAGCCAAACCAATCTGACAGTAGATCACCCTTCCACCTGCATTCTCCCCACTCCACAAAACAAAACAAAAGTTGAAATGGATGTTGAATAAAATGGATTTTTTATAAACTTATCCAAAGAAATAAAAAAAAATTATATATACATGCTCAACTGTGACAACGAAATTGTATCAGAAAGGAAAGGCATTGTGAATTGTTATCATGTCCATTTTTAGTTTGATAGTTTGGCGAAATATTTCTGAACTTTTATTTCTTTGGTGACCACAGCCATGGCAATAAGAATTTTAATTTGAATTTTAAATGCATTAGCACATTTTCTTAGTGGTTAGCTTCCTTGCAGCGATGAAATAAATGCTTTTTCAGTAAATTGATCTTTTCCTTTTAGATAAAATGGCAAGCATTTATTGTTTATATGCACTGAGCATACATGCTTCAATTATGCATTTTCTAGTTTGATATGTCTTACCAAATTGTTTATTAATTAAAATCATGTAATCAGTTAAACTTTTTTTGTTGTGTTCATGCTGTCACATCATTTCTGGAATAATGCAGGTCTAAACTGTCTGGTTTGACAAGAAAGAAAAAGTTTATTTACAGAACTGCCCATGAAACCTGAAGTAGTTTATATTTATTCTGTGAAAATCAAGGAGTGCTTGCATTTACTTTCCTCTATCTAGCATTCATAGTTTTTCAGAAGTCTTGGTGTGCAGATCATTTGTTTGATAAATATTTTTCTGTAGGATCATCGGAAAAGTCCTCAGAACATGTTCAGACCACTTCTATCCAGTGTCCCCAGCACTACCTTCTATAATGGAAAAGCAAGTTCTGCACATCGCTCTTTGATGTCAAGGAACTCTTCTGTAACAACCAGCAGTAATGCGAGTTCTGATCAAGGTACCAGCATTGCACCTGATACCGATGGAGGTGACCACCACCAGGAAGATATGGAAACTGAAAGTGGTAAGGCACTGTATCCTGATGCCCAGGAAGAGTTATTTGCCTTTGATAAGGTGGATGCATTAAATAAAGATGCCGGGCATGATACAGACGATGGCCTTCACTTTCAGCTACATGACTTGGAAAGAGACCCCTCAATTGAATATGATGAACCTGGCGGCTATGAGGAGTGCAGGCACCATGATGTGGAAATCAGCTCTGCTTCTGACACTTTATGTGTAAAGGCTGATTTGTCAGAAGTTGATAGTCTAGAAAAAACAAGAGTTTGTTCTAAATGTGGTTGCAGGTATAGTGTTGCTGAAACTTTGGAAAGGGAAGTCAATCTCTGTCCCGATTGCTGTAGGCAGGACAATTTTGTGGACACTGCCACTCCAGACACAGCAACAGTAGCCGTGGAGAGCATCCCAGTGCTGTCTATTAATATTTCTGAAAAACACCAGCCATCGGATGAGCCAGATATCAGGATGGCTGTACCTGAATTACAGCCACAAGCTAATGACATGGAATCACAATTTGTTGAGATGGTTGATGCAAGGGTTTCCCTGCCTGAAGACAGAGTTAAGCAAGGCGAGACTTCATACCATGAGCAAAACCATATCTATTCCCGAACAAGTTCTCTCATGGGGTCTTTGATGGAAGGAGGTGAACATAGTATTGTTAAGCAAGGTGAGACTTCATACCATGAGCAAAACCATATTTATTCCCGAGAAAGTTCTCTCACGAGGTCTTCGATTGAAGGAAGTGAACATAGTACTACTGGCCATCATGAAATAGGACAGCCACCTGCTGGTCATAGCCTTCCCAGCGGAGATGCTGGAGATCAGCAATTGCCTCACTCAAATAACTATCAAAGCTTGAAGGCTGTTGTTTCAGAAGGTGCCGGGATTTCTGTATTGCTCAAGAGGTCTAGCAGTAGCAAAGGGCCTGTTGTTCAAAGCAGGACTTTAAACGCCTCTACCATTGCTTATGATGGTTTGTCTTATGCAAGAGAGAGTGCAAACAGTTTGAGAAGCTCCATTGGGCATGGTAGTACTTCAGCATCATCCTCCATTGATTTCAGCACCAGCAGACAGGTTGAAACACGTGTTCAACGGCAGTTAAGTGGCAAGAAATCTGACTTGGAGAACTACAGATATGACCAAAGCTCAAGACCTCAAAGCACCACATCATCTTTTTCTGGAACTTTAAATGATGGTCACCAAGCTCTAGGTCTTGCAACTAGCTCACGTGAAGAAAATGTTGAGCTTTCTGTTGGCAATATAAAATACGATGGCTTGGAGGAAACACCTGTGGCTTTTCAAAGGATATTGCTGGCTTCAGAAAATAAAGAAAATGATGTTTCTCATGCGTTTCTTACTGATGCAGCAGTTCCTGAAGAAGAATTTTTTGAACAAAAGGACAGTGATAGAAAAATTGATGTATCTCCCTCAGATTTGCCAAGTCATACAGTTAGGATTCGGTTGGAGGAGAATCCAGTGCTATCAAATCATGGCAACTTTTCTTTATATGAAAATGGAGAAGATTTTCAAAACAATGCAGGGGATGTCTCAGATGTAGAAGCACCAGCTTTTCCTCTAGATTCTTCTGTTGTTACAGAGCATAACATGCTAAACACCAGTCTTGACAGGTTGAATGTTGCTGAGATTCCTGCTCATAGTCGTTTGGCTTCAATATCAGAAATAGAAGCTGGGAACAATTTTCATGGTACTGGCTCAGAGAATGATGATATCTCAACAAATTTGAGGAGCACCATAAGTGAAATTCAGGATCATCCAGTCCCAACACCTTCAGATAACGAAATGCCTGCTTCTGTTTTGGAACACAACATGCCAGGTCATGCAGATGGCATAATAGGTATGTTTAATCTTGGGTTATGATTTGTGTTGATTTCATGCTGTTTGTAGGTTTGAACACTGTTGACTGGAACATGGCTCCAATTGATGGAGTTGACTTTTTTTTTTATTTGCTTTGACAGTCTGATTTAAACATTTTTTTAATTGGTTTATTTTCCAGTTAAAATAATGAGTGATATTCTGCAGTTCGTAAAGTAATGTTAGTAGCAATTCCTAAGTTTACAAAATGATTTTCCGGTTTCCAAATGTTTGCCGCATATTTTAATTCAATGCTAACTTTGAGATGGGTCTAGAATGTTTTGGTTTGATTCTCTAACATGTTTAACTTTTGACAGAGGAGTCAACCGTTATGGTAGACTGTCAGGGAGGGAGCAAGGCAAGAAGCCTAACCCTTGACGAAGCAACAGAAACAATACTTTTCTGTAGCTCCATTGTTCATGATCTGGCCTACCATGCTGCAACTACAGCCATTGAAAGGGAAAGTTCAGTCGCTTTGGAAGGTTCTTGGCCAACTGTTACAGTTCTTGGAAAATCCACAGCTGACAGAAAGGATCCACGTGGGAGACCTTCTGGAAAACGCACTTCAAAATCCCTTAAAGTAAGGCAAAAGCGGGCAGGAACAGATGCAAAACATTCTGCCAACAAGACTGAGAACGATGAGAATGCCAATGAATCTATGGTGCATAATGTTGGGCTTCCGAACGAGATGGACAGCATGAAGCCTCCTAAGTTGGAATCTAAGTGCAATTGCACAATAATGTGAAATCCTCCGGAGATGGACAGCAGGAAGCCTCCGAAGTTGGAATCCGAGTGCAATTGCACAACAATATGGAAGTCTTTCACTCACTGTTTTGTGACTACTTTCTCCAGCCACATGGAGAGATGCCAAGTGCTTGTATGCTAATAGTTTTGTGTTTGAAGGGCTGTTTGGACTATTGCCAATTCATTTATGTCGATTCCAATTTATTTGTAAGAAGCACCACCATGTGTTGGTGACATAAATGTAAAGTTTTTATTATCATCAGGCTGCTATAAGCAAGGCATTGGAGATCTGTGTTTGCTCTGCTCCAGCTGCCATATTCTTGCTAGTTATCCCGTCTGATTCAAGTGCTCAGGTAGGAAAAGGTGTGAATTAAACCCGCAGCAAGTGTTCATATTTGATATGATTTTTTTAAAAATTACAGCTTGATTCTGTTCAATGGCTCGTCTGTGGTGACATTTCGTAAAATTAGAGTAGCAAAGGTGAGACTGTTGAAAAACTCTATTACATTACTGTGAAATTTTATGACCATTCAACAAGAGAGACAGAAAGAGAGAGAAAATACCGCCAACAAACAAACGAAAGACCTCACGAACAGAACTTTCCGTCTGAGCTAAACAGACGCACTAGGATTTGCAGCAGAAAATTCAAGCAGCTCCTTGTTAGATTCAAACAGGGCCATGTCTTCGGGGCTCAAGCTTATCCACGCTTCTATTCCATCACCATCCCTTGTGTCGATCAAACACACAACATTTTTCAGTTCTGTAGTGAAAACAGGACTCAACCATGTTGGCTTTCCCCATCCGAAATCAGCACCATACAGTTCAAAATTACACCAACTGGTGCAGTTATAGAAGTCAATATCTTTGCTCATGGCCATATTTCCAAAGTCTTGTACCGTCTTGCAGATTGCTAGCGAAATATCACCCCCTTGGGTTATCTTCGCGTAATGTTCGCCAAACTCTGTTAGATCTTTCCTTATGCGGCTCACTATACCTTGTAATTCTAAATCATCGTGATCCTCCATCCGCGCTAAAATACTACCGACGTAGTTCCCACCATAGCTGTCTGGTAAGGCTGGCACGAGCCTCCTACGTATATTCACGCCAAGAGACAACACAGCTTTTCTAGGAACCCCCAAGTTTGATCTCGATGCGCTCATCGCACATTTCCAGATCAACGCTGTTACAGATTCCACCCGTGTTGGATTTGGCACGCTTGCACTGATCGCTTTAGCCCTGAGCGCAGTAATTTTGGGAGCTTCAAAAACAAACCTTTTCAGGACAGACTCTCCCCGAATCAAATCTACTGGAAGGATTGGGATTGGTAGATCCATCTGTGGGAAAATAGAATCACCCATGAACACTGGACTGATTATCACCTCCGTACTCGAACTGCGAGCGGTAGCAGCCCAGCAGTTGATGAAAGATGTTAGCGTGGCTGCATCTGCAACCTTATGAGAAAGATTCACCCCAATTGCCAAGCCACCACAGTCAAAGAAACTAGCTTGCACGAGTAATTGACTATCCCTTGCCGTGACTGCATCACTTATAGCTGCAGGCAGGAGTTGCTTTAGCACTTCAGTGTCAGGCTTTCTGAGAATATCAGATAAAATACAGTGAATTCGAGCCTCGATATATTCAGCCCCATGGTCATCACATTCAATGGACGAATTGTCTTTGAGTCTGCCTGCGAATGGATAAAAAAGAGTCAAGGATTCAGATAGTGAGGTCTTTAGTAGCAGTGAAGTTTCCACGGCTTTGCCGAGGTGATCTGTGTCGTTTCCATTGCTGGGGTAAAGTACTACCAGTGTAATGTGACCTATTGGCATGAACTGGTCCAGAAGAGAGAGCTTGAGACTTCTTAAGTCAAGGGGCGTTGGAGAGGATGGTTTGATGGTTTCTCTCTGCATGATCTCCATTCTCAGTGGCGCAGACATGGTGGATGATCCTCCTGCTAGCTATCTATTTTCAAGACTGGTTAACAAATAATTCCTCAATACAGTCTTCTGCGCTATGTAACGCAAATAACATGACAACTCATGCGGGAAGAATTGAGTGATAACACGAAAGTCAAAGTAAACGACCCAGTCAACTGAAGGCAAAAAAAACCCTGGACTATTCTACATTAGGTAACGTGCGACACTTTTTTTCTATTTTAATAATATTTATTGTGTTATTGTATAATTTTTAATTCTATTTGAAATTTTGAAGAATAAAAGAATCCCAGGATATGAATAGAGCATTTCACTGCCTTCGTTTGCTACTGTTTGATAAGATAGACATGGCATCATCAACATGGTTACGTGCCTCCCTAAAATAGCTTGTTAAATCTTAAAACTCGTGAATTATATATTAGATCGGAATAATAATACATTATTCTTTATCGGAAAAGACAGAACCACCCTCAAACCAAGACACCTCGAATTTTCTATGAATGACAAAACTGTAATTTAACTGCTGCCATGTATTATTTTTAAGCTGTGATTCGGAATATTGCTTTCGTGTTTGAAAATGCCGGCAGGCGTGAGCGTGACGCTCTGGAAAATGGAAAGCTCTCTCTGGAGCCTGTGGCTCGTATAACGACGAAGTTTCATAGCCGTCGCAAGTTGCTCAAAAAACTGATCCGGATAAGGACTTGCAACTATTTGAAAAATTGATGTTTGAGAAGGACTTGTTTTTTTTTTGAAATTTAATTTTGATAGCATCGTATAAAAACAATCTAAAAATATAAAAAATAATATTTAAAAATAAACAAGCTATTAGATCCTAATTTCTATTAGTTATGAGGTAAACTATTTACTTTAAAATAATATTAATTTTCTATTTATTTTTACATTCATTCAATTTTGTTTTAACCAAGGATCTTAGTTTCATTTCAATTGGTGTTTTATTTTTTCAATTGAAATAGAATTTTTGGGTTTTGGAGCGTTTCAGCGCGCTGTTTCAAGGTTGTGCTATTCATATGTATATATATATATATATATGAAAATAAAATAAAATATTAATTTAACAAATCTAATTCAAATTCAAGATAAATTAACTTTAAATTATATAATACAAATATAAATCAAACAAACATAATCTCAAAATTAGAAACATCTCAAAATTCCAAAATATTATGAAAGTAAAATATTCTAAAATAAAAGAAACATAAATCAAACATCCTCTCCATCATTAATATAAAATGAAAGTCATCAACTAGACGTTTCGATAGTTGATCATTTTCACCAAGCTCATTTTCCTCATTAAAACATGTCTCTTCATCTTCTAAATTTAAAGTAGACAAAGGTGCTTAAATAATCTTTCAACTTATATCATCTCCATCAAGGAGGTTGGGTTCTTCGCAAATCTATTCATTTAATAGGTCAATGTTATCAAGGGTAATGTAATTTAAATCATCTCTTTTTTTTTTTTTGCTCAAATTCCTACAAAGAATAAACATAAAAGAAATTAAAAAATTAATATCAATGAAATAGAAAATAATTATTAATTTAAATATCATTATTAATATAATAGAATTGATATTTTACCTGTGTTGAATCCTTAGATTATAACGAATAAATACTAAATCATTTAATCTCTTGTGCTCAAGTTTATTTCGCTTTTTAGAATGGATGAATTTAACACTCCAATTTCTTTCACTCTATAAATGCACACAAAGTTTTAATTTTTCTTATTTTTCAATTTAACAAGCAAGATACTATTCAATAATAATATAAAAAACATACTTATCCAAATTGAAATGTAAATTGACTGTTAATTTTTGTTTGGGTTATATCTCTATTGAATAACTAAATAACCCTAGCTAAACATTATTATTCCAAGAATCTAAACATGAATAGCAAAATAACCCTAACTAAACATTAAAATGATTTTTACCCATGTTCGCTTCCTCCTGTTGTGGCACATGTGACACTAAAGTGGTCGGAGACGTGTCAATAGTCGTTTAGATTTCCCCCAATTTTCTTTCTTCTACCCGCATGAGCATGCATCGGTAAAACTGTTTTTTTATATTTTATTTTGGTCCTTGAACTTTCGGTAGTTTTTTATGGTCCTTATTACTATTACATAGGTTTTGATTTATTTCAATTTCATCATTCAATGAAAATTGATTATATATTGTAGTTTCATTTAGGTCCTCGGTCTTTTAATTTTGAAATTGGTTAGAAATACTTAATATTTTCGGTATCAAAGTTTTGATTTATTTCAATTTTATCTCGTTTTAATATATATAATTTTTTATTGTATTTCGTTTTTTTTGGAAATGCAAATGTTGTTTTTGTAAATGCTGTCCACATTGCTTTACATAGTTATCAAACTTTTATCGTCACCATAAGTCCTCTTATTTATTGTCCACGATACTAAAATGAAAAGCTTCCACGGATATATAAATATAGCCAAAATTGTCATGAACAGCATTCGATGACCTACCTCAAGAACTTAACACTTTAAGATCGCTGTGAATAAAATGGATTTTCTATAAACTTATCCAAAGAAATTAAAAAAAAGGGATTTATGTATTTTAATTTTAATTTTTTTTAATTTTTTATTTAGTTCCGATCCTTTTATTTTTTCAGTTCTTCTGGGATAATTTTTTATTTGTATTTATATATATATATATACTTTTAGTTTTGACTTTTAATTTTTAATTTAATTTATCATTACATTAATCACATCTTCCATTAAAAAATAGAGAAAGTTAAACTTTAGTAAGGTGAAATTAGAGTGAAACTCTCTCTTATGCATGTATAGTGAATCTTTTATTCTTAGAGACTTGTTATCTTTGTGTTTTTTGCATTTGTTTTGTCTATGTGTGATTTAGTATATTTTTAGTTTAAAATGATTTTTATTTAAAAAGAACTTAAATTACTTTTTTATTTTTTAAGATTTATTCTTCATATTATTATCTTAAAAGTATTTGAAAACACTGAGATTAAATTAATTTGAGATTTGAAGAGAGAAAAAACTATCGCAAGAAAAAAATTAATTTGAGATTTACTCTTCATATTATTAATATTTTAATTATTATTGGCAATACTATCACTGCCACCATTATTATAGTCATAAAAAGAAATTGAATTATGTTTTTATTTTTTAATATTTATTTTTCATATTAAAAGTATTTCAGAACACTGAGATTAAATTAGAGATTAAAAAAAAAAAACTTAGATCATTTTTTATATATATTTTAAAGCGTTAATATTAAATAAATATCAAAATATATAATTAGGCTCACATATTTTGAAGAAAAAAACCTTAAAAATAAATGGTATCATTATTTTAAATGTCTTATCCATAATAAAATTAATATATAAAAAACTAAGCAATCAAAACATTTGTTGGTTGATTATTTCTCTCAGATGTTGAATATCATAATTTTTTTTTTACCATTAACATTGTTCTTCATGTTAAAAAAATTGATTTTGGCTATGGTGAAATGCAGGGCAAGTGGATCGTATATATTTTTAATTGTAAATAATTTGACCCATTTTTTCAACCTGTTTTGTCTACGTGTAGCTTCGTAAATGTTTTTTGTTTACGTGATATTAGATCTAAAATATCATCCATAAAAAGACGCAAAAGTCAATTTTTAACCAAAAAAACAACATCAAAAAATAAAATAAATGACAAAACAAAAATAAATAGTATTAGCTTAAAAAAATAATTTGACTTAAACAATAAATAAAATAATAGAAAACACAGAAAAAAAAAAAGGAAAAACAAATAAGAGATATAAATTTTCAAATGATCACAAAGACAAACTAAAATTTAAGGACTAAATTAAAAAAATACATACAACCTCAACAAAATAGAAAATAATAAAAATTGAAAACAAAAACTATGAGCACATATACATATAAACATGGAAAAATAAATAGAGACTATTTCATTAATATATATAAAAATAAATGAGTTAAAATAAAATAAAATAAATTCAAAGTATAAGGATTGAAATAAAAATAAAATATATGATTAATTTCAATTAAATGATAAAATTGAAAAACATGAAAACTTTTACACCGAAAATATTAAGAGATTTAAAACCAGTCCCAAAATTAAAAGAATAAGGATATAGATTAAACCAAAATATATAATCAATTTCAATTGAAAGACATAATTGAAGCAAATCAAAACTTATACAACACAAATCATAACCATACCATACAATCAAAAGTTCAAGGACTGAAATGAAACAATTATAAACCATGGGATTGTCGTGTAATTTAGCATGCCGGAGAGAGAAAATGGGACAAAAAGATCAATTAACCACTGTCACGTCTCTGACCCCCATGGGACACCACACGCACCACCATGTGAAAGAGGACATGGTGATGCCTCTGGTTAGATGCCGAATAGACATGTTTAACCACCGGTAGCCTACACACGTGCCGACCAAAGGGTGTGTGAGGCCAAATATTGTCGGCGCGTTTACCAAACACGCCCACAATATTTGGCAGAAAATAATATTAAAAAAATATTCAATTACCTAAACACCTCTATATCCAACTCTTGAATTTTGTCTAATATGAGGGCATATCTGTATTTATTTATTTAAAAAAAATATAAAATGCCTGAAACATTATCGCCGATAACTCTTGTGTTTTTTCTTGTTCGAGGGTAAAAGAGTTGTTTTACTGTTCAATGAAAATGTGAAATCACAGTGACACAACTCTTGATTTCTATCTTATTTAAGGTTATTGTGGTTATTTTATTGTGAACAAAGAAATGTAAAAAAACAAAAATACCCCCGAATCCAAGGATAAAAGTAATATGCACTAAGGGGTAAAATAGTAATTTTACTATTATAATCCGCAATAATCTGTGTTTATTGCCAAGGTAATTTTGCTACAGTAATTTTGATGCAGGGAAATAAGGACCTCATTTAGCTTATAGGTAATGGCATGCATTTATTGTTTGCATGCTTTGAGCATGCATGCCTCGACTATGCATTTTCTTCACTATATTTTCTGTGTTATGTTTTTTTACCTAACCAACAATGTAACATGGGTTAATAATCTAATTAATATTACTATACACACAACTATGATTTGCTTTGACAGTCTGATTTAATTTTTTTTTTAATTGGTTTATTTTCCATTTAAAATAATGAGTGATATTCTGCAGTTTGTAAAAGTAATGTTAGTAGCAATTCCTACGTTTACAAAATAATTTTCCAGTTTCCAAATGTTTTCGGCATATTTTAATCCAATGCTAACTTTGAGATGGGTCTGGTACATGTTAACTTTTGACAGAGGAGTCAACCGTTATGGTAGACTGTCAGGGAGGGAGCAAGGCCAGAAGCCTAACCCTTGAAGAAGCAACAGAAACAATACTTTTCTGTAGCTCCATTGTTCATGATCTGGCCTACCATGCTGCAACTACAGCCATTGAAAGGGAAAGTTCAGTCGCTTTGGAAGGTTCTTGGCCAACTGTTACAGTTCTTGGAAAATCCACAGCTGACAGAAAGGATCCACGTGGGAGACCTTCTGGAAAACGCACTTCAAAATCCCTTAAAGTAAGGCAAAAGCGGGCAGGAACAGATGCAAAACATTCTGCCAACAAGACTGAGAACGATGAGAATGCCAATGAATCTATGGTGCCTAATGTTGGGCTTCCGAACGAGATGGACAGCATGAAGCCTCCTAAGTTGGAATCTAAGTGCAATTGCACAATAATGTGAAATCCTCCGGAGATGGACAGCAGGAAGCCTCCGAAGTTGGAATCCGAGTGCAATTGCACAACAATATGGAAGTCTTTCACTCACCTTTTTGTGACTACTTTCTCCAGCCACATGGAGAGATGCCAAGTGCTTGTATGCTAATAGTCTTGTGTTTGAAGGGCTGTTTGGACTATTGCTAATTCATTTATGTCGATTCCAATTTATTTGTAAGAAGCACCACCATGTGTTGGTGACATAAATGTAAAGTTTTTATTATCATTAGGCTGCTATAAGCAAGGCATTGGAGATCTGTGTTTGCTCTGCTCCAGCTGCTATATTCTTGCTAGTTATCCCGTCTGATTCAAGTGCTCAGGTAGGAAAAGGTGTGAATTAAACCCGCAGCAAGTGTTCATATTTGATATGATTTTTTTAAAAATTACAGCTTGATTCTGTTCAATGGCTCGTCTGTGGTGACATTTCGTAAAATTAGAGTAGCAAAGGTGAGACTGTTGAAAAACTCTATTACATTATTGTGAAATTTTATGACCATTCAACAAGTGAAAGAAAGAAAGAGAGAGAAATCACCACCAACAAACAAACGAAAGACCTCACAAACAGAACTTTCCGTCTGAGCTAAACAGACGCCCTAGGATTTGCAGCAGAAAATTCAAGCAGCTCCTTGTTAGATTCAAACAGGGCCATGTCTTCGGGGCTCAAGCTTATCCACGCTTCTATTCCATCACCATCCCTTGTGTCGATCAAACACACAACATTTTTCAGTTCTGTAGTGAAAACAGGACTCAACCATGTAGGTTTTCCCCATCCGAAATCAGCACCATACAGTTCAAAATTACACCAACTGGTGCAGTTATAGTAGTCAATATCTTTGCTCATGGCCATATTTCCAAAGTCTTCTACCGTCTTGCAGATTGCTAGCGAAATATCACCCCCTTGGGTTATTTTCGCGTAATGTTCCCCAAACTCTGTTAGATCTTTCCTTATGCGGCTCACTATACCTTGTAATTCTAAATCATCGTGATCTTCCATCCGCGCTGATATACTACCTACGTAGTTCCCACCATAGCTGTCTGGCAAGGCTGGCACGAGCCTCCTACGTATATTCACGTAAAGAGACAACACAGCTTTTCTAGGAACCCCCAAGTTTGATCTCGATGCGCTCATCGCACATTTCCAGATCAAAGCTGTTACAGATTCCACCCGTGTTGGATTTGGCACGCTTGCACTGATGGCTTTAGCCCTGAGCGCAGTAATTTTGGGAGCTTCAAAAACAAACCTTTTCAGGACAGACTCTGATTGAATCAAATTTAGTGGAAGTATTGGGATTGGTAGATCCATCTGTGGGAGAATAGAAGCACCCATGAAAACTGGACTGATTATCACCTCTGTACTCGAACTGCGAGCGTTAGCAGCCCAGCAGTTGATGAAAGATGTTAGCGTGGCTGCATCTGCAACCTTGTGAGAAAGATTCACCCCAATTGCCAAGCCACCACAGTCAAAGAAACTAGCTTGCACGAGTAATTGACTATCCCTGGCCGTGACTGCATCACTTATAGCTGCAGGCAGGAGTTGCTTTAGCACTTCAGTGTCAGGCTTTCTTAGAATATCAGATAAAATACACTGGATTCGAGCCTCGATATATTCAGCCCCATGGTCATCACATTCAATGGACGAATTGTCTTTGAGTCTGCCTGCGAATGGATAAAAAAGAGTCAAGGCTTCAGCCAGTGAGGTCTTTAGTCGCAGTGAAGCTTCCTTAGCTTTGCCGAGGTGATCTGTGTCGTTTCCATTGCTGGGGTAAAATAGTACCAGTGGAATGTGAAACACTGGCATTAACTGGTCCAGAAGAGAGAGCTTTAGACTTCTCAAGTCAGGGGGCGTTGGAGAGGATGGTGTGATGGTTTCTCTCTGCATGATCTCCATTCTCAGTGGCGCAGACATGGTGGATGATCCTCCTGCTAGCTATCTAATTTCAAGACTGGTTAACAAGTAAACGACCCAGTCAACTGAAGGGAAAAAAACCCTGGACTATTCTGTATAGAATTGTAACGTGCGGCACCTTTTTTTTATTCTGTATAGAATTGTAACGTGTGACACATTTTTTTTATTTTAGTAATACGATCGAATTTTCCCGCATTATATGCTGTTTTTTTATATAGAAAAATAATTGATTTTTTATGTGTTGTAATTTATTATTTTAATATTTAATTTGTAAAATTATAATTCATTAAATCTGTTATAAACGAGTTTTTTTTCTACTGAAAAGCAATTGAATGTTGCTGCTGCTAAAACGCTTTTGATAAAATTTGTTAGAAATATATTTTTTTTCTATATAGAAAACTGATTGTAAAATTTATTGCTCATATTATTATATTAAAAATATTTTAGAATACTAATAGTAAATTATTATTTTTTGAAAATAATAAATAGGCCATTTATATATAAATATTTATTAAGCTGATATTAAATAAATATTAAAATATATACTTGTCTCACATATTATAAGAAAAAAATATATCACAAATAAGCATTATCATTATTTTGAATACCCTGTCTATAATAATAAGAAATTTCAATGCCTAACAATATTAACAAAAAAATACAATTAAAAAACTAAATAAATGACAAACAAAATAAATAATATTAAATTTAAAAAAAAATATTTGAATTGAAGAATTAAAAAAAGAAAAAATAGACAATATTATTTTTTAAATGATCACCAATAGAAATTAAAATTTAAATATTAAAAAAATAAACTTAATAGCAGTGGAAATAATAAAATTGGTGAGACCATATTTATTGTTAGAGAAAAAATTCCATAATTGTTTTATTTTCATATTGTTAGATAAAAGCGATTGAATGTTACTACTGATAAAACTCTTTTGATAAAATTTATTAGAAATATTTTTTTTTCTTTGTAGGAAACTAATTCTAAAATTTATTGCTCATATTATTATATTAAAAATATTTTAGAATACTAATAGAAAATTATTATTTTTTGAAAATAATAAATAGGTCATATATATATATACAAGCTGATATTTAATAAATATCAAAATATATAATTAGTCTCACATATTATAAGAAAAATATATATTACAAATAATCATTATTATTATTTTGAATATCTTGTCTATAATAATAAGAAATTTCAATACCTAACAATATTAACAAAAAAATACAATTAAAAAACTAAATAAATGACAAAACAAAAACAAATATTATTAGATTTTAAAAAATTATTTGAATTGAAGAATAAAAAAATAAATAATATTATTTTTGAAATGATCACTAACATAAATTAAAATGTAAATATTAAAAAAGTAAACTTAATAACAGTGAAAATAATAAAATTGATGAAGTTAGAGAAAAAAATTCCATAATTTGTTTATTTTCATATTATGATATTAAAAGTATTTTAGAAAAATGATATTATTTTTTTTTATTCAAAAAAACTTAGGTCATATGTGTGTGTGTGTGTGTGTGTGTGTGTGTGTGTGTGTTAAGGCTCTAATATTAAATAAATATTAAAATATATCATTAGACTAACATATTTAAAAGAAAATAAAACTTACAAATAATCATTATTATTATTTTGAATGTTTTATCTATAATAATTAGAAAATTCAATACCTAACAATATTAACAAAAAAATAAATATTATTATATTTAAAGAAATTGTTTAACTTGAAGAATAAGAAAAAGAGAAATAATAATAAACATTATTTTTTAAGTGATTACCAATACAAATTAAAATTTAAACTTTGAAAACAATCATAATAACAGTGGGATTAAAAAAAAATAGAAACAATAGCTAAGAGCGTGTACATATAAAAATGGACAAAAATAAGAATTATGCAAGAAATATATATAAAAAAAAAGATTTTTTTTCCAAATAGTAATGAACAACGAAAACCACAATTGAAATAATTGTTTATTGTTGTTTGAAATTGCGATCTCCTTTAGCTATTTTATAAAATAATAGTCGTGGTGCCCGTAAAGTGACCCAGACACTCCAGTTATAAAAGAAAAAAAATTGTAAGTGGAAAAAAATAAAAAAAATGTTAAAAAAAATGAATCTGGGGATTATTTGTGGCGCGCGTAAGCTATCCCAAGCACCCCGGTTATAAAAAAAAAATGTATACGTTGAAAAACAAATTGTGGTACACGTAAACTGGCTTGGACATCTCGGTTATAAAAAAACAAAAAAAATTGTATTAGTGGGAAAAATATGTAAAAAAAAATAAAATAGGTTCGGAGATAAAAAAAAAAAAAAAGGTATACATGGGAAAAAAAAATTCACGGTGCGTGTAAGTTGGTATGAACACTCCGATTATAAAAAAATCAAAAATATATATAAAAAAAAAGTGGGTTTAAAGATTAATCGTGGTGCGTGTATGCTAGCCCGGACATCCCAGTTATCAAAAAAACAAAAAAGGAAGCCTTGTTAAAAAAAGAAAAAATAATCATTTTTTCAAACTGTAATGAATAGTAACTTCATCGTTCATTATTGCTTAAAATTGCAATTTTATAGCCTAAGAGATTCGAGTTCTCGCTGCGAGGAAAGTTACATGTCTTAACCACTCGGCAAAACAACTTTGTTGTGCTGTTGTCATATACAAATAATATTTATATTAGTAAGTACTTTCATTTCATGGCTGGTAAGATTCAAACTTTCGCGGGAACCTTATTATGCACGCCTTAACCACTCGGTCAAAATCTTCGTTGTCGTTCTAGTATATAAATAATATTTATTTTATTATATAGTTTTACTATTCCAATTCACAACGCTTCTAAGTCTTGATGAACAGTTTAAATCACTGTTTAAACTCCCATTCTGTTTTAGCTTATATGAAAATGATTTTAAAAAACCATTTTTTTATTAATTTAAAGTAAAAAATAAAAATAAAAAGAATTCAATTTTTTTTTCAAAAATGCTTTTGAAATGCTGTACCAAACGCCCTATATATACACCGGCCAGAAGATATTTGTTAAAAATTAACAAAATGATAAAAAAAAAAAATTAAATGCACAGGATAAAAAAAAAATTCAATACACATGAAATATTTTTCTTTTTTCTTTAAAAATTGTTAGAGTTAGAAAACCATTTTTTTTTCAACTTTCTATTTTTTTTAATTTTTTAAAAATGGGTTCAAAATGTGAAGTTCTTTTCGGGGAGAACCAAAAGGAAATTCAGTTTCCACTCCCCAAATTGTTAAAAAAAAAAAAAATCACATGTATGACAAGATAAAAATGAGCAAAATGAAAAATAAAAAATTAATACACATGGATTCATTGAGATGCAGGGGATCGAAACTTGCACCCCACAAATGTGTGGCAAGTGGCGTACCACTTGAGCTACTTCGATGCTACCGCTCAGTTCGGGTAGGTTTATATTATAAATTATAACTATTAACTTCGCTATTACAATCCACAGTAAAATGAGTCTAAAGCTACAGTGATTGTTACAGTAAAAAACCAATTTTGTTTTAGCTATACGAGTGAACTCGCCCGCGCGTGGCGCTGGGCTTTTATTTATGTAGAAAATTAATTGTTTTTATACATAATTAGTTATTTTAATATTTAATTAGTAAAATTATAATTGATAAAATATATTGTAAACAAATTTTTTTTCTTGTCTAAAAGTCATTGAATGTTATTATTATTAAAATTATTTTAACAATTATTTAATCGATAAATTATACCATTAAAACAAAAAAAAATATTAAAATAAACCACGTACTCCGTGTGACATTCTAGTTGAAATCCTCCGAAGATGGACAGCAGGAAGCCTCCAAAGTTGGAATCCGAGTGCAATAGCACACCAATATGGAAGTCTTTCTCCAGCCACATGGAGAGATGCCAAGTGCTCGTATGCTATTAGTTTTGTGTTTGAAGGGCTGTTTGGACTATTGCCAATTCATTTATGTCGATTCCAATTTATTTGTAAGAAGCACCACCATGTGTTGGTGACATAAATGTAAAGTTTTTATTATCATTAGGCTGCTATAAGCAAGGCATTGGAGATCTGTGTTTGCTCTGCTCCAGCTGCTATATTCTTGCTAGTTATCCCGTCTGATTCAAGTGCTCAGGTAGGAAAAGGTGGGAATTAAACCCGCAGCAAGTGTTCATATTTGATATGATTTTTTTAAAAATTACAGCTTGATTCTGTTCAATGGCTCGTCTGTGGTGACATTTCGTAAAATTAGAGTAGCAAAGGTGAGACTGTTGAAAAACTCTATTACATTACTGTGAAATTTTATGACCATTCAACAAGAGAGACAGAAAGAGAGAGAAAATACCGCCAACAAACAAACGAAAGACCTCACGAACAGAACTTTCCGTCTGAGCTAAACAGACGCACTAGGATTTGCAGCAGAAAATTCAAGCAGCTCCTTGTTAGATTCAAACAGGGCCATGTCTTCGGGGCTCAAGCTTATCCACGCTTCTATTCCATCACCATCCCTTGTGTCGATCAAACACACAACATTTTTCAGTTCTGTAGTGAAAACAGGACTCAACCATGTAGGTTTTCCCCATCCGAAATCAGCACCATACAGTTCAAAATTACACCAACTGGTGCAGTTATAGTAGTCAATATCTTTGCTCATGGCCATATTTCCAAAGTCTTGTACCGTCTTGCAGATTGCTAGCGAAATATCACCCCCTTGGGTTATTTTCGCGTAATGTTCCGCAAACTCTGTTAGATCTTTCCTTATGCGGCTCGCTATACCTTGTAATTCTAAATCATCGTGATCCTCCATCCGCGCTGAAATACTACCGACGTAGTTCCCACCATAGCTGTCTGGTAAGGCTGGCATCCCGTCATTCATGAGATCGAAGAACACATCCTGCTCTTTTTTCCCTGTAGAATTGTCTTTCCTTCCATACCAGGCATCAAACAATGAGACGGTCTTGTTGTTGATCTGATATAGTAGAAGTCTCTGTTGAATTTCTTTCACACCTAGTTTGATTTGAAGAAGTGGAGCCAGTGAGGGGGCGTTGCCGTGGGAAGAACAAGTTAGGGATTTGAGTTTGAGCTTGAGCTTTTGAGGAAAAATGAGTTGGGGGTGCCGGGGATGGGCGGGTTAATACTTTGATTTGATATTTTATTTATTTTGTTTAGAATCAAAACCGTTTCGGTTGAAATTTAACTGAAAAATTTAAAATAAAATAAAATTGAAATTGAAATAAAAATAATATTATTTTATCTCACTGAGTTGATATAAAATGTTTTGTCCAAAACAAAACTAACAGCTTTAGTTCTAATTAGCTTTGGTAAGTTGATCAAAGCTACTAAAAATATATCATGATTAATTAAGTTTATTAAAATCAATATTTTATTCAATTCAGCTAAAAAGTCAAGGATTTTCAATTCTAAATTTTTGAAGTTAACCTAAAAAATTTGTTCATGTTCAATAACTATATTTTATTTTCTTTAAATTTATTTCTTAAATATTTTGTTTAATTATTTCATGTGTTAATATAAAAAATACATTTTTAAATTAAAAATATTTAAAAAAGCAATCATCACTAATAAAAGATTCTAAAGCTTGTGTATCTCTTGATCGGATGGGTAGAAATAAAATGTGTTATGATTTGATTGGTTAAATGTGCTGGTTTGGCATACTGACAAGCTTAAAATTCTTCGTTATTTGAATAATACATATTAAAGTTATTTGATGTCTTCTATATCGGCACTTAAGGAATTTAGATATCAGAAAGAAAAAAATTGAAACTTTTAATCCAGTCTTTGGATTTTCTGAAATTGTATTTGACCCAAATCATGATTTTGTATTCCATGAGGTTATTATAATTTTAATATATAAATTAATTCAAATTGACCCAAATCAATTTAATATTTTATTAAATTAATTTAAATTAATCCGAATCAATTCAATATCTCGTTAAATTCAAGTGCTTTGGTAAAAATGGTGTGAATTAAACCCCCAAGTGTTCATATTTGATATGATTTTTTTTTTTAAAAAAAATAGAGCTTGATTTTTGTTCAATGGCTCATATGGGGTGGCATTTCGTAAAATTAGATAGCAAAAGTGAGACTGTTGACAAACTCTATTACATTACCGTAAATTTCATGACTATTCTGTTACTACTAGATTTTATAACATATAGAAATATTTATGTTGTATTATCAAAAACAATAAAATAAAAGTTTATTTTAATTTATATTTGAAAATTGCTCTCCAGATTTTTACTAATGATTTTTCAGATTAATACGTTCTATTTTAAGAGCCTCTTAATTCTTTTTATCTTAATCTTATTTTTTTTCTGATGATGGAGTATCAAAATGAGAATGAAGCATGATGTGTAATTTAGAGATTATGACCATATAAATAGGTAATAAGGTATTTTTCAGTATTTATGTCTTTTGGCATTCATACTATTTAGTATTTGTATTTTAATCTATCATCAAAACAGAAACAATCATTTTATCTCCACACATTAAAGTTTCACACCCTGTTAAATACAAAAAAAAAAAAAAAAACTTAATTGTCTACGATACTTAGCAATATCATTTCTTTTGAATCAGATTTCATTTTATTTGATAGGTCATAAATACATAATTATTCTCTTATAAAACCAACAAACCAACAGTAGATTAATGATGAAACACATTCAATAAGAGAGAGAGAGAGAGATCACCAGCAGAAAAGAAACGAAAGACCTCACAAACATGAACTTTCCATCTGAGCTAAACAGACGCACTAGGATTTGCAGCAGAAAATTCAAGCAGCTCCTTGCTAGATTCAAACAGGGCCATGTCTTCGGGACTCAAGCTTATCCACGCTTCTATTCCATCACCATCCCTTGTGTCGATCAAACACACAGCATTTTTCAGTTCTACATTGAAAACGGGACTCAACCATGTTGGTTTTCCCCATCCGAAATCAGCATCATATAGTTCAAAATTACACCAACTGGTGCACATATAGGAGTCAACATCTTTGCTCATGGCCATATTTCCAAAGTCTTCTACCGTCTTGCAAATTGCTAAAGAAATATCACTCGCTTGGGTTATTTTCGCGTAATGTTGACCAAACTCAGTTAGATCTTTCCTTATGCGGCTCACTATACCTTGTAATTCTAAATCATCGTGATCCTCCATCTGCGCTGATAAATTACCTACGTAGTTCCCACCATAGCTGTCTGGTAAGGCTGGCACGAGCCTCTTACGTATATTCACGGAAAGAGACAACACAGCTTTTCTAGGAACCCCCGAGTTTGATCTCGATGCGCTCATCGCACATTTCCAGATCAACGCTGTTACAGATTCCACCCGTGTTGGATTTGGCACGCTTGCACTGATGGCTTTAGCCCTGAGCGCGGTAATTTTGGGAGCATCAAAAACAAATCTTTTCAGGACAGACTCTCCTTGAATCAAATCTACTGGAAGTATTGGGAGTGGTATATCCATCTGTGGTAAAATAGAATCACCCATGAAAACTGGAATGATTATCACCTCGGTACTCGAACTGCGAGCGGATGCAGCCCAGCATTTGATGAAAGATGTTAGCGTGGCTGCATCTGCAATCTTGTGAGAAAGATTCACCCCAACTGCCAAGCCACCACAGTCAAAGAAACTAGCTTGCACAAGTAGTTGGCTATCCCTGGCCGTGATCCCTGCATCACGTGTAGCTGCAGGCAGGAGTTGTTTTAGCACTCCAGTTTCAGGCTTTCCGAGAATATCAGAGAAAATACAATGGATTCGAGCCTCGATATATTCAGCCCCATGGTCATCACATTCAATGGACGAATTGTCTTTGAGTGTGCCTGCGAACGGATAAAAAAGAGTCAAGGCTTCAGACAGTGAGGTCTTTAGTCGCAGTGAAGTTTCCTTGGCTTTGCCGAGGGGATCCGTGTCGTTTCCATTGCTGGGGTAAAATAGTACCAGTGTAATGCGAGTTAAGGGCATGAACTGGTCCAGAAGAGAGAGCTTGAGACTTTTTAAGTGAAGGGGCGTTGGAGAGGATGGTTTGATGGTTTCTCTCCGTATGATCTCGATTCTCAGTGGCAAAGACATAGTGGATGATCCTGCTGGCTATCTATTTTCAAATCAATTGATAATCACGTCTATATATAGACAGAAAATTTTTTAACAGTAGCTAAGAAAGAATTGGTTGGTGGTCGTTGAACGTTGTTAATTAGAATAAAAAACAGCTTCATACTTTCCATCATATAGTGGAGTATCACAAAATACTTTGAATGAAAAAACACTATATGAGTGAGAAATGTGATAGTTCTTTTGAGTTTTTTTTAGAAATAATAAAGATACAAGAGTTGTTCACGTCTAAAATGATGGAAGCGTTGTTGTCTTGGTTTATGAGAAAAAATTGAAACACTAACTAGCCATATGAATTATGTAGAGTAAATAGTTATCTAAAACTCTGCCTATTTAATTGGT
This sequence comes from Salix dunnii, assembly GCA_015731905.1. Lineage (NCBI taxonomy): Eukaryota > Viridiplantae > Streptophyta > Magnoliopsida > Malpighiales > Salicaceae > Salix > Salix dunnii. Next base: position 4,248,358 of record CM027668.1, on the reverse strand, counting down.
TTTTTTATTCTTCTTCTATATTTTAGATTGGTTGTTATATTGATCAAAAGGGTATTAATTTAATTTAATTTAAAAAATATTAATTCTCATTTAGGTCTCATTGTCGCATTATGCATGCTCTTACTCTTGTAAATAATTGTGAATTATAATAATATTTTATTTATTTTGGCCACTCAACTTTATGTTTTTTTTTCCTTTTTACACATATGTTGTTTGTGAAGTTTTATGGGTTAATTGTTTCTTCTCTTTGCATATTGTTAATGGTTAGAGGTTTTGGTTAGACTTCATAACTTGAATAGAGATTAATTTAAGAAGATATAATTTAAATTTGTAGCATAAAATCACAATCACAAGAAGAACAAATAAAAAAGGGCTTTTCTTGTCCACGTATTACCAATGGATTTTTTTTGTCCTTTTAGTTTTTGGTTTTTAAACTTTGATCTACAACTTTATTTTATATACATTTCAGAATTAATAATTTGATATAATCAAAGGGCATAAATTCACTAATTAGCCATATGAATTATGTAGTATTTTAAAAAGAGAGATTTAGAATAAATAATTATCTATCATTATATAATAACTTACCAATTCACTCTTTCCATAATTTGGAAACTCTTCCTATACTTGTTAGTAAATTTTCATTCATATAGAGATTCATGGAAAACTTGGCTTTAGTTTCTGATTCATTTAAGGCCTATTGAAAGATTGAATCCATCTTTTTTTAGTTAAAACTTTGATGAAAATTTCCCTCCAATATAAATACTATTATATAAAATATCATAGTGAAAACAATTATCAATAAATAAAAAATTTAATCTCAAAGAACTAATGGTGGAGTTGGTAAAATGTCAAAATCAAACTATAAAATTTGTCCCATAATTGAAAGATAGAAATCCTTCTTCTTTTGCAAAGCCAATGTGTTTGTGTTTTGTCCTCTTTTGATAAAGTGAAACCCTTCTTGTACCCCAATGCGGATTTTATCGGTTTATAAGAGATAAAAAAATATTATTTCTGAACAATTATTTTTATATTATTTGATTATTCTAGTTTTTATGTAAAGAAAAAATAAATCTAATGTTTATGTTCACTTAGGTTTAGTGTTTAAGTGCATCATTACCTAGTATGCTTGTTGAATCTTGATAGGCAATTTGTATCTACTGCTCGCACCAATATGCAAGTGAAATTTGTCTTAACGACAAAAGATACAAATCCTGTAACAATCACCTATTTTTATTGTATTGTATAATTTGCACCTTAACAAGTGTGATTTAACTTGTTATTAACATAAGTATTTAATATATTTGGTTGACATGTTGATTTAATTTTATAAATATTACTTCATGTGTATGCTAATTTTTTTCTTTGTAGTTTGCAATTTGTTATTTGATTTAAAAACTAAATTTAAATAATAATTAGTTTTGATTAAGTAGATTTAGTATCAATACATAACTTTCACTTGATTATTACATCTAATAACTATATGGTGTAAATTTGCAAACCATCATCCTTTTTATGAATTCTAACAATGAAATAAATGTCATATCCTATTTCTTCAAAGCATATGTTAACAGCATCACATGATAAATGTTAAAGGATAGTATAAATTATATGTTGGTATTTCATCTAAAAATTTAAATTTTTAGGTAAGATAATTTTGTAGTATAATATCAATCTGTAGACCAAATAATATCGAGTTCTAATCTCACTACTCTCAGATAAGATGATTTCTCAATAATGTAAATATGGTTAGCAAAATAAAAGCAAGAATAAGAGCATAAAGGGGATTAGAAAGAATGTTGAATTCCTTGGCATTATACTATATCTCCATGTATATGATGTAAAAGGAGGTAGAAAGAATAATCATATATCCATGCATGATTATCAAATCCTAGGAGACAATTTGCATCTACTACGTGCATGAATTGATAGACAACATTTATTTTAAGAATAAATAGTATATCTCTTGCAAAATCATATCTTTATCTTGTAACATACAATATTCAACAAGTACGTGTGATTTAATTTTGTAATAATTTAAGTAATATCTTTTGCTCGTGTGCTACTTTCATTGTTTATATATATATATATATATTGCTATGTAAGCATAAATATTGTTTTCGCAGGACTACTTGATAAGGTAACTTTTTTATTTTCCAGGACAAGTAATGAAATCAGACTCATTCGGACTGCAATCTACTTCGACAGCAACGCCAGGAGCTACGAATTTTTCGATTCAAGAAGATTACACCGGACATAAATTCACCGGACATAAATTCTGGACCACGGACGTGACCGGTACCCAATTGATAAGGTAGTACTGGTCCAGGTAAATTCATTGTACGGAAAATAAAAATATCAGATTCTTTTTTTTTCATGAATTTATTGACCCGACCAGAAGATTCCATGTGTCTGTTTTCTCTATGAATCATACATTAAGGTCAGTCATGTCTCTGTCTTACTACAGTAGAAACCAAAATTCATCCCCCACAAACTTTTTGCAACCAACTTTTTTGCAAGCTTCCAAGTAAAGGTTGGTGGTTGTTATATGTTGTTAATGGTCCGCAAGATTATTTATAGACATGTAAAGTTGATTGAGCCACGCTAGATTAATCCTCACATGTTCGATATAAAAACTAAATATGTGTTTGAAATATATTTTATGTGTTATGTTTTTTTTTACCGAACCAACAATGTAACGTAATGTGGGTTAATAATCTAATCGATTAGTCTATACATGGTAATATGAATAATATTATATCAGGGTGACATTAGTCTATGTGAAAAAATCATATTAGAGATCTCTTTTCTCGCAAGGATTTTATTGTTGTTACTGCCCAATTTTTTACCCGTTTATTTTTATGTTTTGGAAAAAAAACAAAAAAAATATTAAAAAAAACAAACATATCTTGTTACAGGGGAAAAATTGAATGAATTGAGAATTTAACATTTAATGAAGGGTCAAATCGCACAAATTAGAAATCAAGGACTAAATTGAAAAGGACGCGTGAAGTCGAGGCTGATATTGAAATTCTGACGGGGTATAATTGTATAAAATCATAAGTTTAAAGCCAATTGGGGGTGCATTAGAATAATTGCAAATTTAGGGACCAAATCGTAGTTTTACCCTCCCAAAACAAAACTTGTATGTCTTTGCATTGTTCCGACACCTAAACAGTCCAGAGCACGACGATGCAGCCCTAATCCCTTTGCAAATTCAGAGGCAGAGACAACAACTCCATCCATAACGCATGTCCCCTTCCCCTATAAATTGCATGTTTGCAGCATGCAATGGGAGGGGAGGTAGTGGGGAACGAACAAAAAAAGAGGATTTCGGAGAAGGGACATAGAGAGGAGAGAAAAATAAAGAACAGAGAAGAGGTTTTGAAAATTGGACAGAAATAAAGACGAAGACACAATAAAATTTGTAGAACAAAATCATACACATGCAACAGCCACCACCCATCTCCAGCTTCAGCGTCACTCTCTCCCTCTCCCCTTCGTCTCTCTCATTCAGCGTCACTCTCTCTCTCTAAAATCTGCAGTCATTGTTCTCTCTCTTCCTCTCGGTCAACTCTGGCCACCAGCTCAGACCTCCTAACACCACCCAATCATTACCATCATCTACCCCTCCACACCAGAAGCCCATCTGTTGCCTCTGGAAAGCAGCAGCAGCAGTAACGGTGGTAGTAGCAATTGCACCATTAAATAAATAAAAAAAATGAAAAATATACATTATCATATTTTGAAAATTCCTTTTCTTTCAAAAAATATATATTATCTCGGAGTTTGAAGAAAAAATGTGTTTTAGTAGTTATAACAATGATTATTTTTATTTTCATTTTATTTTTTTGTTTGATATTTTGTTGAAGTTTTGAAGATTTTTTTAGTATTTTTCTTTCTTTCATTATTAACGCTCAAATAATGATAATAATAATAATTTAATTATTTCTCTATCTTACTCCTTTGTTAATGGTTTTTAGATGTTTTTTTCTCATGATAATTTGATAAAAAAATTTGAACAGTAATACTAATGATAATTTTTATTTTTTTGATCTTTTGTTAATGTTTTTACAATTTTTCATTTATTTATTTATTCTTTAATAATAATAATAATAATAATAATAATAATAATAATATTTTAATTATTTTTCTTACTTATTATTTTGTTTATGTTTTTTTTCCTCAGTATAATTTGATATTTTGTATTGTTTTAATAGTATGTTAAATATTATATTTTAATTTTGATCCAGAAAATCTTATAAAAATTGTTTTTTCATCCCGCAATATAAGGTGGACAATTTTTTTAATTTTTATAATAAATTATTTTTTCTAGCTAATATTTTTTATTTTTGTTTTATCATATATTATATTTTTTAGTTACTCTTTTATTAAAGTTTCTATGCTTTTTTTAGTCTTTGATTTAATATTTTATTATTATTACTGCAATAATAATATTAATAATCATAATAATAATCATTTTAGTTTTTGTTCTTATTTGCTAATTTGTTATTTTTTTTCTCTAGGTAATTTAATAATTTTTACTATTTTAGCCATGATAATGATAATAATTTTAGATATTAAAACCTCGATGTTATTGTTATTATAATAGGGTATGCTTTTATTATATCAAACTTTGCATGTATAAATATGTTATTTTAATCTAAACAGTTACAAAAATTATATATTCGACCAGCAACGTAGTGCAAACCAATATAATCATAAAGGTTGATGTAAATGTTGGAAAAAAAAATATATTTTCCCATATTTTACTTAAAAAACTTTCAAGGCAATTACCTATTTCCGTCTCTTTGATATTAAAACTTCGATATTATTGTTACAATAATGTATATTGATGTGTTGTATCATATCAAACTTTACATATTTAAATATAATATTTTATTTTTAATTTTTTTCAATTTTATCCTTAGATGGAAATTAATAATATATTTGATTTTCATTTCAACCCTTATACTTTGAATTTTTTATTTTAATCCCTTGACATTTGATTTTCATGTCGACTCTTTTACTTTTAATTTTTTTCAATCCTTTTATTTTTTTATTTATGGAATAATCCTCACTTTTGTTTATGTATATATAACTGTGACTTATTTTTTATTTTTTTAATTTTTTTATTTGTTGAGGTGATATTTTTTCTTTTAAATTAATTCTTAAAGTTTATGTTTATCATTTGAAAATTAATATTTATTTTTTTCCTCTCTATGTTTTTTTTTTTTAGTTCTTTATTGGTTTTTTTTCTATCTTCAAGCCAGGTTAATTTTTTTTTTTGCCTGATATTTTTTTTAATCTTTTGTTAAACCTTTAAAGATTTTTTTAGCCTTTTATTTATTTTTGTTTTTTTCATCATTAACACAATAGTAGTAGTAATAGTAACAGTAATAGTAGTAGTAATTTTAGTTATTTTTCTTGCTTGTGTTTTTTTTATGTTTTTGATTTTTTTTCTCTAGAGATAATTGAATAAATGATATTATTTTGACTGTGATAGCAATAATAATTTTAGATGTTAAGACTTCGATGTATTGTTTTTATAATAGGTTATAATAATTTTTTTTTATTATATTAAATCTTGCATATAAAAATATTATATTTTAATTTAGAACCAGCGAATCCTATTAATTTATGTAATCCCAACAATTATAGAAATTGTTTACTTAGCTTGTAACGTAATGTGGTAAATTTTATTAATTTTCAAATCAAATAATTTTTTTACATTTAATAACTTTTTTTACGGTTAATAATTTTTTCAACTTTCAAGTAATTTTTTTTTAATTTTTGATTTTGATTTTATTTTTAATTTTCTCTTTCTGTTATTTTTTTATTAGTTGTTTTTTCCCAGTCAAATAATTTTTTTTTACCTTATAATTTTTTTTCTTTTGTTAAAGTTATTTAGATTTTTTTTAATATTTCATTTTTTTTATTTTCATTAATAATAATAATAATAATAATAATAAGAAAAAGAAGAAGAAGAAGAAGAGGAATTATTTTAATTATTTTTCTTTCTTACTTTTTTTAATTGTGTTTTCAGCTTTTATCCTCGAGATAATTTGATGATTTTTATTATTTTAACAGTAATAACAATTATAGTTTTAGATATTAAGATTTTGATATTGCTATTTTTATAATAGGTTATGGTAATATGTTTTATTATATTTAATTTTGTATATATAAATATTATATTTTAATTTTGAATTGGCAAATCCTATTGATTTTTTTAATCCAAATAATTATAATAATTATTTACTCAGCTTGCAACATAGTGTAGTATATTTTTTAAATTTTCAAGTCAAATATTTTTTGAAAGAAATGCTTTCCCCTTGCATTTTTTTTTATTTATGTACGAAAACCTTTTTTTTCATATTTTTAAAATTTTTTATTAACCAGGATGTCCAAGTTAGTTTTTTTTATCATATTTTTTTTATGTTTTTTTTAACTAGGGTATCTGTAACAGGAAATTTATAATAAATCATGATATCTTCTTTGCAAATTTTCTAACAAATTTTATCAAAAATATTTTAATATAACAACATTCAATCACTTTTTAATGGAAGAAAAAATACTTTTAATAGATTTTAGCAATTATAATTTTACTATTTAAATATTAAATTAATTAAATATAATAAATATAAAATCAATTAATTTTCTATATAAATAAAAAAATTCAGTGTATGGACAATAAATAAAAAAATGCAGTGTATGGACAATACCGCTAGTCTAATATGGAAGCTCGCAGCAGTACGGACAATGCATCTGGTATATATGAAAAGAAAACGCTCAATTTATTGTGTCCAGGTCGTGGCGAATGATCGAGATTTTAATTAATAGTGATGGCAAAATAATAGTAATAATAATAATAATAATAAAGATTTTCGCACATTTCACAAGAGATTAAATAAAAGCACACCAGTTTTGGCGGGAAACCAGCAAGTGATTCAAAGCAGTCTCATTTCTATTTCAGTAATCCCTCCAAATCCCGACCTCTCACTCCTCGCCAAATGGAATCCGATTCAGACTCCGACTGCTCCCACATCTCCTCTACTCCTCCCAGAAACCCCATGCCGCCGCCTCCTCCTCCTCCGCGGCGACCAACTCTGCTCTCTTCTCACAAACCCAAAACTAGGCTGAAATCCTCCTCCTCCAGCTCAAAATTTCAAAGAAAACTACCATCTGAACCAGCCGAACCGCCTCCACAACCCTCTCTAGACGACACTTCACTCAACCCCCCTCCTCTCTCGACTCTACCTTTCCAGATCCGTTGTTCCTCCAATCTTCACCGCCCAAATCTGATCGAAACCCTTCCCGCCGGCTACTTCTCAAAATCAACATTCTTTTCCAAAATCCAAAGGTCTTCCCTAAACTTCGAGCCGTCGGAAAGCTTTGCTTGCCCGCCGGTTTCCACTGATAGGGCTCCTCCTGAAAACAAAACGAACAATGTCATTAAGAAGCATCCTAATCTAATAGGAGCTAATGCGCCTTTACCACCTGCAAAATTGCGTAAATGCAGTGGCAGTGAAGGCAATTTTGTGAAGCTAAATTTGAATCATGGTAGAAGGAAGTTTGTGAACCGAAAAGGGAAAAAGAAAAGCAGTTATGCGTCGAGCGGCAGGGGATTATATAGGAGAAGTAAGAGAAAATCGAAAGATGAAGGTGATGTGGAGATGGAGAGCGTGTGCGACGAGGAAGGTTTGGTCACGGAAATTGGGCAGCAGAGGCCGAAGAAGGGGTGTGAGTTAATTGAGGAGGCAGTTTTGAAGGTGCAAAACGAGGCTTCGGATGAGAATTTAGCGAGGTTGCTGAACGTGATGTATGGGTATGATTCATTTAGAGAAGGGCAGCTAGAGGCAATCAAGATGGTGCTAGATGGAAAATCGACCATGCTTGTTTTGCCTACTGGTGCTGGTAAATCGCTGTGTTATCAGATGCCGGCAGTGGTTTTCTCAGGAGTTACACTTGTGGTGAGTCCTTTAGTGGCATTGATGATTGATCAGTTGAAACAGCTGCCTCCTGTGATTCAAGGTGGCCTTTTGTGCAGCAGTCAGGTACTTTCTGTGCTCTCTTCTGTTTCTGTTCTTATAACTTGTATAGTTTTTACCGTGCTGTCTAATGTAAATTGTTTCGTCAATTGCTTTAGAAACCCCAAGAAGTTAGTGAGACCCTAAGATTGCTGCAAGAAGGGGGCATAAAGGTGAGTTCAGTGAAAGCTTTGGATGCGGGGTTATTTTTTTTTAAGCGATCTGAGTGTTGGGCTATCAAAAACCATCTGATATTTTGGCATTTATGTATTCTTTTTGGCTGGTTAATGCTCGTGTTATTTTTAAATTTCGCTTCTTTGGTTAGTTTTGATACGCATCTGGTTCCATGTTTCAATGTTTCTTACCCCTTGCATTATTGCTAAGGCCTTGGTTCTTTGGTTATATATCAGGTGCTTTTTGTTTCACCGGAGAGGTTCTTAAATGAGGAATTCTTGTCGATTCTCTCATCTATTCCCATTTCACTTCTTGTGGTAGATGAAGCTCACTGTATTTCCGAATGGTGAGCTGGGATGTTACCTCATTTTGCCTCGGGTTTCTGTTATGTACTACGCTTACCCTATGAGTTGCATTTTGTCAACAGGTCACATAACTTCCGGCCTTCATATATGAGGCTCCGTGCATCTTTACTTTGCACCAGGCTCGATATTGGATGCATTCTTGCAATGACTGCAACTGCCACTACAACAACTTTGAATGCTATCATGTCTGCTCTAGAGATTCCTTCCACCAACCTCATTCATAATGCCAAGTTGAGGGATAATATGCAATTGTCAGTATCTTTGAGTGGAAATAGGCAAGTGCAAATGACCTTTTTTCCTTTCGGTTATTCTATGTATTTCTGAATTTAAGTCAATTTCTTAAAGCTCACCTATCAACATTACCTTGAATTTAACAGAACGAAAGATTTGCTGGCATTAATTAAGTCTCCACCCTTCGCAGAACTTAAAAGCATTATTATATACTGCAAATTTCAGGTAATGAGCTTTATACATTTCAGGCTCTTTATGTTTCCATTCTTATGCTCTGTTAAGATAAAAAAATTGACAGCTTAAATGCTCAGTCATACCGCTGTTGACTTGCGGATGAGATCTTCCCTTAGTTCTTTTGAAATTCCTATTTATCTTGCGATATCACAGAATTTCCTGATCAGCTTACTATGCACCGAAGTCATTGTTGTAAAAGGAATAAAATATAGTTGAAATTGTTGTGAGCATAGAGTCGTTTCGGTAATCGGTTAATACAATTTCACTCTTTTTCTCCATTTTCGTGTGTCTACATGTTTGTGTATTTTCCATTATATTGGGTATACAGTGTTCGAAGCTTCCCGTTATAATTCACAAGATTATTATGTGGTTATTGACTTGCAGTCTGAAACTGATATAATAAGCAGATATTTATGCGATAACAACATCTCAGCAAAGGTTAGTATTCTTTTTGTCTGCTGCGCATCACATAAATTTCTTCAAGTTACTGTGCCTTTGATGATAACTAATTAAGTCTGACAAGATGGTTTTGAATGGCTACTCAGAGCTACCATAGTTCTATCACTTCAAAAGATCGCAGCCGTATACAAGAACTGTTTTGTTCAAACAAGATTAGAGTGGTAAGAAAAATCTCTCTCTCTCTCTCTCTCTTGCTATATACGTATGTATAGATTGATAGGCAGGTTGATGGTACATGTCGTTTTCATGATTACTGACCTGTATTTATTCTTGAAGGTTGTTGCAACGGTGGCTTTTGGCATGGGTCTTGACAAGAGGGATGTTGGAGCCGTAAGAAGAAAAACTTGCACTCTGATTTGTGTGTTCCCTGCATTTATGTTACGTTTTCTAGTATTGATACATTTACGAAGCAAACCATGAAACTCTTGCCAATCATAACATAGTAAATCATGATGCACATATAGGGAAGCACTTTGGTGTATGCTCTAGACTTGTGACTTAATACAAAAATCTAGCTTCATAGGAAAATAAATGATGTTTTTTTTACTTTACAGAAGGAACTGTTGTTTTCACTATCGGGGATTATGTTGTCTAGTTTGTGACATGGTATCAGACTTTTTCCACCCTTGCACTTGCTTTGGACACATCTAGTACTAATTGATCTCCCATGGAAGTTTTACTGATACCATAGTAATAGATATTATGTTGACATCATTTTGTATTTAAGTTTGGGTGCTCTTGGCGGACCTACATTTTCAATCACCATACACACGCCCCTCCTTTGTCATATAATAATAGACAGTTGTGAATTTTTTTATTGCATTTGTTTCAGGTAATTCATTACAGTATGCCAGAAAGCTTGGAAGAGTATGTTCAGGTGGTTCCACCACTGGTTGCTAGAACAGGTTTTCTTTATTTTACATTTTACTCAATGAAATAAATTTTATAATTTTATAGGAGATTGGGCGCGCTGGACGAGATGGGAGATTGTCCCATTGCCATCTCTTTTTTGATGATATTACCTATTTCAAGCTTCGAAGTCTTATGCACAGGTGGTCACTTGTAAACTGTATATTCTTTTTGGAAAAAGAATATAAACTGTATATCATGTTGCTGTTATTTTACAAGTGCAAGATCTGGACTTGACCTGTGACCTTGTATTCTCAGTGACGGAGTAGATGAATATGCAGTAAACAAGTTCCTCTGCGATATATTTCCCACCGACATGAAGCATAGGGGAAAAATCCATGCAATGATCAAAGAATCTTCATCTCGCAAATTTGATATGAAAGAAGAGGTTCTACCTATCTACTAACGCTGCATTAATTTTCTACATTTTCAGTCTGAAGCTCCTGCCATGTTAGAATCATTGCTTTGGCTGAATTACCTGTATCACTTGTTAAAGTATAAGCACAACGCTATATGATAACATTACCTTTTCTAAATGCCCCAAAACCATGAACAGGAGGAAGTCACACACACTTCTGCTGAATTTCATCTGGTATATTTTATTTCCTGAAATGCTGTATTGTTGCTCTGACTTTGACAGGTTATGCTCACACTCTTAACACAGTTGGAGTTGGGTGAAGTGCAATACATTCGTCTACTTCCACAGCTAAATGTTACATGCACTTTGAATTTCTACAAGGTTGGTGAAACCTAAATTCCATGCATGCCCCCCCTCCCTCCTCTATTGCCTTTTTAGCTCTGAGAAAGCATACAAGCCAAATGAATCCACTATGTATCAGATTGATTAAGCTTGAAAATCAAATAGCTTGTCTAGAACTGTGTTTGAAGTAGAAGAAAATTTTAAGATGCTGTGCAAACATCTGTTTACCATCATAGTATTCGCGTTACATCTACTGAAGCTTTAAATGTGTAAATGCAGACTTCTCCAATGTTGCTTGCCGATAAGGATTTTGTGGTTTCAGCAATTCTTAAAAAGTGAGTATAGACTTTCACTTGATTTCTGATGACTGTCACTTTCAATTAGTCATTCTTTGTGCTGAGTTATGATTCATGATGTTTCAGGTCTGAAAATAAGCAAGGTCAATATGTATTTGATATGCCTACCGTGGCAAATAGCATCGGGGTTACAACCACTGAGCTATCAAATCATCTACATAATTTAAAGGTGCTGGACATGAAGTCAAATCATATTTCCATTACTTCTTTATAGTGATTTCCTGGAATAGAACCTTTGTTTTATCATCTTCAAGTTAACTGCATGCTTTAAACATCACAAAATGAATACAAAAAATAAAAATAAAATTGAAAGAGAACATGCTATGCTAATATCAAGATTTTGCCAGAGCGAAGTGGTCAGGTTCTCTATTGAAATACAAAGACCTAATATTTGGATCACATATTAACTTCTGTACTTTCACTAATTCAAGACAACCAGGACATTGGTGATACCCGTGATAGATATTTTGGTTCTTGAATATAGCTGCCAAGTATGATTTACAATGATTAAATTTCATGATAGCAACCACAGCACTGCAATTTCTTACAGCTGTAATTAACCTGAAATTCAACCACAAAACTACATGCTCTTTTGTGATTGGAAAACATTTTGTTTCCTTGCAGCTTGCTTTGAAGGTATGCAATATCATTCTTTCAATTTGAATGACAACATTGCCATCCTACCTTGACCATTTTCTGAGTTGTTTCTTTAATTATCCACGTGAAGAAATTGGAATGCTCATTATGTGCAGAATTAGTCTACATTTTAGATTATAGATGCTGTTTTCCTTTGTTCAGAACTGTGGTTTGCATTGTGAAACTCTCTTTTTTTGTCTTGACTGTTAAACTATACCAGTTGAAGGGCGAAATAACATATGAGGTCAAGGATCCTGCCTATTGCTATTCAATCGTGGAAGTCCCAAGGGATTTTTGTTCTCTCTCAAGGCATCTTACAAAATGGTTATTGGAGGTCGAATGTTTTAAGGTAATTGACTTTTTTATGTCGTCAGTCACTAATATGTTTCTCAATGGCAACATATTTCAATGCAAGAGATGACACCACACAAATCCTCATACTTGTTAGATGCAAACTTGCTTTCACTAAGTCGGTTAACTTTGAGATCATGCGATATAGCTGTTAAATCATTGAAGTGCTGTCCATTTTGATCAATCGGACTATTGGTGCTTACTGCATGCTCTTATGGTATTTTTATTCTTCTTCGTTATCTGCATATAACACCTATCTATTTCTTAAATCAGGTACATAAACTAGATGCAATGTTCAACGCAGCAATCTTTGCTGTGAATGATTGCGAGAAAATGCAAGGTTGCCATGGTACCCAACACGCACCATGTTTGCAAAGAAAGATCTTGGATTACTTCAAGGATGATGGTAGACATGATATCCCTAGCAAGACGGGACAAAGCAGGTGGGGACTGGATCTTTATTGCCTTCAGTAGCACCAATAGCAAGATAGTTCTTGGATATTGAAAAAGAAATCACGCTGATCTCTCTGCCTATCTATATACTAAATTTTGTTATGTTTTTTTGCAAATGTAATACTACATACCAATTGAAGTGTCATTTATTTCGTGCAGCCCTTTTTTACGAGCAGATATAAAGGTGAGGATGCATAGACCACAGGTGTACTAATATTCCATATCGAAGCAACTTCTGTTTACGTGCTCATTTCCTGGATACAGGTGTTTCTGCAGGCCAATTCACAGGCCAAATTTACCCCCCGAGCTATTGCAAGAATAATGCATGGCATTGCTAGCCCAGCCTATCCATCCACAACTTGGTCTAGAACTCATTTCTGGTATCCTAAAATTACTTCACATTTTTGACAAAAATACTGGAATGCATTAATTAGTTTTCTAGGGCTCCGGTCCTTGATAAGTAAAATGTGGGCGGGGAAGCCAATTTCTATTTTTAACGGATAACTACTATGCACAGCTTTAGTTTTATTCCTTTCTTCTGTCATACTTGTCATATGAGTAGATTAATGTATGTAACTCTTGGAGAATGTGAGTGATGAGCAATGCTACTTGGAGACTGTAGCTTTTAATCTTTTTTAAATCATTTGACCCACTTCCTTGCTACCGTGTCCCTGGCTATATATGTGGGTATAGTGCATGACAGCTGTTTGAATTTCTTCATCAATGGAAAATGTGCTTCTCACTAATCTCTGATTGCAGGGGAAGGTATACGCAGATAGACTTCCAAGTGGTCATGGAAGCTGCGAAGGTGGAACTCATGAATTTTGTTGGGAAGGATGCCCTCTAGACTTTAAGGGTCAGACTTCATGTGGTTTGGAACTATGTTGGAGGGGACTGGAGGGTATAAAATGTTGAGATATCTCCAGTTATCCAGAGTAGTTTGCTTGGTCAAGCTAAGTTTTTGTTCAATAACCAGATATGTTTGTTTGGTTGTTCCCTTGCAGATAGATAGTGGTCTGGTTGGATCTATGGATTACGAAAAGGCATTCATCCTCAAACCAGTTTATGTGTCAACACTCGACTTCAGAAATCAAATTGCAATGACGACGAAGCTAACTGTAGGTAAAGTTTTCTTCATCTCTCAAGCTGATTCTAGCTAGGCAGGTCAATAATTTGTTTCAAATCAAGGGGGTTTAATCTTTGTAACAGCTAAAGGATCGAATGAACTTCGGATAAATCAAGTTATACAACCCACATGAGTGGTGACCTTTTTCTGTTTGTCCTGCTTGTACTGCACATCCATATTCAGATTCTTTTCGATTTCATATTGGAGCAGGTATATATTATGCATCAATTATAAGAGAGAGAGAGAGAGAGAGATTCAGAGGTGGTAATCAATGATGTCATAGACGTCTTAATACTGGTTTGGATAGTCTACTATCAACAACAGTGAACATTGTGCGCGCCCTAATTTTTTCTGTTTGCTCGAGCCTAGGAACTTGTCAAAGGGAAAAGGATTTTAGAGAAGCTGGCCAGAGACTAGAGTTCCATTGGCGACTGCTGAGCGTGACCGCGTTATCTTTTAGTTTGGGAGCACTAAGTGCTAACTACACAAGTGATCGTATATATGCAATCCATGAAGTGGAATGTGAAGGACCTACCTGTGTTGAATCCTTGCATTTCCAAACATTCTGGCTGCAGGTGATGTGGATTATTAGTGCCTGAATCCGATAAAGAATGTGAGTATACTGCCAGTCAACAAAACCTTTCGTCAAGTAGTTCTGTATACGCAAGAGGCCGGTGTGAGGGGATACAAGTTAAATTGAAATGGAAGTAAGGAAGCCATTGAAGTCATTAAATCCTGTGTTTATTTTTCTCCTCCACTGGATAGGAATGCAAGATCATGTGCGCAGGTTAACCTTCAATGATAATAATCAGGAAAGCTATGTTTCCTTCAATGGGGTTGAATGTCAGGATGGATATTGGATGGGGTCAAACTAGGAGAGTTTTGGTGCCCCAAGTCCCGAGGAGATTTCGGCACCGTCTGCAGCCATTATTGAAAAGTAAAAAATAAGTTTCCATTTTCTGTAAAATAGAGCTGTGAATGCAGTGGTTATGACAAGAGGATACTATTCCTTTTCAATTTACGTTGACTATTGCTCATTTGACTTCCAATGACATTTTTTTTATTTAATGGTGAAATTATCTTACGTTGATTAATCATCCTAGATTTCAATTGCCTGTAAGATTCTATCTCTGGTTTTTTACTGTATCTTGACAGTGCTAACTAGTTGCCGGATCTTCAATCAAACTTGCTGGCATAAAGATGATTGTAAATAAATAAAAACACGGGAGAAAATTCCGAGAGTCAAAGCCAAAAAAGAAAGCATGCTTCGAGGGTATATTCGAGATACCACTCGAAGGAGAGAGAGGCATATTCAGTTAAGTTAGGAGAGAGAGAAGAAGAAGAAGAAAACGAAGACCGTTAGTTGATAGCATAAGAAAGGGAGCAGCAAAGCCAAGCTGCCTTGTTTTCTTCTAAGAGGTTATGCTCTGTCTTAACAAGAAAACAAACTCGCTCTCTTCTCTCCTTCCAAGAAACCGGACTCGTCTTCTAATTTCCTTTCTGAAAAAATAAAGAGAGAGAGAGAGAGAGATTGATTGATTCAAGGATTGAGATGGCGACCGGGTCCTCGACGACGACGATCCAAAATTCGGGGGCTTCTTTATCGTCGTCAATATTGACGAATTATCCACTGATCTCTGCTTTTCTTGCCTTCGCTATTGCCCAATCTATCAAGTTTTTCACCTCCTGGTACGTACTTGTTTTCGATAATCTTGCAATGAGTTTCGATTCTCTCAGTTAATGTCTTTGACTTAGAGTGCCGATTACACTATCTTTTTTTCCCTGTCCGTTTTTCTCTAAATATCAAAATGAATAAATGCATGGGAGAGAGAATCAAATTTCTTTTAACGGAATACATACATATATGTATATATGTATATGTATTGGGTCGTCTTTGATTGCGAAATTCAATCGAGGGAAAGTGATAAATTACGAAAATTGTGGAATACTTTGTATAGAAATGCTTTTACGCTGATTAGCCCCCCCTAAGAGCCTTAAGCATACCTAAATTTACAGGTATAAGGAAAGACGATGGGATCTCAAGCAACTAGTCGGATCTGGTGGAATGCCATCCTCACATTCTGCTACAGTTGCTGCTCTTGCCATGGCCATCGGATTCCAAGAGGGCTTTGGAGGATCATTGTTTTCGATTGCATTGATATTAGCATGCGTTGTATGGTTTTTTTCCCCATCCCTCTCCTCCTTTATAGTTTTGCTCATCGTGGATGAATACTCGCTGGATATAATGTACAAAGATTTTGGTGGCAGGTGATGTATGATGCAACAGGTGTAAGACTACAGGCTGGACGCCAAGCAGAGGTTTGATTCTTCTCTGTCCATTTGAAATGCCGGCTCTTTGTTTCCTTGTTTCATGTATTCAAACAGGATTTCTTTTCTTCAGGTCCTGAATCAAATCCTGTATGAACTCCCTGCCGAGCATCCTCTTTCTGAGAGCACACCGCTGCGTGAACTTCTTGGGCACACCCCACCTCAGGTTACATTTTCTGTTTCTAAGAAACATAGATCGCAGGAAGCTGTCGATGTGCCAAAGTCTGATAATGTTTTTTTATGACAGGTTATAGCTGGCGGTTTGCTTGGTCTTGTCACAGCAGTTATTGGCCATTTGATCACGATCCTGGCAACTAGTCGAAGCTGATACTCGACGAGACCATAGCTGATTCTCAAGTTCAGATCACTCAAAAGGGCAGAAACTTGGAGACCTGTAATTGTAGTGGTGCTTAAGAGCTCAAATGCTGAGAACTTGAGATTTGTTTTGTTTCAAATGAAGCGTAGTTGCTCTTCCATTATATTCATTCTAGTTGCAGAATCTGATGTAATTATCATGCATGTTGAACGCATCCCATTATTTTTACCGGTATATAATTCTTGCAGATTGCAAAAGCATTTTTACAGGATAATCACCTGCACTGACTATTTGATCTCATTTCGTCATTGCTATTTTTTTTATTTTCAAGATAAACACAATAACAGATCTTTTTGATAGCAAATGATGAAACTTTATTTTTAAAAAATTGAGGGACAAAAAAGGCATTAAAAAAATAACAACAACAACAATAATAGCAATGTGATTATGAACTCAACAATTCTTTTTTTTTTTTTAATTTTGTATTTAACCAGAATATAAAATATATTTTTTTTTAAATAAACCACGTTAAAAACTGAGTCATGTAGACCCAATATGCCCCAGCCTTTCTAAGAAAGAGCCCAAGATCCTGGTTTTATTTATACAACACATCGTATGACATATTATTTGTCAACCCAAATTCTCAAAAATTAATCAAAGAATCTAAAATCAAACCAGTTAGATTTGTTTTTCTCAACTTAGATATATTTTATTACATGACATTGAAACTCTCGAAAACTACCATCAAACTTCTTTTAGTGTTTGTTAATTAATTAATTAACTAACTAATAATTATTGATGTATCTTTGTAGTTGTATCAGAAATAACCAGTATTTTATCAAATTATTCAGTGTTTCGAAGGTATGCTTCAAGAGATATGATGGTTAAGATTTAGGAAGGAGAAAGAAAAGGTCTGGAGTGGGAAAAGAGGAGGTTTGAGTTATCCTTAGCTCTTACAGTACTCTCTTTACCTAGAACAGATATCAGCTATCCAATTAATTATGGGGAAGATACAGAAAATAAATTAATTAATCACTCGTGGTGCCAGAAAATTATTGATTTGAAGCTCTGAATGTACTGCAGATTTTTCCCATCGTCGTTAACTCAGGCATGGCAGGCATTTCTCTGAACTCCTGTCCACTGTTATATTTGTCTCAGGACTCGTCTTTCATTCCTTCATTCTGAAAGGAAAAAATAGTCTTCACGCTTAGAACAATGTTTTATTACAGATGAAGCCCTGAAATACTCGCACCGAACCAGGCAATATTCTGGGGCTCTGGCATCCATGAGAGCTGTTTGGGGCATGGGAAATTCTGCAGACAACCAATCTCTCTTCAGTTGGCCAAATATTTCTCCATAATGAAGAGGAGATCACAATTCAAAATAGACACATAAACGGTGCAATCGTGGTTTCAGGCGGAGGATTTCATCCCTCTTGCACAGAAATCCTATGTCTTCCGAGCTTTTTTCTTTCTCAACGTTGCAGGAAAAAACCCTTCTCGTCTCTAAAGAAGTGACTTCACACGCCAAGCAATGTGTTCGTCAGGCCTAACTAAAATTGCTCCTTCGCCAGTCATCAGACACATGCTCCACCATGGAATGAATTTGACGATTTCCTAGATTCTGCAACATCTATGTAGTCCTCCCAACGCGCCGATGCTTTCTTACTCCTAGCTCCAGCTCCTTTAAAAGTATCGGGAGTCCACATTATACAAACCTTAGCAGACACTTCGAATTCCTCAGTTACCTTGAATGCAGAAGAGCAAGATGGTAGGACTTTTCAAGTGGTGCTACAATGAGTAGAAACTCAAACTTGTCCTCTGGAAAAAGATCAAGTGCAGAAATACAGGCCTACAAAACACTTGACGGAAAAATGCGAAACTGCATGTGTTTCCATATAAAAAAGTGAAGCTGAATGTATTTGTGAAAACACAAACTAGCACTTAGACATGCTAACAAATTTATTACAGGTTAGAAGTTACTTTTTCTGAGAGCGCCACCAGAACAGGGGGCTTCGAGGTTTTGAAACTACAATTCTATACATGAACATACAAAAGGACAGAATTCAGAAAGTTTAGATGGCAATATAAAATTGCTCTTCCAGTGCCAGTACAAGATGCAATAATGCAAAAAGAAGCCCATGCCTCGCTCAAAGAATTGGACAGCACACGCATATTCATGAGCAGCCTTGATCCCTGGATCTGCAGTAGGGTTCTAGTCCCTCCGACGACCACTAAGTGGTTCTGGAGCACCATCACTGTCTGGAACAAGTGCTCCTTCAAGGTACCTAAACTCAGACAGGTATAAAAAAGAGAAGTAAAATAGATGAATTGACTGAATAAATATATTTTCTCCTGTAAAGGAACAAGATCAAGAAGTCAAGAATTTCGAGTTTTTGAAAAGTAAGAATTGCTTGTCAGTCTTTTGCCTACATCATCGGTCATGTATACTAGCCAAGGGATAAGAAAGGTGATCTAACTATCAATCTTCCAAGTTCACCATTCAGGACTATGACATCAAATAATGAACATCCATTAATTGTCTTTAGAATTGGTGGGATGATAAAGAGTAGAAACCTAGCAATAAGCGATGAATCTAGGAATTTCTTTGACTCGGAAAACTTTAGAAATTCTCAAATGCATTTAAAGAAAGATCATAAGGTTGAGCAGAAGTAGCTGCGATGCACATCTACATCGAGATTTCACTAGCAATATGATGATTTATGGGAGATACCTGAAGTCAAGATCCTCAGCAGGAAAGTGCAGCTCAAGGCTCTTTCCCTCTTCAATTAAACGCCTTGGTTGTCGCAAGCCTTGAAAACACAAATTGGTTTTTCTCATTTAGAAGAGATTCTGAAAGCTGCACACGACCTATTGTGAAAATTCCGCCCAAGATTTCCCTCTGAAATCCAGATGGAAAAACGAAACCAACCCCATCAGTAATGATTCGATGCACTGCAAAACCAGAAACAGGTACGAATAAAAAAGAGCAACATGTCATCAATGAGCACGATTTTCTTTTCTGCTGAGAGCTGTAACCAAAAAAAAAGGAAGGAAAATAAATCAGGTCAATCACGTAAAAAATAAAAAGACATTGAATTATTTTTCATCACACTCATCAAAATGACTGAACACTAGTACTGCTACTATGCCAAGCATGAAAAAAGGAAAAAAACTGTTCTGGGTACCTGGATTCGCAACTATTGGATAAAGACAGGTGCAGCAGGAACTGCCATGGCTGATCTGAAGTTTTGAATGCTAAGTGCTATATTAAACTTTGTAATCTGAGAGAGAAGAAAAATGTAGGTCAAGGATCCTTCCGAGTATAGAATAAACAAGAAGTAGAAAGACAAAAGCAATATTTGCCTTAAGTAAGGAGTATCAAAGATGGTGCATTACCCTTTATTAGAGCAGCAATTTTCCAGTCAAGATTATGAACATCCTGAACGCCAGTATTCAATCCTGCATTGAAGAATAGATTCTCTGAATGTTAGAGTACAAAAACTGGTGCATGTCCGCAAAACGTATCTCATAAATTCCCAGTCACTACTAGCAAGACATATATCACAGAAATTATTACAGATAATCCTTCCCAATCATCAAAGTGTCAGGAGGGAGAGGTTTACAGCCAGGGATTGCTGATCTCTTTAACTTTCTACTAACCAAGTGCTATTATTATCATAGGCTACGGGGTGAAAAACAAACTTGAATTTGTTTACTTCACAAAACAGCGGAACTCGCCAAAACCAACAGCTGTGGGGGGGTCGATGAGCTGCAGCCCCAGCAAGTATTATTCGATTGTCGCAACTTGCAAAATTTTCTGCATCTTCAGGATGCATCATCCATGGCTTTATGTCAACTAAATCAATGTCTGAAAACTCCTGACCAACCAATTTGAAGATGAGGTTTTTGAATGTCTACAAGATGAACATTCCAAAGCATTGCCGGCAAGAAGAAGGTACACCCTAAATATTATCGCCTCGTTCTACAGCGCCAACATGGTTAACAAGCTCTTACTACTAGCAGGCTACCTTCACTGCTTGATGGGCCAACAATTATTATATTTTTAAAAAATTCTATAATTATTTGGGCTCCGTTTGTGAAGCCCATTTAGAATGACACCCATAAAACTGGAACTCCTGATAACGATCTGACAAGACCACCCTTTTTGTAAGCCTTGGACATCCCATGTGGTCCCTTGAAGTGAATCACAAAGACATGGTCCCCCCTTAAATTATTCTCATTTTTTTTTGTCATATCCCTGTCAAAGTAATCGTTTGTTTATTATTATGTTTTAAAAAAATTAAAAATAATTTTTTTATTTTTTAAATTATTTTAATTTAATGATGTAAAAAATAATTTTTAAAATAATAATAATAATAAAAGAACAGTCAATTCATTTCATTAACTAAGAGACTGTACCCCACAGACCCAACCCATATAGTCACGTGAACAAGTCAGAAAACCCACATTCTCAATCTTAGAGCCCGACACCGTCCTCCTCATCAGCTGGCAACTTTAGTCAAATCTCTGCTGTCCACGTGTCCCAAACACTCCCCCAACTCCATCCCAGTTACCGTTAGGAGGACAACCGTATTTTAAAGCAGCACTCGCTACTAACAAAGTGTACACGACAATCAATGCATTGGTTATTTGCATAAGACAGTGTAGATCACGATCTTTCCCTTTGGATTACCCCTGCAAGTCCCCTAATCGCTAAGGACTCGAAAGAACACCACCAAGCTCTTGCTGGTTATTCATGCTAGTCCTTGCACTGGTGCTTTGTAATAACGAAAGCTATCTTGTTTGTGTGTATGGAGGATTCCGAGATTTAGAGCTGTGTGAGCATGAACATGTCAAGTCTTCAAAAGAATCAATAGGGTCGCAGATGCCCATACATCTTTGCATTTCTCATCTTCTGCTCGTTGATTGAAGGGATTATTGTTACGATAAGTTGACTGATACGTTGGAATATTGCGTTAATTTCTTCAGGAATTTATATAACATGCTAGTTTTTGTAGTTAGAGGACTGGTTTGAGATGTATTTAAACGACTGGAAACCTATTTGTAGTTAGGCCCCGTTTGTTTGCTGGAAAGTGGTTTCATTTTAGAAAGTGAATTTCGGGGAAAATGAATTCCTGGAAAGTGAATTCCTCAAAAGTGAATTCTGATGTTTGGCAGTGTTATGAAAAATGAACTGGAAAACACTTTCCAGTGTTTGTTTATGTTATGGAAAATGATCTGGAAAATAATTTACTAATAAATTAATTTTTTTTCAAGTTTATTAAAATAATAAGGAACAAATCTTACAAATTAAAAAGTTGAATGAGAATGAAATTGAAAAAAAATATAATTTCATAAATTATCTCAAATAAAATAAATAATAATCAAAATAATAGAGATCAAATCTAAAAAATTAAAAAATAAAATAAAAGGTGAATAAATTAAAATAATAATAATTAACATTTCATAAATTATTTCAAATAAAATAAGTAACAATAAAAAAAATAAGGACCAAATTTGATAGATAAAAAATTTCAATAAAAAAATGATAAGAAAAAAGCAAATAGCAATTATAAAAATAAGTATCAAAATTAATATAAAAATTAAATTTTAAGAGATGGAATTGAAAAATAAATATTCAAAACAAATTATATATAGCAATCAAAAGTTTGAGGATCAAATTTGATATAATCAGCAAATAATAACATTTCTAAATTTTTCACAACTTCCGGAAAGTGTTTTCCGCCCAAATTTTCCGGAAAACACTTTCCTGAAAACCAAGCCAAATTTTTCTTTGACCGGAAAATGTTTTCCGTTGACCAAAAAGTGTTTTCCGTTGACCAACTTTCCAGAAAACAAACAAACACATGAAAGTTTGGAAAATGATTTCCCGGAAAGTGAATTCCGGGAAACAAAAAAGGCCTTAACCTTTTTTACCATTACCGCCATACATTTTGAGTTTCAACCGTGCAGGTGAATTTGTTTATTATTTTTTTAGTGTACAGTGGATCTGAACTTTTCATGAATGAGACTCTGCTAGTCTCAAAAATTCATGGTTTCAACTTTCAAGGTATTATTCCCTGCAGATGTACTTTTCTTTCCCTGCAAAATCCAGCCCATCACTGGTTTTCCTGCTGTTTTTGCATGACCAAAATAAATTCTCCCCCCCATCTTTTTGGTGGCTCTAGACAATTATCAGGCGGTGATAGTTTCTGATATAAGTTAGAAACACTAACATTGAAGTGCACCCCGACTATATCCTTTCCGCTTATAGGATTTTACAGGCCACCATTATTATTAGCTTCTCCATTCTCTATCTCTATCTCTATCTCTCTCATGGGTTGCTGATTACACATAGAGGTTTATAAGGGGAAGTGGTTACCCATTTGGATATGTGAAAATGGTCCCTGGCTGTGCACAGAAGGAAAGGAAGGTGAAGAGATATTTTGGACCCCGAGGGGTTCTGGTTGAGCATCTGTGTTTCAATCACTTGTGAAAGGAGACCGTGTGTTTCAGCACGGATCGGGTGGTTAGATTCGATGCCTTTTGTGTTTTAATTACTGAAAAATCTATTTATCAATCGTAGGGTTAGCTAGTGTCAAGCAAATAATACTTCTTTGGGTATTAGCTTGTGTTTCAATTTATTTGTCCCAAGTAAGTTCATTGACTTGCTGTACAGAGAGATCTAATGCAGCCAACGATTTACATCTCCATAGAGGATCTGGACCATTTTGCTGACTAGGGATCTACTCTTCAAAGATATGAATTAGACTTCATGACTCACATAGCAAGTTAAGTGGTCCTTCTGTGCTTTTTAGTGGCCACGCATCATATTTTTGCTTGTCCTTGAGAGTGACTATAAGAGTGAAAAGATTTGTTGAGAGAATGGGATCTGTAGAGGATAAAGGGTGTTACCATCATGGACCAACTCAGGAGATTTCCAGTAGTAACGCAATTAGCTTTGAGTTTCATATAGGCAATAGAGCTACTGGTCGCGGTGGTCATCACCGAACAGCTTTAGGCAAACCAGCACCGTCCAAATGGGATGATGCACAGAAATGGTTAGTGGGATTGTCAAGAGGAGGGGGAGGAGATAAAAAAGAAAGCAAGCCACGAAACTCAAATGCCGACGATAGGAGGCTTATAGCTCCAGTTCCTCAAATGGAACATGACTATTCAAGTGGAGAAGATGAAGTTGAAGGAGAAGAAACAAATGGGTGTTCTATTTCTATGACAAGTCAATATGAAGTAGAAACAAAGAAGGTAGATTATGATGGGTCAGTGTGGAGAATTAATAAGCCTGAGCAGAACCCAAAAGTGAGCGTTGTTAGATCAATCTGTGTTAGGGACATGGGGACTGAGATGACCCCCGTTGCTAGCCAAGAGCCTTCAAGAACAACAACACCGATTAGAGCTACAACACCGGCGGCGAGGAGCCCTGTATCGTCAGGATCTTCCACCCCAGTGAGGGGGCTGAATGGGTTGCAGGGCAATGAAGGATATCAAACAGGTTTGGCAATGACTGAGAGCAGAGGTGAGGCCAGTTCTGCTCCCAGAGGGGTTAGTGTAACAAGGCAGCACTATGGACAAGAATCTAATGGTTCTAGGATACCCGAGAATATGGACTCAGATCAAGCAAGAAAGATAAATGCTCTAGAAACAAGAGCGATGGCATGGGATGAAGCAAAGCGAGCCAAATACATGGCAAGGTGATCTGTGACTTTTCCCTCTTCTCATTCTTTTAATCTGATTAATTCGATATTTTTATATCCGAGTTTCATGTACTTAAGATTGGTCATTCGTTATGTAACATGTAGGTATAAGCGTGAAGAGGTGAAGATCCAAGCCTGGGAAAATCATGAGAAGAGGAAAGCAGAAATGGAAATGAGGAAAATGGAGGTATGGTTACCAATCCATTCAAGACAGAATTACTTTTTTTCATCCGTTGAAATGCATTTGTTTGTACACAACATTTTTAACAACAGTAGGGTCCCAAAAAGTTGTGTTGCCCCTGTTGCCATCTTGCTTGAAGAAATGAAGAACAACAACTGGCCAATTTGTCAACAAAAGACTTCCTGCATATCCAAAATGCAAGAATTAGGGTTTAGTTGATTACACGTCCTAGTTAACCTAGGTCCAGCTGCATCAATGGCTTATATAGTTTTGTTATTCTTCATACCAAGAACCCTACATCAGCATTTATCTCAATTCTCATGGCCTGGGTTCCTGTTGCCACGAAATGATGAATATCTGCACTGCCCCCCCTGAGCGGTTAGCTCAGGTTCGTCAAATGTCAGTGAAATCCAGACAAGGCCCTTTTACAGACTTGAAAACAAACAAACGGAGACCGAATCACAAAACAAACGGCGATTTGGTATGTGGGCTGAAAACTCATGCCTTGACATCGTTTTTCAGGAGGTCTTGTTTAATTTCTGGGAACGGCGATGCCAACTTGCCACTCTAGTTTGCTATCAAGAGTACAGCTCAAGTTTCATCTCTATAATCTGGCTTGTCTGCTTACTGGTGCATAATCTTTATGTATAGGTGAAAGCTGAGAGGCTGAAAGCTCGAGCACAGGAACGATTGGCAAACAAACTGGCCTCGACCAAGAGAATAGCTGAAGAGAAGCGTTCAAATGCAGAAGCCACACTGAACGAGAAAGCCGTAAAGACTTCCGAAACGGCAGATTATATAAGGAGGACCGGGCACTTGCCCTCTTCATTCTCCTTCAAGCTGCCTTCCCTGTGCTGGTAGCAACACGGCACTCTGTTTACATGTAACATCTGCTAGTAAACCATTCTCATCTCAGTTTTTCACATACATATCTGAACTTGTGGAATCATTTTATCTGTCAAATCCTGCAATTGCATTCATAAGGCCTAGCTCCTCTTATAAAAAAAAAAAAAACAGAGAGAGAATTGAACTGCCCTCTTGGGTTCCATTTCAACAGTATCATTTGTATATCTATATCAGCATGCTAAATCCAAACCTCGAAATGCAATGATCATTCTATCCTTTTTGTTTATCAATAACGAAACAACATTTTAAATATAACTCATGTAGCAAACTAAGCATTTTTCAATTAAACTTACAAAATTTATTTACCTTGCTGGAACGCAGTATTTTTTTTCTCTGGTTTTTCAAATGGAAGCACATTGGACTTGGCTAAAAAAGCAATTTGTTTTTCATTTTCTACTGTGATTGTGATTGTTTGGGAGTCTAGTTGTGGTTATTTTTTAAAGTGTTTTTTGTTTAGAAATATATCAAATTAATATTTTTTTTTATTTTTTTATTTTTTTTATATCAGCACATTAAAATGATTTAAAAACATACAAAAAAAAATATTTAAAGTAAAAAATAATTTTTTTTTATAAGCACTTTTCATAAGCATTCCCAAACACCCTATAAAAAGAAAGTAAAATAAGATATTTAGAGTGTTTTTTTAACTGTGTTTAAAAAATGTTTTTTTTAAATTATTTTAAATTAATTTTTTTTAATATTTTTAAATATTTTCATGTGCTGATATTGAAAATAATTTATTTAAAAACAAATATTATTTTAATATATTTATAAAAAAAATAAAAATAATTATAATCATCCTCTCAAACAATCAAATACGACAGTAAAAGATTTCAACGTGATAGCTCTCTAATGTTTTGTTTCTAATAGATGAGAATTCAAAGAGCAGATCTAATATCCAAAAATTCAAAAAAAAAAGGAAGAAAAATAATGCGTTTATTGGCGGTTAAAAAACCAGATGAAATAAAAGAGAAGGTGGCAAAAGATTTGAACGTTACGCATTTGTTCTTTTCTTCTAATTGCTCTCTCGGCCATGCGTTAATCACCTATTTATTTATTTTGGCTCCTGTGGCAAATTTCTTGAAATTTAGGTTATTATTATGTCTCTGTATCAGTTTTGATATCTCCCTCCATTAGTTTCTACGAGATGATATTGACTTTTATTATGTAATAAATTGATTGATTGTTGTGTATATTTTTATTGGTTAGTTAAATAATTAAGTGATAAAATTATAATTGATAAAACCCGTCAAAAATGAGTTATTTGTTTTTTGCATTGAAATGATTGAATATTGTGTATGTTTTATTTGTTTGGTGAATCCAGCAAATCATAAATTTGCAATTGATTAAATATAGTACAGATGAGCAATTTGCTTTTAGCAACAAACAACATGAATGATGATTGTGTTTTGACTGTTTATGTAATAATTGCAATCAAATAAATTCATTAAAGATGCATGAACCTTTAGCTTGAAATGCACTATCACGGTCCACAGTAAAATGAGTTTGGCTAAGCAGTGATTTTACAATCTCTTTTAGTTGTATGTATTTTTTCAGATTAAATAATTTTTTTTGCTTTGAAAAAATATGGTTCCAGCCATGACAAAACACAGGTAAATAACTAGCATTATTTATAATTTTAACAAAAATATTTCTTGCATGAGCAACAAAACATTTAGTGATTTATAATTTAAAAAGATTATATTCTTTGAGATCAAATATTTTTTATATTGAAAAAAAAAAAGGTTCCAGCCTAAAAAAAAAAAAACTAAGGATAAGAAAATAAGTAAACTCTAAAGTTAGAGGGAAAATAAACACAAAGCAAATTGAACACTGAAAGCCCACACCCAATCAGAATTGCCATCATCTCTAATGGCTAGTGGAAAAAAGGCCAAATGCCATGACAACGGGTTGCCTCGATCTTCTGCAACTTTCTCCCCTGGACGAAGTTGATTCTGAGCAAAGACATGACATCAATCCTCTTGTCTAAGGCAGTTCATTGTCGATTTTATTACCGCACGATATTAATAAAGGGACAACCTCATTTTTCCCATGGTTTTATCTAATAGAGGCATGCCAAGGGAAAAATCCAGTTTAAATTTTCCACTTTACTGTCGAATCCACCCTCAATGAACTTGTCGCCTGAGCGCTATTGCAAGGGGCTGTTTTGAATTTTTACACCTTTCTTTCTTGCCCGAGATGTGCACTCGATGACTGCTGTGTCTATAAAATTAACACGCTACACTTAACAAGCACGATGATCATGGCTCGGTAAACTTCAATGTACCGTTTTTATTTCTGAAATTCACTTTCTAGAAAATTATTTTTCAAATTTTTTTGTGTTTATTTATTTTTTGAAAAATTGATCAACAAAAAATACTTTTCTGTCAACGAAAAACACTTTTCAATCAAAGAAGAATTTATCTTGGTTTTCAAGAAAGTGTTTTCCGGAAAATTTGGACGGAAAACACTTTCCGGAAGTTGTGAAAAATTTAGAAATGTCATTATTTGCTGATTATATCAAATTTGATCCTCAAACTTTTGATTGTTATATATAATTTGTTTTGAATATTTATTTTTCAATTTCATCTCTTAAAATTTAATTTTTATATTAATTTTGGTTCTCATTTTTATAATTGCTATTTGCTTTTTTCTTATCATTTTTTATTGAAATTTTTTATCTATCAAATTTGGTCCTCATTTTTTTTATTGTTACTTATTTTATTTGAAATAATTTATGAAATGTTAATTATTATTATTTTAATTTATTCACCTTTTATTTTTTTTTAAAATTTTTTTAGATTTGATCTCTATTATTTTGATTATTATTTATTTTATTTGAGATAATTTATGAAATTATTTTTTTTTTCAATTTCATTCTCATTCAATTTTTTAATTTGTAAGATTTGTTCTTTATTATTTTAATAAACTTGAAAAAAAATTAATTTATTAATAAATTATTTTCTAGATCATTTTCCATAACATATACAAACACTAGAAAGTGTTTTCCAGTTCATTTTCCATAACACCGCCAAACATCGGAATTCACTTTTTAGAAATTCACTTTCCAGGAATTCATTTTTCCCGGAATTCACTTTAAAAAAAAAAATCACTTTCCAGTAAACAAACGGGGCCAAAAGTGGAACTTGCTGGAAAACAATTAGACTTGATTTGGTGCGACGAGGCCCACCATGAACGCCATGCATCCACCCGTGAAAATTGGACACGTCAACTTTTCAATCATGCCTTAATCCCCGCGATACTTTTCACACCGCCGTTCCACCCTTTCAATTTCCAAGATGGTAAACGGGCGGACACGGATTTTTTAATCGGAGACATCGCTTATTAATTATTTCATATATAATTGTCAGGCCATGCAAGCTCGGCGCCGGGCTGCGCTGCGGGCTGAGTGCATATATTTTTACCATAGCAGAGAAATCCTGGTGGTCCAAAAACTTAAAATCCAATTGATCTGATCAATTGCGTAGCTTAGTTTTAAAATTAAATGGTACGAGAGTTCATGTGGTTTAAATTTAAAACGTGTGGGAGTTTTAGTTACTTATATTTTAAAATTATTTTTTATTTAAAAATTTATTAAGATAATATTTATTTTAAAAAATTATTTTTTGATATCAGCACATTAAATAATTTAAAAATATAAAAACAATTTAATTTAAAATAAAAAATATAATGGAAAACAGAGTTTAATTAATAGAATAAAAGGTGATTGGATCATGAGTCTATTGTGATCATTCTGTTTAACTAGTTAATTAAATTTTAAAACTGATTTAAATTGAAATCTGAATCATATCAAGCTATGAGTCGAATTTGGGTTTAATTACCTGAGTTGTATAGACTAGAAGGAAATAATTAATACATTATTGCACAAATCTCCAACTACGGGGACTTCATTGTAATATTGAAGAGCGACCAAGGTCTAAAATGTAATTCACAGTTGAGAAAAATAAATACTTTAAAAACACTCTTTCGCAAGCATGCCTGGGCTCTCTTTTTTCCGATCGAGGAGGGTACTTGGCATCTTCTTACCCTCTATCTCCATATAAACAGAAACGGCGGCGTCCTCCATTTCTCCTTCTCAACGGTAAACCCTAGTTTATTTCTATCTCTCTGTTGCCAACTGATCTATCTCCACTTCGAGATCGAGATTTTATCGCTTGGTCTCTCTCCTTCTCTCTCTCTTTTAATTTCCAGGGTTTCGAATCTCTATCTTTTATACCCCTTTGATTTTCGAGCTAGTTTGGAGCTTAATATATTATTTATAGGGGATTCGAATTGATTTTTTTACCTCTTTAATGCTCTGCGTCTGTGCTACTTTGGGATTTCAAATTACTTGCCTTAGGGTTAGGTAATTTAGTTTTTGTTAATTTGGGATAGTTCGAAAAAAACTGGCGGGATTAGGGTTTTTTTAGGCGGGAATAAAGGGTAGTTGGATTGGAAATAGGGTTTTGTATTGTAAAGCTTTGAGATCTGGATATATGGCCGCTGGGAGACACAGGGGTTATCACGATAATGAATTCAAGGACCGGGACTCTGATTTTGAATTGTTAAAGGAGGATTTTGTTTATTCCAAGGATAAATATGATAGAATTGAGAATGGCAATGCTGAAAATGATAGGGTTCAAGTTCGTGACTTAAGAAATAGAGCGAGGATTAGGCAGAAGGATATAAAGGAGATGGGCGTGCCTAATGGTGGGTATCGATCCTCTTCCAGCAGGAGTGATTCAGGAAGCAGTGGTAGTGGTGGTGCCCTGAGGCCACGGAGGTGTGGCTTTTCTGTCAGGACCACTGATAAGGAGCCAGGGGAGTTGTCTAGTGAGAGTGGGTCGGATGATGCCACTGACCCTGAGTCACATGCTCATAAAGATAGTGAGGTTTTGAAAGTAACACCGGTGAAGAAGAAGAGAAAGTTTTCTCCTGTAGTTTGGGATAGAGATGATAAAGAAGCCAGTAACTTATCAAAAAGCTGGAGTTCCCCTGCAGCAACCGCTCTCCCTCCACCACCACCCCTGCCTAAGGCATACCGCCAATCACCTAAAGTTATTCCTGATGGAGGTGTAGAGATATCACCTGTTACAAGCAGTAAAAACCTGACTTTGCAGTCTTCTTCACTGCTGACCAGTTCGGTGGTTAAAGGGTCAGTTAACAATTCTGCATCTAACTCTCCAGTAGAGTTGGCTTTCTCACTGAAGGGTTCAGTGGCTAAAGTGCCAGTTGGTAATTCTGCATCTGACTCTCCAGCAGAGCTGGCTTTCTCACTGAAGGGTTCTGTGGTTAAAGGTTCAGCTGGCAATTCTGCATCCGAGTCTTCTATAGAGCTGGTTTCCTCACCAGTGGAGGAGCAATGGGGTAATGACCAGGAAGCACGGCACATAGAAGATGAAGATTATGTTCCAATGAGGAATATATCATCTTCACGATGGGCAGATGGGAACAATTCTCCTGTTGATGAGGGTGAAATCGTGGAGGATCAAGAAGTTCCTAAAAGGAGGAGGAAGATGCCTCCTTTGGATTCGTTGGATTCCAGAGTACGCAACAAGTCATCAATGTCTGATCCTGGGGATCTTAAAAGAGAAGGATCTGATGCAGCTAGAGGGAGGTCATCTGAATCTGATGAGCGAGGCACCTATGCCAGGTCTTCAAGTGGGGATGATAATCCTGGTAATGATTCTGGGAGGGATGACTACATGGAGGTTGACGAGGAACATGATAAAAATGATTCTGATATAGATCCTGCGGACGAGGATGAAAATGATTGGTGCGAAGCTCCAGAACCTGCCGGTCCACCTCAAAGATGTATAAACATGCTTCAGGGCTGTAGAAGTGTTGATGAGTTTGAGAGATTGAATAAAATAGATGAAGGCACTTACGGTGTTGTATATAGAGCTAGGGACAAGAAAACTGGGGAAATTGTAGCGCTGAAGAAGGTAAAGATGGAGAAAGAACGAGAAGGTTTTCCACTGACTTCTCTTAGGGAAATAAACATTCTTCTTTCTTTTCATCATCCGTCAATTGTTGATGTTAAAGAAGTTGTGGTAGGAAGTAACCTCGATAGCATTTTTATGGTGATGGAGTACATGGAACATGACCTTAAAGGACTCATGGAGTCTATGAGACAACCATTTAGTCAGAGTGAGGTCAAATGCTTAATGATCCAGTTGTTGGAGGGTACAAAGTATCTTCATGATAATTGGGTTCTTCATCGAGATCTAAAGACGTCAAATCTGCTTTTGAATAATCGTGGTGAGCTGAAGATCTGTGACTTTGGGTTGGCTCGTCAATATGGGAGCCCATTGAAACCATATACTCATTTGGTAGTTACTCTGTGGTACAGGTGAGCTGAACTCTCATATAGTAATCCCACTTGCATAGTTGAATATCTTTGCCTTGCTGTTTTATTTGTGTTAGATATACTGTTTGTGTTTTCTTGTTTCTATAGACCTGGATTATTTTCAAATTGATCTCTTACTGTTTTTGCAATAGGCTTGTGGTGTCTCTATTTTCAAAGTATTTCTGTGCATTTCGTGTTGAACTTTTTTTGTGGTGTCTGATATTGATGATTGTAAACTAGCACTATTTGCAACTTTTTATCAGTTTGAATTGTTTTTTTTCTATCAACACTGGTCATTTATAGTCACATGAGTAAAGTGCTATTTGCTAGTACTACTGTTAACTCCTCAGCTATGCATAAATGTATAATAGAAGGATGGTTTGTTTGTTTGTGGATGTTACCTTTATTGATTATATGACAATGAACATGTAGATTGTCTTGTCTCTGCAGCCAGTTATGATAGGACCCTTTTTGGCTGCCGCTGCTTCTATGTCTTTTAATGTCGACACATAATATAGACATGCATAGTCACCTTGGTGTCAAGTGTTTTGATGTTCTCTCCCATTTATCCAGGGCACCAGAACTACTTTTGGGAGCCAAACAATATTCAACAGCAATTGACATGTGGTCACTTGGCTGCATTATGGCTGAGTTGTTATCAAAGGAACCTCTGTTTAATGGCAAAACAGAAGTGGATCAACTTGACAAGGTAAGTTAAATTTCCAGAAAGATAATACAAGGTAGACTTGTTCTGTTGGTTTCTACTTACCTGTGATCACTAAAACCTCCACTGCCTTGCTTAGTGAGCAAGCGATCTAATTTCTCCTCTACAACACTTTATTATTGCAGATTTTCCGAATCCTTGGTACACCAAATGAGACAATCTGGCCTGGGTTTTCCAAGTTACCTGGAGTGAAGGTCAATTTTGTCAAGCATCAGTAAGTCTAATTTTGCATGAACTTATTTTTCAAGGTAATGATAATATGCAGTTGTTCTTATGTTTGCTGCTGTTTTCCCAGGCTTCCAGCTGGGTGATTCTGGTCTGGTTATCTGGCCTCCATTGGTGATACTTTTCTGTTACATGTCATTATTTCTTGTTTTCATTAACCACCTGATATGTTCCTTTCAGGTATAATCTACTCCGCAAGAAGTTTCCAGCAACATCCTTCACTGGATCACCGGTGCTTTCTGATTCTGGATTTGATTTGTTGAACAAGCTTCTAACCTATGACCCTGAGAAGGTAGATTTGCTTTACTGTTAGTTGATTGCTTTTATTTTTTTAGCATAAATAGTTTAGTTTATTGCTATAATGACTTAACAAGGCTTGTTGTATTTTTTATTGTAGCGGATTACTGCTGAAGCTGCTCTTAACCATGACTGGTTTCGTGAAGTTCCTCTTCCGAAGTCTAAAGATTTTATGCCTACTTTTCCTGCCCAGCATGCTCAAGACAGGTATCTTAAATGAGAAACAGTTGAGTATCTATTTATCAATCCAGTCTTTGTATTTTATTTCTTTATTCATTATGGTTATTTCTTGTTATAATAATTAGGCGTCTCCGAAGAATAATGAAGAGTCCAGATCCTTTAGAAGAGCAACGGAGAAAGGAGTTGCGACAAGGGGGGGAGTTAGGGACTGGTGGTTTGTTTGGCTGAGAGATTAGCTGGTCAACCATGACTCTGAACTTAATTCTTCCATTTTGCGTGCTACTGTCACAAGACGTGGTTGAGGTGAGAGATATCCATTGAAAGGAAGTTGCGAACATTGTTTCTGAGGCGATCATTTGTACTTTTTTTAGCAGGCTTCTGTGATGATTTGGTTGAAGAAAATATTTGCCTCCTGCCATCAACCAGTCACGTTTCAGGTTAACTATGCTCTCCAGCTTTGTTAACATATGGGTGTGCCTGGGGCACTGCATTTCTCGCAAGGTGTGGCATAATGGCTTTTCATTTTAAAATATCAGTTCCAGCTGAAACCATGTATGTAACATATTGTCATAGGTACATTGTAAACATTATATTTAAATTTGGTTCGGGTGATTAGAACAATATAGATTTATTGCCCCCTACCAGCTCTAATATCTTCTCCATCTTCTCTCTCTCTATTTTTTTTTTTTTTTAATATTGACATTGTGTTTGCAAGAAACAGTTGGTGTGAAGTCCAGGAGATGTTCTTAGCTTTTCAATGACGAAGAAATAGGCAATAACATAGAGTGTCGAAGGTAATTTGTTGATTTGATTATCTACAGAATGTTATCCAGAATCTGGATTGTGCTTCCCATCCATAATGTGAAAACTCATAAACAATTGATTCTTAGTTTGTCTATTGCTTTAATTTGTTCTGCTGTAACCCTTCAATATTGCTGCCTGTGGATGACCTCCATGTTATCTTGAGATAAATATGCTACTGCATATTATGTTTTCAGTCACAAGTTTGGCCCTCTGAACCGCAGAATTTCAAGAACTCTTCTACTCTCTGAAGAAAACAGAGAAACTAAAAAATAAACAAAGCAGCTGTCATTAGTCTAAGGAAAGAGTTGTGTAGTGCAAACTTCTGTCTTATCTTGCTGATAGTTGCAGTTGCAATGGGCTGCTCTTAATCCTTCCCCTAATGTTGCTAGTCTTGTTTCCCTAGCAAAAAGATGCAACTTATTTTTCTCTGTTATTAGTTTAAAATTTGCTAATGACAATGACTCATTGATGATTCTCTAACAATTTAAAAAATGTTGTTTTTAGTTTGATAGTCTTTTAATCACTAAAAGATTTGTTGTTTTCCTAAGCAATAGGTAGTAATTTCAAACTTCAGAGGAAAGGTGAAGCCACCCCATAAAACAATGATTAGTTCTTGCCTCTACCTTCTTGATTTTCATTGATAGTTGATAGGTCCTGCAGAATTCACTTTGTTAATAGATATCATTTGTTTGATTTGTTTTTATACGCTTCTCCCTAATTGACGAATATATCATATGATGTATTCAAACAGTCATTTTGTCTTAGTTGCTAATTGTTTTTCATGCTGCTATTACTTGTTCCCCCATCAAGTTTCTTAATAGTATCAAAATTTGAGCAGTATGTGCTGAGCAAATATGTAGCCTTTCATCTTGTTTTACATTTGATGATGTGAAAGATGAGGATTTGACCCATCAGAATGTTTTTATGACATTGTCTGTGGATGTCACTGCAGTATCAAAGCTAGCAGGTCGGGGAGGTTACTAGCTGTGGATTTTATAGATCTTTCAATTAGTTGTCTTCAGGCTCAATAGAGGTACAACACAAACCTCAGATTTATTTGATTGATCTCTTAATATTTGATTCCCTTAGATGTCGATGTACCTCAGGCGATCTTATTCTTGCGGCTATCTGTCAGTTTTGATCCTATGATGGTAATCTTTAGTAGGATTTGACACTTCTAATCCTTAGGGCCTATTTCTCAATTGGGTTGGATTTTATTTTAATATTTTGGTGCTGGGTGGAGGGTGGGGTTTACTCTTTCCTTTTAATTCTATCTATATGGCATTTAGGCAAGGACTTGAGCACAACTTTGGCAGGGTTGCATTTCTGATCAATTAGCAATGCACTTCATCAAATGTTTGGAAATTCTTTCATTTATTACTGCAAGCTATGTAAGGGTTGTTGCCCACTTTTAAATGGCATCCTATTTATGCTGACTTACTTATAGTAAGATAAGATGAAAGCTTCTATTAGGGCATTTTATGTTTGTCACCACATTTTGATTTATTCAACTAGGAAGAATTAAGCCAGTCTGAGATTATGGCACCTCATATGAAATTATATAGAATAATATGGTGGTTGTTGGACGTTAACTATCATGAAGAAATTTAACGCCATTTTAAATCATGTGCATTTCTTTTGTTGGGTTTCAGTATTCTTATTAGACCAAAATCTTAAACCCTTTAGCAACCCCCAATGCTTATGCAGTACAATTTCTACTACCTTCAAGATTGGCAATTGATATTATGGGACAAAGTACACATTTACCTTAAAGTAAAAAAATGGTAATTAGAATTGGCAAGCTTGTTCAGAAGGTAAGGAGTCCCAACTCATTTGGGATTGTGTAGTTTTTTCTTCTAAGTAAACACATAAGCTTCTTTTGGATGAATTTTTAATATAACTAAATATATGCGGAATAAGGATCTTTTGGGACATCACATAAACAGAATTTACATTAGCTTCCAAGTGTGATTGGTAACTGTTTGCATTTATGTATATTGGTTATGGAATATCTGTTGCTACGATTTGTCATCTTGGTTCACTAGCTGAATAGCTGATGTGGTACTTTTCATATGCATGGTCTGTTCAAAGGGTCCCTGATTTTCATCCTTCCTTGCGTTATGTTCTTAGTTGTTAGTCCAGCTCAAGTTTATGAAACTGACAAGTGGTTTAGCTAATATTCCATGTGAAGCTTGTGATCAAACAGGTAGAGTGTATACTGAGCCAGTGTTTCTGTCACATAAAGTATTTGTTTGGTTTTTCTTTATTGTTGCCAAACTTACGATACTTTTGGTGACCTTTAGAAGCGAAGTGCTAAATAAAACTTTCCGGTGCATCTTCGTGCTCAATGATATTGCATAATGTCAACTACAGAAGTATGCTCCTGTTGATTTGGTTTTTATCAGTTGTTGCGGCTGAACTCTGAATCCATCCACCAATCCATGCACACAGAAAAAAAGATTTTTCCTAGGAGATTTTTGTGGTCTTAGCTCACTGGTGCAGTTTTGTGGTGGAAGTAGCTCGTTATATTGTCATCCATGCCTAGATGCATGCATATAATAGATGATGCTGGCAGAATGAATGGTTTCAAAGCATCTACATCTCATCATGGGAACTACTGCCCTAAGAAGCCATGCTGCCCTGCCTCTTCAAGTTCAACTAGTTTTAGTTTTCAACTTTTTATTCGTGAACGTGGCGAACATTTTACGATTGTTTGAGATGTCACAGGCAACAAATATGTGATGTTTCATCATAAGGATTTTTCTAACAAGCCATACAATTCTCCAAGGCGTTTGATTTGTTACGGTGCGTTTAGCATCTGAGGATGCAGTTCAGTCCTTCAGTGGTATGTTTTTTTTTTTGGGGTTTCATTGCCTTTTTGAAGTAAAATAGGGCTAACCGTATGTTTTCTATTGCATATATCCTTACGTATGTGAGTAAAATTAAAATGATTAGAAGAACTTGCATGATCTCTCCAAACTAAACCTAAACTGAGCCTCCATTTAAACGTAGACGGTGGCAATTGGATGTAGATGGTCAGAAATAAATGTCGAGGGACAACTTAAACGGTGAAATAAGCAGTTCATTGTTTTCCTTCAGCTCTATATTTGAGTTTCTTCAAAATTCTGTTCTTGTAGTGTAATAAACGTTTTTAAAGTTCAACGGTAACGGTTTGCTGCTACTTAGCCGTTAGTCAACATAGTACTTGTTTATTTTTTAACCCCTTTTCACGTATACTTCTCCCTGTTTTTCCTTGGATTGAATCCTCTTATGTTCGAACATGAGAAGATGCAAGCCAAAACATATGATACATAGTATTTCACTGAGACTTTAAAACCCTAAAAACTCATTATCTGCTGCTGCTGCAGCTGCTGCTATTATTATTATTGTCGGCGGCGGCGGCGGCGGCGGAAAAGGGTCTTGTTGGGAGTTGCCAATAGCAGAGTATTTGATATTGTGAAACCGGTTGTTTTTAAAACTGTTTTCACTTGAAAATATATCTATTATTATTTGTTATGAAAGTTTACTTTTATATTAGCGTATTAAAAAAATTGAAAAATAAAAAAATAATTTTGATAATAAGAAATAGTTATTTTTAATATATTTTCAAATAAAAAAATATTTTAAAAAATAATTTCAACCCTATTTTCATATAAACACCGAAGCCCATACTTGCAATGACCAGCCTGTTTCCACGTCAGTTCATATTTAAAAGAAGGTTAATGTAAAAAAAGAACATTTGGATGTTGTCAACGTGTTTTCTACTGTTAAAGAAAAAAATATTGTATTTGACGTGTGGATTTAATAAAATAAATCTTAAATTAAACAAATGCCATGAGGAACCCTTAAATTGTTTTTAATTTAATTATATGAGAATGATTTTTTTATTTACAAGCAATAATTAAAATTATATTAAAGCAAAATAATTTGTTAGTATAATCTCCTTGTTAGTACTTTTAAATTTTAAATTATTTTTTAAATAACAATAAAAAACAATAACAGCAAATATCAAAGCAGATTCCTGACTCGGGATGGTGTGGTGTGGGTTCAAATTATGGGTTAACTTTGCTTTTCTTTAACATCCGAGGCAGATTTATTTTATATTCTCAATAATAAAAAAGAAAAATTTTGGTGTATCTAGGTGAAGGCTAAATTAAGCAAATTTAGGCCCTGCACTGTGTTTAAAGAGTTTTTTTTTTTTTTTTTTTTTTTATAAAAAAATATATATTTTATTTTAAATTAATTTTTTTAGTGTTTTTATATCATATTGATTCACATATTAAAAATAATTTTTTAAAAATAAAAAATGTTTTTAAAATCAATTATAGCGAAATTGGCTCTCATATATTGCTATATTGCTATGAAGAAATAAAAACCAAATGAGACAAATAAGGTTACAAGCAAAACATATTCGTAGAGATATATGTGTGTGCCCTGGCAAATTGGAAGGAAGGAAAATTTGTGGTTAATATAAATATCGAAATACAAGGAAAAATAGAATAAAATAAACGATGTTTACTCCTTTCGCTTGAAATATTCATAATAATTTCGTGGCATGGATGGCGTGTTTGAATTCGTTTTCTTTTTCGCAATGGGGTGGAGAACTTGAATCTTTCGTTCTCTGACAACAACGTTGTTGTTTGCTGCAAATGGAAAGACTACAGACAACCCAGTGCCTAGGGTTTTTTGTGAGTCTAAAGACAACCTCGAGTTTTTCAAATAACAACCACAAAAGGTCGCATAATACCAAACGCGCTTTAAAATTACTTTATGGCAGTGAAGATGCTCTTGAATTGGCAATGTCGTTTGTCTTTGGCGCAGTGAATTAAGAATATTATTATTATTATTATTATTGAGAAAATGGTAAAATAATTAAATGGATTAAAATATTTTTTTTTTAATTTTTTGTTTGATATTATAACGTGAAACACCCAAAACACCAATTTAAAATAATACAATAATTTTAATTTTTTCAAAGCGATTTTTAAATGCTTTCCAAACTTATTATCCACGATGGCTTAATGCAGCATGAGGCTATGAAGCAACTCATAAAATGTCAAATCCAACGACTCAGATTGACTCGGATTGAGTTTGACCACTAGCTACTCAAGGCCACCATTTACTTCAATGCACCTCACCCTCCTTCCGTCCACGGCTCAAACCAAACCAAGCACTCACTTCAACTGAACATGGAGAATCAAACAACAACGTTAATCGATCCAAAAAGCGGTTTCTGCTCAAAAACCAAAACCTACCATTCCCTCAGACCACACCTCCAACTCCCTCCACTCACCTCTCCTCTTTCCACCACCGAATACACCTTCTCCTTCCTCCAACATTCCCCTCCACCCCCACAAACCACCGCTCTTCTCGACGTTGTCACTGGACACCGTATTTCCTTCCCTGAACTCGTTCACTTTACCGAAAACCTAGCCTCCTCTCTTTACAACCGTTTTCGCCTAAGAAAAGGCGACACCGCTTTTATTATCTCTCCCAACTCAGTCCACATTCCGATCCTCTACCTCTCTCTCTTCTCTCTCGGCGTTGTTATCTCCCCTTCAAATCCAGTTGCCTCTGAACCGGAGATTCTCCACCAAACCAACCTCTCTAAACCTGTCATCGCTTTTGTCACGTCACAGACTGCTCACAAAATCCCTGACACGGTTAAGAAAACGATCCTCCTCGACTCGCCTGAGTTTGAATCTCTTATAACGAGCCAGACTCGAGAAAAAGTTGATGGATTGGAACGGGTTGGAGTTTATCAATCGGACCCGGCAGCGATTCTCTACTCCTCGGGGACAACAGGGAGAGTGAAAGGAGTGTTGCTGACACACCGGAACTTCATATCCATGCTGGCTTCTAGTATAGCGACCCGTGGCGTGAAGAATAATAAGATCACTTCTGTCACCTTGTGTACAGTGCCGTACTTCCACGTGTACGGCTTTGTATACTGCTTAAGGCTGGCAGCGATGGGGGACACGCTGGCGTCCATGGGGAGGTTTGGTTTAAGGGCGATGCTGAGTGCGATTCAAGAGTACAGGGTGAGCGACGTGGCATTGGCACCACCGGTGGTAGTGGCGATGGTTAGAAATTTTGGAGTAATGGATGGCTATGATTTGAGCTCCCTTCAAACGGTGGCTTGTGGGGGAGCTCCTCTAAGTAAAAGAGTTCTTGAGATGTTTAAGGAAAGGTTTCCCAATGTACCTATTGCCCAGGTTATTATTATTATTATTATTATTTTGTATATTTTATTTGGATTTTGAATAGTATATATGCATGAAGAATGGGGATTGGATGATTAATGAGAATAAATATTTAATGTTGCTGTTGATTTTGTTTTTGCTAAGAGCTTACTGGAGCAGTAGTTTAAGCAGGATGTTAACTGTTAATTAACCTTAATGACATGAAGGGATATGGGCTGACAGAAACAACGGCCCGAATATTTGCAACAGTAGGGCCCAAAGAATGTGAAGTTACGGGAGCAACAGGAAAGCTTATATCAAATTTCCAGGCAAAGATTGTTGATCCAGAAACTGGTGAATCTCTTCCTCCTTCCAGTCCTGGGGAGCTTTGGGTTAGAGGAGACACTATTATGAAAGGTAATCGTTCGTCTTCCTTTCGTTTTAGTGGGCATTAGATATACAAAGCACCAATGTCAAGTTGATTTTGTCGTGATGGATGGAATTATGAGAGATCAGGGCTAGTCGACTAGGATGTAGTTTTCACTTGGTTTGCATGAATTTGCATCATTCTTGCGCAGGTTACATAGGCGATGACAAAGCAACTGCTGCAACTTTGGATTCTGAAGGATGGTTGAGAACTGGAGACCTTTGTTATATTGACAAGGAAGGTTTCTTGTTTTTCGTTGATCGTATCAAGGAACTTATCAAATGCAAAGGCTACCAGGTTAATACCTCTGTCTTTGCTGTTGAGCTCATTACTATTACTACTGCACAAGAAATTCAGACGTCAAATGATAAATCTCAATGGTTTTTTTTGTTTCTAGAACTCGCTTAACTTTGATCAATAGTTGTATGCTACATTTGCAAATTTGTGATTGCATCAGGTTGCCCCAGCAGAACTCGAGCATCTGCTCCAATCGAATCCAGATATCATTGAGGCAGCTGTAATCCCGTAAGCCATTCATTTTTATCAGCTCCACAATGTTCAGGGATTTATAGTTTAGCTTTTTGAAATTCATTGTTGTGCCAGAGGGCTGTTTAAGTATCATCTTGTACATTGCAGGTATCCTGACGAGGAAGCAGGTCAAGTGCCTGTGGCCTTTGTGGTAAGACAGAATGGAAGACTTATTAACGAATCAAAAATCAAGGATTTTATTGCCAGACAGGTACTTGCTAAATTTTCACACACGATGATGATACCAGAAGAATTTAAAACCTTGTTTCATATTTTATCTCTCTTCCGATCTTCCAAATTATTTTTGTCGCAGGTTGCACCATACAAGAGGTTACAACGAGTGATATTCATTGAATCATTACCTCGGAATGCCACTGGTAAGGTGCTGAGAAAGGAACTAATCAATCTTGTGTTATCGAATGCTACCTCTAAGTTGTAGATTTCATTATGTAATTGATTGCCCTTGCAATTATATCAAGAATCCTTGTGCTGGTTTTGAAAAGTAATGGATTGAAGTGTTACCATCATCAATTCTAAAAAGCTCCAATCATCTAAAAATACCTAGCCTATTCCGCACATAATCGCCTGCTAATCTACATGCAAACAACTCTGATGAATGGCAAAAGCATATCATGGTGATCGGGTATAAATAACCTACTCTCTACAATTGCCTGTATCGTCAACTATCAGAAACCAGAGTTAGAGGAATCCAGTTTGTCAGCGCAAATTGGTTTCAGTTTTCGCTCTCTTAAATTTTGTGGAAATTCAACCAGAAAAAAGAACGTGAAAATCGAAGGCATGAATCACCACATGTATATTCTCTCTTGATTCAGAACAATGGAAACAGGTTTCTGAGAATGTAGTGTGAATGTAGCGAATAATGCACGATACAGGTACCTTCCCACTCATTCCATTAAGTTCTTGCTCTATTAAGTTCTCTGTGAGTGCTGATTCTGGAGTACCATAAACAGCAGGATCCAGTGTGCTGAGAATCGGAAATTCCTTTAAAATTCAAACAGCTTCCAGACTAATGGATATGGCAAAAAAGATTCAACCTATAAAAAGTGACGAGATACGTATGATTTGAAATACCACCTTTAAAATCTCAATGTTGACTGGATTCACCCCAGCCAAAGTCTAGCGTGCAAACTCACCATCACGCAACCACGCAAATCTATCTCCTGGGAAGATATAACAGAAAAGGTGAAAAAGAGAAGGATAGAATTGACTTGAGACTACAAAAGTGCTTTTCAGATGTAATTCTGAGATGACAGCCTAATCGCTGCAGTATAGGAAAGCAATCAGAAAAGACGGGGGAGAGAAAGAGCTTACGTTTTATAACAATTGGGGTTTCATTTTTCAGCAACCTTTCACCAACGCTAAGAAATTGTTTCATAAAATTTCCCGAAAAGGGATTCTGAGCTATTTCATTCAGCTCGTCAGATTTCAAAGCAAAACCATCGTTATATATATCGGAGAAGCACGTGAAGGGAATGTCTGAACTAGACAACGTAGCAGCAATAGCTGGAATAAGATTGTGAAGCAGAGCTTTCAACCTCCCAGTAGAGAACGTGTTTTGCTTGGTCTCATCGAAAGTTTCATCCCTAGGTACATATACTGGATGTGGCTTTTCAGCTCCAGTTTCACAATTCGGATCTAAATCAATTCGTTCAAGGCAATGCATAACTAATCAGAATAGAAGTGAAAAAAATGTCAGGAATTGTTCAAATGAAATTCTCAGGAGAACACTATGCCTTTCTTGGTTGGAGATCTACCAGTTCTACAGCGCCTAGGATAAGGGCAAGTCCAACCGTAACAAATTTCAACAGCCAAAAGCTAAAAAACCATCCTTTTAACTCTTTTAATTAAAAAGATTTAACTCCAATGGAGCAGCCATTTTAACTTTTAAAATGACTGCTCCATGTTTCAGCAGCTATTCCTAGCATTGTCCGATCAAAAACCATAAATTATAAATTAATTTTTTATTTCATTTGAAAGAGAGACAGTAGCAAGGCTGATATTTAATTATACATTAATTTTTTATTTAATTTTTATTTTTATTTTTATTTTTATTTTTATTTTAAATTTAATTTTTTTTATTTAAATATAATTAAAATAATAATAATTATAATGTGAATTTTTTTAAAAGAAATTATTTAATTATATAAATTACTTATATTAACTGTAAAAAAAAATAATTAGTTTTAAATATATTTTATCATATTATAAAATTAATTTCAATTCAATTTGTTTTTTAAAGTTCTTCTAGCACTCAATGATAATAAGTAACATTGATTAAAAGTATCATAAAAATTAAAATGATACATGATGAACTTTAACGAAATAAAATAAAGATAGTTATTCTTAATAATTATATTGTTAGAGGATTTATTAAAAACAATTATTTAATTGTATAACTTATTCTTATTAACTGTATAATTAATTGTATAATTAAACTACATATAAAATAATTGTATTATATGTAAAATAATATAAAAATAAATAGCTCTCCAAAATAGCTTTTACCATTGGAGTACACATCAGCAAAAAAGCCATATATACACTATTTAAAGAGCCATTTTACATATTTGGCTCTTCAAAATAGCTCTTACCATTGGACTTGCCCTAAGGCCACTTCTCACCACCCAGGGCTGGTCTAGCAAGTTCTTCATCCTTGTCAGGACTACCCAAATCATTATAAGAGCAGAATCATAAATTCTATCACGAGGCTTTCTCTTGCCATTTCCTTAACCGCGAAGGCTGCGCAAGTCCTCACGTCGTAGATCTTTCATACCTGGTGGTGTTTGTCATGGTAGACATGCCTGTACACAACAACGCGCACATCACGTAAGCAGAATGAAACGAAAAAACATTAGGTAGGATAAAAAAGACCTCATAAAAAACACACTTGATTCCTAGAGATAGGACATAGTTTTATATAATACCTTTGGATCATCTTCCATATTTTGGATTATAGGTGTCGTTTTCAATATTATTATTATTATTATTATTATTATTATTTTCTATTAAAAATACAATTGAATAAGTAGAAATAAATTTTGTATCCAGGTGTTTTTTCTTTCTAACTCTTTGACTCCTTCTAGCTTCACTCAACATTTTACTTATGATTTTTTATGTCTTTCACTTAAAGTTAAGC
Organism: Salix dunnii; assembly: GCA_015731905.1. Classification (NCBI taxonomy): domain Eukaryota; kingdom Viridiplantae; phylum Streptophyta; class Magnoliopsida; order Malpighiales; family Salicaceae; genus Salix; species Salix dunnii. The sequence goes on along the minus strand of CM027668.1, from coordinate 4,204,016 downwards.
TAGGAGTTGTTATTGTTATTTCTCGTTCTTGAATATTCAAATCACTTATGAATTTATTTTTAATAAATTCAATATGTGTAAATTCAACTATTACATTAGTTTCTTAATCAACAAACCTAAAAGCTTTTGAATTTTGTGCATTACCAACAAAAACACTCTTAGAGATCTATGGGTTCTAATTTTGTTCTTTAAGGATAAAAAGTTTTATAAAAAGCTACACACCGTCGTACTTTAAAATAATTTAAATTTGGTTTTCTTCTATTCCATAATTCATAAAGAAAAACTTTTAATTTCTTAGATAGAAATATTATGAATATGACATGCAATGGCAAAACTCCACCCCACAAAATATTCGTGGGCCTAGCATTCAAAAGCAAGACATTGACCATATCCATTAAGGTCATGTTTTTACTTTCAGTAAGTCTATTATGTTATAGTGTATAATGCATGGTCATTTGATGAATTATTCAATTTTCCTCACAAAATGTAGAAAACTCAAAAAAAGTATTCACCACCTTTATCACTTCTAAGAGCTTTTATTTTCCTATCTTTTTTATATTCTACCAATTTCTTGAATTTCTCAAAAACTTTATATTTAGTTTTTAACAAGTAAAGATAGATAAAATGATAATAATCATCAATGAAAGTTATGAAATATCTTTTCCCTCTCTTTGTTAACATACCATTTATTTTATATATATCAAAATGCATTAACTCAAGTAATTGAGAATTTATTTCAATCTTAGGGGGAAAAAAAAAGCTTTTTAGTCATCTTTGCTTGAATACATGATTCACATTTATTATCATTATGATGATATAAAATATAACCATTCTTACACATATATTTCAAATATCTATAATTTAGATGATTTAATCTAATATGCCAAATAAAAGAAGTAGATTCAACCATATAAGCATAAACAAAATTAATATGGAGCTCAACATGCTATCACAAGAATAAACTTTTTCCACAAACATTCCGCTCTTGGTTATAATAACCTTATCAGACTCTATAACAATCTTGAATCCTTTCTTGCTCAACGGATTAGTAGATACAATATTTTTCTTTATTTTAGGAATATGATTGACCATCAACTGTATTTGTCCAAAAGTAAACTACAAACTCAACAATTCTTTTTTCCTAAAACTTTGGCAGAATTATGGTTGCCCATCAAGACCTCTTCATGTTTTTTCAATTATTTATAAATCTTGAACCATGTTTTGTTGTTGTAGACATGAACCATTGCACTAGAAACCAACCATCAATTTGAAGTCTTCACATTAACAGTCATGTTTTTCAGTGATCATTCTAATTTGAATATTTGAAACTATGACAACCAATTCCTTGACTGATCGTGGTCAACCATATTCACTTTGTTAGCACCATCTTCTTCTTGAAATTTTTGTATTAACATTCTTTTATGTAGTGCCATTTATTTCCATATTGGAAACAAACTCTATTTTTCTTGTTATTATTTTTTTTTCTTCTTGAATTTGTTTCCTTTCTTTTGCACTTTTATATTGCTTTGAGTCATTGGCAAACCCATTTCAGTAACCAAATTCACTTTAGAATTCATTGCTTGCAATTCATGCATACAAAATTGAAACTCAATTTGCAAATGTATTTGAAACTACTCAAATCTATAATTGTCTATTGAATGCAACATTTTCTTTCTATATTCATTCTAGGATGGAGGAAATTTTAACATAATAACCCCCTCTTGAAGTGAATCGGGAACCTTGATATCAAGATCAATAAGTTTTGATATCAGGATATGAATATCATAGACTCAATCCATAATTGACTTGTTCTCAGTAATCTCATACTCAAAAAACTTCAAATTAAGAAAATAGTCAGAACATGATTTTTCTTGCTTTTAATGTCTTTAAAGCTGCCAAATTTCCTTTGGCGACTTTAATTTGGAGAAGATGTTATAAAGTTGATATATGACCTCGACAAAGCACTTCATCTTTGTTATGTTTCTGTCTTTTAGCTTTAACAACAACCAACAAATTCATTTTCTTGTGGTTCAGGTTGTAGAGGAAGATCCGGATCAAGAATGTAGTAAATCTTCAGTGAAGTTAGCAAGAACACCATCTTGTCCATCCACCTTGTGTAATTCATACTATCAAAATGATCTAGTTGAATTTGACATCCTTAGTAACACTAAAACTTGAATTTATTTCCATGAATAAACACCTTAAAATTGTTAGAGACTTTTTATATGAAAACAAATTAGAGACCATGAAAAATGACTTAGAGGCATAAAACGACCATTGTCTTTAAGATGTTTATTCATTCACAATACCTCCAGAATACAACTAAGCCCTCTTAACCTCTTGAAAGAATAAGAAATGAAGATAAAAGGAAGAAAATATGTCTTTCATGCATGTTTGTTTTGTATATTAGAACTATACATGTAAGCATGTTTGACAGAGTTATAACACTTTAAAGAAATAATATGATTGTTCAATGAACGATCATTTTAATGAAATAATATGATTGTTCAATTAATTGTCAATTTAATGAAACAATATGATTGTTCAATAAAGTATCATTTTAATAAAACAATATGATTGTTTAATGAAATGTCACTTTAATGAAACAATATGATTGTTCAATATTTATTTTTTTCCAATAGTCATAACTATTAAATTTAATTACAAAAATTAATAAATAAAAAGAATAAGATTAATTAAAATTAATATGACAGATCTAGTTTCAAGCTCTAAGTGTCCAAGTGCTATTTTTTCCTTATTTATTCATTTACAAACTATATCAATATTAGCTACACCAAAATACCCTATTAAACTATATTTATGTGCTTCATGAACAAATAATTCATGCATATAATCATAGGCATATACAGTCTATTCTCTTTAAGCAAATATTTATCAAGTCTATATAATTTATTAAAAGATGAATTCTCACGTGCATGATATACATTAGAGAAATCACTACCATTCATATACATTTTTTTTAATGGTTGGACAAAAAACATAAGTCACTATCATACCAAATATTATCTAAGAGATATACTTGTTATAGAAAAAACACTAAAAGGTGTGGTATTATTTATATAAATAAATATTGTTCACACACTCACCAATTATCGTAGACTTAATGTTTATTGTTTTGATAATTTATTTTGCTTCTTAAGATTTTAATTTGGACAATTCGATCCTAATCAAAGGTCAAATATTTTGGATTTCTTAGGAAATGGTGGAATTGAAAAAGAAAACCTAAATGAAAAGGCATCAAACATGAATGAATGCTAGAAATTTCATGAAAAATAAACTTAGGTTCTCCATCTTTAAAAAGACATAATTTATATAATTTATGTTCCTTCTGATTTCAAGAGTTCAGTGCAAAAATTCATTTGTATTATTTTTTAGCTCTTAGTTAAAGATTGGAAAAAGATAGATCATTACATCCAACGATGAGAGAAAAAATCATTGTTCAACTCATTTTCAACCATCACAATGAGTTTTGTTTTGTGTCAACATGTTCAATGTGACAAGATGGGTTTGATGGTGGTGTTTTGGAGCCTCAGTATTGTTTGAAAAAACACATCTAAGTAGAGGAAAATAAATCTAATCTACTTTGATTTCAATCTTTTTGGCCTTTTTTAGGTTTTTGGTTTGATGGATTGGTTATTTATGTTCCAAGAGTATTAATGAAGTTTTTTATTGGATGAAATGACTTAAAAATGATGAAATAACATTGCTCTATTTCTTTTAGATATCATATCAGTGATCAAAATCGGGGCTTGCAAGTGGCATGTTATCTATGTATTTTGTTTTTCAAAAAATAGATGCAAACAACATCCTTTTAAAATATTAACCAAGTCCAAATGTGCGAGTTTAATGGGTCACCTATATGCTTGGTTTTTTTTTATTGTAATGGCCTAGACATGTTGGTCTATAGACCCATGTATTTTTTATGTTTTTTTTTATATATATTTAGGTTAATTTGAAAAATATATTTATTGAACTCGATCAAATCTATGGTCTTGATCACAAGTTTGACAATTTAATCCACAATTCCTACATTTTTTTTATTATTATTATTTTGCATCTTTTTTCTAAATTAATATTCTGTTTTGTTTTTACATTTTTTGGATAGAAAATTTCTTTAATTATTTTATATGTATTTAACTTTCTAAGAGACTATTCTAATCCATCTATATATTTTTTTGTTGTATAGATGAGCTTTATTTTTTAAAATAAATAATATTTATTTTAAGATAATATTTATAATATTTGTAGCTTTCCATTTTATTGAATAAAAAATTAATTTAATAAAAAAACTTAAAAATATCTTATCTTACAAGATTAAATATCTTGATTTATACATGTCTCTTGATTTTTTTCATCTTTGTATTGTTAATAATTTTTTTTGGTTACATAAATAATTCATAGTGTATTAATTGCATGTTACATAATATGTTTAACTTATATTTAAATTTTATTTATTCATAAAAACACATGAAAAACAAAAGTCGTGAGAACTTGTTGAGGTTGGAGTATTATACTATTTGTTCTGCACGGAAAGTCCCCATCAGAAATTGAGCCTCCCACACTCTAGCTACATCATTGGCACGTGTCTCCACAATCAACTGAGTCTGAGAGCGTGCAACTCAGCTTCATCTTCACATACATTATCTATGAAGACATACGAAGATAGAAGGCAAGGAACCATGGCAGTAGACATTAGAATTATAAACTGGCTCTCACTCGGACAATTGTTCGGTCCACGCAGTTTAAACAGGCATAAATCTCTCCTTCCATCCCTGTCTCAGGCAGGGCAGCTCCATCGATTCTGCTAGCACCAGGTAACACATCATTTTTTTGCCTTCAGTTGTCAACTTTCTTTTCATCACAATGTATGCAGCGAAACGAAGTATATTCTACTTTCAAGCCAGAACTCACTTCCCGGCGATCTACAGCGGCATCCAGTGCCTGAAAACATGGGTTTTTTTCTGGCAAACCCGGGCTCCATCTGGATCAAAGGTCATTTGAACGACAGGTTCCATCCGGGCATGCAGTGATAAGTGATAATAAAGAAGCCGGTGGGACTGAGCTATCGAGTGCTATTGATAAATTAGGGAGAGGAGGGATAGATGTGAGGGCAGTGATCACTATAAGAAGAAGATGAAGGAGAAGATCAATGAAAAGATTGAGGATCAATGGGAATATTTCATTAATGGGATCGGTAGAGGGATCTCGATTCAAGTTGTCATTGAGGAGATTGATCCTGGTAATTAGCAGTACATGTTCTATTACTTGAAAGAAATCATTTTTGTTTGCTATAATGTTATTTGTGCCCTAAAAAATTAAAGCTTGGATATTTTTGAAATGCAAGTATGCAGGTGCTATGGGATTCTGGAATGCATTTCAAACTTTGCTTTCCAGTTTCATTACATTGCTACAGTTCTTGATTTGAAGTACGGTTTCTGGGATTTTCTTAATGTTGAGTGGCTGTTACTTATTTTTAGTGAATAGTTATCAAAGCTTCTTCTTTTTGTTATTCATATGGCTAGACAAAGCAAAAATGCCTATGTAACCAAGGGACAGATCATGATCTTTTTTTTTTTTTTTCTGTTTTATTAAATTTGGGTGTACAGGGCATATTATAATATATTATGTTTATTAAATTAATCATCTTACTTGAAAGTTTAAGTTGTTAGTAGAAATTATATAGTATAATTTATATTATTATCTAACAAATTTCCTCAAGTGAAAATCTTTTAAATTTGAAACTTACACAGACTCACACTATTTTGTACTTGATTTTTATTAAATAGAATAGAGATAGTAAGATTTAAACTCGCGACTGTTAAGTCAAGAAGGCTATGATATTATGTTAAAAAATTATCTTACCTCAAAGTTTAAACTGTTAGATGAAATTTCAAAATATAATTTATATTTTTTTTCTCAAACAATGTTTCTATACTTGTCATGCAAGGAGATATTTTTTATGGAGATTGCAGAACATGGTTTTGATTCAGGTCCCATTTTCTTCCTTGCAAATACATGGATTCAAAGATAACCCTGATGACATGTTTATCTTTATAAAGATGTTGCCTTTTAGAAAGAAAAGATAAATTATAAAATGGATTCAATATTGTCTAACAAAACTTGGATACTGGTAGATTTACCTCCAGGTTCTAAGCCAGTAGGATGTAATCGAGTGTTTAGAAAAAAATACAATATAGATGGTTGTATACAAATTTTCAAGGCAAGATTAGTTCATTATTTCGACAATTATTCTTCAATGGCAAGAATTACATCCATTAGAGTTTAGTTTCTTTAGAATCAAATTATAAATTATATGTTCATCAAATAGATGTTATAAATTTCTATTTGTTTAACATGAATGGCCTGTTTTCCCCCCTGAAAACTGAATAATTGTACTTGGTTTCGATAGTGAAAGCTGTTCGAGACCACCTCTTTTTTAGGGGGTGTAAAACAAATGGAGTTTAAATAAAGATGGGCGTAATTGAATTCATTATGGTAAACTTTGGAGCTTGTTCAAAAAAACAAAAACAAATATAGGATAAGCTTTAGAGCCGTGATTATAACTTCATTTTTGTTTTCTTTGTTGATTGAGATGCATATACATCACCGATGGCATCATACATACATATTGGGTTTTATAAATTCATGAGGATCTTTTTTTTTGGTGTGATATGAAGTGCTAGTATTTTATGTGGTGGCCTTTGCATGTTACTTGTTTTTGTTAAATTATTATGGTTATAAAAAAATATTCTGTAATATATTTTATTATTTTTTTTATGTTATATAAGATTTAAATGTCTCATAAGCTTTGTTTTGTCGGGGGCATTTTTGCTTTCAGATAGTTTTAAAATATTACCAAACATATTTTTCATTAAATGTTTTTTAGAATCTCGAAAATTAAAATAAAATAAATCATGAAAAATGTTTTTTAGAATCTCGAAAATTAAAATAAAATAAATCATGAGCCGTTGTCTGCTATGTTTCCTTTTATCTTTCCGGTTTGAGAAAACATTTGTATGTACACACACACACACACACACTTGAATTATTTCTTAACTTTTCAACATGAGATAATTATATTACACTTAATATTTTATCGATTATTTATTTAATCAACATCAACATGTGTCATTTTTCAAAAAAAAAAAAAAAACATAAAACAAAGTGAGATATTAGAACTTCAAAAGTTTTTTTCTTTCTATTTTCCTTGGTTTAGGTCATATAAACCTTCAAGTTGATTATAATAATTACATTTGTAGTATTTTATGCTAAGCTCTTAAGTTGGTGTTTAAATCCTGAGACGAGAGATCGTATGAATGCGTGGAGTAGCCTGCTTTAAGACCCGACTGGAGAGAGATTGAGTATCATTGTACAGAGTTGGCCGAATTATAGCTTGGAAAACGATGGAAAAAAAAAATACATATATATTTGTGATTTTCAAAATAATGACTAAAAGCCAACATGCAAGTAGTTTGAATCTCTCAAATTTCAAAATTTATATCTACTTCTAGACAACCACTAGAAACTTCCTCCGGGGTAATATTGTGAACGGGTGAGGGACACATAAATGGTTTTCAAGCCACAACAGGGAATAATACAATGGGTGAGAAAATATGCTACTTGAAGACCAAAATATGCTACTGACCTTAAGTGTCTCCATCAGTATTTTTTTGGCAGTCCCCACACAGCCGTTCCATCACCGGGGAGAAGCCAGGAGCAGTATTTTATGCCAATCATACTCTATCTGAATTGCTTAGCTCATTTCTTTCCTTTACGAGCAAGAAAGCGATCCCTGGCTGCCTGAATTCTACTTTCACTGTCATCTGGAACTCCAGCAACAGCCTCCTCTTTCTTTGGCAAGGAGGAGACCTTTTTCTCATTTTCCTCTCTGATACTATGACCAGATCCCCCACTGCAAAAATAATAATATATATAAAAAAAGAAATTAACTCAATATTGTCAGCACTATTGTCTTTTGTACTTTGCTTGCTGGCTTGAGGGATTGGTGAAAGAAAACTAGCAATCTTACTAAGAAAGGGGACTTAAAGGAAGGGAACCAGATAAGAATTATCTTTTCTTGGCTAATGGTGAAAGGCCATGAGGAGAGATTCTGTGATCCATGGATCTCTGATTGGAGAAAGGAAAACGAAAAATGAAAAGATATAGGGATATTTTACTAGGAATATGAGGTTGGAACTAGAACTAAGCCCACCCTCTTATTTTACTAGGAATATGAGGTGGAACTAGAACTAAGCCCACCCTCTTATTATAAAAATTGCATATTTATCAAATTTACCTTAGCTTGTCGATATTCAACTTCTCAAGCTTCTTCAAAATGGGGCTGACCCATTCCATCTCTACAGCACATACATTGCGCATAAATGGACGGGAGGTGGCAATGAGTTCATGATACACAATGTAGTTTGGAAACATTCCATCTTCATCTGTTTTCAGAGTAGATGATGGATGCACCTGAAATCACAATTTTCAGTTGAAATGGCAGGTGACTTCAAATGTCACAAATAGTAGATGTGATATAGATAAATTTACAAATCAACTTTACTATTATCTATTAAATGTTTTTTTCCTTTGTCGAATACACAAGCAATTGTTGCAAAAAACATGTATTAATACAGATGCAATTGTTGCAAAAAACATGTATCCATGTCCCGAAAGAGAAGAACCTGGGAGCTTCAGTTTCGTACCAAAAGCCTCAACCAGCAATTTACCCTTCTTCTCCTTTTAACATAAACCAGATATAAAGCTTTTATAATCTCTTTTCATGAATTAAATACAAGGTTATCAAATTGACCAAATTCATTATTATGCCCATATGAACAACAGCTGAGATTCAGAATAAAATGACTACCATATTTGAGCTTCAATACCTGAACTAGTTGGGGTTTGAAACCTATGGTTCTAAAGCCATTGTGCTGTACCATTCTCTCAGCAAGCTTATTTGCATAGCCAACACACAAAGCCTTCCTCAAATTCTTGTAACCCCGTTGTCTTTCTTTATATCTTTCATTAGTTCGTCCATTTAATGAACCTGCTTCAATATAAACATAATTTCAGGTCAAAATACACACTCACACAGTATATACATAATCCATAGGATAGTGAAGCAGAAAAATGCACAGGGAAGAATACCTCCCAACTAACTAGACAGAAAATTCAAAGTGTAAAATGCAGAAGCTCTTCCACACATTCTCTTATTCCACAAAGATCGTGAATGATCAAGTTCATTTGTGTTTAACTTCTGCTAAAAATACATAAGATGATTAAGAAATTCTAGGCAACTATAGTGTGATTAAAAGTGCAAGGCACTTTAGGTTGCAAGATGCTTCATCACAAAATGTGCCAGCCTGGACTCTCACTGGGATGAAGCTAGGAGCTAGTTTGCTGATATGTATATATTGACAGAAATAGATGTTCACACGTGCACTTGAAAGAAATTAAGCAACTACAGACACTAATATCATCATCATCATCAAATAAAAGCATTTGTTCAACATACAAGTTTAACACTGTCATCCTTGTAAACCCATTATGAAGTGAAAAAAATTCATTTTAATATCACACCACAAGCACTATTCAAATATCACCATATCAATATCACATGAAGTGCAGGGTAGGGTAGAGAGTTGTGGTTAATCCTGAATGTGGCCACTAATCGGTGGTTTTCAAGGGAAGGCACAACCCCAAGGAGTTAATTTCATCAGCATCCACTACATCATAATCATCAACATCCATTGTCTCCTTGCCTCCATCACTATATTCATAGTCTTCAATCTCTTCCTTTGTTTTCTCTGGGATCAGTCTCTTCCTTTTCAGCATTTGCTATGAACTTGACTACTTTGCACTTGTATTTGTGCTCGTTTGTTTCCTTCTGTATCTCCTCATTTATGAATCCCCAAATTTTCTTATTAGTTACCATATCACTTCATGTCAAATTCTCCTCGCTAAATACTAAACATCTTCTGTGACTGTATATGAGGTGCCAACACCAGTGATGTCAGAAGGTGCTTGCTGAGGTGCCAGGTCAAGGCATACTGTTAGCACCTCAAATGCCTATAGGCAAGGCAGATTGCTAAGGTATTGCAGGCCTGCACTTCTCCTAGAGCATTGGACATGGGAGGTGCTTGCCTAGCTAATTTGTCTCTTACAAAATTCCTTGTATTTATTTTGCATTGTTCTCCCTCTGATCGCCTTTCTACCTTAAACTGGACTTATTTTACAGGAGGTCATTCATCTTCTGTTTGTAACTTCATTTCAATATCGAGCTAAAAAATTGAGTTGCCACAAACATGAAGAAAAAATAAAGTATTTCCTTTAAAAAGAAAAAACAGCAACCAGCAGAACATCTATAACTATGCCCAACAATTTCAATGATACTGGACAACAAAACTAAACATGAAAATGACATCTTGCCAATGAAAGAGATTTAGACATGTGAAATAAAGAATCTCTTTTGAAAAATTATCTGTATGATACCATATCAAAATATAGGTGTCAATGTTCCTAAAAATAGTACTAACCCTTTGCTATTTTTTGCATTAACTGGGACAACTGTCTTCGCACATCTTTGACAAACATCATCCCTCGCACCTACAGATGGTAAACCACATACATTATCACAGCTAAACACCAGGCTGAGTTTGCTGGTATCCATAAATAGGAGCCTTGGCTTCTTTTAATTGCCAAAGGCCCAGGCATTTGCGAGAAAATGAGAGCACATATGGATAATATGTAGCACAGACAGTGCATATTCCTCTGCCTTTCAGCCCAATAAAAGAAATAAATACTTGAAAAAACACACTTGATTTAGAAGTAACTTTTTATCAGATAGGAAAACATGTGATTGTATGACTTAATGTCGGTCTAGCAAAGATGATTTGGAAATTGGTCAAAATATACCAAGCTTTTACATGCAGATGAAAAAATTACCTGCAAACCATTGTTTTTGCACCAGCCAATATCAAATTCGTTTTGATCCCATTGCTCAAAAATCTGTAGTAGCTGAATATGATCACCCCAACCAGAACCATCAGGAAGGTCAGGGGGAGGGTGTTTCCTCTTCTTTTCATTACTCTTGCCACTGCAGAGTCAAAACCTTAATTAAGCTTTGAGGCAAGTGTACATTTTGTTACTATGAGTCAAAGGCACATATATACACATCATAACTGTGAGTCAAAGGACACACACACACATCATTACTGTGAGTCAAAGGTGAAACTCAAGTTCATTCTGCAGTTAATCAAAGTGGATCAATTAATCATCAATGCCAGTTTTTCGGCCTTCAATAATTCAGGTATTTAAGAAGGCAGTTTTAGAATACAAAAACTAGTCTTTTTTTTAGCAAGAGAAAAGCACAGATAGGTGCTACCCCAACATTATTTGAGTAGCTGTTTAGCATGTAGAAAAATTATTAGCATCTTGACTTTTCTAGACACCAACAGAAGCCTATGACTATCCACAAGTGGTGTTCCTTTAGTTAAACAAATTAGCATCGGCATATGGTTCTCAAACAATTTTTAGATGCACGTCACTGGTATTAGGATCCAGCATTTTTAGTGATGCAAGATAATATCTCAAAGTTGGAATAAGAGCGACAGACATAATTTAGTTAATTAGTAGCCCAAAAAATGCAAAAGGTAATGGGATCACAAAACATGCAGCTCAACAAAAGATCAGGAGACAAGAAAATAATCAAATAAAGGAAAGTAAACAGAAGCTATATTATTTTACTCATTTAGCTTTTCATTTTAATTTCTCTATTTTTTTGGTTAGCAGAGTTGAGATGTTACCTATATTGACACTAGTCAATTCCAAAATAAAAGACATGCTTTGAAATAATAACAGCTTGGAAAAAGCCAAAAAGGACCATCAGGTGAATAGTACAAACTAGCCTTTGTGCAGCTAGTAAAGTGGTTTCCGCTGACAACATGGCAGCCACAGTCAAAGCCTGGGATAAGCAACCATTCTCATTTGCCTCCATCAACGTTCTTGAAAGTGAAGGTTCTAGTGGAAGTTCTGAATCAAAAGCAGATTATTGTCAGCAAACTTGTGACATAAATTTTTATTTTATAGATATCAAAAGCATGCAAACTTTTAAAACTGCTTAGTATAACACATAATTTTAGCTGATGAGTGAGCATTATAAGTTAAGAAAAAAGAAGGGATTAGCAAGCACTGGAAGTTTATGGAACTCGTGGCAGTAGATATTCCAACATTTTTGTTGTGAATGATCATGTTAACTAGGCATCAAGACGCTGGTTGAGAGGAAATTTGTGTTGGTAGTTCTGAACATCTTTCCTTTTCTACTCTTACAGAACTGTAACTAGTGAAAAGAGAAAACAAAATATACAGTTGCATTTTTCCTGCCAGAACTTCAATAAGACCGAGAATTAACTTCAAAGTTATCCAGTTAGTAGTTGATGGGAGGAAATTCAATCCTTTCCAAATAACTGCAAGTGGCAAAAGTAAACACTATCGCTGATACATGGACCCTGACCACCGCCACAAGATAGTAAGTGATATGACAAATATAGTTCACTCAAACAAGAAAAGGTCCGATAAGATGATGAGTAGGCAGCTGTTGATAGCACGAAGATTAATGCAATACTTACTGAATGGAAAAAATGTATATAACAGAAAAGATAGAAGGCTGTGATGCATTAGAGCAAATGATATTGGTTCAATTTTTAAAAGCAAATTTGACAAAACCCCAATAAAGCACTCTAAATTATGGGCACACTCAAGAATTTAGTGAATAGGAGCAAATAATGAGCGGGATTAAAATCCATTACCAGCCATTGTTTTCCCAACACTTGTGATCAACCCAGTATCGTCTATGGCATCAATGAGATGTAGTTGCTTTAAAGCATCTTCTAATGACTCAACTGAAATACAGACAATCAGATTTAGGTTCCATATACTACATAGAAGAAAGCACAAACGGTTCTCTTATGCTCTCTAGTATCTAGTTTTTTCTTAGCAGAAGGCAGTGGAGAGATAGATGTTGGTTGAGAACTTAGATTTTAGACCAGGAACATGTAAATTGCTTACATGAAGGGGGATCAAGAAAATCAAACTTGAGAATGTCAATATCTGGCAGATCTAATGATTTCAAGTAAAGAACACTCCCAGCAAGAGAAGACCGCTGTATTTCAGGAACTGTTACATCAAGGAATTCTTCTTGGTAAGCCTCAGAGGAATATAGACGATAGCACTTTCCAGGTCGTGTTCTTCCAGCTCGCCCTGCACGCTGATTTGCCTGCACCCTGCAATAAAATAAACCAGAAGAGTTACCTTATTGCCAAGGAAAAAATATTTGCAGAATTAGTATATTTGGTGATGCATCTCCAGTACATTTGCAGAAGTCTTTTGGGTGGAAAAAGCATCATGCATTTGACATCTTCATATCAAAACCATCCAAAAGCACCCAAAAAACATCAATTTTTTGGTTTTTCAACCCAGAAGCACTTGAAACACATTACCAAACCCTTAGTATTTACAAAAAGATAACTGAGAGGGTAAGTGAAGCATAGGTGCTACAACATCTCAATGAATTTGTTCCTTTTCTTTTGGAAGTAAATAAAATACTATGGGGAAAAAAAGTCTCAGAAAATGCGTGGAGAAACCTTCAGGTACTTTTCTCGCCGTATTGCAGGCCAGTGATGAAATGCAGGCTTAAATTCACTGCATGGATGCACTAATGTAGTGGAACAGCGGTAATATTGCTGCTTTTAAGCAGCAAATACAGACACAAAAAAACAAACAATTTTCAACTTATTAACCACACCTAACACTAAAAATAAGCATTCCCTGCAAAATATGGGAATCAAGTGCCCAGAATACTCTGAATCCAATTTCTCATGGCTCAAGCATGCCTATAAAAAGATTGAGAATCTACCAAGTAATAACCAAAACACTTGTATAAACATTTTGTGTCAGCTTACAGGTCATGCAATGTATGTCTCAAAATATATAATGAAGAATGATGACAAGAGGTCATGCAATGTATGACTCAAAATATATAATGAAGAACATAGCTTTGCTGATAATGAAGAGCATGGTCTTGTAACAAAAAAGGTTTCTTGATATATTTTTCCAATTCACCCCCAACTTGTATGGATATAGTTAAAAGCAAACAAAGACAAATAGAGAGAGAAAAAAGCAGTAAGAATGCAAAACCATAGTTACCCATTTGAGTAATCAAATTTATTGCAAAATGCATTTGCTCGGATATATGGCATAGAGTGAGGCTGGCAGGACAGATCTCTTCTTTACCTTCTCATCAATCTCAATGACCACCATTTAGCACAAATAAAATAGTATTGCACAATGGGAGAAAGAGAGCCTTGGAACAAGATTTTGTGGTTAGAAACAAGACTGACTCATGCATGGAAAACAAAAGAGTACAGCATTTTCAAATATAAGGGGAAAAAATAAAGAAATTTCAATTAGACTGCTTACTTGCTAATTTGAACAATATCGAGAGAATACATGCCAGTTGATGGGTTGTATTGCCGTTGCTTTACATATCCAGAATCAATAACATATCTGTCATTGAAATATAATTTGCAACCAAAATAACAGATTAGACATTTAGAAGGCAAATGAATCAGTGATAGAACAACAATCTTGACATGAAAATTGTTAAACAAAATAAACATGCACAAATTGCAAAAAGAATACAATGAAAACAAAAGGCACTTGTACATGATAAGTGTGTGATTGTCCTTACACAACGCCATCAACAGTCAAAGAAGTTTCAGCAATATTTGTTGCAACGATAAATCGCCTACAGTTTGGAGGTGGAGGACTAAACACACGCACCTGAAGGGTCATAGGAAACACATGGCTGTTAACCACAAAAGTATACGGAATTGCAAGGTAAGATTCCTGCTAGGCTTGCTAATTCATCAGTTTCTTTTTCACTTGATTGAATGGTGTGAAAGAATCAAAATTTTAGTTCAAAGAAAGACAAATATGAAATGGAATGATCCCAAAAGGGATCCCTACAATTGCAGGCATAGAGTTCAATAAACAAGCTTACTTGGTTTCATCTGTGGACAAAAAGCAAAAAAGAAAGACCTGCCTGCAGTTCAGGTGGTAAGGAACCATGAAGTGGAAGGATAATTGCATCCATGCAGGAGCCTTCCTCTAGGCTTTGAACTCTATCCTCCAACTTTGAAACCATTTTTTCTATATCATCCTGCACGGTGCCAAAGGTGACTTTTTACAACCAATAGCACAAAACTATTAATCATCAAAGTTGAAGGGTGGAGCTGAATTCAACAGCACCTGTCCGGTCATGAAAATTAAGACATCACCTTCTGGTTCCCGAACATGTATATCTGAGGAACAATTGGCAGAAAAACCTCACCAACAAGCTAAATTATCAAACAAAAAATATAATTGACAAAACATTGCTGTTCACTGCCCTTTTCAATATATTGAAACCAGAGAGGAGCATGTGGTTACTGGAAATGTGGGGTGTTTCAGATGCATTAGCAAAAGGCTCTCAAAAAATACATCACTATCATTTCCTAAATAGTATATGTAAATAATGGCAACATTAGCTGCCAGCAGAAAACGAAGCAGGCAGCCAAATACACATTCTACCCACCTACTTATCTACCCAAACAACTTACTGCAGATTTACTCAACTCAATTAGATCCCAATCCCAAATATTTAGGGTCGGCTATTCATTCCCTTCATTGTTTGGTCCATGTCAGATAGATGTAACTAACTTAATGCTGCTGTCAACCAATGACAACACTCCGGTATCTGAGCTTCAGAACAGAAGTGCTGGATGCAGCATAATGTCCACAGCTAATTGAATAAGAAAATAGCAAAATAAACACTGAAAATGAAAATACCCTCAATTCACCCTCATTAAGATGGCAACTGAAACTTTTCATAGCTTACACTTCCTTTAGTACTCTGAACAGAAGATTGCAGCCCACTTTGCAATTTAAATTTGTATTATTGACATCCTATGTCAAGGCGCAAGAGATGTTAAAGTTAATTTATACTGTAACAAAACAAAGCATAATAAAAATTGAAAACCTGATTGGTGGTGGTGAATGATAAGCATCTGGAAACGAGTGGAAGAATAGCTACGAATTCTTGAAATATGCTCATTCTTTCTATTTGAACAAAATTTCAATGAATACCAGTGCCAATTTTATTAAAACTTACACTCCGTATATGTCAATCCTGGACCTATATCTGCTGCAGTTACCTAATTAATACCCCGTTTGTTTATAGAATTGGCAAAAGGGAGGGGATATTTTTATATGAATAAACGCCAGAAACATGTCCATTTAACGATTTCCCACCATGTACTATGGATGGTTATTAAATGATGGAAATTTATAGTAGGAATCTCTAGGGGAATGAAACATGACATTAATTGATGCCAAACACAAAGGAATACTGTCTTTTCATACCCATAGCTGTTCTTAAAGAAGACTCGATATAGCTTTTAGGACTCTCCTCACTGTACATTATTTCCACCGGGTATAACTTTCCAGGAACATTCAATACAGGGCAATCCGAAAAGAATTCTGATACTTTTTCACCATCTAGAGTAGCTGAAGTGATGAGAACCTTCAATTTGGAGGCCCGCACTTTAACCAAACGTTTCACCAGTCCCAGCAAAATATCCCTGAGGCAGGACCAATTGATAAAAATAGTGAACATGTGGTGAAAAAAAAACAATATAACCAAACAAATCATATTCCAAAGGCCTTCCTTACGTGTTTAAACTCCTCTCATGAGCTTCATCCAATATGATCACTGAATACTGATCAAGCTCCGGGTTAGACAGACATTCGCGAAGGAGCACTCCATCAGTAAGGTACCTGAGCAGTTCACCGTGCTATAATTAATTAATAAGACATGACAAAAGAAGAAATTAAATATATATATATATATATATATATATATATATATAGTTGGATTGAGCTCCCTTACTTGATACGGGTCAAATCTGAAGTTCTGTCTTCAAATCGAATGGCATAACCCACTTCCTCCCCAAGAGTAACGCCAAGCTCCTGCGCGACGCGTCTGTTAAAGAGCCATACATACAAGTTTAGTAAGCAGCAACAAATTTAGCAAACACACTAAGAAGTTAGTTGGACGCTGTTTTTGAGACCTAGCAACAGATACGGCGGCGACTCGACGGGGCTGAGTGACGGCGATTATTCCGGATTTGGTGTAACCTCTGCGATGAAGCATCTGAGAGAGTTGAGTACTCTTTCCTGAACCAGTCTCTCCAATTATCACTACCACAGCATTATCTTCCACGGTTTTCATTATTTTTTCTTCAAATTGCACTATGGGAAGATGATTCGCCATTTGATAGAAAACAAGAAGAAATTGACCTACAGCTTGACAGGAAGAGGTTACACCCTGTTCTTGAACCTCAACCGTCTCTGGCTCTCTGCTGCTTGCTATTTTTCAAAACATGCCCCTTTTTGTTTTTGGAATGTCGTTTAACATATTTGGGACCGACTCGTCGTCTTCTAATCAGTTGTCTAATTGCCTTCTTGACAACGTGTCAACTTTTCCCTTCTGGTTATGCGGAGAGCTTCGTAAAAAGAGTAAATTATTACTTTTTATTTAGTCCCCAATTTATGAGTATATTGTATATTAGTCCTTATAGTTTTGAGAATCGCTAAGAAACTCAAAATGTCCAAAATACATTTTTTGAAACGCCCTTTAGATTTTGTTTTATTTATATAGGTAAGATTGGAAAAATTGACAAATAAATAGGTAATTGGAAAACAAGTAATTAATTGTAGCGGATAACTAATTTATAAAAATACAAGAAATTAGGGATTAGATAGGCGGGTTTTACAACCAAAGGGATTTAACTAACTATTTTGCTATAACACAGGGCTACATAATAGTCGGCTCTTTTATAGCACATTTGTTTTTACATTTTAAAATTAATTAAAAAAAATATTTTTTTCAATATTTCAAAGTAATTTTCTATTTTTAGATTGTTTTAATGTGTGATATCAAAAATAAATTTAAATAATATATTATTTAATATATTTTTAAATAAAAACACTTTAAAAAATAATTATTGTCGCAATATAAAATGTGCCTAGTAAGATGTTTATTTTTGTGTTTAAGATTGTATATTCAGTGCATTTTCAAAAGCTTGTTTGACTTGGAAAAATTATTAAATTGATATATTTTTTTTAATTATATTGATATGTTGATTTTAAAAATAAAAATAAAAATCTAATAAAATATATTTTAATATATATATTTTTTTAAATATTTTATAAAACTATCTGAAATCATATTATCAGACACTAGGTTTATCAAACTATTTTAAACCACTCTTTTTTACATTAAAAAAAAGAAAAGGAATTGTTGTTCAATTTTGATTTGATAACCAAATCATTTTATTAGCACAAGATTAAGGAAGTGTTTAATACTATGTTTTAAAAATATTTCTGAAAAAAATGATTTTTTTATCTTTTTATCTTTTATTTTAAATTAATATTTTTTAATATTTTTATATCATTTTCATATACTAATATTAAAAATAACTTATAAAAGATAATTTCAACCATACTCACAAACATGCATCGAGGAAGTATCATTTCAAAGTAAAACAAAACTTGAAATACAACATGGTAATAACCCATGCAATGGTAATTAAAAATGGTCTTGTTTTTTAAAAAAAATAGATTTTGACTGGCCAATAATTTTATCCAATTTAATTTAAAAATCTTGACCAATGAATGAATTATGGCTGAATTTAGGATTTTAAAAATAGTTGTGAAAAATTTAGAAATATCATTATTTGCTGATTATATCAAATTTGATCCTCAAACTTTTGATTGTTATATATAATTTGTTTTGAATATTTATTTTTCAATTCCATCTCTTAAAATTTAATTTTTATATTAATTTTGGTTCTTATTTTTATAATTGCTATTTGCTTTTTTCTTATCATTTTTTTATTGTTCCTCATTTTCTTTATTGTTACGTATTTTATTTGAAATAATTTATGAAATTTTAATTATTATTATTTTAATTTATTCACCTTTTATTAAAAAAAATTAGATTTGATTTCTATTATTTTGATTATCATTTATTTTATTTGAGATAATTTATGAAATTATATTTTTTTTCAATTTCATTCTCATTCAACTTTTTAATTTGTAAGATTTGTTCCTCATTATTTTAATAAACTTGAAAAAAAATTAATTTATTAATAAATTATTTTCCAGATCATTTTCCCATTTTCCCCGGAATTCACTTTCCAAAAGGAAACCACTTTCCAGCAAACAAACGGGGTTTTAGTAACACTATTTATCATTATGACAAACCCGGAGCAACTAGAGACCAGAAGTTTTAGCAAGGCCAGGGTGCAGAGGAATTATGATATAGGAGAAGAAGTAGTACTTCTTTAGGCCCAGCCTATTCACGTAAAATATGCAACTTAGTATTTTATTTTATTTACAGTCCAAAGATCTCTCTTTTTTCTTGCCAAAAATGGCTTCTCTTGTGATAAGCTTGATTCCCCTCACCCATAGTGTGGCCATTTCAACCCCACCTTCACACACAAAATGCACCTCCTTGTTCTTTGTAGTTATCACATGGAACATTCCAGGGTCCTCAACATCGAGCTTCTTACGACGATTCCAGCAGAATTTCATGCTTGGACCAACCTCAGCAACCTTGCAAACTACGTTTCTCTTGCTTGACTTCCCCCATCGCAGAACCCCGGAAGCATCCACCATCCTCAATGATTTGTAATGAGGAGCCCCTTTTCCACACCTTATGTGTTTCCTGACACGACTCCCCTCCAAAACAAGCTGTCGAGATAGCTCGTCCAATATTACATGCTCGGCCTCGTTTTTATAGCCATTCTTGGTTGCAAGAGACAGTGCAGTTTCACCTCTTTCATTCTCAATATCGCATTGTGCCGCGCTTGAGATTAGAAGCTCACAAACTCTACCATGCCCCCCTGTTGCAGCTAACATTAGTGGAGTGTATCCATCACCATCAGATGCATTGACATCATAACCCTTGTTAGCTAACATGCACACCAAATCTAAGTCTCCCCTACGTGCTGCACAATGTAGAGCATGGATGCCGGCAGAATAGTTATATCCCTCATTGAGTGCACACTCTATCATCACATTTTCAATTGCCTCATCGTGTTGGTTTAACTTTGCCAAGCTGATTGCCGTGTCGCCAAATTTGTTCTGAAGCGTTATATTAGCTCCAGCGTAGACTAGCAACCGGAAAGCCTCGATGTAACCATTAGCTGTTGCAGTCATGGCAGCAGAGAATCCATTATCATCTTGTTCATCGAGATCAATATAAGACAGCTCAATAAGTTTTTTCAAGGCCTCAACAGCATTTGCTTGAACCACACATTTTAAAGGAGAAAACACTGCAGCATTGCTTGACTTGGCACTCTTCCCATCTCGAATCACATCTATCACAGTTTGCTGAAAGCCAAGAGCCCATTTAGCTGACCTTGCTATTGAGCTAGCAGACAGACCAGCTGAATTAACCAGACCAAGATCAGCACCAGCTAAGACAAGAACTTTTAGGCACTCTTCTTGCCTGTACCTAGCACAGATCATTACGGCAGTTTCTCCGGAATCTGTTCTAGAGTTGAGATCACAGCAAGCGAAGATCAGTTGTTCAAGAACTTTGGGTGTTCCAAGACGTGCAGCTAAATGCACAGGACGCAAATCATTTTTCAAAGTTGTTTTCACTGGAAGTTCTTTATCTACACCGTAATATAGTAACACTTCTGCTGCTCGTGCATTACTGCATAGAATGGCATGGTGGATGAGAATTCTCCCAAAGTGGGGGATGTTAGGTGAGAGGTGCTGAAGGAGCATGCACAATATAGCACCACTGGCTTCAAAATACTCCACGGCACACCAGGTGATTGGATACGCTTCAGCTAATCCAGCACCAACTCGGAATTCTTCCCCGGTATCCATGTCCCAAGACCAGGCTCCCAGGCTCACCTTCATATCCATCCTAACACCAGCCTGTTTTCAATTGCAAAAGTTAAAAGCCATGGCGAATGATCAACAATACATGTGCTAAAAAAATAATGTTTGATCTAAAAATTACTTTCTCTAATGTACCAAAAAAAGTAAGGTCATGTCAAAAAATGGCAAAAATGAGGACCACCATAAAAAGTATATCGATTTCATTCATATATTGCACATTTTAACTGAAACATACCTGAGGACCCCATACAGATATTTGGGGACAGAACCTTTGTTGTTGTAAAAATGTATGACCAGATTAAATTCTCAAAAAATGACACCATTCAAACAGCAGAATAGTTTTAAAAATCGTGAACACCATCATGAGCCAAGAATAAACCAGAGTAATCTTCAAAAGCTATAAACCTAAGGACTTGCTAAGCACATACACAAAGTAAAGTGTGGTTCTTTAGTATCTATAGAATGTCTCATGTGTGGACAAAATTCAATGCATTAAATCAAGTTAGGAGGGGTAGATGCTCCGCTGAGCTCACTAAGCTAAGACTGATGGTTCAATTCTTCCATTAGTAACTCCTTTTATGAGAATATTCTGGCAAGGCACAACTCACACTTCAAGCAACAATATCAGGTTGCATAGCTTTCACTTCCCCTACACTTCGAACATGTTATCCTTGATATATGTCATTTTGACTAGGATCGCTAGAAGATTCATCTTTTATGAAGTGTTTCGCGAACTGTGATAGTTAGGAAATAGAATGTTTACCTGCAGCAGCAACTTAACAACAGAGATCTGTCTACTAATAATGGCAGCAACAAGTGCATTACAGTCAACATTAGCATGAAGTGATGGCTTAGAAGATCGAAGCAGAACCCTGTCAATTGCGTTGGCATCTACTCCACACTGTCACAACTTTAGAGTCTCAGTGTAAATTCACAATATCAAATTGGTGCGTTTAAATTCAACATTGCTGTGCAAAGAAAATTTTTGAAAACTTTCTCATAACAATAATACATTGGACCATAAATGCCCTCACTGTTGGGTTATGTCACTACTTCTCTTCACAAATAAAAGCTAGTCAAATTGACAAGTGATGTACTTGCTGGAAGAAAAGGTGAATCAAAGTCTAAAATGTTGCACCTTTTTTCCATTATTAATTAGAAACAAAGTAAAAATATGGTAAACATGCATTATTTTGATCCATGAAAAGGATTGTCAAGGAATCTAATATCCTTCATAATCCTGTCGTACTTTCCCAACTTGTCAAACCCTTGAAATCAGTACCAGTTTCTAGTGTGTAATTGATCAGCTCAAAGTTTTGAAGTCTACAATGCGGAGCTTTTTAAGTGACATGAGTGGTTACCTTGATGAGTGTGTCGACTACATTGGCAAACCCTCTACAGCATGCAGATACAAGTGCATGAACAGCAACCTGTGGGCGTATCAGGTAGGACTCCATGAGCAGCTCTGCAGGCCTGGCCTGCCCAAGGTAGCTTGCCTCTAATAAAGCCTCCTCGCACGCCTCCTGAGATGCCCCAGTTTTCACTAGTACGTCTAATATATCCAAATGGCCCTCCCTTATTGCTGCTGTTGTGGCGTAGCCTCGAAACAGTTTCTGATTTACATTGGCTCCAAGACTCTACCACACAGCATGACAAATTTTAAAACGGCAAAAAGGCATAGGTATTCTATACTGAAAGTGAAAAGGATAAAAATGATGGCCACCAATTCTCAATGTGACCGTAATTCTTTTCTTGGCACCAAGCAAAGCAAGAGCCAGCTACGATATAGTCAATAAATTGAAACAGCATCATCAATTATTAAGTTGATGTAGTCCATTCAGTGTAAGAATATAACAAATCAGAACATTTATTAACCAAGCAATAAAGGGATTTTTTTTAAATTACATTTAATTTTTATTTTATTTTAACATGAATACAAATATAAAGCAATGTGTGCAAGGTATAATCATATAATAGAGGATCCAGTAGCAAGAATTTGGGATTTAGAAGTTTGTACTCCCGTGGTCTCATATTCAAGCTATATGGTTGTTTACATAATGTTACTGAAAGTTTATATGGTCGTTAACTTCTAGATCTGTGCAACTTATCAAAATACACACAAACTAACCCGAATAATTATATTAATAATAAAATAATAAAATAGTATAAATGGTAAAAGTCATGGCAGAAATTACTAATAGAAGGGGAAAAAAGGCCTGATTTCTCAAATGAATCAAATCTTTGACCTGAACTCACCCTTTGGAGTTAAAAGGACAGTATAATAGATGGAATATTATAAAGGGAAAGCTATGTTCGATTGAGCCCAGATTTTAGATAAGCTCTCTGCAGGATTTTGGTGGGCAAAATTGTACTTGGCATATGTTACGTGGAAGATTCTTAGTATCCAAAGTAGGCAGTTTTGGAAATAGCTTTCAGTTCTTCTGTATTGAACAAGGGTCACCGGATCCAAGGGCCATAGTTATAAGGCTTATAAAATTGAGGGACTAAAGAATAATTTACATTTAATGAGTGTTGAGAAGATCATAAAATCTGCAGCAGACGTCACATAATCTCTCGCAGGCTTATTTGTCATTGCAAAAATTGTGCTGAAATGAATTGGAGAAATAATAATTAAAAGAAATTTATACACATTCATAACTATTTATCCCCAAATCATTCTCATGAAGGCAATCCTCAAATAATTTTAAGGATTTGATGGTTTTGATTTTACTTAAATTTTACCGTTACTTATTTAAGGAATTTGTTGACGCAGTTGCCCTCTTCCTAGCTGGAATCACAGTAATCAAAGTTCAAATTTAAAAAACAAAATCACCATAATCAAAATGTTTAGCAATTAACATGCAAAAAAGCAGTGATGATTGCCCTATATCAAGATGATTTAAACAACACTTTTTTGTTTTTGTCTACCACGAAAAATGAATCAAACTCTGTTCTGTCTGAAAATGAAGCGAAGATCTAACACCAGGAGAGGGAGGGAGGGAGAGATGAGGGGAGGGTGAGTGAGTTTCTTACCAGTAGCTTTCTGACAAGTGTTAAATTCCCGGCATGAGCAGCGAGGAAGAGAGCAGTGACGTCGGTCTTGAACTCCTCGTATTCGACATGAACTTCATGTGCCGACTCATCGTGCAACAAAACTTCTGTCTTCTTTGACTTCAAGCTGACAGTCCCGATAAAGTTGACGTCCACTAAGGGATCTTCAAGACACTGAAGTGCTAGTTTTAAATCATTATCATGCGAGGCATCGACGAGTTTCTGTGAAACCTCCGCCTGGTAATCAACTGGAAACACGTGTTTTCCGGCTAGAAATACCGCGCCGGAGTTCCCAAATACTGTCATTTCTCTCACTTCTCCGTGTGGAATAGCCTCCACGTCTCGATCTCGCCTGCGTGCAGGAGGACAAGGGAGGGTATAGGAGAGGGTGGTCAAGGAGGGAAAGGAAGCGTTATATTTATTTTTGGGAGTGGTTTGACCGTGGTTAAATGGTTCGCTTGACCACGTCGTCACCTGATTGCGGGACCTTCTTAAGATGAGGTCCGGTAATTAATTCTAGTATGCATGTTCTTGTCTCTATTTAACGAGGAACGAGGTCCACGAGGGGCAAAAATAATTTGTTTAAGAAAAAAAATTTATAGCATTGTTTTGTGCCATTTGGATGGATTTTGTGTATATAATTTTTTTATGGGATATTATTTTTGGATCATTAATTTATTATTAGATTTACATGAAAATAATTATATATTTGAGGATTATCAATATAAAATGAAATCTAAATTAAAAATGATATGTTGAATATTTTTAGGTGATTGAATTTTTAGTATATTTAATAAGATATGCATTTTTAATGTGTAGATACTAAAGTGTTGATCCTATTTTTGCGTCTATTTAGGAGTGTGGTCATGATTGTTTTTAAAAGTATTTTTTATTCACAAATATATTAAAATAATTTTTTTATATTTTTTTAATATTTTTAATATGCGCATATAAAAATGATATAAAAATATTAAAAATTTAATTTCAAATAAAAAAAAATTAAAAATACTTTTGAAAACAAATTCTTAGTGCAGTCTGATTTCAATTACTTGAACACGTTGAAAGTTGGGTCATTGCGAATAGAAAATTTCTGTATTTTACTCGAACAGTGTCCATTGGACGAACTAAGAGGCTAAATCTCTACCACCTGCCGGATTTGGCCTGCATGTTGTGCCCGCAATGGTCTTTGTGTGCATCGCATGAAAGAATATCTGTTTGCATGGATTTTGACGATCAAAAAGACAAATGGCATGTTTTCAATTTTATTGAAATTATTTTTGAAAATATTTTTTTTTAGAAATATATTAAATAATAATTTTTAAAAATTAGTTTAGACAACAGCATTAAAATAATTTAAAAATATTATTTTTTAATTTAAAATAAAAATATATATAAAAATTATTTTTCAAAAAATATATTTTAAAAATGGAGTGCAGCAAGACTCGCTTTATCTTGGGGGTGATATCAAGTTTTTTATTGACACAAAAATAAACATCCAGGCATTGTTGGCGTTTTTATGGTGAAAAAATGAAAATTGATTTGACGCTCAAGAGATAATCTAAATATTTTCTAATATATATATATATATATATATATATATATATATATATATATATATTAAATATTAAGAGATAAAATATTATATCAACTTGAGTTAATTTGAAACAACATGTTAAGTTTTATATCATAAGTTATGATGACCCAATATAATAAAAATAAAAATAGATTATGAAAATCAATCTCTGGTTAGTATTGTTATCAAAATCGCGAGTTCACTTATAAAATTATACAATTTTAAGAGTCAAAATAAAAAATCTAGTTAATTTAGGTTAAAAAATAAGACCCCGTAAAAATCATTAAAATCTTACGGCTTGTAAAATTAAACCGATTTACTATCCCAGACAATTCCACTGATTTGACGCCAACTAGGCTCTCTCTCTCTCTCACCACTTAGGCCCTGTCCCCCCCGCCTTGTCCCCGCCATTTTTTAGGCAATAAAATGTTCTTAATTCTCATATGTTTATTTATATATTAACTTTAAAATTTATAATTAATTTTTTTTAAAAATAATTTTTTACTTTAAATTACTTTTTTTTTAGTATTTTTATATCATTTTCATGTGCTAATATCAAAATAATTTGTTGAAGTTGGAGCTAGTATTATCAATATCGGTGTTGGTACTAGTAGTGGTACTAATAATACTTTTAATAGTAATGCTTTTGATAAATATATTAAAAATCATGAGGAAGATGACAACAATGAAATTGATTTTAGTTTACATAGCATGCCAGCAAAATATTTGTTTTAAATTTATTAGTTTTCATCTAATGAAATTCTATAGACATAATTGTTTTGTAATGTATTTTTAGGTTATTTTAAATCATGTATGAACCTTAACTAATAACATTTTATTGTCATAATTATATTATATTGTAATCAAAAATATTTTATTTATGATTTTATGACTTTTCTACCTACACGATTTTAGTTGTGATTTTATGATTTTTGTACTAAAAAATTTCAAGTACAATTTTAAGATCCAAATGACTTTTGTGTCGTGTCAAATTTATGATTTTGACAACCTCGTTAATTAGTATAAATGTTGAATGATAAAATTTTAAAATAAATTATTAAAAAATAAAAAATACTCGAGTAAAATTACCAAATTCATTTTAAAATAAATAATTCAAATAGATTAGAGTGTGACCCAAAAAGATAGCCAAATTCATTTGAATCACTAAATTATCAAGTCAATAAATTAGTCATCGGATCAACCAAGTTTATCATGTTTTTTTATAATTATTTAAAAAAAAATGTATACTTCTAAGTTAATCAAGTTTGATTAGATCCACTAAGACAACTTATTAGAGTGGTCAAACAACTCAAAGTCAATATTCATGGTTTGTTAAATTAATTTCTTATTTCAATAACTATGATTACTCAAGAAATTAAAAATTGGGAGCACTAAATCAACAATTAACATTTTCGTTCACTTCCTAAAAACTTGTTTCTCCCCATGCCAATAATATACACGAGCCGTGTATTGTGCTTCGAGGGACATCCATCCCGGATTTTAGGAGTATTATTTAACAATAAAAAATCAATTATTATTTAAAGAGTTTAATGATAATAAAAATTAATTTTGATATTACTAGATTAGATAGAAAAAAACAAGAAAGTCAAGTCGCATTAGTGATCCACAATTTTTCCAGGCAGGAGATTAGGCGGCGGGAAATGATATTTTTTTTTTTAAGCCAAAATAGCACTGATAAAATAATATCACATGTTTTTATTGATATTTGGCTGAAAAATATAAAATGAACTGAAATTTAAATCGAGATAAAAATGATATTATTTTATTTTATTTTTAATTAGTACAAAACATTTTAGTTGAGACAAAATAAAATCGACAACTATGGTTCTTCTCCATCTGTACCCACTCCATTTGCCCATTGAGATCTAGACCAAAAAATTATTTTTAAAAATCATTTTCAAGCATAAATACTTGAAGATAACGTTCAAAGCCAAATTCTTTGGGATCAATACCTAAAAAATTAATGATTCTTTTTTACAAAATGAAAAGAGAAAAAAAAGGGGGGATGAAGAATCCAACGTCTATAAGATGAAAGAATTTAGCTCTGAAAATATGGGAGAAATATTATTTATAATTGATTTTTTTAATGTGTTAGTATTTCTACTAAACATTATTTACCAATATTAAACTTGAAACACTTCTCTCTGTCTAAAAATGTCTGATTATATTAAATGGGGCACTAATTAAATGGGCTTGGATCCAAACTATATTGTGATATTAGGTAAATGGGCCTGGGCTTATGTTTCAGACAAAACTGGAGCTTTGCAGACAGTGACTCGGACCCAGGTCGAATCCCAAGCGCTAGGCAGATTGAAAACGATCCAAGAATCAGAACCGCTGATTTTTTGCCAAGTCACAGTAGGCGGGTGTCTATGATACGTGTTACCCGTGGTCATCACAAGCACCCCCGTTAAGATCGAAAATCATCGCCGTCCATCTTGCATACTTAGTGACAGTCGGATTTCGATATATATTCTCTGAATAGTCCATTTCTCCTCTGGATTTGTTGCAGCTGAATCGACTCGAATCGTCAAAGCTTACCTGCTACATTTCTTGCCATGGTATAACGCTCTCTGTCCCTTTTTTTTTCCTTCTTAAATTCATTTCTCAGTCTTAGGGTTTCACTTAATCTTTCTGATTTTTTCGTAATTACAGTAGATAATCATGTTTTGGTGGGCTGTATGAAGGATTATCGAACGCATGTTTGTGTAGATCCAGTTATTTTTTGTTAGAAGCTTTAATCAAAGGTTATTAAGGATATTCTGTGATAATTTGTTTTTGAGTGCGTGCTTAGTGTTTAGGTTATTCTATTGTTTGCTCGTATTAGTCAAAATTTCAAGAATATTGTAAGACGAAATTTCTGAATTCATGATCCTGGCGGAAATTTTTGCTTCCATTGGAAGTTAAGTTTTAGCTGTGATTGTGGTAGAACCTGTATTTTTTGGTTGTTGCCGGCCTTTTTTTTTTTAATAAAATGTTACTGGCCTTGTTGTGGTTATGGAGTCTTAGACTGGTATTTTTAAGTTATATTA
Organism: Salix dunnii; assembly: GCA_015731905.1. Classification (NCBI taxonomy): domain Eukaryota; kingdom Viridiplantae; phylum Streptophyta; class Magnoliopsida; order Malpighiales; family Salicaceae; genus Salix; species Salix dunnii. Next base: position 4,175,300 of record CM027668.1, on the reverse strand, counting down.
CTGGACTGCGGTGTTTAAATCTTTCGTATTTCATTATGATCGTTTTGCAGCTGTACTTTTTAGTGCGCACAAGTTCTGTGTTTGTTTTTGTTTTCTGTTAGAAGCTTTAGAGCTTGTTTATATTGTGATAGCGATTGTTTTTTGGAAATACATCAGAATAATATTTTTTATTTTTTAAATTTTATTTACAACAAAATAATCTAAAAACACAAAAAAATATTTTGAAGCAAAGAAAGAAGTCCAATTTTTTTCAAAAGCGCTTTTGAAATGCAAAAACAAACGGGCTCTTAATTAAAGCTTGTTAAGGCTATTGGGTGATAAATTGTTTTTGGGTGTGTGCTTAGTGTTTATGTAATTCTTTGTTAGTCTAAATTTCAAGATTTGCAAAATGAAATTACTGAATTCATGTTCTTGAAAGAAATTTATGCTAACTTTGAAAGTTACATTTTGCTTGTGTTTGTGGTAGAATTTGTTGGTTTTGGATGAGATGTTACTGGCTTTCCTTGTTTTCGTTCTGGAATGGGCATCAGCCCAGGTTTGACTGGTATTTTTAAGTTCTATTCTTGGACTGGCGTATTTAGATTTATCATATTTCACTGATGATGGTTTTGCAGCTGCACTTGTTAGTGCGCACAAGTTCTATGTTTGTTTTGTTGTGAATCTCGAGTTCTTAAGAAAATATTTACTGGACATGGGAGTTAAATTAGGAATTTGAATGAACCTCCGAAATTCATAATGCTATGGCATATCCTAATATCTGTTTACTTTTGCATAGGCACCCATTAGGGGTATTTTTTCCTTGCAAAGAGCAGCTATGGGGCAGCGTCAAAGTGAGAGGTTGAGAGTTGGCTTCAGGTCATTCAGTACCCAAGCTCCATCAAATGCTGGTGCTCCTCAGTCTCCCCCACCTCCCCCACCTCCGGAGAAAACCCATTTTGGAGGGCTCAAAGATGAGGACCGAATTTTTACCAACCTGTATGGAATGCAGGACCCTTTCCTCAAAGGTGCCATGAAACGGGGTGACTGGTATAGAACTAAGGACTTGGTGCTCAAAGGTACTGACTGGATTGTTAATGAAGTCAAGAAATCTGGCCTCCGAGGACGCGGTGGTGCTGGTTTCCCATCTGGTCTCAAATGGTCATTTATGCCAAAAACATCTGATGGTCGCCCTTCCTATCTTGTTGTCAATGCTGATGAAAGTGAACCTGGAACCTGCAAAGACAGAGAAATCATGCGGCATGATCCACACAAGCTCTTAGAGGGATGCTTGATTGCCGGTGTAGGAATGAGAGCTTCTGCTGCATATATCTACATTAGGGGTGAATATGTGAATGAACGATTAAATTTGGAAAGAGCCAGAAAAGAAGCTTATGAAGCTGGGCTGCTGGGCAAGAATGCATGTGGATCTGGTTATGATTTTGATGTCCATATCCACTACGGTGCTGGTGCTTATATTTGTGGTGAAGAGACAGCGCTTTTGGAAAGCCTTGAAGGAAAACAAGGGAAACCAAGATTGAAGCCTCCTTTCCCAGCTAATGCTGGGCTCTATGGCTGCCCCACCACTGTTACAAATGTGGAAACAGTGGCTGTCTCTCCAACCATTTTAAGGCGTGGTCCAGAGTGGTTTGCAAGTTTTGGCCGAAAGAACAATTCTGGGACAAAATTATTTTGTGTGTCAGGTCATGTGAACAAGCCTTGCACAGTTGAAGAGGAGATGAGCATACCACTGAAGGAGTTAATAGAGAGGCACTGTGGAGGTGTACGAGGTGGATGGGACAATTTACTTGCTGTAATACCAGGGGGTTCTTCTGTTCCACTGCTTCCCAAGCACATATGTGATGATGTGCTTATGGATTATGATGCACTTAAAGCTGTCACATCAGGATTGGGGACTGCAGCAGTGATTGTGATGGATAAATCTACTGATGTCGTGGATGCAATTGCAAGGTTGTCTTACTTCTACAAGCATGAGAGCTGTGGACAGTGCACCCCATGCAGGGAGGGAACAGGATGGCTTTGGATGATCATGGAAAGGTTGAAGGTCGGGAATGCAAAGTTGGAAGAGATAGATATGCTTCAGGAGGTGACCAAACAGATTGAAGGCCACACCATCTGTGCATTGGGTGATGCTGCAGCCTGGCCTGTACAGGGTCTCATAAGGCATTTTAGGCCAGAGCTTGAGAGAAGGATTAAGGAGCGTGCAGAAAAGGAGTTGCTAGAGGCTGCTGCTTAAGAATTTTATACAGGTTTCCACTTGCATCTTATTCTTCTCCGGTAGACTTTAAAAAGAAAATATAATATGATGTTCTGTATGGTTAATTAATATACATGGGTTGCCGTGATTATTTGCACAAAGTTAGGAGTGACCTGGATAAAAGCTTAGAAAGTTTGGGCAGACTGATGGTCAAGGTTTTGCTTGTTTATTCAAATTAGGCTGCAATTTTCCACCATAAAAAAAAGAAGAAGAAAAAGAAAAGAAGCTTGATTTATGCCAGGCATGTTGGAAGGTGATCACTACAATGTTGTCTCGTTGCCGTGTTGGAGGGAAGAGGGGAATAAACCTTTTGAGGGTTTTTCACTGTGATAAAATTCCTCCAACTAGTACAAAATCTTGACAACCCATTTATGTGGTGATAAGGAAGTATAAGGGTTACTTTCCCCTCCACCCTCTATAACAATAATGGATGGTGCATTTTGTATTATAAGGGGACAGCACAGGATAACTATGCAGAAATAGTGTTTTGAGGATTATCAAGAGCTACTGACTGACCTTTTTAAAGGAATCCGAGGTGGATTAGTCAGTATGTAGTGAAGTTGCTCTGTATAATTTTGCCTAAAATAGCACCTGTATGCATATGCATCAACACATGTTATGTTTCAAGTGATTTTTGTTGCCGCAATGAATTTCAGCAGCATTAGTAGACGTAGTATCTAATTGCTGGATGAACTTTCCAAGGCATCTGATTACATCTCTGCAGGAAGAATGCACTTAAACATAGGATCTTGATACAATTTTTAATTTGTTTCTCTCAATTTTGTCCTTTCTAGCACCTGAAAGATAAAATCATCGAGAGGCTGAATAACTGGGTAGCGTAGTCTGACAGTGAAAACATCCAGCACTAGATTGAGTAGACCCAGGCATTACAAGCACGCTTTTTGGGAGGTGGAGAGTGCATTTAGATACTGAATTGTTTTCTTGGTTTCTCCTTAGCTATTTCTAATTCCAAGTGCTGCAATAATTTTATCGAGCTATAATGAGTTTTCTTTCATCTATGTAGGGAATGCTAATTGGTGAACATCTTGAAATAAATGAAGAGGCTACCGAATAGTGTGGGTGGTTAGTGACCTAAAGGCACCAGCAGTCCTGTTAGTGTTTTTTTTTTTAATTATTATTATTTTCAAAGCGAGATTCACTGTCCCATAGAAATTATGATTCTTCTGGGAAGGAGGATAATTCGTTGTTTGCTCATGTGCTTTTATAACATGTCTTTGGACACTTTTGGAAAATGTTGTCAATAATCTGCATTTCATTTTATGACAAATCAAGGAGAACAGATTTCAAACGGAGCTTCATGTCAAATGCTTAATTTCCGATGTGAAATTATGAATAATGGACTGCTGTTTGAGAATGTTCAACGTTGTTGTGGTCCAAAACTATTATGCAGTGGCTACTGGTATGCTTGGGTCTGAATAAGAATAGGCCAGAAATGAGCTCAGCCCCGACCAATTTCCTGAAGATCTGTATTTGATATGAGCTCGATCCATGCTCAACATATGCGTGCAACTTTATACATGGTAAACATATCTAATAGGTTTTCATTGAATTCTTACCGCACAAAATTCTAATTCATACTTTTATTACTAACATATAACTCTCATGTACTCTTACCTTTCTAAAATATTTACAGTTAAAGTTCAAAAGCTAAATAGTCAAGTAGTCATAAGTGAGATATCACTATAACGAAGTTGAAAGATACAATTATGATAAACAAATCCCGGATAAAGATACTCTTATCACTTAGTTTTATAAACTTTATTTCCTCAAAGAAGAAAATTTAAAAATTCTTCTCCATTTCATATAAAAAATAAAATTTTCCGTATTTGAACACAAAAATTCTTTGGTTTTCTTTCATTAATAGCCCCTAAGGGGGGGAATGTGATGATATGAGCTATCTCTAATTAATGAACCCACAAGTAGAATCTGATATCAATGGGGTGTTTAAATATGTAGATACGGTTGTTTTTAAGATATTTTTTATTTAGAAATTTATTAAAATAATATTTTTTTATTTTTAAAAAATTATTTTTGACATTAGCACATCAAAATGATCTAAAAATATTTAAATTTTTTTATTTAAAATGAAAAAAAAAATCAAATTTCAATAAAAAAAACCATTTGAAATGCAGTGCCAAACAGTCACTAAACCCGACTGAATTTCTGTAATCTCTAGACATCGGAAGATTATCAGGCCTTCTTCTAACCACCACGATCAACATATATACTGGTTACCTTTAATATTGTGTTAAAGAGTCCCCGCCGGAGGATTATATTTTGGATGTTTAATAATCTCAATTCTTTTTCGTCCTTCCCCTATAAACCAAAAGAGTCTGCGGTACTCTACATTTCATCATTCAGCAACTGGAAACTCCTAGTCAATACATATCAATTAACAAGATGGAGAAAATTGAAACATTATGATGAGATAAATGAAGAGCTCCATAAGACGGAAGAAGGAAGTGAAATGATGCAAGTAACTGTTGTTTTATGAAATACAGGTTGTGGGTTACGGGAAGAAAAAAACAAATAAATACAGGCAATGAACAAAACCCTGCCAATCGTAATGCTGGTGGCATATGCTCGGGTCTGGCTTTGAATGAAGTTCTACCTTGACAAAGGTACTAACATTTGCAAAAGAATGGAGTAAAAAAGAAATTCATGTTCTGTGAACCAAAAGATACTGCAATCAATACTTCATTGGATGCATTCAGCCAGCAGCAGCAGGAACTTGGACTTCAGAGTAGTATTGCTGTGACTATTCAGCTAACTGGAGGTAATCTAACAAGAATGTAGCATTCCACCCAATTTGTTTTTCCAGGTTAAATCCTGCTGATAGGGTGCATAAAGAAGTAAATTCGGTGAAGCTCAATATCCAACTAGAAACATTTTGTTCAAGCACAAACCATCAAGATGCTAAGATGAGAATTTGCCATCCCAACAATTTACTAACCAGAAAAACTTCACCTTGATATCTAACCAGAGGTCGCTAGACCAAAAATCTACCTCATTTCCCCTGATTTGACTGAGTAACTTCATCCTCATTATCGTTGCTTTCTATGTTGCTTTGCATTTCTAGTAGCTTCTGTTGTTCTTCATCAGTTTGCTCTGCTTTTACTTCAGGCACAGCCTTAGGCTTGCTTGTGGACTGTTGATACAAGATGCCACCTAGCATGCAAATAAGAAGTCCCACTGTCCCAACGAATGTTGAATGCTTGTCCCAGATAACCAGATTGATTACAACTGTCAACAACTTGTTCACGACACCAAGAACTGTAAATCCTGTAGCAGAGATTGCTCTCCGGCAAGAAAACCCAAAGAAAGAGATAGACAAACCAAACAAACAAGACAATCCAACAGGCAAAACCACTGCAAATGAGTGCCAATCCGACTCATCTGAAATTTCATGCTTTATCTTCTTAAGCTCCCCCATTATAAGCAATTCCAACGGAAAGAGTAGGAGGGCCTCAAGATTGTTGTACAGCACAAGACCCCATGTATTTAAACCAATGGTCATAACAACATGCTTGATATATACAAAATCTATAGTCATGCTTACCAAGTAAGCTAGAGCCCAGCTGTAAGCCATAACTGTGAAATGATAATCTGTTAGCACATATAGCACGCTTCCACCAAAAATGGTGGAAAGAGACAACCATGTATTCAACGAAGGCCATGGCTGGTGTAGGAACAAGGTCTCTCCTATTGCAACAAAGATGGGGACTAATGAACGAAAGACAATGAAGGTATCAACATTAGCATGTAGTAAGAGCTCACTGTTGGTAAAAAGTGACAGATAGAAGATTATGGCTGCAGGTAGGAACCGCCACATGGTCAAAAGGTCTAGTGAGTCATGCTCTAAAACCTTGCACCACCCACAAATAACTACACCTGCAGTGCTAGTGAGATACTGTAATGCAGTTAGTGCCCCAGGATAGGGGAATTTCATGACCGCCCACTTGTTGATGATGGAGAGCAGGGATGCTGAGATGCAATATCCAGCAGCAACGCCATAGATGGATGTTTGCTTGAGTAAGCCACTATACCAGGTTGCCAGGGTTTCATTAGCAGGAGAGGAGGATCCTGTACCTTTCTGTTCCTCTTCAGCTTTAGGATTCTCCATGTCGGCAGACATCTGGGAGAAGAATGGTCAAGCAAGTGGAGAGCAAATCATAAATTTAGTTTAGAATTTTTTTTATCCCATTCCTTCAAATTCAGAATCTTCATCCCAAAGGTGGCCCACATGTTAAAAAGACAGCTAAAAGAATACCTAAATTATTTTATGGTTCATGGCACAGAGAAAAGGTGACAGTAGATTTTGATTTGGTATGCTAACCAGTTTCTGATTCAATGTAACCTGGGTTTCATTCACGTTAACAAATTGAAGCTTTTGGAGTTGGATTTTCGTGTTTTATGACTCGGTTTTGAAGTAAGTTGGATTTTCGGAAACTTAGCCCTTTCTTTTGCAAATTACTTCAAATCGAGCCATAAAACACGAAAATCCAACTTCAAAAGCTTCAATTTGTTAACGTGAATAAAACCCAGGTTACATTGAATCAGAAAGTGGTAAGCATACAAAATCAAAATCAACTGTCACCTTAATTAATAACATTTTCTCCAAAACACCAATAGCCAGTGAACCCAGAATTCCAATTTGATGAACTACTTTTACTTAATGTATTGAGTTGTCAGGCATATAACCAGCCTTCAACAAGCTACAGACAGGGAATTGAAGCAGATTTGTAAACCCACATTTTCCCGGCAACAAAACAGAAGAGAAAAAGGGCGTGCATGGTCAGATCAAAGGAGAGGAAGAAGAGATACCTGTGGTGTGGATCTTGCAATCTGTTAGCAGAGAGAGAGAGACTGTGCGCCTGGTTAGCGTTTAGATGGGTTGTAGCCTTGTAGGCACCAGGCCAGGCACCAGGCAGTGAGAATAAAACAGAATCGGCAACGTTAACGAGAATTTATAAATTTGAAGTCTCCACTGGCTCAGGATGGAAGGTCGGTGGCTCGGTGCAGTGCAGCTCCAGCTGAGTTGACCTGACCATGAACCACTAATAGAATATGTTTTGCACTACTTTTGAAAAATATTTTATTAAAAAAAAATTAAAAATTTGAATTTTTTATTTTTTATTTTAAATTAAAAAAAAAAAATTTTGTGTGTTTTTAGATATTTAATATATTAATATCATTAATATTTTAAAAAAATAAAAAAATATTATTCTAAAATATATTTAAATAAAAAATATGTTAAAAAATAATTTCAATGAAACACACTCATATTAATATGGCACTTGTAACTATTTTGTGCAGTTGCTTTCGGGTTAAGATATCATTTTATTTAGTAAAATATTTCATTAAAATAATATGTAACTTGTAACTATTTTGTGCAGTTGCTTTCGGGTTACTATATCATTTTATTTGTTTATTTATTTATTTATCTTTCCTTTTCTTATGACTTATTTACATGGTTGATAAAATTGCGAGTTATGATTTTACGAGTTAACTCATCAAACTTTGTTAACTCGGGTAAAAAATTTAATTTAGATCAAATTCGGTCAAAATCACAAGAAATCATAAATTAGACCGGAACGGTCCAATTTTACGATCCCCCAATTTTATCTACAAATACACCTACCCGCCACTCACCCCCCTCTCTCCCCAGGCTAGCCTTGGGGCCGGGCTAGCCCCCCCTTCCCTCTCCCCAAGCTAGCTCCCCCTCCCCTCCTCTCCCCAGGCTTCCCCCCCTCTCTTTAGTCCCCACTCCTTAGGCTACCTCTCTTTTTTAAAATCAAAAAATCAATATTTTTTAAATACTATTCTTTTAAATCATCTATAAATCTTAAATAATAAAATTTTATATTCATAATTATATTATATTGTATTTGAAAATATTTTACTTATGATTTTTCTACCTACACGATTTTAGTTGTGATTTTACTATTTTTATACGGTAAATTTGAAGTACGATTTTACGATTCTGATTTTACGATTCGAGTTCAGAAGCAACTTCTGATTCGTGTCAAAATCACGATTTTAACAACCATGCTTATTTATATTGACGCAACAGAAAATCACAAGGAACACGACCAACGTCGATATTCCGTAAAATCACACGAATATGAGAGAAACTCTCTAAAACTCCAACTTTATTTAATAATATCAAAAGGTAATTTGGTCAGAGGCTTTACAATTGTATTTAAACCTGAAACCCTAGCCTAACCCATGCCGGATAAGAGAACGACGATAATTAATAAAATTACAAAAAATGGCATATTTGAGATAAATGCAGAAATTAAAAAGGCTATAAATCCTGAGCCATATGGAAATTGATGGAATTCAATGCGAACTTGGAAATCAAAAGTTATAGCTAAAACGAAACTTTCATAAAATGACAAAAAACGACGATTTCGGGGCCTAAACGATGGAATTCGGCCAAAAACCAACATGCCCCAATAGAAAAGCTTTGACTTATTCCGCAAACGTCGAGATGTATCAACTGGGTGATTTTGCATTATTCCGACATCGGCGCCTGAGCTGCTGAAATTCAGTTGCCTTTGAATTTCGGGTGCTCCCTCTTGATCATGTACACCTCCGTTATTTGTTCTACATCATATATCTTTTCTTTTTTATGATTTATTTATTTATATCTTCCACTATCATCCTTAGCGACTAATGGATGGGTCATGGATGAATATGACGGGCCATTATCATCCTTAGCGACTAATTTACGAGGAGGATATATTTTTGTATATATTTTTTTTTATAAATTAATCTTAAACAAAAGTTGATTTGTTAGTTAAAAAGGTACTTTTATTAAGAATTTAAAATTAACATGAGAAAAATATTATGCTTTTTTTCAAATGCAGTAGGTGATTTTGAAATTTATTTTTTAAAATCGCTTGAAACTGAATTTAATTTTGATAATTATGCAGGTTGGCTTGAAAATACTTTTACATAGAAAAAGATTTGTTTATATATTTATTTCTCGACTAGTAATGTTCATTTATTGAGAAACTTGCAAATTAATTGGTTGATGTTATAAAAAAAGAAACAATTAACATATAAAAACATAAATATTCATAATATAATTAAAATAGACAAGAGAAAAATATCTTCCTTATTATGAATTAAATACCTTTCTTATTATGAATTTTTCTTCTTTTTTTTCCAAGTTTTTAGAATACAAGAAAAGTGAATCTTTTTATAGGGGAAAGAAATGAACTCAAGGGTTATGGAAATTCAAGAGACTAAACTCAAGAGTCATGGACATTCAATACATATAATTATGAATTTATAATATCTCCCCTTGAATAATCATGTATCTTAAAATTCAATAGAGCGTTTTATATAGCCTCATTGAAACCTTACAAGGGAAAACCTAATGGGAAAAAACTTAAATGAAGAAAAAAGAATACAAATTGCATAGACTTTCCCTTAAAAACACATGTCTTATGATAATTTTTTAAGATGACGCATTTCAATATTATAGACAAGTTTCTTAAAAGTTGAGGCTGATAAAGACTTTGTAAACAAGTCTGCTAAATTATCATTTGACATAATTTGTTTGATATCAATTTCTCTATTTTGTTAGAGCTTGTGAGTATAAAAGAATTTGGTGAGATATTCTTTATTTTGTCTCTTTTAATATAGTCTTCTCTAAATTGAGTGATGCAAACAACATTATCATCAAACAATATTGTGAGACTATTTTCAATGATTGACAATCCATATTTTTTCTTTATGTGTTGGATAATTGACCTTAGTCATATACATTCTCGACTTATTTCATGTATCGCGATAGTCATATACATTCTCGACTTACTTCATGTATCGCGATAATTTCTAAATGATTTGATGAGGTGGACATCAATGTTTGTTTGATAGATCTCAAAGAAATTGCAGTACCATCATAGGTAACTAGATACCTTGTTTGTGATCTTCATTTATGAGGATCAGAGAGATAACTTGCATTTGCATATTTAATCAATTGTGAAGTTGATTCACAGTAAAATAACCTCATTTTAGTTGTACCATGGAGATAACAAAATATATGTTTTACTTTATTCTAGTGTTTTTTTTGTGGAAGTGAAACTATATATTGCCAATAATTTATTGCAAAAACTATATTTGGTCTTATATAATTTGCAAGATACATAAGTGCTCTAATAGCACTAAGATATAATACTTCAAGACCTACAATTTCTTCATCCTATTCTGGAAATCGAAAAGGATCTTTTTTTGTATCAAGTGATCATACAACCATAGATGTATTAAAGGATGAGCATTGTCCATATAAAAATGCTTTAGGATTTTTTTTTTTGTATACATCAATTAATATACAAATATTCCATTTAAAAGATGTTTGATCTGTAAACCAAGATATTTTTTTGTGTTTCTGAGATCTTTCATCTCAAATTCATTTTTCAAATAGGTTGTAGTTTTTATGAGCTCTTCAAAAGTACCAATAATATTTAAATCCTCAACATATACTACAATGTTAGCGAATCCAGATATTGTTTTCTTAATAAAAATACACTAACAAATCTCATTATTCTCAAACCCCTTTTTTAAGAGGTATTCATTAAGATGATTATACCACATCCGACCAAATTGCTTTAACCCATATAATTTTTTTTTTTTATAGTTTAATGGAATAAACACTTCTGAATTCATTAAAAGGCTTCAGACAATGTAAATCTTTTAAGGATTTTTATATAGATCTCTTTATCTAATAATTCATATAGATATGCTACAATTACATTCATTAAACGCATATCTAGAGTTTTTGAGATTACTAAACCAATTAAAAATCTGAAAGTGATTGTATTCATAAAATGAAGAATAAGTTTCATCATAATCATTGTTAGGTCTTTGTGAAAAACCTACTGCAACAAATCGTGTCTTATATCGTACAATTTTATTGTTCTCATTTTCTTTTATAAGAGAAATTCATTTATATTCAACAAGTACAACACTTTTAGGTCCATAATAACAAGAATAAAGATCAAATCCAAGACATCAAAACTTAATTTAAAAAAAAATGCATCTAACTAACTAAATCAATAATTATTGTGTAAATAGAAAAAAAGTCATCAACAAAATGAAACTAAAAAAAAGACACATATCAAAATATTTAACATCACAACACACAAGTAATTTACTTTGTTATGTTTAATGAATTGTCTATAAAAATATTTTCTAATAGAAACCAACATATGTAAAATTTATTGAATAATATAAAATAATTAAATATTATACATAGTTGCACATATTAAATTTTTTATAGGAAATCAATATTTTTTTTGAAAACAATAAATTTAATATATATATTTAGAAAAGAAATTAGCATATAAATCATATTAGTTTTTTTTTTTAAAAAAATAGACACACTAAATATTATTAAAAAATCACAATCTAAAACCAACTAAACAAACAAAAAATATACATAGAACAGGTACTAATTAAACCACGTGCAAAAACATTATTTCAAGAAATACATATTATACAAGGTATTAATTAAAATAATAATTAGTCAAATTCTATTGGGTTTGGGAAGTCAGACCTAACACTTGACCCTTAAATAATGGTTAATGGGGCGAATAACCTATCATCCGCATTAGTTATTTAAAGCAAACAAACTAATTTGTCAGTTGTCTTAGTGAATGATGTGTCGTTTATGTATCCTAAAAGATGCTCCAAATTGTTTTTATAAATAAACTCACCCTCAATTCAAAATACCTAGAAAACATTATAGAAAACTTGCTAAACCAATATATGACTTCCAAATCAATTTAAGAACTAAAATCAACTCGAAACACAAAATCTTCTTTGCTCATATTTGTTTTTTAAACACTTTCAAGGTAAAAAAAACCTGACATTAACTCTGAACGCCATGTAAAATCATTTAATTAAAAAAAATACAACTTTGATGGTTAAAATCATCAACAATGGTAACTTTCTTTTTGTAAATCAGAATTTAACATCCCTTTTTCTCCAAAATAGATGATTAAAAAACAAGAAAAATGAAATTCAATATCAACATTGAATTGTTGAAAATTATTGGGATTGATTGCCTAATCAACAACTTAATAAATTCCTTAATCGTAGCTGAACTATAATACAAAGCATGCTTAAACCCGAATCAAATAAGAAAATAATATATTTTTATTTTGACTCAAATTACCACGATCAATTTAAACTCATGAATGAATTCCACTTCTTTAAATCCCAGTTATCCTGTGAAAGAGAAAACATTTTTTTAGAAAATAATAATAATAATTTCGAGGTGATATTTGAGCTGGGCACAGATAAAAATATTAATTTAAATAAAACTTAATTAGTCCAATACATCCTGGGATTTGGAAACCGGGAGCCACGAAGAATGACCCGTATACTAACCGGGCTGTAGCGGTGACTCCTAAGTGCATGAAATTAATTAATTAATTAATTAATTAAAAACTGCTCTGTTTCCTAAGAGTTGAAAAACGCGTTGCTGTCTATTTTCTATTAACCCAAAATGTCTCTCGGCACGTGGAGGTTCTATCCACGAGACCGCCCTTTCGGCATCGTGTGAAGATCCAAGCATGGAGAACTTGACTAGCATGGAGATTTTAATGGACGAGGTATTTTTTTTTATTGGTAAATTCAATCAGATTGACTTAGATTAATTTTTTTCAATATTTGATTTAAAAATAAAAATCAAAATCAATTTAATATTGAATTATAGAGTTGAAAATATATATTGTATTTTAAAAAAACTATTGGAATTAACTAGGTTAAACTCTGAGATCTATTATTCGAGTCATAAAATTAAAATAATCTTATAAAAAATCACGAAAAATATTTTTCAACTAAATCAATGTTGAACGATGAAATAAAATTTTATATGAAAAAATATTTACATCAATTTGAGCTTACTTGTTTAACCTACAACTTGGATCATAAAACCATAATAACTTCATCGAAAGCAGATAAAAAAATACGAAACTCTATTTCCAATAGATTTAAGGTTGAAATTTGAAATTGAGAAAACATAAACAAATTTATGGAATCAAAATAACTCAATAGAAAACAAATAAAAAAACTACAACGTGTTATAAAAAGAATAAATAATTAACATAGAAGAATATATAGATATTAAAATATAATCAAAATATACAAGAGAAAACTATCTTTCTTATTATAAATTCTTCTATTTTTTCAAAATACAAAGAATACAAATAAGTGGCCTATTTATAGGAGAAGAAAATGAACTCAATGGTTATGAAAATCTAAAAAACTAAACTCAAAAATCATGAACATTCAATACATATAAATATGAATTTATTGGAATTTATAACCCTTGAATGACCATGTACTTTAAAATTTAATGGATGACTTTATATAGATACTTCAAGATCTATATATGAATACTTCAAGATTTATTATAACAATGTCAAATTGCCTTATTAAAACCTTATAAAGGAAAACCTAGCGGGGAAAAACTTATGCAAAGGAAAAGGAGTATAATTTGCATTGACTTTAGAGAAATAACTTGCTTAATATGAATTCTTCTATTATTTCAAAGTGTTAAAAATACAAGACAAGTAATATATTTATAGGAGAAGAAAATGAACTTAAGGGTTATGGAAATCCAAAAGACTAAATTCAAAAGTCATGGACATTCAATACATATAAATATGAATTTATTACATATAAATATGAATTTATTGGAATTTATAATACTTTCCATTGAATGACCATGTATTTTAAAATTCAATAGAGGGATTTATATAGATACTTCAAGATCCATATATGAATACTTCAGGATTCATTATAACAATGTCAAATTATCTCATTTAAAACCTTACAAAGAAAAACCCAAATAGGTTGCAGTTTCTGTGAGCTCTTCAGGAGTATTAATAATATTTAGATCATCAATATATATTGCAATAATAGCAAATTCAGATATTATTTTCTTAATAAAAATGCATGGACAAATCTCGTCATTCTCAAACTCTCTTTTTAAGAGGTATTCATTAATATGATTATACCATATTAGACCAGATTGCTTTAACTCATATAAAGATTTTTGTAATTTAATAGAATAAACACTTCTGGGTTCATTACAAAAAGCTTCAAGCGTTGTAAATTCTTCAAGGATTTTCATATAGATGTCTTTATCTAAGAGCAACCGCAGCGGCAGAGGCATTTTGAGAGCTAAAAATAAAAAATGAATTCTTTATATATATATATATATATATATATATTAAAAAATAATGTAACTATATCAAAAATATTTATTTTTGTTTTTATTTAAAAATACCTCAACAAGAGTAAAAAATTATATACAAAATTAATAATTATATTGTTGAAGGATTTTTTAAAAATAATTATTTAATTATATAATTCATTCCTATTAATTGTATAATTAATTGCATAATTAAACTACATATAAAATAATTGCATTATATTTAAAATAATATTAAAAAATAGCCTTTACCATTGGAGCACACATCAACAAATCAGCCATATATACACTATTAAAAAAACCATTTTAAAGGTTTAGCTCTCCAAAATGAGTTTTACCATTAAAGTTGCTCTAATAATCCATATAGATATACTTCAACTACATCCATTAAACGCATATCTAATGTTTCTGAGACCACTAAAACCAGTTAAAAAATCTGAAAGTGATTGCATTCATCATTGGAGTATAAGTTTTCTCATAATCAATGTTAGGTCTCTGCGAGAAACCTTATGCAACAAGTCGTGTCTTATATCGCACAATTTCACTGTTCTCATTGCGTTTTCTAACAAAAACCCACTTATATCCAGGGGTATAACTCCTTTAGGTGTATGGACTATAGGTCCAAATACTTCATGTTTTACAAGTGAGTTTAACTTTGTTTGGATTGCTTCTTTCTACATTGGTCAATTATTTCTATGTCAATATTCTTCAACAGTTTATGGTTCAAATTCATAATCACTTATGGTAATGCCAAAAACAACCTTAAATGTAAATATATTATCTATGATAATTTTATCTCGTTCCATAATCTCTCTTATATGAACATAGTTTATGGAAATTTCATTATTTCCAGGTACCTTGTTCTCTTCAGGGGGAATAGTATTCAGAAATGATTTGGACACAAGATTTGATGTTTGTTTTATGAATGAGGACTCTCCAAGAGTATCATCATCTATTTGTTGGAGTTTTTGTTTTCTAGGATTTTTGTCTTTGGCTCCAATAGGTCTTCCGCGCTTCAAGTGTGGTATAAATTCATTTGTTGCTATGTTGACTTTTTTTCCTTCAGGAATTTTAATTCTAAATGGAGCATTTGCAACTAAAATATGAGATTTAACTACCTTTTCACTACTAGTGAAAACATCAGGTAACTTATTTGCAATATTTTGTAAATGAATTATCCTTTGAACTTCAAGTTCACATTGATTTGTTCTTTGATCAAAATGATATAACTTCATGTTATTCCAAGTAATTTCTTCTTGTGCTTCAAGCATTGAATTTGCTTTCTCTAATGATGAGAAAATATTCTCATCAAAATAGCAGTCTTCAAAGTGTGTCTTAAAAATATCATCAGTCAAAGGTTCAAGGAATCTAATAATAGATGGAGAATCAAAACCAACATAAATTCCTATTTTTCTTTGTGGACCTATTTTAGTCCTTTGTCTGGGTGCTACAGACACGTATACCACACAACCAAAAGTTTGTAGATGAAATATATTTGATGATATACCATAAACAAGTTGTAAAGAAGAATAATCATGGCAAGCACTTGGTCTAATTCTATCTAGAGATGCAACATATAATATAACATTTTCCTAGATAAATACAGGCAATTTTAATTTCATAAATAATGGTCTTGCAATTAATTGAAGTCGCTTTATAAATGATTCTGCTAGATCATTTTGAGTATATATATGAGCAACAAGATGTTTAACATCAATACCAATAGTAGTGCAAAAACTATCAAATGTTGGGGAAGTAAACTCATCAACATTATCTAGTTGAATTTTCTTGATAGGATAATCAGGAAATTGTGCTCGTAGTCTAATAATCTATGTCATTAATCTAGCAAATGCAATATTTCAACTCGAAAGCAAACAAACATATGACCATTTGCTTGATGCATCAAACGATACCATAAAATATATAAAAGGTCTACATGGTGGATGAATAAGCCCACATATATCTCATTGAATTCTTTTAAGAAAAGATGGTGATTCTATAAGAATCTTTGATGGAGATGGCTTGATAATTAATTTACCTTGAGAACATGCAGCACATGGATTTTCACTTGGTAAAAGAATCTTCAGGTTCTTTAAAGGATGCCCATAAGAATTCTCAATAATTTATCTCATCATTATTAATCCTAGATGTCCAAGTTGATCATGCCAAAGCATAAATTGTTTTGGGTCGGAACACTTTTGGTATATCACAACGTTTAATTCAATAGATCTCGGAAGAGAAAGTAGGTAGTTTCTCAAGTACAAGTTTTTGGCTTGAAATACGTGCAGTAATATAAAGATATTCTTTTCTATCTTCATATGTTGTTTTAATATGATAACCATTAGCACATATATCCTTAAAACTGAGTAAATTTCTTCTAGACTCAGGTGAATATAATGCATATTTGATGCTCAATCTTGTGTTATTTGGTAACACAATATTAGCTTTTTCAGATCCTTTAATCATGTCTGCTAGACCTGATATTGTAGTAACATTAGCTTTGGTTAATATCATATACTCAAAATATTTATTTTCTCCTCAAGAATCGTGAGCATTCTTGCATTATCTACCAGACAGAAATCTCCATCATAAAAGTCATACCACTATTCATTATGTCTCCATTTCTGGTGGTATGATGGTTTACTTTTAGAATAATTATATTTTCTCATTTTCCATTTATTTCTTCCACACTTTTATCATCGGTTTTTTCTTGTCTTCTAGAAAAAAGTTCCAATCACTTCAGGGAATAACTTAGAACCTTTTGAAATTATGCACTCTAGATTGTTGTTGTAGGACAATGTTTGAGGCATGAAAAGTAGAGAATGTTTTCTCTAATATTTGATCATATGTGATATCTTTACCACACAATTTCAGTTGTGAGATAATTTTAAAACGAGCAAAATTATATTCACTAATCAATTTAAAGTCTTACAACTTCATATGTAATCAATCATAATGACCTTGAGGAAGTATAATAAACTTTGGTTGTTATATTTTTTTATTTAGATTTTGCCAGAAATTATTTCCTTCTTTGATGGTCTTTTAAAGATTCATAGCTTTCAAATGAATCTCAACATCAATGTTCCATAATAAATAATTATTTCTAAATATATCAGTAGTGATAAATTCAAATTTTGTCAGATCTCATATTATATTTATCTATAAAATAAGAAATAACTTATTAAATAAAAACATGAAGATAGAAAAATTAGTCCATTAAGACTATTACTTATTTAACATTTAAAATACTAGTTCTTCAGAAACTGTATTCAATTTATTTAATTCACCAAAAACTTATAATACTAGTTCTTCAGGAAAATAAGTCATTTAATACTGTTATTGTATAGATTTAGAAATACTAGTTCTTCAGGAAGTGTATTTAATTTATTTATTTCTTATAATACTAGTTCTTCAGGAACTATTTTAATTTAATTAATCTTTGTAACAATAGTTCCTTAAGAACTATTTTTAATTTATTTAATTTTTTAAAAACCTGTGATACTCGTCCTTCAGGAACTCTAAATCTCTTTCTATAAATAATAAATTTTTTTTTGTCAAAAATAAATTACAATAATAAAAAGCAAAAATATTAAAATTAATATAAGTTGGTTTGAGCATTGTGTTGATAACGTGTTATAAAAAGAATAAATAATTAACTTAGAGAAGCATAGACATCAAAATATAATCAAAATAGACAAAAGAGAAATATCTTGTTTAATATAAATTCTTCTATCATTCCAAAGTGTTAAGAATACAAGACAAATGATCTATTTATAGGAGAAGAAAATGAACTCAAGGGTTATAAAAATTAAAAAAACTAAACTAAAAAATCATGGACATTCAATGCATATAAATATGAATTTATTGGAATTTATAACACAAAGCTTGATTCCTGAACAACCTACTATCAATTAAAAAATGAACTAAGTCAACTCGGGTTTACCTATCATAAGATCAAGATAATTTCATATAAAACAAATTAAAAAAACATTACAAAGTCTAGTTGAAAGATGACCTAAACAAACGAATAGAGTTAATCTATTAAAACCATAATCTAAGTAATGAAATCATAATAACCCCAAAGAAAAAGAATAAATTTTTTTGTATGAAACTCAATTTTCAATCAATTTGATGTTCAATGATGATATAAAAAATAAAAATAAAAAAAATAGTAAAAAAATAACAATCTAAGCCAATTGGAGTTAACATATTAAATCTAAGTCACTAGATCATGGTTAATTTATATAAAATAAATTTAAAAAATCTATAAACCACATTTCTAACAAATATATTATTGAAAGTTTAAATCAAGAAAAAAATAAATCCAGTAAACCAATATACAACCCATAAAATAAATAAATAAATAGAAAATACAATTCTCATAAGAACATGATATAACAACAAAAAATTAGGAAAAAAAATGATATAACAAGAAAAAAAACTAGAAAAAAAAAGTTATTGAGTAATGAGATTTTTTTATATAAAAAAACAAGTAAAAACACAAATATTAAACCATTAAGAAAAAAAAGCTAAATGGTGTCGATTGTTCATTGTAGTTATAGACACAATTTACTGTAGATTGGAAACAATGTAAATACCGTTATGCTCTTCAGTTCATAAAATTTAATTATTTGATTTAGGGGTGTTTGCATTTTTTTTGTTTTATTTTGAACAATAAAACTACAGTTTTACACTTGGATTCAATTAAAAACCATTATTTGAGCAAGAGTGTTATAAACATTTTATTTTTAATGAACAATAAGATAACTCTTTTGCCCTTAACCGAGGCAAAAAATAAGAGTTGCCGAAAAGAGTATTGTTGGTTTTTTCATTTTTATGGATGGTGAAAAAATTATTTGTCATTGGAAAACACAAAAACATAGAGTTGGTCAAGGAGATATTTTAGTATTTGCATTTGCATTTTTCACTATTAGAATGAGCTCTAGGAGTGTTTTGGTGATTTATATATTTATATTTTTTTTAAAAAAAAAAACATCGTGGGCGTATTTGCTTGACAGATTGACTGGTTTGTTTCGTCCGTGCCATACTATCTATGCATGATGCATCATATAGTGGTAAAAATGTTCAATTGCATCTCATTGATACACCACCATGGCCTCTTTATCATGATGGTACGTGTATCAGCTCATGGTGGTCAGAGAGTTGATGATGGTCGATTGTTCTTTTTTTTTTTTTTTTCATTTTCTCTCCTGAAACTAAAAATGCATGCAAGTCCTTTTTATTTATGATTTGTGCATTTCAGTCCTAAATCTTTTGATTTCTTTTTTCATCCTGATTTCTTCTATATATATATATTAGAATAATTTTATGATTTTCATTGTTTGCACAATAATAATAATAATAATTTCAGGTTTGTTTTTTATTAATATTTTCTTACTTGCTCTTTTATTGAATTTTTTGGGTTTTTTACTTTATTTTTTTAGTAAAATTTAATAATTTCCATTATTTGAGGAGTAATAGTAATAATAATATTAGTTGTTATAATCATGATAATAATAGTGACATTACTAATTATAATGATAGTAATTATAATAATAATATTTTATTATAATTATTGTGGTGCTTATGATATTAATAATTATGGTTGTGGTGATAATGATAAAAATAACTCATAAAATGATATCAAGAGTAAAATAATAACAAAAATAATTATAATAATGATAGTAATACTAATGATAATTTGAATGATATTAATAACAATAATTTTGTTAGTAATTATAATAGTGGTTATAATCGTGATGACAATAGTGATGATGACGGTAATACTACTAATAATAATGATTAAATAATTATGCTAGTAATAAGGATCATAGTGATAGTAAGAATAAAATTAATTGTGGTGTTAGTTATAGTTACGATGGTGATAACTATAATGATGTTTAACTGATAATGATTATTGTGATAATGAAGGCGATGATAATAGCAATAATAATGATGACAACGATAATAATATCAATTATAATTAGAACATTAATTATTTATAGGGATGGAAATAGTGGTATCTATAAATATTATGATAATTTCACAATCATAATAATGAGAATGAAAATAATAATTGAGATAATTCATAATTAGATGTTGTATTTGTTAAGAATTGAGTTTTGCAACTTCTCCATATATAGTATTTTAGATCTAATATCTCGGGTTAATGATTCATAAAAATTTTATTGCTCAATCTTATCTTTTATTTTTTGTTAAATTGCATTGCTTAACATATTTAAAAAAAAAAACTCATGCAATTTTCATTTAAATAAATTAAACAAATAAATTTATATATTTCATTAAAAACTCATGCTTTATAAAAATTATATCCAAATTTATTATTTTACTCAAATTTTCTGTAGTATGAAAATTTTTTCCTCTCTTCTCATTTTTTTTAATTAAAAAATAATAATTATGACAAAAAAGAAGCGTTTGCTCGTGAATGTTATTTTATAATCATAGCTTCAATGATCTTGTCACATTGTTTAATATTTTATTAATTATGATAAATCATAGAGCAAGGAGTGGGGGTGTCACGAACATAAATACCAACCACTCTATAAACCTCTGAAATTTAATACACGAAGAAACACTATGAACAAACTATAATTAACTGCTGTGGACATGATTTAATTTCACCCCCTGTTTTTTTTTTCTTTTTGTATACACACACATATATATTTTATTTATTTATTTTGTAATTTTGAGTGATTTATAAATAACTGCTGTATACATTTTACAAATAACTCTTAATTAGCACATGCTTTTCTTATTATATTTATAATGTTCAAATTATTGGGAGATGGGTTTAAATCGTTGTGATATGAGTTGATTTCCTACCCTTTATTTCTTTTTATTTTAATTGTTTATGATTTATTTCCAACCCATATTACATTTTAACCACTTCGATTCTCAATATAAATATGTTGTTTTAATGCTTTGTATGTTGTATGTTTGTATACTATATTTATAGTTACATTGGATCATATATGAGTATTCCAAGTGATTATTTGTTTTCACGTTTTAAAAGTATTTTATTTTATGTTTTTAGATGATTTTGACGTGTTAATATTAAAAATAATTTTTAAAAATAAAAAAAATTATTTTAATATATTTTCAAACCACAAACATTTTAAATAAAAATTGTTGGTGTACTCCTAAACACCCACTGCATCACATGCTTTATGTATATAATAATGTTAAGATGATTGCCCCATTCTTTTCTCTTTTTTTTTTTATCTCCAAATAATAATCATTTATACTTGATTTGTTAACAGGTAAATTATTTATATTTTTTAATTTTCTAAATCCTAGACATAGATTTTTCTAAAACATTCAAATATTTATAAAAATAAAAATATAATTAAATCCTTATACTTAATTAAATCCTTCAATCAGATACTAAATTAATTCCTAACATAATTATATTTTAAACTAGCACATGATTAAATTAAATTGGCTTATAAAAAATATAATTATGTATTTCAATTTTATTTTTACGTAGACATATCCAATAATAATTTATTTTAGTCTTGAATCTGTATATGTTTTTTTTTTTTGTTTTTTTGGCACAATAGAGATATGATCAATTCTTCAAATTCATTTAAAATTTTCAACTTAATTTTTTTATCCTATTAACTCTTTTTATATTTTATTTTTATAATTTTTAGAAAATTGAATTATAATAAAGAAAGAAGATGACTCTTTGGATTCCAGTCATGTCAAGATAACGGCTAGGTCGTATGAGAGAGTGGGGATATATCGATTTTCTTTTGTATATGGATTGAGAGAGTACAATAAATCCATGTGACCACAACAATGATGTGGATGTTCTTGAGAACAATAATTTTGGTTTTATTTTTATTTTTTTTATAATAAAATCCAAACCAAATTAAATCCAGTCACATTTATTAAATTTGTTTATTTATTTATTTTTTATCATAAAAACCAAACCAAATCAAAACCAATCAGATTTTATTAAATTTGATTTTTTTTTATTTTTTATTATAAAAACCAAACCAAATCAAAACCGATTAAATTTTATTAAATTTGATTTTCTTTTTATTTTTTATTATAAAAATCAAACCAAATCAAAACCGGTCATATTTATATTAAATATAATTCTCTTTTTACCGTAAAACCAAACCAAATCAAAACCAATTAGATTTTACTAAATTTAGTTTGATTTGGTTTATTTTTATTTTAAATATAATTTTAATTTAATTATTTTTATAGATAAATAACAATGAAAACTAATTAGATGTACGACGGCATGCTACTGGCTGGGCAGAGAGTTTGCTTAGAAAAGCTCCTTTCCTTTCCCGATCTTGCGTCCCTTGCTTTTTTTCCTTACGGTTTCAGTATTTTCACACAGGAGAGTTTTCACATTTGACTCCAAGCTTTACTTTAAACTCATAAAGAAACCTAAACTCATAAATATCTGACAAGCAAACAATATTCCTAGCTTTCATCAGCAACTACTACACTGTTTGTGTTTCGTGATTCCTCTGCACCCAACAACCTCTTTGTTCAGCTTCATGTACTGTCAGGAAGGTGCTCTAGCACTACCAGCCCTGACTTCGTGCACTAAATAAGGTTCATCCTGTTACATGATTCTGGTCCTTACTGCTTCGGTTCTTGTTTACTGATTGCATTGTCTTGAGCTTTGGGTATCTTTCATCTGGATCTGATGATGATTTATACATCACTTACTTTAATGGTACGATTGGAGTGTGTGGTTTTGTCTTTTTATGCTCTTCTTGTCTTGGATTCTCTCTCTGTTCTTGTGCTTGCCTACCTGTGAACGGTTTCTAGTAATATTTATTTGTTTTCATCTCGATTTTTCTTTTCATTTTTCTCTTACTTGTGTTGAATGTATTGCAACTCTCTTCTCATGCGTTGGAGTACTGTTCTGGTTTTCCTACCCTTTGACTCTCTCTCTCTGGGAGATTTTTCCTCATTAATTGGCTTTCATCATTGTTATTATTTGTGGAGGCCCTCTTCGGGGATATAGAGTATATAATATAATTTCGAGTGCATGAATATGGTGGGTCACATACTCGCAAATTAACTTGTAATGTTGAGACCTGCCCACGTTCTCTATGCCGTTCTTTCTTCCTTTCCCATATAAGTTCAACACACCTTTTTATTTTTTAATTTCAAAATCACCCGCATGATTTACATGATTATTTGAAATTGGATTCTGATTTTCTCTTTTTTTGTGTGCTTGTTTTGAGTATGTTTGCTGAATTTTGGATGTTTTTGTGTTAACTTGTAATTGCATAAGGTTTGATCAAAGTACAGGTATGTGATTGATTAGACCCGTCAAGAGAAAAACACGTATTCTTCATAAAAAAAAAAAAAATGGTTCTCGGGCTTAGATCAAAGAACAGAAAAGGCACTTCAGTGCAGCTTGATTACCTTATTTTTGTACAAGAAATCAAGCCTTGGCCCCCATCGCAGTCTCTCAAATCTGCTCAATCTTTATTGCTTCAATGGGAAAATGGTGATCAGAGTTCTGGTTCCTGCACTTCTAATGTTGGAGATGGGAAAGTTGAATTCAGCGAGTCTTTTAGGCTTTCAATTACTTTATGCAAGGAGGTATCCAGAAAAGGCACTGACCGAGACAGTTACCTGAAGAACTACCTGGAGTTTAACTTGTATGAATCTCGAAATGACAAGGCAATGAAAGGTCAACTCCTGGGATCTGCAGTCATAAACCTTGCAGATTATGGAATCATCATGGATGCTGTAACCATAAATGCCCCAATTCATTTCAAGAAGTCTTCTAGGAGCATGGTGCCGGCAGTTCTTTATGTAAATATTCAACAATTTGATAGAGATAGGTCCAGCTTGTCAAAACAAGTGTCACTGGACAAGGATGGAAGTGAAACTGTTTCAGAAGTGACAAATGAAGGGAATGATGATGAAGTTGAGATTGCCTCATTTACCGACGAGGACGATGATGGCTCCTCAAATTTATCACTACCTGTTTCCTCTTCTGCATTGGAGTCTAGAAGAGGTTCACCAGGTCAATCTGACAAGGTACTCTTTTATACCATTTTATTCTTTGATCCCATCTCTATTTAATTTCTTTACTATACTTAAAGTTATGGATGTATGGCTGGAAATTAAGATCTTTCGTTTTGTGGGATAAAACTAGAATGGATTTGGAACTAACTTATCGATTGTCATTGAATACCACTTTCTGAATTCATAATATATTACATGAAGGTGGATTTGGTGGTACCACAGGATCCATTTGCTAACTAGTTTAGTGTATTATACCACCAAACTATGACCAAGCTCCATGTGCATTCCCATTCCAATGGCATATCCTCATTTTCTACTTGTTGAAGATAGCTTTATAGCGTTGAAAGGATTCAAGTTCAATTAGTCATCTTTATTTGCAGCTTTTGGTGATAATAATAAATTTATAGTTCATTCTATACATGTATTTTCACATAATCCATATTTGTGAAGCTTATTTCCTGTCCTCATGTTTATCACATATTGCTGGCATTGATATTTCCAGCATGAAGCTTTGCTATTTCCTTGTAAACTTAATTACCAGCTGCCTTAAATTGCAGAAGGGATCAGGAACAGCAAACATTGGTACAAAAAGGATTGATGGGGAGCCTGCATTTCCCTCAAGTGTAGTGCCTTCAAACCTAGAAGCGAAATCAGCAGCTCAAGAATTCAAACATCCAAATGGAGGTTCTCCTCCATTGCGAACAGACATGTCCTCTAATCTGCTGAATCCTGTAAATAATCCTGCAGAAAATGTTATGTTGCTGGATAACTGTAGTCAGTTGGATAAGAAGTCAAATCATGTAGGCTTGGGAGAGTTTCGAACTAAACAAGATGCTGATAGAAAACCCTGGAGATATGAAATAAATGGACTAGAGAATGCTACAATTGATAATTTAAACGATGATCTTATGGACGAGAAAGAGAAAAGGGAGCTGGATGACAAGGGACAGAGTACAGTTATTTTAGAGGTAAGGAAACCTGCTTTAGAGAAAAAATTACACGGCCAGTTACTTGAAGATGCATCAAAAAAGCAAGCCAAATTAAGGAGCAATACTCTTGCACTCAACAGAACAGCAATTGGAGTGCAGGGTAACACCCGCAGAGATAAACTGAAGCATCTGAAGTCTGTTCAATTACAGTTTAACTCAGCTGAGGGTGAGGATCCCTTCATCAATAGCCATTTCATTGAGAAGACAAAGAAGATTAATATTTCTGAAAATGTTAATAAAGGTGCCAAGGATTATCCTCGCAGTGAAAGAGAAAAATCAACAAAAGGGACTTATGATAACCAAGGTGAATCAAAATCTAAAGTTGAAATACTCAAGGAAGAGTTAAGTGGAGCTGCTGCTGAGGATGGCCTTGCCGAGCAAGGAAATTATAAACAAAAGTTCCAGCTAATGGAGAAGGAAAAGGAAATTGATCTTCCTGAAAATGTTAATAAAGTTGACATGAGTTATGATCGAAGTAAAAGGGAAGAAGAAACAAAAGGCAAATTTTCAGGAAACAAAGTTGAACTGGAGTCTAAAGTTGAAATGCTCGAGGAAGAATTGATGGAAGCTGCAGCCGTTGAGGTTGGCCTTTACTCAGTCGTTGCTGAGCATGGGAGCTCTATAAATAAGGTCCTAGCTCCAGCAAGGCGCCTTTCAAGGTTCTATCTTTATGTTTGCAAGGCCGGGTCCTGGGCCAAGAGGGCAAATGCAGCTAGAGCTATCATCTCAGGATTAATTTTGGTTTCTAAAGCTTGTGGAAATGATGTTCCAAGGTAACATATCCTTCCACAAACCTAGCAAATTAATTTCAACTGATTTTAGTTAACAATAACCATTATGGATGGAAATATTGATCATGGTTTACAAAATCGATAGTACATGCACCAATAACTAGTGACACTAAAACCAGCGATACGTGTCCTTACAGTGATGGAAATTTTTCATGTAATGTCATGGAAAGGGTTCCATTTAGGAAATTTTCTTCTTTCCGCTTCATAAATTATTCATCATTTCCCTAAATATTCCTGGATTTATCAAAAGCTGTATGTTCATTTCAACATTATGTTAATCAGGTTAACTTTCTGGTTGTCAAATACGATTGTGCTAAGAGCAATTGTAAGCCAAGCTGTTGAGAAGTTGCAACTTGCTTCAGTACCATCCAGAATTAATGGTCCAAAGGGCAGGCAGGAGTTAATTCTAACTGAAGGAGAGAAAACTAATAAAACAGAAAGTCTCGATGAATGGGCAGAACCTCAACCATATATAGCAGCATTAGAGAAGGTTGAAGCTTGGATCTTCTCCCGAATTGTTGAGTCAGTTTGGTGGCAGGTCTCTACTTCTTCATTGCTGAGCAATTGAGGTCTTTGATCGTGAAGATTTTAGTGCAGCTGAATGTGCTTATATTGGTTTAATTTTTTATGCATTCCAGACTCTGACGCCACATATGCAATCAACAGCTGTAAAGAGCTCAAACTCCAGGAAGACCCATGCTAGGAGGCATGGATTGGGTGATCAAGAACAGGGTAATCTTGCTATTGATTTATGGAAGAAGGCTTTCAGGGATGCATGTGAAAGGCTTTGTCCTGTTCGAGCTGGGGGGCATGAATGTGGTTGCTTGCCTGTGCTGTCAAGATTGGTATGTTATGCTTAAATGGTGATCTCCTTAATCATAGTAGAGTAAAACTTCTTAAATAACTCGTTGTTGTTTTCCTATCAGAATTGAATTTTCTATCTTCATGCATTTCAAGGGATATAATCTATGTAAAATTGTGCTGACGAGCATAAATCCATCATATTATTTGCATGTTGCTTGATTAAGTCCCATCGACAACATATTCTGATCTAAATGATATTAGATAATGAAATAACAAGTACCCTCAAGGCATAAAAATTATATAATGTATGGTAGTACCATTGTTTCTTTTCTTATAACTATTAGTGCTCTAATTCACAAGGTGTGAATGCAATCTGCAGCAAGACACCTACTTTGAAATGTTTTTAAAACAATCCAAATCCTTGAATTAAACGAACTTTGCTACATGATTTTAGATCAGTGTTGTTATGTTTGTTCACATTCTTAGCTGGATGGTTTTGAGCCAGGGATATTGCTTCAGCCAAAAAAGATTGAAATTTACAGTGACCTGCTGAATAGTCAAGGAATAGAAACTTCCTATGAACCCTCTTACTGTCCTGTAGTTCTGTTTTGATATATCCAGTTTTTAAGGGAATTAATGTATATCAGTTACATTTCCTATAAAAATGGAGAGCATGTTGATCTTTTTCTTGTAATGGAAAGTGGTGCCCTGATCTGTATCCCACATGATAAGGCAGAATGTTGATTTTTGCACACTTAATTTTTGCAAGGTCATATATTGTTATAGCTTTATTTTATGATTGCACAGCTGCAACATCATTTTGATGTGAACTTTCTTCCTTTTCTTTTCTTTAGCCTTGCATTATAGCATGTAATTCCTATTTCCTACAAGAAAATGCTGTGTCGTGATCTATTATGAAGAAGAAACATGGTGTAGCAGTTTATTTAGTATAAGAAAGTGATGTGCTGATCTTTCTCATAAGAAAAGGTATCCTGTCGATCAAATTCCAACAACAGAAGCTTTCATTCTGGCTTTTGCTAATATTATTTTCTACCAATTACTTGATTTCCATTCACCTTTTTTTCTTTTATAAAAATAATAGTTCCATGTTTTTCATCTTGAATATCCATGGAGGATGTATTTCTATCACATGTTATTTATTTTGGCACTATGATAATTTGAGAAGCTGTCTGGTGGAATCATAGAATGTGACAGTTTCAGTTCCGCTTTCTAGGTGATGGAACAGTTGGTGAGTAGATTAGATGTGGCCATGTTCAATGCTATACTCCGGGAATCAGCTGAAGAGATGCCGACAGATCCTGTTTCCGACCCGATCAGTGATCCCAAGGTTCTTCCAATCCCAGCTGGAAATTCAAGTTTTGGTGCTGGTGCACAATTGAAAAATGCTGTGAGTAATAGGCACTTGTTGCCTCAGGCCGCATGCTTTCAAAGGAATTGATTTGTGCAATATTATTACGTGGTCAGTGCATGCAACACTAGTAACCTATTTCCAACAAAAAGCTTTATTCACGGAGTTCACCAATGAGAAAATATTCAAAAGAAACTAACTCTGGATAACTGATCTGACTGGGTATCCCTTGGACTGTTCATTGGGTGGTACCGTGTTCGTGTGCTTCTTCAAGGAGAATTGGTCAAAATGGTCATTAAGATGATGTTCAAAATACACAGTTAGGAAAAGTATTTGGCACATATTCATAGCTACTGAAAGCATGTAAGAAATCTGCTATGTTTGTGATAAATATAGGCCTCTTTCCTATTCAGGATCAGTTCTTTAAGTTTGCGCTATATACTTGCAGAATAGTTTTTTGGATGCCTATTAGCTAACACTATGAATTGAATCAACTGTATTAGTTTCTTTTTCTTTGTCATGATGAAAGATCTCGCTTTCATGTCATCATGTCACCAGGTTGGAAATTGGTCCAGATGGCTCACGGATTTATTTGGTATTGATGATAGTGACTCTTCAGAAGAGAAGGATGAACTTAATAGCACCAGGCGTGTAAGTGAGACATCTTTCAAGGCTTTCCATCTTCTGAATGCTTTGAGTGATCTCATGATGCTTCCATTTGAAATGCTTGCAGATAGGTCCACAAGAAAAGAGGTAGGTCCTAAATATTTTCACTGATAAGTTGTCCCTGCTGGATCCCTCCCCTCCTGTTAGAATTTTTTTTCCTCTATAAATGACATTCTCCAATTTCGCTGTTTAAATTTAATTTTCTGAAGGTATGCCCTTCATTTGATGCTCCGATGATCAAGAGGGTTCTTAACAATTTTGTCCCAGATGAATTCAACCCTGACCCAATCCCAGAGACCATTTTTGAGGCCCTGGATTCTGAGGTTTATTCCATCCCCAATAAGCCATTGCTTTTTTGAAAACAAAAAAAGCATCTGCTTTTCCATTTCTTATATGCAATAAACTCACTCAATAGTATTTTTTGGGCTTCATATTGATTTAGGATCTTGCTGAATCTGGGGATGAGTCTATCACAAACTTTCCATGCATTGCTGTTCCCACAATCTATTCACCACCTCGTGTAGCGGCACTAACAAACATTATAGGAGAGGTAGGAGGCCAAACTCTGCAGAGGAGTAGATCAGCCATGCTTAGAAAGTCGTACACTAGTGATGATGAGCTCGATGAATTGGATTCACCTATGACTTCTATCATTGAAAACTCCAAGGCTTCTCCCGCTTCGACAACATGGAATTGGATGCAGAAGGGAAAGGCAGGCCGGAAAGTAGTTAGATATCAACTCCTCCGGGAAGTATGGAAGGATGGTGAGTAATCTCTCACTTCTCTCATATGCATATGGTGTATACACGACTAGAATTTGAGTGGACTGGTTCAATTAAACTAACGTCAGTGGATTTTGTATGGTGAATTCCAATTAGAGCATGCAATAATAAATTTTTCAGTTTCCACTAGTAAGTCCGAGTTCCGAGCCAATCAAATTTCTACAGGATTTAAACTTGAAATCTCAAAAGTTGGAAGCCTAAATACAACTTTCACTATGAACAAAAACTAATCAACGAGATTCTTCTGAGTCCTAGAGAAAATAATGACGGAAGATATCAATCAAAGATTTAACCAGCAAGAATCTTTAATATGAAAACAAGAAACTAGCTTATTGAAGTTTAAGGGAGGGAGATTAATGAATGTGGTGATTATTTATTCATTTATTTATTTTTGAGATATACTGTTTAGGAAGGGTTTAAGGAGGGTTTTAAGAGGGGTAAAAACCACGGTTAACAAGTGCAATTATCTAATCAGTTCATCAAACCTTCTCCATTTCATCTTTTCCTAGTAAAGATTTCAGCCAAGTTAATCAGGAGCAACTGAAGCTTGCGATTGCATTTAAGTTTTGCATGTAAGATACATGTCGAGTGGCTTCAAGTCCATGAAGGTAGAAGATAATTTCAAGTACCAAAGAGGAATCTATAGGCCAGAAAGTACATCCCATATTGTGAGAATGGCATGCACACCATTTCTTCATCATTTCTTGGACCTGCCAAGAGATATTCCCATTCGCATAACAGTTCGTAACTTAGCAGAGATTAGTAAAATTTGAACTTTACAAAGTTGAGGAAAATCCAGCAACGTACAGAAATGCAGAGTATTTATCAGATTTGCATCACAGCTTTTCAACAGCTTTATACGGTACGAGAAGCAAAATCAGAGGCAAAATGTAGTCTTCTATATTGACAAATCAGGCAATCCAGTTTCTACAAGAACAAGTGTTCGATTCCCACTAAGCCTTGCATGCCAAATTTGACGATAAATCTATGCTAAACAAAGATCCCAACAAAGCTCTGACACAGAAGTTGAAACTTTTCTTCTAAAATCTTAATCGCTAGATGCACACACACCAGTCATCCTAAAACTTTTTAAGGAGAAAGCTGATGAAGTGTGTGCATTCTGAAAGTAATAGGAAGGAACCAAGAGATCTTACTGCTTGGATTCTGCACCACCTATCAGACTGGGCAGTGCATCATGGTGCCCAAAACCATGATACAGGACACGCACAGGATTCTCAAAACCATAACTCATCTATAATTTTAAGGCTACGGGAACTTCTATCTCTCATGTATACAGTGATTGGCATCCTAGAAAAGAAAATAATGGATGGTATTAAATGTGAATGTTTTGATATTCCTTTTATTAACATGGGGTATAATAAAATAAAAAAACTGATGGGCATGTATAATTCACTGCAATAGTTAAATTACCCTTTTGCCATTCCAACAAAAAAATCAATAAGCTAGGTATTCATGGTAATATGATTGTCTTTTACAGGAGCCATTAGTCATTTAAGATTGATAGGGTATAATTCATTTTTTTATTCTTTTAAATGCATGTAAATACTATTTTATACTTAAAAATAAAACTTCAAAAAATATCGATGGGGTCAATCCAGTATTTTTATATTCTGTATGTATTATATAAAGACTATATTACCTTTACAAGCAAACTTTGGTTGATAAATAGCAATTTAATCTTTTTATATTTTAAAAGTTGTAATATCCTTAAAAACAAAATTTATCAAGTTTGCATCTATTAGTTTTTTTCCATATTACACTTGAAAACAAAATTTGTCAAGTTTGTATCTATGAGCTTTTCTTTTTTTGTATTTTTAAACTAGTTTTTAAGTTATTAATAAGTTGAACGAGGGATAATTTGGTTTTTTTAAAATAAATATTATTATAAAAACAATATAATCTTTCTTTTGGTGAGATGTGTGCGTGACAAATAACGTTTAACTTTAATGATTTTTTTTTCTCGTCTTCTCTATTAGATTTCTCTTCTTCTTGCCAAAAATATAAAAGTATCAATTCACTTGTTTTTTGTATCCTCATTCTTTTGTTTGCTATATTTTCTTTATTGACCTTTTCTTTAATTGATCCCTTATGATTTGATTTCATTTAATTTTTATATCAAATTTGGCTTTCATTTTTTAAATTACTATTTGTTTATTTTTCCTTTTTCTAATTTTGTTTTGTTTTCAATTTCATCCTCGTCTTTTGATTTCAAATTATTTTATATCAAATTTAGTTTCCATTAATTTTTACTGCTAATTTTTATATCAAATTTGATTTTTATTTTTTATTGCTACTTGTTTATTGTTGTTTTTTCTAATTGAATTTTGTTCTCAATTTTATCTCTCATATTTTGTTTTCAGATTATTTTATATCAAATTTAGTCTCCATTTTGTTTTTGGAATTCTTTTGTTTTGGATTTTTTTTTCAATTTTACCCCTAAAAAATTTGTTGATTTAGAATTTTGTTGCACTATTTTATAGGGTTTGTCTTCTATGGAATTAGTCCTGAGGATCATGATCACGAGTTTTGAATTTAACACAAATTAATTTTTGTTATTTTTAGGGGTTTTTTAATATACTTTTTTTTCACTCTAGAGTTTCTTCAATCCTATACCTAATGTCACAATGTTAACGGGTTGACTCGTATGTTTTTTTATTAATATTTTTTAGTTTTTTCATCTAATGTTAAGTTGTGTGATAATTAAATTTTATAATGTTACATTCAATTTTTTTTTATTATCAGTGTATTTTTATATATATTATTTAAATTAACCAAACTTATTAAACTCAATCAAGTCAATATCTCATCTAGTAGTTTTTTTTTTTTTTGTAATACATATGTTGTCTTAACATATTTTCTTACATTGTAAAAAAAATTAAACCGGCCCAAGGGTTTATTAGTTTCTTGAATTTTACATGGCAAATTAACTCTAATTTAAAGTTCACGATAAGAATAGTTTGATATAACCAGCATAACATTTGCCTAGCAAGGGCATTTCAGCTTGGTGGTCATATGTCCAAGCCTTACAATTCAATCCAAAAGTAAATTACCGATGAATAAAGTATGTAATTACAATTGGATATAGTTAGAAAACTGGATTTTTTTCGCACTTGCTAGGTTTTTTTTAATATCATGAAACCTAATTTCCTAATCAATCCAAAGTTGAAGAACTAATAAGAAAAAAATGATACAAAATAAAAACTTGAGTGAATTGTGTTGACCGGTCAAATTCGTGGTCTAGATTATGAAACTGGTATAATCTTGAAAAACATTATGAATTTTAATTATAGTGAATTCTTTAAGAAAATAAAGAAAAAAAATATGATTTCAATGAATAATACTTTGCAATGAGAGCAAGGTGAAAACCCCTGTATTTTTTTTTTTAAAGAACTACTACATAAAGGGTGTGTTTGGTATTGCTTTTGTTTTTGTGGTTGAGGTTTTAAAAAAATAGTTTTATAAAAAGCATTTTAGCTGTGATTCAAAATAATTTTTGTAGTGTTTGGTTAAAATTATTATTGAGTTTGAGATTAATGAAAAACAATTTCAAATATTTGGTTACTAAATTTTTTATATTGCCTTTAATTTGTAAAATTACTTTAAAAAACATTGACATACACACACACATTTATTTATTTATATATACATACACTGGGTTTGGAATTCTAGGTACAAGGGTTTAGGTTTTCACCATGGTTGGCTACAAACTTTTTCTTGAAAGATAAGCTCAATGTGGACCCTTCTACTCTTTAGCTCTTTGAGAACTTTGCAAATCTTCTTTTAGTTGGTTCCCAGATGAGTTTGTGTATATTTGCAGTTTTGATGAGTTTGAGAGATGGGAGGGTGGAAATGAGAAGGGGAGAGTGAGAGACAGATGATGAATTGATTTTTGATGAGGCAGTAAGGGATAGTGTAAAGTAAATTCTTTTAACTAATGCTAACGATAATATTTTTAGGATGATAAAAAATTAACACTATAAACTGAAAATAAACAATAGAGAAGAGATACATGAAAAGCATTTATTTACTATTTTTCACGAAACCGAATTTAGCTAACTTTTTGAGATGGACCCACAACAATTTTTTAACTTCTCATCCATTATCAAACACCGTAACCATAGCTTTTTCTCAACCTTCAATATGGTCACACTCCCAAACACCTTCAAAGAGGGACAACCTGCTTCAGGACATGAGCAGCCCAGGCTCTCCTCCCCATGGGGCTGTCTCATCCGGACAACTTGAGTGTCGAAATCATCAATCATCTTCAAGAAACCTGCCAAAGCACAAACTTTTAACTGATCGCTAGAGAATGACTCGGTGTATTGTCATCAGGATTGTTGATTGACAAGGAAGAGAAAAGGCCATTGCCAACCGTCGAGACTGGTATGCAGAAACTCCAGTGCAGAAACCAATGAGATAATGCTCCTCTACATGAACTGAAATATTGCTCGTGAGAATATGAAATATATATATTTAAAAAACTTTTCCTAGTCTGCTGCAGTTAATATCTGCGGTACTGAATGTCCATGGGAATCTCAATGGAAGCTATACATGCCACCAATGAGAAGAAAAATTCAGGATTTGGGCTCGCCATCTGAGAACAAGTGTTCGCTAAAATTGAGAAAGAGAGAATAAATATATAAAAAAGGATATAAATTATTTGATTAAAGAGACTTTTGCATTTTAAAAATAGGAATGATGAGAATGCGTGTTTTCTTCTTTATCATTTGTTCAATGCCTGTTTCTAGGTTCTAGGCCTAAAATACGAAATTCCAAGAACTGTCAAACGATATATTCTCCCGCTAGAATAGAGCAACCGTACGGATCTCATTTCCGCGTTCTCGTCCACAGCTTCACTTTAATATTCTTTGGTGATAGTTCGTTCTGTACATGAGTTTTCTTCTTCTTGTTGTTTTTGTTTTACCTTGAAGCTAACGGTACGTTATAATTGCTGTAGATTTCAGTTCCTTTTCGTTCTTATATCTCAGTTCATAAAGATTTTGGAAATGATTAGCTATGCTTTTGAGGCTATTAATCACACGGGAAATATTCTTGTTAAATTTGTTTCTAATTTCCCATGTCAAATTATTTTACATGAATTGTGTCCTGTTTTTTCTACCATTCCCTGCAAAATGTTGGAGTATCTGATGGGTCCCTTCAAGGAAAATGTTTCATATTGCGCCTAAAAGAAGAGGGGACCAAACCTGTTGACATGTTTGGATTGAATTTCTCAGGAATCAATAGCAAGAACCTGCAGAATGAGTGCTAGGCGTCGCCCGTTGCATACATGTGGAGTTTCTTTCATGGAAATCGCTCGCAAAGTTTACACAGAGACCCAAGAATTCAATGGGCCTTTAGGTCTGTTGACAAAGAAGGTAATCAGGTTAGCTCCATTTGCTTCCCTCCTTGTCTATGTGCTGCAATACGAGTATCTCTTCTTGGCAATCCTCTCTTTTGTGGATGATCATATAATATTAGCCCTCGAAAGAAAGGTGGAGGCTATTTTCCCGCCATCGAAATATGTGTTCAACAAGGTTGACGAGCTCGTCCAAATCGTAGAAACCCTTCCAGCAAAAATTGATTTTGCTGTTGGCAAGTTGCCCATTATTTTCCATCAAATTCCATTTCTAGATTGGGCACTTTCATGTGCTATCTCACGGCTGAACTTTTGGCTATCTATCCTGACTCATTGGGGATCACGAACTACTCACGAAAAGGAGATCGTGGTCGATATAAACTGTAACGACAGCAGTATTGAACAAACAAATGTTCAAGAAGCAGATAATAACATAGTAGAGTTCCAAAATGAAACAAAGGGATGTTTCAGTCCTATGTCTCCAACATCAGGCTCGGAAACCGAGGCAAACAGTCCCAATGGTAAGAGATGCACATACAAGGACGCACTGGAGAAAGTTGTGAAATCCACATATAAGGATGCACTAGAGAAGGGAACAGGTGAAAGCACACGAAGCACAGAGGGGAGCCCAAAGCAAATGATCCGATCCACTTTTAGCGGTGAAGCAACTAGTCCTATAGGTGAGAAAAATGAGAGCATGAAAGCAAAAGAATGCATTGCTGACGAGGAGACAGAGGAAGCCATTGCTAGCAAGGAGGAAACTGGAGAAGGAGGGGATCATACTGAGGCAATGGAAGATGATCCAGTCAGTTTACCTGCAGATAAAACTTCAGAAAGCAGCAGCAAGGAAGATCCTATTTTAGCGCTGTTCGAGTCTGCTTGGCACATATAAAACCCGAAGAAAACTGCTGTAAACGTTCCACTTCATACAAATGGTAAAGGAAGCTTATGTAATGTTCTACTTGATCCAAGTGGCTGTGAAAAGGGGGGGTTTCAATATCTTGCTCTGACATTGCTGTAGAGTCAGCATTGAAGTAGTTCAAGCTGCATATATTTTTGTTCTAGGCCATCGTACAAGCTACACTTACATTTTTGTGCATGATTCTTTGGGGACAAGCAAGGTAATATTTGATTACAGAGCTTGGGGCACTGTATCCTTGTTTTGTGCTTGAGTTTTGGCTTTGTTGAAAAGAATAGTATTTCGGGAATCCATCCTGAAAATTCTTATTATGAGTTCAAGTACCTTCATATGGTGATAATTTGAGAAACAATATGAAAATCTATAGAACATTTTTCCAGTAAATCTACAGATACGTCGTCACCTTCCTTGATCTCATGCACAACACCACTTTCTATCATGCAGCTAGTTATCTGTAATTCAGTTTGTATTTTCATATCCTTTTTTCCCATTTCCCTTTTCCTTTTTGAAGATTAGAGACATCTCATGGAACCCATTTAACAGGGCAGATTCTCGAGCCGTATATCTACTGGCTATGGATTTTTCTTATAACTTCTTTTTTTATGGTGATGATCTTCTGGTAGCTAATGTTTCTGTGCTCCAAGTTCGTGAGCCACTTTATAGTCAACAGAGTTGGATTTACATCCAGGACCAAAGAGCATGTTCCCCTTAATAATCCTAACAGAATTAATTAAACAGTGTCTCGGCGGGAGTGAGAGGATGTATGATCATAATTTCTATAATTATTTTTTATATTAAGACATAAAATTGATTTTAATTATAAAATAATTTTAATTTAAAATAATTTTTTTCAAAAATATATTAAAAATATAATGTCAACCAGATCTACATCTAATGATAGGCTCCAGTGTTTTTTTTTCCATTGATTTTCATGTAACTATAGAGTCAATAGATATATTAAATCACCAAGTAAACTTAACAAATCAGATTTTTTTCATGCCCTAACATTATTCTATATCTATATTTTTTTCATACACACATAGATATTAAAAATCTCTTTCACGAAAAACTTATGTTTCAAACAAACTTTTTTTTTTATTAACGTAGGGTCTGTATCAATTTACATATACCTCAACTAATATTATGGGCCTTGAAGTTAAAACCATGTAAGTTTCTAGTGGTCTTCATATTAGTAATCACAGGGCTCGAACTTGAAACTACTAGAAAAATAAACTTCTTAATCTCAAACTCTTATCGTTGAACCACCTACTAGATAATTAATAGTTAATGAAGAAGTCCAATCAGCTAATAAATCTATGAACAAAGCTCATATGTATATATCATAGCTCATATTCCACTTATTTGATAAATAATAATATAAATATTTTCAAATTATAACTGAAAACTTAATTTCATATGTATATTCATTTTTAATTTATTTTAAGTGATAAACAGAATTAGAGTAATTCAATGACAGTATGAATATCTAACAGTTATCCTTTGCCATCTCTGATGAAGTTAATGACAAGACTATGGAATGGTCCAAGTCATTGACCCACACAGGTCACCGGCTCTGAAATAATTGCTCGAGAAGATTTCCTCTCCACCCATCAGGTGGCTTCAGCTAGTCACGATTTTTTTCTGCATAAAAAACCCCGCAGGGAAATCTTCGTCCATCCCAAATCACCAGCCTGCACACAGATCTTTCATATCAAATATGTTTTCTCTACCACCCATGCCTTCAACAACATCAGTTTTATCAGCTTTGCAGCATCCGCAATGCTTGGCTGGTATATACTCAATGAAGCTCAGACCATGACTCAACTTCATTGATGGTTTATGGTCAAACTGTGGAGATGAGAGGATAATTGTGTTCACAACCAACCACGAGGACAAACTAGATCCTGCATTGCCGAGACCGGGCAGGATGGACAAGCACATACACGTGTCCTACTGCACTCCTTGTGGATTCAAGATTCTTGCTTCTAGTTAAGTCAACGTTAAAGAACATAGCCTTTTCAGTGAGACTGATGAGTTGACGATGGAAGTGGAGGTGACTCCAGCAGAGGTTGCAGGAGAGCTCGTGAAGAATGAAGATGTCGATACTACGCTTACAGGGCTCATTGGATTTCTAGAAAGGAAGTAGGGAATGAAACGCAAACATCCTGATGTTGAAAAACAAAAGCAAGTGGATGAAAATCAGAAAGAAAATGACAACAAAAATGAAAGCCTGGATATGGAGGAGGAGATGAAAGCCAAGACGGAGGAAGTTGGCAAGAAGAGCAAAAGGAAGAGCTTGAATTGTCCTATATGCGCGCGCGCTCGAGTTCTCATAACACTATAGAAGTTAAGGTTGATTTAAAAGCTGCAAGTCTGTCACAGTTGTTTCCAAAATTTTCGAGCATAACAAGAAGTACAAATAATTAATCTTGGTCTCGGTATCCTAGTTTTACACAAGTGAATTTAGGCATTGTTGAAATAAGTTAGTATTTGTTGATGATGAAAAAATCAAACGTAACTACTGTATGTATTAGACAAAAAATGGTTAGAAATGGCATGTGGAAATACACCAGAATACATGGTGATATATGGTGAAGAAAAAAAACGAAAATTTAAGCAGTATTTCAAGGGAAATAACATATACATGTTGCCTTCATAGTCATGACTGTTAGAGAATAATATAAATCATATTATGAGACCTCATTTACAAGCTTAAGTTTTCAGGTGAGATGGTTCCTTAACATGGTATCAGAGCCTTATTGACCAGAATACATGGTGATATATGGTGAAGAAAAAAACGAAAATTTAAGCAGTATTTCAAGGGAAATAACATATACATGTTGCCTTCATAGTCATGACGACCATATCCCAGCAACACCGTT
Organism: Salix dunnii; assembly: GCA_015731905.1. Taxonomy (NCBI): domain Eukaryota; kingdom Viridiplantae; phylum Streptophyta; class Magnoliopsida; order Malpighiales; family Salicaceae; genus Salix; species Salix dunnii. Next base: position 4,136,176 of record CM027668.1, on the reverse strand, counting down.
TTCCAGCATCTATTTTCTCATATAAACAATTGGTAGATGTTGGGAAACGTTGTTGCTGGGATATGGTCACCGTGACTCGTATGAGAAAGCAGAGAAGGGAAACATGTATATGTTTTTTCCCTTGTAAAGCTGCTTAAATTCGCAAGTCTATTGCGTTGTGGTTGTAGTCAGCTTCCTCGGGGCATGTTTTCACCTCTCTGCAATTAGCCATGGCTTCACTACTAAGTGGCCGTTTGGCATTGTGATGCCACCGGCGTTTGGCATAAGCATATTTCAATTAAATGTTTGGTTATATAATAAACGGAGGTTTGTGGTATGGGTCCCACATGAATTTTGCCTTGAAACGCCGGTGCAAGAAAAGCATATATATATATATATATATATATATATATATATATATATATATTAAAATTAAAATAATCTAAAAATTAATTAAAATATAAATAATATTTACATAATATATGTGTATTAATATAAAAAATATATTTTTAGCAGATATTATAGCGCGTTAAAATAGTCAGGGATTGCAGAGGCCTTCACGTATGAATATTGTTCGTGATGACATTGCAAATAGCTTGATGAGAGAATAAAAAAAAGTGTTTATTTTACGTGAATTATTCCTTATATTATAAAATTATGATTATTAATACAATATAAATATATACATAAATATATATAAATAAATATGTGTGTATATATCTATGCCATTTGAAGTAATTTCACAAGTTAAAAGCAATATGAAAAACTTGGTAACCAAACACCAAAAACTGTTTTTTTTTTCAACCTCCAATTCAACCACAGGTTTAACCAAACACTTCAGAACTTATTTTGAACCATAGTAAAAATACTTTTTTTCAAACTATTTTTTTTCAATCTAAACAAAAGTAATGTCAAACACACCCTAATTATGTAGCCAGCGAAGAATTGCAATAGTATGCGATGGGCCATGTTCTTGACAAAGACGTTTACCTACTCTGTATGAAATATTGCTCGAGAAGATTGCCCCTCCATTCTACCATCGCTGACCGGTGACGGGAAACATAAACCACAAAGCTTCATGTTTTTATGTCCACACTGTAATTGACCCGTGGCTTAAAATTTTATGCAGAATCTTTCTACTTTTGTGGAAGTAGACTTCAGAGGAATGTACAGGTTATATTCCCAAGTCTTCCCGCTTACAATGGCAGCACACTGAGCAAATCAAATCGAGAAGGCTCACTTCGGTGACAAATCCTTCGTGTCAAACATGTTTTCTCAACCAACCGTCCCTTCAACAACATCAGTTTTATTAGCATAAACCGCCTTTGCAGCATCAGTCATGCCTATCCGAAGTCCAGACCATGACCCCCAATTTATAGTTCCCCATAAACTCAGAGGGATCACAATATCCTTGGAGGGCTTCTTGGAGATGATGCGTCTCTTTTGACCCTCGTCACCGACGAACGCAATCGCCTCGTCCTCAATGAAATCTACCAGGCCTCTTAAGCCTGCTTAATCACTAGAATCATCAGAGCAATCAGGAAGCTCAATGATCCAGGGGACAATGTAATGACCAGCGAGGGTCAGCAGATTACTGACACGTTTAAAGGAATCAAACTTGTTTTGGAGTTTGTATGTACTGAAAATCAACAACCTGTTGCTGATAATGGAAGTGGAAGCGACTCCAGCAGAGGTTGCAGAATAGCTCTTGAATAAGAAAGCTTTTGATACTGCTGTATGTAACAGGGCTGATCGATCTTCCCCCCAAAAAAAAGTAAACATGCAAATAAAAAATAAAGCATGACAAATAAAAGCGCCCACCGTGGGGCTCGAACCCACGACCACAAGGTTAAGAGCCTTGCGCTCTACCAACTGAGCTAGACGGGCTTGTTGATAGAAACTTCTCATAATAAACTATTAATCATTTAATCTAATTCATTGCACTTTAACCAAGATGCCGAAGAATCCAGCTTTAATTTCTTGAATTTAACTTTGACTGTGGACTCCAGTAAAAATTCTTGTTTTAAGAAAAGCTCGCTCATGAGTGTATAAATAAGTGGTAGAATATGATTGCCGGCCGCTTCTTCCACGTTCTTCACGTGGGATTTTAGCCTTTGAAAAATTATGGGCATTGGAGCAAAAACAATGGTAAGAATATTTTATAGAGTTAAATTTTTAAAATGATTTTTTAAATAGTGTATATATATAGTTTTTTTATTAATGTGTGTTTTGATAGTAAAATCCATTTTAGAGAGTCAATTTTTTTATATTATTTTAAATATACTGCATTTATTTTGTATGTAGTTTAATTATGCAATGAATAAAAGTAAATTATATAATTAAATAATTGCTTTTGAAAACCCTCCAACAATAAAATCATTATTTTCTTTAATTATAATTAAATATAATTAAAAGACCCACAATATTTGAGATTTAAAATTTAAATTATTTATTCTATGTTTTTCAAGTAATTATATGTTTTTTTTATTATTATTGTATTTAAATTTAATTAATGTTACTTATTGTCTTAAATTAATAGGATTTTTTAAAAAATTATTTTTTTATGATAATTATTTTTTATGTTAATTAATAATAATAATAATAATTATTATTATTATTAAAACCCGGTAACCCTACTGCCCCTCTTTCCCCGCATTTTTTTATATTTAATTAATTTAATTTTTAATTAAAATGACTCGTTGCCATTTAACAATTGCAAGCACAAATATTCTTCAATCAAAAACTAAAGCAAAGCTGAATGAAAAAAGTCCTCTTTGGTTTCCCGTCTCTTCCTCCTCTGCTTAATTGATTTTTTTTTTTTTTTCATGTCTCTGCTCAATTGATTGTTTTTTTATGTAAACAATATTATAGTTTTTCGTAATGAAATGGTAAATATGACATTTATTAAATGCTATTTTTACATGTTAATATAGTAACTGCTAAATATGAAAAGAAAAGCTAAAATGATATTTTTTAAATTTTAGCTTCTTTTTTAGCAGCACCGTTGGGGTTGCTCTGAGACGCCACAAAGCTGTTTTACTAGCTAATCTACCAAGGCTTCCATTATATGGTACATGCATTCCTACCAGAAGAGGAGGAGGAAGGCATAGGAAAAAACAAAATCCATGCTTACAAGGGCCTGTACATCTTTCTTCCCTATGAAATGAAACACAAATAATGCCCCCTGGACAAAAGAAATGGAAAGGACAGGGCGGAGATTTACAACACCAACTTAACACTGGTAAACTGAGTAGCTCTTGCTCTTCCAAAAAACGCTTATAGCTTTCCCCATCTTTCTTCTAGAGACAGATTTGCATAGCGGCTTCGTTTCAGGAGCAGGCATGGACATGGAACTACTTTCGATTTGCTGAAAGTGCCCCTCAGCAGATGATTGTTCTTGCTGAAAGTGCCCCTCTGCAGATGGCTGGTCTCGCTGCCGCTGCTCCCGAAACAGCATCAGAAGTTTCTGTGCTTTCTCTTTCCCTCTTGTGGTCCCATTCACTGAGATTGAGACCAGTGCAGGTATCACTCCTTCTTGTAGGACCAATTGACTACCCTTGTCGCTCCCATTGCACAAAATGTAAAGGCAAGCAACAGCTTGCTCCTGCTCTATGGGTTCACCAGTGTCCAATATAGTCGCTAGGCCACTAATAAGGCCAGAGGCGGACAGCATTTCATCTTTTGCCGATTGACTACTAGCTAAATTTATCAGCACTGCTATGGATTTTTCTATCCATGCATGATCACCAGGGACTGCAAGAAGGGATTGGAGGCCACTGATGATGCCAGCTGAAAGGAGATTCGGAATATTGGTGGGGTGGGAGGAGAGATTATAGAGGGCATGAAGGGCATCGAGCTTGCACTGTGCTCCAGTTTCACCTTGAAGAATTTGGACTAAAAAAGGCACAGCCTGACTTGAGCCAATGATGGACTTCGCTTCTTCAAGGCAGGAGAGATTTAGATAGAGAGCTGTTGCTGATCCATCAGAGTCAGAATTGGAAACCATATCCTCCAACAATGAGATAACACCAGAAGCCAACATCATTTCCTTATTTCTGGAACAGAATAAAGAAAAGGAAACCAATTACACTAATATTCATGGCCTGTCTTCACAGTTCATAGAGCTATGGAAAATGAATCAGAACCTAACTCCCTATCTCTAGCAGAATTTTTTTCCATCAACAATAAGATTCACAACGGTTCCAGTAATAAAAAGCATGTGTCACTTGATATATTATTACATCATAACTCCATTCTAATCTGCTTTATAAATGATTAGCACTCTAAATTTCAAACACCTCTTGATTTTAATATTGATTTGAATTACACATATCATAGTGCTGCTGATGCTGCCATGTTAATTTGATATATTCAGTCACTTAAACACACCTGTTATTGTTGACGGCAAGGTTGAAAAGAGCCATTGCTCCAATTTCCTCGGCCATTGGATTCCTGGCTTGCATAGCTGACTCTAGAAATAGCAATAGTGCCTCGACAAACCCGTTGGCCCCCATAAAAATCCTGGCCTCCTCATCATCCTTCAAATGAAGCCTCACTTGTTCAACTATTTTACATTTTTTCTTCAAGTCTTCATCGCTATTCAAGATGGTCAGAAAACTCTGGTATCTTTCAAATATATTATCCTCAAAGTCATCTCCAGGAACAGAATCTTCCTGTTGCCGTGATAAATTTTCAGTTTCAGTTTCTTCAGCCTCTTCAATGGGACCACTCTCCTCCAAAGGAACTACCTTGACCCAATTCAACTTACAGGAACCGACACTCTCCACGGATCTTCTTGAGTTTGCAGAGTCAAGCTCAGACATTGCCAGCCTCCAATAGTTGAGGTCAAGAGACTCTGGGGGACCATCAGGTGCTGGGACTCCATTCTGTTCGCACCAACTAGCAACAAGACCCTTAACACAAAAATTAGGAGTCAAGCAGAGATGAAAAAGCTTTTGTTGAGTCTTTGGACAGGTGTCATGTCCATCACTGAACCATTTCTCAATACAGATCCTTTCATATGTTTGTCCAGAAGCAATGATGACTGGATCATACATCAGGTGCAATGATATAGGGCACCTCAATTCTTCAGGTGGAAGAGACATTTGCCCAGATTTCCTAAAGTTTGGCTTGAAATTTAATGAACTAAGCTTTGATAAGTGTCGCTCAAAGGCATGGCCATCACCACCAGGGCCTCCATCTTCAAGAGAACCCCCAACAGTGGGTGAACAAGGTGCTGAACCCTGTGAATCATTGTCATCTGTAAGGTCACTTCTAAATAACTTTGAATATTTCCTCATGAGATGTAAGAGATACGCAACAATTGATTCCTTCCGCTTGTCTTCCTCCACACGAGCTCTTTCTATAAGTTTCTTAAGAGCTCTTCTCTCTGTAAGAGCTGCTCTGGAAGAGGTAATACCAAGTTTATTGGCAGCCTGATGAAATGATTCTAGTTCATTAGCATCATTACAATTGTCGAATTTTCTCCCTTGCTGAAGCAACACAATTATCTCATCACCAACTTGCTTCTCTAGCGGATCAAGAGAGAATTCAATACCCTCGAGTTCACTTACAATCTCCAAAATCTGACAAGATTTCAAATTACAACGGGGTCAAAAGGTGTTTCTAAATAATATAGGCACGAGGAACAAGGCTAGAAAAAGACCACAAAAAAATTCCTGGATAACATTGTGGTTTATTTATTGTAAATGACATGATGTTAATGAAACCATTGCAGATGAAATATTAACATATAGAAATAAAAGAAATCTTGTTAATATACAGAAAGGACATGAATAATCAAATTTTTTTTACATCATTTCTAAGTTCACTTTGTTTAGACAACCCAATTTATGACTGATCATTTTCAAATTGACCATCAAGAAATAGCCTTCAGGAGGGAAACTACTACCTGGCATCCAATTGATTGTGGAACAATATCTTCAACACGCCTAAGACTATCAACAAGGGCAGATCTTGCCTTTTCAAATTTTAAAAGGACAGAATCTCCGGTTATAGCCTGTGTCAGAAATGCAATTCCATCAGATAAAGATATCACAGAAAAACAATAAATAAAAACAGAAAAAGAAAAGCAAATTTTAGTGCATCTATAAAAAAAAAAAATTATCTTACCAGGTAAAGCTTACTACATTCTGAGCAATGCCGGAGAACATTCTTGGCTTTCTCAAGGGATATATGCATTGAACATAAAGCTTGAATGCCAGATTTACTCCTAGGTCTTGCAGCTTCCAAGGAAGGGAAAATGGACAAGATTTTGCAATAAATTACAGAGAGTTCCTTGCACATTTCTCCATGCAACTGAATACAGGTAGAAATATTGTCAATTAAGTTACATTTCATGAATCCGCTAGTCATTGAAGACCTTAAAGAAAAAGTGCTATCATGGCCTAAAAAAGGGTAGCAATGTGAACATTACAAAAATAACTATATTGTAAACAAGATACCCCCAAAACAAATATGTCTAGGGAAATAACTTCTAGCAGAAGAAGAGAAAACAGCAAGCATCAGATGCAAGCAAAACAGAAGCACATTCAACACGATCAAACACAAGTCTACCAGGCAATCACCATAAACAGCAAGTGCCGTGATTAAAAGCAGGCATTGCATTCTCCATATACATCAGAAAACTAGCAAAATCGTAAAAATTAGAGAAACATACAAGTAGGCTGCTCAGCCAGATGGTATCAGGGATTCCACAAGAATAGTACACAAAAAACACCAAATCCAAAAATTTTCTCAGAAATAAAAAACAATACCTTGGCATCGCTTGCTGCAAACAAGTTTTCTTCAACCTCAGTAATATCCATAATTCACATTCACCGTGGAAAATTACAGTACAAATTTATATCGACTGAAACAAGAACAAACACATTAGTAAGGCAAAACAAACCCTACAATGTAGTTTCCAAATCAAATAAATACAATTTGGCATCATTAAATTGAGTAAGAAACCAAAATTCACACTCCCATTTTCTTGGATAAGAAATTGCCAAAAAGAAGAAGAAGAAGAAAACTGACTAGAAGACCAATAAAGTGATAGCACCAAATAACATACCCACCTATTCGAATAAACTCTCTTCTAATCTCAACACACCTCCGAAACCAGAAACGAATTAAGAAAATAGCATGAGAGATTATTGGATTATTTTTCCAAAACAAAAAAGGAAACGAATATTAAATAATAATAAGAAGAAGAACATCCTCAAATATGAATGGACACACGTAGCATCATTCTATAAGCAAAACACGAAATAAGAACATCATTTGATCAAGACACTTCATCACACCTCAAAAAATCAGAGGAAAGAATTTAAAAACAGCAAACGCAAATCGATTTAGACATTGCATAGAGGGAGAAAAAAAAAGGGAGAGGAGAAACCTTACCTAATACTAAATGAAATAAGAATCGAAATATTTTTTTTTAAAGGATTGATATCGAAAATGACTTGGAAATCCTTTTACCAGGAAACGAGCACCGTGATATCATTTCATTTTCCTAAAAAAAGAAAAAAAAACCACAGCCAGCCAATCATAGCAAACCACAAAATGCCTTTTTAAAACACGATTTGACTACGGATGCACAAAACAGAAACGCTCCAAAAACAGAAAAAAACAATTGCAATTATTAATTTTCAAGAAGGAAAATAGTAATAACTAACAAACAGCAAAAAATTAGGGTTTGGTTGAAAAATAGAAAGAAAAAGGAGCTTACCGGGAGAATCGGGGCGAGTCAGGGCGGCTCTATAAAAGAGCATTTAAAAAAAAAGAAGTAACGAAAGATAGGATTACGGGTAAGGTTTCTGTGATGATCTGTACAGTCCCATCTCGTCAGAGCTGGAGCTCAAATCGATTGCGTTTTGAAGAGAAGAGGAAGATAATGAGGGGACCTTTTTTTATTTTTATATTTCGGTTCAAGTGGGTGTCAATGGAAAAGGAATAAATAAATAATAATGTAATGCAACGTACTGCTAAGAAATAAATAGATAAAAGTAGTATCTGTGACTGTGACAGTGACCGTGAAAGGGAGAGAGAGTTAAATCATAATTTTGCTTGTTTTTTGAAATATGGGGAGGGGGGGTTTGGGAATTTTCGCCGCTTATTAATGTCTTCTCCCAAGTTCACCGGCCGACAATTGCCGCCCTCTTTGTTTGTCGGTTAGCAGACCTGTATAAATGCTATCAGATTACCATACTGTCCTCAGTAATCTCTCCTCCCTCTTTTTGCTGGCCTTCTTCTTCCTTCCTTCCTCGCAAAAGAGGCAGCGGCGAATTTGACATTATGTTGACGGCTTTTAAATTGTTTTAATATTTAATTTAAAAACATAAAAATAAAAATAAATCTGTTATGAAACATTTTTGAAGTAAATTTATGTTATTTAAAAATATAAATCGGCCCTGCTGAAACTGTATTTCAAAAAGTATTTTTGAAAAAAAAAATTAATTATTTTTATATATTAAATAAATTATATGAACGCATGATCAGAAATTAAATTATTCATGCTGTGTTGCACTGTAACTTTGAATTTAAAACTTGTCTTTAGGAAAAAAAATATTTTTTGTTTTAAAAATTATTATTTATTAAGTTGATTGGAGTTTAACATATTCTTTTCTTTTTTCCATGCATAAAATAAAGTTTAATCTGGCTACATTCATATATCTTAAAAATATATATTTTTAAAAAATAATTTTCATTTATAAATAAACTAAAATAATATTTTTATTTTATTTTTAAAAAATACTTTTGATATTAACATATGAAAATAATTTAAAAACACCAAAAAACTTTAACTTAGATTAAAAATAAAAATTAATTTTTTAAAAAAATATTTTTAAAATATAATGTTTACATCTTGACAAGTGTCAAATCACTATATTTCTGTGGAAGATTAAACATTAATTCAAACAATTTTTTTAGAGAACAACCTCACACGTATACATGACACAACAAAAAATAATCGATTATTTAGCAATTAAAATAATAATTATTATTGTTAAACCCAATTAGATGGGTTGATTAGCACATATTTGGAATTATGATCGAGGTTTTAAAAAGTATTTTTTATTTATAAATATATTAAAATAATATTTATTTTTATCTTTTAATATTAGTATAGATATGAAAACATAAAAAAATAAAAATCAAATATTTTTATTTAAAAAAACACGTGTCAAACATAAACGAATTATTTCATATCACACAAATAAACGTTTTATATATCCGCTCCTTTTATATACAAAACAATTTTAAAAACCGTCTGTGTCGGCTATTATTTATGCTTTTTAGGCTGGAAAACAACACTGTACATGCTTTTTTTGGACAGAGGGTCTTGGTCAACGCAAGCAAGAAAAACAACACCTCGTGAATCAGTGGCTATCAAAGATAATCAATAGATATATTGTTAGATAAACTTGGTGTACTATAATATCACACATGGACTAAATAAATAGATTAAAAAAAATTGATGGTCTCATTTAATGACGTCATCATCTCACGTGATAGTCACGCAACCAAAAGCACAATGGATAACCACTTTACAAGATTTGAATGTACTTAGATCAAATTTGGTATTTATGGTTTTGTTGTTTTTGGAATTATATTTTTTAAATTTTTAAGTTATTTTTGTTATTAGTATATAAAAATAATTTTAAAAATACTAAATAAATTTCTAATAAGAAGCAAAGAAAAATAATTAAAAAAAATATTATTATAACACAAAAAAAATAAAAATCATGCTTTTTTATCATAGATAACATTGCTAATAAATTTATAATAGCAGTCTCCTTTTCACGAATAAGGAATTTTTTAATTTTAAATTGTTATGATATTTTAATATATTTTTAAATAAAAAAAACATTAATTTAAAAATCTCACCTCCTCGGCTTGGTTTTGGCAAACCCAAAATACGATGGCGTTTGGCAAAGACGGCTGGGGAGAGAGGGATAGGCTTGAAAACTAGAAAGAGGAGAGGGTATTATTGTCATTGCAAGACATTTCTGATTTGATTGGCCGCGGAAGTGGAGTACGGCAACAGAAACCCCCAATTATAAAAACGATCCCACGTGGTCATGTTTTTCACCATCGATTGTAACATGATAATAATTATTAACCACCAGATCCATACTTCACGGAATTTTCTGTGGTTTTCTACCGTCTACGGTGAAAAATATCTCACAAGGCCCACGTACATGGAGGAAAGAACAGAAAATACCTAGAGAGACAAACTACACGTGCAGCACGAAAAGGCTAGCCATTAATTTATTTTATTTTAGGATCATGATGTGATTAAAAGACATTACGTGTTCAAAACTGAGTATTTAAGGTAATTTTTATTATAAAATCAAACATTAAAAATAAAAAAAATACAGATTATAATAAAAAGACACGTCTCAAAATTCAAATTCAGACATGTCGCGCTTTCGAATCATGCCATGTTTCTTGAACTAGCCGTGATTCGTAATAAACTTAATTCAAAGATATATTGAATTAAGAAAGAAATAATAATAACTGAGGTCTTTAACTTAGAAATAATAAATAAATAAAATGGGGGCAGTACGTGCGGGTACTTCCCAACATCTTCTGCAATGTACACGTGTCGATGAAACGGTAGCGTTTCTATCTCTATACAAGGAGTCATTTTCCAAGGAAGAAGATTGAGCTTGATCCTAGTTTGACCCAAGTGTAGAGTGGTAGCTCACTCTTATTGAACTTCCCGGCTAGTCCCATACCACGGTGTTGTGCTGCGGGGACCGATTTGTCGGGTCGCAAAAGGTTGGATTTGACCATTTACAATATTCTAAAGCTATTGTTCATATCCAGTTTGATGCTTTACGCTTTTAGCAAATAAATAAATACGGCAGTTTCCGTGACCGTTAGTGTAGGTTTATATAGTTTATTATTTTTATCACTCTTATACGATTCAATGTAAATAAAGGGCAGACGACGACGATATCACTGCAGTAGTTAAATTATTTTACCTCCCAACTATTCATATACTATTTATATTTTTAAATCACCAAACAAATAATATTATTATTTTAAAAAATGAAATATTTTCGAAGAAAATAAAAAAAAATACAATATGAACATGAATATGGATGGAATATCAGCATAAAATATTCTAACATCCGCGAAACATTTTTCTCTGGTGGATTAAAGACCCTCAAATACTTATATGTAAGGAAGAAGGATAGTAAATATTTAATTCTATGAATGAAGTAATACGCCCGTGTTTTCACATGAAACAAGTGTTTTTTGTGATAGGTAGAAAATTAAAATTGTGAACACTTAACTATATAATTCAAAATGTATTTATATTTTTTTATACGAGAAAATCTCATCCTTGAAAAGTATTATTTGTAAACCAAGATAAACGAATAAAACTTTGATTGTTCTAAAATCTCACAAAGAATACAGATCCTGACTTGAACTCGAGAATTGTTATGTAGATCACAAGTCTTCTATTATCACACCACACCTATTAGGGACAAATGTTTTTATATTCTTAAACCCTGTTATCTTATCTATGAAAAAAGATTGATGAAGAATAAATATTATTTACACATGAATTAATAAAAAATAAATATTCATTATTATACATACTTTAGATAATCAAATAGCAACGAAAAATTTAAATTATAAATACCTCTAGTCATTGTTACTCAAGTACCGAAATGAATTCTCATTTGCAGCAGAAATAAAGCTTTTTCTAAAACAGCAACAACAATACAACTTCAAAATATACAAGTTTCGTGAGAGGAACTTTCCGATCTATGTCTACGAGTAGTTGTAAATGGAGTACATAAATTATTATTTATAGGTAGATTAGGGATCTCACTCATTAATTTATTTTTCAATTTTCTCCTTCTATCAAGAAGATAGTTAGTCGTAATCAATCAATTGATCCTTATAATCTATCTTCATGATCATGAGTTTGTATAATCAAGAATATGGGTGTGTCATGAGGGATATAAATAGTAATTTTCAACATTTATAACATAAATATTAATATTTAAAGATTATGCTAAAAAGCTTGAGTTGGACAAAAAAATTCAAAGAAATACCATGTATTGATTCCAAGCCACGAAACAAGATCCAAAAGATATTAGGATACGTATTGGCCCAAGCGTCTGGCTTGGACTCAACTCGAGTGCGTGTTAGGCACGGGCATGCTGCTTGGGTATTAACTTTTTTAAAGAAAAAAATCTTTATGACCGTTCCACTTGTTTTTCAAAATATTTTTTATTAAAAAAATATATTAAAAAATTATTTTTGTATTAATATATATAAGAAAATAATATAAAAATGCTAAAAATAATTGATTTAAAATAAAAATTATTTAAAAAAATTAAAACGTAATGTAAAATAGAAATTTATTGAAAAAAAACCATTGATAATAATAATAATAATAATAAGTGGCGCTAGTACTTTGCTTTATATAAAAGAGAAAAAACACACCTGATAATAATGACTAATTCCAAATTGAATTCGAGAAGGAAAGTATCAAGAACTGTGAAAACTTTTTTCTTCTTTTCTGATCACGTAACTTTTTATCATTTCAATCACATGGGATATGGTATAAATTGTGGTCTGTCTTGCCTCCGAAGTCAGGCATCTAACCACCGATTGATCTGTACGCTTTTGCTGTCTGCCTCATCTCTACCTTTCATGCAAGATGTGTGATTTTAAGACAGGCTGAGGATCACTGGCCTTGCTGTCGTCGTCGCTTCTACTTCACATCACTCCTTTTGACCCTATACGGCAATCTATTGAATTAAGCTGCTGAACTTTCTTAATTCAGCATGTCTTTTCCAAAAGGCTTTGATTCACGTTTTTGTTCATCACGTTTTTGTTCATCGTTTGTGTTTTATTTTATTAGAGGAAACTTATCTTTTTAAAAAGTATATTTTATAGATATATATCAACGAGTAAAATTTTGACTATTTATAATTTTTATAAGAAATACATGTTCTGACTTGAATTTTAGATATGTTGTGCAGATCTCAAGTTCTTTATCATCACGTCGCACTTCTTGAAGATGTTTTTGTTCTTGTTGGTAATTGAGAAACAACAAACTCGTTGTTGGATGACATTTCAGATTCCATAAGCAAACCTCTTTCAAGATGAAAGATCTTACACTTTCCTTGTTAGAATATAATTATAAGTCTCTTCTGTAAAAGTTATCCATTGCTTAGTAAATTATTTTTTAACTCCAATACACAAAATACTCTATTGATGATTTGATCAATCATATTTGCTCGCAGCATTATATGACATTTTCTATACATTATCATACTCAAGTTGTTGTCAAGCTTTACTGTTTCTCTGAAGCTTGCATTCAAACTGGAGAAATACTCTTTCTGCCTACACAGATGGTTATTGCAACCCAAGTCAATGTACCGCAATCTCCCATGTTCATCTTTATGTCATCAACATGAGCCATCAATAATATTTCTTCTTCGACTTCTACAAAATTTACTCTCTTCTCCTTGTTTAAGTATTCATATTGAAAATGTCCAAGTTTATGACAATAGTAATATTCCACTAAAGACTTGTCAAAGCTCCTGCCTCTCTCTCCACCTCTTCCTCTAAAACTATCATGTCCATGGTCTCTTTCACAAGAGGACCCATCAAATAAGACCTTTAACACTTGTTCTTTATGGCATGGTCATTCATGCGTTGTTTATGGACAAATAGACTACTCTGCAACTCATCGATGGATATAGAGTCTATATCATGTGACTATTCAATAGAGCACGCCACATAATCAAATTTAGAGGTCATTGACATCAAAATCTTTTAAATGACTAACATGAATGTCATTATCTCACCATGTAACCTCATTTTATTAGATATGGTGAGAGTCTTAAGAAGTATTCATCCACGTATTCTCGTCTTCATATGAAAAATCTCAAACTCTTTTTAAAGAGTTTGTGATCATGCTCATTTTACCCATATGGTGCCTTGATACTTCTATTTCAAAGAATCTCATGTATTATTTGATATATCTTTGTTTAGAATGGTCTCCAGAATTGATCTATTAATTGCTTGAAATAGATGATTCTTGATTTTTAAGTCCTTCAACTTCTAATCGTCAATGGCTTCTAATAGAGATGTGACTAGCGATCACATGGTTGTGCAACATACAATCAAGATTAAGATATGATCCTAAAAAACTGAAATAAATCTGATAGAAGTGTGGCACTATAGACTTACCCCAAGACACTAATACTATTGAAATGAATATAACGACGTCATGAAGCCAACTAATCTTTGATAAATCAGATTCAATTTATTTAATAACTGAAGAATATAAAAATCACTCTCACACGTTAAAATTGAAAAATCAAGTAATAATAATTATCAAAGGATGCCAAAATTTTGATTACATTAGTTTATATTGTTCTTGAAAAATTAACCTTAATGAACCCCTTATATGGACTTATATGAGTTCCACTTAAAATTGACCTAAAACCCTAAATTAAAAAGCCCATAATTTAACTCAAACGAGCCTTTGATCCTAGCTAAAAATAAAGTATCAATTAAACTCTAACAAACCTTAGTTTCTAACTAACAAAACCAATTGCGGAGAGCAAAGACTCTTCAATTATTAGAAATTAAAGCATCTTCGGATCACACGTAATTTGAAGAAAAAAAATACAACATCTTATTCATGATCGAAACAGTAACTGTTTAAATAGAATAACCCTGAGAATGAAAAGAACCCCACATTTAACAATTCTATTACGTGGCAAAAGACTAAGTCAAGAACAAATAAATACTCCCTAAATAGTTGGGATTTATTAACCCAAGCAGTAAACACACTATTAATAACTCTAACAAGGATTACACGACTCGTGGAGAAAGTGTCAAAGATACACAGCTAGAAAATTATACGAAAATACTAATAGAGTTTTTCATAGGGTTGAACGGTAATTACCTTAAATGTCACTATTTAAAATTGATGTTATCGTGTATAAATTCAATCCTATGAAATCACTGTCAAAACGGAAATTGCCACCCAGAGTTTTATCTATGAAAGATTCCCGTACACGTGGTTATAAAAAACAATTAATGCTGAAAAATAGATTATTGGCAGGAATTTTCATCAGTGAAATAATTAATCCTGATAGTGATAATCATTCTAAAAGAATTTAAAAAAATATTGCTTTTGTATTCACACGTACGCGCAGGCGTGTAGAAGGGATTGATTAGCAAGGGCTGTAAAAACATTGAACGTAGTCCTGCAAAACGTCCGAGTGATTGTTTGATATTGAATTTTAAAAAATAGTTTTGAAAAAAAAAAAATATATATATATATATTAGATTATTTTGATATGTTAATATTAAAAATAATTTAAAAAAATAAAAAAAATATTTTTAATATATTTTTAAATAAAAAATATTTTTAAAAAGAAACTTCTAAATATTCACTCGGTTTGACGGGTTTTTCAAATTGAGAAGAGAGTCCGAAGCACATGGGAGCACAATTGAATGGCTAGCTCTTTCGGAGCACAACTTTTCTCCGGTTGGTGTCAACAGGTTTTCAAGAGGCCTGAGTTAATTATGTGCCTGATTATAGAATAGTTGTGATAGTTTTTGAAAATAATTTTTGTATTGAAATATATTAAAATGATATTTTTTTATTTTTTAAAAATATTTTTGATATCAACACATCAAAATAATTTAAAAATATTAGAATATATTTATTTAAAATAAAATAAAAATTAAATTTAGGCTGAAAGGCCACTGGTTTAGCCGTCAGCCAAACAAGTACTATACTGCCCAGTGCCCACAAATCTCGACTATCTCAAGGTGGTGAGCACTAGCCTCGTCAAGAAAAAAGGAATTCCAAGGCGGGTATTGGGAGCATGGATAACGAATGCATGATCATGATCAGTCTTCGAATCCAGAAGGTAATTACATGTCTGTCTGTTTGCATTGCTGGTGCTATTACTTTCAAAAATATTTTTTATTTAATAATATATTAAAATAATATTATTTATTTATTTTTAAATTATTTTCTACAACAGATGAAAATGATTTAGCTCTGGCTATGTATAGAGAAATCATAACTGATAAATATGAAAATAATTAATAATTTAATGGAGGCATCATGATGCATGCATGGATGTTGCTCATGCTCATGCTCATGCTCCTGCAATCTTATTTCCTTAGACAGCATCATTACTTGGAGTGAGCCCTACACGTGTTGGATTTGCGTTGACTGCTTTCATTTGAAAGTGGAAACGACTTGTCTGCTGCTTTTACCAACCCTGCAAACCCAATAATTTCTTCTCGAAGGTTAAAATCTTCTGCCCGCCTTTCTATTTCAAGGGGTGTTTAACTTTAAAAATAATTTTTTATTTTAAATTAATAAATTTTTTTATTTTTATATATTGATGTTAAAAATAATTTTTTAAAAATAAAAAATATTTTAATATATTTTTAAATAAAAAATATTTTTAAAAATAATCTCAACTACATTTACAAACAGACAGTATGCTATAATTAATTTTTAAAATATATTTTTAAAATTTCCTTTAATGATGAGCGCATTTTTTCTTAAAAATAAAATAAAATGGGCGAGCTTTAGCATTGGGGAATTTTCAGGGGTAAAAATAAAGTTTACCCAAAGAAGTAAAACTAAACTGAGTGGTCGAATATTCGTTATCAGAAAATAAGTAAACGATGTGTTTTTAAAAGGCATTTGACTCCTGAGGATCAAAACGACAAATTTATAGCAGCGGGCATTGGCGGTAGGGTAATAAAAGGGTTGTGCCAGCGCGGTATCAATTATGGAGAGTCACTTGATGCATGTGAGGGGTGTTCTGGGAGTGTCTCTGTCCATGCTCTTTGCATGACAACTACCTCGCAAAGCTGACCAATAAGATGATGACTGCTTGTAATGATCCGACAACCAATCTATAACTGCCATCTCTCTCCCCTTCAAATGCACATACGGTCTCTCCTGAGCCTGAGGGCAGGGATGTAATCACCATATCTGGAAGATTAATCTAGTTAGAACCGGACTAACGGCATTTCACGTGGTGTTTCAAACAAAATTTTTAAGAAAAAAAATTAAAATTATTATTTTTTATTATTTTTTAATATTAATATTAAAAATAATTTTTAATTCAGGCTGAATATTTAATTCCAAATGTATAATATTAAAAAAAATCTATTGTTTTTAATATTTCTTTATATTTAAAAAAATTTAATTATGTTTGCGGTGAAATTAAGAATAGGTGACTAATTATTTATTATATCTTCTTGGGTTAATTGATTTTGTAAATTTGATGAATTGTCATGAATTTAATTCATATTAATTATGTTTTATTTAATCGTTTTAAATTCTCTCTTTTTCATGTAATTCGATGATTTCTTGAATGAATTATGCTCCACTGAATCTTCTCATGTTCGTTGTTTCTACAATTCAATGAACTGGGAGGAATTAATTCCAATAACTTGAGCTAATTATGTTTCATTTTAAATCTTCTCATGTTGATTGGTTATTTAAATTCAATTAATTATAATTAATTTTGCATCCTAGCCGGCTATGTAAAGGTGTGTTTGATATTGATTTTGTTTTTGTGATTGAAGTTTTGAAAAAATAGTTTTATGAAAAGTACTTTTAGCCGCGATTCAAAATAATTATTGAAATATTTGGTTAAAATTATAGTTGAGTTTGAGCTTAATGAAAAAACAGTTTCATGTGTTTGTTTACTGAGCTTTTCATATTACTGTCAACATGTGAAATTACTTTAAAGTATAAGTGTGTATGTATTATTTATAAATATTTTATAATTATAATAATAAAATATAATTAATAATTCAAGTAAATTAAATACTTATTTTTACTATTCCATCAAACTACTTGTAATTTCATCATGAACTATAAATCCATACATGAAGGCCTCTGCGATCCCAAAACAACATATAGCAAAATATAATCTAAAACTAAATTAGGATAGCTAGACAAAAATTATATGGTAATCTCCTTTTAATATATTTATTTATTGTAATTAATTTTTAGATTTTTTTAATATTAAAAATATATTTTTATAATAAAATATAATAAATAATAAACTAAAATGAAAATATAATAAATAATAAATTTAAATACCCCCAGCCCCAGCAACAACAAACGAAAAACAATAATTTACTGCTTTCCGTTAAATGCTGATTTCAAATAAAATTAGATGGGTCTCATAATTAATTTTTAGTTTCTCAAAATTAATAAAAAAAACCCAAACCCTTTATTTTTTTTGCATCTCTTGTTGCACTACAATCCCAAACACTCTCTAAATTGACTTTATAATTATAAAAAAATCATTGTGAAAATCCGAAAACTCTCCCTAGCCTCGGGCTTATTATTATTATTATTATTTTAGTTTCATCTTAATTGTTTTTTTTTTTTTTATGTTCATGCAAATACCAAAGTGCCCCAAAACAAATACCATAATATCCAAAACAAATACTATAAAATTACCACCTGGCCGAGCTTTATTTATTTTTTATTTAAATGATATTTAGGTCATCTTAAAGTGAAATAAAAATGAAAAATTACTCATTTGTTCCTGTTTTATTTGGTAATAACATGAGTCATGTGCAAATATATCAGTATCTTTAATTACAATTTATTTTTTTGAAGAGAAGAAAAAACACCACTGCACAATAAATCTAGAGCCCAAGCCCAATAACTACTAGACTCGGTCCAAGAGCTCAAGTTGCTTAATTTTACAAGGCCCAAATAAAAGCCAGGCTTAGAGCCCCCGCCCTTGCCCGTTGAGCAAGAAAAGTTTCTAGCTCTATAAAATCCAACAATCTTAGTACAGTAAAACTTGAGATCCAGTCACCAGTTATCATACTCGGTCTCTGCGCATATTTCTTCTCTTTCTCGCTAAATCTTAAGGTATGTTACGTGAACATGCATAATTGTTTTAGGGTTTTACAAAATCCTCATCACATTATTTAGCGCCTTTGGCAGCACTTGATTCGATAATTTTAAGCTTTATATAGCTTTGATGTGATAAAACAAGAGATTAAGGTTTGCGATCTCATGATTCTCAATTTGTGCTGTTAATTTTGGCGAATTGATTTCAATGACGGGAATTAGGGCTTTTAGTGTTGAAGGTATTGTGTTGCTTTGCTTTTTTAGATAATGAAGTTTGATACTAGTGGTCTCGAATCCACTGCTTCGGTCTTTGGAACGGCCGGCAGGGAGCTTGTTGATGGGTTTGCTGCTGCTGCTCCTCCAGCTTTTGAGCTACCCGTGACTAAGGATGTAAGTTTTAGTTTTATTTGTTATACTATTCCATGTTTGCCATTTGCGTGGAGAAAGTCAGATTTTTAGTGGGTTGAGTTTTATTTTGCGTTTTGGTTTCAGTTTGATGGCTTCCAGAAGGAAGCTGTTCAGATGGTGAAGCCAGCTAAGGGGACAACCACGCTTGCCTTTATCTTTAAGGAGGGTGTCATTGTTGCAGCTGATTCTCGTGCTAGCATGGGGGGCTATATTTGTATGTTTGTATAAAATTCTGGTTTACTGTTTTGTGATATATATGTGTGGAGTCATTTTTTTAAATGTATATATGTATTAAATGCTGCGGGTGTAAGGTGCTCCATCATATCTTCTGGCTTTAGTAATTGGAAAACCTGGACATTTTTTGTAGGATGAATATGCATTCCACTTGGTGTTGGTCATTGTCTTGGTTTATTTCAAGTCATGTTGTGTAGCCATCCTCATTGAATGCACACCATCGATAGATGTTTCCAGCATTAATATTGATCTTTCCCATGGTTTTGTTAGCACTTCTTTTTTAATTTTTCCTCGAATTCTTTTCAGCATCACAGTCAGTTAAAAAAATCATTGAAATCAATCCCTACATGCTTGGTACAATGGCTGGAGGAGCTGCTGATTGTCAGTTTTGGCACAGAAATTTGGGCATTAAGGTTGTGTACTTAAGTTTGGTTCTATACAGTTTTCCTATGTCCATGAACGTGTTATCTATCAGTAAGAACTTGTGCAATACTAGAATTGTTAACTAATAATAGATATCCTTGTGGGCAAGGCAAAACCTATGGGCATGAAGAATTCATAGGCAAGGTTTTCCAGTCTGTAAAGATTCTGGAGTTATGCTATTGACCTGATAGGAAACAGCATATGTGGTGTTTTAAATCTGTGGTTCTAGAGAATAAACAGGCCCTATAGGCCAAACCACCTCTCCTTTTATCCCTAATAGATGCATGAAGTACAGCTCGCAAGATTGCTTAGTGAAGTTGGTAGCGGTTCATGCTTCACTGGGCTAGTCTTGATAGCTTCATGGCTGCCTGATTTATGTGACATTTGCACTTGCATATTTTCCCTTGTTTGCACACATTCAATGTACGCACAATTTTGTAACTAAGTTTGTGTTCCTCAGTCTCTAAATGACTGGCAAGACTGTAAAACTAGTTTAAAATATCTTTTGAAATAAGTGGTCAAATAATAACATTCCAGCTAGATGCTATCCAAACCTAGCCAATCCATGCCAGGAAAAATGGGGAAGGCAGTGGAAACTTGTATTTGTTGCTCTGATAATATTGTAAATTTAATTGCAGAGAATTTCTATCAATGCCCCATCCAATGCTCTCAATGTCCAGTGCAATGTAACTAAATTATGCTTAGAAATTCTTAAACTGGGGCTTGTTTTATTTTGCTAACAATTTCCTGTTTCATAGTAGACGAAGTAAAGTTGCACGATAAAGATACATATTTTTCTCAAAGTCAAAATTCCACATTTAATTAGTTATCTATTAAAACGCCGCAGGCAAATGATTTGTCAGGCTAGGCGCGGGAATATCCTTCCAGATTAATTATTGAGTAGCCAAGTCTAATGAAATATAGTTGCATGATCACAAATTCTTGAAAAATAAATTTGAGTGCTTCTATGTGCTCGGGTGTATTTTTCTCCCCCATTGAATCTGGGATCAGCCACAAGAATTGTTTGATGATCATTTGTAATTGTGTGCTTCTATGGTCATTGCTAATTGAGTTTTTCTTGGGGTGTATTTCAGTGCCGGCTGCATGAATTGGCAAACAAGCGTAGAATATCAGTTACAGGGGCATCAAAGCTTCTTGCAAACATTCTGTTCTCTTACCGTGGAATGGGCTTGTCTGTTGGGACAATGATTGCTGGTTGGGATGAAACGGTAATGACATGTGAATGTTACCATGCCATGTTTTCCTTTTGTAACTTGCAGAGCCTGTGTTATATTCTCTCTTTTGCAGGGTCCTGGACTATATTATGTGGACAGTGAAGGCGGAAGGCTGAAAGGAACCCGATTCTCTGTTGGATCTGGTTCTCCATATGCATATGGTGTACTGGATAGTGGGTGAGCGCATTTTCTTGTTAATGATCTGGTTCTCCATAAGAAGCATATTTGTTTGCTGTAGAAATTTCACTCTTGATAAAAAATGATTGGGAAGTGGATTGTCTATGGCCCAACACATTTCATCCAGTGTGTAGGTGGTTCACACACACACACACACACACACCCTTTTAGTCCCTCTTTCCTTTTTCTCTGAAGATATGTTGTGGAGTAAAACGTCAAAAAATTAATTATGGAGCACATGGGTGTTGGTACAGAGAGGTGCCTCTAAAGTCTCAAGGCTCCTGCTGCATTACTCTGAAAAGAAGCTAGAAAATTTGTGATTACACCAATAATTTTTTTGCTTGTGGTTTTGCTAATGTATCCTAGATGTTACATAAGTTGACATGGTGCGTTGGCCAACAAAACAACACCTCGCTTTCTTTCATTGCTTCAGCGGAGCAGTTTTGCTGAAGTTTTATACAATTTCCCTGCAGTGCTGTAAAACAAAGCTCACACTTTTTCTTAACATATTCTTACACTTGTGCCAGATACCGATTTGATATGTCAATTGAAGAAGCTGCAGAGTTAGGTAGAAGAGCTATTTATCATGCAACGTTCCGTGATGGGGCTAGTGGTGGAGTAGCAAGCGGTACCCCCCCTGTTTGCTTGTGCATGTCTGTGTGTACATACGCATGCTTTCATGAGCTAATTTGTGTTTTCAATTGTGCTTTTTTAACAGTTTATTATGTGGGAGCAAATGGATGGACGAAACTATCTGGCGATGATGTCTCGGAGCTCCACTACAAATACTATCCAACCGTGCCAACTGAAGCTTCAGAACCGGACCAAATGGTTGAAGCATAAAGTAGGGGCCTTGCTGCTCATGTTTCCAAAATGTAGCTCTGTTTCTACTTTTTGTTGATGGCATTTCAAGTTGTTAATTATTAAACTTTACTCATGGAATCCTAGCATTTTAAAATCCCCGGGCGCTTAAAATCTTGAAAATGAAATATGTTGGATTCATGGTAGCCTTTACACACACACACAGTAACAACTTGAGGAGTTGATGCTTAGAATGTGGGGGCCTCTTCAGCGTGGAAATGGGAGGTCTTGTGAGGGCTGGTGTGTGCTATCATCGTGTGAGACCTATTTTGCGTTTGTAACAGTATCAAATGCTAGGCAGGCTGTTCAAAACAATGTTTAAAAGTACTGACAGCCATGCCAACAGGGGGAATCTGCAATACAGATTTGTGCAGCTGTAGGTTTGTCTAGGATAATCATGAACATAGGCTGGATGTAAGCTATCTAGGCCAGGCAGGAAAATTCATCAAGGGGTTAATTTTTCGTTATATAAATGAACCCGTGTGGCAGTCTAGTTTCCTACTAGATTTAGTCTTTTCTCGTTAATTCCTCTCGTGTTTGCTTAATAATCAAGTGTTTTTCTTATAAGAGGTTTTCTTCACTTTTCTAAGCTAAAAGATAAGCGGAATACACAAAGAACAAGTTATCAAAGTGTGCAATAAGCTTTGCAGGATATTTTTACTAATCTTTATTGATTTCATGAACAAAAAAAACAATATACAAATCTGTAAGTGTGCTATGCACAAAAATTACATGCTACAAAACTTAGATATTAGATCTTAAATGGTATCAAACTTTCACATTGAATAACCAAACAAAATGCTATTCAAGGGAAAGTTTTCGTGTCATGCCACGTCAATTGCATTCCTTAAATGCAAAGCAAGGGATTTTGCTTTCCAATCCCAATTCCATGTCTATGCTATACAGGTAGGAAATTGCTCTCACAAACTGTTTACATTCTTGTATTATTGAAAAGAACAAAGTATTTCTGCTTGCTAATTCAAAAGGCAACCGATTCCCTACTCTAAAGTACATGTCGTGTGTATAAAGGGACCGGCTGGAGTAAAAATCAGCAGCAGGCATGTTATTGTTTGACGTGTAAATTATATTCTCAAAAGGAAATCTCAAACGCCCTTGATTCCTCGAAACAAGCCAGAAGGGAACATTAATAAGAAAACAATAACAGGAGCTGGAAAGAACATCTCTTCATTAGCTTCTAAGCATGCTTTCATGATTTAGAGTGGGATTTAATCATTCAGCTCTTTCTCGTAAAATAACGCCTCTACAAGAAGTTAACAGATCGGACAAGTACATCGAAAATGCGAAACAGAAGTGTCAGTCAAGCTTTATTATTATTTGTTAGTGTGGGCGAAGTGGAGTTGGTTACATGAAAGAGATTGATCCCAAATGGTTAATCCTTGGACGGATTAAGGACCATACTTTGATTCAACAAAATGCATGTTTTTTTTATACGAGGCAAGACCATCCATCTACCAATCAACTCAAATCAAATATTTGTGTAAGAATTTGAAATTAAAAGGTTTATTTTCTCTGTAGTTTCAGGTTCGAATCCTGTGATTGTTAATATGATGAATATTAAAGGCTTATATGGTCATTAATTTCATGGTTCGTGGAATTAATTAAGATGCATGCAAACTAGCTCATCCATCCATGTTAATAATAATAAAAATATTTATCTTATCATAATAATTATGCTCATTGACATCCTTTTTTTTTAATGACCTGGCGACACAATCCCTCTCAAATATTGAAAGTTGAGTGCTTTTAATTTTTATGTTAAAAATTATATATATATTTCATATTCTATGGTAGAGAACAATGTTATCATATTACATCATTCGAAAATAACCTTGACATATTTATATTCTAGGTTGTTTTTACTAACCTATAGTTACGAGGAGAGTAGAATATTAAATATATAGAGGAAAGCTTACTCTAAACCGAGCCTATTAAAACTAAATCCAATTAAAATGCTAGAAACTATTAATTTTTGGGTTTACATGCGGTTTTTAGACCTGTTTAAATTTGAGTTTATCAAATCGAAGTAGTAAATGATTTGGATAGTCACCCACAAGGATCTAATTCATCGTCTTGGAAAATGTAGTTTGCAGCATCCTTGACCATATGATCTATAGAGCTACTATCTGGGATAAAACAACATTGCAAACACAAACAGTAAACAGAAACAGTCAGCTATGTTTCCTGTATTGCTTACGTATGTATCTCTGTCGTCCAAATTCCCAGTACAGTGGCAGCTGCCTCTGGATGAAGTATTTGTAACTTGACGAAAAGCTGTGTAACTTACAGATCGGAGGTCCCATTTTAGCCACTTGTTAAACCTTATTTCTTCTCTACTTGACAGCAGGTTAGGTCTCTGTCAAGAAATATATGCAGAGACACCTACTACCTGACATGATGCCATGCCATTTATGTCAAAATTCTTGCAATCCCAAAACTCCCACTTGAATAGACAGCGGTGCTCGTTTCAGCCCATTACAATGATCTTGGGTATTTTTTAATCGAAAATGTTATAATATTTTACCTAAACTACTGAAAAAAACCTATTAGATTCTTCTTTTCTCTCGAGAAACGCTATAAAATCACAGAAACAAACACATTCCAAGTTTATGAATTTAGCCAACCAACATCCACATGCGGAATATGGGAAACTTAGACCAGATTATATTTTAACCATTTCTCAATGCTCATGAAAGTAAACCTTTTCCCCCCTTCATTGTAAGGTTAAAGAGGATGTTCGGGATTGTGCTCTAAATAATGTTTTTTTTTTTTTTTTTATCGTTTTAATATATTATAAAAAATAATTTTCAATAAATAAATAAAAATATATTATTATAATATATTTTCAAACAAAAAATATTTAAAAAAGAATATCTTGAAGTAACTCTACTACACTTTCAAATACCAGCTGGTCATCAAGAATTATCTTTAGTCTCGTAATAATCACCTTCATCTCACGAATTCTTTCGGCTAACAGTCACTCGAGAACAGGCCACAATCGGTGCACCCCCATGATTAGCTCAACAGTAAACTGAAAGCAGGCCTTAAAAATGGCAGAAAGACAAAAATATTATCCGAGGAAATTTCCACCGTTTCCTCCTTCCAAGTTATAGACAAGAAGAGAAACAATGACGCATAGAAACATCAGCATCATGCATGAGACCAGACTCTCTAATCAGAAAGCACTTGTGTCATTGCTTTTCTTCTACTCCCCTCCCTCTAGGAAGTCCCTTTTCTCTTCTCTCTCTCTCTCTCTGTTGGCGGGAGGCGGACCCCATTTTAATCAAAATCTCGTCTAGCTCAAGTCTCTTCCACTCATAAATCTCTCCCTCCAACGACCTGAAGGATCACTTGCCTCTCTTTTCCTTCCTGTAATTTCCACTGTAAATATATCCCACTCTCTCATTTTGCTTCTCTCCAAAACAAACACGCCATGATGAAGAGAAACCTCTCGTTAACGCTGCACTTTATCTTCTTTCACATCCTATTCAGCACCAAACTCAGCCAATCCCTCACAGCTGATGGCTTATCCCTCCTGTCCTTAAAATCAGCCGTTGATCAAATTTCTGCTGGCTCTACTTTCTCTGACTGGAACGAAGATGACCAAACTCCATGTCGTTGGGCTGGCATTTCCTGCATGAACATAACCGGACTACCGGACCCTCGTGTTGTTGGCATTGCAATCTCCGGCAAGAATCTCCGTGGCTATATTCCATCCGAACTTGGCACCTTAATTTATCTTCGGAGACTTAATCTCCACAACAATAACTTCTACGGTTCAATACCTGATCAGCTGTTTAACGCTACTTCACTTCACAGTCTTTTTCTCTACGGCAACAATCTTTCCGGTTCTCTCCCTCCTTTCATGTGTAACCTCCCTCGTCTTCAAAATCTTGACCTTTCCAACAACTCGCTGTCGGGTTCTTTGCCTCAAAATCTAAATAGCTGCAAGCAGTTGCAGAGGTTGGTCCTAGCGAAAAATAAATTCTCCGGTCCAATTCCAGCTGGGATTTGGCCTGAATTGGATAATTTAGTGCAGCTTGATCTTTCTGCTAATGATTTCAATGGATCCATTCCTAACGATATGGGTGAGCTTAAGTCCTTGTCCAATACTTTAAACCTTTCTTTCAATCATTTATCGGGTAGGATTCCGAAATCACTGGGAAACTTGCCTGTTACTGTGAGTTTTGATCTGCGAAACAACAATTTCAGCGGCGAGGTACCTCAAACAGGGTCTTTTGCTAACCAAGGACCGACTGCTTTCCTTGGCAATCCTTTGCTTTGCGGGTTTCCTCTTCAGAAATCTTGCAAGGACTCCGCACAGAGCTCGCCTGAAACTCAGGATTCAGCACCGGTTTCTGACAATAGTCCTAAAAAAGGATTAAGTCCCGGTTTGATAATATTAATCTCAGTAGCTGACGCAGCTGGTGTGGCGTTTCTTGGTCTAGTTATAGTTTATATTTACTGGAAAAAGAAGGATGATTCTAATGGCTGTAGCTGCACTGGAAAAAGCAAATTTGGTGGCAATGAGAAATCACACCTGTGTTCACTATGTTATTGTAGTAATGGGCTTCGAAACGATGACTCTGAATTGGAAGATCAGGAAAAAGTAGAAAGAGGGAAGCCAGAAGGAGAGCTGGTGGCGATCGATAAAGGCTTTACTTTTGAGCTTGATGAGTTGCTAAGAGCATCTGCTTATGTGTTGGGGAAGAGTGGGCTGGGGATAGTATATAAGGTGGTGCTCGGAAATGGCATTCCTGTGGCGGTGAGGAGGCTTGGCGAGGGAGGAGAGCAGAGGTACAAAGAGTTTGTAACGGAGGCGCAGGCTATTGGAAAGGTTAAGCATCCAAATGTTGTCAAGTTGAGAGCTTATTACTGGGCTCCAGATGAAAAGCTTCTCATCAGTGATTTCATCTCCAACGGCAACTTGGCTAATGCTCTTCGAGGTCCGCATTCCTTTTCTCTATGTTCCTTTTACGATATGTTTATATCTTTTATCAATTATTCATTGCTAAAGCCATTGACTTTGTATTAAACCAAACCTTTACTGTTCGAACCGAATATTCTAACATCAGGTTCGAGTTGGATCGCATGTTTGTAACATGCTGTCCAACCTGAACCCGTTGTTACTAAACCTATCCCTACACAAACTCGTAACATGCTGTCCAACCTGAACCCGTTGTTACTAAACTTATCCCTTCACAAACTCGATGCTTTTGCTTCTTCTTTTTTCACGAAGAAAAAACAGCTCGAACTTGATAAACTAATTTGTCTTGACGGCTAATCTAAGATGAACTGTTGTGGGACAGACGAGGAGTTGAAAGCAGGAAAAGCTAGGGGATAAACAAGGGAGGTACTGGTGCAATAGTTTTTGTTCCCTTCGCTAGAGGGAACTTTAATTAGGGATCATAAATGGGCTTAATTAATGGACATATGGGAGTTGGCCATTATGACTCGGGTATTATTGGGCATGTGGCCTACCTTTTTTATTCATCTCACTCACTCACTCACTCCCCCATGGCCTCGTCTCAAGTCAGTGCTTTTTATAGACCATGCTTTATGCAGTCAGTATCTCTCTCTCACTAGTCTCTCTCCCTTTGTTAATGCAATGCCTGGTCTCTCCTTTCCATTCACAAATAAAAGGGAAATATCGTTCCAGTGCGATTCCTAACCAGTCCCATCTAGCTGTGTTTAAACATGGGAGAAGAATTTAGATTATATAAAAGGGGTTCGAGGGTTGAGTTTTTTGTTTTTGTTTTCTAGTACTTCATTAATCAATGGGATGGGAAGTGACAGATCTTGGATTTAAAACCTATAGCAAACTAGAATTTCATATTTGGCTTTATGCTTACATAGAATTTAAATCCTCGCTTGTGGCGTGGTGGATCTACCGCGGTGGCTCACATGGAGGGAGCATGTCCAGGGCTCCAACCCGGGTGTGGTTGGGATGTCTAGCCGCTAGATTAATTTATTTATTTTTTTTAAACATTTTAAAAAAACAGTGACAAGCACCCTCTACCTGTGTAAAAAGACGGAATTTAGGGAAGTCCAGACGAAATGATTAGAGTAGGATATGATTGTCTCTACAAGGACTATTAATATGTGGGTGCAGGCAAGGGTTAGGATGACTCTGTAGCTTTGCGTATGAGATGCCGAATGGGTAGGTCCCTCATCATTGGCCACGTATTACCTGAACTGGTGCTGGTGATGGAGTAGCGATGATCGTGGGAGCTTTAACATTCCAAGATCTCCATTAACAATGTGATGCGTTGGCCCCACCAACTCTTCTTTAGGTCAACATTCACTGAGGTTCAATAAATTCTAGCTGGAGTCAAAACTACAGCGTGCCCTACATTTTGACCCTCCTGTAGAATTTTTCTCAAGCCTTGTGTGTTAGCGAAATCCATCTCGATTCCTCAAGTTTCTTTCAGGGGCTCATGCTTCAACTTTGTCAAAACTCCCTTTTCTCTTCCACCTTTATCTGAATGTCAAACTTTATCCCAAAAGAGTGATCTTTATAATCTTTCTTGTCTTTTCTCCCAACAATTGATTCAAGTCCCCTATGCTTTAAATTTGTAACTCATGATCAATTTATGTAGCATTTAATTAATATATATTAGAGAATAATATAAATTATATTATGGGCTAATACGATATCAGAATCTTGTTGAACTATTAGTCATAGATTCGAATCTCACTATTCTAATTCTATTCGATAAAAATCAAGTACAAAGTAGTGTGAGTCTATACAAGTTTCAAATCTAAAAAACTTTCACTTGAAAGAATATGTTAAAAAATAATATAAATCATATTCTACGATTTCACCTAATAAATTATGTTTTTAGGTAAGATAATTTTTTTAATTCCATGTGCTTTTTATCAGAAGTACCGGAAGACATTTAAGATTTAACTCTAGTCAAGGTCCATCAAAATAAATATGCAGAATACAATACATTCAGCCAGTAGTCTGCGATTGCATATATTGAAGCAGATGGCATTCATGATCCACTACAAATTCATGATCCACCACCAAGCATAGTTTGTTTTCATCCGGTCCTTTTTTACCCGAGTTAACAGTGGCTCCTCTGCATCCAGATGGGGTGATCATTTTTGTTCTTGTATCCTTGGCATGGTCCATAAAGGATAATAAATGTTAGAAAAATGAAGAATAAAAAACTTTAACAAAGTAGACATTGATTTTATTTTCCGGATATGGGTCCATGGCTGTAACTAAATGTAGGAACAATTGAGAATCTGCATCCCATCTTATCTGGTTTGTCTGATATTAATGCAATTAATGACACCTTGCCAGAGTGTTTGTTATAGTTTCGATTATTGTGCATAATCTCTGTTCTGTAATGACCATTTTCTGAGTCCTTACTTGCCATTTAACCGTGAAGGAATAGCCATTAATAAACTGCACTCATTTACAGGGAAAAATGGCCAGCCATCAACAAGTCTGTCATGGTCAACCAGGCTGAGAATTGCCAAGGGAGCAGCCAGGGGCTTAGCCTACCTTCACGAATGCAGCCCGAGAAAATTTGTCCACGGAGACGTCAAGCCATCTAATATTCTCCTCGACAACGAATTCCAACCTTACATATCTGATTTTGGCCTCAACCGACTGATCAACATCACTGGCAATAATCCTTCCTCTTCCGGTGGTTTTATGGGCGGAGCACTGCCGTACTTAAAATCAACTCAAACAGAGCGAACAAACAACTACCGTGCTCCGGAGGCTCGTGTTTTAGGCAACAGACCTACCCAAAAATGGGACGTGTATTCACTTGGAATTGTCTTGCTTGAGTTGCTTACCGGGAAATCTCCTGAGCTTTCACCAACCACGTCCACTTCAGTAGAAATTCCAGACTTGGTGAGATGGGTGAGAAAGGGATTTGAAGAGGAAAAACCATTATCAGACATGGTTGATCCAATGTTACTCCAAGAAGTACATGCAAAAAAGGAGGTAATAGCGGTTTTTCATGTTGCTCTTGCTTGCACCGAAGCTGACTCTGAGGTTCGTCCAAGGATGAAAATTGTATCTGAAAATCTTGAACGGATCGGAACATAGGAGGAGGAACACTGCCTTTTCCCTCACCAGGTGTCCCATTCTCTGGGATAAAAAGTTCTTGATTTTGCAACGACCTCTTCATTTTATGCTAAGGTGAATTTTTGAAGGTCAGGTCAGATTAGACTCCCGTTGAATCCAAAACCTGGCCTAAAATTTTGGGGCAGGTCCAGCAAGATTTCATAGCATTGTTGGAATGAGCAATACAATTTCTGTTCTGTCGAGGGAAGTAGCTTCATTTGTAATTTAAGAATTTATATTTCCTGTTTCCATGGGAGATGTTGTAATGAAAAAGACCTCATTCTCTCTCTGTATTTTTCATTTCCTTTCCTCTTCAACTTGGCTCCTGAATCTCTTCCGGCACACTCTTCAATGGGATTTGGTTTACATCAAGAAAATTTGCCAAAATCCCACAGGAAAATTTGCCAATGTCGGGGCTCGGGATCGACTAAAATTCTCTGATGTCTTTAGCCTCTCTGCCTGCCGGCTCCTGGAGCAATCACGATTTGCGAGTGGAGTTTTCGGAGGCCGCCGTTGGAATTGGAGCCCGAGAGAACATGATGAAAAAGGGATCCGATTTCATTTATGTCAGATTCCAAGTGTTTTGACTATTTATTTAATTAATTTTATCAATTTGTGTGGAATTATTTAAACCTTATTAAGCAAACCTAATGTCCATGGATTATTATAAATTCTGAATATATAAAATCAACATGTACATATAGCATATAATATCTCTCCATCATCATCAACGTAGTAATAATAATAAAAATAAAAATAAAAATCTAAAATAGAAGATAAAAACACCTGGCTATAGATTTAGTTTATTATTCATTCTAATAATGTAATTATTATTTTTATCCTTTCAAGAAAAATGAATGAAATTATATTTGTGCGAAATTTAGTCTTTACATATGATTCATTAGTTATTATAAAATTAATGCCAATCAACAAAATCTTTTCAACATAGGAAAATTACTTGATTATTTTTTAAAAAATAATATACTTTTATTCAGGTTGTTTTCGTAATTTTCTTCATATTTTAGCACTTTGAAAATGATAGGAATACCCTTAAAAATGATAAATATCATGCCATAACTATTTTATTTTTTCATTATTTTTATATCCATGTTGATTAAGGGCAATCTATCTATTTAATAAAATCAAAATATTAAAAAAATAATATGTGTATACATAGTATATCAATACGAATATGTTAGACACTTTGTTATCTTTGGACGACATGTGTGAAGACCAACGACAATCAACAAAGAATTTTCTTAATGTGGTTGAATTCATTTTGTTTTGACAATCTTTTTCTTTCATAGGGATACAATTTTTGCAATTGTTACTATTATTACATTTATTTTTCAATTTAGATTTATTTATGATTTATTTTTCTATATATTAAAATATAATGGGAATTGAGTTTTTTTACTTGAATCTTAGTCTAAAATTTTATGGGTTGCAAGTTGAGATGAATAATCTTGACTTAGAAAATTTACTAGAGCTTACTTTGTTTTTTTTCAAGCTAGTATTCTTTTAGTTTATTCTTCGGTATTTATTTATTTATTATTTTTATCGTTATTCTTTAATCAAAGTCAAGGTTAGTTCAAACCCAATCGAGATCCAATCCAAAGATAAAAAGAAAAGGATAGATTATCCAACTAAATTAATTTATCTTGGTTGTGTGCATTCAAGTCTCGATTTTAGAGATTAATCTATTGTCATTTTGAAACATTGTTAAATTATATCTAATACTAATACTTGAAAACTAAAATGATTAGGTATAGCCGTATAGGAGATTATCAGCCATAAACCCGAAACGCGTTTCGTTGCTGGGATTAATTTTATTTATTTATTTAGTTTTAATATATATAATTTCTTGTTTTATATTTTGATTTTATTTTTGTAATTTTTTGTTTAGTTTCGATCCCTTAATTTTTTCGGTCATTCTGAAATTGTTCTTATTTTTTTATTTGTATCTATATACCTCTACTCTTAGTTTAAATTTTATTTTTATTTGTATTAAATATAATTTGCGTTAAAAAACATAGTAAGTTCAACTTTAGTAATGTAAAATGAGAATGAAACTCTCCAAAACACCATGGTTATAAAAAAAATATATACATGGGGGAAAAAATCACGGCACGCATAAACTGGCTAGAATACCCCGGTTATCAAAAAAAATATATATATAAGTGGAGAAAAAACAAGAAAAAAATAAAAAAAAGTTGATTCGGAGATCAGTTGTGGTGCGCGTGAGCTGGTCCGGACACCTCGATTATAAAAAAGAAAAGAAAAGAAAAGGATCCTAGTTAAAAAAAAACAAGGGAAAGCACTGTGACAATCCATAGTGAAATTTGTGGGGAGCTACAATGTTTTCTCTACTCCATTTAAATGTATAATTCGTAACAATTTATGTGAGGTGACAACAAATTTTAAAAGGAATTTTTTAATAAATCAAATTGAGTACTTGATAGATGAAAAAAAAACACCATCCTATATAGATTAGTGACTATTTATTGAAATTGATTTTAAAAATAATTTTTATTTAAAAATATATTAAAATATTTTTTTTATTTTTTAAAATTATTTATAACATCAATCTAAAGACACCAAAATAATTTAATTTAAAAAATATTTTTTTTTAAATACTTTAAAGCACAGTACTAAACTAAAGTAACAGGAATAGGGTGACGGTGCAAGCAGGGGAAAAAAACTCAAAATTTTTAAAAGCAATTAATGTATAGGGACGGAAATGGAAATCACATGTAATATTAGAGACCGAAATTATCTTTCCCGTTTCTTAGATTGGACTGCTTGCTGAACTGATATCTCTGCTGCTGATAGCCCGTTACAACCTTTTGGCTTTGAATTGAAGCAAGAAAAGCGGTTCCTCGCGGTTTCTTTTTAACGACTTTTCTGAAGATCCATAATCTGGAAAACTTGCTGCAAGGTAATCCTAATTCAAATTTCTATGTCGCAAAGCCCTGATCTAATTTACCTAAACATTGATGCTCTTTGTTCATTGATTTAGTTTGCTAGGCAGCTGCATTGTAACTTTTAGATTTGAAGGAAGAGAATCCATAATCATCAGATCAAAAAAAAGAAGCAAGACATGGTAAATTAAATCAGATTTCGTTATTGTTAACCTGTAATTTCTGTTTTCATGACGTGGGTTTTTTCTTTTTTCAGTCTGCACTGTTCAATTTCCATTCGTTTCTGACAGTGGTGCTGTTGGGGATTTGTACATGCACTTTCGTGAAGATGCACTTTCCAGCAATCCTTGAACAGAGAAATGGGTATGTCCTATTTTTTTGTGGGTTTATTATATGTGTAGGAGATGATTGAAGAGTGTATTGCTGATTGCTTATTGACTGTAAAAAATATTTGAATTGTATTGCAACCTTGTTCACTATGTATGTAGTTTAGAAAACGTAGATCATGTGAAGCTTGGTTGCCGGCTGCTTTTTCACTCTTTCTTTTCAACATTTTTGTAGAAATCTAAGATTATGCATCTACTTTTGTTTTTGTTTTTTTAATGAGAATTTCTGTTTTTGATAACTAGTTTCGAGTGAGTGGCACTAACCTCCTGAATTCTATCAATTTTCTCCATCAAATAGTACCTAGGTTTCCATCAGTCATTTTTTATGCTGCATAAAATAGATGCGCATATTTCTGAGCTTCTCTTAGCTTTGGACACTATTTTCTGCTAATCTTCTCATTTAGCTTGTGATAAGATTTGCAGAAATGTAGCAGCACCACCAGTCTTTTGTGTAGTTTGAGCATAATCCAAACCAATGATAGCTTAACAAAGTTGAATTGAAAGTCCATTGGATCTTCCAAAATCAATATTTTTACTCGATTTACAATTTAACAATCCCCATCTTGAAACTGTTATGCTGTTATCTGCACTTGCTCTGCTATTAGGTTTTACATTTTCATAATGGTCTTCTAAGCCCATGGTAATTATTTCAGGCACGTTAGCATCCAAAAAAAAACAATAACGTTCGAAGAGGAAGTTTCAAACACCTAAAACTACGCCTCTTAAAATACCAATCACTATGGCTTGTAGTGTCTGCACAAAATAAATGTTGAGCCTTGGTGATGCAGATTCTATAAGGGCACTGCCCAACAGACTTCTAGGGTCTAAGATTCACAAAGACTTTAGATCTATAGCATCAGTTTGAAGCATAAGGCATGCTCAGAGCTATTTCTCAAGTTGTGCTGTGCTATGTTGTC
Organism: Salix dunnii; assembly: GCA_015731905.1. Lineage (NCBI taxonomy): Eukaryota > Viridiplantae > Streptophyta > Magnoliopsida > Malpighiales > Salicaceae > Salix > Salix dunnii. Next base: position 4,101,615 of record CM027668.1, on the reverse strand, counting down.
CTCAATGAAACATGTTTAATAGCAGTGGCTAACCTGCCGATTATCTGCTCTTGTGGACAACATTTTAAATTGAGTCTCTTCAGTAGGGTAAATTTCAGTGAGTGAAACATGAGAACCCCTATTGCTTCCTTTCCACCAGTCAATGGGACATATGGCAAGATAAGTGGGGTTGTCAACTTGTTGAGAATCGTTGGAAGCGGCTCTGGCATCTCTGCCTCAGCCAACAATTTTATTTTATCCCTGTTCCTGGTGCTGTGAAATTGGTTGGTATCCAATCCAAAACATGAGGTGAAGAAGGAAAAGACACTTCTTTTTTAAAGCACTTACATCAAACTGTGCTGTTCAAGGTCATTCATGTAATGACATTGTATGAAAATGGGAGCACTTGAAATATAACACCTGATTCCCTGTCCTTAAAAGTCTACCAATGACCATGATAAAAAATATGTTCATAAATGACAACATTGACAACCATCGTGGATACCATAGCTATAATAAGCTGAACACTAGATCTCTGGTTCACACGAAACAAGATGGTTTTAGTCACTGTAGGATCTGTTGCAAGAGACTAGAGAATTGCTACTGTAAACAAAGTGACAACCAATTTTCTGTCATCATCAACAACACAATGATCATAGCATTTGGAACTCATAGTCAGGCATAGGTCATGGGGCATGAATGAATGATTAATCTTGTTTGATGTTAATAGTCATCCTTGCTTAGCCTGGGAAAACTTATGCCCAATCCCTTCCACAAAAAAACAGCAGGGAGAGGCCTCCAAAATTTCCGGAATATTACCACCCCTATAAAAAAGTATCTTCTTTATTAATGTGCTTCACTGAGTGTATTATTCTAGAACTTTGTGAAGTCAATTATCTCAAATCCTCTAGGTCATCATTTGTTCTCGTTGCACCCAAAATACATGTTATTATACAATCAATATATTCTCTCTCTATTTTTTTATCTGTGGTGCAAGTTAGCAGTGTTGAGAGATAATTATATTCATGGGAGTTTTGTTGGTGCGTGGTTAATATGTATTAATGATTATGAAACTAACCAGAATAGTATGCTTTTTGATTGACAGATTTCGTGGTTTCTTTTGGAAGGCAGCCAGAATAGGTAGGTTTCCTTACCAGGATTCCTTGCCATCAATTAGTGGAATATACTTTAGCTTTCTTTGGGCATAACATCTCTTTATTTTTCTCCATTTTCAATTAGTTAACAGAATGGACTTAATTTGTCAAGAAGCCTCTCTCACACACACAGCCACACACACACACACAGAGGGAGAGGGAGCAACTACATATTGGACTTTGGATGCAAAAACAAAGTGCCCTAACAACATTTTTTAACAGGGGAAGTGGCCCAGCCTATAATATTTAATAGGGTAAATAATCTGCCCTCATATCCTAAAATGAGCCAATGATGTCACATGACTTTTTTTATTGTGAAAACACCTCTGAGATCAATGGGCATGTGCAAGTCAATTTTTTAAAAAAACAAGAAGAAAAAAAACTTACATGTTTGAGTTGGTGGGTGCCTAGAAATTGGTGGAGGTGGTGGTTGGATTCAGGTAGTGGATGACAAGTATTTGGGGTTTTAGTGTGATTTTTAGTTGAAAAGTGGTGGCTTTATGGTGTTAGGCTTGGGTTTTGATGACTGACAGTTTAAAAGGGTATTTGAGGTGGTGGGTGGCTGGAAAATGGAAGGAAAGTGGAGGAAAACGGTTGATGGTGGCTGGCAGGTTGGGCTTATTTTGTCCGGAAAGAAGTGAAGGGAAGGTGGAAAAGTTCACTTTTAAGGTCTAGTGGTGTAGATTGGCTGGTTGGGGCTTGATTTTATTGAAATATGGTGGTTTTGGCCAGAAAGAATTGGAGATTTTGAGGGTCGCCAGAAAAGTGGCTGGAACTGTTTTTTTGGGGGGGGATCATGTTTAATTGAATCTCTTAGTAGTTGGTGTAAATCAAAATGGGTTTCTTCCACGGTTACTAAAACTTTTCAAGTTCACAGCATTTGGATTTGGATTAAAAATCAAGTTTAAATGTTTTAACCTTCAAGTTAGTTACTATGTTGTTGTACATTTCATTGTTAAAATTGTAGGAGCAATATTAAAAAAACAATTCTTATTTAGTTGGAGTTGCAGTGAAACTAATTATCATGCAAACCATGATGTCTGTTTGAGAGTGTGGTTGAAGTTGTTTTTCAAAGTATGTTTCGTTCAGAGATGCATTGCAAAAAAATATTTTTGACATTAGTACATCAAAATGATTTATAAACACACAAAAATTTAATTCAAAACTAAAAATAAAAACAATTTTTTTTTCAAAAGTGTTTTTGAAACGCAATGTCAAACAGACACGGAGAATAAAATTAGAATTGCAAATAAATCGATATAGGTCTTTGGAATATGATCAACCATCTGACTTTCTGGTGCTTTCTTTGGTGATACTGAAATAGGTGAACGTTTGAGCCCCTGGGTTGCTGCAGGATGCTTCACGATGGGCGTGTCGATAATCTTTTTCTGAGATAGAAATTTGTTGCCTCTGTATGTGGAAGTAAGCTCCATATTTCTTTCTTGTGGGTAAAATGTCACCCATGAGATGAATTGGTTTATGTGATATAATGGAATAGATAAAAACTGTCTGGCACCATTTATTAACCTGTTTTCAGGGCATTATTTTGGTAAATGCCTATTGATGGTACATTCTCTGTCATAACGGATTGATTGCCAGATTCTGAAGGATTTTCTGCTGGAATTAGTTATAGAAAAGCATAGGTGTATGCTATATCACCTTGGGCTCTTTCTTTATCTTGTTAAAATTATGTAATGCCTTGAGCTGTGGGAGGGGATTTTTGAAAGTGATTTCACCTGAAAATTTTATCTTCTAATACAGTTAGGCATGTAATAACTGATGTTACCCAAAGTTATGTGTGGATTCTTTCTTTCCCTTTTTTTTTCCAGACTTCTTTCATCTATACATCAATGGTTGAGAGGCTGTTGCTAATGAATAGAGGAACCCTGTTTTCTGCACGTCTTGAGAAATTAGAGATTGATGTTTGTAATTTGTTACATACATAAATACATATTTTATGCAAACAGTATAGTTGTGAAGAAGACAAGGCTGAAAATAGTGGATTTAAACTGAAATTAGGGCTTTAGGGGGCTTAAAGCTGACAGGCATGCAAGCTATGATGTAAACCTGGATCTTATGCTTGAATTTCCTCAGTACTAGAACCTTCCCTTCACCCCAATGAATTACTGATATGATCATCCTCTTTATGGGTTTCTTCTCAGTGTCCTTGTTTGAGGCACTGACCATCTCTTCATTGGCTGTCTCACCTTCTGCTGCATGATAAAGAGGATAGCTTCTCAAAAACGCCCTTCTGTTGTTGTAATCTTCATCCCGGAAGCTCCTCGTCCTCATCCCTGTCCCATTTTCCTCCATATCTTTGCAATCCATGCTTGCGATGTTAATGATTGCGAAGCTGGCTTTTATAGAATTGTGTCGAGAAATTATGAAGATTGGGGTGGCTGGGGGAGAGGGAGAGAATTGTAAACAGAGATGATTCTGGGAGTAGAGAGATAGGAGTACGATTAATTAATTCAGTGAAAATGATGTTGGGGTGTTGTATTTAGTTTTTAATATGGTCCAAATGAATGGTCTCACTTCATCCATATTTTATCATTAATATCTGTTTGTAAATGCTCTGCGGCTATGATATTTTGTTTTAGTGTCGTCTCTGAATTTCTTGATTGATAGGTTATGCTTACGCAAGGTTTTGATGACATCCTAGGACCTGCCTGCCTGCTGCTTCACCGAGCCTGTCACCATCCACAGCAGTATGATATACAAACAACTGCTAAATTATATTTATTTTTTGTCTGCCATGGATCATATCAGTTGAATATGCTGCTCATTTTCTTTAATTTTTTTTGTCTGCAATTGATTTCATCTTGTTTCAATCCAAGAAATATGGTGAGGAAACTGAACAGTGTACAAGTTTTGAGGTGTATATTTGCGATGAAATTTGTGCTGCATCACTGAATTTAAGGTTCATCCATCAACTGATTTAGATCGCTCAACACATAATTAGCACGCACACGGCCACAAGACAACCTAACCCTATCATGGTTAGGAACGTGTCGATTGTCTCGGTTGGTGTATATTACTGTCAAAGCTTGTGATATCTGCCATACTCAGTATTATTGTTTATTTTATTTATTGTTTCCTGAAAGCCATGATGCCGCTGCAGAAGACAAAATAGATAGTTTGCCGTGAAGGGGGATCTGCATCCAAATGATCTTATATTTTCAAGTTATTTGCTTTGGGAATAATGATCCCCCGGTGAAGTCACGTCAAAAGCAGGACAGACTGCAAGAGGACACGAGGTGAAATTATTGATGAAACGATGTCGATTTCGTGCTTTCAGTTGATTGAGAGTTATTTTTAAAAATATTTTTTTATTTAAAAATGTATTATAATTATATTTTTTTAAAATATTTTTGACGAAAATGATTTAAAAATATTAATTTTTTTTATTTAAAATAAAAAAATAATAATATATTTTTTAATATTTTTCAAAAATATTTTTGAAATATAGTATACCCTAATTATCAAGGTTTAGCAATGAAAGATGAAAAGGACAAGGTATTATTTTGATAATTTATGTTAGGAGTATGTTTAAAATTATTTTTCAAATGTTTTTAAATTTTTTTAAAATTATTTTTAATATTAACATAATGATATAGAAATATAATTATTTTTTTCAAAAATATTTTTGAAATATAATTTCAAATAATCTCTTAGTTCTGAGTAATGTCTCAAGCGCTTGCAAAAAAGCTATACTAATTTTACTTTAATCATAAATCAATAACTTATTTTCCATTCTATTTGTTTCCAAGGATTTGCTCCATACTGATTCTGATGATTTTTTTTTTTAAAAAAAGGAATTTAAAGCACTCATAAGTCATACCATTATAGATTTTAATAACCCAACCCATCCTTTAATTGATTAAATAATAGTACGGGTAAATAGAAATAACCTGTGGGACTTGGAGGAAAAGGACAAAAATAAAAAGCCCTAAATTGGCAGGCCGACTATTTTGATTGACGAGGACGCTTTCTGCGGCGAGGGCTCGGCATATTCGCTCATTCAGCTGTGATTGCTGGCTCTGACTGAAGGAGTTGGTCAATAAGGTTTTGAGCGATCAACATCGTACGCCTATGGTGATTGAAGAAGACCCAATGCCTGCTACGGCTAGTGGTGGGCCTGGAGGGTTCCCTATGGGCCAAGCCCAAGAGGCTTATTGGGTTCTTGGTTTGGTGGGTGTTCAAGAAGAAGGGTTCGAGGGAAGAACACACACACACACACACACAATGCATTAGCAATTTTGTATCTTTTTTTTTTTTTTTTAAATTTGTTGTTACTCATTTTCAGGCCCTACTTGCTGGAAATGAAGTATATTCCCTGTGAACAACATGCAAGAGTTTAACTTATGATTACTGGATGATTCACAAAAGTAAATAATAAAAATATTTTTTTCAAACCTTGTCTTTGCTGATATATGTTTTTTTATTTTTTTTGCTGGCAAAATCATTAGGATTCTTAGATTAATTAGGAATCTTCATAATGCTAAAGTTATTATTTCTTTATCTAGTCTTTAAGATTAGATAATCCTTCAGAATTTGCACTGATTTTGTTTTTATTGCAATTCTATTCTAATACCAAAATTTTCCTCCAACTTAGACCTTGAATCTAATTTGGTTTTGCGCAAAATCTGACCATCCCAGTTATATTCTGTCATTCATGATATAATCAAGAATTGATTTGAACCTATATTGCATCCTAGAGTCCGCTTTCTTATATTATATTCTCAATCAAAAGACGATACTTGACATTGTTAGTTCCCGAATCAGATTAGGAGATATTTTTGACCAAGTAAATCACAAGAAGATTTTGTTTTTCAAAATCATTTTTTATCGTGCTGGATCCTTCATAAAAGTTGTAGTCTTGTACATTTATATGATTTTAGATTTTTGAATTGTCTGATTTTGATATTAGAAACTCAAGATATTCCTATTTGAATGTCAAGTCCTACTTGGTTTTTCACTAAATAAATTGTCAGTAGATTATGTTCTTTAAAACAATTTTTTCTCACGTTGGATCTTTCATGAAAATTGTAGTCCTATACGTATAGATGTCTTTTGATTTTTGAATCACTTGATTTCGAAATCAGAGGCTCAAGATATTCCCATTTAAATATTTGATCCTGCTTGGTTTTTTACCAAGTACATTGCAGGAAGATTCTGTTCTTCAAAATAATTTTTTATTACGTTGGGTCCTTATAAAGTTGTAGTCCCGTACATATAGATGAATTTGAATTTATGAATTACCTGATTTCGATATTGGAAGCTTAACCGTTTAAATGTCTAGTCTAAGTAGGTTTTTACCAAGCAACAAACAAATTCTGTTTTTTAAAAAGATTTGTTCTGATGTTGGATCCCTCATTAAAGTTTAGTCTTGTATGTATAGATGCCTTTTTATTTTTGAATCATCAAATTTCAATATTAAAAGCTCAAGATATTCTTGTTTGAATATGTAACGTAAAAGAAGAAAATCCTGTAGCGAGAATGATTATGACTTGAGATTTGCAAGTTTTATTCGAGAGACCTAATATACTGTTTCAAGGATTTATCAGGATAACCAATTTTAAATTTGGGAAAATCAATTAGTCTCATTGGAAATACAGGGAGGCTGATCAAGAAACATCACAATAATTTCTGTTACTCGACTGTCGCGCAGGGTTATAATTTATTTCTTTTCGCAAAACCAATGACATTGTTTTTATTTTACCATAGGTTTAAGCTTGGATAAATCTCTCAGAATTTGCATTAAAAAATAATTTTTTCCACTGCCGTGAATTTGTTTCTTCAAAATAGTTTCTGACCAAGCAGATTGCAAGTAGATTTTCTTCATCAAAACGATTTTTTCTCACTTTAAGTCCTTATAAAAGTTGTTATCCTGCATGTGTAGATGAATTTATGGTTTTGAATTGCCTGATTAATATATCAGAATCTCAAGATATTCCCATTTGAATGTCTAGTATAAAAGCAAAATATTTTGCCCCAATATGTACCATTCATCGTCACTTTGAGAAACAACTCCATTTACAAATTCTTTCCTTTTATCTACAACTTTGCGTTTGGTTTCCATGATTTTATCACTTAATATTTGAGTTGCAAATCATGTTTTTTCTGCCTCAAAATCATTAGGATGTCAACCACAATATTTGTTTTCCTATTTTGTTTTATCTAATTACAAAAAAAAAATGATTTTGTATTCTATATTAAATGCACTAAATTTTCCCTAAATAGATCTATGTATAACTATATATATCCCTCCCTTGTTGACCTAAAGAGAGGAGAGGAGAAGAAAAGAGAAAATAAGATAATTAAAATGCACAGTGGAAACACCTCCTTCAAATCAACTTTTCCCTTCCCCCCAGCCTCTACCTCACAATCAATGATTGCCAATAACACCTCTCCCTATCAGATTTCTTCTCGTAAACCACCATCAGCTTCTTTAGCATTGTTAGTCATTAGAAGCAACGATCACTAATTGCGTAGGAGCTCAATATCATTATCTCCGGTTGTCAGTTGCCAGATTTCTTCCCGCCACCCACCACTAGTTTTTCTAGCATTTGTTAGTCCCTAGAAGCAGTGACCACCGGTTGTGCAAGAGTTCAATATCATTGTCTCTGGCTACCAGTTGCTAAGTAAGTTCCCATGCATTCCTTTTCCCTTCACTTTGCATTTTAATTACATAGGTATTGTGCATTCCTTTGTTTTACAAATGAATTATTATTCACTTGATAAGTAATTGAGGAGGCATGGGTGAGGCAGATCATGCTTGCCTCTTATGTGCTTAGCTGGGTCACTGGTTTGGGCAAGTGACCCGACACTTGCCCAAATATATATATATATAAGAAAAAGAAAAAGAAAAAGAAAGGGAGCTATGATTATTTTCTGCATAGTTATTTTAATTTTTATAATTTTTTATTGTTAAAAGAAAATATCAATCTTGTATTTAGAATAATCGGTTTTCAGTGTAATGCGACAAATATACATATATGTAAAAAAAAAAAAATGTTTTCGTGCATAGAGCCAATACATTAATATATCTTGAATATTTTTTTTTTTAGAAAAACAACAATTATTTGAAGGAAAAAAAGTGTTTTAGCTTGGATTTTGTAAATGAAAAAATTACTTTCTTGCATTTTTGGATTTTACAACATGATGTAAAATTCAAAAGGTGTTGGCTTATATTAAAAAAAAAATAACAAAAATCTTATTATTTTTGTGGGGGGAGGGATTCACATATTATTATTCACTAGTAATATTTGGGTAAAGAAATCTCAAAAAGATTAATACCCAAAATATTATCGGGAATAATTTGTTATTATTGACTATTAATATTTGATAATAAAAACCCTAAGAAGTAAATATCCAAAATACTTGAATAATAAGTCATTTATTATTTATTTAACATATATTTGAAAGAAGCCCTGATTACAATTAGGGACATTTTAATTTTTGACTCCATGGTTTACAAGTCGTGAAAGCTTGAAAAACTATAGCTAAAAATAGGCTACTAAAGTGCTCTGAAATTTCCTCATATTTCTAAAAAAAAATTGTCCTCCTTGCGATTTACAAGTTATGAACACTTGAAATACTAAAGGGAAAAATAAGTACGTTGAATCTCTTTAGATTTTTATCCTAGTTGTATCTTAATTTAAAAGTTGTAAATTTATTTTGAATCAAACTCAGATTTCAAGAGATCTGTATCCGTTCTCCTTGGCAATGTATAGATATATCTAAAGGTATGATTCATTTGGCCAAGGAAAATTTCTTTTAGACTTTGCACCCAAGTCTATTCATCATAGTAACCTATTCTTGGAATATTGATAAACACCAATGTCATAACAATAATGCAAACCAAAACACCAAACAGTTTATCTTTTGTAGGGCATACTAGGGGTATTAAAACCTTCCATTTACGCAATCAGTCTCTTCCCTTAGAATCTCTAAAATACCACTCAGGTTTCCTAGCAACCATAATACTAGGTGACGTGACGGAATCCCTGCTCCCAGAGAGAGTTGCCGTGACGTCACGCTCTCATGAAAGGTGCGATAAAATTTTTAATCAGGGTTTATTTATTTTATGAGATATCATTTTGCAGATGGGGGCAAAAGGTCTTGCTTTGTTATTAGCTCACACACCCTTTCTCTGTTTTTGATTGTTTGTATCATTGGTTTGCTTATGCAATTTGGATGCATGTTTTATGTGAACTTGAATGAGTGCTTTCTTTGGTCGCTTTCTGTCTGGTTTGTGCATTGCCATGCATATTAGGGCTTTAACCGGACAATGAGAATATGTGTGTGGTTTAAAAGTTAAATCTCCTTTTGTTGTTTAGGCTTGATTTCATTTCTTGTAAACCAGTGGATTTTGTGTTTCCTATGCTAGGTTTGGTGCTGTCATTTTCTTCACTGAGTTAGGACTAGATTAGCCAAGAGCAGTATGATAATTTGCCCCAAGGATTGCGTCTGCTTTAGGACATCAAAAGTCATGGTTTCTGTTGCACCAACTTATGTCCAACTGTCTGAAATTTAGCTCGTAGAATGCTTTCCAGAGTTGTAATCTAACAAGATGATGGTATGGGCCAAAACTTAAGTTTTTGCATGGTAACTAGTCCTAGTACAAAGCTAAGCACCGGACTTTCCACCACTGGGTGCCTCTCTGACAAGTACTTACTGGTTAATTGCCAAGAGGACGCAGACAAGGATGGAATTCAGCTGAATTAGGGCCACAGGGTCGTTAAGCTGATCTGGATTTTATTCTCACCCCAGTAACAGGACTTTCCCTTCACTCCTGTTATCATCTTTATGGGTTTATTCTCAGTTTTCTTGTCAGTGGTGCTGGCCATTGTCTTGTCTTTTACTCCACAACGAATAGGATGGCTCCTCAAGAATACCCTTCTGTTATTGTACTCTTCATAGCAGAAGCTCCTCTTCTTAGAGCAAGAATAATTTGTTCTGATGTGGTGAATTACTGTATTTGGTTCATGTGAACAGACTCTCGTCAATTACATTTTCAGCTTTGTTTGTAAATGCTCGCTCTATGGTTCTGGTATTTTGGTATGGCATACGCTTTAAATTTCTAGTTTAGTTGATTTTACTTGCACAAGGTGCTGATGACATCCCAGGACCTGCATGTTGTTTCACTGTGCACAGCAGTACGCCATAGCAATAACTATTGAAGAATTTGTATCCAATTCTGCTATAAATTTGTGACAAATATTTTTTATTAATGCTAATCATTTAATTTTAGTATTTAGTTATGTGTTTTGATTATTCTTTTCCACTTTTAGTTTAAATCTTATCTATATTAAGTTTAGTGTAGGAGTTTGTGTTTATCAGAATTCTTCTTGTAATACTTTGATTTCTTCTATAAATACAATTAGAGGGATGTTAATAATCAAAACTTTTAGATTTTACCCCTTGATCTCTGCAATTACTTGTTCTTTAGCTAAGGGCTGAAATAGTAGACACCTCTACAATCTAATAATTGATATAAACAATCTACTAATTGATATAAAAACAATTTTCTTTAAAGTGTTTGTATGAAACACAAGATAGTACAGTGAAATTTTAAATGAGAAAATCAAAGCCGAGTACTTTGAAGAGTTTTGTGAAGCTTGTCATTTAGGAAAATAAACCAAGAGAGTTCTAAGATATTTGAAGAGAATTGAAGGTCTTGGCATGCATTTTGAGAAGTCTATGCCTATTAACTTGTTGGCTTTATTGATAGTAACTAGGGTGGAAGTGATGAAAGAATGATGAACATCTCAAGATACCGTTTTTCTTCGAGAAAAAAATATGTTCAGTTGACATTCAAAGAAACAATTAGTGGCGACACATTTAGGCAAAATATATAGCTGCATTTGTGTTAGCAAGACAACTAATTTGACTAAGAAAAATACTAAATAATCTAGATTGCAACTAATAAGAGCTAAAGGAGACATATTTTAGGTGACAACTTGCGGTTTGAATGATCGTCACAGTCAGTACATTCCAAATGAAGTTTTGGGTTATTTAGGTTCATACAGAAACTCGTTTAAAATTAACCCAGTTGCTTTTCTACTCATTAGAAGTCTCACAACCATAAGTGCAAGCTATCCTATCATAGTTACGAAGGTGTAGAAGTGCGTTCGTATCCATTGTTGAATGGTAGGAATTATCAAACTTAAAAAAATAACAAATCTGTGATGTTGCTTCCGGTTTTTTTTTTTTTTTGTCTGATCCTTGAAAGCACAGAGACTTAGAGAAGACAAGACTGAAACAGAGAGTTTGGTGATACAAAAATCCAGATCCAAATAAACTTTTCATTTCGAAGTTCATGCACAGGAACCCAGTTGTCGGCAAATCAGTAAAACAACAAATTCATTGTTTTGATAACTTAGTTTGGAGCATTACTTGAAGACTGAAGGATCATGATTCCTGGTTGACTCTATATGCAGTTATCATTACTTTTTGGTTCATGTACTCAATCCAAATGGGGCTTTGCTAGACTGGCTCAGCTGGGTTCATGAAGTTTGGAAAAGAAAGGAGAAACTAAATCTGAAATTAGCTGCAAGTGAAAATAGGAGTTTGACCAACTTGGATTTGGAATTTTCGGGCTGGCACAACACTAACTCTTCAGGATGGAACTGCATGAGATCTCCGTTAGTATGAAAACGTTGTATCATGTCTGAAAACTTCCACTAATTGGAACAGATTTTTGATTAGCAGTTAACTCAAAATATGCTATCATGCCACATGCTCTATGCATCAATCCTGCATTCCAAAGCAATCCAAAAGAAGAAGAGGAAAGAGAAGTGGACGTTATTGGGACCAAGATTGGCTGACAATAGAAGAAGGATTGCGAACGTCAATTTCATCTCATATAGTTGAAGTTATCTTTTCCACCAGAAAGAAATAACATAATTACTTTCTTGCGTGTTTTTAAATTTCCTGCCCTTTTGTGACATCATTCAGCATTAAATTTGTAGACCAGGTAAAGTTAAGATAAATCTACCTTAATAATTAAGCACCCATATGTTGATCTATCCTTCCTATGTCATGAAAGATACGGTTGTGTTGCACTGCATCAGTGCTAAACTCTTGAACAGTTAAGATGTGGACCTCTTGCAGCCATCACTACTACAAGCATTATTTGGCATGTGTTTAGAGGTAGTAGCCAACAAGGCAATAAAAACTCACACCAAGAAAATGATTCTTTGGATGGAGCCTTATAACAGGGAAATTATGGGGGTGATCTTGGGATTTCTGAATGCTTTGTTCATTTATTTTAAGCTCAGCTAGCTAATGAATGTCATTTTCAAATCCACTTGATTTTCAAGTCAATAAACATCCAATGATAAAACACCAAAAAAGATCAGCAGTACCAAAAAGGGTCCATTCATTTCAAAGAAAAAATCATGGGAACCACCCAAAAAGCAGCTTTTCTCTTCTTGTCTTGCAGCTGCCACTAACAATTAGTAGTAGTGGTACAAAGTTAAACAAGAACAGGAAATCTCAAGAAAGGGTGGGGTCCCTCTGCAAATACCATTACTTCGCTTTCAAGACCAATCAACTTCTTTCCCAGATTTTAGTTCGAGAGTGACCAACCTTTCCCCCAAAACAACATTAAGTCCAAGTAATGCATGTTCAGTAACGGATTACTAGAGTATAGTTGCAGACATGGGCAATTGTGCTTCAGCTACAAAGAAAGCCGGCCCTGCTATGAAATTCAGTTGCCCCATTGATTCTCGAGGAAACTGTATCCATATTGAATCACCAGTGAAGGGCAGCAGCACTGAAAAACTTAATTCCAAGCCCCAGTCCTTGTCTCCAATGTCTTGTCAGGCCAGTTTTCATGACTTGGGTACGATTCTAAGTTTATTTTGTCATGTACTTTGTCCATCTTTTGTGTGCCATTATTACCTCCTTTCCTTTATTTATCCTTTTTTTCTAATTTGCTTTCCAGTTTGTGAATGTGAAATGTTGAATAGATGTTGATCATGTAAATGTTGCAATGGAATGCAAAAGATGTCCCTCATTTGGCCGCGACCTTAATTTTGATGAATGTAGCTGGCTGCATCTTGGTTATTGTTTCTGATGAAATGCCTATCGGCCATGAAATTCGTTGATCTACCTCTGATCATCGATCTGGTGATGAAAATGAAAAGGGACGTTTCAGCTGCTAACAGCAAGTTCTCCCTATATAAGAAAAGTAAATGAAATGTCTCCAAAGCTTTCAGCGAACTGCAGTTTTTGTTTATGAATTAATCTTAAGAAGCATGAAATATATGACAACTTAATCAGATAAAACTGCATATAATTTTGGAACTTCATGCTTGTAGATAGTCGTTTAAGGCCATGGCATCCTAAGGATATTGTCCTTAACAAATCTTTGTTCAATATAAACATCCTGAGGATCTTCCATTACTCTGTGCCCTATTTTTGTCTTGAACATGAAACACCGACCATCCATATTCGATTTGCATATAAAATTAAAACTCGTGCGTGTTTACTCATCAAGATGTAATTTGGCATCGTTGAAGATCATTTTCTTTAAGGTCCTCATTTGATGTGCCAACTCCTGCAGTTTTCGTACCGTGTTTCACACTGCTTCTGAATTTATGCTGCTGTTTCTCTTGATATGCTCTCTAAACCTGTTTAGCATTTGTCTCAAGTGTGCCTCTTACTTGTTCAGGTAACCGAGAGGATATGTTTTTTGACTCTCATCCTTGGGTAGAATCTGATTGTGAAGATTACCTCAGTGTCGATGGTGGTGAGGTTTCCTTAAATTTCTTTCCGTGGCTTAATTTCTTCCAAGAAACTCGTACTTTTAACAAAATCATTGCTGAGATTTCTCTGCGTACACCTTTTGGTTTTCAGTTAGATTAACTCATTTATTCAGATTTCACTCCATCATGTGGCACTACTCCTATCCACCAAGGCAGCTATATAGAAACCCCTCCACGTGAAGAACCTCTCTGCATAATCACTTCAGCCAGTTCAATGGCTGAACCTTCTCCAGCTGACATGAAGAAGCAACTAATCGAGCTCTTTCGAGAGAACATCAGTAGCGATGAAGCTAATGACAACCAAAGTTTCCAAGACACAGTCAATGGCAAGCCGACTAGTAGAAGTCCATATCAGTCTGCAGAAAGCTCTGCCCGCAGCTGTGAAACAACTTTACACAGAGATCCCACATCTGGGAAAGAGAAACCAACTCATTCTGCACACTGCTGCCTTCCAAATGTTGTGAGGAGCCTGAGCCTCAGCGAGAGAAAGAAGAGGCCGAGCCCTGCCTATGGTGGTGGACAGTAATAAGCTTTTCCCAGTCAACTTTTTTCTGTTCTTGAAAGCAGAACTGTATCGGCACACTGCAAGGAATGGAAACTAGAATACGTTCTCATTTATACTTGTCTTTATTCTGAAGAAAGCAATTTGTGAACTGAGTTCTATATATTAATACACTGTGCAAGAGCTTGTTGAGCTTTTCCAAAATCAAGAAAAACGAAAATGATTCCTTTCGTTTGTCTGTGCTTGTATTGTTATACAGGGGAAAAAATCATTGTGCTTATAGAATTACCAATAGAAAGAAGCACATGAAAAGGATAGGAACTATCAAGAAAATGTCCAGCATTTTATCAGTTTGATTCAAGCCTCATCTTTCCTAGCATATAAATCAGTTACTGTGATGTCCCATGAGACAAAAACACAACAAAGAGGAACACGACAAGGTTACATGTCTCACAGATTTGTATCAGCTCTTGCACATATTACAGGTTTCTTTAGACACGAATGCATAGACTACTGAGGTCCAGATATAGAAAAAAGATATGAAAGAAAGAAAGAAATAGGAGGTTCAATATATTTCAGAGACGAGCCACCACAATTGTGAGTAAAGATAAAAGGTATTCACCATCCCATCAATAAAAAAACTGTCATAAGCAACTCACATCCAGCAACCTGATGACAAAACTTGGTTTTTCCCACTTCAAGGTTGATTGAGTGAGCCAGAAGGGGAAAAAATAAATCAATATGAGCTCTTGCGAAATAGACTGCAAAGCTATCATCCGATTTAGGCTCCTGTCGGCCTCAAAATGACCCTTGAACTCATTGAATCAAATTCTGGGATAGATGAATTCCCTCAAATTTAGTGAACTCGGGAGAAGGGGGCAAGAAGAATTATAAAGGTGAGAGCGGTTGAGTAAAATGAAGTCATGCCTGCAAAGTCTAGCCGATAGTTTAGACATTAGATTAGGTATAGGAGGTGAGTGATCAAATAAACACAAGATTTTGAACACCCCCTCAGAGATAATCAAGGAGTATGAAATGGTCTGATATCGATCCTCGCCAGGGCTTTGCAATTAGCGAGTTTTCGAATTTATACTGACTTCATTGGAGACAAAATCAACCTTCTATAATGATGCATCCATCTTCATGGCCTCCAGCTCTTCAAATCATTTCAAATATCTTGATTTCACACTTTTGTTTAAGTATTTATGCCTTAGTATATTGATAGCATATTGAACTGAAGGGACAACAATTAGACTAGCTATTGAATGTCGCATAGAGGAGTTAGCACCTGATGCAATGTTGGTGTTTGAAGATTTATGGTGCAGGGGTGACTTGTCCTATTTGCTTGAGCAATTTCACCAAACAGACTTTCTTGTTTCTTCTTGCTAGCTATCAATTTTTAAATTGGACGACAGAATCTCGAGCTACTTTCTATGGGAGATGCACTGTAAACAATGCATGCAACTGCCTTGAGCTTAGCCTAAAAGGTAGCTGACTTTGATCCACAGACTGCGTCCTGGCATGAGGTCATAGAATAGTTACCGATGGATTTCTGAGTTAATTTCAACTTAATTTGTTACAAGAAGCAAAGTGAACATTATTAACATTTCAGCTCTGCCAAGTAAATTTACTTCAAATCACAGTTTGCTCATCTACCAAGTAAGAAAATAGCTAATGTTCAATAATATAGTTTCGTCCGCGTGTATTTGAACAGAAAAAGAACGTTTGTGAGATTTGTATTTGTCAGATGATACCGAGAGATGAGCTAAACATGGCGCAACTAGTGAAAACAAAATGTGAAGAAATCCCCTCTCCAGGTCTAATGGAAATCGAAGTCGATATGAAGAGATCTTCCATCTGAGACTATTTGGATTTTGTTTCCTCCAAGGTTCCTCATGTTTAGCCAATGAACTGCATCAACTGCGTTGCCACAATAACCATGAATGTTAGAACTTAAAATGCAAAGCAAATATTTTAGAAAATATAATCTGGATAAAAATGGCGTATGCTACCTCTGTACTTGTTAGCAGGAGCCTCATCATCTTTTGCTCTATCTCCTTAAACGAGCTACACTCACAGCAGCAATGGCCACAAAGATTTTGTCTTTCGTTTCGTCCATGAATTGGAAATAGGCACGTCTCCGAGACTTCTTCCTTATCAATGTCCCACAAACAACCCAAAACCCTACGGCAAATCCTGCTGCCATGCCTAAGTAAAACCACTGCAGTTCACCATCATCTCCATCCTCTACCTCCTCATCCATGAATTCTGGTGATGAACAGTTGGTTGGTAATGGAGACCTGCAAAGCTGAGAGTTACCTTCGTATATAGATGGATCATTGAAGGTTTGGAATTGGTCCTGATAAGTTATTGTATGGCAAATTCATGGAAGACATGCATGGAGGAATGATAGATGGTTGTTTGAGAGATCAAGAGTTTCTAACCGTTGTAGACTTCCAATCTTGTCAGGAATCTTTCCAGTCAATTGATTCCAAGATAAATTCAAGGCACCTAGGCATGTGCGATTAATTCTCTTCCGAGATTTTTCCCTTGAAAAAATTGCTTGACAGGTCTATGACATTTACCAAGTGTGAGGTTTTACTCAAGTTGTCTTCCCTTCACGATCAAATCCATACTTTGACGATAGGAAACAGTGAAGTCTGGAGGATCTGCTCATAAAAAGATGGGACTTGTTTAGTTTTGAAAAGGAAAACTTACCTGAGATTTTATTTTTTTATTTCTGAATCAATCATTTCAGAACCACTTCAACTATCATAATCAAAGTGATATTTCCCGGTACGAATAATTTTATAGATTTTATTAAGTTAATATAGAGAATTAAGATGGAAGAAAAGAAGAAACAATGTTCTTTCAATTATGAAAACAATGCCTTTTTATATAGGTTTATATCCCTATTCATACAAGTAGAGGAGCGGTAATCTTAGTGGTTATTTTTTAGTAACTTCTCTAGATATATAAACCAGTTTTATCTTTCGTGGATGGACTAGGCCAAACCCAATAACCAACATCTCTTATTCACCCATGAAGAGCTAGATTTATTTACTACATTATATTTCAAACTTACACGGAATTTTTATACTTGACGAACGTACTGTGTGACCTTAACACACAAAGAAAGGAGCTCCAATATATATAAACCTTATATAGACCATATAGTAGACATCTACTTCATAATTAATTATTCTTTAGAGTATACTAATATGTCTCCATGCACTTTCAGTTACACGTGAATGAATATAATTCAATCCCTCAAGAATTTTGTACTCAATTCATCATTACAATATTCTAAATCATATAAAATTTATTCAAATGATATAATCTCTGCTGGTGAATACAAGTAACAAATGTATAACTAAAATTATTTTTTCTTTCACTCTCACATCATTTAGATT
This sequence comes from Salix dunnii, assembly GCA_015731905.1. Taxonomy (NCBI): domain Eukaryota; kingdom Viridiplantae; phylum Streptophyta; class Magnoliopsida; order Malpighiales; family Salicaceae; genus Salix; species Salix dunnii. The sequence goes on along the minus strand of CM027668.1, from coordinate 4,083,791 downwards.
TGAATTAATCCGTTTTCCTAAGAATATTCCTTCAAGCCAAATCATTCCATGACCATGAGATATACTTTTAAAGTAGTGTTTATTTATTCATCACCTTAGTAAAAAATAACAAAGGGTAAGATTCCATCACTATACTTGGGTATATTTCCTTTAGTATAAATTTAAAGTCTCTTTTATTTTTCAAAATTTGCAGCATATATTGAGACCCAATTACCTACATATATTAAGATTGCAAGGTGTGATTTTGGTGTTGAATACATGTCCTCCATATTCTCCTAACTAAAAAAAAAAAATGAATATTGTGCCAATAATTGGACTAATTGTTCCAAATTTATTGATTTAGGATAATCATTAGACTTCAAAGAAAGCGAATGCAAGTTAGAGTTATATATATATAATTTAATTGTGGTTTATTTAGTATATGTTTGATAATTCAATGTGTTTTTATAAAAATATTTTTTAATTGAAAATATATTAATATGATATTTTTTAATTTTTTATTAAAAATATTATTTTAATTGTATTTATAATTATCAAAAAATCAAGTGCGTGTCTCTCTAATTTTATGTGAGAAAATAGAATTTTATACACAAAATTCCGTAGATACAAATACAATTATTTATGTAAAGTCGTATCTTGATAAAAGCATAATGCATGGAAATCTCACGCGTGCCTGGGTTTATAAATCTTTTTAGATGATGGGCTTATTATCTCGGTCAGAGCCCATATCAATCTTCCTTTGATCCAGGGCCCAGGCCTTTGCTTTCAGGACCGAACTGAACTGAACTGACTTCAATTTAAGTCAGTGGGGAAAAAAACACAGAAGACGAAGAAGAAGCAGAAAATGGCTTCAGGCAGTAGCCGGAGGAATGCGCGAAGCAGAACGTCGTCCTCCACCGAAGATAACGACCGGGGCGACAATTTTATTGGAAACACAAAACCTAGACGGAGAGATAAAAATAAAGATCAGAATTCGATTCGAATTTTGAATGTCGATATCAAAATCATGCTAGGAATTAGCGTATTAGCTTTCTTCGTAATTTTGTTGTTGATTCGTAATCTTATTATAAGGCCTGCTGGAAAAGCACAAAGACCTAGGGTTATCACTCCATTTCCTTCTCCTAAACTCGTGGACCTTCCTCAAGTAAGTAGTAATTGATTCCTAAATTAATTTCTGTATGTTTTTAATTTACTTTTTGTTGATTAGACTAGTTTCTCATGGTTTCAGTTTCAAGGAGAGCACAGAGAGAGCTTATACTGGGGAACGTATCGTCCTCATGTTTATTTTGGAATTCGCGCTAGGTAATTAATTATGTGTTAATTACTTTCTAATTTATTTAATTCTTTTTAGCCTTTTTAGGTTATTTCATTGTGCATGTAATTTTTTAATTCGAAATGTTGGTTGCGGAATTGGTTGGCAGGACTCCTCGGTCTTTGGTTGCTGGATTGATGTGGATTGGTGTGAAGGATGGAATGTATCATATGCGACATGTGTGTCAAGACTCTGATGAGCTTAACACGTATGGCTGGACGCAGCATAATGGTCGTGATTTTGGACATCAGGTGTTGGTTGATCAGGGATTGAAGTTAACTACGAGTTTCTTGAAATCCAAGAGTGAAGGAAGTGGATATGGAGGTGACTGGGCCGTTCAAATTGATGTGCAAACTGATAAGTTATTGGCCTTACCTGTAACTTGAATGATTTCTCTGTTCAATTTGGATGGTGCATTCTATGTGTGTATTTTTGCCACTAGTTGGATGTGGTGTTTAAATGTGAAAATTCTGGTAGCTGGTTTTTTAAGCTTCCTGATGCAGTTGGTGTTCCTCATGGTGATTTTGTAGATCCGAGTTGGATAATGAAATGCTGAGACATGGGCATTTGTTCTTCTATTTGGCTGATGAAAGTGGACATGTCCTAAGTTTGGCAGGAGATAACTTAGACACCAACAAGAATTCTCTTTTAGCATCTGGTTCACGATCTGATATTGGGGAATGGCAGCTACATCTGAAATCCAAGGTAATATGGAAATGGAGAGGCAGCTATCATCTCTCACCTTGCTTTGTGAATTTTGTATCACCAATCTTCGTTTTTCCTTGTTATGGACATTTGCAAATGCTAATTTTCTAGTGATGTTATCACCAATCTTCGTTTTTCCTTGTTATAGACATTTGCAACTGTTGATTGTCTAGTGATATTGTTTCTTTTTTATCTTGAATCTTGATCTGGAACCAATTTCCTTGCTTTTTAGGATGTTTTGGAGCTCCACTATTCTGGTTTCAGGACACCTCATATTCACAATTTATCTGATCTTGTCCAGCACAATCTCGGAGCCCAAGTATTGCACTGTTTAAGTTTTATTTTAAAATACTTGATGTCTAATATCTTATAGGAATTGTGCGTGTTTTGAGTTCCTAATCTGGTTTGTCCTGATTTCTCTGTGTTGCATTGCTGCATCTTGCCAGGTAACAAAGTTTGGCAAACTGCTTCTATCTGACTCATCCGAAGATTCTCCAAACATTCTAGTTTTTCAGGTATTGTGTGCTCATCATAAGTCTTGTCCTAAAATATAGGGGACTGTTTATAGACTCGACATCACATTAGATTACTAAATCTTGCAGATTTCTGCAAGTATTCCTTTCAAAGCAGATATTGCTTTCGTATCTGGAACCAAAGTGAAAACATCAAAAGTAAAAGAACGTGTGAGCAGGCTTACAGGTTTTGTCCATCTCAATGCCATCTCCATAAAAAAATTGGCCTTCTTCAGCTATTTCCTAACCAAATGAAGTTTTCTCTTAGTTGTATTATAATTCTTACCACTTCCTGTACATGATTCTGTGTCCGAACAAACTGGGAAAGTAAACAATCCAGCTAATGTGGGGTGATTTATTGTCAAAATTGCATGACTTCTATATTTGCCACATTTTATTTTTATATGTACTGCTCAGGTGCCTCTCTGACAAGTTTATTACAAGATATGCAAACAGAGTTTGATGTGAAATTTGAGCGCTGCTTTAATGTTGCTGACAAGGTAAATATTTAGGGATAGTACAATGTGTTTTATTCCTTAAATTTTATCATCATGCTCAGCAATGAGTGCATTTCTGCTACTAGATGTCCTTTTCATTGTCATGTAGATGATGTGTCATAGGAGTTGTCATGATCCTCTGTTATGATGTACTTCAATTTGAACAATTTTTGGAATGATGAATGTAGGAATTAAAACAATTCAAATTCAATAACTGAAAAATCTTGTGCAATTTTGGCATCTTGTTTAATTGTGAGTGCAAATGGTGTTGTAAGTGGATTTGGAGCCTATCCAAGACCTTGTTTCCTCTTCCTTAATGGTTTCCTCATCTCTTCCTGGAATTTGTCTTATCTGAGTGGTTTATCTTACTTTCCTCCAAAAGCAACTCTTGAAATGTTGCACATGTCTCATTCAAATCCTTTCTCCTCCTATAAATTTCAAAGCTTTTACAAACACGTGCTCATCTTTTGGGGATCTTCTCACTTAAGTGGAGGACTTGGTGTTAAAAGAGATGTCCTCTGGTTTCGTTGGATAAATTTGCAAGCTGGTCACATGGCATAGTACATTAGTAATTGATGAATACTAAAATGTTATCCTATGCACAATAAAGCATGCATTCTACTAGGCTATAGACATTATTTTCTGGCATTGAAGAATTTGTTTTTAGGATTATGACTAGGTGGCAATTGTAAAGTCCTAAATATATATTTGCTTTGAATTAAAAGAATTTTGATATCTTCTAATTGTTTGCTCAGCTTGAACCTGAATCCACAATAGTTGGTAAGGCTGCTATTGCTAATATGTTGGGAGGCATTGGCTACTTTTATGGTCAATCAAAGATTTCAATCCCTGAAAATTCTAGCGTAAGTTGTATGCAGTTTTTTTCCTCCTATTTTTAGTGCAACAGATGCTCTCATTAATATGTGTGTCGTAATTAAATGATCAATTTAAATCCTGTTTTCATTCATAGCATAAACTCCTACTCTCTGTGTTTCGAGTACTGATTCATGTCTCAAGTTGAATACTTCTAAGGTTTCTGGTTCTTATTTTTTTAACTTCGCTGTTCCTTTTGCTTTCAAAATTGCAGTAGCTGTTCTAAAAGCACAGCTTGATAGAAAAAGGCTTTTGAGTGTCACATTTAATCCAAAATTGTGACTTAAGGGCACCATCTTAGAAATGCTAAAATCAATGCTCATATGGGTCCAACTTAAGTGAAGTGTTTTGTGTCCTTGCAGTTAGGATTCCATGTGCCATGTAGTGTATGGACTGTTAGTAAGAAAGAAATATCAAATCATGGGCAAGCATTATCTATATCAGTTCATTAGATGCCAGGAGCTCTCTTTCTTCAACTCTTTTCTTGTTGAAGTGATATTTTTCTGCTTTCACAGTTCATCCAGCCTGACTGTTTCTCGTTATCCAAACTGTGTCGTTTTATGTATGAACCCTGTCATATTTTTTTTATGTCTGACAAAGTCAAACAGTTGGCCATTTTCCTTGCAGCTTGGAGGACATGATAATTTTATTTCATATTGGCCAGCTGAGCTGTATACAGCTGTTCCAAGCCGACCATTCTTCCCAAGGGGATTTTTATGGGATGAAGGTTTTCATCAACTGTTGATCTGGTCAGGTCTAATTTCATATAGGCCAGCTGATCTATATACAGTTTGGAGTTAAGTTGTATTGTTGTCAGGCTAACTAATTGTTTTTTTGGGTGCAAGCAGGCGTTGGGATGTCCACATTTGTTTGGATATTATTGGTCACTGGTTAGATTTAATGAACATAGATGGATGGATTCCACGTGAGCAGATTTTGGGTTCTGAAGCTCTAAGGTATCACAATTGTATTGTTCAAATATTTTGAAGTGAATTTAAAGTTTGGCTGCCTCCTTTAAAAAAAAAGAAATCCTAAAATTTGGCTGGGGAGATTACCTGCCTTATTCATCCTTGAAGTAATTTTGCAATGTCTTTTCTGTTTTAATTGCAGCAAGGTTCCTGAGGAATTTGTTGCTCAGTATCCATCTAATGGAAACCCCCCCACCCTATTTTTGGTTATTCGTGGTAAGGCTATTATTTGCAATAACATTTTCATCACTGTATTGTACAAATTTTGCACACTTCGTTCTTGTGTGATAGAATTTCTTTAGCTCTGCTCGTCTTAAGGCATAAAGCAACACCTATACTTCTAAACATAAAAAAAAAGTCTTCTAATTTAATGAGACGCCTTCTTCCTTAAAAGTACAAATCATGCTACTATAAAGAAACTTTTTTTCCTCTGTCTGGTCTGCTAAATCCTGGGGTGGTTCAAACAAGTTATTGTCATTTTCTTATAATTTATGGTGTGCATGTTCTTTCAGATACTTGCCATAGATTAAATTATTTGGTAAAAGTTTTTCTATGTGCACTTATGGTCAAATTGTTTAAAGATGATTGCTAATGTGGTGTTACCATCTCCAGATTTACTTGATGGGATGGAGAAAAACAAGTTCACTGCCACTGAAAGCAATGCGATCACTTCCTTCCTAGAACGGGCTTTTGTTCGCTTGGAAGCTTGGTTCCAGTGGTACAACACTACGCAGAAAGGTATTCCAATTTTCTACAGCTAATGATTCTGCACTGTACCAATTTATGTTAGCATCTATTATACTGGGAATATCAATGAGCCTGATTATTGAAATTACTCAAGATACCCTTTTTTAGCTTCTAGAATCTATTTCTTAGTTCAAGATTCCTCTTACTATACTAACTGGAATCAAAGAATTAGTAGATCTGTTCCGCCCAAAATGGGAATGGGCTAGGGTAATGAACTTATAATCTATAATCGAGTCGATTCCATGATTATAAGTTCATTTCATTCTGGGCCAGATTGGAGTTTTAAATAGGTTTAAGCAGCTGGTGGTTTTTTGTGAGTGTTAACTGTAAATCAAAAATCAGCTTTCCAACCATGAGAGAGATTAGTATAGAATCAAAAAAGGTTGGCATAAGGATTTGTTATTTACTTTCTCCCCTGCCCAGGTAACCATACAATTACATGCTTCTATAAATTGCTGCTCAGCTTAATTGTTGATGGAAAAGAAAGATAAATATGCCTTTAGCTTTCCAAACATTGAAACATGTATATTCTGTCTTATGTTTACACTACTTGCTCTTGAAAGGTGTTTACATGCAGAGATGAAACTAACACACTTTTTTTCTAAATTATGGTGCTTATTTTACATGATTCATCTTTTTGGAGGCAGGGAAAGAGATGGGTAGCTATTATTGGCATGGAAGAGACAACAAAGTAACTCGGGAACTAAATCCAAAGGTGAGTTTACAGTTTTGTACTTTCCAAAAACTTTGAAAAGTACAATAAGTCTTAAAGATTATAGTGGTGCCATGGTGGTGACAGTTAGATTTTAGATTAATTCAATTGGGTCCCTATTTCCTAGTAGTTTCAATTATGCTCTTATGCACAACTTTGTTGTAAAACAAGATAACAAATGTTACAACTCATATGCAAGAAGATGGTGAAATGCTTGCACAGTATCCGATTAATTGGCCGGAAAATGTTGAAAGAGAAAAAATACATATTAGAGAAAATAATTGTTTAAAGTGATTTTTACTTTTTTGTTAAAATCAAATCAGGCAGGAAATTTTTTTGAACTTTTCTGTTAAAAAAAACCCTGAATTCTTCTAGCTTTTATTAGAGGCCAATATTATTTCATCTTTTATAAACCAACATGAAATTATTCTCAATTTGAAGGAATTATTTAAAGAGCTAATAGCAATTAAACAAAGAATTGCCAAGAGTTAATCTGACTTCTTTCTGAAAATAGAAACTTGGAAACCATTTGCTCTTATCTGCCTTTTCAAATTGTCCAATAGATAGCCACTTGGACCATTTACAGAGCATTTTGCGTTAATGTTTGCAAATGAGATAGTTCACTGATGACTGGCCTCCCTTACCAGTTCTCTTTAAAGTAACTGTAGGGGTAGAATCTATGAAAGAAGTTTGGGAAATCATGTTATGGTAAAGGGCTTGGCACACATTAAATTCAAGGGGCAATGGTACACAAGAGACTGAGAATTGTCATAAAATTAAAAAAAGAAAAATCAACAAGAGAAACAAACAATAAATACAAGCATAATATATGTTAAAAGAAACGAAAGGTGAACATAAAGCCAAAGAGAAAGCTTGATGTCACTAAATATCAACAACAGAAACTACATATCTGGTACACAAGAGATTGAGAATTGTCATAAAATTAAAAAAAGAAAAATCAACAAGAGAAACGAACAATAAATATAAGCATAATATAGTTAAAAGAAAAGAAAGGTGAACATAAAGCCGTATAGAAAGCTTGATGTCACTAAATATCAACAACAGGAACTATATATCTGGATTAGAATAAAAGGAAGTAAAAGTAGGGATGTATGGAAGATGAAGACAATAAAAAAAATAAGTATTTTTCCTTTTTTAATAATTGTATTGGGAGGACTTTAAAAAAATGTTCTCAATAATTTTTAGCTTTAAAGATGTCAAAGAAAGTGACATGGCAGGTGCCTGGTATTTTTGTTCTTAACAGATTGTTAACTGCTACCAATGGAATTAAAAGAAAGAGCTTAATTGAAACCACTAAGAAACTTTGAGGATTTAGGTTTTTTTCCCCAGGGCCCTATCTTTTAAGAACTAATGCAGGATTTCCCTACTCTTTTTCCCTTTGAAGTCAAAGAAATTGAGAGTATGATTGTCAAATTTTATGCATGGTGGTTTCTAAATTTACAAGGTATTATTGCGAGTAGCTATGCTTCTGTTTCTTCCCATCAACAACACTGGCAGTCTGACATTATTTCTGTCATCTAGACACTTACCTCTGGGCTGGATGATTATCCCCGTGCTTCACATCCAAGTGATGAAGAACGACACTTGGATCTTAGGTGCTGGATGCTTCTTGCTGCAAATTGCATGCAGTCTATTACTCAGTTGTTTAAGAAGGATAATGAGCCTGAAAAGGTATACCTAGGAGGCTAGTTATCTGGAACATTGTTAAAACTTAAAATCAATTTCACTGCTTCATAGCCCTTGAGCATTTTGAATGCAGGAATATGGTTCAACAGCTAAGCTACTTTCAGATTTTGACATGCTGAATCAGGTTTGTATATTGCATTTCCTTCCTTTTCTGTTAATGCTACTCAACTGGCGCTGCATAATACTTATGTGATATTCTGGGACTTCCTGTTTCTTTATATCCTACATACTTAATGCTGTACAGATGCACCTTCATCCTTTGGTTGGAGCTTATTTTGATTTTGGGAATCATACAGAAAAGGTATGCTCCTTTGTTTCTGTTTTCTTAGAATTTGGTAGCTCTAACATTTGTTCACTGGCACACTGGATTACATGCCAATTATGCTCAGATTGCTTATTGTGTATTTAGTTAAATTGCCCTCATTATACCAGTATCTTCTATGTTGTCTATCAAGTTTCTCTGAGGAGAATATTTAATTAAACATGAAAAACATCTTGAGCTCATCCTCCTGGATGGGTGCTCTTAATTTTTTATCTTTAAGTCATTCTGATTGGTGCTGGACAACAATTTGCTAGCCCTGCCATTATATTTTTTGAAGATGTTAAAATTACAGGCTTAGTATTGTAACATGCTCTCATTGTAATGTTTAACATTTGCCAAGTGCTTGGACATTTTTGTTATGCAAGGTGCATGCCATGTTGGAATCAATATTTTGCTTTTGTTCAGTTGAACATAGCATCTCTTTCTTATGAAATTTTCTCTCTGATGCTAAATATTGCTTTGAGCATTATAGGTTCGTTTAAGTTGGAAAGAGACAAGGGTGGGAACTCGAGAGCTTGTTCGTGAGGTACTAGAAAGGCCAGTACCAAGACTTGTTCCTCATATTGGTTATGTCAGCCTTTTTCCATTCATGGGGAAAATTATTCCATCTGTAAGTTTCGCCATTCATAAAATGTTGATCATTGAAAATTTGTCTCGCCACTTTCTTTGGCACAAGTCTTGGCTTCCTTGCAGCATGGTGTAGCTGTGCCTCATTTCTTTCAGTTGAGCTTATTGTAGTTTTTCTTGTTTATTTCCTTGTGCAGGACTCATGGATTCTGGGAAAACAGCTTGACCTCATTTCAAACAGTACTATTTTCTGGACAGACTATGGACTCCGTTCTCTTTCCAAAACAAGGTGAATGTTTTATCTCTTTAGCATGCGTTGTGGTCCTTTTATTTGTAGATACTGAAATATTTCTGTAACGTTAATCTTGCATGCAACAGTTCCATGTCCTTTTATTTGTAGATACTGAAATATTTCTGTAACATTAATCTTGCATGCAACAGTTCCATGTACATGAAGCGCAACACGGAGCATGACCCACCTTACTGGAGAGGCCCAATTTGGATGAACATGAATTACATGATTCTTTCTGCACTCTACCACTATTCCAAAGGTATAATCCACTGACTAGATCTACCAGGAAAAAAGGTCCTTATTGAAGTTCATTTCCACCAAGGAGCAATTGGGGAAGGAATAGATAATCCAATAATGCAGTTTTTGCATGGAGTTTTGCTCATGAGACTAGAACAACCGTCAGTCTTTTTCTTTTTTGGCCTCTTAAGGTTCATATGCTTATTTTAATTTAATTTTTTGCAGAGGATGGACCGTATAGTGACAGAGCCAGGGTAATCTACGATGACTTGAGGGGTATTTTGATTAGGTACTGTACACTGCAAAGCGCAAACCATATGCAACGAGATTGTTGCTCCACATTTTATTTTATTTTTATTTTTTTAAACCCATATACATTTGTCACTTCATTCAAGAATTTGTGCCGCCTTGCTGCAGGAATGTGGTCCGCAACTATCACCAAACTGGGTTTCTGTGGGAACAGTATGACCAGAAGAAGGGTAAAGGAAAGGGTGCACGCCTGTTTACTGGGTGGACAGCACTTGTCCTGCTAATCATGGCAGAAGCTTATACTTGAACGTGTATAATTTTATTTATCCATGAGAGAGAGCGAGAGCTTAAATTAGGAGCCCCGAGAAATATATAATGTGCAATCCATTTGCGCACCCCGAATGTGGTTTCTTGTACAATTTGAGGAAGTTGAACTCTTGTACAAATGTACAAATAGATTTTGGAAAATGCTATGGATTATGGACTTATTGACAACCTGAACCTGTATTATTTAACCAGGTTAGTCCTTTGTTTTTGCTCACCAGCATGTCCATCGGGCCTGGTCTTTCTATTCCTATCTCCGGGATCTGTGAGGCTGGGTTTGTATTACTGTGTGTGAGTGTTGAGTTTTCTTTTTGGGTCCAACATTTCTTTCGTGTTACTTTTAGTTAAAGGCTATAAAAGACTTTCGAACTAATTACACCAAAAGAATTTTAAATTCTTCGTGCTGATAAATATTTAGAATATTGTAACTGTCAAAATTAAAATTGGTTGGTAAGTAAAAATCTCAGTTGTTAAATTATAATGTTTAATGCCATTGTTCCTCAGAGGTTGAAGTGATTTACTATTTGCATGAAATGGTGTATCAATATATAAAATTTTGAGCAAACATTTGAGAAATTCAAGACAATACTTAAAGTGATCCAAACAATGGCCGAAGGCACGCAAGGCTAGTTGCTAGTTTACTATTTTGTCCCTCGGCAAAACTCTAGTAATCGGATGCACATTTGGCATGGAAGGGGGTGGCTTGTCAGCAAATCACAACCGGAAACTATTTGGAGTCATACCTGCAAATAACGTCGGAAGCTTAATTTAGATATTAAATAGGTTCACTGTCCACGTTATTATTCAGATTTCGAATGTTTTGAGTGGTTAAATTTTTTTTAATGATTGAGCTGAACGATGCACATTTCTAACCTTGTATATATATATATATATATATATATATACAAGGTTAGAAATGTGCATCGTTCAGCTCAATCATTAAAAAAATTAAATATATATATAAAACTCTTAATTATATGTCCATAAAAACATATTTGGTAATACTTGTTAAAAGTGCTTATAATTTTAAATTAACATATATATAAGGTTAGAAATGTGCATCGTTCAGCTCAATCATTAAAAAAAATTAAATATATATATAAAACTCTTAATTATATGCCCATAAAAACATATTTGGTAATACTTGTTAAAAGTGCTTATAATTTTAAATTAACAAACAATTAAATTTAGGAAAGCATCTATATATCCTTGTGTATTTTATTCACGTTCTATAATCTCTGTCAATTATTTGACAAGTAATTTCAGTTCAACTGGATGAATCAAAACCTGAGAGTTTGAAATCTTGCAAGCTCTACCATGAATGGCCAGAAACCCGTTGTTGGGTAAAACTTCGAAGGGCTAGAAATCAACTTGCCATTTCTCACAAAAACAGAGGTCATGTTACACTAAGCTTGCACATAGTTGAATTACAAACTATTCTTTACAACCCGCGAAATAAAGAGCCTATTAGGGACCCTTACTCCCGAGAGCTGAGTGTCATCCTTGATCAATTCAAATTCCCTTTTGACAAATTCAGTAACAGCTAACAAGATCCATTTGGCACGCTCGCCATCACTGATGGTGATGATGTCACAAGAAGACCCTAACAAATTTAAGACAAACACGGTAACGGCAGGAAGGGGAGAATTTTTTAGATTAGTTTATGACAGCTCTTGTCGGAATTGAATAGTATCGATCACAGATCACTTCTTAATTGAATCACTGGCAACATGCCCAAGAATCAGAGCTAGTGCTCGTTTCTCTAGCTCCATTATCGTCATTTATGTTTCCTCGGCCATCATAATTTCCATGTCCCTAATATCCCGCTTCAACACGTTGCCAAGCCTTGCAATAGCTTCAGTCTGCTGTTGTAAAACCTGCCCACAAAACCAGTCAATTGTTATTTATCATGCATATTCCTATGAAGATCAAAACAGGTGTATTATAACTGTAATTGCAGACTGTAAAGGGCCATATAATTCATCAAAGTAGAAAAATGATCATCTCTTAGTGTAAAAAACAGTTTTGCTGCAGTGCCATTCCTGCTTTATTTTGAAGGACAATAATTAATAATATTACTCCATAACAAATGCTGCTTTATCATCATGGTTGTAGAATATATCGATGGGTAAAGAGAATGAAGCAGCGAGCTTAGCAAAAAGGATCCTCACTGATAAAGTAACATCTTCCTACTTGTCCCTCTCTTACCTCCTGCATATCAGCAAGACTCTCTTCATGTATTTTGGTTGATCCTGGAAGATAAAGAGAGCCTCCGGCACCAATTCCATTTGCTTGAACACGAGATACAGTGAGTAGGTTTTGAACTCTCCTAGAAAGTTCTACTCCAGATCCTTTTAGCTGAAATGATGTCAACTTGTTAATAACATCTTCAGACACAGGTTTGGCGATCATAGTAAGTGGAAGGATGAGGGTGAGGACAAGAAACACCTACCTGTCTGGTTATCGCAACTAACTTCTCAGCCAATTCAGCTTCCCCTTTTGTCAATGGCAATCGGCAACCCTTGCCCTCTAATGCCTCCATTATCCTCATCACCTTCAAGCATATGATAGAAGGTAGATTTAGAATAAGCTGTCCAGTACTGAATGCATAAATTTCCTACATAATAATGCTTTGGAGCAGAGACAGGTATTATGAAACCCCACAGTTTGATTGAAATACCACTTCAGACCTTGAATTTTAAATTTGAAGAATTTAGAATTAAATATAACCTAGACCCTGTAGTTTATGGAACTAATTAATCAGTCCCTTTATTATTAAATGATTGAATAGTCTATTGACCAAAGTTGAGCGTCCTCGATTAAGTAGGTTTTTGTTCCAACAATACATTCTTTTTCTAATCTGCATCTCTTTTATTTTTTTTTCTATTTTTCAAAAAGGAAAAGACAAATTAAATTAAAAAAGAACATGGATTGGCAACAGGACTGAGTTGTTAGTGGATTTAAATTCATTGGGATTGAGCAATAGTTTTTGAACCCTTGAGGACCAATTAATTAATTTCATTAAACTACAACAACCGAGTTGTAATTGACTTGAAAATTTTAATCTTGTAGGAATTATTGATGCCATGCTAACCATATACAATTCACATAAAACTAATGGACAGAACAGTGGCATGAAGTTGTGCATTCAAATCAAATAGGATGTCTTGAGAGATTATGAATAAAAGGGCAGTTCAAGGAAAAAAATAGCATCTGATACAAAAAATTAAAAATTTCATCAGACCACCTGCTCCCGTGAATCCAGGGAAAGAAAAACCCTTAACCTTTCCTACATTTCTTTTGTTTAGTGCATACACTTAACATAAATGTTTGCCTGGCTTTGATATACAAGTGTAATGGAACTATTTCATGCACAAGTTTAAATTAAAACTCAGTAGCAAAATGCATTCTCCCCTTGAATGTTAAGGAAACGTAAAAGCTGAAGGGAATTTCAAATTCTGAGAGCTTATGTCACAAGTGCACACTGTTCACATCAAAGAGTAATTCAGAAGATGACAGCCATACAGACCACGTGGAACAAATATATTTTATTTTTCAGTGGATAGAGGAAGGAAGGGAGGGAGCACCCATTCTCACCCTTAAAAGACGCCTCTGAAGACTATGCTCTTTTTGTCTCATTCTTTCAATCCATGGAAGCGTCTCAGCTTGAAAATGCCTTTGAAGCTGAAAAGAATACCAGCATGTCAAAACAGCATCCAGAAAATATGATGAGTGGTGTGGAGTGGCAGACAGCAGTACCATTTTTACATTGCTTTGGGTCATTCGCAATCTCTCTGCATCTGAAACAATTACTTCATCTTGCAGCTGCATCAAATTAGCAATAAGCATTCTAATGTTAAAAATTCAGTTAGCACAGTTCATTAACAGAAACAACTAACTGCAAGAAGAACTGCACAATCCATAAAGCCTTACAAGATAGAACCTTAATGTTTTTCTATTATATTTTTCTTTTACAAGGAATTGCAATTTGCAGTGAGTAAAAGTAAGCTACTTCAATCCAGCCTGAATTAGAATGCACCTTCTGTATATACCTCGTTCTTAGCAGTCCTTGAAATGATGATCAGTGTCAATTTTCCTTCACAAATACTTCTTGAGCTAGTTTAGCCACTCTCTCAAAAATTTCTGTTTAAACAGTTCTTGGATAACAGGTGTGTGGTCATCTGATTAAATAATTGTTTTTTGCATATAGATAGGTATACTGTCAAGCATATAGATAGGTATACAATCATTGATTGAGATTGGTAGGTAGAGACCATTCAGAGAACCTTAAACCAGCTATTTTACATTATTTGAACTCAAGATCCTCTTCAACTCAAAAGATCAGGGAGCTCCATGAAATACAGAGCATATTCTTAGCATATTCTTAATAGCAGAATCTAAGTTGGCGAAGCATATCAATTGATAACTATCACCAGCCACGCTAAAGAAGTAAAAAAATAATCTAAAAGATATAACTTTCAAAGCTCTAACTTCTAGCTTGCAGAACTTCTCCAAATTTGATACTTATGAATCTTAAAGAAGTTGATGGCCATTTGTTAATCACTCAGAAGACAAACTGCTAAATAACAAATCCTATTCAACAAAAAAATTAAAGCACAACAAAGCCTCAAATTTAGAGTGAACTACCTTGAGGCGGTTAGAAAGATCTTTGAAACCTTGAACAAGTTGAGGCCAAAGGCGTTCTCTATCTGCACTGTCCATACCCTCTAGCTTTGACATAGTTTCCGCCCACATGATCTAGCAAAAGCAAACTATTCTCCAAACTTAGCCACACGCAAAAGAAATGAGAATCAATAACAAAACAGAGTAACAAAGCAGTGATAATAGAAGTGATAGACTCACTTCTGATACACCAGCAGGCTTGACTCTATGCTGTGGATCAGTTACACTTAACAGCAAATACTGCCAACAAAGAGCCAACACAGCAACCATGTCAACCTCAAAAACAATATAACCACGGAATTATGTACCTAGAAAGCAGGCATTTTTATTTTCCTTAACTTTCTATGCAACCAAACACATAGAAGGCATAAAAAAAAAAAACGACATGCACCTTGAATGCATACTTAGGGTTCCCAGGCTCCTCCTTATAAGCATCCACAATCGCCTACGGTAAAAACTAACAATTATATCTATATTAAAAAAGAATAAGAAAAAACAAAGAGAAACTGATTTAAATTAGGGTTTTAGGCAAAAGAAAAGAAAGGGGAAACAAACCTGAATGTCGCGATCGGCGAGAGAGAAAGGAAGAGGAGCAACCGGAGCCATTTGAGTAGTCAATTGAGGAGTAGGGTACGGTGTTATTTGAAGTGGCGTAGCGAACGGAGTCTGCTGCTGTTGCTGTTGAAATCCGAAACCAGTACCAGACGGTTGTTGAAAAAAAGGAGTTTGCTGCTGCTGCTGCTGCTGCTGTTGAGTTTGAGAGGTAAATGGAGTTGAGAACAAAGAAGAACCGAATCCTCCAGCAGCGAAAGCCGGCGTTGAAGGAGTGCCGAATGCTGGTGTGGAAGATGGGGTGCCAAATGCGGGTGTTGAAGACGGGGTGCCGAACAAGGGAGTAGAAGACGGGGTGCCGAATGCCGGAGTGGAAGACGGCGTGCCGAAGGCAGGAGTGGAAGACGGCGTGCCGAACATTATTGTTGTTGGAAAGAGAGACCGGAAAGGAGAAGGAAATTTTTTATCGATAGTGATTTCAAGTCATGTGATGACAATACCAGTGCCTTTTGTTGCTCAAGTGTTCGATTCTTTGCCGCTTTGAGTTTTTTTCCTTTTAACTTTTTAGTCAAGAAGAATTTATATTTAGGTTTGTGGAGTTTGATCTTGAGAGGGATCCCCTCGGGACAGCAGGGTGGAGCGGGTTGTCAAACAAATTATGTTTGCGTTTTAAAAATATATATATATATAAAAAAATTATTTATTTATTTTTTAAATTAAATTTATTTATATTTTTAAATAGTTTTCATATATCAAAAATGTTTTTTTTATATATATTTTTAAATAAAAAATACTTAAAAAAAAATAATGTTAATCACACTTTCAAACATACACTTAATTTGAGGATAGAAAAAAAAAATTAGAATTTCAAATAAATCTACTTAAATTTGAAATAAATCAAATTTAATTTTGATAACTATTAAATTGACAAATAATAATAAAAACGTAAATTTAGGATATCTGTAGTTAAGAAAATATTAAAAAAAAAAAAAAGAGTTTTGGTGCATATTTAAATTTCAATGCTATATTATATTAATATTTTTAAACTCATACCTCATAGATGATGGATAAGCTCTAAGAATAAGAAAATCTCAATTCATCTATGATTTTGCTATTTTTATGTGCCTTTGACACAATTTAATAAATAAAAAATCATTATATTTATATTTAGTAATACATTCCAAGCTGTGTAAAAAAATTAGCATAATTTTAAATTAAAAATATAAATTATAATGTCATAAATTTGTTTAAGAAAATAATTAGCAAAATCTTGATTATAAGAAAAGAAAAAGCTCTGATAAATAAATAATTAAAAATTGAGTGCATCGAAAAAAGAAATAAAGCCTGTTGCCTCTGGCCCCTGGGCCAATCTTAAGAGGCCCAGCCCATATAACATTCATTTAAAATACAGTGGATGCATCATTCTTTATCATTTTTTAAAAGTATTTTTTTATTTTGATTATATTAAAATATTTTTTATTTTTAATATTAAAAAACTGAAAAAAAATATTAATTTAATATTTATATTAGAAAAAATTGTCTCTAGAAATTGAGGGCATTCATCAAGAATGCCTTTTTTTTCACTATTTGTAATGATAAAGATTGCAAAGTCATCCCTGCAACATTTATAAATTAATTTCCAACTCTAAAATCTATTCTATTTTTCCCGAACTTTTCAGGGTGCCAATCAACGTCACTTAATGGGGCGATTTGTTCGACAATTCTTTTTTTAAAGAAATAAAAAACATGGCCTTCTTTCAATATTTGCCCCTCTCCATGAATGATGCTAGGGACTGCAATATAATTTAAATAAGTTCTTGGATCAAAATTAAAAACAAAATCTCAAAAAAAACACAGCAAATGGCCATAAAAGTCGTAAATATATCATCGAATAAATAATATTTCATGTCTACATGAACAACAATAAAATTGGGTATTACTCCCCCATCTTCAAGCTTATTAGAATTGGTGATGCCCCACAATTTAATTAAAAAACAAAACTAGCTTAGTTTAATTAAATTCTTTTTAATCAATGATAATATATATATATATAAACAACATTGTTTGTTATTTATTTTGAAGTCGAAGGCAATATTTTATAATTTAATCTTTAATTTGTTCACGTGTGTAATTTAAATTATTGTGATTCATATTCAATTAAATAAAATAAAATAATAATATTATAAAGACAAGAAAAACTTAATAAACACAATATTAACACTAACAATTTAATACAAATTAATATTTAGTGTCAAAAAATTAAAAAATATTTTAGAATCTTATAAGAAAATCAATTATTATTAATATTAATTGTAAGTTTATCAGAAAAGTTCAACAGAAAGCCTAAAATCAATTCTGGTTTCCTCTCTATTAATTAGAATAAAAAATGGTCGGTTTTTATCAAGTTTAGTTCAGTTTATTTTTTTTTAAATATATTTTTAATATAAATAAAAAACAAACTGAATAAAAAATAATGATTTCGTAAAGAAATACATGAAAACAGCCACCCACCTCGGAGGCTGGCACTTGGCAGTCAACGCAGAATCCCTAGTTTGGAAGTTGTAGCAGAATCCAGGGATTATATGTCGTCTAATGACAATATGAGTTCGCAGGGGCAGGGATTAGTTGAGAGTCTAATTATTGTTTCACGTAACGTTTTAAAAATATTTTAAAAAAATATTTTTTAAATTTAATATTTTTAAATTAAAATATTATTTTAATATATTGTTAAATAAAAAATTATATATAAAAAAAACACTCAAACAGTCACTAATCACATCAGTGTCAAAACACAGACAGGCATGCAGCAACACGGCTGTCTCGGTAACTTCCACGAGAAAAATATATATAAAAAAAACCCCTACAAATCTCTGCCTATCTGATTATATGTACAGACCCATCCTCATCGATGCCACTCACTCTGTCATGCCTTGATGGTCACACAGCACAAGCAGCGTGCAGATGGCTTTATATCAGAAGTGCACCATTCGGAACCTGGAGAAGCATCAGGATCATACACAAGCGTGCGATAACCTGGCTCCTCCTCCAGCGAGAATAATAGGAGTTTTCCATCAAGGATTCCAAACCGGAAATCAATGCTTGAGTTCCCAGTCAACGGAACCGGCACCGTTTTCCATGAATTGTCCTCTGGATTGAATATTGATAATTTCCGCTGATTCTTCCACTCCATACAGAAGAGCTTCTTCCCCAGAGCAGCATGGGCAGTAACCATCACGCGACCATTCTTCATCTCGCACCAGGTGTGCTTCTCTGTGCTGTACACGTCCACAAGCCTTGAATTGCCTATGGTGAAGGTTGACCTTCCTCCCATGACGTAAAACTTGCCCTCAAAGCCACAGGCAAAGCAACCCCATCTTGGGCGGCGAAGACTTTCTATCAGGGTCCACCTGTCAGTGTCAGGATCATACATCTCAACACTGGAGAGACTTTCTCCTTCCGTTCCATACCCCCCGGCAGCATAGACCTTGTCATTAACCTCTGCACAGGCAAAATCATACCGAGCAACATTCATGCTCGACAATTTGCTCCAACTGCGATTACAACGAATATGTTTTAATGAAGAGTTCAAACTATAGAAAGGTAATGCATTATACAGTGTAAATCTCGGACTAAAAGTCTGCAGAGGTGGCCTAGAATGAAATCGTATGCTGTAACAGTGCTCGGAAACAGATTTGATGTGCCTGGCTTTTAGCCCTGACATGAATTATCTGAACTTCTTCGGTGCGACCTACTTCAATAGTTACTTTAATTAGAGCGGCCAGACAGGGAGGGTGGTCAATAAAGGTGACGAATCCCATTTGCAAGCACATTCAAAAGGTTCTGTAAATTGAACAAGTTTCATGTTTTATTTGAATAGGAAATTTCTCCAAAAACTAATAAGATCACTGACCCTGTTGATATATCTGTGTACCTGAGTATGGAAGATCCCGGTTCACAAGATTACAGAAACGACTAAAGGCTTCATTTAGATTTTTCCCTTTGAGCCAAACATTTCATAAACCCGCCTAATTAAGATTTCAGAAATATCAAACAAAAAGATTTCCCCTCCTAGCTAGCGAACTACCGTAATCCACTAGGCCGAGATGTCAGTTTCAGAGAGAGAAAATCCAAACCAAATTGACAATAATTACAAGAGGTAGAGAGAGATTGCCATGCTTGACAGGAAACAAACCTGTTGAGGTAACAGTCGTATTCATAAACGTCCGCTGAGGCAGTGCCAGTCCCGTCAATAACTGAATAGCCAGCCATGACAAGAAGCTTTCCATTTAGAACAACTACCCCAAACCCGGCTTTTGTAGAACCAGGCATTGGTGGAAGAAGCTGACGTTTGACTCCCAAACAATCCAAAACCTCCCACTGGCTTTCTTTTCCTTCAGAATCCGTAGTTAATACCAAAAGCCATTCTTCAAGCAAGCCAGCTAATTTTCGCACAGTGATGAACTCCTTGGTTTTAAGAAATGACCTCCATTTCTTGCAAACAGCACCCATAGCTGGGAGGTAGAGGCGAGGAACAAGTGCAAAGCAATACTTTGCCACATCATCAGGCAATCCAGGTAGAATGGAGCCATCATTATCATCAGCAACTCGCGAAGCTAATAGAAGGTTGCTTTTTGAATACACTGGAGGATTTTCATGTGTGATCAAAGTGGAGAAAGACATGCTTGTGTCTAAGAATCTCTTCTTACTCGTAAAACCAGACATTTTCTATAATTGACTGGAGATAGAGATGATTCATGTAGTTTATTATATCTCCCTAGAATCTAGCAGAACCTTGGAAACAATGAATTAATACTTGATTAAATAAATTTAACTATCCACTGTTGGAATTTTAAGAGAAAGGGGCATAAAAGAAGCTGCAGATAGAATAACTTGAGAGGTAAATGACCGAGGGTTTCCTGTGTTTTGCCCTGTTTGATTCCATACAAGAAGGTCTTCTTTGTAGAGTTTTAAGCCTCTAAAATAGTCTCTTCCCCCAGATCCCTGCAGATGAAGGAGAGAGAAAACAATATAAACGCATCATTCATCATCAAAAATTGGAAATCAGAGTACAGATGTCTCTGTTTATACATACAAGTCAAGAACCATAAAACTCAGGAAGCCTTCGACTGCTGCGACTATAATTGTTATTGAAGTTGATGATTAATTATCTGGATCACATAAAAAGAGCATTATTTGATTACAAAATTACCGAACATGAAATATTATAGTGAAAAAAAGATGAAAATAATCAAGCTTCTCAAAGCAAACACCACTCTCAAAACAGGCAGGTGGTTTTGAAAATAACAATCTACACCGGACCCCTGATTTCCACAGAATCACAGTAACCAATCATTCAGTCACGATAAAAAATTAACAAACACGAGAAACATTGAGGCAGCATGAACAGAGATCTTGATTTACATCCTTAATTGCTGAAAACCCACAAAGCAGAAGCTTAATGAACCTGACCTCAAGGTCAATAGCTAGAGGTTGATAAAAACAGAGCATGAACAAAAAGCAAACCAAAGAATTCAAATCCTAGAGTAAACTCACAGAAAAACGGAGAGATGGCAATAAGCAAGACATGCAGAGAGTGAAAATGGGGTGACGAAAACAGGTTATCATTACCTTACGTTGATAAATTATAGCAGGATAGACAGGTTAGAATGAGGAAGAAGACAAGCAGTGAAATATCATCAGGACAAAACAAAACAAAAACCATGACGGATACATACCAGGATCAAAATGCTGACAGATCCAGCCAAGAAAATTGAGGCCAGAAGTTTATGTAAAGAGGTGTTAAGAGTGAGAGAGAGAATTGACCTGGCTAAGAAAGGAAAAAACAATAGAAAATTCGCGTGGAGAGGTGGATAAGGGAGACGGGATGGATACAGAGATTCGGTCTTTGAGAAAGAAGCATAAAATGAAGCTTTTATAGAGAAGCCCGAATGGCCAGTTTTCAAGATAAAACTGACAGGGCGCCACCACGTCAGGATTGGATTTCTGATTTCTATTATTCCTCCTCGTTAATAATTAATACCACCGGTAAGTACTAAGAAAGGACACTGACGACAGCAACTGTTCTTTAGTATTGTTACCATGTCTGTGTGTGATTATTACATGGATTTCTTTTTAAATGTTGTCCTAAGACCATGGGTCAATTAATATTATTAATAAGTTTTTAAGTTTTTTAAATTTTCTTACACTACTCTATGACATGAATCTCTTTGGAAAATTAGGTAGTTTGTGAATTCATTTTAGTGATTATTTTTATTTATAAAAATATTATATTAACATTTTTTATGTTTTAAAATTTATTTTAACATAGTATATTAAACACAATACAAAAAAAAATGTTGAGAAAAAACATTCTAATTATATGGTTGAGTTTGTTTTTTAAAGTGTTTTTCATTTATAAATACATCAAAATAATATTTTTTTTTTAAATTATTTTTGATATCAGCACATGAAAATAATCTATAAACACTAATTTTTTTAATAAAAAATAAAAATAAAAATAAAAAAATTCAAATAATATTTTGAAAATACAATGTCAAATACGGTCTTAACCCACACGTATTAGAATAATACTTAATAAAAAATAATATGTGTGCAAAGGAACAAAGAAGTGGTTTTTATATTGATTTTACTCTTTTAATATTTAGATTTTTTTTTTATCGGGATATCCGGATCGGCTTGCACACATTAAAATTAATTTTTAGATCTATTAAATATTCTATAAATCCAATAAATAAATAAAATACTATAGAACTGATAGACGTGACCAACAAAACTTGAACTCATGTACCTGGAAAGAAAAAAAAGACTTTACTGACTTTTATATATATATATATATATATATATATATATATATATATTGTGGAATGGATAATTTGAAGCTTGTCAGAGAATGTGGCGTGTCACTTTGCTGGTAAGAGGTTGAAGAATCACTCGACTTTATCGGTACTCCATTGACCAGATGCAAATTTATTTTTTTGTTTTGAATTTGAGGATTTTTTTTTTTATACATTATTCACCAACTCCCGCTTGTAAATGATGCGATGTAGGTTCTAGGTTTTGTAGGCTCCAATCCGTGGGCTGGTAACTATAAATTTTATGTCACACGGTCTTTAAAAATAATAATTATATTATATGTTTTTTTATGTAATGATACAGTAAATAGATAAATTTTAAAATGAGGGTAAGGCCGTTCATTATAGATTTTTTTATTTTAAAATAATATATATTTTATTTTTTAAATATTATTTTGGATATTATTATATCAAAATATCTCTGAAAACACTAAAAAACCTGATTCAAAATAAAAATATTTTTAAAATAAATTACAAACATGTTGTTAGACATCACCTTATTACTGTTATTTTTTCTAAGTATTTGGATTAGTATATATGTATTTTAAATAATTTTATAAATTTAAAATTTAATGCTCTTGTAAATATTTGATAATTATTATATTAATAATCACATGATTCAAACATAAAATTATAAAAAAATAATTTTTTTAATCTTGAAGTTGTGCCATTAACCAAGTAAATGGTTTATTACCGCAAACTTCTGTCACAAAGTATGATGAAGAGAAAGAGAGAGACGACCGATCAATTACACTTGGAGGCTCTGTATT
This sequence comes from Salix dunnii, assembly GCA_015731905.1. NCBI lineage: Eukaryota > Viridiplantae > Streptophyta > Magnoliopsida > Malpighiales > Salicaceae > Salix > Salix dunnii. The sequence continues at coordinate 4,060,890 of CM027668.1, read as the reverse complement.
ATCATGGTAGGTAGAAGAGATTATTTTTTAAAATAATATAAAAATATAATTTAAAATAAATAAAAAATATTCTTTTTAAAAAATATCCTCTCACCAGAAAAACAAAGATATTAACCACCTCAATTAAATTAGATGATGTGCAATGATGAAGAAAATGAAGAACTGAGGCTGTCTTAGGCCAGTTGTCTCATGACAAGAATATCGTGTAGAATCTGGTGGTGGTGGGAGGAGATATCGCGCACCAGTGTTGTCTGTGTCATGGAGCACGGTTAGTGGTTTTGTTGGCTGCAATTGTCAATTTAAGCCCATGTTTGTTATTGAAATAAATAAATAAACTTTTTTTATTTTATTTTAGATTTTGCAAGTTTTTAGATTTTTTATATTAAAAATATATTATTTTAATATATTTATAAATAAAAAACAATTTCAAGTTATCCCTCCATCCAAGGTTGATAATGTGTTTTAAAAATATTTTTTTAAAAAAAATATTTTTATTTTATATTTTAAATTAAATTTTTTTGATATTATTTAAATTATTTTTATGTGTTAATGTAAAATAATTTTAATATATTTATAAATAAAAAAATCCTTTTAAAATCAATTTTAACCATGTTATAGTGTAAGTAGTGGGTGGAGGTGCAAGTGAAATCCAAGCCTAACAATTGAAGGTGGTTGAAGGGATTTTATTTCTTTACAAGTCTTACCATATATATTTGTCACTCATGTAATACCTTACATGCTTATTGAGTTTACAAGATATTCAGTGAATTCAAAAATTAGTTATAGTGTATGTAAACTGGCTAGACATCTCAATTTTATATATATATATAAAAGTGGGTGGAGGTTTTGTGAGGGAAGGCTGTGGGGTTCTGCCTTGTATGGTGTCATGGACCAGGAGAAATCCATGTAATAACAACATTTTGGTTGATAAATCAACTGGTGGCTACGAATTGGGGACAGATATCTCATGTTCCCATTTCCATTTTTCGTTGATTTATTATTAATTTGCAAATAATCCATCATATATTTTTAAATTGCAACTCACCGACGTATGACTTTGGAAAGCTACCTTCTTGTCGTGTAGCCCAGAACTTATATTTTCAAAATATACACGCACACTCGATAAGATTTAGCCCCGTTACCCACAATATTTCAAAAGTGATTTTTAAATATTTAAAATCTTTTTATTTTTATTTTCATTTTAAATTAAAATTAAAATTAAAATTTTAATATTTTTAGATTATTTTGATAAAATGGTGTCAAAAATAATTTTTTTTAAATAAAAAATATTATTATAATACTATTCTAAATAAAAAAAACACTTTAAAAAACAACCTCAATTCCTCAACCACAAACAAATAACTTGCCGACTGATTACTTTTTATGTAGTTTGTTTAATGTCAATACTGGTGGACTCGGTGGTGGTGGTTAAGAATAAAGATTAAGAGCCTGTTTTTCTTTATGTTTTTTTATTTGAAATTAATTATTTTTAATGTTTAATATTTTTTTTATGGGTTGATATTAAAAACATTTTTTTTTTAAATAATAATTATTGTAAAATGTTTCAAAAAAAATAAAATTGATACGGTAAATACAAGACAGGCTTCAAATCTACTAGGGTCAAATTGTGGAGTAGAGTAGAAGTTGACGACTGGAGCCGGGGCGATTGATTCCTGCACGAGCAAGGAGTATTAGTTGGTGGTTAGCTTGGCCTCGCCGTGATTGGTCATGGCATATTTTATTTATCTGCATTTTCAAAGGAGAGAGAGCAGGAGGAGGATGCGTGGCGTATAAAGTATAGTCCCCATCACTCGATCCCAGGAATAAATATTTAGCTCCATTGACGGGTCTATGGCGTGCCCTAATTCAAAGTTGTTACAATATCATGGACAAAGTAAACACTCCACTTTCTCTCTCTCTCTCTCAACAACTCTATGCAGCAGATACATCATCGTTGACCTGAAATTTGAAATCATTTTTGTAAATATTTTTTTAGAGTTTTTAAATTATTTTAATATATTAATATAAAAAGTAATTTTATATGTATATGGTTTTATTAAGATGCCCAAATGGTAGGGACGAATCTAATTCTTTTTAAGATGGTGGGAGGAAAGTGAAAAATCTGACAAGGCAATGACTCACAGTGAATAACTTGCCCCCCCCCCCCCCCCCCACCCTCCCCTGATGCTCCAAGAGGATGGTTCCTTGCAGCTACACTAAACAAAAACAAGTCGGGTTTCACTGTAGCAGTTACATAAATTAATATGAATTGTAATGGTATTTTTTATTCTTTCATGAGACCAGTTGGTGTTTTACCCCTCAGGCTCAGGGTTTTCATTTATTTTTAGTTGTTTGTGTTCTTTTTGTTTTTCCAAGTTCAAACTGCACTTTTCTTGGCTTTACTTACAAGACTGGTCCTCTCATTTTATTTTATTTTATTTTATATATAAAATAAATAAATTAGTAAATGATATAAAACAACGTGGATCACCCATCTAAGTATATCACTACTGTAATGGAGACTTCTTTATTATAGTTCAAGAATAAAATATGGGCTCTCGACCAATTGAGAGAGGAAACTGTTGGTTTTTTCCCTCTCCATCAAAAAATCTCCGCTTGTGACTTTATTGAGAAGCTAGAGGTCGATTGTAGTGGATGCAAAGCCCAGAAACAAGGGTTCAAGGATATAAAATTGACTTGTAAAAAGTAAAGGTTTTAAATACTGAGATAATGATATAATAAAATATAATCTAAATAAATTATGTGAATGAATCGGTAAATAGATTAGTGAAATATGTCTTGATCCAAGAGGAGTTCGATTACACCAAATCAGATTAGGAGCGTGGAGAAGGACGGAAGGCTAAACACAAGAGAAGCCAAAATTTAAAGGGAAGCATCCCCCTACCACTTTCTGGGCAAAGAATTTCATCTCACGTCACCCAAAGCTGCAGTCTACGGTTCTCCACTGTTATTACTTCAAAGGCCCTTTACTTCTCATCCAGTCATACCATATAACACACCCACTAGTTCCATCAATTAAACAATGTTCATCCAGACAAAAGAAAAATGACTCATTTAAGGGGCCTTAATATCATTTTTCCCTTTAGGAAATTATACTTGTACATAATCATATGTTTTCAACCAAACACAACGAGTTCCAGCATTTCTTAAAATTATGCAGGATTACATAAATTCAGAGAAAGAACGAAAACTGTTCAAAGTGCTGAATTGAAGTGTACAACAAAATTGAGATGCATTGTAAACATTGTGATGTAGTTTAAAATTTTGAAGACCGTTCAAGAGTTGGATGTCAGCAGCGAGAAAAGGAAAACAAATGGAAGAGAAATATCATAATTCTTTCCAACAGCAAAAAATACTAGACCAGATAGAAGACATATGGCACATCCTGCAATTATAGGATCAATTTCTTCACAAATGAAGCTCAAAGGGGGCAGTATATGAAGTTATCTAGAATCAAATCATTGCAATTCCACTTTGTTCATGGGTATAATGCAATACTTTGTTTCTTAGTCCTGTTAATAGCTTCAACAGTAAAACCTTTCATCAAGATTCTTTAACTGAGAATTGTGTCAAATGTACACCCACTTCAGCAGATGCAGCAGGTTTAGCCTTGCTGCTTTCTTGATAGTGAAATGAAAATTTACTCGTCCAAAAACCTAGAGTTGATAGAATCATATACCTCACTTTTATCATCAGCATTCTCTCTTAATAATCAACTCAATTATATTTAAAAGACGCAACAGTCTATAGTATTACTTATCAACAAAAACAACAAACCCTCTTGAAAAAGCAACCCTGCTTCATCCAGAACATAACCAGGATCCATTTCCCGTATCACTATAAGCATCTGTCTCGAAGAACACCCATTTCAAGCCAGTGGATAAAACAATATCTATCATTTTTCTATAGGCTTTGCAATTACCTTTTCAAAATCCAATGGCTAAGAAACATCACGCAGGAACTTCCATTCCGTTAACAGTAGGATGATTTTGGTCTAGTTCTCGTCTATAAAAAAAAATGCAGTACTCTTAACATTATCCATTCTAATAATCATATTAACCTGCTGCTGTCACTTTAAAAAACCAAGAAGAAAACAAGCATGAACAAAAAGTCAGAAAAAGTAACTGAAACTCAAAATCCATTCACTAAAAGGTATAAAATTTATAGCAAAACAAAGTTATTCTAAAATCCAATTCATCCAATAATGTTTCATTACATCCACTAAATTGACGATTCAAAAACCCTAGCAAGCAAATGCTAAGAGTAAAAAACCAGTCAAAATTAACAAAACCAACTTACTTCTTGGACGATTTCTTCTTGTCCTTGGAAACTACAGCCTTCTGTGGCTTAGGGTGCTTCTCAGCTTCGCTTGGGTCCAGCCACTTGAGAAGATGACGATTGAAGAAGGGCCAATTAGGGACAGTAACCAATGTGGTAAAAACCACTCCACCGGCGTAAATTAGAATCATCATTCGAAACGATCCTATTATATAACCTGTAGCTAAAGCCCCCACCGAGAAAACTAGCAGCAGTATCTGCATCCATAGCTCCGCTTGTTTCTGTCCTTGCCAATCCATCTAACCACCAAAAACTACAACGATCACCCAAACATAACAATTCAATTTAATGAAAACCCCAAACCCCAGATCATAATTACCAAATTAACGAAAGAATTGAAGTAGAAATTCTAAACGCGTATCACATGGCTAAAGTAGAGAGGTAGAGGAAGAATCTTACCGAGAAAGCGAGAGAGATGATTTGATCTGCAAAATTGAGATATACTGACATAAGACTGAAGATGTTATAAAAACCGTGTGATCAGACTCATGGGACACGTAACGCATAAGGAAAGCTGCAATGATACGATTAACGGTGGAGATTAAGCCACACCACTTTATAATTACTAGTCATTTAAACCGGGTTCGCTGTGACCAAAACTATATTTATTTAATATGAAAAAAAAAAAGATTGTGAGATTTTTTTTATTATACTATAAATTTAGATAATATAATTAATTTATATGAAATTTATACGGAGCACAACTTTATAATAAAATATATAAATTTTAAATTGATATAATTTTATATGTTTAATAGGTTTCAACAAAATCACAGATATAAAATTATCATTGTCATAACAAAAAATATTTGAATACAAGACTCATCGAATTCACTATTTTAGAATTAAATTATTTTAAAATCTAATTTAAATTAAATATAATAATGTAATATAAATTATGAAAACATCTATGATGATTAAATAATAAAAATAAATTGTTGATTTTCTATCTATATAAAAAAAAGAAAATATCATTGAAAATTCATTGCAAAATTAAATCAAATCAACACATAAAAATATAATTATGTCACACGACTTAATTTTTACACAAATTTATTCAATGATAAATTATTTTTGCTTTAAATCTGTATTTCCCTCTATTTTTAGGGACAAAAGAGATACGATCGAACTCTCAAAAACAACCAGAATTTCCACACTAATTTTTCTATCCTCGCTAGCTCTTTTTATTTTATTTTTATTATTTTTTTGATATATTTTATAGAGTAACCCATAAATTAGGTTATAAAAACCCACATGAGTATTATGAGAATTATAGGTGATCTACTAAAACATATCTTGAGAATTATAAGTGATCTACTAAAACATATCTTCGCACCCTTAAGAAAATTATAATTATATAAAAGCAATATAAATAATTTTTTCATCCAGCCTCATTGACAACTAGAAATGAATCATTTTTTTCAGCAGTTATAATAAACAAATTAAAAAAATATACACAAAATCCAAACAAGATAACTTGACATTTGAGAACCACCACCTACCATGGATTCCCAAGTTTCAATTGGATCGAAGGATTCACATAAACTTTGCCGGTGGCAAAGCTGTTTATTTCTTTTTTCATATCAAAATACAGCACATGAAAATCCTTCACCCTTGGACTTCTTAGTTGCATATTGATAACAGGAAAGACATACACTATAATCACACACATGGAAATAACACCTTACATTGCATACTTATTACAACAGAATGCCCATAAAACCAGATACATATACAAGTAGTGCTTTCCCTGCTTAAGCTTTGCGGCACACATCTCCATCACAGATCCATTCTTCCTTTCCCTTTTCAGTTCCACTGTCTTCATCTTCCTTCAAAGCACACTTAGGGTGAAGATCAAAGTCACATTCTTTGCAATAAAAAGACCACCTATATCCACTCTCCCCACAGCCATCACAATTATATGAACCGCGTTTAGTGCGTATCAGCTCATGTTCCGAATGAAGTTCGTGTTTCACTTTCTCTGGCCACCCCTTTGCCTTTTTCTCAATCTCCTCCTCCAATTGCTTTAGGTGTTCCTCTGTAAATGGAAAAGCATCCGCCCCATAGGCGGCCAAGTGCATCCGAGCTTCCTTGGTAATGGTCCGGCCACTTGGACCAATGGCTACAGCCGCAGGAATGCCTTGAATCTTGAATTTCCGGGTCAGGAATTGTTTCCTTCCATCACCAAATGGAAGGGCTAGCCAGGGCATTTCTGAATAGAACGCATCAAAGGTGGATTGATCTCTGTCACTTGAGATGAAGATCACCTCAAATGCACTGCCTTTTGCTTTAATTGTGTGGTATGCTTCAATTAGCTTGGGCAGAAAAGCACGACAGGGAGGGCACCATTGCGCTGAGAAGTAAAGAAGAATGTTCTTTCCAACCAGACCAGACACGGGGACCTGGTCAAGAGCAAACCATTCGAATTATAAAAAAGACCTTCGCTAATGAATTCAATTCTTGATAATAAGCGAGTTATTGAAAGTAATGAAATAACAACATGCGAGGAAAGCAAAGAACAAAAAATTACCTTGGAACCACTTTTGTCAATCACAAAATCCTTTTCCCCATCAACCAAAACTGACTCAAGCGTCTGCGATTCCAGTTTTGCCTTTTCAATCGCAGCTAGCTCATCAAGCTTTTCCGGTGTAAATGGATAAGCTTCAATCCCATGGTCTTCGATTAGTTCAGCTACATTTGGGTTCAAAGTCTTCCCATCTTGGCCAATTACGATAAGAGTAGGAATGGTTTCAAGTTCAAAATACCGTGCTAGCTTCTTGCAGCTCTTGTCCTTAAACGGCAATGCCAACCAAGGCATCGTCTCAAAACTCTCTTTGAAGTCGTTTTCCTCATGGTCTAGAGATATGAGAACTACTTCAAAGTTCTCTCCTTTTTCCTTGAGCCTCTTGTACAATCCCACTAGTTTAGGAGTGAATTCACGGCACATTCTATGAGCATGGATTGAGAAATACAAGCCAACCATTTTTCCTTCAAGGTCCAGCAAAGGGATCTGCCATTACAGATAGCAAGTTTGTGAATTATGGCATCATCATTAAAATTGCCAAAAATTTTAACGATGGCATCATCAATTCAATATAAAAACTAGCTAATCGGATGAACCATTTACCTTTTTTCCATCATTTGAAATCACATAATCACGTGAGCTTGAGACCAAGATAGAGCTTATGGTTTGATTCTTCTTAGCATTCTCTTCTTGCTCTTTAAGGAAATTCAGTCTATCAAGGTTGAACGGATACCCATCCACGCCATGTTCCATGACAGTGCTGACTGCATCATCGCATGAAACCTTACCATTAGTATCAAAAATGACAAGATTAGGGATCCCCCTTACTTTGAACGCTTCCTTTAGACGTTTGCGGGTCTCCGCATCAGAGAAGGGAATCGCAAGCCATGGCATTTTGGAGAAGTATTTGTTGAAGGATTCGTCATCTCCGTCAGAAGAAATGAATACCACCTCAAAGTCCCCCTTGGATGATAGCTGTTCATACACTTCTACCAACACTGGAGTGAAATTACGGCATGGGCCGCACCACGAACCGGAGAAATAGAATCCCACAATCTTCCCAACCAAGTTGCTGACCTTAACCTAAAATTTAATGTCTAAAATTATCAGATGATATATTAACCCTTAACTAATCAAAATTTTATTCATGATTTCTTTTTCTTGCCAGTGTGAGAAGAAAAAAAAGAAGAGCTTTTCTTAATCATAAAAGCTTCAGAAATTGATCATCAATTTGTTTTTCAGCAAGGGTTGCAGTCTTATTTAAACATGATATCCATCTTAATCACGAGAAAAACCTACAAGTTCATATAAATAAGACGCAACTTATAATAAGACAAGAAGAAGTATACTTGAATAAGATCAGAGAACCTATATGCTAAAAGCAGTACCTGATCACCGTTGTTGCGGATGAGGAAGTCCCTCTCTTCTGAAGAAAGAAGCGATGAAAGGTCGTGAGAAAAGTCTTCGGTGGTCATAGCTAAGTTATGAACTACTTGGAAGGCCAGAACAATTGCCAATCAGTAAGGGGACTGCCTGGGTTTAAATAATTTGCACGCCAGGAAATTATTTTTAAGAGACAATGTCAAGTGATGACGAAGACATTATGACGTCGATTCGAGAAAGTTCTATTGTCGTCAGCGATAGACTTAAACACATGTTTTTTTAAAATGATTTGAGGTGAAATTAATTATTTTTTAAAGTGTATTTTTTTATAAAAATATATTAAAATAGTATTTTTTTAAAAAAAAATTAAAACTACTTTTAATATCAAGATACTAAAAAAATTTAAAAATAATAATAAAATAACTTGAAATAAATAAATAATTTAAAAAAAAAACACTTTTTTTTTTTTTTAAAAAAAGCATGCATTTAATCTTCTTTTTTGTTTAATTTTAGTTTTATTCTTAGCATTATAAGTATTTTTATTTATATTAATTTTTTAGTGTTTTTGTAATGATTTTGATATGTTCATAAATAAAAAATAATTAATAACAAGAAAAATATTATTTTAATGTAAAAACTATTTTAAACAATCATCACTTTACTATCATGTATATTCTATATATAATTTTTTTTCTATTAAATGTATTTTTTGTTTTTATATATTTAATAAAACCATTATATCTCTTGATAACACACATGTAGACTAATGGATGAAGGCTTTCGGAGTCATTTTAAAATGATTTTTAATTAAAAAAATAGATTTAATCTATTTTAATTTTGAAAATTGATTTTTCTATCAATTATTTTTAAATGCTAATCAATCACTATATGTGGTAGTCTAGTTAAAATTAATAAATAATTAATTTTTATATGTTGGATCTTACATAAGAAGCCTAAAAGAAGGCAAAAATCAAGTAAAGAGACCTTATATTTTAATATTTTGTTAATTAGGAATTTAATTTAATGATTTATTTTAGTTGGTTTTTTATAAAAATTTTGTGGTGAAAATTAAACCTGTCAATATTCAATTTCACAACATAAAATCTCATTTTAATGCATATCAAAATTTAAGTCTTTGAGGATAAAATCTAACAATTAACGACATTTTTTTTTATTTGAGAAATATTCATTTCATGCCTTTAAGATGTTTTAGACTTTTAATTTTTTTTAATTTTAATTTTTGATCTTTTGGTTTGAAAACATTGTGTTTCAATCAGATCCTAGTATTTGGATTTCAAAGAGGATAAAGAAACTTATCAAGATATTATAGAGCAGAGAGAAACGAGTTACTTAATAATATTTCGTTAACAAAAATAGTGTGTGTATTTCACCCAATGATATAAATGACATCACAATGCCTTTTTAGGTTTTATATAGCTAAAAAAACAAGCAGATTAGGATTGAGAAAATATTTCTTTCGGGTAAAATTTTATGTTTTAAAACCAATTTAGGAGTTTTTTTTAGTTGACTACAAAGTTAATCATTTTTTGTTTGGTTTTGTTTTGGAAAAAAAAGAAAACCAAATTGAAAACTAGTTTTTAAATTTTTTTAATTGAATCAAACATGAAACTAGTTTGTAACATCCTAAATAGTTATATACAATCACCACATGATTTTCTTATGGGATTTTCATTTATTCAGTGATTTTTTTTTTTCCAGTTTAAAATAGTTGACTAGTTTGATTTACTCAATCTAAAAACTCAACAAATTCCTACAAATCTTATGGGAACCTTAATCAATTGATAAAATAGTTGACTAGTTTTATTGACCAAATTAAACATATGTGATTTTTTATGCTTATTCTATCTAAACTATATATGTATATATATTTGTTTGACATACTCAATCGAGTCGAGTGGTTAAACCAAAACCTTACACTTCTAATTTTGATTGTATCCTAACTTTAAGTATTGCATATAACTCTTATAAACTAACAATATTTCTATTGAATTCTCGGTAGAGTCTCTTTTATACTAAGACTTTCTCAATTATGATTAGAAGTTATTTCACTTTAATCCTCATTAATTATATCTCAACCATTGTTTAGTCATCATGGACTCATCTCATCACTGGGTTAGAATACCTTCAATCTTGATTTATAATACTTCATTCATCATAATCCTTTTAAAAAAATTAAATATTTGTATAAATAGTCAATTCATAAAGAAGTAGCATAACATAATCACATGCATTCATAATCTTAATACAGCAAAAAAATTGATAAAGTGCCAAAAGTCAATGAAAAATATTAAAGAAAGTAATATGATCTTTAATAAGGTTATTATTAATATATTTCCACTTTACAATACAAAAGGATTGTTAATTGCATATTCATTTAAACTTAACAAAAGTACTTTTAAAGTTTTATCATTTAGCTCGTTGATATGAAGCACCTGTAATCAGTATGTCCCATAATAAAATAAAATAACTATATAAAATAGTCAAACAAGAAAAACAACATTAATAACATATTTCAACTATATCTTGTTAATTTCAATCAAATTATATTTTATTAATAAACCGAATTCCTTTTTATACAATTTAATCCTGATTATCTTTAACCCAGTATTATTAGCCCTTTTTTGGGTATAATCTTACCTTTCTAGATGTCTTCTCACATTACTCTTTTCTGAGTAATAAGTTATCATTGGGTAACTAATTCTCCTTATCTATTTTCCTCACACGGCATCCTTCACCAGATATCTAGTTTTTTTTATCCATTACCAGGCTCAAGTCTCATTATAAAAAAACTAGTTTTTTCCCATTACCATGCCCTAGTTTTATTATTGAAAAACTAATTCCACTCGTATTTAATTCAATAATGAATTCATAACACTTTTCTACATTTACAAATAACAAATATAATAAAAAAGGCAAATAAAAGTGTTAAAATATTCATCTAACTATTGTAGAATTTCTACTATACCTCCTTACTGCCACACAATTCTCGTGGCCTCTCATGGATCGACAAGTATACCATTTTATTTTTCAATAAATGCACATTTTATATAATAATAATAATAATAATTTAAGTTCATTTATTTCAACTTTATTATCATTTACAAATCAACTTATATTGAATTTTCATTTAAGTTTCTCATTCAATCCTTTTTCTCACTTTACTCAATTAAAAGACTTATAGTTCACACACACACACACACACACACACACACAAATCTCATTCTTACAACCTTTATTGATTAGGTGTTACATCAAGCACAACTTCTAAACAAAATAAAAGCTAAAAATTTATAGCCAACTTAAATTAATCACTCAAGAATATTGTTCTCCATTTTAATTTATGAAGGTTATAAATTTAGTTTTGAATATGACACAAAACTGCATTCTTAGAGAATGAAAGGAAATTCATCTCTATCATTAACACATCAAAAACTACTCTTCAATGTAACTTAACTATATTGTTCAATATGATTTTAACTTGATCTCCCCTAAATTTTGAATCTTATCTAGAGCTTTAAAGCTTTAAGTTATGCAAATTCAGTCTTGTTGAAAAAATAACATTGCTAACTATAATGTTTATGAAGAAAATTATGCTAAGTTTCACCATTTTGAAGTCCTAGTCTTCACAGAAAATCAAGTGACTAAATAGTCCAGTTTTTCTCTGTGGTTAAACAAGATCTAAGTGTTTTTATTTCTTTTAAAAAAAGTCATGAGGAATCCATTCACCCCTTAGTATTATTTATTACATCAAAATTCAAAAAACACATTAAATTTTCATTCCATAACATGCACATCTATTTAAATTCTCATTTATGCAACTCAACCCTTTTTTCTTTAATAAAAAGTTACTTTTCTTTGTTAGTTTTTTTTTATTAACATTTAATTTGTTTCTATTATCATCAATATATATAATTCCAAACCATTTTAATTCAAGAATTTGAAATTCAACTTTACTCTTATTTTGTTGAAATATGAACAACAAGAGAGGATATGATTTTTTTTTATTCAAATTCTCTTTTATAAAACATATTGTCTACTCATTTTCCTCACACATATATTAATCTATCATAATTTGACTTTAATAAACATAATTTCATTACATGTAAAACGTTTTTCTTTATGATCTGTTTTTTCTAATTTTTCACTCATCATAAGCTACTTTAACCAAAAAGATTCAATTAACAATTAATTTTTATTTTCTCAAATTTAAAATCTAAGCCTTAACATAAAATTCATGAATTTAACATTAATTTCTTTCAATTGCATATAAGATGGCCAAGCTAGGTTTACTATCCCTTACCAAGTAATAATCCAAGCTCCATATTCCAACTAAAAAAATTCCAAGTTTTTTTTGCTCTTTGTTATTGTAACAACTCCCTCAATTATCCATTTCTTCCCTATCATTTTTATCTCTTATTCAAGTATTCATGTGTCTTGATTAATAAGACCTCACAATCTCCTTTCTTCTTCTTCTTCTTCTTCTTCTTCTTTTGTTTTCAAAAGGTTTTTGTAATGTTTTTACAGGTGACAATGTGAGCTTTCTATTCTTTATTATAAGCCTCCTTATAAATAAATATTCATATATGATTCTTTGGTTAACCCTATATTCTATTATAATTTTAATTCCCCCATAATTTTTTATAATTGATTTTCTTCTATTTATTTAGTGTTTGAACACTTTTATTTCAATTTTACCCTTGATGTAAAATGGAATCTCCTAAATCTTAATTTAACCCATTTTATCTTAGGTTTAAAATTCTAATATTTCAAAAAAAAAATTAACCAGGTATAGGTTCAAATCTACTAGTTTTGATTTGGTTTGATCTTTTTATTTCAAAATTGGTTCAAACTGTTATTACTCCAACTGAGATTTTTTACAAACATTGCTTTTCATGGGTTCTTTTCTGCTTTTATTACAATGAACTTTGATTATTTTTACTATTATTGGATTGTTCAAGATATGTTATGTTTTTTTCAAAATAGGTATGAGTTATTTTATTACAAAGGCTTTTCAAGCCCATAAGTAATTATATGGATTTTTACTTCACCATAAACATGCATAGATGTTGCAAACTTGAATTGTAAGAACCCTCGAATCCACACACAAGGAAAAAAAACCCTATAAAAACTAAAATCTAGTTGAAAATAAATCAAACTAGTTTTTACCTAAACCAGTACACTATAGTAATGGGATAAAAAAAAAACTCAACTTGTTGATTATAGTGAACTAAGAATCAAATGTATAGGATAAAACTTCAACTTGTTGATTATAAAGAACTAAAAATCATATTTATGAGGACTAAATAAATTATAATGAACCATGAATGTAAGTATAAAGATGAATGTTACAAAGATAGTTGAACTTTGATAAATTTTTGAAGAAGTTCTATAAGAAACCAAGCTCTCTCGTACACAATAATATTTTGAATAATCAATCCATATTAAATTTTTTTTATACAAGCTAAATAGCCTTATTTATGCTAGGTAAAATGTTACAATTAATTGTAAAAAGAATAGAAAAATAATTCTAAATAAAGTAGGTAAAAGAATATTAAATCAATTGATAATTTATAACAATTATTGTAAAGTACCCTATGGTATAATTTACCTTATAACTAAATAATTCTAAATAAAACATGTAAAAAAAATCTTAAATTAACCAGTAAAACTAAAACAATTCTTGTAAAGTAGCTTATGGTCTTTATCATTAGGCCTTCTAGATATCATATCTCTATGGTATTTAAACTCTATATAAAACAAGAAATTTAGAATCATTAGAATTTTTTATACTTTTATCCAATGTTAAGATTAAAAATCATGTCCATTAACATAAAACTACACATTACAACATCATGCCCAATCCATGTGTAAGTTGAATCTATAAGACTTGTAGAAAATAAGGCTAAAATACCTTGAATTTATTTATTAAATACCTCTTTAACATGCTTATCTCTTGATTTTTTAATAGACCTAATTGACATCTTGAATAGATCAATTAGTGTTACTTGGTGAGTCTCAACACAATGCTCTAATTCATTCAAATTGATAACAAGAAAAATAATAAAATATAAAAAATTGCTAAAAAACAATGAGACAACAAAAGTTTCCATCAAACTCTTGACCATCTCCTTGTAAAAATCTCTCACAAACATAGCATAAGAAATTGTCTTAAGCTTCATACCATTAGTTTTGTCATTTTTGTGAATAATTGATATCCTTGATATGACTTGATATTAAATTTGTTGTTAATAAATAAATAGATAATAAGATAAACAAATATCTTCAAACTATGTATAATTTTTCATCTTTATAATTTTGTAAATAAATCTATTAAAAACTATGTATATTATGTTGACAAGTGAAGATAACAATATATAACTATTGAATTTTTTACCTAAAATTTGAAAGATGTTTTCATGTGAAATCTTGAAGGTAAATGATAATATAATAGAAATATCTCATTGAGTAATTTCATGAACATCTTCCTAATAAATAAAGTAAAAAAAAAAACTCTTACTTGTATTTAGTCACTTAGAAGTTAGAACAAATAAAGATCAATAAGGAATTCATTCTAGAAAAATAGCAATAATTAAACACAAAATATTCATGACTTTATAATGCATTTATTTGATTTTAGTAAATATCTAAGGCTACAAACACATAAACTATTATTCTTGAAACAAAGCTTGATTATAAGAAAACAAGGATATAATCTAATAATAATTATTTAAAATGTTGAAATAAACAAGTCAAACTATATGCTTTTAATCTTAACCAATACAAATTTAACTATCAAGCATGAAGAAATCTTAGGGCATTTAGACTTATGTTTATTAAAGTATACATATGAAAAGAAATATCCATTTCCTAAAACTTGTAAAGATTAAGAAGCCTTTCTAGCATATTAATGTATTAATTATAAAATCCAAATTAGCAAGCTTTCTATTACACTCCTCACATGATTTATAACAATTAGCTCCTTAGTTTCCAATATTTGCTATTAATTTGTCAATATACTTTATCTCCTATGAAACAATTTGTTCACATCTATTTAAGAAAATAAAATGTAAGCTATCAAAATTGATGTGTGCAATAACTAACCCTAACAATGATAAAATAAAGTTAAGGGCTATATTTGCAAGCTATATTCATTAAACATGTAAAAAGGTAGGGTAGTTGTGGTCATGGAAGAAAGGAAGCAAATTAGGAATTCTCAATAATAAAATTATTTTTTTATTAAATTTTTTAGTTTTTTTCTCACCCTAGTTATGATTTAATTTATGAGCATTCTAAGAACATTTATTAGATATTTTTATATAAAATATATTTTAATAAATAGTTTCTTAGAACTAAAAAAAATCCCAACCTAATTTTTTTAATAATTTTTTCAAAGACTAGGAAAGTAAATGAACAAAAATAAGATGTGAAGGGTGATCTTGTTCCCTGTCCTTTAACAAAGAAAAACAATAAGATGCCAACTAAGCTCTTAAGCTTGTGCTATTTCTAGCTTTTACTTTTGTTTTATCTTTTTCTTAAATTATTATATCTCAGTATAATTAATCATCTTAAAATATATTATCAATATTATTTTAATTATACTTAAATTTAATAATAATATATTTAAGGTATTATTTATTAAATATAGTTCAATTTTTATTTTGCTTTCGTGTAATATTAGAATTTTTTTTTGTATAATAACATCAATGTTTTTTTATTCCTTTGAGCATATATTTTTATTATATATAATTAAATAAATAATAATCTTAAAAATTAATTATTAAAAAAGCTAAAACAAATGGGGCATTAAAACAATAAATGAACTGTGATTTTCACTGTTCATCTAGACTGAGAGGCACCGTAGATTATAATAGTAAAATTATTATTTTACCTCTCAGTTTACTACGTTTTTAGTCTTGAGTTTAGGGGTATTTTAGACTTTTTATCTTCTTGTGCATAGTAAAATAATCATAATATCCACATATAAGACAAAAATACACGGTTACCACCGAGGCCATAATGGTTATTGCATATATTTTTAAAAATAGCTAAATGCAACTATACCCCCATATAAGACAAAATAGAATAGTAAACTACCAGTCTTTTAATTTTCGGATTGATTTGAAATCCTTGATACTTTTTGTATCAATGTTTAGATTTGTTTCAATCTTGTTATTAACATAAAATTTATTATATATGTGTTTTTTATTTCGGTTTTTATGCTTTTAGTCTTGGATTTTATTTTAATTCCTGTATTATATATATAGTTTCTATTTTTATTCATATTTATATGTACATATTCTTAGTTTTTTTTTTAATTTTTATTATTTCCACCTTTATCAAGGTTTTTTTTATTTAATATTTAAATTTGTATTGGTGATCATTTGAAAATTGATATTTATTATTATTTTTCTCATTTTTATTTTTATTTATTCTTCGAGTCAAATATTTTTTTAAGTCTAATAATATTTATTTTTGTTTTGTCTTTGTTTTTTTTTTTTTAATATTGTTAGGTCTTTAAATTTCTAATTATTATAGATAAGACATTCAAAATAATGATAATGATAATGATTATTTGTAAGTTTTGTCTTCTTTTAAATATGTGAGAATAATTATATATTTTTATATTTATTTAATATTATCACCTTAACATATATATATACATGACCTAGATTTGTTTTGAAAATAAATAAATTAATATCAATGTTCTGAAATACTTTTCATATAATAATATGAGGAATAAATCTTATAAAATAAAAAATAATTGAATTTTTCTCTAATAGTATTTATGATCTCACCAATTTTTATTATTTTCACTGTTATTAAAAAAAATTAATGTTCAAATTTTAATTTGTATTGGTGATCATTTGAAAATTTATAAATGACCTATTTTTTTTAAAAAATAATAATTTACTATCAATGTTCTAAAATATTTTTAATATAATAATATAAAGAATAAATCTTTTAAAATAAAAAAAATTATTTTGTTAACAATAACGAAGGTGTCATGAATAGTATGACCAATAATAATAATTAGAATATTAATTATATATAATAATATTCATAATAAAAGTTATAATAATTGTGAAAAAAATTTATGAGTTAATGTTATTTTTGTGAAAATAAATTCTATGTCTTTTTTTATATATGATATGCTGAATCTCGTATCATGATAAAAAATATACGAAATCACATGTAGAAAAATTATGTCAAATTATCTATAATAATAAAATAAAAAATGAACCCCTGTTTCACCACAGCCAACATCAATTTTTTAAAATATAACAAGATTGTTAATGGTTCTATTTTTTTCTTTCAAAATGCTATATAGCTAAGCTAAATATGCAATTTAAATTTTCTAAGATTATGTTGCTTTTTGATATGAACTTCTTAAAATATATATAAAAAATAAATTGATTTTTCTAAATCTTAAATTAATTTAATTTCAACGTTCTAGAAAACTTTTAATATACTAGTATAAGGAAAAAATATGAAAAAAATAATCTTTGATAAATTTTAACAGTTGTATTTTTGCTATTAGTCAAATAAATTATTCTTCAAATAGTTAAAACATGCCCAACAAATAATTAGTTTATTACAGGCAATAAATAATATATCTTTTGTCAATTTGATCAATTGCAATTTTGCTATCTACCAATAAAATTATTACCAAAGTAATTAAAACAAAACCACCAACCGAATTGTTTACTACGTAAAACAAATCATTCATCTATGCTAAAATTCAATGGTTGTAATTTTTATATTTTACTAATAAAATAATTCATGAAATAAATAAATCATACACAATAATCAATCAATATTTTTTTTTATTATAATTGTACAATCTACTGATTAAATAATTATCAAAACAGGTTCAATAACAACAACATTCAATCAATTTTAGACATAAAAAACTTATTTGTAATAGATTTTATCAATTACAATTTTATTAATTAAATATTAAAATAATTAATTATAACACATACAAAATCAATTAATTTCTTATATTAAAAAAATATATTACTATGTAGGAAAGTTAGCTCGTTATTAAACTAAGCTACATCAAATACGGGCTAAACTAATTCAATACAAGATATTAGGGCAAGTCCAACGGGAGAGACATCTCGAGAAGCAAAGGCAATTTTTTAAATTTTAACTATTTTTATTCTATTTTGCGTCTCCAATGAGAGAGACATCCCTAAAGGCCAAATGCCTTCTCTTCAACAAAGAAAGCATTCTTACAGATCGAGCATGCAAGCTAAAATGAAAAAGAGCCGTTGGAGGCAACGAAAAAACAACAAAATAGATAAGCTCACAGAGCTTAAACAAAATCAACAATGGCAACGACTATAAGATGTATTTTTACATCATCTTCCTTAATGCTAACATGCGCCATCTCCACAGTACATTCACAAGGCCTGACCCTTCTCTCCTTTCTTTTAAGCCCAAAAATCTTCTCTGTAGGATCAACTTTCATGGCTAAACAGAGGCAAAATCTAGAAATTACAGTGATTGTTAATGGACGGGTGTGGGTGTGTGTTGGTGTGTGAGTGTTTATGTGTGGGGAGGGGTGTGGCGGCAAGGCGAAGATAAGAATGGGGTAGGGATTTTAGGTTTGAGATTGAGGGAAAAGGTGGGGTGGGGTTTTATGTTAATTATTAATATATTATAATAATAATTGTTATATAATAATCATTATTAATTATAATAATAATAATTAATAATTATAATATTATAATTATGATTATTATTAATAATTATAATAATAATAGTTAGCACAAAATAATAGGGGTATCAATTTATAATTAATTTGATTGAATTATTTGTAATGGAATATATTTTAATTAATTAGGTTTGAACTTATTGGTTATTTGTTGAAAATAATAAGGGTATTAATTTATAATTAATTTGATTGAATTATTTGTAATGCAATGTATCTTAATTAATTATATTTGAACTTATTGGTTATTTTTAAATGTGTTCATTTTATTTTTGTAAGTTTTTCTTACACTTGAAAATAATAAGTAACATTAATTAATTTCAAATACAACAACTATAAAAAAAACATATAAATTACTTGAAAAACATACAATAAGTAGCTCAAATCTCAAATATTGTAGGTCTTTTAATTATATTTAAATTTATTTTTTAAATTTAAATATAATTAAAAAAATTAATTTTATTGTTGGAGTGTTTTTCAAAATCAATTATTTAATTATAGAACTTACTTCTATTAATTATATAATTAATTACATAATTAAACTATAAATAAAATAATTAAATTTTATTTTAAATAATATAAAAAATAATTCTCCAAAATAACTTTTATCATTAGAATATACATCAATAGAAAAATCATATATATATTATTTAAAAAACCATTTTATGTCATGCGTGCAGCGCGAGCCAACCATTCTTCGTGCCTATTTGGCACAGCGGCCAAACCTGTGTTTGGCTGCGGTGCATTATTTTTTTTTTTACAATAAAAATTATTATTTTTTTAGTGTTTTGGATCATTTTGATGTGCTGATGTCAAAAATAATTTTTAAAAAATAAAAAAAAATCATTTTAATATATTTTAATACGAATTTTTTTAAAAAAATAACCACAACAGCAATCCTAAACAACCGATTCGTCGTTGGAGGATGATATTGAGGTCTTAAAGGTAATAAAAACAAAAGTAACGATGGAAATCTGAGTTATAATGACCACGTTAGCTTGCCAAGTGGCTTCTTCTGTTTCCTCAACTTTGGCTGTTTTATTTTATCGTCATCTTATTTTAGATTTTTTTTTAGCCCACGTTATTGTCATGTCTCATGTCTTGGAATTTTGATGTCGTCGAGGAAGTTTCCTCGACACGTCACTGGCTCTGGAATATATCCACCCAGCTTTAGCTTATGCCTCTTCAATTTATTCGTTTTATTGTTTTATTTTAAATTAAAATTTTATTATTTTTAAATTATTTAATATATTAATATCAAAAATAAATTTTAAAAATAAAAAATATTATTTTAATATATTTATATATAAAAAAACACTTTAAAAAATAACTAAACCAACTTTTTACAGGCCATAAGAATGAGATTCAGAGTGACAAGGGAAGAAGGGTTGCTCCGGGACACGTCACTGATTGATGGAATGTTATACTTTACGAATTAAATAATATGGAAAGCATTCAATTTATGGAAATCATTTCTTGCTCAGAGGGGAAGGACTTGGTGCTCTTGGTACAGCTGTTGGCTTTGCTATGCTAACTTCTCCAAGCTTCCCATCAATCCTATCCGACCTTTGCCTCTCGTAAAAGTGATTTAAAAAAAATAAAAATAATTTTAAAAAATATAATTGTATTTTTAAATTATTTTAATACGTTGATACAAAAATTAATTTAAAAAAATATTTAAAAAATAATTTACAGATCAGTCACATAATCTCAATGACGTTTTGGTGGGGTCACGATCTTGAAAAGCTGTGCATGGTCCAGCGAAGTCTTGGTCCCCGGTATGCTTTAATAATCAGCGGCTAATTTAATAATGTTTTTCACTCAATATTTTTAACCAAAAAAAACTTTTTTAAAAAAAAATTGAATTTATTTAAAAAAACTTTACTAATGATATGGTTTGTCTCATTTTTCTTTCTAATTGCAATGTTTAACTAACGATGAATTTAAATGTATTTCTCACTTTTATTTGTTTAATGGAATTATTATAGGTTGTTGGAATTTCTAAAATTGAATTCAATTATAACAATTAAATTATTTTAAGAATATTATTGTGAGTTCTAAATAGAATTTAATTACTAAACAATATTTTTATCTTGTTGTCGTTCATGATTTATCTTGTTTGATTGGTGTTTGTAGAATACAAATAAGGGATTAATAGTATTTTAACAATCCTTTTTTCTCTTTTTAATATGATTGAAGAATATAATTATATATATATTTCAAACAATATAATTGAATCAATTAAGTTAAAATAATATTTGAAACTAAATTCAATTTTATACATGGTTTGGTTCCAAACATTCTATATTTCTTGATAAAAAAATATATATATATAAACACTAAATGCATGAAACCTTTTAGACTTTTACATTATTTAAGAATGAATATATTAGTGAACAGATTAGAACTAAAATATTTTAATTTTGATATATTTGTAATTGAATTTTTTTCGTTATTTTATTTTACAAATGAAAGACTGCAGGTAAAAGTATAGTTCTCATACATCTATCAAAACTACCACCTACCATGGATTCCCAAGTTTCAATTGGATCACAGGATTCACATAAACTTAGCCGGTGGCCAAGCTGTTTATTTATTTTTCATATCAAAATACAGCACATGAAAATCCTTCACCCTTGCACTTCTTAGTTAAATATCAATAACAGGAAAGACATCCAACATAGCACACTCATTACAGCATAATTCCCATAAAACCAGATACAAATACAAGTAGTGCTTCCCTGCTCAAGCTTTGCGGCACACATCTCCATCGCAGATCCATCCTTCCTTTTCCTTTTCAGTTCCAGTATCTTCATCTTCCTTCAAAGCACACTTAGGGTGAAGATCAAAGTCACATTCTTTGCAATAGAAAGACCAGCTATATCCAGTTTCCTCACAGCCATCGCAAACATATGAACTGCGTTTAGTCCGTATCAGCTCGTGCTCAGAATGAAGTTCGTGTTTCACTTTCTCTGGCCAACCCTTTGCCTTTTTCTCAAGCTCCTCCTCCAATTGCTTCAGGCGTTCCTCTGTAAATGGAAAAGCATCCGCCCCATAGGCTGTCAAGTGCTTCCGAGCTTCCTTGGTAATGGTCCGGCCACTGGGGCCAATGGCTACAGCTGCAGGAATGCCTTCAATCTTGAATTTCTTGTTCAGGATTTGTTTCCTTCCATCACCAAATGGAAGGGCTAGCCAGGGCATTTCTGAATAGAACGCATCAAAGGTGGATTGATCTGTGTCACTTGATATGAAGATCACCTCAAATGCACTGCCTTTTGCTTTAATTGTGCGGTATGCTTCAATTAGCTTGGGCAGAAAGGCACGGCAAGGAGGGCACCACTGAGCTGAGAAGTAAAGAAGAATGTTCTTTCCAACCAGACCAGACACAGGGACCTAGTCAAGTGCAAACCATTCGAATTATAAAAAAGACCTTCGCTAATGAATTCAATTCTTGATAATAAGCGAGTTATTGAAAGTAATGAAATAACAACATGCGAGGTTAGCAAAGAGCAAAAAATTACCTTGGAACCACTTTTGTCAATCACAAAATCCTTTTCCCCATCAACCAAAACTGACTCAAGCGTCTGCGATTCCAGTTTTGCCTTTTCAATCGCAGCTATCTCATCAAGCTTTTCCGGTGTAAATGGGTAGGCTTCAATCCCATGGTCTTCGATTAGTTCAGCTACATTTGGGTTCAAAGTCTTCCCATCTCGGCCAATTACGACAAGAGTAGGAATGGTTTCAAGTTCAAAATACCGTACTAGCTTCTTGCAGCTCTTGTCCTTAAATGGCAATGCCAACCAAGGCATCGTCTCAAAACTCTCTTTGAAGTCGTTTTCCTCATGGTCTAGAGATATTAGGACCACTTCAAAGTTCTCTCCTTTTTCCTTGAGCCTCTTGTACAATTCCACTAGTTTAGGAGTGAATTCAAGGCACATTCTATGATAATTGATTGAGAAATACAAGCCAACCATTTTCCCTTCAAGGTCCAGCAAAGGGATCTGCCATTACAGATAGCAAGTTTGTGAATTGTGGCATCATCAATTCAATATACAAACTAGCTAATCGAATCAACAATTTACCTTTTTTCCATCATTTGAAATCACATAATCACGTGAGCTTGAGACCAAGATAGAGCTTATGGTTTGATTCTTCTTAGCATTCTCTTCTTGCTCTTTAAGGAAATTCAGTCTATCAAGGCTGAACGGATACCCATCCACGCCATGTTCCATGACAGTGCTGACTCCATCATCGCATGAAACCTTCCCATTGGAATTTAAAATGACAAGATTAGGGATACCGCTTACTTCGAACACTTCCTCAAGACGTTCGCGGGTCACCGCATCAGAGAAGGGAATAGCAAGCCATGGCATTTTGGAGAAGTATGACTGGAAGGATGCATCGTCTGTGTCAGAAGAAATGAAGACCACCTCAAAGTCTCCCTTGGATGATAGCTGTTCATACACTTCTACCAACAATGGAGTGAAATTGCGGCATGGCCCGCACCAGGAACCAGAGAAATAGAATCCCACAATCTTCCCAACCAAATTGCTGACTTTAACCTAAAAATAAATGTCTTGCATAATCAGAAAAATTATTAGCCCTTAACGAATCAAAAGTTAGCTCATGTTTTCTTCCTCTTTCCATTAAGGGGGGTTAGAAAATCGTGAGCCCTTTCTTAATCATAAAAGCTTTAGAAAGGGGACATGAATAAGATCAGAGAAACCCGTGTGCTGAAAGCAGTACCTGATCACCATTGTTTCGGATGAGAAAGTCCCTCTCTTCTGAAGAAAGAAGCAATGAGAGGTCGTGAGAACCGTCTTCGTTAGCCATTGCTCTGTATGAACTACTCAAAAGGCTAGAACAATCGTCAATCCTATTGCTATGTAAATGGGACTTGGATGACTTCCATGAAATGGTATTAAATATACACTATCAACGAATCTCCTCTTGCTTAATGTTTAAGAAAAGAAAAGAACAATTCTTTTTTTAAAATGTCTGGTGATGACGAAGAAATTATGACGTAGATTCGAGAAACTTCTATTCTCGTCAGCGATAGACTTCAACACATGTTTTTTTTAAAATGATTTGAACTTGAAGTGTGAAGTTAATTATTTTTTAAAGTGTATATTTTTATGAAAATATATTAAAATAATTAAAAAATAATAATAAAATAACATGAAATAAAACAATTTAAAAAAAAACACTTTAAAATACAAAAAATGCATTTAATCTCATTTTTTGTCTGTATTTTAGTTTATTCTTATCATTATAAGTAATTTTTATTTAATTTATTTTTTTATGTTTTTTTAATGATTTGATATGTTGATAAATACAACATAATTAAAAACAATTTTTTTTTTAATATATGTTTTTTAAGTAAAAAAACTTTAAAACAATCATCACTTTGCCTTCTATGTATAATTTTTTTATATTATATGTATTTTGTGTTTTATATATTTAATGAAACCATTATGTCTTTGAGTCATTTTTAAATTATTTTTAATTAAAAAATTACAATTAATCTATTTTAATTTTGATATATTTGGAATTGGATTTTTGTATCAATTATTTTTAAATACAAATCAATCACCATATATAATGGCCTAGTTTAAATAAACAAACAATCAATTTTTATATGTTGGATCTTGCATAAGAAGCCTAAGAGACGACAAAAATCAAGTATAGAGAACTTATCTTTTAATACTCTGTTAACTAAGAGTTTAAATTTAATGTTTTATTTTAGTTTCTTTTCTATAAAATTTTTATGGTGAAAATTACATGTGTCAATATTAAGTCGATATGTAATCTTAGAATATATAATTTCATTTTAATGCATACCAAAATTTAAGTCTTTGAGGATCAAATCTAACAATCAACAAGTTTTTTATTTGAGAAATGTTCATTTCATGCCTTTTAAGATGTTTTAGGCTTTGAATTTCTATAATTTTTATTTTTGATGGTTTGGTATGAAAAAAATGTGTTTTAATCACATCCTAGTCTCTGGAGATCAAAGAGGATAAAAAAACTTATCGAGAAATTATAGACTAGAGAGAAACAAGTTACTCAATAAGATTTCATTAACAAAAACAACCAAAATATATATAAATTATTTCATGTGAATAGATAAATGTTTTTATATATCTAAAAAACAAGTACACTAGGATTGAGAAAATAATTTTTAGGTAAACTTTTATGTTTTAAAACCAATTTAGGAGTTTTCTAAGTTGACTGCAAGGTTAATCATTTTTTGTTTGGTTTTGTTTTGGATAAAAAAAGAAAACCAAATTGAAAAACTAGTTTTTTTTAAAATCAAACATGAAACTAGTTCTATAACATCCTAAATAGTTGTATATGATCACCACAAGATTTTCTTATGGAATTTCCATTTATTAGTGATTTTTTTTCAGTTCAAAATACTTGACTGATTTGATTTGCTCAATCAAAAAGCTCAATCAATTCATATAAACCTTATCATAACCTTAATCATTCGATAAAATGGTTGATTGGTTACATCGAGCCAAAAAGATGTAATTTTTAATGTTTATTCTATTTAAACAATATATATATTTGTTTGACATACTCAATCAGGTTGGTTGGTTAAACCAAAACCTTATACTTTTAATTTTGATTGTATCCTAACTTTGAATATTACATATAACTCTTATAAACTAACAATATTTATAGTGAAGTCTTAGTAGAGTCTCTTTTATACTAAGACATCATGAGTTACGACTAAAATTTATTTCACTTTAATCCTCATAAATTAACATCTTAAACACTGTTCAATCATCATCATGGAATTGTCTCATCATCAGGTTAGAGTATCTCTAATCTTGATTTATAATATTTCATTCATCATAATCCTTTTTTCCACAAATTGTATATATGCAGACATACTCGGCTTATATAGAAGTAGCATAACATAATCACATGCATTCATAATCTTATTACAACAATAAAGAATAGATAAAGTGTCAAAAGTCAACAAATATTTTTAAATAAAGTAACATGATCTTTAATAAGGTTTGTATTAATACATTTCCAATTTATAATAGAAAAAGATTGTTAATTACGTATTCATCTAAACTTAACAAAAGTATTTTTAAAGTTCTATCATTCAACTTATTGATATGAAATACTTGTAATTAGTTTGTCCCATAATAATATAAAGTAACTATATAAAATAGTCAAACAAGAAAAACAATATTAATAACACATTTCAACTATATCTTGTTAATTTCAATCAAATTATTTTTTATGAATCAATCGAATTCCTTTTAACACAATTTAAATCTTGCTCATCTATCACCCAATATTACTAATCCTTTCCTAGGTATAATCTTACTTTTCTTGTTGTTTTCTCACATTACCCCTTTCCGAGTAATAATATATCATTGGATAACTAAGTCTCCCTACCTATTTTCCTCACATTGCATCCTTCACTAGTTCTATTATTGAAAAACTAGTTCCACTCATATTTAATTCATGAATGAAATCATAACAGTTTTCTACATTTACAAATAGATGATACGAGCGTTATTGCCCACGCGATGCGCTGGGTTTTTTTATCTATGTAGAAAATTGATTGATTTTATACGTGTTGTATTTAATTCATTTAATATTTAAATAGTAAAATAATAATTGCTAAAATCTATTCAATACTTTTTTTTCAATTAAAAAGTGATTGAATGTTGCTATTGTTAAAATATTTTTGATAAAATTTGTTAGAAAAGTTGCAAAGAAGATGCCATGATTTATTACAAATTTACTGCTATGGATATCCTAGTTAAAAAAACACAGAAAAAGAAACATGGTAAAGAAAAAAAGCTAACTTGGACACCTTGGTTAATAAAATTTTTTAAAAATATGAAGAAAAAAAATGTTTTCGTTCATAAAAAAACAAAAAGAAAGCTAGTCATAAAAAAAAAATGCAACGGGAAAGCATTTATGTAAAATTTAAAAAAAACACTGCATTATGCTGCGGGTTGAGTAAATAATTTTTATAATTGTTTGGATTAAAGAAATCAATAGGATTTGCCAATTCAAAATTAAAATATAATATTTATATATACAAAACTAAATATAATAAAACATATTATTATACCCTATTATAAAAATAGTAATATCAAAATCTTAACATCTAAAACTATAATTGTTATTACTATTAAAATAATAAAAATTATCAACTTATCTCGAGGACAGAAGCTGCAAAAACAATTAAAAAAAGTAAGATAGAAAAATAATTAAAATAATTCCTCTTCTTCATCTTGTTCTTCTTCTTATTGTTATTATTATTATTATAAGTGTGTTAATAATAAAAAGAAAAAAAAATGAAAGATTACAAAAATCTAAATAACTTTAACAAAAAAAAAAAAATTATCAGGTAAAAAAATTTCATTTGACTGGGAAAAAATAACTAATAAAAAAATAAAAGAAAGAGAAAATTAAAAATAAAATCAAAATTAAAAATTAAAAAAATTGACATGAAAATTAAAAAAATTATTAAATGTAACAAAATTATTTGATTTGAAAATTAAAAAAAATTATCACATTTTGTTGCGAGCTAAGTAAACAATTTATATACTTGTTGAGATTACAAAAATTAATAGGATTTGCTGGTTCTAAATTAAAATATAATATTTTTATATCCAAGATTTAATATAATAAAACAGATCATCATGACCTATTATAAAAACAACACATTGAAGTCTTAACATCTAAAATTATTATTGTTATCACTGTCAAAACAATATTATTTATCCAATTATCTTTAGAGAAATAAAATAAAAAATATTAAAAAAAGCGTAAGCAATAAAAATAACTAAAATTATTACTACTACTACCATTATTATTATTATTGTGTTAATGATGAAAAAAATAAATAAATAAAAGGCTAGAAATTTTTTTCAAGCTTTAATAAAAGATTAAAAAAAACAAATATTATGCAAAAAAAAAAAATTTAATCTGGTTTGAAGATAGAAAAAAAAAAACCAATAAAGAACTAAAACAAAAAACATAGGGAGGAAAAAAAATAAATATTGTAAAAACTTCAACAAAAGATTAACTAAAAAAATAAAATAAAAATAGAAATTATCATTATTATTACTGCTAAAAAAATATTATCAAATTATCAGGATGAAAAAAATATAAAAAATGTTAATAAAGGAATAAGATAGAGAAACAATTAAATTATTATTATTATTTTTTTTATACGTTAATAATGAAAGAAAAAAAAATCCTAAAAACTTCAACAAAATTTCAAACAAAAAAATAAAATAAAAATAAAAATAGTCATTGTTATAACTATTAAAAGAATAAAAATTATCAAATTGTCCCGAGAGAAAAAAAACATCAAAAACATTAACAAAAGAGTAAGTAAGAAAAAATATATTAAATAATAATAATAATAATAATAATTAATTATTATTATTATTATTATTATTATTATTATTATGTGAATAATGAAAAACAAAAGATCAAACAAAAAAACTAAAATAAAAGTTATGAGGTAAAAAAAGTCACATGACGTAAAAATACATATAAAAAATAGAAAAATAAAATAAAATAAAGAACAAATAAAGAAAACAATTACAAATATCAATTTCCAAATGATAACATATATAAAATAAAATTTAGGAATTAATTTTTTAGAAAAAAATACCACCTTAACAAATAAGAAAAAAAAAATCAAAACTAAGCACACTTACATGTACATGGATAAAAGTAAGAATTATTCTAGTAATAAAAAGAAATAAAAGGATTAAAATTAAAAATAAAAAGTAATAGGACTGAAATGAACATTAAATAAAAAGGGTTGAAAATCCAAAATTAAAAGTATAAGAACCGAAATGAAAATCAAATATATTATTAATTTTAATTAAAGGATAAAACTAAAGCAATTAAAACTATTGTACCGAATAAATTAATCTTTTTTAATCTAATCTGGGAATTAAAAGAAGGAGGATCGAATTGAAAATTAAACATTGAATTAATTCCAATTGCAGGACCGAATCGAACAAAAAGCAGGACGAAAATGAAATTAGATTAAAGGCTTAAAAAAAGCTTAAAAACATTAACAAAAGAGCAAATGAAAAAACTTATA
The DNA here is from genome assembly GCA_015731905.1 of Salix dunnii. NCBI lineage: Eukaryota > Viridiplantae > Streptophyta > Magnoliopsida > Malpighiales > Salicaceae > Salix > Salix dunnii. The sequence continues at coordinate 4,031,781 of CM027668.1, read as the reverse complement.
ATAAATGAAAAAAACAATAAAAATTATTGATTGCCCAAAAAATTATTTGACCTGAAAATTAAAAAAAAAATATTACACTACATTGTGGGCCGAGTAAAATTTTTTTATAATTGTTGGAATGAAAGAAATTAACAGGATATGTTGGTCCAAAATTAAAATATAATATTTATATATGTAAAATTTAATATAATAACACATATCACTACACTGTATTTTAAAAATAGTAACATCGAAGTTTTAACATTTAAAATTATCATTGTAATCACTGTCAAAATAAAAAATAAAATAAAATTGTCCCTGGAGAAAAAAACTGAAAAACATTAACAAAAGTGTAGGTAATAAAAATAACTCAAGCTCCTCCTCCTCCTCCTCCTCCTCCTCCTCTTCTTCTTCTTCTTCTTATTATTATTATTGTGTTAATAATAAAAAAAAATGAAAGACTAAAAAAATAATAATAACTTTAACAAAAGATCAAACAAAAAAATAAAATAAAAGTTATGAAGTAAAAAAAAGTCATTTGACTTGAAAATAACAATAATAAAATAAATAACAGAAAGAACAAATAAAATAAATGAGAAAACAAAAAAGAAAAATTATTAACTGGAAAAAATATTATTTGATCTGAAAATTAAAAAAATCGATTGTACTACGTTGCGGGCCAAGCAAACAATTTTGATAATTGTTGGATTTGAAGTAATTTATAGATTTTATAAATTTAAAAGTAAAATATAATATTTACACATGTAAAGTTTGATATGATACACTATATCAATACACAATACTGCAACAACAATATTAAAGCTTTAACATAAAAGAGACGGAAATAGGTAATAATGAAAAAATTGTACAAACTTTAACAAAAGATCAAAAAAAAAAAATTATCATTATAATTACTGTCAATACAATAAAAATTATCAAATTATAAGGAGAAAAAAATCTAAAAAACATTATTATTATTATTATTATTATTATTATTATTATTGTGGGTGTTAATAATGAAAGGAAAAAAAATGAAAGAGTAAAAAAATCCTAAAAACTTCAACAAAACATCAAACAAAAAAATAAAGTAAAAATAAAAATAGTCATTGTTATAACTGTTAAAAGAATAAAAATTATTAAATTGTCCCGAGAGGGAAATTTTTTTAAAAACATTAACGAAAGAGTAAGTAAGAAAAAAACATTAAATTATTATTATTATTATTATTATTATTATTATGTTAATAATGTAAAAAAAATACTAAAAAAAGAATAAAAATTAAAAGTATGGAATATTCTAGAAATAAAAAGAACTAAAGGGATTAAAATAAAAAATTAAAAGTTATAGGGCTTAAATATATAGGGATTAAATTCCAAAATTAAAAGTATAAGTGCCGAAATGAAAATTAAATATATTATCAATTTTAATCGAAGGACAAAACTGAAGAAATTAAAACTACTGTACCGAATAAATTAATATTTTTCAATCCAATCCGGAAATTAAAAGAATGAGGACCAAATTGAAAAACAGACATTGAATCAATTCAAATCGGAGGACCCAATCGAACAAAATCAAAACTTCTATAACAGAAATCAGGGAAAAAATGAAATTACAACTGAAGGGACCAAAGTGTAAAAGAAGCAAACTCGGGGGACTCTTCTGCACTTGTATGTGCAGGAGAGAAAGAAACGTCGCCAGCGGATTTAACCGGCCACTGCCGCCTCCACGTACATCTGATGGCAAAATGCGCCTCCACGGGAGGAAGAACTGGCGGAGGAGCATCGCCCTGAGCTCTGAAATCTCGTCTCCGACCACCTTATGACACCGCACGCGCCACTTAAAGAGGGCGTGGGGCAGAAAACCGTGGGGCGTGTGCGTTGCACGCACTGACAGACACGATAAGAAATAATAAAAAAATAAGGTCAATTACCGTCCTGCCCCTGTACTCAAGTCATCGTTTTTGTCTTATTAGGGGTCAAAACCATATGTAGCCAATTTCAAAAAATATTAAATTTAGAAGAAGACCGGTGGACCGGACTGGTCCGGTCCGATCTGTTCAATGACAAAGGAGCCCCTGATTTTGGCAGCGTTTTTTGTAGTTTTCGAGGGGTTTTTTTCGTTAATGCATTGTTCCAGGCTGGATAAGACAAAAAGAAAGGGTGGACGAACTCGCATGATATACCGGATCAAATTGCGAGTGAACAGTGCTGATGTGTATATGAACAGTGATTCTACAGTGAATCACCGTTCTCCTTTAGTTGTTTTGTTAATGATAAACAAGAAAAATAAAAGCATTAAAATATTCATGTAGAATTTCTATTATACCTCCCTATTAACAGAAAATTCTATTGGCATCTGATGGATCCACAAATATATCAAATTATTTTTCAATAAATGCATATTTTATATGATAATAATTTAAATTGATTTACTTGATACAAAGATTTTTAAAATTCACACACGCACACTCATGCACAAATCTCATTCTTACAACCTTTACTGATTAGTTCTTACATCAAGAAAAGTAACAATGATTTTAAATGAATGAGGTCTTACAATGATTTCTAAAACTTCTTTTGTTGTCTCATGCTCTAACAATTATGTATCTATAAAATACTTAATAAAATTATTAATTCAAGTAATAATTTTTATATTATTTACTTCTCATACATCCATCAAAACTACCACCTACCATGGATTCCCAAGTTTCAATTGGATCACGGGATTCACATAAACCACGCCGGTGGCCAAGATGTTTATTTATTTTTCATATCAAAATACAACAAATGAAAATCCTTCACCCTTTGCACTACTTAGTTAAATACGAGCCATAAACCCGCGTTCCACCGCAGGGACTAAAATTTTTTTTTATCTAGATTTAACAAATAATTTTGCATTTTAATTTTTATTCTTTTATTTTCTTATTTTAGTTTCGATCTCTTGACTTTTTCCGGTCATTCTAAGAAAATTTTAAATTTTTTATTTTAAAATAGGAAAAAATAATAACAAAAAAAAGGCTAGAAAAAAAACAAATAAAAACGCAAAGGAAAAAAACAAAAAGCAAAAACAAAAATGTAATAGGAAGTAAAAAAAAATTAAATATGGGGATTAATTGTGGCGTGCTTAAGCTAGCCAGGGTACCCGATCATAAAAAACAAAAAAAATAGCAGAAAAAAAAATATAACCAGCAAAAAATATATCATGGAAAAATATGAAAAAAACATAATCAAGAAAAAAACATAATCAAGAAAAAAAATAATAAAAAAATTGAATCCGAGAATTAATCGTGGTGCTTTTAAGCTAGCTCGGACATCTCAATTATATATGTCGTAACCCAATTTTTGAGTTACTCCCTAAAATAAAATAAAAATAACAAAAATAAAATAAAAGGGGTTTGGCGTTGGTAGAAAAATCACGGTGGAAATTATAGATATTTTCTGAGCTGAATCGTATCTCTTTTGCGCTCAAAAAAATGAGAGGAAATACAAATTCAAAGTGAAAATTAAGTCAAAAATCATAATTATATTTTTTATAAGCCAATTTGATTTACTTATGGGCTAATTCAAAATATTATTATGTTTTAGAATTAATTTAGGATCCAAATGAAGAATTTAATTAAGTGCAAAGACTTAATTATGCTTTAAATGGATTAAATTAATTTTATTAAAGGCTTAATTGATGAAAAATTGAATTCTTGAATTTAATCCGGGACTAATTGAGAAAATTAGAATTTTTGGAGACCCAATTGAATTTTTCCAAGCTAATTTGGCATAATTAGGGATCAAATTGAAGACAATTGAAAGTTTAATTGTCAATTGAGGGCCAAATTGCGTAAATCAAAAGTAAAGGACCAAATTGAATTTTTGCTTCCCTCCAAAACAACAACCCCGCTACTGCTTTTATCTGTATTCCTGCCGACAGCCCCCTGGCCAGCCGCCTGAATGCCTGCAGACCAGCCACCATCGTAGGCACGCCAGCCACCACGTCACCGACTAGCCAGCCACTGTAGCAGGCCAGGTTCTTCTATAAAAAGCCACCATGCACGACGGCCAAAAAAAAGGGGGAGGAAAAGAGAGGAGAAAAAAACGAGAGGAACGAGAGGAAATAGAGAAGAAATTCTGAGATTTTTCAAGAAAACGAAAGAAGAAGAGAAAATCACATGAAATAATACCCTCACCATCATCTCCCTTAAAGACCAGTTTTTCCTCTCTCTAGAAATAGCTCAGTTGTGCTCTCTCTCTCTCTCCACCGTTACTGGCAACCTAACCACCCAACACTTCTCTCATCATCACCATAAGCTTCCCCTTCACACCAGCTACCCGTCCACACTCCGGCGAGGCAACAGACGTGCTAACAGCAGCTGCAACACAGTCCCCGGCGACTTTGGAAGCTCCCTCCGGCCACCACAGGCCTCTGTTTTCAACGCCACAACAACAGGAAAGACCACCTCGATCCCCTCTACATGGCCGCATCATCAGGTAGTCCTCTCGTCGAAGTCGGCCATTTACTATTCATGAACGTGAACAGTGTGTAATTCTGCACTGTTCACGTTCTTCTTCCTTTTACCAATTTTTTTTTTGGGTTGGGATGGGTTGACCAACCTAGCCCAGTATACGGGCCCGTCGCTGAAGAAGGTGGGCCGAGTTTTGGAACCCGGCCCAAACGCATAAGAGGTTAGGCCTCCAGCCTGTGAGGACTGGAAGCCCAGCCTACACCCTTCTGGGCCTCCAACCCGTGAGGGATGCAACAAAAAAATTCAAAAATATAAAATGTGTTGTTTTCATGCATATGGCCAAATTCCAAATTTTCCAAGCATATTTTTCAAAAAAAATATGGCATCTTTCTCATATTTTAAAATAAAATTTGGATATCATAACCGGTTTATGATTATCACAATTTGGCCAAAATATCAAAAATAATCAAAACCATTTTGTTTTATCTATTAGGTGTAAATTTACATTGTAAAATACATCCGAGATAAAAATTATATCGTTAAAAAAATTATAAATTATAATGAAATAATAAAAATATCTAAATATCATCAAGTTCCTAGATTCTCGCAGACTAATAGGTTCCTAGTAACCTTAATACTAGGTGGCGAATCCTTATATTTATAGTCGTAATTTTACGGCTATAAAACAAGCACTATTTTCACCGCACTTATCTTCACCGAGCTATCGCGACGAAAAAAAATTAAACAATATATAATCAAGGAAGAAAAAGCTATAAAAAAATTGAATCTGAGGATTAATCATGGTGCGTTTAAGCTAGCTAGATACTCTGATTATACAAAATAAATAAGATATATATAAAAAAAGAAAAAAAAACCAGTAAAAAAAAATTTATAGGAAAATATGAAAAAAAAAATAAAAAAAATGCTAGGAAAAAAATAAAAAATTGAATAAGAGGATTAATGGTGGCGTGCTTAAGCTAGTCAGGATATCCGGTCATAAAAAACAAAAAAAATAGTAGAAAAAAATATTTCATGGAAAAAAAATGAAAAAAAAAATCAGAAAAAAAAAAACATAACCAAGGAAAAATAATAAAAAACAATAAAAAAATTGAATCCCAAGATTAATCGTGGTGCTTTTAAGCTAACTCGGATATCTCGATCATATATATAAGTGGAAAAAGAAAAACAATTAACAGAATATAATAAAAAAAATGTTATGGGAGAAAAATAAAAAAAAATATAATCAAGGAAAAAAAAGCTATAAAAATATTTAATCTGAAGATTAATCATGGTGCGTTTAAACTAGCTAGATACTCTGATTATACAAAATAAATATTATATATATAAAAGAAACAAAAATAACCAGTAAAAATCAAATTTATTGGAAAATATGAAAAAAAAATTAAAAAAAAATAATAACAAAAAAAGGCTAAAAAAACAAATAAAAAAAGAAAAGAAAAGAAAAGAAAAATATAATCTGAAGTAAAAAATAATAATGATAATAATAATAAAAACTAGAAAAAAAACAAATAAAAAAGCAATGAAAAAAAAATGTAAACGGAAAAGAAGAAAAAAAGAAAAGAAAGGAAAACACTTTAGTTTCCATCTCTTGATTTTTTCGGTCATTCTAAGATAATTTTAAATTTTTTATTGTAAAATAGAAAAAAAAATAAATAAAAAAGAATAAAAATGAAAAAAAAAAAGAAAAGGAAATTATAATAGGAAGTAAAAAAAAATAAATTAAATAAGAGGATTAATGGTGGCGTGCTTAAGCTAGCCAGGATACCCGGTCAGAAAAAAGAAAAAAAATAGCAGAAAAAGAAAAAAATTAAAAAAATATAACCAGCAAAAAAATATATCATGGAAAAAAAATGAAAAAAATATAATCACGGAAAAAAACATAATTAAGAAGAAATAATAAAGAACAATAAAAAAATTGAATCCAATGATTAATCATGGTGCTTTTAAGCTAGCTCGGACACCTCGATCATATATATATAAGTGGAAATAGAAAAACAATTAAAAGAATATAATCAGAAAAAAAATTCTTGGAAAAAAATAAACAAATATATAATCAAGGAAGAAAAAGCTATAAAAAAATTGAATATGTGGATTAATCATGGTGCGTTTAAACTAGCTATATACTCTGATTATACAAAATAAATAACATATATATATATATAATCAGTAAAAAACAAATTTATAGGAAAATATATATAAAAAAAAAGGCTAGGAAAAGAACAAATAAAAAAAAGAAAAATATAATGGAAAGTAAAAAAATAGAAAAAAAATAATAACACAAAAAAAGACTAGAAAAAAAACAAATAAAAAAGCAAAGGAAAAAAAAAGAAAAGAAAAATGTAATAGGAAGTAAAAAAAATAAAAAATAAAATAAGAAGATTAATTGTGACGTGTTTAAGCTAGCCAAGATATCCGATCATAAAAAACAAAAAAAAATATAGAAAAAAATTAAAAAATTATAACAAACAAAAAAATATATCATGAAAAAAAAAACATAATCAGGAAAAAAAATAACCAAGAAAAAATAATAATAAAAAAAAAATTAAATCTGAAGATTACTCGTGATGCTTTTAAGCTAGCACACCTTGATTATATATATAAGTGGAAAAAAAAATAATTAAAAGAATATAATCAGAAAAAAAAAATTTATGAGAGAAATATAAAAAAAATTATAATCCAGGAAAAAAAAGCTATAAAAATGTTTAATCTGAGAATTAATCATGATGCGTTGAAGTTAGCTAGATACTCTTATTATATAAAATAAATAATATATATATATATATATATATATATATATATATATATATAAACAAAAAAATATAACTAGTAAAAAAAAGATTTATGGGAAAATATGAATAAAAAAATAAAAAAGAAAAAAAAATATAATCAGAAAAAAAATAATTATAAAAAAAAAGGATAGAAAAAAAAAAAACAATGAAAAACAAGAAAAAAAAAATATATAAATAAAAAAAAACTGTTAAAATCTACAATAAAATAAAATGTGTGGGAGGTACAATAACAGGAAAGACATCCCACATAGCACACTCATTACAGCATAATTCCCATAAAACCAGATACAAATACATGTAGTGCTTCCCTGCTCAAGCTTTGCGGCACACATCTCCATCGCAGATCCATCCTTCCTTTTCCTTTTCAGTTCCAGTATCTTCATCTTCCTTCAAAGCACACTTAGGGTGAAGATCAAAGTCACATTCTTTGCAATAGAAAGACCAGCTATACCCAGTTTCCTCACAGCCATCGCAAACATATGAACTGCGTTTAGTCCGTATCAGCTCGTGCTCAGAATGAAGTTCGTGTTTCACTTTCTCTGGCCAACCCTTTGCCTTTTTCTCAAGCTCCTCCTCCAATTGCTTCAGGTGTTCCTCTGTAAATGGAAAAGCATCCGCCCCATAGGCTGTCAAGTGCTTCCGAGCTTCCTTGGTAATGGTCCGGCCACTGGGGCCAATGGCTACAGCTGCAGGAATGCCTTCAATCTTGAATTTCTTGTTCAGGATTTGATTCCTTCCATCACCAAATGGAAGGGCTAGCCAGGGCATTTCTGAATAGAATTCATCAAAGGTGGATTGATCTCTGTCACTTGAGATGAAGATCACCTCAAATGCACTGCCTTTTGATTTAATTGTGCGGTATGCTTCAATTAGCTTGGGCAGAAAGGCACGACAAGGAGGGCACCATTGAGCTGAGAAGTAAAGAAGAATGTTCTTTCCAACTAGACCATACACGGGCACCTAGTCAGGAGTAAACCATTCGAATTATAGAAAAGACCTTTGCTAAGGAATTCAATTCTTAATAATAAGCAAGTTAATGAAAATAATGCAATAACAACATGCGAGTAGAGCAAAAACATTACCTTGGAACCACTTTTATCAATCACAAAATCATTTTCCCCATCAACCAAAATTGACTCAAGCGTTTGTGATTCCAGTTTTGCCTTTTCAATCTCCTCCAATTGCTTCAGGTGTTCCTCTGTAAATGGAAAAGCATCCGCCCCATAGGCTGTCAAGTGCTTCCGAGCTTCCTTGGTAATGATCCGGCCACTTGGGCCAATGGCTACAGCTGCAGGAATGCCTTCAATCTTGTATTTCCGGGCCAGGATTCGTTTCCTTCCATCACCAAATGGAAGGGCTAGCCAGGGCATTTCTGAATAGAACGCATCAAAGGTGGATTGATCCATGTCACTTGATATGAAGATCACCTCAAATGCACTGCCTTTTGCTTTAATTGTGCGGTATGCTTCAATAAGCTTGGGCAGAAAGGCACGACAAGGAGGGCACCATTGAGCTGAGAAGTAAAGAAGAATGTTCTTTCCAACCAGACCAGACACCGGGACCTAGTCAAGTGCAAACCATTCGAATTATAAAAAAGACCTTCGCTAATGAATTCAATTCTTGATAATAAGCGAGTTATTGAAAGTAATGAAATAACAACATGCGAGGAAAGCAAAGAACAAAAAATTACCTTGGAACCACTTTTGTCAATCACAAAATCCTTGTCCCCATCAACCAAAACTGACTCAAGCGTCTGCGATTCCAGTTTTGCCTTTTCAATTGCAGCTAGCTCATCAAGCTTTTCCGGTGTAAATGGGTAGGCTTCAATCCCATGGTCTTCGATTAGTTCAGCTACATTTGGGTTCAAAGTCTTCCCATCTTGGCCAATTACGACAAGAGTAGGAACGGTTTCAAGTTCAAAATACCGTGCTAGCTTCTTGCAGCTCTTGTCCTTAAACGGCAATGCCAACCAAGGCATTGTCTCAAAACTCTCTTTGAAGTCGTTTTCCTCATGGTCTAGAGATATTAGGACCACTTCAAAGTTCTCTCCTTTTTCCTTGAGCCTCTTGTACAATTCCACTAGTTTAAGAGTGAATTCACGGCACATTCTATGATAATGGATTGAGAAATACAAGCCAACCATTTTCCCTTCAAGGTCCAGCAAAGGGATCTGCCATTACAGATAGCAAGTTTGAGAATTATGGCGTCATCGATTCAATATACAAGCTAGCTAATCGGATCAACCATTTACCTTTTTTCCATCATTTGAAATCACATAATCACGTGAGCTTGAGACCAAGATAGAGGTTATGGTTTGATTCTTCTTAGCATTCTCTTCTTGCTCTTTAAGGAAATTCAGTCTATCAAGGGTAAAAGGATACCCTTCCACGCCATGTTCCATGACAGTGCTGACTCCATCATCGCATGAAACCTTCCCATTGGAATTTAAAATGACAAGATTTGGGATACCGCTTACTTCGAACACTTCCTCAAGACGTTCGCGGGTCACCGCATCAGAGAAGGGAATAGCAAGCCATGGCATTTTGGAGAAGTATGTCTTGAAGGATTCATCATCTTCGTCAGAAGAAATGAAGACCACCTCAAAGTCCCCCTTGGATGATAGCTGTTCATACACTTCTACCAACAAGGGAGTGAAATTGCGGCATGGCCCGCACCATGAACCAGAGAAATAGAATCCCACAATCTTCCCAACCAAATTGCTGACTTTAACCTAAAAATAAATGTCTAACATAATCAGAAAAATTATTAGCCCTTAACGAATCAAAAGTTTGCTCATGTTTTCTTTCTCTTTCCATTAAGGGGGTTAGAAAATCGTGAGCCTTTTCTTAATCATAAAAGCTTTAGAAAGGGGACATGAATAAGATCAGACAAACCCGTGTGCTGAAAGCTGTACCTGATCACCATTGTTGCGGATGAGAAAGTCCCTCTCTTCTGAAGAAAGAAGCAATGAAAGCTCGTAAGAAACGTCTTCGTTAGCCATTGCTCTGTGTGAACTACTCAAAAGGCTAGAACAATTGTCAATCCTATTGCTATGTAATGGGACTTGCAGGACTGCCATGAAATGGTATTAAATATACATTATCAACGAATCTCCTCTTGCTTCATGTTTAAGAAAAGAAAAGAACAATTCTTTTTTTAAAATGTCGGTGATGACGAAGAAATTATGACGTAGATTCGAGAACCTTCTGTTCTCGTCAGCGATAGACTTCAACACATGCTTTTTTAAAATGATTTGAAGTGTGAAATTAATTATTTTTTTTTGAAAATATATTAAAATAATATTTTTGTAAAATTTATTTTGAATATCAATATATTCAAATAATTTAATAATAATAATAATAATAAAATAACTTGAAATAAAACAAAAAAATGATTTTTTTTAAAATACTTTTAAAATACAAAAATAAATTTGTATTTAATCTCGTTTTTTGTTTGTATTTTACTTTTATTCTCATCATTATAAGTAATTTTTATTTAAATTAATTTTTTAAATATTTTTTAATGATTTTGATGTGTTGATAAATACAACATAATCAAATACAAAAAAATTAATATTAATACATGTTTTTATAGTAAAAACTACTTTAAAACAATCATCATTATATTATCACACAACTTCTATATATAAAAATTTTCTATTATATTTATTTTGTGTTTTTTTTATATATTTAATGAAACCATTATGTTTTTGAGTCATTTTAAAATTATTTTAATTAAAAAGTTACAATTAATCTATTTTAATTTTGATATATTTGAAATTTGATTTTTGTATCAATTATTATTACATACAAATCAATCACCATATGTAATGACCTAGTGATGCGATGTCACGGTTGCACAAATTAATTAGCCTGGTTTAAAACAAATCAAACAAGATAATATAGAGTAAGAAAGGGGTCGATCCCACGAGGACGATTTAGTTATGATTTTTATACTATATGCTATGCAATTGGGGGGTTGGAAGTTGTTTAGGTTGGGCTAAAGTAAACTAAGTGAAAATTATATAAAACTGAAATTTATCAATAAAGCAAACCTTGGTCACAAGTCAACATCCACCTACAAAAATCAAAATTCATCATGGGAATGACACATCAATTTATATTCTTAATTTTTATCTCTTCTTAAAATTAGTTCGTTAACGGATTCGCCGTATAGATTACCCTAACCATCAAACAACCACAGTGTCCGTATTAGTAATTTGATTAACTAGCAGCATTGAAAGCTAGATAAATTGATCAATTAAGAAGCATAATTGTCCGCAATATATGTTTAGTTCGATCGAATGTTCACCTTAAGATTAAGAACGTAGATCCACTATAATTACTAACCTAGTTGCTTTACAAGTTCATATACCACAACTCCGGTTTTGATATCAAACTTAGCAATAAATTGTCTACAATAATAATTTTAAGTCCGCTCTTAGCAATTAAATAAAAAATCATAGGAAAATAAACATAGGAGAATAAATATATTCATCATATTAATTGAAAAATTGAGGTAAAAATATATCTCACAGTTCTTGAAATCTAAAGGTTTCTGTGTCCTTGTAACCAAGCAAAAGAGTCTAGTCTTGCATGTTTATTGAACAACTAAATAAAAAGATGGAAGAAAACATGATTTAGGGTTTGGAGGAGGAAGATTTGTATTTTCTTTGCTGCTGGCCGCCACTTCCTTACTCCTCTCTTCCTTTATATATGCTTAGAAACCCTAGTATCTATTTTACAAAATAGTTCTTCCTTAAGTTGGTAGAATTTAGTTGTCCCTTGTAAAATTCATATATCATTCATATCATATCTTTTTGAGATGAAAATTGAAGAGTTTATAGGTCTCTGAGTCCTGAATCCAACAAAATTAGGTTTGCATCCATCAGACTTCTGTAGCTCAAGATATGAAAGTTGGAATGGACAAAGGTCGACATCGGCAGATTGCAAGATTTAACTTTGAAGGATGCAATTCCCATGCTCTTCCTTATTTTATTTATTTTTACTTAGAATTGCAGAAATTTATGGATTTTAGATTTTGAATGCCACTAGAATCACTTCATTTCAATCTCTAGAGTTTCCGCTTTGCACAAAACATCGACTGAAAGTCAAATATGTCAATCAGCTCCAATTACCTCCTTTTTGCATCTTTCATCAAAAATGCTTTCAAAACATAAAACAAAGAATATCAAGGCATTTAATACACAAAACATATGCAAAATATTAGATAAATATGATGAAACTATTAAATAATATGGTCGCATCGCCTACTTTAAATTAACAAGTAATCAATTTTTATATGTTGGATCTTGCATAAGAAGCATAATGGCATATCTAAATCAAGTATAAAGACCTTATCTTTTAATAGTCTATTAACTAAGAATTTAAATTTAATGTTTTATTTTAGTTTCCTTTTTATAAATTTTTTGTGGTGAAAATTAAATTTAATGTGTCAATATTAAGTCAATATTTAATCTTACAACATAAAATTTCATTTTAATGCTTAAGTCTTTGAGGATCAAATCTAACAATTTACATCAATTTTTTTATTTGATAAGTGTTCATTTCGTGCCTTTTAAGATGTTTAGGCTTTGAATTTCTTTAATTTCTATTTTGATCTTTTGGTTTGAAAACCTTGTGTTTTGATCACATCCTAATCTCTTGATTCAAAGAGGATAAAGAAACTTATTAAGAAATTATAGAACAAAGAGAAACGAGTTACTTAATTAATAAGATTTCATTAACAAAAATAGCTTATATATATATATATATATATATATATATATATATATATATATATATATATATATATATATATATATTATTCACCTTATTAAATAAATGTCATTACAATGTTCTTTTAGGTTTTATATAGCTAAAAAACAAGTAGATTAAGATTGAGAAAAAAAATTTCGGGTAAACTTTTATGTTTTAAAACTAATTTATGATTATTTTTTTTAGTTGACTACAAGGTTAATCATTTTTGGTTTGGTTTTGTTTTGGAAAAAAATAAAACCAAATTGAAAAAGTAGTTTTTTTTTTTTTAAATCAAACATTAAACTAGTTTTGTAACATCCTGAATAGTTGTATACGATTAACACATGATTTTCTTATGGGATTTCCATTTATTTAGTGATTTTTTTTCCCATTCAAAATAATTGATTGGTTTGATTTACTCAATCAAAACACTCGATTAAATCATGCAAACTTTATTGGAACCTTAATTAATCGATAAAATGGTTGATTGGTTCTATCATGGAAAAAAACACGTGATTTTTAATATTTATTGTATTTCAACAATATATATATATATATATATGTTTGTTTGTTTGTTTGACATATTTAATCAGGTCGATTGGCAAAACCAAAAACCTTGCACTTTTAATTTTGATTATATCCTAACTTAGAGTATTACATATAACTTTCATAAACTAATAATATTTCTAGTGAAGTCATGGTAGAGTCTTTTTTATACTAAGACATCCTGATTTATGACTAAAAGTAATTTCACTTTAATCCTCATCAATTTACATCTCAAACATTGTTCAATCATCATCATGGACTCGTCTCGTCATCAGGTTAGAATATCTCTAATCTTGATTTATAATGTTTCATTAATCATAATCATTTTTTCCACAAATTGTATATATGCAGACATACTCAGCTTATATAGAAGTAGCATAACATAATCACATGCATTCATAATCTTATTACAACAATAAAGAATAGATAAAGTGTCAAAAGTCAACAAACATTTTTAAATAAAGTAACATGATCTTTAATAAAGTTTGTATCAATACATTTCCAATTTATAATAGAAAAATATTGTTAATTACGTATTCATCTAAACTTAACAAAAGTATTCTTAAAGTTCTATCATTCAACTTATTGATATGAAATACTTGTAATTAGTTTGTCACATAATAATATAAAGTAACTATATAAATGAGTCAAACAACATTAATAACACATTTCAACTATATTTTGTTGATTTCAATCAAATTATTTTTTATGAATCAATCAAATTCTTTATAATACAATTTAAATCTTGCTCATCTATCAACCAATATTCTTAATCCTTTTCTGGGTATAATCTTATTTTTCTTGGTGTTTTCTCACACTACCCCTTTCCGGGTAATATTCTATCATAGGGTAACAAGTCTCCCTGCCTATTTTCCTTACACTGCATCCTTCACTAGATATCTAGTTTCTTTGCCCATTACCATGCACTAGTAGTTTTTTTGCCTGTTACCATGCACTAGTCCTATTAATCGAAAAACTAGTTTCACTCATAAATAATTCATGAATGAAATCATAACACTTTTCTACATTTACAAATAATTGATATAATAAACAAGGAAAATAAAAGCATTAAAATATTCATCTACCTATTGTAGAATTTCTATGATACCTCCCTAGTACCACACAATTCTGGTGGCATCTCATGGATCCACATATATACCATGTTATTTTTTCATTAAATGCATATTTTATATGATAATAATTTAAGTTGATTTACTTGATACAAAGATTTTTTTAGTTCGCGCGCACACACACACACACACTTATACACAAATCTCATTCTTACAACCTTTACTGATTATGTCTTACATCAAGAAAACTTTTAAACAAAATAAAAGCTAAACAATTTCAAGCCAACTTAATTTTATCAATATGTTCTTTATTTTAATTAATTAAGGTTATAAAATTTAGTTTTGAATATGACATGTTTCCTTTGAAAGTTAATATACAAAACTACATTCTTAGAAAATGAAAGGAAATCCATCTCTGCCATTAACACATCCAAAACTACTCATCAATGTAACTTAACTATACTGTCCATTGTGATTTTAGCTTGATCTCCCCTTAAATTTTGACTCTTATCTAGAGTTTTAAAGCTTCAAGTTAAGCAAATGTAGTCTTGTTAAAAAAATAGCATCACTAACTATAATGTTTATGAAGAAAATTATCCTAAGTTTCATCATTTTCAATTCCTAGTCTTCTCCGAAAATCAGGTGACTAAATTGTCTAGTTTTCCTCTAGGGTTAAATAAACTCTATGTATTTTCATTTCTTTTACAAAAAGTCACAACAAATCCAATAAATCCTTAATATAATTTATTACATCAAAATTCAAAAAAACACATTAAAGTTTGCTAATTGTTAACCATAAAATAGAGGCTTCATTCCATAACATACACATTTATCTAAATTCTCATATATCCAACTCAACCTTTTTTTCTTTAATAAAAAAGTATTGTATTTTCTTTGTTTTCCTTACATTTTTTTTATCATAAATATATATAATTTCAAACCATTTTAATTCAATAATCTCAAATTCAACCTTACTCTTATTTAGTTGAAATATGCACAACAAGAGAGGATATGATTTTTTTTTTAAATTCAAATTCTCTTTCAAAAAAACATATTGTTTACTCACTTTCCTCACACATATATTAATCTATAATAATTTAACTTCAATAAATATAATTTCATTACATGTAGAATGGTTTTGTTTTGGCTTCCCATTGAACCCTTAGATACATCATGTGTTTCTTTATTTTTATTTTTTTAACTTGGCACTCATCACAAGCTAATTTAACCAAATAAATTCAATTCACAATTAATGTTCATTTCTCCTAAATTTCTACTATAAGCCTGAAATTCATGAATTTAACATTAATATCTTTAATTTCATATAAGATTTCTAACCTAGGTTTACTATCCCTTAGTAAGTAATAATCCAAGCTCTAAATTCCAACTAGTCTGAAATTTCCAAGTCCTTTTTTTCTCTTTGTTATTGTGACAACTCCCTCGATTCTCCATTTCCCCCTCTTTTTTAAGTATTTATATGTCTTGATTCATAAAACCTCACAATCTCTCTTCATTTTTTTTTTTTTTTGGTTTTCTAAAGGTTTTCCTAATGTTTTTATAGTTGACAATGGGAGCTTTCTTTTTTTTATTATAAGCCCTAAGTAGAGATGTAACGAAGTTTTTATGTAAGATTCTTTGGTTAACCCTATATTCTCACATCATTTTAATTTCCCCCTGTTTTTTTATATTAGTTTTCTTCTTTTTATTTAGTGTTTGAAAACTTTTTTTTTATTTCAATTTCACCCTTGCTGTAAAATGTGTTCTTCTCAATCTTAATTTAACTCATTTTATTTTACAGTAAAATTCTAATATTTCAAAAAAAAAAAAACTTTAACTAGATATTGGTTCATACCTACTAGTTTTGATTTGGTTTAGTCTTTTTTGTTTCAAAACCTGTTAAAATTGATATTACTTCAATTGAGATTTTTTACAAACCATGCTTCTCATGGTTTCTTTAGTGCTTTTATTACAATGACCTTAATAAAGATTGTTCAAGATATGTTATTTAAAAAAAAAAATAGGTATGGATTGTTTTGTTACAAAGGCTTTTCAAGCCTATATAAGTAATTATATGGATTTTTACTTCATCATAAACATGCATAGTTGATGCAAACCTGAATTGTAAGAACCCTCAAATCCACACAAGAGAAAAAAACAACATAAAAAACTAAAATCAAGTTGAAAAGAAATCAAACTAGTTATTACCTAAACCAAAACACTATAGTTATGGGATTAAAAAAATTAACTCATAGATTATAGTGAACCAAGAATCAAATGTTTAGGATAAAAATCCAACTTGTTGATTATAAAGAACCAACAATCATATGTATAAGGACTAAATCCCGACTCATTGATTATAATGAACCAAAAACTGTAAGTATAAAGATGAATGTTACAAAGATATTTGAAGTTTGATAAATTTTTGAAAAAGTTCCATAAGAAACCAAGAGTAAAAGCAAACTCTCTGATACAAAATAATATTTTGAATGATCAATCCATCTCATTTTTTTTTTAAAAAAACTAAATACAAGCTAAATAACCTTATTTATGCTAGGTAAAATGTTACAAGTAATTGTAAAAATAATTGAAAAGTAATTCTAAATAAAATAGGCAAAAGAATATTAAATCAATTGAGAAACTATAACAATTCTTGTAAAGTACCTTCTGGTCTTTATCATTAGGCCCTCTTGATATCTTATTTCTATGGTATTTAAACTCTACATAAAACAAGACATTTAGAATCATTAGGAAATTCTTTAGTTTAATCCAATGATTAGATTAAAAGTGATGTCCATTGTCGTGACGGTCGATTTTTCACATATCTCACGCATTACTATCCCAGAGAGGAGAAGCGACACATGTTTTTTTTCTTTTATAATTAAAATATTATAATTATAATTTTTAGAAGTCGTCAACTAGTATTGAGGCCACTAGAAACTTAATGGTCTACGAGAGTCTGAGTAAGAGGTTTGTTGTATAAGGAAAAGACGCATCACCTTAGTGTATTTTACCTAAGGTAAGCTGCATTGTTGTTTGATTGCTTTTCAAAGTTGAATTTTATATTCGTTAGTCTTTTCTAAAGGTCAAAGTAGATCTCTTTTCATGAGGGAGTCTCTATCTCATTGGGTCAAAAATCTAATTGTTCTAAAATCAAAATTTTATCACTACATTTATTGTCTTTTTAATATCTATAGTGTACTTTATAATGTAATTTTACACCCCAATAATTGAAGTTTATAAAAAAAAAAATGAACAAAATCATTGTTGATTTTTTTTTATATTTTAGTTGAATTTTAATGGATAATTGTAAATTAGTTACAATATCTTATTTTCATTTTAAAACATGAGAAAAGATATGATTTCTTGCTTTTGTGAAAAATATGCTTAGAAAATTTTTAAAATTTGGTTATGCATGAAAACAAAAACAAAAAATGAAATGCAAATTTGTATAGTTTTTAAAAAAAAATCAGATTTTGTTTGACCCAACGAAGTGGGGCCATCAGCCATGTTAGGCCATTTCAGCCCAAATAGCTTCTCGGACTAGGCTGGACACAGGGTCCACCCTTGCCTAATGCTTACATGCATGTGAATAATAATGGTCGTAGTAGAAGAAGAAGATAATTTGACATTACTTCCATAAAGAGAATATTTGGCTGGTGACACTAGTGGCGATGACACTGAGAATGGTGGTGGTTGCAGAAAGATGAGGAAGTCTACTACAATGGAGGGTGAAAACAACACTGTCACTACCAAATAAGCTTTAAAGCATATAGCTAATTCATTTTTCTCGTTTGATTGGTGTTTGTAGAAAAAAAACTAAGGGATTAATAATATAGATAGATTACAATCCTTTTTTTTTCTCTCTTTTTAAAAATGATTGAAGAATAAAATAATAAATATTTTTAATTCAATATGTGTGTGTATCAAACAATATAATTGAATCAGTTGAATTCAAATCACATTTGAAACTGAATTCAATTCTATGCATGATTGGGTTCTAAACATTCTATATTTCTTGATAAAAAATATAAACACTAGATGGATGAAACCTTTTACATTCTTTAAGAATGAATTTCTTAATTAACAAATAAGAATTAATATATTTTAATTTTGATAAATTTGTAATTGATTTTTTTCCTTAATAAATTTTAATACAAATGATGCATATATGTAAATTATAGCTGAAATATATGAATAAGCATACATGGGATCTTGCACTAATAGCCTACAAAAAGGAAAAGGCTAAAGAAAGAGACCTTATTTATCCATGAGAGGATGAGATAATTTTTAAATGCAACATTCTATCATTCAGTATTGAATGTTCTCTTAATCATAGTTATTAAACTCAGTTTATGATTTATTTGGTTAAATAGTCTAGTCCTTGATTACCTAACTTGACTTGAGTTAACCTCGAAAAAAAGATTACATGTCATCCTAAATCCTATAATGTCTATGCCCCAGTATAAAGAATTTAAATCAAGTTGACTAACAAGAAAAACCAAAAAATTAAAAGAAAGGAAAAAAAATCCTATTTTATTAACGAAGAAACCAAACAAGGTACAAGTTTACTGATTTTATTTATGTCAACCTTTTCAAATAACCTTTGGCTAATGATATTGAACATGCTAATTCATTCTTACATGAAAGATGTACATATTCAGACCACATTGGCTACATAGGTCTTTTTATATCTATAAATCAACTTCAAAATAACTAGTTAAGTCTGATTCATTATATCTAGTTATTAAGCAGTAATTTACTTTAACAGAAATATCTGCTCCAGAGGTGAAGATGTTTCTTCATCCAGCCAAAACGAGACAAAGAGAGTGGCGCAATGGCAACATGTCTAGCAGCACCTCTCACCAATTTTTTGACAGAACTGATAAGCATTTTCCCTTAAGAATGACAAAAAAATCATAACAGTTGATTGAGATTTCAGAACCACCACCTATCATGGATTCCCAAGTTTCAACTGGATCACAAGACTCTCATAAACTTCGCCGGTGGCAAAGCTGTTTATTTCTTTTCGCATCAAATTACAGGACATGAAAATCCTTCACCCTTGCACTTCTTAGTTACATATCGACAACAGAAAAGAAATCCACTATAATCACACGTGCACATAACATCTTACAATGCATACTTGTTACAACAGAATGCCCATTAAACCACATACAGATACAAGTAGTGCTTCCCTGCTTAAGCTTTGCGGCACGCATCTCCATCGCAGATCCATCCTTCCTTTCCCTTTTCAGTTCCAGTATCTTCATCTTCCTTCAATGCACACTTGGGGTGAAGATCAAAGTCACAATGTTTGCAATAGAAAGACCAACTATATCCACTTTCCCGACAGCCATTACAACGATATGAACTGCGTTTAGTGCGTATCAGCTCATGTTCCGAATGAAGTTCGTGTTTCACTTTCTCTGGCCACCCCTTTGCCTTTTTCTCAATCTCCTCCTCCAATTGCTTTAGATGTTCCTCTGTAAATGGAAAAGCATCCGCCCCATAGGCGGCCAAGTGCATCCGAGCTTCCTTGGTAATGGTCCGGCCACTTGGGCCAATGGCTACAGCCGAAGGAATGCCTTGAATCTTGAATTTCCGGGTCAGGATTTGTTTCCTTCCATCACCAAATGGAAGGGCTAGCCAAGGCATTTCTGAATAGAACGCATCAAAGGTGGATTGATCTCTGTCACTTGAGATGAAGATCACCTCAAATGCACTTCCTTTTGCTTTAATTGTGTGGTATGCTTCAATTAGCTTGGGCAGAAAGGCACGACAAGGAGGGCACCATTGAGCTGAGAAGTAAAGAAGAATGTTCTTTCCAACCAGACCAGACACGGGGACCTAGTCAAGAGCAAACCATTAGAATTATAAAAAAGACCTTTGTTAATGAATTCATTTCTTGATAATAAGCGAGTTATTGAAAGTGATGCAATAACAACATGCGAGGATAGCATAGAGCAAAAAATTACCTTGGAACCGCTTTTGTCAATCACAAAATCATTTTCCCCGTCAACTAAAACTGACTCAAGGGTCTGCGATTCCAGTTTTGCCTTTTCAATCGCAGCTAGCTCATCAAGCTTTCCCGGTGTAAATGGGTAGGCTTCAATCCCATGGTCTTCGATTAGTTCAGCTACGTTTGGGTTCAAAGTCTTCCCATCTTGGCCAATTATGACAAGATTAGGAATGTTTCTAAGTTCAAAATACCGAGGTAGCTTATCGCAGCTCTTGTCTTTAAACGGCAATGCCAACCAAGGCATTGTCTCAAAACTCTCTTTGAAGTCGTTTTCCTCACGGTCTAGAGATATTAGGACCACTTCAAAGTTCTCTCCTTTTTCCTTGAGCCTCTTGTACAATTCCACTAGTTTAGGAGTGAATTCACGGCATATTCTATGAGCGTGGATTGAGAAATACAAGCCAACCATTTTCCCTTCAAGGTCCAGCAAAGGGATCTGCCATTACAGATAGCAAGTTTGAGAATTATGGCGTCATCGATTCAATATACAAGCTAGCTAATCGGATCAACCATTTACCTTTTTTCCATCATTTGAAATCACATAATCACGTGAGCTTGAGACCAAGATAGAGCTTATGGTTTGATTCTTCTTAGCATTCTCTTCTTGCTCTTTAAGGAAATTCAGTCTATCAAGGTTGAACGGATACCCATCCACGCCATGTTCCATGACAGTGCTGACTGCATCATCGCATGAAACCTTACCATTAGTATCTAAAATGACAAGATTAGGGATCCCCCTTACTTTGAACACTTCCTTAAGACGTTTGCGGGTCTCCGCATCAGAGAAGGGAATGGCAAGCCATGGCATTTTGGAGAAGTACTTGTTGAAGGATTCGTCATCTCTGTCAGAAGAAATGAAGACCACCTCAAAGTCCCCCTTGGATGATAGCTGTTCATACACTTCTACCAACAGTGGAGTGAAGTGACGGCATGGCCCGCACCACGAACCAGAGAAATAGAATCCCACAATCTTCCCAACCAAATTGCTGACCTTAACCTAAAAATTAATGTCTAGAATTATCAGAAGATATATTAACCCTTAACGAATCAAAATTTTATTCATGATTTCTTTTTCTTGCCAGTGAGAGAAGAAAAAAAGAAGAGCTTTTTCTTAATCATAAAAGCTTCAGAGATTGATCACCAATTTTTTTTCATATAGGGTTGCAGTCTTATATAAACATGATATCCATCTTAATCACGAGAAAAACCTACAAGTTCATATAAAAAAGGACCCAACTTATAATAAGACAAGAAAAAGTATACTTGAATAAGATCAGAGAAACAGTACCTGATCACCGTTGTTGCGGATGAGAAAGTCCCTCTCTTCTGAAGAAAGAAGGGATGAAAGGTCGTGAGAAAAGTCTTCGGTGGCCATAGCTAAGTTATGAACTACTTGAAAGGCCAGAACAATTGCCAAACAGTAAGGCGACTGGCTGGGGTTTAAATAATTTGCACGCCTAGACTAGGAAATTATTATTCAAAGACCATATCAGTGGTTGATGACATACACTTCATGACGTAGCTTCGAGGAGGTGGTATTCGCGTCAGCGATAGACTTCAACACATGTTTTGAAGTGTATTTTTCATAAAAATATATTAAAAAAAAAATTTTCAAAATATTTTTAATATTAAAATATTAAAATTTTATAAAAATAATAATAAAATAACTTGAAATAAATAAAAAATTTCAAAAATATTTTTAAAATACAAAAATAAACATGCATTTAATCTCTTTTTTTTGTTTGATTTTTAGTTTTATTCTTAGCATTATAAGTATTTTTTTATTTATATTAATTTCTTAGTGTTTTTTATAATGATCTTGATATGTTGATAAATAAAAAATTATTAAAAAAAATATTATTTTAATATATATTAGTGAAAACTATTTTATAACAATCATCACTGCATTATCACGCACCTTTATATATATATATATATATATATATATATATATATAATGAAACTATTATGTCTCTTGATAACACACACACACACAGACTATTCGATGAAGGTTTTTTTGCGTCATTTTAAAATGAGTTTTAATTAAAAAGTTAGAATTAATCTATTTTAATTTTGATATATTTGAAATTTGATTTTTGTATCAATTATTTTTAAATACAAATCAATCACCATATGTAGTAGCCTAGTTTAAATTAACAAACAATCAATTTCTATATGTTGGATCTTGCATAAGAAGCTTAAAAGAAGGCAAAAATCAAGTTGAGATACCTTATCATTTAATATTTTTTTAATTAAGAATTTAAATTTAATTATTTATTTTAGTTGGATTTTTATAAAAAGAAATTTGTGAAAATTAAATGTGTCAATATTAATTTGATATTCAATTTTACAACATAAAATCTCATTTTAATGCATACCAAAATTTAAGTATTCAAGGATCAAATCCAACAATTAAGAAAAAAAAATTTATTTGAGAAATGTTCATTTCATGCCTTTTAAGATGTTTGAGGCTTTTATTTTCTTTAATTTTTTGGTTTGAAAACATTATGTTTTAATTACATCCTAGTCTCTGAATTTCAAAAAGAATAAAGAAACTTACAGAGAGAGAGAAACAAGGTACTTAATAAGATTTCATTAACTAAAATAGCCAGTATATATATATATATATATATATATATATATATATCAATGTATTTCACCTTATAAGATAAATGTCACAACAATGTTTTTTAAGGTTTTATATAGCTAAAAAACAAGTAGATTAGGATTGAGAAAATATTTGTCTTGGGTAAAATTTTATTTTTAACACCAATTTAGGAGTTTTTTGAGTTGACTACAAGGTTAATAATTTTTTATTTGGTTTCGTTTTGGAAAAATAGAAAACCAAATTGAAAAAAAAACTTTTAAGATTTTTTAATTGAATCAAATGTGAAACTAGTTCTGTAACATCTTAAATAGTTATAGACAATCACCACATGATTTTCTTATGGGATTTCCATTTAATCGATGATTTTATTTCCAGTTCAAAATAGTTGACTAGTTTAAATTACTCAATCTAAACACTCAACCAATTCTCAAAAACCATATTAGAACCTTAATCAATCAATAAAATGATTGACTGGTTCTACTGACCAAATTAAAAACATGATTTTAAATGTTTATTCTATCTAAACAATATATCTATTTGTTTGACATACTTAATCGAGTTGACTGGTTAAACCAAAATATTACACTTCTGATTTTGATTCTATCCTAACGTTGAGAATTGCATATAACTCTCATAAACTAATAATATTTCTATTGAATTTTCGGTAGAATCTCTTTGATACTAAGACATCCTGAGTTACGACTAGAAGTTTTTCACTTTGATTCTCATCAATTAATATCTAAACCATTGTTCAATCATCATGGACTCATCTCATCATGGGCTTAGAGTATTTCTAATTTTGATTTATAATATTTCATTTATCATAATCTTTTTTTTTTCAAAAATTATATATATACACAAATACTCAATTCATATAGAAGTAGCATAACATAATCACATGCATTCATAATCTTAATACAACAAAAATGATATGATAAAGTGTCAAAATTCAATGAAAATGATCTTTAATAAGGTTAGTATTAATACATTTTCACTTTACAATACAAAAGGATTGTAAATTGTATATTTATTTAAACTTAACAAAAGTATTCTTACTGTTATATCATTCAACTCATTGATATGAAGTATCTGTAATTAGTTTGTCTCATAATAAAATAAACTAACTATATAGAATAGTCAAACAAGAAAAACAACATTAATAACACATTTTAGTTATATCTTGTTAATTTCAATCAAATTATTTTTTATGAATAAATTGAATTCCTTCTAATACAATTTAATCATGGTTATCTTTAACCCAATATTATTAATCCTTTTTTGGGCTTAATCTTACATTTCTATTTGTTTCTCACATTACCCTTTTCTAGGTAATGAGCTCTCTATCTATTTTCTTCACATTACATCTTTCACTAGATATCTAGTTCCTTTGGCCATTACCATGCACTAGTCTCATTATAAAAATACTAAGTTTTTTGCCCATTACCATGCACTAGTCTTACTATATATATATATATACACACACACACACACACCCATTACCATGCACTACTCCTATTATTGAAAAGCTAGTTTAACTCATTGAATTCATAACACTTTTCTACATTTACAAATAACTAATATAATAAAGAAGGCAAATAAAAGCGTTAAGATATTGATCTACCTATTATAGAATTTCTACCATACCTCCCTACTACCACACAATTCTTGTGGCCTCTCATGGATTCACAAGCATACCATATTATTTTTCAATAAATGCACGTTTTATATAATAATAATAATTAAGTTTGCAAAATGTTTTTTTTCTCTTTCCATTAAGGGGGTTAAAAAATCTTGAGCCTTTTCTTAATCATAAAAGCTTTAGAAAGGGGACATGAATAAGATAAGAGAAACCTGTGTGCTGAAAGCAGTACCTGATCACCATTGTTGCGAAAGAGAAAGTCCCTTTCTTCTGAAGAAAGAAGCAATGAAAGATCGTGAGAACCGTCTTCATTAGCCATTGCTCTGTGTAAACTACTCAAAAGGCTAGAACAATCCTATTGCTATGTGGTGGGACTTGCAGGGTAAAGTTCCTTTTAAATTACTTGCAGGACAAGCCTCAAAAACTCTTATTTTAATTTGTTTTTTAATATATTTTTTATTTTTAATATCAATATATAAAAATATCTAAAAATATTTTATAAAATCAATTTAGAAAAAAAAAATCTTTCGAAACAAAAACTTTTGAAATGAAAAAACAAATGTTCCTTACTAATGACTCAAATCGTGGAGTTGGTAATTAGTTATTATAGAATATATTAGTGGTTTTTTTAAAAAAGATATTTTAGAATAGTATTTTTATTTTTTAAATAAATATTTTAAATACTAATTAATCAAATTAAATTTAAAATATATAGAAATATTATAAAAATAATAAATAATTAATATAGAAGAACATAGACATCAAAATATAATCAAAAGAAACAAGAGAGAAATACCTTTATTATTATAAACTCTTGTATTTTTTCATAGTGTAAAGAATACAGGACAACAAGTCTATTTATAGAAGAATAAAATGAGCCCAAGAGTTATGGAAATCTAAGAGACTAAACTCTAGTCATGGATATTCAATACACATAAATATGAATTTATAACACTTAACCTTAAATGACCATGTACTTTAAAATTCAATAAAGGACTTTATATGAATACTTTAAGATCCATATATGAATACTTCATGATTCATCAAAACAATGTGAAATTACCTCATTAAAACCTTGCAAAGAAAAACCTAGTGAGAAAAAACCTAAACGAAAGAAAAGGAGTACAATTTGCATTGACTTTCCCTCAAAAGTACATGTCTTATGATAAATTTTAAGATGACACATTCCAATATTATGGACATATTTCTTGAAAGTTGAGGCTGGCAAAGACTTTGTAAATAAATCTGCTAAATTATCACTTGACCTATTTGTTTGATATCAATTTCTCTGTTTTGTTAGAGCTCGTGAGTATAAAAGAACTTTGGTGAGATATGATTTATTTTGTCTTCTTTAATATAGTCTCCTCTAAGTTGAGTGATATAGACAACATTTTCTTCAAACAATATTGTAGCACTATTTTCAATGGCTGACAATCCATATTTTTTTTCTTTAAATGCTGGATAATTGATCTTAACCATATACATTCTCGACTTGCTTCATATGTCACAATAATATCTTACTGATTTGATGAAGTAGCCAGTAATGCTTGTTTGACAAATCTCCAAGAAATTACAGTACCGCCATAGATAAATAGATAACCTGTTTGTGATTTTTTTTTGTAGGGATCAAAGAGATAATCTGCATCTACATATCCAATTAATTATGAATTTGATCCATAGTAAAATACTCCCATTTTGGTTTTTCTGGGAAGATAGCAAAATATATGTTTCACTTCATTTCAATGTCTTTTTATGGGAGTGAAACCATATCTTGCCAATAAATTTACTATAAAGATATATATGGTCTTGTACAATTTATAAGATAAATAAGTGTTCAAATAACACTATGATATTGTACTCCAGGACCAAGAATTTCTTCATCCTCTTCTCGAGGTCGAAAAGGGTCTTTTTTTCACATTAAGTGATCGAATAACCATAGGTGTGCTCAAAGGATAAGCATTATCCATATAAAAATGCTTTAAGACTTTTTATGTATACATCGATTGATATACAAATATTCCATTTGAAAGATTTCAATCTGTAAACCAAGACAAAACTTTCATTCCGAGATCTTTCATCTCAAATTCATTTTTCAAATAGGTTGTATTTTATGTGAGCTCTCCAAAAGTACCAATAATATTTAAATTATCAACATATATTGTAATAATAACAAATCAATATATTGTTTTCTTAATAAAGATGCAGGGACAAATCTTGTCATTATCAAACCCTTTTTGTAAGAGGTATTCATTAAGAAGATTATACCACATCCAGCCAGATTGCTTCAACCCATATAATTTTTTTTTTGTAATTTAATAGATTAAACACTTCTGGGTTCATTACAAAAGGCTTTTAGCGTTGTAAATCCTTCAGGAAATTTTATATGGATGTCTTTATCTAATGATCCATATAAATATGCTGCAACTATATCCATTAAACACATATTTAATATTTTTGAGACCGCTAAACCAATTAAAAATTTGAAACTGATTACATCCATCACTAGAGAATAAGTTTTCTCATAATCAATGTTGGGTATCTGCGAAAAACCTTGTGACACAATTTGTTCTTTATATCACATAATTTCATTATTTTCATTGTGTTTTCTAACAAAAACCCACTGATATCCAACGGGTATAACACCTTTAAGTGAATGGGATACAGGTCCAAATAATTCACGTTTTGCAAGTGAGTTTAACTTTTTTTGGATTGCTTCTTTCCATATTGGCCAATCATTTCTATGTTGATATTCTTCAACAGTTTGTAGTTCAAATTCATCATCACTTCTGGTGATGCCAAAAGAAATCTTAAATGCAAATACATCATCTATGATAATTTTATCTCATTCCAAAATCTCTCCTATATGAATGTAGTTTTTGAGATCTCATTATTTTCACGTTCTCTTCAAGAGGTCCCTCTTCAGGGGGGTCAGTATTAGGAGATGATTTGGACACAAGATTTGATGTTTATTTTATGAATGAGGACACTTTAAGAGTATCATCATCTATTCATTGGAGTTTTTTTTTTCTAGGATATTTTTTCTTTGGCTCCAATAGGTCTTTCGCGCTTCAGGTGTGATATAGATTCATTTGCTGCTATGTTGACCTTTTTTTCTTCAGGAATTTCAATTCTAAATGGAGCATTTGCAGCAGGAATATGAGATTTAACTACATTTTCACTACTGGTGAAAATATCCGATAATTTATATGAAATATTTTATAAATGAATTATCCTTTGAACTTCAAATTCACATTGATTTGTCCTTGGATTAAAATGAGATAACTTTGGGTTATTCCAAGTAATTTCTTGTCATGTTTCAGGCACAAAATTTGATAACTTTGGGTTATTGCAAGTAATTTTTTGCTGTACTTCAGGCATTGAATTTGCTTTCCCTAATGATGGGGAAATATTCTCATTAAAATGGTAGTCTTCAAAACATTTCTTAAAAACATCACCAATTAAAAGTTCAATGAATCTAATGATATATGGAGAATCAAAACCAAAATAAATTCTTATTCTTCGTTATAGACCCATTTTAGTTCTTTGTGAGGGTGTTAAAGACACATATATTGTATAACTAAATGTTCATAGATGAAATATATTTTGTGATATACCATAAACAAGTTGTAAAGGAGAATACTTATGGTAAGCACTTGTTCTAATTCTAACTAGTGATGTAGCATGTAATATAACATGTCCACAGACATATGCATACAATTTTAATTTCATAAGTAATTGTCTTGTAATTAATTAAAATCTCTTTCAAAATGATTATGCTAGACTATTTTGAATATATACATGAGCAACAGATGTTCAACATCATTTCCAATAGAACTGCAAAAACTATTAAATGTTTGGGAAGTAAACTCACCAACATTATCTAGTTGAATTTTCTTGATAGGATAATTAAGAAATTATGCTTGTAGTATGAAAAATTATGCTATTAATCTAGCAAATGCAATATTTCAACTCAAAAGAAAACAATCATGTGACCATTTACTTGATGCATCAATCAATATCATAAAATATCTAAAAGGTCCACATGGTGGATGAATAGGCTCGCATATATCTCCTTGAATTCTTTCAAGAAAAGTTGGTGATTTTATACGAACCTTTGATGGAGATGATTTGATAATGAATGTACCTTGATAACATCCAACACATGAATTTTCACTTGGTAAAAGAATCTTCATGTTTTTTAAAGGATGCCCATATGAATTCTCAATAATTTGTCTCATCATTATTGATCCTAGATATTCAAGTCGATCATGCCAAAATATAAATTGTTTTGGGTTGAAACACTTCTAGTATTTCACAACGTTTAATTCAATAGATTTTCTCATAACCCAATTTCTAGGTTATTCTCCAAAATCTATAAAAAAATAACAAACATAAAATAAAAGGGGTGTAAAATTGAATATCATAGTCAGTTTATGATTATCTTTGGAATTTGTTCAAAATATCAAAAAAAATAAAAATTATTTTGTTTTAACTATCAGGGTGTAAAATTACAATGTAAAGTGCACCAATAGATAAGAAAAAAAAATTAACTGTGGTGTAAAATTACATTGTAAAGTACACCCATGGGGAATTTTTTTTTTGAAAATACAGTGTAAATTTTTTTTTGGTTAGTCTTTAACTAGTAATGAGGTAGAGACTATCTCACGAAGAGAGATTTATGTCAAACTTTAGAAAAGACCAATAAAAATTCAAATTTAGAAAAATAATCAAATAACAATGCAACTTGCCTTAGGTAGGGTGCACTGGGGGTGATGCGCTTTCCCCTTGCACAAAAGTCCCTTTACTCGGACTCTCACAGATTAATAGGTTTCCTAGTGACCATAATACTAGATGGTGACTCCTGATAATTATAGTTGTAACTTTTACGATTATAAACACACCTCCATTTTCATCATGCATTGTGGTGGGGCATGAAGCGCAAAAAAATCATCGTCGCGACAAATTTCATGATCGTATAATAAATTTGGAAGAGAAAGCTGGTATTTTCTCAAGTACAAGCTTCTTATCTGAAATACATGTAGTAATATAAAGATATTTTTTTCATTTGTTGTTTCAATATGATAACCATTAGCATATATATATATATATCTTTAAAATTGAGTAAATTTCTTCTAAAATTATATTAATATAATGCATCTTTGATGCTCAGTCTTGTGTTATTTGGTAACACAAAATTAGATTTTCTAGAGCCTTTAATCATGTACACTGGACTTGATATTGTAGTGACATTAGCTTTGGTTAATGTCAAATACTCAAAGCATTTATTTTCTTTAAGAATTATGTGCGTTGTTGCATTGTCTGTCAGATATAAATTTTCATCATGAAAAGCCATGTCACTATTCAAAAGATAATCAAAGTTTATTATTTAACTTGAGCCAAACTGATAATGTTTATTGTAAACAAAATAACATAAAATAAGAGCTATTATTCATCTCTAATGATTCCACCACTAAGCATGTTTTCTATCTTATCCGAGTTTTCAAAGAAATCAGAAACATCAATATAAGCACTATGATTTTCAAAAACATCTTTATGAATAAAATTAGTCTCAACTGTGTATTGTTTCAAATAAGCTTGATGTAAATTTGTAAGATGTTTTATACGAAAGGTATGACCAATGGCCATGCATGCCTATGACACTTCTAGATTTATGCAAATTCTTGCCTTTTCTTGTCTAACTTCATTGTGTCTCCACTTTTGGTGGTATGACAGGTTGCTTTTTAAGGATAATATCTTCTCCTTTTCCATTTTTTTTTCATACTTATATCCTTGGTTCTTTATTGTTTTCTGGACAAAATTTCCATTCACTTTAAGGAATAGTTTAAAATATTTTAAAATTATGCATTTTATATTATTGCTGCAAAATAATGTTTGAGGCATGAAAAATAGAGAATGTTTTCTCAAATATTTTATCGTATATGATATCTTTACCACAGAATTTTAGCTGTGAGATAATGTTAAAAGGAGCAGAATTATATATTCACTAATCGATTTAAAATCTTGCAACTTCAGGTGCAACCAATCATAATGACCTTGAGGAAGTATGATAAACTTTGGTAGCCATATCTTTTATTTAGATATTTCCATATATTATTTCTTTCATTGTCTCTTAAATATTCATAACTTCCAGATGAATCTCGACGTCAATATTTCATGACAAATAATTATTTCTAAAAATATCAAAAGCAAAAAAAAATCAAGTTTTGTCTGATTTGATATAATCTTTATCTATAAAAACAAGAAATAACTTATTAAATAAAATCATGAAGATAAAAGAAGAAGACAAAAGTTCAGTCTTTCAAAATTATTATTTATTCAGCTTGAGAAATACTAGTTCTTCAGGTTTTGCATTTAATTTATTTAATCTTTCAGGAAAAATATTAGTTCTTCAGGAATTGTTTTTAATTTATTTAATTCTTGAAGAAAATCATTCCTTTAAGACTATTATTTTTTAGCTTTAGAAATACTAGTTCATCAAGAACTGTATTTAATTTATTTAATTCTTCAAGAACTGGTGATACTAGTTCTCCAGGAATTTTTTTTAATTTATTTAATTCTTCAGGAACTTGTAATACTCATTCTTCAGGAACTATAAATCTCTTTCTATGAATAATAGTGAAATAATTTGCCAAAAATAAATTACAATAATGAAAAGTGAAAATATTAAAATT
This sequence comes from Salix dunnii, assembly GCA_015731905.1. Classification (NCBI taxonomy): domain Eukaryota; kingdom Viridiplantae; phylum Streptophyta; class Magnoliopsida; order Malpighiales; family Salicaceae; genus Salix; species Salix dunnii. Next base: position 4,000,208 of record CM027668.1, on the reverse strand, counting down.
AATATAAGATGGTTAGAGTATTGTGCTGATAATGTGTTATAAAAAAAATTAACATAGAAGAGTATAAACATCAAAATATAATCAAAAGAAACAAAAGAGAAATATCATTCCTATTATAATTTTTTTTTTCAGAGTATAAAAAATACAAAATAAGAAGTCTATTTATACGAAAAAGAAATGGACCTAAAAATTATGAAAATTTAAAAGACTAAAATCAAGAATCATAAAATATTCAATACATATAAATATAAATTTATATCAAAAATAAATTAATTAAGGTCGATGAAATTCTAATACAATTCCCACTAGCATCAACTAAACAAAAGGACAAAGTCTCCATGACATGGTATCAAATCACGTGCTTCAACGAATCTCCTTTTGCTTAATTTTTAAGAAAAGAAAAGAAAACGTCTTATTCGAACCTGTTTGCAAATATATGTTTAATTTTTAATGTTATCTTATCTTAGATGTTTTTATTTTAGTCAAGATGGCAGGGCTTGGCAGGTTACTGTGATGACTCATGCCTAGGAATTTTGATGTCGCCGAGGAAACTGTCGCCGAGGAAACTGCCATTGGTAGGTTACTGTCATGAGTCATGTCTAGGAATTTTGATGTCGCCGAGGAAGTTTCCTTGGCGCGTCACTGGCTGTGGAATATATCCACCCAGCTTGACCTTACGTCTCTTTACCAAGGATGAGATTCAGAGTGACAAGATAATTGATTGATGGATGGAATATTGATAACTATGATTAAATGATCCGGGAGGAGTCAGTTTCATTGATTGATGGAATATTGATAACTACGATTAAATGATCTGACCAAGATAAAGTAAAATTGATAACTATGATTAAATATACTTAATCACGTTGTTTAACGAATCTCCTCTTGTTTAATTTTTAAGAAAAGAAAAAAATATTATTTTTTTAATTTTTTTTCCTGTGTATTTTCTCTTTTATCTCTAGCTTTAGAAGCTTTTTATCTATTAAAATACAAAGAGTTTGCTTTATATCCTCTCATTCTGCGGGAGATAAAGCTTGAAGTTAGCAAGTCATTATACAAAATCTCAAGGACGATTTGGTGGGGGTCACTACTCTAAAAAGCCGTGCATGGTGCATGTCCGGTGGAGTAAGTCCTGGTCTCCGGTATGCTTTAATAATTGAACTTTGTACTGTATCCTTGGTTTGTAAGAACGATGTTTTATTTATAAATTTAAATTAAAAAAATATACTTATAAATTTATAAATTTAAATTAAAAAAATATATTTATAAATCATTTTGATACGTAGATAACGAAAGAAATTTTGATTGGAACAAAGAGGGTGGCGCAATGGCATCACGTCTAGCAGCATTTTCCTTTAGGAATGACAAAAACCTCGTAACAATTGATTGAGAATTGAGAACCACCACCTGCCTGCCATGGATTCCCAAGTTTCAATTGGATCACTGGATTCACATAAACTTCGCCGGTGGCCAAGTTATTTATTTCTTTTTCGTACCAAGTTACAGGACTTCAGAAAGACAACATCTATAATCACACATCCAATTAATATCTTACATAGAACACTTATTACAGCATAACTCCCATAAAACCAGATACAAAAGCACTACTTAAAACATTGCGGCACACATCTCCATTACAGATCAATCCTTCCTTTCCCTTTTCAGTTCCAGTATCTTCATCTTCCTTCAGAGCACACTTAGGGTGAAGATCAAAGTCACACTGTTTGCAATTGAAAGACCAACTATATCCACTTTCCCCACGTCCATCACATTTATATGAACTGCGTTTAGTGCGTATCAGCTCATGTTCAGAATGAAGATCGTGTTTCACTCTCTGGCCATCCCTTTGCCTTTTTCTCAATCTCCTCTTCCAATTGCTTCAGGTGTTCCTCTGTAAATGGAAAAGCATCTGCCCCATAGGCTGTCAAGTGCTTCCGAGCTTCCTTGGTAATGGTCCGGCCACTTGGGCCAATGGCTACAGCTGTAGGAATGCCTTCAATCTTGAATTTCTTGTTCAGGATTTGTTTCCTTCCATCACCAAATGGAAGGGCTAGCCAGGGCATTTCTGAATAGAACGCATCAAAGGTGGATTGATCTCTGTCACTTGAGATGAAGATCACCTCAAATTCACTGCCTTTTGCTTTAATTGTGTGGTATGCTTCAATTAACTTGGGCAGAAAAGCACGACAGGGAGGGCACCATTGCGCTGAGAAGTAAAGAAGAATGTTCTTTCCAACTAGACCAGACACGGGCACCTAGTCAGGAGCAAACCATTAGAGTGAAAAAAACGACCTTAGCTGATGAATTCATTTCTTGATAATAAGCAAGTTAATGAAAGTAATGCAATAGCAACGTACAGATTACCTTGGAACCACTTTTGTCTATCACAAAATCATTTTCCCCATCAACCAAAATTGACTCAAGCGTCTGTGATTCCAGTTTTGCCTTTTCAATCTCCTCCAATTGCTTCAGGTGTTCCTCTGTAAATGGAAAAGCATCCGCCCCATAGGCTGTCAAGTGCTTCCGAGCTTCCTTGGTAATGGTCCGGCCACTTGGGCCAATGGCTACAGCTGCAGGAATGCCTTCAATCTTGAATATCTTGTTCAGGATTTGTTTCCTTCCATCACCAAATGGAAGGGCTAGCCAGGGCATTTCTGAATAGAACGCATCAAAGGTGCATTGATCTCTGTCACTTGAGATGAAGATCACCTCAAATGCACTGCCTTTTGCTTTAATTGTGTGGTATGCTTCAATTAGCTTGGGCAGAAAGGCACGACAAGGAGGGCACCATTGAGCTGAGAAGTAAAGAAGAATGTTCTTTCCAACCAGACCAGACACGGGGACCTAGTCAAGAGCAAACCATTCGAATTATAAAAAAGACCTTCGCTAATGAATTCAATTCTTGATAATAAACGAGTTATTGAAAGTAATGAAATAACAAGAAGCGAGGATAGCACACAACAAAAAATTACCTTGGAACCACTTTTGTCAATCACAAAATCCTTTTCCCCATCAACCAAAACTGACTCAAGCGTCTGCGATTCCAGTTTTGCCTTTTCAATCGCAGCTAGCTCATCAAGCTTTTCCGGTGTAAATGGGTAGGCTTCAATCCCATGGTCTTCGATCAGTTCAGCTACATTTGGGTTCAAAGTCTTCCCATCTTGGCCAATTACGACAAGAGTAGGAATGGTTTCAAGTTCAAAATACCGTGGTAGCTTCTGGCAGCTCTTGTCCTTAAACGGCAACGCCAACCAAGGCATTGTCTCAAAACTCTCCTTGAAGTGTTTTTCCTCATCGTCTAGAGATATCAGGACTACTTCAAACTTCTCTCCGTTTTCCTTGAGCCTCTTGTACAATTCCACTAGTTTAGGAGTGAATTCACGGCATATTCTATGAGCGTGGATTGAGAAATACAAGCCAACCATTTTCCCTTCAAGGTCCAGCAAAGGGATCTGCCATTACAGATAGCAAGTTTGAGAATTATGGCGTCATCGATTCAATATACAAGCTAGCTAATCGGATCAACCATTTACCTTTTTTCCATCATTTGAAATCACATAATCACGTGAGCTTGAAACCAAGATAGAGCTTATGGTTTGATTCTTCTTAGCATTCTCTTCTTGCTCTTTAAGGAAATTCAGTCTATCAAGGCTGAACGGATACCCATCCACGCCATGTTCCATGACAGTGCTGACTGCATCATCGCATGAAATCTTACCATTAGTATCTAAAATGACAAGATTAGGGATACCGCTTACTTCGAACACTTCCTCAAGACGTTCGCGGGTCACCGCATCAGAGAAGGGAATAGCAAGCCATGGCATTTTGGAGAAGTATGTCTTGAAGGATTCATCATCTCTGTCAGAAGAAATGAAGACCACCTCAAAGTCCCCCTTGGATGATAGCTGTTCATACACTTCTACCAACAGCGGAGTGAAGTTACGGCATGGCCCGCACCACGAACCAGAGAAATAGAATCCCACAATCTTCCCAACCAAGTTGCTGACCTTAACCTAAAAAATAATGTCTAGAATTATCAGAAGATATATTAACCCTTAACGAATCAAAATTTTATTCATGATTTCTTTTTCTTGCCAGTGAGAGAAGAAAAAAAGAAGAGTTTTTTCTTAATCATAAAAAAAGACGCCACTTATAATAAGACAAGAAGAAGCATGCTTGAATAAGATCAGGGAAACCCCTATGCTAAAAACAGCACCTGATCACCGTTGTTGCGGATGAGAAAGTCCCTCTCTTCTGAAGAAAGAAGCGCTGAAAGGTCGTGAGAAACGTCTTTGATGGCCATAGCTAAGTTATGAACTACTTGGAAGGCCAGAACAATTGCCAATCAGTAAGGGGACTGCCTGGGTTTAAATAATTTGCTCGCCAGGACTAGGAAATTATTTTCCAGAGACAATGTCGAGTGATGACGAAGACATTATGACGTCGATTCGAGAAAGTTCTATTATCGTCAGCGATAGACTTAGAAGCATGTTTTTTTAAAATGATTTGAGGTGAAATTAATTATTTTTTAAAGTGTAGAAAATATATTAAAATAATATTTTAAAAAAAAAATTAAAACTACTCAGAATTTGCACTCCACTTGCCAACCAGGAATGGGACTACCTGGGTTTAAATAATTTGCACGACAGGACTAGGAAATTATTGTTCTCAGACAATGCAGGGTGATGACGAAGACATGACGTAGATTCGAGAACGTCAGCGATACACTTGATTTTATTAGGTAATTTTAATTGAGTGTTTAGATAAAATTATATTGGTTTTTAAAATATTTTTATTTAAATATTTTTTTTATCGATATATCAAAATAATATAAAAATATTAAATAAATAATTTAAAATAAAATTTTAATTTTTTTCAAAAATATTTTTTAAAGAAACGACACAGGTTAAATTTGTTCCGCATTAGTGACCTGTGATTCAGGAATGCTGGATGAGAGAACAGCGACAGATGCGTGCGTTTTAATTCAACCTTTACTCCCTTTAATTTAAAATTGTGAAAGAGATGTTAAGATTTCATTGTCAATTAGTTTGTAATATCCCAATTAATATTTCTGTAAGAAAATCTTTATATTTTGAATTGAGAGGCCATGCTTGATGTCAAGATTTTGCCTACGAAAATACCAATCTGACAAGATTTTGCCATTACATTTCCAGACCCCGCCGGAGCTCCAAACAGGAAAAGGAAACAAGGGTTCAACAGGAGGATAAAACATTCAACGCTTAAGAGACCAAGGAAAACAAGTCAACTAGGACACTTGCCACAGATGAAAATAATAATAATAAAGGAAGGGCACAAGGCAATCTGGATAATTTTCAAACGGCCGATCATTATCAAGGACTATTTTGCGATATAAAACTGTGATGAAAAAAAATAGATTTCATCAAAATCGCCAAGAAATTTCTCAAAAAACAATGAAATAAAGCATAATTCGTAACCAACTTACAAGATGCATATAAAAATGTTATCATTCTATAAGATACGCAACAAAATCCGTCCTTCCAAACAAAAAACACAGAAATCAAAAGGAATCCTCGCTGAACTAAGATCGATGCTCAAGCGGAAGCTTGAGACTTCTTTGACTTGCTGGTTGCTAGCTGGGTCTCAGGCTGCCATACCAGCATGCAGAATTAGAATGGAAGAACAAAAAACACTAGTATATTAATTAAATCATCTACCAATTAGAAAGAAAGAAATTACCTCTTTCTTAACTGGCTCTTCCTTTTCAGACAAAGTTAACTCAATGTGGCAAGGACTGGACATGTAAGCTGGAAAGGAAAAAATAGATTCCTATGAATAAAGATGGAAATGTAATTGTAAATTAACTAATAAGAATCTAATCAAAACAAGCATACGATTAATTCTTCCATGAGCCCGATAAGTACGACGCCTCTGCTTCTGTGCCTGATTCACCTGGATGTGAGAAATGTAGAGAGCATCCACATCCAAACCCTTGACCTGGAAAAGTAAGAAATATCAGTAAAATGGCAAGCAGAAGATGATGAGAAGGTGACGTGATATACCTCGGCATTGCTCTCTGCATTCTTGAGTAAATCCAGGATGAACTTGGCAGACTTGGCAGGCCATCGTCCTTGACCGTTAGAGTGCCTGTTCTTTGCTTGTGCAGTACGTCCAACTCCACCACAGAACCGTCGGAATGGAATGGCCTGTTTGTGAGCCATAACATCTTCCAAGTACCTCTTAGCCTTGACCAGGGGCAACTTCTTTAGAGAAAAAGCTGTCTCCCTTGTATTCTGCATAACATTAAAAAGGATGCAGATTTCAAAACAAGCTTATAAAATCTATCAATGGAGGAAACATGATAAAAATCACGGTCATCCAATACATGCAATGACCAGTCAGTTCTTAAGAATACATACTTAAAGCAATTGCGAGAAAAAGATATTCAGAATTGATGGTCAGAGTATCATAGGATAGAAATCAATACATGCATGAAAAAACATGAAAATGAAAGCAGTTGTTCCATCATTTACTGAACCTTGAGCCACCAAAAACAACAGAGGTTCACCCAATAACAATGCAATTAATTTTCCTGAAGTTTATGAGAGCCCTGTTAACAAAAAGGCAACAAGACACTGCTTTTTTTATCAGGTTAGGAATCGCAACAGAAAAAATTGGAGAGCTTTTTGGTGGTCACAACCAAAACATGTCAATCATAGACGAAATGCAGAAAAACATACAGTGCTCTCCATTTCTTGTTAATGAAATGTTCAATACCTCACTTCTCAAATCTTCCACGTGATCTTGTTTACCAGAAAAGTGATTTCATTTTTACTTGATTCAAATTGCCAACAAAAGAAGATACAACTATCAACACAAACAATGAGATAACCCAAACAAAGATTGGTGATTGTTAATTTAAGACTTCACACTCCTCATAGCAAATAGACCCAGCCATAATATGATTTAAGTTGTTTCCTGAAAGTGAGAGGACACCATGTATTTCACCAGTTGCGACGCAAATAGCTCTTCAACAAAAGCAAAAATAGGTCAAAATATCAATTAACACCGGCATTAGCCGAAACACATATACTAATTAATTGAACCTATCAAAAACTATTCATATAAACAAAATTCTAGCAAGAAAATGTTACATTGTTTACTGAACCCTCTGCCACAGAAAAATGCAGGGGTTCACCCAATAACATTGAAAGTTATTTCCCTGAAGTTTACGAGAGACCTGTTCACACAGGCAACAGACCCCTGCTTTTTTCATCAGGTTTTACTAACAAATCAATTCTGTTGTCCTTCAGATAACAATGGCCATACAAAACAAACCAGCATAAAACAAAACGCGTATATTAATTAATTAAACCTATCAAAACTATTCATATGAACGAAATTTTAGTATCAAAATGTGTCATCGTTTACTGAACCTTCAGGCACGAAGAAAAATAACAGAGGTTCACCCAATAACAATGAAACTGATTTCCCTGAAGTTTACGAGAGACCTGTTCACACAGGCAACAGACCCCTGCTTTTTTCATCAGGTTTAACTAATAATCAACTTTTTGTTCTTCGTACAATAACATCCATACAAAACAAAACCCATCAGCACTCTACATCCGGTACCTTGAAGTGAACTCTGAGGTTAGAGCCCCTTGCCTTGCAAGCTGCAAGAAAAGCACAGGCACAAAAACATCAGATTACGATCTCCTTCAGTGATAAGCACGCACGGGAAATCCAAATAGAAGAATATTAGTTGACTTACATTTGGTGGGGTTATCAGGCTCTCTAGAGTACTTAACCTGAAAAAAGAAAAACAAGAGACATGGTGTGATTTAGTGATGCGGAGATTCAAAGTAAGAAAGGTGGAGAAAAAGAGAAGTGGAGGTTTACCATGGTGGCTGGTCCTTCTGCCTTGCCGAAGCTGGAGAGACGTTGATTTGGTGGCTTTAGCAGAGGAGGGGCGGAGAGGTAGCTGAGTACGGTATATATAGGGTTGCGAAATGAAAGAAACCCTAATTCTAGCTACAGACTAACTTCAGCGCTGCTCCTTCTGGGCTTGGAGTTTTTTGTTCGGCTTATGTCTTTTGAAGCCCACCTCTCTCCTGTTTTTTTTAGGTTTAGCATGTTTTACTTTTTAATTTTTTTAGTATATTTTATTTTTAATGATTTTGAATGTTGATGTTAAAACTTTTAAAATATTTTAAAACAAAAAATATTTTATAAAAAATATCTAACACCATAAAATCAAATATAAATTCAATAAACAAGCACAAAGACTTGATAATAAAATATTTGAGATGTAGTTGAGGTCATGGCCTAGCGGAGGACAGGACTTGTTCCCTTCTTTTACACTCAGGTTCGATCCTCTCTGTACATATCTGTCACCCCTGTGGTGCCTTGCTTGTTCACTGGGCTTGCAGGGTATTTAATGGATCCTAGGATTTGTTGTGGTACATGTAAGCTAACTCGTACACCCGATTATAAAAAAAAAAAAAAAAAGTATATGAGAGGTATATGAGAGGTTCAATAGCCTACTAATTAAGAAGTATTTTTTTTTTTTTTACACAAGATAATTCATGCTTTCATACATATTTTTTTTTTATTTTAATGATTTTAAAGCTACAATCCCATGTATCAATGTTGTATATTAAAATACTATATAATAAATGTTTCAATTATTGATTCCAAAATTCGAATTAAATAACAAATACACTTATTATTATCCACCAAACGAATTCCTTAAAATTAATTTTCATATATCAATAAGATGGATAGCTCCTCCTAGGGTTTACATAAGAATTTTGTGCGTATAACCCAATGAGGATAAATAATCCTATCCTTTACTTGCTTGGTTTTTAATTTTCTACTTTTTTATTCAAATAAATATTGATGTCCCCTTTTCTAAACAAGCGGGTGGAAGAGTGTAACAATCTGGCTACTCTCGCCAAGAGAGCTGAAGACGAAGGTGATAAATACCTTCCCCGATAAGCTATTCTGCAAAAGTAAGGGACAAGTATTAGCGTGGAGGGTGGAGATGCAGTGATGTACAGCTTATGTGGACGGTTGTAGATGAATAAAGTCTGGTGCTGACAGGTGGCAGTAAATGGAAAGAAGGAAGGAACGGTGTCGTTTTACAGCTCCGAAAATAACAAGGAATAAATAAATAAATATAACTCTAATTACCACAAGATAGTGGAGAAAAAGTTATAAAAAAGAAGGGAAGGGTCAGCTTCAGGAACACCAGAGGAAAATTACTTTAAAGTACATCATTTATTTCAAGGAGACCCAGACTACCTCGAATTTGCCTAGAATGTTTTTAGTGTTTGCTTTAGTTTTTGCTTTTATTTGTCTTTCCACTTTTGATAAACCTAGACAAAAAAAAATAGTTATTTCCCTCTACAAAAATTAAATAAAAAACCCGAGACAAGACTCTCACCCAAAAAAGCATTATAATTTTATTGAGAAGTGCGACAACGAGGCTCAGATTGCTGGATCCTGAAACCACTTGAAGATGGTTCAATTTATGTTTATGATTATAGTTCTTGGTTGATCGTTCGTTAAACTAATGATAGCTGAAAAAAGGTGTTTCATGCTATGCTATGGATCACAGCAGCTTCAGGATCATAGTAACACCTTGTTCAATTTTTGGTCAGTTTCAGGATTGGTCGTCAAATTAATGATAGTATGTGTGGGATTTATAGAAATATACTTATTATTATCCACTAAAATTCGAACCAAGTTTTGGGCATGTTTATACATTGGAAATTAAAAAATCCAGAGAATTAGAAAATGTAGCTGGACATGAAGCTAGAATAAGTAGCGACATCTGCCCAATCTGGGAAAAGGCCTTTCAATCTCTCTACTTCATCATCTAAAACTTGGTCTACCACAGCAACTTCCACCCGCAAGTCATCAGAACTGCTGGCCTGTTCTTCCCAAAGAGAATAGAAAACAGAATTGAACTGTGTAATACAATAATCTTTGTAGCCTAACCAAATCAAGGACAGAACTTTACCTCTAACCAGAAAGTCCAGTTTGCTTGGCTGGTTCCACTAAGTCTCAATATGTAGGATGGCGGACCACCGTCCACTATTTCAGGATCTGTGCGATTTCCAGGGTGATTACTAGCACAACAGCAAAGCAAAATGCTCGTAAGAAAAAGTGGAATCTTAGACTTTCATACCTGGAAGCATGTTGTCTGCAAATGACCAGCTTGATAAAGGACCGGTGATGTTAAGGATTGAAACCCAAACCTCCTCCAGATCACTAAAAGGACACAATATATGAAGATAAAAATTAACACATCTGAACAAGTTATGTTATAAAGGATATCTATGCTCTAGGAAATAACATACAGACACGAGTATTCATGAGAACACAAGGTTAAATTTGAATTTGAAACTACACTTTTTTTTGTTGTTTCACTCCTGATGCAGACACTTCAAATTTCAGCCCCATGTCTAAAATTTATAGAGCATATCCATTAAACATATAATGCAAAAACAAATATTACCCACTATATGTACAACTAAATCAGGCAAAAAAACATATAAACAGTTTGGTCATTTGAAAGAGCAGTAATTTAGTTAAAGCAACATCGAGATCTTTCAACATGGTCTCATGGTGTGAGTGGGTGTAGCTGCTCTAGACAGCATACCCTCACATGGAATAATCCATGTTTGAAGTGCGCACACTGCGCTATTGTCAAAAAATGTCCAACAGTTAATTGCATGACCAAACAGTTGAACTATGAGCATACCCACATCCTATCCCTCGGATGCACAAACTCATAGAAGTACATTTTTGGAGCACAAAACAACATTTCATGCACTTCCATGATCATTAGTTCATTCTACTTACCCCAAGGAAAATTCCAAGTAAACTCTCCGAGATCTATCGCTAGAGATGGTATGCGGCTTGTAAATAGATAAGTGGGGGAAATATCTATATTGTTTAAAAATGCCATCATTCCTTGCAGGTAACATTAAGCTTTGCGAAAACAAAAGAGACACTGGAAAACTTCCCTGCCAAAGAAATTAAAGAAAGAAAGAAAGTTACACAAAATAAAAGTATGTCCATGAATTTAAAGGCTTTGCAAACATTATAGAACATGTAATTGAAAACAAAGTAACTTGCCCTTGCTGGGCACTAAAATTATATATACCACTCCAATGGAAGACGAGAAAACCTGACATTACTTCAGTGTTCAGAATAGGATACTATCCCCCATTTGTTTCAACGAGGCTGTTATGAAAAATGCCCCGGGATGGGGGGAGAGGAAAGATTAACAAATTAAAGGGAAATTATCACGTGCTTCCAGATTGAAACCACCTATTTGTTGTGGATGCCTTTGCAAGTTTTATAACTTGTATCTTGATGAGGCAAAAGAGCCACCTCAAAACATAAATTTGACATAGCATTAGCTACAGCCATCAGGGGCAAAATTTGCTTACCAGCCAAGTCTCTCGGGAAGCCATGTCAGCAGTTTCAAAAGACAACTCTTTGCCCATATACAGTCCCTTTGCCACTTCAGGAGCATATTTGAAAAGAAATGATAAAGAATTGGAATCTAAAACAGCAAATCCATAGCTGGAGTTCACAATCCTATTTGCATCTGTCAATCAAAACAGGAAAAAGAAGTTTTCAGGCATGATGGCTGAGAGAGGGGGCTTTAGAAATCAGAATGAATCAAGAAGCCAGCAACAGAGCTAATGATTGGGCTCTGTTCCTAGTCACACATCAATTGCTGTCTAGCAGTTCTAACTGGATAAATTTTTAGAAGGCTTTTAAAGATCAAGTGCTCTCATCTTCATACCTGTAGTAACAAGTGTATGCTGAAAAACAACCCTCTTTGGTGCAAGATTGCTGTATGGAAAGCATTGAGACGACAAAGCCAGCGCAAGCACACTAACATGCAACAAGAGCTGCAAGATTGAAAATCGAGCTAACCAGTGACTACAAACAGGTATTATTGGGCCCACACACAAACCAGTTGCAACACCAATTGCTGCTGCCACTACAACATCAGTAACATAATACCCTGCAAGTACGGATCTGAGAATCATAATCCACATTTCACTTCAGAGTATATAATTGATTGCTCAACTATAATTGTACAAAACAATCATAAAGATTCTTCGGTAGATTATTGACTACAGGAAATAAAACTACCCTATGGCATTCTTGAAAGTCACCGGGACAAGAGTACAAGAACACCTAAGACAAAAAAAAATATATAAAGGACAAAAACTTAAAAGAGATATAAGTTCTTCATCCTCTTTCAGCCATGGGGAAGTTGCAAGTACAACCATATAATATGCAATGAAAGCAGTCGATATAAAGTCTATCCAATCAAATAAGAGTTATATCAAGAATTCTTCACATTTGAACCTAAGACAAAAATATATATATATATAAAGAAATGACAATTCATTTATCAATCAGTTCGAAATATATAACAGGCCAATTCTTCCTATTTACACCTATCCAAAAGTTCTCGACAATCAGCACAGTGTAAGGATATACCAGGATCTCCGAGTCCATGAATTCAACAAAAGGTGAGGAGATTACTGATAAACTTTACGTACTATGCAATTTTCACTTACTGACAATATTATTTATACAAAATTTAATTTTACAATTAAAATGCGAGAAATGAACACATTGATTAAACAGTTTCACCGTCTCAAGTTCACAAGCAAAACTGGAAATAATTCAATTGAAAAGGCAGATATAAATGACATCAGAATAAATAGTCAGGAATACTAACCATAGGGAGGTGGGAGAAAACCTATCATACCCATCTTCTCGATCAAAAATTGGATTACAAATCCACTAAAATAAACTGAGTATGTGAGACATGGAATTAGAGGTATTACATAAAAAACTGCTGGCCTGAAAGAAAGAGCATGAGTCAGACCATTTCTGATTATTTCACTACCATTTACCACCATTTCCAATTAGAAAGTCACTAAAATACAACTAAAAAAGGGACTTTAATGTGAGAAAAAAGAGCAAAGAGACAACAATCTATAGTTCCATTTGGCATGCTATCACCACTATCTTCTGCAAGACAGTTTCAAGTCTTCTTGTAAACAAAAATAAAAGAGGAAAGAAACCCTTAAAAATAATAAGGGAAATGAGTGCCAAAACATCGGACCCAGAAAACAGAACAGAGAAACAAGGTTTGAGCTCTCAAAATGTTCCAGAGTTAGCTAAGACATGACATGCCATCAACAAGCTGAACTTTGGATCCAACGAAACAACAGCCCAAGCCATGTGCAGCAGAAAACAACATGATGCTTTTCAACAGAAAAGTCAGTTAAGTGGATAACAAGGAGTGGTTCTTAAAAATAATTCAGTGGTAGTACATTTGATATTGTTTTTCAATTAATTGAAACCTCTTCTCAAAAAGTTAATGTTGCAAGGAAGGACAGCTGTTGTGCTAGAGTTCAACATGATGTTGTAAGGAAATATGAAATTTGAATATGATAATGACAATTTTTCCAGGGAGGCTCCAAAACTATGCTAAAGGGTTACTAAAATGGAATTCCAGCGGTGAAAAATCAGCCAGAGCTTATATTTTGAGGCTACAACCATGCAGTGTACTAAAATTTATTAAGAGCTCACCGAAGGTAAACACCTCGCATGCATGGGATACAAAAATAGACATGAATCACCCGAGAGCTGATATTTTGAGGCATGCTTCAACATTTAGAGAAAAAATAACATTTCAAAGAGTAGTAAGAGATATTAACATCTTAACAAATTTGAGTCTCCGAACACAACATCAGAAACCAGCAATGAGATACATGCAACTTCTAAATGATAAGCAAATGGGAAGAAAAATCCAAGTAAACATTCACAAGAAGGAATTTGATTGAGATCCATCAAAATCAGTACCTGGGTGATTGAAGATGATCATAGGACTTGACAGATAGGGAAAAGAAGATCCATGCAGGAAGCATAGAAGCCGACACAATAAAGGTCAAAAACCCTCCACCGAGCCCAGCTACCAGATAGGCCTGCCTTTACTATAGTTAGCAAATTTTGGAAACTTTCTAAATCTAGAAGCCACAAAGATTTCTTCAAAATAGGAAACTAAATACCGAAGTTACGCAAGCATAAAATCCAAATGCTCCCCAAAACCTTGCTTCTTCAGATAGAGCCTACAAAATACACCCTATTTCAGATATCCGCTAGCTTCAGTGATGGGTGGTGCTCCTGCATTAGATTTAACACCCATCTAGAGGACGAATACACAATTCCAAAATCCAAGTAAGGCATAATTCTACCAAACAATTTAAAATAAGGGGGAAATCAAGGTTGTTAAAATAGTTTTTTTGACACAACACAAAAAACATAATGTATAATTGGATCGTAAAATCACAAGTATATTTTTATAATTATAAATTGACAATTTCGGCCAATAATTAAATTACATTAAAATTTGATAAAGAGAGTCAATAATATTATAATCAATTAGTGATCTAAATAAATAAGAAAGATAGATAGTATAAATTATTAAATGATAGTAAGTACACAAGAACCTCATGACAACTTGGTTGTTCTCATTATAACAAGTCATAATGAACCTCTTTTAAGTTACAAGCTAATGAGTCTAAATTAGTAATTGACTAGCATAAGTCTAATAATTAAAATAAACTATTAAACAATGTTTTATGCGCCAGAAAAAATTTAAATTGCAAATAATTTTTTAAAATTAAATAAATAAAATATAATAATAAAAACAAAGTATTCATTCTAAAATTTTTCCATGTGGTCTAAATCTCTAATCTTCACAAATTCCTAGTAAATTTCAGTCATGATTTCAAGCATATAGTTCTCTCTCATATGAATAAATTATTGAGTTTATCATATATATTTGAAAATATTGAGATGTCTAATTTCCCTCCTATTAAGAATCGCAATAAAATTTTATTTGTAACTCCAGATCTGTCTAAAACAATACATATATATCTAGTTTGACATATTTGACAAGATTTATCTAGTAACTTTGACTCTCTGAAATAATATATTTCTGAACTTTGTTTAATCTAATAATTTAACAAAATATATTTTCATATATCTAATATTTCCCTATAAAATTTCAACTAGATCCAATATATAGATTGAAAGATATGTTTAATCTCACAAAATTATCAACAAATATTATAAGGCCAAATTCAAAACTAATTTGGTTATTCATATCACAAATTTAGTAAACTCATAACATCGTACTGATTTTACTGATTTTACCAATTTTGCACAAGTCAAGTATGATTTTACTAGTTTTCGATATAAATACAGTATTAGCATGTAAATACATGTTGACTCATAAAATCATAAGATTTTAAGAGTTAACTCATGATTTTGACAGCCTTGGAGGAAATATATGATTAGCCATACAATGCAAATCAGGGAGTCCAATGAATCAAATCACTAACAAATGCGGTGGAAATATTTTATGGAAAGTTTATCTTATGCAGATTGCAAGGAAAGAGAACTTGGAAGCAATATTATTGTTCTACTTTTTAACACAAAGTTGCCTGCTGTTCTCAATGCTCAAAATGCAACAGGTTGCAAGCCACGAGTTTATTTTTACCATTGTGCCAAGAAATGATCCATGTTAACATCAAAAGAAACAAACTTTTACAAGAGAGAAGTAAAACATGTCCATCATCCGCATAAAGTAGCCAATGCAATTCAAGAAAACAGTTTTCATTCAAGAAAGTAGTTTTCAACAATTCAATTTTGGATAACTTTTTACAGTTATCAAATAACCTAATTAGATCTACTATTACAATTAATGCTTTAATTTTTAATGAGGCTGTATTAAATGAGAAGTTCAGCAATATAGTAGCCAAGGTAAAGAAAATGACCATAAATTGGCCACAGATCTCTACTAAATGCCATGCATATCAAATGTTTGCTCATCCTTAGCAATTAGAGGACTTCTTCCCCCATTTATGAAAACAACTTATCCTCAGATCATGTTTGTATATTGGTTTTCTATCCCTAATAAATTGGTTTTCTATCTTGTTTATCATATTTTAATGCAGACTTACATTCAGATCAGTTATTTTGAAATTTCTTTGCGTTGGTGAAGTCAATAAATGTTGCTACACAACTTGAATACCATATTATATGGTATACTCACTCTTATTAGTAACCACAACATATTCCAAATGAATATGCAACCTAGAATGTAAAGTTAGAAAAAAAATCCTGATTTGCCAGCACTTCTAGTCATGTGTGTTAATGTAACAAACATGGCCTGAATAAGTAATTAATTGAAAATTATATAATATCTAATCGCACCTCTAATTTCTTGATGACTGAAACATCTTGAGAGGTGGGGGGGCAACGCCAAACAGTTCTTGGAATCAGCAAACCAACAAGTGAGGTTGGGACAAACATCAGGAATGCCAGGTATGGACGTGCAAACCTGCATTAGAATCTTGCATGTCAAAGAGAACCATGACCAACAGTTATAACTCAGTCTCTAGTTACTTCTGAGTAACAGAAGACATTCATGGTGTCCCATGGAAGTTCATCATTATAAACACCATCATCCTATAGAACATATTTCTGTTGAATACAATGAAACTACTGAAAAAGAGACCCTGCGCTCACACCTGTTGAAGTTTTTCCCATTTGAAAATCCAGGGAGAATAAAGAAAAGAAAAGGAGAACAAACTCACCAGCTCATCGCATAACTAGAGAAGAAAAGTCTCACGGTGGCAAGGATAACTGGGAAAATAATAGCCAATATAGTTCCAGCAGCATGGAAAAGCAATCCTTGAAAGCAAACAAATTCTGGGTATTATTCACAAAATCTTCAACATGCAAGTCTTGTGTCATGTGAATGGGGTATCAGAGCATGGAGATTCAGATTTAAAAAAAAAAAATCAGCAGTAGAGAGTTAACCTTTCACAAAATCATAGAAGGTTGCAAAACAAGATTGTGACCTAGAATCCCAAAAATGCAAAAGGAATGGCATGACAAGAAAGATGACGATGGGAATGCTATGAAGCACCAGAGCTACCCTTCTTGAATAGAATATCTGGGAGGGGGGACATCATAGATATAAGGACAATGTTATGCATTAATTAAGGTCATAATAAGACCGCATAGTGAGTCATAAATAAGTTAAGATGTAAGTGCAAATAATGAAACATGGAATAGATCAAATATTATAAGTTTTGCAGCGTACAATGAACCATGATAAGTAATCAAAGAAAATAGCCCTCTCATCCTTGTAGTCATTGGTTGTAGCTTCAAGATATTCTCTTTCTCGAGCACTAAGTAGCTTAGAAGAATTTGTGAAGGCTTTCAGTATGCTGAGCAAATTGTCTCCACGTGCTTGCATGATCCCAGGTCTGGTGGGAGTGCATTCAGATGCATAAGAGGATGCACTTAAGAATAAAGCGACAAAAGAATTCCAATAAAATATATACAGCAAAATGGTAGAAGTAAAGCATACAGTAATTTGTCCAACGTATCATAGGATGTATGGTAGTAATAACCACCAAGAAGAAAGATAATATCCAGGCTTGGAATGTTTCCGTGATCATGGGAAAATATTCTGTAATCTGTATCTCCAGGAATAGCAGCAAAGACATCCTACATAGAGAAATCGATCACTGGAATTGAAATAATCAAATGCAAACAGCTGACAAGCACAGCAGATAGGTATTGGGATAAGCCACATTATGTTAGGAGGGTTTTATACTGTCCCATATGACGTGAAACAAAATTATATAAATGTTATTTGTTTGCACGTTTCCTTTACTAGTAAACATATATGAAAACACTCATCAGAATGTTTTGAAGTTAATTTTCAAAACCAAGAAAAGAAAAGAAAACCTGAACAGCACTATGTGCCATGGGATATACTGCAGACTCTGCATATAATTGAGAAGGCCAGGACCCAGGTCCAGATTGGCAGACTAAATCTGTTAATACAAGCGTATTCACATTAGCATAGAGTAGCAGGACCATTACACACAACTCAGAACAATTAGAAAAAAGTCATAAACATGTGTTGCCAACTACCAACACATAAAGTTTCAATTCATTTCTTGTATTTCCATATCCAGCAGCTTAGGAAGTGAGTGATGTCAAGAACAAGGTAAATTCATTAAGATATTATGTGAATGTAAGTTGAATTAACTTTAAGAGGCTTCCTGAATGAATCATGATGTAAGAAAAAAGTTGTATGTCATGTAGTTCACAGGCTGCTTTACATTTCTGCTCTGAATCCAGTTCCCTTTTCTTCAAATCACTGAGTCAATGTTCCATGTGCATTCTAAAAAGGTTGAAGAAAAGTAACAATTAAATTGGATCACATCCTACCAGGACCAGAAGTCCCAGATGCTTCCACATTTATAGAAGCTCCAATTGAATCTCGCCATTTATGTGTCTTCATGAAGCCATGTGCACCCTGAAACATCATAATCAACCAACCTCCTTTAAGCTTGAAAATGAGGGAAGTAAAATAGAATATAACTGGTGAAATAATGGTCTATTAAATGTTTTTTTACTGGATGTTTGTTGAGGTTGTCTAACAAAGTAGGAAAAAGAAAACTGCATTCAATATCTTGAGAAATATGATTGGTCCACAATGGAAACCTCGGCACAACAAGTGTTTTAAAAAGCTAATCACACAGTAATATTGCTTGCAAATGGATCTTATACCAGCATAAAAAGTTCTTCTGCGCCATTAAAAAGAAAAATAATAGGTCGAGGAGGAATCCAGCCAGATTCTGCAGTAACTCTAGCTAATTCCAGCATTGATGCTGCAAAACAATAAAACATGAAAACTGAAATGACTAAGCATGAAAATTGATAATCAACAAGTACGTTTGAGATATTTAAGGCAGTCCAAGCGATTAGGAGATGCAATTTACTCACCAACACATGAACCACAATCACCAGCTCCTGGTGAACCAAAAGGACTATCAAAATGGCCATTAATTAAAACAGACGGGTCAGTTTCTTGTGAATCTGCTGATGATATCCTGTCATTATGTAAAAGTTAGTCCACAATGGTGTTTTCCAAAAATGTAAGGTAACAATACACCCTTTTTCATGTCACAAGCATACAGATTATAGCATTGTAGATTTATAATACCACATATGTAAAGTACAAGCGATTTAAGCCTTTAAGTTTTAGATGTGTGGTGCATCTTATCTTAGGTATGATGCCTTAGAATTCATGAGAGTGATTTCTAGGAGCCCTAGTGCGATGCTAGGTTTGTTTTCTTCCTATATAGCCTATTTGAGCCTAGTTCCTTGTTCATTTACATTTCTAAAACACAACCTTATGCTAAACACACCCCAATGCCCACCTAAAGCCTATTTTCCCATTTCCTAACCTATCAATGCTATTATAACTTATAAAACATGGTGGTTAGGTGCTGTAATTGAAGACCTTCCATAAAAAATGTAATGTGATACCTTTCTTATATTTCCTGAGGTAAGAAGACAGAAAAAAAAAAACATTTTCCCTTCACATGATTCAGCTTCCTGGCTTTAGTTCCAGCAGTGAACAGCGAAGCTTTAAATGCTGATTCCTCCTAGAGAAATTTTCCATGTTGCACTAGGTTACTTACAAATGTATGCATGAAGTCCGAGAACACTTTGGGGTGTGAGCACCCATCCGAACAAATAGGGTCAATAGTTCAGCTTTCAGGCCATGACATTTTGTAATAAAAAAAATCTTCAATCCAACAAATGACTCGCTAGACAGTCTCCTATCACTAGGCTCACAACCACCCTGGCCTTTGATTCTTATCATCCCTACCAGATTCGTTTATGAATGACTTATGTGTAATAACTCCCAAACCACAATATCTTGACAAAGGTATATGGCCCACTCCAATGAAAATGGAAGACACAAAGTTCCTTGGAGGATGTAAGGAAGTCCCACAGAAAAATACTGGTCCCCATATGAAAGCTAATTGTAACAGCACTGATTGAACGTCAGGACATGAAACACCGACTCAAACAGACAATAAAATTTCAGCAAGAAGTAAAGAGATTACCTGGCAACAATATTTATATGGTTTCTATAAGCGAAAGACATGCTGTGCCCTAAAACTATCATATTAAATGTACCATTAACAGTTGCCTCCTCAACCTCAATTCTGCGAAGTTTAAAAGAAAAAGAAAAAATGTCGAGGGTGAATAACCAAACTCGTAATTAAATTTTCTCAAAAACGCGAACCATACCAGCGAACCTGATATTGGATCCAGCTCTCTCCTTTAGCATTTCCAACTGTTCTTTAATATACACCGCCGCTTTTTTTAATCCAGGACGCCCTTCCTTTAGTTTTTCAAAGTCAAGGCCAATTAATAGATAATTAAAAAGTTACGCTCGCGCACATAAAGCATGCAAAGACAGTGAGGGAGGGACTGACCTGACGGTCTTCTTTGGTTAGAGCTGCAACATGTTGGATGGCTCTGGCCTCGGAGAAGCGATCGAGAGGGGCGTCGACCTCGAGAGGCTTGATGAATTTCATGTGAATTGTGGAGTAAACAAGAAGCGATATGAGACTGAAGATGGTCACTAGGAAGAAGAGGAATTTGAATCCAGATACATCTCTTGAGCTCAGCCCCAGCACCATTTCTGGATCTCTTTTTTCCTTTTTCCACAAGAAATTGTCTTCCGACACTGGAACGGAAAACACGATGACAAGGAATTGTTATAATATGCGAGCGCGTGTGGAGGGAGAGCAGTAGGGATTGAAGTTATCAGCTTGAAAAGGATGCGATGCTGTGTTTTGTCATTGCCGAGTTGATTAGGAGAACTAAACAGGCAGTTGTTAGATTGTTTGGGAGTAGGTAGTTTTTGAAATTGTATTTTTGTTTAAAATTATATTAAAAATAATATTTTTTTTAATTTTAAAAATTATCTTTATATTAGAAAATGAAAATAATCTAAAACATTTAAAAAAATTAAATTTAAAATAAAAATATTAATTTTTTAAAAAAATATTTTTAAAATATAATGAAAAAGAAGTATTATCATTTGCTGGTGTTGAAATTCTGTGGGCCATCTTCTGCGCCCAATCTAGGCTGTTAGTTCGAGCTTTAATTGCTTTCAGGAATTATAGGACAAGTTAGGGCAAGTCCGGGCACGTTATCTGTCTAAAGCTAAAATTTTGAAATTTTGGTTTTATTTTTTTTTTTTAAATATCTTTCACCAATGCAAATAGCAAAATGAAGAGTCAAAATAGCTTCTTTTATTTTCGGGAGTTATTCTTACATGTATATACTGCAGAGACAAAAAAAATAATGCCGTTGAAATGTGACCGTTGTTGCCAATTAAAACACCCAGTAGTATCAAATACATCAACACAAACAATGCCCAACACAGTAACCATAAAATTACTTATCCCACCGAATTGAAGAATTCAACAATTCAACAATCAACCCACTGAATTCAACAATCAATACATCAACCCAACAAATTCAACAATCAACACAACAATCATTTCGATTTCAAAAATTGAAAAAACACAAAATATTTTGCATCCAGAAGAAGAAAAACCACAGAAACTACCTTCATCAAAATTCAAAATCCATCGAGTAGATTGCATCTTCAGTTCCTGTCAAACCTTCTCCCCCCTGCATCTTCGGTTTGTTTTCTTAACTTGATATATTTTTTTCTGTACAAGTAGGTTTGATTTAGAGTTGAACAAACCCATGTGATTGAAATTGCCGAGGGAGATGAAGGAAGGGAGTAAAGAGCAGAGGGAGAGTGGGGAGAGCCATGGGAAAGGGAGATGGGGGGAGGGAGTTTGTCGGGACAGAGGCGATATCGCCATGGGAGAGGGAGATTAGGGGAGGGAATAGAGAGCTGAGGAAGAGGGAGTCGAGGGGAGAGGGGAAAAGAGTAGAGTGAGAGGAAGTTCAACGGGCATGGGAGAGGGAGATGGGGGGAGGGCGTTCGTCGGGCGTTCATCGGGACATACAGAGGGAGATGAGGCGAGTTGAAAAGTGAGGGGTGCTGCGGCGCAATGGAAGAGGAAGGGTAGGGTTTCGGGGAGGTTAAATATTTAGGAATAAATAATAATAATATTTAGGAAAATCAAGTGTAATTAATAATAATATTTAGTAAAAATAATTATTATACGAAATTGAAAAGTTACGATTTTGTTGATCAATTAGCTTAATTACATGTTTTAAATTTATAGTTAGATTTAATAATTATGTAAATGTAGTTTTTAGAACTGTTGTAGACGTAATAAATAATAATATTTAGGGAAAAAAAGCGTAATTAATAATAATATTTAGTAAAAAAATAATTATGCAAAATTGAAAAATTATGATTTTTTTGATCAATTAGCTTAATAACATGTTTTAAATGTACAGTGAGATTTAAGAACTGTGTAAATGTAGTTTTTAGAACTGTTGTGGACGTAATGAATAATAACATCTAGGGGGAAAAAAGCATAATTAATAATAATATTTAATAAAAAAAAAAAATAATAATGCGAAATTGAAAAATTATGATTTTTTTATCAATTAGCTTAATTAATACAATGTATTTTTTATGCAGATGGACTCAAGTTTGCCAAATTCATTCACTGACTTTCTGACAAGTGAGTCTGAACAAATTGTTTCGCAACAAAGTGCTCCTAATGTCCATACAACTAAAAAATCACAAAGAAGTAAAAACTTCTCGCCAGAAGAAGATTGTATACTTGTATCTGCGTGGTTAAATACTAGCAAACATCCAATCACAGGAGTTGATCAACAAACAAGATAATTTTGGGCTCGAGTACATGCGTACTTTATCGAGAATGGAGGAAATTTGAATAATCATTCTCAAATAAGCATCTCAAATAGATGACAAGACATAAATAGAGAAGTTGGAAAATTTGTTGATTTTCTTACCCAAATTGAAAACCGTCAACAAAGTAGAATGACTGAAGAATCAAGGGTAATGTTTTTTTTTTTTAACATTTACTTAATAAATAATTTGTTTAACATATTTATTATATAACATAGTTTCATGTATCGAATTTTATTTTCTAGATTAATGATGCTCGTCAAATGTATGCCTTAGTCGTTGGCAAACGATTTCAAATGGAACATTGTTGGGTTATCTTAAAAAACGAACCCAAGTGGCAATTTGAACGTGCAAGTCATCATCAAAAGTCAAACAAGAAACAAAAAAATCATGGAAATGCAAGTCCAACTTCTTCAAATCCATCAACCACTGATTCTGTTAGTTTAGGAGAAGACAGTGATGTATTTGTTTACCAAAATAGACCAATTGGTTAGAAAGCTGCAAAGGAACGACTTAAACGCAGACAAGGAAAAGAGAAGTTGGGGAGACAAGTGTAGCAACTATCTTACAATAATTGAAGGATAGCTTTGATGAAATTGAGATAGAAAAAAAATACGACAGAAAAATTATGTTAGAGCAACAAGCTTTATTGATTAGATAAAAGCAAGAGAAACAAGAAATGGAGATTATGAAGATGGATACTTCTACAATGGATCCAATTTCTGCAGTGTATTTTCAAGATAAAAAGTTGGAAATTATGGCAAAAAGGAGTACTAGTTTGTAATCAATTTTATTGAATTATTTGTAATGGAATGTATGTTAATTAATTATGTAAGAACTTATTGGTTATTTATTAATGTGTTAAATTTATTTTTAACTTTTTCTAACACTCATAATTTCAAATTTCAAACATTCCGGATCTTTTAATTATAATTAAATTAAATTAATTTTTATTTTTTTAATTTCAATATAAATAAAATTAATAATTTTATTGTTGACGGGTTTCTCAAAAGCAATTATTTAATTATATAACTTACTCCTATTAATTGTATAATTAATTATATAATTAAAGTATATATAAAATAATTAAATTGATTGAAAATAAGATAAAAAAAAAATATGGCTTCCAAAATGGCTCTTTACCATTGGACAGCACATCTACTCAAAAGTCATTTATACACTATTTAAAGAGACATTTTTATGATTTGGCTCTTCAAAATGGCTCTTACCATTGGACTTCCCTTAAGGCAAGTCCAATGGTAAAAGCTATTTTAAAGAGCCAAATATATAAAATGACTCTTTGAATAGTGTATATATGGATTTTTTGTTGATGTGTACTCCAATAGTAAAATCCATTTTGGAGAGCCATTTATTTTTATATTATTTTACATAAAATATAATTATTTTATATGTAGTTTAATTATACAATTAATAAGAGTAAGTTATACAATTAAATAATTACTTTTAATAAATCCTCCAACAATATAATTATTAAGAATAATCATCTTTATTTTATTTCATTAAAGTTTATCATGTATCATTTTAATTTTTATGATATTTTTAATCAATGTTATTTATTATCGCTGAGTGTTAGAAGAACTTTAAAAAACAAATTGAATTCAAATTAATTTTATAATACGATAAAATATATTTAAAGCTAATTTAAAAAATTAAATTTAAAATAAAAATAAAAATAATAATATAAATAACATACCAGCTCTTGCTCTTGTCTCTCTCTCAAATGAAATAAAAAATTAATTTATAATTTATAGCTTTTGATACAAAGAAGGTTAGAAATAGCTCTTAAAACACGGAGCAGCCATTTTAAAAGTTAAAATGGCTGCTCCGTTGGAGTTAAATTTTTCCAATAAAAGTAGCCAAAGGACAGAATTTTAGCTTTTGCCTCCTCAGATTATCTACGGTTGGACTTGCCTTTAGAGCCTACTAGATTTATAAATGTTATCAATTAGGTCCCAAATATTTCAAAAGCCTTTCAATAAGATCTTTTAGTACATAAAATGCACAATAGAGTGAGAAAATTAAGGTTTATTAATTTTTTTCATCAAATTTTATTTAAATTAAAGCTATTTTTAGTGTATAATATTTGCAAAATAGGCTTGAATAATAAGAAATTTGACAAATGTAGGAAACATTTGATACATGAATGATAAAAATTATAAATTTTGGATTTAATTAAAAAGTTAATTGTATTTTTTTTCTCTTGATTATTTATAACAAGTATACATTTATTTTTATTATTTGATAGCATATAGCAAGCGTGGCAATAAAGAGAATTTCTAAAATCACTATTTGATTTCAGGGGATCCAACAATTAGATAATGAGTGGCTTTCGACAAACAATTTTGAAGAGTAATTATAATAAGTGGTGCTATATGGAAGTGTGATTATTTTTTAAAATATTTTTTATTTAAAAATATAATATAGTAAATTATTTTATTTGAAAAAATATTTGTGACTTCAACACATTAAAATGATATAAAAATACTAAAAAAAATTACTCTGAAGCGAAGAAAATATATATAAATATATGTTTAAAAAAACATTTTTAAAATGCAAAAACCAACTGACTCTTAGAACATTTAGAGTTTTACTCTTTTTTCATCACCAAGAAAAAAATATAGAACACATGAATTAATTTCACAGTTAAATTCTTTTTATATCTCATAAAAAAAACCCATACTTGGAGTATAAACTCTATCAAATTTATCTATATTTTTATATTTTAAAAAAAATCATGTACATGTAAGCCTTTTTACATTTCAAACAATTGAGTTTAAACACTATGTTTTATAGTTTATTTTTTATTGGATGCTTGATTTTCATTATTTGTCTATTTTAAAAGTCTCTCTCCCACCCATTATAAGTTTACTAGCTATATTGCCCGTGAATCGCTTCGGGCATATTGCATAAGGTATTTTATTTCCATTCATATTTTTTTTCAAACAGCTAAAACATGTCAAAAAGCATGCGAAAGCTTTTTTTATTTGAAGAAAAAACATATATTCATGGTGATACATAGGTGGAAACATCTATTTTACTTAAGAAATAAAACAAAAAACAACTAAGCATAAAAAACAATTAAAGATAAAACAATGATGTATACCATGAAGTATAAGCAAGAAACAAACCTGGGCCATCACTACAGGAAAGCAACGAGAAAAAAAGATGAGAAAAGCAAAAAAAATATTCTCTTATCAATAAATAAATATCTGGCAATAACTTTATAACGGTAATATCTTCTGAAAAGAAATTAAGTGATCATGTAAATAAAATCATTTGTATAAAATCTAAAAGTGAAGTTAATGTTGGAAGCTTTAGATGCTTTTATGTCTTCCTCCAATGTCAAAGTCAGGAAAATTTGCTCTCCATGTTAAAAAAAATTGCCAACAATTTTACCAAAACTTTAGCCTATGAAAACCAACACTTGTGATTTATTTTCAAACAACAAGTCATAGCAAAACAAACAGACATATATATATATATATTCGGAGATGAAAAGAAATCAAAGATACAACTTCAAAGCAAAGTTTTATTTATCTGGTGCAAGTATAATGGTTGATTTTAACCACACAATGACATCGAGTCCAAATAGCTAGTCACTGACCAAGAAAGAACAAAATCAAGATAGCCTAGAACAACCAACACTTATGATTTATTTCCAAATAGTAAGTCATTGCAAAACAACACAAGTGTGTGCGCTCTCACGCAAATGAAATAAATTAAGAAACAGTATGAGAACAAAAGGTTTATTTATTTGACGCAAGTATAATAACTAATTTTATTTAAAGAAAAACTCAAGTCATTCAGTCCATACAACTAACTATCAAAAAAAAAAAGTGCAAAACCAAAACATCAAAACAATAGAAAAAACATAATACTTTATATAAAATAAAAAAATACCTTTTATATTTTTGCAGCAGCTGCCACGTGGCAATGGAATCCAATCTAAGGTAAGAAGACCGACAAAGAAGCTGTTTGGGGTAGCTTTTGCACCGCAAGTTTGCTGCGGTGCACTACTTTTTTTTTTAATAAAAATATATTTTTTTTATTGTTTTAGATTATTTTGATGTGCTGATGTTAAAAATAATTTTTAAAAAATAAAAAAAAAATATTATTTTGATATATTTCGACACGAAAAGCACTTTGAAAAACTACCACAACAATTCTTCCATGCAGCCCAAGGAGAGATAAGACAGTAAAGTGGGGCAGCAAACTCCAAGAGCAACACCTTTATCCTTGATTCTGTCGTCGGCAAAAGAAGTCATGTAGTAGTTCCTTTTATTTCACGCGATACTGGAGACTCGCACGCGCAGCTTCCATGACATTCTTTGAGTTTCCAAAACAAGATCGCTCCTCTGTTTTTTTTTTTACGAGCACAAGATATTAATGCCCCTGAGCTCTGTTCTCCTTATCCACGTCACTTATCCACGTCATTATTTTTTAATAAATAAATGAAAAGCAAAAGCCATATTCTCGCCCTTTTTAACAAACTCTAATTAAATCTCTAATCCAGTAATTATTTTCAAGAACTCGAACTCTAAAAAAATCTTTGTTAAGAAATCAAATAAAATTGATGCTCATTTAGTAAAGAGTCATATTTAGAGGTCTGTCTTAAGTCAGATTTAAAAATATTTTTAAAAAACTTTAAAAATATTTATCTTTATTTTTTATTTTAAATTAATTTTTTTTTTATGTTTTCATATCATTTTGATACATCAATAACAAAAATAATTTTTAAATAATACTTTAATGCATTACTCAATAAAAAAAAAGCTTTGAAAAACAAATTTTACTTTATTTTTAAATATACTCTTAATGATGAGAAATCATCCTTTATTTTCTAAATCGATCACAGTTTGAGCATATTTTTGTTTCCAAATAAGCAATTTGGGATCCATAACAAATCCTCAATATTCATTTTAGTTATTAAAAAAAATCCAATAAAAAATCTAGGGAAAGGTAAATTGAAAAAATATAATATATAGTTTATTATTGTAGTGGTGGTAAAAATAGAATGAAGCAACTATATGCTAAAATAATATATATAATGACTGAAGAAGATTTAATTCAAGTAAATGAATAGCATCTTTATAACTACTTTAGGAACTATATGATATAATATAGTTAAATAAAACATTAATGGAAACTGATTGGTAAGTTTTTTTTATGTCAAAAAGAAATTAATCATGTCAATTTTATAGAATTTATATACAAAGATGTGATTATGGAACATCCAATAATATGACCTACTCATCTAGATTGTTATGTAATCGCCGGGAGTATAAGGGTATACAAAACATTAAAATATTTAATGGTAGTAATCTCCCGATTGCAACCATTAGTGTTATTGAACAATCTTTTCTCCATGCGTTTGTTTCTCCTAGGCTAAATACTAATTTACTTTATGTTTGATAAATTATGGATAATAATTATCATGTGCATCTAATAATTATGATGTGCATCTCTTGTAATGGTTGTTTTGTATAAGATCATGTGTCGAGAAAAATGATCGTGAGGGGTCTAAAGTTGAAAGATTATTTGTTTTGCAATTTACTATTCCTAAAGCATTGTATTCGGCTTCTCTTATTGTTGAAAATAAGGTGGTAATTTGGCATAAATGATTAGGTCATCTGAATAATGTGATTTTATCTAATTTAATAAAGCGTGGCTTTCTTGGTTGCAAAGATAAGGACTCTACTCATGGCTTATCTCTTGATTGCTCTACATCCAAATTAGGGAGAAGTAAAACCTTATCTTTCTCTGCTCTTGGCAGTCATGCTAATACATGTTTATGATTATACACTCTGATGTTTGGAGTATTACTCTAGTTATTTAACATGCATAGTATAAATATTATGTGACCTACATTGATTATTACAATCGTTTTACATTGATGTATCTTTTGCCCACCAAAACAAGGATTTTACTATTTTCCAAACATTTCTAGCTAATATTGAGACACAATTCTTGACCTGCATTAAAGTGTTTCGATCTGATAATGATGGTGAATACATATCACATGAATTTCAGGCTTTCTTGCAATAAAAATGTATTATCTCGCAACGACCATGTTCTTGTACTTCTCAACAGATGGGGTGGTTAAACATAAAAATTGTCACTTGCTAGACATGATTTGTATGTTACTTTTGGAGTCTTTAGTTTTGCCTAAATTTTAGATGGAACCTTTATCTGTTGTAGTTTATATGATTAATCGTTTGTCTTCTCAACAAATGAATTTTGATTCTCCTTATTATTGTCTTCTTCAATATGTATCTTGATTACAATAACTTACATACATTTGGATGTATTTGCTTTGTTCATTTACCTTCTCATGAACTTACAAGCTTATAGCTTAGTCAACAAGGTGTGCTTTTATAGGTTATAACACTAGTCAAAAAGGTTTTATATGCGATGACGTTGTTACTAATCATCTGTGTATATCTAGAAATGTGATTTTTTTACCATGACCATTATTTTCAGCAACATGTATCTTGTTTCAATGATGTTATGCTTCCTACTTTTGATGATACCTCACCACCAATTTAGCGATATAAACCTTATTTTGTTTATTCACAATGATGGCCCCTAACATCACAAATTCTTCCTAACACTAATCTTGTCCCTACTTTAATTGCTCTTCAGTGATCTTCCCGTCTTTGTCCTCCTCCTACTCGGTATAATTCTTTTCTATTTTAAATGGTACTAGAATTCTTACCTTTTACTCTCAAGCAAATAAACATGAATGTTGGAAAAAGGCTACGCAAGAAGAACTTTAATCTCTTAAAGAAAATCATGCTTGGAATATTGTTCCATGTTCTACCGATGTTTAAGCTCATTGGTTGTAAATGGGTATAATCCATTAAGCAATGATCTGATGGATCACTTGACAGATATAAAGCGAGATTGGTAACATTGGTAATCATTAGGAATATGGGGTAAATTATGAGGAGATTTTTGCACCCGTGACAAAGATGACAACTATGCAATATATTATAACCATTGTTGCGTCTAAGGGTTGGACATTGCGACAGATGAATGTTAGAAATGCTTTTTTTGCATAGGGATCTTAAGGAAGAGATATATATGACTTCACCACCATGGTTTTTTTCCACAACATCGATTGATATTTGCAAACTAAAACAATCTTTTTATGGGTTGAAATGAGCCCCCACGTGCTTGGTTTGATAAATTTCACTCAACGTTTGACTTTTTCTATATCCAGAGTTAGTATGATTCCTTTTTATTCCTTTGTAAGACTACTAAAGGAATCATCTTACTCTTGGTATATGTTAATGATATCATTATTACAGGGGCTGACATTGCATTGATTTTTAAGCTTAAAAAACATCTTCAATCTTCTTTTCATATGAAGGGCTTAGGCCCTCTACGATATTTCTTAGGTTTTGAGGTGCATTCTATAAGTACTGACATCTTTCTGCATCATCATAAATACATCTAGGAATTAATTTCTTTGGCAGGTCCTTAAGTAGGTCACTCAGTCGATACCTCCTTGGAAGTGAATGTTAAATAACGTTGTGATTCCTTCTTTACATAGATAGCTAGTCAGGAGTCTGGACTATCTCACTATCATTCGGCCTAACATTTCCTTTGTTGTTCAGCAAGTCATCCAATTTATGCAAACACCTACACACCTCCATTTGTCTCTTGTTCATCGAGCTGTATGCTATTTGTATGGCACTTCTGCTCGAGGACTTTTCTTCCCTGTGGAGTCTCTTATTCGTTTGGTTGCATATAATGATGCTAATTTGGTTGGGTGTTCTAACACTGGACTTTCCATTACTGGGTGATGCATGTTTCTTGGTAACTCTTTTGTTTCTCGAAAAATTAAGAAGGAAGATCGGGTATCTAAGTCCTCCAATAAATCTGAATATCGTGCTATGTCCTCTACCTATTCTGAAATTATTTGACTTTGAGGACTCTTAGTTAAGCTTGGATTCCCTCAAGATGAGTCTACTTCACTTCATACAGATAATACCAACGCCATTTAGATTGTTGCTAACCCGGTATTTCATGAGTATACTAAGCACATTGAAGTGGATTGTCACTCTATTCATGAAGCATATAATGCTTGTGTTATCTCTCTCTCGCATATCTCCACTACCTTCTAAACTACTGATGTGTTTTCTAAGGCTCTTTCCAAACACCAATATCATTTTCATGTGTGACAAATTGATGCTTCTTGATAATGCAACATCAATTTGAGGAGGGGTATCAATGGCAGAATCATTGGCTTTAATGCCTACAATTATGAGTTTCAATGTATTAGTTGTTTGTATAGTTTCTTATCTATATTAGAATATTAGCTGTTAGTGCATTAGTTGTTTATATTCCCCACCAAAATTAGATTGTACAACAATTTTTAGTTAATGAAATGATCATGAAGAGAGAATTATCCATTCAAAAATCTGTCATTCTCGACTATGGCGAGAAGGACCCTTCCTAATCAATTGTGTAACTGAGTTACAAACATAAAGAAAAAATTATCCATTATCCACATTCACAAATTATAACAATTTATTTCTATTAATTACACTCGAAAATGTAAATTCATCGACATTAACATTAAAGATTAAGAGAAGTTGCTGTGAGTGACAATTCATTGCTAATATGTTACTTATTTAAAATATAATTAAAAAAAATCTTAAAATGTGAAATGTGATTTGGAAAAACTCTTCCTGTAATAAAAAACACCGACCACCTATCTATATTTTAGAATGTGGGGTTGTGAATTCTCTTTTTTAATAATGTGAATATCAAGAACAGCTTGCACATATATCTCAACTAATTTTACGGGCCTTGAAGACTCCTTTCTTATTAGGAAGTGTAGTTGATTTTTATTTCTTATATGTTTTATAAAATAAATATTTATTTAAAACTTAAAAAAATATTATTTTTTTAATATTTTATGATTTTATTGTATAGATATCAAAATAAATTATTTTAATATATTTTTAAATAAAACATATTCTTAAAAATACTTCATATCGCCTTTTCAGACAAGTATTAAGTATGATTTTATAGTCATTTCAACTATAATGGTAAAAAGTTTTTTTTAAAAACTATTTTTTTTTTATATTTTTTTGATTATTTAAATATACTTGAAAATAATTATTGTATTGCGAAGAACACTGATGAGTCATGACTCAGGAGTGTTCCGAAAACAGCCTGCCATGTGGAATCTGAAGGTTGCTTTGAACTTCTCGTCACCATGAACCATCACATCTCTGCCGAGCTGTCCTTTTGCCAAACTACAAACTAACAGGCCATAAAGTCTTCCTTTCTTTTGTTCGTTCCATGTGACACCATCGAGATTATTATTTTTCGGAAATATTTCAGTTACATTTCCTTCTCAAGCCAAGCCGTGATAATATTTCGAAAACTCAAAGAGTAGCAGCCGAAACGAAAGAGGAAGATTTCAAGAATCAGGCACCTGGTCCGCGTAAACACCGTTAAGAGGGCGGCTTGATTAGAAATAGGCTAAAATTTATTTTTAATAATAGCTTTTTTATACTATTTTATATCATTTTAATTGTTGGTGTACAAAATAAATTTTAAAAAATATATTATTTTAATATATTTCAGCTTAAAATACTTTAAAAAATAACCGATATTATTCTCTTAGACATTCATTTAATATCCAAAATCAAGCTTGGAGAAAATACCAAGACTTGATGTATCAAAGGCAACACATTAAAGTTGTTTTTATGGTTTTTTTATTGATCATAATAATTAAGGAATCAAAGACAAATATGTCGGTAATCTAAAAACTATAGGTCATGATATTCAAAAAGATATTATATATATTACAATAGAAACCATTAATATCATATGATTTTTAAGATGTATTAGTTAAAAAAGAAAATGATTGTTGTTCCACATCATGTCAATGTGAAGAAATGAGTTATTATCTATTATACTATATATTAAAAGAGATCAGACCCAGTTAATATAGTGTGTGAGGAGAATAACTGTGAATTACAATAATATTGCTTAGTTTTCGAGTCGATTCGGTTCATCAATTTATTGAGTTTTGTTTATTTTTGCATAGTAAGACATGAAGAAACACTTGTAGCACAATGGATAAAGTGTTTGTTCCCCAAGCAGAGAGTTAGTGGTTCAAACCGTTAAGAAACTATCTTATCTAAAAACTTAAGCTGATAGGCAAAGTCCTAAAAAATGATTTATATTATTCTCTAACACATCTCTTCAAGTGAAATCCTTTTGGATTTGAAACTTGCACAGACTCACATTACCTTGTGCTTGATTTTTATCAAATAAAATGAGAGTGGTGAGATTGAAACTCGTAATCGATGGTTCAATAAGGCTCTTATATTATGCTAAAAGACTATCTCACCTAAAAATTTAAGCTGATAGGTAAGGTCTTAGAATATGATTTATATTATTCTTTAACATGAACCCTGTCTGCGCAATCTTTTATGTTTTTTTTTCTTTGAATCATTTTTCTTCCCTAATTAGAGTATAAATTATTTATAATAATATTTATAATGACAACTACAATAATCATGACAATTTAATAATCATTATAATAACAATGACAATAATAATAATTGAAATAATTCATTAGTTGATATTATTTTTCTTAGAGGTTGATTGTTGCAGTTTTTTTATGTATAATATTTCATATCTAATATCACATAAACAAAAAATATACAAAATAACACGTAGACGAATAGGTTGAAAAATTGGAGCAATTTATCTACAATGAAAAAATATACGAGTCACTTACCCTCCACTTCACCGCAGTCATAAACAAATTTTTTAACATGTAAAAAAATATTAATGGTTTTAGATTTTTTTTATAATGTTATATATCTGAACAAAATAATCAGCCTACAAAATTTTCGACTCTTACTATAACAAAATTATTTACAACAATAATAATAATTGTATATTAGGATTTTATATATTTATTTTATTATGCAAAATGCATTTAAAATAATGATGGCGATTGTTTTTAAAGATTTTTCTCTTAAAAATAATTATATATTTTGGTATTTTTAAATATTAATACCTTAAAATTTATATAAAAAAATGAAGTAAGTTTTTTCTAAAAAAAATTCTCAATGTAATTTTATCTTAGTTTTCTGGAACATTTCAAATATAATAATATGAAGAATAAATTTTGAAAAATTAAAAAAAAAATTCTTTTTATAAAGATAATGATAGTGACAACGATAATATTGTCATGAATGATTATAATATTAATTATTTATAATAATTGTTACAATAACAACTATAATAATTGTGACAATTTAATAATCATGATAATAATAATAATAATAAGAATGATAATCAATATAATGCATTTATCGATGTTGTTTTTGTGAAAAACTGACCTTTGTAATTTTTTTATGTATGATATTTCAGATCTAATATTACATGCATAAAAAATATATGAAGTTGTACATAGACAAAACTGGTGAAATATTTTTGTCAAATTATCTACAAACACAAAATGTATGAGTTGATTTTTTTTAATAATGTTATACATTAGAGCGAAACAATCAATCTACAAGAGTTTCAATTATTATTATTTTAATATATTCATTTTATTATAAATAATGCACTTAAAATAATAAAAAAATATTATAAAATTTTTTTCTCTTAAAAATAATTATATATTTTAATATTTATTTAATATTAATATTTTAAAAATATAACAAATAACTAATAACTGAATATTAACTATACATGTATAAGAGACAATTTTACTTTCTTTTCACACCACCAAAGATGAACTTATTCTGGTTTTTTTTTTTAACTAAAACTACATTTAATACAAAAATAAATTCTAATAAAAAATAAAAGTTAAAACTAAGGATATAGATATATAAATACAAAAAATTATATAAAAATATACCAAAATTATTGAAAAAAAATAAAAGGATCGAAACTAAATCAAGAAATAATAGAATTATTTATTTTTTTCTTACATCACTTTTAAGTTTTTTAATTTAATCCTTCCATTTAAATTATTTACATATTTTGTTTTCATTTCAACCCATATACTTTTAATTCTTTTATTTTTTAGATATATTTCTAAATAGTCTCTATTTTTATCCATGTTTATATATATTTTTTGTTTTTAACTATTTATTTTAGGCGGAAAAAAATTGTAACATATTTAATCTATTATAATTTTACTAATTAAATATCAAGGTAACAAATTATAATATGCACAAAATCAATCAATTTTTTATATAAAAAAAATTCAAGCACATCGCGGGAGCAAATAACCTCGTTGAACCTAGTCTTCATGTTAATAACACAATTGCTTTATCATTTAAGGAGAAAATTTAGTCATTGCTTGCCAAACATTTAGCTGTCTGAGAATACAGTTGATGATGCTTTTGAAAGTATCTTTTTCATTTAGAAATGCATCAAAATGAAATTTTTAAAAAAAAAATTTTTTGACATGAACATATGAAAATAATATAAAAAAACTAATTTTTTTTTAATTTAAAGTAAAATAAAAAATATTTGTTTTTTAATTTTTTTCAAAAATATTTTTGATATGTAGTGTCAAACACACCCTAACCAATAGTTGTGGGTACCCATCAAGAAAAGGAAACAACAAATCTTAAAAACAAAGAGATCTAGAAATATTTGTTTGTGTTTTTTTTCCAGCCTTACAGGTAATAATGGTTCTCACTGTCGATATAGGAAGGAAGGAAAATGGAAGATTTATCTGGTCCCTTTGTGTTTCATGATCCTTTAGTGGCAACACGCTACCAATATTCCTATATTGTTCCAAAGTTTAAGCAACTTCTCCAAATCATTTTATAAATTTTGGAAGATCCATTTGTAATTTTTAAATGTTTAATGTGTATTTAAATGAATTTTTAGTTTTTGGTGTTTTGTAAACATTGTGAAATTTGTAACTAGGCAAGTAAAATATAATAATAATAAAAAAGAGAATATGTGTGTTGCTTTATTTTTTTTTCAAATAGATAATAAAAAAATATAAAAGATAAATGATTTTAATTAACACAAAAAATATTTTAATTGCACAAGGGCAAGTCTCTTAAAAATAAAAAATATCATATCATTTAGTATTTTCATTAAAACATCAAGAATATGCATTTGCATGTATTTCATGATTCAATGGTCATTTTACAAAATCCATGAGAATTTGGTCAATACTTCAATAATCTATAATTTTAATTTATGAGAATTAATGAAAAATATTTTGATATAAATATTAGACCTATAAGTAGGTTGATATTTAAATATCTAGAACTGACTAAAAAGTTCATAGAATCATTTTGAATTTTTACCAATTTTTAAATGAAATATTTTCCATCACAACACTCGAGTTGCAGAGAACTCATTAACCTTCCAAAATAGACCAGTCTTTTTTAGGGTATCTATAAGAATTTTTTCACTAAATATTATACTATGCACATGAGCCCATAATAAAATTTAAAACATCATATTTATTCACATGAATAAACCAAAACATACCCATCTAAATCTTTAAACTACATCTAAACCACACAGTGCAACTTACCTCATGTAAAATGTACTATGAGTGTTAATACTATTTCTAGTCACAACTAGTTTCTAACCCTTAAATCTTTGATAAAACCAACACACTTGAGTTTCTATAGTGACCCTGAACCAACAACTAGGTGGCAACTCTTTCAACCCCATGACATCACGCGTCCATGGACGACAACGTGCTTGAGGTCAATGTTATAAAAGGTATGAATTCAAGACAAAGGGTTGAAGTTTGTTTACTTTTTAACCTGGTAAAATCCTATGAATTAATTCTCAATTTGCATACGATGAAAACTATATTAGGAATCACAAATGAATTATCTCAAGCATTACAAGGAAAAAGATCAAGATATCATAAATACAAAGATTTTGATTAAAGTTTTGAAACGACTTCAAATGATGAGGGATGAAGGATGAGAATCTTTAGTCGATGAGATTCTTTTTCTTTCATGAACACAACAACTTCAAATGATGAAGGATGAGGGATAAGGAACTTTAGTAGATGAGATTTTTTTTTTGTGAAAAACATAACATTTATATTCCCAAAATAGATTATATGTTTGTCATTCATAATCGATCAAGATGTAATACCTAAAAATTAACAAACTTGCATTGTTATCGAGCTTGAGTTATTCTATACAAAAATTGACATGCAATTTCGATAACTTAATGATAATTTAACTGAGGTGAACACGAAGCTGCTTATTTGCATTGTATTTTTTCTTCTTCCAAATGAGTCTTTTTCATGTTTTTGATAAGTAGGAATTGATTAGTCTTGTTCAATTTTATCCATTTGACTTCTCCATAGCTGAACTTGTAAAATATAATAATTAACTTGAAACATATATTATTGACATGGGATACCATGGAGAATTTTCAAAACTAACAGGAATTAGTGAGTGACCACTGTATTAGTAAAGAGAATATTTTTAGCTAGGTTAAAAATCAACTATACAATCAAATCAAGGATGATTGGTTGAGTGATTGTTTGATTACTCACATTGAAAAAAACATACTTGAAAGTATTATCGGCAATTAAATTGGGTAGAAATCGACTATGCAATTAAATTGAGGATGATTTTACATTGAAAAAAATATATGAAATTATTGATAATTATTTTTTTACAATGTTTTTAATATATAAAATCTCAAATGAAGGAATTGTAAATTTTATTTAAGAAAATAGAATTTTGTGAAATATTTTTTTTATTATATCTAATAACCTATTAATTTTGTATTAGAAAGTTATAATATTTGGGATCTTAGTTAATTTAGTTAAATGCTTATATTATTTTGCCACGACTGCAATTGTATCCGGAACCGTCCTTTATTACTATCGCTTTATCATTGGCTGGGGTCAGCAACGCCCTTATTCGTTCCGTGCTTCCAGAGAAGAAGTCAAATTTCGACACTCTTTTACGATTTTATCCCTCTCGCCAAAGATAAAGGTCGACCCAATTAGGAGTTAGGAGCTGCTGGCCTGTGTCTGGGGTCAATCCGTAAATTTGTTTCCACATGCTAAACGGGACACGAACCGGTTCATTCCCGGCATTTGATTCGAGTCATTCGACACTCTTATATCACTCCCCCTCGATCGCCGAAGTCGGAACCAGAAGGAACTGCTTCTCTCCTTCTGCTTTCTTCTCAGAACTTGGTGTTCAGTAAATTGGTGCATCTTAATCATTTAGCGATGAGTGTTGTTAGGACTCGGGGTAGCTGCGTCGCCATCCGCTCTCTCTCTCCTTCCACATCCATCAGCCGATCTTGCGCTCACGGTTCTGCTTCTTCAGGTTTTATCCTTTTTTCTTCACTCTGGCAACTCGACTCCTTTTAAATAAAATCAGAATCCGTTCTCTTGATCGCATGCAGAAAACCAGAAACCATTTGATTGATTTCTCTGTTTCCAGAGCTCTGCTTGTGTGTGTTTAATGCTCCTTTCATTCTTCATGCAATCAGACACTCTGGATTCTCTTCTCTGTCAAACAATACTGTCAAGGCCTTTCTTGATACTGCAATGTTTGATTTATTTTCTTATCCTCCGTAATTATTCATTTTCTGTTAATAATAATAATTTAAAAGCTATGGCAAGTGTTTGTGTAACAGGATTGAAATCCATGTTTTACGAGAACATTATTGGCGATCAAACTTCAAAATACTAGTGGTAGCCACGGTTTTAACAATAATTTAGGCATAGAAAACAAGCATACGCTACACCACTTGCTCTTTTAATTTAATAAATAACGCAAATGTAATCGGTGTATGATATCACAGCAAATTTGGAATCAACGTGGAACGGAATCATTCTTTTATCGTGCCGGATTCGGCGCAATTGAGAGTAGTAAACTAGTTACTATAACAGTTAGTGTGCGAGGGAGAAGGGGACCGGGTGCATCAGACGGGCCTGTGGGCCAGTTATCAAAGCCGGTACTTGACAGCGACGGTAATTGATTGAAATGATGGGCCAACTTCCCCGGAAAGGTTGTTGGTATTAGGCGTAACAAACCTACGTTGTCAAACATAGACCTTGACGTGAAATAACTAACTCTACATTATGCGGTTTTTGTTTTTATTTTAAAAATATTTTTTTTAAAACAATGATTTATTTTTTATTTTAAATTAAATTTTTTTATGGTTTTTGATCATTTTTATGTAATATTATCAAAAATAATTTTTAAAAAATATAAAAAATATTTTTTTTGATATATTTTAAACTAAAAATATTTTAAAAAATAATTTCAAATATTCTTTCATACCGTCCGTGTATATCACTAAAATCTCTACTCTTATATGAAAGATCACAGCAGGGAAATCAACCAGTTGGCCCGGACCTGTTCTAGTTAAAATTGATTCGGTAGGTTAACCTATAAAATAGTCAACTTGTCAAAACCTAGTCCCACACATTTTGATTGAACCTGTTCAACCTACCTTTTCATGATTCAAGCCTTGTACCAAGAGCAGATTAAGGGCTTTTTTTCCCAGTCTAACTGTGTTTTTTTTTAATTAATATTTTAAAATTGTTTTGATATATGAACGATAAAAATAAATTTTAATAATAAAATATTTTTTTAACAAAAAATAGTTTTTACGGTTTTAACTATTAATAAAAATATACGTGAATGGCTTACTAATTTCTTTGTGGATGGACGGTAACGTGGCACGAGAGTGAAGGTTTGTCTTTATTTAGCAATCTTGGGCGTGGAAAGAGAACCAGTGAGTCAGAGCTCTGACTTGATTGTAGGTGACAGACCCCGTCTAGCTTGCTTTCTATTATTAGCGCTTGAATAACACTTCCGACCCTATTGGATCGAGTGCTCACATGGATACATATGTTCCCCCTGTGGTGGGGGTCTGTAGTCTCAGATTTCCGGTAAGCGCGTGTCTACACTCTCTAATTCATGCTCGTCCGGTTAACGAAGACACTGCATCGGGCCCTGAGACTGTTCTGTATGTGCTTAGCACATCGGCCCGGACGCTAATGATAGCAGTGAAATACAATTGATTATGTATAAAATGTTGTCGTACACTAGCAGAACCACCGTCATGCGGCACGTGACCTTTATATCCAGCCGCCTTGTCGGGGGTCCCCACTGCCTTTTCAGTGCCGTGCAGCAGACTGCTCCATACTCTTGCCAAAAATATGTTATTTTTTCACGTTATTTTACTGTAATAAGCTTATGATACGTGGGATTCATCACCACCTGAAACTTCAAGTTTAAGAACTGGGAGCGTTGCTTTTCCATATTGCTGATATGAAATGCTTTAGCGCGGCTGTTAAACCAGGTGGCTAAAGACTGTCTTGCTCTGCTAGTTGGTAGCCTTTTTACCTTGTTTGTTCTTCTTGTATTTTGGCGAAAATAATGGCTGCAAAATATTGTTCTTTATAATTGAAGCAAAGATATTGATGGTTGTATGCAGATGATGCAACTTGTGGGTCGCCTACTTGGATTAGTAAGGGCCTCACTTGTGTTTGCTTCAAGCGAAAGGGAGCATATGAGAGAATTTGCATTAACTTGACCCCTCAACAGGCAAGTGGACTTGCAACAAGAACCAGATAGTATTGAAGAAGAAAAGATTATAATTTTAATTGATTTTTTCTTGTTCTTTTAGCTACTATATCTCTTATCTTATTGTAACAATAAACTCTAAACATCTGGTTTCTGTCGATTCTTACCAATAAAAATGCCTGCCTTGGTCGTACATCGGCCAAATGGCGCTGATCTTTTGATGCTCAAAATTGGTCTGTTCTGGCAAACTTGGAAGTGCAGATTAATAAAGCTTATCTCTTTAATTTAATAAATCATCAATCATCCCTCACCATGGTGATTCTTGACAAATCTAGACCTCGTCGTTTAAGTCCCTAGTCTCTACCGGGGGTTGCTTTCACTTTGCAGTTAGTTTAGCAAGATCAATTATATACAGTCACAAATGCAGGAAAATAGAAGTGATGGACACCTTGTCTTCCCATGTCAGCCATACGTGTAGATAATGAACTGAATTTATATAAATGCTAGTTACTGAATTTTCTACTCTTACGTTGTCATAACAATGCCTTTGATTTTACAGCTAGTGTACAGACAGGGCTCAGTTTTACCCATACTATTCCTTGAATCTAGTTTATATGAATAAGTGAAACTGGGACTCCATAGAAGTTTGTCATAGCTTTTCCAGTTTTATGATCTTTAGCATTCCCCTTTCCCTCTCTCTTCCTTATTATTGCCAACCATGACAGATTAATTTAAAATCTTGCAGGAAGAAAGATTGAAGAGGTTGAAGCATCGAATGAAGGTTTATTTTGATGCTTCCAGGCCAGACCACCAGGTATGGCATTACTTTCATTTTTCAATAATCGGAATTTTCTTAGGAGTACTTAATTCCAGACTTGAAAACTATGGTTCGTATTTTTAATCATCAAATATGGAATGGGATATCCCACAGAATCAAATCTGTAACATATGTGCAGTGGTTAAAACTAAACCCTGAAACTGCATCCCATATTTTCATTTTTCTGCCAAGTTTTTTTCTGACTAATTTACAAGTAATGTTTCACGAGAACAGGATGCTTTGAGAGCTCTATGGTCTGCCACATATCCTGATCGGGAACTGAGTTGCTTAATATCTGATCAATGGAAAGAGATGGGATGGCAGGGAAGAGATCCATCTACTGATTTCAGGTTGTTTTTACTGCTTGCCATCTATTCAGCACATCTGGTGTGATTTTTTTCACTTATTTCACATTTTTTTCCCGGTGAACAGAGGAGCTGGATTCATTTCTCTGGAAAACCTACTGTTCTTTGCAAAGACATTTCCAGTAAGATTCTTGTCTGGCAGTACAGAGAAGCTTGAATAAATAGGATATGTTTTGCAATAACACTATCTGTTTTTTATTTCGTGGCAGACATCATTTCAACATTTGCTAAAAAAACAAGGAGGAAAACGATCTGCCTGGGAGTATCCATTTGCTGTTGCTGGTGTGAATATCACATTTATGATTATGCAGATGCTTGACCTTGATGCCAGTAAGTTTGAAATGAATATTAGCTTTCTTCATAATTCCACATCAACTGCATCTTGTCAAACATCATGATTACTATTAAATTCCTTTAATTAATTAAAGAAATAAAATATACAAAAAACTAGCTAAATCATTGGTGCACTTGCCTCCTTTCATTTTGCTTAGTTTCTCTCTTCAATTTCACCGTTTCTCAACCTGTTTTTTTTTTTTTTTTCTCTCTAAAAGGTTATTTACAAGTTTTAATATAGTTTTTTTTTCCTTCTCGATTTCATATTCTATTGGAAGTAGGGTTTCATATATATTTTATTTTCTTTCTATAAATCTGTTTCGAACTCATCATCCAAGTTGCGGCTTTCATTAGTTGATTTGAATTAACTTGAAGCGTATTTTCTTTCCTTGTTTTCATCACAATCTCATTATTTAAATAATAGATTTAACAAGTTAATTCAAATTAATTAAATATATTTTTTAGGGCCTTTTATTAATTGAAATTTTTTTTATTAGCTTCCCATGAGATTTTTTTTCTCGTGACCTGAATTACAGATTTAATTAGTAATTGAGGTTGACCTAGGTAATTTTTTTATTTGTTTTTAATTTAATAATTTATTTATTTATTTCATCTTTCAACAATATTTGGTTGATAGGAATTATCCTTAATAATTTATTTTTATTTGTTTTATATAAGATTATCACAATCTTATAATTCGAGTCTTGAATTTAATGAATTAACCAAAGTTTATCTTATATATTGTCATTTTAATATGTTATTTTAAAATATTATTCATTATACCGCTGCATCAATATTTAATAAAAATATAATCCAATGTGCACTGTATTTTAAGTTCATGATTAAGTTTTTTTTAATTAAAATCATGTTAATAATGCTTGATTTTTATTTTATTTTTTATTTAAATACAACACGACCAGTAGCTCAGCGCGAGCATGGGCTAATAATCTAAACTCTGCCAAAAAGTTGATAATCTATGGCCCCATGCTCCAAGAAGATCTTCATGAATCAACACATCTTTATTTTGGCCTAAATTTGGTGTAGTTTTTTGAAATGTTTTAATTGGGTAGACTTATTTTGTGCAGTGAAA
This sequence comes from Salix dunnii, assembly GCA_015731905.1. Lineage (NCBI taxonomy): Eukaryota > Viridiplantae > Streptophyta > Magnoliopsida > Malpighiales > Salicaceae > Salix > Salix dunnii. The sequence continues at coordinate 3,957,247 of CM027668.1, read as the reverse complement.
CCACGAACATTTGTCAGATCAGTTTTCTTACAGATTCTTTCAGGTAAGAAGCATCAGCAGCAGCAGCTATATCTAGTAAAATATTAAGGTCATACAGTGATGTCCTAAAGAGCCCTATGCAACTCCAGTCCATTAGAAAGCCTTTTTGTAAAAGACTGCTATTTAACCTTGTGATAGGTGAAGTGGCTGAATATAGAGATGGCTACTCTGCCATTAACCCAGGACATATCATCAATTCACTTGTTTCTATGGCCGCCTAATGACTAACATGTGTGCTTTCAGAAGACGAATGGGCATTTGACCTTCTCTATTGTGTAGCTTTTGCGGTCATGGACAATCAATGGTTGCAGAGAAATGCTACGTACATGGAGTTCAATGTGAGAATCTATTTTTAGCCTCCTCCATTCCTTTTGTGTTCATATGGATACAAAGAGCTTGGTTTTGTTGATCAGTGTATCAACTCGTCGATTTCGTTTATACTTCATGCTGATTGTTAAAGCTCTGTATTAGGATGTCTTGAAATCTACTCGAGCCCAGATAGAGAAAGAACTTCTGATGGATGACGTCTTACGGATTGAAGACATGCCTTCTTACAGCCTTCTCATTTAGCAATAAGCTCCTGCAGCTTCAGGCCACTGATGTATTTATTTAACATTGAAATTGTGAAGTCCCTTCCCGTCTCCTCTCTTTCCAAGTTAATTTGTGATCCTTGTCGTTTCGACACATGTCACAATCAGATGGGAATGCCCTGTCACGCCAGCTACAACATTCTGTTTTGAAGCTGTACGAGGTGGGTGGACATGCAAAGAGTTGTGATGAGTAATTTTGTATATTTACATTTTTTGAAGTCCCATTTACAGATGCTAAGATGTGAATGAAAATTTGAGCGCTGGTGGGAGCTCTATACGATGGAATGGGGAAAGGTAAAAAAGAATCCAAAGCTATATAAGAAAAGTAATTAAAATAGCTTGTAGGCATCTGGAATTCTTGAGTAACATAAAAGGCTGGTGGTCATTTCCCAGCTCCAGTTCTGTTTTCCGGACACAGCAAGAGGAAGCCGCCGGATTATCCGAACATGGTGCTTCCTGATGCTTCCTTCTCCAATAATACTAATCAAGATGGAAGAAAATTAAGCTTGCATGACCAAAAACAAAAGCAAACAAACAAATGTAGCTATAACTACATGTAATCGGAGAAGCATTAATAATGAATAGATTCATATAGTTTCTTTTTTACGTGACAATCACGAGAACATGCGGGAAAAAGCTCTTTTTTTTTTCTTTTTGTTTTTTTAATATAAGATTATAGTTATAATTTTTATCATGTAGTATTAAAGTTACTATAAAATTTAATAGTTTGCGAGAGTCTAAGTAAGAAAACTTATTATGTAAGGGGAAGATACATCACCTCCAATGCACTCTATTTAAGGTAAATTGTATTGTTATTTGATTGTTTTTCTGTCAGATTTTTATTTGTTGTTTTATTAAGTCTTGATCTCTATTCGTGAGAGTTTCTACCTTATTAAGTCAAAAACTTAACTGTTTTAAGGTCTGAATTTTAATACTGTATTTATTGTCTTTTTAATTTATATGCGTGTATTTTACAATATAATTTTATACCTCAATAATTAAAGTTTATAAAAAATAAACAAAATGTCGAACTTTAACTGATAATTATAAACTGATTATGATATTTCATTTCTTTTCATTTTAAAACATGAAAAAATATGCGATTTTTTTTTGTGAAAAATATATTTTTTTAAATCGACTGTATTCATGAAAGAAAACATATTTCTTAAATTATTTTTCAAATAAGGGTTTTTTTACATTTCTTTGGAAATATAAGAGAAAATCATATTTTTTTATACCAAGTTTGTATACTTCAAAGTACATCTATGGATCAATAATGAGCAAAAGTGGATAGAAAACATAAGATGAGATCACAAAGAAATTAAAATATAAATATATTTTTTTTGAAATTAATTTTTTTTGGTTTCCTTGAAAAAAAACAATAGCCAAGTGAACAATGTTATTGAATCCATCCAAAATTTTTAACTTTATTTTTTTTTTACCACGTCAATTTTGTTTTGCTATTTTTATTTTTACTTCAAGTAAATTTTGGGATAATCCATAAATAAGTTAACAGAACATCACTGAAACTACTGTTTTCGTATTTTGATTAATTAAATTGAACATTTGCCAATCGTCATGAAGAGAAATAGAGGTACGCTAACGAGTTCTTTTATTCCTTTACTCGTTCCGACACTCGTGGAAGGGAACATGACGAGTACACGAGACTCAAAGACGGGCAGCAGACTGCTGATGAAAGACGACACGAAGGCAATAAAAAAACAGAATAAACACCAAACCAGAGGTCCAGAACACTGGAAAACACACCACATATCCCATTATTATCAGTATCGCTGCTGCGATCAGGCAGATCCGACCAATGCTTCTCTGCGATTCTTGAAGAAGGTAACCATCCAATCCCTCTCTGGAAGGTTTTCTTTAATTACAGGGACTTGCTTGAAATTTTTAATCCAGGCATGCAGGCGAGGGAACCTGTGAGCTTCAAATACTGCTCCTTCCCCTACCGCTTCTTCAATTACTTCCAACCAGTAAACAACAGAACCAAAGGCTATATCTGCTATCCCCATACTGTCTCCACCAAAATATTTCTTCTCGCCAATCCCGTGTTCTTCTACTGTTTGCAACATTTCCTGGGTTTCCTTCTTTGTCTTCTCAAGTTCTTCACCTTTAGAACGAAACATTCTCCACACTGATGTGGCCTGCAGCCAGAATTAATCATGACATTGATTACTAGAAACGAAACGGAGTGCCAGAGAAAATCAATCTTAACAGGCCCAGTTTTATAGTGTTATAAGAGTTATGAAATCATTGAAATGTAGAATGACATCTGCATGCTGTACCTTGTCTTCGGCAAATTTGACCCAGAAACGAGCCAGTGCTTTCTCGTAGGGGTCGTTAGGCAGCAATGGGTTTTGGGGCCACACCTCATCGATGTATTCTACAATAATCATGGACTCGCAAACTGGCTTGTCGCCATGGAGAAACACCGGGATCTTCTTGTGAACAGGGTTGTACTTGAGAAGCAGAGGACTCTTATTGGTGAGATCTTCTTCTATAAACTCATACGGAATAGCCTTCAATTTTAGAGCCCATATCACTCGGTAAACAAATGGACTGGGCAATGTTCCAAGCAGCTTCGGTTGTGCAGCCATGATTGAGAGGTTTGTGGTGATTCTTCATCGTTACCTCCCACACTCCTTTATAGAGTTGAGTAATCTTGCTTGGGCAGCAATTTAACTTTCCTTGGACATCGGTGATCTTTTGTTTTTTCAACAAGTCGAAAAGTCTCAGTTAATTAAAGGCATAGACTACAGTCTTCTGGAAAAGAGTTTTTCTTCCATATTGATGTATTTGCTTACATAATCGTATTCATAAACAAATGTATTTATATAATATAGTGGTCAAATTCAGATGTTGAAGATGCTAAAACATGATGTGATAGATTAAATATACTCTATTTCTTTTCTTTCTGCTCAAGTTTAATCGTGTTTTGAGGTTAATTATATTTTTATTTTCTGGGGAAAAAAGTTTGGATTTTCCTATCTCTCCCTCTCTGTCTCTCTCTATTCTTATATAGTCATGTAAGAAAAGAGACATTACAACGAAGACAATACAAAGATTCCAGTTCTCATCCATGGGGGAAACTCAAACTGCGAATCCCTGGTAATTCTAGAATACTTGGAAAACACCTGGCCCCAAAACCCACTGATGCCCGATAATCCTTATGAGAGAGTTATGCCCGATGAAAGAAAATCTGGTTTTTATTTTCGTACTGGTTGTGCTTGCGGTATGGATTATGTTCTTTAGCAGCGGAGAAGAGAAAGAAAAGACAGTGAATTGGAAATGCTGAAAACCATTGAAGAACATGCTTTAGGAAAGGATAATTTTTTATGCGGGGACAAGATTAGCTTAGTGGACATTAATATTATTATATTATATTATTATATATACTATATACTAAAAGAGATGAGGTTTGGTTACTATAGCAGCATGTGAGATAAATAACTATAAACTATAAACTGTAATAATATTATTCAGTTTTCGATTCGGTTTGGTTCATTATTGAAGGCTACTATTTTATTATTTTGACACAATCGGTTGAGAAGATGAGCATGCAGCTCAGTGAAGGTAATGCCTTTTTACTGACAAGGAATTCATGCGTTGCACCCGTGACTGGCTTATTATATAGTTATTTCCCTTCCCCACTTTTTTATTTTTTTCGTTTTTTCCCCTGCTTTTTTTTCTTTTTTTTCCCTCTTAATGATTTTTTTCCCTGTTTATATATTCTTTTTTTTCTTTTTCCATTTTATATTTTTTTTGTTCTTCTTTTGGCTGTTTTTTTATTTTTTTTTATTTTCACATCAAATGATTTTTTTCTAATATTTTATTTATTTTTCATTTTTTATTTGCTTTTTTTGTTAAAGTTATTGGGTTTTTTTTTCTTAGATTGAATTTTTTCCCCATCATTAACACAATAATAATAATAATTTTAATTTTTTTCTTGTTTCCTTTTTTATTAATATTTTCTCAATAAATAATCTTTAAAGTCAAAAACTCTAAAATAAGCCAGTTTCTCAATAAAGAATTAAACAATAATTGATCAATTCATCACACAGGATCCTTGAGAATCCACCTATTAATGGGTGAAGTGGAACTGCTTGGGAGAGTGATTTGGTGGAACCAACTACTTTGCTCGCTTACATGCCTGGATTCAGCATTTTAAAGAAATTCAAGTGATAAAAGAGAACCTTCCTGATCGTGAGAGACTGCTGGTGATTTTAGACACTCAGGGCAGATGTTTCTCTCGGACTCGTCTATGTAGGTCACGATCACTAGAAGTCTAGTAGCCTATTATGTGATCATATCTATGCAGGAACCGAGAGAACTCTGGATATATATTTATCCTGATCAGGATTTTAGCAGTCACAATCCAGTTATTAGTATGGTAGATGTGAGCTCTTCAGGTCGAGTTACCTGGGCTGTAAAACTGAAGGGCATCAGCTATGAGAATGTAGAAAAAGATCTCTCTAACAGGAGCAACACGCTTTGGCAGTGCAACCCAGCAAAAAAAAATCTCGGTTCGTGTTAACGATGGAAAACCATTAGCAGAGTCTATGGTGATTCTTGAGTACATTGATGATACATGACCAGAAAATCCACTGCTGCCGAAGGATCCTTATGAGAGATCCCTGGCTCCCGGTTTGGTTCTGGCCAAAATTCATAATAGACGAAAAGGTAAGTACTTTTCCTTCAGAATATAAATTATAAAGCATTCATTCCTTAAAAAGAGAGAACTTGGCCTAATTTATCGAGTGGAATGCTCTAAACTATCTAAACTTGAACGTGAATAATATTAAAATAATTTAATTTTATGGTAACTTCTATATGAAAAGTTAAAGAGTGTGAGGCAATCGAAATTATTTAAAGAACAGAGGGCTTCTCCTACTAGGCAAAGGCAGATAATAGGTATACATTTCGTTCAGATTACTAGTAATTTTTTGCACAACCTCCCCCCCTACCATGATCAGGTTTTGGGCTACTTCAAAGGAAGGAGAGAGATGCTCGTCAAATCACCTCAGGCTTGCCACCATCACCACTAGAAATTAAAGACAGCTACCTATAAGCTGTTTACCTGAACAATCACCTTCAAAATCTTCAATAATCTACTGTGTTCCTCATTTATCTTCTTATACTATAACAATTGTTGCGCCCATGCCTGTGCAATATTTTTTCCCCTCAAATCTATGGTTCATATTGGTATATTAAGAATGTTTCAACAATCAAAAGATACTTAGCAGAAGGTTAACAAAAGAAAAAGGGCAGTCAGTCAGAGTAGGAACAGTTCATTTCTCTGCCTTTCCAAATTCTTAAATAATTAATATCTTGATAAAGATGTGAGATCTTGGAGCATGGCATCGAAATTTCTACGAAAATCACATAGGTTCCATAAGTGATGCCTTTACAACCCCATATCCACCAGCCAATCGGAAGGCAAGACATGCTTGTATATGTTCAAATTCAAAACCACCTCTTGTAAGTTTCTACTAGATGCAGATTAGTCAATGTTTCTTGCACAGAAAACTAGCTGCATACTGTGACAAAACAAAAAAAATAACAAGTGGCATGTTATGAATTCAGTGATATAGCATTCTTTATCAAAACTTTGTTGTTGCAGTCATTTTAATATCCTGCAAATGCTTTTTGCTCTGACCAATTGAGCCTGCCTCCCTTTCAGGGTTATATTATAAAGACAGCAAATACGATCCTAAACAAATAATTGAAGATCTCGAAGACCCACAATGTTTTCAATTTTGAATACCAATTCAAATAAAAAACCCACTTGGATTCCTTCATTTTAACAGATCAATATTTTTTTTGTTACCTATACTGCACAAGACAGTGAACTGGGATGTTAACCGATATCTCATAGAGTAACGATTTGTCTGCTAATTTTTAGTCAATGGCCTATAAAGCTTTAGTATTCTTACGGTGAAATCTTGCCTTTATTATTTACATTGTAAGATTATATATACAGTCCTATTTCGATAACAACAATTACACTCCTTTATTGAAGGAGAACTATCCGCAAGACAAGGATAACATTGATTCAAATTCAAAGAGCACGGATCCTAATCTGTGACAGCAGATAACAGCAGCCAAAGCCAATCTTCCTAAAGACCAGTTCAACATGGTTGGCTAACATGGCCATTGTAATTTGTTTTCTTGAATTCTGATCCAAGCTCAGTATTAGGGTGAGCTCTTTCTTGTTTCTTTATAGTAAATTAGTGTATAGAGATGGGCAGCAAGTCAAGTCAATACTAATAAAAAAAATGTTTGAGTCCAATTTTCCTACAGAAACTTCGTGCCCAAGCGAAAAGTAACTATAAAATGGCTTTTCATTGCAGCAGTCCTTGCATCCTGACCTCATCAAAACAATGTCAGAAGTGAAGCTCTATGGTTTTTGGCCGAGCCCTTTTAGCCAAAGAATCATATGGGCCCTGAAACTAAAAGGCGTGGAGTATGAATACATAGAAGAAGACCTCTCTAATAAGAGTGAATCGCTCTTGAAATACAATCCAGTTCACAAGAAGATCCCAGTTCTTATTCATGGTGACAAACCCATCGCCGAGTCTCTTGTTATTCTTGAATACATTGAAGAAACATGGCCTGAAAATCCATTGCTCCCCAAGGACCCTTACGAGAGAGCCATGGCTCGATTTTGGATCCAGTATGGAGTTGATACGGTGAGGGTGTCGATCTAATCACAAGTCTCATCGTATATTTTTCATTCAACTGTTTCTGATTCCTTAAGTGTTTTAGTTAGCGGTAAATCGGTATAATTTCTCTTCACTAGCTCACTTTCCTGGGCTAAAAACTTATTCAATCTTAATAATTTCAAAAAATAATCAAACTTTCTGGTTATTTAGGTTGCTGCCCTTGGAGCATTGACATTCTACCAGGGTAGCGGAGAAGAACTCAAGAAGGCAGCTAAAGAATTGTTGGAGAGCCTGAAAATCTTAGAAGAGCAAGGTCTTGGCGATAAGAAGTTTTTTGGTGGTGAAAGTATGAATCTCGTAGACATCTCCTATGGAGCGTTGGGGTATTGGCTTGCGGCCGTGGAAGAAGCAAAAGGTGTAAAAGTGCTGGAACCAAGCACTTTGCCTCGGTTGCATGCCTGGGCTAAGAATCTCAATGAACTCCCCGTGGTTAAAGAAAACATTCCTGCCTCTGATAAGATTCTGGCCTTTGTGACCGGCGCCATGAACAGACTAGCCAAGAACTAGGCTTTCGAATCCCAGTTACATGCTCGTCTCGTCTTTTTTTCTCATGTATGGTTTTTGTTTCGCGCGTGCGCAGACCTTGTGTTTCTTCTTCACATGCTAATAATAATAATGGTGATGTAGCTATTGCTTGATGAAGGTTTCATTGTATTTGAAATTATTGGTTCATCCCCTAATTAATAATGGCCTCATCTTGATTTCTTTTTAATTTTTTTAAAATAATTTGTTTTAGTATTTTCAGATTATTTTAATGTGATTATATTAAAAATATTTTTTAAAATATATATATATATATATATATATATATATATATATATATATATATATATATTATTTTGATATATTTTTAAATAAAAATCATTTTGAAAAGTAACTTCAAACACACTTCTAAAAAAATCCTCATTCATTTTTAAGCGTTTGGCCCATTATATAATTTATAAATTTAATTTGTTAATTATAATTTTTTTAATAATATATTAAAAATGAAAAAGAAAAATAAATTCCTTAATCTATAGTTTGTTAACTTTCTTGCCTGGGTGGATATATTTTAAACTATTTTTGAAACACTCTTCCACATTTTGAATCTATGTCTCTGTTGATTTCGTGTAAAATAACTTGTGTTTGGTGAGTGTTTTAACTTTTAAATGAAATTTTGTTTTAAAAAATATATCGGGTGTCATTATTTGACTATATTAATAGAATCTTTTTGTAAGTAATTATTTGATATTTGACTTTTTTTAAAAAAGAGACTTGAAATGAATAAAATAGGAACTAATTATTGGTAGGGTCTATGTTTACGACGTGTTTAGAACTGTGATTATAGTTGTTTTTGAAAATATTTTTCATTAAAAAAATATGAAAATAATATATTTTTTATTTAAAAAAAAAATATTTTCAAATTAGCATATCAAATCGGTCTGAAAACACAAAACATATAAATTGAAGCAAAGAATAAAATAAAAATAATGATTTTAAAATCGATTATAAAATGCAAAAACAAACATACTCTTAGTGATAGAGATATTATTACAAAATACTTTATCTTTTAAGAACATTAAGTTGTTTTTCTTTGTTTCAAGTTTTTTTCTTGGATTGTAGAGTATTTTTAATTAATTGAGTTTTTTCAAGTGAACTAAGAGGGTGTTTGGGAATGCGTTTGGAAGTGATTTTGAAAAAAAAAATTAAAAATATTTTTATTTTCTAACTTAAATTAAAAAAAATGATGTTTTTAGATCATTTTGATGTGCTGATGTCAAAATAATTTAAAAAAAAATATTATTTTGATGCATTTTTGAACGAAAAATAATTTCAAAAGTAACCGCACCCACACTCCAAAACATGCACTTAATATAAAACCATTTAATAGGAACATAATCTACGTGAAACAAACCAGGTGGTTTATTTTTCAAACAAGATAAAAATAATTTTTTTCTCTATCTCAAATCTCAATGATAATAATTAGCTAGTTTTTTGTCTGTCGGCAGAGAAATAACCGAGTTTTCTTTCACAAATGCTCCTTTAAACATTTCATAATTTTAATCTTTATTATTACATTCAAATCTAGACCATTAATTTTAATTAACTTATTTATTTGAAAACCATAAAATATAAAAGAAAAAAATATGTTACATTTTAACAAAAAAAAAATATTGAAGGGGTGGAGATTGAATTATAACACATAAATATGTATTTCTTATGAAATTGTTATCTTACATTTTCTCTCCTAGGCATGTTGCACCACACATGTTTTTGATTTGACATCAATAATTATTATTTTTTATCTCTCCTCTTCGAATCGAGGTCATCCCATCAAATTAGTTTTTTTATATGTAGTCCTTATTTATTATTATTATTTTAAATTTTATATATTTATAAAAGTGTTGAATTCCATCCCTTACTATTTTTTAGTCTTTCATATTTAATTTATATTTTTTTAATTTATAATTGTTTTATTTAAAAATGTTTTCTAGATTTTTTTTTTATATATATATATAATTTCATCCTCCTTGAATTCTTTTTCTATAAAATAGGATTTTCTTTTTACTACTATCATTTTTTTCTCTTGCAAGTTTTTTAAATTGATATTTCTTCACAATTTTTTCTTTCAAAATTATTTTGGTTAAGAATTAAGCTTTTTATTTGAATATAAGTTTAAAATTACACGAGTTGCAAGTTTTAAAGATTATATTAAGTTTATAAGAAGCCCTTGAGTTTTCTTTTTTTTTTTCTTTTTTAAATTAACATTTTTTTTTTAGAGTTTTGCTTTGTTATTTGTTACAACCTGTCTTTTTATGGAATTAGCCTTGTAGTCATGATCAAAGTCATCAACTTTAAAGGTTAACACATGTTAACTTTTGTTTTGTTTGGGTCTTATTTTTAAATTGATTAAGTTTAATTATACCCTTAAACATATATTTTATTGAAAACCAGTCTTCATACTTTATTTTTCATTTTTTTATTGAGTCATCTTCTTCTTCAACCTATGGTCTTGAGATTAGCAGGTTAAATTACTAACCAACCACCCCTACATCATATTGAAATTAGAGAATTAAAGTTTTAAAAATAACATGGAAAAAAAGTTAAATTAAAAAAAAAAACTTGACTCACCTTGATTAACTTGTCTGGCTTGTAAGTTTGGATAATCTGAAAATAAGAAAAATATAAATTAAAAGATGATGACCAAAATCAGATTAAAAATAAATGAAATAAATATAGAGGGACAAAAAATTTTAAGAAAAAGAAATTAAGAAAATAAGGACTATGGTTCAATAAAGCCTTCACGTGATGAACACGTTAGTAGCTTCTTTTTTTTTTAATGATATATAGTTTTGTAAAATTACAAGTTAACCCTAGCTCAATACTAAAGTAATAATAAAACTAAAACATCAAAAGCACCTTTAGAACTATGTTTCTTTTTGTATTATTTTAAAGGCAATTTCATAACTTTAGTGTTCAAAGAAAAAATGAAAAAGATAAAAAAAAAAAAACTTTTTATGCAAGTTTAATGGTTTTTTTCCTTTAAGGGTATCGATGTAATTCAATCATATTAAAAAAAAAAAATTGGACCAAAAACTTGTAGCTTTGCACTTTTAAAGGCAAAAGAGTCATTTTATCATGTTCCAATGAGCATTAAACTATGTTTTGGATCACATTGTTTAACTCGTGAATTTTTTTAAAAGAAAAAAAGCTATTTGTAATTTGTTTTGAAAAAAATATCAGTTAATAGTTATAACACTTTTTCCTCTTTCAAGATGACAAGGTATTCTCTTATCAAAATCATGTTTAATCATTTATAATTATCATAATTAATTAAAAGTAAAAAAATCTTAAGATCTAGCATAATTATGGATTAATTTATAGAAAGATTAAGCAATTTTTTATGACAACAATAAGCAAATATCCGTAATAGCCCATGATTCCAAGTAGTAATAACTACAATGTTTGGGATTTTTTTTCCTATTTATGAGTGTACTTTATAATGTAATTTTACACTACGATAGCTAAAACAAAATAATTGTTATTTTATTTTTGATATTTTAGCCAAATTCGAACTAATAATCGTAAACTGATTACGATATTCAGTCTTCATTTCAAAACATGAGAAATATGTTATATTTTTTTATGAAAAATATGCTTGGAAAAACTTTGGAATTCGGCTGTATGCACAAAAATAACATGTTTTTGTTTGTTTTTTTAATGCATTTTTTTATATTTTAAAAAAATTTGGTCTGGATTGACCCAGTCAAGGTGGACCAAAAGGCCTAACACTGTTAGACTTGGTTTGGGCCGAAAAGAGGTCCATCCCAAAGCCAAAGCAAAGAAGAAGAAAAAAATTAAAGAGCAAAGTAACATTGTTCACGTGTTACGTGAACAATAACAAGGAGGTTGACTGAAGGTGACGAGAGGCTCATCTGCCACTGCTGCTGGGTAGAGGAGGCCGAGGTGGTTTTCCCTGTGGTGGTGGTTTTGAAAGTGGTGGCCAGGAGAGCATTGGAAGGTTGCTGCCGGTGAAGCTGTCATTGCTAGTGTTATGTTGCCAATGTTGGAGAAGAAGATTTGGGCTATTATAGGAGATGTTGACGCTGAGGAAGGGTTGACGGTGGTGGCTGATGACCTGTTGGCGCTGCAAAAGAGGCTGCTGAACACTGCCGATGGAGAAGCCGAATTGGGTTGTTACAACGTGGAGAGAGAAAGAGAGAGAGGATCGCCGACCTACAGTGGGGATCATGCCATGCCAGGGAAGAGGAAAGTGGAGGTTGCTGATGTATATGTTTTTTCTGTAATTTTCAATTGTGTCCATCATCCCCCTTTGTTCTCTTCGTTTTTTTGCAATTTTTCCTTGGTCTGTGTGCGTGTGTTTTTTCCTATTTTGTCACCTAGTTTTTCAGTATTATTTCATGTCCCTCTCCCTTGTCGTAAATTTTCTCCCCTTTTATAAACTTAATGTGAAGGGTTGCAGGTATGAGAATGGTGTCCAGGAATAAGGTGTTGTGGTGGTAGATTGCAGGGCATAGCTACCGGTAATGCCTCGGTAGACAATTTTTTTTAAATAAAAATTTGAAATAACATTAAAAATAGTTTGTGACAAAAATGAGTTTTTCGACGGAGAAAACCAAGAAGAATGATGTTTTTTCTTTAATTTTGGCTTCCGATTTCGCCCAAAAAGGTTTCGTCTCTAAAAATTTTGATCTTCTCAATTTAACCAAAATTAGGCTTCCAAACTTAATTTATCACCAATTAAGCTCTTAATAAAATTAATTTGACTAATTTAAAGTATAATTAAGTTTTTGTGTTAAATTAAATCTTTCAATTGAACTGTAAATTAATCCTTAATCATAATTATACTTTAAATTATCGGACGATTAAATCAAACTTGCCTTTAAAATTATAATCGTGCCTTTCGACTTACGTTTTATGTAGATTTATGCAATAATAAATTATTTTAACCCTGAATTTGTATTTCCTTTTATTTTTTGGCACAAAAGATGTATGATTTTTCTGTCGATGCCAGCAAATTTTAATTTATTTTTGTTATTTTTATTTTATTTTAGATAGATTTAGAGGAATAACACTTTTATTTAATTAGATTAAATATACTTTTCTTGGATTCTGAACCAAGCTTTGTACTAGGATGAGCTCTTTCTTGTTTCTTTATTGTGAATTAATGTATAGAGTTGGGCAGCAAGTCAGGTCAATACTAATAAAAAAATGTTTGCGTCTAATATTCCTACTGAAACTCATGCCCAAGCGAAAAGTAACTATAAAATGGCTTTTCATGGCAGCAGTCCTTGCATCCTGACCTCATCAAAACAATGGCAGAAGTTAAGCTGTATGGTTTTCGGCCGAGCCCTTTTAGCCAAAGAATCATATGGGCTCTGAAATTAAAAGGCGTGGAGTATGAATACATAGAAGAAGACCTCTCTAATAAGAGTGAATCGCTCTTGAAGTACAACCCAGTTCACAAGAAGATCCCAGTTCTTGTTCATGGTGACAAACCCATCGCCGAGTCTCTTGTTATTCTTGAATACATCGAAGAAACATGGCCTGAAAATCCATTGCTCCCCAAGGACCCTTATGAGAGAGCCATGGCTACTTTTTGATCCAGTATGGAGTTGATACGGTGAGGGTGTCTGTCTTATTACAAGTCTCATCGTATATTTTTCATTCAACTATTTCTGATTCCTTGAGCGTTTTAGTTTCATTATTTTAGTTAGCGGTAAATCGATTTAATTTCTCCTCACTATCTTTCTTTTGTTGTCACTTTCCTGGGCTAAAAACTTATTCAATCTTAATAATTTCAAAAAATAATCAAACTTTTTGGTTACTTAGGTTGCTGCCCTTGCAGCATTCTACCATGGTAGCGGAGAAGAGCTCAAGAAGGCAGCTAAAGAATTGTTGGAGAGCCTGAAAATCTTAGAAGAGCAAGGTCTTGGCGATAAGAAGTTTTTTGGCGGTGAAAGTATAAATCTCGTAGACATCTCGTATGGAGCGTTGGGGTATTGGCTTGAACCTGTGGAAGAAGCAAAAGGTGTAAAAGTGCTGGAACCAAGCACTTTGCCTCGGTTGCATGCCTGGGCTAAGAATCTCGATCAACTCCCCGTGGTTAAAGAAAACATTCCTGCCTATGATAAGTTGCTGGCCTTTGTGACCGGCTCCATGAACAGACTGGCCAAGAACTAGCTTTTTAATGATTTCGAATCCCAATTCCATGCTCGTCTCGTCTTGTCTTTCTTTCTCATGCATGCTTTCTGTCTCGGGCGCGCGCGTGCATACCTTGTATTTCTTGTTGACATGCTAATAATAATGGTGATGGAGCTAGCTTTGCTTGGTGTAAATGTTCTTGTATTTACAATTATCGGTTCATCCACTAATTAACAATGGCCCCATCTTGAGCTTTTTTTTTTTATTTTTTAGAAAAAAAATTATGTTTTTATATGTAATAATGTTAAAAATGAATGATTACTTATTTAAAAGTATGGTTGAAGTTTTTTTAAAAAATAATTTTCATTAAATATATATATATATATATATATATATATATATCATTCATTTTTAAATGCCTGGCCCATTTATATAATTATAAATTTAATTGGTTAATTATAATTCTTTTTATTAAAAAATTAAAAATAAAAAAGAAAAAGAAATTCTTTAATCTATAGCAAGTGTAGTTTATTAACCTTCTTGTGTAGCTGGATATATTTTAAACTATTTTTGAAACACCCTTCCATTTTTTGACTTTATATCTCTGTTCATTCAGTGTAAAATAGCTTGTGTTTGGTGAATGTTTAGCTTTTAAATGAAATTTTTATTTTGAAACATATCGAGTGTCATTGTTTGACTATATTAATAAAATATTTTTGAAAATAATTAATTGATATTTGAAAATAATTGTTTGAATAAATTACGGGTAGTTTAGTCTTTTAAAAGGTTAAAAAAAAAAACTAAAATTAAAAATATCAAGTGTCTTGGGTGAACACTTACATGTGGAGTAAAGATATTGCACCACTTGACACGTGATACGATGGACAAAAATACAATATCGTCATGGCAGCATCTCCGAAAAATATCCATTGGGTTGCTACTTTAATAGCTTTTCTGTTTGTGGTTTTAAATACAAAAGAAGAAGAAGATGTATTTCTAGTCATGGGCTTTTACAAATAAAAATTTCAAAAAATAAATATTTGACTAAAATTATTGAGAGATGAATTTCTGAATGTAAAAAATAATCTTCATGAATAAAAAAAAGTAATTTAAATCTAACAAAATTAATATTTGTAATGCAATTATATATGGTACTCAATGTAAAAAAACAAAAGTTATTTGACAAAAGAAAAATCTCTATGAATGAGAAAAAAAGTAAAAGTTACCATAATAGCATTTACGAGCTAATTTGCTGGCGCGCTGGGTTGGATTTTTTTCTATATACGAAATTGATTGATTTTTTATGTACTGAAATTAGTTATTTTGATATTTAATTAGTAAAATTATAATAGATAAAATTTATTAGAAATGAATTTTTTTCGACCTAAAAGGAACAGTATAATCGAAACACAAGGGAAGTGATTCGTATATTTTTTAATTGTAAATAACATGAGTACATTTGTCTACCCATTTTGTTTATGAGTTCCTTTTTTACCCAATAATATTATATCTGAAATATTATACATAACATATTGTAAAAGTTTTTTTTTACAAAAACAACCTAAAATTAAAAAATTAAAATTTTCTAATTAGATTTAAAAACCAAAATTAAGAATGTATATATATAAACATGAACAAAAATAGGGACAATTTAGAATATATATATAAAAAATAAAGGAATTAAAATAAAGAATCAAAACTATATGGGTCGAAATGAAAACAAAATATATAAATAATTTTAACCAAAGGTTTAAATGAAAACAATTAAAAGTGTTGAAAGGAAAAAATAATTAATTTTTTTATTTCTTGATTTAGTTTTGATCTATTTATTTTTTCAATAATTTTGGTATAATTCTAAATATTTTGTTTGTATCTACGCTCTTAGTTTTTACTTTTAATTTTTAGTAGAATTTATCTTTGTATTAAATATAATTTTGGTTAAAAAACAGAGTAAGTTTACCTTTGGTGATGTGAAATAAAAGTAAAATCTTCTCTTATGCATGCATAGTTAATTTTTAGTTGTTAGTTATTTGTTATATTTTTTAAGGCATTAATATTGAATAAATATCAGAATATATAATTATTTTTAAGAGAAAAAACATTTAAAATAATATTTATAATTTTTTTTAAATGCATTATCTATAATAAAATAAATATATTAAAAAACTAAATAATTGAAAGTCTTGTAGATTCATTATTTCTCTCTAATGTATAGTGTTATTGAATAAATTTAGAAACCATAATATTTTTAGACATGTTATAAAATTTAGTTTTGTCGGCGGCGAAGCGCAGGGCAACCGACACTTATATTTTTTATTTGCAGATAATTTGACCAATTTTTTTAACATGTTTTGTATATGTATAACTTCGTATATTTTTTATTCATGTAATATTTGATATGAAATATCATACATAAAAAAAGTTGTGGAAGTCTATTTTTCACAAAAAAACAACATCCATTAATAAATTATCTTCATTATTGTTTCTATTGTTATTATCATGATTGTTAAATTATCATAATTATTATAATTTTTATTGGAATAATTATTGAAAATAATTAATATTCTAATTATTACTGACAATATTATTGCTACTATTATCATTATTGTTATAAAAAGAAATTTAATTACTTTTTTCCAAAAAAATTTCTTCATATTACTATATTTCAAGTATTTCAGAATACCAAGATTAAATTAATTTGACAATTTTAAAAAACAAAACTTACTTAATTTTTTTATATATATTTTAGGGTCTTCATATTAATAAATATCAAAATATATAATTAGTTTTTTTTTATTATATAAGATTTATTTCTCATATTATTATATTAAAAGTATTTCAAAACACTAATATTAATTTTTTTTTCTTCAAAAATTCCTAGGTCATTTCTCTCTCTCTCTATATTTTTAGGCGCTAATATTAAATAAATATTAAAATATATAATTAGACTCACATATTTATAAGAAAAAAAAATTAAAAATAATCATTATCATTATTTTGAATGTCTTATCTATAGTAATTAGAAATTTCAACATCTAACACTATTAACAAAAGACAGTAATTAAAAAACAAAATAAATAAAAAAACATAAATAAATATTATTAGATTTTAAAAAATTATATGACATGAAGAATAAATAAAAATTAAAAATCAAACAACAAAGATAATTTTTTTTTCAATTTTCAAATGATCACCAGCATAAATTAAAATTTAAACATCACATAAAAAAATTAAAACCTTAATAACAATGGAAATAATATAAAATAGAAACAAAAAACTAAGAGCATGTACATATATACATGGAAAAAAATAGAAACCATTTACTAAAAATTATAAAAAATGAAGGAATTAAAATAAAATCCAAGATTAAAAGTATAAAAGGCCGAAATGAAAAACACATATATAATAAATTAAATTTAAAGGACAAAATAGAAACAAATCAAAACTTTAATACTAAAAAAATTAAAAGAATTAAGACAAAATCAGAAATTAAAAGAACATGGACTGAAATGAAACTTAAATACATAATCAATTTGTATTGAGGGATACAATTGAAACAAATTAAAACTCTATTACCAAAAATCTGAAGGATTTCAATCCAATCCGGAAATTAAAAAGGATAGGACCAAAATGAAATTACAATATATAATCGATTTCAATTGAAGGGCAAAATTGAAACAAATCAAAACCTATATTAAAGGAATAAGGAGCATACAAAACAATAAAAAACTTAGGGACTATAATGAAAAGTAAACAAACAGTGGGGTCTGATGTGTGCTTGCATAGGCAGGAGAGAGAAACGGAGGGGGGGAAGTTCAATCGACCACGGGCACGTCTACGGACATGTTACACCACCACACGCCACTCTAGGAGGAAGATAACATGTTGCACAATAATTCTAGATGTTGGTAGGGTATTTTTGAAGGCCGAATAATGTCACACGCATCGTTCGAATACTGTGTGAGCGTGGAAATGGACGGCATGTCCGGTGATGCACCAACAGTACCATGTCAGAATAAATATTAAAAAAGAGTAAATTACCATGACACCCCGGCAACCAACTCTTCAATTTTGTCGTATCGAGGGGAATATCCGTATTTTGTCATTTTCAGAAAATATGAAATTCCTGTGGGACCCCTCCAACTAGACCTAGTTTTTATCTTTTTCGAGGGACAAAATGATTAT
Source organism: Salix dunnii (assembly GCA_015731905.1). Lineage (NCBI taxonomy): Eukaryota > Viridiplantae > Streptophyta > Magnoliopsida > Malpighiales > Salicaceae > Salix > Salix dunnii. The sequence continues at coordinate 3,939,051 of CM027668.1, read as the reverse complement.
TGTACTGTGCAAGGAAATATAAAAAAATCAATAAACCAGTTATCCAAATCAGACCAAAAATATACAATTACCATGCCACCCCTCCTAGCATGGCGTGGTTTTTGTCTTTTTCGAGGGACAAAATGATTATTTTACTGTGTAAAAATAGAAAAAATCAGTAAACCGACGAACCGAACCAAAAACTGAGCAACACTAATATCGTCCACAATAGTTTATCTCACAGTGAACAGTAACAGAACCACGACGAAATTTAGCTTATAAGATAATAATAATGGTTTCTAATTTAGGTTATGGAATTATTTGGGTAAATTATTTTTATTAAATAAAATTGTTGTATTTTTACCAGACATTCACTTAATTGAGTGTATTCTGGATTTTATTGAATGAATTGAGTTACTAGAGACTAAGCAAGGGCAATTATGTTTGTTCAAGTGTGATGTAGAACAAGTGGCAAAGGCATACATGCTTAAGAGATAGCATCTGAAATTCAAAGGCAACTGAATTTGCGCAGTCCAGTTGATGCATCTTGGCGCTTTCGGAGGAAATCAAAGATTTGTTGTTGATATATACCAGTTTTTGGCCGAATTTCATCGTTTAGGCTCTGAAATCATTGTTTTTGCCATTTTAGAAAAGTTTCATTGTAGCCATAACTCTTGATTTCTAAGTCCAAATTGACTTCCGTCAATTCCGGATTGCTTAGGATTTATAGACTTTTTAATTTCTACATTTATCTCAATTTTTTTTTTAATTTTATTAATTAGCATCGTTTCCTTATCCAGCATGGTTAGGGTTAGGTTTTTTTTTTTTAAATATGGTTGTAAGCCTCTAGCCGAATGATTTTTGAATTATTGAATAAAGTTTTGGATTTTTTCTGAGAGTTCCATTTATGGAATATTGACGTTGGTCGTATTCCTTGTGATTTTCTGCTACGTCAAACTAATTGTCTTATTCAATTAACCTAAAAGCTAAATTTAGTTCAAATTCAATACTGAATTATAAAAATTAACCTCCAACAACTGAAAAGACCTCTCTCTTCTGGTACCAACAACAGCAAAAAAGACTTACTTTCTTTAGGCTTAGTTAAAAAAAAACTCATCTTCTTTTGTATGAATATATTTTGTATGAAAATTCCGCAAGAACTCATCATATCTTTATCGATATTAATGTTGCATAAAAGTTATTTAAGAGCCTTTCATGTTAATACGCATATCATATATATTTCTTATCGTTAATACATGTCACGTATATTTTTCTCTTCAATACTATGAGACCAATATTACATTTTAGCTTTATCTTCTCCATAAAAAAACTCATAAATCATGAATACTTTATATAAAAGATTCAAAATATTTATTCTCTACTTCTCTTTCGATATTTATATAAAACACCAAGCCAGAGGTCCAGAACACTGAAAAACACACCACAGATCCCATTATTATCAGTATCGCTGCTGCGATCAGGCAGATCCGACCAATGCTTCTCTGCGAGTCTTAAAGAAGGTAACCATCCAATTCCTCTCTGGAAGGTTTTCTTTAATTACAGGGACTTGCTTGAAATTTTTAATCCATGCATGCAGGCGAGGGAACCTGTGGGCTTCAAATACCGCTCCTTCCCCAACCGCTTCTTCAATTACTTCCAACCAGTAAACAACAGAACCAAAGGCTATATCTGCTATCCCTATACTGTCTCCACCAAAATATTTCTTCTCCCCAATCCCGTGCTCTTCTACTGTTTGCAACATTTCCTGGGTTTCCTTCTTTGTCTTCTCAAGTTCTTCACCTTTAGAACGAAACATTCTCCACACTGATGTGCCCTGCAGCCAGAATTAATCATGACATTGATTACTAGAAACGAAACGGAGTGCCAAAGAAAATCAATCTTTAACAGGTCCAGTTTTATAGTGTTGTAAGAGTTTTGAAATCATTGAAATGTAGAATGACGTCTGCATGCTGTACCTTATCATCGGCTAATTTGACCCAGAAACGAGCCAGTGCTCTCTCGTAGGGGTCGTTAGGCAGCAATGGGTTTTGGGGCCACACCTCATCGATGTATTCGACAATAATCATGGACTCGCAAACTGGCTTGTCGCCATGGAGAAACACCGGGATCTTCTTGTGAGCAGGGTTGTACTTGAGAAGCAGAGGACTTTTATTGGTGAGATCTTCTTCTATGAACTCATACGGAATAGCCTTCAATTTTAGAGCCCATATCACTCGGTAAACAAATGGACTGGGCAGTGTTCCAAGCAGCTTCAGTTCTCCAGCCATGATTGAGAGGTTTGTGGTGATTCTTCATCGTTACCTCCCACACTTCTTTATAGAACTTTCCTTGGAAATCGGTGATCTTTTGTTTTTTCAACAAGTCGAAAAGTCTCATTTAATTAAAGGCATAGAGTAGTACAGTTCGAAAAAAGAGTTTTTCTTCCGTATTGATGTATTTGCTGACATGATCATATTCATAAATATAATATAGTGGTCAAATTCAGATATAGAAGATGCTAGAACATGATCTAATTAGATTAAATATACTCTGTTTCTTTTCTTTACGCTCAAGTTTAATCGTGTTTTGAGTTTAATTATATTTTAATTTTCTGGGGAAAAAAGTTTGAATCCCCCACCCCTTATTTAGTTACGAGAGAAAAGAGACAACGACGAAGACAATAAATCAAAATTAATGTAAACCATGTTCGGTAGTGAGTACTGACATGTCGCTTTTATGACAGATTCTCCCGGAACTTGCTTGATGTTATTAATGTTGGACTTCATGTCTCTTCTGGACGTTGCTATATGATAGCCGTCATGCATGATGATAACAATATTTACAAGTCACTTGCCCCGCTCTGTGATAATCTATTTATTTATTTGTTTTATTTTAATATGTGTAATTTTTTGTTATGTATTTTAATTTTAATTTTTTATCTTTAATTTAGTTTTGATTTCTTTAATTTTTTAGACCTTTTAGGATAGTTCTATTTTTATTTATTTATATATATATATATACCCTTAGTTTTCACTTTTAATTTTCATTGTTATTTATCTTTGTATTAAATATAGTATGTGTTAAAAAAATAACATCAATAATAGAGAAAATAATAAAAATTAAAAATAAAAACTAAGAGCATATACATATAAATATGGACAAAAATAGGGACTATTTCAGAAATATAAAAAAATAAAAGAACTAAATTCAAATAAAAAAGTTAAAAGAATAAAGGCCAAAATAAAATCAAAATATATGATCAATTTCAATCGAAGAATAAAAGTGAAAAAAAAATCCAAACTTCTATATCAAAAATATTAAAGGATTTAAAACTAAACCAAAAATTAAAAGAATAAGGACCAAAATTAAAATGAAATATATAATTAATTTCAATTGAAAGATAAAATTTAAACAAATCAAAACTTATATAACACAAATCATAATACAAATCAGGACCATACAAAACAATAAAAAAATCATGGACTGAAATGAAAACACCATAAACCAAGGGGACTTCCCTGTAATTTAGGCTACAGGAGAGAGAAAAGGAAAAAAAATCAATCAGCCATTGTCATGTTTTTGGCCAACATAGGATGACATGTGCACCTCCATGAGAAAGAGAACATGGCGGTGGATTTGGTGAGACGTTGGATGAGTATTTTTCTCACCATAAGCTGCTACATGTGCCGCCTGAATGGAGTGTTTGGAAGAAAATCGTTAGCGTGCCAGTCATATATGCAAACAGTATTCTATAGTAACAAATAATAATAAAATATCAAATTACCTATACACCCTTATAACCAACTCTTGGATTTTATCTTTTCTGAGGGCATATATGTGTTTCTATTGTTTAAAAAAGTATGAAATTCCAGAAACACCCCGTCAACAACTTTTGATTTTTGTGTTATTTGAGGATAATATGATTATTTTACAGTGCATAAAAGTGTAAAAAATAAAAAATATCTTCGGATAGGCAATTGCTTGTTGTTTCCTGGCAGGGGTAAAATCATAGTTTTACTGTATAAAAATACCCGAAAAAAACAAATACCCCCAACACAATTAGAGAATGTCTACTTGTCCCATGAAAAGTAAAAAATACTCCTGAGTCCAAGGTAAATTTTAGCGCTCTAAGGGAAAAAACGATAATTAAATTATTACAATCCATAGTAATCTGTGTCTACTATTACGGTGAAAAACATAAACGGTTTAACTTAATTCTTAATGGCTGTTTGGATTATAATTGAGATTATTTTTTAAAGTATTTTTATTTAGAAATATATTAAAATAATATTTTATTTTTTTTAATAGTAGCACCTCAAAATAATTAAAAAAATATAAACAATAGTTTTTTTTTTTTAAAAACACTTTTCATAAAATTTTCAAACACCCTTGCCTCTTTTGCCATGCATCTTGACATCCAAGGCAGGCAAACCGAACTGGTTTACATAAACATTAACTTATTGTGCCAAAATAATGTTAAAGAACATATTACTATTTTGCCTTGTTTAATAATTTAATTATTTAATTAGATATCAAAGTGTTACTAACTAAGTGATTATAAGTTTAAATCTTATTATTTCATGTTCAAGTCTTATAATCTCATTCTAATCATTAAAAATAGACACAAAACGTATGAGTGTAGCTTAAATGATTGTTTAGTATTGTGATAGTGGTTATTTTCAAAGGGATTTTTACTTGAAAATCTTAAATGATTGTTTAGTATTGTGATAGTGGTTATTTTCAAAGGGATTTTTACTTGAAAATGCATTAAAAATATTTATTTTTAATATTAATACATTAAAGTAATCTAAAAATAATAATTTGAGGCAAACAAATAATTTTTCTTAAAGTTCTCTTAAAATAATCATGCTCTAACAACTTGACTTATAATACTAAAGAATAATTAAATTATATATTGAGATTTTATTTAATAACTTAAATTTTTAGATTGAATTGGTTATTTAAAAAAAAATCACTTAAAAAATATATTATAAAATAATATAAATTATATTTTAAAATCTCAATTAAATTCATTCAATAGAATAATCTTTAATAATGGTTTCTTCATTTAATAGAATAATCTTAACTAATGGTTTCCTTGCATATAGAAATCTCTGGAGGTGAAATTAGTTTTTAGAATAAACTAGTGCCAAGTGAAGAATCAGGTAGCGGGAAAATATCGGCTGACCATAATAAAAAATTAAAAACTAGAGACAAGGGAAGAATTTTCTTTTCTTTTCTTTTCTTTTCTTTATTGAATGAGAAATCGTCGTTGCCGTGGATGTGACCAAAAAAGATGACTATGTCAGACTTTGGATATATAATAATAATAATAAATCACAGATGGTGTCGTGCATGGAAAATGTAAACACGTCTTCTTCATCTTTCAAAAAAAAAGGGTAAAAAAGTTTGTCTCAGTCAAGATTGTGGAGATCAAAGTTTTAAAGTGAATTAATGGTAAAGCTTCTTTGAATTCAACCTTAAATTGTTCGAGTGTAGTCAACCTTAAAGTGATCGAGTAAGAAGACTCTAATGATCACTATAAAAAAAATACTGTAGTGACAGTCGACAAAAACCCACACACTAATCTCTCAAAACATGGCTGAAGTTAAGCTGCTGGGAACATGGCCCAGTCCTTTCAGTTATAGAGTCATATGGGCACTAAAACTTATAGAAAAATAAGCTCACGGGAAGGAAGAGAATGAGAACAGAGAGGTTAAGAGCAATTGCAACTTTCGCAGTGCTTTCTGTTTTATTGTTTGCAGTATTAATAGTGATACAGGGGTTAGACTTATGAAGTCTATTTACAGAAGGTTAGCAGTATAAGGTAAGCATAATCAATTGTCTATTTTACAAAAGGAAAGTCAAATAATCAAAATAATGCCGTTGCTTGTGTTTAGGTGTGAGCAGCAGGTTCAGCAGGTTGCATGGGATCAGCAGCAGATTGTATGTTGATATTCTCTTTAAAACTTAAGGGCATACCTTACGAGTACTCTGAAGAAGACCTTTCCAACAAGAGTCCTTTGCTTCTTCAATGTAACCCAGTCCACAAAAAGATTCCAGTTCTCATCCATGGGGGAAAATCAATCTGCGAATCCCTGGTAATCCTAGAATACTTGGAAGAGACCTGACCCCAAAAACCACTGATGCCCGATGATCCTTATGAGAGAGCTTTGGCCAGGTTTTGGGTTAAATTTGTTGAAGAAAAGGTACGTTTTTTTCCAGCTTTCTGCAAGTTTATTTTTCCTCCCCCCACCCCTAAAGAAATCTACTAAACATTTGATTCGTTAGTTAAATTATTTACCTGACCTGTTATTTCGGAGATAGCCATAAACCTTGTGATCATTTTTTTCCCTTTCAACTTCTCCTTTACAGTTGTGAAGCCCAGTACTTGCACCCTAGAATAAATTCTCTGTGATCTACATGGACAAAAAACCAAGAAATTAAGCAAGTAGGAAACTCTTCTGTGGAATTTAGAATTTTGAAATGCAATCTCAACTTGAACAGAACTTCCCATTGATAAAAGTCTGCAATGATCACTATAACCCCCCCCCCCCACCACCCCGCTGCTCACCAATCACAATCCAGTTATTAGTATGGTAGATGTGAGCTCTTCAGGTCGAGTTATCCGGGCTGTAAAACTGAAGGGCATCATCAGCTATGAGTATGTAGAAGAAGATCTCTCTAGCAAGAGCAACTCGCTTTGGCAATGCAACCCAGCAAAAAAAATCCCGTTGCTTGTTAACGATGGAAAACCATTAGCAGAGTCTGTGCTGATTCTTGAGTACATTGATGATACATGACCAGAAGTCTAGTAGCCTATCGTATGATAATTGTTAAATAATATTTATATGGTATTATTTATTAAAGGTAGAATAGGACTTTCCCATTAATCTATTTATAATTAAGTTATAATGAACCAGAATTGTAGCCTCTATTATTGTGAGCTTAATTATTTTAATATGATATCAGAACTGGTGTTACGAAACGAGTTTTAATCCCGAATACAGTTTTACGGATCTAATTTACTATTTTTTTGGAGTGATTTTTTGCCTTCTGTTTATGCAGAATTTGATATTTCATCTTTGCTTTAGCTTCTACAATTTTATATTTAAGTTTAGTTTCTATAATGATTTTGATATTTAGTTAGTTGAGAATTAAATTTATTATTTTTTCTAAATTTTTGTTTTTGGTCAAATGACTTCACGAGCTTTACTAGACTAATCACGTGATGGAATCATTGTTTTATGTTTTTTATTTTTATCATTTGAAATTATTTGTTTATTTTTAGAACATATTCTTTTCAACCAAGCATCATTTTTTTCATCAAATTTTTTTTATTCAACTCTTAGCAAATGACATGCACTTCATTTAAATTGAATTTTTTTTTCACACTCTATTATTATGTAAAGTGTATCCCAATAATATTTTCTACGTTAATAGCTTTTTTGTTTGTGGTTTTAAATAAGAAAAAAAGTATTTTTAGTCATGGGCTTTTAAAAATAAAAATTTCATAAAACAAATTTTTGATTAAAATTATTGAGAGATGAATTTTTGAATGTAAAAAAAAAAACTTTGTGAATAAAAAAACAAGTAATTTAGATTTCACAAAATTAATATTTGAAATGGAATTATATATGGTACTCAATGTAAAAACAACAGAAATTATTTTACTAATAAAAAAAATCTCTATAATTGAGAGTAAAAAAAAAGTTACCATAATAGCATATGTTTCTAATTTAGGTTATGGAATTACCGAGGGAAATTATTTTTATTACATAAAATTGTTGAATTTTTACAAGACAATGACTTAATTGAGTTTATTCTGGATTTGATTGGATGAATTGAATTACTAAACACGAAGCAAGAGAAATTATGTTTGTTCAAGTGAATGCTTTATTCTATTAAGCTAAATCTCAATTTAATTCAAATTCAACACTTAATTTTAAAAATCAACCCCCAACAAATGAAAAGACCAATTGAAAAACCTCATCTTCTTTTCTATAAATATATTTTGTATAAAAATTCTTCCAGGATTCATCATATTTTTATCGGTATTAATATTGTATAAAAGTTATTTAAGAGTCTTTCATATTTTTATTCATGTTAATACACATATCATATATCTTTCTTCTCGTTAATACATGTCAAGTCTATTTTTCTCTTTAATATTACGAGACCAATATTATATTTTAGCTTTATCATCTCCATAAAAACCTCATAAATCGTGAATATTTTATATAAAAAATTCAAAATATTTATTCTCTACTTCTTTTTTGAAATTTGTGTGCATGGACATTCTTGGAGATCGGAGGAGGTGCGTGGAAAAGGGATTTTTTATAACCATAAAATTATTGTTATAATTTTTTGGAGTAATCATCTAGTATTAAGATCACTAGAAAACCTAGTGATGTGTGAGAGTTTAAATAAGAAAACTTATTGTACACATTACCCTAAGTGCACCCTACCTAAGATAAGCTGTATTATTATCTAATTGTTTTTTGATGTCAGATTTTTATTTGTTGGTCTTTTCTAAGTCTCGAAGTAGATCTCTTTTCGTGAGAATCTCTACCTCATTAAGCTAAAAACTTAGCTGTTAAAGTCCAAATTTTAACATTATATTTATTGTTTTTTTAATATCTATGAGTGTATTTTACAGTGTAATTTTACTCTTCAATAATTAAAGCTTACAAAAAATGAACAAAATCATCATTGAAAGAATTTTGCTATTTTGGCTAACCTCACGTATAATCATATATTGGTTACGGTATCTTATTTTTTTTCATTTTAAAACATGAGAAAAGATATGATTTTTTTGGTGAAAAATATGTTTAGGAAATTTTTAGAATTCAACTTTGTGTGAAAAATAAACATATTTTTTTATATATTTTTCAAATAAGGATCTTCTACTGTTTTGAGCATAAAAAAGATAAAATAGATCTCAAATCTATCCAAGATTTTCAACTTGATTTTTTTCATCCCATCTTGATTTTTTGGGCATAACGATCTTCTACTGTGTGTCTTTTTTTTTTTTTTTTTCAAGTAAATTTGGGAATAGCTGAAGCTATGACAATTATTATGTTAACATAACATTACTGAAACTATTGTTTTCGGATTGTGGTTAATTAGATTGAACATTTGTCATTCGTCATTAGGAGAAATAGAGGTACTTTTATTCCGACACTCATGAAAGGGAACGTGACGAGTACACGACACTCAAAGACGGGCCAAGGCCTATCACAGCAGTCTGCTGAAAGACGACACGAAGGCAATAAAGAGACAGAATCGACACCAAAAACCAGAGGTCCAGAACACTGAAAAACACACCACAGATCCCTTTATTATCAGTATCGCTGCTGCGATCAGGCAGATCCGACCAATGCTTCTCTGCGATTCTTGAAGAAGGTAACCATCCAATCCCTCTCTGGCAGGTTTTCTTTAATTACAGGGACTTGCTTGAAATTTTTAATCCAGGCATGCAGGCGAGGGAACCTGTGAGCTTCAAATACTGCTCCTTCCCCTACCGCTTCTTCAATTACTTCCAACCAGTAAACAACAGAACCAAAGGCTATATCTGCTATCCCTATACTGTCTCCACCAAAATATTTCTTTTCGCCAATCCCGTGTTCTTCTACTGTTTGCAACATTTCCTGGGTTTCCTTCTTTGTCTTCTCAAGTTCTTCACCTTTAGAACGAAACATTCTCCACACTGATGTGGCCTGCAGCCAGAATTAATCATGACATTGATTACTAGAAACGAAACGGAGTGCCAGAGAAAATCTATCTTAACAGGCCCAGTTTTATAGTGTTATAAGAGTTATGAAATCATTGAAATGTAGAATGACATCTGCATGCTGTACCTTGTCTTCGGCAAATTTGACCCAGAAACGAGCCAGTGCTTTCTCGTAGGGGTCGTTAGGCAGCAATGGGTTTTGGGGCCACACCTCATCGATGTATTCGACAATAATCATGGACTCGCAAACTGGCTTATCGCCATGGAGAAACACCGGGATCTTCTTATGAACAGGGTTGTACTTGAGAAGCAGAGGACTTTTATTGGTGAGATCTTCTTCTATGAACTCATACGGAATAGCCTTCAATTTTAGAGCCCATATCACTCGGTAAACAAATGGACTGGGCAGTGCTCCAAGCAGCTTCGGTTGTTCAGCCATGATTGAGAGGTTTGTGGTGATTCTTCATCGTTACCTCCCACACTCCTTTATAGAGTTCATCTTTCTTGGGCAGCAATGTAACTTTCCTTGGAAATCGGTGATCTTTCGTTTTTTCAACAAGTCGAAAAGTCTCAGTTAATTCTAGGCATAGAATACACTCTTCGAAAGCAGAGTTTTTCTTCCATGTTGATGTCTTTGCTGACATAATCATATTCATAAACAATGTATTTGTATAATCTAGTGGTCAAATTCAGATACCGAAGATGCTAGAACACGATCTAATTAGATTAAATATACTCCATTTCTTTTCTTTATGCTCAAGTTTGATCGTGTCTTGAGTTTGATTATATTTTTAATTTCCTCTCTCTCTCCCTCTCCCCCCATTCTTATTTAATTATGTGAGAAAAGAGACAACGACGAAGACAGAAAATCAAAATTAATGTAAACCATGTTCGGTAGTGAGTCCTGACGTGTCGCTTTTACGACGAAAGTTCTCTATGGAACTTGCTTGATGTTATTAATGTTGACTTCATGTCTTTTCTGGATGCTGCTTCATGATATCAATACTGACAAGTCATTTGCCCCGCTGTTGCACTGTTGAGTGGATAATTTATTTTTATTTATTTTATATAAGATTAATACAATCTTATGATTTTGTATTGTGAATTTCATAAGTTAAATCAATTTTATATTATATATTGTCATTTTAACTTATTTTTAAAAATATTATTCATTATATTAATGCATTAATATTTAATATAAATATAATCTAATAAGCATTGTATTTTAAGTTCATGATTATCATTTTTTTATCAAAACATGTTAGTAATGCTTGAATTTGTTTTTTTTTTTATTTAAATACAATACGACCAGTAGCGCAGCGCGGGCACGGGCTAATAATCTAAACTCTTCCTGAAAGTTGATAATCTATGGCCCCATGCTCCAAGAAGATCTTCATAAACCAACACATCTTTATTTTGGCCTAAATTTGGTGTAGTTTTTTGACATGTTTTAATTGGGTGAACTTAATTATTTTGTGCAGTGAAACCTCGAACATTTGTCAGATCAGTTTTCTTACAGATTCTGTCCGGTAAGAAGCGGCAGCAGCTATATCCACTAAAACATTAAGGTCATACAGTGATGTCCTAAAGAGCCTATGCAACTCCAGTCCATTAGAAAGGCTGAGAGAGATGCCTTTCTGTAAAAGACTGCTGTTTAACTTTGTGATAGGTGAAGTGACTGAATATAGAGATGGCTACTCTTCCATTAACCGAGGACATATCAATTCACTTGTTTCTATGGCCGCCTAATGACTAACATCTGTGCTTCCAGAAAACGAATGGGCTTTTGACCTTCTCTATTGTGTGGCTTTTGCGGTCATGGACAATCAATGGTTGTAGAGAAATGCTACGTACATGGAGTTCAATGTGAGAATCTATTTAGCCTCCTCCATTCCTTTTGTGTTCATATGGATAGAGAGAGCTTGGTTTTGTTGATCAGTGTATCAACTCGTCAATTTCCTTTATGCTTCATGCTGATTTTTAAAGGTCTGTATTAGGATGTCTTGAAATCTACTCGAACCCAGATAGAGAGAGAACTTCTAATGGATGACGTCTTACGAATTGAAGACATGCCATCTCACAGCCTTCTCATTTAGCAATAAGCTCCTGCAGCTTCAGGCCACTGATGTATTTGTTTAACATTGAAATTGTGAAGTCCCTTCCCATCTCCTCTCTTTCCAAGTTAATTTGTGATCCGTGTCGTTTCGACACATGTCAAAATCTGATGGGAATGCTCTGTCAGCTACAACATTCTGTTGTGAAGCTGTACGAGGTGGGCGGGCGTGCCAAGAGTTGTGATGAGTAATTTTGTATATTTACATTTTTTGAAGTCCCATTTACAGATTCTAAGATGTGAATGAAAATTTGAGCGCTGGCGGGAGCTCTTCACGATTGAACGGGGAAAGGTCAAAAAGAATCCAAAGCTATATAAGAAAAGTAATTAAAATAGCTTGTAGGCATCTGGAATTCTTGAGTAACAGAAAAGGTTGGTGGTCATTCCCCAGCTCCAGTCCTGTTTTCCGCACACAGCAAGAGGAGGCCGCCGGTTTATCTGAACATGGTGCTTCCTGATGCTTTCTTTGTTATACATACTTTATATAATCGAATACTAAATACATATAGTAGCGGAAATTTAGATTATAAATACCTCCAGTTATTATTGCTCAAATACTGAAATTAATGAATTCTCAAATTGCAGCAGCAACAAAGCTTTTTCCAAAACAGTAATAATAACACAAAATAATAAAACGTTTTACGAGAGGAACCTTCTGATCTATGTCTACCAGTAACCGTAGATGGAGTACACAAGCTATTATTTATAGGTAGATCAGGGATCTCACTTAGTAATTTATTTTCCAATTTTCTCCTTCCATCAAAGAGATAATTAGCCATGATCAATCAATTGATCCCCATGATCAAACCCGATGACCTATCTTCATGGTCATGGGTTTCCATGATCAAGAATATGGGTGTGTCATAAGGGGCACAAAAGGTAATTTTCAACATTCTCCCACTTGGTCCTTATGACACATAAACTCCTTATTATGTTCTGTTCTTTTAACATGATCATGGAATCCTCCCACTCACATAAGGAATACTACACATGAATCATGGCGGTAGACCATTATATAATAAGTCGTCCCTTCCATGTATTACATATAAAATATCTTTTAAATAAGTACTATATAGGCATTCAAAACTTAATGAATAAACTTCCTGTAAGTTATTCGGGTTTAAACTTTATTTTTATCCTCATAGATAAAGTAATAAATGTGCACAAACTTTATTACAATAACTTGATGTATATATATAAAATTAAGACTAAGTACAAAATGAATCAATCAATCCCATATACTCCACATGACTTTTAAATAGCTTTACCGGTAAACCTTTAGTCATGGGATCCACAATCATCAATTCAATACTTATATGCTCAATAAACACTTCACGCCTTTTGATATTATCTCTCGCACGAAGATACTTAATGTCAATATGTTTACTTCTACTTCCACTTTTATTATTCTTTGAGAAGAATATGGCATCACGATTATCGCAAAAGATCTTGATTGGTCTCTCTATAGAATCGATAATTTTGAGACCACCAACAAAAATTTTCAACCAAAGTGCTTGTGTAGTAGCTTCATAGCATGCAATAAATTCTACCTCCATTGTAGATGTAGCAACTATAGTCTGCTTGCTACTTCTCCATGATATAGCCCCTCCAGCAAGAAGAAAGATATATCCTGAAGTAGACTTTCTACTATCTACACATCCCGCAAAGTCAGAATCCGAATATCCAACCACCTTCAAATGGTCAGTGTGTCTGTATGTCAAACTGTAATGTTTGGTTCCTTGCAAATATCGCATAACTTTCTTTGCAGCTTTCTAATGTTCCAATCCTGGGTTGCTTTGATATTGACCTAACATTCCAACTGCCATTGCTATGTCAGGTCTAATGCAGACTTGTGCATACAATAGGTTGCCTACTGCAGATGAATATGGGATATCCTTCATTTGTTCATTTTTCAATGTATTTCGAGGACATTGATCATTACTGAATCTATCCCCTTTAATGATAGGTGCTACAAAATCGTTACAGTTCTTCAATTTGAATCTCTCTAAAACCTTTTCAATGTAGGCTTTTTGAGACAGTTTCAATATTCTTTGTTTTCTATCTCTGTGAAACTCTATGCCTATGACATAAGAGGCTTCACCCAAATCCTTCATTTAAAAGTTTTGAGAGAGGAAGCCTTTGGTCTCAAGTAGCAAACCTAAATCATTACTTGCAAGCAAAATATCATCTACATATAGGACTAAAAAAATAACTTTACTCCCACTGACCTTATGGTATATACATTGATCAACAAGGTTCTCAATAAAACCATATGAGCTAATGACCTTATGAAATTTGATATACCATTGACGGGAGACTTGTTTTAGTCCGTAAATAGATTTCCTTAATTTGCAAGCTTTCTGATTGCTATCTTCAAAACCTTCAGGTTGTTTCATGTAAACCTCCTCTTCAAGATCCCTGTTTAGAAAGGTTGTTTTCACATCCATTTGATGTAGCTCTAGATCAAAATGAGCTACTAATGCCATGATTATCCTAAATGAATCCTTCTTAGATACTGGAGAGAAGGTTTCATGATAATCAATGCCTTCTTTTTAAGAGAAACCCTTGGCCACAAGTCTAGCTTTATATCGTTCAACATTACCAGAAGTATCTGTTTTGGTTTTGTAAACCCATTTGCAGCCTATGGCTGCAGCTCCCTTTGGTAAGTCAACGAGATCCCAAACTTGATTTTTAGCCATAGATCCCATCTCTTCTTTCATGGCATTGAACCATAATGTGTAGTGTTCTCCACTCATGGCTCGTAAAAATATTTTTGGATCATCTTTAGGCCCAACATCAAAATCGAACTCTTGGAGATATACAATATAATCACTAGAGATCACATGTCTAATTATTCTAGAGGATCTTCTTAATTATACTTGCTCTGTATTTTGCAGAGTCTGAGTAGGTTCAATCTGAATTGGTTCCTCATGAGTTGATTGTTCTGTAATTAATTGTGGTTCAAGGTAATCATTTTGAATTTCCTTGAGCACAATCAAACGTCCTTGAGGTAAAAGAGTTTCAGTCAACTCTTGTGTTTCCTCAAATTCAATCATTTGAGGACAAACACTTCCATTAGGTTTATAATCCTCTAAAATTTTTGCATTTATAGACTCAACAATTCTAGTACTATTAGAAGGACAGTAAAACCTAAATCATTTGGAGTTTACTGCATAGTCAATAAAATAACCATTGGTTGTCCTTGGGTCTAATTTCTTCATGTTTAGATTATAAATTCTCACTTCAACAAGACAACCCCATATGTATAAGTGATTTAAACTTGATTTCCATCCATTCCATAATTCAAAATATGTCTTAGGAACAATCTTGGATAGGACCCGGTTTAATAAATATACAATAGTTTTTAAGACTTCACTCCATAAATATAAAGGCAACTTATAATTACTAATCATACTCCTTACCATGTCCATTAATGTGCGATTCCTTTTTTCTGCCACATCATTTTGTTGTGGTGTGCCAAGCATTGTAAAGTGAGCTATAATGCCTTTCTCTTCAAGAAATTTCACAAATAAACCTATCATTTGTCCTTTATCCTTTTTCTATATACCTACCATAATATTCTCTGCCTCTATTAGATCTTACGATCTTGATTTTCCTGTCCTTTTATTTCTCTACTTCTACCTTTTAAGTCTTGAAAGCATTTAATGCCTTAGATTATCATTTAGAAGATAAAGAAATATAAACCGTATATGGTCATCAATAAAAGATATAAAATATCTTTAACCATATAAGTAGGGAGTAGGAAAAGACCCACAGATATCAGTATGTATGATCTCAAGAATGTCATAACTCCTTTTGGCACCTTTAGTGGTCTTGTTAATTTGCTTTCCCTTTATGCAATCCACACAAGTACCAAAATTAGTAAAATCAAGAGTTTTAAAAACTTCATCATTTACTAACCTTTTGATTCTCTCTATGGATATATATCACAATCTCCTATGCCATAACCAAATAGAGTTCTCATTCATAAGACTCCTCTTAATGTCAATGTTTGTATGTAATGATAAATAATTATTCTCAAAGTTGAGATCTAAATCAATTTTGAATAAACCATCAATTTTTATTCCACCACCAACAAGGTTTTCACCTTTAAAAATATTAAAGGTTGAATTGATAAACCAAAAACCATAACCAATAATATCCAATTTTGAAACAGAAATTAAGTTTCTTGAAAAATGCAGAATAAAAAATACATTATCCAGATCCAAAACATATATGGATTTTAAAATCAACTTAAATGTCCCAACTGCTTCAACTTGAGAAAATAATTTATTTCCAGAATATACTCGTTGTTCATGGCTTGCTGGTTTTCTTGTGTTGAGAAAACCCTGCATTGTATTAACAATATGGATTGTAGAATCAGAATCAATCCACTATGTATTACTAGGAGCCTTAATAAAAAAAAATTCATGACAAACTAGAGATATGATATTACCTTTCTTTTCGAGCCAATTTTTGTATTTCTAGCAATCTTTCTTCATATGCCCCCTCTTCTTGCAGAAAAAACAAGCATCCTTGTCATTTTTTTTATTGACAACTTGTTATTCTTCTTGAGTTTGTGAGCATGATTGCCTTTTTTGGCATTTCCCAAATCATGAGTAGCCATATGAACACTTAAAGACTTCTCATGCTTTAACTTCTCCTCTTCTTGAACACACATGGTCAGGAGTTCATTTACTAACCATTTGTCCTTATGTGTATTGTAAGAAATTTTGAAAGTACTATATTCAGATGAGAGAGAATTAAGTATGAAATGCACCAAGAATTACTCAGAAATATCAACCTCTAGGGACTTCAGTTGAGTAGACATGTCCCTCATTTCCATGATGTGCTCTCGCACACTTCTGAAATTATCAAAGGTTTTGCTTGATAGCCTTTTTCATTAGAGTGCCGGCTAAGGCTTTATTAGAACTGACAAATTATTCCTCAACAGCTTTCATAAAATCCTTAGCCTTGGTGCATTCTGGGATTGAACCCCGAATGCCTTTAATGACGTCATATTTCATAAACATGAGACTTAAGTGATTAGATCGCTCCCACCGTTCATATTTAGCAATCTCTAGTGTCGTACTAGAGTCCGACAGGGCGGGTGGTTTATCCTCACGGAGTGACAAATCAAGTTCCATGCACCCCAGTGTAAAAAATAAATTTTCTTTCCATTCAGAAAAGTTTTCTACCATTTAGCATCAGAACTATTTCAATCAAAGCGGAAGGAATAACTGCAATTAATAAGGAAACTAAAAATTATTTTATTGCTATGAAATAACTTTATTTAAATTAACCAATGTCAATTTAATAATAAATTTCAACCTACCTGTGGGAAAAGGTTGCATCATGCATGAAATTTACCACTTATTAATAAGTCTAATAAATTTAAACTTAAATAAATAAAATTTTCTGTATCAGTGGGCCTAAGATAAATTTTATTTCTTAAATATTAAATTTACTATCTTATTCTATTTAATTCATCAAATTAAAAAACTTCCCTGTGGGGATTAGCAATTAAATTTATGAATTAATTACAACCCGATGTTAATTTTCCTTATGAAGTTCATGTGTGTTTTCTTGATGTAACTATCATTTATAAAATCAGATGTTGTGGCATTTCTAAAATTATTATGATAATTACTACTTCATTAACATCTAATAATTATATCGATGCCTAGATAAGGTACTTTAGGAATCAAACAAAATTATATGAATTAAACAGTATTTTCTTAAATTACAACCAAGTAAGTTCCCAATAAAGTGAGATGGGTCTTAGTGAACAAGCTTAAATATCAAGACTTTCCTAGACAGAACTTTCCTAGACAATGAAAATGGATAGTGTCATAAAATTCATTAACATTTATGGTTTGATTAATTATTCTTATTTCTAGGCATTAATTAGTTAATTTTTATTTAAATAATATAAATTACAAGATATATTCCTAAATTAATGTATTGTATTAATTTAATACCTCATAACATAAAACAATAGGAATAAAACTACATTATATAAGCATAAAGCATAATGTAAAAACTGCATAATTTACTTTATAGTAGAAAATAAATTAAATAAAACTGCATAATATGACCATATATGAAGCATAGCATAGTGGAAGAGTTGTTTTGTGGACATGGGAGACCTAGGTTCGAATCCCTGCAACCCCAAATTCCCTTCTTTTTTTTTTGTTGTACGATCAGGTCATTTCATTTTATTGGGTCGGCTCTATGATCCTTTTAACTTGACCCGATTAAAACCCATAACTCCACTTTCTCCCTCGCAAGCAACTGGGTTGCCGACCACAGATCCTCATGCGGTGGCCACAGAAGCCACCGCCCAGTCCTTTCATGGCGACCCAATGGGTCGCCGGTTTCTTAAAGTACCCAGCGACCTTTACTAGTCGCTGGTACTACTATCACTGGAATTAGGGGAGAGGCCACTGACCTCTCCCTGTGATGCATGTGGTGGCCATAGAAGCCACTATTTCATGGCGACCTAGTGGGTCGCCGGTTTCTTAAAGTACCCAGCGACCTTTACTGGTCGCTAGTACTACTGTCATTGGAATGGGGGGAGAGGCCACTGGTCTCTTCTTGTGATGCAGACGGCCCTTGAAGGGCCGTCGCTGACCTCATCGACAACCCTTATGGGTTGTCAGTCGCAGGATGTCGAGAGGCTAGTGGCCTCTCCTTTCGTCAGTCTATCTTAATGTGTTAATGTTAATTACTCAGTGAAATAACAATACTTTATTTAGCTTATTTAGCTCAATCAGTAGTGAAATAACATTATAACCAACAATTTTATGCATATAATTCAATGGATAACTTCACTGGAATTATTAACATTGTACTAAGCAAAATAGCATAAAGGCAGGCTCTGATACCACATGTTATACATACTTTATATAATTGAATGCTAAATACATATAGTAGCGGAAATTTAGATTATAAAGATCTCCAATCATTGTTGCTCAAGTACTGAAATTAATGAATTCCCAAATTATAGCAGCAACCAAGCTTTTTCCAAAGTAGCAACAACAATACAAAAATAATAAAACATTTTATGATCGGAGCCTTCTAATCTATGCCTATCAGTAGCCATAGATGGAGTACACAAGCTATTATTTATAGGTAGATCAGGGACCCCACTTAGTAATTTATTTTCCAATTTTCTCCTTCCATTAAGGAGATAATTAGCCATGATCAATTAATTGATCCCCATGATCAAACCCCATGACCTATCTTTATGGTCATGGGTTTGCATGATCAAGAACATGGGTATGTCATAAGGGGCACAAAAAATAATTTCCAACATCCTTCACCAATAATTCTAGTCAAGATGGGAGAAACTTAAGCTTGCATGACCGCCCCAGACCCTGTCACCACGATCTGCAGTTTGGTTCCATCTGGATGAAAGTACCGGTGTATGGGATGGCCGTTGTCTTTATTGCAGGTATCAAGATTGCGCCACTATTCTGGACCTGTTTGCGAGACTAAATGAGTTTCGCAATTAACAAGACATGAAAAATAGAATACAAGCTTAGATTATATAATCATAAAATTACAAAACAAAAAGTTAACTAATTATATAAATAATTTAAGTGAAGTAGTAAATAATAATATATGTTAATAACTTCTTTCAATCAATAAAAAAAATAACTACATTTAACTGATACCTAACATAATTGATAAAAATCATAGAAATTAAATATTAAAAGTAGAAATCACAGAAAAAGAACCTCATCAATTGAAAATATTTTTCTTTGTATATATTTGTTTGTACCGATTTTTTTTATCTTTTCCAAAATAAAAAACAAATGTAGCTATAATTACATGTAATCGGACAAACATTAATAATGATTAGATTCATATAGTTTCTATTTTACGTGACAATCACGAGAACATGCGGAAAAAAAGTTTTTTTTTTCTTTTTTATAACTATAAGATTATTGTTATAATTTTTTAGAGTTATCATATAATATTAAAATTATTAGAAAATTTAATGGTCTGCAAGAGTTTAAGTAAAGAAAGTTATTGTGTAAGTGGAAGACGTATTATCTCTAATGCACTCTATTTAAGGTAAATTGTACTGTTGCCTAATTGTTTTTTTACGTCAAATTTTTATTTGTTGTTGTTTTTTTTTTTATGTTTCGAAGTAAATCTCTCTTTGTGAGAGAATTTCTATCTTATTGAGTCAAAAACCTAACCGTTCTAAGATCTGAATTTTAATACTGCATTTATTATCTTTTTAATATATCTGAGTGTATTTTACAATGTAATTTTATATCTCAATAATTAAAATTTATAAAAAATAAACAAAATGATTGCTGAAAGATTTTTAATACTTTGGCCGAACTTTAGCTAATAATCATAAACTTATTATGATATCTCATTTTTTTCATTTTAATACATGAGAAAATATGCGAATTTTTATGAAAAATATGTTTAGAAAATTTTTAAAATTCAGCCTTATCTTATGCATGAAAGGAAACATATTTTTTAAAATATTTTTCAAATAAGGGTTTCTTTACATTTCTTTGGAAATATCAGAGAAAATTATTTTTTTTTATACCAAGTCCGTATACCTCAAAGTAGATCCATGGATCAATATTGAGCAAAAGTGTATAGAAAAACATACTATTAAACCACAAAAAACTTGAAACATAAATATAATATTTTTGGAATTATTTTTTATTTTTTTTTAAAAAAACAACAACAGCGAGGTGAACAATACTCTCGGATTCATCCAAGATTTTTTTTTTTTCACCACATCATTTTTTTTGTTATTTTTATTTTTACTTCAAGTAAATTTTGGAATAATCCATAAATAAGTTAACAGAACATAAGGTTATCAAAATCGCGAGTTGACTCGTAAAATCATATGATTTTGCGAGTCAGCTCAAGAAAATTGGTTGACTCGGAGCAAAAACTCGATTTGGTCAAACTCGATCAAACTCGTGTAAAATCGGGTTGACTCGTAAAATCGGACCGGATCGGTCCGATTTTACGAGTTTGATTGTTCGTCGTTTGCGAGGGGAGTCCCTTTTTATTTCTTCATTTCTCTGTTGAACAACTTCAACATTTCGATTTTCAGCCTGAAATTCTGTCATCTTCTCAGCACAAAACTGGAAAACCCACAAATCATCAGCCCTAAACCCCCAAAATCTTCTTTTCTCTTCTCAGCTCAAAACCCCCAAAATCGACAGTTCTGAGTTCAACAGAAAAAACCCCAATATCTCTTCTCTTCTCAGCACAAAACCCCCAAATCATCAGCCCAAAACCCAAAAATCTTCTCTTCTCTTCTTAGCTCAAAACCCTTACAATCGTCAGTTCTAAGTTCGGTGGCCTCCTCCCCAGGACCCCAGCTGTTATTCTCATTCTTCTCGTCGCCATTACAGGTTAGTGCTTCTCATGATGAGTCACGACCTTTGGTAATTGTATTGATCATTGCTTTTATCTTTCCTGGGTTTTTTCTTCTCTCCCTGTCGCTCTCTTCTTTAGTTCTATTTTTCTCTATTGTTATTTTATAGCTACTGATAGGTTGGCTTGCTTGTGACCTCCTTAGTAATTCTGAATTTAGTTTGAAATTCTGATGTCTCTCGAACAATTTCCATTTAGCATTGAGATGATTCACTTTTGGACGGAGTTCCTTACCGGTTCTCGAGCTTGTCAACAGCCTGGAAATGAGAATCTGGGGACTTTCATGAGTGGAGTTGGATTTCCACAATCCATTGTATTCGTGAGGACTGAGGAACCAATCTCGATTACCCATACCATCTGATCATCATTGACTAATTTGAAATTGCATGTGGTCTCATAATATGCTCATTAACCATGTTTAACAACAGTTTTTCCAAGATAGTGTTACTATGAAAATGCAGTATACCCTATAGCTAAAGTCAACCGCATGTACTGAAGTGGCCATCAACTAACTTGCATTACATGGCTCAAGCTTGTGTAGTTTCTGCTTTCGATCCCTATTAATACTCCACAAACATTGAACCATTTTTGGCGTTGTTTCACTCTTACTAAAGTGGTGTCATAATCAACAGCATGGACCATTGGCTGCAGGCCATGAGCTAATTGATTCCACGTACATGATTCAACTCTCTAGTGAATGATGCATTTCATCTTAAAACACAGTATTGGTACAAATAACATCATAATTGGAGTCAGTTTTTGGTGAAGGTTATGTTAAATGAACTCATTTCTTATGAAAATAGATAACAGTTCTAGGGATTGCGATGTCCTATGCAGGATGCCAAAAATCAAATAACAAAGAATTGATCATTATTTTTGCTGTTCATGTTGCTTGCATACTGTTAAATCGTGTTACTGATTCCTTTTAGTTGCATATTGTATGGTAATGGACGAAGCTTATCACTTCTCATGGGGGGCCAAGACAAGGAATATGAAAACATATCTACCCTCTTCTTGTTGGCACTCAATATATATCATGATAATTGGATGGTGGAAGCCATACCAATAACGTAAGTCACGGCACCATCTTCAAGTTGACCACCCAACCTTTCCATGTCTTCCTTTATAAACTTTAATCCTTATCTTTTAGAAAGATCAATGACAGCCTAACACGACAATTGTCTCCTTTTCTCTCTGTTGTTAATTGAGTACATACAGTGAAGGGCATCATTATGTACTAATGTTACCAAATGTTAGTAGTATTCTCCTTCTCTAGCAAAAAAATGATTCACGTCAAATTGTTCGCAGATTACATGGCATCCAAAAAAACTACTAGTGGTAATAGACTTGATGTAGGATGGCAGCATGGTATAAATATTGAAAATACTTCAAGAAAAGTTCAATGCAAGTACTGTCAAAAAAATTTCAGCGGAGGCATATATCGTTTTAAACATCATTTGGCTTACACTCGAAAGGATGTTGAGCCATGCCATCAAGTACCAGCAGATGTGAAGCAGATGATGCTAAATGTGTTGGTGAAAAGTCTAGAAGCATCTGAGAAGAAAAGAAAGGCTACTCAGTTTTTTAGAAGTGGCGAAGATGCAGACGAAGATTTTGAAATTAGCTCAATTAACAAGGGAAAGAAACCAATAAGTGGAAGTGGAAGTGGAAGTACTCAAATGACCATCAGTCAGATGCTAAAGAAGGATATTAGAGAAGAAGCATGTCAACAAATAGCAAGGTTTTTTTACACTAGTGCTATTCCTTTTAATTGTGCTAGAAACCCTGAGTTTGTTAAAGCGCTTGAATTAGTTGCAAAACATGGGTCAGGATTTAAGCCTCCATCTTATCATGATATTAGAGAGAAGTACTTAAAGCAAGAAGTAGATAACACAATGCATTTGCTTGATGACTATAAGCTGGAATGGAAAAAAACAAGTTGCTCAATAATGTCTGATGGATGGACTGATAGGAAAAGACGCTCTATTTGTAACTTTTTGGTTAATAGTCCTAGAGGAACTTTTTTTTTTATCATCTGTAGACACATCTCATATATCCAAAACAGCTTTTAAAGTATTTGAGATGTTAGATGCTATTGTTGAAAGGATTAGAGAGGCAAATGTGGTGCAGGTCATTACTGATAATGCTGCGAACTATAAGGCAGCTGGGCATTTGTTGATGGAAAAAAGAAAAAACTTGTATTGGACACCATGCGCTGCTCATTGTATTGATTTGATTTTGGAAGATTTTGAGAAGAAACTAGAGGTCCATGCTATAACCATTGGTAAGGGGAGGAGAATCACCGCTTATATATATTCAAGATCTATCCTTATTTCCATGCTGAGAAAGTTCACAAAAGGACAAGATTTGATCAGGCCTGCTGCCACTCGATTTGCCACTGCATACTTGACTCTTGGATGTTTGAACGATTGTAAGATTACACTGATGTCAATGTTCACTTCCGTCCAATGGAGGTCAAGTCGGTATTCAAAAAGTGAAGAAGAGCGGCAAATTCAAAATTGTGTTTTGGACAGCAAGTTTTGGCATGATGTCTCTGAATGCATCAAGGCAGCATTTCCTCTTATAAAAGTTCTTCGATTAGTTGATTCAGATGAGATACCGGCCATGGGTTTTATATATAAAGCTATGAAGGAAGCGAAAGAGAAGATACAAGTGAATTTTGGAAATGTGCAAAAAAGGTGCAAAATATTTATTATGCCAATTGTTTATTTAATATAACTATTGTTTTATCTTATGTTATTTAATGTTGATGTTAATATCCTAATTTTTATTTTCTTTTGTAGATATATACCTCTATGGGATATTATTGATGCAAGATGGGAGCTTCAACTTCACAGACCTTTGCATGCATTTGCTTATTGGTTGAATCCTCATTATCATTATATTACTGATTATAGACAAGACATTAATATTAAATATGGAATGTATGACTGCTTGGATCGGATGGTGCCTAATGACGTAGAGAGGGATAAAGTTGATTTACAACTTAATATATTCTCGGAAGCAAAGGGGTTATTTGGCATTGAGGCTGCCAAAAAAGCAAGGGATAAAAAGACTCCAGCTAGATGGTGGGCTTCTTATGGAGATGAATGTCCAGAGCTACAAAATCTTGCAATTCGAGTTCTAAGCTTGACTTGCAGTTCATCTGGATGTGAGCGTAACTGGAGTGCGTTTGAGATGGTAAGTTTTTTTAAAAAAAAACAAATATTGTTTTCATTTTTTTATAAGAATCTTATATTTTATCAATTGTGAATTTTTTTTATAGGTTCATACAAAACGAAGAAATCGTCTACAGCAGAAAAAAAATGAATGACTTGGTTTTTGTGATGTGTAATTTGAAAATGAATGATAAGGACAAAAAGCAAGTCATTGATTTTGATGACGTTGTAGATGATCTTCCATCTGATGATGAATGGGTGACTGAAAGAGAAGGACACAGTGGTTCATCGAACATTAATTTACTTCAAACTATTGATAGTGCAACACGAAGACAAAATGGAACAGAAGACGATAGTGATGAAGATAATTTTAATGGTGTTGAGATGAGTACTGAAGCCACTGAAGATTATTTTGAAACTTTGCATTCAAGGAGTTTAGAGTTCAATAATGTTGGAGCTCAATCTCGTACTAGCAATATCGTTGTTAGCACCGGTAGTACTAGTAATCTTTTTCATTGTGATGCTATTGATGCAATTCCTGGACATAGTGAGGGGGGTGAAACTGAAGCTGGTTTTAGTTTACATTGTACGCCAGCTGAATATTTGTTTTAAATTTGTTAGTTTTTAACTTATGAACTTTTAGGGATATAATTATTTTGTAATGTGTTTTGAAGTTATTTTACATCATGTATGAACCTAAACTAATTAAGTTTTATGTCCATAATTATGCTATTTTGTATTCAGAAATATTTTACATATGATTTTACGATTTTTCTTCTCACACGATTTTAGCTGTGATTTTACGATTTTTGTACGGACAAATTCGGGTACGATCTTACGATTTTACGATCCGATCTTACGATTCGATTTTTCGAAGCCCCTTCCAATTCGTGTCAAAATCTCGATTTTGACTACCTTGACAGAACATCACTGAAACTATTGTTTTCGTATCTTGGTTAATTAAATTGAACATTTGTCAATCGTCACTAGGAGAAATAGAGGTACGCTAACGAGTTCTTTTATTCTTTTACTCGTTCCGACACTCGTGGAAGGGAACATGACGAGTACGCGAGACTCAAAGACGGGCTAAGGCCTATCACAGCAGTCTGCTGAAAGACGACACGAAGGCAATAAAGAGACAGAATCGACACCAAAAACCAGAGGTCAAGAACACCGAAAAACACAACACAGATCCCATTATTATCAGTATCGCTGCTGCGATCAGGCAGATCAGACCAATGCTTCTCTGCGATTCTTAAAGAGGGTAACCATCCAATCCCTCTCTGGAAGGTTTTCTTCAATTACGGGGACTTGCTTGAAATTTTTAATCCATGCATGCAGGCGAGGGAACCTCTGGGCTTCAAATACTGTTCCTTCCCCGACCGCTTCTTCAATGACTTCCAACCAGTAAACAACAGAGCCAAAGGCTATATCTGCCATCCCTATACTTTCTCCACCGAAAAATTTGTTCTCCCCAATCCCGTGCTCTTCTACTGTTTGCAACATTTCCTGGGTTTCCTTCTTTGTCTTCTCAAGCTCTACACCTTTAGAATGGACCATTCTCCACACTGATGTGCCCTAAAGCCAGAATTAATCATGACATTGATTACTAGAAACTAGGCGGAGTGCAGAAGAAAATCAATCTTAACAGGTCCAGTTTATAGTATTGTAAAGAGTTATGAAATGTACCTTATCTTCGGCAAATTTGACCCAGAAACGAGCCAGTGCTCTCTCGTAGGGATCATCAGGCAGCAATGGGTTTTGGGGCCACACCTCATCGATGTATTCTACAATAATCATGGGCTCGCACACTGGCTTATCGCCATGGAGAAACACCGGGATCTTCTTGTGAACTGGGTTATACTTGAGAAGCAGAGGACTTTTATTGGTGAGATCTTCCTGTATAAACTCATACGGAATACCCTTCAATTTTAGAGCCCATATCAGTCGGTAAACAAATGGACAGGTCAGTGTTCCAAGCAGCTTCAGTTCTCCAGCCATGATTGAGGGGTCTGTTGTGATTCTTCTTCTTTACCTCCCACACTCCTTTATAGAGTTGAGTAATCTTGCTTGCGCAGCAATGTAACTTTCCTTGGAAATCGGTGATCTTTCGTTTTTTCAACAAGTCAAAAAGTCTCAGTTAATTCTAGGCATAGAATACACTCTTCGAAAGCAGAGTTTTTCTTCCATGTTGATGTCTTTGCTTACATGATCATATTCATAAACAATGTATTTGTATAATCTAGTGGTCAAATTCAGATACCGAAGATGCTAGAACACGATCTAATGAGATTAAATATACTCCATTTCTTTTCTTTATGCTCAAGTTTGATCGTGTCTTGAGTTTGATTATATTTTTAATTTCCTCTCTCTCTCCCTCGCCCCCCATTCTTATTTAATTATGTGAGAAAAGAGACAACGACGAAGACAGAAAATCAAAATTAATGTAAACCATGTTCGGTAGTGAGTCCTGACGTGTCGCTTTTACGACGAAAGTTCTCCACGGAACTTGCTCGATGTTATTAATGTTGACTTCATGTCTCTTCCGGATGTTGCTATATGATAGCCGTCATGCATGATGATATCGATACTTATAAGTCATTCGCCCCGCTCTGTTGCATGGATAATTTATTTATTTATCTATCTTATTTTAATATATGTATTTTTTTTATTTTATATTTTAATTTTGATTTTTTGATTTTTAATTTAATTTCAATCTCTTTATTTTTTTTTTGTCCTTCTAGGATAGTTCTAATTTTTTGCTCGTATTTATGTATCTATACTCTTAGTTTTTACTTTTAATTTTCAGTTTTATTTATTTCTATATTAAATAACCTCAACAATTGAGAAAATAATAAAAATTAAAAACCAAAACTAAGAGCATATACATATAAATATGGACAAAAATACTGAACATGGTTTACATTGATTTGCCTCGCTCTATTGCATCGATATTTTTTTCTTGTCTTGTTTGAATATAAATTATTATTTGTTTTGTATTTTGTTTTTTATTTAGTTTTGATATTTTTATTTTTCTAAAATAGTTCTATTTTTTTTATCATATTTATGTATATATACTTTTAATTTTTATTGTTATTTATCTTTGTATTAAATGTAGTTTGCGTTAAAAAAACAAAAAAAAAAAAATTAGCTTATATAACAAAATGATTTTGATGAATAAAAAAATCTAAAAACTTAACAAAAGAGAAGACAAAAAAATAAATAAATGACAAACAACAATAAATAAATATTATTAGCTTAAAAAATCATTTGACTCGAAGAAAAAATAAAAACAAAAAAAAAACAAAGAGAAAAAAAAAAGAAATATCAATTTTCAAATGAGACACAAATTAAAATTTAAGGACTAAATTAAAAAAAAATATAACCTCAAAAATAGAGAAAATAATAAAAATTTAAAACCAAAACTAAAAGCATATACAAATAAACATAGACAAAAATAGAGACTATTTGAGAAATATAAAAAAAAATTTAAAATAAAAAATTAAGAGAATAAGGGTCAAAATAAAATCAAAATATATAATTAACGTCAATTGAAAGATAAAGTGAAAAAAAATCCAAATTTCTATACCTAAAATATTAAGGGATTTAAAACTAAATCCAAAATTAAAAGAATAAGGATCGAAATGAAATGAAATATATAATCAATTTCCATTGAAAGATAAAATTAAAACAAATCAAAATTTATGTAACACAAATCATGACTATACAAAATAATCAAAAGATCATGGACTAAAATAAAAACACCATAAACCAAAGGGACATCCCAGTAATTTAGGCTATAAGAGAGAGAAAAGGGGGAGGAAATCAACCAGCCACCATCACATTTTAGCCAATGTGGGATGACACGCCTACCACCATGAGAAAGAGAACATGATGGCGCATTCGATGAAACGCTAGATGAATATTTTCTCACCATAAACCGTTGCACGTGTCCCCTGAATGGAGTGTGATGAAGAAAACCATTGGTGCGTCAATTAGATACGCAAACAGTATTTTATAGAAACAAATAATTTTTTAAAAAATATCAAATTACCTCTACACCCCTACAGTCATCTCTTGGATTTTGTTTATTTTGTTTATAGAACCCAGTTACTGTTTCAATACCTCCAAATAAATAAATAAAATTATGGTTATTATATATATTGATTTAAACTTGAGAGCTATCATGTATTCAAATTTATATTGTTTAATATTCTTGTTTTCAGATAATATTGAAAGTGATAAAGGTAGTAAGTGAAGGTGAGATAATTCTGGATTTTGATGTTTAAGATGAATTCTTAAAATAAAATAGTAAAAAATAAAAAGCATATGCAATTCTATCTTGTTCTTATTACTTTTTTTTATTTCAAGCATGAATTGAATTCAATTATAAAATTGCCTTAATTTATTGGGGTGTCGGGGAGGGTGAGAGTAGCAATTGCTTTCCAGAGTAATTTTTACTTGGAAATTCATGAAAATAATATATTTTTTTTTTTTTTAAAATGACATCAATATATCAAAATAATTTAAAAATACTAAAAAAATTATTTTAAAGCAAAAAATATATTTTTTTCACAAAAATCTTTAAAATACAAAAACAAAAAGAATCATAAATTATCATCATCTTAAATATGTTGCTTCAAGCTATTAAAATTTGTAAGAACATCTTCGGGTCTAAAATAATAAGGAATTATTGACATTGGAATGCAAATTTGATTCTTAGGGTGTGTCGGTTTTTTCTTAAAGTCTTGGGTCGTTGAAATGTGGTTTATAAAGTTGTTTTTTAAAGTTTTTTTTATTGAGAAATATATTAAAATAATATTTTTTTAAAAAAAATATTTTTGGTACCAGTAAATTAAAATAATTTAAAAATATTAAATATTTTAATTTAAAATAAATAAAAAATTAAAAAATATTTTTAAAATATAGTATGAAACACTGTAAATTAAGTTTAAGGTAGAATATGACTTTTCCATTACCCTATATATAGTTTATTTGTAATTAGGTTAAGTGTAAGTACTCATAATCACCAAGAACTGTAACCTCTGTTTTTGTGAGCTTCATTATTTTATCAATTATATCTATTTAGGAATCAAGAGAACTCTGGATATATATTTATCTTGGTTAGGATTATAGCAGTCACAATCAAGTTATTAGTATGGCTATTATTAGTGGTTTAATGGCAATCAAGTTTTTTTATTTCCTCACTCTTATGTATCTTGTAACTCAAGGTGCACATTGGACAAGAAAAAAAATACATCCACCTTTTTTTCATTTCAATTATAGTCCTAATTTTCTGATTAATTTGTTTTGTATTTTTTTTTTTTAATTTGTGTTTTCAATTCCATTCCTTTAGATTGAGTTTTCTTATATTTTTATATTAGACTTGACTCTTGTTGTTTTAGTTGCTATGTTTTTTTCTTTTCATTTTCAACCCTTAAACTTAATTTGATTTGTTTTTCTTATATTAAATATGATTCTTATTCTTTTAATTAATATTTATTTATTTATTTTTGATATCATCCATTGAGATTTTATTTGATTTGATGTTTGTATTACAATTGGTTCTTATATTTTTAATTGCTATTTTTTATATTCATTTACTAGTTAATTTTTTTTTATATTTCATCCCCCATCATTTTATTCCATAAAAAACTAGATTTCATGATTTTTTTTTTGTTTTTCTTTTGTTATGGGGCTATCTTGATCTCATGACCAAAAGTGTTAAGTTGGCGAGTTGACCCATGTAGGTTCAAACCTTTTTTTTTATCTTATAATTATTGTATTTCTAATCCTTTCCATCTAATGATTCAACATTCAACATTGATTTTTTTTTAAAAAAAAAAAATAGCCTTTGTTATTTGTTTGTTTAACTTTTTATCATGAAATCCTAATTTCATAACCTGACTCGTAGGTTAGGCATATGGCCTAAGCAACTTTAGGCTTTTGTTAACTCACAATTTCTATTTCTCCCTTGATATGGTTGATTTTTCTTTTCTCAATTTAATCCTTTAATATTTAGTTAGTAGAGAGTTAAACTTTGTTATTTTTTTCTAAATTTTTGTTTTTGGTCAAATGGCTTCGTTCACGAGCTTTAATAAACTAACACATGATGGAATCAATGTTTTGTTTATTTTTTATTTTATTTTTATCATTTGAAAATATTTGTTTTATTTTTAGGACACATTCTTTTGAACCAAGCATCATCAATTTCTTCAAAGATTTTTGATTGAACTCTCACCAAATGGGACTTATATGGTTGAACCTTATCAAATGGGAGTTATCTGTTTATTATTATGCAAAGTGTATCCTAATAATATATGCTACTTTAATAGCTTTTCTGTTTGTGGTTTTAAATATAAAAAATGTATTTTTAGTCATGGGCTTTTAAAAATAAAAATTTCAAAAAATAAATATTTGATTAAAATTATTGAGAGATGAATTTTTTAATGTAAAAAAAATCTTCATGAATAAAAAAACAAGTAATTTAAATTTTGAAAAATTAATATTTGAAATTAATTATATATGGTACTCAATGTAAAAAATACATAAGTTATTTGACTAATAAAAAAAAATCTCTAATAATTAGAAAAAAATAAAAGTTACCATAATAGCATATTTGGTTTCTAATTTAGGTTATGGAATTATTGTGGTAAATTATTTTTATTAAATAAAATTGTTGTATTTTTACAAGACATTGACTAAATTGAGTTTATTCTACATTTGATTAGATGAATTGAGTTACTAAACACTGAGCAAGGACAATTATGTTTGTTCAAGTCAATGCCTTATTCAATTCAGCTAAAAGCTCAATTTAAGTCAAATTTAACATTGAATTTTAAAAATCAACCCCTAACAAATGAAAAGACCTATCTCTTCTAGTATCAACAACAACAAAAAAGACTTACTTTCTTTAGGCTTAGTTAAAAAAAAAAAAAAAAAAAAAAAACTCATCTTCTTTGGTTCAAATATATTTTGTATAAAAATTCCTCGAGGACTCATCATATTTTTATCGGTATTAGTGTTGTATAAAAGTTATTTAAGAGTTTTTCATATTTTTACTCATATTAACACACATATCATATATATTTCTTCTTGTCAATACATGTAAGGTATATTTTACTCTTTAATACTATGAGACCAACATTATATTTTAGATTTATCATCTC
Organism: Salix dunnii; assembly: GCA_015731905.1. NCBI lineage: Eukaryota > Viridiplantae > Streptophyta > Magnoliopsida > Malpighiales > Salicaceae > Salix > Salix dunnii. The sequence goes on along the minus strand of CM027668.1, from coordinate 3,907,455 downwards.
CATAAAAAAAACTCATAAATCATGAATACTTTATATAAAAGATTCAAACTATTGATTCTCTACTTCTCTTTAGATATTTATTTATAGATTATTTATTTGTAATATTATTGTATTTTCTCTAAAAAATTCATTAACTTAATCTTGTTTTTAAATTTACCAAAAAAATATCTTTTTATGAGTATATAAATTTGCATCGATTATCATAAAAGAAGAATGGATCAAATTTGCATAACTAAAAAATTAATTAATTATCCAAGATATAAATTTTGTTTTCGAATTACTTTAATTTTTAGTATGTATGGAATAACATATGTTAACTTCCTATCCCCCATGATTATTGTCACAATGATTGTTTTTTTTGTCATGGATATCCTTGGAGACAAGAGGAGGTCATGGAAAAGGGGTTTTTTTATAACCATATATTATGGTTATAACTTTTGGAGTCACTATATAATATTAAAGTCACTAAGAAACCTAATGATGTGTGAGAGTCTGAGTAAGGGGATTTATTGTACACATCACCTCCAATGCACCCTACCTAAGATAAATTGCATTGTTGTCTAATTGTTTTTTCATATCATATTTTTATTTGTTGGTCTTTCCTAAGTTTCGAAGTAGATCTCTCTTCGTGAGAGAGTCTCTACTTACTGGGTTGAAAACTTAACCGTTAAAGTCTGAATTTTAACATTGTATTTATTGTTTTTTTAATATATATATGGGTGTATTTTATAATGTAATTTTACACTCCAATAATTAAAGCTTACAAAAATGAACAAAATGATTATTGAAAGAATTTTGATATTTGGCCGAACTCTAACGTACAATTTTAAATTGGTTATGATATCCTATTTTTTTTCATTTTAAAACTGAGAAAAGATGTGATTTTTTTGGTGAAAAATATGTTTGGGAATTTTTTTAAATTCCGCTGTATGCGTGAAAAGAAAAAAAATATTTTTATATTTTTTAAATAAGGATCTTTTTATATTGTTTTTGGAAATTTCAGAGAAAAAATACATTTTTTATACCAAGTTAGTATACTTCAACATAGATATACAAACCAATATTAAAAAAAAATGATAGCAAAACATACGATCAAATCACAAAAATCTTGAAATATAATTTTTTGTTTTTTCTTCGAAAAAAATAGCAAGCAAATGAATAGTGGAGAGTGAATTAATTCACTCTGCACTGTTCATGTACTGCTTGAGCAACGCAGCGTGAATTAATTCACTCTGTGCTTTCCACATAGTGCGTGAACAGGGCTGAAAGTGAAGAAAATGAATGTGGTTGTTACCTGCCATGAAGTAGTCCATTATAAAGAGGAAGCTCCATTAAGGGCTTTGGTGGTGTCGTTGGTGACATTGGTGGCTAGAGTTAGCTGGAAAATCCAAAAAACTATGACAATTGCAGTCGTAAGGGAGGAAAAGAGAGGAGAAAAGGGAGAAGATGACTAGCCTTAGGTGCTCTGCAATATAGAATACGTTTTTCTAGTTTCTATGGAATGTGTTGGTGATGGACATGGTGGCAGTGGTGGCCGGAAAAAGTAAAAGGATCGTCGGCGAACAATAAAAACTAGGGAAGAGGCTTTTTTTTCCTGCATTTTAGCTTCCAATTCTCCCACCTTAGCCCACAGATTGCGCCTCTATTTATAGCTAAAGGAAGAGCGTAATCTAGTCTATATTGGACTAAAATTTCAGTTATTGGTTTAAAGCATAAACATCTCAACTGTTGGTTCAAAGTAGGTGCCATTTACTGCCAAATTTGACAGTTACGGTAGGTTGCCTGAATTGTCATTTTTGGGGTTGAACCAAAGCTTGTGTGGTATCAATTAACAAAAGTTTACCATACGCTAGTATAGTCAAGAAATACAAGATCATTTTCGTGTAAAGTTTTGTCAAATTTGATGAAAGATAAAGGCAATAAATGTGTCTACAAAGTTGGTATCAAAGAAGGATTTTTTCAATGGAAATTTGGGGATGAAAGTTGGTTTTTCTTCAATTTTGTTCCTAATTTGACCCTAAAACTTTGATTTTCTAGTAATTTTACTTCTAATTTCAACCAATTGACTTAGTAAAAATTAAATTTGGTATTACAAAATTATAATCTTCTCAATTTAACCCGCATCAGGCTCTCAAACTTAATTTTTCATCAATTAAGCTCTTAATAAAATTAATGTAACAAATTAAAGTATCATTAAGTTATTGCACTTAATTAAATCTTTCAATTAGACTCTAAATTAATTATTAAACATAATTAAACTTTAATATAGCCGATGATTAAATTAAATTGCCGTATTAAAAATATAATTATGCCTTTCAACTTAAGTTTTATGTAAATTTATCCAATAATAATTTATCTTAGCATTGAATCTGGTTTTACTACTAGTTTTTGGCACAATAGAGATACAATCGAGCTCTCAAATCCGTAAGGATTTCCAACTTCATTTTTTTCCCACCACATTAGTCATTTTTATTTTTATTTTTATTTCAAGTAAATTTGTAGAAGTGAGTTATGAAAATTATTATGTTAACAGAATAATACTGAAACTATTCTTTTCGGATTTTGGTTCATTAAATTGAACATTTGTCAATCGTCATTAGGAGAAATAGAGGCAGGTTAACGAGTTCTTTTATTCCTTCACTAGTTCCGACACTCATAGAAGGGAACATGACGCTTACACGGGACTCAAGCACGGGCTAAGGCCTTTCACAGCAGACTGCTGATGAAAGACTACACGAAGGCAGTAAAGAAAAAGAATAAACACCAAACCAGAGCTCCAGAACACTGAAAAACACACCACAGATCCCGTTATTATCAGAAAAACACACCACAGATCCCGTTATTATCAGTATCGCTGCTGCGATCAGGCAGATCGGACCAATGCTTCTCTGCGATTCTTGAAGAAGGTAACCAGCCAATCCCTCTCTGGAAGGTTTTCTTTAATTACAGGAACTTGCTTGAACTTTTTAATCCATGCATGCAGGCGAGGGAACCTGTGGGCTTCAAATACTGCTCCTCCCCCTACCGCTTCTTCAATGGCTTCCAACCAGTAAACAACAGAACCAAAGGCTATATCTGCTATCCCTATACTGTCTCCACCAAAAAATTTCTTCTCCCCAATCCCGTGCTCTTCTACTGTTTGCAACATTTCCAGGGTTTCCTTCTTTGTCTTCTCAAGTTCTTCACCTTTAGAACGGTACATTCTCCACACTGATGTGGCCTGCAGCCAGAATTAATCATGACATTGATTACTAGAAACTAAACGTAGTGCCAGAGAAAATCAATCTTAACAGGTGCAGTTTTATAGTATTGAAAGAGTTATGAAATGTACCTTATCTTCGGCAAATTTGACCCAGAAACGAGCCAGTGCTCTCTCGTAGGGATCGTTAGGCAGCAATGGGTTTTGGGGCCACACCTCATCGATGTATTCGACAATAATCATGGACTCGCAAACTGGCTTGTCGCCATGGAGAAACACCGGGATCTTCTTGTGAACAGGGTTGTACTTGAGAAGCAGAGGACTTTTATTGGTGAGATCTTCTTCTATGAACTCATACGGAATAGCCTTCAATTTTAGAGCCCATATCACTCGGTAAACAAATGGACTGGGCAGTGTTCCAAGCAGCTTCAGTTCTCCAGCCATGATTGAGAGGTTTGTGGTGATTCTTCATCGTTACCTCCCACACTCCTTTATAGAGTTCATCTTTCTTGGGCAGCAATTTAACTTTCCTTGGAAATCAGTTATCTTTTGTTTTTTCAACAAGTCGAAAAGTCTCAGTTAATTAAAGGCATAGAGTAGTACAGTCTTCGAAAAAGGAGTTTTTCTTCCATATTGATGTATTTGCTGACATAATCATATTCATAAATATAATATAGTGGTCAAATTCAGATATTGAAGATGCTAGGACATGATTTAATTAGATTAAATATACTCTATTTCTTTTCTTTATGCTCAATCGTGTATTGAGTTTAATTATATTTTTAATTTATGGGGAAAAAAGTTTGAATTTTCCCATCTCTCTCTATTACAAGAGACATAACGACGAAGACAATAAACCAAATATTAATTTAAAACATGTTCGGTAGTGAGTAGTGATGTGTCGCTTTTACGACGAAAATTCTCCACGGAACTTGTTTGATGTTTCTTCTGGATGTTGCTATATGATAGCCGTCATGGATGATGATATCAATGCTAATGGCTGTTGAGATGGTAATTGAAATTGTTTTTTTAGAGTATGTTTATTTTATAATATATTTTTAAAAAAAAAATATTTTTAATATCAACCCATTAAAATAATTAATATATTTAAAAAAAAAAACACTATTCAAGAAATTTCCAAACACCCCTCTCTTTTGCCATGCATCTTGACAGCCAAGGCAGGCAAACCGAACTGGTTTACATAAACATCGTTTTTTGAGGTGTTTTGATTTTTTAAAAAACTTAAATTGTTTGCATTTTTGTTATGAATTAAAATTCTGATAATTCAATTCGAATTTGATAGTTTAAATTCTCTTTTAAGAAAGCAGATATCACTAGGCTTGCGCATGAAAGATGAAGCAATAGGCCTGGCATATGATGTTAAATAAGATATTATTATTTTGCCTTAACGTGATATGGAGTGTTAATAATTAACCGATTATCTTATATTCAAGTCTCATAATCTTATTATAATTAATAATAATAATAATAATAAACATAATAGTATGAGCTAACTTAAATGTTTGTTTAATATTGTGGTAATAGTTATTTTTCAAAGTGTTTGTATACTTAAAATACATCAAAAATTTTATTTTATTTTTAATACAATCATATTAAAATAATCTAAAAATAAAATAAAAATTAATTTGAGTAAAGAAGATCAATTTTCTTAAAAATGTCTGTCCCGTTGCAAAAACAAACATGCTCTAAGAACCTGGCTTATAATATTAAAGAATAATTAAACTATATATTAAGATTTTATCAAATAATTTTAATTTTTCAATTGAATCAGTTATTTAACATAATATCTGATCATCATACAAGTTTTTAGTAGAAAAAACTCATTTTAAAAAATAAAAATATATATTATAAAATAATACAAATTACATTTTAAAATATCAACTAAATTCATTTAATAGCATAATCTTTATTAAAAGTGGATGTGACCAAAAAAGATGACTCTGTCAGACTTTATATATACATATATCACAGATGGTGGCGTGCATGGAAAAATGTAATACGTCATCTTCATCTTTTAAAAAAAAACGGTGAAGAGGTTTGTCTCAGTCAAGATTGTGGAGATCAAAGTTTTAAAAGTGAATTAATGGTAAAGCTTCTTTGAATTCAACCTTAAATTGATGGAGTAAAATTAGAGTAGTTAACCTACTGCTCAAGTAAGAGGACTATAATGATCACTATAAAATACTGTAGTGACAGTCAACAAAAACCCACGCACTGATCTCTCAAAACATGGCTGAAGTTAAGCTGCTGGGAACATGGCCCAGTCCTTTCAGTTATAGAGTCATATGGGCACTAAAACTTAAGAGCATACCTTACGAGTACTTTGAAGAAGACCTTTCCAACAAGAGTCCTTTGCTTCTTCAATGTAACGCAGTCCACAAAAAGATTCCAGTTCTCATCCATGGGGGAAAATCAATCTGCGAATCCCTGGTAATCCTAGAGTACTTGGAAGAGACCTGGCCCCAAAAACCACTGATGCCCGATGATCCTTATGAGAGAGCTTTGGCCAGGTTTTGGGTTAAATTTGTTGAAGAAAAGGTACGTTTTTTTCCAGCTTTCTGCAAGTTTATTTTTCCTCCCCCCACCCCCAAAGAAATCTACTAAACATTTGATTCGTTATGAAGAAAATATGGTTTTTATTTCTCTACTGGTTGTGATAGGGTGTTGCGGTATGGATTATGTTCTATAGCAGCGGAGAAGAGAAAGAAAAGGCAGTGAAGGACAGCTTGGAAATGCTGAAAACCATTGAAGAACATGCTTTAGGAAAGAAGAAATTTTTCTGCGGGGACAAGATTAGCTTAGTGGACATAGCCTGTGGCTGGATTGCCCGGTGGATGGAAGTCTTAGAAGAAGTGGCAGGAGTAAAACTGATTGAACCTCAGAAATTTCCTCGCTTGCATACATGGATAGAAAATTTCAAGGATGAGCCCATCATCAAGGAAAATCTGCCAGGACATGACGAGATGTTGGTCTACTTTAAACCTCTTGCAGGAAAGGCACCATCACGCTAATTTATCCAGCAGTCAGGACAAGGGAGGGATATGGGTCCTTGAATTACAATTATTTTTATCTAAACTCTAAAATTAATGGTATATTGGACCAGTGTTCAGACATGAATCAAGTCCTGTTATATACACTGCTTTTAATGATTAATAACATTTGATCTCCGGTATTCAAGTAAAAACAAGTTTCTGGTCTAATTGTTATGTTTCCTAGGTAACACTTTGTGTCGAGTTAGTTTGGTGATCGTCTCCTGACCTCAGTTGAATTATGGTTTTGTTCGGCAGAGTTCTGTTAGTATTATTGTCGTTTTAGTTTCGAGTGATAGTTTAATCAGTCAATAAAGTCCTGTTATTTAGGATATTCAGTTTAGATGTGATGGTGCTGTTAGCAGATCACATGATTTGTAATTCCTTGATTTTCTGCATTGTTTGTTATGTAAAGGCTAATATATAGCCTCAGTATGGTGAATCAATAAAATAGAGAAAAAGATAGTTTTTCCTCTGTTCTTCATACATTCAAAATCTGGGCAGAGTTTCTAAGCAGTGAAGAGCAACAAGTTCGACGTCATTTTCTGAAGGAAAAATCCACTGGTTGCTTTCATAAATCACTGTACTCTGCAGTTTTTTCTTTGTAGAGTCCGAAGATTCCTTGTAATTATTCAGAGAATCCAAGATTAGACAGCTAAATTGATTTTTGAATTCTGAGAAAAGGCAAGCAGAAGAAACACAAACCAGCTGTAAAACATCAGCAATAATCGCTACAATCTTTATAGTCACAAACTCTAAACTAAGCAAGTTTCTCAATATTGAGGAGGGGATGCTGGTTTGATAGATACATGAGAATCAAATAATGCAAAGATCATTACTTGGATCAACAATTTGATTAAGCATTTGATAGATACGTAGTTGGTGAAGTATGAGACAATAAAAGAGGTTTGGGATCATCTGCAAAAATTAATCACACATTCAATTTCTATAAAATATACATACTTTTCATTAGAAGAATATGAGTATTCAAGAGGACACCACAGGTTTATCTGAACATGATGCTTCCTTCACCAATAATACTACATTTCACTGATACCTAGCATAATTGATAAAAATCATAGAAATGAAATATTAAAAGTAGAAATCATAGAAAGAGAACCTCATCAATTGAAAATATTATTCTTTTTTTAATTTGTTTGTACCGATTTTTTAATCTTTCCCAAAAAAAACAATGAATGTAGCTATAATTATATGTAATCGGACAAGTATTAATAATGAATAGATTCATATATTTTCTTTTTTACGTAACAATCACGAGAACATGAGGAAAAAAGATTTTTTATAATCATAAAATTATAATTTTTCAGAGTCACTATTTAGTATTAAGATTATTAGAAAATTTAATAATATATAAGAGTCTAAATAAAGATACTTGTTGTGCAAGGAAAAGACGCATTATCTCCAGTGCACTCTACCGAAGATAAACTGCAGATTTTTCTCAAAGTAGATTTTTCTTTGTGCGAGAGTCTCTATCACATTGAGTCGAAAACCTAATCGTTCTGAAGTTTGAATTTTAATATAACATTTATTGTTTTTTAATATCTATTAGTATACTTTATAATCTAATTTTATACCTCGGTAATTAAAGTTTACAAAAAATGAACAAAATGATTGTTGAAAGATTTTTGATATTTTGACTGAATTTTAACAGATAATCATAAACTAGTTACGATATCCATTTTTTTCTATTTTAAAACATGAGAAAAGATATGATTTTTTTTGTGAAAAATATGCTTAGAAATTTTTTAGAATTCTACCGTATACATTAAAAGAAAAAATACAGTTTTTTATATTTTTCAAATAAGGGTTTCTTTACATTTTTTTGGAAATATTGGGGGAAAATCAGCTTCTTCTTTTTTATACCAAGTCCATATATTTCAAAGTAGATTTATGGACCAATATTGAGCAAAAATTGATAGAAAACATATGATGAACTCACAAAAAACTTGAAATATATTTTTTTTTGTTTTTTCTTTGAAAAAAATCAGCAACCAAGTGAACAATATTCTCGAATCCATCCAAGATTTTCAACTTGATTTTTTTCACCATGTCAATTATTTTTAGTTTTTTTTTTGTTATTTTTATTTTTATTTAAAGTAAATTTTGGAAATAATCCATAAATGAGCTGTGAACCATTATTATGTTAACAGAACAGTATTGAATCTATTGTTTTCGGATTTTGGTTAATTATATTGCACATTTGTCAATCCTCATCTGATAAACTAAAATGTTGGGGGTCAACTTTATTGTTTTTTCAAGTTTTTGGTTTTGGTCAAATGACTCAACTCACGAGCTTTAATAGACTAACACATGATGGAATCGATTTTTTTTTTTAATCATTTGATATTATTTGTTTTATTTTTCAAAACACATTTTTTGCAACCAAGCATAATCTTTTTCGTCAAAGAATTTTTATTCAACGCTCTGCAAAATGGGAGTTATATGGCTAGTCCTTATCAAAATGCAATGGACTTCATTTAAATTGAATTTTCTTTTCACGCTCTATTATTATGTAAAGTGTATCCCAATAATATTTGTTACTTTAATTGCTTTCTGTTTGTGGTTTTAAATACAAAAAAAATAAAATAAAAAAGTATTTCTAGTTATGGGTTTTTTAAAATAAAAATTTTAAAAATGAAAATTTGATTAAAATTATTGTGAGATGATTTTTTGCATGTAAAAAAAAAACTCTTCATGAATAAAAAAATAATAATTTAAATTTCACAAAATAATTATATATGGTACTCAATGTAAGAAAACAGAAGTTATATGACTAATAAAAAAATATCTATGAATGAGAAAAAATAAAATAAAAGTTACCATAATACCATATAGTTTCTAAATTTAGTTTGGAATTAGTTTAAGGTTGTTAGGTTATGGAATTAATTGGTTAAATTATTTTTATTAAATAAAATTGTATTTTTACAAGACATTGACTGAATTGAGTTTATTCTGGATTTAATTGGATGACTTGAGTTACTAAATACTAAGTGGGTGTTTAAGAGTGTGGTTGCGTTTGCTTTTCAAAGTGTTTTTTGTTTAGAAATACATCAAAATGATATTTTTTTATTTTTAAAAAATTATTTTTGACATAAACACATTAAAATGATATAAAAACACCAAAAAAATTGATTTAAAATGAAAAAAAAATAATTTTCGGTCAAACGCTGGTTTGGCCTCAGTGCCAAACAGGCACTAAGCAAGGTCAATTATGTTTGTTCAAGTGATTGCCTTATTCCATTAAGCTAAATGCTCAATTTAATTCAAATTCAACACTAAACTTTAAAAATCAACCCCCAGCCAATGAAAAGACCTATCTCTTTTGGTATCAACAAAAAAAAAAAAAAGACTTGAAAAAAAACTCATCTTCTTTGGTGACAATATATATTTGAAAAAAAACCCTTCAAGGAATCATCATATTTTTATCAATATTAATATTGTATGAAATTTATTTAAGATCCTTTTATTTTTTATTCATATTAATACACATATCATATATTTCTTCTCAGTTCAAAAAAAACTTAAATTCTGTTAACACTCGTCTCAAGCAAGATCCATTCATAACACATGACTAATTCCACAACGCCAAGTTCAAAATGCCAAAGATATCTCTTAGTTACAAGGTTGAAAACAACATTTGCATGCTTGATCTTTTCAATATATGTTCCATATTAGGCGTGATAATGCTTGTTCATATATGATGGGGTTAAAATAAAAATCCGATTAGGCACAAAAAGAGAGAAGAATAAAAATTAAAAGAGAGAAATTTAAGCCAACAAAGCCTGATACAAGGAGAAGAAAAAAGAAAAGAAAAGAAACATATATAAAAAAGAAGGGAAGAAAAAAACCTAGTTAGGCCCAAAAAGATAAGAGAATACAAAAGGAAGAAAAAGGAAGAAAAAAAAACCTTACTAAAAGTAATAACAGCCCAACTTTACATAGAAAAATAGAGAATAAAATGGAAAAAAAATGAAAGAAACTAAGAAGAAAGGAAGAACAATAGGTTATTTAAGCTACATTAGTAGCTTGTCATTCACACACACCTGCATGGAATAGTTCCTTAGCCATGACAAAACTAACGATACTAAGAAAATCCATTAATGAAGGTCAAAAGGTGTCCAAACATACAACTTGAAGATGAGATCGAACATGTTTTGTCTGTTAAACAATGTCATTCTTATTCTTCATTTCATTCCCTTATCCTTACACAATTCAATTCAATACCTATCTAGACCCAATTAAGCCTAATAAGAGAGAAGAAGGGCAAAAAAAAAAAAAAGTAGATCAACCACACAAAAAAACCCTAACTCAAAAATATTAACCCAATTAAACTCATATGAAAATAATAAGGGAGAAGAAGAGAAAAGGTAAAGAGAAAATGACAAAAAATGGATAACCTAATTGGCGGCAAACATTCTCACTCTTTTCATGTTAAGAAAATTTCAAATTGGACATGACACAAAGTGCAAGGCATGCCCAATATATTACCACCACTTTGTATTCTCTATTTTATAACTTATAAGTCACATTTGACTTCAACCTCTCATATATTCTTTCTACTTCCTTTTCTTTTCTTTCCTTTCCTCTCCTGTAATTCTTGCTCATTAGTTTGTGCCATTGAAGAAAAGTGAAGATAAAAGAAGGAATGTGAATCAACTTTTGCTTCGGGTTTTTTAACTTCTTTTTATTTAGGGATTTTTCTCTACTTTGTTGTTGTATTGTGACATTGAGATTATATATGAATACAATGAAACTAGGGCAAATGAGATCATCATTAGAACTCTTGCATGCGTGGATTAACGTAAGGTTATGAACTTCTACTTTTGCAGTTGTTGTTAGGTCATATTCCTTTACTCTCTCTAACCTATCCCGTCCTTGATATAATTCAATTAGACCCCTTTAAATTCAATTAACATATTATGACAAATTCACCTTTGATTCTATTATTATACAAAAACATAAATCGCATGGATTTTCATCGTATTCATATACGTAAATTATAGAGGATTTTTATAGTAAAATTACTATTTTACCTCTTCACTCACAATAAAATTACCTTTGTTTGAGGGTTGAGGTTATCTTTTTATAGGGATTCAATTGTCTTTGTTGGTTTTTATTGGTCAAGTAAGTCTTTTTAAGCAAAAAAATGAATACTCTAAGTATTATAATGCTCTTAAATAAACACACAAAATAACTTGCAGTTAAGGGTTTTTTGTTCTTTGGTTGTATAATGTTATTACTACCAAACCTTTGCCACCAAAATTGTTTAGGTTACCATGGAATGGTTTTTATTTAAGATTATTTTTAACCTTTATGTTCAAAATTTAATAGGCTACCACCATATAGGGGCATTTTGGACTTTTTGTCATGTTTTTACGTTAAAAACAATATGATATAGGGGTAGTTTAGTCTTTTAAGAGGTAAAAAATTAAAAATATTAGGTGTCTTGGGTGAATGCTTACATGTGGAGTAAAGATGTTTCACCACTTGATACGTTATATGATGGACAAAAAATCATATCGTCATTCACCAACTCTGAAAAATGGTGGCATATCCATTGAGTTGGTGCTTGTATGGTTGTTATTAGTGGTTTGGCGACAATAAATTTTTTATTACCCCATGTTTTTTTTTCTATCTCGTCACTCAAACTGCACATTGGACAAGAAAAAAAATACATCCTCCTGTTTTTTCATTTCAATTATAATCCTCATTCTTTTGATTAATTTGTTTTTGGATTCTTTTTTCTTTATTAATTTGTGTTTTCAATTCCATCCCTTTATATTTGAGTTTTCTTATATTTTTATAGTAGATTTGACTCTTGTGTCTTTTACTTGCTATATTATTTCTTTTCATTTTCAACCCTTGAATTTAATTTGATTTGGTTTTTATATTAAATATGATCCTTATTCCTTTATTTATTTATTTATTTTTATTTCATCCATTGAGATTTTATTTGATTTGATGTTTATATTAGAATTGGTTCTCATTTTTTTAATTTCTATTTTTATATCCATTTCCTAATTGATTTTTGTTTTATAATTTTATCTCCCATCATTTTATCCCGTAAAAAACTAGACTTCAAGAATTGTTTTTCTTTTTCTTTTGTTGTGGGGCAATCCTCATCTCATGACCTAAAGTGTTGTGGGTCAACTTTATTGTTTTTTCAAATTTTTGGTTTTAGTCAAATGACTCGGCTCACGAGCTTTAATAGACTAATATATGATGGAATAAATGTTTTTTTTTTTATTTTTTTTTATCATTTTACATTTTTTGTTTTATTTTTTAAAATACATATATTTCAACCAAGCATCATCTTTTTCTTCAAAAACATTTTATTCAACTCTAAGCAAAATGGGAGTTACATGGCTAGTCCTTATCAAAATGACATGGACTACATTTAAATTAATTTTTCTTTTCACGTTGTATTATTATGTAAATTGTATCCCAATAATGTTTGTTATTTTAATTGCTTTTCTGTTTGTTGTTTTAAATACAAAAAATAAAAAAAATATTTCTAGTTATGGGTTTTAAATAAAAAATTTCAAAAAATAAATATTTGATTAAAATTATTGTGAGATGATTTTTTGCATGTAAAAAAACAAATTTTCATGAATAAAAAAACAAATAATTTAAATTTCACAAAATAATATTTTAAATGCAATTATATACGATACTCAATGTAAGAAAACAAAAGTTATTTGACTAATAAAAAAAAAATCTCTATGAAAGAGAAAATATAAAATATAAGTTACCATGATACCATATGATTTCTAAATTTAGTTTGGAATTAGTTCAAGGTTATTAGGTTATGGAATTAATCTGGTAAATTATTTTTATTAAATAAAATTGTATTTTTACAAGACATTGACTTAATTGAGTTTATTTTGGATTTGATTGGATGACTTTAGTTACTAAACACTAAGCAAGGTCAATTATGTTTGTTCAAGTGAATGCCTTATTCCATTAAGTTAAAAGCTCAATTTAATTCAAATTCAACACTGAATTTCAAAAATCAACCCCAACCAATGTAAAGACCTATCTCTTTTGGTATCAACAACAAAACAAAAGACTTAAAAACACTCATGTTCTTTGGTATAAATATATTTTGTATAAAAATCCTTCAAGGAATCATTCTATTTTTATTGATATTAATGTTGTATAAAAATTATTTAAGAGCCTTTTATATTTTTATTCATATTAGCACATATCATATATATTTCTTCTCGTTAATACATGGCAGATATATTTTTTCTCTTTAATACTATGAGACCAATATTATATTTTAACTTTATCATCTCCATAAAAAAACTCATAAATCATGAATACTTTATATAAAAGATTCAAAATCTTTATTCTCTACTTCTCTTTCCATATTCATTCATAGACTATTTCTTTGTAATAGTATTGTATTTTCTCTAAAAAATCATCAACTTAATCTTGTTTTTAAATTTACCAAAAAATATACTTTTGCGGGTATATAACAGCAAACATCAAGCACCGATTATCGTGAAAGAAGAATGGATCAAATTTGCATAACTAAAAACTTTAATTAATTATCCAAGATATAAATCTTGTTTTTAAATTACTTGAATTTTTAATACATATGGAGTAACATATGTGAACTTCCAATCCCCCATTATTATTGTCGCGGTTGCTCTTTTTTTTCATGTGCTGGCATCTCCGGAGACAAGGGGAGGTGCACGGAAAAAAGATTTTTTATAATAAAAAAATCATGGTTATAACTTTTCAGAGTCACCATCTGGTATTAAACTCACTAGAAAATCTAATGGTTTATGAGAGTCTAAGTAAGGAGACATGTTGTGTAAGGGAAAAATGCATCACCCCAGTGCACCCTACCTAAGATAAATTGTATTGTTGTCTGATTGTTTTTCTATGTCAGATTTTTATTGTTGGTCTTTTTTAAGTCTCGAAGTAGACCTCTCTTCGTAAGAGAATTTCTACCTCATTGGGTCAAAAACTTAACCGTTCTAAAGTCTGAATTTTAACAATGTATTTATTGTCTTTTTAATATCTATGAGTATACTTTACAATGTAATTTTATATTCCAATAATTAAAATTTTAAAAAAAATAAACAAGATGATTGTTGAAAGATTTTTGATATTATGAGCCAAAATTTAATGGATAATCATAAACTCGTTACGATATCTCATTTTTGTCAACAACAAAGTGAACAATGCTCTCGAATCTATCCAAGATTTTCAATTTGATTTTTTTTACCATGTCATTTTTTTTGTTATATTTTTTTTTATGTAAAGTAAATTTTGGGATAATCCATAAATGAGGTATGAGCCATTATTATGTTAACAGAACAGTACTGAAACTATTGTTTTCGGATTTTGGTGAATTAAATTGCACATTTGTCAATCGTCATTAGGAGCAAGGTTGTCAATACCGTTCCGGTCGCCGTTCCGGTTTTTCTATTCGTACGGAACGTTTCGGTTTCGTATATATTTAATTTTATATATATATATATATATATATATATATATATATATATATATATATAAAATATTAATTTAATAAGCATAATTAAAATTCAAGATAAATTAACTTTAAATCATACAATACAAACACAAAGCCAAACAAACATAATCTCAAAATTAAAAAAAAAAAGGTCACAAGTTAATAAAAAATAAGGAGGATTTTAAGGCCGAAACGGCACACTCGGAACGGTACCGAGACTTTCCGGCCAGAATTTGGCCGGAATTTTCAAAACAAGCCGGAATTAAAACCAAAACGAAAACTATACCGTTTTGTCTTGATTTTTTGAAAGAAACGGAATGTTCTAGCTGTTTCAGATGGAACAAAACGGTATTGACAACCCTGATTAGGAGAAATAGAGGTAGGCTAACGAGTTCTTTTATTCCTTTACTCGTTCTTACACTCATGAAATGGAACAAGACGAGCACACGAGATTCAGACGGGCTAAGGCCTATCACAGCAGCCTGCTGAAAGACGACACGAAGCAATAAAGAGAGAATCGACACAAAAAACCAGAGGTCAAGAACACTGAAAAACACAACACAGATCCCATTATTATCAGTATCGCTGCTGCGATCAGGCAGATCCGACCAATGCTTCTCTGCGATTCTTAAAGAGGGTAACCATCCAATCCCTCTCTGGAAGGTTTTCTTTAATTACGGGGACTTGCTTGAAGTTTTTAATCCAGGCATGGAGGCGAGGGAACCTGTGGGCTTCAAATATTGCTCCTTCCCCTACCGCTTCTTCAATGACTTCCAACCCGTGAACAACAGAACCGAAGGCTATATCTGCTATCCCTATACTTTCTCCACCAAAAAATTTCTTCTCCCCAATCCCGTGCTCTTCTACTGTTTGCAACATTTCCAGGGTTTCCTTCTTCGCCTTCTCAAGCTCTTCACCTCTAGAAGGAAACATTCTCCACAATGCTGTGCCCTGCAGCCAGAATTAATCTTAACAGGTCCAGTTTTATAGTATTGTAAGAGTTATGCAATGTACCTTATCTTCGGCAAATTTGACCCAGAAACGAGCCAGTGCTCTCTCGTAGGGGTCATTAGGCAGCAATGGGTTTTGGGGCCACACCTCATCGATGTATTCTACAATAATCATGGACTCGCAAACTGTCTTATCGCCATGGAGAAACACCGGGATCTTCTTGTGAACAGGGTTATACTTAAGAAGCAGAGGACTTTTATTGGCGAAATCTTCTTCTATAAACTCATACGGAATAGCCTTCAATTTTAGAGCCCATATCACTCGGCGAACAAATGGACTGTACAAACCTCCAGGCAGCTTCAGTTGTTCATCCATGATTGAGAGGTTTGTGGTGATTCTTCATCGTTACCTCCCACACTCCTTTATAGAGTTGAGTAATCTTGCTTGGGCAGCAATTTAATAACTTTCCTTTGAAATCGGTGGTCATTCGTTTTTTCAACAAATGGAAAAGTCTCAGTTAATTAAAGGCATAGAATACAGCCTTCGAAATTATGCGAAAAAAGTTTGAATTTTCCTTCCTCTCTCTATTCTTATCTAATAATAAGAGAAAAGAGACAACGACGAAGACAATAAATCAAAATTAATGTTAACCATGCTCGGTAGTGAGTCCTGACGTGTCGCTTTTACGACGTAAGTTCTCCACGGAACTTGCTCGATGTTATTGATTTTGACTCCATGTCTTTACTGGATGTTGCTATACGATAGCCGTCATGCATGATGATATCAATACTGACAAGTCATTTGCCCCGCTCTGTTGCATGGATAATTTATTTTTATTTTTTGTCTTGTTTGAATATATATTTTTATTTGTTTTGTATTTTGATTTTTTATTTAGTTTTGATCTCTTTATTTTTATATTTTTCTAGGATGGTTTTTATTTTTTTATCATATTTTTGTATTTATATTCTTAATTTTGACTTTTAATTTTTATTGTTATTTATTTTTGTATTAAATGCAATTTACGTTAAAAAACAAAAAAATAAAATTAGCTTATATAACAAATTTAACTTTGATGAATAAAAAAAAACTAAAAGTTTTAACAAAAGAGAAGACAAAAAAAAATATTATTAGCTTAACAAATCATTTGACTTGAAGAATAAAAAAAAAAACAAAGAGAAAGAACAAAGAGAAAAAAAATAAGAAATATTAATTTTCAAATGAGACACAAATTAAAATTTAAGGATTAAATTAAAAAAAATATATAACCTCAACAATAGATAAATAATTAGAATCAAAACTAAGAGTATATACATATAAAAATGAAATATATAATCAATTTAAATTGAATAAATCAAAACTTATATAACACAAATCATGACCATACAAAAACAATCAAAATATCATGGAATAAAATGAAAACACCATAAAAGAAAGGGATTTCCCTATAATTTAGGTCGTAGGTGAAAAAAAGAGAGAAAAAGATCAACCGGTCACCATCACGTTTTCGCCTAACGTGGAATGACATGCCTACCACCATGAAAAAGAGAACACGGTGGCACATCCAATGAAACGTTAGATGAATATTTTTCTCACCAAATATCCCCACACACGCTGCCTAAATGGAGTGTGAAGAAGAAAATCATTGGTGTGTCAATCAGATACACAAATAGTATTCTATAGAAACAAATAATTAAAAAAATATCAAATTGCCTATACATCTCTACAGTCAACTCTTGTATTTTGTCTTTTATTAGGGCATATCTGTATTTATATTGTTTTAAAAAATATGAAATTCCAGAAATACCCCATCAACAACTCTATTTTTTGTGTTATTTTATGATAATATGGTTATTCTACAATGCACAGAAGTGTAAAAAATCAAAATACCTCCAGGTAAGCAATTGTTTACTTTTAAAAAATATTTTAATATTAACACCTCAAAATAATTAAACAAAAACACTTTTCATAAAATTTCCAAACACCTTTGCCTATTTTGCCATGCATATTGACATCCAAGACAAGCAAACCGAACTGGTTTACATAAACATTAACTTATTGTACCAAGATAATGTTAAAAAAACATACTATTACTTTGCCTTGTTTAATAATTTGATATGAAAGTGATACTAACTTAAGTTATCATAAATTTAATTCTCATCATTTAATGTTCAAGTCTCATACTATTCTATTTAATAAAAATAAACACAAAAAATATGAGTCAGCTTAAATGATTGTTATTTTCCAAGTGTTTTTTACTTGAAAATGTGTAAAAAAAAATATTTTTGATATGAACACATCAAAATAATTTTAAAAAATAATTGAAGGGAAAAAAATATTTATTTCTTAATAATCTCTTAAAATAATCATGCTCTGAAAACCTGACTTATAATATTAAAGAGTAATTAAATTATATATTGAGATTTTATTTAGTAACTTAAATTTTTAAATTGAATTAGTTATTTAAAAAAAATCATTTAAAAAATATATTATAAAATAATATAAATTATATTTTAAAATCTCAAATAAATTCTTTAATAAAATAATTTTTACTAATGGTTTCCTTGCATATAGATGTCTCTTGAAGTGAAATTAGTTTTTAGAATAAACTAGTGCCGAGTTAAGAATCATATAGCGGGGAAATGCGGCTGACCATAAAAAAAAAAAAAAAAGTTGTGACAAGGGAAGAATTTTTTTTTTTTAATGAATGAGAAATTTTCTTTATCATGGATTTGAATAATATTTGTTTGATATTGTATTTTAAAATTATTTTGAAAAAAATTATTTTTATTTTGAATTAATTTTTAAAAAAATTAAATTATTTTGATGTATTGATATCAAAAATTATTTTTCAAAAAATAATAAAATGTCAATATAATTAACAATAAGCTAAACCATGTAGGGAAAACACTGTAGCTCCCACACATTTACCTGCGTTTTGCTATAGTGCTCTCCCTTTCACTTTTTTTTTTTTAGCTGTCTTTTTTTGAAAAACAACTAGAATGTCCAAGTCAGTTTACGCACACCATGAGTAATTTCTGAATGCATTTGTTTTCCTGATTTTTTCCCCACTTATAATTTTTTTTATAATAGGGTTGTCATTTTTTTGTTTTTTTTTATAACCAGGGTGTTCGGGCCTGCTACGCGCACCACAACTAATCTCCAGACTAATTTTTTGTAATATAATCGGGTTGTCTTCTTTTTTGTTTTGTTTTTTTATCTAGAATGTTTGGGTCAGCTTACGTGCACCACGACTGATTTCCGGACCCATCTTTTTTCCCCTGGTTTTTCCAGCGCACCACAACTAATTTCTAAACCTATTTTTTTTCCTGATTTTTTCCCCATTTATAATTTTTTTTATAATAGGGTTGTCCTTTTTTATTTGTTTATAATTGGGGTGTTCAGAACAGCTTACACGCACAATGACTAATCTTCAAACTAATTTTTTTTTTATATAACCTGGTTGTCTTCTTTTTTTTTTTTTGTTTTTTTATAACCGGGGTGTTCGGGCCAACTTACACACCCCACAACTAATATCCAGACCTATTTTTTTATATATATTTTTTCCTGTTTTTTCCCCACTTATACATTTTATTTTATAACCGAGGTGTCCGGGTCATTTTACACACACCACGACTAATCCCCAGATGCATTTTTTTTTTTACATTTTTTCTGTTGTTTTCCCACTTATACAATTTTTTTTGTTTTGTTTTTTATAACCAGGTTGTCCGGGGCAGATTACAAGTACTATGACTAATCCCCAGACCCATTTTTTCCTATTTTATCCCCACTTATACCTTTTTTGTTTTTTACCAGGGTGTCCGGGCTAGCTTATACGCACCATGACTAATCTCCGGATCCATTTTTGTATTTTTTTTTCACTTATACATTTTTTTTTTTTATAATCGGGGTGTCTGAGTCAGCCTGCGCACACCATGACTAATTCATGGACTCTTTTTTTATAATCAGGGTGTCCGGGCATTTCGGTCCTCAAACTTTTAATTTCAAAATTGGTTTTAAATGCTTTAATATTTTCGGTATCAAAGTTTGGATTTGTTTCAATTTTGTACGTGGAATGAAATTGATGATATATATATTTTTCATTTTGGCCCTTATACTTTTAATCTTTGACTTTATTTTTATTCCTTTAATTTTTTAAATATATTTATGAAATGGTTGGTATTTTTATCCATGTTTATATGTATTTGCTCTTAGTTTTTTGTTTTAAATTTTTATTATTTCCTTTTTTTTGTTAAGGTTATATTTTTTATATATATTTTGTTCTTAAATCTTAATTTCTTTCGGTTATCATTTGAAAATTAATATTTATTATTTTTTCCCTTTGTTTTCTTTTTTTTGGTTTTTTTATTTTTATTTATTCTTAAAATCAAATAATTTTTTTTAAGCTAATAATATTTATTTTTGTTTTCTCATTGATTTTATTTTTGAATTGATTTTTTGTTAATATTTTTATGTGTTAAAATTTCTAATTATTATAGATAAAGCACTCAAAATAGTGATATTGATTATTTGTAAGAGTTTTTTTTTTTGTCTTATAAATATGTTAGATTAATTATATATTTTGATATTTATTTAATATTAATGCCTTAAAATACATATAAATAAATGAACTCATTTTTTTGGAAAAAAAAATCAAATTAATTTAATGTCAGTATTTTAAAATACTTTTAATATAAGAATATTAAGAATAAATCTTATAAAAATAAAAAAAAATTATTTTTTTTCTAACAATAATAATGATGTCTGTGATAATATGACAATAATAATTAAAATATTAATTATATATAATAATGGTTATAATAAAAGCTATAATAATTATGATAATTTAACAATCATGATAATAATAATGAAAATAAAATTCAAAATAATTCATCAGTTGATGTTATTTTTTATAAAATTTGACTTTTACGAGTTTTTTTTATGTATGATAGTTCAGATTTGATATCATATAAAAAAATATACGAATTCACACGTAGATAGAACGGGTGAAACAATTGTGCCAAATTATCTACAATGAAAACATATACGAGTCACTCGCCCTATACTTCGCCATAGCCAGAAACAAATTTTTAACATGCAAAAAATTGTTAATGGTATTAGATTTTTTTATGATGCTATATATATGAGTTAAATAATCAGCTTATAAAAATTTTGATTATTATTGTAGCAAAATCATTTACAATAATGATAATAATAATAATAATAATAGTAATAATAATTGTATATTATTTTTTTATATATTCATTTTATTATGTAAAATGTTTTTAAAGTAGTGTCATGGTATCAGAGGTATTTTTATTTTTATTTTTAATTTTTATGCACAGTGCAATAACCATAATGCCTTCAAATAAGACAAAAACCAATAATTGTCAGTGGAGGTGTCCTAGTAGTTTAATATTTTCAGTGCACAGTAAAATAACCTCTGTAGTCTTAAATAAAACAAAATAAAAGAGTTACTTGCGGGGTATTTCAAGCATTTCATGTGTAACTATACATGGATAAGAGAGTTTCACTATCATTTTTCGCCATCAAAGCTAAACTTATTATGTTTTTTAATGTAAGCTGTATTTAATAAAGATAAAAATAAAATTAAAAATAAAAATTAAAAATGTAAACTAAAAGTAAAGGTGTATAGATACAAACAAAAAATTAAGAACTACCTCTGAAAAACTGAAAAAATTAAAGGATTAAAACTAAATCAAAAAAATAAAATATAAAATATAAAATTATATATATGTTAAAACTAAATAAAAAAGTTTTGACCTAAAATCACGGGTTTATGGCTCGTACTTTTCTAAAAAAAATACAAAGAAACCACTGTTCCAAGTATGCTCAGATGACGACGTCAAACTTTGGACATCGCTGGAGAATTCAGTTTTTGCTTGTTGGATATTTAATCTATTTTTAAAGTATTTATTATTTGAAAATATATTAAAATAATATATTTTTTATAAACTATATATATATATATATATATATATATATTGAAAAAAGAATAAAAATAATTAGAGCCCTTCGCTTCTTCAATGTAACCCAGTCCACAAAAAGATTCCAGTTCTCATCCATGGGGGAAACCAATCTGCGAATCCCTGGTAATTCTAGAATTCTTGGAAGAGAGCTGGCCCCAAAACCCACTGATGCCCGATGACCCGTTATGAGACAGCTATGCCCGATGAAAGAACATCGGGTTTTTATTTTTCTTATTGGTTGTGATAGGGTGTTGCGGTATGGAAAGAACATCGGGTCTTTAGCAGCGGAGAAGAGAAAAAGAAAAGACAGTGAATCGGAAATGCTGACAACCATTGAAGAACATGCTTTAGGAACGGAGAAATTTTTCTGCGGGGACAAGATTAGCCTAGTGGATATTATTATTATTATTATTATTATATCATATACTAAAAACAGATCAGAGCTGTAGATTATAATAGTATGTTTTTGGTTCAATTTAGTTCGGCTCAATCAGAACACCAGTCTATTGATTTTTTCTATATTAGATTTTTATTTATTGGTTTTTTTTTTAAATTCAAAGTAAATTTTTACTCGTGAGAAAGTCTCTACCTTATTGGATCGAAAACCTAACTGTTTTAAGGTTTGAATTTTAATATTGTATTTATTGTCTTTTTAATATCTATGAGTGTAACTTTACAATGTAATTTTACATCTCAATAATTAAAGTTTACAGAAAATAAACAAAATAATTATTAAAAGATTTTTGATATTTTGGCAGAATTTTAACGGATAATCATCATAAATTGGCTATGATATCCTTTTTTTTCATTTTAAACATGAGAAGAAAAAAATATGATTTTTTTGTGAAAAATATGCTTAGAAATTTTTTAGGAGTCAAACTTGACTTTTTTTTCTTACAAGGTTATTAATATAAAATCCACTCAAATTCTCTAAATTATTAATACAATGCCTACCTAAAAACCTTGTATCACAAAGTTAATATGATAGCATGAATAACTTGTCCTAACAATCTTTATGACGCCCACCTAAACTCTTCAAATTGTCAATATAATGCATGTCATAAAGCCATGTCTCACAAGTTACGATGTATTTGGTATTATTTTTATTTTTATAATTGAGGTTTATAAAAAATAGTTTCATGAAAAAACACTTTTAGCTACGGTTCATAGTTGAAATTGAAGTGTTTGGTTAAAACTGTCATTCAGTTTGAGGTTGATAAAAAACAGTTTCGTGTGTTTAGTTATCATGTTTTTCATATTGTTGTCAACTTATGAAATTACTTGAAATGACACACACAGATATATATATATATATATATATATATATATATATATATATATATATATATATATATATATATATATATTGGTTTTTTAAATGTTATAGATTAATAATCATAACAATAAAATGTAATTAATAATTCATGAAAAAAGCAAATATTTGTTTTTATTCTCCCATCAAACTTCTTGCAATTTCATTATGAACTAAATCGATACGTGACTGCCTATGTGATCCCTTGCAATTTGATCGAGGAACAATATATGATAACAATATCATTAATAACAACATCTACGATCCAGTTGTAGAGATATATAATTCCAATGTAAAATCCAATTGCAAGTTTTTGATGCATAATCAATCAAAAAACAACAGGATAGTGGAGTGAAACGAAATCATGCACCGTTCCTTTTCATAAGGACTGATCTTTATCTACATATTTTTTTTAAAAAAAATCATTTTGGGCCTAATCCAACTAAATGAACTAATATTGAAATCACATAAATTGATAGAAAAACATACAATGAAATCATAAAAAACTTGAAGTATAAATTTAATTTTTTTGTTTTTTCTTTGAAAACAATGAGCAACCAAGTGAACAATGCTCTCGAATCTATCCAAGATTTCCAACTTGATTTTTTTTACCACGTCAACTCTTTTTAGTTTTATTTTTGTTATTTTATTTATATTTATATTTATATTTATAATAAATTTTAGGAATGATCATAAATGAGTTATGAACCATTATTATGTTAACATAACATTACTGAAACTGTTGTTTTAGGATTTTGGTTACTTAAATTGCACATTTGTGAATCGTCATTAGGAGAAATAGAGTTATGTTAACGAGTTCTTTTATTCCTTTACTCCGACACTCGTGAAAGAGAACATGACTAGCACACGAGACTCAAAGACGGGCTAAGGCCTCTCACAGTAGACTGCTGAAAGACGACACGAAGGCAATAAAGAGACAGAATCGACACCAAACCAGTGGTCCAGAATGGCAGAACACTGAAAACCACACCACAGATCCCATTATTATCAGTATCGCTGCTGCGATCAGGCAGATCCGGCCAAAGCTTCTCTGCGACTCTTAAAGAGGGTAACCATCCAATCCCTCTCTGCAAGGTTTTCTTTAATTACAGGGACATGCTTGAAATTTGTAATCCACGCATGCAGACGAGGGAACCTGTGGGCTTCAAATACTGCTCCTTCCCCTACCGCTTCTTCAATGACTTCCAATCAGTAAACAACAGGACCAAAGGCTATATCTGCTATCCCTATACTGTCTCCACCAAAAAATTTCTTCTCCCCAATCCCGTACTCTTCTACTGTTTGCAACATTTCCAGGGTTTCCTTCTTTGTCTTCTCAAGTTCTTCACCTTTAGAACTAAACATTCTCCACACTGATGTGCCCTGCAGCCAGAATTAATCATGACATTAATTACTATTAACTAAACGGAGTGCCACAGAAAATCAATCTTAACAGGTCCAGTTTTATAGTATTGTAAAGTTATGAAATGTACCTTATCTTCGGCAAAATTGACCCAGAAACGAGCCAGTGCTCTCTCGTAGGGGTCGTTAGGCAGCAATGGGTTTTGGGGCCACACCTCATCGATGTATTGGACAATAATCATGGACTCGCAGACTGGCTTATCGCCATGAAGAAACACCGGGATCTTCTTGTGAACAGGATTATTCTTAAGAAGCAGAGGACTTTTATTGGTGCGATCTTCTTCTATAAACTCATACGGAATAGCCTTCAATTTCAGAGCCCATATCACTCGGTAAGTAAATGGACTGGGCAATGCTCCAAGCAGCTTCGGCTGTTCAGCCATGATTGAGAGGTTTGTGGTGGTTCTTCATCGTTACCTTCCACACTCGTTTATATAGTGGGAAAAAGTTTGAATTTTCCTCTCTCTATCTCTCTCTATTCTTATTTAATTACGTGAGAAAAGAGACAAAGACGAAGAAGACAATAAATCAAAATTAATGTAAACCATGCTCGGGAGTAAGTACTGACGTGTCGCTTTTACGACGAAAGTCCTCCACCGAGCTTGCTCGATGTCATTAATGTTGACTTCATGTGTCTTCTGGATGTTGCTATGTATGATAGCCGTCATGCATGAAGAATTCAATATTGACAAGTCATTTGCCCCGCTATCTTTCATGGATTTTTTTGTTTGTTTTAATACTTGTAATTTTTTGTTTTTATTTCGATTTTTTTGGTTTTGATCTTTTTATTTTTTTATCCTTCTAGGATAATTTTATTTTTTAAAAAAATATTTATATATTTATAATTTTAATTTTGATTTTTAATTTTTATTATTATTTATCTCTGTATTAAATGCAATTTATGTTAAAAAAAAATAGAGTAAATTTAACTTTAATGGCATTAAATGATAGTGAAACTCTCTCTCTTATGCATATATAGTCTTTTGTTGTTAGTGATTTATTATCTTTATGTTTTTTTCATCTATTTTGTTTACATGTGCTTAATATATTTTTAGTTTAAAGTGATTTTTATTGAAAAATAAATTATTTTTTTAAATTTATTCATGATATTATTATATTAAAAATATTTCAGAACACTAAAATTAAATTAATTTGATATTTAAAAAATACTTCGTTCATTTTTTTATATATATATTTTAATGTGTTACTATTAAACAAATATCAAAATATATAATTAACTTCACATATTGTTTGAAAAAACTATCTTAAAAATAATTGTTATTATTATTTTCAATACCTTATACATAATAAAATAAATATATTAAAAAAATCAAAAATATTTTAGACAAATATAAAAGAAAGTAACATATTAACTTAGATTGTGTTTGATAGTATGATAATGTCTTATAATGATAATAATACTAATTTTTCTTTTAACCTTTAATTTTATTCTTCAAATATTTTCATTTTTTCTTTATTTTAATTTTTTTTCAACGATGCTAATATTTTTTTTGTTTTATTTTCAATCATAATAATAACATTGAGAATAATAATTCAAGTAATTTATCATACAATGTTGTATTTATTAATAATTCTCTACATATAATATTTCAAATATAATATCCCAGATTAATAATTTGAAAAAAAAAAGTTATGGCTCAATATTATTTTCAATTTTTTATCTTATATCTTTAAAATTGTATGACTTAACTTTAGTATCAAACAAAAATATTAAACAACAAATTTTCTTATAATCCAAGTGATTATAATAATTATATTCATAATAATAATAATATAAATTTTGCTTCTGTCCTTTAATTTTGTCCTTTATCTATTTTAATTTGTTCTTCAAATCAAATAATTTTTTTTTTTCCTTCAATCATAAGAATAACAATTCAAATAATTTATCATTCGATGTTATATTTATTAGGATTTAATTTGTATATAATTGTTTATATCTAATAATTTATCATTCGATGTTGTATTTGTTAAAAATCTTGTAACTCAATGTTGTATTTAATTTTCTTCCTTATTTCTTAAAAAGTATGTTGTACTAAACACAAAACAATTGTCTTATAATTAGTTTTTGTGACATTAACTAATAAAAATTTTGCCTAGGTTAATTATTTCGCTCAAATGTGCATCATAAAAAACCCTAGCACCATTAACATTTTTTTATATGTTAAAATTTTAGTTCTGGCTACGGTGAACCGCAAGGCAAATGACTTGTATATTTTTTCATTATAAATCATTTGGTCCAATTTTTTCACTTGTTTTTGTCTAGAATGGCTTCATATATTTTTTTATTTATACGATATTAGATCTGAAATATTATACTTAAAAAGACACAAAATTCATTTTTTAACAAAACAATATCGACTAATAAATTATTTTGATCATTATTCTCATTGTAATTATCATGATTTTTAAATTATCACAATTATATAGCTACTATTATAAAAATAATATAAAAAATCAATATTCTAATAATTATTGAAAATATTATAGTTGTCACCATCATTATTATTATAATCACTGTCATTATTACGATAATAATCATTATGATAACTAACACCATTATTTTTATTAATATCATTTAAATTATAATTAGTATTATTATCATTATTATAATTATTTTTGTCATTATTGATATTCTTCATATTATTTTATAAGTTATTGTTGTCATTACCATCAAAGCCATAATTATTAGCACCATAAGAATTATAACCATTACAATAAATTATAATTGATATTATCATTATGATTAATAATGTCATTATTATTACCATAATTATAAAACCTAAAATTATTAAAATTATTACTGCTAAGAAAATAAAAATTATTAAATTACCTCGATGAATAAAAAAAAATCAAAAACTTTAACCAAAAAGGAAAGAAGAAAAACAACTAAAATTATTATTATTATTATTATTATTGAGTAAATAATGAAAATAAAAAAATTACCTTGAAGAATAAAAACCCCTAAAAAATTTAACAAAAGAGAAAATAAAAAACTAAAATAAATGACAAAACAAAAATAAATATTATTAGCTTAAAAAAATCATTTGAATTGAAGAAAAGAACAAAAAAGAGGAAAAATTAAATATTAATTTTCAAATGAGACACAAAATAAAATTTAAGGACTAAATTAAAAAAAATATAATCTCAACATTAGAGAAAATAATAAAAATTAAAAACCAAAACTAAGAGCATATACATATAAACATGGACAAAAATAAAGATTATTTCAGAAATATAGAAAAATAAAATAATTAAAATCAAATAAAAAATTAAAAAAACAAGAGCCTAGATTAAATCAAAATATATGATCAATTTCAATTGAAGGATAAAAGTGAAAAAAAATTCAAAATTTCTATACAGAAAATATTAATGGATTTAAAACCAAACTCAAAATTAAATGAATAAGAACCAAAATAAAAATGAAATATATAATCAATTTTAATTGAAAAACAAAATTGAAATAAACCAAAACTTATATAACACAAATCAGCACTACACAAAACAATCAAAAAATCATAGACTGAAATGAAAATACCATAAACCAATGAGACTTCGCTGTAATTTAGGCTACAAGAGAGAGAAAAGAGAAAAAAAGATCAATTAGATACCATCATGCTTTCAACCAATGTGGGACGACACGCGCACCACCATGAGAAAGAGAGCATGGTGGCACCTCTGGTGAGATATTGGATGGATATTCTCACCACCACAAGTCGCCGCACGCACCGCTTGAATGAAACATGAGGAAAAAAATTGTTAGCGCATCAGTCTGATACACAAATAGTATTATATAGAAACAAATTAAAAAAATATCAAATTACCTATACACCCCTTGCAGCTAACTCTTGAATTTTGTCTTATTTGATGATAATATGATTATTTTACTGTACATAGAAGTGTAAAAAATCAAAAATACCCTCGGGTAGATAATTATTTGTTGTTTGCTGGTAGGGGTAAAATCATAGTTTTATTGTGCAAAAATATCTAGAAAAGACATAAACACTCCCAAACAATCAGAGAATACCTATAGGTGCCATGAAAAGTTAAAAACATCCCTAAGTTCAAGGCTTAAATTTTAGCGCACTGAGGAGCAAAACAATAATTATATTATTACAGTCCACATCAATTTGTGTTTATTGCTTCAGTGCTTTTTGGATTGTAATTGAAATTATTTTTTAAAGTATTTTTATTTAAAAATATTTTAATATTAGCACCTTAAATTAATTAAAAAATAGTTTAATAAAAAAACACTTTTCATAAAATTTCCAAACACCGCTGCCTCTTTTTCCATGCATCTTGACATCCAAGGCAGGTAAACCGAACTGGTTTACATAAACATTAACTTATTGTGCCAAAATAATGTTAAAGTTATGCTCAAGTATCATAATCTCATTCTAATTAATAAAAATAAATATAAAAAAAATATGAGTCTAGCTTAAATGATTGTTTAATATTGTGATAATGGTTATTTTCAAAGTATTTTTTACTTGAAAATATAGAGAAAAGTTTTTTTTGGATATAAACACATTAAAGTAATCTAAAAAAAATTGAGACAAAAAAATAAATTTTCTTAAAATAAACATGCTATAAAAACTTGACTTATAATATTAAAGAGTAATTAAATTATATATTGATATTTTATTTAGTAACTTAAATTTTTAGAATGAATTGGTCACTTTTTTTAAAAAAAAAGTCACTTAAAAAACATATTGTAAAATAATATAAATTATATTTTAAAATTTCAACTAAATTCATTTAATTGAATAATCTTTATTAATGGTTTCCTTGCATATAGATGTCTCTTAAGGTGAAATTAGATTTTAGAATAAACAAAGTTATTTGCCCGCACGTTGTGCTAAGCATTTTTTTATATAGAAATTGATTGATTTTGTGCCTGTTGTAATTAATTATTTCAATATTTAATTAATAAAATTATAATAGATTAAAAATGTTAGAAATGTTTTTTTTTCTGCCTAAAATGAACAATTAAAGAGAAAAATTAAAAGCGTATATATATAAACATGGAAAAAAATAGAGACTATTTAGAAATACATGTAAAAAAAAAGAATTAAAATAAATAATTAAAAGTATATAGGCCGAAATGAAAAAAAAATGTAAATAATTTAAATGGGAGGATTAAATAAAAAAAATAAAAGTGTTGTGGTGAAAAAATAAATAATTCTTTTATTATTTGATTTAGTTTCAATCACTTTATTTTTTTTGTAGTAATTTTGGTATAAATTTAAATAAGTTGTTTATATTTATGTATCTATATTATTAGTTTTGACGTTTAATTTTTATTATAATTTATCGTTGTAATAAATGTAGCTTTGGTTAAAAAAAAAAAAGAGTAAATTCATCCTTGGTGGTGTGGAATGTAAGTAAAACCTTCTCTTATACATGTATAGTTAAAGCGTTAATATTAAATAAATATTAAAATATATAATTATTTTTAAGAGAAAAAACCTTTAAAATAATTTTCCCATTATTTTAAATGAATTATTAATAAAGTGAATATACTAAAAAATAAATAATTAAAAGTCTTGTAGATTGATTGTTTCGCTTTAATGTATAGCATTATTAAAAAAAAACAAAACAATAACCATTGATGCTTTTTGATATATTATAAAATTTATTTTTGTCTGCGGTGATACGCAAGCAAGTAACTCATATATTTTGTATTTGTAGATAATGTGATGAAAAAATTTCATCAATTTTATCTATGTGCAACTTCGTATATTTTTTTATTCATGTAATATTATATCCGAAATATCATACATAAAAAAGTTACAAAAGACAGTTTTTTACAAAAACAACATCGATCAATGCATTATCTTGAATATTATTCTTATTGTTATTATCATGATTGTTAAATTATCACAATTATTATAGTTGTTATTGTAACAATTATTATACATAATTAATATTCTAATCATTAATGACAATATTATCATTGCCACTATCATTATTGTTATAACAGATTTTTTTAGTTTCCAAGATTTATTCTTCATATTATTATATTTGAAACATTCCAGAATACTAAGATTAAATTACTTTGAGAATTTTTTTAAAAAAATAACTTCATTGTTTTATATGTATATATTAAGGTGTTAATATTAAAAAAATACCAAAATATATAATTATTTTCAAGAGAAAAATCATTAAAAATAATTGTCATCATTATTTTAAACACATTTTGCATAATAAAATGAATATATAAAAACATAACATACAATTATTATTATTATTATTGTTTTTATTGTTGTTATTGTAAATAATTTTGTTACAGTAAGAACCGAAAATTTAGTAGGCTGATTATTTTGCTCAGATATATAGCATTATATAAAAAATCTGAGACCATTAATATTTTTTTGCATGTTAAAAATTTTGTTTATGGCTATGCTAAAGTGGAGGGCAAGTGGTTCGTATATTTTTTCATTATAAATAAATTGCCCTAATTTTCCCACATGTTTCATCTACGTGTCACTTCGTATATTTTTATTTATATGATATTAAATAGGAAATATCATACATAAAAAAAGCGTAAAAGTCAACCTCCAAGAAAAATAATATCAATTGATGAATTATTTTGTTTATTACTGTCATTATTATTATCATAATTGTTAAATTATCACAATTATTATAGCTGTTATTATAATTATTATTATATATAATTCATATTCTAACTATTATTGTTAATACTATCAATGACACCATAATTATTGTTAAAAAAAGAAATTAAATAATTTAGCTAGCAGTTCGATTTGTCTTTTACCTTCCACCTCCACCACATGTTGTACCTATCTGGGAGTGTGGTTAAGATTGGTTTTGAAAAATAATATCTTTTTTAAATAATTTTTTACATTAGCACATCAAAATTATTTAGAAACACCAAATTATTTTAATTTAAAAAAATAAAAAAAAATCATTTTTTTCAAAAGTGATTTTCAAACGCATTCCCAAACACTCCTACCATCTCCCATCAAAACCACAGTTCAATTCATCTTTACAAATAGTAATGAACACTAAAACTACAGTTGAAATCATTGTTTATTACTATTTGAAATTGCGATATCCTTTAGCTATTCTATAAAATAATAGTTATAGTGTGCGTAAGCTGACACGGATACCCCGATTATAAAAAATTTATAAGTGAAAAAAAACATAAAAAAATGTTAAAAAGAAGTTGGTCTCATGATTATTTGTTACGCGTGTAAGTTATCTTCGACAAACCTATTATCAAAAACAAAAAAAAAATATACGTAGTAAAAAAATAGCAGTGCGTGTAAATTGACTCTGACACCTTGATTATAAAAAACAAAAATAAATATATAAGTGGAGAAAAAACAGGAAAAAATGTAAAAAAAATGGGTCCGGAGATAAAATAATGTATACGTGAGAAGAAATATTATGATGCACGTAAGCTGACCATGACACTCCGGTTATAAAAAAACTAAAAAAATATATAAGTGAAAAAAGGAAAAAATATTAAAAAAAATAATTGGTTTAGAAATTAATCACGGTGCTCATAAGCTGGCTCGGATATACCAGTAATAAAAAAAAAAAAGGAAGCCTGGTCATTTGGTTGTATAGATAATTAGTGACCAGGGAAGAATGAGGTAGCGGGGAAATGCCGGGTGTTTAATTTAAGTTATAAACAAACCAAGTGGGCAGGTATGTTCTCGTTATAGTGAAACAGGTCATTCAAGACAAAAATATTATGAAATTATTGGTTATCATGATCTGTGGGATTTTACGAAAAAACCCCGGAAAAATATTGGAAAAGGTATAGTAAATTTTACAAAAACTAAATAGGTACAACCAATGACGATCGATGAATGGTGCTCATTCAGGTATAATTGGTAAAACTTCTGTAAACTTTGTCATTACTAAAAATAGCACTTGGATTATTGATACAAGTGCATCTGATCATATGACTAGGGATTCTGGTAATGTAAAGTTCTTAAGACCCTCATCTTAGTCAGTTATTTGCACAGCTAATGGTAGTATCTCCCCTATTATAGGGGAAGGGTCTATAACCTTGATCGATTCTCTAACTCTAGATAATGTTCTCATTGTTCCATCACTTGAATACAATCTCTTATTAGATAGCCAAATTACATTTACTCTTACATGCATTGTCACTTTTTGGCCTCTCTTTTGTATTTTTCAGA
This sequence comes from Salix dunnii, assembly GCA_015731905.1. Lineage (NCBI taxonomy): Eukaryota > Viridiplantae > Streptophyta > Magnoliopsida > Malpighiales > Salicaceae > Salix > Salix dunnii. The sequence continues at coordinate 3,874,833 of CM027668.1, read as the reverse complement.
ACATTCTAACCCGGAAGATTCTTGGTTATGGTGTTAGACGAGGAAATCTGTAGTACCTTGAGTTAATAGAAAAGGAGAGATCAAAACTGAGTCAAGCACATCAGACAAAAATTCAAGACTGAAAACAAGATCTTGTATGGTTATGGCATCAAAGGCTAGGACATCTCTCTTTTGGGTATTTCAAAAAGCTCCAATCACAGTTATTTTCAGGTTTAAGCAATTTGGATTTTCATTGTGAAATTTGTGAACTAGCCAAAAGTCATTGTATTCCCTATTTACCAAGTTTGCATAAAAGCTCAGAACCTTTCGCAATCATCCATTCAGATGTTTGGGCCCTGCAAAAGTTTTCTCATTTTCTAATTATCGTTATTTTATTATATTTATTGATAAATGTACTCGCATGACCTGAATATCTCTTCTCTGAAATAAAAGTGATGTAGGTACAATTTTTTCAGGAATATCATAAAATGATGGTGACCTCGTACCAAAGGCAAATTCGTACGCTTCAATCTGATAATGATAAAGAATTTGTGGATCATTTTTTAGGGGATTTCTTAAGCCATCATGGAATTAGACACCAAACCTCATACACATATGCTCCACAACAGAATAGACTAGCAGAACGAAAAAATAGACAGATTATGGAAATCATCCTGCGTATGAATATCTAAAAAGTCTATTTTTTGGGTTGTTGCTTATTTAATTAATTCAAAACTTAATCTTAGTGTGATTGGATTCCAAACCCCCCAACAAAAGATAAAATCCCCACTTTCCATCCCTCATCTCCCAAATCTAGAGCCACGGATATTTGGATATACAGTGTATGTTCACATACCTAAAGTCCTATGAGGTAAACTTGATCCGTGTGCAAAACGATGTGTTTTTATAGGTTACTCTGAATTCCAAAAAGGGTACAGATGTTATGATCCCCAACGTTAGAAGATGCATGTGACTTTGGATGTATCATTTCGAGAATCAGAACCCTACTATTCCGGGGGAGCGTATGAACCTTCTCTTTAGGGGGAAAGTAATCATGAAAAGAATGAAAGAGTATTTGAGGTGGAAGAAAATGGACTTATTGAAAGAAATATTGGAGAAATTTTTGTTGCTCCTAATATTCAAAACCAGGATGCTGCGTTGAAATTCTGCACAAATCAGAGTATTCTCGGTAATGACCCCTCTTTGACTACAAAGGTGCCTACATTTACACCATTAACCAAAGAATCAACCTAAAATATCCCTCCTCAATCTCCTCAGGTATCTTTAAACCCTATTTGTAATGAAATTCATTAAACTACTATCCTAGAAAAAAATATGACCAACATCCACAAAGACTAAATCGAGGAGTCCCAAAGAAACAGTATAAACCTGACCCTAGAAACAAAACTAGATACCCCATCAGTAATTACATCTCTTCTCATAGATTATCAGAATCATATGCATTTACTGTTAATCAATTATCCAATGTGTCTATTCCTAGTAATGTACAGGATGCATTAGCAGACCCAAATATGGACTAAGACGATGAATGAGGAGATGGAGGCACTATAGAGGAATAACACTTAGGAGTTGTGTACGCTGCCAAAAGGGAAGAAAACAGTTGGGTGCAAATAAGTGTTCACAGTAAAACTCAAGGCAGATGGTAGTATTGACAGGACAAAACAAGGCTGGTTGCGAAGGGGTATACACAGAAGTATGGAGTTGATTATCAATAGACTTTTGCTTCGATTGTATCGATCAATACTATTTGCTTCCTCATATCTCTAAGCAGAGAATCAAGACTGGGTCTTGCAACAATTTGATGTCAAGAATGCCTTCCTCAATGGAAATCTTAAAAAAGAAATGTACATGGAGCTACCACCTGGAGCTAAACATAAGTCCTTGACTGAAGTTTGCAAATTAAAGAAGACATTATACAGTTTTAAGTAGTCACCCCCGATCTTGGTTCAAAAGGCTTTCATCTGCAATGAAGGAATTTAGCTATAAACAAAACAACTCGGATCACACCTTGTTTATAAAACATAGAGAAGGCAGAATTACGACATTAATTGTGTATGTAAATGATATGGTTCAGGAGATGACCCAGAGAAAAGAATAGCACTACAACAGTTTTTGGCATCCAAATTTGAAATGAAGGATCTCGGATAACTAAAGTATTTCGTAGGAATTGAGGTCTCGAGGTCAAAAATAGGGATATGTCTATCACAAAAAAAAGAAACATGTGCTAGACTTGTTAACAGAAACTGGAATGCTGGCTTGCAAACCTATTGACACACCTATGGACATGAATCACAAGCTTGGGGAATCGAAAAAATAGATGACAACAGAAAAAGAGCGTCATCAGCGGTTAAAGGGGAAACTGATATATTTATCTCACACTAGGCTAGACATAAGCTATGCAGTAAGTGTGGTGAGCCAATTCATGCACTCACTAGGAGAAGAACACACGGAAGCTGTATATCAAATCTTAAGATACTTGAAGAGTGCACCGGGGAGAGGACTACTTTTTTCAATAAAGGAAGTTCATGAGATTAAAGGTTATACAGACTCAGACTAGACAGAAAATTAGACTGATAGAAGATCAACATCATGTTATTATTATGATGATTGTTAAATTGTCACAATTATTATAGCTGTTACTGTAACAATTATTGTAAATAACTAATATTCTAACAATTAATGTCAATATTATTGTTGCCACTATCATAATCGTTATAAAAAGAAATTCAATTTTTTTCCAAGATTTATTCTTGATATTATTATATTTGAAACATTCCAGAATACTAAGATTAAATTACTTTGAGAATTTTTTTTTTAAATAACTTCATTGTTTTATATATATATATATATTAAGGTGTTAATATTAAAAAATTATACAATTACTGTTTGTTAGGTCTGAAGATCAACTAGCCAATATGCTCACAAAGATAGTCTTAGGAAGGGTGTTTTATGACGCAATTGGCAAGTTGGGTTTGATAAATATCTACGCACCAACTCGAGGGGGAGTGTTAAATAAATAGAGTTGCTATTCTTGTTTTTAACTAGAAATAGGAATTGTTATAGTAAGTACCAAAAGATAGATTGTATTATAGCTAGAATTATATTGTACATGTTCCCATTTAAATTCTATTGCAACAGCAATGAAATTAATATAATATACTAAAATTAATTGTATTTCAAATAAATTGCCCTAATTTTCCCACCTGTTTCATCTACGTGTCACACTACGCAACATTCTGCTATCTTCAAGCTTCACAAACTCAATGAATGATACTTCGTTATTCATTATTAAACAGCACGACCACCTTATCTATTTAATGGTATATGTCGATGACATTATCATCACCGGTGATGACGATCATATTGTCAATCGCTTTGTCCACAGTTTGGGCTACTTCAAAGGAAGGAGAGAGATGCTCGTCAAATCACCTCAGACTTGCCACCATCACCACTAGAAATTAAAGACAGCTAATAACAATTGTTGCAGCCCATGCTTGTGCAATATTTTTCCCCCCCTTACATTTCCAAATCTATGGTTCATTTTGGTATATTAAGAATGTTTCAACAGTTAAAAGATACTTATCAGAAAGTTAACAAAAGAAAAAGGGCAGTCACTTAGAGTAGGAACAATTCATTTCTCTGCCCTTCCAAATTCTTAAATAATTAATATCTTGATAAAGATGTGAGATCTTGGAGCATGGCATCGAAATTTCTACAGAATCACATGGGTTCATAAGTGATGCGTCTACAACTCCATATCCTCTATCTTGGCAGGAACCCTGTCTCCTGGTCCTCTAAGAAACAACAAACCATTGCTCGATTATTGATAGAGGTTGAATATCAATCGGTGGTTGACAGAGCATCAAAAATCAATTGGGTATGTTCCTTGTTGACAAAACTACATTACCGGGTCAATAAGGTTCCTATGATTTACTGTGACAACATGGTATGAATTCAGTGATATAGCATTCTTTATCAAAACTTTGTTGTTGCAGTCATTTTAATATCCTGCATGTGCTTTCTGCTCTGACCAATTGAGCCTGCCTCCCTTGCAGGATTATATTATAAAGACAACAGTTCGACACTAAACAAATAATTGAAGATCGAAGACCCCCATGTTAAACAGTAACAATGTTAGACAGGAACTGGATAGCAACAATCACTCCCTAGTCTTCAGGAAGAGCAACAGCTGATAGAGATTATCACTTCCTGATCTCCAGGAAGAGTAGCAGTACATGGAGATTATGAGTCTTATTTTTGAATTTGAATGTATCCTTATCCAGTACACTAAAACTTATCTTTAGTTGCTGAGTGCATGGTTAAGTTGTATAAATACAATTGGAATGTAAATGAATAAATATACGGTGAATATATTTACACCCCAATGTTTTCAATTTTGAATACCAATTCAAATAAAAAACCTACCTGGATTCCTCCACTGTAATAGATCAATATTTTTTTTGTTACCTATTCTGCACAAGACAATGAGTGTAGCAGTCATGACTTCGTGAAGAGTATTTATCAGGATATGCGTTATGGATTGTACAAAACTGGGATGTTAATCGATATCTCATAGAGTCACGATTTGTTTGCTAATTTTAGTCAATGGCCATTGTAATTTGTTTTCTTGAATTCCGATCCAAACTTTGTATTGGGGTGAGCTCTTTGTTGTTTCATTATAGTAAATTAGAGCTTATTTGACACCATTATTACTGTTGTGGTTAAGGTTAAAAAAACAGTTTCATAAAAAGCACTTTTAACTGCGGTTTGTAACTGAAATTTAAGTGTTTGGTTAAAACTGTGGTTGAGGTTGAGTTTAATGTAAAGTAGTTTTGTGTGTTCAGTTACCATGCTTTTTATATTGCTGTCAACCTGTGAAATTAATTAAAAATACACATGTATACACATATATACATACGTACATATATATAAATATTTTACTGGAATAATTTCATATATTTATTAATAATTATAATAACAAAATATTTGAAATAATTTAAGTATTCTTTTTTGTTTTTTTATGTTATTTATTCAAGATCCCAATTTTTATTTTTTGATTTTATCGATTATTCTTGATCCCATTGTTTTCTTGTTCTTTTAGTCAATTAATCAAGTACAATTTTTTTTTTGTTTTTTTATGTCAATGATTAAATATCCCATTTTTTATTTTACCAATTATTCAATGTCCCACTTTTTTATTTTTTATGTCATATCCCAATTTTTCTTTTTTAATCAATTATTCAAAATAAAAAAAAATCCAAACAAAATGCAATTTCTTCAAGTGAAGGATGTGCAGATCTGTATGCATCTCCTTTATTAGGATGAGAATAATTGATAAAAACAATTATTGAATAATTGATAATTATGCAAACAAAATAATTAAAATTTAATTTTTAAAAAAATTGTTGAAACTCCATTATAAAACAGCCATATATATATATATATATATATATATATATATATATATATATATATATATATAAAGAGAGCATAGATTTTTTATCATGTATATAATATCCATGGTGCCCATAAGAACAAGTTTGGATTAACAAGACATAAGGTTATCCTAAGGCTCCAGGAGGAGTTCCAAAATTCAACCAAATTCCCTCGAATATAACCCTAAACAAGCAAAAAAAAGCTCACCTAAACAATTTGCTTTACTAAAAAAACTCAAGCTTGACTAGCTTGACCTGAAAAAACTCTAAACTTTAAGCCCTTCTTACAAACAATTTTCGCATGCAACAAGAGACCCAACACAGCAATTCAGCTCTAACAAACCGACTTTCATTTTTTTTCATTCCCTTTCTAGGTTTTTCTCAGCAAACAAGTAGAGTAAATTTTTACTAAAATTCAAAAAATGGGTTTATCTTTAAAACATTAATAACACCATCTTTAGTAGAAGGAAGTGTTTCCAGCTCAATCCCACCTCCTTTAGCTTCTCTTCGAGCTTCTTCTTCTCTCCCATTCTAAAAAGAAACGCTTGTTGGTTTTTGAATTTCCAAGATCCAGTTTTTCAGACAATACTAAGCCACTGCTCTCCCTTACATGTCAATGGGTTTAAAGGGTTCGTCTTTTTTATGTGTGTGTTTATGGATTTCTTCTATTTTATGGAGAGAGAGGAAGACAGGTGAGGGACTAAGGGAGACTGTCCCGTGGTTTGCAATGTGGGGTGTTTGGGATTGCTGTTGCGGTTGCTTTTTAAAAATTAATTTTGACATTAGCACATCAAAATGATCTAAAACATCAAACCACCAGTTTTTAAAATGAAAAAAAAAAGATGAACCGCAACAAACTGCAGGTGCAAACGCACTACCAAACATGCTTTAGTGCCCGTTTGTTATTGCGTTTGCGCCAGGGGTTTGAAAAAAGCAGATAAAATCTTGTTTGGTTATTTTACAAACGTAGGTTAAGTTATTATGGAACCACCAAAAATTGATTCCAAACCACGGTTTGTCAAAAGCAGAACCAAGCTGCTTTGCCTATGTTTCATTTCTCAGAAAACATCCACCTATCAACAAAACTCACCCATAATTACTATTGAAAATTTATACCAAAATAACCCTTCAAAGAAAATAGAGAAGAGCGCGGTGATCCTCTTGATGGTGACCAACTTGGATCCAACATCCATATGCAGAGCTACCACGAAGCGCACAGCTACAAGAAACTGCCTCTGCTTTGATTAAGAATAAAAAAAAAGGAAAGACGAGGGCAAATCCACTTACGAAGCATCTAAAGCCTCTGGAGGTAAGTGAGGGAGAAAGAGAGCTAACTGAAGCGAGAGCCTGTAAAAGGATCCAATATTGGAGTGCTGCATTTCTCAGGGCCCTCTGTCCTTTTTTATAAGGAGGAATCGTCGGTGATGAAGGTGGGTTTTTTTAAAGGGTGATAGATGCAGAAGTGGTGGAGGCAGTGGTGCCAAAAGCACTTAAGAAGTGATATTAGAAGAACCTAGGTTGTCTATATTACGGGCAACCTTAATAAAAAGAAACTTATCCTTATAAAGGAAAACAAATCAGGATTGTCAATACCATTCCGTTCTACCTGAAATAGCTGGAATGTTCCATTCCATTCAAAACACCGAGACAATACGGTATCGTTTTTGTCTCGGTTTTAATTCCGGTCTATTCTGAAAATTCCTGTCAAATTCTGGCTAGAACGTCTCGGTACCGTTCCGAGTGTGCTGTTTCGGCCTTAAAATCCTCCTTATTTTGATTAACTTGTGATTTTTTTTTCTAATTTTGAGATTATGTTTGTTTGGCTTTGTGTTTGTATTGTATAATTTAAAGTTAATTTATCTTAAATTTTAATTATGCTTATTAAATTAATATTTTATATATATATATATATATATATATATATATATATATATATATATATAAAATTAATTATATATGGACATTACAACCCCGGAACGGCACGCCGAAATGCTTCGAAACCAAAACGTTCCGTACCAATAGAAAAACCAGAATGGTGACCGGAACGGTATTAACAACCTTGAAAAAAACTAATAAATTAATGGGGCAGTAAATTTGTATGGTAAGAAAATAATATTAAGAGATTCATAGAAGTGAGGGAATAAGATGAATGATTTTTTTTTTATTCAGATAATGGATTTTTTAAAAATTTTTTTATTTTAAATTGATTTTTTGATATTTTTAAATTATTTTGATACACTAATATCATAAATAATTTTTAAAATTTTTCAAAAACATTATTTTAATACGATCATAATCACAATTATATCCTAGATGATTTTTTTCAGATATTGTAGCTCAAGTAAATAATCAAGAATTGCAAAGACCTTCACGTATAGATATTGTTCGTGATGATATTGGAAGTAATTTGGTGAGAGAATAAAAAAAAAATCAAATTTACTTGAATTATTAATTACATTATATTATTATAATTATTAAATCTACAATATTGGAAGTAATTATGTGATGATATTTAAAATAATAATAAAAAATATAGATAGATGTCCCGAATTTTCCAGCAGTCCTAGCGTTGGAGTTGAAATGACACGAAACTCACCCAGCTAATGCGTTTTAAATGTGTGTGTGTGTGTGTGTGTGTGTGTGTAGATATATTAATATTTCTTAGTTTTTTTTTAATAATTTGGATATAAAGACGAAACATTTTTTTTTAATATATTATTAAACAAAAACACATTTTTAAAAAATAATTAGTATATTACTCTATGTCATTTACAGTAATTTCACAAGTTAAAAGCAATATGAAAAACTTGATAACCAAATACACAAAACTGTTTTTTTTCAACCTCAAACTCAACCATAGTTTTAACAAAACACTTCACTGCTTATTTTGAACCACAATAAAAGTATTTTTTTAAACTATTTTTTTTAACTTCAACCATAACAATAACCATAATACCAAATACACTCTTAATTTGATAGATCCTGTTGCATAAATTAGTTTTTGATGTGGAATCCATAACTAAAAACTAGAATAGTATTTAATTTTAGCTTTGCTGTTCACCGCAAATACAGCGTGAACCGCGGAGCATAATAGCTACTTGGTGTCTAGAGTTGAGCAGAAAGTCAAGTCAATACTAATAAAAAAATGTTTGAGTCCAAATTTTCCTACTGAAACTTGGTGCCCAAGCGAAAAGTAACTATAAAAAATGGCTTTTCATTGCAGCAGTCTTGGCATCCTGACCTCATCAAAACAATGGCAGAAGTGAAGCTGTATGGTTTTTGGCCGAGCCCTTTTAGCCACAGAATCATATGGGCTCTGAAACTAAAAGGCGTGGAGTATGAATACATAGAAGAAGACCTCTCTAATAAGAGTGAATCGCTCTTGAAGTACAACCCAGTTTACAAGAAGACCCCAGTTCTTGTTCATGGTGACAAACCCATTGCCGAGTCTCTTGTTATTCTTGAGTACATCGAAGAAACGTGGCCTGAAAATCCATTGCTCCCCAAGGACCCTTATGAGAGAGCCATGGCTCGATTTTGGATCCAGTATGGAGTTGATACGGTGAGGGTGTCGATCTAATTACAAGTCTAATCGTATATTTTCCATTCAACTGTTTCTGATTCATTGAGTGTTTTAGTTTCATTACTTTAGTTAGCGGTAAATCGGTTTAATTTCTCTCACTAGTTTTCTTTTGTTCTCACTTTCCTGGGCTAAAAACTTATTCAATCTTAGTAATTTCAAAAAATAATCAAACTTTTTGGTTATTTAGGTTGCTGCCCTTAGAGCATTCTACCATGGTAGCGGAGAAGAGCTCGAGAAGGCAGCTAAAGAATTGTTGGAGGGCCTGAAAATCTTAGAAGAGCAAGGTCTAGGAGATAAGAAGTTTTTTGGCGGTGAAAGTATGAATCTCGTAGACATCTCATATGGAGCGTTGGGGTACTGGCTTGCAGCGGTGGAAGAAGCCAAAGGTGTAAAGGTGCTGGAACCAAGCACTTTGCCTCGGTTGCATGCCTGGGCTAAGAATCTCGATGAACTCCCCGTGGTTAAAGAAAACATACCTGCCTCTGATAAGATGATGGCCTATTTGACTGCCGCCATGAACAGACTAGCCAAGAACTAGCCTTTTAATGCTTCCGAATCCCAGTTACATGCTCGTCTCGTCTTTCTTTCTCATGTATGTTCTGTTTCGCGCGTGCGCAGACCTTGTATTTCTTGTTCGCACGCTAATCATGGTGATCTTGTTCGCATGCTAATAATAATAATGGTGATGCAGCTATTGCTTGATGTAGGTGTCGTCGTATTTGAAATTATTGGTTCATTCACTAATTAATAATGGCTTAATACTAATTACCATGTTAAAAATTATTCTTAAAAAATATTATTTAAATATATTTTTAAAATAAAAATCATTTTAAAAAATAATTTCAAACATACTTCTAAACAAATCCTCATTCATTTTTAAGTGTTTGGCCCATTATATAATTTATAAATTTAATTTGTTAATTATAATTTTTTTTAATATTAAATTAAAAATCAAAAAGAAAAATAAATTCCCTAATGTATAGCAAGTCTAGGTTGTTATCCCCAAATGGTGTAGCGTGGTGGTAAAAAGCTTGAGATCTATATAGTAGGTCTTGAGTTCGAGTCAGGGTGTGCATTTCTTGTAAAAACCTGAGACAATCAGGATTTTATTCACTCACCTGGATCTATAAAATATATTTTTCAACGGTGTGGTTTCCTCGAATAAAAAAAAAAAATCTAGTTTGTTAACTTTCTTGTCTGGGTGGATATATTTTAAGCTATTTTTGAAACACTCTTCCACATTTTGACTCTATGTCTCTGTTGATTACGTGTAAAATAACGTGCGTTTGGTGAGTGTTTTAACTTTTAAATGAAATTTTATTTTAAGAAATATATCGGGTGTCATTATTTGACTATATTAATAAAATCTTTTTGAAAATAATTATTTGATATTTGATATGAATAAAAAAGAGACTTATAATGGAAAAAAAGGAACAAATTATCGATAGGGTCTATGATTTAGGATTTATTTAGAAATGTAATTATGATTGTTTTTGAAAATATTTTTTATTAAAAAATATATCAAAATAATATATTTTTTATTTTAAAAAAATATTTTGATATCAGCATATCAAACCGATTCAAAAACACAAATAATTTAATTTGAAGCAAAGAATAAAATAAAAATAATGATTTTAAAAATGATTATAAAATGCAAAAACAAATATACTCTTAGTGATAGAGATTTTTTACAAAATACTTTATCTTTTAAGAACATTAAGTTGTTTTTCTTTGTTTCAAGTTTATTTTCTTAGATTATAGAATATTTTTAATTAATTGAGCTTTTTCAAGTGAACTACGCAGGTGTTTAGGAATATATTTGGTTAGCGTTTCTGAAAAAAATTGAAAACTTTTTATTTTTATTTTCTATTTTAAATTAAAAAAATAATATTTTTAGATTAATTTGATGTGTTGATATAAAAAAAATATCATTTTAATATATTTTTAAACAAAAAATATTTTTAAAAACAACTACAACTACACTCCAAGACAGACACTAAATAATTAGCTAGTTTTTTGTCCATCTCGAAAGCAGAGGTAGATATAACAGAGAAATAACCGAGTTTTCTTTCACAAATGCTCCTTTAAACATTTCATAATTTTAATCTTTATTATTACATTCACATCTAGACCATTAATTTTAATTAACTTATTTATTTAAAAACATAAAATATAAAAGCAAAAAAATATAAAAATATATATTAGATTTTAACAAAAAAAATATTGAAGGGGTGGAGAATGAATTATAACAAATAAATATGTATTGCTCATGAAATTGTTATCTTACATTTTCTCTCCTAGGCATTTTGCACCATACAGATGTTTGATTTGACACCAATAATAATTATTTTTTATCTCTCATAATATCTCTTAATTTAATATTTGTGTCTACTTTTATTATTGTTTAATTAAATAAATAAATATTTTAATAAATAAATTTATCAAACACAACTTAATAAATATATCTTCTTATGAGATTAAATATTTTGATCTATATTTTTCTTTAATTTATTTAATTTCTAAAATTGTTGTTTTTTTTTTATTTATTAACATATGTGATTTTCAATTTATTTAATTACATGTATGCATATTTCTCTTACATTTTTAACTAAAAAAAATGTTAAAAAGCATTTATATAAAACTTCTTGCTTAAAATAAATATATCAATAAGTGTTTATCATTATCCAATGCATGTAACATAAAAATGTATTCGCATCTCATGTCATAAAAATGCATTTTATAATTTAATTAATCACATCAAAATTGCGATGATAACAAATAAATAAATTTAATTCTGATAAAAAATACCATAAATAAGGAAATATTACTTCTTTTCCATAAAAGATTATTTGTCAAGCCGTACGAATTAATAAGCATTGCGCATATATTAATAATAATATCAATAACTATTCCCCCCCCAAAAAGTCTTACGGTCGGAGTACAAAACAAAAGATCCAGCACACGTCATTTTAAACGCCGCAGCACGTAATTTTGTCCCTCGCACCCACCTAAAGTTTAAACTCAAAATGTAAAACACGAAAGCCCAAAAAAAAAAAAAAAAAAACAGAGAGAAGAAGACATAGGAGATCTGCCTGCAGTGCACCCACAATTTATTTTTGCCCACAACAAACAGATCTCCTCCTCCCTCTCTCTCTCTCACCCGATCAGATCGGTCCTCTTTTTTTTCCTTTTTGGTCCTTAGAAAATCAAAATCAAAATTCTATTCAATTAAATTTCAAAATCGGAATCGACTCACCATTGTAGCTTTCGAATCACAGTATTTCCTTCGTTTTTCATTTCTTGATCTGGCTAATTGTGACTGGTTTATGGATAAGTAGTTTAATTGGATGAGGATTTGAGGGTTTTATTTTCTGGAGGGTTAAATGGCGTCGGCTCAGGCGTTGCCGGGCTCGCGGAAACAGGAGCATCTCGAAGCCGGAAAGCGACGGGTATGCTCAATCATTTGATTGATTGATTGATTTGTTTCTGTTCATGCAATTGATTAAGTTTATTTTGATATCATCATTTTTCTTTTGCAAAATGTGTAGCTAGAAACTTGCATGTGATTCTACTGTCAACGATTTGTGATTCAAATTAGATAATTGAATTTATATTTTTTTTGGCGAATTGTGTATTTTAGGGTGGTAATCAAATAGAATTTTTAGTTCTTATTACCTTCTTGCTCCTGATCCGAGTTAAACATGTTGCTGCGTTCACCTTTTTTTTTTTTTTTTGCCGGACGGGGGAGTGAACGCGGATAGTTTTTTTTTCAAGTGTGAGATTATTTGACCAGAGAAAGAACTCAGAATCACATAAGGATTTTTTGAGGATTCAGTTATGACTAAGTGTGTCTGCAGGTGAGCTAGAAATAAAATGCAACTCTTTAAAGATGAAAGGTTTGGATAGTTCTATGATCAGTGCTCTACACATAAACAAGTGGAAGCAATCAAGAAGACTATTTTACAAGTGGAACCATCCTTGTAATTCTGACTTGGAGCTGAAAGAGTTAAAAAGTAAATTTAATTCGATTGAAGGAATGATTCTCTTCATGCAACTCTATCTTAGTGGATTCTTGTGGTCCACTAGAATTCCACTTGGTTATTCATCTAGGTAAAGGCCATTTCGGGTGTTTTTAATGCTTCTGGCAGTGTGCCTTTTCAGCTGAAAAACAATTTTCCAAACACCTCCACTGCATTACCAAAAAAACATGCATTGTGTACATCCAACATCTTTTCTAGGCCACTTCGGCAGGAGGTCTTTGATAGCCTTCTCAGGTCTAGAAGCAGCAATTGTTTGTTGTCCTTTTGCGTCTGTTTGACTTCTTTAGAGAATTTAGACTATGCACTTGATGATCAAGCAATAGTCCATCACTTGCTTAGCCTCCTGCTCCCTGGCTTCTTCCATTTTAGTTCATGCTTTTCATCTGATTAAAGCATAGGCAAATTTGGTTTGTAAGAGTGTGTTCCCCATGTTTATTTGTTCTTTTGCAGTTGGAGGAGTTCCGCAAGAAAAAGGCGGCAGAGCGAGCCAAGAAAGCTGGACCAATTGGCCAACCACAGGCTTTGGATGTGAGCCTAGATCAGAGGCAACCGTCGGAGACTGAACATGTACGGTTAACTGATTCAGATGGAGTCGGCACATCTGATGGACCTGGCAGACCTGCTGAACCCATTGGTGCATCCAGGAACAATGGCAACAGAATTTATATTACTGAACAAAGTTCTTTGAAAGATGCAGATCCTAGCCCTCCTTCATCAAATGATTATAGTACATTGTTTTCAGGAATAACACAGAAACATACAAATAATTTTGATTCAAACAGGCATGATGCTTCAGGATTCGCTGGATCAGCCAATGTTAAGTATGGCCAAGAGACAGAAAAAGTGAATAATGACTCTGGAATATATACAGGGAGCCAAGAGGACAGGAGTTCATCTGACCATTCTATTGTTAGTGGTTTATATGGCAGTTCTAGTCAATCCAGCCTTTATGGAAGGGAGTTGTTCCAATCCAAAGAAAATAACATATCTTTAAAGCATTCCTTGGTTAATAATGACAGTAATCATTTCCTTACTTCATATCCGAGTTCTGCCAGCTCCGAACAGCAAACCTTTAAGCCCAGTTATAGTAGCTCCCCTGCCATTGTTGGTATGTCCCTCTCCTATTTGGATTGTATATTTTTTCCTGGATTTCCATGCCTTTCTGTTTGTATAAACAACACATTATGAGGTTTTACTTTGTCAAATCTCTAATTTTCAAGAAGAAAAAAACTAAGTATACAGTCATGTTTTGGGGTTTTACAGTGGACTCTACACTGCCAAATATGAAGCTGCGAGATTCTGACTCTGAAGTTGAGCAGGACATGCATTTCAATTATCCCATGAATTCTGCTTTTGGTGAAAGAAATTTTAGGAGCCCCAGTAGTAGTTTGCTTACTGTGCACGATACAGCTGTGCAGACATCTGAACCCACAGGTTTCAACCCAAATGCCAGGATCTCCTCAAATCATGTGACTCCAAATTCAGTCACATCTGAAAGTAATACTAAGAGATCTCGTCCATCTTTCCTAGACTCTCTTAATGTGTCTAGATCATCATATAGGAGTTCTTTCCAACGGAATGAACCAGAGGAGTCATTAATAATCAATACTTCCAAATCAAACGGCATTGATTCTCTAGGATCATCTGCTTTCCAGAAGCTTCCAGTGGAAACCAAAACTGACAGGAGTTTATCAGAGATGGCACCTTCAAATATGCCCAGTGCATTTGATAATGCAACAAAATTTCCAGTTTCTCTTTCGAATGGGGTTGGTATAATGAACTCCAATACTAATGAGAACATTATGGAGAGAAAACATGAGTTTTACCAACCCGAGCAAAATGATGATTTTTCTTCCCTGGAACAGGTACCCTATTTTCTGTTATATGATATTCGTTTTATAGTTCTTGCTTTTACTAGTCTCTCTTTAGCTTTTCCTTGGAAATTTGTAAATTTAGCTCTGCAACTGCAAACTTTGAATATTAAAAAATTAAATGTTTGTCAAGGACTTGATGTTATTGTGATGCACACATAAGAATTCCTCAGTGCTAGGTTTTGGGTCCTTTCAAAATTTATCCAAATGGAATAGTGTACATAACAGCACAACACATAGCAACTTTTGTGAAGAGTGGTGGGGGTGTTAATACTAAACTTGATTGGGATTATATTTAGGAAATGTGGTCGGGGTATGTTCTATGATGCATACATCCCTTTTGATTGGTCCTTTTCCTCTCTTTTTTCCCTGTGAACCAAGATTAAACTATCAAATTTTGCAACATGTTTTTGTTGTCACTTCTCAGAGATAGTTTCCAAAAATTCTTCCCATTACAATCACATTCTTGTTTATGGTGGTCCTGTTATTGCAGCATATTGAAGACTTGACGCAAGAAAAATTCTCTTTGCAACGAGCTCTTGAAGCTTCACGTGCTTTAGCAGAGTCCTTGGCTGCTGAAAATTCATCTTTGACAGATAGCTATAACCAACAGGTTGGCATACAAAATCTTTCTCTGCTGTCCTTGCTATCTCTTTCTTTTTTTTTATAGTTAAAAGAGGATAAATATCTGCCAACTTCTTGTTATTCCTGTAATTCCCACTAGCCATCAACATCTTATATAAAAGAAAAATATGCTAAGCTGAATCTTTTATTTATGGATGGGGTAATTTTTCTTCAGATAAGACTTGTGAGTTTATGAAATAAATCTTACAAAAATCTTTTCCTTAATTTTTCATTTATGTAGCAAGCTATTTTAATTTAGAAAATCTCATTTTTTTTTGTCCTGGGAAACAGAGTTTTAACATAAGAGAATTTTTATCATACTCTCTTAGGGATATTGGGGCTATACCTTTCTCATCTTTTGTATGTGTTTACAAAGGTGTTTCTGTGAAGTTCTCATAATATTTAGGTTACAAGTTTCCAACATATCAACATTGAGACTTGAACTCTACCAGCACAATGTTTGTGGAACTTGAGATTGGAACCATCATGGATATTTATATATTTCAAATCTGAATTGTGGATTTTACTGGCACGCGTGAATTTTGCTGTTAAGAATACACTGCTTGATATGCATTTTAATGCGACATATTTTGTTGCATATAACTTCATAGTGCCCATGGATGTAAGCCACAATTTTTTTTCCAAAAAGTATAAAGTAGTTCATCAAAGTTGCTTGGTCGCTAGTTGATTTGTGTGGATGGTGGAATTGGGATCAGGGTCTAGAAGTTTAAGTTATAAAAATTGCAGTGGTGTGGTTTCTGTAGTATGCCATTGGCTGTTTGATTATACCTAACACTTCCTTTGGTTCATTTCTTTAATTTGTTAATACTTCTTTGAATTTTTCACTAGAGAGGTGTTGTGAACCAATTGAAATCTGATATGGAGCAGTTACAGGAAGACATCAAGACCCGTTTGGTTAGTAGTGATTATCCCTTGCTTATAGCTAGTTATGCTTGTATCTATCTTGGTATTCGTTGTCATTTCCATTTACATTGCTTCTATGCCCATTGATGTTATCAGGTGGAACTTGAGTCTGTCAAAATTGCATTTTCAAATGCACAGCTTGAGTGTAATGCTGCTGATGAGCGAGCTAAGCTACTGGCTTCTGAAGTTATTAGTTTAGAAGAGAAGGTAGTAAATTGCCCTTTTATTATTGGTTCTTCTTCGTCTTGTTTTCTTGTCTTTCAAGATGACAGTTCCAAGTTCCCTCACTTTGCCCTTGCTTTGTGAAGAATGTGTGACTGGATTGGAATATGCTAATGTAGGAATGCAACTAAAGTTTCATCTGGTCTTGATAGAAGTTAGCATTGTTTGAATTACATTCAACCCATTGGCTTTTGTCTTATGCACATCTCATTCAGGGTTGACTCATAATTTTATAACATTAGTTTTTATCTATTAAGTAAATTTCTGTGTATACAAAACTGTTCTTTATGGAGACATAACAATTAAATTGTGTAACATTAGTTTTTTTTCTACCAAGTAAATTTGTGTGTATACAAAATTGCTCAATACAGAGGCACAACAATTAAATTGCTGTGAAATTAAAATAGAAATCCTTTATTAAATTACTGGAATGATGATACATTGTTCTAATCTGCTACAACTGCACTGCATTTGGGTGCTTAAAATTTTTGTATCATCCACATATGAAAAAGAATTTCCTCATATGTTAGTTTATATTGTGGTACTTTTTGATACCAAATGTCACTCATAAACACACATATAATATAGCTTTTATACTTGGCCACTTCTCTCTTTCCCTTAAGTCTGTTCTATAACTTGCTTGTGTAGGCACTCAGGCTAAGATCTAGTGAGCTAAAGCTGGGGAGACAATTAGAGAATTCACAGGCTGAAATAACTTCATACAAGTATGCTTTACCTCTCCTTTGACTGGAGATGAAGAATTTGAGATGTACATCTTCAGTTTAACTTGATGTTCTGGTAGACTTTTTTGTTGTGTGTTTATATTGGTGGACTTTAATCAGTTTTTTTTTTTTTTTTTAAAAAATGATATAAAGAAGCATTTTGTGCAACTATCAAGATTTGTTTTGCGTGGATTCTGGAACAGTTATCCATATAATTGGAGCTCAGCTATGTTGGGAGGTAACAATAACCATATTTTGGGAGAGTGGGATTCTATCGTGAAAGCACCGATTTTCATTAGAATACCAACAACATTTCCATGATTGAGTGAAATATGCATGCCAAAAAAGGAAGGCTCTATCTTTTGTTCCAAAGGGACAAATGACAGTAATTAGCCAACATTTTGTCCTTGAGGGAGCTTTTTTTTTTTACTGATGATTTGCATCCCTATGTGCATACCAATATATTTCCCTTCTCCATTTAGTTGACAATTTTTTGTATTAGTCCTATGTTATCCTTTCCAATTGCCTTTTTTTCTATGTTCTCTTAATTGAAACATCTAACAATTATGATTCAAATTGAACCCCACAGAAAGAAAATGTCCAGCCTGGAGAAAGATCGTCAGGATTTGCAGTCAACAATTGATGCTCTCCAAGAAGGTATTCACAAACAGTTTTTTTCTTACTTTCGAAGTTCTTATATATATATATATATTATGCTAAAAATGAGGTCTAAGAAAAGAGTGGGGAGTGAGTAAATGGGGGGATGCTCAACTAGATGGGTTAGCAAAAGAAATATTTGGTCTATTAAAAACTAAAATAAACACATGTCATGCATCTCTATAACAATTGTGGGTGAGAAGTGTTATAGTGAGGAAGTCATTTCTTCTAAACATTTTGATATATTATTTGTTTGTTAGAAAATTTAGAGAAATTGTTTTATCAATAAAATTATTAAAAAAAGTTTAGGCATGGAAACATGTTGTACACATAGATCTATTTGCATTGTTCACTGGAACAAGAAAAATGTGATGGGATCTTTGCCTTTCACACCCAAAAATGTTGAAATAGCTATGAGGGCATTAAGGTCTTTTCACAAGGCACATTAATCACCACCAAATTGATAGGGGATAAATAAGTTTTTTTCCATTTCAAAAGCACAAGCATAGTGCAACGACCAAATGCCCTGAAAGCAAAATTTTGAAAATTGATGTCTAAGGGTATTTTGTATTTTCACAATGCTTCTTTCATTATTATGAGGTCAACTAAGGGGCAATTTGTATTTGACTAAATAAAAAAATAAAAAGCATATGAAACCACCAAAATACCTTTGAAGCAAAAAATTTAAAACTTGTGCCAAGAGCTTTTTTGTTATTTCATAATGGTTATTTTTGTCATTATAAATCAACTAAGGGACAATTTGATATTTGACTAAATATATATATAAAAAAGCAGGCAAGATAACCTAGGTTGGCTCAACCCTGATAGTTATAAGTTTGTCATGCTAACTTGAGTTAACCAAACCTAATTTTTTTATGTATTTTAAACCTCATTTCATCCTTCTGATAACATACTAAGAATTGAGCTATATCATTTGTCTCATTTTGAAAAAAATATTTTTTCCCAGGTTATTATGATAATTTTTTTGTCCATCTTTTGTAGTTGTCTTCTCTTTATCCTCTAATAATCAAGGAAGGTTTCAAAAGAGGGACACCACACTGTAGATCCTCATATGTTTGCATGCACAAATGAAAACCTAATAAAAAAAAACTGATCACATGCTGTGTATTTCATTTGCCAGTTCTCTATAAAAAAATTGAAAATAAAAACTTACGTGCTAAACCCTGACTTAACATAGAGTGTGTGGGTGTTGCTTTGAGAAGGAAAATCAAGAAGTCTGCTAAAACTTCCTCAAACTTTTTTGAAAGGACCTTTATATCATTAATAAGAAGTACAGTTGATTGATCTATTTATTTCATCAGCTTGTCATTGTCCTCTTTAAAAACCTCAGATGGGTACCATTTATAAAAGAGAAAGGTTAAAGAGAGATTTTCAAACAGCTTGCAGTGTTTATTTTCAAGCATAACCCATCCTTCCAGCCAATAAATGAAAGATTTGCTAACATCAAGCTTTCTTTGTCTTGATATTTTGTGATGCTGATGAAAGCATATTTACTGCATGGAGTCTCAAAATTATCTCCACATGTTGCATCTTCATATTGATTATGGAGATACAACATTTCTTAAAACTGCCATAGGAATTGGCCTTTTGAAGTTCAAGAACTCGTATAACTGCTAGCCCAATATGGTGCACAATTATTTTGCATGATTCCAGAATATACTTAATATGATTTCTTTTAGGGCCATGCTATCAATTGATATTTTTTTTCCAATTCTGTTAAGTATTCCCACCAATGAGTGATTTTGGTTGTGGGTGAAAAGGAAATGATTAATTATCTCACATATATTGCGTATGCTTTTAATGTTTCTACCTAACTAATCATTATTTTTATGACACAGAGAAGAAACTATTGCAATCCAAGCTACGCAAAGCTTTTGTAACTGAAAAGTCCCCTGTTGTAAGCAGGAGTGCTGAGAAAAAAAATGCAGCAACATCGACAGAAGATTTAGGTAATGATAGTTCTCTTGGAATTGATGTTATGCTATTCAAAATGTTACTGCATAGTGGAAGCTGTTGCTTACATGTCTCTTTATTAAAAAAAGGAAGGGGGGAGGGGCTTGTCTTCCAAATGGGTCATATTTGTTGGAAATGATGATTGAGCTCAGTTTTTGATGGTTCAGTCTTCCAGCCTTTTGTTCTGTTAAGGAACTTCAGGAATTTCCAACTATGGATCATTATGCCAGGCTCCATTTCTTGGAGTGTGTACATTTGGACCTAAATTCATACGTCCTCTACATTTCTGGATTACAAGTGACTGCTTTCCTGTGTTTTTCTTTATTTAATATATGTCAATCACAACATTACATAATGTATGAGATGACAACTAATTATCATTTTTGAATGCTTTATTAGACTCTACAGAAAAAAACTCACTTTATTGGTGTGTGTTTGTTAAATGTTATGACTGCTTCCTTGAGACCTATTGATCTCCCATGTCCTTTTTGAAACCATGGGAAAGAGGGGTTTTGTTAGCTTAAATAGAAAAATGATATGGAATTGGATCAAGATTAAGTGTCATTAGCTGATGGCAAAACATTTTTTTGTTTCTAATTATCGAATTCTGGGATAGGGATAGCTTTTACATCTTATAGATGTGGGAGATTATCTATTTGTTCTTGTTTTCACCAACATTTTATTCTGGACTACTATTGTTGAGCTTCGATTTTTGTGTTGGCATTGGTTTCTTGGTGATTTTTCCCTTTTGCCTGCAAAGCCATTGTATAACCTCAGATAATATTCACTCTTGTTACTGCTGTGCTGCAATGAATCATTTTGCAATTTGTTCTTTAAAGTCTTTTCCTTTCCCCATTATTCATCGTGTTCTTCTTCATTTCAATTGCAGATGACATCCCAGAGACATCCAGTCAGGAAACACATGGTACATTATCCGTTCCTAGAAGTGATGCTACTGATGTTCTCATGCTACCTGAAAATGGCCGGTCAAATCTTGAAGCTTCATCTGTGTACATTCCACCAGATCAAATGAGAATGATTCAAAACATCAACACAATACTCTCTGAGGTATTTTTTTCTTATGAGCTGTCAATTCCTTCCAAGCCTAAGCGCTTTGGGAAATTTTTCCCCTTTTCTGTTAAATAATATAATAATTTATGAAGTGACTGAAGTAGAATACATTAATGTAAAGTCAACAATGTCCCTTTTGTGGTGCAGCTTGCACTGGAAAAAGAAGAGTTGATGCATGCTTTGACATCTGAGTCATCTCAGTGCTCCAAGCTAAAGGTAACTTCTAGCCTGAAATTAGAAATGGAGTTATCAATCATTGTGAAGTGATTTTGTTGGATGCGAACCTCTTAGGGAAGCAGCTTGGGAAAGGATTATAACTTTATTTAATCTCAAGAAAAGAGGGGAGGGTCTCAGTCAATTCTTGTTTATGTGTAGAAGCAGCTGATTCTAGTGCACTGTAGAGTGTGCCTGTGTCAGAATCTTATGGTTCATTGTGCATGGTACCGTTGATCTCTTTGAGGTTCAGATTAAATGCTTGGTGAGGGTTTAGTTGCTGTACAGGAAAAAAGATATCAATTTAGTAAGATTTTGGATTTTGATGGAAGGATCAAAACAAAGAGCTTTTAGGGGGCTACACTGCACTTATTAGGTGTTTGAAAGATTTTTGGATTAAAACTTCTCATTTTTTGCTTATCACATAGCTATTCCTGTTTTTTTTTTTTTTTTGGTTCTGAATAGTTCATGTTTTAGATCATAAATTTTGCATAATTTGTTGTCAACGCACTCTTTTTTTTTTTTTTCCTTGTACATAAGTGGTACATCCTACTTTATTTTGATGTTTAAACTTATTTCTAGAAATAAGATTTTGAAAAACTGTATTCTATATGACAAACACTTGTGAAGATCTGCCTACTTCTTTGCATATTGTGGAGAGTATTGTTTTACTGTGCATTTCACACATTCTTAGAATCAATGTGTCTCCCTAGACCAAGGAATGATCATGGATTAGAAATTGATGAGGTTGGTGTTATTCTAGTGAGTTGATTCCCCCCCCCCCCCCCCCAAGAATAATCAAATGTGTTTATTAGTATTGATTCATTTTTCTATTTCTGGATGCTGACGGGTATTCAACATGTTCATCTAGTTTTCTTATATATTTTGCTGGCATTTTTGTTTTGAATAAATGAAGGATTTGAACAGTGAACTGTCACGTAAACTTGAGGTTCAAACTCAAAGATTAGAGCTTTTGACTGCTCAAAGTATGGCCAATGAAAATATCCCGACAAGGTTGCCCAGTTCTGATACCATGCAAGACAGCAATACATATGCAGATGAAGGCGATGAGGTATGATATCTAACACCAAATATTATAACTATCGTTGCAATTACTGGTAGAGTCGGTAATGTCTGATTAGAAGGGAGGAATTGTGTTTTTTTCACCTCTTGAAAAGGTAAATGGTTCTTTGGATCCTGGGTCTTGGGGCTTATCATACTTTTGCAGTGCAATTATGATTCTGCATGAAGAAAATCTATGTCCACCTATGAAGTTCCTTGCTTGATTGGTGGATGATGGTTAAATTCAAGATAGAAATCTACTTCCTGAACAAACAGAGTGTTGGGAGGGATTTTCATTAGGAAATATAAGATACTTTGCTCCCCTTTTGTTGGTTGCTGATAAATTCAAATCACGCCCATTCTTTCCCCCCAAATAGGTGGTGGAAAGGGTTTTAGGGTGGATTATGAAGCTCTTTCCTGGAGGACCATCCAGACGAAGAACAAGCAGGCGTCTTTGATATGAGACAGGATCACTCATCGAACCAGGAAAACACTTGTGCTTCTTCTATATCCACTTCTCCCCTTATTTTGGCAACTCAACGGAGGTCATAATCTGTATATTTCGAGTCAGTTATACCGTCCATTGTTTTGTAACCTATGAAAATTATGTCTTGAGGCTTAATCCACAGTTTGTCATTCTTTGCTCTTCTGGCTATAATTTTGTTTAATGAGTCTTTTATACCTGTAAGGGTTAAAAATTAGAGTAGAATTACCGGCACTGATGTGAATTTGGTGGCTTCCAGTTTCTGCCCACATTTATTGTATTGACGAGCACTTACAGGCTCAAAGCCCTAGAAATGAAACAAGTGATCTTGCATCCTTTCAGTACTGAAGATAAACACCTTTTAAACAAAGGTTTGGATGTTAGTTTGATGCGCAAAAGGTCAATGATGTGTTGGGAATAGTTACTCGAAATGGGAATGATATTAGGGACCTGTTTGCTATTGATTTTTAAAAGCATTTTGAAAAAAAAAAATGTTTTAAATCAAATTTTCTAGTCTTTTTTTATCGTTATATCTTAATGTTAACATAATTTTTTAATAATAAAAAGTATTATTTTAATATATTTCTAAATAAAAGTTAATTTTAAAAATAATTTCAAATATATTTTTCAAACAGCCATTAAATTCTTTTTAGTAAGGAAAACAACAATGATTAAAAACATGACTCTATAACAATAGTGGTGATTGATGATTACTGGTGTTGACAATATTGTAATTATTTTTGTATTATGAAAGTGTTTTTTTTTAAAAAAAAAATTGTAAGTTAATTTTTTTTTTAGATATCAAAAATAAATTTTAAAAATTAAAAAATAAATTATTTCATGTATTTTTAAATAAAAACTTTAACAAACAAATTAAATATTTCACAATTTGACATAAATTTTTATTTTTATTTTTACAAACATCCTAAAATATTGTTAGATCTTAAATGGTTGAAACAATTATTTGGAGAAAAATAAAAACACACCTAAAATAACAATCACAAAGGATAATTTACAAAATGTATATTTTATTCATGTTCTAAAATCATTAATTGGCAATGGTTCCGAGACGGTGTCGTTACTCGTTAACATAGCTGACCTCTTTTAAATACTCCGTATATAACATGTGGTGCAGAAGCAAAGTTCAAAGCTCCGCTTCCATAATTCCATTCCTATCTTTCCCTCTCTCACTCTGTGTTTGCTGCCGTGCTATCCATTATTATAATAATAATGGCTTCGATCTCATGCAAGCTCGCACTACCGATCATTTCCGCATCATCTTCTCCTTCGAACTCCAACTCCTCAAAGAAGTCGTCGGCGAAGGTAACAAGAGAGGACTGGAGGCAACGTTCCAAACCCATTCCACCAGGTGGCACTTATCCAGCAAAAGATCACTGCAGTCAATGTGGCTTGTGTGATACCTACTACATAGCCCATGTCAAGAATGCCTGTGCTTTTCTAGGTGATGGAATGTCCAAAATCGAAGTAAATTTCTTCTTCTTCACTACTTTTCTCTAGCACCTCGATTATCCAATCCAATATGTTTTACGTGCTCTTTTTTGTTTTTGACATTCAGGCTTTGGAACCTGTAGTCCATGGAAGAGGGAGGAAGGTAGATTCTTCTGATGAGACGTACTTTGGGGTCCATGAGGAGCTTTTGTATGCTCGTAAAACAAAGCCTGTTGAAGGTACTACTTATGCTTGTTGAAGGTAGATTCTACCAGGCGTATTTCATTTCTCAGGCAGATGATGTTTTGTTTATAACAGTTTTAGGCTTTCCATTGCTGCTCAGTTGTAATTAATGCCCTCTATGTTTTGCCTTTAACTTTCTTTTATGGCAGGAGCTCAATGGACCGGGATAGTGACTACTATTGCTATTGAAATGCTGAAATCTGGTATGGTTGAGGCTGTTATATGTGTACAAAGGTGTGTGACTAAATAGAGAACTTCTATTGTTGATTTATTCCTTTGGCAAGTTACATGACCTTATTAGCTATTTATTTTTTGTCAGTGATCCAGAGGACAGATTCTCCCCCAGGCCTGTTTTAGCCAGGTTTGTAACTGCATATTTTAGCTTGGTTCATTAACTTCTCATATTTTCGTTGGATGCTTTTTTAATTTGATTGATTTCTTTTGTTTTTTCTGATGATTTCCGCAACTCTGCCACTCCCCCATCGTTTTCTGTAATAGGACACCAGATGAAGTTCTAGCAGCAAAAGGAGTCAAGCCAACATTATCCCCTAATCTGAATACCCTTGCACTGGTTGAGGTGCTTATCAACTATTCTTATAAGCAGTTCTTTCGACATTTGATATCTGTCTTGTTTGTCCTTCATGAAGCTCTTTCAATTAAAAGCATGTGAAACGAGTTGAGCTTGAGCAATGAAACAAAAAAAATGGGACTACATGGAAAAGATAGAAACCATGCAAGTGCTCATCCTGACAGGAACATTTTCAATCACCACTTTAGTAGCATAATGAGGCAATTCTTGGTCTATATTTGATGCTTATCAGTCTTCCAACAATTCTTGCCAGCATCAGTGGTGTAATGAGGCAATTTTTTCACTATGTTTTTGATGCCTTAATTTTGAAAACAGTTCTCTCTTGCATTACGTGGTTATCTGGTGTTATAAAAAGTACTAGAGCCAATTTAATTATCATATAAGATGTGTGGCTATTTTCGATTCCAATTTTAGATTTGGCTTCATTTTGTTTTCTTGTCCTCGATTTAAGGAGTATTCCATGGCTCGGATAGGGAGAGTTTGTCGCAACTCAATCTTCATAGTGGAATGTGCTGATACTTGATATGATAATGTAAGGCCCAATGATCCCAAAAGTCCCTATGGACAACACTTTGAGGTGATGGGCTCATGGTATGTTGGCTTGCCTGTGCTGAAGTTGGCCAGCTTAGCTATACTTTCTGGTAGCTTTAGGTATTTCAGGTGATTTGAATGTTTGTGTTGTTTGAAGAACACATTAAAAATATTGTTGGGTAAGAGTTAAAAATCATAACCGATCTTCAAACATTAGGTTGTAAAATACATGGTTCATGATTTATGCTTTCTCTGTTTGTATACAAATGACTGGTTTTTTTATTAGTTATTTGTTTATAATAATATGATACTTCAAAAATTTGGTGGTACAAATGATCATTTGTTATACAACAGGCTGCTGGTGTCAAGCGTCTTCTTTTCTGTGGTGTGGGTTGCCAAGTGCAAGGTATTACTGGCATCATGTGCTCGAGATTCTACTTTCATTTCTTTTCTTTGTTGTGACTTGTACTATTGTAATGCAGAGTGGTTTCTTGAACTGCAGCATTAAGATCTGTGGAGCACCATCTGAATTTGGACAAGCTTTATGTACTGGGCACCAACTGTGGTAATTAAGAGCTTTATATGCAGCTAGTTATAATTTAAATCTGTCACAATTGTTTTACCTTGTGGTCATTAAGTCCGAACCTGTTATCTACTATTCAAGGAACAAAGTTAGGCATATCTGGACTGTCATGAAATTATATTTGGTAAAGCTTAATCAATTGCCAAAAACAATTTATGAGCATCCTGTTTGTAAATTACCTAATTGATCAATAAGAAGCTGGTTTTTACGTTACAAGATTTAAAACTGCTTTTTTCAGAACTGGTTTTGGAGCGGACCTTAACGTTTCCTTTTGATTTAAGATAAAATCCTATCCAAATGGGTTTAATCACTTTGATGTTTGTCTAAAAGGATGCAATTTAAATACTTCTAGATTACTGGTACTCAGATGGATACTTGTTGACTCATAGCTAATCTCAATGTGCTATTTATATAGCAGCAATAGTTGAGATAATCAATATTGCATTTAACTCTCTTATTCATCAGTGGATAATGGAACCCGAGAAGGGCTTGATAAGTTTCTAAAGGCTGCTAGTGATGAACCAGAAACTGTTCTCCATTACGAGTTTATGCAAGACTACAAGGTTTGTTCTCCATTATTTGACTTGGACACATTTGTCTTCTTCTAATGGATTTCATATGAGCTCTAATTTTCAGGATGTTACATTCCATGATAAAAAAACAAAACACAAACTTAAATAAGAGATTTCTTGTATCTGTATGATATTAATGCAAACAATAGATGAGCATGCTATGCTGCATAAGACAACTGGATCAGTATGCTTTTTGCTATTGGATGGACATCTCGTTACTATAATATCTATTTTCCCTTGCTAAGAGACGGGAAAAGGAGGAAAAAAGAGCATTCATCAATCTATTTTCTATGAACACTGGTTTGTTATGCAGGAAAGTATGATAGTCACACACATTTATAACCAGCTTTGTCTCTGAAGGAAAGAAGAGTGACCTCATCTTTTTGTGTCCAAAGCTTTGACCCTTGTTCTTCCTTTCTTAGGTCCATTTGAAGCACTTGGATGGCCGTATTGAAGAGGTAATGCATCCTCTCTGCTTTCTGCTTGGTCCAAGTCTAACAATCACTGCCTTTTCATGTCTTTCAAATCTTAACTAAAGCAGGTTCCTTATTTCTGTCTGCCAGCAAACGAGTTAGTTGATGTTATTGCACCATCGTGCTATAGGTAATTCACTTGTCTTAAGATACAGTATCATTGAACATTATAATATTTTATCAGACTAGCAGATTAAGAAATTTAATGTCTTTTTTTTTTTTAAATAAAAAACTATCCACAGGGATTGTAATTATATACACAAGTTGATGGAATTGTATGGCCTGTTTTAGATGGCAATTATTGCTTTTATTTTTTGTCCATTTTTTCTTCTTTCTCCAATGAAAAAAAGTCAATATGATGAGCTACATTCTCTCTCTAGACACATAACTTGAAATGTAAAGCATTATTGCATGCGGAAATTGATTTAACAAGACCTTGCTGACTTTACCATGTTGAAAGAAGATCGCCATCAAACTGATAATTCCTGGTCACTCCTGTCTAGCATGTCAATTGCATTTAGAGTTGGAAAAGTTTTAAGTTTGGTTGGACAGAAAACTTGTTTTGCTGTTTTAGATTATTCTAAATACCTTTTTTCTTGGTTTCCTACAGCTGCTTTGACTACACGAATGCTTTAGCGGTGAGATTCTATCAACTTATTTTCACCTGAATATCATCTTCCATGGTTTTGTCACATTCTAGGTGAACAGTGACCAGCATATCTAATATCCTCAATATGTCTTTCATTTATTTTGGCTTTCAATCTGAGCAACTATTATATATACCACAAGGACTTGCTTGTAAAAGCACCGAGAACAGATTCAATTCCTTATGGATGATATGACTTGACTTTACATAATACTTTCTTACATATCAATGTTCAGGATCTGGTGGTTGGATACATGGGTGTGCCGA
Source organism: Salix dunnii (assembly GCA_015731905.1). Taxonomy (NCBI): domain Eukaryota; kingdom Viridiplantae; phylum Streptophyta; class Magnoliopsida; order Malpighiales; family Salicaceae; genus Salix; species Salix dunnii. The sequence continues at coordinate 3,846,598 of CM027668.1, read as the reverse complement.
AGTATCCTGGGGTCAGCATGACACAACATCCACAATATATTACAGTAAGGTGATTCAGATGTAGGAGTATGCTTGAAACTAGTTACATTATTAGTTTGTCATTCCAAGATATTACTTATTTGATGTTGATCGGTGGTGTTTTAATGATAACAACTTTTGTTAATGCTTTCATTTGCAGAAATGATCGAGGAAGAGAAATGATTGGTTTGGTAAAAGAACTTTTGGAGATTACTCCAACAATCAATAGTGTAAAACCCTAAGCTCTATCACATTCACAGGTTTCTTTAGTTCTTCTGTAAACTAGAAACTCTTAGACTTTCAAATATGAATATATTATTATTGCAGGGTGACCGGAGACCATTTGTTATGGAGACTGTCAAGGCTGATGACAACGCAAAGCTGGGTATGTGTGGCATTTTCTCCTTATTTTATGAAAGCTTTTTCCTTTTATGTCATGGACCCTAAGCATGGGCTTTAAGCTCCTTAAATGCCTTCCATGGGATGCTCACTAGATGGGGATTCTAAAACAATTCATGGCACGGCGATGTTGGCCATCTGATGTAATGGTCATATCACACTGTTTTGTGGAAAAATTCTCTAGGATTTAATGAGTGGTAAAAGATTTCACTCTATTCAGGAAAGTGTGCTCAAGTGCTCATGCATGTCTGAACATTCTTACCAATACTGTACCTAACTAGTTTTCTTTGCAGTTGAAAGACTTATTAAAACTTCATGTTTTATTGTTTTATATTGTATTTGGCTTAGGATGATCTAAATTATTTTCATTCTTATTTAAGTCTTTATCATTTATCAAAGAATAAGTGCAATTTGATGACCTGTTTGAATCCTTATCATTTTTCCCCAGGAAAGGGTCCTTCTCAACCTGCCCCAAAGTTCATTGGAAATTTTATAGCGTTTTTACTAAACTTGGTAAGGATTTTCCTAAACGATGCATGGTAATAAAGCAACCGAGAGAATATTTCATTCTGACTTGCCTCTTTTTAATCAGATTGGTCCAAAGGGTCTGGAATTTGCTCGTTATTCACTAGATTACCATACCATCAGAAACTATTTGTACACAAACCGTACTTGGGGAAAAGAAAGGTACAGTAATTGAGTAAAATGAATAATGAACTTTCTGATAATGCATTGCCATTGCTTTTAATATTTGTAGCTTGCAACACATGCAGAGCTGACAGGCACACACCTTCATATGCGAAGAAACTTGTGAAATCATACAACAAGAATGGTCAGATTGATCTGATGCTACAGAACAAGTGATGCTGAAGCTGCTTTCATGTATGTGAAAATTTTGAACTTGTATTGTATATGTATTAAGATTATTTTTAGGCAATGACATGGTATGTCTTGTAGCTTAAAATTTCATGAGTGGCTGTCAGGTGCTTCCATGTTAGCCATATAACTATTGACTTGCTTGTTAGCTTATCCTTGATTAGTTTCCTTTAAAAAATTTATTTCTTTTGATGCTTTACATACCCTAGTCCTTTATGGTTTATGCTACTAAAATTGGGAACCTCCTGGTGTTTATTAGCCTTTTCAGTTGTCAGTACAAAACTAGCTCTAAATACATAACTGCATTTGTGTATTAAATGAATACATAACTGCACTAAATGAATAGAACTCCCTGGTGTACATTAGCTTTTTCAGTTGTCAATACAAAACTAGCTCTGAAAAGACACCCGGACTGTAGGCTTGTTAGCTTATCCATGAAAATCCCCCGTTTCATATATCCAACAATTCCCCACGCCTACCCATACCCCTTGGAAAATAAAATAAAATTTGTAGCTGGAATTATCAGGCAAAGATCAAGCAAAAGGAATACATATTCTAAGGCGCCAGTTCTCGCATGCAAGGGTCGGCAAGCTAGCCTCAACGATTTGGAACAATTTACAGACAATCTAGATCCCCCTTTGTTACGGTTTTGGGTCATTCTAGGCTATGCCACCTCGCCATATTTTATTTATTTTGTACATGCATTTAATTGCATGTCTAAATATTAGTGTTTAGGTATCGAGTATATAATTCTCCGAATACATGCAAGCCTGTTTTTTAATCCATCAGATGATGCCTATCCATTCTGGATATGAAAGAAATTTTATGCTATTTTGATTAGATGTTACTAGCCTCCTGTCACGGCCTCTTTCAAAACCCTGGCGCGAAATACATGCATGCACCGTTGCACACGCATTCACCTGTCCAGGACTGTATCTGCAATTTCTCGTAGGATATAATTGCTGTGTAGAACTTGTTGACAGTAGTAAATTGACATATACTATAAGATTCAGAACCAGTAGGAATGGGCTATTTGGTGGAACAAGAAGGGATATAATGTGGTGCCCACCCCATGTGTTTTCCTTTCCCGGTAACTGCTAAGAGGTTTCAGGACTGTGAGAACGACCACTAGATATTCTAGTGGAATTTTGCACAAATACAGCTGTAGAAGTAGTGCAATTTCGAAACTGTCAAATCTTTGTTTCTCTAACTTAAAACAAGTTGACCAAAAGTAGCTGAAGATGGTGTGCATCTCCTCATGGAAAATCGAAGTTGATTTTGACTATGTTTTTTTTTCTTGCATGAAAAATTTGGGTTTGTGGTGACGAAGAACTTTCAAATGAGCCATTGTATCTATTACTACATGTGAATCAAAAGCATGGGTACTCATGGGTTGTCTTCACTTTCACTTTTCAGATTGTTTTTTTTTTCCTCTAATATTTTGGTATATTTCTTTGTAATGTTTTAGGGAAACTGTTCTAGCAAATCCTGAATTGAAAAGGCGTGGCAAGGTTTTGGCTGCACATGGCTGGCGGTCATGCGAGCTAAACTAGCAACTTAGTTGTATGAAAACATAAAAAGCCAAAAGGGTTCTGGTATTGATGCTGTGGTGCAAGATTTGCTGATTTGGCAGTATATGCATAAATTTCTCAATTCAAGCTCGTAAGAAATTCTAATCATCCCTAAACCACAAGTCCCTACTCGACTCTCTTGTCATTGAATAAATAATTCTAAACTTGAGATAGCAAGTACATATATTATGTGAAAACATGTTTTGACCCCCAGAAAGAGGAGGGGTGGTGGTGGAAGGCGGTTGACTACTTAAACCAGAAGCATTGAACATATATGGATATTCCTCCGAGAGGAAATAGAAGCCAGCAGGAAACACATGGCATTGACGGCGGCAATGTTTCACAGTTTGGATTGGTTGAAATTTGTGAAGTCATGTTCTTCGTCTTTTCGATTAGAACGACGCCTCCATTTGCAGCGACATGGTTTGTCCTTCGTTATTGTGGGCTCGTCTATCCATGTGCATAGTAAAATGAAACCTCTTCTTTCATGTAGGACTGTTCCAGAGTCAGGATAATAAATTCTGAAGAGATTCTGTGAGGCTGTTTGCTAGTTGACGTAGGCCCACATTATTGATCGGGATGCAGGTGGACCAAGAGAGGAGATATAGCCCATCAGTTGTATCCATGACCATTTGACTTGGATAATTTATCATTAATTAAAATAAATTGTGATAGAAGATTCCTTCGAACCATGAAAAAATATTGTCACACAAATGAGCCTCATCTTCCTTTATACACAAAAACAGAAGAAGCCCAATTAACTGCAAATCTTGGGCTCTCTTGAGGAGAGGGCTACGGCTATGCCCGTTGTTCTTGTGCTCTACATTATGTTCTACACAAACTGATCTCATTTCTTTTTTTGCATGGTTTCTTCATTCCAGCTTTTTTTGCATAGTTGCTGGACAAAAGAAATGAAGAGAAAAAAATAAAATAAAATCCTGTGACTTCAGAACTGTAAAATACATCTCATATGACCAGCTGCCACAGCTTTCTTTTTTTGCATGGTTTCTTCTTTCCAGCTCTTGGCAATGTCAAGTGCCACACTCTTAGCATCTTGGGATGCCCCAGATAGACCTCTCCTCGTGAACCCAACAGCGTAAAGCCCAGCATTGCCTTTCCATCCATTAGGGAATGGATTTCTAGGAATCCCATCTTCAGTAAAGAATTCGTTCTCCTGAGAACCAAAAACACTCCAGATATTTAGATTAGCCCGGCTATATAAATCGTAGTGTGGAATTTGTGAAGAGATAATAATGTCTGGAAATTATTTTTCACAAAATGGAATCGTTACCACAAAACAAATGGTCAACGAAAAAGAATCCAACTACCCGAGAGATGCCAAGGAAAAAAAAATCAAAATCAGCAGCAACCTGACATGCCCTGATTCATTTTGAAATTTTTAAGTCGACAATGCCTCCATTGTATGCCTGTGACCGGGTAGATTAAATACTAGGCAACATGAACTCGCAATACCTACTTCCATAACTGTAATAAAAGTCCTGAAAGTAGAAAAAACAATTTCTCACCTTTAGCCATGAAGGTACATTGCTGCGATACCCAGTTGCCAAAATTACAGAATCGATCTCAAGAATTTCACTATTAACAAGCTCCACTTTGCCACTAGAGAATCTCTTGATTCCAGGGACAACCTTGATCTTACCAGATCTTATTTTTTCTAGTGCACCAATGTCCAATACTGGGGTTTTTCCTTGTGTATACTTGAGCTGTAAAGGTCCTAAACATGGCCTTTTCAGACCATATTTATCAACATTTCCGAGGATTAGCCTGGAAAGAAGTACCAATACCTTGTCGACCATCCAAAGTGGAAGCCATTTCATCATTGTTACTGCCAAATCAAATGTTGATCTACCAAGAACTTCCCTAGGCAAGACATGAACCTGCAGATCATTGAAGAAATTAATTGAGATCAAAATATTGTTTGAGCTTGTATAAGCTGAAGGCTTAATAATGATGAGGAAAGCAAATTCGACGAGGCACGCTTACTCACCGAGCTGCGAACAACCATGGATGGGCTTACGTTATGGTTGCATAGATCAAGAGAGACCTCCATGCCTGAATTGCCACAGCCAACAACAAGAACACGCTTTCCATGATAGCTTTCGCCGGATTTGTAGTCACAAGCATGCATAACATGGCCACCAAAGTCCTGCAAGCCTTCAAACTCTGGCAGAACTTTCTCTGCATTCTCTCCAGTGGCCACTACAAGCCATTTGCAAATGTACTCTACTTGACAAGGAATATCTGAACTGCTTGTTGAAATGGTTTTAACTCGCCACAAACCGAGAATCTCATCATACTTCGCGGACTGCACAGTCTCATTGAAATGTGGATTTATATTGAAATGCTTGGCATAAGATGAAAGATAGCTAATAAACTGGTATTTGGTGGGATATTCTGGGAACTGCTCTGGAATTGGGAAGTACGGTAGATGACAGAATTGCTTCGGGAGGTGAAGCTTGAGGCGATCGTAGGTTCGGTTTTGCCAAAGAGAGGCAATGCAGTCTGCTCTTTCGAGTATAACGAACGGCACCCCTTGTCCTTTAAGGCCAGCGCCAACAGCTAGACCTGAAGGGCCAGCCCCAACTATGACAGGTCCGTTCACCCATATACATCGGTGAGCAAAGAAGTCATCATGATCAGGACCCGAAGTCTGAAACATGTCTGGTATCTTAAGACACGAGTTATTCATTAAGAAGTATGAATGTTTTGCTCTTTGAAATGGAAAACAAAAGGGATTGAGAGAAAAAGACAAGTCTCGAACAAAAACGTAGTTTCCAAAGTGGGAAATTCAAGATTAGAGATGGGAGACAAGAATGACGGGGCTGCTGTCTTCCAAATGGAGAAACTAGCTAGTTTGGTGTTTGTATGGAAAGATGGACAGGGACAAAGAATCGAGAGGAGCAAAATGTAAATTTGTTTGAAGTACTGAAGGGTGGAGGGGGGGTGGAAGGGGTTAAATAGGGAACTATCCCACATGATAAGCTTCAGGTTACTTTGTTTTTTCTATAATATAAAATTACACATAATGAGAGCTATCCCAATTCGCAAGCTTCTCTCATCTTCAAAATATCTTGAATTCGAACCTTCCCCGTATACCCAGACAAAAATTTAAAAAATATAAAATTACACCTTCTATAATGCTTGGTTGAATGCAGTACAGCAACTGCTACGCGCAGGGTTGGAGTCTCACCGGATACTCTGAAGTAGATTGGCTAGCGGCTATGCAGCATAGCATTTGAGAGGTTCATCGCAGGAAAATGCCTGCAACTTGCTGCGGTTTCATTCTCAAAACATGTTTTCCGTGGTAATTAGAGTAAGAAATTCAACAGAAAAAATGAGAAAACCTTTTTCTGACAGAGATTATTACACCAAGACTTTTCCAGTCATATGTTTTTTGTTTATTGCACTTATCTCCTTTTACCTAATTATTGCGGAGCTTATAAACTTCCATTGTCTAAGCCTTTGTCGCCCTTGAAAATATATGAAACCACAAGAATACCATAATAAATATTAGACCCCGATTGTCTGCCGGGAAGTAATATGATTTTTGTTTGAGAAATGATTTTCATATAAAGTGAATTTTTGAAAAATAAATTATTTTTTAATGTTTGGAAAATTAGTTGGAACACATTTTCCATTATTTTTCCATGTCATGGAAAATAAATTTTAAAATAATTTTTTTTTTCAAGTTTGTTAAAAGAATGGGGGTAAAATTTGACAAATAAAAAAGTTGAAGATGAATGAATCTAATTTCATGAATTATTTTAAATTAAATAAATACAAACCAAAAATGTTTTCTACTAAAAAAAAAAAAAAACTGAACACCAAACTGATTTTTGTTTTGACAGAAAAAATTTTTATATAATCAACTTTTTTAATTGTAAATAAAAACATGAGAATTTGAATGAACAAGGACAAAAATTGGTATAAAATTTGAATTAAATTAAATTATAAGGGATAAAATTAAAAAAAAAAGATACAAGAATTAAAACATCAAGAATAATTTTTAATATAATTAACAAATAATAAGATATTTTTAGTTTTTTCACACCTATCTATAGAAGAAAATGTTTTTAACTCAAAAATAAACACAATTCTAATATCCAAACTGATATTGTTTTATTGAAAAAATATTTTCTATTGATAAATGATTTTTTTAATGGTAAATAAACATATAAAAATTAAAAAAAAAAATGATTTCCAATAAATAAAAAAATAGAAAATATCTTGGTTAATAGTGTTTTTTGAATAAAAAAAAAGTGTCATTTTGACTGCACATCCTCTTTTAATTTTTATATAATATACGTAGCCCATAAGAAATGGGTTTTCTGCGTTGGTCCACCTCTTGATCACTCTCTAGCTCAAATCATTTATACAGCAGTCAAGTCAATTATGAGCACTGAAAATATGTTTTGTATCGTTTTGATTTTCAGGTTGCATTTTCTTATAAATAATCTTACTTATGGTTTTAAAATACATATATTTAATTAATATTGTTTGTAAGATGAGTTTTTACATGTAAAATAAATAAATAAATAAATCTCACGAATAAAGATACGTTATTCAAGTTTTTATAAGATTAAATTTAAAATGTAAGAAAAATAATTAAATATTTTGTATATATAATATGTCCAAACATGAAAATTATCATAATACCAAGCAAGCAATATATCCGTCAACTAACAATATGTTTAGCGCCGTATTTAAAAAAAAAATGATTTTAAAAGGAATTAATTAATTTTTTTGATATTTTAAATGATATATATATATATATGTTAAAGTTAATTATTTTAATAAAAAATATTTAAAAAATAATTACAATCTAGATTAAGGAGGTGTTTGGGAGTGTGGTTGTTGTTGCTTTTCAAAGTGCTTTTCGTACCAAAATGCATCAAAATGATATTTTTTTTATTTTTTAAAAATTATTTTTTATATCAACACATCAAAATGATCTAAAAACACTTAAATCACCAGTTTTAAAAATAAAAAAAAACAACAAAATATAAAAAAAAAAAAATTAAATCACAATACTAAACGAGACTTAATACAGTCACAGTATCTGATGCCCGATGCGCAGCCGAGCTCATCTCATAAATTCTCTATTCGAAAACAAGGCCTCATCGAACCAGGTCTACTGGCTAGCAATCAAGTCTCCACGTTTCAGAAATCTACCTTCCAATATCTACCCGCTACAAGCTAGCCCACAAGAAATCAAAGGAGGATGCGACATCGGTTAGCTAGCTAGCTTTTTTCAGAATATGGCTTATGTAGACGATACATGTGTTCTCACATTATAGCTCTGACTCCTGACAGAGACAGGTCGTTGAACTGTGGACTGATATGCTGTGGACTGATATTTTGATTAATTTTATAGATTTTACAATTAATTAATATTTTAGATTTTAGAAGAAATTTTTACCACCTAATTGTATATTTGATATTGGTGTTTGTTATTAATAATTCATGGGGTCCATGCCATGTGTTTTGGCTGACCGAAGTCATAGTACCCGAAAGGTTGTGTAACTAAGCCGTCTACGTTTCACGGCTAATATTGTGTGCTTGTGTGGGAGATATTATCTATATATTAAAAAATATATAGGTACAGAACAGTCATCATGAAGGGAAATATATATTCATAATAAAATTACAAATAGTTTGATGAAAAAATAAAAATAAATATATATTTTTTTATTAATTATTAATTATATTTTATTATTATGATTATTAATCTATAAAATTTAAAAACAATTTATATATATATGTATCTTTTAAAGTAATTTCACAAGTTGACAGCAATATTAAAAACATGATAACAAAACACACGAAATTGTTTTTGATCAACCTCAAATTCAACTATAATTTTAATCACACATTTCACTATTTATTTTGAACTACAATTAAAAATATTTTTCATGAAACTATTTTTTAAAAATCTCAACAACAAAAACACAAACAATATCAAACATACCCTTAAAATGTCCTTTGAATGTGTGAAGAAACCATAAAGGGGTTTCCATGGAACCTACCCGGCACTCTTTGATGATTATAGGGCATAAATTATATATATATATATATATATATATATATATATATATATATATATATATGATTATAGGGCATAAATTATATATATATATATTATAACAGAGAGTAGGCTATTAGCTAGAAGTGATGTTAAGTCAACTGGGCATGTCTCTCGTGAAGAAGCTAGGCGATACAAAATGAATTTTGGCTGCATTACGAGCACATGATCGAACAGTGCATTTCTTCACCAACCATGCATTCAATCATCAGAAACCCTAATCATAAGTTTCATGATTTTTGTAATAATTCAATCAAGGCGAAATTGCGGCTTAATTTTCTTCATTTTATCACAATATTTGTCAAGACATTGATGTCTTATTATAGATATAATTTACCATAAACACTCGAATCAACCATTAAACGTAATACAATAATAATTTCTAATTAATAATATGTCTGATTAATAAAATAAGATGATTAATTTATCTTGTCAATACCTAATATATTTTTAATTTTTAACTAAAGATTATCTTCTCTATAAATCCTTTCAATACCTAATATATTTTTAATTACTTCTCCAATAGATCTTTTATTTATAATTTTACAAAATTTATGAATAAGGAAAAGGCTAAAACAAAAGAGAAATTTAACGTGCACATACATTCAATTCACTATTCATCATTGCATTTTAATTATTTTTTTGCTCTTCTTAACCAAATCCATGAAAAAACAAAAACAATAGGCTTGGTGTTTGGTGTAATTTTTTCTTTTCCAATAACCCATTAGTTATTATACTATTGGTTATAGAAAACTCGTCTTTTTTTAACACGATAAAGTCATTAAAATACTTTTTAAAAAATAAATAATTGGTGTAATTTTTTCTTTTCCAATGACCCATTAGTTATTATACAATTGGTTATAGAAAACTCGTCTTTTTTTAACACGATAAAATCATTAAAATACTTTTTAAAAAATAAATAATTATCATCGAAGATATTTTTCTTGTCTTTTCATTGTGGTTAGAACATTTAAATGATGCAAAAACCATTAACACTCATAAAGTGATAAGTTGCCATCCATGAACTATTTCATCTTTTTCACACAAGGTTTTTTCTTATATTCATATTGATGTAGGGACAATTTAATATTTTGATATATGTGAGATATCAAAAGGAAAATGTGGCTGGCACGTGCTTAGCAAGCACCAACGTGTTTGGTGCTCTAATCCCTTCAAGTTACACGTGTTTGTGCCATGAGTGGTTAATAACATGATTTTTTTTTTTTATGTAGTTTGATTCATGTACTGCATGGAACATTATGATCTCTTATATAACATAATGGACTTCTTCTTTTTTTGTTTTCTCTCTCTTAATTTTCAAGCATGACATTTTAGAATTCCAAACCAGCCATTCAATTTGTGTTATATTCGTATTTGATCCCTTTTTCTTATAACTATTTTTTCTTATTTCAAATTGTTAATAAGACTGGATTTTTTTTACTTCATCCTCCTATTTTCTCATCTTTGTGATTTGGTCCCTTTTTCTTTTATTATTGTTTATTATGCTTTTAATTCTTTCTTAATTGATTTTTTTTATTTTCATTCTTTGTTGTTTAACATAATTTAATTTTATGTCATATTTGAGCCCTATTATTTTGAGTGATATTGTTTTAATTTAGACAATTTTTTATATTTTTCAATTTCATTCTTCAACATTGATTTTGTTTCTCAATTTCATCCTTCAATATTTGATTGATTGAAAGTTAAGTTTTATTTTTTTTTTTCAAATAAGGTGCTTTTAATCTATGACTAGGGTCACGAGTTTAAAAACTTAATGTGGATTAACATAATTTGTTTTTACTTATTTTATTTTTTGATTTCTTATTCTACATTGGTTTTTTTTTAAGGAAATGGGCTTTGTGTTTCTCTTTGTTTTTGTATCAGATTATTTTAATAACATTATCTAAGCTACGAGTTTAACATGTTAACTCGATATTGTTCAACTCTTATTACCAGGGTGACAACCACGTGTTTCTCCTCCAAATAGCTCCATAATGCAAGTCAATTCAACCATTTGTATTATATGTTTATTTATCACATAAAATTAATTTTTTAATCCTAATAATCCATTTTTATCATATTTTTTAAAAGATATCACATGAGCATGAAAATTAATCGAAATCTTGATATGATATACCATCTAAATTAATTAAAATGTTACAATTAAATTGCACATGACTTGCAAGTTTAATTTTCTCAATAAACTATCCCCCTTCTGATATAATTATACACGTAATTAAGGATTTTTTTTACAATAATCTTTAAAATAATAAGATAAAATAAGGCACACGTTGGAGTAAGTTACATTTTCGATAAATGATGTTTCAGTTCATGTGAAAATACAGATGTCTGGTTAGCATTTTAAGCCATTTGTGTGATACTTGTCAGGTCAGTGCATGGCAGCCCTTAACGTGCATGTAGATAGAATGCTGGATCATATCGGGTGATGAGACGCAACTTCTTCAAGTTCCAATAAAGATTGATGGTTCGGTTTGAAGTATGCAATGCGGCTACGCATTTCCACGATTTGACATATATTGCAGCTAATTATCAACAGCAGGTGGAAATTTAAAGACAGGTATCCAAAATATATAATAAAATAAACAAATATTATACCATTACGAACTCTCATATTGAGTTTTCTATTTATTTTTTCAATAAAAAGTATTGATCTTAATTAATTCCTATATTTATGAGGGTTAGGTTACACTCTACCTAGCAGTATAAGAATGTTTGTACATAAGTTGTCTAATTTATGTAGTATTTTTTCTTGAGGGAGGGAGTTGCCCAGCAGTGGTGATTTGCACGAAAAGTAATTCCTATAATAGTTCTCGAGTTTTATTTAAAGTATATATTTTTTGTAAAAATTTGAAACAATTAGGTCTCGAATTTTATTTAAAGTATATATTTTTTATAAAAATCTGAAACAATCAGGATTTTTCTCGCTCATCTAAGTTCATAAAATATATTTTCAGTGGGGTGGAGGTTTCTCGCATCAAAAAAAATATCAGTGTGACAGATACACGAACATGTTTATAGTTTTTTCCAATTAAAAATAAAATACCAAGATTTTTTTTGGAGAAACCGATTAATTGAAAGACTATGACTAAAGTAAAAGCAACAAACACTATATATACCAGACTCTTCTCTTCATTTAAAATCTATAAAAATGATTAAATACAACATTATTTTATGGATAATTGAACAATATAAATAATTATACTTTGTAATTAACTTAAAGAATATATAGCAAGGGTGTTTGACACTAAGTTTCAAAAGCATTTTTGAAATAAATTGAAAAGTTTTTTATTTTTATTTTTTACTTTAAATTAAATTTTTTTGGTGTTTTTAGATCATTTTGATGTGTTGGTGTAAAAAATAATTAAGAAAAAATTAAAAAAAAAACATCATTTTGATGTATTTTTGAATGAAAAATATATTTTGTTTGAATACATTAACTATATTTTTAAAAACAACCTCAACCATACTTTCAAACAGGTTTATAGCGTTTCATCTTACATTTTTTTTTTTAAAAAAAAGAAAAAGATGCAATTTATTGTTTAAACAAATGGCTGTTCTTATGGGAAGAGAGAATTTTTTTCGTTAAAAAGAATATCTCAGCCATTTTGATCGAAAGAGAGTGAGACAAACAAAAACAGTACAAAATAAGTGAAGACAGGAATTATTGGTTCGATAGACCAAGATATCGCTTAAGGTCTACACAATCAATCAAAATATTTTGTATTTGACTTCCGAAATTGGCAAAAGCAAGAGGGGATGAACCCTAGGAAAGCGAAACTTGACAACTATTCTCTTGTCCCGATTTTAAATATCGACCTCCTTCATTGTCCAAGAAGTAATGCCGACGTCGACGAGGAGGATGAGCACCAGGAGCCCACGTGGATACGTCGATTTTGTGGGCAAGAGAGAGGTTTGAATATTTCACTTGGTGGGATCAACTCCTCCATTGAAATCTGGAACCACACACCTTGCTTTGCACAAACAGTTGGCTCTTGGACCACCCGAACCATATTTTTTAGCTGCACGTTACATGACATCCAGCTAAAGAATTTCTCAACTTCTCGAATGTTTAAGAAGAGTTTGACATTGAATCATAAAACAATAATGTCACATTGCTTTGAGAATTTTGGCAAGTGGCCGGATGCTAGGAGTTTTCATGGGAAAATGATGCGGCTGCATGTGCATGGAACTTTGATTTCATCTATAATCTTCACTGTTTTCATGCAAAGATAGGGTTAGCGTTTGGGGGTTCTTGGGTTCATATTTCTATGAGCTTCGAAATGAACAGAAACCATCATTCCGAAACTGTTATGACATCTCCTAGACGATTTATAATGGAAAGAAAAGGACCTAATTATTTAATTATAAATGCACATGAACGTGATCTAGCTTTCTCATCATTGTATATCCAAGCAAATCAAAATACAAAGACATTAATATTCAATGTGTGATTCAATTAATGAAAGAGGTTAACTCAAGATTTGAAGGGGGTCTTGGTGCATTGTATGTATTTACATGTGAGTAAATTTATCACAATAAAGAAAGCAGTCATAATCAAACAATTACAAAGTAAATTTTCTATTAAGAAGCCTTAGAAGAGAGGGAAAGGGTGAGAATTTGAAATTAATGAAGGCCCCGAAATCCATTGCATCCCTCATCGGCTCAAAAAAAAGAGTATTTACCCTTTATCGAGAGGTTAAGTTAAAGGTGTGATGGAGAAGAATATACATTGTGATGATCACTCCCAGTTCCCGAGTTCTCATTTCCAATGCCTTGGAAGCTTTGCTAGAGCCAGCTTGGGATTTTGGCCTCTACCTTGTGACCATGATATCGATGCTAATTATTAATATGCGATCAACATGTGGTCGCAGATCTTTTTCTTCTGATGATGATCACTTTCATTTTCTTGATAGCGCATTAAGAAGTGTGATCTAGCTACGTGGGCTAGCTACATTAATTTATGATATGTCACATGAGTTCGTTCATAATAAAATTAGGTTGAGTTTACTCGTATAAAATAAAACTACTGCTCACACACGAATCACTGGGATAATAATAAAAAATAAATAATTAATTGGGTTCATAGATAAAAGAGTGATTGAATAACTCATGAACTAGTAAGACCAATGTTATTAATTTCGTTTTGTTTCTCAATCTAAGTTTATGGTTGGAGGTAGGATTGTCCGGTGGACTCGATATAACCCGTGTCTATAATATCTCTAAAACTACAAACAAGAACTTATGGGCAACCCCTAATTTTTAATTGTTGGATGCTTGTAATTGGTTTTGAACACTCAAACTTTTGAGTTTAAAGTGATTTTAAACCATCAAATTCAAGATTAAATAACCCATTTAGCTATTGATTATGAAAGACTCAATGTTGAGATAGCAAAACTTTGTCAAATGATAATGGAGATGAGAGCATGGATATGTGGTACATATGCTTCCTATTATTAATCTCACAGTCTCGACGAAGACTTGCCTTCTCCTCTTTTATCGTCTCTATTTTGGATTAATTGTATTTGAATTTATATATATATATATATATATATATATATATATAATCATTAATGAAATAACATATGGTTTTTTCTATCAGTGATATGTTATATTTATCAATGAAAATATTGACAAATTAAAGCAAGTAAAAAAATTAACATGTTTTGTCTTCGGTAAATCTATTGGTAAAATTATTACCGATAGACCCCCAACATACTACAAATCATTGACGGGAGTTATTCTAATGGATAAATTTTGTCCATGAGCTCAATGATAAAATTAGTGTCAATGGACAAGGAATAGTGGTAGAATATTATGTTGGTAAATCTAGAGTAGTGATACGTGTTAAAGGGTAGCAAATATACAACCCCTTTAGTCAAGGCTCACATGGATTGGATTCATGAAAAGTAAGTTGCGAAGTTCAAAAGTGGAGTAATAAATTCAAAAAAAAAAATCACGTGGAGTTAATAAGCCAAGATAAGCATCATTAGTGGAAACCGCATTGCTTGACCTTATAATTAAACTTATAATTAGTCCCCATGTTACTAAACAATATATATGTATTATCATGTACATCTCCTGTTTGACTTTCTGATCACTTGTTTGACTCACAAGAATCACGGGCTCTGCCCTTTATTGACAAAGGAGATTAAGGATGTGATAGTTTTTTGTATTAGAGATGTTTTTATTTGAAGAAAATATTATTATTTTTATAGTATTTTTAGATGTTTTTGATGTGTTAATGTTAAAAATAAATATTTTGATATATTTTTTTTAAAAAAAAGAATAATTAAAAAAAAATCATACATCACTGAAAAAAAGGAAAAAGAAATTAGGTATAAGCATATGTTTTGCAAATAATTAATAGTGACCTCCACCGGCAAATCCCAACCTGTTATCTACATGTTATATTATAGAGGTCTTTCTTGGGATTGATTATGAGTTAATAGAGCGTTAAGAGGTTGTTTAAGTTCCTCCTTCGCTCTAATGGTCATAAATGAGACTTTTAATAGATATATTAGTATAGAGAGATGTTACGTAATGATAGAAGAGTTGTGATATATGTAATAAATTTTGAATTTGAATTAAAATGTGTATACCCTGTAAAAATCTAAAATAACTAGGTTTTAATTGATTACCAGGACCCACAAAATATATTTTTTAGAAAATAAATTTCGTCATATGCAAAAAAAAATTAAAAATACTAGGCCTCCTGTGGCCTAATGAAGCTTTCAAGACTTATCATCCATTCCTATCATTAAATATATTTTTATTTTTCTTCTAATACATAAGATCCTTACGTTTGCCCATGTTTCTGTTGCAGCATTGGCAATAATATATAGTAAATAGAATCATCAGAAGGAATCTCAGTTCTCAAAGAGCAAGCCAAAATATATAATTAAGAATTAAAGAATCATAAACAAGCATATAAAACCAGGAAAAATAATTAATATCAAGGTTAATAAAGGGCATATGGGGGGGCTGCTGCTCTTGGAATATCATTCCCGAATTAACAAGGCACAGGCTCTAATGATAGGATTTGATTGGTGGCGAGGTCGGTTGTGAAGGAAGCCCAATGATGGGGACTGCACTGACTCAGCCGTAGACTTGCCTGTGGCTCCAACGTCTTTATGGTCAATATTTATTGTTTAACTAACGATTTGGTACTCTAGCTCGCTAGGAAACAAAAAAAAATTAATTAAATGGATTTGAAAAAACTATGAGGCTTATTATATAAATATATGTGAGTACATTTAGCTTTCACATTCTTACCCTACTGTCTAAAGAAAGATAAAATAGAAAACAATTCAATGAGAAGAACTACCAAATCAACTCTAGTTAACTTTTGATTGAAGTTATAAGACTGAGATAACCTGATAGAAAACAAACTGAAACAATTCATGAAATTTTATTATCTATCAACACAAAGTTATATATATATATAAAAAAAAAAAGTCAATTAAAAAAGGTATAAAAAATAATATGAGTCAATTCGGGTTAATTTATCAAGCTCATTACCCAAGTCATAAGACGAAGAATGGAAATTATAAGGCAATCACGAATAAACATAATGTTGAAGGATAAAAATAAAATTGAAAAATCGATTAAACTGGACACAAAAAACAACTCACGTTAAATTGGATTAACTTGTAAAATCCATAACTCTAGTAATGAGATAGATATAACATCATAGAAAGAAAATCAAAATAGATCAGGATGCATATTATTCAATTAATATAATGATAAATGATGAAATTGAAAAGAAAAAAAATCAATTTGTAAAGGAAAAAAAAAACTTGAGTTAACTTGTCAAATTTGAGGTCCGGTTTATAAGATTAGAATAATCTTATAAAAAATAAATTCAAAAAAATTATAAATTCAATCCTTAATAAACCTAATCTTGAAAGATGTGATTAAAATTGAGAAGAAGAAGAAAAAACGTTATAAGGTGAGGTCACTCTTTCTATTTTTCTTCAACCCTAACCTGCCTAGACCCTAGTTGACTGGACTGGTCAAAGTTTTTGATCATGTAGAAACTTGCTTAAGATGATCATGTGAAGGTTCAGATGCGGCCACGTTCCTATCTATATCATGATTGATTGTTTCTTGAATTTAAAATACATAAACCACCACCAGCAATATTCAATTAGTCTTTCACAGTATCATTATATACGAGATTCGCTTGAACCGAACACTATGCAATTAGGATATGAGAAATGATTATGGCTGTTAGCTAGCTTGTTAAATAGAGCAAGAAATTTAGTTTTGGAAGGGGAAGAGTAATCTGCTTGACCATCTAAGTAGGTTGTTTAGTAATAAAAGCTTAAGAATAAAAGCTTTGTTCCTCTTGTAATTTCATATTCAAGTTTTATGATTGTTAATATGATGATCGTTTGATCTTTACATAGTTATTAATTTCAGGGTTTATGAAATTAATCGAATTGCATACAAGCTAACCCAGACATCCACGTTAATAATAATAATAATAAAAAAAAGATAAATCCATTCATGTCTACATCCCATTGCTACTAAACAAGTCGAGGGACGTAAAATGGATGGAGGTGGCAAGAAAGGACTCATGCGGCCTGTTGATATTAAGCTCAAGTCTCATCAACGATGATAAATGGGTGCATAATTCGATACGATCATTTATTTATGACAAATAGAAAGAAATATATTTTAGTATATACCAACAAGCAACAAACTTTATAACTGTATTAACTGAAAGAGTATCAGGCAAGTAATTTCCAGTCAAACCTCCAACCGAATGAGAGAATCAGAAACCTGAAACATGGCTGCACCATGTGAGCACATGAATCTGGTAAGAAGAACCGGGTCAAACAAGGCCTTTGATGGGATTACTTTCGGAGTTCAGTAGTGGCATGTGCTGCCCGGAAAAATTAATCATTAATGTTGGCCTCCTCGACATAAATAAAACAACGAATCGAGTGCAGGTTTGAGCTTAGTTTCCTATTCGAGCTAGAAATATTTTATCTGGGTTAATATCATGACATTCGATTGAGATGAGAGTTGAAGATGCATTGAAGTCAAACCACAGAAAACGACTCCGCATTGGCAGATAATTTAGAGGTGGAAAGTGTATGGGGAGGGAGATTAGTCTACCACCTGAACTTCCCACAAATCACCATGCTGCCGATAGCAATCCATGAGGAAAATGTATGGGGAGGGAGAAATAAAAATCGTAAAGCGTCCATGTTAATTATCAATGTCAAAAGCACACGCCGCAGAGATGCTCGGATAAGAATTGAATTATTAAAACATACCAGTAAATATGTCAACATGGAAAATGCTTATTACCAAGATTTTTCGCTATTGATATCAAGTCATGTTCTGTAACTCTGTAAATGAAAACTCGGAGGCTAGAGTAATCATGAGATCAGCTGCCTCCCGCCGACCATCCTGCACTGGAATTTCTTCCCTCCCATCATCCCCCCGAAGAATGATGGTCCCAGGCAAACATATAAAAATGAAAAGAAGTAAAACGCATCAATGCCGCTTTGACAATCAGAACCAGCCTAAGAAGTATTACATTCGTGGCAATAGATGCTACTGAAAAACAAGACTACAAGAGAATGGAGTGTATTTACAGTGTGGCTTGACTGGATATCTTGAAAATATTATGTAGAGCAAAATCTTAAGAAAATCAAAGCCTTAATCCTGTAAAAAAAGGAAGGCTGGATTCTCAAGAAGATCTGCTCAGGTTTTACATCTGAGAAATCCCTCTCGTGTAGGGAACTAGATAAGTCATCAGCTGAGACAGGAATGCTGCATATTCAAAAGCCACAACGAGCTGGGAGGTTGGCACGTCATCTATCCATTTATAAGGGGTGGCTTTCATTTATTTACCTGGAATAATTGTCATCCAACAAGAATGAGTTGCTATCATCATCATTCGAATCATCTGTTAGTATTTTCATGCTGGAAATCACCTCCACAAAAACAAGGTGCGGTAACACATCAAACATTAACAAATTTAGATCAATACCAGGGCAACTTAAACTAAAGGATCTAATGAGTAATGATCAATCCAATCCAGCTTACATCGGGAGATGCACTTAGAGTGTTGTTGTTGTCATCCCAGTATAAAGTACATACTCTGTATAACTGTCGAACACTCAGGACCTGAAACCAGGAAGAAACTATGTGCGTGAGAAAGAGTGTTTGAATGATGCAGAGCATGGCAATCTTGATGTACTAACCAGGAAAACTATAACTTGGCAGTTGCTCACATAGTAATGCATGTAAAGACAATTTACCAACATTCACTAAAACCACAATGGTGATCCCTAACTTCATCACATTATCACAACCACACGACACCTGTCACAGGCTGCACGGCCACATCAATCAGTAAGAGTGCAGTATTGCTATCAATCGATGATTCAACACTGACAAATTGCCAAAATTGCACCTGTTTCCATCCAAGTTCTTTAAGCAGAAATTTGCTGTCATCACTAGCTCTCCAACAGGTATGATATTTTGTAAATTCAGGTTCAATATAGACATGTTTCAAACCAATATGCCTGTTTCCACTTTGGTTTATAAGTAGTCTCCTAAATGAATTTTGCTGCCATCTCTAGCTCTCCAACAAGTATAATATATTTGTCAATTCACGTGTTCCTTAATAAGTTTCCTCACCAGATTTCTGTCATTACTAGCTCTCCAACAGCTATAATATTTTGTCAATTCAAGATGCATCTGTGTGCACACCCATGTGCACTCTGAGAGAGAGAGAGGAGGGAGAGGCATACCGGGCAAAGGTCATTTGTAATTTCATCATAGGAAATTCTCGATTTCTGGTGTATAACCTGGAAGGAAACGGCATGCTGAATTAGGATACTTGAAGAATACAATTGAAAGAATCATTTCTATTTGAGCAAGCAGAAAAGTAGCTAATGCAGAATTTCATATGCCCAACTAAACTTAACAAGGGCAGTGGTTTGTAACAATACTAAAGTACGATTCCACTTAAATATAGGGAAAGGGACTGGAAAAAGAACAATTTAGCATACTCAAAACAAATGATTTTTTAGCAAATTACAGAAAGTCAAATTGCTAACATATAGACCATTGTTATCAGAAACCTGGAACGTCTGGGATGAGATTAGGATCAAGGTTTGCAGTTAGATGAATTCTGAATACATGGAGGGTAGGCTTAGTTGATATGTTAATTTAGATATGTTAATTTAGATCATGGCATGCTTAGGAACATTTAGTTGATTTTGGACAAGAAAATTACAAAGTCATGATGAAAGAAGAAGAATTATAGAACATGTAATCTTTTTTTCTTTTCTTTTCTTTCCTTATACTTTCAGGTTAATACAAAATATAAGTATGTCAAAACAATCAATAGAGTAATTAGGCCAAACTGCAACTTGAAGAAACCCAGGCCTTAAATGAGTAAAAACCACAAAAAAGCAATTGGGCTGACTTAAAACACAGGCTCAGGCTCGGGCTCAACCTTGTCTTATTAAGTTTAAATCAACAGCACCTAAATATTAGTGCCCGGCAACTTTCAGGCCATGCTTTTCACCCCCCTCCCCCACTTCCGTGGGTTTACATTATCGCTCCTCTTTCTTCACTGCCCTCCCTCCCTCCCTCTCTCAAACATAAGTGGATCACTCCATGTTGTCCTTCGATCCTTAAACTTCTCCTCCATCATCATAACTTCAACATTTTTGATGGAGGTGTTCTTATTGAATCCAGATCTTCTCGTGTTCCTTTCTTACATATTTGGTTCGTGTTTGTTAAATATAAACCATCACATTCAAATTGAATGGGCATGATTTTAGCAGATATTAAGCATGGAAGCATCTTAAATAGTAAATATTTTTCTTACCAAATCCAAATCATTGAATTAAAAAGTTAGCAAAATGACCTTTCTGTTCCTCTCCAAACATGAGAGGAAGCAGATCCCTTCTTGTTATGTCCTTGTATTCTCTCATGACATTCTCATTTTATGAATATGTATCTTTATGGCCAGGTCCTACTTTTTCCTAGGAGAGAGAATGCCTGCTATATATCTAAAGATATTCCTGGGTCACCTTAAAAAGATTGCAAGTAAACAATGAATTATAGCATCGTTATCTTCATAACTCAAGTGTCAACCTAATTGTGTCATCTTGGTAATCCATAACGAGGCTCAAAAAATAAGCAACATCAAAAGAAAGAACCATACCAAGAATCCAACAGCTTGCCTTGTGTGTTTAAGTTCATCCCAGGACAGTCCTACATACTGCAGTTCAAAGTCATTACACAACAATGATTACTATGGAGACAAAGCTGCAAAGCCCCTTGGAAGGTTCTTAGCCACAAGCACAATGACAGAGAGGTCTATTGTGAAATTAAATATTCTCACAAAACCAGTTTCTCCTTTGCGCTGAAATATACTTGATGCAGGTGAAGCATGCAAAAGTAATTAATCAAGATATGAAATATCACTCGGCTTGCTTTTTATTAACCATATAACAGCCAGTATTCCATATTTAAAATAAAAGCAAAACCACACACACACAAAAAGGAATGTATGGGTCTAAATGGTTAGTGTCCACAGTTTTCTTTTCAAAAAAACTTTTCAATTGCATTAACCTGAACAAAACCATTAAATGTTCACACAGCCATGCTAAGTTTGTTCAAATCCCTTTATATGGCTTTTGAAGTGGCATGGAAAAATAGTGGCGCCTGATGATCCGTACAAAATGAGAAGACATGATTGTGGTGAATACAGCAACTAATTGGAGACCACTTTAGAAGTGTACCTTTTCTTTCGCATGGCCACACCATAATTCTAATTCAGCTAACCCAACCTTCACATATTCCCCATAGCTAAACGTGCAGAAGGCTACAATTATACCAGCAATTGCATTGACAAATTAATGCAGTAGAATACAACAGCAACACTATCCAAGTATACAGCATTCTACAATGAAATATGAAAAGGTTAGAAGAGCTATTTACCTATTAAACAGCTGTACATTGATGCATGAAAATATTTGAACGAATAACTTCCAAGCAAGAATTGGAGGCACCTTAAACATCATTAAGCATGGTTTAGAGCATAAAAAGGACAATAGCATCACTTTGATATTATTGAAAGCAATGGCTGTACATTGATGCATGAAAATATTTGAACGAATAACTTCCAAGCAAGAATTGGAGGCACCTTAAACATCATTAAGCATGGTTTAGAGCATAAAAAGGACAATAGCATCACTTTGATATTATTGAAAGCAATGATCACATACAAAATTTTCTTTCAATGTACATGGAAGCCCATCAAGACTCTCAACAATGCTGCGCCAGTCAACCAGGGGATGATGGCCAAATGACCAAGATGATTTTAAAGCAGTTCCCTTTGATGCCCTTGGTGCCTGAATTTCAATAGCACACTGACAGTGTTAGAAAATTATGGTTGTGGGGTGATTTCCCAGAATAGCACATGAAGTTAATCAAGAACTAACAGCTTGAAACTTGATTTCTCCAATTATAAGTGCATCGATTGACATTTTTCTTGGTTTTAAAAATTAAAAAGAACATGCATTTAAGCCAAGGAAAAAACTGGTTTCAAAAACAGTATTACGAAAGAAAAGCAAAGGAAAGATAAGCAAAAAAAAATAGCAGTACAAAAGAGGATGACACTTGATCAAAATCTGAAGTTACCATAAAAAGGATTTCAATGGTCCATGCAATGAATTATTTCATTCCTGTAGCTTTCAACAACACATTACAGCAAAAATTATGGAAGATTTTAAATCATTCAATACATCATGGCAAGATTCATAAATGAAGAATCAAGGTCAGTTTACCTGGATACATGAAGAAAGAAGAGATAATAAATCCTTTTTTAAATTATCTCGAATGATGCCATATATCTTCTCCACATATGCTGTCAGCTGCTGTTTAAAGAGCAAAGCTGGATACTTAGCCTCGACCAGCTGTCTATCTTTACCAATTCTAAGATTGGCCAAAGAGAGGGTGATGAACGGAAACTCTGAGAAAATATCAGGACATCATATAAAATTTTGAGAATTAAAGAAGAATACAATTTTGTGAATTAGAGTAGAGTTATGTGTCTCCAAAATGTAGTTACAAATTTAAGATTATAAAATCATTTTTCTGAGCATTACTACAAAAATAAATAAATCTGGAGAGTATCTCATTACTTTGGCAATCCTTCCAAGAAATGATGTTGGGGGTGGAGGGGGCAAATTTGGATTTGCACCACTGCCTTTTAAAGTCTGTTGAAGTAAGAACAACAACATTGAGGTATTAGATAACCAGTATGCCATATGATTATTGTCATCCTGGTTCTGCAAGCATTACATATAACAACATCAAGCAGGTTAGATATCAAATCAAATCATAGAACTCTAGAACAATTCTGTTTTTCTTCAGTTACCTGTGCGGTGGTTTGGTTTAGAGGCAGGGCAATTTCCAAATAAATCAAACGTGAAAGGAAAAATAAAGTTACCCCTATAGCAGAACCAATCATCTGAATAAGACAATCGAAAACACTAGTTCTTTCTGCTTCAAACAATCTCCAGTGGACAAGGCATCTGTAAATGGTAAAGGCTCCAACTGGTTTTCCTTGACTAAACCCAGGATTCTGCTCCACACATCTGATCAGAGTATCTACACTCTCCTACATCACAGGAAAAAAAATGAATAAATCAAGATTACATCAAAACATTTTAACTCAAACCAAAAAATATATCAGGAAAAAAGAACTGTTTTCCCACTTTAAGCAAGTGCATGTAGTCATCCAATCTAAGATTTCCTCAATCTTCTGTCAGCATCTGTGCCAAACCATCTAGCTGGGGTTGGTGGTTCCTGAAGAGGTACTCTCAATCAGGACAACAGATTATACAGGCATATTCAGACAATGGTATCATTACTGTGGCTCCGTGGCACTCAGGATTTCAAGCAATGCTTGTAGTTGTTGTAGAGAGATCAGAGTTAAAACAGAAATATGTTAAAAATGTTATAACACACATTAACTTATGCGCACATAGACTGACCTTACATCTAGAACCTATTGGTGAGAATTTTGATGATTTGGCAGATTCCTCAGGCAATGGCAGAAACAGGCCTGAAACAAAGGAGCACTTGGACTCGCTCAGGAGAGCTTGATGCTCCGTGACAACATAATCTTTGTTCTTATCCAGAAAAAATTTGGTACGTCACCTACAATCATGATTCTCCTGGGGTGAGTATTTGGTTGTGCTTCACTTCTTAGTAGCCACATGAAGAATTAATATCGTCGCACACTCTCATATGAACCAAAAACCAGAGCATACTTACATCACCAGCATAATGACAAATGGTTAAGTCACTGCGTGCTAACTTAGGTTTGCTAAACGTTTGTGGTCTTTAAAAGTCTGATAAAGCTTTTCTGCAACTGTTTCATGTGTTGATCAAGGAAACATACTGCAAACAATAAACAAATGCTAATGTCACCACAACATCAATGGAAAATTTCTTGACAAACCAAAATACTCTTTAATGGCTGCATCAATTAAATGGGATGAATGGTTGTTGTCCACTGTTTTCTATAACATACATACCAAGCTTCGTCAAGAAGAGCATGATGCCGCAAGGTTTATAAAATCATAAGGGTACATATTAGAAAAGATGGAACACAGGAGAGCATCAGTCAAATCAGGTTCTCTTTATGATGCTTAAATCTGTTCTGGACTGAAATGCAATAGTGAATACAATGGCAAAAAAAGTAGGAATACAATAGAGAACAACATCCAATGGATGCTAGAAACACAAAGTTAACATGGAATCACAGAGACATAAAATCTATAAACTCTTGCACGGAAGAAGCCCTAATCAATCTCAAAGCTGGTTCCATTTCTACAATCAAAACGGTATTTGATTTTCCATAGAAGAGAAGCACATTATTTCCTTCCAAATGCACTGATTTATCACAGCAAGACAACTCCACAAAATATAAATTTACCTCCAATCATGCCTAATCAAGAAAGTCTTTTGGCACTGTATAACTATTAGGAAAACAAAACAACTAGACGAGAATATAAAGTGACCATAGAAAACACATTTTTGGATGGGGTGGAGGGGGGGAATCAAATTGAATAACTCATCAGACCATTTTCCAACAAGCCAAATTCAGTATTAGACTTAATCTGAAATCATCTTAGAAAGGTAGATAATGCAAGTTTCCACTATTTAGAGATATAAAAAAAATAGAACAAAAGACCTTAACCTTGGCAGCTTACAGTATTTATGTGAATATGTTAGAAGGGGTAATAAATCCAATAAATTGGTAACCCTTACCTGACTATGGAGTTAGATATTAACACAGTTTTAATTGAGCAATGGACTAGGCATTCTCAATTACTTAAGTCAACTTCATTCATGCATACATTTAATTCATGCGGAATTAAAATTGTAGTCTTAAGTCAATATGAAAGAAGAGGGGAAATTGACATCCTCCCAACTTCAACATCTTTTAATATGAGAAACAGAATTTTAATTAACAATAATGGACAAGGCATTAGCACACATTTTATAATTACAGGATTAATATGAAATCTATGCCAATATGAAAAGAAGAGGGGCAAACTAAACACTACTCATTTCGACTCTTCAATTATAAGATTTAGATCTTTAACTGAATAAGAACGTGTAGGTTGAGTTAAATCTTCTGGTCAGATGTATTGAGGGTTTCATTGAATTATTGATGAAACCCACCACATAAATCAATTTAGAGCTTCCACGGTATAAATTGCTAAGGTTACATTGAGGGTTTGATAAAATATATCCGGCTCTTCTGCCCAAAAACAAAGAACATTCAACACCTTAAATCACTTTTATATGGAACATAAAGATAGGCGCATGTGAATTTGCGTATGTGTTCTTTTAAGTGGGAGAGAGAAACCATCTTACTTCTATCAAAAAGCAAATTTCACCATGCTCCAAGGTGTGGTGTGGTGTTATATTTTCAATTAATCAACCAAGGTTCAAGCATTAAAATACCAACAGCAACGAGAAGTTAAATTTCAAGAAAAGTCCAACCTACATGGCCCCGTACATGCTTAAAAATAGATAAACTAAAGGCAATAACAGTGTATCTTTATTTGCATTTCTATATTCCTAGTCAATACTCCATATAATAATTTGAAATCAAGTTTCTTGACAGGATGATTGGAAACCCATGATTTACGATGCTTTCAATTAATTTCGAAAACAAAGTAATTTCTTTGTATGGTAGGCTGGATTTACCTATTGAACTCTAATCTTAAATTCATACCAATTATAAATCCAATTGGCATAGTTCAGATTTGCCAAAAATCCCAGCAGTGACGGTCACATCATCCTTTTCAGCTTTATTTCAATAAAAAGATAGCTTTACTCTCTACATGTCAAAAGTAGAGATCAAATATAAATCCAGTCAAATTCTAAATTTATACAGAACAAGAGAATAGATGATAACTTTCAATTCAACTTCATTGATGAATTGGTTCCAGAGAAGTTAGAGCCCATTTTCATTTACTTCTCATCATCATTTTAACAATGTTATGCGTGATAGGTCAATAAGTTGCTAGTAAATTTACCAGTTTTCAATTCACTAAAAATTTTAAAATGACAAAACAGTTATATAAGCAAATTTTACAGTTCCTCGATTTCAAGTATATATAAGCAAGAAGCATGCTTTGCTACAAGCCAAAACAACAAGACCATCTCCCAAACCCTTCACACTAGAGGCATTTGATTGAACTAGTCAATAAAACCATATATAGCAGACATTGAATGCAGAAAGGAAACCATTTGGATCTATCAGATCGGAAATCATAAACTGGGTGGTTGGGAGGGGAGGGGAGGGGAAGAACAAACTTTTTTAACAAACAAGAATATTCTCAACTCTATTTAAAAACTTGATATAAGTTCCCGGAAAGAACTCGCCGTCTTCCCTGATGCACAGTTTACTCTAATATCTTCACCATTAACTTCCACAACTTCCCCATCCATCCATGCTTCCTCAGGATCCTCCACGTAAACAAAAGATCCAACTATTGAACAGCCTTGATCCGCCTGTGTGGCCTGCCAATTCATCAGTACATCAATCAGAGTAAGTAAAGCACTGAAGTCTCATCTATGAGCAATAAGAAGCATTTTTAAAAAAAAAATAGCATCCACCCAAACACGGAAGGGACTGGCAGCAAGTGTCGCTGCTGCTAGGAATAGAATCTCATAAATAAAATATTATCCTGGATAATTTATCCAGCTCAGCTGACCATCATCAAGTTACACACTCCATACATTTATATCAGTTACGAATTCAGGCTACAGCCCTTGAAACATCTTACCACATTTTCCAAATCACGAGTTCAAAGAGTACTTACCGCATGTTCCAATTCACAAGTTCCAAAAATTACTTTCGGTAAGTCCAAATGTTGATTTGATCTCCAGTTTCATGAGTTTCTAACAATATCCAAAGAGTTAATTGGCCTATAGGCAGGATTATGAGAAGAATAACACTCTGCTCACATTATCTACTCTCTAGACATTGCACGACACTTACAAAATCCATTTCAATAATTCAACATCTAGCAAGAAGAAATAATTAAGCAATATTGTCGAGAAAGGAGATACCATTATTGAGAGAGGAGAAGGGAAATGATCAGATTTGGATCGTGAGCAATGGAAACCCTAGATTCCTCCCTCAGCAAACAATGCCAGTGAAACAATAAACCAATTCTTCAATTGCAACAAAATGCTGTAACGACAAGATCCCAACTTTCTTCTACTAGTCCCGTACTCTCCTGGATGAGTTATATTCCCCTCTCTCTACAAATGTAGCAACTTTATCGATTATTTTAAGGCAGCAGGAAACCTTTTTTCGTGGAGGGAAAATAGTTGAAAGGAAGGAGAAGGGGGTGAGGGAGGTCACGTGAATTGCACACCACAATGGTATAGACCTTAACCACAAACAAAACAAAAATTAAACAAAGAAATCCCCTTATTATGATCATCATCATCATCTTCTTCTTCTCTTCTCTTTCCTGTACTCCTCCTCTTGCTTTCTCTGTTCGCTGTTTTTCCTGTCACATGCATGACTCAACGACGTGGATGCGGACTTTCGGGCAGCAGCGGCAGCTGTTGTTTTTTTCCCTCACCTACCAGTTATTCACGATGGTAGATTATGTTTGTTTTTATTTTTTAAAATATTTTTTATTTAAAAATATATTAAAATAATGTTTTTTATTTTAAAAACATATTTTTAATATTATAATAAAAATCTTAAAACAAAAATTAAAAAAAATAATAATAAAATGTCAAAAACATCCTTAGCCGTGGACATGGTGACACCGCTGTTTTTTTGGATGGGCAGAACACGAAATTATCCTCCAAATTTCTTTTTTTATTATTTATATTTTTCAAATGCCTATGTACTGATTAATTGATTTAGGCTAATTTTAATGGCAAAAGCTATTTTGAAGAGGTAGATCTTTAAAATAGCTCCTTGAATAGTGTATTTATATTTTTTTTATTGATGTGTGCTTTAATGGTAAAAACTATTTTGGAGAGCCATTTTTTTTTATTATTTTAAATATAGTGAAATTATTTTGTATGTAGTTTAATTATGTCATTGATTATATAATTAATAGGAATAAGTTATATAATTAAATGAATGCTTTTAAAAAACTCTCCAACAATATAATTATTAATTTTATATATAATTTTTTACTCTCTTGTTAAGGTATTTGTAAATAAAAATAAATATTTTTGATATAATTGCATTATTTTCTAATATATATTACATTTTATATATATATATATATATATATATATATATATATATAAAGTGGCCCCAGGTGGGGCCACCCTTTTTAGCTCTATCTCCCGAGCTGCTACAAATAGCAGCTCGGGAGGGGGATGCCATTTTTACATATGTAAATGGCATCTCCATTGCAGCCTGAAAACACAAATAAAATAGGCAAAATATTATTATTTAAATTTTGCATGCGGGGATAGCATCCCCGCTGCAGATGCTCTTACGGTTTTATTGGTATTGCGGTTACTGTTGTGATTATAATTATGATTGAGGTTTAAAAAAAGTTTTATAAAAAGTATTTTTAGTTGCGGTTTATAATTGAAATTAAAGTGTTTGATTAAAATTATAGTTAAGTTTAAAATTTAACGAAAAATAGTTTTGTCTATCTGATTACTATACTTTTCATATTGTTGTCAATATATGAAATTACTTTAAAGGACACACACACACACACACACACACACACATATGTTTTTAAATATTGTAAATTTAATAATTATAATAATAAAATATAATTAATAACTCAAGTAAATTAGATATTTGTTTTTATTATATCATTAAAGTACTTGCAATTCCATCACGAATTAAATCGATACATGAAAACCTCTATGATTTTTTATTATTTGATCGAGGAACAACATCTGGTAAAATATTATTAAGAACAACATTTGTGATCCATACTGAGCAACGAGGTTGTGGAATAAAACAAAATTACATGTTTTTCCCTTTCATCAAGGCTAATCTCAATCTATATATTTTTTTATTATTTTTTTAAATCGGACTGAGACTAACCCAACTAAATGGACCGGGTCAGTACAGTTGGGGCAAAAGACCTAACTATATTGGATTTAGGTTGGACCAAGAGCAACTCAACCCAAGGGTTTAAAAAAAATAAGAAAACAACGTGATGCACTGTGCATGCAAAGATGTGAACAGTAGAGAGTGAATTAATTCACTCATTCACTCTTAACATAACACGTGACAAAAGCAAGGTACCCCATCGACAATGACAGAGGCTCACACGACGATATCAATAGGTAAAGGAGGGCGAGTTGTGAACAGTACAGAGTGATTTTTTTTATAGTGATGACATCAGAAACAATATCTTTGGAAGGTTATTAGTAAAAGAGCTAAAACAGCTCGGGTTCCCGCTGTTCACACACATACATTTCACTGTGGACATGCAATTTGTCCCGGTGCAACGCGCGAGTTCGTCCACCCTATTTTTTTTTTATTTTTCGTTTTTGAACAGTGTTTTACCGGTTTTAGCCCCTATAATAGGACAAAAACAAGGGCTCCAGAATGAGGGTTAAAGATGTAATTACACATGTACGGACCGGTCCGGTTCGGTTCGGTCCACCGCAACCTTTTTTTTTAATATTTTTTAAATATGGCTAAAGACGGATCTAGCCCCTAATAAGATAAAATTAATGAATTAAGAACAGGGCTAGACCTGTAATTGCACATTCTTTTTTATTATTTATTTCTTTATATTGTCGGCGCATGTTTAACACGCGACCCACTTACTTCCGCCTCACGCCCTCTTCACAAGGCGCATGCGATGTCATACGGTGGCCGAAGACCAGCTCCCAGTGTCTACTTCGATACGCCTCCACCTATTCTTCCTCCCGGTGCAGCGCGTTTTGTGTCAAAGTGGCCCTAGACGCGACAGTGGCCGGGTAAAACCGGCTGGCCTGTTTCTCTCTCTCTTGCACGTAAAACTGCAGGAGAGTCCCCCGATTTAGTTAAGTTTACACTTTGGTGCCGTTAGTTTTAATTTCATTTCTGTTACTGATTTTTGTTATAAAAGTTTTGATTTAGTTCGATTGGGTCCTTCTATTTAAATTAATTGAATGTTAATATTTCACTTCAGTCCTCCTTCTTTTAATTTACGGATTGAGTTTAAAAAAGATAATTTATTCGGTACTGAAGTTTCAGTTTTTTTAATTTTATCCTTTGATTGAAATTGATAATATATTTGATTTTCATTTCAGCCCTTATACTTTTATTTTTTGATTTTAATCCCTGTATATTTAATTTTCATTTCAGCCCTTATATTTTAATTTTTAATTTTAATCCTTTTATTTTTTAATTATTATTATTATTATTATTATTATTATTATTATTATTAATTATTATTTCTCTTTATTTTTTTGTTAATATTTTTTAGGTTCTTTTTCTCGAAATAATTTTATGATTTTTATTGCTTTAACTGTAATAATAATAATAATTTTTATTTTTTTTATTTTTTTTAACTTTTGTTCAACTTTTTAACATTTTTTTAATCTTTCATTTTTTTTTCATTTCGGCCCTTATACTTTTAATTTTTTATTTTAATCCCTGTATATTTAATTTTCATTTCAGCCCTTATATTTTTAGTTTTTGATTTTAATCCTTTTATTTCTTAATATGAATTATTATTATTATTATTATTATTAATTATTTTTCCTCCTTATTTTTTTGTTAATATTTTTTATGTTTTTTTTTCTCTGAATAATTTGATCATTTTTATTGTTTTGACTGTAATAATAATAATAATTTTTATTTTATTTTATTTTATTTAACTTTTGTTCAACTTTTTAACATTTTTTTAATCTTTAATTTTTTTCTTTCATTATTAACACACTAATAGTAATAATAATAGTAATAATAATAATAATAATAAAATTATTTTTCTTGCTTACTTTTTTTTTTCTTAGGTTTTCTTTATCGGGATAATTTGATATTTTTTTATTATTTTTACAATAATAACAATAATAATTTTTATTTTTATTTCTTTTTGTTTGATATTTTGTTAATGTTTTTAAGATTTTTTAATCTTTAATTTATGTTTGTTTCTTTCATTATTAACATGATGATGATGATAATAATAATAATAATAACAATAGTAATAGTAGTAGTAGTAATAGTGGTAGTAATAGTAATAATTTAATTGTTTTTCTTCTTACAGTTTTGTTAATGTTTTTGAGTGTTTTTTTCATGATAATTTGATAATTTTAATTGTTTTGATAATAAGAACAATAATAATTCTAGATTTTAAAATTTTGATTTTGCTATTGTTATAATAGGGTGTGTTAAGCTATTTTATTATATAAAAATTAACATATATAAATTATTATTATTATTATTATTATTTAAAGACTGTTTTTTAGGTTTTTTTTTCTCAGAATAATTTGATAATTTTTGTTCTTTTGACTATAATAATAATAGTAGCAGTTGTAGTAGTAGTAGTAGTAGTAGTAATAATAATTTAATTGTTTTTCTTGCTTACACTTTTATCGATGTTATTATTATTTTCAGTTATGTTGGTATTACAATTATTATTTTATTGGTGCTACCCTTGCTATATCTCCAAATTTATTATTGTATATACATATATATGACACAATAAAATAAAGATAAAAAACATGTGTAATAAATTTAATTTAAGGGATAAAATTTAAATAAATCCTTATATTAAAATTCCATAATCCAAATTAAAAACATGAATTAAAATAATTGGGACCGAAATGAAACTTAAATACATAATTTATTTGCATTAAAGGATAAAATTGAAAGAAATCAAACTTTAACACCAAAATTATTAAGAATTTATGATAAATTTACCTAAAAGGATAAAATTAACTTAAATCAAAACTTTGATATAAAAAATATTAAAGATTTCAGGCCAAAACCCAAACTTAAAAGCACAAGAAGCGAATTGAATTTACATTATCTAATTACTTTGAATTAAAAGATGAAATTATAAAAAAAAATCAATTCTAACAGTTTTTATCAAAAAAAAATTTAGCAACAACAATAATCAATCGCTTTGTAGTAGAAAAAAAATTTCTAATATATTTTATCAACTATACTTTTACTCATTAAATATTAAATTAACAAAATACAATATACATAAAAATCAAATTTTGTATTTTATATTTTAAAAAACAAAAGGTTGATAAATTTACCTACATTATCTACAATTAAAAAATATACAAGTCATTTCCTACATTAAAAATATATTTACTGAGGAACAAAAGCAACTCATAAAAATAAAAAAAGATAATTTTATATAGGTTATCTACAATTAAAAAATATAAGAACTACTTCCCATTTCGATTACTCTATAAAATATGTGAGACTAATTATATGTTTTAATATTTATTGAATATTATCGCCTAAAAATATATATATAGAGAGAGAGAGAGAGAAAATGACCTAAGATTTAAAAAAAAATTAATATCAATATTCTTAAAAAAATTAATATAATAATATGATTAATAAATCTTATAAAAAAAATTGCTTTGAATTTAAATTTTATACTCTTTTGTTTATTTCTTAAAAAATATTTTACAATATTTTCATTTTCAATATTTTAAATCTAATATTAATGGGGAAAAGAAACAACTCAAAAAAAAAATTACAAATTTGCTGAGGTTATATACAATCAAAAAATATGCAAGTCAGTTCTCATTTCGATTACACTGTTTAAAAAAAAAATTAACAAATTTACCTAAGTTATCTACAATTAAAAAATATACGAATCACTTCCCATTTCCATTACACTATTCCTTTTAGGCGGGGAAAAAATATATTTGTTATATATTTTATCTATTATAATGTTACTAATTACATATTAAAAAACTAATTACAGCATGTAAAAAATCAATTAGTTTTCTACATAGAAAAAACCCTAACGCAATGCGCGGGCAAGTATACCAATTATAACACGCAAAAAACTCATTTCTAACATATTTTTTGTATTGTAATTTTACTAATTGAACATTAAAATAATTAATTATAGCATGCAAAAAATATAAATTTATTTATGGAAAAAAATTACAATATTTTAATTTATAATGTGTCAAATCTAACATTACTAAAGAAAAAAATTCAACTCATAAAAAAAATTACCTACGTCATCTGCAATTACAAAATATACAAATCACTTTCTATTTTGATTATATATATTTTATCAATTATAATTTTACAAATTAAATATTAAAAAATTAAAATTCAATATATATAAAATCAATCAATTTTCTATATAAATAAAAAACCTTGGCATATGGCTCATCATTACTAATTATGCTGCTAGGGTTCCATGATTGATTAATGCTGTGGCAAATTGAGAGGACTCCAAGTGGAAAAAACTTCTCTTGACAGCAAGTATTCAATGATTTCATTCAATAATAACGTGCGGGCTTGGAGCTGACATAGTTTGGGAAGCACAAGAGCCTAAGAAGGCCTGCTAAAGAGACAAGCACATCCAGCCTCAAGTGTATATATAGAAATATCCAAGTCAAGCCCAGATGAAATTTACTCAGGAGAAAATTCAAACCCAATGAAAAGCTTAGATGGCCGAACCTTATGTGCAAAACATTGAAAAGTCAAAGAGACTACTTTTCTCTCTCTCAATAACATTGAATTCAAGGAGATCTTTTTTCGTTTTCTCCACTTGTGCGTGGTCCCTTCGTTAGCAATTGCATGTGTGGCATACGAGATGGTGACGAAATGAGAAGAATAAATCATCAGAGTTTTGTTACTTTCATTGCAAGGGAAGTGACAGGAAGGTTAGAGGGTCAGTTTATCTTGCTTGGAGGTAGCAAGAAAGTTCAGAAGCCCTGGTGGATTTGAACAAAAACATGCAGTGTCACACCCTAAAAATGATTTCGTTTGTGATGTCGTGGTGACTTTCCCCAGTGCGCGGGGAATTCAATGTCGGGGGTCTAATCTTTATTTTCATGAAAAAAGAGAGTCGCCACCTAGTATTATGGTTATTAGGAAACCTAAAACTGGTCTTTCAGAGATTCTAGGGTAAGGGACTGGTTGCGTAAAGGGAAGGTTTTAGCACCCCTAGTACGCCCTACCTAAGGTAAGTTGCTTGACGTTTAGTTTGCTTATGATTTGTTATGACTTAAAACATATGTTAATTAAATGGCAAATGGGATATTACTCCGCCAAATATTTTAAATATTAACCCCTTAGGATTTAATTATCCAAACACCGACAGTGAATAATAGCATATCATTCCCGCCGAATATTTTGGATATTAACCGACAGTGAATAATAGCGTATCATTCCCGTCGAATATTTTGGATATTAACCCCTTATGATTTATTTACCCAAATACCAACAGTGAATAATAGCATATCATTCCCGTTGAATATTTTAGATATTAACCCCTTTAGGATTTATTTATCCAAATACCGACGGTGAATAATAAATTCCCCAAAAAATAAGATTTTATATTTTTTGAAATATTGGCCAATACCCTTTGAATTTTACAAACATGTTATAAAATCCAAAAATGCAAGAAATGATTTTTTATGAAATTCATGCAAAAATACATTTTTCCCTTAAAATTCAAAGGTAATATATTTTTTGAAACAAAAAAGATTTTTTTAAAATGTGCTAGTGTATTGGCCGTATGCAAGAAAATAATACATTTTTTTATTATTTTTTTTAAAAAATATTTTTTATTCAAATTTTATTTTATTTTATTTATTTTATTTTTTTATAGGGGGCTGGCTGTCCAGCCCTGATGGGCCGAGAGTTAACTCACTCCCCTGCAAAAGAGAAGGTCATGAACAGTAGCATGGGAAATTTTGGAGTGTGACGAAAGTAGAAACTGTTAGTATCTTTGTGTAAAGGCGATCGAGGTGGTTCTTCTGGTCGTTGTCTCGTCGGAAATGGTGGCCCGTGGTTGCCGGAGTTGGAGAAGGAGAGAGAGCGAGCGACGCCTCTGGTTTTAGAGAGAGAGAGGCAGAGTAACGAGAGAAAAAATGCTGGGAAGAGCAAGGGAAAGATGGATTCAAATTTTTTGTGTAAATGGCTCTTCCATTCTCTCTATTTTTCTGCGTTTTTCACTGTGTTTTATGTTAATCCCTTCTCTATTCTTTCGTTCCTTCCCCCTGTTTTTTTTTGTTCTCATTCCCCTTCACCGTGCACTGCTATTTATAGCAGAAAGAAGACCCAACGTTTAATGCAGTTTAATGCAGCGAATTGATATCAATTAGAGGAGAATCAGGAGGACAGGGAGGAGAATCAGGAAATCGATTTTGATGGATATCAATTGGGAAGAAAATCACGATGGATATAGGAAGAATTTTGATCAATCTGTCATGATCAATGCGCTTGGAAATTCCATGCAAAATGCACGCCGGAACAGTGCACTTTTTTTAATGCAGATTTCAAAATCTTTAAGAAGGTAAAAAAGTATGATTTGGTCCTTTATAATTTCTTTAATTGCACCCAATTGGATTTTAAACTTGTGATTTTATGCAATTATATCCCATAAAAAAAAATTCGATATCAACCTTAGCTTTGCGCGATCTTTTTATCCTGGTCCTTGGTTCCTGATTTTCGCGATTTAACCCTCAATCGACCATTAAACTCTCAATTCGTTCAATTTTGCCCCCGTAACAAGATATTTTTGGATTTTCCTCTTTTTTATATTTTTTGTCTTTTTTTTTTCGAAACATAAAATTAAGTGGATCAAAATTTGGATAGCAACATGCAGAACAAGGAAAATCGGGACAGTAAATTCATTTATTTATGGAGCTGTGTAAAAATTAAGTTCAATATTGTAAATTTTGATGATCAAGGAAAAAATGAATGAAAAGAGATTTTTTTTTTATTATTTTTTTATCAGAGAGATTTAATCATGTCTTGGAAATATATAATTGTTTTTTTAGTTTCATATTCTGTGATTTCAATTTTGGCATGATTTATGATCATTGGTTGAGCAGGTTCACTAGCTAGGACCACATTGCAAATCTCATCGTGGGAATCACGTTTAGAGAAACTCCATTGTTGAGGATGTCCAAGAAAGCACTGGCTAGTGAAAAGTATTAGCATGATAATTTTCTTTCTTTCTTTCTTCCACGAAATTCATTTCTGATGGGATCAAGAGTTGATGTGGATAGTTAGGAATATTGACCTCCCAAGTCTACGAATAAGAACAAGTGCAAGTAGGTGATGAAATCTACAGCTGTGTCGGAAAATCATTCACTGCATTGAAATCACTTGTTCATGACACATGACTTCCCAAGTCTATGAAGAAAAATAAAAGCAAAGCAGCTAAACAACAAGATGGAGAAACACCCCGTCGTTCCACGAGCTTGAAGATAAACAATAACAAATAAAGTAATGAAATAATTGTGGAGCCTAGGATCAAATCATTTTCACGAAACATATTCGAAAACTGGGTCCTGCTTGCATTTTCTAAAACTGACAAGTGGTTCTAAAACATTTTAAGGTCACCGGCGGCAGCGCTGTTGAAAGCTAGATCCACATGAGGTGTGTAATGTGAGAAAACCTGTCAATTAAAAATCTTGGTAAATAAGCGTGTTTGGCCCTTCCTCTTAAGGGGTTGTTGTGTAACAAGTGCATAAGTAATGTCTAATGATCCACGTATTAATTCAACACGTTTCCGTGTGCTGATTAGGATATAATTGAGTAATGTATTCATCAAGTCTTCTTTTAGATATATTTGAGCATAAACAATTAATGGACACAAATTAATTTCACTGTCTGATTAAGTTTGACATGTCTGATCCAGTCTAACTGGTGATTATATGATCCACGTAAATTAATCTGATATAAAAGAAACTATCAATTGTTTTACAAATCTAAATCCTCCTGGAAGAAGATCTTTTTATTGGGGCTTTTTTTATCATGTCTCAAAACACTAAATCCTCCTGGAATTCGTAACTATAAAGTGTTAGAAAATTAGTTACTAAATTAATTCTCTTTAATTTTGTATTAGTTTTGGATTCTATATTAATTTTATTTTGAAAATAGAATGATAAAACTCCATTCAACTATCAAGTGTTAGAAAATTCAGTGAAAGAGACAACTGTCATTGTCCTATCAAATGCATGCAGAGGACAAGTTTGTATATAAGAAGCAGACGGCTTGCTTTTGTACTTTGTAGTTTGTGAAGCCGAAGGAGCTTTATTAAGAATGAGGCAATTATTGTGGGTGTGGATGCTGCTCATGGCTTTGGCCTTCGTCAACGACCGGTGCCACTGCTGTTTGCAGGAAGAGAGGAGTAGTCTCCTCGAGATAAAAGCTTGGTTCAGTCATGCAGGTGCTGGATCCTATGAGCTACAAGACTGGGATAAGCAGCATTTTAATTGCTGTAACTGGTATAGGGTTGTGTGTGACAACACCACAAACCGAGTGATCGAACTAGATCTTTCATTCCTAAATGATGATGCGCTTGAAGAAAAAGACTTGTATCTCAATGCATCTTTGTTTCTGCCTTTCAAAGAATTGGAGATTCTCGACTTAAGCTCCAATCAGCTAGTTGGTGGCTTAAAGAATCAAGGTTCTTTGCTCTCTATTCTTTTTTTCTTTTTAGTTTACACAGAAATTGATATTTCAAGTAACAGCTTCACATTGAATTTTTATGGATATTGGAATGCAATTTTCTTTCAGGTTTTCAAAGACTAGCATCTGGGTTGAGGAAATTGAAGGACCTTCAACTAGGTTACAATAAATTCAACTACAATATTTTATCATCTCTCAATGGTTTTTCAACTCTCGAATCTCTAGGTCTATCAGACAATTGCTTCACTGGAACAACTGATCTCGGTGGTAAATCATTACTCTGTATCTCGGATGACGCTCTTTTGTGGGATTAAGCTTGTTTAGTGTTGCGTTTCAAAAATGTTTTTGAAAAATTTTAAATTTTTTTACTTTTTATTTTAAATTTTTTTTATTGTTTTTAAATATTTTCATGTGCTGATATAAAAAAATAACATTAAAATATCATTTTTATGTATTTATAAACGAAAAGCACTTTAAAAAACAACATCAACCAAAGTCCCAAACAATCATTTAATTTTTTTTTTTTTTTAGAAAGAATCAAATGTTTAGGTTTTCATGGATATCGAAATGTTGGGTTAATTGTTTTTGATTTTGACAATTTTCTTTCAGCTTTTCAAGGACTAGCATCAGGGTTGAGGAAATTAAAGGACCTTCAACTATGTAACAATAAATTCAATGACAACATTTTATCATCTCTCAGTGGTTTTTCAACTCTCGAATCTCTAGATCTATCAAACAATAGCTTCACAGGAACAACTGGTCTCAATGGTAAATCATTCCTATGTACCTCAGATGGCTTAATTTATCATTTAACAAACTTATATAGCAATTAGATGTGCATTAACCATTAAGTTGCTTGCATGATGCCTTAAAAAAGCTTTATATAATTAATCGCAATTTTTCAAGTGAAATAATTATAATTTTGAAACTTATATAGACAAATAATTAATTTTTTAAATTTTATTAAATATTAAAGGTTGTGAATATTTAATTATTAGAATGGTAATATTATATTAAAAGGTTATTTTAATTCAAAAAGGTAAATTGTTACTTTATGCCTATGTCAACAATAGTTGTAACTAACATTATAAATTATTATTATCTACCATCTGGAAAGTATTGTTAGAGTAGTCCAAATTATAAAGTATATTTATCTAATAATTTTAACTTCAAACTCCTAACTGTATAGCAAACAAGAAGTAAAGAAAAGAGAAGTATCCATTGGTATGAACTTGGGATTAAGGCGTTTGCTTCTCTCGTGGTTTTATATTCGAGTCCTGTGATTGCTAATATGATGGTCATTAGAGCCTTATATGATCATTAATTTAGAGCATGTGAGATTAGTTGAGGCGTCGCAAGCTAGGCCAGACACCTACGTCAATAAAAAAGAAATAAAGAACATGAATTTGTAGAACAATTAATTTGCATACACTCTACTCATTCTAAAATAGTGCTCCAAGTTATTCCATGATGATAACATTGTTAAAAAAAATTATAAATTATAAATTGTAGTTTTATTTCATAGCTTAAGATTTTCGATAAGATGACTTTTTAATATGGTATTATAATTTTTTTTATTAAATAATTATAAGTTCAAATCTTATCACCCATACCATTTTATTTGACAGAAATGAAACATAAATAAAATAAACCTATGCAAGTTTGAAATCATTTCATGACAAGCACAAACGATTCACCCAAGCACTTTAAGTCAAAAAATAATTATAATTAAAAAAAAAGAGCATCAATAAATTATTGAGTTTTGTCTCTATCACATAGGTTTGAGGAAATTGGAAGTTTTATTTCTGAAATATAGTGACTTCAAGGAAAACATTTTGATGGGGTCATTGGGAGGGTTGCCATCCCTCAAGACCTTATATGCTGATGAGAGTAACTTTGAAGGAAAGCACTTTGGTAAAGGTCAGTGATAGTTTTGGTGCCTGAAACATACATGATATTTATATATACCACTTTCATCAATGGATTTATCTTATTCGTTCCACACAGGGTTGTGCAATTCGACTAGCCTTGAAGAAATGTCCCTCTATTATTCTTCTCTCCCAGCAAGCTTTCTTGGGAACATTGGAACTACTCTTAAGGTTTTATACTTGACCGGAGTTGACTTCCATGACACCAGTCCTGCTCAAGGTAATTAAAATAAACAATTATCTATAAATGAACAAATATTAGAGTATGATTAAACTAAATTTATGTTTTATTAAACTAAAAGGCTTATGTCCAACCTGATACAACATATTGCAAAGGATAAAACTTAGGGTTTCTCAACCTCAAAATATTTGTCGGCCTTCAATTGAAAAGTTCTAAATACAATAATATAAATAGTAAATCTATAATAATAAAAATAACTCACAAAGTTAGTGAAACAAAAATCAAATAAAATCTAAAAATTTCAGTCTTATTTAATTATTAGATTTATAATTGTTTTTGTCAAAATAATTATTTGAAAAATTCAAATTTCTGTTTAATTATTTGAATCATTTATGAAGCACTCATTGCTCTATGTTCCTTTCATCGGATGTCAAAAAATGGTAGTCTTTCATCCATTTCATTAAAATATAAGAATTCCAATGTTTTTTTAATAAAAATTTATATGACGCCCTGCCCCTTCCTCTGTTATTACGTTCATATAATGACTTTCGTATTATTATGTTTATGACAATATTTAGTATTTTTATCAAGAAAAACTTCTCCTTTTTTTTTTTTTTTACTTTTATAAGCTGCTTATGCATATGGATACATAAAATAGAAATTTATTTAGGAATTAATTTTAATAAAATTTTATATAAGGCCCTGCCCCTTCCTCTGTTATTATGTTTATGACAATATTTAGTATTTTTATCAACAAATGGGACAACACAAAACTCAATCCCTTTATGTTTCATTTAACTTCATTGTCTGATATTAAGAATGTCATTTCTCAATCCTTTAGCACCACAAAATTTGACCAAACTTGAAGAGCTGAACCTAGATTATGCTTCTCCCATCACAACAAGTTTTCTTCGCATTATTAGACCATTGCCTGCTCTCAGAAATCTGAATCTGGAAGGATGTATGCTAAATGGCACTCTACCTCACCAAGGTAAATTACATCACTAGAAACTTGTATTTTTGAATGCATCTCTCAATAATTAAATAGTTCATAATTGATACATTACTATTTACTTGACGTGGATATATAAATTTATTGTACAGGCTGGTGTGAACTGAAGAATCTTGAAGTGCTATATCTCAGTCAAAACAATTTAAAAGGCGTTCTCCCTCCTTGTTTGGGAAATCTATCATCTCTACGATATTTGAATTTATCTTACAACCAATTTGAGGGAAATATTGCCTTCAGTCACCTTTCCCATCTTTCGCAGCTTGAATACCTCTCAATTTCAAATAACTACTTTCAAGTTCCAATATCATTTGGTTCATTTATGAACCTCTCTAACCTCAAGCACATTGGATGCAATAACAATGAGCTAATACCCGCATCCAGTTTTCAGCCTTCAGTTCCAAAGTTCCAGCTTCGTTTTTTCAGTGCTACAAGTTGTCCTTCAAAACTACTCAACGTTGGGTTTCTAAGCTTCCTCCTTAGCCAATATGATTTGGAGGTTGTTGATCTATCCCATAACAAATTCGTTGGAGAACCTTTCCCATCTTGGCTGGTTGAGAATAATACAAAGTTAAATCAACTACATTTGACAAACACTTCATTTATAGGTCCTTTGCAGCTGCCACAAAATCCTAGACCCAACCTTGAGATAATAGATTTGTCTGACAACAACATACATGGTCAAATTGCAAGAAACACATGTTTGATTTTGCCACGTTTGAATAACTTCATCATGGCTAACAACAACCTCATAGGTTGTATTCCTCCTTGTTTTGGGAATATGAGCTCTCTAGAATACTTGGATCTTTCCAACAATCATATGTCCTGTGAACTATTTGAGCATAATTTGCCAACAGTAGGCTCCTCATTCTTGTATTTGAAGCTGTCCAATAACAATTTTGTTGGGCGATTAACACCTTCTGTGTTCAACATGACTCAACTCCGTTACCTCTATCTAGATGGAAACAAATTTGTAGGAGAAGTACCAGGTAACTTTTTATCTGGACTTCAGATTGTTGATATCAGTAACAATCTCTTGTCAGGCATGCTTCCAAGGGGAATGAGGAACTCTTCAATATTCTTGGAGGGAATTGACTTTTCCAGAAATCATCTTGAAGGTACTATTCCAATAGAATATTTCAATTCTCCTCAGATTGAGTATTTAGATCTTTCTGAAAACAATCTGTCTGGGTCATTACCGTTGGGCTTCGATGCACCATCTTTACGCTATGTCCACCTCTACAGAAATCAATTGAGCGATCCACTGCCATATGCTTTTTGTAATCTCTCTACTTTGGTGACATTAGATCTTGGTGATAACAACTTAACCGGGCCCATTCCAGATTGGATTGATAGCCTTTCGGAATTGAGCATTTTTATTCTCAAATCTAATCAATTCAATGGGGAACTTCCTCATCAGTTATGCTTGTTAAGGAGATTAAGCATATTGGATCTTTCAGAAAATATTTTTTCTGGTCATTTACCCTCTTGTTTAACCAATTTAAATTTTACCGCATCAGATGAAAAATCTGGGTACTCATTCAGTGCGGAGTTAAATTTAGATATACAAGACAATGTAGGATGGGGAGTGGAGATCAATGTAAAAATACCTGTAAGGCTTACATCAAAGAAAAATTTCTACAGTTACGTGGGCGATATCCTTCGTTACATGTCTGCTGTGGATCTCTCTTGTAACAGATTCACTGCAGAAATCCCTACAAAATGGGGAAACTTAAACGGGATACTTTCTCTAAACCTATCACAAAATAATCTCACTGGATTGATCCCTTCATCTTTCTCCAATTTGAAGCAGATAGAGAGCTTGGATCTTTCTTACAACAACTTGAATGGTAGAATTCCTCCACAACTCATTGAACTGACCTTTCTAGAAGTATTCAACGTGTCGTACAATAATTTGTCGGGAAGAACACCGGATATGAAAAACCAATTTGGTTCCTTTGATGAAAGCTGTTATAAAGGCAATCCTTTTCTTTGTGGACCTCTATTGCAAGACAGTTGCAACCAAACAGAATCACCAGCAGAGAGAGTGCCTGACAATTCCAATGGAGATGATGGGTCAATAGACATGGACAGTTTCTATGTGAGCTTTGGTGTGTGTTACATAATTATGGTGTTGACAATTTTAGCAGTACTGTGCATAAATCCGCATTGGCGACGTAGGTGGTTTTACTACATTGAAGAATGCATCGACACTTGTTACTGCGTTTTGGCTATTAACTTTCGAAAGTTTTTCAGATCCAGAAGATAATTGGGTCTTATCATGAGCTTATGTGCTACTTTCTAAATTTGTTGTCATCCTCTGTGGGGAAGCAGTCGCATGGCTACTAGCGTTGGTGGCCCAAATCAATGGCTGCTCACCACCTGTTTGACAATTTGCCTGTGAGAAGAGTTCCTTCAAAGTATATGGTTCCTTTATGTTTTGATGTGACTTGTGTTTGTCCTCATGCTTGTTTCCATGATTTTTTGTTTCCTGGTTATGTCTTATTATGCTTTGTTCTGTCTTGTTATGTTGTCTTGAGCAACCAATCAATTCTTGGCTTCTTGTAATAGGGATTTATTCATAAGAAATAGTTTGCAGTATCGTATTTTTGTCAAATAAAAGATAATTTCTCTTATTCTGCGTTGTTTCTTTGGTTTTGCATGATGGCCTTCTCTTTTAAAAACACATTCATTTTCCACCATTTTTTCATTGCTTACAATCGATATTTTATTTTTGAAAGTTAATATGGAGTGCTGAGAGGCCGCGAGCATTAAAT
This sequence comes from Salix dunnii, assembly GCA_015731905.1. Taxonomy (NCBI): domain Eukaryota; kingdom Viridiplantae; phylum Streptophyta; class Magnoliopsida; order Malpighiales; family Salicaceae; genus Salix; species Salix dunnii. The sequence goes on along the minus strand of CM027668.1, from coordinate 3,802,575 downwards.
ATTATAAACAATTGCAATTGTTTTGCAGTGATTGATTCCCACAAGTTTTTCAACTCGAGATGGTTGGAGTATCAAATAATATTCTATGAATTTAGTTAGATGAAATAATGAATTCCCTAAATAGGCTGAGAGTTAAAAAGAGTAGATGTTCCAATGACCTTGAAGGATATAAATTATGAATGCTATCTAACAACAGGTTTGTATTTGTTTGATCCCAATAAGTGAAAAAAACTCAAGAGCCTAAAAAACTCTTCTTAATAGCAGGTATTCAATGATTTCATAACAAGTAGGCCAGGAAATCAAAACATTTGATGTGAGGATGAGACCATCAATTCCTACTCTTTCTTCATATTTCTATCTTCCACTAGGTTTTCTCATAATTTGTTCGACAATGTTATAATTGTTTCTTGTCCATGTCTAGCTATTGCTCTCGTAAGTTGTTTTTTTTTTCCTAAAATCTTAAAATTCTCTTATTTAATTTTGTGCTCCTATTTGTAATGGGAACTATCTTAATTTAATATAAGAAAATATATGACTTTATTACTATAATGATGAGAATCAATAGAGTCTTGCATTTGAAATAGAACCTACAAACTAACCACTTAGCTGTTGAGATTGTTGCATAACAAAATAGAACAATCCCATGTTTCATGATGTTTTTGGATTCTTTCTACTCTTAATTATGCTTTTATTAATGTTGAATTTGAAGTCTTGGATTGTTAGGGTGGCATCATTTCCCAACATGTCATAATTTTTTTCACTGATCCAAACCTATTAGTGCACTTACCGTGCCTAACAAGTATGCTTTTCAACCGGAAAAGTGACTAGGGAATGTCACTGCATTAGGTTTTGATAGTAATATCCACATAGATTGTCAGCATGTATTCCATACAGAAGAAGTGTTACATGTATTGATTATTTAAATTCAGAATATTAAGTTTGGACATCGTGCTACTCTTAGATGCAAGGACTGTAAGACTGTAAATTAGCTGCTTTCTAGTGGCAAATCCTTTCACTCCATCTAGATAAAACAACACAACATGAGAATTTCTCCTTTGTTACAAATTCCTTGAACTTTTCAGTTTTCAATTCATGTTTAGAAATCCTTTTTCATTGTTTTTACTCTTTGGCCCAATTGACAGTGTTTTGCTGTAGCCTTCTGATGATTGATACTTATTTAAGCACCACTAGTTACAGCTAACATCCTTCTTCTAGGAGAATTTAGACAACAACCATTCCTTTGCTTCAGGTGAAGGAAGTGGTTTGTAAGGAGTCCCATGGAAGGATTTCTCTAGAAGTGGTCTAAATGATGGGAAAGCAAATGGTTTGAGAGTTGAGAATCTGTTTTCAAAGCAAACTGATCAGTCTGAACCAGTTCGTAAGAGTAAGTGGGTCCCTAAAAAGCGCCTATTAGATGGAGCTCTTGACGATGGAGGTGAGGTTGATGATGAGATCCGGTTCCTTGAAAAAGTCAAGACATCAAAGATTAGCGTTAATCATGGTGCAAGGTTTGAAGATTAAGAGGGAGGAAGCATGAAACAACGGAAGATATTGAAGAGAAATGTTGATGGTCTAAACGATGAAGGAGATGTATGTGCTGGAGTTCATGGCTCAACTAGGTTTGGCAAGGAGTGTAAGAAATCTAAATTAGATAGAGTATATGAAGATACTGATTATGTGGAAGAGGAAGATTTGGGCTCAGATGGTGACCGTACATCAAAGAGGAAGAAGCCAGGAAAAGAGTTGGTTGATCTATCAGCAGAAAGAAGGAAATGACAGTCACTACCCGTCAACGAGCACTGCAAACTGGCAAAGATGTCTCCTCTGGTTTTTCTAGTTTGATAGAGTTCTCATATGGGTTACCTCCAGCTCCTCCTAAAAGTTAGTTATTGTTTTTTCTTAATTGCAAAGATGCTAGAGAGAATCTGTGGGTTAACTTTGACTGAAAATCTTAGGTGGAGGCAATAAGAAAAATACTGGGCCAGGAACAACTCTAAGCCTTGAAGGTACAAATTACATGTTTTTTTCCCCCTAAAAGGCCCCTTTAAGTTAATTTTAAAATTGATTTTGCTCCTTCAGTGATTTCACACGAGGCAGTGTGATGTGCTGACAATTTTTCTTTTAGATGCATATTCTGACATGATTTGGAAGGTTCCTTTAATAGGGATGCTCATCCACACATATTTTATAGTAACAACTGCCCTAGATTATGTTCCAGAACAACTTGGAATGGCGATTTTCCAAATTTGCTATTTAGGCATATTGCTTTTTTAGCTGCTTCACAACTGATGATTTTGTTTTGTTTTCATATGGATTTCAATTACCCTCCTCCCCGGGAGAAATATGAGTCCTCATATTGTACAAATCCATACAAGTATCGGGATTCGATGTCAAAACTACCCCTTTGTAGTCCCAATGTTACAAGACAATTCATGAGAAGATGCAACCTCTTACTGCTTGTTAAGATCAAGATCCACCTGCATGCAACTGCTGAGTATATGCAATCTCTAGTTACTGCTATTACTGGAAGTAATGACAGAACTACGGGTGCTTTTGTTGCCACCAGTAATTCTCTTGTATGCCGTGAGGATGCAAGTAAGGAGAAGGTTGGTCCTCTTATTATATACATCATGAGGAGAAGCTTGGGCTTTTATAGAGGTTTGCCAGTGAGAGGGAGAGACCACTAATGAGAGAGGGAGAGAGAGAGAGATCGTAGTTTGGTGTCAACATGATAAGCATCCCCAAGGTATTTCTCTAAAACTAAGGTTTGAGCTCAGTTTTTGGTGCGTTTCGTGGTAATTGAAATTGCAGTAAAATCATAACCAAACAATTGTAAAATTGTTTTCCCTTGAAACATAGTTTCGAGATAAAAAAAATTGATTTCAAGTATTTTTATTAAAAATATGTTAAAATCCACATAGAAAAACTATATTTATATTATTTTTAAAAATTATATCAACAATTCAACTGTTAGAAATGAAGGAGCTTTAGTAGGATATTTGAAACTGCATCTCAAAAATACTTTTGAAAAAAACTAAAATTTTTTATTTTTATTCTTTATTTCAAATTAAAAAAAAAATTAATATTTTTAGATCAATTTTATATATTAATGTCAAAAATATTTTTTAAAATAAAAAATTTAATTTAATATATTTTAAAATAAAAAATATTTTAAAAAATAATTTTAAGTGTACCCCTACCTCAACAAGAATATAAATCTTGCCGAGGCTTATCCAAACAAAAGGAGAAGGAGGAGCTCTTCGGTTTCTCTTCAAGGATTAGGGCCCACAATTCTTGCCCTGTGCTAATTACCTAGTCAGCCACCGGCCCAATACCAGGATCAACGGCATGGATCTATTCTATTGAAATGGGCCCCCAATTAACTTAAAATCATAAGCCTCCGGTAAATCCGGAAGACCTCTTTTTTCTCGCTTGTGGCACGTCACTTTTTGATGAGAGATCACCGTTCTTTTAACGAAGTTGCAATCAACGGTAAAAATTCAACGAGCATGTTCCTGTGCAAATATCGCCGTCAGATGAGAAGAAAGCAGCATCGTATCGGGTGGTTGACTGTTAACTGTTATTATTATTATTATTTTAAATTATGGTTAATATTAGTTTATCAAAATACCTGAAAATATCAATAAACTTAATTTAAATAAAAAATCATTTTTTTTAAATATTATTATAAAATCATCCCCCCTTCGGACAACGTAGGAAAAATAAAATTAAAGGCACTCCCCTTTACGTTTCATCAACGGTTAGAAAAGAAATAAAAGTGATGGCCCGTACCTCACATGTGCAGTATGAAAGGTATCATTTAATGGCTAAAATTCATGTGTGGTCCAAACAAAAGAATATTTTTTATCTGTGGAGCCCAAAAGTAAATGATAGCGTGATTTTTTAAATAAATATTTTTTAATTGCATGCTAAAATGAGAATTTTTTTTTATGGAAAATATATTATTTTACTATATTTTCAAATAAAAAATAAAAAATAATGTTTATTACAATTTGAAACTACTGGACATGATTTTAAAAACCATGTTTATTAGGCTTGGGAAAGACTCGGTTCCATGCTACCAATTACATTTTTTATATTATTTTATAATAAATAACATCATATTTTTATCAATATTAATATACATTTCAGAAATATTTTATATTCTCAATTCATATATTAATGATATTCTTTTTCTTTTTAATTCATGTAATATCAATATTTTTTTCATCAATATTAATATGTATTTCCTCTCGCTATAAGTACCTCTTTTCCTTGAATTTTTTTATCTACATTAATATTAATTTATTTGTTATTTTTTTCAATTTAAAAACTCCATCAAAATTAAAAAATTCACACTTATTTTATTTAAAAAATTTCAAGATTATATTTATAATATGATTTATACTGCTGGATCAAATATCTTAAATTAAAATTTTTTTATATTTTAAAACACGTTGTATATTTTATTTTATTTTACTAAAAGCATTTACATAAAATGTAGGAGTCACATAATGCATGTTTGGAAATATGATAAATATTATTTTTTAAAATGATTTGTATTCATAAATATATAAAAATAATAATTTTTATTTTTTAAAAATTATTTATTATATTAGTACATCAAAACAATCTAAAATAAAATAAATAATTTTAAAAAAAGTTTTGAAATTCTTTTAAAATCTCTTTGGAATCACAATCTCAAAAACCGGTAAGCTATATCGACGGTGCGGCATTGCTCTTGTTTTTATTTATCTTGCCTTTCCCCTCGAGGCAGGCAGAGTTCTCTGTTCTTTCCACTTCTTGAAAGGGTTTCAGTTTCTATTCCCTGTATCTTTGTCCACGCAGAATGAGTTGACTTGTCAGTAGCATAGAGAACTCTCTCTCCCGACTCGCCCACTCACTCGCTCCCCCCCTCCCTCACATTTATACCAAACTCAATAATTCAAAGCGGACGCAGTTTCTGGTACAGATCATGGAGCCATGAGGTGCATTTGCCACAGCAGTCGCTGCATGCAGAAGCAAACAAAATCACAAGGCACATGGAGCTCGCTCTTGGTAAAGAGCCGTAGTTAATGAAAACGGACCCTACTTCCTCACAATCATTTCTCTGGCGCATGACAAATTCCAAGCACTGCACCACCGCAACAAGTCTCTTTCAGGCAGGGAATCCGAAGATGTGTCACCATAAGTGTATTTGTACTCGTATAATTATTATGTCGATGGGCAAGGACAAGGACGCCCTAGCTAGCTAGCTAGCTAATTTGGCACCACAGTTATCAGCTCTTCACTGCCATCATAGATTGTCTGTCGTGCTGGTCTGATAAGGCTGGCTGTTCCGCCGTGACATGTCTAACCATGCTCGATCTTCTCGGTGTTAATTAAAGTAGGCCAACAAGAGCATAAGCACGTACTGTAGCTACATGGCAGATACTTGATTTGTTTTCTTGGAAGGAGAAATTGATTGTTTGGAGAGAAAACTGCCTGAGAAGGGCTGGTGTGTAGATATCAAATGCAGAGAGTCATCGTTGAAACAGTATATGGCGACTGGTTGGTGATAATATGATCAGTACAACGTACAAAGTTATTAAACCTCATCTCTTCTGTTGGATTGATTTGAAACCTGACTTATCTGCTCTAGCACTTAGATTTGTTTGTCAGAAAAACATTAACCAAGAGTTGTTTTAGATACCGTTTGTAGTTGAGATTAAATTATTTTAAAAAATGTTTTTTTATTTAAAAATATATTAAATTTATTTTTTATTTTTTAAATTATTTTTGATAATAACATATAAATATAGAAACACATTCAAGTGTTGTTCATGTATTTTTTAATAATGATAAGATCCAAATCATGTAAAAATTAATTTAATATAACTTATTAATTGAAGTTACGAGTTTGAGTTTTATAATTCTTAAAATCACTAGAAATTTATAATTAATCACTCATCTCATCACCTATAAAATTAGTTGATTTCTTTTATAGAAGTTACAAGTTTGAGTTTTATAATTTTTAAAATTACTAGAAATTGATAATTAATCACTAGTTTAATCACCTATAAAATTAGTTGATTTATCTCATAAAAGTTACGGGTTTAAATTTTATAATTTTTAAAATTATTAGAAATTAATAATTAATTATTCATTTTATCATCTATAAAAATAATTAAAATATATATAAATTAACTCGGACAACCATGTTATAAAAACAAGGACCAACTTAAGGTGCCCATCATAAATGTTAGCAATTGGATTCTGAAATCTATGAAAATATTTTTCTTGTGTCTCTTGTCTTATCTAATTTTATATAAATCCGAAATCAGGCATAATTCACGGGCATTTTTGGCACTATCAACCAAATAATTCAACGAGAGCTCTCGGAGCCTATTTAAAACAAACGGAGGCTTTGACAAAACTATAAAAATATTATTATTTTCTAAACAAGTCTGACAAATAGAATCTTAAACAACATTTCATCATGTATTTATAGTTTTTTTTTCTGGTCAAGTGAGAGTAATTTCTATTTTATAAAATATATTTATTCATTTTTTATTAAGTGGAATGGCTTTGAGTTATTTGACCAGGGGAGTTTTTGGGAAACGTCATTGAAAAGTTTGAATTTTATTTTCTTGAAAATTAAGATAATTTTGGTGTGATAATGTTAAAATTAATTTTTTAAAAATAAAAAATATATTATTTTAATATATTTTTAAATAAAAAATATTGTAAAAAACAAATTAAAAATAAAAACACCGGCTTTTGATGTCCTAGCTAAAATACTGCCAAAAGGTGGATTTGATTGCATTGGCAGGTTCAATTCATTGATGGAGGGAGGAACCTCTGGTGTAAGGGTATTTATTACGTTCACATCCCTTCCTTCTAGCTCAACCCCCACCATATCTTTACCAGACAAAATTATATAGCAATAAAAGAACTGGCACTTGGAGTACTGAGCAGCGAGTCAGGCAAAGAAAACACGCCATGGATTGTTTTGTCGGCAAGAAAAAGAGCAACCAATGCGAGAAAGGTCTAAGGGGGTTGACAGAGAAGGTAAGGCTTTTCCAAGAGGAAATGAAAGCAGTAATGTACGAGAGAGAGAAAGAGACCAGAGCTTATGAGAGAGACATGGTGGTTTTTGCATTCAAGGAAGCAGAGTGGAAGCAGGAGAGGAAGAAGCTTAAAGAGGAACTAAAGAGATTGAGAGAGGGAGTGGAAGAGAGAGATGAGAGGATTAGGGTTATGGAAGATAGGTCAGGAGAAGATAAGAGTGAAAAAAATGGAGGATTCTTGGGGACTCCTGCCTTCCTGGTGGAGCAAATGAGGGAGGAGAGAGCGTGGCGCGACGAGGCTGTGGATAAGTGGAAGAAACTCTATCTTGCCATCAAGGCCGAGCTTGATGATCTCATTCAGAAGACTCACCGTGGTGCATCTCTCTCCTCTTTCCGGACTCGCACGCACACCCACACACTCTCACGCTTGCCCATGCACTCATATAATATCCCTGTCGGTATTCCACTGTTAGGTTTTGATTTAATGATCAATCTTGAGTTTTCATTAAAATTCAGTGATTACTATTTTATTTAAATTCAGTTTATGTCGGTGCCGGCATTTTACACAAGCCCCTGCATGATTGCATGAATCATGTTCATCTTGGAAATTCACAAACATAACTATTGGACATTGGCAAACCCTCTAGATTCCCTTTATTTCATGCAATGTTGTCATCTTCAATGTCAGAGTGATTCATGAGGGGGTGGGCTATATCCTCTTCTTATCCGTGCATCAATGCAATTTCTCTCAATGCAGCACAAACCTGAAAGTTGAGCACATAGCATCTGCTACTAGAATCGGCATGCACTACAAGTTCCTTTTGTCAAACATCCCAAAAAGTTGATTGGAGTTTTCCAACAATGGGCCCGAATTTATGTTACTGATTCTGTTGATGATAAAGCATCAGTGTATATGTGGCTGACATCTTTTCACATCTAAAGTCGTTACTGTTTTTCCACATCATCGTGATGAAGCTTGTGGGACTACTTTTTGGAAAAAAGAATTGGAGCATTTACTTTTGCTATCCATGAATATGCGGAAACAAAATCCAGGATTATAGACCCATCATGACCATATTAAATCGATTCTAATAAATGATATTGAATATCGATCTGAGTTACTGTTGAGAGTTGTGTTTTTCTCTGGTCTACTGATCAATGCTAGCAGTACACTAATTAAGAAACTACGACAGTACAGAAAATAGTCAATGAATGACACTAATTTATAGTTGCAACTCGGTTTTGCAGGAGATGGATTGTACTGGAGAGCAGAGGAAGAAGAAATGATTGAGGAGCTAAAGATGGAAGTGAAGGCCAAGGAGGGGTGTATTGAGGAGCTGAAAGCACGATTAGTTTTTGTGGAGAACGAGGAATACAACAGGGCAAGAGAGGTCGATATTCTGCGGCAAAGCTTGAAGATCATGAGCAGTAGGAAGGCATCAGGCTTTTCTCTTAGCAAACCCAATTCAGCACTAGTGAAAAAAGATAGAAAAGCATAACTAGCTTTACTAGTGAAAACATATAGTCGAATATCGATAGACTCTGTAATTTTTATAAGTCAGCCCGAGCAAAGATCGAACCAACTTTGCATTACTAAAACACTCTACTGTAATTGGACAATGGACTTCAATTTGTTCAAGACCTCCACAGCTGAGGATTTTGCCTTGATGAAAAGATGAACAAAGAATATGAAGGTAGACCAGGAAAAAAGAAGTTGCTGATGAATAGTATTTTGATATGTTGTATGAAAATGTGATCTGAATTTGAAAAAATGTTTGCTGTACAGGCACATTATTCCCTACCCCACCCTGGATTAAGTCTGCCCATGTATTCTTTTGATGGGTTTCCTATAAGACTAGCAGACTGTTATAAGATATGATGCCCGATGATATCAGCCGAAGAATTATTTCAGGCACTGATTAAAGGAACGTACACGAATATACTTTGGCTGCTAGCGTTCAGATGTTCCTGCCTCCTTGGCTGGTTGAGATGCTATCTCTTCCACTGCTTTCTACCCTTTCCAAAGGCTGGTACTTTGATCTTACGTTCTGGAAAAAGAAAAACATAAATAGATTAATATCTGAAAAAGCATGAAGACTGGTAATTATGTAAAGCCTGTGGGAATACTTAACACAAGCAGTTTAATAAATGGACAAAAGACCGCAGAAGGAATCTCTCCAAAAATGCTGTATTGAATATTTGTAGGAGGATGATAACTACCGATTGTGTAAAAGCTTTAAGGGGCACAGCTGCGTGCAACTTTTAATTGATTGGCCACATTTACCACATGTAACCATCAAGGAAATCAAACATATTATTTACTCTGATCAACTGGATGAAAATAATCATTTAACAAAATGATATGTACCTCAAGCAGTGTGATGTAATAGAAATCCTCCATATGTTGCATGAGCCCACTTCCATCTCGAATTGAACGGAATATATTTATTTCAGTTTGCAGTATTTTCTCAATGAGCTCCTTCTCACCTTTCATCTGCTCAAAATAGTCACAGCCAATGCTCACTAATCATATTGGTATTTCATACGACTATAAACATGAGAAACCAAATGCTGCCTGCATGGGCGATGTTTAAGAAACTAGTCTTATTATTATCACTGTTCTAACAAGATCCTAAAACTCTTTCATCAATATTCAGAACGTATATTATTCTTCCTCTCAACTTGCACTGGGAACCCTTTTGCCAATGACTAGTCAGTTTAGGAACCTCTAAATCAATTTAGGATCCACTATCTTCCAATCAAGCAAATATAGAAGGGACCATTAATATCGATCACAGAGCATGAACAACAGATTAGAGAGGTATAATTAATTGCCAAAATACTATTACTAATATATAATTTTTTGTAGGTTCTCACATCAACGAGTTTCTCTTTGTTAATATGAGTCGGATAGATTTCAGTTTCCTAAACCTTTGCATCTGGGTCAACCATACAAATAATTAAGATGTGGAGCAAAAAAAATGGAGCATGATTAAGAGCAAGAAACTTACAAATTCACTGACAACAACATCTGGTGTGGACTCCCCAATGAAATCACCTTGGTAGCCATCTTTCAAAAGCTCCAAATTTACCTGAAAAGCAAATTTAATACTTATATATTGCGACCGGTACTCATAAGCTAATTCTTAAAAGAAAAATAATCAATAATGGAAATTGTCACAGGTTCACAATATCCCTTCCATTTGCAATGTCAACTACAGTCGAAGAGTTAGTATTGTCAACTACACAGAGATCTTTCATATATATTTAATTCTTTTTTTTTTTAATTAAAAATCAAGAAATCTACCTGTGAGTCAGTTAGAGAGTTTTGAGTCCTGGCCTTTTTTTATCAGCTGTGATGAATAACTTACAAAGGAGTATACAATAAGAGTTGGAGGACAAACAACAACTTCAACCAAATACATCAGACATGAAAATTCACTAATTCCACTTGAGCTAAATTATGAAACTCTGATCAGATAATACAGATAGATAAGATCATTTCAAAAACAATAAGAAGCTAAAGAATGAATGTAAGATTTTCTTGTGATGCATAAATTCTCCAAAGAAAATAAATGTTGCCTGAAGCAATCGAGGTGTAGGTTTCAAAGGAATGCATTAATTCTGCTTCCCTTGCATGCCTGAAGAAATCAACACGCAGTTTTCTAAGGAATGCCTGTTGGGCAACAGCAACAGTAAACTGCAGAAAGTTCTCAGGCACACAAGGGAAATTGAGTCACTGAAAAACTCAGATTAGTAAATGTGACAAATTCAGAGTTCTGAGATGAATTAGATTCAATGACAGGAAATGGAATTCAACAGACAAATCTTGAATTTAAAGAGGATGCCATCTATTCCATTATGGAAGAATAATGTAGAATATATAATATGCATTTCCGGAGACCAAAGGTTAATTTTACAGCATGCAGCAACTTTCATATGGTTTCAGGGAGTGTAAGAAAAAAATAAAAATAAATCACCCACCAAAGCATCTTCTAGTTCTCCAGTTGCCAGATACACAGGTTGAGCTACATGGCAGTAACCCATCAAGCGAGGAACAGTTGGCACAATGTCTCTGTGGTTCACAACCCTCCAGCTATCTTTAACTTTCTGCAAGTATATGCACGGCCAGTCAAAACACTAATCATGGTTTTTTAGTGTCCAAGACAAGAATAGGTGTAAAAAGACATATCTCTATAAGTACACTCTTTCTACCTTTTTATCTCTAAATAGTGGAATCTTGCATTATCTACCTTTCTAAGATCATTTCAGATCAAAGCTAATACTGAATTTTGCTTGTTGGAAAGTGGTCTGACGAGTTCCTCTATTACCCCCCCAATCCAAAAATGTGTTTTCTATGGTCACTGTATTCTCGACTTGTCGTTTTATTTTCCCAATAGTTATACAATGCCAAAAGACTTTCTTGATTAGGCATGATTGGAGGTAAATTTATATTTTGTGGAATTACGGAAAATCAAATACCGTTTTGATTGTAGAAATGGAACTAGTTATGAGATTGATCAGGGCTTCTTCCATGCAAGAGTTTTGAGATTTTATGTCTCTGTGATTCCATGCCGACTGTGTAACTAGCATTTATTGAATGTTTATTCCTACTTTTTTTGCCATTGTATTCACCATAGCATTTTAGTCCAGAACATATTTAAGCATCATAAAGAGGATCTGATTTGACTAATGTTCTTATGTGTTCCATCTTCTTACACACACACACTCAATGTCACATATGTATATGTTTCACACTTTCCTAAGCATCATGAACACACAAGTTTGCTGTACCAGGCCATGAGACCCAAAGGAAATGAATGCCAAAGCCAGCAATGCATCATTTTTGCCCACCTTAAATGCAGAAAATATGAAGGGAAGGGAAGGGATTTCTATCAGATAAGCAATTGGGTGAAAAAATTAAACATGTATGTGCATTGAGTTTAAACTGAAGCAGACTAATAACTTTGAGAGAGTAAGAAACCAAGAAGAAGCAGGGCCAATTCTCATCAGTGTAACCTACCAGAAGAATGACAAGCAACTGGGTGAAAAAATTAAACATGTGTGCACATTGAGTTTAAACTGAAGCAGGCTAATAACATTGCAGAAAGTAAAAAACTGAGAAGCAGGGACAGTTCTCATCAATGAGATGATAATTAGCCTACTAGAAGAATGAGAAGGTTTTTCTTTTAAGTGAATCCCAGAAAAACAAATAAGGTAGACATATAAATTGACGAGCATCATCAATTAAGGCAATAGATACCAAGTCAAGAAAAACTCGGTAAGAATAGCGACTGCTAAAAAAAAAAAGAATGAGAAAATTACAAGTAAACATAATGTACATTTCACAGAACTCTCTTGTAGCTAAAGAAAATTGAAAGACCACACTTGTATGTCAGACATGACACGATAACCTAGTGGAAAAGTATCTCAACTATTAAACTAAATCATTAGATGCATCAAAGGGGACGTTGAAGCCACTTGCACATTTTTCTTTTTGTGATTTTTTTGGAGCTAGAGAGGAGATCCATGCAATTTCTTTGAGCTGCATGGAGATTCATAAAACTTAACCCACAGCATTTGGAAGTTAAAACGTACAGTACTTGTCATGAGATCTATACAGTGTATCATGGGAGCTCACAGTCACAGGATAGTAAAGATATCTTATAGAAACCAGCTATACATGGATGTCCAGCATTCTTCTTGGGTTTTCCTATAATTTTGCTGTAGTTTTAAACAAGAATATTTATAATACATCTTCATGCAAACGTTGTCAGAAGATCAATATTAACTCGACTAGGTCTCAATTCCAATCTAAGAAGGGTCGCTACATGGATCCGTCTCCTCCATTCATCTCTGTTATGGAGTCAATAATCACGGACTTCACTTTTTGCAAGTTCTTGAGACTCCAGAACATCTTATATCAATTCAGCCCATTCCCCACATGCATAGAGGCAAAATATTGATGTGGAATAAGAAAAAATAGTTTCCTTTTCAATATGTTATGAAACTACAGGAATATGAAAAGATTCTAAATAAAAAAAAATCATATCCTTTCATAGAAGCAGAAAACAAAAGGAAAGATGCACCAAAGATCAATTTGTAGTACATGTCTAATTGAACAAAGAAATCCAGAGAAATAAAATTAGAAAGAAGGAACCAGTTGCAGCTTTTAAGAAATGTGAACTAGTGTTGTGTATAGCGAGCAAGCAATATAACCACATGTAAATTATATGATAAAAAGTGCACCCCCATCATGATTTCACTTCAAGTTGTCCCAACATGAAAAGGGAGAGTTGCAACCCACCCATATAAAAGAAGCTTCTTGTAATTGACAATAACCTTAGCTACAATTAAAAATTTACAGTTACCTGATTATAAGCTTCTGCAAATTTTTTGTTACCAACTCTGGGAGATCCAAAGTTATACATAGTCACAGAAATTGCACCACGCCTAAAATACAAACAGAAGTGGAATTCAATGTATAATTGCATAATCTGTCAAAAGCGCCCACATGCAAATGCAATGGACTCACCAGGCACTAGTAAGTAAGAGAAGGATGAACTTACTTTACTAGTTGACTTGATGAAAGTTCAAGAGCAAGCAGGGTAGCCAATGCACCACCCAAACTATGACCAGTTACATAGACATGCCATTTAAATGCTGGCTCAGCTCCATTATCTCTGTCAACATCGATTTCACATTTCAAATAACAAATCTATAGGAATTTGCAAAGTTATTTTTAACATCACTCTGCTTTGAATGTAATGAGAAAAAAAGAACAGCAACACCTATTCCCTTATGTGCAATGGAAAATAGCTGCATTAAAGCGAATACAAGAAACCACAGCTAGTGACTACCAGATGATAGATCTGCAAACTTATCTCATACATGTAAGACAAAATGTTGCAGAAATTTGAACCAAATTTCAAGATAAGAAGAATGACAATCCATTTTTTTTAATAGGTACAAGGTACAGAATGTCAAGAATGTATTTGACATTACATGTTTAAGTTTTTAATCATACAAGCATATTAAAAAGCATCACCTCTTCGTGTATAATTTAGTTGTGCACAAGCCAAAAACTATATGGCTTGAAAATACAGTTACATGCCCCTATAAAGATGCATGAACTTGTGTGCCAATGCATCATTGGAGGCAAGAATACCAGAAAGTTCACTTCAGAAAAAAAAAAAAAACCACACCAATCACATGGACTATTAATTAGCAAAAGGACCCAGTGAAACCAGCACTAAATGACTAAACAAAGGAATAAGTTTAGCCAAACTATATTTGCTATTAGAAATGTGTATGCACTTATATCTTAAAGTATGATATAACACTGGTTGTTGCCCTAGAAGATTCTTTAAGATTTTGAAAGAGAAGCATAAGATAGTTAAATAGGATTAAAAGCACAACTTACAAGTAGCTAATTAATAGTTTAATGATAGAGATGATCCGTATCCTGACTGAATCATAAGCACTTAAGAAACCACTATGAACCTGAGAAATTTGTAGCACAATCAAGAATATCATAATCATTGACAGAAGTAAGAGAGAAATTGCACATGTTACTAGATGTATTCCAAAAAATTACCAAATATACATATCATTTGCGCACCTGAACTTCTTGTTTAAAATCTCCACCAATCCTTTCAGGATTTAACCTACAAAAGTAGAATGATGGTTAGCATAGAAATTATGTATAATAAAAATAAATAAATTGAGAAATGATAAAGAAACATAGTTCATGCAAATCAATTCTAGAGGCTCTAAGCTGAAAAGGCCAAATTACAAAATTTTAAGAGAAAAAAATGTTTCAATAAAATGCAACTAGCAAATTGAATTTGACTATGTATTGTGGAAATACAATACAATATGCACCATTTAGTCATGGAATTACGATGCAATTACTTCATCATTTATCACTCACTCTCCCATTCCCAATGTCTTAGAAGCAAGAGAAATTTTGCTACAAGCAACGAAATTCATCGCATGCGCAGATCCATGTCCATCAAATTAGTAAGTGCACTATTCTCTCAAAATGAAACTGCAACACAAGTTACACACACAAACACACCGACCAGAAATGAATTACCAAAATGAAACAAACAGATCCATGCATTTCTCTGGGTATGTGTGTGAACAAGGCATGATAGGAATAGGTATTTGACATTACCCAGTAGGAACTACCATTAAATCAGTTCGCAAATCCTTCCATCTTACCTGAAGAAAAAAAAAGCAATTTAAATAGAAAGCTAGATGACCCAACAACACTTAAAGAAGTATAAAGTTTAACATACTTGTTCTGTGCCCCTGAAAGCAACAACCAATCTTTTCCTTGCAATGTCACGCCAAATTGCCACCTGCACCTTCCAACAACTTAGTGATAAATGAAATGTAACCTTGTGGTGTTTCATCACGAATAATGAATTCACAAGATTATTACAAGGAAGATGGCTTGTTTCAAAGATATAAAGATATCACCTGTGTATCTGTGGATGCGTTGTCTAGAAAGCATATCTTCTCAAATTCAGACTTGATAAAACTTGAATGGCCAAGTGAAGTAGCAAGCATTGCCCAAGCCTCCATAGCACTCTCAGCAGTAGAAAAGAGTACTTTCATTTCCTCAGAATTCTTGTCTTCCAATGCGGTTCCATTCGAAGAGCTAATTAGCTTTTCACTATCAGAAGAACTCTTTCCTAAAACATTTTCTTCCTTATTTAATTTAGAAACAGCAGTGGTCAAAACCATCCATGCTCCCAGAACAGAGTCAGTTTGCCTTAACAAATCTTGTGTCACCTTCTTTATTTCTGGAAGTGAAGATTGAATCTTGCTTATGGTAAGCGGGGCACTTGCTTTATCACTGTCCACCTTCTGACCCTCTGGAGTTGCAAGCCCTGACTCAATATAACCCGCTTCGGCAATCTTTTGTGACTGCATTCCAATTCTACTCAATAAGTCAAATTCATCCCACTTTAATTCTAGAGAAACAGAAAAACCAAGTTTCTGTGCAACAGTTTGGCTGATAACATCAGCAAAGCTCTTCCAAAATTGTTTATCTGATTGTGTAGCTTCCCCAGCTTCTGTGGCACCCCAATTACTTGATAAGTCGTTATCAGCTAGGGATAAAACTAAGTTGCTGTCTCCATCACGGTTCGTGTCAACCACAGGGACTTCTGTTGCATTCTCTGTGTCTGAAGGCAAAGGCATGTCCAACACAGCCAAGTGGTTGGAACTTGCTTCACCCAAATTCTTACTATTTGAAACTTGATCCGCCCAAACATATGGAACATTAAATGACTTCAACTGCCCAAAAGCATATTCTACAAACTGACGTGCTGGCATAGTTTCTGAGCCAACAACCATTTTTAGAGCAGATTCAAAACCATTTTTGCGAAGAAAATCTGAAACAAAGGGGAGCCTCCACGACCTTTTTTCTCCATCAATTTCATCAAAAGTTTTGTATTTAACCTGAAACCTTACAAGTAGCAAGTGTAAGTGATGCAAGTTCAACAACAACAACAAAAAAGTCTACATTGGCAATAGATGGAATAAACATTAACAGGTACAACTATAAAGCTATTTTTTTTTTTATCAACTTAAACCACTGATTTTGGCGCAGGAGAAGTCTTGACATGACTTAAAAAGCATTAATCTACTATCAACAATGTTTCATTTGTTTTGTTTATTAACCAACCTTGATAACCAATGATAGGCTGCCAAGTCTCTGAATAAGGAGAAAAACAGTACAAAAAAGATCTCTGACTGTTTCATTTGTTTTGTTTATTTATTTAATGCGGAACTGTCAACAATGTTTCTCTGACTCAAGGAATTCTTTCAAGATTTGGGTTTTAAAATGGAAAATTAAAATAAGAAGAGAAACGAAAGAAGAACAAGCAAGATTGGGAAAAGACGTGAGCTGCTAACCCAACACCAAATTTATCAGAAATTGTTTCACAGCAGAACCTAAGAAAATATACAAAGAGGAAATCAACATATCACATGAGGTAACTATCTTGAGTACGACATTGAATACCATGGACTATGTCATTATTAACTTAGTTGACTAAAAGTTTCTTTCTATTAACACTCAAACTGCATTGTCATTATACAAGCAAATGGCAGTCAACATCAGCAATAACCATCAATTACTAGAACTACAAGAAGAAAGCAGGCCTAGCAATAAGTATATAGCAATGCATTAAATCCATTAAAAAAATCTTGGTAGAAACTTGACATGCCAAGAACCCTCTAATGATTAAGAAAAAAGAAAGAGAAGTTTAACAAAAATCTTGCATTTGCAAATCATGCAGAGACTTTATTTGAATTCAAATAACGTCTCTGCATGTTGCTCAAAGAGAAACCAACACCTTACTCGAAGCAATGATCCATATATCCATGTCAACCAGAAGGTGCACTGAAAGAAAGTTTAATATTCTCTCAAACGCATGTGAGACAATCCTGTATACTTGATTCAAAGAAATAGCTTAAACTGTGATTTGATGCCTCAAAAAAAGATTGAGTTATGTTGAAGACACTCTAATTTGAGAAACTACGACGGGCCATATCATGATATTACTGGTCTAACCTACCAAGAGCATCAAGATTAACAAACATGAGATTGTTGATACCCAACTACCACATGGAGCAATTTTCAGTTGACTAGTTTTGACCAAACAAAACCTGATCAATCACAGAACATGGCATGAGCAAACATAAACCATTACTCACACAAAATAAATGCTGTTAGACTGGAATGTTAATATATTTTGAGAC
Source organism: Salix dunnii (assembly GCA_015731905.1). NCBI lineage: Eukaryota > Viridiplantae > Streptophyta > Magnoliopsida > Malpighiales > Salicaceae > Salix > Salix dunnii. The sequence goes on along the minus strand of CM027668.1, from coordinate 3,784,747 downwards.
TTTGATGTACAAAATCCATTGGTTTACCAAGACTTGGAGGGAAAAACCAGCAAGGATTAATAGCAAAAACAGCCCGATTCTAACAACACATCATTTCAAAGAGCATCTATCTTTACTCTTGTTAAACTGTTCTCACTCTTCCATTTTTTAATGTCTATGATACCTTCAATTATACTCTTTCTAGACCTTTACGACCATGCTTGAAGATATTGCTCATGATCCATAAGGCTTTTTTTAAGCTTGCAACAACCTTCACACTGATTAACTTCTCATTACCACCATCTTCCATAAAACTGAGTTTAGGAAAACACACACAGCAGTGATCATATCAACACGACTCGTCGAACATTAGATTTCAGAGAAACTTGCAACCCAGAAATGCATGTTCATTGTTTCACCAAACATAGACTTAGTTTGTGCCTTTCACCCTACACTATTTTTCTTTCCCCCCATAAGGACTTTATTTCCTTTTTAAGGACCTCATCTCTTCTGATGCCTTCCTATCATGTTTGACATATTTTCTGCAAAATTATCAGGTGAATAAATTAGCTAGGGTTCCAGAAACACAATAGAATGGAAATTAAAGAACCACCTGAAGGAGAATAAGAGATGACATTTTAACCAAATGGCGACACCCAGACAGAAATTATAAATTGAAAGAAAGAAAAGTGATAAATAAAATGTAAACTTAATGTGAAATAAAACACAACAGGCAGCATTATTACCCTGAACTTGGTGGACCTCCTAGCATCACATAGCAATGTTTGTACACTTTTAAGGTAGCCACTCCTTTATCCACGTTGAAACACCATGCATTAAATGATAAATGGTATTATCAAAGTCAAAAGAGGAAGAAATATGAAAAAAGAAAAAAGAATAGAAGCAGGAAGACGTGATTAATACTCTAAGAGCATGCAGATTTCAAAAGAAATGTGTTTTTATGATATAACAAGCAGCAATATAAAAGTTTTTTTTTTTTCTCAAAGAATACACATCGAAGTGCAATCCATGTATAATATAGCTGAAAGGAGGCTAAAGTTTTCCAACCTATTGAAAAACTCCAAGAGGATTCTTATGTTAGTCCCATGTTTGGATGTGAGCTTAAATCACTATATTCATAGTCCTTCATTATGACGGATAAGTAATCAATTTTCAATACCCAATTAACGGAAAAACATCATACAGTCTTTAGGATTAGGAAGTTTCGCATATTCAAAAACTTCCTAGCATTGACCCTTGTCAGGGAAATTCCCATCAAACAAGATGCAATGGTAGATGGCAACATAACCAAACTCTGAAAAAAATGAAAATCTTTCCATGCCAATTCTCTTAGCACTTCTGCATTGAAATTCAAATTCAGGACGTGATTCCAGAAGTGATGCTTTAAAATTTAGTATAGTTGAACGCATTGTTGTCATCAGACTCGATGCAACAATAAGCTGAACTTGTTTGAGCCAGATCAAAATGTTTAGGATGTTAAACACTGATATGTTTAGAGCTACAGACCACCATTCCCATAACTCATTGACTAAAAAGCAATTCCGGGGACCTAAAGATGGATATTTCCAGGAGTTCATTTCATAAGGACACTGAAACTCTTAGATGTAGCCACAAACCAAATAAGTTGTGTGATAATCCTATTTTTTTATTTTTAAATACTAAAAACATGTTAAATTTCCCAATAATCAGTATTAGGTGAAACAAGATGTCATCCCTGCATGAATCTTTCTGCTGCTAATTGTTTTAAATTTAAACCAGAGCTTGATGAGTAAGCCATGTTGAGGTGGAAGACAAATAACAGACTCAAAGGGGGGAAATTTTATACAATTCCTTGGAGATTTAAACTGTTCTTAAAATTTTATTTCACTGTAAGAACTTACCTCCAACTGCAACTTTCCACCACCGCCCATCCCTTCCAGTTCTACCACCACCTCATGCAAGTTTCCTGGAAAGGCACAAGTCATTTAATAATTTTGATAGAAAAAGGTATGCAGTCCACATAACCAAACTTCATCTGCTTGCTTTCATACACGTCAAATGAGCTTGTAATTGCAGAATTAAACTTGCACACTTCAGTTCATGCAATGAAATATCTTTTAGTAAGTGCAATCATCAATCTAACAGCAAAAACATTGTGCTAATTATTATTAAACTTGTACTTGCCAATAATCACTGATCCAAGTATAATGACAGGTAATGACACCTTTTCCCAAACAGTTCGGTGCATGCACAAATTTTATTGAATCCTTACCATCACAGAGGCTTTCCAGAGTAATGCTTGTGTTACCCATGCGCTTGTGTGGAGTTACAAGGTTTGCATCCCAAGCTGCAACCTGGAGCTCGAAAACACATTACAAAGAATTACTTGTGAGTTGCAACTAAATATAAAAATGATCTGATCACATCCTTCAAATTTATGCCTCGGATCATGCATTTGTATTGCACAAGAGACTTCAGTCCTAATTGGTCTGAACAAAATCATCACCAAAAATGTCATTAATAACAAACTAGTAGTGGAGGTAGCAGACTAAAAACAGGAATAAGATATGATAATTAATGGAGATAAAGGCACAATCCTTAATAGGATACCCTTATGGAATAAAGAGATCCTGTGAACCAATAGTTTAAAAAGAATATCCCAAACAAGGATGATCCAGTCTGGTCAGTCCAACATGATTATAACTGCAAGGCATATTGATGGATGAGTGTGTGAAGGTTAATTTAAAGTTTAATGCCAAGTCATAATTGGCAAGAAGGGCAACTAATGCACAGTTACCTGTAAGCCCTCTAGTGAGTGATGAAAGCTACTGGAGAACATTAACTATATATGCAAAAGGAGAACCCACACATTCAATACTGCATGCACCTGACCATTTGGGCAATTTAAACAACGCTGCCATATACTTTCTAAAAAACTATAACTGTGCAATTATGCAGAGAATGTTTCCCCGAAGATGATTCCACTTTGAATACAACAATCCATTCCGAGCCATCCTCAAGAAGTAGCAGGCCTCACATCCACAACAATACGATGTGAGGTACCGCCTAGATCTAGAAGCCAGTCTTTAAAAATTCACATAGTAGAGAAAATAAGTTTATGAGATAACAGACACCTTGTACAGCCATTTCTTCGAACTGTGTAGATGTATACACGGTGGGGATTAATATTTAACTAGACAAAAAATTTCAGGAGAAAGCAATCCAAACTGTAGTGCTGGAAGCATTATATTTTATTTAGAGACTAAACGGTCAAACATTTTGGATTTAGAATGAATGAGATTTGCCAAGGACATATTCTTTCAATAACTAAAATACAGTTATTAAAGAGCAAAAAGGGAGGAACACTCGTACGTGGGGAGTATCTATGAGGTGGGGGCTTAAAGATAATACAGAAAACCCTCCCACTTGAGACAGGTGAAAAAGAAGTGGGAGAATAAAAAAAAGAAATTAACAAGTAAAAAACTGAGATCTCGATTAAAAAGCATCGGTCCTTGATCCCTATAAATGTTGGGTTGTTCCTCTCATTCGACTCCAATTTCCATATTTTCCTTTCTTATAAGAATCTAGAGATGATTTGTTGAGTAAATAAGACACTTGTAAGGGATATTCATGCTCATTTTTCAAATGACTATAATAAGCACTAGAATTTTTTAGCCAAGTATGCAATTGGAATTTGCTCATTCTTGTGCTCAAGTCAAAACATCAGCTAGAAAGAATGATAAAAAGGGTATAGGAATGTGCCCCCAGCACACTCGCATATGAGAAACAAACTTATAAATTCAGAAGGAATAAGTATTTACCTGAAGATTTTTGGTCGGAGGCAGTTTAATATTAACAGTAAAGTCCTCATTCCAAGTTGGCTTCTTTGTCCTGCCATCATTGAATGATTACTTGTAACAAATTCTTTTTAAATTGTTAAACAGTTCAAGAACAAACTTGTAAGATTCTGCTGCTTCTGCTAGATCACAACTATGTGTGCACAAAACATGGACCTAATTTCCAGTCCATAAGACTATTCTGCAGTCCTAGCTCAACCATCCTCACAAATTTCATATAAACAATGGCCATTACTCAAGCAGACCATAATAGCAAATATAGTACCACCTGGAACCACGTTTCTTTGTGTTCCTTCTCCAAAAAAGAGGGTACAACTACATTAAGTAAGGAGCAAAAAGCCATTTTAATGTGAAACATCAAGGATTGACCAAAACCTTGAAGAAAAAAGGCAATAGTATTGTGAGGCTAACACCAATCTATCATTTACCTTGGTAATCTGCATTTCTGTTAGAGAATAATATAAATCATATTCTAGGACCCCAACTATCAGCTTAAACTTTTAGGTGAGATAGTTCCTTAATAGTTTCTTTTCCAGAGGAGATTGTAGTTACTAGATTCAATAAGGCATAAAAAAGTTTCAAGATGCAAGTTGTATCAAGGATCGACAAAATTCAATACAATGGCAAATAGGAGTGGTAAACACTAAAACTACCACTCTCATCAGGGTTGCCAGTTTCGTTTCGTTGCGGCCGAAACGTTTTGTACCAGTTAAGAAAATGACACAAAACAACGACGTTTTTACTTCGTTTTAAATTCTAGCTCATTCTTGATTTTTCAGTCAAATACCAGCCAAAACGCACAGGTATCATTTCACCTATGCCATTTCGGCTAAACAGTATTTTTTAAAATAATAAATAATTTTACAATATCAATCATATCTCTTAATCCGACCGTTAGATTGAGATGAAATTTTACGAAGAGTTTCTTGACATATTTATATATATTATGTTAAAATTTTAAAGCAATCAGACAGTGTAATGATCTTGGGAGATTAATGATGACATTCTCGTAATAATATACATGTTCATAATTTTGTTTAGAAAAATCATTTTATTGTCTTTTTTTAGATTAAATTGCACAATTCTAAATAATTTTATTTTTGGATTTGAACTGATTTTTTTAATTAATATATTTAATTATATATATACATAAATAATGCAACCCCGAAACTTGCCGAAACCGAAACATTTCATTCTAATTGGAAAAACAAAACACCAACCGAAACAAAATTAACAACCTTTCTCTCAGTAACAAATTCCAGACACCAAAAAATAAAACAAGTGCATTAAAACAAATAAAAATCAAATTGGAATGAATTCCAAGCAAGTTTAAGCAAACAAAACAGGGTTCATAAAGATGAAGTATAACAAGAGAAAATATAGAAAATGGGGCATATACCATATCAATTATTTTTTTTCTAATTTTACACTTCAAAGAAGGATTTCTAATAAAATAAGAGAATTAAACGAAATTCAGGTAAAAGTTTCCTTTCAAATATTTCCTGCAGAGTTAATGAAATTTATCATTCATTCTCAGTTCCATAAGAATCTCACATCCCCGTGAATGCTGCTGTGAAAAGTTTGTAATTTATACTAATTATTGTCTAATATTAAACAGAGGAGCAGTCAACCACCATTTCAAGCTCAACTCCAATTGTTAAGTTCAAAGGAGAAAGAAGAAAGCGCATGCTTTTAAAGTGCATAAAATTTCAAGATAATGAAAATTTTGAGCAGGACACAGATTCAACCTTAAGATTCAGTTTGTGTGTGAGAGAGTGAGTGAGATGGAAATTTCAATAGCTTACCCCCACTTGACCTTGCTTTTGACAACCTGACCATCCAGTTCCATAACCACATAAGGATCACTTGTTCCCTGGAAATACACCCGCAGTTAGATAAGTAAAGCTGTAAATATCAAAGGCAGAATGTGTGACTTTGTCAGTTCATATAAAACTTGAATTCAAGGGAGGGGGGGAACCAAAAGAAAACACCAACTGGTTAGGGCTGTGCTTATGTGTTTCCAGTTGCACAAGCTTTCCATGTAGGTAAGCATAAAAATTTGCACATAAATCCTATTTCTCATTGCAACAAAGGATAAATACAATGACGCACCCATGGATCCATGGCTGGCAAATCAAAACCTTTTTTCAATTTTATAAACAACTGGCCATCATATATCTCGCGTACAAGCGACCTGCAGACATATCAATCAGATTTCATGAGAGAGAAAAGGAGTCAGGGTAGACCTATTAGTTAGATGCATCTTCTCTTCAACAACGAAGAGAATAAGTAATGAATGTTTAAACCTCAAGTATTACTAAAAACTAATAATCACATACTCTGAAAGATACACAGTCTTACAATCTGCAGCATCAACCTCGCGCTTCCCGACATTTTCCTGATTACAAAAAAAAACAAACACACCAAATAACCATCAAATTACTTTGATTTTGTTACCATGAATAGCAAGAGAGCAAAACAAGTGCCTATTGAATTTCAATATATTTTTTTTTTCATGTGATCTTGTGGAAATTTTTATTTTCAATTAAGACTTAAAAATTGAAATTAAAAATGAATCAAGTATTAATTACAGGGACGCTAGTGTAGGCTTCGAAAGCGAAACCAGCAAGAACTACAGCTAGATTGATATCAAAAGGAGGCCGTTCCATCTCGTTCTCTTTCTTTTCTTGAACGGAAACCTCGTCAATCTCCGTATTATTTGTATTGTTCGCTTTAATAATACTCGACGAGAAAACTCCATGTCCGGTGCCTCGGTAATGCTTCTTCTTCAAAGTTAAAAACCTAGCTTTCCCGGAAAGTGAAAACGGAAACCTCCAGTAAAAGTTCAAATTCCGATTCCTATGAGAAGTAGGAGTAAAACAGTGATAAAATGTGTGGTTTAGGTGGAGAGAAGTGGCCATGGCCATTGACCAGTGTCTGCTTTTGAGCGACGATAGAAGAAGGAAAATAGTCCAGCGGTAATTTCGGGTTTTGATAGTGGACGGAGGGCGTCATGATATTTTTTCTTTTTTGGTGTAGGTGCATTACCGCGAAGACACGTGTACATTGTTAGACAAGGCAAGAACATGAAGGATCGAGAAGAGAAAATTGTGGAACCAAGCTGGCAAACGGTCGTTTTTTTTGCGTCGCTCCACTCACACACCAATATAATTTATTTAGTGATTTTACAATATATATATATATATATATATATATATATATATTTTATTCATTACATTACATCAGTTTGGTATAATGTAAAAAAGTTTAATCGAGCCAAGATTAACTTTATTATAATATACTTATCTTAATTTAATATTTCTTATTTGAAAATAAGAAGAATTTTAATTTTTAATTAATTTACATATAAAAAAAAATCATATTGATCTTAGAAGAGAGTATATATCTTTAAACACGAGTTAGTGTAGAAGCTCTTAAATTTTAAAGGTCATGTTTGTCTCTATATTTTAAAAGTGTGTTTTTTAATATTTTTATTTTTATTTTTTTTATGTTTTTATATGATTTTAAAAATAATTTTTAAAAAATAATAAAAAAATATATTTTAAAATAATTCTAAACGAAAAATATATAGAACCCGGCACAAACAACATTGGTTTTAGACTGTGGATGTGACCGGTTTATAGAGGAGTATAAATTAAAAACAAAATGATGATCAGCCTTCTGTGAATTCTTGCATTTGCTTTATTGCATCGATCGATGTCTATTATGATTGTATCTAAATAAGGGAATTAAAGATTGTATTCTATTATAATTGTATACCTAAACATACGGGATTTAGCATGATCTTAGGAGTTGATATTGTACATGAACATTATTTAACTCAATGGAAAAAGGCAGAGACAAGGTTTTTCCGAGGCGGCCATCTTCCCTCATACAATTGTGTTATCATACAATTGTTTTGTCATGGTATCAGAGCCTCCATAAAACATTCAAAACAGAAACCATAAAACATTCAAAACAGGAACACATTCACAACCAGAGACCATGGCAGCCGAGAAGACAGAAATCTTGGCTGTCAACAAGACCACTGCTGGTGAAACGCGAAAGACGATTTCACCATACGACATCACATCTCTTGATAATCCTGGGTTCACTATCACTCAGGTTCAATTGAAGGGAGATAACTACAACGAATGGGCACGTTCGTTCCGAACTGCTTTGCGAGCCCGAAAGAAATTTGGGTTCATCGACGGAACAATTACTCAACCCAATGAAGAATCAACAGATTGGGAAGACTGGTGGACAATCAACTCGTTGTTGGTGTCCTGGATTCGGAACACAATTGAACCGACACTCCGATCCACCATATCCCATGAAGAAGTTGCACGGGAATTGTGGAATGACATCAAAGACAGGTTTAGCATCACGAATGGACCGAGAATTCAACAATTGAAATCCAAATTGGCCGATTGCAAACAAAAGGGGATGACAATTATGGACTACTACGGGAAGCTCAAGAAAATTTGGGATGAATTGGGCAATTTTGATCAATTACCCGTGTGCAAGTGTGGAAAGTGTTCATGCAATCTCAGCAGCCAATTGGAAAAGAAACGAGAGGAAGAGAAAGTGCACCTGTTTCTTATGGGTCTTGATGAGCAGCAATTTGGCACAACCCGATCCAACATTCTAGCTCAAGACCCGTTGCCAGGGCTGCACAAGGTGTATTCAATCCTTACCCAAGAAGAACAAGTGAAGAGTATGTCTCGGGTTAGAGAAGAACAAGGAGAAATAATGGCGTTTGTAACTCGGGCTCGACCCGACGGGCGAGAGAAGGGAAGCGTGACATGCTCCCACTGTCACAGGCCGGGGCATGAAGAAGACACATGCTTTGCCCTAAAAGGGTATCCAGAGTGGTGGGGTGATAGACCCAGGGGAGATGAAAGGAGAGGGGCTGACCGTGGAATCAGTCGTGGACTTGGCCGTGGAAGAGGTCCTCCTGGCGGCAGGGGAGGAGGACGAGGATACAGGGGAGGCCACCGAGCCAACGCTGCGCAGCTCACGAACACCCTTGGGTTGACCAGGTCCGATGATCTCACAGCCGGAGACGGAGGCTCGCCGTTGCCGGGACTGAGTGATGAGCAGTGGCAGAAATTGCAACTAATATTGGGGGAACCGAATGTGAAGATGGACAAAATGACCGGTAAGCTCAAGTCCTTGTATGGGACTGTGACCGGGTCAGTTTGGATATTGGACACTGGGGCCTCTAATCACATGACCGGGTCAATTGAGGAACTAGATGACTTAAGAATAATAAGTCAATGTCCTGTGGGATTACCAGATGGGAGCAGTACACTGGCAACCAAAGAGGGCACAACTACCCTCAAGGGAGATTTATGTCTTGAAAATGTCCTTTATGTGCCAGGACTTACTTGCAATTTAATTTCTGTGACGCAGTTAATTGATCAGTATGACTGCTTTGTCCTATTCACTAAAAAATTATGTGTTATACAGGGCCACACTTCGAGGATGCTGATTGGTGCGGGTGAGAGACGAGATGGACTCTATTATTTTAAAGGGATACCGCGGATTCATGCAATGAAGATCAATGATACAGCGTCGCTTGACCTTTGGCATCAACGACTGGGTCATCCTTCTCTGCGAATAACAAAGTTAGTTCCCGAAGTTAATTCTAGCAATTGCGGAAGTAGTTTGAATAATATTTGTGATGTTTGCCAAAGAGCAAAACAGAGAAGAGATAAGTTTTCTGTTAGTGACAATAAGACTTCGGGTATTTTTGAACTGGTTCATTGTGATTTATGGGGACCATATAGAACAGTTTCCTCATGTGGTGCCTCATATTTTTTTACCATTGTTGATGATTTTTCTCGTGCTGTTTGGATTTATTTACTTGCTGACAAGAAAGAGGTCTCTATTATGCTTAAACAATTTTTTGTCATGGTTGAGAGACAGTTTGCTCAACAAGTCAAAATTTTTCGAAGTGATAACGGGACTGAATTTACATGTATGAAATCATATTTTTTCGACAAAGGGATTATTTTTCAGACCTCTTGTACAAGTACTCCACAACAAAATGGGCGTGTGGAACGAAAACATCAACACATTTTGAATGTAGCTCGGGCGCTGCGATTTCAAGGCTCCCTCCCAATTAAATTTTGGGGTGAATGTGTATTGACAGCTGGGTATTTAATAAATCGGACTCCATCTTTGATCTTACATGGACAGACGCCATATCACGTCCTACATGGGGTAGAACCATCTTATAATCACCTACGCGTCTTGGGTTCTTTATGTTATGCACATGAGAGGACGGGGGATAAAATGGCAAGCAAAAGTCGTCGGTGTGTTTTTGTTGGGTATCCCTATGGGAAAAAGGGATGGCGCTTATATGACTTGGAAAAACAGGAATTCCTGGTGTCTCGTGATGTTGCGTTCTCAGAAGATGTTTTCCCATTTGCTCAAAACCATGGGCTCTTTAATACAGAGGAGGATCCCATTGCTTCTGAAGAATCACAAATTGTTGTACCTGGAGATTTGCTAGAGTTAGCTCATTCAACATCTGAGACACATGCCGATATTGTATCATCCAGCCCTGCTCATCCAGAAGAAGCGGAAGTAGCTATATTGGGAAGAGGACATCGTCAGCGGTATCCTTCCACACGGCTTCATGACTATGTTACCAACACTATCCAAAAATTGAGTCCATCTCTCTCGCCATCTGTGCCACGGCATTCCTCAGGTACACCCTATCCTCTAGCACATTATGTGAATTGCGATAAATTTTCTATGCCACACAGACACTTTCTTGCAGCCATAACAGCTGAACGGGAACCTTTATCCTATTCGGAGGCAGTTAGGAATCATGGTTGGAGAGAAGCCATGCAGAAAGAAATTTCTGCACTTGAGAATAATAAAACCTGGGATGTTCAGAACCTGCCAGCTGGGAAGAAAGCTTTAGGATGCAAATGGGTGTACAAGATCAAATATAATTCTGATGGCACTATTGAGCGATTGAAGGCTCGCCTAGTCATTCTGGGTAATCATCAGACTGAAGGGCTTGATTATACAGAAACATTTGCTCCGGTCGCCAAAATGGTTACCGTACGGGTGTTTCTGGCTGTATCCGCTGCGAAGGGTTGGGCGGTACATCAGATGGATGTTCATAATGCCTTTCTGCATGGTGATCTTCAGGAGGAAGTCTACATGAAATTTCCACCTGGATTTCGGGTTGGGACAATCGGGGCAGTATGCAAACTTCGTAAGTCTCTGTATGGGTTGAAACAGGCTCCCCGTTGCTGGTTTGCTAAACTCTCTACTGCCTTGATCGACTACGGTTTTCAGCAATCTTATTCTGATTATTCATTATTCACCTATCTCCGGGGGGGAAATCAGCTCAGCGTTCTTGTGTATGTTGATGATCTTATCATTGCTGGCAATAATCAGACTGACATACAGACATTCAAAGATTACCTCAGTGCTTGCTTTCACATGAAAGATCTTGGGTGTCTGAAATATTTTTTGGGGATAGAAGTGGCACGAAATTCAACTGGTTTTGTTCTATGTCAACGCAAATATGCGCTTGACATTATTTCGGAGGCCGGGTTGCTAGGAGCACGACCGACTGCTATTCCCATGGAACAAAATCATCATCTTGCTTTATCCACGAGCGCAGAACTGGGCGATCCGGAAAAATATCGTCGTCTGGTCGGACGATTGATTTATCTCTGCTTCACGCGACCCGAATTATCTTATAGTGTTCATATTTTGTCCCAATTTATGCAACACCCACGGGAAGAACACTGGGAGGCCGCTTTACGGGTAGTTCGGTATCTTAAGGGTAATCCAGGCCAAGGGATTTTCCTCAGGAGTGACAGTGATCTACAATTACACGGGTGGTGTGACGCTGATTGGGCTGGTTGTCCTCTCACCCGGCGGTCTCTTACAGGTTGGATAGTTTTTCTTGGTACTTCACCAGTTTCATGGAAAACCAAGAAACAAAATATTGTCTCACGCTCTTCAGCCGAAGCAGAATACCGATCTATGGCCATGACTACGTGTGAGTTGACTTGGCTTAAAGCTCTTTTATCCAGTTTTGGAGTCCCTCATACGACTCCTATGTCGCTTCATTGTGATAGTCAATCGGCTCTTCATATTTCACAAAATCCCGTCTTCCATGAGCGCACTAAACATATTGAAGTTGATTGTCACTTTATCCGCGATGCCATAACTACTGGGAATATTCTGACTAAGTTTGTTTCGTCGTCATCGCAACTTGCTGATATATTCACGAAGGCCTTGGGAAAACAACAATATGAATTACTTTTGCGCAAGTTGGGCATCCGAGATCTGCATGCTCCAACTTGAGGGGGGGTATTATGATTGTATCTAAATAAGGGAATTAAAGATTGTATTCTATTATAATTGTATACCTAAACATACGGGATTTAGCATGATCTTAGGAGTTGATATTGTACATGAACATTATTTAACTCAATGGAACAAAAGGCAGAGACAAGGTTTTTCCGAGGCGGCCATCTTCCCTCATACAATTGTGTTATCATACAATTGTTTTGTCAATGTCCACTTTTAATAAGAAATTTGAAGGGAAAACAAGAGAGAAGAGACAGCTTTTATTACATTAGAGAGGGGTCCCAAATTAACCAAAAGGAACAGAGTGCTCTGCTTGTCGTCCATGCAGAAAGAAAAGCAACTCTATCAGCATCTCAAGAAATATGCAGCAGGTTGCTCGTCAGACCATATATATCATCGGTTATTCTTTCATTTCTTATTCTGACCTATTCCAAGTGTGTTCTTCACAGAGTCCACTGCATCCTGAGCCACATGCTTCACTTGCTCTCCAGTCTGTGTACACAGGAACAGTAGACTTTTCATATATATATATATATATACACACACACAAAAACTTTAATTTCTAGTCGATGTATAAACGGCACAGCAACATGGTTTGCAAAGGAGTTAAAAGAGCCATTACTGATTGATATTTTTGAAATCACCATGTTCAAGGGTTAAGAAAGGAGATAGTTACCTGCTGCAGGAAACCAGCACTCTGATCCTTCTCCAGCTGGGCAGAATCCCAGGTTGACTGAGCGCCAGCTGATGTCCTGTCTCTACAGGCTGCATCTGCTGTATCCTGGATGGTGTCAGTCCACTGTTCTACCTTGGCCTGCTCCATATTCAACAAACAAAATCATATTGCAACCTTAATAATATGATTCCCTGCGGGCATGCTTTAGGTGTTTTTCCTACCTGGGTGTTGCCTTTGGTTTGCCCTGCATTGAAGCTCTGCTGCATGCCAGACATGTTTCCTGAGGTATTGTTGGTAAATATGTAAACTTTTCTGATCTGGAATTGAAATATCAGTGCTGCGCTTGTATACGTACTGTGCTTGCAATCAGTGCATATATATAGCAGCAGAGGAATGAGGAGGAGGAGGTTGTAATTCTCTTGGACCGGGTTTTCCTGCTTTTTATGTGGGATTTGTGGGCTCTGCTGGTTTGCCCGGTCAATTGATCCATACGGTCCTCTATGAGGAGAGAAATGCGGATCTTTAGATATTCAAGCCAAGTCTCGGAATTTTGGTTTGAATTTCTTCTTCTTCTTCTTCTTTTTATTATTATTATATTGCTAATTAAATTATATGAATTTTATTTTATTTTGGTGTCATTATTATGTAACATGCCAACTTGGGGACAAATATGATAGTCTTGGTAGATTATATTGGAAGAATGTGTTCCCTATATTTTTCAAAATTACAAAAATAATAATAATATTTAATTAATTTCAATTTACAGGTGAATTTTCTCATTTAATAAAAAATAAAAATGAAATTAAAGGACAGATAAATATTAGATATGGAGAGATATTGGATAATAATGGTATGCATCTATTGAACTTATTGTTAATTAAGACGTGGCTTGTGTTTTTTTTTTAATCTTTTTTCCTATAATATGACCAATAAGGTAGCTCCAAAATGAATTGCATGCGATGCATATTCTAAATTTTATAATTCTTTTATTTGTTATCATTTCATTTTTCTAGACATTTCATCTATTGAATTTATCTGAATGAGCTTCAAAAAAAATCACAGAAAAACTACTTCAACATAATTAAATTAACTTGGTCAATCTAAATATTATTTAAATAATAGCTAAAAATATTTAAGAATTAAAAAAAAACAATTAAACTATACTGATGTAACTACTTGTTTAACTCAAATTTAAAATTAAACATTTGATATTTTTCTCAATATGATCCAGTCGCATAATTGATCCAAAAACAACTGATATCTAAAAATAAAAGACCAGAATTAATATAATAATAAAAATAATGTAATAGAGTAAAATTAAAATTAAAATTAAAAATCAGATTGAAATTGCAATTTTCTCTTATTTGGAACATAAGTAACCATGTATTAGCAAAGATCCACAAGATTATGAATGTGTTTGGGAGTGTGGTTGCGATAGCTTTTCAAAGTGCTTATCGTACCGAAATATATCAAAATGATGTTTTTTTATTTTTTAAAAATTATTTTTGAAATCAGCACATCAAAATGATCTAAAAACACCAAAACATATTAATTGAAAATGCAAAAAAAAAAAATTCAAATTTCGACGATAAGCAGTTCCAATCGCAATGCCAAACAGGGACTATATCCAGCAGGTAGGAAGGTGAAGTTATCAAGGAGCTTATCAAGGAGCCAGCACGTACAATGGCTAGGGGGTGTTTGGCAGAGCAATTTAAAAATGTTTATAGAAAAATTTGAAAATTTTTTATTTTATTTATTTATTTATTTATTTATTTTTATTTTAAAATTATTTTGAAGTGCCGATGTCAAAAATAATTTAAAAAAATAAAAAATATTATTTTGATGTATTTTTAAATGAAAAACACTTTTAAAAGCAATTGTAACCATATTCTCAAACAAACATTTTGATTAAAACACCCCCTAACACTAAATTCCCAGCACGATATCAAATCAAGAAAATATTTTTTTTATAATTTTACATTTATATAAAACCTAATTCTAGTTTCAAAACTTATATTTATTAATATAATGACAATTAAAAACTTACATAGTCATTAACTTTAAGATTTGTGAGATTAGTTGAGGTACACGTAAACTGGCCTGGATATCTTTGTTAATTATAAAAAAAATAGGCACAATTATTAAATATATTTTCCAAATAGCAAGAGATATGTAAGTTTATCTCGTATTAATATTACAACATGGTATTGATTGGAGAATTGATTCTAGTCCAGCCGATTACATAAATAAATGACAAGTCTCTATTTTATACTAAGAATTCACCTTGTTGTGAGTGATGATCGAATTAATGTGATAAGGGGTGATTATATTAATCTTACACCTTTTATCTATTTGCATGATATTTTGGGGTGTTTGGGAGTGGTTGTTGTTGCTTTTCTAAGTGCTTTTCGTGCCGAAATATATTAAAATGATGTTTTTTTTATTTTTGAAAAATAATTTTTGACATCAGCACATCAAAATAATTTAAAAACACCAAAACATATTCATCTAAAAAAAAAAAGCCAAAAGCAGTCATACACCGGTTTGGTCACAATGCCAAACATGCACTTTATCTAAGTGCTTTTCATGCCAAAATACATTAAAATGATATTTTTTTTATTTTTGAAAAATAATTTTTGACATCAGCACATCAAAATAATTTAAAAACACCAAAATATATTCATCTATAAAAAAAAAAAAAAAAGCCAAGAGCAGGTTTGGTCACAATGCCAAACATGCACTTTATCTATTCTCTTTATCAAATAATGTATCATCTGTTGTTATCTTTTAAATTTCATTAAGAGTGATACATTGTTTAATATTATTCATTCTGATTTTAGGATCATTTCCCATCAAAATTAATTAATGAAATTCCATTTTTTTTCGATGATTGAGAGTAAGTGTTAGCATATATTAATATTGTATAAATATCCCTTAAATTGGCTGTTGATTTTGTTAGCCAAAGAATAGTTCATTTGGCTTGGAACCCTTTCATAGTTTCCCTGACAGAGAAGGAACTCTTTATGCACGACTACTTATATATAACACCGTTTATGCATGAATAAGAGAGAAAATTCTTCATTATTATACAATAAGAGCACTTCTATGGACATGGCATATGAAAAGCAAACATAAATAATTCTACAGTTGTTCATAATTCTACATTAAGAGCACTTCTATAGCCATAGCATATGAAAAAGCAGCCATGGCTAAAGCAGGGACTTGGGCTGCTGTTTCCGTGTTTTTTTACAAGAAGTCCGCCAAATCCTAGTGCATGAGAGCCACAGCAGCCTCCTGGACTAGAGGTTGACTTGCATTCACAAAATGCTCAGCTTCCCTCTCAACCTGCTCCCAACACCGGTCAGCACTCTTCCCTTCCTTCATCTTCTTCACAAATGCCACAAAGCGTCTCCAGTTATCTGGTTGGAATAAGTGAGGGTTCATTCTCAAGTACGTAAACGCGCACATCTCCTTATCATCTGAACTTTCATCGATATTCAATGATGATGCCTGTAAAATTTGCTCGTGCGCGTACTCATCATATCTTGGCAGTGCATTTTCCCCAGCAAGAGGAACATCTGCTTCCCGAGTTGCTAGAGCCACTTGCCTCACAAGCTTTTCAGGGGCACAAAGGGCGTCCTGTGGCTGTTCATGGTCACGCATTTCTATGCAAGTGAAATTGAATATAGCACCATGCCGAGCTAACATTCGAGCAATAGGAAGGTAGCCATCTCTGAATCTTGTGTTATAATATCCTGCCGTCAGTTCCGGGGCATGAGACCGGGTTCCATAGTGCCAATGAATTCCTGCAATCTTCACTGACATCTTAACATCAATATTCTCAAAGGTTGCCTTTGCTGATGACAGTATTCTCTCACCATGGTCCAAGAGCATCTGAGAGTACCACGAGAGGAAGAATTCACCATAGGGACTCGTCCAGCCACCACCTTCTTTTCTGAAAAACTGGGTGTCTTCTGGCCAGTTGTTGTACTCACCAGCATCAGTAGGACCAGTGCTGCCCCATTCTGGCTTACCAGCAGCCTCAGCTGCTGCTTTCAAGCTACTCAGCATATACTGCATCATGTGACAGGTATTCAGCAAGATCCACAAGATTACATGTTGGTGGTTTAATCGCTTTAGAAGTAAAAGAAAGTGAATACCTTGTCATAACATTGGAAAGCTCCGATTCCTGGGAATCTCCAGGTTCCATTCTGCTCCGGGTATGAAGGATAGCGGAGCTCACCAGCTGGACCCATTCCCACTTGGATTTCCTGAATAAATCAAATTCTAAATAGTTTAGACAACAAACTTCTTTCAAGACATACTTATGACATGATTGCTCTAACTTGTTGACATTATCAATCCGTAACCATTGATTATTCAAGCAAGGACATCAAACCGCTAGAATCAATTATTTGAGTACTAAAAGGGCTCTATCATACAGGGGAATGACAACGCAAACGCACGCATAATTAAGCAAAGCAGCTGCCCAACAGAGACAGACTACCCTCGAAAATTGAAAGCTGTGATGGAGCAGAATTAAAACCAGTCATATTCAACCAAAAATAGTTTCACACAAACATGCATTATAACAATTGAAAGAGGAAGAAACAGCGATGAGAAAGTAATTACCACAATGGTGTCACCAAGAAAGTGTTTGAAGTGGTCTCTAAAGGCCCGCATGAAATCAGAGTAACATTGCACAGGTGTCCTCCCCTTGAGAACTGGAAGGGTATCACACCCAAGTGATATATACTCATAATTCCTCCTTCCCCACTGATCAGTGTATGCCAGGTCTTGATCTTTATCAATCTCCTCAACGGCCCATTTGGGCAATGGAATCCTGCATCCAGCAATTTAAAAAAACAATTCACGATTCCAGTACAGGCAGCTCAGGGAACTATCAAAAACAGATTTCACATTCAGCTTCCACAGTTTTCACCCTACCGATGATACTCAGTTCGATTGTGATCGGAAAAGTGTTCAGAAAAAAAATAAAAAAAAAATATTTTAAATTATTTTATTTTGATGTTTTTAAATTATTTTGATATAATGATATAAAATATAATTTTTAAAAAATATTATTTTAATATATCTTTTTAAAAAAGAAAAACTACTTTTTCAAGGGATAAGGAATCTAGAAAACTCCACGTTTTCTGACAGATCCCAAGACAGCCGCCCACGCGAGTTAGACATATGTGGCCAACAACAGCGCGTGAGTTGTACGCCCATATATAACAGGTAAAGTACGCTAAATTTCAGAAAAAGAGGGGAATGAAACATACGTGCAAGAGTCTCCAACGTTGCCACCGCACTGATGAAACGACATAACAGCTTGAACTTTGAGACCATGTCGTTTAGCCATTTCTAACAGCTCGGTATACCCTCCCCAATTATACACACCCGGCGCATCTCTCTCCACTAATCCCCACCAAACATCCACCATCAACCCTTCCACACCTGCGCACTTCAACGCCTGCAAACTAGCATTCATTGCTTTCTTTCTATTCACTGTGTTCCCCATCGTCACACTATCCAATGGCATCATAACATAAACTGGAACCCCCTTCTCCTTCTCTGTCTTCACCTCTTTATACATCTTCTCTGCCTCTTCCGCCTTGCTCTCATCCATTGTCACAAACTCCAGTGTTTCTGTCGCGAATGCTCGGCATGCCACTGATAGATCTGGACGGGTGCCGTTACTTCCGCTTAGTATTGGAGACCTGCAAGGGCTTGTTGGCTGTGATCTTTTCTCTATCGTGTCCGGTTTCATGATTTTGCACCGGATGCTTGGGATCGGAGTTTTCCACGCCGCCGCCGGGCCGATTGGTGCGGCGGAGTCACTGATTGATTCAGCTTGGATTGGTGATCCAGCTAGAGCGCCGATCTGACATGTTATATTCATTGCCATGTCTGTACAGATTATTCAAAAAAAGAAGTTAAATTTTCTCTTTCCTTTTGTTTTCTTCCGTTGCTACCAGAGCCTTTGAATTTTGAATGTGTAGGAAATGGAGAATGAAAAGCGGGGTGACGAATTTATTTATAGATCCTGCGAGGATAAGATTTAACACAAACGCCTTTTCGAACCGTAAATGAAACGACACGTGGCATGAATCGAGGCGCAATGAAAGGCGACGGCTACGATTTCTCTTGCAGGTGGTGATGGACGATGAGATTCCAATGCGCGTGAAGGTTCTGGATGGCAGCACGGTTTATATTATTTTTTTTAGAGGTGAGGAGTGGAGAAGGGAATGGAGAGGCTTGAAAGAACGTGATTGGTCACGTGCTCGTGTCCTGCCTTTTAGGCTTAAGACATGTGTGATAGGTTTTTTGGGGTCTTTTTCTTTTTTTATTTTGTTTCTACGGCTACTTAGGAGCCAGAAAGCCAAAGGTTTTTGAAATCTTTGAAAAGGTTGATGACATGTGGCAACAGGTGGAAGGAGGCGGTGGGTGGAAGGAGCTTATCGGGACACGTGTTGGGATTATCCTTGGCAGTGTCTGCATGTGGCCAACTGCTATGTGGTAGTTTATTACGCCATTTGGCGTTCGTTACTCCTTGCTTTAGCTTGCAGATTTGATATATCGATTAATAAAAAGAGCTGGTGAAAGGGCTTCACGAGACCTTCATTAGAGAGCAGGGGCTAATCCCGCAAGTACAAGAATAGGGCTAGAAAAGCCCATATGTTTTAAAGTAGGGCCGAACAAGCCCATCCGATGCAGATTTTGAGGACGGCAATAAAGCTCAACCGATGAGGATTAAATTACGTGTGTTTGTGGTTTTTTAGAAAATAGTCTAGAAAAATAATTTTTATTTGTTATTAGTTTAATAAAATAATTATTTGATTAAAATTATGGTTAAATTGGAGATTTTAAAAGTGATTTTGATAATAAAATAACTTACAAAAACATAGATTAATTTTATAGTTTTTGAATTAAAATATTATAAATTAGATTATTATTACAAGATGAAATCAAGAATTCTTTATCAAGGTTCTCTTTTTATTATCATCAATTTGTGAAATGATATAGGTCATATATTTAAATTATCTCATGCTATAAACATAGTTTCAATTTTACCTCTAAACAATTTTTTTTATATAAATTTTAAATATCCTGTAAACTTTATAAATTATTGGTTAAGTCTTTTAATTGATATATTAAATAAATGAATTGAGAGTAATTTTTTTTATATAGAATAGCTCCATAACACGTGCACATTCAAATCATTTTTTTATGTAAGAAAACTTTATCTTAAAAAAAATATTTTAAGAGTTCAAGTGAACGAGTAAAGTATTTATTATCTTATATTCTTATAAAAAATATATATAAATTTGAAATCTATTATATAAATCATAATTATGTCGTATCTTTTCAGGACTACATTCAAATATTGTAATTATAAGAAAAACATATTACATCTACAAAATATGGCAAGCATATTTGTCAGCGTCTCCAGACAATCTGACCAAGATAAAGAATCTTTCTTTCTAACTACATGTCGTACGGGACAAGCCTTGTCTACGGAGGAGAGCGAACTCATCTTACTTGCTTCTGGCGAAGCTTCTAGAAGGCCCACCACTACAATAAATAGGAGCGATAGGAAAGCCGAGCAAGCCGTAGAAAGTCGAAGAGCTCGTATAGCAAGCAAGCCTACTTATAGCCTTCTTTTCATTTTTTTTATCAGGTTCTGTTTCAAAAGTACACACCGTCAGTCGTATGTGATGTGTTTTAAAAAAAAAAAAAATTTAATATTTTATTTTTGTTTTAGATTAAATATTTTAATGTTTTTAAAATATTTTCAGACATAAAAATAATTAAAAAAATATAAAAAAAATCTTAGTTTAAAAAATATTTTAAATAAAATGGCTAAGCTATTATATATATCTACGTTACTTCGAATTGACCACCTCAAAAGCTTTCTTTACTGCAAAAGGGTATAAGCAAGTAATTTTCAAGACTATCTATTGCATAAGTATGACATGTGATCTATTAAGAAATCTGATGCATCTCCCAGGTGACTTGTAGCAATCTGTTGCAGCTACAATAAGTCGATACTCCTGCCAATATATATGGTCCTGGATTCCATCCAAATTGTATTTTCGAGTGATAAACAATATCATTTATAAAGAATTTAATTATTTTTATTTAGTAATTTTAATAGAAAGTCTCAAATGAGATATGGAAATTATTTGAAAACTAAATCTATATATATATAACTTGCTTATTTTTTATAATGAAATCCTCACTGCTCATGACTAACCCTCTCCATTTGTGAATTGATCTAGGGAAATTTTTATCATTTTTCTTTCGGGCAATTTACTTGAAACTTCAGGAAGAAGAAACGACTCAAAGTGATGATAAAGCGAATTAACAAGGCAATATACGAACGAGGCTGTTATTACTATTAGGCATAATACACTGGGAATTAGCTTCCAGAGACTCGTTTATAACACACTTGAATCCACAAGCAAAAGAAAATTCTACTAGAGTAACAGCCTGGTGATGGCAGAAGCAACTACTGAGGTGTCATGCACTACTTTGTTCAGTTTGGTCAGGGGAGATTTGCCTTGGAAACTGTCTTCACAAGAAGTGGCTTCAATGGCAGCATCATTTGTTCCGTTTTCAGCAAATTTAGGATCGCCTTTCTGCAGGGCTTCAATTGCTTCCGGGATGTCGGCTGTTAAAATTGCATCGTAACTGCTAGCACAAAATCTCAAAGGTCGCCCTGATTCTGGGCTCCTTTTAATCTCCTGGTTGATGAATTCCAGTGTTGTGCTTGCTTTATCCCTCACTATATCGACCATAATGAGTGCTAGCCCCTGGACATCTGCTGTGGAGCTTTCAGGGACAGACGTGAGAGAAGTGACACAAAGGTTGTAGTATGGTGTGTTCTTGCATGTTTGTGCTATCAGATCATTGGCATCAGATTGGACAATAGTGCAATGGCTTATTAGCAAGAGGGTGGCAGCGAAGAGTTCACGGGAAAGAAAGATGAAACTCAGGGAGAGAGAAGTCTTCATCTTCGCAGGATGTCGTGTTAGCTGGGTAAAGAAAATTGCCTTGGGCTATTGCTGATTGCTAGTGTCTGCTATTCTGCCAGGCTGACACATGCTTTTTTTGAGGAGTTTGGCTGGCTCTTCTCTTTGCCCTTCACATTTAACCATGTATACCTCAGGTGTATGGAGTAAATGTTTCATTTAGACTCCGGTTAAATTGCCCCGTGGATAAAATAAACAATTTTTATAATTACAGATATTGAAACAAATAATAAGTTTTGTAAGTTTAAAAATAAAATATAATATTGATATTCATAAAAGGTTTGATATAATAAAATATATTAACATATCGTATTATAATAATAGTAATATTGAAACTTTAATATATAAAAATATAATTATTATTACTGCTAAATCAATAAAAAAATTAAACAATCCTCAGGAAAAAAACTCAAAAACAATAACAAAGAGGAAGCAAGAAAAAAACCTATAATTATTATTATTATTATTATTATTATGAAAAAATTAAATTAAATCAAAGAATAAAAAAGCCTACAAACTTTAACAAAAGAACGAATAAAAAGAATAATAAAAAATTATTAGCCGCACGTGCTGACCGAAGAGAGCATGAGGTCTAATATTCTCGGTGCGTGTGTCACACGCGTACACAGTATTCAACAAAAATAAAAACAATTTGGTAAATTACCGGAACACCTCAACAATTAACTCTTCAATTTTATCTTATTAGGGGGCAGATTAGTATTTAGCAATTTTTAAAAAAATATGAAATTCTCGTGGTAACCCCCGTTCAGTGCTAGTTTTTTTCGATAGATAGAATGATTATTTTACTGTGCAAAAAAATATAAAAAATTTAATAAACCGATGACCCCAACAAACCGACCCAAAAACTGACCTAACCTAAAAACACGTTATTACAATTCACAGTGCTTTCACTCACATGCTACAGTAAAACACTAATATCTTTTAGTTTATTTTATATTTCGTTTAAAACCTTTGTACTCATTTGATAATAAAATAACTTGAAAAAACATGTATTAATTGTATAGTTTTTGGATTAAAATACTATAGATTAAGTCTTTTCATTCATGCATTAAAGAAAAAAATTAAGAGTCATCTAATAGGTGACCCAGTGTTATTCTTTCAAGCTTTTCGGAATCTCAATATCATCTTCGGTTTTAATTGGTCTATGAGGTCCATTTTCAATAGAAAGTCATAAATCAAAATCTATAGATTGAAGATATATTGTCATTCTAGCTTTCCAATATGCATAGTCATTACCATCAAAAAATGGTGGTCTAGATGTTGAGGTACCTTCATTTTGGAGATTATAGCTTGTAGTTGTCATTCTACTCAAAGTTTAAGCAAACTTAATAACTGAGAACTAGGCTCTGATACCAGTTGTTGTTTAAGGATTAAGGCAACTATGCACCTAAAGGGGGGGGATTAGGTGTAAAGACAACAATTAATGCAATTTTTAAAAAATTAATTACTTTAAAGTAAAACAATAACCAACAATATAATTAAGTACTTTTAAAGTAAAGAGATAAGAGAGAGAGATTGCTAACTCGGTTTTTAACGTGGTTCGGCAAGCCTACATCCACAGCTCAAGTACCAACCCGTACTTGAGTATTGTATTCTCTTACTAGTTCAAGTAACAAGATTACAATTCCCGCTTGATGAATCCACACCAAGACTTTTACACCACTTGAAGATATGCCCTCTTCAAGATTTTCCTTTTTCCCACTTGAAGATGTACCCTCTTCAAGATTTTTCCTTGGTGATGTTCCCTCACCAATATCAAGAGTTTTAGACTCAACTCTCAAGAGTTTTACAAGCATTGTTTTTGTAACACAACAATACACTCTCAATAGTGTGGATATTACAAATTAAGATTTATGATCTCTTTATCTCACTTAATAGCACTTAGAATATTTGAAGGTGTTTAAGTGTAGTGAGAATGAGACTTAATACTCTTTGTGTTAAGATATGAAGATTTAAACACAAATTTGAGTATTAATGAGGATTGATGATATGAAGGTGTTTATGCACTACTTATTGCTTCAATTTCAGATATTATCAAAAGTTTTTTTTTTTTGCAATTAAGAGGCCTATTTATAAGTTTCAAAGAGAAACTAGCCGTTTTTGTGCAACTGTCATCTCAAACGGTCGACCGGTTCACAACGGATAAATCAAGTGGTCGACCGGTTCATTTAAAAGCCAGAAAATCAATCTTTTTGACCAAGTGGTCGACCGGTTCACAAGATAACTCAAGCGGTCGACCGGTTCATTTAAAAAGCCAGAAAATCAATCTTTTTGACCAAACAATCGATCGGTTCACAAGGTAACCCAAGCGGTCGACCGGTTCATGTAGAAATCCTATTTTGACAAATTATCTTTTCTGAATTTCTTGAACCGATTGATTATGACTTAAACCTATAATCATCAAACCCTTTTAATGTATGCAATGTGAAGTGTGTGAGTTCATTTTAATTTGTGCTATCAAGTTAGAAATTGAGATTTACATAAAGCACTAAAATGAAAACTTATTCTAAGTCTTCACTTGCTTGCATCTTGGACTTCCTGGAATGATTTCTTCGTGTAATCCATTATGCTTGTTGATGTATTCTTTGTATAATACATGTTTATAACTTAATCTCATCCAAGCATATTATTAGTCCATTTTCTTTTTATTGTTATCATCAAAATATATAAAGCATACAAGTATTATATGTCAACATAATTGGCTTTAAACTTTTAAATTTGTGCAATTGTATCCCCATAAAAATTTTAATATCAGTCTTAACTTTGCGCGCCTTTTTTATTTTGATCTTTGGTTTCGGATTGATACGATTTAATCCTCAATTGACCATTAAATTCTTAATTTTCTTTAATTTTGCCCTGACTCCAAACAATTAACTTGGAAAAAATCAATTTGGTCTTCAAAAATTTTAATCTTTTCAATTGAAACCGAATTAAAGTCAAGAGCTTGATTTTTTTTATTAATTAAGCCCTTCATAAAATTAACTTTATCAATTTAAAATATAATTAAATTCTTACGTTTAATTACATCCTTCAATTGGATCTTAAATTAATTCCTAAACATAATTATATTTTAAATTAGCCCACGATTAAATCAAATTGGCCTATGAAAAATATATTTATGTCTTTCGACTTAAGTTTGACACAGATTTATCCAACAATAATTTATTTTAGCCTTAAAAATGGATTTTCCTTCATTTTTAGGCACAAAAAGATACAATCAGGTTTTTGAAAACTTCTAAATTTTCCATCTTGATTTTACCACCAACACCAATCCCTTTTATTTTATTTTTGACATGGTTTATTTTATTTTGGATAAATTTGAGAAAATAATCTAGAGTTGGGTTATGACAACAATGTCATATTCAATGTCATTATTTGATCGAAAAGTTTTTATGGTAGAAACAAAATGAGTTTTGACTAAATTACAAAAATCTTGAAAGGGAGTTAAAATTTCAGTTTTTAATTTTAGAAGATATAACCGATTAAATCATAAATAGTCTTTCATAAAAGTTACAAAATACTTTTATCCATCAAATGACATTAAAAATGGACCCCAAATATCAGAATATATTCAATTAAAAGATTTAGTAGAACATGAAGTATAACTAGAAAAAGGTAAACGTGTAGATTTTGATAGATAACAAACATCACAATTTATTAAAGTACTGGTGCAAACAAGAAAATAATTTGGACATGATAAAATCTACAGGGTGAGCCAAACATTGATGCCATGATTTATGTTTAGAGCATAGTTGTCAGTACATTTCTATTTTGGTTGAAATGTTTCGTACCAGTTAAAAAATGAGACAAAACGGCGTCGTTTTTATCTCGGTTTAAATTCCGGTATATTCTAGATTTTTCAGCTAAATACCGGCCAAAACATTTCGAAAACGTTTTGATCGTTCCGTTTCGGTCAAATAGTGTTTTTTTTTAAATAATAAATAATTTTATAATATCAATCATATCTTTTAATGCAACCGTTAGATTGAGATGAAATTTTACGAGCAATCTCTTGATATATTTGCATATATTAAGTTAAAATTTCAAAGCAATCAGAGAATGTAATGACTTTGAAAGATTGATGATGACATTCTTGTAATATTATACATGTTTATAATTTTATTCAAAAATACCATTTTATCATTTTATTGTTTCTTTTTTTAGATTAAATTGCATAATTCTAAATAATTTAATGTTGGATTTGAACTAATTGTTTTTTGAATTAATATATTTAATTTGTGTGTGTGTGTGTGTGTGTGTTTGTACACACACACACATATAAAATTATCTTGAATTTGAATTATGTTTATTAAATTAATTTTTTAATTTTTTTTTATATATATATATATATATATAATTAATTATATATGAACACTTTGATTTCACTTATCTCGTCCAAGTAAGTAATTTACAATGTTGTTTCCTGTTTTATATTTATATACACATCACTTTGTCTCGTCTCTTATTTATCTGATGTGAGATTATTTTGGATGACAAAATACTTAAGAAAGTGACAAACCGACCATCCACTCATTGACACAAATGAAACATATATATATATGAACCAAAATCAAAACAATAATAAAAATTAAAAAAATATAAACTATAAAAAAATAAAATTGCTGTCAACTTTGATTTATAAAAAATAAAAATTATATTTATTTTTTTTTCTTTTAAGTTTTTTCATATATATAATAAATTAATTATATATAAACAGTACAACTCTGAAACAGCATGTCGAAACACTCCAAAATTAAAATATTTCATACCAATAAATAAATAAAATATCAACCGAAACAGCATTGATAATTTTAATTTAAAGTATATACATCTACTGATGTGAAGTCCCTTACGGAGACAATGGTCATTTTGAAAATAATAAAGACCTTGAAAGAAACACCCCGTACCAATTATCTTCTTGGAGACTAGATCCTGAAACACAACATTGTGAGACGAGAAAAGAGCAACACAATTTAACATTGTGATAATTTTCTTGATTGACAATAGTTTAAATGGAAAAGAAGATAAATATAGAATAAGAGACGTAATTGATTTAGAAAAGTAATCTCACATTCCCTTCCCCTACAACACAACAGGTGTTTTGCCACCATTAGCAACTGATATTTGAAATGGTGGGAGAATATTTTAAATTATGATTTGAGATGGTGGGATAATATTTTAATTGCCTGTTTGTACTGCTGTTTGCTCAAAATTTGATTTTTTTATATTTTAAATGAAAATTTTTTGGTGTTTTTAGATCATTTTAACGTGCTGATATAAAAAAAAAAATTATTTTAATGTATTTTTAAATGAAAATCACTTTAAAAAACAACCACAACTTATGAGATTATGATTATTTAATACTGATCAGTGTGACATCTGAATCTATGACCCAACAATCATGCACTTCACTTATTGAAAGATGTGATGTAAAAGCATTCAAAATACCTAGAATTTCTTCAGCTACAACATTTTTGCTAGTAGCAAGAAATCCGTCAAATTCTCCAAGTAGGGCATAAGATCTGTCAGGTTCAGATTTATTTTGTTTAGCTTACAGATATGCTGCAAACTCATAGAGAAGAGTTACAGGACTGGATGTCAAACTTGATAGTCCATCGGGTGTTATGTTGGTCACCACATCGGCCTTATGGCCAAGTAAGATTTCTTTTGTTTAACCTTGATGTCATTTACCTGAAACTTTTATCATTTTTCTTTCAGGCAATTTACCTGAAACTTCATGAAGAAGAAACAACTCCAAGTGATGATAAAACGAATTAACAAGGCAATATGCGAACGAGGCTGTTATTACTATTAGGCATAATACACTGGGAATTAGCTTCCAGAGACTCGTTTATATCACACCTGAACCCACAAGCAAAAGAAAATTCTACTAGAGTAACAGCCTGGTGATGGCAGAAGCAACTACTGAGGTGTCATGCACTACTTTGTTCAGTTTGGTCAGGGGAGATTTGCCTTGGAAACTGTCTTCACAAGAAGAGGCTTCAACGGCAGCATCATTTGTACCATTTTCAGCAAATTTAGGATCGCCTTTCTGCAGGGCTTCAATAGCTTCCGGGATGTCGGCTGTTAAAATTGCATCGTAACTGCTAGCACAAAATCTTAAAGGTCGCCTTAATTTTGGGCTCCTTTTAAGCTCCTGGTTGATGAATTTCAGTGTTGTGCTTGCTTTAGCCCTCACTATATTCACCATAACGAGTGCTAGCCCCCTGACATCTGCTCTGGAGCTTTGAGGGACAGACGTGAGAGAAGTGACACAAAGGTTGTAGTATGGTGTGCTCTTGCATGTTTGTGCTATCAGATCATTGGCATCAGATTGGACAATAGTGCAATGGCTTATTAGCAAGAGGGTGGCAGGGAAGAGTGAACGAGAAAGAAAGATGAAACTCAGGGACAGAGAATTCTTCATCTTTGTAGGATGTTCTGTTAGGTGGGTAAAGAAAATTGCCTTGAGCTATTGCTGATTGCTAGTGACTGCTATTCTGCCAAGCTGACACATGCTTTTATAGAGGAGTTTGGCTGGCTCTTCTCTTTTCCTTTCACATTTAACCATGTATACCTCAGGTGTCAGTTTTACATTCGTCTAATTCTGGGACTGTTGATTGCGTGCAAAGGTTTATTTATAGGCAAGAACTGAAGTTTTGGCCTAGCACGGCAATGGTATCATATGTCTGAAACTTGGCAGGATAATAACAACATAACTCAAAAAGAAGACAGTGAAAATTAGTAGGGCTTCTCCATAATCGACAAGAAAGCAACTTGCTAGCAGAGTAATATATTTAATAACCAATCGTGGAAAGCAGACGGCGCAGACTGTTTCTCTCCCATCATCAAAAGGAAAAGACTTGATCCACCCGAAAGGAAAAGATGAGTGCTAGAAACATCGAACCTTCATCCTGAATTTCACAAGAAAGAACAGGACGAGGCAGAGGCAACTCTATGATGATTAGATCATTCTTAATCTAAAAGATTTTAAATTATGCTAAATGGTAACGGCCCTTCTCTTTATTGATTGAAAAAGACAGGCCTTTTCATGTAGTGATGTAAGATATAAAGCAAGATAAGATGAACGAAAGCTAGAAAAAAGATGTTCACTTGCTACTCGGTACAAAAGGTATTTTACATGCTCACAACTGCAGCAGTAATACCGGTGTCATGGCTTCATTTACAATCTCTGGTCCTCTGTCCATGGAGCGTAATTCATTTCCACAACCTCATCGCCCACAGGATTCCTTGTTTACGTATTTGACGACGATACAACACGTTGCCAAAGCTCCATTTACATCGCCAAATATCAAGCCAGGAATCGTGCAGCCAGGAAGACAGCGTTGTACTTGACACCTTACCAGCAAGGATGCTCCATCAACAATGGAGGAAAAGTTAAACTCTGCCGCGGCATATGCAGATCGCATTACTGATTGCCAGAATTTATCTAGTACTGGATATTTGTAGGGTTCGTCCATAAAATTGTAGACTGTTTTGTCGTAGACAAATTCAGCTCCTGCAGGCTGAAGTCATGCCCGTTGGAAGTCTAGCTTGTGCAGATAAGAGCCACCACAACAACAATAATGAGAGAAATAAATAGAAGTAAAACCCTGTGACTACATGAATCTCTCTCGTTTTGGCCCATCCCTTTATATCTCGGTGAAGTGACGGAGGCCGAAAGCTCGCCGCTTGAGGGGTTGATAAAAAGGAAAAAAAGCAGATTACTTTCTGCCATTGGCGTCCCTTTGACAAGTTGAGCATCAATCACATATTTGGCGCATCTGCTTAGTGCCACCATTAAGCTCCCGTTCATTAACTTACATAATAATGAATAATGGAAGAGATTAAATATTTAGTTAAAATAATTTTTTAATTTAGTATTAGAATTTTATTGATTTAGTGAGTATGAGTTTGAATTTTATTTTAATAAAAATTAAATATAAAACAGTGTGAGTTTACATAAATTTTAAGTTTAAAAAAAATTTATTTAAAAAAATATACTAGAATATAAATTAAATTATATTATGATTCATATAAAAATTTAAGTTTTTAAATAAAATAATTTTTTAACGCATCCATCTGTGACACAAATCAACGCATCACACCTAAAGAGTTGCGAACGAGAAAAGGGCAAAACAAAGCCTCAAACAATCTATAGTTAAATGCCCAGTCCAATTACTACAAGACCTGTTTCGTGGCACAAAGCTCATCAGCAGCTTGCCCTACCGCCGTTGCTTTCAAGACGTTGAACATAAGAAGAAGTATTAACAAATTGTGCCAGCACCACGACAGTGTTACTGTCCGAGTTTTAATTCTGATGAATTGCTAAATCCCTCCAGAGAAAGTTCTTAAGGCATGATCGCATATCAGATAGCCTCGCAAATGACATTGAACAACCCAGAAACATCTTTAATAAATCATAGGGTATACCTGCATCTGTATACCTTCTTTTAATGTAATAAAACAACATCTACTGGAAAACAAAAATGTATGTTATAAATCCAAGTGGGTGAATAAAATTTAAATTATTTTAGATTTTTATAAAGAATACATGTCTCGACTCGAATTTAAGATTTATTCTGCAGATTATAAATTCTTTATTTTGACGCCATGACTGTATACCCATTACATTCCTAGCAAACTCAATAACATGCCATCAAGACACCAAATAATCCTAGTTCCACAAAGGCCACATCCACACCCCTCGAACCTTCATGTTCATCACTCCAGAAAAAAGAGCATGAGTGAATTAACCCTGTTATTTATGTAGAAATTGAAAAGCTTGGCAGGGTTGATTAGTATATTTCTGGGCAACAACGAAGATTGATCCACTCGTTTTTCCAGATGAACAGGCATGCTGAATGAACTTAGAAATACAAGGAAATGTCGACGTCCTCATAATGGTCTTTGTAAATGCCCTTATCAGCACCACGTTTACCTGAGACGGGGACAAAATTTTCGACCCAATAACGGGAAATAAATATCAATTTTAAAATAATTATTAATATAAATTAAAAATTTAGAATTAAATTAAATAAAAATAAAAATCTAATAAAATTAATAAAAATTACAAACTAGAACTAAGAGAATAAATATATAAATACGAATAAAAAAATAAAAATTGTTCAAAAAAGACTATAAAAATTAAAGGAATGGAAGGAAAAAAAGAATAAGAACTGTAATGAAAAATAAAATATATAATCATTTTTAATTAAAGGATAAAATTCAAACACATTAAATCTCAAAAAAATCACTGGAATGAAAAAAAAATCATATAAATACAAAATAAAATAATTAAAATACAAATCAAAATAAAGAGTATAGTTACATAAATACGATAAAAAAAATAACGACTATCTTAGAAGGATTAAAAACAATTAAAAGAATAAAAAAATTTAAATAATAAAGGCCGAAATAAATAACATAATATATAATCAATTTGGACAAAACAATTCAAGGAATTAAAAACAATCTAAAAAACCTAAAAACTTTTAACAAAAAAAAAAGAAAAGACTAAACCAAAATAATTATCATTAGTATTATGAATATAATTATGATAATTATTTTGTTTTATTATTCATATCTTTAATATTATTTCATGAGTCATTGTTAATTTAAGCACAATAATTATTATAATAAAATATTATTATTATTTTTATCATTAATAATATCATTATTATTATAATAATAATGATAATAACAACTTAAATTACATTCACTATCAATATTTAAACATTGAAAAATATTAAATTGTTTCAAAGAAAAAAAAAGGTAAAATTTTTAATAAAATAGCAAGTAAGAAAAAAAACCATTGAAATTATTACTATTATTTCATAACCAATAAAAAATATTAAATTATCTTGAAAATTAAATATAAAAAATTAAAAACTTGGACAAAACATCAAACAAAAAAAATGACAAAACTAGCATAAACATTAGCAAGAAAAATAATCATTTGATTTGAAGAACAAATAAAATAATGAAAAAAATAACAAAAAGAAAAAAAAAACATCAATTTTAGAATGATTATTAATATAAATTTCAATTTTAGAATGAAATTAAATAAAAATAAAAACCTAACAAAGGGAAATTTTAGGTTGTAGTATGCGACTTTAAGAAATATATTAAACTTGTAACATTATAATCTTAAATTATTTATATTGCTATTTTTTAATTTTCTCTTTTCAGAACTTTCACATGCACACCAAGAGTAAATTATATGCAAGGCTTCCATGTCTTATTTAAGTCAAATAAATATATTTAGTTAAGCTTTTTGAGAATTATGATAATTTTAATTGTAATAATTTTATTATTCGAATGGTGAATTTAAGAAATTAAATATAATCTAAATTTTATGTTTGTATAATTAGAATAGACACACACACACATTGATATTTTTTAAAGTCGTGTTGTATAATTGATAAGTTAATGTCTAATCTTGAGATTATTTAGTGCTATGCTAAAATTGTATTTGTTGATATATTAGTGAAAATGCACTTTGAGATGATGAAAAACTATGAGAAATTGATTTTGAAAATATGTTGTAGGTTCATTCTTGATAACTTGAGATTTTTTTAATATAAGAAAACTTTGCCGAGATTCTGATAGAATATATAGCGATGTGAAAAAAATATTACTGTCTTTTAAGCCTATAATATTTATTTTTAAATCAATACTCATTATCTCTTTTATTTTGTTTATATAACATTCTTTAAAAGAAAATTATTTTCTAGCTATTATGTATTCATATAATTCTTGTAGATTTATTCTAATCCATCTATATTTTTTATGTTTTTATATAAAAATAAATATTTATTTCTGGATAATATTGATTAAATTAATAATAACCTTGCTGACATTGATTTATTTATTTATATATCCATAATTAATTGATTGGATTTTACAATTTCGGGTTTGTTTAACCTAGACATTGAGGTATGGTTAAAATTATTGCCGTAACAGCGTAAAAGTGCCGGGTAGTATAAAGAGAGCTAGAAAATTCTAAAAGCTTCTAGAAAATGTTAGTTTGTTTTACCGAAAAACGGGGTCCAATAGCTTTTGCTTGAAAAGAAAAAAAAATCATACCGCATTTAATTACAGAAATTAATTCTAAAACTATTCTAGAATATTTATTTAATAATTTTATAAATAAGTTCATGTGTTTTAATATATTTTTTTATTCCAAAACAATACTGGAACAAATATTATTTAATATTTTTATCTGATTTTACAATTAAATAAGTTTTTATTATCAATATTGTTTTTTTTTCCATTACCGAAGGATAACAAATATGCATAAAATATTTTATATCCCGATATTAAACATGTCTTAAATTTATTATCAAATAAATAATTAGTTTATATCAATATTTTTTTATAATTGATTTAAACATTAAATTAATTAAACTCGGGTAATTTAGCGGGTTAATTTGTTAGCCAATTAATCTAATTAAACTTAAGTAAGATCCAATGAAGAGGACTACGAAAATTAATTTTCATGCAAAATTATACTATTTATATAAAAAAAATAAAACAATTTTGTTTTAAGATTGATCTAGGAATAACCCAAATCCTTGACCAAGTCGTGGGCCGAACTGTTTATAATTTTGAAGCCGTTGATATGTCGTTTTGGACGATTGACTAAGACAGCAATAGCATCGGGCGAGAGGAGCGACGACATCGTTTAATGCAATGGTTTAAGTTTCGTTTATGTTTATGAAGAGGCAAAGAAAATAGCGATTTGTTATATCTGATGGGGTGCGAGGGGATAAAGAGAACGTGGCAAATGGAGGGAGGACCTGTAGCGATTGGAAATGGAGTCCTATGCTAGTGGGTTCGGCAGAGGTACCGGTCTTGTCTTCTTAACAACGAAAACCTGCTCTAAACCCTCCTCTCAAAAACCTCTCATCTCGTTATGGAAATTGAAGAAACCCTATTTCTTCCTCTACTCTCATTGTTATAGCACCACCACCAGGTGTAGTAGTAATAATCGCAGGGACCCGAATGCTGAAAGGCGAAGTTTCAATTTTAAGTTCAAGTTTCGAGACAAAAACAACAGCAAATACGATGATTCAGTACAAGTAGAAGAAGATGAGAAGGGTGGTTCCACGAGAGAGGGGAAGAAAAGGAAGCGGAGGTGGTGGTCGGACCAAGAAGAAGAGCCTCCCGGCATCTTGGAGGAAGCTATTGACAGTTTGTGGGCTCTTCAGGTAATTCTTATCCTTAATTTGTAACCACCAAAATGTTTGTTTGTCTTTGAACAAGTAGTCATGTTAGCCGTACCAACAATTTAACGGGCTGACACTCACTACCTCGTCAGCTGCTAACTAATGTGACTAATGGTAGTATTTAGGTAATCCTGATTTCTCAAACCTTAGTTCAATGTTAGCTACTAGAGCTTATCCTCAGACAAGAAGACATCATCATGAAGTTAGTTCGAGGGTGTGCAAGTTATGAATAAATTGGATTGGATTGTTGAGTCTGGACTCTGTAGTTGTGAAGTTTTGGAGATAAGATTGTTGTAACTCAACTATTAGAGTATTGACAGTAACGTAATTCTAATAGTTGTGCTCTTTGGTCAGTGCAGCTAGCCAAATCCTATGGTTGGATGTTTCCACCTATCGTCATAACTTCGCTGCTTGTTTCTGGCCCGAAAGCCTTTCTCATGGTGTTAGCACTGTCAGTTGGTCAGTCAGCACTGACTTTTGCATTTCAGAAGTTACTGGGGAAGAGTAGGAAGCCGAAACGCAAGGCCCGAAAGAGGCGGAAAACAACCGGCAGCACTCTAAATGATGCTGATTTTGGTGATGAAAAACAAGAAAAGGAGGAAGCTGTGAAGGGAAGAAATGGGTATCGGTCTTGGGTTGTTGGTGATAATGGTTCCTTTAATGAAGATAACCAAGATGCTCCCAGCTTCGGTGGCTGGGATGAGTTTGATACTACAGGATCGGCGCAGCGCCCGCCTCACAGGAAACGTCAGCCTCGAAAGAAACCATTGGCTAATAACAAGTGGAGTGTGAGTGGGAGAAAAAGCGACACACCCTTGCTGTTGAGATTATTAATTGCTGTTTTCCCATTTTTAGGTTCCTGGACGAAGATGCTTTAATGTTCTTCATCATTCTGACTAGCTTCGATTGATGCAAGCCTGTGGTTTTGCTTGCAAACAAGAATTCAAAGGGCGGGATTGTTTCTGTTCATACTGGAATGCTTTCCCTGCAATTTGAATAAACTGAAGCCAAGATGGGAAGGTCAAAGAATCAATCGTTACAGAGATAGATGATGAACATCCCTTCATCGTATATCATAGTTGTCTTTCATTCAATTTGCTTCCACACACAGAGTATCAGCCTGAGATTAATTTTTTTTTTTTGGAATAAACTTGTTGTCGTTACTTGAGGCTGATAAATTTCTTCCTCCGAAGTTTCTTTTCTTATAGTTATGAAGCTGATTCAAAGGGTTTTTGAGATTGCAAGTCAAAAACATCTTTACAAAAAATTAATAAAAAAATATTTTTATATTTTTTTAATTATCTAAGAAAATTGTTTAGAGTTGAGAATTGTTACAGGCAGCGCAAATTGCTCTCCTCTCTGTTTTTTTTCCCACAGTTTTAATTCTCATAATGACAATATAATTATATCATCTAGGAGCCAAGAGGAAACGGGAGTGAATAACTGTGTGCCAAAATATTTCAACCATCACGTGCATGGCTATGATTAAGTTCAAAATTTCTAAAGAACAGGGAAAGAGCACATCAGGGCATCTGAGCTTCAACCAAAGGTCAGCCATGACCAATTAAAGACAGATATCTTCTTTGGACTCGGCAAAAAACTAAAAATCTCTGTGGTAAAGCGTTCTTTTTTCATTTACATAGTCAACAAAATAGAGGCTGTTTTTACATCCTTTTTTAGTATACTGAAGACAATGTTTGCTTGAATTAGACTAACACCAGCAAAGATCAATGAACCGCCAAAAGAATGGATTTACTCCACTTGAGAAGGAATGATGCAGTTTTTAACCCAAAAATAATGTCAAAACACAAGAATAATTGCAAATAGCTGCCCCCTATTCACGCAGCAAGTAGATGCAGAGGGAGGCAGCCACAGGAAGCCTCCTCATCTTTCAGAAAAGATTTAGGTAGCGGATGGTCTGGAATCACGCCAACCTTCATGATGGCATAAAGAATCGCGACAAACCTTATCAATATCTGTATGAGCAGGTGTCTTATAACGAGCGACTATAACAGCCAAGCCAGAACCATCAGATAGCTGAAGATGATTGAATCTTGCTGTGGAATAGAATTAACGCACAGGTTAGGCACATAGGGTAGAGTTCAAAAATGTTTTAGAGGCAGAAGTGATTACCCTTTCCCAAATGTGGGTTTTCCATATAAAACAGCACGTCTATTGTCTTTCAATGCACCAGGCAATATTTCACTTGAACTTGCAGTTCCCGTGTTCACATAATTGAAACTCGGAACAAAGTGAGGGGTTCCTGATAAAAGATTTGGTGATGAAAATATGGAAATCAAGCACAACTATAGAATCCCTATAAAGTAAAGCTCTTTGCCCAATGGGGCGAAATGTTGATGATGTGGTGTCAATTTAATACCACGGGAGAACAAGCAGTACGAATGAAGTAATTTGCAGAAGCTTGATCACATACAATGCAGTTCTTTAGATAGCATCATTATGAACAAAATGCCACATACCTGCAGACCCTTGGAACTTCTCGGGCTCTAGAAATCAAGAGAAGGGATCATCAAGTGTGCAAGCATCTTCTTGATAGCCCTGTCTGATTGCAAATGTGTACTAGAGATTAGAGATATGGCGCCATCGAAGCGTAAACTACAGTAAACCATTACAAATAAAAGTAATTTGTTGATAACTGATAAAAGATTTGTTGATGAAAATATGGAAATCAAGCACAACTATAGAATCCCTATAAAGTAAAGCTCTTTGCCCAATGGGGCGAAATGTTGATGATGTGGTGTCAATTTAATACCACGGGAGAACAAACAGTAAGAATGAAGTAATTTGCAGAAGCTTGATCACATACAATGCAGTTCTTTAGATAGCATCATTATGAACAAAATGCCACATACCTGCAGACCCTTGGAACTTCTCGGGCTCTAGAATCAAGAGAAGGGATCATCAAGTGTGCAAGCATCTTCTTGATAGCCCTGTCTGATTGCAAATGTGTACTAGAGATTAGAGATATGGCGCCATCGAAGCGTAAACTACAGTAAACCATTACAAATAAAAGTAATTTGTTGATAACTGGCTTCAGATGGAGGCAGTGTGATGTTGGGCATCGGAGAAAAGCATGCCTAACTTATTATTACAATTTACATGATGCCTCAACATTTTGTACACACGTTTCCTTTTTCTTTTTTTCTTTCTCAAACATGCTGTCCGAAACTACATTTATCAACTGATTTTAGTACTAATGGTCTAGAGCATGGAAATAATTAAACATTTCTCGTTCAGCATGCATATAGTCACAGGCACAGCTATTTTAGCCAGATGAGACAGCAAACCACACAAAAAAAAAATTGCAAAGAATAGGCCATGTCTCTTCGCGTGTGTTCATTGCGCAACGCGTTTTCTCTGTAACGAAACCAACTTTGTCCATTGAACGTTTTGTCAGCTTAAGCACGGACAATCATCCTCCAAGCCTCCAAGAAGAGAAGATTCTCTTTGCTAAGTGCCCCTAAGAACAACAACAGCAATAAGAATTAACCAGAACAAAAAAAGAGAGAGTATAATATCCAGTTTCCATCATATAGAACTATCTCGACGGAATCAACTCACAAGAAGGTGGATTGCTGACGGCAAAAGAAACTGATGTAATCATCAACGACGAACCAGATGAAAAGACTAGAAGAACATGTTATCTCATTTTTTCTGAGGAATTATCGATTTAGTAATCCTTCTAATACTCTTCCCCATCTACAGATTGCAGCAGCGATCATAGCTGATCGAAAAAACCCTGCTGAGACCAAATGCTGTATCTAGAGCTAGAAGCTGCACCCCCGCAATTACTGCAGCTTCTATGCCTATCATTGATATCGTTATTGTAGTTTCACCGTTCGTTCATTAACGGAGATTTCCATGGCAGCACCTGCATCATAAACATACCTGAGAATGTAAGCAATATTAATTAGAAATCACTTATGTAGTGGCGTGAAAAGAGCACCTGAGAGTTAGTGTAGCTAAGAGTAGTTTTTGTGTCGGTGTTACAGAGAGAGGGGGGGGGGGGGGGGAGCAGCAGAGCTAGCAAGGACAACCTCCACGCTCATGGCATTGGCTTAGGCCGAGCACAGGCCCCCCGATCTGCATCGTTTTGATTTTATATTACTACAGTGGGGTCAGGAGCTTCAAAAGTGGCTCGTTCAGGTCCTTTATATAACAAATGGTCCAGGACCAATGCAAGGCGGCCCATTTTTTATATGGGCTAGACTGAGCTTGGCCCAAACTTGATTGAGAAAAAAACGTATTTCTTTAATTTTCATGAGTTCATTTTAAACGCATCAGAATTAGGACTATATTTTTAATATTTTTTAATGAGAAAAATTAGTTCTAATTAAAGCGTAAATTAATTTTAAAAATACTCTTAATCATATTAATAAACCACAAGTGCAATAAGCCTTCCATCTTCTAGTTACTAAACGAGAAAAAAATTATGGTGCGCATAAGTTAACCTGGACACTCCTGTCACGGGATAAAAAAAAAAGGAAAAAAATGTATAAGTTGAACCATAAAAGGGAAAAAAAGAAGAAGCACGGTTATAAAAAAAAAAATGCAAGGGGAAATCACTTTTTTAAACAGTAATGAGAACAAATTTGTGGTGCGCATAAGTTAACCTGGAAAAATAAGCGGAAAAAACATGGAAAAAAATGTATAAGTTGAACCAAAAAAGGAAAAAAAAAATGGATCCGGAGATTAGTCATGGTACGCGTAAACTGTCATTGATATCCTAATTTAAAAAAATAATAAGAATAATAATAAAAATAAAAAATAAAATAAAAGGAAAAGCAAATTTTTCAGACAATCATTTTCAAAATCGGGATTGTAGGAAAAAAACAAAAACACAATAGTTTAAAAATAATAATAATAAGAATAATAAAAATAATAATAGAAAAAAAAAGGGAAAGCAACTTAAAAAAAAAGGGATTTTCGAAAAAAAAAAGGAAAGCAAATAAAACCAAAGCAACTTTTCAGTTGCTTTTTCATTTTCACCATAAAAAATATAAAAAGAAGCCCTGTATAAAAAAAAAAAAAGGAAAGAATACAAACTCGCGCGAAGCACTGGAATAAAGTGCAAGTCCACAGTGCCAATGTGAGTGCGTGAACAGTAATGAATAGGAAATGACCGATCCCTTTTAGTTTCTTTAGGAATAGCAAGTCTAATCACGATTTTTCTGTTTTTCTCGTCTTAGCATAAGTAACTCTCGAGGAGATAAAACAAGTATCCAGCGAACCTTAAATATCATGACACGTGGAAGTCGAGAGAGCACAACTTACTATCTAGAGATAATAGTATGTGGGCCCAAAAAAATGGATGATATAGAACTTTTGATTTATGTACTAGACGTATGTTTTTTTTGTAAAAGTTTTTGATAATTAGATTTATTTATTTTAATTCATAAAATATATTTTTTAGAAAATAAAATTTTCTCATATTAAAAAATAATATGTTGAAAATAACGAATTTATTTTGAAGAAAAAATAATTTATTTGTAGTTATCTATCATTCTCAGAGCAATTGGTTCTTTTTTTTTACTCTCTCTTATTTTTGTCTTATAATATCTTGTAATATTAATATTAAAGTAATTATTATTTTTAAAATATTATTTTTGACATCACCATATTAAAACAATTTAAAAGCACAAAAAAAAAAAAATTAAAGCACAAAAAAAGACATGATATAAACTTGACTTCAAAGCAAACGGTGGAAGCCACCATATATGCTTTACACATTCGAATCCATCATTGCGAGCACTCCAGTTGGTGCATCGGTTAATTTCCACATTCAGGTAGTGGATTGCAAAGATGTATTAATTTGAGGACTGTTCTGACTATTCTTCATCTTTTCAGAGTCAACAAAGCAGCTTTCAAAGTCTTCTTATCAAGACAAACCACCCATTATGACATCGATGCATACCGACCCTCCCTCCAGTGTTTTCATTTCCACACCAAATATTCAAGTCTAAAATTTGAATTTGACCGCGAACCTTCATGGAAGTTCATGCCCTCCTTTTCTGACATTTAGTTTGACTTTCTTCGGGTGGTTCGATGTTTGTTTTAAAATTAATTGATTTATAGAGAATAATATTTTTTAAAATGTTTCCGTACGTGTTCATTCGAAGAATTGTTTTTTTTAATGGGTGTCGGATCAGCTTTGTGTGATTTAGATTACTTCCATGTATCTTGAAATAATGACCGTGCAAGTTTTTCCACACATTTTGAAAATATTCTTTATTTAGAAAATTTAAAAATAATATTATTTTTGATATTATTACATGAATATAATATAAAACACCAAATAAATTCAATTTAAAATAAAATAAATAAATAAATTTAAAGATACCTGCCTTTAATCTGAGATAAGCCCATTTCTTTTGAAAAGTGATCCTATTTTCCTCTTCTTTTTTTCTCTCATGATGCGAACGACTAGTGTCCTGCAACTGCTTTTTGCCTGGGAAAAGGTTTCCCATTATTCTTTTTAACTCAGACACATTATCCCTAGTTTATATTTTTTATATTATTTTAATATAAAAAAATAAATTTTAAATACTATCACGATTCCATGAAATGGGCAAAGAAGATCACATTTATGAGAAATGCTTCCGAGGTGGTAAAAAACTCGTAATTTATATAGTAGTTTTTGAATTTGATTTAAAATATATTTAAAAATAATTAAAATAATTAAATTTTATTTATTTATCTAGAGGTATAAAATATAAGTTTCAGCGTATAAAATAAATTCATATATCAGCAGCCATCATTAGCGATCTCTTTAGTGTTTAGCGGCGAGCAATCTCTTAATCTACGGGTAAAAATTGGATTTAAGAGTTAAATTTTCATTAAATTTTAAAATTAACTTAATTTAGCCATAATTTCTTAAATAAAAACCATAATTTGTATGGCAAGGCGTGTGAATAACCCAGAAATTTAATGCGCTACCTGGGAAGATAAAAACTGTAGGAAGCTAGCGTTGAAGATAAACCTTATCTATACACATTATTATCTTCATCTGATTGGAGCTGCAAACCAGATGTGACTAAAATCACGATGAGCATTTCATCTTGTCTGCTTGGATATCCCTCGCCGTGAGCATTTAAACAAGTGTCAGTTTTCCTCCGAAATTGGGAGGCAATTTATTGCTCCGTCACAGATTGAACGGCCCGAATAGGGTGTGCGCCTTTATTGATTCGTTTAAAGATACGGCGTGCCGATTCAAAGGACCTTTACCACTTGTAGCAAGCAGCACAAGATCCTAATAATGGGGGGAGCATGAGAATAGCTAGCTGTAGCTGCTGCTGCTACAAGACAGAGAGTCCAGGCTCCTCTCACTACACCTCCATTTATTTTTAATTTCTCTCCACTCACATGCCTTGTGATAAGGTAACCGTACTATTTTGCGGTTGGATAAGATATTTTTTATAATTATTGAAATTAAAATAATTAATAGATTTTAATATTTTAAAAATAAAATATAGTATTTATCATATAAATTTTAATATAATGAGATATATCAACACGTCATGTTATAATAATAATAATAATAATATTGAAAGTTTAACATCTAAAAATATGATTACTATTATTATTAAAATAATAAAAATTATTAAATTATTTCTATGAGAAAAAAACTCGAAAATATTAATAAACAAGGAAACAAAAACAAACTAAAATTACTATTATTATTATTATTGCGTGAATAATGAAAAATTAAATTAAATAAAAGAATAAAAAAGCCTAAAAACTTTAACAAAAAAAAAATATTAGCTAAGAAAAATCATTTAACATGAAAATAAAATTAAAAGAAAAAACAAAGGAAAAAAATGTTATCTTAACAAAAGAGAAAGTAATAAAAATTAAAAACCAAAACTAAAGGCACATATATATAAATATGGGCAAAAATATGGACAATTTAAGAACTATAAAAAATTAAAAAAATTAAAATAAAAAATTAAAAGCATAAGGGCCGAACAAAAATCAAATATATTATCAATTTTAATCAAATAAAAAAATTAAATAAAATACAACATCTATACATATAAGGTTTGATTTAATGAAACACATGAACACGCATTTTATAACAATAAAAATATTGAAGCCTTAATATATAAAAATATCATTATTATTACTGCTATAATAATAAAAATTATTAAATTACCCTGAAGAAAAAAATAAAAAATATCAATAAAAGAGAAAACAAGAAATAAAAACTAAAATTATTATTGTTATTGTTGTGTTAATAATGGGGGGAATTCAATAAAAAAAAAGGTCAATAACTTTAATAAAAGAGCAAATAAAAAATAAAAATAAAATAAAATTATTAGTTAAAAAAATCATTTGATGTGAAAGTAAAAAAAAAAAACTAATAAAAAACAACAAAAAAAAAAACCAATAAAAAACAACAAAAAAAA
Source organism: Salix dunnii (assembly GCA_015731905.1). Classification (NCBI taxonomy): domain Eukaryota; kingdom Viridiplantae; phylum Streptophyta; class Magnoliopsida; order Malpighiales; family Salicaceae; genus Salix; species Salix dunnii. The sequence continues at coordinate 3,742,171 of CM027668.1, read as the reverse complement.
AACCAAAAGAAAGAGAGAGAGAAGTATTAGTTAAAAAAAAGAAGCAAAATAAAAATAATTAAGAGAAAAAAAAATAAAAAATAAAAAGAAACAAAAAGTTCACCCGCAGGGTTCAAACCCCTGCACTCCTGCTTAGAAATGAGGTATTTTATCAACTGAGATACAAACGCTTCTTCGCATATTATTATGAATAATATATAAAAAACAGTAATGTAATAAACTAAACGATTAAAACTGATTTGAAAACTAAGGAATATTATTGTAATTCATAATAATTTATTTTAAAATGAATAGTAACTGAACCCTAATATTTTTTAATATATAATATAACCACATGTATCATATCAAAACAAGATAGAAAGATAATACCATAAAACCATAAATTAGGTGTAGAAAGTGATTGGGGGTTTGCTTCTCTTTTATTTCAATTTTTAATTTTGCGATTGACTGTTAATAGAATAATAAATCAAGCTTATATAGTTGTTAATTTTAAAATTTATAAAATTAGTCAAAATTAAATTAAGTTGAATATCAACATTAATAAAAAAAATAATTCTATAATCATTAATTTCAATATTTTTTAAAATAATTTTACGGACATGGTTTGAACACAAAAAAAAAACAAAAAAAAGCATTCCCACGATGACAAATGACTTGTAAATTCCATTAACTCTCAGCCACAGCAAGACATTTACTATATGGACATGAATACATGATTGTCAAGTAGAAAAACAAATCAATCTAGTCCAAGACTTCGTTATCCCCAACACACGCCACCCGCAAAACCACCCTACTGCTTCTAGATTACAAAAATATGTAAAAATAACATTATTATTTTTTTATAAATAATATCTTTATCTAAGTGGTTGAAAGAACTTATTTCTTTTCTCTACATCAAGATTCAAGTCTCATTATACATGCTTATCATCTCCACTGTAACTTACATACTCACTGAGTTTATAAAATATTCAGTATATCCGAAAATTAGTTGTGATGCACATAAACTGACCCAGATACTCCGGTTATTAAAAAAAAAAAACAATATTTTCATATTCATATTCAAAGTTTCAAACTCGCACTAATCCTACAAAATAAAAAATACGCAGGGGTCCCTCTTCCACGCTTGTAGCAGGGGTTTTAGAAGTAGGCTCGATTCTCTTCAACTGGATTCCATGCTTATTAGTCTCCTCACCGTCGTGGTAAATATAAGCAAACCCACCGTGCCGGGTCATATCCATGCCAGACATCTCATCCTCGGATGAGATCCTCAAGAGCTTGAGCTTATGAAGAACAAAGAACAATGGACCCATGGTAGCACTAACCCATCCGATAATCACCACGATTTGTATTAAATGAGCACCCAGGAGCTTTCCACCACCACCCATGAACAACCCATATGGACGATCCGGTTTGTTCGGGTATACCTCCCTTACATACTTTGGTGGCAAACAAGGCGGTGAAAATGACACCCCAGGTGCCACAACCACCATGTAACTGTGCAGCCTTTACTGGATCGTCAAACTTGAGAATCTAAGCCAATTTGTTGCAGCCAATCAACACTAAAGAAGCAACAAGCCCGCACAGCCCATGGTTCAACCACGGAGCACCCAGCAGTGATCGCAGCAAACACCCTCTTTTCCTGTTTTTTTCTCATGACGCGAATGACTTGTATCTTGCAACTGCCTGGAAATGGCTTCGCAGTGTATTTTTTACCTCCTGACAGATTATCCCCTTTGTTTTTTTTTTTAAAAATTATATTAATATTAAAAACATAAAATTTAAACAGAAAAAAATACATGAAAAGGAAAAAGAAGATTACACTTACGAGTAAATGCTTCTTTATCTGCGCACCTAAAAAGAAATAAAGCTGGAGATGACATGATATGTTCGAGAAAGTGGCAATGGTAGATCCAGCTAAGCCCGCATTTTGTGACTGCTGCTGCGTGAGCTTCCTAATCGTTTCATCTATTAGCCATCATCATTGAGCAATCTCTTACTCTACTGGTAAAATTTTTGGATTAAAGAGTTACATTTTCGTCAAATTTTAATTTTCACTTATTATATTCATAGTCTCTAATATAAAAACCAGTACTTTCTGTATGCTGAATATAAAGAATAATTTTTAAAAATAAAATAAAAATTTATTTTGATGTATTTTATAATGAAAATCACTTTTAAAAATAATTTCAACCACACTATAAAATAATTATCAAAATCACGATAAACATTTCATATTTTTTTATTAACGTGGGTATTCGGATAGGTTTACGTGTACCTCGATTAATCTTACAAGTTATAAAATTATTGATCATGTAAGTTTCTAATAATTATTATAGTAATAACTATAAAACTCGAAATTAAAATTACAGTAAAAGAAATTCCTGAGTACCAAGTTTTTATCACAGGTGATCTAGTTAGATGGTTAATGAACATTTCATTTTGCCTGCTTGCTTGCCGCATGGAAATCCCTCGCCATGAGCATTTAGTTTTACTCCAAAATTAGGAGGCCAAATATTGCCCCGTCACAGATTGAACGGCTAGCACGTTAACGAACATGGTGTGTGACTCCATGGATTCGTGTTAAGATACGGTGTACCGATTGGAAGGACCTTTCCCACTTCCAACAACATGGCAAGCAGCACAAGATCCTATTACTAAATGAATGGGGGACATGAGGACAGCTAGCTGCTGCTGCTACAAGTCAGAAATTCATAAATGGAAGAGAATTCAGGCACATGATACTGCTACACTCCAATTTATTTTTATTTTTATTTTTATTTCTCTCCACTGTTGCTTAAAAAAACCAAAACAATTCCCATACATTGTGTAAACCAATGACCACAAGCATAGTATCAAGACAAGATAAATAAAGGCTGATAATCTTTCTGTCAAATGATGACTTCCAAATTCCAATACCTCTCAGCCACCGCAAGAGAGCACATCAGTCACACAGCAAGACATTTACTAACATATGAACATGATTGTCAATAGAGAAACAGATTGATCTAGTCCAAGTCTTCGTTATCCCCAACATGCACATCCCACAAAACCTATATTCATAAACATGTATTCAAACACGCACTAATCCTAAGAAATAAAAATACGCAGGAGTCCCTCTTACACGCTTGCAGTAGGGGTTTTAGAAGTAGGCTCGATTCTCCTCAACTGGATTCCATGCTTATTAGTCTCGTCGTCGTCGTGGTAAATATAAGCAAACCCACCGTGCCGGGTCATATCCATGCCAGACATCTCATCCTCGGGTGAGATCCTCAAGAGCTTGAGCTTATGAAGAACAAAGAACAATGGACCCATGGTAGCACTAACCCATCCGATAATCACCACGATTTGTATTAAATGAGCACCCAGGAGCTTTCCACCACCACCCATGAACAACCCATATGGACGATCCGGTTTGTTCGGGTATACCTCCCTTACATACTTCTTGGTGGCAAACAAGGCGGTGAAAATGACACCCCAGGTTCCACAACCACCATGTAACTGTGCAGCCTCTAATGGATCGTCAAACTTGAGAATCTCGGCCAATTTGTTGCAGCCAATCAACACTAAAGAAGCGACAAACCCGCATATTATAGCGGCCCATGGTTCGACCACGGAGCACCCGGCAGTGATAGCAGCAAACCCACCAAGCAAACCATTGCAAACATCAGTAACATTCCAATGACCGGACAGAATTCTCTTACCAAAGAGTGTGGTCAAAGCAGCTGTGGAGCCGGCTAGAGTTGTTGTAACAGCGGTCCTACCAATTGCACTCCATTGACCATAATAGCCGCCAGCAGGGTAAGCACTCAGAATTTTAGTAAAAGACCCAGGATTAAACCCGTACCAACCAAACCATAGCAAGAAAGTGCCAAGAACCACAAGGGAAGCACTGTGACCACGTAAAGCAATAGCCCTGCCTGAATGGTCAAAACGTCCGATTCTTGGACCTTCAATTAGAGCACCCCAAAGACCAGCAATCCCTCCCACCATATGAACCACACCAGACCCTGCAAAATCAATAACTCCGGTACCAAACAACAGATCCCCGTCTGTTTTTGTCGCACTAGCCCACCCATCACCAGACCAGAACCAGTGGGACACAACAGGGTAAACGAACCCAGTCAAGAAAGAAGAGTAAATCAAATAGGCAACAAACTGGGTTCTTTCGGCTATTGAACCGCTGGTTATGCCAGCAGCCGCTATAGCAAAAGCCCACTGGTAAAGAAAGTAGCTGTAATCAAAAGTAGAAGTAGGGAAAGACTTAAGACCAAAGTTTTGTTTGCCAATGAACCCATTGGAGGGAGACCCGAAGGCAAACGCAAAACCAAAGAGGTAATAGAAGAGGCCACCGGCTGCAGCGTCAAGAACATTTGTTAGCATGATGTTCATGGTGTTTTTGGCACGTACGGATCCTGCACAGAGCATGGCAAAACCAAGTTGCATGGAGAACACAAGGTAAGCAGAGAAGAGGAGATATGTGTTGTCCACGGCAAACTGAGTGGCGGAGAAGTTGTCAGACACGGTGCTGAACTGGGAGCAGATGAAATCAGCAGCCCCGGTGGAGTTAAAGACGTTGGGGCCCAGTAGCCGGGCAAGATCGCTTGCTGAGCAGTTCATGGAAGCCATGATTTTGGAATGAAGGGTGTCAGACTCTCTGGCAAAGAGAGAGGGGGCAGGGGGGTTGGAGATGGAGAGTTATAGCAGAACTCTAAGGTTGTTGTTCAAGATCCTTTATAGAGGGGAGAAAATATATATGGTAAAGAATTTCGATCCGATTAGTCTTTCGAAAGGTACATACCATTTTGTGGCCGTTTACGAAGAAATTGCGTTTTATTTTTAAAATTCAATTAAATATATTTTATAATTACATGGAATCAATACATACCATTTTCATAGATATTTTATTTTTTATATTAAATCTTAAATTTATTTTTTTACCACACTATGAAAGAGCTATTTTGTTAACAAAAGATTTCAAGCAATCAACGAAAAAAAAAAAAAAAACTATTATCACAATATTACATGAACCAATCAAAACCATCGTGAATGGACATTTAAATAGCAAGCAATCCCTACTCGCACGTGTTTGGTTGCAAGCACGCGATCTTATTTTATTTTATTATAAATGAGTATCAAACTACACGAGGCCCTCTCCTCACATGTAAACAACAATCACAAATTAAATAAAAAAAAAGGAATAAAATGTAAATAAAGCAACCCTAGCAGATAAATAATACGCCAAAATATTTTAATTAATTACGTTTTTAATTACGAACCCTCATCATCTCAAAAGTCTACAAAACGCGAATAATTTATTATTGATTTGTAGAATCTCTTCGTTGAATACGACAGCGGTTGTCGCCGTTTGTTTATTGCTCATCGTGGCCTGCAATAAAATAAAAAATAAAAACAGAGAGAGAGATTACGGAATCACATTTTGAGAATTGATCTCAGTTTTTATTCAACCTGTTTATATATTTGTTTATCATTAAGGAATTAGTTAATATAAAATATTTTTAAGTTAATAAAAATTTAACCTAGTTTCTAGGAAAATATTTTAATTTTGTTTTGAGCGAAAAATATTTATTAGAAATTACAGTAAAATAAAAACAAATATCTTGTTGTTTTTTTATATATAATTTGATCCTTAATTGTTTTTTATTGATTTTTTTCAACTTCATATTTTAAAAATTTTGATCTAATTTTTTTTTATATAAATTTTAATTTGTTTTTCTCTTATACTTTTCTCAATTTAATTTTTTAATTTATCATATTTGACTCTTTTTTATTTTATTTGAAATAATTTTTTAGATTATATTTTTTAATTTTATCATCTTTTAAATTTTTTATCTGTCAAATTTAGTCTTTATACTTTTAATGAACTTGAAAAAACGTGGATAAAATGTTCTTCAATTTATTTTCATGACATAGAAAAATAGTGTAAAATATTTTTCAATTTATTTTTCATGACATTATCGAACATTAAAAAATAATTCTCATTTTATATAAATTATTTTCCAAAATAAAACATAAACTTAATTTTAACATGGAGGGCACGGGATGTTAGTTAGAACTAGACCTCGTACATAGATTGCTAATATTTATAGGACAAATCTCTGGTTTTGTCGTGCATGCGGTCAGTGGTTTGCATGCTTGTAGTAACCATGTAAATCAATATTAAATTTACTTTCATGGTGTAATTGAGAGTAGAATATTGATCTAAATTAAATGAAGAATCCAATTAATTCGAAGTGAAACAATCGTAGTCTACCCTAATCAGGCCCGGCAAAAGTACATTTTTCCACGGTACGGCAAACGGGATTTTAATTATTTTTATATTTATCATTACTTTCTATTTTAATAATTCATATTTTGTTTTAAAATGTATTAAAATAATATATATTTTTTATTTTTTAAAATTTATTTTTAATATTAACACGTTAAAATATCTGAAATCATCAAAAATATTTAATTTAATATAAAAAATTCTCTAGTTTTTAAAACTATATAGTAAAAAATAAACAAGAAAAGAGAGAAAAGTCAACGGATGGAAATGATATTTTTCAATTTTTTTAATTTCGTTGTTGGTAACTGATAGAGAGATGAACTCAATAGCCGCACCGATCGTTCTGTATAACCATTGTCAATGATTGTGTGTGTGGTATCAAATTATCAATGGGCACCGTTTTCATAGTAGCCTGCAGGCCAAGTTACGAGGCTGAAACCCTGCAGACGACTTTTTTATATTCAAATATCAGAGTCAACCGCATGACATCTGCGCAATCGAAGACCGGGAAACATGGAGATATCGTCTGAAAAACCCGAAGACGGTTTCCCTGCCTGATCAGTGTGGACAGGAAGATACGGTTGGCGCCATGATGACAGATCAAACCCGTTAAATAACAGTGAACTCCTCTGCCTGTGCCATCCATGGAAGCAGACCCATCAGGAAATCATGTAAACAGCTCATATATTTTGTCCGGAAATCAACTATTTCCCGGCATGCAATGGCCATGGCCACCCATCGCCCTCCGTAGACACCTCAACCCCCCCCGCCCCACCTTTTTTTATGAGGTGATGACTCTTGCAAGCAGGCATCCTAAACTGTGCTGCGTTGACAATGTGGTGGTATACGTCACGATTCTACCAATGAGAATCTGGATGGAGCTGCCATTTGGAATCTCGACAGGCCGAACGGATTCAGATGTCTGGCTGACGGCTTCATTTGAATCGATCAGTCCAAAACATGAGATTCCAAAAATCTGTGGCCCAAATCAACCATGAAGATACAGTTGGATGGTTGCGTTTCTGACTTTTCCAAGCACGATGCAAAAAATAATAAGGATAAAATAGCACTGCAATAATAATGCCTCGAATATTGTTTAAAAGATATCGATAAGACTAATCCAATAATATCAAAGAAATTCAACAATAGTAATAGGAATGAACTACACAAGTTATCTAAAATCAAGGAAGCCCTAGCATCTTTAGATTGCTAAGCAATAACCTGATTTTTAATGATATTGTTAGATTTATTTTATCCAGATCTTTTCAGTGATATTATCAAAGTTTACAACACTAATGATATCATCTAATTTAAATATAAGTTCTCTATCATCTCTCTTTTTTAAAATCTTTTCAGTAATTTTACCATTTAAAAAATTCACTTGTAACTTGTAGATCCGAATCTAAGATGTCATCTTTCTTTTTTTTTTTTTGCAAGTGTTATTTTATCAATTGGTTTTTTTACTAGTCTAGAGTCCCAAAAACACTTGCATTTCTTGCCATAAGCCTAGCACGCAACTAGAGTTGAAAAGTAACTCTTACAATCAAAGTTGTCAAGAACTCCATAGAGCTGAGCCGTATTCTGTTGAAAACTGGAATTGTTGACAGCTAGAAATTCAGGGTTTCTTTCACATTCATGTTCTATATTCAGACATTGATACCTGCATGCAGCTAAAAACACTGTTCAACAAGTTCTGCAACTAAATAGCATTGCATTTGCTGTATCATCTTCTTTTCTTCTCTGTTTTTTTTTTTCTGCCTCAGCCACCCCTCTAAATTAAACTGAAATGGAAAGAGGGGGAGATCTTCAAAGATGAACCCTACTCGTCAACTTCTTTTAACCTTTTTTTCTGCTTTCTTCGTTGATCACGTAAACCTGGATGAGAAAGTAAAATAACCTTAGGGCACGATAGACAGTTGGAATGAAAAAACATCAAAACAGAAAGATATGGAGAACTGAGAATACGTTTCTTCTCTTCCTTTCTTTTTCTCCTCAAATTCTCCACGTCTCTACGTTTCTCTGTCATCTCTTTCATGTCCATGCGTACCTGAGAGCAGGATAATTTTGAAAACGCTCATATTGGAGTCCAGGTGTAACCATATTTTGAATTTAAAGGCCCACAGAAATGTTTACGAAAGTAATCACAAAAGGAGAGGAAGAACATGAGAGCGGAATCATAGATGAAACAAGTATACCTCCTGACCAGAACTTCGGAGTGCCTGGAGTGGCTCCACACAATCTTGACCAATAACAACCATTTTCCTTCTTTTGTTATCTCCAAAATTCACACCATGGTCTAACTTTTGCCTTGTTAATTCTTCAAACTGATGTTGCAGGAGAGGTGAAATCCCAGCCTGCAGGAATAAATGCGGTCAGTAGTTAAGATCCTTGCACCTGAAAATACATTTTATTTACTGCAGGATAAATGACACATCATAAGAAGTAATCTATTCTAGCATCATCTGAAATCAAGATCAAACAAATGCTAGCCAAACTAGATTCCCATCAATGCCCCTGCTGTCCCCAATTACAAGAGTTGCACGTCACATGCAGAGCACCCATGCACTATCAATAGTAAACATAAGAATCATTATAACCTACAGCTGAACCATTCAGGTTTCAAAAGCCTTCAACTAACCTAGATTATAACACTGCACACAATTTAGGATATGCTCCAAACATGAAGTAAAATACTGCAGTAAAGTTCTGATAGAGTGTGTTTCAACAACTATCAGTCAGACTTCATTTAACGACATATATTAATATATAAAAACAAACATCTCAGTAGATGACAGGAAAATAAATTTTGCACATATACAAACAGTTAAAGGTATATACATATTTTACTATTTGTAAGAACCATGTTTCTCCAAGAAGAAAAAAAAGATTCCAGACATGTTTAAGAGTTCTACAGTCTGTGTTTGATCAACAGATTGACACGTAATCAATGGTGAACCAAGAAAAGTTAAAGGTAATGACCAGTGGATTATTACCCCTGCCAAATAGCGATGTGAAAACGATTTTGGTTGCAAAGGACGTGAGAGCAGAGTGTTAAGCTCCTGCAAGTTAAATCCAAAAAGAAATTACTATAGTTGCCCATTCAAGGAAAAAGAAATGGCCAAACTCTCAAATTTCACAGAACCAAAATTAGAATACAAATTTTTTTGTATTAAACAAAACCTGCTGCAATTTTTTCAGTTGCATTGAGGTGACTCTCTTTTGCTTATGATTGTTCACTCTTTCCTCCTCACTGTCATCATTCTCCACCATTAACTCAATTGATTCTGCATTTCGATCAAACCAGGTTTTCTTTGCCTTCTCCTAGAGTAGCACATGTACCAGTTACAGAGTGAAGCAGTAGTAATTCAGGAAACTGATATTTTAGGTTTCTATGACAAACTATGTAGACAGAAATAAGGAGACCCCAAGTCACATGAGCCAGGCAAAATATTCATCTACCTGAGAGTCCTTTCTTGTAATCTTGTCTATTTGACGTGCAAGAGACAGCCGTCCCATCACCTCTGGCATGTATGACTCTTCTAACGGAAATCTCTGAAAACTTTCCTGCATAAAGAGAGGAGACACTCCTACAATTTACTGAGGCAATCCTCGAATCTTAATCCTTTGTTCAAAAAGAATAAAAAACAGAGGTGGCAATCCTTTATGGAATCCTACAATTCAGGGCTTCATGTAAAAAAGCAAGATTTCTAAGCGCTGATGATGATATAATTATGAAAAATGGAAAAATCTAATGTTTAAATTTCCAAAATCCTCTATCAACTCTAACCTCTCTTTAAAGAATGATACAATAGAAATCAAACATATTTTTTGAGAATAATGCACTCATGCTAGTAAAGTTTGAAACTTTGCAAGAGCCTCTACCTTTGAAAATGATTTGCACAAAGAGGCAAATTTTGAAGTATCATTTGATGAGATAAGGGCAATGCTGCATCCATCAGTACAAGCTCTAGCAGTTCTTCCACTTCGGTGAACATAAACCTAACACAAAAGGATATAATATAAGTTTAACAGAAAACAAAAGCATAAAAAATTTAAAAATGTGATGCATCCCAATTTTTACTTCTGCTGAATGTGGAAGCTGGTAGTGAACAACAGTTCGGACACCAGGGATGTCGAGGCCTCTTGCAGCAACATCAGTAGCAACAAGGATAGCATGTTCATTTGAACGAAAACGATCAATTGCCTGCATTAGACACAAAGGAGAAGGTGGTTGGTGTGAAGAAACACAAGTCACTGCATCTTCTAACAAACAAAATCATCAATTTAATTGGCAGAAGATAGTTGTTGTGTTGAAAAACATAGAAGTTAGTATCTCTGCCATTTGCTTCTCCCAGAAAGACAATGAAAGATGAAGAATTCTTAGATCAAAAACTTTCAACAAATAACTAAAAAGAAACGTAAGAAATGTTGGTGGGCATTAGGCTTGATTAAACCGTGGAAACCAGGAAACAATTAACCAAAAACATGGAGCCGAGAGGAAAAAAAACAAGCGAACTAATTTAAAATCATAAAACTAACTCGGTTCGGTACAGTTTTGGTTTTAGAAGCTGAAACCGGGTGATGGAACAAGGTCCAGTGCAAGTTGTAAACTCACTTAAGAAAAGGGTATAAATAGAAAACTAAATGGCCTAATTTCACTAACCCTGAAATTTCCACACTTTCCTATTCCATATCTCTTGCTTTTTATTTCCCTGTTGAAACTTGAGAGGTTGTTACAGATAACCCCCATCTCAGGTTGTTTTGGTCTTTTCTTTTACTCTGCTGCCTTTATTTTCTGGTTATTGGCCTTGGTAAATGCTTCTTTTTTATTTATCTCAAATGTATTGTTTTCTTTTCCAGTTTTCTAGGCTTTTTAAACTCTTATTTGTGTTTCTTAGCTATTTAGAAAATGAAAAGCCTTTAACGCATGCCTACTATTCAATTTTGGCAGGTTCATTCTTGCTGCAATTAGGCTGGGATTGTCTCTTATGCTGATCACTAAAACTCCTCAGGTCCATGCTTGCAAATTTCAATGAAAATTTGTTGCAGCAACTTCATATTTTAACCTTCTTTTTTATTCTGTTGGCCATTGTTTCTTGCTGTGATGCTCGCATTATTTTTCTTTTGGAAATACAAAACATTTAGACAAGTAACTAGCACCTAGTTTAATAATACAGTAAAAAATGACTAAGAGATTTGTTTTAATGGTTACAAAAAAAAACTGACCGTACCGAACCAGTTCGGTTTGAACTGGTTCTTGGTTCAGTTCAGTCCATTTCCCCAAAAAATCTCATCTCCCAGTTTGGTAGGAATTTTGAATCCAACCTGAACCAGACCGGACCGTGAACTCCCCTAGTGGGCACTTAATTTACTAAGCAGGGTTTGCAATCACCTTTTTTCTATTCAGTGACATTGTTGAGACAACTCTTTGCAACATTTAATGCTCTGGCCCCCTTAACATGAAACACTTGAATAGCTTCACCACAACCGATGAAATGAAAACCATATGCAATGCATCTGATTAATAAGTTGCCTTCCCCCTTTCAAGGCACATCATTGACCGGTGGCTCTAATGTGTGTTCAAAACATGTTTACAACTGCTTAAAACCAATTTGAATAACTAGATTATAATATCAACATGAGGCATCAAATCTTATTCATTTGTTAATTTAGTTGATTGAGAATTGTTGAGCATTAACTTGAAACTCAGCATCACTTGCAAAATTCAAATATCACATTATAAATGAATATGGTTCAAACTACTTCAATAAAAAAAGGAAAAATACAAATCACAAACCTTCAAACGAGCTCGCTGCTGCATCTGAGCATGAAGTGTCCAGACATTGATGCCTAGGATGCGCAAAAGGGAAGAAGTGTGGCGCAAAGCTGCAATTGATGTACAGAAAACAATTGTGCGACCTTGTCCATGTACACTCAATATATAATACAGGTAAGCATCTTTATCTTCTTCCCTACATCTGCAGTCATTTTAGTAAAAATTGAGAAAGGAAGTCCTGCAATATGATAAAATAAAATTTTGCTAAAACAAAAACATAAAGATTACATATAAAGTGCAAATGTAAAGGCAAAGAGTGTAATTGGTCCTTTCATTAATAACTCCTGAAATTAAGAATTAAACAAGTTAATCCTGAAGATATCCCAATCAGAGTGAGCAAGATGATATCCAAGCAATCTTTTAAAAATATGTCTTGTGTGCACAAAAAAGAAAAAATGCACACAAATAAAAAGGTGGAGTGCAACCATTGAACTACAGCCCATGTAATTCTGAGGACAAGCCGATGACCTTGGAATAATATTTTGGCCGTGAAAACCAGTCTACAGACATGAATTTGCAGAGGCATGCATGTGTGCATGCTGGAATGTTAGACCTTCTAAATATCAACATGGCCAGCCCTATCATAAAAAAGAGTGGTATGCCAAATTTAGAAATCCAGTACAAGCTTTCAGAACATCCCACCATGCAGCATGTAAACCACTTAGTCTCTTGCATTTAGAAGCTGTAAAGATTCTAATGTGAGATGCAATGTAAGACACATACTCTATAAACGATTCCTCGAGCTTATTTGCAAGGATTGATGCGTTTGTCAGGTCAATGATGGCAGCATTTGCTCTCATTCCTGCTCGTTCAGAGAGCATTTCTATAGAATTCAGCCCATCAGCCATTGATTGCTTTGATTTTAACGAGCCGCGCTTTAGCTTCTTGCGAAAATCACCAGATAATGCTATAGTTGCAGAAAAAACAAATGTTTGTCTTTTCTTTATTTGCATGTTTGAAAGTGTTTCACAATTTTCTGAACTTTGAGATTGTCCTCCAATTGAACCACTGGCCATGGGAAGCATGTCAATAATAGACTGCAACTCACGAAAATGTCCATTTTCAATCATTCGATCTGCCTCATCCAGCACAAAGAAAGATAATGAATGCAGCTGCAGAAGAAAACATAGACAGTATGTCATATGAACAAGGTGCTCGAATGGGGGCTAGAGTAGAGAAGACATTCAGTTTAGACATTTTTTTGATAAAGTCACATATATGCACTTATAAGAAGTGGATTTGGAATCTTGTAAGTTGCAGAATTAATAAATTTATTCATGTACAGTATGCAGCCTTCTGGGTGAATTGGCTGAGACAGCAGTCAACACATTCGTTGACCTTCCAAAAACTCAGTCCCATGCAGAGCTAATTAGTGAATACAAAGGTGCTGGACATGGTGTAAGTGATAGTGATTTTAGTGGCCAGCAGTTTCTCAAAGTAGTTGCAGATGTGGCAAGCTCAAGAATTTCTTGATTATATATAGGATGTCATGACAAGGCAAAGGTGTCAGCATGAATGTCAAGAGTAAGGACAGTGGCAATTGTGAAGAAATAGGGTTGCAAATTTGCAATGCTAGAAAGATGATATAAGCTATGACAGTCATAGCAATTCCGCTAGCTGTAAGTGAGAACTGGGAAATGGTTGAGCTAGCCTCCTTCAAGCTTGTGAGAGCCTGCAAGGGGTTGAGTAATATAAATTCTGCAGTTTCAGTGCAGGAATCTCTCGGATAAAAGGTTGTTATGAGTAGCCAAGTGTGTGCTTGACATTTAGCAGCCATGGCAGGCTGCACCATTCAAATGACACCTATGTGGCTGGAAAACTATTTTTATCTTCTAAAAATTAGTAGCCCCGTCTTGAACTTTAAATTTTCCTGTCCTATTCAGGCGTGAGGTTACTAGTAGCAAGCTGTTGCACAACATTGACAGCCTACTAACTAAATAGTAGAAGGCAAAATATGTTTTATCTAGAAATCAATGCGTAAGGATCCAAGAAATAAATCAATAATAATAAAAAAGTTACACTGATTCTAGCAGAAGAAAGACATACCCTCCCTGAATACATCCAATTTATATATCGCATGCAATCACTAACCTCAACGAGATGCTTTTCCCCTCCAGACATAAGTTCCCACAGCCTCCCAGGAGTCCCAACAATAATCTCAGGCCTTGCTTTCAAAAGTCTTTCCTGCTTCTCTGTTGACATCCCACCAACAATCGAAACCACCCTGATACTGATACCATGAGCCGCTTTCTTAATATGGTCAGTCACCTGGGATGGATAAAAAGAAGACCCACATGGAAACTTCAAATCTCACAAAGTTAAATTTGCAGAACCTAAGAGGATGTTAGAGAGCTCATGATCAGCGCTGAGAATTTCATTCAAAATTATGACTACCTGAATGGCAAGCTCCCTTGTTGGAGTGATGATGAGAGCTCGCAAAAGACCTTTTGGTTCAAACATTTCAGCTTCCTCCCCCATATCATCACCCATGTTTGAAGCCTTATCTCGTTCTTCAAGGAGACGTTGCAAAATAGGCAAACCAAAAGCAAGAGTTTTGCCTGAGCCAGTTTCTGCAGCTCCAACAACATCCTATAACATGAAGGCACATTGATGAGAATCGGACCAAACAGCATTATCCACAATTAAGCCTCAAGCAATGACCTTAACCAACCTTTCCTTGATGAGCTGCGGCAGGAATACAGGCTTTTTGTATTGGTGTTGGTTCTTTGAACCCAAGCCTATATATTGATTTCATGAGCAGAGGATGAAGTCTCAACTCATTCCATGCATAAAATTCAGTTTCGTCAACTGATTCTCCTTGTACATCATCCTTGTTATTGCTAACTAAAGTCACACAATTGCAGAGTGATGACCAATCTTCATATTGATAAATTAGCATCGATTCACTAAAAATTTTAATAATAAAATGCACCAAAACTACAATAACAGACAAGATATCAATCAATAGCACATGGAGATCACAGAAAAAGTTCACTAGTGATCGTGAATTTTCGAATGACCAAAGCGCAAATGTTAGGAGATCAAAATGTATCTTGGCAATTCAGAGTCCAACCACAAATTCAAAACCTGCCTTAATTTACAGACATCGAAATCAAGGAACCTCAAAGCTGACCAACATGTCAATAACACAAATAAACTCAACACTTAACCGAACTCCAACGAGTAAAAAGTGTTAACACATACCCCAAGCTTAAAATACTACATTAAGCATCAAGACGGGATCCATAATTTATATGAGAAGCACTTACCAGAAGTAGTTTCCTCAACCTTTGATGATTCCTTCGCTTTCTTTTTCTTCCTTCTCTTCTTCCTCTTTTTCTTATCATCCACGTTCATCCCCTCCTCTTTCATCTCCTCTTCAACCCCATCAGCATCAGCATCACCATCAACATCACTATCCTTCTGTTTCTTAGATTTATTCTTTCTTTCTTTCTTCACCTTCTTGTCAAAACCAGGAATTTCTAAACCATAATCACCCTCATCAATCTCTTCAAGTGAAAGAAACCCTGCATCCATCCCCCGGATAAAAAAACCATATAAAGAATCAGGTTCAGGTCCAAGCTTAAACCCTATAAACCCTACTGCAAAATATAGTTTAAGAAGAAGGAAATACAACATGGTCAGGGTGAAGCTGACCTCCTTCGAGCTCGTGAGAACCAGCAATAACAGAGAAAGGATCGTCTTGAGAGATGGAAGAGTTCCATGGGAGTGAGTCGAATCGGTCGAGTTCTGGGTCATTTTGGGTTCGCTTTCTTTTCCCCATTTTTTTGTTGGACTGTTTAGGAAATACTAGTGGTTCTGCTTCTGTAACGGCGGCCATTCCAGAGTTGCGAGCTTCAAACACCCTGCTATTTTCCCCTAAATGCACTGTCTGCTGTGGTTTAGGCAAGGCAAGACAAGGGCTTACATAAATATTTATTTGGTCCCTTTACGAGTAGGCAATATCTCATTGAGTCCCTCTACTACGAGTAGGAAATATCTCATTGAGTCCCTCTACTAATATAAAATAGCATTGTGTCCCTCTATACAACGAACTTTTTATTTAACATCAATGCCTTAAAGATGTTTTCAGCATTCAAACTTAAACTTAAGTTTATAAGTTATATCTCTTGACATTCAAAATATAAGTTACGAGTAGGAAATTTTGCCTTCGTTGTTGATGCGCTCAAGGTCATTATCGAGAAAAATGTAAAATGTTGACCTGTAGGTCATATATTAATATTTCAATGATAACAATTAAATGAAAATAAACAAATATACTTGGATGAGATTAAGTTTAATCAGATTTATTACATCAACAACTATGAGGAATTGAATGAAGAAGTTCATCAACAAGTCAAAGATGCAAAACAAGTTAAGATTAATGTCTGAATGCCGGAAGCATATACGGAACGAAATGATGAAAACAAGCTTCCCAACCACGTACAAGCTTTCATGGATTGTTTTTCACGTTTTAATTTTAATGGGAGTACGTGCCATTACGCACCACAGATTCACCACCTGTGTCCTCTCCCTTGCCACCAAAATATCTTCCACCAAAATACCATACAATGCCCTCCTCGCTTCTCTTCAAATCCATCCTCTTCTTTCAAGCTAAACCCCACTCCTTCCCCCTTCCTCACATCACAGCCATGTCCACCAAAACCAAGACTCGCTTAAGAGGAGTCGTTTTCGACATGGACGGAACCCTAACCGTCCCCGTCATTGATTTCGCTTCTATGTACAAGGCCGTGCTAGGAGAAACCGAGTATCGCAGAATCAGGCAAGAAAATCCCTCTGGCATAGACATTTTGCATCACATTGAGAGTTGGAGCCCTGATGAGCAGCGAAAGGCTAATGAGATCATCCTTGATTTCGAGCGACGAGGTCTCGAGCGATTACAAATCATGCCTGGTGAGTCATTGGATTGCAGCGATGCGGCGTCGTAAATCCGTTTCTTACTTGAGTTCACCTGCTGATTTTATTTGGAAATTATTGAGCCGCAGGTGCTGCTGAGCTCTGCGGGTTTCTTGATTCCAAGAAAATTAGGTACGAAAAGTTTCAGCATACAATTACCGGTTTTTCATTTGCGCTGAGGGGTTTGGTTTATTTGTGATCGAATAACCTAAATACATTTTAACCATTTCAATGCGTGAATTAGTTCCATATTATTTATCATGGCTATATGTAAGAGCTACACTGGATGCTTTTGGGTAGCTTGAGTCGCTATAAAATGAATCTATATCTCCCATTTTACTACTCGCAAGAAGGTGGATTATTCGTTTATTGTTTTTTTAAAACAAAACAATGGTGGGCTGGGATTTAAATTAAGCCCTGATTAGTCTCATGTTACAAGTGCGTCAGTGCATTTTAGATTCGCTACAGAATGTGTGTTGTGTGGGAGTGAATTGCTGGTATATTCGTGAAGTGATGATCTGGGGTGACGGGTTGAAAAGTCGAGAAAAACAACTTAATTCACTGGCACGTGTGCAAGTGAAATGATGTCAAATCTGGGTTTCATATGATTTTGCATGTCAGGTAAAATTCAGAATGTAATCGATGCGTGGTTTGCTTGCAATTATGCCATAGACAAATGCAGCTCTTGCAATCACACTGTTTTCCGAAAGAAATCATGTGGCATCTTTATGGTCATGATAGCAAAGCTTTTACTTGTTTTCAGAAGGGGATTGATTACACGAAATGTCAAGCAAGCAGTTGATCTCTATCATCAGCGCTTTGATGTAAGTTAAAACACATTTATTTTGAGTGCATCAAGGTTCTTGAGTGTATGTAACATGAAGATTATTTCTGCCATAGCTCCACAATCTTCTTTGAATGCTCGGAGAAATCACATTTTAGCATGGAATGGGCTTTTAAAGAGTGAATTGCTAAAGCAGAATTTGTCAGGCTAAACATCTGTGCTGGTGAGGTTGTCCTATCTGCATGGGTCTACAAACAAAATGCGTTGTCTGGTCCATACATAGTCCATCAGGACTGTAAATCAGGGAATGGGAACTTCATGGCGTGAACTTTTCCCATGTCAAATTTTACCGTTTCTTCAAAACCACTTTTTTACTCTCTCTCCCTCCTCAGAAGTCCCTCGGGATTGTTCATAAACTTCCAGAATCCTTGGTTGCTGTATATATCGTACTTATTTTTGTATATATCATATATGTCATTCTTGGATTCATCTTGCACATGAGCCTGAACACTTTGATTGCTTGCTCGAAGTTTTGCCTCGTATTGTCATGAATAACTGATACTTTCCTGGGCTCAATTTTTACCATTTTGCTTCAAAGAGTATAAATTTTGTAATTTTGCTTTAGGTTACGAAGGAAAAGAAAGCTTCTGCCGAAAAGAACCCTTTTTTCTTCATTCCTTCCTCCCACTTTTAGTGTACAGCTACCAAAAAGTTGCGGTATATTTTCCAGATAAAAAATTATAAAAAGACCTTCTACTAATTTTAAGCAAACAGCAATACCAATACACCTCTTCAGATGTGACCCGGTTAAACATGTGCTATATCCACGTTGTCTCCCCGTTGCACAAGGAGGACCCTTATAATTGTTTTACCAGAAATATTAATCTACCATGCTGTGTTTTTGCTGCAGATCATGTTTTCTCCAGCATTAAGCAGGGAGTTTCGTCCTTATAAGCCAGATCCTGCTCCTCTGCTGCATATCTGTTCAACTTGGGATGTCCAGCCCAATGAGGTCATGATGGTTGGCGACAGCCTCAAAGATGATGTGAGTGATACTCTTCTTAAATTCTTGTTTGATACATTCTGCTATCTTCGATGCTTATATCGAAAGGATGGAAGTTTGCTTCTGCAAAGAAGGGTTGATGCGATACAATGTTCAAATTTCTCATTTAGCACAGAATTTTATTCTTAGTCGTGCCGGTGAAATATGTTACAATGCTTAAGCAATGGGTGATTGATTTTGTGGCTTTTGTACAGGTGGCTTGTGGAAAGCGAGCTGGAGCCTTCACATGCTTGCTCGATGAAAAAGGGAAATATGATTCTGCTGATTTTGCCAAGGTGGACCTAGAACCAGACTTCAAGGTCGCTTCCCTTGCCGAAGTTCAATCACTATTGGAGACTAATTTTGATCTGATGCCTTGATTTTCAATCTCCTGATGAAGACTTTCTACACTTCATTGGAGATTTTTATTTATTTATTATTATTGTCATAATAGTTAGGACTTGAATAAGAAACCTTCACTCTAAAACCCCCTCTCCATGACGTTGACTGGTCAAGAATCAAAAGGCCATGTCGTTAGATAAAGAAAAGGTGCAATGGACCAATCCAAACCAAGGTTCGTAGTTCGGTTGGCGCTTAGTGTGTTTTTTTTTTTTACTTGGATGTAATATTTAAGTTTCGGAGTGTTATTTTGGTTGTATTATTTATATATAATTAATTAATTATATATAAATAATTGAAAATAAAAAAATATAAATATAAATATAATTTTTACTTTATAAAATCAAAGAAATGAGTAGTGCTAAAATAAAATAAAAAAAATTAGTCATAAACTGAATTGCAAAAACTTGTAAGAGAATAATTTATTGAAAATCCATAAATTCGAGGGTGAAGGGCTAATTTGATAGGAAGAAAATCACCTCGCCGCTCATCATCCATTCGTCTATCCTTGTTTCTCTGGTCACCGAGAAAAAAAAACAAATAGAGAACACAGAGCCAATGTCTCCAGCGTATATATGGTGAACCGTTAGATGTTTGCTAAGATTGGCTCTATCTTTTAATGCTGTGAAAAACCATTATATCCAAATTGGTTAGGGTTATTTTCTATTCGTAAAATTGTTAATTGCATTCAACTTTCATTACATTTATTAATTACTAGACTAACTTATCATTTATATTTAATATTATTATAGAATTTTTTTTTTTAATACGAGAAAATTTTACCTTATTTTTTTTTTATTATACAAGTTACAAGTCACACCACATCTCTTACTCTTAGTAGAAGGCATGTCAAGAATCCTAGGCAACTTGCTAGGTGGTTGTTTCTTACAAAAAAAACACCACCCAAAACAATTTTTCTTGTATTTTTCAGTTCTGCTTTCTCTTCATCTGGCATTTTCATCAACAGTAAGAGAGAAATCTCTTGGTTTGTCAGAGCCATCCGATCACAACCTTGTGAAGAAATCAATTTGGGAGAATATTAGGGATCAGTGAGGTGATCTTAAAACTGCATTAAACGATGACAAAATCTCCTGCCCTCTCGCTTTGATTGTAGCTTCTATTGCTACGGTCCCCGTTCTCTCAGGTTCCATAATTTGCTGTCAAACTCAGTGTCTGCATCTTGACCCTTCAATTATTGGACAGTTGATACTTCTTTCCATGACTATAATCTCCGTTTTTGGAAAGAAGTGCCTGTGAGGAAATTAGTTAGTGTAGTCCAGTTTATATATGCTTGTTCTCTTCTTCTGGACTTTGTTCTAGGGAGACAGATCAATCTTAAAGTGGGAATTCCCAACGAGATATTTGCCTGTTGTTTTTCGGGTTTAGCAGAAACACTTGCACAATTCAAGCTCCTTCCTTTTTCGATGCTATTGGCGAGTTTATGTCCACAGGGTTGTGAGGGATCTCTTACTTCTTTCTTGGCATCATCGTTATGTTTATCATCCATTGTCAGTGGGTTCTTGGGTGTTGGGTTAGCTGATCTGATTGGAATAACATCTGGTAATTACTCAGGCCTGCTAGTGGGAATTTTGATACAGTTCCTTGCAGCATTATTGCCCTTAGGATGGATTCATCATTTACCCATGTCCATACCCATTGTTGAGAAGGAAAGAAATCGAGTTATGAGTAAAAGAACAAGAAAAAATAGAAGGGTTGGCAGAGTGGTGTTCGGCTCTATTTATGTTTGCCGCCGTGAAAGAGAAACAGATTCACAGGGATAAACGAGCTGGTGTGACAATAACATTTTGTTGGACAGTGTGGTAGGAGATTGGAACATTTGAATTGTCTTCACACTGCTGGTGTTGAATCATATGGGAATATGATGCACTGTTTGCTGTCAGTTCTACCAAGTCTATTTCAGCCGCGCAAGTTTGGAATGATCCTTCAATTAGCCCAAGTCCTCCGGCAAGGACGATCAGTTTCTGTTCACTGGATTATTGTTTCACAGATGTGCACGCGCACATCAGTTCAGCGGCAATGTGCACGCGCACATCTTGATATTTGGATTCCAAGATTTGCTTCTGGTATTGCTTGAGGTGAGTAGTTTAATTTCCAGAGGACCGTATCTGCTGCGCACCAAGTTCATCCGGGAACTCGAGGGATGGTGAACAAGCAGGAAGGCATGTGGATGATGCGTGCGACTGAGCCATTTTAATTATGGAAGGCCGACACACCCAATGGTTAACTTTTGGTCGTAAACTACTCAAATTCCTCCATGTTTGACTGTAGTGCTCTTATTCTCAAGCTGTAACAGGTCATTTCTTAACCAAAATAAATGGAGCGGAGCATCTTTAGGGAGTTCCCCGTTGTATGAACGAGAATTTTGTACATGGTTTACATTCCTTGAAAGAGAAACCAACAAATTCTCATTCAAACCCTATTATATGCTTGCTTGTCCCCAACTGTCTTCCATCAGTTTTGTGGTGTTTGTATCGTTGTCGATGGATAGATATAAAATGCCTTTGGAGAAGAATTGACACATAAAATTGTTCTTGCGGCTTCTTGAGTGAAGGCTTTGTGGCTTCCAGTTGCACTCTACCGTGTCTTTCAGTATTTACTTCCTTGTGGAAAAAGACTCAGCTTCTGCCATACTACTAGAGCCATTTTGTCATGGAAAATATCCTGCAATTTGTTTTTAACAGGAACTGGCCAACATATGAGCCTACCGGTGAGAAAATTTCCACATCCACGATGAACAGCTAGAACTTGAGTAGATGGAAGTCTTTTGCATGTGAAAGAAACTCGAGAGTCAAAAGATAGGAAGTTACCTGGGTACAAGGCGACCAATGCCACGATCAACTCAATAAAGCATACTTAGAACTTCGATCCCAATCTCCCCGGTTGTGAAAGGAGAAAACTGGTTTGGCAAAACTACCTTAGTTTTTACCTCAAGAAGCCTTGGCACCCTGCCTCCATATCGGTTGTACAACTTAAGAAGAGCAACTTCAATTAAATGCTGTGAAAATATAGTTTGGGGTCTGCCTAATGGATTAATAAATCCTTTGGCTTGTATGGATGCTGGAGGGTTGAGGATGCCGAGCAGAGGGGAGGGGGCAGTTGAATAGAGAACTGAAATTACGAGAGAAGAAAACATGAAAATTCCTCGTATTATTCCATGCATAGTTTGTTGACTAATCCTCGTTCCAGAACAAATTTGGCAAAGTGAACACCAAGCATTGTTATCAGATAGTTACACACCGCATTTATAAGAACCTTATGGACCACCAGCAACTCTGCTTCCTATTTCAGCTTCTTGGCAAGTGTTTTATGCTCCAACAACCTTGTTGCTTGATGTTTTGAATCTTAGAAGGAGAAGAAGAGGAAGGAGTTGTAGTCCCAGCAATTGTAGACCCAGCAATGTTACTCAATCATTGCGAATATTGCTCATTTTAATAGTTACCGAATGTGACTCACTGCCTCGCGTAATTAGGTGCCAGTGATGCCACTAAAAGTTCGGCATATCTTAAGATCTTGCCGATTATGTTCAGGATTGGCCGCACTCCTTTTGTTATAAGTAATTTGTTAAAGAAATGAGAGAGGAAGAATGGTCTCTGTCCAAACTATCAATCCACACAGCTGAACTTGAAATAATTCTGGGCAGTTTAAGAATACATGCAAAATTCACCTGCAAGAAAAAAGATTTAAGATTTTAGTACATACCTAGGAATCATTTATAAGCAGGATTGTTTGCAAAAGTCAAAGGAATTATAGTTCCCAAATCCAATAAACAAACGCTTTCCAGAGTCTTAATTTCCATGGAGCTTATTTTTCGGTCTGGGGCAATTTTATTAACCATTTAATGAATGATTGGAAAGCTAATGGACTTGAATAGTTCTGAATTAGCAGTTGTACGTCAAATTAAGAGAATAAAAACCCTATAGAAACAAACAGCATACGTACCTGAATGACAATTTTTTCAGCAAACAATTCCAGAGGTATGGACAGCAAACAAAGTCTCGATCCTTCGGTTAGTGAATGCGTATTTGTGGCACCATATGGTTTACACAAGATATCCTCAATAGTAAAGGGAGACAGACAACAGAACATCCATATCAAGATACCCAAGTAAAATTTTCAAAATCATGAGAAACAGCAGGTCCTTTAATCAACAATATGAGGCCACCCAGCAGTTCATAGATTGACTTGGAACAAGGATGCAGTTTATCAGCAGCATAGAAAACATGAGTAGTGTTATTAATGCTTATCCAACTGTAACCGGGAGTTTTTGTTAAGCACCTATCTTTCATCATTGTTCTCACCTCGGATACTACATCCCATCTCCTTGAAGATGCATGTAAATTTGAAAGCGAGACATAATTCGAAGGGTTTTCAGGTTCTAACCGAATAAGGAACCTATAAGCCAGATCCTGCATCTCGGAATTTCCATGGATTATGGAAGCATTTACAAGAGCCCCCCAAACACTTGGACTAGGTTCCATTGGCATAGTTTTAATATAATCTAAAGCTTGGCCAAGCTGGCCTGATCGGCCTAACATATCCACAACACAGGCACAGATCTCAACAGTTGGCTTAATTTTATATTTGTTTATTGCAGATTTGTAGATGCACAGACCTTCACCTACCAATCCTGCCCGGACACAAGCAGAAAGAACCCCTACTATTGTTATCATGTCTGGTTTATTCCCAAGCTGAAGCATCTTGTTGTATACAGAGATAGCTTCCTCTCCCTTCCCGTGCAATCCAAAGCCAGAAATCATTGAACTCCAAGATATCGAATCCCTATGAAAATAACCAAACTCAAAGACTTGTTTTGCATGATCCAAGCTCCCACACTTGGAATATACGTCAATCAAAGCATTGCATAATGAAACATCATTATTGAATTTCTTCCTAATGGCATATCCATGAATTTGTTTCACACCAATTAAACCAGCAACCACGCTACAAGCAGGAAGAACACTCACAAGCGACACCTTATTAGGTTCTACTCCATCCCTGACCTGCATTTCATGAAAAAGAACCAGTCCTTCTTCTAGAGCTCCATTCTGCACGTAGCCATTGACCATCGTTGTCCAAGCATAAACATTTCTACTCTTCATTCTATCAAAAACCCTTCTACCCACCTCAATTCTATTACTCCTCGAATACATATCAATCAAACAGCATCCCAAATGAACTTCTGTACCAGAGCCCACGGCCAATTCAATTCTCACTATAAACCCATGAAGCTCCCTCCCATGGTCCCTTTTCCTCATATGCCCATTACCGTTACACAGAGTCAAGAGACTGGAAACTGTAAATGCATCAGGTTTTAACCCCTCAATCTGCATGTCCTTAACAAAACCAGACACCTCCTTATCAAAATTACGGTCCCCTGAATCCGCATAACCCGAAAGAATAACATTCCAAGAACCAACATTTCTCTCAGGCATTTCATCAAACAGTTTCAAACATTCTCCAAATCCCCCACATTTGCTATACATTGACATAAGAGAATTGGCAACTATAACATCCAAAACAAACCCAGTTTTTAAACTTTTCCCATGAATCAGTTTCCCTGCATTCAAGTCACCAATCTCGTGGCAAACTTTTGACATGGTTGCAAGGGTAAAATCATCAAGCAAAACACCACGGCAACACATTTGATAAAACCAACCAAAAGCTTCATTATAAGCACGATTTTTTACAAACCCATTAATCAGCGAGTTCCATAGGTAAACACTCTTGACATGTAGCGAGTCAAAAACGAGTTGGGACTGAGCTGGAACACCGAATATAGCATACGCAGAGATGAGTTTGGTGGCCAAAAAAGGGTTTTGCGTGAAGCCAAGAGAGAGAATTCGAGCATGGCATTGTTGAGTGAGTTTGAGAGAGTTGCGGGTGAGTGAAAGATGGATTAAATCTAGGAGGTTTTCAGCTGAAGAGACCACAGTGGCGTAGCAGTAATTACGGGAGCTTCTGAGGTTAACTGCTTTCCATACAGAGAGAAGGGTCATTTAGAGCTCTGGAGTCTTGTTTGAATTTGGCGGGTGATTCTTATAGTCGTACGGGGGAAAACGTATTGGGCCGGTGAGTGGAATATGGGCCTAGCCCGCAGGTCGCTCTCTTAACAATGGATCCTTATTGTTCGAAGTTGGATTTAGCCCCTTTGTTTTTTAAGATTTGAATTTTTAAGAGAATAATAATAACCCGTTTTCACTATGCTTCACAATATATTTTATAAGTTTTTAATACGATCTTCATTTATTTAAAGTGTTTAAAATAATTTCTCCTTTTTTATTTTTTTTTTTAAAAATAATTTTAGATTTCCAAAGATTAATTTTTTTAAGTTGTATGTAATTTGCACGACACATCTCAAATTTGAGTCAGGATATTCACTTCTTATAAGATCCTAAAACAATCAGGGTATGTATTTCTTATAAAATTCTAATATAGTCAAAATTTTATTTATTTATCTAGATCCACAAAATACATTTTCTAATTAATTAAGTTTTCTCGTATAAAAAAAATCATATAACAAATTAAGCTAAAAACATGCCCTTAGAAAAAGAAAGATGGGGGGACACCTCATATCGTTAATAATGAACAGCTCAAGCTTGTACAGGGCACACAGCACTGCCTGCAGTAAATTATTCAATTTGTAATTTAAAAATAATATTTTTTTATAAAAAGAAAAAAAGAAAGGGAGAGAATGTTCTATTTTCCCATCAAATCCATTTGGTCACTGGAATTCATTCGAGGTCGTTTTCATGGAGGTTTCCTTTGTAATTTAATAGATACAAGCAAATCTAGATTGATTCTAACGTGGTACAGCTCCATGTAAGACAGACCTGCATGTCGTTTTCCGCTTCTCATCTAGATCAATTCGTTCCTTAATCGAATCTTTGTCTGATAATCTATATAACAAGTGGATATATCCTTATTTAAAATATAATTCTTAATATTACTGTATTAGAATAATTAAAAAACATTTTTATTTTTTTTTACTTCAGATTAATTATTTTTTAGTTTTTTATTTATTAAATCAGAAAAGATAACGTACGAAACAAGTGGAAGCGAGAGAGAATCCTGTTCCGATCTGAATGGGGGATTCACCGATTGACACAGGTTGATTAAACAAGATTATTTTGCTGACGTCATTGCATACTTTGTTAGCAAAGAATATCAAGGCATAAATTAATCAAAAGGACAACACGGATTGTACTAGATTGCACTCTCCTCGATCACATATTTTATTTTCGAAATATTTATCTATTGTCATAGGAAATAATATATATATATATATGAATTAATACAGCAGGATTTTTATAAAATTTTATAAACTGTAGTTTTATATAAGAATGTTTTCGTTACACTAATGTTAATATATATAAACATATAAAAAAGATTAAAAAAATACTTAAATAATACAATATTAAGGAAGATGCCAATTAAAACTACCATCACATTTAATTCATATGGGATAATGTTGATGCTCATCATCTTAACATATTCAAGTTATTTCAACATCAATATCATAATAATTCCACATAAATTTATGATAAATAATTTCTTTTATTTTCACAACAACACATACTTGTATCATTGTATGTAATGCTAATGTTCATTTTAGGAACAATAATATCACTAAAATGACATAAAAAAGATGTTATAAGATATTTTATAATAAAAAATATAATCCTGATCAATTGAATATAATTTTAACTATATTGCATTACTCCAACCTTGATTGCCAAAATTCATAGAAAATTTGAAAAAAAATCTTAAAATTTCACGTAGCATAAACTTCAACAAAATAAAATATAATTTATGATATCAAATATAATCGATGCCATGCTCAATTGCATGAATCAAATTTAAATTCAAACAATTCAAAGAAAATATCAAATTTAACAATTTATTCACAATTCAATGCAACATGTAATCCATCAAATTTATACATCATTCATGATTTATTGCATGATATCATCGAGCATAATTGATAATATTATTAATTGATTCCAGCCAATTCACACAAAATTCCTAATTTAACAACCTATCTAAAATTCAACGCAATACACAAATGATTGAAAAAATTAATTCCTAATTAATTGACGTTATTATTATGTTCAATTATATTATATCGTTCCTAATTGATGGTATTCAGTTAATTTGTTGTTAATTCAACAAATCATAAATCTAACTTGAACCTTAAACAATATTTAATTTCAACTAAACCAAACATATATAAAATATAAAACTCATATATTTAATAATAATGTAGGAAATTTATCTTGCTTGTAGAACTACAAAGTAATGGGGTGTTAGTTGTAATGACGACAATGATAGATTTTAAGAGGAAAACATTCTGCGATGCTTGGAGACTGAGATTAGTTTTAGGTCTAGGTGTTTTAAGAGAGAGAGAAAATCAAGTGATTGGTGAGTGTTTTGGAGAGAAAAGGGTTGTGGATGTTGTTTTATTAAAGAGAGAGTAGATGTGTTTTTCTATGTTCTTTAATATGAGAAATAATTTAAATTTTAAATTATCTTGTTTTTAAAACGCGACATGTTAAATTAAACAGAAGTACTGAAAACCTTATAAAATCATCATCACGACCTTCTTTTCCTCTAAATCAAGTGATGAAGTGTAAATGACAGAGTCTTCAGTTAAGAGGGAAAGTCCGGATTTTAAATCCTTGCAAAAATGAGACATGATGGCAACTCATTTCCATGTTCCCCTGGGATTTTATTTGTCATGAATACGACTTTGTGCGCGTGCGTGGTGTTCTTTTTTCTCCCCTTTTGTGATATTTGATATTGAAGAGAGAGAGAGAGAGAGAGAGAGAGAGAGAGAGAGACACCATTACTTTGAGGCCAAATATAATATGGGCAACACCCCTTTTATCTGCTACAAGACAAGCAGAAAGATCGACTATCCGAGGTTGTCACTGTTGTTAAATTTTGAAAATGCAAAGAACGAAAAACAAACAAAACCTGAGGTGTGATTTTGCACTGTCTTTGAGAGGATATTTCTCTGATAATGAGATATTCTTCGTGATTTAATAAGTTTTTTTTCAAATAAAGAAAAGAGCATAATAATAACTAAGAAAAAAGAACAAGAGAAATCCACTAAATAAGAAAAAAAGAAAGAGAAGTATTTTTTTGGATCTATGTCTGAAAAATATTGTATAGTATTTATATACTACTATAATGTAACAACCTTATTTATGAAATTAAAGTGGTTGTTACAATAATTTAAAAATAAAGTTGTTATAATAATAATTTAAATTTAAATTTAAATTATAGTTGTTACAATAATTTAAATTATAGATGTTATAGAATATATGTATACAATAAATTTGAAAACCAAAACTGAAAATGCTTTGAAATTTGTAATTATTAGAAATAATTTTCAGTTGTTACAAATTTAATGTTTTTAGTTTAAGGGTCATTCAAATATTTTAACAAAAGAACAAAAAGATTTTAGAGAGTTTGGGCGTTGCCTCACACGTGCGGGAGGTGAATCGGAGGTTTTTCTCTTACTCAACTCATCCTCATGTGCACGAACTCATTTCTACTTTCTTTGTTAGTTACTACTCCATCTTAAATTTTAGTATATAACACTTGATAAAAATTTTCTTTCTTCAATATAAAATAATAGATCCTATATATATTCTTTACACTCAAAAAATCTTTTATATTTTACTAATATAAAATAATTTTTAAAATATTTACTTTAATTTTTACAACAATGACATGATGCGGTCGAGAGGCATCCATTTCCTCTAGTAGATAGTCTCTTTTTAACGGGACTCAAAAGATGAACTGAAATTGTAGTAAAAAAAAATCATTTTCATGAATTTCGATATGGGAAACTTGGTCCACAGCATAGCACTGTGTCATACGAAAGAAGAAGAAGAAGAAGAGGGTGATTTAAGCTCTCTTGAACTGGAGGTCAGAGGCTAGACGCGTCCACTCCTCAGTTCATATATATGCAAGATTGGAAAAGTTTATTAATGGAGTACATAATCAGAATTCATAGAGTTTCGGTCACAATTCACAGTCAAAATTTCATAACTCAAGCATCAATCCAAAGCTCCAGATTAAGAGCCTTCGTTTGATGGCAAGCTAAGCAGAAACAGTTAAAAACATCAAGAACTAGATGATCAGTTAACAAAAAGGTGCCACCAAATTGTGCATGCTAGCTCTGCTTGTTGCACATGCCACACCAAAATTGCCATGGACATCATCCAAGTTCCACAAGCCATCCCAGAGCATGTCCTCGTTCGAGGCCTCTGGCACGGATGCGTTGACACTGAACATATTATATAGCAAGCCATGCTCCTCGGTTGTGCTGGGGTATACGGCATGGGGAGCCATTTCCTGCCTCATAAGAGGGGTAAATGGTGCTTTATTTTCGCTTTCATCGAGCAAGGACATGATCTTTTTCATGTCCAATTGATTTAGCTGAAGTAGTTGTTGATTTTGGATTTGCTGCTGCTGCTGTTGTAGCTGCTGCTGCTGCTGCTGAAACTGCTGCCTCTTTAAGAGATGAGTTCTTGCCTTATCTGAGTTATCTGGAGAGAGCTTGACCTTCTTCTTGAAATGGGTCCTCCAGTAGTTCTTGATCTCATTATCAGTTCTTCCTGGCAAGCTTCTAGCAATTGTGGACCACCTGAATATTTAAAAAAAAATAAAATGAATTAGCTATACGCTACGAAGCTTATTTAAAAAACCTCAATAAATACTCCCAGAAAAAATCAAGAAGAATGATGGGAGTTCAAGTTTTTAATTACCTGTTCCCCCACCTAGCATGCAGCTCCACAATAATGCTCTCTTCATGAGGGGTTATCTGCCCCCTCTTTAGGTCTGGCCTCAAGTAATTCACCCACCTCAATCGGCAGCTCTTTCCATTCCTTTTCAGCCCTACAGAGCAGAAAACAGACATAAAATGCAACAATATTAGTCCGGAGTAGAGGTACTATAGTCTGGTAGCAGCAACAAGTTCATACGCAAAATACCATAAAACATTAACTAAAACAAACAAGAAAATCCACAGGCGTCATTAATCATTACAGAAGGTAAAAATTGAAAATTGGATTCCTTGCCACAGGGCACTGCGCCATTGCAATTGTGACGATCTAGAAGAGCCTGGCAATTTCCATTTACTATTGCTAAAACACTGGGTTAGGACTTGGTAGCTAATTAGATATACACACCTGCAAGCCTAGCTACAGAGTTCCATCGTCCTTCACCATGCAGCCTTACATATTCAGTAAGCAGCCTGTCTTCTTCAGCAGTCCAGGGCCCTTTCCTCCAGCCCTCTTCAGTGAGACTACCCCAGCGCAACTGCCCTTCCATCGCTCCCCAAGACATGTATAAAGGTGGAAAACAGGCTTAGGTTTGTGTTAATGTGGTTGGTGAAGTCTGTCTTCCAAATTCTGTGCATCTGGGGTTAGAGTTTGTTGCATATTTATAACTCAACAAAAGCCCCCACCTCCATTCCATCAGTCAATTTAGTGTCGCCGTCACAGCATCCCTATCTTTCTTCTGCAGGGGGCACTGGTGATCTCCGAGATACCGTTGAGTCATCGCTAAATTGACATTTCATCTCTGCTAGAAGGTTTAAATTGTTTAATAATGTTTCGGCAACTACTTATATAAATTATATTATTTTTTAATATATCATTTAAAAATAATAAAATTTAAATTTGTAATTAGTAAATTAATAAGATTCTAATATTTTATTAAAAAATTATTTCATCTAAAAACTTAAACTATTAAATAATATTTAAAAATATAATTTATATTATTTTTTAACACTATATTATCTACGTTGATCCTGGTTTTAAAAGAAGCGACAACTAGATCAAGTGGCTGTGATGCAAGGATCAAGTTTTACAAAGGATGGGAAATGCCCATGCCACTCGTACCAATACATGGGAAACACGAGGGCATTTTGGAAAATCAGAAAGATTGTCAAGACATTGGGTGACATGTCCTAGCTAGGATCGAATCCGATTAGATTAATGTAAAGGGAGACAAAGAGAGACAACAATCCCATGGGCTTGTGCCACGTGTGGAATAGGGCTTAGCCATCAAGACACCAGTAGCCCCTCAAGCATAATCTAGATATATAGCAAATTAAAAACACATGGGTGGTGGGTTTTTTTAACTTGAACTTTACTCGTGTGCCAATAGGGTCTTACCAGCTGTTTGATTTGCTTACTTCTTAAGGAGATTCATACGTACAATCTCCATTAAAATTTTAATGGGATAGAATTCCTGGATACCATTTTTCGTGTTGGAGACATTATAATATTGAAGCCATGGATGGGTTGGTGCGTCACCTTGTGGACAGGTGTGTGTTTTCCAGATGATTTTGGTAAAAATAAATAAGTGTACATTATCAATCTATCGGGCTTGGAGTTGAAATGCTTCACCCAAAAAAAAATAGATTGTGTTCATTATGGAAGACAAAAATAACAAGTTATTATTTATCAGTAGTGTTCATGTTGTTGTTAAAAATATTTTTTATTCAGAAATATATTAAAATATATTTAAAAAAAATTATTTTTGATATTAATATAAAAAAATAATTTAAAAATACTATAATTTTTTAGTTTAAAATTAAAAAATATATATTTTTGAAACACCGTCGCAAATATAATTACTCAATTAAAACCAAAGTAGACAATACATGATCCACCAAAAACAATTGATTAAGCCAAGGGATAGCAACACTACCACTACAGCTTCTTTTTTTGTTAATAATTTTAATATATTAATATAAAAAATATCTTATAGCATAGTGTCTAAAAAATAATGTTCTCACATGTAACTTATCAGCACCTAAACCCTTTTACAATTCACTAACCCAATTAGGCACCAATAATCCTTGTTTTGTACGGAATTTTTTAACTAGAAAGAAAAGAAAATCGATCCGTTAGCTTACTTGAACTGCTTAAACTTGACTTGTTTTACAGCTAAGCATGAGTGCTTGAGCTTTCTGACGAAGGTACAAAGATCTCTCTCGTGGTTGATTGTTTTACACCTTTTGTGTTGTCTTTTCTGCTCGATGGATTAGATACATCATTTAAAAAAAAAAAATTAATTTTTTTTTTAAAATATTTTAAATTTTTTATTTTAAATTTAATTAATTATTTTCATGAAATCATTTTAAAAATATAAAAAAAATATTAGTTTGATATATTTCTGAATAAAAATATTTTAAAAATAATTTTAATTACAATATTGTAGGGTTTACACTTTACACTTGTAAATTTTTCATCTATAAATTAAGAAGGGATTTGACACTATATATATATATATAATGATTTTAGATTATTTTTAATATCAAAAATAATTTTTTAAAAAATAAAAAATATTATTTTGATATATTAATATGAAACACTCTTTAATTAAAAACACTCTTTAATTAAAAAAAACCGGCTTCTTATTGGACTTTGATGAGATTTTTTTTTTAAATCTAATTATTTTATACGGTGATATTAAAAATAATATTTATTAAGAAATAGTATTTTAATATATTTATTAAAAGAAATATTTAAAAAACCACACTCTCCGCATGATAGAGCATGCCCATTAGTATTTATAATATTGATAGGCATGGGATCACAATTAACGAATTAGACGGAGCAGATCAGGATATGGGAAATGCTTTGGATGAAATTTTGACGGTCGATTTCATTGACCCAGTCAAACTTGTCTGATATTTTAGCTGAGTCAGGATTTCACTAGCAAGTTACAGCATGCTTATTTCTCTCAATAAAATTAGAAATAATGCCTGGAGCAGTATGATTCTCGAGATCCTGATGGCAACAGCTGCTGGTGCGAAGCATGTGTGCAAGAGATATCAAATGCTTTAGCTTCGATAATGACAGCAAGTATGATATTGCAATAGTACTGGGTCGCAGATCTTAAGACAGTAATCGTGTATGATTAGGGTAAATTACAGTAGCATAGTATTGATTAAATCAAGTTCATAGATCGTTTCTCTCTCTAAAATCTCAAGGTTTCTCAGCGAGATCTTGAAAGCCAATGGCAAAGATTGAGGAAGGTAGATCAGGGTTTTAAACTATTTTGAACTCGAAAATCGATTTAATGTCTGTCTGTTTGGTAACGAGGTGAAAACTATATTTTCAACTTTAAACTTATTTTGTTAAGCATATAAAAAGCAGGTTTGGTTATAGATCTTACCTGTTTTAATGGTTGAAACCGCGGTTCACCATTAAAACAAATATTACTGCTTTAATTGCTGCTTTCTGTAACTTGTAAATTGGGGGGCTATATATATATATATATATATATGTGTGTGTGTATTAAAGTAATTTCACAAGTTTACAGCAATATGAAAAGTATGATAATCAAATATACGAAATTGTTTTTATCAATCTCAAACTCAATTATAATTTTAACCAAACACTTCACTATTTATTTTAAACAATAAAAAAAATACTTTTTATTAAACTGTGTTTTTTAACCTTAATCGCAATAACAATTACAATATCAAATACATCCTTGAAATTCTTCTCCATGGAGTTGACTGTATCTGTCAGGGAAGGTAAAAAGAAACTGATATAAAAAATATAAATTAATAGTAATAAAAAAAAAAAAAAAAGTGCGTTAATGGTGGTGGGCATAGATCAATCCAGAATTGAGTAAAACCAAATCAAATTTGACCATGCCTGTAAAAGGCTAAAACAACTTGGACGTTCAAATGGGGTTTTTTTTATCCCGCTTCCATGGATTATTTTGATGAATTTTCGAGTGAAAATATTTTTGAAAAAAATTAAAAATATTTTATTTTTATTTTTATTTTAAATTAAAAATAATATTTTTAGATATTTTGATGTATTGATGTTAAAAATATTTAAAAAAAATATTATTTTAATATATTTTAAAATAAAAAACACTTTTAAAATTAACATCAACTATACTCTCGGACTAACAATTACTAAATTATTTACCGTGGATTCAATTTTCTAGCAAATTATGTATTAACGGAGAAAGTAAATGCAATTAACTATTTTGTTTGGATTTCATCTATTGATCTTTAATATAGATAATAAATCCCGCTCCCTTTGAAATTCTCTCCATTATCCTTTCATCTTGTTAATTTTTTGAAAATACCATAATTCATGAAATTATTTTATCTTCTTTATATCATCATCCATGTTTTATTTTTCAAGGAATATTGTGAGAATGTATATATATATATATATATATATATATATATATATAGTGAATGCCGCAGTTTAAACATGCAATCTCGACCACCAACAAAATTTAATATCAATGTATACACGAAAGTAGCCTCAAGAATTATTTTTCCATGAAATAACTTTCTCTCATAAATCATCACAATTAAACAATAATATATCAGTTTCGTTTTGTGTACTTTTTGCTTATTTATGAAATTAAAATATGTTATTTTACTATTTAAATACAATTTATGAATATAGATTTACTCAATTTCTTTTTATATCGTGTTGGGTGACAGAATAATAATAATTATATAAAAGGTGTATTTAAGAGAGTAATTAAGGTTGTTTTTAAAATTGGTTTTTTTCTTCTAAAAATACATCAAAATAATTTTTTTATTTATTAAAAATTATTTATAATATTATCACAGTAAAATGATCTAAAAATATCAAAAATTAAAATTACAATAAAAAAATCAAATCTTTTTAAAAATCTTTTTAAAATACATTAATAGTGTGAAACCAACATTAAGGAGGTGTTTGGTAATGCGTTTAGGAAATGCTTTTAAAAAAATTGATTTTTTTATTTTATTTTTTATTTTAAATTAAAAAATATATTTTTTTTATATTCTGATGTCAATTTTTTTTTTTTAAAAAAAATAATTTTAATATATTTTAAAATAAATTTTTTTTTAAAAACAACATCAATCATACTTTCAATTAACTCTAAAACAGTCACTAAATGACGCCAAAACTGGAGTCCAAACTCTAGGAACACTATGCCCGGTGCAGAGCTTTCGTTTTCACAACTCTTAGCTTCAGGTAAACAACGCTTTCAATCACCTTTCTGTCATGGGCATGCCGGAGAAATCCAACTCAAAATTCCGACCTCGGCTCATGATTCGGCCACGAGAAAGTTGATTGCCTTGCACAGCCAAAATACCAGATTGGATTGTTGAATAATTAGGCAGGCAGTAGAATCCTCTGAGAGGAGCTCGGCACCGGCCAATTGCTAGGCTGAGTTGTCTGCTGACAACCTGGTCATGAGCTGTTCTATTTGACAACAGTCATGAGTAATTTGAAAGTGGAAAAGGTTAGAGTTGATTGATCATGGGATGGTCCCTTTTAAGGAGAAGGACAGTTCTCAGAAGGCGCCGGAGTTTTAATGGATTTCTTCTTGTAGAGAAAATTACTAATACGGTGGAGGATGATAAAGCATTGCTTGAAATTCAAATAAAAATTATTAAATCTAGTATAATTATAAAATGGTTTTATAATCTGATTTGAAATATGGATCGTGAATTGAATTAAGTTGATCTGATCATATAAAATAATTAAGGCATTTCATGACGAGTAGCTGCTTGATAGGAGTAAGAAGCTTCAATAATTATTCTTGCAAACCCTAATTTTATTAAATATATGTTTTATAGTGTTTTTGAAATTATTTATTTTTTTAATTTAAATTATTTATTTATTAGTGTTTTTATAACATTTTAATATACAGATATTAAAAATAATTATTTTAATATCTTTTTAATAAAAAAAATACTTTAAAAAATAACCTTAAATACACTAACAATCACTACATGTTTTTTAGAGTCACATCTAGTAATTTTAAGAAATTATTTGTTAATGCGTTTCAAAAGTGTTTTTGAAAAAAATAAAAAAATATTTTTATTTATTACTTTAAATTATATTTTTTATTGTTTTTATATCATTTTCATATACTAATAACAAAAATAATTTTTAAAAATAAAAAATATATTATTTTAATATATTTTAAATAAAAATTATTTTTAAAAACAGCTTAAATTATATTATCAATTCGTTCAAAATAATGAATGACCTGTAGATTTATAACTCCTTTTTACCTTCTCTTTAATATGCAGACACGTGGTCCGCTTTTTAAAAGGTGCAAGGCACAAATGTACCCCTGAATGCGATGGCATAAATGTACTTCTGTAAAGTTTCGCTTCCATTTAGAAGGCACTTGTTTTTCATTATATTTTAAAAATGTTTTTAAGAAAATTAAAAAAATATTTTATTTTTTAATTAGAAAATATATTATATTTAGATCATTTTCTTGTATTATATTAAAAATAATTTTTTAAAAATAAAAAATATTATTCTAATATTTTTTTA
Organism: Salix dunnii; assembly: GCA_015731905.1. Taxonomy (NCBI): domain Eukaryota; kingdom Viridiplantae; phylum Streptophyta; class Magnoliopsida; order Malpighiales; family Salicaceae; genus Salix; species Salix dunnii. The sequence continues at coordinate 3,705,541 of CM027668.1, read as the reverse complement.
AATAAAAAATATTTTTAAAAACAACTATAAAAGTGCACATTGGCATAAGATAATTTTGATAAAAACAAAATTTTTTTTTTTTTGGGTAAAGTTAAAAATTGAACTATGTGGTTTTTTTAAAAAAAAATTATAGTTTTATCTCAATCTCATAATTTAGATTGTAGATTTAACAAGTTATCACATGTTGATTTTGATTATTATTTCAAGGTCTTTTTTAATTGAATATTTCTTTAACAATGTTTCATTATTTTTTAATTTTTTATATAGATATCTTGATCTCTTTATTTGAATTGTTAGTTTGATAGATTAATTAAGTTGACTCTTTTATTTTTTTGATTTTCTTTAATTGATTTTTTTAATTTGACCATTTAATAACTCGTTATTTTTTTTTATTTCTTTTTCAACTTTATCGTTAAGTTGTTCAAGGATTGAGTTTTTCATATTTGTTGTGTGGAGTTAATCCAAGTTTATGAGTTTATTTCTTTTTTTTCGATTCCAATCTTTAAAATTGATTTTGCTGGTGACTAAACTTTATAATTTATTTATTTGTTTTTTATAAAATAATTTTGATATTGTGAATAATACCACAAGTTTCACAAGTTAGTCTGAGCTAACTTAGGTTGATTTTTTTATTTCACCGATTAACATTAAGTTGATTGAAAATTATTTTTTTTATGTTTTTTATTTGATTTTTATGGTGTTACCCAACCTTATATTCAGATCATGTTTTTGACAGGTTAGCCTGAAATAACTGAGGAGGGTTTGTTGTTCTTTTTAATTTTATTTTATTTTGTCCTTTAATACCATGTTGATCAAGAATTTATGTTTATAATTTTTTTAGATAATGCTGTCACGATTTCACAATCTAGATCATATATTTGACAAGTTAAATCAAGTTAATTTAATATCTTACTATATCAATATTTTTCTAAGAAATATCAACCAATATGCATCATATTTCATATTTATTATTAATTATTTATTTTAAAAACATGTTAGTATCAATTTGATATTTTCTAATTAAAAAAGTAATATGACCAGTAACACAACTCAAGTTAATTATCTATAAGTAAATTACAAGGTGGCTCCACAAATTTTGTGAATTGTTTTTAATCTCGTTTATTTTTCTATGAAGAGGTAGAAATTTATCACAAAATGTTACCAAAATTATTACTATGATTTAAAACAATACTTAGGAATAAATTACTGCAAAAATATGCACACATTAACTCTTGAAAGATAATTTAATTCTATATCCCTTGTTTATTTTATTTTATTATAGTTAAATTTATTTTTTGTACTCTAAATCCAAATAAACTACAAATTATCAAAGTTTATTAAAATTATTCATATTTGAAATAAAATAATTTATTTAATAATATTTAAACCCATCAATTTCAAAATTAAAAAAAAAAACTAAATAGTGTCAACTATTCACTTTAGTTGTAGACACGGTTCATTGTGAATTTGAACAATGTAATTACTGTTATAGTATTTCGGATAAAATATCTCGGATTAATGGTTTAGAAAAATTTGTGACTCAATTTATCTTTTATTTTTTATCTTTATTTTTTAAAATTACATTGCTCACACATAAGTTTTTTTTATATATAAAATTTAATTTTTATTTAAATTTATTAAATAAATCAATTTAAAATTTATATATTTTAATAAAAACTAGTAATTTACAAAAAAAAATCTACCTAAATTTATTAATTTGCCCAGATTGATAATGCCATGGAAAAACTCTCGTACTCTTCAAATGTTTTTTTGCATTTTAAAATATAATTATTACTGCGGCAAACCACATATTTAATAGTTAGTATACGTTAATTAAAATAAAATATGATGAAAGAGTTGAATAGTGCATGCATGTTTCTATAAAAGTTGAAAGAGTTTTTACTAGCACCATGATCACAACGCAAGCGGCTCTCAATTTCTCTAACTTAATCCTTAAACAAAATATTAAGGAATTTCATTTAAATATTAAAAAATACTTAATATTATATAGAGCTAAGTAAAAAAAAAATTCTATTTAAATCACACGGGTGAACCTATACAGCATCGAGAATTGAGATTTCTTTTGAAAGTATTTTTTAATTTAGAAATATATTAAAAAAATAAAAATTATTTTTATATGAGCACACAAAAATGATTTAATTGTATATATATATATTTTAATTTAAAATTAAAAAATATCCTTTTCTTTTCAAAATACTTTTGAATGTAATGTTAAATAGGGTCAACGGTCAAATTATAGATCAGGATTAAGCTGGGTTCAGGTTATAGTGTCTCATGGATTCCAGCTTTCGTTATAGCCCAGACACGGAGAGGGCCATCTTAAAGATCTGGCCCGTTATGTTTAGCCCGCCCATGTTTTCCCAATTTAAGCTCCTTGAATAAAATATTAAAAACATCTAGGGTTCCTTGGGTTTCTTCATCTTCCTGACGACTCCTACTAGCGACAGTAAGCCTCTGCTTTCTCTTATTCATCCAGGGTTTCCTTTTTCAAACTGTTCAAGAATAAACAGGGTTTGTGTTTTTGACAGCTGAGATATAGTTTTCAGTGTTAATTTTCAACATTTCATTTATCTTGGCCATGCTCTCGCAGATTCTTCACTCTAGGGGGTTTTATGCGTGATTCTGTCTATGTTTAACAATGTTTGTTACTTTCGAAGTATATTGTTAGATGTTGTTGTGTCATGAATGTGCTCTGCAGCTTTTGCTGGCGGAATTAAAATTATTAATCATTGTATTGATAGAGTTTCTGATGTCAAGATACGTTAAAGTTTCAGTTTCTTGATATAGGAAGCTAGGTTTTGTCTGCTTTTCTTGAGATGCTCTGAAATAGTGAAATTAGAATGCAGTTGTCAGCTACGGCCTATTTTCTTTGGTGCCAGACTGATTATTGTTGGTTCTCTTTGCTGTTTTTTATTTGATTACAGGAAGAGATGGGAAAGGAAAAGCGCATTCCTGCCAGCAAATCAGGTCCTGATGTTGATCTTAAGTCTCTCATTCATCAAAGTTCTTTGTTTTTTGACAAGTTGATTGAACTCATCCCTGCTAAGTTCTATCTACCAACTGATGATAAAGAGAAGCCATGGTTTCACGGCCTTAGTAAGGGTGCTAAAGCTTCAGCGAAGAAGGAGGCAAGGGAAAACATCAAGAAAGCGAGGAAAGATCGGCTTGATCCTGACAAGTCTTCTGCAACAACCCTTGATTTGTTAATGCAAAATTTGGAGAAGGAAAAATCAAACAGTGAGAGTGATGGTGTAGAAGTGGAGATTAATCCAATGATGTCTGGTTTAGAAAATGATGAACAATCAGTCACGTATGAAGAACTCCGCCAACGGCTTCGTCGTAAAATTGAAGAGCTCCGAGGAGATAGAAATTGTGGAAGTTCAGAAAACGCTAAGAGGAGGAAGGAGAAGAGAGGGATCGAGCAACAGAAACGGAAGAGGGAATCTGGGTCTGGAGAAAAGAAGCATGTCATGAGCACTGCATTGGAAAGGGTGGAGAAGGATGCAGAAGAAGCTACAAAGGAGCTTAAGTTTAGTCATGTTAAAATGGGTAATGAAGAAGAGCATGGGAACAAGAAGAAGAGGAAGATTTCAAAGTTGAAGGAGCTTGAGAAGGCAAAAGAACTGGAAGAAGCAAAGAAAGACCCAGAGAAAGGGAGTGTTATCTCAAAGAAGCATTCATGGAAAACAGCTGCAAGTAGAGCTGCAGGAATTAAAGTTCATGATGACCCAAAGCTTCTGAAACAGAGCTTAAAGAAGGGTGAGAAGAGGCATCAAAAGAATGCTGAGAAGTGGAAGGATAGGATTGAAACCCAGCAGAAAATGAAAGCAGAAAAACAGCAAAAGAGATCAAAGAATATAGCTGACAGAGTTGAGCAGAAGAAGAGGCGGCGGATCGAGAAGAGAGAGAAAAAGCTCATGAGGCCAGGGTTTGAAGGTCCTAAACAAGGTTATATCAATGAAGGTTCAACTTGAGGTGCCTCGACTCTTAAGTTCGTAGTGTTGTGTTAGTCTCCTGCTCCTTTTTTGTCCTATTATCCTCGCTCTTTTCTCCCTTGCACTTTTCATAGTATTGTACTAAGCATGGTTTTGGTATCAAAAGAACATTATGATTTAGGAACCCTGCTCATAAAGCGCCCCCCACCCCCGGGTCCCATTTTTCATGTTTTTTATTGTTCCTTCATGGTATGTTGGTGGTATTGCTAGTGTCTACTAATTGCATTTAACAAACACAGAAGATTTGCCCCTAAAAAAGAATGGAATGGGCAGAATAGATCAGGGGTTAATTTAAATAACCCTAATTATTAGGAGTTTGAAGCTTAGATAAGATGGCTAATTTTGGGAATGAATGCTTGGTTGCCGTGCTGGAAATCTGTGCTGCTGCCATCCGGTGGCTATTCTAGTCAGAATGTTCTTTTACCTGCGTTTGTTGTGCTCATAAGCTCTGTACTTTTGACTGTAATGCTCGTGAGGAGAGGTGGTTTAAATTAGTTTTTTGGGGAGATAGGGTGGAAGAGACTGAAAGCATCATGGGTTAAAAGTGGAAAAGAAACACTAGAGCATTACAGCAATTCATAGAAAGGCTAGTTCAGAGTGAATTTATATGGAGATGGCTAATCTGCATAACCAACTGCAGTTTGTTTGTGATTGAGATGTTGGTTAAAGTTTGTAATTTTATGTTGACCTATAAGCGTTACCTTATTTGTTCGGTCGGTATCTGGATATTCGCAAACTGCCCAAATATAGTAGCCTGCCCTAGGAGCAGAAGAAATGTTCAATGATAGTCTCTCCCTAACTCACCTGGCAACCTCCCCCCCCAACAGTTCTGACTTCCACTTCTTTCTTTTTTGGTGAATCTTTCTTTCCGTTTCGTTTATTATCTCTCAAGTTAATGGCCCTTTTTCTGTAATAAATAGATGATTAAGTATACGCTTCAAGTTAAATGATGTTGAGAGCGTCTCTGTATAAACTCGACGTGAATTGTTGTGGAAAAGGTTGAGATGAGGGCCACACAGGCCAAACCGAAAATTTCCAACCTTTTATGGTTGTGGGATTATTGCCCAAATATCTTCATTCTATACTCAGTGCTGCCTCTATTAATTATTTGCTTACATTCTTCGGCGCTTTGAGTTCAAAACTACCTGTATGACACTGACATTGGCAAATCTCTTCCAACATCTACCCCACTTGTTTAAGAAGTCAAAATGTTCTTGTAATCTGTTTTTGTTATTCTCGTTTCTTTTCATCGAGAAAACTTGTGATCATTACTTGCCATCCACAATCACTTGTCAACGTCAAAAAATGGTATAGCTTGCGTGTTACAGTTACTGTTTAGGCTTTCGCATTTTGTTAATATTTGCGGATGGTACCTCTTGAGCAAGAGAGTGTCTCTTGAAGTTGGGGTGGACGGTAAAAGAAAAACCCACCGAGAAACATATTTCATGCCCTCTCAGGTCTGTTTCCCGGTGAGAAATCCTGCTGGGGTTTTTAATGATCGCCTATCATGGATGTCGGAGATTAGAAATTTAAATGTTCAATAGTCACTTTAACCCCTATTTAGTCATCCTCCTGTAAAATATGAACTCGAGTAGCGATCTGAGGTCCTGCTCCTGCCTCAAGGGGCAGAGCCAGAAAGGTGGTGTTTGTATCCATGCGAGGTTTCTCGGAGAGGTTGCTGTAAAGTTTTTGCCTGGTTGGAGGGTTTCGAGGGTTGTGTTCTCTTAAAATATGAAAGAGCATACAAACTAGATTGCAATACTTAACCAGCAACGTGTGTGGTTATTATTATTTTGATATCGGAAAATGCCATTCTCGTTACATGAAGTGCTAACTCTACAAACCCAATTACAACATCAAACAACACGACCTCTTACTTGCATAACCACACAACAAATCTAGGGAGATGAAAATACCCGAGAGATTATCATTCTATATGCCCATTTAGTTGTTCAAATTAAACCCTAGTGCCAGCAACAGGAACAGCACCGCCCTTGTGTACAGGTTCACCGATACCGGCACCGACACCATAGTCAGTGTCCCGGTATCCTGGTCCATACTTGCTGCTAAACATCCCGGCGTGAAGCAACAAGACGTACAGCAGCTGGGTAAATGTCAAAATGATTATAAATGCCTCCACCATCCTCAGTCTCCAACCTCTGTAGCCTCCCACGTTTATCTCCTTGCATGCAAACCTGAAAACAACAGAGATTGCAAAAATTACTAACTGGTTGATTTGATTGCCTCTACCAGGTAGATTTGTGTTAGGATGTCAAATTAATGTACCCAGAGGCTAGGGCAGTGATGGCCCAAGCAACCAGCGAAGTTGATCCTGCTGCAGCTAGACTATCACTCCTCCATACCCTGATGTGGGTGCCACCAGCGAATTTGGATACAATGCCGACAACACAAGCTAGTATTGCAAAGGTCAGGAAGAATCCTGTTGCGCCATTCCCTCCAAAGCCTGACAGTTATTATTAACATTCTTGTTTTGATCTTCAAACAAAATAGTTGTATACCATGTATAGCCACCAAGGCAACAATTTAAGGAAAAACAAAGATGAGAGCAACTGCCAAAACACCTACAAGTTGAAAATGAAGGCAGCTAGGAGACACAAGATGAAGCCATTCCTATCTTTAACTTAAATATAACAAAAAAATACTTTAAAAAACAACCTTGACTATAATTTCAACAACTATACTCTCAAAGAGATATGGAAAGCACTTTTGAAAACAACCATAGCTAAACTCCCAAACAGATACTAAGTCGTTACTGTCTTTAACTTGAATGCTTGTTTTTCTCTCTCGACCTTTCGGGTATGTTCAGGCTAGTGTGTGAAAGATGAGAGAGAGGGGGAGGGAGGGAGGGACTTACTTGGGTGGCTGGTTTGGCCATTGATGAACCTATTAGTGCACCAACAAGCAAAGCCCAAGGCAATAGCATACATGAGCAAGTTAAGAAACAGCAATGGAGCTGCTATGTTTCTCCCAACCGTCTGCGCCATAAACTTCTATTCTCTTACTCGATTCTTATCTCTTCAGCCCCACAAAAACAGATTCCCGCTTTATCCAGAGAGATACTTTTCACCCCTTTAATATCACCTTCTTGCAAAAACACTACTCACAATTGCTTCCTTCTGAGCTACCATGTCAGGAGCATAGCTGTGCTGCTTTATAGACGAGGTAAATGCATAGGTGCTACAAGATACGTGTAAATCAACAAGGCTTTGCATGCTTGCGAGTACAGGTGGCAGGACACTTGTCAGTTTCCTCACTTACGTTTCCCATGAAGCCTTCTTCATCCTGTCCTGGGAATAATATCTCGAAATTGACAACCCAAACGGTGCCTATCCGAAGTGAATAATCTTGTCATCAAAGAGAGAGTGTCTATCCTTCACTTTATCAGTAATTAGTATATGCTGCTCCACCCTGTGAATCAAGGCTTAAATTTAAAAAGTAAGCTATGTTGATGATGCCAGATGGTGATTCTCAAACCTTATCCTCATAAAAATCATGCACAGAGAGAGAGAGAGAGAGAGAGAGAGAGAGAGAGAGAGAGAGAGAGTTTCTAGCAATTACGAAGCCTGCAGGATTTTTGCCCGATGAAGGTGAAGGGAATATTTTACATTTTCCCCACCAAACAATCTTAAATGCTAGAAAAATATTTATATATATTTATACCCTTTTGTTTTATATCCTAAATCAAGATATCAATGATTGCATAACTACCATAACGCTTTCATGAGTTTATGTGTTTATCCAATACATAAACACCATAAATAGGTGATGACTTCAAATTTCCCACAAATTTTTGCTTTGTTCTTCAAATTTTACAACCAATATATATTTGGTCCTTTAATAGTCTTTCAGATTAACTTTGATATAAAATTTTATTTTTGTTATTTTTTGGTCACTGCTATGAGAGGAAAATCACTTAAATCTAGCAATAAAAAGAGAAAAATTGGTGTTTTCAATGATTTTGGCTACCAACATAATTAATTTTGGTGTTGAAGAATTTTATTTGGTGATAGGAGTTCTATTTATGTATTCTTTAACCTTGAATTAACCTAAAAAACAAGATCGAAGATTGAGAAGATTTTTTATTTTGGTTGATTTAAGGTTTTTGAGTTTTTTTTTTTAAGATTATTTATTGGTTTGTAAAAGTGTTTATGGTTTTTTAAGGTATTTTAGGTCAAAAACAGGTTTTTATATTAAAACAAATATATGACTTATTTTTTCAACCACAACTGGTTATTAGATTGATGATCAATAAGTTTTTTTGTATTTTTATTATTTATAAAAAAATTCGAGCTTGTAATCCTTGTTGCAAGTTTGATTAATTGACTAGGTTAACCTAATTCTTTTTTGAGAGGATGAAATCCCTGATTAATAATGTATTTTAAAGAAAAACAAAAATAAATATTATTTAAATATATTTTTAAACAAAAAAATATTTTCAAAAACAACATTAAACATACTCAACAATCACAAAAAGCCTAAAAAAAGTCATTGCATCATTTTCTGATGCAGAAGAGTCTGAGTCTTAACAAAAGCCCTTGGATCATAGCGAGCAACACCAGCTCCTCCATATAAGGGGTTGCCACCAATGATGATGGGAGTAGTAATTGTGATAATCGAGCTCTAAAATGCATAAAATACCTCTTATGTTTTTTTAATTCACCACTATAATTCATATTTTTATTTACAATATATTTATAAACAATAAAATACCTCCATTATATAGAAATCAAGAGGTTTCAAACAGGGGTATCAAGATATTTTTGTTTTATATACACAATACAGGTATTGGGGACAAGGGTATTTTAGGCTTAAATATTTTGTTGATTGTTAGTTTTGTAAAGAGCAGTTATATAATTTACTCTTAAAATAATATCTTTAATTTAGTAAAATTGATGGCACTTGCCAACTCATTGATGTCGTCCACGCACTTTGAACAACACATGCAACGACTTCAAATGCCCAGAATTGAGCTTATGATGTCTTATATACTGTCTCATTATCTCATTTTTTTTAATGTAGGTGTTTAGACCAGTTTATATGTACCTTAATTAATTTTACGGGTCCTGAAATTAACGAAAATATAAGTCTCCAATAACTATTATATTAGTCAAATCTGAGACCATAAAAAAGATCTTTTAATCCAAGACTATTAACACGAATACCTACTGAATTTTTCTCATTATCTCATATTCAATTGGAGTTTTCTGCATGTTGTCCGGATGTTATCGATTTACAGTCAGAAACTTTTCTCTCTCTCCAAACATGATAAAGACACCATGGTCCTCGTTGTAGTTCAAATTTAGTCTTTTTAATTTAGATATTTGTATTTTTATCATTTTCTTTTTTATTAAAGTTTTATTATTTTTCAATTTAACTCTTAGTTTTCAGTTTATATATATAATGCTTTTCAATTCTATCATTTTTCAATTTTATCCCTTTGCTTTTAATTTATTAGCTTTTATCTTAACACAAACACTCTCGTAAGGTATTTGTTGACAACTTATGTATGATGGACCACGTCAAATATATAATGCCCTAGCCATTTACCCGTGTTTCGTCATGACCAGAATCATATTTTTTCAATGTAAAAAAAATTAATTATATGAATTTTTTATAGTAATATAAATTTAGGTAAAATAATAAATTTGTGCATAATTCCTATAGAGTGCAAGTTTTCTATTAAATATATAAATTTTAAATCGATAAAAATTTATTTATATAGTAAGTTTCAACAAAATTATTGGCATAAAATCATCATCATCATTAAAAATCAAGAAGATTCAGATACCTGAATGATCCAATTCACTGTATTAGAATTAATTTATTTTATAATTCAATTTAAATTAAACACAAGGAACAAAATATAAATTGTAAAAACACTTTCCATGATCAAAATAACAAAAATAAATCATTATTTTTCTATCTACAAAAATAAGAAAATATCATTGAAAATCCATCCCTATGTTACCATCATTATCATAACGGTAACAATTAAAATTACTATCAATATTATTGCTCAAACAATTAAAATCTTTAATTGCCCCAAAGAATAAAAAAAATATTTTTATAAAAAAATAAAAAAAATAACCACTAAAATTATCATTATTATTGTGTAAACAATGAAATCATAAAATCCTTTGATCGAAGAAAAAATAAAATAACATAAAAAAACAAAACAAAGAACAAAAGGAAAAAGGGAGAAATACTAATTTTAAATGATCACCAACATAAATTAAAATTTTAAGATTGAATCGAAAGAAATAAAACCCCAATAAAACATAAAACAAAAAAAAACTTAAAAACAAAAACTAAAAGTATAGATGCATAAATACATATAAAAAATAAACATTGTCCAAGAAGGAGCGAAAAAACCAAAGGAATTAATACCAGATAAAAAAATAAGGGTCGCAATGAAAAATAATATATAATTAATTCCAATCGAATAATAAATTAAAATAAATAAATGTATTTTAAAAAACATTACAGTGAAATTTTGTTAAAAAATTAAAAGAATAAGGAATAAAATGAAAAGTAACATATATGATCAAATTCAATTGGAGGATAAAATTAAAACCTACATACCAAAAAAATTAAAGAACCAAAAACAAACCAAAAAAAAAAAAATAAGGAACGAAATGAAAACCAACATATATAAACAGTTTCAAATGAAAGGTACAATTGAAAACAATCAGAATTTTTATTGAAGAAATCAAGAATGAAACTGAAATCAAAATAACATAGATTAAAATAAAAAAAATCACAAATATGAAGGATTGTCATGTAGTTTCTAATGACAATAAAGAGAAAAAAAAGAAAAAACTAAAAATCATCCATTGACAATTCATTGACCACTTGCACGCGAAACGCTCTGCATGGGGATGCGTAGGAATGGTGGCGCACTAATGACACTGCAACCGGGCACTTTCAATAACAAATAGATGTTGTGTGCAGGCAACACTGTTGGTGCGCCGTACAACGTGCCGGTAGTAATTTTGAAAAGAAATAATAAAAAAATATCAAATTATCTATACACCTCTGGACCTAGCGATAATCACAAAAAAACCCGGGATAAAAGTCCTCAGCTCCAAGCCTTCATTTTTGGCCCCGTTTTAATTTTTAAAAAATAAAAAAATATTATTATGATACATTTCGGCACGAAAAGCATTTTCAAAACCTACCGCAACCGCCCTTCCAAACACCCTCTTTGTCCTTTCTAGGCGTATTTGTGAAGTTTCACTATGCACTAATATGCTAGAAACTAAAAACACCCCCAATATTCTTCGTATTTTTGTTAGCTCCTAGGCGTATTTTTGTTTCACTGTGCAATTTAAAACAAAAAATACCAGAAAATCCCAAATAATATGAAAATATCATATATGTCCTCTTAAAATATCTAAAATACCCCGGCTACAAGGATTAAATTTTTTATCTTAAGGATAAAATGATGATTTTATTATTAAAATCAACAATAATATATGTGTAAGGACACGGTAAAACATTCATGCTTTTTATTTGTTTTTTAATGGGTCATATTTTCCCGTTTCTTATTCCATAGTTTTAAATCGTCATGACTGAAGTCTTTTTTTTTATATATATATTAATAAAGTACACAAATAAAAGTATTTTATTTACTTTCTATATAAAAAAATAATGACAATAAATTCAGCATAAAATTAATTCATCGCAACAATCACCTTCATATTCATTTCTTTTTACTTATTTTTCATTCAAAACAATGATTGTTAGTTTTTTGATACTGTGGTTGAAATTATTTTTGAAAGTGTTATTTTTTTATAAATATATTAAAATAATATTTTTTTTATTTTTTAAAAAATATTTTTGACATCAGCACATAAAAATGCTCTATAAACACTATTTTTTTTTTTAAATTTAAAGTAAAAAATAAAAATAAAAATATTTAAAAAAAAACATTTTTGAAATGCAATACCAAATTAAAATTTTTAAAAGTTAATAAAGAATATTAAAAAATAATACAGAAGTTTATAATACATACTTGAGATGGAATATTAGATTATTTAAAGTTTATAAAGTTAGGCGATGGAGCATAATATATATTTTGAGTTTTTTTAAAAACAAAGTAAAATTAAAGTTAGACGCCATCCTTCATTAGAAATATGAAGTTTCTTTGCGTTAAAGTAAAGTAATTAGATAAGATTAAAGTTGGACGCCATCCTTAATCAACAACAACGATAATATTTAAAAATAAAAGGAAAAAAAGAAAGAAAGTGAAATCATAGCAATAAAATTTACATTTCATTTGTATTTAAATAAAATAATAAAAATAATTATTAAATTTAAACCAATAGAGGTTTAAATATTGTAGTCAGCATTAAAATAACCACATATACAAAATTATAGAATCATATGGATGCTATACTCATAAAAACGCATTACACGGATTTCTCACCCACAATTATATTTAGGTATATTTTCATGCAATTTTCATTGAATTGTACAAGTGTAGAAAGCTTTAGACTATAGTTATAAAAGATTCCATGAAATTTCAATAAAAGACAAGTGCGATGAACAATATTAGTGCCTGTTTGGTATTGCGAATCAACCTCCGGTTGGAGCAAGAATCAATCTTAATGTGTTTGGTAATGAACAAAAACAATCTGAAAAGTTGTGGGGCCCATATAAAAATTACCCGAATCTGTGGTTTGCAATAAGCAGCATTTTTGTGCTTTTAGTGCGTTCTAGAGAGGGAGAGAAAGGGGAAGCGGAGAGTTGATTTAAAATAATATATTAGAAGTTGAGGGTTTCACGGGGGGTTTATAAAATAATTTAAAAATATAAAAACTTAATAAAAATATAAATAAATATATTAAAATATATCAAAATATAATTTTTATCTCGCAATCCTAATTTTATTTCAGATGATATTTTACAAGATATTGTTCCTCAATCAAATAGTCAAAGATCGCAGAGACCTTCACGTGTGGATTTATTTCGTGATGAAATTATAAATAGTTTGATGGGAGAATAAAAAGAAGTGTCCTAATTACTTAAATTATTCATTACATTATAAAATTATGATTATTAATACAATATTTAAATATACATACATACATACATACATACATATATGTGCGTGTGTGTGTTTAAGCCTTTTAAAGTATTTTAACAAGTTGAAAGCAATTTGAAAAGTTTGATAACCAAACACACGAAACTGTTTTTCATTAATCTCAAACTCAAAAGATTTCTAACTAAATATTTCAAAACTTATTTTGAACCACAACTAAAGTGATTTTTTAAAACCTGAACCACAAAAACAAAAGCAATACGAAACACACCCAAGCTAGATTTTATATTGAATCGAATCAAAATTATATCAATCCACCGAGTTAGTTCAAGTTTTAATTGACATATTAAAATCTAGATGAGACATTGCTTGATTTTTTATATATACAATTTTTAAAGAATTAAATAAGTGTCGAAAACTCGAGACTAAATTTATAAAAAAACTCCATGAAAATAAAAGATTGAAAGATAAAGTGTGATAAACAATGTAATTAAACCGATCTTGTTAAGCTAATCAACTCAATGACTTAGTTTAATCTAAATTTTATATCGAATCAAATCAAAACTATATAGATCCAACGAGTTAGTTCACTAGTTCATGTTCTAATTGACTTGTCAAAATTTAAATGAGACATTGTTTGATGTTTTAGTTTTATTTTTGAGATATTATCTTTTAACTCTTATAAAAATTTCTTAAAAAAACATTGTTCTATATTAATCAAAATTGACCAACTAACTTCTAACTTATGACATGGTTCTGGCTAGTTCATGTTCTAATTGACTTGTCAAAATTTAAACGAGACATTGCTTGATGTTTTAATTTTATTTTTGAGATATTATCTTTTAACTCTTATAAAAAATTCATAAAAAACATTGTTCTATATTAATCAAAATTGACCAACTAACTTCTAACTTATGACATTCTGGTTTTTAATTTTGACCCTCTAACTTAAGGACACTTGTGCATGGTGTACCTCGCACCATATCATAAGAAATAACCTTATATTAAATGAAGACTTGTCAAGTCAAATGTAGCATTATATTTTACTTATTTTCTCAATCATGTAGCTACAAGAAAAAAATAAATTATAATTTTTAATTTATTTATATTTTCCAATATGTCCTTCTTCTTAAATTTTTTTTTATAAATATTCATGATATTGTTTATTGGCCATCATATGTCGGCCTCTATCTTATGCTCATGTCTTTGTAGTAAGGCAAATTGGGACCATACATTTTGTTCCAAGGACTATGAAAATTGATTAGTTATTGACTTGTTTAAAGATTACATTGCACAAGAAGTTTTGGAGAAATTTATTGTGCAAAACCTTTAAGTGCGCTAAATTTCATTTTTTTTATGAAGGTCTCCTAGCGGGCTAAATAATTTACTGTTTTTTTTAGTAATTTTCACCATAATTATTTCATCTAGTTTTGATTCACATTTATGTATTATTTTTATTTTACAGGACTTCTTTTTTCCACAACCCACACATAAACCTTTCCATGTATCATCTTTCCTATGAGATAGATATTCACCCAAATTATCCTATTGATTTCCTATATTTTTCTATGGGGCTTACATCATCAATGACTTTTATTTATTTATTTAAATGACTATTGATTTATTTAATTTTATACTTGCATAATATTTTTATTTCCACTTGTATTTTTGTATAAAAAAACATAAAAAAGCATGCATGTATTTTATTAATTTAATTACATAACATGTGACAAAACAGAAGTTAAATAACTTTTTCTCTCTCTCTAAACCACCTCTTACTTCCTTGTTTAGGAGTGCTTTTAGAAAGTACTTATAAAAAAATTTGAAAATATTTTATTTTTATTTTTTATTTTAAATTATTTTTTTATTTTTAGATCATTTTGATATGCTAATGTTAAAAATAATTTTTAAAAAATAAATAAAATATTATTTGAATATATTTTTAAAGAAAAAATATTTTTATAAACAATCATAATTACACTTTGAAATATACACTTTAATATATTTTATTTTATTTTATTTACTAAATTCCTTTCTATCCCATAGAGTGGCGACTTGAAATTTGCAACTTGCAAGCTCCTTATTTATTCAACACACAAAACTTTGAAAATATTGATATGTTTGTAGCAGTCATGGCCCCCACCTGCACCCCCTCGCTTCCTCCCCTGTTTTTAACATGATATGAGAAGTGGAATGGTTCGTGTTTTGCATTTTATTTTAAAAATATTTTTGACAAAAATAAAATATTTTTATTTTTATATTATTTTGATGTGAAAAATATTTTTTTAAATAAAATAATATTTTTTTAATATATATTTTTTTAATAAAAAAACACTTTAAAAATACGACATTTATCACAATACCAAACAGTTCCTAACCTTACAGCGCGTTCGGTACACTGCATCAATTTAGCCTTTTGTTTGGTATTGTGTTAAATGAATGTTGACTAAATTTCTTTTATATTTTCGGATTATTTTTTACATGTCATGTTATTTTATTAAAAAATAAAAATATTTTAATTTATTTTTAAATAAAAAATATTTTTTAAAACAATCATTATCAAGCACCCAATAAAATTGGATAATAAAATAGATTAGATAGATAAATTTATAATAACATCATAGAATAAGTAGGTAGTGTGTCCATTATTTGATATATATTAGGCTTGATTTGTCAACCACTTTGTTTTATATTTGGTAATTACCAAACATGACATAACAAGATAATGATTTTGTATTTTAAAAGCCCTTTTAATTTTTTTTTAATTTTAATTTATTTTTTTATTTTTATGTATAAATATTAAAAATAATTTTTAAAAATAAAAATATTATTTTAATACATTTCTAAACAAAAATTATTTTAAAAAACAATCTCAACTACGCTTTAAATAGTTAGGACATCATTTTTATATTATAGTGCGGATATAAATATTGACAACAACAATCTAATGGCTAGTAAATGATATTGTAGTTTGTTAGTGGGACATGAGTTATTTATTATTTCAATATGAAGCAATAAATAAAAATTATATAAAAAATTAAATTTAGTACGTAAAACATTACAGGGCAATATGATGTAAACTAATATTATTTTTACACCGTCTTGTGAATATATATATATATATATAGAGAGAGAGAGAGAGAGAGAGAGAGAGAGAGATGCATGTGTAATATTTTTATTTTTTATTTTTTTTCGTTGATCAAATTTTAATTTTTAACTGAAATATTTGTTTTATCCTATAATTTACGTGAATATATTATTTTAAAGGCACACATAGTTTATTTTTTAAATAGTTTTTAAATATTTATTTATATTTTAAAATAAAATCTCATCACTAGAAAAAATAAAATTAGTATTGTTATCTATATTGAAATAATTATGTTTATTTTATAAAATAATTGTTTTTATTATTTTTTAAAATATTTACCGTCTTATATTTTTAAATGCTTAGGTAATTTCTGTACCACCGTACAAAACTAGCGTATCCTGGAGGCGATGGGAAATTTTTTAACGCTATACCAAAAAAAAAAAGTCCTCTGTTTTATATTGTTTTACGCGTATACTTCTTTCTTGTTATATTTTATACAAGTCATAAGCCCGAGTTCTGTTGCAAGGGGTTAAATTTTTTTATATAGTTATAATATATATATAATTTTTTATTTTATTTTTATTTAGTTTTGATTCCTTAATTTTTTTGGTTCTTTTGAGATAAATCTTAATTTTTTATTTGTATCTATACACCTCTACTTTTAGTTTATATTTTTAATTTTTATTATTATTTTTATTTGTATTAAATGTAGCTTGCGTTGAAAAATATAGTAAGTTTAGTTTTTGTGATTTAAAATGAGAATAAGACTCTCTCTTATGCATATATAGTTGAACGTGAAATGTTTGAAACAACTCGTATGTAACTCTTCTGTTTTGTCTTAATTGAGGCCACAAAAGTTAATTTATTGTGCAGTCAAAATGTGAACTTAGCGGGACACCCCCACTGATAATTATTGATTTTTATTTTATTTAAGGGTGTTATGGTTATTGTAATGTGCATAAAAATTAAAAAAAAAATGTTAACAGCACGGTTAAAATGATATTATTTTAAACATATTTTATATAATAAAATGAATATATAAAAAACTAATATACAATTATTATTATTGTTATTGTTATTATTATTATTATTATTGTAAATAATTTTGTTACAGTAATAATCGAAAGTTTTATAAGCTGATTATTTTACTCGAATATATAGCATCATAAAATAAAAAATTAAGACCATTGAAAATAGTCAAAATATAATTTGACACAATTTTTTCCATCCGCTTTGTCTATGTGTGACTTTGTATATTTTTTTTTACGTGGTATTAAATCTAAACTATCATATATAAAGAAGTTGCAAAAGTCAACTTTTAAGAAAAATAACATCAACTAATAAATTATTTTGAATATTATTCTTATTGTTATTATTATGATTGTTAAATTGTCACAATTATTATAGCTATCATTATAACCATTATTGTACATAATTAATATTTTTAATTATTATTGTCATACTATCGCTGTCACCATTATTATTATTATTAGAAAAAAGATATTTTTTTTATCTTATAAGATTTATTCTTAACATTATTATATTAAAAATATTTCAGAGCACTGACATTAAATTAAATTAATTTGATTTATTTTTTGCAAAAAACTTTGGGTCATTTATTTATATATTTTTTAAGATGTTAATATTGAACAAATATCAAAATATATAATTACTCTAACATATTTATAAGATAAAAAACCTTACAAATGATCATTATCATTATTTTGATTGTCTTATATATAATAATTAGAAATTTTAACACCTAAAAATATTAACAAAAAAGCAATTAAAAAATAATTTCAATGTCAGGACAAAAATAAATATTATTAGCTTAACAAAAATTATTTAACTTTAACAATAAATACAAATAAAAAAGTAATAAATATACATACAAACACAACCTTAACAAAACAAGAAATAATAAAAATTAAAAAAAAAACTAAGTGCATATACATACAAACATGGATAAAAATAGGAACCATTTCATAAATATATTTAAAAAAATAAAGAAATTAAAATAAAATCAAAGATTAAAAGTAATAAAACACAACCTTAACAAAACAAGAAATAATAAAAATTAAAAAAAAAACTAAGTGCATATACATACAAACATGGATAAAAATAGGAACCATTTCATAAATATATTTAAAAAATAAAGGAATTAAAATAAAATCAAAGATTAAAAGTATAAGGGCCGAAATGAAAAATAAATATACAATCAACAAATCTAAACTTTGATATCGAAAATATTCAAGGATTTAAAACCAATCCAAAAATTAAAAAACCGAGGACCGAAATGAAACCTAAATATATTTGGTGAAAGCTAGCCTAGATACTCCGTTTATATAAAAAAAAATAGGTCGAAGGATTAGTTGTGGTGCTCGTAAGCTGGTTTGCATACCTCGATTATCAGAATAAAAAATTGGATCCAGGATTGGTCGTGGGGTTTTTAAGCTCGCTTGGACACCCCGGTTATAAAAAACAAAATAAAAAAAATAAAAGAAATATATAAGTGGAAAAAAATAAAAAAAGAAAGTATAAGCAAGGAAAAAATATTTTAGGAGAAAAAAACACGGGAAAAAAACACACTGTAGCTGGAAACCAAAAAAGCAAAAAAAAAAAAAAGCATAATAAGGGGAAGAAAAGAAAAGAAAAGGCACTGTAGCGAGAAAGCAAGGAAAAACAATAAAAAAAATAATCAAGGAACAAAAAAAACACTGTAGCAAAAAAAAAAAAAACCCAAATAAACATTGTAGCAGGTAAGCACTATAAAAATCTACAATACTATGTATGGGGAAATATAGTGTTTTCCTTACACCATTTATATGGATAACTAGTCAATGCCATCGCGCCTCATTACGAGCGATATCATATTTTTTTCAACAAAAAAAAAATTAATCATGTGATATAGTTTTTTTTAATATAAATATAGATAAAATAATAAATCTGTGTAGAATTCAAGTTAAGTGCATGTTTTCTATACAATATATTAATTTTAAATCGAAATAAATTTATTTATTTAGTATGTTTGAAGAAAATAATAGTAAAATTATTATCAATATTATTCTCAAAACAATTAAAATAATTAAATTATCTTGACAAATAAAATAAAAAAGCAAAATATTTTTACAAAAAAGCAATAAAAAAATCACTAAAATTATTATTATTATTATGGCGTAAACAAAAAAAATATAAAATCATCTGATTATAATAATAGATAAAAAAATAACAGAAAAAAATAAAACAAAGGGAAAAAGATAGTAATATTAATTTGAAAATAATCACCAACATAAATTAAAGTTTCAGTACTGAACCAAATAAAAATAAATCCCTAATAAAAAATGAAATAAAAAAATAAAAAAACTAAAACTAAAAGCATAAATGCATAAATACGGATAAAAATTAAACGTTGTTCAAGAATGACAAAAAAAAAACCAAAGAAATTACTAGCAAATAAAAAAATTCAAATAATAAGAATTGAATGGAAAAATAAAATATATAATTAATTATAATCAAAGAACAAAATTGAAACAAATAAAAATATTAGCACCGAAACAAATAAAAATGATTTAAAAAAAATTACAGTGTAATTTTGTTAAAACTATTATAAGAATAAAGATTGAAATGAAAAGGAGCATACATGACTAATTTTAATTGGAGGATAAATTCAAAACAAATTATATAATTAATTGCAATTGAAAGATAAAATTGAAATAATAAAACTTTGGGATTGAAATAAATAAAGTCATTTAAAAAAAAATATTGTGTAATGTCTTTACAAAATTAAAAGAACAAGTACCGAAATAAAATTTAGAATATAAGACAAGTTTCAATTGAAGGACCAATTTAAAAGTAATTAAACTTGCATACTAAAATAATTAAAATAACCAAAAGCAAACTGAAAATCGAAAGCATAAGGACTAAATTGTAATCGAACATATATAATCAATTTCAATTGAAAGACTAAATTGCAACAAATGAGATACAACAGATGTGTCTGTACGATGCACCTTTAAAGTGTCCGAGAAATAATATTAATATAATACACAATTAGCTATACACTCTTGGAAACAGCGATAACTACGAAAAAACCAATGTAGAAAATTCATAAATACCCTCAGCTTAGGCTATTTTTTTTGTTATTTTCAGGTGTTAATTTCGTAATTTTATTGTACACAGATTAAAAAATACCATCAATATCTCCATGAAATTTCAAAAGTAACCCCAATCTGATTTTGTTTATTTTGTTATTTAAGGATGCTAGTTTTGTTATTTCACTGTATAATAATTCTAAAAATTCTATTCAGATTTCCTGAAGATAAAATAATAATTCTACTGTTGCAAGAATTATAATATGAACTTATGTAAACAGTGCGAAGTCTATAGAACGTGTACCTCACGTTTTATTTTTGAGTTAATTATTGCGTATGTCTACAAATTTAAAACACAAAAAATTTAATATGTTAAATTTAAAAATTTAATTTCAAATTAATAAAAACAAATTCAAATATTTTCAAATCTAATTTTTGAACGCAGTGACAGGTACCCCGCGTTTACATCGGTGACATCCGAGAGTTGATGTCTCACCTTTTATAATGACATGTCTGTCACCGTACTTGCCCTAAAACCAGATCTTCACCGTACACGTTTGAACAAAAGTCAGCCTAAAAAAGAAAAAAAAAAGAGATAAGTGAAGTGGCGAAGGTTGTGAGTCTTGTGACCCAAGTGTGGTAGCGTCGAAAACAAAATTGTCTGCACTGTCTCAACTTCTCCTTCTCATCTTCATTGCGTTGCCATGGCAGCTTCGTCAACTTGAAACGCTCTCAGCTCCCTCAAACAATCTATGAAAAAACCCTAACGAAACCCCACTTTCTCGAAAAAAATGGGTTCTCTGCTCCAATTTGAAGACCTCAATCTTGCCCCGTTTCCATTCTCATCCTTAACCAGCACCAGCACCAGCACCCCAGCCGCCGCATCCACCAACTCCAATACTATAGCCACCTCTCTGTCCGCGAAGGAGACAGCCAAAGCTTTTTTAGTCCCAAAAGTCGAACCTAAACTCGAACCATTTGATGTTGAAACCCCAGTCTACCACCACCGACCACAACACCCCGGCAGCAGCACCCATGATTTTTTACTTACCAGTTCTGCCCCTAGTTACTTCTCTAATTCCCAACTAACCCCTCTTCTCTCCCAATCCACATCCTCGGAGGACGACAATGCGAATGATCATTACTCTGAATATAACCGACTCTCCGAACTCTTTCGCACAGCGTTTGCAAAACGCTTGCAAGATCAATACGGGGACATTTCCGTCATTTCGGGCCCGGATTCCCGCGCTATCGTCCCTCTTAATGAAGATGATAATAGTAACAGTGCTCTCTCCACCGTCGTGGTCTCCCGGCGTCCGAAGTATCCGCAGCGGTCTTCTGAGCTCGTGCGTGTCACCGACCTGGGAATCGAGGACCAGAGGTATTTCCGTGAATTGGTCCGCCGGACACGAATGGTCTACGACTCCCTTCGGATTTTGTCCATCTTGGAGGAGGAGAAGCGAAGGGGAGAACGCCTAGGACGCCGCGCACGTGGAGATCTCCGTGCTGCTTCTGCGATGAGAGACTGTGGGCTCTGGCTCAATCGTGATAAGCGGATTGTGGGGTCCATTCCTGGTGTTCAAATTGGGGATGTTTTCTTTTTTAGAATGGAACTGCTTGTTATGGGATTGCACGGACAAGCTCAGGCCGGGATTGATTATCTTCCAGCTAGCCAGAGCTCGAATAGGGAGCCCATTGCCACTAGCATTATCGTTTCAGGTGGTTATGAGGACGATGAGGATGCTGGAGATGTGATTATTTACACCGGACATGGTGGGCAGGACAAGTTGAACAGGCAATGCGAGCACCAGAAGCTTGAAGGAGGGAATTTGGCGTTGGAGAGGAGTATGCGTCATGGGATTGAAGTAAGAGTGATCAGAGGGATTAAACATGAAGGTAGTGTTAGTAGCAAGGTTTATGTTTATGATGGGTTGTATAAGATTCATGAATGCTGGTTTGATGTTGGGAAATCAGGGTTTGGTGTTTACAAATATAGGCTCCTGAGGATAGATGGCCAACCAGAAATGGGTAGTTCAATCTTGAAGTTTTCGGAGAGTTTGAGGACTAAGCCATTGACTTTGAGGCCTAGAGGGTATCTGAGTCTTGATATTTCGAATAAGAAGGAGAACATGCCTGTTTTTTTGTTCAATGATATTGACAATGATCATGATCCTTTGTGTTATCAGTACCTGGAACGTACCGTGTTTCCATTTTTCGTGTTTACTAATGGAAGTAATGGAACTGGATGTGATTGTGTTTCGGGATGCAGTGATGGCTGTTTTTGTGCGATGAAGAATGGAGGTGAGTTAGCTTATGATGAGAATGGTTTTTTGTCGAGGGGGAAGCCAGTGGTATTTGAATGTGGGGTTTCGTGCAGGTGTCCACCGGCCTGTCGTAATAGGGTGACACAAAGGGGGTTGAGAAATAGATTGGAAGTGTTTAGGTCGAGGGAAACGGGATGGGGAGTTAGGTCATTGGATGTGATCCATGCTGGTGCTTTTATATGCGAGTATGCAGGGGTTGTCCTCACTAGAGAGCAAGCCCAGATTTACTCTATGAATGGCGGTGGTTTGGTTTATCCAAATAGGTTTTCTGCTAAATGGGCAGAATGGGGGGATTTATCTCAAATCTATCCAAATTACACCCGTCCATCATATCCTGAGCTTCCACCATTGGATTTTGCAATGGATGTGTCAAAAATGAGGAATGTTGCCTGTTATATGAGCCATAGCTCAGCTCCAAACGTGCTGGTGCAGTTTGTGTTGTACGATCACAATAATTTGATGTTCCCTCACATCATGCTTTTTGCAATGGAAAATATTCCCCCTTTGAGGGAGCTAAGCCTTGATTATGGCGTGGCTGATGACTGGACAGGAAAGCTTGCTATTTGGAACTAACTGATTTAACTTAAAGAGGATGTGCAACTGTTTTGGGCGGTGTAGCACTATGTTCCAAGGACATGATGTGCTAAGGTAAAGTTAACTATCTCTGTTTGCAGCTCGACATCTAGCCTGGACATATGTTAATGCATCTTATTCTGTTTGTGCATTGTTATAATAGGATTTTTTTTGTAGTTCTGGTAGTTTGCAGCAGTAACTAGTAACTGTGTCTCCTGTTGGGTTATTTTTCTATTTATCTATATTCAAACGTGTTATTGTGTTTTATTGTGCATAGGCATTCCTTTCCTTACCAGGTTATGTTCTTGTGGAGCTTTTGTTTTTTATTCTTGTGTCTAGTTCTTGCAGTCAGAACAAGTCAAATTCTGCTCTATTCTTTCCTATCTTTTATTTATTAATTTGTGATTAAATTAGTATCTCATTACTGCTATAAATCATAATACTGGCTTTCCTAGTGTAAGGGTAAATCTTTTATGATGTTTGTTTTAGGATGTCTTTACCTTAGCGGTTCTGTTTCTTTTTGCCCTTAATGTGACATTTCCTGCAAAGCTTAGTTACTGACTACAATTTTAAACGTTTGGAGTAGTCTGCAGCATGGTCTCTGAATTCCAATTTCGCCAATTAGGTTTCTGAGTTTACTTTTCATGCATGTCCATCAGAACCATTTTAACAGTGTTATGGTACTTAAAAGTTTATGGATGATGTTTTTGTCATCCATCTTAATAGTTTGATTTTGATTTGTCAAAAGTTTATGGATGATGTTTTTGTCATCCATCTTAATAGTTTGATTTTAATTTGTCCCATGTTTCTTAATTCTTTCCGAGACCTGCTGTCAACCCTCCTTTTCTTTTTGATAATGTCTCTCTTTGTAAATAATCTGTTTTCTTCTGAAATAGATATGATCAAGAAAACATAGATGCCTTTTTAAATTTGTGACTCCACTCATCTGCTAGATGCTAACCCCCATATTTGCAATTAAGATTCTCGATAATTCTTGGGCTGAAAGTATATTCAATAAGAAAAGTCTCAGTTACATGAAAATGTTATGATACTTCCTCTGAGCCATCATGTCAACATGCTTCCTTGATTTTATTACTGGGTTGATTGTGAAATAAAACCTTGGCATCCCAAATGCACTACTGTTTGCACATGGGAATTTTCCATTTGTAGTTCTGATATCAAATGGACAAAATTGGACTGGAAGCACTTGAGTGCTGTCCATGAAAAGTTGGAGCCTTGGAGGGCTGTGTTAATAAAGGAAATTAAATGTTTGTGGCCATTTCTAAATTAACTATAGATATCATTCAGTTTTTTGAAGTCTTTATCATTTTTTAGGACATCCCCTTTTACTTGTAAGCATCTCCTCGCACAATCCATTAATGTTTAAACATCCATTTATGTGTTGAGGCTCATTTATTTTTTTGGCTTTCCTTATTGTTCCTGAAAATAAATTTATTAGCACATGATGGTTGTTACTGCATTGTAGGATGTTGTATTTATGTTAAAATCTTTATGAAACCATTACCTTAGTTTCTTATTAAGACTGGATAGGGTTTCTAAGCTAGCATTTGGTTATCATCTTGGAATAAAGAGATGGGGACAGTGGTGTATTTCTCTTTTAAAAGTATAAAAATTCAGATAAATTTATTTTGTCTTGATACTTCAATGAAGCACGTTTCTCTCTTTCTAGCTATCACTCCTGTCCTGGGATATTAATCAAACGTAACCTAAGCAGCATCCTTTTTTTTGTCTCTTTTTGTTTAGTTCTCTCTGCACAACATAAAGATTTTATGGTTACAATAGTTTGCTTGCAAAACCACAATTAAATAAAGTGGAATAAAGAAATGATTGGCACACACCAAAAAAGAAAATTTTGAAAAGATAAGAATTAAATAAAACAACAATTATGTTACGTGTCTAAAGCAAGGAGGGCAATAGACTTCAGACCAAATTGTTGTAAGGCTCAAGACAGTCTTGTAGAAGAAACTGTGCGCTTATCCATTAAATGTACACCCAAATATCTGTACAGTGAATTAGATTTCATCTGATAGTGCCATTGTAGGTATTAGTGATTGGCTTTATATAAAATTGTTACTAAGAATTAGAAACTGTGCGCTTATCCATTAAATGTACACCCAAATATCTGTACAGTGAATTAGATTTCATGTGATAGTGCCATTGTAGGTATTAGTGATTGGCTTTATATAAAATTGTTACTAAGAATTAATAAAACTAATGCATTTGTGATATTATTGATCTAATTTTTCCTGATAATGGATTAGTGTTTCACTTTCCTAGTAATTGTTCCACCAACTTCCACCAACACTTTAGTAATCTCATACATTTATTAGTGTTTCCTCCTTATCCTTATTTAAACTCTTAAATAAGTTGGTGACTGATGGCGAGAGCTATTATTCACAGAGACAGAACGTTTCGGTTTGGCAGAGTTCTCAAACAGTGATTTCTATACATAATTACTGTTTTTCATGAATGAATGGGGTGATTGGTGGGAGTTCATCTCTAGAAGACATGTTGAGAGATTCCCCCCAAACTCTTTAATTCAATAATACTTTTCTCTAGAAAGTTTTCATTAGAAATGGGAGAGGGTTGATTGGTAATCAAGTCATTTCATTTAAGCGCAGCAATATCTGAACTTTCATGAGTGTTTATCTGAGTAGTGTAAACGCTGGCTGGCCAACCTGCTTAACAGTCTCAACAGTGAGTGTTTGCAATTGTAAGTGTACATGTCTAGTAATTTCTAATGGAGATTCTATCTAGTCAATTCAAAAAGAGGAGCAACCGACTTTCCAGAAGAGTGTTGTTTGCGAATGTAATATCAAACTTTAGGCTGCACACTGGGTTGGTAGTGCGAGCTATCAAAATTCCCATGTAATCTGGGATTTCATCCATTGGATGCTCTGTAGGGCTCAAAATGGTTTGGTTCTGAAGTTATTAGTGACTTACATGGCATATATTACAGCTGTGATTCCATGTTCACGCAAACATAATTGTATAGCATGCTCGGAAATGTGAGTATCAATTTCTTATCTTATACCAACATTGTGCGATATGATGATATGATTTAATTCTTTCTCTGCTGTCTTCTTGTTCTGTTCTTTTTTCCCTTTTCTTTTTACATAGAAAAGGAAATGAATGTCCTCATGTTCATCACCTTTCGCAGGTGGCAGTTGAAAATGGTTCCTCCCTGGTTTTGACCAAGGTCATCAATTTTGTGGTTGCTATCTCTTTACCTCAGGAGTTGATGCTACAGAGTACTCAATTACAAGTAACTTTCACCTATCATCTGCATTGACAAGGCCTTCTCTGTTTCCCCCCTTGATTTCCTGGTTTCTCAGGTGGTTAAAAAGGTGAACAAAATGCTGGAATTGAAAATTTCTCAGCATGTGGATGATGCTGTTACTGGCATCTTGACTCCGTAGTTCCCTGAATCTCGAGGATGAAGTCTTGTTTGAATTCCTTGAGTCAAGTTACAAAGGGTTTTCTGTAAACTTTATACTTCGATGCATAACTGAATGAACGTTTTGTAGCTTGTATATAAAAGTTCTAATTGTATAAGCTTGTATAGAAAATCTCAGTGCATCAAAGATGACCAATCGTTTTATTTTCAGTATAATAGATTGCATTTTCTTATTGAAATTAGGAGTTTGATTGAGTGATGATCGGTGGCTAAGTACTAGATATTTCATCGTGTTGCGGGCTTGGTTGAGATGCCTCAGATGAGTGACTTCTGTCAGGCAAAGAGTGTGCTATTGTCCTGGGGTAAACGAATTGGCTGAAAATCGCACTGGCACAGCAGCACGGGGTAGGTTCATGTGTGCTCATCTATCAGGATGCAGTAGGTTTATATTTGCATGTATCTCTTAAGCTTCGAATGATGAAAGGCATGTTTCTTGTGGCAGAGTTGTATTGTATCTGTTCCTTGCTGGGCGAGATCTCAAAAGCAATCCCAGGTAGAATTTTTGTTTACCTCACGAATTTCTCTTAATGGGTGGCGTGAGAAATCTTGATACCAATTCCAGTTAGACAGTAACTCAGTTAGCATGAATGTGAACTTGCGAGCTGTCTCAACTCACAAGAGGGCTGCCAAACTATGATGTCTACATGGCAGTGTTTTAGAGGTTGAAGCTTAAATGTTCCCATGCTCAAGTCGTGTTTGCCGTTGTGATTCAATACTCCAAAAACCAGGGCTGAAGCATTGGTGTCGGCAGCACCATCAAACTAAAATGAACTGCCCTTTGAGGTGAATCCCATGCTCTTTGTTTTTGCATCATTTTCAAAATTTGATACAGAGAAGCGGAGGTGAAGGGAAAAAGATGGAGATACTGGCGTGTGTTTGCTAGAGGAAATCCAATTTGGCAGTCAATTGAAGCTATGGAATTGGTGGACATTTGTGCATGTCTCATCCACCATTTCTGCCGACGTTACAACTTTGTCCTCCTCATAATAAGGCATCTAAATAAGAAGTTACGAACAAATACATGGAGGCAAAGAGCTGACGGGATAGAGGTACAGCTTTTTTCATTTTCAACTGAAGGGCCTGTCGAAACTATTTCGCTTCCAGAATCACTTCCTCCAACATCACAGCATTTGCTAGGTAAATGAGAAAGCTGGCCAATATCCCCATCTTACAGGTAGACACAAAGACACTAAAACATGTTTGGTGAGAAAATTCTCAAAATTCCAATAATTGCAATACTAACTGCCTCCAGTTTCAACATCACAAAAGTGCACTCCGCCACACTTTCTCTGAAGTTTGTGTAACATTCAGTTTTCTATGTGTACATCTATGCAATTTTGAGGCGAGTTCCTAGTAGTGTAATCGATGCTTAACATCACAAATCCCCTTAACCACATTTCGCAAATGGAATCAAGCTTCAGAGGTTACGGTTCCATTTTTTCCCGAAGCTCACTGTCTGGCTCGTTCCATCTTCCGTTTACGCCATTCCTCTAAAGCTGAGTCGATATATAACATGTTAATAGGATCACCATGATAGCATAACCATAAGAGCATAAAGTTGTGAAAGCATAAAAGTTCTGAGGCACCATATAAACAAATGCATTAACTATCGATAGCCATATAAATTATGAATCCAGAGACATAAATGGTGTCCAATACCTAAAATTACAGAAAACAACTAATCGTTTTGAATGAATGTGTTTAGGGAGAGGCAATCTTAACTTCTTTAGCATGTCAACTGACCAAACCATAACCAGTGATACTGGGATAGTTTGATATTTTTGAGCCAGGAAGTTTATTGTTTATTTGATGCAGCAAAGTAACCATTACCATCTCACAGATATAAAGCGTTGCTCTATGGACCACTAAAAATAGCTGCACAAAACACAGCTGAAAGATAGAAAATACCGGAAGCAATTACCTTTCAAAGTGGAAGCATTATTAAGCGAACGGAAATCCTGTAATCTTTTTGAGAGATCAACAGCAGCAGTCTGCTTGGTATCTTTCTGTTGGACTGTTTCAGGTTCTGCATGTACGTCTTGTTCAATTTCCTTCACCTGGAAGCACAGAAGGAATCAACTTCTAAAAAGAGCTTATTCCAATCCATGAGTTCGCACATTTTCCCTCCCTCCCTGTTCTTGTTTGATACACGGTAAAATGTGTTTGTGTGTGTGAGAGAGAGAGATTCCATTTTTGATGGGAAATAAATGGGCGTCAAATTTCAGGCACATAATCTAATAGTCAAAAAGGAAGTAAGAACGCAAAAGCACAGTCAAAGCTTCATTTTCAAAAAGTTTTTCATGTTGTTCCGTGGGAGTTTAATCAAACATATAACAATCATGTTAAGATTTAAAGCCAACACCATACTCTTTTTATAAGCTTCCAAGGTTGCACGGCAAGGCGCATCTCTTCAGATTCCTTGATGTAGCTGAGCTTAACTGCGTTTTGAATTGTTAGACATTAAAACACAGTTACGAGTTTCCATTGCTCCTGAAATGATTAGAAACACTGTAAAGAAATAAATAGAACTCGGTGGCAATCAAGAAATACCACCATCAAGTTCAGAAAGTGTCATTGAAAAAACAACCACATTCAACAGTCAGCATGGCCTTGACATATAAAGCTTAATACCAAATGCTTTTATACATTTTCATGAGCTATGACTTGAAGCCTGTACATCTTTAAGCTATGTAGACATGATTTAATGAATGCCTTAAATATAGCAAAGCATCGAATTTCACCAAATCAGCATTGAAGGGTCTGTTTCCGAAGACAACATATGACTAAAAATGATGAAAGCATGCAGCCATAGTCTTGTTTAAATTGCGATTCAGGCTCTAGTCATTTACACACAGAAGTCTCAGGAAAAAAATAAAGAAATTGTAAAGAAAGTTGTTTTAGATCCATAAGAGCTAGAGGAAAACAAAAACAGTTGTAGATCTAGAAGAAGCCAGGAACGAGTGATAAAATGTGGTGGAAAGATTAGGTTATTTTTACATAATTAGAAGCCATGATTTTCTGAAACATTCTGCAGATGCATCACTGTCTGATTGAAATAAAAGGCCGACAATATAGGTGCAATTAAAAGAATATTTTGTTGATTAGTTCCAAGTGACAGACAATACAGAAATAGGATATAATAGCAACAATATTGGAAACATTCAGATCTCTGGGGGCTGTGGGGAGAAAACCTTTTTACAAAAAGAAATTATTGAGATACAATAGTTCTGGTCCTTCAAGATAAAAAAGAGGAAAAGAAACATAGAAGAGACCTAGAGTGAGTTGGATGATTAAAAACAACACCTTCATTTCAAGAGGTGGAACTTAAAGTCAGATTCAACTTTTCCAATTTCCATGTCCTATTGGAGTAAAATATTGTACTTGACAATGAAACAACATGCGGTGGTTTATCTTTAGTTCAAACCAGCTATAACATCCACATAGCATTACAGAATACAGATAGAGAGTAATCATGGTGTTGTTTTATAATGATGTACCTCATTTTTTTTTTTTTTTACATTACAGGGCTTCCTGAGGTCAGTTATTGGAAGAAATAAGAAGCACAAGCAGTACTCGAGAGGTAAGAAATGGTGAAACTTCAGATAATAGCAGTCTATGTAACTCCGCAACAATTCATCTATCACACTCCCCCCCATCTCAGAATGGTGAAAAGTTGACAACATAGATACATCATCAACCGAAGCAAAATCCATTCAAATACAACACACTGCCATTGTAGAGTCTGATTGATCAATATACTATTATTACATAATGCACTCAGACAACAACCTTAGGGTCAAATCTCAACTAAAATTTTACACCCTTTTATCCAATACAGATTCCAAAAATTAGAAGAAATCCCGAGGGCCAATCCTCAACTAAAATGAGCATTGAACTGCTTGGAAAACAGATTCGAAATATTGTCCTCTAAGATAATTGTCCTTGAACAGATTAAGCTTAAAGGAATCCATCCAGAAAGAGGAAGCAAAATTACTCGAGGCAATAAATCTTATTCCTAGAAAGGTGCGCACTTTTGAAAAGTGTTGGAACCTTAGGGTGCATTTAAATGCGAAGGATTTACTCTACATCCAAACTTCTTCATATCAAAGAATTTTAAAGGAGCAGGCCGGTTCTGGGAAAACCATTAGCTATGACTCATACATATGCACGAGATTAAAATGTTAGTCGGAAGTGTCACTTCAACTGAATGTCAAGAGCAGGTATCAGGCTTCACTCGCAAAGTGCAAACAGAGATATTACAACAATGCCTTGGAAAATAGAACAAATCTTCATAAACATGAAAGGACGAGTCCTGTCCCAGTGAAACAAGAGGGGATAAAACATTCTTATACTTGAAAAGTTTCCCATTCATTCGGAAAGTCAACGATCATAAAATCCAAGACTCGCCCATGCTCTTAGCAACCAACAGAGAAGCGATTCAAACAAACGACTCTGTTTATTTGGAACAAAATAGAGCAAGGTGATAAAATCCGTCTAGCCAATAACTTTTTATTCAATTCAAACATATACCCTTATATTATTGTAACAGTATATTAAAATTTCAAGAGAGAGAGAAAGAGATGCATGCCTGAATTGGAGTGGTCAGGTGATAGTTTGCTGTTGCGGGTAGAGGGAGAAGAGAGAAAGCCCTGAATCAAGAAAATGGCTGTGATTGTATTCAACAACGTCATGAATATTGTTGCGTTCTTGAAGGAAAGTCTCACTCTCCATGACTGCTGTGTCTCCATTTTCTTCTTCTCGACAATTTTTCTGTTTTGTTTCGAGTGATGAATGATCGAAAGCCGATGTTTCTATTTTTAATAAAGGAAAGGAGCAGGGCTTCTTCTTTCCCTTGGCTTCTTGTTCTGACAGGACAGGACATCCTTGTTCGGACAGGACAGGACATCTGAAATGCTGCTCCTATGTGGGACCCACTTCAAACTCTTAGTTGTGAAATAACCATCCCTTCTATTAAAAGCGTTTCAATTAAGCCCCTCTATCGCAACCTTTTTCTCTTTCTTCCTTTTTTTTATCCAATCAAAATTAAAATCCCTTACATTGATTTGATTTCCCCCCCAAATTTGAATATGTGTTAAAAGATATAAATTTATCTAAGTGATTGTAATTAGTTGGATGGTTAATTAAAAAAATTGTGAAGATAAGCAATCAGCAGTGAAATTGGAGGTAAGTACTAGATAATAGGGCTGGAAATTAGGTGGCTGGTTGGAAAAAGGAAAAAACATGGATGAGAATTCACTGACATTAATGGGAGAAGGATCTAATTGAAACTTTACATATTGGTGGAGGGCATAATTATAATTTTCTAAAAATGAATTAGTTATGAAATCGATTTGATGATATTGATATAGAATTAAAATTGTAATTTAAAACTATGCTATTATGACTAATCACCAATATTAAAAAACTATTTTATTAAAGTCTATAGTTTGATTAATTCTAATTTAAGGTAAAAATGCTCATATATCACAACTCATATGAATTTTATTTATTTATTTATTTATTATCAATGTTTTAATCATATGTATTTTTTTTATAATCAGGATGTCCGAACCAGTTTACGCTCACCACAACTAATTGTTAGATTCATTAAATATCCTGCAAGTCCGATAAACACATAAGACATCATGATAATATAAGAATGCATAATGAGTCTCTAACCTTGGTACAAAGAATAGGAATAAGTCTCTTTAGGGACCAGATTGAAACACCAGTGGTAGTTGGAGGGCCCGTACGTAGTTTAAAACAAATAATAAACGCATCGTTTTGAACAGCGAGCTAAAATTCCTCAACCCGCACAAACACGAGACAGCGACAGCAGCAGCAGCTCCCTTTCGTTTCACCACTTTAATTTTCCCTTCGCGTTTCCAGAAAAAAAGTACAATTTCCTCCAGCCTTGGATCCTGACAATGGATCTTCTCCAAAACTACCAAAACGATGGAGAATTACACCAAAACTCCACTTCCTCTCCGGATTCATCCCCTCCACGTCCCCTCCCCTCCAAATCCGCTGCTCCTATAGTCGACGACACCATGCTAACCCTGACTCTAAACCTATCGACCCCATCCAGCACGCAGTCGCTTTCAACCCTACCTACGACCAGCTTTGGGCTCCGGTTTTAGGCCCCGCCCATCCCTACGCCAAGGACGGCATTGCCCAGGGCGCAACCACAAGCTCGGCTTCGTCGAGGATGCCGCCATCGATTCCTTCGTCTTCGACGAGCAGTACAACACTTTCCACAAGTATGGCAACGCGGCTGACCCCTCTGCTTCTGAAGGTAATAATTATATTGGTGATTTGGATGTCTTAGAAAAGAATAATGGGATTTCTGTTTATAATATCCCGCAACATGAACAAAAGAAGCGAAAAATTGAGAAGAAAACGGAGGCAGCTGAGGAGGACGATGATGGAATGGACAAGGAAGAGGCTGAGAATCCGGCTACGGATGCGTGGTTGATGAAGAATAGGAAGAGCCCCTGGGCTGGTAAGAAGGAGGGATTGCAATCTGAGTTGACTGAAGAGCAGAAAAATTATGCGGAAGAGCACGCACGGAAGGAGGAGAAAGCTGGTGGTGAAAAAAGTGAGCTTGTTGCTGATAAGACTACTTTTCATGGTAAAGAAGAGAGGGATTATCAAGGAGGTAAAGATGCTAAAGCTAGAAATGATCATTGTTGTATACCCAAGAGATTGGTGCATACATGGAGTGGCCATACTAAGGGAGTGTCTGCTATAAGATTTTTCCCTAAGCATAGCCATTTGATACTTTCTGCGGGTATGGATACGAAGGTGAAGATATGGGATGTGTTTAATTCGGGCAAGTGTATGAGAACTTGTATGGGTCATTCTAAGGCTGTCAGGGATATTTCATTTTGCAACGATGGCTCCAAGTTTTTAACTGCTGGTTATGATAGGAATATTAAGTACTGGGATACAGATACGGGCCAGGTTATCTCCACGTTTTCAACCGGGAAGATTCCATATGTTGTTAAGCTAAATCCTGATGATGATAAGCAGAATATATTGTTGGTGGGTATGAGTGATAAGAAGATTGTGCAGTGGGATATGAACACAGGGCAGATTACTCAGGAGTATGACCAGCATTTGGGGGCAGTGAATAGCATCACATTTGTGGATAATAACAGGAGATTTGTTACTTCAAGTGATGATAAATCACTCCGTGTATGGGAATATGGGATCCCCGTTGTTATTAAGTATATTAGTGAAGCATTCTATGCCATCGATCTCTCTTCATCCCAATATGAATTGGCTTGCTGCGCAGAGTTTGGATAACCAGATTCTAATTTATAGTGCTAGGGAAAGATTCCAGTTGAATAAGGAGAAGAGGTTCGCCGGTCACATTGTGGCTGGTTATGCTTGCCAAGTCAATTTCTCACCAGATGGAAGATTTGTGATGTCAGGAGATGGTGAGGATAAATGCTGGTTTTGGGACTGGAAGAGTCGTAAAATCTTCAGGACCCTCAAATGTCACGAGGGAGTCTGCATCGGGGCTGAGTGGCATCCGCTGGAGCAAAGTAGAGTGGTCACTTGTGGCTGGGATGGATTGATTAAATACTGGTAAGAGATATGGCTCACACACGCTTAGTACTTAATAATTTTCATGTTTAATGCATTTACGCTAGTTTTATCAGGTGATATGCCTTGATGTGTGTGAGTTCAACAGAGTCATGTGCTCCAAAATCAAGCACCTCTTTTCTTCATGGACTCACTGGATAGTATTCTAGATTTTGGTTCTGCATTGCATCATTTAAATCATCCTTGTTGTGCTTAAGGCTCACTTTGACAGTTTTCAAATTGAGGTTTATTGGAGGAAGGATCATTGTGTCATATACAAAGATTGCCTGGATGTTATCCTTCAGCCATTTATATCATTTGCTACAGCATTATCCTTCTTGAAACTAAACTCGTTTAATGCTGTGAAGATGCTCCATGTTTGGTGATTGCTTTAGCCATTTCTCAATTATGATGATGTGCTGTTACATTAATCTGGGCATGAATTTGAAGTATCAGAGCTTAATTTTATTAGATCTTTAGAGGCATTTTTAATCATTTTAGTAGTTTTTAGAAAGGCAACAATCACTGCTCCATACACACTTGTCAAGCTCTGCCACTCCACATATAAATCTTATTATATGATGGTTTGGTTATTGCATTTGGAAGCTAATGTTCATTTCTTGCTTCTGGCTGCAGGGACTAGCTGGTTTCAGATCTGACTGGGTACATATATCAGTTGAAAAACCCACTTCGCACACCCTGCCAGAGAGAGACTACCGATATCCTGCTGAGTAGATGAGTGGAAGAACCAAACTTGTTACTTCTATCCAGAAATTTATGCGCAGCAATTGGTAAGAATTGATTGAGGAACACTCATCCCAACGTATGTAAGTTAGTCATTTTGTTACTGATGTAAACTAAACATGTATCTTTCTTAAAAGCTCCGGGTTTGTTTTGGCAGTTCTCAGTTTATTCTATTCCACCCATTTCTCATAGGCTTGAAAGTCTCGACAGTTGATATACTGGTATGATCCTATCTAGTTTCAATGAGGCATTATGCTTATCAAGCATGGATAAGCTATGATTAGTGCATTAGTTCACTGTTTAGTGATTGCATCCTACCTTCGTTCTCAAAATGATTGTATTCTACCTGGTCTTGGCCAACATGAGGTTCAACCTTTGACTAGGACAGGCCTAATTTCAGAGCTAAATTGCAGAATTCAAGTCAGTCTTGCAAATAACAAGTTTATTTTCTTTAGTCAATATGGGACATTGGATTATGACACTCTAACTTCTTTGGGTTAATACACTCAATATGGGACATTGGATTATGACAATCTAACTTCTTTGGGTTAATACACTACCGATTGTAAATTCTCCGGGGCATAAAACAATTTTCTCAATTTTTTCTTTTGATATAATCTGTATCAAAGTTACATGCATTGATATGGAACTCGTTTTATCATATAATTGATACTTGGATAATGAAACTTTTCTCTTGACATGCAAACTTCAAAAGGTAATCTGCTTTGACATATCACGATTTCAATATATTGATATTGCATGCAGTTTCTACTTCGCAAGGTTTAATAGCAGTGCGTAACCCAAAGTGGCTGTCATCCCTGGCCTGTTATCAAGTCTAGAACCACCCTATGCCTTAAGGTTGTGTTCTATAGATCACATCCATAAATCTGTAGTGTTCTTTGCTCATGCACATCGTTTAGTATGGAAAATTTTGATGCTGCAGCCTGCAGGTTATATTTCAAGTATTAGATGTCAACGGGCATGGAAACATTGCCAGCCTGCAAGGAGTTTTATTTGAATTTGATGATCAGAATTTATCAAATCAGACCATCTGGAACTCGACGTGCAGATTTATGTATAGATATACAAATACAATTTCTCCGATTGCTGCCGAGGACATCAGACGTTGATTTTAGCAGCCTCGCTTGCATTCCACTGCAGGAGGACTAGAAATGGACTACAACATGTGGATTTTATAAGTTTAAACAATAACTTGGGTATATACAAGTCATATCAGTGGTATTCTCATTCATTATTCTTCTGTATGCTGAAGCTGGGAAAATATAGTTATTAAAAAAAATGCAAAGTCACCCCAGTCATGGCCAGTCCATAATGTAAAGCTGATTCTGATTTGGCCACTCCTCCAAGCTCAAACCAACACCCGGCAGGACTCCAACCCGCTTCTTCCTATAGGTGTACAAGATGATGGTTCATGAGCAGAACTTTTTTGAATTGCTATTGACAGAAAAACCAAATCAATGTAACAGTAGTGGCTTTCCACTAGTAGTGCCTTGGCACATTCTCTGGCTAAACACAAGGAAGACAAGAATTATGATCGAGTATAATTAGTTTCTGCTGTGCGAAACAGGATCCTCATGAAGATACCCCCTGCAGAGTCTTTCAACTTGTGGCATTCAGTTTCTGTTGAAGGATCTTGTTCAGAAGTCCTGGATTGGCCTTACCTTTTGATATTTTCATCACCTGCAAATGAATCAGCGTTCAGAATTATCCCAGTCTACTAAAGCATAATCAGGGGGAAATAATTTACATGAAGGTTCATCTTAAAACTTGTAGTGGTCTGTATACCTGGCCAGCAAAAAAACCTTGAATCTTAGTTTTTCCTGCGCGGAATTGTTCCAACTGCTTTGGGTTCTCTGAAAGCACTTTATCTACCATCTTCTCAATCTCAGCAGGATCTACTATCTGTTATATTGAAACATGTGAGAGGTACCTGTTTGAACTAAAAAAATGTTCCTAATGATTTCCATACAACAGTTATGCCATATTCAATCACGGAAATCACACTCATCTCACTGTTAGATGTTTTAAGAAAGTGAACCACAGACAAAGTTTGGCTTGGCTTGGTAGACACCTCGTCCAGCCTTTTCACCAACCATGGCAGCCATGCAATATCAATCATTGCATTTACAAGCTTCAACGCTTTGCCAACTCCACGACCAAATCAATAGACAATCGAAGCACAAAGGTAATCAATCACGCAGCTGAATGATATGTTCTTTGTTGGCACCTTTTAAAGAAAGTTAAGGTGGAAACTTTATGAGAAGATTCAACAAGGCCAGCTTTTCTTCACGTCTGTAGTTCTCTCAACACCATGCTAGACCCATTGGCTTGCAAAGAAATGACTCGATCATGCAGCTGCGCTTCCAGTTAATTTGTTTGTTTCTGCCGTTTGGCATAGTAAAGGCAATCACATTTATTTTTTAGCATGTTAATGCATGAACTCAGGGCATCTACTTCTAAACTAAAAGTTGTGAACACTCTCAGTGATTTCTGTGAACGATAGTTAAATATGCTGCAGGGGCAAAGTGAGAAACTTGCCTGAACCAAATTTTTTTCTTCTATCAGTCCCTTAACAGTTCCACCTTTGGCAATGAGCTCAAACAGTATCTGCAAATAATAAACGAGGAATTCTCAAAAATTAAGAATTAGTAGTTATTCATGCTTATGCCCAGAGAACCAAAAGTACCAAAATTCTCCTCATTTATTACACATCAACACAGAGAAAATAATATAAAGGTTCCAGATTTTAACCCTGTAACTCCTGTATAACATAAGACTGCAGATATAAGTTTGCGACTGCTGTTTAAACATGAGGCTTCAGATTTTAAGCTTGCATGCAACTCCTGAATAACACGAGGCTGTTGAAAGCATTTCAACTATTTCTCTCTAATTATTAGATGCCTTCAACATATGTATTCTCCTGTACAATTCTTGGACGCATGGCTTTACAGGACAATAGCCAAGGATAAATAAATAAATACCTGAAATAAAAGTTAGTCTTACATGCTAATGAGCTGTCGTAATCCACCACGAAATAGAAGCAAAATCTTCAAGCTAATGAGGTGGGTAAATTATGTTTTATCCTATTTTGTTTAAAAAACTTAATATTTGTTGCCATTTGCCAAGTGTACATAACATGTTTATACCAGGAAGGCATGAGAAAGATACTAAGAAAATAAAAAAGAACTATCTAGCAGCAAGCAACAAACTCAACTAATAATGGCTGAAATGACATAATTCTTGCAGAGTTAAAGTAACATATCTTATTATGGAGATGAGATAGGGTCGGCACAAAAAGAAAAGGATCCGTATGAAATTTGAATAAGAAATAGCATTGGTAATGGAACAAACTTTTACCTCTTTCCCAATCTTCCCACTGATAGTCCCACCTTTAATAGAAGCTATAAGCTCAGCCAACTCCTGGGGTTTAAGTTTAATATCATTTATAGATACTTTTTCGTTTTTCATATAGGCAGCAATATCCCCCATTATCCAGTTGGCAGCCAGCTTCACATCAGCACCCTTGGCTATTGTTGCATCAAAAAATTCAGCGACCTAAATATTCATTTGGTCAAAGAAAATCCAACATCAGACGTGTGAAATCTTTTACAAGAACTGTCTATGATTTAACAAACACTTGAATTGATAACTCAATGAGTAGAATCATTCAGGCTTGCTTTACAGTAAGACAAGAAAATTGCACAAGGTGCAGCTTCAGAGTTTTGGAATTCAATAACCTGAAACTTAACTTGCAAAGCAAACCATACATCACTCTGTTGGTGCACGATATACTTTTGAGGCTTGTAACATTTTGTAAACGTGATTGCTAAATGCTGGCAACTACCACAAATTTTCCACAATGGAGTTTTGAGGAAAAAATCCATTGTAACAATTTTAAGGGAGGAGACAGACAACTTTAAATTGAGAACCCCAGAACATATACTTCCAAGGCCTGCTAATCCAAAGCATATTTTTTCTCAATACCTTTATACCACATTTCTAGACGTGAAAGTATATAATATGAATGTGGAGTGAATTTTTTGGTCTCTGAACAGTTGAAAAATAGATCCTCGAGAATATAGAAGACATTCTAGACCATGACAAGGACTTACATTTATGTCATTTGCAAGGAAAAGAACATCCTGCATACTTAGGCCCATGCTCTCATATCTCCGGCGCTTCATTTCTGGAAGTTCTGGCAAAGAATTTTGAATACTATCAACATACTCTTTTTTGACAATAACTTCTGGAAGGTCCGGTTCTGGAAAATATCGATAATCAGAAAGCCCCTCCTTTTTCCTCATTGTAATTGTTTTCTGAACAGAGCAAAAGAGGATATAAGTAACTATTAATGAGCGAGTGAACTACATCTTCTACTTATTGCACTAAAATGATGGTCAGTATCTAGTTTTAACCTGGGAGCCTTCTTCCCATAGCCGAGTTTCTTGTACAATTGAACTGCCTTGCCCTTGACTGTGCAGAAGCACTTGTCTTGATATCTCATAATCAATGGCCCTATTAACTGACGAAAATGAATTTAAATTCTTTATCTCAACCTGCCAACATGAAATATAAGAAAATATATCAGCAGCTAAATATTACATATCACATATAGCATAGTTCTTCAAAATTTCTATATAATGCATTCTACAGCGCATCTATTCTTTAGAATGAAGTGTCAATCACAAGAAAGGAAATGAACTTAGAAGGGATGAATCTGATAGTGAAGAGCATCACAAAAGAAATTCTTGCATTTCCAAGATGACTGAAGATGTATTCAGCCATTTTGCAAGCATATGCCATGTCTACCACTATTCAGTGTCAGAGAATTATCTCACCTAAAAATTTAACATAGTGTTGGAACCTTGTTGACCAAGCAGTTGCAAATTCAAATCTTACCACCCTCATTCTATTTGATAAAAAATTAATCACAAGATAGTGTGGGCTTGTGTAAATTTCAAACTCAAAGAGCTTTCACTTAAGACTCTGAGAAGGTATATTAGAGAATAATATAAATCATATTATGAGATCTCACTTAACAATTTAAGTTTTTAGGTGAGAGATGGTTCCTTGATATTCAGTATAGCTTCTGTAAATTCATCGTATCAGTATAATATTATAATGATTCATAGTTCACTTCTTGCTTTCTGAGTTCTGAAATAATCCACATGCTAAGCCAACTAAACCATGTATTTGAGTTGCATGAAGCACAAGTTAAAATTACCTTTGTCCCGAACTCTGCCTGTCCAATTGGTCGAATTGACACATTTACATCACAACGAAGTGAGCCTTCCTGCATATTACCATTACTAATTCCCAAGTAGCGGACCACCCTCTGTATTTCAGCTGCATACTCTGCAGCTTCAATACCATTTCTCATATCAGGTTCAGAAACAATTTCAAGCAAAGGCACCCCTGCTCTATTCAAATCAACCTGCAAAAGACGAGAAACATTAGTCAAGTGCCAAGTCACAACGCGAGTTTAATTACCTACCAATTCTGAAGATTTAGAGGAAATAAGATAACGAACTAAAAAACCCCTTTCCCCACTATCCATAATGGTCCAATGAACAAATCATGAAGACAGCAATACCGACTGATCACATTCAAGAAAATGAAACTGAATATCTCCCAGAAGACACAAAAATATTCACGTAAAGTAGTAAAAACAAAGGAAATAGATAATTTCCTGAGAATAACTCCCATTTCCTGAATGAAGCAGCTTCCCAGCATCCTCTTCCATATGAACTCTTGTAATGCCAAACCTCCTATGCCCACCACCAAATTCCACGGGAAGATCCAAATCAACATAACCATTGGTTGCAATTGGTATATCAAACTGAGATATTTGGTAACCCTTTGGAAGGTCAGGGTAAAAATATTGTTTCCTATCAAACTTCGAGTTTAAAGAAAGCTTGCAATTAAGCGCAAGACCTAATTTCACGGCGAACTCAATGACTTTGGAGTTCAAGACTGGTAAAGCACCTGGCAACCCCATGCAAACGGGGCAGATACTTGTGTTTGGTTGAGCACCATAGTTGTATGGGCATCCACAAAAGGCTTTGGTTAAAGTGGATAGCTGTACATGGGTTTCTATACCAATGATTGCCTCATAGTCTTTTATAAGTTTATCAATAGTTTTGGTCTGAGTTTGGGTAGAAACTCTGATTTGTGGGTCCTGCTGTTTCTCTTGTGTGGCTGTTTGAGTTTGTGTGACGCTGCTGCTGCTGCTTTTGATTGTGCAGTACAAAGCACCATTCTTTCTTCTAAAGAAGGCACTCGGATATAACAATAAGGGGACGGTTTGAATGTTTCTAAACAGAGTGGAAGCCATAATTGTTTTTTATTACTTAATCCAAACTCCCTGCAAAATATCAAATAGGTGGTAAGCAAATGCTACAACGGACAATTCAAGGAGCATTAAAATGTGAAAGCAAGAAAGAGGCTAGATTGATGAGCACCCAGAAGATATATTCATGATTAAACCTTGAAAAAAGGCCAGAAATATTTGTAAGAGGTGAATATGTAAGTAGAAAAAGGAGTGATTTTGAGAGGTGCCCATGAATTATTTTTGCTAAAAATAAGGAAAATAAGTTGAAGGAACACCAAGAGAAAGACAAAACTTGAAGACGAGACAGACATTTCAAGAAAGAATGTATGGTAGTCGAGCATTGCTAGAAGTGAAAGGCATAATGATAGTTTCTTTAATTACTTTCATCACCTGTTTGCTTCAGCACCCAACGACTTGAAGAAAAGGTTTCTTTTTTAGGGAACCAGCCTGCATAGCCTACCAACAGTCATCCACATCAATGCTAAAACCAACCAATCGCCGTTTAACTCAATGTTCTAGATACTAAATCAAAAATATATTCCGAAAACATAACAAATATGTGGGCGTGCCGGAGTGGTTATCGGGCATGACTAGAAATCATGTGGGCTCTGCCCGCGCAGGTTCGAATCCTGCCGCTCACGATTTTAGAAGTATTTTTATTATTTAATCCAAAAAGGATAGGAATTTTTTGGTATTAACAAATCCGATTGAAACTTAACCTGATAAAATATTTATTATTTTATGAGGTATTCGAGAATGCGTTAATAGTTATTTTTTTAAAAAAAATTCATTTATAAATATATTAAAATAATATTTACTATTATTTTTAATATCATAACTTCAAAATCATATAAAAATATTTTTTAAATAATACTCTTTTTGATAAAAAGCAAGTTGCAATGCAACTTCAAGGGGGTCTTACAACAATATATTATATACATAATATTGATATATATATATATATATATATATATATATATATATATATATAATAATTACCATTTAATACACACGCACGCCCTTCAAACTATTTTATGATTTTATTTTTGATTAATTAATAAATAATAAATATCAAATTATTTATCCAATAAAAAAATGATGATGTATATCGAGCGCATGATGCAAGTTTCTAAGCTAGCAGACGAAGCTGTTGTCTCAAAGTAGTTAAACAAGGAACGAACGACAACCGGAAAAGGTTTCCTCTTGGACGGCAAGTTCTGATGGTATGTATATATTGACCAGGTCACATCTGTAGCTGGAGTTCAAGAAACTTCCAAAATTAGCGTGGAACATCGAAGCACACTCCATATTTGGCTCATCCCCTTGTTGTTAATCCACAAAAATATGAGCTGACAAATAGCAAGGTAGTTTTGGATTAACACAAACCATCCACAATGACATATTTAACTTGTAAATCCCATTTTCTACCTCGAGTCGTCTAAACCCCGATTGGCGGTGGTGGTGGCGGCGGCGGCGGTGATGGGGAGTGAGAACACTGCACGATCAAGGAAAGTAATGGTGGTGGCAGACCCAAGCCGAGAATCAGCAGGTGCGCTTCAATATGCACTTTCCCATGTAGTGGTTGAGAATGATGAGCTCATACTTCTCCACGTCGAAAGTTCATACTCTTGGTGGAACACATTTTCGTTCCGAAAGACATATAACCTAACGCCAGGTCCTATGCCCAACTCATCTGAAGGAGGTGGCGGAGTTGGGGATGGTGACTTTCTTGAAGCAATGCGGCAGGTGTGCCAGATCGCCCAGCCAAAGATTCCTGTTCGCTTAGAAAGGACTCAATTAATGGAGGAGACCAAGGACAAGGCGAATACTATCCTCAGCAAAAGCAACCTGTTAAGTGTTGATCTTATTATTATTGGCCAGAGACGAGGTTTCTCTACTGCAATATTAGGGTGAGATTGACAGGCTATCTTCAAACTTTGCGTCATGTACAGGTTGCAATCTGATGCACATAAATACCTCATGTAAGAACAGCTAGGAAGATGAAGAAGCAAGGGGAATCCCTAATTATTCACGAACTCTGTTAGTAAACCACGCTCACAAACCTAACCAATTCTATTCTGATGGGCCCAAAACTGCCGAAATCCAAAGCTAGCTAGAATACAGAAATACCATGTTCCCTATACAATATGGAACTCTTTTTTATGGCTATCTATCAGCTCCCATCTCCTGCTACATTTGGGTAAGACCTAGTCAGGCTCCTCGTGAAATGTTGGAGAGAGGTTGGGCAGGGGAGAGCTTGAAACTCGATCACAGCCTAGAAAGATCCTGTTAGAAACAGGATATCACTTTTGATCTTGCTATTCAGATTTTTTT
Organism: Salix dunnii; assembly: GCA_015731905.1. NCBI lineage: Eukaryota > Viridiplantae > Streptophyta > Magnoliopsida > Malpighiales > Salicaceae > Salix > Salix dunnii. Next base: position 3,661,887 of record CM027668.1, on the reverse strand, counting down.
CGGATATTAAGTTCCTAATTCTCTTTTCTTTTTTGTTTCTGCAGCACGAGCAGGTATAAACTGTCAGGAGGGTCGAGCACTAAGGGGTTAGATACAGCAGAGTATTTGATTGAGAAAAGCAAGTGCACTTGTGTTGCAGTGCAGAAAAGAGGACAGAATGCAGGTTATGTGCTCAATACAAAAACCCACAAAAACTTCTGGCTCCTAGCATGATTATTTTAGGTCAATCTCACAAAATTACTTGAAAATCCTGCAAGCTTCATAGAGATTATCACTTCCTCGGTCAGCTTCCTCTAAAGTGATGGCAATTGATTCATGTAGAAATGCATCGGCCAATCAAGTCGATAGGAAGGACTCCAAACCCATTGCTACCCTTTAGTCTCGCATGTTTATGACACTTACAGATCAATTTCAGAACTTGAGATTGTTAATCCTTTCATTGCCAGATTGAGTAAAACTTTTTACTTTGAGTTTTTTCTTTTCATTTTATTACTGTTTCCATGTCTTAAACTTGAGTCTTCTTTTCTGTCACTTCAAATGTTTCGAAAATGTAAATATCCACATGGAAAGAAGACAGCGACCGAAGCCAGATTCTATTTTCTTGCAACTTCTCACGTTTTTCTATGTAGTCTCTCTGTCCAACTGAGATTCAATCGTAGCCAATGACAAAAAAGAATTTATATTTGTATCGCTCATCAAGGTAGCCTCAACACAATAAAAATGCGATAACAATGACAGCCTATATAACCTATGGCATGGTATATTACTCGAGTTTCTAAGCGAGACAGCATATGAAACATGGGTAAGAAAGCTGAAGAGTACGAGGACTTAAATTAGCAAAACCTAGAATTTCAAAGTTCATCGTGAATGGCTTGTTCTACTGGTACTTCCACCTTGGGAACTGCATTGTCCAAGACCTGAGCAACATTAATACCATCATCAACAGCTCTGGGTATAGCTTCTTTAACAGCTCTGGGTATAGCATCTTCAACAGCACCGGCTTTGATGGCCCCTTTTCCAGCCATACCGGCTTTTAAGGCAGCAGTAACCTTTCTCTGCAGTGCAAGTATGCCAATGCGCTTGGAAACAACATAAAGAACAGCACAGGAGAACAAGAAAAATCCTACTACCAGTATCACCCTGTCCAGAGACAATTAGCATTAAGTTTCCTGAAATGAGATAATTTCAGATCAAGATGACATAAAGAGCCCTTTTCTTTTCTTCTATACCTATCAAGAACATCCTGACGTTGCATCATAGAGAGAAGATTGCGAGTTCGTGATAACAATGAGCGATGACCCTTGTATTCTGTTTCAGCCTTCCTTAATACTGTTGTTGATTCCTCTGCAAAACCAACCTGAATACATTAGTCCTGTTACCTAAAGGTTTCTTAAAGATGTGTACTCTGCCCAGAACCAGGACTTGCCATATCATAAAGAACACAAATCACGATAAGAGAAATACTGAAGAAACTCCAAAACTGTGTAAAAAGCATTACATGGTACTAGATTGGGTAGCATCACCTAGCAAAAGCTTCCAGCAAATATAAATGACCGGGTAAAGAATAAGTTAAAAATTATGTGGCAACAGTTAAAAATGGTACATTGAATAAGAGCAAATCAATGCCAGAGGGAAATTGTAATGTGGAGACGTCCAATGATACCAAATGGTAAGTCTAAAGACCTAAGACCTTCTGACCAATAACTCATTCTGATACTAGAACCAGTGTGGTGAAATCCAAACCCACAATTGGAGCAAACCATGCTCATCGTCCAAGATTTCCTACGAAGTCCAAGTTGTGATCTCAGAAGTCCCACAGGCTTTGGTTGTCAAGGATAAATTCCAGCAGGTTGTCTTTGATTTCTGGACTTTTTTCAAGGACACAATACATGAATGAATTGAAACAAATTGTAAAATAAGGTTTTGATTTTGTGTATAGAACTCCTGCTCAAGAACTCAACTGTTAATGATAAATTACAGCAGAGTGACAGGGAGAGAAAAGGAACCATTGAATCAGATAATGAAAAGAATAGCGTCCAGTTCCATTTTGAAAAGCTCACTGCAAATCCCAGAAAGCTTTATGAGAAGATGAACCAAAAACTAAAATTGTCCAACAAATTGTTTATCATCTTCTCCGGAATCAGCTTTATAAAAATATAATTTTATCAAAAACTCTCAAAGTTTCACTTTCACATAGTTTATAAAACATGAAAAGAAGATGAAATGCAATAATAATTGCTTGGAAATTAAAATCAGCCAATCTTGAACTATAATTTAACACGAACAACAAAAATTAACAGGATAACAACAAACTATGACATGCGCTGAAAGGAATAATGAGCGAATGAGGATTCTCGCAATGTCATTATGATGGAGTAAGGGGAAAAAAACTGAAATCCTTTCAACGTGCACAAACAAAAAACACGTACCAAAAGTCATGAGAGTCCCAGTACTTCTTTCAACCTCCTGCAAATCCAGGGTAAGAAAAAGAAATTAACAACAAAAAGATTTTTTTTTAGAAAAAAGAGAGGGAAAAGAGACAGCACAATGAATAACCTGAACCATTAGCTGACGAGTTCTGCGAAGGCTCTCCGTGATGCTTTCTGCAGCAGATGTCATCCCAGCCTTTGTCCTGATACAAAGCAACAAATCACGCAGCAAGTATTAACAAAACCACATAAAAGAAGAGTAACAAGTTGCCCATTTTCTCTAAACAGTGCTTACTCCTTAAATCTGTATAGAGAACAATGGATCGTTACAATATTCTGATTGAAAGTAAGAAGAAGAAGACATACTGCAAATTTCGCCTGCGAATAGTGGACTCTTCTCCACCACCAAGAAGAAGCTCTCTCTACAATAATTAGTTAATATAATTCAAAACAAAACACAATCAGATTTAAAACAAAACAAATAAAAGAGAAAAGGAGAAGTACCTCTTGCTGAGCAGCTTTTCTCATGTTAGCCTTGGCTTGCAAATTAGCATTTCTCAAACTCCCCCGCAAACTAATTCCAAATAACAGTCACACAAATTAGTGTTTACTGAAAAATAATCAAGGGAGAGAGAAAGAAAGCAAGGAAAAAGATTTACTCGTGGAAAATCTGTTTCCAGGAATCAAGTAATTGGAGGGCAGATTTGATTTGATCATCGGTAGGCAATTGAGGAGCAAGGAGATCGATCTGGAACTGCAAGGATTGAAGCAAAGCTAAACAATCTTGTGCCAAGCCATTCAATCTCGGAAGGGAAACAGAAGAAGAAGATGCGGCGTCGTAATCTTGAATTGCTTTCACGTGTTGTTGTGCTTTAGAATACGTCTCTTCCCATTCCTTCTTCGCCTTCTCCACTGCCTCCACTACCACATCCATCTCGTCCTCGTCCTAGGAAAGATGTCTCTTCCACTTCTAATTCCGCGACGTGTGATCTCCGCCTGGAGACCAAAATAAAATAATGAAGAGATAAAACTGTAATTTTCTTTAAGGTTGTGTTTGGATAGCAGTAAAAAAAAAACATTTAAAAACAAATTATAATTCAAGTTTCGTTTAAGATTGTGACGTCGGGAGGTAGTATATTTCAAAAATATTTTTTAAAAAAATAAATTTATAATTTTAATACAGTTCTAATTAAAAAATAATTTTAACAACATTATTAAATAGGCATATAGTATGTTTTTTTAAAAAGAAAATTTTATTTAAAAATAAATTAAAATAATTATTTTTTGTTTTTATTTAAGATTGTGATGTAGTGTTTTTATAAAAAAATAAATTTTTACTTGAAAATAAATCAGAATAATTTTTTTTAATCTTTTATATCCGTATATTTAAAATCATAAAAAAAAACATTTGGATATATTAATTTATTTATTTTTTTCAAACTAAATACATTTGTAAAAGACACTTAAATAAAACACAATCTTGTTCAAAGAGAATTGTGTGGTGGTAAAGTGTTAATGGTTAGAAGATACAAGGTGTGTAAAAATTACATGGAACAAGTAGGGTTCAATGAAATCAAAATAAATATAATAGAACAAACAATAAAATGAAAGGATAATCAGTTTTTTTACTAGTTAATTGCCCGCATTACATTGCCAGCCGAGCAAAAAAAAATTATAATAGTTTGGATTGAAATAATTAATAAATTTTATTAGTTTAAAAATAAAATATAATATTTATACATGCAATATTTGATATAATAAAACATATCAACACACTCTATTATAAGAATAGCAACATCCAATACTTAATATCTAAAAATATCATTATTATTATAGATAAAATAATAAAAATTATTAAATTATCCCGGGGAAAAAATCTCAAAAATATTAACAAAAGAGAAAGTAAGAAAAAAAATACTAAAATTATTATTTTTATTGCGTGAATAATAGGAAAATAAATTCAATAAAAGAATAAAAAAACCCAAACACTATAACAAAAGAGCAAAAAAACAAAAAGCTTAAAAAAATTATTTGACATGAAAATAATAACAACAACCAAACAAATAAAAAAAAATCAAAAGAAAGAACAAAGGAAAAAAAAAGAAGAAATATCATTTTTCAAATGATCATAAATACAAACTAAAATTTAATAACACAATTTTTGAAAAAAATGTTATCTCAACAAAAGAGAAAATAATAAAAATTATATATATATATATATATATATATAAAAAAAAAACTAAGAACACATATATATGAATATGGACAAAAATAGAAACTATTTAAGAAATATAAAAAAAATAGAGGAATTAAAATTAAAAAAAAATAAAAATATAAGGGTCAAAATAAAAATCAAATATATTATCAATTTCAATCAAATGACAACATCGCAAAAATCAAATCTTATATAACGAAAATATTAAGGATTTTAAAAGCAATCTGAAAATTAAAAGAATAAGAACCGAAATGAAAATGCAATATATAATCAATTTCAATCAAATGACACAATTAAAACAAATCAAAACTTACATTTCAGAAATAAGAACTACACAACACAATTAAAAGAGAAGTAACTGAAATGAAAAGGCTAAACTGAGGGTTATTGTGTAGTTTTGGGCAAAGAAAAGAGAAAATGAAGGGGGGTTTAACCGCTCATCATCTCGTCTTCCACCATCTTATTCTTACACACGTCATCTCATTAGGAAGAGGATATGGCGACTCTTCCAGGGAGATGCCAGATACATATTTTTTGACACTGTCAGCCACTGCACCTGCCTCACAAAGAGAGCATGAGGCAAATTACCGTGGGCCTCGTGTGTCACACGTGCTCACAGTAATCGAAGATTAATAATAAAAAATATGATTAATTACCAGGACACCCCTATAGTCATCTCTTTATTTTTATCTTATTGAAGGCATATAAGTATTTAATCATTTTAAAAAAATATAAAATGCCTATGGCACCCCTCCTGGCCAAAACTAATTTTTATCTTTTTCGAGGAACAAAATAGTTATTTTACTATGCAAATAAATATATGTATATAAAAAAACAAGGACCCACACCGGACCGAATCAAAATGTACAATTACCGTGGAAATCCTTATCCAGCAACTATTTTTTTTATCTTTTTCAAGAGACAAATCATTATTTTACTATACAAAAATTAAAATTAATAAACCAGTAAATCAAACGACCTAAAAACTGAATAATATTATTATGATCCATAATCCATAGCAACTCACCCAACCTCTTTTAGTATATTAGTCAATTATTCTTAAGAATAAATTAAATCTGTTTTTTGTGCAACGCCTTTTCATCCATATAATAATCAGCGGCAACGCAGTGAAAATACCAAACTACTGGCAAGGAAGCGAGCCTGATGGCTAATCATCACTTCTCACGTTCCTGCTTTCCGTATTTTTAAGAGCTTCAGATCAAGAATATCCGGTAAAAGATTAGTTGCTGAGGGCGTTGAGCACAGTTGCATAATCAATTCGTTTCCAAAAATACATCGATGCGCAACAAATGAGTCCGCTTTACCATACCAGTTACAACTACTGCTAGTACTAGTGGAGCAACTACGATCAAAAACAAAATTGCTGCCGCCACTGCTACATTGGCTCCGTTTCACTTGCCATATACATATAACGGGAAAATTTCCCTTTTTCATATACAAAAGATGGGATGGATGGCATTTCCTCTCATCATAGCAGCTTCTGCCAAAGAGAAGAAATAAAGTTGTTGATGCATTAATGGAAAATCGCACTTCCACGGACAGATTGATGGTGCCTAGTTTCTGCTATTTACCATCAGCAACATCAGTCAATTTGAAGTCTTTCGCAGGAAACTGGTTGATGAGAAGAGTTTCCAGTTGACATGGAACTAAAAAATAAAGAAAAGAGGTGTGGTCCATGGCTTCTTTCTCGAATACATAGGATGGGATTTCACAGGATTTTCTCCCATCATAACTAACAGCTTCTCCAAAAGCGAGAATATAAAGCTGTTGATGCTTTAATGAACAGTCACACTTTCCAGAGAGAGATTGGTTGTGCCGAAATTCCGATGCTTACCATCAGACACATTTGTTAGTTTGAATCCTCTGATAGGAAGTTGGTGGATGAGAAGAGTTTCCAGTAAGCAAGCAATACTCTTTCCAGGGACTATGAAATAAAGAAAAGCAGCATTGCCCATTCCTTCCTTTGAACGATGTGAACGGATTCGGCTTTCAAGATCATCCGTCTGTGGCAAACATTGAGCAAAGAGTGAAACTAATAAGAGTTTGAAACTCAGTAGATCAAATTGATGAACTTAATCCATAATCAGATGCTGGGATTATTGTTTATTAAGTTATCACACACTGGTGTGTCAGGGCTATTTTAATAGATATTTTGAATCAATGACAAAAACAAACCCTCATGTGATGGCCAGTGTCCGAGTGCGAGCTCAAAAATAATAACAGGAGAGGAATAAGTTAAAAGAAAGTACCACTCCAACATATAGCTTCTTGTCCGGTCTCAACATCACATAGACACATGAAGCATTGATTGTTGATGGAGGTGGCTGTTCCCTAGCACCAATGGCAACACAGTGGAACGGTAGAACTTCTGATGTGTTTTTCTGTTTGTAGAGCTCAGTCAGCTTCTTCTGGCATATCATAGTAATAACATTTTCAATATCTTTCTTATCATCCACTGCCTTTGTTGAATTGGTACTAAGATGAAGAGAAGCTGTAGTTCCACTTGATAAATGGGCTTCATCAGAATCATTAATAATCCTATCAGAAGAAAAATGACCAACACAGTTGCCTGTCTTTCCTGAAATAACTTCTTTAGCATAAGCTGAAAAATACAGGTCTTCAGCTCTTTGGATTATAATTTCAGGGATTCCTTCCTTCTTAGCTGTTTCAAAAGCAAGGCTTTCTCTGCAAATCCCATCTATCAACCTCCAAGTTGGTTTTGTTCGTCCATCCACATATTCTGTTCCCATTGCTTTATACATGGTGTTGTTGATATCAAGTGGCAAATCGAATATGCCATGCAAATGGGTCGAAACAATTCCAAGACAACCAATTCTATCAAGAGTTTCAACAATGCTTCCAGCAATACAAGCACCCTTTGCTGTTTCTGTCCCTCGACATATTTCATCTACAAGCACAAGGCTTCTTGATGAGGCTCCAGTTACAAGGGACCGGATTTCTGACATTTCCACCTGAGACATGAAAACAAGATAAAAGGCCCAAACAATCACATCTCTACAGCCCAATCTGCAGGGTAGACAACAATTAAAAAGAGAATGAAAAACTACATAAATCGTAATGGAGCATAAAAAAGTCAGTACCTGAAATGAACTTTTTCCATCAGCAGGACTATCGTAAGATTTCATGTGAAGCATTATAGAATCGAAGTTAGGAATTAAAGCTGATTCTGCAGGCACCATAAGTCCACATATTCCAAGTAATGCAGATGCACAGATTGATCGAAGCAAACTAGATTTACCACCTCCGTTTGGTCCTGTTAGAAGAAACAAGGACCGCATATCCACTGTATTCCGCACAGCACTGCCTTCTGCAGCATTAAACCAATATGGAGACAGACCAATCAATTCCATCCTATTAGCATCATTCAAGGATTCCACGTCCTGCTCAAACCATCAGCATCAGAGACTAACAAATGCATGGCAGCTTGATGAGATAAAATCTTATAATACGATAAAATATTGTAGGGCCTTTGGAGTGAGATATGCATCAAGTATAACAGCAACAGCTAAAGAAACATCCCTGAATAAAGTTTCTAGGTAGCACGTCATCAGACACTGAACACTACTAAGCCAGGTTATCAGAAATGCAGAGAAATTGTACAATTTGAATCAAGTGCAGCAATTTCACTATGAAATAATCCATGTTTTCAAAGGACCACACAGAATAATATGATTCAGTTTTAGTCATCCAGCAACATAATACAGAGGAAAACAGAATCAATCACCTGTGTGCCTATTTTTTAGTTTTAGGAAAAGCAAATCCCCTAATAATAAGTAAATTATAACTTATGAGAATTACTGATATTACAGCACACCAGGGATCCAATAGCAGTACATGTCTGATAGTTAGAATAGATTGAAACACAAGAAATTTGTGCTACTTTTAGGCAGCTCCAATCATGGTTATACAACTAGGAGATGGGAAACAAACATTTGCAGTACATTCAAAATCTTCATTGTGTGATGCAAAAGCCAAATGACAGTGCTAGATGGTATGCTTTGAAGGTTGTATACTGCAGACATGAAAAACAGCAATGTTACTTTGACCTGAAATTGACATGTTGCATACTACCTTTGAATCATTGAACCCAGTAAGAGTGGGAAAAACCCATTTCCTCCGCCTCCCTTCACTGTAATAAAATTGAAACCAAAATTAGATGTGGATCAAAGAACACCAAATATCAAGGAAAAGTCAGACTTGATAGTGAATCAATTAGCAGAAGATTCACAACTCCAACATTTCAGTTTACAAAGTCCCAAAACATTCCAAAAAACTTTAATTGAGATAATAAAATAGAAAAATGAAAGATTTTTCTTGCTGTTTCTTCTCGGTCAAACCCATAGGAAAATGACTCAAGTCAAATGGGTTTTTGCAGGCATAACACCCCACCCCATGAAATGTGGCCCACAACATTTGTAGGTGAGTGTGCTCGAGTGCAATTTTAATGCAGCAGCATGTCATTTCAATGGGAGAATATGCCAGATAAAAAATGATGCATTTGCAAGTTGATGTTGAAAGTTGAAAACTAAAAACTTTTAAATAAGCTTATACAGGCATGAACTCGTCCAAATCACTGTGACATCAAATAAAAAAATTGCCTTCTGCACAGTTTGCCGGTTGAGCAAACCATTTATAGGTAGCGCATTTTAGAGGTAGATCAATTTATGAGATAAGTTCAGATCAGCTTTATGGAGGTGGATAGGATATTTCAGACTGATGGACTTTTTGTAACTGATAGCTAGTGAGCCTAGCCTTGATCAGGTTTTTATCCAACAGCCAAATAAAATACTCATAAATTGAGATTCCCATTCTCTTGAACCATCCATAAGAACTAATCCATTAAAATGGGATTAATATTAAGTTGTTGTTTATTTAGTAGATTCACTAAATTGTAAAGTATTTTGTACTGTTTTGTGTTTGTCTATTCCAGCAAACATTTCAAATAAATATCATGCTGCAGAAGACGATATCATTTATCAAACAGTAATAAAATAGTTTCTTATAAAATCACCAATGATATTATGCTCAAACTCATAAATTTCCAAAAACATGAGCAACCAACCTCACATGAGCAAATAATGCCTTTGCAATGACAAGCACCATTGATGCATAGACAAGGATATTGACTTTTGTTTGTAACTCAGCAGAAAGCCCCCTCAACAATTCCAAAACCTTTGCTTTTGCTTTCTCACCCGCGTCATGATACCTGAAACAGAGGTGGCATGACTTGATTATGGAAACAGATCTAAATACAAAGCAGAGTATAAGAAAGTGAAAGGAGAAGATCACAGAATTTTTTTTTCATAGCTTCAAGTAAAAACAACACACCTAGTTAAAGCATCCTCCAACTTAATTGTAGTGAACCATTCCTCGCCAACTTTTCTGCCTTTAGAATCGACAGCAGGTTTGAGCTGTTTAATTTGTTCTTCCCCAGGGGTACCAGCCCATACTGCTGGTGCAAACCGCTTTCCCTTGAACCAAACAGCTTCATGCTCTCGAGCATACAATATTTCTCCCTTTGGACCACCAAAGGTGGATGTGGTTGCTTTTATTCTTGAAATGATAGGAATGAAATCTTCAGTCACCTACAGCAATGATGGAAGCCCATATTTTATGAACAAAGGAATATGCTGCATACATGTATCATATTATCACATTAATTAACAAGCAAGTCAAAAAAAAGAAAACAAAGAAAAACCTTAAGATTACAAACTTAGTCAGGTCAAGTCATGAAATTCCAAGGCTGATCACCAGTGTAACAATCTTTTTTATACAAGAGGTGCCAAAATAAAGCTTTCTGAACGGGCAGATTATGTTGTTTATAGAATAGTTGAGATTTATGGAATAGTTGTTGAGGTGATAAAAACACAAGATATCGATGCACCAATGTCTATCTGTTCCAGTTACAAAACCCGTCAAATATAATTGTCGTAAGATTTTATTTTTTTAAAAAAAAAGATAATAATTCGTAGAGCTCAAGAAATAGGAAAACACATGATAATGATTCTTGCCATTTGCAAGAATCCAAGCTGAAAAACAATGGTCTTAACATGGCTTCCAAAGCTCCATGCTCGTTAGAAGATATTAATTAAAAAAATAGTTTTGATTACGAGATCCAATGTCTGCACTTATATACCTACTGTGAGATGAAAATTCACCTGTTTTAAATTAATGAGTGGACGAGGCACAATATTTATAGTAGAAGAAACCAAGATCCCACCACTTACCATCCTGTGCCGGTTATTTTTTACATTATAGACCAATCACCGTCCTAACTCTATATAGCAAGTCAATTTATATAGAAAAGGTTAGGTGGTTCATGGACATCCCCAAAAACAGGGGCAGTGCAAGAAAGATGTGAAGGAGATCTCATTTAACAGGAAAAAAAGAGGGATCAATCAGACAAGGGATTGTTGAAAATATAACTAAGGTGTTATGGCTTTGAGACATAGTGCCCAAGACTAATTCGGATTGCACAAAGTTTTTTTTCTCTCTAACAAAGCATTCTATTCTACCTTTCTTTGATTTTTAAAAGTATAAATGACCCTATGTTAAGGGCTGCCCATTCAGTCTATCTTCTCTTGTCTCAGCATCTTGTTGTGCTTTTCCACTCCCTTTTTATGTTTTTTAGATTAAGCTTTAACATGTCAGTTGGTCAAATTACCCTCTAGTTGAGCTTTATCATCTTGCATTTTTGGATAATTTGTCAAATATAAAATAGATGGTACACCATGGGCATCCAGTCATATTGTGAGTTATTAAATATGAAGCACTATGAACTAAGACTGGAGTCACTGATAAACTCATAAATATGAATGACATGGATTGTGCATGACAGTGAATTTCTGATTCAGTAATGAACTACAAAATAAAAAAAGAATAGAGAAAGCAGATAGCCATGAGTTTATAAATATACCATCAAGAACAGGAAAAAAAAAAAAATACTCTTCTAGGAGGATTGAACAATTAGGGTAAGAAGCAAGGTGTCTACTCGTAGCATGAAAAGTTCCATTCCAGAGACTTACTGCTAAAGATAAGGCCTGTGCAGCCTTTTCCACTTCTGAGAATTCCTCCTCTATGTGGACCCTCTTCACGCGACCTTTCCATGAAGACTCCATATCCTCAAAAAACTCACTTGGTACAACAGGACTGGAACTTATCTTTTGATCACTTTCACCATCTAGGGAAATCATTTCGGATATTCTGCCTGAAGCCCATTCACATTCATTAACCTGAAAAAAACAAAAATAATAATGAGCACAGCTTACGGAACCAGGAAATCCATACATGAAGAACAAAGAAAACATGCAATAACCATTACTATGGGGTCATGTTTAACTAGCTGTAGATGCAAATACAATGGCACTAGATTTTACTGCCACAAATTGAAAAGCTTGTTACAACCATCAGCACATGAGATCTTGTTCAAAAGGTTATACAACTTAAAGCTACAAAAACTAAAGCATTAATATGAGTAATCCAAATGGAATACCTGCTTAAGGTGTCAATATTTCTTTAAAAATTCTTATTAGCATTTGAGATATAATTATGGAAAATCAAACAAAATAATAAAATGTTTCTTGTTAAATAGAACATAAAAAATAGAAAAATAAAGAAGGATCTTGACAGGAGCATTAAATCCACAGACAGCCCTTGGAACCTTGGGAATTCCTTGGGAGAGCCCCTCCCCATAGCAATCCCTAACCTAATAAATTTTCTCAAAGTTAATATATTTTTTTGGCCATAACCCGTGTTATTCAACTCCTTAAAAGGTAATTTTTTCTCAATGGCCCTCCTTAGAAAAGTAGTGGTGTTCCACCACTGCCTTGGAAGTTGCATCAATTATAGAGAAAACAACAAGAACAATGAGCAAAATTAAAAACTGCAGCATTTAATCAGCCTTAAGACTGCCAAGATATTAAATTCGTTTATTGCTGCAAAGAAGTAAAGGATGACACATATAGTTAAACATTCTGGTAAAAAATATTAAATTGGTCCAATAAATACAAAAGAAGCTAACAAATAAAAATAGAAGTTCCAAATTCTAAAAAAAGATGCCACACTCCATGACTACTTCAAATGTCAGATTCAAGTTTTTCCTCTGCATTACTGAACAGATGTTAATTTTGGTGAACATCAGCACATATTGGATCTTAAACAAGGCAAAACCGTACAAGATAAAATCCAATGCTCTTCATTTAATGCATCATGCCCATCCCAACATCCAAAGCATATACTAGTGTTGCTTATTTAACAAGTAAAGGAAGAAGTTTATTGAAAAGGTATCAATAACATATAGAACTGGATGCTTCCACTTACTAATGTCTCAGATTCGATTTTCAAACCAGTTGCCATCCAAGCAGGATCCATCAATGATTTCAGTATTTCATTGAGCTCAGAGTTTCTGTACATGAACAGTATTTCATCAAGTACGTTTTTTATTCTACAGAACTCGATATGATTGACTTCCTTCTGTTCAAGTAGCTTCACAAGCTGCACCAAATAAGAAGCCAAGAATCAGATACAAAATTGAAAGTTTTTTGAGATTCAGCATGGATATCTTCAAAAAAATTATTAATAAGAAACAATGAACATAGATTTTGTTGAATTTAGGCAACAGTAAACAGATTATGTTGTTATCATCCTCATATTGAATGAGTTTGTGCAGCCATTATACTTTCAGAGCACATCAAAGGCAAGTAGCAGGAACATATATTACAGTAAACAATGGTTTCAATCCACAAATGCACTTTTACACCTGGGAAATAATTTCATCATACAAATTAACAAGCTCAAATTTTAAGAATTTATTGTTTTCGAGTTTTTAACAAGGGTAATCACTTAACCATCATAGCAAGGATCCAGGTCAAATGTGTCTGAAACTGCAACAATTTTTTAAGAAATTTCCAGATCCACTCTTGCCCTCAGCATCATGATTTTGACTTTCAAATTGCAGTTTGTATCTTTTATATATTCTGTATTTGAATGTATCAGGTTAAACAAAAGAATTGTGCCTTCCCAACCCAAGCACAAGATTTGAATGCAGTCAATTCACCATTACAATGTAACAAACAGTTTTAATCAATCATCAAGAAATCATAGCAAAAGCTTAAAACAACAAAATATGATAAATAAAGAGCCTAACAAACAATTAATGGGAAAGGAAACTCATTTAATACATTCCATAATAACTCTAGTTCCAGTGAAGATGGAAGCCAAAATTAAGATTAAACAGTAAACAAATAGGAAGTGAAAGAATGCAAAATGCATTTATTTTACATCAAACATATTATAAAGGTAATTTAAAAACAACCTTTGCAGAGGACACACAAGTGAACTCCGGAATTGAGCATGTTATATTGCTCATAAGTTTGCATGTTGCTGCCAAGCAAGAACAAAATAGTACATAAGAGCATGATTGGCACTGCCATAAGGCATAAGAACAGCAAAAATCCAACAGTCAAAAACTGAACAAAATAAATTCAAAGGGGAAATCCCATAAACTGTCATGTGATATTGCTAGTTAAATTTTGCCATTATGCACTTCTCAGTATAACTTATTTGTAGCAAAGCATGTCGCCTTTTTCCTGTTAAAGTTGACAGGTTTGCAATTACTAACTATTTTTATTTTATTATGGTATAAAATAATGTAAACTTCATTTGCATTCACTTTGGCATAACAATCCAAAATGCAAACAGAAAGCTCCTGGGCTGTTTGTCCATGTTACCTTTTTGTTTTTATTTCTGTGACAATTTGGCCAATTAAGGCTGGAATGGTCATGAGTGTCGCATAATCACTAACATGAGTGAAGAGGAGGATTGAATTGCATATTTCGATATTTAAAAAAAAAGAGAGGCTTATTTCTGCCTTTTCATTATTCAACTGCTCTCTCTTTTTATTATTATTGCTAGCTTCAAATGCAATGTTTTTATAGTGAGTGACAATGTTATCAAATGGAATTCTTTGTTAGAAAAGTGTTTTTTTAAGGGAGAAATTGGAATTAACCTTATTGGAGCCCAATTTATTTTTTTATTTATTTTAAGACATCCTTGTTTTTAAAAACATGCAAATTCCTTTTGACAATGATACTTACCTTTTTTGTCTTCTCAAATAACAATAAATGATACTGTTTTTCATTTTAAATTTCAATAGAAACATATTTGACCACAAGATAGGAAGAGTATACATCATACAAAAACCTAAGTGTAAACTCATAAAAATGACATTATGCAGCAAAAAGTCAAATTTACCCTTCAGTGGAATCTATATTTGAGCATACGAACAAAAGGAAATCGCAGTATTTAATAAGTCAGCTGAATACTTCCAACACCTATAGCATTTCTAAATTGAGGTTAGTATGAAGATTAAGTTGATCAATATTTCCAAATTTTAAGAGAGACAGCGAACAATTTTTTTGGAACTAAACAACTCACAACAAAATAATTTACAAGAAAATGAGTTAAAGTCATTACAACCATGAACTTCATTTGATGCTACTCAACAACCAATAAATAACCTATGTAAAATGCATATCAGAACTCACCTTGAATTGTTGATGCAATTTCATAAGCAGGAGGGTTGAGAAGCAAATCTCTGACATACCTGAGAGATCATGAAAATCTTGAGTGAACATGAGCCCTATTACATCACAAGGACAAAAGGGGGAACAGAAAATGTGTGCAGCTAAATCTTTTAGATAGACCAAGGAAAAGAAAAACTTCGAGCAAAGCTATCTTGAAGAACAATGTTCTAATAACAAAAACAGAAACAAGGGAAGCTTGAGAAAAGCTTCTTTGAAGTGGAAGAAAAAAAAATGGCTTGGCGAGATAGAGAGTGCACTACCATTATAAACAATTAGATGCACAGATTGAACTGATTTTAGATTTTAATGGCTCAAGCCATGAAAGAATAAGTGCATACAATGATTTGCATAACTTGAACTAGTTTTGATGTTTCATCACCTCAATCAACATCCACTCCCCTGTCCCAACAAACATCATCAATAGGGAAAATACAGATCAGAATGACCAAGTTCCTGAAGTTCTACACTTCATCATTCTTGCATTAAAATTTTCAGCTTCCTTAACCAGAGAAACCCCATCCATTCTTTTGGATGAACTGCAAAGCAATCTTCAAGGCACAATACTTTCATGTCTACCATTCCAAGGAAATCATCAAAACATAAATTTCAAAGAGTTTGCAGATATTAAATACTGGTACAAGAGTGCATTTGAAAAGCTCAGCTCCAATCGCTGACTTTCTTTTGTTTCATAAGTTTCCTAAAGACTTCAACTATATTGTCAATAAACAACTTCTGCTCAATAATAGTGTTACAATAATTATTCAAATCTCACCAACAAGATAATGACAATCTTAGGGTTTCAAAGTTAAAAACTTTTTATCTCACATGAGAAAATAAATATGTAATAAAGGATCCTTATCACAACACAATGAAAAAGATCTTTATACCTTGCCTAGCTAACCAATGATCATACTTAAATTATTTACTCATTATGCTCCCAAATAAATTTCAAGCACTAGATGGGCATTCAAAGAGCTAATTCACCTCAAAACTTAGTTTGCAAGAACTACTGACTGCCAAAATTCTGTGCAGATATGGTGTTCCTGAACTTATGGTCAAAAAAGAAAATACTAAGGTGTCAACTCAGGGGCAACTAAGGAACTTGACCCTTCTTTAGAGAGCCAGGTTCAAATTTAATCAACTAGATAATGTGGTTGACCATGATTAATCAAAGTATCATGGTATCATTACTCATATGCCAGGTACAAATTTGTGTAGGGATGGGCAGATATTTTTTCTTCTTTTGAGAATTAAATTGAATGGATCCTTTATGCACCCCATTCATAGGCGGGGATGACATTTTTTTCTTTTACTTTATTCATGCGCAACAAGGAACATAGATTTAATACATTCATCAACTATTGCCTCTACATTGCTTTTTAAGAAAAAGGGTGGAAAATCACACTTACAATTCAGGTAGACCTGTGCAATTTGATGGAAGTAAAACCTTTAATAAACAAGGAATTCCTTCTGTTGGTATGGCACCTGGCAGTATGGAACAAATCTTGCCGAATTGGTTCACATGTCGCAGCCTGGTGCTAATGAAACAAATCAACATTAAATTGTTTAAATAAAGTTCAACTGACCAATTTGTGTTGCCGTTCCGAGGTGTAATGGTTTGGGCCTGTTTTCTGAACACACGTAAACATTTCTAAACCCAACTTTATCATCAAGACCATAAAGCTCCCTGACCTAAAAGTGTTGATTTTCTTAGATTATGTAACTATAATCAAAGAGCACACAATAGTAAGATCACAAGAAAAGTGTTTGGACCTTGAATAAAAGCTCAGTGACAGGATTTCCTTCAAACCACTCAAAATATCTGCCATTACATTCTCCCCACAACAAGCCACCCCTACCATACTCTCCCCAGCGAGAAGTTCCTGCAAAAAATATGCTATTGTGAACAAGTACATGGTATGGGCAAGAGAAGAGAAAATAACAACGAAAAAAGATGCATGTTGTCACTGGTAATGAAGAATTAAACCTTCACTGAGTAACCCAAATATGGCTCTACAGAGCACTGAGAAATTAATATATCCCATGCAAAGGAAGCAAAACTTAAACATGCATTTTTAGGTTTAAGTTCCCAAGCATACGATGTACTTGCCTTTTCCATTAGTTTGCACTGATTTTAATACCACAGAAAGGAGTGGTTGACATTTCAGACAAGGAAAAAATGAAAACGAAGGCAACACCACAAGTAAAATCTTGTATCATGCTCAATAAAATCAAGAACGCTAATTTTTAGGTATGCCTCAAGTATGAAAAAGAACCTATATGGTATGTGAGGAGTAAAACTTGGTGTCATTTTTATTAAACAAACTGTGTCATTTCAAGAAAGTAGTAAAAGCCTCAAAAGTAAGAAAGTGCAAACCTGAAGAATTGTGTCTCAAGGATGTATGAATGAATAGATGGTGATATTGACAAGTACGAAGCTTGGTAACCAGAGCCTCTTCAGTCAGACCATCCTCTAATGAATATGTTTTCATGGTCTCTAAGACTGAAATCATGCAATAACCCCTTGCTGATTGAGATATCCCTACAAGTGCCAGAAATATTTTATGAAAGATGGGTCCACTTTTTTTTTCTCCAAGCATATATGCACTGAGATAACTAGTTTAAATAATGATGAAAGTTTCATACCAACTACAGGCATTGGTTCTGGAAAGTCAAGATCATGATCAACCCCAACAAGTCCAAAAACATATGGACTCCCTGGACGTGCATGCCTGAATCCTCAAAGAAATAGGTCAGAACAAGATATGGAAATCATAAATAAAAAATGAAAAATTTAACATGAATAAAAAAAGCATAGCCTGTCTTTAATATATATGATCCCTTCATATCTTACAATTTTCTCGATTACAGTTATCATTACAATTAATTTCAAACATCCAAAACAAATTTAGCATGTGCAAAATTTCAATTTATTCCAGTGCTTATTTTATATCATCCTCATTGGTGGTTCATTTCAATTGAATTTCACAAAATATATAAAAAAAAAAAAAAAAGCTTTGGTCAGACAGACATTATCCAGTTTGAGCGAGACAAAAAAAGATATGCAAACAACAACACAAATTCATGTTATGTTGATAAGTTGCAGACTGAACCGAGCAAAAGGTCAACAAAAATAAATACTTCCTAGTGAGACTCAAATTTAAAATGTAATGGAGAAATTGTTGTAAATCACCTAATGCGTTTTATTTTTTGGTCTTGCTCAATGTCTTTTCTTTTGTGAATCACTGAGACATGGTGCAAAATGATCTATGAATTATGTTCCCACTAGAAGTATATAAGCATGCCTTTTTCCGAGCATTAGAATTATTTTCTTTAGAAACATATTAAAGCAGCACATCAAGAACAACTTAAATGAAAAATGCATGAAACAAACATCAAACTCAAAACTCAACTGAATCTTTTTTACACATTAAGTTAATTACAAACATGTTCCTGAGTATAGGCAAGTGAAAAGGCTTTAAAACTACAATATATTTTTTATTATTTTATTATTGTCTCATTGTAACCAGAACACTTTTGAATATATTGCTTTAGCAATACAGGACCATGGCCATCAACACCATTAATTGAAGATCTATAATACTGGGTGTTTTTTGTGTGATTACCCTGAAATGAAACGACCTTTACGTGAACGAGCTTGTGTTGGACCCTGAACCTCCTCCACTATGCACTGCAAGAAACATAATGGAATCATTGACCAAAATCAGCCAGTAAAGGTTCATACCTTGGAATGGTAATATTAGGCATGATAAAACTAACACCGCCACAGCAACCAACTCAAACCCAAACTAATTGGGGTTGGCAATATTGAATTGCTATTGAATGATGAAAAAAAAAAAAAATATATATATATATATATAAGGGTCAAATTAAGTAATGCAAAGCTAAAATTATGTTGATCTTGAAGGGAAATAGAAGTCAAAAATGTTAAAGTAGTCAAAACATCACTTTTCCCTGAGAAATTTTAAATTTTTCAATGCACATCGCATGACATTATCAGTACTTTCCTTTCTGCTTCCAGCCAAAAAATTAAAAATAAAACTTAAGCAGCCTTAATGGTTTTAATTACAACACGTGATAAAAGTACAAGACTTGATCTCCCATAACACATAAAATAAATAGGCAAAACAGGAAGAAAGGTTCTGCAACCTTTGTGTTTAGCTGAAAAAAGGAGATCTGTGCAACAGTTTGCATACTTACCACTGAATACCCATTCCGTGTCAAGTCATCTAAAGTTTGCCGAAGATTCTGCAGGAGCATTTTACACAATTCAAATATCACCAACAATGAGGATTAATGAAATTAACAGAAAGCATCTTTACCCATTCTTCAGAAAATAATGTAGGGTAAAATAGAAAAGAACGGGTAAAGCATGAAGTTTGTTAAACTAATAGGGTAAGTAAGATTTCTAGAAAAGAAAACAAGAGAAAAGATCTATCCTGTGTATATCAAATCCTTCTTCACAAAACTGAAGAAACTAGGAATTATTTATTTATTTATTTATCAAAAGAAAAAAGATGAATGTAACTTAAGAACTACTAAAAAGAACCTGATATAGGATTAGGATGAAAAAACAGCAAAACATCCATTGCAGATAAACTGAATAAATGTGTGTGTGTGTGAGAGAGAGAGAGAGAGAGCGAGAGAGAGAGAGAGAGAGAGAGAGAGTCTCGCAGTAACACAAAATTAGAAGTTATTAAACATCCCACCTTGGACCATCTTCTAGATTCGACACAGCAATCAGAACTGACATCCTTTCTGCTGTATCATAATTTTGACCGATCACAGAATAGAACATTATCTCATTCCTTAAACTCAACAAGAAATTTTCTCAAGACTTCACTTCTTCATGCAAGTTGGGGAACGCAGCTTAATTGGCATAGGAGGTTATGAGTTAGCTAAACATGAGTCTACACATTTTTTCCCTTACTGTAAAAACTAGTAAAGAACATGGCATGTGCAAATGTTGCAATAAAACTGCAGTTCATAAACTTGCTAAATCTAAGAAATCTACTATAACAAACAAGGGATGTTAACCCAATACCACAACAGGGCAGCCAGCTCTAGGAACACTATCAGATCGCAGCCCGCCAAAAGGGTTTAAACCAGCATATTCAACAAGAATACAAGCATCTATTCCAATGGATTCATAAAAATCCCCAACCTGGAAACATAAAACACTAAATTAACTATCATCAACATATTATAAACACATATGTACTGCAGAAGAACAATATAAATATTGGGGGGGGGGGGGGGACAGGATTTATTGTTGTCTTGGATAAACCATTTAGGAGATTATGAAACACATACCCTGCAGAGCAAAACCTCACGAGGAAACTTTGACTTGAATTGCAACATTTCCCAGTTGAGATTTCCTTCCTTCAAACTGCAACCGAAAAATCAAAGGTTTTCATAAGCAGTCCTTATGCAGCAAAACAATACTAAGTAACCTAAAGATACATGGTGAGAGCGTACCTCCCATTTTTCAAACTAGCATCCAAGCCGAGCAAATTGGAATACATGAGCCTTTTAACCAGATTAGCAGTGGAAGGCTTCCTACACCGCTGCAACTTCTGCGGTAATAAAACAGCGCATGCGCGCACAAAGAAATAAAACAAAAGAACGTGTTCCAATTCTATTCCATTTTCAATAAAAAGGAAAAGAAATGGAAGCTCACCTCCTTCCACCATATGATGTGTGAGAGATCCTTATCATCGAGAACATTATTGGATGCTTTAGATTTCTTGCTATTTGTAGCGGTTCCTTTCGAATTTTTGAAGCAGTAAATAGGTTGAATCTGTCCGATGCTGCTGTAGCAATCAGTATTTCACGATTGTTTTATATGATAATAAAAAAAGACATAATACAAGTTTCAATTGAGAGAGAGAGATTACAGAGGCGGTGGCGACGGGCTAAGTGAACTGCATTTGAAAGGGGAACGGAGGAGGAGAGTGAAGGAGCGCCACTTGGGAAGTGAAACGACGGCATTTCTAGTTGCTAACCAGTACATGGTGGAAATTTGTCATTCAATAATGGGGAGAATGCTGAATATATTGAATTGATGATTTTCTGATTCTAGGGTTTTTGGGGATTTGAGTCGTTTCTCTGCATTGCCTCTGCTCTTCCCGCCACAAAACAACAGATAGAAAGAATTGCTCTCATTTCATGGTACTATTTTTTTATACCGTGGGGACCACTGATCACCATTCGGCCATTTTTCTTTTTCTTTTGAAATAATTATTGAAAAAATAAAACACTGGAGAATGACTGTGGATGCAGAGATAATTGACTATTCGCCTCGAAAATAAGAAAGTTACTTTTTTAAATAGATTTTATTTATAATATATTAAAATAATATTTTTATTATTATTTTTTTATATTAACACATCGAAATGATATAAAAATATTTAAAAAACAATTCTTAGAAATAACCACAAACAAACTCTAACTCTAAAAAGTTTTTTACATGGTTATTTTTTATTTATTTTTTTATTTGGTTTCTGAGACATTTTTTGGGGCTTAGATTTAACAAAATTATTGTTCTTTTTCATTGTGCAAGTTCTCAAAAGTTTTTGCAGTGTTTGCTACTTGTTGGGCTCATCTCGTTCAGATGTAAACTCCAGTGTACATTTAGTACATGAATTTAAAAATATCTTAAACTAAATAAATAAATAAAATTAACTATATATAAATTTTGATAAATGGGATACGAATACATATATGTGTGTGTGTATAAAAAAAGGGGGGGCAAGAATACAAAAATTGACTGTAAATATTTAGGGTAAGAATTGAGATAATGGATATAGACCTTTGAATTTCAATAAAAATAAATGAGTAAAAAAATAGAGGTGTGGAAAATGCTCAAAAAATAAAATCAAAAATCAAAATGTAAATTAATTATTGACAGGGTAATTTACGGGGGAAGAAAGGTATTAGAGTATAAATTATTAAAATCTCATATAGCCTGTTGAAAAATGGCATTACAAATATACTCGGACGAGGAAATAATACTCGATGATTATATATAACACTATTTTAAGGGACATGGTGAGAATTTTACAAATTATTGGCCATATAAATACCTTGTTATGTGCGGCCATAGATATGGGAGAGCGAAAAGGGGGAAGCTCTATTATTGCCCATTGCAATGATACGAGATATAATGGTTTATTTGAATTATTGACTTTATGATATGCATGTGTATGATTTTAAAATCATGCTAACCCATGAAGGGATTAAAAAGGGTTGAGAAAAGTATTGGTTAATAAACTGGAGTTGATAAAGATAAGTTAAATTGATAAGTTGATAAAGATAAGTTGTAACTGGAAAGGCTAATTTTAAAAGGTTTTTTGACATGACAAGAAAATTGATCTGATAAAGATAAGTTAAATTGATGATGTGTGAATGTATACAAAGTTATCAATAAAATTGGACAATTTCATCTTTTGGTATTCGAGGGGGATTCAAACATGAAAATAAGAGAATTTGAATTTAGACTCACATAAAAGTTGTAGCCTTAAATGTTAGTTATCTAGGGAAACTGAACTTGTTTGATTTGAAATTTTATAGCTTCAAATATAAATTAATAACCAATTTAGGTAATTTTGAGGGCTTTAAGGGCATAATTGAGTTTTTTTTCTACTATATGTCAAAATAGCTTGAAGGATTGTCTGAATTTTGTGTCTTTGGCTTTGATTTTTGTAACTTATATAGAGATTACAATGATGTATAAATGGGGGAAAAATCAACATAATCCTATACATGTAAACTATAAGCTGTCATATATACAAAATAAGAAAAACATTAAAGAGGAAAATAAATTGTGGATTTATAAAATAGGAAAGCTTGTTGCCAACAAGCTTTCCATTGACAACCCCCTTCAAATTAATGCAGGATGATCAACCAACATCAATTTGCTACTTAGAAAACAATGTCGATGACGCATAAGCACCTTGGTGAAGATATCGGTAATTTATAAATCAATGAAAATATGAGGAAGAGTGATAACACGAGCATCATAGGCTTCACGAATAGAGTGACAGTCCACTTCGATATCCTTCGTGCGCTCATGAAACATAGGATTAGTCATGATCTTAATAGCACTCATAGTATCGGTATGAAGAGGTGTAGAATTAGTCACGGGAAAATCTAGCTCGACAAGCTAACCTCGAAGCCAAATGATTTTAGAACAAGCCAGAGACACTGTCCTATACTCAGATTCCATAAAGGACTTAGAAACTCTGTCTTGTTTCTTACTTTTCCATGAGATGAAGGCATCTACTAAAAACATACACCACCCTGTAATTGATTGACGGGTGTCTGCACAACCTAACCAATTCGCATCACTGTAAATAATAAAACGAGGAGGATTGTTTGCAGGGAAAAATAAGCCATAGTGCCATGAGCATAGCTTAT
This sequence comes from Salix dunnii, assembly GCA_015731905.1. NCBI lineage: Eukaryota > Viridiplantae > Streptophyta > Magnoliopsida > Malpighiales > Salicaceae > Salix > Salix dunnii. The sequence goes on along the minus strand of CM027668.1, from coordinate 3,638,179 downwards.
AATCCGATGGACAACGACCAAATGAAGATGTCTGGGAGTTTGGAGAAATTGGTTGACTTGTTGCTAGACAAATGAGATGTTCGGTCTAGTGATGGTGAGATAAACAAGGTTGCCTACCAATTTCCGGTATAGATTGGGATCAGTAAGTAAGTCACCCTTTTATTTACAAAGCTTGATATTCACCTCCATAGAAGTATCAACTGAAGTAGCCTCTTTGAGACCAGTTGTAGTTATCACGTCACTAGCATACTCATGTTAAGTTAAGGAAATGCTCGAAGAGCTACGATACACTTAAAGACCGAGAAAATAAGTAAGAGACCCAAGATCTTTCATATAAAAAGCCTGGGAGATATGAGTTTTTAGTTAACCAGGGAGATCCAAATCAGAATTCATAATGACAATATCGTCAACAAAAACCAGAAGAATAACAATACCCACGGCTGATTTTCGAAGAAATAAAGAAGTGTCATGCTTGTTCTATTTAAATGAGAACTGCAATAGAGTGGTGCGAAATTTATCAAACCAGACCCTCATAGCCTGTTTGAGACTATAAAGAGAACAACGAAGCTTACACACATGGAAGGTCGGAGAAGAAAATAATCCTGGAGAAGGCTTCATATAAATACATTCTCTCATATCCTCATGAAAAAAAAAAAAGCATTCTTGACATCCATTTGATGTGGCTACCAATTACTAAAAGCGGTAAGAGTCAATATCGTCTGAACAATAGTCATTTTAGCCACTGGAACAAATGTCTCTTCATAATTGACCTCATATTCCTTATTATTCCTAAAGACAATAAGGTGGGCTTTATAACGGTCAAAACTACCATCAGATCAGATTTTAACTTAGTATTCCCATTTGCAGCCTAGAGGAACAATAATGGGAGGACAAGGCTCAATGTCCTAATTATGATTGGCCTCTAGAGCAACAATTTTTTCCTGCATAGCTTGTCACCAACAATCATACTTAACAACATGTGAGTAGCCTATGGAAATATCAAAAGTAGACAATACAACAGTAAGAGCTGAAATAAATTACCAAATCTGAAAGTGGAAAACCTATACCTATCCGGGGGTACAGACATTCGAGATGAGTGACGTATCGGAGGCTTTGGCTGTGCGTCATTTGACTAAATCGAGAGTGCAGGAGGATCAGATATCAAGTGCCCCATTAGAGGAGATTGTGGGCTGGAGCGTCTTGTATGCACAATGTCAGGTTTAAAATGAGAGCTGACTGGACAAAGATCAGATAATTGGGACTCAAAGGATGAAAGAATCACAGTAGAAGGAGAGGACACAAAAGACACTAAAAAGAATTGTTAATTTTCAAAGAAAATAGCATTCCTAGAAATGTGTGTATGGCATAAAATAGGATCATAGCAAACAAAGTCTTTTTGACACACATTATATCCCAAGAATGCACATTTAATAGATTGAGCAGATAATTTATGTCGCTCATGAGGTGGTAAATGCACAAAACAAACACGATCGAACACACGAAGATTATCATACCTAGGTTGTTTGGCAAATAAATGGAAATAAAGAGACTCCATATGTAAGACTTGAGAGGGTAACCGATTAATCAAATGAGTAATAGTTTTTAGAGCTTCAACCTTGAACATGGTAGGAACATATGATTCTAACAAAAGGGTGTGTGCCACATCAAGGTGATGATTTTTATATTCGGCTACTCCATTTTGTTGAGGTTTAGCGGGACATGAACGTTGATGAATAATACCATTAGAGGCTAAGAAGGCTTGAAACTCAATAGACATATATTCACCACCAGAATTAGTGCTTAATGTCTTAATAGTGGTAGAAAATTGATTAGTAACATATGCTGAAAATTCAGTAAATGTACAAAAGACTTGAAATTTAAAGTGAAGACAATAGACCCAAGTAATTTTGTTATAATCATCAATGGATGTCACATAGTACTTAAATTGTTCATGTGAATCAACGGGAGAAGGTCCCCAAACATACTATGGATAAGGTTAAAGTAGTGAGAAGCTCTACAAGCATGCAAAGGAAATGGAAGAGCTTTGCTTTTATCAATTTTGCAAAAATCACACTCGAGAGATAAAGGACTTTTTTTATTACCAAGAAAACCAGAGTTCAATACATGAGATAAAATTTGAGTATTGGAATGACCTAAACGACGATGTCACACCATTCCAAGAGTAGGAATTTTATTACAAGCAAAAGACTTAATAAAAGAAAAGGCTAGAACAAGTAAAAATAGTGGAAACAAGCATCCCACTTTAGGTCCCCACGCTATTGGCTTCCCCGTTACTTGGTCCTGCACAACACAACCAGTGCTAAAAAAATGAACATCACAATTATCATCAGCTAATTATCCAGCATAAATAAGATTCGTGACAAGTTTAGGAGCAAGGAACACATCAGTAAACGTAAAAGAAACATCATCAATAACAATGATAGGCAAAGAGCTGTCATTAGTTGTCTGAATAGCCGATTGTCCATCATAGGGCCGGACATGACATAAGACAATAGAAGTATTTGTTATGTGATTTTCAGCCCAGAGTCTACATACCAAAGTTTAGTAGAATTTTTACCTTGAATCCTCATTGCAGATAATGCTAAAATTAGCATTTGTTGTACCATTCATGGTTATAATAATTTCTTGGTGGAGGTGCAAGGGCAGAGAAAGTACTTGAAGAAGAGGCATATGTATCAGGCCTTGCGGCTGGAGAATGATAACAGAAGTTTAGAGTGCTCAAGCCTGACGATTTTAAGGGCGAATACTATATTCTTTGATAATGTGCCCTTTCTTCTTGCAATATGAATAAAATTTCTTAGGACAATTAGCAGTAATGTGCCCATACTCCTTACGGTAGAAACACTGCATATTTTTAGAGTACATAGAGGGTCTTTGACTATGAGCAACATAAGCCATAGTTATTGTCCCAGAACTCCTATAAGAATGCTCCAAAATAGCTTGAGTACTAAGTCTTTGTTCTTTGTGAAGAAGCTCACCAAAAACAGATATCAAGAGAAGGAATAAGATATTTATTCAGTAAAGAGGTCTGAACTGATTCAAATTCTGAGTGCAATTTCGTAAGAAACTGACCATGAATGCTATTTTCATGGACACTTTGAATGGTTGAAAGAGCAACACTAAGAATACTTGTTGTAACCAAGTCAGTATATTCATGCCAAGGAGTCAAGAATGTTGAGTAATACTCTTGAATAGAAAGATTGTCATGTTGAAATAGCAATCACATGTTTTAACTGAAAGCGACGAGCATCATTAATTTGATGATACACTTTCTTCAGGTAATTCCATATGCTTTGGGCAGTGCAATGAATTCGTAGATTGGTAACAATATGTGGTTCGACCAAACCAAAAAGTCAAGACATAATCCTAGCATCAAGTATAGCCTATGAAGAAGAGTCCTTAGGTTCTTTCGGTTTATCCGTATCAGATTTTAGGACAACATCCGTGCCATCAATCTGTCCCCATAGATCTTTTCCTTGAAGGAAAAGCTCAAATTGAAATGCCCATGTAGAGTAATTTGTGCCTGAAAACTTGACACACATAGCTGTTGAATCCATCACAAATAATTGTATCCAAAAAATAATACACACCAAAGGAAATTGAAGAGAAACCAAAGCAAAAGGATGAAAAACCTTGTGAGACTCCTTGCTGATGGGAACAAGAACCAGTAATATCCTTAGCTTAAGATCCCGAGAGGCTGAAAAATGCTGAGATACCGAGAGATGCAGATTTGTTGATAGAACCGAGAGGTGTAGATGCTGATTTATTGACAGATCCTGAGATTTGAAGACCAAAAAAGAACAAAAAACAAATGTTGAGGGGCTGTTAAGAACATAAAAATTCTAGAAGCAAGGTTTTGAATAGAGAAGCCTTGTTTCTAAAAAAATAGAAAACAACCCATAAACCAAGACTACCAAAGACCAAAAAATCAAGCCAAAGTTCAAGACCAAGAAGATGATTTACCCAGCTCTAATACCATGTCAAAATAGCTTGAAGGTTTGTCTAAATTTTATGCCTTTGGCTTTGATTTTTGTAACTTATATAGAGATTACAATGATGTATACATGGAAAGAAAATCAACATAATCCTATACATGTAAACTATAAGCTGTCATATATACAAAATAAAAAATACATTAAAGAGAAGAATAAATTGTGGATTTATAAAATAGGAAAGCTTGTTGGCAGCAAGCTTTCCATTGACACTATAGACTTGTAGCCTCGCATTTTAACTTTCCAATGAATTAAATCACACTTTAAACAGAACTACATAATGTTATTTATGAATAAGACACCAAACAATGCCTAAATGAGGAATTATTGTCAATTTCAACGTAGGTTGCATTTTGTTAAGGAACCCAAGAAAAAATATTTGACGAGAACATAAGACATGAATTTAAATAAATATGGGTAATGACGAATGAGATTATTAAAAAGAGGCATATAGATTTTTTATTTGAAATGTTTGTGTAATGTAGGGGGCATGAAATCTAAATAGTAGTCGGGGGCTATCAATTAAACTTATGCAAGGGATAGGTGCCCAAACTTTATGCATACATATTGAATAATAGTTTATGTTTATGTAAAATTGGTGTGAATGGAGTGTTCAGGTGGCATTGGTGAGCTATTATGGAAATTGGTATAGCTAATGATACTAATAGAGTTCTATTGGTTTAGCATTTTTTGTGTCTTTGATTAGCCGTTTGAGTTTAGATAGCTAATGATATCAATGAGGTTTCATTAGTGCTTACATTTCCTAAATTGATTAATCCCCTAAATAATTGGATAATTAATGATGTTAATGAAGATTATTAACATCAACATAATTGACCCAGGTAAAAGAAAGGATATAAGTTGATTAACTATCCTGAACTAGGAATAGTTTATTATACTAGTGGGGTGTATTGGTATCGACAATCATTTTAGGTACAATTAGCTGCTACATGCAAGGAAGCTAGTGATATTAAGGGTTTTTAACATCAACATCTTAAAAATAGTAAATTAGATGTGGATAAATTTCCTTAACTATTATGAGAAAGAAGTAGTTAATGATATCAATCAATCATGGTGATATCAATATTTAAATAATGATACCATGATTGATTGATATCATTCATTTAGTTTAGCACGCAGTCTTGACATACATTAACTAAATATTGATATCACCATTTAGTTTAGCATTTAGAAGAGTAATCATCATTTAGTTTAGCCTGATATTGAGAGACTTTTGATACCAATAAATTCACCAATATTGATAATTACTCTTGAATAATGATATAAGTTAACGATATCAAATGGAAATTACCTCAGTATAAATTCACCAGTATTAAGAATTGAAATTTCTCTCGAAAATTTATTAGGATACCGAATGAAATATGTATGCAACAGGGAAATTATGATGAACCTCGTGTGTCAAGTGAAACACTAAAAAACAAAATTGCTTGTCACTATTGGGGATTTTTTTATTATTACTTTTTTATATTTATGTATGCATGATATTTGCTATTTTTAGGCTTTTTGGGATTATGCTAGTAGTAAAATTAATTAATCTCTTTTATTTATTGAAAAAAGCAAAATGATGTTTAGGAATATTTGTTATGTGAAGACTTTCAAGATGAAAATTCTCTCGAAATAGGATATTGAATGAGGCATATATGCAGCAAGGAAATTATGACGAACCTTGCGTGTCAAGTATAACACTAGAAAAATGATTGTTTGTCACTATTAGGGATTTTTTATTATTGTCTTTTTATATTTATATATACATGTTATTTGCTATTTTTAGGTACATCAAGTTTATGCCAGTAATAAACTTAATTAATCTCTCTTTTTTGCTTATAATTATGAAATTATTTTGTAATTAAAGATACTTATTCCTTGAAAACTTGAACATGTAATATTAATTTGTAAACTAGGATACATAAATCAATGCTCAAAATCATAAGTGTTCATCATATTATGCATGTTATCAGTTGAAATCAAACCCTTTATTTAAATTACATTATATGAAGTTATTGTATACGATATAGTCCATGCAATGATATTATATGAAGTTTGAATTATCCTTCTTATCACACAATTTTGAATCATATCCTGATATCAAATATGACATGGTGAATTGATAATGATGAGATTATTGAGATCCAAGATGATTAGATCGGGATATGGAGTAATAAAACTAAGAATTTAATGTAATTTGGTCGATAATTTGAGACCTTTCGATATAGAGAAAACTCCACCAAAATTTTCAGTACAAAACTTGATGGAATTCCAAAAAGATCCATAAAATTCTTAATTACCTTTTGTTTGCTATCCGGAAACCAAGGCTATTATATCCTGCATATGCATGATATTTGGTTATCATCGCCAAAAATCCAGGTTGTTCAACTTCTTTTCCCTACTGCTGACATTTTTTATGCAATAATAATGATAAGTTTAGTGATTTTTTTTATAATTGTTTTCTTGCTTGCTATTTTATAAAAGTGTTTTCCTTTTTTTCTTTTTAATTTTTGGGACCATTTAATAAATTTCATTATTTGGATAGTAATGATGATGATAATTTTAACTGTTATAGTCATGATAATAATAACGACGTATCAGTGGATTTTCAATTATGTTTTCTTCTTTTTATAAGTATAAAATCAATGGCTTATTCTTTTTGTTTAGTTATTGCAGTTGTTTATTCAATTTATATTATATTATTGTGTTTACTTTAAATTATATGAAATGAGTTAAGCCTAATACATCATAATCTTCTTACTTTTTTAATATCAATAATGATTTTATGTTGGTTATTTCGTTAAAACCTATTAAAAAAAAATATTTATATATTTTATTGAAACTCACACTTTATAAATTTTTTATATAAATTTATTATTTTACCTAAATTTATAATGTTATAAAAAAAATACATATTCTTAATTTTCATTTTGCACTGAAAAAATTATAGTTCTGGCTACATTTATTTGGTTGTTTTTATTTGCTCTTTTGTTAGTGTGTTTTTGGTTTCTTGTTTTATTCTTCAAGATAATTTTATGGTTTTTATTTTTTACACAATGATAATATTAATCTTACTAATTATTTTTTTGCTTAATCTTTTGTCACTGTTTTTTATTGTTATTATTATTCAGGATAATTTAATAATTTTACTATTTAAAAAGTGATAGTAATAATAATGATGATGACAACTAATTTAATATAAAAAAGTAAACGTGATTCTAGTTGAATGATTAGCCAAGCTGTTAAAACATGCTCAACAATCAATTAGTTTGGTACATAAAACAAACTCATTTTTAATGGATTTTATCAATTATAATTTTTATTATTTACCGATTGAATAATTAGCCAAATAGTTAAAACAAACTCAATAATCAATCAGTTTGCTGTAAAAATATAATGACTCATCTTTAATCCCACAATTAATTAGTTTGTTGTAGAATACAAATAGCTCATCTTTAATTAATATTATCAATTATAGTTTTATTATTTGTCAATTGAATATTTAACCAAACAGTTAAAGCAAACGTAATAATCAACCAGTTCGATATAAAAAACAAAAAACTCATTTTTAATAGATTTTATTAATTATCTGCATATAAATCTGCAGGTGAAGTTGTCTTTTATTTTTAACTTATTTCTATTAAATTTTATTACTTCATGTTAGTATGGAACATAAAAAATTGTTTTATAATTAATTTTTTAATATTATTTAATAAAAATTCTCTCTAGATTAATTATTTTGATAAAACATTTAGCATTATATAAAAAAACTTATATTCTTGATATTTTTTATATTTAAAAAAAAAAATACTTGTAGGGAAGCGTAGTTACAAAAGAGACCCAGCGCGGTTCAAATAACTAGCAATATTTCCAAGAGGGTAGGATACAAAAGAAACCGGACACGTCAGAGCCACAAATCGCATGCTTCTATTATAGCAGACTCGTGTGTCGAGCGTGCTCCTCCTCTTCTTCGCTTTAACCGCCTCCATTTTTGCTTCCAAGTCCAAGACTGGACAGGAACCAAAGACAACATAGCTAACTTCAAACGCTAGCAGAGCAGTAGTTTTTACCAGCACTTTCAGTCATGGCTTCCTCTACCATTTCTCCACACTCCACATCCTTCATCACCGAAAAGGTCTAGACTTTCTATCACAATCTTCTTGCTTTTTACTATTTTTTTTTTGTTCTGGTTTCAGTCAGTGTGCACTCGGTTAGATTTGTTTGTTTTCTGATGCAGAAGGGTCTGGGTTGGTCGGCCTTATCTTCACCATCACCCTTTCCGATTCCCAAATGCAAGAAATCAATTTCAAAGAAAATAGTATCAGTCATGTCTCCTCGGCAATCAGAGCGCAGGCCTGCCACAACTGGATCGGTTAGCTTCTTTTTATCCTGCTTCTCTTTTTTTTCTAGCTATTTTGTTTTGGTTCTGACTGGGTGATGCTTATTTTTTTATTTTTTATTTCCATTGCTGTCTTTTTCATTTTTCCAATACTTGATTTGATGTGTTACTATGATGATGGTTTTTCTCACGGTGATTTTGTAGGTCAAGACTGCGTTGACAATGACAGAGAAAATCTTTGCTAGAGCCTCTAAGAAGCCCCAGCTGATCCCAGGCGAGAATGTTTGGGTGAACGTTGATATCCTGATGACCCACGATGTTTGTGGCCCTGGTTCTATCGGGATCTTCAAGAAAGAGTTTGGACAGGATGCTAAGGTATTCGATTGTTTTAGACTAGCTTTTTTTTGCTTTGCAAGTAGTTCTCGGATTCTTTTTTTGATTTGTTTTATTGCATGTTAAGTTGATAAATTTAAATAGATTTTATGATTTAGCTTGGATTCCCTAATGTGAGTGTAAAACAAGATTTTCATGATACGAGTGTTTGATGCTGCATGAAATACGGAGCCTAACTCTGGAGGCTATGCTTTCTTGAATACTGCATGAAATACCCGACTGATTCAATTTCCATTTCATGCCCTCAAATTCCATTTATTACTTGAGAGGTTTCAATAAATGGCAAATGGTGTTCATTTCTACCCTATTTTTTTCCCAGTTAGCATAATCTTCGAATTAATATTTGAATTCAAGAACTGTCATTCTCAGTATTCCGACCTTCTCTCTCTCTGCTTGTGTTTCTAGTCTTTTTTTGCTGACATCCAAAGTACCCACCTGACTCACTCTTTAAAAATTGCAGGTTTGGGACCGTGAAAAGGTTGTCATTATACCAGATCACTATATATTCACTAAAGATGAGCGTGCAAATCGCAATGTGGATATATTGAGAGATTTCTGCAATGAACAAGATATAAAGTACTTCTATGATATCAAGGATCTTGGTAACTTCAAGGTATATGGTTCAATGACAATATACTTAATTAAAAAATTCTATACATTTAAGTTATGAATTCATGCTTACTGCTATTTTCTGACATTGAATGTGCATATTACTTTGTGACTTTGCAGGCTAACCCCGACTACAAAGGTGTATGCCATGTTGCACTTGCCCAAGAAGGTCATTGCAGGCCTGGAGAGGTGCAATTTTTTGTCCTCATTGAGCTGTCATATTTATCATTTATATTCAAGAAAAACCAATAATCATGCGTTATGAACTTCAGGTCCTATTAGGAACAGACTCACACACATGTACTGCTGGAGCATTTGGCCAATTTGCAACTGGAATTGGCAACACTGATGCTGGTTTCGTATTAGGCACTGGGAAGCTCCTGCTCAAGGTTTGGAAAATTGATCCTTTATTTTGCGTTCTTATTCTTATATTGCATAGGGTGCATGAAATACCTGATCTTACGACCTCACATCTATAGGATCCAGCCCCCCGACCTGTCAATAACCTGATGATTTTGTTTTCTTTTTAGGAAGCAAATTAATTCTATTTGAATTAAGTCATCAACGTGTCCTGTTCATTCCTTGTGTATGTTTTTTAAACTGCAAGTAGTGGGTGCACTCTCTACATTCTTGCACCTGGATGTTCTAGCAGTCTCTACGAGCCATAATTCTCAAAAGCACAAAGAACATGATGCTTGTGAAAACTTAATCAAACTGTTAACTATTATATACAGTTGGTGGTTATTCATATTTTTTGGAATATGAATAAATGCGTTAATTTTGACATTTCTACAAATTTGTGTTCTCATCTGGATTGGATTTATTGTGATATTGCCAACGTCATTTACCTATGATTTTGCTTCTTAAATTTGCAGGTGCCCCCAACTCTGAGATTTGTAATGGATGGTGAAATGCCTGATTATTTGCAAGCGAAGGATTTGATTTTGCAAGTAAGTTAATTTAGGCATTTGTTTCCTTTAAATTGCCAGTAACATATGCTTAAAAATATTACCTTCTGTTTTCTGTATCAATTGTTTGATGTTTGTTGTCACTCTTCAGATTATTGGTGAAATATCTGTTGCTGGTGCCACATATAAATCGATGGAGTTTGTTGGCTCAACTGTTGAAAGTTTAACTGTGAGTAACCTTTGGTATCTTTAGGCGAGCAATATGTGCTTCGGGTTCTATCTGTGCTTGTTAAATTGCACTTCAATTGATTTTTTTACTGTTCTGATTGTTTGTCTTCGATATAGATGGAAGAGCGGATGACATTATGCAACATGGTTGTTGAAGCTGGGGGAAAGAATGGTGTTGTCCCTGCTGACAGCACTACATTCAAGTACCTTGAGGTTTGCCTCGCTGATTTTTAGATGGACTATTATTGCTTGGGTTTTCTTTATTTTCATTATGGATGATATTTTCTTTTGCATGATTCAGAACTATTTTTCCTAGCAAGAGTTTACAATGTTATATTTTGCTATGCACAGGATAAAACGACTCTACCTTATGAACCGGTTTATAGTGATGCACAAGCAAGGTGCGTTTGTGCAAACTACATGTTTGACAAGCGATAATTTCTTATATTCTTAGGGCTCTCGTTTTACTTATTGTTTTAGTTACCCTATGATGGTTTGAGAATACATTTCTGACCGAGTTCCATCCCATCCATTTATAAATTGAAAAAGGTTTTGAAAAATTCTGTCTGATGAAACTACCTTAGACAATCAAAGTATTGAATCATTTTTAATAGTTTTTTTTTGGGTGGTAAATTGGGGCTTTCCCAGCAGAAAATAGTGTCAAGAATCTCTACCTCGTCTGGTTTTCTGGTGACTCTAAAATGGGATCTATAAAATTAAAACAAAATGCACTCATATATGTACTGCTTATAAGAAAATGGTCATATATCAAAACTCTGCTTAGATTGTGGATCAATTTTTTCTATAATCATGTTCAGTAATTAACTAAATAATCTAACGTAATCAAATTTTATAATTTGTGATATGGATATTTAAAGCTATGGCAGTGGGAATATATAGATTGATTTGACATTTTTTTATCTTTGTATTTAACTTTAGGTAGTCAGTGGTATAATTTGGTCATTTAGAAACTCTTATGCTGATTTGAAAAAAACTGAAAGGTCATTGAATACTATTATTTTTTCTGCAGGATCATGACATTAACTTTATTATTGTAATAGGGAGTCACTACTAGAATATTGATAAAATGTTGTGTTATGATTTTGGTTTTCATTTATAGTGATGGCATGTTTCTTGGATTGTAGATTTCTTTCAGAGTACAGATTTGATATCTCAAAATTGGAGCCATTGGTTGCAAAGGCAGGTGATTTTTTCTATGTTTGAGTTATGGATTCTTGTCTCTCTCTCATTATTTACAGTGGGGGACCAAAACTTTGATGGACCTATATTGATTCTATCACAAAAGCTGTTATTATCTCTTAGTTCTTGGAGATTTCTTTTGTACCATTGAAGAAGTGATGTAATGTTATATTTTTGCAGCCTCATTCTCCTGACAATCGTGCTTTGGCAAGAGAATGCAAAGATGTCAAAATTGACAGAGTATATATTGGATCTTGTACTGGTGGAAAAACTGAAGATTTTATGGCTGTAGCCAAAGTTTTTCTAGCTTCTGTAAGAGCCATATAACTATATATTTATTTTATGATGTTATTGCCGCTGGACTGTTGGTTTGTTATTTCAACGCAGCATAGAGTTAATTGAAGCAGCAACCGAGGAAGAAATTTAGCTTTTACTTTTACAGTAATTTCAATTTGATTTGGTAGGACTCTACTTGTGTGGGCCTAATAACCATGGTCAATAAAAGTATAAATTGCATCTTTATCCTTCGGTTGATATTGATTCCTAATTAGTTGGCTTAGTTGTTTTATCCTCTTAATTTATGGATAGTGGGGTATAAATCAGTGCAGTTCCTACTGTGGTTATCTGGTATTTTTGTTGAATCTAGATTTTTTTTTTTAATTTTTTATTGAGTTCTAAGTTAGCCACTTATGGCTCATTATTTGTAGTTTTGATCATAGACAGCAAAGAAAATTTTGTGTCTATAAACAACCCCTCATGTACTGTATTCTAAATTTAACTCCTTGCAAGTGCTAGTAAGCTTTTCTCTGCCCCTCATCTATAAGAATTTGAGTATCTTTCTTCCTCCACAGTATAATCATTTCTGATGGCTAAGCTGGGTTGTCACGATGTAAAATTTGAATATCATTGTTCTTTCATACTCATTTTTGCTTGCTAATTTGTATGGTTGTGGCATGCAAATGTGCTTGGGCAAAATTGGCAGGAGTTAATAGTTCTGAGCATTTGATTTAGGGTAGTGTGGCAGTTTAATATTTATTGCAAATAGCAGTGTGTTTTACACTGAGATTCGGTTTCACCCTTGCATTGGTTCCATCCCCTCTTCTTAGACTTGATTTATCCTCTCTTTTTGTCCAGGGTAAAAAGGTCAAAGTTCCCACATTCCTTGTCCCTGCTACCCAAAAGGTTTGCATTGCATATTAACTGTCTTCAAACGTGTGGAGTAATTGTAGAGTACTTTGTTATACATGTAACATTAATATTCATCCATAAAATTTACAGGTCTGGATGGATGTCTACACTCTCCCAGTACCAGGATCTGGTGGCAAGACTTGCGCCCAGATTTTTGAAGAAGCTGGGTGTGACACGCCTGCAAGTCCTAGCTGTGGAGCCTGTTTGGGAGGCCCTAAAGACACTCATGCTCGCATGAATGAGCCTATGGTAAGTTAATGTTTTTCTCCTTCTGGTACATCTTAGTAACAGGAATAGGTTGACCATTCTGCCTTTCTAGAGTTTCTTTCCTGCCTCCACTAAATAAGCTCTTGAACATAATGTGCTGGAGAATTGTGGCCATGGCCTATACCTACTGGTCATGACCTGCGTGTGCAGTTCCAGAATCAATTGTGACAGTTGATTAGCAGATATGTCCAGATCATTCCTAGATTCCTCGTGCTTTCAGGCTTTAATCACCGGCTTTAATCACCTCATAGGATCTACTCCATCGCCTCAGCCTCAAAACATGTGTTTTTTCTGTTCTAGTTCCAATCTAGTGGCTACCATAATGGATTCAACAGATCACACCAACTTTCTGAAAATGGGAGGCTATGCTGGACCACATCTATAATCAGTTAACTACATGGGATTTGAAATGTGATGGAGACTAATAACTATAGGATCATACAAACCGCCTGAAGAAAAGCTTTAACTGATTATTAACCTGTTTAGGTCTTGCTGGATTCCAAAGAACAATTGAAGTGTGATGCTGAAAATAGCATCCTTTTTCTTTCTTTTCTTTCCCTCAAATCATCCTGGACAAGACTGTTGGGCTGTCGGATATATAAATCTAGTTGATTATTTGACCATTCCACTAGAAGTTACTCTTATACATCTCTAATTGTTGTGTACCATGTGTACTTATACGTTATATATTGACCGGGAAAGATTGAGGGAGGCATTTATGATATTCAGATATTCTGTTAACTCCTGCGAGGGCTTTTGTCATTACAGGTCTGCGTCTCGACAACAAATAGGAACTTCCCTGGTCGGATGGGACACAAGGAAGGCCAGATATATCTTGCCTCTCCTTACACGGCTGCAGCATCTGCTTTGACTGGTTTTGTCACTGATCCAAGGGAGTTCTTGCAGTAGGGCATTGATGTCATGTTTTGTACACAAACTGCACTGTAATTTAGTAATGGGGGAGAATAAATAGCTGGTGCTATTCCGAGTCCTAAAATTTCTAGCATGTCTCAATCGGTATGCTGCTTGAATGGATCATGTTTACTTGAGCATTTTAAAGAAGTTTTGTACTAGCGATTGTAGCAAGGATGGAATATGTTGCTTATCATCTATTAGTACTGAGGGCTTGCAGTACTAGCTGTTATTTTACTTTGAGCAAACCACTCTTTAAGGTTAGCAAACCATTATTGAAGGATGATTGATATTGTGTTTTAAAAATGATTTAAAATTTTTATTTTAAATTAAAGTTTTTTGATTTATTTAGATTGTTTTGATATGTTAATATTAAAAATATTTTTAAAAAATAATAAATTATTTTAATATATTTTTAAATAAAAAATATTTTTAAAAATAATTTCTGACCATACTCAACCTGTGATAATTTTATTTCTTCAAAAGGCCAAGGTAAGTGAACATCACTTTATATATATATAAATCATCATTATTTGTCATGGAAAACACTTGGACAATGATGGTTGGACACAAGGATGTTAAAATTATGATTTTGACATGATATAAAATTAGTTTATAAACTTGAATTGTAAAATTATATGTAAAATATTTTTATATAAAAAGTATAAAATTACAGTTAAATTATGTAGGTAAAAAAATTAAAAAATTATAAGTAATATTTTCAAATAAAATACATCACAAAATGTCATTTACTTGGTAAAAATTATCACTTACTAAAACCATCTCCCTTCTTTACTCCAATACCAAAATCAATTAGAAACTAATACAAATACACGTAAAATGTATCTCAGGAGTAGTAATAGGATTGTTTCCAGATCTTCTGCTATTAAAAACAACAACATGCCACCCTTTATTTCTTGTTTTAATTAACATGTCTTACGTATGAATCCTCACTAATAGAAATTATACTGAAGATGTATTAGTAGTTTCCCTCAAATTGATGTTCATTGTAGTGATAAAATCATGATCCTCAACACAAATATACATAAATGAGAAGAAAAAAAATGATTCAAAGAGAGAAATCAGGACACAAGTCACAAATACCATGATAAAATCTCCACAGTTCACTATGGTCCTTAAAACCCAGCTTTCCTTTCATTTCTTTCTCACAGACACAAGTCACAAACATCCAGCTTTGTGAGATTTAATTTTGGTGAGAGGGTGTGAGATAGGAGCTTCGATGACAAGTCCTCTGCTCACTTGTAGAAGCACAAAACATTCAAAAATTTCATGAAAGCTTTGATTTTTTTCCAGTGTTTTACTACAGAGAGCATGCTTGAATTAATACCTGAAACTCGTAAGACTTAACCAACCTTGTGATTGATGAGAGGTGATGACAGCGACAAATGAGAGGTGACGATGGAGACGAGCTGAGAGAAGAGGGCGACAATTTTAAAGGATTGGGGAAAACTGGAAAAGTTTGAAATTTTGAATTAATTCAATTTGTTAAGTTAAATAACATGGCTTTAGGGATTTGCCGAGGATCATAAAATCGAATCAAACCGATTTGGTTTGATTTTATGAGTTAAATCAATTTTAATGATTTTATCTTGATTTTAATGAGATCTGATTTTTCTACTGATTTTATGAGTTAACTCGTGATTTTCACTACAATAACTGAACATGAACATGTTATGATGGAACTTGGAGGATTAGCTTAACACGTGGTTATCTGGGCATGGCTATTATTGTGACATGCAAGACAATATCAATGGGGTTAGCTTGAAACCGTTGAACTGCTTTTCATGTAGATCATGCATGGAAGGCAAAGATCATTTGGCCCCATATGCTTCCCAGGAATAAAATGAGTCAATTTATCACTTAATAGTTCGTCCAGCAATCATCCATGACCACTTCGTAGCCTGTTGTTGCTCCCCGCATTTATTTCTTTAGATTTTGAATGTTGTTTCGAATCTCTCTTTTCATGTTTTTGAATTGCATGGATGTGCTATTTTTTAATAATAAAATATTATTTCTAAAAAGAAATAATTTTTACTGCAATATCACTATTTTTTTATTAAATTCGAGGAAATCTCATTTTTTAAAAAGCATATCTTGTGTGTCCAAATAAACGAGTAAAATCCTTATTGTTCTATATTTTTATAAAAAATATATGTCCTAACTTGAATTTAAGACCTGTTGTATAAATTTCAATTCTTTATTATTGCGCCACACTCCTTAATATAACTAAATTCCCTCTTAATAGAAATACCAAATGATGGACACTGTATGCAAAAAGTATTATAAAAACATGCATCAAATGTAATGATACACTTGTGCTCAATTTAAATGTCTCAGCTCTCAAATGGACATAATTGTTCATAAGATTGCAGTGGAGCCAGTATGCACATATATACATAAAAAAGATGCTATTAGTACGATTGGAAAGCTTTCCAGCTGTAGGGTTCCAAGACTATTATTAGTCCTGTTTTGCTTGGTGTTCTTCTCCATATATGATGACAAAGGTTAGGGAGACAAGAGTGAAAGAATGGACCTGAAATGGCGGGTCAGTAATTTATACTTCATGGCCTGGTTGAGAAAAAGGTTAAACAGTCTTCTCCATAAATGCAGACATCTTTTCACTTTACTCTGCAACTTATGGGAACCAGCAAGAAAATCCCCACAACAGTTGTGAGAGCCAAGAACGAACTAAGCACGAGCCCTTCCACTGATGAGGATTTTCATGAAAAGTTGTAGTATACAGTTGTCCCTTAATCAATTACTATTTATAAAGGAAGGTCAATAAGCTAATGGATGGCACTATTCAATCAATTTAGAAATCTGCAGTCAAGATCAAAATGATTGGATAATCTTAGACGTCAAGTTTGTCTCAATTTTTGGAGCAAAATCTCTCACCCCAGATTTCACTTGTTGGCATATATGCACTTGAACCCAGGTCCTTTGGTTTCTAGTTCTTTTTCTGTTTTCTTCTCCTTTTTCTTTCAATAATAGAATCACTCCATCAACTTGTTCCTGCCAAAAGTTCATCATGGGGTGATGTTTTTCCTTGTAAAGGACAGGACAAGACTCCAAGCGAGGTTCATCATGAACTAATATTTTCCCCTTCGAACAAGAGAAGTCTTTCACCGAAGACTGCAACTGAATTATTACTAAACATGCTCTACGTCATCTACTGGTGAAATTGGTGCTGCAGCATTGTTTTGGTCACGTGAATTTCAGACTAACCAGAAGAAAAAACTAAATTTACATGATGTATTTTATTTCCAGGTAAAATTCGCCTCGCTGTTTCAGTAAAAAATCTCATATTTCTTTGACCATTTTCCTCTCTTGTCGAGCTTCCATAATGGAAGATAATTCCAACCACTTATTCTTAGCCACCCTCTTAATTTCTGCCAAAACTGAAACAGTTCAGAGAAGGTGAAATCTGTTGACCAGCCCATTTCTGGTTAAGTGAATTAGGATTGCTGTGCTTGAAAGAACATGATGAACAGAAAATATCATCTGCTGTATAATTGGAAGAAAAGTGATGGTGGAATTTACTGTGGTTGGTTGCACGCCAACTATCAGAATTGCGTTTTGCAGGTTCAACTATCAAGTAAGATAGCCGCACCAGTTACTATGAAGGTTAGAGTAACGTGAAAAGAGGACGTTTTAGTCGCATAGAATTAATCATCGCAGTTATGCCAAACCGCAGGCATACAATCAATGGATTAAAGTATAAATATGCCAAAAACATGGCCGACCTAACCATGAAAAATTTCAAGCATCAAACCACACAAACACTAAACTGAGTCCACTAAATTTCAGCAAACTCCACTCTAGATATCAAGTACTCTCATATTTACAGTATGAGAAGCAGTCAAGTGTGAGATGCCGGTATGGCAGCACCACATAAGATGAAAAAAAAGAAGATAAAATGAATATCGCCTACAAAAACCAAAAACAGCTAGAACCAGATACTGGTTCAGAAAAAACCCGAAAAAACAGTAAAAAGAAGGAACATTCTTAGCAAAGTATTCTGATTCATCAACTTCTCTACTTTGTCTTCTGTTTCCAAGCGGTGAGTGTCTCCATATTACAGGAGTTTAAAAAGACGAGGCAGCAGCGGCTAAACAGGCATGCTTCTTTGTTTCTCATTCCTATCCTGGAGTCTTGGAGCTGCAATCAATAAGCAGTCTTAGATTGTTAGGAGAAGCAAAAATAAGTGGGAAAAAAACTAGGAAGCAAACACGGAACAGCTGATTGAAAATTTTGCATACCAAGTCCATTGGCCTCCGAGGTCTTCATGATTCGAAGCCTTTTTACAGAGGTGAGGAACATCCTGGGAAAAAAATGAAAAAGAAACCACGCAAGAGCATTAGAAATTGAACAATTCAACTGCGCAATTTTTTTCCTATTCTGACAGGAAGGGTTGATAGGTTTCTCAGGAGTTCTGCATACACTCAGTCAACCTGGTTAAACTACTGAGGATTGATGAGAAATAATACATTGCAGCAGATGGAACTAAATGTCTTGATCCATATTTATCTAGAAAAAGCGACATGTTGCAGAACATGGTATCTAAAAATTAGTAATATGAATTTACAGTTGATGATAGTTGCGTACCCCCAAGGAACATCTCCGACAAGCATCCAGTCTCCCTCTTTATCTTCATAAGTGAGCACAAACTCAGACGACCCGTCCAATAGTTTAGAGGGCTTTGAAACTTGTTGCTTCTCCCCACCTGATACTCAATACAAAACCAGCAAGTCAGTATAAGAATACATCAAAATATACAGTACAGATACTGGCATATAGATAACAAAGCTACTTTTTCTCATGTTTTTGAAGCAATCAAACGTGTACAATGATGTGCTTATTGTCATTTGCAATGTAAGTTACACCAAGTTTATCGCCAGGATTTTTATAGGCAGGGATTCTGTGTACTCGTATAATTTGCACTGCAATTGATTATAAGAAATCCGTGGTGGGAAATAAAAGATCAAACCCGAGCTTCAATTCGATTTCAAAATTAAAATAGAGAAAGAGAGGCCACCGACTCACCAATGGAGTTGATAGTTGTGGTGGACCTGAGGAACATTTCCTCTAATGCCTGGGCTAATGTCTCATAGCAAGCATGAGCATTCAAATCTACCTTCCTTCCGATTGGAAGTCCATCCATATTAACCTTGACAAATCCAAGATGCCCCTTTTCATTACCAGTAGCATTGTTCTTGTTACCGTTACAGATTTTCTTCTTCAAATTCTCCTTGGATTTATCCTTCTCACCAATTCCCTTGTCTTCTTCAGCTCTTGCCGCCTTTGCTTGGTTCACCAAGCTATTCATCCGATAAGCCCTTATAGGAGGCCACCCCACAACCTGACTGCTCCCAGAAAGCAATTTAATATAATCAGAAATTTAAACCACGAAAGGAGAAATTAATGAACCATGAAGGGAAGAGATAAAGTTTGCTCAGACAAATAAATTCCCTATAAGCAAGCAATATACATTAACAAAAACAATATTTAAATTTTCCTTTCATGTCAAAGAAGGAGAAAGGGCATAAACATGGATAAATCAGGAAACGTAGGCAAATAAGAAAAAAATATTATCAACTAGGAAACAAACAGGCACAAGGGAAAACAACTAAACAAGGGACGATACAACACACCGAGTTCTAGTATTGTAAAAGAAGCAATCATTTACAAAACGACCTGCTTAACAAAATATAGAAGCAAGCAACGGGGGGAGGATAAAGAAAAACTGAAACTTTATGCACATATATTCAGTTCTATGATGGAGTGGTAAGAAAATAAGAAACCCCCTAGGCCAGAGAGAAAAGAAAAGAAAAATACTATTAGACACAACAACAACATATAATCACCAGGAAAGAAAATACTGTCAAAATATGCAAATTTCACCTGACGTTTCTAGTAACTGAACAAAGTAGATTCAATCTGAAGAAAAATAACATATAACAAGGAATGGAGTCGCCACCTGCCAGCAGTAGGGGATCCACCCTGATCATGGGAGACAGAGTCAGCAGCTCTCTTAGTCCCAGAAACAGCACCAACAGCACAAGTAGAAGGCATAGAGTTGTTGTTGTTGGGCCTGTGAGGCTGAGAGACCACCGAAGGAAAGTCCTTGGCAGTCAAGATTCTACCACACTCACCCCATGCATTTGCCTTACCCTTTCCTCCTCCTCCACCACCACAACCACCACCACCACCAAGACTCAGCCCCAGACCCAACTCTAGCTCAGCTTCCACTGGATATGAACTTGCCTCCGTCTCGACCACCTCCACTTTTGACAGTGTGGACTTATTTGTGGAGGCCCCAGAAGAACCACCGCCACCAAGTAAACCAAGACAACCTTCCATCATCAAGATACAGTCTTTGAATTTTCAATATTCAAGAAAAGGTTAAAGAAGTGTGGTTTTTTAAAGAGAAGAAACTAGAATGCGTTACAGTACAGGAGACAGGGAGAAAAATACCAGGCACCAGCACTAGAAGTACAGGAATAAGGAGGGAATGGGGGGGTAAGTTGTAGCTAGGGGTGGAAGGAAGGTGGTGGAGGAAGTGATGACCGTGGGGCCATATGTCTGCTAGTGCGCCCAGCACTCTCAACACAGGTCCACAACACACTGTCAATTTTTCTTGACATGATCATCATGTCTCTTTAGAATCTGATTTCTCTGTTGGTACACAAAATTAAATGAAGAATTCCCACCCATAACAATAAAGAAAAACATTTTTTTTAATTAATCATTTCAATTTATTTTTTAATTTCTTGAGAGGAGACCTTTTAAATAGACTAGGATATAGATGCCTTCAGTTATAAAAATAAAATATTATTCATGAAATCTGGCTACTTGAGAGTGAATTTATCAGTTTATTTGACAAAACAAAAGCCTTTTTTTCTTGCAGAAGCCTTTCTACAAGTTTAGCATTAGTTCTTGAGCAAACCTTTTATCCGGGAAAGAAGTGATCTATGTTTTTTCTCAAAAAAGAAAAGAAAAGGAAATCATCACCAGAGGCATAGCTACTGTATTCTTCGGCTCTCTCATATCCAAACAGCCTCCGTGGCAGCAAACAGTAATAGTATGCTAAACGCTCTTTCTTTTTTATTATCATAGAATATAGTAATTTTATATAATATATATAAAAATAAGATATCAAAATTCTCAGAACTAAATAGTACAGCAACTACAACTAGCTAATAAAAATACCAAACAAAATAACCAGCAATAATATTGAAATATAATCCTTCAAGTCCAATCGATTTATTGGCGAACATTAATTTAAATCTTAGATTATTTTTTTTACCAAGATTTTTGTTTCAACTCACATACACAGATTAAATATCAATGACTACAGATAAAAGATAGAGAGCCTTTGGCTTAATTGGGTTTTTTGTGCAGCAGAAAAGGAGTGTATAACGTCTGATTAAAACTAAGAAACGGGTAACAGACCATAATGATTCTAATTAATCTGTAGTAATTTTCTCAGGAAAATCATAATGGACGCCAAATTCGATAAGAATTCTTAGAAAAAAGTTGCCAAAATGTAGACGATGATAATTTAATGACTCTTGATTAAAGAACAAACCGAGACTTTAATTTGAGCTTAGGTGTCTCTTAGCTTTAATGTAAAAGCATAGGTTGTAGTCTAAAGTTTGAGTCTTTTTACAAGCAAAAGCATATACAAATCTCTACTGGGCTATACAGCTTCCTTCTTCCTATGTGCTGTCTACAATTTCAAGGACAAGCGGCACCAACCCTTGTTTTAGAAAGTTGAGACCTAAGATCAGATGCATTGTCGATGGACACAATAGGGCTGCCTGTACGCGTGTATATATATATATATATATGTAGAGAGAGAGAGAGAGAGGGAGGGAGGGAGGGAGAGGCCCGGAGGGAGAGGGGGAGAGAGAGAGGTGTGCCTGCATCATCATTAACAGTGAATATTATAAACAAAAGAAAATCACAACCTAATCCAAGGTTGAAGAATCGAATCTGCATATTTTATTGATGTTACCTGACGCAATGTCACCGGGTGGTGAACCAATCTCAGAATATTATAGAGAGAGCCAGTGTCTGGTTGGCGTATCCTTCGTATTTCCGGTGAAATGCAAGCCTGTGCATGCACGGATCCTGACGACAAGAATACGTTAATCATTTTGCAGTTTTTCTTCTATATATTCACTCATGATTAGTTTTTTATTTTCCGTCTGGTATATAGACAAGCAATTAATTAATCATATATAATTAGAAAATTAACATTATACATTTTTATGCATACACATTTAAAAATATCAAACCACAATATTTATTTATATCAAAATTAAAATTCAGATTCCTCGTTGGATTTATGAAGAAAATGCGAACTTATTCACACACTTACATATCCACGCACATGCATGCAAAGGTAAATCATTTTTTTTATGAGAGAAAATCTTATTCCTGAAAATTATATTTTGTAAGTTTAAATGAATAAATAAAACTTGATTGTTTTAGGTTTTTACAAGAGATGCACGTTTTTATTTTAATTTGAGACTTGCTATGCAGATCATTAATTCTCTATTATCATATCACATCCCTACGAGACAAGATAGATAAATCATTTTGCTATTCGATAATATATGTTTTTCCTTTGCATCCAAGTATTAGGTTTTTTTTTCTTTTTTTTTAAAAAACGGATGTGTATATAGGTTAATATAAATCTAATAGATAAATATTCTAATATATCCCATCACAAATTGTACGCTAATTAAGAGCATGTTTGACCTTGCATTTCAAAAATACTTTAGAAAAAATTTGAAAATTTTTTAGTTTTATTTTCTACTTTAAATTATTTTTTTGGTGTTTTTAGATCATTCTGATGTGCTAATATAAAAAATAATTTTAAAAAATAAAAAATATTATTTTAATACATTTCTGAATAAAAAACATTTTAAAAAACAATCTCAACCACACTTCAAAAAAAACACTAATATAATTAACAAACAGTTCGGAATCATGTCAAATTAATTCAATTTACATAATTAAATCAATTTTTGTGTTTAAAATTCTTTTTAAAATTATTGATTTAAAACCTAAATGGAATTCGATTTATAAAAAAATAAAATAAAAGGTTACAAAGAAACCATTTAATTTTCTATAGCAATAATTTCTCTTAGAACTAGCATTCTAAAAATACACACCACTGAATTATTATTTTTATGTAAGAAAATTTTATTTTCTATAATAGTATTTTATGGAATACATGCTTTAACTTGAACTTAAGACTTGTTCTGTAAATCAGAAACTCTCTACCATAACACCATGTTTTATTCCGGAAAGTAATTTCAAAACCTATCCTCTCTTTTTTGTCTCTCCTTACACCTTTTTCACTATTATCATTATCTATAACTTATCTTTAAAAGTTAAAAAATAAAGAAGTTGAATGATCTTTAAAAGCAAAAGCATATATATAATAGCAAAATGGTTTGTTTATTCTGTCATCGTGACTGTGACGTGACAATAAAAGACTTGCGATTTGCATGATAGGTCTCTAGTTCGAGTTAGAATATACATAATGTATAAAAATCTGAAATAATCAGGATATGAGTCGCTCATCTAGATTTATAAAATATATTTTCTAATAATAGAGTTTTATTGGATCCAAAATAAATGGTTTATCTTAGATTTATAAATATATTTTCTAATAATAGTGTTTTATTGGATCCAAAATAAATGGTTTATCTTTGTATGCATGTGCGTGGATATGCAAGTGTGTGAATAAGTTAGCATTTTTCTTCATAAATCCAACCAGGAATCTGAATTTTAATTTTGATATAAATAAATATCGTGGTTTGATATTTTTAATATATAGTTTAATAAAAAGTAAATTAAGTTATTTGTACAGTTGGAAATGGAAGGCAGGGAATTAATTAAGTGAAATAAAAATTAATTAGGATGGCAAATCTAAAGATTAGGCAAGGCAAGAGGTTGTCTGATACAAGGAACAAGCCGACAACGTGGGAGCCAATCCACGTGCCTCCAAACTACCACCTGATGCCACGTCAGTAGACAGGGTACGCGGCTGGCCGGGGGATTTAGGAGGAGGTTTTGGGACCAGAATGCCCTCCTTCGCGTTTCTCAACCCTGCATAGCTCGACACTTTTTGTCACAAGCTTGTTAAGGAGTGGGATAACTACAAATCAGTCCCCTTTCTATATAGAAATTACGAACCAGTCTACAATCTTTGTTTCTTGTTTTCTTCTTCTCAATTTTCAATCATTTATGGCTTGTTTGGACTAATTCATGCTATAGTTGATTTCAACTATTTAATTAGATCGAATTAATTAATTAATTAATTTTTAATTTTAAATAGCTTTTAAAATTATGGAATTCCTTTTATTTCAGTTATTGAAAATAAACTATTTACCCCACTTGCTCTATCCTTAGAAAACTTACTCCAATCACATGTGTGTGTGATAGAAGGGCGTTAGTAAGATTAATTCTAAAAACGATCACATCCATAAATTATATACAAATGAATTCTTTTTAATTACTATAAATGTTAATTTACATCATTTATAAAAAAAAAAACATGTTATATATATTCAAATCTTAACTCATTTCCGAAATAAAAATAATATTTGAATATTTCTAAATTTCTAAATAAAATTTTTTAATACAAATGAGAATCAGGGGACAAAAGGGATATTTGGCCAAACATTTGAAAATTTTTTATTTTTATATTTTATGTTAAATTAATTTTTTTAATATTTTAAAATTATTTTTATATAAAAAATAATTTTTTAAAAATAAAATAAAAATTATTTTAATATATTTCTAAACTTAAAAAAACTTTTAAAATAACTTATCACACTTCAAAACAGCGTAATATTCTCTCTTAAACTGCAGCTGCGTATGTTATTCACTCAAAACTTGAGTTGGAAGTTTTCCTTGCATATTCCATGATCTCAAAGCTTCATTATTTTGCAACCAGTAGAGGGCCAGGAGTGGTACTGGCAGCCACCTTTTGGGTTCGTGTTCACAGAATGAAGGTGGGAGGGCAGAGGAGGTTAGGGCGGATGGGTGGCTTAATCTAAACCTAGGGATCGGCCATTGAAATGATGACTCGATACGGAAGGTTGCTTTTGAGATGGCCCCAGAAATGTGGGAGAAAGGGAGGGCTTCCAAAATGAGTAGATTCATCTTTCTGCCTTTTTTAATCTGAGGCCTCCGTCTACATGGTTGCTATCATTTCTCCCCCACGCCTCCTTCCTCCTCCTCTTCTTGCCTGCCGCCTCTTTCACAGTTGTTAAACCAAACCACTCTCTCTTTTGCCTCACTCGCTTTTCTTTTTTTCCAATTCCTTTAATTTTTCTGATTTTTATAGGACAATTCTTATTTTTATTTATATATCTATATTATAATTTTTTTAATTGAAAATTTATTTTTATTTAATTTAACCCTTTAATTTTAATTTATACTGATAATTATTTTAAAATTATTTTTTAACAATAATTTATTAAAAATATAACGATAAATTATTTAAATTATTATTTTTATTGTTATTATTACATTTGAAAGTAAGCAATGAAAATAAGTTTTTGGAAAAAAAACAAAAATAATAAATATATTTTATTTTTTTATTTTGATCCTTATTTTTTTAATTTTTTACTATGTTTTAAAATTTTAATTTTTTCGATCGCTTTTAATTTTTATCCTTATTCATGCTTTTAGTTTTAATTTTGATTTTTATCAAATTTTTTTGAGGGTTTGTTTTTATTCAATTCAATCTCGAAATTTATTTTATATTAGTGACTATTTTAAAATTAATAATTCGTTTTTCTCTTTGTTTTAAAATTGATGGTCCATATTTTTTGTCTTTTTTTATGTATTAATGCCTATTGTTACAAAAAAAAAAAAAACTGATAATGACAATAAGAAATTTGGATTTAAAATTTTATGGCAAAAATCAGTTTGTTATAAAAATCAAATAATTTGTCTTTAATTAATAGCTTGTTATATAAAATAAATAACTAATCTTTAATAAATTTTGACAATATTTTTTATTGGAATTCAAAGCAAATAACAAAACACAAATAACTAATATATATATTATAATCTAACTAAAGAAACAACAAAAATATTGGTTCGAAGATATATATTGACAGTGTTTTATATTATATTAATCATTTTTAAATGTATTTTAACTGCAAATATATTAAAACAATATATTTTTTATTTTTTAAATAATTATTGTTATTTAATAAATTAAAATGATAACAAAAACACTAAAAATAAAAACATTATCTGCTAATAGAAAGAAATAAAAAAAACTACCAGCAATGCACACAATGCATTGTTTTTTACTAGGCCTGAACAACACCTAAGCGAAACTGTATAGGAGAGCTGGGAAGCCCATCCTCGCAAACAATGCTAACAGTTTGTTTGGTCTATGTTTTTTTTTTTTTTTTATTATTATTATTGTTTTTTTTTTAAATAAAATAATAAAAAAATATAAAAAAAATGTTTGAAAAAGATTTAAAAAACGAATTATTTAGATTTTGATAGTACAATGTAGCTTTTATTAAAGAAAATTAATTTAAATATACATTAACTTTTATTTCAAATAACAAAGAAAATAATTAATGCTATTATTTTTAGAGATGGGAAGCTTCTTATTTTATTTAAAAGACAGAAAAAATACTAAATAAATTTAAATAATAAAATTATCAATGCTGCATACTTTATTTTAGTATACCGTTTGATATTAATGATTAAAAAAGTATTATATGATTTTATTTTTATTTTTTTCTACTTATATTACAGTAGTAATTAACTTAAATCTAAATAACATAACAATAGATTATCGAATAATTGAATGATTAATATTTAAATCTAACGACATAATGCAGCACTCACAACATGGTTAAATAAGCTGTAAAATAATGTCTTATAATAAAAATAAATTATGAAATTTAGTTATCAATGTACTCCATGAAATTGAAAAAAAAAATTAAAATAAAGATAAAAAATAAATATTAGTTAATTTGTCAAATCTGTAACTCATAATAAATAAATAAAAATAAATAATAAAGTGTATTGAGGAGAGGATGAAATTACAAATTTTGCCCGAAAGGTTGATTTTGATTCCATCAACTTGACTTTCTAATGATTCCCCACATCTGATACATGATTTTAAAGGAGAGGAACTACAGTAATGATACTTAGCATGGATCCTGAAACATTTAGTTTTACCAGGCCTGCTCGATTAATACTGAAGACAACAGCAAAAAACTCTTCAAATTTGACAGATTGCAGAAGAAAATCGGATAGAAAGAGAGAGAGAGTGTTGCGGGGTGATTGAAGTTCATAGCAGATTGAGAGCAATGACATAAAGATTTTATGCAGACGAAGCAAAGTGAGAGCATTCCTGGCCAGCAGAAAATATGATCTGAAAGCTAGCATTGCTAATTTCAGGAATGGAAGGTGACGAGATTCTCGTATACAGTCAACGACAGAATTTCTGTAGCAAAAAGCTGTTTTTAACTGATCGGATTATCAAATCACGGGAAAAAAAAATGATCCGATCAGTCACTCAGGTAAATTTAAACAGTGTACCTCAAATTATCCATGGAATGGCTCCGAATCCCCTGCCCTGTGTTTTTCCTCCTGGGAGGGCCGCCACATACAATTGAACACTCCAAACCGCAAAATACACCGAAGCAAGAAAACGTGCCATCATCATCCGCGTGCTTGTGTCGTTTAACAACTTTGCTTCCTTTAGAAGTGCCACTGGCAGGAAAACTTGAGATATCACTGGCATCATAAACTGGAGGAAGCTCTGTCCTCCATCTTTCTAGTTTAGATCGAAGACCTTCCATGCTTCCATCCAAGCTCATTTCGCCGATTATCTCGCTGTCTGTCTCTTCGACGCGGCGATGTTTGTTTCTTGCAATTGCTGCCGCCACCTCTGATGCTGATGGCCCCAATTCTGATCCGGTAATAACTGGCTTGCTCACAAAATTTCCCTTTTTTAGAGTTGCATACCTGAAGTTGTTGTTCCTTGGAGAACCAAGATCCAACCCTGTAAATTTTGGTAAGGGTTTCAGAATGTGATCCAATTCGGTTGATTTGGTATCTGTTTTTGTCAGTGATTCAGAGCTTATCGAGGCTTTTCCTAATGCCCCATTTTCGTCCTTCCTGACAATCTCCGAGCCACTTATCAAGGAACTAGCCTTTGATCTCCATTTTTTATTCTTCTTCTCCAGTTCCGATCCGCTGATCATGGAACTAGCTTTTGATCTCCCTTTATGGTGCATCTCCCTCTCATCTACTTCTGACCCACTAATCATGGAACCACCCTTCCCTTTCATTATCATTTTTCTCCTTGCCATCACTATTGACCCGAACATGGAACTGGAATCACTCTTCGTACGTCTTAATTCAGGTTTTGGAAGCCATGGAAGCAAGAAGGAATTGGAATGAATACCACTACTTTTATCATCAGAATCATCCTTATGATGATTCAACTCCTCTTCACCCATAAGCTGACGATACCCAACGGCGGATACGCTTATCTGGGAATATAATGGCATGCTTCGCATCGAGCTATCAAGAAGCGCCACGCCAATGTTAAGAATCCCCTGGGGGCGTCCTGATGGTCGGCGGACCTGGAGGGCACCAAAGCGCATCCCAAGCTGAAATTGTTTGTGATGGTGGGGACGTGGCGGGGGAATCAGGTTCCCAACAATCACACGGACGGTGCCAATATGAATGTCACGAAACCAATGAAGGGCGTAGATTTGAATCATGACAGCGGAGGTGTCACCATGGAGGAACCTGTCATCAACGCGGAAAACAAACTTGTCATTCCAGGTGGGATTGTTGCATCCCTCGGAGTCGACTCTTGTCGAAAGTCTCCGGTCAGGGTGAACCCATGCAACTGCATAGGTTTTCATCTTTCGTGAGACCTTGGCGAGATCCTGTGCAGAAATAACATTGAGTTCCAAGAGTTGAAAGGGTGACAGGATCATACGAGACATTGTAATGATCAAAACAATTGTTGGTGCTGCAGTGATTGTAATGGAGATTTAAAAAAAGCCTCCAGAGTGTCGTCCAGGGAGAGGACGACAAAAGGAGGGTTGGCATCAAGCGGACAAGACCTCCTCAGGGAAGTTGCATCAGGATCTGGTTTCTTGTCTTCATGTGTTTTTATTCTTATTTTTTGGTATTATTTCCTTCTCTCCCTCATTGGCTGAGGGTTGTAAAACCTGCGAAACAAATGGGATGATGGTCCGTCGATAACCGGGTCTTGTTTTTGGCCTATGAACACAGCAATCACGAATTCGAAAAGACAAAGTTTTTCATTTTTAGTAAGATTAAATTTGTTAAAATAATGAGTTGATTTTTAAAATTTTATAATTTTATAAGTAAATATATATTTACATACTAAATCAGATTAAATTTAAAAACTAGTAAAATCAAACTTGACTCGTATAAAATTGATAAAATCAGTAAAATCAGTTCGACTTTACAAGTTTACTAAATTTATAATATGAACAACTAAGTTAGTTTGGAAATTGGCCTTTTAATATTTGTTGACAATTTTATGAGATTAAACATATTTTTCAAACTATATATTGGATCTAGTTGAAATTTTATAAGGAAATATTAGATACATGAACATATATTTTATTAAATTATTAGAATAGACAAAGTTCATAAACATAGTAAATTATAGAGTCAAAATTACTAGATAAATCTTTTCAAATCTATCGAACTAAACATTCATGTATTGTTTTGAACACATCTAAAATTACAAATAACATTTTGTTGTGATTTTAGATATGAGCGAAACTAGACATCTCAATATTTTCAAATATATATGATAAACTCGGTAATTTATTCATACGGGAGAGAACTGTATGGTTAAAAACATGGCTAAAATATACTAGTAATTTATGAAAATTAGAAATTTAGACTACATGGAAAAGTTTTAGAATGAATACTTTGTTTTTAATATCATATTTTATTTATTTATTTAATATTAAAAAAATATTTGAAATTTAATTTTTTTTCCTGACGTATTAAATATTGTTTAATAGCTTATTTTAATTATTAAACTTATACTAGTTAATTACTAATTTAAACTCATTAGCTTGCAACGTAAAAGAGATTCATTATAACTTGTTATAATAAGAACAATCAAGTTATCACGGGATTTTTGTGTACTTACTATTATTTAGTAATTTATTCATATTGAAAATTTGAGTTTTCTTTCTTTCATATCATTGATTTATATTATCTATCTTTTTTATTTATTTATATTACTAATTGATTATATTATTATTATTATTATTATTATTATTATATCAGATTTTAATTATATTATCAGCTGAAATTATCAATATATAGTTAAAAAAAATTTATAATTTTACGGTCTAATTATACATTATATTTTTATATTGTGTCAAAAAAATGATTTTAGGCCCCGTTTGTTTGCAGGAAAATGGTTTCCTTTTGGAAAGTGAATTCTGGGGAAAATGAATTCCTGGAAAGTGAATTCCTAGAAAGTGAATTCCGATGTTTGGTAGTGTTATGGAAAATGAACTGGAAAACACTTTCCAGTGTTTGTTTATGTTATGAAAAATGATCTGGAAAATAATTTATTAATAAATTAATTTTTTCAAGTTTATTAAAATAATGAGGAACAAATCTTACAAATTAAAAAGTTGAATGAGAATGAAATTGAAAAAAAAATATAATTTCATAAATTATCTCAAATAAAATAAATAATAATCAAAATAATAGAGATCAAATCTAAATTTTTTTTTAAAAAAAATAAAAGGTGAATAAATTAAAATAATAATAATTAACATTTTATAAATTATTTCAAATAAAATAAGTAACAATAAAAAAAAATGAGGACCAAATTTGATAGATAAAAAATTTCAATAAAAATGATAAGAAAAAAGCAAATAGCAATTATAAAAATAAGAACCAAAATTAATATTAAAATTAAATTTTAAGAGATGGAATTGAAAAATAAATATTTAAAACAAATTATATATATCAATCAAAAGTTTGAGGATCAAATTTGATATAATTAGCAAATAATGACATTTCTAAATTTTTCACAACTTCCGGAAAGTGTTTTCCGCCCAAATTTTCCGGAAAACACTTTCCTGAAAACCAAGCCAAATTCTTCTTTGACTGGAAAGTGTTTTCCATTGATCAACTTTCCAGAAGACAAACAAACACAAGAAAGTTTGGAAAGTGATTTCCCAGAAAATAAATTCCGGGAAACAAAGGGCCTTAATAAAGTTGTTGGGGATATGATAGCTAGGTCGTCTTGATTATAGGTTTCCTCGAGTCAGACAACCAGCCATTGGGGTGGGGAATTTTGCTTTATTTATTTATTTTAAGTTCAGTAATATCAAAGAGTCAATATTAAAATTGGACTGGCTAGCTATAATTAGAGAACATTCTTGTTGTCGTTACTTGTAAGAGAAGACGTGTGGATTTGTGTTCTTATCTTGCTTCAACATATTTTTTATGTCGAGAAAAATATCCTGAAATAATATATATATATAATTTGTGAATATTTACTTTCGAATAAATTAAAATGATTTTAATTGGAAACAAAGAGGGAAAACTGCTGAGCTATATCCGAGTCCAGAACGGTGAAAGTGGCAAAATATTTGTGTATACACACACGAGTTAATGTAAGAATTATTTATTTATTTATTGTAATAATTTTTTATTTTGATTTTTATTCTTTTATTTTATGATTTATTTTTTATTGTTTTATTGTTTTGATCCTTCTGGAATAGTTCTTAATTATTTGTTTATATTTATGCATATATATTTTTAATTTTGACTTTTAATTTTTATTATAATTTATCCCTATATTAAATACAAATTAAATTAAAAAAAAACATAATAAATTCAGCTTTGGTGGCATGAAATGAAAGCGAATTCATCTCTTATGCATGTATAGTGAATCTTATATTGTTAGTGATTTGTTATCTTTGTGTTTCTTTATATTTATTTTGTTTATATATGACTTAGTAAAGTGATTTTTATTTAAAAAGAAATGATTTTTAAAAAAGATTTATTCTTTATATTATTATATTAAAAGTATTTTAGAACATTGAGATTAAATTAATTTAAGATTTAAAAAAAAAAACTTAGTTCATTTATATGTGTGTGTGTGTGTGTGTGTGTGTGTGTGTGTGTGTGTGTGTGTGTGTATTTTAAGGCGTTAATATTAAATAAATATCAAAATATATAATTATTTTTTTAGAGATAAAACCTTTAAAATAATTGTTCTTATTATTTTAAATGTATTACCTATAATAAAATGAATTTATAAAAAACTAAATAATCAAAAGTTTTGTAGACTGATTATTTCGCTTAGATGTACAACATCAATTGATGAATTGTTTTTATTATTATTCTCATAATTGTTAAATTCTCACAATTATTATAGCTTATATTATAACCATTATTTTAAATAATTAATATTCTAATCATTACTAACAATACTATCACTGCCACTATTATTATTGTTATAAAAAGAAATTCAATTATTTTAAAGATTTATTTTTCATATTATTATATTTGAAGTATTTCAGAACACTGAGATTTTTTCATTTTTTAAATATATATTTTAAAGAGTCAATATTAAAAAAATATCAAATACATAATTATTTTTAAGATAAAAAACCTTTAAAATAATCATTATCATTATTTTAAATGTATTTTCCATAAAAAATAAATATATAAAAAACTAATACACAATAATAATTATTATTATTGTAAAAAATTTGATACAATAATGATCAAAATTTTTATAAGTTGATTATTTTGTTTAGATGTATAGCATCATAAGAAAATCTAGGATCATTAATATTTTTTTATATGTTAAAACAATTGGTTCTAGTTGTAGCGAAGCGCAGAGTAAGTGACTTGTATATTTTTTCATTGTAGATAATTCGGCTCAATTTTTCCACTCGTTTTGTTACATGTGGCTTCGTATATTTTTTTTATATAATATTAAATATAAAATAACATACATAAAAAACCCTCAAAGGTCTATTTTAAACAAAAACAATATCGATTTTATTCTGATTATTATTAGCAGTATTATTGTTATCACCATCATTATTGTTATAATCGTTGTCATTATTACAACAATAATTATTACGATAACCAGAATTGTTATTTTTATTAATAACATGAAAATTCTAATTAGTATTCTTATCATTATTATAATTGTTTTTGTCTTTATATTATTAACAAATGAATAAACATGAAAAAAACTAAAATTATTATTATTGTTGTTGTTGTGTAAGTAATTGGAAAAAAACAAAATTTCCTCAAAGAATAAAAAAAAAAACTAAAACTTTTAACAAAAGAGCTATTAATAAAATAAAATAAATGAAAAAAATAAATATTATTATATTAAAAATATTTGACTTGAAGAATAAATATAAATAATAATATAAAAAAAAGAACAAAGGGAAAAAATAATAAATATAATTTTTTAAATAATCACCAACACAAATTAAAATTTAAGGACTAAATTTTTAAAAAATCAACCTTAACAAAAGAGAAAATAATAAAAATTAAAGACAGAAACTAAGAGTATATACATGTAAACATGAACAAAAATAGAAACTATTTTAGAAATATATATAAAAAATAAAGGAAAAATAAAGTCAAAAATTAAAAGTATAAGGGCTGAAATGAAAAAATATATATGATAAATTTCAATCAAAGGAAAAAATTGAAAAAATCTATTCTTTTATACTGAAAATATTAAAGGATTTAAAACCAATCCCAAAAATAAAAAACCGATGACCGAAATGAAACTGAAATATATAATCAATTTTAATTGAATGTCAAAATTGAAACAAATCAAAACTTTTATAATAGAAATAAAAATTATATAAAACAATCAAAAGATTGGGATGGAAATGAAAACACAATAAACAAGGGGTTTGTTGTGTAATTTAGCATGCAAAAAAGAGAAAAGAGCAAAAAAAACAACAATTGACCACTGTCACATTTCTAGCCACCTTGGGATGCCACGCGTCACACCATGAGACAAAGGATATGGTGGCACAGCTAATGAGATATCATATGAATATTTTTAACCGCTGGACGTTGTTGCACGTGCTAACCGAAATGTGAGTAAGCTTAGAAACCAATGAAACGTCTGGAGACGTGTCCACAGTATCCCGACATAAAAAGTAATAAAAATATGGTAAATGACCAAAACACCTCTACAAAAAACTCTTCAATTTTTTCTTATATGGGGTCTATTCGTATTTATACATTTCCAATAAAAATATAAAATTCCCTTAATATCCTCACCGACAACTCTTGATTTTTGTTTGATTAGAGGGTATAATAGTTATTTAACTATGCAATGAAAATTGAAATTCTGGTATTATCACGATGACAAATCTTGATTTTTATTTTATTTGAGAATATTATGATTATTTTATTGTATACAAAAATATAATAACCTTGAGTTCAAAGCCAAAATAACCGCATGAATAAAAAAGTAAAATAATAATTTTATTTTGTAGCCAACACCTTTAAAATAAAGTACACACGGGAACAAAGAATTAGATTAAGGAGGTGTTTGGAAGTGTGGTTGCGGTTGCTTTTCAAAGTGTTTTTTGTGCCGAAATATATTAAAATAATATATTTTTTTATTTTTTTAAAATTATTTTTGATATCAGCATATCAAAATGATATAAACATACTAAAAATTTTTATTTAAAATATAAAAAAAATTAAAATTTAATAAAACATCGGTTACATCGAGTGCCAAACAGGCACAAATGCCTGGTCCATTCCATCCTCATGCTCTGCTGCCCTACCCATGAAGAAATGTCGATTCCACAGCTCCGCCCCTCTCTCGCAACACCCGCTCGGGCTACGAGGTATATAGGAGTGATGATGATTGTGTTTTGCTACCTCTCCGAACATAATTTGCATCACCCCTATTCATTTAGAGTTGTTAATTGTCCCTCCTTATTCTAGTTTAGGCACTGTTTTAAGCAGAGAGATCTTTGAATTCCTTTCACAATAAAAATAAAAATAAAAATTTAGATGTTAAAAGTTTCATCTCTCGAAAAATATATTTTATAAGTCCATGTTACTGATTATAAATTTGGTTATTCCAGACTTTTACAAAGCATGAACATCTCGACTCGAATTCAAACTTTACTGTGCATATTACAAACCTTCTATCATACGAACTAAAAAAAATACAAAAAGTAAATCATAAATTTAGCTCAATTAAACCAAGTGGCCTTAAACTTGGGTTAGATCCTAAATCAGTGGTGGCTTATCACATGTAAAGCCTTGCGACCAAACTTTTCTTGTTCCAGTTATAGAAAAATATCAAGACAATCTAAAACATCAAATAAAATTAATTTAAAATAAAAATAGATGAACTTAGTGACTGTTTGAGAGTATGCCTGAGATTATCTTTGAAAATATTTTTCGTTTAAAAATACATTAAAGTGATATTTTTATATTTTATAAAAAATATTTTTAATACCAGCACATCAAAATAATTTAAAAACACTAATTTTTTTTTAATTTAAAATAAAAATAAAAAAATATATTTTTAAATTTTTTTAAAAATATTTTTAAAATACACTATGAAACACATGCGAAAAAAAGATCATTGAAGTGATGCCATATCAGATATGAAAAAGACTAGCAGAGACTTTGAAAGTGTTAGCGAAAACCTGTTTTCAAGTACTAGTTTATGGGAAGGAAATGGTACGAAGATCCATGGCCTCATTTACGGATCTAGGAAACACCCACGTATGTACGTGCATCTTGCTAGTCAACCACTTAGCTATTCTACAGCTCAGGAGAAGAGAGGATCAGCATAAATAGAAATATCACTCGGTCGTGAAAATATTCATGGTAATCATTTCTTGATCTAAAAAGTAAAAACACACACAACTCCTGGCGCCCACAACAATTTTCACCACTGGTTAATTTGTGCGCGGTCAAAGGAATCTCAAGCCATCAAAAGACAAGATCCGATAAAAGTGCTTCTGAGGAGCTCATCGCTTCAACTTCAGAAACTGGACACTTGTCTTCACCCTTCTCGGAAAGCCCAACAACGTCTACGCCAACCACATCAAACACCACCCGTTCTTTCACGATCACAAGCTATCATTCCCTCATGGCTGGCCCCACCTCAGCTTGACAACGTTATCAGGCAGCAGCTCATCTCCCCTGTCTGAACTCAATCAAGAAAAGGTAGTTTGCGACTTGACAGCTTTCCAAGAGCTTGGTCGGATATCAACTTGTGATCAAGAAGAGTTTCGTAACTCGACTACTACACCAAACAAGTTTAAATACATATATCACAAGAGCATGTTGATTTCTTCACTTTCTTTATCAATATTTAACAAAAATGAAGGGACAGAGGATGAAGAACGCAATGAAGTAGATATGGGAAGAGAAGAGGAATTGATGAGAACTATTACTATTGGAGAAAACATAGAATCTACTGGTTCTGGGGATTTCAGTTTTGGAGAGAAGAGCATGGGGTTAATAGAAGAGGAAGGAGAGGATCAGGAACAAGGTACAGATGGGATTGAGAATTTTGATATTGAAGAAGTAAAGGATCCGGTTAGTCCTCTCATGTATCTTGCTTCAGGGCTTGGGATTGATGATATAGAATTCAGTGGTGATAGTGGCGGCGGCGGTTATCATTCAAGTCTTCCAAACTTCGAAGAGAGATGTGATGTGGAAGAGTACTATAAGAGGATGATTGATGAGTATCCCTGCCACCCTTTGTTTCTATCAGGCTATGCTGGGTTCTTGCAGGTAAGATCGGTTGTTTCTTCTTTTCTGACTTTACTCTTGGATAATTGTCACTTCATCGTCCCTATTTAATATAACTCATACTGTGTCCGGACAGGACTAGATGACAAAGAACTTACGATCTACAACAGATTTTACAACAGATTTTGAGTTTGGATCAAAATATATATTTCTTTAAAAATTTAGAATAGTCAAAATTTTACTTATTCATCTAAACTTATAAAATATATTTTTCATAAGTTTCCTCGCATCTAAAAAATAAAAAAAAAATAACTCATACCTTCATTACGTTCTATCAATCTTACTTGGATTGATTCATCACCAATTGTCATTGTGTTAATTACCAGAATAGCTGCTCAATTATTTTTTGACCTCCTTATTGTAGAACGTGATCTAAACTTTGAATACTCGGGTCCTAAAAATGATTGGTATGTCTATGTTGAGATCTTTGTCAATTTCCGATTATTAATAATAAAGTCCGGTCATGTTCAGTAGTTTAGAGTGTCTAAAGTAAATGTCTTATTGCTGGTTCTTCTGTGTCAGTTTTGGAGTAAATTGTAAGGTTGGCTTGCCTTGCTAGCTGCTATTTTTACTGCTGGTACTTTTTGTACTCTAGCTTCATGCAAAACTTTGGTTGTCTGTTCGTTACCTGGCAGAACAATCGACCAAATCTTGAAATACTTCTTGCCGGTAAGAATGCCCATCTAGTTTTTTATGAAGGAAACGAAGCCTTCTGAAAACAATTATCGTTTAAGTAAGAATAATGTTCAAGCAGGCATACTTTTGTTAATGTTGATCTTCAATATTGTAATTTCTCAAGCATTCTGAGAATGGACGTTTATATTTTTGTCGAGGTCAAAAGAAAATGATCAGTTTTTCACTGTAAAGCTTCTCTTTTCTCTATCAGTCCAAGGGAGAGCTTCATGGAGCTGAGGAATATTATCATCTTGCCACACTGGCAGATCCTACAGATAGTAAAATTCTGATGCAGTATGCGAAACTGGAATGGGAGCTGAACCATGATCAAGGTAGAGCATTAGTTAACTTTGAACGTGCAGTTCAGGCAGCCCCTCAGAACAGGTGACTAAGAATTTGCTTTCATAAGTGTTGCAAATCTAATTACCCTTAGTAGCAGCCTGTCTATTATTGTGGTGGAGGTACTTTTACAAAGTGCTTTTGTGCTGAAAATGCACCAGATTGATGCATTTTGTGTGCTTTTGATATGTTGTTGCGAAAAGCATGAAAAGCACCCCAGGCATCAATTTGAAGATTTTGAGTGCAAAACCTCTTTCAGCTGCAGTGCCACAAGATGATTATCCTGCATGGACTTTGAAAATGATTGCAACCGTATTTTAATTGAGATGAATAAGCATAACTTTCCTTTCCATATTTTCAGCCATGTTCTTGCCGCTTATGCCAGTTTTCTCTGGGAAATAGAAGATGATGGGGAAGGGGATACATCTAAACCAGAAAACATCCAGGTGTCACTTTCTCTTCCGGGTCATAAATTTGTGAATGTGTTATCATATGTTTCTAATGTCGTTTTGAAACTGTTAAAGGTTAGAGAGGAGGGAATTCCAACTAAGCCAGACAACCCAGCCACTAAATAAGATTTTAAACTCTTGCAGCTTCCATCTGAGCTTAATATTGACGTGGAAGACTATGCTGAATCTGATGCCAAAAAGGGTGGCAATGACGAGGAGTATTATGAGAGGATGATTGAGGAGAATCCTTGCAACTCTTTGGTTCTAAGAAATTATGCTGAGTTTCTGTATCAGGTGAGATCTATGCCCACTTTTATCTCTTTACTGCATCACAAGCGCATTCAGTTAGTATACTTGTAGAATACAAGTAAAATCAGCAATTCGTGTTTGAGCTTTGTTTTCATAAAATATATTTTCACCTGATTTAATTCTCTAGAGGTGAGTGAAGCACGGTGGAAGAAGAGATTTATGGCTCACTTTCAAAACTATTGTATGGAATATTTTGTACCGATGCATCTAGACTAAATTCTTTTTAACAATTTGAATACGTGGAGGGATATTTTGCAAATCTGTTTCAAAAAAGCTAGGAAGATCTGAAGAGATATAATAGAGGACCAGTGATTTGATAAGGACATTCCTAACCTAGGTAAAGGACACTTTTCCATGGCCATGGCATTCAACTACAAGTTGATCATCAAAGAGGAAAAGGTCTTATCTTATGATCCAAGGAAATAGATCTTTCCAATGGGGGTGATCGACGAAACACATAATTCAATATGCCATCTGGAACACATTCCATTGAGTAGGTGTTAGTCACCATTTATTTTTCCTGAGACAATATTCCTGGGTTTGAGGGTGGAGATATTACTATGGGTGTAGCTCTAACATGGGAGTAAGAGAAAGAAAGCCATTCAATGCATCCATCTGTTACTAAGGCGTATCTAGCAATTTGACAATATTTAGGCTATACTAGCGAAATTCATTGAATCCCATGATGGATTGGGTTGTTCTTCAACTGTCATCGCACTTCATCATGAAGGGTTGTTAGAGAAGACTAGCTGGAAAGAATAATCAAATATACACGAACAACATACATCATACGTCTCATAAAAATGCAAGTAAAGCAAGTTTTGCAAATACGTGAGTTGCAGCTAAGACATGGCTTAGGAGTTGGGCAGATCTTAAACTGTGGTGAATATAATCATTCTGTAAAAGGATGCAAGGGTTTGGCACTGGAAATTAAAAACTATAAAATGAGAAGGGTGAGAAAGGTAAATAAACATGTTAACCAAATCCGAGAAACATCTTCAGTGCTATCCAGGTCTTCTATTTTAGGCTTTTGTAAACAAAATCAAGCAGTATCCATGTAATCTCTAATGCAGAAACATAAATACAAGTTTATGATGATGATAAGGATGGTTTTGCGAATGTGTTCTGTATTTAGAGTAACATCCCATGTAAAATTGAAAGAACGCATGCAGCATGGGATGGAGATCACAGTGCAGATTTTTTAGTAGGTGCTGTGGGAAAAAAAAACTACGGGTGTACTGCATGTTATGCTTGGCTTACAATTTGAGTCTGGAGTTGTCGTTAGTCCACTGTCATTCTTGACTATAACAATTGTTTTCAACTGACAGTCCAAGAGAGACCTTAAAGGGGCTGAGGAATACTACGGCCGAGCCATACTGGCTGATCCTAGTGATGGCGAAATCCTGTCGCAGTACGCAAAATTGGTGTGGGAACTTTATCATGATCATGATAAAGCTTCGAG
The DNA here is from genome assembly GCA_015731905.1 of Salix dunnii. Lineage (NCBI taxonomy): Eukaryota > Viridiplantae > Streptophyta > Magnoliopsida > Malpighiales > Salicaceae > Salix > Salix dunnii. Next base: position 3,597,989 of record CM027668.1, on the reverse strand, counting down.
TTTCTTTGAGCAAGCAGTTCAAGCAACTCCTTCGGACAGGTATCAATAATGATACTTTAAATTAAAAAAAAAAAGTTGTTGTTTTTAGATCATTTTGATACAATTTTGAATGAAAAACACTTTAAAAAACAACATCAACCACACTTCCAAACAGACACGAAAATAAAGATGGTATGAAGGGTCTAGTTGTAGAGACTAAAACGTGTTACCAGCTACTTGTAAGAAAATAAAGAAAAACTCTGTTTGGCAAGTGGATTTTACTGGTCTGATGATTTGCATGATAGAAGATGCTTGATAAGAATAGCAGCCAAACTATACCTTCCAAGACTGACTAGTTCTTGGCCTCGTTTTTTTCTCTTTCCAGCAATGTTCTCGCAGCGTATGCTAGCTTCCTATGGGAAACAGAATAAATTGAAGAAGATAACACAAGTCAGTTTCAGATCCCCAATCACCATGGAGGTGCTGCAGCAGCTGCCAATGCTTAAATCCATCATAAAAACTAGACCAGGAGAGTATAGTTGCCAATACTTTCTTGGAAGTAAAACAACAGGATGTGTTAGGATGGAAGCTCCAACTGAATAAATTGAAACGTTATTAAAATTAAAACTGAAATATGACCATGGGAATAAAACATTTCATTTCAAAAACATTTTTTTTAAAAAAAATGATTTTTTAATATATATTTTTACTTTAAATTTAGTTTATCTGTATATTTTTAGATCATTTTCATATATTGATGTTAAAAATATTTTTTAAAAAATAAAAAAAATATTATTTTGATATATTATTAAATAAAAAAAACACTTTAAAAAATAATTTCAATCACATTCTCAAACAATCACAAACAATCACAATCACGCATTCAGTGCTTCCATGACTTGAACAAAAATTCCATGCCTGCCCTGTGCGTATGATCTGCATTGCTGACATCAATATTTCTAATACGCAGGAAATAGAATGGTCGTAGTATGCGCTCAAGAACCTTAGAAACCTTGAAATAAATTGAATAAGCAAATAGATCCAACTCAATGAGCTTCATCAACCAGAGGTGCTCAATCTCACATCAAACAAATAATCTCAAAATTGCAAACATATTGCCTATAATAACGAATGTTCACTAGAAACATGTATCAATAAACCCCAGAAGAGTGATTCATATGGGCAACATCTAAATCAATCTGACCTGAAAAATTCAATATATCCTTCTTAAAACTAATAAAAGTGAATGTTTGCAGCTACTAAACCAAAAACTTATGCTCTCCCCCTGTCAGGAAACCTAAACCATCTAATCTGTTTGATTTAGTCCATTTCTTGATACTTGGTGACCTGAGAATCCTCTATCTTGACGTGGACCAGGCTTGTGATAACCATTTCCTCTTGGTCTGTTAAAGTCCCTGTCAGCTCCATCGTAGTTACCTCCTCTACCAAAACTCCGAGAGCTAAAACGACCCCTTGGAGCATCTGATGGGTAGCCAACCCTGCCTCTACCCCTTCCTCCTGTTTGGGACATTTTGATCACCACAAAATTACAACAAAGAAGCAATATACCATACAAGATACCTGCTCAATAGAGAACCAGAAGCTTTGTATTGCTTCAACATTCCAACAATGCTTATCCTAAAAGCATAGAAAGAGAGGAAATTCCCTACAACAAAAACTGCTCATTTATTGCCTAATCCAATGAAGATGTTATCATTCACTCTGCAGGTGTACTGGACAGATTTAATATTTATTGCCATCAAGACATTTCTGTCACAATGCTTCCAAAAGGAAAGTCAGAGGGAGAAAAGAGGAAAGGTACAGGACCCTTTGCATGTAAGACCTATTGCTCATGCAATTTGGGATCTGCATTTTGGTCAACTGGCCCTGGAAGCTTTTACTCAAGGGGTTACTCTTGGCCCAGTGAATATTGCTTATTCTGGTGTTTATCAGTGGTGGTATACACTAACTGGCTTTACTGCGTTATTTAGGTAAGGATAAAAGAGAATATTTACCCATCACTCGTTTCAAAGAGCTTGAATATTAACTTAACTCATTCTCAAGTTTTTGTTATTGTTATGATCAATAGAAAGCCAAACATTGATAATAAACGATGGCAAGAAAAAAAAATGACAGGTCAAATTGGGGACTTGGCATAAACAAAGTCATTGAAAAGCTACAAGGTAATTATTAAAATTATATGATAATCAAATCATGCAAAACTAATTTTATGCAGCAATTAACCAATAGCAAGCTAATAAGGGACATAATATTAATGTTAATGATAGTGGCATGGGAAAAATACATACTTCCTGATCGAAATGGGATGTTGCTGTTTGGTCTTCGTTCTTCAATGTATACTTGCCGCCCACCAACAACTGCACTGCCCGCCTATAGATACACAATAATATGTAAGGATTCATAGCTAGATTAACCCATAAAAAAAATACTTGCCTTTAAGTACCTTTTTTTCACATCAATGTTATAACCAGCATTAAAAAGACATTACAAAGTGAAACAAAGTGATTTGAGTAATGCAGATCAGCTATGATGGGAAGCAGCATCAAAGCTTTTCAAACAAAAGCAAACACATAAGAATTTACTAGGTAGGGAAAAACGAAACACAAATGGATTGGCAATCAGTTCACAAAAAATCAGCCTCCCCACCACCGAGAAAATGACCAACAGAAAACTTATTTCTGATGTGGAATTACAAAGTAGAAAGACATGAGAAAAAAGTTCAGAATTTGAAGTTGCAGTTGCAGTAAGGCTTGGGAGAAAAAAGCACCAAATGCCTCAAAATTGTTCAAATTTAAACTGAAAGTCCAAAATGTACACTGATATTTTCTTTTTAAGAGAAACTATGGATGTTACACATTCTTCACATTTGGAAGGAGCACAGTTAAACAGTGAAGGTTCTTAATTACAAACAGAATGATGAGAAAGAGTAACACACAATGAAAAAGCAAGGTGTGATAAATACTGATTTTAAAGTTGTTTAAACTTATTTAGACCTTGATTGCATTATGAACACCAGCCATATCTTCAAATTCAACAAATGCATAACACACACCAACATCCTGCATGTAAACAAGAATCAACCTTTCAGCACAATAGATATAAATAAGAAAAGAAAGAATATGCTGACAAAACAAATGCATGGAGTTAACCTTGCGACTTCGGATGACTACTCCATCAGGCACAATTTCACCAAAATTCTTGAATTCCTCTTCAATCTCAGCTTCTGATAAGGTAGGCAGTAAGTTTCTCACATATACAGACCTTATTTCATCTGAAAATGATTCACCCACCCACCAATCCCCAACCAAAAAAAGGATCAGTTTGAATGCTCCAGAAATTTAAAAAAGTCACTTTCAAGTTCCAAAATTAAAATTAAAATAATTGTGCAGGTATACTTGGGGATCAAAGTCAAAATCAATTCAATCAAATTTTTATGGATGTTGAAAGTGGCATGATTTATTGGAAACATCAATCACGGTGTCATGGTGATAGAATGTGAAGGCAGAGCTAAAACATAACCTTCATAAATCTCCTCAGCTGTCTCTGCCTCTGACCTTTCAAATGAATTTGACATTACAGTTGATTGTTGAACAGGGACCTGTGAAGCATGACTCCATTCTGAAGCAGGAGGTACATTCTTATTGACAGAAGGCTGGAGAGTCACTGGTGTGGCCGATTGCCCCTTGGCAACACGTAACTTTCAATACAATATAGGAAAGGGTAAAAAGAAAATTCAGTCTCCTATATATGGATGAATCTCAAATACGACAAACATATTTTATGCATATACGAGCTATATATGGAATCAACATAACAACCATATATGGTACATACAATTGAAGCGTATGTGTGTTTTTGGGGCTCTCCAGCAGGCTCCTCAACAGTGGCAGGCTGGTGGTCTGGTGCATTGCTTGTTGTATTTTTAAGTGAGCCATTTGGCTTTTCCACAGAGTTTTCCTCCAGCATGTTTTCAGACTCAAATGTTTGCTGCAACCTTTTCTCTGGGAAAGTATAGCTGTCAACAGGATCATTTTCTTTGGCATCAGCAGGGGCCACAAATTCCCTAGCCTGGATTTCTCCCCCCACCATATAGGCAGGAACTGTAAAGTTGTAGATAAAAAAAATTATTTTTCTGTATCTGGTGAAATTGATTTTTGGCCACACTCGATTTTAACTAGAGATATTTGGTAGCATAATTAGATTCCAGCCATAGCTTCACAACTCCTGACCTTGAAAGTAAATATAGATTCAGTAGCTGTACACTTGCCATTACTCTATTGCTTAGAACTTGAATGTCAATCACAAAGATTCCATCAAAGAACAATGACAACATTAGTAACTTACTTCCTCCCCATCTAAGTTGAATAACAAAGCAATATGTGAACAAAATCCAGTATTCATCATATAGACAGTTCAGGCTAATCCATAATACCTGGCTCAGGAATGGCACTAGGAGAATTGAGTTTGGAATCAAGATGGCTCTGGGCTAATAAAACTGCTGGATGATGGTGAGTTGGTTCTTCGTCAGTGAAGTGAAAAACATCATTAAGAACAAAATAGCCTTTCTCCTGAGGGGCAAGAAAAAATGTCTCTACAAATTTCCTCTTATTATCAAAGCCTTTTACTTGCACATAACCAGAAACCATCACAAGAACACCTCCATTCCAAGACTCTAGGGCATGCGCTGTCCTGATCTCAATTCCAGTATAATTGAGTGATGTAATGAGAGCATGGATTTGCTGCCGAAATAGAAAGGGAAGGAGAAACTGTTATCAGGGTCATGATTAATACGCATTCATGCATGATATAAGAGATGTACAGAACAAAAATAGGGGTCTTTGCTTGGAAAACTATAAACTTCTCAGCTTTGCAACCAAACATCATTATGCATTAAGGTTAAAGATTATGTATCTCCATATTCTTTTTCCAGGACCCCACATCAGAAGAACTGTAATTGGTAATGGTCTTTTATCAAAAATACAAGTAACACAGGTGGGGGGAGAAGAGAAACTGACATGATGTTAATAAAGCATGCTTGATTTCAGGTGACATAAAAGCTTAAAAGAATGTTTGTGTGTGCACATGTGTGCCTGCAAGGGAAATCTCATTCCACCATGAAGGAAAATAAAGGAGCTATAGTTTCCAAAATCTATTCAATTAATAGAGCCTAAATGTTTGATTGGAATAATATTTATATAAATTCCAAAATTTCAAGGGCCCATATGCTTGTGCAGTGGCTTATATAAAGGTACTATAATTAGAAGCTCTGAACTTATAAGGGGTTGTTGTAAGGAGTTTCTGATGTTTTAGCTGGCATGATTTCAAAAAAAGTTTGTACAACAAAGAATAATGTGTTTTCTTAAGCTTTGATAAATAAAAGGTATAAGAGTAACCTTTCCTCATACAGAAAAGTTTATTGAGATTATAACCTATTTGTGCATCCTGTCCTTGTGAAATCACCACTGGTGAGCTCTGAGCCTCTTTGCCTCTTAACTTAAAATTACTTTTAAAGCGAACCTAACCCTGGATAAACTTTATGCAGCAACTAGGAAGCAAGTTGAAATCAGCTTAACAACCCACCAAACAAGACCTTAGGTTGTCTTCTATGAAGCTAGATTCAAATTGAGAAAGTTCATAACTATAAGATAAATTATGGACAATAATTTTCCATAATAAATGAACTAACCTCGATTTTTTTTTCTAGTAGCTAATTTAATTCAAAACATGCGTACATTTAAGGGTACTCAAAATTTTAGCTTGTATTAAAACTGGGAGCTTCTCGTTTAGGGACTGCAAAATTGGCAATCAAATATCATGGAAATCAATTTAAAAAGAGAGAAAAAGAAAGGGAAAGAGTACTGACGAGCATTGTAGCTGCGGATTCTCTGATAGAACCATCAATACGAAGCATAGCACTGGCATCGCTGTAGAACTGGTGGACAAACTCCGGTTGTTGCTGTAATACTTGATAGTACTGTGCCACAAAGTAAGTCGCTACCTACAACAACCAAACATTTCTTTCTTTTCAGTTACAAATGATAACGTAAAGAGTATAGAAATATATGTTTTTTTAAGGAGCCAAAGGACAAACAAACCTGGGCAGCAGTGACTGGAATGTGATAGGGCACCGATGACAACATTTCCAAAAGAAAAAACTAGATCTATAAATGTCCCTCTCTCCCAGTCTCTCAAGATCTGCAGCATCAACGCATTGCCTAAAAATAGAAGATAATGATAATAATCACAGAGATAAAGCAGGATCTGAGTAGTGACTCTGTTGTATTTGCTAGAGAAAGAAAGAGAGATACCTGGAGACAAGTGACTCGCTCGCTCGCTCGCTCGCTCGCTGAGGGAGGGAAGGAGGGAGGGAGCGAGGATAATGATATTAATACCCTACAAGATTTAAGTGAAGAAGATTTTCTCCCCCTCTTTTTTCTTTTTGGTTTTGATCATGTGTTTTGCATTTTGCTGTTCGTTTTATATTATGTTCTTTAATTGCCTTTCGGGGCAAATGCATCATCTTGTCCCTCCGGTTTTCGAAACAGGTCAAACTAGTCCCTTATATTCTTACTTTATCATAAAAATCCTTTTATTTTAATTAAAATTACTAAATGTACACTATGAGCCTGCTTGTTTTATACTTTTAACAATATTTTTGAGAATTTGTTTTTTTAAATTACTAAACATTTATATAACAATCGTTATTATTATTGTTATTGTTATTTACATGGCCAGGGACTGATTTAACCAATTTCATAACCTGAGAGACCAGACAACGCCTTTGGCCCTCTTTCCTATGATGTCTTTTAGTGCTAGCCGTCAATTTAACTATAATAAATAAATAAAGGGACTTTTAATTTACTTGAGAACCCTACTGCTTGGTGCTATCTTGCGCTCGTGGAACATGGCCCGCTTTCCTTTTGGGTAACTTCTCATTTTCTTTCAAGGACTCCCGATAACTTTTCAATTTCCTTAACGAACCGAGTTCAAACTCAGTTTAGTTGGTGCTTTGAACTCGGTTCATCCGATCAGATCTTCTATATCACTGCATGAAGGTCATTTGTCGTCTGATTCAATCATAACAACGTCAAATCCATGCTTCTGAACACAGTCAAGTACTGTGATTGATTCCTTAATAATACAATGCTGCTGCTGTTTCTTGTTTATTCCATGCTAAAATGGAAAAGATGCCCCTTTTCTGCTCACAAAATGAGGGACATGCGGGATCTCCAAGGACGTAATGGCAAGCCAGAGCAGAGATGGCAAAATAGTCAGGTGTGTATTTATCCTAAGAATTTAGGATAATCGGGCTTTATTCATTTATCTGATCATAAAATAAGCTTTTCAGTAATCATGTTTTCTCGAATCTTAAAATGAAAAAAAGCCAGAGCAGAGACCACGTCTCTAAAACATCATCATAGCAAATCATGACCATCAGGTGCCCATCCACTACAGCTTATTCTGGAAAAAAACTAGCAATTGTAGATGAAAGTGATATGCAGGTCTTTTGTCTGTCAACATTGTCGAGTGGAAATGTTAGCTGGGTATAACATGCAACGATACAAACAGCATGGCAGCATCTCGCTTGCTACAGGATTTTTTTCTTTCTTCTCTTTTGTAGCATATTCATAGCCTCACCAATTAAAACAGCAACAAATTTCACAAGGAACCTTGTAAGAGAAGAGAATCCCAGGTTGCGCCAGGTTACTACTGCAATAGTAAAAGTAACTTTTGTTTCCTCCCGTTAATTCTTGGTGCTGTAGGCATCGATGTTCAGTATCCCTTCAAAAATCTGCACTTTTTCGTCCACAATCTTATGATTTTCTCCCTTGAGCTAGGCTTACGCGCAATGCTCGTCCCTCTAGTTCCTAAATAAGGAACACATAACCATTGATTAATTGCTTTCCGAAGAAAAAAATGCTAGTAGTAACTGAGAAAGTATACAGAGAGTAGAGGGAGGTGGACTATGCCACTTCATTAAGACATACAAGGGCTGTTTCCATCTGTGCTTTTGTTGAATAGCATACAAAACCGTAACCACGGGATTTTCCTGTCTCCCCATCATATAGAACCCTTGCTCCAACAACGTTACCATATTCTTGAAAAGCTTGTGTCAAACTTTCAGAAGTTACTGGCCAAGATAAATTTCCAACAAAAAGTTTGTATTCTGTTTCTGGATATAATGGTTCTTTAGGTTTAGGAATGTTTGAAAAGTTAACCCTCAAGAGGCGACCCATGTATTGCTGAAAAGGAGAAAAACCTTGAAGCTTGAAATGACTTTTACATATTTAACTATTCACACTCACACACAGAAAGAGAGAGGTTATAGATGAGAAAGATGAGTTCTTACGCTTCCATCAAGATTTTCAATGACAGCAACAATCTTCAATGCTGCTCATTGTCACGAATGCAAAACCTCTGCTTCTTCCAGTTTCTCTGTGATAGAGAACCTGCAGCCATGCTCATTTTTCAGTAAAGGAAACAAACAGAACTGTAGAATCCCATGACAGCATTAATAGTGGGATTCGGGCAAATTGTAAGCTAAAGAGTAATCAATACTTGAGCACAAGCTCTAAAATCTTCAAAGCATTTCATTACCAATAGTCTAGTTTCCATCATAATATAGTATTTAAGCATCAATGTCCTGAAAAAAGTATGAAATCATTCATTAACAAGAGAAGGGACTGGATGTTCAGGAGTCTTGAAAACAACGGAAGATCAATGCAGTGCTTTATTGCATATTGAAGCAGATTTCACTCTTTCACTTCCAAAAACCCCTAGAAGTAGTAAAAATTGGGAATAAAAATTCTCTAGCAGCAAATGTGAGAACATCAGTTAAGCAATCATTCACCTCCCTTTTTTCATAGGCAACAATTATGCACCTCCTCGTACATCGGTTCACATTGAACAACCTACTTGGTTACTACCCATCCTTGAATTCATGTGAATGTAGCAGATAACAAGGAAACCGTTCCCACAATAACATGTGGCTCCTCCCTCTCTCCTTGTACCATAGTTTTCTCTAGGACAGTGGACCACATTCCTGACTGTTGGAGAGACCGTGATGATAATGAAAGGGGGAATAACAGCAAACTAAACCTCCAATTTGCCGGTCCAATCTCGTCAAAGAGGCAACCTGCAACTTTTTCTTGAGATTATAAAACTGAATTATCAGGCTTGTTCCATTCATCCAAGTTCGACGAAGCTCATATAGTTATGTTCAATCTATTACCATTTACCACTCTATTGCCAAGTGATCACCAACACAGGAGTTTCACTACTTAGATTGAATTGTCCAATTATCCTACATTTTAAAGTTATTAGAACTTTCACTCATGGCATATTAATGCAAACATATGCACCTAGCTCACACTACCAAAGCAAGATCAGGTTTTCATACTCCATCAAAAAATTTAGATTTAAAGCACATGTCATCTATCTCTATGGTGAACTTTGAGGCTGAATTTTCTAGCTATAGCAGAGCTATATTTAACAAAGTTATTTGGTTCTTGCATGTTTGATGAACCCACTAGGCCACTACACTATATACGTTGGCATCATACACAGGCTTTGCTTATTCATGAGTTAATGGTAAATCTAGTCATAATTGCATATCCTACTTAAGTACAGTACAAAATAGCTAAAATATTTAGAAGGAAATAAATCACCCTCTCAATTATCTCATCATATGCATTAATGTTTAACATACCTCGACCATCTCTGGACTACCATACTCTTGAATGATTCCGGCAAGCTGTGCGCTGTCAACGTTATATGGTAAATTCCCGAAGTAAATCTTGGTATTAACAGGGACCTCATCAGTCCCTCCCTCTGCTTCTTCCGAAGACAGATACTCTCGGCACCCTCAATGAGACTGCAACTTGTGAAAGTGGTTCTATAACACAATTAGAGTTAGGTAATGAGGTTAACATGATGCGAGCTGGCGAGACCTTGAGGAGAGAATGATCAAATGGACAGTGCTTGATATGCATGCGTTTGAAAGTGTGAATTGATGATGGGGAGAAAGATGAGCCAGCGGCAGCGGCAGCGGCAGCCATGGTGCAAGAAATTGGCTGGAAAAGTGCTGGTAATGGAGGTGGTTTTTTCAGTTATGGGTATGATGACTTGAAAGTAAGTGCTCTTGGAGAGAGATGGGAGAAGGGTTCAGCTGTGCAATCTGATGGGGGCAGATTGTGCCCAATGAGATGGGGGAAGATATATATATGGGGGGATAAGGTGAGTTTAGAATGGATCGGACCCAGACTTCAGTGCTGGTAATTATTGGTCTCTCTAGCCTTTTCACTGTCAGAACTGGTGCTTGGTTTATCCGTTGTCTGACATGTCTTTCTAGATTCCTCAAGGTAAAAAAATGAACGACACGCTTTCAGGGATCTATAAATGAGAAGCATGTCTTTTGGACTAACTGAAAGTTGAATTGAGGCAACTGTTGTTGGCGCTCCACGCTTGATAATAGCATTTCACTCAACAGCATCATTATAAGTTCAAAAGATTTTGTTGACTGAACACTGGGGTGTTAGATCATTAGATTGGCAAGTGCTTAAAAGTTAATACATGAAAGGAAACTGTTTAAGATCCACATTTGCATGTGTACATATGAATATCTCCTATTAAAAAAAAATAAAAGGGTCTGAAAAGAAGATATGGAGAGATTAGAAAAAAAAAAGAGAGAGAAAAAAAAAAAACAATGGCAGCAGCCAAGAAACATAAGGGTTTTGGCATATCTTCTCGAGTTAAAAGTTTGGTTCTCAAGAACTACTTCTGTGCTTTTAATTCAGAATCGAGTTATAAGGAGATCTGCTGTTACTAAAAAATAATGACTGTGTTCCTGGGTGGTCTGGATCAACAATTTCAAGATGTTGGGAACAATCTGGCTGCTTTGAGATATTTTGGTTATTACTCATCCCGTGACATCCATTCATCCATGTATAGTTTTGTCACTCTCAAGTACACGTCAAATGATGATACAGGACATATAGTCTTGAGTTTGTTCTCCACGAATCACCATGGACTTTGGCTGGACAGTCATGCCTGCAACTGCCCCATGAATTGATGAACATTTCCATCAATGATTGATGCGGGCTGATCTTTCTGATCTCCCTTTCTCAGGATTCCCCTGAACTATAAGCTCACAATGTGAGGATTTCTTCTTCTGGGCTACAAACTCATAATGTAAGGACTCTGTTTTGTGAATACTGCTCTTCATATGGTTTCTATTACAGTAACATAATCGCAACGCGCTTCCATTAGGAAACAAAAATGTCCCAGCTACCATCGTCTCAACTGTAGATCCAGTTTGTACAACCAAACAATTAGATTCGCATGAAACGTGGTTTATCGGTTGCAATCTTTCTTCTCTGGCTGGATTCTTCAGTTGGTGACCATTTCTTTACTTTAAGCTCACTGCTGTTAACAGAAGTGTTCTTGGACTTTCTTGTATTTGTTGGACTTACATCAGTGATTTGACCGGGGACAACTTTACATGGTTCATGTCTACTTTCCATCAGCTTATTATTCTTCGAAGTTGTAGGTCGTGCCACTTTAGTCCTGATGTTATTTCCAATCACTGCATCATTGTCTAGATACAAATTCGAAAACCCAAAAGTTAGAGATCTTTACAGCATCTTAATAGATTGTGGGCATACAGACACATAACTGTAAAGGAATGCAAATAGCTGGCCAGTGCGTAAACAGAAAAAAGAAGTGCATATGAACAAACGTGATACTACAATGGTTATAAGGGTATCTGAGATTTTTGATGTCCAGATAAATACTACGATTAATTTGCCAAATCCCGTTCCTAAGAAAACTAGGTCATTATGTTCCTATACAACCACAGCATTTTGTTCCCCATTACTTTTTTAACCCAATGCTTCCAAGCCAGACAGACTTCAAGTTATTTCAGGCTTTATGTATCCATAGACTTCCCACTGGCATGGTTTCCTTGCCGCATGGAGTTCATTAGTACCTGCTGCATCTTCCATAGTCTTATTCAATAACTTGAAAAGCTCAAAACTTTGAACATAAAAAATCAACAAGAATATCATACAGTGAAAATTAAAGCTTATGCATTGTAAGAAAGGAATATGACTCCGGATGATTTGCATTGTTGCCTGGAAAACCAAAAACCAAAAGCATGTTTCATAACTACAGTTATAGTTCCTACACAAATATATCCATCCTTTGTGATACAAACATAAGAGTAATGAAAGCTTACTTTCATTCTCCAACCCTAAACCATGTTGAAGCTAGCTTCGGTTTAGTTTATTTCTATATGTCTTTACGAAGCTCTTTGATGCACCTATTAAGGCATGATAGAGCGCAACACCATGGTAATAGTAGACAGTAAATAGTGCTTCAAGAGATAAATTTGGATTGAATGGTTAACAGGAAAAGAAAATTACCAGGACTAGATAAGACAGCACGTGGACGTGGGATCGAACTGGCTCTAATATTCAGTCTCTCCTCCTCGGTAGAATTGTTTTTCTTCTCTGCTTCTGTGAATCAATAGAGTTAATTTGTAAGAACTGACAAATATCTCTGCACAGAGTATAATGTGAATTTTGTGTCATGGATGCAATGAGTTAAACTTTAACCTTCAGAAACAGAAACTCTTGGCATGATTACATTCGATACATAAGACTTTGGAATTCTTGCTGTGATTGGTGAGGAAACATCTTGGTGCCCATTCACTGCAAATAATGAAGGTCAGCAGGGAACATATGGACCAAATATCAAAGAACATACTGGTTTGAAAAGGGAAAATTAGCTATAAATTTAATTATTTAATCTGTCAGTGCCTATCTAATTTGAAAAAAAGGAGAGCAGCTTCTCAGATGTAGGCTCATTGCCTAGCTTCCTGTCCAATGTTTATTTCACATCCTGCACTTGATTCTGTACCATCTTATTTCTCAGAGCATAATACTCCTTATCAAATAATAATATCACCCCCTGGAGTCGCAACACCCCCCCCCCCCCCCCCAGTACTAAGAGTAAAATTGGAATAAGACAGGCATGCCGTATGCTCGACATTTGTGGCTGGTTTATACCCCGGAGTACTGCTTCTGATCTGTCACCCAACATCCTGAAACAACCTAAAGGCTTGGGCAGATATAAACAGCCTTGAAAGCTCATCCAGCCGGTTAGAAACAGAAAACAGCTTTACTGAAGACAGAAATTTCTTTCACACCATCTATCCAACTTCAAAGATAGGACATACATGAACTTGGCAGAGAAAAAAATAACCATAACTTTTTTATCAACGATCAAAGCTTAACCATACTAACAACAAAGCAAACAGTTGAATTCTTGGCCAAACAGCAACAACCCGGAATAACATATTCCAAATATTTGTCAGGCAGAAAATAAGTGTAACAGATATCATCAAAACGCAGATACCAATTATCTATCCCACAGCTAGCAGTAACAGAAGTAGCTAAACAAAATCAGACTGCTGATAAGATAATTCAAACTAATCAGAAAAAAGAAAAACTTTTGCCACAAAATTCAAAATAAAGAAAGAAAAAAGGTCTGGCATGGGAAAGAGAGAGCAGGAAGTACCTGCAAAGCAAGAATCCTGCAAACAAAGAAACTGGATATCTTTCAAGGAAAGCAAAGAACTCCAGTTGTGTGCAAGTTGATCATCTCGCCCATCTGTTCTCACCTTCACCTTTGGATACACTTGAAACAAATTCCAAGAATAAAAAAAAAAGTCAGAATACAAAGAAAGTTGATAACTTTCAGGAAAGAAATTTCAAGGATCAAAAACCCACTTTGTGTTTTCTTGTAGTCAAAGCACTTGCTATCCTGTTTTGGATGAAACTATCATAAAGTATGATGACAAGTGGAGATGGTTTTATTGCTATGCTGTGAAGCAAAGCCACAGCAGAAACAGTAAAACAGGGCCTTTTGGTGATCCAAGGTGAGAAGAGTGTGTTGATGGATGGGTATGGAATAGAGTTCTGAAACTGAAAAGGTCTGTAAGAGATTGAATTGCGTCGTGCGTCTAGAAAATCACTAAGGAAGAGCACTGGTTTGGTCTAGTCAGACTTAATTGATGCATATGTTCGGCATTTGGCAATAGGTTGGCCCTACGAACCATTTCTTTTTGGCAATGTTTTGAAGCGAATCGGACACGCCAGAATTTTTATGTTAAGAATTTATAACTAATAATATTTTATTACTTGTTTTTTAAGTTTATATGCAAACTTACCTTCGATTAAGATTTTTCTTTTTCTTTTTTCTTTTTATTTTTTTTATATTTAAATTAGGGAGTAATTAAGTGTTTATTTGGGGTCTAGTTGAAGTTACTTTTAAAAATATTTTTTATTCAGAAATATATCAAAATAATATTTTTTTAATTTATATATATTACGCAACTCAAAGATTTTTATAAATTTATAAATCCCATTAAAATAAATGTAACTTTTACAAATTAATATTTTAAAAATTAGTCATGTAACATCCTTTTATGGTATTCTCTGCTTTTCACATAAATAAGCTAAAATAAGTTTTTTTAGAGGACAACAATGTGTTTTCATCCATTCAACTCAAATAAATTCTACAATATTAAAACTTATTCCATACATAATAATTCATTTGAGAAATCAAATCAATTCTAATGAAGAATTTATTAATTCCAACAAGCTATTACATTAAACTGGTTTTGGTTTTGTAGTTGATAAAAGTTCTTGATAATGATTAGCAACTAAGTTAATGAAATGTTGATGATTAAGAGGTATGTTTTTTCTGTAATTTTTAATTTGAATTTCTCTATTTATTAATGTTGATGGTCATGAATTATAGAGCATATTTTACTATTAAAAACCTTGTTAGAAGAAAAATGATTTAATATGATACATTTATCCCTATGATACCCTTTTTATATGAAAAAATCATTGGTAACTAGAAACACTTCTTGGCATGTAGCAATTAAAAGAACCTAAATGAGTTGGGTCATTCACTGTAGATGTAGAGACAATTCATTGTGAATTCAAATAGTGTAATGATTATTTTACCTATCAGTGCGTCTAAGCCATTGCCTTCAGATCAGGGGTATTTTCAAATTTTTCACAGGGTCAATTGTCATTGATAGATTGTTTAAGGGTATTGTAGTATTTTACTCGTATTTTAACATGGTAAATATATTGTTTTGCCCCTTGCATCACACTATGAACAGTAACATCACCAGGGTTAATTTCAATTTTTTAAAGTTGTTTGTACAGTGAAATTACGCCACAAGGCCAAGAAAAGATAAAAACAAAGCTAGGTTGACAGGGGCCTTCCAGGCATTTCACATTCTGTTAAAATGAGTAAATACTGTTATACCCCTGAAAAAGACAAAAGTCAAGAAATTGTTGTAGGGGTGTTTAAGTAATTTGTTCTATTTTTTAATGTTTTTTGTGCGGGCCATTGTTGGCGCGTCAACGCTGTCTTCCATCGCGCAATATTCAAGTGGCGCGTGCAGCGTCATACAGTGTAGAAAAATATCATTCCAACATCTCTGAGGTTGTGCCACCATTTAATCTACCTAATGAAGTGACGCATGTCATCCAATGATGAATGGTTAGGCAATAATGGTGGGTTCAACATGTTTCTACCCTTTTCTCTCTCTTGAAGGCAATTTTACAGTTCAATCCCCTAGATTATGTTTGATTGATTGCATTCCCTTTGCTTTTGATTGTTTGGTATGGAACTGATTTTTATAATAAAAGTTTTGATTGGTTTCAATTTAGTGTTTGATTGAAATCGGTTATATATTTCATTTGCATTTCGGTTTTTATTCTTTTAATTTTTGGTTTTCTATTAAATCCCTTAAGTTTTTTGGTTTAACAATTTGTATTATTGTCGATTATATCCTTGAATTAAAATGAATTATATATTGCATTTTCATTTCGGTCCTTATTATTTTAATTTTGTTTTTGATTTTAAATTTCTTAATATTGTTGGTATAGAAGTTTGGATAGTTATCAATTTGATCATTCAATTTAAATCAATCATATATTTTATATGTATTTCAGCCCTTATACTTTTAATTGTTCTATTGGAATTTAATTCTTTTATTATTATTCATATATTTATGCATTAATCCCTATTATTGTGCATGTTTACGTGCATATGCTTTTTGTTTGAGTTTTGAGTTCTTTTTTATTTTATTTTTGCTGGGTTATATTTTTTCTTTAAATTTTAATTTGTAACGGTAATCGTTTGAAAATTCATATTTTTTTAAAGAAAAAGTCAAAATTTTTTTAAGGCTGATATTATTTAGTTTTTGTTTTGTTATTTATTTCATTTGTTTGCTTACTCTTTTGTTATAATTTTGAGTTTTTATTTTATTTTTTAAGTTTAATGTTTTTATTATTATTTATGCAATAATCGATTAATGTTCAATAGCCCTGAATCCATGGACCCTTCCTTCCATTTCTATCCAACTCATCCCTCCTTCATTGTTCACCCTCCTACCTTCCATCAACTTCCTCAGTTTAGCAACCTCGTTCCACCTCACTTTAGCAGACAACACATTTGCAGCAATGGCATGAGCTGAGTCATCCCATGGATCTAATTCCTAACAATCTCCTAGCCATCACAAAAGTCATGTGTGCCTCGCAGTGATATGCACAACGTGAAAGCAATCCTCGCCACATGCATCCGGCTCAAATGGAAATGTCATTGCAATCTTCTCTGCTTTTATTCTTCCTGCTCATCCTAATGCACCCACCAATCATGCATAATGCTTATGCAGGCTCAACCCCATACTCACCCTTTTTTTCAAGCTACCTTTCCTTCTCAACAAACAAACCCGTGTCGCTAGAATTAGTCCAGACAGCCAAAAAGCTGTAATAATCTAGTACAATGCCTATATCGTCCATTGCAGCATGCAATTTCAGCACCGAACCATGATCCCTTTGATGTGCGTAAGTACTCATCATTGCAATCCATCCCACGATATTCAACAAAGGAAAAACTCATTAAAAACCTTCCTTGCATACATTAGAAGCCCTGTTCTCCCATCAATCAAAGCACTCCTTGCAGATTCCTATCGAATCCACTGAAACAGCATGCCCATGAGTCACTCTACATGGCTCCAATGCCCCCGTCTCAGCTGTAGCAGCCGACACGCCCATAACACTTCTCATCTTCGACCCCGTATCACAGCACTTCATCTCCGCAAACACTGACAACGCATCGACTGCTCCTGAATTCTGGGCAAGCCCGCAATCATAGCTGCACAGCAAACCTCGTCTCTCTCGTGCGTTTATGAAAACACTTTGCATGCTTAAACAGAAAAGCAAGTCTTCAAGTAAACACAACACAACTCAAAGCAGAAGCGGGGAAGAGGGGGGTTTTGAGAGAGAGCTTGGTAGATAAAAGCACGAGGAGCGATATAATTATCTCATCTAAAAATTTAAGTTTATAAGTGAGACTCTAAAATATATTTTATATTATTTTCTAACACTCTTTTCAAGTAAAAACTCTTTGGACTTGAAACTTGTATAGGTTTATTATCTTGTGGTTGATTTTTTTTAAATAGAACGGAAATTGTAAGATTCAAACTTGTGATAGTTGAGTTAACAAGGTTCTCATATAAGGTTAAGGAACTATTTCACCTCAGAATTTTAAGATTATAAGTGAGATTTTATAATATAATTTATATTATTTTTTAACAAAAAAATAGCTGGGAGAGTAGCAGCGCAGGTTTTGAAAGGGGAAGGGGAAGTGAGAGTAGGGTGGCGCAACATAGACAGAAAGGTGGAGAAGTAAATGCAGGGATTTGAGTTAGCAGAAATGGGGGCCGTCCATAAAACAATGTTGGAAGGTGGGATTTGAGAGAAGATGCAATGAGTGTAAGATAGAAAGTAAGATTCTCAAGTGCTGGATTTTGATTGATTCGTGGGTCAAGTGTCACTGAAACTGAATCCAAATCCATCAATGATATTCGTAAGATTCTCAAGTCTGTTGTTGTTGCTGCTGACATGCAAATTAATCGATTGATAGCACAGGGATGATAACAACTGCTGTTAAGAGATCAATAACAACACCGAAGAAAAAGATAGGTTAAATAATAGAGCGTCGCCCACCTCTGATCTGTCGACAAACCATGATCTGATCAGGACCCCAGCTGTCTGAGTTTCAACTGGTTATTTATCGGTGCTTTGCCTAACAAATTGACCAATCATTGATCGCCATCATTCTAGCATAAGGTATATAAAAGTAATATCGATATGAAAAGAAGAAAAAAAACGTTCATAATAATTTAATGAACATCTTCAAAATTTCTTAGTTTTATTTATTTATTTTGTACGCTTGGCGTATCTGTGGCTCAACGTTCATCGGGGGCTTTACTTCAAGGAGGAGGATACGAGTGTGAGCTTTTCTCAGGTTTGAGAGATCTCTCAAAGGATAACCTTTCATTTGCCTCAAAAGGTCAAGAAATTACTGCCCATATGCTCTTCTCCTACATTTATCACATCGCCATAATCTCAAAAAACAGAGAAATAACTGCGACAAGGATCATAGTCTTCTGATTCCAGGTAGCACTCCTCTTTTTTACGGAAAAGAAATGGTAGAGAGACTTGGAAGTCATAATTTGCAGTGCCCAAAAAAACTTTACAGCCGCAACAAACTGTTCTTCATGCAATGAAATGACGTGAATTAGACTTTCTATTTTTAGCTAAGAACCCGAGACTCAGCATCAAATATCCAGTAAAAATATAGCAGGTCCCCATCATAGCTAATCCATCCCAAGAAAAAACAAGAAGAGGATGAAAAGAGAGATGAAATATACGAGTGGAAAAGAGAGAGTATATGTTACCACTTTCTAAAAAGCATGAAGCAGAAGAAAATGGGGATGCATTAATAAGAAGAGGGAAAAAGTGAAAAGCATTCCACATGGCTATATAGAAAAAGAAAGGCCAATACTCAATAATTCAACTCTCCTCTGTCATCCATTCAAAGTGACAAAACAGTCATTCTGCTCTCTGTTTTCACCTTTGTGAAACACATTCAAGCCCTGGCTACTCCACTCCCATTCCCAGATACACTACTCTCCTTGCCAAACAGTAACAGCAGAGCAGACCCCCATTTGCCAGTTCTATCCTATCTTCATCAAAATTGGTCCACCGCAAAAACACATTTTTCTGTAGAAAGAAATGAAATTGTAGAAAGAATCCACCTCAAAACAAGGTGTCTACCTCCTCTTTAGGACCCATCTCTTTCACTTAAAAATCTGCACAAAATAACATGATCTAACCATATCAGCAATAAAAGAACAAAAGAGATGATAACCAGTGAAATGAAGAGTATAGTTATAGTTATCCAATCTCATAATGTTCTTCAAAGTGCAAAAAAGCATACCATCACGTTTCTTTATCAAACCTCTTGCAAACAGCAAGCAAATGACCAAGAACCCCACACCAGCTGCTCCTCCTACTATAATGGCCACCGTCTTCCCTGTATTTTGCCCTGTCCCTGCATCCATCAAATCCCATACCAAATCAAAATCTTTTTTATATACATATATTTCTCAGGCCAATTAAAATTAAAATACCTTCAAACACGTTGAAAAGATACTGGGCATTCTTTGCGCAGGATAATTATATACTAATTCCAAAAGATAAGAGACCCAGTAATCTATATAAAAAATGAGCTTCTTTTGACAGGGATCAGAAACAAATAGGAAAGAAAATCAACAAACATAACCATACACTAATTACACAGAGAGACCCACCTATCTATTTTTTCAAAGAAGTGAAGAACCACCTTTTATTGTCATCAAAAAAGAAAAAGAAAAACTCTTCTTTCAAAGGGGAAAATCCAAAACCCAAACCATATATACTAATTCAATATATAAAGAGACTCGTTAATCTATCAAGAAGAACCCTTTTTTACAGGGAAATAGAAATAATTAGGAAGGAGGAAAAAATCCAGAATCCAGCAAAGCAGGCCTCGACCAAAACGAGTGTTACAAAATACTGATAAATAAAAAGAAGAAAACTTTTCTCTCAATACCAGATTTAGATTTCATAAGAATTCCTTTCCAGTATACGTTACCTGATGAAAATGAATTGGAAGACGAAGAAGAGGATGAGGATCTCCTGGGCACCCCATTCGCGTAATAACTGTAGCTAATAAAGCATTTATGCAGGTAGATTTGGCCTGATATGGCGTTCCCACACTCGACCTGAGCTCTCTGGACAGCAGTTTTCACACACTCACCACAATCTGAATCTCCAACATCACCTTCACACTGCCCCAGGACATACACAGATTGATAGTTGGTAGCAAAGTAGCCATGGCCACTGACCACACCGTTTTGCATCACTGATAAGGCAGTATCTCTTCTCTCTTCAAACCCGCTTCCTGCTAAATTCTTAGCCCCACAAGTCTTGTACAGCATTTCCATACCCGAAATTTGTGCAAAGCCAGCAACTTCATACGAAATGTAGCATCCATAAAGCTGGATTCTAGCCGCTATTGTTTTGCCACAAAGTTTGTCTGTTAAAATGGGAAGTTTGCTGACACAGTTGTAGCAGTCAGTATTGCTAAGGTCTCCTCTACATTGAAAGAGACCGGTTATTGTGGTTTGGCTTGTCCCCGCGGTGGTTTTAAAAAACTTAGTTTTGGTAGACTGGGAGACTAAAGAACCAAAAAGAGCAGAGATGGCTTGTGAATACACGCCATTTGGATCTTGGAAAGCTTGCTTTGCACAGCCCTTGTAGACCAGGATGCTGTAATCAGGGGCAGACTGTGAAGGACTAACAAAGAGAAAGGAGGAGAGTAAGAGGAAGCAAAAAAAGGGTATAGATGGAAAAACCATTTGGGAAATGGCAGAAATGGATCAAATCATGACAGGTCTTGGAAGGATTTGAGAAGTGGGTTATCGTTAGAACAGAAGAGAAGATAGAAAATGAAGGAGAGGCTGGGTTTTGGGGCGTGCTTTGAATCTCTCAAAAGTGTTTTGTCTTTTGGGTTTTGGTTTTCCGGTGTTTGGTATTATTTACTTTACTTTTTTCTCTGTATATTTGGATTGGTCTGAGAGCTGGCGAGGTCCCGCTCTCCCCCCACCCTCCCCGTCTCCACCAGTGAGAATACACAGACCAGTACACAATTGAGAAGTTAAAAAAAATGCACTGCTACTGTACTTACTCTACGAAATGGTGAGCAGTGAGTACGAATACTCAGTATATTTTTTTTGTATTTGAAGGGAATGAGAACAGAAATGGTTAAAAATAAAAGAAGAAAATATTATCTCCATGAAAGGTGTGAAGGGTATGAATGTGAAGGCATGCGGGTCAGGAAAGGGCATGGGGTTTGACTGTGGAGCATAATACTCGAGCTAGGGTTTGAATTCTGAGTGTTCCTTTTTAAAAAACACTCATTAAATTCTCACGAGCACGAGGATTGAGCTGAAATCCTAGTGGGAGTTTACTGGCTTTGAATGAAACACACGTGACCAAATCCCGAGTCATTTATGATCTTCTTGATCTCTATTTTCTTCTATTTATTCTCGTGGATGAAACAATATATATGTGATTAGTTTCATTTTTGCTTATGAAAAGAAAAAAAGAATTTAAATAATAAAAATAAAAATTAGTGTTGAGCTTAAGAGCTAAAATATTTGTTTTTAGTTTTGCACGTGATATATAACTGATAATATATGGTAAGAAAATAGTCATTTTAGTTTCTATTTATATCTTTTAAACCTTGTTGTTTTGTTAGAGGGACAATTATTTCTTATTGAAAACTTTGATGATAATAAATATCTCATACACGGCATTAATATTGATAAAAATGACTTGCATCAAAATTAATGATGCATGTCAAGCTCATGGTTGTTAATTTCATTTCGTTTCGGCTGAAACATTTCGCACCAGTAAAAAAATGAGACAAAACGATGTTATTTTAATTTTGGTTTAAATTCTAGCTTGTTCCGGATTTTTTGGCCAAATACCAGCTAAAATTCACTGATTTCATTCTGCCCGTTTTGTTTTGGAGAAATAGTATTTTTTAAAATAATGAATAATTTTAAAATATCAATTATAGCTCTTAATCCGACCATTAGATTAAGATAAAATTTTACGAGTAGTCTCTTGATATATTTATATATATTATGTTAAAATTTCAGAGTAATCGGATAATATGATAACCTTACGAGATTGGTGATGACATTCTTATAATGTTATATATTTGTAATTTTATTCAGAAAAATTATTTTATTATTTTTTTAGATTAAATTGTACAATTCTAAATAATTTTATTTTTTGATTTAAACTAATATATATTTAATTATAGATATATATATATATATATATATATATACATAAACAGTACAACCCCAAAACAGCACGCAGAAACGTTTCAAAACTCAAACATTTCATTTCATTTGAAAAAATAAAACACCAACCAAAACGTTATAAACAACTTTGATTAAACTATTATAAGATCTTTTATATACTTGGAGATGTAGAGGAATGACTATTATTGAATCCAATAACCATAAAAATAGCTTTGTGATCCGAGACAAGGTATGCAAAGACTAAAATTGTTGGGCATAACATCTTGTCGGAGTGATTCGGATGTATATCTGGTTTTAAAATAATTCCAATTCTAAGGGTTTGGGGCATAATATCTTGTCAAATTCATGTATTTGAGTTCAATGTATAACTGGAATTAGAGATGTTGAGTTTCATATCTTGTCAGATTCAAATGTACCCAGTATTAATACATAGTTGAACCTAGAAATTTTGAGTATTGTATCTTGTCAAATTCATATATTTGAGTTCAACGTGTAATTGGAACTAGAGAGGTTGAGTTTCATATCTTGTTAGACTCGCATGTACTCGAATTTAATACACCTAGTTGAACCTAGAAATACTGAGTCTTATATCTGGTTAAACTTACTTATATTTGAGTTTACAGGTAACTAAATCCAAAGAATATTGAATTTAACATTCTATAATACCCTTAAATAGTCAGGTTTCACACGTAGTTAAATTTAAAAGTTTCAATACTTTGTTTTTAGTATATTTTACCATAGGCTTATTAACAAATGAATTGTGGATGAAAAATAAAAAAAGATCAACAGGTAGAAATTAAATTAAAATAATTATTTTTTAGATTTTCATGCTCTTAAAGACACTCCCATGCATGAACCCTGGAGGGAGAGATGAATGCAATCATAAAGCCTCCCGGCAGCAAAAAGAACCAGCGAAGTTCTATAATTAATGCTTGCTGCAATTACAGGGGGGTTTCTACACTAATCTGGGCTACAAATTGATAGTTTATAGCATGTTTTTAGGAGATTTGTTGGAGTTTTTTTTTTCCAAGGTCATTTGCTTTTAGTTTGTATTATTTATTATTTATTTAATTAGAGAATAGGCTTTACAATTATTTTTATTTATTTTCTATAATATTTTTCATTGGTTTTTAATATGACTTAAGTTATTTTGGGTCTTTGTATTTGTTGTTAAGTTAAAATTTTGTTTTAAATAAATTAATTAAATAAATAAAAGCATAATATGCTCAACTCACAGTATTTTGTTTGGATTATTTTATGGGTTGTTGCTTTTATGACACGTGCAATTTCTTTTGGTTTCATCATGTAATTTTTTGCATAGGTGTTAGAACTGTATCAATGAACTTCTTCTTTTTTTAATAATCAGGGTGTTATGGTCAGATTAAGCGTGCCACAACTAATCCTTAGAACCACCGAATATCTTGCAAGTTTAGTGAACAAGTAAGACATTACGAGGATGATAGATGTGTATAATGGGGATTGAACCCTAATGCAAAGAAAAAGAACAAGTTCCTTGCACTATTAAATGAAGACCCCACTTGCTATCTCAATGAACTTTTCTTGATAGTGAAATGGTATCCACCACTAAACAATGATGAATCTCTAGTAAATGTTTTTTTTTCCTCTCCTTGCTAGTATAGTATTAATAACTATTTTTTTAATTAAGCTGATTTTTTTTTCACTTTACATATGATTGATATTTTTAATTATATTATTAAATTAATTAAGGTTATTAAATTTATTAAACTAACGACCCAATTCTTGTTTTTATAAAACTCTAGTATCACCTAAAAATTTTATTTTATATTAAAAAAATTGGCATGGCTAATAGTATGACTTCTATTTACTAATAAGCCCCTTTTGTGTTTTGCAGGTGGCGAACATTTTATTTTTTGTTTTTAAGTTTTTGATCGTTTTTAAATGTTATATTAAAAATAAATTTTCAAATATTAAAACATATATTATTTTTAATTATACACACACACACACACACACACACACACACACACACACACATATACATATGACAAAACATAAAACGCGTTGTTATTTCATTGTGATCCTAGACACAGATTACTATGGTATAATAGTGTAATTATTATCTTTCCCTTCAGTGCATGAAAATTAATTTTTGGTATCGAGGGTATTTTTGACTTTTCCACTGCACATGATGTCATTAATAGATTGTTTGGGGTATTTGCGTCTTTTCTATTTTTTATTGAAACAATACTACAATAAATTTACCCCTGGAAGCATACAAAAAACAAAGGTTGGACAAGGATATTGTAGATATTTTTTGTTGATCATGAATAGTGAAATGACAACTTTACCCCTGAATGAGACAAAAAAAACAGAGTTGTCGGTGAGGGTTTTATTAGTGTTTCACGTTTTGTGAACAATACAACTATTGATATACAATCAGAAAAGACAGAAGTGGCTGGGGGTATGATGGTATTCTCATACCAAGTTGTTCAATTATTATTGTAGGCTCTAAAGGCGGTGTTTAGGTAATTGCATATTATTTTTTATTATTTTCATAATAATTGTGGCGTGTTTGCTTAATACGCCAATAATTTTCTTTGACCCATGTCATTCAAGCGGCGTGTGCATTATCTTATCGTAATGAAAAATGTTCAACCGTCGTCTCTGCCTGAGAAGCCATGTTCTCTTCCACATGTCACTTTATGGTGGTTAGAGGCTTGCCGGTGGCCGGTTGTTCTTTTTTTTACATATTTACTCTCCCCTACAATTGAAAATGCAACATGTCCTCATTGTTTATGTGTTCTTAATTTCAATCCTTAGTTTTTTTAGTTGTTTCGTCCCATTTTCTGCAATAGAAGTTTTAATTGTTTTCTTCAATTAAAATTGATTATATATATTAATTTTCATTTCAATCATTATTCTATATGATTTTTTGTTTGTTTTTAATTCATTTACTTTTTTTGTCATGATATTTTGACTTGTTTCAATTTTGTCCTCAAATTGAAATTGATCATACATGATATTTTTCATTTAGGGTCTTATTCTTTTGATCCTTGGTTTGTTTTAAATTCCTTTAATTTCTTTAGTCTCAAGGTTTTGATTTATTTCAGTTCTGTCATTGAATTGAAATGAGTTATATATTTTATTTTTCATCTCGGTCTTTGTTCTTTTAATTTTTGGTTTGGCTTTGGTTCCTTTGATTTTTTTGGTTCTTTCAGGACAATCCTTATTTTTTGCTTGTATTTATGTATCTATATTTTTGGTTTTGGTTTTTAATTTTTATCATTTTCTCTTTTGTTGAGCTTTTATTTTTATTCAATTTAGTGTTGAAATTTTAATTTGTGTTGATGATCATTTTAAAATTGATATTTTTTTTCTCTTTTTTATAGTTTTTTTATTCTTCGAATCAAATGATTTTTTATGTTAATGATATTTATTTTGGGTTTTGTTATTTTTTTGTTTACTCTTTTGTTGAATTTTTGGGTTTTTTGTTTTAGTCTTCGAGATAATTTTATGTTTTTCATTGTTTATGCAATGACAATGATAATTTTAGTGATTATTCTATAGATTGTTTTCTTACTTGCTTTTTTGTTAGTGTTTTTTTAATTCTTCGAAACAATTTAATACTTTTTATTGTTCAAGTCATGATAGTAATAATAATTTTATACAGATAATTTCATTGAAATGTGTTAAACAATTAGATTCATATCAATTTAAGAGTTATATATTTTAGTGGAAAATCGCGCTTCACAAAACTTTTCCTCATATTCATTATTCTATCTAAATTTATAACATCATAAAAAATCTCATTGTTGATATTTTTTAAAATTTTAAAAAATATAATTTCAGCTGCCATAAAGAACGGAGGAAGTTCCTATGTATATATATACTAGCCAATGCCCTTGTGTCTCGTTGTGGATGGCATCATATGTTTTTCAATGCAAAAATATATTAATTGTATGAGATTTTTTATTATAATATAAATTTGGACAAAATAATCAAAAGTGCAAAAATCCTATGAAGTGCAAGTTTTCTATGAAATATATGAATTTTAAATGGATATAAATTTATCTATTTAATATGTTTCAATTATTAGGTGGCATTGCCTCATTGCGGTTGGAACTATATTTTTTTCAACGCAAAAATATATTAATTGTGTGAGATTATTTTTTTATAATATAAATATGGGTAAAATAATAAATTTGTGCAGGAATCATGTGAAGTACAAGCTTTAAATAAAATATATGAATTTTAAATGGATATAAATTTATCTGTTTAGTAGGTTTCAAAAAAATAACCAATATAAAATTATTATTATCATTTAGAAAACAAGAATAATCGAATATCTAAATTATTGAATTTACCATGTTAAGATAATTTTATTTTATAATTCAATTTAAATTAAACATAATATACAAAATATAAATTGTGAAAACACATAGAATAATCAAATAACAAAAATAAGCAATTAATTTTATACTTCTAAAAAGAAAAAAAACATAAATTAGAAATTTATTTTTATGTTACTGTCATTATTATTACTATAACAATTAAACTTATTGTTAACATTACTACTCAAACAGTTAAAATCATTAAATCGGATTGAAGAATTAAAAAAAATATATTTTTACAAAAAAACAATCACTAAAATTATCATTATCATTGCGCAAAAACTAAATCATAAAATCATCTAATCTGAAAAACAAATAAAAATAACAAAAAAAAAACACAAAAAAATAAAGGAAAAAAAAAGCAATGTTGATTTTAAAATGATCACCAATATAAATTAAAATTTAAGAACTGAACCGAATAAAAATAAAACCTCAATAAAAAATAAAATGATAAAAATTAAAAATAAAAACTAAAAGTATAAATAAAAAAATACAGAAAAAAAAAACATTGTCCAAGAAGGATAAAAAAAATCAAATGAATCAAAACTAAATAAAAAATTAAAGAATAAGTGCGAAAATGAATAAAAAATATAATTAATTGCAATTGCATGACAAAACTACAATAATAAAAACACTAAGACCGAAAAACAATAAAGAGATTTTTAAAAATAAAATACAGTGTGACAAACATAAATTAAAATTTAACGGAACTGGATAAAAATAAATCCCTAATAAAAAATAAAACAACAAAAAATAAAAACAAAAAGTAAAAACATAAATACATAAATATAGATGAAAAATAAACATTATCCAAGAAGGACAAAAAAACCCAAAGGAATTAATACAAAATAAAAAATGAAAAGAATAAGTATCAAAATAAAAAACAAAATATATAATTAATTCTAATTGAAGGACAAACATAAAACAGATCAAAACTTTGCGACCGAAAATAATAAAGGGATTTAAAAAAACAATACAGTGCAATCTTTGAAAAATTAAAAGAATAAGGACCAAAATAAAAAGTAGCATATATGACCAATTTCAATTAGAGAAAAAATTAGAATAAATTAAAAATTGCACACCAAAATTATTAAAAGAACAAAAAACAAACCAAAAATCAAAAGAGTAAGAACTGAAATGAAACATACTGTATATAATCAATTTCAACTAGAAGGCATAATTGAAAATAATTGAAATTTCCATTGAAAAAATCAGTAAAAAATAAAATCAAAAGACCAGGGACTGAAATGAACGACCAACAAATATGAAGGATCAAACCATACTTCTATCAGCAAGAGGGAAACGGGGGGAGGGAAGAAGACTGTCCATCGACGATCACACGATCGAATTAACCTGACATGCACCGCTCTAAGAGTAAGAAGACACGGAGGCGTACTAGATGACATGATGGAAGCCCAGTTTAGACCGTCTGAAGACTTCGCGTGTCACTCGAAAGACGTGTACGGGCAAAACTATGTTGGCGCATCCGGACGACACGCCTGTAGTGTTTCAAAAAAAAACAAAAAAAAACTAGTCAATTACTCATATACCCTGGACCCAACAATATCTATGAAAAAACCGGGGATAAAAATCCTAAAATACCTCCGGTTCCAGGCGTTATTTTTTTGTCATTTTAGGGGGCTATTTTTGTAGTTTTACTGTGCAAAAAATTCAGAAAATACCATCCATGCCCCCTATTAATTTTAGAAATACCCCCAGTCCCAAGGTTTAAAATTTTTTGGTTCTGGGGGCAAAATGATAATTTTGCTGTTGTAATCCATAATAAACTGTGTCTAAGTGAACAATGGAGAATCACACACTAAGACAGTAGAGAAATTTTACCGTAGTAATCCACACACACACACACACACACACATATACACGCGTCCCGGTTTTACTGTGCAAATCTACAGTAACAATTACTATTAATATATATTGTTATGAACTGTGAACGAGATGTTGAGGTAGTCAAGTTGATCTAAGGCGTGAGAGACTAAGGAAAAGCCGTGGGTTTGAATCCCACTCTTAGCAGTTTTTGATTCTGCTTTACGATCCACAATACCAATTGCTATTAATATATATTGTCATGAACAATGAACGAGATGTTGACGTAGCCGAGTTGGTTTAAGACACATGAGATTAAAAAAAGGCCTTGGGTTCGAATCCTACTCTAGGCAGTTTTTGATTTTGCTTTAAAATAATTTTTATTTTGCTTGGAAATGTGATTGATTTTTTTTTAAACAATATTTTTTTATTTAGAAATATATTAAAATGGTAATTTTTAAAATTATTTTTGACATCATTATATGAAAAATGATCTAAAAACATTAAAAAACCATTAAAAAATACAATGGTTGGACAACATTTGTTTTTTATCCATATTTATTCATCTATGCTTTTAGATTTTTTTTTTATTCATTTTTTGTCGGGGGTTTATTTTTATTAGGTTCCTTTCTGAAATTTTAATTTATTTTGGTGATAATTTTAAAATTAATATTGCTCATTTTTTTCCCTTTGTTTTTTTTTTTTGTGCTTTTTGTTATTTTATTTGTTTTTCGAATAAGATAATTATGATTTTATTTTTTGCGCAATGATAATGATAATATTAGTGATTTTTTTTTTGTTTTATTGTTAAAATGTTTTGATTTTTTTTTTTTATTTTTCAAGGTAATTTAGTGATTTTAATTGTTTGGGAAGTAATGTTGATAATAATTTAAACTGTTATGTAATAAAGATGACGATAACATAGGGATAGATTTTCAATTTATGTTTTTATCTTTTTGTGGATAAAAAATTAACTATTTATTTGTTATTTGATTATTGCAGGTTTTTTTATAATTTATATTTTTCTAAATATGGTTTAAATTGAATTATAAAATGAACTAATCTTAAGAATTCAATAATTTAAATATCCAAATATTTTTGTTTTTTTATTGATGATTATAATTTTATGCTGTTTATTTTGTTAAAATCTACTAAATAAATAAATTTATATTAATTTAAAATTTATATATTTTATAGAAAACTTGCACTTCACAAAAATTTTGCACAAATTTATTATTTTGATTAAATTTATATTATAACATAAAAAAACAATATAATATAAGCTCAATATAATGTTGGTTATTTTGACTATTTTAGGAAGATTATTACGAGAATTTGATTCTCTCATGTTGAAAAGGGAAGGGAGAGAGAGAGAGAGAGCGACGCCAAACTTTTGCGAGGTGTGAGGGTCGAGAAGGCAAAAGAAATTAAAATTGTCCAGTCCTCCCTTTCCACCGACGACCTGTCCTTTCCTGTCCCTACGCTCCTGTGAGAACCACCGAGAAAGAAAGACAAAGGAAAAAACACAAACTTTAAAAAGCTGCAAACACAAAACGTTAATTGTAATTTGTTTTCAGGGAAGATACTGTTTTTGCACCCGCGGTTGTTGAGTTTTCTTCACGGCAAAACTGAAGAAATCAATTGGTATAAAGAGAATGAGTGCTTTTAAAGAGAGAGTCTCAAATCAAATATCTCGTCTCTTTTCCGGCTCACCAAATTCCTCTTCGCCTGATGATTCTCAGGTAATCTAACCTTCATTTTATGATTTTTTGCCTTTTATTTCTGCTGTTTTGAAGGGTTTTCTACTTCCTCCCCTTCCTTTTGTTGTCTTTAGTAGATTGCTAGATCTGGTTGCTTTCATACAATGTAGCTGTGCACTTGCATTGCTTTTGTTGATTTTGAATGTTTCAGTTTGGATATAGAAAACCTCAACATCCTGGACAACAAAAGGAATTCGGATTTGCTTTTAGATTTTTATGAATTCTGTTTTGGTGCTGGCTGGATCTATTGTTTGGTAGCTGAAAAAACATCACTAAACACTGAAAACTCTTTTTGGTAGCTATGATAATACGAGAAAAGAAGGCAAAAAGAAACATGGGTTCTTATACTTTCACTGTTTGGACCTGAAAAAAATCAAAACTTTATTGAAACCAACTCCTGTAACTTTGAATTGTTATGGATCTTATAATTTGTAAGGAGAAGGTGATTGCTTTGTTTTTGGGTACTTTATTCTTGTTAATTTTTATCGGTACTGTTTGTGACGCGAGGCATTTGAATGTGTAGGCCAGGCCCTTCTCTAAAGGGGAAAACTCATCTTCATATTTTCCCTTCGCCATCCCTTCACTAAGCGTTTTTGGGTCTAGATCAAACAAGCACCAGGATGAGTTAAAACCAATTCAATCTCTTCCTGTTAGATGGAACGGTAAAGATCTTGAACAGCGAGAAGAATACTCAAATAGGTATCATGAATGCAGCACTATATGCGAGACTGAGGAGTTCCAAAAATCTTGTAAAGACAATGAAGGATATGATGCAGTTTGCGAAAACAATCAAACCGTTAAAAGCCATGACGGCAATGATGATGCTGCCCCTACAAGGACCAGTAGTGATAGTGATTTATTTGAAGAAGCAAATGATCAGACTCCGCGAAAGCCTTTTCCCTGTCTCATGGATGAGTCCACTTTTATTTCCTCAGAGCTCTATGAGTTCTTGCTCTCATCCCTTCCTAATATTGTGAAGGGGTGCCAGTGGACCTTGCTGTATAGGTAAGGTTTTTGCTAATAGACCTGTATCCTTTTGTGCTGCTGCACACCTGTTCTTCAATTTGGATCTTGATTTTTATGTTGGTGATTTCAAATGAAGGGCAGTACGTTGAAGCATGGCATATCACTTCACACACTTATTCGCAAGAGTGCTGCTGTTTCTGGTCCTTGTTTGCTGGTATGTTATTGCTGTGTTCTGAAAAAATCCATATGGGTAAGTGTCCATCATTTTAGTCGTTTTTCAACTAGTTTAAACTTGTTTTCTGCTACTTATAGATTACCGGCGATAGACAAGGTGCTGTGTTTGGTGGGCTACTAGAATGTCCATTGAAACCTACTGCCAAGAGAAAATATCAGGTAACCTTTATCTTTACTGTATTGAAATACAATTTACATGTTAGTGTTGCCCTCCCTCTTTTTTTAATTTGAAATTTCAAACAGTTCCTTGAACACTTACCAATTTCCAATATCTTTGACAGGGGACAAACCAATCATTTGTATTTACAACCATTTATGGTGAACCAAGGATATTTAGACCAACTGGTGAGCACTTTTACGCACTTTCATTTCTTTCCAGATTAATGCAAGTATAACTTCATTAAACACACATCTAGCAACTTGATAAATGAGACTGCTATCATGTTTTGGCTATCATCAACATTCATATCTGGTTAGTTCGTAGATCAAATGATGATTTGATCAGTTTCTTACGAAGCGAATTGAGGAAAGTTTGCTGTATGGTGCTGAGATGTCAATAATTGCCATTCTTTGAACACTCTGTGCTGGGAAATGTATACATGGTCTGGGAGGGGTATTCTTATGTAAAATAAATAAATAAAAATATGCTTTTTAGACCATGTTTTTTGAATGAAACTTCGGTACTTTGAGTATCCTTATATCCCATGTGTAAATATTAAGAAAGAGTCTGTCTGCTGAATTTGTGGGATGTTTGAGTGGTGAATGATAATTATTTAGGTGACATTAGGAATTACAAGTGAGAAATATTCAAGCTTCCTAAGTAATTTGTATTGTAATCAACCAGGACTTAGGATCAAATTAAAACAACGACAGTGATGAGCTCATGCTAAATTCACTATATCAATTTCAAAGAGAGCATTTCGAGGTCTGCTGTCTGCAGCCCTTTTTTCTGCTAATGCAAAACATAATAAATCAACAAGTTAATTAATCATAAATCTAATGGAAATTATATTTGATGGTTGCTTTCTTGATTGACAGAAAGCTGCTCTTTGGGAATTTGATGTTTAATTTTACTATTTTTATTTTTGCTGACGTTAGAGTTTGGAATCCTTTGTTTCAGAGAGATGCCATTAACTAAAGATTGAAAAGCTATGAAATTTGAGCTGATCCCGTGACTCATTTATGTAAATAGGTGCCAACAGATATTACTACTTGTGCTTGAATGACATACTAGCACTTGGAGGTGGTGGCAACTTTGCTTTGTGCTTGGATGGAGATCTGTGAGTTCCTTTTCTAGTAATTCCTCTTCAAAACTCCCCATTCGGTGCAACATATTTAGTGTTTGTTTCTGAATATAACCTTTTCTTCTTCTTCTCTCTCTTTCTCTCTCTATATATTTCTTGGGAAAGGTTGAATGGAACTAGTGGACCTTGTCAAACATTTGGTAACTTGTGCTTGGCCCATAACCCAGAGTTCGAGTTAAAGAATGTCGAGGTAATCTAACAGTTTATAACTGTCCTTGCCAACTTTGGCAATTTTTATTCCATTTTGTTAAATTTTTTGAGTTACTATCTGAATTCTGAACAGTTTTGTGGTTTACAAGTGAAAAGGTAAATATGGGCTTGTCCTTGCAACTTCATTGAACTCGCCCTGAGCCATTTGTTTCTCACCCTGTTTTATTCATCATTTGAATGCTTGTCCACACAGGTCCAAATTGTCATGGTTTGCTTGTGAATGATTAAAATATCAGGCTTCTGCTTTTGTGAATCCCATCTATTTTCTCATTTTGTTTTACTCATCATTGATATGCTTGTTACCCTTTTTGTTTCTTGTTATTCACTTAATTCATCATTGTTATGCTTGTTACTCCTTTGTTTCTCTATATTCACTTAAAAATTCTAGAAAGATTGGGTACTGGATTGTATTTTTGTGCACTATTACCATATTTGGGCCTGCCTTAGCTCCATGGATGGCAATGGTGTTGGTGTAGTTGACAGTAAGTGTGATCTAAGTAGATTGAGAGCACTGATGTTAGATATCCTAGGATAAGAATTTAATTGTCTTTTCAGATCGGTTGAACCTGGAGGCTTGAGCACAGGTGAAATCAAAGTTGGATATATGATTATGTTATTGGAAGCATCTATTAAGCATCATAGGAATAACTACCATTTCAACTTCTGAGATCATTTTTCTCTTTGTAATGATGATATATTCTTGTTGCAGGTTTGGGGTTTCACACACGCATCAAAATACCTTACCTGATGCTAGGCAAGCTATGGAAGCTTCTTATTTTGTCGCCTTTAATTAGCTTGAGATTGCATTCTTTATTCTTTGGATCATGGAGTGCTACTTTATGCAGAATTGACCCTAGTAAAATTTTAGATTCGAATTCTGATTTCTGCGAATAAAGCCATGGTAATTCCGGTCTTCAGACTAGAGACCATTTCCTCAAATACACTGTAATCTGTACATATATCTGGCTGGCTAGCAAGAAGTAACAGAGTAAATGTTTAGTGAGCTTTGAAAGCTAATATTTATTTACACTCATCAGAATAACTATGATGGTTAATATATATCTCAACAGCTTCCAACTTGGACATCCTAGTCTTGAATCTGTTGAGATGTAAACGGAGGGATTTAATATGATGGAGTTGTGTTACTTGGAAATTAGTTGTGGACTAGTCTCAATTCTGAATAAACAGAAATATGAACACAGAATTCGGGCATGGCAAGATAGCAGGTTGTATTAACTTGGGCTCCATGCATGCTCTCAAAGGGGAGGCTGGGTTCATGAGCGATCACCGAACGTTTCATTGTCAACCTTGCATGGTTGAAGCAACTGTTGCAATGGCATCCAGCAGTGAGGTCACTAGATAGTATAGAATTATAGATGCTATTGTTTTTTTGTTGAAGAATATATTTTTTTAAACAAAACAGGTTTTAAAATGAGCACAGAGAGAAATTACATCCCAGTTCTCACTTATTGTTCTCAACGCTCCCAGCTCAGAATGGCATGGATGCTTGACTGAACACGCCCTTTGCACTGCTGAGCTGTAATCTCTCGGCGTTTATTTTTTTGTCAATGGCTAAAACGGAGCTGTAACCAGTGGCCTGAGGTAAGCTACTAACATATGAATCAAGCCAAAGCCAGCGACCATAACAGAGGTTTCTATAACACCAATCTAAGTTAACAGAAACCATTAATAAGCAAGTAGGCCAGTGATAAGAGAGCTTGGAACCAAAAAATTTTCTTTTATGATGACCATTAGTTGAGGTACTTTTAACTGAACATCCATGTTAATAAAAAGAAATAATAATTGCAATCGCATCAAGGAATAGTTCGCCGGAGTAATAAAATACAGATCTCAACTGGTTATCCCTTTAAGAAGAGCACTTGACAATTATCAAGTGCCCCCCACCACACCCCATTACACCCCACCTCACCGTGTAGATTAACATATCTTTCTGGAAGTTCCAATGATAACACAAATACAAAATGACTGGTAGTCGTCGGTCAAAGTTAAGCTCTCCAGTCCCAGGACCACTCTGCGTCAATAATGCATATATTCCATGTCTGAAAATTGCACAAGTGCTGGCACCGCATATGATTAAACTCCTTGTTCTATCGTTTTGCTGCACCAGCCCAATAAAAGCTACGGCTGCAACCGCAGAAATTCAGGAGCTCAACTTTCCAAATTGGAAGAGCTTAAAGGTGCATTATGATTCCAAAGGAGCTTCTTCCCCGGGTAGCCCAAATATCCGCAGGTTGTGATCCATCGATCCCACAGCTATGTAATTTGATTCAGGACCAAATTTTACACAAGTTGCTCTTCCTGCAACCGAGCAGAATAGTAGAGCATCTGTAAATTCCTCCAACAAAGGTCGGAAGCAACAAATAATAATATTAGACAAGAAAAAGAGGAAACCTGTGCCAGACAAATCAGGAAGAGTTTTGATGCAGTTCCAGTCAGCTTTAACACTGCCAACTTGGTAAACTCTGCACAAATACAAGACGCAAAATCAGATGGGAAAAATGTTTTTAATAATTTACAGAATTTTACCAAAAAAAAGAAGAAAGGGATATGGTAATAGCTTCTCTGAAAAGGACTAAGAATATTCTTGCCACGAAGAAACCAATTTGTTATTGTCAAAAGAACTTTTGCACAGCCCAAATAATTTTGTGAATAGGCAAAAAAGCAGAGCTGTAATCCAACTTTGTACTCAAATTCTTAAAATCTATTGAAAATGAGTAGATATTTGGGGACTGAACCTTATATCCGATCCTGAAATTCCAATGTATGATCCACTGTGGTCGAATTCCACTGCAATAATACAAAAGAACATCACATCTTCCCACAGAAGAACAAAAAAACTAGCATATTGCAGTAGAACAGGATTGCCTGCCCAAGAATATATGAGAGCGATAAAAGTCTTAAATTTTAAAGAACAATATATAGATATAGCCAAGCTTCAAGATTTTAAAACCACTTAATACACAGAATTCATCGTAGCAAGTATGACCTGTCAGGTAGAGTGGGAAGCAGGTTGACCAGGGGGGTACCATAAGAGCTTGAAAATCATAATAATAACTATAGCAGACAAGATGTTGCCACTAGCCATGAATTAGCCATACAGGCATATACATATACACAAGGAAAAGTATCACCACAGTAACACACACCAGAGTTTGTAGGTGTGTCAGAATCATAGAGATTGAGCGTCCGGAAGTTTTTCAGTTTCCTCAGATCCCACAGCTTAACACTATCACGGGCAGCAGTCTGTCCAGTAAAAACATTAAATCCGATCATCCATCATAGCATGTGTTGCTCAGAAAAATAAAAAGATACATACGGCCAGAAAGTATCCATTTTCCGAGAAAGATATTGCTGTTACTGGTCCAACATGACCTTCAAATTTTGCAACATTAGCCTGCATATAAACAAAAAATGCAAAGGTAAAACTTCAAATAGTTTTAGTTAAACCAACAGGCAGGTTCTATTTTGTGCACATCTGGCCTCTACATGCTGCACTCTGAAAAAGCAACAAACACTGATTTTGATTGTGATGTGCACCTGACTTTTTACATCCCAAATTTTGACAACTGCTTCTGAAGTGCCTGTTCCAAGGATGAGACCATCAGGATGAAAGGCAGCCGATGTATAGCCATCAGTTTTAGAGGTGTCAGCAACCTGCAAAATTAAACATCCATACATAGCTTTGCTTAGAGCCAGATCCAACCGGCACAAAGAAATTTTAACATGAAAATTGAAATGAAAACTATATGCAAGTTTAGAAAATTAACATCGACAGGAACATTTAGAAACCTTGTCTGGTGGAGGATATTTCAACAAAAGTATTTGATGACATCAGCTTGAAGAAAAAAAAACCATAATACGGGAAAAATAATCCAGAGTTGCACAATACAAAAAAAAAACAATTCACCATTCACTTTCTGTCTGATCTTAATGGCTTTTTAGATATGCCTCTTTTGAGCATGAGAAAAGGCATCATAAATGGAGAACAATGGGCAGTTAACATTAATTCCCTGTCAACTTTTCAACTTATTGTTGGCAAACCAAAATAATTGAAATAGACCACACATATGTGATAGAAGGACTCAATTCTCTGAATTTAAGTACAATGTAACGTGAAGTTGTCATATCAGGTGATAAATTTTTATAATTTGGCATTTTTCTGCTATCAATTTCCCTTCGTATTACACATAGTAGATTCGTTTTTTGATAATAACTACTTTTGTGAACATGCACAGGGCACAGATAAGCACACAAGCACACACAGAAGGAGCAAGCGGACCTGAGTCAAGCATAAACCAGAGGAGAGATCATAGAAGCACCACGTATTGTCAAGAGAAGCAGTCACAAAGAAGTTATTTGTGGCATGAACAGTGACAGCTTGAACCTGACAGAATTTGCAAGCTTATTAATATAATGTAATAAAATGGCACAAAATCAGTACAACATCACAGCCAAGTTGAGCAAATATTAAGATACCAAGAAGTATGCAAATACATGAACGTTTTTAGTCCACACAATCTGGTTAAGGAACAGCACTGCCTTGTAATGAAAGCAGTTGCTTTCCATAGACTCGATTTGATTGATCTCAGAATGACTCAGTTCTAGGTCAATGGTTTTAAGCTAGCTGCAGTCATTTAATTCAAACAAGCTTCGCAAACTTCATTCAGTGTACACGGCATGCGTAAAATTTAGTGCATGACTCAGAATTTTGCTTGGGTCCTAGGCTTCAAGCTCACACATTATGGAATTTCCTTTGAGCTCCTGTCAAGAGGCTTACCCAAATTCAGCCACAAAGCACAGGCTTCAAAAGCTATTTAAAGTAGCCTAGAAAGGCCCCATTTGCAGAGGTTATCTTCAATCCCATTTAACATAAACCTAAGCAGTGCAATTCATTAAAGCAAGAACCCACTCTAGAACATGTCTGGATTTATCAAAACAGAAGCAATGTATTGAATCTGTATCCCAATATCAGGTTAATGATCAGTCATTGGTTATGAAACTAGACCAATGTAGGTTACCTCAGCGGCATGATCCTTCAGGATGTGTCTGCAATCATAGTTCCCATCTTCAGATCCTTGCCACACTCGAACTGTCTGCAGCATTTTAAAACAAATTAAATCCTGGATGGATGCCTAGGAACACTAATTTAAGCACGGATACTTGTGGATGAGAAGATCCAGATATCAGAAATTCAGTTCTTTAATGGCTGAAAATGAAGAGGAAAGGAGACGGAGGAAAGGCTTATCACAGAGTCCAGTTTCATCATAAAGTAAACCTTTAAGATTCATTACAGCTACACATGGAACTAGTTTGAAGATCGCAGTGGACATTGTTTCATGATGTAATCCTTTAATAAATAAAATTCATGGCCATGATGCCAGTGAATTCCTTCATGGGAGATTTGATTCCACACGAGTGCTTCCACATCCACAACCACTAAATGATACTAAATCACTGTTTCCTTCAACAAGGGCATATTGCATTTACATTCTCATGGTCCACTCTGACCTTTTATTTTAAAAGAATCCTCAGTGTCTTCCCATAACTACAGACTGAATGAATGTTGATGAGTAAATCCTACATAACAAAGATTATATTACAATACTTTTAGAAGTTCCAGCAAATGGAACCTTAACTCCAGTCCTAGATTTGCAGTGCCTTATCCTCTCATGTAATTGTAATCAAGTTTCACTCGGTCTTTCTCGCCTTGGTGATCTAAATCTTTTCAGTTGAATGCTTCTGTTTCTCATAAAAAAGCAAGATTTTTTCAGGTTGAGTAATGCATGGACTACAACCGACAGATCAACTAATATTTTAGGACACTAAACAGGACTGTTGGGACATAAAGATGAGATGATGGGAGTGATATTCTATGGGGATTTGCCAAGCTTCCTCAAACCAAATAGAGTAAAGCCAGTTCAGACCATGATTAGGAAACAAACACAATCAGCAAAAAAGGGGAGGCGAGACTATGACAACAGTAAACAATAAGTTTTGCACCCACCAAATTGAACAGTGCTTACCTTATCTGCTGATCCAGTTAAGAAAAATGCA
The DNA here is from genome assembly GCA_015731905.1 of Salix dunnii. Classification (NCBI taxonomy): domain Eukaryota; kingdom Viridiplantae; phylum Streptophyta; class Magnoliopsida; order Malpighiales; family Salicaceae; genus Salix; species Salix dunnii. Next base: position 3,558,931 of record CM027668.1, on the reverse strand, counting down.
CCCTCAGCCACAAATTTCACACTGGTTACCTACAGTAAAAATGATGTTATCAGTCACAAGTTTCACTAAGCAGCAGAGGTACAACAATAAAAAAAGTAAAATAACAACCCTCTTTGAGTGACCACTGAGTACAGAAGCAATCTGCCCTGATGGCCGGTCAAAGATTACAGCAGTTGCATCAACCCCTCCAGTAGCAATGATATCCTGAAGACCAGAGAGAAAAGGTGCATTAACCACCACAAATCAGCATGTGAGCAAGGCGATTTATTTAGCTTATTAATTTTAGTTATGCCACTGCTAAACACCTAAAAACAATTTAACATTAGACAACAATGATATGATATAAACTTAAAACAAGCCCCTATCACCCATTCCCAACATATGACATGGAGTTCGTGTTATTAGAAGAGCAAAGACAAAGCAAATCCCTAAGTTTGATATTTTAATGAGACAAACCCTAGGCAAACATGAACAGTAACATGGAAAATCAGACAGGAGAACCCTTCCTGAAAGCATGTATAAGCCACCTCCATAGAACCACGCCGATGTTTCATAATTATCTACGGTTTAACTTATAGCTTTTACCAGTCATTTCTTTATAAACTGCAGTTATGGGGAAATGTTGCCACCATGGTTGTCAAAATCGCGATTTTGACACGACACGGAAGGGGCTTCGAAAAATCGGATCGTAAAATCGTACCTGAATTTTTCCGTACAAAAATCGTAAAATCATAGCTAAAATCGTGTGGGTAGAAAAATCATAAAATCGTAAGTGAAATATTTCCGAATACAATACAATATAATTATGGTCATAAAACTTCATTAGTTAAGGTTCATACATGATTCAAAATAACTTAAAAATACATTACAAAACAATTATGTCCATATAATTTTATTAGGTAAAAACTAACAAATTTAAAATAATTATTTTGTTGATGTGCTACATAAATTCAAATCAGTCTCATGACCGTTATTTTCCTCATTATTTTTAATACATTCATCAAAAGGATTATTATTAAAAGGATTATCAGTACTAATACTGGTATCAACACCGATATTATCAGTACTACCTCCAACTCCAACAAGTTATTTCGACATGAGGATATGAAAATGATTTAAAAACATAAAAAAATTTAATTTTAAGTAAAAAAAATTATTTTTTTCAAAAATTTTAAGTATAAATTTTAAAGTTATTTTACTAATTTTCAATAATAATTCTATATAATATATAGAAAGATAATTATATATATATATATATATATATATATATATATATATATATATATATTATATAAAGAGACGAAGAGAGAGTTATATTATATATATATATACATACATATATATATTATATAAAGAGACGGAGAGAGTATAAATAGACGGGGAGAGTTATATTATATAAAGATATGGAGAGCGCGCGCCAATTGGCGCCAATTTGCAGAATCGTAAAATCGGACCGATCCGGTCCGATTTTGCGATTTTATCCGAGTTTGACCAAAAACGATTTTTCTTCCCGATTTAACAAGTTTTGATGAGTTGACTCGTAAAATCGTACGATTTTGCGAGTCAACTCGCGATTTTAACAACCATGGTTGCCACATCATAATCAAAAATGCTACGCACAGGAATTTTTCAAGCATTATATTCAATTGCAGAAGAAGAACACCACAAATACAGCAACTATATGGCAAGTGACCTAAATTTTATGTAAAAGTGAATAGTAACATAATGTCTGGATATTTCCCACAGCATTCAGCATACAGAACAGCATAAGCCTAAATGCAGCTGGGAAACTATTTGTTTACAAAAATCTTTTAAACAGATAAACCTACTGAGTTTATAAAATTCACCAACCAGATCAAATTGTACAGATGTTCGTACCTTTGAATATTGGATATCAATAGATAAGATGCCTGGCTTGCTAGTTCTGTGAAGTGGATGGCTAGAAAGTTGGGTGTACCTCTCTAAAGCATCAATAGGAGCCAATGTTGGAGGAATCTAACCATTAAAAGGGGAAAGGAAAGATGAACATCAGATCAATCAAGCAACTCATTCTAAAGAAGAGGTTTTAACTTTGTTCATTTATTATCCTTTTAAATAAATCATGCAAAGAGATACACTTTGAAAACTTGGTCAAACCAAAGTAATGTAACTAAATTCACAATCTGCCAATAAAATTTAAGTACTCCATTAACATGCATCAGTACCTGACGCTTTTTCCGCTGTTGCGAAAGAGCTGCATTACAGTCTGTAAGCTCAGTAATGATGCTAGCAGAAATTCCAGGTCGTACTCTCTTCCCAGGTTGGGCCATATCATCACCCTCAGCAGCTATTACGATATCAACAAAGCTTAAAATGATGTGTTGATAGGCACCTATAGAAAACCAAGAAGGACAAAAGAGAAAAACCTCGTTTTCCATTGCTAAGAGCTGAAGAATTTGATGTAACAGCTTCTGATGCAAACATGGGTATCTGCCTCTCTACTTGCACAAGCAATGACCTTGCTTCATCTCTTTCCTTTTTAAGTCTTGCAATTACACGGCAAGCAGCATCATGCTGCCAAATTTTTTTAAAAAAAAACAACAAAAAAGTCCATGTGTTGGATCAGTACTGTATGCAAGTGATAATTTCAATAATCCAACCTACAATGTTTTTTACACCAAAAACAAAGAGTAGGTCTGACATGAAGGAGAAACTAGAGATGACACAAACTTTCGGATTGGACCAATACAAAATCTAGAGCATGGAAGTTAGGAATGGCCTTCTACAAGATGTCTAACTGAATTAGCTTCATGTTAAAAGACAATGTTATAACTTTTTAGGTTAGTGAAGGAAAAGGAAAACTCCATCCAAGTAAAAATTCTTATCCACTGCATCAGTAAGAGCACTGATACACTGTAATAACACACAAACCACTGATTAAGGGTTCATGTTCATTGTGGAGATGACACGGTTCATTCCAAATAAAACAAACTTAGTAACTAAACAAGACTTGAATGACGGTGAGCAGAAAAGTAAGCAGCAGTTAAGTTAAAACAATGTTTAAATAAAGAAAATAAAATAATTGTTGCAGAAATGCATCATAACATTCATAGTTAGCATAAACAACAGGATGATATACCATATGTTCCCTGCCAAACGAGGAGCATGCTAGCAAGCATCTAATGATGAGCCAATTACCTGATACAATGCATGACTTAGCTCTTGCCTAGCTGTATGTAATTGCTGCTCCAATGCAAAGTTGGATAACATAAGGCCATCCCATTCCTGCAATTAGATCAAAAAATGACTTTACAAGCAAGATCAAAAGAAAAAAAATACTAGCAGAATAAGCCCATCAAAGGGCGGGCTGCATAAGCCATCATAATAATTAGAGCAGGTTAATGAACAGGTCAAATGAACTAAATGATTATCTAGTGAAAATATTCAGTCATGTAAATATAAAGTGATTAGCAAATCCAAGTGTTCAAATTTCTTTTAATACTTTTGACAGGAACACATCTATTTCCAAATCAAGATTTATGGTCTCAGCTGCAATGAATGTTATCCAACAATTTACTATTATCTTCATTAAAGTATTCAAATAGAACAAATATTGAAGTCGCACATGGATGAACTCCAGGGAAGCTTTACAGGGAGGGAGTATAGTGATTACTACCAGAGATTTGGAAAGCAAACTATCTACACTATAAGGGATAAAAAAGCATAACATTTTGATAGAATAAGGCATAGAGGCTTATCAGTGTTGTAGTAATAATTCAAGGAGAACTTGATGGAGGCAAGCATCCCTCTCATATATGTTACTGAGTAAAACAGTTATTTAGTTGCAACGTTATTATCTTTTAAAAAAGTGAAGTAATGCTAATACAAGAGCTTACAACTTTACGGCAACATGAATATTAACACCGCACCATACTATAAAGCAAAGCTCGAAGTTAGAAATTCAACAATGAAGGTAGCATATGGGATGATACACTTACATTCTGGAACATTCCAAGCATCCCAGGGATGCTTGCAGTCTGTACAGTTCTTGGCTTCACAATCTACAACAAAAGTTTAAAAAACTAATCAAGTGTAGAAACAACCAAACTAGTCAAGTAAAGAACCAGCAGATACAGTAGCAGTGGGATACAAAAGATTTTGATGACAAATGAGACCATAGCAAAGCATACTTTTCCTGTTTCAACTGGAACAACATCATCCATGGTAAGTGGTTCCCCGGTAATGGGACATTTTCCATATTCCTGATTAGAAAATAAACAAAAACAAGAGAGACAAGGTTTATCAAACATACTGCCATATTTACTGAAAAGAAACTCTGAAGATCAATGCAGTTCAAAGTAAAGCTTGATTTTATAGATTTTGAAAGCAAAAGTAAACCATAGGTAGCAAAAGATATGCCCCTCACTTCTGTCAAACAAGGAACTTGTTCTTGCACATTCAAAAAGAGTTAGAAAGAAACGAAAAAATAACCCTAACCTTTGCGATTTTTACTACTTCCTCGGAAAACACACAAAATAACCAACACGTAAACTTTTTAATCATAACATCCAGTTCGTTCATTCAAGCTATACAAAACATATGACAGCTATAAAAATTTATTTTTCTCTAAAGTAAAACCCTAACGAGATACAAGCTAAAATCCTAAAAATGAATAAAAAATCTAAAAGAGTAAAGAAAAATATACCGATATGTGTCTCTCGATTAAACGCTTCTCGTATAGAAGCCCAGACTTCTTCGAGACGACGGGTTCTTCCGGCACCTCGCCGGAAACTGTCAGGAAAAACAAATAAAACCGAGATCGATAAGAAACTACAAAAGATAAAAGAAAAGCAAAGTAATAGAGAGAGAGAGAGATACCTGAACAATGCATTCTAAAAAAAGAAGTTAGGGTTTATCAGGGGACTAGCTGTTAAGTAGCTAGCTAAATTTAATGGTTATTGAGTGTAAAATTTTAAGTAGCAGCCGAGCAAGAGGCAGAAGTCTTGAGTTGGCAGGGAACTGTAATGTAATGTATCTATCCTTTTCATTCATGTATTAGCGATAGAAGAAGAGAGAAGAGGACCGGCCGATCCATCATCCAAGTAATGGATTGGGCTTCATGGCCCATCAAATGAGTATTCTAATGGGCTGAATTAAATTTCGTAACCCCTTTACCTTTTGATGGGCTGAATTTTAATTATTGCTTCTTACATGTTGTCCTGGATTGGGTGATTTGATAATTATTATGTCCGTTTCAGAGAGAGGGAAGGAGAGGGAGATATTTTTATTTGTTTTAAATTAAAGTTATAAAAATTAATTTTTTTTTTTGTAGACATATAACATTCTTATATATTTATCCAAATATATATTTATTTTTTATTTTCACACAACACTAATATACCGAGAAAGGCATTTATATATATGATTGGTGTAATTAAATATTACATTAATTTAGTGCTAATTAAGAAAGCATTCAAATCCAAATTTTAATATATGATTGCTATATGTCTTAATGGGGGAAAATATTTGAATTTTTTTATTCAATAGTGAGGGTATAATCGAGAAATAATATATATTTAGGTTTTTTTATTCAATTGTGTATATGCGTTGATTTTCGTGAATTTACTCGGAATTCTCATCCACAGATTAAGTGCTATGCCTTAAGGGCTGTAGTTAGAAGGGACTGGTTGAAGACCAAGTTGGATGGTTTGAAAGAAAATAAAAGGAATCCTGTATTTACTGTATATTTATCATTGCATACCTAAATTCATTTTTCTCGTGGATTAAAACAGTAAAATAACGACTTTATTTTTATTGACAAATTACAGGGACTGGAATCATGGGTATAGTCATCTTCTTTTTTAACGAGAAAACCTATCATCTGAAAAATATATTTTGTGGACTGAAGTAAATAAATAAAATTTCAGTTATTTTAAATTCTTATAAAAAATATATACTCTAATTTGAACTGTAGACTTGATGAGCAGATCATAGGCTCTCTGTCATCATGCTACGTCTCTGTCAAATAATCATCTCACCTAAAAATTCTAAAATCTTAAGTTTTTAGGTGATGTTTTAAGATATAATTTATATTATTTTCTCATATGCTTTCTCAAGTCACGACTCTTTGGACTTGAAACTTCTAAAAAATCACACTATTTTGTACTTGATTTTTATCAAATAAAATGGGGATAATAAGATTCGAACTTATGATCACTGGGTCAACAAGACTTTGATATTATTTCAAAGAATCATTTTGCCTCAAAACTTAAGTTGTTAGGTGAAATCTCAAATATAATTTATATTATTCTCTAACAGCCTATTAGATACTATAATCATCTTTTTCTTTATATCTATATAATAGAATGACCTATATGCCATTTAAATTAAAAAATAACAGAAATGAGAGATTTTTTTATTTGTTCAGTGAAACTTTTGAGTTGTCTTTATATTTAAACTGTCCATGCTCTTTGTTAAGGGCTTTATTTATTTATTTATTTATTTATTCCTCTTGTTTTTGTTTTTTTATAGCTACCAAGTTTAATAATGGATACTTTAATATTTAAATGTTAATACAATATTTTTTTTCTTTATAAACTCACTTGAGAACACGTTATTTAGTGCTTCCATGTTGTTTGGATAATATGCCAATTAAATTACCTGTACTATGTTACGGGCTGAGCAAATAATTTCTATAATTATTGGGATTGAAATAATTAATAGATTTTACTAGTTTAAAAATAAAATATAATATCTATACATGTGAGGTTTGATATAATAAAACACATCAACACACCATATCATAACAACAACAACAACAACATTGAAGCATTAACATCTAACAATATCATTACTATTATTGCTAGAACAATAAAAAATATTAAATTACCGCGAGAAAAAAACTCAAAAATATTGACAAAATAGGAAGCAAGAGAAAAAAACTAAAACTATTATTATTCTTGTTGTTGTTGTTGTTGTTATTGTTGTTGTTGAAGAATGAGAAAATAAATTTAATAAAAAAAATCCCAAAAGCTTTAATAAAAGAGCAAACAAAAAATGGTAAAAAATTATTAGCTAAAAAAAATTATTTGATGTGAAAATAATTAAAAAAAACTAATAAAAAAACCAAAAGAAAGAATAAAGGAAAAAATAAATATCAATTTTCAAATGATCATAAACACAAAATAAAATTTAATAACAAATTTTTTTGAAAAAGAATATTATCTCGACAAAAGAAAAAATAATAAAAATTAAAAACAAAACTAAGAGCACATATATATAAACATGAAAAAAAATAGAGATTATTTAAGAAATAAAAAAAAGAATTAAAATAAAAATTTAAAAGTATAAAGGCTGAAATGAAAACTAAATATATCATCAATTTAAATCAAAGGAAAAAAATGAAAAAAATGAAATCTTATGTACTGAAAATATTAAAAGATTTAAAAATAATCTGGAAATTAAAAAAATAAAAACTGAAATGAAACTGCAATATATAATCAATTTTAATTGCAGGACACAATTGAAACAAATTAAAATTTACATAACAGAAATAAAGACCACACAGTACAATTAAAAGAGAAATGACTGAAATGAAAAGGACATAAAATCGAGGGCTAACGTGTAGTTTAGGTTGCAGAAGAGAGAAAATGAGAGAAAAAAAGTTCAATCGCTCACCAGTTTGTCCCCGACCACCTTGGTAAGACCGCACCACTCCAAGAGGAAGATGACATGAATGCACATTGACTGAGATATCAGAAGGACATTTTACAACATCGTAAAGGGCCTCATGTGTGCCCTAAAAGGATATGAGGTCAAAAATTGTCGGCTACATGTACCACACACCCCGATAGTAATCCGAGAAAAATAATAAAAAAGATGGGCGATTGCGGTGATACCCTTGCATCCAGCTTAGCAATTTTGTCTTATTTGTGGGTATATTTACATTTAGCCATTTTCAAAAATATGAAATTCTCATGGCTCTCCTCTCGCCTAGAGCTGATTTTTATTTTTTTCGATAGATAAAATGATTATTGCACTAAGCAAAGAAATATAAAAAATTCAATAAACCGGTGACCCGAACTAAATTGAACCAATATGTGCAATTACCATGGAATCCCTTCGAGCAGGGTCTGTTTTTTTATCTTTTTCTAGGGACATAATGGTTATTTTACTTTGTAAAAATAAAAAATTCAGTAAATCAATGCACAGAACCAACCGAACCAACCCGGAAATTGAGCAACACTATTATTAATCATGGTGATTTATCTCATAAACTACAACAACTAACTCCTGAACTCTTTTAATATATAGTATAATAAATCAACATCTAGCAATCAAACTCTAGCTTCCACGATGGTATTTTAACCCTCATGGTGTCACCTTCATCCCCAGGAGGAGCATACAGCAAAAACAAATGTTGGATTTTGCACCAATGTTCATTTCTCTCTCTCTCTCTCATTATAATTTAATTAGAGTTTTCCTTGAATATTTTCAATCAATTCTTCAATTTATTTTCTTTCAGATTTGATTCCTTTTTTATTTTATATTATCCATGAAATTGAATTTTTCTTTCAGTTTAACCATCCTTTGTTTTTCTTCTTACTTTGTTTTTTTTGTTTTTTTAGTTATTCTCTTAATTAAATTATATTTTTAATGGATCCATCATGATTAGCCATATATTATCCTTTACAGAGAGGGAGCATTGGTAAAACTTTTGTGCGTGTAGATCTAGCATTCAATTCCCCTTACACCGGCATCGGTCAAAAGTGCTCGTTGCCATGAAAATGCTCTGCTTGGAGTCGATAAAATGTAGCTGTGGAGGACGAGACATGCACATGGCAAGGAAATTCGATAGCTCGCTCCTGTTCTTCTATCCCTGTAGATAGAGGAGACGCATCCTTATAAATGTACAGGGATTTACCTACACTAGGGTGAACATCTTCGGGAAACGTGTATATATATATAGGCAAGAACTTGTCAGGTGCATGTGTCAAGTTACTTTTGAGTTTCTACAATTTAAACTGAGACATTCAAAGTTATTCAGATTTCGATCGGTTCATTAATGGTGGATTCCCCAACAATCATCTTCTTCTTGTAATTTGGATATCAGAGGACTCCTTTGAGACAACGCATTGCTTTAATTAGGATCAGAACTTAAAGGCACATATCTTGGAAAAGAATCAACCAAACAGATATGGAAACAGTGAATTAGATGCTAATCAGCAATCACTTGCCGTTGCCTGCAAAGTTTGATATGACCTCCTCCTGTTCATCGCGTGTGGAAAAGACCACTCACTCCCATTCCCGAAAAGGTTGAAGATATATATTGCAGAATCTGCATTTTCGAACTTCAGCCACACCAAATCGAATTTCTGTAAATTTTATGCATAACGGTCATAATCAGTAACACATTAAAAGGAGGATTGCTGAAAGTTTAGGAAAGTGACAGATATGGTGATCAACCTTAAGTTATAAGATGATGATGATCAGCTGTAATGAGCGAAACTGAATGCAATACAAAGTCTGGAACCATCAGGATTTTACTCGCTCATCCATAAAGTACATTTTCCAGGAGGTGGGTTTCACTCTCCCGAAGTTCCCACTGAACAAGGGAATGGTTCTTTAGAATTTTGCGGAAATAAGATTAATACAAGCTCTGTCTAGAAAAAGATTTTTCATTTCCAGGCGGGAGGAAAGCTAGCATAAAAAGCATTGGTGTCGAAATGAGTTAGGCATGGGGAAACACGGGCATCAGGAATACTGAAATGTTTTATAATTTCTGCCAAGGCAGTCGCGTCTGGCAGCAAGGAAAGGCAGGGGATCCTGTTCTATTCATGAAAGATTTGACTAAAGGGAGGTTGTGCAGAGAAACCTAGTAGATAGACGATCTATTGACGGGTATTTATGTAGCTGGTCTGCCTTTTATACTCACTCAGGAATCAAATGAACGAAAGTGGAGTATCCGTAGCTTTCTTCTGCTAAAACTTTGTTGAGCTCTAATTATGCTGTCAGGCTCCATGCTTGGTGGTCTCAACTCTTAACCATCCTGTATTAATTTCAGATATTTTGCTTGTTTAAATCTAAAATGAAAAGGGAATAAAGAAAATATATACAAGTATTGATATGGGATAATGATGGACTGGTATCTTTTCCACACTCTAGGTACATATTTAGAAGGTTCAAAGCTAAAGTGACAATTCATTGTATGGATGGTGGGTGGGGCTTGCATGTAGACTGTCTGTCAGTTTTAAAAAGAGAAGTGGAGTATTTTTCATTCCTTTTTCCCTTGCCTTCACGATTCATTCCTTTTTTCCTTGCTTTCACTTTGAATGGTTAGAAAGTGATATCTAGGAGTGAAAAGAGAAGATGTGGGGGGGGGAGAGAGAGAGAGAGAGAGAGAGAGAGAGACAAATCAAGAAAGATTATAGTGGTGAAGGAATAAAAAGTTAACTTCGAGGATTTGTGACTACCTAACTTCTGGAGCGCATATGATTGATTTGTATGGTGTTTAAAGCTTATATAATGGTGTTATTAAAAAATTGATTGATGTTTATTTTATATGCTAATCTAATTAAAAAAAATCTATCATCAGCCACAAATTTCACATTGGTTATGTATAATAAAAATAATGTTATTAGTCATAAGTTTCACTAAACAGTAGAGGTACAACAATAAATAATATAAAATAACAACTCTCTTTCAATGATCACTGAGTGCAGAAGCAATCTACCCTGATGGTCCGTCAAAGATTATAATAGTTGCATCAACTTCTCCAGTATCATGATTAACTAATGATATTTCAAGTTGAGAATAGTTAATGATATTAACATATCAATTTGATCACCGATTCCTTGCACGAAAGTTAATGATACATGTCAAAGGAATCTTGACAGAGATAATTTTAGATGTTACAATGGATTTGATTAATTATTTCAAGCTAGAAATGATGCAATGATATTAACAATTTAAATAAAATTGATTACTTAATCACAATAAAAAAGACCAACGAATCTATTAGTACAACAACATATCAATTAATATAATGTATTGCCCAAATTTGACAATAAGAAGAGAAAGGAGTTCTTGATTAGTTTTTTCAAGAGAAAGAAATAAAACTAAAGATATTTTGGTATTGATATTTATTCAAGAACTATCCTTAAGTGATGGATTATGATTCAGATGATTAATTACATTGTTTATATCTTTGAATGATGAATTTTGAAACGAGTCATAATGTAAATTTAGAAACCGATGAGAGAAATGAATGAATGTTGGTAAAGGTTTTATTGACATAAAAAGAGTGGAAAATATAGTGTTTCAATTGCCATTGTTATTATTATTTATTTCAATAATTACACATTCATGCTTTATCAAAGAAAATGCTAAATTGTGAGAGATTTTCACTATAGCTATAAACACAGTTCATCACTGATTAAATTAATATGATTACTATTATGCCTTTCAGTTTATAAAATTTAATTACTGGGTTTTATGGTGTTTATGTCCTTTTGTTTTTCTTTGCACAATTTTCCCCTTAGTTGTAGTAAGAAAAATATTAATTGGGCAAAGGTGTTATGGACATTTTGATTTTTAATGAATAGTCAAATAATTATTTTTCTTTTTGATGCAACAAAAAAAATGAGAGTTGTCAACAAAGGTATTGTTTGTTTTTTTCATTTTTGATGAGCGATGAAAATACTAATTTACCCTTGAAAAAGACTAAGTGAAGAGTTGGTATTAGAGATATATTGATATTTTCATTTCAGTATTTCCCGTTTACACAAGTTTCAGAGTATCTTCAAGTAATTTCATATAATTTTTTTACCTTTTCTCTCTCTTATAACATAACATGCATGTCAATCCTCTTTGTTCATGGTTTTAGCATTTCAGTCCCTAAGCTTTTGATTGTTTTTTTCATCCTGATTTTTTCTATAAAATTTTTGATTTGTTTCAATTTTATCCTTCGAATTAAATTGATCATATATTTTTTTTTATTTTGACCCTTATTCATTTATTCTTCATTTGGTTTTAATTCCTTTAATTTTTTTCGTTCATTCTTAAGAAGTCTTTTTTTTGTTTATATTCTTAATTTTGGTTTTTAATTTTTATTCTTTTCTCTTTTGTTGAGGTTGTGTTTTATTCAATTTAATCCTTAAATTTTAATTTATATCGATGATCATTTGAAACTTGATATTTCTGTTTTTTTTCTCCTTGTTCTTTTTTTATTTTTTTTTGTTCTTCAAAACAAATGATTTTTTTATGCTAATAATATCTATTTTGTTTTTTTTTATTTTTTTGTTAAGGTTTTGAGGTTTATTTTATTCTTCTGGATAGTTTTATGATTTTTCAATAACTACTGTGATAATGACAATGATAATAACGATAATAATAATACTAATGGCGATGGCAACGATAGTAGTGCCAATACATATTAAAATATTAATTCTTTATCATTCATTTTTTTAAAAACCTGTCAAAAAAATAAATTGAAATCAATTAAAATTTATATATTTTATTAGAAACTTGCTCTTTACCAAAAAAAAGATTAATTTGTTTTTTGCTAATAATATTTATTTTGATTTTGATATTTTTTAAAAAAAATTATTTGTTCTTTTCTTAAAGTTTTTGGGTTTTTTTTTTATTTTATTCTTCATGATAATTTTATAATTTTTATTATTTACACAATAATAATAATTTTTTTATTGGTTTTTTCTTTCTTACTTACTCTTCTGATAAAGTGTTTGGATTTTTTGTTTTTTCTTTGAGATAGTTTAATAATTTTTATTGTTTAGGCAGTAAAAATGATAATAATTTTATATATTATAATAATGATAATAATAATGATGTTAGTAATGATAATGATGATAGCAACAATAATTTATTTCAATGGTTGTAGTGCTTATGATATTGATAATTATGGTTATGATGATAATAACAATAATAACTTATGAAATAATATGAAAAATATCAATAACAACAACAAAAAAATGATAATAATATTAATGATGATAATTTTAATGATATTAATAGCAATAACAATGATAGTTATCATAATAGTTATTGTGATAATGGTGACGATGATAATAACAATAATAATGGTGACAAAGATAGTGTGCCAATAATTATTAAAATATTAATTATTTACAATAATAATAATAATAGTGATAGCTAGAATGCTTTGATAATTTAACAATTATAATAATAACAATGGAAATAATAATTCAAATAATTCATTATTCAATGTTATAGTTTTGCAACATCTATATGTATGATATTTCAGATCTAATATCGTCGATTAATAATATAAAATTTTTTTGTTGTTCAACATTATCTTTTATTTTTGTTTTATTTTTTTAAATTGTATTGATTGACATTAGTTTTTTTCCAAAAAAAAACCATTCAATTTTCAAAAAATTTCATTCAATTTTCATTTGGAACTATTAAACAAATAAATTCATATTGATTTAAAATTTACATATTTTATTAGAAATTCATGCTTAATCAAGAAAAATGCATACCTGACACACCTGATGTTGGGTGGTGTGTTTTTTGTAATTCCAAGATGATGTTATGTTTTATTTTAATTTTTTTTTTTTGCTTGAAAATTTTGTTTTGTTGCATCATTGGTTCTACCTTTGCAAGTTTTATAGTTGCTTTTGTTATTGCATGAATTCCTTTTAGGTTTTCAAGTGATTATTTGCTCTTTCTATGTTGTTTGTGGCATTCTATGACGAATAAATTATTTAAAGTCTTTTTTAGTTTGGCTATATTATCATTTTCCTATTTGTTGTGCACTTGTGTTGTATTTTTATTGCAATATTGTTTAATTTAATTTAATTATAAAATTTTAATTTATGATGATAATTATGTTAAATTTATATCTCTTCCTTTTCCTTTTTTTTTTTTTTTTATTCTTCAAGTTAAATTATTTTTTGTGCTGATAATAATTGTTTGATTTTATTGTTTATTTTGGTTATTTTTACCTGCTTTTTAGTGAAATCTTTTGGGTTTTTTTTTAAAGATAATTTTAGGATTTTTACTGTTTACACAATAATAATAATAATAATAATAATCTTAATGATTGTAATGCTTATAGTATTAATAACTATGACTACGGTGATAATAATAACAATAAATTATAAAATAATATTAAACATATCAATAATAACAAATTTTATTATAATCCAAACGATTATAATAATTAAATTTATAATAATAATAATAATAATATATCTTGCTGTTTGTCTTTTAATTATTTTCATTTGTTTTTCATATTAAATAATATTTTTTATATTAATAATATATATATGCCAATAAAATTCTGTCTATATTAATTATTTTATCAAATTATATAGCATTATGAGAATATTCTCACACTACGAGCATTTGTTTTTCATATTTAAAAAATATAGAGTGCTAACTACCGCAAAGCGTGTGGCAAGTGACCGTCTAATCATTAGCAGCATCAACAAGGTGAGCAGTGTTGCCCTATACTAGAATGACAGCGCACGTGGGAGCAATATTTATGTGACATGTCGTCTTTCATGGTTTTTTTTATGCATGATGTGAAGGTTTTAAAGAAACCTTAATTGAATTGGAGGTCTCTTTCCAGCCCTCCTATTGGTTCATTCTGTGACACATCTAATCCAGAAAGCCCCTACGATCTTCTGTCTTTCTCTTTAACATTATTTTTTAAAATATTTTTATTTAATAATATATTAAAATAATGTATTTTTTAAAAAAATTAATATTAATATATGAAAAATAATTTTAAAATATTAATTTTTTTAATTTAAAATAAAAAATAACTTTAACCATACGTAAACAAATGCTAAATCTCGAAACTATTAGTTTTCATAATATTGAACCAAGTAATAGAAACTTTAATAATAAATTAAATTAAATTGTGAGGTTATTTTTTATAGTATTTTTTTATAAAAAATAATAATTTATTTTCGATAATAAAGTATTAATACAATCTAAAATCATAATTTTATTTCCTTAAAAAAACAGAAACCCCTTTTGACCGCAACAAGATAGAATTATGCTTAAAAAAGAAATCTTTACAAAAGAATAACCTGTCAAACAAAGATTAGCAGTTTCTCTTTCCAGCGAACTGAGCTAGCAGCAGCTTCTTGCAAAATATTAGACTTGAACGGCCTATTTGATCTCTTCTAGTAATGTAGTAATTTTGTTTCTGGGATCTGATTCCAGCAGCTTAATCTCAAGAGCTCTCCTGGCATAAAACATGTAACTAATATTGGTAGATAGTAATTTTGTTTCTGGAATTTGATTCCAGCAGCTTAAGCTCAAGAGCTCTCCTGGCATCAAACATGTAGATAATCTTGGTAGATAGTAATTTTGTTTCTGGAATTTGATTCTAGCAGCTCAATCTCAAGAGCTCTCCTGGCATCAAATATGTAGCTAATTGTGGTGGATAACAATTTGGTCTCTGGAATTTGATTCCTTAATCTCAAGAGCTCTCCTGGCATGAAATATGTAGCTAATCCTGGTGGATAGCAATTTGGTGTCTGGAATTTGATTCCAGCAGCTTAATCTCAAGAGCTCTCCTGGCATAAACATGTAGCTAATCCTGGTGGATAGCAATATGGTTTCTGAAATTTGATTCCAGCAGCTCAATCTCTCCTTTCATCAAATATGTAGCTTATCTTGGTGGATAGTAATTTGGCTTCTGGA
Organism: Salix dunnii; assembly: GCA_015731905.1. Classification (NCBI taxonomy): domain Eukaryota; kingdom Viridiplantae; phylum Streptophyta; class Magnoliopsida; order Malpighiales; family Salicaceae; genus Salix; species Salix dunnii. Next base: position 3,543,253 of record CM027668.1, on the reverse strand, counting down.
ATTTGATTCCAGCAGCTTAAACTCGAGAGCTCTCCTGGCATCTTTGACTGTTTCTCTCTCTTTATTCTGGCCATAAATCAGTAAAGAGTATACAAAAATGGATGACCACCTCTCTTAATCATCGCTTTCAGCTCATAATTTCATCCTGATAACTGCGTTTCAAGCGAATTTATCCCGAACAGATCAGAGCATCTCGAATAATTTCAAAGCATGCTGAGCATCAAAAGTTGTACGAGATTCTTCAAAAAATACCTTCAGAGCTTATCTTCACCTGCGTTTCTCAGTTCAAGCTCGCATAGTGAAGGATATTTTGCTCATTTCTCTTTTCTGTAAATTAATTTGTTAACTGTTTGCATATTATTTTTTATTTTCTTTCTCATAATGCTTTAGAAAAAATATTGAAAACCTACTCAGCCAGTACGTAAACCCCTTTTCCACGTAAAAAATGGTGGTTTTTTAAGATATTAATTTATAATTTATTTTTTATAAATTTATTCTATGATATGATACATGACGTGAATTTAACAAGTTAATCAAGATAATTCAAGAAGTTTTTTTAGCTTATTTTGCTTCTTTTTTTAATTTTATTATTAAACATTGGAATAATTAAAAAATAAATTTCATAGTTTATTTTTATTTGCTTTGCATGAGATTTAACATGTCAATTCGAGTTTTTATTTTTATTTTATTATTTATGAGAATTGAGTTTCATAATTCATTTTATATGTGATTATTAGAAACCCATCACAAATTTAATCTAATATATTATTGTTTTAATATTAAAAAAAATTATCTTGAAATTAAATTCGATAAACTATATTTTCATTGACTTTTTAGTCCACGAAATATTTTTATATATATTCTGACTTTTATTTTACTTGAAAATATGCTCACAACGCTATATATTTTTCTTTTATGTTATTAATTCTTTTTTATTAATGATCAAGTAAATCCTAGAAGACAGGAGCTACGTATGACTACGCACAGAGGAATCTCAGTTGAATTGAAGATGAGGGTCGATTACACGCATACTAGGCTGGGAGGAGGAAATGGGCAGGAAAGAAAAAAAGATACGATAAGAAAAGAAAAGAAAAGAAAAACTTGCTCAACCTTGACCGGATCAAGCGACGTGCAATGAATCTGACCCCACCCCTGCCGAGCTGCACGCAGCCACGTCACCGTTATGCCACGTCACTAGATTCGCCACGTTTCACCACCTCATAGGGCCATATATAAACCCGGCAAGGCCAAAGAAGTAAGGAACTGGAGGTCCTCCTTTTTTGTCGGGTTGACACAGACAAAGTTCAGTGTGCGAAACCTCCTCCTATAAATTGTAGAATTGTGAGTGACGAACTTTTAGGACAACCCACCTGTTCTCAGCTGACCGGAAGGAAAAAAAACTTCGAACAATTCTCTCCTTGTTTCACAACATAGAAGTACTACCACCTCACCTTCTCTAGATCTCTTCCCTTACCTTTGTTAATTTATCTTTCTTTTTCTGGGTTTTAATGGAGTATTGGGTTGCGTTAATTTTCAGGCATACAACACATGAAAATTACTATGTATCATCATCTAGAAAGAGTTCTTTAATGTTATCACTTGGTGCTATATATTTTGAGGATGTGTGAAAGAAGTTAATTAAGGCTTGATTCCCAGGTTTGATTTTGTGGAATACGTTCGTGGACCTTACCTCAATCAAGAAATATACAGATACAATGTTGGAGGACACGATTCATTCATCGGAGCAGCTTCTTATTGTAAGTTTCTTTCTGTCTTTCTTTTCGTTTTCTGTTTACTGTTTCATGCAAGCATGCATGCATGCATGAGCAGTACATGGCAGTTCAATCTGCGTGAACGCCATTTGCAGATCATTTCTTTTCATTTTTCTGCAATGTTCTCGAGCACGATTTCATGTTTTCTGGTTTCTCTTCTCGGTTAGTTAAATGTTTATAAGTTTTTAATTATGATCTTGATCAAGCTGCTATTTTACACAAGGCCTCTTTCTAGATAAAGATCAGAAGAGAGCTAGATCCAAAACGGAGTGAGATTTTGCAGCAGAAAGCTAGATACGTCAATTAGCTTATAAATTTTCGATTTCCATGGCAATACCTGCTTCAATGATATATATGCATCTGGCCGCCGGCGCCTACAATATGAAGCAAACATGCGATCCAATTAGCTAATAATTGTCATTGTCTTAAGGGCACCATCAGCAAAAGTAAACATCAAAATCGTTACTTTGCTGACCACTATATTTTCAACTAATTTGATCTTTAGAGAATATATTTGTAAAAGGAATATCTGATTTCTGACTGTTATTTTTTTTTCCAGTTAGGATTGATGTAAGGTCCAAATGACAGGACCTCACATTGGAAAGCATACTGGGTCTTTGTACCTAGCTAATTGCCTTTCAATCCCGAATGTTTGCTTGAACTCGGCTATAGCTTTATTAACGAGTGGAGGAAACATACCATGGACACCCATCTAGCTAGTGCCATGCAGTATTTTTGCTAATCTTGGGTGCCCTTGTTCCCCGCATATCACATGGTGCATGCACAGACACAAAATTTTTTCCAACTTTATATTCAAATATTTACTATGATGTTATTCTCCTTCCGAGAATTTTTATTTTCTTGATCAAATAAGGAAACTAAATCGGTACTTGGTAACCGTGCACTTGCATGAACTAGATAAGGTGAATTATTGTGGACTCTCATTCTATCCTTGATGATTAGCATGCATAGATTCAGCTTGATTAGGGAATTTTAGCCTTTATGCAGCGCTTGTCTTTATCATATATATCATGGCCTAAGAGAATAGACAATCACATTTGGCTAGGATTAAGAATTAGATCCGAGCCATGTTGCAAACGATGAAGAATCATTGTTGGCATATGTCTGAAAGAAAGGTTAATCTGAATTTAGTTGGAAAACATCAAATTATTATGACTTGTATTAGTTATTATCATAACATTGTTGCTTAAATATTGTACAGGAAGATGTTTCGAGCCCAATAAGTGACCAGATTTTGGAATTCTGTGATCCTGAGTTCTTCCAAGAAACCCTGCAAAACTCAGAAGTCGCCTCTAGCTCATACTATTGCTATGAGAACTCTTCTTCCTACACTGACAATCTTACATTGCCACCAGATATAGACAAGTCCAATTGCTTCCAAGACAGCAAAGGCAATCATAACAGCACAGCCACAGCAACCACAACCACCACTAGCACCACCGCTAAAACTGCCAATACTTACAACATCAATAACAGCAACACTAGCAATCTGTCCATAGTATATGACTCCCAAGATGAGCTTGTCAATGAACTTTCTGCTTCCATATACTTTTCTCCATCTCCTACCTTTTCTGTCCCTCAATTTTTCTCCACCCAAAATGACCATTTTGATTTCTCTTCAGTGCAACCCCAACTCACATTAACAGATCTTGTATCTGCTGATGGTCTCTCACAGTACACTACTGACCCTGCTGTCCCGATCATAGGGCATCCATTACCATCAGTTTTTGAAGAGGATTGCTTGTCCTCAGCTCCTTCTTATGTACCTTTGAACCCGTCATCACCTACTTGCTCATTTCTTGGCCCTTCCATGAGTACTTACATGCTTGCCGGGGCCATGAATGCCGCGTCATCTGCTGACGGTTCTGGGATTTTTGATGGCCGTGCTCTTACGGCTTCTGAATTGGATTATCAAGGTGATAATGGTGGAATTTACTGTCCTAATTCCCTCCAGCATGTTTTTAACCCTGGTGATCTGCAGGTACTAGCAATACATCGATTACATGCAGAATTATATATTATTATCATTATTATTTGTTAGCAATTTGAAAAACCTTTACTACTCTACAGAAAGAAAATTCCAAGTGAGAAATAAGATTTTTTTCTTTATCATGATGAACCAAAAGAGTACTCTGAATATTGCATTAGCTCCCTCCCTATCTTTCTTGAACGGAGTTTCGAAGCAGAACACTATTAATTTTTCAACAACTAAATTACTTGCTTGGATGGCTGTAGCATTTCTTAGGTACAAATAGCAGAGCATGTATGCTTTAAACATGTTTGTTCTTAGAGGAACTCATGTTGTGTTTATTCTCTCTTCTCTTTTAAATTTGTCTTTGGAAGGCACTTGGCAATGAAAGTCCAAAATTGGTGGGGGGGCCTGTGAGTTCTGCTCCTTTAACATCAGAGATTTCAAGTTTGGAAGATTCAACTTTCAAAGTGGGCAAACTTTCTGTTGAGCAGAGGAAGGAGAAAATCCACAGGTACATGAAGAAAAGAAATGAGAGGAATTTCAGCAAGAAAATTAAGGTAATCTCTTCTCCCAAAAACAGAACACTATACATGAGATATCATGATCAAAAGTGTTAGCAGATATCTCATATGCATATCTGTCCGCAGGGAATGCCTGAAAGTATGGAACATGTGTTTTTTTTCTTCTTATTTGTCACTGATGATTTGAGCAAATCTGCAGTATGCCTGCCGCAAAACACTGGCAGACAGCCGGCCTCGAGTCAGAGGAAGGTTTGCAAAGAATGATGATTTTGGTGACATGCACAGGACTGTTTGTGGCCATCACGAAGATGATGAATATGAAGAAGTGAGATTCTTGATTTTATTTTTTCACCTCCAACGTAAAACATTTTGTTAGCATTTGACAAATGTTTCCTTTTTTCTTTCTTTTCCTGCAGCCAGTAATGAAAGAAGAAGATGTGATGGATTCGAATATTTTTGCTCACATCAGTGGCGTGAACTCCTTCAAATGCAACTATTCTATCCAGTCCTGGATTTAAGTACTAGCTTGCCCGTCTCTACAATTTTGAAGGATCCTGTTTCAGCCAAGATACTGATTGACTTCCCATATGCATGAACTCAGTGAGGATTGTGTAGACAGTTGAATAACAAGGTAGTTTTTGTAGATACATTTATCTTTCCTTTTCTTTTTCCAACTACCATCTCCGAGATCCAGCAAATCTGTAAAATGCTGTGGCAACATATTGGGGGCAGTGGCTCGACAAGTTCGTCAATGAAGTTGTTTCTGTTTATTGTATAGTCTTCTGTCCAAGAAATCTGGAGTCCTTACGAAGTAAGGATGGCTTGCTTTCATCCTCTGCAGGAATTTAATGGCTACTAGACAACAGGCTACTTATCACGCAGAGACAGATTCTCTGTGTTCGAGCTTCTCTTATGTCAGTCCGATTACAGCTTGAATGCAATCAAAACGACGTCCTTAAAGATTCACCCTCAGCAAGAAATGGTGGAAAATAAATTTTCTAACACTTCAGGCTTCGTTCATTAAAAAGCCTGGCCTGTTGGGAGTATCTGTATTTCGCTAGGCTCATTAACCATCTGTCCTGACTTGCAAGCCCCCATAGTTTTCGAGCCATGACTAAAATACTACCCGGCATCATGGTAGGGTGTTTCATACTATGTTTTAAAATTAATTTTAAAAAAATTAATTTTATTTTATTTTTTAAAGTAATTTTATTTTATTTTTTATATCATTTTAATATACTAATATTAAAAATATATTTTTATATAAAAAATACTTTCAAAAATGATTTTAACCGGATAATCACTTAACTTTCAGCAAAATGGTGAACAGAGAAATAAAAGAGGTGAAATTACTTTTCAAAAAATAATTTTTTATTTAACTTATAAAAATAATTTAAAAATAAAAAAAATCAGAACTTTTCAAAACCAAATTTGAAATAAAATACCAAACAACTTTATAGCCGTTAATATCTGCTATTGGCTCTGTCAGTATGTAATTTTTGCGGTAGCTTTCTTTCTAGATAGAGAAAAATATTAAATTAATATTTTTTAATTATTTTAATACAATGATATAAAAATTTATTTTAATATTTTATTAATTGAAATAAACCTCACCCTCTTAAATTATGGGAACACATCACTTGGTGTGTTGACCCTACCATGTGTTCACCTAATATACCATATACCAATAACAGGAAAATAATGAGCTGAACAGTTAGCTATATGTCACTTCCCTTGGGAAATTAATTAATTGAAGCAGTAATTATTTTTTAAAAAATATTTTTTATTATTTAAAAAATAATTTTAATATTAGTATATTAAAATAAAAACTCGATTTCCACGGCTTTTCCAATATTCAATAAAGAAGCATGAATGCGCGGATTCGACTAGACGTTTGACAAAATGAAGGGACCCACAAGAGGTTAGGTACCTGTTGACCACTGGAGAGTAGACTTTTGATCGGCGAAAACGACAAAAAAGGCTACCGTTTTTCTAGAGGAAGTTGCCTCGACGGTTCCCCAAGTTTGCCCTCGTGGAGTGCCAGTTTCTCCTTGGTTCAAAATTGTGAGCTGCTGGGTGGGGAAAAATAGATAGCAAGTTCAGTTAATGAAGCCCACAAGAACCATAATTCAAGGATCCAGTCGGGCCCACTAGATATTATTTTGAAAATAAGAATATTCTGATTGGTGGGGATGTTCTTTGGGAAACTCGACCTGCATGTCGCTCGCTGGTGGCAATGTGTCCTCTGGAGTCCGAGGGAAGACAGGCAGCGATGCAACGGCTTAGCAAATGAATATTGTTTTTTTTTTTTTTCCTAACTTGTATAAAATTCAATTTTGATTTTAAAATAGTGAAAAAATATGAATTGGGTTATTGATTTGAATATATTGAATAAATTTGATTAATTTAATAATATATTTAAAATAAAAAAAGCATCAATGTTATGTTGTATTATAAAAAACACCATGTAAATATTTTTTAAAAGTCTAAACAGTTTTATTTTTAGTTGATAACAAAGCAAGAGCTAAAAGAGAGCAAGGCAACCTTCTAGCTAGAAAAATGAAAAATAAAATAAAATCATAGCTCAATCATCAGTAAAGCTAACATTGAAAGATGAATTGGAAAAAAAAATCATTTTATTTAAAAAAAAATAAAAATAAAAATAAAAATTGACTTTAATTAGCATGCAACCCACTAATGAGGGTGACATAATCTTGAATGTTAAAAAAATTCAAGTCAACTCGAGTTAATTGAATAACCTCACGACTAGGCATATGAGATCGAAATAACATCATGGGAAGCAAAGCAACAAAACTCGAGAAACTAAAGGATCCATAATATAATATCGAATGATAAAATTGAAAAACATATAAAAACCTAAAATCATAGCGGACTAATCTTCAAAACTTGTACTCGATCATGAGATTGAGTTGCCCTATAGAGTCCAAATCCAAAAAATAATGGAGCAAAATTCCTAATCATCCAAAAACAAGAAACAAAATAAACAATAATCAAAAGAATGATGATAAAATCATATGCAATTAAATAAAATTAAACACCAAGGATTGAGTTAAAAAAATAAAATAAATCAATAAAAAAGAGCAATAAAAAAAATATGGATCAAATGTAGTATTAATATTAAATGAATTAAGAGAATGAGAGATTGGATTGAAAACTAAAATAAATCAATAAAAGGATAAAAAAAGAACATGGACCAAGTTTGATAGATGAAAAAAATTGAAGAAGGATGAAGTTTAAAAACAATATTGTAATTCTATAAATTATTTGAAATATTAAAAAAAATATGTGTGGCTTAAAATAATTAAAAAGTGAAGTAACTTTTTTTAATAGCAAAAACTACTATGGAAAAATATAAACCTTTTTTCCAAGTTATAAAAAGATTGTCTAGTTATAGTTTTGTTTTTGTTGTTTATTGAATCAACTATAGGTATTCGAAGATATGATCCATAAATCTAGGGAATAAAGAACAAAAAAGTTTTTTTTTCCAGAGAATAAATCAAGAGAAAGATAAGTTTTATTGTGATTTTATTTACATTAAAAATTGAAGGTTCTTTCATCATGATGTTTAGTAAGAAAATATTTTTGGTGTTATAGAAAGAAAAGTTCTTGTTGTCTATTAGAAAAATTAAAAAAAGGAAATATTGAATATGTTTTATAGGAAATATGATATTTAATATAGAATAAAGAAAGGGAAAAGAATTTATAATATTTAATGTAATTAGAAAATATGTGTGTGCATGTGAAAGTAGTTTGTGAGCAAAGCTTATGTCTTAGATAATCAATTAATTTTTTGGTTTTAGCAATTTGACTCATCATGCTAGTTGTTAATGTTTAGAGTCTAGTAAGTGAAGATGGTTGGTGACCAATACATGTAAGCAGATATTTTTCTCTATAAAACATAATGATATATTAAACAAAAACTCTAAAAATAAACATGTTGTCTAAACGAATATCATGAGCCTCTATTAATTGAAGGAATTGTGAAATCTTAATAGCTCATGAGTTTCGTCTTGATAATATTATAAAACAAAAATATCTTTGATTGATTCATTAAATAGAAAAAACATTGCTAACACATTATTAACTAGAGATAAATATTTCTTACGCTTTATTTATAAAATATAAATATCTCTTACTTATCATTGATAAGGGATAATAATGTGTCTTTTTTTAATACCTATACAACTAAAAGTATATGGAGATGAGTGTCATTACCTTAACATTTTATACTAAAGATTGTGAGGAAAAACAAACAGAGTCTTGTGGTTCAACATGGAGCTTAAAAATATCATCATTTTAAAAAATTTATTTGGCCTCAATGAGAGGTTGAGCTTAAAGATGTTGGGTGCCATGACCTGAAACTTGGGTATATAATTGATAATGCAAGAGTGGTGTCATAGGGACACCCTATTTGCTCTAAGCCTCAGAACATACATATCACAAAATAACTTATATAAAAATTCAAAGTGTTTTGTCATCTTCTATAATATCATATTCTTCAAACAATAAGATCAAATAATACTTCAAAACTTGTGATTATCAAGTAAAACAAGACAATAATCCATAATACTCATCACGTTGTCAAAATCCAAGCTTTAAATAAAATGATATAATAGTGAAACATTTAAGATATTAAACCAAAACTAAAAGGAAAAGCCTCACGAAAGAAAGCAAGACATATTGACTAAAAATAAAGAAATAAGAACTCTTAAATAAATAATCAATATGTTAACATAAGTTAAGAACCCAAAAGTAATATTAAAACAAAGAGGTGAGTTCAACCAACCCTATGAGATAATAACATGTAATATACATTCTTCCCATTTAGAAGCATAAGTCATCAATTGAGATAATATAGAAGTAGGGGAGCTAAAACAGATATAAATACATACTAAACATATCAATATAAGATAGACCATATGACACTAGAAGGTAACTACAATTAAAGGATCGATTATTATAGGTTGATGTCTCTCTCATCAATTAAGTTTACATGATACGATGTGTAAAAAGACTAACCACTCTTTGCTAGCAAATTTTTTTTAACAAGTATGTTATTAAGATATAATAGATATTCATATAACTATCAAAGCAATTGAACTTCATATCATATATAATTTAATTCAACAAGATGAGAATACAATGCCAATAATAAATGAGTGTTCCAATAGTAAAGAACTTCTAATGATATTTAAGAATAATCATGTGTACTCGTATAATCAAAATTCACATATATTTTATATTTCATTTGTATTAACGACTATCCCACTCACCTGAAAAACAAAACAAAAGAACAAATAAAAACATAGTCGGAGACTATTTTCATTAGGGGGAATGTTAAAACTGATATTAACACCATTTCTGATGCCACAACGACAGGAATAACCAGCTCAACGTCCTTTACTCAATGATATTAACATGTACGTTGTTCGTTACCTTCCATAAACACCCATTTTCACTATTCATTATCATCTTTATCACGGGGAGTGAATTAATTCACTCCCCCGTGCATGTAGAACAGTGAGTTGGTTGGTCTGGGGACAAGGCCCAGCCAGACCATTGAAAGTCTAAACAGTTTTATTTTTAATTGATAACAAAGCAAGAACTAAAAGAGAGCAAGGCAACCATGTAGCTAGAAAAATGAAAAATAAAATAAAATCATTGTTCAATCATCAGTAAAGCTAACAATAAAAAAAGGATTAAAAAAATCATTTTATTTAAAAAAAATAAAAAATGACTTTAATTAGCATGCAACCCACTAATGAGGGTGACATAATCTTGAAAAAAATAAATTGAATAAAATAATAGAGATTATTTTTTGGACAAAAAATAATTTAAAAAAAATTCAAGTCAACCCGAGTTAATTTAATCACCCCACGACCGGGTATATGAGATTGAAATAAAATCATGCAAAGCAAAGCGACAAAACTCAAAAAACTAAAGGCTCTATAATATAATATCGAATGATAAAATTAAAAAACAAATAAAAACCTAAAGTCATACCAGACTAATCTTCAAAACTTGTACTCAATCATGAGATTGAGTTGCCCTATAGAGTCCAAATCCAAAAAATAATGGAGCAAAATTCCTAATCATTTGAAAACAAGAAACAAAATAAACAATAATCAAAAGAATGATGATAAAATCATATGCAATTAAATAAAATAAAACATTAGGGATTGAGTTAAATAAAAAAAAATCAATAAAAAATAGCAATAAAAAGAATATGGATCAAATGAGGTATTAATATTAAATGAATTAAGAGAATGAGAGATTGAATTGAAAACTAAAATAAATCAATAAAAGGATAAAAAAGAACATGAACCAAGTTTGATAAATGAAAAAAATTGAAGAAGGATGAAGTTTAAAACAATATTGTAATTCTATAAATTATTTGAAATATTTAAAAAAATATGTGTGGCTTAAAATAATTAAAAAGTGAAGTAACTTTTTTTAATAGCAAAAACTACTATGAAAAAATATAAACCCTTTTTCCAAGTTATAAAAAGATTGTCTAGTTATATTTTTGTCTTTGTTGGTTATTGAATCAACTATAGGTATTCGAAGATATGATCCATAAATCTAGGGAATAAAGAACAAAAAAATGTTTTTTTCCGAGAATAAATCAAGAGAAAAACAAGTTTTATTGTGATTTTATTTACATTAAAAATCGAAGGTTATTTCATCATGATGTTTAGTAAGAAAATACTTTTGGTGCTATAGAAAGAAAAGTCATACTTTTGGTGCTATAGAAAGAAAAGTTCTTGTTGTCTATTAAAAAAATTAAAAAAAAAAAAGGAATCATTGAATATGTTATATAGGAAATATGATATTTGATATAGAATAGAGAAAGGGAAAAGAATTTATAATATTTAATGTAAATAGGAAATATGTGTGTGCATGTGAAAGTAGTTTGTGATCAAAGCTTATGTCTTAGATAATCAATTAATTTTTTGGTTTTAGCAATTTGACTCGTCATGCTAGTTGTTAATGTTTGGAGTCTAGTAAGTGAAGATGGTTGGTGACCAATACATGTAAGCAAATATTTTTAATGAATTGAATTTGAAGACTCTCCAATGTTTAAGTTAGTGTTTTTTTTCTATAAAACATAATGATATATTAAACAAAAACTCTAAAAATAAACATGTTGTCTAAACAAATATCATGAGCCTCTATTAATTGAAGGAATTATGAGATCTTAATAGCTCATGAGTTTCGTCTTGATAATATTATAAAACAAAAATATATTTGATTGATTCATTAAATAGAAAAAACATTGCTAACACATTATTAACTAGAGATAAATATTTCTTACGCATAATTTATAAAATATAAATATCTCTTACTTGTCATTGACAAGGGATAATAATATGTCTTTTTTTTTAATACCTATACAACTAAAAGTATACGGAGATGAGTGTCATTACCTTAACATTTTATACTAAAGATTGTGAGGAAAAACAAACGAAGTCTTGTGGTTCAACATGGAGCTTAAAAATATCATCATTTTAAAAAATCTATTTGGCCTCAATAAGAGGTTGAGCTTTAAGATGCTGGGTGCCATGACTTGAAACTTTGGTATATAATCGACAATGCAAGAGTGGTGTCATATGGACACCTTATTTGCTCTAAGCCTTAGAACATACATATCACAAAATAACTTATATAAAAATTCAAAGTGTTTCGTCATCTTCTATAATATCAAATAATACTTCAAAACTTGTGATTATCAAGTAAAACAAGACAATAATCCATAATACTCATCACGTTGTCAAAATCCAAGCTTTAAATAAAATGATATGATAGTGAAACATTTAAGATATTAAACCAAAACTAAAAGGAAAAGCCTCATGAAAGAAAGCAAGATATATTGACTAAAAATAAAGAAATAAGAACTCTTAAATAAATAAATATTATGTTAACATAAGTTAAGAACCCAAAAGTAATATTAAAACAAAGAGGTGAGTTCAACCAACCCTACGAGATAATAACATGTAATATACATTCTACCCATTTAGAAGCATAAGTCATCAATTGAGATAATATAGAAGTAGGGGAGCTAAAACAGATATAAATACATACATACTAAACATATTAATATAAGATAGACCATATGACACTAAAAGGTAACTACAATTAAAGAATCAATTGTTATAGGTTGATGTCTCTCTCATCAATTAAGTTTACATGATATGATGTATAAAAAGACTAACCACTCTTTGCTAGCAATTTTTTTTAACAAGTATGTTATTAAGATATAATAGATATTCATATAACTATCAAAGCAATTGAAATTCATATCAAATGGAATTTAATTCAACAATATGAGAATACAGTGCCAATAATAAATGAGTGCTCGAATAGTAAAGAACTTCTAAAGATATTTAAGAATAATCATGTGTACTCGTATAATCAAAATTCATATATTTTTTATATTTCATTTGTATTAACGACTATCCCACTCACCTAAAAAACAAAACAAAAGGACAAATAAAAACATAGTCGGAGACTATTTTCATTAGGGGGGATGTTAAAACTGATATTAACACCATTTCTTATGCCACAACGACAGGAATAACCAACTCAACGTCCTCTACTCAATGATATTAACATGCACACCGTTCGTCACTTCCCAAAAACATCCATTTTCACTATTCATTGTCATCTTTATCACTGAGAGTGAATTAATTCACTCCTATGTGCATGTAGAACAGTGAGTTGGTTAGGCCGGGGACAAGGCCCAGCCAGACCATCATCGGCCCACCTAGGCTGGCAGGCACGCCCTAAATGATGGGCCTCTAGTCCCATCAGGGCTGGACAACCAACCCACCAAAATAATAATAAAAAATACAAAATTTGCATAAAAAAATATAAAATATATTTTTTCCATTCATACGGCCAATACGCTAATATATTTTAAATATTTTTTTTAAATAAAATTATTTTGGAGTTTAAAGAAAAAATGTGTTTTAACATGGATTTCGTGAGCAAAGAAAAATTATTTTCTCTTATTTTTGAATTTTACAACATGTTAGTAAAATCTAAAGGGTATTGACCAATATTCTAAAAATATCAAAATCTTATTTTTAGGGATTCATATTATTCACTATTAATATTTGGGTAAATAAATTCTAAAGGGGTTAATATCTAGAATATTAGTAGGGATAATTTGTTATTATTCACCGTAAATATTTAAATAAAGAAACCTTAAAGTGGTAAATATCCAAAATATTTTATAGGAATAATACATCATCATCATTTAAATAACATGTTTTTGAAATATCAATACCATAGCAATCTTAAGGTAACCAAAATACCAAGCAACTTACCTTAGGTATGACGTACTAGGAGTGCTAAAACCTTCCCTTTACGCAACTAATCCCTTACCTTAGAATATCTGAAAGACCAATTTAGATTTTCTAGTAACCATAATACTAGGTGACAACTCCCTTTTTCACAAATAAAGATAAAACTTCGACATGAATTCCCCGCTCATGGGCATAATCGCTGCGACGTTGCGCTCTCGAGGAGGGTGCGACAACAACAATGACATGTAAGATTGCAGGTAAACAGTGAATTTTCGATACAAGAACCTCAAATCACATGACCGGTATTGTTGAAGAGCTTGATGAATTAAATGAAATTGCTGAGTGTTCCATGGGATTGCCAGATGGGAGTAGTACTGTAGCCACAAAAGAGGGAACGATTCCTCTCAAAACAAAGTTAAGCATTAAAAATGTCCTCTACGTGTCGGGACTTACGTGCAATTTAATTTTTGTGTCATGGTTGATTGACTATTATGATTGTATTGTTTTATTTGCTAAAGGTTTATGTGTTATTCAGGACCACACTTCGAGGATGTTGATTGGTGCGGGTGAAAGATGAGATGGACTCTACTACTTTAAAGGGATACCACGAGCACGAGCATTACAAATTAGTGGTATAACAACCCTTGATCTCTGGTATAAGCGACTGAGTCATTTGTTTATGTGACTAACACGGTTCCTGAAATTGAAAATCACAGTGACAGCCTGAATAAAATTTGTGATGTTTGTCAAAAGGCAAAACAAAGAAGAGATAAGTTTCCTATCAGCAATGATAAAACTGCCGCTATTTTTGAACTTATCCATTGTGATTTATAGGGACAATACATAATAATGTCTTCTTGTGATGCTTCATATTTTTTGACAATAGTCGATGATTTTTCCCGTGCTGTATAAATTTATTTGCTTGTTGATAGGAGAGAACTTCTAATATGATTAAAAGGTTCCTCTCGATGGTTGAAAGATAATTTAAACAGTGAGTCAAAATTTTACGAAGCGACAACATAATACTTTCTTGATCTTTCAAACCTCTTGTATAAAAACACCATAACAAAATAGAAGGGTAAAAAGGAAGGACACGTATTAAGATTTAAACGGTCAAGGTATACCGTAGTGTTTTAAAATTGTGTTTAATTCATCTGTATTTAGATTCGAGTTTTGCATAGACTATAACATTTGACAAAAAGGTGCAAGTAGAACACTGTATTTCCATTTACTATCTGTCTTTTTCAACTTGGTTGAAATAATTTTGTTATAAATATCCAGCAAATTTAACAGACAACACGATAAAATGAAGTACAAAAGCTCTCCACAGTCAGCTCACTGTTGGGACCTGCGATCTTGTTCCCTGCTTGTATGACAACTACTTTGATTTTTATGATTTTTCGATGGCCTCAATAGAACAGCACTTTACACCCCTTTTAAACCGCTTTATTATCCCTAGCGAGGGCGCACATGGTGAAGATGTCAAGTTGCCAACCCTAAGTCGCAGACAATAATATACAGAAGGCACAGATTCAATTATTCGATCCGTGACGAATACAATTTGAAAAACTACTGTCTTGTATGGTAATGCAAATCTTTCTTTTCATGTGAACAATCAAAGAAAACACGTACGAAATGGTTTGAGCTTGGTCTGGTGGGGGTGGGGTGGTGCGTACGCATGGTTTTCTTCACAAAGTCTGGATTTCAGTCTGTCCCATCGAGGGAAAAAATCTTTCAATTCAGAAGTTTTATCTCAAGAACTTGGACTGGTGTGCTTGGACAGGATTCAACCGTTCGTCACGAATGCATGTTACTTCGAAACAAGAGAGAAAAACTTATGCCATAGCCACTATTGTAGTCCCTTTACTCTTCTCACACACTTTTAGCTAAATAACAAGAGTTGCCATAGCCACTATTGTAGTCCCTTTACTCTTCTCACACACTTTTAGCTAAATAACAAGAGTTACTGTGCTTTTGGCATTGAAAACTTGAATGGTGAGGAAAAAATCTGCTAGAAATGCTACAAAAATGAAAAAAAAGGAGCTTTTTAAAGCAAACCAACTTGGTTACGTACAGTGCAAACAGTGGAGAAGATGAGTAGTGGCTGCATTTATGATCTTTCATCGAGCAAGATTTATCTGGGGCAGGGATGCTTGCGTTTCCTTAGCTATAAAGCTGTTGCTTTTCCTTCGAAGTGGTTTGGCAGATGATCATACACCAAACTTTTAATTGTTCTCTGGGATAAGCAGGAGCAACTGTCCCTGGCACGATCGATTCCGCAGATTTCTGTTCTTGTTTTTCTGTATGTATGCATGGTGATGGATAAGATAGGCGATTGAGAGATTCATACATAACATTGAAGTCCTAGTCATCAGTGAGTGATTTTTCTCAGAAAAATAAAAATAAAATTAATGGCCTTGTTTATTTTTAGTTTTTAATAAATATAAATTGAATTACATAGGGATTAAGAACTAGACAAAATTGTTCTATAGAAAGAAAGAAAGAAGGTCGTTCAACGGTGTTATTATATATGTGTCATTAGTATACTATAAACTTTATGTTATATTTTTATAAAGTAGTACGCATGGATTATATTATTATTTTTTAAACTAGTTTTCTTACCACATGCTTTGCATGTATATTATTCATCTACATGTACATAATATTTTCTTCATTTTTTTATGAGTTGATTCAGTGTCTGACATTGCGTTTCAAAAATGTTTTTGAAAATATTAATTTTTTCATTTTTATTTTAAATTATATTTTTAGTATTTTTAGATCGTTTTCATATGATGATGTCAAAAATAATTTAAAAAATAAAATAAAAAATTATTTTAATACATTTTTAAACAAAAAACACATCATCATCCAAACTCTTAAACAAATATTTCATAGTTGATAGCTAAAAAAGTAAAAGAGCCCGTGTATATTAATCATTAGAATTACAAGAAAATATTCTTCATGTTGTTATAATAAATCTCATGTAATTTTTGTTAAAAGAAAACAGAGAGAAAGGGAGCGTCATTTCCCTTAAAATGCATATGGATAATTATTTAAATTAAGAAAACAAATACATCTTCATTTTTATTTCAATACATAATTAATTTGTTTTTATGATGAAAACAAATATATAAGAAAATATATGGTAAAATATAGACATGGATATAATTTTTTCGAGCAATTTCATTTAACATCTATTTTTTTTTTTAAGTATGAGTAATGATAATAAAAAGGATTAACATAAATTTTACGAATTCTTTCATCTAAATTTTATGAAAGTAATTTAAGAATTATTAATTTAGAGAAACTTTCAATTTAATTAATTGACTTCACCAGTTGTATTTGTAATTTGACAAATAATGTTTTTATTAATTTATAAATCCACGCCAACTATATAGCCCCCCGTGATGGAGTATATATTGACTAACGACGAGATTTTGCAGCTAAATTTCAAGTTGATTCAAAGAGAGATTCATTAAGCTTTCATGTATGTTCGGTTCAGTTTAGTTTTTATTTATAAAAATAATTAAATTAAAATTATGATTAAGACAATAAATTGGAACCGAATCTAGACCGGTTTAAACCGACCCGTTTCATCTTGTTTTTATGTCAAAAACTAAAAATTAGTATATTGTTTTTTTAATTTTTATTTTTTACATGAACCAAGTCTTTCCCCTTTTCATTTCATCAAAAGAGAATCACACAATAAAATCTAAACCGAACTAGAAAAATAAAAAAAATTACAGTATAATTTTTTAATTTAAACCTGTTTAATTTTGACTTGTTTTAGTCTAAAAAAAACCTAAAATGAATCCTACTAAAAATATTTAAAAATATTCTAATCGGTTTTTCAATGATTTAGTTTTTCTTCTTCAATTTAATTGGTTTTTTTTTTTGTTTTTTTCACGGCCCTACTTTATTGGATGCCTAAGGTGTCAAATCCTTTATCTTATCTTAATAAAATAAATAATCATAAATTGAAATATTTAATTTGCAGAAGGGCAGGCCGTTGACGATCTTTTTCCAGGCCAAGTGGTGGTGGTGCCAGTCTGCTTCACAGCACATAATTAGACCCACCCAGTTATAGCCTGAAGACCATCAACCACTCGTATCAATGGGGGATTTCCCCCTTTTCACATCACATAGTTTCCTCTTATGATGATTGACGCACCATGCACTGGAGATAATCGCATCCCTAATTATTATTATAATCTTCTGTTGCTTCTCTTGTATTTTAAAAATATTTTTTTAAATAATTATTTTTTATTTTAAATTAAAATTTTTAGTATTTTTAGATATTTTGATATGTTGATGTCAATAATAATTTTAAAAAATAAAAAATATTATTATGATATTTTTCTGAATAAAAATATTTTAAAAATTAACATCAATTATACTCTAAAAACATTTACTAGATGACACAAGCATCTAATAATCCAAACATATTTTATATTTTCTTTAAGGCCATGACAAAATCCAATTTCCACGAATTGAATTTTAAATTACTCAAAACATTGTCAATTTAAAATTAAAAAGTAGATTTAAGAAAAAAAACTGAAATCAAATTTTAAATTATTTATAATCTTGACTTGTTACGTTAGGTATCTTGATCTAAACAACCGCAAAGTCAATTTAATAACATGGATGCAAAAAAGTATGAAATAATTTAATTATGATTATATTTTAAAGTGTTATTTATTTAGAAATATATTAAAATATTATTTTTTTAAAATTATTTTTGATATTAAAATATTATAAAATAAAAAATTACAAAAAAAATTAATTTAATAAAAATATTTTAAAATATAAAATTTACGCCGCCAATGCAATGAATAAGTCTGCAAGAAGAACATGAGCACGATGAAAAACCAACATCCTCAACAGCAGTAATAAATAAACTAAACTAGCAGCTGCAACCTAAACAGTCGAACAGAGCCATGGGGCATGTTAGCCCTACGGCATGGAGTATCTACTTTTGCTACGCCTCTCTCTCTCTCTCTCTCACGTGACTTGAAAAATTTTGCCTGCAAAGGAAAGGAAATTATTATTATAATAGAGAAACATAAACAAAAAAAAGGCCCCATTTCTACTCGGCTGTTGCTCGTCTCTGTATATCCATGCGCTGTGGTTTGTTGTGGACCCCATGAATCAGGAGTGGGAGGGGAAATAGTGTGGAAGTACTGTAGCTATAATGGGTACCAGCTCATTTTCCCTTTTCTTTCTTCTTTCTTTCTTTCCTTCCATGAACAGAACAAGAAGTCCTTGTCTTGGACATTGTCTGATATACTCAATTTAATATAATGGCCCAAAAAATATTGCAAAAGAAGGGAGAAAGAAATTGGGTCCTACACACAATGATGGGTCCTACACGTAACCATGGATTTTGGGGGACTGCCTGAAAACTCAATAAGAAACGTGGCTTCCATCCACATTTTCAGTGTTAAGCTCTCCCACTACTTTGTTTTAGTTGAGTTTCTCATTTTTTCTCCCTCTAAAAACAGTTGAGGACACAACGCATTTTTTGTTTCTTTTTAGTTAAAGGGAAACATGTTATTGTTTAGAACCTTGTGTTAGTGCCAGTGGTTTCATCCCTTTCTTTTGTGTGTTCCTTACATGTTTCATTGGTTGCTTGTTCATTTTTGAAGATAAGCTTAAAAATCCAAGTTCTTGGCTTTCTTGGGAATAAGAGTGTGATTGAGCTGGGTTTTGGTTCCTGGATCCGTTTCTTTTGGTAAGCAACAAAAGTTGGTCACTTGCTTGATGTATATTTTCTTTCCCCACTTTATATGCACCACCAGTTAAAGTTTGCTACTTTCTTGGTGTTTGCTTATGCATTTCTTTTAAGTTACTATTTTGTTGGCTGGATTTGTGATTTTGATTGCTTATGGGGCTGTGGATTTATTCTTGGAAAGGTGGTAAATGAAGAGAAATATTAGTTTTTTTTTCTTCCTGGTTCTAGTGATTTCCTTTCAACCATTTTAAGGTTTCCTTTCCATATTAAAATTTGGAGTAAGGTTAAATTAAAAGGAAAAAAAAAAGAGTTGGGATGGGAAGAGTAGAGTTGAAATGAAGTTATTTGGCTTGATAGCAGGCCTCGTGTGCACTTAAACCTTTTTTTGAACTTGAGCAACCCCGTAAATTTTCTTGAACGCGTGTATATGATCCGTGAACTTGTTCTTCCTCTCTTTATCACTCTTTTGGATCCATGTTCAATTAATTTCATGTAACATTGCGGAAGATGCAGTTTGTGTTTTTTCTCCTTATATATCATTCTCTCTTCATTTCTTTATTTTTCGATGTAATTCCCATTTGCAAATTGCAGCTTGGTTTTCTACTTCCTTAAGAATCAATATCATAATTACGGAGTCTTAAAGAAAACTAATTGTTTACTGTTATAACTCTTATATTGATTGTTACCTTGACATGGTTAATTGTCACAATATATCTTGTTTTGCCTTAATTTCCTGTTTGAGGTAAGAAAAAAGTAAAGTGACATCAAGAAAGGAAAGTACTTTGATAGTGGCATTGTGGCAGAAAAGTGAAAGCTTCGAGATTTACTCAATTAAATGCAATATATTCGAGCCAGCATGGATGCCCATGGCCTGCCTTTTTCATTGTGCTCTCCCCATCAAGTTTTTGACAGCCACTCTTGATTTTGTTTTCTTACTTTTTATTTGTTTTTCCTAATAATTGTAATTTTTTCGGAGATTCTGATGTGAAATATCTGAATAATAGCTTTCTTCTCATGCATGCTTCTTTTTGCTATGTGCTGATGGTAGCCGTTCAAATTGCTTTTCAGATTCCTTTGGGATATGACTTTGGCAATAAGAGGCTTATTTGATATGCTGGAGCGTTCCAATTTATATCAATTAGTTGGAGACAGAAGATTGAAAACAAAGTTGTTTGCCAGTACTGTGCTTTGTTAGATTCGAGGCTCAAGATGGATGATACATTTGCCAATGCTCAAAAAGATGGCCAGGGTAAAGAGGATTCATTGCATAGCTTAAGCCATGATAGAGAATTATCTGGTGACCAAGAGCTGGATTATTCCCAATCAAAATCTAGGAGGTTGATAAGAAGGGTAAATTCACATCAGTATCTGCTTTTAAAAGTTAAGCAACTGCAACGCAGTAAAAGTTGCATCAAAGATTCGTTCCTCCGAAGCATTCGTGTCTTAGACAATTGGATTCCAAAGCATATAATAACAATAGATGAGAAATATCTTCGTCGATGCCTAGAATTCATACATGCCAGTACCTCTCAAGCGGTTCCATGCAATGCTTCTATGTACTTGGATTGGGGAAACAAGGGTTTTTTCTCTGATGGCCTGGATATAGCTAAAATTGGGAATCAAAATACATGTAGTTTGGCTGGGTTTGATTTTGACTGTCCATTAGCCGGGACTGGGAGTCTAGTCATTAGCCCAGCAGAACAGTGGATTGCTGGTTCAATTATGGATAGCAAGAGCATGTTGAATATACTGAAGAGTCCTTTATTGCGTAGATATGGTGCATATGATGGTGATGGCAATTTTGAGAAAGTGATTTCCAGTGATGTTAAAGGATCAATATGTTATGATTTTATGGACTCTCCTGGTGGATTAAGTAGTTATTCATCACACAAGCTCGATAACAGAGCACAAATTCCAGGAAGCAATAAATATGAATCAGAGAGTTTGCACAAAAGGTTTGTTTCTATGACGAGTACAAATTCCACCTGTTCTGATCAGTCCTCTTCCTCTCCCTCTGCTGCTGTTACTCGGGGGACTCTCCAATGCATGTGGAAGGGGGGAAACCCATGTTTCATCTTCTCTTTAGATGATCAGAAGGTGGTCTACGTGGCCAACTTTTATAATGTTGATTCAGCAGATGATAAGGCTCTAGAGTACATATATTTATTCCATTCAAGAAAAGGTGGCCAAGAGGAAGATATGAATCATGATAAAGAGTCTCGCCTTGTAGGTCAGATGAAAGTTTCAACGTCTTTTGCTCTTTGCCCAAACAATTGTAGAATAATGAAGAGAGAATTTGTTTTGTTCGGTTGTTATGAAAATTCAGTGGGAGAGTTGCAAAGTTCAAGCCATGACCCCAGGAAGAACAAGGGACTATCAAGCAGGGTGGTGGAAGTGTTCAGGACCAACAACTCAATCAAGAAGAGAACTAACTCCAGATTTGATGGATCTGTTGGTGCAATACTGGAAAATTCTTCTTGGGAGCCTTTTCAACTGAGAGACAACAACATGGACGCACTTGGTGGGGCCAATCTCTTAGAAAATCATCTTCCACCAAATCTTGAATTGGCGGCCATTTTAGTGAGAGATCTTCTTCCTGAAAAGCGTCCAGAGAAGGCTGGAGGTTGGGGTTTGAATTTTCTCAAGAACGAGACTGTACCGCAAGTGAAAGACACAATGAAATCCTCAGTACTTTCTGCCTGTTGTGCCCAAGATACCAGTGATTGCTCGACAAGCATCGATATTCTCATTCCAGCTGGTCTTCATGGAGGTCCAAGGACCAGAAATGGTGGTCCTTCCAGTCTTATTGATAGATGGAGATCAGGTTACTGTGATTGTGGTGGCTGGGACCTAGGGTGTCCATTAACAGTACTCAAAAGCAGATCAGCCAACAAAGAGTTTTCATCCTCAGCAGATATGCAGGGGGAGTGCAAGTTAATTAATTTGTTCATACAGGTGAGCCACTCTCTATTTAAGCTTTATCCATTAATTCTCAAGGGGGCCATCACTAGTGGTGTCTCAATGTACAAAAAGAACAGCAATGGATATAATTTTCCTTTTTTTTTTTCTTTCCCCTTCAAAACTTGTAGTTTCCTTGTTTCTTCTCTGTTATATGAGTATTAATGTAAGCACGACTCTACTCCTATTTTGCAGGGTTCAGAGAATGGTGCTCCCCCCTTGAGGATGGTGAATGTCCATGATGGTTTGTATTCTGTGCATTTTAATTCAACATTGTCAGCTCTGCAGTCTTTCTCAATAGCAGTGGCATTTATCCATAGCCAAGAAGTCCCGCGCACCAACCAAAATATGTACAGGAGTTAAAGTAGGAAGATTCATGGTTCAGCTTGATGTAGTTGTAACTCTCTTACTGTACCACAGTGCTTCGTAAGTCAAAATTTACAGTAATTATACATGAAGTAGATTGTTAATTTTGTAAGTTTTTGTTTTCATTTTGATAGTATTTTAGCGTCGGACTTTTTTCAAAAGGAAGTTTGTTCTTGCTAGCGTTTGGGATTGGTTATCCTTTGATTTTCAGGCAAGAATATCATGTAACCTCTATGCTATGATTGATTGTACAATTGTTTTTATGAAAAGATGTATGAATTTTTTGTAAGAAGAATTATAACTTCATGCCCAAAAAGATGTAATGCACTGCAAATCAGTGGGAACTGGAATTCAAGCATAAGAAGAATTAATATGAAATTTATTTTCTGTGACAGATCTTACATTTGTAGTTTGGAGAGGATAGGGTTGTGATTATTTTCCTTTTATTTCAAATTTAGTTCCCTACACATCATGGTACCTTTAAGATAATAGAAGGTGAACATCCTATTGGGCGTGCAGCACTTAATTGATTATTGGGTAATGTTGGTTTCACTGTAGTTCAATATTATATTGTATTGATAATCTGAAAGGATTTTGGTGCATTTGTCTATCACATGCACATCTCAAGGGTGGATGGTGGGCATGTGCTTCTTAAATGGCTTAAGTCACGTTGCTCCTCAAGAGCACAAGTTAAGCAGTCGAAGTTACTGATTTTCAAGTGGAAATATATGAGATCCTTTTGTGGCTCATGATACTTCATATTACTGCATGGTTCCCAATCATGAATCTAAACCTGTCAATATGCGGATTGCAGGCCTCTTTCATTTCAACTTTGGAGGTAATGTGAGCTCCAGCTGTTGCAATTTTGCACTGGTTATTTTAGTTAAGAGCTTTTCTCTGCTTTATCATATACACACATTAAATGTACGTCATAAGGGGGTAATTGCAATTTTTCTTGGTATATGAATAACTACCACTTATACTGCTAAAATGGTAGATACCGCAGTTTCCATTGAGCTTTGTTATAGTTACTTTGGGTTTATTTATATTGCCTTGCTGTGCTAACATACAGCAGCAGCTTTTGAAATCGTGTCCTTTGGGGACACACTTTTTAAAAATATTCCATGTCTAATTCTTTACATTTCAAGCAGCATATTTTGAACAACATCATGTTTTAGCATGCAGTATCACCCATCAGGCATGCGTTCACATTCAGGAGTCATTTTTTCTGTAAAAGTTTTAGATATAGATTGTAAGGATCAATTTTGGCTTTTCCTGGTAAGATCATGATATTGAATCCCCACAAGCATATCCTCGAGTTTTCTTTTTTAAGATATTCTTCTCACTGTTAAGTATGGGCAGCTCATTCTAAAACCATGTTGCTTTGAGAGAAATGGGAAAGTTCACTTTCAAATTTTCTTATATGTGTGGTGTATGTGTTTATGCAGTTGGTTCATCTTCAACCAGGCTTCGTTTTTATGTGGCCTTGGGTTGGTTGACCTGGTCAGTTCTGCTTTGAAGGTTCGATGCCTCAAGATAAGCTTAAACTCTTCCTGCGTTTTCTTTCACAGTTTTTTTTAGTATCATCAAGTCTAGTCCATGTAATCAAAGGATAACAGGAAGTATGTTACATCATGTACAATGAAAATTGTGAAATATAGTATCCTTTGCCTCGGATGTTCCCAGGGCAAACTTGAGGAGTAGGCTTGGCTGATCTCAAAAGCTGGGTGGGAAGTGGTACATGTTTAGAGCTTAAAGATTCTGTTTCACTCCTTTAATGATCTTCTATTATTATATCTATGTATCGTGCTCTTTTTTCTGAATGATCTAGGCAGTGTACATGTTTTGTTGATTCTCTGTGGATGCAAGTGAGACTTGTTTCTCTGCTTCTATAATGTGGCAGGTGATTTTTTGACACATTCCATGATCCTTCAGTGCCTCAAGTTGAGTTTATCAGTAGTCCACTAAAGAGCTGGACAAGTTATTGCTTATGTTGACCATCACAAGCATGTGCGTGTGCACTTTTAAAATATGATACATCCTGCTATGTTATAATTTATGGAGAGTTGTTTTCTAGCAACAATCTTTCCATTGTACAGACACCTTATAATGGACGACAGTGACATGCTGTGTCTTTTAGCATCGCAAGCAGCTCCCCTGACCTTTTCATCTCCGCTTGGTAGCTTCTGGAAGAGAAGGTAGCGCTTAGAATCAGGAAAGAAAGTAGTAGGTAGGGGATTTTGGAGCCCCTTATCCATTAATTAACCACTTTAACTGTTATGCCTAAACAGGATTTGACTCTTTTCTTTTGTCAGTTGTTTCAGATACTATTATAGATAAACTGCACAGCATTTTATGATATATAACTTGGAATTGTTCCATGAAGTTTTAGTGTTTTTTTTTTGGTATGTAGGTTTTCTGGACCAGCTTGCTCGCACAAGACTAAATCCTTACACCCTGAACAAGGCTTTCAATAACAGGGTTTACACCCTGGTCCATGGCCTCAAGAGTAGGGAGCAGACTCGAACCTGAGATCTGGAAGGGAGCAAACCCCAAGACCCCAAACAGCATCCACTTTGCCAACTCCTCAAGGTTCATGAAGTTGAGTTGATCATGAGGGATCTGTGTACAAGCTGACGCGCATTGGTTACTGGAACAATTGAATATATGGTTTTTGAATCCTTTATTCCTTATAGGTGCTTTGTATTCAGCCAAACATGAGGATTTAGTAGCTAGCATGGATGTTCTGCCAGGCTATTCTCAAGTTTGTCTGTAACTCTTGTCCAATTGAACGATTTTATTTTGATGCAGGGGGAATTACACGTCAAATCATCACAATCAAGGCTCCGTCTTGTAAGTTGGCATTGAAAACAAACTTACAGTGATCAGGGCATTAATGTACAATCAGATCTCATATGGTTCTGGCCTCTTGAAAGAGTTTTTTGTCAGAGATATAAGAAAACGATCATATCCAAAAGCAGAGAACTGCTACATGTTATATCTGCAGTGTCTTTTCCCGGTCGTGGTAAAATGGCCACAGAACTTGTTATCTACAATTTAGGTTCAAGTATTCGAAATTGCTCCTAGCTAGCATTGCTCGGCCACAGCGTGGAGTTCATGTCCGAGATCCTGCACAGCTTGCTATATCATCCATTCCACTACGTGCGTCTTGTGACAGTGAAAACACAATCATCAAAACCTAGATCATTCTTTCCATTGCCATAACCTATGGATTACCCCTGCATCTGACAAAATGTACTTGCGTCTTCCAAGAACATGCCGCCATCCAAATCATAAAGAAGGTTCCGGGTAGTCGAATGATGGGCATGTCAAGGCATCGGGGTCAAATTTCATTTATTGAAAGAAAAACAGAAAGGAATTGTGACCCAACAGGCTTTTCCAGTCAACTTCTCAGCTCTCACGTAAATATTTTTAAGAGCATGTTTATATAAGAAGTGTTTTTGCAAAAAAAAAATATTTTTTTGCTTTATTTTAAAATATAAAATGACCGATAAGGATTATAGTATACTAAAAGTATTTTAATAAATATATTTCATTTATAACAATTTCATTTATAACTCCTTAAACTTACATGGCATGAGTTCATATTTGTATGTTTATTTTAAATTTTTAGTAAAATAGGATGATAATACAATCAAACATACGTCATTATTTTAAGGTTTCTGTCCTTAAATTATTAAGAAATCAATTTGTTTCATTTGAGGTTTCTGTTTTTAAATTAATGAAGATAGAAATTAAAAAAATTATTTTGTGGAAAAAAAGAAAAACCAACCATAACAGACATGGATTTCTTAACCAAATTGTTTATTATTTTTAAATAAAATTTTCATATTATCATTTCTTTAAACTAAAAACAAACATTTTTTTTTATATTATCAGATTCGGCTTTAATAAAGGAAATCGAAACTGTTAATGGGCTTTATTTGGACTGGGCTTAGTTTGCAAATTACAAGTTTGGGTATGTCTCGGTGTTTCGCGAGGAGTAGTGGTAGAAAAAGGAACCCAGCCCCATTTATTGTCGGCCCATGAGTGAAATTGGGTATATACGATTTCGCGAGGCCCCTTGTACAATCTCGGTATTAAATAAAATAGACAAGGATATAACCGGACATATAAAAACACCGAAACAAAAACCCTACTCTTCGAGATCTGTCTATATAAAGCCCCCAAACCCTAGCACCACTCTTCGTGTTCCTTCAGCAGTCGAAGATGTCGAAGCGAGGTTAGCTCTCTCCTCCCCCTCAATTTCTTGTGTTCTTCGTATTTTCATCTCTGATCTATAACGAAACAAGGTATAATTATCACAAATCTCTTGTTTTGTGCCTGCTTACAGTTAGATCCCTAACACTGCTTCTGTTGTTGCTGTTTGCTTGAATAAAAATACAGGACGTGGAGGATCAGCTGGTAACAAGTTCAGGATGTCACTGGGTCTGCCAGTGGCAGCAACAGTGAATTGTGCTGATAACACCGGTGCAAAGAACCTTTACATCATCTCCGTTAAGGGAATCAAGGGTCGTTTGAACCGTTTGCCTTCTGCTTGCGTTGGTGATATGGTTATGGCCACTGTCAAGAAGGGAAAGCCTGATCTCAGAAAGAAGGTCATGCCTGCTGTCATTGTTAGGCAGCGCAAGCCTTGGCGCCGAAAGGACGGTGTTTTCATGTACTTCGAAGGTCATTCAATTCCCTCTGTTATTCTATTTTAGTCTCGCCATTTCTAGTTTTATTTTCTCACTGTCTTGTGCTTATTCACCGCATTCTATATTTATCTTTTTTAATAATAGGTCGTTTATCGTTCTATCATATCTTGATTTATGCTGTTATAAAATCATCTCTCATCCTAGAGACACAATATATAATAATTTTCTTCCATTTTAGTATTATCGCTTTAAGGTTTTTTTTCTTATATTTGTGCTCTTTGTTCTTGTATGCTTGTCCTCATCTGTGAAATATAGTTTTTTTTTTAAAAAAAAATTAGCACGGTCAGTAAGTAATTTGGAAAATAGAGCATTTATATAAAAAATCTCGGTTGTGCGAGTCTATTTGCTTGTGCGAGTCTATTAGTGCAGCATAAAAAATCTCCTTGATGGCGTTGCAGTGGAATTAATTTAAGTAACATGGAGTAATAATGCATGATCATTTGGTTGCAGAAGTGGAACTGTTGCAACCTTTGAATTCAAAGGTTGTGACCGGTACTGCTGCAGTAAATTGCAAAAGAGATTTGATGTGCCAGTCACTCCTCTTCAAGCTTGCATGATGTGACTGTCATGAAGACGGAAATTTTTACTTACCTAGTGTTTTCTCGTGATGAACGCTCTGATTTGAAAAAATGAAATAGGGCTTTGAACTGTTGCCACCTTTGAATTCAAAGGGTGTGACCATTACTGCTGCAGCAAATTACAATAGAAATTTGATCTACTAATCACTCTTAAAACTTGCTTGTGACTGATGTGACTAAGGAAATTTTTATTTGCCTATTTTTTCTGCTGTCAAATTCTTATTTGAAAAAAAAAATTGAAACAGGGCTTTGCTTGTTAAGCAATGTCACAATGCGTGTGCATTTCTTTTTTTAAGTGGGTATGTTTTGATGGTGTAATATCGAGTATGATATTCCTAATGTGTTTTGTTTAGTTTAGTTAGTGGTGCATCCTCTATTGTATTGACGTATGATTTTATATCCTTTATCATTGATGTATGATTTTAGCAGTTCTGTGAATAACATGGCATAACACATTAAGTCTTTTGGTAGGCTAACTTGTCATATTACCAGACGTAAGTCAAGTATCCTCCTAAAAATTGTGGTTGATACAGTTACATGTCTGGTAAATTGAGAGAGTCCATCGTTACAGATATAGCAACCCTTTCAATTTGTATACCTGCTCCATTTGGACCCGACATTTGTCTTTATTATGTTTGGTGATGAAGCTGTTTTGTGATATGGTGGTATTTGTATTACATTTCATTGAAATACACTTCCACGTTTCTATGATTTGATAACAACAGGAGGCATTTTTTATGGCTGTTTCCACTATAAATAACAATCTTTCATTGTTTCTACAGATAATGCTGGTGTCATAGTGAACCCTAAAGGAGAAATGAAAGGTACAGCTAATACTTGAAACCATTTGTTCTGTGCAACCTCTAGATCCCCAAGGCTGACACTATTTTTACACGGTTCTGAGATGTAGAATTTAACTTTCCTGATTTCTTTCCTGTTCTTATTTCCTGTTGCCCTTTCTTCCAGGCTCTGCAATTACTGGTCCAATTGGAAAGGAGTGTGCTGATCTTTGGCCAAGGATTGCAAGTGCAGCCAATGCCATCGTTTAAGAGCTTTAATTTGTCCGTTCATTTCATCATTTGGAACATACTGTCTGTTAGTCCTATTTGTTTTTGTAGTGATAATTTTAGCTGTTTTCATGAAAGCTTGACTAAAATATGATTGTGAGCTTTACTTTACATGCAGTCATGAACTGCCCGAAGCTTGTGCAAGAAAGATGGTATAATTTTCGTGTTGATTTCAAATTTTATGGGATCCCTTCATCTACAGTTCAAGCGCTCTTAGCCCTATTTGTTTTATCTCCTTCATGTTCCCTGCTGGATGTTTTTATTTTTACCAGGAAAAAATTCCTCGCTCAACGAATCTCATCACCAATTAAATTACAAAGTCTCCTATCCATTTTACCAGATGGGTGTGATGTAGCTGTTTCCGTCGATCGATAACCCTACAAGTGTCTGTTCTGTTACTGCATCAGACTTAATAACCTCTGATGAGCCAAGTCTGCTTATTGATGATAAACATATTATGTAGCCGTTAAAATAGTGGAATGGGAATTTGTAACCAGTTTCATGAACGTATACGCCATCAGGTTTGAAAGAATCATGTACTCAAGTCGCTATATTGCCTAGGAAGAAATCAACGATCAGAATCCCCATTTGATGCATCTTATGGTTGATGAATGACGAACATCTTATCAATGATCAGCCATTGCGTGGCTTTAAGGGTCGCGCAGCTTTGTTTCTTATAAATAAAAGGGTTCTGAATGATGATCTCCGATCGATTTGGTGTTTTGCAACTGGATGTAAGCGTGTCGTGCTGTCACATGGAATTGTCAAACCTCACGGTGTTGGAAACCTTTGTTTTTTCTATCATTTGAGCAATCTGTTTTCCTTAATTTAGGGCGCGTGCCACCTCGGCCAGCATGTGGGATCAAGTTAGTGGCTTGCGACCACTTGCTAAAAATCATGTGATCAGGTCACTGTTTCTTGATCCATCTCCCTTTAAATATGTTATTTATAGGCCATATCTCTATTCCTATCATTACACTCGAGTCCTCCTGCGAAGAAAAGAATGGGGAGGCTTCTCGGCTTCTTGTTGTTTTTCTCGAGTTTTTTCATCAGTGCAACGTTTGCAGACTGGAATATCCTGAATCAAAGAACAAAGAGTGGGCTAAAGATTAGCCTGAAAAGCTATTGTGAAAGCTGGAGAATAAATGTTGAGCTGCATAACATCCGAGACTTCGCAGTTGTGCCCGAAGAATGCGTGTCATACATTGGCAAATATGTTTCATCAAGTCAGTACAAGGTAGACTCCGAGAGGACAATTGAAGAATGCACATTATATCTCAGCACCAGCTGCCCTTTGAAGAAAGATGGCAAAGACGCTTGGCTATTTGATATTGATGATACTCTGCTATCTACTATGCCTTACTTCAAGAAACATCATTTTGGGTAATCCATTTCATCTTTCTGTTTGTTGCTTACAACATTTGTAATGAATTATCCATGAACTTAGTGGGCAGTCATCCCCCATGATATCATGATTTCGGCAGCCGATCTCATGATCTCGAAACAGCCCTGTTGAGTCGCCATGTAATAGTGACTAAACTTTTTTTTGTTTGGAGCAGGGGAGAAAAATTGAACTTGACATCGCTAGAGGGATGGATGAGTCGGGGTAAGGCACCAGCCTTGGAGCACTCACTCAAGTTCTTTGACGAATTGAAATCCACGGGAGTTCAAATTTTCTTGGTTTCTTCAAGAAGAGAACATCTTAGATCAGCCACAACTGACAACCTTGTTGATGTTGGTTATCATGGTTGGACTCGTCTTATATTAAGGTAAACTCTCATGCTGACCAGTTATGTTCTCTCCTTTCTCATGGTTTACGAGAATACTTGTGGCTCGATGCAGGGGCCCAGATGATGAGTTGAATGAGGTGCAACAATACAAGGCCAACGTGAGAAAACAATTGATCAGCAATGGTTACCGCATTTGGGGAATAGTTGGAGACCAATACAGCAGCTTTGAGGGACTCCCAAGTGTTCGAAGGTCATTCAAACTTCCAAATCCGTTTTACTACGTTTCTTGAGCATCGCCTAGGCTACTGCCTTTATTTTCTTTCAATGTCCATTGTGTTTTTGTGGCTCCAAGAAATCTGTATCTATATATTGGCAAACCCTTTCCTTCGGTATTCAAATAATTCTACCAAGCTAATTTTGAGTATCATAAGATTTTCACATAATTCCCAACGTGGGAAATGTTAGGACTGAAACCTGGTTGTGGTATCGGCCAAACAGCAGATACTCACTCTAGGAACTTGGGAACTTCACCAGCAACATGATGATATTAAACACGCATTAAGTGACTACATGAGCTTTTATTCAAAAACATACACAATGCTTTGGTAGTTGATAGATTATCAGTTCTAGACAAGCACCCGTGTTCATTTTCTGCAGAAAGTAAAGGCCTAGTCTCAATTTATTACACCAGTATAATCAGTCAAACAGAAAACTGTAGGTTCCTGATGTTTGCTTTTACTAGTATAGATCACCAACATCTCCTTAGCGCATCTTAGCTTTAGCTCCCATGTTCATTTTGGCGCAATACTCGAATAAACTGCCATCAAAACATCTTCTTATAGCTTCTTTAGACAGGAATCCTTCTTCATCCTTTGCAAGAACATAGAGAAGGCCCCATTCTAACTTGGCTGCACACCTGCAAGCCATTGCTCAATCACATCAGTGTAGTTTCAAAAAAGTTCAAGCATATAGAGTTAGAAAACAGACAGGAGTCTGAAATAAACCATCCAAAAATATCGAAGGAATTCCGTTGTCCCTCGGTCAATGTCCAGAGTTCTCTAAGTGATAACTTGTCTGGCATTGTTTTAGCATACTTGCTGAAAATGCTCTCGAAATTCACTGGCATGTATCTGCAAAGGTACTGGATAATCATGGCAGTAGAATTTAAAGTTTTAAGCATGATCTAGATACAGTTCATGTGTTAAAATCTCTACCTTCCTTCGGTGTCATAGGTTCCAGAATCACTTCCATGCTTGGCTTTGTGTATGTTGTGTATGTGTATCGGTAAAAAGGGAGATGGGAACCATCCCTGTAACAAATTTTATGCTATATGATAAGCAGTTTCCTAACTCCACACTAGAAGATAAAAAACCGCATAGATCTTGAAACAGATTACAAACTTAACAGATAATGAGAGCCACAATTTACGGAATATACAATCTTTTTTCCACTCTACAACATGAATCTGATCATTCATTGTAAGTGTCTTTAGATAGCAGAAACAAAGCTGAGTTTACTTACAGGAAGAGTAACATAGCTCATAGCTCCGTTGATGACAACAGCGGCTATAAGAGAGACAATTATATTGAAACCAATTGCACGCAATCCTGTATTTTGTTGGGGATAGGGTGAAGATGATCAAAAGAGATGGGAAATGCAAGTGAAATGTGAAGAATAATAAACAACAAAGGTGCATTTCATGATTAGGAAAACGGTACAACATAGAAAAATTTTCGTTTTCTTTCTTTCATTCTCTCTTTTAGGAAACAGCAGGTGTAGAGTGAAAATATAATCTGGGATGATGAAAAAAATCATTTATTTTTTTACCAGTATAAGTCTCCCAAGGGTAAACTATTCCATTTTCATCTTGGTCAAAAAAGGCTACATGTTGCTGAAGGACACTCCATCCATGATGCTTGTGTCCTGGTGTTCCATGAGGATATTCTGTATCAGGAGCTTGCAAACCTCTTGCCATATCTGTTTTCACACCAGAAAAGATAAAAAGTTTCACCCAGAAACCAAGAATAGTTTGTGAAAATACTCACTGGAAGCATAACATTTTCCCCTTCTTATTTCTTCTACCAGTGAAATCAACCAATAACTTCATTTACTTTCCCCCATTTTGACAATTGTCCAATGCCCAAAACTGGCCTCAATTCAGTTATCAGAAGTGTGAAGATCAAGGAAAGTCAAAGTTACAGTCAATTCTGCAGGTTATTTTGTTAACCCTTCCTCTTGATTCTACCATGACATGGCTCTCATGTTACTGTCTATCCATTTTTTCTTAACCCAGAGTATGTGATATAAAGCATGTCCCTTGATTATTCAAAATAATTACTATGATAATTTATCAGACGGAAGACAATCAGTCCAAGATATTCCAAATCAAACATGCCTGTTTCCAGGACAAGAAAAAAGTATCTCCCTTTTTTTCATTTTTTGATCAAACAGTTTGGATTTACTATAAGTATATAGAGCAAAGACTGATAAAGAAACACAAGCCTTGTTTTTTTTTTCCCTTCATGACTGCAAGAATCTCATATTACAATCGTGAGAGCAAACTGCTACAGTGGCTTTCGTAACCGACGGTTCTTTCTCTAAAAAATCACTTGCTACACACACACACAACTTACAGGGCTTTGGGATTTTATCATCCAAATCATCACGAACAGATCTCTCATGAGTAACAGGGGCATTGGGTGCTTCTCCAGCCAGTGAATCCTTCTCAATCTCCGTAGCCATTAATTTCTTGTTTCAGCTTTGTTTGTCCCTTTAAATTTTTCTCTTTCGTTTTGTAGGGCTCGTTTTCAACCGTTCCTCTCTTTTCGTAATTTAGCCTTACAGTTGGGTCAATATAAATTGAGTTCGCTAGGCTGCGTGGCAGCCATGCATAGACAGCTTGCTTGCTTGTGGTTTGCTGTGCTTTGCTTGCTTCTCAGTTCTCTCATGCC
This sequence comes from Salix dunnii, assembly GCA_015731905.1. Classification (NCBI taxonomy): domain Eukaryota; kingdom Viridiplantae; phylum Streptophyta; class Magnoliopsida; order Malpighiales; family Salicaceae; genus Salix; species Salix dunnii. Next base: position 3,509,539 of record CM027668.1, on the reverse strand, counting down.
GTGGCAAGCTCTAATTAAACTGCACCAAAGCATGCTTATAGTTTTTTTTTTTTTTTTCTCTTTCCAAAAAATTCCAATCGAATACTTGGCTGTAGCGTACAGGGGCCGAGGCTCCTTGTTTAGCAAGGGCGGAGGCGAAGCTACATGTCGTTTGCTTAGGGGTCAGCGGCACCCCCTAAAAGCTTTAAATTAAGAAAAAAGGGAGGAAAACATTTTTAATATTGAATTAAATCATACCAAGATCATTTAAAAATTAATAAAAATATAGAATTTTAATTATATATCATTCTCAATCAAACCGTTTTTACGAAAAATAAAATATTAAGTCATGCAATCTTTATTATTTATTACAAAAGACAAGAAAAAGTAAGAAGTTTTAAATTAAATATAAATGGAATATATGAAATTATTTAATGTACATATTAAATATAATTGAATTTTTATTTTTATTTTAATGAATAAATAACTCTAAAAATATTTAATTTTGATTGAATGAACAATTTTTATTATTTATTACAAAAGACAAGAGACAGTAAGAGTTTTTAAATTAAATAAAAATGTAATATATGAGATTATGTAATATACAAATTATATATAGTTTAATTTTTATTTTTATTTTAATGAATAAATAACTAAAAATATTTAATTTTGATTGACTAAGCATGCGTATATACAGATAATTGGACAATATAAAAATCGGACTAGCCACATACAAAGCCCACCAGTCCAGTCAAGCAAAAGGCCCAATAAAACCGCCATCATTAGTGTTACAAAGCAGAAAGAGTGGTGTTTGGTGGGGTGGTAATCTCGTCTGAAAGATCATTAGACTAGTTATGGCGGCAATTGCAAATGAAGCAGTAGCAACTATGGAAGGAAGCCCTACAGAAACAATAGAGAAGCCGCTGCCGCATAAGCTTGAGAGAAAATGGGCATTTTGGTTCGATAACCAATCCAAACCTAATCAAGGCGTAGCCTGGGGCACTTCTCTCCGCAAGGTTTACTCTTTTGATACCGTCGAAGAATTCTGGTGGTATGTATTTTTTTAGTTTAATACTTCCGTATAATCTTCTTGCTGCTAGATCTGCCTTTTATTTCTTCATTTTTCAGACTCCCCTAGGTTTTTTTTTCTTAGTTTCTAAACAGACAGGGGTTGTGCTTAGTGATTGGTTATATAATTATTAATGGAAAATTGGAGCTATTTATATATTTACTGTGGGTGCGCAGCTTGTATGATCAGATATTCAAGCCAAGCAAGCTGCCTGGAAATGCTGATTTCCATTTATTTAGAGCTGGGATTGAACCCAAATGGGAAGATCCAGTCTGTGCTACTGGAGGCAAATGGTCTTTTACCTCCATCAGAAATGCCAACTTGGATACCATGTGGCTTGAAACTGTAACCATCATAAACTCTCTCTTTTTTTTCATGCTCTGGATGCCTTTGTTGGTGTAGTAGCATAATCTTTGATTCATGTGCCTAAGAATAAATATTTGGACAGTTGATGGCATTGATCGGGGAGCAATTCGATGAAGCTGATGAGATTTGTGGTGTGGTTGCAAGTGTGCGCCGCCAGAGGCAGGATAAACTTGCTTTGTGGACTAAAACTGCCGCAAATGAGGCTGTGCAGGTTGTCATTCTTTCTTTCAAACAAAGCATATAATTGGCACCTGTGAATTTAGATAACATTTTTCAGTATTTTATTTTTTATGGTGTCCCTTAAGCATCAATTCCATCCACAGAATCTGCCCTTAGACATCATATGCATTTCAAGGTGTGCTTGGCTTCCTTTGCCTACAGTGAAGTGGGATTTTTTCTGCAACCTTGGGTTCCCATACCACCATCTCTTCAATTTGAAATTTGTAATTGATTAGAGTTTGCATGTGAATGGGAATCTTGTGTATCTTGGTGGCACAGGTTATATGATACTCTTGTGACAAATATTTTTTATGAATGCTCACTTTGCAAGGGCTCTATTGGCGGTGGCAATGACTGATTTTATAATTTCTGACTGTATAATTAGCCAATGGGTGAATAGCAGTCATTTAGGGTTGTTTCTTCATCACAGTATGGTTTGTAGTTCATATAAGTTGATTGTTTACCATTTCTAAGTGCTGTCATTTGACTGCACATACTCATTAGAGTACTTATGAGGAAATAGATACTGTCACCGAGAGCACAGGGATGCTTGGTTGATCCAGTTTAACATGCCCATACTCTGGTTTTTTCTCCCCCAGCAAAAAAAACAGGAAAAAGAAGTTCTTGGATTGCTGACTTCTATTAGAATCTGATGCTTCTTTTGCTTACATAAATGGCATATATGTGTTACCCGGCAGATTCTAATTTAGGTTTATACAGCAAGCTGATAAGGTAAAGCTATTTAGTTAGGCAGTGGTCGGATGGGAGTTAGGTCAACAACAATAAACTTAGCTCCATTTTGTTTTATTTGATGCATAACAGTTCTTCGAACCCGTTCCTCACTCGATTTTTGTAGCCTTTTTCAAAATGTCAAAAATTTTAAACACCAATGTTCAGAGTCTTCCTTGCGATGCTGTGTCATTGTACATGCAGTTCATGTCCTTGCATGCTGACATGCCTCTGCTATCCACCTTATCTAACATATTGATTCAATGATTTTCATGTGAATTCAACTATAGCCTCAACATGAAACAACAACGGATCTGCTACTGTTTAGCTCTAACAACAATTATGTGATTTGCTTGATGGAATAAGTATAGATCGGTTACAGCATAGCTCAAACTGTGGGATTCTTGGCTGTTTTCATTGTAAAAAAAAGAAAAAGGGTTTCCATGTTGACCTTTCTCTTAGGTGGAACATAATACAACATTTGAATGGAAACTTCTAGTCGGGTTTTAATACAGTGGTTTATTAGCTCTAGTGGCAACTAGCTCCCACTGACATGTTGTTCTTCCTTGACTTGGTTGTTTAAGTTTGCTGTCTCCCTAAATGCTTCATGTTGGTTAGTTACTATTCCCTTTGATTGCCTCAAGGCTAACGATGTTATGGCATTTGAATTTTGTCATGTAGATGAGCATTGGCAGAAAGTGGAAGGAGATCATTTCCGTAACTGACAAGATCACCTACAGCTTCCATGTAATCCTTCTTTTGTGGTCCTATCTGATCTTAAGAAAATCGACTACTCAAATCTTACTATTTTTGTAACTGCAGGATGATTCCAAGAGGGAAAGAAATGCCAAAAGCCGATATAATGTGTAAGCACTCCATGAAGGTGGCTTTTTTTTACTTGGGTTCCACACCAAGAAGTGAAATGTATTTTTGATCTGATAAATCCTTAATGGATGTATCATGAGAATCCTCGTTTAACTTTTGTTTTAGATCAGGTTGAGCTTGTGAAAGTATTTTAGTATCCACCACCAGCGATCTGTGAACTGCTGAGAGATATTGTTGTTCCCAATACACTAGGCAGAAAAAACGTCAGTTCTACATTTATACTCATTTTTTGTACTTGGATTTTAATATTCCTCAAATGAGATTGATTTAGTTTTTGAAAACTTGATGTTGTGTTAATCACTATAATTAGCTATGATGTTAGCAGCATAATGGGTGCACAGATTAGAAGAAAAAAGAAAGAAATTCCTGCATGGAAGCCGGTTGCCAACATCAAGGGAAGGCCGCCGATCAAAAACGTTCCATAGAATCACTTTGTTTTCACTGCACGCACTTCATTTCCTCGCAGCACCGGAGTCTTTACCAGAGCTATTGATCAAGGATAATTTGCAGTTGGGGAGAATGTTTCACATCCAATCAGAATTTAAAACACAATCTGGTTGCAGAATAAAGCTCAACTTAGTCTTAGTTTTAAATGTTTCATCTTCTAGCCTACTTTTTTTGTTTTTAATTTTAAGCTTGACGGAGTGTTGGTTCAGCGCCGCGCGGATTCCTTGGCGGCCATCTGAGCCATTCAAGGAACAGCTGGTTTGTTTGCCCCCAAGCCACACTTGCCGTGAGCCAGGTAAAAAACGAGCTTTTAAAGAAGCTTTACTTTAATAATCTCAAGACAAAGGTGCTACAGGTAAAATGAAGAGTGAAGTAGGCATACAGTGTCGTTAACATGATGATTTCAAGGGACCCAGATGAAGAGAGGTATTTACACCTGAAAGTCCTCAAATGAACTGTGGACTAGAAAATGATGAAGATGACAAGAGCAGAAACCCTAATCCTTTATCAAGCAAGGAACCCCAGTCTTTCCCCATTCTTCTTCGCCAACCTAATCAGCCCTTGCCTTTGTTTCGCATCTGCTCCTATCGATTTGCAGAATTCAGTAATCACCTGTACACAGCCACTTGACACGTTAACAAATCACCTAAACAATTTCATTTGCGCCATCTACTGATAGTAATTAATCAAGAAACTAGTTAAGGAAAAACATCATCATTCAGGTTATCCAAAACTTGCAAATAAAAGGCCAATATTTGTCCAAAAATAAGAATTATACCTGTGAGTGTAAGGCAATCGCTTTGCCTCTAAGCTGATTGAACCTTTTCTTGCCAATTACTTGACGAGTGATAACAACAATAGGTGCAAAAAGACCCTTTCCTTCATTGACGTTCTTCATCATGGGAGGCAATTTCACTGGCTTTGCAACACTAACATGGTTTGGCACTGACTTAACCAGCATGGCATAGTCTTCACCAACAATAGAAGTGCCCCAACTTCCCTTAAATGAAGTCCCAAAACCTCCCTTAAACCCAGTTGCAGAGATTGAAGTGGCCATTGAGAATTAAACCGCCCCAAAACACTGCTACCAAACTGTTCGAGTTCTTTCTACCTCTTGCTTTTCTCTTCGAAATTTAGATAGTGTTTCCTCTGCTTTTCAAGAAAATTTGTGATGTACGTGTTTTCTAGGTTTTTCTGCCCTGAAGGATATTTTTTTCGGTTTAAAATACGAGAGCCTCTGGTTTTTTTTTATTAAAGGGTGGTGCGAGAGAGATCTTGATGGGGCATTGAGAACCACACATGCTTGGTGGCTTGGATTTTTGTTTAGATTTCAGACCGAACACGTAAATCACCAGAACTGGTCCTGTCATTACTCACGGTCCAAATATTTGGAGGAGAAAAATCTCGATCTAGAATTCTAGTTGCTCTTTGTTCAAGGATGGGCCCTCATTCTACCATTTGTTCACACGTCAGAGCTCTCATGGGATCATTCTGAACGTTAATTTTTCATTTTAAGATGGGAAGAGAGTCCGGAGAAGCCGTGGTTTCTTACCGAAAGACAACTGAAATTGGGCACGAGATTCACACTTTATTTTCCATTCCTCAGTTCTTGGAGGCTACGCCTCGCAGGCTGCTTGTGCTGTATTTTTCTAGGTTGCTAGAAAATAACATCCTTGCAGCTACAGCTGCTTTCACATTGAGATGGACACGAAATTCAATGAAATGGGGCAAGAAGAAAAATAATTACTCGAGATATTGAAAAAAAATACAAAATAAATAATGATTGGGCTGTTTAAAATTACATGCTATTTCTTTCTTCAAAAATTAATAATTTATAGCATCATAAATGAAGGTCTATGGATTGCTCAGTAGTCTTGAAGAACTCTGGCCTGGCACAGCCCTTGCTTTCTAGAACAAGGACGCGGAGGGTTGTAATGTTGAATTCAATTACTATTGAGTTCTTTCAATTGAGAGAGTTTCCTCTTCTCTCAATTATAGAAAACTTGTTCTAACACTTATTCATCGATTTAACATTCCATTTATAGTTTCATGTATAGGATCTATCTGCTACTAACTAAATTCTAACAAATAATTAACTGAAATCAACAAATTATTAATAAATTGAAACTGATAGACATCTTAACAAACTATTAATGAACAGTTGATAGAAACCCTAACAAATCCTCCCTTAAACTAAATTATTCTTATTAAATAGTTTAATCACATAGGCATCTCACACACACCTAGTTGTTCCCCTAATTTTACGAAGATATCAAGTTTCAGAGATTTTGTCATAATATCAGCTAATTGTTCTTGTAAGCTGCAATATTTGAGTTCCACCTCACCATTCTTGGACAAATCTCGAAGAAAATGATATCGAATAGCTAAATCTCACATCCTTCTTGATTGCAACTGAGATGCTTAAGGATTCTTTGCACCTATATAGCTTGACATGCACACAGCAATTGAGATGAATCCACAATGTGACCATTGCTTTTTTCTTCGAACACCATGACACAATTCTAAAGCTCGTTACAAACACATATCCTGAAGTGCTTCTTCTGTCATCTAAATCACCTGTATAATCATTGTCAAAATAGGCCACAATTTTCTCATTTCTAGTTCCTTTCTTATAGCAGATTCCCATGGATGAGGTACCCTTGAGATATCTCAAGATCCTTTTTACTATCATCATGTGCAATTTAGTAGGCTTCTCTATATATCTACATACCAAACTCATTACATACATAAAGTGAGGTCTGTAAATAGTTAGATACATTAGACTCCCAATCATTTGTCTATATTGAGTAGCATTTACTTTCATCCCCCCCTTCATCTTTAGTTAGTTTACATCCTGACACCATAGGAGTTCTAGTGGCATTACTATTTTCTATCCCAATTTTTTTCAGTATTTCATGAGCATATTTTTTTTGATGAATGTGGGTACCCAATTTCTATTCTTAAGAAGAACTTCATTCTCCTTATATCTGTCATGTCAAATTCATCTTTCATTAATGATTTGAATTCATCAAACATCACTTTGTCATTACTTGAAAAAAAAAATCAAATCATTTATATAAATGCTCATAATTACTAATTTTCCTTCTTCCTTGACTTTAGTGAACAAAGTATGTTCACTTGGATATTTTTTGATTTCCTCTTTAATGAAATAAACTTTTATTTTGCTATACCAGGTTCTTGGGGCTTGTTTTAAGCCATACAAAGCCTTTTTTAGTTTCAGAACTTTCTCTTTTTCTTTCTTCTGCACGTACCTTTTAAGTTGTTCTACATATACATCCTCTTCTAGCTCACCATATAAAAAAACACTTTTTACATCTAATTGGTAAACATATCAGTTATGTAGGGCTGTCATTGCTAGAATCATTCTAATGGTATATCATCTTAACACAGGAGCAAACACCTCAGCATAATCAATACCATGTTTTTATGTATAACCTAAGGAAACCAATCTGACCTTGTATTTATCTACCTCTCTTTTCTCATTCAATTTAGTTTTATAGATCCATTTTACAGCTATTGTCCTAGCACCTTCAGGTAGGTTGATTAAGTCCTAAGTTTTGTTTTTCTTTATAGCTTGGATTTCACAATCCATAACTGTCTTCCATTTTGAACTCTCTACAACTTCCTCATAGGTGCTTGGATCTCCAATTTCAATATACAAAACTAAATTTTACATCCTATCATTCTCATATAGTTCTTTTTCTTGCTATATGATCACTCAACCAAGTAGGTTTTCTGGAAATTCTTCTTGTTCTTCCTTAAGGTCTGCCTGATGGTGAAGTATTTGGCTCATCTAATCCTCCAAGTGATTTCTTTAGTTACGACTTCTTCACCATTCTCAACTTATATTCCTTCATCAATTTCTTCACCATTCTCAGCTTCTATTTCTTCATCAATTTCTTCACCATTCATAGCTTTTATTCCTTCATTGTCAACCTAATTTAGTAAACTCTCCTTGGCATCATATTCCTCTTTGCACCATTTTCAATTTTCATGTTCTGCAAACACTACATCTTTACTTACCACAACCCTCTTAGTGACTAGATTATGCATTCTATAGTCTTTTGACCCATTGCATATACCTAAGTGTACATATTTAGTGTTTTTATCATCTAAGTTTTTTCTTTTTTGTTCATGATTATGTACATATCCAATACACCCAAATACCTTAAAATGTTTCACTGATGACTTGAGATTACTCTAGGTTTTTTCTAGAGTCCTATTTTTTACTGCAATGGTAGGGCTTCAATTTATCAAGTGCACTGCCTAGTTAACAACCTTTACCTAAAACTCTTTTGGAATCTTTTTCTCAATCATCATACTTCTTGCTAGGTTTATAATGATCATATTTTTCCTCAATGCAACTTTATTTTGCCGTGGGGGTGTACTCAACAGTGAGTTGCCTACTAATTCCATGAGTTTGACAAAATTCATTGAAGCATTCAGAAATGAATTCCCCACTTTATCAATTCTTAAACAACAAATCTCTCTCTCAATCTCTTTCTCCACTAGTTTTTTTAAATTCTTAAATATGGTAAAGGCTTCTAAGTTTTCAGTAAAGAAGAACGCCTACATCTTTCTTGTGTGGTCATCAATGAAAGTAATCAAGTATTTCTTTCCATTATTTGATTCTAGGGTTACTAGTTCACATATGTCAGCATGTATCAATTACAATCTATCAAAGGCTCTCCACTGACTTTGCTTAGGAAAATAGTTTCTGTGTTGTTTTCCCATTATACATCCCTCACATAATCTTTTTGGACCCTTCACAAAAGGCAAACCCTTCACCATCTTCTTATAGTATAGGGTTCTCAGTCCTTTGTAACTCAAATGGCCTAATCTACATGCCATAAGTGTGATTCATCCTCATTGACAGTATTAAAGAATGCATGTTCAGTAGATTTAGAAGAGGTTAGCAACACAAGTATTTTGTTTGTGGATATATTGCTTTTCATAATGAGACCTTTGGATGGATAAAATAGTTTGCATATACTATTTTGTATCAATATAGTTAATCCCTTCTCTTACAACTGTCTAATAGACAACAAATTATTCTTCAACTCAGGTATGTAATATACCTAGGTAATCATTTGTATGCCCCTTTCTACTTTCATCCTAACAGTCACTTACCCATTGCCATCATCCAAGAGTTATTACCTAATTTCACAAATTGTCTAAACTCAACATCCAGTTTTGTGAACCACATTTTATTGCCAATCATATAGTTATTATAGCTAGAGTCTAGGAATCATATCTCATTTCATGTTGCGTGATGCAACTCAACATGTGCCATGAAAAACATTTCTTCCTCCTCCTCTAGTTCTGCATAATTGACTCCTTTTGTTCATTTTAGACATTCGTACTAGAAATGTCCTAATTTATGACATTTGTAGCATTCAATTAGTTCTTTATTGAATTGCTACCTGTCCCTTCCTCTTTCTCTACCTCGAAATCCTCTGAATAAGCTGCCCCTTCCCCATGTTCTTTCATCATATACAATTTTTAGGGTCTGATCTTTTTCCTTATGCTCCTGTATTCTCTGTTCATGTACCAATAGGCTACCTTGAAGATCATTGATATTGATAGTGTCCAGATCATTAGACTCCTCTATTGAACATATAATATAGTTAAATTTTGGAGTTATGGACCTTAGGATTTTACCAACCACCATGCTTTGTTGTATTTGTTCTCCTTCCTTCATGCTTAATGTTTCAAACTCTCTTCTTAGAGCTTGCAATTGTGCCCTTCTCATCTTTGTTGAACCCTAATATTTTTGTTCCATTGAATCCCAGATGGCTTTTGATGTTCCATTGTCAAGAATGGTCTCTGTTGCGACGGCGATTTTTTCGCGCTTCACGCCCCGCCGTCCCCCGCGGGTTTTGGGGAGACAATGGCGCGCGGTGAAGATGGAAAGAGATGGACGTTGGCGTTGTGGTGTGATAGGAGAGGCAGAAAGCTGGAGAGAAAATGGCCGATAGAAAGAGAGAGATGGTTGTTATGGGTCTGTGTTTTTCAATGTTTTTGCATGCATTATTTCATCTCTTCTTCCTTTTTTCTGTGTATAATTTATGTTCCTCCTTTCCCCCTTTTTTTTCTTCCCCTGTTTTTTCATGACAGTCCTTAACTGTCAAAATTTTCCTCTTCCCCCCGTGACAGTGCTCACTCTCAAAAGAATTCCCCCTCCCCGGGTGTTCATTCTTCCCCTGCTATTTATAGCCTAAAGAAGTAAGGTGCAGGCATGGGGGACGTGTTCAGGGAATGGGTTTAGGAATGGTATGGCATGGTGGGAAGCATGGGCTGGTGGCATGGTGGAGTATGGCCTGAAGCATGGCTGCTGGAATGGCCAACCATGGTTGTCGGCAGAGTTTTTTTTTTTTTTGAAATAAATAATTTGTGACAAAAAAGATTTTTTGATGGGAAAAACCAGGAAGAAAGATATTCTTTAATTTTGACTTTCGAATTCACCCAAAAAGTTTCGTCGCCAAAAATTCCGATCGTCTCAATTTTAACCCAAATTAAGCTTCCAAAATTAATTTCTCAGTACTCAAACCCTTAATAAAATTAATTCAACCCATTTTAAGTATAATTAAGCCCTTGCACTTAATTAAATCCTTCAATTGGGCTCTCAATTAATTCGGAAGAGTTTCGTCACCGAAAATCCTGATTTTCTCAATTGATTTTTATGCAGATTTATCCAATAATAAATTATCTTCTCCTCGAATCTGCATTTTCCTTCGTATTTGGGCACAAAAAGAAGTACGATCGGGCTTCCTAAAACGTCCAAAATTTCCACGTTAATTTTTCTGCCGACACCAGCCTCTTTTATTTTATTTTACTTATTTTTTGGTATATTTTGGGGAATCACCCAAAAATTGGGTGATGACAGTCTCTATGATTTCTATGTCTATGACTTGAAACAAAAAGTTTTTGACCCTCAAAATTCTTGAGCATGACTTCTTCCACTACTTTCTTTTGCCCTTCACTTGCACCAGGACCTTATATCACTATTGGTACTCCTTCCTCAACCAAGCTCCACATCTTTTTACTTCTTAGAAAATGTTCCATCATCATGGACAAGTGATTACAGTATCTAGTGAATTTGGGAATAAAAGCTTGTACAAATTGCTTCGAGGTAGTCATCTTCCTCTAAACTCACTCACTGTATGTTTCGCTCACCCTATGTCTCTCTCCCTCCCTCCTTCCCACCCTCCCTCTCTCTTTCTCTCGGACTTTGTATGTTTCTCTTTCCTTTTTTCCCACTCGGGTCCTTTTCTACATATATGTATTGTAATACCAATTGTTGAATTCTTTCAATTGATAGAGTTTCATCCTATCTCAATTATAGAAAACTTGCTATGTCATTTATTTATCGATTTAACAACCCATTTATAGTTTCTTGTACAAGACCCATATGCTACTAACTAAACTCTAAAAAATAATTAATTGAAATCAACAAACTACTAACTAATTAAAACTAACGGACATCTTAACAATTTATTAATGAATAATTAATAGAAACCCTAACAAACCCAACATATAAAGACTCAGTTGCTTCACGCTTGATATGTGACTTGGGACAATATATATCTACAGGCAATCCCATGAATTTTCTGGGATCGATCCACCTTTTTGCAGGTGGTGTGGATTTTCTTTGAGGATGTAAACCTGGAAGTTACGTTGACCAATATGGGGGTATGTGATCAATTTTTGTTCATTAGAGGACAACTTGAAATCTATTGGGGTGTTTGGGAGTATGAGTGTAGTTGCGGTTGCTTTTCAAAGTGTTTTTTATTTAGAAATATATTAAAATAATATTTTTTTTATTTTTTAAAAATTATTTTTGATATCAGCATATCAAAATGATCTAAAAATACTAAATTTTTTTATTTAAAATATAAAAAAATAATTTAAAATTTGACCAAATAACAATACAACCACTTGACCAAACAGACACTATGACCCAGTCTCTAACTTCATCTTCTATCACAACTTGCTCGGGCATGGTTGTTCCATTGACCCTCTCTAATCCTGCACTGACTTTCGTATATCTAGATTAAATTCACAGCTTCGATCCATTAAAAAATAAATATCCCCAACTGACCTATATAATTAAATCCATGAAAGTTTTGCTTCTGATAACATAATAATATGATATGAGAATTAGAATTTTGGATATGATAGCCAACCCAATTTTAGTAGCATTTGGTTGCAGCGCAAGAGAAAGAGCAAGTAAAAATAGATTTGTTTTATGGATATGTCCTAATCCTTCTGGTCAAGGAACTTGTGTCTTCTCTGCAACTGTGTCTTCTATCTTAAAACAAAGTAAGCCCTGTTAAAGTGCCCGCATGACATCTGACTGCCCCTACCATTGGCAACAGAAAAAAACTGAAACCGGCCTTAACAGATGGACAAGTTAGAACGTGGGTAACATTTATTCAAAATCTTCAAAAAGACAATAGAAGCTTACAGAAAAGAAGAAGAAAAACACGGAAGAAAAAAATGGCGTCGCTTGTAACCCATCTGTGTGCCACTCTTCTCCTTCTCCCTGTAGGCATCCGCCGTCTCATTTGCTCCTCCTCTCATTACCTCAAGAACCCATCTCTTTTTAGATCCAAAACTTGGTACCTCTGTGATCCCAAATGGAAAAATCTTGATTTGTACGTCCTTACCGTGGCCCTCCCTATTGCTTCTTTTTCTTTAATCTTTCTTTTCTTCTCCATTACTACTGGTCACACAACTTACCGTTTCTCCTTCTTGCATCAGTCATTGCTTCTTTTTCTTTACTGGGTTTTGGCAATTTTGTTCGTTGTACGTGATGCCATTGACCCTGTAGTCGTTCTTGATAATTTCTTGTTTGTGTTTGGTGGGATTTTGTTTTTTGTAGAGTATTCTTTTGTTGGTGAGGGCACTTCTGGTCTTGTTGGAGAGGTTGTTTATGGTTTGTGTGGTGATTTGAGTCTTGTTTGTGGGTTTTGTTGTTTGTATTTGGCTATTAGGCCTGGTGCATTTTTTGCTGAGTTTTGTTTGTGTTGTGGGTTGGTTTTGAAAGGGACTTGGTTTTTGCAAGCTGGGTTGTGTTTGTATACTGATGTTTTTGGTTTTAAAGGGTGTCATGCGATTGAGATTTTGCCTGGAAGTGGAAATGTTGAGTTGAAGTGTGATCTTGAGGAGGATGGGTTGAGGGGCGTAGCATTGGTGAATTTGATGTTTGTTGGGCATGCAATCTTGGTCTTTCTTTTGAGTTTGGGTTTGTTTGGATTGTTGTCAAGTAATAGGAATATGAGGCATGGTGAAGCAAGTGGTCCTTTGCTGGCAGGGCTTGATTCTGCTTTGATGCGGGCGCTTCCTGAATTTGAAGTGGAATGAAGTGTATTCTCCTTTTTTTTTTTTCTTGCCTTTTTTCCTGTGTTGATAATACACAATTTTGGTGTTTAATGGAATTTAATCGATTGTTTGTTTATACACACAAAGCAATGGTGTTCCTTTTCTGACGAATTTTTGCTGTTTACACACAGAAATTGGATACTGGATTGTCTTTTTAATGTCGAATTATCTTCTATCAGTGAATGGATATATATTTTTTAATTTATTGTTTCCATTTATTTAATAGTGCTGGCAACACAATCAGAACTTATAAGGCTAATTAAGGTGGATAGACTTGCTTTCATACTTAAGTATTTGATGAGAGGCCACAACGTAGTAATCATGCAAATAGCCAAATACAGCAGCAATTCTGTAGAGAAAAAATGAAAGCAGTGCTCACACGAAATGTTATATATTATGTTCAGAACCGGTTGGAATTTTTTTCTTTCCTTTCTGTTTTGCCGGACATGCTTCTAAAGTTAAGTTCCTCTATTCTTGCATTTAGGTACAGTAAAAAAAAAAATTTCGTAATCTAATAAAAAGTGCAGGCATAAATAGACTGCCAAACAATGAAGCAATTTGAGCTCATGTTTTGTTATATTCTGTATCTGAAGTTTAGATCACTTGCATGCAGAATGAATTTCAAAAATATTACCATTTGCTGATATGATGTAATGGAAACAGTCTCAGAATCATATATATTATGAAATGTAAGTGGTATAGAAAAAATGCCTTGATCCTTATAATGCCTTAATAACATGTGCTTGACATGAGTATCATTTTCTGCCTACTTCGATGGGCAGAGGCAGGAATGGATTTAGGGATTGAAAGGCCAAAAAGAATGCGTGTTTATTTGGGAAAGGCTTCTAGATCTATTCCTGTTTGTGGGTAAAGGCTGTTACTTTGTTATGCTGTAAGTAACCGATAAATAGTTTTTGGAAACGGTTGTTGGAGTCGCTTATTTGCATCAGTAACATTTGTAGCAAAGTGAGGGCCCCCAAATTGCAGGGAATAGATACCTTAATACCGCTTTGTGTTCCTCCCAAATGCATTGGTTCATGTTATTGATATGAATGATCACATTTGATCAACTCCAGTAATTCAACTGGATGATAATTACTACAGATTCTTTAGACCTCTGAAGTGATCAAGGGTTAAAGTTCAACACTTTAGACAAGTGGGATTTTTCTTTCGTATGGCAGTGATTAAGATTTCATCTCATAACAGCATGTAAAGTAGCAACACAGATTATCTTTCAATGAAATTTAGATTCTAGGCAGAAATATCATGGGATTTTTGATAATGATGATTGGATTTTTTATATTCCTTGGTTTCATTATCTTTCAAGTTGAAGAAATTGTTGTTTGTATGGATAAAACGCATTAAGTGGAGCTGTTACTTCATGATTTTTTTTTCTTCAATGATTTCTTAGGAGCCAATTAGAAGGTCTTGAGAACTTGCATTCAGATTTTGAACTTGGTAAAACGTAGGGACTTTTATAGTGACTTGATTTCACAGATGGACCATGGCCTTACCATTTCATGTACTCATACCTGTTGAACTCAGGTGATAATGCTTTGCTGGAGAGCATCTCTCTTCTCTCATTCTCATATTCCACTCCTCACAAAACCATAATCTTTGGGTATCATGGAACCTTTATTTTATATATTTGTTGTAGGAAGCTGAAATTTATGCCCCCTCCCACTTTTCCCATTAAACTGCAAGGAAATGGAATGTGACTGTCCTTCCAGTGATCTACTAGCAAGATGCTTTATTGAAAAAAAAGCTGTTGGAGCATGAGATGGATCCAGCATTCAGAAGAGGAAGAAGTGCTGCAGGAGCAACATCGGAGTCGTATTTTAAATTTGGTTGGTACTGTAGCATGCTACTGAAGGAAGACTTGTCTGAATGTGCCCCTGGATAAAAGAAGAAATGATTCAGAGAAGAGATGTGATTCAAATCAAGATATTTCTAGTGTCCTGTAAGCAAAATTGCATAACTTTTCTCAGGCTTGTGCACGCTCTTTTTACCTTTTCTAATTTAGTTTCATCCACATATATCAGTAAACACGCAAGTCAAATTGGAAGTTATATTATCACTTTTGAGAATTCTCAGCAGCAAATGATGTTGTTGGCTTTTGACCTCTAAGTTACCAGATGCTTGTCTACTGGTTTTTTTGTTTTAATCTTCTGTTACGTCTTCAATAGATGATCTACCTTGGAGGTTTCTTCCTCTCATTTACCAGGCTTGAACTGTTGCCGCTGCATCCTATATTAAAGGAACATAGGAGGTTTTTTTTTTTTTTTTTTTTTTTAAATATTACTATTTTTTCATAGTTGACTTTCCTTGTTAAAATTTTATGACACTGATTTTCATGTATATTTATATACCTTTACCTCAGTTATCATTCTGCTTATCAGTTTGTTTTGTTTACATTGCTTGCCTGGCATGTTCCTGTTCAGAAGGTCAATCGAGAAGAAAAGTCTTAGGCCTTTTAGTGATATTTAAGCTGAGTTTGCACAACTAAGGTTGCTTGAAGAAATTTAGACAACCATACTTTTTCCTTTTTCTACCAAGGTGGAGGCATAGTTGATTGAGAAAAAGATTTAGGGAAGGTTGTTGCAGAGGTCCTGTGTAGCATGTATTTATGCGTGTGTTGATGAGGAAGAGTGATTGTACTGTGAAGGTATGAGGGTTTAACTACGGATATTATGATGTGTAAATACTCAAGTCAAGTCTATATAAGAAATGTGTACATAATCTACATAATCGGGATGATGGGGGTGAGTCCTGTTGAAGGGAAGTTAAAGGAGAAATTAAGATGATCTGCTCACATCCGACATCAAAATCTGAATGAACTGACAAGGTATGCGATCACGTTGAGGTATTAGGACAGAGTAGTGATAAAGAATGGTTTAGCATCGTAATAGTTTATGAAGAACCTTACCTAAAATATGGAAATTCATGGAATTGAACCTAAATAGTTTATGATTGAGGGTTATTGAGTCAAGACAATAACAAATAAACTGAAAATGACTTGAGTCGAAGATGCAAAAAAAGAATAAAAACAAGAATCGTTCTTAGATATACTGTAGCCTAAACAGACTGGAATGAAGAGAAGGATTTATTATTCTTTAAGTGGCCCCACGTATGAGAAATCATAACTAGTATCTTTTAAGTGGGTATAGTGGAATCATAAATCAATAGCTTCAGCTCTTTTGGTGATCTAGTTAGTGTACGGTATTGGAGCCATTCACAAAGTGAATGTTCTAATGTTGTTCTAGTTGGGGCACGCAGTAGTAAGCTGATGAGAAATTCAATGACAGGTTCATCTGAAATTCATGGTCATGCTGCCTGAAAAGCAGGTTTTGCATGCTATCTAATGATAATTGCCTTCTTACAGGTGTCTTCATAGAAGGTTTGATGACAAGGGTGTGCCTACGAGGAAGAATATAACAACCAAAAATTTAGGAAGTAGTAAAAACTAGAATTTCATGCAAAGCATAGTATATGTCTGCTGGCTATGATAGATTCCAGCTTATTATCCACAGAAATAATGCTTCAACTGTTAATTTTTGCCGTGTTACACGGTTCAGCAAAAGAAGCAAATTTATAGAAGTCTTGGTTCAAGACTTTCAGAAAAGCAATGACAGTGGCTGGAAATTTCTAGGAAGTTTCTCTGACCTCTTGATAAAGTTTACTGTGTAAATCAGATAATGAATTCTAGTTATACACACATTAATATGCCTGTCACATTACAGGAAGTTTCATGAGTTTAACTAATCTAACTTTTCTTTTTCCTGTTTGTGTATAAACTGATAACTTCAATATTCTCATTAAAGTGTCATTGTCAATATGATTAGATAAATTTAATGATAGGCCTGATGGCTCTTAAAATTGCTTTATTGCTATTGTCACAACCTTAGTAGATTAGAGTAACAAACTGCTTTGATGTACTTCTACAAGACAAACGCAGGTTAAGATAGAAGTTTACATCTGGCACAAAAGTACATCTCATAACTGAAAATAAGAAATTATAACATGGAGTTTAGATTATTCTAGTTTATTATATCCCAGTGGAGAAGAGAACTTGGGGATTGTCAACCATCGTCTACGAAAATGCCGAAATCCATGGATTTTAATCCGAAAACGAATTTGCATTATCTTCCTGGTTAAATCACGACATCTTCTTTTGAAGTTTTTTGGTTTTGATAATCTTATCATTTTCCCACCATACCTGCTTTCTGCATGTGCTGGAAAACAAACAAAACATGAATGTTAACTAAAAGTAGAAAGAAACCTATCTGCCACTCCTTTCTTAACCTGCTCTCTTGTCATCATTCTGCTGTAATTTCTCCAAGTATCATATACATGATGTGATCTCTTGTGGATTAGTTAAGTGTTTCTCAGCTCTGCATCCATCAAATATATAGAGACCATCTGGTGCCTCTATGAGAAGCAAAAGAGAACTTTCCCTTGTTCTTTTCTTTAATTCTCTCTCTAATAACATAAATGACCTGAACACTTTACCTTTGACCCTTTTAACATTTCCATTTTCTTCCAATTTTTCCTCGTGCAGGACCTGCAAGACGCAGCAAGAAAATTAGTCTTGCTGTCCTCTTGGTGAGGGCTGATGTATTATTGAATCACGATTGTTTTTCTTGCAGAGTGGGGGTTGCTTGGTTAGATCCTAAAGTACCTTTTGGAAAACAGGGGATAATAAACAAAAATGGAAATGCAACAGTTAATTGTTCAGTAACAAGAAAGGAAAACTTTATTGCTTTTTGGTAATCTGAATAAAGTTTACTAAGAATATGATGCTACTTCTGTTAGGTTTTGTTCAGCACCTCAACCAAACTTTCCAAACGCTTTTGCATCCTTCTTTGTATGAAACCTCTGGTGCACTATAAGAAAAGATCTTGTCAGCAAAGACATATGCACAATTAACTCCTGTGCTTAACACCCCTCATGCCCAAAGAACCTCAACAGAAATAAATAAAAGAAAAAACCTTGATAGAAAGTTTTACCTTTACATGTTTTTTCACGTAGGCATAGAAGTTTAATAGACTCCATACAGTTTTGTCTAGTTTTTTACCTTCAACATGGCATAAAGAGATATCTGGCAATATGGAAGCAAATTCGTTAGCTTAATCATGCTCAAGGAAAACAAATGCTTATTAATATCCAAATGAAAAGTTTCATAATCAATGAGTTTAGTTTCTATATTTTGTGTATCAAAATTTAACTAGTTGTCAAGCAATTTTGTATTTTCCATGATAATTATTGCAAAATGATGGAAATGTTGTATAAGCCACTTTATGCATGGTTTTGTGCTCAGTTGTGAGCAAGGGGATACCAAAAGAGACAAACCCTCCATTGGTGCTTAAGTCTTCTAAGGGTTCTCCTCTCAGTTCCGGTGGGGGAATGGGTGACCAGGTGCAAGGTGGAGCTTTAGCCCATTTTTCTGAGCTACCCACATCCATGAGTTCCTAGTTCCAAAAGGAAAAGGAGAAAAGATAATAAAGATACCATCATTTCTAAATACGAACAAGAGAATTCCAGGACCAAAAATCAGTTAAATGTCTCTGATGTTAAGAGTTTTTGCAGACCTGAAAGAAGGCTGTCGCAATAATCACATCTGAGTGCTCTCTAAAACGAATTGGGAATACTGCTGTGATTTTTTGTGGCTGTCAAACAAAAAATAAATACTTTAATTTAGCCACCTAGAGTCAAATATGTGTGGTAGTTTTTATTCATTCAAAATTTGGTAGTGGTGCTGTTGCCAATTCTAAATAGTGATCTACTGCAGTTTTTATTATATCAAATAAGTGGAGAGGGTGGCTTTTAGTGGATATGAGTCTTAATCAAACATGTCTCTTAGCATATAATGTTTTGATATCGTTATTACTTTGCTGCATTATGGAGATTTTCATGAAGGATATAAAAGGTTGGGTTTAGCTGAGATCTAAGTTGTTTGATCATTTAAAATGGTTTGAAATGTGACTGTAATGCCAGAACCATTTCAAGTGTAAAACTTGGCAAGATTTTGAGCAAGGCTGGACTGCCAAATTGATAATGAGTTTATTTACCTTGTAGGTTTCTGGCTAGACTGTATTTATAGCATTTCTAAAAAAGATTTTACACAACTCAGAAATCTTGAAGTCATTATCTGGCAATGTCATTGGAAGTTATTTGTAGACTGACAATTGATATCAAAATCAGTCTTCCACTATGATAATACTTCATCAAGTCGAATATTGTCCCTTGGGGATCGAGACCTTAATTAGAAGAATATGGTGATTGCATAAGTGTTAATACCTGTCTGATGATATAGAAGGGCTCTCTTGGATGATAGACAAGTTTAATTGGCTTATTCATTCCTTGGGGTGTATCCTGGGAATTGACATTTCTCAACATTTCTTTCAGCTGGGAACTTAGTATAACTGCTTGCACTGAAGAAATTTGTGTAATCACTTTTTCAGAGTCTGGAAAAGGAAAATATGTATCAGCATGGTTATGAAGTGTGGAAGTTTGATAGCCTGGTATGAAAATAGACAAAAAATAAACATCTCCTATTAGGATTTTGTTCTTTCCCCTTTCATTCCTTCCAAAATGCTTAGATAGTTTTTCAAGCACCAACAGAACCAGAAGCGGCCCTTGTTTCAAAGCAAAGATCAAGAAGCTAATTTCATGCTTCAAAATCTTGAATATTGCACTGGCTATAATGACAAGTCATTTAGCATAAAGTTTCTATATCACTAATTCTAGTTAGTTTTATGATCTCGACTTGAATGTTATGTATATTACTAGTTCAATCCATATGTTCCATTCCTCGCTCAACTCTATTATCATTTCAACTCCCACCTATACATATGATGATACTATTTTCTGAGTTGTTGACTTCTTTTCAGAAGTGTTATGAGGTAATCTTTTCTTTTCCTACATTCAAGTATCACAGAAAATTTCACATGGATGTCTTCAAATCCTGAGACTGTGAATAATGGTGCTTGGCTGAAGCAGGAAATCATTTTATCTAAGAGGAAAGCTATTTCAGTGCTACAGTTTTTTAGTTGATCAAAATTGTAGGTATAGTTTGTCTAGTTTGGGTGGTTTAACTTTTCTTTATACCGTTAATTGTCTTTGCTGTAAACCCTGAACTCGGATTTACTGCAATTCTTGTATCTCTTGTTCATGTTAAGAAATTGCACAGTTTTCTTCTCATTCAAGCTCCAGCCTTTTTTTTTTTAAGGTAGCCTCCTATCAGGAATTTAACATATTTCTACTTTCATGTGTGCAGTTCAGTCTTCTTTTGTAGATGGAGATGTTGAAACTCTTTTTTTATACTATAGTATACTGAAAGCTATTATTAATTTTTTCGGTGAATAAAACAAATAATATGCTTAAATGCAAGATAGTACTATTATGTGTCACAAAGCACCAAGCAGCTCTTTTTTATTTTTAATTTTTAATTATGATGTTGACTTGGAGAAGTAGCAAACCTTTTCCACGTGGAACCTTAGCAAAATTTAGCTTTAGGGTTAGCTGATATCCTTCTTTTGCAGGTTCAACAATCTCCACAGCATCCGAGCAAACTTGTTTTACCATCTTCATTGTGTATGATGACAACCCGTATGATAGCAGGGCTCCTTGGGACAGTAGTGGAGTTGATATTGACAAGTAGTTATGTTGTGGATCAGCTGCTGAAGACTGAATATTACAGGATGATTATCAGAATAATTCTCAACATTTTGTTGACAGCCTATATATAAGTTGACAGGTAGTGGGCATGTGCTTTTTTGATCATGCACTCAGCCATTAATCATATTCATTTCTAGAATTCTTGCATATTTCTGGATGCTGAGTCATTCCAAGTATCTGTCTGGTCAATTACTTGGACATTCTAATGTGGTGTAAACTAAAAGTGGTTGCATCAAGTAGAAAGTGAATGTTGACATAAGTTATCTGTAATAAATTAAATTTTATAATGCTAAGAATGCAATTGACTAACCTGAACGTGGTATTCCACAGACCCAAATTCATAAAAGTGATGGTCAATCTCCGAAGGCTTCTCAGCGCTATCATGAAAGGAAGCACATCAATTTTCATCACCGTTCTTGTTAATCATCCTTGCAACATGAGATACAGTATTTTCTACTCGGGATTTGAAGGAGAAGAAAGAAACTTCAAATTCATCCATAGCAATGAAAGCCTTGCTACTTTCAAGGCTAACATTTTCCGAGTTTCCTTTTCTTTTCCTCTACTACTAGAGAACGGATATCTAGAATTGCTTCCATTTTCTATTTTGTATAAATATGCTGAATGATAAACCATCTCATACGGAGAAGTTATCTTAAAAGGAAGAAATTTAATCAATTGAGACATGTGATTTGTGGAATTTAGATAAATAGCTCACTGCATGGCTTTGTTTCTTATAAAAGGTCATGTTGATATTTCAACTGTTTTGCTTTCTTCAGTGATATGATGTAATCATCCATAGATCATGGTTTGATCTCAGCCATGAAGCAGGGAGAAGTATTTCATTTGAGGGAGCTGTTCAGCTTTGCTCCACCCACCAACAATTGCATTTCATTGCCTATCTACCTGGAAAACACTTTCTATCCACCGAGCAATTATAGAGTCATCATTCAAGAGGAAAGCTGTCTTCACCCTCTCTGTTTAGCCACAAAAATCTTATGTTTTCACCATAATATTTTGGTAATGTACATTCTTATGTCTAGGTTCAATATTTCATCTATCTACAAATTTAATGTTGAAGTTATTCAGGTTCATGAGTGTGATGGTAATGAATCCTTGAAAACCAACATTTGATGAAAAAAAGCTAGAAGAGATGTCATGCAACCCAGAACGCATAGCTCTGGCAACTCTATGTTGTTTGATCCAATGAAGTCTCGTTACTCTGGATCTTTTAATGTTTTCATCTGCTGATATTTTGTATTAATCCAGTCCTCTCTGCTAATGTTTTTAGTGAATAATAGTATACCAGCAGATATCATAGAAGAGGATTAACGACAAGTAAAATTCTACCTTGAGATTCTGAAGGATCAAAAGGGCTTACCGGTATAACTTGAGCAGGATCTCCCTGAGCGCGGGCGACACCCTATCAAAGCATGCCATGTTGAAGAAACCTCTCTCAAGTCGTGCCTCACATGGTGGTGGAAATGAACTGAGATGTTCAACTTTAAATCCAAATGGTTTTGTCCGTATCCATGAAGTTTGAGTAGAAAGCAAGTTGAAATCTTGCTATCATTGTTTAGCAACCCTTGAAGCAAGTACCTCACTCATCATCACTTCCCTCTCATTTCTCCATCTTTCTGCCTTGCCACTTCGTTGTTTGTGAAGCACGCATAATGGATCGGCTGTCCACACCCTCCTACAGTAAACTTCTCTCTTAGGATTTCACATCATTTGTAACTCTAATATCTGCATGACATCATGGGCGCGGCTCTTATATTCGAGTCATCTGCTGTTAGATTCGGGTTATTAATATAATGTTCATTAGATATTTTCATAATTAATTATTCCAAGATCTATAAGATTAATTAACTTATGTAAAAGTTCATCCGGATATTTATATTATTAATAATAAATAAAAAGCACATATACTCAATCTGCGTCTGTTGTTTGTGAGTCGCACAGTTTCAGATTAGAAAATTCTTCTCACGTAACCACTGGATTTTCTCCACCGAGTTTTCCTAGCTGCATCATTAATATAATATCTCACCCAGGAGATTCTTTTCTTGTTTGTCATTATTGTAATTTAAGGACTGAATTACTATTTACTCCTTTTTCAGTTCAAGCTTTGCATCAGCTTGATGATCATTTATGCCACTGTTTAATCTATCATGTGCCCCAAAACTTTCATGGTTTAGTTGTATTTGTTAAAAAGAAAAAAGAATCTTATTTGTTTTTTTCTTTCAAAAGGATCTTTTTATTTTTATATTGTTTTGATATATTAATATTAAAAGAAAATAAAATATATATATATATATATATATATATATTATTTTGATATATTTTTTAAAAAACAACTTATTATAATATCAAATGATAAGCAATAATATATTAATACTCACAATTATACCCCCATTCTTGCACTTGGAAAAAAATAATTGTAAAATTATATGATTTTCAATCTGATGTTTCATTTCTCAATTTTATTTTTTCAAAACATTTCATTTATATATAAGTCGTCTTATAGAGCAATGATAAAAAAAAC
Organism: Salix dunnii; assembly: GCA_015731905.1. Lineage (NCBI taxonomy): Eukaryota > Viridiplantae > Streptophyta > Magnoliopsida > Malpighiales > Salicaceae > Salix > Salix dunnii. The sequence continues at coordinate 3,486,224 of CM027668.1, read as the reverse complement.
TTGAGATCTACTTTGTAAATTCTGGATTCAAGTTAGAGTATGCTTACCTTATAAGAATATGGAATAAACGAGATTTTACATGCTTAACTTGAATTCACGAAGAGTATTTAAAGGGAATTAGATTTACTAGAATAAAAAAAACTCATAAAATTAGAAATTACTAAGAATTATGAAATCAAATCGATCTAAAATCTAATTAGCAAAAAAAAAAGAGCTTTAATTTTTACACAAAAATACTAACAATTGATGAAGTATAATTAATTCAACAGACTATACAAACAAAAATTGATCTTTATTCATTGGTGATCCAGTTATACGATTTTGGAATAAAGATTTTGTTTTTTATATAGTTTTAAGTTCAAATTTTATAGTTGTTAATATAATTATTATTGAATATTTATATAATTTTTAATTTTAGAACTCATTAAATTAGTCAATGGGTGTATAAACTGACCCGAACAATCACATTATTAAAAAAAAAAAAAAAAAAAAACTTCAAGCTTGTATAAAAAGAAAAAGAAAAGTAAATCGGAATTGGTCTCACCAAAGCCAAAGACCACTTGAATCAGAATAATCATCAACAAGGGAAAGTAAAGAACGCCATTGAAATTGTCTCCACTCCCGCTGACAGCTATGTACCACCACCTTCTAGTAAGAAATTTTTTGAAATGGTCGTCTAAATTATTTTTTTAGGTATTTTTATTTAAAAATATATTTTTTATTTTTTAAAATTTATCTTTAATATTAACGTATTAAATTTTAAAATAAATAATTAAAATTAAAAAAGAAAAGCAATTATACCAACAAAAAAAAAAACTGCTCGGGCACGAACAAAAAAACGAACGTGCACCATCAACCACTTCATGGTCCCACGCTTTAATCACTGCCAGCCGTTGGATCTTCGCCCCTCTCCTCTCCACCACTCAAATAATAATAAAAAAATTAATTAAGAAAAAACACAAAGGCTCTTGTCGAATTTATGTAGATGGAGTTGGAGGTGGGGAAACGAAAATTACCACAGAACAGCTCTCTGTTATGTTTCTATTCTGTTACTATTAACCTCTCTCTGGTTCCTCAAAAAATCAATCTTCGGTTTTTCTTTTTTTATTAAATTAAGATTAAATGGTTTCATTTTGTCACTGGTTTGATCTACTTTTCTATACGACCAATCTTATTCTATCAGTCATAACGTTCATTTCCTTTTTCGTTCATCTATCAATTAGCTAAAACGAAAACTCTCTTCTTTGTTTTTCTTTTCCGAGCTCCTGTTTTTTCTGTCTCTTTCTTTGGAAAGTAATGTTATTCCCTCCTCCTCTCAATGTCTTCTCTTTTTTATCCCTGGTCTCTTAGATTTCTTGATTTTGTATTTTATTGATCCAGCTCAGAGTTTGCTCATGTCAAAAATAAGCGTTGACCCTGTATTTTGATCGTCAAGACCCTATCAAAACAGCCTTAATCACACAAAAAGTTTGGGTTTTGGGGTTAGGGCTTGTTGATTCTTGACGTTTAGAAATCTGGGTTGGTGTTATTTTTGTTAAATATGTTATTTTGATTGAGAGAATTGGGTTTTTTTTAGCATTGCTTCTTTTTTTAAGGATTGTGGGTGTGTATTTAGTAGTCAATGGACAAGGATGTTAATGGATTAAAAAACGAGCCTTTCATTATAACTTTAGACTCTCCAAAAGCTATGGAGGATGTTGAAGAGAATGGAGAAGATTATAGTGAGTTCAAGGCTTTGTTGCCTCCTAGGAAAGGTGGGATGTCAAGAACTTCGGACAAAGTTAGCAGAAAAGTTCAGTGGAATGATAATAACGGGAATAAGCTTGTGGAGGTTTTAGAATTCGAACCCAGGTAATTTATAGTTTGTGGCAGAATTTTGGCTTGTTTGCTTTTCTGTTTATGGTTTTGCTGTTATCTGGTATTTGGTTCACAAGTTGAGCCTTGAGTTTTCAGTTTTGAAAACTAGTTATGACTTGATTATCAAAAATAAAAGCTGGTGTATAAGTACATTTGTGGGCATGTAATCTAGCTGTGCTTGATCATCTATGAGCAGTTTAGCTTCAGATTAAGTGATATATCTGGTTGGGGTTATCCTGCTGATTTTTAAGTTATTTACAAGCATTTTGATGACTTGTTTTGGCTTTGAATTTTTATACTTTCACTCAATTTGAGCAGAAGTGTATCGGTATGAAGTATTAATATTATGCAAGCTGCATGCATATCATGCAATTGTTTCTGGAATGAACTTTAATCATGGATCAGGCTGAAGTGAGTCGAAGTATTTGTGGTATAAGCAGAGCTTCACCTTTACCCTCTTGAGTTCGCATTCTTTTTTTTAGATTCTTGATCAGTCCCGTTTCCCGAAATATCTGGCTATAAGAGCTAGAATTGAAAGGGCTTGTTCCATTGATGTATTCATTTGCTAGTCTAAATCCTAGTCCTTTTTCTATTTAGATTGGAAGCCTTGTGGCATAAGTTACCACTTACGAAGCCTATTTTCTTCTAGTCTTTGAACAACAACCATTGTTGTCTTTTGCCATGGATACATTGCCAACATTCTTGCCGAACACTTATTCATCTAGAATCAAAAAAAGAAGCCCATTCAACATCATCTAACAATAATTCTGGTACTTAATCATATAGACCTCTTGGAGCAAAAGTTATGCTACTGATTCATGAAACTCTACTACCCATGAGTCTGGAAACTTCCTGAAAAATGATTTAACTTCTGCTGGGGTTACCTTTTTAAATTGGTTGTGCAAGTACTTTATTTTTATCTATTGATCTCTTTGCCATCCAGTGTTTAAGAACTTTCAATTTCCAGGTTCAGTTACTGTCCTTTTAGCTTTATTGAAATTTGGACATTAAGTGACCTCTGTTTCTGATGAAAGGAGAGGTTTGCTCATTATTTGGAACCACAGGTTGTGACAATATAAAGTAATGATAAACAAAGGGAGAAATAAAGATTACACGGAAGTTTTAAAGAACAGTTGCTTTTCCATTGGCTTTTGTTTATATTTAGTGTTCCCATATATTCCATCAGATTATTATTATTATTATTATTATTTTGTGGATCTTGTTAGTAATCTAGTGTCAGAGTTTTCGTTCCTGCTTTCTAGCATCCTCACAAGGTTTCATCAGGAAACAAAATTTTCTTCTAGGATGATTCATCACTCCTCTCTTCTCCTTCTCAGTACCAAGTTTCTCTCCATTGCTTCATGAAAATAACAAAAATGGCTAATAGTAGTAATCTGGTGGTTTTTGATAAGATCCCTTGTTCAAGTGTGGATGTTGAAATCTATATTTTGGTCTTTGTCAACCACGCTGATTTGGTGAATGATTCAACTTATCCCTTACATCTCATTTAGAGAATTTACCTAGTGCAAGTCTGCTGACTCGTATTATGATAGCCTCACCCAACATTAAAATGGTCCTCAAAAAGGAATGAAGCCATTGTTGCATGTTTCCCCGAGATTTAGGGCTGTAAGAAGGATATGAGTAAATTGAAAGTCAAGATACGAAAATAATCTAAAGAAAGAAAAAACAGATGTCATTTATTCCCTCCAGAACAAGACCCTGTTGCTTCTATTAGAAGGAAGACCCTGTTATACTGGTAATGTTTCTCATAGTTATGTCATTTGGAGCTTCAAAAATTGACCTGCTCTCAACTGTGATATCAATGTGTGTGGAAGATCCTGTTGTTTTGTTCAAAACATCCGGACTCATTGAGATGAACTAGAGAAACACTCAACTGATTCAATCTGTGGTCAGTGCAAAGCATTAGGTGACATTTTGAGCTCGGTCAAATCTATTTCGTTGCTTTCATAATTAATTGAAACCTTAAAAGTCTACATGTGTCCCCAAGAAACTCTTGAGCGTGCGATGTCATTTGTCTGAGCATTGAATCACTTCTGTTCATAGACTACATGTTAATTGACTATTATTGTATCCCTGACTCCAGTTCTCCATTTTTGGCTGCAGTGACGATAGTGATTCTGAGGAAGAGGATAAAGATTCCTGCTTATGTACGATAATGTAGATATCATCAGTACATCAATTTGTAGATATCTGCTGGATAAGCTAGAAGGGCATTCTCTCCAGCTACGCTATGATAGTTATGTGAAGGGCTGGTTTCAACAACTTGTTGTAAGTGAGGCACCGCATCCCTTTCAACATCTTGGCGCTGCTTGCCAAAGGGAAATATAATTAGAGCTCTTAGGTGGTTTTTGTGGTGAGTTTTCAGAGAAGCAGCTTTATATTGGTGGATCTAATCCTGGGAATGAAGCAGACTGAAATAACGATGATAAAGCTTACACCATGTGGCATAGGATATCTCAAGTAAAACTGAACATATTTTGCTTTTCCACATATGATTATATATGAAAAGATGAACAAAGCTCTAAGATTATTTTCAATGACGATTTCATGAAGTTTCATTTACTTAGCCGTTATGAGCACTCCATTATTCCTATCATGCCACATATGGTTTTGCAGGCTGCTGGGTGTATACAGATCAAGTCTCGAATAATGAACACGGTGATCATGAGTTACCAGGCGCATTGTGCCTGGTGTGTGCATTGATGGGTGGGGGTGATTGGGCCCTTATTGCGCTCCTTTCCCTTCCTAGGCTTTGTTTATGCCTCGTTGTGACAGCGATTTTTAAGAACTATTTAAAGATAGAATAATACAATAATTCTTAGAAAATTAGAGTCAGGAAAAAAGAAGAAAAAACAACAATTTCATGTTTAGATACAATATTTCTTCATCCATAAATCTAAAAACCTAATATTCAGTTTTTTAAATTTGTGCCAGGTTTTTTTCCGCATGTTTTTCCTTGTTTTTTAAGTGAAGTAAAGACATGAACAAAATATTCTATATATATATATAGATAGATAGATAGATATATAGTAATGTAAAAGATTAAAAAGAATTAAATTAGTGTTACAAATCTAATCTTTATTAGAAATCTAATATAGAGATCTTTTTGAGGTTACAATATAATTTTTTTCATGATAATTTTTAATCTGAATGAAATAATATTTATATTCTATAATTAGATTATTATGAGTCTAAAATTTAAGATAATTGTTATAAATTATGGTTTTGATTTTTCTAAGAAAAATGGATGTAATTTGGGTGTAAGAACTTTAATTAAATAAATATGCTTTCCAATTTTTATTGGAAAATAAAAAAAGGAAAAGCGAAGAAAAAAAACTAGAAAAAATAGTTTTATTTCAGGGAATATAACCTTAATTTCAACAAATTGTCTTCTACTCTTTCTTAATTAATTATCGAAACTTTGCGGCCATGCAGTCTAATACAGGAATCTCCTCAGTTTAAACTGTTTTTGAACGTAATAGTCTTTTGGTTTGAACATACTTCTCCATGTAGCCAGTGTTGTCGGAAAGAGGACAGATTTCAATGCAAGACATTATTGACCACTGCTTGTCTTCTACCATAAGTGAAACTGGAAAGTTATTCTGCATGTTGTGCTCCATTTACCATTGTTCTTGACTTCGGATTAACCTGGGATTAACATGAGAGTGTGGTTGAAATTGTTTTTAAAAATATTTTTTTTAACATAATAAAATGATATTTTTTTACTTTTTAAAATTATTTTTGACATCAGAAAGTAATCTAAAATAATAATTTAAAATATAAAAAAAATTCTTAAAACGAATGATAATATTATGTTGAAGGATGATATCTGAAATGTTCAGCTAGTACTGATTCTGAGACAAACAGCAAACCTTAAAGGGAGTTGAAATTTAAATAATGAAGTAATGATGGTGAGAAAAACTATACTTGAAAACCCACTTTATCTATACCAAAACAACGTCAAGAATTGGATCAAAAAATCAGAAAACGACACAGATGCATCACCCCAAATCGTTTCACACTTGCCAGAATGCGCTACAGAAGATAACAAGAGCAACCTCTGCTGCAATTCTATCCACAGATTCATCCCAACCTCATACGAGAACAACTTTTCTTGCCTGTGGTAGATTTCCATGAAATTGGTCTTTAGTTTTGAATCCTTATCTGTGATTTTTTTTTAATCGAATTGTCACTATCTTGAAGAAGACAACGGTGGCAGTGGAATTTTCTCATCAGGCCTCCAAGTTGGTAATGTCTAGAATGGGCATATCTTCTCTATCTCTCCATGAATATGTACTGTCTGTCAAACAAGCTTTCTTTGATGGCTTGGTCTCAACATCATTGGATGCAGTTTTCTTCTGGTAAGAATCCGGAGGAACCACCCAGTTTGAGAGGCTGACATCCACTGCAATTTCTTGCATGAGAGGTGTAGAGTGACTGATATTCGAGATTGAACTAAGGGGTTTCGATGGGTTTTGCTCAAGGGCTACATTTTCTTTCCTCTGATGCTTTGGTGGTTGCGTTCCTCTTGCCTTCACTGCTTTCCATTGATTGAGATTTTCCACTGGTTTCAGCACGGAATGAACATATTGACGCGATCTCATTCCTCCCTCATTTGAGTCACCAAGGGACTTCATATTTTCAGTTGTATCCTTTCCCAGCCTTGTCAAAGAATTTTTATTTTGTGAACTCGCAGGTAAGGAGCTGAATTGCCCAGAAAATTCCTTTTGATTTACTCTCAACTCATCTATATTGCAGCCTTTGTTATCATCATCATCTTCTACTTCTTTGTCATCAAACTCATCCTCGTCATCATCCAAATCACTTTCTTCATATGCTATTTCATCCTCTTCATCATAGCTCTCAATGCAGTTTCTATATCTATAATTTGATGGATAAGACGCCATTTTGGACGCGATTGAATCCCCTGCAGAGAGAGAAGAAGATTGCCTTTCTTTTGCAGCATCTTTGTCAGTCTCCTCCCCATCACTTCCCCAGTAATCATTCGTGCACTCCTCTTTCGGAATTGGCTCATAAGTCTGAACATTCAAATTGAAGCTCACCTTCTTTCTAACTTTACAGTTCAAGGAATCCTTGGGTCTTCTGCTGTCAATAAATTAAAAAAAAAAAAATTGAGCACAGATCAGTTACAAAGACAGAGAGAAAGACCCAAAACAATGAAGCATACAACAGCAAATTAAATGAAAGAAAAATAGCTAGGGTAAATAAAGTGAGGGACCTGAGTTCAGCTTCAGAGGTTATGGGCTTCCCTGTTATGGCAAGATTTGTAGAAACAGAATCTAAAGGCTCATAACTACCAAGTTTCTGCTGCATCAAAACAAATAGTAAAAAAAAAACAGAAGATTGGTAATCAAATCAAATGAACGTTGGAAATATACAAGTGAGCTTACATGGTCTCTGTAACCCGGTTTTCTACGCTTTCTCTTTGACGACAAGCCGAAACAGCCAAGAAAGCAACCCATCAGGCAGAGACCGATCGTCCTCGAGGATTAGAGGATGTTGTTGATGATGAGACCGGCTAAAAATAGAGAGAGAGAGAGAGAGAGAGAGAGGAGGGTTCGAGTGAAGTGACGTGGATTTGAAAACCATTTCTGGCTCCAACGGGTTTTGAAAATAGGAACGTTAGGCTTTAATGATTGTGTGAGTTGTGGTGGGTCGGGACCGGGACAGGAACTATTGGCATATTTGATAGTGTTTCGAAAATATTTTTTATTTAAAAATATATTAAAATAATGTTATTTTATTTTTTAAAAATTATTTCTAATATTAATATATAAAAATAATATAAAAATATAAATAACTAAATCAAGAAAAAAATGAATTAACTAATTAAAAAACTAAAACAATTCTAATCTGGTTCGATTTTAATTTTAAAAATTTATAATTAATTGAATCGCTTTGTACCAGTACAGTCAACATTAAATTTTGGGCCTGTTTGGCACAACTATTGCTGTTGTGATTGAGGTTGAAAAAATAATTATAATAACAAAATATTTGAAATAATTGACGTAAGGATACAGACTACAAGAATTTTCTTTTAAGCAACTTGGAAAAATGGATTTCTCAATGATCATTCTAGCATTTTTTTTTTAAATGGCATTACTACAATTGAATAAATACATCAAAATACAAACTGCAAAAAAAATTTTAACTAATAGAAAGACACATTTGGTTCTCAGCACCTAATGATACAACAAACCATCCAGAAAAAAACTAGATTCTGGCATTTGACAATGTTATTATGTTAGTGATCATTCTGATGAGTCTGTTTCTTTTTCAGTAGTCTGGCTTTAACGACCCTTTTTTGGAGCTCAGCCAAAATTGAAGTTTGAATGTCAATCTGCTCTTGTGGTATGACCTAGTCAAGCAGGATAAGTCAACTTCTTAGCTCTTTAAAGATGCTTGATTGCACAGAAAAAACAAGGAAAAGGCCTCTCTAAATGTTGCACATTTCAGATCATACATGAAATCTCATCACAGTAGCATGGAACATAATTGCACCGATGTTATAACCAAAGCATAGTGTTCAAACAGACAAGGCCAAGGATTAAAACTGTAGGTTGAGTATATTGCATTACAGTATGCAGACTAGAGACAATAAATACAATTATTTATCATGTACATTGTCTTATTGAATATCAAGATTTCAGAAGAAAATACAATAAGTTAACAGAACAGATGAACCTTGCATCCATACCAAGCGCTCAAAACTGTGGGTGTGTGTAGAAAAAATCTATACAAATAATAATAATACAAAAAAAGGTCATTAAAGCCATCCAGAAAGAAGTATGTCATGGGTAAAAAGAAATTCACACCTGTTTTTCTGTGTGATTTTGCAGAGCAGGAACGTTTTCTACTTCAGGATTTCTTTGTTTTTAATACATTACCACTACAGACTACCCACTTCTTACGAAATTGGCAAGCATATATGGAGTGTTTTTATGAAATTGGCAGACATGTACGAAGAAAAACATCGATTCTTAGGTGAAACATGAGCCCATACAAAAAGATCCAGCTGTGGTGAATCAACATTGAAATATATTAATGCTTTCAATCTTGGCAAAAATATAGAACTACTGCAGAGTTTTTGCTCAATATACATCCTGTCATATACAGAATAAAGAGCATAAACAATTCACATGAGTTCAAACACAATATATTAGCTCCGGTGAGAATGAGATTACTGCCATATTCCAAGAAGCATGACTGTCCTAATGAAAAACTCACCTGCACGTTAGCTCCTCTTATTCTGCCACTTCCTTTTAAAAGCTAATCCAGCCAGCATTATCGCCTCTCATGATCCCACAGTCCCGACACCAACTGCAGTTTCTTTATCCCTAACAGGAGCATTGAACAGGTGGGCTATTATATTTACACATCGATTCTGCAGAATCATAATTAAAAATCCGAAACATAAATGTCATAATCTTGAAATTCTTCTCAAATCTTTTACTAGCCAGCGTTAATAAGAAATATATAAAACCTGGAGCTTTGTGGTAACAGGGTACTGAAAACCTGAGAGGCAGATAAGAGAGGGAGACGAGATGAGGGAGAATGATGATTTGCAATGTTGCCTTGCGTGTGGATTTCATGCCGCGGCTGCAAAAGCAGCTCTCAGTTGCTTTTGCAGCCGCGACGTGTTTTTAATTTTCTTGGTGGGCCCTACATCCAAACGCTGGTATGATGTTTGGTAATAAGTGTGTTTGGAGCCGTGGTTCAACGCAAACACAGGTTGAACCGCGGCGCCAAACACCCACTTTATTATAAAAAAATTAACTTATATATATATAAAAAAGTTAAATCTTTTCTTAGTTGGTTTGGCTATAAATATTGTTATTTTATTTTTAGATTAGTTTCACTGTCAATAGAGTTATTTTTGTTTCAGTAGGAGTTATTGTTATTTTGAAGAATTTGTAGTTACTTCTGTGCTAAATGATTTGCTGGTAAAAATAACTTAGGTCTTTCTTAAAAAGATCTTATGATATGGGACAATTTATCATTTGATATATTATAATGATCTTTATGAGTTGAAATGGTTTTATTTTTAGAGTTAATTATATGGTAAAGTTTTCCTCTACCTTCCCCTATTTTTTTCTCCTTTTAATCTTTGTCTTGTTCGACTAAGTTATAGGTGGAATATAAACTAGTAATGGTGGTGCCTATATTTTAGTTATTCAATAACCACCCTAAATTGATTGTTGTTAAACAAAATCTCTCAATTTGATCTTGAAATCCAACCTAACGAAATTTAAATCTCTAGTTGGTTGGAGTTTTTAGATACTAGTTTGGATTTTTATTTATTTATTTATTTCCTTCATTGTTATATGAATTTAATGACACGTGTATTCTTATGAGTTGTCATTTTTTTTGGAATTCAAATACCTTAATGGTTTAACAAATAAGTGAGTTGGTGATGTTAGAGATTGTAAAATAGAAACGTGATTTTTTTTATATATAACAAGTACATGACTTCAGGTTTTGTTGTTAAATGTTTGGGTGATGTTTTGGTAATATTATATTTGTGTCTAGATGAGTCATTATACAATGTTGGTGTTGCTCATGAGCTATCTTTAAATAGCTTTGACTAGCTATGTCGCTCGTACAATGCAACGAATAATTTTCTAAACATATGGTTTTAAAAATTGATAAAAATAGTTTTTTGCTCATAAAAATGTAAATGGTAACGATTGATGGTTGTTGGAATAAATACTTTTAGATAAACAATTGTGATGTTTATTGAAGCACTTGATATACCAACATCAAATTGATAAGGTAGATTGATGGAAATATAAATTGAGGTGTCATCAAAGATGTTACCACTATGGAGCTCACATCTATTCATAAAAGATTTATATGCTTTTAATCATAACTATAAAATCTTTGTTTTGTTAAGTTCTTCATTCATTAGTGGTGGAATAACAAAAGAGTCACTAAACTTCTTATTATACATAAAGTGATGAGCCAAGGCATTGAAAAAAAAATACAGTTAGGTTGTTATATAAAAGAAAGTTTAAAATATTTTTCCCATCAGTAAGAATACAAATGACCTTGAACTTAAATCAACAACTCACGTAATATAAGAAAAAAATCAACAAACAAGGTTTTGCAAACAATGATTGATATGAGTTATATTTAATGCATGTATTATTATTAGGCATCCCAGGTAATGGTTGGTTGCAATTTGGGTAGCTTTCAAACCATTATCCTTTATAAAGATAATAATTTATTATAAAAACTCAATATTTGAATCTCTTGTTCTTCATGTACAAACAAAAAACAAATTATATAAGTTGGTTAGAAGGGGAACTAATACATAAATGAATTAGAAACTTATGTTGTTTCATTAATCTTAAAAAGCATATGAACCTTATGCTTAAATAGGTTCATGCATAACATTTCTTTGATTATTTTACGATTCTTATTGAATTTAATGATGATTACATATTAGGAAAATCATAAACATGTATAATTCATGCAAATTAGTTGTATAATTGATAGAGACAAAGCAAACCACCCTACAAGAACCAACAACAATAATAAATAAATTTAATAACCTAATTGTAACAGGAAAAAGATTAAAGAATAAAAATACAAAAGATATAAAGCTTACGCCAAGTAGTTACTCTATTCTTACAAGGGGGGAAAACATGCATAACACATATCTTAGAGGCCATATGAATTTCTAAATATCCAAAAAAAAAATCCCTCAAATTAAAACTACATTATCTAAAACCAACCAAAACTAAAAAAAAAAAGAAGCAATGTTATAAGAATAGAAATCAAGGTAGGAAAACCTTTAAGGGACATGTCTAAGACTTGCAAAAACTAACATTTAAAAAACTAAATCCTAAGTAATGTTAGGTGGTTTTGACTTTAATTTGTGGTCAATTAACAAGTTTCTATTTTGCAAATTAATCAAGTGAAATGCATTGTAATGGAGTTAAAGTCATCATAAAATCTTTATCTAAAAGTTTTAATATCTTGTTGTGAGAATATTTTTAATGCATAATTGTTTTATATAAAGAGCAACTAAAATTGGTGATTAAAAAAGCAATGCTATGAAAATAAAAATTAAGGTAGGAAAAACCTTTAAAGAAATGTCTAAGATCTTTCAAAACTAGCATTTTAAAAAAATGTCTATAAGTCAATAATAACATTTTAAAAAGAAGACCTTAAACCAACACTACATTAAAATATGAATTATCCAATTTGCAACTCATTTGTTTACTTAAACCTAATATCTCAATTGTTATCATTTAATTTTCAACCCAATAACCATGTAAAAAGAGAAGACTAGAAATCTTTATTATGCTAAGACATTAACACGAGGAAGAGGAATGTTAAAGTTGTCATGAATATTGCAGTGCAAGCAACATAATATAGCAAAAAGTTTGACATTGATCAAACTTTCTCATGTTAACAATCAATTCAAAGGTTACTTCATTTAAAGTCTTTTTTTTTTTTGTCTAAAAACTTTGGTGATTTGTGATTTTTTTAACTTTTAAATTTCTTATTGTATAAACTTCAAAAACAATCTCGTATTATTTTAATGCAAGATAAAATATTTTGGATTTTACAATATATGCTAACTATTTTTTTTTAAATCATTTCTATTTATCCATAATTAAATTATATTCATATTTAATGTTAAATTACTTTTACTCAAGAATAATATTCAACAAGATTTGAACTTTAAAAATTAATATATTTTACTTTTAATTTGGCCTATATTTATAGTTACCATACATTGAAAATAAATTTCTAGCATACTCACAATCTAGCATCTAATAAAAAAGAAATAAGGGGAAAAAAGAAGCATGCCAAAATATTATAATAGTCCCCAAAAAAAAAAAAAAAAATTATTGACACAAATAAGAGATTCAATGATCCACACACTATCCAGATATAAAAGGAAAACTAAGATGCTTTGAACGTTGTCCCAAAAGCCACCTTTTTGACGTCACATAACCCCTCACTCGTTGTCCAAAGAGCACGAGGGCTAGTCTTGTGTTTACAAGTGCAATGCATGCATCGATCACTTTAATTTTTTGAATAATATTTTATATTCATTAAAATACTAAAATTCTCTTTATTCAAACTAATTATAACTAAAAAAAAATAAGATGAAAAATAACAAAAAGCCCATGGACACCAATTATTTTTTTTTGCTTTTATGGATAATTAAGATATTTTACTTGATTAAAGAGTGAAAATATAAAAAGCCCTTGATTTTTTTTAATTGTTTTTTCTTTGTTTTTAAGGGTATTTAAGTTATTTTTCTAGCCCTTCGTGTAGTTGTAAATGGCTAATGGGCCATTTTAAAAAAAACCATTTTAGCATTAAGAATAATTTGAATGATTTTTTTATTAGATAAAAAAAATAATTATTTTATTATTGCAATTCACAATAACTTGTGTCTTGGTATATAATGCAAATCGAGCACTTAATGGTTTTTTATTTTTTATGTAGAAGCTTATTTGTGGCATAGTTGTAAGACCCCATACTTAGATCTAACCCAATTTTGGACCGAGATAATTAAGTTATAAGTCAACTTGAATTTATAATTCTTATTAAAAAATACTATTTTTTTTATAAAATATCTGATTGGTTTCAATCAAATCAAATCGTTTAAATTTAACCAGATTAATATATAAAATTTTCAAAATAAAACCCTAACATTTATTAGGTTGTGATTGTTGATTTACACAATTAAACTTTTAATAACTAATAATTTGTAGTGATTAATTAAAATATTTTTATTGGTATACTTTATTCAGTTGTATTTAGAGACTTAATTGTATTTAAAAATTCCTTTTAAATATTAAAAATCTATATTTAACTAAGCACACCAATGACCTGTTATTTATATCTTAATTTTTCTATACATGTATTGTGCTTTGTGTTATCATACCTTTTACATCTATCTATATTTTCAAGACATGTTCTTATTTATATAGTAAATAGCCACATTTTATCTATTTGTTTATTTATCTGGACGATCAAGATATCTTTATATCATCATTGAGATGATATTAAGATTTAAATTCGTAAAATTAATGAAAGGACAAAACTACCCTACCAAACTCTACCTTTAAGGTCAGTAAATTGTATTTGCACAATCAAATCAAATTCTCTGTATAACTTTAAATCTATTTTTTTTATATGTAATTTTATACGTATTTCTTTTGTAATTTCCCCTAGAAAACCTTAAATTCACTTGCACATCATCAGCCTAATGTTTATGCTGTAGTTGATATCATGTTCTTATTTTTTTTTTAATTTTTTGTGTAATTGGATATTCAGGAACATAAATTATCCACATAACAATATAATTATGTCAATAAGCTTGGCCTATAGAATGTAATAAGTGAGATTCAAATCATGAACCTTATGAAAACAATATCTCTTAAGCTTAAAATTTTGATAACTAGGTTAATCTCTATGAATATTTTTTTTTGTTTTTGAATTATTTTATATATATTAATATAAAAAATATTTTTTTAAAAATCGATTACACTTTTAAATAAATAATTAGCCAGAGAGACAAAAAAGGCAAGCTGCAAAGACGACAAGGTACCCCCAGCCAATAAAAAACAACCACATCTAACCGTCCATACCAATCAAAATGAATCCGGGCCCTCCAAACTGCATAATCTCCACATTATTATCTCAAGATTCCCTCCTCGCTCAAAGGCTCGCCTCAAAGACGAAACCCTCATTTTATTATTCTTCACTGAAAATCTCCAAACCCCTCCAAAATTAAAAATACCCAAATTTCAAAATCAAGAATCCCTAACTTAGAGAGAGAGAGAGAGAGAGAGAGATTTATAGCTACAAATCTAGACTATTATTATAAGCAATGGATTCAGATCAGGGAAAGCTATTTATTGGAGGGATTTCATGGGAGACATCAGAGGAGAAGCTCAGAGATTACTTTGGGCAATACGGAGACGTTTTGCAGGCTGTCGTTATGAAAGACAAGACCACTGGTAGACCTAGGGGCTTTGGCTTTGTCGTATTTGCAGATCCTGCCGTGCTTGATATGGTTCTTCAAGATAAGCACACCATTGATGGTAGACTGGTGAGTTAAAAACCTTTTATCTTTTTTGCTTTTTTAGGGTTTTTGTGTAGTTTCGGTAACGTTTTATTTTTGGGTTTACTTTTGTTGGCATCTTCATTCTATTCAGAATTAGTAGTTATTGCTATTGTTGAATGATAATAGGATTCTTGAGCTCTTGTTTTATGATAACAATATTATTGGGTGTTGGTGATGGTGTTGCTGGCCGTTGTTTTCGGGTATTTTTTTTTTTTTTTGTGAATTATTGATTTTGTATTAATTTAGTTTATTTTTTATGAATGGTTTATGATATACATGCTTCTATTGAGTAAGGAAATAGAAAATAAAATAAAATTGTGGAGAGCATGTTATAATTGCTCTTCACCTAAGGTTGAGAAATTGATTTTTGTGAATTGTAGGATCGGAATGCTGTTTTTGATTTTCAAAATAAGTGAGGGTGATCCCTTTTCATTTGTGATTTGGGCAAACTATTAATGTGCTAAATATACTGGCCCGTCTGGTTTTTGAACAATTTGCGACCTCTTTGAATGAGTTCACTTATCAAATTTTCACTTCTTTTATGGATTTTGCAAATGCAGCACAGCCTGATGTTAGTCAACCGTAATAAACATATCCCACATATGAACCTGTATTTGGATCTGTGTTCATACTATTTTTTTATTCAGGTGAGGTAAACCTCCGGTCTTGTCTGCATCTCAGGCTGGTAGTGAATCCATATGATATATTGGATTATTTTTCAAAGGGGTGGGTCTGTGCCTTTTAATGCTGCTGAAAAGGACCCAAAAATCAAAATTGCAATTATTTAGTTGATTAACCGAACAAATCAAGAGATTATCTAGTCAGTTTCTTCTTGTCAGGTAGCTTTTCAGTGAGTAAAAATTATTAGAAGAGTGTTACATGTGCTTATAGTTACATGGTTCTAGCTGATCAACTATAGAGGTTTATCATAGAAGCTATTCGTCTGTATTTGGAAGGGCTCAAATTTTATCGTTGCATTACTTATCCATGTTTTGGTAAGCTAGTGTGCCAGGTATACCAACTTCTGCAAACAATTTTAGGTTGAGTCGTGATCTTTTGTTGCATTTATGTGTCAGAGTTTAAGCTGACACCATCTCAAGTGCTCTTATAGATGGACTCCTTGACAAATTAACTTGTCTTATAGTATTAATCACTTTGTGAGAGTTTATTTCTTTTAGCGATTGCTATGCTTGTCATACATGAAGAATCTACGAACACAAGTTTTAGAAGATTGTAAGAAGATAAGATATCTGGGTAATTTGGAACGATGAAACAAGTTTCCTGCTTTATTTTGCACTCCTGCCTTCCAAACAGTTGCTTTGGTTTTTCAGGTTGAGGCAAAGAGGGCCTTATCAAGAGAGGAGCAGCAAACCAATGCCAGGGCTGGAAACCTGAATCCTGCTAGAAACACCAATGGTGGTGGAAATATTCGGACCAAGAAGATATTTGTTGGAGGATTGCCTCCCACTCTAACCGAAGATGGATTTCGTCAGTATTTTGAAGCCTTTGGCTTTGTCACTGATGTAGTAATAATGTATGACCAGAGCACCCAGCGACCTCGTGGATTTGGCTTTATTTCTTTTGACACTGAAGATGCAGTTGACCGGGTGTTACAGAGAACGTTCCATGATTTGAATGGCAAGCAAGTTGAAGTAAAACGGGCTCTTCCTAAAGAGGCCAATCCTGGTGGGGGTGGCCGCTCTATGGGTGGCAGTTACCAGAACTATGGCGCATCTGGTGGCAACACAAGCTCATATGATGGTCGAATGGAGAGGTATATGCAGCCTCAAGGTGCTGGAGGTGGTTTTCCTCCTTATGGCTCATCTGGCTATAGCACAGGTGGATATGGATATGGTCCCGCCAATAATGGTGTTGGTTATAGTGGATATACTGGTTATAGTGGCGCTGGTGCTGGTTATGGGGGACCTGCAGGTGCAGCTTATGGGAATCCTAATGTTCCAAATGCTGGCTTCGTAAGTGGTGCACCTGGTGCACCTAGAAGTTCATGGAACAGTCAAGGTTCATCTGGCTATGGTGCTATGGGTTATGGGAATGCTGCTTCTTGGGGTGCTCAAAATGCTGGTGCTGGCAGTGGTGGCCTTGGTTCAGTACCTGCAGGTCAATCTCCTGGTGGAGCCACTGGGTATGGGAATCAAGGTTATGGGTACGGTAGTTATGGTGGAAATGATGGATCATATGGGAATCCAGCTGGGTATGGTGCTGTTGGAGGATGTTCTGGGGGCACTCCGAACAGTAACGTTGGTGGTCCTGGTGGAGCAGAGCTACAGGTGAGTGGTGGTGGCTACATGGGGGGTGGATATGGCGATGCAAATGGAAATTCTGGGTATGGAAATGCAGCATGGAGATCTGAGCAATCACAAGCTTCTGGAAATTATGGGGCTCCTCAAGCAAATGGTCCTCATGGTGGATATGGTGATGGTTATGGTAGTTCTCAGGCTCGACAAGCCCAACAACAGTGATTTGTGAACACCTTGGTTGCCTTCTAGGTCTGCATCTTTGTTTGTGGGCATGTACGGCTGTTCTCATGTGGGGTGCTCTGAAGATATCTCGCTCCCAGCTCCAGGGGAGTGGCTCGAATTGGATGATCCACTTTGGGAATGGTTGGATTGCTTAAATCCCAGTAGTTTGCACTATCTATTTTGCTAGTCTATAATAAGTAGCTCAAGGCATACTAGATGCCCTTCTTATTTAATGTTTGCTTATTGAGTGTAGTTCTTAATTCGGCGTGCTTACAATTATCTGCTAGCTGTTCCGGGACTTATCAGCTCTCTATCATAGTGTTTAATCTACTGCGCATATAAAATCTGTGTTGGTTTGTTCTCAGCTATGTATTTTCTTATGTTATCTTCACTAGTGCACGCCCTTTGCTCTGTTTTTGACTGGGAATAAGATGCTAGAGGCGAATTCTAGAGTTTGATTTGCTTGATTTGACATGACAAGTAGGCTTACTGAGATTGAATTAAGAGTTATGAACTGATAGCAGTGGAGCTATAAGCACTTGGGTTGATCACTTCGTAAATGGGTAGCATTAATCGTAGTGGTAGTTGACACTTTGAAGATGCATAATCATTTTCCCCCTGTATTTGCCCTTGTGTTGTACAGGAGGAGATGCCCAAGTTCTAAGGCGGAGTCAAAGTGTCCACTCATGGCTGAACCCGAGCTTCCTAGTGGGGGTTTGTTCAGCATGGAAGTGAATTTGAAGAGGACTTGCCAGTTGGATTTGTGATTAACCCAATAAAGGCTTTTTCCAGCTAGGTGATGCCACTGTCACCCTTTTTTGCAGATTCTTGGCATTGGAAGCCGATAGTTTGTCGATCATTCTGATTTCTTTTGGACTGATGGATATGTAAGACAAAACAGCTTGTGGTATGTCGGCTTAATCAGTTAGCTGTGTTATATGTCAAAGATCTTACTACCTCATTGCTTAGGCTACAGTTGTGCTCTGGACTAGATCGTGTTCCAGTTGTTTAGAGCATCAGAAACATTATCAATAGAAAATAGTAGATCTTGGAATGCCATTGATGGCTTTAATTATATTTTATAGCAACTTATCATTATAGGAAACAAGATAAATGCGCAAATGGTGTATTGCTCATTAATTTGATGCATTTTCCTTATGCTGATAAAGAGTAGTGATGTTTTAATCTTATTCAAGAGTTGCCACCACCCAAGATTTTCTTCGATGAGTGGATGTTCGTGTTAACTCGATGGAAAATTCTCTGTTGGATTCCAAATTTTGTTTTCTGTGGTTGGATATTCCCTTTTGATTCTGATTTTTTGGAGACTTGCTCTGAGTTGTCCTGCATCCATTTATTGGTTAGTTGAAAAACATTGACCAAGTGCTTCAAATTGCATGATTATTTTTAAGATATGAGTATTGGCAGAAGCAAACTGTAAACTATTTTTTTGCGGATGTTTAGTGTGTAGGATGTCATGTCCTTTCATCAGTTTTACAGCTTATCTATTAGCAACATGTTCATTTCGAGTTGAATGTGCTGGAGTGATTTCAAAGGGGTGGCCTGGGCGTTCAGCAGTAATTTCCATACTGTTTTTGCTTGGTCCATCCCTTGTGCTTCCAGATTTGATATCAAATACTTGATTGTGGACAAGGTAAAATTTATGTCGATGCCATGTGATTCCTCATTTCTTCTAGTAAACACCATGTTTTTCAGTCTTGTATCTTGAAAGAAGGCAGTTCACTTTTTATCACCTATTCCATTTATAATCTGAATTTTCAGGGCCATAAAATTTTGGGCTATTCAACTTCCAACTCTTGACTCTCTTCAAGTCCCCTACAATAATGAAGAACCAGTGCTCTTATCTTTTAGTTGTGCTCCCCATCCTTAATTGGTTGCTTGTCCTGCGAAACTACCCATTAGGAGGATTGGAGGCCTTTTATATTGAAGGCCTGTGCTCGCAAATTTGTTCTTCTTCTTGCCAATGCATGGTGGCTGAGCTTAAAAAGAATTTAAAGGTTTTATTCTTATTCCAAAACACAGCATATGCGACTAACAGCGGGAGCAGACTTGGATGAAACAGTAAATAAAGCTAAAATAAAAAATTCCCGAAACTGCGTTTCCTGATATTAGCAACAAAACCAACAAATCCT
Source organism: Salix dunnii (assembly GCA_015731905.1). Classification (NCBI taxonomy): domain Eukaryota; kingdom Viridiplantae; phylum Streptophyta; class Magnoliopsida; order Malpighiales; family Salicaceae; genus Salix; species Salix dunnii. The sequence continues at coordinate 3,466,599 of CM027668.1, read as the reverse complement.
GAAGCTAGCAACAAAAACCTTCACTATCAGGCCGTCATTGATCGAGGACGCTCTCTGGCGTGTCTCTCAATTGTAGTTTCTGAAAAAACTAGATAGCCTTGCCATCCCCATCCCAGGGGCAATACTTGGGACCTAAACCTGAAAGCTCGCCTAATTTTCCAATTGATGGGTTCAGCTTCAGTTCTACAAGCACTATTTTACAAGTGTTGTCTAAGACACTTGGACATAAAATTTGATTATAAAAATTTATAGATGATTGTCTCGAGACATGAACAGGTTTAAAAAAAACGTTCACTGAGATTTATTAAGCAACATATGAAGTGTTAGTTGGAACACTGTCTCGGATACATGAAACTCAGTCCCAGGACGTGAACCTCATCAAAATATACTAATATTCTTGCCCCCAATTTATATGACAAATAAGCTAAAAACCATGGCTTTTGTTTTGAAGTATATCGGCAAAAGCAAGTTGAAAAATGGTGTGTGTGGGGCACACCGTATTTTCTGGGGAAACAATGCTTATAAACATAGGCCTTGTATGGTATGAGCTTTAACATATTCTTAACCATTGAAAGCAAACTGATTGTAAGAAGCTGAGTTGACATTACACTAAAATAAATGTAGCATGAGAAGTAACGAACAAACCTCAATCATTATTATAGGTTTTCAAGAAAACACAGTACGGTCATAGGGATGTCTAAATATGAACATCCTGGTAGAACAAGTAGATACATAATAGCATTATGAAATGTCTTGGTAAGAAAAATTCTGCAAACCAAGTTCTCAAACTGTCCTGCAGCCAATTCGTTGTAGCTGCTCGAGAAAGTTTTATTGCAACACACCAAACTTGAAAATTGAAGAAATAAGTAAAGTAGATACCAATTTGAGGTGCCTTATATCAGAGAAAGGTGCTGATATGTCGATGGAAAACCTTTGTATGGATTGCCTAATGCCGCAACATTGCCACGACGTGAAAATACAACCTGCATTATCATATAAAATAAAGTATTAATATGGGACCAGAGCATCTTTAAATTTCAGATTTAATATTGATTTTAATGTTGCCTACAAAATACTCCAGAAAGTTATTCATAAGCTTTTCAAAGGAAAGGGATAAACACAATTCTACACTTACCTGATAATCCCCAAGGTTGCAAGTCTTAAAAGCAGCAGCACAGTAGTCAAAATAATACTCCCATGTCCTGATGAACTTTTCATCAAATCCCAGGGAAAGAATTTTGCTAAGAAAAAGATAGAGAAAAGTTTAATACTTGCATCAAAATCTGCAGAGAACAGAAAAACCAAATGATTATTTCTACCTCTTATTTTCCAAGAAATTTTTCCTCCAGCATCTTAACGTAAAATAGTAATGACTTCCTAAATTCTCCACATGCTCCACGCTGCATAAACAAAACTCGTGTTAGTATATTACAGAATAATCAGACAAACTAAAAGTACAGTGTAGCAAAACAATTCACACCTGAGTCTTGATGCAACACTCATGGCTGATGTTATCCTACTTAATGAAGGCAAACATCCACCGGGAAAGATATATTCCTTTAAAAAATCAGAATTTTGTCTGCTCTCATCATAACGCTCATCTGGTATTGATATAAACTGAGGAAAAAACAAACATTTTTACTGGTTAGCAATAAGCAGAATGGTAAAGAGGATAAGGATTTATCTAGGCTAAATGTTGAAAATGTAGTAATCAAACACATTCCTATCATTATTGAAACTCAGACAGTGATAGGTTTCTTCCCTTTTTTGTCATACCTGTAGAACAAAAAGTCCATCTTCTGCCAATGCTGATTCGCAGCTACTAAAAAACTCCTCCATGTATTCATGACCCACATGCTCTATCATTTCACTAGAAAAATAGATCAAAATTTAGGACATCTGCCTGGGTGGATATGGTAGATATATATCTAGTAAAGATGTATCTTACCAAGATATGATTCTATCATATTTACAGCCTTTAGGCAATTCACGATAATCACAAAGGACAAGTTTGATATTATCCTGGTAAGAAAAAAAAGTTATAAGCCTCAAAATTAAGATATTTATCTTCAGAAAATCAACTTGAACAACAATTCAGACAAGTAGATGCTATATATCAATTAAGAAATCTCCTAGGTTTCATAATCATCCATTAAATACCTGCAGGCCAGCTTCCTTGACTTTCACCTCTGCATATTTCAGTTGCTCCATAGATAGAGTGATACCCGTGTATTTGCATCCTGTTTGTTTGACAACTTCTATAGCAAAAGTTCCCCAGCCACAACCAATGTCAAGAATTTCTTGATTCTTATCGATTCTTGCCTATATTGGTTAAAAATAAATACATGATAGGATATATATCCCTTAAACTTTGTTAAAAATTTAGTGAAACAGTTAAGAGATTGTATATTACAGACTTACTTTTTCAATCAGAACATTGATTTTCCTCAACTGAGCTGTGTTTAAGTCTTCATCTTCAATCTTTAATGTAACATGGCATGCAAATAAAACAATCAAAAGTTAGGCCATGGAACATAGAGGATGAGATTCGTGCTTTGCCTAAAATAAAATCAACAGAAGGTTGGGTTTCTGACCTTAAATATTGCAGTCGAGTATGCCATTGTTTCTCCCAGGAATAGAGAGAAAAATTCATTACTCTAGAAAAAAGAAATGACAAGGAAGATGTAACCTCACTGAAAGATCCTCCACTAACATCAGAATTTTGAACATGGCACTAGTACATGTAAATATATCACTGCAAATACATGCTAATATATTGCTATAACGATTTTGACATATTCTGTTGGCCCTACAACGTGGACATTATTAGACAAAAGCATTAACAGGTTATGATCCCATACCAAGTCATAATGACGAGAGATGTTCCTGCGAGCTTGTGTAAGAGTATTTTGCCTCAGAACATTCCGAAGGAAAAACTTTACGGAAGCAATACTTGCTGTAAATAAAAACGGTGTCCACCAACACCTAAACTCAACGACAGATGATATTAGTGACAGAGGTGATGAAGCTTGCTTGGAGAAAGAAGATTAGATAGAAGTTTATGTTTTTTTTGTTTACGTAAATTCAGTTTTTTACTATTCATAATAAGACTTGATAAACCTGTCAATGCAGTAAAACTCTCAAGTGTTGAGAAGTTTAGTTTAATTCAATTTCATGATACTGAGAGTCCTAGTTTAATTCAACCTCATATTCATGTAATCCTTATTTAAGGAATTTTCCAATTCAATAAAATATGCAAGTTCTTCCCAAGATTTTCTTATTCTTTCCCATCAGGAATTTCAGTTTCAATTCCTAGATTTCAATCTAAACAGTAACAATTTAAATTGAAATTTGTTCAAATCATTGAATTTAAACAGTGGTATCATAACATTGTTTCTAGGGCCTAGGGAAATTTTGTGAGTGTAAACACAGAGAGATTGAGTGTAAAACACAAAAAATTTACATGTTAATCCATGGCCTCTTCTTCTTCGTCAGCACACACAACTTTAGCTGCTCCAGTGTTTAATGACGAACACTATCATATTTGGGCTGTCAAGATGAGATTTTTCTTGAGATCCCTAGGGTTATGGAATGTTGTGGAGACAGATGTTGATCCTACACCATTAAGTGGAAACCCTACAATTGCGCAGATGAAGGCTCATGAAGAAGAAAAGCTAAAGAAAGATAGGGCCATTACTTGTCTACACTCTGGAATCACAGACCATGTCTTCACCAAAATAATGAACCTGGAAACACCAAAAAAGATATGTGACAGACTCCAAGTTGAGTTTGAAGGCAATAGTAGAGACAAAACCATGAGGCTACTGTCATTTAAAAGAGAGTTTGAGCTGATAAAGATGAAGGACAATGAATCTGTCAAAGACTACTCTAGAAGGTTGATGAATATTGTCAATCAAATGAGGCTTCTAAGGCAGATGTTTGAGGATCATAAAGTTGTTGAAAAATTTATGATGTCTCTCCCACAGAAGTTTGAAGCCAAGATCTCTGTCATAGAAGAGTCTTGTGATTTGCAGAGTCTTTCTATTGCAGAGTTGATTAGCAAACTCCACATTCAAGAGCAAAGGGTGCAGATGAGAGATGATGAAGTTGTTGAAGGGGCATTTTATGTAGGCAGTAAGGGAAGAAAGACTGCTATGGTGCCTAAGAAAAACTTCAATAACAGGAAATTAATTATGTTTCCTAAAAATAAGAATGTTATGCCTCCATTAAGACAAACTTTCTCACTTTGTTTGTATTGTAAAAGAACAAATCATGCTGAGAAAGATTATTGGTTTAAAGGGAAAACTATTCTTCATTGTGATTTCTGCAACAAGCATGGCCATAGTGAGAAATTTTACAGGTTGAAGAAATAACCACAGCTACAGCAGCAAACCAATGTTTCTGAAGAAGACAAGGATCATGAGGAAGCTGAGGAGCATTTGTTTATGGCCTTGCAGATTGACAACAGCTCCCAAAAGAACACATGGCTGATTGACAGTGGTTGCACCAGCCACATGTCAAAGTATTTGTCAATCTTCTCATCAATTGATCCTATAATAAAACCAAAAATCAAGCTGGGGAATGGAGACATTGTGCAAGCCAAGGGAAGAGGGACTGTCACAGTCAGTACAACCAAAGGTACAAAGGTTATCAAAAATATTCTTTTCATTCCATAACTAGATCAAAATTTGTTGAGTTTTGCACAAATGCTTAAGAATGGATATGGAGTAGCATTTAAAGAAAATTTTTGCTTCATTACTGATTCTCATGACTTGGCAGTAGCAAAAATTAAGATGGAAGGCAATAGCTTCTACTTGGATTTGAATGTTGTAGAAGGACATGCCTTGAGTGCCAAATCTGAAATGAGTGTTGTTTGACACAAAAGATTTGGGCACTACAATTTTGAATCTTTAAAAATGTTGCATGACAGAGGCATGTTAGAGGGATTGCCTGAAATTTATGAATGTGCACAACTTTGTTAAGGCTGTGAATTAGGAAAGCATCATCAAACATCATTTCCTCATGTTGCATCCAATAGAGCAGCAAAAAAGCTGGAATTGGTTCATTTAGACATATGTGGACCAATGAGGACAACTTCCTTGAACAATAATCTATATTTCATATTGTTCATTTATTATTATAGCAGGATGGTTTAGGTTCAGTTTCTGAAACACAAGTCACAAGCACTCTCAATGTTTAAGAGTTTCAAATGCATGGCTGAAACTCAAAGTTGTGAAAGGATTAAAGTACCGTGAACTGATAATGGTGGAGAATACACATCAAAGGAATTTTAGAAATTCTATCTTGACACTGGTATTGTGCACCAGTTGACAGTGCCCTACTCTCCATAATAAAATGGAGTTTCTAAGAGGAAGAACATGACTGTAATGGAGATGTCTAGGTGCATGATGTTCGAGAAAAGGTTACCTAAGTTACTATGGGATGAGGTAGTAAACAACTCAGTCTACCTGCTCAATAGATTGCCAACCAAGCCTATCCATGAAAAGACTCCACTAGAGGCATGGTCAGGTGTAAAACCTACTGCCAAACACCTCAAAGTGTTTGGTTCTTTGTGCTACTACCATGTGCCTCCTGCCAAGAGAGGGAAGCTAGATGAGACAGTTGAGAAAGGGATTTTTGTAGGGTATGCAGCTGAGTCCAAGGGTTATAGGATTTATAATCTGAATGAGGCAAAAATTTAGATCAGTAGAGATGTGTATTTTGATGAACTTGCATGTTGGAATTGGGACTTGAAGGAGGTAGAAAAGAAAATTACAGCTACTTTTGAAGCTACAACAGGCAGAACAGGTGATGGAGCCCAGTTTGATGTTAATGGAACCACAGATGCAGATGTTGACAAAGTAAAATCCTTGGCTGATGTGTATGAAAGATGCAACCTAGTGCATGCTGAGCCATCTAGCTATGCTGAGGTAGCAAGGGATCCAGCTTGGGTTGAAGTAATGAAGATAGAAATTGATTCTATTGAAAAGAATCAAACATGAAATTTGACAGTGTTGCCTCAAGACAAGAAAAAGATAGGTATGAAGTGGGTGTTTAGAACCAAATTCAATCCTGATGGTTCATTTCTCAAACACAAGGCTAGATTGGTGGTTTAAGGATTTGCACAGAATTGATTATGGTGACATATTTGCTCTAGTTGCAAGGCATGACACAATTCGGCTTCTTCTTGCACTTGCAGGTCAGCTGGGATGAAAAGTGTATCATTTAGATGTGAAATCAACATTTCTAAATGGTATATTACTTGAAGATATTTATGTGCAACAACCAGAAGGTTTTGAAGTGGCAGGACATGAGCACAAGGTATATAAGCTACACAAAGCTCTCTATGGCTTGAAACAAGCACCAAGAGCTTGATACAACAGGATTGACTCCTATTTGATCCAACTAAGATTTAAAAGAAGTGAAAATGAAGCAACTCTGTATTGACAACAATAAGGTAATGATGTGTAGCTATTGATTTCATTTTATGTTGATGATATGTTGGTGACTGGAAGTAACACAACATCACTAGCAAAGTTTAAAAAGGAAACGTAGGATGTGTTCAAAATGAGTGATCTAGGAATGATGAATTATTTCCTTGGAATGGAGATACATCAAAGCAGCTCAGGAATCTTTGTGTCACAAAGAAAATATGTTGTTGATGTGCTCAAAAGATTCAAACTGGAATCATGCAAGGAGGTAGCTACACCTTTGGCACAAAATGAGAGGATTTCAAAAAATGATGGTGAGAAGTTGGAAGAACCTTCTGTTTTCATAACCTTGGTGGGAAGCTTGCTCTACTTGACAATAATTAGACCAAATTTGATGTTCCCTGTTGGCTTGCTGTCAAGATTCATGATCTCACCAAGTAGCATACACATGGGAATTGCTAAAAGGGTGTTGAGATACATTAGAGGCACAAGTGATCTAGGCCTTAGGTACTTTAAAACAGGAGGAGTGTGTTTAGTCGGGTATGTAGACAATGATTGGGCTGGGAGTGTTGATGACATGAAGAGCACTTTGAGTTATGTATTTAGCATTGGGTCAGGTGCAATTTGTTGGAATGCAAAGAAGCAAGAAGTGGTGGCACAATCAACAATAGAGGCCGAGTACATTTCCTTGGCTGCTTTTGAAAATCAAGCCATTTGGTTGAGCAAAATTCTTGAAGATTTGGGACAAAAGTAGAGCACACCTACTGAGTTGTATTGTGACAACAAATTAGCAATTGCAATTGCTCAAAATCCAGTCCATCATGGGAGAACAAAACACATCAATGTCAAATTTCATGCATTGAGGGAAGTTGAGAAGAATTTGTTCATCAAGATCCTTTATTGTACAACTGAAGTTCAACTTGTAGATTTAATGACAAAGGCTCTACCTTCATCAAAGTTAGAGTTCTTGAAGATAAGGCTGGGAATGTCCAAAGCAAACTTCAAGGAGGAGTGATAGAGTTGATGAAGCTTGCTTGGAGAAAAAAGATTAGACAGAAGTTTATGTTTTATTTGTTTACATAAATTTAGATTTTTACTATTCATAACAGGACTTGATAAACCTGTCAATGCAATAAAAGTCTCAAGTGTTAGAGAAGTCTAGTAAAATTCAATTTCATGACATTGAGAGTCCTAGTTTAATTCAACCTTATGTTCATGTAATCCTTATTTAAGGAATTTTCTAATTCAATAAAATACATAATTTCTTCCCAAAATTTTCTTATTCTTTCCCATCAGGAATTTCAGTTTCAATTCCCAGATTTCAATCTAAATAGTAACAGTTTAAATTGAAATCTATTCAAATAAGTGAATTTAAACAATTAAATGATCACATAGGATCAAAGGAATAACAAGAAATTTGGAGTGTAAATCACTCAAGTCCACCTGTCATACATAGTACATACCTTTTCTTATTCACTTTGGAGATAGATTTGTTTGCATCTCTGTTTGCAATCAAAACCTAAAATTTAAATTTTCAGAAGAAAATATTGATATTAAAACTGAAATGAAAAGCAATACATGAACCAACAAATTGTCAATCTCACCAGGAAAAGATCTAGAAGACCTTGGTCTTTGTCAGCAAAAGAAAAATCTCCATCAATATAAGCATCGGCAAGGCCTATGCCAGCCCGCGTCATTACCTGACAGCGATTTGTAATCATTTTAATGTAACGTTGAGAATTTCATGCATTGCAGCAATATTGTTGCTCATAATCTTAGCTGAGATATTAAGGAGTCCCCCAAGCAGAACGTACCTTCCAGTAAAACCGAGGATTGTGAACTTTGAGAACAGCTTCTAGATTACATTTTTTACTAGTTCCTTTGAAGGTCAAAGTTTCACCCCCTTCTTCCTCTATACTGCGACAGCACAGTCCAAATCAAAATGGCATTAAATTTGAGTTGGTTCCCTCGAAAGTAAAAAGTACCATTAAAATAGACAAAAAAAAAACAAAACAATTGAGTGGCAGCCAAATTGGGACCGGACTCCCCTCGATTAACTCCCAACATGATAGATCATGCTCGTTAAATCTTAGCTCTTCAAGATAAATGAAAGGATAACAAGGAGTTAAGTTTGAGTGTTAGTTCTCTCTTAAGATAACCTCATTACTAACGACTTTGAGCTTAAGTCTTTCGTCTGTTTTCTCTAATTTCTTGCCAAGTATATTTATCCATGTCAGAAACACTTGTAAATGGGGGGTGGGGGAGTAATTTTCCCTTGTGAACTTACATCAAACGATCAGTGCAGATATGACTTCCAAGATATCTAGTAACAAAAAGACGAGCCCAAGCTTTCAACCGAGAAGGTGCCATTTGTTTTCGATGGATCAGAGCAGCACAAGTCTCTCCAGAGGAACAATCTGCAGCAGCCACTGTTGCCTATATAATCTGACTGTGATCACCTATATAGGGTGATTATACCTTCAGCATCAAAATATATATACCAGCAGCTGAGCATGCTTTGACTGGTGGACAGCGACTGTTTGTAAGGTAGGATATAAACATCTTGACATGTGCATCAAGGTGAATAATATTATGGAAGTTGAGCAAAAGAAAATACCTGCGTGTGTATGTGTGTGTATATATATATATTGAACTCTGTCGTGTCCCTGTACTTCTCTATCCTCCAGCCTGTTAGCACGAAAAATCCCTGTCTATCTACCTATCCTTGTCTATGGTTTTACTCCCAAGTTTTGCTGCCATTATTGTGGTAACTGCAGGTATGTATGATCTTGTTTCTTTTTGCATTCCATTGAAATAGAAATGCTTAAATATTTACGTTGGGAGTTAGCTAATATTATGAGGGTAGTGACCTGAGTGTTTATATATATATATATATATATATATATATAATATAAAATATATTTACGTTGGGAATTAATAATTTCATTGATCATCCCATCCAGTTAGGTAAGCTTTCATTTGATTCGAGGGGGATTAAGGGTGTGTTTGGTATTGCTTTTGCTTTTGCGATTGAGGTTGAAAAAAAACAGTTTCAAAAAAAGCAGTTTTGGGTGTTTAGTTACCAAGCTTTTCATATTGCTTTTAACTTGTGAAATTACTTTAAAGGGCATAGACATTTACACACACACATATATATTTAACTTGTAAAAATAAATTTAAAATAGATTTCGTGCGGGGCGTGTGAAAAGAATTAATCAACAAAAAGTCTTTCCATGGTGGGCTCCACTCTTTTTTGGCTTTAACTTAACTAGATACTACTGGTTATTTGAAAGTACGGTGGTGATATTTTCCCATTTTTTTTAAATATATTAAAATAATGCAGCCTAAATATTTTACATTGAATTTTAATAATTAGAATTTAATTTTTTATTTATTTTCTTTACTTTAGAAAAGATCTTATTGGTTTGCTATTAAAATTATTGCAGCATTGCAAAACTTAGCTAGGGATAAGTGGAATCATGATAGGATATTCCACCTCTAATTTCTTATGATAAGCTAAATAAGAAAATCACAACTGCTGTCTTTCTCATGTATTGTTGTTGATAGAACTCTAGAAAGGTTCTAAATTTGCCAGCACCATTTGCTACTGCGTCATCCCTGTACAGCTCTTGTAGTTAGGAATAGACATTGTAATTAACCATGGTTAAAAGACAAGAGGTTGATTAAAGAATCATGACCTGGATCCAGGTCTTTATTTACGTGAGCAAATTTTTTTTCCAAAAAAATATATTTTATTAGTTTAGATGAACCTGTAAAATTTTAATTATTTTATATTATTATATCGGATGCATGTCCTGAGACCTGCTATACATTGTAAGCCCTCTTTTATCATCTTTTTAGGACCTAGATCTAGGCTATGGATTGATGAATAAATTAAATTATTTTAACTTTGAAAATCATTAAATGAATCGATCAATCTTGGGGTGTCTGTGGCTTAAAAACATAGTAGAAACTAAAACCAACAAGTTAGTCAGGATGATCAAAGATCTTTCAGTTTCAATTCCAGATGGATTGATAGATAGCACATTATTTAAAAAAACACTTAGTTCATTATATAAATATATTAAGGTATTAATATTTTAAAAAATCAAAATATGTAGTTATTTTTAAGAGAAAACACCTTAAAAATAATCCTTCAAATGTATAATTATTAAAAAACTAAATTACATTAAAAATAATAATTATTGTAAATAATTTTGCTACAGTAATAATCAAAAGTTTATAGCTGGCACACACACAAACTATTGAAAAAAACAACTTAGTTCATTATATAAATATATTAAGGTGTTAATATTAAAACAAAATCAAAATATATAATTATTTATAAGATAAAAAAACCTTAAAAATAATTGTTAAGGTATATAATTATTAAAAAACTAAAATACAGTAAAAAAAATTATTATTGTAAATAATTTTGCTACAATAATTATCAAAAGTTTTATAGATGATTATTTCGCTCAAATTCTGAATTTGCCAACATGATTTGCTGCATCATCCTTGTACAACTCTTGTAGTTAGGAACGAGATTATTTGCCCGCGTGCTGTGCTGAAATTTTTTTTATACAGGAAACTGATTGATTTTATACGTATTGTAATTGGTTATCTTAATATTCAATTAGTAAAATTATAATCGATAAAATTGATTATAAATGAGTTTTGTTTTGCATCAAAGTAATTGAATGTTGTTATTGTTCAAATTATTTTGATAATTTTTTAATCGGTAGATTGTAAAATTATAATCGGTAAAATTCATTAAAAATAAGTTATGTGCTCGTGAAATACACTGATTGATTATTGTATTTTTTTAATTTGTTTGATGAATTATTTCATTAGCAAATAGTAAAATTGTAATCAATGAATTTTAACAGAGATAAGTGATTTGTTTTATGTAGCAAACAATTTGATTGATAGTCTTGTTTTAACTACCTGGGTAATAATTTAATTAGTAGATAGTAAAATTGCAATTGATCAAATTGACTAAAGATGAGTTATTTGTTGCCTGCAACATATGAATTGTTTGTTGGGCATGTTTTAACTGTTTGATAAATAATTTATTTTACAGATAGTAAAAATACAACTGTTAAAATTTATTATAGATTAATTATTTGTTTTTTGTTTCAAATTGGTTGACTGTTGCTATTGTTTTAATTATCTGCATAATTATTTAATCGGCAAATCACTAAATTGCAATCAATTTTTTTTTTATTGAAGATGAGTTAATTGTATTTTTTATCCAATTGATGAATGGTTGAACTTGTTCTAATTGGTTGTTGATTAATTTAATTGGTAGAGTGCAAAACTATAATTGCTATAACTTAATGAAGATTACTCATTTGCTTCTTTCAACAAATTGATTTATTGTTGGGGGTGTTTTAATTATTATAATAAATATTTAATTGGTAGATAACAAAATTTTAGTTGATAAAATCTATTAAAAATGAGTTATTTGATCTTCGCAACAAATTGATTAGTGGTTAGGCATGTTATGATTGTTTAAAAAATTATTTAATTGGCAAATGGTAAAATTATAATTGATAAAATCCATTGATAGCAATAGTATAGTTGCCACTATTATTATTGCTATGAAAAGAAATAAAAGTGTTTGTTTTTATTTTTTAAGATTTATTCTTTATATTATTATATTTTATGTGATATTAGAACACTAACATTAAATTAAATTTTTATTTCTTAAGATTTATTCTTTATATTATTATATTAAAAGTATTTCAGAACAATGAGATTAAATTAATTTGATTTAAAAAAAATATAGTTTATTTTTTATGTATATATATTCCAAGGTGCTAATATTAAATAAATATCAAAATATACAATTATTTTTAAGAGAAAAACTTTAAAAATAATCCTTATTATTATTGAAAATGCCTTATCAATAACAAAATGAATATATAAAAAACTAAATAATTGAAAGGTTTGCATGTTGATTATGCCGCTTAGATGTATAGCATCATAAAAATAATCTAGGACCATTAATATTTTTTCACGTGTTAAAAAACTTGATCTTGGCTACGACAAAGCATAGGGTAAGGGGATCATATATTTTTTCACTATAGATAATTTAACCCAATTTTTCAACTCATTTTATCATCGTGTAGCCTCATATATTTTTTGTTTACATGATATTATATCTGAAATATCATACATAAAAAAATTATACAATATGACATTGACTTATGAATTATTTCAAGTATTATTCTCATTATTATTATTATTATTATTATTATTATTATTATTATTATAATTATTATTATTATTATTTTCAAATTACCATAATTATTATTATTATTATTATTATTATTATTATTATTATTTTCAAATTACCATAATTATTAGAGCTATCATTATAATCATTAATGTAAATAATTAATATTTTAATTATTATTGATAATATTATTTCAGTTAGCATTATTATTGTTGTAAATAGAAATTCAATTATTTTTTATTTTTTAACATTTATTTTTCATATTATTATATTAAAAGTATTTCAGAATATGAAATAAAATTACTTTGATTTTAACTTATTTTATTTTTTATATATATTTTCAGGCGTTAATATTTAAATATATAATAAGCCTTATATATTTTTAATAAAAAAAACCTTGAAAATAATCATTATTATTATTTTAAACGCTTTATTCATAATAAAATGAGTATATAAAAAAATAGTATCCAATAATTATTGTTAGTAGTACAAATAATTTTGTTATAGTAATAATCAAAAGTTTTATAGACTGATTATTTTGTTCAGATATATGACATCATAAAAAATTTTTAAGACCAATAATATTTTTTTGCAAGTTAAAAAAATTGTTTTTTACCATGGCAAAGTGGAGCTTAAATGGCTCATATATTTTTTTATTGTAGATAACTTGGCTCAATTTTTCCACTCATTTTGTCTATATGTGACTTCTTATATTTTTTTATATAATACTAGATAAATAAATTTTAACACCTAAAAATATTTAAAAAAAAGAAATAAAAAAATAAAGGATATAAAAAAATATTATTTAACTTGAAGAATAAAAAAAAGAGCAAAGGGAAAAAAAATAAATATCAATTTTCAATGCACCCCTACAATCAACTATTCGATTTTGTCTTATTGGGGGAGCTACAAACGTATTTAAACATTGAGAAAAATATGCAATTTCTATAATACGCCGGTGGTAGCTATTACGTTTTGTCTTATATGGGAGTATATGTATATTTATACATTGTAAAAAAAAAGTGCAATATCCTTAATAATCTCGGTGGTAACTATTGATTTTTGTCTTATATGAGGATATTATGATTATTTTATTGTGCATATAAACATAAAAAATCAAAAATACCCCCAGACCCAAGGCTAAAGTTACTGTGCGCTTAGGGGTAAAATAGTAATTTTTATTACAATCCACATTAATCTGTGTCGGTGCTAAAATAAATGCAAACAGTAAAAGCCAGATCTTATTTAGCTTTTTGTATAATAGGCATTGTAATCAATGACGTAAAAGATAAAAGGTTGATTAATTGGATCTAGGCCATGCATTGATGAATGAATCATATTATTTTAACTTTGAAAATTAATACAATGGATCGATCGATCTTGAGGTGTCTATGGCTTAAAAACATAGTAGAAAATAAAATAAGTCAGTCAGAATGATCATAGATCTTTTAGTTTCAGTTCCAAATGGATTAATATATAACACATGTAAATTTAGAATGAAAAATCAACTGAGTATTGAGTTCTATAGTTCTTAAAGAAGGGAAGAAATAAGCTTTAATTGGACAATATTATTGTCATAATCCTTTTTTTTTTTATCAATCTTCATGACTAACAAGGTCTCAGGTACTTTTGGTGTGTATATATATATCCCCATCTATTAATTATAATAATTCCTTTTTTTTATCAATCTTCTTTTACAAATGAATTTGATTAATGAATCCCAAGGCACGGGAATCTGCCAAACAGATTTGACATAAAAATTCATCAAGGAACAGGCTGACAAAAACTGGGGTTGTCGTAGACATTCGATAGTGCATATGCGAATTTGGCAACGTAGACATTGGCAACCTATATATAGATGCAAATTTAGCAGCACGCAACAAATGTGTGCAAGTTAAGGGTTCGACTTAGCACGATATGAAACTTGGACAAAAGACTATCCGAGACACGCAAGAGACCTAACAATAGTTAAAACAAAAGTTGGCAGTTGGGACTACCAGGTAGACATATAAGATCATGGGATCATAGGAGTGTGCTGGAGAACGTAGCGGCATTATTGGAGATGCTTTTAACCCACTAAGATAATGAGAGATCATGGAAGGACTGCCTACTATTTGGTAGATAATTGGGTATTTTCTTAAAAGTAGGAATGAAAGCTGTGCCTTGTAAATGTTTGTCTATAAATATTTGTTGTAGCTCATGGAGCAAGTGGGGCATATAGAGCTTGAGATAGGGATTTAAGCTTGGTATAGCATGTGATCTTTGTGCATAGCACACATATGGATTTGTGTACAGATTTTTTTTTGTTCATAAGATTAATAAAGGTTGAGAAAAAATTCTTGTAAAGCTTGTTGTGCACTTTGATTACCTTTTATACTTGTGTATTTCACTTGTCTTGTAATAAAGGAAAGCGTGGGGAACCTCTAGGATGATAGGAAACACTAGTTAAAGGAGAGGAAAGACTGAGTCTAGTAGGGGGCTGAGCTGTCGCACAGGTTCATTTGTGAAGCAAAAATTTACCCCATGACAACTGATATCAGAGTATGGTTGTATTTTTTGTAGGAAAAATGAGATTGTTCTATTATGTTTTCATGATGATGGACAATCTTGAAAGAAAATGCATTACAGCTGTTGCTGGTGCTTCTGAATTTTTTCCAAGCCCTAAATGGAAGGATGAGGCAAAAAAGAAAAAGAAATTCAATGAAGGAGAGCCCAAACTTGTTGTTGGAAATAGAAGATAACGCCAAAGACAAGGGTTCAAAACTGAATTTATGTTGTTTTATTTGCAAGGGGAATCACTTTGTAAAAGAGTGCCAAAAAAGGGCACAACTCAATAGTATCTCGATGAAGAAAGGTGTTGAGGATACAACATACATAAGTCTTATACGTGTGTTTGATGAATGAGGTAAAATTCAATCTTCATGGGCTGACAAATTGGTGAGGATTGTGATTGGCCTTGCTATTTTTGGGCAGCAGAATTTGAGGTTGTCTTGTGCACCTTGGTGATGGAAAATCAGGGTGATAAAAGCAAGATAGGGACGCTTGGCGGTTGAGATAAAATTCATTCATATGCAAGCCTTAGGGTAAAGGGCGTGACCTTATTGCTTGTTAGTAACAGAACTTGAGGAATTTTATGTATCTTGACGAAGGACTATGCAGGATTGTGGAAGCAAAATTCAATAATGAAGTTGAGGGAAACTTAGTCTGTATAGCTAAGCCAATCGATGAAGATTTGATGTGGCTTTGGGGAGAGGCAGAATGTTCAGACTTTTATATGAGACCTGTGTGATGGACATTGCAGGGACCTGTGTGATGGACATTGCAGGGAAAGAAAGGCAAGACTGAGATTGAATCGTGTGAGATTTGGTGGAAGAGCCATCCTAGTGGTGGTTCTGCTTAATGTTGTCTTGGGTGCGACAATAAAGAGATTATAAATTCAATGCACCTTGATGATGAGATTGCTTGGGGTGAAGAATTCAGCAACCAAGGTGAGAAGAGATTTGGTTCAGGAGTTGAACTAAACAGACTTGGTTTGACATGTTGCCTTGGTGGGAAGGCAATGTAGTGAAGTCTGCACTTGATGATGGATAATTTGGGTGTCAGATTTGGCAACTGGTTTGAGAATTCTACACACATTGATGATGGACTGTGTAGTGTCAAGAATTTGACAGCCAAGTCACAAAGGATTGAGGAGTCGAACTAAACATACTTTGTTTGATTTGACATGTTTGTCTTGGTAGGGATGCAATACAATTGAGTTTGCATTTGATGATAGACAAATTATGGTTTATTAAAACTCTAGGCATGAGAATACGCCAACGAAAACTCATTGTCTAAAATTCAATAGCGATGGATAGCTGCAACCTTGCGTAAGCCTAGATGAATTTTGTGGGAAGAGTTGATTGTTGTACAATGGACAAGTAAGTAATATTCAAATTTATACTTGCAGCATGCAAAATGGTTGAAGAATTAGATGTTTGTATGTGAGCTCATGTGGTTCTTCAAAGTGATTTTATGTGAATGTATTTCTTGAAGAGAGATGAACACCTTATGGACACTTGGGATTAGTGTATAAACTTCATGAAAACATGCTTGTGATTGTTTGACAATTGAGGCTAAAAAAAGATAAAACAAAATTATGGACTGAATTGTTGAATGTATACAAAGCTAGATACGGTGCAAGAATACTGTGAATCTGTTCGACAATGGCATCAAGTTCTCATGGTGGGGGCGGTTTGTAACAGTATCAAATGTGCATGACGTGCACACTTCGATAGATTGTCCAAAACAATGTCTAAGGGTACTGGAAGCCATACTAATAGTGTAAAAAATCGACAACGTAGATTGTTGACGAACATGGGTTGGAAGAAGAATTGTCTAGGCCAGGCATAGAAATTCATCAGGGGATAGACTGACGAGAATAAGTGTTGTCACAAACATTTGGCAATGTAGATGTGATTTTGGCAGTGTATACATTGACATCCTATATGCAAATGTGAATTTAGCAGCGCGTAACAAACGTGTGCAAGTCAAGGGTTGGACTTGGCTTGATCTAAAACTTGGTTGAAGGACTATCCAATGCATGTGAGAGACCCAACAATAGTCACAATAGAAGCTTACAGTTGGGACTGGCAGGTGGACATGTAGAAGTGGGTAAGTGGCAGTTATGGGCATCCAAGATCCCATGATTATGGGAGTATGCTCAAGAACATGGGGGCATGGATAGAGATGCTCTCAACCCATTATGATCATGGGAGATCATATTGGAAAACTACCCACTACTTGGTAGATGATGGGGTGCCTGTTCATTTGGAACATAGGTGAGATAGTGTCCCATTACTTCCTTAAAAGTAGGAATGAGCATTGTACCTTGTAAATGCTTGTCTATCATTAGTTGTGGCAACTAATGGAGAAAATGGGGGGGCATGTAGAGCTTGAGATAGAAATCTAAGCATGGTGCACCATGCAATCTTTGTACAAAGCACACATATGAATTTGTGTATAGTTTCCTTTGTTTATGAGATTAATAAAAGTTGGGAAAGAGTTCCTGTAAAAATTGTTATGCACTGTGATTACCTTTCAAACTTATGTATTCTGCTTGTCTTCTAACAAGAGAAAGTTTGGGGAACCTATAGGATAAGGAGAAATACTTGGTTGTGTAGGCAAACACGACTGAAAGACAAGGAAAGACTGAATTTAATAGGGGGCTGCTACACAGGTTTATCTGTGGAGCAAAAACTTACTCCATGACACCTTGTATGGTATGAGGTTTAAATGAGGTTTAACATATTCTTAACCGTTGAAAGCAAACTGATTGCAAGAAACCGAGTTGACATTACACCAAAATAAATATAGCAAGAGAAGTAATGAACAAACCTCTACCATTATTATAGGCTTTCAAGAAAACACGGTACGGTCATAGGGATGTCTAAATATGAACATCCTGGTAGAAGTAGATACACCATAGCATTATGAAATGTCTTGCTAGGCTCCAAACCAAGTTCTCAAACTATCTTACAGCCAATTCATTATAGCTGATCAAGAAAGTTTTATTGCAACACACCAAACTTGACAATTGAAGAAATAAGTAAGTAGATACCAATTTGAGGTGCCTTATATCAGAGAAAGGTGCTGATATGCCGATGGAAAACCTTTGTATGGATTGCCTAATGCCACAACATTGCCAGGACGTGAAAATACAACCTGCATTATTGTATAAAATAAAATATTAATATGGGACGAGAGCATTTTTAAATTTCAAATTTAATATTGATTCTAATGCTGTCTACAAAATAGTCCGAAAAGTTATTCATAAGCTTTTCATAGGAATGGGATGAACGCAATTCTGCACTTACCTGATAATCCCCAAGGGTGTAAGTCTTAAAACCAGCAGCACAGTAGTCAAAATAATACTCCCATGTCCTGATGAACTTTTCATCAAATCCCAGGGAAAGAATTTTGCTAAGAAAAAGATAGAGAAAAGTTTAATACTTTCATCAAAATCTGCAGAAAAACCAAATGATTATTTCTACCTCTTGTTTTCCAAGAAATTTTTCCTCCAACATCTTAACGTAAAATAGTAATGACTTCCTAAATTCTCCACATGCTCCACACTGCACAAAAAAACTTGTGTTAGTATATTACAGAATATTCAGACAAACTAAAAGTAAGAACAAAGCTTTTAGAGTACAGTGTAGCAAAACAATTCACGCCTGAGTCTTGATGCAACACTCATGGCTGATGTTATCCTACTTAATGAAGGCAAACATCCACCGGGAAAAATATATTCCTTGATAAAATCAGAACTTCGTCTATACTCATCATAACGCTCATCTGGTATTGATATAAACTGAGGAAAAAACAACCATTTTTACTGTTTAGCAATAAGTAGAATGGTAAAGATGATAAGGAGTTATCTAGGCTAAATGTTAAAAATGTAGTAATCAAACACATTCCTATCAGCACTGAAACTCAGACAGTGACAGGTTTCTTCCCTTTTTTGTCATACCTGTAGAACAAGAAGTCCATCTTCTGCCAATGCTGATTCGCAGCTACTAAAAAAATCCTCCATGTATTCATGACCGACATGCTCTATCATTTCACTAGAAAAATAGATCAAAATTTATGACATATGTCTGAGTAGATATGGTAGATATATATTTAGTAAAGATGTATCTTACCAAGATACGATTCTATCATATTTACAGCCTTTAGGCAATTCACGATAATCACAAAGGAGAAGTTTGATATTATCCTGGTAAAAGAATAGGTTATCAACCTCAAAATGAAGATATTTGTCTTCAGAAAATCAGCCTGAACAACAATTCAAACAAGTAGATGCTATATATCAATTAAGAAATCTCCTAGGTTTCATAATCATCCATTAAACACCTGCAGGCCAGCTTCCTTGACTTTCACCTCTGCATATTTCAGTTGCTCCACAGATAGAGTGATACCCGTGTATTTGCATCCTGTTTGTTTGACAACTTCGATAGCGAAAGTTCCCCAGCCACAACCAATGTCAAGAATGTCATGCTTCTTATCGATTCTTGCCTATATTAATTAAAAATAAATATATGATAGGATTATATCCATTAAACTTTAAAAAAATTGGTGAAATAGTTAAGAGATTGTATATCACAGGCTCACTTTTTCAATCAGAGCATTGATTTTCCTCAATTGAGCTGTGTTTAAGTCTTCATCTTCAGTCTTCAATGTAACATGGCATGCCAATAAAACAATCAAAAGTTAGGCCATGGCACATAGAGGATGAGATTCGTGCTATGCCTAAAATAAAATCAATAGAAGATTGGGTTTCTGACCTTAAATATTGCAGACGAGTATGCCATTGTTTCTCCCAGGAATAGAGAGAAAATTTCATTACTCTAGAAAAACAAAATGAAAAGGAAGATGTGAGCCTCACTGAAAGATCCTCCACTAACATCAGAATTCTGAACATGGCACTAGTACATATATACATGTCACTGCAAATACATGCTAATATATTGCTATAACGATTTTGACATATTCTGTTGGCCCTACACCGTAGACATTATTAAACAAAAGCATTAACAGGTTATGATCTCATACCAGGTCATAATGACGAGAGATGTTCCTGCGAGCTTGTGTAAGAGTATTTTGCCTCATAACATGCTGAAGGAAAAACTTCGTGGAAGCAATACCTGCTGTAAATAACGATGGTGTCCACCAACCCCTAAACTCAACCACAGATGATATTAGATGATCACATAGGATCAAATGAATAACAAGAGGGTAGATCACTCAAGTCTACTTATCATACATAGTACATACCTTTTTTTATTCACTTTGGAGATGGATTTGTTTGCATCTCTGTTCGCAATCAGAACCTAACATTTAAATTTTAATATTGATATTAAAACCGAAATAAAAAGCACTACATGTAGCAACCAATTGTCTATCTCACCATGAAAAGATCTAGAAGACCTTGGTCTTTGTCAGCAAAGGAAAAATCTCCATCAATATAAGCATCAGCAAGGCCTATGTCAGCCCGCGTCATTACCTGACAGCGTTTTCTAATCATTGTAATGCAATGTTGGCAATTTCGTGCATTGCAACAATATTGTTGCTCATAATCTTGGCTGAGAGAAAAGGAGTCCCACAAGCATAACGTACCTTCCAGTAAAACTGAGGATTGTGAACTTTGAGAACAACTTCTAGATTACATTTTTTAGTAGTTCCCTCGAAGGTCAAAGTTTCACCCCCTTCTTCCTCTAAACTGCGACAGCACATTCCAAATCAAATGGAATTAAATTTGAGTTGGTTCCCTCGAAAGTAAAAGGTATCATTAAAATAGACAGAAAAAAAAAAAAAAAAACAGTTGGGTGGTAGCCAAATTGGGACTGGACTCCCCTCGATTTACTCCTAACATGATACATCATGTTCGTTAAATCTTAGCTCTTCAAGATAAATGAAGGGATAAGATCTATTTGATGAGTTATTACGTATCTCAAGAAGGTAAGTTTGAACGTTCGTTCTCTGTTAAGATAACCTCATTACTAACGAGTTTTAGCATAATTCTTTCGTATGTTTTATCCAATTTCTTGCCAAGTATATTTATTCATGTCCGAAACACTTGTAAATGGGGGCTAGTCATTTTGCCTTGTGAACTTACATCAAACGGTCAGTGGAGATATTTCTTCCAAGATATCTAGTAACATAAAGACGAGCCCAAGCTTCCAAGCGAGAAGGTGCCATTTGATTTCGATGGATCAGAGCAGCACAAGTCTCTCCAGAGGAACAATCTGCAGCAGCCACTATTGCTACAAAACCGCAAAAGAATTACACCTCGAGTTTATATGATCTGCACATCAACTTGATGGATCCCTCTACTCCTCACTATATATGATCAAGTTCAAGAAGGCTAGTAGTAGCTCGACGGCCAGCTAAGTATTTTTAATTCACCATGTCTCCATATGTAGACAAGATTTTGTAAATGGGCTTGAGAAATTAATAATCTGATTGTGATCACCTATATATGGTGATTATACCTTCAGCATCAAAATATATACACCAGCAGCTGAGCATGCTTTGGCTGACAGCGACTGTTTGGACGGTATGGTATAAACATCTTGACATATACATCAAGGTGAAATAAAATCCATGATGAATATTATGGAAGTTGAGAAGAAGAAAATACCTGCATATATGTATATTTTGAACCCCTACAGTCGTGTCCCTGTACTTCTCTATCCTCCAGCCTGTTAGCACCAAAAATCCTTGTCTACCTATCCGGTAATTTTTGACGATCGACCTTTCCAGCTGCTTTCTATTATTTTAATCCCAAGTTTTGCTGCAATTATTGTGGTAACTGCTGGTTTGTATGCTCTTGTTTCTTTTTGCTTCATTGGAAATAGAAATGCTTAAATATTTACGTTGGGAATTAGCTAATATTATGAGGGTAGTGACCCTCGTAGATTTACCAATGCTACACTTCTATCCTTATAGCTTAGACTCTCCCAATAGTACCCCTACAGTTTCTAATAAGTTTCAATTTCACCCTTAAACCATTACAGAAAGCTCATTTCTCATATTTTTCTCTCTTCTTCTTCTTCTTCTTCTTCTTCTTCTTCTCCTCTTAAATCCACAAACATGATATAATCTTTCACATAAACATTTAAAATCCTCAAATAAAACATAGGCTATTTGATGGATAGAAAATAAACTGTTTTTCTTTTCATGTTTAATTGTAGTGGCAATGTATAAAAAAAAAAATACAATTATTTTACCTTCAATATATCTAACAATATAACTCACATGTTTTTTTTTTAATAATTAGATATTATTTCTTTTAGTTTATATTGGGTTTTTTTTCAGATTAATAATTTTATAATAACTTTCTTTAAGTATTATATGTTTTGGCTCTAAAATAACATAGATATTAACTTAATACAAAGTATTTATTATTAATAAATCAGGTTCAATGCAATGCAAACCAATAATTCTAACTTAATTAAAAAAAATAAAATTTATTTTAGAAAAGCTAAAAAAAATAGAGACAAAAAAAAAACCATGAGGCAACCCTTTTTGTTTTGAAATAACAAAAAATAATCCCTAAAAAAAGTTAATGGAAAGAGAGTTGGATGATAAAATAGGAAAGAAATAACCTCATAACTTGGCAACATGCATCACCTTTTTGTGCTTTTATTTGACTTGAAGGGGGAATAAAGTAGATCTAGTGTGGGGCGTGTGAAAAGAATTAATCATGTAAAAGTTTTCCATGGTGAGCTCCACTCTTTTTTGGCTTTAACTTAACTAGTGAGATACTACGCCATCTTTGTCATGTATTGTTGTTGATAGAACTCTTGAAAGATTCTGAATTTGCCTGCACGATTTGCTACTGCATCATCCCTGTACAGCTCTTGGGGTTACGAAAAGGCATTGTAATTAACCATGGTAAAAAGACAAAAATTTAAGAGGTTGATTAAAGAATCAAGACATGGAGGACATTTTGTTTGGATTCGATCTAACGCATTTTCTTGCAAAGTTTTTTTTGTCAAGAAAAACGAGTAACACCTTCATATTTTAGTTTTTAATAAAAAATACATGTTTTTATTTGAAATCATCATGTCATACATCTCTGGGACTTCGATCCAGACCCTGCATTGGGGAATAAATCAAATGTTTTAGCTTTGAAAATCAATACAATGGATCGATCGATCTTGGGGTGTCTGTGGTTTAAAAACGTGGTAGAAAATAAAACCAATAAGTTAGGCGGAATGATCAAAGATGTTTCAGTTCCAAATAGATTAATATGTAGCACTTCTAAATCCAGAACAAAAAATCAACTGAGTATTGAGTTCTGCAGCTCTTAAAGAACGGCAGATATAAGCTTTAATTGGAGAATATTATTGCCATAATTCTTTCTTTTTTTATGAATCTTCATGACTAACGAGGTCTCAGTTACTTTTGGTGTGTGTGTGTGTGTGTGTGTATCCCCATCTATTAATCATCACAATTCTTTCTTTTTTTTATCAATCTTCTCTTACAAATGAATCTGATTAATGAATCCCAAGGCGTGGGAATCTGGCGAGCAGATCAGGCCAAATCCTGAAGAAAGCTAAAAAAACGCTGTTTGATGAGCCTGCGTAGTGTTGGCCAGGGAAAGGTTGATGGTTTTTTCGGATGATCAGCCACAGTGGGACTGAGTCACGGCCCGGACTCCACGAACCAAGTTTGTCTCCTTGACAAGAAGTTAGTAACAGGTGTAAAAAGAAAAGAAAAAAGCAGAAATTCCGGAGTAGTAATTGCTAATATTTGCTAAAACATACCTGTTCATCACCACCGTAATCTTTCCTAGTTTTCCTCACACAACAATGTTGTTGTCTCTTAGCCATCAGCTGTGTTTTTCATCTCTCTCTCTCTCTTAGTACAAAATCGCTGTATTAACTAACAAAACTACCACACAAAAGTCTCATGCAGGCACATTTCTGCATGTCTCCTCTTCTCTAATTTTTCTCTCCATATATTAAGAGGATGCTCCCCGTCTCTCCCTTCTTTCTCCCACCGCATATCTGATACTTCGTTGCCAATATTTTTAATGGCCCAACAGAGTCGACGCGAATCCTTCTCTGGTGCCCTAACGACCTCCAGCTCCATTGACCCCGAGGACAATGATCTCTCTTGGCCTTTTGGAGACCTTGAAGGCCTTGACAAGGACGATGTCCGTGAGACTGCCTATGAGGTCTTCTTCACCGCCTGCCGCTCCTCCCCTGGCTTCGGAGGTGGCCGCAATGCCATCAATTTTTATTCCAACCATCACCACCAACAGCATGATGGCGATGGAGCAGGAACTGGCTCACCGAGTAGTCGGATGGGAAGTGGTCCGGTGGTGGTGATGTCTCCGACGAGTCGGATTAAGAGATCTCTGGGAATGAAGATGCTGAAGAAGTCCCCTACAAGGAGGATGTCGGCTGTTGGAGGCGGAGGGGGTGGGTCGGCACCAGGATCACCGACTGGTCCTCTCAATCATGGAGGGACAAGTCCTGCCATGGGGTTTGCCACGGTTCCGATTTCTGGGAGGCCTCGGAGGCCGCTGACTTCCGCGGAGATAATGAGGGCGCAGATGAGAGTGACGGAGCATAGTGATAATAGGTTGAGGAAGACGATCATGAGGACTCTTGTTGGTCAAGTACGTACTGTATGTATTTCGTAATTATAATTTCATTACAAATTTGATGCAAATAAAATTCACATGTTTTTTATTCTTATTTTTCAATGTGGATATAACATTTTGTAGGTGCATGATTTAGTTGTTAATGATAAAAATAGATTGAGTGATTTCGGATACATATGCATGCATGTATCGTTTGTCTCAATTGTTTGGTTTTGGATGCATCATAGTTTTCGTCTTGATTTCATCAAATTCTTGAATTGCTGTTCTCTTCATTTTCACAGATGGGCAGGCGAGCAGAGACAATAATCCTGCCATTGGAACTCCTCCGCCACCTAAAACCGTCAGAATTTAATGACAGTCAGGAGTACCATCTCTGGCAAAGGCGTCAGCTCAAAATCCTGGAGGCTGGCCTTCTACTCCACCCTTCAATCCCGCTTGATAAATCAAGTCCTTATGCTATGCGGCTTCGTGAAATTATCCGTGCCAGCGAAACCAAGCCTATCGACACAGGCAAAAATTCTGATACAATGAGAACCTTATGCAACAGTGTTGTTTCGCTGTCTTGGCGAAGTGCCAATGGTACACCAACCGATGTATGCCACTGGGCTGATGGATTTCCACTCAACATTCACATATACGTTTCTCTTCTTCAATCAATATTTGATTTTAGGGATGAGACGTTAGTCCTTGATGAGGTTGACGAGCTTGTTGAGTTAATGAAAAAGACTTGGTCTACACTGGGAATCAATAGACCTGTACACAATCTGTGCTTGGCTTGGGTGCTTTTCCAGCAATACGTACGTACTTCGCAAGTAGAGCCGGATCTTCTTTATGCGACACATGCTATGTTATCAACAGAGGTGGCTAATGATGCAAAAAAACCAGACCGAGAGGCTATGTATGTGAAGCTTTTGTCTTCTATGTTGGCTTCAATGCAAGGGTGGGCAGAGAGGAGATTGCTTCACTATCATGACTATTTCCAGAGGGGAAATTTTGTCCTAATTGAGAATCTTTTACCTTTAGCATTATCAGCGTCAAAAATTTTGGGAGAAGACGTTACTATCACAGAAGGGATCGGGAAAGAGAAAGGAGACACACAAATAGTTGATTCATCTGGGGATCGTGTGGATCACTATATTCGAGCTTCTATAAAGAATGCATTTGCAAAGGTTACTGTTTCTATATGTCTCCCCTTTGCTTAGCTATCAGTTAAAACAGTTACTGTTTCTGTGCTACGATGTGTATCATGCCAAGTCTTTCTTGTTTGTTGATTGCAGATAATAGAAACTGGAAGTTATAAGAGTACAAGTCTGGAAGTGAAAGATGAAGCTAGCGAGGCTCTCCTGCAGTTAGCTAAAGAAGCTGAGGATTTGGCCCTGAGAGAAAGGGAGATTTTTAGTCCCATACTAAAGAAATGGCACTCAATTGCAGCTAGCATTGCTGCCGTAACGCTACACCAGTGCTATGGAGCAGTTTTGAAGCAATATCTTGCCGGGGTGTCGACCCTCAATAATGAGACTGTTTCGGTACTGCAGAGTGCCGGAAAACTTGAAAAGGTTTTGGTTCAAATGCTGGTTGAAGACTCTGCAGAGTGTGAAGACGGAGGCAAAACAATTGTACGAGAGATGGTTCCATACGAAGTTGATTCAGTCATTGTGAGGCTTATGAAAAAATGGATTGGAGAGAGGTTGAAAAGTGGGCAAGAATGCCTTAGCCGAGCCAAAGATTCTGAAGTGAGTTTCTTTAATTTCTTTGCTCAAATGAATACAGCATTTAAGCTTATATGGGTGTGAGAATTTGCATTTTTTATTGTCAAAGTTACTTGAGAGTAAAATGGTGAAATATATGTTTCAGACATGGAATCCTAAGTCGAAAAACGAGCCACATGCGACATCAGCTGCGGAGTTAATAAAAATAGCCAAGGAAGCTGTAGATGATTTCTTTGAAATTCCTGTTGGAATTACTGATGATCTGATTAATGATCTAGCCGAAGGCTTTGACAATCTCTTCAAAGATTACACCAACTTGGTAACAGCTTGCGGTAAGAAAGTAGCACCTTCTTTATTCTTAGTATTTATCAAAGAAAATTTATATTATTCTGTAACAACATTCTCCTAGGTTTTTTCAGCTTGGACTTGTTCCTTCAGGAGTAACTTTCTCTGAGGAAGTAAATTCTTAGAAGCAATATGCTATTATTCAATAACTCACTGATGACCTCAGAACATTTGACAGGCAACAAAGATTCATGTTATAGTTGATGCATGACTTTTCAGCAAAAAGAACAGGACTGGATAATATTGCTATATAAGTTCTTTCTTCATTGGAAGTAGATGAACATGCACCGCCGAGGCTGTCATAAATATATTTATAAGCATGTTCTATGTGTTTAACTGGCTTCAACTAAGCTGTTATTTTCTTTGATATGCTTTGCAGGATCAAAACAGAGCTATATTCCTACACTGCCTCCTCTGACCAGGTGCAATGGTGACTCAAAGTTCATTAAACTGTGGAAGAGAGCTGCTCCTTGCACTATTAACCCAGAATATATGCACCAAAGTGGTTTAAATGATGCTCACCATCCTCGGCCATCAACAAGCCGTGGAACACAACGGCTCTACATACGGCTCAACACTTTGTACTATCTTCAATCTCATCTCCACTCTCTAGAAAAGAACCTTGCTCTTGCCCCAAGAACCACTGCATCCCATGGTTATCATCGCAGGAATCACATCAATTCCTCTTCCTACTTTGACCTGGCCCTTGCATCCATTCAATCTGCCTGTCATCGTGTATCAGAAGTGGCTGCTTATCGTTTGATATTCCTCGACTCGAATTCTGTTTTTTATGATACTCTCTATGCCGCTGATGTAGAAAATGCAAGGATCAAGCCGGCACTGAGAATTCTCAAGCAGAACCTTAATTTGTTGACAGCAATTCTCACCGACCGCGCCCAACCTGTTGCAATGAGAGAAGTCATGAAGGCCTCTTTTGAGGCTTTTCTGATGGTTTTGCTTGCTGGTGGCTGCAGCCGCGTATTCTATCGATCTGATTATCCCATGATTGAGGAGGACTTTGAGAACTTGAAGCGCACAATTTGCACATGTGGTGAAGGATTGATGAACGAGGATGCAGTGGAAAAGGAGGCTGAGATTGTTGAAGGGGTGATAGCATTGATGGGTGATAGCACAGAGCAACTAATGGAAGATTTCAGTATCCTGACTTGTGAAGCCAGTGGTATAGGATCTGTGGGTTCAGGTCAAAAACTACCAATGCCACCAACAACAGGAAGATGGAATAGGGCAGATCCAAACACAATACTGCGGGTACTATGCCACAGGAATGATACAGCAGCAAATCAGTTCCTAAAGAAAACATTCCAGTTAGCAAAGAGAAGATAAAGAAAGCGATGGTTTTGAACTCTTCTACGTTTCAGGCAAAGAGTGTTGTAGTTTTGGATGCATTGATCTAGTATATGACGAATTCTAGCCATGAAACCAAAACAGACACTTCAAATTGCAAAGGTGATGGAGCTCATTGTATGCATTGGATTTGATTTATGTTAAAATTCCATATCAAGATCCTCTCGGGGATTGAGGTAGTACGTTTCTATAAACATTTTAGCTGTAGGAACTGTTGGTGCTTGTGTGATGGAGAAAAGAAAAATATTAAGCAGGTTTCTATTGTCTCTTCTTTTTTACAACATCCCCACCCCCTAAATCTCTCTTTTAATTTAACGTGCTATGTTTGAGCTTTGAAGGAGAGATATAGAAAAGGAAAAGATCTTCTCAAATTGCTTTTAATTAAGCTGATAGACTTGTCTTTATAATTCCTCATTGAAGAATAATTCTGCAGACTTTTTCTAGCTTCACAGAGCTTTCCAAGAACTGCTTATATGTTTCAAACTTCCAGACATGTTATATTACGAGATGCCATTCCTTCACTGGGATGAGATTTTCTTAATTAAGCTGTTGCTTAAGATAAACAGTTGCAAGTCTTCAACTTTAACTATATCCATTTCTTTTCCATTCGGTAAATAAAGAGTAAACATGACAGTTTTATTTCTCCCTCAAAAGGTGAAGAAAATGCAGCGTACAAGTATTAAACCACCATTTATCCCAAACTAGTTCCACTCCAAAATAGGTTGTTGGTTGCACTGTTCAAGTTACAGAAGATGAACTTGAAAGAAAAACTTGATTGAAGAAGAAGAATCTAAATACTTTTTATTGAGAATACTCTTAAATAGAGATAGAGTTTTAATTGGAAACAAAGATGATGTAGCGGAAGCTTTATCGAGAAAAACCTGTGTAAAATGATTGGAAACAACCTACTAAAGTTCCATTGATTTGCGCACAAATACCGAAAAATTAGGCTTCAATTTGTTGATTCAAGAAGAATTCTGAAATTGAGACAATTAGAGAAAACTCTAAATTTTATGAATCAAAAACTGCCTGACCAATTCGGCCTTCATCATTATTTAAAGGAAAACAAATCCTAAACCTAATCGTATTCCTTGGAAAGCAAGAAAACGACCTAAAAACAGAAATTTACCAAAAAAGGAAAAAATGAAATTAAAGCAAAAACTAATTCTAATGAGAATCCTAAACACTCCAGAATTGACGGAAGTCAATATGGGATTGGGAAACTCAATTTATTGCGAAAATAAAACTTTTCATAAATAGTAAAAACACTAATTTCAAGGCCTAAACGACGGAATTTGCCTAAAAAAGGACGTGCTTACGCAGCGAAGCTCGTAATAGTTCCGGAAACGTCGAAATGCATCAACTATCAAAATTTCAAATTATTCCGATTCCGTCACTCGGATTTGATCTTACTTGGATTGTTTCAAATCCCACCCCTCTAAATAATCTAATGCTAGCTGATCCACTGTTGCATCAAAAGACTATTCAAAATTCAAAACTTGCATAACAAACAAATCAAATATAATCAAGTGTTTTATTCCTTAAAACTTGGTCTTCAAATAGAGAGCTTCATTGACGAAATCCAAACAACAGCAAGGTCTCCTGGTCTTCTGCGGTTTTCTTTCAACATAGGCTATTGAGTGAGGGAGCTTACCTGCAATGGTCTTCAACTTGTAACCTAATCTCCGATTTCAGCTTTGATTTCTATGCAGGCTTTTCTTCTGCGCGTTTCATTCATGTGTAGAAACTTGGTTAGGTTCCCTCAATCTCATCCTCTTTAATTCTTTAGCCAGTACTTCCATTGAATCCGAAACTTCAGCCTTGTAAACATAAAACCTAATCACGACCAAGAAGAAAATGAAGTTAAGGAAGTTTAGTACTGCGAAGAAGGCGTAATAATAGTCCAGGTGAGAAGCATTTAGGTTATTCAAAATCCACCCTCGGTGACCGTGCCTCTTGGTGATATGAGAAACTGTGGAAAGAAGAAAACTACTAATGAAGTTTCCAACGCCAAAACTAGTTGTTGAATAAGAAGTGCCAAGACTTTTCATGCTTTCAGGTGCCTGGTCATAGAAGAACTCGAGTTTGGCCACCTCTAAAAATGCATCAGCCGTTCCCATGAGCACAAATTGAGGAAGCAAAATGAATATCGTCGAAGGGACTTGGCCTCCCTCTTCAACTAAGCCATGTTGTCTGGCCACACTCAGCCTGTGTCTTTCAATCAATGATGCAATTATCATGATTATGATGTGAAAAACAAGGCCTATTCCCATTCTCTGTAGAAGAGTGATTCCTCTGGGATTCTTTGTCCACGTACGAGCAATACGAACAAAGAACCTGTCATATAGCACAACACAAACAAGCATTGACAGAGTCACGAATCCAGCTAAACTTGCTGGGGGGACTTCGAAGCTGCCAATTTGTCTATCAAGAGTGGTGCCTTGCTTGACAAAAAGAGTATTTATCTGAGCAATCATTGTGCTTGGGATGAACGTGGCAATCAGTATCGGAATCATTCTCAACATCTGTTTTGTCTCCTCTACTTGAGTAACTGAGCAAAGCATCCATGGATCAGCTGGCCCTGTTTTCACTGCAGCTTTATTCAGGAACCTGCATTCATGCTGCACAAGTTCAGGCATACTACTAGGCCAAGCCAAGTATGTAAATTACTATCCTTGTATCTAAACCTGATGCTGGAAGAAAAGAAAAGAAAAAACACACGCAGTGCAACTGTTGCAAACCTTAAGGTTGGCGTAGAATCAATCCTGAACTTCCCGGCCTTCGCATATTCTTCCGAGTCAAGCTCATGGAGTTCTTTAGGGTCATTAGGGACTGAAACCTTCCATTTGCGCAGGGCTGCCACGATGACCTTAGCCATCCTTGTAAATGGGCTTCCTGCAGGCTGCCTGTGCCTATAAAATGGCGTGCCGGCTAAGAATATAGCAACCGATATCGCAAGTCCTAGAGTTGGAAGCCCGAACCCTAATGCCCATCCCACGTTGTCTTGTATGTACACAAGTACAGTGTTAGCAAAGAGCGTTCCAAAGAAGATGCTGAACATCCACCAGTTGAAGAAGGATAGCTTATAAGCCTTCTCCTCGGGATGGAAATCATCAAATTGCTCGGCACCCATCGTCGAGATGTTTGGCTTCGTTCCACCAGTTCCAATAGCTAGCGTGTAGAGGGCTCCGAAGAACACTGCTAGCTGTAATGTGGAGGGCTCTTTACAGCTGTCCACGGCGGCGTTCGTGCAGATAGGTGGTCTTAGTGCAGCAAGGGAAACTGATAATGTTAGCAGAGACATCCCCTGCAATCATGTCAGATTCCTTCATCAATATTTTCACAACTGTAGTAAAAATCAATTCATCAGTCGTTCATGCACAGACAAATGACGAATGATGAACCAACGCCAGATCGCTCCAACCATTTACTATTCAAATGTTGTCCAAAAACTACGTTGTCTCAGGAATTGTTCCACCTGAGACATTTTTTTTACCGCAGTTTATACATGTCGCCATTGAACAGCTTCCATTAAAACAAATATATTAAAAAGATAGGAGAAAGAAAAAGACAGTGAAACTTTAATGATAATATCTATAAAAAAAATCTCAATGAAAGGAATTCAACAACACACATAAAATTATCAATAGTGACCTTCTAAGTGGACCATACTTATACTGTAAAGAGAGAAAATGACTCACTTGTTTTTGACGTCAACTATAACTCATTCTTTATTGTAATTGAATTTATATAACTCATTCTTTATTGTAATTGAATTTATCTCATCATGATCTTCTTAATGATATCATAATCGAAGTTCGGTATATTCGAAGCTCTTTCTTCTCATCCCTTTCATTCTCATTTAATATTTTCTTATTAGATGTAATAGCAACAAATTATAAAAGTCGGGTGATATATAATACGAAATGTATTATTTCAGTCATTTTCTAACACTGTTATTTTATCAATATTTTTTTTATAAAAAAACAGAAATAGTTAAAATTAAATAACATGATGCGAAACAGATATGAATTGAACAATAGGATGGGGATATTTGAGATGAAGCATGAAGAGCTTCTGGTTTTTCGGGCGAGATGAAGCAGGAAATTGAACCGGAAGCAGTGCATGCGCACGATAGAGAAAGCTATATATAAATGGCAGCATGCATGCATACCGTAAGATAGATAATCGATGCAGTGACGAAGGTCCAGTAACGGCCAAGATGTGCATCAGCAACATAGGCACCCAAGATGGGAGTCAACCATATGGTGCCGACCCAATTCGTCACATTGTTCGATGATTTCACTGTGCCTTGATGGAGCTTTTTTGTCAAGTACACTACAAGGTTGCTTGATATCCCATAGTATGCCATTCGTTCGAAAACCTCGTACACTACAAAAAAAATAATTAAACGGTACTTTCAAACGTAATTAATTAACAAAATAGGAAGAAAAATACCAGTTCTAGATAAGTTTTCAGAGAAGAGAATAATGGATTTGCTTGTTATTTGTAATGGGAAGGAGAAAATATCCCGACTAAATTAATGAACATGTATGATTCTTTTCTTGATCTTCATTTTGCTGTAAAAATAGTCATTATTTTCATGGTTTTATATTGCTAGTTAAAGAGACTTGTTCATTTTCTTTACTCTTTAAATTTAAATTCGAGGATCAATATTTATGAGAATTGATTTTTTGAACAAAACAAATTATCAAGCCAATATGAAACATGTATTTTTAATATCATCCAGCTTGAAAATGTTAATTATGAGTAAATAACTTGCATGTATAGTTAATTTAGTTAAAAAATTGACTTGGTGGTTAAAGAATCAAGATTTTTATATATATATTCAAACCTCTAACCAAGTAATTTAATAAAAATATGTTTATGTATAAATTTATCTCTTAAAAGTGTAATTTTATCGAATCCTTTTGTTCTAATATAATTAATCTATCATTAATTGAATTAGCTAAAACTGTATTTATACATATATAGTTTTAATATATGCATGAGAAAGCCTAGAAATAAGGACGTGTATTGATTCGACTGTAATTAAGGGATCCTATAAGCAAGCTTGTATGAAGAGCTCCCATGGAGAAGCAGCAGCCACCAGCCGGGACGAGCAATAAAAGATAGGGCAGACAGATGGGCTCATTTCAGTAATACGAGATCCCTGACCCAACCTAACATGGCATACCCCGAAGCTGGTGACTCTAAGAGCGGCATTCAATTTGTGGACCAAAAATATTGGTGCAGGAAGATTAGAACTGAAGTAGCTGAGGGGTGCTTCTTGCAAGCGCTGCACATGATCAAAATATGATTATATTAACCCTTCTCAGAATATTTATTGACTCCTGGCTTTGTGCTTGTTTTCTACATTCATTCGATACTAAACATACAAAACTTCGCTAGACTGGAAAAGACAGAAAACCAAGAGCACTTGAAAGGACAAACAGTAGCCAGAATGAATATATATATATATATATAGTACCTACTTATAATCTATGATCATTAGGCCCATTCATAATGTGATATGTTCATAAATGAAGCTGCAATGAATTAGAAAACTAGTGTCCTGCTAGATTGACATCAAAGCAAACCAGTCCTCCTGGTGGAGCTGGATAAATCTATAATCGAAGAATAACATGCTGAGAATCAAGGAGTCATTGCCGGGACATACTGTCTTTCCATGGCATGCACGATGGTTTGAAGAAAAAGAGGAGGAGGAGGAGTTCAGCCAACTGGCAAACAGCTTCCAAGTTTGAAGGAACACAGCTCAAAACAGCGAAAGTCCTAGAATATTTGCAGACTAGTGGGGTAGCAGGTCGTTAATGAATACCCTAGCTTGTCCTGTAAATTTGGAAAATTAATAGAGATCGAGTAGAGAAGATAAATTACCAACAACAAAGGAGCAAGCTCTCCATCCACCACTCTTCGATCTACGAACAGGCTTTCCCGTGAGATCCACAGTCCCATCTTGTGTGTAATCATCGAGCTCGTTTTCCATAGCCAACTTGCTGCAACCACTTTTCTTTTCTTTTCGAGCTTAACTATGCTCGCCCTCAAACCGCTTCTCGCTACCACTATATCTGATGCCAGCCCTTTAAAACTTTAATTTACCACTTTGCCATTATCATTTCTCTTTTAGCTTTAGTCGTATATAGTTTATGGTATAAATTAAGGCCTCGCCGGTGGAGCCACACCGTGAGTATAAATGCAGCCACCGAACAGTTTGCTATGATATATCAACATCTTGGAGCGTCAGCAGAAGGTGATTAAGTACTTGTAAGGTTAATTTGGTGTGCATCTTCGCTCGGGAAAATGCTTCTTGAAGGTCAAGCTGAAGATATTTTCTTCTTCGCGTTGCCATTTCATATGTACACGCACACGGCAGCTAAAATATAAAAGAAGCTGTGGCCGTTTCACTAGCCTTTTGACGTGTATTAAATTAGATTATGACAGTAAAATTATAATTTTATATGCACATGTTATTTAGACTGCAAGTGTATTATTTTTTTTATAAAAATATTTTGTTTTTTTGTTTTTTAGGAAAATTTAATAATTTTAATTATTTGAGAAATAATATTGATAATAATTTTAATTGTTATAATTATGATAATGATAGTAACATAGAGATGAATTTTTAATAAAAAAAATTTTGTAAATAGAAATTTAATTATTTATTTTTGTTATTTGATTATTGTAGGTGTTTTCACAATGTTTAATTTAAATTGGATTATAAAATGAATTAATTCTAACACAGTAAATTTAATAATTCAAGTATTCAAATTTTTGTATTTTATAATGATAATTTATGTTGGTGATTTTGTTGAAATCTACTAAACAAATAAATTTATATCAATTTAAAATTCATATATTTTATAAGAAATTTACTCTTCACAAGAATTATATATAAATTTATTATTTTTTTTAAATTTATATTATAATAAAAAAATATTATTTAATTAATATATTTTATATTGAAAAAATTATAATTCTAATAGGTTCATGGCTAGTGTATATATATAGATATAGATATAGATATATACATACATGTGGAGGAGTTGGTTGAGAGGAGTAGGTGTTAAGTGAAAAAAAACACAGCGAGACAGGTTGCATTCCTAACATCACCGTATGCCCTTTTATTTATTTATTTATTAAGAATATTGTAAATAATTATTTAAAATTAAATTCAATTAAATTCAAATAGAAAAAAATAAATAAAAGGAGACACTAATACATCTTATCCATGTACAAAAGGATAAATACAAGCAACCTGTCTCGCTGTGTTTTATTTTCTTCCAGTGAAAGAATATGAATTTAATATTATGAGTTTTATTTCATTTTATTTTATTTTATTAGCTACAATCTGAGACTTGTTTAGGCTTAATTAATAGCTTGTTTTCAGCTAGAATCCAATACTTGTTTGGATTAAGTTATAGGCTTTTCAGTTTATGATTTTTGGTCAATTTTGGGTTAACCTCATATAAATCCTCATAAGAGATCCATTAAGTTAAATTTTCAAGAACTATATAAACTCATGTAAACTAAATTTTGGTAGCCTTGATGATTATCACTTCTGAATTTTTTAATTTTAACGTGTAAGAGTGATTCATGTATTCTTCAATTCTTGAATAAACTGAATCTATCTTATCGAAGATTAGCTGATTTCATGGTGTTATCCTACTCATTTCAATAATATTTATATTTTAGAATAAATTTTTATTGTATCACATTCCTGTTAGATCTATTTTAATTATATGAGAATATATTTCAATTTTTATTATGGATTGTATAATCATGAGTTTTGCATTGATTACTCTTATAAAATTTCTCTTTTGATTTTAACCTCGTACTTTGTTAGTTTTTTTCAGGGAATCTCAAACTTGATTGCTCGTACTAAAGAATGTTTGACCTTTTGTTCTTGCTCCTGTACCACGGTAGCTGGCATGGATTTGTGCGAGCCATGGGCTAAAAAATCGGAGGAAACAGTAGCAAAGTTAGTGTTACTATGCGTTAATGTGTTTTATACATATTTTTATTTGTTTAAATCCATGTTCAAAACAAAAATTCATGGCATTGTAATGACTTAGTAATTAAACACTAAATCTTAATATATATGGTTTAACAGGAATTTAAATCCAGTATCATTAGTTTAACCAAGCACTGAATTCAAATATATATATATATATATATATATATATATATATATATAGGTTTGATGAGCTCATAAATTCAAAATATATTTATTTTAAGTATAAAAGGGTCTTTAAATTAATTATTTATTATAGATTTAACTTGAAATTATTATTTTGCCTCTAGAATTACCACAATTTAGCTCTCGGTATTGAGAGTGTTCTGGTTTTTCAATGTTTATTGTGCAATGAAAGTATTTATTTATCTCTGGAAGCTGACAAAAAGATAAAGGATGATGGAGAATATTTGTTATTTTTCACATATTTATGCACAGTATAATTACTTTCATACCCTCAAAAAAGACAAAAATAAATGTATGTGTCTAGGGGCATGATGGTAATTTCATGCATGTGTTTTTTTGTGGTTATCTATGGGGTTCAAGGATGTTTAGGCAATTCTATATTTTTTATTGTTATTATTTTGAATTTACTGTAAGCACATTTTACGGACGTACCATTAGTTTTTCACGTCACGTGCCTCTCAAGTGACGCGTGTCGTGCAACGGTGGGTGGTGTAAAATCTTCTTAGATTTCTATCATAGCTATCTCTTAATTCAGTAAATTTATTTTAAATCAAACACAAAATTCAATAGATCTACATTTATTCTCTTTGGCATTGTATAAATATGTTTAAAGGTATAATCCATTTGACCAAAAGTACTTTTTTTAGACTTTGAATCCAAGTTTGTCATACCAAACCTATCCTAGAAAAATTGATTAGATAGCACCAATATCATAGTAATCATAAGATAAATAAAAAATATCAAGCAATTTACCTTAGATAGGGTGTATTAGGAGTGTCGCAACTTTTTCTTTACGCTATCAGTTTCTTGCCCTTATAATTTCTAAAAGATCAGTTAGGTTTTCTAGTAAACTGTAATATTAGGTGACGACTTTATTTTTCACAAAATAAAAAATAAACCAACATGAATGCCTGCATTCGAGGAGGGTCACTGTGACGCCACACTCTTGTGAGGTTGCGACGTAGGTGATATATGATTCAAATCTTATTTTGCCATATTTATCAAATAATTTTAAGGGTTTTTATATGGATTATATAGCATGAAAGAAATTTCATTGTATTTTAATATTCTTACTTATTGACAGAAAAAAATAAAGTCATTATACTTCTTAAATTAAAGTTTATAATGTAAAACTTTAATTGGTTTTAATCAATATTATAACAAATAAATATACTGTAAGAAACATTTTCTTCCAATTCTTTTTTTATTAAGAAATTTATCTTGATTTCTCGAATGATTTTTTACATGAACATGTAGCACTCGAGACACCTGCTTTGGTATTGTCGTGTAATATTTTGTAGCATAATATTGTTTTATGGGGTAAAAATAGAGTTTGACGACTGATCACTGTGTTAGGCTAATAGATATTTAAATCAATAGGTACTGTAACATACCAGAATATTATAAAATAATATATTTATTTGTATTAAATGATACATAGCTTCTTAAATTTAATTGACATGTGTACATTTTTTATGAGAGTGATTATTAATTTTAGAAACTAATAAAATATATTTTTAAAACTAGGAATACCAAGCATGCACTAATTAATGATCTCTTACACATGTGATCCCAAACTTTAATTGCATGTAAGTTAAATTGGTTAAATAATTTTTTTTGTAAATCAAAATAATACCATTATTTTTTTGAAGTTAATCATGTTTTTTTCATTTATATGAGTGTCCGGGTCAACTTGTACACATCTTGACTACTCTCATGAGTTATGGAGTTAACAATCATATAAATCTCTTGTAACAATCATATTAACAACTATAGAGCTCAAATCCGAGACCACATGGAGAGCAAATCTCTTAGTCTCAAACTCTTACCACTGGATCATCTATAATATGGTTAACTTAATCAAGTTTTGATAGAACCAGGGTTGTCAATTCTGTTATGTTTTGCCCGAAATGACCAATACATTTTGTTCTAATTAAAAAAATAAAACAAACTAGAGCAAATTTTATCTCGCTTAGAATCTCGTCCTGTTCTAGAAATTTCGTTCATATTTCGTCCATAACATTCCGGTTTCATTATGCCAATTCCGTTTGACCGAATATAATTTTTTTCAAATAATGAAAAATTTTACAATATCAATTATATCTTTTAATTCAATCGTTAGAATGAGATAAAATTTTACGAGAATTCTCTCAATATATTTATATATATTATGTTAAAATTTCAGAACAATTAGATAATATAATTATTTGTGATATTGATGATGATATTCTTGTAATATTATACAAGTTCATAATTTTGTTCAAAAAAATTATTTTATTGTGTTTTTTTTTTAGATTTTTTTTTCAATTTCATCATTCAACAATGAGTTTATTATAAATTGAACCTTATAATTTAATTTAATTTGCTTTATATAAGGTTATCATGGTTAAACATTTGAAAGGTTAATCTAGATTTACCTTAGTTGATTCAATATATCGTTATTTCAATATATTTTTAAGATGTCAACTTAATTGTTTTAGTTAAATTATATTTTATTAATTTTCCATCTTATCTTTAAGCTCATCAAATTGACTGAGTTATATTATTTTAATTCTTATTTTATTATTTATATTTAAAATTTAATTACATAATTTTAAATAATTTTATTTTTATATTTAAACTAATTTTTTTATTAAATTAATATATTTAAGTATATATATATATATATATATACCAGTATCAACCGAAATTAACGACCTCAAAGACAACACGTCTTTCCTGTTCTGACACAGACAACGTTGAATGGACATGGTAACAGGAGGAAGGGTCCGGCATCTAGCTTGAGAGAGAAAAGGGTAAAACATTGGTGGCTTATTTTTCGTAACTGTTTGATATTATTTTTTTAAAAAATAAAAAAAATTGATTTTTTTTATTTGTTTATATTTTTAAATTATTTTAATATATTTTTAAATAAAAAATACTTTTAAAGAAGATATTAACCACACAAAATCTTAACCACGACAGCAACTGGATCGGCGTAACTGTAAATATAAAATTGGTAGCCGCCTTTCCTGACGAATATAAGCGTCGAAGAGAGAAAAACAGAGAAAGAAGACGGTGGGAACCAAACAAAATTCCTATGGAGTGTTTTACGTTGTGATTTAAAAATATATTTGAAAAAAAAAAAAAAATATTTTAAATTAAATTTTTTTAGTATTTTTATATTATTTTTATGTATTGATATTAAAAATAATTCTTTTTTTAAAACAATATTATTTTAATATATTTTTAAATAAAAAATATTTTAAAAAACAATATCAATAATACTATGAAATCTAGCCATAATTAATTTTAATTCCATAAATAGAGTAAGACACGCCCACGCTTAAAGAAAACAGATTTTTTCTATACAAATAATATAATAGTAAATTCTATTAATTTTTTTATTACAACGGTGATAAGATTATAATTATTTTTTTATTACTAGAAAACATGTTTTTCTTATATATTTACTTCGCATTTTTATTATTTTATATTTGGCTAACTTATCTCTATTTTTTTTCTTACCACAATCATGAATTACCCTTTAGAGCTTCGTAACTTTGCATATGTTGGTCTTAAATTATATTTTTTATAGTTCAATAGCCAAAGGTATTTTAAAATTAAATATATTTTGGGTGGTTGAATTTGCTTTACCCTTTTTTTATAATTTGATTTTTTATAAAAAAAAAATTTATATTTTTTTTATTTTACCCGAGGGGTTTGAATTAGCCCCTTCTCATCGTATTTTGCTAGAGATAAAAGAAAAGATAAGTAATCTCTCTTTTTAGAGTTATCGCCCGCTAAAAAGAATATTCTTGTGATAAGTCCTATTCTTTATAAAAAAAATATATAGATTATTTGGATGTACTGATAAGAAATAATCTTGAAATTAATATTATTTTTTACAGTTAAAATAAATATTCATTTCTACCTTTATTTAAAATAATAATCTTGTATGGAAATGTTATACTATATTTTCAGGCGAGAACCAAGGCCCTCATGACTTAGTGATGAGTGATGACTCACCAATTCTGTGTACTCAAAGCGTCACTCAAATCTGTTGTTTAAAAGCGTTTAAAATTGATTTTAAAAATATTTTTAATTTAAAAATATATTAAAATAATATTTTAACTTTTTTTAAAAATACTTTTTAAACACCTTCCAACCACTTTAAAACCTGAAAAGGAAACAGCCACTCAGCTCAGCTGGCCGTGTCTGAGTGCCCTATCCTCCGAACTATATTAATAGCATATTCTTATTTTTTTAATTAAAATAATATATATTTTTTTATTTTTTAAAAATTATTTCTTTATATCAATCTAATAAAATAATTTGAAAATATTAAAAAAATATTTTTTTGAAAAAAAACACACAACGTGTCGAAAGATCAAAGCTTTCTCTCCACCATACCACTGCTTATCTCACTGAGACCAGACAAAAAGAGAAGGAAAATACTCGTTTGATCACCGCTTCATCTTTCAAATGGAAGAGAACAAAAATACAATAATCAACCGCCTGGTGGCCGTGAAGCGCAAGTCCGGCAAGAGCTGCAGTCAGATAGCAGAGCAAACTGGTCTGACAAATGTGTATGTGGCCCAGTTACTAAGACGTCAGGCTCAACTTAACCCTGACACTGCCCCAAAGCTACGGGCAGCCTTACCTGAGCTGCCTGAGGACCTGCTTCAGGAAATGATGAGACCTCCCATGAGGTCCTATGACCCCAACTTGATTCAAGAACCTTGTGTTTACAGGTGGGTTTTCGCTCTGTTTCTCAAAGATTCCAGCTTTGTCCTTTTTGCGTCAAGGTATGACAATTGCTGAGATGTTGAAATTTTTTGTATGTAGGCTGAATGAAGCAGTGATGCATTTTGGTGAGAGTATAAAGGAAATTATCAATGAAGAGTTTGGTGATGGCATGTAAGTTTAGTACTTTTCTTGTCTGTTTAAATTACTTATGAAGTTGCTATTTCTTTCAAGTTTTGTTTTTGTGCTGATGTGATGAATTAAATTTACAGAATCAGCTTTACAATAATTTTGTCAACCTGAAACTCAATTTCTATTAA
Organism: Salix dunnii; assembly: GCA_015731905.1. NCBI lineage: Eukaryota > Viridiplantae > Streptophyta > Magnoliopsida > Malpighiales > Salicaceae > Salix > Salix dunnii. Next base: position 3,425,091 of record CM027668.1, on the reverse strand, counting down.
TTCAATCTGGGCGAGTAGACATTGGTGTTCTGCACTGGACTTGCTTGGCTTCCAAGTCCTGTATATATGAATTGAAACTGGATCCCATTACTTTTATAACTATAATGAAATGCGTTCCGCAACCATTTAAGTGCAAAACTTGTACTTCTCTTGTCATGCCTGTGCTTCTACAGATTTTGCAGCTCAGAACTTAGTCTGAAATGTTGTTGCTTATAGTAGCATTTTATTTTCTGTAGCTGAAATGGACATTCAATTGTAAATATTTTTTGTCAGCTATTACGAGGAAGCAGTGAGCATATAAACGATGAAATCTTATCATCAAGAGTGATTCAGTATGATGTTTTGCTAGTTTGAGCACTTGAGTAGTTGGATTTATTAAATTGAAAACTCAATATAATAAGACATGTAGTTGAGAGCTGAACAACTGGAGGTTTTTTTATCTTTTTCCCTCTAGATGTCAAAAGTTCAACAATCAGGGTTTGTATTTCCTTTATTTTCTTATGAACAGTCAAATCAAGCATGCAGTGGATCCATTGCTTTTGTCTTTTCTTAAAATGTTGTCTACTATACTGTTGTGATAAGTGTCCAAGATGTTGGTGCATCCTGATTGATATCGTTGCCTGGCCAAACTGTGGGAAAACTACTGTGTGTTTTTGATACATACAGTCTCACACAGTCCATAAAAGAAAAATGAAAAGAGGTTGACTTGAAATTCACAGTTTTTCGGTGGTTAAGGCTAGATAAACAAAGTTCATGTTATTTGATTGTCGAGTATCAACTTAATTCGTATACTCACTTGCTGTCTACTCTTTTGGTCAGCATGTCAGCTATAGATTTCTACTGCTCTGTTGACAAAGTGAAAGGTGTAGATGGTAAGGATCGTGTGGTTGTGACATTTGATGGGAAGTATCTGCCTTATACTGAGCAGGTTCATGGTCTACTACTTCAATGACTGCCTCCTTTTCTTTTCTTTTTCCTAATTATTTGGGCTGATATTGCTTATGACTAAGAAACAATTCTGGACGGGTGCAAATTTTACCATGATCCATGTTTGTTCTAGAGTCATGAATACTTGAAGAATTTTCTTCTTACTGTATTTGTGGAGATACATTCATATGATATCATATTTTCATAATATGATATGGTTTGAGCTACTTATCTGATGTGAAGTGTAATTTTAGTTATTCTGGCGGATTACCAGGATATTGTTATTTAGGGCTGCTTTTAATTAATCTGGTGTCCGGCAGAAACGTTTTGTGTGAGCAAATTATGGTATGTTAGCAACTATTTTGGAAGAAATTGGGATGTCATTACTGCTATGAATAGTAGATGGAGTACTGTAGCAAGGTGAACATTCACGGAGAATGAGAAGCACTTAAAGAAACTGAGAAGAGACGAAACACTCTTAGGCTGCAGCAGTCAAACTAACCAAGAAACATATAATTTCATATTTCAGGTATGAATATGTGCTGCTTTTAGGAACCAAAAGCTTAGTGGTTCTAAGCCAAGCAAGAAATAGAAGCCACGTAGAAAAAAGGAAATCCTGAGACGTAACTAGGAGAAAGCTCCTAAATACAGCTATAATTTCCTACTTAAATTATAAACAAATATTCTGAATAGAATTAAAATTTCTGAATTAGAAAAATTCTCAAATAGAATGGATTTAGAAGAAAAACTAAACTTATTAAGAATCAAATTAAAAGCATTCATTTCGCATTCGTCCCGGTTGCATCACATAGTTATCTTTTGCCGACCCTCTCTCTGATTTAGAGGTTTAATTTCTATTTGATTTGGTTAGAATTTTTAAAGAAATGAGCATTGTCATAAACAATCAAGTAAAATGAAAATTTTTATGTTCTAAAATTATAAACACTATAGATGCCAGATGCAATTTGAAAGGGTATTAAGCTTAAAGTACCAGGTGCTATTGAAAATCTCAATATTGTTACGCAACGAGAATAATATCATGCCATCACCAATACGAAGATAATGAGTAGAGTACAAAAGAAAACAGCAGGAAAAGAAATTGTGCTTTACTTGAACTGATACATGATTGCGCAGTACATCTCAAATGCTTTCTGTTATTCTGCTGCTGTAGGATCATGTTGTTCTATAAACAGGATTGCGGGCATTTAAAGCTATGAACTTTACATACAATTTATTCTGTAGTTTTCCTCATTGAAGGTTATTCAAACACAGCTTTGAAGTTCTTGTATTTATGCTTACAGAAGTCAGAGCATATGGTTTCAAGACCAAGGCCTCATTGAAGTTGCTGAATCAGGATGTGGACACGGGAACCGCTTGTAATAAGGACTCAGGATTTCCTGGGGGCTTTGTTAAATTACTTGGATATGGATTTTATTGATAATCAATATAAAGGGTCATGATCGAGAACTGTACTGTCACTTAAATCCTTAATGTTTCTTGTTCTAATGTATGCTGTGCATTGGAATGATAGAAGGTGGCCAAACATTTTATTAGCTTCGCATGTCTTGCCCAAATCTACGGGAAAATTATTTTGCAGCTGTGATTCAAGTTTTTGGCCAGATGTAGAATAGACAGATCAAAATCCAGAATCCACCATGTTTTAGTCACACCATGGAACCAAATACAGGAAACACAAACGATCTTACCATGAACTGAGTAGAGAGCATGTAGGCACGAGAGAATATGAAAGGAAATTGCTGTGGGACAAATATATAAGTCTGTTTAAATATATTGTAGAGGATGTTTTTAAAAATATTTTTTGTTTAGAAATATATTAAAATGATATTTAAAAAAAATAATTATTTTTGACATAAATGGTTGAGGTTGTTTTTAAAAATATTTTTTTGTTCAAAAATGCATTAAAAAGATTTTTTTTATTTTTTTAAATTATTTTTAATATCAGCACATTAAAATTATCTAAAAACACTATTTTTTTTTAATTTAAAATAAAAAATAAAAAGTATTTTTTTTCAAAAATATATTTAAAACGCAACGTCAAAATGTTTTTTATCAGTTAAAAAACGAGACAAAACAACGTCCTTTTTACCTTGGTTCAAATTTTAGTCTGATTCGGATTTTTTTAGCTAAATACCGGCTAAAACGTATTAGTTTTATTTCAGCCAAATAATGTTTTTTAAAAATAATGAATAATTTTATAATATCAATCATATCTCTTAATCAAACTGTTAGAGTAAGATGAAATGTTACGATGAGTCCCTTGACATATTTATATATATTATGTTAAAATTTCAGAGCAATCAAGGAATGTAATGACCTTGCGAGATTGATGATGATATTCTCGTAATATTATATATGTTCATAATTTTGTTCAGAAAAAATTATTTTATTTTGTTTGTTTAGATTAAATTGCAAAATTTTGAATAATTTTATTTTTAAATTTATACTAAATCTTTTTTAAATTAATATATTTAATTATATATATAGATATATACACACGTAAATAATACAATCCTAAAATAAGATGCAGAAATTATCCAAATCCAAAATATTTTATCCCAATTAAAAAAACGATTCAACTTTGTTCTAGATGCTCTCAATTTCACATGATCCGGCAGCTGATGGCCTCCGAGACACGGCAGTAAAATTATGAACTTGGCGCCTTTTTTAGGCCTTATTTTTTCGCACATTTAGCTAATTGTTCTCAAAGCAAAAATATTGAAAGCATCGACTGCGTATGTACTCTAGGCCCAAGCCCAAACTAAATGTCTCTAACTCAAGTCCTCTAGGCCCAAATCGGAGAAACCCAGAGATGTTAAAGAATAAAGATAAAACCTTCAACTGCCATTATCATCTCTTAAACCCTCATTTCTCTCTCTCTCTTATCAAAATGGCCCCAGCCCTAGTTCGTTCCCTCGCCACTCGCCAGCTCAGTCTTTGCGTCCTCCTCCCCAAACGCCTCCTCTCCACCTTCTCCATAACCCATCCTCCTTCCCTTCCTACTGTTCTTCCATGGCGCCAATCTCTACCCTCACTCTCTCACGCTCTCCAATCCATCAACAAAACCACTAACCCCACCCGCTTCACTGCCATTCGATGCCGGGTCAACCGAGCTGGAAACTCGGGTTACTCGCCCTTGAACTCAGGGTCAAACTTTAGTGACCGGCCACCCAATGAGATGGCCCCGCTTTTCCCTGGTTGTGATTATGAGCACTGGCTTATTGTTATGGATAAACCTGGTGGTGAGGGGGCTACCAAACAGCAAATGATTGATTGCTATATTCAAACACTTTCTAAAGTTGTTGGCAGGTAAAATGGGTCTCGTTTTTTTATTAGAAAGTTTGATCCATGCTGTTTTCTTGATTGCTTATGTTTTAAATATATTCTTTTTGTTATTAGTGAGGAAGAAGCAAAAAAAAAGATTTATAATGTTTCATGTGAGAGGTATTTTGGGTTTGGATGCGAGATTGATGAGGAAACCTCTAACAAGCTTGAAGGTCTGTTCATTTTTTAAGTCAATTCAATTCAAAAGTTGAATTTACAACGCCTTTCCCACTTGGATTACTTTTTAATTTCTTTGCTAACAGGTTTGCCTGGTGTTCTCTTTGTCCTCCCGGATTCTTATGTTGACCCGGAATACAAAGACTATGGTGGTAAGATTTTGTACTTCTTTCAAAGAGTGCTGCTAATTTGCTTTGTTTCGGACTCATCTAGAACTTCAGTGGTTAAGATAACCCTGTGCGTGTTGTTCTTTAACTCTGTGCGTGTGGATGTAATATATTTTATGCATGTGCTTCAATGGAGATTTTGGCAGAGATGTGGTGCTGAAGCTTTCGATAGGAAGAAACAATGGTGATGTTATGGTTTTTTATTCTACTTTAATGCACAGTCCATCTTGGCAAAGCTATAGAGTCTTATGGACAATGTTTAGCTTTGAATGCTAATGGACTTAGATTAAATTGTTCTCTCTATACTGTTCTGTGCTTTATATTCCATGGAGATGCAGATCAGTGGAGATGAAACATGACTCCTACAGCATATGATAAGTGTTTTAAAGATGAATTGTGTGGTTAGTTCCTTGGTGAATGTGCGTATAGGTTGATTGTATCTTTTTTTATGAATTGCTGTCTGTTTTGTCTCAGTCCATCTTGGCAAGGCTAAAAGCACCAGATGGGCTATGTCTAGCTTTGAATGCTAATGGACTCGCTTTGATCTAATCACATTACCTGATCTATTCTTCTTGTGCTCAATGGAGATGCAGCATCATTCAAGATGAACATAAATGTTATTGCTTTTGTAAAATTCCTTTTAACTCGCAATCTATCCTGGCAAAGCTAGAGAGTCTTATGGGAAACGCTTAACTTTCAATGCTAATGGACTTATATCAAATTGCTCTCCATACTGTTCTGTGCATTTATTACATAGAGATGCAGATTGGTGGAGATGAAGCATGTCTGCAACATTTTGTGACTAGTTGTTTGAAAGTTGAATTGTGTAGCTATTTCCTCTGTGAATGTAATTACAGGGTTGATTCTATGTTTTTGTTTATGGCTCGCTGTTTGTCCTCAGTCCATCTTGGCAAAGCTAAAAGCTTTAAATGAGCAATGTCTAGCTTTGAATGCTAATGGACTCACATTAATTTTCTCATTATCTGTTTCACTCTTCTTGTGCTCAATGGAGTCACAGGATCATTGGAGATGATACATAAATTCTGTTGCTTTTGTAAAATTCCTTTTGGTGTTTTGACATGAATCATGATAAATGTTACATAAGCACCTTAATCTTTGTTCAGGCCCTGTTGTTGGAATATTGCATTCACGTAGTGTTATTTTCTAGTAGTAATTCTGGGCAGATTCTTCTCTGTATCAGCAATCTGTCCTTTTAAAAGCAGATCTTTTAATATCCTGGATAGAAAACTTGATAGCTTGATGAATATCATTTGCTTAAACTGGCTTGTTGACCCTGGATTCCATCTCTGCCTTTGCTCTCTGTTTTGAGACTTTAAAGGCTTAAGGTTGTGGCTGCATGGTTAACTTGTGTCAGTTCTAGAAGTTAGATATGGTCTTCAACAATCCAAATTTTAGTCTGAACCTCCCTTTATTTTACAGGCCTAACTTCCTTTCAACTAGCACACAATGCTTTCAGTGGACTAATTTTAGTGTGTTGCTTCTTCACCTTCATGGTGAAGAGGTTATTTCCCCACCATTGCAGAGCTTAATACACTTTTTGGTAAAATATTCTTTTTCTAATGTTGTATGGTTAATGGCAGCTGAGTTATTTGTGAACGGAGAGATAGTTCAGAGGCCACCTGAAAGGCAGAAAAGAGTGGAACCACAGCCACAGAGAGCAAATGACAGACCAAGATATAATGACCGAACCCGATATGTGCGTCGCAGAGAAAACATGCGGTGAAGCAAGCATGGGAAAGCTTTTACTACTGTATAGTTTCTGCGATTGGAAGCTTGACCTGCTTGGTTATTAATGGTGTCCGTAACTATTTAATGTAGCCAGTTGAACTAATTATATGTGATACTTTTCTCTCTCCTTGACATGTCCCGACCTTAAGTGTCTGAATGTAAAATCTTCTACCCTCGCAATTCTCGCTTTTCTGCTCCTCTGAGTTCAGGCGTATAAGCTGCCTGTTAGGTTCTACTTGCACTGAACACATGGTGGAAATTGTAAGATACTTTTCGGTGGTAATCCACATTGAGGGATGGTTTAGCTTTATGATTTTGCACGTACTTCTTAGCAGATATGAACTGTGCGAGCATGGGATCCATATCCGTTACTTTTATTGTATTATGGGATAACAAAAAAAAATCTTTTCTATACTTGAAAAAATATAATATTCAGTGAATTTCGAAGTAGATGAATCGAAAATAATATATCTAATTTATATAGTTTTAACATAATCGTTGTCTCTCTGTCCAAAAATTGAATTTCTTTCTCAAATCTCTCTCTTAGCACAACAAATCGACACAAACACCAGTTCAACCCTCCTATTCCTGTACAAGACCCAGCCTTTCAACTTTGATTCTCTCCTCATAAATCAAGGCAAGAGGAGGTGATGGCTGGTTTCTAAGCAGTTATTGAGTTCACATTTATATGACATCTTCAAGGATTTGATTTGGGATTCAAATCGGTGATTGTTTCCTTTCATTCGTCTATAAAGGGGAAGACCAAGACTAAAAACAGGGAGAGGAGACAAGGAAAGGAGATCTGGAAGACAAAAAAAAGAGAAGGCAAAAAAAACAGTGGAGCAAAAAGGAATTTAGTAATAAAGAGAAGAAAGACTGAGACAACAAGTCTCTCTCACTACTACGGTTTCCTTTTTCCCGGGTCTGTGCAAGCTTTTTTTTTTTTCGCAGCAGCAGCAGCTTGCATTGGTTAAGGTTAACTTGTATTCTTATCTTTGTACATTGGTCAGTTGAATAATGAAATTATAGGCCTCTAAATATGTTTTGAGTAAGAATATTATACACTGATCTTGTTCATTCATTAAAGCCTCTTTTTTTGGCCTGTCATGCTTGGTTCTTTCTTAAGAAGTAGCCTAGATGCCTGCAATGTGCATAGAGTAACAACAAAAAACAGTTCCTGTATAATGAATAAAAACAGGAGAGAGACCATTCTTTTTCAGGATTGATCCGCCTTTTTTAGCCAGTAAAAAAATAAAAAAAAAAGGTTACCTAAAATCCATGTTCTTCCTAAATTACTATGACCGTGTACGAGATAGGGAGGATCAAGACATTTTGATACATTTGTATGACCAATGAAGATTGATTTTAGCAGTATTCGTGACTTGCAGAGAGCAATATCAAAACTTAAGACGTTAGATTCTTCTTTGAACCCAACAAATGGTAGCCCTTAGTTTTCAGACCTTCTTTCTAGGTGTCTAGTTGTGGCTATTCCAAGTTTACATAATTAGAAGAAACGGGACTCAAGACATAGCCGTGGCAGAGTCAATTCTATGGCCTGCAATTACGACAATAGTAAAAAGGCCGAGTTTCTTGAATCCTAAATGGTGTTCCCTTCTCCATTTCTGTTGCTGAATTAATCTTGATACGTTTTCTCTTTGATGAATCTCTTCCTCGGATATATGTTTACGTGATCTGCAAGAATATAAAATATTATTGATGTTGAAAGTTAATGTGTTTGATGAGAGAAAGAGTGCTTTTTATTTGTTTGGCAGAAACACTAGAAAGGACGTTTCGCCTTCTGCTGGCATTGTCTCGTCGCTAATACCCGCTGAAAATATAGAATGGCATGCTCAGATTATCATCCTAGGAGTGCAGGACATTGGTCTAGGAATAAGAAATTGTGTTTTTAATCCATCTTTATATATATATATATATAAACTTGAAAAATTGTTCACTGTTCATGTTAATTAATTGACATATTTACTCTTCATGTTAATTAATATATATGCATATTAACATCAATACCATGTCAACTTGAGAAGAAGAATTATATATATATATAGATAGATAGATAGATAGATAGATAGATAAAGATGATTTTTTTTTAGAAGATCAAGTTAAATTAAATTTATTTTATAATTAATTTACAACAAGTCTTCTTAAAGATTGATGTCAAGATTTTATTTTTATGAATAATAAAATAGACGAATCTTTTATTTTTTTAGGACTGAAGTCAAAGTTTTTCTCAAATAATTAGGAATAAAAAAAATATTATTATAATCAAGAAGGGTCAAAAAGACAAATTTATTGGAAAAGCGCATTTTAAAGCTAACTTTTTACAAGGAATGATGTTATAAGGGTGACATGTTTTTTCCCTAAATATAACTAATCTCTTACTTGAATTTCTAGAATTAGTGTATATTTTAAGATCTAATTTTTTAATCACTTGATGGTGACTTCCAATTTTCAAATGTATGTTTTAGCCCTAACATCGAGATTCACCAAGGTTTGATATTTTGCATGAAAATAATGTTAGGAAGTTGCAAGCGTGTTTTGGAAAACAATGGTATGGATCATATATCCAACTAAATTAAATAAATTAGTTTTATTTCAATTAGAAAAAAAGAGAGGAGGAAATGACAATAGATGAATCTACATTAAGAAAGAAAAATGTAGGATAACTCAGGAAAAAAATCAAAAGAGAACAAACAATATATCTCAATTTATAACCCATTGATCATGGAGAAACAAAATGGGATAAAAAAAACATGAAAAAATTAGTCTTTATCAACTCGAGTTAACATGTCATATATGTAACCCTAGTATTCAAGGTCGAACTAACCCAGAAATCCTGCCAAATGTGTAACCTAGATCATAATATTGGAATAACACAATAAAAAAATATAAAGCATTGTAAATCTATTTTTATTGAAAAAACAACTTGTGTTAGCTTTTTAGATTTATGACTCAAATCATTAGATTTTAAACACCTTATCTAAAAAAACCAATGAAGTCTAATTTTCAATTACCCAGGTATTGAAAGATGAAGCTACAAAATAATTTCAATTGTACAAAATAATTTTAAAAAATATTAATTAAAAGAACCATGATTATGATTGAAATACAAAATAAATTTTATATTTGATAGAATGATGAAATTGAAAAGAAAAATAAATGAAATAAGAGGGGGAAAAAAGGATAAAAAATGACATAAATAATATAAAAAAAATTAATTCAAGGGTGAATATGAAAAGATAACTTTTATAAAAGAACATAAAAAAATTGAAATAAAAACAATGAAGATCAAATTACAAAACATAAACTATTAGTTTGAATTGAAGGATTAAATTGAGCCAACGAAAAAAATTCAAAGCAATTGAATAAGGACCAAATTACAAACATATAATATTTCGTAAATTAGGATTGAATGATAAAAATAAAAACAAATAAAACTTATGTAAAATGGATAAGAACATAAATTAAAATCAAAATAATAAGAACTAAGTGAAATTACTACCAACAAATAGGATCAAAATGTAATTTTTAAAGTAGAGTAGCGAAAAAAAAAATATTTACTAATGATGAACCTAACAAACATTGTTAGCACGCATCGCACCACCATGAAAAGGACACGACAAAGATTCTTATGACATTATAAAATAATACTCTCAGATGTTATGAAGCATCACACATGCCACTCAAAGTGAGCATATTCCTTTTACGTGCTTGCGGATGCCATACACATACCTTGTGTTCGTGTAATGCCAAAATGCCTATGAATTAACATGACAATAACAAAACCAAACTTTGTGAGTAGACAAAAAAATCCTTTTGATGCCATATTTATTTGCTTTTACTTCTAAAGATATTTTAGTTATTTCATTGTGCTTTGTATTTTTTTTATTATACTTGATCAAATATAAAATTTCTCATCATATTACATGATAAAAATCATTATGAAAAATACCAAAATATTTTTCGATGCTAGTATTGAGTTTTTGTTTTTATGAATATTGTGCTTTTGAGATGAAATAAATATACATGATCATAATTAATTTAATAATGACTAATGTGTCGAATAAAAAAACTTTCTTAGATAGCTAATTTTAAGGTGTTTTTTAGTGAGAGAACAAATAAATTATTTTACCATTCCAATGAATAGTGCTAATAAATCTACATCTATAGTTTTTTTCAATCCATGTTTAGCTTTTGTTAACTTTGCAATAAAAATCTTTAATGATTAATTAAAAAAAATACTTGATGGATGAAAATAAAATCATTGACCCAATTGTCTAAATCAACTAAAAGATGCATTTACTTTCCCATGTGAATATTTTATTTTATTTTATCACTTGTTTTTTAAGTATAGTTCTTTATTTATTTTTTAATGATTAATCAAGATTTTTTTAGATCATCTAAGTCGACAAAATAATATCAAAATAATTTTTACATAGTTTAAAATTAAACTAATTCTAGTTAAGTGATCCGGTTAAGATTTTTGTTTTAACTCTAACATGATTTAATTTTAAATTCAAGATAGACAAAAAAATTGAATTAAAAGATTGTTTAGTTAATTTCATTAATTTATTTTCTATTTTATCCTAAAAATTTTCTTAAAGCCAAACATGTTGCTTTTTATACCAATTAAATTGAGTAGATCATATTAAGATAATTTTTAAATGATTTAATATTACATCCAGATTAGATAAATAGCCAAATTTAAGGATTTCAATATTAATTTATTGGATCAACTTTACTAATAACGCAAAATAATTATGTACAATCTAAATATGTTGTTGTTATTATTATTATTATTATTATTATTATTATTATTATTATCTAACAGATGAAAAACCATTTCTGTTAAGAGTGTAGATGTATAATATGATTTATTATTATTGCATCATTAAAAGGAATAAATAAATATATCGTTGTAGTATCGACGACACGATGCAACATATGGGGGGCGTGTCATTCATGAGAAATCAAAAGGGATGAGAAATCAAAAGGAGGAGGGGGGGTAATACTAATAGGTAGTCGTCGTCTGCTCCTTATATTTTTTTCATTTTTGGGCTCACCCTGCAAATACGTGTTGTTTGTTGGTGGCCTTCTTCTACCTTAAGTTTCTTCTATCTCATCCGCATAGCTCTCATCTCCTCCTACTTGTAGGCTGTGGCAAAGTATACCTAACTATTTTCTCAGCCACCGCCCCCGCCTCCAATCCGCCATTCTCTAACTTCTTCACTTCGCAAACTGCCTTTCAGGTACGGCTCTTAACAACCCTCTTCTGACAGTATATTTAGTTTAATTTTTTTTCTTTCTATTATCTAGACTGAATATTGTTTTGTTTTAGAAGCAAACTTAATCAAGGTTAGTGTGGGAATTTTAAGCAAGTATTTCGAAAGGTGGTTTCGAGTCCTTGTTAAAACCCTTGGATTCGTGAGTAATAATATTAGGGGTAATCTGTGTGTTATTTTCAGATTTATTGGAAGTATCTTCTCTCTCCGTTAAACCTGTATGTATTTGGAAGAATTTGATATAATGTCCATCAGTAGTTAATGTGTTAGGCTTCATGGATTATGGGGTGTCCCACTGAACAATAGTATGATAACTGGATGCATAAAGTTAGGTGCCTTCCTCAGAGTTGTTACTTTGTATTGAACTTGTAATCTCCTTCCCTGTTATTGTTTTGTCCCAATTTGTTGCCAGAAGGGTTTAATTTGTTAAAAATACATGGATTAGTGACTAATACTTGCCTTATGGAGTTGCATGTCTTTCCTCTGGGCTCAGGATAGTTACAGAGCGACTGTTTTACTAACAGCCAGAGTTTCACTGGCTTTTCTGCTTGCTGCACGATTTTTTTACATCAAGGCTTGCACTTTTTTCCATGCTCTCCTAGGGCTGCAGAATTCACTGTTTTTAGCTAGTTCGTATCAGGCAAGATGAGCAGATCCAGTCGGCATAAAGATAAGTATGGAAGAAGTACCGAGATATCTCAAGACAAACAGTATGAAGGAACTGCTGCACGAACTAGACCATTCAGCTTTGATGAGATTATGTCTACAAGGAAAAACAAGAAAGCATCTGAAAACTTGGAAGGAGAATTAAAAGACACATTAAGAGGTGTTATTAATGAAAAAGCTTCTGATCACAGATCTGACAGGGGTAATGGCCACAATGAAGAATCTTCAACTAGTGCCCGACTGCATTTGTCAGAGGATCAGGGCAAGGCAAGTTACAGAAAAAAAGAAGATAAAGTTTCCATGAAGAAGGATTATATAGCCAAAGGAAAAGATAGAGATGTTCGAGATTCAGAAGCAAAATCAAAGGCCAAAATGAACGAAGATATGAGAACTGAAGTTAAGGAAAAGACTAATGAAAAAATTCATGACAGGAGAAAACGTGATAAGCGGCCAGGCAATTTTTCTGAAAGCGAAATTGTGAAGAAGCATTCAAGAGAGGTGGAGAAGGATAGACATGTGGGCCAAAGTAGGGGAAAATCTGAAGGAGAAAGAAAGGAAAAATACAGGAATGGCATTGATGATAAAAGTAGAGACAGGAATGCTTCTAAGAAACATGATTTAGGGAAAGGGCATCATTTAGAAACTTCTGAGAGAAAGGAAAGGAAGGAATCTTCAAAATCCCATAATGAAGAATTAAGGCTGAAAAGGACACGATCAAGGAGCCGAGAGCATGAGGACAGAAATAGAAGGTCTATTTCACTCTCACCAAGGGCTCACAAACATGGCTCTTATCATAAAAGAGAACATGTAGAATTGTCCTCACCTCCTGTCAAAGAAAGGTCTGGACGACAACAATCTGATGCTGAAAATAGCAAACCTACAAACAGTAGTTCTACTAGGCATCACAGGAGACACGGTGGCTCTGCAAGTGGGCTTGGTGGCTATTCACCAAGGAAGAGAAAATCTGAGGCCGCTGTTAAGACTCCTTCCCCAACTAAACGCTCACCAGAGAAGAAAAGTGCTAAATGGGACCTTGCACCAGAAGGAAAAGACAATGTCTTTCCTGCTGTGATTCTCTCTAATTTTCAATCACAAAACCAAACTGCATCTTCAAATATACATGAAGTGGTCAGTGCTGTTCCTGTTGTTTCAGCTCCAATGAAGCCTCTTTCTGAGGTTTCACCCAGTGCTTTGTCAAACGCTATGAAAGTCTGTACCGAATCCATTTCACTTACACAAGCGACCCGTCCTATGAAGAGACTTTATATGGATAATATACCAGCTTCAGCCTCTGAGAAAGCTGTGATGGACTGTCTTAATAACTTTTTGATTTCTTCAGGCATCAATCATATCCAAGGAACCCAACCATGTATAAGCTGCATTGTAAGTTTCTGATTTGTATTTGAATAATGTCCATGTTATTTGTATCACGTGTATGGTTACAATTGGGTTGTGGCATGTCTTACCATATTTTATCTGTAGATGCAAAAAGAAAAGGGCCAAGCTCTTGTGGAATTTTTGACTCCAGAGGATGCTTCAGCAGCTCTCTCTTTTGATGGCTGTTCTTTCTCAGGCTCCATCATCAAAGTCAGATGGCCTAAAGACTCTATTGAAGTGACAGTAAGAATGACCATCCTCCGTTTCTTTTAAAGTTTAATTGCTTTGCACTGGTCTTTATGATTTCTTGTTTTTCTGGCTTATTCATGGTGTGCTATTGTTTGGAAATTTTTGGTATTGTCTATTTTGATATTAATTGGTCTGTCCGGATGCTTAGAAATAGATTTGATCTTTTTCAATCACTTCTTTTCTCTGTCTATCTTTGGCCATGATTTATTTTTATGTCAGTTTTCTGTCCACTAGATTTCTAACATCAATCTAATTGCTTCAAGCTCTTAAGATGTATATATCTGTGTATCCTGGAGCACTCTATTTTTCTCAAGTCATAGAGCACATCAATTCCTATGTCTAGTCAATCGGGAACCTTATCAGTTGCAAGAGATAGTCTCATTAGCTAAAAGGAAATGACATTAGAAAAGCCAAGCTCCTTGTAATCCAATCCTGCATGTTGACCAGAATCAAATGTTAAGACAAGATTGATATTTTCCGAAATTACTTTGTAGTGAGTACTGAAGGAGGAGTGCTGCAGTGGTGAGCTCAGTTTAGGTCAGCGTGCTGTTTAAAAAGATATTAAGGCGTGGCCTTTCAGATGCTTGAGTGCAAACTATTGCTGTTCTTTCAGAGTAATTGAGAAAGATGGAATGCTATGACTAGGGTTTGCATATATATATATATATATATATATATATGGCATGTATTTATTCACAGTGGTTCTTAGGCTTGAAATCTCAGGTTATGATTCTACTAGTTAATCTTGTCTGCAAATATTTTACCTGCTCCTGGACAATCACTTTGCAAGAATGGTATTATTTCTTTGCAATTGGGTGTTTTATAACAATCACTCTGCAAGAATGGTATTATTTCTTTGCAAATGGGTGTTTTATAACAATCAATCTCCAAGAACAGTATTATTTCTGTGCAAATGGGTGTTTTACCAGGTCAACAACTTATAAAGTTTGGTTGCATTGGTTAACAAGAGAATGAATTTAATGCAACTAACTGTTTATAAAATATTGCACAGAAAATTAGTTATAACTTACGTCATGCAGCTACTGATCAGAAAGGGAGGTTCTGGCATTTATCATAACTCCTGTGAATGTTTTGCTCTCAGATTGCGTGCTCTTGAAGCTAAAATTCATTATTGTGTATTTGTTTTATGCATTTAGTATTTTACTGATCTTTTGTATCTAAAGGCTTTCAAAATGATGAAGTTGAATGCAACTATCAATTGTCAATCTTTTTGTAGGGCAAATAATATTGGGTTAACCAAGAAAGAGGTGGCTCTTGATGTGAAGTTATTGCTCAATTATTCTCCCATCATTTATAAATGGGGAGCTGTAACACATGCAGTTACTCTTTTGACTGTTTTGGTTACCATAATCTTGGAGTATACTTGCTTCCTCTCATATGCACATGGGTCTCACATATGACAATTACCAATGAATCCCACATGCATGTGAGAGAGGGGCATGCTTACATGGTACAGTGAAGTGAGCTTGGTCTGTATGCAATTTTAGCAGTTTGCAATTCACTGGATATCAGTGCTATCAATTCATGGACTGTATTCTGGAAACTATTTTGTGGCGTGTGCCTTGAATGTTGGACCATCCTTACAAGTTTCTTTGCTACATATATAAGTATGTATTTAGATGAAATGAACCCTTGTGTCATATACAAATACCAAACACAGGAGCTATACTTTATGGAGTTGTCTAGTTCAGGATTTTCTGGGTTTGTTATATTCAAAATTGTGGTTTATGGAAGATTTCGTAGTCCTTATCATATAGACAAGGGCCTCATAATTGTGAGATCTTATGATTTGTCATTTGTTTTCATAGACTCCTTAGATTTTGCTTGCTCTGTGGAAGAAAGCAAGATTGTCCACAAATTTAACATAGGAACTGTTTCTGTAACTTCACAAACTTTATATTGCACATGGAATATGCTCTTTGCCTAGTTACATGAGATTTATTCTGACTGTCATGTTGGAATCTCTTAAATAGGATGTTTATATTGGGTGTGTCATATTTCACGTACTGGATGGTGATGAAGCTCTCCTAAATAAGAAGATATCCAGGTGTAGTGACGAGTTTGATGGTGCTTCTTTCTCTGGCATTGGTTTTGGGCTACTGATCTAGGCTGCTCAAACAGTAACTTTTTTGTCTAAGGAAATGCAGTGCTGTTTTTTATGTATTTAATGTGCTACTTCTAATAATGCTTCAAGGTGTGTGTATATATATAGGATCTGTCATTCTCTGTTATCAACTCCGAATTTTCCCAGTGTATTTACTTACATTACAATTTTTTTTATGGCATGATGTTTACACATAATATTGGCCATGGTTATGCACATTCTTTTATTCATGTCAACTTCTCTTCTTTAAGTTCAATTCTGTATATTTCTTGTCTTAACTGAAATTTAGATATGGTAAAAAGTGTTTATTGAAGGGATCAGTAAGATCTAACTATTGAAGTTCATAGTTTTGACTAAAAGGATATTTCCTTTCACTGATTAACTTTTTCAATGTTACTGTATCATTATCTCTCTACTATGTTAATTCTAAAATCATGTCTGCCCTAGATGAAAGCAGGGCTGATGACATAATTGCTTTGCTCTATGTTTTCTGGAAACGAACCAATATGCAGGTTCAATCTTGATCTCACAGTTCCTGTGGCACACAGTCTTTTTCCTTAATTACCTATGGATTTGACCTTTCTTAGGGATATAAGCCTTTTGATGATGTAATGGGTACTGCAAAACCAGAACTCTTGCACATTTGCTGTTATTAAATTAGAATATACAAATTATATTTGATTTATTGCCTTCTATCCTATCAGTTTTCACAAAATCTGTTTGATTTTTTACTCGTTGCTTGAGTTTCTGTATTGTAAACAGAAGCTATATTTTGTTCAGCAGATGCTTTTGGCTTCCTCTTTGCTTTTTCTGAGGTATATTGTGGTTATTATCCATGTAGCAGGTTTTCAGACAGTTGCTATTTTCATGCAGACTGGTGAACTAGAAAAATCAACAGCTGCGATTGTGTCAATCGATGATATTGTTAAGGATTCACCTCACAAGGTGTGCACCATCATCCTTCTAACTGATTTTTTTGTTTACTTTAACTCCCAGTTAGCCAGGTCATTTTTGGTCCTCTGGCATGAACAAAAAGCTATGATTTTTATTTCCTCTTTCTCATATTTTTATTTTTTCATTCAATTGTGGCAATTTTCAGTTTGTATGTGTTTCCAATGGAAGTTCAAGAAATTCCTTGTTAATGACATTAGCTGATGAACAGAATTTTTTCTTTGTTTCCCTCGCCTCTATCCTTTTCTAATATTTGAAAAGATGATCTCCAGCATTCACAGAAAAATGCTTTCTTCTACCACATGTGTGAGACAAATTTCAGGAGTTAGTGACCACATGGGGAGGGACGGGAACTTTTTTGATTGTGAACTGGCATTTGCGATAGAATTTGGAAAAGATTCTAAGCCATGGTACATAGGATAGCTTCGATGTGTCAAGCGTGCTAAAACTAAAAAAAGAATTGGATGACTAAATATAATGGTTTGTGGATGGCCAACATCACTCTGGCTGCTCAACTAGGCTGTTTGTAAGATGAAAGAGGGGGTCCCAGTATAATTTAATTGCAGTGAATTGTTTTACTCATAAAATAGCTTGCTCTTAAACCCCCATTCACTGCTGCTCTTGCTAAGCTAGTAGCATAACTGATAAAACAATTGGTGTGTAGCTGAGACTTGAGACTTTACGGGGTGAAACTGATTTAACCATGTGTAACCTGAAAGGAACACACCCTTGCTTTATCCACATGCAATCACCACCTCCTTTTGTGTTTATTTCTTATTATTTTTTACTGGTTTTGGATTTTCATTATTATTAAATATAATTTTATCTTGGAAGAGTCTTTATTGCTCGTATCTAGTTGCTGTTATGCTACATGCTCTGATATGTATTTACAATCTTGCGCTTATTTTTCTGTTTGGAGTTATTTGTGCAGATATTCATTGGTGGAATTTCAAAGGTTCTTTCTTCTAAAATGGTAATTTGACTCTGAAATTCTCAATTCTTTGTGCATAGCGTTCCTTCAGGGAATGGCCTTTAGGGTTCCTGCATTCCCATACACTCCTCCATCTTCCTCTCCAAAATTCCAGACACCATCTTTCTCTCCATATTCTTTATTTTTATTTGCATATCTCCATTTTCCTCAGTTTTCTGAGTGACAAAGATGTTCTTGCTGCTTTTATAGCTTATGGAGATTGCTAGTGCCTTTGGACCTCTGAAGGCATACCAGTTTGAGAATAGTAAGGATCCTGATGAACCAATTGCCTTCCTAGAGGTAATATAGCATATTTGTGCTGTTGCTTACATTTGCTTCAAGAGAGACATGCCTATGTGATGTTAGAACACTTAGGGTTCTCGTTTCCATGAATTTTTCTGGCTTCTTTGTTCATTTTGTTTTCCCTGTAACTTTATCTTCCCTTTCTCCTGACCTTGACTGTCAAAGAACTGATCTATACTCTTGATATCAGTATGCAGACAAATCGGTTACTCTCAAGGCTTGTGCGGGTCTCAATGGTATGAAGTTAGGAGGCCAAGTAATAACTGCCATTCAAGCTGTTCCAAATGCATCTTCCTCGGTAGTTCCTCACCCCCCTGATTCCTCTAATGAAAATTTAATATCAACTCTATTCATCACATGGTGGTGGGAACTTACATAGAAATGCTAAATTTTAGGGAAGTGATGGAAATCCACAATTTGGCCAGATCTCTCAGCATGCAAAGGCACTTCTTGAGAAGCCTACAGAAGTCTTAAAGCTTAAAAATGTGGTATGGTATATGTTTCTTGATATATATTATTTTGGTCATTCTTTCATGTTTCTATATTTAAACTTTATTTTGGATTGATATGTTTTTGTAACTATCTATTTTATCCTCGTCCTTTTCTCAATATTAAATAGTTTGATTCAGAAAGCCTTTCAACCCTATCTAACATGGAAGTTGAAGAAGTATTGGAAGATGTACGTTTAGAGTGTGCCAGGTACTACTAGCAAACAAATTTTTCATTATTGCTTCCTAACTTTATGGTAATTTGAATCATGGTTTGGAAAATATGTTTACCTCAAACCTGCAGGTTTGGCTCTGTTAAATCCATTAATGTTGTCAAGTATGCTGCAATTACCGCATCCACTTCAAAATCATGTGAATTCAATGATGATACGGTATCTGCTGAAGCTACACAAAGCTTAGGTTGTGATGGAACAAATCCTATAACAAGGAACATCAGAGGATTTATTGATCAAAAGTTCATGGAAGGCGACAGCATTGGTGATGAAAAACCGGCAAGTGATGTCATTGAGGATGAGCCATGCCAACCAGGTCAGGTTGACAGTGATGTGGCTGTTCAAGACTTAGCATGCAAGAGTTTATCCGACTCTCAAGACCCCCCTCAAGATGAATTAGACAGCAATGACGACAAGGTCACTGATGACATTGAAATTGAGGAAGTCCATATGGAAAACAAATCAACAGCCGGCGAAGATTTGAATTTGAAGGAGGTAGGAGATAGCAAATTAATGGCCGGAGAAGAGTTGAATTTGGAGGAAGTCAGTGGAGATGTTGAAAAAGATTTTGTGAATGATAGCATGGAAATAAAACCAAATTCTATCGAGAAGGGAGATTGCAAGGAACAGGATTGTAATCTTGGATGCATTTTTGAGCGAGGATGTGTTTTTGTGGAGTTCAGAAGAACGGAAGCCTCATGCATGGCAGCACATTGTTTACATGGAAGGTTATTTGATGACCGTGCTGTAGTGGTGGAATACGTTCCTCTTGATATTTACCTTGCCAAATTCCCAAAATGATTGTTTTAGTAGATGACATGAGCCACGAGCATGCAGACCGACAAGGGGATCTTATGATCATGTGGTAAAACCACCACCTTTTTTGGACATTTGGAGCAGTATTGAAGCTTGTTAGCCTCTTTCCCATATGACAAGTAGGGAACCTGTTTTTTGAACTGCAGGGAAACTTGCAAAATGCTGGACTAGGTTGATCTATTGAATTGATTGTTCACATAGTGGGGCAAGTAGAGTAAATACATGGATAAGGCTGAAAGAGACATCTGCTAATGAAATATTTCCCTTTTATTCGAGTTTTCATCTTCTTGCATTTGCAGGCACGTTAAAGCTCAAGGGCTTGACACCTAATACCAAAACTGGATGATAGTTCATCAAGTAATGGTTTGCGATACAGGAGGGAAGCATATTGCCATAGTTTTGGTTCATGTTTTCCAAGGTATCCCTCCCTCCCCGAAAACATAAAAAAGAGAGGAATTTAGGGTTTGTGTTCGTGGTTTTCCCTACAAAAACTTGTTTGTACAAGCAACATGTTACCAAAAGTTTTAAAAGAACCACTATCTATAGTTTATAAAAAAATCAGTAATTTGGCCACTGGTAACGGGTTCTTATTTCTGTAGCAGCAAGAAATCAAAGTCAGGGTTTTACATTGCTCATTAACGTTATGCTTTGTGACCTGGGTGGTACGAGCTCGCTTCAACCTAGAGACAGGTGACCAAAGAGTGTGGAGATTGAGGTCTAGAGCAACACGTAGGCTTGTTTTCGATCACGAGTTTGGTGTCTAAATGCTGAAAATCATCGAAGAATCTGCTGTGTTTTTAATGGACTCATGAGAGGTACATGATCCAGAAAGAAATCACCACCGCTCTGTTTTGTGTTTTGTAGTGGTGGCGGGGCAATAACGAAGCCATAATATAATTGACCGGTAATAACATAAAAATTACCTTTTTCTCTCCGTGCATGTAAATAAACATAACAATTCAATCTAAGGTAGGGTTTGACGAGGAGGGGATTGTTTTTGGAAGTATTTTTTATTTAAAAATATATTAAAATAATATTTTCAAAATTATTTTTTAATATCCATAAAAATATATTTTAAAATAAAAATTAGCAAAAACATGTCTCGTGTCTCGTTGCGTCACTAAACAGAGATCATCGTATTATTTCAACTATTAAAGGAGAATATCCTCTCTGTCTTTGTTTTTGGCTTCCATTTTCTTCCTTTTTAAAGAAATAAATATGATTTTCCTTTTACAGTAATACCAAAAAATACTAATTTTATGAGCTTTTAATTTTGTTATGTATTTTTTTTAATAAAAAGTTGTGATAATATATTTAATATTGCAAGCCGTATGGATTTCATTGCACTATTAGGCTTTTTTTAGGCCTTGCGTAGCCCAACTCGAGTGAGCAGGTTGATGGGCCCTAACCCAACCTAACCCAAGAGGATACACACTCACACCGTCCATCAAATACGAAATGGAAAGAAAAACAAGAGGCCTGAAATGTAAGTAGCTGTTGCTGCTGCTCAATACATGCTATCCGTTTCATCCAATTTGAGAGAAGATAACAACCAAGAAACAAAAGGAAACACAGAAGAAGAAAAAGAGAATGGCAACAACAGCAGTAGGGGTAGGGATGGGAGGAGTGTTGCTTGGAAACAGTATATGCTTCCGAAAAACACAGCAGCTTTCAATTTCGAAGACTAGTCCGGTTTCGGTTTCAGAGATAGGGTTTGTTACTTCCCAATTGAGTGGCATCAGAATTTCCTACAACCCACCAAAACCACTCTCCGCTCCGTTCTCTCCAGCTCTCCAACCTGTTACCGCCCGTAAAGTTTCCCCTCTTTCTCTTGTTTTCGTGTGTTCTGGATTATTTAATGGAAGTTTTGATATGTTTTCGTAGACATGGCCTTTTACTCTTTTTTTATTTATTTTTATTAAACTCAGCATTGCTAATTATTGTTTATTGTGCATCTGTCTTGTCTTCACACGACTAGTGTGAGGGGCAGAGCTAATCTTTGCGTATTTGATTTTTGTTCTTAATGTACATGGGACTCCGGTTGGTGCTTACTGCGTTGCAGCGGTTTAGATTTTGATTAATTGTGTTATGTGATTCGTTTTTGTTTTTATTTGCAGGTAGAATTTGTCCCTTTACCGGGAAGAAAGCAAACAGGGCAAACAAAGTTTCCTTTTCAAACCACAAGACCAAGAAGTTGCAGTTTGTCAACTTGCAGTACAAGAGGGTGTGGTGGGAAGCTGGGAAGCGCTATGTCAAGCTGCGATTGTCGACCAAAGCATTGAAGACTATAGAAAAGAACGGACTGGACGCTGTTGCTAAGAAGGCTGGCATAGATCTTCGCAAAAAGTAATAAACTAGGCCTCATAGTTTTGCTTCCAGTTGGTATTTTTTGGTTTTCTGTTCATCGTCCCCTGTTTTGTTGAATTCTTCCCTGGAATCAGTGATATCATCATTACATCTCACAAGCTGGCAATTGCTCTTTATTCATGTGTTCTGGCTTTTCATTTATCTAAAATGGTATTGATTATATTGGCGTTGAACAATCTAGCCTGAAATTTGAGAACCTGGTATGAAAATTTCAAGAACACTATGCAGCGCCAATATATTCTGCAACTAGGATTATGTGAAACTATTCTGCATTTCCTGATAGTGGATGGATGAGTGATTGCTTTAAGTTTGAAAAAGAAAGCAATCTAGGTGTGATTATTTTTTGGACGGTTGAATCATCAAAAAAATAAAAATAAAAAATCTGTTTCATTTAACCGTCCAAATTAAACTGTTATTTTCTCCTGAATGCTGCGGGTTGAGGAATTGCGACCAAAAGAGAGAGAAAAAAAGAACCTAAATTTTGAATGCTATGTTTTTCTTCGGGTAAAGAAACCTGATTAATCTATCATTTCAGTTTTCACAGTCCACTAATAGTCTGCATCAAGATCTCAGCCATGCCTGCAAAAGTAGAAATACCAGTAGTCAATTTCGGTAAACACAAGAAATGATATTGTTATTTTAGAACCTGGTAAACTACAAAAACATCCTGAAAACTTCACCACAGCCTTTGCTAACTTATCCATCGCAGAACAGGATAAAAAAGAAAAGAATAAGAACTTATCCTGCATAGAAAGAAAACTCACCCTTTCAAGAAGTGGTTCTCTTTTGCAGATCCAAATCGTCAGCAGAGTAATAATCAGCAATGAGCCGGTGCATGAATGATGGATTATATCCTCCTCTGCAGCGTAAAGAATGACCAGTGCTTAAAAACCCAAACAGGCCATTAAGCTTGTAATAATAAGAATACAGCATAATTACAGTTAAAAAGATAAAACTGTACAACAGACAATCAAGTTAAACTTTTGCCAATTTGTTTCATAATGATTGATAATCGGAGACAGGGAAGCTAATTTCTCAAGAAAAAGAACAAGCTTGCTTCCTAACACTTAGAATGGTCGTACATGTCGGTAATGAAAAGACTGACAAGCTCTGGTGGCACATAATCAAATGCAGGATTGACAACATTAAGTTGAGGAGCGCCGCTCCCAATGCAGACGTCCATGCAATCTGAGAATTCCCCGTGTTGCAAGAGTTCTGATGGACATCTCATTTCATTTAGCAAGACTTGTGGATTTTGCGGATATAATGGACAACTGCCAGATAAAAAAGAGCGTTATCAACAAAAAGCAAACAGGTAATATCAGAGTCAAAGCAAAAGTCGTAAGAATCGAGAATTTGCAGGGCAGTTTTGAGCATGAACATACAGAATATGTATTGGTTTTGTATGGACTGTTAACATTTGGACAGTTTCATGTTAAAGTCTTCAGACTCTCTTCTATAAAGCGAGAAGCTTTGCGATATTATTTTTTTTCCTTCAAATTTCTTATCCTTCAGCAGATCAAGGAATAGTACTGGAAAATCTTCAAAGAATACATGTTCTATCCAATATTATGTTTTTGTCCGCATACCTTATGAAGACCAGCAACCACAACAAATGGAACAGCATGCTTCCTGGCAGCAAGGGCAACCATGTTCAACCCAACAGAACCTATGACGCCACCATTAGCCATCACGGCATGAACCCCAACTACAACCTTTACCAGAAGTTCAAATTTCAGGCAACTAAATTACATTATCAATGAAAGAGCAAGCCATTGGAATATGGCAATTACCATGTTCACTCGAGAAATCATTGCAAAAACTGCGGAATCAGTGATCACCGTTGTCTGTAAGCCTCTTGCTCCGAGGTCTTTTGCAAGGGCATGCCCCTGATACCTAATATATAGAAATGAATCATTAGAGAAAGGAGAATTAAATAGTCAATGAAGGGAGTGAGACGGGAGGCTACTTTTGTTGCTTTCACATTTAAGATTTCTACTTACTTCGGAGCTCCTTCAGCAACAAAAACCCGAAATGATCTTCTTCTCTTTTGCAGCACAAAGGAATTCCCTCACAGTTCTTGAACGACCAAAAGTTAAGAGAATCTCACTGAAAAATATTACAAATAGTTAAAACTAATGCAAACATTGAAGGGCTATGACAAATATACGCTGGCAAGATTGTTCAGCGAAGAGAAATTCAGGCTAAGGAAATACATAAAAGAAATCAGTTATTAACATAAAAGTTAAAACGAACAAGCAAGCGAGTTCTTTTTAAGAATACCCTCTCTAATAGACTTTAATATGCACCGTCTGCCTATCTAATGACTCAAGTTTCAGGGTACTTCAGCAGCATTTTATTGGAAAATATCAAACAGATTTCTCAGTGTTGCCATTTGTACTACATGCTCAAGCAATGAAACCCAGGGATGTAACCATTGACACTTAAAATTTGATAAAATGAAGATTCACAAACTCAATCTACTAGACCAAAATCCCCTATGGGGGCAATGATATACAAAATGCGAGAAATGATGAATCGAACAAGAAGGTAAGCTATGCAATCTTCTGAAAGATGAAATGAAAACATCTGACTAGCAACTAGCAAGTTTATCATTCTTTTTATGCTTTCATATTAGATCTTGGAAACCTTAAATAAACTGGTTAGAACCGGATTATGCAACTTCTTATGCCCAGACCCAGAGTGTCGAAAGCAGAATAGATGAAATCAATATGATTGGGAGGAAAGTCTTAAGGTAATAACTAACGTGAAGCAACTTGAGATAGAAAATTTAAGTGGTGATAATATATACTTATGATGAATAAGCTCTACTGATTGTTCTGCAATCTGTTCGTGGCAACTGTTTATATCTTCGATGAGTTCGTTAACTGCCCGTATCACATCATGCTTCAATTTCCAGCTCTCTGTGTTTCTATCAGCTGCTGCAAGGGATAACATACCATTACACACCAAAACCCCAAAATGCTTTGAAGTGGACGCGGCTTTTGCTAGAGACCACTATATTTCTCTCTGATAAAAGAGGTACAGAAAAGTTGATAGCATTTACATGCTTGAAATTTGTAACTATCGAACATGGAATAATATTGGGAAAATGTTCAGGGCAGGAGAAAAAAAAGATGCGGGGGATTTTGAACCTAAGCATATAGCAGCTTACATTTTCCTTTTCCTTCGAAAGAATCTCCATCGCGGGAAGAGTGGTGAGCTATTTCTAAACCAGGTGTGCGGTCAAGAAGGGACTGCGATGAAGGGGAGCGTGATGGGGGTCCTGCAGCCACAGTTTGAACTCGGAAACCATTCTGTTCAGCAGTATCTCTGTCATCACCGCCAGCAGATGATATCAGTCCTCTAAGACCATTTGTCGCTACTGAAATATCCTCATCTCTAATTATGTGCAAAACACGCCTTACGATGTTCCCAACAGCAAGCTCTGCAATGTCGCTCGCACAGCATTTTCATTAAAAATATATCACAGAAGACCTGATAACTTCCCAATTACTTCCGACCTATGAAGTTGTGCTGGATAAACAATTGGAGTGCTAATTACTCGCAACTAAATTTGAAGTTTCAGAGGGGGAAAAATCATTTTGATTTTGTTGTTTATACTGCCTAATGCCCACACTTAAAGTGACGAGAGCTCTCTTCACTTGTCCTGAGATACCCACCAGTACACTTCTTATACTCATCTATACCTTTCAAAACCACTATTGATTCCTAAAGGAAGAAAAATATTCTTGATTGTAGAGGAATGGAATTCAAAACCTGAACTTTTCTTTCAGAAGTCTACAAAAGGCATCATCGAGACCACGATTCATCTTTTTAATCACTTGTATCTCAACAAACCTGATGAGGAATTTACAGAAGAAAACTGTAAGCATACCAACAGGATTGGCAGCAACGAGCAGCTCGCCCACACTTCTTACAGCTTCAATGAGAGTTTCAGCCTGGTTGGTTTGTGACACCTTCAGCTGGGATATGATTGACCGAAGCAACTCCGCTGTCAGAAGAGCAGTTTCCTGTGAACCCTCCACCCTCCTGCCTCCACGGAGATAAAAGAAGGGAAAAAAAACATTTAACAAAGAAAGAAAACACATATTACATCATAAATATTCATGTCCAAGAACAACCTAATTAAAGGTTACAGATATTAGTGTTCAACATGTGCAGTTGTTCCTCACAAAAACCATAAAAAACGTCAAAATCACCACAAATTCATGCATGCATAGACGAGCCTGTGAACTATAATATATAACATGCCAAAAACCAGGGACTAATTAAAATTTATTCGCAATACTATTAAACAAATTCATGTGATATAGAGTATCACATTGGTGTGTAATTAGCAAAATCATAATAATTATAATAATAAAACAAAAGGCACGTAGAAATTAAAGACAAAGTTGAACCAACCGTTTCTTAAGCTTGGTGACAAGCTCGTTCACAAGAATTTGAGCGCCTGGCATTTTTAGGCCTGAGTCAACGCGACAGCAGCAAGATTTATTTATTTATTTGAAAACAAGGCATGTAAAGGGAAAAAACGATTGAAAGTTAAGTGCATATACCCGTACTTAAAACCCTAAAAGAGAATAAAATAAAATGGTATTAGGGTTTATGATGAGAAGACTTGGAGTTTTGAAGTAGGGTTTAAGAATTGCAATACTCTATTATTATTATTATTATTATTATTATTTTTAATTACAATTGCTTTTAATTACTTGAACGAAACATAAAAGATCCCGACTTCTCCAAGCAAAAATAGGAATAGCCTAATTCCGCTAAATAAATCTAAATTAGTTTTAAATATATTCTTCTCGGATCCATGTTTCCTAATTAATCGTAATAAATAATTTCTCAAATTTCTTTTTTTTTTCTTTAAGTGAAACTTTATTTAATTTCAGGGAAGAATTTACAATATAGTTAGTGGACTGAACTCATAAATCATATTTTATTAATTAAAATTAAAATGAGTAAATACCAAATGTTTAAAAAATTAATTATGCTTTTAAAAAATAAAACACATGTAATGGCTGAGGTAATTTTGTAAGAATATTAGCATAATTTTAATGAAAATACACCATAAATAATTTAATAAATTTATATAATATATTACTTTTCAGAATCTAATAAAATTCTAAATTATATATAAAATATTACTATAAAAATATCCAAAAACATTAAAAAGAAGAAATGGGTCTAGTGCATCCTGGCCCACATGCCACAGTCCTGGCCTAGCTTGGGAAGCCCATGCGTGTTTTTCTTTTCTTTTCATTCTGTTAAAGAAACCAAGGACCGTAGCCGGCCGTTCATTGTTTCCGATGATACTTCGATGGTGAAAAAGTAGAGACCAACGGCGGCCAATGTGTGTCTATGGTTTTCAGCGAAGAACCTCTTGAAATCATCCTAACATCCTTCATAAATCTCTTTCCAATTTCAAAAACTTCGCTTTAAATGTTACTGAATTGAAATCAAAGTCCTGAAATGAAAATATATCTCAGCCACGATATCTTCATTTTTTCTCAGCCACGATATCTTCATTTTTCGGCCATGAACGAGTCTTTCATGGACACCCATTAACGCAACTCATCCATTCGACCTTTTCAAAGTCCTTTTTTACCAGAATAGTTGCTGGAAAAGCCATCTCCATCAGCTTTTATCTCTCTTTGCCATTGATTGCTTCTTTTAAGCTCAAACTCTCCGAAGAACATATTTGATCCCATGTCCCCCTTATATTTGTGAGTTTACTGTCATCAGATAGGTTCATTGATCATTGGTGTGTACTGTGTAGGCCATGGATTTGATAACCTTGTGTTGACACAATGAAAGTAATATTTCTAAGAACTTTAAAAAAACAACTGCCTTGGTCTGATTTTTCATTCCACCAAAAAGAAAACATAGATCAAGATCATTAGCTCAGCGATTTGTTGAATGATCGCTAATGGGATGCAAGACTTGGATAAGCATCAGTGCCCAAAGCTTTTATATTTAGAAGAATTATTGGGATTTATTCTTGTTTTACAGCCATGTGTACAATCCCCACACGAGCTTTTGTGACCGAGATTTCTTTCTTTCCTGATCTTGAGGTACTTCTAACTGGAAAGAATTTGCTCGGAGAAATGAATTTCCACCTGAATTGTTTTGGTTAGTAAAAAAAGATTTGAACTTGAGACACCTTAAGGTGAAAAGAAATCAATCGAGATACAGCTTAATAGCATAAGCTGAATTAATTTGTTTCTATTCACTAGTCGAGGGAGTTTAATTTAATTTTCTTTTCATTAATATTTTTTTTACAACAATTTGATTTTTTCAGTTTCCTTTTAAAAATATATTTTAAAAAATAAAAAATATATATTATTGTGATATATTTCTAAATAAAAAATACCGATAACATACTTTCAAACTTCATCATCCTGAAAGATCAAGTTCAATATGTCTCTCTTGAATTAAATCCCAAGTGCAGAAACATGGCTAATAAATATAATTACTTCCTTCCACTACCATAAGCTGAATTAATTTGAAGTTAAATATTACAAAAAAAAAAAGGGCTTAAACTTACAAACAAAGCAAAACATTTTTAAAAAAATATTTCCAATACATTGAAGTACGTCAAACAGGTATTTTTAGTAACAATAAGAATCTACATATGGATCATCGGAGAGAAATCTACTTCAAGATCAGGCAGTCATCTGAAGGACTCAACTGGTGCCGAATCTTCAAGAAACGCTGCAGCCTCGAAGCATTCAGCTGCCTCAAGGACTGATGAACTGGGATCAGCCTTGTAGAGCAGTCCAAGGTTGTACCATGCAGAATGGTTTGTTTTGTCAAGTCTAATAGCATCAGTGAGAAAGCTTCTGATAATTGGTATTGACTGGCTACCAAGTCGTCTAAGGACACAGGCAGTGGATACCAGGCTTGGAACATGGTTGGGTTCCACATCTAATGCTGCCTTGAATGCTTGCAGAGCCTCTTGATGCATACCCTTTGCTTCATAGAGTAATCCTAACATAATCACCATTTTTTTTGTTTTGATATCAGTATATTAGGAAGATCTGACAGAAAATTTGATCATATTTTGCTACAGAACGACTTAAAGCAACTTTTTTTAAAAAGCAATCGGTGCCCTAAACCTAAACTCTTATGCAAGGCCTGCAACCAACATAAGCAACTAAAATTGAACTTTCAAGATGAGTTTACCACATTATTGATTTGTTTCCAAAGTTTTAAGCAATCTTACGTTTTGTTGCCATTTCCTAGCATCGTACAGCAAGCTTACCAGACATCAAAAAACCGAGTTGACAGGAGCTAATGAGCAGAAAAGGAAACAGCTCCACTAACTAGACAGCTTATATATTATATGTAGCTTCATGTGCATGCATGTAGCATCCCAAACACAAAGACATAATGAAGGTGAGTGCATCCTTTTTTAACATCTACTCACCTGTGGAGTGCCATCTTGAAGCAGAATAAGGACTGAGAGTCTTTGATTTTGAAAGACAGACCTCAGCATCCCGCCACTGTGACAAACTTGTGTACACATTAGCCAGATCATGCCATGTTTCCATTTCCAAACTCCTATTGCTGTTTCTCCGATTCTGTAATTTTATGTGCATATGTATATATAATATACATGTATGTATGGAAAAAAGATTTAGAGAACATATTTATGCTATTCAATACCACTATTTTGCCTCATCACAGGCTTCATGGGTTCAAACCCAAACTTTAGTTCTTTTCACCTCTCAAAGCAACGGGAGAGCCCAAAAGTTTTTCAAATCATATTGACTTTGGGGTGAGAATAGGTCCTAGAGAGCTCATCAGAATTTTGCTATTCACCGGACAAGAATTTTTGACAGATTATAATATATAAATATAATTCCATTGACATTTAAAGGCACTTTAGTATTTTGAAGACTGTAAATATTTATAGTTTTGTGCATTACAAAAGAACTACAAAATTTATGAAGCCAACAGTACTCAATCAAAAAAAAAAAAAAATTCTTCAAAACTACTATTGAAAAGATCAAACAAACTATGTTCCTGGTGATATTACCTTCAAGACAATATTATGGATTCTACAGATTAACGTCAAGGAAAGTTAATTTTCAAGAAGCACTTCATGAGAGTAAAAAGTAAGGAAACACTTGTTTTCATTAAAACAATTTCCCGGTGCATATTCAATTCAGAAAAAAAATAAATTGTCCACGCTTTGAAAAGATCAAGACAAAGTTCTCTCTTTTTTTTAAAGTCTTGACTTTTCTGGTTAGTGAGAAATTTGCAATTAAACGTCCTAACACATGTTTTCTCAGAGTGTCACTGGAACAGGTATGTTGGATGTGTAGATCAGTCCACATACCTTTGCAAGCTTCTTCCCAGCACCTAAGCTTTTAGTTCGAACTTGGATGATAGCAAGAAGACAAGTGTAGGTCTCTATGGCATTCTTTAATTGCCCCTGTGCAATCTGGAGTTTAGCTTTTGTCCGCAGAAGTTCTCCTTGATCCCACTTCCCAGTTTGATCTAGAGCAGTATTGATTACATTCTCTGCGTCAACAAACCGTTTTTGAGCTGACAATATTCGAGCCAAGAGGATATAACTTCTAACACTAGACCCAGCCTCCAGTTTCAAAAGCTGCTTCGCATGGTAAAGGGCAGCATCCAACTTTCTCTGCTCAGCATTTTCTAGACTGAGATGGAATATGATAGATGGATCTTTTTCTATCATCAATTTTTCAGCACGTTCCAGCATCTCAAGTGCATCACTTTGTTTTGAGATTCTCTCAGAATCGGAAGCTACTGATCTGGATTGAGTTGACAGTAAAATACCCTGTAAGCGGTTTGCAACACTTTCCAGCTGGTTGCATCTTCCCCGCAACTCAGAAAGCGCCCTGGATGCATAACTTATCCCTTCTTCCACACAAACCATATTCTTTGCGCAAATTTTTGAAGCCACCAATAATTCCAAAACACAGTCTGGGTTTCCTCTGTTACACAGCAAATTCCTCAAAAGATTCAAAGCAATCATTTCCTCACCCTCTCCATGATAACAGAGAGCAAGAATGCTATATCTTTCTCTCCTTTCCATGATCCCTGGAAGCAACTCTTCCACCTGATGGGCTAGTGCTCTCTGTTCCCCTGAAACAGATAGTGCAAAAGAAAGGTGATACATGATTGTCGGGTCCCACTCAATCTTTTTGACAGCAAATTTTCTTAATAGAATTAATAACAGAAGAATAGCCTCTTCTATATTGTTTCTTGGTACAAAAGATTCGTCCACCTGTGAACGGAGATTAGGAGGACCTGCATCACTACCACTATACAACAGAAAAACAGCAAATTCCTTTTCTATCTTAGATGTGGTTTCTGTATCCAGATTCCAATAATATAGCAGAGCCCGCCGGTATGACAAGATAGCTTCTTGGGGAGACCCTGCGAGTTTCCATAACTCTGGAAGCAGTTCAACAGCTTTGTTTAGAATATCCTGTAGTTTGCAATCTGCAGAAACACTTTCTGGTATGCCTTCTGGTAATGCAGACTCAATAGTGTCCAAAATCACTTTGCATGATTGCGCAGCTTCTGCAACACAAAGGTCAGGAAGGTAAGTTAGCCATCCAGAAAATAAAATATATACATTGTGTACAACAATCTAAATTCCTTTATCTCATATTTTCATCACTTGCATCACCGTGTGCATGTGCTCATGCTATGGGTACTTCTAAGTTCTAAGCGTGCATCAAATAACTTACTGCATACACAACAATACCCATAGAGAAAACATAGGCACAATAGCTATAAGAACCAGGCAAGATATGATTACTTGATACATGCCCTCCTTTTCTCTTATAACAAAGAAAAGTGCCTCTACAATTATTATTTTTATATTTGGATCAGCTCAATAATTGAGATATCCAAGCAAACTGAATTCCAAGAAGCCTGCTGCTCTCTGGCAGTCCTGCCATCGCAGGGTCCTATGAGTGATATGCCAAACCAGTGGCTCTCCAGAATCAAACCACAACATTTACTTCGCAGAGTTTCATTTGCACCAAACTAAAGATGGTATAAAATGGAAAACCCAAAAAGATGCAAAATTTTACCTTCAAACTGTCCCAGACCCTGCAACGATTTTACTTTGAGAAAAATAGCTTCGAGAAGTAAACTAATAGCATGCATAGACATGGGTGGGGCAGCATCACTTTGAGAACGACGTCGATTTTGTTGCTCACATCTTCTAGAAAGGGAGACTTTAATTTTAGAACTCACAGAAGCAATGTCAATTCCCTCAAACACATGAAGTGCTGCCTCTATATTTCCCTTCTGATACTCAAGCCTTCCCAGTAATGCTCTAGCTTCCTATAAAATTAGATCGCCGGATTAGCTTCATGAAGTACTGTGAAGTTACATTATAAAACTCAACAAAAACACGAATTTTGATGAAGTGCAGCAAAGTTTGTCAAATAAACAGAAACAAAGCATCAAATCTTATAAATGAGAACTACGAAAAATGCAAGCCTCTGGTGAATGCCCCAAATAGACTCTACCTTTCCTCTCTCATAATACTTCTTTGATTGATGCATCCATAGTTTGACCTTGAATGGGGTCAAAACATCTCATATAAGATCTTGAGGTTAACATTATAAGTTTCATATAAAAAACACAGGCATGTGCGCTCGCGCAATATGCTAACCTCAAAATGGTTATCCTATGGTTTCATTTACAGAAAAATGAATTTTTATTTGATCACCATAATGTATAAAGGAATCCGTATATCCACGCCTAAAAGGAGCAAAACAGCTAAATTCTGTGTCACTGGTAACAGTTCATTGCGTAACCTTTTCTATTGTCTTCTTTACAGATTCAATATGAAGAAAATAAATTTATTAACTCTTTTAGTGTTCAATTTAAAGATTCCTTCTTCAAGTGGACGTGATCACCATAAAATGTTTCCATTAAATTCTGTTTGGGGGAGGGGGGGGGGGGGGATATAATTCTTTTACCTCATAGTTGAGATAACCACTCTCACGAAGGGATGACTCTGCTTCTTCAATGTTGCTATTCTCAACCTTTGTATCTGCCCCAGCAGCTTGAGATGAATAACTGACTGAATAGTCCCGGGTTGCCAAGGACTCTGAAGAGGAAGCCCTGTCATCTAATCTTAGCTTCTCCCCAGAACGTATACACTTCATCATCTTCCACAATTTCCCTCTGATGCCAAATCCCCACCTTTTCATCCACTTCTTAAGTGTCATAATGTTTCATTACCCTTGGTATTGTTCCAAAACAAAATCAGAATCAAAACCTCTTGAGAAACTTATAACAAGAAAATAACCATGCTCTAATTACATGCCATGTATTTCAATGATCATGGACAAAATGGAAGTATCTGAATCTGTGATCTCTCAGATATATTGAGTCGATAGGTTTTTCTTAACAATCAAATGAAATTTACATTGCCATCCTAATCAAACATGGCTAAAATTGAATAAGAATAAACCCAAAATACAATCTTTGCAACAACTTAAAGCTTCTCGACACATTTCAAGCTCTTAAAACCCAAAAAAGGGGGTTAGAATTAAAGGATCCAAATGATCAAGTGAAAAGAGAAAACAGCCGGTATCTTACAATTCTACCTCTCGAAAACCGACCACGTAAATAAACCTTAGCACCCCAAAAGCTAAAGAAAAGTAGAAAAGGAAGTAAAATGCTAAAAAACAAGAATAGTCCAGCTAAATTCAGATGAACTATATGCAACAGGGAATCAACAAGATAGCACGATTGGAAAGGAAGGTAAAATGGGAAAGTAATATAAACTCATTACCATATGGACAAAGGAAACAGCTGGGATCGGAATAACCATCCAAAAGAAAGTACCTTTCATGGAAAAAAAGTATTGACTGAGCCCACAACACATCAAAACCTTCACAGTCCATCTCCACAATTCAACCAAGAATCCAAAGCTCCAATCAAAATTTTCTTCCTCTCCTTTTTTTTCTTATAAAAATAATCTTCTAAACGTCCCTTTCCTTCTCTCTGTAGCGTAGACTTCAATTTTTTCAAGTTAATTTATCTTGAGAACGTTTTCTTGGTATGATCGCTGAAGTTTCAAACAGTGGAGAAGGCATGTATATGTGCATTAATTATGAAATCAGAGTCTGACGCACAGAGAAGCTTTTGAAACGGACTCAATTTATCCCCCAGTTATTACTTTGTTACCCAATTGAGTCTCAAAACTTTTAGTTTCATTGATTTAATCCTAAATGTAATCAAAATTGGATAGCATCATCTCTCTTTCATCCGATTCTAGCTATAATTAAAATAATATTTCGTCCAATTGCTTGTCTGAGTGTTTTCATTTAAAATACCAAAATAAATCCCAATTCATTGACAAGAACAATCTCAGCATTAGATTAAAATAAATTTCTTTCAACGTCACTGATTTGTATAGAGGAGAAATAAGAAATAATAATTCAATTTTAGCATTGTCAACTGCATCGCCGGGCCCCATGATAAATCCTCTCTATCGCCCAACGAGCTCTCTCTTTTTGAAGAAGAAGAAGGCAAAGCCAGTCAATCACCCGTGCTGTGGTGAGTGGGTGTGTTTTCAATGCTCCATTTTCTCGTGCTAGGCTGTCTCATGATTGTTAGACTTTATATAAAAAGATTATGTTAAATTAGAAAGCGTTATTATTGAAACACCCACCTTCTCTCCTTTTTTCTTCTTTTTTCTTTTTTTAGATTAGCATATTAAGATATCTATAAATATTAAAAAAAATTAATTTAAAATAAAAAATATCTATAAATATTAAAAAAAATTAATTTAAAATAAAAAATATCTATATTAATAAAAAAAAATAGATAACAAAAAGAAAAGTATATGAAAGTTGCGATAAATATCTATATTAATAAAAAAATAGATAACAAACTAATTATTTAAATTTAAAATGCTATAACAAACTAATTATTTGATAATAAAAAACTATATGTGTTTATGTAATTGAAAACATTTTAATTAAAAAAATACAATGTTTATGCATGCATATTATTAAAGAATCAAGAATTGTATGGGTTAATAAATGAAATAAAAGATCATAAAAAATAATTAAAATAAAACTAGAAAAAACAAGAGGCATGGGTTGTAAAATAGAGTATTTATCTAGTTGTATTTGCTATATTTATCTAATTATTAAAAATAATTTTTTTATTCAATTAAACGATGATAGAAATAGACATATATATTAATTGATTGAATAAAATAAAATAAAATAAATAATATTATGTACGGTTGTATATATTGTAAATATTATATGAAATTATTTTTTTAAAATAAAGTACATTTATACAAAAGAAAAAAAATCATGAGTGAATAAAAAAGCTCTTAATAAGTTAAATATATACAAAATGACTAAAAAATAATTATCATTTGAAATAAGCTATATAAATAAGATCAAAGATAAGGTGTTTATTAATATATATAACATTAATTTAAAAAATCTGAAAACAAGAGGAAAATTTCATTAGACTCCTATACTTTGCATTTTTTTTATTGTAGTTGGGACCCTGATTATTTTTTTGAAAAATAAAAAAAAATAGACGTGGGTGGTCATAAAATCATTATTATATATTTTTTTATCTAAAAATATATTTTTAATTTATTTATTATCCAAAACACTTTTAAAAATACCGTAGGCACCACGTTAAACATGTTAATAGCCTAAAAAAATAAAAATAAAAATTATCTTAGACCTCGAAGTTAACATAAAAACCAGAATCTTTTCAGGCTCATAAATGTTTTTCTAAGAACTTTCAAGGTAAAAAAAGAAAACATTTAATAAAAACTCATCTTATTAAATAAAATTATTTGATACAAAAAATTATTATTTTTGTGGTAAAAAACGTGACCTTTTTCTCCTCTCTTTTAGACTAGAGATCAAAATATATATAAAAAAAATTATATCATAATTGAATTAAAAATACATTGAGTGACTGAATATGTTTAATTTTAAAAGTGTCGGGATTAATTTGAATTTCTTTATGAGCTTTGAAATTACAGTCAAATTGTGACGACTTTTCTACTTTGCTCCCTACCTCTTAATAAATATACGAGATAACATGTGATGTGTATAAAGTGAAAAACACACTTTTTAATCTTTTATATTATTTTATATTTGACTATGGTTGAAATTATTTTAAAAAAAATATATTTAATAATATATTAAAATAATATTTTATTTTATTTAAAAAAAATTAATATATAAAAATATTAAATTATTTTAAAAATATTTTTGAAATACAGCTCCAGCACCGTATATCTTCAAAAGTATAGTTATTTTTGCTTAAAGTGTGAGAAGAAGAACAAGGTACAATGAACTATACTTGATTCCAAACTGTATAAGTTTATTGCCAGCACTGCAGCCTTTTTCCCCTGCTTATAAAAAACAGTTCGAAATGTTTGCAAAGCCTAAAGATTGATTCGAGCTTGTCTTTGTGTTGTTGTAATTTGCAAGGACATAAAAGATGCTTTAACTCTGTACAATTCTTTTTTTATTAATATATATTTTCATTCAATCTATTCAATTTATATATATCTTCACTAATTTTATAGATTTTAAAATTAATAATTATATAAAATTTCAATAATTATTATATTAACAATCAAACTGTTCTATTTGATAAATAATGTATTTATACTAAACTAGCCGAGCAAGATAGTGTGCAATTGTAACTAAGTAGGAGCTACTTGTGCGCTCTCTAGTGAAAAGGAGAGGTTGATGGTGTCGAAAGAGAAGTTACTGGTACTCTCCAATGACAACTATTGCTAGAGGAGAACGCTGCATCCATGGTTTCTAGTGAGAGAAACCTACGATCGAAATGGTGAGGATGTTGCCGGTGGTCCTGCTGGGGCCAAGAGTGGCAAAGTGGTCGGTGATTATGCTATAATTTTTTTATGCACAACCATCGTCTTCTTCCTTTGTTATGTACCAAATTTTTTTGAGCTTGTTTTTGTTAATGAAACACAAGCAATACAAGAAACAAAACATAGCCAAAAGCATCAATTTCCTACTTCTCATAAACGAT
The DNA here is from genome assembly GCA_015731905.1 of Salix dunnii. Classification (NCBI taxonomy): domain Eukaryota; kingdom Viridiplantae; phylum Streptophyta; class Magnoliopsida; order Malpighiales; family Salicaceae; genus Salix; species Salix dunnii. The sequence goes on along the minus strand of CM027668.1, from coordinate 3,387,806 downwards.
GATTAGATCATGATTTTAATGGGTCTTACCGCAATTAAAATTACCGTTTTTTTTTTATTACCAAACAGGTATAAATTATGTTTTTCTTAAAATATATTTGCACCATGTTACCAAATGGCATCAAACTAGACATAAATCATCCTATCTTAAATCACAAGTTACCAGCTAGTCTTGCAAGGCTAGTTTTTCTCTCCAATTTCGTTATTTTGCTTTTCAGTGAATGTGTTTAGATTAACAAAGTTGGTTACATAAAATCAAGTCAAGTTATATATTATTTAAAATTAAATTCAAGTTAATTAAGAAGTCAAGTTAAAATATTTTAATCATATTAATTTTATCCCTAAATTTTTTATAATTGATCACCATCATGGTTGTCTTTAAATTAATTGTATTGATCATCATCATGGTTGTCTTTAAATTAATTGTGTCATGTCAAGAAGACTTTTTCACAATTTAATTTTAAGTTTGAAGTTGGACAAATAGTTGAGTTGACAAGTCAGTACGGATTTAAGGATTTTAATATTCATTAGTTGGACTGATTTTAATAATAATTTCAAACAATTCTTCTTCACCAGCTAGACATTTTTACTTTTATTATTTATTTATTTATTATGATTCACAGCGTAGCGATAACCATTGTAGAGTAGTTGATACTCCACACAGACCACTATAAATATTCAAGTAAACTCCATGTGTGACTGCATGCATGCATGCAACGTATAAAGCTAAATAGTTTCCGATTCCACCACCTCCAAACCCACCACTGCCACCAAATATCCACCCCAGCCACCACCTCCTCAACAAAATCCATTCCCAGAGCCGCCTCCCGTTCCTCCTCCAAATCCACTACCCACTCCGCCACTGGATCCATCTCCAAAAACCACCACCACCACCTAATCCTCCACCTTTCCCGTTGCCTGAATCAATTCCAACTCCTTTTCCAAAGCCACCAACACTATATAATTTACAAGGAAGAATGGCAGAATTAATCCATTATGTGATAAATAAAAATCGACTCATTTTCCCAGCAAATAAAATCCTACACTGTAAAAAACATGCACGAGACAAGTGCCTAGCACGTGCCTGAATGAATGGGCCTCACCAGAAACTATAAAATCGCTTAAGTGGGCTCATAGTTCATCTCAACTCAATGGCAAAACGTGGGCCCATCTCGGATGTTTCGGCCTGGATCCTCTGGCACTGACACACCGCCCTCAAGGCCTGCTCTGAGTTAAGATTCCAAAATCCAAAGGCAGGTTCTGCCCAGAATTAAGAAAACAACCCACGTTTTAATGTCGGGTAAATTTTAGTTTATGCGTCGTCTAGATTTCCTCGCTTGACTTTTTATTTCGAATCAATGTACCCGCGTTGTCATGTTTGTAAACCCCGTGACCAAAACCCTTCCAGGTCTTCCCTGGAAAATCAGTGGAGGCTAGTTTTTTCTGTTTCTCTATTTAATCAAACAAACGTTGACCAAATCATGTGTGATTTTGATGATGTTTTGGAGTGGGATAAACGTTATCTTTTAAAGTTTTTTTTCTTAGTAATAAATTAAAATAATTATATTATTTAAAAAAAAAAACTTTTAACCTACAATATTAAATAAAAATATATTTTAAACCAATAATATTTTGACAGCACCACAAAAAACACCTCGTCACATGTTAGCAGTCGCTTTCATATTGATATTGATGTTATTTTTAAAATTATTTTTTTTAGAAATACATTAGAATAAAAAAATTTTAAAAACATTATTTTTTATATCAGCACATGAAAATAATTTAAAAACACTAATTTTTTTCAAAAATACTTTTAAAACGCAGTGTCAAACACCCTTTAAATCTCCGGTTGGTAATGTTCAATAAATAAAAAAATATTTATTTAATATTTTTATATTATTTTGGTGTGAGATGCCAATAATATTATTTTATATATATAAAAAAATTAATTTATTTTTAAGTAAAATATATGACCACAGTCACAAATATCCTCAAAGAATTCTAAAAACAACTGCCAGAAAAATCAGTGTGGCCTAGAAAATCTCAAAACAGTTACTTCTGCTACGCTACATGTATTTAAGTACGGTATGGATGTGAAAATACGGGAAAAATAGTATATATATATACGCTGCTTGCCAGGTTCGTTCCCTCCTTTACCATCCATGGCTGGCAAATTTCCAGGAGCACTTAGGGGCATGACAGTAATTCCGCCTCCCACACAGAAGCTTGCGAGAGGCATCGGTGTTAATTACACACACCATCCCGATACTATCTTATTTCATCAATCGAGTCATTATATTTACACCACCAAGCATCGAGCCCTTTACCACCTATGTCGGTCAACTTCAACAGGTGTCAAAAATACAGTGGTTAAGCCAATCCTTTTCCTTTGTCTTCACCCAATAGATTCTTAACACGTCACTCATCATTAAAGCTCTTTGATCCTCAAACAATATTAGGCGGGCCTACCATTCCTTGGTAGTGAGGTGTCGGAGAAAAAGTTTAAATTGGGAGCACAGAAGTTGGTAAAAGGACTCAATGCAGAAAATCAATAATCTGATGATCCAATTGAATATAATAATATAATACAGGGATAGTGTAAAATATTATTAAGCATAAAAGCGATCATAATTCGTGAATTGCCTCGAACTCTCAACTAAATTCTGGGGCATTTCTGTCATTCTATAAGTACAGAAGAAGACTAGATCGTTTTATAAATAGAACCGTACACCGCAGAACCAGAAGTTTCCCTTGTTTCTCCCTCCACAAATCCTTTCCCCCTCGCTCCCTCATCTCCTTCCCAATCTATTTTTTTCTTCTTCACTCGCCGCCTCTATTCAAATTGCCGACCACACACTCTCCCGCGGCCACCGTGTTCTAGATCTGGTTCCGTCCGTTTCAGAATCGCAACCTAACCCAAGGTCTCTGGTGTATCATGATTTGATTTGAAGTATGATTCTGTCATTTTACCCTTTTGTCCTTGAACTCGCTTGCCGCTTTTAACCAAGCCAGCGATTGAGTCTCTCTCCTTCTCGACCCCGTTTTGGACCTTTTCTCTCGCTCCCGTGTCAAGAAAGTAATTTGACACTTACGTCCCGTAAATAAAATTCCAAATTTTGTGGTCTGACTCTTTTGGCCCAGAATTAACTGCAGTTTAACGGTTTAATCCTTCAAAAGATGAGTTATCACACGCGAAGGATTTTAACACCTGGCGCCTCAAAGAAGCGCAAAGAGAGAGAGGCCTTGTCTTATTCAATGAAGCAGAGTTCGGCCTCGGCTCAACCAGCTTCAAGTCTCGAGGAGCCGATTTCCTCTAATCGGCTACTAGCCGGTTACATGGCGTTTGAGTTCTTGACTGAAGGCACTCTTCTCGGGCAGAAGTTCGACCCGGCTAGGGCAGAAGCCAAGTCCTTAGCTGGAGGCTCGGGGGACTGCTCGAAGAGAGGAGAGCCGGGAAAGAAGAAGGAACACAAAAGCTATGCTGAGGTGGCAAGCATATTAAAGAGCGAAGGGGCCCACATTCCTGGGATTGTTAATCCTTGCCAGCTGGCTAGGTGGATCCAGATGTAGCAGCATATTGGCATCTCTACGTGGCGGGATCTGATTGGAATAAGATTTGAGTCCACGTAACCATCAAGGGCAAGATTGTGAATATGTAGCCGGGTCTGTTTGGAAATGGCGAGTGATCTATCTCAGAAGTAAGATGAGCCAGAAATCAATGGAGCCAGCACAAAAGTCTCGTCTGCCTCTTAGTGGAGGCAGTGTTTGCTCGTTTCAGATTCCAAACGACTCCGTTTCTGAGCTTGTTTGTTGTTTAATATAATATCAGATACGGCTAGCTTCTCAATATTATCGAACATTAGACTTGCGTACGTATCTGGCGCCAGTACGAACGTATGGGATCGAGAATGTAAGAAGCTGAACCCTTTTTTAATTACTTCTGTTGAATAAGTGTTTGTTTTTTTCTTTTGCCAGTCAAGGTGTTCTTTATTCTTGTGATTGTTTGATTCCTTACACCATGCATGTGGCCAAGCTAGCTTCTACGTGACTGATAAGTATTTTCATGCTCATCTGTAAAACCTAAATGGTATGGCTCCTCTGGATGTTATCCAGTGGGTGATCTGGAGCATGGGGATGCAGGTGTTCATGCATGCGAATCATGTGTTTGTGCACTCGTAATCTCTATCTGCTCAGCTGCTCATGTAATTGGTGTTGTTCTGTCATTTTGTTTTGATCAAGCATACATCTGTGCAATGATGGATAACGCATGATCGAGTGGAAAATGTTTGATGGGGGTGAGGAATCATGTGAATGGTTCCAGCTTTTCAAAATGGATCCTTCACAATTTAATTTCAATACTTATCACAGCACAGAACTCTAGCAGTATCTTGCAAAGAAATTGTGACCGAATAATATCCGTGCTTAAGAGTATCACACACACACACACACACACACACACACACACACACACACACGCTCTACCTCTTTTAATTTGGTTTCAGTGCAGTGAGCATGATCTGTATATTTGGTAGAAACGTTGCTACGAGGGAGAGAAAAACTGCAGAATCAAATTGCTAGTCTAGCCAAAATAATAATAAAAAAAGGGAGTTTAAAAGGTTAAAGCCAATGTAGAAGTCAAGCCACACACGCAATGACCAAAAAAGCAGCCAGGTGGTGCAAGCAAAGGGAGTTCGAAACATAGTTCCAATGGGATTATTATATCTGCACCGTGCATTGCAGGGCAGCAAAAATCTGCGATTTAGAAACTGCATCGAGTTTAAAGTTTCTGCTATAAATTTGAATTTCCTAATTAATATTTTTCTTTAACTTTTAATTCTAAATTCTAATATATGTTTTTTCTCTTTCAAAAAGCCTTTTAAATTAAATTTAACAAACATAGTTCTAGCTTAAAATCATTTATTTATTTTATAAAAAAACAATTTAAAATTATAATTCAAAATAAAATATTATTAGTTTTGTAAGTCATGCCAAACACTACTTGTAATTCCCTTCAACAAGCATAAGAAAAACGATTTAGAGATGGTTTATCGTACGTGGAGATCCTTCTCTCGATGATGGATAAGAGTGAATGCGAACATTTTCCTGGTAATTTTATGTTTATGCAATAAACAATTTAAAAATAATTACAAACTCAAATTAATAGTAGAAAACTGTTGGCATAGAGTAGAATAAAATATTTTTCTTCTAGTTTTGTATTGGCTATAGTACTTGATAATGTATCCTATTTCTTTTCAATTCAGTGAAATTGATGAAATTATTAGGAAATATAAAAATAAAATAATTAGAAAATTTATATTAGAGAATAATATAAATTATATTCTAAAACTTTACTTATCAGCTCAAGTTTTTAGGTGAAGTGATTCTTTAACTTGGTATTAGAATCCTGTTGACCTAGTGGTAACGAGTTCGAATCTCAATATTCTCATTTTATTTGATAAAAAACAAGTACAAGATAATATGAGCCCGTGCAAGTTTCAAGGTCTAAGGATTTACACTTAAGAGGGGTATTAGAAAATAATATAAATCATATTCTAGGATCTCGTCTATCAAATTAAACGTTTAGATGAGATGATTCTTTATGAATGTGAAAGAGGAGCCATAAAATGAGGTAGGGGATGGATAACATAGCTTCTTTACTGAATTAATAACATTTATAATATTAAAAGGACGCTAGGCTAGTTCATTAAATAAAAAAGAAATTTAGTATAATTTCTACTAGTTATGTGATTATCTGAGAGTATAATAAAATTACATTTCAAAATATTTTTAATATGAAAATAAATTAAAATATTTTTTTAAAATCTTCACAACATAATTAATATTGAATGACATCGTCAAAATTGAATTAGTGTGGGATGGACTATTCAACTAAGAATAAGATTAAAAAATGCATGTAATTAAACTCATTTTTATTACATATTAAAACAATATCTATATTTACTATGCATTTAATAAATAAATAAAAAAATTATGAAAAAATACTTATCAAAAGCAATCGCTTAACCATTTTCGTTATCTTTTATGTTTTTGCTTGCAGAGTAGCAAGGAATTCCAAATCAAGAGAAAATATTTTGTGAGATATTCTGGCTGTGTTAAACTTGGAGTGAATTGACATGTGACCCCACACCGAAATAACCAGTGCCCACCGTTTTGGCTACCAGCCACTCGACAAAAAAACACGTGGGAGAGACGAGGTACTGTACTATATTACTGAGGGAAAAATCTAAAATACTTGGGGAGCTTTTTTTAAGGGGTATAATGGTCTTTTTAGCAGATTGATCTGTTATTCTAGAATTATTTAGGGGTGCTTTGGTACATCCATTAGTTTTACAACAAAATTACTATATTATCCTACAAAATCAGTTGATTTACATACTGTCAATTTTGATGCGATTTAATTAAAAATTAACACTTAAACAGGAAGTTTGGTCATTTTTTTTTTATATATAAATTTACCTGTATGCCCCAGTTTAATAATATTGTCAAAAACTCCGCTGGAATTTGTTTTATGTTCTAAAAATTCTGGTTCGGCCTACTAGTCAACAGACTAGTTTATGTTTGTTCACTGGGAAAATGTCAAGCGGAGAAAAGAAGAAAAGAACATACTGTGATCTCAAAGCCCGAAACTTCCATCGTACTCGTATCCCTTCTCAATCACGCAACCTCAACCATGTGGTTTCCTAAAACGACTACATTTGCATGGAAAAAATGTTGTCCTTTTCTTTGTTTTTGTTCTTCTGCTGTATTTTCTCAGAAACCAACCAAAGTGGTTTAGTTGAAAGTGAAATTGGCCCTTTATTGGCTGAACAGAACAGGGTGTCTACGGTCTGCCGTGGCCTGTGATGGTGCTTGCTTTTACCGGAATTCTTGGCCGGGGAAAGGAAGGTCACCATGCTACTTGCAAAATTGCAGAGGTGAGATTGGGTCTCTCGCTTTAAAATCAGGCTCCACATTGCAGCCGTCTAGCATGCTAATTAACATCCCTTTTCTAAACGTTATTTCTGTGTAAAATTGGCCTGGCAAAAAGATTACCAACTATACTCGGCAATGAAGGGCTGATTGTTCTTGGAGTTATTTTTTCAAATAATTTTTGTTTTAAAATATATTAAAATGATATATATATATTTTTGAAAAAATATTTTTAATACCAGCGTGTAAAAATATTAAAAAAATTAATTTAAAATAAAAAATAAAAAAAAATTATTTGCAAATTTAATAGAGTGTAAAATAGTTTCCGGAGAGAAACAGAGTCATCTCTTGACATTTGTTCTCCTTTTCTCTGGTCAGGAGCTAGGTTGATTTTTATTTGTAATGTAAGGCTTTCTGGCCCATGGACCTGGTCAATAGTCAATAGCAACTAAAGGGGGCCCAAGGGCTCATCAATAAGACGATAACAAAAGACGAGTCCAAGTCCAGGTTGTCTGCCACGTCACAACTTCTTGCACTTTTTTTTTTTTTGGGGGGGAGAGCTCAAATGGAGAACCCAAATCTGGGGGTCTCTCGTCATTTTTTTTTTTTTTGGTTTAAATAAGTTAATTAAAATCTAGTGGTGAAAATTAATTTACATTCTTTAATGATACGAATCTAAAAGTAAAAGGCGAGGCATGGAACTATTAAATGTCAACGAGGACAGTTTTAAAGTAAAAATAATTTGTTTTAAAAAGTTACTGAATTAAAATTGATTTAATTTAAAACAGAAAACTTCTTTTAAAATAATATTATCAAGTTGCGGATTAACTAAAATGAGAACAACTAAATCCTACCAAGTTAATTTCCACCCTATTTGATTTTCAATTTAATGAAATTAAAAACACTAGTTTAATATATATATATATATATATATATATATATATATGTATATTATTTACGATTAACTCCCATGAAGAAGCTTTCCATTGATGGGGCAACTGAGGATCTCATCCCTGGTCCTCTATTTTTTTATTTTATCCATTGTTGTCTCATTACACATTCAAGGCAGATTAATGCTCCCTGCCCTTCGAATTCTCGAAAGGCCGAAAGGTTCCTGCAATACCTGAAAATTAACAATATTATATATTGAGAACAACCGTTGTCGCTTACTCTCTATCCATTACAGGTGACCCTGGCCGGATCAGCTAATGGGACGACGACGACAAGTCACGTGCCTTTACAGCTGTTTCCATAACTCAAAGGCTTCCTTCTCTCTCAACACTACATACGGTGGAGTATATATTTTATTTTTGAAACGAAGAAATTCTACTTTCTATATTCATATAAGCAAATAAAAATTTAGTTATGTTAAATTCTTATAAAAAAATATATGTACCGACTCGAATTCAAGACCTATACACATATTGCATACTTTTTATTATTATACCATATCCTTCAGGGATGGTGGTATATACATGCATGATATTCATGATATCACATACCTTTATGAATTTTTATAAAAAATATATGTTTCAACTCGAATTCAAGACCTGTATGCATATTGTATATTTTTTATTATCATACCACACCTTTTAGGGATGGTGGCATATACATGCATGATGCTCATGATATATTTGTTAAGGAACCATCTTATCTAAAAATTTAAATTAATATGTAAAATCTCATAATATGATTTATATTATTTTTTAATACTTTCCCTCAAGTGAAAATTTTTTGTGCCTGAAACTCGTACAGATTCACATTATCTTGTACTTGATTTTTATCAAATAAAATGGTAGTAGTAAGATTCGAACTAAGAAGCCATCTCACCTACAAACTTAAGCTGATAGGTAAAGTTTTAGAATATAGTAATCGATGTCATCATCTCGTATTTATCATGTCAATATACTGAACACGTAGTTTCATCTACTTCTTCATTTGTTTTTACTAAGAGGTCCAATGAAATTTCACTTCCATGTATGATTAATCAGGATGATCTCTCCCTAATTTTATACGTTTTTCTAGCAGAAATCACCAGTCTTAATTGCTTACAAAAATTCCCGTCACTTACTCATCATGCACGTACATGAATCAACCGATCGAGGATGTTCTGTCGAAGGAAGCCAGTTACTGGGCAGCGTGTGTATTTCCTGACAAAACAGGGGGTTTTCGATACAAATCATGTCCACAGCAAATGCTTTCCGTTGACCTCTTCGATATAATTTATGTCCTATGATAATCTTTCATGGATACAGATTAATCCGACTTTATCCCATAGTTTTATTCAGTGCTCCTACTGTGAAGAAATAATGGGATTTCTATAATGGGTTCTTCGTGTATTACACATTTCAATAATTGTATTGAATGAATGAAGACTTGTTTACTCATAAATTCCTCATGCCTACACCCTCACTCTCGATTTCACATCAAAGTATTGGCTAATGCTTGAGATTTTCTGGGTTCTATATTAAATTATTCGAAACCCTACTAGAGAAAATGCTCTCCTTAGATAGTTGCTGGCTGATGAGATCTACCAACTTAGCTAGAGTATTTTTTTTATATAAAAAATTTTTATCTTCTATAAAATATATTTTATAAATCCAGATGAATGAATAAAATTCTTATTATTTTAGATTTTTATAAAAGATACATACCCTAATTTTTTTTTTTCCCATCATATCACGTATCTACAAACCCTAGAAGAAATTTTGCTAGACATGTGTTCGCAACTTGATGTAGTGGTACGGTCTCTTTCATTGTTTTATGTAAAGCCTCCACTAAATCCACGAGTGGTCTTGGCTTTGCCTTAATGGTCGTAACACATTAATGCAATTCTATGTTTCCCACTCACTTCAACTAATTTATAAGCTCTTCATCTTTAGTAACAAGGCCGCCCTCTTGGCTAAATTACACGACGATGCCAGATTTGAGGATCGCTGTCATTGACCCTATCATCTATTTTTATTCTAGTAATTTTGTTCATTTAGCAATTTAATATTATTTAAATAATTATAACCTGAGGTGCTTTTCTAGAATGCTTTTTTTCATAGCCTAGTTAGGAGGTTGACAAGGCTTGCTTGGTCTTTAATGGTTTTGTTGGTTATTGGGTTCGGTCTATTTCACTCATGAGAAATGAATCTGATTAATATATTTAAATAAATTATAAAAAAAATATTTTTTTAATTATATAAATAAAAACATAATCCACTATGAAAATGTATATTTTCGTAATTGAAAGTACACAATTTTCTCATTTTTTTCTCTTTTTTTCTATCTCAATTCTTTTTATTAAGTATTAACTTGACAAGATCTATAAAGACATTGTATTATGAAATATCGTTTTAATTCTAATAATTGAAATGATTGATTTTAAAATAAAAAAAAAAATTTATGAGTTTTTTTTCCAAATCTATAGGTTTCAATCTCAAATCAAAATGATCAAATTAAAATGATGAAGAATCTTCAAGAATCTTATAATCTTGGTGAAGGAAATTTGGTATTTAAGCTCGATATAAAGAGTTGGGATTCATTTTAAACGTGGATAAAATATATCTATGGGAAAAAAACAAAAACAGAAAGTTATTTACTAGAATATTATTAAATTATTACAGCTAGAAGTTTTAATATTATTTTATATTCTAATGAAGAATCTTTAAATGACCAATACAAATCCTAATCCCAATGCTAATTAGTCAAGGGCCAGCCTAGTTGTATACGCCCATCAACGCACAGAGCACCAGTAACAGAATCACCACGAATGGATCGCGTCCACGGATTTAATTATGTAAAAAATAATATAAATTATATATTATAATTTTATTTAATACAATATATTTTTTAATCAAAACAATATTAAAATATTGTTAATTAAATAATCATGACCTTAGATCCGCTACTTTGTTTGCTTTTGTAATTAAAATTAATAATACAACTGTGTAAATTTCAAATCTAATTTTTTATTTAAAATAATATGTTAGTCATAATATAAATTATATTTTCAAAATTTATTTAATAATTTAATTTTTTATATGATTTCAAAGTGTTTAATATTATAATTATTGCCACGTAGATTACAGATGAGTATCACCCATTGGAGATGGTTCTAGCCATCATGCACCATGTATTGCTTTCCGAACTTGATGGCAGGTTCGGAGGCTTTGCTCGGTTCTAACTGTGTTTAGATTTTTATTACTAGATAGATAGCTTGTATTATGTTGTAGGCAATTTTTTTAATATAAAAATAATATTAAGATTATGCAGATATTTTTTTAAAAAAGATTTGAGACCCAATATATTAAATCAATTGGGTTTAATAAATTTGACTAATTTAATAATATGAATTAAAAAAAATACAAAAACAATAAATAAAGTGAAAAAAATCTAACAATAAAAAAGAGAGTAAAGAGTTTGACTCGAGCCCATCCAAGTTAGCACATAAAATATGCAATTTGACCATCACATCAGGATGATCTTATTGAAAATAAATTGAATTACAATCATTATGGTAAAACTTAAAAAAATATTTATTATCTTGCTAATAAATATTAACTTGCTAGCCTCATGATAGTAAGTATAAGATTGAGATATCCTAATAATAATAAAAAAAACACCAAGATGAATTATAAACCAAAATTGAAATAAAAAATTAAATTAAAAATAAATAAATGTTGAAGGAACTTATATAATAAGAAAGCAAAAGCGAATGATATGCGTAGCCTCATAGAAAATAATAAAAAAAAAAAATCAAAGCTCAATTTTTGATAAATAAAATATTAAAAGATCCATAAAGGTAAGAAAAAACTCTTGGCTTGAGTCTATCCAGTTAGTATGCAAAATCTATAACATAATTATTATATCAATGTAATTCTATTGAAGACAAATTGAATAAAATCACACAACTTAATTATCAAATAATATAATATTAAAAAGCTTGAAAAACCAAATTACTCTCCAACTCAATGAAAAATCCAGCAGCAAGAAAATAAAATAAAAATCAAGAAAACCTCATCTCCAATTAAATAAAAGTTGAAGGAAGAAGGGTGAAATTGAAAAAATAAAGTTATTTTGGAGTGTTTAAAATTAAAATTTAAGTCCCTTTAACAGGAGTGATTCTTGATGCTGTGGCGATAAATGAAACATTGTGTATGAATAGAAGAAAGGAATGAAAAGCTTGCTCGATGTCAACAGTTTGCAGGACATGATTTTTGGTTGAATTTGATGTGATTCCATAATGCTTGGATAAGTTGACCGAGGAATGATGCTTCATCGATATATCAAGTACAGTACTCGATCGTCGTCGTCTACAGGTATATGTGACACCCAAATAGGAACTAAATGTAATGGGGTGATATCAAATGTTTTTTCTTTTTATTATTATTATTAAATGTTTGTATAATAGGTAATATCAAATGCTTTTTAATTATTAAAATGAATATCCAGACTAGTTTGTATAATCTCGACTAATTTCATAAATTCTGAAATAAACAGTTATATAAACCTCTAATAACTATTAAATTAGCAACTATATAATTCAAATTTGATTCCATATAAACTAAACGGGTTAGTATTAAATGTCTTTGTCAATATAAAAGAAGATCCGTATATGGCAGGAGAGAAAAAAAAGAGAAAAAACTTAAACTCGTCCATCAGAGCTTCTCCGACCACCATAACTCAACATGTGCTGCACCGGAAGAAAGAGGACATTCCAGCGCACCATGAGAGATGATGGACTTAGATTTTTTACCACTGTTATGAGGCTTACGTGCCGCTTGAAAGGCGAGTGCGCCGGATACACTGCAACCCCATCACACACCCCGTCTGTAGTCTTTTCGAAAAGAAATAATAAAATAATATACAATTACCTATATATCCCTGGACCTACTTGATAAACACTAAAAACCATCGTGGAAAATACAACAATACCCCCTGGGCCGATTGTTATTTTTTGTAGTTTTCAGGGGCTAATTATATAGTTTTACTAGGTAACAAATTCGAAAATATCATCCTTGTTGCTTGAAAATTGCTAAACTACTCCTGGTTCTAGTTGCCTTATTTTATCATTTAGGAGGGGCTATTTTAGTCGTTTTATTGTGCAATAAATTCAGAAATACCATTCACGTCCCTTGAAAAATTCAAAAATATCTCCGATCCTGGGAGTTAAAAATTTTGAGACATGGAAGCAAAATGATAATTTACTATCGCAATGAATAGTAATCTTAATCTGTGTAATCAGTAGAATTTTACACAATAAAAAGAAGAAGAGATTTATATTTTAGTTAATGTGACACCCAAATAGGAACTAAGTATAATGGGGTGATATCAAATGTTTTATTATTATTATCAACGTAGATGTCAGCATAATGGGTAATATCAAATGTTTTTTTAATTATTAAAGTGAATGTGTGGACTAGTTTATGCGATCTCAACTAATTTTATAAATTTTAAAATAAATAATTATATAAACCTCTTATTACTATTATAAATTTGATTCCACATAAACTAAATGGGTTAAGATCAAATGTCTTTGTCGATAGAAAAGAGGATCTGTACATGGACGGAACTTTATGCAAATAGGGCCAAGCACCCAGAAAGGAAAAAAGCATGCTTCGAGTTCTACTTCAACAGTACCTCTAGCCACCGAGATGTGGCATTTTCTAATCTCTTTGATTCAGAAAAAAGAGGCTGCTGTGACTCGCTCGGTGCCTGATTTGCTTGCATCAGCCCTAGCAATATGCCCTAGGGCTTATAAATTAGGTCAATCTTCTTTCCAGGAATCAAGATGATGTTCCATGAAAATACTGAAATCAGTTGATAATCCTGCTTGAAATGGGTCTTGGGTGAAATCAACCAGTTGAAAAAGATAAATGACAGTTATTTTTTTTTTAAATTAATTAGAAAACATTTTTCTTAATGGACCAATATAAAAAGAAGAAAAGAGAAAGAAGCGAGAGATGGCCGTAGCATTGATCGATGGGTCTCCCAATACATTTCTGTCATTCCCACTACAGAGCTCCAAGGCTCATTCCCACTTCGAGAGGATGACAGCCTATACTGCCTTCCATGTTTGTTACGTATACGATTGCAAGATACGATGAGAACAGACTTCAAAAAGAAGAGGAGGAAATCCATGGACTCTTATTAATTTTCATGTTTTCATAGTGCCCGTCGGGTCACTAGTTTCTTTTTTAGATTCAAGTAAATTCTATCTTATTTTTTTTATGTTATTCTTTACGGGCTCGAGTTAATTGAGTAAATTGAGTTTAACCTCGTATGTTTCATGTTCTTACAAAGTGAATATATCCCGACTCAAATCAAGACCTGTAAGATAGATTTTAAGTTTTTTATCACCATACTACATCCCTTAAATATTTTTTTTATTAATAAAAATTGTTTGAGTTAGCTTGCACGTACCTCGACTAATTCTACAAACACTAAAATTAATAATCTTATAAATCTTTAGTAATTATCATTTTAACAATCATAAAATTCTATAATTATATTACTAGGCCACCTAGAAGACCATAGGGGAGCAAAAGTAGATTTGAAAGTATAAACAAACATGAGTTGTTATCTCATTAATTAGATTTGAAAGATAAAATTTGTGAAATCAGAATTCAAATCAGCTATGTACGTGTCTGTCAATGGTTTATAGGTCATGGATACAAGTTCTTGTAAAAAAAAAAAAATAATAATTAAAGAAATAATTACCGACATTTTTAAATAGTGTAGAATGTAATTGCTTACGTGTATCCTATACAATGCGTGTATACCTACTAAACTGATTTATTAATGTAGAACGTGGCTGTTTACGTGTATCCCATGCAATTATATTCCCTACGAAATTGACTTCTTGGGCATGTAGACTTCAAGTTATTTCATGCACTAAAATTTTAAATTTAATTGTATAGGAATATGCTGTTTTTGGGATTAGAACTCCTCCTAATCATTCAATTAAGTAGTTTTTTAATTGCAAAAAAGCTTAAAACATTAGCTGGGGTTCCATTTTATATAATATATACAATTATATTTGCAACCTGTGAAAAGTAATTGCTCATTATCCATTAACCAAAAGTAGATTTGTTTATACTTTCATAGAAAGCTAAATAAACCATGTAATTAATTGTGTAACATCTAATTAACGAGTGAGAAACAAGATTAGTCTTGCATTCATGGATGGACAACAATTTAGATAATTTATATTTTTGTCCTCTACAAGAAATAAATAAACATAAAGAAGATGCTTAACTTTTCTTCTCTTCTTTTTTTGACTTAGAATGAGAATGAATAATATTACTTTGAGACAAGTGGTATTCCAATTAAGTCTATATATAATAAAAAGCACATCCATGTTCAACATGCATTCTAATAGAAATTTGTATTTTTTTTTATATCCTGCTGTTAGATTGAACTGAAACTTTATTTTTTTTTAAAACTCGTGAAAAAATCTATTGTCACTAGAAGTCGAAAAATATCTTAAAATTATCAGGGGATCATCTCATCTAAAAGTTCAAGCTGTTAAGTGAGGCTCTAAGATATGATTTATATTATTATCTAACACACACCCTCAAGTGAAAGCTTTTTTGGCTTGAAAACTTGCACACAGACTCACACTATCTTGTGATTGATTTTTATCAAATAGAATGAGAGTGATAATATTCAATCTCGTGACCGTTGGATTAACAAGGCTATGATATCATATTAGAGAACCATTTCATTCAAAAACTTAAACTGTTAGATGAGACTCCAAAATATATTTTATATTATTCTCTAACAAAAATAAGGTTTAAAAATTATTACATGAAATTTGTTATACTTTTATAATTGATGAATGATTTTTTTTTTCTTTTCAAATTGAATATTTTTTTTTTTCAAATGGTTTAGAATTCTTTACTATATAAACAACTTAAAAGAGTTGCAATAAAAAGTTAAATATCAAATTATTGAATTATAAAAAGGCTTTTTAGATAAATATCAATTTCTTTACCGTTTAGGATCTAATTTTAGAGCTTAATAATTAAATCTATTCACAGCTAAATGCCGCGTCAGGCTCCTAGTAAATAAATGGATAATTATAAGAAAAATAATTAATACAAGCAAGATTATGAAAAACAAAACGTTTATAGTAATCCCAGTTCAAACAGCAGTGATCAAGAAAAGGCTGTTTGTCTTAATTAATTAAAGTAATCTACGTTCTTAATGGCCAAACTGACACCTGCACTATGGTAATTAAAATAGCAGGTGTGATGTCTGCAGTAAGTGGTCATCTTCGTGATGAAGATAAAAGAAATGGTTCCACTGAAGTGGAAATGGCGTCAATAATGTGTGGAAGGCAATCACATCTTTTATTCAAGAATCAAACGCTACTCCATCCAACCGGCCATTTCCCCTTTTGATTTGATCACGTTGATCACTTGCTTGTGGAATCTGTACGTGAGCCAGATCAGTAAGATTGGTGTGAATCAATTGGGATCCATGCATGCTGCTGCTCTCCATATGATCCAGCAATGGTTTATGGACCAGTTCTAAGACAATACCTGTCTAGTTAGATGAAGAGCAGGTGCTAGAAGAGAACGAGGCAGGCATGCTTGCAGCGCAATAAGAATTAAATAAGTAAAAAACTTATATTATCAAACTCCCAGTAGGGGATATACATTAATTTTTCTATTTGTTGCAGAAAAATACACATTTAAATGGAAAGGTGACCTAGAAAGGTCTCCATAGACTTGGACAAATAATATATATATAGTTCTCTCCTCTGATGGTGGAAATTAAGGTCATGGCACTCATTATAACCAGAACAATGAGGGACACCAGGCATTATTTTTTCTTCTAGTTTTTTGTTTTTGCTGCACAGCTTCTTTACTGTACGTACTTGCTTCGTTGGTGGAGGTGTTAAACTACAGATCTTTGGCTGGATAGGGTCATTTTCTCAAATAAGATTCAAGGACAGGGTCCACCATGCACGATCAACTACGTGTTCTTGTGGACTGAAACTTGTATCTCCCCAAGATTAACAGCACCTGGGAACTATCAAACTCAAAACTACGCTTAAATTAACTATCTATAAATATGGGCTGGATCGATTCTCTTTGTATTATTTCTTTCATGGCTGCATGCTGTACTTCGCAGCATCCATGATCTCCATTCTGGGATTTCTGCTACTAAGTATATCATGTCCATCGGCTTAAAAATAAAATAAAATTGAACTCTCTAAATCATCGGTCTCGATAGAAATATTCCGATTCCAACTCAAGTCAAGCACTTTCTTTTGAAACCCTAATATTTTACTGTGATTCCAGGACAATATTCCCACAAGCTTAAATAGTACTGTGATTTCTGTACTGCATGTCCAGAGTTATGGGCAATCTCTCAAGGCTCAAGATCAGTCAAGACCCTTGAATATGTTTTCATACAGTCCACTGATATGACAAAATGGGGCCGGGCTTGTCTTAGTGGGGGAACACAAAAAGGAATACATTTTTCCAACGTCATGAAACACTCAACAAAGAAAAGTACTGGCAAATCTGGCTCCACGGTTTGTTTATTTCATCAGCAAATCCCACTAGAGCCATTGTTTTTGTCCCTTGCACTGTACAAAACAACTTCTCAACAGTGCTCACCAGATCCCCTCGATCATTTCCAAGTTGGCAAAACTGGGTGTATATTCTGGCAAAGAATCTATCCACGCTGTTTAATTAAACGCATTGAAAGAGCCACTGGTTGGGCTGTTGCTCCCCATACCATCAGATGCATGCGATTCAAAATGTTAAAGTTTCCAATTAACTAGCACTAAATGATATTAATCAGCCTATGCAATCATGGAACACTCACTGTATACTTATCTGTGAGGCAGAAATGCTGATTTATATGATCAGTAAGACAAATCTTCCCTGTTCAATAATCCAGCAACTAATTATATTGGAGATAAAGGGGTGTGTTGGTGGGAGAGATCACTGGTAAATGGCTTTAATGAATGTTTTTGAGATGGCTTAGAAAAAGAAGAGAGTTTAATTAGGTGTATTAGAACTTTTTTTTGAAGTTCTTTCAACTATTATTTTATTTATTATAAATATATATGTATAAGGATACAATCGTATTTATTTCCAAAATTGACAGAAATCAAGAGTTCAAATTCGAAATTAATCTAGAAAATAAATATAAAAACTTGTATTATTTGTTTTTTGGATTTAGGATAAAAACAATTAAACATTAATATCAAGTTAAAAAATATATTTTAGAAATTATATAATACCAATTTAATGGGTATGAAATCTATTACCATTCTTGTTTAAATATAATAAAAATAAATATAATTACGATATTTGATTATATATGAATGGTTGAGCATTTAAAATTAATTCACCCCTAAAACATGAAAAATATGACTAGTCAAATATTTAATTAAAAGTCTAGTTTAGCTAATGGTCGCCTCATTAAAAGGACAAAAAAATAAAATAAAAAAACCCAATATAATACAACACATGAGGCCTTTGTGACTATTTCATGGTGTAGTTGACGTTATATTTGAAAGTGTTTTGTTTTTCATAAATATTTTTTTGTTTTTTCTTTTAAATTATTTTGATATTAGCATATAACAATAATATAATAATACTAATTTTTTAATTTAAAATAAAAAATAAAAAAAATCCTTTAAAAAAAAACAATATGAAATAGATAATTATAATTATCCCGGGACTGGACAGTGAAGATACTTTAGGGCTTTTCTAAAGAGAAAACTTTACTGTGTTTAATAAAATGTAATTAAATAGTAATTACCTATAATATAAACGGTGTGGGAAAAATACTGTAGCAATCCACAGTGTTTTTTCCTGCACCTTTTATATTATAGATAATTACGAGCGAATTTGCCCATGCGATGCGTTAGGCTTTTTTTATCTATATTGAAAACTGATTGATTTTATACCTGTTGTATTTTTTTATTTTAATATTTAATTAGTAAAATTATAATTGATAAAATCTACTAAAAACGGGTTTTTTTCTACCAAAAAGTGATAATATATATTAAAGCTCTAATATTAAATAAATATCAAAAGATATAATTATTATGATATATTTAAAAGAAAATAAAACTTAAAAATAATGAAAATTCAATACCTAACAATATTAATAAAAAATAAATATTTTTATATTTAAAGAAATTATTTAACTTGAAAAATTAAAAAAAAGAGAAATAATAACAAACATTATTTGTTCAATGATGACCAACAGAAAATAAAATTTAAATATTAAAAAAAATCTTAATAATAGTGGAATAAAAAAAATTAGAAACAAAAACTAAGAGCATGTATATATAAACATGGACAAAAATAAAAATTATGTAAACAATATATAAAAAAAGAATATTTTTTTCAAAGAGTAATGAAAAGTGAAAACCACAGTTGAAAGAACTGTTCATTACTATTTGAAATTGTGATCTCCTTTAGTCATTCTATAAAATAATAGTCGTGGTGCCCGTAAGTTGACCTGTACACCCCAGTTAAAAAAAAAAATTATAAGAGGGAAAAAAATGCTAAAAAAAAGTGGTTCTATGGATTATTAATGATGTGCGTAAGCTGTCCTGGACATCCTGGTTATAAAAAGAACTGTACACGTGGAAAAAAAATCGATGTGCACGTAAGCTGGCTCGAACACCACAGTTATAAAAAAAACAAAAAAAATATATAAATGAGAAAAAATAGGAAAAAAATGTCAAAAAAATGGATCCAAAGATAAAAAAAAAAATATGTGGGAAAAAAATGATGGTGCTCGTAAGCTGGTCTGGACACTCCGATTATAAAAAAAACCAAAAAAACTATATAAGTGGAAAAAAACAGGAAAAAACTGTATTAAAAAAGTGGGTCAAGAAATTAATCGTGTTGCATGTAAGCTAGCCCCAACACCCCGCTGTAAAAAAAAAAAAAAAACAGAAGCCCGGTTTTTAAAAAAAGAAATAACTTTTTCAAACAGTAATGAGAAAAAAATTATGGTGCACATATATTGATACAGACACCTTTTTCATGGAAAAAAACAAAATAAAATGTATAAGTGGAAGAAAAAAAAAGGAAAAAAATGTAAAAAAAAAATATGATTCGGAGATTAGTCGTGGTGTACGTAAGCTGTCACGGATACCCTGGTTAAAAAAAAACACAACAAAAGAAACCCAGTTAAAAGAAAAAAACCTAACCTGGATACCCTGGTTCTATAATGTTTTTTTTTTTAAAGGATCCCTGTTTATTAAAAAAAAAATATAAGGGGAAAGCATCTTTTTAAACAGTAATGAGAAAAAAAATAACGGTGCGTGTAAATTAACCTGGACACCCCGGTCATAAAAAAAATTGTATAAGTGATAATAAAAACAGGGAAAAAAAAATAGATCTAGAGATTAGTCGGTGCTCATAAGCTGCAACGGATACTCTAGTTAAAAAAAAACAAATAAAAAACCCAGTTAAAATAAAAAAATAGAAAAAACATTTTCAAGCATTATTGAATAGTAAAAATCACTATTGAAAAAAGAAGAAGCACGGCTATAAAAAAAAAAATGCAAGGGGAAAGCACCTTTTTAAATAGTAATGAAAATAAACATGGTTTATATAAATTAATCTAGACACCCCGGTCATGGAAAAAAAATGTATAAGTGGAAATAAAAAAAAATGTATAAGTGGAAACAAAAAAGGGAAAAGAAATGGATCCGAAGATTAGTTGTGGTACGCGTAAACTGTCACTGAGACCCTATTTAAAAAAAAAAACAAAAATCAAATTTTCCAGATAGTAATTTTCTAAAATTAGGATTTTAGAAGGAAAAAAATAGATTTTAGAAAAAAAAACAAAAAACAAATTCAGTTTTGTGGGTGGAGAGGTTCGAACTCCTGCGCGCTGAGTTTTCAGCGCGCAGAGAACCACTCGGCCACAATTATTATTTTGTTTATTTCACTCTACAAATAAAAAAAAGAAGGCCTATTTTAAAAAAAAAAAAACCGAGCTCATGTAGATGCGAAACACCGGATCAAATATCCAGTCTATAGTACTTTGTATGTGCATGAATAGTTGCTAGCTACACTGAACGATTCATTTTGTTTTAGCTTTTGTTGTAATTGTAATTTGGTATTTGATTTTGGTGGGTTAATTGCTGCAAATGCGGTAGTAATAGTAGCCGTTCATGCTCTCAAAATCCTGCTGGGCACCGACAATTAACCTCCAGCTTCAAAGTAATTAGCCAAAGCATATGTGATTTCACCATCTTTAAGATTTGATGAGAAGCAGAATTGCTTTAATCCTCAAGGATATTACTACAACCATATGTGCCTGGATGTAGTGTGTCGAGGCCAAGTAGAATAATTAAAGTTCAACTTTCAAATGCCCTGGTGGCAATGGCTCTTCAAAAAAAAAAAATACATGTACTCAAAATTAGATCATTTAGCATGGGCGATATTGCATAACAAACTTAAAAGGGTTACAGTAGAGAGTTTTTTATTTTATTATGATGGCCTATTTGTCAATATTTTATTTTTAAGTTCAAATATTTTAAAAGTTATGTAAAATTATACAGTAAAAAAAATATACATGTGACTCGCCCTGCATTTCATTATATCTAGAAAAAAGATTTAACATGTAAAAAAATGTTAATTATACTATATTTCTGTATGGTATTATACATATGAGAGAAATAATCAACATATAAACTTTTTGATTATTTAGTTTTTTTATATATTTAATTTATTATTGATAAAATATTTAAAATAATGATAATAATTATTTTAAAGGTATTTACTCTTTAAAATATATGAGGCTAATCATTTATTGTGATATTTATTTAATATTAATGCCTTAAAATATATATATAAAGATGAAGTAAGTTTTTTTTTCAATGTCAAATTAATTTAATCGTAGTGTTCTGAAATACTTTTAATATAATAATATAAGGAATGAATATTAAAAAAAACATTAAATTTCTTTTTATAACAATAATGGTGGTTGGAGCGATAGAATTATCTATAATAATTAAAATATTAATTATTTACAATAATAATTATAATGATAGTTATAATAAATATGATAATTTAACAATTATTATAATAACAATTAGAATAATAATCGAAATAATTCATTAATGAGTGTTATTTTTGTTACAAAAAAACTTTTGTGCCTCTTTTATGTATGATATTTTAGATCTAATATTACATAAACAGAAAAAAAAATACAAAGCCATAAGTAAACAAAATAGGTGGAAAATTTAGGTCAAATTATCTACAATGAAAAAATATTGAGCAACTTTCTATACGCTTCACCACAAGCAGAACCAAATTTTTTAACATGTAAAAAAATATTAATAGTCATAGATTTTGTTTTTGATGTTATGCATTTGAGCTCAACATATAAAACTTTCGATTATTTAATGTTTTCATATATTCATTTTATTATAAATAAAGACATTTAAGATAATAATAAAAAAATATTTTAAAGCTATTTTTTCTTAAAAATATGTGAGACTGTTTATATTTTTTTGATGTTTGTTTAATATTAACACTTGAAAATATATATGTAAAAAAAAGTTAAGTGTTTTTTAAAAATCTCAAATTAATTTAATTTTAGTGTTCTAATTTCTTCAATGCAATTTTTGATTTGTTGCAATTGTACCCTTCAATTGAAAATGATTATATATGGTGATCTTCAATGTAGTTCTTATTCTTTTAATTTTTGGTTTGCTCATGGTTTTTTTAATTATTTTGGTATGCAGGCTTCAATCTGTTCTAACTGGGTCCTCCAATTGAAATTTATCATATATTCTACATTTTATTTCGGTACTTATTCTTTTATTTTTAAAAAATACACAACAATTTGTTTTTAAAATATTTTTTATTTGTTTTGGTCCTAAGGTTTTTATTTTTTCAATTTTGTCATTCGATTGGAGTTTATTATATATTTGTTTTTCATTTCGGTCTTTATTCTTAAAATTTTTTGTTTGATATTAATTCTTTAGGTTTTTTCGATTCTTTTTGGATAATGTTTAATTTTTATTTGTATTTATGCATTTATGATTTTAGTTTTTAGTTTTATTTTTTTAGTTTTATTTTTTATTGTAGTTTTACTTTTATGAGGTTCAATTTTGATATTTAATTTATATTGGTGATCATTTTAAAATTAATGTTGCACTTTTTCCCCTTTTTTTTGTGTGTTTTGTTATTTTTATCTTTTTTTTGGATTCAGATGATTTTATTGTTTGGATAGTAATAATAATAATTTTAGTAATTATTATTTTTTTTTTGTAAAAATGTTTATCTTTTTTTTTTGGAGTGATATTATGATTTTAATTATGTGGGCAGTAATGTTAATAATAAGTTTAACTATTATAGTTATGGTAATGATGACAATGCATGGATGGATTTTCTATAGTGATTTCTTATTTCTATAGATAGAAAATTAACTACTTATTTTGTTTATTTGATTATTGCGAATGTTTTCACAATTTATATTTTGTTTGCTGTGTTTAATTTAAAGTGGATTATAAAATGAACTAATTATAATATAGTGAATTTGATAATTCAGGTATCCAAATCTTCTTGATTTTAGAGGAAATTCGCAGTCCATAAGAATTTTGCTTATATTTATTATTTTGCTCAAATTTATATTATAATACAAAAATCTCACATAGTTAATATTTTTTGCATTGAAAAAAATATAGTTTCAACTGCGATAAAACACGGGAAAGTGGCTAATAGTAAAATAAAAGTAGTGTCATTACGACTATTCACTAATTGATGTGACATCTATATAAGACAATAGATTTTTTTTATCAAAGTCAATCGCTCGTGTAAGGGGGAATATAATGCATCGATGATAATGAATTCATATCTTAAACAAGTGAAAAAGAAATTAAATATAATTTTATATAGAGCACCAATTTTTATTTTTATAAATAGAAAAATGAAACTTATTATTTGATTACTATATATATAAATAAATTTATTATTTTGATAGATATTTGGAGAAAATAAAGTACACAAAAGTGAGGCAATTAAAATGTGTGTGCAATCATTTAAGCAAATTGTTTTTCTTTTGGTAGACGAGGTATTAGGCCAGCTTGCGCGTACCATAACTAATTCTCAAATCTACTGAATATCCTGCAAGCTTAATGAACATGTAAGACACATCGGGGGTGATAGACATGCCTGACAAAACTTGAATCTGGATATCATGAAGGAACAAACTCTTCACTTACCACTAGACCAAGAACTTGCTAGCACTTGAACAAATTGTTCCTTAACATATAAATCGCAAAACATGTACTTATAATCCTATTTATAGGAAACTACAGGAATGATTCATATTAAACAATTAATTCTTGCTAATTTTATTTTTGGTTATAGTGATGCATTGTAAAGGGAAAGTAGAATTGATGACCTAGTTTACAAAACAAATCAATTATTTCTTACGATCCTGGTTTCTCAAATTTTGGGATTTAGTCTAGTTGCTTCCTTTAAATTAAATTCTTAAGATTTTTTTTAAATATGAATTAGTTTTTTTAAGTTTTTAAAAAAATTATCTGTTTAATTTAATCATAGCCAAGTTATCTATAACTCATACATAGAATTGTTTTCCTCTCAGTTTCCTTGTGTCTATAAAATATAAATATTTTTTTAAAGAGTAATTCACTGGTTAAATTTTTCTTATATTCCAGAATAAAGAACTAATTACATAAATAAAAGATATTAACACCCCTAGTATACTTTACATGAGATAAGTTATATTCTATAATTTCATGGGATTTAAAGATTTTAATTGGTATAATTATTTATGCAAATAAATTTGACTTTTTAGATTTTATCGTGGGCACTCTTGTACCTAAAATAAAACTTTAGGGAGAAAATCTATGTAGATGTGTTAACATGGTTCATCTATTTTAGAAAGTAAATGAGTTTTCTCCAACTTATATATCAAGACAAAAAGACTATTCCAATTAAAAATTGATAAAAATTCATAATAATTATTAGAATTTTTTGGTAAGTTCTATATATTTATATATCATCCTAGTTATAGGACTAATATTTATAACATATTTTTCACCATTAATGCTGATGAATTAAAATTATCAATTATTGAAATATTGACCAAATTTTCATGGATTCTGTAACCTTGGTTATTAAATCCTGAAACACATGCAAGTATGTATTTTGATTTTTTTTCATATAGAAATGTTGAGATATGACTTTTTCTCTTTTGAGAAACTTGGTTACAATGCAACAAAATGTTTTTGTATAAAACATTTTCACTTTATTATTTATTTTCTATTTGAAACAAAAAAAATGATTATAAGAAAAAAATATTAGCACACACACACTCTTTTTTATTATATTTTTTACTTACACATCTAGAGATACATGCTTAAAAGTAATAAAATTTCAAAAATAATTCAAATAACACATTAAACATTATAAAAAAATCATAAATTAATCTCGCACTGCTAAAAAAAAAGGTTATTGGAAACAAATTAATTTGTTATAGTTAACAAAGGAATTCGTTGCTAACAAATAACGTCAATGAAAAATATATTATAGAAAAAAATGGTAACATATTCAACAATAGGCATTAGGAATGAATATTTCGTTACTAATGCCTGTTGTTGAGTAATATTCATTAATGAAATTTCCGTTGTTGCGCTTTGTAAAGCAACCAAATATCCATTGATAATTTCTGTTTTTTGAGTATTACTAAATAACAAAATTCTATTGTTGAGATTTGTTATAACGGAAATCCTGTTGTTGAGTTGTAGTCGACAATAAAATTTTCGTTGCTAATCGTCAATGTTTTTTTAATCAATATAATTTTCCTGAATTATTAATATTATAATTAATTATGAATGAAAATTTTGAAACTAGTATAACATATTGAAATATAATTAATATTTAAAACTAAATATGGCTCAAATAAAAATTTAGTAAATTAAAATTCATAATATAATAAAAAAATCTAGGTAAACTTACATGTGCAATTAAGTCAACGTGTAATAAAAATATGCATATCTTAAAGTGCTTAAGGTGGAAATGACCTAAGATACCATGGATGAAAGGAAGATAGATCAATATATGGTAGTCGAGGCCTAGATTGATACACTGGCAAAGACGTGAGACCCATAGGTGCCATTATATGTGATGACATCGATGGGGCAACAAGTGTTGGTATATCTTGGCCTATATTTGATGTCCTATCATAGCATTTATGATTGTTCATACGAATTTTTTTTATGGAATCTAATCCTGTTTCATTTCTAAAATGAGATTATCTTTTTTCTTCAACTCCCAATAAGATGAACTGGCATATGATGACTCCACTATACAATAAAAATATTTGAAGTTATTTGATATATTACTGTTAGATTTAACTCTTTGTTGTATTTGATATTTTGTTGTGAAAATGTTTTTTTTCACATTTCATGCTCCTCCATCCCTAAAAGAGAGATGATGCACAATAAAAAGAGGGTTTTATGGAAGTAGAGTTATGACTATAATTCTTGGGAGTAACCACCTATTATTAAGGTAACTAAAAAATCTAATGATCCGTGAGAGTCTGGGTAAGAGGATTTGTTATGCAAGGAAAAGATGTATCACCCCTAGTGCACCTTATCTAAGTTAAGTTACATTGTTGTTTGATTGTTTTTCTTAAACTATTTTTTTATTTATTGGTTTTTTATAAAGCTCGAGGTGGATATCTCTTTGTGAGAAAATCTCTACTTTACAAGGGTTGAGAAATCTAACCAAAATATTTTTAGGCTGCATTTTAAAAGCTCCTTTTTTACTATCAGTGGATATACTTTACAATGTAATTTTACACCACAGTTAAAAAAACTTTTTTTATTATCTGTGAGTGTACTTTACAATGTAATTTTACATTGTAATAGATAAAACAAAATAACTGTTAAATTTTTTGATATTTTGGCCAAATTCCAATGGATAATCATGAACCGATTACAATACCTAATTGTCATTCAAAACATTAGAAAGATGCAAAAATTTTTTTTTCTGAAAAATATGGTTGGAAAAACTTTGAAATTTGACCGTATGCACGAAAACAACATATTTTTATTTGTTTTTTTTATAAGTATGATTTTTTTATATAATATTTTTTTGGATTAGGCCTGACCCAATTAAATGGGTCGTCCTACCTTCTAGACTTGGGCTAGGTCAAGAGAAGGTCCAGCCTAAACGTTAAAACAACAACAAAAAAAAAATCAAGTTACTAGATTGTTTACATATTGTGTGAACGATGTCAAGTGAATTAATTCACCCTGCATTGTTCACGTGTTACGTTAACAATAATAAGGTGGTTGATCGACGATGACCAGAGGCTCAAGTAGAGAAGATCAAGGTGGTTTTTCCTATGATGGTGGTGATGAGAATGGTGGTTTGTGGTGTCCGGGAGAAGTGATGGAAGAGGGTTGGCCTGTGTTGTTGTTATTGCTTCTTCATTACTAGAGCTTGCTGCTGCTACCGGAGGTCATGGTGGAGCTGTTGCCATGGATGAGGAGCCGCCGATGCTAAGGAAGATGATATAAGTTGGTTAGCTGATTGCTTTTCGAGGAGAGAGATAATTGACGACATAAGAGAAAGGGAGAGCTAGCTGTTGCCAGTGATGTAGCTCCTGTCGGTATTGAGAGTGACTATTTTTTGGTGGTTATGTTATAGTTGTTTCACAATGTGCCATTATCTTCTTCTTCTAATTTGTTATCATTTTTTCTAGCCAATTTCCTCTGTGTGTGTATGGGTGTGTGTTTTATTTTGTGCTCTCCTCCATTTGTAGACTAAATGTGAAAGTTGCAGGGCATGAGAGTAATGTCTAGAAGATGGTGTGTTGCAGTGCAATGGGTGGGTTACAAGGTATGGTTGCTAACATGGCTGACGATAATGCCTTGACAGACCAATTTTTTTTTTTTTTGCAAAATATAAAATAGATAGATAAAAAATAGATTGTGACAAAAAGAGGGTTTACAACGGGAAAACAGGGGAGAACGATGTTTTCTCTTCAATTTTGACTTTCGATTTCACTCAAAAAGTTTTGTCTTCGAAAATTTTGATCCTCTCAATTTAACCCAAATTACGCTTCCAAACTTAATTTATCACCAATTAAGCCCTTAACAAAATTAATTTTACCCATTTAAAGTATAATTAAGTTCTTGCACTTAATTGAATCCTTCAACTAAGCTCTAAATTAATTTGTAAACATAATTATACTTTACATTGGCCGATGATTAAATAAAACTGACCCATAAAAATATAATTATGTATTTTAACTTAATTTTTACAGGATTTTATTGAACAATAAATTATTTTAGCATTGAATATGTATTTTCCTTCATTTTGAGGCACAAAAAAGTATGATCAAACTCTTGAAAACGTCTAAAATTTTCACCTTGATTTTTCTCGAAAGCTCCTTTTATTTTTATTTTTTTATTTTTTTTGGTAGATTTAGGGGAAGAAGCCAGGATTGTGTTATGACATTTTGTTGGTGTGGTTTCTTACCAATCAATTCCTACATCTATTGATATTTAGGGTTACTGATAATTTTTCCAAATAGGTTCATAAATTGGTTTTAATATAGCTTAGTGGAATTTTGTCTAAAGTGTATCTTGATATTTTTAATGAGCTGTATTGTGAGTGTTTAATTGTGTAGTAGTTTTGAATTTTGAATATGTTTCATTTGAACAATATTAAATTGATTTTTTTAATATTTTAAACTTGTTAATATTAAAAATTAAAAAAAATATTATTTTGATGCATTTTTAAGTAAAAAAAGCATTTTTCATTACAATATAAAACACATAATATTTCATGGACACCTAATACAAGTGCATATTTATTTGTTTTATTACAAATTGCCCATTAATTTTGCCTTTGCATGCACTGAAAATTAACCTTTTTATTTTTTATTTTCCAATTTTCAATTCTACCTAACTTGAGTGTCCGAGAAAAGATTGTCCGTGATTACTGACAAAAACCCTCGCTGCCTTTCCTCCCACGTTTCTCTCTTTCCCTCTCTCTATATATAAAAACCTCCGTAATCCCTCTCCCACCCTCTAAGGGCCTCTTCTCGCCTACCTTCCTCCTCCTCCTCCTCCTCCTTTTATCTTTCTGTCAGCTTCCTTTCCGTTCAGAAAGAAGAAAATGGTGAAGTTTTCAAAGGAGCTTGAAGCTCAACTGATCCCGGAATGGAAGGAAGCCTTTGTAAACTACTGGCAACTCAAAAAACAGATTAAGAAGATCAAACTCTCACAGAAACCCCACCAACCCCAGCAAGTTCTTGATCGTAAATATGGTCTCTCGGTTTTTGATCCCATTCGCTCCCTCGCCAATAATATATCCGACAAGCTCTTCCACTCCAATACCATAACCGAAATCATTCAGGTACTTGTGTCAGCTTACCATATACAGACATGCATATATATATATATATATATATATATATATATATATATATATATAAACACATGTATATATATATCATGTGCACATTGGTGTATGAAATATACTTGTCTTCTTGTGTAATCTTCCATCTTCATTCCGGTTGAGTTGGGTTTATTTTGGGTAAATAAATATTGAAGTAATTGGCTTTCCCGGTAAGTTCACAAGCCGAGAAATCGGACTTTTCTTTTTCGGGGCCAATATTAGGAGAGCAACGTGGCATCGATTTATTCATCAAAAGGAAAAAAAGTGGCATCAAATTGACAACATGAAGTATCAGGTTTTCCGATATATTGATACATGCGCCGATACATAATTCCTCCTCCTGGTTTTCGTCATTTTTGGGTATCCTCGGTTTCTGTTCCCCGTCCTCTTTCAGTGTTTGCTTACGCACCATCGTACCAGAAAACAATAGCTTTCTCTACAAAATTCCATGTGGTTTTTGGTTTTATTTAGTGTATTTTTGCTGCTCTCTAACTTTGAGAGTTCTCTGTAGTCATCCAACGTGCTTTATGAGAGCACCTGTCACCGTTCTTTTGAAGTCACAAATCTATTGCTTTACCATCTATACAAGCCACAGTTTTCTTCACTAAATTAAATAATTAATTGATTTCTCTAGCTACTGCATAGGTGGAAGCTCTTCTTTTCCTCAAACCTCCACTAAAAACTGTTAATGATGATGCTAGTGATGGACATGGGACTCGAGGAAATGCTGTTATAAACCAGCAACTGTGGCTGCTTTATGCACTGTTTTTTTCATCAAGTTTTGGCAGCTCCCATTCTCTCACGAAATCAAGGAAACGGTTAAATAGGGTGCTCAATGGCACGATATTATTGTGAATAGAGAGACTCCGCAAAAACAAAACTAAAAGAAAATAAACGATGAAAAAGCTCAGCAAAGGGCAAGGAGGTTGCTGAATATATATTTTTCGTTGCTTACAGGTAAGGAGAAAGAGCATGGATGATGGTGGAGAAGAAGTGTACGAAACTGAGCTCGTTCAATTGTTCTCGGAAGAGGATGAGGTATATTTATATTAAATAGTCGCATGCATGACCTCAAAATGCTAAAAAAAACTTGCAACGTACATGCTAGGTTTTATATAATTTCCCAAGTACGTACAAGTTCTTATTATATATGACTATTTAATTTTATTCCTTCTTTTTTTTAATTTTACTAATTTGTTTATGATGTTTCTTACAATAATTATGAGGGGGGTAGACACCCTTACAACTTTTGATTTCACTGTCTTTGTATTTTTGGACTTCGTTTCTTAGGTGAGGATGTTTTTTGAGGGACTGGATGAAGAGCTAAATAAAGTGAACCTGTTTTACAAGACCAAAGAGAGTGAGTTTCTTGAAAGAGGAGAGATTCTGAACAAGCAGCTAGAGATTCTGCTGGACCTCAAACAGATTCTCAACGAACGCCGCCGTAAGCCGAACGCCGGGGCTCTTCCTCGTTCCTGGTCATCTTCACCTCGGAACTCCGGTTTTTCTGGTTAGTTTCTAGCTTTTCCTAACATACAACTAGTAATTAAGTACATCGGAGCAATGAATATGTTTTTATCTATTTTAGTTTCGTTTTAAGTGATGTGAATACATAAAGCACAAACGTATTAGATGGTTGGACAGATGTTTCTGGGTGCCCAATTTCTCTATTTGATTAAACCGAAACAAATGGTTGTATGATGTCATGCCATGATGTGATTGATCTCGGGAAAGAGATGCGTTGATTCTAGGTACTTGTCTTACGTGGAATCTTTAAATTGTTTGCCAAAATATTTCTATGTTTGATGCTGATTGCATGGCGTCGGTATCTATGTATACAGTCCAAATTGACAAAAACAATTTCATGCCATGCACATGGAATAAGTAGAGAAAACGTACAAATTTCTTTCAAATATGTTGCTCTATGTATTTTGAGTTTTTCTTGATCCAAAATATATCTATATTTCTGATAATTAATCGGTTACTGTTCCTACGATTTGGTTCCTGGAGGGTATGAAGAACCAAACATCAGATACCACGTTTGAAAGTACGTGGAACTTGGGGTACGTTAGCTAAGAAGGTGGGCGATATATGTGCTTGGATAAAAGGGAGATTGTAAAAAGATAATGTTATCCCTTGTTAATTCATGATCGTCAAACTATGGCCCGTACGTAGAACACTTTTCCAGAGATGGAAAGCAAGGGAGTCAATTAAAACAAAGGGTGAAAATTGTAAAAAAGAAATTTGGCGAGACTCAAGTAGAACACGAAAGAAGAGAAAATATTGGATGAAAAAGAATAATTGTTGTCGCATGTTTTGTGATGATAAAATCTAGTAGATAGATAGAGATCTTGTTTATGTGGAAATTAAGCTTCGATGGATAGACATGTTGAAAGATAAGAGCACAGCAGTTTTCTTGCTGTCCATGAGATGAGAAACAGGTGTCCCTAATCTTATCAACCCAGCATCCGTGACCGGCCATCACATCTTCACAAGTTAATCCAGTTCCGCAAAAATTCAGTACTCATTAGACCGTTTACACATGAAATTGAATCTCTAACTTTCAGGCTTTTAGCATACGAGAGAAAGTGACAGGACGAGGAGCAAATTTCCAATCATGCCCACCTAGAATTAATTTTGCATACCACCATTGTATTAGCTGAATCCTTGCAAATTAGCCTCTTCATGTTTTTATGTTATATTTCTGGACCAAGAACGGCTTTACAATCTATCATTTGACACGCAGAAGATTAAAAAAGAATGTTAGTGTGATAGTTGTTTGCATCAATACATAGTATTTCTCATGTTGCTAGTAATCATCCGTGCATGCAGACAGTGCAAGTGAATCAAATGAGACCTCAACAGATTCACAGACTGATGAAATCATCGCAGCACTGGAGAAAAATGGTGTCAATTTCATCAACTCGGCCACGAGAGCAAAAACAAAGAAAGGGAAACCAAAGATGGCAATGAGGATTGACATTCCGGCCACCACACCAACACGAACAATCACAGCCGTAACATCCATGTTGTGGGAAGATCTGGTCAATAATCCTAAAAAAGAAGGTGCTGGGGATTTCATTAACAGAAAGAAGATCCAGTGTGCTGAGAAGATGATTAGAGGTGCATTTGTGGAGCTCTATAGAGGCCTTGGTCTACTTAAAACTTACAGGTTAATTCATCCTTACACCTATATTCGATCCTCACCAAATCAAGTATTAGCTGCTAGAACTGTTCATGCTTGGATTGTTGTGTAGTCGACTTACAACTCCCGTGGGATTTCTTTTGTAATTATCGTGAAACGTCTTAACATGTTTACCTCTTCTTGGCAGCTCGTTGAATATGGTGGCCTTCACGAAAATATTGAAGAAATTCGACAAGGTAATGTGGTCTTATCTCGGCTTTTCAGTTTCACATGTTGGTATTACGTATGGTAATGGAAGGAAGACATGGGAACACATTTGCCGTTAGTTGTTTATACTTCTGATCTGCATATATTAACATTTGAGGACTCACAAATCAAACTCTCAAAAAAATATTTTAAAAAATAATATTAATTAAACTCACAAATCCAAAGAGGAATTAATAAAATATCGTTTCCACCATCAAAAGCCTCAACAAGTAAATTAAAATATTTACTTCATTTCTGATGCGTACTAAATGGAAGCCAGATCCGTGGCCATTATTATAATGAATTGTATATTTGTTCTTTCTGCTTCTAGACAACGCAATAAAAACGATTATTTTTAATGTTTAATTGAGATAAGATTATTATTTAATTTACTTTAGATTTAATTTTAGAGCCCATCATTTTATATTTTTATATGTTTTAGTCTTAGTTTGTTGTAATAATAATGAAGTCATCCCCGCAAGGAAACCGCTAGGATGTATACAAATTGGTTCAATTTCAGCAATTGAAAATATTTGTACCTTCTGAAAGCAAACCTTTTCTAACTCTGGGTCGGAGACTGTAGCATCAACACACACACACACACACATGTTCCTAACATGAAGAATGTGAGACCAACAAAAATCCCAACCAGTTTTCCCATCTCGTCCCATGTCTCAAAACAGTCCTGATGATGATCAGAGGGATTGGAACTCTTTGGGAAGAGTTTTTCTTTAATTTTATAGAGAAGCAATTTCATGTCATTTGCATAAACTTCGTCTGGTGTTTATAATATTAAAACTGGGATATTTTATACATGAACAGGTATCCAATCAGCAGGCATCGGCATGTTACTTGAAAGCAGTGAAGAGATCGCACTTTATTAGCTCTGATAAGGTAAGGCAGACAACATGCTATTATATCCCACATATGATCTGATAATTATGTTATTTGCAGGGTGTTTTTTCTTTCTAGTTTTAATTAATTACATCTGGAGAATGGAATTAATGGTTCTCTAATCATCATTATGGGTGGTGATGTATTTGGTTTATAAGGTTGTTAGACTAATGGATGAAGTGGAGTCCATATTCACAAAGCACTTCGCCAACAATGACAGGAAAAAGACTATGAAGTTCTTGAGACCACAGAGACAGAGAGAGTCTCACCTGGTCACCTTTTTTGTTGGTAACGACTCTTTCCCTCCCCCCTTCTCTCTTATACACAAGAGCAATATCCATCACTATACGTTTCATTTAGTGCATTGCCAAATAAATATGGAGCAAAATCCTGAGGCACAGATGAATGAGAAAAGAATAGCCCTTAAGGGTTAGTACAAGTTGTGAGAAATGACTTCGAATACGCGATGTATAGGGGCTCAGGTTATATCCGTAAAGAAATCATTTTAACTAAAAATTAAAATTGTCAAGAAAACTTCTAGAATATAAATTATATTATTTTTTATTATATCTTTTCAAGTAAAAATCATTTGAGATTAAAACTTACATGTATTTTCATAATAGTTTTTACTTTATTTTTATCGAATAGAATGACAATAATGAAATTCAAATTTGTGATTGCTGGATTAACAAAGTTTTGATATCATGTTAAAAAACTATCTTACATAAAATTTTAACCTGTCATGTGAAACCCTATAATATAATTTATATTATTATCTAATAATATTATATTATTATCTAATAATATTCTTATCACCTGTTACGTTTCAATTCTTACCCTGGCTTTTTTCGCGTGTAAGAAAATAATAATGAATGAATCAGACTAGGCATTCTCTTCCATGCTAAAAACGACAGTGCTGTAGTGAGATTAAGCAACATCTCTGTCTTCTTTCAAGTAATGACAGAAACATAACTTTTTGTAGTGTTCAAGAAAGACTGCTGGCCACTAATCCCATTAGTAGAATTAACCCTCATCCATGTTTGTTAGTGCATTTACAATTACACTCACCAACCAGTGATGCTGCTGGTTTCAGGAAAAACTACGTTCGTGTTTAATTATTGAACCTTTCCCTTTTTGTTTTTGCTTATTGCAGGATTATTTACCGGTTGTTTTGTATCACTATTCAGTGTATACGCAATCTTGGCTCACTTATCTGGTATTTTTAGGCCAAATTCTGAAAGATCATATGTGGAGACTGTCTACCCTGTTTTCAGGTGATGAATGTAAACATTATCTTTAATCCACCAAGTAATTCTACACATGCATTGTCTACATGATTTTTAACTAAAGACTTTCAGGTCATGACAAAAAAAAAATCATAAATTACATACTAATGTTGCAATTAGTAGGCCATTTACTCTAGAATCTTTTTGACCAAAAAAATGTTTGACAAAGAATTGGAAGTGCTTGATATGTTTTAATGGACTAGGAGACTAAAATGGCATTCCTTGTAACTGGATTGACAAGAACTGAAGGATTTATTAAGTAGGAGAATGCAAATTGTAAGCAACAACGCAATTGATGAACCAAATGTGATCTTATGCAGCGTCTTTGCCTTGTTAAGTTTGCACTTGTTTATGTATGGGTGCAACCTATTCATGTGGAAGGGAACAAGGATAAACTACAACTTCATTTTTGAGTTCCAACCCAGCTCATCCCTCAAGTACAGAGACGCCTTTCTCATCGGCACCACCGTCATGACCTCGGTAGTTACAGCGATGGTAATCCATCTTCTTCTGAGGGCTAGCGGTTTTTCGCCGAACCATGTTGATGCCATTCCTGGGATTCTCCTCCTAGTAAGTGTTACTAGTTCCTGTTTTAAGTTTTCCTGCTAGTCTGTACGCACCAGCATTGAATGTCTGCACAAGTAGAAATCATTTTCCTTCGAAGGTCATTAGATCTGTAAATGGATGTAATACCAAACTAGAGATTGATGCTGATATCCGAACACATTTTTCAGATTTTTATTTTCGTGCTTATTTGCCCATTTGACATCTTCTACCGTCCAACACGTTATTGCTTCGTCCGTGTTATAAGAAATATAGTCTGCTCTCCATTTTACAAGGTATGCTTGCTTATTTTGTTGAGCATTATAAAAAAAATTCAGTGTAAGAAAACAAAATTCTGTTTCTTGGTTTGCTTGATTGAAACACCACATATGCAGGTTTTGATGGTCGACTTTTTCATGGCAGACCAGCTTACTAGCCAGGTGATTTCTCTTATTAGCATATATATTAGTGCTCAAAGCATCAAACTTCTATAATTTCTTTTCTTTTGATTTATATTAGTTTGCATCCTGGATAATCCTCGTTTTGATTTTCATACAGATTCCATTAATGAGGCACATGGAATCCACAGCCTGTTACTTTCTAGCTGGGAGTTTCAAGACTCATAGATATGAAACCTGCAATTCTGGAAGGCTATACAGGGAGCTTGCTTATGTCATTTCATTTTTGCCTTACTATTGGCGTGCAATGCAGGTATACTACCCCTTGGCAATTTCGCACTTTTTTTGCTCCAATTAACACATTTTTTATTGGAAAAATGAGAAATCATTTGATTTTTAGTCACTTAAAGCCAACTTTTATGTTTTTTTCTTGGCTCCATTTAATACAATTTTCTTGTTAATGAAAGTGTGCAAGAAGATGGTTTGATGAAAGTGACCTGAACCATTTGGCTAACATGGGGAAGTACGTTTCTGCCATGGTGGCAGCCGGTGCGAGGATTACTTACGCTAGGCAAGAGAACCATCTATGGCTTGGTTTAGTCCTGGTTACTTCTGTGTTTGCTACCGTATATCAATTGTACTGGGATTTTGTTAAGGACTGGGGACTTCTCAACTCTAAATCCAAGAATCTATGGCTAAGAGATGATTTGATTCTAAAAAACAAAAGCGTCTATTACATGTCCATCGTGAGTTCTCCCTTCATTTAAATCCTACATCTCCTTCCTCTCAAACGTGTGAATATGGAAGCTCTTAACATATTGAGAAATTGAATTGCAGGCCTTGAACATAGTTCTTAGAATTGCGTGGGTGGAGACTGTCATGGGATTCCGCTTCAATATGGTTGAGTCACGTATGTTAGATTTTTTCCTGGCTTCTTTGGAGGTAATTCGACGTGGCCATTGGAATTTTTACAGGTACATTATATTTCAACTTGAAATAACTTGGGAATATCAAATAGAAGAACTTTGTTTTCTATAGAGATGAAAAAAATGCTATCTTCTAATATTCGTCAGAGTGTGTTGAAACAGGTTGGAGAATGAACATCTGAATAATGTTGGAAAGTTCAGGGCAGTGAAGGCAGTTCCCCTGCCATTCCGCGAGACTGATTCTGATGGCTGAGATTTTCTTCCATCAAAATGTACAGAGTTCCCTTGCAAGTTCAATCCAGGTGAAGTACCCTGAAGGCTGACATAATTACATAAATGGGGCATATTCAGTACTTCTGATGTCATATATGGAATCCACATCTTATAAGAGAGTGCGCCAGTATCCTTTCCCTTCTGCACAAATCCAATTGATTCTGCGATGGTAAAGCTCCGAGTGTAATGAAGAATGCGAGCATCAAGTATACTTTGTATTTTCTTGTACAATACTTGGGAATTCTAACTTCGATTGGATTATATCAATGAAACTACCAAAAATCTTCGTGTAATGACTTGCATCGATTGGCATCTACAAAACCCACTTTATGACAAAGTAGAAAATCTTTATGAAACTTTATTCTTCTTGTTCCCTCTTTTTCATTTACATGTTAACATTATATATAGAGAAAGAGGCACAACTAACCAAGCCTCTCTACTCAAATAGTTCCTTGACTTAAGAAAGAGTAGCCACCCTATAGCCACCACCCTATAGCCACCCTATACCCTATAACCATCCTATAGCCACTCTATACCCTATAGCCACCTTATAGCACTCTATAGCCACTTTATAGCACCCTATAGCCACCCTTCCTATGCTGTTATGCTAACATCCCCCCTCAAATTGATGCCGGGTGAGAACAGAGCATCAATTTGCTAACAAGAAACCGATGGCGTGGGCCAGGCAAGGATTTGGTAAACACATCAGCTATCTGAAGAGCAATGGAGATATGTGGAAGAGAAATGACATAAGAATCGATGGCCTCTCGAATAGAATGACAATCTACTTCGATATGTTTAGTACACTCATGAAACACAGGATTCGAAGCAATCTGGATAGCACTCGTGTTGTCAACATGAAGAAGAGTAGGAGAGGACTGAGAGAAACCAATTTCGGCCAATAAACCACGAAGCCATACAATTTCTGAACAAGCAGCGGACATGGCCCGGTATTCAGACTCTGTGGAAGATTTGGAAACACGATCCTGTTTCTTGCTTTTCCAAGAAATCAAGGAATCACCAAGAAACATGCACCACCCTGTGACAGAGCGTCGGGTATCAGGACAACCCGCCCAATCAGCATCACTAAATGCCACAAAGTGGATGGGAGAGCCAATTGGATAGAAGAGCCCACGGCTAGCAGAACCAAGTAGATAACGAAGAATGCGACGAACTGCTGCCAAATGTAAATGACGGGGAGATTGCATAAATTGACTAACTTGCTGAACAACAAAAGAGATATCAGGCCGAGTAATAGTAAGATAATTCAGGCTGCCAACCAATTGCTGATATAAAGTGGGATTAGTCAGAAGATCACCGTCATCATGTCGAAACTTAACATTCACCTCTAAAGGAGTATCAACCGGAGAAGAATCCTGAAGACCAGCTAAAGAAATCAAGTCCTGAGCATATTTCTGCTGATGCACATAGATACCAGAAGAAGAAGAATGAACCTCCAAACCCAAAAAAATAAGTAAGAGAACCCAGGTCCTTCATATGAAAGCAATCCCGAAGATGCTGCTGAAGTTGGCTGATCAATATAGAGTCAGTCCCGGTAATGACAATATCATTGACATAAACAAGGAGTAGAACAATACCAGGGGAAGTGGTGCAAAGAAATAATGAAGAATCATAATTGCTTTGCACAAAAGAGAAGCGAAGCAAGGTAGTCCGAAACTTGTCAAACCATGCTCGGGGAGCTTGCTTCAATCCATACAAGGATCGCCTCAATTTACACACAGCCGATTTAGAAGAAGAAACCAAACCCAGTGGAGGTGTCATATAAATATCCTCTTTAAGGTCACCATGGAGAAAAATATTTTTGACGTCCATTTGGTGAAGTGGCCATCCCTGAGAGGCAGCAATGGCAATAATAGCGCGCACAATAGTCATTTTGGCAACCGGAGCAAAAGTCTCCTCATAATCCACCCCATATTCCTATCTGTTGCCAAGAGCAACCAACCGTGCTTTATATCTATCCAGAGTGCCGTCAAAGCGGAGCTTAATCGAGTACACTCATTTACATCCAATGGGCTTAACTGTTGGAGGAC
Organism: Salix dunnii; assembly: GCA_015731905.1. Taxonomy (NCBI): domain Eukaryota; kingdom Viridiplantae; phylum Streptophyta; class Magnoliopsida; order Malpighiales; family Salicaceae; genus Salix; species Salix dunnii. The sequence goes on along the minus strand of CM027668.1, from coordinate 3,348,682 downwards.
AAGGAATAAGGTCTCATGTATGATTTTCCTGTAGAGCCTGAAGTTCCTCCTGCATGGCTGTTTGCCAACACTCATGCTTGACAGTCTGTGAGTAACATGATGGAACGATAATATTGGATAAAGTAGCAGAAAAACCATATCGATCAGGAGGATAAGATTCCCTCGTAGAGCGGCGAAGAGCCGGCGGAGGAGGAGGTGGCGTAGAAGTGTCTCCATGAGCAGTATCAGGTGGAGGAGAAGTTATCGAGAGAGGCAAAGTTGGTCGACGTCTTTCATACACAATACCAGGTTTGAATCTTTCAAAAGAGGACACATCCTCAAAATGAGGAAGAAGAGGAGCTACCGAGGAAGATGCAGTAATAATAGGAAAAAAATATTGATTTTCAAAGAAAACAACATTTCTAGAGATACGAAACTTATCACAGCTGAGATCATAGCAAACAAATCCTTTGTGAGAAATACTATAACCTAAAAAGACACATTTAGTAAACTGAGCAGAAAGTTTGTGTCGTTCATTAGGAGGTAAGTGGACAAAGCAAACACAACCAAAAGTATGCAAGTCATGATAGCTAGGAGACGTATGATGAAGACGATAGAAAGGGGAATCGAATTTTAATACCTGGGATGGTAATCGATTGATTAGATACACTGCAGTAGACAAAGCCTCAACCCAAAATTTAGATGGAACAGATGACTCAAGCAATAAGGATCTAGTGGTATCCAAAAGGTGACGATTCTTACGCTTAGCAACCCCATTTTGTTGTGGTGTATATGGACACGACCGATGCGAAACAATGCTTTTTTGCTGTAAAAAATTATGAAATTCTCGTGACATATATTCCCCACCCGAATCAGATCTCAATACCTTAATACTAGTAGAAAATTGAGTTTCAACATAGGCACAAAATGTCTTGAAAACCTAAAATACCTCAGATTTGGAACGAAGGAAATACACCCAAGTAAACCTACTATAATCATCAATAAATATGATGAAGTACTTGTAAAGAGCATGAGAAAGAATTGGTGCAGGACCCCACACATCACTATGAATGATATCAAAGCTTTTTGTAGCACGACTACCATGAGAAGGGAAAGGAAGAGTTTTACTCTTGCTTAATTTACATGTAGAACAATCAATCAAAGCATCATGAGAAGAAAAACTAGATTTATCGCCCAACAAACCATAATTAAATAATTGAGATAAAGCAATAGAGTTCGGATGGCCTAAACGTCTATGCCATATGGCACTTTGATTTTGAACACTAGTACAAGCAAAAGAGAAACAACTAGGAATGGAAAAGTGCAGCGGAAATAATCGTCCAACTTTAGGCCCCTTCGCGATGATCTTCCCTGACACCTGATCCTGCACAAGACAATCATTACGAGAAAAATGCACATTACAGTTATCATCCACCAGTTGACCGACTGAAATAAGGCTAGTAGACAAATCTGGTGATACAAAAATGTGCTTGAAAGTTGGACCAATATCTCCAACCTTAGTAATGGGTATGTGACCACCATTAGCAACCAGAATTTTTGATGAGCCATGATACTTACGCATATTCTTAAGTCTACTAGATGAGTTGGTCATATGGTTTGACGCAGTTGAATCAGCAAGCCACAAGTGAGAATTAGAATGAGTACCTTGCAACCCCAAGGCCGAGAAGGCAGTAAGGATCATCTGTTGCACCATTTCTGGAGTAAGCGGACTTGATGCAGCTGTTGCCGTAATAGAGTTGTCGGACATCACTGCGGAAAAAGCATTTGTCCGATGATTTTGGGGACGAGTGGAACACTCCTTGATGATATGGCCTTGCTGCTTGCAATAATTGCAGAACTTCTTTCTATAATTGTTAGCAATGTGCCCATATTTTTTGCAGCTGTAACACTGAACACTGCCCATATTTCGACCTCTTCCCTTTCCTTAGGCTGCAAAGGCAACTGCAGCTGTATTGTCTTGCTGGAGACTGCCTTGTGTAAGAAGGCGCTGTTCTTCCCTCAATAAATCCCCAAAACAAACATCCAAGGTAGGCAATGGATCTCGGTTCATTAAATTTGAGCGAGTAATCTCAAATTCGGGCCTTAATTTCATTAAAAATTGATCCCGCTTACTTTGCTCATGAACCTTTTGAACAACAGAAAGAGAATCGGCTGGTATTTGGGCATAAATAATATCAGTATATTCTGCCCACAAGTTCATAAAACTAGAATAATACTCCTGAATAGATAGATTGCATTAAGTATAATTAGAGATATCGTTTTCTAATTGAAAACGTCTAGCATTGTTATCTTGATAGTAAACCTTTTTCAGATATTCCCACATGGTTTTTGCAGTTTTATATGGCCTCAAATTAAGAACAATAAGAGGATTAACCGACCCTAATATCCAAGACATTACCCGGGCATCCCTAACCTTCCATTGAGACAGCTTAGTAGCGTCAGTGGGAGCTGGATCACTTCCATCCACATGACCCCATAAGTCTTTTCCCGTGACAAAAACTTGGAACTGAAATTCCCAGGCGGAATAATTCTTTCCAGTGAACCGAACACCAAACAAATCAGAGTTGCTTGATGTCATTGTGTTGATGAGCCCCAAAGACAGCCAAGAAAACAAACCAGAAACTGACAGAGAACCAAGAAAACCGAGAGTCCTATATATCTAGGATTGATGGAAACAAAAAAAAATCACCCCAGTCGAGAGCCCTATGTATGCAGGGCTGATTCACAAAACCGAGAGAGCTGCAGATTCAAGAGTGAAGCTCTGATACCATGACAAAGTAGAAAATCTTTATGAAACTTTATTCTTCTTGTTCCCCCTTTTTCATTTACATGTTAACATTATATATAGGAAAAGAGGCACAACTAACCAAGCCTCTCTACTCAAATAGCTCCTTGACTTAAGAAAGAGTAGCCACCACCCTATAGCCACCCTATACCCTATAACCATCCTATAGCCACCCTATATCCTATAGCCACCCTATAGCCATCTTATAGCACTCTATAGCCACTTTATAGCACCCTACAGCCACCCTTCCTATGCTGTTATGCTAACACTTTACTCGTTTGATAAGTTTCAAGTAGAAAATTTGAAAAAAAATCAATAAATTTTTTGCATGATATAACAAATAGTTGCATTGAGTTGAATGAAGTGGATAGGTCGCCAAAATGAAGTATGTTGAAGATCAACAAGAGAAAGCAGATGACAAACTTGAATGCTAGAAAACATAATTAGGATAGAATTAATTTAATTCAGTAAATCTGCAATAATCACCATTCTTTCCTTCATGTCATGCCCAGACACCCAGGGACATGAGGCAGCAAATGACGAAGGCCCTAATGCAGGAGTTTCTATAATTGCCCTCACGTTGGAGTCTCTATAATTGCCCTCACGTTGGAGTCACCTGTTACCACTTCATGAACTGCTGTGATTATTCCACCCTCGTATAATTTTCGTCAGTTTTAGCACCAGTAATCAGTAACAATCTATCATATTGTAGATTTACACTTGTATGTAATCTAGGGCATTTCAGTTTTAATCTCCTTTACTCTATATGCATTTGAAATGGCATGCAGAGTTATCAACTTGTCAAGATTTTGAAATCGAAGACATTTTTAATGACACGCAACATCGGAAATGGAGACGCTGAAGAAAAGGTTAGGTTAGAGATATTCGTATAAGTATTACTAATCATGTGTTTTTTAATTTAATCCCCACTAAAACAAATTATTCTTTTGGACAAGATTAAGATTAACAGGATTCTCTAAGCTCTAGATGATTGTTCTTTAATATCTGCGTAAGGACTCCGCGATTTTCCTCGACAGACAGTAAGCAGTGGATTGGATTGTGATCATAGGATTAACACCAACAGCACCTGGAAAAACACTAGAATCACAAACAAATAGGCCTTCTGCTTCCCAACTCTCTCCGTTCTCATCAACAGCGCCTTCTTTTTCATTAATCCCCATCCTGCAGCTCCCCATTTGATGGGCTGAGGTGTACACCATCCAGTCCTCTACCAGTGACATTGCCCCTTCAGCTGCATAAATTGTGTCCAAAAATTCCTCCAAATCCTCTTTCTTGATCCCTCGACATTTGATTCTCTGCCCATCACTTCGATGGGTACCCACTTCGACAGCTCCTGCTGCAACTAAAATCTTCAATGCCTGTCGCAGCCCTGCCTTGAGATTCTCTTTGTCCATTGCATCTAAACTATAGGATATCCTTCCCTCTGTTGTAACTTTCCCGGACCCGCTGTCTCTTACTATTACTATGAGGTGAGCAGTTCTTGCATACTTCATCATTCTGTCCTTCATGTCATGTCCAGAGACCCAGGGACATAAGGCAGCAAATGAAGAAGGCCCTAATGCAGGAGTTTCTATAATTGCCCTCACGTTGGAGTCTCCTGTTACCACTTCATGAACTGCTGTGATTATTCCCCCCTCGTATGCTTTCCCCTTGAACTCTGGATTTGACTCTGGAAAGTATCCCCAAGCCATTAGTACAGGGTGTAGATGAAGGTTCCGACCTATATTCTGATTTTTCAGTCCACTGGAGATCATTAAAGGGGGTGTCAAAAGAGCTCCGCATGCCGAGATTGTTACCTTGGCCTCAATGTGCAATCTTGTTCTGATATTGTTGTTTACAATTTTTGCAGTCACTCCCAAGCATTTCTTTTTTTTCTTACTTCCACCTTCGTTCTTTTCCAGCATGAATCTCTCTGCTTTGCATCCTGTTAAGATCACTGCCCCATGATCAACAGCGTCGACCAGCCATGTACGATCAGTCCCTTTCTTCTCTCCTTTTAGACAGCCATAACCGCAAGAGCCACAATAATGCTTCTCTGAGGAATTTCGTGGGACAGTTTTGACAGGAATACCAAGGGACTCGCACCCTTTCCGAAGTACTTGATTTTGAAATCCTTCCTCTTCACAACTCTCTGTGACTCCTATTCTAGACCAGACAGCATCCATGGCAGAAAGATACTCAGAACTTCCAAAAAGCGGAAGTTTTTGGGTCTCAGTCCATTCCTGAAGCACGTAGCTTGGTGTTTTGATGGATGCTGACCAATTCACTACAGAACCTCCTCCAACTGAAGATCCTGCCATGATCAGCATCTGTGCATCAGTAGTCGCCAGTTTTCCACCTGATTCATATAGTTGATCCATGGAAGGACCTTCCAAGGCAGAATAATCCGAAGAAGTATAGTAGTTTCCTTTCTCAAGAACAAACACCTTCTGCCCAGAAGCTGCAAGAACAGCTGCGGCAACTCCACCACCACAACCGGAGCCAACAATGACAGCATCACATTTGATTTTATAAAGGTTCTTTCGAGGATCTTGAGTAACTTCTAGGCCTCTCTCTTTAAGAGAGTGTAGAAGGGTGGAGTTAGTTTCCTTATTAGTATCTATCAATCCCTTTTGAAGGGGCCTCTCTTTAGGAACCTGGCATGGATCGTCATCAGTTCCTACATGATATTCAATGGCTTCCCATGCTGGGTTGTCACCTTTTTCATCAACCTGTAGAAGGAAGGAAATCTTGAGTTGCAATGGTTCTGCCATATAATCTGGACGTTAAACCTTTGTATGATTTGGAAAGTATAAACACTTTACATCAAGTATTGTTTCACTTAGTACTCTTTGATTTAAAAATATTTCAAAACGCCAGTCTCCATCGATAAATAATGTTGAATATGTTGAATGTTTTATGTGAGAAAAAAAATAATAGCCAAATTATCTTTTTAATTAAAAAATAAAAGATTAGAATTTAACTGCAAACTTCTGATTCAAGCTTTACTTTATTTAGATATCTCAATAAAAAAGATAATTACTCTAATGATAAATAAATAAAAAACATTGGAAATCAATAATTGTATAGTACAAGAGGATAAGTAATACTTACCACTAGTTATTGATGTTCATGCTATGCTATAAATCTGTATTATTTTTGGATAAAATATTATAGTGTCATAAATGTATTTTAATTTTGATCAACTAGATAAATTGATTTTATTTGAATCATATTGGAAAACAAAATAGACAACACTAACAAACATAAGAACATAGATATGAATTTTTTTATCAATGAGAACAAAAAAAAATACATTATCAAGAAAGGCTAAAAAATTCAAAACAAAGGAATTTTAATTAAAATTTAAGAATTATAAAAATAACATGAAAAAAATAGAATAAAAAAACCATTAAAAAACAATTAAAAAGAAAAAAAAAAGAAAAGAAATGAAGCTAGATGTTACTCGGTCTAGCAAGTTAGGTTTGACATCTAACCTAGTTAAGAAAAGGCTCTTAGTGTTTAAACACTCATTATCAGTTTATTTGTGATCCAAAATGTCTAAAAAATACTCAAAGTACCTCATTAAACCAATCTTTCCCTCCAAAAATACAAAAATCTAGATCAAAATTCAAAATCAACTCGAAATAAATTTGTTTTATACTAAGCTTAGATCTATTTTTTAGGTGTTTTCAATATAAAATAATAACCCTCACTCATAATTTGGAGCCATTTTATATAAAAATTAATTATTTTGATGGTCTAAATCTTCCTTAACTAAATCAAGTAAGCCTCTCTCTTCTCCACAACAAAAAAAAAATAAACAAAGAGGAAAATAAAGTTTAGTATCAAAATATATTCTTAGAAACTTCTAAAGACTAGTTAACTAATAGCTTAAAAAATTGGAAGGCACAAATGAACTTTTCAAACCAATTGCACGACTACCATTTATTTTATTCTTTTTTTCACTTCAATCTGTTTTTATTCAATCTCACCCTAAAAAAAATGTGATTTAGCTCTAATTTGAGCTCAAATTGGCTTAATTGTGGGAGAAAAAAAAAGCTCATGGATCAAAGTAAAAATTTTGAAAAAATACACTTTTGTAATTCACATTAGTATATGAGATGGTTAAGAGTAATTGGATGAAGAGTGATAAGGTCACGCAATTTAGTCTTTAGAGTAATTGAGCAGGATTATCTTTGACTTTTATGTTTTATATTTAGAGAAATTATTTCTATATTCTAAATGAATTATCTTGTATTCTTAAATAAACATGATTGATTGCATTTAAAATTTAAAATTTGATTTTAAAGTTAATTATTTGAATTAAATGAGAAAAATCAAATAACAAGAATCCAATTTGTTTTTATTTTTATCATTTTAAATCATAATCATTCTCGGTTCATGGTTTTTTACCCATATAAAAATAAAACTCATCATAATAACTACTGATATGTTCTATTTTTATATGGATAAAATCTTGAAATTAATGATTATATAATTCTCAAATGATTATCATATATGCAATCAAAGGGTTTGATTGGAAACACAAGAAAAATTAATATTTTAATTCCAAGCTATTAGCACCAGTAACCTACTATAAGGATAAATATGGATAATCTTTAATATATAACAACCAAGTTAGAGAAGATATTAATAACCCGGAATTATGATCCCCTCTGTAATTCCTCACCAATTAAGTTGTAATCCTCTCTATAATTCCTCACCAATGAAGTCAACCACCCTTGAACTTTCACTGCCCCGATAAAAAAAAATCCTACTAAAATGTTAAAAAAATATTATTTTTTTTGTCCACCATGATTGTGACAGATGAATAAAGAGCATGGGATCTTGAAAAGATGACAGTACCCGAGAGAAGAAAACGTATAGGATCAAGATCTTGACATACACGAAGGCAATTCTGATGGGTGTAAGAAACCTATGTTTGAGCCACTTCTGCAAAACCTTCTCCCTCTTGTCCAGAGAGATGCTTGAAAAAACCTTCAAGTATGGCCATTTCTCCCCAAAACAAAGAGACCCACAGAGAAAAAAGGTACCCAGCCTTGTGGAAAGAAGCCATAGAACCAATCTCACCAGGAACACAGCTTCTGGCAATCCCCTCTTCATCAAAAGCTCTGCCATCTGTAAAATGGGAAAAATAAAAAAGTAAGCTACCATTTTCATTAAATCCCTTTACGAGATTGAGCAGTTTTACCAGTTTCTTTATGTGATCAGGAAAGGCTAGAGAAATTAAGAGGGGGGGAGAATATATTGATTCTATACCTCATCAGGCATAGGCGTTTGAGAGCCAGAGGCTCTGTAGAAGGCGTGCACAGCCTTGGTGGGTTGGCTTTTCTTCCCGTCGAGCTCAGGAATTGGTGACAGAGAAGGCAATATGGTTTCGCACAGGCTAGAAAGCGATCCCATCTCAGCTGAAGAGAGCCCATGGTTGTATTTGCTCTCTCTATTTCTCACTCCACTCAACAATGGATGGCAGTCTCTTCTCATCTCTAGTCTCTTCTCCTTCACTCTGGTAAACAATGGCGGGCGTGCTCCTGCTTTTATAATGTTGAAGTTGAAAGGCAGCATGCCGTATCACTCCCACCATCTTTTTAATTTTTATCATCTTCAAAAACAAAAATTTTAAGCAGTGTAGAGAGTCTACGATGATTTTCTTTTCCTTTTTTACCCTTAGGAAATGTCTCCTTTCTTATTTTTCAAGTTACCTTTCAAAATAGTCAACTAAAAATTATAAATAGCCAATAAGAATGGGACTTAGTGAATATATATAATAAGATTTCAAGTAATTGATAGGATTAATTATTTTGCTTTTAAAAAAATAAAGATTGCTGAAAAAATAATATTTGTGTTTAGTTGAAATTGAAAATGAGTAGTAATGTGTTTTTATTATGTCTATGGGAATTTATGAAAAAAATTAAATAAATTTACTACTCTATATTTGATAATTAAAATATATATTTTTTCTTGGTATCTTTTCTAAATAACTATGCTCATAAACACATATTAATTATATCTCAAATCATTATGTTGAATTGAGCTCAACTATATTTTGGTGTTTTAAATTATAACTACCAATTCATTAAAAAAAGGAAGCTTTGGTAGAGTAAAGATGTTATATTAATTGTGTTATTATTGATAAAAATAAGAATATTTTAGTCCATTTAAAAAAAAAAGGGTATTGAAATCTAAAAAAACACAAAATTCCCTCCCACTAAACAATGTGATTCACTTCATTTTAAAAAAACATGAACATCAAATAAGTACAAATATTTTAGCATCTAGAGTTGCTTGATAGAAAAATCAACCACAATATATTAAAAAATAAAAAATTATTGTGTGGATCCCGGTAAGCTTATGGGTATTTTAACTAATTTTATGGGTCTAAATTAACATCTATATAAATTTCTAGTAACTATTATACTAGCAATTATAAGACTCGAACATAAATCCATTTAAATATTTTAGTCTCGAGTTTTTATCAATGACTACCTACTATATAGTTACAATATATTAGATTTCATCAACCTAGAAAGAGGCTACAATCAATGATCTCGATAATAAATTGTGCTAAAAATATTATCCTCTTCATTTCATCAGTAAAGCCCTCGAGTATATCACCAGCAGGAGAATTTCATGTCATGCCATTGATGTTTTTACTTCTTCTTTGGGTGTATCCATCGGTAAAATTACATATCACCGACATAATGTCATATGTCGTTGGTGAGTTAACAGTAATAATGACATTTGTTGTAATTCTTTTTCAACTCTTGGTAATACTGCTGTGTTTAATTATTTAAGAATATACTGGACAAGAGTGGGAAATAATTAAAATAAATTACCTTAATATAACACTATTGTCGGGATAGTTTCATCGGCAACATCTTCTGTAAAACCTACATGTTATCGTAATTTATTCTTTCTTCCCTCACAGCAATACACCGACAGAAGAATTCTACCATGGAGTTATTCACAATGAGCATGAACTTCAATGCCACAAGCTTCCTACATCTTCTTTTAGTAAAGAAACAGGAACAGGGGGGCTTCTGCTTTGACAATGTTTTCCTTTTTTGAAGAAAACTCCATGGAAATTTTAATCGGTGGTGCATGCAAGCACATGCACCGTATTTTTGGTTCTATAAAATATAATTTTTAATATCGAGATTTTTTTATATATAAAAAAATATTAAATAGAATTAGGTTATTATATCTTACTCCACTTTGATTTTTATTGGAAGGAATTTTTAAGAATTCTTATATCAATCTAACAATATTTTCAAGCTCGGAAGTGAATTCAACCTTTGAAGGTATTTAATTTTGTGTCCAATAGACATTACGTGGTGATAAAGAATTTTTTGAGATCACAAGTTCGAGTCAGTACGTGTTTATTTTATAAAAATCTGAGGTAACCGAGATTTTAGTCACTTAATCCGTAACCACAAAAGATGTTTAAAGGGAATGAAATTTTCTCGAATAAAAAACAATTTTGAAAAATTACATGTTTGTTGTTAATTATATGATATTTCTCCCTCTCTACCGATATTTTTTTATGTCCCATTATATAATAAGGTCATAAAGAGGAGCGATCGACTGAAATAAATGTGATGTCGATGCTTGTTTTGTGGTACCTTTTTTATTTTTCTTTGACAGCTAAATTAACTTATTTTATAGAATATAAAAACATTTTATTTTATTCTCGGGGTAGCTTGGCACCCCTTCCCTTTTCTTTCTATATATATTTTACATCGTGATAGATATCGTTGCCGTAAATATTTTTTTATTTTTAATTTCTTTGACTATTTTACAGCATAGCATTTATTTTTATTAATAAATTTATTTTCATCGACTGTTTTCTTTGACTGTTAAATTAACTTACTGTAAGAGTAAAATATGTTTAATTTATCACTGGCTGTCATTTAATTATTGAGGTGAGGGTACAGGGGAACTATAATAGTTTTGCGAAGGCATAAGGCGAGTTCTGAGTGAACTCTCTGGTTGTTTTCTTGTTGCATGTTTTTCTGGGCTGTTTTTTTTTTTTTAATTATTATTATTATTATTATCATTATGCCATAAATCCCGCCTGTCATCTTCACCGTAAATATCTCTCTTGATTCATTTTCTAGCAACTTTCGAAGCTTTCAGGTATGTTTTTGAAAAAAATTAATATTTTTTAATTTTTATTTTAAACTAAGTTTTCTCTTATATTTTTAAATCACTCTATGCGTATATGCGTAGATATTAAAAATAATTTTTAAAAAATAATAAAAAAATATTTTAATATAATTATAAATAAAACACTCTCACGATAACAGAAAACCGACGTTTCTCCCACCTGTCTTTTTGGAGGGGTGTGTGTTCATGGTCTTCGTTTCTTCACGTCTCTTTTTGTGGGTCTCTCATGTACATACGCGCGCACGCGCGCATCTCCCGCTCTCCTCCATAGAAGAACAGGCATGGATCTCATGGTTCTGTTTTTTGTTTGTGAACGCCAGAATATGTGCTCCAATAATCATCCGTGCTCTAACAGCTCACGACATTAACTGAAATAACAGAGTCCAACTCAAGAACAACTCACTCATTAAATTCAATAATAAATTCTCAATTGGTGGACGGATTAATTTTTTAAGAAATATAAAAATTGTATTATTAAATTTAATTAAATAATTTAATTTTGAAACTTGTTAACCCCGTTTCAGATCAATTATTCGATTAAACCATGTAAGAGTTTATTCAACTAGTTTAATAGGTTCGGAAACAACTTGGATACTTGATAATAATTTTTTAAAACATTGAGATCATACCATATTGGATCTGATCTCGGCCACCCTACGACCTTGATGTAAGAGTTTAAATTTTTTTATTGTTTTTAAAAATTATTTTTATTTAAATTTATGATAAAAATAAATACTTGTAAAATTTTATTCAATCAATCAAATATCAATTGATGAAATAAATAAAAAAATATTTTTTTCAAAAAAAAAATTTAAATTCGCCAAACTAAAAAGCAAGTCCATAGACTTTCTAAAGTTTCACAACATGATTTTTTTTTAAATTATTCTTTTAACTTTATGATAACAAAAAATATATAATCTCATAATCAAGTTCAATTAGAGAGAGAATAAAAATATCCCGCTAAACTCACAAACCTGTTCATCAACTCCACAAAGATTAATAACATAGTTTTTCTCAAAAAGAGACTATTTAACTATATTTAAAAAAAAAGAAAAGACCATACTACAATGCTTGGATTATTATTTTTTATATCATAGTAACAATAAAAAAAAATTATCAAATCTATATCCCAATAACCATAAATAAAATAATATAAGAACTAAGAAAACCACTAACCAAAGAAAAAAAATACAAATTATTATTATGGTCCATGGTGATAATGACAATGATGTCTGCGTGTATATATATTGAATTCATTTCATAAATTGCATTGCCCATGTAGGGACCAAAATAAAGTTTAAGACTTTCTTCCGGGACCCTTAGCCTACCAGAAATTGGTTTTTGTGCTTTTATTTAAGTTTTTGAGCATTCTTGTTAATTATTAATAAATAGTAAGGGAAAGAACGAAACTTCTTAAGACTTTAGGGCTAATACTGTGAAATCCGTAAACTTTGAAGATAAAAGTGCAATACCATAGAAAGTAGGAGAGCAAAAATATAATATACCTTTTGCAGTTTTGATTATATTATTCTCCTATTGGCCATGGCCCCATCAAAGGCCTTACAAAGTCCAAGAAGATCCTTAATACTTCCATGGTATTCATTTTCATCCCTTTATATTTTTAAGTTTTGCTATTACCTGCATTGCATGAATTTTGAAACAAATAAATTTAGAAAATATGTTAATGTTTCAATTCTTTTGTTTTTTTAGAATAAATTACTAAAGAGCTCGGGATTTTACTGGTCACGCATATTAATATCTACTGTAGATTGGGATGTGTAATACTGTGATCTAGTACAGCAAATGTCATTTAAATTTGGTGCCTTGCTTGGCCCTCACTTTTTAAATTACATTTATATACATTTTCACAATAAAAAACCAACAAATATTTATATCTCAGTAGAAAACGCTTGGTGGGCAAGGAGGGCAGGGATTCGACCCCTACGCCAAGCCTGATTAATTGAGCTGTGCTCTATTTTCTTGTTATAACTATAACATAATGCAGCGATCTGCGATCTTGACAAGTTGAATACTATATGGTCCAAAAACTTTGACGCATCTGCATCGAGATTGTTGATCGTTCACAGATCATCATGAAATTTGCGACGAGGCCCCATGCCTGAAGTAGTCCCGATGCTGTCGATTTGCATGCAGTGCTTGGTAGGAATCGAAGCAACGAGGTCCATGGTTGTATCCCTGCGCCTGACAAGAAACTTGCCAGATGAATTGTCAGACAGGAGGAGTTGTGGCTGTAAAAATCACAGCACCAGGGGAATTGTCTCTTTCCGTAACACTTACCACATGCACATCGAAACATTTAAGGTGAAAAACACTCTTCAGACGGTCAATCACTTCTTGTTATTCATTCAAGTACTTTGTTTTATTGGATTCTCTTTTTTTTATTCTCATTCAGATTTTTTTTTAACCTTATTTTTCAAGATTCAAACAAGATAAAATTTCAAGTTTTTGCCGAAAGGTAATTTGTGCGTGCTAAATTCACAAAACCTACCGAAAGTTCAAAAGAGAATAGAGTTCTGAATTGACTTTTGAGAGGCAGCCAAAATGGCAAGGTTATGATAAGCATTTGGAGTTTTGGACAGATGACAACATGTTTGAATAAAATGAGAGGGAGTCTCGCAAAATTTTGACTCCAGCTTCAAATCTACTCGAAAAGATACTTCTGTTGGCATTTGGCAAAACAAGACTTTCTGTTTGTCTGCAAGCAACTGAGTGTAATCTAATTACCACAGATCAAAAACAAATGCACTACTGTCACTTCCATTAACCAGCTTCTTGTTTATTCTTTTCAGGCTGAGGTGATAATGCTCCCTTTTCTAAATATGCTTTGTATAAAAATAGAGTAATGAGGCAAGTCCCAGATGAATTCGTAAGAAAACAATCCCAAATACATATCAAACATGGCATGTGATAGATAACAGAACATAAACAAGAGGATGTTTTTACATTCATGGTCCTCTTTTTTAGACCAGCCTCAGGAATGAGCAATATCTACAATAGCTGCTTCCAAAGTGCTGGACGATCTCTTGAAATAAGGAGAGCACAGGATGCCAAGTAATCAAAAGAAGGGGAATACAAGTCATCTGATCCAATAACATCCTTAACCTTTTGAGTACTGCTAATATCGCCAGTGAAAGACTGCAGTGCGTCATCCTTCAAGGCATCAAATGCAAATAGCCCCAGCCCACAAACACCCATTACTAGGTTTGAGTTTCCCCAAACCTGAGTTATGGCTGAGTGATGCGAGTGAGCATTGGATTCTGGCAGAGAGTAAGTGTTGACTAGCCTTTGCTTGCGCAGCGAGAAATGTTGCACCTGTGAACAAGGGTGCTTTTTCCCTGCAAACCTCGTATTGGCACAGCCAATGTAGATTGAGTCTCCACGAGTGAAAACTGATTGCACACTGACACCTATTTTTGGTATCTTAAGAGCTATACCAGATGGATTGCGAAAGTCTAAAACATTGATAGAATCAGGGGTGCAAAACACACCATCATTTTCCTCAGCTTCTGCTGAAGTTGCTCTGCATTCAAAAGCCAACATGATGACCGGGAAGAATTTTTCCATAGCTCCTTTATATATTGACTTGAAAGCAGAACACGCATGTTATTACATATATGGTAGTGCAACTGTATTTATACATGATACAATTGAAGTTGCTCTGCATTCAAAAGCCAACATGATGACTGGGAAGAATTTTTCCATAGCTCCTTTATATATTGACTTGAAAGCAGAACACGCATGTTATTACATATATGGTAGTGCAACTGTATTTATACATGATACAATTGATTAATAGTAAATAAAATAGTCAACAAGAGGTGCAAGCAATCATTATAAGAGAAAAATGATCAGTGGCAGACAAATCATATAATCACGGGTGCATAGCATGCCATAATTTCCTTCATCTCCTAGAACGGTAATCCCCATTTCATTCATTATCAAATACTTAGAGCCTCTTCACGCATGTGTTAACTAATATCAACAGTTACTGGTGTATTCAAACAACCCATTTCATTCCATGTGTGCGAAAAAAATATTATGCGAGAGAATTTTCCGAAGAAAAGCAATATGAAAAGGAAATGCTTTCAGAATCAGGGATTCACATACACCAAGAAGGACATGCCATAGATCAATAAAACCATTATGATGTCTGACAAAAGACAAAATTGCATTGTGGAGAAAGAAATATGGCTTGGACATTTAGGTGAAGAAAAATACGTAGGTGGTTTATCTATACATCACCATATTAAGCACCGCTTGATTTAAGAATCAATGGTGAAATGCCATCACACTTCAGCTTTATGAATGAACTTAACAATTCATGATCATGGCATCTGAATTTAATGATATCTTTTTTGTAGCTTCTTTTTAAATGTTTTCATATGATACAGTATGCATATTATGTGATATGTATAGCTAGAGAGAGAGTGAGTATGATGACAAGTCCAGCAAATAGAAATGTTTGGAAGTTATCAGAGGTTTCACCTTTGCCGAACCCCACCACCTAGTTCAGCATCAGTGTTGATCACATGAAGAGCTGAGATTTTTCGACCAGCCAGTGAAACAGACAGCAATGATTGAGGATTAAGAGAGTTCACATCCCACA
Source organism: Salix dunnii (assembly GCA_015731905.1). NCBI lineage: Eukaryota > Viridiplantae > Streptophyta > Magnoliopsida > Malpighiales > Salicaceae > Salix > Salix dunnii. The sequence goes on along the minus strand of CM027668.1, from coordinate 3,333,080 downwards.
CAGAAATTGTTTCTGCCTCAACCACAACCACTTTTCCTTTGTTTCTCCACTGCAAAGGGCTTGAATAATCCATTGCAAACACAGGTTTCTGCACCTCCCATTTCATTATTTGTTCTCCATCTCGAATATCATGTATTTTGACCACTTTTTGAGAGCTGGCAGTAGAGACCATAAGAGGTCCGCATGGTTTATACCACCATTGTTGTGTTTCTGGTAACAACATGCTAGACAAAGCATTTCTCCTAGATGCAGTATTATTGGGTAAGGAACCAAGTACTGTTCTAGAGGCAGTTGTTCCTCCATCCTCAACATGAAAAGCTTGCACATCTTTGGCATAGAAATCCCATGAACAAAAGCCTGAATCGAGAGTAGTCCCAGCAGATGCAGCCACAACATATCTCCCTGAGCAGCCATCAGCACCGGGTGCACGAATAATCCAGCAATCTCTCCAAATATTAGGTGAGACTCCTGATGGGGGCTTGTATACAGCCTTCTCCTGAAACAATTATGAATCATCAGCGGGCAAACAAATCATGAAGAAAACACAACTGGTTTGATTATATCATATGTGCATCAATCTGCTCACAAAGTTTATGACAAACAAATTATAAGCATGTTACATTGTTCACACAACCATTTTTTTGGATTTAGAGTGACAGAGAGATATTAAATGTAATAAGTAGTAATCCGTAATCTCTACAAGCAAAATAAATTGTCAAAAGCAAATCTATCTTATCCAATAAGAAAATCAGAAACAGTTCGATTAAATTCTCAATGGCAAGAAAAGGAAACATGCACGAGATATTCAAGACAGTTCAAAAACTCATCTTTGCTTTTTATTGAAGTCTTTCATTGCAAATTCAGAGAATAAGCAGAAGCATGTCAGGGAAAACTTGGGATGCTGATCTGTAAAAGCTCAAAGAAAAATGGAAGTTCAATGCCAAACAGAAATAAATAGTTCTGATGCGTACCTCACAGTTAGCAATATCGTAAAATGAGCACGACCCGTCATCATGAGTAAGAATTGACTCTCCCTCTGACACGAACCATCCTCCTGTTGAACTTTTGGTGCCTATTTCATTCACCTGATAGACACATGTATCATCATTTTCCTCGCTAATTATGAATGTATTTCTATTTTCCTGATCAACAAACTCATCAAGTGTTTCGTCAATTGCAAGAAGAAGGTCCTCCTCACCCTTGGGATTGAACATGTTTGAAGAGTCTTGCTTTTCTGAATCTGAACCATCACCCATTTCTTGAACCTCCAAAGACTCAAGACCTACCTTGGCATCCCTCACAGTTTCTTTATCATCCTCTTTACTGTGGGAATCCAAAAACTCGAGTGCTATTGGTTTCTCTTCTATAGGGCTCGACAACTTCTCTTCCCCCTTTAACTCACAGCCACACTCATTAGCCTTAGATACATAATGACTTTGACAACTTGCTATTGGTGCCTTCAGTGATGTTTGGTTTCTAAGCAACTTATGGTGAGGAATGAGTCTTTCCTCAAGTTCCTCAGTATTCAGTCCTTTAGCTGGGCTCTTCACATTCTCAACTATCTCAATTTCATTCTTCTCTACAACCACAATCGTTCCAGTATCGTTCCCACCACTTTTTGATGAACTGCTACCCGCAACGCTTCCCATTGCCTTTTCAATCCCTGAAATTTTATCTTGAATATTCAATAGTATCACCTTGGATGCATCAGGGTTATTCATAACCAACATTTCCTTTGTCTTTTTAATATCCGAAGCAATCCTCTTCACTTTCCCTTCTAAAAAAGCCAGCTTCTCATGAAGTTTGCTTGGATATTTAACACCACAGTTGCTTCCTTTCCCTTCATAACTCAAATCCTTCTCTTTCATGTTCTCCGAAGTATCTTTACTATAAGATTTCTCACTGGAGTCTTTAAAGCTGTCCATTTTAGCCTTAGACCCAGATTTCTCAACATATACCTTGTCAAATTTACCACCATTTGCAACTTTTGAATCTAAATTTGAGTCAAACTCTCTTGATTTTCTCAAGTTAACTTCTTTATTACAGTTACCATTCAAAACCTTACGCCCACGTAACTGTTTTTTACTTTCTAATATTTTCAAATCATTTACTTCGCTAAGTCCATTCCTTTTCTTCAATTCCCCTATAAATCCACCATTTTCTGTCAAACCCCTAATCCCACTCTTCTCTGCTCTCGATACCACTCGATTATCACTCTCCCCTTTGGAAACCCTGGAATCCCTAAAAAACCTAATAAATTCAGAAGGGCTTGGACTCCTACCTCTCGGGGCCGATGACGTTGACCACCGCATGCGCCCTTCGCTGCCATCTCCTACAGCAGCCTTGTCAACACGGGGCATTTGCCGAATTGCGGGCTTCTGGGCCCGAGAGTTGGGCCTGGTGGGGTTCTCTTTGCCGGAGAGCGACCTTTTAGAAGTGGAGTTAGGGGCTTTATCTAAGATTGAGATTGGAGTTACGGCTTTGGTTGGTTTTTGAGTTGCTGTGGCGGCGGCGTCGCCATTTCGGTCTTTTAACCGACGAGCCGAGGAGGCTGACATGGATTAAAGAGATTTGATAGATTAATTACGGATGTTTGATTGATTTTTTTGAGTGAGGAAGGAGAATTAGACAGAAATGCGAGCGGAGGAATGGATCTACAAAACTATAATAATATTGATTTAGATTTTATGGACTTCATTCACAGGGGAGAGGGTGCTCTGAGCGGGAAATGCATCTAATTTAGTTTTTTCAAAAAAGAAAATCTTGGGGAAGTGCGTTTTATATTATTTATATCATGGTGGTTATTAGACCGGTCAGATTTATCCGTCCACTCTATATCCCGAGCTATTAGGAGTGTTTCTATTCTAACTATGTTTTAAAAATATTTTAATTTTTTTTATTTTAAATTAATATTTTTGATGTTATATCAAAAATAATATTATTTTAATATATTTATTAATAAAACAAAATTCATGAGTTTAATAAAATTACTTGGATTTAATTCGGAGAATATTTTAAATAGTTGAAAATAAAATCTAACTTTAAATTCACTTGAATGATCAATTTAATAACTATTATTATTTATAGTGATCTGTTTTGTTCAACTTAAAAGGTATTAGTTGGCAACATTAAACTTTGTTTTTAGAGCTGTAGTCGAGTTGTGGTCCGAGAAAGGAAAGCTATTGAGTAATTATTATTTTTAATTTTTATTTATTTAAAAATATATAAAAATAATAAATTTTTATTTTTATTATTAGTATACTAAAATGATATGAAAATATTATAAAATATAATAATTTAAAATAAAGGGAATAAAATTAAAAACACTAAAATAAACAAACTCAAAATGATTGTGCTCTCCATGATATTTATTTTTATGGTATAAAAAAATATATATTATTTTGATATATATATTATGGGGAAAAACGATCTATACATAATAAAAGCATTCATAAGTCTGGCTTAATTCAATGCAACTAGAATTTTTGAAAATTCCAATCCCATTGTCTCTACAATTTGGCTGGTCGTGGATTAGGGTTCGTCGTGATAGAAAAATTGATGGGAGGAATATGAGTACTAAGGTATTTTTAGCATTGAAATCTAATTATCTATTTTTGAATTATTATTTTTAAATTAATAATTTATTATTATTTTTTAATTGTTTTGACATGTTAATTTTCAAGATTAAAAATATATTTTTATATGTTTTTAAATAAAAAATAGTTTTTATCACACTCTCTTTAATATGTGGTGTCAATAAAAGAAATGGTCTTTTTTTTTTGTCAATTAGTTTTCCTCCTTTCTTTTTGATTAGTTTTATTTTCTCTCAGGAAGAAAAAGAACACAGCACCAATAAAAGGAAAACGAGAGAACGTAGCCATGGAAGCTGTATGCGCTCTACTTTACCCTCCAGCCTTTCTCTCCTTTCTTTCAGGAAGAAAAAGAACACAGCACCAAATAAAAGGAAAACGAGAGAACGTAACCATGGAAGCTGTTTGCTCTCTACTTTACCCTCCAGCATTTCTCTCCTGTAAAATGTGAGCTTCATAACAGGATTCACACTGTAAAAGGAACTTCACCCACCCCACATGTAACTCGAACTGGACATGGCGGTTCTTATATAAGCCATCAACAGAGAAGTGTTGTTTTGAGGTCAGCTCTTGATGAAGTTCCTGTTCTAGACCCACCGCCCTCTATCTTCGCCATATGAAGATGCAAAACTAACTCATTGCTGCATTGAAACTCGTATTGCTGGTGCTTGTATGTTATCTCTCTCTGTTTTTTGTTTTTTTATTTCTCTATAGCTTTTTAATCCTGCCAACTTGGTGCTAGCTCCTTGTTTTTGTGGTTTCAAAATCTAATGTGATTCATAGTTAATGGCCTAATCTTGGTGGGTGTTAATGCTTATTTTTTAGTGCCCATTGCTTAACACTGTACCGAGTTCTGGTAATGCTTGCTTCCTTTCTAAATGGAAATGGCTTCATCTGTTTTCTATAGAATTAAGAATACTGCTACACAAATACGTTGACTGGTTCCTTTCACAGTGCAAGTGAGTTAGAACAATAAAAGTTCAGGAATTTTCTGAAGCTATAAGTTTCACTTGCAAGTCGGGAGCTTGGCAGGTGCAAATTGGTTCTCAATTAATAATGATGGAGCTTTGGATGGAGGGGTAAAACTTTCGGAAGTTGTGAAAAATTTAGAAATGTCATTATTTGCTAATTATATCAAATTTGATCCTCAAACTTTTGATTGCTATATATAACTTGTTTTGAATATTTATTTTTCAATTCCATCTCTTAAAATTTAATTTTTATATTATTTTTGGTTCTTATTTTATAATTGTTATTTGCTTTTTTCTTATCATTTTTTATTGAAATTTTTTATCTATCAAATTTGGTCCTCATTTTTTATTGTTACTTATTTTATTTGAAATAATTTATGAAATGTTAATTATTATTATTTTAATTTATTCAACTTTTTTTAAAAAAAAATTTAGATTTGATCTCTATTATTTTGATTATTATTTATTTTATTTGAGATAATTTATGAAATTATATTTTTTTTCAATTTCATTCTCATTCAACTTTTTAATTTGTAAGATTTGTTCCTCATTATTTTAATAAACTTGAAAAAAAATAATTTATTAATAAATTATTTTCCAGATCATTTTCCATAACACTGTCAAACATCGGAATTCACTTTCTAGGAATTCACTTTCCAGGAATTCATTTTCCCCGGAATTCACTTTCCAAAAGGAAACCACTTTCCAGCAAACAAACAGGGCCTAAGTTTCACTTGCAAGTCGGGAGCTTGGCAGGTGCAAATTGGTTCTCAATGAATAATGATGGAGCTTTGGATGGAGGGGTATTGGTCAGACATTCTAAACTGGGACAATGCTACCCCGCCACATTATACGAGGAATCTGTACATAATTTTTCTTCTCTCTTTTTAATCTAAAGTAATGTTTATATACCAAAGGATGTCAAAAAATATTTTCTTTGGAGGTGGAGTTTGTTAAACAATTCAAAATATATTATCAGATAATTAAGAAAAGAAGACTAGGGTTTCATAATAATAATAATATCAAATACATGTTTAATCGAAATACAAAATGACTATATATAGGCTAAAGCAAAGAGACTATTCTATCTTTAATGAATAATAAATAACTTAACCTATATATTATATATTCTTAATATCTCCCCTCAAACTCTCAATATGGCAGTTACAAGTATCAAGAGTTTGTCAGGTAGAAAATGAAATCGATAAATAGAATACGACTTGATAAAGAAATCTACAATCTGCAAATAAGAGGAAACAAAAGTCAAGGTGATGGTGTTATTCTTAACATGATGACGAGTAAAGTGACAATCAATCTCAATATACTTAGTTCGTTCATGAAAAATCGAGTTGTAGACAATTTGAATAGAACTCTAGTTCTCACAATACATAGGAGCGGGATGAGAAAGAGAAACTCTTGTATTTGCAAGTAGCCAACATAATTCTTTGGTAATGGATGTCATAGCACGATACTCAACTTCTGTTGAAAATTAAGAAACAATGTTTCTTGCTCTTCCAAGAAATAAGAGAATCACCTAGAAAGATATAGAAATCAATAATATATTTGTGATATGTGAGTCACTACCATGATCAGTATCAGAGTATGTATGTAGTTCCAAGGAAGAGGTGGATAGAAATAAGAGACTCTAAAAGACTGTACCTCAAAAATATTGTAAAATTCAAAGAACAACTACCTAATGAACGAAAATAAGAGAGACAACAAACTGACTAAGAACATGAACTACATATACAATATCTGGACGATTAATAGTGAGATATACCAAGTTTTCAATAATAGTATGATATAAAATAAAATCTAACAAAAGTAAACCATCAAAAAAATAATATTTGGTGTTAACCTCAATGAGAGTATCTACAGTTTTATTATTAGTAAATATAGTCCACTCAAGAGTATTTGTAACATATTTTGATTGAGAAAAAAGATAACCTTTACATCAATAGGCTATCTCAATACCCAAGAAGTATCATAAAGAACTCAAATCCTTCATCTCAAATTGTTTTGTTAACTCTATCTTCAAAACTAAGATATCATCAATGTTATCACTAGTAATAATCATGTTATCAACATATAAAGATAGAATAATATGACCTATATTAGTGTTATTAATAAATAAAAAAACATAATCATGACTAGTAGAAACAAATTCAAATGAAGATACCACAACAGATAATTTCTCAAACCAAGCACGGGGTGTTTATTTGAGACCATATAACTTCTTTTTTTTGAGCTTGCAGACATACCTAGAATCATGTGCAATACTAGAAGGTGGTGCCATAAAACTTCTTCTTAAAGATCTTAATTTAAGAAGGTATTTTTAACATCAAATTGAGAAATGACCCATCGACAAACTAAAGAAACTACAATAAGAGTATGAATAGTAGTTATTTTAGCAACAAAAACAAATGTCTCATAATATATCTATCATATTGTTGAGAGTATCCTTTTGCAACGAACCGGGTTTTATATCACTCAATAGATCCATCAGAGTTAGTCTTGATTTTATACACCCAATGATATCCAACAATACTCTTACCCTAAGGTAGAGGAACCAAATTCCGAATATTTGTGTTATGCAAAGCAAAAAGTTTCTCATCCATAGCTTTGTTGCCAAAGAGAATAAAAAATTGCCTCTTTATAGGAAAAAAGCTCAAATAGACAATGAATAGGAGCTAAAAAGAAAGTAAATGTTGAAGAATAACAAGAACAAGAAAAATCAGGTAGTTTTGTGGACTTACGAATGTGTATGGATTGACATCGAGATGGATTCACAATCTCAAATGGAACAAAAGGGATCATAAAGGAGAATAGAGCTTTAGGTGCATCGAAGAGTAAAGTGTTATATTCAACATGAGGAAGAAGAACAAAACAAGTATAACAAAAAATTATAATGGGAGAATAATTAGGAGCATAACTATATAGCGTTTCAAAAGGGTATAAACCTAAAATATGAGAAGATGGAATTGTATTAATTAAACTTATAGCTGCAAGAACAACTTCTCCCTAAACTCACTAGGAACCAAAACAAACAACAATAGAGAGTGGGCAATTTCAACAATATATTTATGTGTTTTTTTTTTAGCAATATCATTTTGCTCAAATGACATTTTCCCTGCCTCAGTAGATGATATTTTTTTTTTCCAAAAATAAAATGAGACATACAACATAATACAATAAAAAAGATCAAGTCAAGTGGATGCTAAAAAAATAGACAAAACCTATCAATGTGTTGTTCTATTTTGTTTAATTAAATCCTCTTACATATGTTTTTTTTACATATGTTTTTTTTTCTCAATTTATATTTAGATTAATATCACTTCTTTCCTTTTATTTTATTTAAAGAGTTTTTTTAATAAAAAATATTTTCTTAGTTAAGTATTTAATTTTTTGGAGAGGTTTTTCTAATTCATGTATATTTTTGTTTATTCTTTTGCATACATGAGTTTTATTTTTTAAAATAAAAAATTATGTATTCAAATTATATTTATAATACGTTTAGTTTTGTATAATATTCTTTTCTTATCTTTTATTCAATCAATTTAATATGTGTGTATATTTTTATTATTTTTTAACTGAATAAAAAAATTATTTTAATAAAGAAATTTAGCAAACACAAGATAAATATCTTGTCTTAAAAGATTAAATATTTCCATCTCTATATATTTCTTGATTTTCCGCACACATAGTTCTCAATTTATTTAATTTCTTGTATACATTTTTTTTTTATTTTTAGCTATAAAAACATGTTAAAAAAATCTCTGCATGATTTTTTTTATTGAAAACAGAGAGAGAGAGAGAGATAAAATCATATATATTAAATAAAGACAAAACTATCCCAATGTTTGCCACAAATGGTCATCTTACCCCCTATATTTTGGATTTGATCAAAATGAATAAGAGGTGTTATGATGCAAGGCTCATGCCTCTCAGGTGGTTGGGTCAGCTCTCATGAGAAGCGTCCCGCACAGAAATAGACGTTGGAAACCATAACGGCTATATTCAATTTCAAACATGAAAAGCCCTACTTTCAATTACAACAACTCTTCTTTAGCTCTCTCTATCTCTGCATCTGTCTTACACGATCAAGATCAAGAGTCAATCTCTCTCTCTGAAAACAGAGCTCACAGTCTAGTCTTGAAAGAAAACCCATAAAAAGCCAGCAGAGTTCACAGACCATAAAATTCTTGCCTTTCCCTTAAAACAAACACCATGGCCCCTACACCCTCTTCTTCTTCTTCTTCTAAATCGAATCACCCACACGTCTTAAAGACTCCTCAGTCAAAACATAGGATAAATTTCTCTTCAACAAGAACTCCAAACCCTAACCCATCTCCAAACCCTAACTACACCAACAAAGAGACCCTTCAAGACCACCCCATTGAAGTGATTGGCAGGATACGAGATTATCCCGAGAGAAAAGAGAAACCCTCTTCGATCCTGCAAGCAAAGCTCGAGAACAACACTCTTCGTGTCCGTGCTGACATTGGGTACCGAGACTTTAGCCTCGATGGGGTCTCTTTCTCTGAAGAAGAAGACCTCGATTCCTTTTACAAGAAATTCGTGGAGTCGAGGATTAACGGGGTTAAACTGGGTGCAAAATGCACAATAATGATGTATGGTCCTACTGGCTCTGGGAAAAGCCATACAATGTTTGGTTGCTCGAAGCAGCCAGGCATTGTTTATCGGTCCTTGAAAGGTATTTTAGGAGAAGAGGGAAGCGAAGGCGGTGATGGGGAGAAGCTACAACTTGGTACTTTTGTGCAAGTTACAGTTCTAGAGATTTATAATGAAGAAATTTATGATCTTTTGTCGACTAATGGTGGGGGAGGAATTGGAATCGGGTGGCCTAAGAGTGGCAGTGGATACAAGGTAAGCTTTTCAAAAAGTTCCATCCAGTTCTCTGTTAATTAGTTTGCTTCAGCTGTTGTTCTGGTGGGATTGAAAATTCGGTTTTGATTTGCTTAATTTTGAGTAGATATTGCTGTTCATGATTTGATTGGGGTATTACGATAGTATGCTACCTTTTTAACAATTTGCTCCTGGTTAGATATTTCTATTTGTTATGTTCATGATAATAGGTTCAATTGTAAGCTTTATTGAAATTAAGAATAACTAGATCGGTTTTCTCTGTTAGTGTTTCTATTTCTTCTCTGTTGTCGTATACATACCACCTCGCTGTTTGTGCCTTTCCTGAAATTGGTTTCCCAACAAGAAACGAAGAATAACTCGATATATGAAAATTGTTCTGTATGTTATTCTACCAGAAGAAATCAGGAGTTGTCAGTACTAGTTATTACATGTGAACCTGTGACAGTAAAACTGTTCCTGCACTTGTATTGTTTTTTCCTTGGTTTGTGAGCATTTAATTCGACACAATGTGTTTAGCTTATCTCTCTGTTGATAACCTGGGTGCATTTACTTTCCACGAGGACATTTTATGGGTTCATTACCCAATATCATCAGTTCTTGGCGGACAAGATGTTATAGTGAATTATGAGGTTGTCATCATTGTGTATAGGTAAGACTAGAAGTGATGGGAAAGAAGGCTAAAAATGCGACTTTTATCTCTGGAAATGAAGCTGGGAAGATTTCAAAAGAGATTCAGAAAGTTGAGAAGCGAAGGATAATTAAGAGCACACTTTGTAATGAGCGAAGTTCTAGGAGTCACTGCATGGTATGGCTCCTCTAGAACTGACTTGGATCAAAAAGTGAAACCACTGAAAAGTATAGTTGTTTATTTAGATTAACACGGCATTTCAATTGCTTGTTTGCACAGATAATCCTTGATGTCCCAACTGTGGGAGGCCGACTTATGCTTGTGGATATGGCGGGTTCAGAAAATATTGACCAAGCGGGGCAAAGTGGTTTTGAAGCTAAAATGCAGGTAAATTTTTGGGAATTCATTTTCCCCTTTTTTCTGTGTCCTGGCATAAAAAGGAAAACTGATTTTGTGCTTCTGTTGAAATGACAGACTGCTAAGATCAACCAAGGGAATATAGCATTGAAGAGAGTTGTTGAATCTATTGCTAATGGAGATTCTCATGTACCTTTCAGAGATAGCAAGTTAACTATGCTGCTCCAAGTAATGTCCTATTCATGTTGATTACAACTATGTTACGATATGTGGCTTGTTTGAACTCTTCTTTGTCAGGTTTTCACGTTCCTTATTTTTCAGGATTCTTTTGAAGATGACAAATCAAAAATTTTGATGATTCTGTGTGCAAGCCCAGACCCAAAAGAAATGCACAAGACAATTTGCACGCTTGAATATGGAGCAAAGGCGAAATGTATTGTTCGTGGTCCTCACACACCAATTAAGGATAAACTTGGTGCTGAAGATTCTTCTGTGGGCGTCTTAGGATCCAGGATAGCAGCTATGGACCAGTTTATCTATAAACTACAAATGGAGAACAAGCTCAGAGAAAAGGAGAGAAATGATGCTCACAAACAGCTAATGAAGAAAGAAGAAGAAGTTGCTGTGCTGAGAGCACTTATTGAAGAGAAGGGATCTAAAGCAAGTGAAGAGGAGATAAACCAAAAAGTGAACGAGCGTACAGAGATACTGAAAATTCAGTTGGAAAAAAAGTTGGAGGAGTGCCAAAGAATGGCTGAAGAGTTTGTGGAGCTGGAGAGGAGGAGAATGGAAGAGAAGATACTTCAACAGCAGCAGGAAGTTGAAACGCTGAGAAGGCGCTTGGAAGAAATTGAATTAGAGCTATGTCGTTCAAGGGATGAAAATAGTGATGAGAATGGTCCAAGGGACATTGATCGCTTTGCCAGAAGGCTGTTGGGGGCTTATGCTGATGAGGACCCAGGGATGGTGAAATCGATGGATTTAGACATGGGTGATCAAGAAGCATCTGTTTGTGATATGAGATTTGTTGGTGCTCCTGCTCATCAATCTAGCATCATTGGAATCCAAAGCTTGTCTAGTTATCCTCATTTTAGTACTTTGAATCAGGTGGTGGATCATGGAGATAAAGTTTGTCTTAGCACTGTGTTTGAGGAAGAAGAGGTGGAAGAGGAGGAAGAACACAAAAATAAAGTGGAAGATGAAGAGGTGGAGAAAGAAGTAATAGAGGTGACGAGGATTGTTGATGTGTCTAGTCCAGGGATCAATTTTGGCGCTGGCTCCATGATATCTTCTCCTCTGAAGTTGGAGGCACTCAAGGATGGTTCAGAAGATAGGCACTCATTTTCGGGGCCATCGAATGAGTATGAGAATGTAAAGGATAGGCACTCAGTTTCAGAACCAGTAAATGAGTATGAGAATGTGAAAGATTCAGCCTCTTCTAGACAATTAAGAATCCAGAACATATTTACACTTTGTGGGAACAACAGAGAGCTCTGCCAACAATTCAGAACTCCAATACCTACAAAAAAGAGGGTTGAAGATCCTAAACCATCTCCAATTTTGACTGTAAGAGAGGATTCTACTAAAAAAAATTCGAACAAGGAAAACTCACCGCTCCAGAAAAATGTGCCTGTGATAGAATGTGGGAAAAATCTGTCTGACATGATGGCGTTGGCTTCGAAGGAGAACTGCAACCCTTCAATAAAAAATACTGATTCACAGATTGAAGTGCATGTAAAATGGGAAGCTTCTAAAGGAAACAGTGGTAAGTTCATCACCACACTTAAGGTGTTGAAGGAAGCCACACTTGCTGATCTGCGGAAGCTGATCGAAATCGATCTTGCTGCAGACAATCAAGCATTCACTTTTCTTGTGCTTGGGGTAAGGTTTTATCCACCTTTAGTTAGCTCCTTTAAACAAGATAACCCGCCTCTCTGTGTTTGCTTTTACTGCTGTTTTCTTATGGAATGCTATATGTGCAGGATCCTACTGGAGCACCAGTTCCGAAAGAGAAAGAATCAACAGTACAGGCCATCAAACTCCCCGTTTGCAACTACCAATCCCATGGCTATCTGGCTTGCTTGCGACCAGCCAAGGGAACTCAAGATTCGAATCATCTCCCATCAACCCCTCTCCCATTGACTCCAATGGAAAATAAGCTACCAGTCACCCCTATGCCTTGCTTGTCAAGTTGCTGATTTATCTCCCAAACTAGCTGCATACATGAACCCTACTCCCTTTGCTTCTCTTCGAAGGAACTAGTAGACATGGCGTGCGTATCTATCTGATGATGCATTGAGTATATATGCATATGTACTCTTACTGGATTTTATATATGAATTTGTTGTCAACATGTGGGTTTGGTTTTCTGTTTGGGTATTTTTAGTTGATCATTCCTCTTTGTTTCTGCTGCTCTAATTTTTTTTCTCCTTTTCATATTATTTCTCACCATCGCAGATGCCTTCAGGTTCTTTTTTCTCTAAATGGTATTTTATTTTAGGGTTTAAAAGATTGGATAAGACTCGCCATGAAACAGGAATACATGAACAAGGTCTTGGTAGGCAGATTCTTTTTTTGCCACAATTTATAGCTTCTTAACTGTAAGTTATTTTATTTTAAACGTAACAAATCAACAATAAAGCTGAAGCACAAGCTTTCGATTTTTGTCTATGCAGATAGTGATGTAACTATATGAAGAGCGAATTTAAAAGTAAATTTAAGACAAATTGAATTATACGTTAACACTTTAATGCACATAACATTAAATCTCTAACATACAAATCCTCGCATTCCTTTCATCGCTCTTCTTCATATGCTTCCAAAACAGAACTTAGTTGGCTTGCAGTGTTTTTCCTTCCATGCATAGATTCAGACCCACCAGGTCCAGGATCCGGGAAAGGAAGCGCTTCGTGTGAAGAGTTCTTTTCTTTTGATTTTGATGACCCACTACCTGATGATCCCTTGGACTTTCTTCCACGAGAATGCTTCGGGATGGTGGGCAGGTCTTGAATAGGCGATTCAGCACCAAGACTTGAGGTTTTGTGTCGTCTTGAGGTTCGGCTGCTCCCTGATGATTCTTCCCTTGGAGAGTCCATTGACTTGTTTGAAGGGCGGTGACGCCTAGAACTCTTTGGCACATCACTGGGAGAATTTAAAGGTGAGCCAGTAATGCTAGATGCTTGGTACCTGGAGTGTTTTGATGAGTCAGAACTCCTTCGGTCTGGGGAATTTAAAAGTGAGCTAGCACTACCCGATGAGCGCCTTGAGCTATGCTTCGGCTTTTCAGTTTGACCTGGGTAGATTAAAGCAAAATCAGCCAACTAAATTTTTTTCCACAATTCCTCAGCAAGTGAATAGAAGATTTGGAGAACATTGCACACGTTTTAATCCAAAAAAAACATAGATCCATGATCATTAGGGAGAATCAAACCTTCCAAGGTTGAACCGGTTGAAAGGTTCTTCACTTCTTTAGAATTTGAAATCCCACTTAAAGTTTCTGCCGGCGAGGCGAACTCATTCATCTGCAAATGTTTGGAATTATTTCGTATCAAAAAGTCTATTTGAGCAGTGGCATGGAGCAATACTTATCGAGGTTCTTCAATGGAGCAGGTAGGGGTCAAGTTTTTTTAGTTTAGAAATGATAATTGAATGCAGACATGGCTGATAATGTGGGGCAGGGTATGAAGGACCATGAAATGGGAGTATCCATACAGGAGACATGAGCAACCTAGATCATCTTCGTAGTTAAAACAACGACCTTAAGAGGCAAAGAAAAGAAAACTTAGTGGCATACCCAGCTTGGTGCACTTTCAGATGGACCATCCCATCCAATGTGAGCAACATGCTTTACATCAGTAGGCAATCCAATTTGCATTTCTTGTTCCTTTTCATCTGCAAAATTGGAGAAACAATTGATGACAACAGACATACTACAGCACTACTGCTGCTTATATATTTCCAATTAAATGTTGGAATACTTGTAATACGAGCAATCTGAAAACGCTAGCATTATCTTCGGTGAGAACATGGCAGAATTAGAAGAATGCTGCATGCTGATATCGAATGCAATATGAAGCTGCAATATCATTTTTTTCTGAAACAATACATTCTCTTAAGAGGGAAAACTGCACATACCAAATATTTGTGAAATGTATCTTAGACCTCTCAAAAGACCTTTCACTTTGGTTGTCATTTTGGCCAAGCCTTGCAATTTAGCTGCGCCTGAAAAGTTGCCGCGTTCGTTAATATATTACTTCTGCACTTGAAAATTTAAGAGGAGAAAAACAAGGGTATACATCGGCAAAGCTGACAGAAGAAAATTCTCAAGCTTTTCTCCCATCTCAACATCCTGTGTATTCCCTTGAAAACTCACCAAAACAAAGAAGAATCTCCTCACCATCTTAAATCCTTGCGAGTTGAAATTAATTATCTGACATCTATTTAGTTATAGTTTTTTTTTTTTTAAAAAAAAAAAAAGCTGCCTATAAACATTGTAAAATTTGTTTCCACAAGGCGATATATACATTCTAGAACAAATATGCTTCAAATCCATCGACTCACCAAGGATCGTCAAACAGACTTTGAATAAACAGGAAAAAAATTAAGGTGAAAAATTCCTTTGAAACAAAGGATGTGGAAATTGTGAAGAGAAAACCGCACCTTGGGATAAAAAACGAAAACACAAGAAGTCAAGACGATCCCATGATAGCTCCTGCAATGTGATCAGTGACTGCCCATCAAACATTCTCAAACCTAAATCACACGGCCTGGGTCCATGGAGAAAAGATTTTATCCCTCAACCCTAGTCTGAATTAAAATCCAAGTGGGGTGGGGGGGGGATGGATGAAAAATCTTGATTGTTAACTTTTGTCTCCAATCAAGAAGAGAAGAGGGAGAGCATGAACTGGAAAATCTCCGAGACACATCATCTTTTGTTTTCAAGGACGCGTTTTCAATTCCCATTGCCCGTCAATCAAAACCAGTAGATAGCCTATTTTTTAGGCCAAATATCTAGAAAGGCTGAGCCAGCTAAATTTGGGTGGGTTTTTGTTGCCTGTCTTCTTGTTTCGTAAAAGCGCGGGAAAAACGGTTAGGAAAAATATGGTTATGGTTCTTGCTTGCTATTGGTTCCTTCAGTTGCTCCTCTCTATTGAGACATCATCAGCATATAAATATAGTAGTGAAAATAAAAAATAAAAATCAGGAACTCTTTTTCCGTTTTTTTTTTAATTTGAAATCATTAATTACTTTTAATAGGACTACTTTTGCACAGTGCTAAAGGCAGATAGGAGTGTGAAGACTTTATCAATTAAAATTAAAATTAGATTAAAAAAAACTAAGAGGTTTGGAAAAAATCTTGTAGCACAAGTATGAACTGTATTAATATTCCATAGTGTTTTCTCTCTATTATATATATTTATATAATATAATATCGGGTTTAGGGGGTGTCATGGTGTGCGAAACAAATTGGTGACATGGTTGATTCTAGTTTGATTTAAATTATATAAAATATAATTAATTAAAATTAATTAAAATTTTGAGGACTGAATTTAAAGATCGAAACAAACACTTTTTTTATTTACTGAATTGAATATTGAAAGACAGAAAGAATATTCAAACCCCATTTATTTTTTCACTCTACTTTGTCTTCAATCTCATCATTTCATATTGATCTACGATATTGGATTAGACTTAATTATTTGCGTTGTTATTTGTAATCCTGAATAGAGGAAAATTTGATGTTCTACATTATGTTGAAAATTGAATTTTTTATTTTTTATTTATTTTTTATAAAATTATATTCATCTTACAATCTAAATCATAAATTTAATAAATTAATTAAAGTTAACTCAGCTTTTTTTTTCTACTTCACTATATTAGATTAATTATCGATATAAATCTTGCTAATTCATGTTTTTCTTTTTCACATTGAAACAAATTGGATGGACAAATAATCTAATTACAAATCTTTTTTATTTTTTTGAATTCAAGAAAACCTCACCACCTAGAAAACACATTTTATAAAACTAGATAAATGAATTAAAACTCATATTATTTTAAATTCTTATAAAAAATACACATTGTAACTCAAACTCGTCATCTACTGTGCAAATCTCATATATTTTATCACCCGATACAAATCTATATTTGTAAAAGTAGATTGTCGTCTTCTGAGAAGGTTATTCTTATTTTACTATTTTACTTTAAAAGGAGATTAGCTTGCTGTATTTGGACTTGTTCTCTGCATTGTAATCCATTGTTTGAATCATATAAGTGGTCCGAAAAAAGAGTTTTCTTATGAATTCACTTGACCGCAAAGAAACCTCATCAAAAATTGCCGAGTCAACCCAAGGCCCGAGGGTGGGTGGGGGTTCAGGGCAGGATGATATCCTTGTTCACATCTGACTAAGTGGGTGACGAGGGAGCACAGTGGACTCCCTTGCCAAGTGCGCAACATGTGACTTGTTCTGAACCGTTAAGAAAGGTAAAGAGCAGAACAGCCTAAATGATAAGAGTGAGAATGTCATAACACAAATTAAACAGAGGGGTTGAATAAAAGACTTAAATAGCTGTAAAACTTTTGGTGCCCAATTATTTCTCCCGTCAAAAGTTTTTGAAGCCAAGCCAATAGGGAGAAGAGGTAAACCAAGACCAATGGCAGGCATCAGATGGAACTCCTCAATTATGAAGCTTTCATATCATCCAGACCAACACTAGCCTGCATCAACATGTTAGAATTGGTTAGCAGACAAGTATAAGGTGACATTTTAGAATTATGGTGCTCCAGCCTAAAGAAAACAAGCACAAAGCCTCCGAACTAGCTCACTACACTAATCTGGGCCCTTTCCTCATGCTTGGCGCCTCCAGAATTCCCAATTTTCAGAGTTTATTGGTCTGTCTAATGCAGAGTGCATGACGCACATTAAATGCTAGCATGTTTGATCCCACCTGCTTTACTTTCTTACTATACTGGCAATGCAACAGCTTGGAGCAGGCGGCAAGTGAGGAACAGACTAACTTGGGATGAAGCAGTAAAAAGACATCGGGTATCTCAGAAATTCAGTTACAAAACCATCTTACCAGGAACTTGTGATTCTCTTCAAGAAATGGAGGAAAGATTGTACAAAACTTCTCCATGTCAGCAGCAACGTCACCTGTGCCAGCTATTACTTCCATGAACTTCTTCCTATCTGGAGCAAGCTTCATGGCAACCTGTAATCCAGTATGCATTAAGTCAAGAAGCCTCAAATACTAATTTGGCTTGCCCTACGCCAGAGTCTTTCAAACACCAACTTGGCTAACCCTACATCATAATGTTTCAAAAACTAATTTGGCAAACCCTGCACCGAGGCTAACTGATTTATAAACAGTCAATATTTTAGAGAAACTACAGGGAATAAAATGACAGTCTAATTTATTGCCTAAGCTTCTGCGCAATGGACTCAGAAAATCTTGCATAGCTGCAATGATGGATACCATTTTCTCATAAAGGTGAGTAAAAAAAAATGCTCCCTTGTCATCATTACATCCATACTTCATGCATGTTTGCTCTTAATTGTATTAACTGAAGCAGAACTGAATTAGGAATGGAGGAATGAAATGAATCAACAGTAAAGCTTAACACTAAGTGAAAATATACGGGGCCTGCATATTTACAGCACAATAAATAATTATTGTAAATCTAATGCATTAGAAATGGCATAACTTTCAAAAATGTAATTCAAGAACAATCAAATCAGTTCAGAGATTCCATTGTCTTGGGTCAACATGAAATAAAGTACTTTGCATATAATTTCCACTCATATAAAGAAAATATTAGGATAGAACTAAATGGATCAAAGACATACAGTGAAACTGGAACTGGCAAGCCAGCCATGGAATTTTTTCAGTGTCTTGCCATATGAATCTGAACAGGCTTGTGACATTGTCCAATCTGGATGTGCAAGTAAATCTCGGAAAAGTTCCACCAGAAAATCCATTGCTCTGAGGATCACCAAAAAAAGTAAATCACATGAGAGTATATGATTTTAAATTCCTTAATCAAAGATTATAAGCAATGACTGTCATTCACAAAGAGCATATAAAATCTCTTTTTCCTGGTATGCATAGATTATTTCTAGTGAGAACTCAAAAGCCCAATATTATTTGCTTTTATCCTATTTCTTGTTCAGCATTTGATCTTACACACTTTCACCACTTGAAAAACTATGCACTGAGGCAGTTCAATGAGACATTCAAAGTTTAAAATTTTCATATAAGATATGATTTTAAGGAAATCAGATATATAAAGGTTCATGGTATTTTTTCCCAAAGTAACTTTCTTGCATCAAACTCTGTGATGATAACATGCTCCATAAAAATTTTGACCATCTTACAGAATTAGTCCATTGTGACAATATGCATGTCAATGACAAAACAGGAAAAGAGTAGAGAAAGTAATTGTGTTGCGAACATCATGTAGTATCTACCTGGTTAGCCAAAGAAGACCATTGGCACAACTTGATGATCCTTTTGCTGTTTTAGCATCAACCTCCTCTTGAACCATAGTGTACAATTGGTTGTATTTAGATGGATCCGACAAATATTTGGTTTCCAATCTCTACAAGTGAAAACCAAGAATTATTTAGTTTCAGTTAAATCAGTATTAAACATGAACAAAGAAAAGAAACAATTCACAATCAAATGTGATAAAGAAAATGGTATGGTGATCGAGAAGAGAAACAGCAATCAGGCTTTGAAATTTGTTATCTATTTATTTATTTATAAACTACTTGAGTATACGAGTCTCATAGCTACGCAAAACAGTGGGGGAAATAGAGATCTCACAATTATGTCACTGTCATTCATTATGATAAGACATATTCTATCAATCTACATATGCAGACAGCATAACTCATATAAGCAAGCAGATAAGAAGCAAAAATACTTACCGTTATGTTACCACCGATATCAGATTTTACAAGGGCCATAGCAGCTCCAAACTTATCTGTCATCAGAAGTAATAAAGGAGTTCAATTTGCAATCAAGCATCTAGTAGTTGAATCATGGGAGAAGTTATGATGATTCAGAAGAAATAAGAAATAAAATTATCATAGTGAAGGATCTCGTAAAGTAAATAAGAAATTAAGCAACCGCTTGGCATAACTTTTGCAAATTGATTCGAGTTGTTTTTTTACCTTCTGCCTCCAAGAAAAGTCATACATATGTTTGGTTACAAATAATTTTCGACTTAAATCAAAAAGGTTTTCACAAGATTTTGACTTAAATTCTAACCTATACAACCTTCCTTGTTCAAAAAAATTACTGCGAATCATTTTTTGACGAACATAATTCTATTTTATTTTATTTTTGTCACGAGTTATTTATGAAAAATAGAAAATTAATTTTTGAATCATGCCAAACAGACTCTAAATATAACATCACAATAGGAAGTATATCTTTAACTAGGGATCATTCTAAATTAATAACATATTAAAAGTAAACATCTGTTCGGTAACTTTTAAGGAGATCAAGAATAAAAAACACGAGAAAGTGAAATTAACAGTAGTAATAAAATAATTAAAAAAAAAGTAACGGACCAATAACAGGCAAAATCTTTTTGCAGACATCCAAGAAAGGTTTAGTGAGCATTTCTCCGTTATCGGATCTGACATGCTTCATTCCTTCCAGTGATGGCGCAAACACAGTTCCTTGACCAGCTTCCTCCATCTTCAATTTCTCTTCTTAAAGTCACTGCAACAACATTCAATAAATAAAGCAGTTAGAAATATGAACCTTATAAAATAATAACATTTGATTTTAATCAGATCTACCGGAAATCACAGAATGATCTAAGAGAAATAGAAGGAGATTTGTCAGTTCAAGAACAAGAAGAGAAGCGATGGTAGTGTGACTGATTCGATTTTGAAAGGAAAGTAAGGAAATACCGGAGAATCTGATTCTACAGGTAGAAGTGAGAGAGATAGATCGCTGTTTATATTTCAAGTATATAGAGAAAATCTCATCCCGTGGCGTCGGTTACTCGCTTTCACGTTTCGAATCGAAATCGTGCTTTTTTCAACTGTTTGTTGGCTTGGTTGATCATGAAGGACAGATATTTAAGAGAAAAAAATTATATATAAAAGGAATTCTATTTATTCGATATAATATTTACATAATATTTTAATTACTTTTACTAGCAATGCCCATTTTCGATTCCGTTTTTGCTAATAAAAATAATCAAATTAAAAAACATTAAAAAAATATATAAAACCAAATTAACCCGGTTTAAATCGCCTAGTTTTTATTCATTTCAGTTTTTTAACTAAAATACCTGAAAAATAATTTATTTTTTTTCTTTTACATTAATCAATTTGTCTTTTTTTTATTTAACTAAAAAGGAAGCAAATAAAAAAAATTAAACTGAACCAGAAAAATAAAAAAATTATAGTATATTTTTTTAATTTAAACCTGTTCAGTTCAATTTTAATTTACTAAAAAACTAAAATTAAAAAAAAATCTAATTAATTTAATCAGTTTAGTCTTCTTTTTTTTCATTTATTTAATTAATTTTTTTAATTTTGTTCTAAGCTCTGAATCTTACAGAAACAGTGCCATCGTGAGCTGTCAGTCACATTCTAATTTGGCTTCAATTGTTTTCGAGGTCTTGGGAATAAAATTTTAGTAAATTTGGATTAATATTCTAATCCTTATAGTTTACAGATTTTTAAATAAATGTTTTGAGCATGTGATGCTATAATCTTTCAATAGAATGAATGAAAATTTTAAAATATTTAAAAAGTAATTATCAGATATTTATTTTATAAATTAATTTTAAAAAACAAACTAAAAATAATAAGAATATATCTAATTAATATATTTTTTTTTAATTTATCTTATTTTAGTGTTTCTCTTCTAGAAAAGAGAGAAAGTGTCCGTGATTGCTCTTAAATGCCATAATTACTTTTAGATATTATAAAATTTTAAAGGCAATTTATAAATAGCAGTATTTCATGAATAACTACTGATAGTTACTCATATAATCACATTAAACACACACACATTTTATTTATGATTCGTTTATGTAGATATAGATCTAGGATATGGGTTATTTTATTATAAAAAGTTTTTTTTTATATAATTATATATTACGTGAATAGAAATTAATAAATTGAGTTTTGATGAACGAAAATCTCTCTCAAATCCTGTGTTGACTCCTTAGAGCTTAGTAGTCAAAGCTAGCGGAATTCAGAGTTTCCCTTCGGAAATTACCCAGGCCACCAAAAGAAGAGCTCCCGAGCCACCAGAGTCCAGTTATGCTAAGCAGCCTGGACTACAAAGCTCGGAAAACAAAAAGGACAAGTTTATCATATAGTCTCTAAAGGGATTCCATCAAAATGACTGTTTCAGGGTAACCAAACAAAAACTAGCGCACTCTCAGCGGGCCTTGGGTGGGTATTTGACAGCGTTCTTCACAATTTTTTTGGTGGCAGCATCACCAAGATCAATGCCACAAATATCGGACAATCTGATGAGGTATAGCAGCACATCAGAGAGCTCTTCTGCTAGATGCTCCTTGTCAGATTCCTCCCAGTTTGGCAACCCCTTGTCCACCTCTCCTCTCCATTGGAATATTTCTGATAGCTCTCCTACTTCACCAACCTGCACATCAAACACGGTATATATATACAAAAAAGGAATCAATTCAATATCAGATGATGGAAAAATTTATTCTGTCACCAGTTGTATTGTCACCATCACAGCTACAAGCATATATGTGCACATTTTCACACCATTTAGCTGCCAATTATTTAAGCTTTACAGATTTAAAGAAAAGGGCGCCTTCAAAAATTTCTCAAGTTCAATTCCAAACATGAGCAGATTGGCTGAAGAGATTCCTCCGATCACCCCACCTTAAAATGGTTCTTTCAGGCAAATATTTGTTCTCTTGATGCACTGCCCTTGTGAAACTTCTTTCAGAAAGTATGAATTAAAAACACAGCTTGTCTCTAAAAGAAAATATTTCACAGTAATCAATCCCTAACAAGTCCGTGAATCCTAATGAGAAATAAAAAAAAGTCTACAGTAGCCATTGCTGTCCTTCCAGATAGTGGCTCATTACATATGGTTCGGCTTCGTCATGGATAATTGAACCAGAACAAAAGTTGCCCATATTTTATAGTGTGTGTTGTATTCACCTTGTCATCATATTGAACTGTGCACTAGCCCCCTATAGATTCAAGAAACTAGTAAAAAGACATTGGGAGCAAAGAATGTTTCTATGATGGAACTGAGTCATACATATGAGCATTCTGATACATGGGAAAGAAGAAAACATCCTGAACTATGTGTGGCCTGTGGGAACGAACACGAAAAACACATACGTGAAGGTTCCTCGCATGATGCTCTCTGTACACATATATAAGGAGGATAGGAGAAGTTACCATTGCAAGAAGAAGATTCCTTGGACTATGGTACTTTTCCCAATCTCTGGCCCTGGCAAATTCCTCTAGTTTCTTTGCAAGGTCCTTGAGACTAATGTCCACTACTTTCTCTTCTGCAACTGAGATTTCTTCTGTTTCTTCCATGTTTTAGCTTCTCTTTGCAGAGTAGAGGAGTTCTTATAGCCTCAAAGAGACAGGAAAAAGAAAGAATAAAAATTGATTGTACAACGTTTCTCAAGATATGGTGCAAATAAAAATGAAAAGAGGACCGCAAGTAGGAAAAATGCCTTCCTCATGGTTTACACATGAGATTCCTAGCAGCCCCCACCCCACCAAACAAGATGGCCAATTTCAATACCTTAAATTGAGAATACTCCATTTTAACCATGACTACAGGATCATGGTTTCTATGTTATAAACACAAAGGGCAAATTGAGCTGACTACACTCGGTTCCAAGGCAAATTAGCACGGCTAGTCGTACAGCTTGTGAAATTTACACCTGATCTTATGATGGGAATTTAAGGTCATTCATTTGGTGATGTTAACAGTTGCGAAGGTGGCTAAATTCGTGTGAAAACACAAAACCCCAAAAAAATGTGCTATTGTTAGATGGACATTACATGGGATTCCATCAATGTATTTGTGCTTTATTTGCCACTACCAAGTGCTCGTTCCATTATTGCAATAGCCTAGGCTCATAGAAGAGCTAGAGGTTCGAGCCATGTGAAGATGTGTAGCTGTTGCAAAATGAATGGCCATCGCAGGGGAATATTTCGATACCGATTTGCAGAAGCCTACTGCGTGCCCAACTACAATTTGCAACTTACTAACATTTCCAAGAAAAAATTAAGGAAAAGTGAGACTAAAAGAAAGCTAGAAATGTCTTAATTCAAATCATTTGATTCGTGAAATGCAATTTGGACAAACAGCAAGATCCTCCGCTACTACCTAATACCAACGAATAAAACTATAAAAAGGTCAAGAGCATGGTTTTCACGATCTTAGCATGTTTTTGTTCTCTCCAGTTACTTATTCATCGTGCATGTTCCCTGGTTTGTAAGAAGAAACAAAGCTTAAAGGGGGTAAAAAAATCTTGCAACTTCTATTTTTCCAGGAGATGGGTGAAATACATAAAATAACAAAAACTTGATTTTCCAAGTAGTATAATTAGACATAAATGGCAATGATTCAATGATTTCCAAGTGTAAATTGAAACTCTTATGATCATTGTGCAGAAAGATCGAAAAGCAACAGGAGTGTCACATTTCATTAAGCCATTCGCAAATGATTACTTAAAAACAGCCTTGAGATACTTCAACACGGAAGGCCAATCAAAAATATAAAAGAAAAAAGTAAATACTAGAAAAAGAAAAAATTCCTTCCGGCACAGCCTGGGTACTGGGAAATAGAAGAATAGCAAGCTAAAAGGGGAACCAATTCTTTTGACTGTTGATATAAACAAGCAATTTAGCAGTTTTAAAAGAGAAAAGCAACCATTTGAAGGGCATAATTCAAGTAGACAAAAGAATGTGGAAGCTACAAGATAATCTTAATAATGATGCCCCAGTTCCCGCGGTCAGAAGATAAGATAGACGCCAAGTATCAATTCCCTTTCGTGATGAATATGGAAAGGTTCTGACATGTTGCGTTGTGGTGGAGTATCTTAATGTTAAAAGAATTAAATATTCTACCTGGCGTCCCAACTGAACATTTCTCTTCGGTAAAGACTTGCATAGATTGGGGGAGGCTGTCTAACCAGTTAAGCTTTTGTTCCTTGAGTGCCTGTTCGGTAACGCGGTGCAAATTATGTTTCCCATTTGGTAACCCACAATCATAGTTGATTTTGCCCAAAATCACAATCAAAACCAAGGTTCACTAGAAGTAGGTTTTTTATGTTTTTCCTGCATTTCATGAAACAGGTATTAAACCACTATAGCGACTGATTCTCCTCAAAAACTTGTCATCAAGCAAACAACCT
Organism: Salix dunnii; assembly: GCA_015731905.1. Classification (NCBI taxonomy): domain Eukaryota; kingdom Viridiplantae; phylum Streptophyta; class Magnoliopsida; order Malpighiales; family Salicaceae; genus Salix; species Salix dunnii. The sequence continues at coordinate 3,308,246 of CM027668.1, read as the reverse complement.
CAACCTCGTCTCTGCCTACGTCTCTTTGCAAAAACATTATACAGGAAAGCAAAACATAAGGAGGCAAGCAGACTTCCCCGAAAATGATCGGATAATCTTAGGTAATCTTCTTCCCCAGCCCCGGTGTCGTCAGCTCCCTTTCTCCAGTCATCAGCTCCCTCTCTCTCTCTAAAACCAGCCACCTTCAGCTCTCTCTCTCTCTCCTCAAAGACTTGCCAGCAAGCGACCTAGCTTCACCTTCATCATCATCGGCAGCCTTCCCTTCATGCCAACAGCCCAACCACCTCCTTTAGTGAAGCAATAGGAACAACCCCAATGACAGCAAGCAAAATCCATCACCTTCCGACGTTCATTCTGGCCACCACAGGCCACTATTTACGACGCCCCCATCATAGAAAGAACCACTTCGGCCTTCTCTACCCATCAACATCGATCGTTGAAGCTCTCGTCGTGATCGATCAGACACTACTGTTCACGTGAATTAATTCATGTGAACAGTAGCGTTGCATTGTTCACGTCTGAAGAAGATATGAACATGGCAGCACACCGTTTCACTTAGCTTTAATAGGCAGCTTTAAAGCCAGACTTGGGCTTTGGCCTAATTTGGCTGGGTCGGCCCAGCCCATTTAGTCGGGTCAGGCTCAGACCGATTTATTTTTAAAATATATTTTAAAAATAAAAAAAATATGTAGATAGAAATATGTTCTGATGAAAAGGAAAGTCATGTGACTTCGTTACACTCCACAACCCTATTGTTTTTCGATTGATTAGGAATTAGAAACTTGCAACTGGTTTTGGCATTGGAATTATATCCTTACAACTGGATCGCAGATGTTGTTACTAATAATATTGTTATCATATGTTTTTCCTCAATCAAATAGCAAGGGATTGTAGAGGCATTCGCGTATCGATTTAGTTCATGATGAAATTGCAAGTAGTTTGATAAGAGAATAAAAACAAATATTTATTTTTTTCATGAATTATTAATTATGTTTTATTGTTATGATTATTAATCTATAAAATTTTAAAAATAATTTTTGTGTGTGTGTGTATCCTTTAAAGTAATTTCACAAGTTGACAGCAATATAAAAGGCATGATAACCAAACACACAAAACTATTTTTTTTCAACCTCAAACTCAACCACAGTTTTAACCAAACACTTTACTATTTATTTTAAATCGCAGTAAAAACGCTTTTTATGAAACTGTTTTTTTCCAACCTCAACCACATCAACAACCGCAATACCAAACACACCCTAAGAAGACAAGGTTTAGGCAACAAGAAATCATCTCATCTACAAGCTTATATTTATTAGGTGAAGTCTCAGAATATGATTTATATTATTTTTTACATACTCTCTCAAGTAAAAAATCTTTAGATTTGAAACTTATATAAACTTACACTACCTTGCGCTTGATTTTTATTAAATAGAATACAGTAGTGAAATTCAAACTCATGATCATTGTACCATATCAAGAAACCATTTAACCTAAAAATTTAAGCTATTAGATGAGGTTCTAAACTACATTTCATGCCAGCATATAAAACCTATGATATATGTCTTCTATTTTATTCCAATATGAAGGAATTTTACTGTGTTAGAATATAATGATTCTACTAATAGAGGTGCCTTCTCCTCGCTGTAGCTATGCAATAATGTAGTCAATGCCTTAAACTAGTATCATAAATTAGCACTAGCTAACACAAATGACATTCGACAGAAATTTGGAACGTCGAGGAGCAAGGCCTGCTACAAGAGCAACATTCTCCTGGGTTCTTATATTTTGCTACAGTTTGTTCTTGGAAGGCCTGCATCTCAAGGAGTTGGGTTTTGTTCATCATGGAGATGAAATCGATGGTTTCATGATAGAAAGATTGTCTAAGATTTTCACAACCTTCCCTCTTGCACAGCAAACCTATTCCTGAGTTATATAGTATGCATGTCATTATAACATTATCTATATATATATATATATATATATATATATATTAATATTTGCATAAAATGAAAAATAACACAGATAAAATTAGTATGTTAGGAGTATAATGAACATATTAGAAGTTAATCGACCGAGATAAAACTGACAGGAAAAACAACTGACCAGTTTATATGAAGGGATGAAATAGATTAAATGCAAAATTTAAGGGCTAAGCTTAGAATAAATAAAAAACCAATTAATCTTTGGGAAACCTACGTCGTTTTGTTAAAATAGAAGAGCGAAGCATGTCATCTATAGGAACCAAATCGCATGAAAAGCAAACAGAAATTAGTATCTGATCATTTCAATAGCACTCAATGAGGATGGCTGCGATCTGGTCCAGTTCCTATCTAAATCAATGATGAGTTAACATCATTAGGGTTTAGACTTTACTTACAAACACCCATGTCTAGCATAATGCAATCAGAGGAGAGTTAACATCATTATGGTCATCAGGTACCATTCAACAAACCATGTGCAGCATACTGTCTTTCGAGATCGTATCAATTTTCAAACAATTCAATCAAGATTTCGTGCTATTGAGCGTGTCTCAGTCTATGAGAATTTGAATCTGGAGACAGATATGCTGTCCCTTGTGGGTTTTCTGTGGATTGGTCCTGCATAGTAGTTCCTGTATCGGATTCTAATGGAGGCAAGCCTGTGTCTGTGTTACTGTCCAAAAGAAACGCAGGTCGTGAAGGAGATGGGAAACTCCAGGAGTGGCTATTGAGCATAAGAACAACAGCAGCCATGGTGGGTCTATCCGACACATTCTCTTGAACACACAATAAACCTATGTGTAAGCATCTCGTTACATCACTTACTGGACTGCCCCTCAATGTTTCGTCAATCAGGTTCGTAGCTGTTCCTTCTCTCCAATTTCTCCATACCTGTAGGGTGTGAAATGCATTCATTGAAACCAGCTCATCTGAATGAAAAAGCCCAGTTCTTTCACACAAAAACCAGGTCCATCACACGATAAACTGATTTTGATTAGGTATCTTTAACGGTTCCGGTCTACTCCAAGCATAAAGAAGAAAACATGAAGCTTGACTGAGATACGAGCACACTTACATGGGTTAGAAGGAGCTCTATTTCCTCCGAATTGCTCATCCAGCTGTTTTTCTTACCGGTTACTATCTCTAGAACTAACACTCCAAAACTGAAGACATCAGATTTCACTGAGAATCGATTTTGCAAGGCATATTCTGGAGCCATGTAGCCGCTAAACAACATCAACGACAGGAAGACAATCTCAGTTCAAATGCTAATAGAGCTCTTTTGAAACTGGCCTGTCCCATCACAGGTTTTGTGCAACATAAAAGAGCTTTTTTCCCTAATAGTTCCATGGAATTTCTAAAGAGTAAAATTATGGAGTTGATTTCAATACTTACTAGGTCCCCGCAACTCTGCTGGTAATGCGGTGGGTTTGATCCAGTTGAAAGTGCCTAGCCAAGCCAAAATCTGAAACTTTAGGATTCATCTTTTCATCTAACAAGACATTGCTAGCTTTCAGATCACGATGAATGATCCTAAAACGAGAATCTTCATGGAGATAAAGAATTCCTCTGGCAGTGCCATTGATGATATTGCACCTTGTTTCCCAATTCAGCTGGGTGCTCTTGATTGGATCTACAATTTCATTCAATATATTTACCAAATCCTGCTTGTGGATTAAAAGAGAGCTACTTTAGAAATGCTAAACAGTTAATTTAGTAAAAGGTAAAGCAGTAGTACCAAATATGAATTTATCAAGGCTGCCATTCCCCAAAAACTCATAAACAAGGATCCGTTCGTTTCCTTCAGAGCAAAAACCTATAAGGGTAACAAGATTTCTGTGTTGGAGCTTAGCCATTAACAGAATCTCAGTCTTGAATTCTTCTTCACCTTGTGAAGAATAGCCGGAAAGCCTTTTGACGGCAATTTCTTGTCCATTTGGAAGCACTCCCTGAAGATTAACAAAGGAAAGACAATTGTTTCATTTATTTATTTTGGTACTGTCGGAGCGTCAGCCCAAAAAAAACAGAGCTACACACTACTAGCAACCCCGGTCATGACAGCATATAATAATGCAGACAGACCATTAATAGGATTATTAAAATATGAACACCCAAGATATAATTATGACCAAGTAAGCCATGCAATCCGCATAGTGGTTGCCTTCTCGAAGAACACGACGAGCACAGTAGCTCAGACAAGTGTATCATGTTCGTTACATTAATGATGGTTAAACCTTCTGGAACAGGAAAGTGTGCTGGAAATCAGAATTTGTTATCCGATTTCTTTCCCTAATGTTTTCTATTTTCTATTTCCTTTCCTCCTAACAATTTCTGCTCACTGATATGTCTATGTTAATACGTCTAGTACCAAGATGTTAACAAGCTGAGAAAAGATAATCTGCAACTAATTCAGTTTTACAGACATAAAAAAACCCTGATAAAAGTGTGTTGTTATTACGAGAAGGTTACCTTGTAAACAGAACCAAATCCACCTTGTCCAAGCTTATTATCATTGCTGAATTCATTTGTTGCTATTTTCAAGGTACTGAAGTTGAATTCCAAGGATTCTAGCCTTTTCATCTCATCATCATCTTCACAGAAGTGGAAAATCAAAATAAGCAAGCGGTGACGTGATATTATCATTATCTACAGAGAAAATGCTTGGAGGGGTTCCATAATTTTTACTCTTTGTGCAAACTCCATTTCTCGATTATCATAGTTTTCATGTAAGCGAAAATGGACTTATGTGGTGCTTTCTAGGGTCAGCATGTAGAAAACCTATTCATCTAAGTCGCAGACTAATGGCAAGCAAGCACTAAAAATGTTTAGACTTACTCTCAACTTTCTGCTTCATCCTTCTCCATAGGAAAAGAGCACAAATGATTGTGACAAGAGTAACTAAGCTGGCCACAGCCACAGCAATGATAATAACGTTCTTGTTTCCTGCATTCAAACACAAGTTGAATAAACGTCTATGAGCTAATATATACCCTGCATTTGATAAATATCCAAACATAAATACTCATGAGCATGGAATAATCATAGGAAACAGAACAACTTGTCTGCACTAGAGCAAAAAAAGTAACACCCATTTTCTTACTTGTCTGGTTGGGAGGGGATACGTTAGCGGGACTTGAAGGAGATGGTGGCTGAGGACTTAAGTTAGCCGGACCTGGAGGAAATTGTACCGGAGCGTCTAAAGTACCAGCAGGTTCATAAAAACGAAATAACTCAAACCAAACTATGCAACTTGGACTAAGAATTCTTCCTCCTTCGCGTCCACCAGAACAGCTTTCCATTTCTCCCATCCCCTTCTGCAGACAAATTTCGCAATCCCTCTCTGATATATCAGGGGTGCATTGCACCAGACCATATATTGGTTTTGTGAAGCTCACATATCCCGTTGCAAACTTGAGACCCGATGAAGCCTGAGTTATAAGTTTCGCCATCAGATCATGTAGTGTCTCATTGAATTTAGCAAAATCTCCAGAGAAATTATTCGGATTGGATACGCAGAAGGGAGGTATTTCCTCCATCTTCGTGAAAATATCACGGTTCGCGTACCTTACCAGGCAAATAGAATCCGTCCACATGATTGCTTCTTTTTTATTAGGACACTGCTGTTTAATGGCTTGGCTAGTAGCGTTAACGCAACTGTAGCATTTTTCTGAGGGAAGATCTCCTCTACAAAGGGCCAGAGCATAGACTTTGTCAGGGCCTTGGCCTACTGTGGCGTTGTAAAAGATTCCATTCTCCGCCATGCTTGAAGGGAGAGAAGAGAGTAGTCGATTGAGATTATTGCTGTAGTTACTATTCACAGAAAAGGTTCCCTTGTTGGAACAAAATTGTTGCGGTTGTGCAATTCCAAAACAAAGAGCAATGAGAACGTGAGAAAAGAGGAGAACCCAACTTGGATGATCCATTGCAGTCGATGGATAAACTGTCAAAAAATTATTGGATATGTTTTGAGCTCATCGAGAAGCAAAATCATGGTAATGGCAGGCACAAGGGGGACGGCTAGAGCACTGGCGATCAGTGCTGATGGTGCTATTGCACAATGACAAGTCAACTATTAGCAGTGTTATGGAAAATGAACTGGAAAACACTTTCCAGTGTTTGTTTATGTTATGAAAAATGATCCGGAAAATAATTTATTAATAAATTAATTTTTTTTCAAATTTATTAAAATAATGAGGAACAAATCTTATAAATTAAAAAGTTGAATGAGAATGAAATTGAAAAAAAATATAATTTTATAAATTATCTCAAATAAAATAAATAATAATCAAAATAATAGAGATCAAATCTAAAAAAAATTTAAAATAAAATAAAAGGTGAATAAATTAAAATAATAATAATTAACATTTCATAAATTATTTCAAATAAAATAAGTAACAATAAAAAAAATGAGGACCAAATTTGATAGATAAAAAATTTCAATAAAAAAATGATAAGAAAAAAACAAATAGCAATTATAAAAATAGAACCAAAATTAATATAAAAATTAAATTTTAAGAGATGGAATTGAAAAATAAATATTCAAAACAAATTATATATAGCAATCAAAAGTTTGAGGATCAAATTTGATATAATCAGCAAATAATGACATTTCTAAATTTTTCACAACTTCCGGAAAGTGTTTTCCGTCCAAATTTTCCCGAAAACACTTTCCTGAAAACCAAGCCAAATTCTTCTTTGACTGGAAAGTGTTTTCCATTGACCGGAAAGTGTTTTCCGTTGATCAACTTTTTAGAAGACAAACAAACACAGGAAAATTTGGAAAGTGATTTCCCGAAAAATAAATTCCGGGAAACAAACGGGACCTTAATGTATGAGTTGAACTCCGCGTAGCAATCTATCTTCCTTTCTTCAGTATCAAACACCACGAAATTATTTCTTGCTCCAACTTCCGGTTCAATCACAATGTCAAACGGCTTCCAAGTTTGAAACCTATGAATGATATCCACGCCACACCCTCTGGTGGATTGTATGGCGACCACCTGGTGGAAAGAACGCAACGACCTATGCAAGCTCGAAGCATGGTATTTTCAGTAATCTCTTAATAGCAATTTTATTGATAAAAATTATTTTAAAGAATTAAATATTTAAAATAGTTTTTTGAATAGTATATATATGGTTTTTTATTGATGTATGTTTTAATAATAAAAGTCAATTTGAAGAGCTATTTTTTTATATATTATTTTAAATATAGTATAATTATTTTGTATATAGTTTAATTATACAATTAACTATATAATTAATAGGAATAAATTATATAATTAAATAATTGTTTTTAAGAAACCCTCCAATAATATAATTATTAATTTTATATTTAATTTTTTACTCTTTTGTTGAGATTTTTTTAATAAAAACAAAAATAAATATTTTTAATATTATTATATTATTTTCTATTATTAATATTTTATATATGCATCATTTTTGTATGTGTGTCCAGAACCGCCCCCCACCCCACCCCACCCCGCCCCCACCCACAAAGCCCGTCCCCCCCACCCCGAGCCCCAGCCCCAGCCCCAAACACACTCCAGATGATCAATGACTTGAAAGCAGGTGACGATGCTAGAATTGGTGCCTGGAAGGAAGGTGGAGGGCAAGAGTGCAACGAAGGAGTTGCTTTTATATGAAAATTAAATATGATTTATTAATGATGAGCAGTGTTATGGCCTTCAAGCTTTCTCTTCTCTGTCATATTTAAGCAGCTCGATGAGGAATGTATTTTTAGATGCATGTATACCTATTCTACAGTAACAAAAAAAAGCCAAAAAATATACTATTTTAATTTTACCTCTGCGTATACCTTCTCCGGTACAGTTGCTCCAACTGTCTTTTTCTTTGTCATGGAGATTCTTCGCACCAAAGTCTACATTTCAATATCACGGGTGTTTGGAAAATAAAATATATATTTGAAAAAATTATTCTATTTTATTTTTAATATTTTTAGATTATTTTAAAGTGCTGTGTTAAAAATAATTTTAAAAAATAAAAAATATATTATTTTGATGAATTTAAAAATAAAAACATTTTGACAAACAACTTTAATAATGCTTGTAAACAGATATTTAGACATTTCCTTCTCAATAATCCAACAAGATTTTCTTCCTCCTTATTTTTTTATTTTTTTATCTTTTAAAATGAAAAATCAAATAGTACACCAACTAGAAAATAGGAAATAGGAAAACCCCTCTGTGAAATCTGCAAAATAGAAAAATAAATCCAGAAAAAAAAAAAACCAACAGGAAAAAAAATCAAAATATTATAATACTTAAAAAAATTCAAAAGTATGAAAACATGGGTCTATTACCTTTAAAATAAAATAAAAATCAAATTAAAAATTATATAAAACCATTAGAAAAAAAAATACAAAGCCTAAAAATCTTAAGATTCTTAAGACTATGGAAAATAAAGTTAATAATTAATATTCCTAGTGTATTTATCAATTTTATTAATCAATAATAAATATTTTTAGAAGCTAAAAAAAAGGACTCCCAAAATAACTTGTAAAAGAGGTGAAAAACAGAAAACATTCTATGGCCCAATGGGTCCAGTCCAAATCCACCGAACTTAATAACGCCCAATAACTTTTTCCAGCTCGGCATCTATCCTTAAACCCAGCCCAATAGAAGAATGTAAGCCCTAAATCGGACGGTCTAAAATCTTCCATAAAAACAAAATATATAGCTGCATCTTCCTTGGCTGTCTGCCTCCCCCTGCGCTTTCATTCACGCACACCACAATTACCCAGCATGGTTAGTTACTTCTCTCTCTCCTTCTCCCGACAACTCTCTTATGCCTCTCTTAATCTGACATCATTTCGTTCTTGTATGTGATTCGGTCTTGTAGCCTTTCAAGAGATACGTGGAGATCGGGAGGGTAGGTCTCGTCAACTATGGCAAAGAATACGGCAGGATCGTTGTTATCGTTGATGTTATCGACCAGAACCGCGTATGTTTCTCTGTTTCTGTTTCTGTTTCTGTCTCTTGTTTATTTTTCTTCCATATGCTTACTGCTTCTTTTGTTTCTGTTTTCTTGATTTTTGTCAAAAAAAAACTACAGTCATGTTTTCTTTAGAGGCTAATCAATGAAACTTGCTAGTGAAGAATACCGATTACAAACAGAGTGTGTACTCCATAGATTGCTTAAATGTGAGCAATTTCTTTGCTTACTAAAGATTACCTAACTTCCTAGGAGATGCATACCCATATTAGAATTTTTTTCTGCTATGTAGCCTGTTGGTTTTTATGTGCGGTATTGTTCTTTTTCTTGTAAGCACTAGGCTTTGAATGTTTATTGAGCACAGGGTGTTTAAGATTAACGTCGTTGCTCTCAGAAAATCAGTGCTGGTGTGTTATTTGTATACTAAAGTCTACATTTTTAAATGTGTTCATGAACTTGTTTTGGATATGCTATTTTCAAGCATCTTTTGATTCTCTTATATTTGGGGCATCAGTAGAATTGGTCAGCTTACATTGGATGCAATTTTTCACCTGTCCTTTACAGGCTCTGGTTGATGCCCCAGATATGGTGAGGAGCCAAATGAATTTCAAGAGGATCTCACTCACTGATATCAAGATTGATATCAACCGGGTTCCAAAGAAGAAGGCTTTGATTGAAGCCATGGAAAAGGCTGGTAAGGGGTAGCTCTTACTGAAAGTAGTATCTTAATACCTCCTCCCTTTATTGAGATGAATTGTTTCCCTGATGATAGATGTTAAGAACAAGTGGGAGAAAAGCTCTTGGGGAAGAAGGCTGATTGTCCAGAAGAGAAGGGCAGCTCTCAATGACTTTGATCGATTTAAGTTAATGTTGGCTAAGATCAAGGTTGGTCATAATGCTATATAAATGATTACTTTCAAACTTAATTCCACTGACTTATTTTACTATGTTTGAATTTTGAACTTCTATCTCTACTGTTTGATATTTAGCTAGTTGGCTTTCTTATTTTGCATGATGTTGTAATTTTGATACTTTCTTTCTCAATCTAATATACATCTTGTTCACATGTGCTTGTAGAGAGGTGGATTGATCAGGCAAGAACTTGCAAAGTTGAAGAAAGAAAATACTGCTTAGGAGTGATCTGTTTTAAGGACTTCCAATTTTGTTATCAATACGATGCAATTTGTTTTGGGATGTTTTTCAGTTGGTTTTCTATGGATTCCCAGATCAAGTGAAGTTTTAAGAAAATTTTCCATGTATTTAAGATATTGAGGTCAATCTTATGTGGTATCTTTTTTATTTGGTGCATTTGTTTACTTTTTTTGGAGTGGAAATTTGTGTGCTCTCAAATATAATAGTATTAGCCTATGCTGCTATCCTTCCTGAACAAAAACATCCATACCTTAAAACTTGTGTTATTTAATATGAGAGACGACCCTCCAACCAAGTGCACTGATAATTTGACCCTTGCTTTGCTAATACATGGAAGCCTTAAATTATCGCAATTAATTGTCAAAAGAGTAAAATAAGAAATTGTATTCTTCCCATCGAAGCAAATATCTTTTAAATACTCCTTTCCTTATCCTGGAGAGAGGTGTCAGAGAAATGTTACCCTTGAATATGAAAAAACTAATGCAGGCTACCTTTGGAACCATGTTGACTTTCTTCATTATTTCGTTGAATGTTTTGGGGCTTTTAACGCCATCATTCATGAATTGGGGGCGTATTTGTGCAGATCAATAGAAAAGAAGATTGCACGGGATAACAACTGATATGACTTTGATTTTACCCGAGACAAAGTTGATGTCGTATCATTTGACAACTGACCTTCGCAAATTCAATGTTATCAAAATTGGGAAGTTAAAGACCAATGATCCTTAACCATCAAATTCTCGCAACTGCAATTCATAGGTTATCGCCACAAATCCTTGCTGCCAGATTTTTTAGTTCAGATGTGTCCATAGGATGCCCGAGTTTGTTCAATAAGTGTTGCATTAATGTAATCACGTGTCGTCTTTCATCTGGGTGGTTCCAGAGGGCTTGCAAAATTATAGGAGGAAAGATGGGAGCAGGTTGAGCAACCCACCGGCTGCCATCCACGTCCAATCCATTCAAACTGTATATACACGCATTAGTGTTCAGATTGTAAACATAATTATGAAATCGTAAATCAAAACACTTGGATTTGTTGAAAATTACCTATTCAAAATATTTAACATGTTCGGCCATTCATTAATCTTGAAATACACATCCGCAATGTTCTCATGTCTGAGCTTCATCCTCCATAGTTTCCCAAAAGTTTTGCAAATCGTTGGGACATTAGAACGATATTGTGGATTGATATTTAGGATTCTTACAACTGTTGTTCTTGGTGCATCAACTCTGAAGATTGATAGCTGCTTTCCTGATACCTGTAAGAAATGTTTTGCTAGTGCCCTCTCTTTCGCATCTTCACTCTGCAAAACAAATAGCATAAAAAAGTATCAAAGATGATAACCAATACAATGATAACCAATACAAAACATTGACTATACTGTGATACGCTGAGAAAACACAAGAATCAAAATGGTCTCACTCCTTAACCTGGAGGTGGTCAGGTAGAAAAATTCTACTTTGACGATGTATTATATTGCTATTAGAGCATTGGCTAGAAAAAAAAAGGGGCTGTGCTAGCAGAGCCCAGACTGACAAAAAGATCTTGATGATGTATCCCAATTAGGTGTGAAGAAATTGATGTTTGTGGATGATATTTGTAAGAAGTCTACCGAGTCACTTTCTTCAACCTTCAACTCAGCAGTGGGTGGTAAATAATTCTTTTACAACCTATTTCAATTCCAAAATAAAATTGCAGTGTTCCAGGAGTTCGAGATAAACCCCCCTTGAACAAGTAAAAAGGTCTACGTATCTGAGATGAAAGATTCAACAGGCATTCGAAATCCTAAATCAATGTAAACTGGAAAGCTGCTTCATAAATAATGTGCCAAAAAGGAAGGTACAGACTTACCTCAAACTCCACATAGGCATTTGAATTTGAAGCTCCCAAAAAGAAGCTATTTATGCCACTCCCACAGAAGGAGAGAGCTTCCTTCAGCTGGTGTGCGCTAATATCATTAGTCAGCTGCTTTATCTTAACTGTACGTGTGGGGTTCTTCACTAGTGCAACTGGAATGTCAATATCACCAATCAGGTTAGGGATAGAAATTCTTTGAGCTGTGTCAAGTGAAGTTTCATCAATGAAGGCATTTGAATTCTTGACCAGGACCTCAGGCTTCTCGAGAGCTTTATGCAAACCTTGCCTTGTCTGCAATAAGCCAGAGTAGTCAATAAGATTGTACACAAGTCAAACTGGATTTCTACAAGGTAAAGAATTGAATGTATTATTTTCCAGCACCACAATTTGTTGATAAGCGAGAACAACCCATTCTGCCACCTTTACCATGTCATATTACAAATATACCACTTTTTCAGATAATACCATGATGAGCAGAGGATACTAATAATTAAGAGCGTGATTAGCAATGATGCCAAAACGTTTGCTAAAAAAAAATGAATTTCTTTTTCTTTTAAATATTTTTATAGTTTTAAAGTGTTATATCAAAAATAAATTTTAAAAAATGAAAATACATATTTTATACATTTTCAAGAAAAAACCACTATCATAATAATCAACGAGCTATAAAAATAGATTTTTTTTTGAAGAAGGTAAATGGGTGGGGGCTAGTTGGTTGGTAAGCCATGAGGAATTTTACAATTTAACGAGCCTCCAAAAATAAAAAAGTAAAAATCTGCCCAGCTTGAAACTAATTAGGCACTGACCTCGAAATGTAAAAAAGCATCAAACCAATTGCTCCCTTTGACAGACGAAACCTTTGTAATCTTTGAAATAGGCCTGCAATTCCTAAAACAAGAAATTATATCACCGTCCCCAACATCTACGTGCAAGAATCTGAGCAATAATTTGTTTTCTGCATGTCCGTCTGCCAAACATGTTAAAGGAGTTCGATTTGAATCTTTTTCGCTAGTTTCAAGCGGAACCTGTGGAGTATTTTCTAATTTAATGTAATCCTTTTCTGCAATATCCAAGTTACCACCCTCATCTTTTTTCATGATTTTAGCTCTCTGCTCTTTCTCTATTTTACTTGTCTTCTTACTAGTCTTGCTAACGGCACGGCGTTTCAAAACAGTTTTTCTGCTTTCAGCATCGGACTTCATCAACTCATCCGGGAATTGGATATTATCAATTGTGCAAATGGCATTGTCCTGAGCTGTGACCGGTCGCATCGTCTTAATGTGACCATACAATCCTTCGAAATCAAATGGGCTCTCTTCTTTTTTCAGTGATTTTCCATCATGATTACTGAAAGAAATACTCGGTGTAAAAAGATCACCATTTCCTGTACCCGTTTCTGCTGCTGTTTGATCACTCACTGACATTTTAAACAAGTTCACTAATCCATTATTCTCTTGACAAACATCCGATAACGAAGGTCTTTTATCCAATTTCGAGCCATCTATGTTCACTCTTTCGACAAGAGTGGCTGTTTTCTTCTCATGTTGACATTTTTCCTTTCTAATTGAAGCTGATTCATTTGCGCTTTTCTTCTTCCTTGTATCAATACCATTATCGAAAAAGTGATCTGCCAAAGAAACTAGGTTCCCCGCCTCCTCCTGATTACTGTTTGATTCAGCAATTGTTCCAAATGCCGCCTTCTCAAGCAGCCTCTTCCCATTTTCAAGCTTGACCTCCTTTGGATCATCTGAAATTATGGAACTTGCTGCTTGCACAGTAGTACTATCATGCTCATCATGCTTAATATTATCAGGAGACCCATGCATCGTCATAGCAGCAGAAGCTGTTGTATTAACTGCATCTTCAAGAGGAATCTCCCCTGTAAATGAGATGTTGCGCGTGTTGAAATAATGTCTTCTGCAGTTGGAATCTGTTGGGATTTCTGATGACTTAAGTACATTATCAGACGCCCTGGTGTTAGCAAAATGTTTGCTAACACCAGTTTGTGTTGTGATAACCTCGGATGCAGCAGAGTCAACTGCAGAAAGTGTTGTATCGCTGGAAATTTGCTTGTGACTATGAGGATTTCTGAACACTCGGTCCTTAAAATTAGTAAAGATATTTTTCAGAGAATACCGTGATCCACCCACTTTCATTTCAACTTCTTTCACTTTTGGCAAGCCCTTCAGATCCATTTCCATGAGTCTGTATATTAGTAATATGAAACAAAGGGAAGAAGATCATTGCTCTTTCAACTAGAGAAAACAATGCATTTTACTGAATATAAAAGCATCAATGAAAATTATGTAAAAGGCACCGACAATGATCCATGTGTGCAACAAACCTGAGTAGCCCCGGCAAAGAAATTTGTCAAAGAAAACTGTAATATGAAATCATATCTATCTAGCTTTAGTTTTTTTTATCTATTAACAAATAAAAATGGTACCAGATTTTTCATACTTTAAGGATAACAAGATGAGGAAACTGAGCAAGAGGAGTGCAAGGTTGGTCATAGAGAGATAAGGTGAGAAACAAACATGAAAGGGAATAGGAAAAAGAAAATGTTTCATTGCAGGTTGAATTTTGTCTAAGAATAAATAGAAACAAGATGAACTATTTTCATTTTCCATTAATTTTTGGATGATTCTATTAATAGTAACTTTCTCATCATTGGTTAAGTCAACCAAACATTCCAAGAGCGTGGCATTTTAGGATTTGAATATCCACCGACAACCATAAAGCTGAAAGTGCATAAAACATACAATTTGTAAAACCAAAATCATCTCACAAGAGGCACAATTATGCATCCATGAATTCATCACAATATTCATAATACAAATTCCAGTAAGATACAACTGTGGCCTTCCACCTTTATAAAATAAATAAATAAATAAAAGTTTCAAACAGAATTTCTTGTGCAAATTATATGAAATCGTCCCTCTTTGATCAGTTGAACTCCGTTTCAACTATTAATGGTAGCAACCCACACTAAATCCAGAATGAGAGCGCTGGGAACTTAAAACCGTATAGGTAAGTGTGGAAAATATATTGCCCCGATAAAGTTTGCAGCAAGACTCACTATTGAACTCAATTTTTTAGGTTAGTTAAACAGAAAAGACAGTGTTAACAGTGATATCAACTAGTAAAAAAATCCTCAATTGCAATACGAGAACGCAAATGCGCCCTTTGTTGGTTTCTAGAAACCTAAACAAAAATGTCGAAATTTGGTCATTTAAAGTCGAGTACAAAGAAAAATTAAGATAAATGAGTATTTAAGGAAGTGAAGGAAATACCCACTCATTCTCCTTGGCCCCCTCCACTCCCATCACGCGTGATAAATCTTGGGTCCCTCCATTTGAAGAAGAAGAAAAGAGACATTTTGTTGATTTCGCGATTCCTGCAAAAACCAGTCAGTAGGTTAAAAATAATATTCCTTCGTTTTTGAAATAAGAATAACATAATTGTAGAGAGAGAAGGCGATAATAGAGGTGGTTTTTACCGCTTGCATGGAAATGCAGAACTGGTTTTGAGATTAGGAAACGAGAGAGAGCCATTTCCGGTGCACTCTGTGATTGATTGAGAGAGGAAGCGAGGAGAACCCCTGAGGGTTTTAGATGGGTTTTTGAGTCCCATCTCCCAAGTTTGTTATATGAAATAAATAAATAAATAAAATGTGAATGACATTTGGGCTAAGTCGAGGCTGGGCTTTCCTATTGAGCTGCCCTCAGCTTAGGGCTCAAGTTTCGAAACCAGCTATATGCTTATTAATTTGTTAATGATTTTGGGCCGGGCCTTATCAGGTTTCTACTAGGGCAAGTTCGAATATAATCATGCATGATCTAATTTAGGTTTAGTTTGGTATTGTTTTTTAAAACAATATTTTTAATATTTATTAATTATATCTGCACATCAAAACTACCATAAAATAAAATAAAAATTGAAGGGAAAAAATAAAAAATATTAAAAAAAAAACAAGTGTAGAAAGAGATTAATGGCATAATAAGATTAATTGCTAGATAAATCTCGTCTATTTGAAATTTGAAATGGAAAGAGTATTTTATCTACCCGAATAAACGGGACAGAGTCAATCCTCCGAGTCAGGTGAGTACTGTGGCGTGTTCGACGCTAATGTTTGTTTTTTAAAAATGATTTTAAAAAAATATAGAACTTGTTTATTTTATTTTTATTTTTATTTTAAATTAGAAAAATTTGTGTCTCAAGAGAAATTGTTGTAGAAAATCACTTTGATTTATTTTTTTATATTTTTTTTATGAATTAAACTCAATTTAAAATTTAAATTAATAACCTCCAAAAAGTTTCAAGCAAGATAATTCATTTATGATCTTTTTCAAAGTTCCAAATTGTCTGTTCATTGACTTCGAACTTTTCTTTTTCGAAAGCAAACAGTAAAAGCTTAGCAACACTCCCTCGTCCCTACCTCCCTTCCCTCCTCCTTGCCATTTTCAAAAAGCATTCCCTTCTGATTTGCTTATACTCTATCCTTCCCTTCAAATACTACATATTCAAGGGTATTCTTAAAGGGTCTCTAGCTTTCATCAAATATCAGGGAGAAACATGGGACTCAAAGATCATCTAACGCTCAAGGTATGCCTGCAAAGTTTCTTTTTGCTAGTTTACATAATTTCTTAGCAGTTCTTGGCATTCAAAAGGTTGTGAGAAATGAACATGGGATGGTGGAGTTCTTGATTGCTTTGTAGTTCTTATACGTCCCACATGCTATGTATCATTTCCATTTTGAGTTATTTTTCTCTCCATGAGGATCATAAACAACAGACTGGCAGGGTAATCCTCTTATCTCGAGTTCTTGAATAGTGAAATTAAGAGGGACTTGTAGATTTTTTGCTGTGTTTATGGCTACAATTCCACAAGAAAACAGTGTCGAATAATTAAAAAGATTCAAGGGCTGCTATGATCATAATCCATAAATAATGGTATTGGTAGGCTTGAGATGTTGAAGTTTTTCATTGAAAGTCAAGTTTTATTACAATGGTCATTTCATTAATGCGCTTGTTTAAATTTGCCAGGCATTTCGGCTAAAGCGCTTTCTCCTTGGAAATGGGCAAAAGAAAAGAACGGCTAATGTGGCAGAGAAGGCTTCATGGATGATGCCAATATCTCATGGATATCATGTAGTGGAGGATCAGTCATTCAAAGGAGGTGCAGATGAGTCGGACTCTGACTCTGTTGTGGTTCAAAGAGAGCAGATAGAGGAGCTAGAGTTGTGGTTCTTCGGAATTTCCGATGCACAAATTGGACATGGAATCACCAAGTATCTGCAATCCCACCTGTTTGATAGGAACCCCAAGGAGGTAATCAAAACTGCACCAATTGCTTCCTATGTCTCATGCTTTCTTTCGGGCACATAAATCATGCTACAAGAAACATAAAAAAAAAAAAAAGTTTCAATCACTGACTTGGAAGTTATGCTAATGCATTGACCTTCACAGCTAAAATCATGGCAAAAAAAAAAGATGCAGGTCTTTTTCCTGTGCAATAATGTACAAGGGAAAAAGCATAGTCATTATGAATATAAATGTAATATTACAAGAATACATAAGGTCTACTTGTTTCATTATCAAGTCTTTTTCTATAGCGATTACTTACAAGGTAGCTTGCAATCTCAGATAAGGAGAAAGAGTAAGGAGATGATGAGAAAAGCCTATCTTGCTGCAAGAGCAGAGATCAGGGAGACACAGAAGTCAGATGAAACATGGAAAGCAGGTTCAGCATCTGTTATGGTGTTCAACAGAGAGAAACTTTTGACGGCCAACATGGGTGACTTTAGAGTTGTACTGTGCAGAGACGGTGTGGCTCATCAGATGAAAAGCAAGCACCGGCAAACAGCCAAAAGGCTTTGGTCTCTTAGGCTCCTTTCCGGTAAGGAGCACGCCCTACTCCGGTCTTTTTACAATTGGAGCCGATGCGTGCTAAAAAATTCTGATGAGAAACCGTAGTCCGAGTGATTTTTTTTTTTTCCTTCAATTTTTTTCAAAAAAGTGAAATTCATGTTAAATTATAATAATCTGCTCACTCTACATTGTTCCCCATAAAGTTACAAAAATGTTTTATTATCCAGAAGGGGGGGGGGGGGGGGACTTGGCATGGGAGCCTACAAGAAATAGAAATGCAATCTAATAGTGATATATATTCCTCCGTGATCTGATACCGGGTGCTATGCTATTCATCTAGGACTCGTATTAGCATGGAAATCCAGCGATGCAGCAGGCACTCGGCAATCTAAAAGCTCTGATGTTCTTGTTGGCGCTGAAAGGATTGACTCAGATACTGAGTTTGTCATCATAGGAAGCACTGGTATATGGGAGGTAAGATGTATCTAATTACCATAACATACAGTCCATCTGTCCCCGTACTTCTCACGTACTTATAGAGATGGAATTCCCTTAACTCCTCTGATATTTATCCAGGCTATGAATAATCAAGAAGCAGTAAATCTTATCGGACACCTGGAGGATCCCCAGGAAGCTGCCGAGTGTTTGGCGAAGGAGGCTCTAACCAGAATGAGCAAAACCAACATTTCATGCATTGTTATTCGCTTTGATTAATACATGTTTGTTTTTTCCAGAGTCTTGATCTGGCAGGCATGTATGCAGTGAACTCTTTGAAGCAAAAGGAATATATATAAAAAAATAATCAATCACAGAAAATTACTGTCTTAGCGTAGATTGATAATGCAATAGCCACCTTGTCATTTTCCATTCTGGCATGGCATAGGACCTAAAGCATGTGATAGACTGAACTGTTATTTCCCATTTCACTAACAGCATTGAAACTTGTAAGAGTTTCTTGTTCGGCTAAAATGTGGCACAACATCTAATTTTCACTTTTGATTCAGTCAAGGAAGTTTTTATCGTTGCGTGCAAAAGTAACCAGATGCCAAGAGTGCAGATTCCACAGAAGTATACATATTCCTGCATTGCTTCTTGGTCCACACCTTAATTTGGACAAGTAAACTAATCCAAGATGGGCCATTACCTCCCATAACTTGTTCGGATTTAGAGAAATCATTAAGAATCCAAGATATCCTATTCTAAGTAAGCTATGTGAGTGAAGACTTCTATCAATCTATGATCATTATCATACTTCAATCAATAAGAAGAGGAGCAACGAGTCAACAACCTAATACATCAAAAGAACTTCGGAAATTGAAAGTGAATGTACACTGACCGATATACATAATGTCATTAACATACCTTTCTTTTAAATTACAAGACAGGAAAATCAACAAAGCATAGCCACAATGGTGCAAAACAAGACCAGCTTTCTGCTTTGGTACATCCACATATCAGCTACCAAGTAGTCATCTTCTTCTCACCTGACTTGCTTCGGAAGGGTGACAGCAATGAGAAATGGCGAGAAGCTGCAACCAGGTGTTTTCATCTTAGTGACAACTAAATCTATAAACATGAGTGTACAATGATGAGTTTGATGAAAACATAGGAGAGCTTACTCTTTTGATTGGAGCCAGCAGTAGGGGTCTCATCTTGAGAGATTAGATTCTTCAATGTATGAACTGGTGCAACCACAAAAAATTGATAGTCAGCTTGTGGAAAGTACATCTGACTAATAATGATCAAGGATTTCGCTTGAATTTATTTATATCCATAAAACTCATCCTTGAGACTAGTTAGTTCTAACCATTAACATGGCCTGTGGTTTGCGATATGAATGATTTATAAATTATACTGGCAAGAGACATGGCCTCAGATGGTAAAACTAGAGAGTACCCAATTTGTGTTACTATTGTGAACTTTCTGGTATTACTCTTTGCAGAGTATTTCTTCAAGATATTCACTTGCCGACCAAAAAATTAAACTAAATAAGGTACAGATGTGTAACATGCGCACAGTTGGTTTTCACACATAAGTTTTTTGAGTGATTTAAGATATCTAAAGGCAATATAGAAGTTGACACAACAATTTTTTATCTAGAAGAATGAAATATGTCTCTTTCAAACTAGACTTGGCTGCAAGCATTTCAAGATTCTAGAGTTTACTGGAATTTAAACCTGGATAGTCATATTCAGTGGAACTAATAGCCAATGGAAGGAACTCCAGATTTGACTATTCACTAAAAGCAGGGGGCAGAAGTATATTGCTTTTACCTCCACTAGAAGAAGCAGCGTTATCATCCATCTCAGAACCATTCAAGCTAACATTATCTGATTCTACATTACATTCTCCTGCAGTATGGCTCTTTCTTCCAAACTTCAGCAATCGTTTAAACCCTTTAGATGATTCCTTTGTCTGAGGCTTCACCAATACTTCAGGGATCTGTTCCAGTTTCAAGCTTTTTAAATCAGATACATGACCTTTAATTGTCTCTGCACATGCAGAATGTGTCTGTAAGCTTGCCGGAGTTGCTTTGCCATGTTCAGAATTTTCAGTACAATGATCTTCCATAGAGGAGACCCGAGCATAGGGGGGATGGTAGGGCTTCTCAGCAATATGAGTGCTTGAAAGCTTTGGTAATTCTTTCTCTGAATGATTTGCATGTTCAGATGCAGCCTGAGAGCAGAAGGATGTTACATAATAAACATCAACTCATGAAACAAATTTCCAACACTGCCAAGGAAAATGAAATACTTCCAATTTTATGCTACTATGATCATTTCAAAACCACTGCCCACATAATCTAAGTCTTAAAACAGCAAGATGAATCTCACATGCCAGTCTTTTAGGTGTAAAGCACATCCGTAACAGTACACAAACTACAGTAAACGTGGCCATAACCATTTCTAGTTCTCACTCACTTACCTCATGAGCTCTGGGGTGATTTGGTAATCGATGTTCAGTGTGGTTTCTATCAATCCCATCCATGGTAAATGGTGAAACTGGCGCTCGAATAGCAGCATAATCCACCACAGTCTCTGTTTTCTCCACTATTTTATAGCTATTAGAGTGTCCATCTTGTACTTCTATTTTCTGTTCTGATGCATGTACAGAGGGAATGGACGGCTTCTCACACTCAAGCACAACAGTTTTCTCAATTATTGGGTTGTCATCCCCATCACTATGATGTGAGATTTTGTTGCCATTCTGTTTCAGTTCAGTGCTTTTAGAAGTTGAAATAGACTTACTTTTGTTCATCTTCTGTGAAATTTCTTTTGCTGCTGAATTGCCAGGGGCAACCTCATGCCTTTTAGTGGTTTTAGTTTTCAGTTCTGGAAGAGATGCCACCATGCTTTTATCATGGTTCATCAGTGCAGATATTTTCTTGCTGTCAGCTCCACTGGATAATTTTGGCTTTGATATTGAATCATTGTTTTGTGGTTTAATTGAAGAAGTATGATCCCTGCTACTTATTTTTGGCTCTGATAACCTCCTAATCCTGGCCACGGATGCCTTTGAGTCAGGTGTCACACCACTGTTCTCTTTCTTTGGTTCAGACAATGATGATACTGACCGAGATAACCTATTTCCAGCAGTGCTCGTTGTTCCAGTGCTCAATTTGCTGGACCTGGAGACTTTCTGAGAATCACCCGACCCTGCAGAAACAGTTTTGATGGAGAACCTTTGTAGAGGTGATGAGGATCCAGGCTCTGAATCACTGAATTTTGATCCTCTTTGGGAACTTGGCAAAAGCTTTATTGGCAATTGTTTTCTGGTTCGCTGGGATGCTGTCTGAGCAGTAGTGGAACTGCCTCTGGCAGCAATCCTCTTTTGTCTCTCTAACTTCAAACCTTCCAGTCGTTTAATCTCTTCTTCTTCCTGAAAAGAAAGGAAATTCCAAATCTGAGGATAACTCCAAATGAAGCTAGCAGGTAAAGGAGACAAATAATCCCCCTTGGGTAGATACAATTTAACCCATGCATATGGATGGTAATACAAAGTACAGGTAGGAGCCAAGATCAACACCCACTATGCGGTAGGTGTTCCAACTTATAAGTTGAGTTGAGGTCTACTTAAAAGGACAAGGAAAAGTACCTTCTCTTTCTTCATTTTCTGGAGATCAGCTTTAAATGTTCTTAGCCTCTCAGCACGTGCTTTTGCTTCATCTAAAGGACTTAACTTCGAAGGCTTTCCTTTCCTTATTGGTCCTACTGTCTTCTTCTTATCAGAAGTATCTGGAATGGGTTTTGATTTCCGGTCCTTTCCTGACTTCGTAGAGCCTTGCCCAGCTACAACCTCATTATTTTTCTTGTGTGGCAAAGCCTGCATTTCATAATCTAAAGCAGGATCATAACCAATTGGCCCCTTTTCTGTCCCGCGCTCAGGCATCAAACTTAAATCATCTGGTTCATATTTTACTTGGCTCCTGTTAGATAAGCTCTCTGTCCTCTGAACTGTTGATGGGAACTCAGACTCCACATCAATTGCGTTTCTTCCCTCATTTCCAACTTGATCTAGTGACATTGACCTTAGTGAAACTATGTATGAATCATCATCCATATTGATGGATGACCTCTTGTCAAGATCATTTTTTGCAGTCTCAAATCCATTAAGAGCAAGAGGATCTGATGCTGAACTTCTATAATCTGATTTGTTTTCTTGTCCATGAATTATAAAATCATCATTGGCATTCATCCTATATCGACCTCTCCTCCCATTTATTTCTGCAGACTCTAGATCCATTTGACCATTTATAAACCTTCTATCATCATTAGGCTGACCCATTTTTCTGGATAGCAACAATTCATCTTTTGATGCCCTAGTCATGTGGGTAAAGTTTCCACTAATTTTCTGCATAACTGTCACATCCCCTTCTTGATTATCAACTGGATCTCGTCCATCAAAAACTAAAGGATCATCACACATTGTATTTTGTCGCCTTGCTTGAACATTTTTTTCCATTGCAAACATACCTTGGTCAACAGCACGTTCAGCTTCATCGGCATCTTTCAGTAAATAATTTTGAAATGCTGTCCAGTGTCCACCATCCTCCTTCCCATAAGATGATGTTCCAGCCATATCTGATAAATTCAGTTCATCTGTAGATTTTGTATGGCTTCCCTTCCTTTTTAAGGATCTCAGAGAGTTCCTATGCTTCACATTTGGAGTTGTGTCTGATAAAACTCCATCTTCCTTATCATTTTCAGAACCAGAAGCTGATTGTGATTCACTACCAGATGATTCCTGTGTCTTTGAAGTGATGTAGTTGATGTTCCGAATAACAAGCGTGCCTGGTTGTTTTTTACCTGAACGACTTCCCTTCCTCCCTCGTCCTCGACCTCTTGAAGTTTCCTTCTCCAATTCTGCCTCATCCTGAGATCCTGTTCTCAAGGCATCCACTTCCCAAGCTTCATGTTCATTGTTGCTATCCATAGAATGCCTTCTTTGCCTCATCCTTTGACCAGCATGGATTTTAGGATCCTCAGCTGATGGATATGGTGGTTGAAAAACTGGGTTATTGCCCGGATAATTCTGGTAGTAAGGAATGCCTTGCATGGGATACCCTGGAAAGACAGGCACTGCTCCAGGTGGAGAATGAATGGGCCAGGGAGGGAACATAGGATGCAGAAACTGGCCTTGAAAATATTCCTGTTGGCCTGGTGATGGTTGCTGGTCTGTTGGAGACCTCTCATCTAGCAGATTGGTTGAAAATCATCTTGAATTGAATTTTTGAAGAAAACAAAGGCATAAATGGAATAATGCCACTAATAAGTACACCAAGGACATTCCAAGTTCAACGATTCTTTGTCAAGCATGCTTATAAGAAAATTTTAACCAAGAGGACCTGTCTTTTAGTTCAACTTCTTTTTAGTTGCTATTGGAACACCCTAATTGAGTTGACCCCAATAGCCACAACTTAATTCTTATACAAAGACATTCTGTAAAATAAGAAGAAAAAAAGATGCAAAATAACAAGAAGACAGTGGCATTTCCCTTCTTGCAATGAGCTCAGTATCAAGCACATTGAGTCATTAGCGACTTCAAGTGAAGTAAATAGAACCTACATTTCACATGTTTAGGAATCTAACTAAAAGTCATGAGGTCAAATAAAGGTATCATCTTTGCACAGACCTATGCATATTCTGATATTTTGAGGAGGCATTGCTGAGGAGTAGAATTCCTCCAATCTTTGACAATGCTTATCCATGAGCCCTCAAAAATGTAACAAGATGTCCATGAGCCCTTTAAGTTAGCCAGTCCAGCAGATTACATTCAGTTGCTTGTTTTAGGTGATAGTAAGGTTGTGGCCTTTTCTTAGGCTTTTCCACTCCTTGAGTGGGTTCCTTAAATCAGATTTTTTGCACCCTTTCCCACACCCCATGACATTTAATTTCCATCAGAAAGTGAGAAATGAATTTAAGTGGCTATGATAATAGAATTTATTTTTAGGAAACTTCTTGCATTTAAGCTCATACCTGCATTTAGGTCAACACCTGCTTTCCTGTTACTATCAGGAGTTTCAGGCCATGACTTGTTGATAGTATCAGAAAGAATGATGCCTGGTGCATTAATGCCAGACATTTCAGCTGCCTCAATTTCAACCCACTGGCCAGTTTCATGCTTTCTTTTCCATAATTCCATAAATCTTACAGAAGCATCCCTGTTGACATTGACGAATGAAACCACAATGGAGATTATTCTCTATGAAATATAGATAAACCATGGACCAATTTAGGCCATCATGAAAACAAATTAGAGAGAATGATATGAATAAAGAAAGCTATTTACATCAAGCGTACAGCTCCAAAACTTTCAGCAAATGACATTAAATGTGCCATGTGATCAATGTCAAAACCAGCAGCTACAGCACGTGCAAAGGCCATGCCCTGCTCTTTCTGCAGAGAAGTTTTTCGTGTCTCCAGAACTTTCAGAAGCTGAACCCTAGAATAGAGAAACCAAAAGCAGTATTTGATTAAAACTCTTGCTTGCACTGTTGAATCTGCATAACCAATGGATTGCACTAGCAGAGATGCTAGCAGTCATCAAACTATCAAATTTTGACATCGTACTAGTCTAGCCACTCATCATCAACTATACATTTCTAATTTTACAATTATTATTGTAATTTCAAGAATGTGAACAACACACACTCCTTAACAACAAACTTTTTGGTATTCAGTGAATCTCCATGTTGATGACTGAAAATGAAGTCAATATAAAGGTTATGCAGAACAAGAAAGTAAGTAACCCGCAATAAGATTCGCTTCTTGGCACATGTCTTGAAAACCATAGGTAGAAGACAATGATGATGAAATTTGCAGTAGGGAAATGAAGTGAATATGGTAATACCTATAACAGCAATTTGCCCCCTGAACTTTTAGGAAATTGAAATGAAGAGCCACATGGAGAATTGTTAAGTTTGAGTAAAATTTAAACTACTATTCAAAATTATTGACTTCATTTTCATCATAATCTTGTTTTTTGCCACTCATGACAGCAATGAAGATTGTGAATTTCTTTTCACTATCCAGTTACTCAAGGTACCAGGATACATACTTGGAATTTCCTTCCTGCACAGTCAACCCCTTTGCTTCTGGTGGATGTGAACCAGGCTGCCAGGAAGCAAGGAGACGCAATTACAAAAAGAAAATGCCAATAATTCATTATGTGAACAGGATTATTTAGTGAGCAATTATTACCTTGTAAAGGACAATGGCTTTTTCCTCACTAGAATCTGTTATAGACCTGCTACCTGTCAAAAATCATCCAATATAATCCAAAACCAACAAAAAACACACCACAGACAGACAATTTTATCTTAATCATTTAGTTCTTACGATAAAAAAAACTTGATCAAACATTTTACTAGCATTGCAGCAACTGCTTAAAGGCAAGACTAAACTGAAAAAGAAAATCAAGTTCCCTCTCCTCCTACCCACAAGAAAGGATATAAATAAACCAGTTTAGAGAGTAGATTATGAAAACAAGAAGTGCAACACAGCCATAAAAGAGGCTTTGATACAAAGAGGAACACAGCGCCAGAATTCTTCTGCAACAGTACCTTCAATGCACTCTGCAGGTTTTGCTCGATTATCTTCTACCTGAAAATTAAAAAAAGACAAAAAAACTAAAACCAAATTAAATTCGAATCTGACTTTACATCACAAGGTACTTCGGGATTGTACTTACCGAGCTTAATCCTATATCATTGTTGCTTTGAATTGCAATTCCCTTCTCAATCTGCAAGATCTCAGATTCTAAATTGTAAACTCGTTCCAAGACCTCTGGTGTACTCACAAAGCGAACAAACCTACAAGAGAAAAGAAACTACTTTGCAACACCAATTTGGAGGCAATTTGAAACCAAGATTTGCTTCAATTACGCTTGAGAAGCTCAAAACAAAACTCTGATTGAATAAAACTGCCAATCTAATTGTGATTACGAAACCAAACCAATTACATTATTAATTATGAAGTAAAACAGCAAGTGACAAAAAGTTCAAACCCTCTATCACAAAATGGTCATTTGGCAATACATGAGATAGGACAAAAAAAAGTTCAGTACTACCACCACTACTATAATAATAAATAACATATAAAAACAATTGGGGAGAAGCATTGGAAAACAGTGTGAACCTCTCAAATGTTCCTTTCGTGAACCATGCTGCATCAGTTCCAGGCTCAAGAATAATTGAGTAGCCCCCCTTGGCCAATTGATCCTGAGCAGTTTTCAAGTGGTCAAGAAATGGCTGTACCAACCCTGAAGCTATTTTCTCTGTCTTCCCATTCACGCATATAATCAAATCACACCTGATAAATAACACAATAAAACTCAAGTTGATTTTCCCCAGAAAAAATTACAACCCCGTATTCAATGAATTGAACTCTAAAATGTTAACTAGTAAAGCTTCAAAATTTGAAAATAATTGGCAGCTATATGGTAACATGAAATACAACATTAGTTTTATCATCTACTCATAAAACCAGATCTTTAAAGAAGCAATTGGTTTCCAATGAACATGGAAATCAACTCAGAAACTCAAAAAAGAAAACGGTTTATGATGGTACTCAAGCATTGAGTGAGTTATATTTTTCCAAAAATAAATAAAAGGTAATAATATATGTGTGTGTATATATATAACTACTTAAAGTTACACAAAACTGTTACAGGTACTGGAACAAGCTAGCTAGCTACGCATGCAAAGGAAGTAGAGTGATGGGAGAGAGTAAATTACCTGGTTCGAGTTGGAGTGAGTTGAAAAATGGCCGAATCAAGCCGAGTTGAAGACTTCATTCTTGACAAAAACTGGTCTTTGATGGCATAAAAAATGAGATCAAAAGAGGGGGGAGGGGAGAAAGAAAGATGCAACAGAAAGAGAGTCTGTTTAAGTAAGAAAGAAAAGATTAATTTGCTAAAAAATCAGTAATTCATAAAGGTTTTGGCTCTGTGAAAAGAAGAGAGCTCTAAAAGAAGAAGGAAAGTTGCAGCAGAGAAACCCAGCAGAGAGAAAAGAAGGGGGTGGAGAGAGATGGTTTGCTTTGGATACCAACTGGGCAGTAAGATACTTGGCTGCAAGAGAAAAAAGTATGACGTTAGTGTGGCAGGTGTGAATAAAGGAAATGACCAAGGGTAATTTAGAGAGAGCCGAACTAATGTTGACGATAAGGGACAGGATAGTAACAGGGTTGGACTTTGGACAACGATGTCCGGGACTTTTAGATTTGAAATTACTGCTGAAGCCTCCGTTTATCAACGTTTTACAGTTGTTGCTTGATGGTGATGGATATTTTTTTCAACGCAACGAATTCTTTTGATTTTGGAGTGTTTAGTGTACCGTTTTAGAGTTATTATATATATTTAATAAAAAAAAATTAGTTTAATTTTAAAAATAAATTATTTAGAATTCTACAATTTAAAAAACAATAAAATAATTTTTCTGAGTAAAAATATGTACATGTATAATATTATGAGAATATCATCTTCAATTTTGTAAGGTCATTATATTCTCTAATTGCTCTGAAATTTTAACATAATATATATAAATATTTCATTTCAATCTAACGGTCAGATTAAAATATATGATTGATATTGTAAAATTATTTATTATTTTTAAAAAAATACTATTTGACTGAAACAGAATAGACAAAACAAAACCAGAATATTTGAGCTAATATTTAGCCAAAAAAATCTAGAATAAAATAAAATTTAAACCAAAATAAAATAAAATTATTTTATTTTATTTTATTTTTTTAACTGAAAAGATTTGAATAGTATATACCGAACAAAACAAAATAGACAATTATGCTCTATACTGCTTGTGTTTCAAGTTTATGGGTGGAGCTAGTATTCTCCTGTACTTTAATTTGAAAATATTTTTAGTTTCTTTTTCAATTAATTTCCCATTCAGCTAGACGTATTTATTTGGTGAGTTACAGTAAATTTGTTCAAATAAAGTAAATTTGTTCAAATAAAAAAAAACAGTTGAAAAAGTTCCGTAATTATTTTTTTATTAATTTTTTAAACATTTTCTATAACTTTGGAAAAATATATTTCTAGAAGAAAAAAAAAAGCAAATGATGTATCTTAATTATCAGCCTATTAAAAATAAAAAACAATATAAAAATTGATCATGATCACCCCAAGTTACCGTGACAACCCATAACCTCAATAATTAATGTTGAGTCGACTAAGAATCTCATGTCAAACTCACCATTTAAATTATAAAATTAAAATAATCTTATAAAAAATAAAATTATAATTATAAAAAATTTATTAAAAAAATCATCTAAGTTTTCAAACGACCAGAGTCCTTAGACTCAAGGCATTCTATTTGAAGAAAATAATATTAAATCTAATTCCCAATCAATCAAATATTAAAATGAAAAAATAATGTTAATTATACAAAAAAAAATAACAATTAAAGGAATAAGGATCAAAATTAAAATAAGTAAATGAGGTTTTATATATGATTGAAGGGTGAAATTAAAAAGAAAAATCAATCTCACAATAAAATATAAAAAATAAAAAATAACGAGGATAAAAATCTACATGAAAAATAAAAATAATTTTTTGATTGAAGAGAAAAATAGAAAAAAAATAATTTACAAAAGATTAAAAAATAGAAATCAAAACAGTAAAATAAAAAAATATAATCTATTCAATTTGGATTAAATAATAAAATTAAAAATTAATAAAACTCTAACAAAAACATCAATGACAAGAATTAAAAATTAAAAGAATAATGATTATTTTTAAAAAAATATTAAAAAAAAACTTTATAAAAGATAAAAAAAAAAAAAAAAAAAGGGATGAGAGTTCAATTAAAGAGGAGGGACATGATATGATTTTTATAACCCAGTCAGTATAACTAAAGAATATAATTTTGTCCCATATACATATAAAATGATAAATTTGAAGCTCACATGCAGAAATGGGAGAGACAATTGCAGTTCCAAGCAAATTCTACAAGCTGACAAAAATTTATCGACACTGGGGTGGGGATGTTCAATGTATGGACGAAGTGCAGGTGCTTGAGAAATTTCAATGGCATCGCAGACGGTGCATCTGCTAGCTTGTCTAATTATTAAAGATAATAATTAGAATATTTTTTTGCAATTATCTTATTAGAGCATCGATAAATCATGTTCTTGTTGTGGTGGGGCTCTAATTTGTCTATTTTCCTTGCTCATTATTCGGGACTGCCACCCTCCTACCCTCCCTCTCCCCTCAAACTCAACTGATTTTTTAATATGTTTGAAAAATATTTTTTAAAAAAATATTTTTTATTTTAAATTAAAAAATAATTAATGTTTTTAGATTATTTTAATGTAATGATATTAAAAATAATTTTTAAAAGATAAATTATTTTGATGTATTTATGAATGAATCTAAAAAAAAAAAATTTATTCAAATTTAAAAATTAGTATTTTTAAATCATTTTTATGTGCTGATGTCAAAAATAATTATTTTTATTTAAATTTAATTATTATTTTTAGATCATTTTTATGTGCTAATATCAAAAATAATTTTTTAAAAATAAAAAAGATAATATTTTAATATATTTCTGAATGAAAGACACTTTTAAAAGCAATCTCAACAACACTCTCAAACAATCATATATATCACACCCAATTAGCAAAAAAATGAAGAAGAAGAAGAAGTAAATAAATAAATTAGTAAGATTATTAATATTACATGTTCGTTAATTTTAATACTCATGAAATTCATCGAGATATATACAAACTAAAACTAATACTAAAAATATATCATGGTATTCATTTATAAAAAATTCTTCAATTCGAATTGCTTAAAAAATAAAGTTTCTGATGTTAAATAAATAAATAAATTAGGATTATTAATATTATTCCATGTATACTTACTAATTAATTTCTTATCTGTTCCAAACTTCTTCGACTCTGAAACTTTGACCATGACATCCTCTATTTTAAATTCCCGACGTCGAAGCTCCATGGATTGGTAGAAAAAATCCCACCAAACCAACCCTAGCTACAATATTAGACTTTTATTTATTTATTTATTTATTTTCTTAAATTAGCAACAAACCTGGATAATGGATAGAATTGTGTTGGATTTCACTCTCATATTATTCTAGACAACTTATTTTCACTTGATAAATGCATTCAAGACTTGATTCATTTGATGTCATGTATGTATGTATGTATGTATGTATGCAGGGAAAAAATAAGGCAAGTAGCCTGCTTTATCGTTTTTCGAAAGCATATTCCCATGTTTTGAAGTGAAGCCCCATATGGCTGCTAGGGTTATGCTTATTAAATTTGGAAATACATGTTTGGCCTCTTTCTCCTACTCTTTTGTCCACAATCCATACCATACTGTTCTGTGGAGGAAATACACCCAACCCTTTTAACAATATATATATATATATATATAAAGGGAACAATATAAGAAAAAATCAAAAAGCTAAACACGAGGGCAGCTCAACTTATTATTTTATTAAAGTGTTATAAGTTTAT
Source organism: Salix dunnii (assembly GCA_015731905.1). Classification (NCBI taxonomy): domain Eukaryota; kingdom Viridiplantae; phylum Streptophyta; class Magnoliopsida; order Malpighiales; family Salicaceae; genus Salix; species Salix dunnii. The sequence goes on along the minus strand of CM027668.1, from coordinate 3,277,441 downwards.
ATTGTACTTATTTTTAGCTCATGATATTCACCGAGATATACATAAGCTAAAATATTTTTAGAGCTCATGAGATTCATCGAAATATACATGAGCTAAAATATTTATAGAGCCCATGAGATTTATTGAGATATGCATAAATTAAAAAAATTATACTAAAAACATATCATTATTCCCTCGAGGTTAGCCACTAGATAATACAGATGATAAATTCTTTACCGATCAATGATTAATATTCAAGTCATCTATAAAAAAATCCTCAATTCTAATTGTTTAAAAAAGAAAGTTTCTAATATATTAAGGATTGAAATGTCTTTCAAAATTTCAAATCTGAAACGAAGAGTCATGAATGTGAGTGACAAAATTACAAGTGCTATCGGTTTGGCGTATTAGCCTGTTACATGGGGAGAGAGGTAGGCCCCATTAAGCAAAAAAAAACTCTTCATCAGCCATTTAACAGGTGATTCAATATTAAGAGTTTGAAATTAAAATATTTATTTATTTTATAATTTTATATTTGAGTCCTATAATTATTAATATATTAGGCACTAGAACTTGTATGGTTATTAATTTTAGAATATATAAAATTTAAGATATATATAAGTTGATCAAAACGCTCATATTAATGAGGAAAAACCTTCGTCATTTTATTTTTAATGGCTGCAAAACTTTCACCTTTGCAAATCTCATTTTACAAATAATCAATAATACGTAGAACTCGTATAAACGGGTCCCTTCAACTATTAAAATAAGCTCCTCACTTTAAAATTAGATAAGACTAGTTCACGCCATGTCATGTTTAAAATTCCAAATTATTTTTTAATATAGTAAATGAATGTACCTGTACTTAATAAAATAAATTTAAAAATAATTGAATCAATGAGTTGTAAGGTTGTTAATAGCAATTAGATACTAAAATGCAAAGCCAGTATCTATTTTTTTTTTAAAAAAAAAAAGAGAGGTGATTATGTAAATATTTTAAAACTACAATAATCTCTTTGAAATATTATAGAAATTTTTAAAAAAATATAATTTTAAAATAATGAACAAAATAATTTTAACAAGTAGATAAATAGCGTGTATTAATTTAAATTAAAATGACATGGACAAAAATTTGGAATAAAAAATACATGTAAAGAAGGGAGACTATCGAATAAAGTTTTTAAGAAGAAGAGTAAGAGGGACAAGTCAAATGTTGATGGGCTTGGTCAACTACTTAAGCATAGGCATGTGTTAGACTTGTAAATATAGACTTGCATGCCCGAGCTTATATTTATTTTATTTATAATAAAGTTGTACTTTTAAAAATAAAATAAAATAGACAACACGTTATTTGAAGTGATAAATAACGTGTTATTTATTGTTCAATTATCATCTCATGTGGCTAAAACCCATTCAAAGGTCAATTTTTTTTTTATTTTACTTTTGGATAAAAAAAACTCATTTCGAAAAATTGTTTTCAATGAAAACATCTAGGAAAAACCCTAAAAACTCCAATAAATCCATTTATGATTTTAGAATAGAAAAATTAAGCTAAAAATCACTAAAATACCTTGAATCATATATAATAGTTTTAAGAGTCAAAACACATCAAATTAAAAAAATTAGGTCATGCCAAGACTAAAAATCTTCACGGGCTCATGCTTGTGTTTTTTTTTTTTTTTAAAGCAATTTTAAGGTGAAAAAATAATTAAGTAAAACTCATCTCACAGAATGAAATCCGTTAACACTAAAATTGATAGTTTTAATGGTCGAATTCAGTATTTATTGTGATTTTTTTTTCTCTATCATTAGAATCCATTGACCTTTTCTTTTATCTTTCAAACTAAAAACTGAAAAATAAAAATAAATAAATTTTTCTTATCAAATCTTTATTTATTTTAAAAATTATAGGGATCCAATTCTTATATTTCAGAAAGTATGAGGTCTAAATCGAATATTTTTCCAAGAGGTTAAAAAACATCGCTCATCTTTTTCGTGTTTTTCACTTTGGTCTTTCATCCTCCATTTTCTTACAATGAGTTTAGCTAAATTAACCTTTAATTAGATCCTTAAAAAAAACAAAAAGAAAAACAGACAAAAGAAGAAAAAAAATCCTCACGGGCACATTGAACCCCCACTTGCCCATTGAGAGTGTATTTACAGTAAAAGAATTATTAAAAAATCAAATATGAGACTTCATAAATCTAAATTATTCCAATTAAAAAAGCAATGAATTTATCCCAGGAAACAATCAGCCACACATCCTATTCTCTTAAAGCCTGCTTGTTTTCAACTTTATTATTATTATTATTATTATTATTATTATTATTATTAAAAATGATTTGTTTTTATGTTTTAAGAATATGGTTTTGTTTCAAATTAATTTTTTTAATATTTCTAGATTATTTTATTTTTGATATGGTAATATTAAAAATAAAATTTAAAAATAAAAATAACATTATTTTATATATTTTTAAAATAAAAAATAATTATCATTACTATCCGCCGAACGGTGAACTAAATTGAAAAACAAATATTCAACGCCACAACTCTGTCATGCAACCATCACCCACAAGCGTACATGTCGAGTCTCTCTCTTCAAGAAGAAGATTGAAGAAGAAAACTGTCATCTTCCTGGTGGGGAAAGAAAGCATATGATTGCCACTAAAACTTTATATAATCATTAATGGTAGAACATGTATGATTAATTGAGCTGCGTTCAAACTTAACCGGAAAAACAAGTAAATCAAAGAAAGCAAATGCTTCGAAGTATTTGGATGGAATCTCTAAAGTGATGATCTTTCAGTTGCCCAGTCGAAATCTGTTCTCAGGTATCTCTTACTCTTGTCTTCTTCTCTCTTCCTTTAAGTTGGCAGGAGCTTTGAAAAGGAGTCATGGTAGTGGAGACCCAGACCAGTTTTTGCCACAAAAAGTCAAACTTTTGGGCTCTCCAATCTCCATTCGTTTGTAAGGTTTCAAGCTCTTGGGATTTATTTCAACACAACTTCTATTGCAGGGAAGAAAAAAATAAATAATTCAGATGAGTATGCATTTGATGCAACTGTGATATAGAGTTTTGAACTGTGCAGAGCATAAGAATGCTAAAAAATATATTTAATTATAAGAGCAAAATCAAAGAGCCAGAGTCAAACAGTAAGAAGTCAAATTTTAGATGTTGTACTGGTCAATGCCCCGTGTCTCGTTGTAGACGGTCTTTAGCGTTAAAAAATATTAATTATATAAATTTTTTTTAATTATAATATAAATTTGGATAAAATAATAAATTTATACAAAATAATAATCAAGTTTTTTATTAAATATATGAATTTTAAATAAATATAAATTTATCTTTTCAGTAGATTTCAAATAAATAATCAGTATAAAATTATTATTATCATTAAATAAACAAGAAGATTTGAATATCTGAATTATTGAAATTACTATAATAGATAAAATTATTATCAACATTACTGTCCAAATAGTCAAAATCATTAAATTGTCTCGAAAAATTAAAAAAAAATTACAAAATATTTTTACAAAGAATAATAATAAAATAATCACTAAAATTATTATTATCATTGCGCAAATAATAAAATAATATGATTCAAAAAACCGATAAAAACAACAAAAAAAAAGATCAGAAAGAAAAAAAATGAGAAATATTAATTTCAAAATGATCACCAATATAAATTAAAATTTCATAACTAAACGAAATAAAAATAAAACACCAATAAAAATAAAATGATAAAAATTAAAAATAAAAAATATAAATATAAATTAATAAATATAGATAAAAAATTAAAATTATTAAAAAAAAAACTGAAAAAATCAAAGGAATCAATACTAAATATAAAATTAGAAAAATAAATACCAAAATACAACTCACAATGTTTTCTCTCTTGGTGAACAATAGAAGCACCACATCATTTATATTTTAGTTAGAATTTAGTCCCTTGGAATTAATTTCTACCTAAAATTACAAAACAAAATTATTTAATTTTAGATTAATTTCCTTTATAGTATATATTAAAACAATCACGACCAAAGAGGGCAAGAAAAACAAGAAAATGGACGTCCTCCTCTGCATAATGATGACTGAAATGAAAAAATAAAATTAGTTAATTAAAGCGAAACAAAAATAAAATATGGCATGAACAATCACTCGATCGAAGGGAAACTGTCTTTTATTTTTTTAAGAATATCGAAATCATGATTTTAATATAAAATGAAAATAATTTCTGAACTCAGATGATAAAATTAAAATTATAAAATTATATTAGAAATTTTATCGTATAAAAATCATAAAATCACAGCTAAAATTATATAGGTAAAAAAATCATAAAACATAAGTAAAATATTTTTAAATACAATAAATATAATTATGGTCATAAAACTTTATTAGTTAAGTTCATTCATTATTTAAAATAACTTAAGAATACATTACAAAATAATTTTGTTAATAGAATTTCATTAAATAAAAACTAATAAATTTAAAATAAATATTCTGCTGGCGTGTTATGTAAACTAAAATTAATCTCATTATCGTCATTTTTCTCATTATTTTTAATACATTCATCATAATATTATTATTGAATGGATTATTAGTATTATTACCGGTACCAATACCGATATTGCTAGCTCTAGCACAAACTCTAACAAATTATTTTAACATCAACACATGAAAGTAATATAAAATATCAAAAAAAAATTAAAATTAAAATTAAAATAAAATAAAATTTCAAATATAAAAATTTTAAAATTAATATTTAAATCACATCAAATATATAAGCATTTGCATTTAGGAAGGGGGGCAGCCCAGCAGGGTAATTGGCAATGATTTACTATCCGGATCGTTTTTTATGATTTTAATGGGTCTAATTTTTCTATCTAATTAAATAAGTTTTGTTATCTTAATTTATAAAATTATTTGATTTTACAAATCAATTCACGATATATAATTTTACTCGTGATTTTAACCACAATGATTTTATTGGTAAGTGAAAGTGTGAAACCCTTATATTTCTCACTCTCAAGCTCTACAGCTTCAAAGCCAACTCCAGCGTTTCCACCTGTGATTTACTCCGATGGTGACCGTTGCTGACTCTGAATCTGACTTTGGATGAGAAGGGTCTCTCCAGCTGTTGAAGAAACGGCCTGGTGACGTCAATATTGTGAGCTTCATCGATCGCTATGGGCTGTGCTGGGAAGGTTAAGGGTTCATGCTGTGACCCAACACTTGCGTACTTGCTGTTCCTACCCAGCCATGAAAGCCGTCGTGCCGGTGGAGTAAATGGTTAGGCGCCTGAATGAAGATTTTGTGGGGACCACTGAAGTCTCTTGTGATACGGAGAACAATAAATCTTGAGTTCAAACTAAACATATATTCATGGTAAAAATTCAGAATAATTAAAATTTTATTTGTTTATCAATATATTTTCTAGAAGATAAAGTTTTGTTGCATTGAAAAAACAGGGTTTGTCTTTGTCAAAGAAGGAAAATGATAGTGATTTCGGCTGAGTGACCCAATCTGTGGCCGTCGAGGAGGAGTCGGAAGGCTAAAACTGGCTGGGCTGGCAAAGGAATCTGTATGGGAAGAGGAAAAGAGGTTTAGGCCATTCTGCCTTCCTGAGTTGTTACACTTTGACACTGTTTTTAAAAAAAAAGAAAAAAAAAATCTGGTGGTTTTATATTATTTTTATTTGATGATATTAAAAATAATTTTTTAAAAATAAAAAAATATTTTAATACATTTTTAAATAAAAAATATTTTAAAAACAACCTCAAATATTATCTCAACAGAGTGAGATTCAATATGGCCTATGAGAGCTTGTGTGCTCGTAAACACATGGTCACATATTCGACAAGCGATCTGTGAAAGAGGTGATGGCCTTTGAGAGCCATGTTCATGCCTCAAGCTCCACCCAGACGCAGCCATTCAAGCACACCTTGGATCAAAGGGCTGCATACATATTTATACAGGTAATCTGGATATCATTATTTGGTAATACAAAGAGCAGGAATGGGATTAAAATTTGCTAGCGTTGTCTTGCCTCTGCGAAAAAGGAATATAGCATAGATTCGAGTAATTTCTTTTTCCACCATGAAAATACAGAGGAGGGGGGCTAATTAAGGGGATGGAATTATGAAAGTGGGAATGGTTTGGAAGGATGATTTCGCAACTCTGCTGAAGACGTGCAGGGCTAACAATGGAATACAGATCGAGAGCGTTAAGGAAATATTTCAAGTTACGTGTTTGATAATATGATATTTATTGGAGATTTAAATGATTGTTAATTTTAAAATTTATAAAATTAATTAATATATATATAAGTTAGTCCGAATATGTATATTAATTAAAAATACTCAAAAAATACTCCTCATGCTGCCTGCCCACTTCCAGGTTCCTACACTAAACAGCATATCATTTTATTTTATAATACATCATGATATTTCAATCCAAAAAGAATCTATGTCTAGAAAAAACACTGTCATTTTAAACTTCTCCCAGGTCAATCTCGATCTTTTAATTTTACATTAATTTTTAAAAAATAATTAATGAATTACAGTCAAGTTTTTACTGGGCCATGTGTGGTCAACTAAATCACCAAATCAACTGGTTTTTTACATTTAATTTTTTAAAATCCAACCCAATTTCAACCATGAATTAATCAGAAATACTGATATGAGTTTTAAAAAAACTTTGAAGTTTCTTTTTAGAAGTATGATTGAGATTGTTTTTAAAAATAATTTTCGTTTAGAAATGTATCAAAATAATATTTTTTTTATTTTTAAAAATTATTTTTGATATCATTACTGGCTATGCTAGGTCAACTAAATCACCATGTCAGCTGGGTTTTTACAGAAACACTGATCTGAGTTTTAAAATTACACTTTGAACTACTTGTTTGAGAATATGGTTGAAATTGATTTTAAAAGTTCTTATCATTTAAAAACACATCAAAATATTATTTTTTATTTTTTAAAAATTATTTTTGATATCATCACGTAAAATTGATATAAAAACAACAATTTTTTTTAATTTGAAGTAAAATATATATTTTTTTAAAAATATTTTCAAAAGTATTTTAATACTTTTAAAACACAACATCAAACACAATATTAACCCCAAAACATCATGCTAAAAAATTCTGAATAGAAATAAATTCAATTTTATCATGGATTTCTTTCCAGGCAAGATGATCGCCCCTGCATGATGTTTAATTGACCTCTTTTCTTGGTACTGTACCGTAAAATTCCTTTTTCTAAGGGTGTTTTCCTTTTCTTTTATATACTTTTTTAAAAAAAAACCTTTAGTTTTAGAGAATATTAAATGATTTTTATGTGCTAATAAAAAATAATAATATATTTTTAAATGAAAAACTATTTAAAAAAAAAGTACATTGAACAACAACACCAACCATTATCAATCATACGTGTTCTAAATTAAATGGAAGATGTAGAGCGATAAATACTGTCCAGATGTAGAGCAATACAGTGTCCAGGAGGTTGGCCAAAGTTCACAAGTCTATTAGGTAAAGATTTAATCTTTTGCATGAAAATACGAGTATTTATTTGTGCTACAAGCATCTCAAATATATAAACAGTTCCTACCCGCGAAATGATTCTTCTCAGCTCGCTTGACTTTCAACGGCAAATCCCCCGGAGAGAGATATAAGATGAGTCCCCCGTCTTCCACTGATCTTTTGCTGTGAAGGGAACCTGATAGTTGGGTATGAATATACAGAGCAAATGACCATTGTAGCCCCAACACTGATGGAAATACACAAGGGAATTCTGACTCCTTACACAAGCAAGTCTTCGAACCAGACAGATGCAGTGCTTACTTCCTCTTTCCTCTTCCAATAGACAGGAGTTCAAAGCTCCTGAGCGTATCATCACGACCACCTCTTGCAGCCGGAGCACGAGTAAAGGAAGATGATTTTGACTCAAACCCAGGTTGAATCCTTTGGGTTGTTGACAGGCGACCATTGCTCGAGGCCAGCCGGCTTGACCGATTCTCACTAGGCTCGCCAGAAGAGCTTGGTCGACTGCTTGACATTACAGCCCTCTTTGAAGTGCTGCCATTTCGAGAAGATGATTGGGGCCTTTCCGAATCAGGATGCTGTACAAGGGTGAGGGGAATAGGTAAAAAACAGTAGAAGTTAAAATTTAGAAAAAAGGTCAAGCAACTCAACAAAGACAATTTCTCTTGCACTACTCACCACATCCTTTGATGATGGCACATCATCTGATGACCTGTGCCTAGATCGATCGCCATGCATAGCATGTCCAGAGCTATTCTTTCGAGCAAATGCTTCAACTGCACCAGAGAATCTGTCTCGGATTTCCTGGCCTACTGGACAAAAAAATAGTGTCAAGTCAAACATGAGAAACTAGCCTGGGAATCTTCTCTTCTTTATTTTTGACAGAGGTGAGGGGTTAACAAAATAGCACCGCAAGTAATGCCCCACTACATATCAAAGCCATATAGGAGAATACCAAACAGAGCAGCAAATAAATTACCCATTAACACTTCAGATAAATAAGCCTAGACATTCATCTAGCATTTCACTTGGACAAAAAGAACCAAAAAAAATAAAAATTGTTTGCAAAATTGTTAATGAAAAATCAGAACAAACCTGAAGGCCATTCTACTCTTTCTGCGGATGGTCCAGGGTTTACAGCTGGTTTTCCACTTGGCTGTTAAAAGAAGAAAGAAATCAAGAATACAAGAAAGACAGGTTAAGAAATATTTTTTCTACATAAATGAGCCATGACAAATTAAGGGATACTAACTCGTGATCTAGAACTGGAGCCAATCTGCGGGTACTTCAATATAGTCCAGTCAAATACATAATCAAACTGATACCCTGCAACAGTTTAGAAACCTAGATTAGGTTCTAAATTCTGGCAGAACTCCAAACTCACAACTGAATTTAGAATTCCAGCAACATATTTAGAATCATAAATAACAAGTGAACAATAGTTAAAAGCATCAAATATTCAGGGGCATGAGTAAACCTTCTCGAATAAACAAGTCACGGAATAGTCTCTTCAGGTATGAATAATCTGGTTTGTCTTCGAATCGCAGTGAGCGGCAATAATGAAAGTAAGATGTAAATTCTGAAGGATAGTTTTTGCAAAGGACCTGCAAAGTAACCATTAATACTTCATATCCTGCAAGCATGATGACCATTTAATACATTGATGAAGGCAAGCTATCTGTTACGTAATTCTTCAATTGTGATTGTATACAGTATGCAACAGTAAACAAGGCTTGGAGCAAGCAGCTTGCAAAAGAAAATGATGGTGTACCTCTACAGGAGTAAGCATCTTCTTTTCACTGATCTTGTCATATTTCTGTTTTTTAGTGCCAGCTTTCAAACCCTGCCATGGAAGGCTGAAACAAGGAAGTCACCAAAGAAAAAGGATCAAACATATATTCAGATTTAAAATAGGAGCGTAAAGCAAGTCAATTAAGTTCTTAACCTTCCCCTCAAAAAATACATAAGTACATAACCAAGAGATTCCAGATCATCTCTTCTGCTTTGCTCTGCAAGTAAGAATGACATAACAATAAGATCAAACCTAAAGCACAGTTAAATTTGAAAATGTTCAAGCAACATCCAACAGCCATCTTATAGTTATAATCAGTTTACTCACCAACTCCAAGATGGGTATTAACACTAGCATAGCGAGCCGTGCCTGTGAGATTCTTGTTTTCCCTGTAACAAAAACTTGAATATATTCATGAGACAATGGAAAGAGTATTGAAAAGTGGAGGAGAAAACATCATTATCATGCATGTACATCACAGAAAAGAGGTCCAACAAAATGGACGGTAACATGTGCAGATAAAAACAATGATAAATGGAGACAGTGAAAATTCCCAGGCAAATGGGCTTTAAGGCATAAAAATCATAAGCAAGAAAAGGATGCCTGAACCAACTCTACAAAAGCAAGCATCTTAGCACTAGCTTTTTTTTAGAACAAGATACCAAGCAGAAGATTTCCTGTGCAGAGCTTTATAGCGTCAATAAAAGAACCCATCTGAATATGCATGGACAACTAGGCTGTTTACCAGCAATAATAATGCTAGATTCAACTCATAACACCCTTTTTTCTGCACATTATTTTTCACCAAAAATTTCAAGCTTCCATTCACAGGTAATCTCATTGTGATAAATTGTAGCTGGAATTTTATGATCATAATTTTCATTCACAACTGATCAGACAAAGTATGCATAAATGGATTAGAAACGCAATAAACTATTCAAGTATGATTCCACTCGAAAGATGCATCGAACACTCAAAGTCTGTTCCAAGACCTCCATTTTTCTACTAAGAGGAAAAACAACAAAATGTTATCTCTTTCCTGACTCTTTTTATTTTTTTGAAATAGACTAAAACATGACAAGGTCCCAGCCTGCAAGGATATGAATCCTCACAAATTATTATGAAACTTCATAAATGAATCCTAGATAAGCATGAGCTTTGTAGTCCTGAATACTACATCATAACAGAACCATGGGTATGCAGATTAAGACATAAAATACTTCATGTTTGCTGCACCAGGCTATAGGTGAACATTTGAACAAAAAGCACGAGCTAGGAGGGAGAGTAAATTTGCATGATCAAACCAGCGGATCAATAATGGTAAAGATACAGGATGCAAGAACATAAGAGCTATAACACTTTTACCTATACGATATATGCTTGTGTGTTTGCAGATCCCTATACTTTTTTCCAAGGCCATAGTCAATGATGTAGACCTGTGTTTCAGAGGAGAATGTAGCAAGGAAACGATCAGCAAAACCTATCAGGGCATCTGAAGATATATTGCATAACAGATATAAGACCTAAGTTTTCACACGGCTTGGACATTCAGTACCACAGTGCAAGATTGAATACTGCATTTGTGAGTCAACCTCATGTGAGCTTTGTTAGATGACAAGTGCCACTTAAATAGAAAAGACCTCATTTCTCTCCAAGGTTCTCTATGCTTTACCCAACGAATTTCAAATCAAAACCTCAAAAATTACAAAAAAAGTTTTTCCCTGTTGAAATATTCACTCTGTTCCCGCAATTCTGAAAGAGTAAGTTCACACCATCACTATATCCAATTGTAAGACATACCTGATTTGCTTTGCGCCCTAAACCCATCAGAAAGTTGTCGGGCTTGATGTCACGGTGAAGAAAACCCCTCGAGTGCATATATTCAACTCTATTTATCTACATTATTAAATGATGAAAGAATGCTAAGTATAGAGCCTAATAGAATGCATGTCTTTCTTAATGATCAGTATATTGTTTAATGAGGCAGAGCTTTCTTGAAAACAGGCATACTTACTAATTGATCTGCAAGCATCAACACTGTTTTCAAAGATAATTTCCGATTGCAATAATTAAACAAGTCTTCAAGGCTTGGTCCAAGAAGGTCAATAACCATGACATTGTATTCACCCTCAACTCCAAACCATTTGAGATGAGGAATACCAGCTTCACGAGGAAAGAAAATAAATCAGTTGACTTTGGCTCAAGAGAAAAATAGACATATCAGCTACCAGCAGAAGAAAAGAAAATAGAAAGAAACCCACTTCCTCCTTGAAGTAGCATGTATAATTTTGATTCATAATGAAGCTGAGGGTGCTTGGTTTTCACAGATTCCTGGGGAAATCATAAGAATATGCATCAGCTACAAAATCAAAAGTGCACATTGCGCTATATTATATCATAAGAAAATATAAACATGAATCTACATGGATTTATATTAACAAAGAAGGCCAGAATTTCATATTAAACATCCACTAAAAAAAATTCCTGAGTAGGCTTGACATCACAGCATGCCTTTTCCCACAATAAGTACAGCATGCAAAGTCCCAAAGATCAAAAGCACACCAACTGCAAACTCACAACTCTTTCCAGTATATTTTGCTCACCATAACAGTACATAATCAAATGAAAAGAATAATTCTTCTATGCTTCTGATCATCACACAATAAACCTAAAGCATCACCAATGAGCAGCTTCCAACATCTAAAATACAGTATTTGATGTTTCCAACCAGTTCAAATAAACCTCAGTCCGATGCTAGTCATAGCAGGGTAAAAAGAATCAGCAACAAAAACAGAAAACTTGACAATTTTTTATTCAATCCCTGGGGTTTAACAAACATAGGATAGAGCAATATTTAGCATGTCACTGGGAGGGTCATTCAGTAACATAAACATAACAAAATAATTGAGGAAATCATTAACTAGCTATTAAGACAACTAGAGATGCCATCCACTTGAAAAACCAAAATCCATAAACTCTCTTAATTAAAAAAAAACTATCTAAATTTATCAGAACTAAAAGAACATCAAAGAAAAGAGAAATAAAAGCAAACTCCCTATCATCAACTATAAACGACCGCTTCTAACAGATGGAAACAAACATGGTCATCGGCCGTCCAGTATAACCAAACATGAAAGTCTAACAGTTATCCAGCAATACATGAATCAAGAAACAACAATCTATAAAACAAGATAGCATATAATTTCTAAGAAGGTAACACCTACCAACTTAACAGCCACTTCCTCTCCACTCTGTACATTAATACCTGCAAACAAACAAAGAGAAAAATAACAGAAACCCAACTAAAGACACCCAGATGAAAGAGTGGTCAAAACACTTTGAATGCTACTGAATAAACCCTAAACTTGCATACCTAAATAAAGTTCACCAAAGGATCCACTACCGATCTTCCGGCCAAGCTTAAACTTGCCACCAATCACATGATCCATGATCTAAAAATCTCAGACAAATATTATAATCCACCAAACAAATAAAGAAAAAACGAAAAAATAAGGCCCTTTATTTTTTAGTTCACAATCAAAATTCACCAACCGAAGTGACCTAAAACTCTCCCCTTGTTGAAAAACAAAACGACTCCCCGGATCACTAAATGACCACTCTCAATGATGCAATAAATCCCTCAAAATTGAAAAGAAAAAATATTTTTTTTGCAACCCAATCTACTTAGTAACCAAGTAAAGTAAGATGTTACTTAAAAATCTAAGAAAAACCCATTTATCAGTGAAGGGTTTTCGCTGAAAAGATATAGTGTACTGAAAAGAGAGAGACAAAAAGAGGTAGTGGATTTTTCTAAGGTTTTCAAAAGATCAGCGGGCAAAAAAGAAATTTTATTTCTTCTTTGGAGTGAGAAAGAAGAACAAGAGGGGGAATATGGAGTGACAACGATACGTGCGGCAAGAATTTGGGGGAGTTTAAAGGTGTGGTTTAAGGACAAAGATTGAGTTTTCTCGGGAAAATTTTGAGATTCTGGGAAGAGAACAATCTACCCCCTATACGACAGAGGGGAGTGAAAAATCAAAAAAGGTAGTTGAACAAAAAAAGAAAGAAAAAAAAGGATGATGGTGGAGGAATGGGATGGAAAAGTTTCAATGTATATTAGTATTTTCTTTTTATGGTTTTAGTTACTTCAAGTGTTTTTTTTATTGTTATAACAATTATTCTTTATTCTAAAATATATAAAAATATTTTTAGAATTAAAATATTTAAATAATATAAAAATATTAATTAAAAAAAATACTAGTAGTTGCTTTGTTGTTGTTTGGTAGTCACAAAAGGTAACGAGGACATTTTTGTTTGGTTGACAAGAAATTTCAAGGGAAAATGCATTTATGAATTTTCTTATTAACTATTTTTTATTATTTCAAGGCCTACTAGAAATTAGAAAGAAAAGGGAAAATAATTTATTATTCCTGCCCCTTGCTTTATTTACCAGCAAAATAATTGAGTGAGTGTTTTGCCTTGTCATTTTCCAAAAAGCTCTGCTATCGCCCTTTATCATATTATTTATTTATTTATTACTAGTCCTGGATCTCATCTATATTTGGATATAGGCATTCTCTTTTAAAATATTTTAAAAAATATTAGTTTTTATTTTATTTTAAATTTAAATTTATTTTTTTAGTGTTTTTAGATATTTTTATGTTTTCATATTATTTTAATACATTTATAAAAAAAACACTTTAAAATATAATTTTAATCATATTTATAAATAGAAATATAATTATTTTACAGGGTAAAAAAGAAATTTACATGCGCTTCAAAACATCTATTAGCTTCCATGATTAAAAAAATTAAGATAATATTTTGATTATTTTAAAAAAATTATTAAAAATACATAATTAAAATTTATTTGAATATTAAAGTAATAATAACAATAATAATAATAAAATAATAGAAAAGGACAAGATGAAAAGAACAGTGAGGCAAGGGTTTCAAACTCTCCCAAGGAATGATGAGGTTCTCCAATAACGTCTGTGTGCTCGTGAGAGTTTTTTTAAGCTGGAAATACAAAAAGGCTTCTCTGTCAAGCGGTGTAGCTTTCATTAGTTTACACTTTACATAGAGACCTGCAGTCGGTTACTGAATTGACCTATGAAATTGTTTTTAAATTTTTTTTTATTTATAAATATATTAAAATAATATTTTTAAATTTTTTAATATTATTACATGAAAATAATTTAAAAATATTAATTTTTTATTTAATAAAAAGAAATTCAAAAATATTATTGAAACAAAATATTAAAACACTCGCAATTTGTCCGTGGTTGGAACCTGATGTTGAGTAAAGGATTTGAACCCCCTTTTGCCAGCTTTCGACGCACCATTTCAGTCCAGCGATTCCTTCCATATTGGGCAGCTCGGCTACTTTATCATGCCAGCTTTACTGCATATTTCGGGACAGAATAGTTTAGGAACCCTATCTCTATCATGCCTGATGGAAGTTTGTTATTGGTCGATGTTTTGTTTTTTTTATAGATATAGAATATTTTGGTTTCAAAGTTTTTGAAGTTGTATTGTTTATATTTAATAAATTAATTATATATAAAAAATTAAAAGTAAAAAAATTAAATATAATTTTTATTTTTTATAAAATCAAAGTTTGACGTAATAATTTTATTTTTTTTATAATGTATATTTTTTTAATCTTTATTGTTTTAATTTTAATTCTTGTATTTTCAATATTTTGTTTTTTTAATTAGTACATTACCTTTTAGTCATTTCAGCCGAATCAAATCAAAATCTAGACCTGTGATCATGATCATTAAATGTTAATGATTCAAGTTTAATTGAAAATTAATGATAAAATGGAAAGGGAATGCTTTCCTCTTCTTTTCTCGACATCCAGTGTGAAGGGTGGTTGCTGGTTATCCTGCGACAGACCCCGCGCACCCTTTGCTTTCCTTAACAGGGCTTTTTTTTAGCTTCTGGGTAAAAGCTAATATTTGAGAATGGCCTAGAGTTTTGCATCATCCTCGCTAGCCACCAGAGATTCTTGATATTTGAGAATAGCCTTTTGAAATAGCCAATACAAGCCGCCATGTTGCAGAATAGCATTAGGCTTGTATCAAGTTCCGTGATAAAACCCAGCAAACTCAACATCAACAGCAACAGCGAGAGAGAAAAATCAACCAGACGATCAGGACCCAAATGGAAGTGCATGAACCACAAAATCAGCATTTAAAATCATCCTTGCAAATGAAACTGGGATATTCAAAATATGGGATTTACACGTTATAAAAGGCTGTGTCATTTTCAAAGGGGGCATAGCAACAGACATCGCTTCTACCATTTTTGCTTCAACAATTATGAGGATCAATAAAAAAACAGCAATAATGGTGTTCTTAGAAAAGTGGCCCAAGCAACAGACATGATGAAAACCAACTAGACGTTGAAAAAGGGAGGCTAATCATATTAAAAGAAATCTCAAATTCAATCACACGCTCCAATCTCAAACCATCCTTAAAAACAAAAGATAATTTTTTTAAAGTCCACGATCACGAATGATAATCACTTTCATAAAAGGCCACTATTCCTTCAGCCACACACAAGCATGAGAAAATGAATCAGTTAGCCACCGCTGACACAGGTTGAGCTGAACAAGTCTCAATCATCTTCTCTTTCTGGGGGTAGACCACAAGGCAAAAGCATTTTCTGCACCACGTTACAAAGAATTATTAGGTGACATCCCTAAGACATGTAATTAAGCAAGGAGGAGGGTCACAAAAGTTTCGTGACAATATCTTCATACAATCAAGATTCTCATATACAAAACAAAGCACATTATCAGTCACTGAACCATTTTCTAGTGATTGCCAAGATTAGCACATGAAGCAAATTATAGCTCAGAAACCTTCCAAGAACAATTGAACTAACAATAAACTTTTTGCATATCAAACTCCTCCAACTTTATAGAATGGCAGGTGAACCTTATATTTAGCATGATCTTCCCAACATTCCCCAGCATTTGCAAAGAGCTCATTCAAACTGTCACAACTTTGGTTACGTGCTTTTAACTGCAGATCCTAAGGATCATCATGCATGGATAACTGGGATATAAAAAAAGAATCCGGGACCAAGTGAAATAAAAGCATTAAAAGGGTCAACTAAGATCATCAAAGCTGAAGCAATGTTAAGGCATGCAAAAGAAACTAATCTTCAAAAACTGGATGGTTACTATCATGTAAAACTCATATAGCCAACCCAGAAAACTAGGAAAAGGCTTCACAAGTTGAGTTAATGCAGCAGCATATTGAAAGAAAACCCCTAAGGAATGCATTCCTGATAAGAGCACCTGATTCTCGCAAACATATGGGTTCCCCACTGCAGGGCTATTGGCATGTTTCCATGCAATGCCATGGATATAATGCGTCCCTGCGAAGTAATAATAGCACCACCAAGGCAACAACTACATGAAACTTTCCAACCCTTAAGTTTCATTAAAAAAACATTTCTTTTTCTTAAAAACCTATTCACCAGAACACTATTGCTAGTGCAGCGATAAATTTCTATCACAAAGAAAGGGGTTCCATTAAAAACAAATCTTCTTAAAAACCCATTGACCAGAACACTCTTGCTAGGGTAATCAATTGTTATCACAAAGAAAAACTAAATTGCATTTAAACGATCATGAAGATTATGCCTAATATCAACTTCCTTTGTCAGACACGGAATTAAAAAAAAAAAAAAGTGGATCAGTGAGCAGAAGAACATATAAAGAAAAGAAAGGAGGAGGTTATAAAGAAGAACCTGCATAAAATTGTAGCGTTCCCTTCCAATAGACTCATTCTCAGCTAAAGCAAAGTAAGCAAGCATGGGGTAGTGACCAATATATGATGCATAGCTGTCACGTTGAATATTCACTGCCCATTCGCTGCGTTAATTTACAAATTACAATCAATATATATACACACACACACACACATATAAATGCAACAAATTCTATATATTAATCAACAAAGAAAAAGAAATATCTCACAATCTGTATATATAAAATACCAACAAATTATATATATTAAAGTGATTAATAAAGAAAAACCTCACAATCTGTTTAAATCAGCGTGGCCAGTCCCAACATATTTGGCCTGGAGATGCTCCAGCTGTGAATTGATGTTAAATCTATCGCTGGCCTGCGTGACAATAATACATCCAACCGGAAGTGGTAATTAGGGTTTTGCAAAAGCAGGGTATATGATGGAGGGAGGACGAAGGAAAGAGAAATGAAGAAAGATTGACGTTACCTGCATCTTGGTTTACGCAACCACGATATCCTCTACCAGGAAGCTGCTACACAGTATCAACGGAGGAGAGAACTGATGATGAAGGCCCCTGTCTCTAGGAGTGTCTTCTAAACTGAGATTTACCCCAAAAAAAAACCCTTTTAATGTTTTCTTATATCAAAAATATTATTTAAATAAAAAATGTTTCAAGAAAACTTTGTGAACAGTTCATATTTCTATATATACAAAAATAAATTATAGCTTAGATTATTTTTGAAGTATTTTTATAAATATATTAAAATAATATATTTTTTATTTTTAAAAAAATATTTTCTATATAAAAATATTAAAAAATATATAAAACAAAATATTAAATCTTTAAAAAATATATATTAGCATGTAATTTGTTATCATATGTTATTTTTGCGCGGTACAGTCAAATAATGTTTTTTTATTAATATAAATATCTGAATTATATTACACATATTTAATTAATTTTATAAATTATAAAATTAATAATTATATAACACTCCATATAATATTATATCAGTAATTACATGACTTAAACCTAAAACTTATAACATTTGTCGAGCTATTAATGAAACTCAATAATTTTATTAATATTAAAAATAAATTCTAAAGCACTACATACATCGCTATAGTTACATCTATAAAATATAGTTTTTTGTGCATATTCTCGCGCACCAACCACTTTTTTTATCTATTAATAATTTGTTGTTTATAATTTTTTATTATTATTATTATTTTTCTGGTTATATATTGATTTCATAGATTTAATTTTTTTGTCAACTTCAATTTTAAATGTTAGATTTATTTGAGTGGGGTTCGTAGTTTTTTTAACGGCTTTCTATAATTTTATTTTTATATTATATTATAACTTAGGTTGTGGATTTAATAAATTAACTCGAGATAACTTAGATCAATTTTTTAGACTGTTTTTCTAATTTGTTAGACTTTTTTTCTAATTGTTTTTTTAGATTTTTTTTTTCTTGATTTCACCCTCCAACATTAGATTTGTTGAAAATAAAGCTTCGTAATTTTATGTATATGTTTTTTCATGAATTTCACATGTTGACTTAAGTTGAATTTAGTTTTTTCTTAAATTAAACATTTATATATCAACATCAAGTTAACTAGAAATCAAGGTTTATAATTGTTTTTTGTTTTGTTTTTTTCCATGAAATTTTCTTGACCTCATGATTTGGGTTGTTAGTTTTACAAGCTAACATTACTTTTTCTTTTTCTTTTTCAAATCTATCATTCAACATCAAGTTTATTAAAAAATAATTTTAATTTATTTTCTATATAATTATTACAACCCCGTGATAATGGTTAAATATTTGAAAGTTTAATTCAAGTTAATATAATATAATTACCTCTTAATATTTAAAAATAAGTGTTATCTAATATGTTTCCACATCCAAAATTGCAAAGCTCAGAATCGTATCCTTTAAAGTTCCGTCATGGAGCGAGGGAGGAAAAATCTTCTGTTCCTTTTCTCCATTTTTCACGGTATAAATGATGAACCATTATCAACTCAGCATTGGTCAGTTACAACTCACAAGAAACCCACAGTGCTGGTATTGTATAGCAAATTTCTCACAGTTTTGACAAAATGGGGGTAAAATAAATACACATCGATTTCAAAATAATATTTACAAGTATTAACAGTCTAACCAAACGAGCCACTGACTAACCTCAAACCACTCCATTTTGGGGCGCCGTGGCCCCTGAAACTTAGATTTCACAAGCACAAAATCCAGAAGCTATTCATCGAGAAAATGATCCTTCTTCAGTTTATCTTATTAACCATCTGATGTTAAAATGAGACCAGCTCTGCTTACTTGGGTTTACATGATTGCTCCGAAGCATCTAGTTTGGGAGGCAAGAGGCCTAGGAAGCTCCCTTTAACAGGTTGATTGGGAGCCTCGGCTGACTCATCTTCTGTTATATTATGAACCATCATAATAAGAAATAATACTAATAAAAAAGGGAATGCAGCCTGATCAGGCTACAGCAGTGCTCAATTTTTTCCTGTAGTGAAATATACATATATTATTCTAAGAACATGATAGCGTCAACTTGCATCATCTACAGGCGGTTTGGAAAGAAATCTCTATAAAAAAAAATAAGTGCCTGTGATACGAATGAAATTCTGGAACTCAAACAAGGATTTTGCACTTTGCTTAATTGAATGAGAGCTAAAAGACATCGACCCAATACCTTCAAGTGATACTAACCATTTCGCGCAAACCAAATTTCAGCACTCATAAATAAATAATAGTGTGATCTGTGTCGGTTAATAATGAACCCGAAAGAAATATCACCATAAGCATTAGAAACATTTTTTGGTTTTCAATTGGTATGAGATGAGAAATTTTGAAGTAGCATGTTAATGGGGTTAGGTTTTGAGAGTCGAGTGTCAAGGGCATAAAGAAAGTGTTTATGGTGTTTGGTAGTGAATAATATATTAAAAGTGTACATAGATCATAATAGTGGGACCCATGCTTAATAGCAGGTTTATAGATTCTATTGATGAGACCTACGTTTTAAAGTTGACGGATTTGATTAAAAAGGGCTGAAAAAAGACACGAAAGGGAGCGAGAATACCACTTTTGAGGAGTGGAACACTATTTTCCCATGCTTGGAGGGCAGCACTTCACCCCAAAAGTGGGATGAGGTATCACCCTCCATAACTCAACCTCTCAAAAATTGTGCGCAACAGGGTAAAAGGGGCCAGTAGCTTCTCACTCCCTTTCGGGCTTTCCCTTCTTATGAACAGTATCTTCATAAAAAAAATGGGAGAACTTCAAAATCAGTAAATTTATGGGAACTTTTACATATATATATATATAAACCACCTCCATTAATCAAAGTAAAGAATCAAACAAACTACATAGGTTAAGAAAGAGTAAGATCATGTGAACCTAATCTCAGAGCACATTTCAATTATGTTTGGCTTTCAATTATGTTTGGCTTGACATGGACTTTGTATTAGATTATCCCATCCATTCTAAAAAACCTACAATTATTTTTTTTCTTTTTAAAAAAAGCAACTTACCAAAAAGCGACTTGATGGAGGGCCTCTTAGATTTTGTGCTCTTCTTCTTTAATTCAGCTGCATAATGGATGATGACAAAGAGTCACCAACAAGGATCATGTGACAGCGGATGATTGCAAAAAAAAAAAAAAAAAAACTTGTGCTCATTACAAATACAATGGTAAAAATATGGGTAAACTTCCATATTGCACCTATAGCTTATATTTTCTCAATGATACCCTTCTATTTCCCAAAAAGTTCTAATTTCACCATTAACCACCAGAGAGCCTATCTTTTGATTTTGGTTCTAGATGTTTGTTTGTTTTTTTATAGGCTTTTGAGACTATTCATGACATACTATAACATATATAGTTCCTGTAGTGCATAAAAGTTATGGGTGATGCCTTCCAAACACTTCAATTATTAACCATCCCATTCCCTATCATGTGTGAGCAATATTTTTAAAAAACAGATTAAATATCCTGGATAATGTGGACAAAATACTAACTACGATAGTCGAATGGAGAGGATACATTGATACTTATAATTGATGAGGAGAAAAATTATACCAATTCCAGGTAACTGATGATCATTTACAATTTCAAAGTTCTTGTATGTATAGCCAACAAAGTTAATATCTTTAGATGAAAGCATCTGCAGAAAAGACAAAAAAAAAAAACATTTAATCAAAATATATAGAAGCCAGAAACATTATTTATCACCAATTAATTAAAAAAAAAATAGAATGAAAAGAAAAAATATTCTCTGGTAGAATACTAATCAAAATACCCCCAAAGTAACTCCATCTACTTAAAACATAATCAACATAATTTGCATGCACCAACCTTTCTCCATGGACCAGATTTTGCTGATGTTTGAATTTGGTCATCAGCCTACTCAAAGAATCACGTGAATGATAGAAAAGTTATCGAGACAAAATCTAAACAAGTGATTAAGATTTTTAGACCAATCAATCTACCTCTTCAAACTTCTCAAAATTTTGAGTATCTAACTCATCATTGACCTCAGGAATAAATGCAGCTTTCATTTGATATAATTTGTCCCACTCAATACCTTTAAACCATGGGTGAGCCTGAAAATAAAAGGTAAACAAATTAATTTTATCAATCTGCTAAAAGAGAAAGTAACCAAGGAATTTAGAACGGAACACCACGCTACACCTTTATTCCATCCACGCCTTTTGTGCCGAGCCTCTGGTCAACATTACATAAGAGTTTGCTAATAAGGTCTTTTGCCTCAGAAGATAGCTTTGCTTCTTCTGGAAACTTTAAATGATTTCTCCAATTAACTATCTGCAGAAAATGAAAACAGTGAAGCAACTAAGGGGGTGATGATATTGGAGACAAGGAATGGGATGAAATGCTCCAGCGGTTAACACTGAAAAAGGAAAAGAACTTAGAAGCCAGTGCTGACAATTAAAGGTTAGTTAGCATTTGGCGAAAATTTTGATAATTTACCAACTACAAAATCACAACTGAACTGAATAGCATGGTTTTGAGTCGGTAAAGAGATTAGAAAAAATAAAGAGTAAACATGTTGGCAAGGCTCATTTCATAATCAAGAAAGGCACAACCACAAGGTTACCTTCCTACAAGTTGACATGGGCTCGTCTGAGTAAAACGGCGGGTACCCCACAAGCATTTCATACATAATAGAACCAATGGACCACCTGGATGTAAAAAAACTAATTAACACCTGAATGGGTCTCGGAAAAGAAAATTAATAAGAACCATTTTCAGTATACCAACCAATCACATTCCATTCCATATCCTTTCTTCAACAAGACCTCCGGGGCAATGTAGTCAGGAGTTCCAACAGTAGAATAAGCCTGCAACATTACAGTATTGAAGGTTTAAACAACAGAAATCCCAGTGGAATTTCCACAGATACCCCAGTGGGAAGAGAAGTTTGACAGGAAAATGACAGGTTCAAATAATTATTAAAAACAGAGAGAAGGTTGATGATTATAAAGGAGATGAAAACATCCTCCTAAGAAACAAATGAAACCAAGAAAAAGAGGCTAAAATAACAGAGCTTTCAAGTCTCTCTACATATCCAATAAGAAAACCCCACCAAACAAATCCAAAGAACGGCACCATGAAGAAGCTAGGAAGAGTAATTTATCACTCTAAATAAATGCTTGCTGCCTGTAAATTATATGCGATATAATGAAACCAAACATTCAGCATAAAGCAGCAGTCGTGGCATCAACTACAACAACGCCCTGATTAATAATGTTAATCCCACAGAATGAAAGGTCATTCCACTACATGACAGCACAGAACTTACAAGCATCCTCCTGTTCCTCTGCCAATGCTGCAATTGCTCCTGTTGTGTACGTTTTGGTGCTGCCGGGCATCCATTACTTTGAAGAGCTCCACTAAGATTGTTTGCCACAGAAAAATCCTTTTCTTGGAGAATACTGCAATCTAACGGTTTACATAATCCAAAATCTGATAATTTCATGTGACCATTTCTATCAAGTAGCAAGTTGTCAGGCTTGATATCTCTGCAACATGGAAACACTGAAAAGATAAGTTCTTTATTACAGTATCAGAAGCACATGGTAAAGAAAGCACATCAACAGTTCATGACAAAAATATTGATTTACCTATGAATATAATTATGTCTATGGATAGACTCAATAGCCAGGACAGTTTCCCCGACATAAAACCTGGCCTCATCTTCAGTTAGCGTGTCCTTGCGCATCAATAAAGTCATCATATCTCCACCAGGTAGATACTCCATGATCAGATACAAATACTCTTCATCTTGGAAAGAACAATACAGTTTGACAATGCAATTGCTATCAACCTCAGCAAGTAGATTCCTTTCTGCTTTCACATGTTCAACCTGAACATTTTAGATCCGAACTGGAAATAAGCATAATGAAAAAGAAATCCAATAAAATTGTCAGGCAGGCTTAACAAAATCACATACCTGTCCTCTGCGAAGCATCTCTGATTTCTTAAGCTTTTTCATAGCATACACATGACCTGTTGACTTTTCTCTACAGATTCTAACCTGCAATCTCAAAAGGAGAAGTGCAAAAAACAAATCACTAAATAATTAATGAATTGGTTAAAAGAGCACCACCACTATAAACACTCAAATATAAATTTCAAGAAAGAGATCCTGGCTATCAAATAGAGATGCAACATATAAATGCAGAAACATTTTAGTTAGAATGTCTGTGTTTCTTCTTGCTATATGCTAGAATGTAGCAGGAAGAAAATACCGACAAGGTCTGTCGAGCTGGAGTAGAAAATGAAAAGGACATACTCACCTCTCCAAATGCACCCTTGCCTATCATTGTCAATGGCTCAAAATCATCAGCACCCATTTTATGCCTTTGAAGGCGCATGTATTCAGTTTCCTTCTTCTCTAAATACTTAAGTAAGTTATTCTGTTCTTCCTCAGAGACCTCAGCATCAGCTAACTTCTTCTCCAGTACATTACGTCTGCAAGAAATCATAAACACCAAAAAAACATCACTATCAATTTACTAAGAGTGAAAAGATCTCATGAGTGAGATGGTCTTTCAGAAAAAATGGCGAGTCATATTCATTCGATGACCACTCTGAAAAGAAACAGAAAACTTTCCATGCAACTTTGAGCTGAAATAATAAATCAGTGTTAGCATCTAATGGTCACGATGAATGCAATGCTCATGAACTCACACAGTACACATGCAAGAATAAGAATCAATCATACTGTTAGCATCCATATCGATTTCAAAGAGGGCACCAGAAAGCCATCAGATTCATGATGTATACTTTCACCCCATTAAAATTCTACCCTATCCCCATGCATACTCATCTGTCATGTTGCTTCCATGAACGCCATAAAAGTTGTAGTAAAAGGAATTTTAAGCAAATAAATTGCTTTGCATTTAAAGATCCGTATTTTACAATCAAGCAACAAATAGCCAGAGAGTTAAGACATCCCACCCAAAATAAATTTCAAAACAGAATATAGGAATGAACATTATAGGGCATGTTATCCATCTTCAAAACTTCAGTTTGAGAATTAATCATCATTAAACACTGCTTTCATCGATGAGCAAACTGTTTAGGGAATAAGGATAATATCAAATAAGTGTTTCTGGTGAACAAAAGTATCAATATAGCATTTTACGATTTACCAACAGGTAAAATGACTGCACCCTAACCACATCAGATGAGTATATTAACCACCTTCATTGATAAGATCAGACATTGGAGACTTTGAGGACAATTTGACTATGTGGGCCAAAGAATAATTCATACGGCTGGGCCTTAGCTAGGGTGAGTGATCTTCTAGATAAATTGGGTCTGTCATCACATAAAAAGCCACAGAGTCTACCTCCAAAAACTTGATAAACCAGTACTAAGACTCGCCAAACCATCCATGTCAAATTCATTATCTTGTTTTCTTTCTTTCTTTATTTTTTATAAAACAAGAAGACCAGAGTATCCAATCATTGTTTTTCATAATTAAATTAGAAGTCGCCAGAACAATCAGCAAGAACATGCATTTGCTATTATCTAGAAGTTATAAACAAAATAAACCCTTAAGTGGCACCAAAGAAAAAAGAAAGGGTAACGTACTATACTGGGAAAAATTAAAATAGAAACCAGAGGATAATCAGCCAGTTATTTTAAGAGATGGTGGGGGGTTGTGACAGTGACTAGTTGAATAATGGAGCATCCTATAAAAAAAAAAATCCAACCACCTGAGAAATTCAAACAGTTAAGCCAGAAGATGAAGTACGAATATTATCAGGAAAATGATTTTACCAGAACATAATTGCTATGATAAGATGCATTAAATCATACCGCTCCTTCCTCTCTTGCAGGTCCTTCATTTGCTTCTTATAATGGTTCTCAATATACTGCTTTGCAGCGGCAACCTTCTGCTTTGTTACATTTGATGGTGCTTCTTCACTGTTTGGGGCTTTTGATCCCTCTTTCTCATTGCCTGCAGTATCTTTCTTTTTCGCAGACTTCAACTTATCCTTTGACTTTAACCTGTTGAACCAACACCCTGTAGGCTCCATATGCACTTGACAATTATTTCAAATTTCGTGGGAGACAGGGCCTTCTTGTCACAACACTGAACTCTTAAATATATGCATTTGATTTCATAAGTTACTGAATATGCACCCTTTGGCTTAGGCACTCATTTGGCTGATAAAGCAGATTCTTATGCGCCACTCATTACCAAGGAGTTCAAGAATTTCCTCTGTATTAAAAAGACAAACAACTTGAATTAGCTTAGCATAATCATCATTGCATTCTCCTCAGACTTGTCTCCAAGCAAATGCAAGAAATCAGCATACATTTAAAAACTTTAGACAAGTAACAGAATATCAAACCTCTCAAGAATCATAATTTCAAAAACATAAGATGTCTGTCTCATCAATGCAATTTCTGCATTGTTTATTTTGTTTTTCGAAATCAGTACAGATTGTTCCTTGATTTCATTAATAAGCCAACCCCGTAGTTCTAAACCTTAAAAATCAAAGCAGGAAACTATTGAGCACAAATGCAGCCTCCCTCAACAACTTGACAAGACTCAACTCGAACACTTAATTACAAGCCAATTCTCAAATTAGCAATCTATCTACAGCTCCTAACACTAACAATTATTCGATCAGTCTAATTCATAAATACCAATCAGCTTGAGTTGCTTCACTGATTCAAAATATTTATTGCCAGTCTCTTTCTAAAATTTTCTCACCAAACAAAGCAGAAAATCATAAATAAAAAAAAGACATTGTTATTTACTAATTCAGAAAATGAAAATACAAATAAACAAACACATTTGATTAGACGTCATACTAAATTTACTCATTCTTCCACAAAACAACAAACTCCAGATCCTAATCACGCAAGCCCCCCGCCTACATTTTCCGTAAACAAAAAGAAATTCAGAACTAAAAAGTTCGAAACCAGACAAATCCTAATTTAAAAGAGTTTTAAAAAAATCAATAAGGAAATAAAATCCAAAATCTCAGACAAGAATCACTGGTGTTTCCGACATTATCTTACTATCCACACATAAATTCAAATCCTCAAACTCGTAACAGCAAAATTAACTTCTCAACAAAAATAAAATAATAAATTCCGATTAAATAAACAAGACGGAAACAAATTAGAGAAAGAGCGAGTACCGTAAGGTAAGAATTGAAGGAGTAAGACTAAAGAAAGATAGGAAGCGGAAATGTCGGAGAAGAGAAGAGTGAAGAAGAGAAGCACAGTCTGTCTTCATGATTTTGATGACCCATTCGGTTTGTGTTGAAACTTTAAGCGCGCGCTCTGTCTCTCTCTCTCGATTTTTTTTCTTTTCTTTTCCTTCGCTTTTCTATTTCTATCAAATTATCTGCGCATCAAACACACTTCTTTTTCGAGTTCTTTTTTTTCACTCTCAACCAAACTGTGCGTTTTTCTTTCCTTTTTTCTCCCCTGTTCTTAACGTTCAGTTATTTCCATCATACTTACTGTGAGAGTAACTGATGAAAACGTGTTGGTTGCGAGCTGTTTGTTATTCAATAGCATGTTTGTTATTTTATTTTTAAAAAATATTTTTTAAAAGATATATTTTTTTTATATTTTATTTGTCTCAAATTAAATTTTTTAGTATTTTAAAATTATTTTATTGTATTAATATTAAAAACAACTTAACAAATATATTATTTTAATTATTTTTAAATTAAAAACATTTTAAAAAACAACTTAACCTGCATTCTCAAACACCATCCCATAACAAACGCATTCTAGCAATCTAACGATAATTATAACTGGATTATTATTATTATTATTATTATTATTATTATTATATGTAATTATATATGTGACACATTAAAAGCGGAGGACAAAAGGATTTGTTTGGGGTTAAATTTCTAAAGATATTTATTTTTATTTATTAATGACTTCGTGTCTTTTGGAAGTGTGATTATTATTGTTTTTTAAAGTGTTTTTATTTAAAAATATATTCAAATAATATTTTTTTTATTTTATAAAATTATTTTTTATATCATCACATCAAAATGATTTAAAACCACCAAAAATTTTAAATTTAAAATAAAAAAAAAATCATAAAAACTCTCAAACACCCCTTAAATCTTGTTCCCTAACCTTTTTTTTAACCATGGTTGTTATATAATAAATAGCTAGGCAAAATAGCCATCAAGAATTGTTGAGCTATCTTTTAATCTACAATATATGACGAACCACAGAGTACTGGGCTCCAATGCCCATTAATTCAGACATGAGCAAAAGATAAAGGTTTTCCTTACGTATCAAAACCCTTGAATAGACTCTTAACTATTTAATTTCATGTATCCATGTCTCTATTTGTCAAGATACTCTCACAACCATTATATATAATAAACTATAAAATCATAATAATATCAAATAGTAAGAAAAAAACTGTTCAAATAGACAATTAAAAATAATATGATATATATGTATATAAATAAAATAAAAAAACTCTAAATTTTCAACAACCAGGACTGAGGGCATTTCTGAATTTTTCAAAGGATATGGATGATATTTCTGAATTTATACATATTAAAACAATGATATTGGCCTCACTGGATGACAAAACCCGCTGCCTGGAACAAGAGGTAGTGCAGTACTTTCACCCCCGGTTTTTTCATAGATATCGTTGGGTCCAAGGATGTATGGGTAATTGACAATTTTTTATTATTTCTTTTTCTTGAAACACTGCAGACGCTTCGTATAGTTGTATGGACGCACTTGTAGTATTCCGTTTGCACGTGTCTTTCAGGCAACGTGTGCGGTGTCCTCCATCAGTGAAAAGTGGGTATTCGGCATGTCATTTGGTTGGCCACCATGTCCTTTGACTCCACCCTTGATGCGTGTGCTTCAAATGTGACCGTGTAATCGCTACTGAAAAGTTTTTCTTTCCCTCCCCTTTTCTCTCTACTTGTCAGAAAATAAGGTACAGTCCTTCATATTTGTATCAATTTAATTTCAATCCCTGATCTTTTGATTTTATTTTTATTATTGATTTTTCAATGGCAATTTTTATTTTTTCAATTATGCTCTTCAGTTAAAATTGATTATATACGATAAGTTTCATTTATATCCTTCATCTTTTGATTTTTGGTTTGTTTTTTGTTCCCTTGATAATTTCGATATGCAAATTTGAATAAGTTTTAATTTTGTCCCCAAATTGAAATTGGTCATATATGCTACTTTTCATTTCGGTACCTATTCTTTTAATTTGTTCAACAATTGTATTTTGTTGATTTTTTAAAATTCCTTTATTGCTTTTTGGTCCTGAAGTTTTGGTTTGTTTCATTTTTATCCTTCAATTTAAATTAATTATATATTTTATTTTGACACTTATTCTTTTAATTTTTTTTTGTATTAATTTCTTTGTTTTTTTGTTCTTCTTGGTCAGTGTTTATTTTTTTGTCTATATTTATGCATTTGTATTTTTAGATTTTGTTTTTATTTTTTGTTATTTTATTTTTTTTCGAGGTTTTATTTTTATTACGTTCCATTTTGAAATTTTAATTTATGTTAGTTATACAAAATTTATTTTTAAAAATTCTTTTATTGTTTTTCGGTCCCAAGATTTTTGATTTATTGCAGTTTTGTCTTTCAATTTGAATTAATTATAATATTATTTTTTATTTTGGCACTTATTCTTTTAATTTTTTATTCAGTATTGATTCTTTTCTTTTTTTATCTTTCTTAGAAAATGTTTATTTTTTTTGTCCATATTCATTT
Organism: Salix dunnii; assembly: GCA_015731905.1. Taxonomy (NCBI): domain Eukaryota; kingdom Viridiplantae; phylum Streptophyta; class Magnoliopsida; order Malpighiales; family Salicaceae; genus Salix; species Salix dunnii. Next base: position 3,248,063 of record CM027668.1, on the reverse strand, counting down.
ATTTATACTTTTGGTTTTTGTTTTGATTTTTTATTGGGGTTTTATTTTTACTTGGTTTAATTCTGAAATTTTAATTTATGTTGGTGATCATTTTAAAATTAATATTGCTTCTTATTCTTTTAATTTTTTATTTAATATTGATTCATTTCTTTTTTTTTCGATCTTTCTTAGACAATGTTTATTTTTTGTCCATATCCATTCATTTATACTTTTGATTTTTTGTTTTGATTTTTTATCATTTTATTTTTTATTGAAGTTTTATTTTTATTCGGTTCAATTCTGAAATTTTAATTTATGTTAGTGATCATTTTAAAATTAATATCGCTTCACTTTTCTCTTTGTTCTTTTTTTTTGTTTCCTGTTATTTTTATCTGATTTTTGGATTAAATGATTTTATGATTTTATTGTTTACACAATAATAGTGATTATTTTTTTACTGTTTTTTTGACAAAATATTTTATTTTTTTTTCAATTTTTGGGGGCAATTTAATGATTGTCATTGTTTATACAGTAATGTTGATAATAATTTTAATTGTTATGACAATGACAATGATAGTAATCTGTGGATGAATTTTCAATTTATATTTTCTACTTTTTGGAGATAAAAAATTAACTACTTGTTTTTGTTATTTGATTAATGCAGATTATTTTATAATTTATATTTTATTTGTTGTGTTTAATTTAAATTGAATTATAAAATAAACTAATTTTAATACAATATTTTTTATAATTTAGATATCCAAATCTTCTTATTTTTTTCTAATGATGATGATAATTTTATAGCGATTATTTCATTAAAACTTACTAAACAAATAAATTTATATCCATTTAAAATTCATATATTTTATAGAAAATTTGCACTTCACATGATTTTTACATAGTTTTGCCCAAATTTATATTATAATAAAAAATATTCACATAAAATTAATATTTTTTTGCATTGAAAAATATATAATTCCGGCTGTGATGAAGCGCGGGTAACATGACTAGTATATATATATATATATATATATAATATCTACTCCAGTTAATTATGTGTAGTATAATATGTAATCTTTTCAATATTAAAATAATATGAAATATTTTTATGCCAGCCCATAATGTTTGTGGTACTCTAGAGTATAGACTTACCAAATCAACGAGTCCCAATTAAGTCAACCTTTTATGTTATGAGTTTATATCATTCATTTACAAAAATTGCTCCCGAGCTTATTTGTCACGACCTAAAATCTGTATCTACAGTGGAGTTCAAGCAACAAAACTAGTTAGCTGGTAATAAACCAAGCTCTCCCACCGTTCACGCTTCCTTCTCACAAATAGCGACCACCACATGATTCGAATGAAATTAATGATTTGTTGTCTAAAAAAACATGTTTATATATATATATATATATAGTCAATTTATAAAGTTAAGTGAAACCAATGCTTTATATTTTTGCTTAAATTAAAATTGCCGTTTAAGATTTTAGCAGTTGCTGGTTGATTTTGCGGTTTGATTATATTTTCATTTTTTTTCAAGTTTTTAAATTGTTTGGATGTCATTATATTTAAAAAATTAAAAAATATTTGATGAATTTATAAATAAATAAATAATTTTTACCGCACTTCCCGCAATGAACATTGAATGCTACGAAAAATACAGCAAAAATAATGGCGCTACTGACAGGCAAAGCCTATGATGAATGATCGATAGCTCGCTAATAATGCTTAACGGGCACCCACTTGCGATGCTTATTATTACTTTATAGTACTCTGTGATGGTGGAGCCGAGAAAGTTGACTTCTGCAGCACATTTCTCCTTTGAAGACTTGATTTTAAATCCGCCATCGCAGGATCTAAACTTACCAAACATGTCGATTCTTCTTTATTAAGCTAACATGGCGGCTTCTTAAAACACTCCACAGATTTTGCAGGTGTCGCAGCAGTGTCTATGTTGATAGGCATGGCCCCCAAATCCCTTCTTCTATGAACCCAGCAACAAGGGCAGGAGGGTGGTTTCCCTGCAAGCAGGGTAGCATGGGGAGCCATTTTTAAAGACATCTGGATAGGCATCAGTTCAAAATAAAGAGGAAACGTTACTGGATCTGATTTATCAAACTTGTCCACAAGTACATCATTATCAGGCCTCATAAAGACGCTATTGGGTGCCAGCTTGTGGGGTGAAAAAGCTTTTCTGCTCGTTAAAATGAACACTCCCTGGACAGCTATGCTTTGACCTAACTTGTTTATGGACAAATAAGATTAAAGAATATATATTTGATTGACGGATAGTTAGCTTAACCTGATAAATTGCTTGGCATATGTAATAGTGCTTTGTTGATCAGAAAAGCAAGAAAAAGCAGCAAGTGGCAAGGATTCTAAGCACAAAACATCCATCGATGCCAAATTAGGTTGCAAGTTCTTAACGCAACTTGTCGTATGCCACAAGAAAACCCGCCCCACCGTTCATCCTCATGCGAATACACACACACACACAGATATATATACTCGCACTGTCTAAATGTCTTGACAGCAGTTCTCTTGAAACCACCTTTTCCAGGACGAGATGGCAAGATTTCCTGGAATAGTTTAGGAATCTCGAATATTATGCACACAAATTTTTAGCCATAAAAAACCCAATCGATGAAGTTACAATATGATTGTATTTTTTTTGAGACATAAAATTATATCCACTTGAATGCGATGTTTGACTAAATTAAGGCATTTGTCTTTGCTTTTAGCACAAGACAGTTGCTAAGCCACCGTGTTCTCGTTCCAGGAAACAAGAGAAGGGGCTGGATAAACAAGCTACAATAAGATGGTTTCGATTCGGGGTATTCTGAGTACCGAAACACCGAGTACCGAGAAGGAAAATTCAAGTAAAAAACCATGATAGATGTTGGCATAGACGTGGTGTGGATGCTTATAGGTAAAGGCCGGGGAAGGAACCGTGGCCATGGGGAACCGCCAAAGTGATTTTATTGTACGTGTGGCAAAGATCGTGCCTCGCTTGAGCAATTCTCTATTTTTCTTTTTTATGTCTGATTATTTGTTTTTCTATATTAAAGAGTTTTTTAATAAAAACAAATTTGCAAGCACATTAATTTTGCAAGTGTAGTCATATCATTTTTATTCTGCGGAAATGAAAAATTATTTTAAAAAATAATAAAAAATATATTTAAAAAAAATAAAACATATTTTAATATATTTTCAAGCGAAAATCACTATAAAAAATAATTATTACCACACTTTTAAATACTTTTAAAAATTGATTAAAATAATTTTTTTTTAAATTGGTTGTGATATATCTTAATAATTCAAAAAGAAAAATATTAATTTTAAAAAGAAAAAAAATACAACTTAATCAACCTTTATTTGAACCGCAATCTAAAACAAAGGCTTGGAACTATTTTGCGACCTTAGTATTTTGCTAAAAAAAATTTATTTTATTTAAAATTATTTTTTATATTTTTTTAATATATAAATGCCAAAGTATTTTTTATAAAAATAAATATTATTTTTATATAAAAAATAATTATCACCACATGAACGCTATTACTTCTCTTTAATGAAATATATGTTTGATTAATGTTACAAAATTTAACGCTAACAAAAACTTCTAATTTGAATCAGGTTGAAGTTGTTTTAAATTTTTTTTTTTGGTTTGTAAATATAAATATTTTTTTATTTTTTAAAAATTATTTAATCATTGGATACCAATTTGTGCTGTGAAGCTGATGTGTTTAGGGGTGTTTGAGAGTTTGATTGTGGTTGTTTTTGAAAATATTTTTAATTTAAAAATATATAAAAATAATATTTTTTATTTTTTTAAAATTATTTTTGACATTAATACATCAAAATATATAAAAATATCAAAAAAATTTCATTTAAAATAAAATCAAAATCAAAATTTTAACAAACATCAATTATACCGCAATGCTATACGGGGCCTTAATTTGCTTAGACTTTACTGTCCACTCGCGAGAGTTGATGTGATGATTGACGAGTTGGGAATTTCAAAGGTAATTATTATACAGTGAGTAAAAAATTTAATGAGGTTTTGAACTCTTTCGAGAGAGCATTCAGCTCATGTTGCCTTTCGAGTAAAAAGGCCGGAACCTTCGACAAGATTAAAAACTTCTCGGGTTTAAGAACCATCGGAATGAGATCGAAACAACAATTGCAAACGTACAAGTGATCTTAGTTTTACCAAAGCCCCTTCTTTTACGTAGGACTGTTTTTACACGTGGGTTTAATATTGTTTTCTATATTAAATAATACACGTGTTTCTTATTTTTTAAATTATACTTTTATTTAAAAAGGATATAATTTCAAAAATTCATTAAAAAAAACAATTTCATCTTCAAAAACAAACATTATATAAAAGTGACTAGTGGAACCCACTGCTCTCCAGAGTCCAGTCAGTTCAAGTTTACACGGAGTGCAGTGCACTGCAACCCACACTTTGCACGTGCTCACCAGTCATGTCACAATGTCCCTCTAGGACTAACAGGTTGGGACGGGACCCATGGTTCCCCTCTTCATCCGGTCAATCACATGATCCTATGCTGATCTTTGGCCATGTGGTTTCATTATTCACGTTTCGTTAGAAATTAGTTTTTTTTCCCATTAGTAGAAATTATTTTTTATTTATAATTATATCAAATAATATATATTCAATTTAAAAAAATAAAAAAATGTTCAGATTGTCATGTCAAACAAAGCATTACTGGATGAACCACCCAGTGATCCAGCACCCCGTTTTCAGCAAGTGATCAGCTCAAATGATTCTTAACGAAATTCTTTCAAGTTTTAACAATAATCTCGTGGCTAGATCTATACTCCATGAGATTCTAAGGTTATTTTTAGTTTTTTTCCTAGTTACGTGCACGTAAAGGATTCAGTTCCCCAATCTTTTTATGTTATTAACTAGTTTTACAAGCTCCCACCACGATCCAAAAATCATTTGTAATTGTTATTAAACTTGATTTATTATATCAATTTAAAAATCTTGAAAAATAACCCAAGTGACTAATAAAAAAAAAAAAAGATGATGAGATTGAGAGAAAAAATGAAATTAAAGAAAAAAACTTATCAATCCATCTTGTTGCCTAGCTTAGGCTAAAAAATAAAGCTCATGAGAGTTGCTTTGATGTGAAGGGGGTGTTTGGGAATGTAATTTCTGTTGTTTTTCAAAGTGCTTTTCGTGCTGAAATACATCAAAATGATCTAAAAATACCAAAACATATTTATTTAAAATGAAAAAAAAAGGGCATAAGCAGCCAAACACGGGTTTGGCCGCAATGCCAAACATGCACGGATTCGTCGATCTAATTAATCAAAAAATAATTTAATTTATCAATAAAAAAAATACAAGGATAAAATTAAAAAGAAAAAAAAATTGACAACAAAAATCCTGGGCTAATTTCTTGCCTAGCTTGGGTTAAAATTAAATAGTGTATAAATTATCCGTACAGAATTCAGCCAACTTTTTACCTGATTGAGCTCCAGGTAAGTTTTAAGTCTAAAATAACATAAACTAGACTTGGTTATCTGCGCGTATTAGATTATTTTTATAAAATAAAAAATATATGTTGTTAATGTATTTTTTTAAAACAATAATTATCAATTAAAATAGAATACAACACTTTTTAAAATATTAAAACAATAACATACACAAATATGACATTCTTTATCTTTATACACGGTGACAAATCAAATTTACTTGAGTGAGTCTCAAAAATATGTGATTTAAGTTATTAGATAATAATAATAATAATAATAATAATAATAATAATAATTATGGAGCTCAATTCCTAAACAATCTAATAATAAATAACAAAGTTTTTATAAAAATCTATATATAATAAATAAAAAATAGCAAACTTTGATTCCAAAACAATCTAATATATATATATATATATATATATATATATATATATATATATTGAAAAATACTTGAGTAAATTAGACGTGCTTTTCAAACCCATAATTCGACTCGTAAAAGTAAGATTATGTAATATAAAGCAAATAAAAAAAATAAAAATATCAATTTGTGGCCAATCAAATACTCAGGATTGGACAAGTAAGACAATTATTTAAAAATAAATAAATAAATCGGGTCATTATGATAAACATTTGAACCCATTTATGAGATCAATATCACCCCATGAAAAAGGATAAAAATAAATAACAAACTCTATCTCCAATAAATAAAATATTAAAAAATAAAATAATAAAAGCAATAGTTAAAATAACAAGAATTGTTTATATATATAATTGAAATGATCAAGGTGAGAGGAAAGGAATGCATCACCCGTGGTGGCAGAGGATGCCGAGTGCCGTCCAAGTGCAGCTGCGTCTGCTACACACTAACCATTTATTTCCATCCAAGCAAACTATAAGTTGCAGTTCAAAATCAATTAATTACATAAATAAAAAGAAAAAGAAAAATAATATCACGCCACCACATAGTTTAAATTTAACACAATTTTTAAGATTTTAATTTTAATTTATATTTTACGAGGAATCGAGTGAAAATAAAATAAGTTTTTACCAACAATTTAAGAATATTTTTTTCTATTCATTTGGTCACAATCTACCGAAGTAACCCGTTGAAGACACAATCCACAAAAGGAATTAAGACAAGGTACCCAGGGCCCAAGTAAGGCCCAGAATATAAACAGCCCAATTCCATAAATCGAGGGGGGAGGAGAGGGAGGCCCCCACCAAGCTGCTATTCACCCACCGCCGTCGTCCATGCTCACCTGACTCGCTCTTACAGATGGAAGTAAAAACCGATAAGTCTCCATAATGGGGCGCAACCGCCACGACTGAGGGCTTATGAGGAGAGCAGACCCCTTTTCTCGAGCACAGGTATCTATCTACACCATGGAAAGCACCAACATATCCCAGCACAAAAAATACAAGTTCCAACATCTCTCAACTTGTACTCTAAAAATGCCGAATCTCCACATTTTTCTAGACTTGTCGATTGGAAAACCCCGTAAATGGAGGTCAGTTACTTTCTCCCTTGACGATCAAGAACCTTCATGAGAGGTAGACCTAGATATCATTTCGTCTGGAGGCCACCCCTTAATCAATAGGACAATAAGAGAACAGGGAGGACTTGGCATCGGAGGGGAGAGAGATGGAAACCTTGCTAAAAATATAAACCTAACCACCTGAACGATGACGAGTTAGAGTGTAGTGATTTTTCAAACGAAAGAGTGTTCATTCAGTGCTGTTGAATTAAATTTATAACGCGTTGATACCGAAAAAATATAAAAAATATATTATTTTAATATATTTTTAAATAAAAACACTGTTAAACTCTATTTTAATATAATTTTTTAAAAAAACAACGCATTCTTAACCTCAGTAAATTAAATTTGCTTTTAAAAGTATTTTTATTAAAATATATATTAAAATAATATTTTTTAAAATTATTTTTATATGAAAATAATATAAAAATATTAAAAATTTTAATTTACAATTTTTTAAAAAAATATTAATATCAACACTGTTGTAACCACGTGTATAGTTAGTGGCACTCACTCCTTCACTGTTTATGAAGTCACCCATCCTCGATATTGGTCGATGGAAAAGGAATCCATATTTTGCAATAAGATACACAAAGCAATCCATAGACCACCTAGCTCAGCTCGGCTAGCTAGCTAGCTTAGGTCAGATTCACGGTGAGTTAAAGGTCAGATGTGATGCATCCATGCCTAACTTTGATAAATGCTTTATGGACAGAGTGAGTTGGCTTGTCAATTTCTGCGAGTTCAGATCGGCATAACTTGCAGTAAAGCCAACTGGGTCAGCATGCATTAGAAACACACTGATGGTTAAGGAACAGCAGACTGATATCAGAATATCCGAATTCTCATAGCCCCCTGAATTTTAAGTGTGTGTGAAGTGTAATTTGGTAAGAAAATAATAATAATAATCAGAAAAACATATTCATGTCAGAGGGTAATCTCAGATTACGAAAACAGAGCCAAATCTCTGCCACATACGAGCTTATTTGACGACAAACTTGACCATTAAATATTTATGATTGTGGATTGATCCGAGCGGGATCGTGTTATCTACAGCCATGATAGTTTATCATAAACCAGCCCTCTAAAAATGGTATCTTTTCTTTTCTTTTTCTCCAGGACATGAAAACACTACACGATTCTGATCTTATTAACCCCAGCTGGTAACAGAAGCAATCCAGACCTCCATTTAATCACTGTTAATCTCTGCAGAAACCAATCTACTCACTACGAATCTACCCAGGGGATGATGTTTGAAACATAATATGATGAGATAATTCTAGAATTTGTGAAATAAATAAAATTAACTATATCTGGCAAAATTAAGCCCTCACTGCATTCCAAAGCAACCGCTACTCTATACCAGCAAAAGCAAGGGGCAAAGTTCTTGTGAAATTGTTGCCTAAATCCTTGAAGACTGCTTGCTATCTACATATTTTTACATGATAATGATGGTTTTCAAATTCCTCCGGCCAGTCTAGTCCCCGGATGCATTCATGCAAACTCAGGCCCGTCCCCCAAAACTTGGATTTTTTATTTATTTGAAACTATTTTTTAAATGTTTTTGATGATTTCTGAGAAAAAACCACTTGGAAGAACAGGCCCTATCACACTATAAACAGTCCCTGAATGGGATTCATGTTGATCAAAACCCATGTACACAAACGTGAAATCGTTAGTTTATACTAGATGGAGCTGATTAAAGCCTGAGGTCAAGATAAAAAAAAAACGAGGAAAATTACTATACATGACTTGGTGATAGCAAAATCTAAAATAATAATAGCCCTAAAAACACTCAAGTTTCAAACATTTGCCTGTCCATCAACAAAGATAGCTCATTATTTAACATATTTAATGTGCAAGAACTTCTTTTTCACCTAACATTATCACTAACGCCAATGTCTGGCTCAAATAATAATGCACCTCCTATATATATAACTAAGTTTGATTTGATATATAATACTATAAAATAGGCACACAGCATAATTAAGCATGCTTTGTCAACAACGGATATACATTTTCATGGCATCTTACCAGTATTAATTTAATCAACTGCTTAAGCATCTTATCCTTAAACTTGTCTCTTGATTGGATATGAGAAAATCTCCATGCAACCTAGATCCAGGGACTAGAAACCTACCTGCATCAAATCCTCGTGCCGATTTACATATCAGTTTTTAGCAAAAACATTTTGAAGGGTTTTATGGAAACATCTAGGGCATTTAAGAGAGTAAATTTTATCAGTGCTAGTCTTAAAACTCTAACCAGAAAATCAAAGGAATCGAATATTTCCTATTACTTGACCTGCTCCTTGAAGTTCTACATGGAAAATATCATGAATAGAGGTCCTGTTAGAGTCCAGAAATCTAGCTACCACATCTACTGAAAAACCTCAGGAATAGATTTGAGAGACCTACAGAATGGATTTGCGCCTCTTTTAAAATCAAATTGTTACAGCTAAATAAAATCGATGCATGCTCGTGGCTCTGGTGTTCATCATGTGATAATGGGTTTTTTTCACTTTTATATATAATGATATCCCCTCTTCGGGGAACACCCAGGATCGATATGGCATGGTGGAATGTGGATTTGTATAAGAAACGAGGCAACAGACCATTCATATACAAAGACCACATCCCACAGCGTAACACAAATTTAAGCTGATTGTGAATAACATTTGTTCGATCACACTTGGATCCTATTTCCTATACCATGTATGCTAAGAGTCTCTTTCCTTCCTCTCTATCGGTAATGTAAATTTAAATGCAGAAATTTCATTTTAAGCTTGAAAAACCAGTCTGACATCGATGTTTGCAGGGTTTTTTATGTATGATCTTCTAACCCATATCCATACAAGCTTTGCAATCATGCCAAGGTTTGAGCAAAAGCAATGGCAGGAAGCATGAGGAGAGCAAAAACAAACAGAGCTACAGAATATTAAACCATATGAACATAAATATGCATATCATGAAGACAGTGATTGACAAACTGACACACAAAAGCTTTTCAATGCCAGAATGATTTGCCAAAACAAGCATTCAAACATATTAATTGACAAATGATATGACACAAATCTTTTTTATTGCCCGAATGATTTGCCAATACCTCAGTAATATTATATAAAACCATACATAAAAGAGACATGGAAACAAAAGAGGAAAAGGAAAAAAAAAGTGGAGAAGAAAATCAAAATCAATTACACTACTACTACTGCCTGTCATAAATAGCCTTTTCGATGACAAATTGGATGCCAAGACACAAACATATATTACTAGCTACTACCATGCTTATTACCGGGAACCAAAATCCTTGTATTATCCAACGCAATCTAACCACTTTATAAAAGCTCCTTAAACCAAACATCCAATATTACACATATGACGCAACTACATTGATGACAGAAAAGAAAATGCCCTTAGCTAGCTGGAACATCCATTGCTTAATTCATTGCAAACATATTCTAGGAGATCATCATCAAGTTGTAATGAGTTATATAATATACTCATTGTTATTTTTCTTTAAAACCCAAATGTAATGCAAATAGCTAGATTACTACTATAGCTTAATTTCTTACTGATCATGATTACTTGCACTGGTAGTACTCTCTGGTAATGCTTGAGGTGGCATCAGGGAAGCAGGATTATGCTGCTGTGGTGGTCTCTTTCTCTTCTTCTTCTCGTAGCTAATCCCCCGAGCTTTTGCCTGTGAGTCCCTAACTTCACGTAGATAAAGCCTAACAGCACGAGCCCCGAAAGGGTTGTTCTCAGGCTTGCCTCCGTGCTCTTCAAAGGCAGCACGGAGGCGGCCGATGAGTGCATCAAGGCTTCCCCAGGCCTGGCGGAGAGGGCACGGACACGGTGCAGGCGGATTCGGGTGGCCAAAGAAGGGACAGAGTTGGGCGTGGACTTTGGTTTTTCCAAACTGATCAAGGTAACGCAAGAACTCGAGGACGTGGGCCCCACTGCACCGGGAGAGGGAGAGTGGGGGACGGTGGTTCCGGAGGTATTGGCCAAAGGTGTTCCAGTCTCGACGCTTCTGGTTCTCATATCGGCTGAGGGTGGAAGGGGAGGTGGCGGCGGTGGTGGGGAAGGAAGAGGAGGGGGAGGTTGTGGTGATGGTGGTGGTGGTGCTGAGGGGGATTGTGATTGTCGGGTGTGTAGTTGTACTGCCGAAGTCTTGAACAGAGTCCATGTTTGGTGGCTTGATTTATCGGAAGGGTTAATTAAGGAAGTTGGTGTTTGTAGGCTGGAAAACTTCACCTGAAATTTGATGATCCCATAAGAAAAGGTACATAGAGACTAAGATATTACAGTAATACTATTATTAGGTCTAAGAATGTGAGATGTGGATGGAGGGAGCTTCAAGAAGTGTTGCTGAAACACGAAGCTAAAAGGTAAGGGCTTGGTTATATGTCAAAGATGTTTAGATTTCATCTAGGGTTCAAGAATGCCTTGAACATGAACAGTACTCTCCATGAGAGAGCTGAGATGAGAATAGTATCAGTGAGATGTTGGAGATGAAAGAATGTATGGGGAGGATGATATATAGGGGAAAAAGAACAGTAACTACCGATCTTTTATTGGTTTGAGGATTCTTTTTTATTTTTTTTTGTCAATCCTAGTAACCTTATGAAAGGGTTATGATGTTGGTGGAGGCCCTTTTCCTCACTTTGTAGTCTGAAGACATTTGTAAGTTCGGCAGATGCTTTTTCTTTAAAAGGGGAGGAAGCAACTGAGCTACTGGTAACCTAGCTAGCTAGCTAGCCCTGCAAGGTAAGGTCTGGTAAAAGAAAATGGGTAAGTTGAATGTGCTCGATTGGGGCTTTTGTGGAAATGTAAAGAGGTTGACAGTGAAAGACAGAGGACGAGAGATGGTGGACGGAGGCAAGGAAAAAGCTATTGGTTAATAATATACGAAGGGAATACCATGATTTTGTTTCTCAACCTTTTGTGTTGATTGACAACACCTTTCGTCCAATGACCACATTACCCTTCATTCATTTCTTTTTCAGGAAAATATTTTTCTTCCTCGATGGCATCATGGGTCCTGTCCTATATATTTCCACTACAGTTGCTTGCCACAGTGCATGTAGACCGTAGCCATAAGCTCAAACCTCTCTTCTTCTTGAACAACAGGAAGATCAAAACTGTAGCTCCCCCAGATGCCCCGAGGGCTCTGCAATTTTTCATGGTTTCCATTCACTAAATCAATAACAATGACTGATATTACAATAAAAGAATGGGATGCTGCGATGCTAATTATTTTAAGTGTTGATATAATGTAGATGCGTGATTTCAATACAAACTAGAAGGGTTTGAGATTACCATTTTGAGGAGTTAATTCACGTCTCAATTTAAAACAATCAAAATTAGTTTTAATTTTCTATAAACAAAATCCCTTAGAACATCGTTGTTTTAATTTTTTTAATAAATAAATCAGGCATCTCCTACAGGGACGGACGTAGAGATCTCAATTTGGGCTGTAATTTATATTTTAGAATTGAACATTTATGCTGCCTAGCTATCTTATCTTGCTAGCTAGGCTGAGCATAATTCTGTAAATCTTTTGGCCATGTTGTCCGTGCTGCCCCATTTTCTTACGCAGGCTGATGCGCAGAGAGCCACTAACTTCTACAGTACCTCGCCCAGGAAGGTAGAACGATGGATACACAAATGTTAAAATTATTGATTAATATGCTTCATTTTCCTTTTTAATAAATGACAGGCTTGCATCCGATATCCACACACACACACACACACACACACACACACACACACACACACAGCAATATTACTTAGGCTAAGATATTTTGACAGTAAATAAAAAAATATAATATAAATATTGATTTGTATGTTTTCTAGTAATTAAATAAGTACATTGAATGTGCTAAACAATATGAAAAAAGAAATCACTTCCATGACTTGATTATTATTTTTATTTTTATCGAGGAAGACCAAGAGGAAAATTAAAAATACCATATTATAAGAAATTTTAATAATATTTAAGAGAAAATATGTACTAAGATATGATTTTTTATATAAATATATAATATAGTTTACTTTCTCCCATGTAGGTACTTTTTATCTCTAGTTATTGAACTTTCATTATTATGCTGCCTTTTTCGAGTGCTTTATTAATTTAAATTTGAGTTAAAATAATTATTGCCGGAGTATCGTAAAACCTATTGTATTGATACATGAGCACATATAATATCCATTTATTTACCAGTTTATTTATCTTTACAAGGGAAACTTAATAGAATAAAAAAATTGTTTATATACATGTACGTGTAATGATCAATGTAATCAAATAAATTAAGAGTTTAATTACCAAGACCTAATAATAATAATAAAAAGAATAATAATCCATGCAATTAAGAGTTCAATCAAGAAGACCTAATAATAGCTTAGATGATGGAAGAAGAAGAAGAATAAAAATATAGCGACAATTGTTGGCCCGAGAAGAGTAGAGATGCAGCGGCCTTGTTTCACGGTCACTTGGATTTGGCCTCCGAGGTAAACTGTACCTGCAATGTCAGGCGACCACGACGAAGTGCTAGCCAATCCTCGGAATCTATAAGCAAATCAAGGCCACTTATACTTGTAGAGTCCGTACTATTTTTAGATAATTAAAACTCAACACATGGCCTAGAAGTATCAACCCATATCTGGTTTTGCTTGGCGTTGGGACTTGGTTGGACCAAAAAGTGTTGCTGTGTTTCTCGAGAAATTAACAATCTAAAAAAAGCTTAATGACTGGTTCGGGTGTTCTATTTACTAATAAATTCCCCTGTCCACCCATCTATCTATTTCTGGTAAGCAATACGTTGAACCATCGTATTCTAGCAGATCTAAATCTAATGCTAGAAGCCTACATGCTAGCATGCATCTTGTAGGTTACCAATATAGAAATCCATGTAAATAAAGCATAAATACTATGTAAAAACAGTAAATTCCTGTGTATATTTTGTACGTTTTTGTATAGCATGGGACTTCCCCGTTCGAGATTTCTTGTTCACTGTGGATTGCTTGTTTAACGAGGAACAGACCCGGTGTTATTTTGAATACAAAGAGGATAGATTGCTGTGTATTTTGAAGAGTCCCGGGACGGCTCCATGCGAAGAGAAGAAATCTGTTGTGATTTCTTGGACTAGCTAGAGCGATTGATTAATCATGTCACAGGCTAATCCTTCTTTTATCTCCAGTTATCGTTTTGATCATCACAAATCCGAACCTTACATGTATATTGTTTAATAAAATACTATTTACCAAGAAAATAAATATCTAATTCAATTATATATGCACACACAATGAGCGGCAATAATCTTTAATGAGTGATGATAAAAAATTTAACTCTGTATTGTAGATCTTGAATTCAAATTAAAACATATATATTTTATAAAATATTATAACAATTTAGATTTTACTAGTTTTTTCAACACGCAAAACATACTGAGAGAATAATGTTTTCTCATATCCCAACAAAATTAGCGGCAATAATTGAACGGGAGCATGCAAATATCTTCTCATCAGATTTATTGACCATATACAGTCATAGATCGATCAACATTTTCTATATATATATATATATATATATATATATATAAAGTAATAGATTAACATGGAAAAACAAATGTTGAGGTCACATGAGTAAATTAAATAGATGTGGACAAGATTTAGGTGAAGACAGAAAACATCCTACGTGCTTTGTGGAGCTGGATTGCGGAATCGATCTCAGTAACTTGCAATTGAATAAAACAAAAATCCGTATCCTTCGTTTCTTTCTCTTTTTCTAAAGAAACCAATGGAATCTCTTGGATTATATGCTAACCAATCTCCTAATCATCGGCATTATTCCATGTTTTTGTACTAAGATGGTCAAGTTACTACTTTAACTGTAAGATCTGCTTTTAATTATGCCACAAGACATCGAAATGGAGGATTGGTGAGTGGGCAAAGTGCCTTGCCTAATGAACACTAAAAACATTCATATCAAATTTATGAAATTTCTACTCCAAGTATTTTTTTTTTATTTCCCTTTTATTGAGTAAAGCAAGTCACTATCTAAAGACATGCATGAGATTTGTTTCGATTTTATTCAATAATTTTTGTCATAATTCATTTATGGGTTATTCTCCAAAATTTATACATAATAATAATAATAAAAAAAGGGTTGGTATTGCTAGAAAATCAAGTTGGAAATTTTAGACGAATTCGAGAGCTTGATTGTATTTTTTTGTGCTAAAAAAATGAAAAAAAAATACAAATTCAAGGCTAAAATAATTTACTATTGGATAAATTTGCATAAAAATTAAGTGGAAATACATAATTATATTTTTTATAGGCCACTTGATTTAATAATGGGCAAATTTAAAGTATAATTATGTTTAGAAATTATTTTAGGGTCTAATTAAAGGATTTAATTAAGTGTATGGACTTAATTATACTTTAAACTGGTCAAATTAATTTTATTAAGGGTTTAATTGGTAAACAAAAATCAAGTCCATGAGCCTAATTCGGGTTTAATTGAGAAAATTAGAATTTTCGGAGATAAAATTCGATTTTTACCAACTCAATTGGATGAAATGAGGGACAAAATTGAAGAAAGATGAGAGTTTAATGGTCATTTAAGGGTCAAATTTCATAAATTCAAAACCAAAGATCGAAGTAAAAAGGACATTTAAAGTTAAGGCTGCCATTTAAATTTTGACGGAGATAAAATTGCATAAATTTTAAAAGTTTAAAGCCAATTAGAAATACAATTAGAATAATTATAAATTAAGAGACCAAAGTATATTTGTGTTACTTTGCAAGATTTATAGGCGTAACAATACTATGGAGTGGCCTGAAGAGTGCAAGCATGCCATTGTAGAAGTTTAAGAGGTCACTTGTGGGCACTTGAAAGATTGCTCTTCTTCCTATATGCCATTGTGGAAGTTGTAGAGGTCACCTGTGTCTACACACAAGTAGCTTTTGAAAGGTCGCTCTTCCTCCTATTAATACCTGCACACAGATGAGGCAAGGGGGGATAAAAAAGAAAACACAGAACACGAGGATGAGAAAAAAGAAATAGACGGATAAAAAACATGCAATATTGAAAACAAAAACTACAAGTTAATCGTCCACCGCAACCTCTCCCTCTCCACCGACGACAACAAGAATTCTCTATCTCTTTATCGTCGACGCCACCAGCCACAACTTTAAGCCCATCACCAATAACAACTTCTCCTTCAGCGACACACGACATTTTCTTCTTCTCCAACAACAACAACAACAACTCGTTCCTTCTTCTGGCAGTAGCAACAACTCATTTCTTCTTTAGACATTATAAACGACAACACCTTATTCTTCCTCTTCAGTTGTCAGCCCCGATTGAAGACCAGCAGTCGACAACCACCACCATCAACTCCTTAGCACCGCAAGTAGCCTCTTCTCCCATGACAACAACTCTTCTTACCCTTTGAACACATAACAGCAGTTGCACGCAATGACAACAACTATTGTAACATTTTTTTGACGTGTCTCCCAACCACCGCAAGCCACAATTCTCGACGCCAACACCATCGATAGAACCAGCCCGATCTTTTCTATCAGCGACAACGACAAGTAACCTCTTCCCTCTCCTCCGTATGGTTCACTTGCATGTGAACAGTAGGAAGTCTATCCATCCCAAACCAATAGTGTTGGGCCAAAATGACCCACATTACTGGGCCAACCCATTTCATCGAGTTTGGTTCAGTTTGATTTTTTAAAATAAAAATATAAACAATTGTATTTAAAAAAAAACAAAAATTAGTTGTTTTCGTGTATACAGTCTAATTCCAAAATTTTTCTAAGCATATTTTTTCTCATAGTCTTAAAACAAAAATGAGATATTATAACCAGTTTGTAATTATCTGTTAGATTTAAGGTAAAATATAAAAAAAAATTCATCAATCTTTTTGTTTATTTTTTAGCTGTAAACTTTAATTATCGGGGGTGTAACCATCGATATTAAAAAACAACAAATGCGAATCGGTGATGTTTGGCAACAATTTTTTTAAAATAAAAACAATTAGTTATATTTTTTTATTTTAAATAATGTTTTTGTATTTTTAAATTATTTTGGTGTGTCGATATCAAAATAATTTTTAAAAATAATAAAAAAATATTTTAATACATTTTTATAAAAATAAACACACTTATAAAATAATAATTATTATTATTTTAAACTATTTTAAATTATTTTGGTGTATCGATATCAAAATAATTTTAAAAATAATAAAAAAATATTTTAATATATTTTTATAAAAATAAACACACTTATAAAATAATCACCATCATTATTTTAAACACCAAATACTAGTTATAAATTATTAGCCTTCATGGTACATGGGATGAGAGGATGGATATGATAACTCGTATCACGGAATGGCGACAGTTAACAAGCCAAGAACTCTTTCGAGGAAAGCTATCAGATTTATTATTAACAGCTGCCTCCATGTGAACCATAAAACGCCAAGGTAGGAAAGTGACGGAGCCAAGTGTGGACGTGCAAAATCTATCAGATTTCTCATTAA
Organism: Salix dunnii; assembly: GCA_015731905.1. Classification (NCBI taxonomy): domain Eukaryota; kingdom Viridiplantae; phylum Streptophyta; class Magnoliopsida; order Malpighiales; family Salicaceae; genus Salix; species Salix dunnii. The sequence continues at coordinate 3,230,483 of CM027668.1, read as the reverse complement.
TAAATTTCCACATTCATCCATGCACCTCTCTCTCTCTCTCCCTGGAAAAAAAGAAGCCCGTCCACTTCTCGCCCCACCATCTTATTATCCAAATCGATCAAATTGTTGATTCGTGTTTGATAATGTAATTTAAAAATATTTTTTTTTTATTTTTTATTATAAATTTTTATATCATTTTCATTTTTAGATCATTTTATATATCAATATTAAAAATAATAAATATCATTTTGATATACTTGTGAACAATTTTTTTTCAAATAACTTCAATCACACTCTCAAATGCACCTGAGTTGCTTTTTATAAGCTTTTCGTTTAGAAATATATCAAAATAATATATTTTTAATTTTTTTAATAATTATTCTTGATATTAGCACATGAAAATAATCTGAATTTTTTTTCTTAATTTTAAATAAAAAATAAAATAAAAAATTCAATTTTTTTAAAATGATTTTAAAATATAGTATCAAATAACTCTAGAGATGTCATGATCATTACATGGACCCTCAAGTTTCGTGATAATTTTTTTTTTGTTTTAATTTGTTTATTTTTATTAAGATTAATATTTTTGATATTTTTAAATTGTATTGATGTCTTGAAATAAAAAATAAGATTTTAAATGCAAAATAAATAGAAAATTGTTTATATAGCTAAAAACACAAAAGAATTAATTAATCTAAAGAAACCAACATTTGAAACCTAAGAAACTAAGTTTTATATCGCTAAGAACACAAAATTATTAATTAATTTTCACCCGAAAGGAAAAACTTGAAAGAAAGCAAAGAATCTAAAACACATTGAAAGAAAAAGGAACGAAAGTAATGCCTTGAATATTGCAATTTTAACAGCAAAAAAAAAAAAAAAATGTATAATTGGTTTTCTTTATTTTGTTTATTGCCTAGATTATTTTTCATAGGTAATTTAAAAAAATAATTTAATAATTTTTTCAATAAAAATAAATTAAAAAATACAAACCAGTCTATTTATTATTCCGGTGTGGTCATGTTATTCAAAATAAATAAATGTTTTTAGTATTTTAAAATAATTTTAACATGATAATATTAAAAATAAGTTTTAAAAAGTAAAAAAAATTATTTTAATATATTATTCAACAAATATATTTTCAAAAGTAATAATTAATATTTTAATCTAACGTTTGCAACCATCAAATCATAGCATCACATCATCCAGCAAGATAAATAGCATTGACCTATCACAAATTGACATGCAAGTTAAGGCACGAAAACTTACAGGCTATGTTGGATGACGCGAGCTGCTGATTCCCATTGCTGTGCTCGCTATCCTGCTTGTATTCATCTGTATTTTTGTTTTATTTTAAAAATATTTCTGAATTGTTTTAACTGATCATATTAAAAATATTTTTTTTTTAAATTTTAATATATTTTTAAACAAAATTTCTATTTCTTACAACCAAACCTTAAGAGTTATTTTTTAAAGTATTTTTTAAATATATAACTATATATATATATATAAAATAATTTTTAATTTATAAAATCATCACATCAAAATAATTCAAAAAACAATTTCATTTTTTTATAAAAAAATAATCAAATTTTAACTAAAGTACATCCCAGCCGTACAACCAGAAACTCTAAACACCAATCCCAGAATGATCTTTCTGAATTTTTTAAAAGTTAATATATTTTTTATTTTTTAGATTTAAAGAAACCACACTCAGAAAAAATACTTTATAAACTTAGATAAATAAATAAAACCCTGACTATATATACCTTAACTTAAACTCGAGATATATCATATAAATCTCAATCCCATGACATAACAATTACTTCAAGAGAAAAAGAAATGCCTTTGAAGGAGTATAACGTGCCCAACATTTCAATTGGGAAAGATCTTCCGCAGAACCCAGTCAGAGCCTTGTCAAAAAGCTTTTAAGGGGAAACGTAATTAAAGATAAAAGATTTTGCAAGCTCAATTACGGAGGAAATGTCTGAGTACAGAATCAGTACGAACTAGTTATTTTCAGAAATGATTGCCTTGAAAAATACAAAAGATTTGAATCCCATCTATGCAGTTTATATACAAGCACGGTGAATCTCATGTATACAAAGAAACTATTATACGCACATGAGGTTTACCCTTAAAAAACGCATACATGGTCTTTATAATCACAAGTATAGGAGTACAGTGTGCCAAGAAGTTGCCTAACTTGTAAACAAGGTGATGCGCTGCCGCTGTCGATTCTCTTTGCGCTGCCAAGCTTACCTGCAGAAACGGTTGCCATCAATTTAGCATTTTTGATTCTCGTAAATTTTACTCTAATCAGGATCCTACATTCAAATTTATGGGGAGATCAATAGACTCCCATTTAGTTTCACAGAAATCACTAGACTCCCAAAAAACAAGTATCAAGCTATTCCCAATGAAAACGCTACCACTTTCAAACAGTTGCATTTACTTGTGTGATTTTAGATACTGAGAGAATAATTCCATTTCCCAAAATGTAGCAAGTGTAAGATCTACATCAGCGGAACGGATTTCAGTGATGTTACTGAAAGAAAAAACACTATGCTATACTTTGTTCAATAATTCAGGAAAAAAATATACTTAAAGGTCATATATAGGAAAGAGAACATCATTCTCCAAGGTGCCCAGAAAATAGTTACCATTTATAACTTCATTCTTCAGCAAGAATCAAACAGCATAGAGCCTCACAACCTGGTTAATTGTGGCACGACACACAGGGCAACCCCATTTTTTGTCTTTAATTTCCTTCAAACAAGACATGCATCCTACCATGTGGCCACATGGAATGCATGCTCCCTCAACCGGTGCATCTAAACATATTACACATGATGATGGACCTCCATCTTTCTTTTCACCTTTGTTTCCCGGTAAGTTCTCAGTGGGCAGGGAAGAAATATCAATTAGGCTGGAATCAATTGATGGGTAGTGAATGGGACCGTCTTCTTCAAGCTCATCTACAATGGGTGGGGCTGATGGGACTGAATCTTGGGCATCAGTTGCTGCCTGGACATCAGCAACACTGCTATTCCGGATCTTGGTTTGCTGAGTTGAGCTGCCACTAGCTACAGCTTCATTTTTTGCCCATCTGCTGCTAGTTGCTATTGGAGGAGGTGCTGCTGGCGCATCCATAGCACCTTTACCGCCAGCATTAACAGAGCAACAACTGCTAGTGGAAGAACTTGCTCCAGTGCTAGAGTGGGTATCAAAAATAGGTTGCTCTGCCATGGAAGACTGGATGGAGGCATTTATTGCCATTGCTATCTCTTCATCTTCAGCGGATGGTGGAGCAGTTGCTTGAGCAACCAGATTCTGAGATTTGGACAGAAATTCTGGAGGATGCATTTCCTGTTAACATTATAAGCATTCATGTCACAATTCCTCTTGTAATGAACAAAGTCTGTGACTAAATGATATATAGCTCTTGTTGAGCATGTGAGTTTTTACATTAAAATTTCCTACACCATGCATAGATACGTCAACAACAAGGGAATCTCAATTGGAGGGTATGCAACAAGCTTGAAATGCTAATCAGAATTTAGACTGTAACAGATCACAACCAAACAGATACACTTGTGACATCATAAGCCTTTTCTACATTTTCTAAAGGAAGCAAATCAACTGTTAGAATTTTAAATCTGAAATAATTAATCGGTACCAAAGGAACCTCATTCAGCAGTCCGTATGCATTATGATTAGAGTATTTCTACCCATTAAAGCAGTGTAGCACCAATCAGAAATAAATGCATTTCATCAGCAATAACCGTTGCGTAGTGACTAGTGTGCATTTCAGGTGAGTTTGAGCATGAGGCACCACTTACACAGTAGCAAGTGGTCCGTAACTGTCTAAAGGAAAGCATAATGACTAGTGTTAATTTCAAAGGAGTTTAGTGTGGGCTCATAAACTCTTGAAGGGAGACAATAAGCCTCAAGGGAGGCAGTCCAGTACATAATATATGGCAACAAGAGAACAGTTATAATTTATTATAGACATTTAAGCTTTGGTTTCTCCCAACCTGAAACAAATGTATTGTTCTTCAATATGAGTTTTCAATTTGACCCAAGTTGACATGGAAACCAATAATAACCCAAAAATAACTGAGCCAACATAATTCCCTGCAACAGCATCACATTTCTACCGCTTTAGAAGGCTCAGAATTGTCTGTACAAGAGTTTTTCATGTCCTCTTCATAATGGATCTACTGGACTCCAGAACAACCCTATTCTCAAGGAGTCTTCATCTAAAATTAGTTATGCTGGAGTCCGGATAATATTGGAAATTATAGCATTATAAAAAAAAACTTCCTCAAAAGTTATCATGGTTTCAATATAAGGAAAGGAAAAATGCATATTCAAATACTTCAGCTGAAAAATTATCTCATCTACTTGTAGCATACAAGTTGTCAATTGCTCTATGACCAAAGAAGAACTGTATACAAGTGTGAATCAAACCTGCGGTATTCCTTTGCATGCATCACAGAACCACTGAAGCTGCTGCTTGTCTCTTTCATTTTCAGGTGCGAGTTTAATGTGTGTTTCTGAAAACAAAACATATCAGGTTCAAGTTTAGAATAATCAATACAAATGAAAAAAAAAATCATTTATTTAAATCTTGACCAAAAGCAAGTTACTTTTGATGTGGTGAATTATCAAAAAACATAAAAATTGCTAGCTAACTGGTATGTCTCACGTTGGAGGCAGGAGCATGGTGAGGTACACTATATCCAGAGTAGTTTGAAAGATACCTAATTCCTTATGTTGTCAGGAATATTTATCATACTTACGCCTAACAGTCTGAGGCCTACACCTCACTCATCTCTGCTTCCTGCCTCTTGAGACTATGCATGGACATATAAAAAACCCAACGTAAATGTAGGGACTAGGCAGTCAACATGATGTCAACTTCAACAAAGGTCAATAGTTATCATCATTGAGAAATTACTGGTGGAGTTGTCAACAATCATCACGGTAGGATCGGAGCGGTGAAACTTTGGTTTTTCCAGATTCACTTTCCACAATGCGATTATCGTGCGTGGTTGAGCATCCTGGCCATCCATTAATATGTAAGAAAGTCATAAGCTTTAAAGAGAAGAAAATATAGCACATTAAAACAAAGGAATACAGCATCTTACATTTGCAAACGCTACTTGGAATACAAACTCAAAATAGGAAAAAGGACAACGAAACCAAGATATAAAACCCTGATAACATACTATCGTCAAAGGAAGAGCCTGTTGACAGTGAGTTGCCAGTCCCATTTCATGCAACTTCATGAACAAAGTTTACATTGTTTTCACATGCAGTACACAGTGAGTGGTTCCAAAACGCAACCTATTCTGCAAAATTCTAACACCAAGATGTTCCAAGCTGTAATTAATGCAAAGCATGCTTGGATGTGGAAGCAGTAGCTAAGACATCACCACCTCTCATGCTGAGATATTCTCATTTCTGAATGCTGAGAAGTATTGACATCTTTGAGGACTATTTCAACAGCATGAAAACAGCTAAGAAGGAACAAACTAGCAGCATTTTTAACCACCAAAGCTTGGAACCTTAATAAAATATCTTTGATTCAAGCTACTGTGCTAGGTGGGATGAGGTAGACTTCAACCTAGGAACGATAACCATGTGTCTCACTCACATGAAGTGGCACACACACACAGGGTTTTTAGAGGGATATATTCCATTAGTTTGAGTCTCAACCTAATCTTCTATTTCCACCTGTGGAATTAGCTAGCCAAACAACGTTTATTGTTTCTCACCACATTCTTATGATTAAATAGATGGAAGGGTTAACATGTATAGCTATAGCCATTACGAATTCTTAACCAAATAAATTTGCTACGAAACATGTACGTGTTTTTTTGGTAAAACCCATAAGACCAGCAGAAAGCCAACCAATGTGTATAGACAGGAATAAAGATAAACCACTGATGCAAAACCATGAATGTACCAAACATGAAACCCAAAAGCTTAAAGACAAATACAAGTATCATTAAAGCAGAGCCTAGAACCAAAAAATAATCTCAACTGCAGCACAAACACAAAGGCCCACATCATAATAAACTTTTAACAATGCATGTGAATCTGGTATCCAATTTCTTGCAAATTAAAAAATTCTACTTGTCATACCTGCAAACTAGAATACATGGCAAGCTCCAACTTGTAGGGCATTCTAGGGTTACGGGAACCAGTAGGTAAAACAACCACCCATCTGCAAATGCCATGACAATATCAGGCATAACAAATCCACTGCTTTTTGAGAACAATTAGCTGTATAGAGAATGTTACATGAAACCAGCCATTTCAAACTGCGATGACATATGCCAAAACTTAAAATGGAGTAGCAAAAAACAACCAATAAAACTCCATCAATGCGAGAGCACATGGAATTGATACCTACATTTTTCTTGAAACCAACTGAGGGACCAGCATTTCTAGGAATCCAGGCCCACTAAACTCCCGCAACCAACCAGAGAATAGGCAAATGTGACTCTGCAAGGAATTGGAGGGGAACAAAATCTTTTTTACATGGTAAATAACAGAAATTATTTTCCCACATTGTCCAGTTACAAAGTAGTTACAGCATCACAGCATGAACTGTTAAGCATACCTCAATTGCCCGGACAACATTGCTGTACCCTTTTGCCCTTGCAACTTCTAGAGGAGTTTGACAATCATCATTCATCACCAATGCATTTGCTGAAAATTAAAAATTAAACACTTACTAAACTACCGCAGACACTAAAAAAAGACGAAAAAAACTAGACAGCTGCAAGCACATAAAGTTTCCAAATTGATGGCAATAAACGACAGTGCACCTCACCTCCATGTGAAAGAAGTAACTTGACAGTATTTTCAAGACCTTTTTTTGCCGCATGATGCAAGGGAGTCCCCCCAGTACGACCTGCAGCTCAATAATAATAATAATAATAATTATACTGATAAACAGAATTAACACATTAATCAAGCACCCGTGGGCGGAGGCAATTCGAAAAAAATATTCCTTTACTGTAATATATTAAAAAATGAACCTGTTCTGTTATATATTGGAGTACTAAACTAATTAAGAACGAATTAATTTCTCTTAATTGAAAAATTAAGAAAGCAAATGAATATTTAAATTAGTAAAGAGAGGCATACCCGGGCGATAGGCATTAACATTAGCACCGAGCTCAATCAAAGTTTTAGCCACATTAAAAAATTGAGAATTCAAACACGCCAATATCAGTGGTGTTTTTCCTTCTTTATCAATCCACTGCACATCATAACCAACTAGATTTTATTTTGTTTTTTTATTTAAAAAAATAACAAAAGGCGAAAGATAAAAAAGGTTGGAATAATCGGAACCTCGAGGCCAGCGCCTTCTCTGCGAAGCGTTTTGATGCCTTCTATGTTGTTGTATTTCACTTGCTGATACAGCAACTCGTCCTTTGATTGCTGTTGCCCCATTATTTTTATATCACAACCAAACAAAATGAAGGACTCCTTCCTTCCCGGATTGCCTTTCTCTTCTTGTATTGTTTAGAGGTAAATCGGAGCGGTGCTTTCCAGGAGAGCTACGACTATAATTTTCCGGGAAAGTGGATCGATTATTTTTTTTTGCTTAAGAAAGAAGAAATTGGATAGTCAATTGATGGGAAGTTTAAAATATCGGTGCGGAGTGAGGAACCAAACGGTCAGAGCTGAGCTGGCGTGTCCTCTCATTTTATGGTATGGGCTAGAGAGCGCGTAGATTGATGGTGGACCCGAAACCACCCTCAACTTCAGTATCAAGGAGAGATTACTTCCTTCTTCTTCTTTTTCTCTCCTAGATTTTTCAATTTCCAAGAAAAAAAAAATACAAAGCGGGCTCAAGGCCCAGGACACAAAAACCTAGATGTAACCAGACAAGCCCTAAAATCACTTGTACAATAATGTACTGGTTCGATGGGCTAAGGTTGTCGAAATTATAATTTTAATATGATATGAAATTGATTTTCAAAGCTATGAAAATAAAAAAAATATAAAATTATAAATAAAATACTTTTGAATATAATATGATACATTTATGATAGTATAATTTCATTAATTAAAATTCGTATATGATTTAAAATAATTGAAAATTTATGTACACAGATTACTCAGTAAAAACAAATAAATTTAAAATAAATATTATAGTGCAATGATATGTAAATTAAAATTCAGTGTTAAAATTGAAAAGAGATAAATATTCTAATGATAGAATGGAAAACAATGTGTAGATTTGGCCTCGGTGGATCCATTCCCCCTTTCACTTGGCAATCTAGATAATCTTTATTGGATGTATCTTGCTGATAATAGGCTTACTGGGACCATCCCAGCCTGTGCAGAGACTACTCCTAGCCTTGACCTCCTAGTAGTTAAAAATAACTACAAAAGCTAGAAAATAAAACAATATCGAGAACGAGGTAGAGGGAAATAACTCAACTTTATATGTTCTGTTACTCGTCATTTAATTTAAAAATCAAGAATATTCATATATTTAAATTATTAAATTTATTATACTAAAATTAATTTATTTTAAAATTCAATTTAAATTAAATATAATAGATAAAATATAAATTATGAAAACACTTGCAATAATCAAATAACCAAAATAAATAGTTAATTTTTTTATCTACAAAAAAAAATTGAAAATCCATAATTATATTATCATTATTATCATGACTATAACAATTAAAATTATTAGTAATATTTTTTTAAAACAATTAAAATCATTAAATTGGTCCAAACAATAAAAAAAGGGAAAAACAATAATAAAAAAACCACTAAAATTATTATTCTTGTTGTGCAAACAATGAAATCATAAAATCACCTGACCCAAAGAGCAGATAAAAATAACAGAAAACACAAAAAAAACAAAGGTAAAAAATAAGAAATATTAATTTTAAAATAACTATTAATATAAATAAAAATTTTAGGATTGAACCAAATAACAATAAAATCATAATAAAAATAAAATGACAAAAATTAAAAGCAAAAACTCAAAATACAGGTACATAAATATGGGTAAAAATTAAATATTGTCAAAGAAAGACCGAAAAAACAAAAGGAATTTATACCAAATAAAAATATTCAAAGAATAAGGACCAAAACAAAAGATAAAATATATAATTAATTCCAATCGAATAATAACATATAAAAATCCTGGGATCGAAATAAATAATGATATTTTTTAAGGAAATTGTTGTGTAATTTTGCTAAAAAATAAAAGAATGAGGATTGAAATGAAAAGTAGCATGTATGACCAATTTCAATTGAAGGATAAAATTAAAACAAATTAAAACTTGCATACAAAAAAAATTAAAGGAACTAAAAACAAATCAAATATCAAGGACTGCGATGAAAATCAAATATGTAATTAATTTTAATTGAAGGTTACAATGAAATTTTTTAAAAAAATTTCATTGAAGAAATCAGGAATAAAACTGAAATCAAAAGAACATTGATTAAACTAAAACCATTTAAAACATGAAAGACTTACTTGTAATTTTTGAAGGGAAGAGAGAGAAAACCAATAATAATTCACCAGCGATTAACTAACCACAGTTAACTGACACACGCCGCACTGGGAGATAGAAAACATGGCGGCACACCATGTGACATGACGGAAGGTCAATTTCCACCACCAAGAGACGCCACACACGTCACTTGAAAGGTGATTGCTCGAGGAACACTGCTGGTGTGTTCGTATGACTTATCTATAGTGTCTCAGAAAAAGAAATAATAATAAATAATAAATAACCTATACACCCCTAAACCCAACGATAACTACAAAAAAATCAGGGGTGAAAGTACCACAATACCCCCGGATCCAGTGCTCTTTTTTTGGGTCTTTTTCAGGGGTTATTTTTGTAGTTTTACTGTGTACAAATATGTGAAAACTAAAAACATCTCGAACTGTTACGTGTTCTTTTTTTAGCACCCAGGGGTAAAATAATATTTATATTATGCAAATAATTCAAAAATACCATATGTGTATCCTAAAAATATCTAAAATAACCTTAGTCCCAGGTATTAAAATTTTCAGCCTTGAAATAAAATAGTAATACTGCAATAATCTATTTCCATATGCACAGTAAAAACTGCAATAAAATTCAGTTCAAAATATATTCTTTTTATATATTAGTTAATATATTCTGGTTGTATAAAAAAATGCATGATATAATTCAGTTCAAAATATATTCTGATAGGAAACAAAACAAACATAATAATATAGCCAGCTTTCTGAATTAAATTTAATCATTTAAAAAAAATAATAAATATTTTTTAATGAAAACAAATGAATCATTCCTTTAAATGAAATCAAAAATCATATCAGAGCCAGCTTTCTGTTATCTTTTGTGCAATCTTAGGACCTAAGATTGCTCCCACTGGGGCCAATAAGGTTGCCGGTAGCTAAGACTCACTTGACTACGAAATTAAATGCATTTTGAAGGCCAGTTGCTTGCCGCCATCCCATCCTAAATCAGCTCTCGCTGTAATCCTTTTAGATGATGTGTTTGATAATATTTTTTGTAACTATTAATTTTTTTATTTAAAATTAAAAAAATTAATATTTTTAAATCATTTTAATACATTAATATTAAAAATATTTTTTTAAAAATTAATATTTTAATACATTATGAACTAAAATAACTTAAAAAAACAACTCTTGATACTTCCAAATAATTACTTAGAATCGTTGAATGAGGAGTGGTATTTTGGTTAATATAAAGAGAAACTAGAAGTATATATACGGAACAAATGAGCTTTGCTCCATGAGCACCAATGCTCGTTTCCATGGCTGTTCGGTTTACCTTTGCAAACCCTACCCCATCAGAAACCTTCTTCCAACTAGTCTGATCTTCCTTTCTTCATTAGAAGACCATAATTGCACATAGGATTCAAAACTCAATGTCCTATTCAAGCCTTGCAATGAAGCTTCAACCAACCAACAACGCATCGAAACGTTTCACCAACACACTGGAATGAAAACTCCATCATCTATACGAGGTTATCAAAACCAGCTCCAGTGGCCTCCTCGCTCAGTGCTCTCGCCATCTCTTTCTTCCCTTCAAGAAACGTTCCATAACAAAACCAAGATGTCGCAGCCGCCAGTATAACCATCTTTACAGTAACAAAACCCCGCTTCGCGATACCTTCTCACCTATACACATAGACCACCTCTATGCGGAAGATCAGCCAAGCTTAATGCCTGCCAGGCATTGCCATGCGCATGCAGAAACAAGTAGTAGAGGTAAGGAAGTGGCTGTTGAGAAGGTTGTGCCGAGAAAAGAAGGCACGGCAAGGGAGATCGAGGAGTGTATATAGTATTGAAGATGCATGGAGAGAAGTTGTTGCTAGATCACCGCGGCTGTGGTCTGTTGATGAGAGAGCTGAGGAATTTATTTACAAATTTCGTGAAGAGATTAAGCTCCAAAAGGATAAATCAATTTTTGAATTTGAGGAGAGGTTGGCTAGGAGTGCCTAAAAGATATATTATAATTCCTTCATATTTCATACTCTTTCTTATGGCAAGAACCAGAGCTTAGAGATTTTATTTACATAATTGAAGCTTCATTCTTGTTTTCTTTTTAAGTGAAGATTTCTCCCTCCACAGAATGGTGTGATTATATATAGGAAAACAGTTTGTGTGAGATTCATTGTGCATCATCTTCTTTCTATTGTTTGCTATTTTCAATTGGTTTGAGGTACAAAACTTTTGATTCTGCGTCTGGTTTCTAACAATTTCAAGACATTATACTGCCATGTTTTCTACTTTTCTTTTTTCTTCTTTCTTAGACAAAGAATTCCAGAGGCTGAGATAAGTGAGCGATTAGAAAACTACATGTATAGGAATCCATCCTCCCAGGATGTTCGGACTTTATTTTTTAAAACTTGCACTGAGTTGAGGAATCGGGGCAGTACCCAAGTGAATCCAAAAACATCTTAAGCAAATTCCTTAGAAGTTACAGGACTATATTAGTAATCCTGAGGTGAACTATCCCTAAATTATCTGACCCACAAGACCAGAAACGGGAATAGTTTCATTGACAGAAACTCAGCTGCAGCAGCAATGCCTCATCCTTCATTTGTTCTACACATACCCACTCAAACCAGTGTGTTAAATAGTTATGGCGTCACTAAAAAGAAGCTTTAAACAAAGGTCTGAAGTCTGAAACTCGTTGACAACTTGCAGTTCCATCCAAGCATTTCAAGATTGCAGCAACCAGCTGATCAGAGACAAAACGAGCTCAACCTTAGTGCAGACTGAAACTGCTGGAATAAAATTTGCATCCAAGTAAAGCATGCTGCGTCAATTAGTGCAAAGAATCTTTCATGGGGTCAACATGATCCGTCCTTTTCATCCAATTTGCTTCCATTTCCTCAACAGTGGCCTGATAATGGAATCGGGAAATTTTCAAATATACCTAGTGGTAAATTATCATGGTAGAAGGATCGAACATACAGCACCGTCCCATTCAACATTAATGTTTGGGGTAGCATTTGCACCGCAGGTTTGCTGTGGTATATTTTTTTTTTCTCAATAAAAATTAATTTTTTTTTTTGTGTTTTAGATCATTTTGATGTGCTGATGTCAAAAATAATTTTTAAAAAATAAAAAAAATATCATTTTGATATATTTCGGCACGAAAAACTTTTTGAAAACTTTTGAAAAGCAACCGCAACAGCAATCCCAAACACCCCCTAAAAGCAGAAAATCAGAAAAACTTTTGAGATGCATATTAGAATTGGTGAAACGATTTTGTTGTTTTAAGAGTATTTTTGAAAAAAATAATTTTAATTATTTATTTTAAATAAAAAAATTGATATTTTTAAATTATTTTAATATGTTGATATTAAAAATGATTTAAAATAATAAAAAAAGTATTTTTTAATATATTTATAAATGATTTTTTTTTTTTAAAAGAATCTAAATCAGACTTCCAAAAACACTTAAATAGATATAAAAATATTTTATTTTTAAATAAATTCTAAATTTGAAAAGGGACAGGACAAGAGTTAACAAAACGACGTCGGTCGTCCAAAACCAATCACCTTGTACATATCCTGGTATTCCCTGGCACCATTCATTTCCACACACAAAGATCTCCTTCTCTCTCTCAAAAATAGTCCCTTTCCACTCCCACGGCTCTCTCTTCCTTATCGACGAACGATCATAAACGAACCGTTTCTGCTCTCTCTTTCTCTCTAGATCTTCACCAATGGAAAAGGAACCCGTTCGCGTTCTCGTTACTGGAGCTGCAGGTACTATAACAAAACAAAAACTTTACTCACACTAAGATTGCTACAGATCTATCACTTATGGTTGTTATTGACAATAGACCTGGAAAATTATTGATCTTGATTTTGTAGATACTGATCTAGTGTAACATGTTCATGACTAGATTGAGTTTTGAAGGTAAAGTTAGTTGAATCGATTATGATTATCTCGTGCTTCATGTAATTAAGAGCTGATCGGTTACTGTTTGATCTATTTCAGAGTCTGTTTTAATTTAACTGTACGTTTCGTTTAAATGATCGCGGCTTGATAAGTGTAGATCTGCGACTCAATTAAAATTATTGACTGTGATCGCTCAAGTATTATTTGCGATAATGCATAAAAAATCAAATTATGTATGTGTTTTTTTATTTCTCCTTTTGTTGATATCAGTTCTTGAATGTACGCGTATAGCTATTTGATTCACAAACTGCATTGAAGCAAAGTGAATGTGTGATTGGGTTTGCAGGACAAATTGGATATGCTCTTGTCCCCATGATTGCTAGGGGAGTGATGCTTGGTCCTGACCAGCCTGTGATCCTCCACATGCTTGATATCCCACCTGCAGCCGAGGCATTGAATGGTGTGAAGATGGAGTTAGTAGATGCCGCATTTCCTCTTCTTAAAGGTATCTGCCCTTCATGTTCCTTTTCAAAATGACTAGACAAGTTGTTGAATAATTATTTTTGTTGTTGTGACATGTGGGATAGTGTGGAATAAACTGAATGATCATGAGATCTGACCCGAAATATTTTCAACAGGTGTTGTTGCTACAACTGATGTTGTGGAGGCATGCACTGGGGTTAACATTGCAGTGATGGTTGGTGGCTTCCCAAGGAAGGAAGGGATGGAAAGAAAAGATGTGATGTCTAAAAACGTGTCAATCTACAAGTCACAGGCTTCTGCTCTTGAAAAGCAAGCAGCTGCAAACTGCAAGGTACTGCGTTTCAAAATATTAACAAGAAAATCTGTGTTTGGGTGCTTTTTTAAATGATAATTGGGTTCTATATTGTTAAATCGAAACACATGTTCTTAGACTGAGAGAAATCCATGGGATCTGATGAATTATATTGGAAATACATGTCCTATATATTATTTTAAGTTTGAGAAGTCCTGTGAAATTCTAGCTACTGTTACATTTATGAAACTGAACTCATTTAGAGCTGCATCAATTGAACAATTCACACTTAAATTTCATTTTAAATATCGTTTCTTTTTGTTATCTTCAGGTTTTGGTTGTCGCTAACCCAGCAAATACCAATGCATTGATTTTAAAGGAATTTGCACCCTCTATTCCTGAGAAAAACATTACTTGTTTGACAAGACTGGACCATAACCGGGCACTAGGTCAAATTTCAGAGAGGTTGAATGTCCAAGTCTCTGATGTTAAAAATGTGATTATTTGGGGGAATCACTCATCTACTCAGTACCCTGATGTCAACCATGCTACTGTTAAGACTCCAGCTGGGGAGAAACATGTGCGGGAGCTTGTTAAGGATGATGCATGGTATTAATGATTGTATTTCTATTTAAACTATATTTAAGCTATTTTTGAAAGTTGTGGATCACAATGGTAATTGTATTTCTTTGTTTAAGGTTGAATGCAGAGTTCATCACTACTGTTCAACAACGTGGTGCTGCAATCATTAAAGCACGAAAGCTTTCAAGTGCGTTATCTGCTGCTAGCTCTGCTTGTGACCACATTCGTGACTGGGTTCTTGGAACTCCCGAGGTTTGACAGTCTTCTACCTGCTTTCTGATGTTAAATGAATCTCGTCTCATATTTTGTGGTATGATTTTTTTCTCTTTATTGTAGGGTACCTGGGTTTCCATGGGGGTGTACTCTGATGGCTCGTACAATGTACCAGCTGGTCTAATTTATTCCTTCCCTGTTACTTGTCAGAATGGAGAGTGGAAGATTGTTCAAGGTAAGGGTGTACCAAATAAAATATCGCCACATACCACTCATTCTTCATGATTTTATGCCAATAAATGGGATTATAATAGTCAGATATTATATATTTCAAAATGTGTTTATGGTGTTTGCTGGTGTTTGCATGTATTTTTATGATGCAACACTTTTGGATCTCCACAGGCCTGCTCTTTCTCTTGTATCCCATGTAGTGCACTTCCTTTTCTCTTTCCTGATCAAATTTGTTACTTTCCATATCCTTTGGCGGGTTTTGTGGTAGGCTTGTAAAAGTAAATATTAGTGATGAAAAATGTAGTATTTACCTTGTTTAATCTTTTTGATGCTGCCACTACAGTGAATAATAGGTCTTAATATACATGAGGTATGTCAGCTGCAATGCATGAATATGCTATAAGATAAAGTTTTTAGGGAATTAATGATAGTAGTGTTTTGATTCTCTTTATTTGGTTCTTTACCCAACATTATTGTGGTTATAAGTTTAGAATACCATGTTTGAAACTTTTATTTCAAGGATATTTTCATCTTGATTTTGCACGAGTAAGCAAATATACATGTTTTTCTTTTAATTTTGCCTTTGTATGAAAAGTTTGTTGTAATTCAGTTCATGAAAAGTTTGTAGTAATTCAATTCATATCTATCTTGAACTTGAGCTTTCGTGGATGATTACAACTGTTTTATGGCCTCATTCTGTGACTCAGGGCTTAGCATTGATGAATTCTCAAGGAAAAAGTTGGATTTGACTGCAGATGAGCTTTCTGAGGAGAAGGCTCTTGCCTACTCATGTCTCACATAGATGCTCTGTTCCTGTCACCAGCATGTAGTAAGTGGGTCTCTCACCTTCCAAACCAGCGGGCATTGCCAAATTTTTTAATAAAGCTACTGTTGTTCCTAGATGAGAGCTGCCTCTTTGGGTCTTACTTTGTTAAGGACCATCATAAGATATGAGGATGTCTGAATTTTTGTGGTGTCTCATCGATTGAAATTTCAGTAGTGGCATATACACTGAGTTTTCAGGGTAATTATATGACAGCTGTTTGTGATTTTGAGTTTTAACGTTATATCTCCTTTGAAATGTGATACTATGGGTACCTGGGATTCTCCAGGTCACTGGCTGATCTGGGGTGTGACCTAGAGCTGCTGGGAGCTTGATAGTTGTGCTGGATAGTTCAAACCCTCGAATATTTGTGCCTATCCTCGTTTTTGGGAAACTCAAAATAATGGACAGTGGTATAATGCTTTGAGCTTGATGCAAATTTTACCAGAACTCAGTTTACCTATTTCACTTCTTCCTTCTATTGTTGTCGTTTTGGAACCTTGCAATACTTGATGGACCCCAGCAAGCACTTTGTAATTTGATGACAGGTTCAGGTATGTATAGGGGTTGAATAAAGGGTTATTAAAAAAGACAAAAAAAATATCCTTAAATATGAGTGTGTTTATTAAAAAACTATTTACACGCTAGTTTTTCAAATATTTTTTAATATCAACAATAATAATCCATTTACCTTTTATTGTCTTCTCCTAATTGTTTTTTTTTTTTTTAAATCAATGATAACTTTTGGTTTTTGTGAATAATAAATAAATCCCGTGAAAAGACTATTTTGTTCACAAAATAGGCCATTTGGTTTTCGTTACCAAGGACAAAGACTTCTTTACACTGCAGCGATCTACGTGTAGCCCTACAGTGCTGATGGAATTTTGTGTGTTTTTAACTTTATGCGCTGTCAACATTTGCAAGGGTGATTTGATTGGGGTTTTGAATTTAGCCCCGCTCCTCAATTTTATATATCAAAGAGATCACAGTTTCTCAATTTTTTTATGACCATCCAAGTCTAGATTCATGTCTTCTTGACAATTCTACTAGAAAGTTTCCGTCTAGAACACTTTCACTAGGAGTCGTTTTCCAAAAACACAAAAATTATTGTAAGAAACAAGAGTTTTTTTTTTAAAAAATTGATTGTTCCGACTAAATTTTCAGGATATTTTTTTTGTTCTTATATAAATTAATCACACAAAAATAAGATAAGTCATTAGTTTTTACAACATGACTCCAAAAATATATAGTCACTAGCATTTAAACTCATATGTCCTAAAACCAAGATTTTTACAACTGGACTAACCCCTCGAGATTAGAAATAGTTGGATCCATGAGGTTATGTTTGGTATTAAGTGGCCGTTTAGCATTGCTCTCAAAATGGAGTTTGGAGCAAAAAATAGTTTTGTGGTGTTTGGTATTGGAGGAAATGCAAATTAATTTACAATAGGACCCACCAAAAAAACAAATGAAAACGTAGTTCATGAGAAGCTGAAAAAATGAAGCTTTTCCGATCGCTTTTTTTGCTTGCGTTTTATGGATTACAGGTCTTGGTTAGCAACTTGAAGTAACACTATGGTGGGAAGCAATAGACAATCTCTCTCTCTCTCTCTCTCTCAATAGTTGCAACTCTCTCTCTCTCTTTCTCTCTCTCCATGACGACAACTTTCTCTCTCTACACAGTTGCAACTCTCCCTCTTTATAGTCGGGGTAGCTCCCGAAGATAACACCATCATTCCCCTCATAACCGGTAGCCTTTTCTTCACTCCATAAGCTCCTTTGTGACCACCTCTAGCGAGAGCAAGAAGCCCCAATGTCGAAGTAGTAGCGGCAGCAACAAATTTTCGATGCTCCTACCAGCCACCATTTTTGATGTCATCACCACATGAAAAATCACCTCGGCCTCCTCTACCGATCGACATCGACCTTTGATCATCTCGTCATTGTTGGATGAGCGCCACTGTTCACATGAGCAATAGCACTATACTGTTCATGTTTTAAAATGACGTGAACAGTGCAGCGCACTATTTCGCGCCAAACATTTTAAAGCTAGACTTGGGCCTGCTCTCAGCCCGACACAAGTCCACCAAACTTGGGCTTTGACCTAATTTGGTAGGGCCGATCCATTTAGTTAGGTTGGGTCCAATCTGATTTAAAAAAATATATTTTTTAAAAAATAATAGAATATGTAGAAAAAAATTAGCCCTCGTGAAAAGAAAAGTCGTTTTTCTATAAATTCAAGCTACTCTTTTTGATATAATTTTAATAAAATCTTTACTCAATTTTTTATTTTAAATTATACAATAAATAAATAACAGTCATAACAAATTATATATATATTCATTAATTTTCATTAATACAACTTCAATTTTTAGGACTTCTGCTTACAATTAACGATAACTGCTTGAGATACAAGCACATACAAAATGCTTATAATTCTAAACCTTTTATGAAAATAACGTCCAGCAAACAATGCTTATAGTAAGGGTTTTACATATTGAGTCCACCAATTAAAAGCAAGATAGACTACAATTTTCTGTTTTATATATGCATATGATGTGCTTGATATATACTAAAGTTGTTTTTCCTCGTTATATCACGAGTTAGATAAAAAAAATTTAATATAAAAAAAAAATTTAGAATTTGAGAATTAATACGAGTTAACCTAAACAACATGTGAAATATAAGATCAGGATATCTTATCTAATAGAAAGCGGGGAAAAAACCATAAAGTTCAAGTTAATTAATCTAATATTAACTTATAAAATTAAAAAAAATCTCAAAAAAAAAACATAGAAGAAAAAACCCCGAGTCAACCTGGATTATTTTATTAATCTACCACTTATGACATGAGATCTTGAATAAAAAAAAATATTTTGTTTTTAAAAAATAACCTAGAAAAAAATCAAAGTTAAATAAATAGAAAATAAACTTGAGTCATCATCCTGAGTTAGCTTAACTAACTTATGACCTAGAATAATCTCATAAGAAAAAGAAGCTCAAGACCCAATACCCATATATTAAATAATGATATTAAAAAAATAATTATGAGTCAACTCGGTTAACTTGATTAACTCATGACTCAAGATAATCTCATATAACCTCGTATAAGGCAAAAAAAAAAAAAAAAACATCACAATGAAAATTATAAATCATAAAAAAAAAACAAGTAGTAATTAAAAAAATAATCAAATCTTGTATAAACATTAATGAAAGAATGTAATGAAGGGCTAGACTAAAATTAAATTAAACTAAGAGAATACTAATAATAATAAAAGAACAATTAAATGAATAAATACCAGAATAAGATAAAAAAAAAATGAAATAAAATGTTGTGGGACAAAATAGAAAGTGAATAATTAAAAAGGCATAAAAAAGAGCAATTAAAAGAATGATGATAAAAATGAATAAAATAAAATATTTAGGGACAAGATTAAAAAATGAGTATCATATTTGATAAAAAAATAAAATCCAATGGAAAGAGATAAAATTAGGGAAAAAATCAAAAACAAGGAGGGCTACAGTGGAAAGAATAAATGCATTAGAGGACAATTCTAAATCTTGGGGTTAAAAAATTAACCTTTTTTTTTTTTTTCCTGTAAAGATATTTGTGTCATCTAACTGTGAGAAAACAATGGAGCTTCTTCTTCTTTTTTTTAATTGAAAATATAATTTAAGATTATTTTTTAAAGTATTTTTTATTTAGAAAATTATAAAAATGATATTTTTTTATTTTTAAAATTATTTTTAACATTAACACATTAAAATAATATAAAAATTCTTAATTTAAATAAAAAAAATTATTTTTTTTTTCAAAAATATTTTTAAAATACACCACCATCACCATCAAGCAATCGCTTTATAACCCGGAATAATTTAATAAGAATAAATAAATATCTCGGAAAAGATCAACTTATCTTGAAAGGCAGGGCATTTGGAGGATAAAGATATCGTTATGCTGTAGCAATCATCTATACGACGATACATCGCGCCAGTTGCTGTCAAAGTCAATTTCGGGGGTAAGATTTTGGTTGCCAAGTTCGTGCCGTGCACTCTCCAATGCTTTCAATCTCTATCTTCAATGGTGGGTGCTTGATCCTCTTTCCATTTTTTGGGTCGAATATAACCTCTTGTCAGGCTATAAATGAGCTCCTATTTTTCTATTTATTTTATTATATATATAAAAAGTCAATGTCTCGATGTAGCATGTGAGGTCAAATACTATAGATTAGCACGGTGTATTTATTTATTTATTTGTTTTTTAATCGTTTTTACACAAAACAAATGTGTTCTTGTTAATGGGGTAAGACTCACTTTTTCAAGCAGAGATAATTTAGTATATATGTTTATCCGTTACAGATTTCAATAAATCATATTTATAATAGAATTTTAATTGCTAAACACAGTTCATTGCTGAGCTGTTACTAACTCAGCAACGACAATATACCAGTTTTTTAGTAGTGCTAGGTGCCCAAACTTTATGGGGTGTTTGAACTTTGATGGGAAAGATGACATTACTATGCTCTTGAGTTGAGCAATTAGCTACTTGTGAGTGATGGAGAGTGGGGTGGATGCTGGTGATCAGTGATTTCTCCTGGCCTAGTCTCTGCAGGATCTGCTCCCCTGCTCGGTAACCAATCAATTAACTTGCTCTGTTGATGATCCTTTTTCGTTAAGAGTAAACCTGGAAACCTAATATTGCATTGATATTGAATGCCATGATTTTTTTCCACCGAGAGGAATAGTCTGATTATGTGTAGAAAGTCTCTGGCGGGTAACCTGATTATATAAATAGCTAACATCTGGGGAGGCTGATCATGAGCTCATGGATGACTGACCTGGCTGCTGTGGGGAATTTGAGCTCCTAATTGCCATGATCTTCTCAGGTGAAGATGGGTATGGTTATTAGTATCGACAATTCCCTCTTATTTAATAGGATGCTTGTGGTTTCTGTGCACTTCAACTTCATACATGGAACAGGTCAATAAATTCTCAAGTCTCCTATTGGTTTTATTAAAGAGTTAATGATATTTTAGATGCGTGTACCTTTTTTTTTATATTTTGTTTGAGTATATCAATCTGTATTTTTACTATTTATGTGTGGGTTTTCAAACAGTGTGATATTTATCTTTTTTATTTTTTTTTATTAACATAGGTGTCCGGCTAGCTTATAAGTATCTCGATAGATCTCATATGCTTTGAAATTAACGACAATATAAAACTCTAAAGATTATTATATTATCAATAATAAAACTCGAAGTTGAGATAACAAAAGGAACAAACTCTTTAATTTCAAATTCTTATTACTGAGTCACTTATTTTATGAATAATATTTATCCATTTTTTGTATATATGTTTGCATAGTGATTGTTAATTTAATGGTTATGTCATTTAACACAATCTAACAAAAGATACATACTTAGAGAAAAAGAATCACTCACTTAAATGCTAACAATTGATATGGTAAAAAATGCAGCTCAGACATCAAAATTATTATTACCTCATATCAGAAGCTCTATTTCAAAATTACTAATTTCATTATTATTAAATATTATCAATAAACTAAAAAAAAGTGCTTTTAATGTGCATAATTTCATACCATACTATTTATTTTAAGGATATATTGTTTTTATCTGTTTTTATTCTAAATCTATGGTTTTTTTCTTTAATTAATAATGTTTTGTGAGGTGGTGCATAATAAAAATATCATCATTTTTAGTTTACTATTAATACTAGAGTTATTGAATATTGAGTTTCATAATTTATTGTGATTTATTTTATACATGGTTAGCTTGATTTCGGGTAGGTTAACTCAATTAATTCTAGGTTTTTTTTTTGTGCTCATTTTTATCCTTCAGCACTAGATTGATTAGGAATTAGATTTTATATTTGTTTTGATTTATTTTATGAGATTATCTCAATTTTATGACTTAGATAATTCTATGGCGGGATCTCATGACTCATATCGTAGGTTTGGTGGGTTAACTAAGTTTACTTGAATTTTTTTTAATCTTTCTCAATTGATATTTTTTTCAATATCATCATTCAATGTTGAGTTGATTAGAAACCAAGTTTCATGATTTATTTTGGTTTGTTTTAAATTTTTTATTTTCAATTACATCTACCAACGATGAGTTCACTAAAAATCAGATTACATAATTTGTTTTGATTTGTTTTCTATAAGATTATCATAAAATCATGATCTTAGTTGCAGAATTGACAGATTAACTTGGATTGATGCATGTTATTTTTTCTTTATAATTTTTATAAGGTTATCATGATATTAAGTTAATATATCCATTTTATATATTTAGCAAGTTACATCAAGGGTAATAGATCACAAGTCTAGCAAATTAGCTTATGTTGTTTTTGTTCCCATCAAATTGATTAAATCAAATTGGATTTTTATATATATTTTTCTTAAAAGTAATTAAAGCTAATAAGCTAGTTGTAACTATAGGGTAAAATGTTAACATGTATCATAAGGGCATGTGGATGTCCCATTCAAATCTTTCTCCTTCCTTGTACTAGCTCACCTATGATTAAGTTGTGTGTCGCTGAGATATGGTTGAGTTTTGAATTAAAAAGTTTGCCTTTCTTGTAGTTTCAAGTTCGAGCTTTATGATTAAGATTTTAAAATTATGAGTTGACTTGTAAAATCTTATACCTTGTAATATCAGGTTAAAACTCGAAAATCAATAAAATCATGAGTTGACTCGGTAAACTCGATCAAACTCGTAAAATCAATTAACTCAAACCGAGTTTACGAGCTTGACAAAAGTGCACAATTAATTAGATTTTATGAGTTATGAAACTTTTGTAAGCCATACCTATGACAATTAATTAACTTTCACGAAGATGGGTCACGATGGATGCGTTAGTGGTTATTGATTACTACAATGGCTGTCGATTTTGGGCAAGAACAAAAAGGAAAAACATGGTTCATGGCATGGAAAGGCTGACAACCATGGCGATGTTGGTACAAGTTACAGTTGATCATTGATGGGGCGTTGTTGCTGGCAGTTGGTTTCAGTCGCTGCCATTGTTGTGCATTGTAGGTTGCCTCCACAAGAACTCTTTGACGATCTCTTGTCACGTGCTTCCATCTTCTCACCATCAAGTCAAGTAGCAGTTTTGTCAAGTCAAGCAACGCATGTTCCAAGGTCCTGTTAGGTCAATCAGGATGATTTAGTTCAGTTACATTCAATCCAGTTGGTGCAATGGGGCAATGCAGTTCAGATAGTTCAGTTGGGTTTATTTAAGTTTAGTCAGTCGGGATAATTCCTTATTTTATTATGTTAATTAATTAAGAGTTGGGTTTAATAAATAAGTTGTATGAATCAGTCAAATAAATTGAAGTTGTGGGAATAAGCTTAATTTGGGGAACATGTAATCAGGGAAGTTATTGAACTTCAGTGTATTTAATCTATGAAATTAATGAGAAATGACACTGAACAATAATCTGAAAAATTAAGTTGGAGGTTGTGGATCCCTCGAAAATCTAATTTTCTTAATTTACTTGTGAGATCGTAACATCTCTACAGTAGGTATATTCTAAATGTGACAAAAGAAGACTAACACATATGGGATATATTCTTTGCGGAGATGAGAGTATCAAATCTTTACAAGTGAAGGAAAAAAAAGTAAAACAATCCTAAGATGAGAGGCACCATGGTTGTCAAAATCATGATTTTGACACGACATAGAAGAGGCTTCGGAAACTCGGATCGTAAGATTGGACCGTAAAATCATAAAATTGTGCCTGAATTTTTCCATACAAAAATCGTAAAATCACAACTAAAATCGTGTAGGTAGAAAAATCATAAAATTATAAGTAAAATATTTCTGGATACAATACAACATAATTATGCCCATAAAACTTCATTAGTTAAGGTTTATACATGATTCAAAATAACTTAAAAATACATTACAAAATAATTATGTTCATAGAATTTTATTAGGTAAAAACTAATAAATTTAAAATAAATATTTTATTGATGTGCTATATAAATTAAAATTAGTCTCATTATCGTTATTTTCCTCGTTATTTTTAATACATTCATCAAAAGCATTACTATTGAAAGGATTATCAATACTAATACTAGTATCAACACCGATATTGCTAGTACTAGCTCCAACTTCAATAAATTATTTCAACATCAGGACATGAAAATGATTTAAAAACATAAAAAAATTTAATTTAAAATAAAAAATAAAAAAATTATTTTTTTTCAAAAATTTTAAATATAAATTTTAAAGTTAATAGTTTTGATTTTTAAAAGTGATTCCATGAGAGAGGGGGGAATATATATATATATATATATATATATATATATATATATATATATGGGGGTTCTGGGCGCCTGCTTGGCCCGAGGAAAATTTTGAATTTTGAAAGAATTGGAGCAGAATCGTAAAATTGGACTGATCCAGACCGATTTTATGATTTTGACCAAGTTTGATCAAAATCGATATTTTACCCGAGTTAACAAGGTTTGATGAGTTGACTTGCAAAATCATACGATTTTGCTAGTCAACTCATGATTTTAACAACCATGAGAGGCACTGACAGGACCATAGTATATTTGTGTCGTTTTATTTTATATAATTTCCATGAGTGGTTCTTTTTAGTTATTTTATATAATAATATTTAATTGGTGTGTTGATTTTAGTATAATGTGATGTGAATTGTGACTCATTTTTATCCTTTGAGAATTTTTTCTTTTGGTCTTTTTTATTTATTTTATCTTTTCACATGATTGAAAAATTATCTTAATTATTTGTTTTTATTTGTTTTTTTATAGGATTATAGTGGTGTAAAAACGACAACTCAATATTTGGTTACCACACAAATTTATAAAATATAAGTCATTTTTATTGCTAAAAAAAAATTAAAAAAATTAGAAAATATTTTATTTATGATTTTATAATTTTATAATCCAAGTTTATACTATATTCCCGTGTTATGTTAAAAAAAATAATTTTGACAATCTTATATGTAATTGTTAATAAAATAATTATTATAAATTTATATGTTAATTAACTTTATAAAACTGATAAAATTAGTTGAGTTGGACTTCTACTATATCTACATTAATTATAAAAAGAAAAAAGTACTTCGGTCATATCTTGTACACGGTGGACCAGTCGTTTGAAAGATTGCAGTTTTATGATCCTAGACAAACTGTACGTCAGGGGACAAGTCCAATTCATACATGAAAGAGGTCGTGTTTGATATTCCGGTGTAATTATATTTTTGAAGATTTTGGTTATTTTAGTTTTAAATCAAAGTTTTTATATTTTTAATAGTTAGTAATAATAATAGATTTATAAAAATAAAAAATATTTTAATATATTTTTAAATAAAAGAATATTTTAAAAAATAACATTGAATACATTTATAAACGCAAACAAAAATATAGTCTCTATCATGCTGATTAGAGCTCCATTCGGCGGGCACTCGAAATCATATGGTGGGGGCGTGTAGGGGGATCGATTTGATGGAATGAATACTTACGTCAACCAACACTCCAATGGATGATTTTTATTATTCTTTATATTAAATATTTGATTCATTTCCATTGCAATTCACAGAGTCTAGTGTGAAATGCGATAAAAATTATGTTTTAAATATTTCTTGTATAATAATATATCAAAATTATTTTATTTTAATTTTTAACATTTATTTTTAATATCAAAACAATTCAAAAAATAATAAAAGTAAAAAGTAACAAAACAAGAGCTTAAAAATAAGTTTTTAAACAATAAAGATCTATTATTTAATTTATTTATTAACATGAATTTCGAATTAGTTTACACGAATAATCTCGCCGGCTAGAACATGACTAATAGATCTACACAATTAAAGGTTTGTAGGGTTCGGAACTCGAAAAGGGTCCCTTTGAAAAATGGTAAAAAGAAGAGCCCGATGAAGGGGTGTCTGTGAGTGCTAATTAAAAATGTTTATGAAATTTTTTTTTATTTTTTATTTTAAATTAAATTTTTTAATAATTTTAAATTATTTTGATGTGTTAATGTCAAAAATAATTTTTAAAAATTAAAAATATTATTTTAATATATATTTAAACAAATACATCTTAAAAAAACATCCAGAATTCTAATAATTTACTAAAGGGCTCTGAGACGTAGGTGCCAGAGGTGTCTGTCGAGGACACGGGTTACAAAATCACTGTATCAATTTCAAAACAATTATATTGGAAAAAATTATATATATATATATATATATATATATATATATATATATATATATATATATAAACTAATAATAATAATAATAATAATGTTATTTCTGTGACTGGTCAACTCTCCAGAGAGTGAACGGTTTGATTGCTATGATTGGAAGTGCTTTTTGGCGGTCTCAAGACGCAGATGATGGAGCGCAGAGGACTGAAGCATTCAATTACTTGTCCCCAAAAGCAAAGGGTTCACTGACGAGTTTCTGTTTTTTAACGTGCTGGTGAGTTATTTCCTGATATTAATTTTACCCTTTTAACATGATCCTGCCTCTCTTTTCATCTTTCTTTTTTTATATATATATAATTTAGCGCGGTCGAATAAAATATTTTTAATTCAATAACGTAATTTTAAAAAGTTTTGATGAAATAATATATTATTATCCTATCTGCTTTAATAACACGATATTTATTAATAGAATATATTTTTCTTATTTCTGATTCCAACACCTCAATAAATTCCGGTTTGTCACTCTGTTTTAAAAAACATTTTTTAAAAAAACTTATTTTTATTTTGTATTTTAAATAAAAAAATAGTGTTTTTTAAATTATTTTTATATGCCAATTTAAAAAAATAAAAAATATACCATTTCAATGCATTTATAAACAAAAAAATATTTTTAAAAATAACCACAACGACACTTCCAAACAAAAAATTAATGAAACCATCTTTTTTTTATTTTTAATTTATCCTTGCGTTGTTTTCATGAGCTTCAAAATGTCATTTTTTAAGGAAAACTTTCTTTTGTGTTTTGCAACTCTAAAATCTCCTCTAACTTAGCAATAGACTTGATTCTGTCAAGGAACCATCTCATATAAAACCTTAAACTTGTAAGTGAGGTCCCAAAATATAATTTATATTATTCTTTAATATACCTCCTCAAGTGTGAAAGTTTTTTGGGCTGAAACTTTCACAGATGCATTTTACCTTGTGCTTATTTTTTATCAAATAGAATAAAAATGCTGAGATTTGAACTCGTGATTGCTAAGTCAACAAGGCTCTGATATTATGTTAAGGAACCATCTCACCTAAGAACTTAAACTTATAAGTGAGGCTGCAGAATATGATTTATATTATTTTCTAACAGATGATAAGAATATGAATTAAACTTATTTTGATAGATTATATAAAGTGAGAAAAAAATCATTGTTGTCTATGAATTCATAATCCTCTTAATCATAACAAAAATTAATATGAGAAGTCTCCGGGTTTATTGAGTTTGAGGGGCAATTATCCGGTCAAAAGGATTTACTGAGTTTGACAATAGCCTGAGTATTGTTATTAAATTGAGGATCTGATTGATTACTAATGAGTGTTTGATCAAAGAAACATTGAAAGGAAGGGACCAGCAAAAACTAGTAAACCTTAGTATAAATAAAATCTAACATTATCTCATAAGTAAATTCCAATTATTAAAAAATAAACTCTTATAATTTTAATATGAGCATATTAAAAAACTAGAATAATATAATAATTGTGCATTATCTTGAGGAATTTTTGAATTGTCATTAAACTTGATTTTATTGATCTCGCCACTCCAATTCCTTACCAAGATTGAGTTTGAAATTGAACCGTATGAGGGTTAATTTTATATGACCCGATAAACTTACTAGGTTAAAAAACATAAAAAAAAATGGTTTGACAAAATAAAATTTCAATATAGAATGCTTTTTTTTTTTTTTGTAAATATTGAGGTGGTGAAATATTTTATTGATCTTAGTTAATTGATCAAGCTCATCTATTAGGTAATGAACCATATTGAGTTTAATAAGTATGGTTTATAAAATATCTATTTATTTAAATTAGACAATAATAAGGATGATTAATTAAATTAAATCAACCAAAAAAACTAAAAAAGTGATTATTATGGGGTGTACAAAATTAATCATTGCTAGTATTAAGAAAGTGATTTTTACAATCTTATTCAATAGCAAAGTAAAAACTAAATATAATTTATTAAAGTTATATCTAAAATACATAATTAATTTAAGAGTTAAAAAAAACTTAATGTATTTATTAAAATTATTCAATTTTTAAAAAAATTACATTAAAATTATTAAAAATAAAAAAAGAGCTAGACACTCTAGTTAGATGGTCTAGGATGCCCAAGGTCTATTTAGTAGTACAGTCAAGGTTGTTTTTGAAATAATTTTTGATATTAATACATGAAAAATATCTAAAATACTATTTTTTTTTAAATTTAAAATAAAAAAAAATATAATTTTATTTTTTTAATTTTTTAAAATATTTTTGAAATGCGGTGAAAATACCTTTCAAGTCATAAAAAAAATGCATAAACTAGTAAGCCTACCAGTCTAAATCGCTTGTCTTTTTCTTAAAAGTTAGATAGGCATATTTAAAGAAAAACAACAGATAAAAAGTCATTTACTATCTAAAATCTTACCACAAAAAAACAGTTAAAAAAAATCAAGCAATGTTATTTCTATCTTAAAACTCATTTCAAATTATTTTCATCTAAAGAATCTAAGAAACATCATTAAAAAAAAAAAAAAATTATCAATCTAAAAGAGGTCTCAAAACACATAATAAAATAGTGAAAAAAAATATATTTCAACCCCAATATATCTTTTTCAAGTAAGATGAAGTTTTTAAAAAACTTTAATGGAACTCTCTTTGATAAATAAAATTAACCTTTTTTAAATCAAAATGATGTCATTAGTAACCTTTTCTTTTCTTTGTTATTTTTCTCAATGACTTTCTCTCTCATCTCTTTAACTTAGAGAATGAAATATAAATAAAATAAAATTTTGAACTAAATAATGTAATTCAAACAAACGGAAAAAAATATCCCAAGGCCGTTTTTTTTTAAATTAATACATTTTTGTTTTTTCTTTTTAAAAATACCAATTTACCATGCTTTCATGTTTTTTTTTTTTACTGGCAACAAACTGAATTTGTTTTTTCAAAATCAAAAACCAATTTAATATATGGATGATTTTTTTTTTTTTGAGATTATGATAAATCAAATGAAAACACTATAAAATAAAACATCAAGCCAAATAAGCAATCAAATCAACCCAACATGAAAAATAAAATAAAAAAGTTTAATATGAGGATTAGAAAAATATAGGACTAAAAAAGTTTTTTTTTTCAAAATAAAGGATTGCAATTTCACCAACCGTGCCCTCATTTTTCTTGTGCAAAATCTGGAACCAACCTTGTATTATAATATAATATAATTTATGTAATGATAGTAATAATGATTAACTAGGACTTAGAAAAGACAGAATAATATAGGAACTAGGATAAGGAAGAACGACATTCAATAATAATATACTTCCAATTATTTTGTATTTACAAATGACAACAGCCCGTCGACAAAAGCAGACTAGACAACCCGTGACCTTTGCCGACCCACGACGATCTAATTCACATCACTGCCGTTGAAAGCCCACGTGATCTTGATCAATTCAAAGAACTCGCTCAATTAATAACAGCAATGCCCACTTCTTCAAACCCACTCTCACTTCACCAAGGCTCTGACACGAGCTTGGCCATTAAATTTTATAGGATACTAGAAGCCGGTAATTTACTAGGTACTTCTAGTGCTACATCATCTATCCATTCATCTATCTATCTGTTCCTAACAAATCAATCTCAACACCAACTGTGTATGATCAGAAAATTTTATTTTTAATCGTTTCTTTTTGTTTTTATGATTAGTTATTCAGTTTTTTATTTATATATTAAGTGTTGGTATCACTTTCTTTAATGTAAATTATTGGGGAATAATTTAAGTTTGTGTCCCAGATCTCTATTCTCCACTCACATGATATCTCATCTTCTTGTTGTCCTTAGAGTTAAAAGATTTAGTTGAAGAATATTAGCTTGATCAGGAGGTGCTTGAAATGATTTGTCTTTGAAGGTTCTAGAGGAGTGCTCTTCTACTATACAGAAGGTGGGGTGTCTCTGATGCAAAGTAGTAGTGTTAGAGTTGGTGTCCCTGTAGTATGTTGTGAGCTGGAATTTACCTGTTCCCAACGCTTACTTCTCATATATATATCTTGAACAACAACCAGGAGCTTGTTTATATTAAAATATTTTCTGGTGCAAAAGGGGTTATGATTCTTGAATCAAAATTTGGAAATTTTTTTAATTGATTATTCTGAGCGGTGCGAACTTTGCAGGTATTCCCAGTTCTGAATCAAAGCTGAGTCTGAGATGGGTGGAGCATTAAGAGTTTTGAAAATCTGATTTGATCCTAATGGGTAGCAGTAAGACCATTGTTTGGTTTAGGAGGGACCTTCGAATTGAGGATAACCCTGCATTAGCTGCTGCTGCAAGGGATGGTTGTGTTTTGCCTTTATTTATATGGTGTCCTAATGAAGAAGGACAATTCTACCCAGGTCGAGTGTCCAGGTGGTGGCTGAAGGAGTCCCTTGCTCACTTGGGACAATCCTTGAAATCTCTTGGTGCTGAACTTGTTCTCATCAAAACCCACAGTACAATTGCTGCTCTTCTGGATTGCATCGAAACCATTGGGGCGACCAGAGTGGTATTTAACCGTCTCTATGGTATGCTTTCTTTCTTTGTTCCCTTAAACATGACTTGTCCCCACTGCTATTGAGCACCCAGATTCACTTGAATCAACTTGATATGCCAGCTTGTGATTATTTCTATTTGTTATCTGGTGAACTGTATCTAATTTATGTCATAAGGTTCTTCTTCTTGGTGGGGTGGGGTGGGGTGGTGGGGATTGGTGGAAAGTCTCAAAAACTTGTACAATTGCTGTGAGAGGATTATATATGCTGCTAGCGGTTCTATTTTTCAGTTGAAGTTATGGCATATCAAACAAGGGAAACAAACTTGTGTTTTTTAAGAAAAATAATAAAAGGAGCATGGCTCAAAAACTGAATCAATCATTTTACTTGTGCACTGATCCAGAGACGCACAAAAAATGTGGGTAGCATATACTGTCAGAGCATAAACCATTTACTTCTTAAATAATCTATTAAGATAACTGGTAGATGATCAGCTCTGTATTGGTCTAATTACCATGTTTTCCTTTCAATTTTCTCGTTCTCCCAGATCCTATATCTCTTGTTCGTGATCACAACATCAAAGAAAAATTGATGGAGCTTGGCATTTCTGTACAAAGTTATAATGGAGATTTGTTGTATGAACCGTGGGAAATATATGATGAAAGAGGGCATGCTTTCACGACATTTGAAGCATACTGGGACAAGTGCTTGCACATGCAGATGGAACCTGTTTCACATCTTCCTCCATGGAGATTGGTACCTGCAGGTAGATTTCAATGCTGGGTGGTCTTTCAATCTGGTTCTCTGATTACTAGCAAAAATAAATTTAGAATTGAAACTGTTGGTTATGGCTCAACTTCTCTTGCAACTGGAGATTAAATCCCCATGTCTCTGTGCTTTTCAGTAAGGAAAATGAATAATCGATAATTTTCTCTTTCATGACAGGAACAGTTATGAAAAGTTCAGTTGAGGAATTAGGTCTTGAAGATGAAGCTGAAAAATCCAGTAACTCCTTGTTAGGAAGAGGATGGTCCCCGGGTTGGAGCAATGCTGACAAGGCTCTAACTGAATTTGCTGAACATCATCTAATTGACTATGTGGATAGTAGGCTAAAAGTTGGGACCTCCACCTCACTTTTGTCCCCGTATCTTCATTTTGGAGAGCTGAGTGTGAGAAAAGTTTTCCAGTGTGTGCAATTAAAGCAATTATTTTGGGCAAAAGAAGAGAACAACTTAAAGGGGAAAGAGAGTGTAACTCTGTTTCTTAGATCCATCGGGCTTAGGGAATACTCCCGTTATCTTTGTTTTAACTTTCCATTCACTCATGAGAGATCATTGTTGAACAACTTGAAGTATTTCCCATGGAATGACGATCAGGTCCGTTTTAAGGCTTGGAGACAGGGGCGGACTGGTTACCCATTAGTTGATGCAGGAATGCGAGAGCTCTGGGCAACTGGTTGGATACATAACAGAATAAGAGTGATTGTTTCAAGCTTCGCTGTAAAAGTTCTTCTTCTTCCATGGAGATGGGGAATGAAATATTTCTGGGACACTCTTTTGGATGCTGATTTGGAAAGTGACATCCTTGGTTGGCAGTATATTTCGGGGAGCTTACCAGATGGTCATGAACTTGAACGCTTGGATAATCCAGAGGTATGAAGATATATTATGTTTATTGTAACATTTGGAATTGAATCGTATGTATTTCTCCTACTTCCCCAAATGAAACATGCAAAATTTTGCATAAACTTCTCCAGCTTCGCACTTCAAGCATGTAGCACAACCAATTTAAAGTCTCTTGCATGTCATTTGTGCTGTATAAAGTCATGTCTGGAACATATTTTCTCAAGCGTCCCTTATTCTTACAAGATGGCTTGATTGTGGCTTAACCACACTGGAATGGAAACTTCACTTTCTTTTCATCTTCTTTTTTAAAACTGCATTAGAACATCCATACTTTGGTAGAAGTAATATCATTAAATGTTGGGGAAATATGGTTTATTGGCTTCTTGAGCTTTTGATAGCATGTTAGATTTATAAATCCTTTTAAACACTTGTCAGAAGTTGGGCAATTTGGAATTTGCATGCTCATTTCTATTTTATTTTGGTTGATATAGATATCCTTGTAAGATACCACTGGAAACTGGTCTGAATGCATCTGAAACCCATCCCGCGTTTTGAAAAGGACCGTTATCTAATACTTTGTAATAAAAACTTTTAGGCCCTCATGGTGCTGGCCCTGATTGTTTATAAGAATGTAGCAGTTTAGCAGTAGATGGTGGGTGTATTAATTAAGAGTACAGTTTTAAGGGCCCTATTTTCATGCCTTATTTTTCTGAATCATATGAGTCAGATTCAAGGCTCCAGATTTGATCCAGAGGGTGAATACGTGCGGCAATGGCTGCCTGAGCTAGCAAGAATGCCAGCTGAATGGATCCACCATCCTTGGGATGCAACCATCGCTGTGCTTAAAGCTGCTGGAGTTGAATTGGGAATCAATTATCCAAAACCTATAATTGATCTAGATTTGGCTAGAGAGCGACTAATGGAAGCAATATTCAAGATGTGGGAACTGGAAGCAGCTGCACGGACTTCAAATACAAATGGAACTAATGAAGTTGTTGTTGATAACACTGATGATACCGAGAATGTGGCCATTCCGAAGGTTGTCTTGAAAGAAAAGGTAACTTGTCCTACTAATTCATCTAACGATCAGAGGGTACCAACAAATCAGAATTCCAAGAATAATCAAGCTTGTAGGAAGAGGTCAAAGTACATGGAAGAAGAAAGACCGCAACCAGATAAATTGCATAATGATGATAATGTAGTGGGTACCTCAAGAATGGATGAAGACTTGTCCTCTACTGCTGAATCTTCATCTGCAAAGAAGCAGGCCACCAGCAGATGTTCCTTTTCTGTTCCCCAGTATTGTTCCTCCTCAGAAGCCAAGCCTTCGCAGGAGCGTGAATCTTCTGACCTCATACAGCCATGGCAAGCAGAAATTGAGATGGAACAGAGTTCGACCAAAGATGGTAAGCAGTCGCACTTTATTGTTTAGATGATCGAAGTGGATACTATTTCTAGTTCTCTTATCATGTCCCGATCATCTGCCAAAATCATTACTGAAAATCAATTTGCATTGCTTTCTCCCTACTTTTCTTCCTTTGGGCTACTAATGCATTTCTTAGGTTTTTGTCCTACTGAATTTGGATTTGCCAAGGGAACTTAATATCTATATCTATCATAAATCCACGCGTTTCTCCACTTTCAGTCAAGAAAGATAGCTTATTTGACAAATAAGCTTTATAGACGTTCAGGGCCATGTTTTGACATGACAGGCTTGTAAATTTGTTTCTCTCTCTCTTTTTTTTTGCTTCTTGTTGATTTTATTTCGTTAGGTAGACAAAATCATAGAAACAGGTTTAAGACATGTAAAAAAGTTTTGGATTATGGATGTTCCTTCATACAAGGATGCTTTTATGGTATATATGTGCACTTTAGATCACATATAAACAAACAACCTTTGTGTAGTCAATATGTTATTTCTGGTTGGTGGATGACTGTCTTATGTTAGGATTCAGCATGGTATATTGAGCTTTTTTTCCCCTATCAGATTACCTGGTGTTTGTTCCACGACTCGACAAAACCAGCTAATGTGTTTGTGTGTTGCTGGTAAATAAGATGCCCACAAACTAGATTTTGTTCAAGTTCATTGCACTACCTAAACAATTACAACAGCAAGGGACGCTGCACCATTGAATGTTAGTGGTCTGATCTATGTAAAAAGAGTATTTGTGACGGAGTTTCCATCTTGTTCCACAGAAAGAAATGCTCATCTCAACCTCGCTCTGTTTTTTTTTTTTTTACCTAATTGGGCACTTTGAGTTGAGAGGTGGCAGGAGGTCCATTATGTTTGTTATGGTTACTTGAAACCATTATAATTTTAGCTCCAAACATAAAAAGTCAGAAAATTTATGATGCATTAAATCCAATTTGCTTATTTATTGGTTATACTTTTTTTTTTTTTTTAAAAAAAACCAAATAAATATTGTTACCTTTTATATTTACAAGCTAACCTTTTTCTGAACCCCCTGAAGTCAAGCCAAAACCACCGAAGATATTTCGAAAAAAATCTTCATTACAAACTTCCATCCGATTTCGCAGTGCAATGAGGGAATCCGGCGATCCTTAGTTTAGTGTTCATCTCTAGAAAACCCGATTTTGAGTCTTGGCATAGTCTTCCGGTCCTCAGGAAGCATGATATGACATGATGATAGAGGTCTATAACATGATGACATGTCTTTTAATCTATACTATAGATTTTAAGGTTAAGTTAAGATTTTACTTGTTTATTTGGATCTATAAAATAAGTTTTCCGGTAACGGGTTTGATCTTATAAAAAAAATAGTCTTCCGGCAAGTGCATTTTTTGGCCACCTGCCCACCCTTGCCATGTTAATTGTTTAGGCTCAGTTTATTTTTGCTGTTGAAGATCTGGAGATTTGGGCATGTTAAGTTGTAATCATTAACAAATCACATACTGACCCTATAATTTCACACTATAGAACGATTTTGTTTTTGATTTGGTACTTTATGTTTAGAATAAGAGAAAAAATGACGGTGATTGTGGTGGCTAGGGTTTCAAGGAAATTGAAAATGGTAAGCGAGCATGTGTCAAGAGTATTTTAGTTATTAAATGAGAAATAATATTAAATATATAAATAAAATCATAATTTTTTAAATTTCATAAAGCAAGTTTAATTATAACCAAACTATAAAATGTTAGGAAATGATTAACATTCTTATCAATTTTTAAGGCAATAATTCACATCAATTATCATAATTTCAAAGTAATTAGAGATTTGTTGGGGGTATTGTGGTAATTTCTGTTTTGAAAAAACATATCCAACTAGTTAAATAGTTTTCGCTCCGGGTAAGTACAACATGGGAGGATATTCTCGCATCAACGAGGATGCGAGTGTATATTTGTGTTCTTGAATGAAGCAACGATGACTTACTTGTTGTGGTCCTCTCAAAGAGAAACCCTATTAAAAAAAAATTAAAGTATCAAATCTAATCTTTAACAAATACAACATGCAAGAATAAAAATAATTTAATCTTTCAAAAAACAACCCAAAAAAATAAATCAAAAGGATAAACCCACCTTTATTTTTTTTACCTCATTGTCAATCTTGATGCCCATATTTTTAATTTTACACAAACAATATAAAATCAAGCATCAATCCATTTTTTTTACCAAGATAATCTTATAAAAAATAAATTTAAATAAAATTTTAAACTTAATTATTGATTGATACAATTCATAAAATAAAATTAAAAAAAGCTATAATAAAAAAGAGACTAAAATAATTGAAAACCACTATAAAAATACCCGGTTTTTTTATGAATAGAGAAATCATCCTCTTTTAAATTTGTGAAATTAATCTGTGTTCTAACGTGATCTAGTTGTTTGTGCCAGCCCTCCTCTTAGTTGATTTTCTTTTCTTTTTCTAAGAAAATACGTTATTGGGGCTTAAGCTTGTGATTGTAGCAGAAGTGAGCTTTAGACAGCAAGTAGCATGAGTCATTATGGATAGAACATTAACTAAAGAGCTAAAACAGCTCGGCCAGCCACTGTACACGCACACTCATGTGCACTGTGGACTGGCCATTTTCAGCTCTTGCTCCGCGCGAGTATGTGCACCTGTTTTTGTTTTTTTTTTCACGGAGATGCTTTTTATATAATCTGTGGCGTAAATAACAAACGAAAGCCTGTAGTCGAGCGGCTCGCTGCGCGCCGCAAAATGCAGCACGCAGGGGTTCGAACCCCTCAGCCAGCAAATTTGATTTTGGCTGGTTAGTTTTTTTTTTTTTTTTTTTCTGAAATACGTTTTTTTTTAAAGCAACTGTAAAAAGTTTTATGCCCCCTCATAAAGCAATGATAATTGATATTATCATAAGATTAATAATAATAATAATTTGGTAATTTTGATAATTTATAGTTATAGTTATAGTAATAGTATCATCAATTCTCTGATGTAGATGTAGTTAAAATTATTTTTTATTTTTAAAATAATTATTTTATAAATGAGTATGTTCTAAAAATATTTTATTGGGTTCTCGGACATCTTGAACTGTTCAAAAATATAGTTGAATTGTTTTTTATTCGAAAATATATTAAAATAATATTTTTTTTATTTTAAAAAAATCATTTTTGATATCAACACATTAAAATAATTTAAAAATATTAAAAAAAATAAATTAAAAAAATCAACATTTTTTCTAGAATTTTAAACTATTAACATGCTATCTACATAATATGTTGGAGATACATCCCATCAATTGATCTTCATATCTCATAGTTAAGAGCATTTAGATTTTCTTTTTTTGCTATTGTTATACTGTTGAGCTATTATTAAATTTTGCATAAAGAAATATTATATTTTTATTTGGATCCGCTTATAAATTATTGACTCCCATAGTAGAACATATTAATTTCAAATTAAATGATTTTTTTCAATTTTTTTATCATCTATTATATTTTTTATTGGTTTTATTATTATTATTTTAAGGATGTTTTTCCGATTATTTTTTTTTATCAAGTTATTGTGATTTTTTTCTTTTATTTTTATCATTAACACAATAATAATGATGATAATTAATTATAATACTACTTGTTAAAGTGTTTTTTCTTCCATTTGATAATTTTAATTGTTCAATAATAGATTATTTTTATCTAATACTAGGATATCAAAAAATAGATAAGATTATCACACTAATATCTCGCAAACAAGTCATTATTATATGTTTTAATATTTATTATACCTAAAATATATAAAGAGATAAAAAATTACCTCTAAAAAATTAATATCAGCATTCTTAAATACATTTAATATTTTTATTAAAAAATGGCTTTGAATTTTAATTTTGTGCTCTTTTTTAGTTTATTTCTTAAAAAATGAATTTAATATTTAATATCTAATATTAATCAAAAAACAAAAGGTCAACAAATTTTCCTAGATTATCTACAATTAATATACCACTTTGTTTTTTTTTTTTAGAAAGCAAATAAGTAATTATATCACTAAAATTTATATTTAAAAAAATTGCAATATTTTTATTTATATCGATCTAATACGGGGAAAAAGGCAACTCATATTTTTTTTTACAAGTTTACCTAGGTTATCTACAATTAAAAAATATCAAAAACACTTCACATTTTGATCACACTATATATTTATGTGTTTAATATTTATTTAATATTATATATAAGAAAATAAATGACCCGATTTCTTTAAAAAAAATTAATATCGGTATTCTTAAATATATTTAATATATTTGGCTTTGAATTTAAATTTATATTTGTTTTTTTTTCCTTTTAAGAAACGATGACCTTTTTTTACATGTATTTTTATTTTTTGTGTCCAAGTGAGTTGTTCTTTTAATCGGGTTTTTTTTTGTTTTTTTTCTTCGGACAAAAAAATATCATTGCAAATTCTAATTTATGTTTTTTTTTCATTTTTTATTACTGTTTTATAAAAAACATTTTTTTAAATCTTTTTTATTAAAATGTTTTTTTAAAAAGATTTTTTTTTTAATTTTTTTTTAAAAAGTGTTTTTTCTTAATAACTGATTGTTGTTGTTTTTTACAAATGTTATTTTCTGGTTGTTGTTTTTATTTTTCTACAATTTTTTTTTTGTTAAATTTTTTTTAATAACTGATTGTTGTTTTTTTTTTTTTCAAAAAACAATTTTTTTTTTAATAACTAAAGTATCCAGGGCAACTTACGATGACCACGACTAATCTCCGGATCCACTTTTTTTTATATTTTTTTTTTACACAAGGACTCATTTTGTATTTTTTATGGTGGAAATGGCATATCAGAAGATTTGACCGGGCGGTTGTCCGCGCGTTGCCACCACAGGCGCGCGCGAGTTCAAACCGCTCGGACACCAAAATGTGATTTCTTTTTAAGAATTGAAAGAAATTTTTTCTTAATAACTGCTGTTGTTGTTTTTTACAAATGTTATTTTCTGGTTGTTGTTTTTATTTTTTTTACAAAAAACAAGATTTTTTTTTAATAACTAAAGTGCCCAGGGCAACTTACGTAGACCACGACTAATCTCCGTATCAACTTTTTTTTATAATTTTTTTTACACAAGGACACTTTTTGTATTTTTTTATGGTGGAAATGACATAGCAGAAGCTTTGGCCGAGCGGTTGTCTGCGCGCTGCCAACACAGGCGCGCGCGAGTTCAAACCGCTCGGACACCAAAATGTGATTTTTTTTAAGAACTGAAAGAATTTTTTTTTTTAAATGGTTTAGTTTTTAAAAAAAAAGATATTTTTTTAAATTTTTTTAAAAAAATATATTTTTTTAACAAATTTTTTTTAATTATTTTTTCAAAAACAAGATTTTTTTAAATAACTATAGTGTCGAGACTAACTTACGTGCACCACGACTAATCTCGGATCAACTTTTTTTATATATTTTTTCCTATTTTTTTTTAACCGAGGTGTCCGTCACTTACATGCACCATTCTTTTTTCCCTCCTAGTCCTGGCTCATTATTGTTTTCTTTTATTACCTAAAGAGTTAAAACAACTCGGTTTTCTGAGTCGTGACTCATAGTCGCTATTCATTGGCAATTTGCTCGATGCATCGCGGGCCGTCTACCTTTTTTTTTTCAACTGTCATACATTTAATATAATAATACAAAGAATAAATCTTTTTAAATAATATTATAAAAAAAATGACAGATTTACCTAGATTATCTACAATTAGAAAATATTCGAGTCACTTCCGTTTCGATTGCACTATTTTTTAGACGACAGATAAGTAGCTTATTTCTAAAAACAAATTACAATATTTTTATTTATAATGTGTCAGATCTAATATTACAAGAGGAAAAATGCAACTCATAAAATTGTTTTGACAAATTTATCTTAATTATCTACAATTAAAAAATCTACGACCCACTTTCCATTTCGATTATACTATAAAATATGTATGACTGATTATATGTTTTAATATTTATTGAATATTATCGCCTAAAAATATATATAGAGAGAAAAAAATGACCTACGGTTTCTTGCAAAAAAAATTAATATCGGTATTCTTGAATACATTTAATATAATAATAAGATTAATAAATCTTATAAATATAACTTTGTCTTTAGCTTTTAATTTAAATTTCTATTTTATACTCTTTTTTTTTGTGGTTTATTTTTTTGTGTTTTTTTTTAACTAGAGTTTCCGTGACAACAAGTTTCTAACAAATCATTTCACCTTCTTAGTAAATTTTCTAACAAATTTTATCAAAAAATTTTTAGCAATAGCAATATTCAATCATTTTTTAGTTGAAAAAAAACTATTTATAACATATTTTATCAATTAAAATTTTACCAATTAAATATTAAAATAACAAAATATAACATTTATAAAATCAATCAATTTTCTACATATATAAAAAAGCCCAGCGGAGCGGGCAAATTCGCTCGTTACATATATCTAAAAGAGAATGGATCGGTTACTGTATATTTTTACTGTTCACGCACACACAAATCACTGTTCACTGGACATTTGATCCGGTGCTTCACGCCTACAATATTTAAAAGAGAATGGATCGGTTACTGTATATTTTTACTGTTCACGCACACACAAATCACTGTTCACTGGACATTTGATCCGGTGTTTCACGCCTACATAAGCTCGGTTCTTTTCTTTTTTTATAAACAGACCTTCTATTTATTTATTTATAGAGTAAGAAAGACAAAAACTTGAAAGTAGCCGAGTGGTTGGTTTCCTGCGCGCTGAATCAGTTCGAATCCATGCTGCAACACAACTTAATTTGTTTTTTTTTTTTTATATGAAATTCGTTTTTTTTCCCGGTTTTTTTTTCTTTTAATTTTTTTTTAAATTATTCTGCAAAATTTGCTTTTTGTTTGGTTTTTTTTTTTTTTTAAATTCGTTTTTT
Source organism: Salix dunnii (assembly GCA_015731905.1). Lineage (NCBI taxonomy): Eukaryota > Viridiplantae > Streptophyta > Magnoliopsida > Malpighiales > Salicaceae > Salix > Salix dunnii. The sequence continues at coordinate 3,189,720 of CM027668.1, read as the reverse complement.
TCCCCCTTCTAAAATCAGGTATTTTTTTCTTATAAAATAATTTACGCATATCATGATTAATTTCTGGATTCATTTATTTTCTCTTTTTTGTTTTTACTTTTATATTTATTTTTCTTTTTTTAGTTTCCGCTTATACATTTTTTCCCATGACCGGGGTGTTCGGATTAATTTATATGAACCACGATTTTTTTTCTCATTACTGTTTAAAAAGGTGTTTTCCCCTTGCATTTTTTTTTATAATCGTGCTTTCTTCTTTTTTAAACAGTAATTTCCATTATTCAATACTACTTGAAAAAGTTTCTTCCATTTTTTATTTTAATCAGGTTTTTTATTTGTTTTTTTTAAAAACCAGAGTATCCATTGCAGCTTATGAGCACTGACTAATATCTGGATCTTTTTTTCCCTATTTTTTATTACCACTTATATATTTTTTCCCATGATCGGGGTGTCCTGGTTAGTTTACGCGCAACATTTACACCTTTTTTATAACAGGTATTTTTTTTCATAAACAGGGACCTTTTTTTTTAAAAAAAAATATAGGACCAGGGTGTGCAGGTCAGTCTTTTTTCTTTTAACCGGGCTTTTTTTATTGTGTTTTTTTAACCAGGATATCTGTAACAGCTTACGTGCACCACGACTAATTTCCGGATCAATTTTTTTTTTACTTTTTTTTTTCAACTTATACATTTTTTTTTTTTTTCTGCCACCAAATTGAAATTCTGATTTTGTTTTTTTCAATTACTGTTTTTAAAAAATCTTTTTTATTACTGTTTTTTCAAATAAAATGTTTTTTGAAAGAGATTTTTTTAAAATGGTTTTTTTTTTTTTTTTTTCTTAATAATGTTTTGTTTTTTTTTTTTCAAATGTTATTTTGTTGTTGTTGTTTTTATTTTTTACAAAAATTTTTTTATTTTTCGTTAATTTTTTTTAATATGGTTTGTTGTTTTTTTTTACAAAAACAAGATTTTTTAATAACTAAAGTGTCGAGGCAACTTACGTGCACCACGACTAATCTCCGGATCTATTTTTTTTTTTTACACAAGGACTCTTTTTGTATTTCTTATGGTGGAAATGACATCTCGAAGCTTTGCTAACACATGCTCGCGCGAGTTCAAACCGCTCGGACACCAAAATGTGATTTTTTTTAGAACCAGAAATTTTTTTTTAAAAATGGTTTATTTAAAAAAATTAATAACTGGTTTTTTTGTTTTTTACAAATCTGATTTTTTTTAACTATTTTTTTTTTATTTCAAAAAACAAGATTTTTTTAAATAACTAAAGTGTCCAAACCAACTTACGTGCACCACGACTAATCTCTGGATCAACTTTTTTATATTTTTTCCTATTTTTTTTCTACTTATACATTTTTTTTAAAGGTGTCCGGGTCAGTTTACATGCACCAAGGTTCTTTTTTCCCAAGTATATTTTTTTCCTAATCTTTGTTATTGATATTGAATGCTCATTATTGTTTTCTTTTATTACCTAAAGAGCTAAAACAACTCGGTTTTCTACTGTAGCCCGTGACTCATAGTCACTATTCATTGGCAATTTGCTCCGATGCATCGCGGCGCATGTCTACCTTTTTTTTTTTCAACAGTGTAATACATTTAATATAATAATACAAATAATAAATCTTTTCGGAAAAAAAAAGTCTTCAAATTTTAATTTTGTGCTCTGTTTTTGAAAGTTTATTTCTTAAAAAATATTTATAATATTTTGGTTTTCAATATTTCATATCTAACATTATTGGGCAAAAAATACAACTAAAAAAATGACAAATTTACCTAGATTATCTACAATTAAAAAATATTCGAGTCACTTCCCGTTTCAATTGCACTGTTTTTTTAGACGACAGATAAGTAATTATAGCACGCAAAAAACTTGAGGCTTATTTCTAAAAACAAATTACAATATTTTTATTTATAAGGTGTCAGATCTAATATTACAAGAGGAAAAAGGCAACTCTTAAAATTGTTTTGACAAATTTACATTAATTATCTACAATTAAAAAATCTACGACCCACTTCCCATTTCGATTACACTATAAAAGATGTAAGATTGATTATATGTTTTAATATTTATTGAATATTATCGCCTAAAAATATATATAGAGAAAAAAAAATAACCTACGATTTCTTGCAAAAATAGATAAATACCGGTATTCTTGAATACATTTAATATAATAATATGATTAATAAATCTTATAAATATAACTTTGGCTTTAGCTTTCAATTTAAATTTCTATTTTATACTCTTTTTTTGGTTCTTTTAATAAATGATAACCTTTTTTTCACATTTGTTTTTTATTTTTTAATAACCGTCGTGTTCAAGTCTTTTTTTTTAACCGATTTCTTTTTTTTATATTTTTTTTAACCAGAGTTTCCGTGACAACAAGTTTCTAACAAATCATTTCACCTTCTTAGTAAATTTTCTAATAAATTTTATCAAAAGTTTTTTAGCAATAGTAATATTAAATCATTTTTTAGTTAAAAAAACCATTTTTAACATATTTTATCAATTACAATTTTATCAATTAAATATTAAAATAACAAAATATAACATTTATAAAATCAATCAACTGTCTATATATATAAAAAAGCCCAGCGGAGCGGGCAAATTCGCTCGTACAAACTGTGGCGATAACTTTTAGTTCTCGTGTATTGTGCCCTGGAAGGGAGATAACGTGCGGTAAAAGAGGTTTTATAGTAAAACAATTATAATTATAATTTTTAGGAATTACTGCTATTGCTATTATTAAGGTTACTAGAAAATTTAATGGTATGTGAAAGTTTGAGTAAAAAAATTTATTATACAAGGAAAAGATACATCACTCTCAATTTATTATTACCTCTTGTGGTTGTGTGCCTGTAGCAATATGCCTTCAGCGGCGTGCCTGCAACGTTGTGCGTGTTGTGGCGGGACTGCAGTTTTGGAAGAAGATGCAGTTGCATTTTGATCTCTCAATTTGTAATTATTCTAATTGCACCCTCAATTAGCTTTAAACTTTTAAATTTGTGCAACTGTATTCACGGAAAAATTTCAAGAGTAGCCTTAGCTTTGCATGTCTTTTTTAATTTAGGTCATTGGTTTCAGATATATACGATTTGACCCTCAATTGACCATTAAACTCTCAATTTTCTTGAATTTTGCCTCTAATTCCAAAAAATTGGGTTGAAAAAATTCAATTCAGTTTTCAAAAATTCTAATATTTTCAATTGAACACGAGTTAAGCTCAAGAACTGATTTTTCATCGATTAAGCCCTTAATAAAATTAATTTTACCAATTTAAAGTATAATTAAGTCCTTGCACTTAATTAAATCCTTCAATTGGACCCTAAATTAGTGTCTTAACATAATTATACTTTAAATTGGCCCATGATTAAATCAAATTGGTTTATAAAAAATATAATTATATCTTTTAGCTTAATTTTTACATAAATTTATCCAATAATAAATTCTCTTAGCTTTGAATGTATATCTTCCTTTATTTTTGGTCACAACAAAGGTACGTCTAGTCTCTCGAAAACATCTAAAATTTCCATTTTGATTTTTCTACCGACATCATCCATTTTTATTTTATTTTTGGATAAATTTTAGAGAATAACTTAGAAATAGATTATTACACAAACCATAAAAAAAAAACACAACTAGCAACCTTACGACAAAACATTGACCAAGTCGCCAATTATATTATATAACCTCTAGATCACCCATTATTCTTGGAGGATTGCGTCACTGCACAAGATTTGCTAACCAAAGTTTTTTACAAACGAAAAAAATGAAAAATCATTCAAAGACGACTGTCCATCTTGTGATTTCGCTCTACAAATTCTACGCACCTTTTTTTGACCCATAAGATGGCCAGTATCATCTGAGATTCGTTGTCATGTCGAGTTCCAATTCGTCATCGCGCTGGGCATGGACAGCTGCGCTTTTAAAGGGTCTCCTCAAGGGGTCCCTTCAATTTGAAACAAACAAATTTGCTACAACAGTGGAAACGAGAGGAAAAAAGGGCATGCTTTCCATTGGTTGCTAAAAAGGCTGTGGAAGGAAGAATTGATGCAAGTTTGGATTCTTTTGAGTCCATTCAGAATCCAAAGTCGTATATAAGAAAAACCACAGATGCTACAGAAAAGGAGTGCGGAAATTGTAATAATGTACTCATAAAGTAACGGTTCTGCTTAAGAGTCTGATCAAGATGCAAATCGTCAAGGGATTATGAGAAAATGAAGTGCACTGACGAGCTATGAAAATTTCTTTTAGACTTTTACTTGTGTTACAATACGGCACGGATGGCATCAATGTGCAGCTAGCAGGGACAGAAGGAACAAGCCAAGGTTAAAGCCGATTCAAAGATGCCTGTCTTCTCTGGGTTGGACTCTCGGTCGAGAGAAGTGATATTTAGCTAATGAAGTAGGCATCTTAAGCAATTACTGTTTCGAGTAATCATCAAAAGATTTGATCAAGTTGGGACCGTTCGAGGCTCATGCCCCGCTTGCTGCAATGACAGAAACAATTTACACATACAGGGTTGACAAGGGGTCCCTAATTTTCAACCTCATTTCACTTCTCAACCAAAGGTAATGGAGACCAATGAATGTTACCAGTAAATGCCGCTAACAAGCCAACGAAAATGCCCAGAAAAGAACAACAAATCAAATGCTTTCTTGTTGGTTCCAAGAAGAGACGAGGGAAAAACAAGCAAGAAATAATGGGTTTTCACTGTACTCTTAGCAAACCAAGGAGCCATGACCATGAGAGAAATAATTAAAAAGGTTATTAAAGTGCAGGAATACGATACTTTAATACGTTTGTTTGAAAGTTATGTAAACGGTGAAATAGAGATTCATTCTATACGAACCGTACAGGAAAGTGAGGATCAAAGAACATGTGATTCCGGTGAAAAATCATCATATTTATAATTTTAAGTTCTTAATTAAATTTTTAAAATATAATTAATATTATATTTTAACATATATTTTCAAGTGAAAATTCTTTTAACTTGAAACTTATACAAATCTATATTACCTTATGTTTTATTTATTTATCAAATTAAATGAAAACGGTGAGATTTGAATTTATAACCGTTAGGTTAATAAAATTCTGATACTATATTAAAGAACCATATCATCTAAAAACTTAAACTCTTAGATAAAATTCTATAATATAATTTATATTATTTTTTACGGTAACATCTAGAAAAGAAAGCAAACCCTGAGCGCTTATTCTGCTCATACGCATCCTTCTCCATGCATCTTCCGCTAGTTTCCTGAGATTATACATGGATACCATGTAGTATAAAAGCCTAACTAAACTGAACCGGTTTGCCTAGACTCGGCCGTGGATCCATTTTCTTGCTCACCTTCACCAGATATTTCCTCGAGTGATTTTCCTTTCGACTCGGGTACTAAGAAAGTAAAAATCATTCCCAGGAAATTTATTACACCAAGAACTATAAGAGTCTTCCTCACTCCGATACTATCTGCAGCATACAAGAACCCGAATGCACCCACAATTGCCCCTGCTTTGCCGGATGCAGCTGATATACCATGGCAAGTAGACCTCAATCTCGCTGGGAATATCTCTGCAGGAACAACAAACGTGGTGGCATTGGGACCAAAATTGGCAAAGAAGAAAGTGAGTGAATACATCACAACGAAGCCAATTCGGTGGTCTGGCAGAGTCCAATGATGGTAAGGGATGGCCAAGGCAAACATGAATACTGTCATGAAGAAGAATCCCATCAATTGAATTGCAAACCTGCCAATCTTGTCAATAAGTGCGACAGTAAACCAATAACCCGGAACAGTGCTGCAAAGAGCAATTAGAGTCTGTGCTCTAGCAATTTTATAGACCTCTTCAAGTGCATTCATAGTTTTGGCCTTAGGAATCCACCCAATAGCACTGAAAATGTCCTTTTGAAACAGATTCTGGCTGTAGAATGCAATGTCTAACAAGAACCAGGTGGTAGTGGTTCCAAGCAAGTGGAGTCCATGTTGACGAGCAAATTGTGTAGAGAAAAGACCAAAATCATTCCCTTTTTCCTGTGACATCTTCTCAATTTTCTCTTGTTCTGACTCCAACTCAACCTCAAGCACTTTTGCCATGTCAGACGCCGCCTGTTTAGCATTCTTCGCAACCAAGGCAGTGTAACGTGCAGTTTCAGGCATCTTCATCCGCCAGTAATAAGTAAGAGCAGCTGGAATTGCACCAAACATCACAATAATCCGCCAAGCATAATCAGCTTGAGGCACAGTAGATCCAGCTGGATCAACTTCAAAAGCTGGGGCAGGAAACTGGGCCTTAAAAGTCGCAGAAATTATAATAGCAACCATCCCCCCAGCCAAGATTCCAAAACCTTGCATGGCAAAAACAGCAGCAATGAAAGCACCGCGAGTCTTTTTATTAGCATACTCAGACATGATTGTAGCAGAAAGTGGGTAGTCACCACCAATGCCAAATCCAAGCCAGAAGCGAAAGAAACAAAGAGTAGACATAACAGCGGTAGGATTTTTGCCAAAAGAGAGGCCACAAGCAATGGAGCAAATGACCATCATCATCAACGTCATACCATAGACACGTTTTCTGCCCATTTTGTCACCAAGCCAGCCAAAGAAGAGCTGACCAGAAAGGGTACCACAGAAAGCTACACCATTAACAGCTGATGAAACATTTGAAGGTAAGGCTCCCGGAGTATCAGAGCCTGGCTGGTAGTAATATATCCGACCCAGCAACTTGGTCACAAGGGAGATGCAAAAAAGATCGTATGCATCAGTGAAAAATCCCATGCCAGCAATCACTATTGCTGTGAAATGATACCATTGTGTTTTGGCCACATCAAGTGCATTAAGCACCTGCAATTGTTCCCTTGCCATGATTTTCCCTGGATTTATCAGAGCAAATACCTATCAATAAATCGGCATACTAAGAAACCATACATAAAACTTCAGAAAAAAGAAAGAAGAAAAACTTCTGGAAGTTGTTTGTAGCGAACCATTGACCAACTCAACGTGTTGGGACTATTAAACATGTGAGAGTCCACGAAGATTGTTTGAGAAAAAGACATGAATTGTGTTCCATATGGTAAGGTCCACAGCCACCCTTCTAAGATTACACAAGTATGACAACTTAATTGAGGCAGGAAAATTATAAACGACAATAGAAACAGCAAATATTCAATTACAAAACGAAAAACAACCAAATCTTTAAAACGAAATTAAACGAGGAAAAACTTGTATGGTGGCATTAAATTTTTAGTTGAAAGTGGGATCAAAATTGCTTTTTAAAAGTAATTTTTATTGTCAGCGAATAAAAACACATTACAAATATAAAAAAATAATTAAATTAAAAAAAAAAAAAACATGTGCGTATGTATACGAGCACTGAATTGACAGAAAACGCTTTTACTATTTCGCGTGCGGTTAAGATTAAAAGAATAAAAACAAATTTCTTCTGAAGATTGTCTGTTAGCTTCCAACGCTAAGAATCGCCATTGTTACATAGTACTTGAAGGGATTTCTTCCTCTTCCTTTTCTACCATAAAAAATCAATTAGGCTAGAAAAGAAAGGGGTGTCTATCTATCGATCTAGCATGTTTCTAATTTCAAGTACGAAAAAAAGGGGGGTGAATTAACAAACAGGAAAGAAAAAAGTACTTAACGAAGCCGAAGTGGAAAACAGAGTACCTCAAGTGCAGCAGAGATAGAACCGCACAAAAACGATTATGAGCTCTCTCGATGTAAACGAGTGGTGCTAGCTAGGTTACATGTAATCAAGGAACGAAAAAGAATCACGGAAGAGCAAACGTTACGTAGAGTAGTGGTAAGAGAGAGACGGGAAATGAAAGAGAGAGAGAGATTCAAGTGATCGCAAGGAATCGCAGAGGAATGTACTATCTCTACTATGTATAGTTAATGACCCTGTGAGCGAGAAGAGAGCATTGGATGGAGGGGAAGAAGGGAGAGGTGGTTGCGTATTTAACTGCAACGACCCCTCTCTGCTCTCGGATTTTTTTTTTTTTACAATTGAGTTTTTCATATATATATTAAAACATATAGTTGGAGGTAGCGTATGGATAGAAAGATTTGATTGAGAATTCTGGAAACTTTTAAAATTCAAATTGAGATTAAAAAAAATAAAAATTGTTCGGAGGCTATTTTTAACTTATGAGGTTTTTTTATTTGGGATTTGTTAAATAATTTTTTTTTTCTTTCTAAATCTTACATGATTCATTGAACGATGATCATCTTTCAGCTAACCCAACCTTCCCTGCCCCTCAGATCAACAAGAAATAACATCGGAGAACCGACTAGCTCTGTTCGAGTAGAGCATCTCGCCGGCCCCTCATCACAGCTCGTCCGATGATTCTTCAACAGTAGTCCGTTTGGACGTCCACTTAGTTTAAGTCAAGCTTGATCTTGGTCACAGATAGATCACCCAATTTCAAGTTCATAAGCAGTGACAATTGCCCAATAAAGACTGGCTTTCAATACCGTAATCATCATCATCATCATTATCATCATCATCATTATCATAATAATAATAATAATAATAATAATAATATCATTCTAGCTCTTCAATGTTTGTTTTGCATGCTTGAAGAGAATGCTACATAAAATATCAAAATGCATTTTCTCTCCAAAAAAAATGTTATTCTTACATAAATATCAAAAAGCATTTATTTTTTCTACCCTAATATAATTGACCTTTCAAATAACCTTTTATATATATATATATATATATATATACATATATTGGAGTATACATAGTTATAACAGCCATATTTATAATATTCTAAATGTTTTTTTTTATCAATTTGATTCTTCATGCATGATTAGTAAATAACTAAAGCGCCATGAAAAAAAAAAATCTTAATGCTAGTGCTATGAATATTATTAATATAATATAAACAAAAAAATAATATATTTTATATTACATCATCTCTCAAAACACTATTTAGTTTTTATATTTTATAATTTATTGTGATTTGTTTTATTCATAGTTAATTTAGTTTAGTAACATGTTTTATAAGTTTAACGATCTCACCAAAATTTGTTTTTATTGATTTTTTTTAATTTTTTAATAGAATATTGAGTGAATTGAGAATTAAATTATACGATTTATCTTGATTTACTTTCTTTAAAATTATCTTGGTCTCATTTCTAAAAAGATGAGTTTGGTCGGGTAACCAAGTTGGATTGAGAGTTGTGTGTGTGTGTGTGATTTTATTTTTATTATTCAATATTAAATTGATTATAAATTAAATTTCTTGATTTTTTATATTTACTTTCTATAAAATTATCCTAATTTTATAACTCATGTCAAGTGCTTTTTAAGTTAACCTTAATAAACTTAAGCTGTATTACCATGTCTTGTTTTTAGATTGAATTTCTTTTGTTTTAAACCTTTAATAGTGATTTTTTTTTTCGAAATTGAGTTTTATAGCTTATTTTAATTTGTTTTTTTTAAAGTTTATAACAATATTATGACCTTGGTTGTGAGTTTGAGAAATTAATCCAGGTTGACCTAGGCCATTCTTTTGTTTAATTTCTATGAAATTACCTTGATTTTATGACTCATGTTATAAGTTTGACATATTAACTGAGTTAAATTATTTTTTTATAATTTTTTTTATTTCATATTGAGTTAATTAAGAATTGAGTTTTGTATTTATTTTAATTTTTTTTATGAGATTATCAAGGTCTTATGATCCAAATTATAGATTCAAAAGGTTAATTTAAGTTGACTTAAATCGATTTAACGTGTTATCATTTTAATATTATAATTCAAAAAGATGATGTTTTGAATTTTATTAATGAAATTATATTTTTATTAGTTATTTTTTAACCTAATAAATTTATTTGGTCATATTAAATTAATCTTCCCATTATTTAAAAATAATTTTTACTACAAAATATTAATAATGCTTAAATTATTATTCTTTTGTATGTTAAAAAAATTCCACCCCATGTGTTGACCATGTAGTTTCCCATTACTATCAAGCCCTAACTAATATATTAAGGGTTTGTTTGATATTATGGTTGCTGTTGTGGTTAAGATTAATAAAATATATTTTTAGTTGAGATTTACAATTGAATTTGAAGTGTTTAATTAAAATTATGGTTGAATTTAATGCTTAATGAAAAACAATTTTGGGTGCTTAGTTACTATAATTTTTATGTTGTTGTCAACTTATGAAATTATTTTAAAAAACACGAACACACACACATATATATATATTTAAATATTATAAATTTAATAATTATAATAAGATAATATAATTAATAATTCAAGTAAATTAAATACTTATTAATAATTCGTTGATGTGTCCAGATTTCTAATTAAAAAGAATGGGAAATTCAAGGAATTAAAAAGAAATTAATCATGAAGTATTCATAAAAAAAAATAAAAAATAGCTAAAACTTTTTAGAAAAGAAGTAGAATAAAATTTGGAATAAGAAACTTCAATCACCTAATTTAATTCCATCCGCATTTACTTACCTACACTGTCCCTGAGTGAGGGAGCCATAGATGTGGCCATGAGAGAGTGTAATGCTTAAAATTCTGCTCACGGTCGTGGCCCCGACTCCGGTGACGGCTTTGCATGAAAAAACGTGGTTTGAATTCAATAAAATGTGGGTCTCATATAAATTTAAGTTTTGGTTAAAAATAAACTAACATCAAATATAATATTTTTTATGGTGACTATTTGGCCAAGAGGCTGAACTGCCATTTACCTAAATTTTGATTTTTTTTTTGTATTTTAAATAAAATGTTTTTGATAATATTAGATTATTTTGATGTGTTGATATCAAAAATAATTTTTTAAAAATAAAAAAAAATATTATTTTAATATATTTCTAAATAAAAAACAATCACTCATAACCACTCGCATTATCTCACTCACACCAATAATATCAAACACCCACCCACTAAGAGGCAATGAAAATCATATCCATTTTGTAAGGCCATAAATGAACGATCAGCCTTGCGAGTGGAGAATTATCTTTACACACTTCCCCAATCATGGTGCATCAGTGCTCTATACCACTCCCTTCTTTTTTGATTTCGTTGTGCACAAACAATTAGTGACCTGTTCCATTCCTCACATTCATTCACTGTAACGCATATAAAATACATATATATTTTTTTATTCAAGTAAGATGTTCAGGTCAGATTATTTCTATTAATTTTAAGGGTTTTAAAATTAACAATCATCATGTAATTTTTTTATTAACATAAATATTCCGATCAATTTATATATATTTTAATTAGTTTTATAACCTCTAAAATTAGGAATTATATAAATTTTAATGACTACAGTATTATCAAATATAAAAGCAAATTACACTTTTCTTTGAGAAGTTGAAAGAGCACACATTCTCCCAAACAGGCCCAATATCTCCACGCGGCGGGTGGCAGAAGTGCCTCAATTCACTGTAGCTAGCTAGTGCTACAATCTGGTATCTGTATACTCAAAACTATTTTTGTCTTCCACTTTCGCTATTTGGCATCAGCTATCAAATTTTCTCACCAATTCATCCATACACTTGTCACCATTTTAACCGGTATTATTGGTGTCTTATGATGTTTTAGTTATTTTAATTTCTTAACGAAGGGTAGCCATTGACTTTCGAGAAGTAGCGATAAGATTCTACCGGATGGATTGGCCGAGCGCAGGTTGATTTCTAGTTGACTCGCCAACTTCCGACTAGAAAAATAGGGTAATTATGAAGCGATATTGCATTTTTAAGGTAAAAGAAGAAGATTAGGACTTTTTATTGAACTAACCTGGATAGTGCCTCAGGTCACCCACCAGGTCGACGTGCTGGCTTTGTTCTCGTAACATCGAGGAAAAGTGATTGATTCCCTCTAAGATTTCATTCACGCTAAGGAAATGTTTTGTGCCAAATATCATCCTCATGCTCTTCTGGAAAAAGTTCATCTTTTGCAAGTGAAAATTTGGTCCCATTTCAAACTTTGAAAATGTAGATTACGTATTTTACAGGGAGTCAGGAGCCCAGCATCTTTAAGCCATTACAGGTATCCTTTTAGTCTAAAAGTTTCAAAAAAGTTCTACTGATTTACTCAAAAAAGAGCATCGCTGAAACAGCGGAGAAGTGCACAGTTTTTGGCCATATTAGTAGACTTGCAACTGAAAGTAGAGGGGGAGTGATAAAAGTCTAAAGCTATGATGGGATGAGTCTAGGTTTTGGACCAGCAACTAAAAAAGCGCCGGGATAAGCTTGGCTGCTCGCTTACTGTAACTTGGAGATACGTATCTCCTTTCGCTGACTTTGAGGTGGTGGGCGGTTAGCCATTTGAGGATTTAAAGTATTTGGAAGAAGTCGATCTATGAATACCAGATCCCCTACATCATGGTAATGGTGAACAAAGTTGGGCACTAAAACATGCTTTTAAGATGTCGACCCAGCAATGCATTGGTTATTACCATGTCTGTCATATCCAATGTAAGGTTTATCCTGAAAAAGAACCAAAATTTTTGAGCTAACCTTGTCCCTGGCAATCCACCTCTCCCTCTCTCTTTCTCATTACCATGGCTATGGTTGTGGTTTTGCGAGTGGTGATGGTTAGTTTGGCTAGTAGCTGGCTACATTGTAACTGGCGATGAGGATCCTGGGTTTTATTAATTCTGGTACTAGTCAAGGTACGATCTTTTGATGACTAGAATCTTGATATATACCAAGAGCTACAAATTGAGGTGGAGACAGGGAGTTAAAAGGATCTGGGAAGTAGAATAGGCGGGCTGAGATGGTGGTTGTGTGAGTTTTCCTATGGACAGACACGAGAGATTTAGTAGTTTTTCTTTTTTCTTAATCCATCCCGTCCTTTAATTTATTTTTGCAGTTTGTTGAAGAACTTGATTTTGTAATTTTCATGCTCACACTTTTCAAAATTAATATATATATAATTATATATATGCTTCTGACGAAACCCATTTTTTAATCCATATTTTTAAGACTCATACAATACAGTACTCTTAAATAAAACACTTAATTATTAAATCTTTAACATTGTTTTCCCCTCGACTTAAAATTCTCTTCGATTCTTTCACCACCCGATGCCGAGCCCAACTTTAGATGCAAAGTAAGAAACAAAAGAAACTGTTTAACTAGATGTATGGATTAGTTAACTGATCGTAAAAACAAAAGCAAGAAATAAAATACAGATTTCAAAAGATATAAATACAGCGATACGAACCACTTTGAAAACCAAAACAATTAAAAATCAAACCATAACACACCGAGTGGTTGCCAGTTGAACCAAAACGTTGGATATGTAGCAACTACCTCCATATTTATTGCGTTGCACAAGAAGAACGAAGTGTTGCATTAAACCCAGGGTCAAATAAACCGAACGAAACCTTGATCAAACTTGGCTGAAATCACACTGGAGGCGTCCTAGCTGAAGCAGCCTGCATCTCCTGATCATCATTTTCATCAGCATTCTCCCCTGACAAATCTTCAAGTGATTTACCCTTTGATTCGGGAACCAATAGAGTAAATGCCATTCCAAAGAAGTTAATAATACCGAGAACAATTAGAGCCCATTTGACTCCAATACCAGGAGGGTAACCTGCGTCAGTCTTCTTTGGGTCTGTGTTTTGTGCAGCATAAAGGAAACCAAATGCACCTATTATAGCACCTGCTTTTCCTGCTGCTGCTGATATACCGTGACAGGTTGATCTTAGCCTTGCAGGGAAAATCTCTGCTGGGACAACAAATGTGGTGGCGTTGGGTCCAAAATTAGCGAAGAAAAAGGTCAAGGAGTACATGGCTACAAACCCAATTCTATGTGGCTTTAAGGTCCAGTGATCGTAAGGGATAGCAATGGCAAACATAAAAACTGTCATGAAGAAGAAACCCATCATTTGGATAAAGAATCTCCCCAAATAGTCAATGAATAGCACTGTAAACCAATATCCCGGCACGGTACTGCAGAGTGCTATAAGAGTTTGAGCCTTTGCAATTCTAAAAACCTCGTGAATCGCATTCATAGTTGCTGCTGGAGGAATCCAATTGATTGCAGAGAAGATATCCTTCTGGAAAAGATTTTGGCTGTAGAATGCAATGTCCAGCAAGAACCATGTGGAAGTGGTTCCTAGCAAATGAAGACCATGACGCTTGGCAAATTCCTTAGAAAACAAGCCAAAGGAGTTGGCAGGTTTTTGGGCTATCCTCTGTACCTTGTCTTCCTCTACTTCAAGTTCCAAGTTCAACACCTTAGACATATCTGCCGCTGCTAGTTTTGCGTTTTTGGCAACGAGTGCAGTGTAACGTGCGGTTTCAGGCATTTTCATACGCCAATAGAATGTAAGCGCAGCAGGGATGGCACCAAACATCAAGATTATACGCCAAATATAGTCAGCTTGAGGAGGAAGTGAGGCTGCCGCATTCTCATGGTAACTTGGGGCCTTGAATTTATGATCGAATGCAGATGACACAATAAGAGCCACAAACCCCCCAGCCAAAATCCCAAATCCTTGCATTGCAAACACTGCTGCAATAAATCTTCCTCGAGTCCTCTTGTTCGCATATTCAGACATGATAGTGGCTGACAATGGATAATCACCACCAATGCCAAAACCAAGCCAGAACCTAAAGAAACAAAGAGTGGCCATGGTTCCGTTAGGAGAGCTTCCAAAGGATAGACCAGAGGCAAGAGAGCAAATAACCATGAGAATCAGAGTTATCCCATAGACTTTCTTGCGTCCCAACTTGTCACCAAGCCAACCAAAGAATAGCTGACCAGCCAAAGTACCACAAAGGGCGACGCCATTAACAGCTGCCGCTACGTTAGGAGGTAACGTGCCTGGCTTTGGTGCACCTGGCTTGGTGTAGTATATGCGGCCAAGCAATTTGGTAACTAGAGAGATGCAGAAAAGATCATAGGCATCTGTGAAAAATCCCATTCCGGCAATCACGATTGTTGTGAAATGGTACCACTGAGTCTTTGCAACATCGAGTGCATTAAGGACGACCAACTGTTCCCTAGCCATGCCTAATACTTCCCGCTTAGCAGTATATTAAATTTCCTGCACAGCAACAGCGAACCAGGAATAAAAAAAATTCAATTAGGCCGCCAATGATGAATTGAGATGCTTACTTTTCAAATACGCCACACGATCGAGCCTTAAAAGATAAAAATTAACAAGGGTCGGCTGCTAATGAACTGCATATCAAGTGCATTATTTTTTTTCAGGAGGTTTTGAAAAAGAACAGAGAGAGAGAGAGAGAGAGCAAAGAGTGACCTGATAAAAACAAAGTATAGGCAGACTTGGAAACCAAGCCCGCAACCAATCAATTAGTACTCGAAGAAAAAAAGAGAGTTTGCGGGAATTGAATTTGCATTCTCAAATAATTAAGCCAGATCGTGGAAATCTTATCATCCTTGGTTATGCTAATTAACGTGACTCTATCAAGATAAATATTTTGTTTGTCAGAGATTAGTTTCACCTAATATCCTATGACAATTAGTACGTGGAAGAAGAAGAAGAAGATGAATTGGACCGAAACTATCCAAGGAATAAAAAACCGTGACCAATATCAAATTTTAGAAAAAAGAAACGTTTATTCACGTGGATACTAATTAAATTTTGGAAAAAGAAAACTTTAGCACACAACTTCTTTCGGTGAATTTCGTCTTCTCCCTGCTAGTCGTGTAACTTTCATGTCCATCTTCATTTATAAAGTTTTCTAGCAAAAAGGATAACAGCTAATCTCTAAAAAAAAAAGGGAGAAATGAAAAAAAAAACAACTAATAACATTTTCAAAGTAGTAATTAATAGCATATTTTAGCAGTCGAGAATCATGATCATGAAGATAAGGTATCCACTACACACAAAGTGATTTACATGCTACGTCTACCAAAGTGCTCTTACGTGCTACTTTACACAGAAAACCCAGTTCCGAGAAGCGAGGAACTTGTCGTGACTCATCTAAAAAGGCAAGACTTTCAAAAGATTCAAATATAGAGACAGAGACTCACCTGCTTCTTCAACAAATTACACCATTGAGCCAAGATTTGGATAAAGCTGGGGGAGATAGAGAGAGAGAGAGAGAGAGAGAGAGAGAGAGATGATTGTTGTTAGGGGCTGAGAGTGGCCTGGTATTTATAAAGGTATCAACTTTCATGTGATTAGCACAAACCCAGAATAAAGGCGGCATCTAATGGCATATACCCACTTAATGGTAGTCAACTCTTTCACAAGTTTGCCTCTTCTCTGTATCCTCTCTGTTAATTACAAGCCCTTCTTTATTGAATGGATATATTTTAGCATTTTTAGTTTATTTTATATAATTGTGCCCTTTAGATAGTTTATTAATCGTCATCCCTGATTAAGGTGTTGGTACGTTCAAAACAATTTGAGGTGTACAACTAATAAAGCGCCCCCCATATTTCTTCAGATTGAATCCATTCTAATAACACCCATTCTCCTTTTCGAGGACTGAAGCAAAACCTAAAAAAAGGTTGTACTTGTAATAGATTGTCCCCCAAATATGGGGGCTGTAATGAAACTTTAAATCAAACCATCAGTTCCCGGTATATTGTGGGCCGCGGTGATTCTATGGGACAGCATTCATTTCAGACAACAACATTCTCTTGCAAGCATTTTCTCATCCTCCCCGAAAATTAACGGAGGGATAAGTAGTGAAGACTTGAGAGAGACAAAGAGTTGATTTTATTAAAAAAAAACAATTCAAGGGAATTCAGGGAACGTAGCCGTAAATTTTAAATACTTCGTTGACCCCACCATGAAAATGGTCACGCAGTTTTTTTTCCTGAGATAGATATTACTTGTTGCTAAATTAAATGGCTATCGAAAATTATTGCCCTGTTATCTATAGTTAAATGATTAGAAAGAGAAGGTCAGCAATAGAGTATTGAGCTTCCTGCAAGCCATCGGATGGGTTTTCAGAGCTTGTGTGAACCTATATAACCTTGACAGCTATTCATTGACTTTTAATTATGAACACCAACGTGTGATTGTAGTAGTTAATGTTGCTTGCAAGGAGAAGGAAACACCAGTAGGTATAGATAAGTTGCACGTGTTTGATAAACCTTTCGGGGTTCTCTAATCAATTTACTCCCTAAATTTTAAGGTAATTTTATTGATGATCAGTGCTCTACAATTCCAAATGAGTATTTTAAATCCAATAATCTTTATTCGTAAACAATATATGGTGACATTTATATATTTAAATTATATTTGTTTTCATTACGTTAATTTATACAATAACACTTTCTTTATTTGACATAATGTTAAGACTATCGTATAAAGACAAAACTCATTCTTAATGTTTGAAGTATTACTAGAAAATACCTTAAAAAAAGCAAATAAAAACTTTCAGACTTTCTATTATTCGTATACACTACGTGTCCACTTGATTGTATGTTCTGTTTGGAATGCCATTTAAGTGCTTAACCATCACGATGATCATGTTTCGTACACATTATCCTGAGACCAGTTCGTACAGAGTCCTGACAGCTACAGGCTGATATATTAAAACGACATCACCAATTTGCACTGCAAATTTGACGTCGACTGGTTGTGGTTGACAATCTATATATATTTGATAATTGATCCCAAAGCGTCTTAGAGCTCTCAATATCGTAGCCCTCCAAATTCACTCTCGTATCGTTTAAATAATGTGAAATGATTGAGCAATCAATTGACTCTAAATAAAATTAAATTAGTAATTTGAGCTACGAATTAAATATAGAGTTTATTTGAAGTATTAAGAATTAATTAAAGTGGAGATTGGTGACTAGGAAAATTTAAGCAGACATCATTTTTGGATATTTTATATATCTTATAGTATATTGAAATAACATAATCCACATGGGCAGAAATTATTTATACTAGTCAAATAAATAATATAATTTTTTAAATAGTATAATTATTATTTTTTGTTTATTTTCTTTTCAATTGTAAAAGGCTATTTAGAAGACTCAATTATATTTTAATATATTTCATACACAATTATTTTAATAACTTGATATGATATGGTTAGCTTAGCATGTTTGCGAAGTTTGAATAATTATTAATTAATATAATATTAAAGGATAATATTGAGAGAGAAAAATATAAACTTGAAAAAAAGAGAAAAAACTTGTGAATTCTTTTTTTTGATATTTCACAAGGATATATAAGAATAATATTTTAAAAAAAAAATAACAAGATAATTTTAATCTACCACTCGTCCTTGTCACATGTAATATAAATATTAAAAAATCAAAATAATATATAGTTTTTAAAATATTGACTTTTCATGCTAGCACCTCCCTGGAAAATGCTTCGAGGAAGGGCATGCTGCAAGTCAAAGAGAATTTTCACAGCATATGCCATATTCCATATCAAATAAAAAATAAAGTCAACGCCCATCAACGCTCACATTCCCGAATTTATCTCACCTGACAATGTTTACTTGGAGGCAGGGATAATCTTGAGATTGTTGATTTGACGTTTACATGCTTTCTCTTCTAACCATTTACGACGGTATACTATTTTTTACCTTGGATTTTTTTTTAGGATTTTTTTTAATTAGCATAATAAATTAAAAATATTAGTGCAATAGTATTTCTTTAAACAAATAACATAGTTCTACTTTTCATTATTTTAGATTGTGATTTTAAATCATGACAATTTATTTTAATATTCTAGAATTAAACTTCAACCTACATTCTTATCCTTTCATGTAAATAGATTCAATTATAATATTTTACAACTTCTTTATATGTTGTGATGGGAAATAATAACCAAGTACAAACTAATTCAGGTAACAATAACACTTAAAGCACAGTCAATTAAGTGTTACACTTAAATAAATATATATTGTAATCAATTCAAATAAACATAATTAACCAACAATATGATTAAATTATATAAAGTAATGAGTTAAGTGATAGAAATTGTAAACTTGTTTTTAATATAGTTCAACAAGTCTACATTCACATCTTAAATACCAAACTGTACTTGAATACTATGTTCTTTCATTAGTCTAAGTTCAAAAAGTACAATGATGTGATGAATCTATACCAAGATTCTTACAAAACTAAAAAATATTTTCTCTCAAAGATTTTTTTTTCACTTAGGCCCCGTTTGTTTGCTGGAAAGTGGTTTCCTTTTGGAAAGTGAATTCCGGGGAAAGTGAATTCCTGGAAAGTAAATTCCTGAAAAGTGAAGACTGGAAAGTGTTTTCCGTTGACTAACTTTCCAGAAAGCAAACAAACACAGGAAAGTTTGGGAAGTGGTTTCCCGGAAAGTGAATTTCGGTAAACAAACACAGCCTTAAAGATGTATTCTCTTCAAGATTTTTTCAATGAACTTCTCGCACTAATACCAAGATTTAATCTTACCTCTCAAAGAATTATAATGATAATTTTGCCCGCAACAAAAAGCTCTCTTAAAAAATAGAATGTAGAGTTGAAGTATGTATCTCTGTAACTCATTTGATAGCACTTAAGATATTTTAAATGCAGTGATTATAGGAATGAAAGCTCTCGTTTTAGAATATGAAAGTTCAAATTGACATAATGTAGAGTATGATAGGATTGATGATTTCTAGTTTGTTTTTCACTTAGAATAATATGTATACCATAGATGTTTGGAATTCTCTTTATAAATCTTCAGAAGAAACTAGTCGTTTCTAGCCATTGAAATCCCATTGGCGACTACAACAATCAACTAATTTAGAATTGATAAACGAATTGGTTAACTGGTTCTTGCAAATTCTAAGGTGTTATTCCCTAATAAACTAGAGGATGACCAATTCATTTAGTATCACTAAATGGTTGATCAATTCCTACAAATTCCAAGATTTGATGAATTTTATCCAGAGAATCTTAAATTGATATCAATCATATTAATTTATGTAGAGTGAAGTGTGTGAGTTTATTTTAATTCTGTTATAAAAGTAAAATATAAATATTTATATAAGCACTAAAATGTACATTTAATTCTAAGTCTTCATTTGTTGTGCATCTTGGATATCTTTATTGATTTTTTTTTATGAAATCCTTCTTTGTTAATGTGATCTTTATATGGACTTGTTAAGAATTATTGTCAATCAAGCATATTATTAGTCCAATTTTGTATTTTACTCTTATAACCAAAAAAATTATAAAAATAAATATGTGATATAAAGCTATACAATTTCACCAAAACTTTTTGCAACTTAAGAAAGAAAATATACTTATAAATGATTGATAAAACATGTTCAATTATTAAACTTAAATTTTTAAAATTATAATAACATTTATTTTGATTAACTAAGCGAGAAATATAAAACGATAATTATATTTCATTTTCTCATAATAATATTCCTTTTATAAATTATAACCCACATTAATTCAAATATATAATGTTAAATTAACATGTGATGACATTTCTGGATTAATTTAAAAAAGGGCACATCCTTTTTTTTTTTGAAAATGATGTGTCATACACCTTTATACTTAATTGTGAATGTTTAAGAAATACAAGTAATTATTAATAAAAGAGACGTGCTTTTTATTTTGTGATCTCTCACATAGATTCTTTTTTCTCTTGTTCTCCACCACAACTTTGCATTTCTTAACAAGTACATTACTACGATATTTACTTATTTATCAACCCCATTTCTAGCCACACTAAAATCCTTTTAATGTCCCAAAAGAAGCTTCCCAATTTCTTAGAACTTTTTGCGCCCTCAAACGACTTTGGTTTGGGCAGTTTTGAATTGGATGAGCCACCACTTGCAGGGACGTTCATTACTGCCTTCTTGAATACAACAATCTCATCCTCAATGGCTTGTATTTTTCGATTTAACTCTGTCACAATATTAACACATTGCCGAACAACCCTTTTAACCATTTTGACAGTGTACACTAGCATGTCATTTATGGATTAATCTTTGTTTTCGGCCATAAGACCCAAAACATTTTCGAGATGAGTAAATCTCTCTTGAATCGTATCCATACCTGTCGGCATTAAACATCAAGCCAACAATTTACCAAGTAGAATGAACCTATTTTCAGCACAATTTATATACCAATGCGGCAGCCTAGTCCCACACTAGACTCAACTCATCTCATAATTACAACTCATGCTTGACCTATACACTAAGGTGTTTCTCGAAGCCAAGAGGCTTTTCCCATGTCTTGCAAAGTAATAGACCAATTATGCAGCACACGTTTAGGAATCACAATAACAAACATGATTACATGAAAAACTCTCAAACTTTTATTAATTCCAATAACAAAGGATGCATAAAAATATTTGTGCATGCCATGCATAAATGTAGCCTTATTTATTACAAACGATTGTAGAAGTTACATAGAAATGTCCCTAGACAGAACTAACCAAATCCAGACAGTTTTGTCGAAAAATAATAATTGCTGAAAACTATTTTCAATTGTCTGAAGCAAACTATTTTCAATTGTCTGAAGCTGTGCCGAACATGCACCCGCTGTTAACCCGTTATACACCACTACTGAATTCGCTTATGCCCACAAATGCTGCCAAGATCCCAGCCATGTTTTGCTGACGAGCCCTCGCGCCTATACTTGTGACATATAGCTTTGCTCTTTTACTTAAAGAATTTATGCCACTTAAGGCTAATCCGATTAAAAGGTATGATTAAATATCAGGTTTAGGGAATCAAAGATTGTAGTATATGATAACTCAAGGAAAAAAAGCTGTTTGTCTTGTCTTTCTAGTGTTTTTTTTTTTAAAGGCAACAATTACCATAATTTTTGAAAATCATTTAGCTTGTTTCGAGAATTTTGACAAAAGGTCCTTGTTTAATATTGTTGAAAAGCAAAACGGAGGCGCAGAGAAGTTTTGCATGCAGGAAACCGCAGATTTACCATTTTTAGTGGCACTGATTCAACTTTAGTGGGGGGTTTAGAAGTTAGTCTCTTACACTGTGTTCTTCAGTGAATCCAAAGCTTACGCACATGAAACTATTGAATTTTTTTTGGTGAAATAAATATATATTTTTCACTCAACATGTTAATAAAAAATAAAAATCCATGCGTATAGCAGCAGTGTCAACTGTGCGCGCACGACATCAGCCGGGAATGCAACCGCATCAAGCAAATCCCGAATGCATTTGACATTACCTAATTAAACCATAATAACGTCACCGTTTCATCAATCTCTCAAATAAAAACTTCAGCTTTAATCAGCAATGAAGATATTTGAGATGTTACCTTTTGAAAACAACATTTTCAGAAGTGGTCATAATCATAACCTTTTTTTTATGTGTAAAAAAAATACCGCAATTAATTTAGAATGTAGAGACGTCAAGGTACATAGTAAGTCAATGTCTTTTTGTACCATGAACCACATTAAGCGTTTTTGATGGTTTGTTTCTTGTAGTAGCATAATTATTAATTATATATATCAAGTTTGTGAACTTCATTTCAATTCATATTTTCATATTTTGTTTTTTTAATTGAAATGAAATGTTTTGACATGTTATTTCAGAGTTGTATTATATAGCTTATAGCTATATAATACAACCCCGAAACTACGTGTGTATGTGTGTGTGTGTGTGTGTGTATATATTATTTTTTTTTAATTCAAATTCAAAAATAAAATTATTTAGAATTGTGCAGTTTAATATAAAAACACAATAAAATGATTTTTCTGAACAAAATTATGAACATGTATATGAGAATGTCATTATCAATCTCGCAAGGTCATTATACTTTCTGATTATTCTGAAATTTTAACATAATATATATAATATATCAAGACTCTCATAAAATTTCATCTCAATCTAATGGTTAGATTAAGAGATATGATTGATATTGTAAAATTATTTATTATTTAAAAAAATACTATTTGACCGAAACGGAATGGAAAAAATAAAACCGAAATATTTTGGCCAGTATTGGGCCGAAAAATTCAGAATGGGCCAGAATTTAAACTGAGTTAAAAATGATGTCATATTGTTTTACTTTTTAAACTGGTACAAAATATTTTGGCCAAAATAGAATAAAATTGACAACCCTAATATATATAAATAATTATCAACAATAATGTTTTCTCCATCTTTCGGAAAAAAAAAGTTAAGTTCTTAAGCGTGTAATTACATAATCTTAATATTCTTAAATTGAGAGCGGGTAATTTATTTTTTGTTGTATATGTAAATTACAATCATGGACATGCTGCTACAAATAGGTTTTCACAGGGAAAATTTAATCCAAAATGGAAAAGACAAGATCAAAGCCATTCAAGTTGGATTCAAGGAAGAAATATGAGCAATAATCAGAGTACAAACTAGAATAAAAATGCTAGAACTAGTAAAGGTAATGCCTTCAATTCACAGTCTAGTCACGGTAATGCATTCAACTCACAGTATAGAAATGTGAGCAATAATCAAGTAAATTCAAAACCACAGTGCAACACATGTCAAATGTTTCACTTTGGTATTTGCATATATAAAGGAAAGACAAAGTGTGGAAGATGCAATCTTTTTGAACATAATACAAAAGATTGCAATAATTACAAGCAACTAGCAAATTATGCCAAGGAAAAAGAGGTTTCTATAAGAACAATGTTCTATGCATGTCATGCTGCTAGTGTGAAAAATGAATATATGTGGTTTGTAGATAGTGTATGCAACAACCACATGACTTCACAGGAATCAAGTCTAATTAATATTAACAGAACCATTACCTGTAAAGTGAAGATGGGCTTAGGAGATCTTGTGTAAGCAACTAGTAGAGGGACATTGGTGGTTAATACTAAATAAGGGAGGAGATACATACATGAAGTATTACTTGTGTTAGGATTGGATGATAACTTACTGAGTGTAGGTCGTATGATGGAGAATGGCAACTATATTATGTTTGGAGGCAACAAGGCATTAATATATGATGATGAAAGGCTTGAAAATATGCTAGTAAATGTTATCATGAAAGGGAATTGATGTTTTCCTCTTTCACTTGAATCTTTGATACCTATAGCAAGAAGAGCATTAGTAATTAATGATTCCTAGACATGGCACAAAAAGAAATTCAAATTTTGACAGTATGAACAAAATGCAATAGAAGGAGATGGTTGTTGAATTACAAACATTAACAAAAATGAACCTATGGAGAAGAAGAACAAGCTAAATTTCTTCTATTTGATATGTTGAAAATTCTTCAGTTGAGAAGTTAACTAGAAGTTCTAGCAAAGACTATAGTTAACATTCTTCAACTAGCTTAACTCTAGTTAAATTTAAAATGATTGAAAATATATACAAGGTTTCAAACAAGTGTCACAACCTGAGAATTACAGAGAGGCAGCAGGAGATATAGCTTGGCAAGAAGCTATGAAGTAAAAGCTGGAAATGATAGAAAAAAAAAATACTTGGGAGTTGGTGAACAAACTTCCTGACAATCCTATTATAGGT
The DNA here is from genome assembly GCA_015731905.1 of Salix dunnii. Taxonomy (NCBI): domain Eukaryota; kingdom Viridiplantae; phylum Streptophyta; class Magnoliopsida; order Malpighiales; family Salicaceae; genus Salix; species Salix dunnii. Next base: position 3,165,310 of record CM027668.1, on the reverse strand, counting down.
GTGAAATGGGTGTTCAATATTGTCTCAACAATGTTTCTTTTTCACGCTTCGTGCCCTTTTATCCCCTAAGAGGGAGAACGACGCGTGGTGAAATGAGTGTGTGATTTATAGTCATCAAAATCATAACTATAATTCTTTAGAACTTACCACCTAGTATTAAGGTCACTATGAAACCTATTGGTCTGTCAATGTCTAGGTAAGGGGATTTGTTGTACAAGGGAAGGATGTATCACCTTTAGTATACCTTACTAAGGCAAGCTACAATGTTGTTTGATTATTTTTCTAAGTCATTTTTTTTGTTAGTCTTTTCTAAGGTTTGAAGTAGATCTCTCTTCATGAGAAAACCTCTACCTCATCAGGAGTCGAAAATATGATCATTATAAAGTTTAAAAAATTTTACACTACATTTTTCTTTTTAACAAAAACCTTTTTTTATCTGCGGGTGTACTTTTATAATATAATTTTACATCCCGATAGCTAAAATAAAAATAATTTTTATTTGTCTTTGATATTTTGGCTAATTTCCAATGGATAATCCTAAATTGGTCACGATATCCAATTTTTGTTTCAAAATATGAGAAAGATGCAACATATATTTTTAATAAAAAATATACTTGAAAAAAAACCTTGGAATTTGATAATATACACAAAAAAAACATATTTTTTGTTTTTTTTATTGATATTTTTTTTATATATATTTTTTAAAAATTCAGACTGGGCTTGACTCAAGTAAATTGATCAGCCCAACTCTACTAGACTTGGGCCATACTCGACCTGACCAACTGAGCTTGGCCAAGAGTAGTCTAGCTTAATAAATAAATAAATAAAAAATCAGTCTATTCACGTAGTGTGAACAATATAGTGATTAACACTGTTCACGAATGTGAATAGTAATAGGACCGACGATGACGAGAGGCTTAGCTACTATTGTCACCGGGTAAAGAAGATCGAGATGGTTATTTTCATGGTGGCGGTGTTGAAAATGGTCATTACAGACTTAACAACAACAAAGGGTGGCAAACTTGAAGATGGTTGTCATAACCCAATTTCTGGGTTATTCCCCAAAATCTATTCAAAAATAAAATAGAAGGGGCTAATATTGGTAGAAAATTTAATGTGGAAATTTTGGAAGTTTTCGAGAGCTTGATCGTACCTCTTTTGTGCCTAGAAATGAAGGAAAATATAAATTCAAGGCTAAAATAATTTAATATTGGATAAATATGTTTAAAAATTAAGTTGAAGGATATAATTATATTTTTATGTGCCAATTTGATTTAATTATCGATCAATTTAAAGTGTAATTCTATTTAAGAACTAATTGAGAGCCTAATTGAAGGATTTAATTAAACACAAGGGCTTAACAATACTTTAAATGGGTCAAATTAATATTATTAAGGGCTTAATTGGTGAGAAATTAAGTTTGGGAGCCTAATTTTGGTTCAATTGAGAAGATCATAATTTTTGGTAACGAAACTTTTTGAGTGAAATCCAAAGTCAAAATTAAAGATAAAAACTTCGTTCTTTCTATTTTTCCATCGAAAAAATCTCTTTGTAACAACCTAGTTATGTCATTCTATTTTTTTTTAAAAGCTTGCTGAGGTATTACCGGAAGCCATGCTGCAACCTACTCCTACACTGTATCACTTAAGACACCATTCCTTTACATCACCCCCATACCTGCAAATTGCACCATTGAGTCTATAAAAGAGGACAAATTTACACAACAAGGGGGGAGAATACACAAACAAGGGAGATCTTAGTTAATGCACTAGGACAACACTAAAAACACACTCATATAAGTTGTCATGACTAGGACAACAAACACACTGTGAAAATTACAGAGACAAAACTTGCACACGACAGCCACCCCTCCATCTCCGTCGACAACAACAACCCCCAAAAAAAATTAAAAATACAAAATTTGCATTAAAAAATATATATTTTTTAAAAAATTATAAACAAAAAATATTTTGTTTTTGTGCATACGACCGAATTCCAAGGTTTTGCCAAACATTTTTTTTGTAAAAACCAAATATAGCATATATCTTAGTTTTGAAATGCAAATTGGATATCGTAACCAGTTTTGATTATCTGTTGGAATTTGGCTAAAATATTAAAAAAAATAACAATTATTTTGTTTTAGCTATCGCGGTGTAAAATTACATTGTAAAGTACACTCATAGATAGTTAAAAACAGGGTTCAAAATGCAGTGTAAAATTCTTTTTGCTTCATCTTTCAACTCACAATGAGGTAGAGATTCTCTTATAATGAAAGATCTACGTCAAACTTTAGAAAAGACTAAAGAAAATCAAACTTAGAAAAACAATCAAACAACAATGCAGTTTGCCTTAGACAGGGTGCACTAGGGGTTATGCATCTTCCCCTTGCACAACAAGTCCCCTTACCCAAACTCTCATAGAACAATAGGTTTCCTAGTGATCATAATACTAGGTGGAAACTTGTGATAATTATAGTTATAATTTTTATGACTATAAAACACACCTCTTTCACCACGCGTCGTTTTCTCCCCAATCCAGGGATGGCGGTGTGGGGTATGAAAGAAAATGTCATCGGGACAATGGTTATAACTTCGCAAATTGCCAAAGTTAATTAGTTACCCATGAATGAAACTTGACAAACCCACCAATATTATTATTATACTGATATAATCATGTCACCAGAGTGTCATTTTAACATCAAAACAAAAAATGTTGATGGAAAATGTTTTTAAAAATATGGAAACCATAAGTAACAAGGAAATTTCTGTTTAGTTTTCAACTTTCATGAGTTCACAAAGAACTTGAGAAACACTTTCATTTTCCTTCTGAGTATATCACATGTAACTATTGAAAAAATGTCACTAGCTTTTCTTGAAGCAAAACAGTTCATGAGTAACCAGTTCTAGTTTTTCCAAAGTCTATAATGCTCTCCTTCTTGTTCATTTGGATGATCATACACACCTGTTTACCAAGGATGTCCGTTGGGCTCTTCTTCGCTTGTTTGTGCTTTGTCCTCAACTGAAGCTTCTCCCTCACCTGATTCCAGTTGAAGATGGATAGGGTGCAAGGAGTCTGAAACTGGTTTTGTTTTCTTTTTTGATGGCCACAATGAAGATGTTTCATCAAACACCACATTTTGTGATGTATAGCACTTCCCAGTCAAAACATCACAGCATTTCCAACCTTTTCATTGACTGTCATAAACCATAAAGATACACCTCACAACTTTCTTGTCAATTTTGCTATGTAAATAATCAGAAATAAACACATAGCACACACATCCAAAAACATGAAAATAGTTGACTACAAGTTTCATGTTCCATAATTTTTCAAAAGATGAAAGGAAACATAACCGTTGTTGAGGAATTTTGTTGATCACATATGCAGCAGTCTTCATTGCTTCTGCCTAGAAACACTAAGAACATTCTTCGCATGGAGTATGCATTGATAGATTACTATGAGGTGTCTGTTCTTCCTTTCTGCGATGTCATTCTATTGTGGGGTGTTGACACATGTGAATTGATGACGTATTTGATGGTTCTGTAAAAACTTAGAGAATTCATCTAAAGTATATCCTCCCCATTGTCCATGCGTAAAGGTTGAATTTGCTCACCAATTTCTGCTTCTGCTGCACTTTTGATTCTTTGAATTTTGAGAGTGTTTCTGATTTTTCCTTTTAAAAATATACCCATACATACCTTGAAAAATCATTAATAAAAGTCACCATGTACCTCATTCCACTGATAGATGCTTGTTTCAGCCCAAACACATCAAAATGAACCAATTCTAATGGTCTCTTGGCTTTGAATTTATACTTTTCATACGACAATTGGTGAACTTTTCCATATTGGCATCCTGCACACACCACATCTGTATTTACTTCAAGTTGAGGGAGTCCTTTCACCATTGATTTCTTCATCATCAAAGCTAGCTTAGAATAGCTGATATAGCTTAATCGTAAATGCCACAAATCTGGTGTTTGATTCTTTCTAGTTTTATCTATGTATGCAGTTTCTGCTAATATTACATGGACTGACTCTCGCCTTTGTCCCTTCATTAATGGCTCCTCTGTAACCTCAAGATTGTGATATACTCTCACATCTTGTGGACCAAATAAAACAAAGTACTTAGAGGATGTTAATTGTGACACCGAGAAAAGATTTTTCTTCATTCTTGGAACATGATACACCTTCTAAAGTGATACTTCATTGTCACTGTGATTGTTAGAAACCATTGTATTACCAACATGAGCTATTAGTAATTTTGAATTGTTGGTTGTTACTACCACACGATTTCCTTTGTACTCTGTCAATTTCTCCAGTTTTTCCTTATCTCCAGTCATGTGATTTAAGCAGTTAGAGTAAAAAATCCAGTCCCTTTCATAATTAACTTGGTCACATGTATTTGTTGTGAAGATTTGTTCATCATCTTGTCCTTATATGAATATTGTCTCAGCATCCCATTCAGATTCAATTCTAGGACTGGCAACATCATAGATAGAAATTGTTGTTGTAAAAGCTAATTCATTGTCTTCTTCCTCTGTGACAAATAGTGCCTCAGCATCCCATTCATCTTTAACTTTGGAGGCAACAACATTACTCTCCATATATTTTTTCTGCAGATTGTAGACTCTGGCCATATTACCTCTCTTCCCGCAATTGTAACATTTCCCTTCAAATTTCTTGTTGTTACTTTGATTTTTCCAGCCTCCCATTGCATGGTTGCCTTTTGCACCTTGATGATTTTTGATCTTGTCATTGTACCTTTTCAATCCACCATTTCCATACTACTTAAAGTTCCTGTTGCCTTTGTTGACGTAGAGTGCTTCCTCTTCACCCTTCATTGAGGCTCCTCCCATTTGCTTAGCTAAGGCTTCTTGTCTAGGAAGAAAATTCTCAAACTCAACAAGTGATGGTTGATTTTGCCATCCTTGTACTGCAGTAACAAGGCTTCTAAATTTTGGTCGTAAACCATGAATGATTATTCTTTTCATCCTAGTTTCACCAAATGGAGCTTTTGAATCCAATTCAGAGATCACTCTACACAGAGTCTTCACCTTGTGAAAAAACTGAGCTACTGACAGCAACTCACTCTCTAGTAATTGAAGCTTTGTATCATTCTTCTTTGAGAAAAACTTGGGAAACATATTCCAAGCTTCATGAGGAATTTTGACATCTAGAATATGTTCCAACTCTGATACCAATTGTTGATTTCAAAGCAAACATTGCTTTGCCTACCTTTATCTTCCATTTTCATAATGTACCATTTGCATCCTTAGTCTCTGGTTGTGTAATTTCACAACCTCCCACAAATCTTGGCCCTGCATGTAAGACATCATGCATGTTGACCAAGTATTTGAGTTCTGATTGTTGAGTTTTTTAATCCCTCCAATGACTTGAAGATCACCCATCTCACTATCTCTTTTCCTTACATGTTTGACTCTCAAATACAAAAAAATCTCTCTTGAACCACGCTTTGATAACAATTGTTGAACAAAAGAAAACAGAGAGAGACACTGAAAGACAAGAATGAATGAGATAATTTATTAAACAAAACAAATGTGCTTTATATAGGTAGATCAGTGGCGAAAAAATAGAAGCTAACAATTGCTTCCACTATCTTAGCCAAAGAATACTAACAAACTCCTAGAGTTAGAAAAACAGAAATTGAACTAATAAACTGCAGAAGAATAGGACAACACTACTGACTTGGTCAATTTATTTTGCACGTTTGGTGTTGGAATTTTAACATTAATCACCACACACAAAAAAAAAAATTAATGCATTCATTCAACTTCGTAAATAAAATTATTAATAATATCACAGAACAAACATGATGTTTTGGATACAAGTTTCCTCTGCCATGCAGCTGTACTTTACAGTAAAAGATCAATTTTCCTGTTTTGATAGCTCTGAAAACTCAGCTTTCTGATTCAAGGGTTGCCCATACAGCCTGCATGAGCGCAAAGCAAAAACTCATTTGGTTTAAGATGGAATAATTACGTAACAACCTCAAAAATCAAAGGATATTCTTTCAGCGAGGATCATGAGATCTCATTGTCATTAGGTTTTCGCAATTTGGTATAGTAGGTTACGTCCAAGTCAGCATACCAGTCAATGAACTATGATGCATGTGCTAGAGAATTGCATGCGTATGGTCACGTGTGAGCACAAATATCCTATCAAGTTCTGGTTCTAAGCTGATCTCTCAATACCCCGGGAAGAAGCTCCTCCTCGAGAGAAAGAAATGCTGCTAACGGCAGCGATCTTGACGCTTTTGTTTTTTGAAAATTTTCAAGCGGGACGGCAGGCAGGCGGTAACCACAACCACTTGAACGGTTTTTGTTTTTTCGGAAAGTGATGGTGCTGGACCATTGTCCATTGCCACTAAAGAGCCCGGCCTTATCTCCATCTCACATTCACTTTTTATGCTCTCTCTTTGGGCTGAAAAATTGCTAACTTTTGGGAGTTCTTTGTGGATCTTGAATATTATCCTAAACCCAGCGACACTTAAAAGGGCTCGAATCACATGTCGTCGCCGAATAGAGGTGGACATGGTAGTTACTTAGGTTCTGTTTGATTTGAGATTCAAGTGTTAAAAAAAGATAAAATATTGAAGATGTAAGAAGTGATTGATGGATAAAATATGGAGAATATTTGAATGCCGTGTAAGAATTATGTATAATGGTGGAATCCAATAACTCTTAAATTAATTATATATATATATATATATTAAAAGATAATATATTAAGAGGTTAAATGTCAAAAATATCTACACGTAAAAGAGGGTATTTGAGAGAGCTGTTGCTGTAGCTTTTTAAAGTGTGTTTCGTGCCGAAATACATTAAAATGATATTTTTTTATTTTTTAAAAATCATTTTTGATATCAGCACATCAAAATAATCTAAAAACACTAACCGTCTGTTTTTAAAATTCAAAAAAAAAAAAACAAAATAGACCAAAAGCACTCAAAAGCACTTTTGGATGGCTTCCCAAACACTACCAATCACTTTCCACCTAATCCAAATATCAAAGTTTCTATAATTGGTGAAATTTATGACTTGTTCCCACTAGAAATCACCTTAGCTTTAAACGCCCACAGAATTTGACTTGTGGCCTAGAACACTGGCAGCCCTTGACTAGTCAGTGACATGCACGCTATCACTTGAATTTCTTTTCTTTTCGTTTCTTTTATTGGAATTATAATTATCAAAAGAGCTAATTGATAATGAACAAAAATGCGAATCACATCACAGTTATGTGTCAACTACATAAAAAATCACAGTTAATTATAATATCTTTAAAATCATTTTTTTTATTAATATAAGTTTTCAGATTAATTTATACATACCTTGATTAATTTTATAAATTCTAAAATTAATAACAATATAAATCTCCAATAATTATCCTATCACAGTAAAAATAAACTTCTTCATCTGAACTCCAAGCTCTTAATGTACTCCAAGCTCTTAATGTTGAAATACTTAGTATATGTTTTTAAAATCACATTTCTCTTCCTTCACATGGTTTACCCCCACACCCATTGTCAGCATTCTCAACTCACGGGACCGAAATGCACATATCACATCACATTTATGTATCTACTAAACAATAAATTTGCCTTTGACTTAGTACACTAAAATACGAAATGCATAACGATAAAAGAGTTGACACGTGTACGTCGAGGAAGGTCCGAAACTAGTATTAAAGGGCAGCACTTTCTTCCGATTTTTCACCATGAGAAGCCTGAAAATGCAAATCACGTACTTGTTAGTGTTGTTCGTGGGAGTAGTGATTCTAGCCGCTCCCTCTTTCGCAGATTACTACAATGGTCCTAAGTATGTGCCCAAGCCGCTTTATTCGAAGCCTCCTCAGGTAGAGAAGCCAATCCCAGTCATCAGGCCTCCAAAGATTCCATGGGTTCCAAAGCCAAAGCTTCCAAAGCTTCCAAAGCCAAAGGTTCCAAGGCCACGACCCCACAAGCCTCCACCACCCCCTCGCAAACGATTGCCGCCACCTTATCGTCACTATCCGGGACACCCTCCAGTTGAAAATGCTCATTATATCAAGCCAAACAACTGATCTAAACATTATATGGATATGCAGGAGTACTCTTAGTAGCTGATAATAAGGACCATGGCTGAAGCTCATTAATGAGCTTCATACATCGACCAGTCACTTACTGCAAGTGAGGAAAGCTCTCGTTGAAATATCTCTTCTTTTCCTCGTAATTGATGAGCATCCTAAACTTTGTTATGTAAACCAGTGGAGTATTTATGAGTATATTTTGTCTTTATAACTTATGTAAACCAGTGGAGTATTTATGAGTATATTCTGTCCTTATATATTTGGTGCGAGCGTACGTGGTATTGAATGTTTAAACCATATTCAAATATTAATCGTTTTTCCCTGGTGAAATCAATCCATGTTTAGATATAGTAATAGTAACTAGTTAGATTGCCCGCACTACATTGCGGGCAATATACAATTTTTATAATTGTTAGATTTGAAGTAATTTATAGATTTTACTAATTTAAAAATAAAATATAATATCTACACATGCAAAGTTTGATATGATACAACACATCAATACACATTACCACAATAACAATATCGAAGTTTTAACATCAAAGAGATGGAAATAGGCAATTGCCTCGAAAGTTTTTCAACAAAAAATATGGGAAAACATAGTTTTTTTTTTTTCCCAACATTTACATCAATCTTTGTGATGTTGTCAGTTTGCACTACGTCGCCGGTCGAGTAAATAATTTTTATAACTGTTGAGATTAAAATAGAATATTTATACATGTAAAGTTTGATATAATAAAACATATGAGCATACCTTATTATAACAACAGTAATATTGAAGTCTTAACATTTATAATTATCAGTACTATCATTGCCAAAATAATAAAAATTATTAAATTACCCCAAGAAAAAATACAAAAAAATTTAACAGAATAGCAAATAAGAATAAAAATTAAAATTATTATTATTATTATTAATATTATTATTGTGCTAATAATGAAAAAAGAAAAATTCAATCAAAGACTAAAAAAAGCATAAAAACTTTAATAAAAGAGCAAATAAAAAATATAATAGATGATAAAACAAAAACAAAAATTATTCTGTTAAATTATTAAAATATAATTATTGTGCTAATAATTAAAATTATTAGCTGAAAAAAATCATTAGCTGAAAAAAATCATTTAACTTGAAAATTAAAAAATTATCCGCCCTACGTTGTTATAATAGGGTGTGCAAACAATTTTTATAAAATTTGCTGAATCAAAATTAAAATATAATATTTATATATGCAAACTTTGATATAATGAAATAGATTAACACACCCTATTATAACAATTGCAACATCGGAATCTTAACATCTAAAATTATCATTGCTGTTGCTATAAAAACAATAAAAATTATCAAATTATCCTAAGAAAAAAAAATAAAAAACATTAACAAAATAGTAAGCAAGAAAAACAATTAAATTATTATTATGAAAGAAAAAATAAATAAATGAAAGACTAAAAAAATTGTAAAAACTTTAACAAAAGAATAAAATAAAAATAAAAATTATCATTGTTATTACTGTCAAAACAATAAAACTTATCAAATTATCACGAGAAAAAAAACCTAAAAAACATTAACAAAAGAGTACGCAAGAAAAATAATTAAATTATTATTATTATTATTATTATTATTATTATTATTATTTTGTTAATAATGAAAGAAAAAAATTGAAAGACTACAAATATCCTAAAAACTTTAACAAAAGATCAAACAATAAAATAAAATAAAAATAAAAATTATCATTGTTATTATTGTCAAAATAATAAAAATTATCAAATTATCCAGAGAAAAAAAACCTAAAAAATATTAACAAAAGAGTAAGCAAGAAAAACAATTAAATTATTCTTATTCTTATTCTTATTCTTATTCTTATTCTTGTTCTTGTTCTTATCATTCTTATTATTATTATTATTATTATTATTATTATTATTATGTTAATAATGAAAAAAATAAAATAAATGAAAGACTAAAAAAAATCTTAAAAACTTTAACAAAAGATCAAACAAAAAAATAAAATAAAAATTATCAGGTAAAAAAAAGTCATTTGATGTAAAAATAAAAAAAACTAAAATAATGAACAAAGGGAAAAAAAAACAGAAATGTCAATTTTCAAATGATCATAGATACAAAATAAAATTCAAGAGCTAATTTTTTTGAAAAAAATATCACCTCAACAAATAAGAAAATAACAAAATTAAAAATCAAAGCTAAGAGCACACTTATATATACATGGACAAAAGTAGGGATTATTCTAGAAATATAAAGAAATAAAGGGATTAAAATAAAAAATTAAAAGTATAAGGGCCAAAATCAGAATCAAATATAAAGGGATTAAAATAAAAAATTAAAAGTATAAGGGCCGAAATAAAAATCAAATATATTATCAATTTCAATCAAAGGATAAAATTGAAAAAATTGAAACTTCTATATCAAATATTTAATCTATTTAAACCCAATCTGGAAATTAAAAAAAGGAGGACTAAAGTGAAACATTAACATTGAATTAATTTCAATCGAAGAACCCAATTGAGCTAAATCAAAACTTATATGATAGAAATCAGGACTATAAATAAAATTAAAAGTGCAGGGATCAAAGTGAAAAATCATCAAAACCGAGGGACTCTCCTGCATTTTTATGTGCAGGAGAGAGAGAAACAGTTCTAGCGGCTTTAACTGGCCACGGCCGCGTCCACGGCCACCGGAGGACAAAACACGCAGCACCAGGAGGAAGACCACGCGGCTGTGCATCAACCGAGACGCTGGTAGCCTGTCTCTAGTGACTGGATAACGCCACATGCGCCACCTAAACAGGGTGTGAGGCGGAATACTGTCGGTCGAGTGTGACACACGTGCCGACAGTAAAAAGAAAAAAATAATAAAAAATTATGGTCAATTACCGGTATACCCCTGTGCCCAAGTAATCAATTTTGTCTTATTAAGGGCTATATCCGTATTTAGCTATTTTCAAAAAAATATAAAATAATAAAAAGGTAGGCGGATCGGATCGGATCGGTGTGGTTAGAAAATGTGTAATTACTGCTGAGCCCCTCCACCCATAAGCTGGTTTTTATATTTTTCGAGGGCTAAAAACGTTAATTTACTATACAAATAATGATAAAAAATAGAAAAACTGGCAAATCAACCAAACCGAACGAATCGAAAACTGAACCGACCCAAAAATACACTAATACAATCCACAGTGAAAACACTCACAATCCACAGTGTTTTCCATATCTCTTGTAGTATATGTAATAATAGTAATGGTAATAATAAAGTGTTTTTACTAAAAAATAGTCATTTAGAAGATAACCTGAAAAGGTAAATGGCGATTTAATTCATAGAAAAATAAAAAGTTGGCGTTACAAATAATACAAAAGGAAACAGAAAGGAAATAGAATAGAAAATAACGATGTATATTTATTTACATTTGACTATGAATGACATCGTTACTGACATGTGAGAAACTAATCCATGTTAATTAATAAGCGGTAATCCTTCCTTCATTTAAATAAATACATGTGCTTAATTCTAACCTCGAGCGTAAAGAATTAACAACTCAATGACTGTCATCATGTCTATCACTTGTTAAATTACCAGTAACATTATATAAAATACACTGCAAAGGCCATTCAAAGAGCACACATCAAAGCTACACGTTGTCTAGTTCTTGAGATTTTGTTGATTATCTCTATATAACTGTAATCGTGCGAAGGATTTCCATCGCAAGATGATATAAAAAATTGTTATAAAACCATGCATTCCCCCTCGTTTAATAAATAAGAGTTCTAAATCGAGAAGTTTTTTAATCCAATATTAAAGTTTCATCGACAAAATGGTCTTAAGTTCGAATCTTGATACTCCTACTATTTCTAATTTAAATTAACAAAGATATTAAAGAATTAATATAAAAAATAAAAGAAAATACAAGATATGTCTGGCAAGCAAATTCTTAGAAGTACTCGGTAGTCATGAACTAAAATTTAATTAAATGGTAACTACAAAGTGAGTACCAAATTAATATATGTACACATAATTTCGAGGGTAACAATGCTATTCTTTTTCACACAAAAAAAGAGTTTTCATTTATCTTAATTAATATCATTGCTTATATTCATAAAGTATTTGAATCATACAACAAAACAAATGAAGTGGATAGATTTGTTTGTATTTTTAAATAAGTTATCGATTGTTATCTTTGTTGTTAAAAAACCTCCTATTAAGTTAGTGTTAGAATTCGAAATATGATTCTTTCAATATATTTCAGTGTGTTCTTTACACTTACATTGCAACGAAACTTATAGGAAAAATACAATACTAAAATAGCGAAATACAAACCTACTTTATCCCTACTTTACATAACTTCTATATTGAGAAATTAACGGCTATATTTTACATTTTGACGCTGGCGAGGTGGAGATCGGGAACAAAAGATGGAGATCGATCAATTGTGTTTTGTTAATTTTGATTTCATTTGAAGATAGTAAATGAGCATAAATGAGGTAGGCGAATGATAGAGGAAAAGAAGAACGGAAAATTAATTTCAAAAAATTTAAAACGGTACTGTGCTGCGAGAAAGTAAAAACGTACGTACTGCAAATGTAAATTGCAACGGATAATCCGTTGCAAAGTATGTTACTTTACAACGGGCAATCCATTGCAAATGGTTTTAAATTGCAACGGATTATCTGTTGCAATTTTAAATTGCAACGAAAATCCGTTGCAAAGTAACATACTTTGCAACGGATTTGCCATTGCAAATGGCTTTAATATTGCAACAGTTTTCCATTGCAATATAAAATTGTAACGGCATATCCATTGCAACCCATGTTTTTTTTTTTTTTAAATTTCTAGAATTTGTTTAGCAACGGATATTCTATTGCTAAACAATGTCCCGTTGTAATTTCTGTAATGGATTTTCGCCGTTGCAAAAATCCGTTGCAAACATACCTTGTTTCTTGTAGTGTGGTTAGGGTTGATGTGAATAGTAGGTGTTTGTGTTTGAATTTCTGGGTTTGATTTGGGATGGATTTTGGGGTTTCGAAAAGAAAAAAAAATGATTCGAAAAAAAAAACTTTATAAAGAGATTTAAAGTTGCTCTGATACCATGTTAGAATTCGAAATACGATTCTTTCAATATATTTTTTTGTGTTCTTTACATTTACATTGCAAGGAAACTTATAGGAAAAATACAATACTAAAATAGCGAAATACAAACCTACTTTATCCTTACTTTACATAACTTCTATATCGGGAAACTAACGGCCATATTTTACATTTAAATAATTAGAAAAAATTCTTGAGATTTCGAATTGACACTTTGATTTCTTATTAAAAAAACAATTGATTGGAGAAAGAAATGTTTAACTTCACTGAGTTGTATTTGATCAAATCCAAAACAAACTCAACCAAGTTAATATCTTGTAAAAAAACATTATTGCTCTTGATGATTGATCAAATCTACCAGCTATCTAAGCTTCTTTTCATATCAATTGTTGGATTAACCCTGACAATTATGCTCCTAGTTAAGTGTTGCTTTGAGTTATCCATACGCAGTAACTAGGACTCCATTGGTCAATTTATCCATGCACAAATCTTTTATTTCATTCTCCAACCGAATGTTGCTATGCGAATAATGGCCATCGAAGATAAAAGCTAATTAACCGATTCCAGCCAGCGATGTTGAATTGGTACACAGCCCTAACTCCAACAAATTAATCTGTCTTGTTCGAGCAAGCTTCTAATGGAATTCGTTGGCTAGTATAATTTGATATTGCGGTCTCTCGCATATGGCGCACAGTCGAGGACTTAATTTGATGCAGCAAAAAATAACAAGGAATTCGATCAACATCGAATTTCCGTAAAATCAGACGAATATGAGAGAAACTCTCTAAAACTCCAACTTTATTCAATACTATCAAAAGGTAATTCGGCCAAAGGCTTTACAATGGTATTTAAAGCAGAAACCTTAGCTTAATCTCATGCTGGATAAGAAAACGACGATAATTAATAAAATATCAGAAATGATAAATTTGAGATAAATACAGAAATTGAAAAGGCTATAAATCCTGAGCTATCTGGAATTGACGGAAGTCAATTCGGACTTTGAAATAAAAAATTATAGCTAAAACAAAACTTTTCTAAAATGGAAAAAACAACAATTTCGGGGCCTAAACGATGGAATTTGGCCAAAAACTGATGTGCCTCAGCGGAAAAGCCATTGACTTATTCCGCAAACGTCGAGACGCATTAACTGGGTGAGTTTTGCGTCATTTCGACATCGGTGCCCGGGCTGCCGAAATTCAGTTGCCTTTGAATTTTGGGTGCTCCCTCTTGATCATGTACACCTTCGCTATTTGTTCTACATCATAATTCCATCAACATCTCACAATAACTAAATCGAACAAAGTCTATTATTGGTTGTTGTTTTAGAGCTTTTTGGAATTCGGACATCATTTCATGATGCATATGGATGGAAACTAACGCAATTCGGTTTACAATTAATGAGAATAAATATACCATGATGACAATAATTTTAACTGATTTTTCTTGAATTTTTATCAATATCTATATCATGTTATCATCCTACATCAAATTTATTACCACTAATTGTATTTTTGGATATCATACAATTTGCAATTCAAGAATCAATATAGTATATTAGAGAATAAATAAATCTACATTGTTAATCAAGTAGTAAATAATAAACCCACATAGTATATACATGTAGCCCTAAACTAACAATGATCATTAATTTCTGGTTTATATTTTACAATCTAAATTGTCATGTTGTGCTCACAGGAGTTCACAAAAGAAGATAAAAAATAATTAATCAAATATTTAGCATGAGTAACAAACAAATTCTGTGTCTATCGATAGCGCTCTAAGAAACAGATGTAAAATAAACTGTAATTAAAATGAGTTTGACCATGTGGAATGGAGAAACACGATATGTAATATATGAGCATAATTTCATTGTAATGGTAGACCTCATGAAAAAGCATTAATTATATTAATGTTCTTGAAACCAAAACATGGAATTTAAAAACTTATCAATTATCATATAAAACTAAACATGCACAAAACAATGAAGTGATAGAGCACACAACAAAATATGGATAATTTAATTCTTTAGATAAGATGATTTTATGATTTTATTGTTTACGCAATAATATTGATAATTTTTGTAATTATATTTTTTTTAAATGCTTTTTTTTTGTATTATTTGAGACAATTTAATAATTTTAATTATTTGGACAATAATGGTAATAATAATTTTAACTATTATAGTCATGATAATAATGGTAACTTAGGGATAGATTTTCAATGATATATTTTTTTTTTTGTAGATAGAAAATTAACTATTTATTTTGTTATTTAATTGTTGGAGGTGTTTTCACAATTTATATTTTGTTTATTGTACTTAAATTGGATTATGAAATGAACTAATCCTAATACATTGAGTTCAATACTTCAAATATCTGAATCTTTTTCTTAATGATGATAATAATTTTATACTGGTGATTTCAGTAAAATCTACTAAATAAATAAATTTATATCAATTTAAAATTCATATATTTTATAGAAAACTCACATTCTACAGGAATTCTATATTGTTGTATATGTAAATTACAATCCCACCCCTTATTTATTTTTTTGTTTTTCTTTCCATTATAATGAGAGTTAGTTTTGCATTTTTATATAGTAAATGCAAGTTATACTGTTACCTCATCTTGGAAGAAAAGGAAAAAAAAACAAGTAAACAAGCAAATTGATGGATACATGGCGTCTAGACCAATCAAATCTCCTGCTATGTCTTTTTTTCCCCTCTTTCTTGATGTTTCTATCCTCCCGCCTAATTTTCTACGTTAATCTCTAATTTTTGTTTTTTATTTAGTCATATTGCTTTTGTTTCTGATTTTTTTTTTAATAATTTATTGAATTAGTTTTTTTTTTAATATCAATTTCATTATCATTATCATTAAGAATTTATCTTTTTCAATTTCGATCCTTAATTTTATAATTATAATTTTTTATAGTCTAAGATATATTTTAGAATTATTTTCTTATATTGATATGTACGAGGTTAAATTTTCAGAGTAATAAAAAAACATAAAAACCTTGCAAGATTCATGATAATATTCTCATAATATTATTTAGTTCATAATTTTATTTAAAAAAATTATTTTATTTGTATTTTTTTTAGATCAATTTTTTCTCAATTTTATTATTTAACATTGGATTTATTAGGAATTGAATTTTATAATTTGCTTTATTTAAGTTAATGTTTTTGGTAAGACTGAAAGAGGACCCACTGTTTAAGGTCATTGTTAATATTTTTGTTAGGTACAATGGACCATCTATTATATGCAATAGGATTACAGTTAACTTTGCAGATATAGGTTCCCACGATTCGTGTAATAGAAGAGATAGCAAGCCTTCTATTTCCCGACTGGCCAAGTGCATCTTCGGATCCATGTTGTCAAAAAACAAAAACATAAGTGCTCTAGCTGTTCATCACCGGGCAAGTTATCTGTTATTCAGTGTTCAAGGTAGAATTCAATCTTTATTCTTTTGAAGATCAGAGGTTCTAATTGAACTCAGAAGGATTGGCATCTGTTCCGCAACGTTAGGCTAATGATCTCAACTCCCAAATTATCTGTTAGGTCATTTTACTCTTAAATTCACATTGTTTGATTACAAGGTAGCTTAAGGCTTGCTACTAGGCTTGCGATTTCTCGTGTTCTAGAAAAGAGTACCTTATCATTGTCGCCAGTGTTTGCAATTAGCGAGAGGAGCTTCTAGAAAACAAATGAAGTGGATACATTTGATTGTATTTTTAATCAAGTTGTCGTTTGTTATCTTTATTGTTAAACCTCCTATTAAGTTAACAAAAATTCTTGAGTTTGGAATTGACACTTAGATTTATTGTTAAAAAAAAATGATTTCTAAAATATTGTTTAACTTAACTGAGTTGTTTTAATGACTGATTAATAATCTGATCAAATCCAATTCAAAACCAAATTAATATCTTGTAAAAAAAACATGACAAAATATTATTGCTCTTGATGATTGATCAAATCTTCTAGCTCCTTTTCATATCAAGATTAACCCTGACAATTATGCTCCCAATTAAGTGTCACTATGATTATATATACGCAGTAGCTAGGACTCCATTGCTCAGTTTATCCATGCACAGATCTTTTATTTCAAACTTCAACCGAATATTGATAGTCAAGTTCAAGAGAAATATGCTCATCTACGGAGAATGGCCATCGAAAAATTACAGATAAGAACTAATTAACTAGGTCCAGCCAGCGATGTTGAATTGGTACAATATAAAATTTAAAACAAAGACGAGAGAAGATTCCTGTCGCCAGTACACAGCCCCTCCCTCCAATCAATTAATTTGTCTTGTTCGAGCAAGCTTTTAATGGAATTCGTTGGCTAGTACTACTTGATACTGCGGTCCCTCGAGGACCTAATTCCATCAACATCTTTCAATAATTAAATTGGAATTCTGACATGATTCCGTGATGCATGCATATATATAGCATTATGTTATTGTAATTCTGACGTGATTCCTCGATGCATGCATATGAGAATATATATTCCATTCTGATAATACTTGGATTGGACTTTTTTTGAAATCTTTATCGATATCGATATCGATATCTATGTCATATTGTCATCCCACGTCAAGTGCTGTAGATGAAGATGATGGATTTAATGTTAGAAGGACTCCAAGCAAGTCAAGTGAACTTATCAAGAATCTATAAACCTTCTAATCTGATTTTTCTTACTTATAAGGAAAAGGGAAGGATAAACGATGAGAAGTAAATCCCCTGGCAATGAAACTTCCACTAACAAATGACCATGGTTTTCCTAAACAACCGCCTAAAACCTTCATGAGCCCAGTTTTGATAAATATGGAAACCATAAGTAACAAGGAAATTTCTGCTCAGTTTTCAACTTTCATGAGCTCACAAAGAACTTGAGTAACACTTCCGTTTTTCTTCTGAGTGTATCACATGTAACTACTGAAAAAATGTCACTAGCTTTTCTCGAAGCAAAACAATTCATGAGTAACCAGGTCTAGTTTTTCCTAAGTCTATAATATTCACAAGTAAATAAGAACTACCGAAACTTTTGGCAACAACACTCACAACAAGACAGGCTGATTTTTATTCATAATGAATGTAATGGAAAACCCAGGTTTCTAGCCAAGAAAATCAAATGTGTCTTGGATGTCCTGTCAAGTAGGACAGTATGATTTATCGTCTTGGAGAGTGAACAATATATAATAATCAAGTTCCAGTGCATGAGCAGCTCTTAGAAAGGGCATGTATGGCATTAAAAGACATTATTTGGCATAACATGACTCATGCTCAGGCAGAGAACTATTTCTCATATCACTTGCCTGCTTATTTCATACTCTACAAATTCCAAAAAAAAATCAGCTGGCCAAATATTAAAACATCACCAAGATCTAATTTTTTTTAGCGCATATTGTCCAATGAGCCAGGTGTGCTATAATTATATAGGAAAGAATGGTAATATATTCGGGAATGAATATTTTCAATCATTTAGGCATTAGATGAATGCACTGACCGCTTTTAACGTTGTGCATTTCATAGTGTCCAATTAAACCAACTTCAAGAGAATCAGTTTTGAATTTGAACTGGGAAAATAAAAATAAAAGAAAATACAAGCTAGATTTTGAGAAGTGCTCGGTAGTCATGAACTAAAACTTAATTGAACGGTAACTACAAAGTGAATACCAAATTATATATGTACATATCATTTCAGGACTAACGATGACATTGTTTTTCACCATTTTCATTTATCTTAATTAACACCATTGCTTGTACACATAAAGTATTTGAATCATATAACAAAACAAATGAAGTGGATAAATTTTGCTTGTATTTTTAATTGAGATACCGTTTGTTAATTTTGTTGTTAAACCTCCTACTAAGTAGACTAAAATCATTGAGATTTGGAATTGACACTTAGATTTCTTGTTAAAAAAACTTTTGATTTGAGAAAATGTTGTTTAACTTAATTGAGTTGTTTTAATGACCTGATTGATAATCTGATCAAATCCAAAACCACCTCAGCCAAGTTAATATCTTGTAAAAAACATTGTTGTTCTTGATGATTGATCAAATATACTAGCAATCTAAGCCCCTTTTCATATCAATTATCATATCAACCCTGACAACTATGCTCCCAATTAAGTATCACTTTGAGTTATATATATGTAGTAGCTAGGACCATGGTTATGAATTCCGTTTTGTTTCGGCCAAAATGCTTGAAACATTTCATGCCAATAAAAAAAAACAGGCGAAACATTTCATACTAATTAAAAAAAAAAGACAAAATGACGTAGTTTTTACCTTAAATTCCAGTCTGTACCAGATATTTCAACCGAATATCAACTGAAACACACCGATATTATACCAGCTATGCCATTTCAGCTATAAAAAATAAATCCCTCCCTCTTCTTGTCCAGTCATCAATTGGTAACCGGATAAATTCTCTCTCTCTTTCTCTCTCTCTCTCTCTCTCTCTCTCTCTATTTATCTATATATAAGAAATAAAATTATTTCGTCAACTTTGATTTTATAAAAAATAAAAATTATATTTAATTTTTTTGTTTTTCAATTTTTTATATAATTAATTATGAACGATACAACCTCTAAACAACATATTAAAACAATCCAAAACTCAAACATTCAATATCATTAGAAAAAAAAAAACCATTAGCCGTAATGATTTTAACAACCTTAGTTAAGATTCAATTGGTCATGCACAAATCTTTTATTTCAATCTGCAACTTAATATTGCCAGTGAAGTTCAAGAGAAATATGACCATCGTCGAATAATGGCCATCGAAAAATTAAAGATAAGAACTAATCAAGTGAGTCCAGCCAGCGATGTTGAATGCGTATAATATAGGATTTGTCAAAGACTAAAGAATATTCTGGCTGTAGATACAGAACCCTAACTCCAACAAATTAATTTGTCTTGTCGGAGAAAGCTTTTCATGGAATTCGTTGGCTAGTACAACTTGATACTGCGGTCTCTTGTACTGGGCCCACAGTCGAGGACCATTATTATTTATTATACATATATAATCATGACACCAGAGTGTCATTTTAACATCAAAACAAAAAATATTGAAGGAAAATGTTCTTAAAAATATGGAAACCATAAGTAACAAGAAAATTTATTCTCAGTTTTCAACTTTCATGAGCTCACAAAGAACTTGAGAAGCAGTTCCGATTATCTTCCCAGGAAGAAGCTCCTCCTCGAGAGAAATAAATGCTGATAATGGCAGCGATCATGACGCTTGTGTTTCTTTGAATGTTTTCAAGCGGGACGGCAGGCAGGCAGGCGGTAACCACAACCACTTGAACCGTTTTTGCTTTTTTGGAAAGTGATGGTACTGGACCATTGTCATTGCCACTAGACAGCCCGGCCTTATCTCCATCTCATATTCACTGTTTATGCTTTCTCTTTGGGCTGAAAAATTGCAAACTTTTGGGAGTTCTTTGTGGATCTTGAATTTTATCCTGATATAAAAAAAATTATAATTAGGGGTTTAATTATAAATAAATAAATTTTTTAAATCAATTTCAACTTTGGTGGGCAATTAATAGCTTAATTAAACAAGTTCAACATCAAAGACTAAACTGGAAAGAACACGTGAATGTAGAGTTTGAAATTGATCAAACAAGGAGTTAAATTGAAGATATTATAAGTTTATTGTCTGTGCATAATTTAAAAACTAAAAACCATACTAAAAAACTAATCAACTTGAAGGCTAATAATTAACGAGGTGAAATTAGAGGAAATTAAAAGCTTACGAAACTAGAATAACATCGCCTCACACACCACAAGTCTTAATTTTTCAAGCACATTCAAACTTTTCTAGTTAGAGAGGAGGCTAGAAATCTATCCTGTGATTATGAATCAAGGTTTATAGGCATGAAACATTCAACTCGTATCTATGCATATGCTTGATAATGGCGTGCATGAGTGTCTCAACTAATTTTTACAATGCATTTGTACTGTTTTTACTAAAATAATTATGGACAGAACATGTATAAAACCTACCTCTATCTCACTTGTAAAATTTAGAGCATGTATTTATATTCAAAGTGTACGCTGCCTATAAAAGTTTTGCATCAAAGCAAACCTTTCATGTGACACATTGAGTTACAGACTCACGGGTGATACAACGAGCATTATCTAAAATAAAATAATGTAAAGTTTATATAAAAATCAATATTTCTATTCACCATGCAAATTTTTTGACTTCGACAAACATAAAAAAATCCATCTGTTTTTTATATTAAATCACCGAGAAAACTAGAGATGGACATGGTGGCTACGTAGGTTCTGTTTGATTTGAGATTCAAGTGTTAACAGATAAAATATTGAAGATGTAAAATGGAGAATATATATAACTGTCGTGTAAGAATTATGTATATTGGTGGAATCCAATAAATCTTAATATATATATATATATATATATATATATATATATATATATATATATATATATTAACTAAAAGATAATTGCCGTGGGTGTTTTACTGTTTTGAACTGTAGCTTCTGAGTGTTTTTACTGTGGATTGCGACAGTGTAATTTTGGTTCGGTTCGGTTCTCGGTTCGGTCGGTTCGGTCGGTTCTCCGGTTTTCCGATTTTTTTATTGTTTTTTACACAGTGAAATCACGCTTTTAGCCCTCGAAAAAGACAAAAAAACGCTTATGGGTGTAGGGGCTCCTCCGTAATTGTACAATTTCGGACCGGACCGGTCCGCCCACCTTTTCTTTATTTAATATTTTTTCGGAAATGGCTAATTACCGGTTTGGCCCCTAATAAGACAAAATTGCTGACTTATGTACAGGGGCACGCCGGTCATTGACTATTCTTTTTTTATTTTTTTTCTTTAAACTGTCGGCGCGTGCGTCACACGCTGCCGACAGTGTTTCGCCCCACGCCCTCTTTGAGAGGCGCGTGAAGCGTGATAGAGTCTCCGGAGATGCGCTACCGGCGTCTCAGTCGATGCGCCGCCTCCTTCTCTTCCTCCCGGTGCGGCGCGTTTCTCTCTCCAACGTCTGTGGACGCCGCTGCGGCCGTTTAAAGCCGCGGCAACGTTTTCTCTCTCTCCTGCACGTCAAAGTGCAGGGGAGTCCCTCGAGTATTATTACTTTTCATTTCGGTCCCTTTACTTTTAATTTTGTTTATGGTCCTTATTTTTGTTATATAAGTTTTGATTTAGTTCGATTGGGTCCTTCGATTGAAATTAATTGGAAGCGCAATTTTCACTTCGATCCTCCTTCTTTTAATTTCTGGACTGGGTTTAAATAAATCATTAAATGCGGTACAGAAGTTTCAATTTATTCAATTTTGTCCTTTGATTAAAATTGATAATAAATTTGATTTTCATTTCGGTCCTTATACTTTTAATTTTTTTTCGGTACAACAGTTTGAATTTTTTCAATTTTGTCCTTTAATTGAAATTGATAATAAATTTGACTTTCATTTTAATCCTTATATTTTTAATTTTTGATTTTAATCCCTTTATATTTGATTTCTCTTCCGGGCCTTATACTTTTAATGTTTTTTTTTAATCCCTTGATTTCTTTTTATTATTTAAATTTTCTTAAAAATTTTATTGTATTTTTACTCTTTCATTTATTTATTTTTTTCATTACTAGCACAATAATAATGATAATAATAATAATGATAATGATAATGATAATAATGATGATGATGATGATGATGATGATGATGATGATAATAATAATAATAATATTAATTAAATTGTTTTTTCTTACTTACTCTATTGTTGATATTTTTGAGAGTTTTTTTTCTAGGGATAATCTTATAATTTTAATTGTTTTAGCAGTGATAGCAATGATAGTTTTTTTTATTATTATTATTCTTTTATATGATCTTCTGTTGAAACTTTTAGGATTTTTTTTCCCTTTCATTTTTTCCCTTCCATTATTAACACAAAAATAAAATAAATAATGATAATGATTTAATTGTTTTTTCTTACTTACTCTATTGTTAATGTTTTTTAGGGTTTTTTTCCTCGGGATAATTTGATAATTTTTAATTTTTATTGTTTTCACAATTATAGCAACGATAATTTTTGTTTTTGTTTTATTCTTTTGTTTTATCTTTTGTTCAATTTCTTAGGATTTTTTTTTCTTCCATTTTTTCCCTTTCATTATTAAGACAAAAATAAAACAAATAAATGAAAATGATAATAATAATAATAATAATAATAATAATAATAATAATAATAATTTAATTGTTTTTCTTTTTTACTCTTTTGTTGGTGTTTTTTAGAGTTTTTTTCACTTATAACAATTTAATAATTTTTATTGTGTTGACAGTGATAACAATTATAATTTTTAGTTTTTATTGTATTTTTTTGTTTGATCTTCTTTTGTAATTTTTATAATTTTTCTAATCTTTCATTTATTTATTTAATCTTTAATAATAATAATAATAATAACAACAAGAACAACAACAACAACAACAACAACAACAACAACAATAATGATAATTTAATTGTTTTCTTACTTGCTATTTTGTTCATGTTTTTTATTTTTTTCTCTCGGTATAATTTGATTATTTTTATTGTTTTTATAGTCACAACAATAATAATTTTAGATGTTAAGACTCCGATATTGTTATTATTATAATATTTTAAATTAATATTGCTTCCTTTTCCTCTTTATTTTTTTTATTATTTTTATCTGCACAATAAGAATTTTAGTTATTAATTTTTTTTTTCTTATAAAAATATTTTGCTCTTTTTTTAATGTTAGTTTACGCTTTTTTGTAATCTTTTATGACGCAATGCCTACATTCTAAAAGATGTAATATATACTTGCGTAACAAACTCCACTTAAAATTTTATACATTGTATCTCTTAAACTAGAATTTTTATTTGATTATATAATATAAATTTATCATTGTGAATTTAATTATGTTAAATTATATACACAAGTATACACGCGGCAACGCGCGGGGGCACTTAGTTATAATAATAATTTAATTATTTTTTCTTACTTACTCTATTGTTAATGTTTTTGAGGGTTTTTTTTCTCGGGATAATTTATAATTTTTATTGTTTTCACAATGATAGCAATAATAGTTTTTGTTTTTATTTTATTCTTTTGTTTTATCTTTTGTTGAAGTTTTTAGGATTTTTTTCCTTCCATTTTTTCCCTTTCATTATTAAGACAAAAATAAAACAAATAAATGAAAATAATAATAATAATAATTTAATTGTTTTTCTTTTTTACTCTTTTGTTAGTGGTTTTTAGCGTTTGTTTCCTTCAGAACAATTTGATAATTTTTATTGTGTTGACAATGATAACAATGATAATTTTTAGTTTTTATTGTATTTTTTTGTTTGATCTTTTTTTGTTGTTTTAACAATTTTTCTAATCTTTCATTTATTTATTTAATCTTTAACAACAACAACAACAACAACAACAACAACAATAATTTAATTGTTTTCTTACTTGCTATTTTGTTCATGCTTTTTATTTTTTTCCCTCGGTATAATTTGATTATTTTTATTGTTTTTATAGTCACAACAATAATAATTTTAGATGTTAAAACTCTGATATTGTTATTATTATAATATTTTAAATTAATATTGCTTCCTTTTCCCCTTAATTTTTTTTTTATTTTTATCTGCACCATAAGAATTTTAGTGATTAATTTTTTATTTCTTATAAAAATATTTCGCTCTTTTTTTAATGTTAGTTTGCGTTTTTTTGTAATCTTTTATGACACAATACCTACATTTTAAAAGATGTAATATATGCTTGCGTAACAAACTCCACTTAAAATTTTATACATTGTATCTCCTAATCTAGAATTTTTATTTGATTATATAATATAAATTTATCATTGTGAATTTAATTATGTTAAATTATATACACAAGTATACCCGCGGCCACGCACTGGGGCACTTAGCTATAATAATAATTTAATTGTTTTTTCTTGCTTATTCTATTGTTAATGTTTTTGAGGGTTTTTTTTCTCGGGATGATTTATAATTTTTATTGTTTTCACAATGATAGCAACAATAGTTTTTGTTTTTGTTTTATTCTTTTGTTTGATCTTTTGTTGAAATTCTTAGAATTTTTTTTCTTCCATTTTTTCCCTTTCATTATTAAGACAAAAATAAAAAAATAAATGAAAATAATAATAATAATAATAATAATAATAATAATTTAATTGTTTTTCTTTTTTACTCTTTTGTTAGTGTTTTTTAGGGTTTTTTTCCCTCATAACAATTTGATAATTTTTATTATGTTGACAGTGATAACAATGATAATTTTTAGTTTTTATTGTATTTTTTTGTTTTATCTTTTGTTGTAGTTTTTACAATTTTTCTAATCTTTCATTTATTTATTTAATATTTAATAACAACAACAACAACAACAACAACAATAATTTAATTGTTTTCTTACTTGCTATTTTGTTCATGCTTTTTATTTTTTTTTCTCGGTATAATTTGATTATTTTTATTGTTTTGATAGTCACAACAATAATAATTTTAGATGTTAAAACTCCGATGTCGCTATTGTTATAATATTTTAAATTAATATTGCTTCCTTTTCCCCTTTATTTTTTTTTATTATTTTTATCTGCACAATAAGAATTTTAATTATTTTTTTTTCTTATAAAATTATTTTGGTCTTTTTTTTAATGTTAATTTACGACTCTTTTGTAATCTCTTTTTATATTATCTACATCGTAATCTATACATGTATAAAATCTATAAAATTTTATACATTTTATCTCCTAATCTAGAATTTTTATTTGATTATATCATATAAATTTATCATTATAAATTTAATTATATTAAATTATATACACAAAAATACCCGCGGCAACGCGCGGGGGCACTTAGCTAGTATATATATATACATGGTGGCTACGTAGGTTCTGTTTGATTTGAGATTCAAGTGTAAACAGATAAAATATTGAAGATGTAAAATGGAGAATATATATAACTGTCGTGTAAGAATTATGTATATTGGTGGAATCCAATAAATCTTAATATATATATATATATATATATATATATATATATATATATATATATATATATATATATATATTAAAAGATAATATATTAAGAGGTTAAATGTCAAAGATATCAACACTTAAAACACTTTCCACCCAATCCAATTATAAAAGTTTCTATAATATGAGAAACGAGGTAACTTGCTTGCATGACATGTTGGATTTTCTTTTATGTAGAAAATTGATTGATTTTTTTCATGTTTTAATTGGTTATTTTAATATTTAATTAGTAAAATTATTATAAATAAAATTTATTATAAATGAGTTTTTTTTTTGCCTAAAAGGTACATTATAATTGAAATACAGGAAACAGTTCATATATTTTTTAATTGTAGATAACTTGAGCAAATTTATCTATCTATTTTGTTTATGTGTTGCCTAATATTTTTTTTATTCCGTAATATTAGATCTAAAATATTATACATAAAAATGTCATACAAGTAATTTTTTAATCTAAACAATCTAAAATCCAAGGATTAAATTTTTCTAAGAAAAACAACCCAAAAAAAAGAGAGGAAATAATTAGAATTAAAATCTAAAATTAAGAGCATATATATATAAACATGGAAAATAATATAGACTATTTAGAAATATATCTAAAAAAATTAAAAAATTAAAATAAAATAATTAAAAGTATATGTAAATAATTTTAACTAAAGGATTAAATTAAAAAAAACAAAATTGTTGAGAAAAAAACAAATAGATCATTCTTTTATTTATTTTTTATATAGTTTTGATCCCTTTATTTTTCAGTAATTTTAGTATAATTTTAAATAATTTATTTGTATTTATGTATCTATATTCTTACTTTTAACTTTTAATTTTTATTAGAATTTATCTTTGTATTAAATGTAGATTTGGTCAAAAAAACAAAGTAAGTTCATCTTTGGTGGTGTGAAATGAAAGTAAAACTCTCTCTTATGTATATATAATTAATTTTCAGTTGTTAGTTATTTGTTATATTTTTTAAGGCGTTAATATTCAACAAATAGCATAATATTTATTTATTTTTAAGAGACCAAACCTTTAAAATAATATTTCTCATTATTAATAATAAAATGAATATATTAATGAATTAAATAATTAATTTTTTCGCTCGTATGTATAGTATTATTAAAAAAAACATGAACCATTAATATTTTTTGACCTATTATAAAATTTAGTTTTGCCTATGGTGAAACAAATGACAAGTGACTCATATATTTTTTATTTGTAAATATTTTGACCAAAGTTTTTACTTGTTTTGTCTATGTGTAGCTTTGTATATTTTTTTATTCATATAATATTTAAATATAAAATATCATACATAAAAAAGTCATAAAAGTCAACATTTAAGAAAAATAGCATCAATTGATGAATTATTTCAATTATTGTTGTTATTGTCATTATTATAATTGTTAAATTGTTGACATTATCATAACTATCATTATAAATATTATTATAAATAATTCATATTCTAATTATTATTATTCATACTATCGATGACACCATAAATTTTGTCAGTAAAAGAAATCAAATTATTTTTTATTTTATAAGATTTATTCCTCACATTATTATATTAAAAGTATTTAAGAACATTAATTTTTTTTCAAAAAAACCAAGTCATTAATATATATTAAGATGTTAATATTAAATAAATATCAAAATATAAAATCAATCTCACATATTTATAAGAAAAATAAACTTAAACATAATCAATATCATTATTTTGAATGTTTTATCTATAATAATTAGAGATTTCAACACCTAACAATACTAAGAAAAAAACAATTAAAAAACAAAATAAATGACAGAACAAAAATAAATATTATTATATTTTAAAAAAATATTTTACATGAAGAATAAATAAATAAATAAATAAGAGGAAAAGTAATATATTTCAATTTTCAAATGATTAAATATTAAAAAACCCTAATAATAGTGGAAATAATAAAAATTGAAAACAAAAACTAAGAGCATTTGCATATAAACATGGATAAAAATAGAAACCATTTAAGAAATATGTATATAAAAATAAAGAAATTAAAATAAAATCCAATATTAAAAATTTAAGGGCCAAAATAAAAATAAAATATATAATAAATTTAATTTAAAAGAAAAAATTGAAACAAATGTAAACTTTGATATAAATTTTTTATAAAGAATTTAAACTAAAACCAGAAATTAAAAACTAAGAATCAAAATAAAATTAAAATATATAATCAATTTGAATTGAATGATAAAATTGAACCAAATAAAAACTTTTATACTGAAAATATTAAAGATTTCAAATCAATGAGGAATTAAAAGACTAAGGACAGAATCAAAACTACAATATACAATCAATTTCAATTGAAGGGCAAAATTCAAACAAATCAAAACCTATATAATAGAAACAATGACCATATAACACAATCGAAAGATCAAGGATTACAATAAAAACTCATTAAATAGTGGAAGCTAATGTGCAATTTCGAACACAAGAGAGAGAAAATGAGGAAAAAACTTCAACTACCCACCGACATGTCTCCGATCACATTATGCCCCCACGCGCCGCACCAAGAGGAAGAAAACATGGTAGTTTTGGATGCCGTTAGGGAGTTTTTCGACGCTGTAACGTGCTGCACATGCTAAAACCCTCGTGAGCATGAAAATGAACAGCACATCTAGTGACACACCAACAATATGTTGAGAGAAAATAGAATAAAAAAAGGGTAAATTACCGCCACTCTCCTACAGACAACTCATGGATTTTATCTTATATGGAGGTATTAACATATTTGGCTATTTAAAAAAAAATTGCAATGACCCTACTGACCACAATGTTTACTATGCATTTTGTCTTATTTGGAGGTATTGTTGTATTTAGCCATTTTAAAAAATATGCAATGACCTTTATGCCACTAGCGTAACTGTGTATTTTTATCATATATATGGATATTATATTAGGATTATTTTACTATGCACAGAAAGACAAAAAATAAAAAATAACCCCGGAATCAAGCTAAAAACACAATAAATTGAAGGGCAAAATAGTAATCTCACCATTCCAATTCACAATGCCTCTAAATCTAGATAAACAATGAAAATCACTATTTATTATAGTTGGAATCAACTAAATATTATAAAGAATCTAAAGTAGATTGGTAATTTACTGTTCTCACTGTTCATGCACACTCAAGTATACTATAGACTGGATATTTGATCCGCTGCTTCAACGTTCATTCAATTATAATTGTAAAAGATAGTTAGCTCACGCTCTGCTCATTTTTTCCCATCGAGAAAAAAAACCGAAGCGAGACAAGAAGGGGAGCTATTCCCTTAGTGACAGTAGCATCTTTCTTCATGGTAAAGGTCCTTTTCGTTTTTCTTTTCTTTTCTAACATGCTTCTTTTTTGTTTTTTATTTTCAACTGGGGTATCTATGGCAACTTTTGTATACTCCTACTAATATCTAAATCTCTTTTTTTTTTTAACATTTTTTTCCCTCGTTTTTTCTCACTTATATATTTTATTTTTATTTTTTCATCATTGAGGTGTCCGGGTTAGTTTACACGTACCATCATTTTTCTTCTCATTATTGTTTAAAAAGCTGCTTTCCCCTTGCACTTTTTTTTATAACCGGGTTTCTTTTTTTTTTTTTAACAGTAATTTTCACTATTTGAAAAGGTGTTTTACGTTTTCTTTCTTTTAAACGGATTTTTTATTTGTTTTTTAAACCGAGGTATCTGTGGTAGCTTATAAGCGCCATGACTAATTTCTGGATCCATTTTTTTTAACATTTTTTTTTCACTTATATAATTTTTTTCCATGACTGGAGTATCCACGTGAGTTTACGCGTACCATAATTTTTTCTTATTACTGTTTAAAAAGGTGCTTTTCGCTTGCACTTTTTTTTTTTCTAACTGGCTTCCTTTTTTTGTTCTTTTAATAAACGGGGACCATTTGTTAATATATATTTTTTTTAATAATCGGGGTGTCTAAGTCAGTTTTTTTTAACCGGGTTTTTTTTTGTGTTTTTTTTTTGTATCTTGGCTAGTTTATGCGTAGTATGATTATTCTTTAGACCCACTTTTTTCTTATTTTTTTCCTCTTACATATTTTTTTGGTTTTTTATAACCAGAGTGTCCAGTTTAGCTTACGGGTACTATGATTTTTCCCCATGTATACTTTTTTTTTATTTATGGATCCATATTTTTTTATATTTTTTTTCCTGTTTTTTTCTCACGTATAATTTTTTTAATTTTTTTATAACCAGGGTGTCCAAGACAGCTTATATGTGCCATGAAAAATCCCTGGAACCACTTTTTTTAATCATTTTTAAAAATTTTTTCCCACTTATAAATTTTTCTTTTATAACCGGGGTGTCTGAGTTAGTTTATAGGCATCACAACTATTATCTCAACTAAAGGAGATTGCAATTTGAAACAGTAATGAACAATTATCTCAACTGTGATTTTCACTTTTCATTACTATTTAAAAAAATCCTTTTTTTATATATATTTCTTATATAATTCTTAATTCTATCCATGTTTATATGTACATACTCTTAGTTTTTGTTTCCAATTTTTTTTAATTCCAATATTATTAAAAAAATTTAATGTTTAAATTTTAATTTGTGTTGGTAATCATTTAAAAAATAATGTTTGTTGTTATTTCTTTTTTTATTTTTCAAGTTAAATAATTTCTTTAAATATAATCATATTTATTTTTTGTTAATATTGTTAGGTATTGAATTTTTTAATTATTATAGATAAAACATTCAAAATAATAATAATGATTATTTTTAAGTTTTATTTTTTAAAAATATATCATACTAATTATATATGTTGATATTTATTTAATACTAGAGCCTTGATATATAAATGACCTATGTTTTTTTGAAAAAAAATTAATATTTTTATTCTGAAATATTTTTAATACAATAATATGAATATAAAAAAGTTATGAAATTTTTTCTTCTAATAATAATTATGATCTCACTAATTTTTTATTATTTCAACTTTTATTGATCATGAACAAAAATGCAAATCACATCACAGCGATGTCTCAACAAAAAAATAAATCACAGTTAATTATAATATCTTTAAAATCATATTTTTGCTCCTTCACATGGTGTGTCTCCCCATCGTCAGCATTCTCAACTCACGGGACCGTAAGGCCCCTATCACAGTTATGTATCTACTAAACAATAAATTTACCCTTGATTTAGTTCATTAAAATACGAAATGCATAACGATAAAAGAGTTGACACGTGTACGTCGAGGAAGGTCCGAAACTAGTAATAAAGGGCAGCACTTGCTTCCGATTTTCACCATGAGAAGCCTCAAAATGCAAATCACGTACTTGTTAGTGTTGTTACTGGGAGTAGTGGTTCTTGCCGCTCCCTCTTTCGCAGATTACTACATAGGTCCAAAGAATGTGCCTAAGCCACTTTATTCGAAGCCTCCTCAGGTAGAGAATCAATTACCAGTCTTCAAGCCTCCAAAATGGTTTCCAAAGAAGCCACCAAAGCTTCCAAAGTTTAAGTTTTCACCGCCACCACCGTCTCGCAAACGATTGCCACCTTATCGTCACTATCCGGGACACCCTCCAGTTGAAAATGCTCAGTATATCAAGCCAAACAACTGATTTAAACATGATATGGATAAGCAGGAGTACTATTAGTAGCGGATAATAAGGCCCATGGCTGAAGCTCATTAATGAGGCTTCATACATCGACCAGTCACTCACTGCAAGTGAGGAAAGTTCTCGTTGAAATGTCTCTTCTATTCCTTTTAATTGATGAGCATATCCTAAACTTTATTATGTAAACCAGTGGAGTATTTATGAGTATATTCTGTCTTCATATATTTGGTGCGAGCGTACGTGGTTTTGAATGTTTACAATCTTCAAAATATTAATCGTTTTCATATCAATTGTCGGATCAACCCTCACAAACATGCTCCGAGTTAAGTGTCGCTTTGAGTTATAAATACGCATTTGCTAGGACTCCATTGGCCAGTTTATCCACGCACAAATCTTTTATTCAACCGAATGTTGCGAGTCAAGTTCAAGAGAAATATGCGAATAATGGCCATCAAAGATAAGAGCTAAATAACTGAGTCCAGCCAGCGATGATGAATTGGTACAGTATAAGTATTATCAAAGACTAAAGAATATTCCTATTGTCGGTACACAGCCCTACCTCCAACAAATTAATTTCTCTTTTCGAGAAAGCTTTTAATGGAATTCGTCGGCTAGTACAACTTGATATTGCATTTGGTCCACAGTCGAGGACATAATTCCACCAACATCTCACAATAACTAAATCGAACAAAGTCTATTATTGGTTGCTGTTTTAGAGCTTTCTGGAATTCTAACATGATTCCGTAATTCGATTTTCAATTAATGAGGATATATCTACCATGATGACAATAATTTTATTTGATTTTTCTTGAATTACTATTAACATATATATAAATCTTTTACCCCTCGTGTTATTTTTGAATGTAATGTACTCTACAATTCAAAAATCAATGTACTATATTAGAGAATAAATAAACCTAGTTAACCAAGTAGTAAATAATAAACCCATATAGGATATAGAAGTTGCTCTAAACTGCCGTGTTCATTTATTTTGGATAATATTTGGCAATCTAAATTGTCATGTTGTGTCCGCAGGAGTTCACACTAAAGGGTAAAAAACAACTAATCAAACATTTAAAATGAGTAACAAACAAATTCCTTGTCCATTGATGGCACTTTGAGAAACAAATGTAAAATAAACTGTAATTAAAATGAGTTTAACTCTGTTGAATGGAGAAACACGATATGTAATATATGAGCATAATTTCAGTGTAATGGAAGACCTCATAAAAAAGTATTAATTATATTATTGTTCTAGAAACCAAAACTTATCATATAAAACTAAACATGCACAAAACAATGAAATGATACAGGACAAAACAAAATATGGAAGCTCATGGATGTAATTGTTTATGGGATAGACTTCAACAACAATAATATTGATAATTTAATTCTTCAAATCAGATAATTTTATGATTTTATTATTTATGCAATAATATTGATAATTTTAGTCATTCTTTTTTTATAATTTTTTTTATTCTTTGGTGTAATTTTATGTTTTTAATTTTTTGGGTAATAATATTGATAATAATTTTAACTATTATTGTCATGATAATATTGGTAATATAGGGATGGATTTTGAATGATGTTTTCTTCTTTTTGTAGATAAAAATTAACAACTTATTTTTTTATTTGATTATTGCAGGTGTTTTCATAATTTATAATTTGTTTTTTGTGTTTAACTTAAATTGAATTATAAAACGAATTAATTATAATACAGTGAATTCAATAATTCAGGCATTCAAATCTTCTTATTTTTTTTAATGATGATGATAATTTTATGCTGGTGATTTCGTTAAAACCTATTAAACAAATAAATTTATATCAATTTAAAATTATTATATTTTATAGAAAATTCACACTCCACAGAAATTCTGTACAGATTTATTATTTTACCCAAATTTATATTATAATAAAAAAATATCTCACACAATTAATATTTTTTTTTATATAGAAAAAAATATGATTATAGTGGCAACAAAACATGGGTAAATGACTAGTGTGTGTATCTAAACTGTTATCATCAATATGTGTTTTCTCCATCTTAAAAAAAAACCTTATATCATTATATAGAGATAATCTTGATATTCTTAAATTGAGTGTGCAATACGGGTAATTTACTTTTTTTTGTATATGTAAATTGCAATCCTACCCTTTATTTATTTTGTTTCTTCCCATTATAATGAGAGTTAGTTTTTCATTTTTATATAATAAATGCAAGTGATATAGCCAACTTATCGTGGAAGCAAAAAATATAAATAAAAGTAAACAAGCAAATTGATGGATACATGGCGTCAACAATCATAAAATATTTGTTTGAGAGTGTGGTTGAGGTTGTTGTTTTTTAAGTGTTTTTTATTTAAAAATATATTAAAATGATTTTTTTATTTTTTAAAAATTATTTTTGACATTAACATATCAAAATGATCTAAACATATTAAAAAAAATTAATTTAATAAAAAATAAAATTTTTTTTTTTTTAATTTTTTCAAAAATGCTTACTGAACGCAAATGCAAATTCTCCTCTGGTGTCTTTTTTTTCCTCTCTTTTTTGATGTTTCTACCCTCCCTCTGATTTTCTATGTTAACCTTTAAATATTTTTTTTTTATTTATTCCTTATGCTATTGATTCTGATTTTTTTTAAAAATAATTTATTAAAATAATTTTTTTTAATTTCAAATTCATTATCATTAAGAATTTTGCTTTTTCAAATTTGGTCCTTAATTTTTTAATCAGATTTTTTTATGGCCTAAGATAATTTTTAGAATTGCACTTTCTTTTTTTCCAATTCCACCCTCTTCTTCTTCTTGTTTTTTTTTCCCCTAAAAGACTTAATCATTTTTCTTTTGATTGCTTTTTTTGTTTTCTTCTCAAAATTTTCAAATTTTGATTTTTTACATGATTTAATTCTTGAATATTGATTTGGTTTAGATTTCACATTCATTATGCCTATACCTAAGATTTCACAGGTTACAGGCTTTGAAAATTAATTTGGTTTCATGAGGTTCTTACTTTAATTTTCTTATCATTTTTAAAAGCTAACATTTTCTCATTTGACACTTCAATATTTATTTTATCACATGAATTTCTTGTTGCCACGGAAAATAACAAAAGCTTTTAACGCCCACACAATTTGACTTGTGGCCGTCAACATTGGAAGCCCTTGACTAGTCAGTGACATGTGTGCTATCACATGAATTTCTTTTCTTGGAATTATAATTATCAAAAGAGTTAATTGATCATGAACAAAAATGCAAATCACATCACAGCTATGTCTCATCTCAAAAATAAATCACAGTTAATTATAATATCTTTAAAATCATATTTTTGTTCCTTCACATGGTGTCTACCCCCATCGTCAGCATTCTCAACTCACGGGACCGTAATGCACCTATCACAATTATGTATCTACCAAACAATGAATTTACCCTTGATTTAGTTCACTAAAATACGAAATGCATAACGATAAAAGAGTTGACACGTGTACGTCGAGGAAGGTCCGCAACTAGTATTAAAGGGCAGCACTTGCTTCCTATTTTCACCAAGAGAAGCCTCAAAATGCAAATCACGTACTTGTTAGTGTTGTTCGTGGGAGTAGTGGTTCTAGCCGCTCCCTCTTTCGCAGATTACTACAAAGGTCCTAAGCATGTGCCTAAGCCACTTTATTCGAAGCCTCCTCAGGTAGAGAAGACATTCCCAGACATCTGGATTCCAAAAATCTTTCCAAAACCAAAGCCAACGCTTCCAAACCTCCCGAAGCCGAAGCCAAAGCCGGTGAACAAGACACCAAAGCGTGAATTGCCACCACTCTTCGTGCCTCCACCACCCCCTCGCAAACCATTGCCGACACCTTATCGTCACTACCTGGGACACCCTCCAGTTGAAAATGCTCAGAATATCAAGCCAAACAACTGATTTAGACATTATATGGATAAGCAAGAGTACTATTAGCAGCTGATAATAATGGCCATGGCTGAAGCTCATTAATGAGGCTTTCTAGCGCGTTTCACACATCGACCAGTCACTTACTGCAAGTGAGGAAAGCTCTCGTTAAAATGTCTCTTCTTTTCCTTGTAATTGATAAGCATATCCTAAACTTTATTATGTACACCAGTCGAGTATTTATGAGTATATTCTGTCTTCATATATTTGGTGCGAGCGTACGTGGTTTTGAATGTTTAAACCATCTTCAAATATTAATCGTTTTCATATCAATTGTCGAATCAACCCTGACAATCGTGCTCCCAATTAAGTGTTGCTTTGAGTTATAAATACGCAGTAGCTAGGACTCCATTGGCCAGTTTATCCATGCACAAATCTTTTATTCAACCGAATGTTGCCAGTCAAGTTCAAGAGAAATAAGCGAATAATGGCCATCGAAGTCTATTATTGGGTGTTGTTTTAGAGCTTTTTAGAATTCTGACATGATTTTGTGATGCATATGGATGGAAACTAACGTAATTCGATTTTCAATTAATGGGAATATATATACCATGACGAAGATAATTTCATTTGACTTTTCCTAAATTTTTATCGATATCTATATTATGTTGTCATCCAACATTAAATTTATTATCACTGGTAGTATTTTTTAATATCATTTAATCTGAAATTCAAGAATCAATATAGTATATTAGAGAATAATAAAAAACTTTAGTTAACCTAGTAGTAAATAATAAACCCATATAGGATATAAAAGTAGCACTAAACTGTCATGTTGTGCCCGCAGGGATTCACACAAAAGGGTAAAAAATAACTAATCAAACATTTAGCATGAGTAGCAAACAAATTCCTTGTTTATTGATGTCACTCTAAAAAATAGATGTAAAATAAATTGCAATTAAAATGAATTTGACTCCGTTGAATGGAGAAACACGATATGTAATATATGAGCATAATTTCATTGTAATGGTGTACCTCATAAAAAAATATTAATTATATTATTGTTCTTGAAACCAAAACAGGGCATTTAAAAACTTAGCATATAAAACTAAGCATGCACAAAACAATTAAATGATAGAGGACACAACAAAATATGGAAGCTCATGGATTTAATTGTTTTTGGGATAGACTTCAACAACAATAATATTGATAATTTAATTCATTGGATCAGATGATTTTATGGTTTTATTGTTTATGCTATAACATTGATAATTTTAATGATTATTTTTTTGTTGTTTTTTTATTTTGCTTATGTTTTTTATTCTTTGGGGAATTTAATAATTTTAATTGGTTGGGAAATAATATTGATAATAATTTTCACTATTATAGTCATGATAATAATGGTAACATAGGGATGGATTTTCAATGATTTTTTTTTTATAGATAGAAAATTAACTATTTTTTTTTATTTGATTGTTGTTGGTGTTTTTATAATTTATTTTTTGTTTCTTGTGCTTAACTTAAATTGGATTATGGAATGAACTAATCATAATACAATGAATTCTATAATTCAAATAACCGATTTTTTTTTAATGATGATGATAATTTTATACTTGTGATTTCGTTGAAACCTATTAAACATATAAATTTATATCGATTTAAAATTCATATATTTTATAGAAAACTCGCACTCCATAGTAATTCTGTATAAATTTATTATTTTTATCAAATTTATATTATAATAAAAAAATCTCACACAATTAAAAAAATTACGTTGAAAAAAATATGATTGTGGCCGCAACAAAGCATGGATTAATGACTAGTATATATATATATATATATATTGTTATCAGCAATAGTGTTTTCTCCATCTTCAAAAAATGACTTTGTTAAGTTTTTAAGCATGTAATTATCTTTATACAAATAATCATGATCTTCTTAAATTGAGTGCACAATATGGGTAATTTCCTTTTTGCTGTATGTGTAAGTTACAATCCTTCCCTTTATTTATTTTTATTTTTTTCTTTCTATTATAATGAGAGTTAGTTTTGCAATTTTATATAATAAATGAAAGTGATATAGCCATCTTATCTTGGAAGCAAAAAAAAAAATAAAAACAAGTAAACAAGCAAATCGATGGATACATGACGTCTAACCGATAAAATCTCATGCAATGTCTTTTTTTTAACTCTCTTTGTTGATGTTTATACCCTCCTGCATGATTTTCTAAGTTAAGTAGTTAACCTCTAAACTTTTTTTTTATTTAGTCCTTATGCTTTTGGTTATGATTTTTTTTAATAATTAATTGAATAAGTTTTTTTTTTTTTTTTTATTTCAACTTCATTATCATTAAGAATTTTGCTCTTTCAAATCTGATCCTTCATTTTTTTAATCATAATTTTGTATGGTCTAAGATAATTTTTAGAATTATATTATTTTCCAATTCCACCCTCTTTTGTTTCTTCTAATAGACTTAATCATGGTTTTTTTTATTGTTTTTTTGTTTACTTTTAAAATTTTTAATTTTTTAATTTTTTACCTGATTTAATTCTTGAATACTGAATTGGTTTAGATTTGAAATTCATTATGCCTATACCTAAGATTTCATGGGTTGGAAGCTTTGAAAATTAACTTGGTTTCATCAAGTTTTTAGTCTAATTTTCTTATCATTTTTAAAAGCTAAAGTTTTCTCATTTTGACCCTTCAATATTTATTTTGTAAAATTATTTTTTACATGGTTTCTATGACCTTGATTTTATTATTATTTTTATTTAAGTCACCTAAGATCCTGACATATTAATATATACCAGGGTTAAACTTTCATAGTAATTAAAGAACATAATAACCTTGTAAGATTATTGATAGTATTCTCTTATTATTATTTCAAAAATTAATTTATTAGAAATTAAAATTTATAATTTGTTTTATTTATAGTTAATGTTTTTGCTAAGACTTCAAAGAGGATCCACTCTTTAAGGTCATTGTTAATGTTTTTGTTGGGTACAATGGACCCATTCTACTATATGCAATGGGATGACAGTTAACTTTGGAGATATAGGTTCCCTCGATTCGTGTGATGAAAGAGATATCAAGCCTTCTATTTCTCAACTGGCCATGTGCATCTTCGAGTCCATGTTGTCAAGAAACAAAAACAGAAGTGCTCCTGTTGTTCATCACCCGGGTAGATCAGAGGTAGAATTCATTCTTTATTCTTTTGAAGATCAGAGGTTCTAATTGAACTCAGAAAGATTGGCATCTGTTCCACAACGTTAGGCTAATGATCTCAACTCGCAAATGATTTGTTAGGCCATTTTACTGTTAAATTCCCGTTGTTTATTTACAAGGTAGCATAAGGCTTGCTATTAGGCTTGTGATTTCTTGTGTTCTAGAAAAGAGGTACCGTATCATTGTTCGCAATTAGCGGGAGGAGATTCGACCAAATTATTCAGATAAAGTATTTGAACCATACAACAAAACAAATGAAGTGGATACATTTGTTTGTATTTTTAATTAAGTTGTCGTTTGTTATCTTTATTGTAAAACCTCCTATTAAGTTAACAAAAATTCTTGAGATTTGGAATTGACACTTAGATTTATTGTTAAAAAAAATTGATTTCTAAAATATTGTTTAACTTAACTGAGTTGTTTTAATGATCTGATTAATAATCTGATCAAATCCAATACAAACTCAGCCAAATTAATATCTTGTAAAAAAAACATGACAAAATATTATTGCTCTTGATGATTGATCAAATCTACTAGCTCCTTTTCATATCAAGATCAACCCTGACAATTATATTCCCAATTAAGTGTCATTTTGAGTTATATATACGCAGTAGCTAGGACTCCATTGGTCAGTTTATCCATGCACAAATCTTTTATTTCAAACTTCAACCGAATGTTGCTAGTCAAGTTCAAGAGAAATATGCCCATCTACGGATAGTGGCCATCGAAAAATTACAGATAAGAGCCAATTAACCAAGTCCAGCCAGCGATGTTGAATTGGGACAATATAAGATTTGTCAAAGACGAGAGAAAATTCCTGTGGGCGGTGCACAGCCCTCCCTCCATCAAATTAATTTGTCTTGTCCGAGCAAGCTTTGAATGGAATTCGTTGGCTAGTACTACTTGATATTATGGTCCCTCAAGGACCTAATTCCATCAACATTTTACAATAACTATTTTGAACAATGTCTATTATTGGAAAGCTCACATGATTCCGTGATGCATATATACACCATTCTATTATTGGAATTCTGACATGATTCCGTGATGCATGCATATGAGAATTTAT
The DNA here is from genome assembly GCA_015731905.1 of Salix dunnii. Classification (NCBI taxonomy): domain Eukaryota; kingdom Viridiplantae; phylum Streptophyta; class Magnoliopsida; order Malpighiales; family Salicaceae; genus Salix; species Salix dunnii. The sequence goes on along the minus strand of CM027668.1, from coordinate 3,125,315 downwards.
ATTCCATTCTGATAATACTTGGATTGGACTTTTATTGGAATCTGTATCCATATCTCTATCATGTTGTCATCCCACATCAAGTGCTGTAGATGAAGATGATGGATTTAATGTTAGAAAGGCTCCAAGCAAGTCAAGTGAACTTATCAAGAATCAATAAACCTTCTAATCTGATTTGTCTTATAAGGAAAAAGAAAGGATAAACGATGAGAAGTAAATCCCCTGGCAATGAAACTTTCACTAACAAATGACCATGGTTTTCCTAAACAACCGACTAAAACCTTTTGGAATATTATCTGTAAATAAAAAAAAAGGTATGTATAATAGGAATGGTGCCACTCTTAGCTGTAACAGTGCTTCCAAAGCCAGATTTTGGCTTCTTCTCTGCAGGTCTCAGTGTTTGGAATCATCCATGGTCATCATGGCACCAGCATTATCAAGCTCTCGACGATAATTAGGTGCTGAAAATATGGTTACGAGTTGCTTATGAGCAAAAAATTATCAACGAGGAGGTAATCCATCATATTAATGGCAGATAAGCCAAATTGATATTCATGATTAACCTCGACTTAGAGGTCATATCTAATAGCATGGAAGAGATTGTGCTTATGCAAGATATATCAAACTCGTATAGACAACTATAGCTAAGAGTTATCAGTTATGAAGAAGCAGCCCACACAGTAGCATCTCAGTAATTTACGTCTCACTAAACTGGGCTGTACAGTAAGATACAGCTACAGTTTTATGGAGTAGGTACACAAGAGAACATGGAAACAAAAATGGTCAGCACAGACCTAGCAACAACAGAAGGGTGGCAAACTTAAAGATGGTTATAACTCCACAAATTTTCAGAGTTAATTATTTACCCATGACTGAAACTTGACAAATCCACTAATATTATTTATTATACACATAATCATGTCACCAGAGTGTCCTTTTAACATCAAAACAAAAACAAATTGAAGGAAAATGCTCTTAAAATTATGGAAAACATAAGTAACAAGAAAAATTCTTTTCAGTTTTCAACTTTCATGAGCTCACAAGAACTTGAGAAACACTTCCGATTATCTTCTGAGAATATCATATGTAACTACTGAAAAAGTTTCACTAGCTTTTCTTGAAGCAAAACGGTTCATGAGTAACCAGTTCTAGTTTTTCCAAAGTCTATAATGTTCACAAATAAGAGCTACCGAAACTTTTGGCAACAACCCTCACAATAAGACAGGCTGATTTTTATTCATAATGAATGCAATGGAAAACCCAGGTTTCTGGCCAACAAAATCAAATGTTTATTGAATGTCCTGTCAAGTAAAAGGATAGTATGATTTATCGTCTTGGAGAGTGACGAATATATAATATTCAATTTCCAGTGCATGAGCAGCTCTTAGAAAGGGCATGTATGGCATTAAAAGACATTATTTAGCATAACATGACTCATGCTCAGGCACAGAGCTATTTCTCATATCACTTGCCTGCTTATTTCATACTTTACCAATTCCAGAAAAAACTCTGCAGGCCAAATAATAAAACATCATTTAAATCTAATTTTTTCATTGCATGTTGTCCAATGAGCCCGGTGTGCTATAATTATATAGGAGCAGAAGGGAATATATTCGGAAATGAAAATTTTTAATCATTTAGACATTAGATGAATGCACTCACCGCTTTTATCCACAAAGCATATATCAACACCAGTGTCAAAAAATGTCATTGCATTCCCATAAAGAACAGATTTAAAGCAAAAACTTATAGCGTAAATGATTTCAACCATTTGACCACCAAAATCATTTTTTTCAACGTTATGCATTCCATAGTGTCCAATTAAACCAGCTTCAAGCGAACCAATTTTTGAATTTGAACTTAAGAAAAGAAAAAGGTTTATTTCAATTGATCAAGCTAATAGATGCGACATCGAGTACCATAAACTTAGAACATTTTACAGACATAAGAATTTGTTCAATATGCTTGGCTTATGATCATATCGGCAACAACAAAAAGGATATTGCACACCTATTATAATCCAGCAGAAATCAAATAAGAATCATATATCCTCCCCCGCCTCCCCATCAAGAGATTGCAACAAATTCAAAGGAAAACAAGTTGTCCTGCCCGTGAATTAAACTAATAATATCTCTAAATAACTCTAGGCCTTGTTCAAATTGCAACCATCATATACATAACAAGCCCGCTTTCACGAAAAAATCTGCTGACAGTCCTAACATGCAAAATTCAATTTTGACATTATAGCAGCCTATTAATGATTCCATCAAGAACGAATGGTATTATTTTGAAACAGAAAAAAAATAGAAAGCAAGTAGCGAGTGTTTTGAGAAGTGGAAAAGTATGGCTAGGTGAAAAAAGAAGCTCCTCCTCGAGAGAAAGAAATGCTGATCACGGAAGCGATCTTGACGGCTTTGTTTCTTTGAAAATTTTGAAGCGGGACGGCAGGCAGGGGGTAACCACAACTACTTGAACCGTTTTTGTTTTTTTCGGAAAGTGATGCTGCTGGACCATTGTCCATTGCCACTAAAGAGCCCGGCCATATCTCCATCTCATATTCACTTTTTAAGCTTTCTCTTTGGGCTGACAAATTGCTAACTCTTGGGAGTTCTTTGTGGATCTTGAATATTATCCTCAACCCACCGACACATAAAAGGGCTCGAATCACAAGTCGTCTCCGAAGAGAGGTGGACATGGTAGTTACTTAGGTTCTGTTTGATTTGAGATTCAAGTGTTACAAAAAGATAAAATATTGAAGATGTAAAAACTGATTGAAGGATAAAATATTGAGAATATTTCTTTGCCGTGTAAGAATTATGTATAACGAGACACTGTTATGCTCTTCGCCCCAACGAGAATATATTTTTATATTTTATTTTAATATATATAATTTTTTATTTTAGTTTTTATTTTTTTATTTTTTTGGCTTAGCTTTTATCCTTTTATTTTTTTGGATTTTATGGGATAATATTTAATTTTTTATTTGTATTTATATATTTTTACTTTTAATCAAGGTTGTCAATTTCATTCCGGTTGATGATTTATTTTTTTAATTAGAACGAAATGTGTTAGTTTCAAAACATTTTGGAGTTCCGTTTTGAGGTTACAATATATATATATATATATATATATATAGAGTTCAAATTCAAAAATAAAATTATTTAAAATTGTGCAATTTAAATTTCAAACATAAATAAAAAAAATGAGAGTTGTACTAATATAACTCGATCGATTTGATGATTTCAAAGATAACATGAAAAAAATGATAATAATATAATTTAATTAAAATATATATATATATATATATATATTAAAACAATAATATATTAAAATCAAGTCAGATTAATCTAGGTTAACCTTTCAAATGTGTAACTTCCGTTATAAAACTATGATAACCTTAAATAAAGTAAATCAAATTAAATTATAAAGTTCAATTCATAATAAAATCATTGTTGAATAATTAAATTGAATAATAATTAAATTTAAAGTTCAATTAGAAAGTGTTTTTTTTTCCAGAAACGTATCAAAATAATATTTTCAAAAAAACTATTCCTTGATATCATCACATGAAAATAATCTAAAAATATCAAAAAATAATAATTTAAAATAAATAAAAAATAATTTATTTATTTATTTCAAAATAGCTTTTGAAATGCAGTGATGATCAAATAGGACATAAAAAAACTGGTTTGGCTTTTTAATCCATACCAAACTAAGTCAGGTTTTGAACACCCCTCATTGTATGATTAGAATGGGGATTTTTAAAAAAATATAATAATGTTGATGGAATTGAGAGGTTCAATATTAGTCTCTGCCTGACAAATTTAAACCTCTAACAGATAAAATTATTTTTGAAGATCAGAGATTTTTAGGTTTCAATTAAAACAAAATACAACAATTCCATACAACCCACAATAAGAGTAGATTTCGCAGCTCAAAGGAGATAGACATGATGCTATTCTGGTGTATTTATTCAATATTTATATTAAAGCAAAATAAAATAAACAAATTCAAAGCACAAACTTAACAGTGTAAATGCTTCTGTTAAGGAATCATCTCACCTAAAAGCTTCCTTAACATGGTATTAGAGCCTTAATGACCCAGCGGTCATGAGTTCGAATCTCACCACCCCCATTTTATTTGATAAAAATCAAGCACAAGATAATGTGGGCCTATGCAAGTTTCAAGCCCAAAGAGTTTTTACTTGAGGGGGTGTGTTAGAAAATAATATAAATTATATTATGGGAGAAGAAGATGAGGCTGACCACCGTTGCCACCGGTGCGTTGATGAAATTATTTGATATCGACGGGCAGACACGAGGAAAGTAAAAGAGGAAAAAGGTAGAGGGAATTTGTCGAGATGGCGAAGAATGAAGACACGGGTAGCCCTGGCTGGAGAAATTCATTATTTTTGCAGACGACAGAAGATGTTGAGAAAGCTGTTGCAGCTGCAGCCACCACTGTGCCATCGCCAAGGCCATCTGTGGTATTTTCGTCCAAGGATGATCATGGTGATAGCCAATTTCAGAAGCTACAGCACCATTTTACCAGAATGCTAAAGGGGTTTTCTTCTCCTCCGCCAGAAGTGAAACGTGGAACTTATAATCCAGAAGTTCTTACCAGCCAAAAACGTCAGTGGGCAAAATTTCAGTTGCAGTACTTGGATCATAGGCCTTTAAAGGAGCCATCGAGGCTTATAGAGAGCATTGTAGTTGTTGGACTTCATCCTAATTGTGATCTTCAAGCACTTAGGAGGCAATATGGTCCCAGAAAGTCCGAAGGTTCTGGGATATTGCAAGGTGCACTTGGTTGTCAAAACCAGTCACGTATAGAACCCATTCTTGAGCCCCAAGTCCTGTTTGTTTATCCGCCAGAAAAACAGCTGCCACTTAAATACAAAGATCTTATATCGTTTTGCTTCCCTGGGGGCCTGGAGGTTCATGCAGTTGAGAGAACTCCTTCCATGAGCGAGTTGAATGAAATTCTTCTTGGGCAGGAGCACCTTAAACAAAGTGACCTGTCATTTGTATTTCGATTACAGGTTGCTGATGATTCAACATTGTATGGATGCTGTGTGTTAGTTGAGGAAATTGTTAAATTTTACTGAAGAAGAAAGAACAGATGAGAGAATTCTGAGAACTGAACAATGTTCATTCTTCAATGTATTGATTGTTTATGCATTACATCCAGTTTATATACATAAACTAATTCTGTTATGTATTAGCAACTAATTAACTAAATAACAGAATAACCAACTTTTCTAACTACTTGGAAGCATGTGTTAAATATGTGCTGATAAGTTGACTTGCTTGCTCATCTGCACATTATGTACTGCTGCTGTAATATCAATTCCTTCCTGCTGCTATGCTTCATACTCTGCATGTGTAAGGCATCCTTATGTATGTCAATACTCCCCCTCAAGATGAGACATCAGAATGGTCAGGAGAGTAGATATTATGAAGGCTCATCTTGGACACCAACGGAAAGAAAAGAGAGAGGCCAAGAGCCTTAGTAAAAATATCAGCAAGTTGGTTTTTAGAAGACACATGGAAAGTACGTAAGATCCCAAGCTGAATCTTTTCCCGAACCACATGACAATCAATGTCAATGTGTTTTGTACGCTCATGATAAACAGGATTTACTGCAATATGGAGCGCAGCTTGACTGTCACAGTAAAGAAGAACAGGCTGTAGAGGAATGTGAAGATCTTGAAGAAGGGTGCGCAGCCAAACAACTTCACAACAAGTAGAGGCCATTGATCTATATTCAGCTTCTGCCGAGGACCTAGAAACTGTGGTTTGTTTCTTTGATTTCCATGAAATTAAAGACTGATCAAGAAAAACACAATACCCTGTGATTGATCTCTTGGAATCCACACAACTGGCCCAATCAGAATCGCAAAATGCCTTGAGCTGCAAATCAGATTGAACTAAAAAAAATAAACCTTGAGCTGGAGAAGACTTGATGTAACGTAGAACACGAATGGCTGCATTAAAATGAGGCACTCGAGGAGCAGCCATAAACTGACTTAGCACATGAACAACAAAACATATATCAGGCCTTGTTATGGTGAGGTAGAGTAAACGACCAACAAGCCTGCGATATGCAGTAGGATCTGTGTGAAGCTGCCCAGAATCCTTAGACAATTTGATATTAGGTTCCATAGGAAAATTCACTGGTTTGGAAGCCAATAAACCAGAATCCTCAAGCAATTCCAAAGCATACTTACGTTGACAAACTGAAATTCCAAGAGCACTGCGTGCTATCTCCAGACCGAGAAAAAATTTCAAAGGACCAAGATCCTTTAATTGAAATTTAGCATTAAGAACCTTAATGAACTGAGAAACTGCAACTGCATCATTACTGGCAACCACAATGTCATCAACATACACCAATAATGCAATGAAAGAACCCTTCAAAGATCTAGTGAAGAGAGTATAATCTGCTTTTGACTGGATAAAACCAAAATCAATTAATGCATTGGAGAATTTGGCAAACCATTGCCGTGAGGCTTGCTTGAGGCCATAAAGAGATTTCTTCAATTTACAAACGTTGGACTCTTCCTTACTACTGAATCCAGGGGGTAGAGACATATAAACCTCTTCATCTAATTGGCCATGAAGAAAGGCATTATTCACATCTAATTGATGGAGATGCCATTTCTTGACAGCTGCCACAGCCAAGAGTGTGCGCACGGTAGTGAGTTTAGCCACAGGGGAGAAGGTTTCATAGTAGTCTAAACCTTCACACTGATTATAACCTTTAGCAACTAATCTGGCTTTGTACCTTTCTAAGGTCCCATCTGATTTTAATTTGACCTTATAAACCCACTTACACCCAATTACATGCTTGGCAGTAGGAAGGGGAACCACAAACCATGTATCATTAAGCTCCAATGCCTTAATTTCAGTGGCCATAGCCTCACGCCACTCCTTATGTAGAACAGCCTGAGCATAGGTTTTGGGCTCAACCAGTGCAGAAACAGAGAGGCTAAAACATTTTTGGGAGGCAGAAAGTTTATGATAAGAAAGCACTGAAGAAAGAGAATAAGGAGTACCTGGGGTTGTAGACGAAGGTGTGGGATTTGAAGTGGAAGTTGCAATGTGGCAGTGGTAATCATGCAGATATCCAGGAGTCTGTTTTACTCTGGAAGACCTTCGACTGGGCTGTGGTTCTGAGGGGGATGAAATATGAGGTGAAGAAATGGAATTCTGAGTATTAGAAAATGGCTGATAAGTTGACTGGTCAGCTGAAGAAATATGGGGTGAAGAAATTGAATTCTGAGGGTTTGCAGAAGACTGTGAAATTGACTGATCAGCTGATGAAGTGGGATTTTCTGGCAGAGGGATAGGGAGAGGTAACACAGCATCATGAGGAGATGTTTGATTTATAAGTGCAAATGGGAAAACATTTTCGTGAAAAACAATATCACGAGATACAAATACATTGTGAAGATGTAGATCATAAAGTTTGTATCCTTTCATCCCATATGGATAACCAATCAATATACAAGGCTTAGCTCTAGGATCAAACTTGTGTCTGTTTCTAAGAAGGGTGTTTGCATAGCAAAGACAACCAAACACCCGTAAATGGGAGTATAATGGGGGGGATTTGAACAGGATTTCATATGGTGTTTTATTGTGTAGTGTGGGAGTAGGTATACGGTTAATCAAATGGACTGCAGTAAGAATGCAATCACCCCAGAATTTGAGAGGCAAATGTGACTGGAGAAGAAGTGATCGGGCAACATTAAGTATATGTTGATGCTTGCGTTCTACAATGGAATTTTGTTGAGGAGTTTCAACACAGCTAAGCTGGTGAATTATTCCTTTAGATGCATAGAAAGAATTCATGTTGAATTCAGCACCATTATCTGATCTTAAGCATTTTATTTTAGTATCAAATTGTGTTTCAACCATAGTAAAAAATGCTTGAATGTGGTGTCTGGTTTGGGATTTGTTTTCTAATAGATGAATCCATGTGAACCTTGTATGATCATCAACAATGGTCAAAAAATAAGATGAACCCGTGAGTGACTTAGTGGAAAAAGGGCCCCAAATGTCACAATGAATCAAATCAAACGATTTTGCAGAAATAGATGAGCTGTGAGGAAATGATAAACGGTGCTGTTTAGCTCGAGGACAGATGCTGCAATTTGTGTTTGATTCAAGTAAAATTTGTGGAATTACATGAGAAAGGGATTTAAGGGGAATTTCTGCAGGATGGCCTAGTCTATAGTGCCACAAGCTATTATTGACTGAACTACTACAGAAATTTGCAGAAATGAAATCATGGACTGAGTGTGTAGTCATGGACTTAGCAGGGATAAGAGAAGCGGAAGGCTTTGGTAAAACAGACACTGGCTGCTGCATGTAGTACAATCCTCCATCTTCTCTACCCACACCAATCGTCTTCCAATTTTTGAGGTTCTGAATGAAGCAAAAACATGGTAAGAAAATGACACAACAATGTAAATTGTTGATCAATTGACTAACTGAAATGAGGTTGAATGAAAAAGAAGGAATACAAAGTACATTGGTAAGTGTAAGACATTCTGAAATCCTGATGGTGCCAATGTGTGTTACAGAGGCAAATTGGCCATTTGGTAGTTTTACAAACTTAGAAACAATCGATGTAACACTGGTGAAGAATGAAATTGAACATATCATGTGGTCTGTGGCACCAGTGTCTATGATCCAAGGGGTTTTGATGGGGTTTGAAATTGAATGTTTACAGGGTAATGAAAGAAATGAGGAAAAAACAGAATGTTGTAAATTGGAATTATAAGGCTGAGTTTTAGACAAAAAATTACCTGCACTGGTATAACCCTCACCTTGCATGGTAATTTTTGAGTCTTTACTTACAAAGGAGGAGACTTGATTAATGGAAGAGTCATGTTCTGCAACATCTGGTTTCAGCATACTTAGTAACTGCTGACATTGCTCATATGTGATTGGCAGTTGAGGTGTTCCAGAAACTTGCTGAACACTGGGGAATGCATTCTTTCCCTTGGTGAACTTGTATCCAGGGGGAAAACCATGCACCTTATAACATTTGTCAACTGTGTGGCCAGAAATTCCACAATGAGAGCATGTAGGCCGATCCTTTCGAATGGGAAATCTGCTACCTGCAAAACGATTTGAAGATACTGCTTTTGTGAACAAAGCAGTGGTGTTTTGATTGAAAGAAGGACTTGATGAAGAGATCATCCGTTGCCTTTCTTCCTGAATGATAAGTGAGAAGACCTTGTTGATTGATGGAAGTGGATCAATTAACAAGATTTGTCCTCGAACATGCGAGTAGCTCTCATTCAATCCCATCAAGAATTGGTACACATTTTGCTGGTGATGATAAGACATGATTGTCTTTAAAGCTCCACAAGAACATGTAGGTATCGGCTGATGATTGGCCAATTCATCCCATAACCTCTTCATTGTGGTAAAATATGAACTAACCGAGTTGTTCTCTTGGCATAAAGATGCTATAGACTTCTTCAACTGGAAAATTCGAGGGCCATTATGCTGTGAAAAACGGTCTTGTAAATCCTTCCATATCTCAGATGCATCATCAATGTATATGATGCTATTTGCAATCTCTGTTGATACTGAATTTAGCAGCCAAGAAAGAACCATGTTGTTGCAGCGAGTCCACGCCAGACCTTGGGAATCATAAAGATTGGATGGCTTAGACAATGTTCCATCAACGAAACTCAGCTTGTTTTTGGCTGATAAAGCCATCATCATTGCCCTCTTCCATGTGTTATAATTCTCACCATTGAGTTGCTTTGAGACGATCATGGCGCCAGGACTATCAGCATGATGTAGAAAATAGGGATTGGAAGAATCAACCTCAACCGAGGAACTGATATTTTCTGCCATTGTTGACAGATGAAGAACTGAAGAAGAGTGAATCAAGAAAGAAAAATTGAAGATGAAAATCAATCTTCAAAGCAATAGCTCTGATACCATGTTAAATTTTACTGAAGAAGAAAGAACAGATGAGAGAATTCTGAGAACTGAACAATGTTCATTCTTCAATGTATTGATTGTTTATGCATTACATCCAGTTTATATACATAAACTAATTCTGTTACGTATTAGCAACTAATTAACTAAATAACAGAATAACCAACTTTTCTAACTACTTGGAAGCATGTGTTAAATATGTGCTGATAAGTTGACTTGCTTGCTCATCTGCACATTATGTACTGCTGCTGTAATATCAATTCCTTCCTGCTGCTATGCTTCATACTCTGCATATGTAAGGCATCCTTATGTATGTCAATAGAAATTGTGCAAAGACCCTCTGGATTGCTTTCCATGGTTTCAGATAAACAGTCTTCCCACTCATCTTTGAGCCGTTACATGCTCACCACGTACAGATGTTACTGCATTCTCACAAGGCTTCCATTTTTTGAATTACATTTTGGTTTATTGAGCAGCATCTTCACAGAAGAAAGGTTAGAGCGATTAACAAAAAATATAGGCTTTTTAGGCCTGGAATCCTCAGAGGAGAATTGCAAGGAAGAAATTCTAGGTGACAATTTAGATGGTTTATCAACGAATTATAGAGCTGCAGCGGACAAAACAGATGGAACGACAGAAATGTCCCAATCCAGCTTATTGGATTCTACACCTGGAGGTTTTTCTGATGAAAAGAGTCAGGTGGAGCCTCAAATTCGTGTGGAGCATATTCATTCTTTGAAGAAAGGTGTCAATGATGATACTGTTCCAATTTATTCTGAAAATGAGATGGTTACTTAACATGGTATCAGAGCCTTAATGACCCAGCGGTCATGAATTCGAATATCACCACCCTCATTCTATTTGATAAAAATCAAGCACAAGATAATGTGGACCTGTGCAAGTTTCAAGCCCAAAGGGTTTTCACTTGAGGGGGTGTGTTAGAAAATAATATAAATCATATTATGAGGCCTCACTTACAAACTTAAGCTTTTAGGTGAGATGGTTCCTTAACAGCTTCAACCATTTGACCATCAAAATCAATTTTTTCAACGTTGTGCATTTCATGGTGTCCAACAGAACCAACTTCAAGCGAACCAGTTTTTGAACTTGAACTTGAGAAAAGAGAATGATTTATTTCAACTGAAGCCAACAGAGGCGATAACGAGTACCATAAACTTATAACATTTAACTCGTGCATTTCTTGAAATTATTCGATACTTTTTTAGCTAGATCTATAAAATATAATTTTTAAAAAATAAGGTTTCAACGAAATGAGAAAAAAAATACCATTTTTCAACTAAATGAGAAAAAAAATACCATAAACTTATAACATTTTACAGACATAAGAATTTGTTCAATATGATCCTGTCGGCAACAACAAAAAAGATACTGCACACCTATTATAATCCAGCATAAATCAAATAAGAATCATATATCCTCCCCCGCCTCCCCATCAAGAGATTGCACCAAATTCAAAGGAAAACAAGTTGTCTTGCCCGTGAATTAAACTAATGGTATCTCTTAATAACACCAGGCCTTGCTCACTAACCATTTCAAATTGCAACCATTATATACATAACAAACCCACTTTCACGAAAACATCTGCTTTGACAGTCCTAACATTTACCACAAATACTGATAGGAGCTGCAAGCTCTAGAAGATCGGGCTGCTTCAAGAAAATCTCCCTCGAAGCGGTGCAAAGTTGCCTAATGTCAGCCTCGGAAAGCTGAACCTGATTTCCCCCAACTTCTAGCAGCCTATTAATGATTCCATCAAGAACGAATGGTATTATTTTGAAAAAAAATTGAAATTGGAAAGCAAGTAGCGAGTGTTTTGAGAAGTGGAAAAGTTTGGCTAGGTGAAAAAAGAAGCTCCTCCTAGAGAGAAAGAATGCTGATAATGACAGCGATAAGGGTGTTGAAATCGTGAGTTAATTATTAAAATTTTATAATTTTATGCGTCAGTATGCCTTTATGTGTTAAATTAGATTAAACTTGAAAACTAGTAAATCAGATTTAACTTGTGTAAAATTGATAAAATCGATTTGATTTTATTATTTTATTAAATTTATGATATAAACAATCAAATTAGTTTTAAATTTGTCCTTATAATATTTGTTGACAATTTTATAAAATCAAACATATCTTTCAAATTATATATTGGATCTAGTTGAAATTTAAAGGGAAATATTAGATATATAAAAATATATTTTCTTAAATTATTAGATTAAAAAAATTTAAAAACATATCATTTTAGAAGGTTCAAATCACTAGATAAATCTTGTCAAATTTTTCATTCATATATTATTTTGAAAAAATATAGATTTATAAATAAAATTTTATTTTGATATTAGATAGGAAAGAAACTAAATATCTCAATATTTTTAAATATATATAATAAACTCAATAATTTATTTATACGAGAGAGAGCTATATATTTGAAATTATGAATGAAATCTACTAGGAATTTGTGAAAATTAGAAATTTAGACTACATGGAAAAATTTAAAATAAAAACTTTGTTTTGATTATCATATTTTATTTAATGTTAAAAAATTATTTTTAATTTAAATTTTTCTAGGTGCATTAAACATTGTTTAATAGTTTATTTTAATTATTAGATTTATGCTAATTAATTACTAATTTAGACTCATTAGCTTGCAACTTAAAATAAATTCATTATGACTTGTTCTCAGAGAACAACCAAATTGTCACATAATTCTCATGTACTTACTATTATTTAGTAATTTATCAATATTAAAATTCTAATTATGATTTATTTTTGTAATAGATTTCTTAATTTATAGTATTTATCTTTTTTATTTTATTTAAATCACTAATTAATTATAACATTGATAACTATAGGGAATTGTTTGAGGAGCTTAAACTTTATCCTCAACTCACCGACACATAAAAGGGCTCGAATCACATGTCGCCGCCGACGATCTGTTTGCTTTGAGATTCAAGTGCTAAAAGATAAAATATGGAAAATATTTCCTTGCCGTGTAAGAATTATGTATAATGGTGGAATCCAATAACTCTTCAATTATATATATATATATACACACACTTACACTAAAAGATAATATATTAAAAGGTTAAATGTCAAAATAGGAGGACGTCGAACACTTTCCACCTAATCCAATTATAAAGTTTCTAAAATTGAAGAAATTCATGACTTGTTTCCACTAGAAATCACCAAAGCTCTAAACGCCCACACAATTTGACTTCTGCCGACACACTGGTAGCCCTTGACTAGTCAGTGACATGTGTGCTATCACATGAATTTCTTTTCTTTTCGTTTCTTTTATTGGAATTATAATTATCAAAAGAGTAAATTGATCATGAACAAAAATGCAAATCACATCACAGCTATGTCTCAACTCAAAAATAAATCACAGTTAATTATAAGAAATTTGGATGACTAATTGAAATATATATATATATATATATATAAACAAAATTGTAGACCAAAATATCAGAAAATTAGACTAAATAGATTCAAAATAAAATAAGTCCCACGAGTTTTTTTTTTTAAATAAAGTAGATGGCGTACTCTGTTGGAAAATCGAAGTTAAACCTGCCTTTCAACCAAAAGAGACGTAGCAAGTTGGAAAATCGAAGCAAGATTGTTCTGCACCAAAAAACTATTTTTATTTTATTTTCCTATAAACACCTAATAATAAATACTATTAGAACCCGTTAAACTAATTTCTCAATCCAAAATATATTTAAATTAGTTCAAAAATACAAAACAAAATTATTATTTTTTTCTCAATCTCAACATATTTTTTTATGATAATATAGAAGTTTAAAAACACCATCTCAATAACACTTCGCTCATAAAATAAATAAATAAAAACTCAATCACACATGGTGCAAACAAAACAACTTAGCATTTGCTCCCATTTTCAGATTATTCGACTCCATGGGACCTAGATTTCACATACATAATCACACCTTTCCTCCTCCTTGGTACAGACAACTTATCATTCGACGTCCTGAAAGCATTATAACTTGAAGCCTAATTCGTGTGAAAGCAAAAAAATCATTAAAATCACTCCTTTCTTCCTCACATGGTGTAAACAACTTTGCATTTGTCCTCATTTTCGACTCCATGAGAGACCTTAATGCACTCATCACATAAAATCACACCTTTCTTCCTCATATGGTGCAAACAACTAGGTATTTGTCGACCTAAAAGCGTAACTTGAAGACTGATACAAGTGAAAGTAAAATATCTTTCGAATCGCATTTTTCTTCCTGCACATGGTGTATATCCACATTGTCAACATTCTCAACTCAACGGGACCGAAATGCACCCTTCAAAGTTATGTCTCAGCTAAAAAATTAATTTAACCTTGACTTTGTTCACTAAAATACGAAATGCATAACGATAAAAGAGTTGACACGTGTATGTCAAGGAAGGTCCGAAACTAGTATAAAAGGGCAACACTTTCTTCTGATTTTTCACCACGAGAAGCCTCAAAATGCAAATCACGTCCTTGTTAGTGTTGTTCGTGGGAGTAGTGGTTCTAGCCACTCCCTCTTTCGCAGATTACTACAAAGGTCCTAAGTATGAGCCTAAGCCACCGTATTCGAAGCCTCCTAAGGTAGAGAAGCCACCAGTCTACAAGCCTCCAAAGATTGAGAAGCCACCAGTCTACAAGCCTCCTGTTATAGTGAAGCCACATCCCGTTCACAAACCATCGCCGCCACCTTATGGTCACTATCCGGGTCACCCTCCAGTTGAAAATGCTCAGTATATCAAGCCACCAAAGATTGAGAAGCCACCAGTCTACAAGCCACCAAAGATTGAGAAGCCACCAGTCTACAAGCCTCCTGTTATAGTGAAGCCACCACCCGTTCACAAACCATCGCCGCCACCTTATGGTCACTATCCGGGTCACCCTCCAGTTGAAAATGCTCAGTATATCAAGCCACCAAAGATTGAGAAGCCACCAGTCTACAAGCCACCAAAGATTGAGAAGCCACCAGTCTACAAGCCTCCTGTAGTGAAGCCACCACCCGTTCACAAACCATTGCCGCCACCTTATGGTCACTATCCGGGACACCCTCCAGTTGAAAATGCTATCAAGCCAAACAACTGATCTAAACTTTATATGGATATGCAGGAGTTATATTAGTAGCTGATAATAAGGGCCATGGCTGTAGCTCATTAATGAGGCTTTCTAGTGCGTTTCACACATCGACCAGTCACTTACTGCAAGTGAGGAAAGCTCTCGTTGAAATGTCTCTTCTTTTTCCTGTAATTAATGAGCATATCCTAAACTTTATTATGTACACCAGTGGAGTATTTATGAGTATATTTTGTCTTTATATATTTGGTGCGAGCGTGCGTGGTTTTGAATGTTTAAACCATCTTCAAATATTTATCGTTTTCATATCAATTGTCGGATCGACCCTGACAACCATGCTCCCAATTAAGTGTCGCTTTGAGTTATATACACGTAGTAGCTAAGACTCTCCATTGGTCAGTTTATCCAATTAAGTGTCGATATATTTGGTAGTAGCACAAATCTTTTATTCAACCGAATGTTGCTTGTCAAGTTCAAGAGAAATATGCAGATAATGGCCACCGAAGATAAGAGCTAATTATCTGAGTCCAGCAAGCGATGTTGAATTAGTAGAATATAAGATTTGTCAAGGACTAAAGAAAACTCCTGTTGTCGGTACACAGCCCTGCCAACAAATTAATTTGTCTTGTTCGAGCAAGCTTTTAATGGAATTCTTTGGCTAGTACAACTTGATATTGCGGTCTCTCGAGGACCTAATTCCATCAACATCTTACAATATTGGCTGTGTTTTTTAGAGCTGTTTGAAAGTCTGACATGATTCCGCGATGCATGCATATGATTGTAACCTAAATGTAATTCGGTTTTTAATTACTGAGACTATATAATAGATAATTTATGTGGTATCGATTTTCAGCAGATCATACATCTCTATGATTAAAAACTTTTAGTTTTTTCTGTCAGCCAACGAGTATCCCTTCATCCATGATATTTAAGTCAATCGATCACTGATTTTGCCTTATTTTTAAATTAGGGGGGGTTATATGCTACATTTTTTTTTTAAGAGAGTTAATTAAAATTTAAAGAAACATTAAAAGCGTTAAAAAAAAGAAAAGGAATATTCATATACTACTATAAAAAAATTTAAAACTTTTTTGGATTTTTTATTCACACTAGCAAAAAAAACTTTATTCTATGAAATTAAAATAAATAAATAAATAAGAAATTGATTTACTGGTGCAGGCATAAGCTTGTTCAGGGAATGGCCGGGCTCGCTTGATTGCATGCTTTGGTGGTAGCATTGATTTTGGATGGCATGATGTCTGTGTATGAGGTTAAACCCTATAAATTTAGACTTCTAAGTAACATGTTGCAGCTCTCGACTGTAGTTTTGGGTTGATGTTGTCTTATAATGTTTGCCTCCTGAGATAAAACTTGAAACGCAATAAACAAATTATGATATATAAATTAACTTGTAGAAAACTCTCGTAGAGTTTTAGGTGAAGCTTTTGCTGTACAAGTAAGAGTTGAAGCTTTAGAATTTGAAGCTTGAGACCGTATATTGTTATGAAATCGTTGAATACATTGGTTCTGAATATATGCATTGATATCAGATGGTTTCTGCATAGTATTAACTGTTATGCATTATTCATAAGTATATATATTATTTAGTAATATTCAATAAGAGAACATTAAACAGAAATAGAAAATTGAATTCATATGCATAATAAAATAATGCTCGAAATAAAAAAAAATATAATATTTTTGAATATTAAATAAAACCCAAAGACAACAATCTAAATTTATTTTTTCTATATTTATATATAGAATATGAAAACTGTAAACATTATTTTACCTTTAATTTCAATTGCCAGAGAAGAGGTCGAATGAAAAATATAAACTGACAATAACCTTGAAGATAAGAATAAATTTCGCTTCGGCTTATACAATTGAACCCTTATGTCTTTTTAAAATCTTATAGTGTTGTCACTTGTTTTAGTGATGAACTATGGTAAACGCAACTGTAAAACATGCAGGTTTATCTATTACTTGTGCCATTTATCGGAGCCTCTTTATTTGCTTGAAATACCTATTACAGATATAAAATAAATTGCAATTAGAATGACTTCGACTCTGCTGAATGGAGAAACACGATATTTAATATATGAGCATAATTTCATTGTAATGGAAGATCTCATCAAAAACTATTAATTATATTATTGTTCTTGATACCAAAACTTATCATATAAAACTAAACGTGCACAAAACAATGAAATGATAGAGGACACAACAAAATATGGAAGCTCATGGATTTAATTGTTTTTGGGATAGACTTTGTCGCACCCCGAAAAATGAGAGTGTCGCACCCTGAAAAATGAGAGCGCGGCGTCCTGGCGATCGTCCCTGTGAGCGGGGGAAATTACATGAGGGTCTTATCTTTATTATTCATTTTTATGGAAAAGGGAGTCGCCACCTAGTATTATGGTTACTAGGAAACCTAAAACTGGTCTTTTAGAGATTTTAGGGTAAGGGACTGGTTGCGTAAAGGGAAGGTTTTAGCACCCCTAATATGCCCTACCTAAGGTAAGTTGCTTGACGTTTTGGTTTGCTTATGATTTGTTGTGGTGTGGATTGACATCACCCGATTTTTGGGTGATTCCCCAAAATAAAATAAAAAATAACAAAAATAAAATAAAAAGGGTTTGGCGTTGGTAGAAAAAATCACGGTGGAAACTTTGGAAATTTTTTGGAGGCGAACTGTATCTCTTTTATGCCAAAAAATGAGAGAAAATGCAAATTCAAGGTAAACATTAAGTCAAAAATCATAATTATATTTTTTATAAGCCAATTTGATTTAATCATGGGCTAATTCAAAATATTATTATGTTGGAGAATTAATTTAGGATCCAATTGAAAATTTTAATTAAGTGCAAGGACTTAATTATGCTTTAAATTGGTTAAATTAATTTTATTAAGGGCTTAATTGATGAAAAATTTAATTCTTGAATTTAATTCGGGCCTAATTGAGAAAATCAGAATTTTGGAGACCCAATTGAATTTTTCCAAGCTAATTTGGCATAATTAGGGATCAAATTGAAGACAATTGAGAGTTTAATTGTCAATTGAGGGCCAAATTGCATAAATCAAAGGCCAGGGATCAAAATGAAAAAGGCGCGCAAAGCCAAGGGTAACGTTGAAATTCGGACAAGGGCCTAATTGCACAAAATGACAAATTTAAATTTTAATTGAGGGTGCAATTAAAACAATCATAAATCAAAGGACCAAAATGCAACTTGGCCTCTCCAAAGCTGCACCCCGCTGCTGCCTTTTGCACGCCTTCGCCGCCCGCCGACCAGCCGCCTGAACCACGCCGCCGACAGCCCACCAGCAGGCCACCACGTCACCGACCAGCCGACCACCGTGGAAGGCCACACCGCCTATAAAAGCAGCCACACGACGACAAAAGAAAGGGAGAAAAAATGGGGAGAAAAACCAGAAAAAACAGAGGGAAAAAGGGGAGAAAAAGCTGAAGGTTTTTAGCAAAAAAAAGAAGGGAAGATCACACAGAAAAGGAGAATTTTTATCTTCATCTCTCGGCTGTCTCTCTCTCTCTCCCCGGTTTCGCAGCTTCTCTCTCTAGTTGCAAACTTCGGCCCTCTTTCTCTCTCTTCGCCACAGCCAGCCATTCAACCACTCAAAAGCACCTTTAATCATCACAGTGAGCTTCCTCGCGACGCCAGCAACTCGGCATCACTCTCCGGTGACAAATTGGACGCGTTCCCAGTAGCTGCAGCACAGCCCCGTCGACTTTAGAGGCTCCCTCCGGCCACCACAGGCCTCCGTTTCCAATGCCACCACGACAGGAAAGACCACCTCGATCCCCTCTACACGGCTGCATCCTCAGGTGGTTCTCTCGTCGAACTTGGTATTTACTGTTCACGTTCTTCTCCGTTAATCTTTCTTTTTCTTTCTTTTTTTTTCTTTTTTTCTTCGGGCTGGGCTTCTCTCAGCCCAAACCAGCCCACAAACTTATGGGCTTCCGGCCCAGAATAAAATGGGCTTCCAGCCCGCGATGACTGGAAGCCCAGCCCATACACTTCGGGCTTCCAGCCCACACACCTATCTTGGCTTCCAGCCTTTTGAAGGCTGGAAGCCCAGCCCATTCAGGGTGGGCTGTCAGCCCACTGTGCTGACAGCCCAGCCCATAGAATATAAAAAATAAAAAAATAAAAAAATAAAAAATAAAAAAAAATAGAAAAATAAAAAATATTTTTATTTTTATTTTTATTTTCCCTACTACTTTTTTTATTAAAAAAAAGATTTTCAAAAAAAATAAAATGTGTTGTTTTCGTGCATACGGTCGAATTCCAAGATTTTTCAAGCATATTTTTTGTAAAAAAAAAAATATTGCATCTTTCTCATGTTTTAAAACAAAATTGGATATCGTAACAAGTTTATGATTATCCATTGGGATTCGGCCAAAATGTCAAAAATAATCAAAACCATTTTTGTTTTATCTATCAGGGTGTAAATTTACATTGTAAAATACATCCATGGATAAAAAAAATATATATATTTTTACTACGATGTAAATTTAAAAGCGTAAATTACATCCGTAGATAAAAACTAAAAAAAGAGTTTCTAACTGCGGTGTAAAATTACATCGTAAATTACACTCGCAGATAAAAAAAAATTGTTTTTATGCAGGGTAAAAAAATTAATTAAACTTAGAAAAAACAATCAAATGACAATGCATCTTACCTTAGGTAGGGTGCACTGGTGGTGATGCGTCTTCCCCTTGCACAACAAGTCCTCTTACCCAGACTCACGCAGACCAATAGGTTCCTAGTAACCTTAATACTAGGTGGCGATTCCCTCATAATTATAGTCGTAAATTTTACGGCTATAAAACAACAACCCCTTTTTCACCGCGCGCCATTTGGCGGGGTGCGAAGCGCGTAAAAAAAATCGCCGTCGCGACATGGATCTTTCAAAGAAATGTTGGTTAAATGATGATTTTGTATTATCCTGTCGAATATTTTGGATTTAACTCCTTAGAATTTATTTATCCAAACACCGACAGTGAATAATAGCATATCATCAGAAAAGGTTTTTAAATTTTTTGGAATATTGGCCAATACCCTTTGGATTTTACAAATATGTTGTGAAATCGAAAAATGCAAGAAATGATTTTCTGTGTGAAATTCATGTTAAAATACATTTTTTTTCTTAAAATTCCAAGGTAATATATTTTTTGAAACAAAAAGATTTTTTTAAAATATGTTAGTGTATTGGCCGTATGCACAAAACCACATTTTTATTTTTTTTAAATATTTTCTATATATATATATATATGTATATGTATATGTATATGTATATATTTTATTTTTTCTATTATTTATTTATATATTTTATTTATTTTATTTTTTTAGGGCCTGGGCTGTCAGCCCAGCCTGTCTCGGGCTGGGCTGTAGCATAGAGGGACCCGGGTTATCGACCCAGGGAGCCTAAGGTCTGGGCCGTCAGCCTAGTGAGTATGGGCTCTGGGCCGTCTGCCCAGCTAGTATGGGGTCTTGGCCGTCAGCCCAGAGAGTCACGGGTCTGAGTCGCCGTCCCAGAGAGTCACGGGTCTGGGCCTTCGGCCCAGAGAAACCTGGTTTGGGTTACCAGCCCAGCTATCATGGGCTGGGCTTTGAGCCCATAGTTCACCCCGTTATTGTCTGGGACGGGCACAAAGCCCGACCCGACCTGAACTGTTCATAAACAGTAACCAGGATGTTTTTGCATGCAGATGAAGAAGATGAACAGTAAAGGGTGGTTTTTTCGAGTACAATGAATGGCTTACTTGTTAACACCTTTGGTTAGAGGACGTCGAGGTGTTTTGTCTGGTTGTGGTGGCTTCGAGAATAGTGTTTCGTGGTGGCTGGAAATGGGATCGGAAGGCGACGGGCTGCACTTGCTGGTGTCGGGGCTGCTCTGTCTTCTTCGCCAGAGAAGGTGGCTGAGCTGCTGGGGTGGAGGCGAAGATGGTGGCGGTGAAGTTGTGGTGTGAAATGGCCGGGGCTGGTGGCCGGAATGGTTGGACCGAGAGTGAGAAAGAAACAGTGGCCTGCATTTTTAGAGAGAGAGACGAGAACAAAACGAAACAGAGAGAGAGAGAGTGAAAGAGCAGATGAGAGGAAACAAAATCTTCAATAATTTTCACGTTAAATTCCTTTTGTTCCCCGTTTTTTTTTTTGTCTCGTTTTTCTTCTTCTCCCCCTTTTTCCTCTTTTCTCTGGTTTATATAGTCATTTGCAAGGGGTTACCGTTGCACAATGGTGGGCTGCTTTCGGCTTGCCAGTGGCTCTGGTCAGGTGGCCTGTCGGCGGCAGGTGCAGGTAACTTGTCGGCGGCGAGGGCAGTGACTTTTTCAGTAGGTGCATGGGAAGAAGGGGTGCTTTTAGGGGTGAAAGTGCAATTTGGTCCTTTGTGTAAACACCCAAAAGAATATATATATATATATATATATATATATTAAAGGCTGACTTAGATTTTCACTGCCGATTTCGTAACGCGGTAGAAAATCGTAAAGAAATACGACCAAGGTCAATATTCCGTAAGTAATCTGCAACAAAATGAACTTGCAAAAACCCAAGGAATGAATTAAAAGATGAGTAAAATAAGTTGAGAGGGGTGAAATTGAAATAAATAGAAGATTATGATTTAAATTATAAGAAGAGAAGAGGTGGGGTAAAAAGAAACATTTAAAGGAAATGGGGGGCCTTAGTGCAAAAAGAGAGATTGAGGAGTATAAATACCCCTTTTTTCTCTCATTTCCAGCAAAAGGTGAGGGAGAAAAGGAAGGGGATTGTGATTTTTTCATGCTCAATTGAGGAAGAATTTCCATGTCAAAGTGAGATTCAGAGTTACTAAAACATTCAAACATCAAAAACCCAAGGATTTGGAGCATTATTGGAAGAAGAAAGTGGAAGAAAAGAAGGAGTGTTTGGCCGACAGCTGTAGGAAGAGGAAGAGAAGAGGAGGATATTTTGATTTCACAAGCTATTAGGACCTTGAATATCTCTTGGTATGGTGATTCTTATATGCATTTAAAAGATTCTTTACTTTATGGTTAAATTGCATGATTTTTCTTTATGAATTTTGGGTTAGGGTTCTTGAAAAAAAATTTGGGGGAAATGTGGAATTGTGTGTAATTGATGAATGTGGAATGAAATAGGATATGAATGTTGTGTAATGAATGGTTGAGCATGAAAATAATGAGGGAACTCTTGTTTTCCAAGGCCAATTTTCGGCCAAAAGCATGTGTTGCAGAAATTAACAACTTGACAGATTCATGTGTTGACTTTGAGAGAGAATTTGAGTAGGAAAAAAAAAGGAATTAGGATCGGGTTCCTTCATAGAAGTTGTAGTTCTGTATGTCTACTATCCAAGGAAGCTTGTTTCACTTAATTTGGAATTTTATAGCTCTAGTTAAGGGTCACCTAACGTGACTGTGCAGGACAGACTCTGCATAACAGCAGGTCTGTCACATTTGAGATACATTTCGTATATTTTGGGGGCAGAAATGGGTTGTAATTCCTTCATAAAAATTGTAGTTCTGGATGTCTACTATCCAAGGAAACTTGTCTCACTTAATTTGGAATTTTATAGCTCTAGTTAAGGGTCACCTAACGTGACTGTGCAGGACAGACTCTGCATAACAGCAGGTCTGTCACATTTGAGATACATTTCGTATATTTTGGGGGCAGAACTGGGTTGTAATTCCTTCATAAAAATTGTAGTTATGGATGTCTACTATCCAAGGAAACTTGTCTCACTTAATTTGGATTTTTATAACTCTAGTTAAGGGTCACCTAACGTGACTGTGCAGGGCAGACTCTGCAGAACAGCAGGTCTGTCAATTTTTGAGATGCATTTCGTAAATTTTCGGGACAGAACTGGGTTTTATTCCCTTCATGAGAGTTGTAGAATTATATGTTAGCTTTCTAACAAGATAAATTTTGTACAAAATGGAGTTCTACAACTCCCGTTATAGTGAAAAATCTGGGAAGAGGTCGAAATTCGGCCTCTGCTGGCAGCTTCGAGAAAAAGGGGAAAAGAGGTGGGAGGTCGCGAAATGATGAAGTGAGATGCATTAAAGGAAAAGAACCAAGTTATATTTGAAAATTGGGTGCTTATGACGATATTGTTTTAATGACAAAAGTTATAAAAAAAAAATATAACAAAGGTAAAGGCATATTGAATTGTTTTGGTGGGGTTGTTACAACATGTGTGGTGTGCGTTCGCTGCCAAAGTGTGTGTGTTTTGCAGCGAATTGTGATTCGCTGCCAAAGTGTATGTGTGTTTTGCAGCGAATTGGGATTCGCTGCCGAAACAGTGTCAGCGAGCCAGTGTTCGCGACCAGTTTCGCAAGCCAGTGTTCGCGAGCCAGTTTTCGCGACCAGTTTTCGCGACAAATTTTCGCGAACCAGTTTCGCCGCCAAAGTGGCAGCCTGCAGCGAACCAATTTTCGCTGCCGAGTTCTACAATAAGCCTCCTATGCAAAAAACGACTTAAATGATAGTAACAATTTCATAGTATGATGGTGTGAAATGTGAAACACTTGAATGTGAACATATGAACTCTTGAAATGAGTGTGGTGACAAATGTGATTCAAAAAACTAAAAATGTATTGATTTATGACTATTGATGTCGTAGGTGGTGCGGTCGGGATTAGACCGTCGTCAAGACAGGAAGACCCACAAGTGGAGCAGGTAAGTGACTTGCACCTTCCTTTTTCATATGTTGAATAAGGAAATACTTTAACATGAATATTACGTTATTGTGTTAGAATCTATATTAGGTTGTCGAATGTATAAAGGTGGACAAAAGAATGATTAGCTTCGGCTAATGGCATCCAAAAGGATGGTCGAGACAAAAGAATGATTAGCTTCGGCTAATGGCATCCGAAAGGATGGCCGGGACAAAAGAATGATTAGTTTCGGCTAATGGCATCCGAATGGATGGCCGGGATAAAAGAATGATTAGCTTCGGCTAATGGCATCCAAATGGATGGTCGGGATGAACAGTTGATTAGCTTTGGCTAATGGTATCCGGAAAGGATGACCGGAGTGAATGAATGGTTAACCTCAGCAAATGATGCCTTATGAGGATAACCGATTTTAAGATTATGGTTGATCACAATAGTAGGTGCATATATAATGCATTACAAGCTATTTGTACCAAATACATGAAGAGATTATAAATGTTGATGCCTCATTTAACTGCCAGACCGTTTAGTCATCATCATTAGTAATATCATTAAGTAATTATATTATCTTAAATGTTTAACGCTACTGCAGGGACGTCATATCCATAAGATGTCTAGGGAACCCGACACACGGGAACCTACTTTTGCAAGGAATCATGTAGATGCATTCTAAATCGCAATGTACTTCGTATGAATCAATGTACTGAACTCATAATTTTTATTAAACCCTTTTGTGTAAATTTGTAATGGCTATTAGAATGATAGGAATGCAAACCCATGTCTATGTAGGCATATTTTTAATATGAATTTCTAATTATGCAACCATAATACTACATGTTAATGTAAGATCCACTTTTAATGAAATGTTGATCGTATGGATGGTATCTTGATGATGTGAGGTAATCAGGTCCTCTGTTTTCTGGCACCATGCGTGCTAGGTAAACAAAAAAAAAAAAAAAAAAACGGGTTGTTACACTTTGATTTATATTTGCTCTTATTGCACCCTCAATTGGATTCAAATTTATGATTTTGTGCAATTATACCCCTATCCGAATTTCAACATTAACCTTAATTTTGCACGCCTCTTTCCTTTTGGTCCCTTATTTCTGATTTATGCAATTTAGCCTTCAATTGATCATTAAACTTTCAATTATCTTTAATTTGACCCCTAACTTGCGCAATTGGCTAGAAAAAATTCAATTGGGTATCTAAAAATTCGATTTTCTCAATTGAGCCCAATTTCTCATTGACTAAGCATTTAATAAAATTAATTTGGTCAATTTAAAGTATAATTAAGTATTTCTCTTAATTACATTTTTCAATTTGGCCCTAAATAAATCCCCAAACATAATAATATTTTTAAATTGGGCTCTGATTAAATCAAATTGGCCTAATAAAAATATGATTATGATTTTTGAATAAAAATTTTTCTCACCTCAAATTTGTATTTTTTTTCTCTTTTAAGGCACAAAAGAGAAACGATTTGTCTAACAAAACATATTCAAAATTTCCAATCAGGACCTTTCTAATGATGCCACAAAAAGAAAATTATTTTATTTTTGTTATTTTCGGGTAATTTTGAGGAATGACCCAAAATCGGGTTAAGACAATTGCCCCCTTCTTTACAATGCTTACTACTAAAGTCGTTGTAAAGGACTTTAACTAGTAAGTGTTGTAAAGAAAACTGAAGTTGGTCTCATTGTGACGGGTGACCTACCCGGGTTAGCATGGTCTTATTTTTCTAGGTGACCTACCCGAGTTAGTACGGTCTCAATGGTGACGGGTGACCTACCCGGGTCTCGTTATGACGAGTGACCTGCCCGAGTTAGTACGGTCTCAATGGTGACGGGTGACCTGCCCGAATTCTATGTGGGTGGTTTTGTTGTAGTGAGTGACTTACCTGTCTTGAGGAACAAGGTAGCACTGGTCTTCAATTCATATTCTCTTTTGTGGTTTCGTTTATCTGAGATTCTACTTCTCCATCCTATCAGGTTAATGCTATGATAATATAACATGCATGTTTTTGCTATCTCTTTTGGAAACATAGGTCCCCACTTTTCGTTGTAGTCTTCCTCGAGCGATTGTTTAACTGATTTGAAATAGAATGTGCTCCATGCGCTATCCCTTTTCTTTTTATGCTTGGTAAAGAGACTTTTGGCTTCTCTTGGGGCCCTTTCTTGCTCCATTGAAGTTTTCCTTATACTTTTATCAATGTTTAAATTAACCTTTCTATGAAGACTCAAGAGGATATTTTAAAAGAATAACTCAAAATATGGTTTTGTATATGCAAATTGATGTTTTTTAATGCAAATCATCATTTTTAAACAAACTTGTAACTGGTTTTTCAAAAGTTATGATTTTTTTTTGCCCCCGGCATGGCGTGCAAAACATGACAAGTTCAAATATTATGAGATTATGCGTTTTATGAAGAAAAAGTTTCTTGCAACAAGAATTCATGGCCGAATTTTATCTTATTGATTGGGGGGTTACAAAATATCAGGCATAATATTTCTTTACAGAGTCAGAATTCACAGGCCTAACTAGATCCTCTCCATCCATCCTAGATAATAGCAAATCTCCTCCCGAGAATGATTTCTTCACCACATAAGGACCTTCATAGTTTGGGGCCCATTTACTCTGATCTTGTCCTGGTACAGGCAATATCTTCTTTAGTACCAGATCTCCTTCTTGGAATTTTCGAGATCTAACTTTCTTGTCATATGATTTGGCCATCTTTCTTTGGTATAATTGATGATGACAGATTGCGGCTAACCCCTTTTCGCTGATTAAATTCAATTGTTCATATCTGACTTTTTCCCATTCTGCTTCTTCTAGTTCAAAGTCTACCAATACTCTTAAAGATGGGATTTCTACCTCTAAAGGCATTAATGCCTCCATTCCGTATACGAACATGTACAGAGTGGCTCCTGTTGAGGTCTGAACTATGGTACAGTATGCATGAAGGGCAAATGGCAACATCTCGTGCCAATCCTTATAGGTGATTACCATCTTCTGGACAATCTTCTTGACATTTTTATTAGCAGCTTCTACTGCACCATTCATCTTTGGTCTATAAGGTGAGGAATTTGAGTGCTTGATCTTCTATTTAGTGCAGAGTTCCGTTATTAACTTCCCATTGAAGTTTTGTGCATTATCAGTTATAATCTTTTCCAGTGGTCCGTACCGACATATCAAGTCCCTCTCAATAAATTTCTACACCACCTTTTGCGTTACATGAGCAAATGACGCGGCTTCTACCCATTTTGTAAAGTAGTCGATGGCCATGAGAATGAACCTATGACCATTGCTGGCTTTTGGGTTGATAGTCCCAATCACGTCAATTCTCCACATTGCGAAAGGCCACGGAGATAACAAATTAAATAGAGGGGCCGGAGGGGCATTCATTTTGTCACCGTGAATCTAACATTTATGACACTTGCGGACATAATCAATGCAATCCTTCTCTAATGTCATCCAAAAATACCCAACTCTTTGTATTTTCCTGGCCATCATATGTCCACTAGCATGGGTCAAGCATATCTCTTCATGGACTTCTCGCAATGCGCTTCTGGCTTCAACTCCATCTAGGCTGCGTGTTGACGTCGCAGCCCCTGCTGCTGCTGCTAAACTTGTCTGAGACCGTTGTATGGTCGCCTGTGGAAGGGGAGGCTATCGGTGGTGATGAGGGTGAAGTTGGGTGGCCTGAGCTGGTGTTGGAGTTGCTGGATGAGAGGGAGAGAGAGAGAGACGCCGGTCGCCTGGTTCTAGAGAGGGAAAGAGAGGTGCAAAACGAGAGAGAGAGGAGCAACCGAGAGAGAAAAAAAATGCAGTAGAGGGATAGAGAGAGGGATCAAACACGAGAGAGAGAGAGATGAAGATTCAAGTTTTTGCGTAAAATCCAACTGTATTTTCTATGCTTCTTTTGCTCTGTTTTTTCTTCGTTTTCTCACTGTCTATTTTTTTGTTTTTTTCTCTCCCGTTCCCTAGTTCCCCTTCTTTTCATGGTCTATGATGCATGTATTTATAGGGGGAAAAGAAAAAAGCGCATGCATTGTGTGTGCTGTGTGGCTGTGTATTGTAGAGGGGCAGAGACTGCAAAGAGCCGTTGCTGCCTGTGTTTCCTGCACTGTTCAGGTGTCGGAACAGTACAGGGGACATGTATTTTGGTGTTATGGGGGTAAAGTGCAATTTGGTCCTTAACTCTATCATTGATCTAATTGCATCCCCAATTAGTTTTGAGCTTTTTAATTTGTGCAATTGTACCCTTGTTAAAATTTCAATATCAGCCTTGACTTTGCGCGTCTTTTTATTTTGGTCCTTGATTTCTAATTTGCACAATTTAAAACCTCAATCGACCATTAAACTCTCAATTTATTCAATTTGGTCCCCGATTTCGCATAATTGACTTAGATAAATTCAAATTGGTCTCTGAAAATTCCATTCTCATCAATTGAGCTCGAATTAAATTCAGAAACTTTATTTCTCATTGACTAAACCCTTAATAAAATCAATTTGACCAATTTAAAATAAAATTGAGTTATTATGCTTAATTATATAAATACACTTTTAAATTGGCCAACGATTAAATCGAATTGGCACATAAAAATATAATTATATCTTTTGACTTAATTTTTATGCAGATTTGTCCGATAATAAATTACGTTAACCTTAAATCTTCATTTCTGGGCACAAAAAAGTATGATCGAGCTCTTGAAACGCCAATAAATTCTGCATTGATTTTCTTACCGACACTAGACCTCTTTTATTTTATTTTTGTATTTTTTTTTATAGTTTTGGGGAATGACCCAAAATTGGGTTATGGCACGATTAATTAAGAAAAAGGGAGTGTGCACTGCATAAGTCCAAAAAGAAAAGGGTAACCTGGCATGTTGAAGTAGAGTAATTGTAGTTTCAATAAGGTGTATATGCTTATGTTCACCCAACCCATTTTGTTCAGGAGTATATGGACAAGATTTATGATGAACAATACCCTTAGCATTAAGAAAATGTTTTAAGGGTTTGTTAGAATACCCCCCCCCCATCACTTTGAAGAATTTGAATGGATTGTAAGAACTGAGTGTGAACATATTGATAGAATGTAATAAACACAAAACACATATCACTCTTCTTAATAAGAGGAAACAACCAACAATTACGAGAAAAATCATCAACAAAAAAATACATAATACTCATATCCATCAACAAAAATACTTGGGGAAAGACCCCAAAAATCACTATGTATAATATACGAAGGTGTTATAGACAAATGAAAACTAGACTGAAAGGAATGTTTAGAAAACTTACCCTAAAAACAACTAACACAGTCATCAAGAGTAGTGTCTAAAAGACAATGAATATTTACTTTAACATCAAATTGACAGTCTTAATTGCTAGATAACCTAATCCATAATGCCAAGTAAAAGATAACATTAACCGACCAATGTAGGCCTGGGAGTCAGAACTGAAAGGAAATCAATTAAAAAGAGACATAAGAGGAAGTTGATAGCATCCATTATTGTATTTCCCTTTGTACATTATCCTCCCTGTGGCATTATCCTAAATCAAAAAACAAAAGGCATCAAATATCAAATAACAATTGTTATCCAAGCAAATTAATGAGCTGATAGAAGATTCTGAGTCAATATAGGAACACATAACACCAAATTCAATTTGAGTGGTTGAGGCTGTGTAAGGATAATAGCATTGCCAACATGAGATCCTACCAGACCTTTGCCATTTTTTGTCTACACTATGTCATTTGTAGGATAAAAAGCACTCGATGGTAAGTTGGACAAATTAGCAGTCATGTGATTCGTATCCCCTGAATCAGTAATCCACACCTAAGGTTGGATTGAGGATTGTTATGGAGATAGACATGCATTGTGCATAGCATTCATAGCACGATGTTGAGGGGGAGGAGATATAGCTGGAGGATCACTTGCAATACTAACAAAATTAGGGTCATTCTCATTATAAAAATAGCATCAGGTTGTGTGATTGAATTTGATTCAAATATTGCACTTAAACCTCTCATAACCTTTGAAACCACACAATGGAGTAGTGTGTCCTTCACCATTATGTAATTGATATACATGACACTTGATAAAGTTGATGAGGTGTATGAGGAAGTGCGATATGAACCAAGTACACTTGGAGTGGGGGTTGATAACGCATGTGCTTTTAGCATGAAATGATGCTCTCTGTACAAAATTTCATTGGACTTGACTAGATTTACCCCTGCCTCTACTCCTGTTGAAGGATTTATAACCACCATTGCCATAGGAGTTATAGCCATGTTGACCATGAAATGGTCGAAAAAATTGTGGATGACCTAGAAGGTTTAGAAATTGCATGCAAGGCAGTGAAATATGTAGATTTGTCAAGAATAATGTTCTCCACTATTCATTGTTCAACAAGTAGATGAGACAGAAATACTTTCAAAGTGATAACACTCTTTCTACCCCTAACTACACATCTAAATGTATTATACTTAGAGGGAAGACTATTCAATGCCAAAATGACAATATCTTCATCAGCACCCTGGCTTCTTTAATTTTAAGAAGATATTGACTTATAGTGTCTAATCCATTCTTATTTCTGCAAATTGGACTTCAATTGAAAAATACTTGTCTTATACATAGTATAGAATTGTTCTTTCAATCACATCCACAAATCTCTAGAACTATTACTACCAATAACACAAGACATGGCTACTATAGACAAGGTTGCAGTATAGGTTGCATAATAGCCCTATCATGCATTTTCCATATCATCATATCATCACAATCTATTATAGAAGAAAAGGAGTTAGGAGCATTTCTACCATATTCACCAGTAGTAGCAGAAGGAGAACACGGGTGAGAGCCATCAACAATTCCAAAATTTCATTGCTCTTTAGGAGTAATTGCATTTGAAAAAATCCATTTCAAGTAATTAGAATCATCTAATTTCGCATTCACAGATCTTGAATTGATGAAATAAGATTTGTGATCGGAGATTGAAATATTTGCTACTGCGCAGCTATCACCATTATTGATAGAATACAAAGTATGACGAGGAGTTTTTGCAAAGAGTTCTTTTAATCAATCACTACAATCAATAGTGTCTTGATTGGTGAAAATCAACAAAAAAAATCTTTCAAGATTAATTTAATAAAGGCTCAATCAATGATAAAATTTGTGACCTTTTGGTGATGAACAATGAATAGAAGAAGAAGATTGAGTAGCAAATTGCAAAAGCAAAAGATTGGATCACTCAATTTGACTGCATGAGAATTAAATGCTCTGATACCATGTTAGGATTGTGAAGATTTAAAAAATATTGAAGAACTGAGAAGAAGAAACAGAGGATTATTTAGCTAAAAGAGAAGTGGAGAGGAGAGGAGAAGAGAGAGAGAAGACAGAAATAAGAGGGAGAATACAAATTTGAATTTGTGTATTGTAGTCAATAATATTTCACACACCTTCCATGTGTTTCAATTATTGCGACGGCGATTTTTCACGCTTCGTGCCCCGCCGTCCCCCGTGGTTTGGGAGACAACGGCGCGCGGTGAAAATGAGAGGTTGTTTATAGCCGTAAAATTTACGACTATAATTATAAGGAGTCGCCACCTAGTATTAAGGTTACTAGGAACCTAGTGGTCTACGAGAGTCTTGGGTAAGGGGACTTGTTGTGCAAGGGGAAGACGCGTCACCCCCAGTGCACCCTACCTAAGGTAAGCTGCATTGTTGTTTGATTGTTTTTCTTAAGTTTATTTTTTTTACACTGCATTTAAAAAGGAAAAATATTTTTAATGTTCGCTGGTGTACTTTACGATGTAATTTTACACCGCAGTTAAAAACCCTTTTTTTTTACCTACGAATGTACCTTACATTGTAATTTACATCGTAGTTAAAAATTCTTTTTATCTGCAAGTGTACTTTACAATGTAAATTTACACCGCGAAAACTAAAACAAAATAATTATTAAATTATTTTTGACATTTTGGCCGAATGCCAATGGATAATCGTAAATTGGTTACGATATCCAAGTTTCGTTCAAAATATGTGAAAGATGCAACATATTTTTTTTTCATGAAGAATATGCATGGAAAAACCTTGGAATTCGGTCGTATGCACAAAAACAAACACATTTTTTGTTTTGTTTTTTTTAATGTATTTTTTGTTTTTTAAAAAAATTAAATAAAAAAAAGTCGGGCCGAGCCAGCCTAGCTAAATGGGCCAGCCATGGTGGGCCAAAGGCCCACCATTGCTGGGCTGGGCCGATAACATCCCAGCCCACAGATTTTCTTTATTTCGTTTTTTGTTTTAGAAAAAAAAACGCAAAACACGTAAACTGGAATTTACGTGAACAGTGACGTGAACAGTACTTATCGGCCGACCACGACGAGAAGGTCACCTGCCACTACCGTTGGGTAGAGGATGTCAAGGTGGTTCTCCCTATTGTCGTGGCGTCGAAAATGGTGGGTCGTGGTGGCCGGAAAGAGGGACGGAAGGTCGCTGGTTTGCTACCATGTTCGCTGCTGATGGCTGCTGTTCTTCGCTGCTGCTGCTGCGTCGTCCCTGTTACTGCTGGTTCGTGTTGCTGCTGTTCGCCGGAGCTGGAGGTCACGGCTGGGCTGTTGCAAGTGCTACCGGAGCTGAGGGGGAAGACCAGGGTCTGCTGCACGTCTGTTTTTAGAGAGAGAGATCAGCCGTCGGGGAGAGAGAAAGATAGAATTGAAGGGCTGCTGCAAGGTGGAGAGAACAGGCTGACAGTGAAAATGGAGAGGGAGAACTGACGGTGAAGGGGTGCTGCTGCCGTCGGAGTTGGGGAAGAAGAGTTGTCCCTACCGGCATTGAGGAAGACGAAGATGCTGTCCTGCTGGCAGTGGGAAGCTTGCGTTTTCTTCAGCTCTGTTAATGAGCTTTTGTCTGTGAATTTTTTTCTCTGGTTTTCATCCCAGTTTCATGCTATTTCCTCAGCCTTTTCTCCCCCCTTTGTAACGTGATTCTCGTCCTCTGTTTTTCTGTGTAAAATCCCCCCCGTCTGCTCCCTAAGTTTTCACTGTGATAGTATAGTTTTTTCAGTTTTTCTCCCCCCCTGTCTTGTGTATTTTCTTCTGCTATTTATAGCTGAAGGAGGTAAGGTGCAGCATGGGGGACTTGTCTAGGGAATGGGCTTAGGAATGGTGTTGTGCAGGGCATGGCTAAGTTATGGCAAGCATGGCTGAGTTATGGTGCAGCATGGCAGCCGGAATGGCCACCCATAGCTGTCGGCAGATTTTTTTTTTTTTTTAAATTTTGAAATAAATATGTTGTGATAAAAAAGAGTTTTTCAATGGGAAAAACCAGGAAGAACGATGTTTTGTTGTTAAATTTTGGCTTCCGATTTCACCCGAAAAAGTTTCGTCACCGAAAATTCCGATTATTTCGATTTATCCCAAATTAGGCTCCCAAACTTAATTTCTCACTAATTAAGCCTTTAATAAAATTAATTCAACCCCTTTTATGTGTAATTAAGCCCTTGTGCTTAATTAAATCCTTCAATTAGGCTCTCAATTAATTCCGAAGAGTTTCGTTGCTGAAAATCTCGATTTTCTGATTAGGCTTCCGAATTTAATTTATCGGCAATCAAACCCTCAATTAGATTAATTTGACCCATTTTAAGTGTAATTAGGCTCTTGCGCTTAATTAAATCCTTCAATTGGGCTCTCAATTAATCCCAAAGAGTTTCGTTGCTGAAAATCTCGATTTTCTCAAATTAAACCAGATTAGGCTTCCGAATTTAATTTCTCAGCAATCAAACCCTCAATAAAATTAATTTGACCCATTTAAAGTATAATTAAGCTCTTGCGCTTAATTAAATCCTTCAATTGGGTTCTCAATTAATTCTGAAGGTTTTCGTCACCGAAAATTTCGATTTTCTCAATTGAACCCAGATTCGGCTTCGAAACTTAATTTCTCACTAATTAGGCCCTTAATAAAATTAATTTGACCCATTTAAAGTATAATTAAGCTCTTGCGCTAAATTAAATCCTTCAATTGGGCTCTCAATTAATTTCGAAGCATAATTACACTTTACATCGGCAGACGATTAAATCAAGTTGACCCATAAAAATATAATTATGTCTCACGACCTAACTTTTATGCAGATTTATCCAATAATAAATTATCTTCTCCTCGAATTTGCATTTTCTTTCGTATTTAGGCAAAAAGAAGTACGATCGGGCTTTCGAAAACATTCAAAATTTCCACATTAATTTTTCTGCCGACACCAGCCCCTTTTATTTTATTTTTGTTATTTTTTGGTATATTTTGGGGAGTCACCCAAAAATTGGGTGATGACATCAATAATCCTCAATAATCCCTATTTATACACATTGCAAATACCATGCAATACTATCAATTCATACTTTAACATACACATACATTTATACTCTAACATAAACTTGGGTAAATGACTAGTGTGTGTGTGTGTGTGTGTGTGTGTGTGTGTGTGTGTGTGTAAACTGTTATCAACAATAGTGTTTTCTCCATCTTGAAAAAAACTTTTGTTAAGTTCTTAAGCTTGTAATTATCTTTATACAAAGATAATCTTGATATTCTTAATTTAAGTGTGCAATACAGGGAATTTACTTTTTGTTGTATACATAAATTACAATCCTACCCTTTATTTATTTTTTTGTTTTTTCTTTCCATTATAATGAGAGTTAGTTTTGCATTTTTATATAATAAATGCAAGTTATATAGCTAGCTTATCTTGGAAGAAAAACAAAAAAATAAACAAGCAAAATGATGGATACATGGTGTCGACACCCATAAAATATTTGTTTAGAGTGTGGTTGGGGTTACTTTTGAAAGTGCTTTCTGTTCAAAAATATATTAAAATGATATTTTTTTATTTTTAAAAATTATTTTTGACATTAGCACATCAAAATGATCTAAAAACACTAAAAATAGTAAAAAACACAAATAACAAATTTTCAATTTTTTTTCAAAAACGCTTTTCGAATGCAATCCCAAACGAAAAAATCTCCTACAATGTCTTTTTTTTTCCCTCTCTTTTGATGTTTCTACCCTCCCGCTTGATTTTCTAAGTTAACCTCTAAAATGTTTTTTTTTATTTTGTCCTTATGCTTTTGATTCTAATTTTATTAAAATATATATATATATATATATATATATATATATATATATATTGAATTAGTTTTTTTTATTATTATTTCAACTTCATTATCATTAAGAATTTTGCTTTTTCAAATTCAATCTTTAATTTGTTAATCAAATTTTTTTATGGACTAAGATAAGTTTTAGAATTACATTTTTTTTCCAATTCCACCCTCTTTTTTAGAGATTAAACTTTTTTTTGCATGCTTTATGACCTTGGTTTTATTATTATTTTTATTTAAATTAATAAGATCTTGACATATTGATATATATCATATTAAACTTTTAGAGTAATCAAAAAATATAAAACCTTGCAAGATTAGTGATTATATTTTCATAATATCATCTAAATTTATAGTTTTATTTAAAAAAATTATTTTATTGTATCTTCTTTTTAGATTAATTTTTTAAATATTATTATTCAATAAATAAACTTATTGGCAATTGAAATCTGTAATTTGCTCTAGTTAAAGAATGTCTTTGTTAAGACTTGAAAGAGGGCCCACTATTTAAGGTTAATGTTTTTGTTAGGTACAATGGACCGTCTAGTATTTGCAATGGGACCCACGATTCGTGTGATGGAAGAGATAGCAAGCCTTCTATTTCCCGACTGGCCAAGTGCATCTTCGGAACCATGTTGTCAAAAAACAAAAACATAAGTGCTCTAGCTGTTCATCACCCGGGCAAGTTATCTGTTAATCAGTGTTCAAGGTAGCATTCAATCTTTATTCTTTTGAAGATCAGATATTTTTATGTTTCGATTAAAACACAATACAGCAATTCAATACAACCCAGCAAGAGTAGATTTCGCAGCTCAAAGTAAGGAAATAGACATGGTGCTATTCTGGTGTATTTATTTAATATTTCTATTAAAACAAAATAAAATAAACAAATTCAAATTTAACAGCGCAATGCTTTCATTATTGATACTGCGTACCTATTATAATCCCAGCATAAATCAAATAAAAATACATATAGCCTCCCCCATCAAGAGATGGCAACAAATTCAAAGCAAAACAAGTTGTCCTGCCCGTGAATTAAACTAATAATATCTCTACATGACAGACCCACGTGAATTTCTTTTGCAGCCGAAGAGAGGTGGACATGGTCGTTACTTAGGGTTCTGTTTGATTTGAGATTCAAGTGTTAAAAAAAGATAAAATATTGAAGATGTAAGAAGTGATTGAAGGGTAAAATATTGAGAATATTTCATTGCCGTGTAAGAATTATAAAACGCCCACGCAATTTCACTTGTAGCCCTTGACTAGCCAGTGACATGCACGCCATCACATGAATTTCTTTCCTTTTCGTTTCTTTTCTTGGAATTATAATTATCAAAACAGTTAATTGATCACATCACAGTTATGCCTCGCCTAAAATTAAATCATATTGTTAATACAGTTAATTGATCACATCACATGAATATTTCATATTTTCGCTTTCTCTCTAATTCAAGAAATGAAATATATATATATATATATATATATATATATATATATAGAGAGAGAGAGAGAGAGAGAGAGAGAGAGATCAGAAATTTAGACTAAATAGATAAAAAATAAAATAAAATAAAAGTCCAACAAGATTATTTTTTTTTAAATAAAGTAGATGGAATACTCTGTACCAACCTACCTTTCAACCAAAAGAGAGGTCGCTAGTTGGAAAATCAAAGCAACAATGTTCTGCACCAAAAAAACTATTTTTATTTTATTTTCCTATAAATACCTAATAATAAATACTCTTAGAACCTGATAAACTAATTTCTCAATCCAAAATATATTTAAATTAGTTTAAAAAAAATTATTTTTTTTCTCAATCTCAACCTATATTTTATGATAATATGGAAGTTTAAAAACACCATCTCAATAACACTTCGCTCATAAGAAAAAAAACTCAATAACACATGGTGTAAACAACTTAGCATTTGCTCCCATTTTCACATTATTAGACTCAATGGGAACTAGATTTCACATACAAAATCACACCTTTCCTCCTCCTTGGTACAGACAACTGAGCATTTGCCGTCCTAAAAGCATTATAGCTTGAAGCCTGATTCATGTGAAAGCGAAAGATCATAAAAATTACACCCTTCTTCCTCACATGGTGTAAATAGCTTTGCATTTGCCTCCATTTTCGACTCACTGAGAGACCTCGATGCACCCATCACATAAAATCACTCCTTTATTCCTCATATGGTGCAGACAACTTAGTATTTGTCGACCTGAAAGCGTAACTTGAAGCCTGATACAAGTGAAAGAAAACATCTTTAAAATGACATGTTTCTTCGTTCACATGGTGTATACCCACATTGTCAGCATTCTCAACTCGAAGGGACCGAAATGCACCCATCACAGTTATGTCTCACCTAAAAATTAATTTACCCTTGACTTAGTTCACTAAAATACGAAGTGCATAACGATAAAAGAGTTCACACGTGTATGTCGAGGAAGGTCCGAAACTAGTATTAAAAGGCAACACCTGTTTCTGATTTTTCACCACGAGAAGCCTCAAAATGCAGATCACATCCTTGTTAGTGTTGTTCGTGGGAGTAGTGGTTCTAGCCGCTCCCTCTTTCGCAGATTACTACAAAGGTCCTAAGTATGTGCCTAAGCCACCTTATTCGAAGCCTCCTAAGGTAGAGAAGCCACCAGTCTACAAGCCTCCAAAGATTGAGAAGCCACCAGTCTACAAGCCACCAAAGATTGAGAAGCCACCAGTCTACAAGCCTCCTGTTATAGTGAAGCCACCACCCGTTCACAAACCATTCCCGCCACCTTATGGTCACTATCCAGGACACCCTCCAGTTGAAAATGCTCAGTATATCAAGCCACCAAAGATTGAGAAGCCACCAGTCTACAAGCCACCAAAGATTGAGAAGCCACCAGTCTACAAGCCACCAAAGATTGAGAAGCCACCAGTCTACAAGCCACCAAAGATTGAGAAGCCACCAGTCTACAAGCCACCAAAGATTGAGAAGCCACCAGTCTACAAGCCACCAAAGATTGAGAAGCCACCAGTCTACAAGCCACCAAAGATTGAGAAGCCACCAGTCTACAAGCCACCAAAGATTGAGAAGCCACCAGTCTACAAGCCTCCTGTTATAGTGAAGCCGCCACCCATTCACAAACCATTGCCGCCACCTTATGGTCACTATCCGGGACACCCTCCAGTTGAAAATGCTATCAAGCCAAACAACTGATCTAAACTTTATATGGATATGCAGGAGTTATATTAGTAGCTGATAATAAGAGCCATGGCTGAAGCTCATTAATGAGGCTTTCTAGTGCGTTTCATACATCGACTAGTCACTTACTGCAAGTGAGAAAAGCTCTCGTTGAAATGTCTCTTCTTTTGTCTTGTGATTGATGAGCATATCCTAGACTTTATTATGTAAACCAGTGGAGTAAGTGCGAGCGTACTTAATCGTTTAAACCATTTTCAAATATTAATCGTTTTTCACTGGTGATATTAATCCATGTTTATATATAATAGTAGTAGTAGTGGTAGTAGTAGTAGTAGTAAAGTGTATTTACTAAAAAATAGTCATTTAAAAGATGACCTGAAAAGTTAAATGTCGATTTAATTTATAGAAAAATAAAAGTTTGTGTTACAAATAATATAAAAGGAAGCAGAAAGGAAATATAATAGAAATAACGACGTATATTAATTAATATAAAAGGAAACAGAAAGGAAATGTAATAGAAATAACGATGTATATTAATTTATATTTGGCTATGAATGACATCGTTACTGACATGTGAGAAATCAATCCATGTTAGTTAATAAGTGGCAATCCTTCCCTCATTTAAACTAATCCATGTGCTTAATTCTAACCTCGAGCGTAAAGAATTAACAACTCAATGACTGTCATCATGTCTATCGCTCGTTAAATTACCAGTAACATTATATAAAATACACTGCAAAGGTAATTCAAAGAGCATACATCAAAGCTACACGTTGTCCAGTTCTTGAGATTTTGCTGATTATCTCTATATAATTGTAATCGTGCGAAAGTTTTGATAGGATATAGATATGTAGTGTATACATACGTGTATGTATATAGTATAGAGATGCAATGTATGCATACATGTGTGTAATGCATATAGACAGCATTGAGTTGCGTATAAATAGCAGCAGTGAATATGTATTGGGTGTGTGGAGATCATAACAAAATAACTTGTTGCACGTCGCCGCGTGGCGTCCCCCGTCGAGGGGATTTTTTTTTTGGGTCTCGCAATGGAGTTGTTGAGAAGTCGCCTCCTAGCTGTTGAGGGTCACTAGGAACACCCGGTTTGCACTGGTCTAATTAGAGATTCAAGTGTAGGGGACTGGTTGCGTAAAGGGAAGGTATTAGCACCCCTAATACGCCTCACCTGAGATAAGGTGCATTGGCTATTTTGATGTGATTTTAAATGCTTCGACGGGTGGTATTTATTCGCATGAAAAATGTTTTGATTGCAAAAGAAATCGGTCACATGAATAATTCTGTGAATTTTATTGATTATTTCTAGATATGCAAATACTAGCCTACTTGTAGTTTCTTCATTTACCACCTGAAATTAATCATTAATCCCCATGAATTAATTTCATGATTGAACGATTCATAAAAAATCTAACACCGCTCAGAATAATCCTGACAATTTTGGTGGTTATTCCTGAATATGTAAATGTTGGCCTACGCGTAAATCCGGAAATTACTACCTAAAATTAACTACTAATTCCCATGAATTAATTTTGTGATTTGTTTTAATATTATCCAAATTTGCAAGATTTAATAAACTCGTTATTAAATCTAAAATATTTTGTTGGGAAAACACTTTGGTCGTATGCGAAGAAAACACATTTTTTTATTTCACTTTATATTATTTATTTTTTTAAAAAGACAACATAAATAAAACAAAAACATAACACAACACACACACACACACGTTCTCTTTTTTTCTTTTTCATTATACTTTTACAAATAAAATACAACTCACACACACGTTATCTTTTTTTTATTTTTTTTCTCATTACATTTCACAAATAATAATTCAAATATAATAAATTCAAATAAAACTCATAAACATAAAGAAAAAAAATACAAAAAGAACTTCAGGAACAAGTGCTGGACAGTGATGGCAGTGACTGGAAGGCTGGTGGCGCGTCAGCCCACACGCCACCGCGCTGGCGGTGCATGGTTCCAAGCGTCGCCGCCGGTGAAGGTGCTAGGGACAGATCTGCCCCTTTTCCTCCTCTTGCCAAAGATGGAGACTTAAACGGCGACCTGCAAAACAAAACAAAAGACACAAAGCAACACAATCAATAGCAATTGGGTTGCTCTTCTCCTCTTTTCCATATCTGGTCTTCTCTATTCTTCATATGACTGCCTGAGAGGGAGAGGGAGAGAGCCACCGTGGATGACAGTTGAGTAGATGCGGCTGCTGTGGAGGAGGTGGAACTGGAAGAGGCTGCCTCCGATCGAAGATGATGGTGGTTGTTGGGGGCTAAGCCGATCTTCCCTTCTCAGACTGTTCTTCTTCAATTCTCCTCTTCCCCTTCTCGCCAGCAAAGGCGTTCCAACATGACCTGCAAATAACAACAACACAAAACACGGCAAACACATAAATACCAGTTGGGTTGGTCTTTTCTTCTTCACAGCTTGTCTACTTTCAAATGGCATGGTGGGGGGGGGCTGCTGTCATGGTCTAACAAGGAGGCTGAGGACAGGAGAGATCGGTTGTGGGCTGGTCTGTGAAGGAGAGGCTGTCATGGGGGAAAGGAAGAGAAGATGGTGTGGCCGGGGCTGGTGTAGGCAAGGAGAAAAGAGAATGAGGGGAAGATGAAAGTGGGGCTCCGAACTGGCGAGGCTGAGATAAGAAAGTGAAGAAAGGGAGGGAGATCGTGGGTTGCGATGGGTGCTGTCGTGGCTGGAGAAAAAGATGAAATGGTGGCTGGAATGGAAAAGAAAATGAGGCTGGATGGTGGTCTGCTGGCCGGAGGAGAAGGCTGGTGACTGAAAATCGGAGGGTTAGGGCTGTAGTAGCCCTAAAGGGCATGACGGCTGCAACCCCTTTTTGGGAGAAAAAGATGTTAGGGTTTTTTCTAGTTTAGGGTTTTAGTTGTGTATATTTTTTTGGTCCCCTTTGTTGTGGCTGATACCTCTCTATTTATAGAGTTTTTCATAGGCGAAATTCAAAATCAGCCCTCAGCTTGCGCGCCTTTTTCAATTTGGTCCTTGATTTTTTATTTGTGCGATTTGACCCTGTATTGACTTTTAAATTCTCAATTCGTTCAATTTTGCCCTTGTACCAAGCTATTTTTTGGATTTTGTCTTTTTTATATTTTTTTGCCTTTTTTATATTTTTTTTCTTTTTTTATATTTTTTTATCTTTTTTTTCGAAACATAAAAATAAGGGGTCAAAATTTGGGTAGCAACATAACTGATCATAAAAAGAGAAATCAAAATTATCTTCATCTTCTCCAAAACCTCTCAATCTCTATCTCTCTCAACTTCTCTTCTTCCTTTATTTTCTTCATTCATATACCAATTTTAACAAGTCTTCCATTGCAAGATGATATAAAACCATGCATTCCCCCTCGTTTAATAAATTAGATTTCTAAATCGAGAAGTTTTTTATTTGACAAAATGGTCTTGAGTTGGAATCCTGATACTCCTATTATTTCCAAATTAAATAAGCAAAGATATTAAAGAATTAATATAAAAAAATAAAAGAAAATACAAGTCACGTCTTCCAAGCAAATTTTGGGAAGTACTTAGTAGTCATGAACTAAAATCTATTATTTTAGGGGTAACAATGACATTGTCTTCCGCAAAAAAAAAAAAAAAGAGTTTTCATTTATTTTAATTAACACCCTTGCTTATATACATAACATGCTTGTTTGTCTAAGTGTTTGTACCGGCGTTTTATTAAAAAAAATTCATTTTAAATATAAAAAAATTGGTATTTTTAGATATTTTGATATGTAGATGTCAAAAATAATTTTTAAAAAATAAAAAAAATATCATTTTAATATATTTCTAAACAAAAATCACTTTAAAAAACAACCACAACCATACTCTCAAACACCCTCAAACTATTTAAATCGTACAGCAAAATAAAAGAAGGTTATCGTTTGCTGTTAAAAAATTCTTGAGATTTGGAATTGACACTTAGATTTCTTGTTTAAAAAAACATTTGATTTGAAAAATTGTTTTAAACTTAACCAAGTTAATATCTTGTAAAAAAAAGCATTACTGCTCTTGATAATTCATCAAATCTACCAGCAATCTAAGCTCCTTTTTATATCAATTGTCGTATCAACCCTGACAATTATGCTCCCAGTTAAGTGTCACTTTGAGTTATCCAGACGCAGTAGCGAGGACTCCATTGGTCAGTTTGTCCATGCACAAATCTTTTTTTTAATTCCCCAACCGAGTGTTGCTAGTCAAGTTCAAGAGAAATATGCGAATAATGGCCATCGAAGATAAGTGCTAATAAAACTGAGTCCAGCCAGCGATGTTCAATTGGTAAATATAAGATTTGTCAAAGACAAAAGATAACTCCTGCTGTCGGTACACGACCCTACCTCCAACAAATTAATTTGTCTTGTTCGAGCAAGCTTTTAATGGAATTCGTTGGCTAATACTACTTAGATATTGCGGTCTCTTGCGTTTGGCCCACAGTCGAGGACCTAATTCCATCAACATCTCACAATAACTAAATTGAACAACTCTATGAATGTAACCTAACGTGATTCGGTTTTTAATTAATGGGAATATATATACCATGCTTCATCCTACATTCAAATTGTTTTTTAACAAGGAATTTCTATATTAACCCATCATTAAAATAGAAATAATTATTTAGTCTTTACATATTAAAGAACCACATCCTATTAGATACACTAAAAACTCAATTGCCTAAAAATACTTAGTATATAATTTTTAATTAGGTTTTAGTTTATTTGATAGTCCTTAAACACATAATTATTCTCATATAATACTAACATTGAATTAAAGATCCAATAATATTCCACTTGGGCTATATGTATAATCTTATAATTATCCTTTGAAAAATAACCAAAATGAGCATAGGATTAGAATGGTCTTCGTTACAATTACCGCTACCCAACTGATCAAAAGTCATGTATACCAATACAACTAAATGACAAGGAATATGTAATATGGAAATTTCATGCAATATGATCTTAACATGCATATATCTAACTGGTTCACCCTTAAATCTTAGCGAAATCAAACCATATTAAAATCAAATTATAAATAAACTAAAATCTTTATTTCTGCAAAAATAACCTTATACATGGCCATAAACTGAAAATATATCTATATTATAAAAACATCTAAAATTACAAACTCATTTTAAAACTAAATATTATCAATTTTCAAAATACCCATATGAACAATGTTCATGAAACATTTTTAGTGTCAATCCCTTAGTAAGTGGATTTGCAACCATAGAGTTTATACTGATATGCTCTATAGATAATTGTCCACTCTGAACTCTTTCTTTAACAACTAAGAACTTGATGTCTATATGCTTTGACTTCGACGAGCTCCTATTGTTATTGGAATATAAAATTACTGACTTATTGTCATAAAATAATTTTAGTGATCTTTTAACATCATCTACTATGTGCAGCCCCGTGATAAAATTTTACAGCCAAACTCCATGATTGGATGCCTCATAATATGCCATGAATTTTGTTGTCATCGTGGAAGAGGCTATAGGTGACTATTTAGCACTCTTCCAAGAGACAATTCTTCTAGCTAGCATGTAAATATAGCCCCGGTATAGATTTCATACTATCTTGGCATCCAGCAAAATCAAAGTCATTATACCTAGTGATCTCTAGCTTAGTCAACCTCTGAAATATGAGCATGTAGTCTTTTATTATTTGAAAGTACTGCAATTGTTGTTTAACTACTTTCCAATGGTCTATTCCTGGATTGTTTAAATATTTGCCTAATATCCTAGTAATTTATGCAATATCCATACACGTATAAACTTGAGCATACATTAGACTCCATACCACTGAAGCATATAGAATCTTTTGTATTTTTTTTTCTCAAAATCACTCTTCAGGTACTGATTGAGACTAAATTTGTCTCCCTTTATCGCGACGGTGATTTTTACGCGTTTCGCGCCCCGCTGTCCCCCCCGGTTTTGGGGAGACAACGACGCGCGATGAAAATAGGGTTGTTTGTTTTATAGCCGTAAAAATTACTACTATAAATATAAGGAGTCGCCACCTAGTATTAAGGTTACTAGGAACCTATTGGTCTGCGTGAGTCTAGATAAGG
This sequence comes from Salix dunnii, assembly GCA_015731905.1. NCBI lineage: Eukaryota > Viridiplantae > Streptophyta > Magnoliopsida > Malpighiales > Salicaceae > Salix > Salix dunnii. Next base: position 3,081,115 of record CM027668.1, on the reverse strand, counting down.
AGACTTGTTGTGCAAGGGAAAGACGCATCACCCCCAATGCACCCTACCTAAGGTAAGCTGCATTGTCATTTGATTGTTTTTTCTAAGTTTAATTTTTTTTTTTTACCCTGCATAAAAAACAATATTTATCTTTTATCTGCGGGTGTAATTTACGATGTAATTTTACACCGCAGTTAGAAACACTTTTTTTTTTTAGTTTTTATCTACGGATGTAATTTACGCTTTAAATTTACACCGTAGTTAAAATCCTTTTTTCTTTTTTATATCCATGGATGTATTTTACAATGTAAATTTACACCCTAATAGATAAAACAAAAATGGTTTTGATTATTTTTGATATTTTGGACAAATCCCAATGGATAATCATAAACCGGTTACGATATCCAATTTTGTTTTAAAACATGAGAAAGATGCAATATTTTTTACAAAAAAAATATGCTTGAAAAATATTGGGATTCGGCCGTACACACGAAAACAACACATTTATATTTTTTGAAAATCTTTTTTTTTGTAATAAAAATAAAAAAAAGTAGTAGGGAAAATAAAATAAAAATAAAAATAAAAATATTTTTTATTTTTTTATTTTTTTTTATTTTTTTATTTTTTTATTTTTTAATGGGCTAGGCTGTCAGCACAGTGGGCTGACAGCCCAGCTTAAATGGACTCCCATTTATTTTCTGGGCTGGGCTTCCAGTCTCGTAGGCTGGAAGCCCAAAGGATCTTGAGCTGGTCTTCTAGGCTGGGTCAGTCAACCCAACCCAAAAAAAAAATTAAACGGGAAAGAACGTGAACAGTGTAATATTAGCACTTTTCACGTTCATGAACAATGATTATCAACTTTGATGAGAGGACCACCTGAGGATGCAGCCGTGTAGAGGGGATCGAGGTGGTCTTTCCTGTCGTGGTGGCGTTGGAAATGGAGGCCTGTGGTGGCCAGAGGGAGCTTCCAAAGTCACCGGGGACGGTGTTGCAGCTGCTGTTAGCACGTCTGTTGCCTCACCGGAGCATGTGGACGGGTAGCTGGTGTGGAGGGGAAGCTTATGGTGATTATGAGAGAAGTGTTGGGTGGTTAAATAGGTGTGCAACGGTGAGAGAGGGAGTTCGAAGGGGCTGTTAGAGAGAAAGAGGGGCTGTTAAAACTGGAGAGAGAGAGAGAGCTGATGACCGAGAGATGAAGATGAAGATGATAGTGTTTGTTTTTCTTGTTTTTGATGCTAAAAATCTCTGGTCTTTCCCCTCATTTTCTCTCCATTCTTCTGGTTTTTCTCCCCCGTTTTTCCTGTGTTTTCCTTCTCCGTTTCCTCCCCTTCAAGCCGTCGTGCATGGTGGCTTTTATAGGAGTGCTCGGCCAGACACGGTGGCTGGATGGTCGGTGACGTGGTGGCTGGCGTGCCTGCAACGGTGGCTGGTCGGTGGGCACTCAGGCGGCTGGTCGGGGGGCGAAGGCTGATCGGTGCATGTTGTGGCAGCTTTAGGGGGGCAAAGTGCATTTTGGTCCTTCGATTTGTAATTGTTCTAATTGCACCCTCAATTGGATTTAAATTTGTAATTTTGTGCAATTGTGCCCTTGTCCGAATTTTAATATTACCCTTGACTTTGCGCGCCTTTTTCATTTTGGTCCCTTACTTCTGATTTATGCAATTTGGCCCTCAATTGACAATTAAACTCTCAATTGTCTTCAATTTCATCCCTCATTATGCCAAATTAGCTTGGAAAAATTCAATTGGGTCCCAAAAATTCTGATTTTCTCAATTAGGCTCAAATTAAATTCAAAAATTCAATTTTTCATCAATTAAGCCCTTAATAAAATTAATTTGATCAATTTAAAACATAATTAAGTCCTTGCACTTAATTAAATTCTTCAATTGGACCCCAAATTAATTCTCAAACATAATAATATTTTGAATTAGCCCATGATTAAATCAAATTGGCTTATAAAAAATATAATTATGATTTTTGACTTAATTTTTACCTTGAATTTGTATTTTCTCTCATTTTTGGGCATAAAAGAGATTCGATTTGCCTCATAAAATTTCCAAAATTTCCACCGTAATTTTTCTATCGACGCCAAACCCCTTTTATTTTATTTTTGTTATTTTTATTTTATTTCGGGGAGTAACCCAAAAATTAGGTTATGACAATGAAGATGAACTCCCTTTTTTGTGTGTGATTCTTCTTGTTTTTCTGTGCTGAAAATTCCCTTGAATCTCCAGCACGTCTTTTTTTTCTGTTTTTCTCCTCTCGTTTTTCACTTTTCTTCTGTGTTTTTTCTTCATTTCCCCCCCTTCAGGCCGTCGTGCATGGCTGTTATTTATAGAAAATTTGGCCTGACATGGTGGCTGACTGGTCGGCGGCGTGGTGGTTGTGACAGACGGCGTGGTGGCAGCTGTTGGTGGGCTGTCGGCGGTGAAGGCTGGTCGGCGTGCATGTCGGCAGAAAAGGCAGCGAGGTGCAACAGCTTTGGGGGAGGTCGAGTTTCGGTTTAGTCCCTCAATTTATGATTGTTCTAATTGCACCCTTGATTAAATTTAAATTTATAATTTTGTGCAATTGTGCCCTTGTCCGAATTTCAATATTACCCTTGACTTTGCATGTCTTTTTCATTTTGGTCCCTCACTTCTGATTTATGCAATTTGGCCCTCAATTGACAATTAAACTCTCAATTGTCTTCAATTTCATCCCTAATTATGCCAAATTAGCTTGGAAAAATTCAATTGGGTCTCCAAAAATTCTGATTTTCTCAATTAAGCCCGAATTAAATTCAAGAATTCAATTTTTCATCAATTAAGCCCTTAATAAAATTAATTTAACCAATTTAAAGCATAATTAAGTCCTTGCACTTAATTAAATTCTTCAATTGGATCCTAAATTAATTCTCAAACATAATAATATTTTGAATTAGCCCATGATTAAATCAAATTGGCTTGTAAAAAATATAATTATGATTTTTGCTTTAATTTTTACCTTGAATTTATATTTTCTCTCATTTTTGGACATAAAAGAGATACGATTCGCCTCAAAAAAATTTCCAAAATTTCCACCATGATTTTTCTATCGACGCCAAACCGCTTTTATTTTATTTTTATTATTTTTATTTTATTTTGGGTAGTAACCCAAAAATTGGGTTACGACACCCTTAGTCACAAGGGTATCTCCTGATTTACAATCTTGCATGCTATAACTCTTGAGAACCTTTTTTATGTAGCTCTTTTATGACAATCCAATAAAACCCTGATAGTGATCTCGATGTATTTGAATGTCTCAAACAAAAGAGGCTTCACCAAGATCTTGTCTCAAAATACCTAGCTAGAAATTTCTTGGTTTCGTGTAATATCATTTTTGGTAAGCAACATGTCATCAACAAATAAAACCAGACAAATATATTTCTCCCATAAAATTTATGGTGTGTGCAATCATCAATCAAATTCATCTCAAAACCAAACGAGATGATCACTTCAAGAAAGGTGTTGGCATATGATCGATGAGGTAAACAAATGTAGAAAATTTATATGACCAAAAAGTTAAAGGAAGAGATGCATGAGATAATAATGTTAAGCCAATTTCAATAAAATATAGATGTCTGCATTCCAAAAAGTCATTATGTTCAGGAGCATAAGGTGTCATAGTGAAATGAGAAATACCTTGTATTATTAGAAAGTGGTGAAGAGCAATATATTCACCACAATTGTTTGAATAGCATGTTTTGATGGTTTGATTAAAGTATTTCTCCACTATGGCTTTGAATTAAATAAAAATATTTTTGACTTTTGACTTGACTTTAAATGGATAAAACCAGATATAGCTAGTGAAATTGTCCATAAAAATAACATGATATTTAAATTCATTTGTTGATATAATAAGAGAGGTCTAAACATAAGAAAATATGATCTCAAGAGGATGATAAGAGATGGTAGTTGATTGAGAAAGGGACAATTTGTTGCTTTTATTACTTAGATATGCATCACAGGAAAAATTATTGGAGACCAGAGAAGAGACATTGAGGTTATTTTCGGAAACAATTTGTTTGATAATATTGAAAGTGGGTGTAATCTTTGATCCCACATGGATAAATTGGTTTTGAATCTAAAAAATGCAAGCAATGGAGGAGATATTAGTCACTCATAAATGTCATCTTTAGTGGTGCCTTTCAGAATCTTCCATGTGTAGACTCTTAACAAGAAAAGCAATAGGTAAGAATTCAATGAATACATTATTGGATGTATAAAATTTAAAAAATAAAATCAGATTTTTCTACATAATGGGTGCACATAGACCATTATTCAAGTGAAAATCAAAGCGGGATGTTTTAAGAGAAGAACCGCTATGGGTAATAGAGAGGCCCGAGCCATCACTAATCATAATATCATAGGAGCCGAAGTATGCATGGAGATATTAGACTTGGTGTCCAACCAAGCCATCCCAAAAGGGTGGGCTACTCAGCCCACATGGGCTGGGAAGCCCAGCCCTCAAAAAGGTGGGCCGCTTGACCAACCCAGCATGGCAACCACAGATTCAGGATTACCCTATCATTGATTGGGATCAAACAAACGTAGAATCATTTAGAAAGACTGGGATTTTCGCTTAAAGCTGATTTCCAACCTGTGACTGAGAAAACTAGATGAATCAAGGTTCGAGAATCGACCGGGTGATGAAGTCAGCCCAGCCTTGCGGGTTTGAGGAGATCCTACAAACAGGGAAGATTACAATCTGATTTCTTTATCTAAGGATGTCAGCTAATATTTGAATAATGCTAGCTAAGATTATGAAGCAACTGATTATCTATTTAGCATCTCTATTAGATGTAAATCAACCTTTGCCTGCAATTGTAACGTTTCCTCTTTTCACGTGAAGCCGGAATCCAGTGAAAGCAAAAGGATCATTAATTAAAATCACACCTTTCTTCCTCACATGGTGTAAACAACTTAGCATTTGTTCCCATTTTCAAATTATTCGACTCAGTGGGACCTAGATTTCAATCACACCTTTCCTCCTCCTTGGTACAGACAACTTTGTATTTGAGGACCTGAAAGCATTATAACTTGAAGCCTGATTCAAGTGAAAGCAAAAGATCATTAAAATCACACCTTTCTTCCTCACATGGTATAAACAACTTTTCATTTGCCCCCCATTTTTGACTCAATGAGAGATCTGAATGCACCCATCACATAAAATCACACCCTTCTTCCTCGCATGGTATAAACAACTTTTCATTTGCCCCCCATTTTTGACTCAATGAGAGATCTGAATGCACCCATCACATAAAATCACACCTTTCTTCCTCGTATGGTGCAAACAACTTGTTATTTTTAAAATCACATTTTTCTCCCTTCACATGGTGTATACCAACATTGTCAATATTCTCAACTCACGGGATCGAAATGCACCCATCACAGTCATGTCTTAACTAAAAAATTAATTTACCCTTGACTTGGTTCACTAAAATACGAAATGCATAAAGATAAAAGAGTTGACACGTGTATGTCGACGAAGGTCCGAAACTAGTATTAAGGGGCAACCCTTTCTTCTGATTTTTCACCATGAGAAGCCTGAAAATGCAAATCACGTCCTTGTTAGTGTTGTTCGTGGGAGTATTGGTTCTAGCCTTTCCCTCTTTACTGACATGTGAGAAACTAATCCATGTTAATTAATAAGTGGTAATCCTTCCCTCATTTAAACTAATACATGTGCTTAATTCTAACCTCGAGTGTAAGGAAGTAACAACTCAATGACTGTCATCATGTCTATCGCTCTCTAAATTAGCAGCAACATTATATAAAATACACTGCAAAGGCCTTTCAAAGAGCACACTTCAAAGCTAAACGTTTTCTCGTTCTTGAGATTATGTTGATTATCTCTATATAAATGTAATCGTGCGAAAGATTTCCATTGCAAGATGATATAAAACATATTAAAAATTGTTATAAAACCATGCATTCCCCCTCATTTAATAAATTAGACTTCTAAATCAAGAAATTTTTTAATCCAATATTAAAGTTTCATTGACAAGATGATCTTGAGTTGGAATCCTAATATTCCTACTATTTCTAATTTAAATTAGCAAAGAAATTAAAGAATTAATATAAAATATAAAGAAAATACAAGACATATCTTGCAAGCAGATTTTGAGAAGTACTTGGTAGTCATGAACTAAAATTTAATTAACAGTAACTACAAAACGAGTATCAAATTAATATATGTACACATCATTTCAGGGGTAATGATGACATTGTCTTCACCAAAAAAAAAAAGAGTTTTTATTTATCTTAATTAACATCGTTGCTTATATACATAAGTATTTGAAACATATTTGTTTGTATTTTTAATTAGGTTATCTTTGTTGTTGAACCTCCTATTAAGTTAACAAAAATTCTTGAGATTTGGAATTGACACTTAGATTTCTTGTTAAAAAAACAATTAATTTGAGAAAAAATTGTTTAACTTAATTGAGTTGTTTTAATGACCTGATTAATAATATGATAAAATTCAAAACAAACTCAACCAAGTTAATATCTTGTAAAAAAAAAAACATTATTGTTCTTGATTATAGATCAACTCTACTAGCAATCTAAGCTCCTTTTCATATAACTTGTCAGATAAAAACTTGAAACGCAATAACCAAATTATGATGTATAAATTAACTTGTGGAAAACTCTCGTAGAGTTATACGTGAAGCTTTTGCTGTACAAGTAAGAGTTGAAGCTTTAGAATTGAAGCTTGCGACCGTATATTGCTATGAAATCGTTGAATACGTTGTTTCTGAATATATGCATTGATCACAGATGGTTTCTGCACACTTATTAATTGAGTCCTATAAAAATTGTAATTCATCATTCGTAAGTATAATTAATTTAGTAATATTCAGTCAGAGAACATTAAACACAAACAGAAAAATTGAATTCATATGCATAGTAAAATAATGCTCGAAAAAAAAATGTGAATATTAAATAAACCCAAAGACAACAATCCAAATTTATTTTATCTAAAAAAATTGTGAATAGGAAAACTATAAACATTATATTACCTTTAATTTCAAGTGCCAGAGAAGAGGTGGAATGCAAAATTAAAAATGACAATAACCATAAAGATAAGAATAAATTTGCCTTCGGCTTATACAATTGAAACCTTTTGTCTTTTTAAAATCTTATAGTGTTGTCATCTGTTTTAGGATGAGGAGTTTGGTTGCGATTATTTTTAAAAATATTTTTTATTTAAAAATATATTAAAATATTTTTTTATTTTAAAAAAATTATTTTTGATATTAACACATCAAAATAATCTAAAAATATAAAAAAAATTATATTTATAATAAAAATAAATTTTAATTTAATTTTTTTGAAAAATAAACGTACTAGGCAATGAACTATGGTAAACGCACCTTGAAAACATGCAGTTGCCTCCGCATATGCATATATAACTTTGGTTGCTTGTTGGGCCGGCTCGATTAGTCTATGCTATACCCAGTGAGACAAGACAGCAACAGTTGTCCGAGTATGGATAGAATTCACGAGGGTTGAGCTTTACTTAGTTGAAGGAGCAGGGTTGTTTTGAGAAGAGTTTCTCCCTACTTTCCCTCTCTCCCTCCTGCTTTGTAGTATTTGTTTTATGAAACATGAATACCATCTCTCATTCCACTCCTCGGTGAGTTATCTACATGCAAAACAAACACTGCTTGCTATAAAGCCCTATCACATACCTCATCGTGTTATTTGCAGTCTCTGGTCATTAAAACATATTAAGAAAAATATATACAATGCGTTGCTGTTTTTCTATAGCTACAGACACAAATTATGCGTTGCTGTTTTTCTATAGCTACAGACACAAATTATTTTGGATTGTAATAATATAAGTATTATTGAGCCCTTCAATCCATAAAAAGTAATTGTCAACCCTAAAGGGTATTTTCAACTTTTCCCTCGCACCTATTATCATTAACTTATTATTTGGGGGTGTTTATATTTTTTCTAGATCTTTTAAACGGTTAAACTACGGTTTTACTATTGGAATCAGACAAAAAAAACGTTGACTATGCAAGGGTATTTTAGATAATTCAATTGGTTCATGAACAATTAAATAACTATTTACCCTTAGATTAGACAAAAAAAAAATAGTTATCGGAGAGGGTATTGTTTGTTTTTCAAGTTTAGTAAATAGTAAAAACACTAATATGCTCTTAAAAAAAGACAAAAACGAAGGGTTGGTATTAAAGGTATGTTGGCATTTTCATGTTTTTTTTTTTTATTATCAAGGGCTTTAAAGGGTGTTTAGATAATTTTATATCTTTTATTCTTTAAAAAAAAAAAACTTCTGGTGCTTCTACATGAAGCGCCAAAAGTTTGTTTTCATCCACGCCATACAGGTAGTGCATGTGAAGCCATACGGCGGTTGAAAATATCCAACCATCATCTCACTGAATGCACCGCCATGGTTCTTTTGGGCAATAATCTTGTCTCTTAGTGCTCTATGAAACAATCCATTGTTGCTCACTCTAGTGTCAAAGTTGAGTATAGATCCATAGGCGATGTTATTACTGAAGTTGCTTGCACTATTCAGCTACTTCGTGATCTACATCTTCAATTGTCTTCCCCTCCAAAGATATTAATCGACAATAAAAGTTCTATCTTTATAGCGGTCAACCATGACCTTACTTTAAGCATATTGCAACTAACTACTATTTTCTACATGAATTGATTGCCAATGGTTTCTTAAAAATTGCAAAAATTGCCTATCTTTCTTTACATCTCCAACTTACTGATTCTTTTACCAAAAGAGTCACAAAGCCTCAATTCATACTTTTTTGTAACGAGCTTCATGTGATTCTTTCTGCCACACTTAGTTTGAAGGAGGGTGATAAGGAGGAATCCTCTTCTACTTCTTTCCTTAATCTTAGTTTATTTGTTATCATGTATATTTCTTTCATAGTTTATAGGATATGTACTAGTTACGTCTATTTGTTTCCCTTTTTATAGGTCTTTCCTAGTTTATAGGCTATGCATTAATTATCTTTCAATTGTATATGCATTATATATAATAAGAATTTATTACCTCAACTTTATTGAGGATTCCAACTATATTCTACATGGGTAATTAAACCTTGACAATTAGAGACACACTGCAAGATTTAGTTCTCCCTCTTAACTTGGTAAGTCTATACATGTGGTGTTTTGAGTTTACCTCACTCGGTGTTTTGTGGAATGGTAGACCTTCTTCAAGGTTCACACCTAACAGGAGTATTCAATAAAAATATTTATTAAAAAGTTAGGATGGGGTATTGTACATGATACCACTGGTCATTTTATAGTGCATTGTATGGAAACTAATATAATGTCATCGTTTTATAAAAATATTTGTTTATCATATCTTTTTTATTACTATTCTTTTTATTTTTATGTTTTTAATTTATATTTTTCAAGTTTTATTTTTCAATATTAAATTAGTTAGCAATTTACCTTCTTGATTAATCTTGGGTCTTGGATTTCACAGATTGCAAGTTTAAAATGTAAATGACCTAGATTTAGGTGATTTCTTTTCTTTCTTTTATTAAAATCATTTTTTTTTTGTTTCTCTTCAACATTTATTTCATTGGAGATTGGATTTTGTTTTTCTTATTTGTTGTCTATAGGATTTTTCAATGATTTTAAGAATAACATGGGTTATCTCAAGTTTTTTTTATCGTTCTTTGTTAAATTAATTTTTTAAAAAGGTATTTTGTTTTTGAAAAAAAAAATGATTAATTAATTATAAGCATGAGATATTTATTTTATGATATTTTGTTTGTTTGTTTTCTTCATTGTTATCATGATGTCACTTGTTATCTCTTAGTGGTATTAGAACCATCATCATTGAGCTTGTAGTGGGGCAATGTCCACAAAGAAGTGATCATTAGTTTCTTACAAGTGTTTTTTCTCTTTCCATGTGTAGTGACTAGTTTTTTTTTTGCGCTTCACGTGCTACCGTCCCCGAAGAGGGCGACAGCGTGCGGAAAAGGAGGTTTTATAATCGTGAAGTTACAACTATAATTTTTAAGAGTCGTCACCTAGTATTAAAATAACTAAAAAACTTAATGATCAATAAAAGTCTAAGTAAGGGGACTAGTTGTGCAAAGAAAAGACATGTCACCCCTAGTGAATCCTACCTAAAATTAGCTGCATTGTTATTTCATTATTTTTCTCTAAGTCAAAATTTTTTATTTGTCGATCTTTTCTAAGACTCGAAGTAAATCTCTCTTTGTGAGAGAGTCTCTACCTCATTGGAGTTTGCATTGGAAGTTGAAAATCTAACAGTAAGTTTAAAAAATTTTCACACTGCATTTAGAAACCTTTTTCTTACAATCTGCGGGTATACTTTACAATTTAATTTTGCTTGTCAATAGCTAAAATAAAATAATTATTAATTTTTTTATATTTAACTCAAATTCCAACTGATAATCATAAACCTATTAGATATCTAATTTTCATTTCAAAACATGAGAGATACGTTATATTTCTTTTTACAAAAAAAAAATGCTTAAAAAAACCTTAAAATTCAGTCAAATGCACGATAACAATATATTTTATTGTTTGTTTTTTTAATGTGATTTGTTATATTATTTAAAAAAAAATTAACTGGCCTAACCCAACTAAATGGACTTACCTAGCTACATTAGGTTAAAAATGCCCCAACTTTGTTGGACTTGGGTTTGGTTGAGAAAAGGTTCGACCCAAGAACAAAACAAAAAAACTTATGCAGGGCAAATTAACTCACTCTTGCATTGTTCACGTATTACGTGAATAGTAAAATGAGGGTTAATGGAGGGAGACATCTAAAGTATCTGTCATTATCGTTAGGTACAAAGTCGAGGTGGTTTTGTTGGTGGTGTTGGCGTTAAAAATGATGGCCGAGAGAGCTGCTGGGAAAGGTTGGTCTATGATGGAGGTTGTTGTTGCTGCTTACTAGAGTTGGGGAAGAGGAGCTAAACTATTGCAAGTGTTGGTCGTGGTTGCTGCTGGTGTTTGTGATGGAGACTATTGATGCTACATCGCTAGAGCTGGGGAAAAAAAGTTTAGTTGTTACAAGTGCTAATTTTGTCTGCTACTGGCATTTATGTTGAAGATTGTTGCTGCTACATCGCCAGAGAAGGGGAAGAAAAGCTAAGAGAGACAGGGGTCGAATGCTACTGGTTCTTGAAAATAGTGGTTGTTGGCTTGTGAAGAGTTGTCGATGTTGAGAAAGGAGATGCAACAATCACTGACCTTCTTTTGATTTGTCTATTATGTCCAGTATTTTCGTGTTTTTTCCTCTATTTTTCATTCTATTTCTCATGTATTCTATAAACCATGTGGTATCTCAATGATAGATCACAACCTAAATCAAAACCACAGAGACTATAATTCCATGTTCATTTAAGTCCTAATTATTAAAGGTTCAAAATTTTCAATTGAGTTCCTTTATCTATAATTATCGATGGATTTCTATGAAATGCAAATGATTTACACAATAAAACAAGACAAGACTATTTCAAATAATTTTTTTTTTTTTTGCTTGGAATTGTGATGTTTTTAACTAAGAGAACTTACTGAAAGTATTTCAGTTTCTAAAAACCTTATAATTAGAATTCTCTATATAGTATTTTTCAAGGGAGAGGAAAAACAATGCTTGAAAATTACTACAACATGGAATAGTAGTATGAGTCATGTAAATATCATGATAGAAATTTGAAATGATATTTTCAAAAAAAATATTTTTAAATAAATAAAATAATTTTAAAAATACAAAAATAATTTAATTCAAAACTAAGAAAAAAATCTCAAATTGTATTAAAAAAATTTTGAAACGTGAAAATAATTATGCTCTTAATCTTCCTTTATTTTATTTTTTTTTAACTATTATTTCCACAATTATCTACTCCTACTTTATTCTCTTGCCTAAATCTTCGAGGAACGTTATGTTTTCTATCTTGCTTATCTTCTTTCTTTATTATATAAAAAATGGGATAACATATAGTGAACTTGGCTTGTTTTTATTTATGAGTTAATGGACTTCATTTCTCTCTCTTTTTGTATATGTAGTCTTCATTTAGAGAGAAGCTAAAAAGAAAAAAGACAACGATGTAAATGAATTCTGCAATTTAAGATGCAATGAATTTAATTACTTATTAGCTCTTAATCACTTATAAAAGAATAAATAGTATTTTCTTTCTTTCTTTTTTAGGGCAATAAGAAATTTCTATATTTAAATGGTAGCTAATTGCACATAACTATCATAATTAAAAAAAATAGCTAGATTTTAAAATGATAAGTATTCTCTTATGACTCATTTGATGAATCTATTTTTGATAATTCATAATCAATTATTTGTTATAAAGTGAAAATTGTTTAATTTTCTTTCAAAAATAACAATATACGTTTATGCTTTGAATTGTAATTGTATAATAATATTAGTAACTAGCTATTTAATATTTAATATTTTAATTGTATAATAACATTACTGAAAAATATTTAATATTTTGTAATTTAAAAACATCTTTGAACTTCGAGTACAATTCATCCATCCTAACGTCCTAACGGGTAAGAGTAATTGGGCTATTTATAGTTGTTCACCAAGGCCGAAAAGCCTGTCCCTCAGGTCTCATGCAATAAGTGGAGTACCAGAACAGATCCAGTAGGAAAGTTGTAGGGCCCTCTTCTTTTTGGTGGTCTTTTTCTCTGGGCCCAACTATCCGTCATTTCAAAAACTATTAGGTAGGCCCAATCTGTAATTATGGCAGCATGTGATCGGCTTTTTGGAAAGCAGATTGTTTGGGAATGGTGGTTAATGTTACTGTTACTTTTCAAATTATTTTTGGTTAAGAAATATATAAAATAATATTTTTTTTATTTTTTTTAAATAATCTAAAAACATCAAAAAAATTAATTTAAAATAAAAAAATTTTAGATCTTTTCAAAAATACTTTTAAAATACATTGCTAAATATCAACCCATAAAAATATTAAAGAGTGAAATTCATATGCATAATAAATAAAATCCTGAATTCTTATCATATCAACAAGCCATGACTTGTTGCTACTGCTACTTCTGTGTTTTTTTTTTCCACTTTCTTATTTTTCATACGATTAATTAATGAGATAGCGTAGGTAAGCCTTTCCTAATATATATAGATAGACAGATAAATAGATATAGTTTTGGGTGTTTGATATTAGAGAATAATATAAATTATATTTTAAAATCTCACCTATTAGCTTAAAATTTTAGGTGAGATGGTTTCTTGAAATGGTATCAGAGTCTTATTGACCCAATAATTACGAGTTTAAATTTCACCATCTTCATTTCATTAATAAAAATCAAGCATAAAATACTACAGATCTGTACAAGTTTCAAGCTCAAAATATTTTTACTGAGAGAGTATGTTAGAGAATAATATAAATCATATTATAGGATCTCATCTATGAGCTTAAGTTTTTAGATGAGATAGTTCTTTAACATTCAAGAGTGTGATAACAATTATATTTATTTTAAATTATTTTTTTATATTAGCAAATTAAAACAAACTAAAGTTATAAAAAATAAATAAAAATAAAAAATATTAATCATGAAATACTGGATGCACTGCAACTTCAAACAACCATTTTATATTGGAAATCAGGTGCAGTAGGTGAGATGATTGCCCAAGAATTGGCTATTTTTTCCCACACCCAAAAGTTAGATTTATTTATCCATTTTTTTTTTTTTTTTTTGTAAATTAACTTTAATGTGTAGATAGAAAGGATATTGAAATCAATGGTGACCATCGGAGTCCTTCTCTCTACTGAGATATAACGGGCACGTTTTTATACTCCTGTTTTGTTCTAGCTCGGGTCGGAATTCTTAGTTCGTCTGTCTTCAAAACACGGGGACCACAAATTCTTTTTGACATGATCATGACTCGCAGGTTAGTGACAGAATCCTTGGAAAACAAAAGGTTAACGGAGAAACTGTACAAATATGTAGATTTTATTGGTGGTTATATCTAGTTAGCGCTCGGGTCAATTTTATTTTAGGTTGGGTTTGTGTTATCTTCGAGATTGTAACTATTTTCTTTTTTTATTAATATTAGTATTTGGATCAATTTACACATACCTCAATCTCAATTAATTTCATGAATTTTAAAGTCAATGACCATATACTATGGCTTAAAGTCATTGTGCTATATTTCCTTTGTTTTCTAATAAAGTTGCTTCACCATTTTCATTAGTATATTTAGATGTATGGGTCCTTCTTCAGTTTTAACAGTTAATGGAATGGAATGGTTTGTTACATTTATGGACAATTATACTCGAATAACCTGGGTATACTTATTAAAATATAAACGTAATGTCTGTCCAGTTTTCGATAGTTAACTGACTATTTTATCAAATGATATTCACTCGATTTTACGTTCAGATGATGGAGGTGAATACTTCAAAAGAGAGTTAACTGACTTTTCCATTTAAAAAGTATCATTCATCAAACATCATGTCCAAAAACCCCCTAACAAAATGGAGTAGATGAGAGAAAAATCGATAATTACTTAAAGTCATTTGGTTACTAATGTTTGGAAATAATGTGCCTATTTTTTTTATGGGGAGATGCTCTCAGTACAATTGTTTATGTGATTAATCGCACACCTTCCAATACCTTATTTTTTTAAAGACCTCTTAATGTCTTTGTTAATCATTGCATGTTTTTGTCTTTGGTTAAATCGATGCCTCATATCTTTTGATGTGTAACTTATATACACCTTTCACCTTAATATCGAAACAAATTTGAGTCCAAAGCATTGAAAAATATCTTTGTCAGTTACTAGTCTACTCAAAGGGCTATAAATGTTATCATCCAGACACTTGTTAGTTTTACACATCTATGGATGTTATATTTGATGAGTCAAAATTCTATTATTTTCTTACAGATTAAACACCTACATGTCCTAAAAATATCTATCATCTTGCCAGTCATGAAGAGGTCTTATGTTTTGATATAAAATTAGCAACTCTACCCACAAGTATACCATCGGATGAGTACACCTTCACTATGGACACAGTTACAATTATTAATTCTTATCTATGAGACATAACTATGGATACATCTATAGCTATTATCCTTGTTCACAAGATTTTAATGATCATTGTGAACAGTCTCACTAACCTTTAATAGTACATTGTCTCCTAATATACCAGCCAAATCCTTTCTTGAGTCTTTGTTGATACCAGCACTAAACATAAAACCCATCAATTCTTCTTGAATTTGTTTACCATCTGACATTGCTCATCATGCATTTCCACCACAATCTACCAATGGGATTCCACCTATTAAATATGAACCTGAACTAAAAGCCAAAGTAAAATACCCAAAAAGTAATTATATCTCCTCTCACAAGGTGTTTGCATCATATACATATTATGTGTGTAAATTATTCTCTATCTTTATTCCTAGTACATAACAGGAAGCTTTGGCAGATTCTCATTAGACTACAGCTATGGCATACAAAATGAAGGCTCTACAAAGAAATGCTACATGGGATCTTGTTACCGTCCCAGCAAGAAAAAAAATTTGTTGGATGTCAATGGGTTTTTTTTGTCAAACATAATGCAAATTGAACTATTGAAAAATACAAGGTGAGACTGGTTGTCAAAAGGTACACAATCTTATGGAGTTGATTATCAAGAAATTTTTGTTGCAGTTGTTAAACTTAATATTATGCGAGTTCTTCTATCTTTAACAGCTAATAAAGACTAGTCTTTCCTCCAATTCGATGTCAAAAATGTATTCCTGCATAGAGATCTTAAAAAAAACGTGTATATGGATCCACCTCCTGAAATTTCAAAATATGGATGTTCTACTCAAATTTGCAAACTTAGGAAGGCTTGTATGGCTTGAAACGATCTCCTAGAGCTTGGTTTAATAGATGAACTTAAGTCAAGAAAAAGTTTGGCTATATTGAAAATAACTCGAATCACAGTATGTTTATAAAGCATAAAATGGGTAAACTTACTGTCTTAATTATATATGTTGATAATATGGTAGTGATACGTGATGATTCTAAGGAAATTCATTGCTTACAACATCATTTGGCATCCGAATTTGAAATGAAAAATCTTGAAAACCTTAAATATTTCTTCAAGATTGAGGTAGCTCGTTCCAAGCATGGTATATTTCTGTCACAACATAAATATACTCTTTATTTGTCTGAAATAGGGATGCATGGATGTAAACTAATTGATAATCCAATGGAGCAAAATCATAAACCCTTTAAATGTTCTGATACTAGTTCTAGAGATAAAAGGAGAAACCATAAACTTATGGGAAAATTAATCTATCTATCCCACGCGTAAATTGGCATTGCTTATGTTATGAGTGTGATCAAATAACTTATTCATAATCCATGTCAAGCTCATATGGATGCTATGGAATGTATATTGTGATATTTAAAATCTTTGTCATGCAAGGGACTATTATTCTCCAAACATGGACACTTAAGTATTGATGGGTATATTAATGTTGAACTGAGATGGTTTAGTTAATGAAAAATATTCTACATCTAGTTATTTCGTGGAAATCTTGTGATATAGAGAAGTAAAAAAACAGTATTTGGTGTCAAGATTAAATGATGAAGCTGAATATTGAGGTATGGCCATTGGAGCATGTGAATTGTTGTGCTTAAAAAACCTAATGAACGATTTTGGATTCTCTCAAAGGACTGCAATGAATCTCAATTGTTATAATAAATCAGTTATGGAGATTGCCCATAATCCTATCTAATATGATAGTGCAAACATGTAGAAGTGGATGGACATTTTATTAAAGAGAAGCTTGAAGTCAACATTATCCAATTCCCTTTTGTAAAGTCAAAATTCCAACTTTCTAATATTATTATGGAAGCGATATCCAACAAGATGTTTATAAGTTGTCTTAACAAGCTAAGCATGGATGATACTCATGCATCACTATTATATATAGAAATGAAGTAATCTTCTTCTATAATAATGAAGTGATTATTAACTATTATTAGAGATAGAATTCAAACATAGAAATAGAATATATCTTTTGTAACATGAAATTAAGTTTAACATAAGTTGAGCCTCGGAAGGTGACATTTTGCTCTACCACATTAGAATTTTAGTGCTTGAAAGAGCTATTTCATTTGCTTGATCACCGACAACGATATTCAAGTTTTATTTTTCTTCAGTTTTAGGAATCCAACTTTTCTTTGATCTCAGATTCCCATGTCTCTTCCTCTTCCTTTCCTGTTATTTTAAAACTGGTCCTTCAATTGATTGACCTCCTGCAACTTTGACCAATTTGAAATTATGTCATTCTATTGGATTTCAAATTAAAATAAATAAGTTTGAGATTAAAAAAAAATTCTAAGAAATCTTGAGTACCGAAATATAAAAAATAATTTTAACGCAGGAAATTAACTGTGATATTATAGAATAAAAATTATAGAGAATAAAAATGAGAAAATAATTAATGCAGGTACAAGATGACACGTCATTAAATATTAGTTACACAATTGAAAAAAAAAATCTATGGTTGAGAATTTGGGTAATATTAACTTTTGCTAAGCATGGAGAAGAGGTGTTAGGTTACACTTCCAAGTTAGAATTTTAAAGTTCGTTTCGCTGTTTTTAAAAATATTTTTTTATTAAAAAAATAATTTTTATTTTTAAAAAAATAATTTTAATATCAACACATAAAAATTATCTAAAACTACTAAAAAAATAAATAAATAAATAAATAAATAAAAACTATTTTTTAAACACAGTCGAAGACATTCGAACTGCACTTCGTGTTCATATTCCAGAGGGAAAAACTGAAGATGCCTGCTCATGTCTTGTTGACATTTGTTAACGATTGAGTGAAAAAAGAAAGAGAGAACAAAACTGAGACAGTGAGTGAGATAGAATAATCGAATAAGTGGCCTTAAAATCACATGGCCAAGTTCAGTTAACCGAGGAGCATTGAGAGTGATCGATCCAGCACCCTGTCAAAGTGACAGTGCAGTTCTATCAAGATGATGAGAAAGAATGATCAACATTGAATAAGTAGATATTGACCACTCATGGCTTCCACTCTTCTGGAATAATCAAATACCACGTGACGAATTGTATGCTTGCTGCTGAGATTTTTTGGTTCATAAATATTTTTTTAATTAACATGGGTTTTCAGATGATTTTACAGTCAGCTCGAATAATAAAGCAAACTGTTTAACGTCAAACTCTTACCGCCCGCACAAGTGGGTTTTTCAGAAGTATTTGCCTTATAGGCAGCCTAGTTGTCTCGACAGTTTGTCAAAGAGAAATTTGAAACCAGAGAAGAGATGATTGCTTGAATAGAAACTACCAACGAAAGAGTCGATTGTTTTCTCCTTACTGATAGCTGATTTGTTAGGCCGAGATATTGTAGATGCTGTGTTTTTTAATCCAAAATCAAACCCTTCCGAATAAGCGTGCAGTAAATTAAATCACAGTCCGACGAGGAAATAATATTTTAAACTAACAAGTAGAAGATCGGCGACTGTGAAACAATAATATTATCCTGGTCGTCGAAAGAAATGTTTCTTCACTAAGAACAGTAGCTATACTCCAACTAATCCACGTTTCACTAATTGTTTGGAGTTAGTTTTTCGAGTTTTGAACTCAAATTAGACCCGTAACAGCGTCTTCAAGATGAGATGTAAGACCCTTTTCTTCTACTTCCCTACTTTGCGATTTGCATTTGGTCCACCACTTGTCAGTTTCTGAGATTGCTAATATTTTTATTATCATCATTATCTTTCCGAATTAAGGCATAAGTTATATTTAATCGTGGATTGTAATAGAATAATTATTATTTTATTTTTTAATATATAAAATTTTAATTCTTGAACTAAGGGATATATAAGATTATATATATAGTTATATTGTATCGTGAATTATAATAGAATAATTATTATTTTATTTTTTAATACATAAAATTTTAATTCTTGAACTAAGGGATATATATATATATATATATATATATATATATATATATAAAGTATTAAAAATAATAATAAAGATTATTTTTACAGTTTTTTTTTCTAAAAATATATGTTAGGCTAATTATATATTTTTATATTATTTAATATTAACACATTAAAATAATATAAAAACTAAAAATATATCTCTTGATATTATTTAAAACTCCACAAGCACCACAACTAATAAAAAAATTAGTTTTATATGATACAATGTTGATACAAGCAGCACTAATAAAAAAAAATGAGTTAAAAGTTTTTTTTGTTTTTTATCTCTCATTAATTTAATTTCAGTATTTTTATGTTATACGTGGACAAAACAAATGAAAAGGAGCATAAAGATAACATATTATTAACAACGAAACATTCATTATATATATATATATATATATATATATATAAAAGTTTCAACATGCTTTCACGTTGCCAGAACTAAACTTATTATGTCTTTTGACACGGGCTATATTTATTACAGAGATAAATAACAATAAAAAATAAAATTAAAAATTAAAAATATAAATACAAACAAAAATATGAACTATCCCAAAAGGATTGAAAAAAATTAAAAGAATCAAAACTAAACCAAAAATTAAAAGAAGAAGAGCCATAATGCAAAACAAGAAATAAATAAGATATATTTTTTTGTTTGATGCTAATGTTAAGTAATACAATTTAAAAAAAATATATAAGATAAAAAATCAAAGACAATATTAAGCAGCATAATTTTTCCAGATCATTAATCCAAGATTTTTTAAATGCTAATAATATTTATTTTGATTTTCTCATTTATTTTGGTTGCTTTTATGTGCTCTTTTGTTAGAGGTTTTTTTTTGTACTTCAATACATTTTTATGGTTTGAATTGTTTACACAATGATAATAATATTAGTAATTGCTTTTTTATAAATGTGTTTTTACTTGCTCTTCTATTTTAGGTTTTTTTTGTTATGCTTTGGGACAATTTAATAATTTTATTATAATTCAAAAGATTATAATAATTATATTTATACTGATAATAATATTAATTTTTCTTTTGTCCTTTAATTAATTTCATCTATTCTTCAAACCGAATAATTTTTTTTATGTTGCTCATATTTAAAAAAAAATTACTTCAATCATAATAATAACAATAAGAAATTTGGATTTAGAAAGTTAAAGCAATCAATTAGTTCATTACACAAAACAAATAATTCATTTCTAGAAAATTGTATCAATTGTAATTTTATTATCTGTCAATTAAATATTTAGTCAAATAATTAAAGCAATCCTAACAATCAATTGATTTGCTGTAAAAATCAAACTTATCTTTGATGAATTTTATCAATTATTTGCATATATATATATATATATATATATATATATATATATATATATATATAAACCCATTTCCATTTGTTTTTTACATTTAAAAAAAAAAAATAGTTCTCCCTGCAGAAAGCACTGGTCAAATGTCGTGTTATCTATACCATTTGCTTTCCATTTTTTATTTTTTATTTATCTAAAAAGAAGGTTCCTACTAGACTGAAATTCTATTAACACGTGCACATTGATTTTTCTAGAGACGAAAAGTATCACTTCTAAGGTTCAAGAGGCCAAAGGGAAGGGAGCCACGAGTTCCAACCTGGGATTGACACGTGTTTGAGAATAATGGAATAAAAATTATTTTGTTTTATTTTATTTTTTATATTACCCTTAACATATTTATGTTAAATGCCTCCATAAAAGATATGGATATATAAATATTTTATAAAATAATTTTAATATTAAATTTTTATGGTAAATCAGAGAATTCCAATCTCTAATTTACTTTTGTAATAACTTTATAGATCAGATTTCAATTAAAATTTAATTCTTAATACTTAGTGCCTGTTTGGCACTGCGGCAAACCTGCGTTTAGCTGCTTTTTATTTTTTTTTTTAATGACTGCGATTTGGTGTTTTTAGATCATTTTGATGTGCTGATGTCAAAAATAATTTTTTTTAAAAAAATATATATATTTTGATGTATTTCGGCATGAAAAACACTTTGAAAAGCAACCGCAACCGCACTCCTAAACACCCCCTTAAAATAGTCCAAAATATGAGACGGCAATAAAATAACTAAATTAAATTCATTTCAAAAAGCGCCAAGCATATTATATAAAAACAGTTCCAATGTTTTTATTAGTTTAACAATTGTTTTGTTGAAAAAGTTATTATGATGCTAAGTCATTTTACCAGAATCATAAGAAGAAATAATTAAAAAAAAATTATTGACAATAAAAACTCATGTTCAAATTCAAAAAAATAAATTTTTTTTCTTAATTTTCCTCAAAATTCTGATTGCACTGCATATTCGAATACTGATGAGGAGTAAAATTGATAGCAACCTTAATTATAGATGAGGAGTACATTTGTATTTAACCCAAAGAGCAAGCACAACTTCTAAAGACCGATGCTAACTAGTAAGATGAATTCCTGACAAATAAAATCCTTCTTGGGATGACAATGAAGCTGATGGCTTCATTATGTTTAATTAGTGCTCGAAAACACTAGTTTTATTTATCGATTCAACAGTTGATCCAAATAATCAGCGCCTAGATCTTCCAGAACCAGTACATTCTCTATCCTCATATCCCTCTCTTTCTTTCCCCTGCTTCCCAGTTTTCTTCTCATGGAGTACTTTCTCTTTAGAGCCACCACAGGTGAGCAACCATCCTCATCACGACTACACTTCATGTCCTTAAGTGACTCCCTCACTCTTTCAACTGGGAAATTTAGTATAGTCCCAGGTCCTCTCATCGAAAAAGCAGCCTGATCATAAGCCAAAGCAGCTGCTTCTGCACTGTCAAACGTGCCTAGCCATACCCGTATCCCATTCCTTGTGGAATCCCGTATCTCCGCAGCGAATTTGCCCCATGGCCGCCTCCGAACACCCCTGTAGGACTTTTCCTTGTCGGGATTTTTTTTGGCAACTGAACTAACCTCTTCTTCCTTAACAATCCCATTAGAGGAAGATGCTCTTGAAGTTTCTTGAGTGCCCTCCGAGATTAGTTCAAAAAGAAGCATTTCATCCGAGTCATTTTCATTGAACGGGAGAGAACTTTGGTTAAGAGATTGGCTATAAAAAGAGTCCGGTGATCCAAAAGAAGATTCCGGTGAGAAATCAGAATTTGAAGAGTGAAAGATGGATGCATCCATTTGAAATGGTTTCTGGTTTGGGCTATGTGTGACCTCTTTGTTTTCTTGAAGTCTATCTAATGGGGTATGCAAAAATTTGAAGTCATGTGCCCTTTATATACCAAACGTAGGGAGGCAGGAATTCAAGCTTCGACAGTCAAAAGAGTGAATGAAGTATTTACTTTTACTTAAAATGGTAAAATAGACAACTACTCTGTCAAAGAGTAAATAATAGTCATACGAGTGCTTGATCATTTGGTTCTTGTACATTTATTTGTAGCAGAGAAAAACCTCTCTTTTTTTTTGTTTTCAAGTTATTTTTCTCTTTATTTATTATGCAAGATCTCGATTTTCCTTAAAAAAAAGTTGTAAAAAAATCTTTTGCGAATATATCATGCGGATATTCCACGTGAGAAATAATTAAATCTCAAAACGGGATTCTTTGTTCGTATGATGCGCTGAGTTTTTTTTATTTAATAAATTAATTGATTTTATATGTATTTTAATTCATATCATAATATCATATTAAAAAAATTATAATTAATAAAATCTGTTAAAAATGAGTTATTTGTTTTTTACATCAAAGTGATTGAATGTTGTTATTGTTCTAATTTTTTTGATAATTATTTAATCAGTAGATTATAAAAATATAATCGATAAAATTCAATGAAAATAAGTTATGTGCTTTGTGTAGCAACTGATTGATTGTTGTGTATGTTTTATTTATTTGATGAATTATTTTATCAGCATATAGTAAAATTATAATAGATGAAATTTATCACAAATGAGTTATTTATTTTATATAGCAAACAATTTAAATAGTGATCTTGTTTTAACTACTTGGATAATAATTTAATTGATAGATAACAAAACTATAATTGATCAAATTGACTAAAAGTGAGTTTTTTGTCGTTTGCAACATACTAATTATTTGGTGGACATATTTGAACTATTTTACGAATCATTTCTTTGATAGATAACAAAAATACAACTGTTAAAATTTAATAAGGATTAATTATTTTCTTTCTATTTCAAATTGATTGATTGTTGCTATTATTTAACTGTCAGCATAATTATTTAATGGGCAATCAAGAAAATTTATTGAAGATGAGTTAATTATATGTTGCAGTCAATTAATTAATAATTAAACTCATTTTAATTGGTTGTCAATTTATTTAATTAGCAGATAACAAAACTGTAATTGTTAAAATTTATTGAATATCACAATATATAATTAGCCTCACTTATTTTTCAAGAAAAAAGTCATAAAAATATTTTTTATCATTACTCTAAACGTCTTATCTATAGTAAAATAAATACAGAACTAAATAATTGAAAGTTTTGTAACTTAATTATTTAGTTGAGATGTATAGTATTATACAAAATATTATATGACCATTAAAAAAATTTTACATGTTATTCACAATGAAATGAAAATATATATATAAAATAATAATCAAAAGTTTTGTACGTTAATTATTTTGCTAAAATATAGAGCATTGTAAAAAACAAATATCGGACCGTTAATATTTTTTTCATATGTTAAAAAATTTGATTCTGGTTGCAGCGAAGCACAGGAGAAAGTGACTCGTATTTCTTCTAATTGAAGATAAATTGGCCAAATGTTTCTACCCATTTTGTTTACATGTTGATTTGTAATTTTTTTTTAATTTACATGATATTAGAATTGAAATATCATACAAAAAAAAGTTGTAAAAGTCTATTTTTCAAAAAACAAAAAACAAGAACATTGACCAATGAATTATTTGTATAATTATTTTCATTGTTATTATCATACTTATTAAATTATTTTTAAATTATCACAATTATTATAGCTTATATTATAACTATTATTGTAAATAATAAATATTCTAATTATTATTGGCAATACTATCATTCTCACCATTATTATTGTTATAATTATTGTCATTATCATCACAATAATCATCACCTTTATTTTTATTAATATGATTAAAATTATAATTAGTATTATGATCATTATTATATTATTTTTTTGTCATTATTGATATTTTCTATATGGTGTGCGAGTTATTGTTATTATTATCATAAAAACCATATTATTAACACCATAAGCACTATAACCATTTTAATAAATAACAATTTCTATTATTATTATTATTATTATTATTATTATTATCAATAATAATGTCACTATTATTATCATGATTATAATAAATAAAATTATCATTATTGTTAAAGCTAAAAAAAATATCAAATTACTTTGAGAAATATAAAAAGTTCAAATTTTTTAACAAAAGAGTAATCCATACAAAAAACAAAAAATATTATTATTATTATTGAATAAATAATTGAAAAAACTGAATTCTATCATATAATAAAAGAAACTAAATTACAAAAGAGTAAACACAAAAATTAAAATAAATCATAAAATAAAAATAAAAATTATTAAAGGAGAAAAAATATTTTACATGAAGAAAAAAAACTAAAAAAGAGAACAAAGAAAAAAATATTCAATTTCAATATATATATATATAATTGAAAATATATGAGCCAAAATGAAAACAAAACATGTAATTAATTTTAATTGAAGGATAAAATTGAAAAAAAATAAAAACTACTATACAAAAAAATAAATTAAAATCCAAAATTAAAAGTATAAGGGCTGAAATAAAAACATTATATGAAATCAATTTCAATTAAAGGACAAAATTTAAAAAAAAATCAAAATTGTTAGGTCAAAAATATTAAGGGCTAAAAATAAAAGAATAAGAACAAAATTACAAATCCTACATATAATCAATTTCCATCTAAGGACACAATTTAAATAAATCAAAATCTCTATAACAGAAATCAAGACCATACAGATCAATCAAAAGAGAAGAGACTGACATAAAACAACCATAAACTACGGGGACTAACATGCACTTTGACTTGCAAGAGAGAGAAAATGGCAAAACACAATTCAACTAACCACTGTCACATTTTCGGTCACTTTTACACGCCAAGCGCACAACCGTAAGGTAGAGGACATAGAGACGCATCCGTTGAGACACTAGATGGATTTCTTACCACTGCACGACACGATACACACAACCTAAAGGGAGTGTGATGCTGAAAAGCATCATCACGTCAATGGGATGTGCCTACAGTAATTGACAAAATAAAAAAAAAATTGTAAATTATCTCAACACCCCGACGTCCAACTCTTGTGTTTTGTCTTAAATAGGGGTATAGTCATATTTATATATATATTTTTTTAAAGTGCAATGTTTGAACTAACCTCGCAATTGACATTTCATTGTCTTATTTGAGAATAAAAAGTTATTTTATTGTGCGCTGAAAATGTGATATTACCAGGACATCTCGCAATTTTTTTTTATCTTATTAGGAGGTATTATAATTATTTTATTGTGCATATAAATATAAAAAATCAAAAATACCTTTGATTCAAAGGCTAAAATTCAGGCACACTAATAGATAAAATAATTATTATACTATTGAAATCAAAAAAAATCTTTATTTATTGGTATAGTGAAATATTGAGTTGTTTTTTTTTTGATCAAATGTAAGTATATTAAGACCAAAGAAGAACAAAACTGGAGAGCAGAACAAGAGACAGCTGAAAAGGGAACATGCTCCCAATCAGCAAACTAAAGGGAAAAACAACAAGTAAACAGAAACAAACATAAAAGGGAACACATCAAGCTCGCAACAGAGCAACTAACTGGCATGCCATACAAGCGGACATAAAAGAAGCCCACAACAACCCACCAAACCCATAAGACCTGCAAGCAGATCAACCAACATCAATGGAGAAGTCATCTTTTCCATGGAAGTGAAACACTGTGAAGAATAAGACCTGAAATCTCTAGAAAATCTTCTCAATCGAGGTGAAAGAAGTTTCAAAAAGTAGTTTATTTCTCTCTTCCCAAATTAGGTAGACTGCAATGCCAAGGGAGGCTCTTCTCATTCTGTATTCCATTCTTTTCTTCTTAGGAGTTAGCCTTCGGATAACACTAGTTAGAATAGGCATCCGACGATGGATATGAAGCCAACGAACAATGTTACCCCATAGAGTCGAGGTCCAATGACACTTAAAGAACAAATGACCATGCGATTCCTGGTCCTGACTACAAAGAACACAACTGGTATCAGTAGGAATGAAAGGCAGACGATCCTTAGTTTTAAATTGAGTTGTCTTAATTATGTGTGTGTGTGTGTGTATGTGTATTATAAAATAAACTAAAAGAGATAAGGAAAACATTATAGATTGTGAGACAAAACACTATGAATTGTAATAGTATATTTTTGGGTTGGTTCGCTTTCCGAGTTGTTCAGTTCATCGATTTATTCATTTTTTTATATTTATTTGCAAAGTGAAATAATATTTTTGTCCCTCAAAAAAGACAAAAAACAGGTGTTATAGAGAGGGGCTCCACGATCATTTTACAGTTTATGAAAGTAGCTAAATATTGATCTCCCCTCTAATAAGATAAAAAAAAAAAAAACAATTTTGGCTAAGACGGTGCCATGAGAATTTTATATGTTTAAAAAATAGCTAAATACTAATCTACCCGTAAATAAGACAAAATTGAAGATTTGTCTGTAGGGGTGTTTCGATAATTGACTATACTTTTTTTTTTATTATCTTCCAAATACTTCACGCGCCTGTAACACACGCGTCCGACGGTAATTAACATCACGCCCGCTGCGGGCGGAGCATGTGGAAGCTTATTGTGTCGTAAAATGCTCACCCGGCATCTCACATGACGCATTACCATGTACTCTTTCTCATGGCGTTGGGCGTCATGTTCCACGGTGACCGGTTCAGCGCCAACTATAGTTTGAAAGTTGTTTTTCCCTTTCCTCTTTTCTGCATGCTAAAGTACAAGGCAAACCTCATGTTTTATGGCTATTGCATTTCAAACCCTGTATTTTTAATTATTTTGCATAGTCGTGATTTCTGTTATAATTTTTTTATTTGTTTCATTTGGATCTTTTGATTGAAATTGATTATATATTTAAGTTTAAACTCGGTCCTCATTCTTTTAATTTCCAAATTAGTTTTACATTTCTTAATATAATCGATATATAGGTTTTGATTTTTTCAATTTTATCATTTGATTAAAATTGATAATATATTTAATTTTTATTTTGGCACTTATACTTTTAATTTTTTTTATTTTAATTCATGTATTTTTTTTTTGTATTTCTAAAATAATCTCTATTTTTATTCATGTTTATATATGTGTTCTCTTAGCTTAAGTTTATTTATTTATTGAGGTGGTATTTTTTAAAAAGATGTAGTTCTTAAATTTTAGTTTGTGTTTGTGATAATTTGAAAAAGAATAGTTTTGTTTTTTTTCCTCTTTGTTCTTTCTTTTAGTTTGTTTATTATTTTTTATTATTATTTTCATGTCAAGTAGTTTTTTCTCGGCTGATATTTTTTTTATTTAATCATTTATTTTATTTTATTGACCTTTTTTTTTAAGTTTTTAGTTTTTTTTTAGTCTGTAATTTAATGTTGTATCTTTTCATTATTATTGCAATAATAATAATAATAATAATAATAATAATAGTTTTTGTTTTTGTTTTTGTTTTTGTTTTACTTACCTTTTTATTATTTTTTTTAGTTTTTTTTCTCTCAAAGTAAGTTAATAAATTTTATTGTTTTGGAAGTAATAGTACCAATAATTTTAGATTTTAAAACTTTGATGTTATTGTTGTTATAATTTTGTATGTTGATCTGTTTTAATATATCATTTTTGTTGGAAAATTTTATTTTTAAATTTTAGTTTGTGTTTATGATTATTTAAAAATTTATATTTCTTATTTTTTTCTATTGTTCTTTCGTTTAGTTTTTTATTAGTTTTTTTATTTATTTTCACATTAAATGATATTTTGTTCAGATAATAATTGATATATATATATATATATATATATATATATATATATATTTGTTATTTTGTTAAAGTTTTTAGGATTTTTTTATTCTTTGATTTAATTTTATTTTTTTTCATTATTAACGAAATAATAATAATAATTGTAGTTTTTTTTTACTTTTTTTTTTGTTATTTTTTTTGAGTTATTTTCATCGGGATTTTTTAATAAATTTTATTATTTTAGTAGTGATAGTATTGATATTTTTAGATATTAAGATTTCAATATTATTGTTGTTATAATAAAATATGTTAATGTGTTTTATTATGTTAAACTTTATATATATAAATATTTTGTTTTATTTTATTTTATTTTATTTTATTTTTAAACTTGCAAAACTTATTAATTATTTTAATTCAAACCATTCAAAAATTATTTGATCAACAATTTAATTAGTAATATCCTAAATAACCGCAGAAGATTTCCCAAAGTGACTGTGATGGCAAAATGCCAATATGTGTAGATGCCTGTGGGATAAAATTGATGATTGGTCAACTAAACAAGTTGCCATGTCAGATGGGCATTTGTGGTGACATCATCCCAATGATCTATGTTTTTGTCAGTGTCAGATTTGGTTGGATGAGGCCTGGTTACTCACGTGGAAGATAATGGTTTTTTCTAGCTTGGATATATAATTATATTCAATCCAGTTTTTTCAGCAAATTGTAAACCTATTATTTTTATTCTTTAATCCAAACGGCGTCGATATATAGGGATGGGTTAAATTCTTTTTTGGATGTTACGTGTTTAATTTATTTTATGAATTCTCATGTGTTAAGATTAAATAAAATTAAGATTTGAATTCAATAAATTATCTCAAAATAATTTCTATTTAATATATCAAATAAATAAATTGATTAAAATAAAATAATCAATTGCAAAAGAAATATATCAAAAAATTAAGTTTAATATCATATAATGTTTTTTAAAAAATATTAAAAGAAGATAAAAAATTAGATGACCCAGTTTAAAAGTCAAGTTGATCTGGTAAGACCTGATTGCAATCTATTATTAATTTATTTTAACAAAAATAACTGGGGTTAATTAGTCAAATTTTATAACCTGAGTTTTAAACTGGGTTAACAACTTCACTTAGTCTAAAAACTCTACAAATCATGACTTGAGATTATGAGTGTTCATAACAAAATAAAAAAGGGTAATAATTACTTGATCAGCTCCAAGTATTTTTCACATAGAAATTAGATATGGAAATATGAGTTAACTTACTTTAAATTCAATTATTAAAATTACCATATCAGCTCCAAGTATTTTTCACATAGAAATTAGATATGGAAATATGAATTAACTTACTTTAAATTCAATTATTAAAATTACCATAATCGTGGTTTTCAATTCCCCAAAATGGAAGGAATCCAATTTTTCTTTCCTTTCAGGGTTATCAATGACCATTGAAAAAATTTGTGCAAGCTCTCGACTAAAAATGATGTATTTTTATTATTTTTTAAAAATTATTTTTAACATCAACACATCAAAATGATTTAAAAATACAAAAAAAAATATTATATAATTTACTAACTTTAGTCAAGTGGTTAGAAGTCAATTAAAAGAAGATAATTTTCATGGTTCAAATCCTACTGTTTTCAAATCTAAAAAGTGTGTTTAGGAATACGTTTTTGAAAAAATAGTTTTTGAAAAAAATTGATTATTTTTTTATTTTAAATTAAAAAATTTAATGTTTTTAGATTATTTTTATATAGAAATATCAAAAATAATTTTAAAAATTAAAAAAATATCATTTTAATATATTTATAATAAAAAATACTTTAAAAAACAATATCTATCCTATTTTCAACTAGGCAATCACTTGTAATGTGCAATTTACTAAGAATTTCAGGTCATTTGACTCTTAAAATAGCTGCTCGCCTTTGGATCACATGCAGTAATATGCACGATATAGAAAGCAAAATCTAACAAGCAACCATTAGTAGCCAAAATCCAACTTGAAGATGTAAATCATGTCTCGATGAGAGGATATCAGTGCCAAGATTATCCGGTTCGTGACGGTAGTCTTATTAAAAATTATTTTGAACAAAAAATATTCTGATAATTTTATTTTTAAATTAATTTTTTAATAATTTGTAATTATTTTTTATTGATAATAATTTTTAAAATAAAAAATATTTTCAAAAATACCTTTACTTCTGACTATTCTGGTGATGTATCCTGTACTTGGGTCTTGCTCCTTTGCTGTTTTCCTTCGGCACTTATTTTTTCGAATCATTTGAGAAAATCAAGCTTATCAGAACACCAAATGGAACGAACAGACCAGCTGGAAACCTAGCCTGGTCGAGGTCCTAGGTAACTGCTGCAATCATCACGTTGCAGGTTGTAAATAACAAATGATAATGATAACCAAATAAATAATAAAGTTTGAAAAATGACGCATGTTTTAGTGAGTTTCAAATTATTTTTCTGAAAAAAAAGGAAGTTTTTTTATTTTATTCTTATTATTTTTAAATTATTTTGATGTACAAATATCAAAAATAATTTTTAAAAAATTAAAAAAATATTATTTTAACCTTACAACTCCCGGGTAAACTTGATTTTTGACGAGTTCAGTCAAACCTGACCATATAATCTGTACACTAATCTAGACGGGTCGAGGTTTCAAGTTATTATTATTTTATTTAGTCAAATCTCGGAGGCCAATCTAGATTTTTTAATTAGGACAGAAGGGATCCACAAATCAAATGATTTGACCAAAAAATACCATGGACAAATCAAATAATAAATCAAGAACTTAAAGATAGACACAAATCATTATATGTAATCTCATGTCCCCAGAATATATTCTATTTCTTTTTATTACATTTATGCCATAATTTTCATGGAATTGAGTTCGCCTTTTTAGTACTGGAGCTCCAAAATTTTTTGAGCGATTTCAAGGGTAGATTCTTAATAATTAATCAAGTGTATTCTGAGAGAAAAAAATTTAAAGTATTAATTTGAAAGTTTATATTCAGAAAATTAAAAAAAAAATCTTTTGAATGCAAAAGGTACATGAATAATGTTTGGTTACGAATGTAATTGAAGTTGTTTTGTGAAATATTTTTTTGTTTAAAAATACTTCAAAATAAGTTTTTTTCTATTTTTTAACAACTATTTTTTATATTAATGTATAAAAATGATCTAAAATCATCAAACAAATTTAATTTAAAATAAAAAAATAATTTTTTATTTTAAAAATATATTATTAAACACCTTCTATATTCACATGAATAGGGACTTTATGTGATGTTGTTGCGTTTTGTTACGCCTCTCCACCACGATCTTTTACATGAGACATTGGGATTCATGTGAATTGATTTTGCGATCATAATCATAAACTTCGGCCGACTCAAGAATATCCAAGCTAATAAAAAACATTTATTGCTTCACAAAAATCTACTAAAAGAGTTGCAAGCTTTTTCTTAAACATTGAATGTCCACGACCGGTCATCCAAATGTGTCATTTTCCTAGGTATAGAGCCTATGGATCATGATTTTGAAGATTAATTTTGTGATTTTGAAATCGTCCGGATACACGCCCCCTTGAAAGCCAAGGAAATATTTCAAAGTCGCCAAGCCAAAACTGGGGGATAATCGTTGAATGCTTGAAAGTCCCCATAAAGAATTGGATACTATCTTGTGGAAGGTGATCTCCTCCTCCTCCTCCTCCTCTTTAATGTTCTAATATGAACATGCATGCAGCTTCTTGGAAAGCCCGTTTAAAGAGAGCGGTCTTTTCAGGTTTCTATATCCCAAGACAAACTAATCCAATAAAATTTGAAAAATTCATGTCATGACTGGGAACGCCATTAAAATCTTGTTTTCAACGTGGCCCTATATTCATCTGTAAATATTCTTCGGTCTATTTTTTCCTCCTAGTTCAGACCACTGAATTTTGTGTCTAGCAGTTTTTAATTGATTAATAATGCCCCAATGCGACAAGGGCAGAAATCTCTTCGTTGCTAGCCAGTGCGCATGTCCTTGCGTTTTTACATTATGCGTCTTTGTGCATCTGAATGAGAAGCTCTCCATTATTAGAATTGGAAAAAGAAAAGGTCTAATTATAAGAGACTTAAGTTATGAACACTATACAACATGTCCATTGAAACAATAACAAATACGAATGTAAAAAGATACATAGAGTTTCTTCATGTGAAAAGATTAACATCAACTTTGAAAGAAAAAATAAAAGAAAAGCTAATTTCTACTCCCCAATTTTTTTTTTATCATGGGCGTTTGCGTCAGTTTGTACGTGCCTCAATTATTAATCCTACAAATTCTGAAATTAGTGATCATGTAAGCCTTCAATAATCATTATATTAACAATAAAAAGATTCAAATTTAAAATTACTGGAAAATAAATTTTTTAATTTTAAATTCTTACCACTAAATAATGTGATAGAATGTGTGTAGTATCTTATACTACACACACGTTACTCTTTAAAAAGAAAATGGAGAAAAACATCTAAAACATAAGAATTCAAAATTAAAAAATTTATCTTCTATATACACACACAGAGAGCATCAGTGGCCTGTATTCTTTTTTTGCCAAAGAGTAACGTATGTTTATATATATATATATATATATATATATATATATATAAACACGCACGCACGCACGCACGCACAACATTAGTGGCTTCCTTCCTCAACAATCACCAGTTGGCCTCTTGTTCTGTTTCGTAACCACAAATAGCATTAAAAAAGAAGAAGGGAGGATCTAGGCAGGAGAGACTGCTACTTGACTGACTTGTGAGGCAAGCTGTGATGCCATCTGATTCACGGTACATAGTCCATAGCTGTTTCACCATTCTCTTTGATTCCATATCAAGGCCCCACCACCCGTGCTCTTTCCACTGAGAGCATCCGCAGCGGGGCATGGATATGAAATGCTAAAAATAAAAAATAATTTATTTGTTTTTTTATTCAATTTTTGACACTTTAATGGAAGTGTTAAAAAAAAAAAGAGTAAAATACCTCCTGCATGAGCTGTTATTTATGCAAACATAAAATATATTATAAATAATACAATATATATATATATATATATTGTATTATTTATAAAAAAAATAATGTAACTATATAAAAAATATTTATTTTTATTTTTATTTAAAAATATCTCAATAAGAGCAAAAAATTATATAACTTATTTCTATTAATTATATAATTAAACTACATATAAAATAATTATACTATATTTAAAACAATATAAAAAAATGACTTTCCAAAATAATTTTTACCATTGAAACACATATTAATAAAAAAACTATATATATATATATATATTATTTAAACATCTATTTTAAAGATTTAATTCTCTAAAATATCTATTGCTGCAGATGCTCTAAGCCAGCCACTTTTCTCGGAGGAGCCATCCCAAAACCTGTCCGGCTACAAACTTTGGTAGTACCCCGTTGCTGTAAATGTTTACAGAATTAATGACAATTTCCAACATAATGTTGGAATTTCAGCAAAAATAATGTACACCCTTGCCATTGTGTTAGCATTCGCAAAACTGGGTCAGCTAAAGTTATTTGCCAATTTGCGAAAATAAAAATTAAAGTACAAATTATATTTTATGTTCTATTTGATATGCTTTCTGAAAATAAGTTTGAACAGGCGTTTTTATGATAAAATAATTTGATTTGGAAGTAAATAATTTTTCTGAATAATAAAGACAACATAAGTAAGAATATATATATTATAAATAATATAAAACAAGACACATATTAATATAGATTTCAACAATAAAATTACCATTTTACCTTTTAAATCATTAAAATTAACTCTTGATATTGGGAATATTTTAGATATTTTCACTGTTTTAGGGTTTTATTTCCAGATTTATTTGGGAGTATTTATATCTTTTATATTTTTATTTAAACAATATAACTATTTTTTTACCCCCGGAAACATAGATAAAACAAGGGCAAGACAAGATTGGTTTCAGTTTCTCATCTATCCATGAATAGTAAAATAGCAAATTTATCCTCGGTTGAGATAAAAATAGAAGGGTATTTCTAGTTTTCATGTTTCATGAATAATAAAACTATTTAAATGTTCTTAGAAAAAAAAAATTACAGGGTTGGTGCTGGGTATGAGAGTATTTTCATGTTTAGTTTTTTTTCCCCATAGTTATCGTAGTTTTTGAGACATTTAAATATTTTTTTTTTATTGAAATAACTGTAGGAATGTGTTAAAAAATCGTCTCACTTAAAAATTTAAGTTAATAGGTAAGGTCCTGAAATATGATTTATATTATTTTTTAACACATCCTCTCAAGTGAAATTTATATTATTCTCTAACAGATCCTCTCAAGTGAAAGCCCTTAGACTTGAAACTTGTACATATTCATATTATATTGTGCTTGATTTTTATTAAATAGAATAAAAATGGTGAGATTGAATTCATGAATGTTGGGTTAATAAAACTTTGATATCATATTAAGAAACTATCTCATCTAAAAATTTAAATTAATAAATAAAATTTTAAAATATAATTTATATTATTTTATAATAAT
This sequence comes from Salix dunnii, assembly GCA_015731905.1. Taxonomy (NCBI): domain Eukaryota; kingdom Viridiplantae; phylum Streptophyta; class Magnoliopsida; order Malpighiales; family Salicaceae; genus Salix; species Salix dunnii. The sequence continues at coordinate 3,046,521 of CM027668.1, read as the reverse complement.
ATATATGAATAACACAGTCCTAGTTTTCTTCGTAACATGCCTTTCAAACAGCGATCGCAAAAGTAAATGGTGTAATATATATATAAAGAAATAAATGACAACGACCAAAGCATAAAATTGTGGGTGTGCACGTGGAGTTTGCCAGCATCAGCAAAACCTTGAGTTTTTGTTTTAAAAAATTGGTCGCTGGAGATGAACTGAAGGTTTGTTGACCGCACAAGAAGTCTAGAAATGGAGAGGTCATTGTTTGGCCGCTAAGTGCCACTGCAAGCAACGCCGAAGGATTGCAACCACTCCTCATTCACTTTTCTTTTAAGAGTATTTACCCAATATTACTTTTATAATAATAAAAAACACGAGAAAAATACAAAAAAATCCCTGGATGTAAGCTAAAAAAATTATACCCTGCTGGGTTATAAGCTAAAAGAAAATACAAAAATATAAATATAATTTACTGTGAATTAAAAATATAAAAAAGTATTAGAATATTGTTGCAATGTGTGAGTGCTCTCTCTCTCTCGCTCGTATCCACCACCGATAGATCTATGGCAATGATGTGGGAACAAATAACAAGAGTTGCTTGAATGCATGCACTTTGCCAGGTGGGGTGACGCCCATGTTGTCATTCTCCATCAATTCACACCAAGAATCAATAACAGTAAAAGTTCTTCCTGAGTACTTTCGTGTGACTAATAAACTTGGATGAGAGATGATATTTTGTTGTTTTTCAAATTATTTTTATTTAAAAGTTTACTAAAATAATATTAATTTTTTAAAACATTTTTGGTAATAAGACGTCAAAATAATTTATAATATTAAAAAAAATAATTTAAAATAAAATAAATATTTTTTAAAAAATTCTTTTGAAACCTAATTCCACTCTTTTAAGTTTCAACATTGATGATGGCATATATTCCACTTTTAACAATGGCTTGAAAACATTCTTAGCAGAATAAAACAAATTTAATAAATAGCGAATAAAAAAAGATGAGATTGAAGCAGTCAATACATTATTTCAAACTCTCGCTGTTTCAGGGTACATGAACCGGTGCATAAGCCTTATTAAATTAAACCTGAAAAATGTATATAAATAATGTGGCAGAAAAAAAGAAGAAGATTATATTGGCTCCATACGGGGATACGTTACTTCATATTTCAAGGCTGTCATCAAAAGTTTTGCTTCCACGAGGTGAGTGTTAGCCGCTGTGGCTGTACAGTGTTTTTTCAATTGATTTTTTTATATATATTTTTAAATAAATTTAATATGTTGATATAAAAAATAAATTTTATTAAAATAAAAAATATTTTAATATATTTTTAAATAAAAAAATATTATTTATCAGTAGTGCATAATCATTAGTTGAAAGATATATATATTTGTCCAATAAGATGAAAATTTCTCATGCTATTTTTTTTATATTAATACGAGTGTTTAACCGACTTATATATATATATATATATATTAACTAATTTTATGAGATCTAAATTTAATAATTATATAAATTTCTAGTATCTATTACATGGTCAAACTTAAAATCATAAACAAACAAATTTTTTAATTTTAAATTTTTATCGATAAAATATTTATTATATATTTATTCAATCTTTATACTCTCCGTATCCACTTATGTTGTTCACATTATAAACAAGCTAAGAGGGAGATTTTTCAAAGGTAGGAAGATGGAAAAGAGAGACTTTTCATATTCATGGCTGGGATCAATGTACCTACATATCTATAAGGTAGGTGGCAAATCATAGTTTTTATAGGTTAATTGTTCTTATTTTCTTAAAGCTTGTGACTTACCAATAGAAAAGCGTAAAGATTAATGGCTGATCAATCTTAAGAGAATCTAATCGATTGGAATACCGCGAAGAGGTGAGCTGTGCAACGCCGCCTCTAAGTATTTTTTTTAATATGCTCGTGGAGAAATTACAGATTGGGAGCCACCAGTCATAACGCGTCTCACTTTTCTTTGTATAGAGTTGATTATCAGTCAAGTCTTGTTCAAAAAACAATATTGGTCAAGTCAGAAAACTTGTTTATTCAATTTGATCCAAACTTCGAAGAATTGTAGTTCAATTTATATTTTTCTTGGAAATTTTAGGAGCCCAAGTAGCTTTATCTTACACTTGTCCAATTTGTTTTCACAAGCCACACAATGTTGACAATAAATTGTGAATTTTTTTTTTTTTTTAGTTGTCTCCAGGAGTTATGTGTAGTTTATGAGGCCATTTTAAATCGGAGAATCGAAAATTAAAAGGAAAAAGACGAGATATGGTTGGATTGGGCTGGCTCAGCACCCGAAGTTGTATGCTTTGAATGATCTTCGATCATCTCTCTGGGAATTGAGATTCCATGCACGGAATACTTTTGGGCCTGGACATCCATGCAAAGTTGACCGCTAGGAAAGTGTTTTATTTTAATTCAAATTGTGACAACTTGTTCTGGAAAAGTATACAATCATTTAATATTGATATGTTGAAGAAACATTATTACAGAACGAAGAAATTGAGGTGTGTTAATAAGCAAATTGAGGTGTGAAATTTGAAATCTTGTTATTGACGTAGAAGCTGCATTTCACATTTCAGGAAACGTCGGGTCAAAAACTTTCGAGGACGGGGCATCAAAATCGTTAGTGTTTACTGGTTGGGTTCGAAGCCCAAAATTGATTAGACATGTTTTCAATGTTAGAAAATTAGGAGGTGTGTTTGTTCGAAATTGATCATTTGGATGGCCAAATTAAATTGATTAATAGTATATTATTTTAGACTATGGTTTTGATATACTTTTTTCTCATTTAGAAAACTCTAATATATATTTAATGAGAAAATAAATAAATTCACATACTAGATTACACGAGAGTTGATTTGATATTGTTAAAAACCTCTTATTGTGGAGGGATATTAAGGAACCATCTCATATAAAAGCTTAAGCTTGTAAGTAAGGCTTTAGAATATGATTTTATTATTCTCTAACACACCATCTCAAGTGAAAACCCTTTGAATTTGAAACTTGTACAAACCAACATTACCTTGTGCTTGATTTTTATCAAATAGAATGAGGGTGGTGAGATTTAAACTCGTGACCGCTGGGTCAACAAGGCTCTAATACCATGTTAAGAAACTATCTCACCTAAAAATTTAAGTTTATAAGTGAGACTGCAGAATATAATTTATATTATTATCTAATAAGCAGCTAATTTATAATTGTATAAGGTATATATAATGGAATGGTTTATATAAAAATAAGGATAAAAATACTTTTAGAGGGTCGTGACCCTCTACTTACCTCCATTAAGCGAGGAATTGTTTGTCATGGGTATAGTGTATTGGGAAGTGGAGGTTCTATGATGTATCCATCCCATCTTTAAGTTTTATTAGGCTTCTCTCTGACCACTTAGAAGTCAGCTATTAAACCAGGAGGATTTTCTACCCACAAATAATTAATTGTTGAGATATTCTCGTAAAGATTGATTGATGATATCTCTAAGCTTCTCCTTTCTTTAGTAGATTGATTATAGTCTCCGCTTCCTTGCGCCTTTAGAAGATGATGGTTATGAAGTTTAAGTCTTTTTATTTTAAACTTATAAAACAATTTGCTCATTCTTAAAATCAATTTATTCGTCTGAATAAACCTTTAAATATATGTGATAAAACATTTTATGCTAATTAAGAAAATTTGTACTAATCTAAAGTACAATCTTTTAGTTTCTCAAAGTACCTAAAGAATACTTTAGTTTTGGAAATGCTTTAAAAGTGAGTCGACAACATCCTACAACCTCGAAAGCTCATGGGTCACGACACATAAAAAATATAAATGATAATTATTTTAAAATCAAAATACTGGGTCGAGATGGATATTTGGTGGATGTAAAACAATCTCATTCGATCCAATTTGAATGATTTGGAAGAAGAAAAAAAAACAAGGGGGGGTTGGGTGTTCTAAGTCGAAGATGGGCATAGAAAAGATTGTTCCGATCTAAATACATCCCTAATCATACTTACAAATCACGTATTAGAAAGGAATAATGTAGTAGAAGGTTTTTTTTTCTCATTTCATGACTAGTACATTTTGATTTTCTCTTGTCATGAGATTTTTTTTTCTCGTCGTGAAATTTTTAGTCTTGTCATAAACCACGCTGGATAGGTACTGAACTTATTAATTTCGTAGAAGAACTTAATTGGAAATATCACTGGCGAGCGAGAAAAATAAAGATGAGTGACCTAGCACACTACTATAATTACCATGTCGTGCATGGAAATTTTATTCTTGCAACAAATCAGATTGAAGAGGAGGAATCAGAACCACATCAAAGTAACATATCTATAGAAAGCGATTTACTACACTTTTAGAATTCCATCATAGGAAAAGTCGAACGATGGAATTTGTACATTGTTCGATGAGAGAACCTTCGTGGAAGCTGAGAATTCTTTTCTTTTACAATGTTTTTTTTTTAACTCTAAATATGAATATGGTCAATCCACGTTCTGGAAAATTCAAACATCCATCGTCAGATGGTACGTCAGCTCCGAAATACATATATAAGCAATCACCAAATATTATGACTCAAAAACGACCGACTTTGTCAGGAACCAAATTTGAAGAAGGGCATGGAAGAGCCTGACAAAGGGAGGGAAAAGGAGTTGAAAGGGAGAGATGAGGTTCGATACCGGGGTGTTCGGAGGAGACCTTGGGGAAAATTTGCGGCGGAAATACGAGACCCATCAAGGCAGGGAGCAAGGTTGTGGTTAGGGACATTTGATACGGCAGAGGAGGCAGCTCGTGCTTATGATAGAGCTGCATTTAGCATGAGAGGTCATCTTGCAATCCTCAACTTTCCTAATGATTATCCCTCTCATGCGACGGGGGCTTCTTCTCGTCGTCCACAAGTTTCATTATCCAGTAGTGATGCTGGTGCAAGCGAGAGTTTTGAGAGAGGAAGCTCATCACGTGCCGGACAAGGAAAGCAAGTTATTGAGTTTGAGTACTTGGATGATAAGATTTTGGAGGAGCTTCTTGAAACAGAAGAGGAGAAGAAGAAACGGCAGCAAGATTGAGTTTTAGTTTTTTCTGTGCCTTTTCCTTCCTTTTTGTGTTCTTGATTTAAGCTTTCAACAAGTTTCTATGATTTTCATATTATTACTTCTTACTTCCACAAGATGAATAAGATTGTTAGGGATCCATGAGTTACCTAACTATTGGGGAGAAATGACATACCTAAATTAGTTGGAAACGACAAATTTGGTATGGAATTCTTGAAACCTACATGTAATTAATGATACCTTGCCCCTTTGACTCAAAAATATGTTAAGCTGCTCACTCGTTGCCCCTCTTCAGCTGAGGGAGAGATCAGTACCCATGCAATACAGACGGTTTTCTCAAAAAACGCAGTAAATGTGCTCTTTTTTTTTTATATAATTTCAGAAGCAAATAACTTTATAGCGCTAGTGTAGGTGACCAGTAAAAGTAATTTTAATCGTATTGCTCTTTCTAAGCTCATAGCCTTAGCTACTTTTCGTTTTCAACCAAAATTGGGTAGTATGAAGTAATGTTAGCAGACGGTTAGTTTGACGAATTAAGATCAAATCTTGCTCGTATTGTCTCTGTCTCAAGTTATTGTCCTATGTTATCCCAAAACTACTGTCTGTTATCAAATAATTAAACTATCAATCACTTGATTTTACTATTATATTTGTAATTATAACTTTCTATTTGAATTCTTTCAATCCATGTTTAGCGAGATTGTAAATGGACCAAGAGTGCGCGGCTCAATCTGGATATGAATCGCGTAGACGAGTTTTTCAATTGGGATCGGGACGAGTGGCTGCATATGAACGTATTCCAAGCTGCTTGCATTGAAGAAAGAATCCGTGAATTCATTTGTACTTGTTGGGTGATTTGACGGGCTCGTAATAAGGAAGTTATTCAAGGTAAATTTACTTCATCTTGCTCCCAATGCTGTCAATTGAAAGATCTCTTGATAGCATGTAAACAGGCATTAATTTGGAGATGATAGCGTGGGAACTTATTCTCAGCAGGATGGATCTCTTGGGATAAACCTCCACGAGGTTTTAATAAGGTGAATACCGATGGAAGTTCTTTGGTTAATCCGGGCAAAGCTGGCATGGTGGATCACGGGTGATATAATCCGAGGTTAAGGAGGCAATTGGATCATGGGTCATTTAAAATAATTTGCAAATAAATAATATTTTATGGTTTTAATTGCACGCACTTAGTTTGTACGGAAAATTAAATGATACTGACGGAAGGAGCATATGAAATGCAAAACCAAAGAGAAGAAGAGACATTCCACCTGTCTGGAATCATTTTTATGGTACAAAACATGCTTCACTATGGCAAAGAAAAAACAAGCACCCGACCGATCACCTAGGTTTACGATTATTGAGTTTCTTAACCTAAAAGGCTATGGGGATTTCATAAGCTTTTCATCCTTGCATTTAGATTTTAATTCTTCACATTTGGATTCTGTGTGTTTTTCTCATATTCTACGCGCTGCAAGCTACAGGGCTGATGGTTTTGCAAAACAAGAAGTAACTATAAGTTGTGAATGTAGTATGGCTTTGATCTTCCAGATTTATTTTTATTTACTCCATAATAAATTCCCCTCTTCTCATCTTGAATTATTGCCATTGATGTTGTTTAGGATGTTGGCTACTTGATAGTAACTCCAGGACAGAAGAATTTATAGCATGGACATCAAGCTGTATCAGCTGTTTAAGTGGTGTTCTAGTTAAGCATTTTCTCTCGGTTTATATTTGTTATTGTTACTTATTAGCTTTTTAATACAATTTATTGCTTATAAAAAGAAAAAAAAAGCTAATCTGTATAATGAAACCAGGTGGTGATGAAATTTATATATATTGACGAAGGTCTGATGTGTGAGAACTGATAGCGACTTCGTTGGTTTGCAATATGCCGAGTAGTTTTTTGCTCTCCATGGAGTAGAGAGAGGGACACAAGCCCAGTTTGTATTTGGTTAGACAATGGCTTCAGTAAAAATTAATGCAGAATCCGAATAAAGCAAGCCTTTTCTTCTTTGTATCAAATACTATCTAGAATCCGAAAACGAAGAATAAAGGGTAAGATAAATTGTTGATTATATACGAATAATCAACGATTTGCTTCCGACATGATTATTAACGTTGTTTAACAGCTCAAGCTCAATGAGAACTGAAGTTCTTATTATAAAAGATTAGAATTTACACTAAAGATTTTGTAGACATTACATATATAGCTGAAGGGATTAAGATTCAGGTTCGAGTTCCAGATTGAAAAAGTAAATGTACGTAAAATTTCAAGATATAAAGTATAAACAATAAAAGCTCAAAAAGAATTGGAATCTTCGTGATCAGCATTATGAAACGAATTTATTGTCTTCTCACAATATTCTGCAATCAGTGATTTAGAGCTAATTGTTATCTTAATTTGCAGGACAAAGCATAAGATATATCTAGATCAGTGCCATAAGCGAAGTTAATCTCAAGATGTGATGGCATGATCTTAATTGGTACAATTGTTGCTAATTGTTCTTTTGAAATGCGAGATCTGATGTAATGGTGGCTGTCCAGAGGGCAACGTGTGGTGTAACTAATCCTATTTCTGGAATGAAAGACAGTAAAGCTTGCAAGCGAACTCCTCCCTGATGGCGGGTTCCCCGTCGAACATTTATGGAGTTCAGTTGTAGACATGGGCGGCGCAGTGGAGGACTGGTTTATTTCAGTAGTTAAAGTTAGCAATGTCATTTCAGTTTTTGGTTTGTTAACCAATTAATTTAGTGTCTCCTTTCGTTCTTTTTTCATTATTTTTTTTTATTTATATTAATCGAATCCAACTTTTTGCAGAACAAACTCGTTTATTTTCATGGTCTTCAACTTGAAGATTAATTTCTTTATATGTAATGCTATTCACACTAATGAGCCACCTCGTATATGCACAACATATTTTGTGAATATGACGAATGAAACTTGAGTATGCCTTCTATGTATATAAAAGACACTAACTAGATTTTAGATGATCTGTAAAACCCATGAAATAAATGTAGCTGTAAATTATAAACCAACTAAATAAATAAAAAAAAGTGAAAGAATTCAAAAATAAATTTAAATAAAATAAAAATTCAGAAAATTTGGATATAGTATTCGGACGAAATATTCAAAATATTATAGTTTTTAACTTGGAATTAATTAGGGTTGGTTTTAAATTAATGGAATGAATTAAAAGAGAAATAAAATAGGTTGGTGGGTGGAATTGAAAGAAATGTAAAGAGTAGGATTTAATTAAAAGAAAAGAAAATGTTGGGTAAAAAAGAAAACATTTAAAGGAAATGAGGGGCCTAAGTAGAAATAAGAGAGATTGAGGGTATAAGTACCCCTCTCTTTTCTCTTATTTATAGTAAAGTGAGGGAAGAAAGGGAAAGAAATTTTGATATTTTTCTTGCCCAATATAATAAGAATTTCAATATAAAAGAGAGATCAAGTGTTACCAAAACATTCTAACATAAAAAAACACAAGAATTTGAAATATTATTGGAAGTAGAAATTGGAAGAAAAAAAGGTGTTGGGCTGGAAACAACAGGAAGAAAAAGATGGGAGTAGATTGTGATTTCATAAGCAATAAGATTTTAAATCTTTTTTAGTATGATGTTTCTTATATGTATATAAAAATTATTGACTTTATAGTTAATTGCATGATTTTCTTTTTGAGATTTGCGTTATGGTTCTTGGACACATTTCGAAGGAAATGTGAAATTGTGTGTAATTGCTGAATCTGATATGAAATGGGATGAAATGAGAGCTAATTGGAAAGATAAATGGAAAGGAAAAGGGGAGACCTTAGGAAAGGCCATGGCTAGCCATTGAGGGTTATAAATACGAGGGAAAAATTATTTATTTTGCAAAATAATTATTTTATATGTTATTTTGGATGTGAATGTTTATGTAATGAATGAATCGAGCATGAAAATAATAAAAGAAGTCTTGTTTTTCCAAGGCCATGTTTCAACCAATTGTATATGATGTAGAAGTTATCAATTGGACATATTCATCTATTAACTTTTGGAGAGAATTTGAGTGGGAAAACAAGGGAATTAGGATCGGTTTTCTTCTTAGGAGTTGAAGTTCTAGCTGTGTAACATCCATGGAAACTAGTTTCATTTAATTTGGAATTTTATAACCCTATTTAAGCATCATCAAATATGACTATGTAGGACAAATTCTACAGAAAATATAATCTTTCATATTTGTAATGCATTTCATGAATTATAGGGGCAAAACTTAATGTCCCTCCCTTTAAAAGAGTTGTAACCCTATTTATTAGATTTCTAGCGAGATCAATTTATACAAAATAGAATTCTCTAACTCCTACTATAATGAAAATCTGGGTAGAGGTTGGAATGTGACCTCTGTTAACAGCTTTGAGAAGAAAAAAAAGAGAGAGGTCCTGAAGTGATGAAGTTAGATACATTAAATAAAAAGAAATAAGTTATGTTAAAAAAAAGGTGTTTATAATATTTTAATTGACAAATGTTATATAAAAAAAAAAACCAACTTAAAGGCTTATTGGATTGTTTGGTTTGATTATTAAGAAGTGTATCGTTGGCTAAAAATGATCTATGAGAATTTTCTATAATTGCAAGAGAGATTACTAGTGTGGTGCAACAACAATAACAATAAGGGACCACGAGTAAAACTGCCATAACAGGTTAGTAATTCATGTCTTTGTTTTTTAATTTAATTTTCATAATGAAAATGTGTGAATTATGTTTAAAGCTTTGGTGAAAGCTTCAAAAAAATGTCATTTATCACTAAATATGTTTAATATATATGTGTAAAGGAAGTCAGATTTCTAGGTAAAATTGTCAAGTTATGGCAATATTGTCACTCGTATCGAATGAACAGAACGTGAGATTTCTAGATAAAATTGCTGAGTTATAGTAATATTGTCAATCATACCGAATGAACAGAACGTGACAATGACCAATATGCATTTAATGTATGTTAGGTTCCTAGATAAAGGGATCACAAAAAATGAATAACATACAATTTAGTGTATGTTAAAATCCCAGATAAGAGGATCGTCATGAATGATCATCATACATGTAGTGTATGTTAGGATCCTAGGGATAGAGATCACTATGAATATGCTAATATACATTAAGTGTATGATATAATTCCTGATAAAATAATTATGGTGCAATGTTTAATACACATTCATATATATAGAGATTTAAAAAAAAAAATAGAATCAACACACAACATCAAATAAAAACACAAAATCAAATAAAATGAGGTATATTACGAACCCAGGAAAGGGTCTTCTCTGATTTATAATATCGGTAGGGTGATGAGAGTATAGACAATACTTAGTATCGATGGTATATAAATGAATAAGTTGGTTTGTGTTTCAAATAGCTATGTTGATTATTATAATTATGTGTGATAGCATACCGTGGGTTTACTAATTTTAATATTATATTTTCAATTTTTCTATGGAATTATTTTATATTTCCTTTTCAAGTCCATCATTTGCATGTTAGAAGTAAATATGTTGTTTTTTAGGTTTTTTTTTTTTTTTTTATCTAGTAGTATTATTTTGTACAAATTAAATGTTGATAAATTGACATCTATGATCACTATTTTGAAAAAGATTGGAGTGTATGAAAATTAAGTCTTTGTATTGTATTTTATTAAATATGACTGGATTTATCATTATTCCAGTGCAAATTATTGATTGTTGTTAAATATATTAAATATGACTACTTATTTATTGTGATTGTGATGAAAATGATATTTATGGTTTTATAAACCAAGGATGATTGAGTGAAGATTGAATTAAATATTATGTTATATGTCGATAACTTGAAATTTGTTAGTATAGGAGAGGTTTGGCCAATTTTTTTTTTTATATATATAAAAGTAGTCTTTATGTATATTAAATATATATATTTCTCACATTACATTGCAAATAAACCTCTTTTCAATAGTATTCTATTTTTATAATACAATTTAATGACTCAAAATGTATAATTATTATATAATGTAACCTGTTTTTTCATTATAATATATTTTTCTAGCTATATTATCCAAATATGAATAAACTAATATATCAAACAAATCTATTTTATTATTGTATATTAATATATCCTAATATATTGTTTCATATATAAATATATTATTAATTTATTTTTTTCTAGCTATATTATCTAAATATAAATGAACTAATATATCAAACAAATATATATTTAGATTGTATATTAATATATCCCAATATATTGTTTCATATATAAATATATTATTAATTTATTTTTTTCTATCAATATTATATTTTAACATGCTATATTAATATATTATTGAAGTGCTGAAAAGTGTTTTGTACTGTTTTAAATAGAAAAAAATAAATAGTAAAGCATTTTTTCTATTTAAAACCTATGCTTTTCCTTGACTAAAAAATAAATTTGTTGACTGATGTTTTTGTAATGCAATAATACATGAGTAGGTGAAGTCAATAAAGTGGTAGTCTTCGATAGTGGTGCTTTGTAACAAATAAACAAGGCTAAGTTGTGAACGTGGGGGCACCTCGGATTTCTGCTTTGGGTTGCCAGCTCATTGAAGGTCAAACTTGTTTCTCTGCCTGCTTTTCGTATGGGTTAACTTACACTTACCTAGCTGGATCATTTATGGTTCTGCTTGTGTCTCACGTTAATTTTATCTGGGTTTAGCAGGCTCTAAATCTAGGAAGCTCAGGACCTATCGAGAGCCGACGGACAAGCCACCACTTCCAAGTTTGGATTTCCTTATTGTTTAAACCGTGCTCTGGGCTTTGCTAAACTGTATATGTGGAGTACAAAAAGATTTAATTGTTGTTATTATAACCAGAAAAACCATGGGAAGTTTCCAACAATGAATGTCTTCTAGAAGGCTAGGAATATTCCAAAAATGTTTTTTTTCGAGCGAACGTTTATGCATGCCAGTCCCATTTATAAAATGTAATAAAATTGAAACAAGAAATACTCAGGCCCTTTGGGAACTGGAATATACTAGGAAGCAAGCTTTGGGCAAGTTGTCTGTTATTCATTTTCACGTTTCTACACCGACAGGCAGTACTAGATTGATGTACATGATCATTTAATCATCAACGTGACATGTGTTATTCCATGGTGAGATCTCATGCTATGATCTCCAGTCTCACAGCAGGTGATTTTTATATATATAACGAAACCCTACTACTGAGCATTACTTCACAATTAACTCTCTTTTTTTCCTTTTGGTTTCTAATTATTATCAGAAACAGAGCAATGGAGTGCAGAAAAGGATCCTCAACTGATATGCTCCTCATGTCATGCTAGTTGGTTCATGTCAGCTACGCATTTTTACCTTTTCTCATTCCTTTTCTCTTCTTGCTCAAGCATCTCCTCAAGCAACTTATCATCCAAGCATTCGAACTCAAAAACTTCTTGCTGCATTGATGATGAAGAGGAAGAAGAGCCTGGATAACCTGAAGAGGAAAAAGGAGTAGAACTTCTGGAAGCAACGCTAGAATTACCGGCCATGTTCGGGTACTCATTAGGAAAATTGAGAACGGCTAAGTGCCCTCTCATTGCATAAGCTGCTCTGTCATAGGCTCTTGCTGCCTCCTCTGCCGTGTTAAAAGTCCCCAGCCACACCCTCGCCCCATGCCTGGCTGAATCACGTATCTCTGCAGCGAATTTTCCCCATGGCCTCCTCCTGACACCTCTGTACTTGACCTCTCCTCCTACATCCTTGCTCTTTGTTTTGTCCTCGTCCATGTTGTTGGTTTTATTTTTGTTTTGTTTTCGGTTTCTGTCTGTTTTTTTGCATGGCTAATGTTTACCTAGATATGGCTTTTATGGTGCCACATGCCAGGTTTGGCAGGATTCGAAGGTCAACAACATTTGTCCACGTGGATAAAATCTCGTGGTTCATACTTGTTCACACGTGTATACCAGGGAAAGTTCTACTCGAAGGGTTCTGGTCCAATGTACCTGGATGGTCAAGGTGATGGCTTTGGAGTTCATAACAATCCTTTTCAGTGTTCTTTTAACTTTGTTGTGCTTGTTTGCAAATTGTTAATTATGAAAAAATAATAATAATAATAGAAATCGAAAGGGAATTCTAATACGTTGATGTCACAGGTTACGTATGACCGACAAGATTACTTGCATCGTCATTCTTTTTCTATTATTTTATTCTCTTTTTCGAGCTTTGATTCCATTGTTGATCCTGAATGTCAAATACATGTTACTGCATTTTCTAGAAGAAGTCTTATATTTCTATCAGCAAAAACGAATAGAAATTCAACCTTGAATTTTAACTAACTCACCAGTTAATTGAATTAAAATTCATCTAGTTTAACATAAATTTTTTTACAGAAATCTTATCAAATCAGTTCAGTCAAATCTCTTGTACAAAACAAAACCATTATGGCCAAAGGTATTCCATTTGTTGTTCAATATTTCAGCTTGAATTATTATTTATTTATAATAATAGGAAATAATCAAAATTGTCAACTGGAATTGTAAGGGTTAAAAGGCTTGAGATTCTCTTATATACACACACACACACACACACACACACACACACACTAGCCAATGCCCCCAGCCTCGTCGTAGGCGGTATCATATTTTTTTTAATGTAAAAAATATTTATTATATATGTTTTTTGTTATAATATAAATTTAATCAAAATAATAAATTTGTGCAACATTCCTGTGAAGTGCAAGTTTTCTATAAAATATATGAATTTTAAATCGATATAAATTTATCTATTTAGTAGGTTTTAACAAAATAACCAGCATAAAATTATCATAATCATTAAAAAAACAAGAATATTTAGATATTTGAATTATTGAATTCATTGCATTAAAATTAATTCCTTTTATAATTCAATTTAAATCACATATAAAAAATATAAATTATGAAAAAACCTGCAATAATCAAATAACAAATAAGTAGTTAATTTTCTATCCACAAAAAGACGAAAACATAAATTGAAAATCCATCCGTATGTTTCCGTCATTTTCATTATTATAACAGTTTAAATTATTACCAACATTATTGCCTAAACAATTAAAATAATTTAATTACCCTGAAAATAAAAACAAAATCAAAATATTTTAACAATAAAAAAATAATCACTAAAATTATCATTATTATTGTGCAAACAATAAAATCATAAAATTATTTGATCCGAAAAACAGATAAAATAACATAAACATAAAAAAAAAAAAAGAATAAAGGGAAAAAAAGTAGCAATGTTAATTTTAAAATTATCACCAACATAAATTAAAATTTCAGAAAAAAACCAAATAAAAATAAAACAAAAAAAAAATGATTCGAAAAAAAAATCTAAAAGCATAAATAAATAAATACAGATAGAAAACAAACATTGTCCAAACATTGTATCTTTTAATGGTTTTTAATGTTTTTAAATCATTTTCATGTACTAATGTTAAAAATATTTTTTTAAAAAAATTATCATTTTAATATATTTCTAAACAAAAATTTTTTTGTTAAAAAAAATCAATCACATTTCGAAGCAAAATAAAAATTATTTAAAGCAAAATAGAAAACTACTGAGAGTGAGAGTCGAACCCACGACCTTTCCTTAATCTCGCGCGCCTTGGATCAACTTTGCTACCTCAACATCTCATTCATAGTTCATGACAATATATATTAATAATAAGTTTTATTATGGATTCGCACAGTAAAACCAAGCAAAACTGTCGAGAGTGGGATTTGAACCTACAACCTATTCTTAATCTCGCGCGCCTCGGATCAACTCGGTTATCTTAACATCTTGTTCATAGTTCACGACAATATATATTAATAGTAAGTTTTACTGTGGATTCGCACAGTAAAACCAAGCAAAACCGTTGAGAGTGGGATTCAAACCCTTGGCCTTTCCTTAATGTCGTGTGTCTTGGATTATCTCGACTACCTCAACATCTTGTTCATTGTTCAAGATAATATATATTAATAGTAAGTTTTGTTGTGGATTCGCACAGTAAAACCAAGCAAAAACGTTGAGAGTGGGATTCAAAACCACGGCCTTTCCTTAATGTCGTGCGTCTTGGATCAACTCGACTACCTTAATATCTTGTTCATTATTCATAACAATATATATTAATAGTAAGTTTTATTGTGGATTCACACAATAAAACCAGGACGCTTTATATATATATATATATATATATATATATATATATATATATATATATATATATATTCTTGAATTGTAAGGTGAATGCCAAAATTGCTCCCTTTTTTCCCTCCTCTGAACAACCTCTCTAATATATATGTTTGACAGCACAACGCAAAAACCCTTCACCCCACCCATTAATCCTATATTCAGTTATCGATCTAATATTTCTAAAATCCAAATAATTATGAATCTAGATTTATATAATTTAAGATTCATTGTTTTGTTTGATTTTTCCCCTCATCACTGAGGTTTTCTTGTTTTTACTTTTTATTTATGTATATAATGCTGTTCAAGAATCCATGATGAATCAGATAACAAATTTATAATTATCTCTCAAGAGAGATATGATCGCAATCATAACTTTTTTCTAATTAATGAGACCTGGTTAAGTGAGTTATTAACTTGTTGAGAACTAACAGAGCAAATGGCCTTTGAGAACTTTACAAACGAGATACCGGTTTCAAACTATATAATGATTTATGAAGGCAGTACACCAGGTTATCCTCCTCTTGTCACCGAAGCCCTGGCAACAGGGACATATATTTCTTCAGCCAAATCGTTGTAAAGAAAGGTATTATGGATATTCATCTGGTGAATGGATCCAACCACTAGCGACAACTAAGACGTCCATCATGAAAATTATCACACGCACACACACACACGTATAATATAATCTTTACATGAATATGAAAATTTTATTTATATAATATATAACATTAGTCTAGGCAATTATCATGATATTTTGTTTCTAACATGTTATTTTGTTTACTGTAGGAGGGAGGCTTCCACCTAAACCACACAATTTTTCTAGAGTTATACTGACCATAATATTAAATAAGTGTACATAATTAAATCCACACTGCACGTTCAGAAGTGAAAAAAAAAAAGGAGTCAAAACCGTGTGGTCGAAGGATTTTCGATTTGACTCCTGATAGTGCAAGAATTGGAATGTTGCTTGCTAATGCCAAGAAGTTTTGACCCACTAAGCTAAAGCAATAGCTAAAACTCTATAGTGGTAATAATTACTTGTTTAACACTTTGTTTTCAAAAGTATTTTTAAAAAAATAATATTATTTTAATATATTTTTAAATAAAAAAAAATAGTTTTTACATATCTTCCCGAACACTGTCTATAAAAAAGCATCTCACTAGATTTGAAAATATTCATTCGTGCACGAGGTAATATATCATGGCCCTGCAGCCGGGTTCATCATATTTGCCCATCTAACAACATTTATTCTGTCCATTATATGGAACCGAATCAATTAACAAGTCAAAATGATTCTGTGCAGAACGAATTCGCAAATGCTCCCTTTACAATATGTAGAGGCTAAAATGGAAGGAACTTCATATCACTTTTGCTGAACTTAAAAGCATTTTTCAAAGAACGGTTAGAATTATTTTTAAAAATATTTTTTCTATTTAAATGCATGAAAATGTCTAAAAATATCAAAATAAATTAATCTATATAAAAAATAAAACTATTTTTTTAAATAATTTTTGTTTTTTTAAATATAGTGACAAACATTTCAAACTGGATTTACAATTGTTTCTGGATTCACATGATTCTCGGACAGCATAATGACTCTGACTTTCCAAGCTGCCGCTAGTTTATGGAGTTAGGTATTGACACTCTCATCGAATACAGACAGAGACAGTCCTATCAAGGGATTCCAACAAATTACTGATTGTAAGAACCAAATTTAACAGGTTCAGTGGATGCAGGTATCGCTGTCAAAGCACATTATCTCGTGGAGATGAGTTCATCGGATGTAGAAATTACTTGAGAAGTGTACATTATAAGTTTTCAGATAGCATCGGGTTTGGTCCAGAAAATATCTTGATAAAATCTATCAAAAGTAGGCAGTAGGTGGGTAGTCGTCAAAATTTCAATAAGTTTAATTCGTGATTTAAAATTTTTATTTATTAGGTTTGATTCTAATTAAATTTAGTGGGTCTGAACTCAAATTATAAATTTTACTTTAATATTTTTCAGGATAAAGATATTTTTATATTAATTTTCCTAAAATATCTTTAAGTTAAAGGATATTTAAGATAAATTAATACTTGATTTGTCTATAAATAGATCATCACAAAAAAGAAGGGTGAGAAAACAAAAAAAAAAAACAAGCAGAGACTAAGACCAAACACAAATGCTTGAGAAGTTTTCTCAAAAGGATTCAAGATTAATAAATGAATTAAAGTCCTAATGTTCATCAAACCAAGGCAAGAAAACAAATTATTAAAGTTTTTTCCTTCACCAAATCAAATCAAGTTATATATATACACTACCCATTGCCTTGCGCTTCGTATTTTTCAACGCTAGCGGCACCATATTTTTTTCAACATAAAAATATTAAATATGTAATATTTTTTATTATAATATAAATTTCAGTGAAATAATAAATTTATGCTGAATTCTTGTTAAGATAAAAAAAACAAATCAGTTTCACAAAATAACATTAAAAAAATAATCACTAAAACTATCATTATTATGACGCAAACAATAAAATTATCTAATCTGAATAAAAGATAAAAATAGCAAAGAAAACAAAAAAATATAACAAAGGGAAAAAAAGGAGCAATATTAATTTAAAAATGTTCACCAACATAAATTAAAATTTTAGGACTAAACCAAATAAAAATAAATTCCTAATAAAAATAAAATGACAAAATTAAAAAAAAAAAAAACTAAAACTATAGATACATAAATACAGATAAAATATAAACATTATCCAAGGGTGATAGGAAAAAACAAAAAAATTAATAGCAAATAAAAAATTCAAATAATAAGGACCAAAATGAAAAATATAATATATAATTAATTCCAATCAAACAAAAAAATTAAAACAAACAAAACATTAGGACCGAAATAAATAGATATATTTAAAAAAAATGCATTGTAATTTCGTTAAAAAAATTAAAAGAATAGGGATTGAAATGAAAAGTAGCATACATGACTAATTTCAATTGGAAGACACAATCAAAATAAATTGAAACAAACCATATAAATAATTTCAATTAAAGAATAAAATTGAAATAAATAAAACCTTGGAACCAAAATCAATAAAGACATTTTAAAAAGATTGTAATGTTTTTATAAAATTAAAAGAATAAGGACCGAAATGAAAGGTAGAATATATGATAAATTTCAATTGGAGGACCCAATCAGAAGTATTTAAAACCTGTATAATGAAATAATTAAAATAACCAAAAGCAAACTAAAAATTTAACGAATAAGGACTAAAATGAAATTCAACATATATAATCAGTTTCAATTGAAGGGTACAGTGGCAACAAATAAAAAATTATGTTAAAAAAACAATAATACACACGAAATCAGAAGCTCAGGGACCAAAATAACATTTCCCAAACATCAAGGACCAACATGTATTTCTGGGCAACAAGAGAGAGAAACATAAAGAAAAACTGAAACCCGTCCATCGGAGCTTTATTAGACATGTAAGATCACACGCGCCTTACTAGGAGAAAGAAGACATTCAAGTGCACCACATTCAAGTGCACCATAAGAGACTGCGGAAGCAGATTTCTTACCAATGTAATGAGGCGAACACGTTGCCTAAATGGTGCATGCGCCGAATACACTGCAGGCTCGTCATACGGGCATGTCTGCAGTATTTTTGAAAAGAAATATTAAAATAATGCATAATTATTCAAACATCACTAGACCCACCCGAAAAAAAAAACCATTATGAAAAATACAACAATACCCTTGGGTCTAACGTCATTTTTTTGTTGTTTTTGAGGACTAATTTCATAGTTATATTATACAACAAATTTGGAAATACCATCTATGTCTCCTAGAAATTGCAAAACTACCCCCAGGAGTAGTTGCCTTATTTTTCATTTAGGGGGTGTTATTTTAGTCATTTTACTGTGCAATAGATCTAAAAAATATCATTTGTGTCCCTTGAAAAATTCTAAAATATCTCGGTCCAGGAGTTAAAAATTTTCAAACCTGAAGGTAAAATGATAATTTTACTTTTTGAATTCACAGTAATCTGAGTATATGTGAACCGTGAAAGGGTGAACAGGAAAAGCAAGTTGTGTTATATATATATAAGTGCTTGTTTGGTTGGCGGCCAAACCGACGTTTTAGCCAAAATTCATTTTTTTTCCATTTTAAATTAATATATTTTGGTGTGCTGATATCAAAAATGATTTTTAAAAAATAAAAAAAATATCATTTTGATACATTTCAGCACGAAAAACACTTTAAAAAACTACCACAACCGCAATCCCAAACAAGCTATAAGAGTGAGAGAGGGAGGGAGGGAGGAATTCAAATGTTCAGATTTCCATATACCTTTGTGCCATATGTG
The DNA here is from genome assembly GCA_015731905.1 of Salix dunnii. Classification (NCBI taxonomy): domain Eukaryota; kingdom Viridiplantae; phylum Streptophyta; class Magnoliopsida; order Malpighiales; family Salicaceae; genus Salix; species Salix dunnii. Next base: position 3,026,938 of record CM027668.1, on the reverse strand, counting down.
AAACTTAGCAAACACCAATGGAGCCCATTAACCGTTCGGCATGCACTTATGTTTCCAAACCAAAGCCTTAAAAGAACATGGGCTAATGAAAAGTATCTATTTGGGTTTTAAACATCTCGATCTGCTTTTCTGAGTCTCTCGGAGTCCTTGCGATTCTGGCTGTCGTGTACGAAAACTTTCCATGACCACGTACCGACAATAATCTTGATTTTTTGCTTGTGCTTTTAATTACTCCCTACCGGTAAGGAAAAAGTGATACCTCACCTCAGTACCATAAAACTAGGGAGCATCGGCATTAATTCAAACAATTATAAGATGCCAAAGAATGTAAATAGTAACCAGTCAGAGTCTTACAGATCAATGATTATGTATTTAATTTGTAGTATCTGTGAGTTGAAAGAAGACGGTGTTTCAAGTTCACTAACAAGAATTAATAGCTACGAATCACAAATGCAAGAAATGGAGGCACTCAATCAAACAAAGAATGTGACCCCTGAATAATGAATTGCAGTGACAGTGCTCACACTGCATACTTATTTGATCCCTCCAAAAATAAACACGCTAACTTGCTATCAATGTTATTGCTTCGGGTTGTAGCTAGTCTCAGATTGCAACTTTGTTCTGCGTTAAACATTAACGGGACCTGAGGTTTCGAGCGAGGTAAACAGTGTACAAATCGGCAGCAACCAAACATGCACCTTTTCTCTGTTGCTCCAGCAGTTCTTCGAAATAATTAAGTGAGGCAAAACCCCAAAATCAAGCCACTGTAAAGCATCTTCAGATGAATAATCAGCAGCTTGCTTAACCCATACCCAACAGATAACAAACACCACAAAGCCTAGAAATTTCCCGCTCCAGAAAACCCAACAGATGAAACCCAAAAATTCCAGCAATATAGCCAGTCCAGAAAACCCAACAGTTGGACGAAATAGAAAACCCCGAACACCAACAGAAAACCCAAGCACCAACAGAAAACCCAGCTTCGACACTAATGGAATTTAGCTCAACTCCAGCTCTGGCAATGCAAATCGTTGTTTACCAAGACAACTCCTCACTCTTGAAGGGCGTTGTACAAAACTAACTATTCACTATGGTCACAACTCATGGAAATGAGACTCGGAGCTCATAACAAAATCGGATACCTTACTGGAGATATAGTAAAACCTAAACTTGGAGACCTGAGATTGGAAGTATGGATTATCGAGAACCATTGTGTGAAGAGTTGGCTCATCGACTCAATGAATCCAGCATTGATGTAGCGATTCATATGCCTTCCCACGACTAAAGAGATTTAAGAGGTTGTGGCTCAGACCTTTTACAGCGGCGCTGATGAGACTTGCATTTTTTAACTGAATCAGAGGTCCTTCATTACTAAACAGAGTGGTCGTTCGCTACCCACATAGTACAATGAGCTGGTGTCAATCTTTTAAGATATTGACTGCCAGAATCGTTGACAACGTGCTCCACCTTCACTCGGCTATAACAAGGCTTTAGGTACATATTTTTATTAGTGGACTTGACCCCGTCTTCGATCATATTCATGGCGAGATTTTAAGCAAAGATCCAAAGGTGGATCTGGAAAGAGCATACGCTTGCGTCCAACGAGAGTTCCAACAGAAACAGACCATGGCCAGCAAAGGTTCTCCACTAGTTTCCGAGAGCATGGTGATGTTTACAAGAACCACTGATCGGTGGGCGGCACAAAAATGATAGAAAAATGGTGAATCCAGGTTATAAGAAAACTAGTAGATTGTTATGTACTCATTGTGGCAAACTAGGTTACTCGAAACAAAGATGTTATAAAATTATTGGCTACTGTAATTGGTGAGATATTAAGAAAAAACCTTGGAAAAATATTGAAAAAAATCTGGTGAATTGTATGAAAGTAGAACAGGGACAACTGATGACAAACATTGTTCATCCAGTTATAATTAGTAAAACTTTTGTACTCTCTATTACTGCTAAGAATAGCTATTGGATTATTGATATAAGTGCATTTGATCATATGACTAGAGACTCTAGTAATTTAAATTTCTCTAAATCTTCCTCTCAGTTAGTTATTTACACCGTTAACAGTAGCACTTCTTTGATTACTGGAAATGGTCTATAACCTTGACCGAATCTCATCTTAGATACAGTTCTTGTTGTTTCATCTCTTGAGTACAACCTCCTTTCAATTAGCCAAATTACTTCTACTCTTGTATGTACTGTAATTTTTTTGTCATTGTTTTGAGTTTTTTAGGACATTCTATCTTGGAAGATTCTTGGTTATGGTGTTAGACAGGGCAATCTTAATTATCTGGAGTTAATCGAGAAAGAGAGGGTCAAAACTTAGTTAGGTGCATCAGACAATTAGTAAAGACAAAGCTCAAGAACTCGTATGGCTATGGAACCAAAGGCTAGGTCATCTTGCATTTGGGTACCTTAAGAAAATATAACAACATTTTTTTTTTCAGATTTCAACAATTTATATTTTAAATGTTAAATTTACGAACTGGTCAAAAGCCATCATATCCCTTATTGATATAGTTTGAATAAAAATTTAGAACCTTTCACAATTATTCACTCAAATGTTTATGGTCCTGTAAAAATTTAGTCGTTTTCTAATACTCATTATTTTGTTATGTTTATTGATAAGTATACTCGGATGGCTTGGATCTCTCTCTTTTAGAATAAGAGTGAAGTAGGTATAATTTTTTAGGAATTTTACAAAATGGTGATAACTCAATACCAGTGATTGATTCATACACTGCAATATGAAAATTATAAGGAATTTATGGATCAAGTTTTAGGTATATTCTTGGGTCACTAAAGAATTCGACACCAAATCATGCACCTATACTACACAACAAAATGGATTGCCAAAACGAAAGAACATATATATTATGGAAGTTGTTTGGGCCTCCCTATTTGGCATGAATATGCCTAAGTTCTATTAGGGTGAGGTAATGAAGTAGGCTGCATATTTAATCAATTGCACACCATCAAGTGTGCTCAATTTTCAAACTCCCCACTAAAAAATGGAATCTCTACTCTTTATTTCTCATCTACCAAATCTTTTACCCAGAGTGTTTGGATGTACTATCTATGTTTACATACCTAAAGTTCTGTTAAGAAAGCTTAATCCTTGCGCAAAATAATGTGTTTTTATCGGCTACTCAAAATTTCAGAAAGGGGTATCAGTGTTATGATCCCTTAAACCTGAAGTTACATGTGAACCTGGATATCTCTTTTCACAAGTTGGAACCGTACTATTCAGGGAGAGTTTCTGAGACGTCTCTTTAAGAGGCAAAAAACAATGAAGAGAATGACAAAGATTTATTTGAATTGGAGGAAAATAAAATTTTCTCTGAGGAAATAGGACAAAAATATATGGCCCTACATGAAAGTTTCTTGGAGGAAACAAAACAAAAAGATATGGCCCTACTTGATGGTACTAATTTAGAATTTTGTATAAACCAAAGTTTCCTCAGTAATAACCCCCAGTCTTTAAAGTTGCCCATGTCTACACCATTAACTAAAGAGTTAACTCAAAGTGTTCTTGCTCAGGTAAATCCAAACCTTATTCTTGACAAAACTAATGAAATTTCTATCTTTATAGAGAATACAAAAAATAAATACCCATATAGGTTGAATAGAAGAGTCTCGAGGAAACAATATGAACCTGTCCTAAAACCAAGACTAAATACTCAATCATTAATTATATGTCTCCCTATATATTGTTATAATCGTATGCATTTTTAGTTAATCAATTATCTACTATATCTATTCCTAATAATATAAGGGATGCATTAGCAGGTCCAAAATGAATTAAGGTGATGAACGAAGATATAGACGTGCCATAGAAAAATAACACTTGGGAGCTGTGTACACTACCCAAAAGGAAAAAGACAATTGATTGCAGATGAGTGCTCACAGTAAAACTCAAGGCGGATGATAGTATTGACATGTATAAAGCAAGGTTGGTTGCGAAGGGATATATATAAAAGAATAGAGTAGATTATCAAAAGACCTTTGCTCTGGGCAAAAATCAACACTATATGTATCCTCATATCTCTAGTGGTGAATCAAGACTAGGCCTTGCAATAATTTGATGTCAAGAATGTTTTTCTCAATTAAGACCTTGAAAAAGAAGTATACATCGAGTTACCACCTAGAGCTAAACATAAATCCTAGTATAAAACTGAAGTTTGCAAATTAAAGAAGACAATATACGGTCTAAAACAGTCAACCCAGGCTTGGTTCGAAAGATTCTCTTCCACGTGAGGGAATTTGGCTATATGTAGAGCAACTCGTATCTCACCTTGTTTATAAAACATAGAGAATGAAAGATTACAATAATAATTGTGCATGTAGATTAAATGGTCTTAACAGGAGATGATCTAAAAGAAAAAAAAGTACTATAATATTTTCTGGCGTCCAAATTTGAAATGAAAAATCTCAGAAAACTTAAGTATTTTTTTAGAAATCGAGGTCTTAAGATAAAAAATTGGGATATGTCTATCACAACAAAAAAATATGTTAGATTTATTAATATAAATTGAAATGCTGACATGCAAACTTGTTAACACACCTATGGAAATGAATCACAAGCTTGTAGAATTGGAAAATCAAATGCCAACTAACAAAGGATATTATTAAGGCTAGTTGGAAAACTGATATATTTATTACATATAAGGCCAAACATAGCCTATGCAGTGAGTGTGGTGAATCTTGAGATACTTAAAGAGTGCACCAGGAAGAGGAATACTGTTTTTAAAAAATGAGATCCATGAGATTAAAGGATATACAAACTTAGACTGGGTAGGAAATCAGATTGATAGAAGATCAACATCATGTTACTTTATTTTTTTAGAAGGTAACCTTGTAACTTGGAGAAGTAAGAAGCAAAAAGTGATCGCTAGATTAAGTGCATAAGTAAAATAACGAGGTATGACTTATAGTGTGTGTGAATTATTATAGATTAAACAGGTGTTACATGATTTGGAGATTGATTATGGGACATCCATGGGTCTACACTATGATAATAAGGTAGCTATCATAATTTCATACAATCTTGTGCAACATGATTGTACTAAATACGTTGAAGTCGACTGATACTTTATTAAAAAAAATCTTGATCTAAAAATTATACAATTATTGTTTGTTCGGTCTAAATATCAGCTTGCCGATATATTCACAAAGGTAGTCTTAAGAAAGATATTTTGTGACGCAATTAGCAAGTTGAGCATGATAAATATCTATGCTCCAAAGGGGGGTGTTGAAATATAGTTGTTTATAATATAGCTGTTTATTACTATAATAAGGAAAATATTTCTGGGTATTTAAAGTATATTGTATTTTAGCTAAAATTATATTGTAATTATCTCCTATATAAACCCCCTCTACTATGACAGAAAATTGACTGGATATACTAAAATTAATGGTATTTTGAATGCTTACAACCTTCTTATACGATATAGTGGATTTAAATCTAGTCCAATTGTAACTTAATAAAACTTGTGTGTATGAGGATAATCACATTTTCCAATATAAAAGACCTAAATTAATCGGTAGATGGATGTATTTTCTATGTTATTATAAGTTTGAACATTTTGAAAACAATATGAGACACTTTTTATGAGTACGCTAATCTTAATATATATTTAATATTTGATTAAACGTAATCTAATCTTGATATATGAAATTTGATTATTACGAATATAGTATGCAATTGATAAAGATAAATATAGTAATAATAAACGAATTGGATTAGAGTTGAAAGCTGTTAGACCCATTAGTAAACTTCTCGAGCTAGGTCAAAGAAAGAAATTAAGTACAGTAGACTTCAAATAAAAGAATCAAATTCAAATCTCCTCAATTTGTCAACTTTTGACCTTCATGCATAATTCAAGCATTGCGTGGACGGCTTCTATGTAAGCGCACGTGTAATCACATGCACTCCCATCCTTCTATGGTTTACTGGTATACTGCAGAGAACTTGCTGAAGTGAAAGGAGGAGAAACACTGGCAGTGCTATCGCTAGCTTGTATAAAAATATTTGGCTTGCAGTCACGTGATACAGACCCTGCAATGTAAGCACCCACGTGACATGATCCCCATTTCTTGTCCATGATGGTAAACAAATGACATTGTTTCTTTGGGTCACCGAATTAGAAACACCATTTTCAAGTCACGAGTAGATGAATGCAGTGTTGGTCAATTTTAGAAGAGGAACAGAGCACATGAAAAGTCCACTGACACATGTAACTCCGTAGCTCTCTCTGTTCATGATAAAAAAAACTGACAAATTCGTAGAACCTCACGTCGGAAACACTTTAAAAATATGCAGGATTTTTATTTATTTATTTACTTCTAATTTGATTATTTCTCGTTTTGTTTTTTCAATCTAAAACATACGTTGTTATTTTTAAAATCTTGGTTATACCGCAATGATAAATGGAGCTTTATATCGATTCCTTTTATTAACACACACACAACCAGGCCTATTTTAATCTCTCTCTCTCTCGGTCTTAGAGCCAGACTTGCATCATCGTGAATTCCAAGCAACAGGCTTGCATACCAAGGTTTTTCGGCTTCTAGACTTGTAGTCATGGTGGATGGAATCAGTCTAGAAAATTTGGGAAAGAGCTCCTTTAATTTCAACTAGATGGTATGGACAAGGTCTTATCAACCCCACACCTGCTTGGTAACATTTTTTCTTGAGCAGATTTTAGACTTTCATCGTGGGTTTTCCATAGAAACGTTAGGAGTGATAGCTGTAAGAATAAAAGGTGAGGAAAATTCGAAAAAGGAGTTGAGATTTCTTCAGCAGGGGCTACAAACTTTGACTATAGAATTCACACTTTTTGAAAGTGGAGACCGATTATTTTTTTCACTGGCCTCTTACTTGTCAACACGCAAGCATGGAAATGTCGGTCCTGCTTTTATTAGTATTATATATCAAAGGATTTCTTGCACACAGCGATTTGACTTCTCTAGCTTGAATTGCTAGTGATATCAGCCTTTCCAAATTGTTGACAAAAAGGTTTTTCTTTCGGACCCATTTGAAAATAATATGATACCCTAGGATTCGAATTAGATTGGAGGGAAGAATATAAAGGCTAATATTTGGGTCCCAGTGAAGTAAATGCAATGTAATCCATGTTTGGAGGTTGCAATTGTCAAGGGAAGGTCAACAATAGTGTTCGTGGTAGTGGCTTGCATGTGGGTTTTCTATGCTTTTGCTTTTGCTTTAAGATGATTGATGATGTATGAGTGTATGAAAAGTCCAAGTCTCCTTGAATGATTACCATTCACGAAAGGGGGGAAATAATAATCAGCAGAAGCGGAAGAATTAAAGCTCATGAATTGAGTTACTCATTTATTTGTCATTCATTTAAATAGTGTTGGTGTGATTAGATTTTGAGTTGATATAATTAACCAAATTCACTCGATAACTCATCAAGATAGGCATGATGAGAAATTCTACCAAAAGAAAAAAGAACTGAAACAAGTGATCATCTTGTTTCTATACAGGAATTAATTGCAAAATTGATGTTCATAAATAATAAAAGTTTAGACTAACTAAGATTTATTTGTTTATTTAGACCCATAAAAATACTCTTTTCAGGATGAGGTTTTCTCACTTTTTTTTTTTTTTGCATAATTCACAATAAATAATTAATCCACAATGATCCATGACCTAACGATCATCGTCAGCCATATTAATTACTAGTAACAGCTTCCTATAACGATGGCATCGTGCCATTTTATAGCACGTATTAAATTAAATTGTCTCCTAAATCTTGAAAGGATGAACATTCGCTCGGTTGACGACAAGAAGATAATATTAAAATGAAATGAAATCAGTTGATAAAAAGAAATGAAAATAATGATAGATAACCATCCCATATCCTTAATTCTTTTATATATTTTTCAAAATTCAAATCACAGATTTTTTTTTCTTTTCCTTTGATATACGAGTATTAAAAATAATTTTATTCTAATATATATGCAAAAAATAATTTAAAAAATAAATTTAAACACGCTACAACAAACCCAGACATCAAGCAACCATGATTCGGACACTAAATAAAAGAAATTACTAGTGACATTGGACAAGTGAAAACAAAGTTTTAGTTGCATGACGATCTTGAACAGATTCAGATGTTGCCGTATGGTGCGGTGTATATTCAATTTCAGCTGCAAGTTCAGACTTCAAATCAGCTATGGGCAAGTCTCATCACAAGAAAACAATGTGCCAATAATGTTATCAGTCGAGGGTCCCCTGCTAGTTTTACCAGGAAGAACTTGTACAGTCTATCTTAATATGGTGGGTAGCCGCCCAGCCTATGCAATCTCAACTCTCATCTTATAATATAATATTATATTTATTAATTAGCCTTCCATAGTACAGCGTGGTTACTAAAAACCAGTACTGCAATAATCGAGACACACTCCGATGGGAACCAGAGAGAAATTCAACAACTACGAATGCTTAGCTCAGACTTTCTGTCTTGAAATAAGAATTAAGTTCTGTAATTTCAGGCAAAATTTCAAGACTTTCATGTCCCGTATAGCACCTCCCCTCATTTATACCACCTTGATTTTCTCTCTCTTGTCTCTCTTCTCCACGTATTTGCATCTTTCCTGAGACCACACATATTAATGTCCCTTCTCATATCTTTCTTTGTCAACAGTAACATGCTGGCCTTCTCTTCCTTAGTTTTCCTCGGTTTGAATTTTCTTTGGGCTTCGAGTTCATAAATTAAGGCTGGTTCAATCTTGCTCTTATACGATAACTAATTTGCATGTTGTTTTGGATTATATTCAAGATCTGAACGACCCAGTTGGTTTGCCATTTCTGCTGAGCACATTCATTTCATGGATCTTGTAATTAGCAGACGCTATGGCGCTCAGTCTCCACCAATGACAAGTCCAGTTGATAGCTCGTCAATATTCGGACCTCGTACTCAATCTTCAGATACAAGTTTCCCAGTTATAGCCATTGCCATAATAGGAATTTTGGCCACAGCTTTCTTGCTAGTAAGCTACTACATCTTTGTCATTAAATGCTGTCTGACTTGGCACCGCATCGATCTTCTAAGGCGATTCTCCCTGTCAAGAAATAGAAATCACGAAGACCCTTTGATGGCTTATTCTCCTGCCGCCATAGAGTCTCGTGGACTTGACGAGTCTGTGATAAGGTCAATCCCAGTTTTTAAGTTCAAGAAAGAAGGCAACAACGTTGGAAACTTTGGAGAGAGAAGCTTCACTGAATGTGCAGTTTGCTTGAACGAGTTTCAAGAAGCTGAGAAGCTAAGAAGGATACCAAATTGTAGCCATGCTTTTCATATTGACTGCATTGATGTTTGGCTTCAAAGCAATGCTAATTGCCCACTTTGTAGAACAAGCATTTCGAGCACCACAAGATTCCCAATTGATCATATTATTGCTCCAAGCTCTACACCCCAAGATGCAAATCCTTACAGTGAGAGTGTCATGGGTGGAGATGAAGATTATGTTGTCATTGAGTTAAGCAATCATAACTCTACAGATCAAACATTGCTTGCAGCACAGGAAAGATTGAATTCAGGAGAGTTATCAGTTCGGTCAATTAGTCCTTCGCCAAGGAAGACAGAGCAGAGAGTTGGACACAAGAAAGCAAGGAATCTTAGTAAGGTCACCAGCATGGGAGATGAATGTATAGATACAAGAGGCAAAGATAATCAATTCGGATTGATTCAACCCATCAGGAGGTCCTTTTCAATGGACTCTTCTGCAGATCGGCAGCTTTATTTATCAGTTCAAGAGATAGTGCAGCAGAGCAGGCAAGTTACTGAGGTCAGCCCTGTTGAAGATTGTAGTGGCAGAGCCAGAAGAGCTTTCTTTTCTTTTGGTCATGGTAGAGGATCCAGGAGTTCAGTCTTACCTGTTTATTTGGAGCCGTAAAGCCAAAATATTTTCCATTTATTATTTTTCCTCGTAATGGTTTATTTTTGTTTCATTATAAAAGTATAGGGATTTTTATTAGATTTAGACATCTTACAAGGCATAGGATTTGTGACATAAAAGTGTTTAATTGAAATATCGAATTTTATTTTATTTGTTTCTTAGGTTCGTGCAAATCCCTCTGGCCATTTTCATTTAAAGGGCTTAACAGATATGATAAATCTATAAGCTTCATTGCTGAAACTAACTTTTTATGCTCATACTTGTATCGTCTCTTTTTTTGCTGTTGCTTTCCATGCTTGAATACAGCTTTACTAGTCCTGGCTTAGGTATTGGAGCGGGATTCACATTACAGTATCTGAGAATAGTAACAAAATGGGAGCTCACACAAATATTTTGAAGGAAAAAGAACCTGCTAAAGCAAGGGAGAGGTGGGAGGTCCCTTGCATTGATTTAGGAGTTAGCCAGACAGGATTATCTTTAATTGAGATAATCATAGTGGGGCAGACTCTTGTACCAATAATACTAGTGTTGGTGGAGGGAAAAAATTTACTAAAGAGGGATTATAGAATTGCAAAATTAAGGTCCCCCTCCATTGATTTAGCTGGTAGAGAAGAGTCCTTTTCAATTGAGATAATTATGCCAAATAGCCACCAACTTCTTGAGTCATTCATTATAATTCTAATGTTGGTGAAGGGGGAAGGTATACTGTTCTGTCATTGTTCTTGCTGCTCCTCAACAGCACCTATTTCCCACCTGTAGGAATCATCCATTAATGTGTATGTTTCTAATAACGTCAAGTATAGAGGTCAATTGATTTGTTTTTTTATAAAGAAAAAAAAGGCTGAGAGGTTAACATTTGAATGCACAAATGTACGAACCCTAGTCTTTGATAAACAACAAAATTTCAAGGAGTGTTCTTTCTGGGATAGCAGCTCATGCATATTCATATATTCTGAAAAATCAAAGAAGATTTTAGATAGTCCTACAAATCATACTAGACTTAGACTTGTTACTCCCTTTTAACATTATCTAATCAAATAACTATCTCTTAATAAGAACAAAACTACAAAACTTCCAAGTATAAATTCGAAAATTCATGCACTAATTTTAAAATATTATTCTTCTGTAAAACTCCTACGTAGAATGAGCTCTTCTTTCTCATATATTCATGAATTTAGTGGTTGAGAGTTTTTGGAAAGTAGCGGAGAATCTTTCAACCCGATTAGCAGTGCTCTTCTTAAATTAAAATGATAAGAACAGCTGGATTTTCAAGTTGTGCATCAAAATTAAAGATACAGAACATCAGTACTCTTGAATTCAAAATACCAGGCAACAATCTAATACATTGTTTGTATACAAGTTTTGATTTCACACAGTTTCAATGAAAAACGTCACACTATTTTATTGACAAGTGATGAAATATATATACAAGATCAAGGATCTGTTTTAGGCAGTAATTTCAAAAATATTGTACAGTTAATAAGAATATTTGTACAGTTAATAAGAAGATTTGCAACAGCTAGAATGCTAAAGATGGAAAATTCTTGGATGGTGAGCTGTTGATTCCTGCAGAACTGTTGCTGAATGAATGCTAAACAGATTTGTTGCAATTTTCCTCAATAGTTTGAATAGGCTTTACACTTTCGTGTGAAGGAAACTGTCACAACGTTGGGCTCTTTTCAGCCTTAGTATTCACAAGACAGAAGGAAGGCAAGATCTTGAAACATAAGGATATGCCATAAGGATCACGAGTTGGAAAACAGAACTTCCACGAGTCCAAGGGACAACGAAGATGCCGAAAATTCAAGTTATATATCAAAAATATCATCCATGTCTCGATGGTTGCAGTAATGTGCGTAATATTCTATGACCAGGGCCGTATATTGATCCCTGATCGATCTGACAGTCTAACTGCATAACTCTTAAATTCATTTCTTCTTTTGCTGTGGTTATGTTATCAGCAGACACAATCACTGACTTGATAGACATTACAGTAACTGCGGCTCTTCTATCTGATGATTCTATGGCCTTCGATTTTCCCACGCCATGTGCTTGCAAGTATGGGCAAAGATAACATATCCGTGACACACTTGAGGCACCCGTGGGATGTTGGGAAATCTAATGAACATGAAATCGCCATTGCTTACGTCTGTCACCATAAAGCAAATAAGAGTCAAACCGAGGCAACAAAACTCAGAATGAGATTGTTTAGACCAAATGTCTTACTCCTTTACTTAAAGTTTCGCCTTTTATTCCTCTTGGTTTTATATCTATAACAGAAGTAAATCTTGCTTCACTCAGTTTCCTTGTATAGAGATCAGTTTCCCAGTGAGGAGGAGGGCTATCTACGTGGTACTCGAAAGAACTTTACTCTTCCCAAACTGAGATTGTATAAACATAACATAACATGGAACATGGCACATGGCATAACATGGCACATAGTTTTGGGAAGAGTAAAGTTCTTTCGAGTACCACGTAGATAGCCCTCCTCCTCACTATGTGCCTGTTTGGCAAGAAGCCGAAACTGTTTGGCTAAATTTTGAATTTTTTATTTTATTTTAAATGAATTTTTTTTTTAGTATTTTTAGATTATTTTGATGTGTTGATATCAAAAATAATTTTTATAAAATAAAAATATTATTTTAATATATTTTTAAATAAAAAACACTTTAAAAAAACAACTGGGACCACACTTCCAAACACCCTATATTCTCATAAAAAATAGAGGTCAAAGCTAAATATCCTTATTTCTTCTCGTTACTCTACCCAGCTTTTTTCAAAGGACAAAGTCACTGCCCTTCTCATTATTATTCTTAACAAAGTCACGGCTCGATGAAAATAACATTATTTTTTTTAATTAACATGAATTTTTTAATTAATTTACACGTAACTTATTAATTTACAAATTTTAAAATTAAAAATCAAATAAATTTTCAATAACTATATTATTAACTAGAAAACTAAAAAAATAATTAATCGAGCTTTTATCACTGTTCCAACCACTTGCATCTTTTTGCATCAGAAAGTCACGACTACAGCAAAGATTAAGCTTTTGATTGACAAATTTTGCCTTCTTTTTTTTTTTTCACGAGAGTCTCTTTCACGTTTCGGCACAGCTGGAGAAATTATTTTTCGGAGTCCAATTGACAGCAAAGATAAAGCTTTTGATTCATCATCATCTTGGCAACTTTTCCATGGGTCTAACCTCTTCCAACTTATTTGTAAAATCTTGACATGGCAAGACACTGAAAGATAACCAATTAGTTGAACCATTTCCATGGCATTTTGGTTTTGATTGAGAGGATAATTTCAGATTATTATAAACAAGGACTTTCATATTGTTTTCAATAATGAACTCATATTTATATAATTCAATGTTATGGAATATATGTTCTTATTTTATCATCAACAATAGTTTTAATCAAATATTTTTTAATAATCATCTAGTAGGTGACCTAATAATAAGAGTTTGAGACTAAAATATTTGTTTTTTCAATAGTTTCAAGTTCGAGCTTTGTGGTTGGTTGTTAACTTTAGGGCATATGAGATTTGTTGAGATGCACGTAAACTGAACTGGATATTTATGTTAATAATAAAAAATCAAATATTTTAAACTATTTTTTATTCAATGACATTTTCAACTATAATTTTAACCAATTGTATATTTTAATTCAACCAGCAACAACTAAAAATATTTTATTTTTTAATTTATAATTTTCAACCCACGATATTAAAAGCTACCCCAAAATGTCAATCACATATGTAATGGGTCTTGCTGAATGATTGAATATCGAATCCCATTTTTCTTATTTTCAGCTGTAAAGTGGTTTGGAAGAAGAGAGACTCCATCAGAACAAAATCAAATCCAAATCCAACTGGATAGGAGGAGGCCCATTAATGTGGCTCAATTGACATACAGGAATGATATAGAGCCCACTTCACACATAAAGAAGGGCCTGCCTTCAATATTGGCTTCAGGTATTTGAGGCCAAATCGAAACAAAGTTAAAGACACTTTGACTATAAAAAAAATACACATTTTTCTAAATGTTAAACAAACTCCCTGATAAATTCAATTTTAATGACTATAATAAATTCTTATGACTTATCTATCCTTGAGCACGTCCAATAAAATAGGAATGTACCGAGTAAAAGCTTGATAGAGTGTTGATATATTTTTAAAGCATTTATTGTATGTTTTTTTTTCTATAAAATATTTATCTAAGCATCAAAGATAATTCATTTTTTTCACTAAAAAAAGACCTTTTTGCAAGTACTAGACATAAATTACGTTAGTCTATCAAAATCCAAGTATAAGTTATCAACTATTTTTTTTAAATGTAAGTGTCTAGATCAATTTACGTGTATCTTGACTAATTCCATGAAATCTAAAATTAACGATCATATAAATTTTCAGTGATTATCATATTAACAATTATAATGCTTAAACCTGAGACCACAAAAAGAGCAAACCTTTTAATTCCAATTTCTTGGCACTGAAACACATTATAGATCTTTGATAAGGAGAATGAATGAGATTTTTATGGGCAACTCGGTTATTTGAATTTATTATATTATCATAATATATATATTTTTAGAAAGAATACTAATTTTAGAATGCCAATTATTACCATTGTTTTTCATTTCGACTTCTGACATTAGAAGTGTCATCTTAGTTCTGATACAAAACCACTAACTTGCAAAAGAGAAATTTAAGATCTTTGCATTTAGTTAATTAATTATGACGATCATTGTCCTCCTATATTCTAAGAAATTCAGGATCCTCAGCTTTCTGCAAGCTACTGGCAAGGTAGTTTGCTTGCTTGGAAGAGTGCCTTAAGCTAGCTAGGTTATTGAAGCATTAACTGTCCTCATCTAAAATAAATTATTTATTACAAAATCTATGTTATGTCTTGCGAAATCAATTATGACTTCAGCCTTTGATCGCAATCTTTGATCCAATTTTCTGTTAAATGTGTTGCCTGTAAATTAAGATCACGGGCCGATGGCATGATCAGCTTTTTCAGCTACGACTCAAATTCCTTTGCATGCTCAGTTCTATCGATGCAACCCTCCTTGTTCAGTTCTGTATCGTTTTCATTTCGTTCTGCATGAACTTGCTTGGATTGGAAGAGGAGAAAAAATCAGTGGAATTTCTGTGCATGTGAGCAGTTTCTTCACCTTTTCTGCACTGTTCTTTTCACAAGGCTTCATATATTTTTAGCCTCTGTTGAAGTTAGGTGGTAAAAGGGTGGGGTCATAATAGCTTATAAAATTGGATTCTGTCGTCTATACTTGAGGGGCTTACATGTTTTGTTATGCATTACTTGTTGGTTTCAGGATTATTTTCAAAATCAATCTCCCATGCTATCTTTGCTGTACTCTTATCTCTCACGTTCATTTCCCCTTGACTTACTGCTGTTATCTACCAGGTCTTGCTTCACAAAGAGAAACAGGTCGTAGCTACAGAGGAACAAGAAGTGGATGGTGATCTTGTGACTTTATGTCCAGACTTACCTGCAGTGATCACGTGAGTTCATGCTCACTATATTGGTTTCACTTGTTCATTTGACTACGCATATAAACTCATTAAGGTCTTGCCAGTATAGTTTGGTAATTGCTGAAGCAAGGGGAAAACTGTCTATCGATAAACTTAAAACCCTAGCAAAAAGACTAATGTTACGATTCCCTAGTTAGATGAATTACGAAAACGCTAAACCATTCACGTAAACTACAATAGATCACGGATAAATGATTGCTCATGAGATCAGAAAATAAAATAAATAAATTCGCATCGAATTTAGCAGCAAGCAGCTGGGTGCTCTTGAATCTGTTAGCTTTGACCCTTTTTTTTTATTTCCGTAAGAAAGCGTGCTACGAGCTTGAATCAAGTTGTTAATTCTATTTTGATTTCTTTGGAATGGTAGGTATATCTTATTTTAATTTTAAAAAAAGAATAAATTCTATTTTGTTTGGAATCTCGGCCTGTTCCATAAATTTTGATGGGAACATTCAAATTTTGTTCTACCTATTCTATTCTAGGAAAATAGTGTTTTTTTTAAATAATATATAGTTTTACACTATTAATCATATCTCTTAATCTAACCATTAGATTGAGATAAAATTTTATGAAGAGTCTCTTGACATAGGTTGGAATTTCAAAACAATTAGAGAATATAATGACTTTGTAAAATCGATGATAACATTCTCTTAATATTATTTAGGTTCATAATTTTGTTTAAAAAATATTTTACTGTGTTTTTTTATATTAATTTTTTCTTAATTTTATTTTTCAAGAACGAGTTTATTAGGAATTGAACTTTATAATTTGCTTTGATTTATTTTATTTAAATTTATCATGATCTTATAATCTAGGTCACACATTTGAAAGGTTAACCTAGGTTGAACCGAGTTATTTCAATATTTTTTAAGATGTCAACTTAATTTTTTTTAATTAAACTATATTTTTATAAATTTTCATGTTATCTTTGGACTCATAAAGTCGATAGAGTTATATCGATTCAACTCTAATTTTTTTACTTATTTTTAAAATTTAAATTGCACAATTTTAAATAATTTTTTTATTTGAACTAAAATTTTGTTTTTTGAATTAATATCTTTAGTTATATATAAACAATATAATCCAGAAATAGAATATCAAAATATTTCAAAATAAAAATATTTCATTCTAATTGAAAAAAAAAAGCAACCAAAAGAGAATTAACAAACTTTTCTTTAATATTTGTACTCTTTGGTATTATATTTTTATAGCCAGCAAGCATCAACTCTAAAAGAGTCTCAGCTTTGACTTTATGCCATGATTCCCTTTTTTATGCCAGCTTCAAGCAATGATTTCAGTAGTAGTCCAGATGAGCTTCACCAACACCATTGTTTGCTCTTTTTTTTTTTTTTTTATTATTAATATGGATATTCAAACTAATTTAAACGCGACTCGATTAATTTTATGAATTTTAAAGTTAATGATTATATAAATCTCTAATAACTATTATATTAAAATCCATAAAATTCAAATTTAAAATAAAAAAAACTCTTAATTCCAAACTCTTAGTAATTACCACCTTCTAAACGGTTGCTTGCTTGTATTTTTCTATCAAGATAGAGTGGAAATAATATGTGCTAACATGTGAAAGGAATGGCTGGCTATGAAATGGGCTTTAAGCAGACGAGATGTCTATGAAAGCCCAAAGTTGCTATGAAAGCCCAAAGTTGCTATCTTCCCACCCCCCATAATAATGGTTTTATTAGGGGGGCAAAAAATATTCATACTTCTTACGAAAGTTAAAAACGAAAAAAAAAAAACCGTGCAAAAAAGGGTTATTAACTTTTATTTTTTGGAAATTAATTAATTAGATATCTCCTGTAGTCCAAAAAGGACGCGGCGGCGCGTAAACATACTATGACTGTTGAACCTTCCACGTGGTACAAATCTAATGGGTGTTCACTAAACCATAGGTACCCGACATCATTTACCGAAATTCTAATAGATTAGGAGTACTCCTTTTTTTTTTCTTTTTTTTTTTTTATGTCTCCCTACTTCTTCTTCTCCTTGATCGTCTAATGCAAAATCCAATAAATAATTAAAAGAGAGAAAGATGGAAGCAGTAGATCAGTTTCAGGGGGACGATAGTTACTTGGATTATCTGGATATTTTATTGGGCCCCGCTGATTCTCTCACGAACAGGTATTTTTCATAATTAATTTTCTTCATTGTTTTTAATTTCGTTTTCTATATAAATGATTTTTGTTTATTATCATTAGAATCGATTGGGGCTTGCTTATTATGTAAAAAAAAAAACAGAGAGAAAGGTATTTGTGGTTCTTATTCTTACTATGTGAATAAATCTTATACGGATTTTGGCAGTGCTAAAAAGTTAATAATTGCTTTTGAATTTTGCAGTTAAGGTATAAAATTGTATAGAAAGGAGATCTGTAGTAGCTTGAATTGTTATGATTAGCTGCCGTCTGATGATACTTTATTATTATTATTATTATTATTACTGCAGTATTTGTAGCGGTGGTGGTGTTGGGGATATTGATTTTTCATCTAGTGGTGGTGTTGTTACACAATTCAAAGAATGCTCGCGGAAGAGGTATTCATTTTCTTGCTTTTTTGAATTTGAAGTTTCAATCGTACTTGGTATTGTTTTGTTTGTGGAAGCTGAAAACTTTGAAATTGAATGCAATTCTTTTAAATCGTTCATAGAGCATCTTTATCTGTTTGCACAAATTTCTGCTTTATGTTTACAAATTCATCTTGAATAGATGCTCTTTTTATGTGTGTCATACAAACAATTGTTATAGCTAGACAACTTAAGTTAATGAAATGAACACAGTTGGCGCTTCTTTTTTCTTCTTCTTGGACTGCTGCATTGATATCATTAAGGGATTTCCTTAAACTATCTCAGTAATGTAAATAGACTGCTCCTGTGTCTCTGATAATCCCTTTTTTACAAAAACTGATATGCCTTATAACTTAATTATCGACAGCAAAAATCTTAATTTAAAACTGGCTTTTAACTGATTCAGGCTCTAAGATTTGAAAAGTGTCAAAACTATGATGCATGGACATTTGGCACTGGTTTACTTTTGCTTATATCAATTTGTGTTTGCTCAAACCTTTTCTTAACCTTATGAAGGCTGTACTTTTGTGATTAGAATGCTTTCACCTAGCCTTACTTATTCCTTTTCACAATTATGCCAATGGTATATAGGGGACGAAGTGATTTGTGTAGCAGATCAGGGACCAAAGCATGCCGCGAGAAGTTGCGGAGGGAGAGATTGAATGACAGGCATGCATCTTCAATCAGAGTTATATTTAAGCTTTTAATTTATCTAGTTATGAATTTGGCATCTTAAGCTATTATATTAGAAAATGCAACTAACACTGAAAGTAGCATGGTATCAGAATATTTAAATTTGAATCGGAAGAAGAAAGATGAATCTTATGTTTCCAATTTGTTGAATTGGATGCTGCTGATGTATCGCTATCATCAGAGTTTTCACAACAATTCTTCTAGATTATGTAGAATGAAGATAATAGTAGTAAGTAATATTTATAAGAATAGATTTTACTTATGATTGCAGGTTTCAAGATTTGAGCTCTGTTTTGGAACCTGGAAGACCAGCCAAAACTGACAAACCTGCCATTCTAGATGATGCTATTAGAGTTCTGAACCAGCTAAAAAACGAGGCTCAGGAGCTCAAAGAAACTAATGAAAAACTTCTAGAAGAAATCAAAAGTCTGAAGGTAGTCATTTCCAACACACATTTAGCTACAACAACTGTTATTTCTTTCTGCAGTTTCTGCGCTGCATGGGAATATGATCCCCTTATTTTATAATCCTAATACAGCTTACAAATCCAAAGGATCTGAAACTTTTAGATTATCAATTCCCAGTATTATTTCCTGAATTTCCTCTATTAATTCCTAGTAATCGAGATATATTTATTTCCTGCTTCCATTTTTTCTATAACTAATCATTATTTATCTATCAAAAAAGGAAGAACTTGCCAAAAGAGGCATCCACTAACTATAGCTGTTTATTCTTAGTGCTTGGTCCCTATATTCTTGGTTTTCAAGTAGAATTTATATTTAAGGTGACTGATGCATATGAATCTTCTTCAAATTACACCTGAAGTTTTTTCCTATCGACTTTCTGAGAATGGGGCTTCTAATTTTCTGCTCCTGCAACAGGCTGAAAAGACTGAACTCCGTGAAGAAAAACTGATGCTCAAGGCAGATAAAGAAAAGATGGAGCAACAGTTGAAAACTGTGGCTCTACCCCCTTCTGGGTTCATGCCAGCCTATCCAGCAGCCTATCATGCTGCAGCCAACAAGATGCCAGTCTTTCCCAGTTATGGGCTTATGCCAATGTGGCATTACTTGCCCCCAGCTGCTTGTGATACATCACGTGATCATGAGCTCAGGCCACCAGCTGCATGATTCTTTTTTGTTCATCAATATCCTGATAACTTTCAGATGCTATATTCTAGAACTTTCTCAAAATGTAAATATAACTTGCTTTGCACTTTACCTTATTTTGACAATTCAATTATTGGCAAGTTTATTTCTGGAGATTGCTTGAAAGGTAGCTAGATTGCAAGTATTTTCTCGAGTAAATCATTTATTCTCTTATTCTCTGTGATTGTGTGTTAGCATTTGGATTTTTTCTGGAACATTTCAGTAGCTTTCCTGCGAGAACCATATCTTGATTTCATAAATTACTCCTGCCACAAAAGATTGAGATGCATTTGACATGTTTGAAAATACTCAACTTGGAAGATAACAGTGGTTTGTTGTATCGTGCACTTTATTACTACTACTATTTTTTTTTGTACAGACCTTTCTATTAATGAATTGGTGTTGGGAGCTATCTGTTGGGAGCTCGACTTGCACACTGATTTATTTTATAGTTTGGAATTTTTATATACGGTTCTGTTGTTATGTGTGGGAATTAATGTGGGGGTGATCTCCACTCCTCGAAGCCCATTATCCAAGTTTATTTTTTGTTCATAAAGAGGGGGAGAAGCTAAGCATATATCTTAACATAAGAATATTAACAATATTATTATCAGATCCTCTGATTACAGCAAACTAGGAATGCTCTTTTCTGTCAACCTGCTGATCTTCCTCTTTGCCCCATAACAGCAAATACAAGCCAATGATGTCCATAGCAGCCCCCAGTGTGCTGTTCAAGCCACACAAACATTTAGGTCAAGTTTCCAGTCACAAAATACGATTCAGTACTTCATTTAAATCTGCTTTCCTTGGCCCATTTTATTATTAAGAACTGAAACTTCAGAACTACGGTGGTCATTATGTACTGGTTATGTTTATGAGAAATAATATTCTACATATGAAGAACTCGTCAGACATGATTTGTAACAAAATAATTTGTCCAGAAAAAATGAGTTGATATTATCAGCCCATTGTATCAGCTTGAGTTTAATTAATATATAGAGGGATAAAAATATTTAGTCACCTGCGCAAGTATAGTTTTTTCACCTAGAACAAAGTATGCAACGTCTCTAGCGCAAAGGTAAAAGGTTTGTGATTTGTAGTAGTTCTGGAATTCGAATTATCACGCATCTCTTGTAAGAATTTAGAACAGTCAAGATTTTATTTATTTATTTAAAATAAAATACTCATTTCAGGAACAAGGTTTACTCGCACTGAAAAAAAAAAGTATGCCAAATCTGATTTTCCAAGTAGCTTTCTTATGTTGAACAACCACTGTGAAGACGGCTGATTGTGCAGCCACTACAAAACTTCCATGTGGTCAGCGAAAGTTGTGAAGCCTTTTCAAAGTCAAACTCTACTTTTTAAGGAAAATTAGCTACATATCAAGGATAAAACACCCATATTCGTCGGAGAAAAATATAAGTTTCTTTTCTTTCTGACTTAATTACTCTTGAGCATACTAGGCTGATAGCTGTGAAAATAATTTATTTTATGGTGCACTTAAATTGCATCCAAGTTTTGACCTATTTAATTAATATACAAAGTTAAATATGGTGCACTTAAATTGCATCCAAGTTTTGACCTATTTAATTAATATACAAAGTTAATTTGAGTTTCGGGTTAAACCTGCATAATATACCACGTGGACCATGTTATGCAGCTCGCCACAGTAAGAATTGAACCCTTTAACCAGCTCTCACGGTTGTTGGCACTTTCCTTGAATATGGATTAAGGCCGTTTGTTTGCTGAAAAATAATTTTTTTTTGAAAAGTAAATTCCAGAGAAAATAAATTCCTGAAAAGTGAATTTTTAGAAAGTGAATTCTGATGTTTGACAGTGTTATAGAAAATGAACTGGAAAACACTTTCCAGTGTTTGTTTATGTTATGGAAAATGATCTGGAAAATAATTTATTAATAAATTATTTTTTTTTCAAGTTTATTAAAATAATGAGGAATAAATCTTACAAATTAAAAATTTGAATGAGAATGAAAATGAAAAAAAATATAATTTCATAAATTATCTCAAATAAAATAAATAATAATCAAAATAATAGAGATCAAATCTAAATTTTTTTAAAAAAAAATAAAAGGTGAATAAATTAAAATAATAATAATTAACATTTCATAAATTATTTCAAATAAAATAAGTAACAATAAAAAAAATGAGGACCAAATTTGATAGATAAAAAATTTCAATAAAAAAATGATAAGAAAAAAGCAAATAGCAATTATAAAAATAAGAACTAAAATTAATATAAAAATTAAATTTTAAGAGATGGAATTGAAAAATAAATATTCAAAACAAATTATATATAGCAATCAAAAGTTTGAGGATCAAATTTGATATAATCAGCAAATAATGACATTTCTAAATTTTTCACAACTTCCGGAAAGTGTTTTCCGCCCAAATTTTCCAGAAAACACTTTCCTGAAAACCAAGCCAAATTCTTCTTTGACTGGAAAGTGTTTTTCGTTGACTAACTTTCCAGAAGACAAACAAACACAGGAAAGTTTGGAAAGTGGTTTCCCGGAAAGTGAATTCCGGGAAACAAACGGACCTAGAGGATGCCATTGTTTCATGACAGGACCCCTATATAATGTCATAGACATCACCCCAGCCAAGGAAATCAAAGACTCAAGAACTTCGGCTATCCCACAAGGATTTCGAAGATCAAGAACCTCAATCTGCTTAAATTAAGTTTAGTAATGCCCCCATTGTTGCATGCTGCCAATGCCACTGGCTTTCTTGCGGACTCTCCCGGTTCTTCTTCTTCACAGGCTGAGGGCTGAAAGACCAGAATACATGCGTACATATAGAAAATAATGGATGAGCTTATTTTAAGTTGATTCTTGTTGCATGTCGCTGTTAGTATCCCGTTCTTGATAAAATGCTCTGATATATTCCCGGACTCAATGTTTTGGATTTAGAAGATAAAGAAGAAATATCCTCTTGCATGGTTGCGCATTTAAGGAATCACTAACATCAGTAACAGGGAACTCATGGATATGTGTCGTGTACTTCAGTTGGTTGAATGCCATTTCAATCGCTTCCTGAAATCAATTAAACATGCTGATGAATCTTTTGTTAGCTTTTAACCTTCAGTGCACATTTTTGCAGCACTTTACAGAATTTATGCTATCCCTTTTCCTTTCATTTTCTTCTCTATGCATAGCAGAATGCATTGATCCTGATAACTACATTTGCAGGAACTTGATTTTGTACCGACGCTGATTAATTTATTGATATGGACAGAACTCCTTAATCATACCAGAGCAAGACACTTTTCTTTCAGACTTTGCAATGGTTACAATAAAATTTGCAATAATGGTTCTTGTCTTTCGATTTTTAACTTCATTAATATATGTTTTAGCTACTAAGATAATAGCAATAAACAAAGGAGAACAAAATCAAAATCATTGTATCACTTATTTCACAAAATAAGACATGAACTAGACAACATTACCTTATAAATCCACAAAGTCGGAGCATAAACTAAACTCTGAGATTAATAAGAATAAACCGAGTCTATAGACTTCTTGCTTCTGTTAAGAGCTTAGAACGAATCAGTACTCAATTGAAGAGCTTTTCAAATTGTCAAAACTTCAGCCACATTTGATTCCTTTATACTTGTAGAACAGGAGAAGACATGTGTAACATTTTCTTCATGATCTCTAAAAAATCCATGAATTCTAGAGGGTCCTACTTTGCCATTTGAAGAACCATCTACATTCTACTTTAACATATGTATTGGAGGTGTATCCATGCCAAATTACTTCTTACTGTGATTGCATTGGTCCATATAAGAAGTTTATCGGTGATCGATCCAAATTTGATCTATATAGCAAAACCTTTCACAACCACATTTTGTTCAAGTTGCAACTCTATAGAATAGAGAATGATGTTACAGCATGCAACTCAGTCAAATATTGGTTGAAAGAATCAAGCGAGAAAGTGAAGAGATCAGATCAGCCTCCAGATTTTGCTCATTCTGCTGAGATATAAACTTAGCTGTAATCCTTTATTTGTATTCCTTGATTTGTTGTTATCTACTGCATGTAATACTTTATAAATACATTGAATAGAAACAGAAAAGAAGATGTGAAAGTCAACAAGTTTAAACCCTCTAAGTCTCTTCTATTGTTCTCTGTTTATATTTTTACAAATGATAGATATGATTTCTATCACGAACTATCTCTTTAAAGATCAAATTATTTCTAGCATTCTAAATCAAGCAAACCAACCAATATCACATAAGAACAACAGCCACACTTTTCTTTGCATGGAACTCATTACTATTTCATGCCACTATAAGTTTCTAACATCCATTGTTATCCTAGTCATGCCACCACATGGGACCATAATTTCTATTACTAGTACAATTTAGAGAATTATATAAATTATGTTCTGGAACTTCACTTAATAGATTAACCTTTTATGTAAGATGATTCCTTGACATGGTATCAGAATCTTGTTGACCCAACAATCATGATTTTAAATCCACCATCCTCATTCTATTTGATAAAAATCAAGTACAAGATAGTATGAGTCTGTACAAGTTTCAAGCCCAAAGGGTTTTTACTTGAATAAGTGTGTTAAAGAATAATATAAATCATTTTTTGAGATCTCACCTAAAAATTTTAACTTTAAAGTGAGATGGTTCTTTGATAAATAAAAATATCATCTCTCTGCATAATAAGTAAATTATTTATGAGAAGAAGATAAAAAGTGGATAAATTCTTTTTCCCCATATTTTCGTTCTTAAAATGAAGGCAAATTGCTCATCAAATTTTCTTAATAATAGAAAAATAAATCATGATCTTACACCAAACTAAAGGTGTTACGCCACAGAATGATTCTGGAATGAGAAGATGGATTTTAGAACACTACAACAAAGTGAAGGAAAGCTTTAATTTGGTTCTTGATGGCATTTGTAATATTCTTTTTTGGCCCACGATTTTCTTCCCTACAATTTATGCCATCAACTAAAACTATTCTTCTTATGATTACCTTTAGTGTCTTGTGTTGAAATTCAATTTAGTTATAAAACGAAAATCACATGGATTAATTCTTGATCATTTGGTTTGGTGCCATGTTAAAAACCACTTCACTCATTCGTTTAAGCTAAAAGTTGAAACTCCAACAAGGATATACATTATATGTTTAGTGATGTCGTATGAGTCAGCAACAGGTTCCTATCTTTGCGTAAAAATTAAATCAGTGTCCTACCTATCTTTTTTTATGTTTTGTACTCGTTTCAAACAACCTACATGCAAACACACTAATTAATGGAAAACTAAGTCAATAAAGTTTGATTGGAGTATAATACAAAAATAACTTATATCTAGACACTAACACTATTGGATTCTAACCCCCACCCAACGAATAACAATTCACGAACAAGAAATATAGATTGATGCCACGAAGTCAGCTGAACCTCGATAAGTAATTTTCAGTCCTTTGGGGAACCAAGGAAAAGAGAACTCTCACCCTCACAAGCATTCAAAGTTGTAGGTGTAATTTGAATATCATTGAGCAAAAAACATGATCTGAAAATTAGGTTACCTATATGTTTTTAATCTAAGCTAAACCTTCAAATACTCAACATCTTTGTTTACAGCTCATTAGGGCATCTATTGTTGTGACCCATGGAGCTTTCCAATTAAAGTTGTTTCAAGGTAGTTCTTATAGTATCTCCATCTAGCCTTGATCGCCCAATCTTCTCCATTCATCATTCTCCACTAACTTCAAAGGTCTTTGATCAAACCACCAAAAGTTATTGAAGATTCGTTTCTCTGTTTTAATGTGGCTTACCATCCATATGTATAATAGTTGGGTACAACATCTTATTGCTCCTTTCTCAATTTTTCTATAATGATTGAAGCTTAAGATGGTCTCAGCTAATATGGCAGCAACAGGGTTAATTTGGGTGTTTTCGTGCTCCGCAAACACAGAGGTGGCTTCCAAACTTATTACACTTATCAGATGTAGGAGCAATATGAGGTCATATACACCAAGACAATTAGCATGTCTCTCTATCACAACTCCATGCTTAGATTTTTTCTTCTCTAACTTAGCTTCTAGTAGCTTTCACTTCAGACCACTCCCATTCTTTTCCAGTAACCTGTCCAAATAGGGAATTCGAAGCAGTTTAGACAACTCAAGGATTACCTGTCCTTTTTCTGAAGGGAAATAAACTATATGGGGATGGCTAGGAAACCCCATCAGCACTCTGTATTCTTCTATAGTTGGACATAGATCCACATCATCAAAAGAAAAACATCAATAATTACGATCCTAGCAGCTAACCATAGCTTTAGTTGCCAGATTTAAAGCTTTCACCCTTATGATTCTAATAGTCTCCTATATTTCCCTGCAAATGTTGCCTCATCAATGTTATGACTGTGGATCAGTAGCCTCTCCCCATCATTTACCATGCAATTCAAACTCTTAATTGCAAGTAGTTTTCTTATGTTATACTTGGGACAATCTCTTTCCGACAATTTTGACAATTTAGAATTTTGCCCATACTCCACAACTGTGAGCCTAATGGTGGTAGTCATTTGATTGTTCTTTCAACCAATAATATCAGGCTATATGGTTAGACTTTATACTTTATGTAAAATATATATTGATGAAGAATACACCCTGGAGATAGGTTTTAATCCGGTTGCGCGTCAAAAGGTAGGCTTACTACTCTGATCTCTAAAAAGGGTCTCTTGTTGTCCCAATATCACTCTCGTGAAGGCAATATAGGACTCAATAAATAATGAGTTGGCTCGTATACCAAATATTATCATTCTAAGCCCTCGACAAAGGGTTGGGGTTTATACAAACTTAAACCTTGGCTAAAAATCATAAAGTAAGCTATTTGATTGTTTTTTCAACCAATAATATCAAGCTATATGGCCAGACTTTTTACTTTATGCAAAATATGTATTGATGAAGAACACACCCCAGAGATAGGTTTTAATTTGGTTACACAACAAAGGGTAGGTTTACTACTTTGATATTTAAAAGAGATCTCTTGTAGTCCTAGTAATCACTCTCGTGAAGGCAATATAGGGCTCAATAAGTAATGAGTTGGCTCATGTACCAAATATTACCATTCTAAACACTTGACGAAGAGTTGAAGTTTATACAAACTCAAACCTTGACTAAAAATCATAAAGTAAGTTGTTAGTCATCCACTTAAATTAATTTTTTTTTCATGACAGAACAAATGCATTATGTCATATGAATGTCTTTGCATAATAGATCATAGAAATAAAATGTGCTAAGCATTTAAACAAAATAATCATTTATGATTGCGATAAAATAAACAATCATCACTTTTCAAATAGCCTAACAAAACAGAGAAAAGAATAGAGAGAAAAAACTTCGTCAAGAAGTCGCAAGTGGACTTGACATTTTGTCGCATGTCATCGTGTAGCATCATGAAAGGTTTGTTGGAAAAATTTGAAGACACAAACAGTTATTGTTCAAATCAATAACCGTTACTATGTTTGATGCCTAGAAAAATCATTATTGTTCTAATTAGTAACAATTATTGCTATACTTTGCAGCAACTAAAGAACCAAAGAACACATAATTAGCAATTGATTTACAAAAATTAAGAGCAAAATTTTAGCTTAAGGTTATTGTCATCCCTTTAATTTTATTTATAGGAAAAATTGAACCATTACAAGAATAAGAATCCATTACAAACTCTTCTTTTATTCTTATTCAAAATAAACTTCTAACAAGAATTTGTAATTCACTAAACAATTGATCAATCAGTTGATCTTATTAAACTAAAACACCAATTTAAATGATAACAATCTACGAAAAATAAAAAAGACAAAAGAGTCTTTAATTCTTCAACTTCCCAATTGTAGTTTTGGAATCAAATTGTTCAATCTTCAACAAGGTTTTCTATTTTTGGAGTCGGCATTAGGTATTTGTTTTGGGGTCACTAGGAAGACCCAAACATATTGGACTGGTTAGAGATTTGAGGGTAAGAGACTAAGAGGGTGTTTGGGAGGGCGGTTGTGGTAGCTCTTGAAAGTGCTTTTCATGCCAAAATGTATCAAAATGATTTTTTTTTATTTTTTAAAAATTATTTTTGACATCAGCACATCAAAATGATCTGAAAACACTAAAAAAATTTTATTTAAAATGTAAAATAAATAAATAATAATAATCAAAAGCTGTGGCGCGGCGGGTGAAACACCGCGCCAAACAGCTTCTAATTGCGTGAAGAGAAAGTATTAGCACTCCTAGAACGCATTACCTAAGGTAAATTGCTTTTTATTTTCTCTTTCTTTTTTAGGATTTTTTTTTATGTGATACAAAATGATGCTAGCCTCTTGAACATGTGGTCAAGCAACCCACACGTAAAGACATTAATATATGGAAAGCCAAGTAAATCAAGTTTTATAGAAATGTGATATAAAGATAACTTGTACCTAGACACCAATACTATTAAATTTGAACCCCCATCAAATGAATACAATTCATGAACGAGAAGTATGGATTGACGTCACAAAGTTAGTTGAACCTTAATAGGTTGTTTTTAGTCCCTTAGAGAACTAAGAAAAATAGAATTCTCACCCTCATAATCTAAATATCATTAAGCAAAAAACCATTATCTTAAAGTTAGGTTACAAATGTGTTTTTTAAGTTAAACCCTATAATACCCAAATATATGAACATGTATAAAGCCCACTTACAATCATACTCTAGGTATATAAACTCAATTGATGTTTATTAACCCTAAAACACAAAATACAAATTTAAAATAAAATGTTTAAGTTGTTGCCACATAAAAATAAGATAAAGAAGATTTCTTTGGTCTTGATTGTTGCTGACTTTTAGGTTTCTTTCCTAGACTAGAAAATCTTTTCGTTTGAATGCTAAAAATCCTTTCTTTAGAAAATAATCTAGACTTGGACTCCATTTCATATTAGAAAATATAAGCTCAAATCAAGGTTCTCATATGGCCTAACATACCATCTCTTTTCAGAACTTGAATGGAACCCTTCTCGCACTTGGATTAGATAAATCAGAGGCTATCCTTTAAGTTCCATAGGCGTCCTTTGTTCCTCTGGATCCATTTTACTTCATATGTTCTGAACTAGCTCATTCAATGTTTTTTTAAGGTTTTTTCTCATAGGTCTTGTAATAGGCCCACTTGACATCACCAATGTATCATTTGCGTGATTAAGCATGATGCTGGATTGATCCTCTTCATTTCTTGTCTTGCATATTGCAAAGAGATTAGTTGTCCAATGAAAGTGGCATTTCCTGGTTGTATGATTATTTAAGAAGAAATTGTATTCCATATGTTTTCTTCTTATATTTATACATATAGCACGTCATGCCCCATCTTCACAAGTGCTAATCTCAATAGTAGGTTTCCCAGTGAGGAATAACATAACCATGTAATAGCACATGTTTTAAGGAAAAAATCACTTGCATGCAACGAATTGAAATATAGCAATAGAAACCTAGTTGCCCATGATTCCAACTATATAGTTATAAAAATGAAAAGGAGCTTGGTGGAATTCGGTGACTGAAATTCTGTTAGTTTTTTTTTTTTTTTTTTCCAAGGTAAACTAAGCCAGGAGTCCAAGTCATATAGGAGAAAGCAGACTGGTGGGGAGGAAATTCAGTGAATTTTTTGTCATTAAGACGTTTCTTTAACACGCACCCTGTCTCTCAGGATCTTTTGAGAAGCACAGCATGGCAATTTCACTTCATATAGAAAATCAAAGTATGTTTTGAAAATCATTATGATATTCTTCTTGCTTTCTTTTGTATTGACACTGTTAAGAAGATCAAAATTTCTATGAGACAGATGGCTTTTAGTGTCTTGAATATACACTACTGTCTAACCTGCAGCTAATAGCCAAAGCATGATTAGAGAAGAAATTGCAATTGTTATCCAGCTAAAAAAGGCCAAGGCAACTGACATTTGGTATTTCTGGCATTCCCTCATAAAACCACAACTCCCTAAGTCATAAAAGTAGAGCACTGTGATTCCTGCTGAAGCTGAAGCAGCTGCAAGAGACAGTATTGCCGTCACCTGTATACAAAATTAAAAAAAAAAAAAAAATTGGCGCTGTCAAATGACAATCATAGGAAGACAGATCTAATTTGGATTTAGTGATATAAGCTTTCAAGAATAATTAAAAGGTTCCATTGAGACCAACCCAGTCTCCAACGACAAAAAGGATGAGCATGACTGTGTTGTGGAGAGTCTTCTTTCTCACCAAGGCATATGCATCCAACAGTGTTAGTCCAAAGCTCCAGATGATTTGCAAACCCATAGAAGCAATGAGGTAGCTGCATGAACAAGGAAAAACGTTTGTAATTGCCAATGAGTTAGGCACTTTGCGTCTGTGATGATCAGTATATCAAACCAAAAATACATTGTTTAGTCATTTTCCTCTCAAAAGATGCTGTTAATACAGTCAACAGAGTTAAGAAATAGTAATACATGGCTCAAGGCTTATTATTACTACAACAGATTGACCTAAATATGGATGAATAACTGGTAGGACATACTTAGAGACAAATTATTGCGGGAATTTAAAAAATACCATCAACAGGTGACAAGGTTATAGAAAGACAGCACCAGTAAGTAAATTTAAGCACTAAAAAAATATGTTATAGAAACACAGGTCAACTAAAATTGGAAAGCATTGCAAGAACAAAGAAACAGAAGAGAAGAAAGGAAAGGAGGCACTCATGGCGAAATCAAACTGAAAAGTGACCAATAGGATTCAACTATAAAATTGCAATCACAAACGAAATATCCCTTCACAAAGAGCGCCAATATAATTTTCCAACTTAATTTCAACTCCACGCAGTATGCACTTTAAGTCTAAGCAACACTGATCATGTCACCAAAATTATTCAGTTAAATTTCTGAAATAATGACTACTCATCATTTGAATCAAAAACCTTCGCTCCAAGTTCAAAAACTAAGAAATTATAAGTCTCCGTAATCCATTTTCATTTTTTGCTGTATCAGTTATATGTAATTCTTGTGAGCACGACAAACCAATACGTCCAGAGAAGCATTTCCCTATGCAATGTAGCTTCCACTTTTGAAGTTATTCACTGGTTTCTTTACAATCTCATCATCATCATCATCATGTCAATGTCAAGACGGTGTGAACCATTAAATTACGTTCAAGAAAGCAAATTATCATCGAGCTTGGGCATGTTTAAATGAATCAGCATAGATTTAGTGAACTATTCTATAGGGAAAGCAAATCACCAGCACAGAGTTTACAAAGGAAGTTTTCAGACTTTTTTGCTTATATAGAGCATTCAGATCATTGATTTTGTTAATGGTAAACCAGAAAAGAGGTTATCTCTCCTGCAGAAGCTCTATGAACTCGATGCCAGTTTGATATTCAATTGATAGCTAGCATTACTATATATAAAATATTCTAAATTTCTTAAGAAAAGGAGGTAATATTATGAATTTCTTGCGGGCAATTTTCAACAAAAAGACCATTAAGGGAGTAAATGTGTGTTAACTCACGCCAAATTAATTTTTACTACACATGGATTGCATCATCAAGTTCTTCTAATCTAATTATTTATTTTCTAGAAATAATTCAATTTTGAAATGGTAAATTACAATCTTAATTAAGTAAAGCCTATATGTAATGAAAAAGAATTCAAACACCAGCTCAATATTAAATCAGGAGAATAATATATGAATAGGGTAGGAAAGAGCGAATAATATAATACCAGAAAGCAGTGAAATTGAAGAACCTAGTGGTGGTGGTCATGGCAGCAATGGAGCCAGCTGCGAAAACACACTGCAAAAGCCTCAAAGCAAGTCCAGTCAAAGTCCCTGGAGTCCCTGCAAAATCCCTCATGATTTCTCTTTCGCTTTTTCTTTTTGCCGCCACCACCACCAGAAATCTCAATGAAGTTTTAACCTCTTGACGGGTCCTCAAACCATCAAGAAACCAAACATAGCGAGGAAAAAATCCAAATGAAAAAATAAAAAATAATGAGGGGGGGTGCAGATCGTGAAAAAAAATATGGAAGAAAGTTGCTGGAGACTTATATATATATATATATATATATATATAGATAGAGAGAGAGAGAGAGAGAGAGAGAGAGAGAGAGAGAGAACTCAAAAGTCAAAATTAAGAAAATTATTATTCCGGGGGCTGAAATTTCTGGAAAATCAGTGTTTTCATGACGAGTAAACTAGCATTAAATTTTAAGAATAAAAAACATGATTTTAGTTTATATATAATAAATATTGAGAATAAATTATAAAAAATGAAGATTATTATAAAAAATAAACAATTAACATATAAAATCATAAATATTCAAAATATAATTAAAGAGGACGAGAGAAATATTTTTTATTATGAATTTTTATATTTTTTCAATTTCAAAGAATACAAGACAAGTCAATCTATTTATATAAAAAAATAAACTCAAGAGACATGAATATTCAATCACATAATTAATTTATAATAATTCCTCTTGAATGACCATATATTTAAAATTATGCCTCATTAAAAACCTTGTTAAGGAAAATCCAATGGGAAAAGGAATACAGCATTCTTGTGTGATTTCAAAATACTTTCAAATTCAATAGAGGACTTTATATAAATACTTCAAATTTCATATTTGATTGCCTCATTAAAATCTTGCAAAGAAAAACTCAGTAGGCAAAAACCTAAGCGAAAGAAGAAGAAAAAGTACAATTTGCTTTAATTTCTTCTTAAAAATACATGTCTTATGATAAATCTTTAAGATGATAAATTCCAATGTTATGGACAAGTTTCTTTAAAGTTAAGGCTCGTAAAGAATTTGTAAAAAAATATGTTAAATTATCACTTGATCTAATTTGTTTGATATTAATTTCTCCCTTTTATTGGAACTTATAAGTATAAAAGAATTTTGGAAAGATAAGTTTTGTTTTGTCTCTTTTAATATAGTCTCCTCTGAGTTGAGTGATAAGGTAGTATTATTTTTAAATAATATTATGGGACTATTTTCAATGTCAAAAATCCATATTTTTATTATGTCCTGGATAATTGACATTATTCATATACATTTTCAACTTACTTAATGTATCTCGATAATTTTTAAATGATTTAATGAAATAGTTACCAATATTTGTTTGATGAATCTCCAAGAAATTAACATCCCATCATAGGTAAATAAATAATTTTTTTGTGATCTCTCTTTGTGGGGATTAGAGACATAATCTACATCTACATATTCAATCAATTTTGAATTTAATCCATAATAAAATAACTCCATTTTATTTGTTTTAAAGAGTTAGCAAAATATATATTTGACTCCATTATCGTGTCTATTTGTGGAAGTGGAACTGTATCTTGATAGTAAATTTACTACAAAAGATATATTTGATTTTGTACAATTTGCAAGATACATAAGTGTTATAATAGCACTAAGATATGACACTTTAAGACTAAGAATTTCTTCATCCTTTTCTGGAGGTCGAAAAGGGTTTTTTTCACATCAAATGATCTAACAACCATAAGTGTCCACAAAAGATGAGCATTGTCCATATAAAAATATTTTAGGATTTTTTTTTATACATATATTGGTTAACAAATATTCTATTTGAAAGATGTTAAATTCATAAACCAAGACAAAATTATATCTTTCCAAGCTTTTCATCTCAAACTCATTTTTCAAATAAGTTGTAGTTTTTTTTAGCTCTTCAGAAGTACCAATAATATTTAAATTATCACAAACACTGCAATAATAGTGAATTCAAATATTTTTTCTTAATAAAAATACTTGGACAAATCTCATCATTCTCAAACCCCTTTTTTAAGAGGTATTCATTAAGAAGATTATATCATATCCGACCAGATTACTTCAACTAACACAAAGATTTTTGTAGCTTAATGGAATAAACATTTTTGGATTTTAATTTAATATCTTCATCTAATGATCCATATAGATATGATGCAACTACATCTATTAAACACATATATAAAGTTTATAAGACTTATAAGCGAATTAAAAAGCTGAAAGTGATTGTATCCATAATTAGAGAATAAGTTTTCTCGTAATCAATATCGGGTCTCTTTTAGAAACCTTATGCAACAAATCTTGCCTTATATCGCACAATTTCATTGTTCATATTTTGTTTTCTAACAAAAACCCACATATATCCAACAGTTATAACACCTTTAGATGTATAGACTACAAGTCTAAATATTTCATATTTTACAAGTGAGTTTAACTTTGTTTGGATTACTTCTTTCTATATTGGTCAATCATTTATATGTCGATTCTTCAACAATTTATAATTCAAATTCATCATTACTTCTAGTGATGTCAAAAGCAACCTTAAATTCAAACACATCTTTTATGATAATTTTATCTTGTTCTCAAATCTCTCCTGTATGAACATAGTTTATAGAGACTTCATTATTTCTAGGCACTTGGTTCTCTTCAGGGGATCAATATTGAAAGATAATTTGAACTCAAGATTTGACATTTTTTTGTATGAAAGGACTCACCAAGAGTAATCATCTATTCGTTGGAGTTTTTGTTTTCTAGGATTTTTGTCTTTAGCGCCAATAAGTCTTCTACGCTTTAAGTGTAGTATAGATTCATTTGCTACTATGTTGATTTTTTTCAGGGA
This sequence comes from Salix dunnii, assembly GCA_015731905.1. Lineage (NCBI taxonomy): Eukaryota > Viridiplantae > Streptophyta > Magnoliopsida > Malpighiales > Salicaceae > Salix > Salix dunnii. The sequence continues at coordinate 2,992,369 of CM027668.1, read as the reverse complement.
TTTCAATTCTAGATAGAGCATTTATAGTAAGAATATAGGATTTAACTACATTTTCACTATTGGTGAAAACATCCGGTAATTGATTTGCAATATTTTTTAAATGAATAATCTTTTGAACTTCAAGTTCATATTGATTTGTCCTTAGATCAAAATGAGATAATTTTGGGTTATTCCAAGTTTTTTTTTTTTTGTTGTGTTTTAAGCACTAATTTTTCTTTGCCTAATGATGGAAAATATTCTCATAAAAAATGACACTCTTCAAAACGTGTCTTAAAAACATCACTGGTCAAAGGTTCAATGAATCTAATAATAAATAGAGAAAAAAAAACCAACATAAATTTTTATTTTTCATTGTAGATCCATTTTAGTCTTTTATATGGATGCTACAAGCATATATACCGCACAATTAAAAGTTCATAGATAAAATATATTTGTCAGTATATCATAAACAAGTTATAAAAGAGAATAATTATAGTACGTATTTGGTCTACTTCTAACTAATGATACAATATGTAATATAGCATATCCTCAGATAAACGTAGACAATTTTGATTTTATAAGTAATGGTCTTGCAATTAATTAAAATCATTTTATAAATGATTCTATTAGACCATTTTGATATGTATATGAGCAACAAGATGTTCAACATCAATTCCAATAAAACTGTAAAAATTATCATTATGACATTCTTGTCTACTAAGAGTATATATAAAATAATTTGTTATCCTATATTAGAAAAATAAGACTTTCATAGAGTGTTTTTGTAATAAACATTGATATAAGATACTAAACTAGAAAGAAAACATTTAGGCTCGCACTCATAAAATTGATTTTTTTTGTCTTAAAAATCAATTTATTTCAATGATTATTAAATAAAACCATAATTTTCAAAACACTCTAAATTAATTTCAAACAATCACAAAATATTTCTAACAATTCTTTTACCATGAAAAATTAATTTCCTTAACAGTTATATTGTTATTAACTACCATAATTAATTTTAACATGATTGTTACATAAATAATTATCTATAAATACCATGTATTTTTACAATAAAAAAGTACCTGAAATATTTTTTTCCTTTTTGTCCTAATGGTCGTTTTCTTTGCTCTTGTTCAAGCTGTTTTTGCCATCTTCTTAGTTTGGAGAAAAGCTTAATGAATCCTGGAAGTTACCCTGTTTCCGGGGAAATTTCTTTAAAGATTGTATTAGTATACGACTGAAGTTTACTTGTTCTGCTTTCATTCTACGTGTTCATCTCTTTGAAAGAAAAAAGCATGCCAAAAATCTGAATCAACATTACTGTTTTTTCTTTTCTTTCTCTGGTTTTCGGTGATACCTGCATATTTGACAAATGTTGGATATTTCAAGGTTAAACACCGGGGTTTGTTTTTTCTTGGGTTCTTTCAGGTTTTTGTTTTTTCTAGCTGAGGATGGGTTTCATTCCCATGGAGGCATTAAAAATTGAGGTGAAAAGAGAGCAAGAAAGCATTGAGTTAACGTGGGATGTTTTCCACAAATACGCATTCATTTCAATAGATTTTCATGGATCTTTCTTTGCCGAAAGGAGACTAGACCGTACAGAAAATCCCTCTACCATCTACCCTTTTGATTTACATTTCATATAATTTTGTTTTGAATGTTTGCATTAGGATCCCTTCAATCACAATTCGTCAACTGAACTTCACCAATCCGACCACTAAGTTACTCCAAATAGCCATCACAACAACTCTTTTTAGGATTAACCTTATTGTTTGTCCCTGTATTTGTGCCCTCGGCAGTCGAGGGGAGGGAGAGAGAAGACAATTGCAGAGTAAAAAAATGTCCTCCTCTTGAAGATGAACTTCTGCCATTAGAATAAAATAATCTGACAAAAAAACAGAAGAAAGGCATTAGATAAGAAAAGGTAAGGAGATCAATTGTGCAAGTAGTCCCAGAAAGAGAAACATATAATAAGAAACTTGTAATAAATTACCAGGGAAGGAAGGGTTTCTTGTCCGAACTTCAGTATAGCTGACGCTTTTTAAGGGAAATGGCAGTGTCCATCATGAATCTTAGCTAAGCATGCACGACTAGACCAAGGATATGAGAGATTCCATCCATACAGAGTAGCACAACTAAGCCTGCTTAAATAAAAAAGACGGCCAATTGATGCAAAGCAAAAGCACTTCAATAAAAATCATGTCATTGTCCGAACGGATGCTCGTTGAAAAACTAGAGGACTTTGGTAAACCATCATAATGTTCAGAATCGAGGATGCATTGTTCCAATCGAGACGAAAGATGCTGACAAAAGAGAGCACGCGATTTGACTTGCTAGATTGCTTCTTCTTGAGAACTATTTAGTTCCTATCTTGGATGATAAATGCAAATTCACTTGTCGCATTCACTTTTTGACGATTTTGCTGAGAAGAAACACAGATGAGGGTTTGCCTCATTATTTCATGTATAGAAGAGCAATCCCAAAACAACTCATTGCCACAAGTGGAGGTAGAAGATCACTACCCTAACAATAAAATAGTTTATTTATTTACTTTTTGGATAAATCAGCTTGATTTTTTAAAAAGGAATGAGCCACTAAGCTAGCATCACTTGCTCAGATCATACAGAATCCCAGACAGGTCCTTAATGCAGGAATAAGAAAACAGAAGCGTCAGCCTTGAACAAAGAATAGGGTACTCACATGTCTGCTAGAAATGTAGATTCAGTAACCTTGTGCGTATTAAGGACCACAAACTCCAGCATTTACAGCATAATAATGGCCACAACATAAAGAAACCGGAGTCTTTTGTATTATAACAGATAGCAGCAGCGCGAGAGATCAAACCAGCCTAATAAAATGAATCAGCAAAAATTGGCAATTAGATCACTTGAGAATTTGGCGACATGCACGAATTACTCTAGCAGTAAATCAGCATAGAGCTTCAACAGACAAATTCTCCAGGCAGAGAATGATTGCATCAGAAAAAGCAACTTGTCCAAATTCCTCATGCAGATACGAGCACAAGTGTTAATCATAAAGATAACTCCCACCGGACAAAACCAACAAAAATTTCATTACTCTGGAAAAAAGTGCACTGACGAGACAATAGTAACTTTCTAAAGTTCAATGTGCAGAACTGTAATCAACAATTACTCATTCGTTATTTACAATAAATACCATAAAATTTTGTTCCTCAGAAGTTGCTACCACCATAGCTGATACATCATACTTAACTTGAAGAATGAAAGTCCGAAGAGTAGCTATCGTCATCAACTGGTGTCGAGTAAAACGTGGAAGTACATACCACACCACGTATGTCATAGGTCTCCTCGGTTGCAAGTAGTAGTCAGTTTTTTAAGTTTTCCATTTGATATAATCTGTCTTGTGAATATGAAGATCGAACAAATTGTTGTGCAAAGGAACCAGTGGCTTAGCTATTGCTAGTTGATGCAAACCTGGAAAAGATCTCCAATATTGTTTACTGCCAAGTCTGCTGGTATGGGTGTATATTTACACATTACATTTGCATTTGCTGAAGGACCTGGAGGCTACAAATTTATTTCGCTTTGCAGCCAAAGTCGAGTCATGATGCCAGAATACCTGCATCCTCCCAGTATCAGGTAGCTTCAGGAAATGCTGGATGATGGTGGAAGACAAGGATGGGTCTCCAATACTAAACGAAGAACTCTTAATTAATCAAAGAAAATGAATCACCTAACCATATACAAAACTCCAATTCCCATGCATTAAGAAGATTTCTCGAGCCCATGAAATTTGCCTGCTCTATGGAAAACAGAGTCTAGATTGTTTCCCCAAATTCCTCCCTTTCATCTTTTGAAACGTAAAATAGATCCAGCATAAATAAAACATTAGAAAGAAGCTGTCACATTTGATCGAAAGATAGCTTGCAAGTAGCTTATAGAGTCTCCACAAGGCTCTATTTTACACATCCTCTGAAAATGATATGCTTCCAGAGTTTTATGACATTTTAAACAACTCAGCAAAATATAGCTTTCAAAACCTTTGGTACGAGCATTTTTAACAGCAGGTTGCAATATTTTTAGAAGATCATAAACATCTTTCCATTAGCCATATTTGCACAGCTAACCTCATTCGAGGCTTAATTGTATTTTAAAATATTCTGTGAAAGTCAAACAAATGACTTATCCCCTGTTCAAGTGCATGCAACAAGAGAATCCAAGATTCTAGAAAAATTACTACATCCCCTACTCATATCCCAATTCCACAAGAGACAAACCACAAGTATGGCTTCTACCAGCACGCAGAATTGATCTCTATGAAGGATGCCAAAACAGTACACAAAAGCTCACAGCTTACATGAATTCTTAGAGCTTTTCCATTCATATTACAGACACTTCTAAATGAACATTCAATGAGAACCATAAAGCTGCCAATCTTCTTGTACTTCTGTGGCTACCATCACAGCTTGAAGTGTGGAAGTGCAGAATTCCCATCCAATCCTTTTGAATCATAATAGGCGATAAAGTCTTTCACGGTGATTTCACAGTAAATGGGGGGGTCTTCTTCTGACAGCAATTCCTTGATTGGGCCATAAAGTCTTGTTGATGGATAAAGATGCGGAGTGAAAAAGGAAGCCACGGATACTCTAGGGCCAATATGATTGGCCACTACCCTGTGCTCTACACTTTTGAACTTGTCATTAGATATAAGCTGCAATTTCACAAGAATCCTTTGAAATAAGTTTAGTGTGACATACCACTAACTTGTTGGCTACTATGCGTAACCCTCATGGTGATTCAACTCAGTCAAATGCATAGTGCTCGGCTTAATAAATCTTAGCATAGATGCTTCACTCATGTCCCAATTGAAGTGTGTTAAACTTGTAAATGACAACCCTCTCACCATATCTATAGAGCTTAAAAAGCAGATTGATACATAATAAAGATAAGACGGGAATTGAAGGGTAGCAATTCAATTTAACCAGTGCTTGCCTGTAAAAGATCTCCAATGTTCACTACTAGAGCTCCATGAACAGGAGGAACATCTATCCAATGATTCTGATGAAAAATTTGGAGTCCACCGATACTGTCTTGAAGAAGGATGGTGAGGAAATCAGGGTCAGAGTGCTTCGTGGTGCCCATGGCCAACTCTGGCTCCGGACATGCTGGATAATAGTGACTCAGGAGAGCATGTCCTTTCACACAATCCATCTCTTTGAGGTGGTCAGACTTGAGTCCAAGTGCCTCAGATAGTAACTCAAACAAAACCGTTGCTAATTTGCAAACATTGTTCGAATACTCCATCATTATATCTCTTCAAACTCAAAATAAAAAACAAATTAATATACTTTGATGAAGTCCATTTATGTGATTTAACGATTTTTTATTGCATGAAATCAAGTGGAACGTTGATTTAAGATTTGAATATCATGCCAAAGGAAGTCCTCTATGTTTTCAATTGCAGAATTCCGAAATATCGGGTCTAAATCATCAACATAAAAAGAAATTCAAAGACATACAATTATGGTCCACTAAATACATGCTGATTAGTTTGGTGTCAAGCATCAGCTAACCTGGAAACCAGAGGCAACTCTAGAGGATCAAGTGGGTCAGGTCCCATCACACAAAACAGAGTATCCCTCCAATTAGCATACTTTGACTTGTACAAATCAAAATTACTGACATACTTCACCTTCCTCATCATCTCTCTGCTATAGTATTCCTCCTTTACCTCCCTGGGCTGCTCGTGGAACCCGCGCACCGCCTCCAACATCTCCTCCAACACCCTATTTTCCACACCATGGTTCACCACCTGGAAGAAACCCACCTCCTTTGCTGCCCATTTGACTCCATCCACCGCCTCAGCTCTTCTACTGTCCATGTTTTTAAGGTCTATGACAGGGATGGTGAACTGGGTATTGGTCCATTCGCCGGTATTTATGTCATCGGCGGCAATATCCTCCGGTGGGCGGATGAAAAATCGCGGCACTTTGGTGATGCCAGCATCGACCAGGCCTTTGACACCGGATTTTGATTCATCAAAGGATCTGATTTCTTGGAGCCGGTCGTAGGTTGCAGAAATCCCAGTGGTTGAAGCCACGGTGATCACCATTTTATATTATTTTATCATAAAAAAAAATTGCCTATTTAGAATTTGTTAAAACAAGCCAGCAGTGCGGTGCATATGATGAGGATGCCACCACGTTGACTATTTCATGTTTTTTTTATAAAATAATTTTGCTTGAAAATATTATATATATATATATATATATATATATATATATATATATATATATATATATATATATATATATATATAAATTGCTATAAAAAATATTTTTATATATTTTTAAATAAAAATTATCTTAAAATATTATTATTGTTACGTTTTTAAATACTATTTTAATTTTATTTAAAAAACAAATAGCCGCTTTTTGAAAAGGAAAGCAAACCTGGAGTCTCCATCTTACAAGAGCCATTACATATTATCTATCTTTAGTGATCTCAAAGAATAATTGTCAATTCTTGTTTTTTAGTCAAAGCTTTAAAAAAAATATTTTTTATTATTTTTTATTAGTATGTTTGAATTATTTTGATTTTTTTATATTCAAATTAAAATGTATTAAAATAAAAAATTATTTTAATATATTTTTAAGTGCAAAATATTTTAAAAATCAACCAGTTTTATAATATTAAACACTATATAAATTTTATATTATGCTATATAAAACAACAATAGATCCTGTAGTGTGCGTTGCATCGCGATAGTTTTTACCATTGTAGTTTATTTAAAATTTATTTTTAATTGTTTTTTTCAAAAAATACATTAAAAAAATGAAATGATTTTTTACATGAAAGATTAATATAAAGTAGATTTTCATTGATGAAAAGTAAGCTATTTTATTTTTATAAAATCAAAGTTAGAATAAAAATTATATATGAGTATAGAATAAAAAATATAATTTATTTTACTAATCAAATCAATTTTTCTATGGAAAGCACAAAGTAGAAGCCACGACAATATCAAATAACCTCTAAATTATATAAAACTCAAGTATTTTTTATATTAAAACACTAATTAAAATTTTAAAAATCATACTCATAGTTTTTTTACTATGGATTGTAAAGAGAATCATTTTGAATTTAGATAATGATTCTCTCTTTTTTGTCTTAGTCCCCGTATCTCTTTTACATTTTAGTTCCTTGTTTTATTATTTTTTTAATTTAATCCTTCAATATTATTTTTCTATATGATTGATAATGGTGGTTTGTTTTTATGTTTAGGTATGGGGGCTTGCAATTCAAATGAGTATTTTGTCACTTGGTCCATGCTCAATTAGATAAAATAATATTCAATTTTGTTGATTTTAAAGGATTAGAGCTTTGGGGGGCAAATTTAAAGCTTGATCAAATAATAAGTCCCTTTAGTTTTTTTAATATTAGAGAGTGATTTTCACTATCAAAGGAAGCTTTTTTTATAATCACTCAACTCTTTCTAATTTGATCATTTAAAATTGATTTTACTAAGTATCCGTTTGGTATTGCACTTGTGGTAGAGATTTGAGAAAAGCAAATTAAATCTTTTATGGTTAAGTTGTTATGGGATCCACCAAGAAGGTGTTTGGGAGTGCTATTATTGTTGTTTTTTAAAGTGTTTTTCATACCAAAATATATTAAAATAATATTTTTTTTATTTTTTAAGAATTATTTTTGACAGATTTAAAAACACCAAATTATATTTATTTAAAATAAAAAAAAAATTCGGCAAAACGACGGTTCAAATGCAGTGCCAAACAGGCACCAAATATTGGTTCCAAACCACGGTTTGTCAAAAGCAGATCAAAAGCAGAACCAAGCTGCTTTGCCTGTGTTTCATTTCTCAGAAAACATCCACCCACCGATAAAACTCACCCACAATTACAATTGAAAATTTATGCCAAAATAACCTTTCAAAGAAAATAGAGAAGAGAATGATGATCCTCTTGGTGGTGACCAACTCAGATCCAGCATCCATATGTCGAGCTACCTCGAAGCGCAGGTGTGAGAGGCTGCCTCTGCTTTGATTAAGAATAAAAAAAAGAACAACGAAGGCAAATCTACTTACGAAGCGTCTAAGGCCTCTGGAGGTAAGTGAGGGAGAAAGGGGGTTGGCTGAAGGCAGAGTCTACAAAAGGATCCAGTATTGGAGTGCTGCACTTCTCAAGGCCCTCTGTCCTTTTTTATAAGGAGGAATTGTTGGTGATGAAGGTGGGTTTTTTTTAAAGGGTGATAGATGGAGAAGTGGTGGAGGCAGTGGTGCCAAAAGCACTTAAGAAGTGATATTCGAAGAACCGAGGTTGTCTATATTATGGGCAATCATAATAAAAAGAAACTTGTTCTTAGAAAGGAAAACAAATTAATAAATTAATGGGGCAGTAAATTTCTATGGTAACAAAATAATATTAAGAGATTCATGGATGTGAGGGAATAAGATGAGTTTTTTTTTTTTTATTTAGTTAATGGATTTTTAAAAAATATTTTTTTTATTTTAAATTGATTTTTTGATATTTTAAATTATTTTAATACACTAATATCATAAATAATTTTTAAAATTTTTAAAAATATTATTTTAATATGATCGTAATCCCAATTATATCCCAGATGATTTTCAGATATTGTAGCTCGCGTAAATAGTCAAGAATTGCAAAAACCTTCACGTATAAATATTGTTCGTGATGAAATTGTAAGTAATTTAGCAAGAGAATAAAAAATATCCTATTAATTTGAATTATTAATTACTTACAATATTGCAAGTAATTATGTGATGATATTTTAAAAAAAATAAAAAAATATGTAGATAGATGCCCTGAATTTTCCAGCAGTCCGAGCTTTGGAGTTAGAATGACACGAAACTCACCCAGTTAATGCGTTTTAAAAGTATTTTTGAATATATATATATATTAAATTAAATTAATATTTCTTAGTGTTTTTAATAATTTGGATATAAAGATAAAACATTTAATTTTTTTAATATATTATTAAACAAAAACATATTTTTAAAAAATAATTAGTATATTACGCTATGCCCTTCATAGTAATTTCACAAGTTAAAAGTAATATGAAAAGCTTGATAACCAAACACACAAAACTAATTTTTTTCAATTTCAAACTCAACCACAGTTTTAACCAAACACTTCACTGTTTATTTTGAACCGCAGTAAGAGTCTTTTTTTTAATTATTTTTTTTCAACCTCAATTACAACAGCAACTACAATACCAAATACACCCTTGGTAGGCTTGCTCAAGTGAGTTCTGTTTCTTTTTTAATAATTTGTACGTTCAACATTTGATTTACTAGGAAAGCTTAATTTCTTTCATTTTGATTTGTTTTTTATTTAATTTTTACTTTTATAAGATCATATACTCTCATTTATTTATTTACTTATTTATTCTATGAAGATATCAAGAATATTGAAGCATGTCTTCGCATAATATTGTCAAATGTTTATTTTTTGCAATTATTCATTGACAAGTGTTTTGCTATACTTGGTTTATTTACTACAAATTGATCCAGCTGACAGCATAACATGAAACCTCCCCATCTAGTTGAATCTATTAAAATCCCTCATCATGTGATATAAAACCGATTATATATAAAAGAGGATTTATCGCATGTAATATGCATCATTATGATGAGCGCATGGTGGCCATTACAGCTTCTCTCATTGGAGGCCACCAATCTAGTCCTGGAAAAAAAAACACAGAGACAAGCCAGCAAAGATTTTGCAGGGCTGGAGAAAGTTTATTGAATTAATCAAAGCAGGTGTACAAGTAATTAGCAGTTAAACTAGGTCCAGACTCCCTAGCTTATGGATTTTTTTAATCAACAAAGTGCACACATTTATCTGTAATGACACCCAGGCCCATGGTTTATTTCATGCTCTTCCTTGTTTTTTTAATTTTAGAGACTAACTTCATAGCTTCAAATGGCTTAACACATCATAGCCAGTCGAGATTCTGAGGGCCATAAAGTCCTTCACAGTGATTTCCCGATAGACTGGAGGGTTTTCTTCCGACAGTAACTCCTTGATTGGCCCGTACATCCTTGAGGTCTCAGGCAAAAGAGGCTGCCTGAAAATGCATGCCACTGAAATTCTTGGACCAATATTTTTCGCTAGCACTCTGTGATGGACGCTAGTAAATATATCATTGGAGATAACCTGTAACAAGACATGAAACCAAAAAAAAAAAAAAAAATCAAATTCTGCCACTGCATTCTAATCAGTTACAGTTTTATGTTCACAATATGCTTGCGTTCCATAATGTAAAATTGGATCGAAGTTGTAGCCTGAACTTGCCTGAAACAAATCTCCCACATTTACCACCAGAGCTCCTGGTGCGGGGGTCACATTAACCCATTGATTTTCATGGAGAACTTGGAGGCCACCAATCTGATCTTGTAGAAGCAAGGTGAGGAAACCACTGTCAGCATGTTTTCTAGTGCCCAAAGTCAATTCTGGTTCGGGACATGCTGGGTAGCAGTGACCCAGAACATAAAGTCCCTCTGCACAACCAATATCTTTGAGATGATTGGGTTTGAGACCCAATGCTTCAGATAACAATTCGAATAGAGTGATCCCAAGTGCCATAATTCTTTTCGTGTAATCAACAAGTATATCCCTGTATCAATCAACTGAGGTTAATATGTGCTTGTTATTAAAAAAGAAAAGAAGAAAGTCGGCCAGAGAAAAGACAAACAATTCTATAGTTCACTTTTCATGCCAATATATAGGTGACTCCTTCTCAAGTGTACCTGCAAATTGGAGGGAGTTCCTCAGGATTTGGAGGATTGGGTGCCATCACAATTGTCAAGGTGTCCCTCCAACTAGCTGCTGGTGCTCGGTACAAATCGAAATTGGAATTGTATAGAACTTTCCGGGTGTAATCGCGAGTATAAAAACCTTTCTTTACCTCAACATCCTGATGGTGAAATCTATGAATCCCATCAATCATATCCTCTAATACGTTCCTTGGAATTCCATGATTAACCACCTGAAAGAAACCCCACTTTTTGCAAGCACCTCCGATCTCCTCAATTATGTTGTGTCTTCGATTTTCGTCTCCATCCCAGCCTTCAACGTCTATGATTGGAATGTTGAAGTTGGGCTCATTAGAAGCAGGCCTGTCATCAACCTTGGTGCACTGCTCCTGTATGAATATACGGGGGATTTTGGTCACTCCAGCATCCACAAGCCCCTTTACTCCGGCTTTTGTGTCATCAAAAGCCTTCAACTTGCTTTGCCTATCATAATCAGAATCATTCTCTTCCTGAATTCGGCGTGCCGCCATTTTTATTTTTCTGTATGTGGCAGCAAGGACAGTAGAAATGGCTTAACTTGATGGGAGCAGAAAAGCGTAGCAGCTAGGATATCTTGCAACTAATGAAGCTGGAGCAGGGTTTAAATAGTAGTAAATGCTGGCTGTTGTATATAAGAAGGTGGTTAAATGCATTAAGAAAGTTCAATTCCTAAAATTGAAGGAAAATAATAATTTCAATAATAAAAATTAAAGATCAAGTGGGAGTTGCAATGACAAAATTTACTGAAATTAGTTACTGCAATATAGAGTGAGAGCTCTGATTAGCAAGCAGATGAGCTTTCGGCTAGGCTAATAGGATTCAAACGTAAATTTAGCTATAAAAAATATGATCATCATGAATTTTCGGTCCTAATATTGAATGTTTGTGCTTTGCCTGTCAAATATTTTTGTGTAAAATTTCAATTAGATTCAATAGATAAATTTAAAGATATATTTGATTTCACAAAATCATCAACAAAAATTTTAAAATCAAATTCAAAACTAATCTTATTTATATTGTAAATTTAATAAACTTGTAGATCGATTTAATCAATTTTAAATGAGTCAAATCTGAATATTATTAATTTTCAAATTTTAATCTGAATTAGTATATAAACATATATTAACTTGTAAAATTATAAAATATTAAAGAGTCTAATCGCGAACTTGACAATCTTCCACGGATGGTAGTAACAACAGCTTCAGCATTTATCCGTACCCTGATTACTTTTCATTTTGACGATAAGGGCTGTGCCATTAATGCCTTCTTTTTCTCGCTGTTGTTTTTTTTCGACACTTCTTAACTTTCCTCTGTCAGTTTTGAGACACAATGACTTCTTTGCCTCCATAATTGTTTAATTGCAGTGACTCTTTACGGGAGTATTCATTGGATGTGAGGGGAAATAGTCTTATCATTTGCATTAATCTTGGCACAAAGTCATGAAAAGAAAAAATGTTGTCACTAGCCATCCTCATGGCTATGGTGACCTGAAAGATCCGTAACCAAATTGACAGCTTCAAATCTACCTGTCGAGGGATCCCATTTGAGTGAGTGTATAGTCGTTTGTCGATATTGGGGGTTTTTCTTCCGACAGAAATTATTCAAGTGGCCCATAAACTCTACAAGAACTCTCTTGCTGATATTCTTGGACTTGTTGCCACTACCCCATGATACACTCTTTCGAACTTACCACTGGTGATTAGCTGCATAAATTAAGACTGTTAAAACTTGTAATAAATGAGTTTAATGATGCAAGTTTAAGGAAATCTTGCCTGTATCAAATCTCCCAGATTTACTGTTATAGCTCCAGGAATATGAGTACCATCGATGTTTTTCATGGTGGACTCGAAGGCCACCCAATTGGTCTTGCTCAGAACAGTGAGGAAGGCACTATCTGTCTGCTTGCTGAGGCTCAAAGTCAAATTTGGTTGCGGGCATGCCGGGTAATATTGACCAATAAAATAAAGTCCCTCTGCACGACTCATATTTTTCAAGTGGTTGGGTTTTAGTCCAAGAGCTTCCGACAGTAATCATAACATAACTAGCCCTAACGTCGCCACTTTGTTCGAGCAATCAATCATAATTCTTTTCAATCATAAGTGTAATGAATAATATGTTGTAAAAGTTGAAGTATTTAAAGTATATATTTCAAAAGACTATCCCACATTAGTGAAACATAAAAGAACCCTTGAGTGAAAAGAATATATATAGGACCCACTATCCCACATTGGAGAAAGAATACTCTCATCAAGTGTTTATATATTAAAACTTGAGATGAGGTAGTAACCAACAAAGGAAGTAGAAGTGAGCTCGTGCACATGAGGATGAGTTGAGTAAGAGAAAACCTCCGATTCACCCCTCTGCGCGGGAGGCAACGCCTATATTCTTTGAAATCTTTTTGTTGTTTTGTTAAAATATTTGAATGAACTTTAAACTGAAAACATTAAATTTATAACCACTGTGCTTGATGTTTTGGTTAGCTTATGATTTGTTATGGTTTCGATCCTTCAAAGAATGTGTTGGTTAAAATGGTGATGGTGTATTATCCCTGTTGCATATTTTGGATATTAACTCCTTAGGATTTATTTATCCAAACACCGACAGTGGATAATAACACAGACAATGGATAAATCTGCGTGGAAATTAAGTCGAAAGATATGATTATATTTTTATGGGTCAATTTGATTTAATCGTTGGCCATTTTAAACGTGTAATTATGTTTGGGAATTAATTTTCTGTCCAATTAAAGGATTTAATTAAGCGTGGCGACTTAATTATACTCTAAAATGTATTATTGTTTCAAAAAATATTATCTTGGATTTTGAAGAAAAATGTATTTTAGCATGGATTTCGCAAAGTAAAAATCATTTTCTCGCATTTTTGGATTCTACAATATATTTGTAAAATCCAAAGGGTATTGGCCAATATTCCAAAAATATCAAAATATTATTTTTGGTTATTCATATTATTCATTATTGATATGTGGATAAATAAATCCTAAGAGGTTAATATTCAAAATATACGGTGGGGATAATTTGTGATTATTCACTGTTGGTGTTTGGATAAATAAATCCTAAGGGATCAATATTCAAAATATTCAACGAGGATAATTTGTTATTATTCACTATCGGTGTTTGGATAAATAAATCCTAAGGGGTTAATATCCAAAATATTCGGCAGGGATAATACACCACTACCATTTAACCAACATATTTTTTGAATGATCAAAACCATAATAAATCATAAACAAACCAAAACGTCAAGCAGCTTACCGTAGGTAGGGCGTATTAGGGGTGCTAAAACCTTTCCTTTACGCAACCAGTCCTTACCTTAGAATCTCTGAAAGATCAGTTTTAGGTTTCCTAGTAACCGTAATACTAGGTGGCGACTCCTTTTTTTTTTAAATAAAGATAAGACCCTCATATTGATTTCCCCCGCTCACGTGGATGGTCACCGGGACGCCGTGCTCACATTTTTTCGGGGTGCGACAGTGACGTTGGAAATGGTCTCCTGTGGTGGCTGGAGTGGAGGTCGGAAGGCTGCGGGTTGACGTCGCAGCCCCTGTTGCTGCTACTGCTAAACTTGCCTGAGACCGTTGTATGGTCGCCCGTGGAGGGGGAGGCTGTCGGTGGTGATGAGGGTGAAGTTGAGTGGCCTGAGCTGGCGTTGGAGTTGTTAACCGAGAGGGGGAGAGAGAGAGAGACGTCAGTCGACTAGTTTTAGTGAGAGAGGGAGTGGACTAAAGGAGAGAGACGACGGGGAGAGAGAGCTGACGGAGAGAGACTAAAGGATGAAGATTAAATCAATCTTTTCATGTGAATTTGGTTCTATAATCTCTCTATTTTCTAGTGTTTTCTTTGTAAATTTCCTTCCTAGCTCCCTCTCCCCTCTGTTTCTTTTTTTTTACTTGAATTTGGCTCTACACGTTGGTTCCCCTCTCTTCCAGTCCCCCCCTCCTCCTCTTTTCTCTGTTTTCGATCATTGTAACTTCTATTTTCTCCTTTTTCACGTAAATTTTGTTTTCTCCTCACCCTCTTTTCGTTCACCTATTTATATCAGAGGAAAGCAGCCCTTCGGCTACCCATGGCGTGCAGCCGAGGGCTGCTGCCTCTGCATTGCCCAGTAATGGGGCTTTGCAGGCGGCGTGCGTGCACTGTTCAGGTGATTGAACAGTGCAAGCTTGTGAAAAGGATTTTGCAGAGGGCAAAAATGCGATTTGGTCACTCATCTTATAATTTTTCTAATTGCACCTCAATTGAATTTAAACCTATGATTTTGTGCAATTATAGCCCCGTAAGACTTTCAAATATTAGCCTCGACTTTACCCGCCTTTTTTTATTTTGGTTCTTGATTTCTGATTTGGGCGATTTAACCCCCAATTGACCATTAAACTCTCAATTTGTTCAATTTGGACCGCGATTGCGCATAAGTGGTTTAAAAATTCAAATTAGTCTCTGAAAACTTCAATCTCATCAATTGAACCCAAATTAAATTCAAAAACTTGATTTCTCATTGACCAAGCCCTTAATAAAATTAGTTTGACCAATTTAAAGTATAATTAAGTCATCGCGCTTAAGTAAATCCTTCAATCGGACCATAAATTAATTCTCAAACATAACTACACTTTTAAATTAGCCAACGATTAAATCGAATTGGCTCCTAAAAATATAATTATATCTTTCGACTAAATTTTTGCGCAGATTTATCCGATAATAAATTACATTAGCCTTCAATCTGCATTTGCCTTCATTTCTAGGCACAAAAAAGGTATGATCAGGATCTCGAAAACGTCCAAAATTTCTGCCTTGATTTTTCTGCCGACGCCAACCCCTTTTATCTTATTTTTAGGTAGATTTGGGAAATAACCTAAAATTGGGTAATGACAAAGACCATTGAGAAAGCATAAAGATTGTGCCGAGGATGAATCTAATTCAGATGAAAGATATGGTAGAAATACTTGTAGAGACAGGGGAAGATGATTCTAGTGTTTTGGTGGAGGATTGGACGGGGTTTTGGTTGATTGAAGGTTGTTTTTTCAACAATTCTAGTGATATGGTAGAAATACTTGTAGATTCTCGTTCTGACAATGACAGCAAATAGATAGCAGCCTCAACCTCCTCCTCTCCTTCAATCGTCAAACAGAACATCTTTCAAGCGTTCAATTAGTATAATAACTTAGGGAAATTTCACTAGCTAAGATAGTCTGCAGTCCTTCCTGTATGAAATACACCAGAAACAAATGATAGGCATGTTTCCTATAGCTAACAAGCATATAAACCCTGTAGGAACCTCCACTTATTTATTTATTTTCCTTGTTGGATACTGAAATTTCGTGGAGGGAAACGTTTGGTCGGAAAATGAGTTTCCAGCAAGAGATCGGATGGTTATCTGGCAAAGTGACCTTATAATGCTGAATCATCCCCGAATCGCAGTCTCTGGAATGAAACTAATCAATTGATCCTGATTCAAAAACTATTTATTTGGTTCCCATAGTTAAAATTCTGTCCTTCATCAATCTGCCATTGTTTCCAATTTACTTGGTTAATTCGCTTTGTCAAGTTTGCTTGTTCTCTACGGTATCTCGGGGGACATTTTCTCTAGCAATCAGTACCGCACTCTTGGGCATTGTTTATTTTATCGTCAAGTGTAAAGGATCTCAAGATATACAATGGGGTAACCTTTCTTATTTCTTTACAGAGAAATTCAGAAAAGTAGAATCATTGGGAGTTTAATCTGTTTTACAAATTCCAGTCACTAAATACATAGCCATTGAGCAGAGCAATACAAAGTATTCCATAGAAATACCTGTTTGTATACAAATCCTTTTTCAGGTTTATCACATTTCTTAATTTCACAGCTTGAAATGCAGAAGAGCAGAAGTCCCATCAAGGCCTTTGTGGTTGAAGTAGGCAACATAATCTCTTACCGTGGTTTCCCTGTACCTTGGAGGATTGTCTTCTGATAACAAATCCTTAATAGGTCCATAGAGTCTTGAGTTTGGAGCAAGATTTGTGCTGAAAAAACTCGCAACAGATACTCTTGGTCCTGTACGGTTTGCCAGTACCTTATGCTCAACGCTTATGAACTTGTCATTTGATATAAGCTGGAAAATCAGTATCAAATGTAAGGTTAGCTAGCCATAAAAACAGGGGGATTGATCCAGTCAAATGTTTTAAATAACAGAAACTGAGGAAGGACATAGTTTTAGTAGAATAACATCTAAGCGTGCGCGTATGTAGACGAATGTAAGTTTTAGCCAGGGGTGACCGTGCCAGGCCCTCAAAAGCTTGAAATTTGTTCACAACCATCACCCTTGAAGTTAGAGAAAATTTTAAAAGTATTTGAATAAAATGGCCCCAAAAACAAAAACTACAGAGTTTCATGACTTGCCTGTAGAAGATCTCCAATGTTAATCAACAGAGCCCCGGGCGTAGGATGTACATCAACCCACTGGTTCTGATGCATAACCTGGAGGCCACCGATATGATCTTGTAGAAGCACTGTGAGGAAGTCATTATCAGTGTGCTTAGTTGCACCCACCGTTAATTCTGGCTGGGGACACGCCGGATAATAGTGGCCCAGAATTGTTAGCCCCTTGTTGCAATCAATGTCTTTCAAGTAGTTGGGGTTCAAGCCAAGAGCCTCTGATAGTAACTCGAGCAATATATTTCCCAATTCCATCACTCCCTTGGTGTATTGTATGATTATATCTCTGCAAAATATATTTGACTTGGTCTTGAATTTTTACATACTTGACGTCAACTTTCTCGCTTGTAATGTGATCTTTTAAGAAATGATATCTTATGTCAATAATATTTTTAGCACATACTTCACCATAGTCAATCTCTTTTATCAACCTAAGATATTGAAATAAAAAATTTGAATTGATCATGTTAAATAAACAAACTTAATTTTGAATATCACTTGTTGGAAGAAGCATAGGTGTGGTTCAAGATTAAATATAGTAACGCAAAGTAAAAAACTCAAGAACAAAAAGAAGATGTGTTTTTATTAAGTGTTTCTCTTTAAGTTTTCTTAGTTATTCTCTCTTTGTATTGCTTAATAATATTGGATTACAAGTTTTTTTTAAGTATCAAGTCCTAGATAATCAAAAAATTAAATTCATATAAGAAAATTCTAATCTGAATAGAAATCATGTTATGTTAACTGAATCTGTCGATCATTTATGAACCGATTAACTGATTTATTTAAACCAATTGATTGATTGATTCTCAATCGGTACACTAGTTCCTTTGTTATTTAGCAGATTTAAAATCTAGTTTATTTTCAACACGGCTATGCTTTTGATAGAGCGGGAAGATGCTGCTCACCTGAATGCTGCTGGCAACTCTTCTGGCCTCGGAGAACCGGGAGCCATGACACAGGAAAAGGTGTCTCGCCAGTTAGCTGATGCCGAAGAAAACAAATCAAAGTTGCTATTATACCCAAACTTTCTCGTATAGTCTCGAGAGAAGTGCTGTTTTTTGAGCTCAACATCTTGCTCAAAAAACCTACGTACCCCATCCTTCATCTCCCCCAGAACATCTACAGGAATCCCATGATTTACCACAGCAAAAAAGCCCCAGGTCTCTGCTGCATTTCGGACTCTGTCAACAATCTCCTTGCGTTGAGGTGGACCTTTATGGACATCTTCCAGGTCTATCACCGGAATTCTGAACTTTCCTTCAGCAGCGACAGGCAGAGTTTTGTCGGAATCATCACGTAGGTCATGGAAAATTCGCGGCACCCTGGTGATCCCAGCATCAACAAGTCCTTTGACACCGGCCTTTGTGTCGTCGAAAGCTTTTAATTCGCTTATTCGATCATAACTGGAATCGCATGTAAACACCATTTTGCTTCTCTTTTTTAATCAGTGAGATAACCTTGAGATGCTACTCAAATGATGAAAAAATCTATCAAATCATTCCAACTGACGGGAGTGGAAGCACTTTAACTGGTCCATATAAGGCTATCCATCACAGTCAACCATCACTAACAATCTACGTTTCAGCCGACAACTTCTTGCGTGCCATCATCCAATACCGTAGAACAGGACGGCGATGCAATTTTTATCTTACAAGTCAGTATAAATCGATGGTTACAGTGGTTGTTTACGAAGTTATTTGGTCTTATGAGTTAAGGCATGTGTTTTATGGGTTCACTTGGGTAGACTAAAGTTGTTTTACTGTGTTATGTTTTTTTATTGAGTTTTTATTTATTTTCGACCTTTAACCATTAATTTATTAAAAATTAAATTTTATGTACAGTTTTGATTTATTTTTTATGATGTTATTTTACTTTTATGATCTTAATCATGTATTTGACAGGTTAATCCAAATTGAATAAGGTCATTTTTTATATTTATTTTTTATAAAGTTATCTCAATCTCATTACTCATGAATTTAGTAAATTAAGTTGAGTCAATTTTTTGTTATTTTTTAATTTAATTGTTTTGAATTTTGAATCTTTAACATTGATTTGTTGAAAATTGAGTTTTATAATTTATGTTGATTTGTTTTATATGAGTTTATCATGGTTCTATGATTTAGGCTATAAATTTGGTAGATTAACTAACATTTGCTCAAATTGATCTAATTTATTTTTATTTCAATGTTATTTTTAAAAATTATTATCTTAAATTTTTATAAATCAATATATATTTTTACTAATTATATGAATTATATTTGACTTAGTGAGTGTTTAGCTCTGTAGTGACTTCTACGGTTGAGACTCACCATAGAATCAAACCATTTAGTAAAAGATGCATCACTGTGGTGTTCATAATTATGATATATTATATTCAGAAATATTTTATATATGATTTTTTTACTTAGACGATTTTAATTATGATTTTATGATTTTTATATTAAAAAATTTATGTACTATTTTATAATTTAATCTTACCGTTCAAGTTTCAGAAGTCTTTTCCATATATTGTCAAAATCATAATTTTGATAAAATCATATTATTGACAACCATATCACCACAGTTTTTTAAGCTGTAAGAACCATAAAAAACCTCAATTTTGGAAAAGCATTACAGGCACGAAACTGAGGTCGGGCCTGGCCTGAATTCTCACTGGAGTTGCTCCTTGAGAGAGAGACCCTCCTCTCTCGTATCATACGCCCCCTCTCTCTCCTCACGCCTCGATGAAGAAGATGATTTGTGATCGTGAGATCTCTCTCGCCTATCCATACTCTCTTCTCGTTCATGAGATCTTTCGAGTTTTGTATCATCGCGCTTGGATGATTTGTGATGGTCGTGTTGGTGAGATTCTCTCTCTAATCGGTGGTGGTGGGAATCAGAGGAGTCTCACAGCTTATCGGAGAGAGAGACATTTCGTGAAGGTATTGATGGAATGGCTAGGATTATTGTATTTATTTTATGCATAAATTCGGGCGATAGAGGAAAGAATGAGAGAATAGGTTTATCTGTAATGTTTGAATTATCTGACAAGATTCATTAATAGTATTAATGATGATGATGATAATAATAATAATAAATAAATAAATATTATGGGTTAGTATTTTAAAAAAAAAATTCTAATTTACTTGAATTATTAATTATATTTTATTATTATAATTATTAAATTTATAATATTTAAAAAACAATATATATATATATCTTTTAAATAATTTTATAAATGAATAATAATATAAAAATTATAATAACTAAACATATAAAATTATATTTTATTAAAAAGATGCTTGGTACTGTGATTCTACCGCAGGTTGCAAAAAAACAAGTTAAACAGCAGTTTGGTAATGTCAAAATCACTAAAATCACTGCGAGTGTGTTTGGGAGAGCTGTTGTTGTAGTTTTTGAAAGTGTGTTTCGTGCCGAAATGATTTAAAAATACTAACCATATGTTTTTAAAATTCAAAAAAAAATATAAACCAAAAACACCTAAAAACGCTTTTGAGTGGCTTCCAAACACGCCCGCATGGGCCACCAAAACATTTGACAAACCAGAGGTCTGAGAGAAGCAGCTAATCGCCGAGACAACTTGCTTTGCCTTCCCTCTACCGATTAAACAAAAAACAGATTAAATAAATTATAGATTAGATTAAGATTTTTGCAGGAAGAGAAAGGTGAGTCTGGGTGGCATCAAGTTTAAAAGGTGCTTGATTTTCTTTTTCTTCCCTCTGCCGATTAAACAAAAAGCAGATTAAATAAATTATAGATTATGTGCTTGATTTTCATGATTTGGACACGTATTTTTTATCAACTCGCATACTATGCTATAAATTAAACTAATATATTTTAATATTAAATATATTTTTAATATTAAAATAATCTAAAAATTAATTAAAATATAAACATGTATATTAATATAAAAAATATTTTTTAAATATTAAAATAATCTGAAAATTAATTAAAATATAAATAATTTTTACATGATACATATTTATTAATTATATTTTATTATTATAATTATTAGATATTTAAAAAATATTTTATTATTATTTTTTAAAAAATAATTTCACAAGTTAAAAACAATATGAAAATTTTGATAATCAAACACTTGAAAATACTTTTTATTAACCTCAAACTCAACTACAGCTTTAACCAAACACTTTAAAAATTATTTTGAACCGCAACTAAAGTGATTTTCATGAAACTGCTTTTTTTAATTCAACCACAAAAGCAAAAGCAATACCAAACACACCCTAAACTTCAAACTCAGTTACAGCTTTAACCAAACACTTCAATTTCAGCTATGAACAGCAGCTAAAAATGTTTTTTATGAAACTGTTTTTTTTTTTAACTTCAACCGCAATACCATACATATCTTTGTTAAATTGACAAGGTTACCTCCATGCTGTTTAAAAAAAAATCCTAGAAAAATTAATGTTTGATAAATTGATAGTATTTTTATATCATTTTCATATGCTAATGTCAAAATAATTTTTTGGAGTTGAAGCTAGTACTATCAATATCGATGTTGGTACTAGTAGTATTACTAATAATACTTTCATTAATAATATTTTTAATGAATGTATTAGAAATAGCGAGGAAGATGACAGTAATGAAGCTGATTTTAGTTTACATAGTACGTCAATAAAATATTTATTTTAAATTTGTTAATTTTTACCTAATGAAATTTTATGGACATAATTATTTTGTAATGTATTTTTAACTTATTTTAAATCATATATAAACCTTGACTAATAAAATTTCATGGCCATGATTATATTATATTATATTTAAAAAAAAATTATAATTTTATAATTTTTCTATCTATATAATTTTATAATTTTTTTGGGCACACCGAGGGATGGGGTAAAATATGTACTGAAAAAGCATGCTACAGATACCCTTGGTTCTTTAAAGCTCGCCAGCACCCCGTGCTCTACGCCGATGAACTTGTCGTTTGATATAGAGCTGAAAAGCAGCATAAACTGTAATGTTAGCCACCGAAAAAAGTGTAAAGTAACGAAACATTTGCAATGATATCTCGTTTGCTATCAAATAATTAAATTATTTTAATGTTTTTTTATTATTTTGATATATTAATATTAAAAATAATTTTAAAAAATAAAAATTTAACAATTTAATATATTTTAAAAATAAAAATATTTTAAAAAACAAAGTAATCATATTTTCGTATAAACACTTAGAGCCTGTTTAGCACACGGCCAAACAGGTATTTTGGCTATTTTCTCTTTTTTTAAAAAAAAAAAAAAACCGATGGTTTGGTGTTTTAGATCATTTTGATGTACTAATATAAAAAATAATTTTTAAAAAATAAAAAAAAATATATCATTTTAATACATTTCAATATAAAAAATACTTTTAAAAATTATCACAACCACCTTCCCAAACATACTCTTAGAAATTCTACGCTGGGTTAAATGACTTTTACCCAACTACATACGTGCTATGACAGTGTCAAACAATCACTCTGTTTAAAAGCATTTTCAAAAATATATTTTTTTTATTTTAAATTAGTTTCTGTGTTTTTCAAATGATTTAGTATCGAAAATTGATTTTTATAAATTAAAAAATATATATATTGGCATTTTCAAGTGCAAGTTGCTTTCTAGACATCGCAAAATTTGTGGCTCCACTACAGATTCTATACAGCACTGATATATTGTAATCTACTGATGTAACCTTTTTTGTCTGTTCCATTTAAAAAATTATTTTAGTCAGCATCCGCATCCACCATTTTCAGCTGGCAAAATGGAAATTGCTTGCAGCTATCCCTCCACCAGAGAACGATAATGATCAATAACTGTAGCAGCCTATGAATGGGTTGGCTTTGACCATTGAATTTGATCGTTTCATTGCAACAAAAAAATACAAGCAACTCTTGACCATATTTCGAGTAGAAATTTTCATGCTGCTAGTAAAACAAGTGAAAGGAGAGGTGTTTCAGTGACAGCCGAATTCAAGGATTATCTTTACAGCTTGAAGTGTGTCAATGGAGAAGTTCCATCAAGGCCATGATCATAGAAGTAGGAAAGATACTCGTTCACTGTGGTTTCTCTATAAATTGGAGGGTTATCTTCTGATAATAGCTCCTTGATCGGTCCATATAGCTTTGAGGATGGCTGGAAACTTGTGCTGAAAAAACAGGCAACTGATATTCTTGGACCTATTCGGTTTGCCAGCACTCTGTGTTCCACGCTTTTAAATTTGTCGTTCGAGATCAGCTGAAAATTCAAGAGGAATGATAAACTAAATCAAAATCATTTCTATTTACAAGCTCGTATGACCTAATTTTTCATGCTTTTTCTACTGTCGAAAGCAGAAGGAATAAAAAGTGATACTACTATTCTCTAATCAGATACCAGTTGATGGACTGGACAAACACAGGTGGATCAATCCTATAAAATGGAAACTAAGCCCCCCCATGATTTTGCTAAAATTTTCTCTTGTTTGTGGCCGAGCATGACAATTTCCTGCCAGCATTACAGTTATGGTGTAATGAGGTGCGCCTAAAAGAAGACTCCCCTGTTGGCATGTAGCCAGTTAACAGTGTTGGATTGTTAATATAGTGAGGTCTAAATTATAAGTCTGTTATGGATTATATGAAACTGCTTATTCTGACATGCATATACTAATAAAGGAGAAACTTGCCTGCATTAGATCTCCAATATTAATCACTAGGGCTCCTGGCACTGGAGGAATATCAATCCACTGATCCTGATAAAGCATTTGGAGGCCTCCAATCTGATCTTGTAAAAGCACCGTGAGGAAATCATTATCCGAATGCTTGCTTGTACCTAGAGTTAATTCTGGCTCAGGACATGCCGGATAGTAATGACTTATAAGAGCAAGCCCCTCAGCACAGTCCATCTTTTCCAGGTGATCTGTTTTTAGCCCTAGAGCCTCTGATAACAACCCGAACAAAGAAACTCCTAGACTTGTAACTTGCTTCGAGAATTCCATCATTATATCTCTGAAATTTGTAAGATACATTACAATGACGTCACAACCAAAGTAAACTCTAGACGCAACACTTCTATTTTCTTTCGGGTTGTTTGTTTCCCTAGTTAGACTTGGTAAAGCTGGTTCTATTAGTTACATACCTGCAAGCTTCAGGCAATTCTTTAGGCTTGGGAGGATAAGGAGCCATGTAGGAGAAAAATGTATCCCTCCAGTTAGCAAATGGTGCTGTGTGCAAATCAAAGTTGCTGTTATACACAAACCTTTTTGTGACATCTCGCGTGTAAAATATTTTCTTCATTTCAATATCTTGCTCAAAAAATCTGCGCACACCGGCAACCATCTCCTCCAGGACACCAACAGGGATTCCATGATTGATCACCTGAAAGAAACCCCATGTCTCCGACGCGTCACGAACTTTGTCAACAATCCCTTTGCGCTTGATTGGATCTTTATCGATGGCTTCAAGGTCTATGACAGGGATATCAACTGGGTTCTTGCTGGTGCTTAAAGTCCTGTGCCCCGAACTTTCAGATGGATGGATGAAGATTTGAGGGACCTTTGAAACCCCAGCATCAACAAGTCCCTTAACACCAGCTTTGGTCTCATCGAAAGCTTTTAATTCACTCCTTCTGTCGTAGCTAGTTTCTTGAACAGAAATTTCAGCAGTCCTGCCACTGCCCACCATTTCTTGTTTTTTTTTTGAGGTAATGAGAGCACTGGATCTCTTACGGATTTTTAAATTATATGCCAAGATTTTATAAATTATATTAGATAGAGGACAAGATTGCCTGCTCTGCCAGTGGCTCTATCTTTTTAGATTTTATTACATCCAACTTGCTTGAACAAGAATTAACACAAGATGATAGGCGCTGGGGCCACCACACCTGCGTTGAAAATCTTAGCCAACCTCCAATGAAAATTAAATTCTGCCAAGGCTCCGGTAGCTTCCTTTTTTATTTAACATCGACCATGATATATGAAAGTCAAAGAAAGGTTTTTTTCTCGAAGAAAGGTACAGCAAGATATATATGCAGTCTGAATGAGATGTTATTGATTTTCCTTTTAAACAGTGACATGCTGCCGTGTTGTTAAAGTAGATTCTCTGATATATGACATGAAAAAGAGCCTGAATAATTGGATCATTGAATTAACTCTTGAATTACTGTCAATATAGGACAATTATTTTTAATAAAACAGCATGTTTAACTTGAAACCCAACCAGTTTAAGTTTTAAGATTTTGTTTCACATTACGGTTCAACTGTATTATCAAAAAGAATTGAGATTTTTTAGTTTAAAGTTAATTTTTCTTAGGTATTTTTGTATCATTTTGATGATTTCAAAAATAAATTTTAAAAATAAAAAAAATATTAATTATTAAAAGAAAAAAAAAAAAGCTCCACCGCATTCTTAAACTATCATAAATCACTGGCTTTCTAAGTTCATCCATTGGCTGAGTTTAACAAGAAAATGCAACCATCAACAGTTCGCTATCAAATAGATAATTATTTTTTTTTTATCAACGTGGGTATTCAAATTAACTTATATATAATTTAATTAATTTTATAAATTTTAAAGTTAATAATCATATAAATTTCTAATAATATCATATTAATAATAATAAAATTTAAACCTAAATTTAAAAAAATAAAATAAATTTTTTAACCTCAAACTCTGGTTATTATGATGGTTATAGATAACTAATCTTGGTGCAAGAGGTGGGACAGTCGCGTACTGGTGCAATTAAAAATCAGCAATAAGAGATTGCAATACAAGAGTGACAAGGATACTACAGCAGCACCTAGTGTTTTTCAGATTGTTAATGTGTGTTATTGACATTGAGCCGTTCATCTTCGTTCCTAATATTAACTCCATTAACATCTATGATGAAACTGAAATTTGATAACAATGATAGTTTAGAATCCTAAAATCATGTAAATAAAATTGATTGAGTTTAAACTCAATATTTAACCAAATGAAAATCAAGAGTACAAATGACTGAAACACCACATTAAGAAAACCTAAGAATCTCTCAAAAATTAAGATGATAAGTTTGATTGTTTGAACGCCACAAGATTAAATTGATAAGTTCTAAGAGTTCTTTTAAGAGCGAAGAGGAACACGGAATCTTACAATGATAATAATTTTCTGAAAACATAAGTTGTCTATTCAATTCAAAATTCTCATCTATATAATTGAAACAACCCTCCAATAATAGAAAAAAATCATAATTTAAGCTTTAAAATAACACAAACATCAATATAAACAAGTCCCAATATTTCTAGGTATTTTGAACTTCTAAAGACAACCATAAATAGCTAAATAATTAAATTTAATGTATTTAACATAATCAGCCAAGATAAAATTTATTTCTCCATTTAATATCCTTGGAATTCAACAAATTCATGCCCTTTATGGTTAGACCATGTTGGTCATGTTTTTGCATGCTAATTATTAGTCTCTCTAATTGCTTTGATGACTTAGACTAGGTCTTGATTATGATTTGAATTCATCTTGGTAATTTTAGAATTAGGTTAATTCTCTTAAATTAGTTCATTTAGTGTTTTTTTGAAAAGTTTGGTTCTAAATTTTGTAATTATATCGCTTGGAGTAACAAGGATCTTTTACAAATTCAGCCTGAATCACAAAAGTATAATAACATGTCCGGTTACTTGGTTTGCATCGGTTCCAAGCATCAGACTCCGCCCATCCTGCATGTATCTTTCACAGAAGGAACATAGGAACTTTTCCTGCAAAAAGTAAAAACCGTGTGGCTATTCCAACTATATGTTTGGGTTTTCAAGGTCCAAGTTTTCAAAAAATTAGGTAGCGGTTGCCAGGAACTGATCTGCCGAAAACCAAGTGCAATTCCCTGTGTTTTGAATGAATGAATGGAAAATGGAAATCGTATCATATCTTAACCGCTGAAGATCTTTCAACAGCGCAACTCATACGTGTAGTTCTTGCCTAGAAAACTTGGACAAATCTGTTTCGCTGAAGAGCACCTCTGTGTAGTTTTGTACCTTCTGCAGCTTCATGCTTGGTCGAAAATTTAGCACCCTCTACCAGATTCCAGCTCAATTAATGACAAGGAAATACTGACGAGGGCCTCGGAAATAAGCTTATTCAAATCAGTTGATACAAGCGTAAATGATAATTGAAACTTGACAAGTTTTAGGATTTAAGATTGCGTGGCACATAAAAGCAATGGTTAACCGTGAGCTTTGGATTGAGTCACGACCGTTTTTTAACTTTAGTTCATATCTTTCTGAAATTCGTACGTGTCTCAGAAAACTTGTTCATTTTTCTACTTGGGTTTGATAGGAGACACAAATTGTTATGCATTAGAGAAGGATTTGGAATCCTTCATTGTATTTTTCTCCTCTGCAAAGAAAGACAATGATGTTTACTGTCTGCTAGTCTTGCAATCCAACCATGAGCCCTGGGAATTTATGCCTAATCAATCTTCGTATTTACAGGTAATGCGCTTGTTGCCGTATGTACCTGCTATTCTGAGATATAAGACGCATTAACCTTCACATACATTCTAGCCAGATTTTACCCTAGTTTTTGTTTACCATTCAAACTAAGTGAAAGCACAATGATTTGCAAAGTGAAACCAGCTACACCGTCAAAGTGGTTATAACATCATCAATCACGAAGGAAAAAAACTATGTCTCAAAAATAAACTTCATTTTTCACCATTAATGGCATAGGTGGGTCACGAATCACACAAATGAAAAATGTTTTCCTTTTCCTTTTCTTCTAAGCCCCTAGTCTCTAGGTGAGGAAAGCTCATACAGGCAAACAAAACTAGATCTTCAACAAATCCAGAAATCAAGACACCGAGAAAATTAAAACATTCAAATCATCAAAGGGTTACTTTTTATAATGTTTTTGATTTGGGAGACTTTTTCTTCAGCTGCCTCCTTGGGATTGAGTTCTTCATGCCAATAAAAAAGAGCAATGCCCCAAGTAGTGCCAAGTTCTGAAAAAGCAACATAGCATGGAATCGCATTAATGGTTTATCAGAGACATAAAGCAAAGGTTTGATAGGTCATCAGAAAACGGAAAATGAAACAGAAAATTCAAAAAAATTAAGAAAAGAAAGAATGAACTCCAAAATCATAAATGTAACTCAGAACTGCTAACCTGTGCAAACTTTGCAAAGAGCAGATTAAATTCCTTTGTGTCGGCATCATAGTTGTAAAAATCATACAATATTGGGGTGGTGATGAGCTGGTTCAGAAGCTGCACAAGAAAAACGTAACATTTTATGGAATTGTTTGGTCTAATTGCCAGTTTAATGCAAGACCAAGATAGAACAGACAACAAACCAGAAGATAAGCTCCAACAGAACTGCCAAAAATGAAAAGAAGGCTTCCAAAAGCTTTCACAGATATCGCTGCAGCAACTGCATGCTTCATCTGTAGAGAAACAGCTCCAAGAGTTATGGCATTGAAGCAAACCTAATCAGTTAACAAAACAAGCAGAATTAAAGTAAAGTAATACACACTTCAAAATGTGGCACTTGAAACCCAGTTTGAGATGAAACATGTTTTGAGAAAACATTGAATTTAGGCGCCAAAAGATGTGCTGCTGGCCCACCATCGGTACCAAATCCATTGAACCTACAACCATGAATAAGAAATAACGATCCCTTATAAAGAAAGTACAATTTAGGAAGTAAAAAGATCACATACAGCAGAACAACCAAAAGAAAATCATTGAAATAGTAAAAAAAAACTTATTATCGAAAATTCAAACAACAGAAAACCAGCACAACTGATATAGGACGTCAACATAATCACAAAGTAATTGCAGAATTAGAAAAGATATCCAACGCAGTAGCAGCACATCGGCAAAATGCAAAGAAGAATAATGTGCAAAATAAGTCACCATGGAATAAATATGTAGCCCAGCACCGACACTCCCGTAAGAGAACAATGAACTTTAATACTGGCAATATGGTCAGAAAAACCTCATTTTAACGTAGTAAAAAATGGGTGTTGCATGGAGACAGTCGACGTTACTGAAGTGGCGTGGCCACATCAAAGCATCAAAATCAACAGCATTCCATAATTCGTAACACAACACTAATCAACAATTAACAAAATCATGACAATCACCACCTACTCTAAAGATGCACAATATATTCATTAAATACAAAAAATTAAACAATCTAACCTAGATCTTCCTCTATTAATTAATTGTCATGTCAAATAAAACAAAACAGCAAGCACGTAAATTAATAGTAAAAGAATAAAAAAAAAAAAAAAAAGCAGCTCACTAATTCAGGTTAAACCTCAACAATTTTAAACCGAATTTCTAAACTGCTGATAAAAAAAAAAAAAAAAAAAAGGAGCGAGATAAAATATCCTATCAGATCCATCTAAGACTTTGCTTTAAAAACAGAGCGTCAGAATTTACAGCAGGGTATGTGGATAAACAAAAGCCTGACTTCAGCATCACTGCACAAGGCAGTATTTTTAAGGAGAAGAGGAAGAGCAGATCTGGTGGAGGGGAGAGGAAGAGGCTTACTCTTGCCAAGCAGAGAGAATGAAAACAGAGACAAATAGAACTCTCCCGACGAAAGCGACGAAAGCCATTACTGTACGTACGGAGACAAGCTGCCTTCTCTACAGATGTCCGAAACCGAAACTAATCTTTAAGGTTTTCTTCTTGAAGAGGTCGACACAGAGAGGGGGGGAGATTTAAAAGGAGCAAAACAAGGGACGGCGCTCTAAACAGGGACAGACTCTGTTAAAGGACTGAAATTGTTTTACTTCGGCGCCTAAAAGCTATGCTCACTTGTGAGAGTATGTAAGAGAAGACTACTCGCTTTACTTGTTCCGCTGGCTTTTTATTTCAAACCTTACACATGTATTGACCAATCAGGTTTGTTTAATAAGTGACGTGTCTCTTCATGGTCGCGAGTTTATCTCAACCACGTCTGACATCGTACGATGTATTAAAATGTTTTTCAAAGATTTTGTCTTCCCTTGTGTTTCAACTATTTTTGGCAGAAATGAATTTATATATTTTTATTTATCTATCTATTGTTTTTTCCTTAAGAGTTAAGACACGTTGAATAATTTTACTATTCCAAAAAACAAATTAATACGATGCTTCTATTTTATCAAATCACTTAAACCGTGTTCCCTTCGTTGAAGTGAAGTCCTGTTTCTCGATGCATTTTAATTTTTTAATTTTTTATTATAATATTTTTAAATTATTTTTATATGCTAATATTAAAAATAATTTTTAAAAAATAAAAAATATATATTACTTTAATTTAATTTAAACAAAATAATATTTTTTAAAATAATATCATCTGAAATCTAAAACACTAGAAATTTTCCACACAAAAAAAAAGTATTTGTTTTAGTTTAATTTTTAATTTTAAAATCCATATTTTGATTCAAAAACACTAGAAAAATTTCAATTAAAAAAAGATATTTTTTTCAAAAAAAAGCATAAAATACAATGTCTAACGAGTATTTATAAAATATTTAACAATGTATTTTAAAAATATTTAAAAAATAATAATCTTTTTTATTTTATACTTTAAATTAAATCGTTGATTATGTTCATAAATAAGGGATTGATGTTGAAAGATGATTCTTGCCTGAATTATCAACATTCGTATTAATCTATCTATCTCTTATTTTCTTCTTTTCTCTTTCTAGTTTTATGACAGCAGCCATCTTTGTGATGCCCACGAAGAAACCCTACAAAAAAAAAAAAAAAAGATTGGTCAAAATTCGGTTAATTTTTTATAGAATTCATCAATTTCTGATAACCTGCTCTGAATTAAATCCAACCGTTAAATCAGCTCAAAACGAAAGAAAGAGAAACAATTTTCCAAAAATTAAAAAAAAATGTTTCAGCTTAATTTTTAATTTTAAAATCAATACATTAATTAAAAAACACTAGAAAAATTTTAAAAATATATTTAAAAAAACATAAAATACAATATCAAATAGGTATTTATAGAGTGTTTGAGACTGTATTTCAAAAATATTTTTAAAAATATAAATATTTTTTTATTTTGTTCTTTAAATTAAAAATTTTGATATTTTTATTTTATTTTAAATATTAAAAATAATTTATATAAAATAAAATATATATTTATATATATAATTTTAATATATATTTAAATAAAAATATTTTCAAAAACAAACATATAATTAATATAACAAGCGGCAAAAAACTAGACTGGTGGTGTGCTAAAGTACAAATCGCTAGGGGGTGTTTGGGAAGCCACCCAAAAGCGTTTTTGGGTGTTTTTGGTCTATATTTTTTTTTTAATTTTAAAAACAAACGGTTAGTGTTTTTAGATTATTTTGATGTGTTGATATCAAAAATGATTTTTAAAAAATAAAAAAACATCATTTTAATGTATTCGACACGAAACACACTTTCAAAAGCTACAACAACAGCTCTCCCAAACACCCTCTTAATTAAATCAGACTAGTGGCATCGTGAACTTCAGAAGCTGAGGTCAAGTCAGGAATTGTCACCACGCTGCCTACGATCAATTAATTAAAGCAATCAAGGAAAGAAAGACACGGCAAAGAATCAGCGTTACCTCCTTCAAAAAGCAGGAGCACCTGCAGAGAAATCAGATCTGGAGACTTCGGATCTCAACAACAATAAAGAAAACGAAAGTTAGAAACAAATCACAAACACGATTCCAAATCAAAAGCACTTGTAAGGAAAGTTTTCAAGTTGTGAATGAGTCAGGCAGCCATTGCCACCATCGATCGGATCCCAGTATTATTCAATTAAGGCTGCATTAAAAACAAGAACACTTGGTGTGGAAAATGGGAGGCAATTAGGTGCCAAACCTCTGCAATAAAAGTGATGGCTTTGCAGACGCACATGAATATAACAACTCACCTTCATCTACATGACAGAAGATTAAAGAATTCCAACATTATTATTGGTGGTAATATTGCAACACCACTTCGAATCGTTGCTTGTCCAATGATTTTGCTTTGTTTTCGTACATGGATCCAGTTTTTTTTTTTTTAAATAATAATCTAAAAGTCTATCATTTTTATTTTCAGTCCAAAAAATATCTCCAATAAATGATTATGGGAGGCACACATGTATAAATTAATCATAATTACTCCATACTGTATATTTAAAAAAATAGACTTTTTTATTTATGAAAGTGAATATTATTTTCTCGAAGTGTACTTTATAGATCTAGGTAAGCAATTAAAATCTCGGTTAGCTCAGGCTTTTATAGGGAGGTGTCTTAATTCGAATTCAAGACTTGTTATGTCGCAAATTCTCTGTCATCACACTACAACTCTTTGGGGCAAAAAATAGACCTCGTGAACACTCCTGCTCATAGCATCTCCAAGGTTAAAAGCTATTTAGAGAAGCCAAATTAATAATACGGCTTTTTGAATAATATAAATATTATTATAAATTCATATTTATATGTATTAAATGTCCATGACTTTTGAGTTTACTCTCTTGGATTTCCATAACTCTTGAGTTCATTTTCTCTTCCTATAAATAAACCACTTGTCTTGTATTCTTAACACCTTTTGGAATGATAGAATAATTCATATTAAGTAAGGTATTTCTCTTTTATCTCTTTTAATGATGTCTTGATATGTATGCTCTTCTATGTTAATTAATCATTTTTTTATAACAAATATGACATTTTTTATTTGCTCTCCAATAAAAAAAATCATTTAGAGTAGCCAATTCTATTTTAATATATATAATATTGATATAATTATTTATTAATATTAAATAACTGATATAAGTACAATCAAAACCACTTTTTTACATAAAATATATTAAATAAGTTTTGTCTCTTTTGATCAAATATATAGGAATAATTCTTCCATTTAAAAATATTATTTTAATTTTTCAATTTGAAGCTATGAAATTAAAAATTAAAAAATAATTTATCTTGTCTTTTTATTTTGTCTTTTTTTAGCTGTTTTAGATTTTTGAATTTAAAGTGATATCCAGCCTTGCACGCTCCTCTTCATGCATCAAATTCGATGCAGACCTCCCCAGCACCAACAACACTAAGATTTTTATTTTTATTTTCACAGAACCAGCATAAAATTACAACAGGGCATGCCAAGAACCCGATTATGCAAACGCACAACCTTACAGCATTTTTGAAAAAAAATATATTTATTTTATTTTAAATTAAATATTTTTGATATTCTATAATCATTTTCATGTGATATATCAAAAATAATTTTTAAAAAATATAAAAAATACTTTTAAAAACAACTACAAACTCCCCTTTTCTTCAAAGTTGGGGTGCAAATGCTGGATCTAGTTGCATTCTTAACGATGATATCCTAGTACAAGAACAATATATAGTTTTCAATTCATCTTAAAACATGACAGCAGGAGAATCGGAAGAACAGCAATGATCGTTCGTGAGTTTTGTTCAAAGGAGGCAGTTTCTGTGACTTTTACTGTCGTTTT
The DNA here is from genome assembly GCA_015731905.1 of Salix dunnii. NCBI lineage: Eukaryota > Viridiplantae > Streptophyta > Magnoliopsida > Malpighiales > Salicaceae > Salix > Salix dunnii. The sequence continues at coordinate 2,958,699 of CM027668.1, read as the reverse complement.
CTATGGTCTTCGTCCATACGCTTACTATAAGAATAAAACCATACATGTTACTCTGCTTAGGGCTTGCAAGCCAAGAGCAGAACGTCACCGTTGCGATTAGGAAATTCACGATAAAGTCATTGACTTTATAATTAATAGGAAATGAATATTAAATTTTAATAACAAGAATGTTTGTTCTTAGTTCATACATAATAAATGCTCTGAACATATTGTAGAAGAGTGAAAATTGTGAACTCTTTTCCTTGATTGTTTATAGTGTATTTGTAACATTTTTACCTTAAACTATCTACCTCTTAAACTTATTTAAAGGGTTATAAGTCTTTTCCTTCTTCATATTCAAGTAGACAAGTAGGGAGGGAGACCTTGGTTTTATATTATTTTATACACAATATTAATATAGATAAGATCAACCTTTTATAATCAATATTAATATTGATTTATGTATATATAGCACTCAAATGACTTTTTGCATAATTAGGGTGAAAAAATATGATGACTCTATATTCTTATATCTTTTACCCAAAAATATTTAAATTTGATATCCTGTAAGTCTCACATGCATCTAGGCTTAACGCATGAAAAATCTCAATAAATTAAGTTTAGTATCTTGTTAGACCCTAGAATGACTGGGTCTAACGCGTAATTGAGCCATTAAGAGTTGACTTTTGTGTCTTGATAGACTCGCATGTGTTTGATCTTGATATATGGTCGAGTCTAAAAAATTCAAGTCTTGTATCTTGTTAAACCCATAACCACATGGTTTTGATGTGTGGTGGAGTTTAGAAAAATTAGTTCCGACATCTTGCTAAACTTAAAGGCATGTATCTAAGCTACGAAGAGTTTGGTCTAGGATCTTGCAAGACCAACAAGTACATATGGACATATTACCAAGAGTGGAGATGTTGGATGTGATATCTTGTTAAACTCATAATATAAACTCATACTAAATTTTTTTTTACAATGTGAGATATACATCTTTTTTTATTAATCTACAAACAATCAACATATCATATATTTCATATCTAATGAAAATAATAAACACAAATAATTGATTGGTATCATGTTACTTGTTTCACATCATTACACGATTTTATTTCTTTAAAATCATCTAATAAAGAGACTTAATTATGATTAACAGGAAACGACCTTTAAGATATTTATTACTTACATACAAACATAAATACAGAAACAATAATAACATACTATTACAATCAATATCATTATAATAATTATCATTGCCCAATATAATAGTATCAGAATTTATCACGAGCATGAGCACCAACCATGAGGTTTATAAAAGTATAATAATAATTATTTTTTAAAGTATTTTTTATTTAAAAATAAATTAAAATAATCATTTTTATTTTTTAAAATTATCTTACATCAACACATCAAATAATAAAAAAATATAATCTTAAACAAAATAATATATTAAATTTCAGACCATCAATATTTAAAACTATACTCTCAAACAGGAGTTATAAACACCATTGTCACTCCACCTTCATCTGATGCTATTATTATCACCTATATCGTTATCACTTTACCATCACCCATCTACTATCAATATAAAATAACTATTTTATTTTAATAGAAAAATGCTATTTTAGGCATGTAAAAAAACAGCTAATTTTATAATAAAAATGTTTTACAAGAAAATAATAATTTTAAAGGGAAATAATTTTATGTGAACATACATATAATTTGTTTTTTTATATAAAAAAAATCCAGCTATAATACTATATCACATTTTTATTACTGAAAACTTTTAACTTTTAAAGGTCTAACCTATTAGGTAAAAGAATATGTATCTCACATTATCATCCGCGATTTTAATCCCATGAAAAAATATATTTAGCAAGAGGGAACCCAGTTTTTAATCATACAATTTGGAAATATATTTAGCAATAATCGGAGATTAAGTTTGGCTTTCATCGGAAACTAGAAGAAATTATAGGCATGTAAAGTGTTTTTGTTTTGAAAAAATAATATATATTTTTAAAAATATGTATTTTTTATATCAACCCATCAAATTAATTTTAAAATAATATACTAAAATTAATCAATATATTGTTTTAAATAATATTATGTTTGTTAATGTGTTGACGGTTGTTTTTTAATTTTTTTAAAATATATTTCAATATTTTTTTAAAATAAATTAAAAAATCCAAATATAAAATCTATTTTTTTTAATTTAAAAATAAAAACTCGATTTTTTAAAATACAAAAACAATCCAACTCTAGATATTAATAATCAAACAAATATAATTTTAGAAATCCTGGTGGCATAGTTGGTAATTGACTGAAAGGTCAGAACCTGGTTATTACAATTAGATAATAACAGTAAGGGGCGTACTAAGTCGCGTGGCCCTCTCATCAATCTATCTATCTATATTACTAATCCTGTCTCTGGCTGTACGTGCCAAAGCTGAAAGCTACTAGAAATTAATTTCAAAAACAAGTATACAGGGAGAGAGACCCACACAGATTTGAGAAGAGAGAGAAAACTGAGGGACAGGCATGGGGTTTTTCTCTTTTCTCGGCAGAGTTCTCTTCGCTTCCCTCTTCATCCTCTCAGCTTGGCAAATGTACTCCATTACTTCCTTTCTCTCTTCTAGATCTCTTTAATTTCATCTACTTTTTCGCTTCACTGTCGCTTGTTAAGGAGGATTCATGTGCTTCTTATTTGGGCCCTTTCTCCCAGATCTGATGCTAGTTGTTCATGTCTTTACATTGCTGTTTTCGCTTATCATTTTATGCTTTTGTTAGATGTGTAACCCAGTATGGAACTGGGTTCCAAAAGTTTTACTTTTTTAAAAATTTCGTCTCACTAGCAAAAAGAAAGTGCCTAATGCAGTGATTTCTCACGCTTTAATGGGAAATTGCTTCTGCTGATGATTATTTGATCAATTATGAAGTCACATTTTTAGTATATTTATGGACAGGTGCACAAAGAAGCCCTTGTGCATTCCTGAAGTCTGATTTTACTGCTGAAATTGATCTTCATGGTGTCTTCAAAAACGAGCATTGTGATGTGTAACGATGATTTATCTTGTAATACCGTGTTCTGATCGGCAACTTCTAAACTATTATTTTCTGTGGAGCTTCATTTATACCTTGGCGGGTTTATGGTATTACTTCTCAAAAGTTAGGCGATACTAGCTTTAGTGAACTTTGATGCTCTCTATGCTATCGGTAAACTAGTGCTTGACTATATCTATTAGTCATCAATTTGCAATGCTCTCGTACCGTTAACTGGGGTTGTTGAGCACTCCAGCAAAATGTTGGGTGCTTCGGTGTTTATGTTGCTTATACATGCTTAGGTTCAATGAATTTGGCGAAGATGGTGGCCCTGCTTTGTCGGAGTTGATTCCCAAGCTTGCTATTGTCAAAAAGCATATTTCCTCTCAATTGGGGGTAGGGGTTCCGGACATTGATGTAAGAACTTTAACCCTTAACCTGGTGCTCCTGTAATTCTTGCAGATTAATTTTTGGTGTCATGTCACCTTGTATGCTGCTCACTTTCTGATTTGGAGGTATTTTATGCAGCCTAGACATTTGGTAGCAGGGATGATTGCTCTAAAGGGTCTTGGAGGCTTTTTATTTGTATTTGGAAGCCCTTTTGGTGCTTATCTCCTGGTTAGATTTTCCTTTCCTTTGGATCTTTATTTGATTGATTGCCTCTAGAATGTGATGAATCCTCACTTAGCTCCGCCAAGAAGCTGCTTCTGATTCATACAGTCATTATCAAAGTACATATTACAGTCTTTCTGTTCTGCTTCAGCTTACCTACTTGGCGCTTTCCTCCCCAATTCTGTACAACTTCTATGACTATGATCGGGATGAGTCCAAGTACCTCATTCTCTTAAATGAATTTTTGCAGGTCTGTCTTAATCTATGACTTCTTTTTTATGTTGTTTAGCTCCCCTTTTGTCTTGTTCTTCTATTTTGCTTTTATGCTGGGAAACCGCCTTTATTTTTGGGTTTGTGATGTTTTGGCAGAGTGTCGCACTTTTTGGTGCATTGCTTTTCTTCATAGGGATGAAGAACTTGATTCCAAATAGACAGCTCAAAAAGCAGACTCCCAAGGCAAAAGTGGGCTAAGGCATAACGAAGAAGCAAGCTTCAAAGATGGGGTTATTGTTGTAAGTGCACAAAACTCACAGGGTGTCGAGTGGCTGCACATATCATTCTGAAGCTATCTGTATGACACCCAAATTTGTTAGTTCTTTTGTTGGGGTGCTCTGCTCGGGGTCCCAAATTCACAGGGTGTGATGTTTTGATCTCATATACTGAATGGGCGCGATATACGCTCCATTTTATCTAGTGAAATCTATTTATTATCTGTTAAGCTAGAATATGGCTCTGATTTTCGTGAATTTGTGAATTGTTAGTCATGGATTAATAGTTTTTAAACCTTATTTAAAGTATTTTTTGTTTAAAATTTATTTTTAACATTGCGATATTAAAATGATTTAAAAATATCAATAATTTATTTTCAGGAATGTTTTTGTCAATGCAAAAGATTGATTTTCCTAAACCATGAAAGTATTCAGTTTATTTAATTTTGGGGCCAGACGATGATCCAAAATTCATCTCTTGTTAACGAACCCAGCATGTTCCACTGTGTTCTCACACTTCTGTTGTTCGAAACCATCTCAAGCAATGTCCTAATTAACAATTAATTATCTTGTAGTACTCGTGGATTAAAATTTAAGAGCTTAAATTTAGAAATTCAAAGAGCAGCATTTTTGTGTGTGTGTGGATGAACTGTTCTCAATACTTAGAAATATTTATTTAAATCTAGGAGATTTTGATTAATGTTTTTTATTTAATTTTTTTTAAATGATTGTTTAAGAATATGATTGATGTTATTTTTTAAAATATTTCTCATTAAGAAATATATCAAAATAATATATTTTTATTTTTAAAAAAATATTTTTGACATTAATATATCAAAATAATATAAAAATATTAAAAAAATAATTTAAAATAAAAAATAAAAAATACTTTTGAATCTGAGTAACAAACACCCTCTAGATATTCTGAAGGGGTGTATTTTATAGATCGATTTAGCTAGAAAATATTGACTACATCGTCAAACGAAAGAAATCAACTCCCTTTATGTCTATTTTTAATAATAAAAAAAAAAAACAAAATCAGAAGGCCGCAATAAAAAACTTTGCAAGTTAGCAATTGACGTGTCGTTTAAAAATGATATATAGCTAATTTTAATGGTACACGAGTTAGTTGTCGCTCGTAGAAAACTCGCTCGCTCCTGTAATAAAGAAACGTTTTTCAACAAAACGCCGAAGCCGACTGTAAAGAGAAGGAAGAAGCGCAGACGAAGTGAAGTGAGCACGGCCAATTTAACAAGTCTCGCCTGCGGCTCTCTTCTTCTTCACAGAAATGGTAAAAGCGCCGACAGTTCTCTCTTCGTTTCTTTAACTTAAGTCAAACTGCTTAGCTTTTTTTTTAATGGCAGGATTACTTGAAGACGGTAATCCCTTCACAACTCGTCTCCGATCGAGGCTCCAATTTAGTAGTCATCAATCCAGGTGCTCACTTCACTTTGGAACCCTAGAAAATCAAATCACCATCCATTATATCAAGTAATAAATATAACCGATTTTATTTTGTAATTTAATTGGTTCAGGCTCTGCAAATATCCGAATAGGATTAGCTACTCAAGATGCTCCGTTAAATATTCCTCACTGCATTGCTCGTTATACCAATCAAATTCCCAAATTCAAAGTCCAGGATCAGGTCAATCCTTACTTGCAACTTTTCTACCTTCTTACAGCTGTCCTGTGTTTTGTTGTTAATTTTTTTTCTCGCTTTTAGATGCTGAATTCGCAGGTTACAACAGCACAGCACATGGAACGCGAGAAGGCATATGATATAGTGAGTCAAATCCGTGCTATTTGCTTCTTCTTCTTTTCTTTACGTTTGCCGAGGAACAGTGTAAGACCTGATTTTTTTTTTACTTGAAGATAGCGTCGTTATTGAAAATACCTTTTCTGGATGAAGAGGTTGCCAACAATTCTTTCCCACGTAAGGTACCCACTACTAATCCATTAGCCTAATTTTAGTCTCTGTCATGGTGGTCTGTAGAACAATATCGGTTTTCTGGTCTTATTATTCTTATAATCTCCACATTGGAAGAATTGCTGCTACTCTGTTAACTGGTTTAGAAGGATTTAACAACTGTGGCACTGTCTTTGGAGTTCCCTGCTCGCAATCCTGCTTTTTTGTGGCTATATATGTAATTCTTAAAGTGAGTATAAAATATATAGTTTAGAGGGAAAAGGGGCTATAGACATGCAGCTCTGTAAATGGTTAGAAATTTTTAATGGAATTATACTAATCAGCTCATATTGCAGATAGGACGTGTTGATGGACATAATCCACAGAGTGGCAGGGGTGCAGCTTTCCAATGGGCTAATGTATATGAGCAGGACACTAATTTCTCTTTGGCTTTAGGTAATAGAATAAATGTTCTCTCTAACATACATGGTAGTTACGATAAACTGAATTGCTTTTTGTACTAGTTATGATGTTTCCATCTTTAAACCTTTCAAAACTTTTTGGTGGGCAACATGTTTGACCTGGAAAGTGTATGGCATACCATCTCTAATTACTTCAGAAGTCATGATTGAATCTTGATACAGTGTACCATTTTGCTCATTTAATATTACTGTGTCATGAACCGTTCTATCTAAGTTTGAAGGTTTGTATATTATTATTAATTACATTTGACTTGGATTAATTTAGCACTGGTGGAGCCAGATTACATGAAGATGGGGTCTCTTATCTTTAAATATATGCTACGAAAAAAATGTTACCAAGGCAATGACAAATCCAGAATCTGATGTTTCAGAGGGCCAGATGTAACATTTTTATTTTGGGGTGGCCATCACATGGGAACTTATTTGGAAGCTGCCCCTCCAAAAATAAATAAATAAATAATCCATCCCTGTGCCAATGGTTTACCATCCCAATTCAGGGTCAAGGGACTACATCAAAATCTTTTGGATCCTCAGTAGATTTTTCTGTTGAATTGTTTTGTTTTGCTTGTGGTTTTGAATGCAATGCCTTGTTATGCTTTGAATATTCAAAGCTAACAAAAAAAATGAAATTCTTGAGCATTATGCTTGTTTTTATAAAAGTATGGTACAAAAAAATGAGGGGCAATTACATATCGTTTGAGCTCAAATATAAACAGTGAACCTTCAGATAAGAGATCCTTGGCACATTTCAAAGTGATTCCCTTGCATGGGTTGCTCTAGATTGATAGACTGCATTTTTGTAGCGTTGTCTGTGCTTATCATCTGGCATTAAATAATATATGCTGGCTGTGTGCTCTTCATGGTTACACTGTTCTTTAAATACAAAGCTTGAAGCATCAATTACTTTCTCATTCAAGTGGTGGCTTTCTTATCTACCCGTTATATTTTTTTGTATTCTGAGTTTCTGACTACTCTTGATTTTTGTGCCAAATCTGATATAAAATAAGTTTGCAGGCATTAAGGCTTTTAGCTTCCCTATTAAAAATTAGTTTCAAGTGAATCTGTGTCTAGATCCTGATACATGCGAATTGTTTGTGCAGGATCATCAAAAAATGAAGGTAAAAGTGGAGAGCACATGAAGAAACATGAAGGCGCTGATGCTGAGAGGATTAGTTCAGGGGAACGCAAATTCCGAGGGCAAATTTTTGGTGAAGAAGCACTTAGAATTTCCCCAACAGAGCCATACTGCTTAAGCCGTCCTATTCGCAGAGGTCATTTCAACATTTCGCAACATTATCCTTTGCAGCAGGTTTCATCCTTGCATTAATTATCTTACAAGCATGATTTCATTTGTATGTGCCCTTTTCAGCTGAAGGAGAAAAAGAATATCACTTTTCCTCTTTGGAAAGTGCTATTATGTACCAGAACCTTGTGTGTCTATTGTTGATGTGAATCAAGCTTAACATTATTGCATTATTTTCCAACATTTTGAGCATACCCTTAATATAAGAAACCATGCTCTGGTTATTTAATGATATTTTCTATTGCCCAGGTGCTTGAGGACATACATGCTATTTGGGATTGGATATTGATAGAGAAACTGCATATCCCTCACTCAGAAAGAAACATGTATTCTGCGATCCTCGTTTTGCCAGAAACATTTGACAATCGTGGTAATGATATCAGTCAGTTTTTTTTTTTTTTTTTTATATATATATATATATAGCTCTTGATACCTTGAGATAGAAAAATCTACTTGTTATTCTCATGTTGGTCCCATGGATGAAATGAAACATGTTAATAACAATGTGCACTTACTATGAATGAACAACCAAGATTGAAGCAAGACCCTATCATGTTTGTTGATCATATTAGTGTTGATCAGCATTTTATCATGCTGTTATTGGTAGACTCTTATGCATTTCCTTTTGCTTAACATTTGTCTTGGTTATCAAGGGGGATGATCAGTGGCTCAAAATACATGCCACATTGCTCTACTCTATCAAGAGTGTAGGTAGTCTGGCTAGTCGAATAATGTTTTTAAATCACCCCAAACTCCAAGGTAAAAATAAACAGTTAAGACTCTAAAGTGCTCACTTCCTAAAGTGCTGTCAAAGTACATAAAGCTGTAGGTACTAAAAGTCTGAAATGTTATTTTTTTTTTATTTTTCCTCAAAAAACTTATTAGGACAATCTATGACCTTGTCACCATGCTTGTCGAAGAATCAGTTAGTCGATGACACATATTCTCTGCTTTGTGGTTCTTTGTGAAGTTGCACCACATGGTAACTTTTGGGTGGAGTTTGGTACGAGGTTAAAAAATGAGGCTGAGCTATTACAAGAGTAACTTTTAAAGGTGTAAAATTTAGTTTTAAGGATTTTTCGTCTGTTTATCAATTGAAGGTGAATTTTTAGTGAAAAGAGAAAAATTAAATTATTAATGATTGGTGAGAGAGATAAAAAAATATTAGGTGTGTGTTTTGAGACAAAAGGTATGAGAGAGAATAAATAAGAAATAAAATTTGTTTGGAGGGCAAAATATACCTTCCAAAAACACTAACTTGGGGGTAAGTACCCCCTCAACAATTAAACTCCTTCCAAAGATTGAACCAAACATGCTTAAATTGCACAAGGGGTTATTTTTAACTTCCATTACCCTTGTAGCAAACATACCCTTAAGGTAATAGATGATTTTATGCCTTGGTCTAGTGAGCCCCTTTGCATTCAAGTTTGCCTGGGCTGTTAATACCACCGGCTTGAAGTCTAGTTGATATGTTCTGTCATTTTATTGAAGTACTGGTGTAGCTGAAATGCGAGTTTCCTTAGTTTTTATGTTCTTAAAAATTGTTATGTTTTCTTGGCCTGGATCTGCTTTTCCCCACTCTCTTTTTCACTTGCCATAGAAGAGCCGATTAGTGCAACTGGGCCAAAGAAATAAGATAACATTTGGAAGTTCTACCTTGCATACCTGGTTTCTCTCAGCTCCTTTCCTTATATGACAAACTGGTCTTGATTCATTTATTTATTTATTTCTGTTTGACCTATTGATGCGCTAACTGCTTAATGGATGCTTATTCTTCTCTAGTTCTCCAATAAGGTCACATCTTCACATTTGGTTTAGCAGGGAATAGAACTTGGATAACTCTAAAAATGTCCTGTTTTTACTTGTCATGAGCAGAAATAAAGGAAATGCTGTCTATAGCATTACGAGACTTGCGCTTTAGCTCTGCAGTGGTACACCAGGTCAGACTTTCTTTATAAAAAACATAATTTTACCTGGTGATTTTTTTTAATATATGATTCCAGCATCAGATTGTATGTGGTGGCGAAGCTTGATATACATCAATCAATTTATTGTACATATGTTGTTTGAATGTTGGAGTGGTAGATGGTTATCTAGGCACGGTAGAAATTGTTTTCAAAGAAGATTCTATTGGTGTGGATAGATCTGTAACAATGAAGTAGCCTGGCATGAGGAAGGTTTGTAGTAGGTCATAGATGAGTGAGAAAGCTTTTGGCTCTTTTCTTTTTTCGGTTTCAGAAAAATATTCCACCCTTTCTTTTTTGCATAACTGAAAATTGTAACTCTCACCTTTAAATTGCTACCCTCTTCATAAAATATTCCATCAATTTATATTTTTAACAATTGATATTCTCTTGTTTACAAGGTTAATGAGAAATTGGTAAAGATGAAGGGATGTAAAGAACGAATTAAAACAGGAAGGGGGTCATTTTAATTTGGTTATCATTGGAGGACATTCCGTCTGTCCATTTAGACATTGTTTACTTCAGGTTTTGATATGAAAATATATGTACTTACCAACTTGATTACTTCAATTTAAGGCATTGCCAATAATACTCATCAGCAAATATACTCCAAATCTCTAACATGTGAATTCACTTGACTACTTTCATACTTAGTTGATTGTTGACTAAAATTTACATAAATTACTATAACTTATAGTTGGAAAGAAAATCAATGATATCAATTTAAGATCTAGGTCATATTTCAGCATCCAACTTCTTACTTCAGACCCACCTTGCCAGTGCCTTTACCTACAATTCTTGTAGCTTGGTTTTTGTATCTATTGTTTTTTACCAGTTGTGGTCAGCTCCTCATTATTTTGAAAGCAGCAAATTGAACTGTGCATTGTTTGAGATGGTGCAATAAAGAGCACTTACAATTTCATTAAATTTGGTGATTGCTATTGGCAGTTTTCTTTATCAATATGCTTTTCCACATTGACACTGTTATGGTGTATACTCCTATATGATGATTTATTCTGAAATGATTGCTGCAGGAAGGTCTTGCTGCAGTTTTTGGGAATGGGTTATCGACAGCGTGCATTGTTAATATGGGTGCTCAGGTGACATCTGTTGTTTGTGTTGAGGTAACTGAAATTTTATTCTTAAATTTAGCTACATAAACATCCGGGCTATGCTGTCCAAATATACATCATTGGCCCAATGGTTCTTTGGTCTACTACACTGCAGCCTCTGTTAGAAGGGAGATTGCAGTTTTGTACTTCCATTGGGGTGGTTGGGGTGGGCGCAATGGATGCAATACTTTCTCAATGATGAAGTGCAAAAAAAAAAAAAGCTTTTTACTGTCAACACAATAGTGAATTTGGGTGATGAAAAATCTCCTGTGTAAAATATAAACAAATAATGTTTTGAATTCAAATATTTTCTTTTGTTACTATTTTTACCACAATAAAGAACATTTTGGACTCTGTTGCCAGTACCCCATCAGAGTCATCATCAGGCTACCCCAACTTTTATAAGGTTTTAGCTACTCTCTATACCTTTCTCACCTTCTTTGCATCAACTTTGGTTCCCTGGTTGCACTCTTACCAATTTACCTCATTCAGTATTTTACTGGTTTTAGAATCACCAATTTTTCCATCTTTATCATTGTTGCTGCTTCATGCATTGTCATTGCACCTCTATGTTGCTCTCATCCCACTAGAGGTGCCCATATTTTTTGGTGTGTAGTTGCGAGAAAATAACTGTTTGTCATGTGGCTTTGCCCCTCCTCCCCTACGCTGAGATTCTTTTTTGTTCTTTTTGGCTTTACCTAACAGTATCATTTGGTCAATGCTTTCGATGTTATATCAAGGCCATGACACTGTCTAACTACCTTCAACTTTGGTTTTCAGGACGGTGTGGCTCTACCTAGTACAGAAAAGACTTTGCCTTTTGGTGGAGAGGTGTGGATTTTGGTTTCATCCTTCAACTAACTACTGAATGCTGAACTTGTTTAAATCTTCAGTCAGGGAATATATCTTACTTGATTTTGTGAGAGTACATGCATACTTAATGTCCCTTGAGATGTCCTGACAAGTCTAGCTTTCAGCTTCATATATTATACAATGCGCACTTGTTGTTGCTGGCTAAAATTTTTTGTAAAATTTTTTTACAGAAGATAAAACCGAACTTCTTATTGAGAATCCTTGTGATGAAATAACTTGTGGGATAAGCAGCCTGACCAGATTTTAAGTTACCCATGCCAGGGTTAAAAGCTGCATTAGAGCGTGTTTGGGTATTGATGTCTAGAAACCTTGGTTACCAAACATCCAATTGGGATTCCAAATTTCCTTTCAAGCTTGCCACACTCTTCATTTTCTTTGCCATTGTTCCTGCCAGTAGTGTGATGGTTACTTGCTTCACAGTCTTTCCAAAAAATTATATTATCATCTCATGGTGATATAAACAGTAACTCTAGGGGTAAAAAGGAAGAAGAGACAAGGATGATGATATCGTTATGGAACTCAAATAGGTGATTTAGTATTTATCCTCTCTCATACCCTCAATGTTCTGAGCCAATTAAAAAACGGGGCACATGTTTAGGTTTTGTTGGTCATGCTTCATGTCTTATGCTTTCTGACTCTCAGTATATATCTAGTTTCTTGGTCTTAGGAAAATATTATATAACAATTGAAATGCACGTTGGGACAATCTGCATCAACTTGATGCTTGAATGATTATTCTTTGAACTGATGGTGTTTTAAATGTCACTTGCTGCTTAGCTTGTTGAAATACTCTGTAGAATATATCTGCCTTGTATCCTAGTCAAGGTTTATCTCATTGTGAATCAACTTTTCATCAGGATATATCAAGATGCCTTCTGTGGACTCAGAGGCATCATCAGACATGGCCCCAAGTTCGGACTGACATGTTGACAAAGCCTATAGATTTGTTGATGCTTAACCGACTTAAAGAGTCCTATTGTGAAATAAAGGTCAGTTTATTTTTCTGTAATTTTTCAGTTTATCATCATGCATCAGCTACACTGCCAGTTTCTTTCATTCTTTTATCACACAAATTTGCTTCCTTCTATTACAGAATCAGATTAGAGCTGATTTATAAAGTCAGTCTGGTGGTGATTGATTTCATTCTTGAATAAACCATGTTTTATATGTCATTTGTAACACCAAGGAATTTTGTTGGCGTTTTTTACACTTCAATTACAGTAAAAGGAAAATCAAAATCCTGATAATGATAATGATCTGTTATCTAGTTCCAAGAAACCTGTAACGATCTGGATCTTCAAAGTTGATATTTTTCACTTGAGTCCAGTGCATTATTTTGTTGATCATCTTAAAATCCCATGAGAACTTAAGATTTCAGACATGATGATGATTACATACATCTATATTATGCCTTTCTTTCCAGATTTATATGTAGAGCTCATGTTCCTATTCAACACGCTTGGTTTTCCTTGTATCAAATGCTGTTGACAATCACATGATGTTATATTTCTGATGGACAAAAGTCCAACTGTGAAATAATTTTGTTGGTTGTGCTTTTTTCTTCTAAAATATTTTACTGATGCTTCTTTTAATAGTATCCTCGACCATGCACATTGAAAATTTTGTGTACAATATCATCTGGTATTTGGTGGCCTTTGGTAGTTTGCTATTACTCTCTGTTCTATTCAGCATGCTTGAGATGCCAAACACAGTCCTGGGAGGACTGATCCCCTAACCTTAGTTTATTATAAACTGAATAAGCCACTCCTCAGACTTAAAAAGTGGGTCAATAAGGCATTGCTACTTTAAGACTTCCATCTGTATCATTTTGTTGCCTCTGCAATTTACTTCTCTGTGTACAGGAGGGGGAGCTTGATGCTGTTACTGTAGTTCATTCTTATGAGGATGGCATGCCTGCTGGATCTCACAAAACTCGACTAATTGCTCTTAATGTTTGTCTCCTATTGCTAAAATTTTCTGCGATTTATCCTCTTCATGTCTAGCTGAATAAAGTTATAATCTTGATGATTCTCATGAACAGGTGCCTCCCATGGGTCTGTTCTATCCCACACTTTTGGTTCCAGATGTATATCCTCCACCACCTCGTTCTTGGTATGATATAATTCAAGCTTTCTTGTTTTGCACTAGCTGTCCTGCCGTGAAATGATTTAAAAAATTGCACTGAATTACTGGTTTTGTCTGGCCATGATGCTGAGCACCATCAGGTTCCATGACTATGAGAACATGCTGGAAGATACATTGCATTTAGAATATCCTAGAAGGCCTGACATGTCAGATGGTTTATTTCCTGGCATCAATGTTGGATATCCAATGTGGGAGAGCTATCCAATTTTTTCTTCTAAGCCTAAGAAAGAAGAGAAGGTTGGCCTGGCTGAAGCTATCACTAGTAGCATTCTTTCCACTGGTAAGACTCATGTGCAATTATTATACTTCCCTTGACTGAGCTGTAATTTGATATTAACATACCTTGGTTCTCTATGGACAGGTCGTATAGACCTCCAAAGAAAGTTGTTTTGCAGTATACAATTGGTGAGTTTTGTCAGCAAGATTTACTGTATGAGATCATACACTTTATTTCTTGTAGCCAGGGTGATTGACATAGTTTTTCCCTCTGTTGTCTTCTAGATTGGTGGAGAGGCTTTGACAGCTGGTTTTATTCCTGCTGTGGAGGAAAGGTTGGTTCTTTTTTCTTTTCTTTTTTAATTGTAAAGCACATAATTTTTCTGTTGCTACCATGAGTACAATCCTTGGCTGTTATGACGAGCCATGTTTAAGATGCTTTCAAGTATGTGCAATATATTTAGTTGGCAATTGGCAAGCCATCAATGGATCATGATCTGATGCCAGAAGACACCAGTACAAACCTGTACTTTTTACAATCCTTCTCTGGAAAAGTAAGGTAGTTGTCAGATAAAAAGAAATAGTACTGGAACGTGAACCAACTTGACTCATCTTTTCAAAGGGATAGATTATTTACCAATCCACTTTACTTGTCAACGTTCTTCTCAAGCAAGGAAGACTTTCAGCATTTAAGTTCAGAGAATATACTAACTCAACGAAAGGTGGATGAAGCTCTCGCAGCATCGTTCAAGAGGATTGTCTCTCCTCCATCCTTTTAAGTCCTTGTCTATTATGAGTCTTCTGACCGTCTCAACCCAACGTAACTAAGACTTCATTCTCAAACTAGTTGGTGTCAGCTGCATGGATCTGTCTTCTTCTTCTAGTTACAGAAATTTAGTAGAATATGAAAAAAGATAAAATATGTACCAAGTCAAGTGGTGAAGCTTTGGAATGTGCTTGTTTGGTAAAAGTTTCAATTAGTCAATTAAATTCTGCTTAATTATAGCATTGTTTCAGTTCCTATAAAAGATGGTAGCATCGTGATAATTTTATCTACTCTATTCATGTTCATCTTTCTTGTTGCAGAGTTTTACATGCAATTCCCTCAAATGAAGCAATTGATACTGTTGAGGTTAGCTTACAGATCTATTTCCTTCATGTTTATGACTAGTCTTTTCTGTCTTTGATTTCCTTGTTCATATCTATGCTATATAATTATATACTTAAAAATATATTTGCCATTACTAGATGCAAAATTCATCAGATTGCAATAATAAATGATTTACTGAGTTGTCTACAAGTATGAAAATGTCCCGCTCAGAGTCTTCTTCTACTTGATAAATAGTCGGAGACGCATGCACCTATTTTATTATGATTATTATTTTTACAATACTGTTCAAATTGGAGGCAATACTATGGAGAATTTTGCCGCTACCATCACTGGGTACTACAACAAATGAGGTTCTTGTGTTTGTTATCGATGATGTCTTTATTTGACATGTCTTTTTACATATTGAACTTCAAGTGGAACTGGCCATCATTATTTGTTGCATCATTTGAAGTCGGAGACCCCTTTTGTCCTGGCTTATATTTTTTACATGTGGTATTATATGATTAGTTAATAACTGATTCCCTTGCATGCATGGCAATGAAATTTCACCGTAGTGAATTGCTATGTTCTCCTATTATATATAGATAGATTGTTGTTTCAGATCTTGATATTATCCAATTTTCATGGTTATTAAACAGGTTCTACAGTCAAGAACAAATCCAACTTTTGTGTCTTGGAAAGGCGGGGCAGTAAGTCAACCATCCACTACTTTTGATTTTAGCTAGAATATTGATAGCTTGATGCATTCCTCGTGTCACTCGCAGATCCTTGGAGTTCTTGATCTTGGTCGTGATGCTTGGATTTATAGGGAGGATTGGATTCGCAATGGGATTCACGTTCGAAGTGGCAGAAAATACAAGGACTCGTACTATCTTCAAGCTCAAGCAACATGTTATATAAATTCTTAGAAGGTGACAGGAAAGTATGCTCTCCTTTAGACAGAACAACTTCTCCTGAAACAAATTCTATTCTGATGAGAGAATTTAAAAGTTTCTGAGCTCCCATTGTTAGAATTCTTTCTTGGGGGGCGTGGGGCAGAAATGATTTTAGTTTTCTAGCACTTGTTTTAGTATAAATAAATAAACTAGTGATTGAATTCGATAAATTTGATTAATTTTATAATTAAAAAACAATCTACAAGTAAACAAAAATTAAGAGTAATTATCTTTAAAAAATCAACTGTTGATATCTTACTGAAAAACATTTTTTTAAAAGACATCAGAAAACTAGATGAAATAAACAAGAACCTTGTTTCTTACATTTGATGAACTCGGAAACAATGGTTTTGATTTATTTTTGGTAATATTAGATAAATAAAAAAACATTGGTTTTCAAAAAAATATTTAATTGATAAATATTAGATAAATGATTTTTCTATTTATTATAAAATTTTTCTTATATTTTTCCCTATTCTATAACTTTTATATAAAAAAAATCATTTAAGTAATATCCCGTACCATGTATTGTTTTTCTCGTTTATATTTTAATCGTCAGATGCTGTAAAATAAGAAACAAAGGGCAGCTAGGAATTTAGGGTTTGTTTTTCGAAAGTTTTTATTTTCTAAAAAAACATTCATGATAATAACTTGGGAAATTATTTTATTAAATATAGTTTTTTGGTGTAAATTTGGGATTGGAATCCTGGGAGGATTGAAGGAAGGGATTGCATTAAAAAATCGAAGTAGTTTAGGCCTTTAAGGTGGTAAATCTGGGGATTTTTTCAGGTTAGAAGTTTTTATTTTTCCAATAAAGTTTCTGGGTTTTTTCACAATTTAGCCAGAAATTGTTGGGTTTTATTTTTTTCCTTTAGGCTAATCCTAGGTAGGTGGCATGTCTTGCTGGTATATGCCCGAGGCCCCATTTTGAGAAATCCTGGCCTCTCGACAGCTAATTATTCTTTCTTTGGAGTTAATCACACCCAACAATAGTGCTGATGCTTGACCATCAACCGGCAAATATTTGTGTCCCGAATCACAGTCCAAGGTTCTCGAGTCGACAGAAGACTGGATTTGACAAGAGAACAAAGCACACACCACGATACTGTTTTGTCATCACGTAGCCAAAATTTCAAGAAAAGGCCATGAGGTTAGAGATAGATGACGAGTAGCGTCGGTCATCCACCTGGTGATCAAAAATCGGAAAAAACAAAGGCTTGGGATCGACCACGTAACCCTCAACCCATCCACTGGATCTCTGACAGATAATTGTTTCGGTCAAAACAAGAGACCATTAATATTTCTGTGTGGGCCTGTTTAACATTGTTCGATTGAAATTTTTAATTTTTTATTCTTAAACTATTTATTTATTTATTTTTAGCTTGTTTTATATATATATATATATTAGAAATATTTTTTAAAATATATATATATATCATTTTAATATATTTAAAATTAAAAAATACTTTAAATAGTATTATCTAATTGATTAGAGATATTTAAATGTCAAGTTTCAGGACCCCAACTCAAACTGATAGACTCTTGACCGTTTGACTTTTCTTTTATGTTGCTTTTATTAGCTCTGGGCTTGCTCAAGATTTATTTGTCGTGTTTATTATTTTATAAAGCTAATATTTTTCTTTTAGTTTTGTCCTTTAATATTTATTTAATTAAAGACTAAACTCTATTTTTTTTATATAGCCTTTTGTGCTCTTTGTTTTAACATTTAATTTGTGTCATCTCATATATTTTTATTTATTTAGTTTATTATTTGAAGATAAATTATATCCATGGGTTAAATAGAATTGACCGGTTAAATGTTGAAGGCCGGTTCCCTTTCCTCTTCTTTTTTGAGGTGTTGTTTCAGCGACCCATACAACTTCTTCTAGTGGTGGACAATGTCTACAATGTTATGACGACGAGTCTCCAGCAAAAATTTTTCCAGGTATGATATTAATTGCACATTTATTTTAGTTAATTGTTTGTCATATAATCACTGTCTAGGGTTTAAATAAGACTATTACATTTCTTAATCTTATTAAATTAAATCAAATCAAATCAAATCAAATTAACGACTACAACATGGACTTTTTCTTGTGTTTTGACAAATAATATTTGGCGTTGGACATGGTGTGGTCCACGGTCCTGTTAGATATATATTTTAAAACAGCTAACCTTCTTAAACAGACATCTTCGCATGATTTTAGTAGAAAAAATCTAGGGATAATAAATTATATTTCTCGAAAAAATTATTTTATAAATTTAGATAAAAAAATAAAATTTTAATAATTTTAAATTTTTATAAAAAATATATATTTTAATTAAAATTCAAAATTTATTATACAAATCACAATTTAAACTTTCAAAAACTGAAGTCCTCTTGTCTTCTCGCACGATAAATTATCGTAATTATTGGATTGCAGACAATTTGACGAGATCGAAGCATGCCAGCCACCCGTGTATGCTTTTTATTTTTTGACCGATTACGGTGAATATTTTCAAACTCATTTATACGTCTAATCTCGCTTTTTAAAATATTATTCTTGTGAATTTAAAGAATAAAAACGTTTTTTCAAAGATTCCCCGACTTTTTTTAGTGCCCATGCCATGCATTATGTTTTGAACTTTAAATAATAACGATAATATATATATATAAAAACAAATCATGTGTACTAACTTTGATACAAATAAGCCTTTTAAAGAAAAACTTATGAATTGTGAATAACACAATTTTAATAATAACAAAAAAACCTTTGAACGAAAATAAAAATTGACATGGTATATTGTTAGGTGAATCCAAGTTTGATCTTGTTTCCTTAACAGTAATTTGATTATACATGTGTGCGCATGTTCTATTCTCGGTAAGTGTATTTTATGGGTCTTGATAAACAAATAAAATGCTTAATGTTCTAGGATCTTATAAAAATTACATATTCTAATTTGAATTCAAAATCTGTTATATATATCAAAAACTTTTTATCATCGTGACAGGTTAATTATAGACTTGGTATATGATAAGCAATACGTACCCGTTTTGTTGTTCTTAAGAAGGCAAAAAAAAAACCTTCTCATTTTACCTATTTAGCATTTTCTTAAACATATACGGTCAAACAATACCCCATAAAGAAAAAGGGTAAAGCCACGGAAAATCCCTAAATTAAACTAAGAACTAAAAAAAAAGAAAAAGATATTCAAAATCCTTGTCGTCAAATCAAAAGCTAAATAAAAGCCCGGCCATATAAGGATTTCAATGCTACTGTACCTTTTGACCTTTTCCCTGCGAAGAAGGATTCCCCAGCGTGGACACCACATGCCCATAACCCCTAGCAAGGGCCACACCTCGCGTGCCATCCTATATAAGCCCCCCTTCCCTCCTCTCAACCCGCAGCAGTGCACGCAAATCTAATCATGGCAGATACACCTCGAAAGAGCAACTCCGCCGCGGCGCGGTCGCAGCCCAGCCGGCTCCAGCGGCGGAGGCCAGCGTCCTTGCAGATCAGTCCAGCCTCTTCTTCCTGTTGGAACGCCGCGATTCCTCTTTTGTCCCCGCTTGTTACCTCGCCTACCGCGATGGATATGAAGTCCCGGGAGGATCCTCAACCACCGCCGAGGAGTCAGGGAACGGAGGGGGGGAAGCCAGTGGTATACAAGAAGTGGCAGCACCCGGCGGCTCCTTTTTGCTACGAGCCGGCTAAGTTTAAGCCCTCGTTTTCTGTGCCTGTATAGATTTAGAAATTAGAATGGATGCTGATTAATCATCAGAGAATAGTGGTTTTAGTTTAGGTATTCTTTTCTCCTCCTTTAAAAAAATCTAATTATACAAAATCTTCACGCGCTCAATGCTCACGATAAAGAAACGGATCTGTGCATAATTTTCTGACCTGAAATTGTTTCTTTTATATTTTGTTCCTGTGCAGATACAAATCGAAAATCGACTGTGCTTGATAAAATAAATAAAAAGACAGGATTTCATAAACAAATGATACAAAGTGTTATACACACACACACACCCCAATGTATGTATTTAGAGAGAGAAGTGAGGGGTGAGATTTTTCCAGGTCGCCTGAAAATAGAGAAGATACCCCTCCGGAAAATCACCGGAAACCACAATCATAGAAGGGCACTGCGTTCATGCCAAGGCCCAGATAATTTCGACTCATTTTGTTTTGAACAGAACCTGCAGTTTACTTGACGAGTTCATGACTACTGAAATGAAAACAAGGCAAATCGAGTGATTATTGACAATCAATTACCGTGTGTTGTGTTGTAAATAAAATCACCTACTGTTATGTTGATTGAATTAAAATTATCACCATTAATATAACTTAAATTAAATATTTTTTAACGAATTAAATTAAATTTATTTAAGAAATTAATTATTTCATTCTTGAAAAAAAAAAAAAACATAAACAGCACAAGTTAAAAAAGAGAGAGAGACAAGAATCTGGACATCGCAAGAGTCTCGCAACAGATCATAAATTATTTGATCTTTTTTTTTAAAGAGAAATAATTATTTAACTTTTGAGTGAAATGTGATTTTTATGAAAAATATTAAATATAAATTCACTTTCATTTAAAAAAGACATTGATTTTTTTTATTTTAAAAAGGCCGCTTGCTTATTTAATAATGAATTTTTATATTTTAGAAATATAAAGGATAAAAAACATGTCCCGTCTATTTTAATATTTTTTATTTCAAAATAATAAGTAAACCCTGCTATAAGAAATAATTGACAATGAAAAAACAACCATACAATTATAACACGTGGTCCATTGTTTTTTTGTACGGTAAATACATAGTCCAGAGATTGGTTGGCCAATGAAAACCAGTCGACTGACCGACAGTTTCAGTCTACGACTTGATCCGATCCCATTTTGAATGGGTGCAGATTTTCTTGCCTTTTCTATCATAGACTTTAAAGATGCTTGAAATATGCATCCCATCAGTGGACGGTTGGATCAATGTTTAAAAATCAAACAAGGAAATCACATTTTCAGTCGAGATTCAAAATTTGATCATTATTTTACAGTTGAGATGGAAAAAAAAGGATTTTTTATTGAAAAATAATATAAATTATATTCCAGGTCTTATTTACAAGTTTAAATTTTTAGGTGAGATAATAACTCAACGATCACAAGTTCAAAACTCATCACATTTATTCTATTTAATAAAAATTATGCATAAGATAATGTGAATCTGTATAATTTTCACTTAAGAGGTGTATTACAGAATTATATGAATCATATTTTAAGACTTTGCTTACAAATTTAATTTTTTTTCTGAGATGATTTCTTAATATTTTCAAGTTAATTTGTTCTCAATCAGGTTTCTTTATTCGTTATATTTTTTTTTTTATGATTGATATTTGGTTATTTGATTTTAAATTTTGTACTTTTTTTATAAAATTATTCCAATCTGAAGAAGTTAAATTATATTGAATTTATAATTATCTAAATATCTTATTTATAATTAACTAAATACTGTTTGGTATGATTTTAATTTTATTTTTGGTTTCACAATTCCGGACAATTTCCGTTTCTAGAACCAGGAGAAATTCAGACCTCAAATGCTAGAACAAACAAAATCGAGCTATGAATATTTTGTATCCACATAAAACAGAGTGACTTTCAGGAACCAGCACGCAAAATTAATTCAATCTGACCACGTGGCAAGTCTAAACCACCGCCAAATTTTACCTCGAGAACCAAATGAACCTGCTTTTTCCTCGCTGTGTCAGCCACGATAGCAACTATCCAGAAGTTTCTGGTGTTTCAAAACTATAGGCATCTAAATTCCAGAAGTTTCTGGTGCTTCAAAAGTCCAGGCGTTGGCGGCCATGGCAAATGCTCGGAGAGTATTTGAAAACATGATAATCTCCCCCTGCACAGACATTTCCAGCTTCATTATCGAGACGACTCGAAAATCTCGCTGTCATTAGAAATTGACCACATTGTAAATCTTTTTCAAGAGTTGTTAGACATTGTATTTTTTTAAAAGTTGAAAATTTTGAAAAATTTTTGTTTTTATTTTTTATTTTCAATTAATTTTTTTATATTTTTAAATTTTCATGTACTAAAGTTAAAAATAATTTTAATAAAATAAAAAATATTATTTTAATATATTTCTAAATAAAAATCATTTTAAAAACAATTACAACCACATTTCCAAATAAATATTTAATGAGAAAAGCAAATGACCGCTGACCAAAATAAATAAATTATCTATGACATTTCAATTTAAATAATATGAATTTTTGAACGTACAACACTTCCATTAAAGTTTCTTTAGAAAAACAAATCTTATAATTCCTCTCTTTTTCTCCCCAAACAAAAAAAAAAACAAGGAGAAAAATATTAAATGGAAATGTTTCAAATTTTAAAAATAAATAAACGAGTCCTCTCCAAGTCAAGATACACACACACACACACACACACACACACACACATACTAGCCTTCGTACCCGCGTCTCATCACTGGTGGAACCATATTTTTTTCAACGTAAAAAAATATTAATTATATATGATTTTTTTATTATAGCATAAATTTAGAAAACATAATAAATCTGTGTAGAAATTTAATGGAATGCAAGTTTTCTATAAAATATATGAATTTTAAATTGATATAAATTTTTTGGTTTAGTAGGTTTTAATGAAATAACCAGTATAAAATTATCATTATCATTAAAAAAAAACAAGAAGATATCTGAATTATTGAATACATTGTATTAAAATTAGTTTATTTTATAATTCAATTTAAATTAAATTAAATAAATAAAATATAAATTGTGAAAAAACTTGCATTAAAAAAAATAGTTAATTTTCTATCTCCAAAAAGAAGAAAATATAATTTCATTATCATTATTGCAACAGTTAAAATTATTATTAAAATTAGTACTAAAATAGTGAAAAATAGTAAATTGACCCGAATAACTAAAAAAAAGTTAAATATTTTGTCAAAAAAACAAAAACAAAATCATCATTATTATTGCACAAACAATAAAAATTATATGATCTGAAACTCAAATAAAAATAATGGGGAAAAAAAACAAAGATAAAAATGAAGCAATATTAATTTTAAAATGATCACTAACATAAATTAAAATTTCAAAATTGAACCGAATAAAAATAGAACCTCAATAAAAAATAAAATGACAAAAATTCAAAACAAAAACCAGAAGTTTAAATGAATAAATATGAACAAAAAATAAAAATTATTCAAGAAAGATAAAAAAAAAATAAAGGAATCAATACTAAATAACAAATTAAAAGAATAAGTGTCAAAATAAAAAACAATATATATAATTAATTCCAATTGAATAATAAAACTATAGTAAATTAAAACCTTGAGAATGAAAAACAATAAAGAAATTTTAAAAAATATTAATTGTGTGTTTTTTTTATTGCAGTGTAAATTTAATCAAAATAATAAATTTATACATAATTCTTGTCAGATGTAGGTTTTCTATAAGATATATGAATTTTAAATCGATATAAATTATAGTTTTCAATGAAAATAATCAGCATAGATTTATCATCATCATTAAAAAAGCAAAAAGATTTTAAAATTTGAATTATTGAATTCACTGCATTAAGATTTATTGATTTTATAATTCAATATATATAAAAATTAACTAATTATTCTTGCAATTTGATTATTATAGGTATTTTCACAATATATATATATATATATATATATATATATATATATATATATATATATATATATATAATTAGTTAATTTTTATCCATAAAAAGACAAAAACATAAATTGAAAATCCATCTTTATGTTATTTTCATTATCATTGCTATAACATCTAAAATTATTATCAACATTACTATCAAAATAATTAAATTGCCCTGAAAAATCATAAAAAAGCAAAAGACTTTTATAAAAAAAAAACAATAAAAAATCAATCACTAAAATTATCATTATCATTATCATTATCATTGCGTAAATAGTAAAATCATAAAAATCATCTAATCCAAAGAGCAAATAAAAACAACAGAAAACAAAAAAAAAATGAATAAAGGGAAAAAAAAGAGCAATATCAATTCTAAAATGATAACCAATATAAATTTAAATTTCAGGATTGAATCTGTAAAAAAAAAATCCCAATAACAAATCAAAATCTTGTGATCGAAAAATAATAAAGAATTTTTCAAAATAAAATACAGTGTAAGCAATATAAATTAAAATTTTAGAACGAAACCTAATAAAAATAAAAGCCCAACAAAAAAATAAAATGACAAAAAATAAAAACAAAATCTAAAAGCATAAATCAATAAATACGACCAGAAAATAAACACTATCCAAGAATGATCGAGAAAAAAAATACTAAATAAAAAAATAAAAGAATTGGTTTCATAATAAAAAAACAAAACATATAATTAATTTTAATTAAATGATAAAACGACAACAAATCAAAACCTTGAGACCAAAAAATAATAAAGAGTTTTTTTTTTAAACGCACTATAATCAACATATATTAAAATTTCAGAATGAAACCTAATAAAAAGAAAGCCCCAATAAAAAATAAAACACCAAAATTAAAAATAAAATCTTGAAGCATAAATGAATAAATACATACAAAAAACAAACATTGTCCAAGAATGTCCGGGAAAAAAAGGAATCAACACTAAATTAAAAAAAAATAAAAGAATAAGTGTCACAATGGAAAATAAAATATATAATTAATTATGATTAATCATAAAACTGCAATAAATAAAAATTTTGAGACCGCAAAACAATAAAGAGATTTAAAAAAAAAATAGTGTAATCAACATAAATTAAAATTTTATAATGGAACCGAATAAAAATAAAATCCCAGCAAAAAATAAAAACAAAAACTAAAAGTACAAATGCATAAATATAGACAAAAAAAAAGTGTTTAAAGAGAGAAAAAAAACCAAATGAATTAATATAAAAAAAATATTAAAAGAAGAGGTGCCAAAATAAAAAACTAAATATATAATTAATTTCGATTGAAAAATAAAAATGATACAAATAAAAAATTCAGGAAGGGAAATATTATAAAGGGATTTTAAAAAATAAATATTGTGCTATTATTGAACAAATTAAAAGAAAAAGGACTAAAATGAAAAATTAAATATATAACCAATTTCAATTGAAGGATAAAATTAGAACAAATTAAACCTTGCATACCAAAATTATTAAAGAAAAAAAAAACGAAAATCAAAAGATGAATGACCGAAATGAAACTTAAAGTATATAATCAATTTCAATTGAAGGGCATAATTGAAATAAATCGAATTTTTCATTGAAAAATCATTTAGAAAAAAAAATTAAAACCTCAGGGACTAAAATGAAACTTACGCATAAATGAGGGACTTGAATGCATTTGTTGTCAGCAGGAGAGAGAGAAGAGGGTGGGGAATAAAAACCGTCCATTGGAGATTTTGCGACCATATTGATATGGCACGCGCCACTCAAGGAGGAAGAAGACATGGAGGCGCACTTGAAGACACGGTGGATGACGAGTTTTAACCTCCTAACGACATCGTACATGTCTCTAAAAGGGAGCGTGCGGGCGGAAAATGGCAGGCGCGTCTCACAGACGCGCCGACAATATTCTGTAAAAAAAATAATAATAAATTGGACAATTACTCAAACACCCCTGGACACAGTGATATCTATGAAAAAATTAAGGGCACAAGTACCGTAATATCCCTAATCCCAGACGGCAGGTTTTGTCGTTTATGGAGACTAAAATCATTATTTTATTGTGCAACAAATTCTAAAATACCGCCCGTGTCCCATGGAAAATCCTAAACTATCCCTGGTCCAGAAGGCTAAAATTTTTTGGTCATGAGGATAAAATTATCATTTTATCGTCGCAATAAATAGTAAACAGAACTTGGGTGAACAGGGAAGAAATACACAAGGGGCATGGCAATTATCTTCTAGTTTAGTTCTGGGTCACTGGCCCAATATATCTTCCTTGGGCCAGCGTCCGACTTGTTACGCCAACGGAGGCGTACGGGGCATAAATGGTTAAGGAAGGGTACTTTCAAGCAAACTGCCGTGTACTGGGCTGGGATGCAGCCTATTTATTATTATTATTATTATTATTATTATTAATAAATTTTAATTTTAATTTTAATTTTAATTTTTAAATTGTTGTGGTTTGCTAATATAAAAAATATTTTTTAAAAAAAACATCAATAACTGTTTTCCTCCTCGTCCTTTCCCGTCACCCCCTCCCTCCTTTATCCCCACCTACTTTGCAACAAATAGTAGAAAAATCATCCATCAAGAAAGTGACCTTGTAAACAACAAAACTAATCCTGATTGATTGCTGGCACAAGTTGTCAGCAAAATAATTCATGACCTTCATCGTCATTTATCGATCCATGAATTGCGTAGATCAGTCAAAAAGCCATGAAAATGACTTCTCCTTCCTTCTTTTTCCATCACAAAAGCCAATTGTGGGGGCAAATTTTACCAGCAGCCTTGCTATATTCCCTGGACAAAAGCTAGCCTAAACACAAACCTCCATGCAGGGTGGCGGAAATTTGTTGCCATTAACCACTCCTTTTTATTTATTTTAATTCTCTTCTAGGCATCTTATTCCGTCCTCCACTCGAAAATATTTGCTTTCTTTAGTTTTAGAGAGCTTTAAGGGGCCATGCGATTGACATGAGCGATATTTAAATGCCAAATAGTCTGCCCATTTACAAGTCATGTGTATCAGTCCCTCTCTAAAATCCAAATGTATAGGGTTGTTTTTATACGCTGCACTACAACTAGTAGCGAGCCCGATACCTTTTGTCAACTCCTAGTAGAAAGCTTGACTTCTAACCCTCCCTCACCATTAACAGTTCTGTCGTGTTTTACAGCACGTCCCCAAGACATGTAAAAAATTTGAGATACGTAGATTTTGGGTTCTAAGCTAAGATGTGTTTGTTTTTGTAAGAGTTTAGAATAGTCAAAAATTTATTTATTTTTAATTGAAGTGTGTAAATTAAATAAGAATATGACAATGTTGAGGAATCATCTTATTTAAGAGGAAGTTAGTGGGTTATAGAATATGATTTGTATTATTCTCTAACACTCCTTAAATGAAAACTCTTTGAGCTTAAAATTTACATAAATCTATATTATCTTGTACTTGATTTTTATTAAAATAGAATGAAAGTAATGAGATTTGAACTTGTGATCATTGGATTAACGAGACTCTAATATCATATTAAGATATCATCTTATCTAAAAATTTAAATTATTAAGTGAAGTCCCTGAATATGATGTATATTATTTTTTAATAGATAAAAAGCAAAATAAAAAATTTCTAAAACTAAATTCAGCTACTCAAATGTTAAAGTAATATATATATATATAGAAAGAATAACAAAAAACATTGAATTAAGGGCCATCAAAACAAAATAGCAAATCATATCCCAAATATAGCTAATGCAATGGGACCAAATTGAAAAAAAAAGGGTTGAGAATCAGAATAAAAAAAGGAGTATGAACTTCCTGTTGACCGTGTTCATCAATCCCTGGATTTGAAAAGAAATAAAAGACCGAATATTTCTTTATCCCTCAAATCCGGTTCTTCTTGAAACTCTAATGATTCAATATCAAATGAATTGAATTTTGTCTCGTAAACCAAAAATTAACCAAGCGACGTGATATTTCCTTGAAACCTTGAGATATCTGTTCGCACGCTTGAAAAATCAATCATGAAGAGCAATTGCAAATCAAAAAGGATCAGAAAAGAAGAAGAAAAACCAAGGGATCAAAATGTAAATAATCCCGGGGACCAAAAGAGAAAAACACCACTGCTGTCCATGGTGTTTTTCATACGGCTTTAGTTTTTGTTTTTAATTGTAATAAGTTTAGTTTGCCAAAAGGTGTCATTATGATGTCATTTTCATGGCGGAAAGTGGAAAAGAAAAGGCTGATGGGCCGAAGGAAAATGGATGTATAAAATGATTATGCAGAGGCAGCAAAGACAACACAAAATGATAGGCAAAGTGAAGGTGGTCCTTTTGAGGTCTCTAGAGCTGCACCATTTCCAATAAAGTGCTTCACATTTCAGCAACTGTTTTTTTTATTTTTAAGAGAATATTTGAAAAAAATTAAATATTTTTTATTTTAAATTAAATATTTTTTATGTTAATATCAAAAATAATTTTAAAAACTAATAAAAAATATTATTATAATTTATTCTGAATGAAAAGTAATTTCACGAATTTAAATTTGACTGTAGCCAGCAGCAGATACCTGGGGGCCGCGGCATTCTGTAGACTGCCAAAGAGGGATGAGCCTCAACGTCTATTCCTTACACAAATTTTCCAGTCAAACTCCAATTCTCTGAATCTCAATAGATAGATACTACGTTAAATTACGTGTATTACATAAATAATTTTTATAATTATTGTTATTAAAATAATTAATATTTTTTAATTCAAAAATAAAATATAATATCTATAAATACAATATTTAATATAATAAAACACATCAACACATTCTATTATAATAACAATAATATCAAAATCTTAACATATAAGATATCACTACAATTATTGCTAAATGGGGACAACAAATGAATAAAAAAAACAAATGCAATAAAATTTAAAAAAAATCAGGAAAAGTATAAAAGCATAACAATAAAGCAATAAAAAATGCACCCTTTCTTTATCATAATTCTCCGACCACTTATTTCTACTCTATTTATTCTATTTTCTAAAATAAAAAAAATAATTAAGAAATATAATGGAAATTGATTAAACGAGAAGGTTATAAATGAAATACAAAGCTTACAATTAAAGTCTTGGAAAATATAATGACTGATTAAATAATATAATCAAAGTAGAGAGATTAAGTTATAATATCGATTATTAAGCTAAGACGACAAATGGGGGCATCTGCAACGGTACGTATATGAACTGGACATGTCCTAACGGCAGGGGAGATGCCAAAAAAACCATATTTTTAGTGGGTTTGGAGATGGAGTGGATTTCATCCTCTCCTCTTGTCATGATGCCATTCTTTCTTAATTCCATCAACGCGCATGGTCTTGACTTAGCCTGCAAATTGTCTTAATAACTACTGACTATAAAAAACAACAAGCTAACAACTCCCACTACGCCGACCTTTTGACACTCTTTCCCATCGCTATTTCTATGCAACACAACAACATAAATCCATCTTATAGAGAAATGGAAATTTTATGGCTATCTTCATCTTAGGATATATATATATATATATATATATATATCCTAAGATGAAGAACTCGAGTGTTTGATCGAGAGAGAGAGAGGGGGGGAGGAGAAGGTAACGCCTCCAACAATAACAAGAAATCCCTATACGTTAATTTATAATAATTGCAAGTAAACTTGGTGTCTCTAAACCCACTCAAAAAGTGCACCGCATGCCTCTATTTTGGACCCAATTATAATGGAGCCAAGCTTAGCAAACTACCATAACGATCGATATGACCTATATATATATATATATATACACGCAAAATATAAATATTTCTAATTATTTAGTAGGTGTACAAATAATAAAAATTTAAGATTAAAATATTTATTCTCCCAACAATTTCAAGTTCAAATTATATAATTATCAATATGATAATTATTAAAGATTTATAATATTATTGATTTTAAAATTTATGAAATCAGTGAGATTTTGACTTTATATTAAGGTTGTCAATACCGTTCCGGTTGCCATTCCAGTTTTTCTATTGATACAAAACATTTTGGTTTTGAAGTATTTCGGCGTGCCGTTTCGGGGTTGTATTATATATATATATATATAATTAAAATATTAATTTAATAAGTATAATTAAAATTCAAGATAAATTAACTTTAAATTATACAATATAAACACAAAATCAAACAAATATAATCTCAAAATTAGAAAAAAACCACAAGTTAATCAAAATAAGAAAGATTTTAAGGCCAAAACGGCACACCCAGAACAGTACCGAGTCGTTCCGACCAAAATTTTCAAAATAAATTGAAATCAAAATAAAAATGAAAATAATTTCGTTTTATTTTGATTTTTTAATAGAATAAAATATTGCAGCCATTCTAAACGGAACAGATAAAAATTAACAATTTTACTTTAGATGGCTGCCTTTTCGGTTCTCATGGTTAACAGATTTTGAATTTTCGAGTCCCCTTGAACTGAAATGTACTGCCCTACATGAAATACGTAAAGACTTTAATTTCTTTTTTTTCTTGGGAGAGAAATAGGAATAGGGGAGGTTGAAGTCAAACTCCTTTTAGCCACTATTGGTTAGGCTGACCACAAAGCATGCCGTGAGGTCAAACCCCTTATGTCAAGTACCGAGTTCCTCTCCACTGGTTGTGGGTCAAGGATACGACAAAAAAAACAAAACATGGTTTCAAAATTGAAACCTCACCTGCCACTGAGGCTGGAACTGTGCCACTTTGAATTTCTACACTTTTCCTTTTACGTGAAGTGTGAGCAATGGTCTCCTCACAGACAAATAATGAATGTTTTTTTTCAGAAGTCCAACATCATTTGCAGTGAAATAGTAATGCCATCATCCACTGTCAATAATGTTTTTTTGTTCTTTCTCCGAAGTCCATTCCAAGGAGAAAATCTTGAAATGGATTTGCTTTCGCATACATAGCAAGGAAAAATATAAATTTCTATCGTTTTAGCCCATCTAATTCATTGAAAATAACATCTCACTTGTTTGACGAAAGATTAGATGGATATTTCACGTTCTTTACAGTACACCAAATGCAATAAATGAGATGAAGGTCCTGATAAATTGTAAGCTGAACCCAGAAAACCTAAATATATATATATATATAACAGTCCCACTCTTAGACTAGAGAGTCGTCACTGTACAAACAATGATGAACAGCATAGCACGGCAATATTTAGCAACCCCTTGGGCTCTGGACCACGCTCGAAAATCAAAACACTACTCAACCCCTTTTTACTTTTGAAATAAGACCAGTCCCAACATTACACGCCCACTCTCCCCTCTTATAGCCCAAAAACACACAAAAAAGATGCAAAATTCCCTGAGGAGCTTCTGCCTCTCTTGAACGCCGCTACCAGCCACTGCTTGTTTCCCTCCACAAAGACGCACACACTCTTCTAAAAAGGTAAAATATTCACCATTTCTTTTGAAAGAGTATTCATTGCTTGGTGAGCGGGGTTGGAAATATGGTGGCAGAAGCTTGGATTGTGAAGATGGGAAACCAGGTAAGTAGCAATCTTAAGCACGCACTTCTTCTTGAATCTTACAAGAAAAAGAACAGCCACAACCACAACCGCAACCACACAAGAAATAAACAAGACTCTAAAGACAAACAAATCATTGGCATCTTGTCTTTTGAGGTTGCTAATGTCTTGTCTAAATCTGTATACCTCCACAAGTCCCTCACTGATTCTGAGATCACAAAGCTAAAAAATGAGATCTTGAAATCCGAGGGAGTTAAGAACTTGGTGTCTACTGATGAAAGTTACCTTCTTGAGCTTGCTTTAGCTGAGAAACTCGATGACTTGAACAGGGTAGCAAATGTCGTTTCCAGGCTAGGAAAGAAGTGTGTCGAGCCTGCTTTGCAGGGTTTTGAGCATGTTTATGGCGATATTGTTGGTGGGGTTATTGATGTGAAGGAATTGGGGTTTTTGGTTAAGGATATGGAGGGTATGGTTAAGAAGATGGAGAGGTATGTGAATGCAACCTCTAATTTGTATGTTGAACTGGAGGTTCTGAATGAATTGGAGCAGTCTACCAAGAAATTTCGGCAGAATCAACACGAAGAGAGTCGAAGGGTGTTTGAGCAGAAATTTATTTGGCAGAAACAGGATGTGAGGCATCTAAAGGAGATTTCTCTCTGGAACCAGACTTATGATAAGGTTGTTGAATTGTTGGCTAGGACTGTTTGTACAATTTACGCGAGGATTTCTGCTGTTTTCGGGGAATCATTGTTGCAAAAGAAGGGCCTTGGGGCTGTCGAAGGGGTCTGTTCGTCCCCTCCTATGAAGGACGAATGCAGGGAGGTTTCAGGAAATATTGGTGGTTGTCATGGTTCACAAAGGGTTTCAGGGCCACTGAGACGGGCTGTTAGCAAGAGAAGCAGCAAGTTGTGTCAATCGGGACCAATTGAGAGAGCCACGGTGGAGAAGAGGGAGACATATATGAAACCTCGGGTTGCTTCAGGGAAAGGTGAAGTTGATCTATTATTTCGAACTGAAGATATTGTGTTTCCATGTGGGACTAGTCCTGGAAGGCTTTTCCTGGATTGCCTAAGTTTGAGCAGTTCGGCTTCAAAGTTTGATGATGATGATGATGACAGTTGTGTGGTTATCGATGAGGACCAGAGGAGCCAGATTTCTCGTTGTTATAGTGTTGGCAATGGTAGTTTGAAGACAGAACACCCAAACCCTTCAGGCTGTTCCGACCGGGGAGTCTCTTTCAGCGGAGATCAAAGACAAGCTAGGCTTGGTGGGATGAATGATGCACGGTTTGGTCCTAAAAGTAGGCTAATGGCTTATGCTCCTCCTTCCACAATTGGAGGATCTGCCTTGGCCTTGCATTATGCAAATGTAATAATTGTTATTGAGAAACTGCTTCGCTATCCCCATTTGGTGGGTGAGGAAGCTAGGGATGACCTTTACCAGATGTTACCAACAAGCCTAAGAATGTCTCTGAGGACTAACCTCAAGTCCTACGCGAAGAATCTTGCTATATATGATGCTCCGCTTGCCCATGACTGGAAGGAGACTCTTGATGGAATTCTCAGGTGGCTTGCTCCTCTTGCGCATAACTTGATCAGGTGGCAAAGTGAGCGTAATTTCGAGCAGCACCAAATTGTCAATCGGACAAATGTTCTTCTGCTTCAGACATTGTATTTTGCTGACAGGGGTAAGACGGAGGCAGCTATTTGTGAGCTTCTTGTTGGGATGAATTACGTATGTCGCTATGAACATCAGCAAAATGCTTTGTTGGATTGTGCAAGTAGTTTCGATTTTGAAGACTGCATGCAATGGCAGTTGCAGTGCCGAGCTTCCTTTGTCAATTAATTATCTTAATTAATATACCTCAAGGAGGTTGTAAAGTGTAGTTTTTGATTCCTGATACTTGAATGAAGACACAAATGACAGTTCAAACAAGATTAATATTCAAGCTTTTCGCACCGATGACTTACATTACTGAAGGTCTGTATCGATTAATCCTCTCTTTCGCTGCCAGGTATGGGAAGTCTTGACTTTTGAAGTTCATGAATTCAATTAATCATGAGAAAATATCTCTGTTCTGTAGAATTTGTACGTATCTCTTTGTACAATCTGCGTTATTCACTTGTCATCAAAATTTCAGTGAAATTTGTAACTAGAGGTTTAACAAAAGGAATCAGGTCATTGAAAATACAAGGGAGTGTTGGTTGTGTGGACTGCACAAGACAATTTTTTTGTCAAGTTAAGGTGGTGCATATCTCTCTAAGCATTATAATAATCATTTTTTTCCTGTCCAAATCTCCCATGAAAAGATAAAATAAACTTGGATAAGCTTGAAACACTATATGGTGTCCCTTCAATTCTCCAACCAAAACAAACTATCACTCCTACTTACTCGAGAATGGAAGGAATACCAAAAACAACCAAACATTTTTTCATATTATCAGGGCAAAGCAACATGGCCGGTTTATCAGCCAAACTCCAATGGGACAAAGACCGCAAGCACCACCATAAACACCGGTATTGGGACAAGGTAGTCCCACCAGAATACCATCAATGGTGAGGGAAAAGATGGTGGTGTTGGGCGTCTGAGCTGTGTGCAGTGGGTGCCACAGCCAATAAACTGTAGACGCGTGGAGAGGCGTTGTGTGATACTATGGTGAAGAGAGCTTAAGAGCGTCGAAGATGGTGGGGGAGATCGAAGGGTTGTATGGTATCACGGAGAGAGTGACACATCGCATCTTCATGATGCTGAGGTTTACTAGAGGAACATGGCGAAGTTTAGTGATAGGATCCTGTTCTACCTTCACTTTCAATTAACGTAATAGCGTATCGATTAACATAAAAAATTGTGGATTTTGTTTAAAATAAAACAATATTTAAATAAATACTAATAATGATGCTCTAAATAATATATTTATTCATTAGATTAAAAACAAAACAAATTAAATTCTTAGGTTAAAATATATGTTATATTACTATCTAGCATATCAAATTAAGGTTATCATAAGTTAATTTATATAGAGCCCACTAACATAATTTTATATCATAAATTAACTTTAGGATAATCAAAATTTAGAAAGATTTGCGAAACTATCAGTGATATTTTTATACTTTTGTTCAAATCTTACTTCTGATATGAAGCATTATTATGCATTGTAAGTTCTTTAGGTTTAGGGCCACCTTGCAAATATTTGCAGATAGATCACGACCATATAGCTATGAACCTTTGGTCTGTCATATATATATATATATATATATATATATAATTAAAATTTTAATTTATCAAGTATAATTAAAATTCAAGATAAACTAACTTTAAATTATACAATACAAATATAAAATCAAATAAACTTAATCTCAAAATTAGAAACATAAAAATAGGTTAATCAAAATAATTTTAATCATAATCTCTTGTTCTTTAGGTTTAGGGCCACCTTGCAAATATTTGCAGATAGATCACGACCATATAGCTATGAACCTTTGGTCTGACAAAACCTGTTCTATTGTTTCGTAAGCAAACGAGTCAGTTTGCAATGCAAGTTGTCATTTTTAGACAGAACAACATTAATTTTCTGGAGTTTGATAGTTTTTTGCGCACTAATGATCCCGAGTAATTACAAATATTTACTGCCAAGGATGATACCAGGCTTGAAACAATCGAAGGAACGTACGTACCAGATATATCCAAGGCTGAAAGCAGGTGGCATCATGTGGCATTAAACAGGTTACAGTTGGTAGAAGAGAGCATTGATGTGATTTAATAAATTTAGAAACCTTGTGTGGTAACTGGTCTGATGCTTATAAATACTATAAATAAAATTGACGTGCACTCAGCTTTAAACTGTCCCCAGATTTTCTTATTTTGTTAATGAATAATGATTTCTTTGTGGAGCAGTATTTGCAGGGGAGGAATAACATTTTTCGCCTGTTCCTCCTCCTCCTCCTCTCTCCTTTTCCCTAGAGATAGAAGAAGAACCAGACCCTGCCTTGTTCTTCTTCGGTGCCGTTTGGCATTGCTTATCAACCTGCTTTTTGCTGCGATGTATTTCGACACGAAAAGCACTTTGAAAATAAACAGGAACCACACTCCCAAACACCACCTTCACACGAGTAATGAAATCTGATTGACATGGGTAAGCAAATGTATAGATTAAGAACTAACCGTGTCCCAGCAAGCGCACACAGTTTCTTGCATCGATTTTATCCTGTGACAATTTGGACTCCTCAATCAGTAACCATCGTTAGAATTCATGAGTAGAAAAATGTTGAATAATCACGTGCAAAGTAGACAAGTCTTCTTTGGATTCAAGAAAACCTCATTCTTTTTAAACAAGATTTGTGGTTCCGAGTTAAGCAAGTAAAATCTTGACTGTCCTATACTCTTACAAGATAAACATATCCTGACTTGAATCCGAAACCTGCAATACAAATCTCAAGTTTTTAACCAGGGGAACAAAATGAAAATAGAAAAGAAAAATTATTTAGCATAGAAAGAATTGTATTGGTTTTTTTTAATTAAAATAGAGCTTATTTTTATAATGAATCCTATAGTTTGGTGAAAGGATGGAATGCAATTTCTGATGCGCCTAATAAATTCTCTCAAAAGTCAAAACACAGTTGTATTTGAATTTTGAGATCGTTGGGCCTCACCATCTTCATTAATTGAAGAGGCATACCTTAAATAATAACGGGCCTTCATTGAAGGCTCATGGCGTTCTTAGTGGATAAACTTCCAGCAAGTCAGTATTCTCGCTGGATTTTTATTACGGCCCAGCAGTTAGTTTTTTTCATTTTTTTTTAATAAAAAATATCGAAGCCAGATCCCGGTTCGTGGCTTTGTGCCCCCCCTTTTTTGTTTAAAGATTTTCTCAGCAACCGAACACCCGCCTAGAGAAGCAGAAACCAACATTGTGATCATTGATTCAGCAGTCGCAGCAGACGATGAGTTACAGAAGGTTAGTTTACGAATCAGATACTCCTTCAATTTCAATCCAAAGTCTTGGTTACTTCTTTCTATCCTAGTTCTAGGTTTTCGTTTTCTAATTAAAATTATAACGGACTGTGAATGCATTTCGATTTTGATTTGCTTGAATGTATTTTCAAAATGATGGCAGGGAGCATCGAAATTCGAGAACAGCTCTCTTTGATGACGGGCTTGAAGAAGGAGGTCTTAGGTCATCCTCTTCCGTTTCCCACGAAACCGACGACCATGACAATGATAAGGCTGTCCACACTTTGCAAGACAAAGTTCTTTTCCTCAAGAGAGTATGCCTCTCTCCCAAACTTTAAAACTAATCTTTGCTTCGCTCCCTGAATAATTTACCTCCTTTCATATTAAATACACTACTTCCTGAACCTGCCTTTGTTTTTACTTTCTTGGTTCATGAAATCTGTACCATGTCATGATTAATTTGGGATGTCATGCACAATGCTCTTTCATTCCAGACTTGTTTTGAATGTTGTTTCTGATGTATAGCTGAGTTGTATTCTCATGTATAGCTTAGTCGTACTCTGAACTGAGTTCACATGGTTCAATACAATAATCTTTTTTTACTGCTACATAGCACCAACATCTTTTCTTGTTTGTCAACGATGGGTGGTAATAAGGTTCTTACTGGTGAGATGCATGTTAAACAAGCTTGCATGTAGTCGAAACTGATCAGGGGCTTCTGGTCCTTACTTATCTAGTTATCCTTGCCTTTTGTGTTCAGGTGGTTTCCCTTTCTTTCTTTTTGGACAGGTTGGTGTTTTTATTTTTACTTTTTAGAAAAATCTGTTGAAATTTGTGATTGTATCATGTGCTAATACTGTGTAGCATCTTGTGAAGTTTCACAATGCTTATGCATACAAATTGCAAATACTAGATCAAATTCTCCTGTGAGTATGATGGAGCAGGGAATGGAAGGATAGTGCCAGTGTTGCTTAACATTAACCAAAGAAAGTCAGATTCAAAATGTTACATCACCTAATGTGCCACCTTTTTTTTCTTATAGCTGCCCAAATGTATGTACTCAACTGATGTCACACACCTACACCCACACTCTTCACGCTTCACACTTCACACACACTCGTCACTCTTCACACTTCACACACAGATAAGTTTGTTCATGTCAGTTCCACTTTTACAACGAATTATGCCTGTGTAGTTGTATGTATGTGCAGATAGTCGGAGGGATCGAAGAGCAACTTTGATTTTAGTTTATCATTGGAGTTTTCTTAAAATCCCTTTTGTTTTGTTTTTTAAAGTAAAAAAGGTTGTTTGTCATGCACTCTCTTGCGTGCATTGTAACAGGCATCTGTGAAATACTAGAAGTTCTGTTGCTGCAGCCTATTGGAATTCTTCATTGATAAAACACGGTTTTGATTATGGAAGAGAATTGAAAGTTATACAGGATTCATGTTTTCCTGGAAATTAAATAGTTGTTTTTGGCTTGTGATGCATATAAATGTTTTAATGCCCAGTGGAGTTTTTCTTTTTAAGAAAAAAGAAGGGAAAAAAATGCCTGACATTTTCTGGTAAATGAATCCAAATTTTTCTTTTTGAAGCAACTCATGACATGTATACATCTTGTTTACAGTTAACAGGTGATATACATGAGGAAGTGGAGAGTCAAAACCGTTTGCTTGACCGAATGGTATGTGGTTTATATTTTTGATTGACAGTCCCAAATTTAGGGAAAACAGTTCCCACTTCTTTATTTTGAGTGAAATCTGCTGTAAAATCAGGGCAACAACATGGACACATCGAGGGGTATCATGTCAGGAACCATGGATCGATTCAAGATGGTAATAAGCGAGAGCTACTTTACTGTTATTTTTTTATTTACTTAGCTGCCTGGAAATAGCTGAGCACAATAAAGTTCTTGCTATGCAGGTATTTGAAAAGAAATCAAGTCGGAGAACATGTGCCCTTGCAGGGTTTTTCATCCTCTCTTTTTTTATTCTGTACTATCTCATTAGGTAAATGAATTAATGTTGGATCATCTGCAAAATAACTGCTTCATTTCTGAAAGGACCAAAGCTTTTCACTATCAATTTGATACTACTGTTAAACTGTTCATACAATGTGAGTTTAAGTTGTCTCCCTGCCAAATTTATGAAGTTCCACTGTCTTGGTCGGCTTCCATTGAGCAAAATGTTTTCTACACTTTAGCATAGGAAACCAAAATTGTAGAGAAGGAAGGTAAATTCTACTCAAGGGATGCATGGCTTGAACAAATATCTTCCATTGATGCTGATTAACTTTTTGTTTGCAGGGTCCTTGTATACTTGAAGCAAGCTTGAAGCAGAATTATGAGTACCTCACCTTTGAAGTCTTTGACTAACAATCGGATTTTGCATCGGTGCTGCAATTGCAATAACGTGTCCTTTCTGAAGGTGGAAGATAACTCATGATTGGACGTATACTATATGCTTTACCATATTCTGGTGTTTTCAAGTAAACATGGAGTGGAAGCAATTGTTAGAACTTATAGAAAATGTAAAGTCATGTTAGCATGCAGTGTTTTTATAGTGTTGTAAGGAAATCTCCAGACAAAGCGGTGGGGATTTCCACTGCACTATACCAAATGTTGAAATCATGATTTTTTTCGCCATGATGCGATATGTTGACCCTCAGATTTTTACCGTGAGCATTTCTCTCCGGTGAAACCTACCGGATATGGAGAAATCCACTAAATTCTAAAACAAGCGTGGATTCAGAATTTCAGATCGTTGCTTTCAGTCGTATCTTCCATAATGGATCTTAATCTCACAACTTACATGATTAACTACCACTGTGAATTTTGTTTAACTGATTTGGATACTGTCGGTTGTAGTGCTATTAGATGTCTCATCAACCGATTCAATTTACTATTTTCGGTTCGGTTTTATATATAAAAATAACAATTAAAATTATGAATTTTTAAGAAAGAGAACCGAACCAAATTAGGTTGGAACCTACTGGGTTTTGGTACAGTTTGGGTTTTATGTTAAAAATGGAGAGATAAATTCATTGTATTTTTAGGCTTTCTAACAGGCTTATAATTAATATTGATATATTTTTTATAAGATATGAAAGTATTTTTAATTTTGTAGATTATAAATATTCAATGGTATTAAATTGTTTGTATTAATCCTGTGTTTATTAAGCTTTTTTCGCCTTTCTAATACTATTTTTTTGTTGTTTAATTTAGCCGTAACAAGAATTTAAATAACAAATGTTAACAAGTTAAAATTTAAATTACATAATCTTGTCCTCAAACTTCAAAGGGCTTAAAATAAACAACAAGCTACTAATTATCACATG
The DNA here is from genome assembly GCA_015731905.1 of Salix dunnii. Lineage (NCBI taxonomy): Eukaryota > Viridiplantae > Streptophyta > Magnoliopsida > Malpighiales > Salicaceae > Salix > Salix dunnii. The sequence goes on along the minus strand of CM027668.1, from coordinate 2,919,048 downwards.
TTGCTTGATGTAATTTTTTTACCAAATTCTACAAAATAATAATAATAGACATGGTAGATTGAAAATGTATTGATTAATAAATCATTAAATAAAATATGTAACTAGCATCTAATTTATCATGAGTAGAATCCTTACAACTGAGCATTTTTCCTCGTCAAATATTTTTTCCATGCACGCAGATTGGAAATCCAAGAACCAAATTAATATGTAGTGAATAGGGATCAGCCCTCAAGTTTGTGCAGGGAATCGATATACTACACTGATAAAGGAGCTAAGTTAATAAATCTGGCAATTCTAAACCAAATTAAACGAAAAAACGTGTTCAAAAGAGGTATTGGCATGGCGATTTGTATGAGAACAAAATTAATGGAAGGTGAAGGCCTTGTGATTAATAATGTTCATAAAAATTGCCGATCAAGCTTGCTTCCTTATCTCTTTTGGCCTGAAATGGTGAAATGGTTCAGCAGTTCTGGAACTCACGCCGACCAGTCTCAGGGACACTGTTGCTCTCTAGTTTCCTTGCAGTAGCCTATCCATTCCTGATCCTCCCACCTGCAGTTTCTCGTTTAATAAAAGTCCAACGAAACTCTGGTTCAAAAAAAGAAAAAAAAAAACAGAGCAGAGGAGATCACATTTTAACGCACAAAACCCAGCGATAGAATTCCTTCATGCAAAAGCTCCTATCAGAGCAGTTTCTATAGCTGGACAAACATTACATTGCTTTACGATTTCTTCCAAATTTGAAAGAACACTCTTTCAGCCTATCCTAGCAGTAGGCTTCTTCTAGATGCCCAGTCGTTGATCCGACATAATTAAATAAGGCAAATGCGGCCATCACTTCTGTCTCGTTGCCTCTACCGTAATTTCAGAGTCTGTACATAAACTCTACACATCTACAGCACCACCAGGCAGCAGCAGCAGCAGCATCCATACCTTATTTTACTGATTGGCAGTAAGTGTGCATTTAAATTTACGTACACCTTATTACTCTGCATGTATTGGCCGAGTTGACTCGTTGAACCTCAGGATGCTGATCAATGGCGAGAACTATACGTCCGTGAGTATTAATTACAAATGTATCGAAATGTGAGAACAACACTTGAAGAGTTACAATATCGATAGCTCAGTAGTGGTGGCAATCCATATTCCTAGGTGTGATCGAGGGCTGCAAAGCTAGTCGTGAAAGTAACAGTAGTAGAGGTAGAATGATATGAACAAACAAGTTGCAGCTCCATAACCAGTCCTACAGTATACGTCACACACGAAACATGGATGTATTAATACACCGGAGTAAAAATTCAAAGAAAAGACCCTAATAGCTAGTGCTGTACAAAGTAATGTGAAAAGACATTTCAGCATTAATTTTGTCTTTGGTACAAGTAAATACAACGTTGATCAGGATAAAATAAATATGGTCCAAGTTTGGCCAATATATACACGTACGTGATGTAAACATCATCTACCTTTCTTTTGTTTTATGGGCAGGGTTCAATTAAACATCAACATCTTAAAATTTTGTTCTCCTTTGCATTCTTGTTTAAAAATTATTCAAGACTAGAAATTGGAGCCCTCGGCCTTCGGCACGCAACACAGAGCTTATAATTACCATGCATATAGATAATTCATAATTAATTAGTAAGTTCTTACACCTCTCTTTTTGTTATGTTATGAAGTTTGAGAGAAGCGAAAGTGTGCATTCCAGTCTACAGAACTTTTTATAACCATAAATTAGTTATCAGGAAGCCAGAAGCTCTCCATCTCGGCAACATCTTAATTACCTGGTAATTATTATGAAATTTAATAATTAGTAAAACACTTGGGATCGTAATTAATTAAGTTGACGGGACATTGTTTATGTAGCCAGAGAACGACCTGTGGGCGACCCATACACACAGAGATTAATATTAGATCCAAAGATTATGAAGAGAGTGCAAAGAAAAGACATTGGAAAGGTTGTGAGCAACTCAGAGCAGTGATACTTGGTCCATCCATCAAAATTAAATAAGCTAAGCATACAAACAATATTGAAATGTTGGGGCACGAGAAAACGACGTGCTTCCCACCTGCCCACGCGCACAAGACCCCACGAAACCCTAATTTCAATGACCTCTGAAAGAAGAGCTTACAATATATTGGCGATCATGTTAGTATATTAGCTAGTACTAGCGTATTGATAAAGTACATAGTACAGGAGGGAAAAAAGAAGAGAGAAAGACCTTGCCGGATCACAACACAACGCAAAGACACAGAGCCAACATTCACAGATAGAAATCATACCACCTCCATTGTTTTGCCTCTTGAGAGATCACTTTATTTTCTTGTGATGGACTTCCAACCTCTAATCAGTGAGCTTTAGTTTATAAGTCTCTCTCTTTCTTCTCTCTTAATCTGTGTGTTCATTGATTCTATGACGGGTTTTGCATCAGTTCTTTGTTCTTTCTTTTAAAACCACTGATCTTGAATCGCACCACGCTTTACTTGATTCCATGACCAATTGCATCCAATTCTCTCTTTCCACAAGCTCTCCTTAACTACCTCTTTTTCTAATCTTGATTTCTTTCTTCCTCTCTCACATGCACCATCATCAAAATCTGAGGAAGAGGATCATCAGAACAGTAGCTAGCTAGCTAGAACCCTATCAATTGTGGTATTAACCCCCCACCCCCCCGTTTTTTTCTCTTTAAGTTTCTTGCGAAACCCTGCTTTGACTTTCTGGTCTAGAACCTTGCCTATATAAAACCAACTGAAATTCGATCAAGTCTTCTCCTTCTTTTCTCTCAATTCCTTTCTGTTCCTTTAATTAGCAATCCTGGCTAATCCTTGGTGGACGGGTCAGGTTGGCCTGCCAGGCCTTGACCCCTCATCCAATTCACCTTCGTTAGGCAAAATGAATCGTGAACTTTCCATTAATGAAACCAGCAACAGAAGCGGCGGAAGGGAAGAAGATGATGATGACAGAGATACCGGAGATGAGGCTAAAGAGGGGGCTGTTGAGGTTGGTAATCGAAGACCTAGAGGCCGGCCTCCTGGATCGAAAAACAAACCCAAGCCACCGATTTTTGTGACTCGAGACAGTCCTAATGCCCTCCGTAGCCATGTCATGGAAATTGCTGGTGGTGCTGATGTAGCTGAGAGTGTGGCGCAGTTTGCTCGGAGGCGTCAACGGGGTGTTTGTGTGCTTAGTGGCAGTGGCTCCGTGGCCAACGTAACCCTAAGACAGCCGGCAGCACCGGGTGCTGTAGTCGCACTTCACGGTAGGTTTGAGATTTTGTCTCTAACCGGGGCATTTTTGCCTGGACCGGCTCCTCCTGGTTCTACTGGACTGACCGTGTACCTTGCTGGAGGACAAGGGCAGGTTGTTGGAGGAAGTGTGGTTGGATCCCTAATTGCAGCAGGCCCGGTCATGGTCATTGCTGCAACTTTTGCTAATGCCACTTATGAGAGGTTACCATTAGAGGAAGATGAAGAAGCTGGAAGTGGTGGTCAGGGACAAATCCAAAGCGGAGCTAATAATTCACCACCAGCGATCGGAAGCAGCGGTCAACAAGCTGGATTGCCTGATCCCTCCTCTATGCCCATCTATCTGCAGCCAAATCTTCTCCAAAGTGGAACTCAGCAATTAGGGCATGATGCCTATGCTTGGGCTCATGCTGCCAGGCCTCCTTACTAATAGAGGAGCTAAAGAGGAGATTTTCATGATCAGTGTGATATTGTGCTGTACTAAAAGGTAGGCATTTAAATTGTAAGGAAAAGAAGAACACTAGAGAGTAGAGTTGTTAAGAGAAGAAATCATATATGCTTGTCAACTTGTATTAAACTTGGCTTTGCTTTCCTTCTGTTATGCAATAAAATGATGATTTCTGGCTTTTTAATATTTCTTTCCCATCTTCAAGTTTTTAATCCTTCTTTCTGCATCTATTGTCCCCCATTTAAATTTACCTTGGGTTGTATATTGTCTACTTATTTTATTAATTCCAGTTTATAAAATATATATTTAGCTCGATGCTCTTCCGAATTATAGTATATCTGACATGATGGATTAGACTTCGGAGAGTATAAAACTGGATATGGTCGGCAGACAGACAAATCACGTAAAGTCTTGGTTTTTTTGCCGTGTAATCCTCGCTTCTTGTTTCAGGCTCTTACAATCTCACTTTACCGTCAGAAAAATAAAGGAATGGTGGATTTCATTATATAATCTCATTTAGATTTCTATGGTTGAAAGAACGTTTGAGTTACAATATCTTTGATAAGGTAACATAAAGATTTTCAACCATCTTTAAGCAAGATTTATGTTTTGGATAACTGATGATTTCTTGATTTTAATAATTTTATTTACTTTTCCCGAGTAAGATAACTGATAAACCATAAAGAATGATGGTTGATCTATGTAAAAGATCTATTTAGATAGATATACTTTAAAAATATATGTGCTAAGATATTAAGAATGAAGAAATTATGAATTCTTTTTCTTCCAAGATTCTAATAGATCTTTATAGCCTATTATTCTTACTCTTCGATGGAGGAGAATTAAAACCTTACTCTTTTTCTTAGGAACATCTTTGATGCGACAAGGAGATATATATGATTTATCAGAGTCTCATGATCTAATATGAAATTAAATTCGATGAGATTTTTAAATTCATTCCTATTAGAGTTTATATTTAATTGAGCTCAAGAGTGATGGAATTTGAGTTCAAGAAGATATATATGATTTATCAATCTCATGATCTAATATGAAATTCAATGAGATTTTTAAATTCATTCTCATTAGAGTTTATCGTCTAATTGAGCTCAAGAGTGATGGAATTTGATAACCTGTCAAACTCATATATATTTATATTATATTTGAGGAATGGTGGTATTTTTAAAGAGTTATTTCACAGATGAATATTGCTACACGGAAGGATATCCTCATTGGCTGGTGTGCAGGGAAACATTGGTGCAAATGAAAGATTCATGTATAATATTTGAAAAATAGACTTGGTTTCTCAATATAATATCGTATGACAACTTAACCGAAGAAAGAAAGAACACGGAGAGAACAGAAAAGATTAAAAAACACATAGAAAAGAGAGGATTCTGCGATGATATCAGGGCTCCATATAGCAATATTTTACACAGATTTACTTTTTGTTGGCTGAGTAAAGTATGCGGCTCCATTTCGTTTCTTTAATATTCTTGCATCAATATAGAATGGAAATGCATAGCAGGAGTCAGTTTATAGCTTCAACACGCATACCAACAGAGTCTAGATAGAGGAACTTGAACGTGTCGTGGTTACAGATTACTGGGGGGAGACCATAGAAGAAAGGAGACGGTTTCTCAATCTGTTTTCAAGGTATTGAAATCCAAAACATGGCCAAGGAATGTTGAATTGGCTCAGATTCAAATAGAGAAAAGATAAAATAAAAAACAATGAAGGGATGAATTATTAAAGTTCAGAGGACTTTCTCTTTGTCAATCTCCCTTAATTAATGTTGCCATACAATGAATATAACTCTATGAGGGCATTCTATAGCCCCCACATGTTTGCTCAAGCCAGAGCATCTTCCTCCATTTGCAGCACCGCTAGTGCTCCGGCGGCCCACGTGTAATGGCGATACTCTCTTTCCGTGAGCAAGATCTGACCCTTGAACACTTCCTGGAATTTTTCCTTGGATAACTAATCTGGTGGCGGAATGGGGGATTTCCATGCATCATCAAGAAAAATAATCTAATGCATAGGTGACTCTTTGTCTGATATATATTTAATGCCCCACATAAGTTTTTTTTTGTTAATTTTTAATCTAAACTATATTATAAGAAAGATATATTTTAATTTTACTGCTTATATTTTTCAATATATATAAATGATCATCATTTAAATTTCTTATTGAAATAGAAGGTTCAATCACACCAAGTTATTAAGTTTTAAAGTGTAGGGATTGAATTTTTTTTTTAATTATTTTTGATAGCCTAAAAAAGAACAAGTTACTTTGTTTTTGTGTTTGAAAAGCAATTTAGAAAAAATAATTATTTTATTTTCTTCTTCGCTCCACATTAATTCTTTTAGTATTTTCAGATTATTATTTTTTTTGATGTATTGATATCAGGTATATTTTTTTTTAAAATAATATAATTTTAACATAATTGTTAACAAATAAAATGAGTTTTTAGCTATTATTCGTGGTCATAAATTATTTTTATATCAATATTGCTAAGATTAACATCTCGTGAACATCCGATTCAAACTACTTGTGATAATCATGCATGCTCTTCCGAAAACATATTAACTATGGCGAATAAATTTTTTCAGAAGCTCTCTTAACACAATAATATGTCCGGCCAGGATGGAAAAACATAGAGTCAAAGCCCCATTTTGGATCCCTCAACTGCTATCCCCTTCACACTAGTTGACTTGTTCGATCATGAAATTATAATTATTTGATCCGTCACTAATTTAATTACCCAGTCCAACAGGGGCCTATGGTAGAACATAGAATATTTATAATTAGCAATTTTAATGATGCACAAGAGTAATATTTTAACCGAGAACAAGAATATCAAACAATTTGAAATAGGCATGCCATGAATATAAAATAGTCCTTGAAAAAGTATAGCATGATAATAAATAACTACATATATATTATATAAATTTTGAATTTGAGTTAGAACATGTTCATCTTGTAATAATATATCTTTTGTTGTTCTTCAAAAATAGGAAGGATGTTGGTATTGTTTACACTCAATTTTTTTAAAAAAGTTAAATGATTACCAGTTTCCTATGGATTTGATCAAAATAATATATCATTTTATTTGAGTAAAATAAAGCTTGTCAAGGCAGGAGAAACAACCCATATGGTTAGTGCGCTTAACAAGTCCAGATAAAATTTTATAGCATTCAAAATAGTTTTCCTGTAATTTTAGAGCCAAGAACACTTATTTTGATATTAATATTTATTAAATAATTATCTCATTTAAAAATTTAAATTTAACGACATGCATGGTCAAACAAGTTGAACATCAGAATATTTCTTGCACTGTTAAAACACAGTCTGAAACTTAAAAGCCTGGGGAAAAAAAGGGGGGGAGAAATTGATTTAACTATTTTCACTTAACCCCATCCACTACTTTTTCCTTTCATCATGCCCAAGAGATGCAATTCAAGAAGGATCTCAACTTTCTTCACACCACTTCATGTCATTGTAGAAGGGACATGAGGTGTGTGAAAATTATATTTTGTCTCGATATAATTTGCGGTCCAGATTCTCTTCATATAATTTTGTTGCTTTATGATGCCCCCCGGCCTACCACACACACACACACACACACACACACACACAACAAAACACTATTAATGGCCAGAATAATGACATGGAAGAGTTCCAAAAGCATAGTAACAAGGCAATTTTATAATACCCCCCCCCCCCCCTTTTACATTAACTTTAATATATATGGAATTAAGAAAATCAAATTCAGAAGAAGAGTTACTTTCGAAATTGTGATGATTTTCAGAGAAAATAATAGTCTTTTCCTTGTGGATATCAGTAGGTTATTTAACTGAAATGATCTGTGCTTCTACGATTAAATGCCTTGTATATATATGTGTGTGTATCTAGCGAGTGCTGCAACAAAGATTTCAAAGTCCAGCAGAGGAGAGCTTTAACAATCGATCAAATTAATTAATTAACCACTTTAAGATCATTTCCTCAACTTGCACTCAAATGATCTTGTTGAGCTGTAGAAACATGGAGGCCCCTCTTCACATGGATTCACGTGTTAATATTGATTTAAAAATCATTAGCAAATTGTATCAACACGACATTCCAAAGCTAAAGTCGAAGCATTGACGGTCCCTCCTCTGCTCAATAATTACGATCGCGCGCACTAATCCTTCATCTTATTACACCAATCAAAACAAATATGTTCTCCTTTTGTCTCAGCTGCCTTTCCAAGTGTTGGGACCAACAACTTGTATTTTGCAGCTAGTGAGGCTGAGCTATCATCGAGACACTGAGAAGCCATTAATTAATCTAACATTAGCTTGAAAGGAGATCCACTAACTCGACATTAATGAAATGTAAACCACCCATTAGAGAGAGAGAAATTATTATTAATAAACTATACAGTGGGGTCATCGGAGAGAAATCCAGGTTAACCAGAAATAATTTGGTTTTCAATGATGTCAAGCCGGATTTGAATAATATTCCATTGATTTCCTGCTTGGTTAAGAAATTATAAATCTCATCTCTGCTTATTTTTATATCAATCCTGGCTGTATTCAAAGCTGAATAAATAGAAAAAAAATGCTGAATATCTTGTACGGCTTTTGGTGTATATATCAGGTTATATGCCTTTCTTTTGTTCACCTATTTTCTCTTTTTTTTGTAAGAATTTTACATGCCGGACATCCTCTATATTGCTGCATGAGCTTATTAATTCCTTCCATTATTCTTATTATTCTTATTATTATTATAATAAAGAAGTGCATGTTGGTGCTGAAATTCGCCGCTCGTCTGTCGTGGAGTACACATCATCATGTCGCAGACTTTATCCTAATTTTTCAGAAACCTATCAATCTCACCAGGCCTCCTTTCTCAAGAGTGAAAAGCCAACTTCGCTGCATAGGAGATGAATGAATGGGTTGAAATAAGGGTCTTCGTTACGCAGAAAGTGCCAACAGTTTCAACAAAACCCTAGAATGTGCCTTCATGTTTATCTTCTTCTCGGAGTTGGTGTGCGCGCAAGCACATTCATACATGTATCTGTATATCTATATATATGCTGGGCAGATGTTATTGATTGCTAGGGATAGCTTAGCTATCCGTGACTCATTTCATGGGTATGGAAAATAATTTAACAACCAAGTTTCAAACATTTAATTAACAAGATAATTAAGCCTAGCTGATCATATATGTGGTGACTTGATTTTGTAGGGTGAACCACTGATTCGAAATTAATAATTGAATGTCATTTAGGTATATCGATCCATGTGTCAAGGGAAGGGGATGAAGAAGTTGGCCATATTAAAATCAATCATTGTATAATAAAAAGAATTGAACGCCAATATTTAAAAAAAATAAAAACTTGTTTATATGTTTCTGCCACATTTTTCATAAGATGCCACAGCAGCTGCCGGTGGGCTTGTTTAGTATTTGTTTGGAAGTGTAGTTGAGTTTTTTTAAAGTGTTTTTCGTTCAAAAATACAATAATATAATATTTTTAAAATTTTTAAATTTTATTTTTGACATAGAAGATGAAAATGATCTTAAAATAAATTAATTTAAAATAAAAATAATAATAACTTTTTTTAAAAAAGATATTTTTGAAAATACAAAGACAAACAGATATTTAATACAATTAAAAAACATGAAACATGAGTTTCCGAGACCAAAAGATGTCTCTTGCCCACACGCCTTTCATCCCATTTTAAATTTGGATGACTAATTTAAATAATATAATTGAGCTCTGTTATATATTCTCTTTAATTTGGCTGCATTCATCGATCTTAATGGACCCACGGAGGTGGTGTTTTTCAATAGAAAAAGTCTTATTAAATTATAATCTTTTTTTAATGATATAATTAAATATTTGGTTATTTATTACTGTAGTGACGGTATAATTATATCATTTACAAAACATTTATTTCTTATATTCTTGATATTTTTATTATTTTATATTTTTCACTCTACGTCCGGTAATCACTTCAATTTCTTTAGAAAATTGAAGGAAATTTCCAAGGAATTTTAACTTTGATTTCGAAAAGTCGATGTTCAACAATTTGATTTTGTCGTCAAATTAACCAGTCCAAGAATCGATCAAATACCCAGCTGGCAAGATCTATGAGAGTGCATGCTTGATCTTAACAATTCACAAAGGACTCTTTTTTTCAATGTTAAACGCTGCTTTTTTAACCGTGGTTTGTCATCTTGTAGTGCAGTCTTTCAGGCATGTGCTTACAGATTTTGATGGTGAATGATTAACATTATATTTTAAATTAAAAAATAGAATGTTTTTATATTATCTTTATGTATTAATATCAAAAATTATTCTAAAAAATTATTTTTAAAAATAATCTTATCTAATATAATTACTGACATCTTGTTTAAGCGAGGGTGCTTCAATATCACACATCTTTTTCTTGAAAAAATAAATATAATTTAAGCTAGTTAGTTTAGAGCCGCCATGTAAATTATTTATATTTATTTTATGTCAAATTTAAAGTTAAGTGTTTTTATTTTCATGGTCAAAACTTTGTGTTTTAACAAACATGAAATATGAATATGATTAAAGCAAACTATGAATAATAAAAAAATGATCTCAAATAATTTTAAGGAGGTATTTGACATGTGTTTCAAAAATAATTTTGAAAAAAAATTAAAAAAAATATTTTATATTTTACTTTAAATTAAAAATTTTAAATCATTTTGATGTTTTAATATCAAAAATAATTTTTAAAAATATATTATTTTAATATATTTTTAAACAAAAAATATTTTTAAAAATAATCTCAAGCACAATTCTAAATAGACACTAAATAATTTGCTTATTTTATGAAACTCAAAAGCTTTTCATCCCACATAAAAAAAATAAAGTTCTCTAGTAATTTATATAGTGTAAGATTGAAGATATATATATATATATATATAAAAATCAAAATAGTACGAGTATAATCCACAAGTGCACCTCGAGTTTGGATTTGGTTTTTGTTAAAGAATTTAAATTTAAAATCTTAGAAAATATTTTGTTATAAATTAAAAATTATTTCTTACCTGCATATAAATAAAATATAGAAACATTTTTTTATTTTTTTTTAATCTTCTGAACAACTTTTTCAGACGAAAAGAATCCTTGCCAATTATAATGTTCCAATGGGATCCTCAAAAAAAAAAAAAAAAAGACAGACGGGCAGTGTATGAGTTAGCTTTTTAGGAAAGTAGTGGGTCCCAAATCAAACCTTTACCTTTCCAAAAAAGGATCTGTTGACTAGTCTTACCCTTTCTCAGATCCCCCCACGTGGCACTACGAGCCCGTCAAACGCGGGAGGCATGTAATTTGTCTTTTAGCTTAAGTTTTTGTTGATCTTTATTTGTTTAAAAAATAAAAATATTAAAATATTTTTTTAATAATATTTTTACATTAAACTTTTATTTTGTGGAGCATGAAATTAAAAAACATATTTTTATTTCTTTTAGCCGAACATTAACATAACATTACTCCGAATTACTTTATTATTATCGCTTAATCACGCACTTAAATAGGATTTTAAGTTTCCCATTTCGCATGAGAAGGATTATTCTAGAAGTATATAAGATTTCATTGCTGGACATGAATGGTAAGACAATTTGTACATTCATTGACTATATTCTAATATTCAATGCCTATTGAGATTGCCGTTTTCATTTTATTTGCATATACAACTCAAAATTAGATTTTATCGCAAGTGGGACCTACATTTAGTTTGCTTGGCTTCACTTCGAGCAATTTCACCTATATAGAATACACGTTCATAACATGTTTTAAAAGTGTTTTTTTTTAAATATAAAATATATTTTTATTTTTTATTTTATTTTAAATTATTTTTTTAATTTTTTTATATTATTTTTATGTATTAATATTAAAAATAATTTTATTAAAAAAAATATTATTTTGATATATTTATGAATAAAAAAAAAATTAAATGAATCTCAACCACACTATCAAACAGAGTTTTGTTAGTTTACTTGGCCAAACACTTTTAAAAAAAAATTATTTTAAATTAAATTATTTAGTTTTTTTAGATTATTTTATGTGCTAATGTTTTAAAAGTGTTTTTTTAAATAAAACAAATATTTTTATTTTTTATTTTAAATTAATTTTTAGTGTTTTTAGATTATTTTCATGTATTAATATTAAAAAAATTATTTTAATACATTTCTGAACAAAAAACACTTTTAAAAGCAACTTCAACCACACTGTCAAACAAGTTTTTGTTGGTTTGCTTGGCCAATCACTTTTTTAAAAAAATTATTTTTTTATTTTAAATTAAAATTTTTAGATTTTTTTAGATTATTTTATGTGCTAATATCAAAAATATTTTTTTAAAAAAAATATTATTTTAATATATTTCTGAACAAAAAACATTTTTAAAAACAACTTCAACCACATTAGAAAACAATTATTTATTAGTTTGATTGGCTTCACTTGATTTTTATAGAAGCTTTAGAAGTGGGACTCTTAATTTTTGTTATTTTTTTAAAACAAAAAAAGAAATTGTTAGTAATAAGATTTGTTTAGAAAAAAAAACCTACAAGGCTATTTGGATCTGGAGTGAAATTATCTAGCTTTCTACTTACTCTAATAACTAAATTGACAGTGGGGTACGTTTCTTGCAATAAGATATTGTGTTGATGCTAATCTAAAAGCTAATGATAATTCAATATTGTAAATAAAAAATAAAACATTTTTTCTATAGATACACCAATATAAAAAAATCTGATATCATATAGAGATTTGGTTTAGTCCTATGCTTTATATATATTAAAAAAATATGAGGGTGATTGTTTGGACCATCTCAATGATTTTTTTTTTTCTCTCTTATCCCTTTCTCTCTTTTTATTTTATTTTCTCTTCTCTCTCCTTGATTCTTCACAAGCTCCGATAATTACTGGATAATAACATAGCTAACCAAATGGTTGATTTTTATAAGCAATCAAGATTAATATTTCTTTCAACACCACAAGCTACTTGCTTCTCAAGTTGAGCAATTTCATCATCCTTCTAGATATTATATTAGCCACTCTTATAGATGAGCTACACTACATCAGCAATTTTATCTTAGGATGTTGAGAAATGTTTTGTTTTTTAAATAAGAAATTATTTGAAAATGTACTTGAAATTATTTCTAAGAAAATTATTTTGATACTAGTATACTAAATAGAGGATTTTTTTAAAAAAATATTTTTTAAACGCAATACTTTTTTAAACTTTATTTTTTGAAAAATATATGTTATAAATATAGATAAGCGAATGAAACTCTGTTTATTTAAGATTTTTACAAAGAATACATGTTTTAATTTGATATGAAACCTACTATGCACATCATGTCATTTGAGGACTTTGAAAGGACATACAAACAAGCACAAGTCATGATGCTTAAATATCTTTATTGCTCACAATACAAGTATGATCCCCTAACTTTATACTATACACAAATACTTTTTTTTTTTGTTTTGCATATAGTTTTTTCCAACGATCATTGAACTCCCCTATTGAAACTGATTGAAGTACTGATTGGGCCCATAAAACACAGAAAATTTTATTTTGCGTGTTAAAAAGTTCACTATGAACAACCCGGTTCGTTTATAATCGTGAAAAACAAGGGAAATCTTTCGAAAATCTTTATTGACCTCGTCATCCCACATTTGAAATGAGTTTGGATGGAAATCTAGATGGTGGGAAAATGTTATTGTCATTACATAGCTACAACACTTTGTAATAAACAAAAGAAAATAATTAATAACGAAGCGTGTCTTGTCATGAAACAACACATCTTTCTCATTGCAATGCTCGTGAAAGGATTAAAATAAATGACAGCAAACGCAGTGGAGGTGTGAACGGTCTAACCTGGGACTGGCTCTGCAATAAAATATGTGCGTGGCTTGGAAATTTGGCTACGAGAGCAGTTAATTATAAATATATTAATGGAATTGATTTCCATGTTTTATATTATGATAATCACCGTACCGGGAACTTGGAAAAATCTGCTTCTTCTTCCTAAATTATTTAATGCAAGTGTAATTACCATCCCTTGATGACAACTTGATCATCGGTTAAGATCTGTCGGTGACTTGCTTGAAATTATGCGTACCGGCTGCTTTCAATCAGAGGATTAAAAGTCTACATTTTGACGGACATTTTATTTTATTTTAGTCTGTATTCACCCTCCCATGCTTGCAGTCGCCGGGATCTGCAATGCACAAGATTGGTCCAATCACTCTCTTTAATGTCCATTCAAAGATTCAAGAATAAATGGCGAGGTAGGGTTTGGGTTGGTGGGGTTGTTTCTTATATTATCATTTAGGTTTTGAGCTTTAGGAAAGGTCGTAAAAATAAGGGCATTGTTTTGAGGAGCCATGACATCCAAAACTCTTGAAAGTTCTCAACCTGACCCTTGAAGTTTTAGATTTTCACACTCATATATGTCTTAACACGCCAACATAGCCAGTGACAATGTGTGAAAACAGGTCTAATGACACCCTTCTCATTTTTTTAAATAATATGTTTCAAGATATGGACGTGATTTTTATTTATTTAATTGAAGTGTTTGTATTCACTAAGACTTGGAAAATATACTCTTAGGACCATGTTCAGATTCTAGGTGAGGTGAAATACAAGGACTTAGGGATGGAGGAGTTTTATCTCCAGTGCATCGTCCAAAACCCACGGGTCCTCACACAGTATTTTAACAAGTAGGTAGACCACAACTTTCACAAACCCTAAGGATCTATGCTGCAGCCTGCGAGTAGAAACATTTTAGTCATTCTTGCATGCGGAGGAATAAGGACAGATTTTGCGAAGCTCTCATCAACCAGAATCATCTGTATACATGGAAAAATAATATTTTTGAGATTGTTTTTCAAAAAAAATTTCCAAACCAGTGTTGGAAGCCGAGTAAGAGTTAGCTATGGGAAACTTACGCCTGGTTGACCTTGCCTTGGACCTTAAGGCCTTCAATACACCATCAGCTCTGTTTATGAGTTATGAACTTGTTGATTGGGCTCTATCAACCTAACCTTTACGGTTCAAGTTTCAATAGCAATGGGAGAAATTGATGTCCCTAGGAGGGCCAAACCCACTCGAAGCATACTTGCTAGGCCCGTTGTGACAGTAAGAACTATAGCTTTGAAGGACTCTAATGGCCGGCTCCACATCTGTTTGCAAAAAGGCCGAAACCATGCAGGGAAAGGAAATGTGTCATGGTGAACAAATACAAGTTATTTGAGTTAAAAATAGAAAAATCATGAGAGTACAGCGACCATGCGTTCTTTTCTTTCCTTTTTTTTCCTCGCTGCACTATATTCTACTACACTTTGATTATTTTTGCATTTTTTCCTCCTGATAATAAAGAAACAGTACAATATCCACACAAGGAACATTACCTATAATATAAATGGTGTGGGAAAAACACTGTAGCAATCCACAGTGTTTTTCCCGCGTCATTTACATCATAGGTATTATTTAGCCATTACCGGCACAATTTGCCAGGAATCCAAGGCCACATAATTCATCTTTGATTACCTCTCTTCTTAGCTCTGTTTTTTTCCTCTCCCACACATAAAATGATTTGCCAGGAATCTAAGGCTGCAAAATTCCTCTTTCATTACCTCTCCTTTTTTCCACTCACACACGTAAATATAGAAAATATTGTTTTTATTTTTATTTTTATTTTTTTAATTTTAAATTAAATATTTTTTTTTTGTATGAAACCACACGTACATAAAATAAGTGAAAATTTTAGATCAAATTATCTATAATAAAAAAAATATACGAGCAACTTGCCTTACGCTTCGCCGCAACCAGAACTAAATTTTTTAACATATAAAAAAAATATTGATGGTCCTATATTGTTTTTGATGCTATGCATCTCAGCGAATAATCAACCTACAAAACTTTTGATTATTTGTTATTTTTATATATTTATTTTATTATAAATAAGACATTTAAAATAATAATAAAAAGGTATTTTAAAGCTATTTTTTCTTAAAAATATATGAGACTAATTATATTTTTTTTATATTTATTTAATATTAATGTTTAAAAATATATATGTAAAAAAATAATTTATTTTTAAAAAATCTCAAATTAATTTAATCTCAGTGTTCTGATTTCTTCAATGGAAATTTTGATTTGTTGCAACTATGCTCTTCAATTGAAAATGATTATATAGTTTGGTTTTCAATATAGTCCTTATTCTTTTAATTTTTGGTTTGCTCTTGGTTCCTTTAATTATTTTGGTATACAGGTAATAATTTATTTTAATTAGTTCCTTCAATTTAAATTTGTCATATATTCTACTTTTCATCTTGATCCTTATACTTTTATTTAAAAAAAAAACTACATAACAATTTGTTTTTAAAATATCTTTATTTGTTCTATCCTAAGTTTTTTTTTTTAATTTTGTCATTCAATTGGAATTAATTATATATTTTGTTTTTAATTTCGATACTTATTTTTAGAATTTTTTATTTGATATTAATTCATTTGTTTTTTTTCGGTCTTTCTTAGACAATATTTATTTTTTATTCGTATTTATATATCTATACTTTTAATTTTATTTTTTATTGGATTTTTATTTTTATTCGGTTCAATTCTGAAATATTAATTTATATTGTTGATTATTTTAAAATTAATATTGATATTTTTTTGTGTTTTCTGTTATTTTTATCTTTGTATTAGATCATATGATTTTATGGTTTCATTGTTTGCGCAATAATAATAATAATAATAATAATAATAATAATAATTCTAGAGATTATTTTATTTTTTTTTAAAATGTTTATCTTTTTTTAATTCATTGGAGGCAATATTATGATTTTAATTGTCTGGACAATAATGTGGATAATAATTTTAACTATTATAGTCATGATAATAATAGCAATGCAAGGATAGTTTTTCAATGATGATTTTTTATTTTTGTAGATAGAAAATTAACTATTTATTTTTGTTATTTTATTATTGTAGGTGTTTTCACAATTTATATTTTGTTTGTTATGTTTAATTTAAATTGAATTATAAAATAAATTAATTCTAATACAGTGAATTTAATAATTCATGTATCTGAATCTTTTTTATTTTATAGGAAATTCGGACTCTATAAGAACTCTGCATATATTTTTTATTTTATTTAAATTTATATTATAATACAAAAATATCATATAATTAATATTTTTTATATTAAAAAAAATATAATTCCAACCGCGCGAAGAAGCGCGGGAAAATTGCTAGTATATATATATAGTGCGAGAGATGCGCCAATCTGGGCCTAGATTGTTAACATAATTATTATAATTTATTTCCAAGTCAGGTTCTGATAAAAGAACCAAGCCCAGCTCGATCTTATTAAAACCCTAGCGTATGCTATATATGACTCTTGAACGCCGCTGCATTCTCTCTCTACTACCCAAAAATTAAAAAAAAATTAAAAAATAAAAAGGAGCTCTTCTAGGGTTTCTCTTTCATTAAAAGCCTTGTCTCTGTTTTGATCTGTAAGCTACATCTGGTAATGTGTTTATATGGTTGTGTTCGTAACAATGGCAGGGGAAGGGAACAGGTAGTTTTGGTAAGAGGAGGAACAAGACCCACACCCTCTGTGTTAGGTGTGGCCGACGTAGCTTCCACCTCCAGAAGAGCCGTTGCTCTGCCTGTGCTTTCCCTGCTGCCCGCAAGAGGAAATGTATGATTTTTTTTCCCATTTTCTGCGTATTGAATTCTGAATCTATCTTGGTATTTATATCGATGTGATTTTTATTTTTCTTTCAAGTCAATGCTCTTTTTTTTCTCATCTTTGTATGGGTGTTGACTTCTATATGTATCTAGCCTTCAAGTGCTTTGCTGTTTATCTCGAGCCCCTTTTCTTTTCTTTATAGCCTATGAGCTTGTGCATACCTAAAGAGAAACATTGGGCCGACTCTGATTTCAAGATCCAATCGATCTAAGAACCATTTGAAAATGTATTGCTGAGTTGATTATCTCTCTTAACTATGAATACCTTCACCTCATTATACTCTCTGGCACTTGTTAAAGGTGAAGAAATACATAACGAACGTGGATGCATATAGATAAATATACATTAGTTTTGTGTGCATGCGTAAGTGCTGTATTTCATTTTCAAGGAATATGATGAAGACAAAGGACTTGAGATCTGTAATTTGTATAACAGATCTTGAGTTCAAATCAAAACGTGTGTTTTTTATAAAAATATGGGACAACCAGGATTTTACTCGTTTATCTAGATCTATAAAATATACTTCATAAGAAATGAAGTTTAAAAGAAAATGAGGGTGGCATATCCATACATACAAGTATTAATAAATAAATAATTGCATTAATTTGTAGGGTTTTGGGCAGCTTGCATGTGGAGTACTAATGGAGCTCTTGGAAAGCAAACAAAAAGCAAGTCATTATCGATCGGTAATTATTTGCTATGTACATTTAATTACTCATAGAAGAACCAAACACACTTAGGGAGGAGAAATGTGGAAGCAACTGGTTTCCATTATTCAAGTAGTGATCATCGTGCTGGTTAAAGTAGGTGGTAATTAGTTTATTATGCCAGAATCTATGTAGACAGCAAGGTCCAAATTAATTACTCAATTGGGCAACCTCAACTTTCTTTTAAATATTTCATAACCAAAACTTTAGAGGATGAATGCATGCATCGGGGCTAGAACTGCCTTTCTATTTTAATGCAGGCTCGTAACTTTCTAGTTTATAATTCAGGAGCATTCAATCTTGCGTGCAGAGCTAGATCTATGACAAACAACATTTTATCTCCCTCTAGTGACAATAAAATATACCTCCATGTTGGCTTTGAGTATGATAAACTCATCTATCTTTCTCGGACGAAATATATATTTATATGTTTAGATTCAGTTCATGCAAATCTAAAAGCATCGAAGACAATGGTGATATTTTATTTGCGATGCAGAGCCCCTTCTACAGACGCTTTTACCAGAACAAAACACACTCCAAGTAACTAGTGAAGAACATGTTCTGGCATCCAAAATTTTAAGCCAAGTTGCGTTTATAAGATTCGAGACCCATGATCCTTTCTCTGACTCCAGCTTCTTTGATTCTAAAATCCTAGTGTTTTAGTATTCAAGAAGCAATGTAATCTGATTCAAGGCTTGTCTGCCGCTCTTCGTGAGACACAAACAACACTGACAAAGTAATTTATATATATATTGCCCAGTTGCAATAATATTCTAAATTAGTTCTTGTCACCAAAAGAGTGATAAATTATTTTCTTTCTGAACTTCTTCTGAATGAATTGTGGAATTGACTTTGTGCGTTCGTGCGTGCGTGCTACAATAATTTTTTTATCCTCTCCAAGTTTAAGAAAAGAAGGGAAAGAACATATTTGCCCCATAACTATCCATGCATATCCTAATTGGGTTTCCCACTTGTCGATTGTTCTAATTGAGTCCCTCATCTATTATGATTTTGATCAATCAACCTCTTACGATGATCTATAGTTAACGATTCGTCAAACAAACATGCGATAGCCTGATAGGCATAGGCTATAAGGTTGCTCTTTCAGCCAAAATTTGACTAAAATTCAAGTTTTTGTGCAAACTTTTGGTGACAAAGTGATACATTTGCGAATTTACATCAAATCACATGGTTCAAAAATGAATAACCCAAAACTTTCACCAAATATTGGCTAGATTAGTGAGCTCCCATGGCTATACAGTGCCTATTTACTAAATCTTTTGTTACACCATTAATTCAATATTGGACTTATATGAAAATAATTATATGTTTAAAAACTATCAAATAAAATAATTTGTTTAGTATTTTTAGAAATTGAGTTTTTTGATGTATCTAATAGGGTGTGAATCTTTGATATGTAGAAACTAAAAGGTTAACTCTATTTTAGTATTTGGCTAAAATATAAATTATAAAAGGTAAGAATGTCAAAATACATTAATACCAAATGGTAATTTGTTGCCTATATATATGGTCAAGAACCTCACATTACACGTTATGCTTTATTCTCATTCTAACATCCCATCAACAGAGAGAAAATAACATTGCAGTAGAGAGAATCAAATGGCTATCAAAGAAGAATATTTAAATCTTGAAGGTCATCCGAGCAACTCTAGAGAGCGATTTTCAGATATGGATTCAAGTTCGCTTATGTTTAATTTTTTATGCATTCTTGATAATTCAACATAAATGATTTCTATATGTTATGAAATACAATTTTAACACGTGGTGTCAGAGTCGTTTTATGTTGAATTATTGAGAAAAGATGCAATTATCTACTATTATGTTTTGATTATATCATTATATAATCAATGTTGGTTAAAGGTAATTAATTGGCAACCTATAGGCTATCGGTGTTATATGCAATATACATGTGTTGCCAATGTAGCGCTTGTAAAGATAATTGATTGGCAACATGTAAGCTGCTAGTTTTTAATTTATTTCCTCAACAACACTACAAGCTGGCAGTGTAGAATATATAACCAGCGCTCGTGAAGGCATTAAACTGGCAACTCGTAGGCTGCCATTATAAGGAAATAGCCAATGTTGATGAATTATTTCTTTAACAGCCCTTAGGTTGGCAGTGATCAGTGCTAGCCATTGCCGGTACTAATGAAGGAATTCATCAGCAACCCTTAGGCTGACAGTGACCAATGCTAGCCATTGCCAGCATTGGTGAAGGAAGTCATCGGCAGCCCTTAGGCTATCGATCACCAGTGCTAGTCATTGTCAATGCTGGTGAAAAAAGATAAAAAAACAACTAAAAGCCTCATGCTACTAGTGCAAGACCATCACCAACATTTCTTTAAGAAGATAATTAACTAGTAACCCTTCAGATGCCAATGCATTAATATAATTAACTGAAAATTGTTACAAATCTCTATAAGAGTTGTCAGGGGCTAGAAGTTGCAGCTGTTATATTTACTATAACGACTACAACAATAATTCCTTACCCAAAGTGTTGTAACCCTTAAGGTTATCTCTTTATAGGCCCTAAAAAGGTTGTGTCAATTTTCTTTGAGTCGCGTGCTTCGGCCTAGAGCACACAAAAAAGGGGTTGCTGGCTTTAAGCCCGCAAAAATATGTGGTATTGTCAACTTCGGCCCGTAGCAAATTCTAGCCCACAATTAGATTGTTCGATCCAAAGCAGACTGGTTTAGGATCTGAGTTGGCTTGACCTAGTCTAGCCAACAATGGTTTACTTAAAAAAAATAGTGCAAATTTATTTTTTAAATATTCTTATATTGATATATATTTTTCAATAAATTAATTAAAATAATATGTCACCAAAGTGACCTCTCTTGTGGACATTAATTTTATTTTGAAATATAAATGATTATGTGCATGCAATTTATGTGAATATTGACTAGCCCAAAAAAAGGTTAATATTTAAAGGAAAAGCGTGTGTGCATATAGTAACCAATATGTGATAATTATTTGGTTTTACCTATGAATAATTAATTGGCCTAAAGAAAGATTTATTTATGACATGTTCTTATTATCAATGTTTGATTAATACATTAAGATATCACTTACAAATTAATATTTTATCCAAAGATAAACTATTAATGGAGTGTTAGATATCTTAAGACGGGATTTATCTTTATTTGAATTGTTTTTGCTCTTAAGATAAGTCTTATACATGAGCTTGTCTCAATTATTGTTTTCTTTTCATCTATTAATCCTGCTAATATTACTGTTAGTATAAACTCTATTCCTATACTTGATGGCTCTAACTTCAAGTCTTGAAAAGAAAATCTTTTGATAGTTCTTGGAGTTATGAATCTCAATCTTGTGTTAAGGATTGATTCTCCCCCACCTCTTATGAATAAGAGTACCTCTGATTAAAAGAGGGATATAGAAAGGTGAGATAAATCAAATCATATGTGTATAATGATCATAAAAAGAGTCATTCCATAAGCATTCAGGGGTGCAATATCTTAATAAATCACCCCATCTAATAAATTCTTTGTCAATATTGAAAATAGATTTGTTAAGAACAAAAAGGCTGAAATAGGTACGCTCTTGACAATATCATTTCAATGAAGTATAATGGCAAAGACAATGTAATGGAGTATATTTTGGAGATATTTCATCTTGTTTCAAAGCTAAAAGTACTTTAACTTGAACTCTTTGAGGACTTATTGATGCATTTGATTTTAATATCCCTTCCAGCATAATTTAATTAGTTTAAGGTGAGCTATAATTGTCAAAGAGAGACCTGATCTTTGAATGAGCTCATCTCATATTATGTTTAGGATGTGGAAAGGGTTAAACAAGATAAGATGGAGGGTGCTCACTTAGCCTTTACCTTTCAAGACAATGAAAGAAAAAGAAAGAACAATAAGGAAGTTGTAGGTATAGTATCCCAAAAAAAAAAAAAACTAACAAAATCACATGGTGTTGAAGGACATAAAAAAAAAAAAAAAAGCAATGCACCAATTATCATGATTGGCGTGCTAAGAAAGGTATGTTTCTTGCTTTGGTTTGTTCTAAAGTTAATTGAACTTCAATGCCTAGATAGATAACTGCAACTGTCATGATGGTTTGGATTTTCCAACCAACTCTGGCCACCAGCGATGTCACCAAAGCCACCAGTAGAGCTTCCTTTTTGCGTGTGACTACTTCACGACATGTAATAACCACCTTCATTTTCTTCACCTTCGGCCATGTTCATTTACGTTCACTCTATGTTGTTCACGCATCAAATGAACAGTGCAAAGTGAAAAAATAATCATCTTCATTTAATTCACTTTGTATTGTTCACTTGGCTGTTGTTTTTTCAAAGAAAATAAATAAATAAGATTCAAAAAAATAAATTTAAATTTCAAGATTTTTATGATTTCATCGTATATTTTGCTATCAATTTTTATTTCATATTGATCCATAGATCTACGTTTAAGTGAACGGACTCGGTATTAAAAAAAATCTAATTTTTCTTTGAAATTTCTAAAAAACATATACAAAAATCCTTATTTGACAAATATAAAAAATATATGTTTGCTTTTCATGCATTCGACCGAATTCTAAAAATTTCCTAAGCATATTTTCATAAAACAAAAAATTACATATTTTCTCATTTTTTTTAAAATAAAAATGGGATATCATAATTAGTTTATAATTATTCGTTAGAGTTTAATCAAAATATCACAAATCTTTCAACAATCATTTTGTTTATTTTTTGGTTGCAAACTTTAATTATTGGGTTGTAAAATTACATTGTATAGTATATCATATATATTAAAAAGACAATAAATATAGTGTTAAAATTCAAAACTTAGATCGGTTAGGTTTTTTATCTGATGAGATAGAGACTCTTTCACGAAGAGAAATCTACTTCAAACTTAGAAAAGACCGTTAAATAAAAATCTAACCTAGAAAAGTATTGAAAAAACAATTCAACTTACTTTAAGTAAGATGTGCTGGAAGTAATGTGTTTTTATCTTGTACAATAACTTTTCTTACCTAGATTTTTATAAATAATTAAATTTTCTAATAATTTTAATAATAGGTAAAGAATCATAAGAACTATGGTTATGATTACAAAAATTATTTTTCCACGCAACTATCTTATCTTTAGAAATGGGCGACCGCGAAGTGAAAAAAACAACTATCACGAAGAATAATATATAGAGTGATAAGATATCCGTAAAACAATGTTGACAAGGAGCTCACCAACCTCTGCATACCTAATAGTTGATTCTCAATGAGCCATCACCTAATGCCACTTTCCAAGAAAATGTTCATGTAAAAATTGACGGGCAGGACAAAACCCGTGAACTGGCAAAGTAAAAAGGAGAGAGAGTAAAGTCAGTCCTGCAAGAGGATCTAACGTCAAGTCCTTCGAATATAATAATGGAATAATCCACTGGCCAAATTCATGGAATATTGCATCAAGCTTCTTGGGGGGATAAGAAGGGGTCCCACACAGTGTGATATTTCAAACAAACAAAAGAAAAGAGTCCATGTACGTTTTGAGATTCATGCATGGGTTTAATAAAAGTAAGAGACCAGCCAGATATAGATTCTTGATTTGCAAGATTTTTCCATGTACTGTTGAGAGTCCCTTGAAAGAATACTGTAGCTGTGATTTGTAGAAACACAGGGATGTCCAGATGCCATCTCTCTTTGTTTTGAAACTCAAACAGGGCAACTTGAGAGTTGGGTTTGTCAGTATATAGAGGACCTTAGCATATCTTGGTCGATGAAAAATATACCATGTGTGATATACTTCATGTAAGCTTTTCAAGAAAAACTTTCAGTCCATGACATCCCTGCTGTCATACCAGGTGAAAAATAATCGCTGAGATACAGCTTATAATACATCCAGGGGGGCATCAAACCATTTTTATCTCCTGAAAAAGAATATCAGTACCGGGCACCAGCTCATCTAGGAGGGGGGCACCAGTTCTTTTCTTGAGTGTTTGCGCCACATCTGGCTTAGATCTTTTTTCCTAGTTTGAGGGTCTACTGATTAATGTGGCTGCCACAGTTTTAAATTATGCAAGCATTGTTTGACGTCATGAATAGTGGTTGTATTTATATTATATTTTTTCTTTAATATTCTCATAACCGGTATCAAATACCTGAGATTTTACACTACCTGTCAAACAAAAAAATATCAGCTGATTGATTGACCCCTACTCTTTCGCGCACTTTCCCGCTCTCCTATTGCATCCGGCTAGCACAGAGAGGAACTTAATAACGTCAAGGCACGTGACCCTACATTTCTGAACACAACGCATGTAGATGGCGATAATTATATTCTGGGTCCTAGCATGTGGGATGTGATACTTAGCAGCTCCTCGAAATTTCTTTGCCAGAAGGATCACCAACAGATATCATCACATCCCCTATGGAATCTTCAATTCTCTAGGGTCCCATCTCGACCCAGCCTATTTGTCCATGGCTGGCATTCTATCATATAAATTTGACCATGGCATACAATCAATTGCTTTCATCTCTATGAAACGATGTATGTGTATAAAAAAAAAAAAAAAAAAAAATGAACTTGGAACCCATTCTTATCCTTACAAAGACCCCAAGAACCATTCGAACAAAATAAAATGAGACCTTCCGTTAAGAAAACACTATACATTCAACTAAAAAACAGCTTTCTTATTACCAAGGTTCTATTTTTACTCATGAATGTTTCAGGTACAAATGCCCATGGTATCCCATCTTATGTATCGGTTCAACTACTTGAATCAATAACTCAAGTACATTCAATCAACTTCAAATGGCTTCCACTGCGCGCATTCTGTTTTCTTGAAAAGAGTAATTTAAAAGAGCAAATTAGATAGGCTATGCAAGATGCAACTGTGAGGAAGATGAACCTCTATCAATCAAGAAAATGGCGAGCTAAATTTGTATATTGTTGTAACTGTAAATGTTGTATATGTAACCGTCTCTATACTAGAAGATTGACTGGGATTTCAGTGGCTAAACGTTGCTTGGTTATTCAATTGCGACCCCCAAAATGCTCTGAAAGAATCATAGCTACTGCAGTTTTGTGACTTGCACAAGTAATCATCACACAGCTTTGTTTGCCATAAGCAAGACTCTTCGAAGCTCATTGGCAATTCCTTGTAGAACCACTGGTTTCCGAATGACTCCATTGATTCCAATCTGCAAGCATTTGTCCCACACATCATCATCTGAACTTGCTGTCAAGGCAATGATCAAAGGCCAACTTCGACTTCTAAACTTCCGGATTCTTACTGCAATTTCAAATCCATCCAACTCAGGCATCTGAAGATCCAAAAGAACTATTTGGAAAGAAGATGCAGCTGGACCGATAGCACTAAGGCATTCAAACCCAGATGAAACTGTAGCAACATTGCAACCTAGCTTCTCAAGCAGCCTCCGAGTCACAGCTCTGTTCAAATCATCGGCATCAGCCAACAGAACCTGCAAACCTCTGAAAAGAGAGTTGGAATGAGGGTGCTCTGAGGATTCTCCAGGTTCAGAGATGGCTATTGATATGGATGGTCGAAGCTGAAACCGAAGAACAAACCCCATGCTTTCAGCAAGGCCTTGAGAATTGGGCACCATCCAGATCTTACCTTGCATCAACTATCAAATGCGAGGTTAGAAATAGATTAAAAATAACACTTGGCAGGGAAAAAATGCGATGGCTATTTAGATGCATGCTTGCTTCAACTGCGACACTCAAAGCCTAGCAACAAGAAAGGAACCGATTATTACACCTAACTAGTTGTTTCCATGGCATGACAAGCTGCTGAATTCTTCCAGATTTTGCATTTCATCCAAACCACAAGGCACCAATGGTTTTCACTCTATAACATAAAGAACCAGTTCTTTCCAACTATATATTTAATAGACAATGCCATCCAAGAAACTTAATAAGGCATATTAATTGGTGATAAATATTGAAAACAAAAACCTCTCAAAAGCAAGAACCTGTTGTGCAGCTCCAAATGATATATGATCAAACTCAAAAGACTCGCTAACATTAATCATCTTGTCACAGACAAAGCCATTGAACAGAGGTTGCCAAACGAGGATGATGCATTTTATCAGACAAAGATTGTGCTCAGCATGAGTAACTATCCTATAGTATAACACGACTGGTTCTGTGCAATATCTGTAACCACACGGATATATAACTGAATCATCTGCACTGGCATTGCATCTTGGACACGGACATGCAAATCATAATCATGAGATAGAGATTGTGCTTGCAATCATTTTCAATCACAAGTTTATTAGTAGTAGTTTCTAGTATTTCAGGTCATGGTATCGGAAAAAGGATAGTTGTATGAGTGCATTTATACATAAAAAGGTTATGATTCTTACATGGACCAGCTTTTTGCAAATACTGAAGCTCAAGCCTTCCTCAACAACATCGCTGGCATACTTCTTACCATGAAGTTGTGACATTGATGCTGAGCCCTCTGATTCAGAAACACTATTGTTTATTGCAATTTCAAATCTGATATATACATCCCCATCAGACATGCTTTGCCTCCAACCTGTCCATTTCTGATCATTCCTCTCCTGACTTCCATTCTCGGAGAAAACCCGAAGCACCGCAGATCCTCCTCCATTGTTGCGATCAAGTAGGTTCCCAACCATATGCAAAATTACCTGAAAAACCCTCCTTTCATCGCCCATAACATGATCCGGCAGGGACTTGTCAACCTCAATTGAGAAACAAAACCCCCTATAAACACATAAGCATTTGGCAAGGCAAGCTGCTTCTTTGATCATGGCATGTAACCCAAAAGATCTGATCTCCAATGGGAATCTTCCACTATCCTTTGTTGAAATTTCAATCACATCATTTATCAATGTCGATAGGACATTGCTAGTCCTCATCATTGCATCAACAATAATTCGTTGCTCGCCACTCAAATTCCCATCCTGTATCATCGAAATCAAACCCAAGATTGAATGCATTGGCCTCTTCATCCCATCACTCATTACCTTCTGAAACGCACCCCTTGCTTTGCTTGCCATCATTGCATTCTTTTTGGCCTGTTGTAGAGCTCGGTTTTGCTCCTCCAACTTCTCCCTCATAAGCTGGGACTCTTCAAGAACTGCAGCATGGGAGAGAGCCACAGCCACTTGATCAGCTACGACCTTAATTATCTCTACTTCCTGGTTGGTCCAAGATCTGGGTTGCCCACCTGGGAGAACCAGCACCAATATTGCATAACAGGTCTCAATTATCTCAGGAGTTCCTCCTTTGAAATTGCATACACGAAGCGTTGGCATTCGAATTGCAGCTACAGGCCCTGGCTCACCAGACTTCCCATGGCTTGCAGCAGCAAGTGCAGAGTCAAGCCTAAGAATGTTTACTGCTTCACTTTGTTTAATCCGAACAACATCAGGATCAGTGATTGGAATTGAAAGATTATCTGAGCTCAAATAGTTACCTCTATTCAACTCATGCGTCAAATCCATCTGGGTTTTGATTTCATTAGGCATCCAAACAGCACAATTTTGCAACCCCAATGTCTTCGATAACTCGACGAGGGTAGTATAGAGAATCGTATGTCTATCAAGTGATTTTCGAATCTCTTGAGTAAGCATACGAACATGCAACCCAGCTTCTTTCTGTTTCATTATAATCCCAACTTCACGACCAAGATCCCATGCCTTCTTCTTCAACATGAATTCTCTCACCTTCACTTTGAGAAGCAAAGGAATGAGAGAGAAAAGGGTAATAGCGGTGGCACAAGAAACCAGAGCAGTTAATATCTTGAAGACAGTGAGTGCAAGCATAAGCTGAAATGTGTGGGGGCCATAGGTCATGCCATTGATCAAATGGGTCAATCCACATAGAACAATGAAAGCAATGAACTCAAAGAGAACCCATTTGAATGGGACATTTGAGCAGCTAACGAAGTACAGCAACTCAATAGGGATTGAAAAATAGGCCACGGCAATCAAGAAATCACTCACTCTTTGGCTCTCAAGAATACTTTCTATGCTCCATAAACTGCCCTCATCTTCACAATTACATCGAGAAAATTCGTTGTCGTTCGCAGATGCTGATATCAGGAATAAGAAAACCAACAGCAGCCCAGGAGCTAATGCTTTAAACATTGCGACCAAAATGGGCTGCTCCTTCTATCTCAATCCATTTAAGATCTCAACAAGTTTGAATCTTTCTCTTTTTTACAAAAAAAAAATACATGCAAAGCAGCTGCCCTTAACTATAGAAATCAAACATCTCCAGCTTCAATTCTCATTTCCTGTTAGAAACAAAAACAAAACTCTGACAAGATTAGAACCCCATTAAGATTTTGAAGGAATCAACTAGGCCTAATTTGGGGATCTACAATAAATGCACATAAATTAGTTAATTTCTAATATCCTATACTATAGCATACCCTCTTCTCTTCTCTCTTATCTCTGGTTTTCAGATACAACATTAATCGATATTAAATAGAAGATGAAACAGTGACATAGAACATGACATTTTCATCGATCAAGAAAAAAAAACATTTTTTTTTCTTTCTAGAGGAAAGGAAAGATATCAAAGGCACAGGCCGAAAGATCAACCCCACTTTTAAAAGAAAAACAGTTTAACTGGATATAAAAAAAAAAATCAACAATAAAAAACGATAAAACCCACCAACTTTTCCTCTCACAAAAAATGATCAAAAACCCACTAATAAAAACAAGGAAAGGCATTGCAGCCTAACAAGGGAAAGAATATCCGTACCTTAGAAAACCCAGTTAGATCTTGTTTGCTGATCTCTAACATGCAGTAGCATAGAAGCATACACAGAAAGTTATATGGTCAATCACTTATACTTAAACAGACAGGAAGAGCTGAAATCTGCAGTTACACATTTTATGTACGAGAAACCAATCCAAGCAATTCATCATCTTTTTATAGTAGAAGCAAAGCCTTGTACTACCAAACTCCAACAGTGTTTTTTTATCTCTCTTGGAAAAAATGAAAAGGAAGGAGGGAGCGAGAGAGAGACAACCGACCCAAGTGGTTTTGAATGAACTATAATAGGTTATGTTTGTACCTGGGGGCCTAAGAAAGAGTCACTCTCTTCTGACAGGGAGATGGAGAGCGAGAAAAAAACAGACCTTTATAGCTAGATGGTAAGCAAATTTGAAACGAAGAAAAAAAAAGAAAAGAAAACGCTTCTGGAGAGGGAGAGAGGAGAGAGAGGCTACAGTGAAGCGTCCCCGCCGTTGTATTGTAAAGAGAGAGAGGGAGGGACCCGGTGGGGTCAGGAATACATACATGAAGAGAACTTGGACACCCTCCGAATCAACAAGTCCTAGTCATCCCTCAAAAGTTTTGTTTTATTTTTCTCTCTATCTATCCGTCGAAACGTTTTTTGTTTCTTCCACGAAAAAACGCTTCTTTAATTAATTTACCTTTCTATTTTCATTTCTCTTCTTTCCGTAATGAAATCTTGCCTTCCAAGACAAAACCACCATCAGCCCTGGTTTTTCCGGGTTTTCCAGCAAAGTAAAAGAATAAATAAATAAAATAACACAGTCCATAAAATATTTAAAAAAATAAAACAATTTAAATATTTGCATATATCACATGACCCAAGAGTCATCTTTGGCATGTGTTTTATATATTTTATTTGTAATTAATTTTTCTCTCTTTTAAATCATTTTTTATTTTAAATAAAATATTTTTAAATTATTTATATTTACTGATATAAAACTGATTTTTTAAAAAATATTTCACCAATCATTCATATTCTACCCTTAAAGATATGTTCAATATTTTGTCTTTAACAATTCGAGATAATTTATGCTAATGTGTATTAATTTGATATTATGGGTGTAGAGTTTAGAATTAGAGAGTTTTTTTTATATGTAATTTCAGTTTCTTTTTAAATCAGGTTAATTAGATAAAGTTTGAGTTAATAATTAAGTTATTTTATAACATAATCAATAATTTTGGATTGTCATTGATTTTGAATTATGGTTAGAGTTATTGTATATTTAGGTTAAATTAGGAATTGTAGTGAATTTGGTAAGAACAAGGCAAAGTTGTTGGTTATAATTACTAATAATGAGAATAATAAAATTATTCGCTATGTTTTTCCATTATCGGATAAGCAATAAAAAGTAATTGGATTTGATTTTTAGATTTGTTTTGTCAATATATGATTGGTGTTCGTACAAAGTTCGTGCATATTATATCATATAGACATATTGTGATTGAAAATTTTATCACAAATATTTTTTTTCCAAGCCAGTTAAATATCATCAATATTGTTCATAATAATTTGTTAGAAGCCTCGACACTGAATTAAAGAAATTTGCCTTGAAAAATATATCGTATAGAATATGTACAAATTGTTCAAAATAAGAGTTTGATATATACATGATGAACAGTGGAGAGTGATGATGCAATCCGAGCATGATTAGAAAGCATGTTCGCGCGCGCGCGCCCATATATATATA
This sequence comes from Salix dunnii, assembly GCA_015731905.1. Taxonomy (NCBI): domain Eukaryota; kingdom Viridiplantae; phylum Streptophyta; class Magnoliopsida; order Malpighiales; family Salicaceae; genus Salix; species Salix dunnii. The sequence goes on along the minus strand of CM027668.1, from coordinate 2,888,394 downwards.
AAATATTTTTTCATTGTTTAAAAAATGCTTTGAAAATAATTAAAAAAATATTTTTTTTATTTTTTATTTTAAATTATATTTATATGCTAATATTAAAAATACTTTTTTAAAAAATATATTGTAATATTTTAAATATATTTATTTATATTTTAATTAAATTTTTATATTATTTTAATATTAAATATATATAATAAATAAATAATAATCCTTTCAACTCCCTCTTTTCTCGTAAAATATCCTTAGCCCCACCCTTTTCTCAAAACCTCTCCCTTTGCAGCCCCTCCCCTCTCTCCCCTCTCTCAAAACTTCTCTTCTCCATCTCCCTCTCTCCATAACAATCCCCTCTCCCTCTCAAAACTTGCCTATCTCCCTCTCTCAAGAACCACACCTTTCTAGTAGCGAGATCTTTGTGAATAATCTTTGTGAATATTTTTTTCTCTGCTTCTCTTCTCTCTAATCATTACTAGTATGGATGATAATCAATTGCAATAAAGAAATGATTGATTTGAGGGTTTATATGGGAAATTTGGAATCAGTTTATTTGATTGTGTTTTTTGCCTATGCATTAACGGATTGAGAAGTAGTAAAAACATGATTTTTTGTCTTTTCAAATAAGCAGTTTTGATCTATTATTATAATGGGTCCCTCAACAAATTAAATTATTTTTTAGTGTTACTTAACGCCCGCAAAACTGTTTTTAGTTGAAACGGTATTTCAACCGCAATACCAAACGGCTTCTAAATCTCATTAGAATTTATTTTTTTAACTTATTTTATAAGGAATCATGCCGAGTAATCCATCCTCTTCGAGTCCCACTAAAATTGTACATGTATTGGTCTAGTGATAAAAACTTAAAATTAAAATATTTGCTTTCTCTATAATTTTAAGTTTGGGTCCTATGATAACTAATATGATGACCATTGAATGCTTATATTGTCGTTAACTTCAGAACTTATGAAATTAATTAAGATATATGCAGGCTGACTTGAATATCCACATTAATAAAAAAATAAAAATTGTATGTGTTCCCATAGCATGTCTCTTTATCTCTAATTAGTATCTTAACAAAATTGGACATATATAGTGCCTGTTTGGGAGAGCGGTTACGGTAGTTTTTGAAAGTACCTTTTGTGCCGAAATGTATCAAAATGATATTTAAAAAAAAAAATCATTTTTGACATCAGCACATCAAAATGATCTAAAAACACCAAAACATATTCATTTAAAATAAAAAAAATTGAAATTTGGCTGAAACGGCGGTTTAGCCGCTAGCCAAATAGGCACATAATAGATGGTCTAATTGTAAATACTAAAAATTAAGGGATTTATTCTTCCCGTGATTTCAAGTTCGAACCCTACTATTGTTAATATAATGATCACTAAAAATTTATTTTATTGTCGTTAACTTCAGGGGTTGTAGGATTAATTAAGATATGTGCAAGTTCACTACGATATCTATATTAAAAAAAAAATGGACGTGTCCCATCACATATTTCTATCTCTAATTAATATTTTAACATTGGCTATATTGTTCCCTGGGTGTACTAGGTTGATCTACGGGGGTTAGATTATTTGTGGTTGACGATTGGTTGAATTTAGTAAAAATAAATCCAATAGAAGTTATCATTGGAAAACTAATTTATTATTGGGCACGCGTGTGTGGTCTAAATGCATGAACATGCAACACGCCCAACCAGCCATTCACAGGAGGAGTCCTGCACGCGCTCTAGCGAGAAAGAGTTTATTATATTTTACTCCTTATAGTTTACCGAAACTAATTAGTTAGTCCTTGTAGATTTAATATATATATATATATATATTCGATCTCTATGTTTATGAATTTATTCTTCGTTGTTTTTTATTAGTTTTATATTCGTCTTCAATTTTATTTTTTTACCTTTTTAAAAATAAGAGTAAATTAGAGGGGGAAATTTGATGAGAAAATAACATTTTTAATATTAAAAAAATACCAGATAAAGTCACTTTATTTTACATACAACCATCAAACATAATTTTGTCTCTACTATCTATACTTTTTTCTATCACATAACAATAACCAAACTTTACTTTATAATAAAATTAAGAGCCCGTTTAATATTATAATAACAAGTGTCTTTCAAAATATTTTATTGAAAATAAATTGAAATAATATTTAATTTAAACCAAAAACCATAAAGCAATTTTATTAGAAAAGCGTTTTTCAAATTTTCAATAATAATATTTTCTTAGAAAATAATAATAATAATAATTAATAATAATTATACGATGGGCCTCTCCCTCACCACAAAACAACCCTGCAACTATATTATTTTAATGTTTTTTTTTCTACGTAATTTCATCATTTAATTTAATTTAATTTATTTTTTATCATGGCTGATTATAGACATGCCAAAAACATGAAGGTCTCGATCAAAGAGGGTCGTCCCACCGTGAGCCACATTCCAATATCTCTGCTTGTCATTCAATTTTAAAACTGCTTTTTTTTAATAAAAAATATTTTTACTTTAAATTCAAAATTATTTTATATATATATATATATATTTATATTATTTCCATATATGCTGGTATTAAAAATATTTTTTTTTATTTTTAAAAAATTATTTTAATATATTTTTAAACGAAATTACACTTAAAAAATAATTCCAATCATATTTTCAAACAGTAAAAAACCTTTATTCGAGAGTGAGTTTGAGACTTTTTTTAAAGTATTTTTAATTCAAAAATATATTAAAATAATCTAAAAATAATAAAAAAAATATTAATTTTGAATAAAAATCAATTTTTTTCATAAACACTGATATTACCACAGCCGGGAAAAATAGCTGCCAGGTGATTCCATTCTTCCAACGCCTTCTCAGGTTAGGTGTTCTGGAATGACTAGGAGCAGATATGACGAGAATTTCCACTTCTCCAAATCACACGGAAGGGAGAGAAAAGAACATGCCAAGGATGAAAATCAAGAACCCCACGAACTTTATTGCTCTCTACACTGCTCATTTTCCTTGCATGTTTCGCATTTTCTGTAAAAAAGCCCACGCCATAGACGCGTCGCAAGCTGCATGCTCGTGCCTCGTGTTTAGACTCAACCCAGACTTCTCATTTTCCATGCTTCGAAAATGCCACCTCACGTGTAGAATCTTCAGTTTCGGATACGTGAACGGGTTAATTGCACGCTACTCGTCGACCCTCTCCTCTGCTTATTTGATGGCTGAGTCCCTCTGTTAAAATTATATTCACGGGCGGCCATGATTGAAAATTTATAAGGTCACTAATTTCAGGTTTCGTGAAATTAACGAGCTATACTGAATCATACAATCAAGAAAAAAAAGGGATAAAATTAAAACTTGGGTGGGTTATCTGGATAAATCTTTTTATGATTGGCGTAACCATTTTGCCAGCTGAAACTAATACAAATAGTGTTTTTGATATCAAATGATTTTTTCTCCATTGGATTTGGTGGAGGAGGAAGAGACACGGGTGCTAATCAGCCGTGCTCAGCATTTTTATCATATGCTAAATATTATTATCTGTGTTTTTATTTTAAATATATTAAATTAATATATATTTTTATGATTTTAAAATGTTAATGTTAAGAAAATAAAATGAAAAAGGATCTGAAACCTACTGATGATGGCCCATGCGTAGAACTGAATTATTACGTAGCCTGATTTGATTGGGGAAGGAGAAAGTGATCTTGTGGAAATGATTTCGTGAATGAATCCATCTAACCTTTTGAGACCTCGACGGAAACCCCTTCCCCGTCGACTCTCTCAAAACTGGGGACGGCAGTTCCCACCCCTTGTTTTTGACCTGGATTTAGCCACGATTCTTAAATCACTTTTTGTTTTTTTTTTATTAATCCCTAAATAATTTATACATATCTCAATTAATTTTATAAATTTTAAAATTAATAATCATATAAACATTCAATAATCAAAACCGAAACTTGTAGAAAAAATGAACATTTTAATTACAACAAAATCATTTTTTTATTAATCAATTTACATGTATATCAACTAATCTTATAAATTTTAAAGTTAATGACACAATTTACATATACTACTCGATATTGAATTCGTTCTTGAATAATTTTAAGGATGCACATTTAATATTTACGTTGCTAATGAATAGCAGCTTATTGTTTGAATCACATATAATAAAATCACAGTACAAATATCATTTTACAGCTTCTTTTAAATCATAGTTTCAATCGATTTGTTGGTGAGACCCGTAGCGATTTAATCTGTGATTTTGTATCACCAAACACTATAAAATTGTTTAATGTTTGAATTTCCAGTTGGATGTCGTTACTAAATAGGCATTTTGTTTGGAGTTGCGGTTAAACCATTTTTTATATTAAATTTTTTATTTTTTATTTTAAATTAAATATTAATGTTAAAAATATATATAATTTTTTCGTTCTCTTGAAAAGTTTTAAAAGGAGAAGATTCTCTGCAGTACGTAGACAACGAGGGCGGAAAGTAGAGTGAGCTCATTGATAGGGGATTGAATTGAGTGCCTACACGTTTGTATTGTTCATGATCCCCCACTGAAAAAAGGTCACTTCTCACTTCTTTCTTTCTTTCAAAACCGTGTACGGGACAAAGGAAAGTTTTCTGCTATTGGTTTTTATAATTTTATTTTTACTTTTATTATCACCAATATATTAAAATAATCCAAAACTTAATATTTTTAAAAAATCAATCACCTTCTATTTAAACCACAATTCCAAAATATATGATTAGAAAATGAACGTGGCTCATCGATTGTGAGGTGATCAGGTATGTGTTCGGAAAGTGTTTTTGAGTAAAATTTAAATTTATTTATTTTTAATTAATATTTTTTAGATATTTTAATATGATGATATTAAAAATATTTTAAAAAAATAAAAAATATTTTTTAAATATATTTATAAATAAAAAAATATTTTAAAACATAATCAGAATGATGATGCCATCAAACAATGTATATGGCATACAAATCGGGAATGAGAATAAAATATAATTTCAAATATATTTATCGTACGAGGATAAATAACCATATTTTATTTCCAAAGACTTGACGTCCATGGACCTTCTTTCATAAGAATAATTTAAACAGCGTCCTTACATCTTTAATGATTTTGCAAGTCAATCCTTCTAGTCTTGAAAATCATAAATTCATCCTTTTATCAATGAAAAAAAAAAGTTATGAAACAACAGCAGCAAAAAGAGCAAACAATTAGGAAAATAAAAGGATTCAATATTGTATTTGTAAACCAAATGGATAACAAATTATTTTACTAAAAACACAGGGAATAATTTATAATTAACTCTCTTTAATTAATTTCATGGGATATAATGGGATCTTAGAGTATTTTTGAATATTTATAATACCAAAATGGCTAACAAAACATTTAGCTGGTGTCTTTTCTGTCCAGATTCATGACAAACACCCACTTAAAATATTCTCCTAACAGAGCACTGCTTTCTTTCCAATCCGCTGCCAGCATAGTGACAGAGAAAGTGATTGTCTATTCATAACAAAAATAGTTTTGTCACCGATGGAGTGCGGTTGAAACTGGAACGGATTGGGATTGTTTTTAAAATTATTTTTTGTTTATAAATATATTAAAAAATATTTTATTTTTATTTTTTTTTTAAAATTTGTATCATGATATAATTTAAAAATATTAAAATTTTAATTTAAAATAAAAAATATTTTTTTCTGTTTTTCAAATATATTTTTAAAACACATAATAAGCAGTGGTCTCCACCACATGCATTTCCCGTTGCTGTTTTTCGCACTTGAGTCAATTACTGTAAAGAGAACAATAATAAAAAAGTATATTATAAAGTGCTTTTGAAAAAAATATTATTATTATTATTATTTTAAATTAAAATTTTTAAATTATTTTTAAATGTTAGTGTTAAAAATAATTATTTTAAAATAAAAAATAATTATAATATATTTTTAAATAAAAAATAATTTAAAAATCAACCTATAATATCAAAAATCACTTAATACAGCATCGTACAGTAGAAAGGACTTGAGACAGAATCTTCTCTCCTACCCCCCACAATTTCGTCAGCTGATGGCCCGGTCCGATTTGTTGCTTCTGACTCTCTCTTCTTTTTCTCCTCAACTGGGCAAACTCTCTTAGGTACGCTGTTTTTTCCTTCATTTTCATTGACAGCCACGTGTTAAATTTAGTATTATTTTTATTTCATATATATATATATATATTTTTACCATGCTTCAAATTCAATATATTAATTTTTAAGAGTTTGGATGGAGGATGGTCATGGCATTCAAGCCAATATTTCATTTTCTAGGTTCACGCTGTTAATGTTTGCTGATTAAAATCATGACACCGGTAAAATTATCCATTTTAGTGAGAATCGGATTTAGAGATTATCTGATAATAAAATCAATATTTTTTAATAAAAAACTACAATAAATAAATAAAATAAATGTAAATTAAAAAGACTTTTATACACCTAGATATATAAAGAGATCGTTATTCTTGATTTTTAATATTTTCATGTTAAAATACAACAAACATAGGTTAAAAATAATGAGTTTTGAAACTAGCCAAACATATAACCGAGTTCCTCGCGTAGCTGAACTCAAGAGTATTAGATCTGACAATTCATAACACCATATCTATTTTAATTCTATACATAATCAAACCAATAGGTGCTAGGTTTGAAAGCAGGCTAAAACTATATCATTTAGGCTTGGAATTTTACTAAATCTACAAACATTAGGTTGTTATTTTCCCCTTGTCCCTTTTAATCCTAACCTTATAGGCAAGCATAATATATATATATTTATAATATGTTATCACTTGCTCATTGATATCATGGTGGCAATATCATGTGTTATTTTTTTTCCCCTTCACTAAATAGACTTATAAGAGCTAGGAAGAGGAGGCATGTGCGCATATCAATAAATGGAATGAGAGGTAACTAATATTGGGATATAATGGCCAGGTGCTATAATTATGAGAGTTGCAGGTCTTGTTTTATATTGTATTATTAAATTATTTATATTTATTGATGTCAAAAATAATTTTAATATATATTTAAACAAAAAAAATATTTTTGAAAACAATCTCAAACAGTGATACAGTCTTATTGCTCGAACAATAGAGGAAGAAGAGTGATTTAGTGCATGTGCTAGAGTATGATTGATATTACTTTTAGAAATTGATTTACACTAAGAAAAACATCAAAATAATATATTTTTTTATTTTATAAAAATTATTTTTAATATCAAAATATGAAAATGATCTAAATTCATTATTTTTTTTAATTTAATATAAACAATAAAATAAAATTTTGTTTTTTTATTAAAATATTTTTAAAATACAATATAAAAAAGAATTTAATATGTATAACAAATGAAATATTTCTACATGCTAAGGGATCTGGATTTTATTGGCATGTGCCAAGTGATCCTTCCTTGTCGGTGACGAAGTTGATTTGCAAGAAGGAATAATAAAGATATGACATGTAATATAAGTTATTTAAAATGTAAGGGCATGCTACAATTGGCCCTATTGAATACAAAACTACGCACGAGCAATTTTCACATGTTTGGAACACTATTGCGATTTTATTTATTTAAGATTATTTTTTTAGTTTTCAAATCATTTTTTTTTTATTATGGTGATATGAAAAATAATTTTTTTAAAAATACATAATTATTATTTTAATATATTTTCAAATAAAAATTATTTTGAAAAAGAAACTGTTATAATACTCTCATACACCTGTGATATTATGATATGAAATGCTTTTCAAAAATATTTTTTAATTAGAAATCATTGAAATATTTTCTCCAGATTTATTTTTACATCAATATATTATTAAAAATTATTAAAATATTCTATTAACTCTATATTTTTTTCGTGATATATATATTTTTTAAACACTCCAAAACACAATTTAAAATACACTCTCAGACCGACACTCTATTACTCAGAATTTCACCATTCCGAGACAAGCATAGCTTCCCCAAGAAGTTTCTTGTGCCGGCCACTCGTTTGTTACAGAGAATGAAGTTTCAAAGAAGCTTACATGTTGTTTGTTTTTAATATGTGTTTTTAAAGTATTTTTTTAAAATATATATTTTTTATTTTATTTTAAATTAATATTTTTTAAATTATTTTAATGTACTAATATAAAAAATAATTTTAAAAAATAAAATAAATATTTAATATATTTTTAAATAAAAAAATATTTTCAAAAATAATTTTAATAAAAGTCGCTAAATCTACAAAAAGCCAAAATAACGTCATATATGAAGGGGGAAAGCAAATCAAGCTTGAAGTATTGAGGTCTTCGATTTGTTTAGAGAATACATTTTCTTTTTTAAGGAACATTCCATTTTCCTCCAAAATAATTCTCCAGTTTAATCCCAAGAATGTCACCTTTTCGAGTGTTATGAAATTGAAATTTGATTATTGTTATGATAAATATACGAAGCAGGAATGTCAATCTCGTTCATTTCAGATTGAAATGGCTAAAACATTTTATATTAGTTAAAAAATAAAATAAAAAGATATTAATTTTTTTTTGTTCAATTCTGGTTCATTCTAGATTTTTTGGTCAAATAATATTTTTTTAAATAATAAATAATTTTATAATATTAATCATACCTCTTAATCCAATCGTTAAATTTAAAATAAAATTTTACGACTAGTCTCTTAACATATTTATATATATTATGTTAAAATTTCAAAGCAATAAAAAAATATAATGGCCTTGCAAGATTGATGATAATATTCTTGTAATATTATACATATTCATACTTTTATTTAGAAAAATCATTTTATTTTGTTTTTTAAGATTAAATTTCAAATAATTTTTTTTAGATCTGAACTAATTTTTTTAATATATATATATATAACGGCAAATTAAAACACTTTAAAACTATAGTATTTTATTCTAATTAAAAAAATAAAACATGAACGAAACGGAATTAACACAAAACTGTCTAGTTTTGCCTTTTACAAACTGTAGACTGGAAGCATCTTTGTGTGAATCTCACATCAACTACAAGTGTAATTGTAAAATAACCAAACATAAAAAGATAGAATATCATATAAGGTAGAATTATAATTCAAAAGTTCAGATTTTCAAAAGGTATAATTTTGACTCAATTTTACTGGAAAAAAAATTCAAGTTAAAAATTATTTATATCATCACAAACTTATAATTTTTTAAAATAAAATAATAAAAATATAATTTAAATTAATATATAAAAATTACACCAAACATAACCTAAATCAAGTAACAGTACAAAAACCACACCTGTATCCATCCACGTGCTCGACTCCATGGAGAGAGAGGTTACATGCTTAACCCTGGTGGCCGAGGGTCCTCTGCACGTGTCCTTTTTCATATGTGTCACATGTGTGGCAATAAACCCCACGTATCAAAAGTATATGAGCCATAACTTTGCCTTTCTCGGAAAATTAAGGGGGAGCGTTTAGGTTTAAAATTATTTTTGAAAAATATTATTTTTTAATTTAAATTAAAAGAGTTTTGTGTTTTTTAAATTATTTTCATATTAATTTTTTTTTTAAATAAAATATAATATATATATTTTTTAAAAAACCTTTAAAAATTTAAAAAACAAAGTAAACAACAGTATCCTAAATTTAGCCGCCACCCTATATGCTGGCTACGGAATATTGCTAGTGAGTTTACTGCAGGTAGAAAAAGGAAAGGAAAGGCTACACGCCATGGCACATGGCCCATGTGGTGTACGAACAGCTCACGGTGGTCAGCCCCAATCCCCAGCCACTAGCGACCGGTGATTATGCCTCACATCATTCTGGCTCAATGTGCCGCATGGGCCATGTTTATGCTATTGCGCTCTGTGTCGCCCGTGTTCACAAAATCTTGGATCTAGCCCAGGTTCAATGCCCTGAAAAGGTGCAAGAGGATCTCAAAAATGAATACTTTCCCTCTAAATCAGGGTTCGGATGATTTCATAAACAGTTGGGTCTAGCCCAGGCATAATTATATACATCTCAAACAGGATACGAATAGAGTCCTGCAGATTTCTGGGAATTTTACTGTCACAGTTTTGAATTTCGAATTTCTGTCAAGAGATCATATCAATACAAGTCTAAATACCTTGGCATCCTATAAAAGGAGCAATGCACTCTGCGCTTAATTTGTTGGCTGTCACATTCACCTCCAAACGATCATGCAAGAAGGTATATACATGCATCCTAAATAAACTGCATTAATTCTTGCTTACATAAGATAAAACCATCCATTTTAATGACCAGGGCTTCGGAGTCGTGTTTTTCTTATCTTCGAAATCATCCTTGAGATGGTGCAGTCAGTAGATTAACTTTCTTTGATGAGGTTTTTATTACACCAAGAGGGCAAAACAAACGACTTGGAGAAAGCGAATACAAAGCATAATCTGCAGAAACCGAAGAAAAAGGAAGAGGGTTTTACATTAATTAGCTATTAAAAAAGACAGAAACTTATGAATTGCTGGTTTTCGGATTCATTAACTTTGTTTATAAAACATTTTATATCCTCTGCATTTTTATATACATACTATAAAATTATAACAGCTTTTGTCCCTTCTCTTTAATAATAGCAATGCTTCTTCTTCTTCTTCTTCTTCTAGCTTCCTGATAGACATTAATAGCAATGATTCACATGCATATAATTCTTACCAAAAAAGCTAACGATTCTGAATTTATTGCTTGATAAACTAAAACACAATATTCGGACAATTTCTGCTAAGTTATTACATATCAAAGATCGTGATGGCAAATATCCATGTGACAGACGGGGAGAGGAAGAATACAAGAAGTCGGTTTTCTGACCTAGTTGGTAACACTAGCTTTCGAGACAATCAATATATCTCATTTAATTATACTTGAAACACTTTGGAAAATCATCAGCACCGCATGTATATTAATTACCTTCTACTGCTATATACACTGCGTTTTAACACCAAATAATACTGTGATATAAGTTACACTCGGCAAACAAGCTAGTAATCAATGGGAGAATCCAAGGGACTAATAGCTTACAAAGGTTGTTATTTGGGTTCATCAATGCTTGCTAATTATGAAAGCAAATTGATGCCTAGCTTCTGTCAATAACCTAATTTCATGGATGTTAATTATCTACCATTTTTTCTAAGGTGTTGCAGTTTTTCTGACAAGCAATTATGCATGCTTTGGTGTCATAGTCAGAAATAATTTGTGCATGAATTAAGTGTATTATTGGATTAAATATGAGATCGTACATTTGAGAAAGAAAAATCAAAGATATCACATTTCCCTACTAGCTACTCCACATAATTCGACAATTTTGGGCAATTATCTATGTGTTTGACAGAGAGAGGATTGATCGAGGTCTTACCTGATCCTGTCCATATAATGGAAGGAGAAAATGCAGTAACAAATAAAATGCTGATTAATTTTCTATAAGAAAAATCAAGAACAAAACTTTGAAGCTGCATGAAAATGCCAAATTTACCACAAGAAATAGACTCAATTTAAAATGTCTGTGGCTCTCCCTTGTTTATGAATTATTAGTGGTTCACAGTGGAAATGATTTGTCATCCAGCTAGAAAAAGGAAATTAAAAACAAACAATGCATTAATATTTTCTCACAAATGGTTACATTATTTGTGTGAGATATACTCCATTTACAAGCTGAAACAGAAAATTAAGCAGCATGGTTATATATATAAGAGTTGTTTGGCATGCATGCTTTGAGGATGAAGTGTTAATTAGGCTTGAAACTCCTGAAGGAAACAGAAAGGTTTTTCGCTATGAAAAGGGTCAATTCTCAATAATCACCAAACATCGATGATTTGAGTTTGAATGAGATATAGAAACTGCAGAACCATGATAAAGCCTTGCCTTCTAATTTTATATGAACTTAGCCACACCGAACCATTGATACAATGCAACTTACCTGCAGCAGAGTAGAACTTGAATCGTTGGTTCATCTATCATGGATGTAAAATTCTGAACCAAATACCATTCGTTTTCGATCTCTCAGCATAATCTATCTATCTATCTATATGTATATATTACACCAATGGAACAGTAATATGCAAATATATGTATATTGCTGCTATCTTCATTAAATCCACAATGACCCCCCCTGTCAAGCAGTACCAGCAAATAAGCACGTAACCCTTGTACAATACATTCTCTTCATTCTTTAAAAAGAGATTTACCCGTGCGACCCATTAGCGATCATGGCCAAGTCTAAGCTCCAAATCGATTTCATCATCGTCATGAGAAACCCTCCTATTCCCTCTATTATCTTGAATATTGGAAGACCCAATTTGCAGGCCTATATTTGTATCCCAAAGCACATCACTCATGCTCAAAGATTGAGATCTCGGCACAAGAGAATCATGACTGCCATGTTTGTAACTATGTGGCTCACTAGGGCTAGATCCCTGTTGCTGAAAATACATTCCATAATTCCCTTGAGCCTCCGAAACCAAATAGTACTTTGTGGGTTCACTTGAATTTGATACCATATATCTAGGATTCTTGATTTCGTCACTGGTTTTGCTTGAAACTGATGAAGAGCTTGCAAGTTGCTTGTCTTTGGCTCGATTGGCTCGATCTTTGCGGTGTATGTTCATGTGTCCCCCTAAGGCCTGCGCGTTGGTGAAGCCTCTCTTGCAAAAAGAACATTCATATGAGCGTTTAGCAGAAATTTTATGGCGGCTTGATAAGTCTTCTCTGACTTGTTCTTGACGATCATGATTCTCTCCAGTTCTTGAAGTCTCCAAGATTTCTAGTTTCGCCGACTCCATACGCACACGCGCACACACGCACACCAAGAAATTGGAAACCTTGTTGCGATAGTAAATATTCGCCAAAGAGTTTTTGTTTGGAATCAATATACGAGATAAAGGTTAGAGAAACGAAGAAAATGGGCTTTTAGTGGAACAGATTTAGGTTAGAAAGTAATAGAGAGAAGGCTAGAGAAGGAAAGGCAGATGGTTGTGAAATAGTGACAACACAAGCCATTGGCATTTCCTTGTGTAATGTATTTAAGGGAGATTCAATTTTGGCGTTTGCTTTAGGACTTTTCTTGTTGGTCGGCTTTTGTGACGGATCCATTTATCCAGTAAATATTAGTGCCTTCTCATCTCTTTTGATCTGCTGCTTATGGGATTTCTTTTTAGTAACGCGGTTTTTATTTGCTGCTTTCATCAACATTTACATCAACACTAATCACTGTCAAGAAAATCAGTTCCACATGGTTTGATTTCCAATGTAATCTGTTCCACTAAAAGATTAGTGTTGATGGTCAAGACACAGACTGACATCGATCACACATGAACCATGCCAATATTAATCTCACAGCCAAGAGGAGATGGTATAATTAAATCTAGCTATCGAAAAGAAATGTTATGAAACCGCGTGGGATCGATTATCTTTGGAAACAAATCCTCTGCAACTGTGAGTTTCTCAGAATGGTTATGGTTTTTCTATAAAAATATATGATATAACCCTAAATTCAAGTCTATACCCTACAAATCACTGTCATGCTATTCTAACTAGCTACGTACATCGATTCTTTTTTATTTGTGAATCTCTCCTTTTCGTTGAATCAATTATATAATTCCTCACCGCCCCTTTATTCCCCAATACATGTGTGGCGTAGATAAATTGAAGACTGCAAGAAGGGAAAAAAGAAGAAGAAAAAGAAAAAGAGAGCATGTAAATAGCAATAGAGGGTACAATAATATAACTGGTTATTTATTCATCCATAGCAATCGAGATTTTAATTGATGCCCTGCAGTCTATGTCTACATGCCTCGATCTGAGCATTCATCTTGCTAGTTTCAGCAAATTCAACCTGCATATATATAATTATCGAATGAAAAGGAAAGAGGGAGCCATAGAAGCTCGATAAGAATGAAACGAAGCAACTCAATGCTCGATTTTTATTAGAAAATTAATCTCCAGAATACCATGTGTCTTTCAATGCACTTAATTACTTGTTTAGCTGTTTTTTTCTTCATATTTTTATGTAGCTGGTTTCATTCTTTTTGAATAGAGAGACGGCAAAATCAACGCGGTGACAGCACTTAATCAAGCTTTGACCATTTCCTTTTGTGTTACAAGGAAAACTTGACCATGTCCTGGAAATGACTTACGATTTTCGTGTTTATGAGTATGATTTTATATACTTTTGTATTGATTATACATGTAATAACCATTCATTACAATGACAAATGGAAGAAGGCCGGCAGCAACATGAGTGCTGTGATATCAATTTTAGTGCCAGTTCATATACAAATAAGGTTTTGAAAGCTTTCTGAATACTACAAGAAAAGTTGCCTGTTTGCAACAGCAAAAATCCGTTGCACAAATTGTAACAAGGATTTTGTTTAGCAATAGAATAAACAAATTTTGGAAATAAAAAAAAATAGGTTGCAACGGAAAATCCGTTGCAATTTAAAACCATTTGCAACGGATTATTCGTTGCAAATGAAAATTACTTTGCAACGGATTTTCCGTTGCAATTTAAATTTGCTTTTCAAAATCCTTTAAATACCTGCAGGCGCACATACATATTGTTTTAAAATATTTAAGTTATGCGTCATTGTTCTTCTCTCTCTCAATTTTCAGAAACAAACTCTGTTGGGTTGCTCAGTAGAGAAAAAGAAGGAGGACGTCGTCGTTACTGGAGAGGAGAAGCTCACGGTTGAGAAAAGCTCTCGGTGGAGAAGAAAAGGTGATAGCAGGGGTGGAGGAGAAAAGAAGAAAAAGATGCAGCAGGGAGAGAGAGAGAGAGAGAGAGAAGGTTTCGACCTGGAGTTGTTCGGTAAACAATATTAGGTTCTGTGTTGGCCTGTGGTGGCCAAGAGTGGAGAGTGATCAATTATATTTATTTATTGTGTTTTATGTTTTCTTTTTTGTTCTTCCTCTCTTCTAGTCTCTGTATTTTTTTCCACTCCGAGTTCTGTTTTTGTTAGCTCTCCTCTGCTAAGGTAATTTCAGAGTCTTTTTGTTCATTCTTGGTGATAGTGCCTTTGATGATGGCTTCAAATAACAGTTTTTTTTGAATTTTTTTTATTTTATTAGTTATTTGAAAAATAAAACATCAACTTTAAATTAGTAAAATTGATTAATAATTTTAAAATTTACACACTCATTTGTCTTAAAAAAATTAAAACTTTTTTAACACCGAGTTGAAAATATAAAAAATAACGCAAATATATAAAGAATTTAAAAAAATAAAAATAAAAAACATTTGAATTTGCAACTGAATGGCCGTTGCAAAATTTGCAACGGAATTTCAACGGAATACCTCCGTTACAAATTTCGTTGCTAATATTTATTAGCAACGGATTCCTTAGTTGTTTGCAACGGAATAGTCCGTTGCAAACAACCCCCTTTTCTTGTAGTGAAACTAATACAACCTGATGATAGTGCTTTATTCTATGGATCAAAACTCTTATTTTCCAGAGCTTAATCACAGACGTTTCAAAAAATTAATGGCCTCGAGTGGGTTAATTAAACATACAGCCTTGTTAGTTGACTAGGTTGACCTCAATAGCTCCTCATCATATGTATTTAAATTCTCTAGCTATAATTGTTTTTTAGATTTTTTTTAAAGTTTAATTAGTATATGTGATGCTTGTAATAAGTTAGATTCAACAAAGAGAGCCAAATTGGACGATATCCTTAAGCTTAAGAAAATTAATCAAAATGCTTTTCAGTGAATTATTGGTTGATTATGTTGAAAATGATCGGATTTAACTATAAACTCAGGATAAATTTTGAAAATGATTTAATCTTGAACTTAAAGTTTCCAATTTTTTTCTAAAGCATGAAAGAATGATTCTCCTATAACATATCCCACCATGAATTCCAATAGCACTGCTTAGCCCTTCACTTTTCTTTTGGTTTTTATTGGAATATCTATCTATTTATCTATATTAAGATGTGATCAAAATACCAAAAATCTTTTAATTTTTTTTTTAATTGATATTCATAGTATTAGGATTTAGTTGTAGATTTTAATATTTGAGGTATAAAATTACATTGTAAAGTATATATATTTATGCATTAAAGATAAAAATAAATAAATGTTATGCCAAATTCGAGTCATAGAACGATCATAATATAATTCAATAAGGTAGAGACTTGTTCACTCATAAAGAGAGTTCTATCTTGAAATTTAGATGAAACCTACAAATGAAAACAAAACATAGAAAAAACAATCAATCAATAATACATCTTATCTTAGATAGGGTGTAGTGGAAGGATGATTCTTTTCTTTGCATAATTGATGCAGCAGTGGATCAGCTGGCATTAGATTATTTAGAGGGGTGGGATTTGAAACAATCCAAGTAAGACCAAATCCGGGCGACGGAATCGGAATAACTTGAAATTTTGACAGCTGATACGTTTCGACGTTTCCGAAACTACTAAACTCTGTGTAAGCACGTCCTTTTTTGGGCAAATTCCGTCGTTTAGGCCTTCAAATTAGCGTTTTTACTATTTATGGAAAGTTTTGTTTTTGGCAATAAATTGAGTTTCTCAATCCCGAATCGACTTCCGTCAATTCTGGAATGTTTAGGATTCTCAATAGAATTAGTTTTTGCTTTAATTCTGTTTTTGCCTTTTTTGGTAAATTTCCGTTTTTAGGTCGTTTTCTTGCTTTCCAAGGAATACGATTAGGTTTAGGATTTGTTTTCCTTTAAATAATGATGTAGGCCGAATTGGCCAGGGAGTTCTTTTATTTTATTCATAAAATTAGAGTTTTCTCTAACTGTCCCAATTTCGGCATTCTTTTGAATCAACGAATTGAAGCCTAACTTTCCGGTATTTGTGAGCGAATCAACGGAACTTTAGTAGGTTGTTTCCAACCGTTAACACAGGTTTTTCTCGACAGAGCTTCCGCTACATCAATAATTAATCTCATAACCTAGTCTCTCACAGACCATAAGTTTTGTAGTGACCATGATACTAGGTGGTTCCTCTCTCAAGTCATAATTTTATGATTAAACCCAAAACTTCTTTAATACCAAGAGGCATCTCTATCATTTGATATTGTGTACATCACGATAACAGTAATGCAAACACTTCTCATAAATTGAGTTGAATGTTGTTGAATGGATTTATTTACATTTAGGATTATTACAATTGCTCTTGGTGGAAGATTAAAGTTGGAATTTTTCAATAGCATGACTAAATTTCCCAATGTTAACTCATCAAAGTATGAGGTTTGGTTGTCAAAGTGCTGACTGGTTATGTCTCAGATATGTAATTCAATAGAGCACAATTCTATCTAAATTCTCAGTTACTCATAATTCTCCATGGATCCTTGGGATGTTGTGTGTGATATGTATGACAACTAAGATTTGTCAGATTCATCAGGACATTGTCAGATTTTATCAAGATGAAACATTGTTTGTAAGTTTACCAAGAAGTTTTAAAAAAGGTTTACGGAGTGAATTGGAGATCTAACAACCTTATATTATTGACGGGCTTGTCTAGCAAAAACAAACAAACAAAAAAAAATACTTCTAGTCCTAATTTTGAGGACTTGAGAAGCCATATTTTGATGAGAACTGAAATTCCATCATCTAAAAGTTTTTGTGCAATAATTTGAGATAAAAAAGTTCATTTAAGATCATGTCTCGTATTGTTACTCCAAGTGTTTTACATGTCCATACTTATCTTACTTGTCCACCCTTTAAAGAAAAATTATACAAGGTTAAATGTTCAAATCTTAACATGGATATAATATTGGACATTTAATTGATTGTTGCTGGAGTTTTCACCTAGAAAGAAACTCAAATTTGCAAAGAACTAAAAGAAAAAATAAGCCACTGATTATAAGGCTTATTTGGCTACACACTCTATTGAATTTTTTTTCTCTAATAACATTGCACTACGAAAATTTTTTTCAAGATATTTACAGGAAAAACATGTTTAAGAAGTAGTCTATGATGGAGGTGTTAACCAAGAACATGATAAGCTTTTAACACTTTTCAATCAATTTATTAGTTTTTTTGCCAATGAAAATTTTGAAACTAGCTAAGGTATAATTTTGAATGATTTAATTGGTTTGAAAATGCACTTGATCATCGATTAAATACTAGTTATTGTATGTTTTGTATCATGTTAACCAAACTTTATCAAAAAGTAAAGAACAAGTGGTTGCTTGTTCTAGTGTCAAAGTTGAATATCGTGTTATGACCTTGACAACTTATGAGGTCGTATGGCTTAAATGTCTTCTTGCCATTCTAGGTTGTACGTGCAAAACTCTAATGATATTTTTTTATATAATAATCAGGCTATAATGTACATTGCTTCTAATTTTGTTTTTCATGGATTGATAAAGCTCATTAAAATAAATTGTCATCATATTTATCAACAAGTTTAATATAATTTTACTGCTACTCATTATGTACGTACAAATGATCAATTAGTAGATGTATCTATGAAAGTTCTTGATGAAAGTATATTTACACACACACGTGATGAAAGTTAGTTTCAACCTTTAATTTCTACCATTCTTTTAAGAATTACTTGTATGATTTTAGCAAGGGGTGCCCCTTTTTTTCCTATTGTTTTTTATGGTTTGAATTTTTTGAATGTCCATTCATAAACCTCCAGGTGCAAGCAGTCCTTTCTCTGGCATCTATTGCTTGATCATATGCCCACTATGAGATTGTCATCTTGCACGATTTCCAGATATGCAAGTGAAGTTCTCAACACATTGATATATTTACAATTTTATTAGAAGAAATTATCATGGCGTTTTGTGAAGAATACTTTGAATATTTATTCATTCTTAATTACAAAATAAAATAAAATAAAACATCGATAGCAACCATTTTTTGATCGCTGTAATGAAAACAAGAAATGGGTGTGAAGAAGATGAAACCATGTATATAGCCTGCTTTGATATGGGCCACCACTACAAATGGAGAGGCCCGTGAGCCTGGGATCGGTAAAAATCAAGATTCATATTTCTGCTCTCGATGACCAAGTTGTTGATATAAAAATAACTCATCTCACTTAACCCTTTAATTAGTGGTCGACTTCGATACCTATATTGAAGGTCAGTCGTGATTTAATTTCCATGGAAGAAAAGAAAAAGGTTATTTAAGTCGCCATGGGACAGGCTAACTGTTAAAACCTGTAATTTTCAATGCCCCAGAATTCAACAGATCGATTTGGTGGGTAGCAGATGATATATATTATCAGACGTTGCTGCTTCAAAAGCTTTGCTTGCTTCAATTTTGTAGAACTGGCTAATTATTGTCTTCAAGATTGTATACAGTAGCTGGAAAAACGGAATGCTCTGAATAGAATCTGCAATAACTCCATATCCATAAAGATAACAATGCACGCTGCATGAAGGGCACAGCCATACCGTGTGTTAATTTTAAAGCCTGGTTTGGTTAAAAAATAAAAAACCTATCTTTCCCATCAGATGCCGAAGCACGAAAATAATTGAAGTGCAGATGGTGTTGAAAGCTATGCGAGGGGGAGAAAGTGCCAAATAAAAGGAGGGGTTGGGATTTGGGAAGGTAATTAAATTATCGGAGGTAGATCGATGGCGATGTGCGCCGACTGGGAAAAGGCTTTTGCTTTATGCCATCCTCCCTTCACTTTCACTAAAACAAGCAAGCTGGGAGCTTCTCCTCTTTCTTAATTGTCTCTGCTCTTTCCTCTCTGTTGTCACCAATCAACTCTTCGGGACAGTCTCCTTTTTAAATTCCCAGCATTACATAACAACTACGTTACATTAATATATAAACAAAAAGAAGATCAGATTTCACTGCTCTGTTTTTTTTTTTTTTTTAAATTGCCCTGGTCAATCTTGTTTATTTCAATTCTATAATATTGTTTTCAGCAACATGTTTGCGGATCTTCATAGGTTTTTATTTTTTATTTTTTTTAGTTTACATGAAACATTAGATTGCTACTTCGTTTTATAAAACAAGATTTGATTTTTTTTTTAATTTAATTTTAAAAAATTAAAACAACTAGAATCAATGTTGACACAACCAATCAAATGTTGCCATGTTTCACTTTGGTATAGAAAATTATAGTTTAGACATTATAGTTTAAAGGTACAGAATTCGGTCACTTGAATCAAATTTGGTCCACCAAAACCCTAATCAATTGCTCTCTCCTACACATTAACCCTTCAATCATTGTTTCAATGTATCTGTGATTTTATATTTCACAGTTACATGAACCATCATTCATTGACGAGTACAGTTTTTCTACACGAAACCAGCTTAGCTTCAGAATGCTTCACTGCACCAAGTCTGACGCGTCCACTCTCGTTTATTTACTCGGTAAAGCTTAGCCTTGGAGCCATTTTATAGTGCAAGATCGATGACAGGTTTTCTCTAAATAATATATATTTGGTTTGTAGCAAAACGAAAGTTGATTACTATTTGAACTGCTATTTTTATATATATAAAAGGAATATTCATCATAAACTTCATAGGTTTGACCATATACTTCTGGCCTGACGATCACGCGAGTAGAAGATCCATTGAGTAAAAAATGAAAACAAATGTGAGTCTCACTCACTGATCATGAAAAGCTTTTATAATTACGAAAAAGAAAGCTGAAGACAATCACATCCAGTCTCCAAGCCAAGGCCACCAGCTCAAGATCCGTATCAGGGCTGGACATACAGTACTGCGCATAGATTGTTTCTCGCAGAGCATTCTTCGGGGGTGTTTGGGATTGCTGTTGCGGTTGCTTTTCAAAACTTTTCAAAAAGTTTTTCGTGCCGAAATATATCAAAATGATATTTTTTTATTTTTTAAAAATTATTTTTGACATCAGCACATCAAAATAATCTAACATACAAAAAAAAATAATTTTTATTCAAAAAAAAAAAAAAAAATTTGCGGTGCAAAAGCTAAGCCAAACATGCTGTTCATCCCTGACCATATGGACAAAAAATTGCCAGAACAATAATGATCCTCAGTAATTAGTATTTAAATCAGAATATTTTAATGATTAAAATCAAAATATCTTAGAGTCCACATGGAAGTAAATAGACGATTAAGAACAGTAATTTGTCATCGGCTTTTAGAATGCTGATTTATTTTACAATATTTTATATTTAATATAAAAGATTATCAGAAGGAGGTTTTGGTAATTTCAAAAAAAAAAAGAAGTAAGCTATAATTGGCCTTGCAGGTGTCGCAGCTCAACGCTCCATTCTCCACACAATAAAATCGAAATCATGATGAGTCCAGTTGTCTTGTAGCTGTTGAAATATACTGACGGGTGTAAGGGGAAGAATTTCATTGACCGCTGCCAGGAATGGTGAACTGATCAACAAAATGAACGGCCATGATGATGTAGATTGGTCGGCCAGGGCTAGAGTAAAGTATCTAGGCATTGATTCTTGGAAGGAAGATTTCGAACACAGTATCTAAGCATATTTTGTACTTGGAACAGCAATTGGCCCCGTAATCTAGAGTAAAGTCAGGAGCTGAAAGAGCTTGTGTAGGTGTAATGATAAGACATGACGCGGGATGCTATCATCCTGAGGATCATCAATCACATTTCAGGATCTTACTTAACTGAGGTAGAGTTTGTACAAGGTACATAGTTGTAAGAGATGTGAACATGTGGTTTGCTTCGTTTCTTTGCGCCTTTCAGGTTTCTTTCGGAATTATTGGGGTGAGCCACGTTGGTCCATGTAGTCGTAAGCTTCCAAATGCAAGTGTAAAAAGAAAGAAAAAATCCACTTGCTAGCAACTCCAATTAACCTAGCCCGGCCCCCAGCAAGTTATCTACGAGAAAAATTATGAAATCCCTTGAGATCGATCTGATCAGTCTTTGATTAGGTCTCTTAACAAGTGACCATTGATTGATCGGTACCCCATTTCCTTCTGTGCTCGCCCTTCTAAACCTAACCAAGTTATTGATCTTGATAAAATACAACTGGACTTATGAAAAGCATACTTATAATATAGCTTGCCTTCCTCTCATGCTTTTTAGTTGTGAAAAACATAGGTGTTTGGATAAATTTATCATATAATTAACAAAAAATATTATATTTTTCATTATATACTATACAAATTGAGGCGCTCTCCTGGTGTTTGTTTGTCAACATCAAGAATGATTTAGGATGACTATGTGAGTGGAGCTAATTGCATACATAGAAATAAATAAACTTAAAAAAGAGACCGATGATTAGATTTGATCGATTTGGGATCTCATAATGAAGACCCTCTTTGTTATTATTTGAACCATTAAATCAGTTTTCTAAAAAGTTTGACTCTTTTCAAATTACGATAAAAAAGAAAGGATTTAGTCGAGATTAGAAATGGGCAAGAAATATAGGTGAAATTTCATCATTTCGATCATGACAGCATATGACGATAGCAGAACTAATTATGCGCGAACGCCCACTCAATGCGTCTTGACGATGTTTGTCGTTTATTTAGTCTGATTTAACCTAAATACTGTATAAATTTAAGTTAAACACATTAATTAACAGATTGCACTTAATTGCACTCAAATATAGCAGGAAATAATAGTTTATTTTTAATCTCATCTAGGATCCCAAAACCAAGAACACGACACATCTCTTAATTAGCAATCCATATACATACAGATAGATCGAACTTTCTTCCCCATCTGTTAATTAAATGAGCATCTCACTCATTGCAATCTGCACAATAATAATAATAATAATATTGTGATGATAAAAAGTTTATGATTTATATATCAGATTTCAAATTAAAATATACACTCCTTATAAAAACTTCAAATAATCAAGATTTTATCAACTCAATCCAGTTAATTTTATACTCGATCCATTTATCATAAAGTATAAACAGATTGTCAACTGATTAATATAATGGAAAGCCAAAAAAAAAAGTTGTTCTAGGATGTTCAAGTTATAATTAACAATATTTATACCAAAAAAGATATAAATATACTGGGAAAAAAACACATGAAAGACGATAATTAAAGAAAATCTTTTTTTTTTAATCGAGATATATTCATTTACTGATAATTATATTTTGAAATGCTGTAATTTTTCTTGGATGGAAAGTGCATACATACACAGGGAAGTGGGCTGCTCAGCAACAACCTAGATAAAAAAAAATATCTATAACGTCGTTACAGTACGTAGAAGAAAATTAAGTGCAAGGACGGCATAGGTTTGATGTGGGGATAGCGGTGTGTAAGGATGTAGTGCCTGCCTTGACCAATGGCCAATTATGGCAAGCGTTTTAGTGTTTTTAGTTGTCTGAATTGCTTTGCACGGACCGAAACCTTACATTCTGTTTAAGGAAAAACATCATACCATTTGACACCCAGACAATGTCGGGAACATGCAAACCATCAGATTTTGGGAAAAGAGCGTATCCAATGGCTCTCTCACCTCTCTTTTGTGTGTATGAGATATCATGTAAACATGCCGTCATGATTGAAATAACAATGCACTAGTTACGTTTTCTTCTCGAAAAAGTTAAGGATGTCAATTTCCATCATCTTCTCCATGTAGCTAGAGGTTTCATTGATCCAAACAGAAGCTCGGAGCTTTTTCTTCGACAGAACCTTTTCCCCACGAAAATATATAGAATGGAAACTTTCCGCTCATTGAGGCAGTGCTGCTTAACGGATCTGAGCTGCTTATCGTTATATGATCATAATGGAAGGTGGAAAAGCAAGAGAGAAATAAAGAACGACACATTTTTCACCCCCCACCCGCTTACATGTGAGATTTGTAATTTGATATATATTATAAAGACAAGAGCTAGAATCTTAGCAAACCTCGTTTATTTTCAAATTAATTTCAGCACAAACTGAAAGCTTCATGCCACATCATGCAATCTGACTTTGGTTTTGTTGCCAATCTGAGTTTGTGTTCGAGTCTTGAGGCTGAACGTTGGGCAGCTTGTTTGGGACCTGAGTTGGCATGGAAATTGGGCTATCGTCTAGCTGAACATGAGGTAGATTCCTTGCTATAGCGAGTTGTCTGATCCTATGCTTTGAATAAGGATGAGGTAGATTCCTTACTTGGGAGCTTCTCCCGATGCTACAAAGGGACTGGCAGGTGCGTACGTGTTTTGCATTCTTTGCAGGAGGGCAACCGTTGTTCATTTTCTTCACCTCATGTTCCTCCTGGAGCTGCTGATATGTTAATTCAATATTCAGTTGGGAGTGGCTTGATGTTGGCAACCATATATCCAACATGCAACTGATTTTCTATTCATCGTTTGCTTTTGTTTGGCAGCTCAGACCGCTTAGAACTCGATGATCCTTTGCTAGAACAGGAAGACCTGCTGTAATTTTATTTTTCATCTACCTCTTAATTTTGTTTTCTTTCATAGTCTTTTTCCAAGAACACTAAACAACATGATCGGTCTTAATTTCATCTATTTAGAACAATCACAGAATAGTTTAATATCCACTGGAAGAGTTTTACCATCTTCCATTTTTAATAAGATCAACTCCTTTTGTTGTTAAGTTACAGTTAACCTAACAAGAACCACAATCCACATTAATTAACTATATAACAAAAACTAGATAAAAAGAAGAAGAAGAAGAATCTAACATTTTTTACTGGACGAGTCATCAAAATTCAGTCACACACCCACCCTCTCCCTCTCTCTCTCTCTCTCTCTCTAAAGAAATGAAGATATCGATCAGAGCTCTAAACTGACGCTATATTATTATATGCAATATAAAACAAAGAGATTTTTCATTTTTTTATGAAAGTCGATAATAGTATTAGAAAAAAGTACCAGCCAGAAAGAGAATGGCTGATGGCTCAGACAAAAGTTACACTAGCTTAAACAATATAATATACTGACAGCAAATCTAGATAACATAATAAGAGCCATGATTAAGCGAAAAGAAAGTTGATAACAGAAAATAACATGTGAAAAGTAGCAGAAAAATGCTTTTCTAGATCAGGAGAATAGTTTTTGCTTTGGAATCTAACATCTTCTGAACTTCTTCAAAAAAACTTCTGGAATAGCAACTAAACATAATGCATCTTAGATGATCACAAACTGGTGCGACAAGCCAAATGAGAGCTTCCATTATTAAAAGTGTTAGGCTGTGTTGATAAGGCTGCGCAAGTTGATCACCTAATTAAGAGATCCCAGTCGAAGTTCCAAATCCAAGTCATCCTTGGAGTTACGAACAAGACCAATCTCCAAATCTAACCTCACAATCTCAGCCTTCTTCCAGATCTTGAACCCATCTTGTTGTGTGAACCCACCAAATTTTTCATTACTGAAGAAGGATTTCCTGGTTTCCGTTGCTGTTAAATCAGAAAGTTCAGAGCTTGAGGGGTCAAGAGGGGTACCATCAATGGTCCATTTCTTGAGTTCAGAAGCTAAAGGTGGTGTAGATAGTGCAGAAAGAGGAGGAGATACCAAGGATGGTAATGTGTGAGGGAATGGAGAGCATAAAGTAGGGTTAGGGTTAGGGTTAAGGTTCAGAATAGGACACTGAGCATCCCTTGGAGGTGACCGCCTTAACCTGGCTCTATCTCTCCTATGAACGTTCATGTGGCCGCCAAGAGCTTGAGCAGATTTAAATTCCCTTCTGCAGAAGCTACACGTGTACGATCTTGGAGGCCATGAAAGACCATCAAGATAATCTTCTCCATAGCTTTGGCAGCTGCTAAAGTTCCATGAATCTTTAAGCTTCTTGTTGTTGTTAGTGTTGTTATTGCACGCATTACTGCCAATACTGTGATCTTTCAAGTTGCTGCAAAAACTGCTCCTCTCCATGAGTTCTTTACGGTTCAGTCAGACCTAGCAAGATAAAAAAAGAAGACAACAGCAATCTAGCTCAAATATGTCAATTTATAAAAGCAGATTACGAAAGTGAAAAACCCTTTTCTCAAAAGTTAAGAGTACAAAAGAAAAAGATGGAATGAAAGAGAGAACAAAACTGACCAAAAGATGTAGTCTATGGAGATGATATAAAGACTTGGGTTTTGGGTTTTTGAGAGAGAGGGAGAGGAAAGTGGAGTGATTAATAAAGCTGGAACAAAGAGCACATCAAATTCTGAACCAGAAACTAAAATCCCATTGAAGGTACTACTCATCCCCAGCAAAATGCTCCTGCTCCACATGTTTTGGTCACTGCTTGCTATATGTACTAGAACCTTGGCCTGCCAGGTTATTACCTTTATGCCAAATCTAGCTCGAGTTATTGGTTGCTCTTCACTTGTCATTCAATTGTACCAAAGTACATACTAGTCTAATTTTTGTGCAACAAGTGTTATGAAATCTCAAGAGTGATGTGTAGATTGGCACAGCTCAATATGCTCCATGGCTTGTCTGGATATAATTGGTTGAATTTAATTTCAACGAAACTAGCTAGCTAGGAAGAGAGGGGGCCGGCCGGGGCCTTGTTGCTAACCAATGTGGTTGAGATTAGCCGAAAGAATTCGGTGTCATATAATAGCGATCGAGGAACACAAACACAAAATTCTGTTTGTCGATGCACCTCAAGGTTGGCTGCTACTACTTTGCGAGATACTGATTAAAGAGTGTTAAGACATGCTGTCTTGCATTATTTTCCTCACCCCACGTACTTGAAAAATCGAAATATTGAATCGTTATACACCGATCGAGTATCGGTTCGGCATCCATGAAATTAGGCTCTTGTTGAATGAATCTAATTGTTTATTTTTTGATGACCTGGTTATTAACCATAGCTACGTTTTTTTAATAACCATGATCTCATCTAATTAGCCACCATCATTAGATGTGCATGAATAAAATTTCTTATCTTGATCAAAAGACCTTGATTCATGTCTTAACTAGTAATTTTAACTCTTTAATCACTTCCAATATATATATATATATATAGAAAAGAAAGGAGATTATATAGGAGGAGATATCATAAAAATTGTTTTTTTTATTATAATATAATGGTTCGGGATCAATATACTGAGTTTTTTTCCAAACAATATAAAATTCAAACTAATTAAAATTAATATTAAGAGCATGTTGACTCTTTATATCCTTTAATTAAAAGTCATCAAACATATCCGTTTAGTTTTATTAATATATTATATAGATTTCGTATTGCTTAAACCTTGTTAATTATATATAACATGCCCCGGATATAGCTCATCAACAAAGTAAAAATTTAAAACTCAATAATCCAACAATTAATGGGTCGTAAAATTACTTATATTTATATTTATTGAAAATGTATCCCTTATTGAAAATGTACGTCGTAAAATTATTCGTATTTTCCCCTCCTTACTGTCGGTTCACCAAAACTTTTTTATTTTTATTATTTTCTTTTTCCTATGTACATTTCGTAAGATTTTCACTAACTAGAAGAGCGTGATAAGGATTCTTTATGGACCTTGAGATCTTCAAGATCCAGGGTCAAATATTTTGCAAAAATGATCGCAGAAAGGAGGGGTGACGGATGCTCCTACAAGAGCTAGCATCTCTTCCACCCCCGATGATGGGACTACGGTAATTAATCGAAGCTAAATTTTCACGCTTGCCTGATTCAATATTTGCTACAATCTCTCTTTGTTAGCTTTTTATTTATTCATCTGATTTTTATCTCTGCTGGACCTTTGCAATAATCTGTTTATCTTTTGCATGTTCATGAGCAATATAGCTACAGAAGAGTTGGAGGGATAGTTGCTACAGCATTCATGAGCACTGCAACTGCAACCTAGCCAGTTCCATTTTCATTCCAAAAAGTTTTGATATGTACAGCTCCATGTACTTCAAAGACAGGTTACTCAGCGCACCAAGATTTGTTTTACATTTTCTAGAGAAAAAGAGATGGAGTTTTTTCAGAGAACCCATATGGACAAAAGATTGTGCCACATTTAGCATAGCTTTCTTGAAAAACTAGAGGCCAGTAAGGGAGCCTATGATATGCTGTATATAGTTGTGATGTTGTGAGGTTCAACAGTCGAAATTGCAGGGTTACCCGCAGTGTAATCCGGTGCCGTCTGCTCCCCTCATAATTAAAGATCGAGCGGCACACCAGAAAGGATTTTTTTTTCTTAACACGAACCAGCTCTAATGATTTAGTTCCCATGTTTATCAATGAGAAGGGAAAAAGGCAGGAGGAGGAGGAGGAGGAGGAGGACTGGTCCAATGTTAGACCAGATAAATACTGCATTTAACTAGTTGCTGATAGTTTTTTTTTTTTGGTTTTATTGAGATTGTGAAAAATGATCGAAAAAATAATAATAATTACAATTCTAAAGTAAAAAAATGTAATTCTTCGATCAAGATTTTCTCTTTTTCTACATGTAATCAATAACAATTCATAGGAATTTAAATGATTTAAATTTAGAAGGAAAAATATTTTTTATTTTTGTCAAAAATCCTTTTTTATTATTATAATTTTTAATAATTGTTTTTTATATAAAGCAAGATTGTTCTTATAAATACCCTATACTAATTTTCAACAGGCAAGATAACAGATAATTATCTTGATTATTTTTATGTGATTGTAAAGATAAATAAAAGAATAACTAATTAAAAAATAATGTAAAAAGGATGATAAAAAATAACAATCAAAATACAGCAATTAAAATTGTAATATCAGTTATAAAAATCTATAATTTTATTTAAAAATATAACACAACTGAATGATTTTTAAAAGAAGATTAAATTTATTTATTTTAAAATAGTTATATTTTAAAAGAAAAGGGAATAAAAATAGGAACGAGAGGTCAGGCCCATGTCTAGTACATAAAAAAACTCAAGTGTATATGATTATTGTTTTTTCTTCTTCTTCTTTGCATGAATGGTACAACACCTATTTGGATAAATAATGTGTTGCCCACCATAATAATTTGAATTGAAAAATCAAGTTCTATTTATTTGAATTTACAGATCTTAATTTTCATTTTTTATATTTTGAAATATTATTTTCTTGAAAAAAATATCAATATCCCATTCCATTAATCTCAAAATATTCTCTAATTAGTTTAAAACGTAAAAAAATCAAACTAAATAAAATAATACTTTTTTTAACATGATTAAATATTCAAATAGCTTATATTGAATACGTCTCATCAAGCGATACCTCTAAAATGATATTATTTAATTACTGAAATTTAATTGATTATAAACTCTCGCATCTCTATCTCTCTCAATATTAAATTAGAATTAGAATCAAAATATAGACATCTAAAACTAGAAGATATATTAAAACAAGCAATCTATAATTTGCTTGCTATTTTAGTTTATTTCGCAATAATATTTTTAACATGGTAATTAAAATTAGACCATGCTTCACTTTATGGCTGAGCCAACGTGAAAGAGTGGCGAATTCAATTTGGTAGGGGCAGGAGGAGGATTGCTACATGTCCCTAAACTTTATAGAAAAGAAAAGTTACCGATTGAGCCAAAACAGGAGCATTTTGGATCACACATGCAGACGTGATCAGTTTTGTCGAAAGCTATCACCATATATATATATATATGTGCATGCATGCATGTGAGTTATGGCTAGCATGAACCTAACTGGAAACTCTACCACCGAAACAAAAGGCATGCTGACATAAAGCAACACCTTTCTATTTTTACTTTCAGATACAAACTTAGATCCTCTCAGAGCTGAGCCACATCTCAACGCGGACAGCACAGAATAGCAGTAATGCAGCATCAAGTTCTTTAGGCTAGAAAAAAGGAGGACGTAGTTGTATCATATAATCGCATTTCACCATTGTTAGATTTCTGAGAGATGAGCAAAAAGCATCCTATCCGGACCTCTATCGATGCCGGAAAGATTGAAGTTAAATAAACAGAAGGCTCTGCTTTACTTTTTACCAGTGCTAAGAAATCGAACATTTTATGCACCAGAAAATCAGAAGCCTGAGATGCCAAAATTCCATCCTCCATAAAAAGTCAATCATGAAAATCTCTCTGTTGGTAAATGATGCGCCGGCTTTAAATGCGTGTCTTGAAAATCTCCAGATTCAACTTCTCTTGCTTCTCAAGGTCCAACTCTTCCTTCGGATTCTCAATCATTTGCACCATTCGATCGTTCCTCTCCATCGGTCTCCCCTCCCAAGAGACAAATTATACTCCCACATGCCTTCTCTGCTCCACCAGACGCGCCACTGGACCCTTTAACAAATATTGTTTCTTGATTTAAACACTCAGCAAATCCTCCCGCTCGGCTTATCACTTGTTCAACCGGAGCTGGTGAGTTCAGATCGACTTCATTACTGGGCCAAGTCAATCGCCTGACCCATCAGAGTCGCTGAACTCAATATTCTTTTCTGAAATGATGGATTCACCTCCAAAACGAACCTGTTTCAAAACCGAATAATGTTTTGAGTCAGTAGGGAATGCTCTCGAACCTTTTCATTGAAGTTCCGGTCACTTATCCTTCTAAACTTCACATTCTGAAACACGTGATTGATCACCCTCAATATCCTCGTGATCCTCTTGTTCTTCAATATCAGCACCAATCTGAATTCATATCCCATGCAAAGCGTTCGCCTCTTAAAATCTTTCTTCAACACTACACTTGGCAACCCATGGAAAACATTTTTTACCAAAAAGTCTAATCCTTCACAGTTTTCGAAGAGAGAGTCATGCTTTAAGGGCTTATCAGATCAAGGTCTCCAATTTCAAGGTTCTTGATCAAGAAAAGAAGCAACCATATGAGACGGCCGAAACTATAAAAATTGAGATTGAAAGGAAAATGATATTGTGATGACAATTGCTGAGAGAAATCCATGATGCTATAAAAAAGTGAATAATATTCTGAATAATCAAATCTTTATTAAAATAACTCATGAGCCTGGGAAAATTACTAAATATGATAAATTTCAATTATTTAGTGAATACGGTAATTTGAAAAAATTTTAGAAAAAATAAAAATCATCCCAAAATAATGTCTCGTAAGTTGTCGAAAGCTGGAAAACAAATCTAGAAAAATGGAGGCCTAAATGATGGGATTGAGGTCCAAACCAACCTCTGGCAAGCATGCCTAGTTGCGTGCGAAGTACCCGAACAAGCTTTTCGATTCTGGTGATCCATGTCTTCTAACACCCGTAGCAGAAATTATGACCAAAATACTAAATGTGTGCAAAATATCTCTAACCGAACCTAGATTGCTATTTTCTACTATCCTTGCGCTGGTCTACCCTATCTCTGTAATCCAGCAACATCATCCACATATCTGACTGCTTGATTACTGCAGAATCTTCTGCATCATTGTCTCGTAAATCACATTCGAAGCCATATAATCATAGAATCTAAACCTCTGTTATTTTCATGATCGAAGACTTCGAAGGAGGCAGGTGAGACAAAGGTGGCCGATAATGGGCTAATTCCAATGCAGTAACACCAAAAGACCGTATAATCTGCATGTGAGTGTATAACCTCTTGGGCCATCCAACACGGGGTCCCTGCAACATCAGTTAATCTCATGCTTGATGAGCAAGACAAAGATGATGATCTTTCACAGGTGTTCAATTCGCAAATGAGGCTGATACGACAAAATTCGCGAGCTCTACTTTACCATTTGATCATATAAGAATGTTTCCGGGCTTGACATCTGTGTGTACATGGCCTAGATTATGAAGACAGGACAATGCGAATAGGGTTTCCTTGAGAGCTATATAGAAATGCATGGCTCTGGTAGATCATCGGGGAAAGAAAGGTAGATTGTGCAATGGAGAGAACCTGCTGACACGAAAGGCAAAATCATCCAAAGATGACGATCAAGAGTGAAAGAACAAGGAGATTCAAGTTGAGTTCATGGGACACACGTTGATTTGTAAATTGTGGCACCACACCAATCTCGTCCAAGATTCTGAATGCGTTTGAGTCAAGTGAATACTGACTCATTTCTGATATTTGGTTGTGTATTTGAGCCATGAAACCCATTATGGTTTTGTCATGAATTGGTCTCGAGAGAAACCTTTTGGTTTGTTAAAATGGGTGTGGAATCTTAGGGAGCTTGACAAAAAGGAGAGTTTATTTTGGGGAAGATAGACGAGGGGAAAAAAGAGAAGAAAGTGGAGAGACGGAGTTAGAGTGTTGATTGATCATAATGTAACGAAAGATAGTGAGATGATGCATGTGAATACAGGACTACTTTATACATGCTCACTTTTTTACAAATTGCACAATGTAGCTTGGATCTTGGACCACCAATGACTTGAAATTTAATGCTGTAATGAACTAGAATAATAACTAAATAAAATCCTAAACAGATAAAAGTCTTGTGCAATAAGTATCAACTAATTAGTATGGTATCAAACCAGAGGATGCTCTGCATCCCCAGAAAATGCCCAGCTCAAGGACTAAAAATCACAGACCGTTAACTACGGAGGACATGAGTGAAAATGAAGTTGTGCCCAGGTTGCCTGTAATCTCAGTTTTTTCTGTCTTACAAGGTGAGTAGAGTACAAGAGATCATAAAGGCTGATTTAGATTGGAATAGGGTGAGCGAGATTTCATGGCAATTTACCACTTAAGAGTCATATGTCCCAAGCACAACAAGAAAATGGTGATTACAAGAGACAATAAGGTGACTGGAGTTGGAACACGTCCTTTATCCTTCCTCAGTAACATCCCTTCAATTACAGGGAAGTTTACCATCAATATGTAAAGTGATAGGAATACCTGCCCAAATGTCTCATTCCAGCTTCCTGCAATGAACATCCTTGCTACCCCTCCAATAAAGGAAACCATGTTCAGAATGATTAGTGTAATGATTGGCGTGAGTATCATCGTTGATGCTTGGAAATTAAGTTTTCCCATTTGATATAATGCAACTTGTTCATCATCGGCTACTTTGTTTGTTGGCAGGAAACTGGCTTCTCTCATGCCAAAGCATTTTAAGATGGCATCTAAACTACCATATGTGTAAGCAGTAACTGACTTCATCATCCAAATGCGCTGCTCATTTAACAAGGTCTGGATCGAGGCTCCTGTGGATAGGATCTCTTCTAAATGTTTCAAGAGAGAAGCTAGAAAAATGAATGAAAAGACCATAAACCATGAAGATGAAACCTGTTTCAGAAGACAAACGAATTTTAGAGCCTGCAGCTATTAAGCTAGTAAGCTCGTTAAAGTGCCAAAACAGGTTAAAAAGATATAACAATAAGGCTTCTTTAAAGATTTATTAGCTAGAGCTTGGAGCTGGGAAGAACTAATTCGTCTGCCTCCTCACCACACCTCTTGAACCAGCAACACAGAAGTGTTTTGGCACTTCAGTCAGAAATGAAGAGATACTGGTCTTCCATTGCACTGTTTCGACAGCCAATGGTGACAAGCCAGAAGTGCCACTCCACCACAGACTTTCTTTTGTCTAAATATCACCAACTTCCCACAACATTCGCCGTTTATATAAAATTTCATGTAAATGACTGCTACAATCAAAATGAGAGAGCACATGAAGGAAATTTAAAATGGATAGTTAAGATAGAATAGTTAAGATAGAAGACAAGAGCGTTGGTATTCTTACCTGAGGGTAGATGGGGATGCCATTAAGAAGACAAAGTTGAGGGAGCGTAGCTAAACACCACAAGGGCAAGAAGTAGAGAGGCTGAAGTGCAAGGTAGCCATAGCACATGGTTTGAAGTAATGGCATTCTTGATAGGCCATAAATGAAAGGGCAGAACTTTGAGAGAGTAACTTCAAACAACCCACAGTTCCATCTCGTTCCTTGAACCAGCATGTCATTCAAATTTGTGGTAGAGCTGCCCAAGAATGCTGGCTTTGAAGGGTTACAAAAAATAGAAGTTTTCCCTTTGCAATGCAAGATGAACCCAGTAAAATAATCCTCTACTACAGAATGATACAAGAAGCCCATCTGCTTTCAAACCATGAAGAGAACACATAAATTTATAATCCATAAGGATTTAGAACAAACAATGAAAGCCAGGAATTGAATAAGCCACTCTTGCCTGTTCACCCCATAGAGTATTGTTCTCATAGGTGCAAGAGGCTAAAAATTGGGCCTCTTGCTGGAGTTTGCTTGATGATTCTGTATTTTTGATGGCGCCATATTGATAGATTTTGTGAACAGACATGATAAACTCATTGGAATGTCCAAATGATTGTTTTAGATGCAGGACATCTGCATCATACCAAATGACAGATTAAGTGAACCAGACCTCTTGCTCAGTATCCTTTCCTAAGGAACGAAATTTTAAATGGAAGTTTCAATCCTATTTTGGTCAAGGAGTGTGGTTTTACCTTTCTGTGAAAGATTTCCATATAATGCTTCTCTCTTCATGTAAAACCCAGTGCCAGACAGAATTGGTCCTTGAAGCCCATCAATTCCTGGCCACCTTATCTGAAACACAATATGAAAACATCTCTACATAAAAGACCACTAATCACTGCAAGACACACATAAAAATTCCCAACAATGACAGAAACTTGATAGGACTCATCCGTGGACAGGATCCAATTTCTTCAAGGCACTGCAGTATCCATGAAAAGCGGAAGGGGATAAATTTATTTACCACGAATAGTTTTCTCAGCTGCCCATCATAGATGTCATTCTTGCTGATGTTACGAAATTTCTGAGGGAATTGGATGAAAGCCAGAGAGGGAGAAATTTTTGGATCAAGGTGGAAACACATTGCTTGCTTAGCGGATGTTGGGTCATTACAGTACATGTCACAATCTAGTACCAATATGTAAGGCGAGTTGGTCATGATACCAGAGACCCTAAGCTGCAAAAATTGATGATATCTGGTGAATATATGTATGTGTTCTTGCACGCACAATCATGTTACTAAAGGAAACAAAAGAAAGAAAGAGACATGGAGAGGCAGGGAAGTACAAGAACATTTAGTGCTCCAGATTTGAAATGATGAGAATGAGAAGGCCTTTTCTCACGAGAAACGTAGACAAGAAGAGGCATTTTAGCTTGTTTTATTCCAGCATCATCTTTAGGTTCATCATCCATCACCTGCAAAAGAGTGCCAACTGCTGCACATCAACAACTGCAACAGAACAGGAATGGCAATGAATCCTTGAAATACAAGAGACAGACAGTAGGAATCGAGAAATTGGTTTTCTCGATCAACCACTCCAAACATTA
Organism: Salix dunnii; assembly: GCA_015731905.1. Lineage (NCBI taxonomy): Eukaryota > Viridiplantae > Streptophyta > Magnoliopsida > Malpighiales > Salicaceae > Salix > Salix dunnii. The sequence continues at coordinate 2,853,335 of CM027668.1, read as the reverse complement.
TTTTGTGGAACTCATGAGCATTGACAAGATAAACCATACCTCGATTACCGGGGTGTGATCTTTGCTGCTTGTGGCCTCTTCACTTCCAATATTTTCTCCTGCTTTATTGACACGTTCTGTAAAAAGCTCGTATTTTCCCTGCAAAACCCAATGCTTCCATAACTATAACTGAGTAGTTTAAATTGAGCTCAATCAAATTCTCATAAATATTAAATAATTGGACAGACATGAAATTGATGGTCTTAATTTAGTAGGATAAAAATATCCAAACCTTGATCTTCTCCTTTTCCTCCTCGTATTCCAGAGAATGAAGGGGACCATCTGAATTATCTTCCAAACTTGAAAAATAAACCTCAGGACACCTCGTCTTGAGTCCAAACCTTCTACAAAAAGGAAGCCAGGACCTGGCAAACAACCAAGCCTCTCTCATACCTAGCAATGTTAATGATGAGCCCCCATCATCCGAAAGATACACGGAAAGCTTGTCGGATGGATAATCCAGTGCCATAGCCGACAAAACAGTGTTCATGACCTCCAGAGTTGGCTCCTTCTTGTGGTCCGCAGTGCATATGAACACATCAATACCAGGAAGCTCTTCTTCCTCTGGGAGTCTTTCCGGGAAAGTTGTTCGAGAAACTGGCCTCCATGTATAAGCTTGGTCAAAAAGCCATATGATAGAGAGCAGCATCTCAGAGGCAAAGACTAGAAGATAAGGAAGTGAAGGTTTTGGTTTCGATAATAGAAAAGAAGAGAGTCTATAATAGAACAAGGCTACTAAGGCTGTGAAATGAAGTAGAGAATATGAGCGGTTGATTATGGCAGAGGATATGCTAGAAGTGCAGACATGGAGAGGAAGAGACTTCATTTTTGGTTACTGGTTGGTTAGTGTTCTTCTGCAAGAGAAATCTTCCAGGATATACTTTTCGATTCCATTTCTGCAGGGTTTTGAGTTGATGATTTACCTTTTAGTCAGTGAAGCTACATCAAATTTTAAGAATTCAATATAGACCAAGTCAAAGTATTTACGAAGCCGTCCATTTCGACTAAATAAACTAATATCAGGGATGGTTTACAATTCAATTCATTAAAATGACTTTTACTTCGCTGCCGTTGCTTTCTACATATTTTTATCATTAAAATATATGTATACGAGGTGATCTCTTAGCGTAATGAGGAAAGGTTCACCTTTCCAAGTGGGCACACCGTAGACAGTGACATTCTGGAGAAATTTGCATTCCATCCTTTCATGGAAAGCATTATTGGCATCCCGAACATGTAGACCACCATCCATTGATAGAGATAAAAACAACAGGCATCTCAGCACAAGACTATGATGAAAACTATTTAGCAGGACACCCACCATTGTCGACGTCTATTTGAGGTCAGCCTTTACGCTCTGTATTTATTAAAGAATTATTTTATTTAAAAACTTAAACCTGAAAGTTTTTTTAGGTTTAAAACTTGAACAAATTTATATTATTTTATGCTTAATTTTCATTTTTTTCCTTTTCCTTTCAGTTATGGGTCTTCTCGAGTGCATGGCTTTGAGCAGGGTGCGCTCCTGCAAGGTTTGGCTTTTATGACTGATGAATTGTTTTCATCCATCAAACAAAAATGAAATTACTTTTAGGATTACTAGTCTCTCAGCTTATGGCGCCATAATTTGTGATTTACTAATCATCGGGTGAGTTTCTCTTGAAATAAAAGTCAGTGCCAGACAAGACTGGTCCCTTCAGCCCATTTAAACCTTGTCCGAGTATCTGATTTAGTGTTTGTTTGGTGGCCGTTTGTCATTGTGTGCAATCCATGCCAAATAGCTTCTCAATTTAATATTTGTTAAACAATTAAACTATGTTTTATACGGGACCCACGGTCAAAATCATCTGAATTGGCGTTTCATGTTAAGTAGATTTTTGATGCTTTTCAAAATGTGATTGTTATTTATGAAACTGTCGATTGTTATTTGAAGTTAATATTACTGTTGAAAACATAAATAACCCATAAATAACCCTACCTTGTCCATACGAGAAGACCCATTTGAGGCCTCTCCATTGACATAAAGGCACAGAGGAGTTCCATGAAGAGAGCAAGAGGTTTTCAGTGTTACCTTGCAGTGAAACTTGAATTATTCCTTGCAATAAATTGTGATTATTTTTCAATTATTTTCATAAGTTAAAAATATATATATAAATAATATTTGTTTTTTCATGAATTATTAATTATATTATATTATTATAATTATTAAATTTACAATATTTACATACATACATACATACATATATATATATATGCCCTTTAAAGTAATTTCACAAGTTAAAAGCAATAAGAAAAACTTGGTAACCAAACACCCAAAACTGTGTTTTTTTTCAACCTCCAACTCAACCACAGTTTTAACCAAACACTTCACTACTTATTTTGAACCATAGTAAAAGTGTTTTTTTTTAAACTGTTTTTTTTCAACCTTAATCGCAAAAGCAAAAGCAATGCCAAATACACTCTTGATTTACTAATCATCGGGTGAGTTTCTCTTGAAATAAAAGTCAGTGCCAGACAAGACTGGTCCCTTCAGCCCATTTAAACCTTGTCCGAGTATCTGATTTAGTGTTTGTTTGGTATTGTAATTCAACCTCCGATTGGAATAAGAATCAGTTTGAGTTCATTCCAAAGAGAGAAAAAGGGGAAGCAGAGGGGAAGCGGAGAGTTAATTTAAAATAATATATTAGAAGCAGAGGGTTTCACGGGGGTTTAAAATAATTTAAAAATATTAAAAATTAATTAAAATATAAATAAATATATTAAAAATATAATTTTTTGTATTGTAATCCTAATTTTATTTCAGATGATATTTTACTGAATGTTGTTCCTCGGTCAAAAAGTCAGGGATCACAGAGGTCTTCACATATGGATTTAGTTCGTGATGGAATTACAAATAGTTTGATGGAAGAATAAAAAAAAGTATCCAATTTACTTAAATTATTCATTACAGTATGAAATTATAATTATTAATACAATATATAAATACACACAAACGCATACATACATATATGTGTGTGTATTTAAACCCTTTAAAGTATTTTAAAAGTTGAAAACAATCTGAAAAACTTGATAATCAAACACATGAAACTGTTTTTCATTAATCTCAAACTCAAAAGCAGTTTTAATCAAACATTTCAAAACTTATTTTGAACTACAACTAATTTTTTTTTTATAAAACTATTTTTTTAAAACTCACAAAAACAAAAACAAAAACAAAAACAATATCAAATACAACTTCCGTGAATGCATTAAAGTGAGAAACAGGGGATGTCATACTTAAGGGCTCCAGCCTTGGAATGGCGAGGATGAGAAGGCCTCTTCTCGCGAGAAACGTAAACAAGAAGGGGCATCTCATTAGCTTCATCTTTTGGGGCTTCCTCATTCGAATTATTTGTATTGCCTGCCAAGATCAAAACAAGATTACATGAATGCTGGATTGGTCCGAGTATTTTGCATATTTTGCTTAATTTCGCTGGAATATTTCTTGCATTCCAAGTGTTTGAGGATTTGTTCTAAATGATTTTGTTCTGTATTGGGTGTGCAGCTCAAGTGTGGCTTGTAGACTTGGCTGCTGCTACAGTTTGTGCATATAGCTGTCAGCTGTTTTGCCAATTCTGTTGAAAATATCGATTCACTGTCTACGTTTCATGCCCTGCATTCGTCAACAACCCTTCTTTCCCTTTCCTATGACTAGGCTCCAGTTGGGGCCCGGGTCTTTTTTCTTGCGAAAGGCCTACCGGAGGTCCATGGCTTCTGCTTCATAGATTTTCTAATCTGGAAAAAAGATTAAATCGCTCTTCAGTCTCTGCTCAATTCTTAATGTTTGTAAATCTACAATTTAGTCCTCTATCTCTTGCTGACCTCTAAATTATTAAAACCTCTTAGCCTTCTCTAGGCCCCCGCGATGTGTTTTCTGTGAGCCTCTGCAATCCCATGAAGGGAACATTTGCCTTTTCTAGGAACGAATACATGTTTTGATAAAACGATGGACCATGGCCACCAAGAGAACGTTGATGAACTAAACGAAGAGGTTATCAAACAGAAAGGGTTGATTTATAAAGGAGTTCAAAAAACAAGGACTAAAGATCAATTTACTATTAAAACCCATCTCTGTTCATATTCTGTAACACACTGCTCTCTCTATAAGTACAATCTTATTGCTTATTTCTTACAAATATTAAATGAAAAGGTTTTGTGAACAATGGGTCCTCAACAAGAGCAGGATGATTAATCTGATCGATGAACCACATGTCAAGCAATATGATAAACTTGAACTTAAATATGAATTGAATTTCACCAGAAAATGATTTCAATATGACCAATAAAAAACCAGAGACATGAGAGTCGCCACTGGCAATTACAAACTCAAAAAGTATCTGAATTATATTTGCCTGTCTGCCATGAACTCATTAGAACTTCCCAAGCTATCATCATCATCATCCTAAGGAGAGGGAGGAACTCAGGTTGGAATAGAGAGAGAGTCATTCGCTGGAATAAAGAATGAGGATCATTATCGTGAGGGAGGACTCACCACTGCTACTAGTGATGAAGGGATGGTCGATGGTTGTGGTTCTTGTGGTGTGAGGATAGCCATGGTTGTGATAGGTTGGACAACAATCTCTAATGGGAGAGATGTCATTGTTATCGTAGTGTTGGTTGAGTGACATCGGTGAAAGCAGGATGGACGGTCAACTTTGAAGGAAAGAGGAAGATATGGTTTTCAACAGCGAGGAAGGGGAGATGGCTCTGGTTTGCCTTTGGTTTTTATTTCTTTTTTCTTCGTATGTCAGTATGGAAAGAGGATGAGGATGGGTTGTCGAGCTTGGATGGTGGCTGAGTCTGTGGTGAAGGCTTCGAGCCTCTCTGGTTAATGGTGGTGAAAGGGAAGCTGGTTACGGTAGGTGATGAATGGTCACTCTGATTCTTTCATGCTTTTGGAGAGAGAGGGCACGCAAGGGGGAGAGATTTTTTTTTTCTCTTCACTGTGTGAGCTAGTAAGCGGGGGAGTGTTTTGGTGCTTGTGATTTTTGCTCTGTCTATTTTCTCTCCTTTTTTGTGTGTGGGTTTAACCATTTATGCATAGATAAAATAAAATTTATTTTTTTCCTCTCAATTGTGTGTTTCCCACGCAAATAAAAAAACAATTTGATACTTTATTTTAGTTTTCAATTTTATTTTTGTCCAGATAATTTTTATTGGTATTTTAATATTTTAAAAACAAATAATGTCAATGTGGATTCAATAAATAATAAGATTATTTAATAATTTTGAAATGAACGTGTTAAAAATTAAATGTATTAAAAAAATTGAATAAAACATTGAAATGCCAAAAACAACGCAAATATAACAAAAATATAATTGTTAGATTTTTTTAGTTGCTTGCAATCTTCTTAAGCGGGCGTTTTTTGAAAATTCATCAATCAAATTAAAAATATCTTTTAGTATCCAATCATATACACAGATTACAAGGACCAAAATATAAAAATAAAAATTTAAGGGATGAAATTAAAGTTTGTGTTCATCAAAGAAACATTTATTTTGTCACGCGATGCTTCTCGCTAGTTATTGAAATGTCTCTTTATTCAGTTTTTGTTTTACAATTTAAATTGAATTTAAAAGAAAAACAATTAATTAATACATAAAAACATTAATAATAGATATACTATGAGTGTTATTTGGCATGCGTCTTATCAGATACCTCTCAAAAGATCTTTCTACGAGTGTTCTGCTTTTACTCCTCCTGTCTATGCATCCCTACTTTCGCAACCTGAAAGATGCCACTGGTAGAATCAGTGTAGTGTACACTACGAGGGTGAGACTTGGATTCCGTGATGCCTTGCTAGTTGCTACTTGCAACCTCAAAGATTAAAAACATGGATAAAGATGAACGCATTACAGCACAGCTTGATTAACATATGATAGAGATTATTTGCAAGTTAAAGTTCATTAGCCTCGCCCATCTCTTCCTCGTGCTAAAAAGAGACATTGCTGCAATTGCACAGTTTCATCAGACCTTGCTGTTTAGTATAACTCTTTCACTAGGATGGTTAGTGATTCTGGAAAACTTGATACATTTAGCTTGCGCTGAGTTTTGGAAAATTAGAAAGACTGCAATATTTGACATTACACACACACACACACACACACACATATAAAGACTGTAATTGCATTCCAATAGTGACATATAACACTTTCCCTACGCTTGATCAAAAGATTCCCCAGTGAATTTGTCTCCTATTTTCCTTCTCTCTTTTTCACCAAGTTTTAAATGCCAAAAGAGCTAGAATTATCAAGCCATCCCAGCTAAAAGCTAGAAATCTGGATTTAGCAACCAAGGAAAATACAACGCAGGCAAGTGGCAAATAGCAACAACTAATGCTAAGGCCACAGGAAAGAAAAAACCAGCAATTACCAATAAGCTTCCTGAACATCGAACTGTCTGATAATAGGAAACACAGAAACTAAGATGAACGCTAGCTCACTAATTTACATGCCGATATAAAAATTAGCAAGATAGGTCAAACCTTGATCATCCTTATTTGCAATCTTGAGTCTTGACACGATATTATAAACTGGGCTAATCAGCACAAGGACATCAACTGCACCAACTACCATCAATGTGTTACCAAATCCAATCATATAAACCCAACTAACAAGAACAGGTAGAACCCCATTCAAGCATCAACTTGATTTTCATATCAGTTTGAAGGATGCTACATGAGGGCAGAGATCAAAAGGAGATGCCATATCATCTATCAGAAAAGCTAGGGCATTTCACTATAATGTAGAGTTACTTAATAATGGTAATAAAATGTTGCAAAATACCACCATGAGGTTATCCTCAAAGCATAGCTGGCTCAACATACTTAGTTGCATCCTCTGTGCAGTTCCATGCCACAGCACCAAATTGCATCTAATGAGACAGTTTAGAAGGAGCTCAAACTCCAAAATTCAGCATTGCATCCTTAAACTCATCTCCACATAGACATTGGATAATCTGAAAGGAAAACCTCAAGCTTGTTAGATATAAAAAAAACAGATTGACACGTTTGAAAAAAAGATGGAATTGTCAATAGGCTTAAGAATTTGAGGAAAAATTCATGCTATTCTAAGATTATCTAGAACCGTGAACACGCCTCACTTTGTCCGCCAGATATATACCCTTAGAAAAAAAAATAACATCACAAACTGAAACCTAGAAACTAAAATTATTTTTGTTACCCCCCAACAGAATCAGAAGTGGGAAGTAAGTTGAACAGGTGACAAGTAGATTCGCTTATAACAGCAATATTGCCATTCCAAAGCTGCCATGGGATAATAATGACCGGTGTTGTAAAGAATTAATTTGTTTCAAGTCAATTGGTTAACCTGGAAACTTGAGAAACTATGCATTCTTGACGATCTTTCCCCTTAGTATGGAACAGAAGTATAGTAAATACCATGAGTAGAAGTACTAAAGAACAGCTAGGGGAGCTTGCATCAGTGCAATCACATAAGAAGCCCAATTTCTAACTGAAGATATGCCACTGGATATAAATAATCATGACCAAGTGGACAAGAGGATAAATGGTAAGCAAAGAGGACTGTCATTTTGTGTTCTACATACTAGTTCACAATCGCAAATCTGATGTTACTTCAGTGATAAAGCATTATGTTGTCATCATGTATTGCAAACAGCACGCCTCTAATTCAGACCCATGTATCTAATTTGTTACCAATATAACATGGAGAATTTGATGTAAATTAAGACATTCATGTATCTAATCATTAAGAAAAACAGTCATCAAGTAAATCCATCCTTATTTCCCAGAGGCACAAAGGCCCAGTATCATTCAAAGAATTAGTGCAATCGGCAAGCAGAAATAACATGAAACACGTAAAGACCAAGTGTGACAAGCGAGAATTGGTACATAAGAGCTGGACATCCTGCTGATTAGGAACACTATGCTGTTGAAATAGAACCGCATTTGGAAAAGCCATCAGAAACTTGCCAGCATTCCAAGCCCCCGTTACCTCATAACCAGCAGAAATCAATATCCTATCTCAAACATCCACAACTGCTCTATCCACCAATTACAGCTTGAAGAAAATAGCAAGTACTTTTGAATCATAATCTCGGATACAAAAATTTACACAATCTCAATCTCAAAGCAATTTCAATTTTTTAGCAGCATCTGCTATGTTTCGACAACAATTCTATTGCAGTGTCGTGGCCTATATGTTCAAACATGGCTTCTTTATGAACTCCTTGTCTTGCTAAAGTACAATCTTCATCAAATATAAGGTCGCTGATAAATGATCCCATCACGTTGCAACTCTTTCATCAAATTCAATGAAACCATTCAAAACCCTGTCTAGTTTGTTAGGGATGGAAACATGACAGTTTGATCAACTTGTGCAGAGCAGTAGAAAACATCTAAGTATGCTAACAGCCTTTAAGTCTTCTGGCAGGCTGTACTCCGTTATAGCCAATTATAAAGTCTCTAGGCTAACAAAACCTCACTAAGATTCCAAATTATCCAGCATAAACACGCAACTATATGCTAAGAGCTACTCTAAAAGACCAATTTAATATACATCCTAGTCTTCCCCTACACTAAGCTGAAAGAAAAATCCACTCACTTCAGCTGCTTGCCCTGCAAACAGTAGCCTCTCGATAAAACATTATTAGTTCCTCTTATCAGGAATAACTCGCCATAAAAAATACCATAGTTTTCAGAAGTAGAGCGTGTACATTACAGAGACATGCACCCTAAGCTCCACCATATTAATAAGAATTGAAACAGATGATATGCATATCTCAATCACAACAAAAGATGGAAAAGAGAGAGAGAGAGAGAGAGATCAAAGCACTGGCTACCTTCTCTAGCCCACATTCCCTACACCTTGTTTTTTCTTCTGCTCTATCATATACTCCTGAACTCGCTCTGCCTTCCTTCTCATCCCCTCAACTATCTCCTCTGTAACCTCCAATATCTGATTTGGCAAATCCACCTCCATAGAATTAAACCACTCCTCCAGTGTCATCTTCTCCAAATCCGGTAATTCCTTCCCCTTCTCTGAACTCTTATTGGCACCAACTTGTGCCTCACTTACATCATCCTCCTTAGTGTCATTCCCCTTAGCTGTGTCATTACACTTTTCTCCAAAATCCATTTCCTTTTCCGTGATCTCCTCGTGGACATCTTCCACGGTCTCAACTTTCACCCCATTGGCAACCTCTTTCACCTCTTCTTGTATATTTATCCCTAAATCAACTTTCTCCTTAACATCCACAACATCACATTGAACATTCTCCGCTGGCACCTCCTGTAAATTCTTTTTCCTCCCCCTGCCTCCACGCACTTTTTTACCCAATTCACCACAACCGGCTCCTAAGTTCTCCAGAACAACACAATCCTCGTTCTTTCTACTTCTAGTGCTCCTCAAATTCACTCTCTTTGTCTCAGCAGGAACCACACTATCCAATTTCTTCTCCAAAGCCTTAGCCCTCCTCGGTCTACCTCTTCCCCTACTCTCCGGGACTATCACTTCACTTTTTACCTCGAATTTCTCAACATTCTCTTCCTCCGAATTTTCATCATTCTCCTTCTCCTCCTCAATTCCTCTCCGGCTCCGATTCGCCGCCACAGATCCTACTTTACTGGTTTCCTTAACACGCCTCCTCGGATTGCGTCTAAGCTGCGAGGTTTCCTCGTGAACGTTGAATTGGACGAGGATCGAAGTTGACTCCCCGAGTTTGATGGTGTCGCCGTCGCGGAGATCGAAGGATTTGTAGGGAGAAAGGATGCTAGAGTTGAGAGTGGTGCCGTTGGAGGAATCGAGGTCTTGGAGGCTCCATTTTCCTGATTCGGATACGATTACGAGATGCTTTGAGGAGACTCCGGCGTCTTTGATAGTGACGTTGTTGCCGCGGACAACCCGGCCGATTCGGACAGTGGATCCGGGTCTGAATTCTAGGGTTTCGCCTTCTCTAGGGCCTTGCACCATTGTCAATTTCAATATCGGGGGTTCCATTGCTAGAAAGAAACGATTCGTGTGCTTCAAATGTCGTATTGAAGTGGAGTAGGTATAGGATTCAGAGTGTTGAAATTAATTTGAAAAATTGGAAAAGGAGTTGGTGCTGTCGTTAAATTACTTGGTTTGCCGTTAAATCCAAATTTTTGAAAGGTAACTGAGCGGCAAGGGGCTCCCTCCCTCGGTTTATTTTATTTTGATATTTTTTTATTTTATTTTGTTTGAAGATGAGATTGACAGGTCACATATATCTAGAGAGAGAGAAAATCTAGGATAAACTACAGTACTGTAGATATTTTTCTAGTTTCAAAAATCTTTATATTATTCTTGTCTTTTAAATAAAACAAATCTTTATTTTTTTTTATTTTACTGTTTGTAATAATATAAAAAATCAGAAATAATTCTAGGTAATCCATTATTAATTGTCTGCTGAGAAGGATAATATCATAATTATACTGTATAAAAAAACACGTAAAATACTCAAATAATTAGAGAGTGCCAATCCATTCTAGTCGTTACCTCCATTCCCGTAAAGGGAAATTTAAAACATGATAATATTTCATGGAAAGGGATCCAATTTAAAACTATCTCTGCCCAGAATGAACCTGCTCGTTCATCAGTCACAGCACTAGATTCACCTATTTGAAATTTTATTAAAGTAATATTTTATGGAAAAAATGATATTAAATAATTAAATATATAATTTTAAAAAAAACATTTTTCCAAAAACGTTTTCAAAACTATGATTAGAGCAAAAACATATTCAAACCAGCTAGTCACAAAAATTATAGCGTTCATTGAATATATTATGATTACACATCATGAATATAACTAGATATGTTTTTTCACTACAAAAACAAGTCAAGGCAACTTGAAATTTCTAGAAAAACAAGAAAAAAAATCGAGACTTGGAGTTTTTGACTTCAGTGGATTTAATATGTCTATATAATTTTGATAACATAGATAAAAAAAACAAAGATAGTAAAACACAATTGATAACAAAAATAAATATATATTTAAAAAATTAACCCGAGCCCATCTAGATTACTATGCTTTTTTTACGGCTTGACCATGATACCAGGGTAATTCCATTTAGAGTAAGTTAAATAAAATGATTATGTTTAATCACCAAATAATTCAATGTTGAATAACAAAACTGAAAAAAAAATATAGATTAACTTGCTAACCTTAGTGGCACATGCACGAGATGCCTCGTGAATTGGAAAAAAATAGAAGTATTGAAACCAATAAGATTGAAAAACAAAAGAAGAATTAAAAGAAAAGATCGAAGTCAACATGTATCAGTATCCAAAACTCGAAACCCTTATCATGAGTTCGAGATTAATGCATGCAATTGAAAAACAACAAGAAAAAGGTAAGAAAAAAAAAACATATAGCAATTAAAAGAGATACCAAATTGGATGTGAATAAATTTTTAAAAACAAGAATGCAAAATATACACAAATAACAATTAAAAAAATGATGATCATATTCAATGTTCAAATAAATAAAAATAAAAAAATAATTAAATAGTAAATATAAATAATTAGCAATTAAAATAATAATGATCAAATTTAATATATAAATACAAAAAAAAAGCAAACGAAAAGGAACTAAACTAAGGAAAAAAGTTTATCAAGAAAATATAAAAAAGAAATCAAATAACAGTAAAGAAATAACCAGATCAGAAAAAAACAAATAAAATGACAATTTTATATTATGCAACGAAAAAATAAAGAAAAAAGGGAATAAAAAAAAGTTCCATCCAAACAACAATGCCACCCCGCCACCATGAAGATCTCAGCGCGCCGCGTATAGATTCACCATGGAGAGTCATGATCAGTTCAGGCACCGAAGAAGCTCAATGGCGTCACTTGAAATGCGCGAACAACTTATATACACATATTCATGCAATCATGAATCAACATTTATTTTTTTATTTATAAAAAAGTAGATAAAAATAACTAGAGCGAAAAGACCCAGGAGCCCTTTGACGCTAAGCTATATATTTTTTGCTTACAAGGATCGTGTAGTAATTACACGTCCTACACCTCAACCACCCGAGCCCAATCCTGGGGGCATTAGCCGATGCTTGATCATAGTCATCATCTAACACATCACACGTGTAAACATAGGAGCTGCAGTGCCAATTCTGATTTCTGTTGGTTTGATATTCGATCTGCCCGAGAGAAGGGGGAAAACAGATCTTCCTTCCACCATACAAAGTTACAAATGGGCTAAACCCAAACTCCAAAGCCCATTTAAAATATCAAGCCCAACGTTCCAAGTTCAACACATGAACACTTAAAACCCAAACCATCCCTTTCTCCACAGCCCCATACAGTCCACCGCCCACCACCAGCACCGCCACACAAACCCTAAACAGGACAGCACTCCCAAGTGCAAAGAAAGAAAGAAATAAAACAAAACTCCTCCTCTCCTAGTGAAAGTGGACTCCACAGCTTGTCTAGCCAATCATAGAATTTTATTTTTATTTTTATTTTTATTTAATCACTCCCCCAAATAAAAAAAATCTCTAGGCACATGAGAAAAATAGTCAAGCAATACCAGGAAAGAAGAGCCACCGCGTCTTGCTCTGTTCTCCCACATTAATCCACCGCCTCTTTGACGCCCAAACAGCCCTCTTCTTCATTATTTCATTTCGCTTATTTTCTTTTCTATATTTATCCAATTTGACCGCTTATTTTTAATTTTTATTTATTTTTCAAGATAGATGGCAAAACCAGAAACCTCCTCAGCTCACACTACGGTATACAGTACCCAAATGTAAATAAACAAACAAATAAATTAGTTTTTAAAAATAAAATAAAAAACAAAATTTAATAATAATAGCAGTATTAGTAACATAAAAAACAAAGAAATTACAAATTTTCTTTTTCGGCCTCCGCCTTTGGTTTCTTCCTTCTTTCTTTTGCTGCTCCTTTGAACCACTCTATCTCTTTCTCTAGAATCTCGCATAGCTTTACCCATAACCACATCTGTCAAAGCTCAGGTTTGTATCTACATCGATCTACAAGACGTGCCTTTCATTTTTCTGTATTTAATCCGTTTTTGCGGCTTCTTTTCTTGATAGGGTTTTATCTGGGAATCTTGTATTCGATCGTTGTTTTCTGCTCTTAAATTAATTTGCGTTTGTTTCATGCAATTGGGTTTTCACAAATAGTTTTAGTTTTATTTATCTGGGTTTTGATTTATTTTTTTTATACTCTTTTCGATTTTTATTTAGCTTCAGGTATTTGATTATTTTTATTAAGGGTTTATTGCTGATTTTAATTGCTTGATGATGTGTTTTGAATTTGAAGGTTTTAAATATTGGGTTTGGTTTTGATTTCCAATATAATTAAGGGATTGAATTCAAACAAACGAAGACTTAGTTGCTATGAATGCTTTTCTTGCTGTTTTTGTATTGTGTGGAAATTAATAAATAAATAAAAGTTAGCTAAACAATCAACTAGAGATGAGATGGTGTTTGGGAATTGTAAAGTCTTGAGCGAGACAGATAATGATTGAGTGGAGGTTTGTGTTTTACGAGGCCGCAATTGATGCACAATTCAATATTCAAAATTCATGCTGTTTTCAGTTTCTTAGAACTGTCACTAACCTTCTTTTTTTTTTTTTGAAATTTCTACTCTTTGCGATATCAAAGAAATCTCTTAATGTTTTTGTTATGTGAACTGAATTGACTTGTTTAATGTTCTTGCTATGTGCTGGCATAAAAACTGTATGTTTGGGAGCCATATTTCTGTTTTTTCTTATTGTTTTTCTTTGTTATGTAGTGAGGGGAGTTGAAGGATTGTAGGGGAAGGAGTTTTAGAGTGAGAAATGGCTGGGATTGTGTGTGAGGAGGCTGGAGTTGGAAGGTCCACAGAGGGGAATTCAAGTGGGCAGCGTTGCCAGTCAGGTGAATTGCTTGCAGAATGGCGGTCTTCTGAGCAGGTGGAAAACGGAACCCCATCAACTTCACCACCTTATTGGGACACCGATGATGACGATGATGGAGGTATGTGCTGGCTCACCATATAACTTATTGTACTTGTATTTTCGTTCTGGTTCTCCTTTGTTTTTTGGTTTTAGTGTGTGTATTATTTTTGCCAGTGAGCACAACAAGGCTCTTGAAAATTCAATGTTTCTCGGAGTTATGGAAGCTAGAGTGTAAAAGCTATTGGAAGTATTAAGGGAAAAATGAATTCTACTCTCCCACATCTGGTAGTCGAACTCTACTGCACTGGACTTATTGCAAAAAGTAGCTTGACTCCAAGATGTTAGAAGATTAGCCCCAATGTTCTAGCTATATTCTCAGTACAAGATAAAACGAATTTTGTGAAGAATCTCTCTTATCCATACATTAATCATGAAATCCCTTCTCTCTCACTCTCCGTGTCATGAATGATTCAGAGAGAGGCACATTCACTATCTGAAATGATTTTTTTTTACTTACTGCTGGATTTTGAGTTTTTCATTTAGCAATCAATTGCCCACACACTGTGGAAAGAAGTGCAACAATGAAGTTTCTTTTGTTAATATGTGATCGCAAATGGATATGGTAGTAGTGCATCAAGGATCAGATTGGTTTGTTCTATCTTTGTAATCAGTTGTATATGTGAAATTAACAATTCAGTATAAATGCCTGCAAGAAAACTTGATTTAATAGATGTTAGCTAACCAACATTAGTTTCCATTTCTATAGGAGAGCACACTTGGCTCTTAGTTTTTGTGATAAATTCTTTAGTTTCTTATCCCTCTTTACAAGCTGTTATGTGGGCAACTCTTTGCTAACTGATTTTGTCCTGTTATAGGGCCAAAACCTTCGGAGTTATTTGGAAGATTCACATGGAAGATAGAGAATTTTTCACAGATTAATAAAAGAGAACTTAAAAGTGATCCATTTAAAGTTGGCGGCTACAAATGGTACAGAGCTTTTGCATATTGTTCTTTCATGTCCCCTCACTCCCAGCCCCATTTTTTTGTTTCTCTCACAATTTTGTCTCTGTAATTTTTTTTTATCTTATACATTACATGCACGTTCATGTCATGCAGAAGAATTTATCAACAATGTATGTATTTTTTTAGTTTGACTTTATACCCATATTGTACTGGTATAAATGTATTTTTCTAAGTCTCCTGCCTGCCATACACTCACCCACCGTGAGTGAAAAAATATTTGCATCTCCAAGATCATTTTGGAAGCTAGAGCTTTCTTAAATTGTGCCTTTCAAGAACCAAAAACATTTCACTTTACTCTGGATGGGAATATGAAACCATTATATATGATTTGAGGGATCACACACTGGTCCCATTCTTTATTTATCTCTCTTCACTTAGAATAGGGTCCCATAAAGGAGGAAATGATTGAGACCCCCCCCCAATTCAATGCAATGTACTTTATTAAGATCGACTTTATTACGACAAGAAACTTTTTTCTATACACAAACATTCACCTGTTATATGCAGCTAATATTTAATTTGTTATATAACTCCTCATGCATAATTTTTTTTTAACCTGTGCTTATTATAGAGAGTGATTCACATGAGATGATTTATGTGCTCTACTGCACAGTACCAAGTAGTCATTTGGTAAAAAACTTATTATCCAAAGATAAAAGCTATATTTTTCACACACACTTCTGTGTTAAGCTTTGCAATAAAGCAAATGAAAGGAGTTTATTGGTTTTCCACATGTTTGGTGTAGCCAATTGGTGATATCTCAAATCTTGCTGACGGGTGTTCCTCTTCTTCTCATAAAGAACAAGTAAAATAAATCATCAGGCAGTTTAATAAAAAACTAGTAAAAAGTATCATGTTGCCTGATTTATAATCCACCTTTTCATTTTAAAGAGGCCAACTTTCACATTATGGAGCACGAATTTTGATGATTATGTGTATCCCAAGTTTTGTTGCATTGATACTACTGTCCTGCAGAAAGTCAGTGTAACTTTCAATGTTATTACTGATTTAATTCTTTTGCTTCTCGTGACAGGTACATTTTAATATATCCCCAAGGTTGCGATGTCTGCAATCATCTTTCATTATTTCTCTGTGTTGCCAACCATGACAAACTTCTTCCAGGTTTGGCGCTACTGACTTGAAATTGCAGTTATAGGCATTGCTTCTTCTTCTTTCTTTTGGTAGTTGTAATTAAGTTACTTTATTTATTTGTGAACCAGGTTGGAGTCATTTTGCACAATTTACTATTGCTGTGGTGAATAAAGATACAAAAAAATCTAAATATTCTGGTTAGTTGATTAAATATTGGCTGAAGTCAGTATTGGAATTGTTGATTTACTTTTAACTAAAAGAAAAATTTGCAGATACATTACATCGGTTTTGGAAGAAAGAACATGACTGGGGATGGAAGAAATTTATGGAATTATCAAAAGTGTCAGATGGGTTTTTAGATGCAGCTGACACTCTTATTATAAAGGCTCAAGTGCAAGTCATCAGGTTTCTGATAAGTTACTGGTTATATATATTTGATGTCTATTAGTGATCGTGCTGCACATTGCACCGTCACACTGTTTAATGTTATTCTAATAACCTTATGGTCCACTATTAGTAAAGTATTTTGTGATGGCAGTATAATTGTCTTGCATGATTTTCTTGCTTGTACATGCCAAGTTTAATAATTTTGAGAAGTTGCATCAGAATCTAAACTTAGATGTTTTAAGAGTATTTATGGCTCATTTATATAAATTTATCATCAAATAAGTTGTCTGGATAATGAAGTTATTCTTGTTGAATCTCTTAGTTTTTAGTTCTCTGTTTGTTATATATTATGTTAACTGAGTTGTAATCCCGCCCCAAAATATATATTGTTATCACTGGATCCCAAAAATATTATTTTACATGAGCTGGAAAGTGGACAGTTAATTATCTGGCATTTCAATTTGTCTGTCTATGTGTCTACATATAGGTATGGTAATCCGATATAATATTCGTTAGTGTTTCAATTTTAAAGTGAGTTGTGCATACCATGTTTCCTATAATGAATTATAAGACGTTTTTGTTAATCTTGGCTCCATGGGCATGTAAATGAGATATTTCCGTGTTGAAATCAGGTAAATTGTAAAAAGTTGTCAACATAATTTTTGTGTGAAAGTAGTGAGTTTCACCGAATGCAAAAAAGAACCCATTTTATGTTATTATTGTTGTTGCAATAATGTCGTGAGGCTCACAATGAGTTTGTGGTGGAGGGGGACTCTGTAAATGAACTTTGATAATGGAGACTGTATTTACCAATTTTAAGTTCTGGCATTAAGAGCAATGTCTTAAGTGCATGCTGTATTGTTCATCTGTTGATTGTGTGGAACTGTTGTAATAGTTTTTCTGCAAGAGAATGCTCTAGGTGTTTCTCATTGTTAATCACTCATTATGAGACTTCTTTTTATGTGTAGGGAGAAAGCAGATCGGCCTTTTCGTTGCCTTGACTGCCATTATAGGAGAGAACTTGTTAGAGTATATCTGACAAATGTAGAGCAGATTTGTCGGCGTTTTGTGGAAGAGAGACGAGGCAAACTTGGGAAGTTAATAGAGGACAAAAATAGGTGGTCAAGGTATTGTATCTCAATCTTTGAAAATGATTGTTATTTGACGCACTGGAATAGAATGGTCGTCAGTAGTTCTAACTTCTCAACATGCTGCATTATGAAAAGTGTGGTGTTTTGGTAGTCCTACAAGCCTGCATAATATTACTGATTTATTGCCTTCATAAACAGTTTTCTTTTTTTGTGACATCCTTTTTGGTGGCAATTATAGCTTATGTTACCTGTATTTCTGGTCAGTATAGTTTTGTGATGATAACATTTGCAACTGTTGCAGCTTTTGTGCTTTTTGGCTGGGAATGGATCAAAATGCCCGGCGCCGCATGTCTAGGGAGAAAACAGATGTAATTCTGAAAGTAGTTGTAAAGCATTTCTTTATAGAGAAGGAAGTCACATCTACACTGGTAATGGATTCCTTGTATAGCGGGTTGAAGGCTCTTGAAGGTCAAACTAACAGCAAGAAAGGGAGGGCAAAATTAGTGGATGCTGAAGAAATGCCAACTCCAATTGTTCGTGTTGAAAAGGATATGTTTGTGTTGGTGGATGATGTGCTGCTACTACTTGAGAGGGCTGCCATGGAACCATTGCCTCCAAAAGATGAGAAGGGCCCGCAAAATCGTACAAAGGTGTGTTTGGTTGTTGGATTCCAATTTTTAATGTTTGAGTCTTTTCTGAAGCTATGGATACAGGCAGTCAATATGAAAAATTACTGTGGGAATTTTAAGCAGTTGAATCATTTTAGTAGTTTGTTTTAAATGATTGATGGTTTGTATTGTTATTACTCTTAAGGTCTCTTTTTGGAGCACTTGAATATTTGAATGGTGGATGTTGCTATTTCACAGATTATTTCGTGTGTTTGTTATCTTAGAGAGACTTTATTGGTGGCATTGGGTGTAACTTATTGTTTCAACCACAAGTTAGAAAATCATATGTAACTGCTATTTTTCTTATGCTCCAGCAGACAATTTTCTGCCATTTAGCTTGCATCTCTCTAGAAACAGTTTGTTTGTTGGAATAGTTCATGTACATAATAAGAATAGAACATTTAGGTATGCAATGGCTGCTACATATGATTGTTTCAGAGTGTTGGTGGCAGCATTAGGGTGGGGACAATGATAGAAGTGCCTGAATGTTGATGGTGATGGGAATGACAATGATAGCATATAATTATAGATTTCATTATGTACACTGGATTATATATTGAAGAGCATGAAAATGTTGGCTGTTTTTCCTTGATGGTTTTCAGTATCCTGGTTATTCTGCATGCTTCATGACTGTGACTAACTAAGCTTCTGATGTCTTGAAACCTTTTGCATTTATACACAGGATGGAAGTTCTGGAGAGGACTTCAACATGGATTCGATTGAGCGTGATGAAAGGCGTCTAACAGAATTGGGTCGTAGGACAGTGGAAATATTTGTCCTCGCTCATATTTTTAAGTAATATACTATTTCATCTTTTGTTTTGCTGCAAAAACGTCTGTTAGTTTCTTCATGCTGCTAGGACTTCCATCTCAGACTTCACTGGAGCCATATTTCAGCTACATGCACGTTTCTTTCACCTAAATCATTTTTTTGGAGTCTTCCACTGATTTTGGAAGACCTTTTTTTTTCCTATCAGGATCACCTTTTGGAATTGATCGAACGGAAGTCCAAGCATTTTTGCTAACATCTTGATATTTTTGTTGTCATTCTACTTTTACTTGGAGCCCATTCTTCCATTATGCTATTTTATCATCTGCTCAAAACTGAAGCAGTAAATACATTGCAAATATTAATGAATGATGATATTAAATACCATTTGGTAAACACTAATAACAATAACTTGGCATAACAAGCACTGCTCTTCTTGGCATTGCAATTTTCCGAGTCTTTGTGGCATGGCAAGTATTCCTCATTGTTATCTATGCATGCCCTGACTTTTGTTTGCTTCACTTGTAGCCATAAAATTGAAGTTTCCTACCAGGAAGCTGTTGCACTGAAGAGGCAAGAAGAGCTAATTCGTGAAGAAGAGGCAGCGTGGCTTGCAGAAAGTGAGCAGAAGGCTAAACGTGGGGCAACTGAAAAGGAAAAGAAATCAAAGAAAAAACAGGTGTCTTATCTTCCTTTCCCAATAAGAATTGACTAAAACATAGTCTGAACTCCCCTATGGAATTCAGGTGTTGTCAGATTACAGAAGGAAATTAGTGTCACCATGCGATTAGGATTCTGAAACTTTGATTTCAAAAATTCACTTGTTGAAAGCCCTTTGGAATTCCTTCCAGTGTTGCATTTTTTTTTTTTTTGAGGACCATAATCACTCTGTGCAAAGTTATCAAAGAAATGCATGATGTATGGATTAATTTTCTTTTTTGGGAAAAAAAAGTCTCAAAGTCCTAGAACCCCCCAATCAAGAAAACCCCAAGGTTTAATTTCTTATAAATACAGGCTAAACAAAAACGGAACAATCGCAAAGGGAAGGATAAAGGGAGAGAGGATAGGTCTGGTGTGGCTGTTGTAGACAAGTACCAAGAGTCAAATCTTGGTATTGAGAATAAGGAGTTTGCTGTCGAGGAGGCGCAGCCTGTGATGGAAAAGCCTAAGGTTCTGGAAGATGTCTCTGATGAGTCTGATTCAATGGATGGTGTTGCTGAAGTGCTCCAGCATGATTCAGAAGACAGAGATGCAAGCCCGGTCAATTGGGATACTGACACCTCAGAAGTTCATCGTCCCACCGAAGTCAGTAGCAGTGGAGTTAGTGGCTTGTCATCTGTGCCAAACGGGACAAGTGATAAAAGGAGCACATATGCAATGGATGATAGTTCCTCAACATGCTCTACTGATTCAGTCCCTTCAATAGTAATGAATGGCCCATACAAGGGAAACTCGTACTTGAACCATCAATTTGAAAAATTGCCTAGCAGGTAAGTGGTAAACATGTGGCCGAGGTGTTTTTTCTACAGTAGGACTTGATTATGTGGCATTCATTTTGCATTTCATATCTGCAGAGTGAAGAATCAGCGAGGAAAGATGGCACACGATGCGAGTTGGACAGCTGAAACGGATAATCAGCCTTCTGAGCCTGCATCAGATACTGGTGATCATGGTGATGTTACAAGAAGTAGCAAGGCTGCTGATTGCGAGCTTGAGGCTGTTGTTCATGATTTGCAGGATAGGATGGTGAAGCTTGAGCAACATGTAATTAAGACAGGAAAGGTGAAGTTGCTAATCTCTTGCCTGGATCTCAAATTTCTACTCTTTCAATAATGTTTAAACCATCCAATAGTATAGAACTGTATAACAAGCATCGAATGTTCAAATCCAATATTGGCAGGCTGCTTATTGCTTATAGCTTTCTCCTTTTTGACGCTTAATAGAATGGTTGGCTACATGTTTTTGTTGTGTCGGTTTCTTGGGTTTGAAGGGTCTTCTCTGTTGTCTTGTTTAGCATATGGTTCCTACAGCACATGTTTTTAGATTTTTTTCCCATCCATTTTCATCTTATTATTTTGCTTCTATTGTGTTTGTTTAATCCTGGTTTGTCTCATCCTCATTTGGGGAAGAGGAATTTTTCTTCTACTAGTTGCATAGAATATTTTAGGAACTAATCAGTGCAAAGGAGTGTTTTGCTGTCTTTGCTATTAAACTGTTCTTTTCTTCCTTTACCCTTCTCACTTTTTATTCAAACAAGTTCAATGGCAACTCTTTAAGGTTTGGCCACCATGCGATTTTATGCTGCCTGCTCTTCTAAATTCTAGTTGAATCTCTTAAATTTTCTGGCTTTCTGTTTCTGAATGCTGCTTTATTTCTGTGAATACTTGTAATCTGTTTTGCTTATATATGTCTTGATGGACATTTCTTTTCTATGAAATAGGAAGATGTAGTTGTTTCTATGAAAAAGCAGACTAGTCACAAAGACCAGGCTGAGGTAGAAAGACCTAAAGAAAAGACAGCAGCTGTACCATCTTCTCCCAGAAGCCCTCCGACAAGCCCCCCTAAAAATGTCCCATCCACTGCTCAAATGAAGTCAGAAAGCAAGAGTTCAGCTGCCATGGATCACAGTCAAGTTAAGAAAGCATCTTCAAATGGCTCACAGCAGGCTGATAAAGCTGCATCTTCAGCTACCTCCCCCCAAAATGTTGCTATTCCCAAACCTGAGACCCAGAATGTGACAACTGCAAAACAGTCCGACAATCCAACTCAACAACAAGTGCCTGCCATGTCAAGGCCCTCCAGTGCTCCTCTGGTGCCTTGTCCCAGGCCAACTGCTCCTCCTGTTTCACTGGTCCAGTCAACTCCTTTACTTGCTCGTTCTGCGAGTGCAGCTGGCCGGCTGGGTCCTGACCCTTCACCAGCTACTCATAGTTATGGTCCACAGTCCTATCGAAATGCCATAATTGGTAATGCTATTGGTTCCAGCTCATCTGGTTTCACTCATACCAACTCTCCAAGTGCAGGAGTGAACCTATCACCAGTGCATGTGCAGCCATCGAATTTGGTATCTGCACCAATGTTCTTACCACCATTGAACTCTGATAGGGTAGACCCAAAATCTCTCCAATCTGGCTTTCTTTTCAGTACGGTAACTCGGGATGTCTTCCAAAATGGATGCCATTGGATGGAGAGCTCTCAAAGGGATGCTAGTAGAATAATGAGTGGTGACCCTTCTTCTCTGATAAATGGCATACAAAACATTGGCCTGTACAATCATGTACGCAGTGGATCACAGGAGCACTACAATGAGTTCCCAGCCTGTACATCTGGGCGTCAGACCCAAAGTGGGCTGACAGATGAATTCCCACATCTCGATATCATCAATGATTTGCTTGATGAGGAACATTCTGTGGGGAAGGCAGTCGAGGCAAGAAGAGTCTTCCATAGCAATGGACCACACATATTGAATCGGCAGTTCTCTTTTCCAAATGACTTGGGTGTATCAGGTGATTTGGGTTCCTCAACCAATAGCCCTTGCAGGATTGAGCGCACCAGGAGTTACCATGGTGGTGGATTTCAGCGAAGCTATAGTTCTTCTGGAACTCATTTTGACACGCCAAGGGAATATATTCCACAAGCTAGCCCGCTGCCGTACACAAATGGGCATATTGATGGGTTGGTTTCAAACCAGTGGCAGATGGCTGGTTCTGATTTTTCCTTGATGGGCATGAGAAATGCAGATGGTGATAGTTCCCCGTATTTTAATCCAGAGTATTCAAATATGACATGCGGGGTCAATGGCTATACAGTATTTCGACCTTCAAATGGACATTGAAGGAATCTCAGGGGGAGCTTGCCTGCAAGTAGGTGGGTGATTGCCCGTTGTAATAATGTATTGGGTCTCAGAATTTGAGTGAGGTTGTAATCTTTTCATAAGAAAACATTTTGTAAAGAGTGTTTCTGCATTCTCTGCCTCCAGCTTTTTAGTTATAACGAGGTTTTGATGTGTTTTCTGGGTTTGATTAATATTTGAATGAGCATCTGATGGAATATATAACCCATAGTTACTGACTAAAATTCGAACCACATCGATTATCCCATGAGAAACCACAACAGTGGATCAAAACTCATCTAAACTACAATCTTGAATTAAGTCCTTTCGGATGATTTAGATCTGAGCTTGGGTTCCTAAGACTGGGTGCACCCGTTGAAAGTTTTTATCGTTATGCAGAGATTGATTTCATCTGGGTTTGAAGCCATTACCAGTTACTTGGGAGCAGACTTTTTTTCTCCTGCAACCGTGAGTGTGGAGTCTCTCCATAGAATGAAAGGGCCAGACAAAACGGCTAACCATGTTTTATAATGGTTGTGATGAATGAGAATGAAGGGCACAACAAGGATGAAACGTGTTACCTTTGTAGAGATTACATAATTTACTGGGATAATAAAGAAAAGGCCTCTAATAAAATACGATGTTTAACTTGAAACATTTCTTATTTCAAGCCTCGTATGCCAACATTGACAGAATCAAGCACATTGTGATTGAGCATTCAAGGTCAGAGCAACTGCAGTTCCAGGAAATTTCCTTTCAGGAACCCTCTCCTCAGGTCAAAACTCAACACGATAAATTTGACGGGAAAAATCTCATCACGGCAAAAGAAAACAAATGTTTATGCATGCAACAGGTGGGAAAACGAAAAAAACTAGGTATTCAAGTTCAAGAAAATTTCCTTTTCTCGTTTAGACCTGTTCAATTTCTTAGTTTTTTTCTCATGTAGTTAAAAACCTAGCAGTCAACAGTCGTAATCTTTCAACAAAAACAATGTTGCCTAACCCGTCAACCTTTTTCAGTATAAATACTCCTCACCACTCCAAGAATTTCTTCATACTTGTTTTGAGATTGTCATCCGGAAATCATGAGGATCCTAAACCTTATTTTGGCGGTACTTCTGCTGCTTTCTTTACATGCTCAACTATACAAAGCTAGCAGGATATTACCCGAAGAGCTGAATGAAGAGCTGAATGAAGAGCTTTCATTGCAGTCTCTTCAGAGGGGTACTGTCCCCCCTTCTGAGGGTTCAGGATGCACCAACATTCCTGGCAGGGACGGACCAAGCTGCCCATAAGTCAATGAAATGCACTACGCCGGCAAAGGTTTGCCTAGTGATGCTGCTTTCCCAAGTCTTACTGTTAGGTTTCGTGTGGCTGGTATTCAAAGCTGAAGATATCCTACATATTTGATTTTGATTCCCTGGATTCAGAACCTGAAGCTCAGGGTTTCTTTGCTAGACCAAATAACAGGTCCTGAAACACTCGAATCATTATGGCTTCTTCCATTCTTTCATTTTTTTGGAGCTGTATATGCATTTTGTATAAATACACACATATTTTTAATTTTTTTGTAAAGAGAGAATTGTGAATGTTTGAACAATAAATTTCTCTGGGAAATCCTATTTGAAACTCTATCATGTTTTTCTCTTCCATAAATGGGTTGACTTTCTGTCATTGATACTATGCATAGCCCTTGTCAATCAGCACCGTCTTATCCTAATACCGGCGAGTTTCTATCATGGACTTGTATCGTTAATGGTTTAGACTTTAGAGGCCAACCAACTATCCTTCCCGGCCTGAAACATGAAATCAACTCGCCGGAACATATCAAATCTCCCCGTGAATCATGTTACTCGGTCACTGTTTCACGCAAGCAATAAAAGAGAGGAAAGATGGACTTCACAATCATACGATGAGTCCATTTACAGAGGTTTTCTGCCATTTCCAATGACTAGCTAACATGTGTTGTGGATCATGCCATGGTGCTTCTTTGAGTTCCTCTAGTGGACACTGACTCAAAAAGATAGCTATGGATTAGCTAATAATCACGTTTTGAAACTGAGGTTTGAAATTGGAAGAGAGGGAGAGAAATTAAATTGTAGCTTGGTAATTCATTTGATCTTTGATGACAATCAAATTGTTCCCCCCCCCAAAATGTCATTCATCTATAATCAAACTTTTCAACATCACCTGCTACAATAAATTAGGAATAAAAGTAGAGAGGATAATTTAGAAATGTAAAAAAGAAAACATAAAATCATTAAAAAAAGAGAGAAAAACACACACGGATTAGATCATAATTTAGTCTTTAATTTTAAAAGAAGAGTGCCGTATGTTGATTTTAGCTAAACCACCTGGTGGGTAAAGCTCCATTATATTGAACACAAGTGAGGGAAGGCGACGACCACCGTGAGAACATGAACTCGTGCAAGCAATGTATTTTTCAAATCTAAGGGCTTTTGTAATGAAACCCGGATATACTTTGTGTTTTATAAATTATTAAAAAAATATTTTACCTGAAATTTTAAATAGTTAATTGAGTTTATATAATTTATATTATTCTTTAATATTATTCTTTAAGTGAAAACTTTTTGGATTTAAAACTCGTACAAAACTACATTATCTAATGCATAATTTTTATCAAATAGAATGACAATGAAAAGATTCGAAATCATAATTTCTTGATCAACAAGGCTCTGATTTCATATCAAGAAACTATTTTATTCAAAATTTTAAATTTTTAAATAAAGTTATAAATTTTATTTATATTATTCTCTAACATAAAAATTAATAATTATCATCATCATCAAATACATAATCCTCAAGACCCAAAACAATAACAAGTAACTAAGGCAATGATCTGTTATCACTGGATGCCTTTATTTTTAAATAATCCTCAAGACACTTGTTTTCAATGATATATAATTATTTTTCAACGACAAGGCAAGCACTCTCTCCTTCACAGCCATCTCCGTAAAAAAAAAACTATCTTTTTCTTCAACCTTAGCTATGTAAATACACGCAATATAATTTTTCAGCATTCTTTCCCTTCATCATCAGATACCATATCCGATATCTTGACATTAAAGGGTTTATTTCCCTATATTTTAAGTTTAAATTCTATAATAACTAATATATGAACGATTTACATGTTCGTAGAATTAGGTATTCAAGTAAAACGTTGAACTTTGAACAGCCGTATGTTTTTGACTAGCTCAATAAGGTAAACCAAGCCGGTGCCTATTAATTTCAAATATTAGAATAATTGAAGTTGTGTAATCCGGGGCTGGAGCCGCTTTACCGACCAGCATCCATACAGGATAGCTATCATTTTGTTTACGCTGACCCCTCAGAGCCAGCAGAGAAAAATATCCCTGGTCGTAGCACCCCACTTTGCCCCCCGTCAGGTAACTTCAGATTTGTTCAAGAACAGCGAGGGCCGGAGACAGGGCTAAGTGAGGGCTCGGCCAGCAAAACAAGAAGAAGTTATCCTAGCCGTCAAATATTATCATTAGTTAGATGTCATTTTATGTTCTCTATAATTCTGGGAATGTATAATCTGACTTTATTGGTGTTCATTCAAGAATAACATGATAATAAAAAATTTGTAATTTGTATAATAAATTTTAAGTTTTAATTACGATATATATTGTTGTAAAAATTTAAAATGATTAGAATTTTACTCATATATTTAAACTCACGAAATATATTTTTCGAGAATGAAATTTTCTTGCATCGTAAAATAAATTCAGTTGAATATTAGATGATAATGTTACAAGATGTGTGCGTGAAGAGTGTATATTAATAAATCCAACAACATGAAATCGTCCTCGTTATATATATAATTTCATCTGGGATTTTTATTACAAATATCTGTGTTGAATATTATGGAAAAAATAATAGAAAAGGAGAGCTTAGCATATGAAAAGAACAAAAAAATAGGATTAATAATCTAGCTAGTACACACACAATGTCCCAGCCGCACATTCTGGTTGCTTAGGGCATGAGTAGTTAACCCTTTGCACTCTTATCAAGATCATGGACTAATTAGAGGCCTTGGAATGATCAACAACGGAGCTAGGAAAGGTAGGTTGATGATTGGAAGGGCCAGCGAAGTTCATTTCATTCAACGTGCAGTGGCCACTTCCGCCTGGGTTGTGCGAGCAAGGGGAGCCTGCAGACGGTGGCACCGGGCCCCGTTGCAGGGATTCAAGATGTGGAAAATGTTTTTTCAGCCAATGCTCTCCATGCACGGGCCTCGTGGCTGCACCCCATTGTATTGTGCCTAATGCGAACGAAATGGTGAACAATACCGTGAAAAAACTTGTGACACGACTTTTTTTGTTAAAACCCATTTTGTTTTTTCTTTATGAAGGAACTCGAGGACTCTGTTGCAGTAATCTGGCTATGAGTATGAGTAGAGAATTGATATTCTCTTACATATATATATATATATATATATATATAGTGGGAGGGAGAGAGAGAGAGAGAGACGTGACATATCTATGTCTTGCGTACGAGGTAGACCGGACTTTCGCCTGCACCATCAACTGGATAATTAAGATGGGCGGAAAATGCATGGATTTTTGACCACGGGTTGAAGTTTGAAGTGCATAAAATGGTCTAAATTCTAAAATCTAAATCACACGGAGCCTTGAACGGCGCAGTTTTTCCAATCCATGAAAGCAGTTTAAAAATGTGTGAGAAAAGTAATTGTCAGTTTCCATAAGATTTCATAGCGCGACTAGACCTGTAAACCAACTAGTCGATTAAGAAATTGTAGTCTGATTAGACTTGTAAACTAACAAAGCCATGAAGATGCCGATAGAAATCATCATGATTTGTGATTTTTCTACTTGTAATCAGTCTTGATAAAGATCATTACACTACCCATAAAATATAAATAGTTTGGTTTATTATTTTAATGGATATAGGATACGATGGTATCTTCAAAACAGGTATTATGATAATAAAAATTAAAATTTATCTGCAGTTCTCAAGTTTAAATCAAAATATATTTATTTTAATAAAATTTGAAATAGTCAGAGTTTTATTAGTTTAACTAAAACCTATAAAAAATATCTTAAAAAATATATCGTCTTCATCAACAACAATTGGTAAGTGATTTTATCCATCAACATTATAAATGATGGCAAATTTATGTTTTTCAATCTGGTCCCAATAAATTAAATTATCTTAGGTGGAAAATGAAGCAACAATCCTTGTTGAAAGTCATGATCTTCGAGGCTTAATTTCTTTATCGAGAAATTGTAATATTAATGTGATTATAAATATTGAGAATGCTATGCCCTCTATCGTTAAGAGAAAACCGCTGTAATAAGTAGTAATAAATATTGTTTATTCTGCTCAGGAGAAGAGGGTGTTGCTTGGGTCCGGGTCCGGGTCCGGGTCAGCTTGCACCATGTGCATGTGGCCCGTGCTAAACGGTGATTGACTTTCATTAGGAACTCAAAAATGGTCAAAAGACGCCTCAAAACCTCGGACTAAATACGG
The DNA here is from genome assembly GCA_015731905.1 of Salix dunnii. NCBI lineage: Eukaryota > Viridiplantae > Streptophyta > Magnoliopsida > Malpighiales > Salicaceae > Salix > Salix dunnii. The sequence goes on along the minus strand of CM027668.1, from coordinate 2,824,966 downwards.
AGCCAACTTGGGAAGCCGCGTCTTTAGTAATATCACATTCACTGGCTATAGAATTTTTAAAATTTATTTTTATTTAATTATATAATGATTTAAAGATATATTTATATGAAAATAAAAATTATATTTTTTAGTCAAGATTATCTATTTTTATTAACATGATTTTTTTTTTTGCAATAACATATATTTCTTTTATTGGCAGTATGATTTATTGAGTAAACACTAATGGAAATTTAAAAAGATATTTATAAAAATTTTAATGATTTGAATTAAAAATAATAATAAAATAATTTTTAATCAAGATTATATTTCCTTATTTTACTTTTTTTACTGAAAACAATTTTTTAATCATAATTATTGGTTTTTTAAATGAAAACCTATTATGAACAGAGTAACCTGTTAATGGGCCGTGCTACTAGACTGGCCAGATAAGGCCCACACTAAAATAAACGGGCCTGGTCATGGATTTTCAGTCGCATGCTCGGCCTAGACTAGCACTTATCCGGGTTGACTCCCGGACCATTAACTTTGGGCACGGGCCGTGCTATTTTGGTTCTTTGTTTTTGTTTTTTGTAGACGAAAGATGGAGTGATTGTCGGCGATTCGGTTTGAAAGAAAAGTTTATAATATATTGGCAGAAAAATTCACTAGGCCCAATCCCAGCCAGGTTATCCTGAGGCCCATTAAAATTGAAGATTTTTTTATATTAAACAAATGGATCTATTATACTATTCAAAGGCCGGGGATAATTTTTTTTTTTTTCAATTATTATTCTTGGAGCTTTCAATACTTGGCAGACAAATTATTGTATGTTCTAATTCATCAGTAATTTTGTTCGTGTTTAATCTTTCCAGCAATTATTTCATATGCAACTCAATATACGACAGAGATTTATCATGAATACAAGGATCAAAGAAAGGATGATGATCTGAAATGCATAAGCTAGCTTGATATAATAATTAACAGGCTCAGGTGAAGTGGATTTTCTTTTTTCAAATCCTTAAACGATGATGATTGATATTAGCACATGGGCGCTTCAATTTAAGCCAACTTTTCGATTATCTTTACAGCGACAAAGAAAGGCGAAGGAAACAGAATACAGATCTGCAGCAACCAAACATGCAATCAGTGAAAAAAACATCAAGACCAGGGAGCCCCAAAACAAGACTTATCTCCTAGTTGTGCGAATTAAAGAACGAATCTGACTCTAAATCCAAACCTTCACAAATAATTCTTAACTACAGAAGGAGCTCCATATATACTGGAACCAGAAAAACAAAAAAGTAGCGGAACTTCACATAGAGAGAGAGAGAGAGAGAGAGAGATTAGAATCGCATTGTATAACTTTATTGATGATATAGTAGGACTTAATTATTAGTAAGTTCTGTGGAAGTAAATGGACGTACGGGAATTAATATCTAGTAACCAATACATGCATGGAGATTAAGCCTCCTTATTTCCTTTAGAAGCATCAGTATTTTTGCATCCTAACCGATTCGAGGGACTTGAAAAACAATGCCCCTTTCATCAACCCAAACCCAAACCCTATCGCAACGAAAGTCCAGGATGACTGATGATCCTTTTGGCACAATTTGTGCATCCACAAGTGGGTTTTCTTTCTCAATCTTCGCTGCAGCGACCTTCCCCTTTGCTCCAAGAAGCTCTGGCCATGAACTCTTACCTGCATGTACACGAATTCACCGTTTCACAACCAAACACATATCATATTAAGCTGCACTATATTTTCATCACAAGAAATGTTCATCACGTACCTTGGCATGTAGTATCAGATGACATTTTTCCTCTCTCTTTACACTTTTTTGTATTGCTTCCTTGTATTCGATCGAGATATAATTTTCTTGAAATCGAGATGGTTATTTATAGTGTGGCATGCGGTAGCTATTGGCTGTTCATTGTTGACTGTAGCATGTGTTTGCGTATAAACATGCCTGTATATCTAGTTTGGCTTTCACGCAACCTTGATTTGTTTGAAAATCTTCTTATTTGACCAGTGTAAATTCTAGAAAGATTTATTGGCTGCATCTTAGATCATACTCGCATTCACATATGCCTACTTGTACTCTATTACCAAACCCTACGCTGAATATTTTCGATGAAAAACTAATATCAGAGCTCATCTTTAATAAACTTTACCCTCATCCACACGATCAAAACCACATGACTGAAATATTCAAGATCATGCCAGCTGGGTATGCCATTTTAGTTTCTTCAAATTCTTACCGAAGTTATCGCCCCAAATTAGAATATAATGATGTTTGGATTCTTGACATGTACAAACTGCTTGATATCATTGTGAAAGCATATTTATCGCCTGTCTGAAGATGAATTAGAGCGTACTTGGAATAATTCCAACATGTTCTCAAAGCTTTTCGTCTAGGAAACTCAAAGCTTTTTGTCGAAGTTTCTCTCGAGGGATTAAAGGATAATTCCAACATGTTCTGTAGCTAGTTTTTTTATTTTGAAAAGATATTATGAAACATGAACTATAGGAAATAAACATAATTTCAATAGAAATAATTAGTTCTTTACAAGGGATCGAATTTAGCTTGAACTAGCTGATCAAACGAGTAGATAATTACATGTTTTTGCCAATGGCTTGTGAAGATATTTTGGACAAAAGTTTGAACTTTTTCATGTTAATATTTGACCAGAGAAATTGTTGGGTTATATGGTTTTATAATTATGCAATCGCTTTTCAGATTTTAGACAATAAAAAATCTACAATATCAATTATATCACTGACATTGTTTTTCGCCCAGAATTCTTCACATAAGGTTTTGGAGATAGATGGAGCACAGAATCTTTCAAACATAAATATTAGCATGAGGGGAGTGTTCTCGTCAAACACTCCATAAGAAGACTTTTTAAAACAATTAAAGGGCGGGCAACTAGCCATGCGTTCATACGAAAACGTGCATGCATGCATCCTTTTTATCCTTATTTCTGCCACAGCAATCAACTTTCGAGCTTCATTATTAGTTTATCGGCTGGCTGCTAGAATGAAAGTCAAGGATTACCAACCAGTAAAGGCCACCAATTATGAATGCTACGCTATAAATATGCCCACCTCAATTTCAACAAAACAGAATCAGAACAGGGAAATATATACTGAAGGGAGAAGAGGAAAGCAAAATGGCATCTATATGTAAAGGTAATGGATATTCTTTTGCGCTGAAATCAAGCAGTGATTGAAAATATAAATCATGTTCATGCTTTGCTGTGATTAACTTGTGTGCATGCAGGTAAGAGTTCATGGCCAGAGCTGGTTGGAGCAGACGGGAAGAGCGCTGCCGCAACGATCGAGAGAGAAAACCCTCTTGTTAAAGCTATAATTGTGCCAGAAGGCTCAGGAGTCATCGAGAATTTTCGGTGCGATAGGGTTTGGGTTTGGGTTGATAAAGATGGCATTGTTTATTTAGTCCCTGTAATTGGTTAAATACAACCAAAAACAAAACATGAAATAAGGATCGAGGAAGGATCCAATCTCCATGAGTGTATTTCAGTCTTGATGAAAGCTAGCTGTATTTCTATATTTATTTCCATACAACTTAATTATAAATTAATATACACTGCTCTTAATAAAGTTATATGTGATTAATTCTAATTTTCCTTCTCTTCTCCTCACATATGAAATTTGCACGCTCAAGTTAAGTGTCGAATATTAATCTTGTTTGTGGGCTGTGATAAATGAAGAAGATTCTCTCTGACTCCTTCCTTCATCTCCATCATATCTCTCGAGACAAATCAATTCATTATTTCTTGCCAATATCTTTCACCATTAACTTCACAAGGTTATTAATATGATTGTCATTATTGTTTCGATTGATGTTTTATTTTTTTATTAATATAGAACATTTCGATTTTGAAGCGTTTCGAAGTGTAGATTTAGAGTTGTATTATTCATATATAATTATTTAATTATATATATGAAAAAACTTAAAAAGAAAAAAATTAAATATAATTTTTATTTTTTATAAATCAAAGTTAACAATAATTTTATTTTTTTATAGTATTTTTTTTTCATTTTTAATCAAAGTTTACTTTGTTGATGATAATAAATAACTTGAAATTTATCTTACAAGTCTCAAATTCAAAATAATACATACTCATTTTATAAAAACACGAGAAAATCAGAATTTTTTCCGAGGCGAAAGAATATATAAAGAGAATGGGTTTTGATTGTGATATCCCTGTAGACTTTTTTTTCCTTCCGTAGCCATTATCTTGCTGGCTTGTACCTGTAAATAATCCAGTTTTTTATTTTTTCGAAAAAGAATCTACATTAAATGTTTCTACTGCAAAAAACACATACAAAAAACTTACGAGATAGGGTTGTGGTTATTGAAATCTATACTGACGCTTTAATATTCGAATTAAAAATAATGGTCACAGGAAGCAAATTTTAATTGTGCTCCCTATTTCATATGCTGGGAGGAAAATTCTTCAAGTCTACGTCACGAGACTGGTCACTTGTAGAGATCTTACGTGGTTTCTGTAAGGGCATTAACTCACTAATTCCAAAATTCATTACCCTGTTAATTTGGAAAGTCTATCCATATCTAGCATGAATGGTTTGCTGGTAATCTTCATGCCCTTTTTTGATGGATATATATATTCCAGGTTTGCTCAGTCAAGTCAACCCAAAAGACAAGATTGATAATTATATTTGAAAAGGTAGTGGCATTCTTTAATCCAAAACTTAGCAAATGGGTGCTTCAATTTAAGCCAAGATTGGTTTTTTTTTAAAGCAAGATTATCATTATAGCGCCAAAGATCAGAGACGAAGGAAACAGAGTACAGATCTTCATTCAGAAACCAAACATACAATAATCAATTGAAAAAAACATCCCGACCAGGCCGCCCCAAAACAAGACTTATCTCCTAGCAATCTAGTTGTACGAATTAAAACACGAATCTGACTCTAAATTCAAACCTTCACATATATCATAAATAATTCTTAAGTACAGAAAGGAACTCCATATATACTCAAACCAGAAAAACAAAAGGTGAACTCCACATTGCTGGGGAGAGGGGGAGAGAGAGATCACGTTGTATAACTTTATTGATGATATAGTAGGACTGAATTATTAGTAAGTTCGGTGGAATTAAATGGACGTACGGGAATTAATATCCAGTACCCGATACATATATGCATGGAGATTAAGCCTCCTTATTTCCTTTAGAAGCATCAGTATTTTTGCATCCTAACCAATTATAGGGACTTGAAAAACATTGCCCCTTTCATCAACCCAAACCCAAACCCTATCGCAACGAAAGTCGTGGAGGACTGCCGATCCTTTTGGCACAATTCGTGCTTCCACAAGTGGGTTTTCTTTCTCGATCGTCACAGCAGCCACCTTCCCCTCTGCTCCAAGAAGCTCTGGCCATGAACTTTTACCTGCATGTACACGAATTCATTAACTGTTTCACAACCAAACACATATGATCATATTAAGCTGCAATATATATATATTTTCAGCATAAAAAATGCTCATATCACACGTACCTTGGCATGTATTATCAGATGATGACATTTTTTCCCTCTCTTTACACTTTTATGTGATGTTTCCTTGTATTAATTCGAGATATAATTTTGTTGAAATTAAGATGGTTATTTATAGTGTGGCATGTGGTGTAGCTATTAATTGGTTGTTCATTGTTGACTGTAGCATGTGTTCGCGTATGAACATGTATATCTAGTTTGGCACACGCCACCTTGATGTGTTTGAAAATCTTCTTATTTGACCAGTGTATATGCTAAAAAGATTTATTGGACGCATGTTAGATCATACTCGCATTCACATATGCCTACTTGTACTCTATAATTACCAAACCCTAATTAAGCTGAATATTCTCGATGAAAAAATTAATATCAGAGCTCATCTTTAATATACTTGACCCCCAGCCACACGATCAAAGCCACATGCCTGAAATATTCAAGATCATGTAACTGCGCACGCCATTTTAGTTTCTTCAAATTCTATCCGAAGTTGTCGGCCCAAATTAGAATGATGATGATTGGATTCTTGACATGTGCAAACTGCTTGATACCTCTGTGGATGAATTAGAGCGTACTTAGAATAATGATCAACCCCCCACTTAATGACAGATAAACGTGATGTCTAGGAAACTCAAAGCTTTTGATCTGTCGAAGTTCCTCTCGAGGGAATGGATAATTCCAACATGTTCTCTAGCTAGTTTTTTATTTTAAAAAGATATTATGAAACATGAAACTATGGGAAATAAACATAATTTCAATAGAAATTTGTTGTTTGCAAGGGATCGAATTTAGCTTGAACTAGCTCAAACGAGTAAATAATTTCATGTTTTTGCCAATGGCTTGTGAAGATATTTTAGACTTTAGACAAAAGTTAGAACTTTTTCATGTTAATATTTGACTAGAGAAATTGTTGGGTGATATAGTTTTATAATTATGCAATCGCTCTGCGTTACGAGATGTCATGATGCAATTCGGTCGCCATGATCATAACAAATTCAGGCACGTATATTTTCCATGATATCAAATATATCACTGGTATTGTTTTTTGCCAGGAATTCTTCACGTAAGGTTTTGGAGATAGATGGAGTACTAAATCTTTCAAACATAAATATTAGTATGAGGGGAGTGTTCTCGTCAAATATATACTCCAAAAGAAGACTTTCTTAAACAAATAAAGGGCGGGCAACTAGTTAGGTGTTCATACGAAAACGTGCATGCATCCTTTTTTATCCTTATAATCTCTGCCACAGCAATCAACTTTCGAGCTTGATTAATAGTTTATCGGCTGGATGCTAGAATAAAAGTCAAGGATTACCAACCAGTGGCCACCATTTATGAATGCTACGCTATAAATATGCCCACCTCAATTTCAACAAAACAAAATCAGAACAAGGAATTAAACATATATTGAAGGGAGAAGAGGAAAGCAAAATGGCATCTATATGTAAAGGTAATGGAAATTCTTTTTCGCTGAAATCAAGCAGTGATTGAAAATATCATGTTCATTCTTTGCTGTGATTAACTTGTGTGCATGCAGGTAAGAGTTCATGGCCAGAGCTGTTTGGAGCAGACGGGAAGAGCGCCGCTGCAACGATCGAGAGAGAAAACCCTCTTGTTAAAGCTATAATTGTGCCAGAAGGCTCAGGAGTCATCGAGAATTTTCGGTGCGACAGGGTTTGGGTTTGGGTTGACAAAGATGGCATTGTTTATATAGTCCCTGTAATTGGTTAATTAGAACCAAAAACAAAACATGAAATAAGGATCGAGCAAGGATCCAATCTCCATGAGTGCATTGCAGTCTTGATGAAAGCTAGCTGTATTTCTTTATTTATTTCCATGCAACTTAATTATAAAGTAATATACTCCGCCCTTAATAAAGTTATATGTGATTAGTTCTAATTTTCCCTCCCTCTCTCTCTTTTCACTCCTTCCTTCATATCTCTCGAGCCAGATCAATTAATTATTTCTTACCAATATCTATCACCATGAACGGCTACAAAAGAAAAGGTTTATTCTTTAAAAATCAATGTGGGAACTTGAGCCAAATACTTCGGCTTCAAAAGGATGGTTGCGGCACATCGTGCACGGAGACTAAAAAATGAGTTATTTATTTATTTTCTATAATAATCAATATATATTATAAACAATTATCTTTAATCAATACAAAAGTTATATTTTAAATGAGACAAGCTACATCTATTTTAATTTATTCATCTAAGAATTTCATATATTATCATAAAAACTATTATCTACGCAAGATTATTTTTTTTGTTAATTATCAGGTCTCAATTTTACAGCTTGCTATTAAAAAATAAATTATCCCTAACAAGCCAGCAACAAAATGAGTTCAGTGCTATTTTGTCTATGAGTAAAATCTTACATAAGTTTTCTTTGTTCATTGATGACAATCTAGTTATGCAGCCTCAAATGGCATGGCGTGGTAATGAAAAATTTCAGATTTACTTTGTAGGTTTTAAATTTAAATTATGACATATTTATCTTATAAGAATTTAACTGGAGTTTTATTTATTTAATCTAAATTGATTAAAAAAAATATCTAAAGAAAGAGGATGGGTTTGATTGTAATATAGAATTTTTTTTCTACCGTAGCCATCACCTTCCTGGCTAGTACCTTTAAGTAATCCAGTTTTTATTTTTTTGAAATTATTTTTTAAAGTAATTTTTGTTTAAAATAAATTAAAATGATATTTATTTTGTTTTTTAAATTATTTTTTATATCAATGTATTAAAATAATTTAAAATATCAAAAAAAATAATTTAAAATAAAAATAATTAATTTAAAATAAATACTTTGAAATGCAGTTAGAAACACCCCCGAAATCTCTATACTGACGCTTTAATATTATAATTAAAAAATAATGGTAAATTGTGACACGAAATCACAAATAAATTCATTCAAGTATTCCTGATTTCTCGGGAGTATTTTTGATATTTTAATAGCTTGCGTTTCCCATTAATGTCACGCAATACACTTGCCGTGACCAGAAATTCATGCACGTACATGGGACATGCTGGCTATTATTAGGTTTTTTATGTCAAGGATTATACCAATAATAAGATTTAAAAAAAAATCATAAAATTTGAATAAAATTTTTATTTCATAAATATTGATGTGTATATTTCTTTAAAAAATTTATCATTTTCAATTAATAATAATTAATTTTTCTGGCTTGTAATTTATTAATTCTTATTTTTAATTGTTTCTCTCAAGAGAATGAACTACATTTTGGATTTTACTCTCCTCGGATCTTTAGATATATAAAAATTCTCTAAAAACATATCATATTTCTTTTAACATTGGTGTTGTGTAAGAGATAATGTATAAAAAACCTTTCAATAACCTACTATATTTTCATTGTATTAGTATTTATGTAAGAATATTTATTTCTTATTAATGCATATATCAAATATATTATTTATCATTAATGTTTGTGTAATGGATATTTATTAATGTATTTATCATATTATTTTCCCTTATTAATATTTATATAAAGGATAAAATTACTCTATAACCCCTCGTCTCCATAAAAAGGACAAAACTTAAGGATAGATGCCTCAAATCCATCGCAGCACATGAAATTAAGACCAAATCGCTGCCGACATTATGACAAAATTGAATTTGATTCTCTTAGATAAATGATCCCTGTAGTCTCTTCAATAATCACATCAAGACATGCAAGAGATATTAAATTCGTACGTTTATGTGAGTTTGTAATATAGGTTAGGCTGCTGTTCAAGCTACGTCACACGTGGAAGTTATATATATATATATATTATCCAGTTGATCCTAATCTTTTCAAACCGTAACAAATAGCAGCCTGCTTTCCCATTGATATCATGTATGAATACAGTTGCCATGATCACAAATTCAAGCACGTATCTTAGATCATGGGGCGTACCGAGGGTCAAACATGTTGTTAATACTTTTCTCGTCCAGATTTTCACCTAAGGTTTTGGATGTGGAGAGCAAGATCTCTCAATCATATTAGGTGCAATCTCCTCTTCGGACAACAAGAAGATTTTTCAAGTGTCGGAAACTAGCTGAGTTCATACGAAAACATGCATCCTTTAGCCTTATCCCTGTCAAAACAATCAGCTGCCCAACTTAGTATTTTGGTTGGCGGCTTGAAAGTCAATCACCCTAGCCAATGGCTGCCAGTTATGGTAGGCTATAAATTCCCACCTCAATTCGAACAAAATTGAATCATAACAAAGAAACAGCACAGAACAGCGAGCGAAATAAAAAAAAAAATGGCATCTACATATTGCGAAGGTAATGAATATTTTTCTTCCCGTCAAAAGAAATATCGAAAATTTCATGTGCATAGTTTGTTGTGAGTTGTAACGCAAAATTTGTATACATGCAGGTAAGAGTTCATGGCCGGAGCTTCTTGGAGCAGAGGGAAAGGTCGCTGCTGCATGGATCGAGAGAGAGAACCATCTTGTTAAAGCTAAAATTGTGCCGGAAGGATCAGCAGTCATCCAGGACTTCCGGTGTGATAGGGTTTGGGTTTGGGTTGATAAAAACAACGTTGTCTATAGAGTCCCTAGGATTGGTTAAGTTACCAAAAAAACACTCCTATATTTTCTTGTTTATGATTTGTTTAATACTGTTGCATCATTGGCTCTCTCGAATAGAAATTCAAATAAGGAGGCTCTAAGCTCCATGCATGAGTTGCGAGATAAAATTGTATTTCTCCGTCTATTGTCCTGAAATTTAATAGCAATAAATATATATACCTTTAATCAGTGAGCATATATAATGTTCCTTATTGTAATTAAATATTCATGAGCTATATATACACAGGCTTAATTAATCAATAAGTTAAGTTACATGTGATTCCACCGTTACATATACACGATGCTACTGGCTGGCCATTTCAGACCTTCAGCACAGGAAATATTAATTTTGCATCCTAGCTAGGTGAAGTTTCAAATTAAATCTTAAAGTATTAAGATAACAACGTTGAAAACGCAAAATTATTAAAAAGAATAGTGGAAATCTAATCTAAGGTAATTTAATACGGATTATTATGTCATCCTTCATATCCCATGTGTAAGAATTGTGAGGGATTTAAATAATTTGCATGAAATGATTATTAAATTTATGTTCAACAAAAAAACTCTTCTAGGGCGACAAAGATATCTCAGTATTGCACTTGTAGATTTAAAAGCTGTTGTGCAAGACCAAATGTGGTAAATATTTCTGCAATGTCTTTACTGTTTTTGGTATTCTTTTCAATCTAATACCATTTAAAATAAATAAAAAATGGTATCCTAATCACACATTGAAGACATATCTGGAAACGACTGCTCTGTCGAAGTTGTTATTCTCGACCATACGATTATAACTCCACTCTAAATTAATCTCAAACAAACCCTTAGATGGTAAAATAAACAGATTCAATTAGCATGTAAAACAAAGATGATGCATGTAAAAATAAAAAATGAAGTCTTCAAATTCGGCCTTGTCTTGGCTCAAACCCACCAGAGGCCCGGCATTTTTTCTCCCTCCACGAGTACCAATTTCCAAATTTCAGTATTCTCTCAAAGGATCTCATGTTCTATTTAATTTGAAGCAAATCAGTAAAAGAAAACAGATGCAAGTTCAGCGACATGTATTAATTTCTTACAAATAAAAACAAATTTTAAACTATCAGCAGGGATGAGGTGCAATTTCTTACAGAGAGGCATGGAGGAAGTGCATTGCCTTTGTGCCAAGACCACACTTTGCCAATGAAATGCTACTTGTTGGTTATCTTCTTCCTAACATGACCCCTACGAGGTTGTGGATCCTTGGAAGTTCCTGCAAGTTTTTCCTGTGGTTTTTCCTCACTTTTCTCATCATCACTGCCTCCATCAAAACTCTCAGTTTTGTCAGAATCTTCCACTTTCTGTGCCGATTCTCCAGAAATTTCCTTCTTTGAGAGCTGATCTCGAAGTTCTCTAAGTTTCTGTTTCTTTGAATTCAATACCCCAAGAAACTAGAAGCCAAGAAAAGCCAAATTAGCTCTAACATGTCAAAAAGGATGCAAGATGAAATCCTCGGTGAAGGAGTGACAGATACCCATACCTTGCATTACATAGTAGGTAAAACAAAAACATAATTTCTAGTAAACTGCATTTAAATAATCATGCTTTTAACCAGGAAAAAAAATGACTCTCTGGACTTCAGTACCATTACCATTTAGATTTCCTCTATTGAGTTGTGGTTTTATTGACCAATGTTTATGGGAATAGGCTCCATCATATTGGTCCACTCTTCCATACCATTACGGAAATAAAGTGCAGATCTGGAGGTGACTTTCTCACTCTAGTTTTCCTAAAAAAACTCTCCCATAAAAAGGTATATCCATTATCAAATGAATGGATGGTTTATGACAATTGAAATGCAGATTTCAAAATCACATAGATAAACAAGGGTGCATGGAGTTCAAACTTAATATCCAACTGTGCTAACCAGACCTGAGACTAACTTGAATGAAAATTTTACTTAGAATTTCATGATGACAAAACATTATTCAACAATCAAGCCTTAGCAACAATGTTTCGACTACGATAAAAACTGTACGATGCTGTATATCTTTAGCAGAACACGAAACTCTAACAGACTATAACCATCCTCAGCTAAATCCATGCACGAAGATATAGTCAATCACTTCATTTCTGCTTCAAACTTTATTAGCAGAATCATGGAACATAAATACAATGAACTTAAATCAAGAAAGTAGTAACGTTATGATACTTTTCAGTGAATTTTAAGGCACATAGTAACACACCTTTGGATATACAGCAGCTTCAAATTCCATCTTCTCGCTGCTAAATTTCTCACTCTGTACCAAACACTTCTCAGCTTCTCCTTTCAGCCGTTCAAATGACTGAGTCTTTCTGACAACTTCTTCCTATATAGAAGTAAACTCAAGTGATTGAGCCTTTCAAATGTTTCCTCTTCATCATTGTAGTAAGCATCACTGACATCCTCATTTTTTTAATAAAAGTCATCATCATCTACGTATTATATCAACTCTTCATTATATTCATAATAAAAATCAGCATAATCTCATCCTTATTCATCATCAGAAAACATAAACATAATGAATTTGCCACTTTTTACACAGCATATGTTCAAAGAATAATATAATGAAAATACTAAATCTCTTAACAAACTATCTTACTAGTTCATGTGCCAACCTGTGAAGGATGTGATGTTTCATTTAATGAAATGATGTGACAGGTTAGTGGCTACATGATTCCAAGTGTACTTTTACTATTAAGAAAAAACACTTTGGTAAAAGGTGAGTAACTAAGCACAATGATATGAATATTTTGTCAACATAAACATCATGAAATAAATTTGTCTATAAACACGCCTAATTATCATAAACAGACAGCCCTGGTCAATACAACCAAACATGATGAAAGTGTTCATAATAACAGAAAAAATATAGAACCTGCAAAGCAACTTGAACAACTGGCAAAGTCAGAAACAAAAATGAAAAGGCAGAAAAACCTTGAGCCAACCTACTGATTCGCTACAGACTTATCATACATAGTCTTTAGCCAGTTTATTTTGGCTTTCGGTTCTCTCATTGCAAACCACATCTCTCTTCTAGTCCTTAATAGGAAAAACTCTGAAGCAAATACATGAAGGCCACTGCCTTTCACAATGTCTGGCATAGAATGCAATTCATCCATGACCTCTATAATGCTACATCCTTGAGCATCTCTCCTCCTAGAAGTGACACTACCCCCACTCTCAACAGTAGCCATCAACCTGTCAAGTTTGCGGGATAACTTCCTTGTGCCTCCTGATTGATCCCTTCCTTTCTTGACTGACTGTGTGCCAGATTCATCAACTCTCTTTTGTTTCTTGTCATTTCTCTGATCCTCGAGCTGGAGGGAGTCCCGGTCTATATATGCACCAGTCAACATCTCGTCCAAACTCTCCACAAAAGTAGGCTCATCCCCTAAATCACCACTCCCTTCCACATGCTCAGCTGGTCCAATATTAACATTAGGTTGCATGCGATTGCCATCACTTTCCTCCTCGTCTATAAATACAGCTGTAGCGGTGGGCCAAGCACTTGATCCAGTGAACATGAAATCATATTTTGAACAAAGATCAGGCTCAATACCCGAATTTCGGAATTTTTCAGCTGCTGGAACAGCCTATATTGATATAGAAAAAAAAATCAATGTGTGAATCAATTTATGAAAGGAAAAACCAAAGCCACATAGCCCCTAGGATTTAATCTTGAAACTAACCTTGATCTTTTCATCCCACCAATCGTCAGAGGCAGCAACTGTTTGTTTATTGGGATCCCAACCAAGTTCGTTTTCTTGACCTAGCAAAGCTTTCCAAATCTTCCAGTCCTTCTTTATCCCATCCCACTTGTTTTTCAACTGCTTCTTGGTAAAACTCTGCCCACTCTCTTTCTCAAATTGTCCAATAACATACCTCCATCCTTGTTTAGAAAAATGAGTCCCAGGTCGCAAGCCCATCTGAACAGCTTGGATACAAATATCACAAAATATATGTGTACTCCTTCTATTCCACACAGCCTTAACTGCTTTACTTTCAGTTTCAATTCCACTATCCAATACAGCCATGGCTAAATTATTCTCAGTTTCATAGGATGATTTAACTTCCCTATTCTTTCCCATCTACAACAGCAAACCTAGTCAGTCCCATTACGAAACAGCACAAATATTTTATGAAAATCCTGAAACAACCTCATTTCACGATTAGAACCAAGCAAGCACAAAATCTCAATAACCCAAGACAGTGTATATCTAGAAAGGATAATTGCGCGTAAAACCTCACCATTCATTAACTGACCTTTCCAGTAATTAAATTCTCCTCTTATTTTTGCATGAAAAATATAACATGATAAAAGTAAATAATATCAAAGAGGTTTTGACCCTTAATTAGATGTGCTATTAAGTCTCAAATTACAGAGGAATGCCACGATAAAACATGAAAAGTAATGCATACGAGCAAGAAACGATACTGCATTGTCACAAAGAACAGCATTTACACAGCGGAACGAAAATCCCATAATAATATCAACGCATTCCAGAAAAAAATTAAAAGAAAAAAAGAACTTACACTTAGTCTGATGTTAGCATCCATAAGAAAATCCAAGATTGATGCGGTAGTCTTCTTACTATCAGGCGGAGACTGGCATTTCCATCGCCATTCTAGCTTTGTCCCTTCTTTCTCAAACGTCCACGACAACTACAACCGGCCACAATTTTCAAGTTCTTACGAAAATCCACTCAAATTTCCACTAAAGCAGCATTTTTTTTTACTATTTATAATGAAAAAGGGGAAAGGGAAGGGTAGTACTAACTCGTTTATTCCCATCTCCAGCGTCAGTAAACTTGTAGACAGAACTGGGAATTTGGAAACCTAAATGTTTCTCGGCCAATTGAATGTAGGTAGACACAGGTTGGTCCCATTGTGCTGCTCTATCTCTCACCTCCTCTTCCGTTGCTGTCAAATAGAAGATTAAAATTCTGGTTTGAGAATGAAAATGATACGGGCTACGAGAGGAAATTGTGGGGTTTTATTTACCGTCGCAGACCCAAGAATCAAGGCCGTCGGTGATGGAGAGATGGAAGTGAGAGGGAAACCAGGTGCCTTTAATAAAAATTGGTTCGGGGATTTCAAGCTTCAGGCATGTATGCCTGGCCATTGTCGACTCCATTTTTTGGTTCGGCTTCTCAGGGAAGTTGATGAAGTGGCAGAGGGTTCGGTCGTGGTGTTTTATTTCGCTGTGGAGAGGACAGGGTGGACTTGTTCTCGCACTCACTGGGATTGTGGAAATGGATTCACTAATTCGGGTACCATTGAATCAAACCCAAACTCGGTCTTTGAAATTCGGGTAGCATTGGCTCGGCTTTAATTCGGGTAGCAAAGAATCATACCCAAACCCTTTTATCATATACATGTATAGTAGCTAATGCACTCGTCAAGGATATCACCATATTTTATTCAACGTAAAAAAGTATTAATTATATAAAAAAATTATAATATAAATTTAGATAAAATAATAAATTTATATAGAATTTCTATGAAGTGCAAGTTTTTTATAAAATATATAATTTTAAATTAATATTAATTTATCTGTTTGATAAGTTTCAACGAAATAATCAGCATAAAGCTATCATCATCATTAAAAAAGAAAAAAATTAAAATTATTGAATTCACTATATTAAGATTATTTTATTTATAATTCAATTTAAATTGATATAAAAATAAAATATAAATTGTGAAAATATTTGCAATAACTAAATAACAAAAATAAGTATTTATTTTTTGTCTACAAAAAGACAAACACATAAATTAAAAATTCATCCCTACATTACAGTCATTATCATTACTATAACAGTTAAAAAATTTATCGATATTATTATCCAAACAATTAAAATCATTAAATTGTCATTGAAAAAAAAACAAAAACAAAACATTTTTACACACACACGCATATATATAATCACTAAAATTATTATTATTATTACGCAAACAATCAAATCATATAATCCGAAGAATAGATAAAAATAATAGAAAACACAAAAAAGAACTAAGAGAAAAAGGGAGCAATTTTAAATTTAAAATGATCACCAATATAAATTAAAATTTCAGGAATGAACCAATTAAAAATAAAACCCCAATAAAAAATAAAACGGCAAAAACTAAAAGCATGTATGCTTAAATACTGATAAAAAATAAACATTGTCCAAGAATGACCAAAAAAACTAAAGGAATTAATATCAAATAAATAATTTAAAGAATAAGGACCGAAATAAAAAATAAAATATATAATTAATTTCAATCAAATGATAAAATAAATAAAAAATAGGGGACCGAAACAAATAAAAGTATTTTTTAAAAAAAATGCAATGTATTTTCTTTTAAAAAAAATAAAAGAAGGATGATTGAAATGAAAAGAAACATATATGACAACTTTCAATTGGATGACACAATTAAAACAAAACAAATCAGAATATATAATTAATTCTAATCATAAAATTGAAACCAATAAAAACCTTAAGACCGAAAGAAATAAAGGTATTTAAAAAAAATTACAGTGTAATTTTGTTAAAAAATTGGAAGAATAAGAACCGAAATAAAAAGTAACATAAATGACCAATTTCAATTGGAATATGCAATTAAAACAAAATATATATAATTAATATCAATTAAAGGATAAAATTGAAACAAATAAAAATCTTAGGACCAAAATAAATAATGGTATTTTTAAAGATAATTGTAGTGTAATTTTGTTTAAAAAAATTAAAAAAATAAGGACTGAAATGAAAGTTAGTATATACGACCAATTTCAATTAGATGATAAAATTAAAATAAATTAAAACTTGCATACTGAAAAAATTAAATGAATAAAAAAAACAAAAGAATAATGACTGAAATGAAAATCAACATATATAATAAGTTTTAATGGAAGGGAAAAATTAAAAACAATTAAAATTTCCATTGAAAAAATCAGAAATAAAAAAAAAATCAAAACCTCATGGAATAAAATAAACAACATATACACATGAAGGACTTAGATGTAATTGTGGCGATAAGAGAGAGAAAGGAGAGAAAAAACCCAAAATCATTTATCGGCGATACCCTGAACACCTGACACTTGAAATCAAAATCTCAGGGAATAAAATAAACATCGTATACACATGAAGGGCTTAGATGTAATTGTGGTGTCGAGAGAGAGAAAACCCAAAATCATTCACCGGCGATACCTCGAACACCTGACACCAACATGCACAGCACCGAGAGGTAAAGGGCATGGCGGCACACCAGGACACACGGTAGACGTGCGATTTCCACCGCCCTTAGACACTGGATACGCCACCTGAAAGGCGCCTGCGCATGAAATATTGTTGGTGTGTTTGTACGATACGCTTACGTGTTTCAGAAAAAAAATGATAAATTACTTATACACCCTTGGACCTAGTGATAATCATGAAACCACAACGGGAAAAAGTACCACAATACTGTCACGGGATGTGATTGTGTATGAATTAGGAAATTAATTAGAGATATACACTGTTAGTAGAATTGTAATAGGATACTTATCCTTGTTTTATACTTAGCCCGAATTAATGGTTACTCATGTAAATCGGTTTGATGCCTATTTAATGAACAAGACACTCAAGAAGAGTGATCATTCAGTGCATATACAAATCAAAAATGACATGGTATCAAAGCTACTGACCTGTGAATCATCGTGAGCATAACGATTTTTCTTTCTTTCTTCTGTGTGGGTTCCTGCAGTGATTGTGGTGTGGCTGTTGTGGCAGGGTTGTAGTGCGTGTATCGACGCTTTCTGTGGTAGCTGGAAGTTCTGTGGCGCGGTGAGCTTGGTGGGTTTTGTTGCCGGAGTAAAGTTGCAGTGGACGAAAGAAGATTGTCAAAACAGAGAAGACGATCTACTGTTTTAATTTGTTGCCACGTCAGTTTTGTTACCTTTACACGTCATCATCCACTTACCTCTGTTCGGGTGACGTCTCGGGTTGTTCCGCTGACACGTGTCGAGGCTGTGTCTGCTGGCGTGGGCTCTCTCCTCTTTACAGGTTTGGGCTTTCCTCTTTGGGCTTTATTTTGGGTGCTGGGCCAGGACTGTTTTTGAGACAATTTTTTGGGCCTTATTAGCTGGGCTTGTTTCCTTAAATTGGCTTAATAATTGGACTACATGGGCTAATTTTCTACGTATTTGCATCATGTCTTTGGAGAATAATATTATTTGTTTTACTGGAAAGAATTTTTCTACATGGGAGTTCCAATTCAGAATGTTCTTAAAAGGGAAAGAATTATCAGCGCATACTGATAGCTCTACCAAAATTCCCACTGATAAAGAAGAATTAGCCAGATGGGAAGTTCAGGATGCTAAGATGATTTCATGGCTATTAGGGACGGTTGAGCCTCATCTTATTACCAATCTTTGGTGTTTCACTACAGCTCACGCTATATGGGTCTATCTATGCCGCATTTATCATCAAGATCACAGCACTCAGAAATTCCAGTTGGAGTCAGAGATTAGCGGTTACAGTGAAGGTAACCTCACCATTGAACAATTTTACTCTGGTTTTATTAATATATGGAGCGAGTATTCTGCTATTGTTCTTGCTAAGGTTCCTACCGCAGCTCTCGCGGCTCTTCAAGCGGTTCATGCTGAGAGTCAATGCGATCAATTTTTAATGAAGTTTTGTCCTGAATTTGAACATGTTCGAGCTGGCTTATTGAACCATTATCCGGTTCCTTCCTTGGATATCTGTTTAGGAGATTTATTGCGTGAGGAGCAACGATTATCCACTCAGATGGGTATGGCCTCTCAGACTATTTTTTCTGAACCTGTTCCTATAACCTACGCAGCACAAGGAAGAGGACCACACAGGTTGCAGTGTTTTAGCTGCAAAGAGCTTGGTCATATTGCTCGTAACTGTCCAAAGAAAGTTTGCAACTACTGTAAGAAACTGGGCCATTTCATCAAAGACTGTTAGTAGAATTATAATAGGATACTTATTCTTCGTTACTTATTCTTGTTTTATACTTAGCCCGAATTAATGGCTACTCATGTAAATTGGTTTGATGCTTATTTAATGAACAAGATACTCAAGAAGAGAGATCATTCAGTGCATATACAAATCAAAATTGACAAATACCACCGCTACAATTTCTTGTTTTGTCTTTTTAGGGGGTTATTACAGCAGATTTACAATACAGGAATTTGGAAAAAGCCGAAAACACCTCCAACTATTTCGTGTCTTTTTCTCAGCATCCAAGTGTAAAAATATTAGTTTTACTGTGCAAAGAATTTAAAAATATCATCCATGTCTCCTAGAAATGTCAAAATTATCTTCAGTCCCGGAGGTTAATTTTTTCAATTCTAGGGGTAAAATGGTAAATTTACTATTGTAACTCGTAGTGAACTGTATCTAGGTGAACATTGATAAAATGCATAGTAATTTTGTCACGCCTATTATATTATAAGTAATATACAAAAAATATTATTTTTGCATATTCATCGATTCTAACATTAAATTCAATTCTCTCTATAATTTATAATTAAAATTAGACTAGAAAATACATATCAATCCCATTTTCTTATTAATACATCACATAAAATCTAAAAAAATCTAAAATAAGATTTTTATATATCTTATAACCTATATATGGTACTTTCTTGATACTTTAGTTGGATTATGAAATTTTAAAACTAATTTTAAATACGTCAACAAAAGCCAATGAATAAATACAAAAAATAATAAAATTACATTAAAATCTATAAAATTATGAAGTCTAATACTTATTTTTTATATGAGATCCTTGGTTATTGTGTTTATAAAATAAAATATTATTTTAATTTAGTTTTAAGAGAAAATACTTTTAAAAATATATCAAACACCACACAAAACATCCTTTTGAACAATAGCCCCTGCATTAATTTTTGTTATTTATAATTAACTAAAATTTAAAACACGTTGCCATTTTCCTCTTCAATTTCACATTGTTCATCTAGACACAGTTCACTATGGATTGCTATAGTAAAACTACTATTTTATCCCAAGATCAAAAACCTTTTGGACCAGAGATATTTTAGAAATTTTCAAGAGACATAGATAGTATTTTTTGAATTTTTTGCACAATAAAACTATGAAAACACCAAAAAATAACACCTGAAACTAGGAATATTTTAGGTTTTTGACCCCCCCGGTTTTTTCGTAAATATCACTGGGTTCATGGGCGTAAAGGTAATTGACCAATTTTTTTATTTTTTTAGAACACTGCAGGCGTGTCGTGCAGACATGCTAGCACTGTTTCAACTGCACGCGTCATTTGGATGGCGAGTGCGAAAGCATAAGGCAGTGGAAACTAGCTTTTAGTCATGTCACCTTGTGCGCAACCGTGTCCTCTGAATCCCAACACAATCCATGTCAAGTTAATCATGTCATGGAAACACTGGTAGAGATTTCTTTCCCCCGCTTGTTTCTCTCTTCTATTGCCGGAAGAGTGGTGCAGTCATTCATATTTTTGGGTGTTTCATTTCAGTCCTTGATTTTTTTATGTCATTTTTCTTGCTCATTTCTTTGATGAAAATTTCAATTATGTCTTTTAATTGAAATTGATTATATATGGTATGTTTCATTTCAGTCCTTACTATTTTTATTTTTGGTTTGTTTCTAATTCCTTTAATAATCTTGGTATGCAAGTTTTAATTTGTTTTAATTTTTCCCTCCAATTGAAATTGGTCATATATGCCACCTTTTATTTTGATCTTTATTCCTTTAATTTTTTCAACAATTGCATTATATTGTTTTTTTAAATCCCTTTATTATTTTTGGTCCCAAAGTTTTAGTTTGTTTTATTTTTTTCTTTCAATTGGAATTAATTGTATATTTTATTTTTTATTTTGACACTTATTTTTTTTTATTTTTTATTTGATATTAATTCGTTTGTTTTTTTTCTTGGACAATGCTTAGTATTCATCCATATTTATGTATTTATATTTTTTGTTTTTAATTTTTATCATTTTATTTTTTTAACGAGGTTTTATTTTTATTCGATTCTGTTATGAAATTTTAATTTATGTTGGTTACACTGCATTTTATTTTAAAATTTCTCTTTATTGTTTTCAGTCCCACGGTTTTGATTTTTTCTATTTTGTGATTTAATTGGAATTATATATATATATATATATATATATATATATATATATATATATATATATATATATATATATATATATATATATATATATATATATATATATATATTCATTTTGTCACTTATTCTTGTAATTTTTTATTTAGTATCAATTCCTTTGGTTTTTATGTCCTTCGTGGACAATGTTTATTTTTTATTTGTATTTATTCATTTATACTTTTAGTTTTTATTTTTTATTTTTACCATTTTATTTTTGATTGAGGCTTTATTTTTATTTGGTTCAGTTCTTAAATGTTAATTTTTAAATGTTAATTTATATTGATGATCATTTTAAAATTAATATTGCTCTTTTTTCCCTTTGTTCTTTTAATTTTGTAAAAATATTTTTTTTAATTCTCCGAGCCAATTTAATGATTTTAACTGTTTGGGCAGTAATGTTGATAAAATTTTTAACTGTTATAGTAATGATAATGATGATAACGTAGGGATGAATTTCAATTTATGTTTTCTTCTGTTTAAAGATAGAAAATTATCTACTTATTTTTGTTGTTTGATGATTGCAGGTGTTTTCACAATTTATATTTTGTTTGTTGTGTTTAATTTATATTAAATTATTAAATAAACTAATATTAATGTAGTAAATTTAATAATTCAGATATCTAAATCTTTTTTTTAATGATAATAATAATAATTTTATACTGGTTATTTCATTCAAACTTACTAAATAGATAAATCTATATCTATGTAAAACTCATATATATTATAGAAATCTTGCATTCCATAGAATTTCTACATGAATTTTTTTTTTTTACCCAAATGTATAATATAATAAAAAATTCTCATATAATTAATATATTTTATATTGAAAAAAATACAGTTTCGACCGCAACAAGACACGGTTGCAATGGTTAGTGTATATTATACATATAAATAGTGTGGGAAAGCGTTGTAGCTCCCCACACATAGCACTGTGGATTCTAACAGTGCTTTCTCTCTACAATGTTTTTTTTTCGTTTGCTTTTTCATTTTTTTACTCCATTTTTACCCTGATTATGCTTCTTCTTCTTTTCATCCCCCCCCCTAATTATGCTTTTCTCTTTTTGTGTTTTTTCCTAAAATATTTTTTTTGTTTATACTTTTTATTTTTTATTTTTTTCACCTATATATTTTTTTGTTTTGTTTTCTTATAACGGGGGTGTCTGAGTCATCTGGTGCACGCCACGACTAATCCCTGTACCCATTTTTTTTATATATATATATGGATATTCTTTACTTACAAACCTAGACTTATAGATCCATATATATATATATATATATATATATATATATATATATATATATATATATATATATATATATATATATATAATCAAGGTATCCGGGTCAGATTTCATCAAATATATTTAAGTTTCATTTTGGTCATCGGTCTTTTAATTTCCATATTGGTTTTAAAATCTTTCATATTTTCGGTATCAAAGTTTGAATTTGTTTCAATTTTGTCCTTAAAATGAAATTGATTATATATCTATTTTTCATTTCAGCCCTCTTACTTTTATCTTTATTTTATTTTGATTATATATTTATTTTTTATTTTGGCCCTTATGCTCTTAATTTTTTATTTTATTTTAATTCTTTTAGTTTTTTAAAATATATTTATGAAATGGTTCCTATTTTTATCAATGTTTGTATGTATATGCTCTTAGTTTTTTGTTTTTAATTTTTATTGTTTCCTCTATGTCAAGGTTGTGTTTTTTTTTTTTTTTAATCTTGTTCTTAATTTTAATTTCTATTGGTGATCATTTGAAAATTGATATTTATTATTTTTTTTTCTTTGTTCTTTTTTTTTTGTTTTTTATTATTTGTATTCATTATTAATATTTTTAAGCTAATAATATTTATTTTTGTTCGGTCATTTATTTTATTTTTTTATTAATATTTTTAGGTGTTAAAAATTATAATTATTATATAGATAAAACATTCAAAATAATGATAATGATTATTTGTAAGGATTTTTGGCTTATAAATATGTTAGACGAATTATATATTTTAATATTTGTTTAATATTAAAGCCTTAAAATAAATATAAATAAATGACCTAAGTTTTTATGAAAAAAAATTCAAAATAATTTAATGTCAGTGCTCTAAAATACTTTTAATACAATAATAAAAATAAGAATAAATCTTATAAAATAAAAAAAATAATTTAATATTTTTGCTAGCAATAATAATTGTGTCAGCGATAGTATGACAATAATAATTAAAATATTAAGTATGTAAAATAATGATTATAATGACAACTATAATAATTGTGATAATTTAACAATCATAATAATAACAATGAGAATAATATTCAATATAATTCATCAGTTGATGTTATTTTTCTTAAAAATTGACTTTTGCGGCCTTTTTTTTTTATATATATATGATAGTTTAGATTTAATATCACATAAAAAGATATACAAAGTCACACATAGATAAAACAGGTGAAAAAATTATGTCAAATTATTTACAATGAAAAAAATATGCCAGCCACTCACCCTATACTTTGCCATAACCATAAACAATTTTTTTAAAATAAAAAAAAATATTAATGGTCTTAGATTTTTTTATGATGCTATATATCTAAGTGAATTAATCAGCCTATAAAACTTTCAATTATTACTGTAACAAAATTATTTACAATAATAATAATTATTATTATTATATACTAGTTTTTTTATATATTCATTTTATTATGTAAAATGTGTTTAAAATAATATCATGGTATCAAGAGTATTTTCATTTTTTTTCATTTCTATGCACAATACAATAATTATAATACCCTTAAATAAGATAAAAACCAATAATTATCAGTGAGGGTGTCCCGGTAATTTCATATTTTCAGTGCATAGTAAAATATCTTTGTAGACTCAAATAAGACAAAACGGAAGAGTTACCTGCATGAGTGTTTCAAACATTTCATGTTTAGCTATACATGCATAAAAGAGAGTTTCACTCTCATTTTACATCACCGAAGCTAAATTTACTATGTATTTTTTAATGCAAGTTATATTTAATACAAATAACAATAAAAATTAAAAATATAAATTAAGAGTAGAGGTGTATATATGCAAATAAAAATTAAAAAATATTTTAGAAAAACTAAAAAAATCAAAGAATCACAACTAAATTAAAAAATAATAAAAATAAAAATAAAAATTATAAAATAAAATTTTTTTATCCTAGCAGCGGAGCGGCAGCTTATGGCTCGTATATGTGTGTGTATAAAAACGACAAAAGTGCCAGAAATGGGAGTGTCGGATTAGCACTTGCTGTCACGATAAACTTGGAAACATCTATCATGTGTCTCAGAGCCCACCCAAAGCCTCCCAGCCCAGAAATGATGTCTCTGAGATTCTTTCTTCTCCTACTGTTTCAATTATCAATCTCTGGAATCCTTGCAATAAAGAATGAAGACCCAACAGACAAAACTATGGAGGACTTCTCTGGGTACCCCATTCACGCACCAATTGATTACTCATTCGCTGCTCCAAACTCACTGCTTTCCTTTCTTTCAGTTGACTCTACAGCTCTCGAAAACCAGGTACCAACTAATTCGAAATATTTTTTCTTTAACTTTTTTTTGTAGACCAATATCGCTGTGTTTTGATTTTCTTTTGCTGGGTTTTTAACAAAGTATCTGTATTTTTATTCCATGTTTCTTTATTGGTCAAGTCCTCCCAACAGAGGTCATGTTTCTCTTTTGTAAGTTGATGTTGTTGTTATTTTTTTTTTGGTTGTTAGATTGATGAACTTTCTACTTTCTCGGACACACCTGCCCCATCTGTTACTAGGATTTTGTACACTGAAAAGGATGTTTTGGCACGCAGGTAATTCTATTAAAAATTTCTCTTCATTTCCACAGGAGATATTGTCATCTTGGGTGACCGTGATCGTTCCTTTAGGTGTGCTTTATTATTGGTATTCACACTCTGTGGTTTGATACTTCGTTATCATAAAGAAAACGCTTGCTTTCATGGAATTGATTGGGGTATGGGAATTTGCAAATTACAGTATGCTGCGTTTCGTATTTTTTAGGACAACATTACAACTACAATCACGGGTATTTGGTTTTATACCAGTTGCTATTGCAAATATTTTACTTCAGGTACATCAAAAACTTGATGGGACTCTCTGGATTGTCTGTGAGAGAGGATGCCGTGGGTAACATTTTTGGTCGCTGGTGAGTTTATTTTGCCATCTATTAATTTTGTTTTCTGTAATCATTTCTCACACAATTTTCAAAGATATAATCAAGCTTTCCTTTGTGTAAACTCGATAAGAACTCCTATTTTTCTGCTCAGCAAGGCTGGTTGCTCGTGTTTCAAATCATTAATTTGTTTTTTCTGTTCGTCATCGTTGTATTTAAATGTTCGATTCTAAGCACATATCAATATGCCTCGTCTTTATTTTTTGGGGGTTTCATATTTCTGTAATTTTACCTGTGTTGTGTCTTCTGCAGGGATGGTTATGAGCCAGACCTTGCTCCAGTTGCGACCGGTTCTCATATCGATGCTATTCCATATTCTGGGAAATATGATGGAGTTGTTGGTGTTCTAGGTGCAATAGAAGCCATAAACGTGCTTAAAAGGTAAGCATTATCTGGCTGATGTGAATAGGGGTATTTGTTTTAAAAACTGAAAGACTTTAGTGCTTTTCCTTGGATATTTTTGTGGGTGGATCAAGAACAATTGTAGCTCCAAATGCATTGCTGCAAATGTAGAATATTACAGGTTCGCTCAGTTTTTATGCACTGTCCTACTTCATTTGAAACAACAACCAGTCTACATAAATGGTCACCTTGCATTTTAGCAATTTTGTTTCCAAATGAAAACATTGAAAACATCTGCTTTTCCATCCTGATTCTTTAAGATAATTCCCTTGGTTTTTCTTAAAAAAATACATATGATGCTTTCCCATGATCATATGAACTTTTCAAAAATGTACAGCGGATAGCAATTAATTTGTGTCAACATTATGCTGAATGGAACTATTACAGGTCTGGGTTCAAACCTAAAAGATCACTGGAGGTTGTCTTGTTCACCTCAGAAGAGCCAACACGCTTTGGGATTAGCTGCTTGGGAAGGTTAGGACCAGCATATGGTTATCTTTACACCAGTCGTTAAATGAGTGTGCTGGCTACATTTCTGCTCCATTTTTTTTTCTATTTATCTTTTCCATTATAGGAATATTTTAGCATCTCATACTAGTCACATGTACAAGGTACCTCATGTTCTATGTTTAATATGCAGCCGCTTATTGGCAGGGAGTGAAGCTCTTGCAGAAGCTCTGAAGACTACTGTTGATGCACAAAATATATCCTTCTTGGAGGCTGCTCGATCTGCTGGGTATGCAAAAGAACAAGATGACATATCTAGTGTTTTCTTAAAGGAAGGAAGTTACTCTGCTTTTTTGGAGCTACATATCGAGCAGGGACCCATTCTAGAGGCGGAAGGTAGGCTACTTTCTCTTCTGTTTTATCCTTTCAGGGCCACAAATTGAAGCTCCTATTAATCTGCTTTAAATGTCAATTCAGGTCTATCTATAGGTATAGTAACTGCAATTGCAGCCCCTGCAAGCTTAAAAGTAGACTTTGAAGGCAATGGGGGCCATGCTGGAGCTGTCCTGATGCCGAATAGGTGATCCATTCTTATATTTTGACACATTTTTTTCTCCAGGCTGTACGTTTTGAACCAGTGCACATGTCTCATTGAAGAATTGCCTGTATGTGATTGTTTTTTGCCTGGCCAAGAGAGTTAGCTGCATAAAACTGCTGGTCTATGAGTGTTTTTACCCATCTGGTTATGGTATTCCAATGATCTTTATAACCTCTATTATAGTGTTTTCCTTTTTTTACTTCTGATTTTAATTTTCTTTGCATAGCTTGACTAAATCTATCTCTCATTTGAATCTTTCCCAATCTTAGAAATTTCTCCAAAACAAGTTAAGTCCCTCCAGATGTGTAGATAACTGATAGGTAAATAACAGCGAATCTGGCACAGGTTCTCTATGTTGCTATTAACTTATTCTCGTCTAATCCAATTTCAATTTCTTTTCCAATTGGAACTTAATTATTTGTTGTAATTATTATGGTAATCTTGTTGCTGAAAATTGTAATGTTAATATGTACATGAATAATTTGGAGCAGAAATGATGCTGGACTGGCAGCTGCAGAGTTAGCGCTAGATGTTGAGAAACATGTATTGGGATCTGGTTCCATTGACACAGTTGGTACAGTAGGTAGGCCATGTTTTGTTTTCATACCTGAACCAAAGCATAAGGCTATGGTTTTTTTTTCCTTGTCATTGAAATCTCTTTTAGAATGTTGTGCCATCATCTCTTCTTTAAGTACATTTATTTCTCATGGATTTCTGGTAGATATTATCAACTCTTGTTTTTGAAGGTATTTTGGAGCTGCATCCTGGAGCAATCAACAGTATCCCAAGCAAATCACATGTAGAAATTGGTATGCTTCTTATGGTAAATTAGCATTCCTTGGTGGGATATAGTTCATCACAAAGTAAATGCTAAAAATTGTTGTGTCATGCTGTCTAATATGTTACATGTTTAGTTTTGGCGCATCTCAAATTTGTTTACGATTTTTCACAGGATATTCCTGTGATGTTTGTTCCTCTACTGATTGAATTTGTGTATGGTTATCTTGCTGAATTAGTATCTCTTCTACATTTTGGTAGACACTCGAGACATTGATGAAAAGCGGAGAAATGATGTAATTGAAAAAATTCATCAATCTGCTACAACAATAGCTAGCAGGCGCAGGGTCAGGCTATCAGAGTTCAAAATCGTAAATCAGGACCCACCAGCGCTTTCTGACAAATCAGTGATTGAGGCAATGGAAGCTACATTGAAAGAGTTGAATCTAACACATAAGATGATGATAAGCAGGGCTTACCATGATTCCCTGTTCATGGCTAGGTAAACACACCACAAAATATATGCAAATGACATAAATGTTGGATTTTCATGATTAAAGTTGAAATTTCCTTCTGCCACTCAATTTCTATTTTTCTTGAACAACTTCACAGACACCAAAATAAAACGATATTGCGCTGCTGATGACTCTCTTTGCCTTGAATCTCTTTTTGCAATTTCTTCTTGTTGTCTATATGATTATATTCTGTTATGAACTCTGTTGTGTTGTACAGTATGACACCTTAATTGTTGATTTAGCATCTGATTGTGAGATTTAATACCTCTTACATATCCTTGTAGGGTATCTCCTATGGGCATGTTGTTCATTCCATGTTACAAAGGTATGAGTTTCTTTCACTCTATGGCTAACACTTCAACACCTTTTGTCTTGCATAGTTAATTTGGCATCACAAAATACTGGCAGGCAATTGAAGTTCAAATTTACTTTTCATCATCTGGTAACTTTCATCTTTAATGTAGCATGCAGCATGCTTCAAAATCTATTTCCTTGCATGTTCAAGTTCCACCGCTGCAATTTCCACATCGCACCATCCATTTATTGAAGCAGAATGAGATCCTGTTGTAAGAAAACCCTCTGATGGCTGCCATAGATGATCAAAGAGATCCTATAGAGCCATCAACGATCTTTCTGATGACGAGCTAATATATAAAGCCATTTGGTTTTGCAGGATACAGCCATAAACCTGAAGAATATGCATCCAGTCACAACATTGGAAATGGGGTGAAAGTATTAGCATTGACCCTTGCCAAGCTGTCCTTGAAGTAATGCATTCTTTGCCACTCCTGCTAAATAACCTCATAGTTTTCCAGATAGAAAACTCCTAGAACTCCGCTCTAGATTACAGGACTTGACAGCAGGACATTTTGAATAAAGCATCTGATCATTCCACGCTCAACTCTCATCTGTAAAATATGTGATGTGCACTTTCTATTTGAATCGACGACGTTGGAGATTCCAGCATTTATATGGCATGGAAAGGAAGTAAAGTAGTACTGCTTCAAAATCTAAATTTCAAGTGCACAAAGAAAACCAGTTAATCTCCATCACAGAGGGTGCTTAAAAATATACTAAAATGATGTTTTTTTATTTTTTAAAAATTATTTTTGATATTGATCTAAAAATATTTAATTTTTTTAATTTAAAACAAAAAATAAAATTTTTTATATTTTTTTAAAACTTTTTTGAAACAAGCCGCATTATAAAGAAGGTGGCTTTCACTTTGCCCCTAGTATATAAACGGAACTGGGAAGAATTTCTATCTCGTAATAGTGCACAGCTGACACGTTTGCGAGTGCCGAGCACTCAAAGTGATCGTCTTTTGTTTAAGTAATATAACAATTATTTTATTATCTTTTAATGTATTTTTTATTTAAAATTTATTTTTAAATTTCAGTATATTAAAATAATATGAAAATAAAAAAAATATTTTAAAATACAAAACCATTCAATTCGAACAGAAATTGGTAAGACCCGGTACCATTCATTCGAACAAAAAAATATAATTATTCATGGTCATATTTATGCAAAAAAACAAGAATTGGTAGTCCACACAGAAACGTTATAAATAAAGAAAAGAAATTAAAATTTAATTAAGACACGTCAACATCATATGTGATATTGTTGACTACCGAACCGTGGACAACGCTAGTCGCTGCAGCGTGTAAGATATTGTACGCGTGTAGGGTAGACTTTTTATATATATATATATATATATATATATATATAAACAATTAGGTGTCTAGGAGGTAGAATTTTACACCCAAAAATAATTTTCACCGTGCACTCTTGTCCCTTTAATCCGGGGATGATAGGGCATGAATTGTAAAAAATCATCATCGTGATAAAAACTAAAACTTTTCATTAACATATTAAGTTTATTTGGTAGAAAATGATAATCAATTTTATCTATTTCACAGGTTAAATCACACCCAAAAATAATTTTTACTATGTATTGTTGTCCTTCTAATTTGGAGATGGTGGAACATAAATTGTGAAAATTACCATCGCAACAAAAACTAAAACTTTCTATTAACATGTTAAGCCTATTTGATAGAAAATGGAGATCAATTTTACCTATTTCATGGGTTAAATCACACCTAAAAATAAAATTGATGAGTTTTACCTATTTATAAATTATAACTATGGCAAAGAATTATATATATATATATATATATATATATATATATATATATATATATATATATATATATATATATATATATATATATATTTATGCAATTATTTAGTTTCAGAGGCTCAAGATCAACAATGATCTTCTTTATTTGATTGATTAAAAATTAATGTGATAAGTTTTTAACATCGAGACTGATTTTATTACAAGACTTGGCTGTTTAGAGAGTTGATTTGTCGATGATAAATATTAAATTAATAGATCTTGTTTCATCGAAATGGTGTTGTTGTTGAAGTGTGCTTGTATTTAATTTGATTTTTCAAGTTTTATTATATTTAATTAATTTTTATTTTAAAAAACGGGATTTCAGGGTTTCTGAATTATTTAACCTGCAGTTCGTGTGCTTGTTTTGTGTTTTAAAATAAATCTTAAAGGAAGACCATGCGGAGACGCATCGATGGAAACATCGATAATTTATTTCTTTCAATCGGAGTATCCCTCACGATTCACTTTAATAGGACATGAGGGGGAATATTGTCTGTCACGTGTTCCACACGTGCCGATAATATTTCAAAAAAATAATGGTTAGTTACCAGTCTACCTCTGTGTCTAAGTCATCAATTTTGTTTTATTAGGAGCTATATCTGTATTTAGTCATCTTAAAAAAATATAAAAAAATAAAAAGTGCTGCGGACTGGACTGAAATCGTGCAATTACCGCGGAGCCCCTTTACCTATAAGTCATTTTTTATTTTTTTTAGGGATAAAACCGTTATTTTACTGTACCAAATTGAAAAAAAAAAACAATAAACTAGAAATCTGAGTAATATTATTATAATTTACAATAATTTATCTCCCAATACAAAATAATTCACCCATGACATCACGAAGTTAAAATTTTGGCATGCGTGCAAAACTAAATCGTGGTTGGTAACTTATTAGTCAAAGATATAATTGATTAAGAAAATACATTATAGGGAGATAATAAATCAAAATAATAATAGATTCATGAAATGAATAAATCGATATAATACGCAAGCGTTTTGAAGCTCTCAAACTTTGAAATCAATCCTTATCCAATAGGGGTGGAGCCTGGCTCTCCTTTCTCTTGGCACTAACAATTAATTATTGATATATGTATCTACTTATATAAAAAAGAAGAAGACAGAGGCAGTGACACGTGTGAGAGCAAAAATAATAAAATATAATTATATGAGGCCCTTCATATCATACATCACCGACACAAAATATTTTTCATGAGTCATCTATTTTACATGGTAATCTCATCATTACTTCTATAATTAAGATTTTCAATAACAGTGGAAGGAAACAACATGATAATACACAAACTCTTCTTGTCCTATTGCTTTTTTTTTTTTTTTAATTCATGATTATTTAATAATATATAATAATTAAATGCTATGAGTCTTTGAGAATATATAGATGGTAATAAATTTGTTACAAGTCATAATTTCAAATACCATGAAATCATAATTATTCAGAATATACTTAAAATATTTTTTTTATATTTCATCATGTCAGATAGTTATTACAACCTATATATGTATCATAGAGAAACTAAGAATGTAGAATAAAAAAAAATATTTGCCAAACTCATAAAATCTACTTACCTCATAGAAATAAATAATCATTAGCACGAATGTCTAGTTTTGCAAATTTGACAATTAAAATTGAAAACATAAAAAGCAGATTGAAAATCAACATCAGAAGAATGAAACAGATGATGAGACTCTGAGAGGAACTAAAACTCTTGTTGAAATCTATCAAAGATGTAAACCGATAAATTATAAAGAAGCCGTAACTGATCATAAATGTTTTGATGCAATGAAGGAGCTAAAAATGATTGAAAACATCAAATGTGAGAATTGATGGATAAATCTCAACACAAAAAAGCTACAGAGATTAAGTGGATTTTTAAAAATAAATTGATTTTTAATGGTTCTATGAATAAACACAAGGCAAGGATACTTGTCACAGGATATGCTCAAATGTTTGGGATGAATTTTTCTGAAAAATTCACTCCAGTAACAGGGATGGATGCAATAAAAATACTGATAGTATTTGTTGGATAAAAAGCTAAAATTTACATCAAATGGATATCAAATTTGAGTATTTGAGATAAAAGTTGAGAGTTTGCAATTTCAGAGTCAAGGAGGAGAATTATTGATAAAAAATAACACGAGAATCAAAATAAATATCTCAACACAATCTTTGTTTGTTCATTGTTGATATTATAATAATTATCTTTTGTTATGTGTACTAGCGTATAAATAAACATGTTGAGATTCAATAAAATAGTGTTATGCAGGATTAATACAAAGAAAGATTTGTTGTTATCTCTTAATTATTTCTAAAATAAATGCATCTAAAAGTGAGACTTTATATATGATTGGATGGTGATTATGTTTATGGTATGGCAATAGTGACAACACAGAGGTGCTAACAGCTCATAGCATTGAATGGGGTATCCATCAACACAAAATCATTTCAGTTTTTAAAATTATTTATCAGAAGAAAATAAACATAACAATTCAAGCAAATACCATTTTGTTTGTTTGTTTTTTTTCTTCCAGTGATGTGTTAGAGAATAATATAAATCATATTTTGAAACCTCACATACAAGTTTAAGTTTTTAGATGAGATGATTATTTAATATCGTATCAGAATCTTTTGACCCAATGATAACGAGTTTAAATCTCATCGTCTCTATTTTATTTGATAAAAATTAAGTATAAAATAATATAAATTTGTGCAAGTTTCAAGTCTAAAAAATTATAGAACTTTATATATTAACTTAATTTTCTATACAAATAAAAAAGAGTAATAAACATGACAAGAAATCTCAATAAGATCGCACACCTTCAATGCCAGGGCATAAGAATTGACATGGTTCATTCTAACAGCAAATCAACATGATCGATCAAATGCTAATCGAGACACTTAACTGATCGACTGAACAGAATGGGTCCGTGTTTGACCTTGATGCAGGATTCGTTGACTACTGATCCCCAGGAAGTCAAAGAATGGCACAGGTAGGATGTGGTAAGCGTGCGAGGTAGACTATGATCTGTTGTCATCATCAACACCTGGCCCCGGCGAAGACTTCTGTTAATTTCGAGGGGCTAAAACACAGGTCGAGTATACTTCTTGAGTTGGTGATGATAGTCATGGATCATGGCCGCTGGCACGTCCATTCCGGGATGTGTTGGAGCCACTTGATGATCATATCATTCGCTTGGAATTCAAGATTAAAGGCGTGATGGAGGGAGATGGATACATCGTTCTTCTAATATCGTACGTGGGGTTCCATACTTGAGATTATCTCTTCACTGCTCACAAATTCCACCTCAACTTCCTTGCTGCAATCCTCGTTGCTATCTATAATTGCCCAATCACGTCTCACCATCTTCAAGCTTACTGGTGATTCACATTGAGTTTTATAAAATAATTTAAAAGTTTTTATTTTTATTTTATATTTTAAATTATTTTTTTAGTGTTTTTTAATAATTTTCATGTATTAATATTAATAATATTTTTTTAAAATAAAAAAAAATATTATTTTGATATATTTTTAAATATAAAATATTTTTAAAAATAATCCAACCATGTATTAAATTGTTTTCAATGCATCATTTTGATGCATCAAAAGTGTTTCGTTTAAAAATATAAAAAAACATTTAAAAATATATTAAAATGATATTTTTTTTTTATATTTTTAAAAACACTAAAAACTTTAATTTAAATAAATTATTTTTTTTCAAATATATTTTTAAAACATAATATAAAACAATCCAGACCCCGTAAATTTGCTATTGAAAAGATCCAGGCACACGTGTTCGTTTCTGCGATGGTCGTTAATTGTATTTAATGTAAAATTAAGCAAATTTAATTTTCGGAGTGTAGATTTCTATTTAAGCATATTATTAATGTTGTTTACTCGAGCTTACATTTCCATGAATGCTATTTAAATTTAATAAAGAAATAACTCCCTACTCCCTACTCCATGCTTGTTACGTGTTTATCACAACGACTCGAGAGTTGATATTTATTAAATCAATCGTGAAGGTCTAGCTAGCGGCTAATGGACGGGTGATGTTTCCGGCCGCAATAGTTACGAGCTTACGGCTGGAAATTTGAGCTTCCCTGGACGGCGATTGCGAAGGTCTAGCTAGCAGCTCCAGGATTTAGGTAGAGATAGAAGCGAGAACCAGAGTCACTCACCTACCTGTCTTTCTTGCTAAAAACATTGTGTGATGCTTGATAATACGATTGATTTTATTTTTAAAAGTGTTTTTTTTTTAGAAATATATTAAAATATTTTTAATATTAATATATAAAATTAATTTAAAAACATCTAAAAATAATTTTAAAATACAAAATAAATTTTTTTCAGAGCATTTATGAAATGCAATGATAAATGTGTGATTATTTGAGAAGTGGGTGTCGAATTAATTAGAGGGTGCCGGGGCCTTATCAAAAGGGTTAAGCAGGAAAAATCAAGGATGGGGCTTTGGCAATTATTTGGATGGGACGTCTTCTCTTCTTGAAAATTATTATATCATTGTCAAACATCCCAGCTGATTTTGCCAAATTACGTAAAAAATGTCTTTATTGCTAGTTCTCTTTTTGTTTTTTTTATTATCTTTAATTTTTGATTTATATATATCTTAATTAATTTTATAATTCTAAAATTAATAATTATATAAATTTTCAGTGATCATCGTATTAATAATTATAGAACTCGAACAAAAAATTACAGGAAAAATCGGTATCAGAAAATCGCTTGCTTGGATGGATACAATAATAGCGGGTACTGTTGGTTGGCATTGCTCTAAGGGGGTGTTTGGGAGTGTGGTTCCTGCTTATTTTCAAAGTGCTTTTCGTGTCGAAATACATCAAAATAATATTTTTTTATTTAAAATGACAAAAAAAAAAAACATCGAAAAGCAGCAAAAAGCAGGTTGGCAAGCAATGCCAAACGGGGCCTAAATGAATTTTGGGAGTAAAATTCTGGAAATAGAAAAATAAAAGTTGAGATACTGAAACGTATGAAAACTACAATTAGAGGCACTGAATTGACAGCGCCCTCAGTTTCAAAATTCAAATTGCGAAGCAAGTAACGGCGTGTAATGACAGAGGGAACACCGACGAGACGCTCTTAAAAACAAAGAGTATAAAACGAACCAGTAACAGAAACAAACACACAGCTCCACAGGATAAAAACAAATAACTAACAGACAAAAAAACACACAGAGAAGAAACCTTGTTGTTGTTTCCATAGTCTTCCTTAACAGATCGGGCTCAAAACCGTGAGTTACTTACGAAATTCTCCACTTTCTGATTCAGTCTCTCAATCTGGATCTACTTCTCTGTTTCTCTCTGTTTTTCCTTACATTGCATGCATGGAATGTAGGTTCTAATTCATCAATGCATTTTTGTTTCTTCGATCTTTTCGGTGTCGTTTTGCTTTCTCCTTTAGTTCTTATCTTCTCTTCGATCTGTCTTTGATTTTAGTTTTGGTTTTTTGGATTCTTCCCGAAGAATCTACTCTTTTTTTTTTGTCCTTTTGGTTTGCAAAATAAATCTGATGCTATGTTTGTTTGGTTGCTGAGAAAATGCACCTAGGAAAAATGACAGAAAGTTAAAGCTTCATTGTTCTAAGTGCAGTAGTTATTCCCAGAGAGTGAAAGAGATAATGTCTAGCTTTTATAAGGGAACTTTTTGTGTTTCTTTGAGATTTATGTGATGCTTATTGTCTATTAAGCCTCCTTGTTTTCCCAACCCTTCAAAAATGAGTGCTATTGCTTTTATATTTACCATTTCCCTTTTTTAATGGAATAATTTGCTCAGCTAAAAAGAAAATTGCTTAATTGGAAAATGGTTTAATTCTTTGTTGAGTCTGCGTGCCTGGGTTTATCGTCATGATTACGGATTGGGCATATCCATTTTGTTAGCTTCTTTTTCTCTGGTGCTCATTAATTTATGCGCCTCAGTTATTCCTTTTGTCCAGGGAACTGATTCTGCATGTTTGCCGCTTCTTTTTCTTAAATAATTTGCATAACTTTGCGTTCTGGTTATAGCTGCCATGGATTAAGGCTGTTGAAGGGATGGCTAAAGAGATGAAGTTGTGTGATGTCAGATGATTTTTGGTCATTAAACACTGGTTTTACAACGATTTTTAAAATAAAAGGCTGGGGGGGATGAAGTCGGATGTGGTTAAGTTTTTCCTTTGACACAGAAATGGATGAAAATACGAGTATTAATGTGATTTTGATTCTTGTATTTCTTGATCCAGTGAAATGGGCATAGAAGTTACTGACATCTGCATGGACAAGGAGCCAAATTGTGTCATCGTTTATTCAAATGGTGTCTCCCGCGACCCAACTCACGAAACTGTTCCTGATGATCATGGAGTTCTGGAATCCTATGAACCTATCGATGGGGTTCCTGAGCTACATAGTTCAGAGGAGAGTACTGAAGCGAAGGAATATGAGATGAAGGAATGTACCACTGAAGTCTCAGTTGAGGTTACTGAACTTTCCCATGCTGAGAAAAGCAAGGAAGGCCAGGCTGTAGTCTGCTCAAATTTTGAGGATGGCTTAAAAGTGGAAAAGGTCATAAACCGAAAATCTAAGGACACTGTTCAGAAAAAATCGTCTACAAAGCATGCATCAAAACCTGCGCCAGCTGGTCTTGCTCGAACAAAACACACTGTTCCGCAGCCATTTGCCCTAGCAACTGCAAAGCGTGCTTCATTGGGAATTCGTCTTTCTGGCGAACCTGATATCAGTGGTGTAAACAAATCATTCAAGGCAAACAATGTGCTACGTCCAAACCCTATAAAGCAGAATCAGGTATCTGCTGCAACCAGGCATCAATATTTAATCATTGTTAATTTAGCCATGTGTCCATTCTATAATATTAATAATAATATTGTTTCAGCATGTGAAGATGAGCGTTGATATATTGGTAAATCATGTTTCAATTTAATCAAGTGGATGGAAAACTATACTCCTAGTTAATCCTGGAACTTTTCTTTGCTTACTTGCAGCCACTTTCTGTGTCAAGGAAGCCTTTGCAACCAAATAATAAGAAGCATTCAGATGAGGAAGATAGTTTTTCTGTCACTTCCTCGTATCCTCTTTCTAGTAGATAAAGTTTGAACCAGTATACTTCTGTGTATTTCTTAAACTTCTGTCACTTCTGTAGCTTGATTTCTTTTTTCGATTTCATACCTTGACTCTGCATAGTACTACAGCATCTGCACGGCCTGCTAAGTCCAAGCCAACTGCTGCGGAAGCCCCTGTATTTAGATGTAATGAACGTGCTGAAAAGCGGAAGGAGGTACTGCCTTTTGTATCTTTGTTTTATTCAGAGTTGAAGTTCTGTGTTCTTCCTTTCTTTTTTCAGGGCAAGTTCTTCAGTTTAAACATACCTGTAGGTGAAGACTCAAGGGTTTTATTATGTTTAAATCTTTTAGTTCTATTCAAAATTAGAAGAAAAACATCAAGCGTTGGAGGCTGAGAAAACCCAAAGCGAAGCAAGGACCAAGGTAAAGTATTTCAAGAAGCTTGATAGCAAAGTTCAGTTAAAGTGTCTCTCACACATCAACCTTAACTGTTAACATTTTGAGTCAAAGCTAATGATCCTGATATATTTCTTGATTGGTCTTCATTCAACAATAAATTTCAAGGAAGAGAAGGAGGCAGCCATCAAGCAACTGAGGAAGAGCTTGATGTTTAAGGCAAGCCCAATGCCAAGTTTCTATCATGAAGGACCACCACCTAAGGTCGAAC
Source organism: Salix dunnii (assembly GCA_015731905.1). Classification (NCBI taxonomy): domain Eukaryota; kingdom Viridiplantae; phylum Streptophyta; class Magnoliopsida; order Malpighiales; family Salicaceae; genus Salix; species Salix dunnii. The sequence goes on along the minus strand of CM027668.1, from coordinate 2,786,798 downwards.
TAAAAAAGGTACTGCAGACAGATTCATATCCCTTTCCTACTGTTGTGTAAAGATTTACAGTACAGTTTTACCGGGATGTTATTTTTTAACTACTTAAATCATCAAAGCACTTGGCAGAGGTTGATGGCAGAAGATTATGCACAGATGCCAGCCATTTTTCCTAGAATAACAAATTTATTATGATTAAAAACTTGAATAATCTGCTTTCATCTGAATGTCAGCTGCCACCAACACGGGCTAAATCACCAAAATTGGGCCGAAGGAAGAGCTGCAGTAATGGAGTGAATTCATCTCAGCCAGACAGAGTGAAAGGCGCTTGTAGTGAAGGAAATAACCAAAGTCAGGGTATTTACAGAGAAGATAACAGCAACCCTGTTTCTCAGCACAGTATCCTGAATGGCCATATCGTTTGCAAATTTGAAGATGAAACCAAGCAAAGGGGAGGGATAGATGAGTTGATTCCACCCGAGTTAAGCGGACAGGGTTTTGCAGGCATTGGCCTTCACGGTCTTAACATGGTGGTGAGTTCTTAATTCTTAATTGATGAAATGTCCCAATATTTCTCTTTCTGCGACTGCTTGAAGAATATGAATGTTGTTCCCTTTTAAGTTGCGATGACATTTTGCAGTGTTTATGTAATATATCAAGTGTAAATTTTCTGTAACTTAAGCTATGTATGTAAATCATTCCCTTTTTGAGTTTTTTCTGTAAACGTCTTGCATTTTTGCACTTTTGTTGAATAACTTTCTACTGTTGGGAATCTATTTTGCTTTCTTTCTGTTTGAAGCACATGATTAGGAAAATTTGAAACAAACTACTGGTATTCTAGCTGTATTTTGTATCCCTGTTTTAATCGAATCTTTTTTATATCAATCTGATAGTAGGGTTGTTGAAAAAAGAAGAACAGTGGGCACTGTAACTGCTGATTGAAAAACAGGAAATCTAAAGAACTGTACTTGGTGGATACAAATTTTCAAATGCCCTCGACTGCATTTCTGTTTAGATAAAGTGAATTGATTGCATTTAGAGAAGATTGTGTACTCGGGGGTGAATTTGTATGATGATGCGAGTGATGTTTTCTTAAATAATCCGCAATTGTGCTGAGGAGAGGATGTAAAGTCAAGGAAGCAAGAGGGTCCTGCGACGTGCATGATAGCAATTGAAGAGCAGATCCCTATAGAGCACTTGGGCTGTTTGTTAATCAAGCGAAAATTCTAAACACGAGAATGATCCCCATCAGTAGTGGTGGCGTGTGAGTGGTAAGACAAAATGTCAATCATCCCATTTCATATATATATATTTGCTCCTATTATAAATCGATTAAAATTATTTATCAGTTTTTTACTCAAATAAAAGTTATAAATAGCAATGCTTATAAATAACTTTTTTAAAATAACAATTTAGTCAAAATATTCTTCCAAAAGATGAAGTTCTCAAGTGGAATCTCGTTTATTCCCGGTTTCGATTTGGGGTTGTGAAAGCTTTTTGTGACCAGGAATATGTCGATTCTAATAAATTTAACAATTTTATGCCGTTTCATTAGTGATGATGTTCGAATGAACACAAAGGACCTGAGGGCAAGCTGATTTTTTGAATAATCAGTTGTTGTTTTTTTTATGATCCGGCGGTTTTTTTTTTTTTTTTATTAACGTGAGTGTTTAAATTATTTTGAATATATTTTTATTAATTTTATAGGTCCTGAGATTAATGAATATGTAAGTTTGAATATACTTTGACTAATTCTATAAGTCCTGCAATTAAAGACCATGTAAGTTTCTAGCAGATTTTATATTAGTAAACACATGACTTGAATCTCAGATCACATGGCTTGAAATTGAGATCATAAAAGTAGTAAATACCTTATTTTCGAGTTTTTACCAATACAAGGTGGATATGTCAAATACATGTAAAAAACTCTTTTTTATATATATTTAGATACCCTTCAATGCTTAAATAAATATTGTTTTTTCAAAAAATATTATATTATTCAGAGAATAATTCTAAAAATAAATATGAGATACAAAGTATAAAAGATATAACCAAAAATTAACCTCTCAGTGAAGGAAATTCGTTTTCTTTTTAATAGCCTGCTAGGCTTTTTTTTAGAAAAAAATAAAGATTTTAAATGTAAATAGAATATATATGACTCATCATGATTAAATATTTGTGACTTAAATATATTTTATTATTATCTTTTTTTAAAACTAATAAACATAGTTACAAAGTAATTAGCCTGGGAAATTATTTAAAAACCAATTTGAAAATATTTTCATATTGAGAATTTTTTTTATCCGATGCATGGTAAATTGCAGGTAAGATATTAAGAAAGAACTAAAAGAGGGAAGGCCGTTGCTATTCATTACTGTTCACTATGACTCATTGTCACTGTGAACTCGAAATTTTATCCGGTGGTGCGCGCAAGTTTGTTCACCCTTTTTTTTTGTCTTTTCTGCCATGAATAGTGCAATGACGATATCGTCCCTGGTAAAACGACAAAAAAAAAGGCGTTGGTCTGAGGGGCTATTTGGTCATTGTGCTTTTCGATCCGGTCCGGTTCGTCCAGCTGGTTTTTTTTTTTAAAAAAATATTTCTTGGAACAGTGCACTCACCGTTTTACCCCTACAAAATGACAAAATAACGCACAGAGTAGGAGGGGTGATACGGTAATTAGCCAATTTTTTATTCTTTTTCGCGCCGGATTACTATTGGCGCATCCCATCACGTGTCATCCGTTTACGCCCTCACGCGTCTTTCGGACGACGCGTGCATCGTCATACGGCGTCCAAAAATGCTCAACCGGCGTCCAAAACGATTCTCCGCCATTCTCTCTTCCACATGCTGCGATGCGTGTAGTCATTTGTTGTTCGGGTACGTGTCAATGGTCGTTTGAATTCCCCCCCTCATTTCTCTCTCCTCCTGCGCAAGCTGATGTCAGCGAAACAGTGTTTTTGGCAAAGTTCATTTCAGTCCCTAAACGGTGAAATTTGTTGTTTTGGTCCTTATTGCAATTATATAAGTTTTGCTTTGTTTCAATTGCATCCTTCAATTCAAAGTAATTATAATATATAGTTTCAGTTCGGTCCCTAGACTTTTAATTTTGCGTTTTGGCCTGAAATCTTTAATATTTTTGGTATCAAAGTTTTAATTTATTTCAATTTTATCCTTCCAAGCAAATTAATCATAAATCCTTAATAATTTTGGTGCCAAAGTTTGATTTCTTTCAATTTTATCATTCCATGCGGATAAATTACATATTTGAGATTTATTACAGATATTTTTTTTATTGTGTATTTTTTTTAATTCCATTGTTATTAGGATTTTTTTCAATGTTTAAATTTTAATTTGTATTGGTGATCATTGAAAAAATAATATTTATGTTTTTGTTAATATTGTTAGGTATTGAATTTTCTAATTATTATAGATAAAATATTCAAAATAATAATAATAATTATTTATCAGTTTTATTTTCTTTTAAATATGTCAGCCCAATTATATATTTTGATATTTATTTAATGTTAGAGCCTTAATATATATATATATATGGCCTAAGTTTTTTTGGAAAAAAATTAATATCATTGTTCTAAAATACTTTTAATATTGTAATATGAAAATAAAAAAAAATTATGGAATTTTTTTCTCATCAATTTTTCTCATCAATGTTATTATTTCAACTGTTATTTGCTTTAGTTTTTTAATATTTATATTTTAATTTCTATTGGTGATCATTTAAAAAATAATATTGTCTATTTTTTTCTATTCTTCAATTCAGATAATTTTATAAAATCTAATAATATTTATTTTTGTTTTTTCATTTATTTAGTTTTTTTTTAATATTCTTGGATGTTGAAATTTCTTATTATTATAGACAAGATACTCAAAATAATGATAATGATTATTTATAATATATTTTTTTGCTTATAATATATGAAACTATTTATATATTCTGATATTTATTTAATTGAAGCTTAATATATATATATATATATATATATATATATATATATATATATATATATATATATATATATATATATATATCATGTTTCAAAAAATAATAATTTACTATTAGTATTCTAAAATATTTTTGATATAATAATATGAGCAATAAATTTTACAACCAGTTTCATACATAGGAAAAAAATATTTCTAATAAATTTTATCAAAAGAGTTTTAACAGTAGCAATATTCAATTGTTTTTCTGTGGGAAAAAAAAACCCGTTTCTAATATATTTGATGAATTATAATTTTACTGTTTAAATATTAAAATAAAAAATTACAACATATAAAAATTCAAGCAATTTTTTATACAGATAAAAAAACCCTACGGATCACGCGGGTAAATTCCCTCATTCAAGCTAAACTAAATAATAATAATAATAATAATAATAAAAGTAAAAAAAATTACTTAAATTTGCAAGGAGTTTGAAGAAGGAAGGGTAAGCATCAACCAACATTTTACAGCCTCCCGGCCCTAATTTGTCTGGGCACCTCCTCCTCCATATCTTTCCTTTATTATTATTGTTGGACGCAGGTTTATGTCTAAATGGGAAGGTTGTATTTTAAAACATTATATTTTAAGGAATTTTAGAAATATATTAAAATAATATATTTTTTTTGTTTTTACATCAATTTATTAAAATAACATAGAGATATTAAAAAAATCTTAATTTTAAATAAAAAATATAAACTTCTAATAATCAATATCTTGACAACAATTTATACATATTTTTAGGGGATGTTTAAGAGTGTAATTACTGTTATTATTTTTTAAAATGTTTTTTATACGAAAATATATCAAAATAATTTTTTTTATTTTTTTAAAATTATTTTTTATATCAACATATTAAAATGATCTAAAAATACTAACAATCAAATATTTTTTTAAAAAGAAAAACCAGCAAAAAAAAAACAAGTTGCCCCAATGCCAAACAGGCTTTAGAGGGAGAAAATGCTAGCATGAACAAATTGAACGTTGTCATGAAGGAAGTTTTGAGGGATCAGGCCTCACCGAATAATACTAAGGTGAGTTAAGAAAATCTTACATTTTCTCATAATCTCTGCTTTTAATTTCATATCTGGGTATATCAGAAAAGGAAAGGTAAGCAATCTTGATTTGAACCATTTCATGACCTGTCTTAGCTTAAGCCTGAACTGGGGCTGTCGCTAAGTTCATCTTTTTTCAAAGGATTTATTTGTTTCTGTCTGAGGAAATGGATTTTCCTCTTGAATTTAGAGAATATATTTTAATGAACCAAAGTCTTATATAGCCTTGGTGAGGGGCATTCCAGGAACTAGGAGACTTCACAGGCATATCTTAGAGGCGTCACGTCTTGGCAAGTGCAACCACACTTTCGTGCGGTGGAATACTCCCACAGTCAGGTATAGAATCGACTCACATTGATTCGTAAAATTTAAAATTCTGTTCAAATACTTGCAATTTCTTCTACTTTTAGGGCATTGTGATCGAATATATCATTTGATTTTCCATCGGGTGAAGAGTTTAGTTGTGGTTGGAATGGACGAGATGTACGAGGCCTATAAACAAAAATGAGGTAACCCACCAAGCTGTTGTTGCCCTAATGGTCGTAAACCACTTGCCTGCCTCTGCAAGCGCTTCCTCTTAGAGCTTGCGTTCGTCTAATGCAAATCTTTTGAGGTCAGCTCTGCTTCTTAAAATGTGCATTTGTTGGTCAAGCTATCTGTTTTCAAGCAGTGAATTTACTGGAAGTATAGTTGATTTAGTAAACTGGAATTGCAGCTTCCTTGGCCTATCTAGTGGGGCAGCGGATTATAGAACTCTTTTATGTGCTGCTTACCAAGGCACAAGTATTTCCAACGCAGCAATGTCATTCACAATTTTTGAAGCCCTGTAATTTGACAATTGACTTTGAATGTTTCAATAGGACATTGATGTCCAGTCTTAATTTTGTGGCGAGATCTTAATTTATAAGAGGTTAAATGTCTCAATTTCTCTAGTTTTCGATGACTGCTCTGAAGAATGTGAATACCACAGCCTTTATATGTTGCAAGGGCTTGTTGCAATGTTTATTTAACGCATGAAGGGTAAATTTTCTGCAACTTATGATTTCTATATAAACCATTCCCATTTTTCTGTGAACAGTTTGGTCTTGAACTTTCTGTTTGGAACACAGGGAAACTGAGGCACGTGCTGCTGGTCTTCCAGTATTTGATTCTTATTTTACGCACTTCATTTATCTGATTTACTTTTCTATTAATCTGAGAGTTGAAAAAGAAAAAAGAAATCGTGCATCAGGTAGAAAAATTGGAAAGCTATGCAGTGTGGGATTGTAGACTTGCAATGTTAATTTACAGTGGTTTGAATATAATGAATTTGTGTGCACCTAATGGTCGTTTGTTGGATTGTGTTCTTGGATGATTTGTCACACACGCACAAAGAGGATGTAAAGTTAAGAAGGCAAGTAAGGGGGTCCCCAAATGCTGGGCTGTGCTTTGTTAGAGTGGAAATTTGTGCTTTTGGTAAATCTTTGTTTTACATTATTATAGTAAGCGTCATCATGAAAAGCTCTTAAAGCAAAAGGAAAAAAGATGCCCATGGAGCGTAAAGCACCCTGTGTTTAAGTGTTTTTGGTAACCAAACAGCAAAAGGAAACCTTTCTGTGGTGAAAAAACAAATGCTGGTCAAAAGGACTCGCATTAAAATTGGGTCTACTTTCAGCTCTTGAATTCCAGTGCATCTGTCAATTTTTTGTCCCAGATATTGTTTCATCAGGATAGTTTCTGATTTTTGTGAATCCGCACACTAGGCTACTCAATAAATGAGAATTCACAAATCTGATACCTCAAACAATGTTGGTCTGATACATCAGATTATTCATTTCTTGTTCAGTACAAGATATACGTTGCTGCTGTGAATGATTCCAGATTTTCAAATTTTTGTAGTAGATGCTGGAATTTGACCATTCTTATAGTTGACGTTATTGTTTACTTGTGTTCGAAATGCATATTCTCTGTTGTCTGTAATGCTCTTGTTGCAGGGTTATCTCTTCTGCCTGGTAGCTTTGATATTCATATAAACCATCTCTATAAAGTTAGGACAAACCCATACCTTATACAGGAATCGTTTAACTTCCAATATAAAATATTTCTGGAGAAAAAGAGAGTCGGATTATGTAGAAAATATGGTAAAGTGTTAATTTTTTTACTTTGTTTTTAATTACTAATATAATTCTTTTTTTTTTTCTTTTTCATATTGCTGTAAGAAATAAGATAAAGTACTTGCGTCTTGCAATGGTATATTTTTAAAAGTAGTTATTTTTCACTGCAAGCTAGCTTCAACTTGTTCGATCCTGTTATTAGAAACCACAGATTTTAAATCGATTCAGTTGACTAACGAACTTGGAGAATGCAAGGCAGTCAAACTTGAGCAAATTGGTTTGCTTTAGGAGTTACCTTTTACAGATGTCCAAAGAACACTTTATTATATGCAAAATGTTGTTCTTGAAAGCTAATGTAGCAAGTGGGTTTGTTCTTATGATTTTCGCGTTATCATCTTGATTTTGGATCGGGGAGAAAGGTCGTGACTTGTGAGAATGAACCTTCTAAGTTGTAATGAATGCTTTGAGTGTTGATAGCCTGCTTTGAACCCTAGTGAGGAAATGGCTTGGTCTGTGTAAAGCTAACCTAAACATATATCGACAAAACTAAAGAAAAAAACAAAGGGAAAAGTAAATATCATGGGGGGAGTTTTGCTATGACGTTTCAGACATGGGAGATGCTGCTAGCCCCGGGCAAAAAATCATTAGTTTTCATGTTTTCCCACTGTTTAAATTCCGCTGCGAGGGCGGCGAAAGCCTTGGGACTTGTGGCCGCTGGAGCATAATGGTTTGAGAAGTAAATTGCTGGTATTTTCCCAATTTGTTCGAGGGGAGAACTAAGAAGTGGGCGTTAGGCAGCAGAACTGCAATCTCATGCTACTTTTTTGTTTTTTTTTATCAGATTTTACCAGTGGATGTCCATCAGAAAAAAAGAATTGTTAGATGAGAAGGCAATTACTACTTCGATAGCATACGATCTTTCATGCACCGGGTATGGTATTTGATCCCAACTATGCATTCGATAGTTCAGCTCCAGTACCCTCTAAGGCCTAAGCAGAGGACTCCGGAGCTGCTTTTCAGAGCAATGCCATGCATATTTAGTGTGATTTCCCCATTCTTTTTTTCATTTGTTACCAACTACCAAGCCAGTTGATTGATTATTGATCTTTTAGTAACAGAAGGATTATAAATTTTTTGAAATATTGCAAGTAGTTGATTAACTTTTACAAACATGTTAGTAGTCAAGTTAAACAGTATGCATCACTCTTTCCCCCCCTACTTTTTTCTCCCCATGCCCACCCCTCCACTCTTCTTTATGATTCTGTTCAAAGCTTTAACAGGCCAACCTGTATTTCTTTCAATTTAAGCTTGGAATCGGACTGTATATGGAAAACATTGGTGAAGCTTCCCTCGCCTCCTATATTCCCCTTTTTTTCCTCTGGTAGGAAACTAAAAGAAATATCCTTTAAACACTCTTACCAAGATCATCATGCATCGACAAGTCCCATTCCTATAGGGTTTTCATTTTATTTTTAAGGGCTCCAATTTGAATACCAAGGAGTTCCTTGAGCAATGATCAATAATTGCAAGCTTTAATAGATTTCTTTTATAAACAAACGAGCATTCCGAAGCCTTATATCTCCCATTGGATACTTTGCATGAATTAGATGTGATATAGAGAGATGAGGCAGGTGGGGGAAAGCTTTTGGTATGCTTTCTGTTATTAGGTGGATACCGACCCAAGATACTGACAAAAAGCTCTTGCTTTGACCTCAATTTCTGTAATTGGAGCCCGGTTATTATTATCAATCATTGACGAGTAGCCTCAATTTTCTCTACCAAGCTACATGTTTTTATTATTAATTCTCAATCCTTAGCATATACACTCAAAATCCTTGTACTAATTTACAAAGGGGTTTGGTTGTGATGCAAAAACACGGCTGAAATGTTAAAAGCTGTGCAGTTCAAGCCCTAGACCTATAGGAAGAGAGGGTTACCATTTGCGTGCAACAAGCAAAGTGAATACTTGGGCACACAAAGCAAACAAAGCCAGAGTTTCTTCTCCAACACTGTGTGAAAAGCATGATTAGAAGGGAGGGCAGCTGTAGAAATTGGGATTCCATGTCAATATATGACCCACAAAAAGATGGAGTCCATCGGTAACTCATCCTCAGTTCTCACGTATATAAGGGCCCATGAAAAACAATGCATGGCCAAATATCAAACAGTCTCGTCCTTTCCCTGATTGCTTCGCAGTTGAGGGGAATGCGGTCTGATTCGAGACCATTCACTACTTTAAGCACACATTCATCTTTTGAATGATCTCGGACCAGGCTTCATTCCCCCCAACTCAAAATCACGCAAATTCAGTCAGTGGTTTAGTATCTGAGCCCACTGCAGTTTTTTCCTGTCACGAAATTTGGCAATCTTGCATTATGTTTTGCATTTCGATTTATGTCTCTTTTTCATTGTATTTGCAGCTCGCAGGAAAACCCTGGTGAAGATCAGGAACACACGCGCATACATGAACAAAAAGATGCTTATTAAGGGATCGGATGTGATCAGCTAGAATCAAAATATCCAAACAGGTATGCCATGTTACTTATTTTACACTGCAACTTTTCTAGTGATGACTGCATATAACTTCCATTGTGATTTTCTCATTATTGATTGGAAAACTTGCTTGGAGATTGCATCAAAAAGGACTTGATCCGATGCAGAAGCCAATCCTAGGTTAAAGCATATCAAGGAAGCTGATCTACTGATACTGCAATGGTGTGTCAGTTTGTGTTGAACCATGCAGCTTACCAAAAGCAGGCAGGGTTGCTGTTAATATGCAGTGCCTAGCTAGTTAATTAAGACAATAATGTCAACAGAGTTTAAAAAATGTATCTCTGAGAAGAAATTTGCAACAGCTTAACTACGTCTACTCTTTGAAAAAATCCTAGGTGTGGAAAAACCCGTTGAGAAATTATATTTTCTTGGAGTTGGGTTCCAGATGCCACCTCAAGCCTGCACTACCTTTCTTTGTTTTTTTGACAGAATCAGGTGTTTAGTGTGAAAATCTGACTGAAAAGAGGATTGAAAAAAAAAAAAAAAACTATAAACAAAGTTGTGTTTCATCTTTTTGAGGTTTGAGATTTATGCGAATTGGCTTTGCTTGCAGAGAGTTGCAAAGAATATTGAAACCTGGTGTAGCTTTCACTTTAGTTGTTGCATGAGAGGAGTGTCTACAATCAATATCAAAGCGAGCTTTGAATTTTGCTCCTTTTCCACATTTAGACTGCCATCATAACCCAGCTCCATACTTTAATCCACCCCTTCCTTTTTAATGCAAAGTGGGTCAGTTCATGTGGATCTGCTTCTCCTAATCTTGTTCTTAGCCCGTAATCCGATACACGTGCGCCGTTAACCACCACCTCCGTGGCTCATATTCCTAGCGGGTTTGGTCTGAGAAAAAATAGCACAGCTTCCTGCCATGTGAATGAATTTATGGTCTCTGGCAAGTAGTCCTTTTGTTCATACTGCATATGCTCTGTTTAGCCAGCAGTAACCTCTCTGCTATATATTGCAAGATCTGATAGCTCCTTCAGTTATGATCCTTGTTCCTCATATGCTCTGTTCAACCTGTAACAATACGAAGATGCAGAACGGAAAAAACAGTGTCTAGGTCAATAATCTTGCAAAATTAACAGGTCATCATCGGTGGAGGAAGATGAATACAGATTGATCCATGGTTGTTCTGATGTTAAGCCTGGCAATCTGGCTATACTCGTCCTCCATTTGTTTGCTGACAACACTAGATTTTGAGCAAGTTCTTCATTGTACGAGCAGTATACAAATTAATATGACTTTCCTTTTCATGGGATTTTGAAACAAACCATGATTCATACCTTACTGTGTGGTAAATGACATCATCTTGTTCGTAAGAGAATCAGAGGAAATGACATCATTTTTGTATAATCTGATAGATATGAGTCAAAAGAGAATGAGAGACATCTTGAGTGTGTATGGCAAGAAAAAAAAAAAAAAAGTATTCCCGATGCTCGATAAAGCTATATTCGATACTTTTTACTGCTTTTTTTTTATTTTTAGACGACTTGAAAATATAAAAAAAGCATTCAACAGCTAATTTGAAAAACACTTCAGAAAGAGTTGTCTGCCAAGAGAGAAAGACTTAAAGTGAGATTTTGTTGGGCATGGGATTCACCAAAATTTTGCCACCAAATATATTTTTATTTTCCTTTTTCAGATTAAAAATATTTTTATTTTGTCATTTTAATATTTACAACATATTAATAAAAATTATGACCTCAAATTTAATATCATTTAAAAAAAAATTATTTTTATTTTTTTATTTTAAATTAAAAAAATAATATTTTTAAGATCATTTTGATGTGCAAATATCAAAAATAATTTGTAAAAAATAAAAAAAATATTATTTCGATACATTTCTGAATAAAAAATATTTTAAAAGCAACTTTAAATATATTTTCGAATAAGCATTATAGGTGTTTACTCGAAAGTGTTTTAGATATTATTTTTTTAAAACATATTAAAGTAATATTTTTTATTTTTTATAATTTATTTTTTATATTAATACATTAAAATAATCTAAAAACATGTATAGAAAATTTTCTCTTCGGAAACCCAGCTAGTTTGCCAGTGAGAAAATTTCAAAATGTATAGACATTCTTGATAATATAAAGGATATTATTTTTTAAAGTGTTTTTTTTAAAGATATATTTTTTTTAATTCAAACACATCGAAATAATAAAAAAAATATATATTTTTTTTAAAAAACAGTAGGCCCGACATGATGGCATGTACATTTTCTTATAGGAAAGAAAAGAAGCCCAGTCAATTAAACAAGAGAGGGCAGATCCAAGATCACTGCTTGTCTGCTTAAAACTTGCATCAGCCCGCAGTTCTAAGCCCAATCAAAGCCCATCGACGGTTAAACCAACAACGAAATCAACTGCCACCTCCCTCGTTCCATATCTTCTCTCCCCACATAGCTAACAAAATATCTGGCTCTGGATCTACCAGAGACAGAAGCTAAAAGCAGAGAAGATATCCAAAATCGACAAACATCTAACTCATCCATGTAGATCGTCAACCCTCTCAATCTCATAGAATAAATAGAAAAGCTCTAATTTTGTTGCAATGGACGAGACATTCTTCGATCTAATGGAGTTCTTTAAGAAACCTTCAATAATTGAAACATTCGTCGACATTTTGCTCTGTGCAGTACCGATATGGCTAGCCGTTATGATTGGCCTCGTTATTGGCTGGTCTTGGCGGCCTAGGTGGACCGGCTTGGTCTTTCTTGGCTTGAGGAGCAAGTCTAGGTTCCTTTGGACCGCGCCTCCTGGATTCGGAGCTCGGCGTCTCTGGCTCGCTTTTACGGCTCTATCTGCCCTCTCTGTTTGCCGCACCATTTGGTCCAATTTCAAAGGTAAAGATGGAAAATCAGTACTCGCCGCTCCGGCTTCATCTTCGGGGGAGAGACGTGATGGTTCTATTAGGTTAGTGTCTTTTCTTCTTCTGCTTCTTTTCTTGCTATAGTTTTTTCTTAAAAAAATAATATTTTTGTAGTGGCCATTTCTGATCAATTGCAAGATTGAGTTTTGAAATGAAATTAACTGGTGTTTATTTGGAAACCCTACTTGTGGGCTGCTATAAAATCCTGGAAAGGTAAGGTACATTAGCAATAATGCATATTGATTAGCAGGTTGCATACAACGATGGGATGTGCTAGTTTGAGATCATTGAGGCCTACCTATTACAGTTGTGTAGTTGCGTAGCAAGCTTTAAGGAATATGACTGCTTGTAGCTACTGCTTTAAATTTGACTGGGGAAATGTAGTGTGATGGGGTAGAGCAAGGTTGGCGCTATAAACGGGTGTTAAACATGTATCCATTTCTTCAAGAGGTAATATCATAGCTGATTATTATGTTTTTGCTGTGTATGAAATAATAAAATACTATTTATTTCAATAGTTTTTTTCTTCTAAATTTATGTGTTTTCTAGAAAAATCATACATAACTATTTAGTTTATTAGAAATTAGACTTCATAATTTATTGTGGTTTGCTTATACATTAGTAGTTCGATCCATAATCCATGTCATTGGTTTGACAAGTTGACTTGATTTTTTTGTTTTCTTAATTGATGATTGTTTTCTTTTCAATTGTATCCCTCAATATTGAGTTGATTGAGAATTAGATTACATGATTTATTTTTGTTTGTTTTTTATAAGGTTATCTCGATTTTATGACTCAAGTCACGGGTTTGACGGGTTAATCCTGTTGACTAGATTTTTTTTTTAATTGACATTTTTTCTGTCATTCTTTAGTATTGAAATGATTATGAATTAGATTTTATGATTTATTTTTGTTTGCTTTCTATAAGGTTATCAAAGTCTTACAACTCGAGTCACTTGTTTTGCGGCTCAAGTCATTTTATTGTATCCTATTTTTAAATTGATTTGTTTTTCATTTTCAACAATAATTTTTTTGAAAATTGAGTTTTATAATTTGTTTTTTATGATGTTATCACAATCTTATGATCTTAATCATGGGTTTAGCAAATTAATCCTAATTGACTCAAGTTATTTTTTATTTTATTTTCTATGAGGTTATTCCATTCTCATGACTTGGATCACAATTGAGTTTTAACTCATGTTAGATTTTTTGTGCTATTTTTTAATTTTATTCTTTAATATTGAGTTGATAAGAAATTAATCGTCATAATTTTATTTTGATTTGCTTTCCATGGGGTTATCATTGTCTTGTGATTCAGGTCACAAATTTGACAGGTTAACTTGGGTTGACCTGAATTGATTCAATATGTTATTGTTTCAATATTATATATATATATATATATATATAGAAAAGATGTCTTAATTCTTTATGAATCAAACTACATTTATACAGATTGTCTGAGTTGTCTTTTAATCTATCAAGTTGATAAGGTCAACATCCATGGGGCTTTAATAATTCCCTACTTTCAGCAATGACTAGTTTTTTTATTTTCAAAAAAAAATGATCTGACCCAGCATACCATGAATCAATTGAATGTCGAAGTTCATTTTATAGTCCAGAAATTCAGTAGCATCCAATATCCAGTGACTTGAAACTTTGTACATTTCGTAGCTTTAATCACACCTATATGCTAGAGATATTCATATCCAGTGACTTGAAACTTTGTACATTTCTTACTGTAATTACACCTATATGCTAGATATATTCATGTCTTGTTTGGGAAACCAGTTTTAGGGGTATGAAATACCAAGTCCAGGTGATATTAACTGATTTCAAGTCACTGATTTGGAGACATGTCACTTCTGTGTTTTGATTATTGAAGTTTTTTGTACTAACTAGCGGTGATTCGTTTTATAAGCATGGGAAATAATTAAGCAGCAGCTGTAATGTCAATGTTGTTTGGTTGCTTAAATGTTTTTATGGGGTACTGTCCTTTATTCCTGGCATGGTCACAAAATAGATTTTATAGGTCCTAGTGAAGTGCCATGTATATCAGAAGAAAAACACAGGGATTGTGTGCTTGAAGAAAAAATCTGTATCCCTGCCATAGGTAATATGTAGTGTGTATCATCCACCGTGAAATATTTCATGAGAATGGTTGTGCTTTAACTGAAAAGCAATAACATGCAGGTTGCAATGTACAAGAAGGTGATCCAAACATTCTTCGTGAATGAAAATATCCATTTTGTTATTGGAGTTTATCACTCTTTCAGATAATGGATGTTTGGAATTCTTTCTGGCCTGTCTGGATATTATGATATACGATAATTGCAGCTTCATCTCAAAAAACAAAACTAGTCTTTCTGTTTGCCATTTTAAACTCAGGATCTTGTGATACATGCGAGTTGTGCCTTCATCTCGAACAAAGAAGGGGAGAAAAATACACTCTCTCTCTCTCACACACACACACACACACACACACACAATATATATATATATATATATGAATGGTTTGATTGGATTATTGTAGGGTCATAATTGTTTTTTAGCGCGTACCTTTTTGAGTTGTTTTCATATTAGATACCTTTGCTATCATTAATATGTCTTTTGGAAATGGTGTACTGCTGGTTCACGTAGATGACCTGGTTTGTGGTATGCTACTTTCATGCAGCTCTGCTGGTGAGTTGGAGGACAGGGAGGACATTGTGACAGAGAAAGACTTAGAACACCTATTGCATCTTCTGGAGGGGAAAGATGGACGGAAGGAGTGGCAATGCATGATGGAAAGGTCAACCTCGAACATGAGATACCAAGCTTGGCGACGTGAGCCTCAGGTAGATTCAAACTGTGTTTCACTGCTGAAACTGTGTGAGAATATAATTTTGCAGTTTTTATTCAACCACCATGCTGCAACTACATATTTTTTAGGTATCATTGTCTTATGCTGGAATTGCTCATCATGGAGCTTATGAATTTGCAGAAAGTTTTTCAACTTAGTTCCCTTGGCATTTTCTGGATTTGGTCTTGAGGTGTATATATGTTAATTACATTTGTCATGTATTCACATGGCTGGTTGTTTGGCCAAAATGCCTTGTGCTGTGTGCGCCTAGCATGCATTTTCTATTATATTTGTGTAACCCATTAGTCTGTTTGATAATTTTCCTTTTTGGTCTTGATTCTCATCAAAATATGTAGCAAATAGCAATGCTAGATAATGATTCTGAGAGTGACACATTAGCACCTGGTGGTGACTTTTTCTATCAGGAAGGTCCCACTGTTTACCGAAGCAGAACTGTCTTTGAGGATGCAACTCCAGAGTTGGTTAGAGATTTCTTCTGGGATGATGAATTTCGACCTAAATGGGATCCGATGCTTACTTACTTTAAAATACTTGAAGAATGTCCTCATACTGGTAGGATGATTGTGCACTGGATAAAAAAGGTCAGTTGTATAAATTATGCACAAAGTTCTATCGATTGATATTCTATTTCCACTTTTCTATTTTGAACATGCATTGAATGAGTAGAGGTTTGCTTCTCCAATATGCAGTTCCCATTTTTCTGCAGTGACCGAGAATATATCATTGGTCGAAGAATATGGGATGCTAGGAAGGCATATTATTGTGTGACCAAGGTACCCACGGAGATATTTGATAATTGTTATTTGCTGTTGCCTTTGTCCTCATTTGTTTCTTTTTTTATACCTTTCAAGAATAGGCCTCTGTCTGTTTATTAGGGAGGAAGAGTTTGATCGCAATTTTATGGTTAATTGAATGATGAAATAAAGGTGCTTGGTAGCATAGAGGACTTCCTGATGATATACGAAAACTTGATGTGCTCTTTGTTGCCTCTGTCAATTCAATCATTACTGTACATGGTGGTGTATTGGCAGATAGATTGATATATCCCTTTTTAACCTGGAGCTGGAACTTTTCTTCTTTGTTAATAATGACTTAATGTAGTATTGGTTGTTACTATATTAGTTGACATTCAAATCTACAACATCGCAGGGGGTGCCTTATCCAGGCCTGCACAAGAGTGACAAGCCAAGACGTGTTGACCTTTATTTCTCAAGTTGGGTGATTAGGGCTGGTAAGTACTGTTGTTAGTTACACAATCTGCCCCCCTCCCCCCAATTTCAGATTTTTTCTTGAAAAATCAATGGCACATTCTTTTCTTGTGTCTTTGATGCATGAATAAAGTGGAATCTCGTAGAGGAGATGGACAGATGTCTGCATGTGAGGTTACTCTTTTACATTATGAGGACATGGGGATCCCCAAAGACGTGGCAAAGTTGGGGGTTCGTCATGGGATGTGGGGAGCTGTCAAGAAGCTGCATTCTGGTATGAGAGCGTACCAGAATGCAAGGAAATCAGAGGCTTCACTGTCCAGAAGCGCGCTAATGGCTAGAATTACCACAAACATTTCTTTTGATGAAGGCATGGATTCTTCAGAACCAGTTGTCGATGAAGAGGATAAAAGTCAAGCTGTAGATATCCAAAGACACGATGATCACGGCATTGATTGGAAATGGATAGCTATAGGCGGTACGGTAACAATGGTTTGTTTTCTTCACTCTGGTGCAATTGGGAAGGCCTTGTTACTTGGAGCAGGCCAGAGAATTGCACGGAGGTGAGAGTTTTCAGATCAACGACATCATGTACCTATCTATCCGTTTCAAGGATTTTTGAAATTTTATCCACATTTTGATTTAAGGGATCAGTGATGAATATTTTTTCATGTTGTCTCGCGTTTGTTAAATATCTCGTTATTTTCACCAAATATTATACTCAACAGTGAGGACATAACCGAGGATATTGATTAGGAGGCCACTGCAAGCTCCCAGCTTCCCACGTGTTTTCAAGCTTTTGGAGTTTAAGGGAGGTTTGGGATGATGACCCTGTTTGTTTATATATTTTATAAGTTTTTTTGAAAATAAATAAAATATTTCTTTTAATTTTTTATTATTTTTATCTTAAGATCATTTCGATGAATTGGAATTTTTATAAAACATTTTACAGCGAAAAACAAATTAAGAGAGGAGCAGCTGGTTGTCGACGATGAATAGAACAGCACATCATTCATACTAACTTATACCATAAGACTTGTGTCAAATTATATTAATTGACGAGAGGAGTTTATATCATGTGTTGTTTTACCTTTAGGGTTTATAGAAATTAATTTTGTATTTTGGAGTGGTTTTTCAACATTATTGATTGGCTCATCATGATTTATTAAATATTTTTCTATAGTTTTATATCATAAATAGATTGAAAATAATTAAAAAAACTCTTGGGATTTAATTTTCCAGCCACTATGATGGTTAAAATCTGGACTATTTCAGACAACGTGTCGTCTGATAATTTTTTTTCAAGAAATATAGTAGAAAAAATGCTCAGCTTGCATGGGTCTACTTGGTGCATGGGTTCAGCCTAAATAGGTCAGGTCTAACAGTGTCACTCTTCCTTTTTTTTTTTTTCCCTTCCATTTCATGTGTTTAGATATATGATAAAAAAAAACTTTTTTTTTATATAGACCAGCAAATTATTATATATGAAATTAGAGTGGATGAGGCAGCGCATGCTGTTTAAAAATCATCATATATCTAATTATCTATCGAATTTTAGTTATTCAAAAATTATTTATTATTTATCAATAAAAATAAAATAAAATAATTAATATATATATATATATATATATATTAATAGAATAATAAATATTATTGATATATGAGTGTTATATTAATATTAAAACATATACCATAATATACTAAAAAAATCTAAATATTTTACAAATATATTCATATATTTATAATGAGATTTAAGTATATTTTAAATCAGATTTATCAATATTCATACCCTTTACAATGTTTATCAAATAAAAAAAAGTTCTTGCCCTTTATCCATCGAATTAAATTGCTATACATACCACAAAAAAAAAAAAAAAAAACGAAACCTGTAGCAAATAGTGACAGCAGTCAGTAGCGCAACCAGCAACAGCAGCGGCAGCGTTAACTGACGCCTGCAAGCTGTCCACGTTCCCGAGATCCGATCTCCCTTTTGCGTCGCCGTCGAGTATACGAGATTTGGAAGCCCCCAACCCCCTGTCCAAGTCCCATTTTCACCGACGTGTGAATCGACGCGACGCTGCACGCGCTACGCGCTACGCGCTACCCCACTCCAATTGGTTTGTTGTTTCTTGAACTGAGTTTTTATTATTTTTCAATTTCTTATAGAAAACACAATATCGCGGGTTCAAGTTTAGAATTGACGTGCTAGCTTAACAATAACCTGGGTTGTCATGTGCAGAAGCTCACCTTCTAGGATCAGCAGATTAATTTCAAATTCGAGAAGTCAATCTCGGATTGATTAGGTAGATTTTCTTCTGGCATTCATGAACTCCATCTTGCATCAAAATGATGGTTGTTTTATTAATGATCGAGTAATTATGTGCTGCAATGTAGAAATTTGAAGAACCAGCTGACTGGTGAGGTACAATACCTGTGAGTATTTCAGTTTTTGGCATAGTTAAGCACTTGTTAGATTAATTCTTTTGAATGATGGTTTTATCCTATACTAGGTGAGGATTGAAACAGTTGCAATTAGGTTTCTTTTTGTGTCCATCGTAGAAAACAGGATGATTACCATCAGATGCTGCTTTGACTTTTGAACTGTCTCTCTGTAAATATGCTCAAAACAACATATTTATAGTATAATTCTCTATAATCTGAAGAAGAAGAAAAGTAACCAATGCAATCAAGAAATTTATCCAGTGGACACCAACCTTAACTTTCCTTGCGGATAGTAGGTTATATGAACCTGTAGGCCACTAAGAAGAATTTTAAAGGTCTTGCGTCCATTTTGTTTTGAAGGTGAAAGTTTTTGTTCCCAGATGCTAGCTGTGTGTAAGGACTTAAGAGGGTGATTGGGACTTGCTTAAGTTAAAAATACAATCTCTTTCATAGAAGATTATTTGATATTGTGATTTTGGATAAAATAGTTTTAATCTCTATGCTGTATCCAAAGATCCAAATGTGGTTCTGTCATTCCTTAAGGACGTAATGGTTTTGTGTTTATACGTTCGCATGTTGCTGCTGAAAATGCTCAGGGAGATAATCAAAATCAAATTACTAATATGAAATCTGTATGTTTAGCCATAGCCCCCATGTCAATTCTCCATCTCATCAGTCATAGTCACATGTCAATTCTATGCTCCAACTTATTAGTCAATCACTTGTCAAAATAAGTTAGAATTAGAATTAGCCCCCTTTTTTATAGTTACATCATCTGGCCTTGTTACCCAGTATAGTAATGTGACGTGACTTTGTTTAAGTATTGAGATTGTGAATAGTTTGACTTTGGTATTTCTAAAGTTAATCTAAAAGAAATTGCCATATCTAGTTTTGGTTTAATTGGCTATTTATGTAGCACAGTTTTAATCAAACTGTATTATAAAATAAAATATATATTTCATGAAAATTAAAAGGTGTTTTGAAAGTGAGAAAAATGTTTTCATAAGGCATTATAATGCCAGTACCATGCGAAACTTTCCAGAAGATTTCTAGAAAATGCATATTTCTATGGTATGCATCTCAAGTGAAAGGATATGGATTGCAATGTACAAATTCAGAGTCACTCAAGTTTATTATGAGCAAGTGTGTGATCTTTGACAAGTTTGTAATGCTCTATTAAAAAAAAACAGATGTTGTCGAAGACTAGTAAAATGTCAATATAGATGCTTTTTTTCATCATTTTTTTTTTCATTGGAAAATAAAATAAAAGGTAGGGAAATTAGATAAGCTTAATAAGAGAAATTGTAAAAAGAAAATAATTTTTTTCAAAAAAATAAGAGTAAATAACGATTTGATGAAAGTGAAAGTTTTGAGTTTTATTGATATCAAATATTTGAGATTTCATTTCAAAATCATGGCTACACATTTGATGTAATTTTGTTACTTTCCAGTTATGATGTTTCGTGGGTTCTGTTTAATGGGTTTTGTTGGTCCTTGTACATAAATAAATGGATTCTGTAAAATGTTTATTATGTTTGTGCAGGAAGGAAATTTGAGGTCCAAGTAATTGTTGTTAAGGATGTCTAGGTTTAGATCACTCTGGCAAGCTTCTTTGGATGCTACCAAGAAAGGTACTTACTTTGATTTTTCTTTTTTCCTTTGCGTGATAATGGTTTCTTTATGCTATACTGCAAAGTTGTAGTTATGATCACAACATACAGAATTTTCATGTTTATAGCTCTCACATGGAATGTGGAAGACTTGATGCCTCCAACTGAGAGGCTCATTTTTAATTTCAATTCCAGGGAAGAGCTAAAGAAGTGGCATCTTTACTCTGATTCTGAGTACGGAGGTAAAAAACAATTAATTTTATTCTCATTTTTTGAGTTTATATATATATATATATATATATATATATATATATATATATAGTATGCTTTTATCATCCATTTATTGGTTAAGTGAGCTCACTTACTAGAAATTACTGTTGTTTCTATGTCTTTAAAAGACAATTCACTAGGAAAATATGGTACTGTCTAGTATATATGGAAGTATATGAGTGAATATCATTTCTTGAATCCCTCCATTAGTACCATACTTTTGAATGATTGTGATTGGGAAAGTCTTGGCCATGCGGTAAATTACTATAGACTGGTCACAATTTTACTGATCAAAATTGTAGTTCTTTATTTATTCAGGTTCGTCCTCAGCTTCGTTGGAGATCATGGATGAGGGAAATGGACTAAAAGGTATCGGCCTATTCCTTTTATTTCTTCACTCAATAAATTATGATTTTCACAAAAGTGATGGATTCCGTGTCCTTCCGACCCATATGTTTATTACTTTGCTATTTCAACTTCAGTATTCATTAAATATTGAGCTTAAAACTCTGTTGAACAGTGGGTGCAAATCTCAAATGGAAAGTAGTATTTGGACCTTGAAATCAATCTCTAACAAAGAAATTTGGATTTGGAATTCCCAACCTTTGGCAACATCACATGGAAGGCTCATCCTCTTCTACAATGGGGATCTCAAGCCCTTCAAGTGTCGAATGTAGCTTGACAAGTGTACTCCTTCGTAGTGTTCATTTTTTATGGACCCAAAACTTATACTGGGTTTCTGTTAATTTTCATGCCCAGGGACAGTTCTTATTCATACAGCTATGCCATTTTCCAAATTAGGGCAACTGTTTTTGTTTTGATGTGACCTGCAAGGGTGTCATAAATCACACCAACTATGTTTCTGTGATTGAACTATGCATTTTTTTCTCACTGATTTTAAAGATAATCAAGTAAGCGGGAAGTTATTTTTTATTGTTGATGTACCATTTTGCCTGCAAGAATTAATATAGGATTTTATCTGTGCAGTTCACAAATAACTAATAGACTAAAGCTCTTCAACCTGGGATTGCCTTCATTTCATTCTGAATGTTGTTTCTTGCTGTTTTCTTTCTTTAGGAAGATAACACTCTGCGTGAATTTTAAATCTCTTATTAATTGTACTTCAAATTTATTTGCCGCTTTCAGATTTCTTCTCTGTGATTATTTCACTGCCTTACACGTTACATATTTGATTTGTAACAACAGATCAGTCCGGAGTTATTCTATTAGATCATGAAGCTTCTAGCTATTTGATAACTTGGTTATTCTATTAGATCATGAAGCTTCTAGCTATTTGATAACTTGGTTTTAATTGTAATCAGCTATCTTATGCAGTTGGAATATTTTGTTGTTTTTGGTCTTGCATCATGTACATTCATGCCACTTGATGAAAACTAATGCCTTCTGTAAAAAATGCTGCATGCCTAACAATGGCAACTCCTGCAAATTAGAGCTTGTGAATCCGACAATGTTCTAACTTCACCTCTTCCATTATAGCACCACTTCTTGTCAATTTTCATGCTTTTCACTTGTGATTTCTGATGACTCAAATTTATCTGATAGGAGTCTTCTCTGGTAACCTGTCATTGGATGTGGCTGAGGGTTCAAGGTGGAATATTAGTCGGAGTGGTTTCTGTGGAATGCGATCCAAGAAGGTGAATAGTGAATAATATTTTCAATTATGTTTTCACCTTTAGTGCTGCATATATAGTGTGTAATGCATTTCTTTCACATTAAATAGTGGGCTCTCAGATGTCAAATGTATGACACTCTAATAGCTAATTGAAAACATTTTCTGACTTCTGGACTGTTCTCTCTCTCTCTCTCTCTCTCTCTCTCTCTGTTTTTATCTATTTATGTTTCCTAGTTACTAAACTAGGTGCATTAAAGACCTTCTTTTTCAATACACAAATCCTAGATTAAGGTTATTCTTTATCCATGTTACCTAAGTCATGGGGGATTGGTTATAGTTTCATCTTGTTGTCATGAACACTTTTTTTGAGTAAGAGAATGTTTTTTTCTTAATGAACACTCATTTGTAGTTTTCTTTCTGTACAGTTGTAATGCTTCTAATTAAATATAGAACAAAATTGTGTGGTATTTTCATTTGCTTTCTTCCCATCCTTCCATTCTCTTAATATCACATCAGACACTGCTGTGCAACATTTATCTGTTTTAATCATTTGCAGTTTGATGGTTTCATTGATCTAGACGCATATGATACAATAGCTCTAAAGCTTAAAGGTGATGGAAGAAGCTACATATCCACTGTGAGTTTGTTCTTTCTTTGCTGATTTAATAATATAGAGTAAGAAAACCGCTGTAGCCTTTTTCGTTAATTGCTTAATGGTCACTGCATGTTTTATACTCTCTTTATTTGATTCTAATGCAGATTTATACTGAGAATTGGGTGAATTCACCTGGACAAATGGAAGATAATTCATGGCAAGCCTTTGTTTTTGTACCCAAAGACAACTGGTATATTGCAAAGGTATGTCCCTCTTTCTCTTGCTTATTTGCCAAGGCATGATATCAAATTTGGCTGTTGTAGGTAGCATGCTGTTTACAGTATGACATTGTCTATATGGTGCATATTCTCTATAATTGATTGACTTTCCTTGAGGATTTTTGGTGTTTATTATGATGTGGTCTTATTCCAAAGTAGTCATTTGCGGCTGTTATTGGCCTGCACATGTGGATCTTAATTAATATATGATGAATTAGAGATTCTCTGCTATGAAGCCCCTGTGTGGGGGAACATGGCATCCCTTCTTACATTCTATGGATGCACAAGAAATAATGAAATTATCACATGGGAACTTTTTTCTTGTCTTGCCGATAAGCCCTGATATAGGAATTTTACTCCCAAAAAACATGAGATTAAAGGGTCATTTTATAATTATTTGTTACTATTTCCAGGGGTAAATATTGTGCATTTGGAACAAGGTACATTGACATGCTGTCCCTATACTGATGGAATAATCTAACACACAAGATTATTCAATATTGGTCATTCTTAAGTGCTTAGGGCAAATATATAGTTACTTGTTATGCTCGAGTTACTTGTGCTCAAAAGAAATCATTGATCAGTGACCTAGCCTCTTATTGCGGGCATGATGGAATCCCATCGGAAATAGTATTTTATGTTTGCTTGATCCTGATTTTTATCTACTTTGATCCTTATTTTTCTCTACTAGTAAATTAAGAATTGAGTGCTATTAATGTGACGTATGCTCGAGGGTATATTGCCTGTGCAAATGTAAAGGTTTATGTAGAGTATAAACATTAAGCCTTTTGGTTTGCACTTTATTTTCATGGTATTTTCAGATACCTCTTGCTAGATATCTGCCGACATGGAGAGGAAACGTTATAGATGCAAGTATGGAAATGAACCAATCTCGCATTCTCGGCATGTCTCTATCTGTCAATGCAGGTGGTGGGATCCCTGGTGCTAGATCTGGACCGGGTGATTTCAAAGTTGAACTTGATTGGATAAAAGCCTTCAGGACACAGTGACTCTTTGTCAAAGGTTGCTTAGAATTTTGGAAATGGCTGTTTCAAAGCCTCTGTTCTGTTTTGGTGTGAAAATAGTAAAACTCCCATTCCAGGCCTCAATAATGTAGTCTCGTCCTGTATGGTTTTCACATGCATTCCAAATTACTTTGGCATCCAGCTTCGTCAGTTATCTTGCACGGATGACCATTCATCAGCCACTTGATAAAAAAAATCTAGGATAATGTTTTGTTTTGTTTTGTTTTGTAAGCGACAGTTTTCTGTAGGCGGTGGGCCTGTGAAAAATCCCAGGTGTTTTTATCATTTTAGGTGTAAACTATTCTTCCCTTTCAATCAAACCCTTTAAGAATTTAAACGAGTGAAGGTCCTATTATCATATTTGAAAATCCAATCCGTCCACAATATCTAAATACTACTCACCTTGCCATAAAATGAATGATGCGAGAGATTTGAGATGGTCATATCAGCAAGTCACACAGATTCTCTCATTCAACAAACAAATGGCCCCGTCAGTTTGCAGCACTTACAGCCTGTTATGATCACGAAGGCCTGGTCACAGCTTTTTTTTTTTTTTTTTTTGGCAAATATGGTTTCAATTGTGATTATTGTCCAAGATCACGTTCAGTTTGTTTGCAAGGATTGCTTGTATGGTGTATCAACTATATACATGTATATACAGCCTGTTCGTTATTGTAGTGGAATTCATAAAGTTAGTGGCAAGGTGGCAAAAGTTAAAGGCAGTTAAACCCGAGAAAAACAAAAGGGATCTCAAGATAATCCTATGTTGCAAACAATGAATCTGTATAAAAAATCTCAAGTAACGAAGGAGCAGGCCAAAAAGCGTCAAGGGTCAGATTAAAAGCAAAGAGAAAAAATAAACAATGATGAACTCGTTGGACAAACTTGTGGTGAGGCAGGTAGAAAGGCATATTGGAGTGCCAGAACCGATAAAAAAAACCCCTTAATTGGACAACCAAGACAGCAACTGTAAATTTCCTGCTGAATCATTTGACTGTTTCTATATGCTTCCCAAAAGCTGTCTCCTCATCTCTCCAGTACTGCTCCTGATTCTTCATGAATCGTTCCGTCTAAGCGATTGACTAAATCTCGAGAACCCTTGTCGTCGTCAAGGTTAAAGAAAGAAAACCGCTTGTCAGAATCAAAAGCAGCACGCATGCATTGGGCATTTTAGCTCCGGAATAGCAACAGGGACAGCAACTGAGATTAATAGCATCGATCATCGTTTAGTTACGAGCAGATTTCAACTGCGAGACATGAAATGCAGGGATGGGTTTGAGAAAAAGCAGGAAGGTCGTCCAGCGTCTAAGCAACCTTATTTGTCTGTGATCTCGAAACGACACCGTAATATCGAGGATGAGTTCTCTCTCAGTGATATTTAAGAACAGTTATCAATCTTCCTTTTCCAGGCGACTGCTTCTGCTTTACAATCGTCAGGGAGCTTTCAATGGAGGGCCAGAATAAAGGGTTTTTACCAGCTATAACTTTCAAACACCATAATTATCGCTAAAATTAAAAAGAAATGCTGCTAAAACATAAAAATAATATATATATATATATATATATATAATAAATAAAAAATATTACTAAAAAACTAATTTTGTTGCAGTGATATTGATAAATCTTTCAACTTATAACCGGTAGTTTCTATTTTTTATCTTTTTTAAAATATATTTATAATAAAAATAAAATATAAAAAATATTTTCTATAAAAAATACTATTAAAAATAAGTTAATTTCCTATCCACACGTGCAGGATTGGGACTGGAGTTTGATACTATTAAAAATCATTTCATTGACCATGGCCAGCTCGGCCCTGTGAAATCATGATTTGAATGAGGAAAGCAAATTAAAATGGTTTTTTTATTATTTAAAAATATATTAAAATAATATATTTTAATTTTAAAAAAATAAATTTAATATCATATATTAAAATGATTTAAATTTATTAAAAATATTAATTTAAAATAAAAAATAAACCAAAATTGACTCCTTTTTTTTCTGGTGGAAAAAAGCTACACCACCAAACTCCTAGGAGAAAAGAAATTCTGTCTGTATTTTTAAAATATTTTTTTAAAAAATTAATTTTTATTTTAAATTTAATTTTATTGGTAATTTTAGATATTTTTATATACTAATATTAAAAATATTTTTTAAAAAAAATTATATTTAATATATTTTTAAATAAAAATATTTTAAAAAATAACTGCAATATATTATATTATATTGTACTCCAAATTTACTTTATAGGCTAAAACCTGCTAAAACTTTATTTTGGAAATGATTTTTTTTAATGTAAAAACATTTTTGAAAATTTTAAATTAAATTGTAGGAATAACTTTATATCATTTTAATAAAAAAAAAATAAAAACAATTCTCAAGAAAAAAACATCTTTATTTTTATTTTTATTTTTTTAAAAAAAAACCTCCAACACAAACGGTAATCTATCCCATAAACTCCAGAAAGCCGCATCTAATTACAATTTCCCAGGAACCTAAAAAAGATCAGATTTTTGGCAGCAGATGATACACCCTGTCTGCTACCCTAGCAGTAGCACTTGTAGAATACATCATCAACAGATTGGGCCACCTTAATGCAGGTATAATTGACTGGCATACAATGTCACCACGTGGCATTCCCTGAACCTCATGCTTTAGAATCCAGAAAAAAGCCAGTGTGTCTGTGCTTCATGTTACTTCTGTTCTGTAGCAGGACGACCACATTGTCATTGAGAGACCAGATCCTGTACTCTCCCCCTCTAACTGTGAAGTCCATACGTAATCAAACCGTCTGGCCTTGTTTAGAAAGTGTAAATATAGCACTACTTGTGCTTCATAGGATCAGGACTAGAAAGATTACTTCTTTTAGGGATTTAAGGGACTCAGGTATGAGGGTCTCCAAGATTTAATCCGAAGTTTCTTCCCTTTTTTCCGTTTCTCTTAATTTTCATTAATTATTTTAGCTGTAAGTAGAGTTTGCTTGAGTTTTGATGGTCTTTTCATGCAAGCCTCTCCCAGTTCTTCTCATTCATTCATCAAATACTTGTTTCGAGATGATATGATTGTGTGATTTTAAATTCCTCTTTTGTTGATGCATTTATCAAATCTTACAGATGAAATATATATCATTCAGTTCTGGATTACAATATTCTCTTTTTTATTATTATTGTTGTTGCTGTTTTGGAACAAATGTTAGAGTCCTTTTGTTTTCTGAGATTCATTCGCTTGTTCTGTGGGCCAAGCAATGATGGATTCTTCCTGTTAGGGATATCTTAAAAGTAAGTGAAGAAGTCTTGGTTTGTATTCATTATAACGACCATATCACACTGGCCACTCTTTGGGGTAGAGAAAAATTACGGGAGGAAGAATGAGTCTTATCTTTTCCGGTATAGTAGGCTACTCCACTGAAATTTCCCGACCTCCACCTGCACCTGCTGGTTACCCTCTGTTGAGTAAGCTTTGGTTGGGGTTCGAATCCTACTTAATCCATGTGATTTTATTTGACTTGGGAGTTGAATAATTTTATTAATATAGAAACTGAAGCGATAATTTCTGATCCTGTGCGTGATAGGACAGATGCTTTGAAGCACCAAGGAAGTCTTGTTGGGATCTGGGTGCATTCATAGTGATTTTGATACAAACAGATCTCTGTCATCTATTAGGGAACATGTACTCCAGATTAGAACCAATTTGAAATTGCCGATGTCAGTAAGGATGTTTGATATTTTATAGGAGCAGTACTGCGCTTTATGTGACAGTTGATGAGTGCAACTGGCTTTTATGCTTCATCTTGTGATTGTTGCCTCTCTAAAGTCTACAGTAACATATACTGGCTTCGTTGTTTTCTGTAGACAGTTTTGCACCATGGAGAAGTCTGACCTGGACCTGATTGGCATTTCAGGAGTGCCCACTGAAGAGTTCATCCAACAAAGATGAATGCGGATGATAAAAACATAGAACCTGTGGCTGATTCAGGACTTTCCTTTGGTTATTCCAATCAGTGCACTCAAAGAAGAGTGGAGAATGATTCAGGTGCAGGTGCAAATGCGGGTTCATGTGTAGACATGACATTTGTGGCCACCACTGCCCTGTCTGAACTAGTTTGGTCTCCACAGAAAGGTTTGTGTCTTAAATGCGCTGATGGAAGCTTCTCCAAAAATCCTTCTCTGTTATGGGGTGCAGGCCCAAGTAATATGGTAAGTGGATCAAGTAATGACAAACCTATCAGCAAGGAAAATTTCTGGACACCTCTAGGTTCATCTGATGTGAACAGTGAAGTTGCTGGAAGGGACAATTCCACTAAATTTGTTACCAGTGATACAAGCATGTTTCCGTTAAGTGAATCTAGACATGAAATCAAAATAGGTAACTATGAATTCCTTGCAGATATAATGTATCATTTATTGGTGAATATCGACGTATAAAAATTCCTGTCTAGTGCATGATGAAACCTGTCTCGAATTACTGAAAAGCTTTCATTTGGCAGCAACTGACGGCGATGAGGAAGAAATGAAAACAGAAATGGGGCTATCTTTTCTGCAGAAAAAGGAGGATCTAAGAAATAATAAAGAAGAAGATATATATTATCCTATCAACCTTCGAGAAGATCAATTCTTTAGGAACAGAGAGAACAATATTCCAAGCTTGCCAGGTGCTTGAGGCATTATTCTCGACTTGCTTTAGTACCATTCTATAATACACATCCGGATAATAGTTCTAATGAACTTCTGTAGCCGTCTCAACTGGAGTGCTCAAAACATTTGACTATTAGAAATTTCCTTATTTGTACTGTTCAGAATAGTGGTTAAGTAAGTGCCCTATACTTGCTGTGAGAGACAAAAGATTCTAGATAGTTGCAAATTTAATTGCAGCATGGAGCATCAATCATATTATTCAAATATTCTTCGAAGCCATTCCTCAATCTGCTTGCCTTGCCGTTTATCTTATCATTTATTTTTTGTTTCTTTTTTGATGTGTGAAGAACTGCTTTTTCGTGCTTCCATTCTCATTCCTGACAGGACAATGATTTTCTTTATTTTTCAATTTAAACAGCTGAACCGAACCTGGATGCGGCCAAGAATGATCCGACTTCCGAGGAACCTATTGTCAGAATTAGAGATGTTGGTGACGGCATTCACACATTACAGACAGAAATTGTTTTGGCCTCACAAGTTCGCTCAGTGAAAGAGTGTGAATCTTATGAAATTAAAATGCAAGCACCATCCTCGGGAAGAGAAAATTTTGAATCACCTTCATGCATGGAAAAGGAGAGAGAAAATAAGGACGAGACCGATCCCTACATCTGTCCTCTGAAGAAACTGGAGTCAACTGCAGAGAATTTTATAAAAACTCCACATTGTGAAAATGTCTATGATGTGGCAACTAAGATTGTAGGATCAGCATCTGCCCAAGTCCAAAATAGCTCTCAGCAGGGAGATGGGAGAGTTTCTAGAGACGATAATCGTGGGAGTAAACAATCTCCCACATGCAGCAGAACCCAAAGGTATCAGATGAAAGGCAAGGCTAAGGCGTTATCTTACGGAGATCTAGATGAAAGAGTCCTGGATATGGAGGATGACAGCCATGAAAGTGTTGAAAGTTGCAACAGTGCTGGGTTATTTTCAACCGGCAAAAAGCGATGGAACTTTGACTCACAGTTGCATGTTGGGAGCAAAAGTGTCAAAACAAAAATTCAAGAAAGTCCCGGCTCCTCTTCATTTGTTAAACAAGATAGTTCATTCATGAATTTGATCTCAAACATGACGAAGGGGTTCTTAAAATCAAAAGAAGATGAGGCACCTTCCCTTGCTCTTACCCTTGCTAATCATAACCATGGACACGAGAATCGTGACAAGAATCTCGTTCCATGTAATATAAACCAAGATAAAGTGTGCAAAACTATGGGATTTCATTCCTTTTTTCAGTCGTTGTATTGCCCAAAGTCAAAGACTCAAGATATTGTCTCTTTTCCCGCCAATAATCAAGCCAAAGAATCTAAAGAACTCGAGCTCGACAACAAGATCTGTGACAGTAACGCTACTCCATTATCCTGTCGTATGGTGACTGGCAATGTGTGCAAACAGTTTCTTCCATCAAATGACAAGTTAAATGAGTCGACATCTGGCCATGGTGCAGCTCCAGCGGCCCTGAGCAAACTTTTTTCCACCAGTACTGCTTCTGCCCAGGAGATCAAAAGGAACAACTCTGCAGAGAACAGAAGTTCATGCAACCTGGCAACTGATAAGGAGAGAAACGGTACAAGCTCCAATTCCTCTCTGTGTAAACGTAAGAGAAACAGTGCTGAGAACATAGATACTGAACTGCCATCCGAAGGCAAGGCTGTCAGCAATTCTAGGTACAAAAGCGACCCGCTCACAAGCTTGTGGATCACTCGGTTTAGTCCAAAAACTTCTGGTCCCTTGTCAAACCAGGATATTCGCAACAGAAGTTCTGGCGATGCTCTTGAAAGATCCAGTGATAGCCCGACGCTGAATGCTGAATGGCAGAACCATCATAAAATTGTGATGGCCAGGGAGGAAGAACACTCCAATGAGGACCTGGTAGACGTTCGAAATTGTACTACGAGTACTGAAGTTTCATTTGGCGTAAACAAGGTAAATGGACAAGATGATGAGAAGTCCACGAGTAAACTGAATTCTATCTTGCCTTTTTCAAGATTCAGAAATTCAGAGGCCATGGCTCCTGTCTTTGCGAGGAGATTGGATGCCCTCAAGCACATCATGCTGTCGTGTGATACAGATGATTCTGCTCATGGAAACCTGGCATGTTTCTTTTGTGGCATAAAAGGTCACCATGTGCGAGGTTGTCCAGAGATAACAGGTAGTGAACTTGAAGGTCTTCTAAGAAATGTTAATTCATATGACGGAGTAAAAGAACTGCCTTGTGTGTGCACAAGATGCTTCCAGACAAATCATGGGGCTTTTGCATGTCCTAATGCCTCTTCAAGCACAAGACATCAAACAGAAAATGGCGCTTCTTTAGTCCATGAATGCAGCACTGGTAAAACTATGCTTAATCGAAGAAATGAAGACGATGCA
The DNA here is from genome assembly GCA_015731905.1 of Salix dunnii. NCBI lineage: Eukaryota > Viridiplantae > Streptophyta > Magnoliopsida > Malpighiales > Salicaceae > Salix > Salix dunnii. The sequence goes on along the minus strand of CM027668.1, from coordinate 2,755,259 downwards.
AAGGAGTCAGATGGCAAGTGTGGTCAATTGCCAACTGCTGATGCGCCTATAGTTTGCAATGAGAGATTGAATGAAGATTTTACCTCTGGGAAAATGAATCTGAACATGCCACTGTTTGGAAAAGACATTGTTTCGAGCTCCGGGGAAAAGAAGTTGAAAGAAAACCAGGCCATGCCTTTGAGTAATTTTGTCGGTAGCCAGATACTGGACGGGCCCGTGGGAATTTTTGATGCAGTGAAAATGCTTCGTCTATCTCGAGCAGTTATTGTCAAGTAAGTAGATCTTACCACCTAACCTGTCATTTTCGCTGTTATTTTTGCAAGATCTTTCCTCCATGCAATAACTAGAGACATTTTAGCACCTGGTATCTGAATCCCACCTCCGATTGTTTGAGACATCGTATACAAACAAATAACTTGAAGGTAGTTTTAACCATTGATTGAGCTTTTGTTTAGTTCACTTTGAAAGTATGCCTTGTTTATACCTGTAATAGGCAGCGTTTGTTCATCACAGCATCTGCTTACTGTTGGTTTCCAGCATCCGACTTATTTTATCAATAACAAAAACCAAGTCTGAGCCGGAAATTTGTATGCCTGTCAATTTATGCAAAAAATCTAGTAACTGCTGGTGAAAGGACAATAAAGCCCCATTTGCCTAAAGATGAACTGAGTTTGACAGGTTTAAACAACAAAATTCGTGAGTTGCTAGTTTTGAAATGCATTGGCTTTACGTCTCTCTTATTGGTCCGCCCATGTTAATTCTATCTAGTCCTCTTCTTCTACTTTCTCATCATATTACTTTGGCTGATGATTTTAGCATTTGCACTCCCACCTTCAAATCAGTTTTTCTCAATTTTTCACTTGCATATCTTTAAATTTTCGTTCTGCAACGAAATTTTATGGTAGAGAGTCTGACCCTGTGGCAAGATGATGGCATTTAGGTAACTGTTTTACCTTCTGCTGCTGATCAAATTGTAATCTGTTTGTAGTGTTGGTCAGGACCGTTGAAGAATGACCTTTTTCTTCTTCTCGTTAAGTTCCTCGATTTTTGAACTTGAACAAAATTTGAGTGACGATTTCCAAGGTACAATTAGTGATAGTGACTATAAGAATCCTATAGATAGAAGTTTTATGAGGTAAACTATTTTAGAACGTATGCGGTAAAGTTAAAACCAAGAAGTGAATGTATTAGATATTGCATTGGTGAAGCACAGGGAAGAAAAAAGGAGAAATGGCTATGGCTGAGGAAGAGTGTCAGAAGCAGTAGAAAAATTACTAGACAAAGACTGAGAGTACCAGCCTGCTTAAATTATTATAGTTCTTCTACTACAGTACTGTTCTTGATATCTTGAATTGCTCAGATAACAAATTATTCAGACCTTTTGTTCTTGGACCAAATCTTAGTTATCGTCTTGCTCGTTTACTTAAACTACGTTGCAATTGAAGGCAATCGACAACCATTCTGGAAAATTTCAGTTGCGAGATAATTATGAATGTAGACCCGAGTCTCATTTATGGCTGTTTCCCTTTAAAGTAATAGCTTTCCAGTGCCAACTGTTGAGATTAGTAAAAGAGTGAAGAAATTGTGCAGAGAAGAAGAGAAATAGAGAGTTCAGAGAGAGAAGGAAATTTTGAATTTTATTATGTTGTAATATTTCTGCACACACCCACTGTGTGCTACTAACAACTTTATATACATGTGTCAAATACCCTATACTACATTCTAGAATATATTATCAGTATTCCAGAATATACACTCTAACACCAACATGGCCGAAAACTTAATACTGACTTTCATGAGATAAAAAACTGGGCTTAGTATAATGGTTTTGTCTACAGTGTCCATCAAAGCCTTGAACTTTTATTTTAGTGGAAATTGTTTGCTTTAAGTCTTTTATCTGTTTATTGATATTTTCGGTGTTGCTTGCATGGGCGCCAGATTGATGAATTCTAATACACCACCCTCACGACTCGATGGCTTTTTTCTGCGCTTGCGACTTGGGAAGTGGGAACAGGGACCAAGCGGGACTGGATATTGTGTAGCCTGCATAACTGGTAAGCCAAAGCTATTTACTCTGTCACCAATCTATTATAGGTACATGAGTTGCATATTTGTCATTAATTCGCTTCCTTTTTAGTGAGTCAACTCACCCCCTTTTTCTTCCTTCTGATCATGCAGGAGTTGAAAATAAGAGTTCAACACGGAATTCCAAAAATTCTATTGCTGTCAATGTAGGCGGGGTCAAATGTTTGGTTGAGAGTCAATACATCTCCAACCACGATTTCACGAAGGTAAAAGTCTTGACCGGGGAAACGGATTTGTGCGTTATGTAATCTTGCGATTTCCCTGTGGAATCTCCTCGTGATCAAAGTTGGGAGTTATTGATGAGATGTTACTACATTCTCACTTAACACAGCATTATACCTTCTCAGATCATTTTCGAACCCATCAAATACAGAAAACCTGTTTTCAATTGAGCTCACAATCAGTTTTAAACCCGTGTGGTGCATTTTGCAGGATGAGCTAATGGCATGGTGGTGGGCAACATTGAAGGGTGGTGGCAAGATACCTTCTGAAGAAGATTTAAGACTGAAAGTGGAAGAGATGACAATGTTAGGAGTATATACAGATACAAGTTCAGGCACTGCTTGCAAAAAGTGAGAAATGGGGATGAGGTGAGCTGTGTTCCCTTTGCAGACAATCACAGGGTGGTGGCAACATGCCCCCCCTGTTTCTTTGTGTGTGTGTGTGTGTGTTGATAGAGTGTAGTTGCTTTTAAAACAACTGCATGATTAAAGCAAATTTCATTCAAGCAGAAATACCTGTGATCAATTTCGTAAAACAACTGGAAGATTGAAGCAAATTCAAACAAAAATTGAATTCCATCGAAATTGTTTCTCCTAAAAACCTGACTATTCTATACCCAGACCAACACTTGCTAAACCCTGAATTTACAAATCCTGTCATTCCTCACAAGCAAACTAACTACTTTCACTTCCCCCCTTTCTTAACGGCCTTCTTTACCGGCGACTTGATACTCTTTGGCTTCTTAACAACCTTCTTCACCGGAGTCTTCTTCCGGGCCGCAACAACCACCTTCTTCGCTGGTGACTTAACAGCCTCAGTCTTCGCCGCCTTCTTCGGCTTAGTCACAACCTTGCGTTTCACTGGTGTACCCTTCGGCTTAGTCTCGGCCTTGGGCTTCGGCTTGGCAGGAGCCGCTTTCTTCATAGCGGCAGCATCAGTAGCAGAAGATTTAGGAGGGAGCTTGAAGGAGTTCTTGACCTTGACAAGCTTGCCATTAGCAACAAGTTTCTTCAATTGAACAAGAAGCAGTTTCTTGAAGTTTGCAGGGAGGTTAGACTTCTGCTTCTCCTCGATGAACTTAGCAATTGCGATCTGGCTCGATCCAGTCCTCTCCTTCAAAGACACAAGAGCCTCCTTGACCATCTGCGGACACCAAAAACACAGATACATCATCTTTACTTCACAATTGTACTATGACCAGCAAATAAGTTAATTTTTATATTTGATCAATCGATTACCTCCTGATAAGTAGGATACGCTCTAGGCTTCTTGGCACCAGCAGCTGAGGCTGCTGCTGCTGGTTTCTTCGATTTTGAAGGATTGGACTTGGCCTTCGACGGAGCTTTAACGGCGGCGGGTGGCATGATTGATTACAAAGAATTAATAAATCAAAAGACTGGGATTTACTTGAGTCGAAATGGTGTCGTTGGCAGATAGAAAAGAGGTGAGGATATATAGGAGAGGGGAAAGGAGAAAGGGAAGCTGTGATTGGCGGACATTAGTTCGACGCGGATCGCTCTGCGCGGGTGCTGGGTGATTTAATGTGGACCGCTGGATTTGATGTTATCTACGGTCAATATCGCAATTTTAAAGTGGAAAGAGAATTTGTTCAGGTGGACTGTGATTGGTAGAAAGAGATTTGGCGAGGATTGTGCTATTTGAAGGGGTTTATGCGGAAGGTGAGCCATTGGATTAGAAGCCATCGGTGCACGTTAAAGGACAACGATACCCTTGAAAATTCAAATGTATTGACATTACAGGGTATTCTTTTTTACATATTCTTTATTTATATATATTTATGGCCGGTTTATAAATGAGATTGCGTTTATTTTAAAAAAAAATATTATGTATTTTTTATTTTTTAAAATTTATTTTTTATATTAGTGTATTAAAATAATTTTTAAAAAAATCTTTTTTCAAAAAAATCTTTTGAAATTTGAAACAATAACTTAAACGACAAGTCTAACCTTTTGAATTAACAAAAATAAAGCTTGACTTGGGAATACGTTTTTTATCTTGGCCCATGGCTTTCTTGTAATATTAAGATTTTTTTTTGAGGATTTTCAGCGATATAAAATTATTAAAAAATTAATAACTCAATATAAAAGATTAACGTGCTTTTAATATATTTCAGCCCGTTATCATCTCTCGTATCAAATTGAATGTGCGCTCAGTGTATTTTAATGGCTAAAATCTATAGAAATATTATATTTATTTATTTATATATATATTTATATTAACATAATTATTTGGATCAATTTGTATCTTGATCAATCCATAAATTTAAAATTAATTATTATATAAATCTCAAGTGATCATTATATTAATAATTATATAACCCAAACTTGAAAAATAAATCTCTTATGATGTGTCGAGTAATGACGTGGCTATTACACTAACACTTTTTCCTTGACAATGGTTGGACGGTGATGAAAGTTTTTTATTAATATTTCATTTGATTTTGAATTGTTGAGTTTTTATTGTTTGCATTAATTTATATTTTTAATCTACTCCCTAATTGTTTGCTATAATTTTTTTTTCATGATTCGATGCTAGTTGTTTATATGACTTAAAAAAAAAAATTTATTGTTTTTTATATTTATATAATCAACCTGATTTAAAGTCCATTTAAAAAAAAAATGTTAGAAGTTGAGAAGTTAAAAAATAGCCATCATATAAAAAATATAAAATACCTTTTATCTGTATCTAAAGAAACAATAGATTAATAAAAGATATTGACTTTTATATGTGGTCAATTAAGTTTTCAGTTGAGAATCTCCTTCAAGTTATATTTAAAAGTGTTTTATTTATAAATGTATTAAAAAAAATTTAAAAATTATTTTTGATATTAGTATATAAAAATAATTTAAAATTATCAAAAAAAATATTTAAAATAAAAAAAATCAAATTATTTCATAAATGCTAACAAGGCTTAAATCATAAAGAAAACGAATAAAACTTGTTGGTTTTTGTATGGTGAAATGGCCCTACAGTGACACGTGGATTGCCCCCAAACAAAACAGTGTGATCGAGAAGGAAGGTCCGTGCTGCGCAAAAACACGAAGCACAAAGGTTATATTAGAAATTTAAAATAATAAAGGACTGCACTAACTAGCTGAAACAACTCAGGGGACTAACGAGGTCAATCAACCCTCCAGAGAAGGAGAGCACGTGTGATTGCAGGCTGTAGAGTTAACAGGCCTCTATTACTTGATGTTTGGGTCAACACTAAACAGATAAAGCCCAAATCGTGGCCCAATAGAACATTAAAATACCATCTAGGGCTCTACACGAGCTCCTCCTTTGAAACCCCTCGCACACCTTCGGCTAGTGTTCTCTTCCAAACACCGAAAAGCAACCATGGTAAGGTTTGAAGTCTATCTTCCATGCTTTCTAGGTATTTTCTTGTGTATTAATGTCGCACTTCTTTGTTTTGACATGGCTGTTTCGTGTTGATATAGGCAGATGTGGATACAGAGCTTGCTGCAGCAGGACAGCCAAAGAAGAGAACGTTTAAGAAGTTTAGCTTCAGGGGTGTTGACTTGGATGCGCTCCTTGACATGACCACTGATGAGCTTGTCAAGCTCTTCAATGCCCGTGCTCGCAGAAGGTATTTCTTTTGTTAACACTCGCGCTCAGCTTTCTATGGTAATATATTAATAACGTATTTACTATGTGAACGTGTGTTTTAGGTTCCAGAGGGGTCTGAAGAGGAAGCCCATGGCTCTCATTAAGAAGCTCCGCAAGGCGGTAATTATTCATATATCTTCTACTTGGCTCAATTACCAGAATCTTATTTTCTTTGGTGTCTATGGTTGTTTGGTTAGATTAGATCTTAGCTGGATTGATGGTTGTTTCGTAATTGTTGTTTTCCGGGTGTTCTGATACGGGTTCGGAACTTCGGATGTTTAATTTCAGTCTTGTCACGTATGCTTATATGATGTTCATGTAGAAGACCTTGGTAAATACAACCAACAGAGAACGTCAAGCAACGTTTTACATTTGTTTAGTTTAGTGTTTTGAGAGTTGAAGAATCAAGTGTGCGTGCATTACTTGGTGTTCTATCTCGGATCATTTTTGTTCATAATGGAAGTTACCCGTGAAGTTGCCAATTAGATACGGATTATAAGTATCATGTTTTGCATGACTGCTATATTTCTGGCTTATCATTTGTGCATTTCATGTCTTGTTGGGGCTGTTTAGAAGGTTCTGCTGGTCTTAATTGGTGCTGCTTTTCGGTGGCATATTTTTTTTAAAATCTCTATTATGGCTCTGAACATTTGTTCTATTTGCTATTATTTTGAGAGATTAGAATGATCCATATCATCTTGATAGTGTTGCTGTGCTGGAGAGTAAGAAGTGAACTGGGTTTTGTCTTTTTGTACTTGTCCAATTGATTGCTATCTTATTCTATCACATGATTCGAGTCTTCCAATATGGAAGTGGTTGTGAGAGGAGCCGGTCTATATGATCCTACGCAAAACATCTTTGATCTATGCCGGAATTTGGACATGGTATATTGCATGTCAAAGATGCAAAAGATTTCTCTAGTGTACCATTTATTGTATAAAAATGATAGATGAATGCCAATCTTGTTAGACTCAAATCAATTGATGGAGCTCATATGTCACTCTCGCTCATTTGATGGGTTTGTTTGATAATTTTCAATTATTTCTGATATAAGTTCTAATCTAGTTTCTTTGCTGATGTTTGGAGCAGAAAAGGGAGGCCCCTGCTGGTGAGAAGCCTGAACCAGTCCGAACACACTTGCGTAACATGATCATTGTGCCTGAAATGATTGGAAGCATCATTGGAGTGTACAATGGCAAGACATTCAATCAGGTTGAGATCAAGCCTGAAATGATTGGGCATTATCTGGCCGAGTTCTCAATCTCATACAAGCCTGTTAAGCATGGCAGGCCCGGTATTGGTGCTACTCATTCATCTAGGTTCATTCCTCTTAAATGAGATGTTTTGCAGAAGCTTGGATATACCCTAGTTCGTACCTCTCTCTTGAAGAGGGGCCATTCTATGCTCATCAAAATTTTGCCCATTTAGTTTATAGATGGTGTCATTCTGTGCTCGTTTTACATAATTTTAGATAATCTCCCGTTCCCATGGGTTTGAAAGACGAGTGAGGATGGCTTATTGTTATATTTTATGGGAGCTTAAACCTATTTTTTGAATTTTCTGGTTCCCGTCCTTGTCTTATGTTCTTACGTTCCCGTTGGAGTGGTTGCTGCAACCACCTTTGTTTTAGCCCTGGAAGTCCAACACCGCCCCCACAGGGTCCTGGGCTCAAGGTATCTCCAGAGCTTGCATTTCGTTATCTGTGGACAGTATCTTTGTCTCACTATTTAGATAATGGCTTTAAAATTTATTTTTGATATGTGATGAACAAAAAATGTGTAAGTGAAAATAATTAACTTGAAGAAAAACTAAAATACAAGGCCATTTAATGCTTTGAAAAATCAGTCAATCAAAATATAAACACAGACACCATCGAGATGCTAATTAGACAGTGATCTTCCATGTTGGCATTAGAGCCTGAAAGTTTGAAATTATTTTTTAAAATATTTTTTATTTAAAATAATATTATAATAATGTTTTTTATTTTATTTTAAATATTTTTGATATCAATTTATTAAAAAAATTAAAAAAAATCATTTATAAAATATAGAGCCCCAATCATGCAACTAGTTACTCCCCAATATGCTGAAGCTGCAGCCAAGCTGACTTGTAGTAGCGGTACCTTAATTAATTATGTGAAATTAATAATTTTAATGTGATTGAGATTTTTTTTAATTCTAATCATCAACATTTTTATAATCTTGCACATTTAGCTTATTATATTTATAGGATTGTATCATTGGAGAAAATCTTATTAATCTACCACGCGTGAGAACAAAGATGATGAACAAGAGAATGATGGTTCCAATTGGATTCAATGTTAGAGCACTTTGAATAAGATAGTTGATATATATATATATATATATATATATATTGATTTGGTTTTATAAAACATGTCATGCATCCAGATTAACAAGAAAAAAACTCGATGGAGAGTAATTTGAAGAAAGAATCAATCTTCCACCTTTAAAATAATTTATTATCTATAGTGTAATATTGTTTTCTAGGTTTACTATTTTTTATGATGGAGGAGCATAAGAATTTTGATAGAAAAGTTTGTAAACTACAACGTTTGTAAGTGAATAGAAATATTTTTTCCTCATCAAAACCATACTAGAATTATATATATATAAACGGCCAAAACATTTCGTACTAGTTAAAAAATGAGACAAAACGATGTTTTCATTCCGATTTAAATTCCAGTTCGTTCTAGATTTTCGGCCAAATAACAGCGGAAATATTCTAGTTTCATTCCACCTATTTTGTTTCAGTCAAATGGTATTATTTTTTAAAATAATAAATATTTTTATAATATCAATCATATCTTTTAATTCAGCAATTAGATTGAGATTGAATTTTAAGAGGAATCTCTTGACATATTTAAATATATTATGCTAAAATTTCAAAGCAATCAAAGAATATAATAACCTTGCGAGATTGATGAAGACTTTCTTGTAATATCATATATGTTTATAATTTTATTCAGAAAAATCATTTTGTTGTGTTTTTTAGATTAAAGTGCATAATTTTAAATAATTTTATTTTGGGATTTGAACTATTCTTTTTATTAATATATTTAATTATATATATACACATAAATAATACAACCCAGAACATTACTTCGAAACACTGTGAAACTAAAATATTTTATTTCATTTAAAAAAACAAAATACAAATCGAAATGTTTAGACAACTGGGCTGAAACTGCAGTCAAGCTGACTTGTGTTACTATGCTTTATACCTTCAAGATACTGGATCAACCTCCCTGGTTTTCTTCTTCTTTTGTCCAACCGTACAGGAAACGGCGTGGAAGATACTGGATCTTGCTAGTGTCCTTTTCACGGCGTTTTCAATCTCAGCAGCTTCAATCTAGCAAGATTCAATTACCATGAATAAAAGGTGATTAAAACATAAGACCACGTGCACATTTTATCAAGCACATGTTTTTAAATTCACAAGGTCAGCATCAGCAAGCGGAGAAGGTTGAAATTGACCCTTCCATTCCATGGTTGAAAAAATGGAGCAGTTTGACTTCGTGGCCAAAGACGACTCGCTCGTGTGCTTTGTCTAGCCAACGTCAGAAACAGATACGACGACGTAAATACTGATGTAACATGAAAATGGTGTCTTTGTTTCCTATTCTCTCTACCAAGAGCCTTAACCATAACCATACATGACATGCTGCATCAAATTTTGCTTGAAGAAGATGACCATTGTTGGAAAGCAAGAGAGAGAAGGGGATTACCTCAGTTTCAATGTCCATCACCGCTGTAAGTTGCTGATCAGAAATCTGTGATTGAACGCTTCTGGTTTTTGCTCCCAAGCTCTTCAAGCACTTGAGAATGTCTACCATGGGATCCATCCCAGATGATGGATTGGCTACTTCAATTCTAACCTTTGTACTCTCCACGTTTACAATTCCATTTGCTGTCAGTTTCTCTTCAATTTCACCATTTCTCCTCTCCATGATTCTCTTGCATGTCTCCAGCTCTTGAATTCTCTTTGCTGCCATTTGAACAATCGAGCTCTTATCTTTCTGCAAAAACAAAACATGGGTAAACTAACCATCTATGTTCGCAGTGCACAAGAAAAGAAACACCGGTGATTAGCTAGCACTGGACTCCATTAATGAACACCGACCTTGGTGCCAAGTGGTAGCAAAGAATGCAGAGCCAAGTAACCATTCCTCTCCCTCTCTCTCCTTAATCTCTCACTCATCTTATGACGATTACAGCGTTTGCTATCAGGCTCCTGCGTTTCAATATTTACTGACAAACTTCTCCCCATGAATTCTAACATTCTCTTGTTCATGTTAGTAGGACGCCCCCCCCTGGAAGAACTCTCTTGCCTCATTTCCCTTCCAGCCTCAGGTCTGCGTGTATATGGCACAAAAGCACTTCGGTTCACTGGATCAGTGTCATACCAGAAGACATCACCTTGCCATTCGTCTTGAAAGAAAAGATCCATCTTCTGTCCTCTCCCTTGTCTTTCAGCCGGCAAGTTCAACAAATTTCAGGCCCCATCGGTCGTCTTAGACTGAATTCTAGGTTTTATATGCAGGGGTGGTCAATGAAAACGAGACCCATCTAGCATGCGGTCAAATTAGTTGTTCATGTCTAGGCGACTTCTCTCGAGTCAAAATAAAAAGATATGGATGGAGGCGATATTACGACCGTGGAACCGCGTTTGTTTTTACGTGTGTAAAATCTGAAGAGGACATGCGCATTTTTTCAAGCCCCACGAGTTGGAAAGTCAGGCGCACGTGATTGTTTTTGCATCGTGCTTTATTTTATTTATATAATTATTAAAAATGATATGAAATAAAACAAGCCCACGAATTGGAAAGTGAACGTCTGGTTTGTCTTCTTTTCTCGTTCATCGAATAAAATTCAAGAGCTACAATCCAATTTTTCGATTAATCATTTGTTTTAACAGCATAGTTTATTATGTCACGGTTAATGTACAGATTTTTTTTGGGCAATGCTACACACATACTAGCCATGGAATTTGCGCCTCGTCGAGGTCGGAATCATTTTTTTTTTCAAAGTATAAAAATATTAATTATTTATAAATTTTTTTATTATAATATAAATTTGACCAAAATAATAAATTTATGCAGAAATCTTATAAAGTCCAAGTTTTCTATAAAATATATGAATTTTAAATGGATATAAATTTATCTGTTTAGTAAGTTTCAATGAAATAACCAATATAAAATTATCATTATCATTAAAAAAACAAGAAGATTTGGATATTTGATTTATTATATACATTGTATTAGTATTAGTTTATTTTACAATTCAATTTAAATTAAACACAACAAACAAAATATAAATTGTGAAAGAACTTGCATTAATTAAATAAAAAAATAAATTATTAATTTTCTATCTCCAAAAAGAAGAAAACATAAATTAAAAATTCATCCCCACGTTACTGTCATTAATATTATTATAACAGTTAAAATTATTATCAACATTACTATCCAAATAATGAAAACCATTAAATTACCCGGAAGAATTTAAAAAATTATTTTTGTCAAAAAAACAATCACTAATATTATCATTATTATTGTGCAAACAATAAAAACATAAAATCATTTGATCCAAAAATCAGATAAAAATAACATAAAATAAAAAAAAGAACAAAGAGAAAAATAGAGCAATATTAATTTTGAAATGATCGCCAACATAAATTAAAATTTCAGAATTGAACCGAATAAAAATAAAACCCAATAAAAAATAAAATGACAAAAATTCAAAACAAAAACCAAAAGTATAAATGAATAAATACAAATAAAAAAGAAACATTGTCCAGGATAGATCGGGAAAAAAAAGAATCAATACTAAATAAAAAATAAAAGAATAAGTGTCAAAATGAAAACCCTAACAAAAAAATAAAAACAAAATCTAAAAGCACAAATGCATAAATATGGACAAAAAATAAACACATTTTCAAGAAGGATAAAAACCTAAATGAACTAATAAAAAAAATTGAGAAAATAAGTGACAAAATGAAAAATAAAATATATATATAATTAATTCCAATTCAAGGATAAAAATGAAACAAATCAAAACTTTGAGACCAAAAAATAATAAAAGGATTTTATAAAATCAATATAGTGCAATTATTGAATTAATTAAAAGAATAAGGACTGAAATGAAAAGTAATATATATGACCAATTTTAATTGGGGATAAATTTACAACAAATTCAAACTTGAATATCAAAATTATTAAAGGAACCAAAAATCAAAAGATGAAGAACCGAAATGAAATTTACAGTATATAATCAATTTCAATTCAATGGCATAATTGAAAATAATAAAAAATTCCATTGAAAAATTAGTAATAAAAATGAAATCAAAATATTTGAGACCGAAATGAAATGCATAAAATATATGAGGAACTGTCTCGTGCTTCACTGACAGTAGGAGAAAGAAAAGAGAGGGGGAAGAAAAACCGTCCACTAGAGATTACACAATCCTATTTGATTGACACAAGCCGCGTTTAGAGGAAAATAACATAGCGTGGAATCATATGAAACAACGAAAGTATATTTTTCGATGATTGAGTACACGGCACGAGCCATCTGAAAGGCGTGTGCGGGTGGAACACAGCTGACGCATCCAAACAACGAGCTTGCAGTGTTCCAAATAAATAAATAATAAAAAATTGATCAATTACCCATATACCCCTTTAACCTAGTCATATCAATGAAAAAACCGAAGGTGAAAATTCGGAAATACCCCTAAATCCTGACGGTATTTTTTTGTCGTTTAGAGAAGCTAATTGCGTTATTTCACTATACAACAAATTCAGTAATACCATCCATGTTCCATGAAAAATTCTAAAATATTCCCGATCCCGGGAGCAAATTTCAGACCTGAGGTAAAATAATCATTGCACCATAACAATGAATAGTAAACTAAATTCGGATGAATAGTAAAGTTTGCACAGTAAAACACCGATTATTTTTTTTAGTTAATATATATATATATATATATATCTATATCTATATCTATATATATATATATATATATATATACACGCGCGCGCTGGTTTAAAATAAAAAATCCAGTCCAGTACTCCAGTAGAAAAATAAGTCAAACCACTAATAGAGCATTGACTGTTCCCATGCACGCAACATTTTTTTTTACCTTTATTGTTATTTTCTTTTTAACCATTCCTGTCAAGAAACGACTTTTCAATTTTCATCTGCCAGGACAGAATTGACTATGAACAAAAGTTGAAGACACCAATTTACACGCCAAAAGACCGTAAATCCATCCATGGATGGATGGGCGTATAGAAATGCTGTGTACACGGTGAGGTGCAGGTGGTCCGAGATCTTATCGCTACAAGGTGACATTTTTCAAGCTGAAATGATGTTTATTTTCATTGGTAAATAAATATAAACCATCATCTTCTTCTTTTCTCGCTGTGTAGCCGCTGATGCACAAATGCTCATGCATGTCCACCACAAACCTCGAGTCCTTTCCTGGACGGTTGGTTTTGGACATCAGATGGAAAACTTGTACGGAGCTTCTGAATCAATGTTATTATCTGTTTCAGAATCATCGCCGCCACCATCACTTTCACTGTCATACGTCCCAAGATACACCTCATCTCCGTAGTTGTCCTGTTAAAGGGATAAAGAAGACAAAAGGAAGGGTGTTAGAACAAATTGGATATGGCAGCCCAAACAACAGAAGAAATGGAAGACACATGAGTAAAGCTGTAAAAATAGACCTCAGGTTCCGTTTCAGACTCTTGTATCTGAACATTGCTAAGAAAATTCGTTTCCAGATGGCCATTGTGATCCGTGCTGTCAATTTCATCATCATAATCAGCATCATTTTCACTGTTGCACGTCTCAAGATAAGCTTCATCTCCTTCATCCTGTAAAAGGCGATGAGAAGAACAGAGTGTTAAATTAACAGACAAATTAACGGACAAAGGATGCAGAGTGTTAAACAGCCAATTTAACGGACAAAGGATGCAGACATAGAAGATTAAATAAACATATACCTCTGTATCATCGGAGTCATCATCTGTCAGATAAGCAGAATCTAATCTGTCATACAACTCCTCATCTCCTTTGTCTTTGACAAAACCCATATGCTCCTATAAATGTCAGATACGCAACAAATACAGATAAGATTTGACTGAACAAGTGGAAGTAAAAGGACAATAGCTAAAACATAAAAGAAACCTTACGATTTCAGATCTTAATTTCTCCACTTTAATTTGCAGAGCTGAAACATGATTTTGGAGAGCCTGTTCATCAGCATAATCAGAACTGTCAGCAAAGGTGATTGATGTTTGCAAATTCCTCTGCTAGTGAGCTTTAAGATTTTGTATCCAAGAAGGGGATTGTTCATCATGGAAAGAATCAAGAAGGTAACCCAGATGTACTCCCCCCCACTTCCGACCCATTTTATCATTCGAAGCATGCAGGGTAAGGTTCCCCAAAATAACAACCTAATGCAGGGCAGCAAGTCTGGTGGCCTCATGGTACTAGATTCAAGTCCTTGTACACGCATGTAACTGCTTTTTGAAACCCACTGGTTGCATATATACAAGCTAGTATTATCAATTGAACGGGGGGAGCTACGCTGGGCATAGTCTTGGAAACCAAGCTAACTGTAGAGCAGGCTTCTAAAAAGCCTGGTAATATGTATAGCTCAAAATGACTCATTGAAGGTGTCAGCTCTGGGTTTCTAAAACATTGATGCATTCACAAATGTATGCAGATGAGTAGTCTGCTCGCTGCTGGGAGGCCAGCGGAGCTACTATACAAGGCCCTCACATTACAACAAGAGAATTTCAGCCAAGGGTGCTCAAAACTCAAAAGCAAGTTGCCCCTAGACAGGAGGGAAATGAGAGATACCACCTGCCGCAGCATGAAGCACCTGAACCACTGCCAGGCAATGGTTTTTGCAGGTTTAACTTCAAAGTTTTCATGGAATGGAACCTCACTAAAAAATACAAAGCAAATGCAGGGGTTTTGAAAAAAATAAAAATAGTAATAAAATACAAATTTATTATTGATACCTCACTCCTTTGAATTTCTATAGAGCGGGCCAGAGCTTTCCTCTTTGTCAAGAGATTCTTTGGCCTCAACGTGGAAGGGCGTTCATAATCCTTTCCTCGGTATACAACTATAGCATATCCTTTGGAGATTTTGTCCACTGAAACCAAGACCCCGCCACTCTCAGCCTCAAGAGCCAGAGCAATTTTTTTGACCTGTTCAAAACTTTTAGCTTTCAAAATGATCTTAACCAATTCCCGGTACTTCCAGTGCAAGTGCATGTTTTCCACTGTACCATCAAAAACTCCACGCCTACCTGGAGCAAGAGTTTTGCTACCTTGTGAGTCGCATTCAATCACAATCCATGACAGATTTATTACAAAGATAGTTTTATTTTACCCAAAAGTAAGAAAGCTTTCATCCTCAAACCAAGCTTGCGAAACATAAATCTCTCCTCGTCAGTTATGCTGTCTGGGTCTGCCTGCCTTTCTGATGGCTTTAAGAACCCTTCCACCTTATTCAAGGCTCGTTCGGCTCTCCTTAACTTTCTTTGAGCCTGACAAACAAAACACCATTGAGTTCAAGCTGTGGAGAATTAGAACAAAACATGTGACATCGAGCGCTTGTAAGGCAATTATACTAAGTAATGCATCATCTACATTTAACTAAATAACATACAAGAGAAAGCAATTTATATTTTAGTTCTTCAACGCGTTCAGATTTTAGTCAATGTATTTGTAAAACTAACATGGTAGTTCTCAAGATGCAAATTTTAGAGAGCAAGTGTTGTTGGTTTTAGAAATACAGGGACATATTTTAGTCACTGTATTTGTAAAACTAACATGGTAGTCCTCAAGATGCAAATTTTAGTGGGAGAGCAAGTGCTGTTGGTTTTGGAAATAAAAGGACTGGAGTTTAATCACACTAGAACTTTAGGAGATTTAATAAGTTACTCTTTCATAAATTAGCAAGGGAACCCAGCAAATCTCAAGCAAGAATTGCAGGCAATACAGATTCATATAAAGAATATCATCTATAGTACTTACATAACAGAAAAATATTTCACGGGACATGGCAAGAAAATACCAAATTTCAAGGAACTCACGAAAACAAGCTTCTTTTCAAGTCTTCTGACAATGCTTGCGTGCCTTACTATTTCAGCTTCCCTTATAATTTTTTCCTTATGACAATCATCTAACCTCTTTCCCCACTTTGCGTCTGCATCCAAAGTTTCCTCAAGGCTGCCAGCAGTACCAGATTCGTCCATTATTTCATCACTTGGTATAACCAAGGCAGATGCTCTTAACCGTGCCTGTTCCTCTTCATCTTGTAGTGACTTCGCCAATCGCTCTCTTTCCAGCAATACTTCAGTGACCTCTGGTGACAAAAAATCCTTTCCCCTATAGAACACCAAGAAATCCTTATTTCTAGATAGCAGCATGCCCCCTGTCAATTTCTGTGTCAGCAACAACAATTACAAAGTCAACTAATTAAATATGGCTAGTCAAAAACTTATGTGCAAATGGGCAATCAACTTTCATCAATGTTTACAGTACCATGCAGTTGATGTTTTACTTGCAATATTTGATATGCTAGTTCAGGAACTAAAACAACAGTTTTCGTTTTCATAATACTCAGATTATTGCACTACGAATACAGTGCATAGATTCCAATACAAAACAATAAAAATGCAAATGATGAATGATCTATATCACCGACACTCAATTAGGCACCCATAATGGCTCCATTGGTCATAAGATATGTAGATGAAACGCTTCAGGGGCTCAATGCACCCGTACAAGATTATCCATCTACTTTTGCAGTAATTAATCTACTATTCTTGCAACTTTCCAGGTGCAGCATTCTTTTTGAACCCCCAAAACCATGTTAGGGATGAGGGAAGAGAAAAAGCATATGCTTGGTTTCCTAGTATTCACATATGAATATGTACATAGGGCAAGAATGACAATTATTCTATAGTCTATACAAATTGAGTTCTATTACACAATTGCTAGCTAATGGATAAAATTTGTGAGAAAGTTGAATGAAATTCCTGGTATTCATGAGATCTGTGGCACTACCTTAATATCTTCAGCCATTCTTTCACTAGTAGTCAGCTGTACACCACGTTTAAGTGCCACCTTCGCAATTGAACTTTTCCCCCATAATTTAACCATGGCCACAGCCAAGCCTTGGAGCTGCCTGCTTCTGCCTGGTTAAGGAAAATTGACACACAGTCACTACAGATTTTGGAGCCATAAGCAGTCTTTCTAATGAAAAATGATCTACCTAATGCAAAATGAGGAGGAAGGACCCTGGCAAGCCTTCTTAAGGACGTTGAATCTTGACGTCCAAGAGTAGGTTTTACTCCATAAGGAAGTATCCTGAATGGAGGTTGGTAACCAGGAATAACCCCAGGAAGCATATCTGCATCTACAGGTAGTGGATCAAGTCCTGGCCAATCTGTGTACCTGGGGCCCAGACCATCCAACAACTTGTCTACTTCATCTTCATATTTTACATCTGCCTGAGTTTCTGTCTCTTTTTTATATGCAGCCTCAGCATTAAATTCTGTTTTCGGTTGAGGTGCATGTATTTCATTATCAAGAGAATTTTTGGATTGACTTCCAATAGCTATTCTGGTAGCTGCTGGTAATGAATTAGAAGATGTTTCTTTCTTCTTGAATATCCTTTTTTTCCATTTCAAAGCAGGATCCTCATAGCTCACACCTCTATATAAAGATACAGAAGCCCCTGACCTCCAAATCACCAAGCCCCCAGTTTTTTTCTGCAAACATTATGATTTCAAAGAAATGAAAAGGAGGAAGAATAACAAAGAGTAGCATTCTTAAACCATGGATGAAATAATTATTCATCAAGATGCACCAGTAACAAATATCCATACATATCATTATTGTATAACGAATATTGCATTCTGTTGCTTGAACTATGTGAGGGAAGGTTGACTGCACATCATTGCATGATAGATAAAGCAAAAGAGTGAACACATAGTAAACACAAGATGCAGAGAATAGTTATGAAATCGGTTCTAAATAATACGCAACACCCTTTCCAAGGGACAATTGACTACTTTACTTATGGTTGACATCAAATCTAAGAAAATCTCAAGCGACAATCTGATCAAACACTATCATTCTTCAGCTAATGGGTTCCAGGGAATAATATATCCTCTCATAATTACCAGCCTGTCTCCTAAGCATTGTAGCCTGATACAGCTAGTACCTGGCTTCTAGTTTGCTAAATGAGAGCCCGGGCCAGAGATTCCCTTCAAAATGATCACCTATCATCTAAAATCAATGATTCACAGGTCCCAACTATGATATATAAGACTTCATATATTTTGTTAATCACTCTATTTGGTTCTAGCAAACCAGTGAACTGGGTGACCATTGCTGTTTCTTTTCTTGCCTAGATGCAAGATTTAAAGCCAATGCACAAGAAAGGATGACCTTATGCTCGTTGGTAGCCAGGCTCTAGCTAGTATCTTGTTTTGATTTTCACATTTATCAAATACAATTGGATTCCAATAATCTTTTCTTCTTATGAGCAGCGGTTTAATTCCAATTTAACAACCAAGAACACTTAAAATTTCTATAAGCACGGTTTCTTTTGCTTGTGGTGTGTTGATTTACTTTACTTTTTCCCTTCAATTAACATCCCATCGCCAATGCAATAAACATACAGAATAGCAAACATAGCACAGAGTTCAAATTCACACAGGTAAAAATAGATAACCAAATTCAGAGGCAGCATACCTCCAATATCTCGTGCATCCTCTTCATATTAAGTGCCGGTGCACCCTCAACTTTCACTCTCGCAATCTCTGAAGTCTTCCACTTGTCATGAATAGCATCAACTACTTCCTGAGTAACCCCCCTGCCCCCAACCCTAGTCTTGCTCTTCGTTCCATATGTCAAGTTCCTCAACCTCCTCAATTCAGATTCTGGCAATGTCAGCTCTGCCACCGATGTCCTACTCTTACTCCTCGCCGTCCACTTCCCCTCATCCTCCTCCTTCTTTGGCTTCTCCCATGGAAACCTCACCTCCCCGTCACTCCTAAACACATCCTCTACTCCTAAAGGTGATTCCTTGGAAAACCCACCTCGTGCATTCGGAAGCATTCCTTCTTCTACATAAAATATATCCTCAACACTCCCTTTCTCTATCACTCTTTCTTGCATTCTCTCTTTATTCTCATTAACATCACCATCCATGTAACCATGTTTCTTCAATTTTTCCACTATTCTCTCCATTGTACTGCCAGTACCACTACTGTTACTCTTATTGCTTCGATAATCAAACACGGCTTGAGGGGGTCTTGGTAGGTTTTGCTTGTTGGGTTTATTCCAATTGAAAAACCAACTGCTGCTAGTAGATAAATTTAAGGTCTTGGATTTATCAGAGGGAAAAGGGGTGGATTTCCTTGATGGGTTTTTGTCAGTGATTGAACATGCATAACCAGATTGTGGTCTGATAGGAAAAGATGAACTGTACCTGAAGAATCGGAGAGGAGTGCCATGGAATTTGGAGAAGGAGCTTTGAAAAGAATCAATATATAATTGACGACTAGGCACTAAAGCCATTATTATTATTACAGTGCATAGATTAGATTACGTGAATAGAGTGTAGAGGCAAGTAAGCTGAGTTATAAGCCCAGATGAAGAAATTGTATGATTTTTTGTGGGGTTTAACGGCCACAGCCTGCAAATGAATGCTGCCTGTCTTTGGCTTGTTATGTTATCCATCCATGGCGGGTTAATAATATCTGCCGTCCGTTTGGTTGCATAAGAATTGATGCTCCAATTCCGCTTAGGAGTTTCGCTATACCGGCTACGGAATTCCTCGTCCATATAAATTTCTTCTCTTTCCTTTTCTTTTCTAATTTAAAGGTTTGTTTTTTAGTTTTCCTTTGAAAGTGGGTTTTATTTTTTCTTCCTGTCAAGTATTAAAGGTCATAGCTCTTAATTAACGGGGAAAAAAACATTTTTAGATCGATAAAGAATTTTTTTAAAAAAAATATTATTAATATTTAATTTTCTTTTTTAATGGGTGATCTGGATAGATTTTTTTAGTAGTAATTTTATTTTTATTTTTTTATCTGATATCATGGCTCTCGGCTAGAACTAAATGCTTATGATTAAAATTATTTTTATTAAAAATATATTAAAATATTTTTTTTAAAAAAATATTTTTAACATCAATATATAAAAATCATATAAAAACACCATATTTTTTTATTTAAAATAAAAAAATTTAATTTTTTTTTAAAATATTTTTGAATCGCAGTATCAAACACTTATGAAAAATAATTCCAGTAATATTGTACTAAAATAACATTTAGATTATGATTAATTAATCAAGAAGTGCATTTATGGTCTTCCTCGTAAATGTGATGAATTTTTAGAGCTTCATGATGCGTGAAAAAATGACTGAGATTAACATTTAAATGGATAAAAATACCACATGCCATAAAATTAAAAAATAAATAAAATAAAAGTAGCACTTGAAGTTGATCTCACTTTATTTTTATTTATTTTTTTAATTTTGATTTCTACATAAATCTTTATTTTTTATTCATTTTAACTATGTGTTTGGTGTCATGATATAAATGCTTTTTAAAAATATTTTCCACTTAAAAATATTTTTTTCTAGTTTTATTATTTTTATTTTTATTATTATTATTATGTCAAAATCATCAATATACACTGAAAATTAATTTGGTGTTTTTTAAAAGCATGTAATACTTTTAAGAAATATTCAGAAATAAACTTATAGAAAATATGGTATGGCGGTGAGCAGCCTTACTGTCCAATAAAATAAAAGAGTCTTTGATTATTGTTTGATAAAAACTTTCTGTGAATTGTGCAGCTGATAAAAATGAAAACTTTGTTTCTTTCAAGAGAAGCAGAAGCTAAATACTAGTCCATAGCGTGGAGTTTTCGAAACTAAAAAGGCCAAAGCTCAGGTTCCTTCGCTTGCTACAATTTGTTTTTCTGTGCATTAAATTCCTGTTTTTTCGTGACTCTATTTTCTTAGCCTGATCTGATCTGATTTGGGTTAAATTTGAAATCGGATTTTCTTTCTGTACTAATAACGATGAATTATTAGCAACTGTGCAATACAAATGGTGGGATTTTTACCTATGAGGTGATGGGATTTTATTTTGCAAGGAAACAGAGTAGGCTGTTGTCATGTTGATTTAGTTAAAGGTCTGCGGAAATTTACATCACTCATTATGGTAGGAATCTATATAGCATCACCATCTTTGTTGAATATATTTATTGCCCTTGTGATTATCCTTGGTAAGAAGGATAAATTTGTGTGGCAGATGAACACGTGGTTTGAACTCTGTTTCAAATTCAAATCACCGCAACATTTTCAGCTGATTTCTTACTGATGTTAGGCTGTAGAGTAAGATAGGTGTGCGTGGATTCATAGGCATACTTGAAACTTGCTGGGTTACAATTGAAGGTTTAATTGGAGATGGAGGGTTAGGTCATTTGGAAGAAGGGTTTTATTTGATTTTATTTGCATCTAGAGAAACCAAGATCATGTGCTTCAATGATGTATAAGCAACCGTGGAAACTTAAGTGTGCTATGATGACTAACAATAAGATCTGCTTTTCTTGGTGAATATGTTGACAATTATTTGAGAAGATCTAGAATGAGCAGACCCTATTATTGCAGGTGAAGAGTAGAATTCGATGCTCAAAGCAGACATGAATAAAACAGAAAAATGGGACTCACTTGATTCGAATCCAGTAGCCTAATGCCCACCGGCATTCTATTGCTGCTCAAAGCATCAGAATTGTAGCAGCCCCCATCGCTGCAAGCTGAAACCTAACCCAATTTTTATTCTTCCATGTTTTCCAATTTTCCAAACAGTGATGACCTGATAGCTGTCTGTTACTATGATGTCCTATGGTTACTCTATTTTTTGTCCACTAAAAGTAGCTATGCACATATAGTTTAGCAACCACTTCTTGTATCATATTATAGTTTAAACTTCCTAATCCCATTCATTGGATTATTTGGATCAGGATTTTGTTTTGAAAACTTGGATTATTTGCATTTCAGGGTAAGCTGGCTGTTCGATTGTTCAAAGACTTCCTTGCTATTCTGTTTATTAGAGTTATTTTGGAGTAGATCACTGGTATGTTTGGTGAAGTGGAAGTCTGCAGTACTGTCAGAATCATTGCTGAAAACTTGGACAGAAATGGATTGGCTCCACAGAGGTCTATTATAACACACCTGTTGAAGGACTTATTGAACACGAAGGCCAGCAAGGACCATGGTTACTTTCTTGCTGTAACTAATTTGAAGAGCATAGGCAAAGGGGAAGTGGTGAACAAGTCTGGCGATGTGTTGTTCGATGTAGAGTTTAATTGTCGAACCTTCATGCCTATGAAAGGAGAAATTCTGCAGGGGGTTGTTCATCGCACATTTAGGCATGGAGTCCTATTGAGATGCGGACCTGTCAAGTATATCTTCCTCTCAGCTAGGAAAATGCCCAGTTACCAATATATTTCCGAGGAAAATCCAGTTTTCCTGAATGATGAGCTTGCGAGGATAGAAAATAACGTGGTAGTCCGTTTCTCTGTGCTTGATGTGAGATGGATAGAGAAAATGTGGGATATGAGAAGGGATTTCATGATGCTTGCAAGTTTAGTAGGTGATTCCCTTGGACCAATTTCATCATGTGGATCTGATGAATTAGACTTATAGATGCTTAGAACAGCAGTACTGTTCTGCTTGTGCGAAAAAATGTGGACTGCTGCTTGTCTGCGCTGTGAGCATGAATCTTAAAGTGTAAACAGTCTTTTAACGTTGAGGAAAGCTTATGAAGCATTTGTTTGACATGAGTAGATGGCATGGAGGCGCTACAATGATCAATCTTGGATGCCATGGATATCAAAGCTCTTGAATCAGTTGTGGTATCAAGGTTGCAAACATGGATATGTTATCTCAAAAGAATACTCGAAGATCACTCATTCGCCTTGTCAAGATTCTATGTTGTTTGGCGGTAGAAATTTTGAAAGATTCGATTGGCTAAAGCAACAGGATCCCTCCTCTCTTGTGATATATTTTGAATCCCAGGATATATATATATATATATATATATATATATATATATATATATATATATATAGATATATATATCCTCTGAACAGGGTTTTTAATATTAAGACATGTTTTATATGCGCATTAAATCTTTTTCCCCTGAACAAGGTCCGTGACCTCAATATTAGCAGGTAAAAGACTATGAATTCGAGACCACAGAGGGAGTATTCATTGATGGTTTTTTGAATCCCAAGTTAATAAAAGGTCATCATCTTGTTCTTCAAAATATAAAATTAAATGAATGTGGGCCATCTGATAAATTGGGAGAATAAACCGATGAAAAAAACCCTAATAAATTCAAGTTTCAAAACCATTATGCCCTACTTTTACTCCTGAATAACTCGTCAAAACAGCCTCAGATCGGAGGCTGCTGCTGATGATTATTTTATTAAAAAAAAAAACAATTGATATTTTCTTTAAGGGGTAAACTAATATTTTTATTAGAGTTTATTTATCATTTTAGAATTGTTTGAGGTATTTCAATCTTTTTATAATTTTCTTTCACAATTAAATTTACTCGATTGATCTTAGAAGAAGAAAAAAAAACTATATTATATGGGTTTTTTTAATATATTTTTTATGTTGACATGCATCCTATAACTATTTTATTATCTTTAAATTAAAATACATATCAACATCTCCGTATATTTTAATATTTTTAAGGTTAAAAAAATATTTAACCCGCGACATAGTTTAAGGTATTAAATCAATTGCTTTTTTTAAGTTTGTAGTTTTTCAATCCTTCAACATTTTATTTATTTGAAGATTGAGATTATTATAATTTTAAAAATAACATGAATTATATTGGATCTTTTTATTTCCTATTAATTATTATTTTTAATCATATTATCAAATTAACCTGACTTAATAAATTCAATCAAGTCAATTACTCAAAGCCTCAATTATTTTTCATTAAAAACATTAGTTTGAGTGATGTAATAGCACTCAACACTATTCTAGGTTTGTTTTAGTTAAATTTTTAGACCTTCAATATTTGTTTAATTTGAATTGGGGGTTCCTAATTTGTTTTGGTGTTGGATTTTATGGTGTTGCCATGAGCTCATGTCCCATATAAAAGAGTTTCATGTGTTGAACATTGTTGCTTGATTCAATGTATTATTATTTTATATTTTCTTGAAAAACTTCATGTAGTCACAATCTCAATATTTAAGAATGTTGTTGCATATCAAACCTAACTTCCTAATAATTTTATATTTTTTATAAAGTTATAAAAAAATTATCTTACACGCAACAATTTAGTGTAGTTAAAAAAACTATCAATTATGGTCCAACTCTTAAGCATCCTAACCTCATATGCTCTAGATTGCACCCCGGCTCAACCTCAATCTCGGCCCTTGCTTGATCCCAAGATGACCCTAACTTAATTCGGCTCAGCTCCTTAACATCATAGTTTATACTTGACTATCAAAAGTCCTAGACGCAATCCTTAGATATCCTATCCTTCATCCCTACACCCTAAAACTCGATCTCTACCCAAGCATTTTAAACTCGATTTAAGACGCTCTTGTTATTTTTGGGTTGGGTTTAGTCCGTCCACGAGGAATGAGCTTAGTCCAAGTATTTAGAATAGTTACAAAAAAAAAAAAAAACCACTTAATCTATGTATATAAATGTAGACATAACTCATATGAAAATATAAGTTTTATTATTAAAAAAACATAATTCTCTTTCTTTCTTTTTTCATTTTGATTATCTACATTAGCTTGACAAGATTTATAAAGATATTTATATTGTGGAATATCAATTTGATTTTAGCAATTAAAATGAAATTGAAATGATTGATTTAGAAATAAAAAAACAAATCATCACAAGTAAGTTTTATTCCTTGATTCTAGAATTCTAAACCCAACCTAGGACTAGTGATGTGCATTCTGGATAGGTGTTTCTTGTCTATTCCCTAACATCACATATCCGACCAAACTCACTTGTTGTAAACTTGAAGTCTAAAAATCAATTCTTTTTTTTTTAAATCACTTGTTTTTTTTTTTTATAAAAAAATTGGATGTCAATTTTTATTTTTTTTTAAAATAAAAACAAATAAATTTCCACATCTTGTCTCTATTTTTTTATATAAAAAATAAAGCATATGAAAAAATGATTTTAAATCGCACCTAATCGTATTTAAACCCTGTTTGATATTATATTTTAAAAATATTTTTATAATTATTTTTTATTTTTTATTTAAAATTACTTTTTTAATATTTTTATATCATTTTATATATGTTAATATCAAAAATAATTTTTTTTAAATATTATCATTTTAATATATTTTTAAATAAAAAATATTTTTAAAGAAAATTTCCACATCTTGTCTCTATTTTTTTATATAAAAAATAAAGCATATGAAAAAATGATTTTAAATCGCACCTAGTCGTATTTAAACCCTGTTTGATATTATATTTTAAAAATATTTTTATAATTTTTTTTTATTTTTTATTTAAAATTACTTTTTTAATATTTTTATATCATTTTATATATGTTAATATCAAAAATAATTTTTTTTTAAATATTATCATTTTAATATATTTTTAAATAAAAAATATTTTTAAAGAAAATTTCAACACCAACACGTTTTTTTTAATAAATGTGTCGTTTTAATAATTACTCTACCTAAAAAATTTACTTTATTGATTTGCTATTAGTAAAATCATCGTCACCAAAATGTGAGAAAGAGTATAGCAGGTTGACGTGGCGTGAAACGTTTGTGTAGGACCCAGATTAGTCGCTACGCAAAACAAAAAAAATAATTGGGCAGTCACACACCAGGGCACCCACAAGTGCCTACTGAAGCCTTGTGAACTGGGAAGAGAAAGAGCCGAGGAGGAGAACGCGTCAGAGCTCGGCGTGGAACAACAACAAGGGTTCTCTTTCATCATCTAAGACGAGTTCAGGTTCTCCACTATTGAAACCCTTTTGATTTTCGTCTGTTTTGATGCACTTCTTACACGAAAGTTATTTTTTTATATATTTTTCGTCTTCTAACTATTTTAGTAAAGGTTTTGTCTTTGTTTCATATGGGAGCATGCTATTTTTCAATTCTGTAAGATTTTTCTTTATTGTCAGTAGTTACTCTTTTTCTGTAAGGGTTTCTGGTTATAGTCAGGTTTATGGGTATGTTTTGTTTTTGTCATATCTGCTTTTATTCAACACGAGATAAGTCAAGAAATGTTAAGCAGTTATTAATTTGTACCTTTTTAACTATGAAAACGTTGTATTAAAGTGAATGAAGATGAGTTAAGAGGTTGTTAAACAAATTTCTGTTCTTTCTCTTTTAAAATGCTATGTTATTATATGGCTGTAAGGGACTGATGGGTGCACTGAATTAGTTAATTATGCTTTACCGGGAAGACGAGAGGATTCTAAATACCAGATGTAATGTAAATGCGTAAATGAATGGTGTTATTTGGTTTCAGGAATACGAACAATTTTCTTTTGATATGATAAATGTTGGGCCTTGTAAATCAGAAAATAAGAATGAGTGTCTATAAAACTTAATTAACATGTGTTTTATCGTTGTATATTTAGTTTGGACACTGCAAAAACACGAGTCACACATCTAATTTGGGTTTAGACTGAAAGTATAAATTTAAATGGAGTCACACATAAGGCTATGCCTGGGTTCGAGGTGTAAATGATTTTGAAACACTGCACCAGTTTTTTGGGGTGCTAGCAAAGACTCCTGCACATAAACAATAACCATAATACCTGTATGAAACAATTGAAACATATGATGATTCAACCATTACTTTGAAGTATTTCTAGTTGAGTGTGATAGAAAGTTTAGCTCTTATCGGCGCTAAGACATGGTTGAATTGAGTTATTTGGAAGAACTGCAAATACCTTTGTTAACTGTAGAGGCAATTGACGATCTAATCTGATGTAGGAGAACTTGCTGTAGTTAAGACTTGTAATATTTTGCAAGACTACAAGACAACCATCTATTTTTTCTGGTCCTTTGATTGGTGCAGTGGTTTCTTCTTGTTGCTGTTTCATACTCCAGGCATTGCATACTTGAAAAACAAAAAAATTAAATAAGCTTAGGGTTATTGCAATATGTTGACCCCTCTCTACTCTTTCGAGCTTTATCCTTGCTTTCAGTGCTCTCTCCTTTGTTTTACCCTTACTGTAAAATCAAGGAGTTGAAATTTATCCTCCTCTTCACTCCAAGGCAATATAGTCAACATGGATGGAAAACATCTGCTCTGAAACCTTGGGGATGTTTGATTGTGTAGGCAAAGGATGGGATAGTTAATGGTTGCCTGGATAAAGTCTGCCTATGAACTAAAATGCTGTTTAATTCAACCTCATCCACTCCATGCCTTTCTGGATGTTGAGTGTAAGAGGGTCCCAAGTTCCAGCTGCATTTTTTAGTTTTGGGCTCAACAATTCTGCTGCAGTCTTTTGCGGTTCTTGTTCTGACTCATATTTTCTCCTAAGTCAGCTGACTAGTAACATTGTATATAATTCTTTAAAAAATTCTTTTAGTTAATAATAGTATTTGTGCAAACCTTGGGGGACCACAATAATGCATGGGGCTACCTAGTTAATTCAAGAGGTAGTGTGTGTTTGGCCTTGTGGTTGAGTTTGCAATATCTGTTTGCTAGGAGTCTCTTCATAAAGCTATGCTCTCGGTTTCTTCTTTCCACTATTGTATGTTAAAGCATTTTAGGTGGTGCCAATTAAGTTTGGTAAAACGTGACAAATTATCTCAAATAGCGGTAGTTCAAGAACTGGTCCCTAATGTATTGTTTGGGTTCTATGTATGGTTCATCGTGAAATAAGATTTAGATAGTCTACTTAGTCTATAATTTGCACCTCAGTAGTCCTTTCTGTAAGCTGATTATTCTTGGTAAAACATTGAAACCGGAACTGAGATTGATTTATTTTTTTACCTTTTGGTTTATGACAGGTGAAAAAAGTGGAAAAAGAAAAAAAATGTTTCTCAAAGTGCAGTTGCCCTGGAATGTCATAATACCTGCTGAGAACCTGGATGCCAAAGGACTAATGCTCCAAAGGTCAATTGTTGTCTGCCTTTTAGATGACTTTGCTAAAAAACAGGCCACCAAAGATCTTGGATACTATCTTGCTGTCTCAACTTTGGAGAGCATAGGGGAGGGAAAAGTCAGGCAACAGACAGGGGATGTGCTGTTTCCTGTTGTTTTCAGTGGTATTACCTTCAAGATTTTCAGGGGGGAGATCTTAGAGGGGGTTGTTCACAAGGTGCTTAAGCATGGGGTTCTCTTGAAATGTGGGCCAATTGAGAATATATATCTCTCTAGTTTGAAAATGCCAGATTACCGCTATGTGCCTGGAGAAAATCCAGTTTTCTTGAATGACAAGACATCAAAGATTGGTAAAGATGTTGTGGTTCGTTTTGTTGTGCTTGGAACAAAATGGCTAGAGGCAGAAAGGGAATTCCAGGCTTTGGTCAGTTTAGAGGGTGATTATCTTGGACCGGTATCATGAAGTTCTACCTTGCACTTCGATGGAGTATCATATCTTTTGAAATTTTCTTATCAAATTAGTTTAACTGCCAGCTTGTTGATTGTTTCTGTAGTATTGTATATCCTTGTGCCACTCTACTCCTTTTTGTGACTGTTGTCTTGGAGTTTTTGCAACTTCAGCGATTGCTAGACTATATATTTAGGAACTTGATGTTTCCTTCTGTATGCAGATGTTGACAAATACTATAATTGATTCAAGGACATCTCATCTTTTGTTGATGTGTTTGTGTACCAATTCTCATAGCTTTTATATTGTTTTTAACTCATGGTTTGCGATGGGAAGCTGGGAACCGAAACTCTGTATTTGGTGATGCGCATGTGGGCAATGATATTCTATACTTGTGAAGTTTAAAACCTAGTCTTCAGCTTTATTGGCTTAACTTCCCTTCAATCTACTGCTCTCAGATATTTTCTGAGCTTACTCCAGCCACAACTAGAGTAAGCAAACTTTTGTCAGGGAGTCTTCCTGCCCATTGAACACAATGGGGTAGCACGTGCACATTCAAAATGCAACTGCGTTGCCGCAGAGCTCTCATGTTACAGTGCGGGGAAGAATTTCTAACATGATCCACAAATGTGGAATTATGCCGCCGCTTATTGCCCTCTTGCTGCAAGGTGCAACTTCTTTGATTAGCTATCCTTTAAAGTTGCTTGGTTGGACGTGATCAAAATAAAAAACCTCAAGGTTGATGTATCATGTACATATTTATGAATCTCTCTTCTGAGCTGCAGATTTACCCATTTCATTGCAAGCAAGGCAGAAACCGATAACTCTTTCCACCACTGCACACGCCACCAGCATCCGCCATTTGATACCTTGAAAAATAGTTAATCAGGGTACTTCAGAATCTCTATATCAAATTTGTCTGGGGCTGACCCCAGATCCTGTTTCAGAAAGAAGTGCCGCCCTATTTCTCATCATCAGAACTCCCCATTGTTTTTCCACACACGTGTCAAAATTTTGGTGTACCCTTCATGTTAATCACACCACCCGCTTAAATCTAAAACAAGGGAAATTCATAGGGAGACGATTTTGTGGAAAAGAGCTGGGTAAAGGATGGCTACATATAAATTAAGTAAAAATTATTATAACCAGCAAATCATCTATAACATCATTGAGAAAAATTTGGAGCATACATTAAATGTAGACCATTAAGTGAATAGAAGGAATTCATTATCAGAATTCATGAAGATGATGACGATCTTCCTACACACTGAGTCAAATAATGATCCCTTCAGATTATTCCAAAAATCCTCTCAACAGCTCCAATCTCATAAATACAGCCCATGGTCTAGTATTTGTAAAACCACCATAGAAGTAACTGATATCTAACAAGGAAGGAATAGATCAAGTGTACTTTACGTTCATAACCATTCTACACAATACATTATCCTTTATATAGTATCACTTCAAAAATACTTAACCGTTCTACACAATACATTATCCTTTATATAGTACCGCTTCAAAAATACTACTTTCTCTATAATCCAAACATAGTCAGACAACTAGATCATCGAAACGAGAAAAAAAACAAAATTAAAGAGTTCACAATATATCATTACTCTATTCATTTCTGCAACTGAATAAAGTACCCTCTCGAACAGGTAAATGGAAGATAAAAGCAAGACTTTATTTCTAAGTGTTTGTGTAACGCAGAAGGTGCAACTAAGAGCCATTGTTCCAAGTGCTCCCAGCTACCATTAAGCTGATACTTTTTGTTTGAAAGAAAACAGTATAGCAAGAATACGACATGCTTTGATGAAAATCCAATACATAAACACATAAGCAGCTCCTCGGCCACACTATCTAGCTCTCCTCCTCGCCTACAATAGTTCAAAGAATGAAACGTGATCCATTTAAGAGGGAATGAGGTATAACACCCCTTAGTTCAAAATAAACAAACGGACAGGTTACATTGCTCTACTCAAAACCTTATTCTACTTGAAATGAAATACTTGTCATTTTCAACAAAACGTTCAAGAAAGTTCTGACCTCTAAATGAAGGGAAAAAAATAAAAAAAGCAAAGGAATCAAGCAGCAACAGAAGCTTTCTTCTTCGCTTTCTTGTTTTCATGTGATTTATCATTCCCCTTTATCATTCTTGAGAGTATATCAGCCTGCTTTGTGTTTCCCTCCTGGTTGAGACTCTTAATCAAATCCTCATAGCTTTTCCAACTAGTGACTCCTGCTTTCTCCATAATTTTACACAAGATTGAATATGCATTGAGAGTCTTCCCTGCTGCTAAGAGAGCATCCAACACTTTATCATAGCTTTTAAAGTCTATGTCACAGTCCCTCTGCAATCCAAAATCTAACAACTTAAGAGCAGCAATGGTCTTGCCCTTCTCAGAAAGAATGGATAGAAGATTATCAAAATTGACACTACACTGACTACTCATGAGGAGATCAATGCGTCCAAGGGCTTCCTCTTCATGACCTCTCATGAGAAGAGCTTCCAAAATCTTAGCAACCAAGTCCATGTTCCCTGTCAAACCCTTCTCCACCATACTTTTCATCACACGACTTGCAGTTTGAACCCTACCATCTTCATACAAACTCTCCATCACAGACCTGAACATGGATGAATCTGGAAGGTGTCCATCTTCAATCATACTATCCAAAGCTGTTTTAGCATCGGCTGGCTCACCTTTCCTCAAGTAGCTCTCGATAAGCAACCTGTAAGCATTGGCATCTCGGGGGATTCCTTTCCTACCCATGATCCTTAGAATTTCAAAAGCAGAATCAGGATTTCCTTCTTTTGCATGCCCACAGATCAAATTATTAAAGGCGAGAGGATCCTCAACACCCTTTTTCAACAGCTGCCGGAATAAGATTTCTGCTTTTCCAGTCTGTCCATGGCTGCACAAATACTGAATAACTGGGTTATAAGCACTAGACTCCATTTCCAAAGTACTTTGTGGCCTTAAAATAATATCATTCTCAATGACCTTATCCACAAGCTTCACTGCCTGATCGTACTCCTCAGCCTTACAGAAATTCTCTATCAAGATACCATAATGTCCAGCTTCTGTAGGAATACTCAACTTAATCATTGCATCAAGCACATCCACAGCCGCTTTTAAATCCACAGCCTTGCAATGACTGTTCAACAACTCCAGGAAGATCGTATTATCCTTGGGTGCAATGCGTCTCATCACCATTTCCTTCAAAATACCCCTAGTCTCGGTCATTTTCCCAGAATCACAAAGACCTGGCAACAAAGTCGTATATGTCACATTATTAGGCTTAATACCAAACGACTTCATCTCTTCAAGCAACCTCAACCCATCATTAATTCTATCCACTTCTAAATACCCTTTAATCATGGTCGTATAACTTATCACCGTAGGTGCAATATCCTTTGCCTTCATCTCCAGAAACAACTTCTCAGCCTCCTCCATCTTCTTAAGCCTATAATATCCATTAATCATCGTATTATAAGTAACCACATCCGGAGATATCCCTCTAACCTTCATATCTTCAAAAAACCTGACTGCAGTTCGCAACCTCATTGACAAAAAGAAACCCCATATCAACACATTATAAGTGTGCCTAGTCGGCCCAATCCCTTCATCTAGCATCTTATTAAAAAACCTTTTGGCCATCATATACCTCCCTTTCCTCACAATAACCTTAAACAAAGCATCATAACTCTTAACACTCCTCTGTACACCCAATTCTTTCATTTTAGAAAACATCTTAACAGATTCTTGAACTATCCCAGCCTTACCATAACTATCAATTAACAAAACAAACATATCCTCATCTAATTCAAAACCCTTCTTAGGCATATCTTCTAAAACAATACAACGGGCGTGATTAAGCATAGAACATGTACCCAAAATCTGGATAATCTTCATGTGGGTTTCACGGTCGTGTTGAATCAAACCCGCCCGTTCAACCCACCTGAAGAATTGGAGCGCGTGATCGGGCTTTCGAGCTCCATGCAAAACATTATAAACTAAAGAATGATCGAATTCGGGCACTAGAGCCCGAATCGAATTCTGCAATCGGGTCGTCCAGTCCCGATTAGCCATCATTCTACAAATTATATCCTCTAGTTTTTCAGGACCTCGATGCTGCTGCTTAGCTCTCGGGATTCGCTGGAATTGTTTCTCTTGAGCCACATTTGGGGTTTCGGTTTTCGGGTCAGGTTTCGGGCCTGGAGATGCGGTTGTTTCCGGGTTAGGGGAGATAGGGTCTTCACCTGGAGATGGAGTTGGAATTGACGTGCAGAAATGGAGGGAGGGTGTGAGTGAGATTTGACAAACCCTAGGTTTTAACTGAAATGGTTTAGAGAAAGCGATGTGGTACCCCATTTTTCTTCTGAGAAATGGTGAAATACAGAAAGAGGTCTAAACAACTACTTTATGTTCTTTCCTGGGCTCTGTAAGAGTGAGAGCGGGGGGAAGGGTTACAGGGGTGCTACGCTGACACTAGGGTTTAAGGGAGGTGAAGCAATAGTTTCTGGGATTATTCAAACTACCCCCTCAAGTTTAAGAGATTTCACAATTAACTCCTTAATAATTTGTTTTCCCATTAATTTGGCTGACTCGGTTAAAATTGAAGTTAATTTATTGTTTTATAACTTGAAATGGAAAATGTTTAGTTGTTGAAGAAAGATAACTGCATGGCTGGCAAAATATAATGCCCAGATAAAGAATATCAATTGTCTTTTGGTTGGTGATTTGTTTTAAATGTTTTAGTTTCATAGTTCACATCATGTTATTTTGGGTTGTACTATATATAATTATATATATTTATTTTAAAAAAATTAATTCAAATTTAAAAATAAAATTATTTAGAATTGTACAATTTAATAAAAAATATAATAAAATAATTTTTCTAAATAAAATTATAAATATATATAATATTACGAGAATATCATCATCATTTTCGTAAGGTGATTACATTCTTTAATTGCTTTAAAATTTTAACATAATATATATAAATATATCAAAAGACTCCTCGTAAAATTTCATCTCAATTTAATAATTAGATTAAGAAATATGATTTATATTATAAAATTATTTATTATTTAATAAAATATTATTTAATCGAAATGGAAATAACATAATAAAACTGGAACATTCTGAATGAAATTTAGACAAAATTTAAGGAACAAACCAAAATTTTAACAGAAATTTTTGTTTTATTTTACTTTTTAATTGGTACAAAATATTTTATTTATTTAAACTGAAATGAAATAAAATTAACAACACTGGCTTAGATAATTAGTGATCCATTACACGTTGTAACGAAGCAAAATTAACAACGCTGGCTTAGACAAGTAGTGATCCATTATACAAAAACGTATAGGATAGTAAATATACAACAACGTATAGGATAGTAAATTGCGCCAACAGATTATGTGCACAGTTCAGATGTATATGGAGTAGACTTTTTAAGGTGGACATTTCCACATTTATCTTCTTGTTTTGGTAAATAACCATTAAATTTCATAAGCACTTCTGATCACCACAGGGGAAAAAACGATGATTCAAATACTGAAATGTTTGTTTAATTTCCAGGGCAGGGATGACTTCATATAACCCTTCTTCGAGTTCTTGAATCTGTTGCAGAGGAGCGCCTTGTCATTCTTTAAGGCCTCAACATTTTCACTGGTGAAATCTTCCTGGCCTAGCTGTTCTATACAAGGATAACAAGGGCGGTGATGCCAGATTTTTGTGCCTTAAAATTCTGTTTGATGTGATGATCATTTTCTTGAACGAACCTTAGGAAGATGACCAAAGATCAGAGGCCTTAAAGTCCATATCCAGTATTCATTTCCTACTCTCTCTACCCTGCCATTATTGAAGATGAAGATCCCATTCCCATGTATGCGCAGAAGCTCCTTGTGATGCTCATTGAGTATAATTACATAAAAAGACATTCTACATCTGAAGACAGTCTCACAGTGCTTTGAGTTTTTTCTTGGTGACCTATCAAGTGTAATGTCATTAATGTTCAGCTGTGTCTGGCTTTGGCATCAGCTCCTGAAATGGAATCGAAGTTGCTTTCTCAATTAAAAAGTGGTTAGGAGGATTGGAAACCTTTTAGAATTTGTTTATGCAAAGGACATGGAAGATTTTCTGGAGCCAACTCTTGGCCTGTGTAGGGCATTCCTTCTATGCTCGGTTGGCAGTAAAAGAGGACTTGCCTACAAAAAAGATCCAGCACTTCTAAATGATTCTTCTTCTGAGGCAAGCACAGCAGTTCATCAACAGCAATGCATAAGAGATATAATGGACTTTGGTAGCAATGTAGTTGTTTTGCTGGAGTTGAGTAGGTCCTGTGAAGCAAATATTGCAGATATAGCTTCTGAATGCGTGTTGCTGCTGCTGAAGGCAGCTCCAAGGGAAGCCACAACTGGTTTTCTAACTAATCTGCTGAAGGTTAGTACAATCCTCGAGTCTTCGTCCAAGGGTGTTCCTCACTTGGTTTTGCAGCGGATACTGCATGCTCTTGCTTATTCTTGTGGGCAATATTTGTCACATGCGATGAAACTAGCCATGTCCATAAATGAGATTTCAAGGATCGAAGTCATTCTCTTAGAGCTGAAAAATTCAAGCGCCATGATTTAGCCAGTGCAGCTTTGCTTGCGGCCTCAGAGTTGCAGGGCCTACCTCGTTGCATTTGAGGTCCTTGAGGTTTTGTTGGTTTCTTTTCTCTTCTTGGTTTGTTTCACAAAGTTTAGGATTTCTGGCTATTGGTTTCCTATTATTCACATGTATAATAAGCCTGTAGAAGGACGAGAATATCAGGTTTCCAGAATTCTCTATAAAGGGTCATGGTCCTGCCCCCTGAGTCTTGAGGTGAGCTCAACTTTAATTGCATATTACTAGTATAGTGCCCTCAAAGGAGCCTGTTTTTATGTAATCTTTGTAAGCTTTCTATCATTGTAACAAACATGTAATCAAGGAATTTTTTCACTTCAGGATCTGCTTAAAAGGATCATTTTTGCGCAACCCTGTCCTTTTCTTCAAGACTATTGCACATTCTTGGGCATTGTGTGAAGAAATTAGATTATTCTAATGAATTGGATATTGAACACGCTCTCACTTACATTGTTTCCCCAATCTCCGGTGAAAGCGTTTTTGCTTTATCACTGTGTTTTAATCTCAAGCATCAACTTTCATTAAATTATGTTGGGGCCTGGATGGAGATGGACATCCTAAATTTGTGAACGTACTTGGAATTTGAAAGCTTATACTTTTCAATTGACAATGAGTTATTATTTCAGTGAATAGATAGGGTTCCATCAAGCTGACCCATTAAAACCATTTCATTGAGTTTGCGAATTATTTTGATCCGTGACTGGCTAATTATTGACCTGATTCCATGTTAAATGTTGAACTTATCAAATGGCCTACGGCTATTGAAGAACTCATCCAATCATAGTTGAATGAAGTCTCAGGATGACAGTTTTGAAGTTATAGCCTCTAGCCTTAGACATGGTGGCGTTAGATTATAGCAAGCTTCAGATAACTGGACGAGGTTTGGAGATGAGTCGTATCTTTACTCATCCATGCTATCTTTGATAAGCTTTGCAATGGACAGCTGCAACTCCTAACATTGGTTGAGTCTAGCTGTCTGTGCTACTGCTAATCATGCATGGTGGACCCAAGAAGCCATGCGTGTGTGATTTGTATGCACAGATAGGATCAGTGACTACATGCAGCCACAGCTGGTGTTGGCAAAACTCATCATTGGTATGCTGAGTGGGTGGCCTCAACCAAATTCACCCCGTTCCTGCGTAGTTCCTTTTCGTAAGAACTTTCATCCAGGTCACTTGGTAGAGACAAGGAATTTATCACTTGTATACTGTTATTTGTCAAACCACAAGGCTACTTCCGGTTAGATACATGGGATTATTATGATCCTAAAATTAGGGAAACCAAATTCACGGGACATAAGGAATCTACTCCAAACATATCACAACAAAGTTCAACCAATCTTTGTCTCTTCCCCATACATGCCAACGTGCAAGCTTTCATCACCACCCATTCATCACGTGCCACGTGGAATAGGACCCCACTTAATGCCCTTAATCATACCCTTAAAATGCTTCCAAAACTGGCACCAAAAGATGCCATACTGGCACCCTCTTTTTTCTCAAACAAAACTTTCATTACCCCCACATTTTATTACTCTGTCCAAATTAGTGTGACATTGATTTCTTGATCATTAGAATGGCCTCCTTTTGTTTTTTCATAGTACTCATTGTGCCTTTTATGATCTTTCCTCTGCTTTCTTCTTCCTCTCAGCTAAACTCAAAAACCTCGACTTATCCTATCTCTACTTCACCAGCATTCCTAACCAATTCTCCTTCGCCATCTCCTTTCCAAGAACTGCCACCGGACATTGCTCCACTATTGCCTTCTCCTGGTGGTGTACTACCTCCCCCAACCGTATCTTCGGATCCCACCATTCCCTCCACCCCAAGCCCGCCTAATCCAGATGGGGTGGTAGCACCAGGACCTGATTCTGCTTTCTCACCCCTAGGAGCATTGCTAGCTTCCTCTGCATCGCCTCGAAACTTGATAAACTTTGCTACTGCTGTGGGGTTTATAGCATATTGGTCAGTTTAGCTGTTCAAAATGTGAGTCATTTGCTGGATAAATGATTCGAACCTTTTGAAAAAGAGTAATTGATCTTGTAGCCCTAGTATTTCCATGTTCATCTTTCCTTTTTTAGTATACAGCATAATGCAAGTAGTTATTCTTCTTCTGATGAGTTGATGCAGTGCCATAGATTGCCATTTTTAATTCAAGGTAGCCTATCCGAAGTCACGTAGCATTCTTTAAAATCTGCATCTCTTGAGAAGCCATCTGGTTTTTGCCAGTTAAGGCTTCCCCTCCTGGAGTAGCAATTGGATTCCTGCTGGCATATAATTTTGATCCCGATCATTATGGGAGCAAGCTATTTCTGTTTCATTTGCATGTGATCGGCACAGAATGGACTATGAATTAGGTGATCATTTATCTAAAAATCTGTCACCTGCTAACCATGTAAAATCAGAGAAAGAAAAGATTTGCCAACTCAATTGAATTGTATTGGATCTGTCACTGCAGCTATATGCAAAAATATTTTTCTATTATTGTCCCAAGCTATTCTGGAATAAGAGTTACAATAGGAATAGATATCATTGGCAGCATGTGTTTCCTCATACATTACGTAGAGATATTGTTGATTCTTTCTTAACACTTCCACTCAAGTTGGAGAGTGAAAATCAAGAACTCCCAACTTGCGAATCATGGTGGAGAAGCTCTCTTTTCCCAATGGTTTACTGAATACATCCGCAAGTTGTTCTGCTGAAGTAACAAATTTAGTCATGACTGAACCATCCTGTATTTGTCTCCAATGGAGTGACAATCCATTTTCATATGTCTGGTTTGGTCATGAAAAACTGGATTGGCTGCAATATGTAAAGCTGCTTAGTTATTATACTGTAGTCATGCTGGTTTGTATGTCTTTCAACAATGATCGTAACCAAAACACGCAGCATGCACTCTTTTTTTTATGCTAGTTTGGTGTGATGCGCAGTAGCGTATGGCGCTGCTATGGCCTTCTGTCAGTGGTGACTGGTGGTGTGTGTTGCACAGCAAGGAGCGCCATCCATGTGTGCGCTGCCCCTGGTGGCTACTGCATCCACCTAAAACCATTATCTTTTCAATTTAATGGTGGATCTTGGCTAGAACACCAGATTTCGGCCAGACCTAACAGGGACAATAGCCATACATTTTTTTGTAAAAAAATCTAATTCCAAAAATCGTGAGAAAACAAATTGACCTTTTTGAAAAAAATATTTATTTCACAGATAAATTAAATTTCTAATTAACATTAATAACAATTAAAACATGTAATTAAACATCCTTAATTATTATAATGAAAGCTGTGACACCATTTTGGGTTCTTAAATATCATGAACACAATGGAAACAACAGAACAAAATTTTCTGGGATTTTTCAAGATCATGTTAGGTAAATTTAGAATTGTTTAGAGATTTATTACATGAAAAACTAATCTCTAATGACTTTAAATAATTATTTAAAGATTATATTATCATAAACCATAAGTCATTCAAGTCTTTAGTCTCCAATAATAATCCACACGAATCACAAATGATAAATTTATAAATCCCGATTTAGAAGAGAGAGATTGTTAATACTAGAGTGCTAACTTTTTATTATATGACTTAAGTAATGTTTTTAGTCTGATAAATAACTTTAAAAAAAAATAAAAATAAAAATTTTAGCTTACTATTTACAGTAAAATTTCAAAAAAACTTATACATTGTCAAAATATTAATTATCCCTTAATAATATCTACTTATTAATTATATTGATTTTTTCTTGGTTTAGATATATAATCCTTACATTAAATATATTCTAGTTCTTAATTTCTAAAATATATTTTAATCAAGTTATACTTAATTAATTCATCCTAATTTAATTTATGACTAATAATTCTTAATGTGTATAATCCATTATGCTCCTAATATAATGATCCAAATATAAATTATAATTAAATAAAATTAAAATTATTAAACAATTTAATTTATATATTTAAAGATCAAATGCATCGTCTAGCAATCTAGCATGATTTTCGAAATATTAAAAAAATCAATAGTGGTTTGACTTAGCCTTTTAGTGATCAATTTCTCAATATAATCAATATTCTTTCATCACCAATGTTTTGGTACATTAAATCATAGAGTATGTCTGTCCTCAACCATGTTTGTTTATGCATAATAGTTATTAATTGTTTGAATAAAATTTCAAACTCTTTTCAAATCTTATCTTATTCCATATTGGCCAAAAAAATTTAATCAATACTATTTGAGAATATATAAAATATTTTTCCTAATTCACCTAGGATGATGAATCATCTCTTGATTACTTACCTACCATTATACAGATCATGATATATCCAATATTTGTCTTTTTGTTATCTTGGTTAAGACAACATGTAATAGGATTAAAGTATAATATTTTTTTTTATGTAAAATAACTTATGATTTCAAGTTTGAGAATAATTTAGACAACAATCACATGGATCTTTCCGTAGACATAAATGATCTCTCTGTATGAATTTCTTGTATAGATTAGTTCATTATACATGTCTTATGACAAATACTTACATATTAATTTTAAATATTATTTATATCTCAGCTTATTAGAATAATTGATTTCTTTCATTAAAGAAAAAACATAATATGAAATAGTCTTTATACTCTAATAAATATGTAGTAGTTAATTAAGCATTAACTAAGAATATTCTGGGAATAATATTTTGATACAGTGAGAATCTCATAATTATAATAATTTTATAATTTTATTTGAAATATATTTTTGTTTCATAGACTTTATCTTTACTCTAGATGGATAAACCAAATATGAAATTTATTAACCTAATATTATATAAATATTAAAGTCATATTAAGTTTTTATTAATAATAAATATATATTTACATAAATATTATAATATTACATGTAAAAGCTACATAGTATATTGTTAAACTAACACAAACATATCAATTAGCAAAAAAAATGATGAGAAGGCTTCTCTGTGTTTTCTTCTTAACGTGAGAAGAGAGTATGTGATTACAGGTATATATAGATTTTACAACATAGGAAAGATTTAAAATAAGAAAAGGCTCTAGTCAAGGCAACATATTTGTCATTGTCTTTGTTACCGTTACACTGATTTGTTTCCTATTGAGTTTTGACAGAACTTCTTGAATTCCTCTTCATGATTCTTCTATTTCAGGAACGTCAACCATATCTTCATCTTCTTTATTTCTCCATATTGTAGACTCAGCAGGATGATCTTTGTGGTTGCTATCTTTAATATCCTCCCTCAAACTATGCCGAGGTCGAAGGCATAGTTTGGTACGGAAGTGGTGCAAAGCAGCTTTACATAATGGTTTAGTGAAGAGATCTGCAATCTGAAGTGTAGAGGAGACATGTCGAGTAATAAGTAGTCCCTTGGAGACCCGTTCACGAACAAAGTGGTAGTCCAATTCAATATGCTTACTACGAGCATGGAAAACAGGGTTGATGGTCATATGCAAGGCACTTAAGTTGTCACAGAATAATACTGGTGGTTGTGTTTGAGCAACATGAAGATCACGTAGGAGAAAGGTGAGCCAAGTTAATTCGGCAGCAGTGTTGGCCATGGCACGATACTCAGCCTCAGTACTTGATCGAGAGATGGTTGGTTGTTTCTTAGCACACCATGAAATGATATTTCGTCCTAAGAAGGTGCAGAAACCAGTTGTGGATCGACGGGTAGTCGGGCATCCTGCCCAATCTGCATCAGAGAACCCACAAAGATCAAGTGTAGAATCACCAGTTAAATGTAAACCAAAGTGAATCGATCCTTTTACATAACGTAAAATACGACGAACCATTTTCATGCTACCAAGAGTTGGAGAATGTAAGAATTGAGACACATAATTAACACAAAATGAAAGATCAGGTCTCGTAAGAGTAAGGTATTGTAAGGCACCAACAATGCTGCGATAAAGAGAAGGATCTGGATAAGGTGCATTGTCATGAAGTCCTTTGGTTTTAGATTCCATTGGAGTGTTCATGGGCTTGCAATCAATCATTTGTGCTTTATCTAATATAGAGTAAGCATAATGAGCTTGAGACAGATGTAAAGAATTGTTATAACGCTTGATTTCGATTCCTAGAAAATGATGTATAGGACCCAGGTCTTTCATTGCAAATTCAGAGTGTAACAAATGAACAAATTCATTAAGTAGCTGTAAATTGGAACCTGTCAAAAGCATGTCATCAACATAGAGCAAGAGAATTAAAGTACCAAGCGATGAATGCAAGATGAATAATGATGGATCAGCCAAACTACAGGAGAAACCATGTGTAAGCAAAAAGTGCTAAAACGATCAAACCATGCCCGTGGTGCTTGTTTAAGCCCATACAAAGCTTTTTGAAGTTTGCAAACATGTGAGGGAAGGGTTTTATCGTGCATACCTGGGGGTTGTTCCATAAAAATATCTTCACTTATAAAACCATGAAGAAATGCATTTTTGACATCGAGTTGCCGTATTTCCCATTTGCGAACAAGAGCCAGACTAAGCACTAAACGAATGGTACCTGGTTTGATAACTAGAGAAAATGTTTCCGTGTAGTCAATTCCGTCAACTTGGTGATAACCTTTTGCGACTAACCTGGCTTTTAGTCTGTCAAGGGTTCCATTGGCATTTAATTTAGCTTTAAACACCCACTTAGACCCCACTATATTCATAGAGGGTTCTCTAGGT
Source organism: Salix dunnii (assembly GCA_015731905.1). Lineage (NCBI taxonomy): Eukaryota > Viridiplantae > Streptophyta > Magnoliopsida > Malpighiales > Salicaceae > Salix > Salix dunnii. The sequence goes on along the minus strand of CM027668.1, from coordinate 2,713,334 downwards.
ACTAAAACCCATGTTTCATTTTTCCGCAATGCATCAAGTTCCTCAAGCATGGCCTGTTTCCAGCCATCATGTTGTAGAGCTATTCTGACATTTCGTGGTTCATCAGGAATATCTCCACGTTCAAGAATTAATGCATACCGTGGATTAGGTTTGTGTATGCCATGTTGTGCTCTAGTGACCATAGGATGTCTTGTTGGTTGTACCTGGTCAGAATGTAAAGAAGAGTTAGATTGTAGAATTGAAATGTGAGAGGGACTGACTGTATCATGTATACTGTTAACTTCTTGAGATGAATGTGGTTCATGTGGGGTGATATCTGTGGATGATGAATGTGAAGGTACTGGGAAGTGTTTAGAGGAGGGATGATTTGGAACAGAGACATCGACGGGGAGAAGAGAATTTAATTGTTCCAGTGTTGTTGAGTGATCATGTGAGATGTTATCGGTGGATGAGTAATGTGAAAATACAGGGGAGTGGTCATGACCCGAGAAGGGATTATTTGGAACAGGGGCATCTTCTGGGATAGGTGAATCTAATTGTTCCATTATTGTTGGGTGGTCATGACCAGTAAGGGCGGTGTGTGGCTCAGTGATGACTACTGGAATGTCTGGGACTGCACTGTCATGTAAGGGACTGCATGACAGCGGTTGTAGTGGAAAGATACTGAGGGTTGTAGAGGAACTGGTGGAAGGGGAGGATGAATGCTCCATCTTCCTACAAGGCAGGTGGTGCTCATCAAAGACCACATGTCGCGATAAAAACATCTTGTTTGTTTTTAGATCAAAACAGCGATAGCCTTTGTGTTGATTATTGTAACCTACAGAAACACAAGGAACAGTTTTGGCATCAAATTTATTTTTCTTAGTATGCCAGGTATATGGATAGCAACGAGAGCCAAACACACGTAAAAACGAGTAGTTTGGGTGAGTGCCATATAGACGAGAGTAAGGAGTATCAAATGTAAGTGAAGAGGAGGGCAATCTATTTATTAGAAAGGTTGCTGTAGTAAAAGCTTCAACCCATAGAAACTTAGGTACTCCACTATGAAAGATCATAGTCATCCCAAGTTCTCTAATAGTGCGATGACGTCGTTCAACTATTCCTGTCTGTTCTGGGGTATACGGACATGAGAGCTGATGAATGATTCCTTGTTGCTGTAAATGGGATTGAAGTCTTTTATTTACAAACTCTCCCCCACCATCAGTATGGAAGATTTTTATTTTTCTGTTAAACTGTCGCTGCACATATTGTTCAAATGCCAAGTAAACATCAAAGAATTCAGATTTAGCTCGCAAAGGGATTAGCCACATATAATGAGAATAATCATCAACAAAGCATGCATAAAATCGAAATTTCCCAAGAGATAAAACAGGGGCTGGTCCCCAAATGTCACAATGAATCTTTTCAATAATATCAGTGCTAACAGATTGAGATGATTTAAATGGTAACTTGCTTAGTTTACTGAGTTGACAACTCTCACAAAGAGTATCAACTCGTTTATTGGAAGAAAAATTAATCAGCTTCTTTGTGCGTAAAATATTGATGGTAGAGCTTTGTGGGTGTCCAAGGCGTTGGTGCCATAGTTCTTCGGTTCCTGAGTTGTGTCTATTGGAGAAGTTGGCTTCCTTCTTTTTAGACAATATATAAAGATCTCCTTTACGCTGTCCCATTAGGAGAATACGCCCTGTTGCTCGCTCCTTAACACAAAATAAATCATCAGTAAATTCACATTTCACTGGATATTGTTGTGTTAGTTGACTGATTGATAGTAGGTTCCTTGTTAATTGTGGAACCAGTAAAACATCTTGTAACATTAATTTGTTCTTACCGTCGGTAACCAAGGTATCTCCAATTGCATCAATGTTTAAAGGAGAGCCATCACCAATAAACACATAATCACAACCAGCATATGTTTTGAGATTAGAAAGTAGACCTGAATTTGCAGTCATGTGATTTGAAGCACCAGTGTCCGTGGTCCATTCAGTATCAGCAATTGTGGTGTCCATTGTGAGAGCAGCAAGTGCTTGAGGAAGTTCATCCTTGTTGGATTGTTCGGGCAGACTCCAGCAAATTTTGGCTACATGGCCTTGCTTGCCACAAAGTTGACAGATTTCACTTTTGTACACTTCTCTTTCTGTAAGTGTCATTCTGCGTTTCCCGGGTGGTGGTGGTGTCCATTGTGAGAGCAGCAAGTGCTTGAGGAAGTTCATCCTTGTTGGATTGTTCGGGCAGACTCCAGCAAATCTTGGCTATATGGCCTTGCTTGCCACAGAGTTGACAGAATTCAGTTTTGTACACTTCTCTTTCTGTAAGTGTCATTCTGCGTTTCCCGGGTGGTGGTGGTCTAGGAACACGATTATTATTCCTTTGAGGTGATGATTGGGAGCCTGAGTTGTTTCCTGCAAAATTAGAATACTGAAAATTATTGTTAGTAGCATGAAATCCTCGTCCTTTTGACGAGAATTGATGATTGTGAGAGCTGCGATATTGCTGCTGTTGTCTGGAATTACGCTGCCCATAGAATGCATAAGAAGGTGAGTGTGATTCTTCAATCCAAGAGTTTCGTTGTTCAAATCCCTGTAAAAGTGATATAGTTTCTGAGTAGGATGGCATTGGGGGTTTAAGCATTGTTGTTGTGAAGGATTCATATTTTGGTCCAAGATTGGTAAGTAAGGAATACACTTTTGTTTTGTCAGGTATGAGGTTGCTTATGGTTGTTAGGCTATCACAAATACTTTTGAATTTCTTCAAATGTTCTACCAAGGACTGACTTGATTCCTTATTGAGATATGTGAGTTGTTGTCGAAGATTAAATTCTCTTTCTTGAGAGTCTTGAGCATATGCTTCTTTCAAGGCATTCCAGACTGACTGGGATGAGTCAAGACCGATGACTAGTCCCAAAGCTTCTTCTGTAAGTGTTCCAATGATCCATCCCCTTAGGAGACGATCTTCTTTTCTCCATTTGATGAATTCTGTTGAAACTTGTTGTTCTGTTGTTTCACTTGTGGAGGATGCATCAGTTGTGGATGCCCTTCTGTAAGTGTACATGACAGGTTTTGTTGTCTCTCCAGTGAGGAGCCCAACCATGTCTTGGCTTTCAGCTAAAGCCAACATTTGTTCACGCCACAGAGGGTAATTTTCTGGTGTGAGTTTGAGGGTAACAAAGTTTGCAACATTGAGAGAGATTGTGGACGTCATTTGAGAAGAGAAAGAAAAAAAAATATTGATTTGAACTCTCTTGTCTCACACAAGCTCTGATACCATAAAGACAAAAAAGGAAACAGAACAATTCTGAAAAAAAAATGATGAGAAGGCTTCTCTGTGTTTTCTTCTTAACGTGAGAAGAGAGTATGTGATTACAGGTATATATAGATTTTACAACATAGGAAAGATTTAAAATAAGAAAAGGCTCTAGTCAAGGCAACATATTTGTCATTGTCTTTGTTACCGTTACACTGATTTGTTTCCTATTGAGTTTTGACAGAACTTCTTGAATTCCTCTTCATGATTCTTCTATTTCAGGAATGTCAACCATATCTTCATCTTCTTTATTTCTCCATATTGTAGACTCAGCAGGATGATCTTTGTGGTTGCTATCTTTAATATAAAAGCTACATAGTTTATTGTTAAACTAACACAAACATATCAATTAGCAAACTGAAAGAAGAAATGGAAAGCTTTTGATAACAAAATCATGTGATAGAACCTGAGTTAGAGCAACTCAAACACAAGCTGAGGTAGGCAAATAGTCTAAAGTAGCAGTTGTAAACTCACATTGTTTGGTTTGGGAACTTAGTTCAAGGAATTTACTTGAACCTTAAAGCCAAAAGCAAGCTCATTTGTTCCATTTTAGGATTTATTGTCTGAATTTATGCTGTTCAGAATTCCCTGCGTTACAGGGTTTGGCATTTTCGCCAGGACGAAGTCTGATATTTGCTCCAAGAACTAAAAAACATTCAATTGAAAATTTAACAAATATTCAAAAAATGAAAGAAAAGGCTCGATTTTGCCCTTTGCAAAACCCAGAATACATTAGGAAATTTACAAATCCCCGATATGGGAAGAGTTACAAAATCTGTTGTGTGGAAAACAAATCTCATTTGACAAGCCATGATCACAAAAAATTACAAACTCCAGAAGGAAACAAATTACAAGCCACTCAGGCTAACTCAAAAATCTGTCAATGGCACCTCCCCACTCTGAAATGTTTTTGCTATTAACAAGTTTCACACCAAAAGCCGATTGCACGCATGACCTACCTAAATTCAATAATTAGTATTCTTCTCTACTTCAGAAGATCTCTGTCAATGCCATTGCTGAACAGTTTGGTCAGTAGGGGAGCAAGGTACAAATGGTACGAAACCCCGGCCACCAAAAACAGGTCGCATGAAGCTATTGTCAAATTTTCTCCAGTAGTGGTGGACTGTGTGAGAAGGGGTGCTCAAGAACATCCTTAAGCTGGTTCTACGGGGCACATTGTCGCTGGCCTGGTCGTCCTCTGAATCCTGTCTGATGAGCAGTGGCACAGCAAAGGATTTGGGACTAGATGGTTCAGAAGACAGCATACTGGCAGTGTGTTTTTGTGATGGAAGCAAGATCCTCACTAGTGGTTTAGTCATCAATCCAAACACCTGCATGAACCCAGCAGTATCCTGTATCAGTCTTGTGTTTGAACTCAGTTTCCTGATAGCGGTTTGGAAATTATAAGAATCATATGCGAAAACAAAAATAGCATAATATAAACTTTGCTGAGTCCTATGCTACAGTATCTAGTTCAAGCCACTGACTCTTAACATGGTTGCAACAAGTGGTGCTCCATTTTAAGAGCAATAAAAGGAAATAAAAATGAAGTTGGATCTCAAAATTCAATCTTCTATTCAGATTCTAGCTCCTGGGGCTTAAATCAAGTTGAGGGTGAAAACATCATATCTACAACAGTATGCTGGCTGGAACTGTCAAAACTCGTTGGGAAAACCTGCGTCTGTAGTTTCTGGATTTAAACATGGAAACTGTAACAGTTTTGCACTGAACGAAAGTGTGCCATTTAAGCACAGGCAAAATGATAAAACAGAATGTTACTTCTCCACCTGCTCTCCAGAGAGATGATGCATTGTCTTACCACTGTGCTGAAAAGGACAACTGTAATTGTGCTGGTGATCATGATTGCATTGCCATGCAAATGAGTATGGCCTGATCTGGTGAACTGCAAGAATAGAAATAAAATTATAATTTAGATGAGCATATGAATCATAAGAGGATATAAAGAGCCACAAGAGCCAGAACCGTTGGTCCATTAAAATCGACATAAAATCTCCTAGGGGAAATTCTAATACTGTTGGTGGATATCAGGAACTTTCGCCCAGGCACATAGCTGAAAGATATTTAACTTATTCTGTGTTTAAGAACAAGGAAAGCCCTATCATCACAGAACATATTGAAAAGAAAAAAAAACCAAATCCAACAGAGAAGGAATGCTTTTCGATCTTTTTTACCTGATTATAAGCAAGAGCCATAGAAACAGCACCACGCATAAGACCAGCCCACCATATTGTTACCTTCCATACAAAAATTCAGGGTGACATTAGAAATCAAGTGATTCACACACGTTAAATGCCAGAAACCAGAATAGTTTGAGAGCATACTTGTTGCTTTATGTCGATTTTCTCATACGGGAACTTCTTGGTCAAGTTGGATAAAAATGATAAGGGGAAAACAAAGGCTGCTCTTCCAACTAGAACCAATCCCAAGAGTATTGAACTCACCATAATTGATGTCCCAGGGCTGAAAATTAAGAGGGAGTTGACCACTATGTTCAGCAAATGGTGAAGATAATTTTGTTTCAGCTTGTATTTTACGATCTTGGAATGTATGTGTGGTAACTGATCTCCCATTTTATGTTTAGCCTCACCTATCACTTACAACCTTCCATTTTTCAATATCCAAGGCATCCATGCCAACATAGAGGAAGATGAAGATCTCAGCAACAAATGACCAAGTAGCAAAAGCATGCCTGAAATGTTCAAGGAGAACCGCAATATATCAGTAATGTAATAGCTAGAACAGAAGTTGAGTTAGAAATAGAATAAAAGAGATTTTGATTGAATTGCCACAAACACATTTCACGATTTGTAACTCAACTTACTTAGTTGTTATCCTTGAACTTTCAGTTACATTGTGCCATGTGTAATGAGACATAACAATCCCACAAAAGAATACAGTAAGAATAGCGCTTAGATAGAATAGCTGCAAGAAAACCAAAAATTCAAAAAATGATGGTTAATCTGCCTTTCCTCGTTGAGCTTCAGTCTAATAGTAGAAAGCAGAAGAAAACGAGGTCCTTGGAGAGGTATCCTATGATCGAGAGAAATCTTACTTCGGCCAACATGTATGAAAGGTAAGCCATGAGTATCATAAGAGCAACCTCACGATCGGTAGAATGCCTGAATTTTGTGGCAAAACAAAAATTTATTAGAGCACTACCTAGTCAACACAAAATAATTCCCAGCATGTTATTCTAGCAAATATTTCTTTTGTCAACTGAGCTACCATGGATATATGTAAACATTAAACAAACTTGAGGAATACATTGTGAGATTTTAAAGACATTAAAAAGAAGTAAAACTCCAATATCAAACAGCAATCTCAAGATAAACTGAGATTTCATCCACTTGCAATTGTGCTGCCGTGGTTATTAATTTTTCCTGTCCTAACCTCTATATGGGACTGAAACTAATCTTGAATTTATGTTTGACAATTATTTACTAACCTGCCGAAGTAGAGCTTTTTGATAATGTATGCACTAAGTAGTCCAGTCTGCGGGAGCCAAAAAAGTGTGCAATGTCACAAAACACAATATATACAGAAAAATCACATGCTAGTCACACAAGCATGTGCGCGCGCCCATGTATAGAGAGGGAGAGAATTACTAGAACTCCCAGTATGGTGCTTGAGATGAACAAATAGAGAAAGTTTCCGAGAAATTCAGCTGCAATGCTTGAGTTGAGGTGCGATAGGTCAATGCTCTGAATTGCATGGAAAAGCACCACTGATGTTGCATCATTTACTACACCTTCCCCAAAAACAAGGCTGTATAGTAAAGGCGTCTCATCCTGATTAAGAACCTGCAACAACACAAATTTAAGTACTCAAATCACTTTTTCAGCGTGAGTTGCTTCAATAAGACCATATCTTCTCCAGGAGTCTCATACCTGCAAGGTACAGACAGAATCCGTGGCCGAAAATATTGCTCCAATTGCTGCAATCATGGCAAGAGATGAGTATACACAGCAAACTATCCGATGGCAGAAACAGAGTCTTGAAAACTTCGAAAATAAAGAAAGAAAGAGTGATATGGAATATACCAAGATAGTCTCCAACTCTGAGGGAACCGATGCTCATTTTCTTGAAAAAGTGGGTTGCACCTATGCCCAAAACAACAAATTAATCACAAATAGATCACATCTAAGATCATTATTCAGAACTAACAAGACAAAGTATTGTCATGAACTTGATGTTTTAGTGTACCTATTGAAATGGTGGCAGTGGATATCAGAGTGCCGACTGCGCCAAACAGCATGATGGTCATGAAGTTGCGGAAAAACTGCTTCTTCTTTACCTGGAACCTGGTGGAAAGACAGGATAACTAATGAGATGTCCCAGTTGAAACCTTTTTAAGAAAGCTAAGCTAATCTAAGGCTCATTCGTTTCAAATATCAAAGAAAATTAGAAATGCTTAGCATGATTACACTGTACACATAAAAATCTGAATCATTCTCAAACAAACAAACACTTAAGGTCTCAAACTTAACATATGAATTGATCAGCAAACGATACAGCCACAATACTACTAAAAGAAACACACACACTCTAACTCACCCAGCATTAAAAATGATTGGTGGAAGCAGATAAATAAAGAATAAATCTTCGCTGAAAACCAAGAGATGAGAGCTCTTTCCTCCTGTTGTTAGCAAAATCACAACTCCAGTACACAAACCCTGCATGCATTAACTCACCATCAAAACCCTTATAACCTCACAAAAAAAAATAACATAAAAGCAAGCAAAAGAAGATACTGACTACAGCAAGTGCAGTAATGGACTCGTTCATCCATCGCTGCTCCTCTAGTAAATGACCGATTACTATACACGCACAAAGTAGCGCCACGAACAGGTTTATTGGCACCACTGAGCTATGACCAGACGATAACATTGCTCCCATTTTCCATAAAATATCTGCCATGCTAGATTTAGTTTGAAAATAAAAAATCTCTTCTTCTAGATCAAGTATTTTTGCTGTTTCAGGATATAAAACGCAAGAAAATATCACTGTTACAACAAATCTGGATCTTGAAGAAACTAAAACTTAAGGGATATTGGCTGTTTTCGAAAAATGCAGCAGAGTAAAGCAAATTTGTTGAGAGGTAGCGAGAAGCCGGGAAAGAGAGGGTATTTATACAGTTGGAGTTGAAAGTCAAAAGGTTCAAATTTTGAAAGCATGAAGGCCGTTGATTAAGGGGTGTCAAAGGGAGTTGACGGTAGTGATTACATGAGGAGTTTAAGAGTTGAGTGTGGGGATATGCAGTTAACGGAACTTTGGAAGGGAGTGGATGCAAAGAAGAATGTAAAGTGAGGAGGAAAGTTCATGTGAAATGATTGTGTCGTCTACAGAATCTATACAACAATGGAAGCCAACAATTTAAAAAAAAAATGAAAAATAGAAAAGGAAATATTTGGAGGCTTGTTTTACTTGGGAGCACCCAAATCTATAGTTTTTGAAGATGAATTCGAGATATATTTAACCTAAATTAATTTATTTTTTATTTTATTTTATTTAGAGAGTTTGTGTTTAGTAATTACCAAATTAAACTTTTCTTGACGTAAGAAAAAATAGATATTAACATGTTTTTTAGCATTAAAATAAGTATGTGGGGTTGACCTTATGTGATTTAATTGAATTTGCATTTTCAAAAACAATTTGAATTACTAATAAAATATATATATATATATATATATATATATATATATATATAAAGATGATAATATATTGGATGTATTTGGATAAATTCAAGTTAACACTTCAAATCTTTAACTTCAGTTATGAGACTGAAACAATTTTATAGAAAAAAATTTTAAAAAAATATTAAGTCTAATTATCAATTAACTTAATATTAAATGATGAAATTAAAAATAAAACTCAATTAGAAAAACAAGTCAATTCAAGTTAGGCCAACTTGTCCAACCTGAATCATGAGACTGGGATAATTTTATAGAAAAAAAAATAAAAATTAATTATAAAACTCAATTCTCAATCAATTCAGTATTGTATGATAAATTTTTTTTATAAAAAAAAAAAACACGACTCAACTAACTACACTAATGACCAGGGTTATAAAATCAAGTAAACCTTATAGGAAAAAAAATAAAAAAAAAATATAAAATATAATTATCAACTAACACAGTATTGAAGGTCGAAAATGAAGAAAAAAATTAAATTAAAAAAGACAAAGAAAACCCTAAGACAACCGAGTTAACTCACGATTCAAGTCATGCGACTATGATAACCTAATAGAAAAATAAATAAAAATTAGTTTTCAATCAATATAACATTGAAAGATAAAATTAAGAGAAAAATCAATTAACAATAAGAATAGAAAAATGATTCGAGACAACCAGAATTAGACAGACAAATATAGGTCGTAAAAATAATTATTTCATAGATTTTTAAATTCACCCATTAAACTCATATTAGATAATGAGATTGAAGAGGAAAAAATCATTAAACTTAAAGATAAAATTGAAAAGAAAAAAAAAATATTTTCGCTATTTATTGCAACAATAAAATGTCAAGACCTTTAATTATAATTATAATTAAAAATAAAAATAAAAGAAAAGAGAGATTCATTACAAAATTCTAATAAAGTGTAATATTAAAATAATTGAGAAAATATAAAGTAAAACATAAATTTAACATGATTCAGATAATTGGTTATTTTATAAACAAATACGGTATCAAATTTTTTTAAAAAAAATTATGGTGCTTGAAAAGTAATTAGTGGTATTGTTGCTAATATATATATATATTAAAAAAAAAAACAGAGAAAGAACCGTACCCACTTTCGCTCTCGTTTTAAAAAGCAAGCACTGAGATGGTTTGCCACTTCTGATGGCTAATTAATCGCGCAACCGTACACATTAATATATGTTTATATTATATTTTAAAAATATTTTTAAAAATATTTTTTATTATTATAAATTAATTATTTTAGTATTTTTAGATATTTTCATGTGCTAATTTTAAAAAATAAAAAAATATTATTTTTATATTTTTATAAATAAAAATTATTTTAAAAATAATATTGACCAAGAATCACTCTTTTATATATATACACAGACACACTCTGGGGCACACGCCCAGCAGAGATGCTGAACCATGAGGAGGTCAAGCACGAGTGCTGGTGGAAGTTGGGCTTTTGAGTAATCATGTGAGCACTCTTTGTGCACCTTCTGGCTAGCAAGCTATGATTACTTGCTATTGGTTCGCTACCGACAACATTGCTAAACTTCTGTTCACCTGGCCCACAATTATCATCAATGCCGCTGCTTTCTTATTCCACGTGGCTGCAGATCATAAATCTTATGTTATTTGTTTTCACATGCTATAAAAATTATATAAAAAAACATTATTTTAATTAAAAAATATTATTAAATAGAAGCTGATTTTGTTATTAAAATACTTTTATTTATCTCAAGTATTTAGAGAATAAGTTTCTCTTTTATTAATCTTAAAATTTGAACTTGAGGGTAGAATTTGTCGGGTCTTATACTACCCCAATAAAGTTAATTATCTGATTTGGAATATAATTAATATTATTTTTAAATATAATTTTTATTTAAAAACATATTAAAAAATAATTTAAAATAAAAAAAATATTTTTTTTAATTTTTTAAAATATATTTTTAAAACACAATTACGATAAATAATAACTAATCTAAAGTTACATAAAATTGAACATGCTTAGTCAAAAAAGCTAATGGGTACATAATCATTAGATATTTGTTTCAATTTATAATATGTCAATATAATCATTAGCTAATGTAAGTATTCAAATTAATTTACGTGTATTTCAATTAATTTTATAAATTCTAAAAATAACCACAAAACTAAAATAAAAAATCATAAAAAAAAAAAAAACCTGTTAATTCAAAACTCATAGAAGTGAAACACCCACTAGTAGGTTGATTTATAATATATTTGATTGAAATGATGATGTTTGTTTTGCACAACGAGGTTTGGGAAACTTTAGAAAAGATTATGTCTCCACTGTTAAGAACGTGTTCAAGGCATGCCCCTGTAATCAAAATTTCGTACGTGGTTGTGTTGTAATTATGAAAGAAACGGGCCCGTTTTGCTTTCGAAATCTGGCTCGTAAGAAACGCATTATTATATTATTATACATATAACTATTTAGTTAATGCAATTCCACTTTGTAAAATTGAGATTTTCTCTATTGTTTTACTGTAACCGAGACAATTTTATATTTATTTTTGTTGTTTTAAAAAAGAAAAATATATACTTTACATATTTATTTATCATTATTTCTTTTTTATTTGTATTATTTTGTAATCAGTTCTTAATATTTCATTTTTTTCTCTATATATTTAAAAAAAAACATTATTTTTTACACTTGTAATATTTATCAATTTACACTTACAAGTTTAGCTCAAATACATGTTAAATCCAACTCCTTTAGGCTTAGTTATATATTGAGTTAAAATATATTAAGGTTTACCTAGATGCCAAACCCATTGCTGTTAGTCGAGGCTACATGTTAAAGCTAAACACTTATGGGCTTGGAAAAAAGTTAGACCCAACTTCTTCGGCCTTGTTTTCTGTATTAAGTTTAAGTGTACATGGGCCTTGCAAAATGATGGACCAGACTCCATTGGGTTCGACTGCATGTTTCGTGCCCAAACAATTGGGCTTAGCTATAGGCTGTGCCCAAACTGAGAGTGATGTGAAATTCAGACACAACATTCTGCCAAAAATGTTCCAGCATATCTATTCAAGTCCTGCTACTTATGACAATCTTGTGAAAATTGATGCTGGTTTCAATTACATGATCCATTGTTTTTGGTTTGTGTAGCATATCAACTGAGCATCAACTGCAATCAGATTATCCAGAAAAAGCTTCTGGCTTAACAAAAGTTACAAGCACCTTGGATCCAAATTTATATTTTTTCCTAACCTGGTCTCTTTTCTCTTATTTTTTTCTAACCACAAAAAACCCACTTCTATTAATATTGTACTTTGAGAGAAAATTTAGAAGTGGGTTTCTTGACTTTTGCACCTACCCTTGCCCTCTAGTTACTGATTTGTCATTTGCTTGCTGTTCTCTACCCATGCAGAGTTTACTCTCTATTTGTCAAAGGTATCTGGCAGGCTAGTCCATAATCGCAGAATCTACGAGTTTCATTTCAGGAAAACATGATTTTCATTTGGGTACAAAATATATATTTTAGAAAAGTTGGACGTCTATTTCTTTCCCTTGAAGCGGAGGAAATGGAGTAGAACTGCAGGAAATGAAGAATCTTAAATCTTTTCAACATTCAATTACAACCAGAAAATGGAGTGTGTAATAGATGGAAACTCTAGTTCATTGAAATTTGAAACAGTTTTATTATCTCCATCTGGCCATCAATGATAGTCATGCTTTCACTCAGATGTTTATAACTCAACTAAGATGAAATGAACATGAATGCTTGTGCTGCTACTGAATACATGATGCACTCATGAAGATGTGTTTTTCATCTGTTGTCCATGGAGAGATTTTCAAGCACAATCAAATTCAGGAAGTGACATGCCTAATGATCATGTAGCATTTAAGGACCATCTTATTGTGAAATTGTCTGAGCCCTTTTTGATTCTTGACTTTGGATTTTTTATTTTTTATTTTTTTTATACGAGGAAATCTACCTAGAAAACATACTTTGTGGGTCCAGGTGAGCGAGTAAAGTCATGTCTGTCCCAGGTTCTTACAAGGAGTGCATGACCTGACTCAAACTCGAAACCTACTATGTAGATCGCAAGTTTTTTATCATCATAACACATCCTGGGAGACTTCTTGACTTTGGATGTTCTCTGCTTTCTCAATATTATATAATGATCTGTTGTATTAAGCCAGATATTCCAGCTCCCATTGCCACCAAAGTTTATTGCTCTCAAAGGATCACTCGTCTACGGTCAGCAGTTGCTTATCTGCACCATGCCACATCTGCCGAGGGACTTCAGAATAACATGGTGAGTTCAGAATTATCACAGGAAAGCATAATGCAACTACTGGCTTCATCTCAGAAGGGTTCTCTAGATTCACAAACAGATGACCTGATCGATGATGGTTTGTACCTATTGTTACTTTTGGCTGCTGTAAAGTGTCTAGTCTTAAAAATCTTAGAGAAATAAGAGATACGAGTTAGATTTTTACTTACCAGTGCTTCATCATACAGTAACTGTCTTCTGAACTGTTGAAACCAACATTTTAATTTTTACATCTAGTGTTGTACTGAAGGACAAGTTATACCAAGTGAACCTGTGGTGTCATGATAGGACTTTCGTGTTCAGGAAATTCATTTTGCTTCCTGATGCATCAAACCGTATGGAAGTTTTCCTACTTTGACTTTTATTTAAATTTCCACATCTTTAGTGCATGCCCATCTTATATTTTTGTTTTAATTCTTTTCACAGTGCTGCTGCTACTAACATAAACTATTTAATTAGAAGCTACTGACTTAATCTTCGTAAAGCAGGGGGATCCTTCTGCGCATCAACCCGATGAAATTCTTGCACAAAGTTCATAAATGTGCCTGGATAATTCAGGAGGATGTCCATCACTGACTAGCTTCTCAAATCAGTCCCGTCCCCTGTTGATAACATTCTAAGGCCCCGGGCTACTTCAGTTGGAATGCTCAGAAGCAAGTATCTTTCAAAGACCTATTCTTTTGTAGGCAACTCAGGTAGTCTACTAATTTCTTCTATCATTACTTGCAAGCTCTGTATTTTTGAATCAGCTAGACTAAACATGATCTCATTTAGTAAAATGGAAAGTTACAGATAACATTTTTAGAAAATGCTAATAATAAGTGAGCTTATCGCCTAGTAGTCTGGCATTTGTTTACTGAATGATCACTGCATTAAAGCTGCAACTGCTTTTTAAGCTGTATGAATTATCATTTTCAATGTTAAGTTTTTTTCATTTTGTTATCTTTATCATCAAAATGATACCCCCTTTGTCCAATGTATGTTTATACTCCTTTTCTCTCATTTCAGTAGACAACTCTGTTTTTGTAGGTCAATCACTTCGAACCATGCAGCAGCCAAATGGAACTGTCCCTGTTCTATAGGAGCCCATGTGGGAATTTTGGCTAGGAGAATACTTATTAAATACCAAATGTGAGGTTAGGATCCATTTTTGAAAAAACAAAAGCAAATCACCGCAATTGTTCATTCTAGCCTTCTGTATCATACTTGGCATCTGACTGCAGCTTATACTACTTGAATAAAAATAAAAAATGAAATCATCATAGTCAAAGTTACAGACCTAAAGTGCCTTGACAGTGCAAATCCATGCACTTTTTCCCAAGTCTTGGTCCACCTGGATATTTTTAGCCTTGTGATACCGAGTTTGTTTGTTTTTCTGAATCTCCTGATGTTTAATGAGATCTTATGATGTAACTACTTGTGCATATCTGTGTTCCAAGATCCTGGTGATAGATGTTTATTGTTAGCCAATCAGTGCCGTGAGAAATGAGGAGCTGTAAATTGTGGCCTACCAAGAAATTCTTCTCATGTTTGCATAGTAACTGATACAGTTTCGGCGTAGTGTGATGGTAAAGGATTTGTGATTTGCAGAGCAAATCTCAAGTTCGAGTCGGGATATGAACCGTTATAAAAAAAACCTGAGACAATTAGAGTTTTACTCATTCTGGAGTCATAAAATATGTTTTCTAGAAGATGAGATTTCCATGCATCCAAAAACAAAAAGGGTATGTGATATAGTTAGTAATGGCATTGGGCTTGTGGGCCACTTTCTTAGCTTGCTTGCTAGTTTTCATCATATCGGATTTTTTTAGGGTGGTGGGGTTGCTATACAGCTTAACAGTTTTTGAGTTGGCATTTTGCTACTGTATCTCCATATAACACTCAAAAGGAGTGAAGGAAGTTCAGAACTACAAAAACATGTCGTTTTCGTTGTAGCTACTGGAAGTTTGGTGAGAGTGGGCACTTGTTGCCGCAATTCAAAGAGAAATCAAGTAGGAGTTTCTAGCGAGCAGGACCTGGAAAGTTTTCTCCAGCATATATGCCAATTATGGAGATGAAGTGGCATCGACAATGAACTAAATTGTGACTGCAACAGATTTGGACAGCCTGGTGGGTTTGTGCCTGTGGTAGTTAGATGTCTGACTCTTGCACAGTTGGTAAATTATCTTCTTGTTTCCTACAAAATATCTGCTCATTCTGAAGATGTGGCTGGTCTCGTGGCCTCCCACACCGTCGCAAGTGGATGGATCTGTCTTTGATGGAACACTTTTGTCTGATCGTGAGATAGCTACTTAGCCAACCAAATGTTTACATTCTGGGTAAATTGCCCTTTGACCGGCAGTAATTACACGTCAGAAAACGTTGTTATTTATGTGAAAAAAATAAAAACATAAAAAAGAAACCACACTTGGTGCTCATGGCCTGGCAATTCTTTGATTAAATTGTTAGGTCCGTAGTGGTCTCATGCATGTTGCCATGTACTTCGGCAACTAAATAAAGAGGGGGCAGGGGAAGATGCACGCTGAAGATGGCTTTGAGTCCTTTTGATACTCGTATTGTTCATGTTTTTTGAAAGGGGCTCCAAATATCCTCCAAAGGTGACATTTTTATAACAATAATAAAAACGCAAGCCATGTCCTCTTGGGAAAAAAAGGAAAGTAAGGTCATGTTTTTTAGACCATGAGTGAATGAATCTTTCGAGTTGGACCCATGTGATAGTGCTGGTATATGTTTCTAGTTTGTGGTTTAACCAAGGATTCAAGAAAGTCTCCAAGTGGCATAACATGGCATGATGACTGAGAGTTTGTAATTTGTATAGTGGATTTCAAGTTTAAATCAATACATATATTTCTTATAAAAATCTAGATAACCAGAGTTTAATTCAATACATAAAAATATTTTACAGGAGTAGAGTTTTCTCGTATTAAAAATAAAAATAAAAGAACCATTTTTTTTTTCAATTACCCACAAAATCAGAGTTTTATTGCATTCTTTCTCTACATGTTCAGTAGAAGCATAGAAATTACAGCCTAGAAAGGCTCCTCCTTCACTCGGAGCTCAAATCAATTAGTATAGCTTCGAATTTGAAAGGGGCAGGTAGTTCTTACTTTGCTAGGTTCATTATCAATCACCATACACTCGGTTGATTTTATCCTATGCTCTAGCTTGTCCAGGCTTTCATTTGACAAGACAAGATTTCTTCAGCATGGTAAATCGTAATGCTTTCCTCCTTTCTTCCATGGGGTTGGTCTCCATCTCTTCTTTTATGCAAGTTTTTTGTTGATGATGCGGTGGGTGATGCCTTTTCGAATACGGTTCAAAAACATTACCAAACTTAACCTGCGAAAACAAGAGACCAAACTTGGATTGCTAGCTAATTGAACCTTTTGAATCGGCTACACCAGACATGATCTCAGTTAGTAAAATGGACATTTTCATGGTACACAAACAAAAAGCAAGGCAGGGTTGGCTTGCTTTTGAGTCATCCGCCGAATCTACTGATCGAGGGTGCAAGAGATGCATATAGTAACCTCCGGTGGATGGGGAACCCTACAGTGAGGCTTATACATTAAGGGGTTGCAGATTCGATGTCAACTCTTCACCTGAAATATTGGGGCTAGTGGTTCTTTTTCTTTCACTCTGAGATTCGATCGGAATTTATAATCCTTTTCCATCTACGGTGCCATTTACATCTCGATGAGGGGAGAAGAAGAAGAAGAAGAAAGGCTTCAGTTAATATTGATTCAGAAAAAAGATCACTGGTTTTAGGGCTGTATGGGATTTCGATCACAAATTTTTTACGAAAAAATTTGAATTTTTTTTATTTTTATTTTATTTTTTATTTTAAATTAAAAAATTAATATTTTTATAATTTAAAAAAAAATTATTTTAATACATTTCTAAACAAAATATATTTTAAAAAACAATAACAATCACACTCCTAAACAAATACTTCATATATTGTGAGAGCTTACAAGAGAATACAGGTATATTTCATATGAAAATATTTTTAATATTAACATATTAATATTATTTTAAAAGATTAATTAATATTTTTTAAGCTAAAAATAATTTAAAAATCACTATAAAAAAATAAGTTTAAATCCTCGGAGGCCTATCATTTTAGTAGAATACGAGCTGATTGCCCGCGCGATGCGCTGGGTTTTTTATCTATATAAAAAATTAATTGATTTCATGCATGTTATATTTTGTTATTTTAATATTCAATGAGTAAAATTATAATCGATAAAATCTGTTAGAAACAAATATTTTTTCCACTAAAAACTGTTTGAATATTGCTACTACTAAAAATGTTTTGATAAAATCCGTTAGAAATTATTTTTTTTATATGTAGGAAATTGATTGTAAAATTTATTACTCATATTATTATATTAAAAATATTTTAGAATAATAATAAATAGGTCTCACATATTTATAAGAAAAACATAATCATTATCCTTATTTTGAATGTCTTATCTATAATAATAAAAAATTTCAACACCTAACAATATTAAAAAAAATTCAAAAACTAAATAAATGGAAGAAAAAAAAATATTATTAGATTTAAAAAAAAATGAAATGAATAATAAAAAAAAGAGGAAATAGAAAATATCATTTTTGAAATGATTATAAAAAACAATTAAAATGTAAACATAAAAGAAAATAACCTTAATAACAGTTGAAATAATAAAAATTGGCGACACCATAATTATTGTTAGAGAAAAAATTTCCATAATATATATATATATATATATATATATATATATATATATATAAAATTAGTCTAACATATTTAAAAGAAAATAAAACTTACAAATAATCATTATCATTATTTTGAATGTTTTATCTATAATAATTAGAAAATTCAATACCTAACAATATTAACAAAAAATAAATATGATTATATTTAAAGAAAATATTTTACTTGAAGAGTTAAAAAAAGAGAAATAATAACAAATATTGTTTTTGAAATGATTACCAACACAGATTAAAAATAAAAAATTAAAAAATCTTAATAAGAGAGGAATAAAAAAATTGAAACAAAATTAAGAGCATGTATATATATGGACAGAAATAAGAATTTTGTAAGAAATATACAAAAAGGAATTTTTTTCAAATGGTAATGAACAACGAAAACCACAATTGAAATAATTGTTCATTGCTGTTTGAAATTGCAATCTCTTTTAGCTATTTTATGACATAATATAAAATAGAGAAAAAATTGTGGGGCGCAAAAATGAACCTGAACACCCCGGTCATGGAAAAAAATGTATAAGTAGGGAAAAAATGAAAAATAAAAGTGGATCTAGAGATTAGTTGTGGTGTGCGTAAGATCACATAGATACTCCGATTTTTTTTTTAAAAAAAAAAACGTAGTTAAAAAAAACATTCAAACAATAATGAAAAGTGAAAATCATTGTTCATCAGTGTTTAAAAACATTAGCATCCGGAGAGATTCGAACTCTCGCTCTTTTGATGTGGCAGCAAACGCGTTAACCACTCGACTTAGGTGTTTATCCTAGCATACATATAATACTTATCTTACATTTTTGTGTTTTTTTGCATTTATTTTATATATATGTGACATGATATATTTTTTTGTTTCAAGTGATTTTTATTTTAAAATTTTTATTTTTTATTTTTTAAGATTTATTATTTATATTATTATATTAAAAGTATTTCAGAACACTTAGATTAAATTAATTTGAGAATTTTAAAAAACTCAGTTTATTTTTTTATATATATTTTCAAGCGTTGATTCCTAACAAATATAAGAAATAGTCGCGCATTGCGCTAGGCTTTTTTGATGTAGTAAACTGATTAATTATTTAGCCTGCAAAGAATTATTTAGTTGGTAGATAGCAAATTGTAATCGTTAAATTCTGTTGTATTTTTTTTCTGTATTGAATTAGTTGGTTGTTATTATCAATTTAAGTGCTCGGATAATAATTTAGTTGATAACTCTCAAAATTATAATCGATAAAATCTATTAAAGATGAGTAAATTGTATTTTATAGCCAATTCATTAATGGGTGAACTTGCTTAAATATTTCATCGATTTATGTAATTTGCATATGGAAAAACTATAATTGATTAATTAGTAGGCGTGTTTTGATTATTATGACAATTATTTAATTGGTGGACGTAAATTTACAATTAATAAAATGAATAAAATATGAATTATTTTTTTCTTGTATCGAACTTGTTGATGATTGAGTTTATTTTAACAGCAACAAACAATTTAACCAGCAAATAGCAAAACTACAACTGATTGATTATTTGGTGTGTCTTAATTGTTTTGACAATTATATAATCGGTTGATAAAAAAAACACAATCGATGATATCAATTATAGATGAATAATTTTATTTTTTGTAGTGAGTTGGGCATTCGTTGGCGGTTGGGTGTTTTGTAATGGTTTGGCTTATTATTCTCTTTTTTTTTTTTCAAGTCAAATAATTTTTTAGAATCTAATAATATTTATTGTTGTTTTTTCATTTATTTTATTTTTTATCTTTTTTTTAAAAAATATTATTAGGTGTTGAAATTTCTAATTATTGTAGATAAGACATTGAAAATAATGACAATAATTATTCGTAAGTTTTTTTCTTTATAAATATGTTGGACTAATTATAGATTTTGCTATGTATTTCATATTAGCGCATTTAAAATAATGATAATAATTAGTTGTAATTTTTTCTCGGATAAATATGATAGATTAATTATATATTCTGTTATTTATTTCATATTAGCGTCTTAAAATATATATATTTATAACCTTGTGGAATTGCGATCTTCTTTAGGTATTCTATAAAATAATAATACTCATAGTGTGTGTAAGCTGATCCGGACACCCTGATTATATAAAAAAATATATAAGTAGGAAAAATAAAGAGGAAAAAATATTACGAAAAAATGAGCCCAGGGATTATCCGCGGCGTGCTCAGTTGGTCAGGAAAAAAAAATATATTTGGGAAGAAAACATCGTGGTGAGCGTAAGGTGACCTGGACATCTCGGTCAAGAAAAAAAATATATAACTGGCAAAACAAAATAGGGAAAAAAAATGTAAAAAAAAATTGATCCGGAGATTAGTCGTGGTGCGCGTAAGTTGACCCGGATACCTTAGTTATTAAAAAAAAAATCTTGGTTTTTGTAAAAAAAAAACCAGTTTTTTTTTAAAAAAACATTTTATAAAAACAACCACTTATTTAAAAAAACCAGTTATTAAAAAAAAATTTAAAAAATAAACCGCTCTTAAAAAAAAATTATGGTGCGCCTAAACTAACCCGGACACCCGGTTATGAAAAAAAAAAAGTGGTAATAAAAAATAGGGAAAATAATAATAATAATAATAATAAATGAATCTAGAGATTAGTCGATACGCATAAGCTGCAACGAATATTCCGATGTAAAAAACAAATAAAAATCCCGATTAAAATAAAAAACGGAAAACACATTTTCAAACAGTATTGAATAGTGAAAATTATTATTAAAAAAAAGAAGAAGCACGACTATAAAAAAAAAGTTCAAGGGGAAATCACCTTTTTAAACAGTAATGAGAAAAAAATTGTGGTGCGCATAAGTTAAAATGACACACCGGTCCTTTGGAAAAAAATAGAAAAAAAAGGAAAAAATGTATAAGTTGAACCAAAAAGGAAAAAAGAAGAAGCACGGTCATAAAAAAAAGTGCAAGGAAATCACTTTTTAAACAAGAATGCTGAAAAAATTTGTGGTGCGATAAGTTAATTCGACACCGGTCACGGGGAAAAAAATAAGCGGAAAAAAATGTATAAGTTGAACAAAAAACGGGAAAAAAAAGAAGAAGCACGGTTATAAAAAAAAAGTGCAAGGGGAAATCACCTTTTTAAACAGTAATGAGAAAAAAATTGTGGTGCGCATAAGTTAACCTGGACACCCCGGTCACGGGAAAAAAAATAAGCGGAAAAAACATGGAAAAAAATTTATAAGTTGAACCAAAAAAGAAAAAAAAAATGGATCCGAAGATTAGTCATGGTACGCGTAAACGGTCATTAATATCCTAATTTAAAAAAATAATAAGAAGAATAATAATAAAAAAATAAAATAAAAGGGAAAGCAAATTTTTCAGACAATCATTTTCAAAATCGGGATTGTAGAAAAAAAAAACAAAAACATAATAGTTTAAAAATAATAATAATAAAAATAATAATAGAAAAAAAAGGGAAAGCAACTTAAAAAAAAAAAAGGATTTTTTTTTTTTAAAAAAGGAAAGCAAATAAATCGGAAGCAACTTTCCAGTTGCTTTTAAAATAAAACAAAAAACGAATTAAAAAAAAAAAAACAATCTCAAATGTGTTGGCTGAAGGTTCGAACCCCTGCGCGCTGGAATTCCAGCGCGCAGCGAACCGCTCAGCCACTACTACTTATTTGTCATTTTCACCATAAAAAATATAAAAAGAATCCCTGTGTAAAAAAAAAAAAGAAGCACAAACTCACGCGAAACACTGGAGTAAAGTGCAAGTCCACAGTGCCAATGTGAGTACGTGAACACTAATGAACAGGAAATGGCTGATCCCTTTTAGTTTCTTTAGTAATTATCATCCTACCAAAAAGCATTGACATCTCAAGTAGCAGCGTGTTCTACTCCAATGCTATCTTAATTAATTCACTACATTAGCCCTCTTATAATTTCTACCACACTAACTTCATCATTGTATTTTGTAGGTCAGTCAGGTGTATTTTATCTATTTCGACTATTTTGATCAATTTAATTTAATTTTTCTCGCAATAAAAGTGTTTGATCAATTTAATTTACTTTTTCTCCCAATAAAATTGTTTGATCAATTTAATTTAATTTTTCTCACAATAAAATTGTAAAATTTTAAAATAAAATTTAACTTTGGATGAAATTCAATTTATTTTTTTCTCAAAATAAAATTTTGAAATAATATTGTTAATTCGTTAAATTTATAACTCAAGTCGAGAGCTATATATAATCTTGTTAAATCACGATCAAGCTAGGTTATACCCATGATAATAGTATGATTTACAAATATTGGATATTTTTATCATGCTTGAGAAAACAAAGAGAAGATATATATATATATATATATATATATATATATATATATATATATATATATATATATATATATATAAGAAAAATAAAATACTTTATTTGTGGATACAATCGAATTCTAAAACTTTCCTAAGCATATTTTCACAATAATAAAAAAAATGAATCTTTTCTCATCTTTTAAAATGAAAAATAGGATATCGTAACCAGTTTATGATTATTCGTTAGATTTTATCCAAAATATCAAAAATGATTCACCAACCATTTTGTTTATTTTTTTTAGCTATGATATTTGCAATGGAAAACTACATTGTAAAGTACATCATCAGATATTAAAGTACAATAAATACAGTGCTAAAATTTGAATCTTAGAACCGGTTAGGTTTTCTGCCCAATAAGGTTAAGACCCCTTCACAAAGAAAGATCTATTTTGAAACTTAAAAAAGACTAATAAATAAAAATTTGACCTGAAAAAATAATCAACCAACAATATGACTTACCTTAGGTAGGGAGCACTAGAGGTGATGTATTTTTTCCTTGTACAACAATTTCTCATACTCTGACTCTCATTGACCATTAGGTATTATAATTAATATTAGATGACAACTCCTAAAAATTATAATTATAATTTAATGATTATAAAAAAAATCATTTTCCATATATCCCTCATTTTGTAAGAATATGTACATAGAAAACAATTATCGCAACAATAGATTTGAAAGAGATAGGAATGGAAAATCTTTGAAAGGCGTAATCCAACTATAAAGCTTTATATTCTACAATACTATTAGTAGTGGGGAAACCAAAATGAACATTATATTTTGAAACTTGTTTTCCAGGTTAGATAAATATTATCCTAACTCCACTTCCACATATATCAGAAGCATCATCTATATATAATTTTTAGGAAGGAAACATCACAAGTGGTTTTATTAATATATTTGATCTAGTTGAAAGCTCTATAGGTGAAGATGAATAATTAGAGGTGTCCAAGTGTTTTTGTAAAACAATATTCAATGATGAAATTGCCATGACCTAGACCTTTAGCAATAGACGAGGTTTGTATTGAAGTCTAAATTCTCCTAACTCTACAACCCATTTAACTAAATATTTAGATAATTATGGCTTATGAAGATCTTGTCTTAATGGTTATGGTTGGTAGGCCAATATTATTATTTGATGAGCTAGGAAGTATGACTTTAACTTTCTAGAGGTGTTTATCGATGATAGAACCACCACATTTAGATAACTTGTTTTTGCATCATGGAGAGTTTAGCTACAGTAATACTTACCTTTATATTTTCTTACTAGAACTTACCTTATTATTGAATATGTTAATCCCAAGTAGAGAAATAGATCCTCATTCTCTCATGGTTGGGATAAAATCTTAGAAGATGACTGATAAACCTTAAGTTATTCAAATGTTTTTTTTGACAATCCTCTGTTTATTCAAAGTTTACTATTTTTCTCAATGTGTAGAAGAATAGAATAGTACACTCCCCCAAGCGAGCAATGAATCTATTGAGAGAAACGAATATTTCTATAAGGTGTTGTATTTCATGTCTAATATGGCTTAAATTTTTTTAGATTAGGTTCAATTCTCTTGGAGCTTATTAGAAAATCTAGATTTTTTTCTTCACTTAATGGTAAAAACATATTTGAAAAGGGTTGAGTTTCATCCCATATTGATTCAAGAAAGAAAAAAAAAAGCACTTCTTCAAGGTTTAAGAGATGTTGATTAAAAATCATGTTTTTATTAGCATGTCATCAATAATCCATTCATAATCATTCTCAATAGATTTTTGAGTTTTTGGTTAATTGTTCATTAATATGTTGCTCTTGTATTATTTCATTCAAACAAACATAGCTTTATAATAATAAGTGTCAGATTTGATTATAAAAGTTATTTTCTCTTTATCTTCAGGACATGGGGATTTGATGGTATCTTGAGTTGGCATTCAAAGAGCTTAAAAATTCAAAATCTACCATATAATACACTAGACAATCAATTTTTAAGAGAAAATAATTATCTTTTGTGTAGGTTTTGTATAAGTCAATGAAGTCTCCACACATCCGCCACTTGCCATTATTTTTTCTTAACCATGATAACATGACCAACCAAGTTAGGTACAAAACCTGCTTGATAAAGCCAACAACAAGAAGTTTATCTACTTCTTGAGTTATAACCTTTTATCTTTCTCATCTAAATTATTTTTTGGCAAATTGGATATACAACTGTATTTAACATTAGCTAATAAGTGACTATTTATAAACTAATGTTTGGCATTTGTTATACATCCATTGTAAAAATCAACTTTTAGATTTACAAGAGCTAAATTAATAATTTTTATTGGGTTGGTGTTAAGGTGTATCCCACTTTGGTGGTTACTTGCTCATCTCCCCCTAAATTGACTTCCTTTAATTTCTTAGTAGCCTCGTTTCTAATTTTTATTATCTCTTTCAATAACACTTTTTGGTTTGGTATTGGCTTTTCTTACCTTTAAAGCAAGTAGTGACACATTTCCTTAAGATATTTTGAACTCTTTGTGTTATGACTTCATCCTTTTGAGTTCAGAACTTTGAAGCCAAATATTGAGTATTTATGATGACATTGATTTGAAGTAGAAAAGGTCATTCTATAATAATATTATAAGTTAATGTCATATCAATCACCATAAAACTTTGTTGAAGTGAAACTTCCTAATACAATAAATAACTCTAAATCACATTTAATCGGTACACTCAAGCATTCAATACCAATAAAAAAAAGTTTTATTTGTGTTAGATTTGAACAGAGGATTCCTATTTGTACCATAACCTTTGCAGAAATGATGTTGATTGCACTATTATTGTGTACCAGTATTTGATATACCCCATGATTAAAGATATCAGTGGAAATGATAACGGTATCCTCATATGGAAAAATCACTTATTTCTGTATTCGGGGGTGAAAACTATAGGTTTATGCCATTGAACTATTATTTTAGCATTAGTAAGGACTTGTTTTCTACCATTTCTCTTTCAATTGTTAAAATCCCTACCAATAAAGATTTCCCATAAGATTACAAAGATCTCAGGTAAAATTATAGCGGACTGACCAGGGTTTTTCTTATTTTATTTAGGACAAAAATCTTTTTAAAAATACTAACGAAGGTAGTCCTTAGGTGTAAGCCTTTTATTTTTATTTTAAGATATAAAAGTCTTCCATATCATATTCCATGTCTTTGTGAAAAAAACAATAGTTTTTAGATGTGCATGTATTGAGACAAGGCTTAATAGGCGAAGAATACTTGACAAACTCTTTGACTTAGATAGTTACAAAAAAACTCAATTAATGAGACGTTTAATGGATAAACATGTGCTTCAGGATAACCAAGCATTCCCTGAATGGTTTCTTCTTACTCCTATTAGGATTATTGTTTTGTTTTGGAGAACGATTTTGTTTGGGCAAACAACCTCGTTTAAGGAACCTTTCTAGGTGTTTATCCACAATAAAATGAGTGTGACATAACATGCTTGCCTCACTTACTCGAATTGGATTTTTATATTTTGCTTCACCTTCATTAATATATGGTGAGGGGTACAACTCCCTTCATAAGGTTTTTCCTTTTATCTAATTGATAAGAGCTTCAAAAACTACCGGTTTGATTAAGTCTATAACTTTAATCATTTTCTCGTTGAATCTTTTGAGGTATGTTCTGGTAAACTCATTCTCTAGTTGGGTGATTCCAAAAAGTTCGATAATTTTTTTTTTAGCTAGAATACTTGTATTGAAGCATGTTACCATCTTAGCATAAAGGTCATTAAAGCTAACAACTAAACTTGGTTTTAGGTTGTTATATCATGCTCTTATTAAACCTTTAAAAGTTGTAGGAAGGATATTGCAAATGACATGGTTGTCTTAAGTGATTGGTTTTAGATTATTGGTAGGGACACCAGACACCTTTCGTAAACTACACGAGTATATGAACGAAGACGACGTAGAATGACCCAGCCTATTATGGTTTGATCAGAAGACTAAGCCCATTTGGGCCCATCTCATTGTCTTTTATTTATTTGGAATCGTTTATGTTAAATATTTTTATTTGATGGGTCAAGCCTTATAGCTATATGTTTTAGGGTTTGCTATTTATATGTTCTTCTATCATTTTGGAAGATATTTTTTTATGAATATTGATAAATTTGCAGACTTTACAATTCTACAATCCCCTTTTCTCTTCTTCAACTTCTCTCTTTCTCCAAGCTTATTTCTTTTCTTGCTTTTAATTCGTATTATTTTGTGTTCCGCGTCAATTATTGTGTACAATGTATATATATTCCTTAGGATTTATAAGCTCATCATAATTGTCCAAAGTCATTTTGGTGACAATGTAATCTCTAGGCATACAAATGTTCAAGACATGTTTGGATAGAGGGGAATTTGTAATTTCATGAAGAATGTAGACATCCATTTATATGAATTATTCATCCAATCAATTTTCATTTTACACTTATAAGGCTTAGGAGAACTTGATGTCTATTGTGTATATTGACATAATAGGACAAAATTTGTTAAAGAATTAGTTATGTAGGGGTTAAAGTATCTATCTTGGTAGAAAGATCAATAACTTGTTCTATTCTAGGAGTGTCTTGGTTACCTTCCACTAATAATAATAATTATGAAAAAAAAAAACAATAAAGCTATAATGACTTTTTGTAAATCTTCTACTACACCACTAATGATGTCTTAGAACCTAAAATATGTGAATAAAAAGTTATTTAGTATTTGAGGTGGTGGTTAATTAATACATTTAAGTGTTTAGTCTTTTTTCTTGATCTATAAAATTTCAGGCTTACAATGGAAGCTATGAGCTCATGCAAAAATAGTCTTAAATGAAGGGATTTAAAGACCCTTTTATGATAAAGCTAGTACTTTTATGGAAACAAATATTAAATAACTCAAATTTTAAAAACAAAGGTACTTGTTTTTGAATTTTAAATTGGTTGATGCTCTATGTATTATGTAATTTTATCTTAAAATATCTCAAAACCCTCTTACTTGAAGGGTGTAAAGGGTATTTATACCTGTTGAACCTTGTCATTTTTATAGAACAGAAGGATAAATAAACCTTATGTTTTCAAAGATTTTAATAGGAGAGAAATATATCTTTTACATCATGAATGTGATAATAAGTATGGTAGGTCCCTGAAAAGACCTTGTATACATTAATAAGTATAAATGAATTATCACCTTAGTATGAGCAAGTATTCTAAAATAGTTTATCATATCTTTTATCTTTTATACTTATATTGTGGAAAGTTATCTAAGATCAAACATAAATCCTTAGATTTTGATAATATACAAGTTATTTAGGTTTGATATGCTTATTAAATCCATGTTATCTTAAACTTAACTAACCGTCAACCCTAAGTATCTTGAGTTTGACAAATTTTTCAGACCCATGTTATCTTGGACTCAAGTCCAAGTGTCGTGAACCTAGCTGATTGCCAAGCTCAGATGTCCTGGGTCTGACCCTCATGGTATCTTGAACTTGACTAGCTATCATACTCAGATGTCTTGGATTTGATAGATTTGTTAGACTCATTTTATCATGGACTTGGTTGACTGCCAAGTCCAAGTGCCTTGGACGTGATTTACTGTTATGTCTAAGTATTTTGGGCTTGATATATTTGTCAAGCCCATGTTTCGACGTGATCAACTGTTAAGTTCAATTACCTTAAATTTAGCAAACATGCTAAACTTATATATTTTTTTAAAAAATTAATTATAAAAATCCTAACAAAAAATTGACTCTTCGTATAAACAAAAAGTATTAAGAACCCTTTATATTTTGATTTATATGTATTTAACATTGAATTTAAATTCATATAACATCATTTATCAAAAAACTCAAAATAGTAATAATTTAACAATTTGATGGCTAGAAAAATCAATCTTTTAAACTTAATCCTCTCATGATTATATTTTAAATTTAACTATCAAATTTTAATTAATAGTTGAAATTATATAGTAAAATTAAAATATAAAAAATAAAATTATTTTTATTTTTATCAGTCATTTAATTAAACTCAACTTATATAATTAATAACTCATTAATTAATGAGCATGAGAAAATAACATTAAAATTATGGAACAAAAAATCATATACTAGATAAGGTTAGTACCATGTTATATATAAAGACAAGGTTAGCACTAATTCCTATACTAATAAAGTAGTTTCTTCTTGTTAATCCTTAACATACAAGAAATATTTCTAGCCCCCGTCTCTCTCTCTCTCTCTCTCACTGATCCCTTCCTCTCTACATCCACAACCCACTCCATCGCTTTCTCTCTCTATCTCATAGCCCAATCCCAGATCCCTCTCTAACAAGACCAAAGATGAAAAACCCAGTTCCTCTTTTACCGTAAAGGTTTCGGATTTCCCAAAAATGCCAGCAATTAAGAGCATAATTAACAGGTCAAGATCACATAGGGTGGTCCAGTACAGCTCAGCACCGGGGACGAACCTTTTTGGCGATGGCAGCGCTGCAGAGACTAGTTCATGTTGGGCTAATTTGCCACAAGAGTTGTTAAGAGAAGTGCTTGTTAGAATAGAAGAATCAGAGAGCAGTTGGCCGCCAAGAAAAAATGTGGTGGCTTGTGCTGGTGTTTGTAGGAGTTGGAGACATATTACTAAAGATTTAGTAAAAGTCCCTGAACTCTCTGGAAAACTCACTTTTCCGATCTCTGTTAAGCAGGTAGGTTTTTTTTTTTTTGCTCTAATTTTGAGGAGTTGGGTGTTAATTATGATTGGGGTTTATGGTTTTGATTTTGTGTTTTGATCCTTGATTTGATTGTCAGTGATGGGATCATGGATTGATGAAGAATGGAATTCATTTCTGGGAATTCAAAGTGGGTTTTAATTAGTTTTGGCTACTGTTAAATGATTGTTGTTTTGGATGGATTATTATGATATACATTTTTTTTGTCTTGGGATTTGTAAAGCTTGTCCTGCTACTGTTGTTTGTACCTTGCTTGCTTGAAGAATGTAATTTAGACTTTAGAGTATCTGCCAATGTTGAAAACTTACAGTAGAGTAGAGAGTGCTTGGGAGCCCAAAAAGATGCAACTGAATAATTAATTTGCCAATCATGATTTTAGTGTTGTTTTGACTGGTGAAATTAGATTTGTGGTTTGAAGTTGTAATGGTCAAACATCGAATAGGTGCTCATCTCTAACAACTTGTTTTTAATTGATTACTACTTAGGTTGGTTGTGTGGGAAATTGTATATCTAGTAAACAGCAAGCGGTGTTGATTATTGAAACCTTGCTGGTTTAGGATATTTCTATGCTTGAGTTTTCAATCATTTCCTCCAAATACTAATTACAGGGACAAGGGGCTTGGGACCACCTTTTTCAGAATAAGACCATTCCACTACAATCAGCTCGGTTTTGAGGATAATCTTGCTTGAAAACACCTTAAAAAAATGCAGTGTACACTTTTTGGACCACTTTTTGCTTTGATGGTGCAGGTCCTTGGTGACTTCAACTTACGTGTAGTGATGCTGATTTCGTTTATTCTTTGATATCTAAATTTCCTTACCTTAGTTCGATATGTCTATAATGTTTTGCTAAATACACTGTATTAATTGTAGTAGTGACAACCCTTCAATTGATTAAATGATCCATGATTCTGATATGGGTTTGTGGTTTTGGGATTTTTTTTCACTGGCTGTGTTTGAGTTTGGTTACATGATCATTTTGTTGCTTTCTTCTTTTTGAATCTATACTCTGCGATGTCTCATTTGATTGTATTGTTTGCAGCCTGGTCCAAGGGAACAACTCCTCCAGTGCTTCATAAAGCGTTGCAGGTCCACTCAAACATTCCGTCTCTATCTGAGTTTAAATAATGGTGAGCAGGATCTTAAAGGTGGTCAATTTGTTAATAAGATGCCTATATAGCGAGCTAGATTTATGATTAACAGATTCATCATGCATCATTTTCAGTCTTTTATTTTAGATTGTTTGTTGAGGTTGTCAATTTGATTGACCACTGAATTTGAGGGACCTGACTTTTAATGGTAGCTTGGAGAATTTAACTTTTTTGAATTTGTGTGTTTCTTAATACAGCATTAACTGAAGATGGGAAGTTCGTTCTTGCTGCACGCAAGTGTAGACGCCCCACCTGCACAGATTACATCATCTCTCTAGATGCTGGTGATATGTCGAAGGGAAGCAATGCTTATGCTGGGAAACTTAGGTATGTTACACTAGGCGCACAGAATGAGTTTTCGCCGGCTCTCTTTCTGGCTGGAATTTAATGTTTTCTCTCCTGTGAAGATCCAATTTTCTAGGAACCAAGTTCACGGTCTTTGATGGGCAGCCACCTCATGCTGGAGCCAAGATGACAAAAAGTTACTCCTCTAGGCTGGTAAATTTGAAACAAGTTTCTCCAAGGGTCCCTACTGGCAACTACCCAGTGGCAAATATCTCATATGAATTAAATGTACTGGGTTCCAGGTAAAGATTTTGGCACATTCTACAATTTACAGATTTTTCTTTGGAAATAAGTGAATGAATGGCTGTCTTTGGCCATTTCCAACAGATAAATTTTTATTTTTTTCTACCACAACTATATCACTAAGCATGCTTTATATTTCTTAAATTCTTTCACATATCAACCAGGGGTCCTAGGAGAATGCATTGCATTATGGACGCCATCCCTGCCGCTGCTGTTGAACCTGGTGGCGTAGCTCCCACACAGACCGAGTTTTATCATCACAGTGCAGATTTCTTTCCATCACTCCTGTTTTTTCGGTCAAAGTCAAACAATGCTGAGAGAGCTGAAAGCTTTCAACCAGGACCCTTGTCCAGGCAGAGAGAAGGAGCTTTGGTACTGAAAAACAAGGCTCCAAGGTGGCATGAGCAGCTCCAGTGTTGGTGTTTGAACTTCAATGGACGAGTTACAGTTGCTTCAGTGAAAAACTTCCAGCTGGTCGCTTCCCCAGAAAATGGCCCAGCTGGGCCAGAACATGAGAATATCATCCTTCAATTCGGCAAAGTGGGAAAGGATTTTTTTACCATGGATTACCGTTATCCAATCTCCGCATTCCAAGCATTTGCAATTTGCCTCAGTAGCTTTGAAACCAAAATAGCTTGTGAATGATGACACGTGGTTGAGCAGGTTTGAAGTTACTCACTTAGAAACTTACCTCCTGGACCATCATTTTATTACAACTTCTGTGTATTGCAAAAGAAAATCTGAACTGTCCAGAACCATGATTTTATTTGGAGAATAGTATAAACTGCAAAAAGAAATCCCATCCAAGCTATGTTGCACAAGTATGAAATGCAATTATGAATGTAGCAATGAAGGCCTGTGTCTTTCTGTCCTTATCATGGCTACTTTGTATCACTGGGTAATAGGTGGTCTCTAGTAGTTGGATTGTGAAATCTTAAATGATGGGCCTTTAAACCAGATTAACCATACCTGGACTGTGAAAAGAACTTCAACCTTTTTTTTGTGTGTGTGTTTGGGGGTTTACATTTCCCTTTCCCCTCCAAAGTAGTCTCCTGTTCTTCAAACCTTGATGTGTCGTGCTGTTTTGTTGAGCTGCATAAGAAAATTGAATAACAATATACCTAGATTTATTGGCATTCTGAATTGCAATTGTTCAATTCTGTAGAAGCTTTGATTATAGGCATCTCTTTATTTTAGATAATTGTTGGGGCTATATGTCCAACATTTTGCAGTTTTATCATATATGCCAACGGTTCTCTTGATGAGTGTCAGTAACCCTATCAATTTCTTTGGTCCAGGTGGAATGGAGTTTTCTGGGTTGATTGCGGTGCAATAAAGTTTGTGAGGTAACTGAATATCTGGTAGTTACTAATATAAAAGAAATGTGCAGAGGCTGCTGCTTGTTTGAAGGTTTTGATATATGGGGTGGAGTCTTAACTTGCATCAAGAATTCATGATGTAGAAAGAGATGCGGCGTCTATAGTTTAGGACTGGAAGTGTCACCCATAATGTGCTCTGTATATTTTACAATGTGCGTTTTCTTCTCATTTATTTTCGTTCTCCTCTATTTTTTATTTTTTTATTTTACTTTTGCATTTGTTTTCTTTCTTTCCGTTTTATATGTTTTCTTTTGTGGCTGTGTTACTGTTTGTCACTCTAATTATTTGTTGGGGCACCAAGATGCAAGCTTGACTTGTATATTCGTCTTCCTCACCGGAAAATTAACCCAAAAGGAATATGTGTGCTCGCGATCCCACGCTCCTTTATGAATACACTGCATGCATGACAATCCTTTCTCAACTCTATCACTCCTTTTGTGGTCTTTCTTTCTCTGTTTTCATCTCATCCGCTCAAGAGTAGTGTTGTTCTGGACTGGAGTTTGTGCTTATTCTTACATCTGCCAATCTGGGCTTTTGCATGGTGGCAGAAAGGTGGGAAAGCTTTGACATAATAATACAAACTCATGTCTGATAACCGTCCTGGTGCCAGGTGATCTTGCTTGGAAGCTTTGTAACCTGTAAACAAGATAGGGTTACGGGACTTGAGACAGTCTGGAGCTACTGTAAGATGCGGTGTGGTGTTGGGATTCCTGGATTCGGCGATTTTTCAGGGTTCTTACATCTTGAGGAATGCAAGAGCTCTTCATGCGAACACGATATTTCAGTTTTATTTTCAGAAACTATGTATATACAAAATAAATAAAAATTAATTGTCTGAGGCTATAAACAAAACAAAATAAAAGAAGAAGTAGTATTACTTTAAATATAAACTAAAATTAATAATTTTAAAATATATATAAAAAATCATTAATTTCAAAAAATTAGAAAAAAAAGTAAGGCATTGATTGGTTAAGAAGTGAGGTCAATTTATCTAATCCATTTCGTTACGGCTTTTTTGCTCGAGTTTTTTTTTTTACTATTATTATTATAGTAGTGACGGATAATATGTTTTTTGGCCTAATTTTTTTAAAAAATAAACATCGAGTTGTCTGTTTTTAATTAGATTTAAGATTATTTTATTTAAAAATTTGTTTTTCAATT
This sequence comes from Salix dunnii, assembly GCA_015731905.1. Taxonomy (NCBI): domain Eukaryota; kingdom Viridiplantae; phylum Streptophyta; class Magnoliopsida; order Malpighiales; family Salicaceae; genus Salix; species Salix dunnii. The sequence goes on along the minus strand of CM027668.1, from coordinate 2,679,924 downwards.
TATTTATTTTACTTAGAATACTAAGAAAATACTATAAAAACCATGATAAATTTATTTATAGGCTAAAAAATCCTCTCGAAACATGGATTCGAAAAGCTTTCCTATGCTCATATCTAATTTCTAAGGCACTTTTTAAGATAATTTGAATTCTCTTATCATATGATTGAAAAATAAATTGTTTTGGTGGCTGAAATTAATGAGAATAATATTTTATTTTCTATAGCTGGAATCCATCAATCTCTTTTTTTCCCCCTTTAAAATCAGGACTAAAAATTATTAAAAATATTTTTATCAGAATTAAATTAAATTGAAGGACTAAATATATATAATTTTAAAGAGAGATGACAAAATTAAACTTTTTATATGAAGTTTAAAACCATCATTTATTTATTTGTAGTGTTATTCTCTTGTCTTTTAATTTTGTTTTCAGACGATAAATTTGATTTGGTTATCTTTTTAATTTAGCTAAAAAAAAAATGCAATCGTATAGTTTTATTTAATTTAAAAAATAAAAAAAATTGTGAAATGTGGGAGGATAAATACTGGTGTGTCGGTCAAAAACTACAGTAGTTTCCTTACATAACATACAAGGAAGCATCCATCCATCTATCTTCCGCTGCGCTCCTCCTTCCCTACTTCCTTCTCTTATTAATATTCAGCAGCAGCAGCAGCATATTAAGCAATGGCATCTTCAAGATTTTCTCTCCGCTTCCCATTCTTTGTTTCCTTCCTTCTCTGCAGCATTTATCACCCTGTCCTTTGTGACGGTAGGTTACCCTTTTTCTTCTTAAATGCCCTTTAGTTAATTTGATTTTTTCCCACTTGATCTTGCCAAATATTTGCGAGAGCTGATTGGTGATTCTTGATCTGATTAGTCTTGGTGATTATATTAAGTATCTGGATTCTTGGTAATTGGGTTCAGCAGTTGCTACTAGTACATGTAGGGTCAACTGCTCAAACTAGGACTTATTTTTACCATATGTTCTTTGACCAATTTTGCTGCCAATGATTTCTGTCATTGTATTAGAACTCCTAGCTTGGTATCTAGTTTAGTTACTGAATTTGCCTTAACAAGATTGCTTATCTGACTTGATCTAAAACAACCCGCATTTTATTATTTTTTTAATTTAGTAAAGATTATTTATGGCCTATTAATCCACTGTAATATAGCGTGGTTCATGGATCTTGATTGGAGACTTCTCCTAACAAGAATAAAAGGAAGACTTGCCAGTAAATCACACTCTTTAATGCTTCTGATTTTGATTTCAATTCTCACATAAATTGAATTGAATTGATTTCTTTTCTACCCAAATCACCCCACTTGGTGTGATTTAAAATCGTGTGGAAATATATGGTTTGAATGGGATGTAGAACTCATTTCTATTGCTTAGGACTTTCTGAAACCATGTAATTGGTAAATGGTATTTAATTGATTTCATTTCTACTCCAAATCTAATGCTTCCAGACGGGCTGATACATCATATGGTGAATTTGCCTTTGCAAGATTGCTTTCATGATTTTCCTTCTCTTTAATAGATTTTTAGTATTTATGGTTAACCTGCAGTAACCAGCTTATGTTTTCCTTGATCTCTGAATCTTTTGTTTTCTTCATGATTTCTTAATCATTTCCCAGGATATTATAATTAGCCAGTCCCAAGAAAGCTGGAGTAGGAAGAGTCTCAGAATTCCACAACAAATTGTTTTTTACCATAGGAGGCACATCTTTTAGGCTTAGCCATTAAAACAATTTCTCCCAAATGCTGTATGTTACCATCAAATTGAAGCACTTTTTTTTTGTATGTGGGTTTTACTTGTGAAGATTTTAGAGCCAGATATTGAGTTGTAAGATTCTATTCCTGTGCTATGTCTGCTCCACAAATCCAAATGCATGTCATCTTATTTTGATAAGATTGCCTCAGCAATATTTAGTTTGCTATTGGTTTCTCTCATTGCTTAATTTTATTTCCGTGTCAGAATTGCTCTTTCCATTCATCTGTTTTGCTGTCAATCTTTTTTACGCTAGTAGCTAATACTTGATCTTAAGATCAAGATAATGCTTCCCTTGAGTTCAAGCCCATGCAATTAAAAGCTACTTTTACTGCTTGTTTAGAATGCACAATAATCTTGGAATTGTTTGAGAGCTTAGTGTTTCGTGGCTTTCTTTACCAAGAAACAACAAAAAGTTGGCATGTATTCCATGATAAAATTCTTCCCCCCAGATGATATTGTGATGCTGAGGTTCTTATTCCACCATTTATGTGCAGATCAGGAGGATGGCCTTCTTCAAAGCATTAACAACTATAGGACATCCTTGAATCTGACTGCCCTCACAAAAAATGATAATGCAGAGTGCCTTGCTGGGGAAATCGCTGACCAATTTAAGGATCAACCTTGTACAAATTCTACGGGCTCCAACACAGTACCAGGCACTGAAACTCAGTTCCCCAATTACCCAAGCCTTCTAGCCAAATGTCATTTGAATGTATCCAACACAAGGGATGGAGCTTTGATGCCCGCTTGTGTTCCCAACCTGGATCCAAGTCTTGTGCTAACTAACTTCACTCAGACTCAGTACTCAAGTAACCTTAATGATACTAAGTTTACGGGAGCTGGCATAGGTTCCGATGGTAACTGGATTGTTGTTGTTCTGACCACAAGCACACCTGAGGGAAGCTTTGTGACTTCTGAGGCAGACAATTCGGATTACAATGCAGCTAAATTGACTGACAAGAATATCGGTCTGGTCTACTCGCTATTTTTGCTGATGGGTTTTCTCTTCATGTTGTAAACTAAGTGGATGGCTACCATTAGCACGCCTGAATGCAATTTGATTTTACACGGATTCGGACCAGCTGAGGGCAACTTCTTTTCTATTATGCAATGGATGGACTAGTGATTTAAACTGCCAATCATACCTAGTGTTTTCGCTTAGTTCCAACTTGATTTGTAATGCAGTCGTTGAGAAATATGTTTCAGAGCGGACTGATTATTTGTATCACCGTTTTTTTCTTTTCATACCGAGACAAGAGCTAGAGAAAGAGAGAGAAACCTGTGTATCGTATATGATGTGCTCTTTATCTGTCGAACATTATGGGAATTCTTTTTGCTTCTCAGTTCAATCGTATCCTCAGTATAAAAATAGAAGTGGTGATTTTACGTAGCAAAATTGTAATGTGATTGCATGACGCTAGGAGGTTGATATTGTTGGGGGCACTCAGTTGAATTTCCAGGAAAATTCAGGTGGAACTAGTCTCACAAGATATTCAAGTCCTATCATGTTTTATCCAAGTCAAATTGTATTTTGGGGAAGTTGTGTGAGAAGTGAGGATGATACAGGCAGCTTTTGGAAGGTGCTGGAGCCATGGTGGCGCGTGAGACCTACGGAAGCTGGAAAAACAGTGGATCTGGGAACACAACGGAAAGAAACACACAACAGCTAAATCCCATCTTTAGATCTCATCTCCCTCCTCTCGGTTTTATTTTTTCTTCTTTGGGTGGTTGCTGAAAAGACAAAAATAAATAAAGATGGCAACCCCGTTAACTCTGCAAACCCTTATCCATGTCATTAAAATCAGAAGGATTACATATGGCAAAGCACAATTTATCAAACACTAAAAAATAAAACCAACAATAAAATAATTAAACAAAAGAATCGAAAACAAGAGATGATAATTAAAATAACGAGGGTGAAAGCCAAAATGAAAAATAAATTAGGGGGCAACTAAGTTTTTTATTAAAGGGTTAAATTGAAAAGAAAATTAATTATAATAAAAAAAAATCAAAAGAAAAGGGACCATCTTCCTAAAAATAAATATCACACCACAAATTTTTTATAATGAAATAGTGAAATTAAAAATTAGCAAAACTTTTATAAATAATTAAAAAAAGACAATAAGGATTAAATTAAAAAAATTATATATGATAATTTGGAATTGAAGGACTTGGTTGAAAATAATTAAAAATTTTACAAAAAAAAACCAAGAAAAAAATTAAAATAAAAAAAATAGAGCTGAAAATAAAAAAGGATCGAACTACAATTTATTAAAGGGGAAGAGAGAGAAAAGAATGGTAGTTTTGATTTACTAGGAAGCGCAGCCTGCAAATGTAAAAGATCATATTATCCTTGATAAAAAAACATATAGAAAAACTATAAAAATAAAAATAAATCTATCATTTTTTATACTTAAAAGATATTTATGGTCATTCAAAAGTGAAAAACCAAATTTGTCTCTAGAAACCCTGCATATTTTATTTGTCACTGATTATATTTTTGTAATTTTACATTTAATATTTATAAAAGTACCTTTTTGCCCTATAAGAAAGACCAAATGTTATTGAACTTTTAATTTTTATTAAATGTGAGAAGGGGTATTTGATGCTGTATTTTAAAAGTATTTTTGAAAAAGATTGATTTTTTTTACTTTAAATTAAATTATTTTAGTATTTTTAGATTATTTGATGTGTTAATATCAAAAATATTTTTTAAAAAATAAAAAAATATTATTTTAATACATTTCTTAACAAAAAAACACTTTCAAAAGTAACATCCGCTATACTTCGAGTACTAAAGTCATGTTTATCATTGCGTTTCAAAAACTGTTTTGAAAAAAAAATTTACATTAAGTTATTTTTTTTGTGTTTTTATATCATTTTCATTATATACAAGTGTCAAAAATATTTTTTATAAAATAATAATAAAATTATTTTAATGTATTTTTGAATAAAAAATACTTTAAAAAATAACTTTGACCACACTTTGAAACATGCGCTAAGTGAATTGTAAGAGAAGCTTTTAAAATATGTTTTCAAAATCAATAAAAATCTTAAAAATCTAGATGGAGAAATTAACACTGATTGTTTTAAAAAAATTGAAGCATTATTATGTTTCCTAAAATTTTATAATCTTGTTCTTGTAACTATGTTAACAATATACTTATTTTTCTAAAATAATATTACTATGTAATATTATAATTCGTGTTATTTGGCAAAATATGTAAGATTGTTTTTTCATTCTTTTTAGTGGTACAGAATATTTTGATTTTAAAGTGTTTCAGCATTTCGTTTCGGGATTGTACTCTTCATATAAAATTAATTAAATATATATATATATATATATATATATATATATATATATATATATGAAAAAAGCAGTGGGATATAATTTTTTTTGTAGTCAAAACGGTATAAATAAAATAATATCAATATATTTCAGCTGATATTTAACTAAAAAATTTAAAATGAATCAAAATTTAAATTCAGATAAAAATAATATTATTTTATTTTACTGACACAAAACATTTCAATTATTTCAGCCTAAAAAAAATAAAACTGACATATATGCTCAAAACAAATTAAAATAAAAACAGAACCACAAATAAACGAATATGCCCCGGTACCCCAGTCCTGATCCTTGGGGCCAGAAAACACCCCAGCTTCTCTCGAGATCCAACGGCCCATATCAACCGGTCACAAAAGCGAAGGTAGGGTTCTCCCATTATTTTATTGTTGGTTCCCGTCCTTTCTAGAATACTCAACTGCAGCAAACAAAAGCTCTCCCCCCACCTTTTTTATTTTGGCTTGCTTGATTATCGCTTGTTCGGAAAAGAAAAATCATGGGAAAAGGCCCCGGTCTCTACTCCGATATTGGCAAGAAAGCCAGAGGTAACATGCCGAATGATTGTTTTCGCACTCTCTAATTTGTTTCCTTTTTTGTGTTTATTGTTCTTTCTCTCTTAATTTCTCTTAATTTCCAGATCTTCTCTACAAGGATTACCAGAGCGACCACAAGTTCACTATCACTACTTATACTTCCGCTGGAGTTGTAATTTTCCTTTTCCCTTCCTCTTTATTCATATTATTAATTATATTTTTTTGGCCATGGATTGAATCACATTTCCTTATTATTTCGAATTTTGTACTGATTTTGGAATCTTAGGGCTAAATAAAATAAATAAATGATAAAATGAATCGGTCAATCTGCAGTCCTAAGAGTTGGACGATTGATTTCTTTATAATAAGTGACACGTGGATTTCATTACTTGATAATATTTATTTGCATTGATGATTTAATTGTGCTGATGGTACGATTTTTAAACGGTATAAAAGGATTTGCAGGGAATTTATTAGTAACCCTAGACGTTTGTTCTGGGTTTCATGTGGGTAAAATTAAGGGGAAAAGCACGCATGTGTAGCCTGAAGCTCGGAGGGAGAAGGAAAAATGACAATACTTTCTCAATTATAATTGCCCCAGAGAATGGCCATTTGTTTTGGATGCTTCGATGTGCAATCCATTCGTTTTAATGTGTTCTATCAAGTTAATTTTGGTTCAGCATACTTTCTTTGTTTTTATGTGAAAACAAAATGTTGTGATGTTATGTCCTGACATTATGTTCATTTCCAATTCCAGGCAATCACTTCAACCGGGATCAAGAAAGGGGACCTGTTTTTAGCGGATATCAGCAGTCAGCTAAAGAACAAGAACATCACAACTGATGTAAAGGTGGACACAAACTCCAATGTAAGACATGAAAGCTTGCCTGCTCTCTTTCTTGGTCACAAACGATATTTATCTGATAATCCTTTTTGTAGACTTCACTTAACTCTCTGAGGCACCTGTTTGTTTGTTTTTTCACTCTGGGTCGTTCATTGGTAAACTGCTAACAAAGTTCACTCAAATCTTCAGTGCTGGCCACAACTGTTTGAATCCTAGATAATGTGATATGCTGGAACTCTTGTATTCATCATAAATCTATACTTCATTTCATAACTTTGACAAATTGAATTTTATGTGATCTCCTATCCCATATTTGGAAAATTGCCCTATAGAAATTCCAAGTACCTGCTAAATACACTATTAATTCACTAGTAGGCCACCATGATGCTATAATTACTTCTCAGTTTGAATCCAATATTTACTTTCTGATGACTGTAGATGTGAGAGACTACAATGGCAAATTATCAGTTTTATATTAAATGGATGGATCGCTATCTTATTTCTTAGATTGTTCTTTAGAACAATACCCCATGCCTGTATTGTTGGCCCAACACATGATATTGTCATATGAGGTTGTAAATTAGCTTCCCCATGGTCTTCTCAAAATGAGAAATTTTCTTTTGGCATTTGTATAAGCTAATAGACTAACATTTTTCATGCAGTGAACTTTTGTTGGATAATTATATTTCTGGTAATATGATGATTTGATTACCCAATTGATAGTGGTGTATTCATCTGTAGCTTCTCACGACTATTACTATTGATGAACCTGCTCCTGGGCTCAAGACAATCTTTAGCTTCAAAGTTCCTGATCAGAGATCTGGTAAGGTAAAATGGCTCTTTTACTTGTCTATTAACTTCATCTTGTCTTTTATGGTTGTTTCTTCATTCTGATTTGCTTGGCTCTTTCAATGCTATGACCATTATATTTCACTGCTACGGTTGTTGATTGCTGGTCTGAATTTTTGTTGTTGGAGTTAAACCATGGGGTCATGCTTGCCTTGCCCATTTTGAACTCCTTACTGTATTTATGGCAATGTTAATGAGGCTTTTTGCCACTCTGAGATCTGATTCAATTGCTTGTGGTAACAGGTGGAACTCCAGTACCAGCATGAGCATGCTGGTATAAGCACAAGCCTTGGGTTTACTGCAAATCCCATTGTTAACTTCTCAGGTGTGGTTGGGAGCAACTTTGTTGCCCTTGGGACTGATCTCTCATTTGATACTGCCACTGGGAACTTCACTAAATGCAACGCGGGGTTGAGTTATACGAATTCTGACTTAATTGCTTCCCTGACAGTGTGAGTAGTAGTTCAATACAGAGAAAGTAATTATTTTTTTAAGATAATTACCCTATTACCGGATACTTGTTGCGTTGAATGATTATGTTACTGAGCATTGAGCACTACCGTTATAAAGACCAGCTTGGGGATTCCTTTGCTGGCACTACCCCATTAAAAAGCTTGAGCAGTATTTCAATGCAGGGAAAGACTAATTTTGAAGGCATTTGCAGGTGCAGAAAATTTTCTTATGGCAATATTGATTAAGACGCTCACCAACAATTTTTTGAGTGTTTTTTTACTCAAGTCTGACTCACTTTTATCATCCAGGAGAGTGTTTTTTAGTCGAATACAGTATTAGAGTCTTGGTTATATAATGATGTGGAGTGATTTGTGCAATATTTTTATTTGATGAAGACCCCTTTTCTGATAGAAGTGATTTTTGTTGATGCCCACAGCAATGACAAGGGAGACACCCTTAGCGCTTCCTACTACCACACAGTGAGCCCATTGACTAGTACAGCTGTTGGTGCGGAGCTGACCCATAGCATCTCAAGCAATGAAAACATATTGACCATTGGCACGCAGCATGCACTTGACCCCCTGACTACAGTGAAGGCTCGGTTGAACAACTATGGGAAAGTGAGCGCTCTTATCCAGCATGAGTGGCGCCCGAAGTCTCTATTCACAATCTCAGGGGAGGTTGACACGAAGGCAATTGAAAAGAGTGCCAAGGTTGGATTGGCCTTGGCTCTCAAGCCCTAGAAAGCAACTTCCGTTGGGTGTGACTGGAACTCGGCTCTTCTGTTAGTAGCAGAGAACACAATAAAGTACGAAAGGATCCACCACTATATCTCTCTCAAGTGGAAATTTCTTCTGTTTGTTCGAGTTTTTTGGGTTTCATGTATTTGGTGGTTACGTTTTCTTAGAAAATAATTCTAGTTGGTGTCAGGAAAATCACCAATCTGTTATTTCAAATTTTGCATCTGCACGCAACGGATGTTCTGGGGCAGAACTAGCGCGTTTGTGTTTTTGTTTAACCAGATTATCTTCTTCTTTTTGTTTCTAGTTTTTCATGTTTATTTATATCCCCAAAAACTGTGGGGGTGGGTGAGGGTTGGATCTCTAAAGATCCATTGCAGCCCGAATTCACATTTAAAGTGGTCTAGTGCATGCATGAACTTAATTCTTTATACTGGTCCATGTGATAGATGATTGTTGTGGAAAATTGCTTGTAATTTTCGTGGGAGTTGGATCTCCCAATTATTCTTCTTCGTCACATTTTTTTTTCTCAACCATATTGTATATTTTTTTGGATTGGAGTTTGAGGTTGTTTTTTTAAATATATTAAAATAGTTATTTTTATTTTAAAAAAAATATTTTTATATTATAAAAATAAAAACTTTAATTGTTTTTCAAAAAACACTTCTCAAAACATTAACAGCTTAAGCAATCTTTACCTTGAATCAACTTACCCCAATGTATCAAGGCTTGCTGCATTACCCTGGTCTCCTAGTCATCATCTTCCTCGTTCAAAGTCTACTTTCTCTCTCTAGAACTCACTTTGTCTCTTAATTAAGTCCCCCCCCTGTTCTTTCTGTACTCTCTTTTTTTTTTTTCGAATTCTACTTGAAAACACTTTTCCTAGCACAATTTCAGGGTTCCTTCTTGCCTTGTCTCTTCTTCTCTCCCAAGCTATTTTCTCTTCAAATGTTTCTGTCCAGCCGCGAGTTCATGGAAGAAGAGAGCCGCTAGAATTTTCCAGCTCATCAGGCGTATTGACGTCTATTTATGACCTTACCAAACTTTAACCACTTGTTCGCCTTTTCTTGCTCGTTTTTGTTGATTGAAAGGAGCAATTTAATCCAGTCTGACTGGCTGAATAGCATCGAATTATTACGAGTAGAAACAGCACAAGGCTGTCAAGCCCTAAGGGTAGGATGATCTGGTGGTTCCGTTTGGATACCTTCAATGGGATCACCCATCCTTCCAATGCCATCCCAATCCTGACTCCTTGCAGTCCGTACAAAGTCTTCCGCATGCTGGATGGTGCGGCGTGAAGGTTAACTAAACAAACAAAACCATATATTCTTGCCGGCATATTTCTCATCAGTTTTTACTGTGGGGAAGGACTTGAATTATCGACATAACGGAAAATTCCTCCACACTGGCATAGGAGCTAATCATCTTTAAACATTTTCCTGACTGCAGTGAGACATGGCTGGTAAGATGTTTTGCGCCACAAGCTTCACCTGTCCTTTAACATTATCCCTTGTGGGAAGGTCATCATTCTAAATACAACACAGAGGCACGTGCCTCCATTCCCTTCAAAGTTGCCTGAGAAAACAAATGCTTTCACAGAAAATACATCTATACTGAGAACAGAGGTGAAAAAAGAAATGAATAAAAAGTGGCTAAAAGAAGCACATGCTTCAATGATCCTGTGCTATGGTTTACCATTGACTTTTGGAGATTTACGAGGGTATTGATAGTGATAAGGGGAAGCATGGGAACCATTTGGTATTGAAAGACTCCTTTGTTGGTGCCCGTTCCTAGGTAACAATCCAGCCTGTAAGTGGACACCATTTCTCGCATTTGGGCTGGATCCAACCCGTTCAGCTTGCATGGTCTGGAAATAATATGATGAGCTTGCCATGTCCTTGAGGTTGGGCAGAGGCTTCAATGCGCTGACCACTTCACTCATTAGAGGCCTGGCTTTAGGATCCCTAGTAAGGCAATGAGCTGCTAGCTGTGCAGCTTTCTGGGCACCTTTTATTGAGAAGTGACCTTCAAGCCGAGGGTCTATCAACCGGTAGAATCTTCTTCTCTCCCCTAGATGTGGTCTTGCCCACTCAACAAGGTTATGCTCTCCATTAGGTCGGTTCTTATCCATGGATCTTCTGCCAGTTATCATTTCAAGCAAGACCACGCCGAAACTATAGACATCACTCCTTGACGTAAGATGTCCTGACAGAAGTGTTATAGCCTGTTTAGCCTTGAAAGGATTGAAAAAAAGTCTATGTCTTACAAGATAAGTTTGATCGCATCTGGGAATCATAAAAGGCAGGTAAAGATAAGTTTGATCGCATTTGGGAATCACAAAAGGCAGGTAATCAAAGATTCAAAGAAAAGACAGGATAGAAGAAAGGGGCTCCAACTCCAAGCTCATGTCATTAGAAGTGAAAGGAAGCTAGATGATGTAATGATCATACGCACCAACAGAATGCTGTAAATTTTTCCTGTCTAATATGAACAGGACTGACTACCTGGAATTACATCATAGTATTGGACTGCATACAATGGATACCTACTACAGAGACATGCAAATGCAAAATTGTTTGGCAATTTTATCTATTATCTAAAACCAAAAAAATTACACAATATGGAGAATAATTCACAATCCATATATCTACGCATACACAATATGGTGCAAGATCAATAGGATGCAGAAGCATCAACCAATTTTTAGTCTTTGAACACAAGAAGCTTCTCAGCTTAGTTGTTAAAGTCACTGACCATTGTATCGAGAGACTTGGAATCTAATTCTACTGCTCAGTCTTATTGGAAGGGCTACCTATTATTGTGTCACCCAGCCTTGGGCCAAAGAAAAACAAATTGTCCTTGAACGTTCTTACTTTTAGTTACAATCAATAATTGAAGCCTAGTGTGCTTGAATGGAAAAGGAGAGAGGACATAAAGATTGGTGAAGGCACATAAAAGAAGGAATGGTAGGATTGACCCCTTCTCTTGTTCGGATGTGTCAAATGAAGAGAGGGGAAGGGGAGATGTAAAAAAGGTAAGATAACTAATTAAAAACGAAATCTTAACGAGGGTGATGGAGTTCCTTCCTAATTTTAAATTTAAGGGTATTTTTTTATTTAAGAAGAGAGAAATTGAGTTAAGTATTTTATTGCTTTCAACTCCCCAGTTTGAAGTTTGATAGTTCTTATTATATGAGGGGCATGCACCCTTCTAGCCCTTCCCTCCCCTCTACTCAAATGAGAACCAAACATAGCTTGTGGTTCTAACCCCACCTTTCCCTTCCCTCACCCCAAATCTCCCCAAGCCAAATTTGTTACCCTAGCATGGAGTCTGGTTTAACTGTGGCACTGAGATATGTAAACAATGTACACGCAGAGAACAGATACAGAAGCTAATCCTACCAATTCTTAGAGAAAAGCTTTGAGCTTATCCCAGAGCATACTGTACTGTGCACATAGCACAGCCAATTAGGGCTATACAAAAAAGCTAAACACACATCTAAGTTTTCAGGAAATCAAATTAAGTTGAGAAATTTAAGGGGTGAAGGGAAAATCATGCTTACCAGTCATAACATACTCTGGGGCCGCATAACCATAGGTTCCCATCACACGGGTTGATACATGGGTCTTATCTCCCTCAGGACCATCTTTGGCAAGTCCAAAATCAGAAAGCTTAGCATTATAATCCTGAAATAGAATATTATTAGTAGGAAGTACCATAATAAAAGAAGAAGAACAGGATAACAAATGATAGTTTAATTGTGTACCGCATCTAATAAGATATTGGAGGTTTTAAAATCACGATAAATCACCGGCCTTTCAGCTTCTTCATGAAGAAAGGCAAGACCTTCAGCAGCACCCAGAGCAATTTTCATTCTTATGGACCATGGAAGAGGCAGGGACCCTGCAAATGAAATAGCCATTAAAAAGAAATGCAAAAAATGTATTATGTTTTTTATGCAAATTGTGCAAACACAAAGGTAAAACCTGACAGCATTAATACGATGGAAGACAAAGCTTCTGTGTGTCAACATCATAGATATGACAGGGTAATAGAACATCTCTATTGTTTAAAATCCAGTTGTTTCATGGCGTTACTTTCTGAAACCAATTGTTAACTTGGCAGTGCAAAAAATAGTCTGTGAAACCTGATGCAGATGCAATGATTTGCTAGAGCTTTCACAGCTTTGTGGCCTGAGTTAAACTTGACAAAATTCAAAAATTTCACACATCCTGAGCTTCACCACCCATGATCAAGTTATTTTCATGTGGTGTTTGTTATATAGCTAAATCTAGCATGGATGTGACTCACGCTGCCAAGAGCTTCATACAGCATAAAAAAAACACATTAGGTCTCTACAGAGTAATTAGAATACATTCATCCTCAGATAAATAGACATGTACCCATTACTGTGGAGAAAAAGGGTAGAGGGAATAACTTCTCACTGCACATTCTAAATTTCTTTCATACTAGAAACCATAAAAACTTAAGGCAAAAGGTAGTTGCATACTTCGAAACAGGTGGTTCTCCAAGCTTCCACGAGGCATGAACTCATACACTAGCAGCCTTTGATCATCTTCAATGCAGTAACCAATCAGTTTAACCAGGTTAGGATGAACAAGATCACCAAGGAAATTCACTTCAGCCTGCCACACAGATTCAACATTTAAAAGCAAACCTAGGAGTAAGATATTCGAATGGTTGGAAAACAAAGTTATTGAAAATGATAAAAGGTGACAAAAAATATAATAGTGAATATTTATATGTGAAGCAAATAGATTACAAATGTCCCATACCAGCCACTCTTTATGACCCTGGAGCCCATCATGATTTAGGGTTTTGACAGCAACAGTAAGGCCAGTACCAGGTTTCACTGGAGCAGTTCCATTTTCTTCAACCCATCCCTTGAAAACACAACCAAAGCCACCTTCACCAAGAAGACTCTCGGGTCTAAAATTTCTTGTCGCAAACTTGAGATCATTAAATGTGAACTTCCTTAGTCGGGAAGCAACTTTAAGCTCCTCTTCAAGTTTGGAAGTGGACGAATTACTTTCAGTATTACTTGTGGTTGAGGATGAGACAACAGGAGCAGCTGGTTGATCTTTGCTTGTATCATTTGTGGATTTACTTTCTGTTGATTCATAGACTTACCCTATTAGCAAACAGACTACAGCAAAATGAAATCTAGAGGGATGATAATCATAACATCGAAACAGCCAAGTGAAGCACCATACACTACAAAAGTCCTTTCAGAGTGCACACCTGAGAGCTTTTCAGTGAATGCTAAACTGGATGGCAGTGTGTTCAAGTTTGACAAAAATATGGGAGCACCCAACCCAGATCATAATTGAAATGGTACAAGAGAAAAAAATTGAAAAATAAACTATCATGTGGATTTAGATGTATATTCAATGTAAATGGAACAAAAGAAAGCACACAGTAATACCATATATGCATGTAAAGATAACTAAGGTTTCTTTCAACTTGAACTCCACATACACAAATCATCATTTCCCTAACTCTGCTATATATAAACTAAACATGATAGTCATTCTTCCAACCACACACAGCCCCTCTCAAAAATGCTTTTGAAATGAAGCATCCTTCACCTGGTAAAATTTTCCTTAAATCCATAGGGCAGCTAGATCTCTCACGGACCCATTCTTTACCACCATCATGACCAATAGAACGTTTGCATTACACAAATGCCAACTCATCAATCTTTCAACCACCACTAGCATCCTTACTGTTATTCTGAGCTCACAGCCATTTTTCTGAAATTGAGGACTTGGCTGCAATTATTTGGAGTTTGTCTCAAATACACTGTCGAAACAGCTGGTCCCACATTCTGCTAAGGCCATGAACTATAGACATCTTTTGAGCACAAATATGATGACGCTTAATCGAATTAAGGTTATGTTTTTGAAAACAAATACGAAGAAATTTACATCTATGAAGAAAATAAAAACGCAAATCTATATACTTTAATCAGAAGTATTTGTATCATTAAAAGATTAAGACTTGGACAGAACTGGTTTTGAAAACGAGGAACATGAGTGTTATAATGAAAGAATTAACAAGGAAATCAAGATACCAAACATTTATTTTGGTGAGCAAAGTTCTGACCGAGAACGACAAGGTAAAGAGAACAAATGAAAGAACCAAATCTAACCAAAAACATCAAACTCAATCGAGTATATAAATGCCTGAAGTACAGTTAAGTAAAAATTTCGTTCCGTTATTTTCTACTTGAACTTAAAAATACCAGTTTCCCCAAGCTCGAGAAGTTACAATCAACCAAAATACTGTTGTGCACGACTCTCCAAATAGTAATTGTGCATTCTCGCAACATACTGCCGGAACTAAAACAACTTATGTCTTTCATGAGCTGAAGCAGTTTTGGAAAATCTAAGGAATCCAACTTCTCATATAAAAACTTTCATCCTGTCAATGGACCTTACAGCCAAGTTAGGCCTGATATTCATGCAGATGGTCATTAGTTCCAAAAGTAAAAAAAAAACTGTTGTTAGCTCCTTTTGGATACACTATTCTTAGCTACATATACAGTACACAGATTAAACATTCTATTTCAAAACCATTCTTGCTTGAAAAACCATACCAGGAAGAAATTAAGCCAATCATGAGTGACAAGCTAAAAGAAGAAAAACAATTGATCCACAATGGTGAAACCCCAAAAAAAAAAAAAAAACAGAACTTGGAATTACCAAATTGGGTACTAGTCCCACTAACAGAACTATCAACTTTGGATCTTGAAGAAATGCAGCTTCCTATAAAACTCAGCTTGACCCAACACCCTGCCTCTGTACCATCTTTCTTCTTCTTCTTATTCCTCTCCTTTGATTTGAACATGTCCCAAGAAGACTTCACTTTACCCTCTTCACTACCTAATTCCATCCTCTCCTTTCCTCTTCAAAAACCCTAAACCCCAAAACCCATTTTTCATCAAACCAACCCCCAAATCCCACCCCCTTCCCACAACCAAAAAAAAGGTTTCAAATTTAGCGATTTCTCTGCAATACCCACAAACCCAATTGAAAAAAAAAGCTAGATCACCATCAAGTAGATCAAAAATGAAGGTTCCCTTTTTGAAAGTTTTTGTTTTAAGAACAAGGGAACCTATTTAGACAGACAACAAAATGCATTTGTCTTCTATTTTTCATATTTAATCAGCTAAGACCAGGAATTGTCTGCTGCAGTTCTTGAGATAATAGTAACAAGCATACTCCTTGTACTCTTCGCATTTTACTAATATTCCCATTCCACTCTTTTATTTACGTAATTGTCCTCTAGAATTCCTTGTACTCTTCACGTTTTCCTAATATGCCCACACCAATCTTTTTATACCTAATCGATCCATCTAGTTAAGAAAATTGCTTAATTTTGTCCTCCTCTCTTGCACATTGTCCAAAATTAGCACTAAATTGAATTAAAAGACTGTATAAAAACAATTTCTCAAGGAGAGAAACCAACTGAGCACAGAGTAAATATAAGATTAACCTAATAATTAAAAACCATAAATCGTAGTAAAAGGTATAATCCATGTAATTATATTAATAATAAAAATAATCATAATTAATAATAAAAGAATAATAGAGGGAATAAAAATCCTTGTTACTTATATTTTCCACTCATATTTATTATTATCTTCTCTCTTGAAACTTGACGACGGAAATGTGAAAAAAAATATATTTTTGACCGGAAAATAACATTTTCAATTTAAAGGGACATAAAATGAAAGTGAAAAAATTTCACAAGCCAAAATCTTCAAATAACACATTAAGTGCCTGTTTAGCTAGCAGTCCAACCAACATTTTAGCTGAATTTTAATTTTTATTTTATTTTAAATAAATATATTTTTTTTGTTTTTAAATTATTTTGATGTACTAATATCAAAAATAATTTTTAAAAAATAAAAAAATATTATTTTAATACATTTCAACATAAAAAATACTTTCAAAAACAACCACAACCGTCCTGTACTAAATGAGCAACGGGATTAACACGTGGAGGATATTTTTATCTAAAAATATTTTAAAATAATATTTTTTATTTTATTTTTTAAAAATTATTTTAAAATCAACCAAACATATTAAATTATATCAAAATATCAAAAAAAAAAAAAAATTTTATTTTTTTCTAGGGCACTCTAAACCACCCCTGAAATCCTTGCATTATAGCTCACTATCAAATTTGACCCCCCAAGTCTTCAATAATAAAATTAGATTTTATCATCTTGCAAAATCAAATATCACGCAATTTCCCCCCATCACAACAAGCCTTAAAAAATTAAATCAAAACAAATCAACATTATTAACAGAACTTAATTTCCATCCAAACTGACCGCAGCAGGAAAATAAACAGAAACACTGCATGGTGCTGCGTGAACAGTAGTTTCAGCATATCCTTTCGCTTTCCTTTTCCTTTTAATCGCCGGCATTTACCCGAGACAGAATAATGTTGTTTCCCCAAACCACGATTTACGATACACTATTTGAAGCTGTAATTACATTAAAAAAAAAAAAATCAACACGACACATTATTTGGGGTACAAGTCGGACAGCCCTCTGAATCTCTTCTTCACATGGTTGAAGATAATCCGTGTTAAGCAATGGAAATTAACAAATATATCTACTCTAGATGATCCCTGTGGAAATGCTGGAAGTTGCATTTATCTTCAGAGAGTGCTCGGGAATATAGGTTAGACCTGCACAGAAAAAAGTAGTTGCCCACATGAAATTAAACTCTTGATGGAAGCAGAGCCTGCAAGCTTGAAGATTATAGTAGTGCATGTAGTATCTCTTCCTTTCAGAGCGGAAAAAACAAAACACGTTACTATCACGGTCCGAATCCAATAGAGAGCATAAGCAAACAACAGATGATAACCATGTCTATTCCAACATGATGCCAACTCTTATATTTGAAAGCCAAGGCCAAGAGAATAACAGACAAAAACCTTTAAAGGACCAACACTGATAAATAGGCACATGCTAATGCATTTTGTCCTTTAAACAATCAATTGCATTACAAGATGGAATTAGTTTTCATGATTTTTAGAGTGACGGTGAGAGTTGCTAGTGATATACAAGAAAATCTCGGCATTTGAGACCAAGAAGATATACATTTCACAGAAAAGTTGTAATATAACCACCCCTTGTAGTTTAAATACAGAAAAATATTGACTCTCAGAAAAATATCAGAAGACAGATAGTTGCATGAGATACCGCACTATGCCTACTATTAAGGAAGGGGATGGCACTATATTCATCAATGCTGATTATATTTATTTTTTTGAATAAAAATTAGTAAACTAGAATTCATTATAACAAACGAATGGTTCAACTTTCAAAGGAGTGCATGGCAGTATCTGTAAAACTTGATTAAATGAGAATTCATTATAATAAATGAAAGGGCTCATCTTTTGATAACATAAAAAAGAGAAGCAAAACTATTCTTTATAACCCAAAAGTTCATGAAATACATGATAAGCGCAAGTAGATATACCTTTCTCCTTTACATCTATCTGTAAAGTGTCCAGGGAAATTATCCCATCAGTCAAGGGAAGTAGCTCAAGCTTAATAGTAGCAGTAGATTGAGCAGGAACGCATCTGTATAATCACTTAAGTTGTAAAAATCTATCCAGTCAGATCCCAAAAAAGAAATGAGCTCAAGAGTGAGATACATTACCCTAATGGAACTCTGCTCTGAAGCCATAGATGTGTACAACCCAAGCCTGTACTCGAAATAACATCAGATATGGGAGAAGACTGTTCAATAATTTCTGACGTGGTGGTCAGAGAGGTCAGTGCCTGCACTGCAGAGCTATATTTCTCACCGGTTATTATACTTGTAGACTCGGGCAAACCAACAAATGAGCTCATTGGTGTTGTCGGTGAAGAACTCAAGGACCCCACTGATGGAGGTGAAGTAAATGAGGCAGGAGCCAGAACTGTCAGAGTTAGATCTTCAGAAGTCAAATTTGAAGCCCGTAATGCTAAAACCTGGGAATTTGATAACAGCTTCAGAAGAGGGAGAAAGAAACATATTCATTAACTTTACAAAAAAAAATGCAGAACAAGAACAACCTGAACTGGAAGCTGAGAGACTCTCTCATTGGGTCCAGAAGATTGTCCTGACATTTCGGATGCAACAGAGATCAAAAGATCCCTTGAGTTACGCGGTCGCCAACTAGTTGGCTGCTTAAAAAAGAGTCTTGACTCTACATTCAACACAAAGCATGAAACAAAAGTTTGGTGAAAATAAATTGCAATTACCTATAGTAGTTTAGATGATGAAGCAAACCACAAAAATAATGGTTACCAGTGTAGTTACTGCGACAAGATACGATAATTGCATACTGGTCAGCTTTCAAAGCACTCCTGCCTTCCACAGTATTAGGTACAAGATGCAGACTTAATGATGGGGATAGTCTTTCTCTGTGAACTTTGGAATCCTTCACAAAAGATGCTGGTTTGAGAATGAACGAGTGCTCTTCACCTCTCCTGCCATGGGAAATTTTTCATAAAAGTTCACGATAAAGAATGAAGCTCATGAATAAAAATTGTTTCCCCCGATATAGTGATAACAAGATACAGTTCAATACTTTTTTATCAGTGATCTGTGGATGCACTCACAATTCAGAATTTGCAGAAATAATTTTATGGTTATGATCCAAAATAATGGTAAAAAGAGGTCTTTTCTATAAATTAAAAGAAGTGCGATTCTGAAGAAGCTTAGTTCATAATTTACTTGATCATTCCATTTATCACACATATACTGCATGTTATTGCAAACAATCTCTTTTCTTCCTTGGCTCTATTCCATGTAAAATGTTAGTGTTAAGAGCATGCTCTTATGGTTTTTTCTCCTCGATATATATCAGAAAAGGCATTGTGAGCATTTTGTAGATGATGATCCTCAGGCTGCTTGTAGACTAGTAGCTCACATCAAAATCATAAGTCAGAAGTATTTTCACTCATCAATCCAACAATTTTAAAACAACTATTAATTGAAACATAAAATGCTAGCGAATCACTCACTAAGCACCCACGAAGAGATAAAAGTGAGCCTCTGCCCACTCCAAGATGGTTGAACTAAAAGAGTGAGAATAAATGAGCAAGTACACTGGGAAAAAAAGGAAAGAGTAAAATAAATTTATTTTTCATGTATATAGAAAGGACTCTTCCTGAAGTATAGCTACATTTTACGCCAGTCTTGGCCTTAGCCTGACTGGCTGGGATTCGACCAATCAAATAACATACTACTCAGGAACATTTATCAATGATGTTCAAACAACATCCACCAAGTGTAAGCAAACTGAATTAACCATGGAAAATGCAGTTCAACCTACATTATGATACCTAGAATAAAAAACAACCTGATGGCTAGATTTGGCAAACTGTGATCATTTCCAGCTTCAATACATGCTATTGGTAATGATGAGGGAAGTCCACTCTTTGAAGCTTCCTCGAAAACAATAGTTATAGTATCTATGTATACCACAATATCTGGTGTAATTGCTGGAGATACGTTCTGCAAAATAGCTTTAAAATTATTAGCATTGGTGGAATTTGGAGAATAATCCCACCAAATATTTAAACACATTTAAAATTTGGCGTGGTAAAAGTCTTAAAACCACACCTTAATCTGAACACAAAGAAGGTCATCTGTATTGCATTCAACAGCAAAAGAATGGATTTCTACAGGTTGAATTATTTCAAGTTTCCTTGACCATTTTCTTCCTGGAATGTAGATGCCTTCCAACCCACAGCGAACAGAAAACCTCTCTCTCTCTAATGACACACCTCGTATTGATAAAAGCTCTTCATCTGCAGGTTTTTGGCTTTTCCATAACTTCTGAGATGAGTACTGATCCCAATCTTCAAGGTCAAAGTTGGGCTTCGAGCTTTGGGCTTTAACAGGTTGTGAAGGTGGAGCAGAATTTTGAGGCAGTGATGACATGGAGTAACTTCTAAAATGAGAGAAGAGCTGAGAACCAGATGAGGAAGACTTCTGTGATGCACCACCAAATCCTGAATTGGAACCCAACTGAGGAGGAGGCAAAGATCGAGCAGGAGAAGATAAGGTGTTATCCACAGGAAGCAACCATTTTAATAGTTCTCCACATGGATCATAATTACTGTAATTTAAGTTGTCTTGGTTATCAGGAAACTGATTTCTCTCCTGATATTTCTCAAACTGAAGAATCTCAATGACTGGGTCTCTGAAAAAATTAACACCGACATTAACCTGTAAAAGAACCTGCATCCTTCCAAACAAAGAAATGGAACGTGAATCAGTACCATAAAAACTGTTAATATGGTATGGATAGGAACTATTGCGTCATAATCACATGTTTAAGAAAGCAGCCAAACTGATGCACAAAACATATTTGACCAATCACATCCATGTTATCAACTAACATCATTTCATATGATTTTACTGAAAATAAAAGATGTCTACATCATTAGACTGTAGACCAAGAAAAAAGTGCATCTGCATGTACAATTACAAAAGCATAATGATTACAAGGCTCAACATACTGTTTTAATCACTCTTTGCCACATATTAACAATTGAACTGGGCCAATGAAAATATTCGTTAATTCTCCACAAACATTCTGTTTAACAAAGCCATGACCTAAGCTACTTGGGAAACATACATCTAACACCAGAACGATGATATTTTAGATAATACTTTTGGAAAAATAAATTGCACTGCCAGATGTAAGGTCTGACCATTATCTATTCTATCAAACTCAGAGAAAACAAAACACAACGTAGCCAGTTCAATCTGCATAAATGAGCTACAGCTTGATAGGCTATTTATAAATCATCTAGTTAGAAACCATCAAAAGACCATTTATTGTTCAGAGCTGCAAATCCAGCTTATCGAAGAAGAATTTTGAAATATAACATGCAACTCTATTGCTAAATTGGTGTGTTGTCTATGTACAATTGCAACATGCAAAGTGTTAGCATAATTGTAAACACCTGGACAGGAAATAAGACCACAAAAATCAAACCTGCACTCGGTTTTTCACAAGAATCAGATGGGAAAAAATCATGAACCTTGTGGTTCTCAGATACATACCACTATATCTCCATTAGAAAGAGAGCAACAGCTAACACCATTCCTCGCGGCACCACCAGAGACATTGGCATCAAACTTTCCTCTATCAATAAGAGCACTAAGATGGAACATGTTATCTGCAGTTTTCTTGGTTCTTTGTGGTTTGCTCTGACTATCCATTTCAGAGTGTTCTTGATCAAGTGCACTTTTTCTTGACCAAAGTGGTTCGCCCGACTCTGCAATCCTAACAAAAAAATGGGAGTTCTTAAATCTTTGCAATAACATTTCAGTTTGTCTTTTGTAATCCTCCATTCTGAGAAGGGATTTGCTATCGGAAATATCCTTTTGTGGATCGGTCTTCTGTTTTGATGCACCATTGCCACCAAGGCCTATTGCTTGACTATCAGAACTCACTTCCCCCTGTGCAGAAATCGAACCACCTCCACCTTTCAAATTTCCATTTTGTTTCTCAGGGCTTTGCCCTATTCCATTTTTAGACATTACTGCAGCAACTTTAAATGGAGTAATAATTTCTGTATCCTGCTTGTATGCTGATAAACATGCCATAATATGAACTTGCTCACCTGAAATTGAAATGGATTTGAGGAGTTGTAATGGACATAGAGCGTTCCAAATGAATAATAACCAACAAATGTTAAAATTGAAAGAATCAACAGGTTTAATAAATATATAGTACCAGGAAAAACAAATGATCGACCCAGGGAGCGTAATGAATGTATATCTGGTGCATTCTTCCAGTCATCAGGAAGTTCCCCTGCCAAAACATATCAAGCATCAGATATGATAGAAGAAAACATATGAAAGTTATTTAACTACATGGAGAAATCATGTCAGTGAATCAAAAACAAACATCAAGAAAAAACCCAAAACCAAAAAAGAGGGCAAAACTCAGATATACTCCCCAACAACCCCCAATTTTTTTTAACACTTTGTTCCCAAACTATTTAGATTTCTCAACGGGTCCTCCTGTCAGAATTCCTTAACAGAAAACATTAAGTTCCGTACAAAATGACATTGTATAAAAAAAAAACTTTGGATGGAATCCATGATCAAATATAGATGAAAAGACTAAATCAAGAATTTCTAAAACCCATGGGACAAAATTAATTCAAAAATTTGTTTGAAGTCAAAATTTTGATGCAGGTTAGAAGTCCACATAAGGTGCTGTCACCTAATACATTTTTTAGGGGATTACATGGTAGAGAAAATTCTGCCTGGTGACCTTGGAAGCGTGGCACAAACTGTTTATTAGTGGTAAGTCTTGGACAACACCACAAAGCTAAGGAAATTTTACGGATGCATTAAATGGTTTTAAGGAGGGGGAAGGACCCTAAAATTTTAGGGAAATTTATGATGTTTGCATCAGCTAATTAGAGGATGATTCGAGAATCTCCAAGGATCAAGCTTGATCAAAGCAACTGCTATGGGAATCAGGATGTAATAAATTATTGGGCCTCCTTATAGAGGTTTGGTTCATTGCACTTTCAATTGTTTCATTGACCATGTTCAAAGGAACCAAAAAGTAGTGTTTCAATGTTTTGTTTCATTCTTTTCATTACTATGGGGAGATAGTCCAATTTCCTTGTCATGCTCATTTCCTCTCAAAGACGATAGACAGGGATGCATTCGGTCTTTATCATACATGCATGTGTTATTACAACAGATGGTGGCTCATGTCTGAAAAGTCTAAATGTGTGGAAAACAAATCCTATAACATCTGTTTAAGCATTCTGTAAAAGATACATAAAAAAAAAAGACAAGAAAAACCATTCACTTTGTTTCCATACAAGAAGAGGTCCCAAGGAGTGATATGGATGAGGGTTAACTGCTATAACCTTCCTGATCGTGATTCCAACCTGAAGCAACCAAAATCACACTCCACCCATATACCAGACAAACCTGATAAACATCTGACAGTATTGATTTTCTATAAAGGATTTTTTTTTTCTTTACTCGGTGAATAATTCTGACATTGCCTTCCTATTTAAATTAAAAAAACACTGCCTCAGTATATTAGGGCATGAAGCTTCACAACTTTACTAGACTTGATGACATAGATGCATGGCCAAGTCAGATGACAAAGCAAACAAAAAGTGCGAATTCATAGAAAATGTGCATAGCATGTGTATCTGTGAATCAATCTAGCACAGTAATTTCTTGATGAAACAAATTATGTCGAAAAAGAAGAATGTCCTCTGAAATTTTCCAGTTTCAGTCCCCTTAACAGAAAGCAAGAAGCTTAGCTCTTAATTAATGTGTCCAAGTACAAAGGCCTTAAAGTTTACCCATCTCATAATAGTTTGAGAAATTCTCTTCTACAATCAGCAGCAAACCCCTGACAAGCCAGATATATATTCAAACTCTAAACATTAAAAAATAATAATTGAAACTTGAATTAGTAGACAAAAATTGTCCTCATTTCCCAAGGAATGCTAGACATCACACATTAAGATTAAGATTAATTAGAGGAGTAAATTTGATGGACAAACAAGGTAAACACAACTTTAATATTAAACAAAACAATCAATAAGAACCACTAAACCAAACCAGCCAGAGATTGCTGATGGAAATGTAGAAGCCTTAAATAACAAATAGAATTGCTAACCATCCATATCTCTTGACAAAGATCACTATATGATGTTTATTCAGAGAACCCTAAAGTGAATTTCACATTACTGAACAAAATTTGGATCTCAAATCTCCCTGTTCACATGCCATTCGATATTAGAATCATTGTCAAAAGTTTAGTGGGAATACTATCAAAGAAAGAACCTTGACACTTTGGGACACTTTAGCTTTTCAGAACAATGCAGGAAACAAAATTATATTGGAAAGAGAATTGCGACTTAGCACATTTTATTAGGTTCCAAAGATATATATAAACTAGAAGCAGGCAAAACAGCACTCAAAAGAAAGAACTATGCAATGATATAAAGGTAGTGGCCGTACCGAATGGGATAATGATCCATCCTTCTTCTTCAGATACATCAGAGTGGTTCTCCAAGACAAGTAATGAGTCAGTCTTTGTAGCAGCAACAGAGCCATTTTCACCATCAATACCCATATCACGAACTTCAGATTGAGGGAATGAGTCTTCAGCTATAAGACCCTCCAAAGTCACAGCTGGAGCAGGAGATTCATGAACAGAAACAGGAGCAGAAACCTGTTCTTTGATTACTTGGTGAGTGGTAGGGCGTAGCAGAAAATTCATTTTCCTCTGCAATCAAAAACAATATTTAGGAATATACAAATTGCTTTTATGGGATTGGATTGAACATTAAACCACATACGAGGAAAGACAAAGATATCAACTTACCTGATCGGTCGCGGTCGCGGATGGATAGAACCACTTAGGTTTCGCACACTCCCTTGCTACCTTTGCTCTTCACCTCTTAACTGTTTGCTCCGTTCCCGATCTCTTCCAGTGTTGGATTTGGATGGATCTGACAATGAGGAATGGAATGATTATGGTTAGGGATGGCAATGCATCGGATTTTTTATATTAATATTTATAAATTATTTATTTTATATATAATTTCATACTGTATTAAAAAAATATTTTGTAAATATATTTATATAATATAAATTTATATTTTAGGTTAGCTTATCAGGCCGAATTTGAAAATATCAATACCTTATTTATTATATATTGAGTCTAAATTTTTATTTATTTATTTAGGTTGGGTCTACGTCTATCAAGTTTGAATTAAATTATCATTTTTAATTATAATCTTCTAAAAAAAACTGAATAATTAAAAAAAAATCAGTTACCACTTACATTTGGGATGTCAGTGGATCGAGTAGGTAGGGTTTCTTTCGAATCGTCTTCGACTTACAATATCTAATTATACTAGCCATTTAATCTTATAATTTTTTATATTTAAAAACAATATCATATATAAAGGTTGTTTAAATGTGTTTTTTATATGAAAAATCCATAGTGTAAATTGAAAAACTTATGCAATAATCCAACTAAATAAATTGGTGGTCATTTATGTAAATAAAAAAATTCAGCAATAACCAAGAAAAAACTGCAAAAATGAGATATTCACCCGAAAATATTTATTAAACTTTTTTATTTAAATAAATAAAAGATAAATCAATACTAAAAACTCATTACTTAAATGATAAATACAAATAAAACTAATTGAATAAACTCAAACCATAAAAATATTATGTAAGGTTGAAGACATTGGCAAAATGCAAATAATGGACATCAGTTAATATGATGAATATTTAAAAGTCAACACATGTGATGTTACTAGTTACCCAAACCTGGTCTCATGTCGTGTCATTAGAAGCACCATTGTAACATTTTCTTCTGGTATGATGAATAGCATAAAGGCAATAAGTGAGTTTTTTGTTGGTCAACAATTTTTAAATTTTTTCCCTTCAGTCTTTCATCTCTCCCCCAATGTAACTACAAGTGTATCCTTTATGATTTATGTTGCGACGATCAATTTTTTTCTTGCTTCATACCTCGTCATTCTAGGGGATGGGAAAAGATGCGTGGAAAAGGATTTCTAATAATCATAAAATTATTATTATAATTTTAGGAGTCATTACCTAGTATTAAGACCACTAAGAAACTTGATGTCTGCAAGAGTTTGGGTAAGGGATTTGTTGTGTAAGGAGAAGACGTGTCACCTCTAGTGCACCCTATCTAAGATAAGTTGTATTGTTGTTTAATTATTTTTCTATGTCAGATTTTTTATTTATTAATCTTTTTTAAGTTTTGAAGTAAATCTCTTTTCATGAGAGAGTCTATACCATACTGGGTCAAAAACCTAACCGTTCTAAAGTCTGAGTTTTAGCACTATAATTTTTTGTATTTTAATATCTATGAATATACTTTACAATGTAGTTTTACATCCTGATGGTTAAAGGTTACCAAATAAATGAACAAAATAATTGTCACTGCGTGAAAAGGATGTTGCAACTTGTTGTTTGAATTCTAACGGACAATCATTAATTGGGTTATGATATCCCATTTATCATTTAAAAACATGAGAAAAGATGCAATTTTTTTCGAAAAATTATTCTTAGGAAGTTTTTAGAATTTAGCTGTATGCACAAAAAAATATTTTTTTGGTTTTTTTTTAAATATAATTTTTTATATTTTTTTTGTTCATGTTATTATTTAAAATAGGTTATATTATTTAAGTAAATGCAAAAAATTTAGCTTATGTGTTAAATTTGTTGTTTTTATATATTATTCTAACATTTGAGCTTAATTAATACTTTATTTTCAGTTAGGATCTAAGACTTGTTTGGATAAGGTTTTGAGCTTTTTAGTTTAAGATTTTTAGATAATTTTGTACATGGATCAAATCAATTCATCAAGGTAGATCCATTAGGATTATATTTTTTTAGAAGTATATAAGCTCTTCTAAAGCCTAAAAAGGTGACCTTTTTTTTTTATCTACCAAAATTACAAAAAAAAAATGTTTTTTTAACATGTGAGAGTGATTTTTGCATTCCTTGAGATGATTTTTCATTGTCTCACACTACTATCTGATCTCTTTTGACTTTCCAAGATCAAATTAATATTGATCGTGGATTGCGTGATCATGAGATTTGTATCACCTAACATGTATAAATCATAAATTGATACAACAAATTTCCGTGATAAAAACTGTAAAACAAATAAACACCCAAACAAAATTAATATGCTTCAAACATATAGAAAACAAATTAACATATTTAAATTAAATTAAAAGAATATATAGTAGATTTGGTAACTTAAATAACTAACAGTTTTTATTCCTTCTTTTCCCAGTGTAATTCCATCGGAATTCACAAACAAAATATTTCTATCGGTGTTTATCAATATATAAGGAGATGGAAAAAATCATCAACAAGATGATAAATTTTGAGAGGGTTTGCTTATTATGTGTTCTTCAATTTCTTGTTGTGTTTAACTTGAGTGGCATACCATTGTTTTGAGTGAGATGAAAATGTATGAAATAACTTACGAGCTCAAACTTGACCTATCAAGATCCCTAATTTATTACACGTTTTCATGGACAAACATGCAAATTAAATTAATGGTGCATGATTTTATTTATTTTTTAATCCGCCTACTCCAGCATAAGTTCTTTGCTCCCGGAGAAAATATATATAGAAACACAAGCCCTAATTAAACCCTATTTATTAGAAATGATTTTTTTAATCGGACCGGCCTCTTTCTCCGATCGATACTCAAACTATATAAACCAAGAAACCTCCCTCTCATTTGCCAATCTCAAAAAAACAACACCATTAATGGCCATCAAGAACCATCCTTTTTTCATCTTCCTCTTTGTTTTCTATACATTCATGAGCTTTTCACCGGAAACTGCCCACGCTGGATCGTATTTGTCCACCATAACAGGGGGCAACTGGGTGGTTCTCCAAGAAAGCATAGGCATCTCAGCCATGCATATGCAAGTCCTTAGAAACAACAAGGTCATCATGTTTGACCGCACAGATTTTGGACGCTCCAATCTCTCTCTCCCAGACGGCAAGTGCCGGTTCAACGACGAAATAGTGAAGCCTAAAGATTGCACTGCTCACTCCGTCCTTTATGACATCGCTTCCAACACTTTCCGCCCTCTCATGGTCCAAACTGACACGTGGTGCTCTTCTGGCTCCCTCGATTCCTCCGGCAATCTCGTCCAAACCGGCGGTTACAAAGCCGGAGAGGCCTTAATACGCTCTTTCACCCCCTGCGATGACGATTCTTGCGATTGGGCAGAGGTGACCAACCAGGTTCTTTGGAACCGGAGATGGTATGCCAGTAACCAATTACTCCCTGATGGTCGCATAATCATTGTTGGTGGAAGAAGGGCTTTCACTTACGAGTTTTATCCCAAGAATCCTCAAGAAAGAGATAATTTCACATTGCCTTTCTTAATGCACACCAGAGACCCTCAAGAAGAGATCAATCTTTATCCCTTCTTGCATCTCTTGCCTGATGGCAATCTTTTCATTTTTGCTAACAACCGATCCATCTCGCTTGACTACAAGCGTAATAAGGTGATCAAAGAGTATCCGGTTATGCCTGTTGGTGACAGAAGAAACTACCCTTGCACTGGCTCTTCTGTTTTGCTTCCTCTCCGGTTAACGGGGATCACCAATGTGACTGACCTTCCCGAAGCAGAGGTCATGATTTGCGGTGGGGCAAAGAAAGGTGCCTATATTAAATCCAATTATCTCCACATTTACGAACAAGCATCGAGAACTTGTGGCAGGTTAAAGGTGACGGACCCGAAACCCGAATGGCTCATGGAGCTAATGCCCATCCCTAGGATCATGAACGATATGTTACTGTTACCCACAGGAGACTTGCTTATCATCAATGGCGCAGCCAATGGAAGCGCTGGTTGGAATGACGCGATGAATCCAGTTCATAACCCGGTTCTTTACCAGCCAGATGAAGACCCGACCCGAAGATTCACTGTGCTGAGCCCCTCCAAGATAGCCAGGCTGTACCACTCCACAGCTGCGCTCTTGCCGGATGGCAGGATATTAGTGGGAGGGAGCAATCCACACCAGGGGTATAATATAACAGGAAAACCCTACCCAACTGAGCTGAGCTTGGAGGCATTTTACCTCCATTACCTGGACCCACAGTACACGAATCTAAGACCTTCAATCTTGACAGTGGAGCTGTCCGGCAGAGCGGTGTCGTATGGAGAGATCTTCTCCGTTACCTTCGTGTGCTCCTCCTACCGTCTGGATTTGGGGGTCTCCGTCACCGTTATTGCACCGTCTTTCACTACACACTCGTTTGGCATGAACCAGAGGATGGTGGTCCTGATCGTGGTGAGCGTGGTCCAGTTATCCATGTTTGCTTATAAGGCTAATGTGATTGGACCGATTAATGTTAATGTGGCCCCACCTGGACATTACATGCTGTTTGTTGTCCATGCTGGCATTCCAAGTAACGCCGTTTGGGTCAACGTACGCTAAACCTTACCATTCTTCTTCTTTCTTCGATCCTCGTATGACAGATTGCTTACATCGTTAGTTGTTGAAAATATCATGAATGTGTTGTCATGTAATCTTGTGCCGTTATTGCCCCTTGCTGGAGGTTATAGATATATAGACAGAGCTATGTAAATTATAATGGAGTTGATAGAGCCATACTATATATACAATAAATTATCAATTAATATATATATATATCAAAATAATATTTTTTTTATTGTAAAAAAAATATTTTTTACATCAATATATCAAAATAATTTAAAACTATTCAAAGAAATTAATTTAAAATAAAAAATAAATTTTATTTTATTTAAAAAAAATTAAACCACACAAAAGCTATATATTTTAGGTTGCGGAGGACGTGTATTTTCTTCGCGTTGCCCAATATTTCCTTGCGTTAGTCTTTTGTGGATTTCTCCACTGTTCGAGGCTTTAACTGAAAAGCCCAAGATAAAAGAAAGCAGTGTGAGTCCTGAAATGGGAAGGTGTCCATAAATGCCACAACATCGCTATTATTTACATTTACACGCGTAAATTGCTATGTGTTTTCAGCCATCAAATTTATATTTTTAAAATGTAAAAAAAATTCAAAAGTAAATTTTTTTATAATTCTATAAATATGACTAAAATAATAAATCTTATTTTTTATCCTGTATTTTTGTTGAGGTTTTGCTTTTTAATTTTTATTATTTTCTTTTTTTGTTGGGGTTTAATTTTTATTGAATTTAATCCTTGAGTTTTTATTTATATTGATAATCATTTTAAAATTGATATTTCTTCTTTGTTATTTTTTAATTTTATTTATTCTTCAAATCAAATGACTTTTTAATGCTAATAATATTTATTTTACATTTTTCATTTATTTTGGTTGCTACTTTGTTAAGTTCTTAGGTTTTTTATTTTTTTCTTCAAGATAATTTTATGATTTACACAATAATAATAATAATAATAATCTTAGTGATTGTTTTATAATTTTTTTCTTGTTTACTTTTTTGTTATAGTTTTTGTCGTTTTTTCAAGGATAATTTAATAATTTTTACTGTTTAAATTATGATGGTAATGATGATAACCATAATAATTTATTATACTGATTATAATGTTTATGGTATTGATAGTTACAATTATGATAATAATATTAATAATAAATCATAAAATAATATTAAAAATATTAATGATAACGAATGTTATTAGAATCCAAATGATTATAATATATGACAATTATATTCATGATAATAATAGTATTAATTTTTCTTTTATCCTTTAACTAATTTCATTTGTTCTTCTAATCAAATCATATTTTTTTATGCTAATAATATTTATCTTGGTTATTCCTTCAATCATAATAACAAGAATAAGAATAATCATTCAAATAATTCATCATTCGATGTTATATTTATTAGGAATTAAGTTTTTCAGTTTCTCTATATATAACATTTCAAATCTAATATGCTGGATTGATGGTTTAAAAAAATTATGTGACTTGAGTTGTCTTTAATTTTTGTATCTTAATTTTTTAAAATTATATTACTTAACAATAGTATTAATCACAAAACATTATCTTATCATTAGTTTAACATTACTTGACATAAATTATGTCAAGGTTGATTATTTTACCAAAACACATAGCATTATGCAAAAATCTCACATCCTTAATATTTTTTTTTTCCACATAAAATTTTTAGTTTTGATTATGAAGAAGCACAAGACAAGTGACTCATTAAAAAGGAAGTTATAACATGTAGATAATTTATTGTAACTCTAAACACAATTAATTGTAAGTTGCAATGGTTTAATTATCATCGAGCCTTTTTAATCAAAAAAAAAGTTATTAGTATTTAAGGGTATTTTTTACTATTCCATTATACTTGGTGTCACTAGCTAATTTTTTAGGGGTGCTTGCGTATTTTCCAGTTTTTCTTTCAGAATGAAACTATGTTTTTCTCCCTAAAGATAGACAACAAAACATTGATTGGACAAGGGTATTTTGATTGTTTATATTGGTTATGAACAATAAAATAATCATTGTAGTCTTGGATGAGATATAAAAAAAAAAACTGTTAGTCATTGGTGACTGTTTTTGTAGTTTTTCAAGTTCTATGAATTGTACAATGGAACAGTCCATTTGTGTTGGCGTTAAGAATATGTTTATATTTTTCCATGTCTTTTTTATTATTATTATTGCGAGCTTCAAAAGATGTTTTTGTAATTTAATTTATTAACATTTAAAAAAACTACTTGTGCGTCTTCCTGATACGCCGACAATTGTCTTCCATTTGTGTCATACAAGTGGTGATCGAGGCGTCAAGTGGTGGTAAAAAAATTTCATCTGCCATCTTAACATATTAACTGTTATTGTCTCTTTAACATGGTGGGGCATGTGTTGTCTAATGATAGTTGAAGACTTGCCGATGGTCGGTTAATTTTTCTACCTCTTTTCTCACTCTTGCAACAAAAAATACACGATAATCCTCTTTGTCCATGGCTTTTATATATCAGTCATTCGTCTTGATTTCTTCTATAGAAATTTTGGTTTATTTCAATTTTATCATTCAATTAAAATTTATTATAATAATAACAATGAAAATAATAATTCAAATAATTTATGATTCAATGTTATGTTTCATTTCAACCCTTATTATTTTATTTTTTTGTTTTTCATTTATGTATTTGTTTATGTATTGAGGTTTGATTTATTTCAATTTTATCATTTGATTGAAATTAATTGCATAGTTTGTTTTTCATACTCATGAATTTTTAACTGGCATAAAAGTTATGTATTTTTAAGATTTTTTAATAAGCTTTTATTTAATTTTATCTCATTTATAGATATTTCTTCTTTAATCATATACATAGCAATAAGACATTGTTTGAATGTTTCATTTTAAATTTTCTTTTAACATCACAATGGATTTTTGTGCTCTGTAACATTGTTAGCAATTCACAAAATATCATGCTACTTGGGTTAATCATTGGAATTGCATATATTTAATTTTTGTATTGTATTGTTAAATAAAAAAAAATACAAAATTATCATAAAAATATAGCATGCCTAATAGGAAAAGAAAATAAGCCAACTCGAAGGAGTTGGCCTAACGGTGGAGGCTTGGGATCTTGAGTGGGGTACTTTTCTCAGGATCCTGAGTTCGAATCCTGCAGACGCAAACAATTTTCTTGGAGCCATCGGATTTTGGCGAAGCCCATGAATTAACCGTCCCGTAGGCTTTGTCAAGGTACTTATGGGGCATGAGATTAGTCAGGGCCCAGCGGCTCTAAATCACCCATTTCATAAAAAGAAAAGAAAATAAGGCCACTTGAATTATTAGGCATGTTATTATTACAATGGAAGGCTAAATCAACATTTAAAGAATAAAATTAAAAGATAATAAATTATTATCATTAAGAATATAATAATTATAATATTATTTTTTTTGGAATAACTGTTTGTGAAATAACAATTAAAAAGTAGTAGTAGATTTAAAAGTGTAATTGAAGTTGTTTTTAGAAATATTTTTTATTTATAAATATATTAAAATTATTTGGAAACATTAAAAAAATTATTTTAAAATAATAAAAAAACTTTTATTTTTTTTAAAAAAAAACAATGTTAAAATTCAGTGTAAAACAGGAACAAAATACGAGACCCTCGAATCAACAGACTAACAAAGGGGGGGAATACAGTGTACCTTCATTTCAATCACTTCGTTCCAATTCCTTCAAAAGATTTCGATTTTACTCTCTCCCCCCTTCTCTATCTCAGGTTCCTTCTGTGAATTTTTGAGCTGGGTTTCTGTTACCCTTTTCATTTGGTTTTCTGTTTGGGGGCAGAATGGAAGAGATTCAAGCACTTTCAATGGAAGGAATGATCTGTCACTTTTTCAGCTTCTGTAAATTCACTTGCAGAATTGTATGCAAGAATTTGGTTGCTGCTGAGTGAGTGATTTGGGTTTGACTGGTCAATTTACGAATGGATTTTTACTGGCTGGTGAAGTTTCAGATTTTGAACCTGATGAACTCCATGATGACGATGAAGCCACATAGAAACGTAACGCTCCTCGTATGGCTCTCGCCCATCTAACTGGTGAATTTGGGAGAGCGGTTTCTCAGCTCATGAAGGGCCCACGTAGTATCAACAGGCTCGTACATTACAAAACAAATAAAACGTGGCTATGTTCACTGGGAACAATATTGATTTTGATTTTAACAGCGAAATGATCATCTTACATTTCAGTTCATAATGTTAACTCTTGATTAGCAAGTTATTTAGGGGGCGTTTGCATTTTTTTTTATTTGAACATTAAAACTGCAAATTCGCCCTTAGAAGCATACAGCAAAACAAAAGCATGGCAAGTGTTTTATTTTTTTTGTTTCTTTTGAATCCTTTTAATTTTTTTGATTCATGGTTTTGATTTGTTATTGTTTTGTCCTCTGATTAAATTTAATTATATATTTTATTTGTCATTTTAGCTCTTATTTTTTTAATTTTTTATTTGGTTTTAATTCCTGTGATTTTTTGGTTTTTTTTAGACAATTTTTTTTTTATTTGTGTTTATGTATCTATATTTTTAGTTTTTTATTTTTGATTTCCATATTTTTTTTGTTAGGATTTTATTTTTATTCAATTTAGTCCTAAAAATTTAATTTATAGTTGATAATTTTGAAATTGATATTTTTTTCCTTTGTTATTTTTTTAGTGTTTTATATTATTTTAATTTTTCTTTAGATTAGATGATTTTTTTATGCCCATGATATTTATTTTGGTTCTTGTTTTGTTTTGTTTACTAATTTGTTAAAGTTTTTGATTTTTTGTGAGATTTTATTGTTTTCATTGTTAATGCAATACTAATGATACTTTTTTGTCATTATTTTATAATTATTTTTTTGTTAAAGTATTTTTTTTTATTCTTCGGGGCATTTTAATCATTTTTATTATTTGAGTAGTAATAGTAATGATAATTTTAACTATTTTAGTCATGATAATAATGATGATGTAGCAATGGATTTTTAATGATTTTTTTTCTTTTTATAGGTAGAAAATCAACGATTTATTTTTATTATTTGGTTATTCTAGGTATTTACATAATTTATATTTTATTATTGTGTTTAATTTAAATTATTAGATGAACTGGTTTTAATACATTGAATTCAATGATTCAGGAATCCAAATCTTCTTGCTTTTTTAAAGGTGATGATAATTTTATGCTGGTGATTTTATTAAAATATATTAAAAAATAAATTCATATATTTTATTGAAAATTCATGTTTCACAAAAATTTTATCCAAATTTATTATTTTATTCAAATTTATAATATTAGAAAAAAAATATCATACTCTTAATATTTTTTATATTTAAAAAAATATAGTTTTTGTTGTGGCAAAGCATGAGTAAGTGAGTAGTATAATTGAATGTGCGTGGTAGAACAATTATAATATATGAATTACTATGCAGATAAAAATAAGGACCATCACATATATTTTTATTTTAAAACAAATAATTACAATAATGAATATAATAACACACGAACTAAATTATGATATTATAGACAAATTACTAAACAATTAATCACACATAGAAATAATTAAACAAAACACACATAAAATGAAACCCATAACATTCTTTAATATTCCATTTAAAGCGATACACTCTCCTTGAAGTTAAAGAGAAGGTTTGATATAGACAAATTACCGCACGTGCATTTAACATAGATATTCGAATTAACTTATATATATCATGAATAGTTTATGAATTTATTAAATATAATAAACAAATAAAACATTACAAAAAAAAATAATAATAATAAAACTCAAACCCTAATACAAAGTAAGGTAACAATTCTCTTCTTCCATTCAACCAAGACCCCACCTGCCATGTATTCTCTACAGCTACAGGCTTTTCCACATGATTAAACTTAGCTGTTAAGTTAATTTAAATTTGAATTAAAAAAAGAAAAAAACAAAGAGATTCCAATATATCTTTTCTTACATAATATTATTTACGGCATTTTTTTATATTCTATGTTTTTTTAATTTTAATTTGATTTTTTAATATTAAATTTATTAACTACTAAACTTTATTTTTTTAATTTGATTTTTTATAAAGTTATTTCAATAGCATAATAGGTACGGTATGTTTAATATGTTAACTCGGTTAACTTAATTTTATTTCAAGTTTTATTTTTTAATATTAAAAAGATGTATTATGAGTCTCCTCGTATGATACTATTCGATGTAATAATTTCCTCCTCCTTTGACGTTTTGTTTTTTTAACAAACTATGTTTTTTTTTTCTTCTAATTTCAGTTTTATTATTTAATATTAAATTTATCAAAATTATATTATATAGAGAGGGGGGGGGGGGGGAGTTAACTAAATCGGTTTAAAATATTGTACATGCTGTAGTACCCAGACTACCCCATCTATTTTTAGCCTAGGTAGGAAACAACAGGACCCACAACAGCTATCACCATGAATTAGCTACTGTATAATCATGTCCGGCAGCAGCTCTTATATATATGCAGCCGGGAGATTTAGCATTCCGAGATGCTGAGCAAGACCGTTTAATGCGGTACGGAGAAGCATTTCACTTGCTCTCCTTTATCACTTGGATTTAGTTCTTGACTCTTGTTGAGTACTTGTACCGGGTGGCCCAGAAAAGGTAGTGTAAGAAATTCAGAACACTTAACACACACAAGAGCCAATAGAATCGTTCCAGATGATAGTGATTGAGGTTGGTGCCTGATAGCCATGGCCTATTCTTGGAGTTACCTGTGACATCGTTAACTATTGATACAATCACTGAGCTGAGGTAGTAACCCATTGCCAGGGAGGCCCATGAGAGAGACATCGCCAAAGATCTCATTCCTGAGGGTGCCTCCGTGAAGAAAAATTCCAGCAACCCGGCCAAGGTGAAAAGATCAGCTGATCCCAGGAATAGATACTGAAAGGCTACCCAGAAGAACGTAATTGGCAATTTGCCAGCCAGTCCTGAATTTGTAGCAACTCTCTTCCTCTTAATCTCAACAAGAGCTGCCACCGCCATTGCTATAATGGAAAGAACCAAGCCGATGCCAATTCGTTGCAGACAAGTGATTCCCATTTCAGACTTGGTTAATTTCCTAGCGAATGGGATGATGAGATGGTCATAAACGGGTGCTAGAATCATAATGAAGACCACGGGAAACACGGGAAGGGAAGCTGGCGGGACTTTCAAGGCACCAAGCTTGGTGTCCATGGTATCAGCTTGTTGCACAGAAAACGTGGAAAGCTGAGCAAGACAGCAATTAAGCATGATGGTGCAAGCAAATATGGGAAAGATCTTTATCACAATCTTGACTTCTTCCACTTGCTGTACAGTGCATTCTAGTGTGGGGTGGATTGGCTTGTTTACCACTGCTTTGTTAAGCCAGTCGAGGCTTTTTGTTGGGGTTTCAGCAGGCACAGCTGCTGTGGAATTATCTATTGCATCCTTGCTGGTTGGAGCTGGATTGAAAGGGCTCGTTGTCAGGTTTGCAATGGCATTGCTTGAACTTGTGCTCATACAAATATTGTTAAATCCAGCAGCAACCAAAACCTGTTAAATCAAATCCAACTCAAAAATCATTCCATAGTTTGAGTTGGATCGCACAGTTCTTCTGCATCTCGATCTTGTTTCTTATATAGATGAAACAATATGAACTCCATTCCATAGTTTGGAAATGCACACGCGCACACATCACAGAAGCTAAATTACCTTGGAAATGGTTGCCAGGGGGCTGCCAGAAGGTATTTTATTCTTGTAAGTAGCAGATCCAGCAAGAAAGACTGGAATAGACAGGAGTATTGCAATGGTAGAGATTCCAAAGCCCCACACCCACCCTTTGTTATCCTCAACCCACACAACAAATGTGACTGCAAACAGGGCTCCACATGAGAGACAGAAGACAAAGTAATTGAAAAAAGTCGATCTCTGCTTCCTTCCTTGTGGACTGCTCTCATCAAATTGCTCAGCCCCGTGTGCCGGCAACGATCCTTTTATCCCTCCGACGCCAAGCGCTACCAGATAAAGGCCTGTGAACAGCATTGCTGCTTTCGCACCGTCAATTTCTTGGCATGGGATCGTGGGGTTGCTTGTGTTACAAGCTGGTGGCTTCAGAGAAGATGAACGAGCTTGCACTGTCAGAATCACCAAGCCCTGCATGTTCCAATGATTCAAAAAATCAGAGCGCCCGCCTAGATCAGATATTCTCCTGTTATTTCATGTAACCCCCCCCCCCCCCCCTCTATTTTTTTTATATATATCCAATATCCCTTAATTATTTTTTAGTCTAAGATACTAAGGATCATACCGTGGGACAGATCATAGCAAGCCAACCAAAAAACAAATCCATCCCGAGGGACTTTTTTTCTTCCTCAAAAGAGAGAAAAATAGGAAAATTATGAACATATTAACTACTAAACACGTGGTTCATGAACCTGCGACACTGGCGAGTTACCTATAGATAAGGTCAGCTAGAAGGCATCATCACGATATATAGAATAGACGAGTAAGAGGGTAAAATGGATTTATCAGCCATTGGTATGTATCTAAAGACAAAAAATTGAGGTGCACGTAACGTAGAAAATGATGTGACACTTTGCATGCCGGTCACATAAATTTGTGACCTTTTGGAAGAGACAAATATTATGTGCAGACTGAAATAAGATGAGATATTGTCACCAAGCTGAGATCGAGACAAGGAAGTTATTTCTCTTTGTCCTAACGAGCACACAGATTTATTTGCGGGTCCCTGCACCAAGAAACACGACTCCTCTCGATGGAAACGTTGCATGATCAGTAACGTGTTGCAGGTCCCGCACCTCATTTACGCTCATTGAATGGTTGATTCTTAAACCTGTAAATCATGTCAGCTTGATCTTGAATGTTTCAAAACATTCAAAGGTTATATCAACCTGTCAATTTAGATCTTTTATACATGATATGCCAAAAACATTGGTGTTTTTTTTTCCAAACTGATGAAATCTTGGTGTATAAAATATAAGAAATAGTCTTAATGTACTAGAGAGGAGATGCTTCGTATATAAATTGGCAAAATTTATAAATTTGTAATGCAGCTTAAAATGAATGAAATATGTAAACTTGAACCCCAAAATAACACAACTGAGAAAAAGAAACTAGATTGATTAAATCTATAGATTTGAAATGCTATCTATAAAGAAAAAACATAGGTGAAGGTCTGGTAACAAGTCCCATTTGGTTAAAATTGTTTTGAAATTATTTTTTATTTATATTTTTTTTAATTTAATATAAAAAATACAAACCCCAATTTAAGAATCCTGGACGAGAAAGATCAAGTTCTAGGTCTACAGACTGACAAATTGCCACTCCTTCAAGTAGATCGGCAGTCGCTTGTAGGCTTATCCCAGCTAAGCCCCAGCTAGTTACCGTGTTCTCATGAGAACATTCAAAGGATCATCACTATCCGAAAAGTTAGAAATCCCTTGTGAATATTTTACTGTTGAATTTCGTAAATGCAAAAGTCAATTCCCAACCGGATCAAATAGCTAATGACTTGAAAGAAAATGAATACAAGTCACCCACCTATAGCGGCGCCTTGTTAGCGTCATTAACGTGCCACCCACTCCTGGGCACTGTTTTTTCCTTTTCCTTCCTTTCCCTTGAACAGTATGGACTTTTTAGGGTGGTCTTATTCCTCAATCTTAGGAACGAAGCAAGAATAGCTCATCAAGAAACTAATCAATGAAATATTCTAACGATCTATCTTGCAGTTGTTGTTAGATGGGATTTATTACAGTCAGCAGTTGGTCTTGGTCAAGACATGATCATGAGCCGAAGATCGATGTAAGGTTTTTGTTTTCCAGTAAAAACAAATGGCCAAAGGTCAAACTAGAGGACAGTCTGGTCTGTCTAGAGAGTTAATTAGAATAGTAAATAGGTTTCAAACAGCTCCATCCCCACCCAGAACGATAGAGAGAGAGAGAGAGAGACTGCAATTACCAGGAATTCAATAGCTGCACTTATCAGGAAGACATGATAAGTAGTGAAAAATGTATCAGTTAGGAAACCTCCAAGAAGGGCCAAAAGAAAAGACGTCCCCATGAAATTCGTGACACTATTGGCCGACTTGGATGGAGATAAGTGCATATACTCCGATAAATATATCACCAAATTGCTAGCATTTGCTAGATACGCCAGGTTCTCCAATATCTCCACACCTACATAATTATCATTGTAAAATAGCATAATTAATGGGGTTTCTTGAACATAGTAATCGGTGTGTTGTATTTAATCAGATATAGAAAAAGACTTTTATCAAAAAATATTATTGAAGATCAGCGATACATACCCAAGACGAAGGAAGCAGCCAGCATGCCACCATGGCGGCCACGAAGTGCAGGCCTGTTTCTCCAATCCACATAGCCCTCCCATCTCGTCAGCTGGTGTTCCTGTTCCTAAACCAAGAAACAAGAAAAAGAAAGAAAACCGTGACGATGATCAGGAGCCAGTGAGAGATCGAAAGAAATAGTATGATTTTTCTTTTTGAAGAACACTAACCATGAAGAGAGTGCGGACTGCAAAGCAATTAGTGGGGGCAAAAGCTAATTAACAAACAAAAGAGAAGAGGAGAAATTAAAGAAGAGGAACCCACCATCTCCATCTTTCCTTTGCAAGAGGGGCAGGATCTCTGGAGAGGGTAGAGACTTTTTGCATACAAAAGCAGAGTGGATGGCTGGTGGGGGATTTAAAGAGCGGGGCGAAGGATCGGAAGGGCCAACTTGAGACACAGTGGTCAAAGACTCTTTAGAAAATGACTTCGATACTTCTGCGTTCCTCAAGAATTTTTATCTTTTCTTCATCAAAATTCGATTTCTAGTAATATATTATGGTTATATTTGCAAGCAAAACACCACTCTCGACTACTTGTATTTATAGTTATTAAAAATGACTGTCTATTCAAAGATTGTTACGTCAAGGTGATGTTTGATTCCCAATCAGGAATGGGCAGTTAACGGGAATGTTTGGAATTAAAATTAATATTTTAAAGTGTTTTTTATGTTGAAATATATTAAAATGATATATTTTTTTAAAAAAAAAATATTTTTGAAATCAGCACATTAAAATGATTTAAAAATACTAAAATATATTCATTTAAAATAAATAAAAAAATTAAATTTATGTAAAATGGCGGTTGCACCGCCGAACCAAATAGGCACACCATGTTGTTTGAAGAGCTAAGATGAAATCTTTTCAACTAGATTTAGTGTTTGAAATACTTTAAATAATATAAATAGATTCTAAAAAAATAAATTAAAATCATAGATTTTTAAATCATACTGATTGGTTTCTTATTACAAAAAATTGATTTTTTTTATTTTATTAAAAATATTTTTTTGGTATTTTAAAATTATTTTCATATGTTGATATCAGAAATAATTTTTTAAAAATAAAAATTATTATTTTAATAAACTTTTAAATAAAAACAACTTCAATCACACTTACAAAGATATCTGATTTGCTTTAGAATTGCTGTTAAAAAATTAATCTTATTAACACCCTTAAGATAATCGTCTTGTATGCGGGCTTAGCTTTCATAAATGACATTCATAGTGGAGTCAATTATTTTCCTTTCATTTCTGGTGTTCCATTGTTTTAAGTAGGTTTATCTTGCAATAAAAGCATATTCTTTAATATAGATTTGTTTGGTGGTTATGAACTTCCACTACCAGAATTCACAATTATAACAACAAAAATATTTGCCTGTATTTACACTCACTATCCATTGATACTTATCTTGCCGATGAAAGAATGAATAAAAAATGTACAACTACGTGATTGGAGGCAAGATCATCTAATGGTCTTGAAATCGAGTCCATGGGATGATCTTGTCTCCCACCACACATCTAGATCAAAATCTTTTTAGATCAAATGATTTTCCTCTTATTTCTCCTTTAAATTATGATAAAATTAAAAAAAAAAGTGTCAAAACAAAATCAATGAAATATTAACTCAAGAAAAAGAATTTGGTGAAAACCAACATACCATGAATTATTGAGCACAACAATCCATGAAATGTTATTGCACCTTTTTTTGGCAATCGTTATGCAATACACGTGTCTCGATAAAAAACTTTATTGGTAACGGATCACGTTTAAGAGACATAGCCAGCATGAAGAAAATATTGTCGGTTAAAAATATTAATAATTTTTTTATATATAAAAATGTTAAGAAAAATATATTTTTTTTCATTCAACTAAAGAAATTATTATCTGCTTTCCATTTGAAATGAATGACATAAAGATATCAGTATGCATTGTAATAAAACCTAGAAAACTATGATTCCGGTTTTACACACCAGAATGCGAGTGTCATGTGAAATGCCCGTATGTCACGTGCTTAATGTTATCCACCCATATAACCTCTAAGTTGTATGGAGACATGAACTCCTTCCACACTTTCATGTTGTTTCAATCTAGAAGCTCTTTAATACGTATATATGTTTTTTTTTTTCTACACTTCATACCAGAAATCAAGTAACTTATATAATACAAATAAATTATTTTTTTTAGTAAATAAAAAATAAAATTATGGTACTTGAAATTTATTTTTCTATGATAGCCAAAATCACTTGGTAGAAACGTGATTCTCTCACACCCTTCTCGCAACATCATCATCAACATCCTCCCAATCAAATTTCCCCTTGTAAACCATGTATTGACCTTTAATTTACATATAGGATCTTCAGTAAACCATGTATTGACCCATAACTTACATTTAGGATTTTTAAAGACCTATCTCCTTTAAAGCATTGGAATATCCATCGATGATTTAAAGGACACTATTATTGTTTTCATGATCTTAATATTCATAAACCTCAATTTTAATTGTTAAATGAAATTATCTCTTAAAAAAATATTAAATAAATATAATTATGAAAACAAAACAGGCCCTACATTGAATGGTCCTCTTTTCATTAGCCTAATACTAGAAGTTAATTGAATCTCATTGTAAAAAGATACCCTCTCATTTGCAGCATTACACTTGATGACCCCGCATCGTGTGTCAATGCATATGCCTCAAGTGTTTGTTTGTGATCGACATCTAAAAACTCATGTTCCTTAAAATAACAAGACCTAGTAATGATCTCTTCTTATGACATACAATGATTTTTTCCTAGGCATTCACATAATTAATGGATAAAGAAAAATAAATAATTCATACATCAAGGTTATAGAAGAAGAGATTAATATTCCAGTAAAGAAGCTCCCAAAAAATATTATGTTTTTACCCAATTACGAGTCAAACCTAAATTAGGAAATCATTGTTAACCAAACTGAAAACCATAAATAATATCACCTTACTTTGACACGGTGTCATACAATCTTTTAAAAGATAAAAAAATTTGGTCGCGTTGGCTCTTCATTTATGATTGGACATTTATATGCACCACCTTGATTCATTTTCATCGCATCCAAAACCATATTACTATAAGGGTTATTATTGGCATCAATAACTCCATGCATGTTACTAGAACTAGAAATTGAATTTGGCATCATTCCTGTCATGATTTGACGAGGAACAAATTTTCCTTCGTGTTCATGAATATTGAATATTGTCTCTACTATTATTTTCTCGGATTAGATATTGCATAGTTAATAAAACCTTGAACCTCATTACATTAATTCATGTTATGGAACCCTATGAGAGATTCTTAATACATTTCTAAACGATTTTTTATTACTTATATCAAACTTATATACAATAATCATGAATTGATTCAATACATTAACTAAACAAATACTATTTTACAAAATCTAAATAAATAACATGTACAAATCATAAATTCATACAGCGAGTTTCTATGAGAAAAAACTATAAAACAAGTAAACACTCAAACAAAATCAATATACACTAAAAAACACAAAAAACAAATTACGTATTAAAATTAAATTAAAAAAATAATAGATCTGCTTACTTGAAGTGGAGAATTGTAAATAAATTGAATCATAACACATATGCTCCCAAACTGAGTGTTGTGATAAGTAGATTCGTTGTGAAAGGTTGAATTATTTTGAAGTTGGGGGGGAAAGGGTTGTTAGGGGTGACTGTTAGTTGCAGAGAAAAAATAGAAAAAGAAAGGGGTAAAAATGGAGAGGAGGAGGAGGTTTGATATTGAGGTCATAAATAAAAAATCACCTACTTTACCGATAAAATATATATGTTGATTAAGTCGTCGGTAATTTTATCAGCAATAATATCACATGGTTATACCTTTTAGGTTTTTGAATCCTATTATAACTCTTTCACTATATTTGCAATTGACATTTATTGATGAGAATTTGTCATCGATAAAAGTGCGTGTAAAAGTCATGCATCATCTTTCATGAATTTTTTCCAATATAATTCTATCATTATATATGAAAGAAATGTTTTTATTGGTGTTTATTGAAGGATAAGAAGATGAAAAAACACCGCCAATAAAATTCACATAAAATACCAATAAAAAATTCATGCATTCATCGATTTTTGGGTAGCACTCTTCATTTGATGGATTGTGATAACACCATTAAATTTAAATTAATAATAAGATAAGTCTTTTAGATATATATGTGTATGTGTGTGTACAAGATTAAGACTAATTTATATTAAGCCCAACTAATTTTTTCATTGAAGAAAAAAAATTAATTTGAAAAAAATTAAATTTAAATTAATAATAAGATAAGTCTTTTAGATATATATGTGTGTGTGTGTGTGTACAAGATTAAGACCAATTTATATTAAGCCCAACTAATTTTTTCATTGAAGAAAAAAAATTAATTTGAAAAAAGAAAGATCATTCTAA
The DNA here is from genome assembly GCA_015731905.1 of Salix dunnii. Lineage (NCBI taxonomy): Eukaryota > Viridiplantae > Streptophyta > Magnoliopsida > Malpighiales > Salicaceae > Salix > Salix dunnii. The sequence continues at coordinate 2,635,475 of CM027668.1, read as the reverse complement.
CTATAATTAATTTACATGTGTATTAAATCCAAGTTGCACAAAAAAGAGTAGGATCCTTAAATTTATTAATTAACTCAAAATAGTATTTATATTAAAAATACTCAAATAATAATATATTTAAAAAAAATAAAAAAGTAACACTAAATTGTAATTGACTAATAAGATTATATGTTGAATCATAAGATTTCCGAGGTTTGATTATATCAATTAATATATAAGCAATTATATATATATATATATATATAGAAATGAGGAAGTTTCTTAAAAGGCAAACCGTTGAGGTTTTGTACGATCAAGGGCGAATCTATAGCTGCATGTGATTCTTCTCCAGCGAGTCAATCAATCAATCAAGCTCTCTGCTTTTCCTTTTTCGTGCATGAATATTGGCCCTTCACTCCCTGGATATTTCAACCACTATTGACACGTGAGCTTGCGTCGCTTTATTTATTGTTCCGTACGTGCACCCTCTGTTTTTTAAAACATGTGCCTAGCCAGGGCTAGATGATGTGATGAGTCCTATTTTTATGTAATTTTTATTTATTAATGTATTATAATTATATTATGCTGGGGGTCAACGTGATTTGGCTGTTCTCTGTAATTAAATTTGAACTTGTTTTCAACTCACCAACACCAACAAATTATGATAATTCAATTTCAGATCATTAATAAATTATGATAATTTCAATTTCAACTTCACATGTCAAGTCAATAATAAATTCAAATTTTAACTAAAAAATTAAAATATTAGTGTATAAATATATAAATCATTTTGTCCAACCATTGAAAGAATCTTTCTGTTTTTTTATGTGGAGATATTATCTTCTAGCAATGAAAATAATTCTTGTAAAAAATAGGATGTTGAAATTCATCTCTCCACACCACCACTCCTTGACCTAAAAACATATACTATTTTTTTAATTTCACTTCTTCACATCTTCTTTCAGAAAATCCCTCTTTTAAATTTGAATTTTTTTGAAGGGAATGTTATTGCATGAATAAAAAGTTTAAGGGTCAATTGAGGGTACAAGTGATAAAATCCCAAATGACAAAGACATAATTTTATGTTTTACAAATCCCAAATTAGAAGAAACTTAGTTTGTGAGGTTCAGTTGAAATGGTGTTGTTTCAGGAGCTTGACATCCTTTTTAGTTGATCGCGTGATCATTTTGAGGCAAATAAAAAATGACAACTCTGATCAAATCCTAGATTTCAACCACCACCAATCCATAGAGGAGTATCTCCTCCCCTTAATGGTGTCATCCTCGTTTGTTGTTTGTACTTTCTTTACCACGTGGAAGCCCTTGAGTTCTTATTTTGAGTTAGCTTTCCATTGATCTCAATTGTTTTTTGATATTTTTTTGTTCAACTTTGAATCAACATAAAATGAGTTACAAGTATACAAATTAGGTGAGGATCATTCCTACGGGAGAAAAAACATTTTTTTAACCATTCTCATAACTTGTTAGGTCATAATAACTTCTCATCTATCATGATTAAATCAAGGAAACGATACCCCTGGTCAACCATTTTTGGTCAGTCTTAGCTCTTTATCTACTAACTCTTTTCAAAAGCTTTTAAAGCTTGTTAGAGGCCTACTAACAACAGAAAGGAAAGAAGAATAAAAAAAATATAACATAATAAAAGAAGAAATCCTATACACAACAGTTTTACTATACCGTTAAAAAACAAATATGGTTTTAGTGTAGTCCCCTAATCTTTAAAGGGAAGAAAAAATGAGACTAAAAAAAAAGACAACAGAAAAAAAGAAGGAAAAAAAAGAATAATCTCAAAACCTTTTAAGGATAAGAGAGTGAAAATGAGTTAAAAAGATGGTTAGGCAAGATAAAAGATTCCTTGGTTTATCTTAGAGATCAAACAACAACCACATATTCTATATAAATTAGTAACAATTATGGAGGCTAGCCCACTACTCTTGTTTTGTTTAGACAAGCCTTCAACCTTTGATAAAGGGGTTAAGCTCAATGATCGCACCCTCCCTTTTCTTTATTTAAATTTGTTTGTGCATAATGTTTATATGACATTTTGCAGTTATGTTTAAGTGCTATCAAGTTTTGAACATGATTTTGTTTGTTTTTTTGTTTTTATTTTGATGGTTTATATGTTGCTCAAGTCTATTTTTTTTATATACAATAATTATAAAAAATTCATGAACTTATGACTTGGAATATGTGTTTCATTGATGTGTTTAGTTTATTAGGTTCTAGATGCTTTTGATTATAGGGCTAAGATAAGCATTATTATATTTGCTTTTTAGATTTGAAAGTTGTTTTAAAGCATGTTTTGTCTCTTGGTTCTTGTTTAAGTCTTGTGTAACATTGAAATATTTAGTTTAGATTCAAAATTTTCATAATGTTTTTAATTTTTCCTTGGGACTTTTTAAGCTTGGATTTTAAGTATGATGATTTCTGATTTTGGTGTTGTTTTTCTATTTATTTTGATCTAGACATATTTAGTGTTGATAATGTGTTTGGTCAGGAATTGAAAAAAAAATAGTTTTGAGGTTAAGATGCAAGCTTCTAGGTTTTGTTAGTGTTATAGGTTTCTAGGTTTTTCTATGTTGACGTTCTTGATACTCATTCGATGAACATCACCTTAGGTATTGGTTTTAGAATTTGTTTCGACTCACTGATATATTATACAAGTTTATGATAGGTTAATTTTCTCATTTATATTGTTTATCCATTTGATATTTGAGTCTGTGATAGGCGTGAGCGTTTCTCACTAGCAAACTCTCTATATTGTAGTTATCCTCATTATCATTTTTTGTTAGAGGTTGTAAGATCAACAACTTTTGACCATGTTTGAAATATTATTGATTGTTTAAAAAATAAAAGAGAACATGGAGGATAGAATCATATGCTTTAGCTTTCATAGCGATAATAAAGTTAGTAACAATTCTAAAATGACCATTTTGCTTTGGTTCCCTCTCATTAGTGTCTATTTAGAAGTGTAATGAGATTGCTTTTGAATGTATTTTTTGTTTAGAAATGCATCAAAATGATGTATTTTTTTTATTTTTTAAAATTATTTTTGATATCAACATATGAAAATGATTTAAAAACACCAAAAACATTTAATTTAAAATAAAATAAATTATTAAATTTTTTTTTGAAACACAGTGTTAAACACTCTGTTACTATGAATCTCCCTAGATTTTCATCTTTTATTGCCACTCCTAAAGGTAATTTGTTTTCGATAAGCTATGGTTTGTTTTATGATTTGTGTCTTGTCAAAATTCTCCCTTTTAAGCATTTTTTACTCGTGGTTTCTATTCTTGTTTTTTTTATTCTTTCAAGATTTTGATTCATTTTTATGTCTTTTTTTCAATGTTGTTTTGATGGATTAAGATTTACTAGTATTTTTTAAAAAAAATTGTTGACCCAAACCTATTTTTATAAAAGCCTAAGTCTTGGAAGGTTCAAAAATAGATTTAGATTCAAACATTAGATGTCTATACTAAACCTTTTGGGCCCAAGCCACATGACTTGAGCATAATCATTTTAGCCAAGAGTTGTCGTCTAAACCTAAAGCCTGCTCCCTTGAGATTTTTTTTTACTAGTAAAAGAAGTTTTATTTTTTTAATCTTAGATCCCACTACATCTACACTCTATAGGTGTATAAGTGCATCTTATGACCTACCATATTTTTATTTTATTAATAGAAATATAATAAATATTTTTTTTATTAATATTTGTGTAAGAAATATTTATTACTCATTAATATTACTATGATGAAATAACTTTTCAACCACTTTATTCTAGTTAAAGGATTCACAATTTCTCTTTTTTTTTATATATACTTATAACACTTTTTTTTACAGGCATTTATTTCATACCAAAACAAGAACAAATAATTTTATTTTTAGAAATGTATGCTCTTTTATATATTTATTATATTTTCTCTCTATAAATATATTAATTTAAGTAGTTGAGAATCCTCAAATCCATCAAAAAAGAGATTGTTTTAATGGTATTTGGATTTCTGTGTCAATTTAAAACCTTCCTTAGCTATGGAGGAGGGACCAAGAAGCAAGAGCTTGATTAAATTTATTATTCAACCATAACAAAATCATATTCCTAAATATTTTGAATTTTAGAATATCATCACGAGTCTTCAAAACACTTGATCATTATATGAAGAAAAGTCCGGAGCTTTTGCTTTGAATTCTCACCCAAGAGTTTAGTACTTGTGGCATTAATTTCTGCGCAGTAATTGCTGTTTGGACTTGTCGGATGGTTTGTCTCCTGCTAATTTACTCTTGGAATAAGCCTTGTTATACATACATGGGCTCTCTGCACCTAGTCTCGCTTACAGGTTGAAACAATTTAGGGCCATTTCATTTATTAGCATCCTTTGTTACACTTTGAGACAACAAACCCACTACATATTCATTCTGGAAGTGATAGCAGAATAAATTTATGATGGCACTGTGTATTTTGCTGGCAATGCTGGCCATCATTTTTTTCAGGTGCAGAATCCATGATTATGATGCGGGACTTAAGCGACCTGGAAAGAGAGGAAACGCGGCCTACAGCTGCTCATGTTCAGATCCTTGAGAAGAACTTTGAGGTGGAGAATCAGCTTGAACCAGAGGGGATGATGCAGCTTGCTATAGAACTTGGCTTGCAGCCTCGCCAGGTTGCAATATGGTTTCGAAACCGTAGAGCTCGGTTCAAGCACAAACAAGAAGATGACCTCGCCGGTGTCTGAAAATGCTTTAAATCATTTGACCTTGAGCATCCTGTAGCCCAATACTCTCCTGAAACTCGGGTGCCTTGACGATGCATCAAGTTCACAGTCGTCAAATTAAACCCGAGATATCTATAAAACTCAACATAAGGACACTCCCGGATTCAAAGCAATATGGTAGCTGCATCTTCTTCTTCTTTTTCAAAAACTGGAACATTCTCTAAATCTAAATGAACAAATGTATAGTGTCACAAGGCTCCAACTTAAACTAACTTGGTCATCGAGGTCTTTAACCCTTCTACGAGACTTGCTTTGCAGGTGTTTAGGTTGTCCAAGCACAACCTCCTACACCTTCCAGCCCATAACAGTCTTGGAACGTTAAAAGGTTTTCGACCAACTCATCAAATGCTAATAAAAGACTGAGAAAATTCATCTACCGGATAAATAAATAAAGCCAAAATCACAAGATGATGACAAACTTCACCACAGAATCCTGCGAATAGAGGAAAAAAAGGTTGTCATAAAACTGTTCTCACACGCTATATGATAATATTAACCCAGAAAAACAAGATTCCACGTCAAAAGAAAGAGAGTTGGTCATTTCCTTGCTCAAATATCAAGGATTTGATGATGATCCTTGACATTAAATCGAACACTATAGTTGTTCGTTTTCACACAGGTTATAAAACAGCCAGCAAACCAAGCAGCCTATTACTACTGTACAACCACTAGTTACTAGGAAAAATCGTCGAGTGTTCATATTTAGTGTGTTCCTCAGTGCCCTTGATAAAAAAAAAAGATAAAATGTAATTCAAACAGAATTAGGCACATTGACCTCATGCAATAATTCTTTCTAAACGAATAACTGGAACGATCATAACCTCAAGAAAACTGAGATTTAATTAGCTCCATAACGATTGCTACAAAAAAAAGTTACACATTTTCACTCTCAGTTTGAGAACATTACATCTCTATGAAAAATCTCGTGCAGGAGAATAAGAGAAAGCAGCGCCCAAAATATATTCAAATGCTGAAACAAGGGAGGTAAGATCCTGGCAGGTCCCAACTGACACAACATAGACATGGAGAAGCAGAATTGTTGTCTTACTATTGAATGAAATGTATAAACAAACTGGTCCATCAGTTCGACAAGCTTTACAAGCTCGAAGGCTTGCTAATATGTCGGAGGATGCTCCACATAAAAGTTGATATAAAGAAGAGGATGATACCAGTAACAATAGCATACTTGAGACCTAGGTTCACCAACAAGTTTACCAGGAGGCCAGCCAACACAACACCGCAGAAATTTGCCGATACAGCTGACCAGAAAGGCATATCAAGAATCGAAGCTATGATGGCTCCAGTCCATGCTCCTGTTCCAGGGAAAGGAACAGCCACGAAAAGCATTAGGCCAAGCCATTGAAACTCTTTCACTGGACCAGATTTCTCTTTGGCATTCTCAAATAGCATGTCAAGGAACCGAGATGCGGACTGGTTCCTTCCAGCAAGGAAAGAAGCAAATGGCTTCAAGTAAAGTATGATGAAAGGAACAGGAACCATGTTCCTGCAAATAAAGCCGCAAATGACAATAATCATCTGGACCTGATTTCTTTTTTCTGAAAGAGATTGTGCTTCTGATGAACACTAATGTATGGCAACATAATTAATCACTTATAAATAAATTACGAATTTCTTCAGCCAAACTTAACAAAAAGAAACACAAAAGAATCAAAATAAATTAATTATTCATCAAACTCAATTAATGTGGCTCTAATTATACTTCGAACAGCGTTAATTTTTCAAACGGGTTGAAGGTGGCTGTAGAAAGCAAAGAAACACAATTTTTTTTTTTTAATTTAAAACACCTCTATCTTTCAGCATCCATGATGGTGATGAAAAACGAAAAAGTACTAACCCAACAACAGATAAGATAGTGAGCATTATAGGCTTGAGTTGCATCCAATAACCAACAGGAATAGCCCCACGGAGCTCAAGCACGGGAAGTGTAGAAAGAGCAAAGACCACAGCTTCATCAGGCCAGCCCAGTGTACGAAGAGCAGTAGCAATCTTTAGACCAAAGCCGGAGGCTTTGATGGAATCAACAGCTGCATTAGCATCCCCGGAAGCTGCAAACCAAACAAGAGAAAGAGACGTCCAAAACGCGACCCAGAAGAGAAATTTGGCAGGCTTTGGCTCAAATGACGGAAAAATCTCCTTCTCTTGGGTTGTATCGAAAAACCCATTTGAAGAAGCTCTAGTTGAAGTAGATGATGAAAGAAAACGAAGACCGTCCAAACGATGAAATGCTAAGCAAGATGGCTTTGACTTGAGAAGAGGTTGTTTCTTGTGAGTAACAATGGAGAGCCTTGTCGTCACTTGGCCGCATATGATTTTGAAACGATTTTCTCCAAAAGACATTGATGACAGTGATAATAGTGACGCAGAAGCTGCCATTGGACGGATCAGAGCAGAGGGAGAGTTTCTGCAAATGTTTAGTATTTTTAATTTTTTGCCTTGCTGAAATTCAAGGAATAAGGGTTAAGGCAAGGTTTCGTGTTCCGTCCGACCTCGGTCATCGTACAATCATAAACAATTTATATTATAATTTAAAAATCAAACTATATTAAGTATTAACCCTATTCAATATAAAAAAAAATAATTATAATTTTAAAATTTAATTCGAGTATTAATCTTGAAAAAATATTGAGGGACAAAAAGGTCAATTTTGATAATCGGGTCAATTAGGGTAAGATCTCAATCATAATTAACTCGTGATAACATGATTTGACCCAATTTAACATATACATAAAATAATTATTATTGCAGTACATGCGTGTGAGAGCATCATAAAGTTAGGATTAAGAAGTTACTATCTAATTGTTTGGTTTAGACTGACTAAAAGACCCAAAGAGATTGGTTTTATTCGAAATTTTAAGATAGGGGATCAATTGTGATTAGGAAAGATATTAACACGCTTGATATATCTTACTCGAAGTAAACTATATTGTGTGGTATGGATGTGGTTTAAAGATATTAATAAGTTTCTAACAAGTGGTTCGTGTATATCTCATGAAAAATAATTATACTCATGAATAAATCTCATATTTTAAATATATTATGAGCTCGTATATCCAAGTAAATTTTTATTAGAAGAATTTATATAGGTGCTCTGATAAGGTTCATATATCAAAGAAGAAGAAAATATTTTCCACAGCTCATATATTATAATCAGAAATAATCCCGATTAAAATTATTGAATATTCAAAATAATTCTAAAATTTTTTTAATCTTAAATATGAAAAATACATTTAAGGGCCATTTAAATTTTTGTTATTTACTCACATCCTCTTCCAATTTTATTTAATATTAGTTTGTACAATTACATTGTAAGATATAAATATGATACCAGACAAGCTTAACCCAAATGATATAATAATATTAAAAAAAATTATAATTTTCTCATATATTTTTCTACCAATTTTGTTCAATATTGGATCATAAACTTATACTATAAAATACAAACCAAGTATAAATCATCTAATTTTCTCTTACACTTCAAGAACAAAAATCCAAAAAATACCTTAATTTCTCACATGTTTTCGTACCAATTTATTTTATTTTTGGTTTTATTGCATGTTGTCCTTTCATTTTTATTCAATTATCAGGTCATAAATTTATACTATATTATATAAACCTCATATCAAATACCTGAATTTCTTTGAGATTTCTATATTAAAAAAAAAAAAACCAAAACCTTCTTATTTGAAAAACACACAAAATAAAATTTGTACATCCAGACAAATACTATAAGTTTTCAAAGCATAATTTCATATAGAAAAATTGCATCTTTCTCATATTATAAAATGTAAAATGGATATCATAATTAGTTAATGATTATTCGTTAGGGTTTGACAAAAATATCAAATGAATTTTAGCATTTTGTGTAATTTTTTGTATCTTTGATATCTAAGGATATACTCTAGAATATAGTTTTACACCTCAAAATATCAAAGTCTATATTTAAATACCGATAATTTAAATATAAAATTAATAGCTTTATTGGTGAATGATTTTTGATATTTTAGCCAAATCATAAGGGTAATCGTAAATTAGTTATAATATCATTTTATATATTTAAAAAAATGATAAATATGCAAAAATAATTTATGAAAATATATTTGTAAAACTTTCAGGATTTGGATATATGGACAAAAACAAAAAAAATGTTTGTGAAATAACAATTTTTTATTTTTCTAGAAATTTTAGAGAAAAGTTTTAGAACAATTAGATTTTAATCCAATAAGATAGAAATTTTATCATGAATAGAGATTTGCCCAAAACCTTAGGTGAGATCATCAAATAGAAAATTTGACATATAAAATCAATCAATTAACAATACAGTTTACCTTAAGTTAGATGCATTGGGTTACACGTTTCATCAATGTACAACTAGTTTCCTTACTCGAATTTTGACCAACCATTAAGTTTTCTTGTGACTATAATATTAAGCAACCACTCTTGAGTTATATAATTATAATTTTAAGATTATACCAACAAATTATCTCGTGATAAAGACTTGTTGTTCAAGAGGAAGACTTATTGCTCTCAACATTATGCACGTCATGACACTATTAATAAAAAAATTATTTTTTTTTATCTAAATATAAAGAAAACTACATCCATCAAAAAAGTCAATTTTGATAAAAACAAAATATATTTACTTTGATTTTCCTTTTATATTGGCTGGTAGATAAATTGCATAATTTTATTCTTCAATCTTTATTTTAATTTATTTGGATTTGCCTTTAAATTATCTTTTCTATGGTTTTTAATAGTTGATAATTTATTTTTGTTATTGTATAGTTAAATAAACAATAATTTAAAGAGGAAAAAAAATCATTAATCTCATTGGATTCCATTACCTAATTTATAGGTTTGGTTTTTTAATCCCGATTACCTGATTAACAAGTTTGACAAGTTTACTTATCAATTCTTTTATATATATATATATATATATATAAAAGTTATGTCATGTTTTTATCGGTCATCCAAGTTGTCTTTAGACCTATTAAATTGACTGATTCACTTTGAGTTAATTGTCATATAATTCAATTAAAAACTTGAGTTAGATATAAAATCAAATTAATATATTTCAAAATTAAATTACTTGATTAGCTTTAATAATATTGTTGGAAAAATCTATATTTTTATTTTTTTTAATTTAATCTAATTTGCTGTGAAACATAAGGATTTAACTAGTCACCAAAGCAAGTTAGGTTTTGCTAATGGTGTTGAACAAAGTTGTCAATTCTATCATATTCAGTCTGGAATGATTGATATATCTCATTTTAGTTTAAAAAATAAAACAAACTAGAATAATTTTTTTACGGTCTGTTACTGAAATTCCGCCAGGAATGTTTTGGTTCAGTTTAGTCCATTTCGTTTCGCCAAATAGTATTTTTTAATAATATATAATTTTATAATATCAATTATATTTCATAATTCTACTATTAGATTGAGATGATAATTTACGAGGAGTCTATATATTAATATATATCAGGTTAAAATTTCAGAGCAATCATAAAATATAACGACTTTTTGAGATTGATGATGGATTTTTGTAATATCATCTAGGCTCATAATTTTATTGAGAAAAATTATTTTATTGTATTTTTTTAGATTAATATTTTCTCAATTTTATTATTCCACGATAAATTATTAGGAATTGAACTTTATAATTTGTTTTGATTTGCTTTATTTAAGGTTATCATGGTCTTATAACTCATATCACATAATTGAAAGATTAATCTAAGTTGACCCGAATTGATCCAATATGTTATCGTTTCAATATTTATTTTAAGATATCAACTTATTTTTTTTTAGTTAAAATAATTTTATTTTTTAATTTAAACTAAAAAAATTGTTTGTTAAATTAAAATCTTTAATCATATCTATAATAATACAACTCTAAATAAAACACCAAAACACTTTAATACCCCAATATTTTATTCAAAATAAAAAATAAAATACCAATTAAAATAAAATTGAATAAATTCTCCATTAGCGCACGGGCAACTACCCAGTATCACGCTAAACAGCATCATTAATGCATTTTCGTTTGAAGAAATTAGTCATCATTTTTTCGGTGTAAAACTGTTTTCGCAAGTCGAATAGAGGCTTCCTTCTCTTCTTCTTATTTTCCCGTACCGACTTAAAACGGTAACGTTGCAATCCGGTTGGAAGCGTGCTTGTTGAAGAGTTCATTCTCTTGACATCACGTGCGGGTCTCCCTCGAACTGAGCCACCGGATTATGACGAGTCGCAAAAGATACAGATCCAACTTCACGCTCTACGACCGACCTGCTCCCTACCCTAAACGGCGTCCTCCTCCTCCTCCATCCCAACCCAACGAAGTCAAGCCATCTACGAAGCCTCCTCCGCCGCCTGCGGTGGTCGTGATGGATCTACCTCTGGACTGCTCAGTCCTTGATTTGAAGTCGCGATTCGCAATCTACGGAGAAATTTCCCGCATCCGGATCGATCGTGATGGTAATGGTTACATCACCTATCGTTCCAAGGACTCCGCGGAGGCCGCCATCACCGCTTCTCTTGACGCTTCCTTTGGCATCACTGTTAACTCTAAAAAGGTTACAATTTATTTATTATTCAGTTAATTTTTCACAAAGATTTGAAAAATACACTGGTTAATGGAAGGTGCTGTGGAATTTGCCTTAGTACACATTTATTGGTTAGCTTCAATTTTGGATTATTGAAATTAGGGTTTTTTTCAGGTCCGGGTGTCATGGGCAGCTGATCCGCTAGTGCAGTGGAGAGAAGGAGTTGGAGCTGGAAGTAGGAAGGACAGTGGGTCACCACCAACATCATCATCCAAACTCTTGAGGGCCGGGATACCTTTAAGCAGACACGGGAGAGGTAATAAGCTTGCGTCGGCCATAGTGAACCCAACAAGTAGTGGCAGTGACGGCTCTTCTGTGTTAGACGAGCCTTTCAAAGGCAGAGAAATTATTGCTTATGATGATATCCTCTAGCTCTTCTTTCATTTTTTTTTCTTCCTTGAACATTGAACTAGGTTTAATTGTGGTGTCATGTCAAGTGTGCCTAGAAATCACATCGAAGTTTAGCAACTTTAGATGAAATTAGTGGAAGATGTTATGCGTTGCATTGCTCCTTGCTATCGTGTGTGGCTTCTGTATTAATAGGTCATCGATGAATGCAAAGTTGCTGTTTTTACTTTTATGTTGAGATTTCTGTAAATGGGTTTCTTTTTCCTGATTGGAATCTGTCTAGTCTCGATTAGTTTGAATGAATTTGAGTTGGAATTCCATTTGAGAGTTTACTGCGTACTTACTTAAAATTTTATGATTTATATTATTTTTTAATAAAAAAATTTTAATACAAATTTTTTGGTATACACTTGATTTTTATCAAATAAAATAAGAATGATGAAATTTGAATTGGTGATATTATATCAAGTATTTATCTTGTTTACAAAATTAAATTATTAAATAAAATTCTAAAATATAATTTATATTATTATTAACTAAAATGAATAGGTTTTGCAATTGAGGTTACATATTGCTGAGGTCATTCGGAAGTTGATATATGTTTAGGGGTGAGTGGACTGGCATAATGGCATCGCTATTCGCTATTGTTCTTGCAGGATTTGGTGCCTTTGACCCCGAAATTGCTCCAGCGATGACCATGATGACAAGCTCTGTGCTCCCTGCATCAATGCTGTGGCCAAATTTACCACCCTTGAATCTGCATCCTATTAATTTGTGTTTGATACTCTATTGCCAAGCATCCATGATTATTTCCTTGATTATCCAGTGCGAGTTTTGTTTTGTTTTTTTTTTTAAATTTGGATCAGGAGTGGTGGTCTGTAGGAAATTATTGAATTAATTGCACATGCAGGGCCTACAAGTATGGATTAGGATAAAAACAAATTCCTCCTCTAAACGTGGGAGAGAGGAAGTAAACGAGGGGGAGAGGAAGCAAACCTTTTCCTTTTCCTTTTTTTTTTCTTTTTGGCATATGATGAAGGAAGTAATCAAGACGACTGATTATTATCTGATCAAAAGTTGTGGATAGAGTGTTTGGTAGCCTGGAAAATCATAGACTAGACAAAATGTTTTTTTTTCTGGATTGTGGTGCTGGAGGGTATTTTTATTATGTTTATAACTATTATAGTGGAGAAGTTTTAACGGTATAATTGCCTGATGATCATTAGTTATGCTATACTTCATATAAAATCAATTTTTCTGAAAGATCAAAATGAGAAGAAAAAATTATGTTTTTTTTACCGGTTTTATTTACAAGATAATCTATATTTTTTTAGGTGATGTCAATTCTTTTTTTTGTATTAAATTCAAACTTATGTTATTGATTTATAAATTTGATCCATGAGCGGGTAATATAATGGTAAAAATGGTTTTTATTACTTGAGGATTGACTCATGACAAGAATTAGGTTATAAGGTTGAGTTGACTATTAACTTGAGTCAATATAAGGATTAAAATGGTTATTATTATCATATTTTTAAAATTCAACTCAGAAATCAACATGAGACAAGACTTAGATTATGAGTCAAGATGGTCAAATTAGATTGAGTTAAATTAATGTAAAAATAAAAATGATTATTATTACAATTTTAAAACATGACTTAAAAATTCATTTGAGGCAAGTGCTAGGTTATGGGTCGGGAGGGTTAACTCGGGGTGGTTTATGTCAATTTAACATGTTTTAATTAGGGTTAATTTAATAATAAAAGTGTTTATTACTATAATTTGAAAAACCAACTAGATATGGGGCAAGGCTTAAGTTATGAGTTGGGAAGATCAATTTGAGTTGATTCATTTTTTTTTTAAATAAAATAAAAAATTATGTTTTGACAAAAAAAAAAGTCAAGGGATTTTTATACTTTACTTTTTTGTTTTTCCGGGTTAGATCTAATCAATTTTTCCTTTATTTTTTTAAGAACTCCAACTAGCTCTAGGTCTATCAAGTCCCAAGTCAACTAATCATGTTAGTCCGGGTTTACGTGCCAAGCTAGTTCAACATTAGTCAGTCTAGATTTACATTCCAGTCAGTCTAGACTTTATAATTAAGGTTTGTAATATTATTCAATATGAACTAAAAAAATGTATTGTTTAAAATATGTTAATTTGATAATGATATTATATATATATATATATATATATATATATATAATTTATTTTCAATATATAATAATTTGAATCTAGAGTTATAGTAATTTGCTACCATATATGCACAATAAAATCACGATCTGATTTAACTGTATGGATAATAGATAATAAAAGTCACTAAAAAGAAGAGGAAAAACAAGAGAATCTGAAAAGAGAGATTCTGATGGCTCCCCTGAAGCTAAGAATCATGGACCATTAATCCTTCGAAGTTTTCCATATACGCTTGCCCAAACACATCCTCTATTTTATTTTATAGACTATTTCGCCCCCTGCTGTACGTGGAAAGCTCAATTTGCATCCTATCTTTCATTTTCTTTCTGCTTTGTTTTTTCCCTGAAAATTGCATAAAAATTCCGAAAGAATTTTATAAATTTATGGTTTTAAAAACAAAAAATATCAAGACTTTCCTCAGATGTGTGTGTAGCTATATTACCACTTATGTGACCCAGCTTTTTTTACAGGTCAAATGTTTTTTATTTTTATAAAATATTTTTGTAACTAAGTTCTTTTAGGTTAATTATCAAAATTTATGGATACAAGTAATTGAAAAAAATTAAGAATTATATGAGATAGAAAAAATTAAAAAACATTAATGATAACTAAAAAGAAAATTAGAAAAACCAAGAGAAAAATATAGATCACGATGTATAATATTGCAAGACAAATTATTTATCTAATGATGTTTGCTAAATTTTTAATTAAATAATTTTTCAATCAATCATATGATAATAGAAATAGACACATTGCAAACTGCAACTGTGTTTTTGGCAGAATAATGAGACTATTTTGGGGGCAAGACAATGCACAATCTTATATGCAAAGACATCATAGTTGTCGATGAATTAACAGGCTTTGGAGTAGAGGCTAGTGAAGGGATTGCTGAAGTGTCTGGGTTTTCATCAAAGCTTAAAGAGAGGTATGAGATGGGGAAAAAATTTGGTAAGGAAGAACCTAAACTTGCAACTGAAGATGGAAGGTCAAATGTGAAGACAGTTAATATGGGTTCAAAATCAAATTTTCAACGCTTCATTTGTGAGGGGACTCACTTTGCAAGAGAGTGCCCAAAGAGGACACAACTCAATAATCTTTCGGTAAAGATTGGTGTTAAGGATACAACATTTATAAGTTCCATGTGTGTGCTGGATGGTTGAGACAAAATTCAATCCTTTTAGGGGCTGCACAATCGGAGAGAGTATGGGTTACCTATGCTAACGTGGTGAGGAGCCAATAACTTTTGTTGGGAAAGCATGTTAGGAGTTTCGGTGGCTGACTATAAAACAAAGGTAGGAACAAGAGTTATTGTGTCAACATGATCTTTTGGGGGGATATTTTGAGTCAATATATTGATTTGCGAGTGGTCTAAGGTTTTTTATGATGTGTATTTGAGTTGAAATAGCTTAAAATTAGAGTTTTTTTTTTTTAATCAAAATAGGCACTTCTTCAATGTTTTGGCCACCACTAGCTTGTAAAAGACATGTTGATTGCTTTGGCAAGTGACATGTTGTCTATTTTTTTCTCTCCAAAAAACATAGGGATAGATGAAATGTATATGTCCCATTTTTTTTAACAAAAAACCACTCATTTGAAAGCCCATGCATGAAGGCTCGCCCATATGTTTAGGCTTTCCTTTGCAATTATTTAGACATACAAGCTTGCATGTCTGAGCTTTTCTCTCTCTCTCTCTCTCTCTCTCTCTCTCTCTCTATTTTAGTGTGTGTGTTAAAGTTGACTATAAATTTAGGAGAAAACAATTATTTGACCCATTTGAGACTCAGATCACAAGTTTGACAAGTTAAGTCACAATACCCGAGCTATTATTTTTTTAAAAAATATTTTTTAATTGATACCTTTTAAAACATTTATTTTTATGATAGTTTTTAAATTCATTTTCCAAATAATATCACTTATATGTGATTTTTTTAATTTTCTTATTTAACCTATTTTTCCCTTTTATTTTTATACAAACTAATTAATGTGTGTTTATTTATATTATCATTTGAATGAATAAAAAATATTATAAAAAATTACCAAACAAACTAGGTAAATATCTTATCTTATGATATTAAATATATTGATTTACATATTTTTACGCTTTGATCCTCAAACTTTAAGATGAACATATATTATATATTTTAGGTCACTTTACTCTTTTTTTTAAATCACTTTTGGTACAAAAGTTTATTTATTATATTTTTAGTCCTTGTTTAGAGAGAGGAGGGAGAGAATTTTGGTGATGAGAGAAAAAATCATTGTTTGACCCATTTATGACCACAAAATTGATTTTTTTTTTTTGTCTATAGGTTCCATTAGATAAAATGAGCTTGATGATATTTGTTTAGAGCCTTAATATTTCCTTGAAGACAGATCTAAGTCAAGTAATATAAAAATAACCTATTTTGATTTTACATTTTCGGACCATATTTTAGGTATTTTGAGTTGATATGTTGTTTGTGAGCGTTTTAAAGACTTGGTAAAGTGTATTGGGGTTGGAATAGATTAAAATCTATTCTTTTTACAAAAAAAAAAAAAAAAACTACCTTGATTTTTAACCACCATAGTGGTGGTCAAAATCTGGGCTTGTAAAGGACACATAATCTGTCTTGGTATGCGACATATATATATATATATATATATATATATATATATATATATATATATATATATATATATATATATATATATATTTAAAAAAAGCAACAAATTTGACAAGCAAGTTAAATCATTTTTGGTACAAAAGTTTATTTGTATTATTTTTCAATCTGTAGTTAAAGAGGGGGGGGGACAGGGAGAGAGAGGTTGTTGAATTTCAGTGATAAAAGAGAAAATTATCGTTGAAGTCATTTCTGACCACTAAAATTATTATTTTTTTATCCACGAGTTTCATGAGATAAGAGGAGCTCGATGATACTTGTTTAGACTCTTAATATTTCCAAAAAAAAAAAAATCTACGCCAAGAAAATTAATATAACCTAGTTTGATTTCATTTTTTTTGGAATTTTTGGGGTATTTCGAGTTAATGCATTGTTTTGTAAGTGTTCTTAGGGTCTTAGTAAAATGTTTTTAGGTTGAATAGCTTTAAATCAAGTTTTTTTTAACCATAAGAGACACTGCCTTAATTTTTTAACCACCATAACAGTAGTCAGAATCTAGGTTTGTAATGGACAAGTCATATGTTTTGGGAGACAACATGTTGCCTATGTATTTTTTTTCTTCAAAAAACATAGGGATGAATGAAATTCCTCTATCCATTTTTTTTTTTTAAGAAAAACCATGCTCAAACATGCTAGCTTGAGCTTAAAGGCTCGCCCCTAAACCCAAGTTTATCCCTGCAATGACCTAGGGTGTGGACTAATGTTTTTTGTTTGCCTTTCTTAAGTGTGTGTGTGTGTATGTGTTGAGGTTAATTATAAATTTATTGTGAAGAAATTATTTAACTCGTTTGAGTTCATTACCTGGATCATAAATTTAACAAGTTAATCACAACACTCATGATATTTTTTAAATTTCAATCTTTTAGGAACTAAATAATAGAGAATAACTCGTCCACACACAAAACAAGTTATGGCAAAACAAAGTGTTTTTTTTTGGTAATCCAAAATAGAGTCACATTTGAACATAAATGTTTTTATATTGACCTAATATGAAATAAACCCTTATAGACTTCTTTAGTGAACTTTTATGAGGCTTGCTTATAATTAAACCCATAACCTTAAGTTTTTAAGCTTAAAATATAAAATTAAAGCTGATATTAATAAGTTTTATAGTTGTTACCGTAATATAAATAAAATTAACATAAGATAATATGATGTTCTTAGTTTAGAAATCATTAAGGTTGAAACAAATTCCTTGTAGATGTAGGAATGTTTCTCACCCTTGAAGATCCTTTTTTAATTAGGAAAACCTTATTTTATGTGGTCTTCAATGTTATGGCCCCTATGTTTTCTTATTTAGTTTGGATTTCTTTGTAAGACTTAAACAAATAACAAAGTAAATTTTCTAATTTAGTTGCTAACTTGTAGGCTTTCTTTCTTAGCTCGGAGAATCAATTCATTTGATTTAATTAATATTTCCTAACTTAGGAACTAGATCCAACTGAAAATCTTTGTTTTTTTAGTAGAATAAAATGCTGACTTAGATATCTTATTGTACATGGAAAACAAGTTAAGTCAAGCCTAATTTGGGGTCGAACACACTAACCCTTCATGTAACTCTTAATTGGACCTTCTTGTACTCGAATTGAGTGAATTAGAAGTTGTCCATTATGCTACCTAAGCATCTCTTACTCTTCTAGATTTACCTTGCTCTATATGAGCTAAACAAACTCGTTCACTTTCTTTTTAAGTCTCTTTGTCATATCTTTTATAATTAATTCATTTGACATCCCTAATGGATTAATGGTGTGTCTAAAAATAATGTTGGACTGATCCTCATCGCTAATGGTCAATCCAAATTATTTATATATTTTAATTAACCAGATTGAATTATAAATTATTGGTTTCAATTTTATTTTATTTTTCATAAAAATCAATTTGGTTATTTTTAAAAGTGAATATCAAATGGAATTGAACTGGAAATACCCATCTTATAATAATAATAATAATAATAATAATAATAATAATAATCACATAATGATGATGATGATTGATTTGCTAAATTATTAATGATTTTATTTTTAAAAAATAGTTATTAAAAGATTTAAATTGTATTATATTCCTAGATGTTATTATAAACACATTATTAAAGCTAAATTATGATTCTCTCACTCTCGATATCTAATCACATAATTATTTCCTAATCCATCTAGAACAATAATTAATTAGTTATCATGAGTTCAAAAAACAACATATTTAGCTAGGATAAATATTACAGACCATCAAAAAATTTAAATATTTGATAATAAAAAATCCCATATTTAAGAAAATATTACAAGGTTCTATAATATATTTAAGCATTTAAATAATTTAAAAAAAAAATTATACGATTTATTGTAATTTATCCATTTCATTTCATGCTTTCAAATTAGCCAAGAGCTTTGTCCTTTTTTAGTTTCCTTCAACTGTTTATTTTGTCTTGAAAAATAGAGAAAAATATAAGTAGGGAAAACAAAGAAAATCGACAAGGAAATAAGCAATTTTAAACCAAAAAATTCCAAATTGTGGATGGTCAATGCTTGGTCAAGGGACCATTTAACTATATTTAATCATATAGTGATATTAATTGGTTTTGGCAAACTACAGGGACTACTTTTTATAAGTTATTCCTATTTAAATTATTTAAATTAAATGCGTGTGACGCTTTCAAGTGGGTTTGGCAAACTACAGGGACTACTTTTTATACGTATTCCTATTTAAATTTAATGCGTGTGACGCTTTCAAGGGGGGTACTGTTCGTTGTTGGTCTTACAAAACCATTTCTCGTTTCCTTGTCTCCTTGCGTGCGCTCAAATTGTTCGACGAAATGCCTGAACCATGCTCTCTATCACTCACGCGCCTACTTGCTTCATAGATTTGAGCCCTCAAATATTTTTCCCCTACACTTCTACTTCTAATGTTCACAGTCTTACCAGAAAAGGAAAAACAAAAAATCTAGAGTTACGCTTTCTTGCAGTGAAGGAGACGAGTGGAGGTGGATTTTTTGGATTGAAAAACAGCAGTTGGGGTTGTGAATTTGTGAGGAGGTGTAATAGAAGGGATTGGGAAGGTAGTGGGGGCAATAGTGATTTGGAGACTAAGATTTTGGAGTTTATGAATAGTTCAAAAAACCCAGAGATGTTTCCAAGCAAGAAACAGCTGGTTGATGCAGGAAGAATGGATCTTGTTGAGGCCATCTTGAATGAAGGAGGGTGGCTCGCTTTGGGTTGGGACTTCGATGATAATGTTGACGACGTAGATGTAGTCGATTGGTATTCTTCTTTAACGGATAATAAAGATTGTGGGGCTGCTGGAATTCAAGACAAGGCTTTAGAGCGTGATGAAGAGCAAAGCTCTCAGGTTCCTTGCTCGTCCTCTGGTAGATCAATGTGAGGCTTCCAATTTTTGTTAACCACTCTTTTTTCGTTGCAATTGCTGTTTCTTATGGCGTTACATTGAATTATACAGCCTAAAAGAAAAGAAGGGTAAGAGAGAGCTTGTTGGTTTAATGAATGGATACTCTTATCCTTTTGCTTTTAAGTTAGGTACCGAGTCTTCAAGCTTCACTTCCAATTTCCGATAGAAAAAAAGAAAAGACCTCTAAGCTCTGAATGTAGGTTTCTTGTAACACTTATAAGGGTATTATCAGTTAGTACTGTAGGATAATGAGCACGACTGCAACATATAGCTGAAAGGTCTCAATTTTGTCATTTCCCCCTTGTTTGCTCGTTGCAAAATAGCAGTGCTTTGCTGTCCCCCCAGTATTTCAGTGTGTAACTTGGTAAACCATTTATCTGGAATTAAAATAAAACTTACGGATATTCATGACTTCAATAGTTGATTCCATGCCAAATTCCCATAATTTTTTAGGGTTTCATTTTATCATCTATTCGTAAATATCATGTGTAGTTTTTTATCCATCTGTTCTGTGCTCTCAGAGATATAGCGAATGAGGATGATGCTGGGATTGGGGGTATACTGTATCGATTAGAGAAAGAAAGGAATATGAATTTGGGGGTTGCATTAAAAGAAATTGAAACCATTAGTCGTGTCCAAAGTAGCAATGTTAACCATGATTGGCTCCATAAAACCACAAAGAATGGGGTAAGTTTCTTTTTTTTCCTTCTTAATTGAACTCATTAACCGATATTGCTCTTTAAGTTCCAACGTTTGATAACTCAGCATATATTCAGATTACTTGCTATTGAGATGTGTTTAGTTCATTAAAGACTATTTAATATAATACCATTTAGCCAATAGAGATATCTTTATTTCCACCACTTCGAATATAATTTAAAACATCCTATGAGCATATGTCTATA
This sequence comes from Salix dunnii, assembly GCA_015731905.1. NCBI lineage: Eukaryota > Viridiplantae > Streptophyta > Magnoliopsida > Malpighiales > Salicaceae > Salix > Salix dunnii. The sequence continues at coordinate 2,614,586 of CM027668.1, read as the reverse complement.
TATGAGTCTTTTAGCATGAAAATGATTTAATAGTTGCCATTCCTTATAAACCGAACCTGTACTCCTTTTTTTCCCCACTGTCAAAGACAGTTGCTGGCCTCAATGGTAACAATACACCTGGATTATTGAATCCCAAGAGTAGTGTAATCAGTGATTTGAGAGGCGGCCTTGATCATAGCAGATCTTTCTCAAATATTGATGGTTCTGGAAATTCGCTAAATCCAGACACGTGGAGAACTTGGAGCATTAAGAGGGCAGCATTTTTAGATGTGCAATTTGAAGGTATTCCGTGTGCTGTTGTTCAGAAGGTTTGACTGCATTACATTTTGGATCAACTGACTTGTCTCTGTTTGTCAATGTACAGCTGAAGAACTTAGCTCTAACAGAACTTGTACAGGAGTTGAGGAAAGTGTTTTAGGGGATGAGATAATTGAAACAAGGGATGGTGCTAGTGAAACTGTCAGCAGAAGGAAAGAAAACCACTCTGATGGATGGACTAATCAGAACCAAGTACGAAGTCGCCTACATGACCTGGAGTTAGAGCTTTCCTCTGTGCTGCAATCATTAAAGTCAAACACTGGAGAAAGTTCATCACAGAAAGTGGTGCCTAAACTATGCCCTTGACAAACACAAATTTGTTTGAAACTAGATTTTATGAATCCTTATCTCTTTATTCTTTTTAAGATTATAAGAAACAAATGGAATTCAATGTGGAACTCAACTTATACCTGTTTATTGCTTGTTACAAAGTCATGAATCAATGTAAGTTGATACCATGCGTGAATTTTGTCTGGCTTTTCTTGTGCCTTATTTGGTAAGTAAGGAAATGCATGTTCCGCTTGCTTTTTAGGTTGAGGGACCAAGGAAAGGAGATAATCTTAAAATAGATATCACCTCTATGTCGTTTCTTTCCTGAATAGATAACACTCATGTGGGATTTATTTTGTCTTGTCATCAATCTCTCTCTCTCTCTCTCTCACGCACCCTTTTCACTTTGCTGCAAGAAACAGTTGGACTAAAAGGTATTACTTAGCTGGTTTAATCAAAATCTAAATGATAAATGAATTTCATGACCTATACTGGCCATAGCAAAGCTAACTCATCTTTTGTGTTTTGGGGATTTAATTTAAAGGAGTGTTTGCTAGGATACATTTTTATGTATTTCAAAGAAAGTAAACTTGCAGATGCACAATCTTCATTTATTATTTGATTTATTTTCTCAATTCATGTAGATTCAATCGTGAATGTAGTTTGTTTAGAAACTTGTACAAAGCATATCTTGAACTCTTTCAGATCATGTTTTATACTCTTCACCAGGATAATAGAAGAGCCTCTGATGATCTGCTGAAGCTTTCTGATGCCTTGGAGTTCCAGGAAAATGAGATAATAAATGCCCAGGATAAATTACGGTCAACAAGGGCAAAAATAGCAGTTTCAGAAGGCAAAATTGCACTTGCAATAATGTATGCTCAGTTTTCTTCATCTAGTTGCGCATAGCCTAGTGAAAAAATAAATGGCACATAGCTTAATTTTTCTTTTCCATTTGTGCCATATCTGTATTTAAACAGTGATGCACAAAAGGTTGTGGAAGAGAAACAGAAAAGGATTGATGACGTTTCTAGAGCTTTGCAAGTTCTTCGCACTGCTTGTATAGTTTGGCCTGGTTCTGCTTCAGTGGTGTTCCTAACAGGATCTTTTGATGGTTGGGCCATCCAGGTTTGATCCCATCTAAGTTCATTTTTCAAAATTAGAATAAATAATACTGGTTTGTTGAAATAGCAAGGTGATGTTTTGCAGTCATCAAATTCAATTTCGTTCATATTTGTTTTTGTACTCTTTGGTTTGCTGAGGTGAAATACCATTTTAACTTTGCTACTCGTATTGAGGGACGTAATATCAAAAGCCTAAAGCCTCATAGAATGTTAGGACTTGGGAAGCACTTGGTTGTCTGGTAACTTGTGGGCTGCGCTGTCTTGTGTATGTGGATGAAACATGTTGTGCAACATAGGCGGGCTTTATTCATACTAGTTGGGCTCAGTGAATAGAAATGGCTGTTGTTTATCCAGAGAGAGTTTGTTCTGATAAAAGGGTTGTTTTCCATGAAAATATGGATTTGATCTCTATTCTGCTGTCATGAGATTTATTGATCCTTGTGATCGTTCTGCATCATGCATTTCTTCCTAGTATGAAACAAGAGATTAGGGGACAACAATTTCCTATGGTTTTGAGAGTTGTGGGTTGGGAGTTGTCAAGGCTGCTTATATTTGTGTTGCTACTGTTACAGACCAAGTGTTTTTTGCCATTTCTGTTATTAACTGGTATTTTTATATGCTTTGCATCAGTAACCAGATCTAGATCTATTCATGTTGTCTATTTGCTTTATATTTCTGCATCAGCAACCCCTTCTCTTGAATATATATGTCCTCTGCGAGATCATTTCAGACAAGAGTGAAACTTGCATCGCTATTTTGCAGAGGAGGATGGAAAAGTCTAGTGTGGGCGTCTTTTCTTTGTATCTGAAATTGTTTCCAGGCAGATATGAGGTAAGTCATTTTTTCCAGCTTGCATAATCATGTCCCTTGAACAGATTGTATCTCAACACTTAACCTTATGGTACACAGATCAAGTTCATTGTTGATGATGAGTGGAAGATTGATCCCCTACGCCCGATTGTTCACAACAACGGATACGAGAATAATCTTCTCATCATCACATAACAAAACACAAGGCAATGCAATGATGGACACAAGAAGATATTCAAAATCCCAAAACAATGAAGGATATACCCCCAGCAGATTGTTTTTGTTTTGCTTTTCTTTTTGACTTTCTCTTGTAAACGTATTGACCGAGTGAGACATGCTTTGTTCTATCTTTCATTCTTTCACTAAAGATTAGGAAATGTAAAAAGCACAGTAGACGCTTTAGTCGGGGTTCCAACTTATTAGTTCTTTTCCTATGATGTAATGCTTTCGTAGAGTGTTTAGTTTTCGCTTCTGTAAACTACAATAACACCCTCGAAATGTTGTAATATTGTAGAAACCATTTAAAAGTTTGAAGTTTCAGATATCCCTTTTTTGTGGGGATGGTATTTGAAATATTTAAGGCATTTTGGATATATAATAGATTTATTTTTCTTCCAAATATGGAGATTTTTCAAATAATAATAATAATAATAATAAATGGTAAATTACGGCAACATCCCTACAAATAACTTTTCATCAATTTTATCTTATTAGAGATAGATTAGTATTTAGATATTTTTTAAAAATATAAAATATCTGAAACACCCTGCAAGCAAACCATGATTTTTGTCTTATTAGAGAGTAAAAGGGTTATTTTACTATGCAATAGAATGTGAAATTACCGTGACATCTTCTCTAGCAATTGTTTTTTTTATCTTATCTGAGAGTGTATAAGTTGTTTTACTATAAAGAAATATAAAAAAATCAATAAAACTGTGACTTGGCCGAATCATACTGATCCAAAACCATTATTGTATTCCACAGTGAAATCACCCATAATAAACAATAACCGGTTGATCTCTTTTAGTATATGTTATAATTAGTCGATCCTTAGTTTTCAAAAAGCTAACATAAGGTCCTAGATTTGTATATTCTCTTGTAATTTAGCCCTTCTATTGTTTTTCCAGCCATCTCACCTACCCTAGATAAAATTAAAGTTGCATTTGCAAAGAACAATTTAGATTGTTTTTTGTTTTAAATAAAATTACAGTCAACTTTGGCCAGATGATTGATGTATGGTGTTCAAAACAACAAGGACTAAAATACAAAATTATCAAAACATATATGTCAAAAACCTCGACCCAGGCCCTTCTAGGCCACATGGCACGTAAGAACCTCACTCCTAAGTAGCAGGCTTATGGATTCGAATCCCCTACGTGATCTTTTGAAGTGTCCACGTTAACCTTTTTGAGAGTGCAGTGGTGGCTAGTTCAAGATGTCGTTCTTCTTCGAATTTGTTTCTTGTACATATATGGCTGACCATATATATATAAATTGGATCCAGCACCATTGTCAGTCAAAAGATTGTTTTGCTGCCAACAAATATTCGAAACCAGAATATAAAAATCGTGATCGTCAACATGATCAGATATGATTACCGATGAACCAATCATTGTTGAGATAATTTGGAGAACACCTTCTCTTCCACGGGCCAAAGAGCAAACCTTTTGCGTTTCGTTTTGCTCGGGGCAAGGCCGAATTATAGGACGCGTCTATGTCGTTTTCCCTGTAGGGATGTTTTCATTAAGTTTCAAAATTCCTTTTGAATTAAAATTTTTAATATTTTTAAATTATTTTCATATATTTTTAAATAAAAAAAAAACTTTGTAATCCAACCAATCAATCTCTTAATCAGTCACCTTCACCGTCAGCTTTGGTCCTCGTTTCGTCATCCATACAATCACCCCATTTTGGCACTTCTCATTTATATCTACGCGTGGTACCATATACTCCCTCGGAGTGTGTGTGTTTATATCTATCTATATATAGAGGTGGTTCTGGGTCCTCGTAAGAAAGAGCAGGTTGTAGTCTGACAAGTTAGGGTAAGAGGATGGCTGAAGATGAAAAGAAGGGCACGATCTCAGACAGGCTACATGGCTCCATGAAATGCTTTCAGAAACCATCATCACCGGAGCAAAAGCACGGCAACCTCACAGAAACTGAGCAGAAGAAGAATCCCGGAGGATGGAGAACCATGCCTTTCATCTTAGGTGCGCCATCATCTGTGATCCTGTAATTATACTTGTGTTTTAGCAGAAAGAACTCAGCTAGCTCATATATGTATCTGTGTTTTCTGCAGGCAATGAGACTTTTGAGAGGTTGGCTACGTTTGGCTTGTTAGCCAACTTCATGGTGTATTTGATGAAAGTCTTTCACTTGGAGCAGGTTTCTGCTGCGAACATCTTAAACATCTGGTTTGGTGTTAACAATTTCGCACCATTGGTTGGTGCATTTATCTCTGATGCCTATGTTGGCAGGTTTAAGACCATTGCATTTGCGTCCTGCGCAGCTCTACTGGTACATCTCTCTGTTTGTACATTAACTGCATGTCTATATATTAATTGCATGTCTGCTTATGACGTCATTTTTATTTTAAATTAATTTTTCTGTGTGTAATTGATGATTTTAAAATAATTTATAAAAAAAAACATTTTAATATTTTTTTTAAATATTTTAAGAATCAACTTCTAAACATATGCTTTAAAGATTAAGATTAATTTTTTTCTTTGGTTTTTGCATTGATATATATATTTCTAAAAATAATCTCAAACAACAAAAAATAATCTCAAACAACATATGTATCAATGCAAAAACCAAAGGAGAAAATTAATCTTAATCTTTAAAATATATATATATATATATATAAAAGAATATTTTTGATATTAATACATTAAAATAATTTAAAAATATTTAATTTAAAATAAAAATTATTTTTTTCAAAAAAAAAATGAAACTTAATCCCAAACATCCCGTTAGTCTCTAAAATTGTATGATTACACTCTATAGTCTATAGAAACACCTTTTGTACATTAAAATACACCACTATTTATACGTTCTTATGATACAACGATCGATGTGTATATGATGAAGAACAGTAAAATATTCATAAAAACATAAATCTCTTATTTTCCTATAACAAAAATAGATTTTTTGCTCAGAAATATTAATTAAAAATATTAATTCCTCGTATTTTTTTAAACTATTTATTAACTAAAATAAGCAAAACTTGAATGAGGAAACTACAAGTAGTTTAAAAATGTCAAGATTCACAAATGAAGAATTACTTATAGCTTAGGCCATGTCGTTTATGGAAAAGAAATTTAATTCCTATATCATAAAAAATAATAAAACAGACCCTCGATCAATACCCATCATGCTTAATTTACTAAATTGAAAAGGAATATAAAATGATTAAATTAATTATGAATGGATTAAAAACACATAGATCAGATCCTGATTGGAAATATAATTTGGTTAAGAGCCTCAGATAATTTAATTTAACTTTCCAATCTTGCTGGTAGCCGAATCCATTGTTTGGACCGGTATATCACGACCATATTGTATAATTTATTAATTGATCTCACGACCATGTTGTTTTTAATCATTATTATTATTGTTGTTGTTGTTGTTATTATTATTAATCACAGATTGAGTGTGTGTTGCGTCCTCAATTATTGGCCATTTCAGTCAACTCTCGAATTGACCGCAGATTGAGACATATAATCAAGCATTTGTTTTTCGTGTACTCAAGTTATTTTATGCATTTAAATAATTTTAAAAACACAGTCTAGTAAGATTTAATGATACACACATTTTAATAGTAATGTTTGTCGAACTGGGTGGGTAGGGAATGGTGACCGTGACTTTAACAGCATGGGTGCCTTATCTTCACCCTGAAAAATGCGAGCCTGGAGGAAATCATGATCAGCAGTTTTATGGGAACTGTGAAAGCCCCACCAGCATGCAACTGGGTGTCCTGCTGCTTGGCTTAGGGTTCCTATCTATAGGAACAGGTGGGATTAGGCCATGCAGCATTCCATTTGGCGTTGACCAGTTTGACCCCACGACTGAAGAAGGAATTAAAGGGATCAACAGCTTCTACAATTGGTATTACACAACCTTCACGGTGGTGATATTGATCACTTTAACGGCGGTGGTGTATATCCAAGACTCTGTCAGCTGGGTTTTGGGTTTCGGAATACCTACTGTGCTGATGCTCTGCTCCATTATACTTTTCTTTATTGGAACCAGGGTTTATGTGCATGTAAAGCCAGAAGGGAGTGTTTTCTCTGGCATTCCACAAGTTTTTGTTGCTGCTTACAAAAAACGCAGGCTTAAGCTTCCTGACAATTGTGATGGAGAGCAGCTGGTTGATGGGATCTTTTATGATCCTCCAATTAAAGATCAATTAACCATATCGTCAAAGCTCCCTCTTACCAATCAGTTTAGGTGAGGTGTCTGCATTTCTGGAGATTTTCTTGCTATATATACTTCAAATGATAGTGACTTTTTTTCTACACGCGTAGATCGAGACACAGTACGTGCACTCCATGTGGTTTGCCACCCCCTAAAACTCTATCCGAAAAACTATCATTCCTTTTCCAAAATCAATTGTCTTACAAATTTAGTTGTTGAAGATATCATAATCTTCTTCATTATAAACAGCAAGATCTCGCAATTCATGCTCATCAGAATTTAACAGTAAGCGAAACTGTGCTCTGATTCTGACGGATTGCTATTCATGCGCTATACTAAATGGTAGTGCTTGTCAATGATGGCACTAAGTGCCATCCAAGACAGCTTTAGTCCTCTCAGCACTAATTAAGATTAGTGATCATGAGTCAACTAGTCCATACTGTTTTGAAACATTGTTGAATTTATTTATTTGTTCATACGGTTGTCGAATGGTTAATGTTGTTTGCCTAGGGGTACTAATAAAATTTGAAAATTAATAATTTTACTCTCTTAATTAGGTATTTGAACAAAGCTGCAATGATACAGAAAGAAATTGACCAAAAGCCAGATGGGTCAAGTGCGAATCAATGGAGACTGTGCACTGTCCAACAGGTTGAAGAAGTGAAATGCCTGATAAAAATAGGTCCAATATGGGCTTCTGGTATTGTCAGTTTCACTTCAATGGTACAACAAGGAACATTTACTGTGTCTCAAGCCTTGAAAATGGACAGGCACCTCGGAGAGAAATTTCAAGTCCCAGCTAGTTCCATTATCGTCGTGTCGTTGATAACAATAGGAATATGGCTCCCATTCTATGACAGAATCCTAGTACCAGCCCTTCGAAAAGTCACAAAACATGAAGGTGGAATCACACTTCTCCAAAGAATTGGAATTGGGAATGTATTCTCTGTTCTATCCATGGTAGTAGCTGGATTGGTGGAGAGGGAGAGAAGGGCCGCAGCAATTTCACACCCAGAGGCTGCTCCCATGTCAGTCTTTTGGCTAGCTCCACAACTTGTGGTGATGGGGTTATGCGAGGCATTCGTTAGTATTGGACAAATTGAATTCTACAACAAGCAGTTTCCTGATCACATGAGAAGCCTCGGCAACTCTCTTTTCTTCTGCTCATTTGCTTGTGCAAGTTACCTCAGTACCATGGTAGGCAGCATTGTTCATAAAGTTACTGGAACGAGACACCATCCAGACTGGCTGACAAATGATCTAAACGCTGGAAAATTGGATTACTTCTACTTCCTATTGGCAGGAATGGGGGTTATCAATTTGTTTTATTTTATGCTTTGTGCTTATCGATATCGTTACAAGGTCAGTGCTTTACAGGTGGGAGACAAACTAATTAATCTCACTATACAGTGAATGATAGAAAACAATACAACAGCGGAAAAACGAAGATGGGTTCCAGTTCCAGCTGTTGTCTTGCCTGTTTATCTATCATAAACATGCTATATGAACACGATTTGAATAAGACCTGTCAGTAAGGCATGCATGGCTGGCTGTTCTCAACTAGCTACATCTATATCTATATCTATATCTATATATATATATATATATGTTGGCTATTATTGTGCCATGAAGTAGTACGGGCTGCATGCATTGGGAATCTGATATGAACTTTCATATTCGTTGCCACCGAGGATGCTGTAGATTTGCATTTTTCAACAAACAAATTCTGAAACATTTAAGTGGAAACTGAAAGTACAGTGGTCAGAATAGACTGCGCAATTAATATCTTATAATTTCGGATAATGATAGATGATAATCATGATCTGCGCGCAGTGTGCAAACAACTGTGTTGTCGTTATGAAATCTCAGTGCCTAATTTTGAGCCAGCAGCTAGATGATGATGTCTTTCCTGATTAATGCCGCATGCAGTAAGGCTTGATGGTAACCCCCCTCCGTGATGCTGCCGCATCAGATGGAGAGATAAGCCCACTACCCGAAAAGCATGACAATACGTCACCAGCGTGGTGGCGATGATTTAGTGGCGAGCTAGATGTTACAATTTAATTTAAAATTTATCCGTGATGATAATCTTGAGTGATAATTAATATAACCGTTTCAATCAGTGACCATGAACCGATAAACGTTATAATTTATTACTATAATTATTACAATTAGTTATTGTAATGATTTTATAATTAAATTGTATTAATGAGTTATCATTAATTCATCATATTTAATTATTTTAAATATAATAGGTAATTGATATTTCTGAAAAGTATATATATCAGGTACAATTAAAAAAAAAAAAGATTATGTAGAACAAAAATAAAAGCATTTGTCTATTTTAAATAATTCTTCCACAAACCTTTTATTCCCTCAAGTTTTACTATATTTATCTTTTATTATAATAATTCAAAAAAGCATTAAGGGTGAGTAAAGGTTTGAGAAATTTTTGTTGCATTAAAAAATTTCATTAGATAAGGAGCATATTATATTTGAAGTGTCCTCGAGCAGAAAAACATTTTTTCTATAAGGATAGCTCTATTGCGTACCATAATCTCAAACTTCATTTAAACCCTTATTTTTCTTATATTTATCTTTAGTTAAAATAAATAAAAAATAATATTAAGTTAAATCAAGTAATAAATGTTTTATTTACTTACCTTATTTATTTTTTCTAGCATTCAATTAGTTTTAATTTATAACAATCTTAGAGTGAAAATGCTCCCTCTCCTATTTAATTCGCTTAGTTATTTATTTTATTGATTTGTTTGTTTGATTTCTACTATGGATATCATAAATCCCTTATCTAGCAAACCTGAAAAATTGTTTGGTCAAAACTTTGTTTGTGGCAACAACAAATGAATTTTTGGCTTATTCAATTGGGTCCTTTTCATGTGATTATGAATGGTTATCAAAATAAAAATGCTGAAATATCAACTTACGCAACTATTTCTTCTAGTGGTGCAACTTCCTCTAGTAGCATAGTTGACTCTACTGATAAAGATATTTTGTCTCTTGGAAAATTTTTGAATACTTTGTCCAATAATATTTATCATATATTTTGTTATACAAAAATTGCTTTTGAAATATGGGAAGCACTTGAATATAAATATGGTATATAAAAAAAAAAAGTCTTAAAAGATATTCTATTAAAAAATGACATGATTTTCAAATGGTTGATGGAAAAAAATGTTCCTGATTCTAGAAAAAATCCAGTTGGTGCATCCTTGTTAGATCAAAATGGTTTTACCCTTGTTCTAGGATCTAATAAAATAGTTATCGAGGTTGAACTAGTTTCATGGCATCGATTTGTACTTTGTGTTCGTGAATTGTTATTTGTTAGGTGGGGGTTCGGATTCAATATTGTTGGTACATGTGTTACAATCTAATCAAACCTAATTTATTTGGTTTTTTATAAATTAATGTTTTTATGTATGGGTTGCTTTACCGCTGTGTTACGAGATCTGCATCATCTCATTTTATCCTTGTGTATTTAAGAGTGATATGTAGGGAATAAGGAAAGCTTGAAAATGGTAAACGCTCGGGGGCTATGTAATGTCCATTCCCTGTTTCTTTCCTCTTATAAAAGTCAGGCCCGCATGAAGTCCTGTGGTCATGCTAGGCAACCCAAATGCCTACAACTACAAGCCTATGCCTTTTTCGTTTACATGCTCGTTCCATTCTTTAGAGGGAAAAAAACGAATTCTATTTATTCCTCCCCATTATTTTCATTTTATTATTGCTATTTCGTTGCTCTGAATATTTTAGCAATTCACATTAATATGAAGTTATTAACAAAAATATATTTTTATTTTTATTTGCAATACATATTTTAGCTCTTGATTTTCATTTTAATTTTATATAAAATACATAGGTGGAACTCCCCTCACTGAATACAGCTTTTTGATACCAAGATCGATCATGGTATCACCGATTTCCTCTTTATGCTGAATTCAAGTGATTTTCTCTCTACTGTTTTAAAACAGAAATAAAATTCTATACTAAAATAAAATTGAAAATTATTAAGAAACTAAATATATACAAGTTCTAAAGTTAAAGGACTAAAGTAACATTTTGTGTCAACTCTATAAAGCTTTTATTTATTTTTTATTTTGGTCTTCTATCTTTCAAATTTATACTTGATCAACAATTTGCATTTATCCTAAAAAATATGCAAATACGGTTAAAAAAAAAAGAATCAAATTAAAAAAAAAAAGTGTACAATATATATACACAGTAAAATAGTACTCTGAGCACACAACTTCTAGTTTTTTAGTTAATACTACATGCTATGAGTCCCTAGACATAAAACTTAATACCACTATTTTAGCAAATAAGACCCGCGGCTTGAGTTAAAAAGAGGAGTAAATACATTGTTTTGAAACAGAAAACTCAAAGCAAACTTGCACCTTTCAACATGAATGCCTGCAGAAACAAGGTGAAAACTTTGCTACACCAATCAAGCATTTCCTCACCAAAATTGGCAATGAAACGGTTGGGCAACATAAAATTGCCTTGTAACCCTGAAAGCTATATATTTAAAATTCTGCTTTATTGTGCTCGGTTAAATTGCTAGATCCGACTCATCCTAGGATACTGATTGAATCCCCCACTTGTGCACACGAGACTATTTATAAATTAATTGCTTCATTCTTCAACACCGCACTCAGAAATCTATTTCTTCAGGAAATTTAGCCATCCCCGAGAAAACATACCGCATCTCCTCTTTCCATGTCTGCAAATCTCTCAATCATTAGCCATGATATGATTGCCTAGCAAGTTACCAGATACTATAAAAACATACCTCGTGTCGAAAGGCAATCCTTATATCAGGTACGTTTGACTTGTGAATGTTGTTTCCTTCTGGCCCCCTCAAAAAATATTTGCTACCCAGCCAATGAAACTGCAGTAAAAACCCAAGAAAGGATCCTCTGAACCTTACTATACAAGCTATGTGGTGTTTTAAAAACAAAATATCACTCATAAGACTATTACACTGGTAATGAAAATAAATGTCCTTTCAAATACTTACAATATAACCTCATTTAAATAATATTTTTACTTAGTCCCGAATTAAATTTGAAGTTTAAATAATATCTCAATTAATTAATAAATTTTCATGGTTCCAAGGGTGTATGATTTATCGAGATTTAACTGCATTTGCATTTAAATCTAAAGCGTTGAGTTTCTCATAACAGTAGATACTTGAGTGGACATTTATTTTTTCTTCTCACAAACATGCTTATTACCAACATTTGTCTCTCCTATTGCTCAGTTTTCTCACCTTTTCCACATGGGAAAATCCAGATTGATAAACAGAATTTCTTGCTATCTCACATAGGTCGCATGCACTGAGCTTCCATACCTGAAAAAAGAACAGAGCTCTACAACACACACCACTACAACTGAAATTAGAAATAATAAATAAGAACTAGCAAACCTTCGCTGCAACACTGTACTCTTCCACCAGCGGTTCTTTTGTTAAATGAATTTGCAAGGGGTCATCAGTTGAGAGAGAAACATTCAAGCCACGCTGGAAGAATATAGGAAATGGATTGTGATGATAGTTCAGGAAAAGGGAATTATTGCTCAAGGGTGACATAGCCAATCCAATCTGGAAATAGAAGTGACAGTTGTTAATCATCGGAGCATTTTCCAACTTAGGGATATACAACTGCATAAGAAGCAAGATGACTACTACTTTCACCAAGGCGAAGGACTAGTGCAAAGTCTTTTGAAGAACATAAACATGTCTCTAGGATATTAGATGATGGAAGATAACTGGTTTCCCCCCCTAGCAACAGGAGTATTTATTAAGCTATGCAATAACACAATGATGCTCAGTGGAAGAACATTCCTTCCTAAAAATGCAATGTTTTGTTGCAAATCACAAGCATATTCCATTATTTCAACTGCATGTTTCCCAGAGTCAGGTGGAGCTAACCTGAGCAAGGTAATACAAATATTGCAAAACAGGGGATTTCCGCAAATTGATCCCATGAGATATATTATTGCATAGAAGGAATGCGGCAGCCAAATGGTCAACATCACCAGCCTGCATATTGCACTGATTGTCAGCAGCTCAGCAATCCAAGGAAAACTAAAAGAAATATCAAGAAGAGCAATAACCTCTCCACAGTGTGGACGGAATTTGATTGTAGGCAATCCTTTTGATTCACGAAGCTAAACAAGTTGGAGAAGCACAAATCAATTGGAACGTGATCAGAACAAAGCGCTTTTACTCTTATTTTCTTTTTTCCAAGAAAGAGCAACAGGCGTAATAGACAAACAAATAAAGCAAACATTGCCATCCAGAATAAATAGCCAAATGAGTTCTTGACTAATGCATTTGTCCTAAGGCAAATCAACCAGTTCTGTAATTTCTCAAAAATATTCCTCCTGCAAAAATGAAATTCAAGGCAACAATTTTATCTAGCATTCTGGTAAGAATTGGGGATGTTGCTCAGTGAGATCTTGGGCTAGAAACACAAGCAGTATGTTCAAACTTGTAAGCAGCCATTTCATTAAAAATGCTGAGACGACTGTCTCAAAAGTCTCCATCCCACTTCAGTAGGACCATAATTTGACAATGGCCTTTTCTGGTTATTTTGATAAATGAACGTGATGAATTAAAAAGTCCAGTAGTGTAATTTGCTTTATATATCACCACATATCCTGGAGATCATCATGCAAAAGTGATAGACTACATGCATCAGCCAACTATACAGCAAGGCAACTTAAGTCAAATTCTTTAATGAGGTAAAAATTCTGGGTGAAACATTCAATTAATTGCTAGTGGTATCCCTTTCTCAAAGATGTTTCATTGTGTTTCTGAAGAGACAGGTTGCCAGTAAGAGAAAGGAGATATTGAGAAAGGGTGCAACAGAATACAGGAGACAAACAAACAAATAAAGGAAAGAAAATAAGCTAAAAGAGATTGTGGTTGAAATTTCAACCAGCCCCCCTTAATTGGGTGAAAAATTCCTCCCTTTCCCTAACTGAACAAGCCGAAAAGGGGGGCAATTGTAGCAAAAACAATTCCTCTATTTTACCACCAGACCAAACTCACCCTTAAGAGTAGAAACTATTGTACTACTATGGAGCTTGCAATGTTATTGAACCCATATCAACATTAATACACCCAATAACTTGACAGAAACAAGCTACATAAAGCATTGTTAAAAAAACAAAAACTTAGCAAGCAATGCACACCTTGTTAAGAGTATACAAGTTTGCATAACAGTAATATGCGTAATAGGAATATGCTGGATTAAAATCGTTGGTCCATTCAGCTGGCTTAGGCATGTGTTTAGTTGGACGCCTTTCTGGTTTGCTTTCATCATCAACAATATCTAATCCCACAACCTGCATGAAGATAATAAGAGCATTAATTTGATTCTCAGAGGATGGTCTCTAACATTTCAGCATATCGAGGCAGTCCTTTTTCCAATAAATGGGTTGTAAATTACATAAGCAATAGCACAGCAGAGATAAAGAAAAAAGAAAATGTTTGTTGGACCAAAGAGGAAAACATGAACTTCCTAGCTATATCCACTAAAAACTACATGCCAATCAAATTAAAAGGAATACACAATATATTCAAATAAGAAAAACCATGAGATAAATTTACCTGCATTAAAAATACATGTAGTTGAGGATGAGAGCTCGGATTGATTGTAACTTCAAATAGTGGAATGAAAACATTATCAAGAATATTCTGGAATGAAGTCACTGTTCCCATTTGCTTGTATACATTGTAAAGCCGTGGAAGCTGCTCAGTTTTTTTTTTAAAAAAAAAGAGAGAGAGAGAGAGAAATGTGGTGAAGATGACAGGAAAACCCAATAAAGATTTCACTCCAAGCAAACTCATGAATTGCTACCAGTGAAAAATTGATTCTACAACACTTAAATTAGCCTAGAACAGTGATGCTCTGTGTGATACAGGTGCAAACAATGCCACATGATAGTTCAAGACTTTGATTTGCTAAAAAAAGGCTCGCACTCTTTTGTTCCATAAACAATTTTTTCTTCCTAATATAGACTATCTTGTGTTTAAACAAGTTTCTCATAGTCCAAAGTTCTGAGCAAATACATTCTAATGGTATGAACCATCGTGCTCAGGAGTTGCCACTCTAATTAGGTGGATGGATGAATGACTAAACACATAGCAATGCAGCTTGCATAAGAAAAGGCACAGCATTAAAAATTACCTGGATCAACCAAACAGCATTTTCACTATAAATTGCATTATTAATGAACCAACTTGCCAGCTGGTCCCATTCACTTTGTTTTCTCCCATATATGGACACTCTATACTCCGCCATCTGAGTTTAATGGATAACAAATTTTGGTGTCAAAAATAAAAATAAAAATGTTTTTGTCAGCACTTAAGTCAATAACTTAGCTCTCAGCTACTTGTAGCAACTCATAATCATTGGATACAAAATAATCAAATGATAATGGAAAACAGGTAAGGTTGACACTTGTGACTAATGGCTTGTGGCAAAAGATGCAATTATCATTAATGGGCATGTGCACAGTTGCAAGGGGGCAGCCTAAGCCAGCCCTGGCAACATGAGGGGGAAAAGAGTTGATCCAGAGCATGAAAAGAGAAAAACAAAAGGCAGATCGTGGAAGCAACCAGCAGCCAAACTGACAATTACAGGCTAGCAACCTCCGCGATGATACTTTCTGCCGTCCTACCTAGCATCATGAATTATTAGTGACTGAAGGAGAAAACCCACATTAGTTTTACGTTGTGCCCAAACCAGTTATGTCCATTGATGAGGACCAACAAAAAGGATAGTTTAAATATGCCTATACAGTTCTTAAGCATATTGCAAATAATTCCAAACCTGCCCTGAAATAGTATGATGCAATTTTTTGTCCAGTTTTTATATAAATATTTTGAGCATCTTCATTCACCACTGATATACATCCAAGAACTTCACAAGGCAAACTAAGAACTGGGACATATAATTTCCCCAGATCGCTAAAAAACCCAAATATCAATAGCTACAAAGCCTTATGCCACACAGCATCCAATAGCAACAAAAGGTTCGTTGATGCAGAGCCAAAAACCCATGCAAATACATGCTCAAACTTGAGCAGCTAGAAACTTATTTGATTGCACATGAATCAATATTATGGCCTCTGAAATCAATTTCTAGAACTTACAAGGAGCTTACGGACATACATGCAGAAAATGAGAAGGGGAGAACAGAGATATATATTTTTTCAGTTGTATATACATGCTGCCAAAAATATAAGAAGAAAACTCCCGTTCCTACTTTGTGTAAGCACAAAACGTTTGCATACATACTTTGAATGACTTAAGAATGAGAAAACAATTGTTAAGGTAGGATAGAAGGATATCAATGCACGAAAAGTCCACAAATAGACACGATATGAAACACAAGCGCTCCTTAGAGTGTAAGGCATTATCTTTCAGAAAAAAGAAAAGGAAAACTAAAAGAATTGACAAGCAAGAAATTACGAAGCAAAACCTGGTATTTGCTTCCCTCAAGATCTGATAAAACTCTTTTTGTTACTTCAGCCAAGAAACGTCCTATCATAATTCAGTTAAAATCAGCACTTCTATCTGTCAAAAATAATCTAATTGAACACTGATATTCACTTTATTAGATATCTTCAAGTGCAAAAAAAAAAAAAACAGTTCCTAAAATTCCAAATATTTAACAGAGTTAAGCAAGTCCCAGTAGTTCAAATATAAGTCAAGTACATGCAATGAAGACAAACATCAGAACAAAGACATTGTTTGTAAAAATGGTCTGGTCAAAGATAACACACATGTAACAATCTATTAGAATGACTGAGTAAATGACTAATAACCTTGAATGAGATTATCCTGCTTTAAGAAGATCTCTCTGAGCCTGCTTTGTCCACAAGGATTATATTTGAGGTTGAATTTATCAAAACGGTGAAAGGTGCTCTTATCAGCATGGACATCCAACAAATCAACATTCAAATCATACCTGACATGCAAGTTTAAAATGCTATGATATCAAAATCATTCCTCACAATGAGGATATTGATAAAACATAACATAAATACCCAGTCAAATAGGATATCAATAGAACATCATACATACACAGTCAAATCTAAACTCTCAAAAACTTCATTTAGTGTCATGTATTTTCCATCTCTGAATATAACAACCTGCAAAACCAATGTACTTAGCAAGTAATAAAAGGCATCTAAAGATAACATTGAAAGAAAGAAAATAAACAAAAAATTATCTAACTAAATGATAACGCTCTTGAGATATTGTTACATAAGTTCTATTTACTTTGGATTGATCAACAACGAGGTTTCCTATTCTAGGAATATGTTTCAATGATAGGTTTCTTACTGAAGGGTTTGAATTCAGCTATAGGAAAATTCTGTAAGCAGAGAAGAAATGTAATTTCTGCATATTCTTGCTAAAAAGAACTGGTTCAAATTTGATTGAGGGTCTAGTCTTATTTCGGATTTAGAGTATCAATTACAAGTTTTCTGGTACATTTTCTTTCCTTTCCCTGCATAAAAAAGAAGCACCTGTTCCATGTTAATAGAAAGGACTTTCAAAAATATAATTATGCGCATTTTTGTTTAGTTCGAGTGTTGCAGTCCAGTGATCTGCTTCTTCCCTTTCTTCTTAAAGCAACAATCTCAAATCCTGCTAAAATATATCCTTAATCAATCCCAACTCCACACACATCAAACCTCAATCCTAATTCCAAATTAAAAACCCTACTCCAAACCTAGCTCGGCAGGAATATTTTGGGGTACACAAAACCTAAATTGTCCCGCATCAATTTCCTATCAAAGATAAATTGATCCCTCCTCCTTTATTCTTTCTCCAGCATCCAGGTTTTAAATTAATTACATAAAGTTTGAGCACAATAAATGCTGCCAGTGGCAACATAAGGGATGTATAATCCTGTTAAGGTGTCTTATACAGAGTCATTCATTCAATCAACCCAAATTTTATTAGATCAATTGCATCAAGTACTAAATCATATCACAATGTAAGTGCTTTATCACGTATTGGTGTTTGTTGGATAATTTAATCATGATTAAATAATCTGCCTTATTTGCTATATCAGCAAAGTGTTATTTCAGCAATGCTTCCTCTTAAGAGGCAAGATATCTACTGGCAATTGGATGTCCAGTTCTATAGCCATGTAGACGATGAAAATTTAGTTAAGGAAATAGAAAACTCCTTAGAGAATATTGCAATTTAATTTTTAAAGCAATTGTGATTACAAAACTCAAGAAAAGTATTCCGCTGATAAGGAAGCAAACCAAGCAGTTTGACATGGAGAGACAAAAAAATTAAAGCTATATCAAATCTAAGACAAACGCAGCTGGAATAGCACATACAGCCACCAGAAGGCAAAGATGGTAAAAGCACTATTGAACAGAACAATCAAGGATAGTCAATAAAATGGAGTTAGCAAAACAGAATCGCAATAATGCCAACGCAATTGCTGGTGACAAAGGGAATATGATGCAACATTCTCCTCCCACGACTTTATAAAACTTCAGAATTATCAACAATTCATTCCAAGGTCTTCTCAATCTTTTGCAAGGACAAAATCAACTGAATCAGCATATGTCAAAATGTTAAAGAGCTTTATATGACCACACTGAAAAACTCAATTTCAAGTTTTCTGAAGGAAAAAAGGAAAAGGAAGAATTGATGGCACACTTAAGAAAAACTCATGCACCTTGCAAAAATCAAAACCAAGTTATCTTAGAGTTAGAACTTAGGGTCTGTTTGACATGACTTGTGAAAAATAGCTTTTGACTTTTGGGTCATAATTCAGAAGTTATTTTTGAATGTGATAAAAAATGAGTCAAATTAGAAGTATGTTTTGCTAAGAAACAAAACTACTCTAAGCAACATTTTGGAGTAGTACAAGTTATAATCAATAATTTCAAAGTTAAAATCTTTTAACTTTTGGTTAAAGCAAAATTATGATTCAATTTTGTAAACTTTTTTATTTAAGTCAAAAGTTATTTTTAAATGTATTTATGACTTCTTTTAGTCAAACGATAAAACACGGTGATACAAATTATAATGATCAAGACAAGAGCATCAGGAGCAGAGCCAAGCAGAAGGGACTGACTGAATCTAACAACATGAAAAGCGGTGATAAAGATAAGGATTTTGTTGATGCAAGTTCTAGTAGATTGAAGTAATTTGTGCAAGCTAAAGTTCCAGTCATTAAGGTTGGCAGGAAAGAGCGCTTGATATCCAATAAGTGATGTCAATCTTAATATCATCTAGCTGGCAGTAGAATTAACCATTGATATCTTTATCTTTTAGTTATTAGCAATTAGGAGTTTAATTATTTAGTAATACATTTGTAATTCCAGTGGGGTATGCTGTAAAAAAATTATTTGGTGTGATTCCTTTGAGTGGTGTGAGGTTACTTGTTACTTATCCTTGTAATTTTTTATTTGCAATAAAATTCTAAGACTTCTTTCTTTCTTATCCTTTTCTGTACAGTTTGAGATAGCTTTGTTTACAAGTGATTATTCCACTTCACAGTGTTGCTGGCATTATTTTGGTATCAGAGCTAGGTTTTTAATTCATTGCTCTCCTTGTGCCTGGTGCTTGCAATGGATACTCCTACAACTCAGGCATTGCAGGATCCAGGTACATCCCAGCCCAACCTAAATCCCATACAACAGGCACCACCACAAAATGACTTGCCTCCATGTTTTACCAGTTTCAACAACAAATGGAACTTGTTGCTCATACTTTTTGGAACCATCATTGGTTGTTTGGATAATATAGAGGAAAGGAGCACGCTGGAGATGTGAGGAGGGTCCGACATGGACAAATCAAATGGACGATGTGAAGGTAGGTGAAGATGAAGTGGTAGAACATCTGGGCAGGGAAAGACAGAAAATGACAGTTTTGGATGAACTTACTTTATTGGGAAGTTTGATCCTGATGGTTTTCATGTCTAGATGGTATCTCTAAAGTATTTCCAAGCCTGATAAAACATCACTAGGACAGAAATCTAAAAGCTGAGCTGTCCTGCACACTCTTTCTTTTTTGCCTGCTACAATGATCTCGAATTACCATTCACCTTTACAGTAACAGTCTCAAAACCTCCTATAACACATCATCAATCAATCTCAATTCCACATACTTCAAGCCCTTACCTTGATCTCCAACTAGAGTCTCTAATTCTCCAAACCTAGCTCATCATGAATGCTTTGTGGGACATAAATCCTAAGTTGTCTTACATTGCCGAAGCAAACAGCTTACATGATCAAACTGATGGGAAATTAGGATATACCTCATCTGGTTCTTCTCTAAGTTTGGATTTGATGAAACGCAAGAGATGCTTCTGGTTCATGCAAGCAGAGTGATGCACATGTGTATCGACTTTTCTGATATTGTAGAAATCACGGTGGGGTGCACCCTTCTGATCCATGGATTCCCTGTCTGCATTTATTAACAGATGAAGGCGGAATTTCTGTATAGTGTGCAGATATAAGTTACAAGCACAAGCTGAAGTTAATAGCATGAGTCCATAAGGAGGTTTGAAGAAAATACCTCCTCAAGAAATCGTAGCCTGAGATAGCATGCAGAGCGAACATTTCCGATAGACATGATTCTTAAGACATGATGCATATCAGTGAAAAAGTCGGTTGCACTAGCAACAGGGAAAAGTTCTACAGTATCTGGATTAAAATTTAAAAATCCTTGATTAGACACATGCTAAAAAGTTAATAAAGTTGTACCTTTTGAAATAAATAAATAAATAATACCATCTCAGAAACACGTGATCTTTAAACATATGCAGAATAGCCATGACCCAAATGTTTTCTTCATGAGTATATCTACCTTCAAGTCAATTTTTCAGTTTGGGTTCCCGTAGCTATTACTTCCAAGTTGGATTCCATAGCCACATCATACAATGTAGGCTCAAAAGAGCTCTGAGTAAATTACTTTCAAGTTTTTCGAGGTATTAGTAAAATTTGAACCCTACAACCATCAAGTATATTTTGAACTGAAAATAAATTGAGTATGGAAGGACTAATGTTTTACCACAGCATATGAATTCAGGGACTACCATATAACCAGAAAAAACCTCCAAGACCCAAAAACAATTTAAACAATTACTCTCTTATGAATAATCCTACATAAAATGCTACACAGCCAGTGCTAACATATGGATGTGGTGACCCAACTTAACAATCATTTCAGCAAGAATTACCCATCTGAAGCACCAGCATGAAACATGACAACTCAGCATGAAAATCTAATACAATTTTGTGATTCACAAATGTATTGCAAGTCTAACTATAGCAAACCTGAGAAACATGAGTCAAATTCAGATAAATGTTCCTTTTGTGAAACAAGTTCATTTGTTGGTTCTATAGGAGCTTTGTCAAAGACAGTTTACAAGAATAACCTTATAAACTGGAAAATATATTGGGATTTGAATCCAAAGATCACAATTCAAAGTCCCATCAGATACCGAATCGGATTAAATAATTCTGTCCTCAGATAATGCTATCAGGAGACTGTTGACAAGCATAGTTTGAAAAGGTGGTTCAAAGCCATTTCCAATTTCTTAAACTTCAGTGTATATACAATGATTGATCAAAATGAATAACACTCTCTTACTACTTACCATGTTCACTGGCATAAACATGAACAACTCCATCTTCCATCCTAAAGCAATGCTACACAAGAGTTTAAGATAACAAATGATCAAAATAAAAGTTAAAAGAGCTTTGTGGATAGAGGAACAGCTTCAATAGAGCAGAAGGGGGGAAATTTTGAAAGAGAAAAAAGATGTAACAAATGATATTTGTGGAAAATTTCAAATGAATAGCTAAAAGTAACTTACTGAAGTTGCTGGAAAAGGTTCAAAGTGATCAGTGTTCAACCCTGATGCAGAATATTCTTCCACAGAATGCTTCGTCCATGGAGTAACCTTTTCCGCAAAAAGATAACTATTTCTCAAATCCAAACACTCCCGAATCATCTTACGCACTTCTTCCTCTTCTATATTTATTGATTCTGAGTAGAAATATTTAGAGAGAAAGAGAACATATGTCAATATCAGAGGTTAATTTGTACAAAGATCCCCTGAAATATTGGCTGTTTGGATCACCACCCCCTAAACATTTTATTATTGTTGTTGTTATTTCAATTGATGGATTGTTTGTGTTTGGATTAGCACCTCGTTTGTTAAGTTCCATTCATAAACCCCATCAAAAAGCACATGAAAATCAGGTGTATCACTCAAAACCATTAAAAAAAATCCCTCACCTTTTGTTTCATGCCTATTGAAAAAAGTCAAAATAATTGTTCAAACAAAAAGGAAAATATTTAAAACACCTTAAGTCATTGAGAAAGAAGAAGTAATTCGAATGAAAACAACAAAGATGAGCACATAAGCTTGGTATCTTATTTGTGGGCTCAAAAAAGCTTTCTTGAAATCTCACATTGATCTTCAATCACCTTGATCAAGAAAGATTGGTTAGAATTTGTTTATTATTGCATCAGAAGAGAAGTATCTTATGAGAAAAGAACCAACTCAACAAGTTGCCAACCAAGTAGCGATCTGCAGTCTCCGTCAACTTGAGATCAACAGCTTGTCCACATAAATCATTGATGCAAACCCATATGATAGATTTTTTTGGACTATTTATTTTAGAAGGAAATCTTGGGTTTGTTTAATAATTTTAGTTTTCCTGTGCTTTCCTCCTTGCATTAGGATTTTCCATTTTACTTGTTTGGATACCTATACCTTAACATCCTATTTAGACATCAAGTTTAACAGTTACACATTAAGTAAAATAAACTTGAGCTTTCACAATCATTTATGTCATTATTCTCATATTCATACTCTAAAGCTAAGGTGAGATGTGACAAATGGTACCATATAACCCCTATTATGACAGCAATGGCATTGTATGGAAAAGCTTGTACCACAGGAACTGCCACTAAAACAAGAATTGGAAAAGGTGTTGCTTTGAGTTTTGGGAAAGACATCTTTTTGCCTAACATTATTATCCCTCTAAAGCCAGATTGAGAAACACGCTTAGATTAATGACTATAAATTGTTGCAATCCTTGTGAAGAGAAAATGAAACCTTTAATTGCAATAATGTAATAATAATTTAGAAAACCACACCATCAAGGATTGTGATCGTGGCAGTAGTAGATATAGTTATGTAGCAATAAGTGGTGGTGGTAATGATTTCACATTGACAATTGTGATTGTAGTTATGATAATAACAATAGTGAGAATAATTTTTGTATCTACGGCAGCATTGGTGGCGGTGGTTATAGATATTGTGTTATTTATAATAAGAATATATTTTGAAAAAGAAAGCCAATAAACTATTCAAAGCATGATATAGAGAAAACACTCAATGAAAGCAAAAACAAAGATCTCAAGAAAGGACTGGAAAAAGAGTACCAGATACAGAAGTTCGTTGAGGTAAAATCATGGTATCAATAATGGGATTGCCTCCCACTCGGTGACCTGAAGTTGCATGTACCTTTCTGTCACCATGTTGCTCAGCACCAGCTCCAAGATTTTGGCCGGGAACACTATTTGTACTGTCAACAAAACTAAATTGTAGAGCAGTAGAATTTTGAATTTTTGAATCAATATCCTGCAAACCCATTAACAATAAATATTCACTTATTTGAATGTGCTTTTTAAATGGCACTCCAAAAGTTCAAAAACAAATCGCAAGACTTTAAGAAATCAATACATGGCAAGGAAAAAGACATGTAGCAATTTACTAATATGAATACATATCATCCAAAATGATGTTTTTGTTGACCTATCTTAACCAACATTATCACAAAGCATGAACTCTATTGAAACATTTGAGTTGACCAAAATATTCTTATTATACATTTAATTGAATTTGGCCTTTGAATCAATTAATTCAAAAAAATAAAACTCCTTTCCCTCTCACTACATGACCTTTAAGTTTTTACTTTTTACATTTTTGAATTTTAGGTTCCTTTCATTTTTCTTTCAACTACCTTTAAGTCATAATCTAGCACAAAAATCTCATGGATGTAAAAGACATGATTTCCTTACTTATCATCTTAATTATTTTCCAATATATATTTATCCTTTTAACAAGATTTTTCCTATATTTGACTAGCTAATGTTTTAATTACAATTTCTCAATTTATTGTCAGTGTAAGAAAACTCAAATGTTGTTGACATAATGGTTTTGGGGGAGCACTCAGACACGATTGTATGCCTTTTCTTCTTTATGTGTTGAAAACAAGGTTTTATAAAAAAACAAATCCCTAAATTCACATGCTTTAGGTCATATATAATATTATTAGAAGCAAAGTACTTTTAAGAAAACAAGCATCTAGTATTTTTATTTTTTTTATTTTCATATGGGCTTTCAAGTTGTCCAAACATCACCTTCAAGTTGCTAGACAAAGCCCTTCCACCAAATACAATTGTTTTCCACTTGGAAGACTTCAAGAGAAGTCACCAATAAATCAAAGACCAAGAAACATAAACAATTTATTGACACTCAATCATTTCTTTGCTTTTTCAAATAGAGTTCACTTGTGTCCTATACCTAAGTTGTCCCAGAATAAACATGTTTGCAATCATTTTGTATTTGCACATCCAACTTTATGTGTAGATATGAGTATTTGGGTTTTTGAATAATAATATGGATATTTAGATTCATGTGAGATATGGGTTTGGCTTTAGATGGGTAGCAATTGAAAGAAAGGATCTTGAATTTGATTGTGGTAAATTGGGAGATATAAAGGAAAAAGTAATTTGAATTTATCAACATCATTTAGCTAATTGAGTGAAAATCATGATTTTCACACCATTTAACAGGTTAAATAGACAATTTGATAGAATGGATGTAAATCCAAACACCCTATAATTCACGTGTTGGAGAAAAAAACATTAATTGAAGGGATGTCAATCTAAGCATGCAAAACTTAAAGGGTTATCTGTACAATGTAGCCCTAAAACATGATAGTAACTAAAAGAGATTCATTGCCTTTTGTACCTTTAGCAATTAATTTTAGAAAGTGCCTTCAAAATCCTAATTAACTTTTTTTTCCCTTAAAGGATGACCATTCATATATTATAGGAATATTAATTCAGGTCTTATGGGAATATTAATTACTTTAGCTAAACGAAATCTAACCATTATCAAGACCATAATAGAAGGTTGCTTCTCATTACCCCCAAAGCTCACCATTGCCATTACCTGGCAAACTATACCTTCGTTTGTTTTTAGTAAAAGCACTTGAGCACTTGAGCTTTGTCTAGGTCTAACTATCCAAGATAATAATGCCTTTTTCAAAAATTGAAGAGAAGAATCCTATGTAGGATAGGAAGATTGACAAGAGAGGTGAGTGCTAGTTTTATGAATGTGTACCACCATTCAAGAGCTAAATGGTTAATAGATAATTATGAACTAGTTGTTCAATTGTAAAACCCAACTTACAACCAATATCAACATCTTACAAATGGGATTATTTGTGAAGAGGATCAATCTCTTTTCAACAAGGAGGTCGGATATAATGAATAGAGTTACAGCCACGCATCATGAGAGAGCTCGTGTTCACACCTTGTACCTAATCTTGACTAACATAGTAAAGGGAGTTGGACAAAAAGTGGTTAAATGTTGTAGATAAATAGAACCTCTAAAGTCCAAGCACTTGATCAATCTATCCCAATACAGTGCATGAGCAGTTCCTTAAGTAGTGGTCTTGTGATGATAAAGACACTATCTAAATGACTAGTAAGAATTCTTAGGATAAAACTCTATATTATTTACACTTAAACTCTCATACTCAATATTTTAGGATTCTTACCTTCTTCAATGCTAGTTTATAGATGTATAAGATAGAGTCCAATAACATATTAATAAGGTTATTTAGTATTTGTGCTAAAACAATTGCGGTGAGATATACTTAGCTATCCATATTTGATTCAACCAAAGTACCTTTATTATTTTAGTTTCATGATAGAATTATCTTAAACTTTTATAAGATCTAAATGCCTTTAATTCCATTTTATTATAATGTAATAATTCATTAATTTTTATTCCATTTGATTATTTATTAACATAATAAATATAGATTAAAAAAAATCTAGCTAGGATACCAAGAAAAAGAACCAAATATAAGAAAAAGGGAGGTAAATACATGGGGGGGGGGGGGGGGGACTTACTTTTCATGATATGATTTTATGATAGCCTGACCATCTCAAATGAGTACCAACACATAATTATAAAAGGAAAAAAATGAGGATTTTTTTTTTCATATATACATATGAATCCTCAAATCAATTAGCATTGTTTCTATTTGCCTACCTCTAGATGTTTATTCAATTAATTTCTTTTGAATTATTAAAATAAACAACCTATTTGAATGTAAATAAATAATCAGTGGAAGCTAATTATTTGAAAAAACAAATATGATGAAAAATAATGCTAAGTTTGTCACTTAACAAATTTAATGTTTTCGCTTCAACTCTTATAAAACTCTTGCATTGCTCATTAAAATTATCTCAATAAATTTAATTTAAATATTTTCTTTTTAAGTAAACTAATTTTTCAACAACTTGAATAATGCATGTGCATGCCAAAATTACCAGTCCACGAGAAAAGGGATGCTGATGGTTTATTTTCTTTCTAGAACAGTCACATAGGAAACACGATTCCCATCGAACCAATAGCATGAGCAACAAACAATTGCATTATACTCTTTGCAAATTGGATGCTATAATTCAAGAAATAAATATTAATAATTTGA
This sequence comes from Salix dunnii, assembly GCA_015731905.1. Lineage (NCBI taxonomy): Eukaryota > Viridiplantae > Streptophyta > Magnoliopsida > Malpighiales > Salicaceae > Salix > Salix dunnii. The sequence continues at coordinate 2,587,833 of CM027668.1, read as the reverse complement.
AATATTGTAAGGCTTGAACCAAATAGGCACATACATTTATATAATCAGCTGAAGAATCCACATTCTGAGAATAAATAGTGGCATCTTCGTCAGCAAGTGCCGTTCCTTCATCTTCAGAATCCCAAGAATAATCAAAAGCATTACCACTTGGTGACATTGGAGTCATTAGCCTGCCCATAGATGTCAGTCTTGTAAGAGAGCTAGAGTAGTTCAGAGTCTTATCATCACCTGCACAAAGCACGGAGGGGGGGAAAATAGAAGGCCTGCCCAGCAACTGAAGAGATTCCAAAAGAGCCTTTTTCTCCCTAAATTATTACAATAAACTATACCAATCACACCAACGATAGAAATAAATTAACTAAAGCATATGAAGTAACAGTAAAGGTTTTCACTGCGGGCAATAATCTCCTCAATCTACATATAAATAACTAACGAGTCTCACGAAAGAAACATAAGTAATACCTTGTCTTGGAACCGTATGCAGAGGCGGAAGCCCTGAGGGAATGACATTGAGGTTATTGTCTTCTCGGTGAAAACCAGGGCCAAACCTCATCGATTCCTCATCGAACCAATCATTGCTCAACACGGCATTGGGCATGGAAGACGACATCCTCCTATGACTTGGAATTGCAGTGTCGTCACCCCAGGAACGCGACACGCATGTTTTCCGGTCAATAAGAATCAGTTCACCGTCCGATCCGTGCTCTTCATCTTCATCATGATTGTTATCATCTACTATAACGGTTTCCTTTTCCTTTTCTTTGAGATGAGAATTGCGGCGGATGGTGATGAGGCGATCAAGGACTTGATCAACGGAGCGCTTGTGAATGAAAAATGCAGAGATTGCCATAAGTGAGGCACCAACTAGAGCCGCCATGGCTAGTTGCAGGGAAGATGATGACGGTGATGGTGATGAATCCATTATACTGTATCGGAGTGAGGAAGCAAGGGAGAACCCTAATAAGAAATGAGAGTTGGCGGTGAGGTTTTATTTTCGGTTTTATTTTACATTTATCCCGCCGCATGTTATAATTTTAAAAAGAATATATCGGGCATGCAAAGTGGCGTATCTATTTACATGAAAAAAATAAAATATAAAATGAAAAGTATATGTAATATTTTAATTAAATAAACTAACAATTGTTTATGTAAATAAAAAAAGTTATTAGTCATGACTCATGACAAAGAAAACAGCTGAGAGATGAATACACTTTCATATATTTGATTATCCAAAATGATATATTCATCTTATTATATTTATTTAAATTAATCAAAGATAAATGCACGTCCTAAAAAACTCACACTTTAAAAAATAAATAAATAACAAATTAATTGAATAAAAATCATGCAAGAATGAACACTTCAGGCAAGAATGGGCACTTCAGTGATATTATTTTAAAAATAGTATCTTTATTTTAAAATATAAACTTCATTTTTATATAAAAAAAAATTAGATGAATTAAAAAAAAATATCTTGGAAAATCAATTAGAAATAGAACATCTAAAAATGTTTGTATTAAAAAAAGTAAAACTCATAAGTTAAATCATGAGACTAGATAAATCCATGGGAAAAACTTGAAAATAATCATAAAACCAATATTAAAAAAAACTAATGTAAAACGGTATGAGTGCTCGAAGTCAAAAATCCCTAGCAAATTATATGTCAACATATGAAACCATGAGAAAAAATCAATTACACAAAAAAATTTAAAAAAAAATGATGAAAAAAACATTGATTAAAAGGGAATAAATTTGCAACTATAGGGTTAAAGTGAATTTAAAAATAGCTCTAATAAGAGGAGAAACAAATTAAAATAATAAGGATTAGATTAGAAAAAATAAAACAGCAAAAAAATTAACTAAATAATGAAAATGAAAGCCAGACAAATTTCAATAAAAGTGTCAAGGGAAAAAATTAAAAAAAAAGAGGATTGAGATAAAAAAAATATATATATATATGAGAAATTACAATTAAAGAGCATGAACAGTTATAAAGAGCATTCAAACTCAAGCCAAACCAAATTTCAAGCAATAAAAGGCAAGGTTTTACTCTCAATCAATAAAACTATATCAAGAATTAAATAACCTTTTGCTTCGATTATTTCTCAAATATCATGATTTTTGTCAATAATAGGTTTCAATTGGAAATTCCATGTTAAAACCTATAAAAACATGTGTGTTGATACATGAAAAACCCTAGCTCATTTACTAATGATGATATATGAACTTACAAAAAAACAAAATCAAATCAAAATGAGATCTAAAACTAGCACCTAAAATAATATTATTCGGATAAATAAAAAGAACATGAGCCCAGGTTGCTTAGAATATCAAGCATACACCACCATCAAACCTAAAAAAATACATTATTGGCCTTTTGACCAAGCTCTTTCAGCCCTAACAAATAATATTAACATAAATAAATAGGTTTAAACCAATAACACTAACAAATAACCTCAAATTATAAAAAACATATGTAAAGATCCCAACGTTCAAAACAACAACCCTATTATCAACCAGCAAAAAAAATCAAAACTCAATCCAAAATTGAATTTTTAAACACTTGAGACCTAAACTAAATTCAATAACATGTATTAGCAACATATAAAAAGTCATCAAACACCTATCACTATATTTAAAAGATTCCAAAACTAATCAATTTCATCAAAATTAAACACACAAACACCTTTTAAATATTATAACAACATTAATAACAACTTTTAAAAAAGGATTAAACATTCAAATCAACATTTCATTCATAAATCCATATATATTCCAAAAACAAAATTACACAAAAGTTTTAAAACATCATTAAACATAATAAGAAAAGGTTAGAGGTATGCCTCATGGACAACATCTATGGAGTTGGATGAGATTTTACACCTTCGAAACTTAAAATAGTAGTAACCACTGCTTTGCTCATTTTCTAGAAAAAATTATTGCCCCTACCAACTTCAAACTTATAAAGCTAACGAGACCTTTTTGCTAGGCTCGTGAACTTTTATAACTATGATTTTTTCCAATATTTATTTCATTTTCTCATTTTTCTTTTTATTTTACATGGGGTATTTAAAGGTTTTTTTTAGGTTTTTTTGATAAATTTAATCAAATCTTGACCAAAACATTTGATCAAAATAAAAGGGTTATGGATAAAATTTAATACCAAAAGCTCTTATACTAGGCTTTTTTTTGCAATGGTGGTTTTGGTTTTATAGGTCCTTGGTGGTTTTGGTAGACTTAAAGGGTATAAAGTTATTTTTTATCTTTTGATTTTGAGATAGAGGTTTCAAAATCATTGATAAAAATCTTCTAACAGGGTATTAAGTGTGAAAACATTAAAAAAAAACATATGATTTTATGAGATAAATACCACATTTAAGGCTGATTAGGTTGACCACCTCCGATACTTTGTTAGAGTAATTTTGATGTAAACATCATTATAAACCATTTAAAGTTGGTAAAGAAGGTGAACACCTTTCATTTGGATTCAATCTTACTAAATCTAAAGTTTTATAACCTCGTATTTGTTTATTTAAATATGCCAACTGAATTAGTTAAAAAATATAAAATTACAATGATGGCTGATTAAAAACAAAATGTTAAAGACTTTTATAGAAGAATTGAGATGCAAACATCAAATTTCATGGAAATGAAGTTCTAAAAGAAATGTTTTTGTTCTATTTTTAAGAAAACTCATATCATTTGCAAGTCCAAAACTCCACAATAAGCTTTTAGAAAGTGTAACCCCAATCATTGTTTTTTGATGGAAAAGAAATATATCAATGGATGATCTGTCATTTATGTAATTTCATTGAACCCAAATGACACATCATCTATTAAAACTCTAACAATTAGGGCTCTTAATTGATTTCTATTGAAAACCAATCCTAGTATTTTTTTTATTGTAATTATGGCATATACACATTTAATTGATTTAGAATCCTTTTAATCTTTGTGATTTCATCTTGTAAATTAGTTTTAAGCTTTTTGGGTTCAATGCCTTCTCTATTTTGATAATTGGTTACTAATTTATATAATTTGACTCTCTATTGTCCATCAAACTTATAATCCTTTTCAGTTTGACTTTTTATTTATTTAATTTCAGCCTCAAAAGTCTCATGTCTTTTACAATTTGGTCAGTGGTTATGAATTTTTTCAATCAAGTTCCTCACTATCAAACTTTATTTTCTCGCAATTAAACACATAATTTGACCAATTAATCTTTTCAAAGTCTAGTTTCAATCCTTAAACTTTAATTTCTTATAATTAACACCAAAATTGACTTTGAAAACTAATTTTCCTTGCATTTAAGTTCTCGATAAATTAATTTGTCCTTTTGAAATTCTTATTGAGTTCTTAACCATCCTAATTTGTATTTCCTTACCCCAAATAAAATATTTTCACTAATGAGGCCTTTTATCATTAGAATTGGGTCATCAATTTTATGAATCTTATACATTATGGTCCTTCATCACTAATTTGAGCAATTTTCTATGCTTTTTCAATATTTATCGTCTTGTATTTTTGGATTTTATTTTTATTTCCTTGATTTTTATAAGGTTAAAATGGGTAACAGCAAGAATGAAACTAAAATTGAAAGGTAAGACACAAAAAGGACAATGGTGTACATTACTTGTCATAGTAAAGAAAAGAAAAGAAAAATCAATTACTTATCGGGAGAGAAGAAAAATCAAACGACCACTGATAATAATCCAACCACCATAAGTTAGCGCACACCACTCCATGTGGGATAAAGTATAATGACACATCTAAAGATATGATAAAAAAAATGATTTTGACCATTAGACGACACCACACGCGCTACCTAAATAGCACTTACACCACTTGATGTCTGTTGAACTTGCACCACTAACTTTTATCATAAGAAAATTCAATGACACTGGTAAAAACCAAAATGCCTCCACAACCCTAACAATAAAATCAATCACTCGTGTGAAGAAAGAAGACCAAACAAATTAAAAGCTTTTTTTCCTGTCATTTTCAATGATAAAGATATATTTTTATTGTATATGAATATTTGGAAACCCCAAAAAATATTTATCTAACAACTCATTATTTCTTTGAGTTTGGGATCAATAAGTATTTTTTATTGTTAAAAAGCTCATGAAAAGTAGAAAAAGTTATTGGTCAACAAGTTTAAATTTTGTTGACTTTGAGGGTAATTTTTTTTATTAATATGCTAAAGATTGTGAAAAAAAACATAAACACCCATATAAAGTCTTTCAATAATTAGTGGGCTAATGAAAAAAAACACCTCTACCATAGAGGCTTCATTTTTTTTCATTTAGAGATAACATAATAATTATATTATAGCGATCCACAATAAATTGTATTTTGAGTTATAGTGAAAATCATATGAGTTTTAAAGTTTATATTAATAATAGTATAACATTTCAACCTCTGGTGTGCGCCATACAAATGAAGGGAGGGGGCTAGGAAGGTGCATAAAGTGTTAAGTCACTAAGATCCGAGAAGAAAATTTTATTTTATAGTTGTATTATGTAGATTTTTCAACTTGCTTTTAAAAAAAAAGTTGAAGTGTGAAAATATTTAAATTACTATGAAGTTAAATATGAAAATTAGTATCAACACACGATAAGTTAAAATATAAGAATTTAAGCAACACGTCATAGTTACAAATCTGGAACATAATCGACCTGAAACAAGGCTAAAGTTACGTGTCATGAATTTGACTCCCAATTTCATCAAAGTTAACCTAACCTTTGATTGTTTTTCAATAAAATAAAATAAAACAAAATCATTTTAATAAATAAAAAAAATTCATTAGCCTCGCCTTCCTAGGACAATGGATCATCGAATTAATTTTATAACTATAACTATAACTATATAATTATTCGAAAGATACTTGTAAAAAAAGAGAAAATCAATGAGGTTGATATATTCCTTGAGGCAGTACAGGTTGATATGGAAGTAAGTGTGAGAAACAAGTATTTTTACTTAACATATTTCCTAAAAACAGTAAAACAACATGGATTGAATATGTTGTAATTGAAAAAACATAACATTCAAATTTATCTGTCTATAAATGTGACATTTCAAGAACATTATGAAATGAATTGCACAGATTACAATAAAAAGATAAAAGAGTGAACAAAATTCTAGAAACACACCTAAATTCTTATTATAACATCATTAGTAAAATCAAAATGATCTCTACTAGATGATTCAAATAACATTAGAGAAGGTCACTAGCAAAAAGATAGTTGATGATCATCGCTGGTGACCTTCCATGATGTAACTAGAATTTTCTACTTGAGATCTCTTCAATAATACTAGCATTGTTCTAATTAAAACTTCAATGTTCCTTGATGATTTTTTTTCTTTTCATTGCTCCTCCATTTCCATAGATTGTAATAAGAAGAAAAGAGAGAGATAATAAATAACTAAAGATCCTCGAGATACAATGAAACTCTGATTATGACATCACATATACTGTAAAAAAGATATTGACAAGATAAATTCAAAGATAAAAAAATCACCAATAACGACCAAAATAAGCCATATTTTTTGTCAAATGTAATTAAACTACCCTTTATCTTTATAAAGCAAGTGTGACACACTGGTTTTAATGTCATTTAATTCATCTAGTTGAGATATTTTCATCAACACAAGTAATGTTAGGATTGAAATTTTGACGTGCCATGAAAACTATATTTATTTATTATTTTTCAAAGTAATTTATTTTATTATTTACTCATAATACCGTGTTTTCCAACATTGCATGTACAGATTTGTTATTGTGGCTGCTCCTTTCAAATTGTGTAATTATATATAATTATATATATATATATAGAGAGAGAGAGATAGATATATATATATTTTTTTTAATTTGCGAGGATCCTAGGTGCAAGGATGGACGTGTCTCTAAAAAAACAAGAAGCAAAAAGCTAAAGAAAAAAATAAAAAAGCGGAAAGGACCTTTTGCAATTTTCCACATTTTGCCCACGCCAATCCTCTAAAACCCAACAGGCACTCTTATCTCTCTAAAATCCCATTCCGCCGCTTCCTGTTCCTATTCCGATCTTCACTCCTCTCTAAAACCTCCAGAGAAACCACCACCACCACCACCACCAACAACAACATCGCCACCGCCATTTGGTGGTGCTTTCCGATCACAAACAAAAAAAATTAAAAAATTTAAACCCGCCCCTTCCCCTTTCATCCATAAGCAAATGGCGACCACACCTACCTCAGAACTGACGGACGGACCCGTCCTCAGCCTAATCACCAAACGCCTTCGCGCTCTCAAGAAGAAACAAAACCGAATCCTCCAGATGGAAGAGTCCATCGCTCAAGGCAAGCCTATCAACAAAGAACAAGAGGACGTCCTCCGCTCTAAACCCTTTGTTTCCGCCGCAATTGACGAGCTCGAGAAGCTCCGCCAGCCTCTCTCCGTCGCTGTTTCGGAAGAAATTGAGCTTGCTGCCCATCGACTCAACCCTAAACCTGACAGCACAGTTGTTCCGGAAGCAAGTAATGAAATGATGGAGGATCTGTTGCACTTGTTGTATTTTGGGTCTTTGTTTGATGTCAAATCACAGAACGATTTCACTGCCACCATGTTGACTCGGACACATGAAAGAGGTTGCTGCTTGACTTATGATTATGTCACTGATGATGCTACGGATCTGCTTGGCGAGAGGGATTTGGATATGATATCTATGTTGGGTGGTCTATTGATTTCGCGTCCCGGCAATACTAGCTTATCTCATAAGAATGCTTTGCAGCGTTGTATGGAGCACGCGAAGTTGTGGCTGGCTAATTCAGACCAGCCTATCGATTCAACCACTAATGTTTCCTGTCTGTAATATCTCTTATTTTTTTAATTGTTGTTTACTTGTAATTTTTGTTTCTGTATTATGAGGTATTGAGGCTTTTTTTTTTTGTCTTTCAGATGCTGAATTGAGGGAGAGGCTCAAGAAGATCATGGCTTCCGATTATTTTACCACCACACCGGAAATGAAAGCTCCGGTGGAAGTGGCTGCTGCTGCTGGAAATTACGTGCCTTTCCAGGTTCCTTTCTCTGTTCCAGTACAAGTGGATGACTCCGTTGCACAATACCAGCCAAAGGTTCATTTACTTGTAACTTTCATTTATTTTTTGTTTTGTTTTGTTCTTGCCATAAATATTTGCCTGTTATGCGGTTTTGCTATAAGGTTTATGATTGATTTGTTTATTGATATGTAATATGAGCTGTTATGGTCATTGTGCTATCTCAGTATAGCTTAGCTGCCTTTTGTTTGATCTTATCTAGTTTCTCTTTTCAATCATCAGACACATGTTGCTTAGGTATTTATTTTGAATGTCTTGTTATTCAATACTCAGGCTAAAGGTCTCTTCTAGCATTTAGGTTGTCACCACAATAAAAAAATAATTAGGCGATGTATATCTGAACTCTGCAAATTTTCTCTCCCTTCTCTGCTAAGACAGTGATTTGTAGACATAAATACTTATTTAGAGCATTCAAAATGATGGTTTTGGGCCCAAACATCTGAGCACTCCTTGTTTAATTATGGTGATCGCTTATGGGAGAAAGCGAGGTTTGATAAGAAGAATGTTATGTCATGATCAGTTTTTCTAGGCGCCTGCCATTTGATCATCACTATATAATCAACCATGACATGGTGATGTAGGAGCAAAGCCAAAGTAGCTTATGAAAATCTGATAGCTTACTGTTGTGTGCCTCAATAGCAGGTTTCTTTATATAGCGGATTTCTGTTTCTGGTTTAGATTATGTGCTATTTATTTATTGTATTGAACTATTGGGATTTTGTTATTTTCAAGGGTCAGAATCATGGGTGTACTATCTATTCGAGGACTGTTATTGATGTGATGAGTATGATTGACATTTTGAAGATAAAATGAAAACAACTCAAACATAATAGAAGGTGGTGAAGATCGTGGACTACTAGTGTCACAGGCTCAAGCTTATAGATTCAAGGAGCCTCTCCTTGATTGAGAGCATCACACTTATTAAGAAAAGGCTGTTCAGTACTGTAATTTTAAATGTTACAAGCATATTTACAAGACTGGGTTATTCCTAATCCTAATTAAACTTTGAGTGATAAAAAAGAAACATAAAAAATCCTATTTGACTACTAATATTTTATAATGGTACTCTATATTTCTTATCAACCTAGTCATATTTTGGAATCCCTAATCCTATTCCTTGTAGGAAAGTAATCACTACCGAGCTCCCTGTCATGTGAGCTATCATAAACATCCTCTTTTCTTTCTTTTTGGTACTTTTCTATGAACAAGTGCCTGTCATATTTATCATGTTCGGTGTTGGCATTGATAGTTGAAAATGTTAGAACTTGCCATGATGCGGTATCAGAAACATGTTTTCTAATTTCAATTGGTATTAAGCACTAACTTTCAAATCAGATTATTAACAGGTAGCCAATTAGAACATGAAAGGGGGCTTTGGATTTAGTGACCCATTTACATTTATGAAGAAAATTGTAAAAATATAAAACTGTTGATTACTTCCAATATGCTACTCTGTCCATCCTGCTAAATTAGATTGCACTATGTGATTTATTGTTGGATGTTTGTTAGTTGTGATTTACAATTTCTTAAACCATCCTTTTGTTTGTTTCACTTACAGTTTCTTTAGTGAGCCATCCTATCATTCTGACTGTTCTTTAAACTTGTTTCTATTCAAATGGATTATGTGCTTTTGCTAGTTTTTGTTGATTTCAGAAAGGTGTAACAGATGATAATTCAAAATTGCACTGGTACTTGCTTCCATTGATGCTCAATTGGAAATTCATTCAGGCTAATGGTGATGCATAGTCCGTGTCTGAATTCTTAGAAATTTACATACCTAAGCCAAATCTCACCTCATTATGCAGCTATTGTGTGATTTGATTTCTGCTCCTTTTCCTAGTTCAATTGGTTTCATGTCTGTTGGTTGGTGAACTATTTTCTTTGGGGGAATCTTCTTTGTGCTGTTTTGTTCAAGCTTTATATATTTTTCTTAGACTTTCTAATATTATTTTTTGTAGGAACAAGAGACAGAAAGTTTCCAACACGAGACTGGTGATGACCAGTCTAGCTCTACCGAGGAACCTCAGAAGGTGCTTGCACATAGCATGATATGATCTCCCCCCTTGCCTGCATTTATTTATCTGATTGAATATTGTTGTTCTCTCCATTGCAGGATGAACAGGAGACTGTAAATCTAGCAGAAGTTGTCCCAGATCAAGAAGAGCAAGGCAAGCCATCGACAGTAGAGGTAGATCATAATCAGAGAGAGTTGGAGCCTGAGAAACAATATGTCAACCGGAGGAACTACCAGAACCAAAGAGGTGGTCGTGGCAGCGGCAATGGTGGTCGTAGGGGCTATTCAAATGGCCGTGGTGGTCGAAGTGGTGGCAGAGGTGTTGGTGGCTACCAAAATGGCCGCAACCAGTATTATGATCAGCCTGGAAACTTTCATCAGAGGAACTACTATAATAATCGAGGAAGGGGTGGCAGAGGTGGTGGGCACACTTATAACAACCAAGGTTTGACAGGTCAAAGTGGTCATGCTCCTGCTGATGCTGGAGTGGAGTCATGATGACACTCATTGTGTGTCCATAGGGTGTCAAGTTCCCAGTTTTCTAGGTGGGTGGTGAAAACATTTCTTTTGCTTTATGTGAAACATTTGTCATGAATGCAGGGTTAATGTTGATGAATACACCTCCTTAGACACTCCCTTTCATTTTGTAGTTCAGTCAGCGAACTTCTATTTTAAACTTGAAGAGAGTGAAGCTCAACTTGATTTGCCAAAAAGGGGGTTAATTAGCGAAACTTTTAGCCGCATCTTGTTGATAAACTTGACTAGTGTTGATTAGGCCAGGCAGGCTTCTATGGCTTATGTATGATTCAAGTGGTGCATCTGGTTTATTAGCCGCATCTGGAAGGTTTATTGTTATTTGACTATCGTCGACTAGCTGCCCACTTTGATTGATCAGTGGATGGGGTACTTTTAGGGGCTGTTTGTTTGTTTTTTTTAAATATTTTTTTTTCTTTTTTTTGTTCTGTTGGATATTTTGATGTGCTAATGTTAAATATTTATCATTATCATATCAAACAATACCTTAATCCATCAACTACAAACCTTGATAACAACATAGTTATCTTTATGCCTTAGTGTTTGTTTGGTAATATGGTGTAAAATGTTTTTTAAAGTGTTTTTTTAATTGGAAATGCAAGAATTTTTATTTTAATCTCTTAACATCAAAATTAATAAAAATTGCTTTAACAAATATTTTTGTTTCAAGTGAAAAATATTATGAAATGTAGAATTCATTGCATTGTTGAAAGGTTATATATTATGTTTTTAGTATTGTCATAAATTAATATCTGTTTCCTTTAAAACTCTATTTTTCTTCTAAAAATAAAAGTAACAAATTAAAAATAACAAAATATACAAAATGAGATTTTGGATAAAATTAAATGTCCAATTATACCCTAAAGAATCTAACATTGAAAGACAATGTAATTCATACATAAATTAAATGATAATTGAATAAATTTATATAAAAATTAAACCTGGTGTTTTAATTATACTTTTAATAGGTTAATTTGATTTAATCATGAGTCCAATTCAAAGTTCAATTATATTCAATAATTAATTTGGGTCAAATTAAAATAATAAATTAAGTGCAAGAACTTAATTAGATTTTTAATGGGTCAAATTAATTTAATTAGAAACTTAATCAATAAAAAATAAAGTTTAGAAGGCTAATTTGAGTTGAATTGAGAATTTTAGAGCATTAAATTTAACTTTTTCAAGCTTGATCGAGTGAAATTAAGGATAGAATTGCAAGAAAATTAAAAGTTTAAAGGCAATTAAGGGTCAAATTGAAGAAATTCAAGACCAGGCGTCTTTTCGTAAAAAAATATATTTAAAATTAGGAGCCTAATATTGTTGAAAATATGGTATAAAATTGAAGAAATTCAAGGTTTGAAAGTCAATTAAGGATGAATTTCAAAATATTCAAAACCAAGAATGAATTTGAAAAACATGTTAGAATCAGAGGGTCATTTTAGAACTTGACACGAGTGAAATTGAATTGATTATTAAAATAAAATTCAATTAAGAATTTGATTAAACAAATTGAAAGATTAAGAGTTAAAATCAAAAGATAAGATTATAATCTAATTTAAATCAAAACACTAAAACGATATCATTTCATTTAAATAAAACAAAATATTTTGGTTGTGTATTGACCAAAATGATGTCATTTTGGTCAAACAAAAGGTTATAAAAACATTGTTGGATAACATGTTGTATAACATTGTTCATCTTCTACATCAAAAAAGTTGACTGAGATACCTCTTTATAGAGACATTTAATACACCATCCATGCTTGAATAGAAAGACAAAACACCCTTTGATAAACTGGAACTCGTAATATACCCTCAACTATATTCCCACTGGTTTGCTGCCAAAAATATAGCCTAAAAGCTAACCCAATGAGTTTGACTTGATCAACTTTGTTGACCTAATATTAACAGCAATATACATCATATCAGAACAAAATGAAATTGCTTTTTGATACATGTAATCAACATTCATCGACTTACTCCTTAACATTCCCTATAACGTATAAGAAATGATTTGTTGTCTTCTTTTGCTATTCTAATGTGATTTTATCCCAAGAACCCATACATGAACAAACAATTGGCATTTTTTTAGCAACATTATCAACCAAGACGTCTGTGTGAGGTAGAGAAAAGTCATCCTTCGGTCTTGCATTGTTCAAATAATCCACACACAACCTGATATTGCCGTTCTTTTTGGGAAACACAACCGTATTAGCCACCTATATGTGGTGGTGGACCACATCCAAAAATCCCGTAGCCTTGTATTTCTGTATCGTTGTCTTTACGTTGAGCAACATATTCGGGTGTATTTATCTAGTCTTCTATTTAATTGGCTTGCTTGATTCCACCAGGGGAATCTTGTGTACCACTACATCGGTGTCCAGTCGCACCCAATTCCAATAATGCTGAACGATAGCAAGTATTCCATCTGATTAAGATCACCATATTATTTTCTTACGGTTTCATCTTCTGGTGCTAAAGTTGGTGACTGGATTCACGGCTAAACGGCGTAAGCCTTGTCGATACATGGAGCAACCCATGAAGGACTTTGCTGCCAAGTACGCAGACGTTGTGCTCATCAGGATTGACGTTGATGAACTAGAGGTGATAATGCTCTTTTCCTTCTGCAGCTTGCTAATTCTATCAAAATTGACAAAAAAAGTACAGAAAAACAGCTTGTGGCTCAGCAATTCAATGTGACTACAATGCCAGAATTTTCACTCGTGAAGAAAGGGAAAGTAGTTGATGAGGTAGCTGGGGTCAAGGAGAATGAACTTGAGAAACACAGGATATGATAACCATACCACTAACAACTAATGCCATGTCCATGGCAAAGCCTGGCTGGAGTGTGTATTTACAGAGGTTACTTTACAAAATTGATAGTCTCGACCATTCATGAAGACATTAGCACTCTATTAAACTTGAAATTGAAATACCTTCACAAGTTCCTTAAACTACAAAAACTATCATGCATGACACGTACGAGTAAATTGACAAAAAATCTAACACTTCTGTCCAGCTCAAGCACCACTTGAGCAAAATCATGACTACTTGACAAAAATCCAATGAGAGCTGAGCAGAGCAGTTTTAAGTTTCAACCAAACATATTCCTGCACTGCTAGGACATGAATTGGAAAGACAAATTTACAATTCAATTTGAAAGCCATTGATGCATCCTTTTTCAGATTCAGCTTCGAAGCCATGAATGATAAAAACTGAAATTAGATCAATAGTACACAGCTTTAGATCAGAAGGCCACAGTCATCTCGTGGCAGCTTGGCCAATAGTTAAAAGATTACAGGCTCATCCTTACCAATAATGCACAAATTCGCAAATGCTTTCAAGCTTGCTTTCCTACTATGCACAATCTTACACTAGGACAGTGGAAAACATCGCGTATTTACATTCAATGAACATAAATTGATGATCAGTGTCAATGAAATTAACTTAAATTGAGGATCAGTGTTAAATGGATAATTTGACAACCCAAGCTTTGAGCTCTGAATTAATTATCAGATGCACCTAGGGCCTTCTTGAGGTCAGATTTCTGTTCCACGGTAAGTCTTTTTGGAAATGTGACATCAAACTTGATTCTAAGGTTTCCTCTCTTGGTGGGCTCTTTTGAGATGGGCATTCCTTCATTTGAGACCAGCAACTCCTGACCTGGTTTGACAATATCTGTTACTGAGATCGGGAGATATCTTCCATCCAAGGTTGTCAGTTCGATGGTTTTCCCTGTGAGAGCTTCCAATAACGAGATTTTCTGGTTGACCACCAGATCATTTCCATCCCTCTTGAAAACAGAATGAGGCTTCTCATCCACAACGAAAATTAGATCAGCTGGAGTGATTCCAGGTTCTTGATTGCCTTTCTCAGGAAAAGTTATTTTTGTGCCTTTCTTCCAGCCAGGTTTGATGTCTATCTTTAGGATTTCTTCGACAGTTTTTGGCTTGCTGCAAGAAAGTTACTAATACATCAAACGACTGAAAGAAGAATGATGCCGACCAAAAAAAACAGTGGCAAATGACAGTCGAATGGGAGAAAAAAACACAAACAAACAACCTGGTGGGGTTGAAGTCAATGCCATAAAATTCTTGATGCTCACATTTCACATCTCTGTAACTAAGATGGGTCTTTTGAACAATATATTAACTTCTAGAGTGCATTCCAACTCATTTCAAAGTTCCTAAAGCTATGTATGGCAGCACCATTATTCAAAATAAGCCAATTGAATTTAGATTTTTTGTATATCAGCCCTGAATGACTTGCTCGAAGCCTTAAAGGACAGCTATCGCTGATTAACACCAACCACCATCAACCCATCCAATTCAAGTGTCTAATTTAAGAAAGCAATAAGCCTGTGATATCAACGGGACATTGCAGTTATACCACGTTGGCACCATATATATAACTAATGACTTTGACTAATTGATGAATTGAGATTGTGCTAGCTCACTTCAGAGGTTCATACTATTTTAGTTTCTTGGGCCATTTTATCCCCCCAGAATTCTCAGAAAATATAAAAACAACATCACTCCTCAATCCTAATGCAAAGATGATATATATTCTTTTTTTTTTTTCCTGTAAAATATTAGCAAAAGAAAGAAAGAAAAAGCTACCAAGAGATATATATTCTTTTTTTATTTTCTGCAAAATATTAGCAAAAGAAAAGGCTACCAAGAGACAAATAAATCTAAAAAGTGCAAAAACACTAAAAGAAAAGGAAGAGTAACTAACCCAAAATCATCAGGAACAGAGCGAGAAATCCTCATCTTTCTCCGAGTTCCTTTATAAAGCTCTTCCAGTGTGCAAAGCA
Organism: Salix dunnii; assembly: GCA_015731905.1. Classification (NCBI taxonomy): domain Eukaryota; kingdom Viridiplantae; phylum Streptophyta; class Magnoliopsida; order Malpighiales; family Salicaceae; genus Salix; species Salix dunnii. Next base: position 2,572,376 of record CM027668.1, on the reverse strand, counting down.
ACTTGCTTTCAACAGGCGCCGCTTTCCTGTTAACCTCAGCCCCGTAATTATTACCGTTATTATTCCTAAAAGACCCCTTTCCAACACCACCGGATCCGCCACCTCCTCCAAAGAATTCAGCGAAAATATCCTCCGCGTCACGAGGATTGAACCTGAAAGAAGCGCCTGCATTGTTAGTTGGAGGTGGGATTTGATCAAAAGACTTGATCCCTTCTTCACCGTAGAGGTCATAGATCTGACGCTTGTTAGGGTCTGATAAGACATCATAGGCTTCGGAGATAAGCTTGAACTTGGCTTCTGCTTCTTTCTTGTTCACAGGATTCTTGTCTGGATGCCATTTCATTGCCAGTCTCTTGTATGCCTTTTTCATGTCTTCTTCAGTCGCGTTCCGGTTCAGTTTCAGTATGTTATAGTAATCAACACCCATTTCTTCTTCTTGATTTTCACGTTGTTTGTTAGCAAATGCAGAGACGGGGACGAGTAGATTACTAAGGGCTAAGGGTGTTTTTGCCGCGGGGGAGGGGGGGGGGTGTTCCTTCTCTTTCTTGCGCAAGAAAACCGGCGAGTCGGCGGGGTGGGCAAGGCAGGAATTTGTTGTCAACGCGTCCCGTGGGATATTTTAAAGAGTAAAAAATAATTTAGTACTTGTTTTTATTATATCTTTTCAATTTAGTCCTTTTATTTTTAGAACAAAAAGGCTAGTCCCTTGAATAGACCTCGCCTTTTCTTTTTCTTAAATATCCAAGTTAGCCCTTTTGGATCGTGTCATTTTAGATTCTTTTTAATTGACGATATTACAAAAAAATTCTTAGAGAATCAAAATTAAAACAATATTATTTTAATATATTTTTAAATAAAAATATTTTCAAAAACATTCTCAATTACACTGTCAAACAAGCACATAAATAAATAATTAAAAACAATTCTGTTAATACACGAAACTAATCAACACGAGGAGCATTTTAAAATCATCTAGAAAAATACTAGGTTTCAATCAACATGAAAGCTGGCTCAAAAACACACCATCGAAGGGAAAAAAGGACCAAATTAAAAAACGGTAAGAATTTATAAGAAGTTGATGTTGGTTTTGTAAATTGAAAGGACCGATCGATTATCTTGCAAAAATATCAGGGACGAGTTTGTGTGGCAGCGTCGAAAACACTGTACCGACAAAGCATATGAAAGGACAGCCAAACAATATATTTAATTATCTCTCTCTCTCTCTCTCTCTCTCTCTGGCGCTGAATGAATGATGACTTCTTTTCCCGGTAATAATTCAACGATCGGTGCATTAATAATGTGTGGTGAATATTCTTCAAAGATGATGTGGGTGGGTTGGATTGGATCCACGTAATAATTATGACGATAATTGATAAAAATAAAAATACATTTTGTGTTTATATATATATATATATATATATATTGGTTAATAAATAACAGTAAATAATATGAAACATGATAAATAATTTATAAATATTACAGTTTTTTATTTAATAAATAAAAAAAATCTGACAGCATGTGCCCTTACCATCTTTTAGTGACAGCCCCGTCAGCGCATCGAAACGGTTTTCATACATGAGGAGGAGTACAAATAAAGATAGAAAAAAAATAAACATTTAATTACGTGTTTAAGTGGTAAAAAATTAAGATTAATAAATTTATTTATTTTTAATTCTATAACTCGTGGAATTAATCCAACTGTACGAAAACTATTCCGGACATGTTAATAAAAAAAGATAGGAAAAGGAAATGGAACGTGCAGTCGTGTCATACTTGTAATAGCTGGAGTACGTCTCTCTCTCTCTCTCTCATTTATTTATTTATTTATTTAATTTATCAGATTAGGTGAAAACAGAAATTGGAGACTAATTTTTATTTTAATATATTATTTAAGTGATACATTTATCAGAATTATTTTAAACCACCTCTCCTCCTATCTGGGTTGTATGTTATGTATTTTAAAAGTATTTTTTTAAAAAATAATTTTTTAAATATTTTTAGATAATTTATGTATGTTGTGTAAAAAATAATTTTTAAAAAATATAAAAATATATTATTTTAATATATTTTTATATTTTTATTATTTATATTAAAAAATAAATTTTAATCTAATATGTGGTGGGAGTGTGGCTAAGTCCACCACGTGTTTCCAAAATAAAAAAGAGAGGCAAAAACAAGTTTTTGCTTCTTTTGATTTCTTTGAATACGCGGCATGCTTCTCCATTTCCAAATGGTCACTAGGTTGACCAAGAAGTCTCAAAAAATTGACTTTTAAAAAATGAAAAATGGAGCCAGTCTCGTAACTATGGTTGTCAAAATCATGATTTTAACATGAATTAGAAATTATTTCTGAATTTAGATCATAAAATTAAAATTATAAAATCATGAAATCATATTTAAAATTTACCATATAAAAATCATAAAATCACAACTAAAATCGTGTAAATAGAAAAATCATAAGTGAAATATTTTTGAATACAATATAATATAATTATGGCCGTAAAATTTTATTAATTAAGATTTATACATGATTTTAAAAAATAAAAATACATAACAATTATAATATTATATTATCATTTAAAAAATACTGATTTTATTTATTTATTTATTTTAAAACTAGGGGGGGAGGCGCCTAGGCCTTGCTTAGGGAGAGAGGGGGAGAGGGACGGGGTGAACTGGGGAAGGGACAAGGGCACAGACTAGTTGGCTAGGTGTAAAGCTGTAGGCTATAGGGGTTGGCGAGAGGGATGGATTTTGGAAAAATTGATGGGATTGTAAAATTAGACTAATCCGATCTGATTTTAGAATCTGACCCGATTTTTATGAGGCCTGATTTTTCTACCCAATTTGAAAAAGTTTGTTGAGTTGTCTCGCAAAATCGGATGATTTTACGAGTCAACTTACGAGTTTAACAACCATGCCCGAAACAAGTTGGTTATTTTTTTTAGCAATTCTTTTCAAAACGAAAGATCACATCTGAGAAAAGGTTAACATAATACTGTAGTTTATACACATTACAATTTTTTTTTAATATTTAAAATAACATTATTCTTATCACTTGATTCTTTTTATTGTGATTTTTTTTTGTGTAGTTATGTATGTCTATTAAGATTTTTCTAATGATACCAATTGTCGCGTGGCGCACAAAGCCTCAGAATGGGTGACTTGTCTCTTGACTATATGTAGAAAGAGATTGGAGGTAAAATCATAAAATTATTATTATAATTTTCAAGAGTCACCACATGGTATTAAAATTTAGTGAAAAAAAACATACCACCCCCGGTGCACTTTATATAAAATAAGTTGCATTATTGTTTGATTGTTCTTTTAAGTTAAATTTCTATTTATTAGTCTTTTCAAAGATTAGAGGTAGATCTTTTTTCGCGAGAGAATCTCTACATCATCGGATTAAAACCTAATAATTCTAAGACTTGAATTTTAACATTACTTTTATTTTTTATATCTTTAATACCCGAGAGCATATTCTACAATGTTGGTTTACACTCTCAAATATTACAATCTACAACTATATCCTAATATTAGAAATGTAATAGACCTTATTAGGGTGTAATTAAATATTAGGCCATCATTTTGGGTTATGATCTGTTAAATTTGATGAAGAAATAAAATATTAAATGCTTTTGAAAAGTAATCATTAAGTAACCTTTTCAGGCAATAAAAAAGAGGATGAATGTTGTTGTTTTCGGGCTTTTCATATTTGTTTTTCTCATCATTAGATTTTAAACATTATCATCATATTTGTTATTTTTATGAAGTATTCAAACTTTTTTTAACTCTTTTATTCCCCTTGACAATGTTGAAGTATTTTTAGTCATTGAGAACCGGTTTATTAATTTGTGATGTTTTTTTTATCTTCACACTTACACCCCTCCTCCTTCTAGTGTATAGAGTGATCATATTCAGGGTTAATTCCCTGAAAAAGCTTATTATTAGACTCCAATAGAAATTGGAAGGGATATTTTAAAATTGTGAAATGATCTTTATTCTTTAGGAAATAATTTAGACTTGGACTCCATATTATATTAGAAAAAAAATAAGCCCAGATTAAGGTTCTTGAAGGAACTAACACATCAATACTTTTCAAAACTTGAATATGACCCTTTTTGGACTTGAATTACATGAATTAGAGCTTGAAGCTCCATAGGTTTCCTTCATCTCTACTTTCATCTTATTCCATGTGCTTTGAACTAGCTAATCCAATATCTTTTTAAGTCTCATTGCCTTATTTTTTTGTAATAGATCACCTGGCATCACCAATGGATCATTTACATGATTATGTTTGATGTTGGGTTGATCCTCATTAACTATCATAGAAAAAAAAAATACATCAATAGCTTCTCATCATATACTATTTTTGTTATTTTATCCTTGTAGAATTTGAGTTGAGTGGTACAGCATTATGTTCTGGTGTATTTGATGAATTCAAAAACATAAATTTAAGAACGTGATTAGCCATGTGTTCCTTCAAATTTTATTTTTTCCGGCTTTTTTCTTAAATATATTTGATGTACTAATATCCAAAATAATTTTTTTTAAAAAAAATTATTTAAATGAACTACCAAGTGAAAAAAAATCATCGTCATAATGTCAAACACGCTTTATAGCAATCAAATTAATCTATACATATTAAAAATTTAAAACAATCAACAAAAATAAGAAAAAAAAGAGATATGATGAGAGGAAGCTTACTATTTAACTAGTGTTGTTAGATTGCCAATGCTATTAGGTCATTTTAGATGAAGAAATAAGAGTCTATTTTATTTAGAAAAATGGTTAAAATTATTTTTCAAGTTGTTTTTCACTTGAAAATGATAAAAAAAATAATATTTTTTAAAAACATTATTTTAGCATTAACAAAAAAATCCAAAAAATATTTAAAAAATAATTTAAAACAAAAACAAAAATCTAAATTTATTGAAAAGCATATTCAGCCATGATCTAAAACAAGACCCCCACTTGGAGAGAAGAAAGAATCAAGGAGAAATTCTCTCTTTTTTTCTTTTTTTGTAATGTTTTATGCCATAGTTACAATACATGCTCAATTGTTAGACTTGGTTCATTGCCGGTTCAAGACTTTAACCATGTCTCATGTTTCACTAGGTTTTGATGGGGGTGATAAATCAACTTGGATTTGACTGATCTGGATGAAATCTTAAATAACTAGACCAGCTTGCTATGCCATGCCGTTTGAAACATGCTCTACATGGACCTTATCAAGCCTAAAATTGAGCTGCAAGCCGTGAGCTAACGTAGATAGATCGATGCTGCTGATTGACTAGAGACCTAGCTGAGCAAAAGACAATCTTCAGTCTCAAAGGCCCAGGTGGTCAGTATTTTGTTTAAGGTTAGCATTTTGAGTAGCAGGTGAAGGCTAATGGGAATTCCGTGACATACACTGAGTTTCTTTACAGACCAGAATAGCCCTCTGGTAATAATCTAAACTCTCCATTTCTAGTTCTTGACTAACAAAGGTAACCTCGTACCAAGTAGCACAGAACTTCTTTTCACAAAAGGAAACCCTAAGCTGTAATAATTACTTTCACTGCTAAGTTACACAAGTTGCATAAGATGAAAAAACTGCACCAACAGAAATCATTCAAAACATATCTCTTAATCGCGGAAAACAGATGGGAAGAGGATTTACAGCAAAATAATTAAATGAAGCAATGAAGGAATCATGCTATAGTGATATTCCAAGCAGACTAGAGTTCTAGAGCATTATTTATTGAGGCATTGAACAACCGGCACCATATTGACACTCTGCCATGACAATAGCAAAATCATTTTTGCTCGTGGCTTCTTCCTTTTGCTGCTGAATGGGCATCCTGTCACCATTGAATCACCAAGTGCTTCCAAACTAAGCATATTTCAGAGGCCACAAGATAGAATGTATAGTGCATGTAATGGTGAAGTTGCACGGATATATAACAAAACTGTGATACCCCGCCCAATGTTTATCACAAAGGAGATCCTTGTTTTGCAAGATCCCCGACCACTGATACACCCAAAGAAAACAAGTCAGGGAAAAGTTGGAAGACAAACAAATGCACAATTCTATCGGAAATGCAGATGGGAATTGAAAATCAAGAACAGGATTTATGAAACCAACTAGGGTTTAATTAGTTGGACAAAAAAATCAGAGATTATACAAGTCACATAATCTAATTAGAAATTGTTGCCCAATTTTTTTCAAATTCATCATTCCCTCCAAGGCTTTAGTTATTACATGACTGGTAAATGCGTTCAACACTGAAGCTTGCAAGCATACTCCAGTTCAACAGGCACTTGATAATAGTAAGCATGACCATCGAAGATGATATTGAATAAATTTTAGTTTATAAAAGAGTAAATCATTTCTTCCCTATCCCATGATATAGAATAGCACAACAGAACCTGTATTGTTATAGCTTTTCAATGTTCCTTTTAGAGATTATCAAATGACAATCCAGCCAATTCACTGTACTTTAAAACCATTGAACATTCATTCTGATGTAGGAAGATAAAAAGGTATAACCCCAAGTCCATCCAACATGCCCGCTCACAAAGTTTTCTGGAGCCATGTTCACTATCATTCAATGCTATGCGAGTACTCAAACATTTCAATCCCATAAACTTCGGAAAGCAAATAGACTAAGTTGTCTTTGATAACAATAAAACAATGGTATCATGCAAAGCAAGGACTCGGCAAATCTAGCAGCAAATACACCTACACTAAATATCATTTTTCATAGTTAAGAACCTCATTAATCTTTTATGAGCTGAGATTCCAATGTTAATACTAACCACATAGCACTGAATTGTGAAATAAGAACAGCATTCACGAGTAACAAAAACTAGTTCAACAACTACTCTTTGCATTAGAAACACCAGACCACAGCAAAAAAAAAAAAAAACCAACCACAATTTAATGCATCATGAGCTCACCATTGGACGATGTAACTAGAATAACATGCATATCTGCGTTGTTTGGAGGAAGCTGCAATCGAAGTGGATAAAGCTTTGCATTCAAAGGACTACGAGTACACACAACGATATCCTCAAGGCCCGTGTCCTCCTTCAATTTTTGAGTCAGCTCATCAACTCCATTTCCCTTAAAATTCAGTGAGTATCCCACCGTTCCATCATCATCAACCTCACCACTCTCATCAGCCACGTGATAGTATATCGTCCTCCCTTCTGATCTCCTCGGCGAAGTCACAATAATATCACTCGACTGTCCATTTCACAAGCAAATTACAACTAAGCAAAGAAGGAGAAAAAACTAGCTAAATTCAATCAAATCAGCAAATCAAGATCAGAATTACCTCCTGTCTTGAAAAATTTCCGGATTTGATGGAGAGAGAAGATGGAGAGGTGGGCTCGAAGTCCAAAGAATCAGCATGAGACATAACTCTGTTTGGATCAGACGCATGACCAGTAGGAGATTGAAGTACTTGAATCTCCAGAACATCAACATCCCAAAGGATCCAATCTTGTGTAGAAGTCCTGTGAGGGACGTCATGAGTAACCGAGTTTCTCCAAGGTGGCAATCCCCCATTGGCTCTCAAGAAGTTTCCATATCGAGTCTTGAGCTTCATCTTACCCCCTTCTCTAGTGGGCTCCCACTCGACGGACGAGTCAAGGCGTGTGGGAAGAGTCTGGAGGACCTTGCGACCCGTCATGCCCAGCAGAAAGGGCTGATTCGAAGCAGTAAGGTATTTGCCGTAGCATGACTTGAGGCGGATGATGAAGTCAGATCCAGGTACAAGTTCAACAATCCATTTGGCGTTCTTGGAGGATCCGTCTCGGTCTTGGTTCACGGACTCCTCATCATCTTCTGCGAGAAGGTACTTGTCGTGGTGGCTGCGGAGACGGACGGCTTTTGCTTTGTGAAAGAAATCCATCCCAGACCGGAACTTGTTGGAGGCGGTCTGAAAAGTTGTTCAAAAGAAGAAAGAGACTAGTTATTAACGAAGAGTCAAAGGATAAGACAGACGTGGGGATGAGCTGAGCTCGGTCTTTGTTTTGGTTTCTGAGGTTTTTCTTCGATCTGTTCTGGGATCGGTGTTGAAATTACTTAAAACTGTCAGCCTAAGGCGGCCTCGGTAATTAGGACACGGCAATTACGTGGCATTTTGGTGTCAGACATCATCTCTGGTCAATTTCGGACAGCAGATGTGTGTTTATGTTTACTGAATGATTATAATTATTTATCTATTATTATTTTTATATGTATCTAAATCACTTAAATAAATAATTGAAACTTAAACCTAATTAACAAGACAAAATAAAAATCATAATCAGTTTCTAATATATATCATTTTCGCGTCTTAAATAAAAAATCTCAAACAGACTCCCAATCATGCTCATCCAGAACTTGTTCTTCCAATCTTATCCATGATACTTCGTATTAAACCTACCATTAATTATGTTCAGTTGAAGAACCAGGGAGGAAGGCGGTGGGCGGCAAAAACTGCAATCACCCAATGATATCGGTTCCCGATTCGGGACAAAGACGTATACCTACCACAACGGTGTCGCTAATGAGCTGCTAAACGATGGAAATCAAGGAGAGCAAATCCCATTTTTTATTTTTAAAAGAATTATTTTTAATAAAAATACATAAAAATATTTTAAAATATCAAAATTTTTAATTTAAATAAAAAAATTAAAATTATCAAAAGTTAGTCGTATAAGATTTATTCAGAATCCACCTCCTCTCTTCCCTTTTTTGAAGATTATTTGTATATTCTCTTGATTTTAAGCATCGTAAATTAATTATTCACTCGTGAGCATCTCGAATCTCCAAAATTATACATGCATGCATGTCATTTTCGTGTACATTAAGAAAAGGAAGAAGAAAAAACACCTCCCTTTAAGGTAAAAGAGACCAAAAGGTTATTTTGTTACGTTCTTTGTAGTTCTTTGTGATGAAACAAAAGCTAAATTTCAAGACTTGAGAAGAAGGATGTTTGATTTTTAGAGGGTTTTTTCTTTAATAATAATAATAATAATAATAATAATAATAAGGATGTATTTCTGTATTGTAGACATTATATTATCCGGTTAATTTCATTAGATTACTATACTTTTTATCTCTATTAAATTAAAAAAAAAATTATTCAGGGATAGGAGGAATTGCTTAAAAAAAAAATAGTGAAGTGATTAATAAAAAAATAAAAAAAAGGCTCAAATTAATCATTTATTTGTAATTAAATTCCAAATAAGATAGTTAGCAAGATAAGCAAGCAAATTTACCGAATTTAAAGAAAAGAAAAACATACCTTAGTTGAGAAAAAAGACAATCTTGGAGACATTGACTTTATTAGGGTCAATCTCGGAGTCCTCCCGGGCGACGCAACCGATATCGGAGACCCGGCTTCCGATCCCTTATAATCATCCGAAATAGCATCAAGAACATCATCGGACACTGTAGAAAAGCTCGACATAGTCGACAAGTAATCCACCAAGGAATCGTTTCCAGCCACTTGTACGGCCTCAACACCCCAGAGAATCCATTTTCTTGTCGGACCAGTGTGTGGCTCATCGTGAGTCACCGAGTTTCTCCACGGCGGTGTCCCTCCGTTAGCTCGCAAAAACTTGCCACACCAGCTCTTAAGTTGAACCTGAAACCCGTCTCTTATCGGCTCCCACTCCAGCTTCCAGTTGTCTACGTTATTTTCAGACAGTTCTGTTTGGATCACTCTGTTCCCTGTCATGCCTAGTAAAAAGGGTATGTTAGAAGCTGCGAGGTATCTGCCATGGCAGCTTCTGAGACGAATAACATGGCTTTTTTCATCGACTAACTCCACGAACCATACGGCTGCTTTGCGCGATGAGCCGTGTCGTGTTTGGCGAGCAGTTTCAAGGTCGTCGTCTGCGATCAAGTACTTGTCCAGGTGGCTCCGGAGCTTTACTGCCTTTGTTTTGGTAAAGAACTCCATCAACAATCGAATTACTGCAGTCCTAAGACCAGCGCGTCCTGCTGCTAGCTTGTTACAGAAGCGTTCTGATTCAAAAAGCTTCTGATCAGAGATGAAGGTGAAGAGAAACCAGACAAGGTGATTTCTTTGATTATTATATAATAGAAATAGTAATTGATCTAATAAGAAAAAAGGAAAAAAAGTATGATTGTGCTTGATCTTTGATCTTGGAGGGATTCAACTAACTACAGTTAGTAGATAAATAAAGTGGTTTTCTTTCTTCCTGTGCAAGGTCATGATAGCAGAAATGAGGGCGCAGTTTCTTACGTTGGACCTCGTTGATAATCCATGAAGGTTCCCATGCGCAAAAGTCTTCGGGTCCCTTCAACTGGAAAGGACTTCCTCGTTGAAGCTTATAAATTCTCATATTTTATTTATAGTTTTTTTTAGTAATTAATTATGTCAAGATTAGTCAAAAATATTCTTTTAAAAAAATTATTTATTTATTAGCTTAAATTAATTTTTTTATTATTTTTATGTAGTGATATTAAAAAATATTTTTTTTTATTTTTTTAATATATTTTTAAATAAAATATATTTTTAAAAACAATATCAACTACATTACTTGCACCTTCTTCTTCTTTCTTTTTTACTTTACCCCCTTTTTTTTCTCTTCCTATCCCTCCTTTTGTTTTCATAACTTTATTCTTTAATATTTTATAGTTTTTATTTATCATGTAATTTGAGTCATTAAAATATTTCAATATATTAAAACAAATTATGATCTTGTTTTTTTTTAATACAAACTATATTTTTATTCTTTATTTGGGTTGACATTAAATTTATCATAATAAAAATAGGACATGCAGGAGCAATTATCCACGATTTAATTTTAAATTCAACCTCAATAAAAAAAAAAAAAGAGTTAGAATATTTCAAAACCCATACAATTATCGGAATTTAATAATAATATTAAATAATTTTGATTCCACTTCATATAAACCAGTAACGTTCTAAATCGACTGTACTTCAGGATCATTATTTATTTATTTATCAAAAAGGATGGATCAAGGCAAGAGAGCAGCAGAAACGCAAGAGAAGGATGATAAGAATAGACTGGGCGGGTGTTATTGTTCACGCGCATACATGTTATTGTTCACGCGCATAAAAGCATGTCAATGCTGGACTAGAAGGAGAGGACCGGTAATGACGCGTGGGTTTGGACTAGTCCAAGCCCAAGGTCTTCTGCCTCTAGAGGCTCTCGATTTTTGGAAACCACAGACCCTTCTAGACAGAGAGAGTGTAAAAGGGACCGTGAAGATTGGGTTCTCTATTTTTGTGGGTGTTTGGCTCTGCGGTGTATTTTGTTATTGAGCCGCACCACAGAGTCAATCTATCTGGTAAACATTTGCACTGTAATTTATTATTATGGATCCCGCACAAAAACTGCGTTTCGAACCTAATTTTAAAAAACATCACAAAGATGCTTTTTATATACTGCAGCCGTAACATACTATTGTTCTCTCATGTACACGAGGGAATCAGTTCATGAAAAACACAAAACTCTACCTTGGCTCCTAGCCATTATCGTTGTAGTGGCATTAGACAGGAAAGATGACGACGACGGTCTCTCTCTCTCTCTCCACAGAATTGTTCTCTCACGTAAACATGAGCTCAGTTCATGTCCATCACATAAACTCTACCTTGGCACCGAGCCATTACTGTTGCAGCAACATTAGATGGGAATTATCACGAGGAAGACGATGATCTCTCTCTCTCTCTCTCTCTCTCGCCAGCCACCATCCAAGCCATCTTCTCTAGCTCCAGGAATGCAGCAATGAAGCAGCAGAGGCGAACGCAGCACAACCCGACAACTTCCAACACCTCATCCGACCACCACAGGCCTCCATTTTCGACATCACCACGACAAGAAGAACCAACTTGGCCTCCTCTACCCACAGGTACCGGCCGTTGACCCTCTCGTTATAGTCGGTGAACAGTGAAAATGCACAGTAACAAGTCGAAGAATGCAAAACAAAAATGAAAGGCAAAATGGTTATTTTATTATTATGATAATTAAATCTATAATATTTTAAAAATATGATAATTAAAGCCCAACTTGGCTGGGCCGACCCATTTATTTGGGTCAGGCCCTATCCATTTTTTTTTAAATCTTATTTTTAAAAAATAAAAATTGTGTAATTTACTTGAATTATTAATTATATTTTATTATTATGATAATTAAATCTATAATATTTTAAAAAAATATGTGTGTGTCCTTTAAAGTAATTTCACAAGTTGACATCAATATGAAAAGCATGGTAACCAAACACTCGAAACTGCTTTTCATTAAATCTCAAACTCAACCACAGTTGTAACCAAACACTTCAATTTTAGTTTTGAAACGCAGGTAAAAGCTCTTTTCATGAAACTATTTTTTTTAACCTCAACCACAGCAGCAACAACTGTGCCAAACAGACTCTTTATCGGTGCAGGTTAAAAATTTATTTTGAAAAAAATTGAAATTTTTTAATTTTTATTATAAATTAAATTTTTTTAGTGTTTTTAGATATTTTCAAATATCGATATCAAAAATAAAAAGAAATTATTTTAATATGTTTTTAAATAAAAAATACTTTAAAAAATAACCAAAAACTGTACTTAGTTGTACATCTGCTTTGTCTGGTGTAGCATTGTATTTCTAATTGGCATGTTTTACCATTTATTTTACAAAATAAAGTTTTGGAACCGAGTTTAAGCTATGAAAAAATTAAATTCAAAGAGTAAATCAAACTTTTTTTAAAAAATAAAATTTTAAATCATTTGAGAATTAGAAGGTTGTTTGTAAAATGTGGTAGTAGTTATTGTTTTTTATTTAAAATATATCAAACTATTTTTTTAATTTTTTTTAAATCAATATAAATACATCAAAATAATATAAAAGCATACAAAAAAATAATTTGAAGCAAAAGTGTTTTGGAAAAAACAAAGAAACAAACAAACACTTAGCTTTTTATTAATGTTCTACAACTTTGATTCATTTAAAAAATGATAACAATTTTTAATTCAAAACTAATTATGAAAAGTTCAAGTAATCCATGCATTCAACATTAGCCAATTGATAAATGCATCAAGAGAAGTTAAAAACTAACTTAACATGCAAATTAATCTCCCCATCTCCATCAACATTTAGGATGATGAAAGATCTAAGAACACTACACCTCGATTATTGATTCAAAATACCTATATTGGTTCCTCATCTAGGCTATTAGAGATTTACTAGTGAGGAAACTACAAAGCTTCATTTTTTAGTTAAATAACAAAATTCGGTTAATTGATAATTCAGATAGCACATTGTTTTTTAAAAAAAGAAATAATAAGTGTCATGGTGAAACATTATGGACTATGAAGCAAAACACTATGGCAAATGATCAAAATTGAAACAAAGAAATAATGACCGGCCTTTTATTTTTTTAAGATAATATGGTGTCATATTTCTTCATCTTCTTTTTTTTTTTTTATCTTCAATCATTGATTTGTTTTCTTTTTAATATAATCTTTAATATTGTGTTTATTGAGATTAGAAGTTGATGCTTTGTTTTGATCTACTCTTACATGGTTACATTACTCTTGAAAACAGTATTTAGGTATTGAGTTGGTGCTTAATTTCATGAAAAAAAATGATTTTATTGTTTAAGAAAGATTGAAAAAGAGAGCGTCAAAATTGAATTAAAAAAAGTGACCTTTTTTTTAAGAAAAAAACATATTGATGTTTTGTTGTTGTTCTTCTTCTTCTTTTCATATTTCATCTTCATAAATTTGTCAAAACTCCTCTTTCATCCTTTAAGTTTGGATGTGCAATGGTTGATCCAACACTATATTTTCTTGACATTTTAGCTGTTGGGTTTGGGAGATGAGAAGGTCACTAAATTGTGATGAAGGAGAGAGAAAGTTAACAAACAACAAGTTTTAATGGCAAAACTTGTTATTCTTAGTGTAAATAAAACTTTTTTGATTGGAGAAGTTTTATTTTTTTTGTTGCCAAAAAATAGATTAAGCCTTGATATTTTCTTAGATTTGAGTTAAACAAAATTAACCAATTAAATGCTAATGTAATACTAAAAATAGGTTAAGGTGTTTTAGGTTTTTTTAGATTTGCTTTAGTTGAAAAAATAGGTGAAAATAAACCTTTTAAGTTAGGTTTCAAGATTTTTGTCGACTATGATAGAGGAAATCTAGAAATAACATGTGAAGTTACCCTACTATTTTTAATTTTGAATCAATATGATGTCATCTTCCTTATATATAAAAAAACAAATTCAGGCCAGCACAGTTGGGTTTTTTCTCCTCAAGACCCAATGATTATATGCCTTTTTAACCTAAGAACTTTTTTTTTTATATATTTTCTTTTCTTTTTTATTGTATATTTAAATATTTAGTTGTTTTTTAAACTATTTTTTTAATGTTTATCTTGATAACAAAAAATATATTTTGATATTTGGTTGATGCTCATTTTTGTGAGCATTGGTTTTCTTAGTGTATAATAAAAAACTATAACTGTTTTTAAAGTTATTAAATCTAACGAGATCTATGATCTGGACAATGACTTTAATTGGTTAGCTTATATTTTTTAAGAATTAGACTTTATGATTTTTTTTCTTTTGATAGTACTTAAGTAATCTTAAAAAAACATCACAATAATATATTAGTACTTGCTTTGAGAACGTATTTCTTTTATCATGTAATTAACAAATAGTTTAAGAAAAAATTCTTAAACCTAATAGAGTTTATGATCTAGATCGTGAATTTAACGGGTTAATTTTAATTGATTAAGAGTTTGCTTTTTTACTTTCTAAGAACAAGGATTTAAAAGAGAAATCCCAAGGTAAATAAAATTCCTTCATCCCTTATTTCCTCCTATCTAACTCACCACTATTAAGCCTTTAAGAACTTAAAGTTTTTTTTTTTTTTTTAATTTCTAGCTTGGTTATCTTAACATCTCTTTGATCCCTTAATCTATGGGGTTTTTTTTTTGGTTTAAATGGAAGAAAGCAATAAAACCTCTTTTTTCTCTCCAAGTTTTGGTTGACTATCAATGGATTCCAAGAAATGCCAACAAGGCATTCATATTATATTTATCTCATTAATTACAATATTTATTGTATAATATAGTTTAATTATTTTTTTGTTCAACCATTTATTCCATCTCGACTTACTTTTAAAATAATATAACCAAAGATTTTTAATATTTAAAACTCGTTTCAATCTATTGAACATCTCTATATTTATTTTATAATCAACCCATTTTATTCCTAGATTAAATTTACTTTTTTATATCAATATTGAATAATTCAAGCCTAGTTTATAGTTTTTACACTAAAAAAAATATACGAGTCTTGCGAGCAACTAATGAATAAAAAAATTAAATCAATCTATAAAGTGATTTAGATCATTACACTATGAACACCCATAAATAATCCTTGTAAGCTAATTTAGGAAGAGAACATACATCTATATTCTCTTCACTTGAAACTATATCATATACCATACATATTAGATCATATTGGATACATTGTCCACGCTTCACCGCATGCCAAGTTATTTTTTTTATGTAAAAAAAAGGGTAGGATAAGAAAACATTTAAGTCACAAGTCATTTGTTCAAGTTGTAATTTAAATGATACAAGAAAAAATAAAATAACAAAAAAAAATATAAAAATACATGAGCCTATATGGACTTTCAAACCAAATGCTAACCTAATTGAAGGGAAAATGCTAAAAAGATAGTAATACTTGAAAAAGTAAAAGCAACACATGAGTTTAAAAAGTAGAAAAAACAACAAGAAAACCCAAGCGAATCTTTTAAATCTAATCCAACCTAAAAAGTTCTCGACACATTAAAATTTGTATTCGAGTTTAATAATGAAGCTTAATGGCATCCAATATAGTTTCAAAAAAATAGAATCCTTGAAAACATATTAATAAAAATATTTGCAAAAGAAAAGAATACAACAAAAATAACGAGTATAAAATATAAGGGAAAACACCTATGCATGATGGAATCTAGAAAACAAATAAAATTGGAATGATCATAAAAAACTAAATTGTAATTAAAAGGATATGTACAAAACTTGGAAGATTAAAAAATAATGAGCACAACTACAAAATATTTGTAATTTTTATAATTTGAATAAGTATATGCAATGTTAATTTAAAAACTAGTATTATATCAGTTGAACTTGCAATCCTTGATTCCTTTATCACATTGAGATTTCAATTCATTTAAAGTTTAACCAGAGTTGAAAATTAAAAATAAATCTTATAAGTTGTCATTCACTATATAATTGTTAATGCATGCTTGGTAAATTCTCTTTGAAACTCAAATAACTTTCCAAAATATATTTAAATTAAAAAACATCACTTTTATTTTCTATCAATAAAATATTTTTAAAAATATAACTACACACAATCTTGATATTGCATATAATATAGTCATTTGAGTAACTTTTAATTGTCCTATGAAAAAAATAAAAAATATAGAAAAAAATAATCAAATAAATTTGTCAATAGAATAATTTTAAAATGAATATATATAATTTCAAAACATGAGATATATAAATAACATGTTTGTATCTATTATTCATGGTAAAAAAAATTTAATTTTAATTTAAAAATTACCAAACTAAAAATCTCTCTTTTTTCTTTTAATTTCGAACTGATTCATATTTCAAACAGATTAAATTCTAGGTAGACTTTTAAGTCTATCTAGATTTTATAAAGAAAATTGTTAATTTTAATATTAAATATAAAATAAATTTAAGACATCTATTTGTTTTTTTTAAATATATAAATATAATAGTAATATTTATCAGGGTTAAAATAAATATTTTATATCATTTTGCCCACCACAAATATGATGCATAAATAATCAACATGATATATACATTGTGATAAAATACAATTATATTTTTTTTCATAACCTATCATATTGGTTTCTTCGTTGTGACCAAATTAAAAATGAAAAAACAACTGATAAATTACCTAATTTAAATGTAAAATGAATTGTTATTCACAAATAAAATGGTAATAATTTGAAATTAATTAAAACTTGTTTAAGAATGTGGTTATTATTGTTTTTAAAGTGTTTTTTTATAAAAAATATCAAAATATTTTTTATTTATTTTATCATATTAAAATATTATTTTTTAATTTAAAATAAAAAATAAAAAAAATATTTTTTTAATATTTTTTAAATATATTTGTAAAAGGTATTGATAACCAAAGCCTTAACGCTAGTCAAGGTCATCACTAGGGCACAGAAACGAAAGTGATGTAAAATTCCAAAAAGACGACTCAAATTTGTTTCCACTCATCTTCACGTGACACCTTCCTCCACTTCTCTCGATACCCCACTTGTCTTCTCCCTCACTCTCCCATCTCCGCCAACAACCTCGGCAGCAGCCTCCTCCACTGAAGCCACAAGAACCCCCTCAACAATCTCAGGCAGAACTTTAGTTCAGATCAAGAACCCATCTCGCTTTCTTGATCATCATCATCTCCGACAAACCAAACCAAAGCAATGGCTCAACAACCCCACCATTTCTTTCGTCTTCTCTCCATCTTGACGCTGATCTGTTCTCTATATAGCATCATTTCAGCAGATCCTCAGTTCCATGAATGTGCTTCAAAGCAAGATACATACTTGAGATCTTCTTCTCCATGCCCTCCATTCGCATCAACTCCTCCTCCGTTCCCCTTCTCTTTGTCACCTGGTTGTGGCCACCCTTTCTTTCAACTAAAATGCTCTTCTCCTCACTCCACAATCTCCATTAACAACCTTTCTTTTGCTCTCCTTCACTTCGACCCCAACTCCTCCTCTCTTCTTCTGTCTCCTCAACTCTCCTCTTTAACATCCTCAACAACGATGAGACCTGCTGCTACTTGCTCTAGTGATCTTTCTTCCATTCCTGCCCACTCCATCAATCTCTCAGGTTCGCCATTTCGAGTTTCTGATTCTTATTGTTCTCGGCTTTCTGTTCTGCGCTCTTGCTCCCCACCAAATCTCCCAAACTGCAGCCACTGTCCCTGGGAGTGTAAGCTCGTCAAGAACCCACTTAACCTCCTCCGTGACTGTGGATCTGGTACTCATAGTCTCCAGCAGCAGGGATGTCAAACCGACATTTTAGAGTACCTTGACAATTTCTTGAAAATAGGGTTCCAAGTCGAGTACGATGAGTCTCAAGACTCTTACTTCTCCAGCTGCAGAGAATGCAAATCCAAGAAAGGAATCTGCGGCTTCAACTCCTCAGACCCAGAAAAAAATTTCCTTTGTTTTCAGTCCAGAACTCCGTTTTCACCTACATGGATTCACCAAAATGGCCCAAACCGAGTCGCCATCTTGTGCTCCGTCTCTGCAGCGTTATGTCTTGTTATTGCTGTTTTGGTTTTTGGAATTGTTTTTAGGTATAGGCGGTTGAAATCATTGAAAACAGAAGACGACCCAACGACACTGTTCCTTCACCGCCACCGCTCAGCTAGTCTTCTCCCTCCTGCGTTCACCTTCGAGGAGCTCGAGTCCTCCACTAACAGGTTTGACCCCAAGCGTAAAATTGGAGATGGAGGATTTGGGTCTGTGTATTTAGGCCAGCTCTCTGATGCCAGAATCGTTGCTGTTAAATACCTCCACAGGCACAACCAAGCTGCAGCCGCTGGCAGAGCATTTTCAACCAAGTCATTCTGCAACGAAATCTTGATATTATCTTCCATACATCATTCAAATCTCGTAAAACTTCACGGGTATTGCAGTGATCCAAGAGGGTTGCTTCTGGTGTATGACTACGTCCCCAACGGCACTCTCGCTGACCACCTCCATGGAACAAACAACTTGCACCGTAAAAGTTCTTTAACGTGGCAAGTGAGGCTTGATATCGCATTGCAAACGGCTTTAGCTATAGAATACTTGCATTTCTCAGTTAAACCACCCATTGTTCACAGAGATATTACATCATCCAATATTTTCATAGAGAAAGATATGAGAATCAAAGTGGGTGATTTTGGGCTTTCAAGGCTTTTAGTCTTGCCTGAAACATCTTCCTCTTCATCTGGGTATGTTTGTACCGGGCCTCAAGGCACACCTGGATACTTGGACCCGGATTACCACCGGTCGTTCCGGTTAACAGAAAAGAGTGATGTTTACAGCTTTGGAGTGGTTTTGCTGGAGCTGGTTTCAGGCTTGAGGGCAGTGGACCAGAGCAGGGACAAGAGGGAGATGGCTTTGGCTGATCATGTAGTATCCAAAATCCAAATGGGTCTGCTTCGTCAGGTTGTGGACCCTGTTTTAGGTGTTGATGGGGAAACTATGAACGGTATTGAATCCGTGGCTGAGCTGGCCTTCAGGTGTGTCGCGGCGGACAAGGATGATCGGCCAGATTCAAGGGAGGTTGCGGAGGAGCTGAGGAGGATTCGAAGCCAAGCTATTGGCATTAAGTAAATTGCCACGGCCCGAATCTGGACCATCATAACATATCTGCATTATCTGGTGGGCAGTCATGCGCTAGATAATACGAAGGAGTTAACATGGCTAAGGTTTTGTTTAGTGCTCTGGTGGGGGGAGATCAGTTTGTTGATTGGTGTAGTTTGGGGCTTTTGATTTACCTGACTACTAATCATTGTTAGGCGTTTTATGTTGTCTAGTTTGATGAGAGACACTTCCAGTTTATGATGAAGAGTGCCTTGTAAGTAGTTAGCTGTCTTTACAGTTTATTGTCAATTTTGCTCATATTTTGTATAGAGTATATAAGTTGGTTCATGAAGTAGCAAGTACTAGAATTGTTGCATGCTCATCCATTTTTAGCCCTGTTCCGCAAGTTAACACCATGGTTATGGTTACTAAACTGCAATGGCACAAAAGTCATCTTTCTGATGTAACAGCAATGTCATGTCTTAATTTCTGGTGAAAATGTTTCTATCAGAGAAACCTAATCTGCTGTGACATACAAAAAAACATAAAAAAAACCCTCCCGTATGCTACTTCCAATCATCGGATGAAGCTAATTGCCACAACGACGCATTCACAAGCAATCATTTCTTCTTTAATGCTCTGATTTAATACTTTTGCCTTTTCTTTTGGGCCCTCCTCAACTATTATTAGCGTAAAGTGTATGATACGATTGAAAACACGCTCTATTATTATTATTATTATTATCCCATCAGTCTCAAAAGAATACTCATCGAGGACCTTGATTGCCTTTATTTTTTCTCACATATGGTAGCTTTATATAGTTCAGTCTTCAGACAAACAGACTCATCGATTCACCTTTTCCTTTTCATTGTTCTCCCTTGATTGAGATGGATTCATGGGATGTAGATAAAGGATAACTAGGGTATTTGAGTAATGTTACGATGGATGAAAGATACACATTTTTCAACAGTAATTCACTCAGTTATGAAGCAAGGCAGGGGCCTAGTAGAATTCATGTACGTAACAAGATGTCCAGATGCATAGCTGGTAGATTGACCCATCTTTCAAGCCACCTGAACAAAATATGCAGCTTCTAAGGCCCTAGCCTTCTCACCAGCGACTGTTGCTTCTTGACTGCCTGTCATTGCATAGCCTCTCTCCTGCAAAAGGTCATCAAATTGTCTCTCGTCCATATCATTTTATTCTTATAGAAACTCGGCATACAAGTCAGGGTTAGGTTATACCAATAAGCGCCACATGAATGGGGCTCCTTCCCTCTTCTTGATCCGCTTCTCCATTACTCTAATTGCTACAATTCAAGAAAGAAGTCAGAAGAGCCACAATGAAGTTAAATTGCAGAGAAACGAGGTTTGGAATACCAAACGTACATACCCTTGGCGGCTTGTCCAGTATTTAGTAACATGCTGTACCAGACTTCATTAAATACATCAAGTTGTTCATCTGATGCCCCAAGCATCTAGCACAAAGGACAGTAAAATTCGTATCTTTAAATTCAAATGTGTAAATGTCTAATTACAGCAAACACATGAATCAACTTGATAATAATACCTTACAATCGTTGGCATCAAAATATGAATCAAGTAAATCTAACGCCTGCTTGTCATTACCCCTCCCGTACTCGAATAAGGCTTCTGCAAGCTGGGGAAAAGAAATCCTTGCATATTTCAAAAACACCTTCAAAAAGCATCTGAAGAAAGCAATAGCAGCAGATTTATGAAAAGTAACCACCATGTTAACATAGAATCAAAGGAAGTTTTGTGAATGTATGAGAGAAAAATGTGAATCCAACCACAACTGTTACAATTTTCTGATCATTTGTTACAAACAGAGAAAAGTGGAAAGGTTTTATATTCTAATTATGGTCAAAATCCATACCCCTTCAGAAAGGGGGTTCACTGCATCATTGGGATGAGGTCTAGTTGCATCCAAAGGTACCTTATCAGCTACTAACATGAAATTGTATAAATGAAGATAAAACATGGTAAGAGAAGCAGCAATCAGAACAAACCCGAATCACTTCCTGCATTCTTTGTTGCTTCTTAATGCTCATCTTATGAATTCTGCAAAAAGATAATAGATTACAATAATGTAGGGCCATGCATGAAAATGTATAACGATAGAACAGGCTTCTACCTCAATTTCAAGCCCTCAAGTAAATCTTCAGCCTTTGAAGGTTCACCAGTTTTTGCCAAGGCCCATAATATCAACACATCAAGGTGCCACTCTAAATACCAGTTGGCCTGGATATTGCAATGCACAAGAAGCATCACTTCATAATCAAACAACAGAGCACCATAACATGAAAAATACATGCCCATATGCGTACCAATGGTATTTAAGCATAATTGCTTGTGAAAGCATGGAAAATGTATCTCAAAACAAATTATCATTGGAATATTTAGAGCTTTGATTAAAGTCAAAGTCTTCAGCTGTTGTAAACATCACTCCTTGGGAGAGTTAAAAGAAATTTTGTTCCATCCACTCCTTTGGCATGTAGATGGAAGCTCCTGATTCTTGTATTATATGTTTGATGATGAAGAGATGGTATGCACAAACATGATAACAGAAAAACAAAACAACAGTATTCGAGGTGCTGATAGCTAAAGCACAATCCAGGACTCGTTTGTGTCAGCACATCTAGCACAGAAGACACAGCTAATTGTCCAGCAAACCTGTAAGGGTTCATATATCTAGGAGAGAAAACTGTCAAATCCAGAGAAAGGGGGTTCTTTTTCCATAAGAAGCGCACAATTTGCATGACCTTTGATTTCTGAAACTTAATCTTTTCAATAACAGCTATATTTTCATGTTGTTCATTTCAGTTATTGTAATTGTAGTTAAAATTACAGGGCTGGTCTATTATAATGAAGTTATAACAACAAAAGATTATTAGTTACTAAATTCAGCTTTCTGTTTCAGACCATATGAGGATACAAAACTCTGGAAATATGCCTTCATGGAAAATTTCAAAATGACTTGTATATTTTGCAAAGTTTCATGAGAGAACTATATTCCAACAAATCCAATTGTAAGCACACATTCATTGATTGGCCAGTTACTTTTTCTAAGGTTCTTACACTAAAACACATAACTTACTTGATCCGTTATGCAGGAAGCTAAAGTCTTCAGGCGGTCCTCAAAGATGTCAAGCTCACCCCTTAGATACACACGCAACAACAAACCCAGAGCATTCAAGTACACCTGAATGCACAGTAAAAAATAAGACCACTTCCACACAAAATGAGGGTGAAATTTGAACAGATAGCAGAATAACATACTTCTGGAGGCACGGCATCGGCCTTTTCCAACTCTTTCCAGATATGATGGTCATAAACTTCTAAAACTTTTCTCACCGAAGCATGACCTTCCAAGTAACAAAGAGCTACATGCCACCAATTATGTGTCAGCCTGTAGATTGATACAAATACGCCACCTCAGGCATTGAAGAAAGCCATCAGGAAATTTATAATAACATATAGCATCTCATATCTATACTATAACATTTTATACATACATAAATGATGAGCAAGAGCTCCATGAAGATGAGCATTCTTCCATGAAGTCTACTGCTTCTTTGAAATGGCATTGATACTGAAGGACATGACATATCTGCACAAGAATTGACACTCAAAAGTGGATGGTATATGTACCCAGTCACTCCAAACCAAACTCATGCTCCTGATCTCCCTTAAAAGACGAGTTAAATTTTCTTCCCATGACAACAAGCATAATAGCATGTTCCACTATGGTGGATAAAACATAAAAAGGCAAGATTTCATGTAATGCAATATACTAAGATGATTAGAACTCACAGCATGTTGTGTCCAGTAATCTTGCTTGTTGATCTCATATCCCTTTCTTGCTGCTTCCTCCGCATCAGCCATTCGGCCCAGCTCTAACAACGGAAATGCAAGCATGCCATATATATAATCTTCTTCTTGGTTTTTGGGTAGAACCTGTTGAGATGAAAAGTCTCGTTAAACCCAAGTTGGTTGTTAATAAAATAAACCTTATTCTGGATAGAAATGAACCTGTTGCACAAGGTCCAGGGACAGGTCAGGTTTACCCATGTAGAAGCATAAAACCTGAGCTCTTTTAAGAGTAACTAAATCTCTTGGGTAATCATTGAGGAGCTGTAAAATAAAATGCATGCATCAAATGAGTTTAGAGGTTGTATGATCAAAGACCACATAAATTATTTAACAACATAATGTTCAATTACCACTATAATTTAAATTCTGTATCTAAGGAAAAAAGGACTTCAGCTAAACTAAATTTAAAGACAACGCCCCCCCTTTTTAAGCCAATAAGGAAGACTAGGGATTTTCACTCATGGCCTAAATGCATAAACAGATTAACTTTAGGAATAGAGAGGGTAAAAGGGTAGGCGTACCTTAGAATGAATTTGAAGAGCAACATCATCATCTCTGTTCTCACAAATCAAAGAATTAAGAGCATCAAAAACTGCTTTCTCATAAGGGGTGGCTTCTTCCTGTTTGTTAAAAGAAATTTCACAGGTGAAACGTCCCATCAAAAGACAAAGGCTGTACGTGAGTAACAGAGGGCAAGACACTTACGAGTCGAGAGTTTGCAGCCTGGATATGGAAAGAAGCTTGGGAAGGATTGGCAGAGGAGCAAAGAAAATGAGCTGCCAAAATATTGGCTAACACGCAGTCTTTGTCATGAAGTGTAGCTTCCAAAATCACACGCCTCTCTCTTCCATAACTAAGAACCTTCATTTAGCCAAAAATCAACACCAACCCAAAAATGAAACCCCCTCTTTCTCTTTTTATGTTCCAATCCAATCAATAAGTGGAGATAGAGAAAAGAAGACAGACCTGGTGATAATAAGAGTTGATGGCAGAGATGCAATCATCGGAAGAAGTGTTGACCTCGTAACCCCATTTGTCCAATCTAACACCACCTTCCATTTCTTCCCTGTCTTTCTTTCAAGAATCACAGTGTTGCCGTTGCGATCATGTAACAATAGGGTCTGTTCAGGAGAAATAAGGACAGTTGCGACAGTGAAGCGTGTCGGGGACTCCAACAACGAACCTTGTTTTGTTTACTTTTACGCAGTGGGGCATCGATCTATCCATTTCCATTTCGCAGCAAGTAGCTATTTTGAAAAGTTAAATTATAAAAATAATTTTTTGAATAATATATTTATATTTTTTATTAATATATTTTTTAAAGAGTTATTTTGGAGAATTATTTTTTTTTAAATAAAATTTAATTATTTTATATATAATTTAATTATACAATTAATTATATAATTAAATAATTGCTTTTGAAAAATCCTCCAATAATAAAATTATTATTTTTTAATTATATTGAAAATTAAAAAATAAATTAAAATATTATTAAAATACCCATAATATTTGAAATTTGAAATTTAAACTATTTATATTATTTTTTTCAAGTAATTTGTATGTTTTTTTTATGGTTGTTGTATTTGAAGTTAATTAATGTTACTTATTGTCTTTGAGTGTTAGAGAAATTTAAAAAAACAAAATGAACACATTAACAAATAGCTAATAAGTTCAAACATAATTAATTAAAATACATTTTATTACAAATAATTCAATCAAATTAATTACAAATTAATACCCCTATTTTTTTTATTTTTTATGTTAACTATTATTATTATTATAATTATTATTATATATTATATATTAATTATTATTATAATATATTTGGCGTAAAATCGGAGACTCACACCCCACCCATCCATTTATCTAGAAACACTCCACTTATCTAAAAATCCTACTTTTCTTCTCACTTTCTTTGCTTTGCCCCCTCCAGCCGCATGCTTGCCATCTTCATTTGCTGCACCATTACTTTACAATACCAGATCAAACATTCAGGCCATTGTTTGTTTTGGCCATTATTTGTTTTGGCCAATGCAGCAGCATAATCGGAGATTGATTCAGTTTGGGAGGTTCCAACTACCTTGTGATTTTCATCATATAGTCCATGTTCATCTGGGGTTCTTGCTTCAATTGTTTTTTTTTATAACTTATTTTATACAGTTTCTCATGCTTCTCAACTACAAAAGTAGAGTCTCTTCGATGAAATTTTTTTGATGCAGTTCCACAGATTTCCAAATGTTTTCGTGAATACCTATTTATATATCTAGCTTTTGTAACACCATTCACTTCTTGAATTGTTCAGTTCATTGTTGTTGTTGTGATGTTTTGTTGCTGTTTTTTGTTCTTGCTGTGATACTTTGTTGCTGTATTTTAAATTGATGCTTGCAATAGTATAATTTCAACGGTAATTTTAGTTTTGGCTCTTCAATCTCAAATCTGTAGAAATGACTCTGTATATAGAGAAAAACCAAAATGACTGTTCATTTAGCTTTTCCGTTGGAAACCTAAAATGAACGAAAATAGCCAAAAAATTTAAATTTTAGCTCTGGCTACTTCATTGCCTTCCCCCGCTAGACTTGCCCTAACTCCAGTCCTTGTAGTGATCAATTAAGCCATACAATACCACATTTAAGTTTTTTGAAATGAATTTTTCTACCTCAGCCATTTCTCATTTCTTTTTCTGTTTTCTAAAAGAAAAGTAAATTCACATAAATGTGATGACTTTTTTTGAAAGATTAAAAATATATGAATTTAATTTATAGTTTTTGGAATCACAAGAACTAATTATTTAGATTTATTAAACTAAGCTATAGTTAACTCTTATATATTTGTTTAGGCATTAATGTCCCAAGAGCATTTTCCACCCATTTAGGGTTTCGATTTCGATTTATACTATTACTTTATGATGAGTCTAAAAATCTAAGAAAGTAAGATTGATATATTGAATAATTGATTATTTCTTTACTTTAAAAAATATAATTTATCTTTTACGGCTAATATGTCTAGCGGCTTGATATGGAAATCTGAGGTGGCTGGCTGGTAGTAGGTAAGGAGTGATGCTAGTAAGCCAAGGTGTATAAAAATGATGAATGTGTTGACTTTTTGATACTTAAATTAGTAACTTTATAGAGAAAATAATATTCAATGATATTAGTAAATAAATACTTTGAAAATATATGTTATATAAAATATTGAGAATGAGATTGCAAATCTTTAGTTTGAAAGAATCATTGTATATTTATATAATTATATCTAAGAGTCTTGTACTTTTATGAAGAGAAGAGATTGAAGTGTAATTTTATCATTGTAATATTTTTAGTTGTGTTCAGCTGAAAATAATATATATTAGATCAATATAAAATATTGAGAAACCCATATGATATCTTGATTTTTTTTAGTATATGAACTTATTGAAATTGAAAAATAAATTAAGACATATTATCTAGACACAATCACATTAAGCTGGGGCATGATATGCACACCCAACACAACTTGGGCAGCATGCCCAACAAGGTTAAACATGTCACTTGTGGTCCAAAAATAAAAATTATGATTATTATAAAAGTAAAGGTGGATATTTATTATAAAAATAAGGCAAGTAAGCTGAACAACAATGAAAATTTTATTTTTTATTTTATTAGTTATCCTTTAATTTTTAATAAAATAAGAATGCATGTACATGTTTTAAGTTCCCATTAGAAATGGTACAAAAAAGAACCATTCTTGAGTGATATAAGAATATAATTGTGTAAGAACTTAAAATTAGTAATAACAAAAAATATAAATTGTTTATGCTGAAGTGTTTTATTTTGTTATTACCAAACTTCTTTTTGACACCTTTCTTTATTTGATGTTTGCCTCACTTTATAAGATATAATTGGATTTTTATTTGCATTCTATCACATGCTTAAAGCATGTTATTAACCATCAATTTTATGTAAAACAACTTAAATTTGTTGCAAGCAAAAAAAAATTAAAAGAACAAAGATCAAATAAAAAAACGATCATTTTCTCTTTCTTTTTAAGAGACGTGGAAAACTATAGTTTGTCCCCTGAAGTTTTAAATCTTTTCATATTCTATTGATTGAGAATTTCATAATTGTTAGTGTTTTGGTCCTTTTATATTGAGAAAGAAGAAATAAAACGTTGAAAAAAAAAGATAAAAGAGAGATAAGATGTTTGGTTGTTCATATTTCAACAATGAAAATAACTGATTTTGATGTTAATGAGTTTTATCAAAGAGCAAAGTTCCATGGAATGGTTTGAAACCTTTTATATCGTTGAGAAAAACAAATCCAACCTTGTAATTTTTTTTATCGGTTTATTTTCTTAAAACTTTTGGACTAATTTATAGTATTTTAGGGTTAGAGATAAGTTTATTTGGTGCTTAAAGATTTTATTATGTGTTTTCAAATTGAAAAAAAAATGAAACTTAATTTTTTCACACGATTAAGATGACTAATATTTAAAATAGGTGAACACACTGTCTATCTGAGTATAAAACATATCTTGTATTTAATTTAAAAATAATATCCCATTAAAAAAAATCACTCTTGCATATTTGATATTGTAAGCCTAAACACATTTGACTCTATTTTTGGGTCAAGTGCTTAACCCATTCCTCTTGGCCAATGTTTGATCTATTCTTACATTACCTTTTAATTATTATTATTTTAAATAAACTTGACTTTGAATAACATAGTTCAAATAATAATTAAAATATTATCCAAGGTTGTCATGATTTTTAGATAAGATTATATATTTTTTTATAATGATTTTAACAATTACTTTATGAATTATTATAAATAACTTTAACATAAAAAAACTTATAAGACAAAATATGCTCATGAAGTTAACGACTATCTAAATCTCTAATACAAACTTGATTAATGTGGGTTTTCGAGTTAACTTGCATGCACCTTAATAAATTTCACGGATCCTCAAGTTAACGATTAGCTAAACCTCTAATGGTAATTATATGGCTTGAACCTGTAACCACGGAGGGAGTAAACCCCATAGTTCCAACCTCTTACTATTGATTCACTTACTAGATAATTATAATAGAAGATTATAAATTTATTTTTAATAATAGAAGAAAAAGTCAATGTTACAAATGCATTTCTTTTCTAATTGAAAATGCAAAAACCTATCGTTTATGCTTAATGAAATATAAAAATTGAATTGAAAAACCAAGTTAGCAAAACTAACCAAATGTTAAAACAAGATAGAATTTTCCTAAAATAAAAAGACAAAAGAATATGCAAATGTGGAACCTTTACTTTTCTTTTTTAATTTACACTTTTTTCTTAATCTTAGAAGTTAATGTTTTCTTACCAATAAAAAATGATTTTTTTTTTATAAATATATCATGCAAATATAGTTTAGTAATATTAAATATAAAAAAAAAATATAAGGATAAATTATAATACTCTCTTCAAGTTACTATAAAAATAAAAAATAATTAAAAAAATAACTATTATTTAAGAAATGTGAAATAAACAATATGAAAAAAATAGAGATAGGGTATCAATTTAAATTTAAATAAAAAAAACATAAACAACAAGGCATTTAATTATTTTTTTAAAAATAATGTAAATTAAAAAAAATCATGTGTTGTTGGGTTTGGTATGGCAAGCTTGCTCATCTAGCCAACTATCTAAACATGCTTCACATGAGCTAATTCTTTTGATGGAGCATATAAAGGTTCTGTTTGACAATGTGTTCAAAAATAACTTTTTATATTTTTTTATTTTGATTTTTTATTTCAAATTAAAGTTTTTTTTTAGTATGTTTAGATCATTTTTATATGCAGATATAAAAAAATAATTTTTAAAAATAAAAAACCTATCATTTTGATGTATTTTCAAACAAAAAAAATACTTTTAAAAGCAACTTTAATTACAATCTCAAACAATAAAGAAATAACAACATTTTCTTTTAACTTCAATGTGGTAAATGACTTACCATCATCTATAATATTTTATAGTCCCCTCTGATGATCATAGGTATAAGTTTTGGAATACAAAACTTATTTTTCATTTTTTTTTCATTTGAAAATTATCTAAAAAACCTATAGGTCCTTAAAAAATGTTTGCAAAAACAAAAAAACCTCTAATGTTTATTTTTTAGGCATTGCTAGGGGAAAAACCCATATCCACAAAAATCACATTCATTTAACTCCCCTCTAGAAGCTCAACCAAATGACACCAACAAGATCATCCATTTTGATGGGCAAAAATCACATTCATTCAACTTCCCTCTAGAAGCTCAACCAATTGACACCAACAAGATTAACTATTTTAATGGGCAAAAACTATATCCATTCATCTCCCCTAAATAAGCTTTAACCAATTCAGACCAACAAGATCATCTATTTTGATGGGCAATAACCACATCCATTCATCTCTCCCAAAAAAACTCAACCAATTCACACCAATAATATCATCCATTTTGATGGGCAAAAATCACATCCATTCTATAAGTTCAATCAATTAACACCAACAAGATAATCCATTTTGATGGGCAAAAACTACATCCATTCATCTCCTCCAAAAAAACTCAACCAATTAACACTAACAAAATCATTCATTTTAATGGGCAAATATTACATCCATTCAACTTCTCTCTATGAGGTCAACCAATTGACACCTCAATATTTTTCAGCAATTTTCTCTTTTCTCTTTTGATTTTCAGTAGTTGACACACATAAAGAGAATGAAATTTATGACTAAAATGTGAAATGCTAAAATTTTATCGACCAAACAATCAATAAATTAAAAATCACAAGGACAAAATTGATTTTTTTTCACACCAGTATTAAAATGGGGATAGTTTCTTTCTTTCTTTCTTTCTTTTTGTTAAATTTGGTTTTAATTTTTATTTGTAATTTTCATACTAGACATCATGTTCTCGAGAAATTAGACAAGCTAATTTTGCCTTTTAATATTATTTCTGGATGAATAGATAACCCGCCACCCAATCGAACAACAACATTTCATAAACGATCTAACGAAATAAGGAAAGAAAAGTTAAAATCAAAAGCGAAAGTTGACCATAAACTAAAAGCAAAATTAACTCGTGCCCCCATCATTGTTCATAGCAAGTAGGCTAAGATTATTTCTCCGTAGTAATTATTTGATCACTGGGTGCCGAGCCCTACAACTACCACTCCTCCTCAACCTTAATTTCTAGCATTTCAGATAACAATGGCTACTTAGGAGGTGTTGCTTTGAGTTTGGCCAAAACCTTGGCGAACTCAACAAGCTTCCCCGTCTCTGGAAAGACATCCTTCACAGCAGGATGCGAGGAGAAACTATTTGCCCATTTCAGCAGGCCAGGAGTCTTAGTTTCATCTATCAGCTTCACTCCGTTCATCTTCTCTATGGCTCTCAGCCACCCCAAAAAGGAACCAAATGCAATGTCAAGGTACCCAATCTGATCTCCTCCGAAGAAACCCTTCCCTTTGCTGCACTTGCTGAATGCATCCTCCAGCAAGACCAGCCCTTCTCCTACTTGATCTATCAGCGCCTTTCGAGCCTCCTCATCTTTAGCTGCTGCGATGTTTCTCATCGTCGGAAACCACTGCGTATATTCGATATGATCAGGGAAAGATCAAGACAACACTTGGATGCAAAATAATTTAGAAACCGAGATTCAAAACAGAGTAGATCTTGGATCTAAAGTGTAAAACTCAAGAATGAATCTAGAAACTGAAAGATGGAGATCAGAGAGGTACCTTCTCATCGAGATAGGCAGCCCAAAACCGAGCAAGGGCACGATCGTAAGGATCAGAGGGGAGGATGGCAGGGCCAGGAGACCAAACCTCGTCAATATACTCCACTATCACAAGAGACTCACAAATGGGCTTGCCACCATGAATCAGAACTGGGATTTTCTTATGGACAGGGTTTGATTCAAGAAGAAGCTGGCTTTTGGATCCCAGTGTTTCCTCCAGAAACTCATACTCCACGGATTTGATATTAAGGGCAATTCTTGGCCTCATCACAAAAGGGCTCGGCCATGCTCCTATAAGCTTCACATCACTCTTAGCCATGATCGATAATATCAAGCCAAAAATAGTTACTGGATTGTGATAGGAAGAAACTTACGGACGCCACTGCAGGTATTTATACGGAAGTGGTGTGAAAATTCAATGTAGGTAGTAGTTGGATTTGATGGTCGTGCTTTCCTGTAATACAATACAAGCATTTACTAGGAGCAGATTTCTATCTACCAAAAATATCTGCCTACTGTCATATCAATATGTTCACATTGGAGTTTTTTAATTGCATTTTAATAGCCTTTTCTTTTAAATAAAAAAAATATTTTTTTTAATTTTTAAATTCTTATTCCAATTAAAATATATTTTTGTATTATTTTTAATTACATAGTCTATTTTTATAATATATTGTCTTATTTAATACTAATTAAAGCTGATGATATTTTTAATTATGTAAAGTAAATTTCACTATTAAAAAATATTTAACAAGATGAATAATAACCGATCTTAATTAATCATAAATAAATAAATATTATCTTTATCACAACTTGAAATTGAAACTAATATTTATTTATTTTTAAAAATTATATACATTGTTTTTTTAATATTATTTTTATTGCAATAGTGCATACAATATCCATTTAAGATTTAAAATAACTTTTATAAAACATTTAACAAAATTATTCTCCCTTTTAATATTTTTCTAATAGTTGCTATAAAACATTTCTCCTATATTTAGCAGTTAATATAATTTAATTCAAAAAAGAATTCTTGAAAAAGCTAAATCCAAGAAAAAAAACTAATTGAGCTGTGCATTTTCATCGAAACCTCGTAAATCGGGCATATCTCCCTCATCCAAACGGTAAGATTCTTTCATTTAATCCACAGCATACAAAGGCAAGAATACGATATTGTTTTCCCACATGAAATAGATTATGGTAATTTAAAGAAGACATCGACTCATTGGTTGACTCGGTGACACCACAACCCACCTTCCTCAGTTTCGATGCCGTTAGTTGCCTACCACCGACTCTAACCTGTTAACGCCAAGGTTCCATCCATCATCCATTGAATTGTAGATGAAGTTGACTACTGACTGGATCCGTTTTCGAAAAACGAGAAATTTCATTAAATTTCCTATAAAAACACGTGGCATGCAGAGCCGAAAACAATAATAAAAAAAAGGATCGGACCGTTGCTATTGCGCCACACCTTGTTAGGTATGCAGTCGGCGTGTCAACACCAATTCCACATCAATCAGACAGCAGATGTCAACCACAACACAAACGTCTTTCAAAGATGTTGCGCAGAAGCACCACAGCAGTGGGAGAACGTAAACAGCACAAGAATAGAGTGATTATACGTGTGAGTTGATGTGAGAAACGGTTGAAAAATGTGGAGCCTTCATTATGTCTCTGGTTACCACATCATCGTATATACGCTGGCTGCCTGAGCAGGGGAAGGGATTAGTCACCACAAAATCCCCCTGGAAATAATGCATTCATCAACTTCGTAAAGGAAAATAATTAATAATATCACAGAATAAACATGACGTTTTGGATACAAGTTTCCACTGCCATGCAACTGTATTTTACAGTAAAAGATCAATTTTCCTGTTTCGATAGCTCTGAAAACTCAGAATTCTGATTCAAGGTTACCCAAACAGCCTGCATGAATTTGAAGCAAAAACTCATTTGGTTTAAGACGGGATAAGCAGCCACCTCAAAAATCAAAGGACATTCTTTCAGCTAGGATCATGAGATCTCATTGTCATTAGGTTTTCACAATTTGGTATAGTAGGTTACGTCCATGTCAGCATACCAGTCATTGAACTATGATGCATGTGCTAGACAATTGCATGCGTATGGTCACGTGTTAGCACAAATATCCTATCAAGTTCTGGTTCTAACCTGATCTCTCAATACCTCAGGTTAAGCCCAGTCCATGCCAAGGAAAGCATTACTAGTCATGGTTGATTATTCCAAATATCAGTCGTATAGGAGTCACGATGATGTTAACAGGTTCATATATATCTAAACCAAAGCATGCAAACAGAAAACAAGCAACAACTTGCAAGATATAGATATTATAAAGGAGCATATTAAACGCAAAGAAGCAAAATGAGAATCATTACCATGATTTTGAAAATGAAATGTGAGAATGAGCCAATCCCACCATGCCACCATGTGTGCAAGAGGAGACAACTTGGTAAGGAGTAATGACTGTCTATGTTGATCTAAAGTATGTTGCATATAATGCAAAGCAAAACTATTGCCTTTTGTTCTTGGTTCTGTTGAAAAAACAATTCTCTATTGCTTCATCACAGAGCTCAAGTGCAGTTTCCATGTTCCCTTCTTCGTAGCTTATATCCACAAAAAGGTTGTATATTTCTGCATCAGCAGCCATCCCTTCACTTCTCATCTCTTCAAATAGTGCTCTGGCCTCTGAAATTTTTTTCCTCTTGAAAAAGCCTTTGATGATGGAGTTGTAAGCACTAGCTGTGAGATTAAACCCCTTCTCAACCATTTCTTTGTGCAAAAACCATGCTTCTTTCATATTCCTTGCTTTACAATGCCCTTTTATCAAAATATTATAGGTGTTGCTATCAGGCATTACCCCTCGTGCACACATTCCCTTATAAATCTCTGTTGTGTGACGCATATTATTTCTAATGCAATACTGCTTCATAAGAGAGTTGTAGGTGGTGGTATTTGGCATTATACCCTTCTCCAACATCCATACTAGTAGCCTCTCACCATCTTCCAGCATTCCTGACATACAAAGCCCATTCATGAGCACATTGAATGTAACAACTGTGGGTTGAAGTCCTTTATCCAGCATTTCCCTCAGAAGCTCAAGAGCCTTAACCATCTCCCCTGTCTTACAATAAGCATCCATTAAAGTGGTAAAAGTAATGGTATCGGGATACATCCCGGCCACCTCCATTTCTTCCATCAACTTTACTGCTTGCCTGATATTTCCTGATTTACAAAGGCCATTAACAAGTGAGTTATAAGTGCAGATATTCAATTGAAGACCCTTTCCGCACATTTCATGTAGGAGCTCATTTGCTGTATCTACCTCCCCAAGCTTACAAAGGCCATCGGCAAGTGCAGTGTATGTGACAACATTTGGAGTCAGCCCACTTTGGACCATCTGGTTGTGAAGGGAAAAGGCCTTTTCCATCTCCCCTGACTTGCAATAGCCATCAATAAGTGTTGTATATGTAACTTCATCTGGTTCCAATCCTCTGCTAAACATTTTGTTCAAGACTTTATCTGCTTCCATCATCTTCCCACATCTACAAAGCCCACACATAACAGCAGTATATGCTATAAAATCAGGAACAATTCCTTGCTCCTCCATTTCATCAAACAACTTATAAGCAGCTTGTATATTCCCTAACTTGCAGAAACCATCAATTAGAGTTGTGTAGACAACAGTGTCAGGAACTATTCCTTGGTTTAACATCTCCCTCAAGACTTTTTCAGCATCATCAACTTTACCACTCTTACACAGAAGAAGGATTATGCTGTTGTAGGTATATAAGTTTGGCTTCAATCCCTTCATTTGCATTTCTTGGATGAGCTTCAGCACCTTTTGCAGCTCCCCACCACGGCAATACCCATTGATTACAGTACTATAACTTACAACATCAGGAGCATTGCCTCTAAACTTCATTTGCATGAGCAAACAATGGGCTTCTTTAATTCTTCCTAACCGACAAAGAGAATTAATCATGATGTTGCATGATGCAGTATTCCAACAGACACCAACCTGAGGAAATTCATTGAATACCTTTATAGAAATCCGAAGCCTATCAAAATTGTCTGATAGGCGTGTGAGATACAAGTTACAAGAATCTGTAGAGATAACCACTCCATAATTTAATAACTTGTCAAAAAAACTTCTTGCTTCATCAAGCATCCCAAGTTCAATCAGGACTTGAAAGAAAATATCGAATACATGGGGATCTGAACCCCATTCCTTGTAAGTGTATATTAACCGGTCAACAAAATGAGTAAATGAAACACCAAAATCCAAATTGGGTTTTGTCCAAAAAGCACAAATAAGATCACGAGCCAATTTTAAATCCTTTGAAGCCACAGCAATCTGAACAATTATGCAACGGGCTTCGAGGTTTGGGTCTCTGCGCAGGCATACCCAGTCAAAGAAATCTAAAACCAATTTATAATCATGTCTGATGTTCATGAGAACCCAAATTAGGTGGTCAGATCTAAACTTGGATTCATATGGCTTTAGAATGTGCCGGAGGGGCTCAGAGTGACGCAACTTTATTGCATTCGAGATTTGATGCACAAGTTGGGTGTCTAGAATGGTGGGCTTTTTTGGAGAATAATTGGGAAAAGGTCTGGTGTTGGATGAGGAATGAAGACTTTGGCTCAAATATCTTCCAACAAGGAACGGTAAACGAATTGGAGAGAAACCCAAGCAGGCATGACAAGAAAAGTGAGGAAAAGAATATCCCAAGAAAATAATGGCACACCTCCTCATGTCTATCAGAGAAACCCATCATAAGAAAAATTGAAAATCTGTGGGTGACAGTACCTTGGCTCCCCTCCATGTGGAAAAATCAGGACAAGGAGTGTTCATCACTCCATCACCTGCAAATTAGTAACTATCAGCCTCAACTTAAAACAAACAATCTGGGATGAGTTAATACTGTTTGATGTTTTGAGAAACGGTAACAATAACTCTTCAAATAACCATTAGCATAAGAAAATTTTCTAGTTATGATAGCAAGAAACCAACTTAAAAAAAGAAAGAAAACACCGATAGATGTTCCGCTTGTGCAAAAAAAAAAAAAAAAACTAAAAAACAATGCACCTTCATTTAAGGCCTCATTTTTGTTTTGTTGGGAAAGGTCGAGCTTCCATATACCTCATTTGGAAACCAAAAAATATTGCTAAACTCCCGCACTGTTAAACTACACACCAAAATAAAACCTTAATGCACTAAACTTGGACTTCAATGAGCCAACAAGAACCAACATAAAATAAGTTTGGCATAACAAAGACATACATTGGTCCCAACACTAGCATTTTGTATCTGCATAATTAAAAACATCCAGCAGGTATGCTTTTACAACTCTACAAAAGAAATTACAGGCATTCTATCGAGCAGCTGGTGAACGATATCTAAAACCTCCAGCAAAAACAAATACTAAGTGAGATGATATAAAAGCAAGCCCAGATGTCATTTCTTTCTTGTTTAATGTTTTACATCAGATAATCAGAAACTCAAAAACAAAAGGAAACTAAAAAGGAAAAAGAACATAATTTTTTAGGAGAAACGCATTAACTAGGAAAGGCTAGATAGAATGATAGATACCTTGAAAGAAGAAAAGTGATGATTTCGATGCTTGCTTGAGCTATAACTCTTTCGCTATCGGAAAACGGCAATATGCTCTGCCCTCCAAAAATCGACAACTGCGAGTACCATCACCATTTTTACATGTGCACAAGTATACCCTGAACTTCGGAAAAGCATAGATATGTTTGCCGCCCAAATAATAACACATGTTTCAATTGGATCCCACGCTATCGATTATCTCAATCAGGTCCTCCACATACATTTGAATTTTCATCCTGATATTTTGTTTACGTATGTGATTCAGAAAGTTGTTTTTAAAATTATTTTAAAATAACATTTTATTTATTTTTTAAAAAATTATTTTTAATATTACGAAAATGATTTAAAAATACCATTTTTAATCTAAAATAAAAAATATAAATAAATTTTAATATTGATTCAAGCTGGCTCTATGAGTCCATAACTCAAACTCTTAGTTTTACCAGAACCTAGACCAAATGTTACAACTACACGTTGAATGCTAGTTTGCAAAACTCATAGCACGTAGGAGACCACACGCAGAAGATTCAGTTGATAGAACAACTATTTTGCAGATTGATTGATTTTTACCCTATAAATACCCCCCTTCATTTGTTTATAACAAGAGGAGGGAGAACAGGAAGAGAAACAAGAGAGGGATAAACTCTGGGGAGATTTATGTATGGAAGAAGATGATCACTGAACTGAGAGGAGAGATTGCTGGTCATAAACTTGAGCAACTGGTAAAATATGGGTACTGATTACACTGAGAAACACCGCGCGGTGAAAACAATAGCATGCATGCATGCATGTATGTATTTTCATTAGGAAAGCCAACCATTTATACTATTAGATTCCACTCGAAGCTGTGCTATCCACGTTAGGACATGGGGTACATTCTAGTTTTCTGCTGTATAAATTAAAGCTGTGGTATCCACGTTAGGAGATAGGCTCTCTCTACATATAGCATTACAAACCCACACAATATTCCATCATTCTCTAGCTAAATCAAGTCTATTTCGCAAAATGAATCCAGGGATGGCTGTGACGATGTTTGCTGCTTGTTTTGCTGTGATGGTGGTGGTTGCTGCTGCTCATGAGGGGCACCATCATTCTCCTACCCCAGCCCCAGCCCCAAACTCGTGCACCTTGCTGTCTCCATCAATGGTGATTGGAGTTGCCCTTGCTTTCATTGCTTCCCTTCTCGTTGTTAGAGACCGGGTGTGAGCATTCATTTATGATCTGTGTTTTCTTCCTCTTTGGCCATCACATCTTGTCTATGGGTCTGCTGCGTGCCGTGAAGTTATGATCTAAAATGTGCACTTTTTTTTTTTTTTTTAATAATTTGGTGTGTTTTCTCACCTTTTCTGATGTCATTCCATGAATGAAGTGGTAATTATGCTGTATAATTTTGATATATATATATATATATAAAAGATCTAAAAGTAGTTCAATATCCGCACCATATCCCACCAGTATCTGTGATTGGCTTATGAATAATATGTGATGATTGTTAGAACTAATAATATACGATTGATAATTAATTAACTGATTTGAAAGTATATTGACCATAATTAATTACATATTTTTCTTCTCAACTTAAACAGAATATATCATTACTCTGTTTCTAGGCTTTGTCAAGTATGTGCCCGCACTTTTCTGGGGAGCTAGACTATATATATATATATATATATATATACACACACACACACTAGTGCCAAAAAGTCATTGTATATGCCCAGCTTTGATGAAGGGGGAAAAAGCTCGAAGCACATACATGCTAAGAGGTAAAGGAAAGAATAGATTGAAACAAAAGTGAGAAAAGAAATTCTAAATAAACGAATGAAGGAAAAATAGATCAAGCATATTTAAAGGCTTAAGCAGGCACCGAATCAAATTAAATTTAATATTCAACGCAACAAAACCTCTTCAATGATAACTTCAGTCGCATATCACGCCAATCTAATACCTTCTTTCTCTATTCATTATTAAGAAATTGTTTTTTTTTAATTTAATATTTTTCTATTCAAAAAAAGGAATGAATATGAATTTCAATATTCAACGAATAGATTTTTGGAACAATATAAGATTTCAAACATCTTGTGATTGAGTCAATGGTCTAATAACTAGACATGTACCAAGCTTATATGTTTAGCCTTGACAAGTTGGAATTTGATGTTTAATTGCTTGCTATTAATACAATAGTCAAATGACCTAGAGCATTATTGAAGATGATGTTGATGAAGATAATAAGAGAAAGTGACATTTAAATTTTGACTATACACATCATTCAAAATCTCAAATGATCCTTGTCATTGAGAACGCCAATGTTTTTTGAATTCCTTAATTATATCTCTATAAAAAATGACTCCCACAACCACTTTCCCGACCCAAAACCCAATATGGACATAATGAAAATATCAAAGGTGGAAAAAGAGCTCCTTTTCCACTATAATATAAATTTTAAGCCTCCCCCGAACACTTCTATACTTTTATTTTTCCATCCTATATATATATATATAAAACCGTATATAAAACCGTTTATGTAAAAATGCTAATTAGAGCTAAATCTAGCATAGGATATTCCCGTTAAACCCATTATGTGACTAGAATAATTCAATTAAAAATAAAAAATTTGTAAAACCTTTTAAAAGATAATGAAACTCGGGATGCTGGTCATTAAACTTAAAGCATAGAATCTAGAAAAATAATGAAACTCAATTTCAAGAAATCAAATATTAAAAGATAAAATTAAAAAAAATAATTATAATTATACAATACAAAAACATCAATACAAAAAATAAAAATAAAAATTGCTATAACTACTATTATTAATAAGTAATATTATCATCATCATCATGATCATTATCGTTATTGTAATTATTATTTTCACTATTATTGTTGTTATTATAATTATTATTATTATTATTGAAAAAAATTAAAATCATGATGCACATTAATGCCTCAATATGTGACAGTTATATCATCTAAGATTTCATAATATTTATCTCCTTCTATTTCGAGTTTCAATTAACAACAAAAATCAACCGTGTTACAAGACATGATGATGATAAAGAAGTTACTTCAAGTGAAAACTTTTCAATATTATCGTATCATGATTGACCTATTTTAAAAAATATTATCAAGAAAAGATATTTGTGAGATTTAAAATTAAGAAAAACACAAAATTATGCTTCTTTTTTCTGTGTTTTTTTTTTAACTACTATGATGAACGGAGACCTTTCATCCAATAAGTGTCATACTAAACATTTTACTTTCAAATAATTTATCCTTTACAACAATACATCATACAACACAAAAATGTTTTTGAACCCGTTTTTCAACTAAAACACATCATATTTAAGGCCAAAATTGTTAGGTTTAACGCTATTTTTTGGTTGGTAATCAAAGCATATAACAAAGGGAATTAATTTTGGTAATTACCATAATAAATTCTTAATCAGTTTTGGTTTTGAGATCCACTGTAAAAAAAACCTGAAGGAAGTTTCTAGCTAAACAATCCACAAACTCACCAATAATTTTTTAACAGCTTTCTTCCCATCACGAATCCTTTTAAGATTCTTGTTTCTGTACTTGGGAAAATTTACAAACAGCAAGTTTCTAGCTAGCTGAATGATTTGAAGATGTTATTCATCAAGTGTTAGTTTCGACAAAAATAAAAACATTATTTACTATATTTAATGATTTAAGTTTACATCATACAAAGATTGGATACTCGAGTTTTGTTTCTATCAGTGTCTCCCCTTTTAAAGTCACTATATGGGGTAAAATCTATTTTCCCTTGTAAGAAAATCATAGACAGACGACTACAAGAGAAACAGAAAACAATTTTAGTCAAAAGAATTCAAGATTCTTGTTGAATTTGAAAGGTATGAATGTGCAAAGGCCGCATAAATTGATGCTCCAACAGGGAACACATCCTCATCAATGGTGAAGTACGGGCTATGTGGTTGATATATACTCCCAATCCTCTCATTTCTTATGCCTAGAAATAAAAAGGATCCAGGAACATTCTCAAGGTAGAAAGCAAAATCTTCACTCCCCATGAAGCTAGGAGCTAGTTCAACGTTTCCTTCTCCTAGGATATCAATCGAGACACGACGAACATGTTCGTAAATTCTGGCATCATTTACTGTTGGAGGAATTGTTAGATGTTCTGTTCCTGTGAAATTTATCTCAGAACTGCACCTGTATACTGCTGCCTGTGCTTCAATAACCTGGCACGAGACAGTAACGCATTTAAAAGAGAGAGATGAAGTGCAAGTTTCTTCAATTACAGGATTCTATGGCATGCTCGATCCTTTTCCTTGTCCAGTTTTAATAGTGTTAATATGACTACAACTGATCTGTTGATTTATTAACAGGTTTGTTGCGGCAAGAACTCAGACCCTTGTTTCTTTTATCGGGTTGATGCAACGATATTATTCGATACTATCACCCATATTTAACTAGTATTTTGCCTATATTATATATATAAAATATCTTGATATTCTTTATTTTATGTTTTAAAGATAATTTTGGATAAAAGATGCAATTTTTTTTTTGACTTTTGGATGAAAGATGCAAATAAATAAATAAATTGAAGGTAATTGACATATTTAACTGTCAATCAATGTTTTATGCATAGCATGAACTCTAGAAGTCAAAATAAAATGATGTTAGTGGCATTAAAATGAAATCTAAGATAAGAACATAAAATAAGAAAGAGAACAGAAATCACAGACTTCGAAGTTAATTCTCGCAATCTGCCAGTGTTGACCTTTGGTCATTCCAACTTGAATATCTGGCACTACATAAGTCCAATATTTTGGGTTTTTTACTCAAAAACCTGTCAAAGATCCTAATTTCAGCCCAAGACGATTCCATATGATGGAGATATGAGTTTTCAAAAATGACAACTGAATTTTGCCAACAAACAGGTTTCTTGAAGAAACGAGTCTAAATTCAAGTTTTTATTTCAAAAAT
Organism: Salix dunnii; assembly: GCA_015731905.1. Taxonomy (NCBI): domain Eukaryota; kingdom Viridiplantae; phylum Streptophyta; class Magnoliopsida; order Malpighiales; family Salicaceae; genus Salix; species Salix dunnii. The sequence goes on along the minus strand of CM027668.1, from coordinate 2,530,764 downwards.
TTAGCTTCTCTAAGTCTTGAAGATTTCATGCAAGACTATTCTCTTTTTTAGAAAAATAGTTATTGAAGCACTCAAATATAAACTATTAACTTAAAAGATGAATATTTTGTAAAATAGAGACTAGGTTTCGTAACATATAAAAGAAAGAGGAAAAAAAAGAAAACAACCAAAAGAAAAAAGCATCTCTTCTCCTTTAAAAGCTCGAAATCATGTTTTCTTCTTCTTTTTGATTAGTTGTTCGACAAACATGTAAGGCGAAACTCTTTTTCTTGGTTGTAAGGAACAAAAACCTTTGGATTTCAAGAACTGTAAGATTTATTTTATCTTTTCTTTTTAGTTTAATGATGAATATGTTTGTTTATCTGTGTATATTTTTTCCATAATTGTTTATTTTAATTGTTAAAATGGGTTCTAAGTTATTATTGTAGACAATCTATTACTAAGTTTGATATCAAAACTAGAGTTGTGATATGTAAACTTGTGAAGTAACTGAGTTTAATAATTGTAGCAGATCTATATTATTAATCGTAGAGAGAACATTCAATCAAATCAAATATAGACTGCAAACAATTATGTTTTCTTGATTAATCAACTTATTTATATCTTAAAGCAATCATTAAATTAAATAACTAGTACGGATACTATTGTTGTTTGATGGTTAAGGTAAGTTTTACAACAAATCTGTTAACTAACCAATGTTAAGAAGAGATAGTTATTCAGAATATAAATTGATGTGTTGTTTTATGATTAGTTTTGATTTCTGCAGGTGAACGTTTACTTGCGACTAAGATTTGTTTTCTTGATAAATTTTGGTTTTATTTAATTTTTGTTTGATAGTTTTCCTTTTCTTTTGTTTTATGCTAGATAACTTTTCAACCCTCCCAAAAAAAAAAATGCATATCATATAGCATAAATTTTTTACTTAAACCTTCCTCATGGGATCGACCCCTTATTTGTTCTATATTATCTTATCTGTTGTGTTTTAAGTTATGATAATTAATTTGTGCGACTACGATATCTCAACATGGATATCATTATGAAAACATTATAATGTTTGTTGTTCTAGATATCACACAATTCGTATGTGGCCTTTTATCTAAAAATTGTGAAGAGGTTTCATTTCTAAGGTCAGCAGTGAAGTTACCTCTTTTATTCTTTCCCTGAGTGCATTGAAGCTCTTCTTGCTGAAGGCCCTAAACGTTCCTTCTATCGTAGCAAATTCTGGTATGAAATTAAATGCAGTACCTCCATGGATCATGGCCACAGAAACCACCTGTAATAACCAGGTTTCGACAAGGAATTAGAATCTGCTGCTCCTTAGAATCATAAAACTAAACTGAAGAAATGCAGCTTGCTCCTAGGCATGGTTACTTGCTCCTAGGCATGGTTACTACTTGGTTATAATACCTGGGAATCTAAAGGGTCAATCTCCCTTGAAACTATATTCTGCAAACTAATCACTGCTGTTGATGCTGCCAAAATTGGATCAATGGAGTCTTGAGGAATCGCAGCATGACCACCTTTTCCAATTATCTTCACTTTGAAACTCCCACATCCAGCAAGGAATTCTCCAGGCCGCGATGCAACCACTCCAGTAGGATACCTATGCACAGTGTGCAGCCCAAAAATGGCATCTACATTGTCAAGAACCCCTTCTGCAATCATGTCTCTACCACCTTGCCCTTGTTCTTCAGCAGGTTGAAATATAAGCACGACAGTTCCCTGCATTTGTAGTTCTTAATTTCGCGGTTGACAGTAACATCAATATAAACCAACAAGTTAATTACCACAATACCTGCAATGTATCTTGCAATTGTTTCAAGATCCTTGCAGCACCGAGGAGCATTGCGGAATGCGCATCGTGGCCGCAGGCATGCATTTTGCCATCTACTTTACTCTTGTGCCCCCACTCAGCCATTTCCTATAGAGAGATCGACAGTATGTATATACAGTCCAAGTTATAATTTTTTTTTTTTCCTAGTCCCAAGTTAGCAAATTCGTTAAAATGCCTCAGTTATGCTTGGACAGAACAGAAAAACATCTACATATCATGGAAAGATCAAAAGTCGTCTAAATATATTTTTAGGACAGAATCAAACCCTACAATGTCTGAATAAAAAACATGGTTTATAGAATTTTTCCGAAGAAATCCCAGTACATCAACCAATAACATCTCTTTTTACATCTATCTATCTATCTATCTATCTATTTGTTTCTGACAGGAACGAAACATAATCAAATAATACCTGAATAGGCAAAGCATCCATATCAGCTCTCAAAGCAACAAAGGGTGAAGAACCGGACCCAAGTGTGGCCACTACACCAGTTCTTGCCACAGGCCACCGATAAGAAATACCCATTTGATCAAGCTGTTGCCTGATCAACTTGCTTGTCTCAAACTCTTCAAAAGCAAGTTCAGGGTTCTCATGAATTTGTCTCCTAATCTTCTTCATCCAGTCAACCATGTGTGGATCATTAGCTAACTCAACTATCCTCTCTTTCATATATGAAGAAGAAGAGATATTATTATTATTTTGGCATGTTGGTAGAGAATCAAAGTGTTTCCCATCTGGGATTAGAGAATTTTGAAAGGCTAAGGAGATGCCACTGCAGAGCAGGAAAACGCTTCTATGCACCACCCATTTGTCCATGGCCAATTTGCCTTTCCCTGCCACTGTCAGTATGTTGCGCATGGTTTTCATTTGGTTCTATTTTTAATATATATTATATATATATATATATATAGAGAGAGAGAGAGAGAGAGAGAGAGACTGCTATTTGACTATTTCACTAAGTGCGGTGCAGTTTTATCACGTGATTATTTCATTTTATGACATTACTTAGGCGTGTCCATTTGATCGGTGCATGTACAGCTTCTCGCAGGATAAGGTTCGGATTCTGCCCATGATTTTCCTATTTTTCGATGGCGATGTTACATTGCTGCTAATAAACCCGGCTGGCCAAACGGGTCAACTCAGTATCGACCTGATAGAAATTTTGTTTGCTTTTTTTTTAAAAAAAAATAGAATGCACCGTCTTGACTTACAAAAAAATAGTTTAATAATCTAGGTCAATTCCTTCAATCAGTTACCCAAATTTTCTATCAAATCAACCTCAATCGAATTTAATAATAATATCTCATATAATTTAGATTTAGTGAGAAAATAGAAAAAAATAGTAGGGTAATTGTTGTGATACACATATGCACTAGTCTTGGTGTCCAAGCTTTGTTGTGAGACTGGATTAATTTATTTTATTTTATTTTCCAAAAAATAATTTCACATGCTTAAATGATATAGAAAACCTATCATAACAAACCTTTAACCCTAGTAATTAGAGTTGAACTAATCAAAGATATACCGTGAAACCAACAATATAGATCATAACTTGAAAAAAAATAAAGAGGATTATAACATCCTTTTTAAAAGAAAATCATGACTCAACTATTAGTCATAAAGCACCTAATCTAGAAAAAAAACCATAAAATTCAATTTTTAATCAATCAAATATTAGAGGATAAAATTGAAGAGAATTTAAATAAACGATAGGATTTTAAAAATAACAAATAAAAGAATGGTGATCAAAATCAAAATGCATAATACAATTTGTATTTAATTGAAATGTGAAATAAGAAAGAAACCAATTTAGTAAATAGAAAAAGGAAATTACAAAAGAACGATGATAAAAATTGATATAAACAATTAAAATATGTTGTAATTAAATGGTGAAATTGAAAAGAATAATATTTTCTTACAAAACAAAAACAAAATCTGAAATCAAAACTACAACGACCAAATTAGAAAACATAATAACATTAATTGAATTGAATGATAAAATTAAAAACCATTAAAACATTTACAAAAGAGCCAAATATAAAAGTTAGAAATCCAAAGAATGAGAATCATATTGGAGAATATAATATTTGGTAAATTAGGATTGAATGATAAAATTAAAAACAAGTAAAATCTTTGGAAAAAAAAAGTCAAAACTAAAAATTAGACATAAAAAAAAAAATAGCAAAGTTGAAAAGTTAATAACAAAGACGTTCATGCTATAATTTTTTAGAGATGACATATAGAAGAAAAAACAAAAAAAAGTTCATCAGCAAAACTAAATCATCAACAATGATCAACAAAAAGATAACACGGTGGCGCTTCCAACTACACAATTAAAGGGTGTGGGAGTATGCTCATGCCAATCTTTTTTTTTTGTTTATTTATTTATTTAGTTAATTAAAAAATCGCTCATCAAACTTTATAATTAAAAAAAAATTGAAAAGCCAAATATACTCTATGACCTCAATCATAGTTTATAGTGCATTTTAAATGTTTATTATTTTTTATATTTATAAAAAATACAAAACCACTCTCAGCTTCTATTATTAAGGTTACACAGTGCAAACTAAATTTCAATTGTAAATAAGTTTTCTACTCCAAGCATATAGTTGAACTACACAAAAAGAATAAAATTTGAAAAGCATCTATACCCTTAAACAATTTTGCCTCGCGCATAACGTGGGAATTAATAGTTGAAAAATCTTTGTTGCACCTACCTCCATTTCCATCTTATGTTACTTTCATTCTTGACGGGTCATTCAAAAACTATCAGAAAGTCCTATTTCTTTAATTTTAGGATTTAGATCTTAAGGTAAATTATAATGAGTCATCTGAGGTGTTATAAAATTACAATAATTATTTAAAAGTTTAGAATAATCCAAAACATCTTTAATACTAGGGAGTGATGCAAAAATATGAGTATTATAGATAAAAAGGAGAATTTTTTAGTATTTATTTAAATTCGAAGGAGGCTTTTATAATATAATGATAATACTATGAAAATAAAAATTCACTTTTAGCTATCTTATAAAAGCATTGTTAGAAATAGAAATCAATAACATCATATGATTTACATGTTAGCATGTGTGTCTTGTAGTCAACTAATTGATTGTATATGATATTAATTTTATTCATGTAAAAACATATTTATTATTGTTGTTACCTATTTCAAAAAAGAGAGTTGATTTTTACTTAATTGTATTTTTAAGTATCAATTGAAGGTCTGATTGCAAAGAAGATTATTTTTGAGAATTTGGGTTTTAATCGAATGAAATCAAAGTTTAAGGACCATATTGGACTTTGGAAAGTCAAATTGGAAATTCATTTTGGCAAGGCTGAAATTGTAAAGTAAATAAAAATTTAAGAGTTATTAAGGGTACAATTAAACACAATATGACAGATAAGGATGCAAATGAAGTTTGACAAATCCCAAATCAATAAACCCTATTTTTTTAAGGATTAGACAAAACAACATCATTTTGCAAACACAATACATCTTTTTCATCAATTTTGGTTGATTGGGAAGGAATTTTTAGGCAGTCAAATGTGACAATTTTTACCATTTATAAGGTTGAAACCATCACCAATCAATTTAGAAACATCTCCCTCTACGACCTCATTATCTTGAAATCAAACATTTATGTCTCATAATCTCCAATAGAAAATTGATAAAACCAATAAAGTTTCAGTTTGTTAGAACCCCAACAAACTTGTTTAGAACCTTTATATTGGTCTATAAAAGAAAGGTAAACAACAAGAGTGAAGGAGGAGAAAAAAGAAGGAAATGAATCTTGGATTAGCTTAGAATTTATTCTTTATGGTAGATAGTGTATTGTTGTTTTAATGTTTAGATCATGCATATTGTTTGGCCTTTGAACTATGTGTAGTATTAGAAAGTGACACATGTTAGATTTCATATACTAATTTGGTTAATCATACTTTGTGTTTTAGTTAACAATATGGTTTTGAAGTATGATTTTTTATTTCTTTTGTTTTTGTTTATTCCATGTTATAATTATGTTGAGAAATGACAATATGATTTAATGAAACTGAAAAGAACTAGATCAAAAGTCTAAAAATCTTGTTTTAGGTTTAGGTATAGTTGTTGCATTTCTAGATTTTTTGTAGGAGTGTTCATTCGAAGAGAATTGCGTTATATGGTAGTTTTATGCATTGTCTTCGTCCAATCTTGGTTCCTTCACATTCATATTTCTTTGTTAGTTGATAATCTAGGGTTTTTATGCATTAATAACACTAGTTTTAGGATTTTAATCTTAGAGATTTGATTTAGAATTCAATTGTATTCTTGCCAAATCATGGAGTTTGGGTAAAAATTGATATTAATAGACCTTTTCTTCTTTATAAATGCTTGATTGTGAACATTCACATGTTTTTCCTTGCTTGAAAATTAATATGATTTAGCATTTATGTTTTTGGAACTCATGTTGAATGTTCTTAGTGCTCTTTATTTTGCATGTGTTAGATCCATTTTGATTTGAAGATTTTTAAGTTTTATGCTTTTGTCAAGTTTAATATATTTTGTTTTTTTGTTTATCTTTGTGTTAACCCAATCAAGTCAACTTGTTAGGGTCAATCGGTTAAGTTGACTCAATGGAGTCAAAACTATCAAGCTGACCTTGTTTTAAGAGTATGTTTGGTTCTTTCTTTTTTAGAAAGCACTCTTGCTAGCCCTTTTAGACATTTTTCTTTGGTTAAATTTTTTTTGCAAAACATGTCAAACATCGCTTTGTCATAAATTTGGTTTTTTTTCTCTCTTACATGTCTTCAGATTTTAATAATGAGTCTATTAAACATAAGAGAATTTGGCCAATATTTTAAAAAATTCAACCAATCTTCTTTTAATTCATGATAATCCATAATAAATAGTTTGATATAAATATTGGACCTATAATATCAATGATTGACCCGAAAATTTTTAGAGTTATTGTGAATATTCCTCAACTTTAAATTGGGGTATTTTATCCAAAAACCTATTATCCAAGATAGGTGAACCTTATCAGAGAACCTATATGTATTTATCATATAAGAATATGTTTAGAATACAAGCTCATTACATATTCAAAAAGTTGGATTTATTTGTATGAATAAACTACAAACTAAAATACCTGTTATGAAACACCAAATTCTTAAACTACATTTAAAACCACACAAAAATGGTTAACCTTTGGTAAAATGCATAAGGGATGTTTATATTTTCACCAACCACAATTAGTCCATTACACATCAAACTTATGACAAAAAACAGAATATTCGGGTTTCCTAGCAATCCTAACCAAATACTAAGTGGCGACTCCATTAACCCCAACATCCTCGAGCACATATGCAATGGAATGACAACTTCACTAGGACCACGTGTTGTGTGTAATGATGTTGGACTAACCTTTATGCTTACCGTGTTTTTTACTGTGTTGTGTTTTATAATTTATCTAGCTTTATGCTTCAAGTTGTTTTTCTCCTTTTATCTCAAGTATTTTTTTTAGAAATGATTAAAATGTCTATATGCATCTCTTATTATTGGAATATTTGTTATAGTATACATTAAACTCAAGTTAGGTGAGGGAGTAATGACTTGACTAATGACTTTCAGTCAAGTTTTACATTCATGAAACCATCTAAGTCTTTTTTAAGTGTTTGGATAGGTAATGGTTGGTATATGTATTATTTCATTGCCTACTAAGTCCCCATATTTCTTTCATAAGGGCGATCACTAAGACAATAAAATATCATTTTTGGTGATCAAGTAGTGAAACTACCTTTTATCTCACATCGAAAGATTAAAGCTTATCTATAGGATCTATATGATGTATATACTTAAAATAAGCTTTGTTGCATTAAATCATGCTTAAATATTGACATTTTTCATTGTAGAACTAGGGATTAATAATATGTCCACTATTAAAGAAATAATTGTTATCAAAATGGGGTAGAATCTAAATTTTTATAGCCACTAAAAGGAGATAGACATTAAAGGGAGATAGCCTAAGATTAGAATACTGTAAAATAATACTAATCAATAATGTAAGTTGCTCAGGAAATGACTTGAATAAGCTACTATTACACATAATAAGGGCTTGTCATGAATTATTTCTGGGTTACTCTTAAAATTTAGTCAAAAAAAAAAACAACAACTAACTTGTTGGAAAAATCAATGTGAAAACTTGCTAAGATCCATGTGCATGATAAAGACTGCCAACAAGGAGTGCAAATGCAATTTATAAATAGTCACATTCATCAATTCATGTTATGTTAGTATTCTTCAAATTTTATTTCTTAAGTTATTATTTCATTGAATTGTTTCTTACCTTATTTTTATTTTTTATTTTTAGGAAACATATAATAGTTGATTGAAGGAGAAATACGGGGAAGATCCTTCGACCAATCCAGATTTTGATCCAGATGTGTGGTTAGAGGCAAGAATATTTGGTGGACCTGATAGAAATCAGTAACACTATGGTTGAGAATATGTGATTGGCTTGTAGTGTTTTGATCATTGGAACGTTCTTCCAATTGCTTTCATTCACACAAACTCTTGAGTTCTAAATGATTTAGCCAAGAAAATGAGTGATTAGACAATTAAATATCATCATGATGAGACAACGAGACTTTGTGTTGAGATGACCGCATTGCGCCAAATGGTTATACAAATATAATCACATTGGGGAAATCCATATGTTCCTCCTTTTATGTCCCGTGATCCCAACCATTGTCCTCCTCCTCCAGTGCCGTCATGGTTTTAGATTTATTGTATTTGAATTTTAAATGTTAAAAATTTAATAATTTATAATAAATATTTGAATTTCAAATTAATTTAATCTAATTTGAAATATATTTTGATTTTTAATTTATTTTTTATATTATTGAAGTTAGTTTTTCAATTTATCTTTTTGAAAAAAAAGCTAAAATAGTATTGACAGAGTTACAGACAGAAAGTTCCATTAGTATTTTCCAAATAGTTGGATATAAATTACACAAAATATCACTATTATCAATGACTATGTCCATATAATGTTTTATCGGTATTTTTCAACTAGTTGAGTATTAATTACTCAAAATCTCATTATTCTTAATGGTTATACCGATAAAATATTAACAATAAAATCATCGACAACAGTTACTGATGAAATCGTTAGTGAAACATTAATAATAGAATCAACGATGGTATATTCTAACAGCCCACCAACATAATATATTGATGACAGATACCGATGAAATCATCAGTGAAATTACAATCAATCTTTTCATCGGTAGATAGCATTTCCATCAGTAGATTCAATGGCAGTCGAATCACCGATGGAAAAAAAAATTACCGGCGAGTGTTTTATCAATGGATGATTCTCATTCGTGTGTTTGTTTGGAAAACAATTACCGACAAGAATTATGTTACATTATTAACAGAAATTTTTGTCGGCAAAATAGTTCATTCTAGTAGTGTTATTACTGTGTTTGCTTTGTATGCAGACTGTGTGCAATGATAGTAGACCTCGTATGTTTTATAACTTTGAGTCATAATTTTTTCTTCTCTTTTTTAAAATACACCAATTAAATTTCAATTTTTTATATTATAAAATAATTGAAAAGAGGCATAGGCCACCTATCTAGACAAACGCTATAATAACTTCTCGTGTATATAATGAAAATTTCTGCGGTAATAAATTAAATATAATAATCCCTTGAAGTCGTCAAAACTCTCTCGTCGAAACTTGTCCATTCTTTTTCCTTCAAAGCCTCTCTTCCACATTTAACCAGAACTTACATCCTTCACTGATCCCCTCCCATGTTAATTTACCTTAATCCATCATCCTTCACATGATTTAACAATTTCCCATCTTCAACTCCATCATATCTTTCAGAAACCTTGCACCATGGCATCTCCTGGCCATAATCTCCTCGTATTACTTCTTTTTTTCATATTCTTTCCGTGTTCAAACTCCAAACTCTCCGTCGACTATTACAACAAAACATGCCCACAATTCGCTTCTATCATGGAGCAGATCGTCTCGGACAAGCAAATTGCTAGCCCCACCACTGCTGCTGGCGTTCTTCGCCTCTTCTTCCACGATTGCATGGTCGAAGGCTGTGATGGCTCCTTGCTAATCACATCCACATCCTTCAACAGAGCTGAACGCGATGCTGACATCGACCAGTCCATCCCTGGAGATGCCTTTGACCTTGTAACTCGTGCGAAGACTGCCCTCGAGCTCCAGTGCCCCGGCATTGTCTCCTGTGCTGACATTCTAGCCACCGCTGCGCGCAACCTCGTCACCATGGTGGGAGGTCCTTACTATCATGTGCGTCTAGGACGCAAAGATGGCCTGGTATCCAACGCCTCTCTTGTCCAAGGCAATATTGCTCAACCAACAATGCCATTGTCAGATATCATCTCCCTTTTTGAATCCAAAGGGTTTTCAGTGCAAGAAATGGTGGCTTTGGTCGGTGCTCATACGATAGGGTTTTCCCATTGCAAAGAATTTAGTCACAGGCTTTTTAACTTCAGCAAAACTTCAAAGACTGACCCTGCATACTACCCCAAATATGCAGAAGGGCTAAGGAAATTGTGCGCAAATTACACCAAGGACCCAACTATGAGTGCTTATAATGACGTGATGACACCAGGGAAATTTGATAATATGTATTATAAAAATCTGCAGAGGGGGTTAGGGTTGCTGGCAACAGATCAAGCCCTTTCTGTGGATAGGAGGACCAAGCCCTACGTAGACTTGTATGCTGCAAATGAAACTGCATTCTTTGAAGCTTTTGCACACGCAATGGAGAAAGTTAGCATTTACAAGATCAAGAACGGAAAGAAGGGAGAGGTGAGGCACAGGTGTGATCAGTTCAACGCTGCCAAAAATGATTAGAAATGGTGATCATTTGCGACTGTAGTTAGAAGAGAAGGTCCATGATTGTGATCAGGGTAGTCTTACTGTTGTTTCTATTATTTCTCTACAGATATATCCTTTGTCTTCTCTTTTCTCTGGGGTTATACAGATGCATCCTTAAACATAATATACATCAAGCACGCACAACTGATGAACGATATACTTCAAAAGAAGCAATGTTTGAGCTCCAGATATTACCAATGCAGAAGCTGACATATCCAAGATGTACTAGTAGTCTTCAGAGCATCAATAAGACAAGCAGGGAAAAAGCTTTTCCCTATCCATATTTTTGGTACAAAATAAAATAATATAATGTAAGATGTATTAACAACCTATTTTGTTAAGTTTTCCCCCAGTTTTACATTTTTTAAAATAAAAAAATAACAAAAAGATTGTCAACTTGACAAGAACAGGATCAAACTGAAGTTTTAAAACAAATTGGGAGCCTTATCATACTCATTGTACACAAGACTAGAAAGATAATGCATATTCAATATCAAATTAAATAATTATTTGATGAATCTACATAAAGATCAATTCTAGAACTTAATTAGATTTTTAATAGGCCAACATGATTTAATCATGGGTCAAATACTAAGGGTTTGATTATGTTTAAGAATAAATTTGGGTCTAATTAAAATATTTAATTAGATGTATGGACTTAATTGTACTTTTAATGGGTCAAATTAATTTTAGTAGGGATGTAATTGGTGAAAAAATAAATTTGAAAGCCTAATTTGGATTTAATTGAGAAGACTGAAATTTTTAAAGGATCAAATTTTACTTTTATAAATTGAATTGGGAGAAGTCAAGGATGAAATTGAAAGATAATTAAAATTTAGGGGTTGATCAAGGTCATATTGGAGAAATTTAAAGTCAAGGATCTATATGCAAAAAGCACACAAATTCAAGGACCTAATTAAGCTGAAAGTAAGGGTTAAATTTAAAAAATAATTAAGGTCAATTAGGTTCAAATTGAAATTAACTAAAACCAAGGTCTAAGATGATGAACACAATCAAATCAAGGGATGTTTTGAAATTTTACAATGGTAAATTTGAATTGATTGTTAAGGTTTTGATTGATTAAATTAAACAAAAAAAATTGAAATTAAAAAAAAATCAAACATGGAGAACCGTTGTTTTGTTTTAAGGAAATGACGTTACATTGTTTTCTTAATAATAATAGAGAATTTTTTTAAAAGGAACAAATGATATCATTTTAGGAAAATTTCATTTTAAAAATACAAACAAACATTTTTATTTTCATGCAAACAATTAAATTATAAAGATTTTTCATGAATATTTTTATCATATTTTATAAAATACAAGATAAATATCACAACTAGTTTATGATTATCCATTAAAATTTGATCAAAATATAAAAGCATCCTATAATAATAATTTTTTAAAATTAGTATTCAATTGTAGACTTTAAATATTTAAAAATATAAAAATACACTATAAAATATACTTTCAGATATTAAAAACACATCTTATACATATAAAAAAATGTTTAAGACTTGATAACATTTAGGATTTAACCTGATAAGGTAAAAACTTCCTCGCAAAAAATTACTTTAAACATTAGATAAGATTGACAAATAAAAATATATTTTACATTAATAATCTATTAACAATACAACTTATCTTAGAAAAAATACATCGAAAGTAATAATGCATTTTTTATTTGTATAATTAGTCTTTTTATAAACCATAAATTTTATAATAATCAAGGTGATTTTCATAAACCCTAAATTTTATAATAATCATAATACTTGACAGCAATTTTCTAAATCATAATACAACTCCAACACCATGCACATCATGATTAAAAATCTTGTAATGGAATTAGGGGGATTTAATGCAATCAAAATGACAAAGCATGCCATAATTTTATATAGAAGCGACTTCTGGATCACCACCTTCAACTCAAGAGACTTACACATAATGCCCAGGGAAAACACTGGCTGCAAGATTTATTTTTTCGGTGAAAATTTATTGACAAATTGCACACTAGGGAGGAGGAGGAGGGAACTTCTGTGTATTCTTAATTACATAAAATCAACTTGGATAGTTGAGTGACAACCAGAACAACGAAAGAAAGTCGCCACTGCCTTTTGCTTGCACCACCAGTAACAAGATTTTCACGATGACGAAAAAGTTGAAATGGAAGTGACCTAACTACAAGCCAATTATTGTCCCACTTGGGCAGTGCAGAGCATGTGCATGATGCGGTTATTATCTTCCATTTTAAAAAAAGAACCCCTACCATACGTTGATGAGAGGATCATCATGAATAATTAATGCAATTTACAGGTACGAGTTCTTACAATCTGAGGGAAAGAACAACAGAAGGCGTGCAAAAGCGAAGGAATTTTACAATATCAACGAGATGCTGTCATTCTTACAAGCTGGCAGAACATGACCGCAAGACAAAACCACCATCTGCGCTTCACATGGCAGAACAATAGAATGACCACTCATGATCGAGAAATTGCAAATTAATGCGTGCAGACAGTTAATCCAGTAGCCCAAGTGCATCAGATTCAGCCTCCCATATCCAGCTAGCATTTTGCATTCATAGTAGCAGTACAATTAAACTACTGTCCAAGGCAAAGACACAACACGCAATGAGAAAAGGCAAATGTCGCGGATCTTACCATTTTTAGCAGGGCTTTCTTTTGTCGACTTTCAAGTGTATGTTGAACCATTTCTTCTTCTTAGGTCTATCCCTCATAGAAGGTTTCTTATCTCTCACTTGTGCATCTTCTCTGGTCTCCCTGGAGGGACCCTTATTCCTGCTTTTACTTGAACTCCGCTTCATTGGCGCAATGGTGTAGGAGGCATGAATTTCATTCCTTTGTCTAAGAAGCTCATCAATCTGCAAAGCCAAAATCAACAATGTAAATTCCGAAAACATCAATCTATTAATACCTCATCATCAATCAGCAACAATTTTTTACAAGTTAAACTCACTGCCTGCATCTCTTGTGCATATCTACTGGTCATCTCGGTAAATTGTGTCAATACCTGTCCAAAGGCCACAAAAATTATTAAAAAAGAGAGGCAAGTACACACAAATATAGACTTCTGAAGTCAAGTGCAAACCTCTCTATATTCAGTTTCAAACTTGGATATTTCTACCCTCTTTCCAAGAATCTCAGCTTCAACAGCTCTGAGATTAGCTTTTTCTTCCATAAAAGGTGCAGCACAAAGAGCTTCTATTGAGTAACTTGCACTTTTAAAAAAATTGTCACCTGGGAGAAAGAGACAGGACCAGAAGGATGCTGTCAGCCCATCCGCACATATATTATCAAAGCATAGTACCTAAACAATAAGAAAAATCTTAGAACTGACCATAAACACCAAAAACATGGGTGCCAGCCTTCAGTTCAGATATTTCACATGGCTGAAACCCATCCAACTTTTTGAAGAAAGCAGCATCAGCGTCTTTTGCAGCTGCAATCTGAAATCACCACAATTCCAAAACCAAAATGAAGATGAATGAATCAAATAAAAGAGACATATCAAAAATGTCACCAGACATTGATCTCTTAAATCATCAGCTTACAGAGTTGACAGTGTGATCCAGCCGGTATACAGGAAAGCATAGAAAGTACATTCCAGCAGATGTAACCTTTCCTGTTTTAGCACTGTCTTCCTACACCAAAAGGCAAAACAGTAAAAATGGGTTAAGATGTAATGATAAAGAATTTGTTTGGTCAAGAATGTTAAACTGGAGTCTATTGAGCTACAAACATGGCAAACATGCAAAGAATATGCAAAGGCAGATCAATTCCAGAAAGAACTTCCTCAGCGGTAGCTCCCCTTTTGACCAATCACTGTCCAACATAATTAGGGATCTAGTCAGTTATACTTCACTAGAGAGAGATCTAAAAAATCTCTTTTGCGGGAAGATCTCCAATCTTCTGGTCATGATATGAAAAATTAAGTCATAATGTTCTTTAAGACTCATCCATGACTAGAATCAAAGAATATGGAACAGTTGGCTTTGATTTAAGATCAGCACAGGAAAAAAAAAGATAGGGGAAAGTGTATCATACCTGTAGAGCAAGGCTTAATCCACCACTTTCTTCCTGATCAAAATACAATAACTGTACAAAAGACACTCAATCAGCATGCCTGATGATCATTTTTCAGGCACAGGTTATAGTTCGAGAAAATTAAGTACTCGGTATCACTTGAGAAGTCACTACATGAAACTGCTAAAAGTGAAATACAAATTGTGGGAATCTGAACTTTGTTGGACAGCAATGAGGAGGGTGCGAAATATGGTTACAAGACCCAACCCGGCAGGTCAGCCTGGTGGTCCACCAACACAAAACCTGGCCTGGTCAGATTAGTGGAAAGACCCGGTCATTTTTTACAAAATGGATGTTGTTTAAGGGTTTTTAGAAAGAAAAAAAAGCTTGGGTTGACCTGTTCCAAAGAAAAAAAGGTCAGGTTGACCTAGATATTAGGCTAGGTTGACCCAGTATTGTCTTATAATTACAGTGTGAGACACTTTTGGACTAGTTTTGAGAAAACAAACAATCCAGGAAGAGACTTTTCATATAAACATGTTGATTGTTTTTTTGTTCTTTTTGCCAAGGTTTCAAAATTTCCATAAGAAACATTTTCAAGTTACATAAGCTCATAAATCTGCTCCCACAGCACAAAGTCATTGAAAGGCAAAGATAGACTATTGGCATATAATCCATATCCCATAAAGGCCAGGAAGTCTTCTTTTCCTTTCAAGGAAAGAACTGATGGAGAATGATTGAAGATTTTCTTATGTGTCTAATTATTTTAGAGTAATATTTTCCAGTTAGTGTTGACTACTTATTTTGTACAAATAGTTTTTTTTTTGTTTGTATTTTACTTGCAATCGTTAGCCTGTCATTCTGGGTTTAGGGTTTTCATTACTCACATAAGAGCAACCATTATTGTTCGGTCATTGATGAATGCAAGTTCAATTTTGAGATTGATCACTCTCCATCCCATTCAATCCAACCCCGCAAAGAACAAAAATCCATTGATTGTTTTGGTTGTTCCCATACCCGTTTCAGATACTTCTCTACTCCCTGATTCTATTTATCAAGTGGTATCAAGGACCAGATTTCCATGCCCCAGAACAAAAACAGAAAAATCTAAATTCATTGCCTTCCAAAAGAGAAGGTCTATCATATTCTCCATCACTAAAGGAAGGTGAAGAGAAAAACAAATGCAAAAGAATAGAATGTTTCCAACAGAGCTAGAGAAAACAAATTATGAAAATTATGGAAAATGCAGAGCCATACAAGTCAAAAGGCGGTGTTTACAGGAAATCTATCAGCATCAACTTAGGAAGCCAAATATCTTCTTTCATTCCTTGTTGATTAAGAAAAAAGGGGACACTCTACAGTTGGGGTTGTCATCTCCATTGCAGCACTTACTCAGCACCCACATAGGAGATGAGTAAACTCCTCAAAGAGAGTCATAATGCCCAAACAGAGCAGTCAAGAACCCAATAATATGGCAATTAGCCATCCATTTTATCATGCCCCGTCAACTATGCTGATTTTGTTGAATTGGCCACAGATTTTTACATGTGTTTCCAACCAATGAAAAGTAGCACTACTAGTGAGGAAGCAATGAAAGGCAACCTCTATTATTTATTAAAAACTGCAGAATACCAATCTACCAAAAATAAAACCTCTCTACACACTGTCACACATTGCAATGTGCCTCATCTGTTTCAAAGAAAAGTTGGGAGAAAGCAAATAGAACTCTGTGGATTGGCACGTGCACTTTGAAGACTGAGAATTTGGCACTTCAGTGACTTGTGATTCTCTCTGATAGCATCTGCCTACTTTGTCATTTAAGTTGCTAAATATAAATCATTAAACTTCTTACATTTTTAATTCATACAATTGAACTTTTAATTCAACACTGTAACACACTTCCTGTACATGAAATGTGTATATGTTTGATGATCTAACTACCTTGGACAACAACAAAAATGAAATTCATTCATAGAAAAAAGAAAGAATTACACTCTTATAATACCAAGAAAATCATCCATGCATAGAATGCACTGTACATAACTAACAGAAAAGGGCAGGTGCAACAAATGAAACCACAAGTACTGATACATATTCAAGATTGACGCTGATAACATAAATTATAAATTGATAGAAATTATAGCAACTAGAAAAAAAAAGTTGGACTTATTTTAGCAAACTTAACTAATGGAAACAGGCAAATGCAATAGATGAAACCATGGGCATTTGAAGTTTAAAAATTTGAAACTTGGTCAATAACTGCAAATACCACATGAATGATAGCTTTTTGCAACTTCCCCCTAGAAACTTTCCATTATATGGCACAATTCACAATTGACTAGCTATCATAAAAACTTAAATGCACCACAAACCCAAACTAAGAGCACACAATTCCTGAACCAAATTCTGTTGTTTTTTAGTTAAGAACATGAGCATCCCTACTAAGAAACATTCAATCACAAATGGCATTTTCAGAACTCCAATTGAAAACAAACATTCAGTATGCTCTTTTGACCCTATCAGGAAGTTTTGCAATATTATAATCTGTAATTTGCACACAAAATGAACTGAACAAGAATCTCTAAAGCCATTTCTTTAAAAAGGCTCATTCTTACAACTGGTTTAGTATTGATGTACAGTGGCTGCATGACAGCTTTTGGGCCTCTACAAATGTTCTACCATGAGTCAGCTTTTTGAAGAAAACATCATTTAATATACAAAAAAAAAGAGGGACTATTTTCTAAAGAAAATAGAGGAATGACTTTTCCAACAATATCCTTTTGCTCTCTGCTCAGTGACTGAAAGTAACACTAGCTAAGCCCTTCATCAGAAGTTGTCCTCTGCATGTCTTGCAAACTTGGTGATAATTACTCCTTGATTCCACTCAAATCTCACACAGACTTAAAATGAAAGGGTGACATAAAATAGGTTCAATGGCTGCTAAGTTTACTCAAACACTAACCTTGTTACCCCAGTCAAGGATGCTAAAATCATTAACTCGGCAAGAATACAGTCGGGCATACAAAAAATATCAAAATACGCCATCGGACTTAAATCATGAAGGACTTGTGCCAAAGGTTTATGATTATTCTAACCTTGAACTTGCTTTTGTCAGATGATTGCACTCGACAAACAAATCCAGCCCTTGCCTCCTCTTCTGTTATCGTGACAGAATAGAAGTGAGCACATTGCCTTTCAACCTGTTTAAAAATGTAGGTTTTTCCAATGAGACCTAGCACAATTACAAAAATTGACACGTAAACCAGAAAAAAAAATACCTCACCTTCCTAGAAATAGGTTCCCCGAGTGAAAGTTGACGAATATCAACCACACCATTAAGCGCCTCCTCCAAAACAGTTGCTGATATAGTGGTCTTGATTGGTACTCCAAGTTTACTATCATGCAAGAAAAGGTGCAAATGAAAATCAATACAAGACATCACAATCGTCGTCATAACTTGGTGAGAGTTATTACAAAGTATTTTTTAAAAAATTATTTTGATGATTAGCATCACATAAATTCATTGTAAACTTGCCTAAAGAGTGCGGCAAACATAGTATTCACAGCTCCCAAACTTGAAAGATCTAGTTCAAGTTCTTGACTTTCTGATTCAACAGCCTGATCATAAGACAATAAGATCATGCTTCACGTTACATTATCATATAAAAAACGTATAAACTAAATAATTACAATTCTAGCAGATATTGAAATGGCTGGTATCTGGATAGCCCTAATAACTGCAGAATGAACCACATTATTTCAAAAGGAAGAAAATAATCTATGTTAGCATTTGAATTCAAAGAATTTCTCGTCCACGGCCAAAATTTCTCACCTCAAAACCAGCAGAGTCATATTGGCGTCGCTTGTCTGGATCAGCCAATATATTATAGGAAAATGTAACCTCTTTAAATATATCAGCTGCTTCAGGATCGTTTGCATTTTTGTCAGGATGGTACCTGAAATAGTAAGCAAAAGAGAATTTTCAAACCTCAATTAACAATGAAAGAAACAGAAAAAAAAGAGAGGTATTTTTAACCTCAATATATGTTGGCATCTTATAAGAACTAGTAGTGATTCAAAGTTCCATTCCCACCCAATCGTACTGCTTAACTTCTCCGAGTTCGGCTCTTTATTCCGTTTTCCGTCATATCTTGAATAAATCAAATCTTGCTTTCCAAACAAGTCATGCATTGCACTTGCGCTACCCTCTCGTCTCTCGGAAATAATTACAGTGACCCCAATAATGTCAAACAAAAAAGATACTGTATTTACCTCTATTTTTTGCTTAAACAATAATTACTCATCCTGTAAAACCCTATTAAACTATTTCTTCGACGCACTCTTAGAATTAAATGAAAATTCAGTCAAAAAAGCTGTCCAAATTAACAGCAAAAATTATGAAAAATTAAAAATAAAATTTCATCCACTTTATAATAATAATTAGAAGAAGAAACATACTTGAGAGCCATTTTACGGTAGGCGGACTTAATTTCCTGGTCAGAGGAGTTCCTGGAGACGCCTAGAACTTCGTATGGGTCTCGCCGCACCTGCTTTGATGCTGCATCCTGCTTCGATCGATGAGCCGGCATTACGCTATTCTATTTATATACAGCAATAACTAACAAAACCCTAAAATAAATCACTGCATCAAGCAAGGAAATAGCCAAATGCTTTTCAACACCCTCTCTCTCTCTCTCAATTTTGTGTTTGGTAGAGGAAGTAAAGAAACCCTAGAGAAAGAAAGTCTCCATGGGATGGGACCTCCCCTGAGCTGGAGCTTATAGAGAGAGTGAGAGCGACCACGAAAGAGACAAACTAACAAGAAAAAATGGAGGGGGAAATCTAGGGATAAAGGGTTTGTGACTCGGTGGTAAACTCTAAGCAGTAAGAAGTGCAATTGTTTTTTTTATGTATTTTTTAAAAATATAATATATTAAAATTTATTTAAAATAATTCAGATTTTTTAAAAAAACATGACATCCACACCCCGCAAAGAGATCTAACTCTTTTAATTTTACAAGTTAGTCCTTGTAGTTTGAAAATCTATAAATTGTAGTCTTTTATCAAAAAATATAAATATACTTTTATCTTGGTTTGTCTTAGATAAGATTAAGGAATTAAACTATGTGGATGATTTTTTATATATAAAATAATTAAATTGTTCAAGTTATTCATGTAAATCGAATTAAATTGTTGAAGTTGAGTATTATGATGAGCTTTGAAATGATGTTATTTTTTTAAATCGAGCTTGAAATTAATTATGAACATGAAAAATAAATAAATATAAATATTTTTAAAATTATAATAGCTAGGGGAATAGGTCTAGATGTTCAATTTTGAATTAAAAGAAAGGAAAATTTTCTTTTTTGGAAGATTATTTTTGTCTCTTTTTATTATTATACATTTTATTTTATAAAAAAAAAATATGTTAATCTCTAATATAATTCAATTATAAAACAAATAAGTATCTCGTGGATCTTATTACTAAGTCACATAAATCTAATAATTAATATTTTTTAATAAATGAATCATGTAAAACTATTATGCATTCTCATCTCTCTATAAAATATATCCTCCAATTAAATATATTCTATGAGTTTTAGTGTGAGATTAGTTTTTTTTTTTTAATTTTACATGATGAATTTTATTCTTTCATAACAACTATTTCGAATTCTCTAAAATGAATTTAATTGATAATTTTTCATTAAATTTTATTTCTGAAGTCATTTTTGATGTCAATGATTGAATTTTATATTATAAGAAAATAAATTGAAGGCTTAAAATAAAAAACAAAATCTAAAATATTCATTTATCATTTCTTTCTCCAATAATTAATTCCCAAAATTCTCATTTACCCCTATCTTTTTTATGACAAACCTTTGAATTATAAAACAAATGTGGTAAGGCCATGTAGAAAACAAAATAAATTAAATTTTTCTCTTATAAAAATATGAATTCAGTTTATTTATAAAATGAATTCAAACTTAATATTATAGTTAAATTCAATTACACTAAGCAATTTATTCCAAACAACCTGTCAATTTTTAGGTTTTCCTTCAAATATTTTTTTCTCTTTTTATTTGTAAAAAACAAAATGATGACCTTTTTTTTGCAAATATTCTTTCAATGATGCCCAAGCCAGTAAGGATTGAAGGGACATCCTTTTATCAATACATGATTACAAGACCTAACTCAAGGCCAAGTTATTAGGTTAACCACTTGTTAAATAGTCAATATGTTTTTTATTTATTATAACAACAATGTTTTATATATTGGTTAAAACAATATGGTTTAAAATAAAGTTTAGTTTAGGCCAAGTTTTGAATTGGTAAATTTATACGAGTTTAGACAAGGTTTATAACTATATTAAAAAAAACACAAATATGTATTTAGAATATGGGTGCTCAAAAAAATCGACCACCCAGGAAAACAAAAAAAAGAGTGAAGAATAAACAAAAAATGATTAAAAACCCAAAATATTAGGTCGGGTTGGTTTCAAAAGTTCAAAACAAACCAAATTAATTCAATTAAAATCAAATGGAGTATAAAAGCTAAAAGAAGTATAAAAGAATAAGGGTGAAAAAAAAGAGAGAAAAATAGCAGGATAACAAAATTTTTGAGCTAAAAGGTTAAATTGGAGGAAAAATACTTAACAAAGGGGGAAAAAATAAATCAAGAGAATAAAGGTTAAATTGGAAAAAAAATAAATGACACAAACTTTGATTTAATTTTGAAATTAAAAACAATAAAACTTTAACAAGAAGGTCAAGGAAAAAAATAAATAATCAAAAGAATAAGGATAAAAAAATAAATAATAACATATGAAAAATTTTCATTAAAGGGTTAAATTGAAATCAAACAAAACTTTTATAATATGAATAACAATGAAAATAAGAAATAAAAAGAATAACGATTGAAATATCAAAAACAAAGAGAAAAATGAGAGAGAAAAAAAAGATAAAAAAACAATCATTGACAATAAACCGCCAATTATCCGTTATCATGCACCATACTAAAAGGATGAGGATATGGTGGTGTTTTATAAAGACATGGTAAAAAGTCAGGTTTAGTCATAAATTGATGTCTCATGCATCACCTAAAAGACATAAACACCACACATGAATGAAAATATAATAAGCACACACTAGCAACATCTGAGAATAAAAAAATCAAATTTTCAATGAAATAAAATTGAAAACCCATATCACTTTGAAAATAACAAATACATCCATGTAAAAGATGAAAAACACCTTCAAATACATAACTTGTTTTTCTTTTGTTTTTTCTAAGGGCAAGATTGTTTCTTCATTGTTGCCTAAGAAGAGAAACAAAAAAAATCATTTGTCAACATCTTTATTTTTTTTACTTTGAAAATGAAAAAGTATTTTAACTGTTTAAAGTTTTTTAAAAGACAAAAAGTACTTGGTAAACAATTTTAAATTTTATTGAATTTAGGGATAAAAATATAATTTTATTATACAAAAGATTTGGAAAAAAACTATCTTATATCTTAACAAATCTCTTAATGATTAACATGTATATGAAAAAGATTGAATTACCTTAAACACAAAGCCTTTTTTTTTTTTATTAAAAGATAAAATAATAATTTTATTATATAATTCATAATAAACTATGTCTAGTGCTACAATAAAAAAAATCATGTCATATATTTCTTGTTAATGTGAATGTGTGTGTGTGTGTATTATGTTATATTTTAAAAGCATTTCATATTAAAATGATGTTAAATTATATATATATATATATATATATATCACCATCAAGCTATGAAAAAAAAAATTGATACTTGCAATGGACAATACTCCCTTAAAACCATAAGTCCTTTGTTTATAAAATTATTTATAATCATCTTCTTAAAATGTCAAACATTTACGTTTGCTTTCAAACTTTGTTTTCAATTTTTTCAACTTTCTTCATTTCATCACTAACAATATAAATTATTTTTTTATTGACAAGACTTCTCAACGAACAAGATCATAAAATCATTTCTATTTATTTTGCATGCCTTTATGCACTGTTCCAACATCATTTTGCTCTCTTGAGGAGCAATACTATTCTATGACATCATTTTATTGTGATGGATCGATCTATTTTTTTCTCCAATATTTTCAACTCTTGGATTAATAAACCATTTCATTTGCTATTTTGAATTTAAAATATGATGAACAAAATATTATAATCCTTCTAATTAAATAGATATTTTCTCACATAGCTATTATGCACTTTCCAAATTTTTTTATGGGTATTTTCAGCCCCCCCCCTCTTTTGTTATTCCTTGTGGCCATGTTTGTCTTTGGCACTGTTCTTGATATGGTTTCTTTCTTATTACCTTCCTACGGTGTCGTTTCGAGTCCTGTTACATTGTTTTTTCTTTCTTTTTTAATTTTATTGTGCTGCTATTTTCCTTGGGTTTCCTGCAGCTTGACGTTCTCTTTTTCTCAGCGAGTTTATATGCTTTCATTTCCTCTCTTCTTTGTTTTTCAGGTGGGTTCTCTTAGGACATAGGTTATCAATATCGTTTCAGTTACCGTTTCAGTTTTTTTATTGGTGCGAAACGTTTCGGTTTCAGAGCATTTTGATGTGCCATTTCGGGGTTGTACTATTTATAAAAAATAACATTGTTTTGTCTCGTTTTTGCACCCGGTATGAGACGTTTCGGCCATTTCGGCCGAAACAGAACGAATTCAATAACTCTGCTTAGGACTGATGGCTTTCTCTTTGTGTTTAATGGTCTTTCCTTCGAAGAGCATTTAGAAATGTTTTTTACCCATTAATCCGAGCTAGAGTATACGGTGTTTGGATTCCAAAACAAAATGGCATAAATAACAATTTTAATTATTATTTTTTTATTAGCGTAGATATCCGGGTCAATTTATACATACCTCGACTAATTTTATGGATCCTAAAATTAATTACCATGTAAATTTCCAGTGGTCATCATGTTAATAATTATAAGATTCAAATCTAAGATCACAGAGGGAGCAAACCGCTATTGATCATCAGGTTTGTTGCATATTTTCATTTATAAGCTCTTCATTTATATATCACAAACTCACTAAGCTTTGTGGCTTTAGGGGTGTTTGAGAGTGCGGTTGCGGTTGCTTTTCAAATTGCTTTTCGTGTCAAAATATATTAAAATGATATTTTTTATTTTTAAAAAATTATTTTTGACATCATTACATCAAAATGATCTAAAAACATCAAACTACAGTCATTTAAAATGAAAAAAAAATCAAAATACAACCAACCACAAATTTGTCCGCAGTGCCAAACAGGCGCTTTAAGTTGGTGAAGACCTACATGTTAAACAAACAACAAATCACCCTTCCTTTCACAAATTTGCTGTAATTGATGACTGCTCCAATTCTACCGTTAGTTTTTACATAAAATTAATAGATATAACCTCACACGGCCAATTCATTGAGTTGGCATGTCTTGCATTGCTACTTGTTAA
Source organism: Salix dunnii (assembly GCA_015731905.1). Lineage (NCBI taxonomy): Eukaryota > Viridiplantae > Streptophyta > Magnoliopsida > Malpighiales > Salicaceae > Salix > Salix dunnii. Next base: position 2,506,514 of record CM027668.1, on the reverse strand, counting down.
ACGTCTCATCCTCTTGCCATTTTAGTTCTTTCTTCATGCATCAGAAATCATCCTAACATAAAAATAAATTATAGGGAGACGCAACACAAGGATCAACAAAAGTAGAGATGTCGCCTTCTTTGCCTCTAGCATCAACGAGAGTGACTGCCTATGAAATCAAAAGCTTCTGCACCTTTAACAATGGATATCTTAACGCTGTCATCAATCATGAGAGGAAATTATACACCTTCAAGAATGGACTTTCATCAGCCATGGGGCAATTATAGATCTTAGATTCGACACCAAAATCACTCGACTCAATCAGACAATATTCCTTTAAACAGAAAAATAAGCATCAACAAAGTTCTCCATGAATTCCCTCATCACCCCACATCTTATCATTCAAAAACACAAATGACTATATGGATCTTGATGCTTCTTGTTCCACCTTTCCTTGGCACTGCAATGATTCTCGAATTGATGTTGCTTTTAGATTAGATAATGTGTGCTTAAACTTGATTAAGTTTGTCAGAAGGAATTAAAGGAAAGAATGGCCATGAAAGCTACTGGTCCTGTATTCGTAAACAACCAACGTCTAATTATGGCCCCTGACAAACTAGGATTCTAGGAAGAATACTCAAGAAACACGGCCTGCTTGAAGGTTATCAATTCTAATTGGGTGGGTGATTTTTTCTTTAATTGAAATATAATATTTTGATATAAAAAAAATAATCTGTTTCAGGTTATACTATTTATATATTTATATGATTAAATATATAGAATTATTTAGAATTGTACAATTTAATCTAAAAAAGATACAATAAAATAATTTTTTTGAATAAAATTATAAACATGTATAATATTATGAGAATATCATCATCAATCTCGGAAGGTCATTATATTCTTTGATTACTCTAAAATTTTAATATAATATATATAAATATATCAAGAGACTCGTAAAATTTAATATTAATCTAACGATCGGATCAAACGATATGATTGATATTGTAAAATTATTCATTATTTAGCCGAAACGAAATGAACAGAACAAAACCAAAACGTTCAGGATAAAATTTTAAACGAGATAAAAACTATACTATTTTATCTTCTTTTTTATCCGGTATAAAATGTAATGACAAAATCAAAACGATATTAAAAAGAATGCTTGAAACTCCTACGGTAATAGCTGTAGAAAGGTTAACTAGCTAGCATGGTTGTGTTGGTAGCACTACAAGATCAGGAGACCATTCATCTCATCACTTTGCTTCCATATAAAGAATTACAATTTCACTCGCCGAATGACTAACAGAATCTAGTTCGGTATCTAAAGTAAAGGAAAAAGACATAATCACATAGGAATCGAATATCTTAGTGATCAAAGACAAAGGTAAGAGGAACAATAAAACAAAAAAGATGCTGCAATAAAATAAAAGCCAAAAAAAAAAAAAAAAGCTTGCCTCCAAAATTAATAAAGAATCAGTTACGTCACATTTCTTACTGCCCATTTCTAATTTTACTTTTTATTTTTATTTTCAGCACTCATCTGCAATGCAAAATCTCAGCATGCCAAAACATCCTTTGATGCTTAAGTGTGAAACGTTTCTAATATCGTGGCGTGATGATTGAGAATTTGTAATCTATATAATAAATTTTGAGTTTGAATTGAGATATATATTTTTTATAAAAAATAGAAATAATTAAGATTTTACTCGTTCACGTCAAACCACGTAATATATTTTTCTAAAAATTATGTTTTGCTAGCATCTACAAAAAAGTTTAAGTGAGAAACAAATTTTCTAGAATGATACTAAGAGTTAGTGAAGATATTATTAGATAATAATATAAATTATTCTCTAGGATCTCACTAAGAATTTAATTTTTTAGGCGAGATAATTTCATAATATGGTTTATAACCTTTTTGATCCAGTTGTCACGATTTCAAATCTCAATACTCCTATTCTATTCGATAAAAAAACAAGCATAAGTTAGTATGAATGACCTGTACAAGTTTCAAGCTCAAATAATTTTCATTTAAAACGGTGTGTTAGAGAATATTATAAATCATTACGAGATTTTATTAATATTTTAAATTTTTAAATAAAATAATTTTTATTTATTATTTTCCAAATGAATGTGATCGCTAATGTCGATCGATGTTTACAAAGCCATTGTCAAATACCATCGATCAAAGGTCCATCAACTCACTCCATACTCGGGCCCATATGAGCACGAGGTTTATGTTTTGTTTTTTTATGAGGGTGTTTGAGAGTGTGATTGCTTTTGCTTTTTAAAGTACTTTTCGTTTAGAAATATATCAAAATGATATTTTATTTTTATTTTAAAAAAATTATTTTTGACATTAACACATCAAAATGATATAAAAAAACTAAAAAAATTTCATTTAAAATGCAAAAAAAAAATAATTCAAAATTCAACAATAAGCCGGTTGCATCGCAGTGCCAAACAGTCAGTATGACTTGTTATTTATTAAAAAAGAAAAAATCGTTTCTTTTCTTACATAGCCTTCCATATTCTAAGAATCATTTGCTTTGAATATGCAGAATGATAGATATACATGCAAAGGTTGGTGGTAAGAAAGCTGTCCGGATTGCATCAAGCCACTTACTGGTGTTCCTGGCAATCTTAGATGGTTACATAATACTCAACACCAGTCCCATAGCCTTCCACCGCCTATGATTGAAAAACTTATCATACCTAAGATTTTTCAGTTGCGATTTGGATCCTACAAGTCTGCTCTTAATAGATGTGAGATCCATGTTTGCTGCCTGTTCAAGGACAGCACAAAAGATCCTGCCAGCATACTCCTTGCCCAAATGTCCAATCCAACTTGAAGCGTGTAGAGAATCAGATTATGCTGACTGAAATCGAAGAAGAAGATCAGCAATTAAATGCAATCAAGGGTGAAGATCATCAATTACATGCAGCAGGAAAATATGCAGCGTAGATGGAAAGAAGCAAATGCAGAAGAAGATATGCAAGCGTAGATGGAAAGAAGCAAATGCAGAAAAAGATATTAATGCAGAAGAAGAAATGCAAGCGTAAATGGAAAGAAGCAAATGCAGAAGATATGAATGCAAAAGAAGATATGCAGCAACAGAATCATGCAATCAAATCTTTAATTAACTCTGCAGATCAACAATTGAGGAAGATTTGATCCTGTACATTAAACAAGATACGTTAGAATTTCTGAATCAAATGTAATCTATATATAGTGCAGTCTGTAAAGATAATGACATACGGGAAAAATAAAGTGTGCTTCATTCTCTCTAACAATTCAGTTTCTTTGATTTTACAAAGCGAACAGCTCAAATATTACACCAAACATAGCAGCTATGAAATCAAGTTTTATGGCTCCACAAACACCTGCCCCCAAAACACTAGCAAACATTGAACAACCTGAAACTCATCCTCCCTAATCATCGCATCATCAGGCCATGAAAAACAACACTATAAGCCGAGAGAGCTTTGTCCCGCAAGCTAGAAGAACATTGAACTTCAACAGTCCAGATTCACAAGATTTGTATGTCACACTTGCAGAAATTCCAATCTTGCCTGTTGTTTTAATTTCCTGTGATTGAACGCAATGAAAACATAAGACGTTTAAACAGCATATATAAATATTGCAGACTCTCACATTTGTAGCATTTTCCTCAAACTGGACCTCACACATGATAAGTCATTAAACCAGCAATCTTTTCCTGTGGACAGCCTCGTACCGCAACCAGAATCAGTGACTGATGAGGTCATTGAATCAATAGGACCAGGCTTCCATTGTAAGCGCCGCTCCAACTGAGCCACCTACAAAGAAAAGTCGCTTCACAATTCAGAGGTTGCACATTCAATGCTGCAATTATCTTTCATGCAGGGGAACTAACATTCAATCAATATGTGCGGAATTTTGCAAGCAGCTAATCAATTGTTGAGGCTTGCCAACCTGTTTGCTCAATGCCCGCTTCATCTGTTTTGGTATTAAACCTATATATTTAGAAGGGCTCATACTTTTGTTTGGATTTGAAGGCCTTTACTTTGCTCTAACACCTCCTTCACTGACTCAGTTAAAACCCACTTTTTGGTTGACACTTAAACTGCCATCTCTCTTCAGATTCTTACACCATTTGCTGTCAGAAAATCAAATTTATGATCCACCATGTTCATTTCTTCCCAAGAAAATTAAAAATAGAAACCTACAGGTGAAGCGTGGGTTAAAGAGCTAGTCAGTAATCAACAACATGAATCAAGAATTGGAATATTCTTAAAAAAAAACAAAACAAAGATGGGAGTCATGAAGCCTTTTACAAGGTGAAAGCAGCTAATTAGCATCTTCAAGGTTCAGCCCATTCTAAGATCTGAGTGGTTGGGTCGAGCCCCTGCTGCACAGTCTCTCCACAGAGAGGTTGATCCATCACATTCAAGTATTTTGTTAAATCATGAACAAAACTTACTTAATTTCAGCCTTGAAAGAAGAGATCTTATAATAATGGCTTAAGATTGTCTTCTTGCAACAATAATTGTACTAATAATAAAAATTGAGGACTAAAACATTTATTTTTTATATAATAATTTTATAGTTATTAATATGTTAATTATTAGTGTCTTACATTATTGTTAATTTTAAAATGTTTATGATTAATTAAGGTATATACAAATTGATCTGAAATCTATATTAATTAAAAAAAATATTTTTACTTGTAGGAGAGGACACGCCAGCTTCCATTCATTTCAATTTTCAAATATCATATAAAATATTGATCTTAAACGGCATCAATTGCTATCAATATTTGCATTTTTTTTTATTCTATCATTACACAACTTGATTTATAAGAACTGGCGTGTTATATTTAACTACAATACAGTACTACCACCTGCTCTATCTTCATCAATGTGTTTAATTAAATATTTTTTTATTTAAGAATAATTACTTTTTTCTATATCTTAAATTTTTTTTGAAAAATCAGGTGGCAACTGTCGTTACGTATGGATTTGAAAATAATGATCTCCTTAATTGATAATGAGAATGCTCAACAAACGAGAGAGAAAGGCAAATACTTTATTAAGGTAATAAAATGATGTACCTGCTCGTGGGGCAAGGTCCAAGAGTTGTATTTTGTAATATTCTTTAAAGAGCTACAGGAGGACGAAGTCATCCCTATCGTATAGTTCATGAACCCTAATTTCGAATGACTAAATACATAGTCGGGGAATCCACTTTTGGGGACTAATTCAATAAAGGGTTTGAGTCATTGGATCACCTAGTTAATTGTTTTTATTAAAACAATGTTTTTATTTTTAATATATATTTGAGATGACCAGATTGAGTTTAGATTAGTCTACTGAATCATTAAAAATCATTTCAGGTCAACTGTGTCTCATTAGATTAGTGTTTCTTTGATTCAACTAAAAACCTAATATGAATCAAGCTTTGGTTTGTGAGTTTTCCGTATCAACACGTTAGGTCGAGTTTAACAAACAACTATGACTATAATAAAAAAAAAAATTATGTCTACATTTTTTTTAAGATCAATTTATTATACCAATAGACTAAACTTAGAGAGAAAAACAACAATAAACAAGCTTATGTAATAGAAGCATGTCACAAAACCTCTTTAAGAGTTTGAAGAACTCGAAAAGAGAGGCAACAATGAAAATGGAAGAACAAATACATCGGTGATTCATATTCTTGACTGTTGTCTTTAGAATCACATCAAAATTCACTTTGTAGCCATTTGAACATCATTATTGAATAGCATGAAACTCATCATTTCATTTTCTTGTATTTACTTACTTTTAGTTATTTACAAGCTAAGCCACGTGTAGGTTATTACTTATCTACATGAATAGTAAGAAAAACTAAGGGGTTGTTTGAGATCCATTTTAAAAAGTGATTTTGAAAAAAAAATAGATTTTTTTTGTGTGTTTTTACATCATTCTGATATGTTAATATCAAAAATATTTTTTTAAAAAAAATATTTTAATATTTTTCTGAAAGAAAAACACTTTGAAAAACAATTTCAACCACACTCCCAAATAGGTCCTAAATCATTCTCAAGTAGTATTTGAATCATAATAGAGAGAATAGTATGCAATGAAAAAATACAATGAAGAATTAACACAACCCTCCCTCTCTTTCTCTCTCTCTCTTTCTCTTTTCCTCCCTTCTTTTTTCTGTTCATTCTCCTTCTTCATTTTCTTGTTTTTCTTTCTTCAATGGGTCCTTTAATCTCATATCTAAGTCATCAATCATTTAACTAGAATCAATTAACTACCCTTTGTCATACTTTAAGTGAGGACTCATTCCATGTCACTTGTTATAAATGGCATCAAAATACTTGATTCTTAGACTAACAATATGGCTCTTAACACCATATCACAAGACATTAAAAAGTTAGAAATTATTATAAAGGTTGTTATTAAGGATCAAACACATAACCATGAGCAATTAATAAAAATCCTAGAATCTCATAATCACAAGTTGGAAACTACAAGAATTAACTATGAAGCCAACATTGATAAACTCGAGGACCTTATTAATAGTTTGACTTACCAACAAAACACTCTAATTTAAAATCTATAATGTTTCATGGGGGAGAATAATACTGCTCATACAATGAAGCTTTTATAACAAGATTGATATCTCTAAACAAATGGGCTATTAATAACTTAAAATGCATAACTAAGGCTGATATCCTAAAATTTAATGGAGAAGATGTCCATAAATGGTTGCATAGGTGCAACCAATATTTTTAGTTATTATTACTTGCATTAATTATGTAACTAGCATTTGCATAACTTCAAGTACAACTTGAAAATTATTATTAAATAATCCATGATTTATAGTTTTATTCAAGTAACCAAGTACTCTTGTAATTTATTTCCAATGATTCTTACTAGGATTACTTGTATATCTAGATAACTTACATACTTTGAAAGCAATGTCTGGTCTAATACAATATATGACATATATTAAGCTACCAATTGCACAAGTATATTCAATTTGAGCAATTGATCTACCAATATCTTTTATCAATTTAAAGGAAACATAATAATGAGTATTTTTCTTATTTAATATTCAAATGATTGAATTTATTTAAGACTTTCTCAATATAATGAGTTTGACAAATAGCATAACTCCCTCACTATGTTTTCTTACTTTGATACCTAAAATTGTATCTTTCTCATTTAAGTCATTCATTTTGAATTTTAAGGTTACATAATTCTTGTATCATTAACACCATTTATGTTAGTACTAATAATGAACATGTCATCCACATAAAGACATGTTATCACACCAAAATCATTTGTAAATATATTTATTAGTACTATATATATTTAAAACCATATTTTAAAATGACACAATCAAGTTTCTTATGTCATCATGCTTGTTTCAATCCATATAGATATTTAACCAATTTACAAACCTTATGCTTATTTTCTTTTAAAGCAAATCCCTTTACTTGTTTCATATAAACCTCCTCATTTAATTCACCATTGAGGAAAGCTTTCTTAACATCCATTTGATGTATATATAAATTATAAATTAATGATAAAACCAAAATATATTCTTATAAATGTTGTACAAGCCACCAGAGCATAAGTATCAAAATAGCTTATTCCTCTTTTTTAAAAGCCTTTGGCTACTAACTTTGTTTTAAAAGTTTGATCCATATTATTATATTTTCTTTTGAATCCCTATATACATCTAATTTCTTTGCAACTTGAAGGCAAATCAACAATAATCCAAGTATTGTTATATAATAATGAGTCAATCTCATCATTAGTTATCTTTTTTTCAAAAGTAACGTCTCGAGACGTCATTGCCTTCTATATATTCTAGGATCATTTTCAATTGTTAATTAGATTGATATTTTATTAAACATGTCATTTCTACTACTTTCAACTAAGAAAACAATATATTATAAAGATATCTAATATAAATGTAATTTCTTTTGCTTTCTAGCATGTTGGCATCTCCCATGTTTTATAGAAGATCAATTTGATTTTTTTCTTTCTAGAACTTACATCATAACCTGTGTTATTTATTGACTCTTTTTATTTTTAGTATTATTGATTCATTCACTGATTGAATTTGAATCGGTCTAAAATTTATTTTCAATAAATTTAATATATGTGGATTTAATAATTATATCAGAACATGAATCCAATATTCTACATGCTTTTTTAATTTTTAGTATAGCTAATAAAATTCCATTTTAGAATTTTATGTCCCAAGTTTACCTTTTTAGGATATGAATATCTATAAAAGGCAAGACAACCCTAAACTCTAAAATAATTTAAGTTTGATTTTCTTTTCTTTCATAATTCATATGGAGAAACTTATAATTTTCTAAAATAAATTCTATTATGCAAATGACAAGTAGTGAGTAAAGCTTTCCTCCACAAACTAGTAAACAATTTGACATTTACTAACATAGAGTTAAGCATATCAACAAGTGGTCTATTAATTATTTCTTTTAAGTCATTCATTATGTTGGGGTATATATGGTGTACTAATTTGATGTATGATTCCATTTTCTTCAAAAAATAAAGAAAATCTTATGGAAAAAATACTCACCACCTTTATCACTCCTTAGAATTTTAATTTTCTTCCCTTTTCGGTTTTCAACTTCTAATTTATAATTTTAGAAAATTTGAAAAACTTGGTCTTTATATTTCATTATATAAACATAAGGATACTTTCAGTAGTCATCAATAAGAGTTATAAAATATCTATTTGCTCCCCTAGTATGTCGTTTAATTTATATTTATCATAATGCACATGTTCTAATAAATTTGTATTTTTTTCAACTTTAGAAAAAAGCATTTCTAATTCACATGTTCTTTTATCTTTAATATCATAAGAAATGAAATTATGTTTAAGTTTAGCCATAAGTTTTAATGATCTAAAATTAACATATGTTAAATGGCCATGCCAAAAAGATAAAAGATAAAGATAACTCAATCATATAAACAAAGACATTAAATATATTATTAATGTTGAGTTTGAACATTCCACACAAGAGTAATTGTTACAATGTCGTGATTACACAAATTAATTATCCTATCTTTAAACACAAGACATAAGATAGTATAGAGCAAATAAGGGGTCGATTTAACGAAGAAAGTTCAAGTCAAATCTTTATGTTATATGATATGTAACTTGGAGGGGGGTATTTGAAAGTTGTCTAGGCTAAAGAAAAAGAAAACAAAAAAACTATTAAATTATCAAGAAAACAAATCTTAGTCTCAAGAATCCACTTACAGAAATTAGAACTGATAATGAAAATGAAAGATCAATTTATATTCTGAATATTTATATCTTCTTAACATTGATTATTATCAATCATTGAAAAGTCAAAATATTTAATAATAAGAAATTCATCTACACCTTGATTATCTATGTTATATTTTGTAGTAAGTAGTTTTCAAATTTTCTTTAGAGACTTTATGAATGTGAGAATGTCATACAAACGATCTAATATATTATTGAGGATGTGACCTCTACATAGCAATTCATTTTCATCTTCTTCTTTTTTATGATTTGCCTTCAACTGATTATTGCCTTTAAATGTAGATGCATGAATTTCAAGTAGATTCAGATCAAGTATGCAGGGGATCTTTACAAAAGTCAACAAAACATTATCATATATTTTCAATATGCAAAATTTATTCCTTCAAAACTATACAACTTCACAAACTTTTAATTCACCATTATGTTAGATTCCATTGCAACTTAATACCTTAAAAATGTAAACCAAAAGTTTTATTTGTTGTAGTGATAAAGTTTTTATTCCTTTAGAATACAATAAAGCTTTAAATTTACAGATAACAATTTTTATAAGTTTATTAAAAAATCTATTTATTTTTAATAATTATAAACAGAAAGTTTGTGGAGAAAAATAGGAAGAGAAGAAATCATACAATTCTAGTCATTATAAGGTAAAATCTATTAATTTGGTATCCATTGCAAGGTGAAATAATTCTTTTTTATCTTTTTTGAAAGTGAGATAAAATTCTCTGTCTAATAGTAATATTTTAAACGATTGATCTTAATTGATTGATTGATTAAGTGAGATGGTTTTTCTCTCGATGTAGGGCCTGTTGTGTTCGATTTTCGAGATAGGAAAGGTCCATCGTTGTTATTTTATCACCAGAATCTTGTACCTCTTCACACTGCAGCCCTAACCTTTACCTTCTGAATAACTATTTTTAAGTTTTGAGGAGTGAGAGGAAGGCTGGATCCCACAATGATTTCTAGGGTACACACCATTATCGTATTTATTTATATTAATTATGAGATCTACCCCTTAATTAGCTGCAGCCCAGTAAAGATGCCTTGTAAGAGAAAACATGAAAATACAGTGAATAATCAAAGCTACTCTCTTGATATGATGTGTAGACGCAAACTAATCGTGTATGTATATCTGGGTGAGCTTACACATGCATATATATATATATATATATATATATATATATATATAGAGAAGCTTATTATGCATGAGAGAGAGGGGGGGGGAGAGAGAGGGCGTCTGCTAGATTAGCATAAATTCCGTAATTGGTAATTTTTAATGTGCATGTCGTGCGCCTTGGATTAGGGTTTAGCTCACATAACTACGTAGGCATACTCCTGCTAAGTAGCTCAGATATATACGTTTAATTATATGATCAAGAGGCAACGGGGTCTTTATTTATTTAATCCTTTATACAAACCAACGGCCATCTAAGTTTGAGCAATTGAGCTGGATACGATGAATCATTCAAACCAATGCTGGATCGCATGTAAATTCATTTAATACTACAATAAATTATATTGGACTTAAATAATTAAATAGTACATGTAAATTAATTAATTTTAGGTTAGCTCAATTATTGCAATTTATCCTATTCCATTAACAATATATAATATTCTTTGAAACGTGGAATGAAAAACCAGAAATGGATGGGAAATATGTGGGGTAAGGCTGAGTTTCTGCATCTGCAAATCACACATAGTTTGTTCATGTTATTGCCTTGCCCTGATGAAAAAAAGCTTGGAACTATAAGATTCAAAACACATGAGAATCTGGGCTAGCTCATGGCCGACCAAACTTAAGATGGAGGCCAAATTCTAAGACACTTTTAGTACTAGCCAACATGAAAATGTTAACCAAACAATTAATCTATGAGCTCTCCTTCAGCATTTGCTTGTACATGTACAAATACATCGTCATCGTCGGCTATTTCGATCATATGGCGAAACTGAGTAGTAGATATATATATATATATATGATCTGTCAATCCAATCTTCTTCTTTTAAGTTACAAGCCTAGCCTATGATGGGTTTTCCTTTTTTTCCTTTTTTTCCCTTCCCAATTAATTGAGAGTACAAAGAATTAGTCCATATTAATGGAGGAGGCAAAGGGCTAGTAGCTATTTACCTATACTGGGAGCTTTGAATATTAATTTGATTGCAAGCTGAGGTCTAACTGAAGATCCACAGATTTACAGTTTTTCTTGGAAACAAGCAAAGGAGAAGGCTTATAATCTCTGGATCTCTGATCGGCATGCGTGGAAGTGAACTTGTACCGAGAATCTTGTTGGAAAGGGATCACCTGGGCTGGAACAGCATGCCAATTTGATATCTGTGAATCATTAAAGTGAGAATCCTCGTATGGATTGAAACTAATCTGGGACTCCTCATAGAGCGTGAACTGGTCAGGAGCAGTAGAGTAGGAGGGATCGAAGAACCATGGAGTAGTACTGGATTCATACTGAGAACTGTAACTGAGATTATTTTGGTAGGGCTGAAGGTAACAGCTGAGGCTTGCCTTCCTGGCTTGAAGCTGCAATCTCTTCTTCTTGAGTCTTTCTTTCTTATGAGCATTTTGGTGACCCCCTAATGCTTGTGAATTCGCAAACTCCTTGAAACAATACTGGCACTCAAACTTCTTATCATCTGCTGGCCCGGGATGATGGCCTGAACTTGAGCTCTTCTCCTTCACTGGTTTTTCCCTTTCAGATGACACTACAGTGTTTGAAGAATTCACACTCTCATGATCTCCTTCCAAACACCCTTTAATGAAACTCTTGTTGTTCTTGCATGGATTTAGCTCGAATCCAAATAATTTGATCAGCTTCTTCTCGACTGTACAGGATTGAGCAGAATGACCATTTTGATCTCCGTCCAGGACGGAAGAAAACATGTTAGATCCTTCGTTTTCCATCTTCCTCCCTTGAATTCAGAAAAAGAAAAACTGGATATTGATTTTGCAGAACTAATTAATATCTGCACCGATCGATATTTAATACTTTGGCTTCTCTTCCTTATATAGTAAAAACTAAGGTTTCCAACGATGCATTGCATCTCAAATAGGAACAATTTTTATAATAATCCTGAATACCATAAACATGCAATTAAAAAACACTCGAGAAAGAAAAGTCGGGTTAGAGAAGCCGTCTAGCTCATGCAATTTATATTTATTTATTTTTATATGAAAAAATAAGTATATTTTTGCATTTTTTAGTAGATACACTTCAAACTTTCTCCATCAAAGAGGATTCAGTGTGCTTCTTTCTATTTTTAACGAGGAATTCCATGGCCTGGGAGAAATTCTATACATATAATATCATACAATTGTAGTACCACTTGGACATTTAAAACACATATTCCAAAGAAAGGATAAATTACGGGTTACTAATTATATATTATATTAACAAAAGTCAAAGAAAGCTATTGGAATGTGATCACCTGAAAGGAAGGGTCTCTAGCTTTGCTACAAGTCCCCATACCCTATCTACTTGAAAAAAATATATGTAGCCCTCCAAGTATACACATTTTATAAATTAGGTTTCAGATATTTCATGTGTTTTTATTAATTTCTTTAATTGTTCAAGTTTTATGTAGATATTTTATGTGTTAAAGCAGCAACAATTTGAAGAAAAAAAACAATTGATAGAAAAAGTTAGGGAACATTAATTGTTTTAGAGACTGCTCGGCACTATATTTCAAAAATATTTTTGAAAAAAAATTGATTTTTTTTATTTTATATTTTAAATGAAGTTTTTAAATGTTTTTAAATCATTTTAATATGCTGATATCAAAAATAATTTTAAAAAATAAAAAAAATATCATTATAATACTTTTCTAAACAAAAAACACTTTGAAAAACAATCTCAATCACACTACCAAATAGACCCTTATTATATTTGAATTCAAATTGATAGAATTTACAAGTTCAAGACTGAATTGAAAATTAATATATATAGAGAGAGAGGATAGAATTGAGGTTTCCTAATATCTATCTCATGCTATAATAATAATCATACTTGTCAACTATTATAATGAAGTTAGTGGATTTATGTATTGTCCTGTACCGAAGCTTATTATACTAATCAACATAACTCTAAATATAATATAATGGCTGTGGGTGCCCAGTCCCATCCACCACCGTCTACAGGTCTCAATATAATGCCTTAAAAATGTGGGGATCTGTAGAAATGTGATTAATAAACTCAGCACCAAATGAAGCTTCTTTGTAATTATCCTTCCACCCACAAAAATAAAGAATTAAATAAAAAAATAATCTTGACCATGTTTTGGAAATGGTATTAGAATAGTAATTAAAGAGAGTAGCTGCTAAACAAGGGAATATAAGAAGTGGGTAATGATGTAAGCATATATACTAATATTAGTCTTCGATGAGATCTTGGCATATCTTCTTCGAGCAAGCAAAGCTTTTATTATATACCCTAAAAGCATATTTTTTCAGGTGAATCAACTCATTAATTAATATTATTTTCTACTTAAGCAAAGAATTTGTGGTGGACAGTTGTTCTAGTTGGACCCACTTTTTGTTTTTTTTTTAAGCTTTGGGGACATGTTTGAAACTATTAGATTGTGTTGTTATTCCATTGTCTCTCCCTAGATCTTCCATTGGCAAGACTTCTTCTGCCAATCGAGCTTTCATGTTCACAATTCCCACTTCTTTTTCTAGTCTATTCGAGTCACTTTCCTGCCCCAGGAGAAGAATTCCAAGCAGGCATGCTGTCATCAAGCATTTCAATAACCTGAATTGTGGAATAAAAAGGAGAGCAGAAAGGTTGGCTCGTGGTGGCTGGGTGGGTGGGTTGGTTGGTTGATTGATTTTAGCTCATTTTTTCGTTTCATTTTCAATGGATAGATCATACATGATTAAGAGGTGGCCCCTGCCCTTTGTCACTGTTTGCATCCAATCTAGTTTTGCTTCTCTTGTGAACAATTCCAAAAGATTTCCTTAGCGTGTAAAGAAACCAAGGTTGACTAGAAATCGAGCACAATTCAATACCTGATTAACGCAAGATGTTATTTTAAAAAATAACGTATACTTTTGATAATCTGGATGATAAAGAAAATATTTTAAAGAGCTAATTGATATCAGCAAGGCCTAGGATCGTATATGGTGGAATTACTCGAAAAAGATTATATTATTTTGAACGGCGACAAATGGGATCTTCTGTCACCGTGTTTGCTTATCCCATGCAGTGTATGCGAGGGGATCTCTCCATTGTTTCGACTGGATGAGGCAAGAAGTTTGATTCATGGGTGCCAGGTTACCATATTTTCTCTTTGCAGATGACAATTTCTTCTTCTTTCGAGCAATTAATGCACAGGAAAGTAATGTGGTCAAATTTCTGCTTAAGCAGTATGAAAAAGCATTGGGCTAGGCTATAAACTTTCAAGAGTCGGGCATCTTTTTCAGTACTAACGTCAAGAATGAGTGCAAGCAGCATATCTCATACATCTTATCTGTTTATCCCACCTTAATCCAAGGGAGATACCATCCCTCATACGAAGGAATGTGAAATTTATTTTCTCCTTCCTCCGGGATAAGTCTTGGGAGAGAATTCAAGCATGGAAACGACAAGCTCTTTTCAATGCTGGCACAAGCTATCCTTTCCACACCATGCATGGGAGTGTTCCTCATTGTGTCTCTTTATGAGAAAATGATGAACAGCTTCTGGTGGGCCAATAATCAGAATGGTAGTCAAGGGATTGGATGGCATAGATGCGATATACCATGTTCTCGGAAAGAAGAAAGGGGACTTAGCTTTAGAAATTTGCGTTGTTTCAATCTATCTATCCTTGGAAAGCAAGGGCGGAAGCTACTCTCACCAAATCTCACTCCTTAGTGAATCAGATTCTAAGAGCTACATATTTCTCTAGATGGGATTTTTTTAAATGCTAGAATAGGGCATATCCCAAGTTATGTTTGGCGAAGTATCCACAGCTTTCAGGAGATGATTAGAAAGGGGTGTAAATGGCATATAGGTAATTAATGATGATGAGACTCCATTAATGGAAGGACTATAAAGCATGGTTGTTAAGGATATCGAATGAACCAAGATGGGATCGGAATCTTTTAGAATCACTTTTATGCCCAAGAGAGATGCATTGGCTGTAAGTAACATCCCTCTATCGTCAAGAGTGGCCGAGGACAAAAATCACATGGCACTTCAATAAGCAAGGACTGTACGTACGGTAAAATCTGGCTATTGAATGCCTTTACAAATTGTACTACCCGAGTTAGGTACAGCAGTGGGGGGGCTGTGGAGAAGATTATGGAAGTTAGAAATTCCACACAAAGTCAGAAACTTGTTCTGCCATTATTTCTTTCCCACCCAGCTTAGACTTTTGCAACGAGGAGTGGTTTTTCCTACAAATGCAGTTGTGGAGTGATGTGG
Organism: Salix dunnii; assembly: GCA_015731905.1. NCBI lineage: Eukaryota > Viridiplantae > Streptophyta > Magnoliopsida > Malpighiales > Salicaceae > Salix > Salix dunnii. The sequence continues at coordinate 2,490,821 of CM027668.1, read as the reverse complement.
CTACATCTAAGCTGGGCATGCTTGCATGGTCGGTGTGGAAGTATAACAATGACAAACTTTGGAATGCTTGTCACTCGACTTGGAAGTCAAATTGTTTGCCTACTAAGAACAGGGTTGGATGTTTTGGAGCAATGGAAGACAACGTAGACTTCGCTAGTGGATAGTTCACACTAAATAACAGGGTTAGGTTGTAGCAGTGGATTTTAACAACAAAATAATGTTGTTACTGATTTAAGCAATGATTTTGTGTTTAGCAACGAAAAATCTATTGCAGATGTTGTTGCTTTAAGTTTATAATGGATAATTTGTTGTTGATTGAAAAAACAAGATTGTTAGAATGGATTTTAGCAATGGAATAATGTCGTTGCTGATTTAGCAACAGATCAACAATGAATTGTGTTTAGCAATGAAAAACCCGTTGCAGATAAGGTTGTTTTAAATCAGCAACAGATAATCTATTGTTGATTAAGAAAACTTTGCAATGGATTATCCGATGCTAATTAAAAAAATTGTTTTAAATCTCGACCATTGATCTAAGCTATCAACAAGATTATTCACACACTCTCCCCCGCTGAGATATCAATTAAAAACAAAAACAAATCAAAGTAATTAACCTGATAAATCTCTTTTCTTATCTACTAGCTGCCGAATATCTTTAATCACGCCTTCTCTCCTCAGATCTCCTCACGCAACTGTTGATTTGCTCTTTTCTCAAGTTCACAGGTAATTCTCAGTTTTGTTTACCGATTTCTTAATTCTTTACACAAATTATATTTCCTTCTAGATTTTCTAGTTAATTTCTCACTAGTCTATGGTTTCAGTCCTCTTCTTCTCCCTCTTTCTTGAACAAGGAAGGCAGTGAAATGTCTTTTTGGATCTTCCTCCTATTTGCTTCAATATTATTTAGGGGATATTATTTCACAATATAAACTAATAGTGTTAGTACTGTTTTTGCAGCAACTTAGCTTGGATTCTTCATGTTTCATTAAGCAACAAAATAAATGACTATTATAGTTTAGTGCTACTTAATTTTTGTTCATAAAACAATGTAAGGATCGATGATAAATCAAATTCTAAATGAAGGCACGACATCATGCTTTAGGTGTCAAATCTCCTAAACATCTTCAACAAGCACTGTGTATATATCAACATCAAGATGGAGATTTCCACTGCAATTTCTCCTAGAATGAGCTTGGATCAGCTACAAAAAAAGGATATGAAAAGAGCAATTTGCAAAATTTTGAGCTTGAATAACAAACCTCAGTAACAGAAATTTTATTGTTGACTATAACTCAACAATAGAAATTAGCAACGGATGTTCTACTGTTAATGTATTTGCAATGAAAAATCCATTGCTCATATCTGTAATGAATTTTTTATTGCTAATTATCAGCAACGGATAATCTGTTGTAAATAAATTAGTAACGACAAATTTGCTTCTGATAGTTTCCGATGTAAATTCCATTACTAATATTTTTTAGCAATGAATATCTCTTTGTTATCCGCAATAGATTAGGTGGTTGCTAATCACCTTATTTTTTAGTAGTGGTTATCTTCTGTATTGGTGGGGGAAAAAATTGTTTATGGCCTTGAAACATTTAGAAGATAAAACATGTTGTTTTATTTTATAACCTAGGAGTTCACATATACTATTAAAATTGCCCTCTTTCCTTTTTAATGTTTCTCTTTAATATTTTCCACACTAATAACATCATTATAGCTTTTTATTTATATACAAGATGAAAGCTTGAAAAAATAGACTTTTAAATGTGAAAAAATACACTGATAACATCATGTTCACATAATTGACTTGTTAAGTTTGGTGGCCTTATCTAGGTTTGTAAATATTTTATTTTTTTAGGCTTTTTTTATTGATTTTTTTATTTATCTATCTACATTTGAAAAAATGGGCTTTTAAATGTGAATATATTTGATAGGTGTGTGTGAAAGTGGTTGACAACTGCAATTGGTAACTATGATTGGTGGTGGTTAATGACTACTATCCTTGACCTATATGGATATAGTTTACTTAAACAAATTTTCCTTTTAAACTCAATATAAAAATGTCATGCCAAATATAAACTTCAATCTGATAAATGTCTCACCAACTTTGTAAAGATATCTATAACTTGATCATTTGTTTTGCAAGATATGAGTTCAACTTTTTTATTTTTCACATATTGTCTGATAAAGTGGTGATTTATATCGATGAGTTTACTTTTTTCATGATACGTTGGGTTCTTTGCTAATAAAATTATCGATTGAATATCAATATAAGATTGGAATAACTCCAAAAGAAAAAAGAATCACAAAGATCAAGACTCATTAGCTTAATGTTGAATGATGAAATTTGAAAGAAAAAATCAATTTTAAAAAAGAATAAAAAAATAAAAGTTAAATTAAGCTATTTTTGAAAACCAGTGACTCAAATTATGAGATTATGATTACTCTATAGAAGTCAAACATGAAAAAGACATAAAGAAAAATTCATACTCATCAAAAATTGAAAAAAAATAGAAATCAAAATAATCCAGACCACATATGATAAAAAAAAAAAATGAAAGAAAAAATAAGGGGAAGAAATTGAAAAATAATAAAGAAAATGATGAAAAGAAAAAAGAAAAAGAATAACAACTAAAATTGGATATGAAAATAAAATAAATTAAGATGCTTGGAGATGAGATTAATAAAAAAATCAACATAAAAAAAAATTAAAAGAAAAACAAATAGTAATAAAACAAAAGAAACTAAAATTGATACAAATATAAATTGAAAGACACATTTAATTATTGAAAGGGCTTGCATAAGATTCAAGATGAAGAGGGAGAATAAAGGGAGAGAAAAAATTTATTGGAGCTAATTTGTTGTTTCGTCTTGCACACACGCCTAACCATCATAAAAAAGATTATGAGATGCTTACAATATTGTCGTAGAAGGTGGTGCTTGAGCAATAATAAACACCAATGTGTCACCCAAAGTGCATGGGGCCACGCACTAATCACTTTATGTTTTCTTAATTTTTTGTATTTTTGTTAAAATACTAATTTGCTCCATTCACATTGCTTATTACTAAAAAGCCATTAGGAAATAATGAAGAAGCCCCTGGATGTTTGTTCTTTCTTTTTTTTTTTTTCTTTTAAGCTTACATAGTCATTTCATTATGCTAGCGAAATGTAAAAAGACCAACAAACACCTTATCCCTAATTTTAAATATTTTGCTTCTATGAGTAATTAAGTTATTTTATTATGTTAAAAAATATATACATACCAATTTGGCCCTAATTAATTTATTAATTTAAAAGGCATTATTACCCATAATAACAAGTTTTGTTAGCTTTTTAAAGAATAACAAAAGCATTAGAATACTATTTTAATTCATAATATTTTATGCTACAATATGATGCAAACCTCTTGAATACGCGGCCAAGCAACTCACACGCAAAAATATCAATTCTCTGAAAGCCAAGTAAATCAAGTTTGATAAGAGTGTGACACAAAGATAACTTGTATTTAGGCATCAACACTATTATATTTAAACTCTACCCAATAAATAGCAATTCACGAACTAAAAGTATGGAATGACGTCACGAAGTTAGTGGAACCTCAATAAGTCATTTTCAATTCCTTGGAGAACCAAGAAAGAGAGAATTCTCACCCTACAAATACACAAAGTTACAACCGTAATTTGAATATTATAAAGTATAAAACATAATCTAAAACTTAGGTTAAATATGTATTTTTAACCTAAGTTAAATCCTAGAATAAAACCATAGAATTCTCAAAGATGTGGACTTGTATAAAGTCTACTCACAATCAGACCCAAATCCCTCAGTATTTAAACTCAATTGATGTTTATTAACCCTAAAACATAAAATATGAATTTAAAATTAAAAAAAATAAGTTTTTGCCACATATAAATAAGATTAAAAAATAAGTTTATTTAGTCTTCAATATTGTTGACTTTTAGGTTTTCTTTTCAGACTAAAAGAATCCTTACATAACCATTAGCTTAGGAAACAAATCTAATAGCTCATTAGTTTCCTTTGCAGACCAAAAAACCTTTTGTTTTAAATGTTGAAAATTCCTCCCTTGTTTAGGAAGTAATTTGGAAGATTTTTCATGTTTTCTTTGGAGAATAATATGTTGTGTTTAGACTTCATGTAGTATTATTAAAAAAAAAAAAAAAAAGGCTTAATTCAAGGGTAACATGAGGCCTAACACATCAATCATTTTTTTTATCTTAGACAAGACCTTTTTTGAACTTGGATTGGATGGAATAGAGACAACTTTTTAAACCCATATCCATCATTTATCATTCTAGATTTATCTTACTCTTTGTGCACTGAATTGGCCCATCAATATATTTTAAAATTTTTTTGCCCTAACTTCTGTAATAGATCCACTTAACACCACCAATAAATAAATAATATGTCTATAATCCTCGAAATAATATTTTACCAATAAATTTTAGTTTTCTTATTGATAAATACAAATGAAATCATCGTACTATGCTACTAATCAAATATAAAAGCAATATAATCAAGTGTTAAGGTTAGGTAAGAGCAAGTTTTTCCAAAAAAAAAAACAATAAAATAATAATAATAAGAGAAATTCAAGGACGATTGACTTGACAAAATAGTATATAAAGAAACCAGAAGAATACCAAGATTGACTAGAGAAACATAATGGAGCATAATTCAAAATATTATTAATTTAAGATGTTATTTTATTGTTCTATTAATTACTTGGACTTGGAGGATAAAGAAAACATTACAATATGAATGGATCGCATTCACTTGCACATGGGAGTTTAGATTTTATATAAAATAAAATAAAAAAAACATTTCACACTACAATTCGATTCATTACAAGATTGACTAAAGACACAAAAATGGAGTTATAATTCAATATAAATATAATTTTATTGGTCATTTAATTGTTTGAAACTATAAAGAATATATTTTCAAATCTGAAATGTCATGTAGGAGTGTTAGTTGATAAGTTCATATCATAATAAATTAATACAAAAATGAGTCGCACCTCAACTCAATTGATGAAATATTTCAAAACAGCTGATTAGGATAAGATTATTCCATCCAATTACAAATATCCACTTAATTTCTGTTCAAAAACCCACGAACAAGAAAATAAAAGTAGCCATCACATCATATATATATATATATATACCATCACATCACATCATATATATATATATATATATATATATATATATATATGAATATGAAGATGCAGGGAAGTCACCAGGAAAGTCGTATAATCAGCAGCAAAGATAGAAAACACAAACGAAATCATAGTAGTATAATGTATCGCTAGTCAAGCATAAAAGCAATATAATAAAGCAATATTTTCATATTAATTAAAAAATAATATAAATTTTATTCTAAAATCACATCTAACCGTTTAAGTTCTTAGATAAAAAAATTCCATGATATAGTATCAAAATTTTATTGACCTAGCAATCTCGAGTTCAAATATCATCATTCTTATTTTATTAGATAAAAATCAAGTACAAGTATGGATATATATATATATATATATATATATATGTAAGTTTTAAGCTTAAAAAACTTTCACTTAAATAAATAAATGTATTAAAAAACTTTCACATAGTTATAACTATGTTTATTGCAATCAGATTGATGCATGATCTTCCCTGAAGAAAATAAATAAGCAAGTATGCATTCCAGATGACGCACAAATCACCTCTTGGAGATGCAGCAGTGAGGCAACAAGGAAAAGAGAGGAGTACAAACTTGACCATAGTAATTTTATTTTAATTTTTAATTTCCAGGGTAACCCTATTCCTCAAAAGGAGAATATGGGGAGCCACATTATTATTCAGCAAATCCCAGTACAGTGACAGCATCTTCTTTCGGTAAAGAAAGAATGCAATTACGTCGCCTGACATTATTTGATTGCTTGCTTAGATGGTGGCAGCAGATAAAATCTTCGAGAGCATATGAACCTGCTCCATATCTCACTTTTCACTATAAAGCACTTGTGATGGTGAAGACTGAAGACATCTGCTGCTAATTTTAAATACTACCAAGAGCCCAAGTTCTTCGGCTGATTGTGCTTCCTTTTTTTTCTATATAGTTTGCAATGGCAAAGCATACATTATAACCAATAATATCTATTAAATTAATATATTTTGTTCTGCAATAATTCACTCTTACAATCTTTTTTCATATGCACTAATTGACTTAGAGGGTGTTTGGGATTGCGATCTGAAAATATTTTTGAAAATTTTTTATTTTAAATTTAAAAATATAATATTTTTAAATCATTTTAATGTGATAATGTTAAAAATAATTTTTAAAAATTAAAAAATATTATTTTAATATATTTTTAAATAAAAAATATTCATAAAAACACCTTCAACCAAATCGGTATTTCTCGTTCCATGAGTAGATTGTTTTTTAAGCGAACTTTCAATTGTCGTTCATGCACAACAACAAAACCTATATAGAAAGCCTATGTTTCAAGCCCATGCCTGGGAATGTAGCCCATGAAAAACCCAATTTATGTAAGAACTTTTCATGACTTCATGTGGAAAATTAAAAAATAAAAAATAAAAAAGTTTATTCCCCCTTTTCTGAAAACCTTGCTTTTCTTTTAAGCAGCAGCATATTTAATGCATTACCAAAATTGTAGTGCGCGGAAACATTCCAACCGAGCATCATTTATAAGCAAGAAAATACAATTACAGCAATTCAAAGGTTGCTCAGGCTCAACCATGAGTTCTTGGCAGAGCGGTTAGATGCGCTCGACCCTCTTCCTCATCAATAAAAAGTTTTATGGGTTCTTGGCAGAGCGGTTAGATGCGCTCGACCCTCTTTCTCGTCAATAAAAAGTTTTATGGGGAGCTCTTGTCATCCGGGATGGGGACTAGTATGGACCAAAGGCCTGAGATACCCTGGTTAGCACAAAAAAAAAAACAAAAAAAGGTTGCTGAGGGTCAAGCTTACCTCATTCTGCCGCTGGGTTGGCTTGGGTTTGGGAACAATCGTATAAGGGGTATAATCGAAGATTAGATATGGAAGTTTTTGGTAGGAGAAAGAAAGCAAAGCTTACACAGAATGATTTCCATGCAAGATGCTTCTTCGAATAAACCTACAGGAACAAGAAAAAGGCCCTTGTCCTCAACAAATGGACGGTGGGCTTAAAAGGCACATAGCTAATATGCATGCGGGGACAGGAAGTCTATTTGAAAACTGGTATTTCATCAAACAATTGGCGATCACTTTTGTTGATTGCAACACTTTACAAATACTAGTCTCTCTCTCCCCCCCTCTCTCTCCTTCCTATTAATCTTTATAGGCCTACACTGTTTCAAAATGTTTTTGAAGAACCGGGTCTAGGATCTGTGGTTTTCTGCTCTTTAATTTTCCAACCTGACACCTAATTTTCCTCTCCAAGCAACACTAAACGATCGGATATAATCTGTTACCACAAAAATAACCAGCAGCTGGTCAGAATGTTTTTTTTTTTTTTAATATATATTAATTTTTTTTGGCTTTATATTAGCATAAAAAACCAATAATTTAATGTTTCTTCCTGTAAAACGCATCAAAATACTTGATTAATTTAGCATTTTGGAAACTTCGAAAACGCGGAGGCACCCCTGACAATCCTCTAAATTTGTCACTCGGGGTGTCGCTACTCGCTAGGCTTCTGTCAATTCATCTCGTGATGTCGTTGTTTTTTATATGGTTTCACAATTGGGATTCCAATAACATGAACAAGGCCTCTATATAGCATCCATATAAAGGCAATTTAGTTCTTGACAATAGCGATAGCTAAGCTAAAGCGCACATCTTCATCGGAACAAACTACATGAAAATGAAGAAACATATTAATGGGAAAAAAAATCTGCATCTCAAAATTTTACTCTGCCAGGAATCAAAATGTTAACTAATAGAGTTATATCTTGGAAGCAATTATTTGACAATAGATTCATGGGCCATTCCTAACCTAAAATGAGGACAAACGCACAAAATGATACTTCACAAAAAGATTGTTCTATAGGAGCATCTCATTTTGGATTACAACCCGCATAATCCAAACATAGCTAGAATTTCAAAGCACATCCATCAAGGATGCCATTTGGAACGAGGCAGGAGTGCAAGAATAATCTTCTTTCTTGGTCCCTGCATTTCAGAAAATGTCAAAAGGAAACCAACATTAATGTTAATGATTTACCAATATGCAAATTTAAAAATAATTACAAGGTGCATGGGGTATCCCAGAGAAGTGCCACCACAGCTTTTGTTTCAATAAGCAAAAAGAACACATCATGTACATGATCGTTCATTTTGTGACACACAACTTAGTACTTCATGGTACCATGAATCTACAACCCTCATTTTTTCCCCAGTACTTTCCATTTTTCTAACATCAATATTTTTCACTCGGTGCAATATTTATTCAGAAGAAGAAAAATCTACAAAGCACTCTCATTAAAAATTTTAGACTGCAAAAACTCATCTCACAAGTAGAGGCAGTCTCCACATTTCTTTATACCGTGAATCTACAGCCCTTATTTTTGCCAAGTATTTTCCATGTTTTTTAACATAGATATTGTTCACTTCAGTGCAATATTTATTCAGAAGAAGAAACATCCACCAAACCCTCTCCCGATAACAAACTTTTCATTGCAAAAACTCATCTCACAATAAGAGGCAGTCTCTAAATTTCTTAATAACTAACATGAAAAACTTGCATTAAATTGAAAAACCATCACTAGCATTGATGATGATGATTAGTCCTTCAAGTATAATACCAGCTAAGATATCATGAAAAAGGTCTCTTTTTTACTAATTTTTACGAAGGAGACCTTGAGACTTCTTGAGTGGTGGGGAACATAGATGCCAGTTAAGCTTGTACAATAAAGCAATTCATTTAAAAAAACTAAAAGATTAATCATGAATACTTCAACAATTTTTCTATCAACATTTTAAATATCACAAAACAGTGAAATACTTGAGATACATCATGTGCATTACAAAATAACACCCGAGATAGTAGACAAATAAAGGAAAAGAAAGAAATTACCATAGGTATGCCCAGCTCTTTGAGGTCACTTTCCCCCATCTGCTTCAATGCAGGCATATCTACCTGTTTGATACATCACACAAATCTTAACTCAGGTGACTTGAAAAAATATAAGTTCCAGAACATGATATTATTTTCTCAGCATACAACAGGATAACAGGTGGTTGGAAGATGCCCCCACCAGCTCAAACAGGGAAAAAAAATCTGATGCATAATTGTACAAAACAAATAATGTCTGGCTTCTAAAAACATAGATCTGACAGTATGTGAAAACAAACATGTGTAAACATGTAGCCAGAAATGTCAAAGTAACAGCAGTGCTAGGTATAGAAATGTCATGCAAGCGTTAAAATAAAAAATATGACATGTAGATTATAATCCTAACAAAGAAATAATACACTTGCAATGAGTTCCACTTTATTTTTATTTTTTCTTAATTTGTTTTTGTCGTTGCTCCATGGCATGAAGCCCCATTATAGTCAAATTGCACATATCACATAACCTTCACATTTCACATAAAATAATGTGCATTTATAAAACAGATAAGAAGATAGCATCTATAGTCTAAGAAAATTTTATTAAAACAAGAGGAATATTTGGTGTACCTCCTCGGCCTTGAAAAGAATGGCATATTTCCCTAATCCCAATGAATGTAGTAGGCCTTCAACAGTTTGCTGATCTTCAGCCTACATAAAAGCAAGAAATAGAAAAGAAGTTAGTAGGTGATTATCTGGGAAATCTCGGTTATCCTTAAAGAGAAGGCTAGCTTCATAAGTTATCAGGCAACAAATGATTTGCACACAGTTCAATGGAACCCAAAGGAAAATATTACTCCCTTTGCCCCTACAAAGAAGTCCTAATTAATGTGCACAATTTTAACAGATCTCAATTTTAACATCTTTTCCCCTACAAAGATGTCATAATTAACTGTAAGCAATTTCACAGAACTCAATATATGTAGAGAATCTCCAGAAGTTTTCCTTAATCTTCCATTCCCTAGTATATTGGTGTTTGCCATTTTACAATATCTTTCTTTCTTCTGTCATGTAGATATGCTGCAAAATATCTCAACATCTACGTATATGTGAAGCTCCCCCTCTTACATTCATTATTTGCAAGCCTAACAATTAAACTGCCAGGCCACATCAAATACAGAAAATTCACCAAGCACATGAACTTTTCAAGGATTAGTCAAAGCAGTGATTAAAAGCTCAAAACTATCACAGGTAAACTAGCTGAATACTTTGGTGTAAACATAACAGACATCTTCCAATTTCTTTAAGCTAATATTGTAAGCAAACCACTACTAATATAAAGCATATCAAGTCATCGTACACAAAAGCAACAAATTAATCAAAATAAGCAGCTGCATGTCTTATGTGTTGTGAGTGGGCAACGCAAGTGTCAGAAGTCAACAAACTAGTACCGCATATGAACTCTTATGCACAATGCCACTTGGTGGAGGAAGTTGGCTCATAAGTGGTGTCACGGACATAGCAGGTACAGATGACGGTGGAGGCATGGCAGATTTTGTCATGAAAGTTGAGGAGCTGCTCACAGACCTTGGAGTATCAAGAACATCTTTATTCATGTATGAAACTGTTCTAACATCATCATATGTCCTATTCAAAGGCCTTCTCTGTAGATGATCCATGTTTCTAGGTGGTGATAAACCCCTAGAACTTGTAACTCTATCCGGAGATCTTCGTCGTATATGATCCAAAGTCCAAGGAGAAAAGGAATTTCTAGAGGAGTACATGTGATGTAAATCATCTGCACTTCTTGTGGGAGGAATTCTCCCTAAGATGCCAGTGTCCGTTGGCTCGGGTATCCGCTGCCGTGCATCAAGATTGGTACTGAGTGGATGAACTGGAGGCTGAACTGTCCTAGACAGCTTTTCACGGAGGTCCACGGTTTTCTGGTCGTCATCACTTCGAGCTCTTCTAAATACATTCTTTTGCATGAGTTTGTATCGAAGGTCATCCTTACCAATGCGACCATCTTAGTTAATCAAATACATATACGAAGGTCAATTATCAGAAAATGTCCAAAAACATTCAATTCAGTAGAATAAGGTTATTACCTTTCACACCATTAGAACCTAAACTTGTCAAACTACTGTCCCCTCTTTGCCTGCACAAAGGCAAATATAAACAATAAGATTCTTCACCTGAGAATTGCAAAGCATAACATTGTTCCACAGACATCAAAGTCACAAAACTACCAGACAAAAACAAAAGAGAACGCACCGTTTGTTGCTAAGTCGGTGTCCATGCATCGAAGAATCCTCTGAACTACCTCCTAATCTATCCATAACAGACCGCTTACTCCCGGCACCTTGCTGAGAACTGGAATAATCATCCGATACTGTTGCAGCTCTCTTTACCACCTGTAAGGTTACTCACACCTATGAATCGAAGCTACTATACAATACCCAAAGGTATCTCCTTATCATGAAAGCATTATTGCTACTGATTTTTCTTCTATCATAATCTCTCTTTCAACACTTTTCTCCCATATTAAACAAAAAAATAAAATTCAATTTCTCTCCAAGCAACAATAAAGTCTTCCGTTCGAACAACCCATGACTAAAATAAATAAAAAACCTAGTTTTTAAGATTAAAGAAAAAGGAGGGCTGGAGAAAAAAATACCTGCCCACTGCGGCCAAGAGTAATAGTGACGCGAGCTTTCGAAGTTTCTGTCATGTCAAAATCCCCAAATACAAAACCCTAGCTAATCAAATTAGATTTATAAAATAACAGCAACAGCAACAATAAACTAGAATGGCATCACACAATCACAACACATAGCCATTAGTTAACCAAGCAAACATCGAAACCCTAATCCGTAACAAGAGTAGAAAGACCGGCTTCTCTCAGTAAAATTAAGAAAAAAAGGATCCCTGTGAGATTTCAATTTTGGGAAAGGTAGTTGAGAGGGAGAGAGATGATAAAAGGAGGGTGAGCACTTAAGGGGCACCAGCTTTTTAGTTTCTTTTACTTTGACTAAAGATTCTGCAGAGACTAGGTAGAGAGAAGTGACTTTCTGAGAGTCAACCTTATTTCGAGACACCCTCCTCCTACCTAGTCATGAAACATTATGCTATTGCTAATTGGCCGCTAGATTTTTTATAGTTGAAAGATTTAGTGATTAGCTTTGAATTTATATTATTTTTTAAAGTGTTTTTTTATTTAAAGATATATTAAAATATTTTTTTTATTTTTTATAAATTATTTTTGATATCAATGAATAAAAATAATTTGAAAACTTTAAAAAATTAATTTAAAATAAAAAATAAAAAATAAAAATTTAATTCAAAAACGCTTCTGAAACAAAATATAAATCATAACAAAGAAGCATTTGATTTCTAATAGAATGAATTACAAGATTATAGTGAATCCACGTTACAAATACAAAGCTAATCCCAAAAATAAAATTATTGTCAACAAAATAAATCTAAACTCTAGATATTTGCTTAGATTATGATGAAATTCTCTAACTAAATGTTGTGTGTTATTATTCATTAATAGTAGAATAGTCTCTCTGCTTTAGCCTATGTATAATCCTTTTGTATTTTAGTTAAGTTATTATTATTATGAAACCCTAACCTTCTTTTCTTAATGTATTTTAAATTTTTTTAATATAGTACCAGAGCTTGATTTAATTTCAAACATAGTTTTTGTTGATCCAACTCAATCGTGAGTTGGTTGGGGGTTTACAGGGGGCAACGTGCAATTTGGTATTTCACCTTCCCTTTGATTTCAGCAATCTGGTATTTCATGTTCCTTTTCATTTCTATAATATGATATTTCAACTATATTATTCTTTGTATATTCATTATAGCTACTGAAAGATATGATTCACTTCAAATGTGAGTATGAGGTTATATGGAAAGAATTATTCGTATTTGGTTATATGATGAGAAATTTTCTTGAGGGTAGAAAATTTAGGAATATGTTAGTGAAACCTCAAAATACTGATGAGGGTTATGTTGTTTTGATAGATATTTGGAAAGCAAACAATGCAAAAATATTACTTGGATTAACAATTTTGCTAAACATTTTATAGGTACGTAACTGACAAAGTATGAGACAACAACAGAATTATGGAACCATCTACAAAAATTACTTACTCAATCGAATTTTGCAAAAGAATATCAATTGGAGAACAATATACAAGCTCTTCACCAAAAAAATATGAATATTCAGGAGTTTTATTTTGCTATAACAAATCTTTGGGATCAATTGGCTCTTATAGAATTAGCATAATTAAAGGCATGTAGTGCTTATATTGAATGTAAATAGCAGCAACAATTGATATAGTTTTTAACAGTATTTTACAGTGATTTTAAAGGATTAGAAGGTTTAATACTATATCATTCCCCACTTCCCTCTATTGATTCAGTTGTAAGTGAGCTATTAGCTGAAGATATATGTCTCCACTCTTCATCTGAAAATGACATTTTCTCTAATCCTTTTGTGCTAGCAACTCTTTCCAAACCATTTTCTAGTAATCACTCTAAGCCTTACACAGGGGTTGCTTTTGATTAGTGTAGTTTCTGTAGGTAGAAGGGTTGTTGGGAAGTTCGATATTATAAGTTGAGACAACAAAATTAATCTTGAAAACCTAGCATCTAGTCACAATTTAATGCTCATAAGCCAACTCAGGGTTATAAACTAACACACAATAATATAGCAACTTTTTTCTCAGCTTGTTTTATCGATCCAATATTATGGCCTGGGAGTTTCAAAAGTTTCTTTCCTTACAGCCATAAGTTATGTCTACCTCTTCTTTCATAGGTCAATTACCTAATAATTTTTTAGGCATGTTACAATATGAATAGGTTTTGAATTATAGCGATTCACATCATAGGTCTCCAAATCCTTCTTCTTTTGCATTTGTATCCCATTTGACCTGGGGAAAACATGACTACTTATAGCATTCCTATGCCTTTAGCAGGTTTTCGTTCCTCTCTTACATCTCATGTGTCCCTTCATGATGTCTATTTCATTCTGAACCTAATATTGAATCTTGTTTTTATTGGTCAAATATGTGATTCTAGTGATTATTTAGTCATATTTTCCTCTCTTTTTTGTGTGTGTGCAGGATCTATAGTCTCAAAAGCTAATTGGGACAGGTTGTAGAGAGAAGGGACTATATATTCTAGATGAGTTAATAATGCTTCCCTTTGTTGTTATTGCTACTACTAGTGTTGATTTGTACAAACAATATCAAGATATTTTATATATAAAATATAGACAAAATAATAGTTAAATGTGGGTGAAACTATCGAATAATATAGTTGTATCAAGGTAGCAACAAAAAGAAACAACAAACTGTGAAGCCTGCAAGGTTAAAACAAAATTCGTAATATTTTTGTGCATAACCATCCAAACATCATTTTCTTAGGTACCAAGCCAACACTCCCCCAATAATCACCAAATAATCAGATATAGTACGCATTTAATGTCAAATCCTTTCACACTCAACAAATCAAAACATCAGGGGGCCCATCAAACAACCATTAACCAATCACAACTTAGCAACCAAACTAGGCCAAAACCTAAGAAATTTAGTTTTATAAAAAAATCAATTTTATAAAACCAAGATGGTGATATTCCTGAATTAGATATATTAGTAAACACATACTTAAAATCACACATAAACCTACAGAAACACCCGTAACCTATAACTAAAAACTTAGAAACCCTCTTCTTGCACTAACAAACCAATGAGAAAATAGATATCTAGCAATCTTAACTTCATATGAGAATACCATATAAAAAATAGATTTACAAGCGATAAGAAATGTTCTAGTCCACAATGTTTATACATTATTAGATGACATAATATATGATTGATGACATGACACTAATAACAAAGAAAGCAGTTTTTAAGAGAAATTTATTTCCTTATAAAATATCATTTTCTCTTTTTTGCTTGATTAGATTAGTTAATTTGAAAAATAAAGAGAGAATACTTCTAATTTTTACTAGGATAGGTTTTTTAATATAGTATTTAGTATATAATAGATATGGATAGAATAATAACAAACAACAACACCCATGTATTATCTAGTATTTGAAGTGTATATTATAAAATATATTTTAGTTTTTTAATATAATAATTAAATATATTATTTTAACAAAATTATTATTAGTTTTTATTTAAATATTTTTTTACTTTAAACAATATTCAGAATTTGAATAGATATTATTTTATTTTTTAACATTGCTAGTATTTCTCATATTCCAAGTTCTAACATTCTCTTTGCTTTGTTATTACGAAACACTTCCCAGCCGCCATAATAGCCGCCGCCACCAGCCAGCCGCCATCCCCCTTCTCTCGTTCTATCCTATAAAAATAGTTTTTCTTCCTTTTCTCTATCATTTAGGGTATGTTTGGAATTGCTTTTGCTTTTGTGGTTGAGGTTGAAAAAAAATAGTTTTAAAAAAAGTGCTTTTACTGTGGTTCAAAATAAGCAGTGAAGTGTTTGGTTAAAATCATGGTTGAGTTTGAGGTTAAAAAAAACAGTTTTGTATGTTTGGTTACCAAATTTTTTATTTTGCTTTTAACTTGTAAAATTATAGACACACACACTCACAAACACACCCACATATATATATATATTGTTTTTTATATATTTAATAATTATAATAAAAAAAATATAATTAATAATTCAACTAAATTAGATATTTGTTTTTATTCTCCCATCAAACTACTTATAATTTCATCCAAACTAAATTTATACGTGAAGGGCTCTTCGATCCCGAAACAATCATAAAATATCATTTAAAATAAAATTAAAATTGCAAGACAAAAATTATATTGTGATATTCTTCTAATATATTTATTTATTATAATTACTTTTTAAATTTTATATATATATATATATATATATATATATATATATATATATATATATATATATATATATATATATATATATATATATATATATATATATATATATATATATATATATATATATATATATATATATTTTGCTACTAACTAAATTTTACAGATTGAAAAAATATCTGAAAACAATGAAACAGCAGTTAAAAAATTTTGAAGGTGGGGTCCACCAACTTTTATTTGCGTTTACAGTTTTACCAAACACTCAAATGTTAACTTTTTTCAAACCACCGTCCACGCCGCGTTACCAAACGGGCGCTTAAAGAACAACCTAAAAATGTACAGTAAGAACTTTATCTTCCTTTCTCTTCTTTCATTTTTTCCCGTCAACTCACCATGAAATTCTCAACACACCATGAAATATCCACCATGAAATTACCAGAAAAAAACCCAATAATTCTTGGGTTTCTTGAATATCATCCACAAAATATCACACAACAGAAAAAATAAATCAAGATTATTCAGGAGCCTCTAAGATCTTGTTAAGCAAATCTAAAATTATTTAGGGATTTATTACCTAAAGATCTAAATCTCCTTCAATTTGAATAATACTTCTAAGGTCGGGTTGTTGCACAGTCTAGCTATAATTCATTGAAGCCATCTAAAAACATTTTATAAGCATTTAATTCATTTATATGCAAATAAAATTCATTCCTGCTCAACATCGTGATGGAATTATTTGTATAAATCAATATCCTAAGTACAAAAATGCATAGATCGACACCATGAGATATCCCATCACCAATAAAATGTCATCCAAACCACTAACATTTTCCACAATGACCGTGAAGATGTAGATTTACGAAGCCGAGTATGGAAACAAAACAGTGTAAGGCAACGTCAGGCATATCTAATGCTGATGGCCAAAGATTCACCAATTTATTGATAAAGAAAAGGAAAGGGACCGTTGAAGATAACTTCAACTCAAATTGGTTGCAAGAGAAATTTTAGGTTTGTCGGGGGACCTTCCCATTCGCTAATAGTGGTCAGGCTCATTTTGACTTGAACATGCTGCAGATTGTATCATATGTTGGGACATTGATAACTGCAGAAAAGTAGTCAAAAGAAAACATAAATCATCAAAGAATCTGCCACGATACAAAACACAGAATTCACTGATTGGGAATACCTTCTCCATATGATGCCATTGTGAGAGGTGAAGAAATAAGCTTTTGGGAAATTTGTGTGATATCCTGCAATGTAACCTCATCTATCGCTTTCAAGAAATCATTCAATGGTTTCCTGCAGATGGCAAATGTTGCAAGTAAAGAAATGATCGTGCAATTTTGATGCGATTAGCCAGAGCATTATATGCAACCCAGAAAGATTGCGCCTCTATTTAGCTAATTTAGCCTAGATCATACATTGGGGAATTCAACCTCCAAAGAAACTTGTGGAGTCAATAATTGAAATAAATTAACAATATTCTTTGTGATATAAGAATCTACAAGACATTCATTCATGAGCTGGTGCTTCGCTATATCAGTGGCGACTCTAAAATTGTGTGATCTCCAGCGGGATATCAAAATGGGTTAAAACAAGGGCAATGACATGGTCTTCTGGGTAATGCCAGGAGCCAAAACGGGGAGATGAGTTCAATGGTGCAGACAGCAGTTCTGAGTATGGTATTAGAAGGACAGATATTATGACTTTTTGAAGCGTGCCCTCAAATTAGAGAGAGACTGGCGGCTGGGTAAGAAAAGGAAAACAATACTAAACAGCAATTATAGTAGAAGTCTAGAGGAATGAATATAATTGAAGTTGGATGTAAAATAAGATTTAGGATCATAGAGACCCCTCTAGAATCTATATAGATTTAAAATAGTACTAGTAGTTAAAAAGGCCTGATCCAGATTTCTTGTACAAAAAGAAATCACAAATGACACTAGCTGCCTAATTAGCATCACATGTTAGTCACATGACAACTAGAGATCTATAATACAATAAGAAATGCTAAATAGAAAGAAAATCAAATCAAGAAAATTATTTAATTATTCTAGAAGCTCCTGCATCACCAAGAGAGGAATAGTAAAGGTGGAGACTGAGAAATGTGGAGTTAACAGAATTCAGTGTATGTTTACACAAACATGCACGACTCTGCACAGGTATAGAATAGAAGATAATTAACCAATCATCTTGACCGAGCAGTCTCAATTCAGTTTGTCTCCCTGAATTGCAACCCAATAGCACTAACCCTTAGCACATAGCATTATGCAGCCTCCTTCATAGAAAATCAAAGCAAATTATGGAGTTTTTTATCAATGAACTAGGACGGCAAGTGTCTTTCAATTGACTTGGAATGTGAAAACATTGATGAATTCTCACAAACTATTCTAGAGAAAGAAGAGATTAACAGTACAGAAGAGAGCGGAGACCATTAAGAAAACAATCAAGCATCTCAATCAGTATAAAGGCTCAAGGTGAAGGGCAAAAGTATAATTTGTATCAGGACAAGGCAATTTGAAGACCAACAGTCATTCCCATATAGAATATGCACAGAAGAGGATGAAATTTTATTACTTTTGTTTTTGTAGCATACCCATTGTTACAGACTAAGATGGGGTCACATGAATGTCAACATCTTAATACTGAACGATTTCATATTTCTGCATTTCAAAAGTCATGGTCATGTTTTTACCAACCAAAAAAGAATATGTGTGTGTGTGTGTGTCTGTGTGTCTGTGTGTCATTATTTGAGTACATTCCAGATTTCTTATGAGCCATTAACTTTTCTAGGGGTTTAGTTACATATCCCTTGTAGAGATAAAGTAATTCTGGTTAGGAATATATTTCACTTCAAATTTAATTGTCATTGGCTTTGGCTTTTTATTTATTACTAAGGCTTCATTTGTCTCATGAAATATCCTTATTTATTACCTTAGGCTTCAATTAAATGTATTAAGGTTATTATATTATGTAGTTTTAATTGTTTCATTTAGGAATTTATTCTATTCTCTATTTTCCTTGCAGCTTTCATTAGGAATTTCTAATCTACTATTTCTAATGAGTTGACTGTTGATAATAAGTTTCCATATGGTACTGGATAGCAGGGGACAATATAATACCTCTTGTTATACATCAAAATTTGTCTACCAATATCTTCTGAAGCAACCATCTGCAAAATATACTCAAACATAAGTAAATAACTTCAAGAAAACTAGATACAGTCTAACATTCCACAAGCAGCCCTGCTCTAATATACATGATTGATAACAAGAAAATAAGAAATTTTTTACATACTCTAGATTCCAAATTCATCAAAATAGCAGACTTTGTTGACTGTTTGGCACGTTGTAGCTGCACTGGGTCAACTTTAGAAAACAAAAAAGAAACATGTTTGCAACATGATAAAGTCAAATTTTGCACAGCAGAAAGAATAATAGCAAAGGATAAGGCGTCGTGACAAACCTGCACCAGGTGAAGCAATTTCGGTTAGCTCTTTAGCTGCCAGCTTAATGGCTGAAGATGCAAAATCTGAATCCTGCATCCAGAAACATAAGATGAGGCGCATTGACATACACAGTAATAACATATATAATCCACATGGGAACACACTCAGGTATGCCACTGCTTCTATATTCCTATCATATTCCTTAAGTAATAAATCAGAAAAGGTCAATCACCTAGGCTACATAATGTAGAGATGGCATGGCATAATGTGGGCTTGATCCAAAAAACACAACCAAATTTAGGCATCAATAGTGGTTCCTGAACATAGGTTTGCATTTTTCCAGTCAAACAAGTGCATGGAGACATCCACTCAGTCAAGTATAATAACAATGTTTTCAAACCAATATCATCCTAATACATATGTTCCCAAAGATGAGAAAAAAACAGCTGAGGAAATTTAATTCCAATTCCAGTATCTCCCCTCCACTGTTATTTTTTCTATTTTGTTTCAGTATTTTTCATTATTTAACAGTGTTGAGAAAGGGGAGTTTCATCAGCCATGCCTTCAAAATTAAACTGACCAAGTTTCCATGAAAGTTGCATGCTTGACTGACTTAAACATATCATCAGCTTTTCACTCAACATGTCTTTGATTTCATATTATTACATTTACTCTTATATTTTCCATTTGGTGAGAGACATGAGAGATTGAAAACAATAGAGAGTGGAATTAATGGAGGGGGAGAAAGGATGATCATGTAAAGGAGATAAATACTATTTGAATGGAGAGGGAAAAGGATAGATTTAGTTTAGTTGTCTTGTAGATGATAAGTGCAATTTTTAATATGTAGTTAAAATACAGTCTTTAAAATATTAATCTTACCATTGTTGGAAATGCATAAATTATTTTAATTTATATAACTGTTTAGTGGTTAAGTTAGTCTTTAATTGATACATGATCATACATGTGCAGCTATAGTCATATTTTCTCATCATTCTTCCTCTCTTTTTTTTCTCTAAATTCACACGTTAAAACTTGAAAGATACAAGAAGCATATGGACTGCATGTTACAAAAAAGCTAGTTAGCTAATAGCATTGAGAAATTGCTGCTAAAAAAGAAAGGAAAAGAAAGGAAAATTTCTAGAATGTTGTCAGTTGTAAAATGTGTTTTCCTTGATCATATATACACTTGAAGGTTCTGGATGGTAGCTTACTGTGGTCGCTTGGATACCAAATATGGCAGAGTTATTGTAAATGTGGCTGAATGCTGAAAATGACTGAACTTTGTGATACTGATTCAAGACACGTTGATCTGCCCATCATATCAAACAAATATAATTATGTCAAAATAAAACATTAGTAGGGAAAAAACAAAGCAATCCAATAGTATAACTAATAGAATGAAGTGCATTCCATGGTAACTGACCCCACAATTACGAATGCGTATCCAGGAACTACAAGCATAATAACCAATAAAATTGGTGTGTTTGTGGCACAATGGAGAAATGTTATTGCGCTTTTCTATTTATGCATATCTAAGATCAATTCCTAAGTCCATTACAAATCAGGCATACAAAACTTACATAGCCTTGAATACATTCCCTTCCCGGGGCCACCAGCTGAGAATGATCCACCACCTCCCATTAAAATCTAAAATACAATTAAACATATAATTTAATTGTTTCCGTCAAATCATATTTGATAGAAGAGGTCATGATGCAAATAGAAATAACCAAGAAAAATTCAGCTAGGTTAATATATATCAAATTTTAAAAACCTGAAGAACTGTCAAAGTCATGGCCTCCTTCACATCATGCCAGCCACCTTTTAGTCCAAATGCGAGAGCAAAATGGGTTTTCTGGTCCTGTGTTGGAAAGTCAAAGTTGACAATTCCCATAAGATGAGTAAAATTTGGAAGAATGATTTTTGTTATTAAGAAACATCTTAATACATACCCCTGACTCAGCTTGACAACGGAAATCACCTCCAGTATAAACAGATTCTGGCTCTCCAGGGCTCTTTTTATCAGGTAGGTCTGATAAAAGGGGCTCTGAAATAGCTACCAGTTCCTCATGCTCAACACCAGAAGCTGCAAGCACCATACGACGAGCAGTATAATTTTCCTGAAAAACACAAACAAAACTTCAACTTAAGAATGCAATACTTCTAGAAACAATAAATAATTTCAGTTCAAGGAAATGATGACAGAAAAGCAAATTTTCACTTCCACATACAGCAACAAATTCCTCCAAGAGTGAACTATTCAATCTATCTATTGAAGATTCTGGAGCTAAAAGAGGATTTGCCAAAGCACCAGAAAAACCCACAGAGTGAATTGCCTCAAAAAGTAAACCTTGAGGGTTTTTTGAAGCTTCACTGATCTCAGCTTTCACCTTCTGAAGCTGCACGGGGAAGAATATCATGTGTGAGCACCACTTATCTGCATTTTCACAAAGTTGCATAATAACACCACAACGGTGATTTACCTGTTCATTGAACTCCCAATCAAGGAAGACAGGGTTCCTAACACAATCAATAAGTAGCTCAACCATCTCCGGAAGATAAGTCTTCAGAGCATCATATGTATATCCCATCTGTTCCCGAGATGCTGAGGATTGGACAGAACCCCCTATTGCTTCCACTTCTCGCACAACACGCAAGTGGCTGCGGTTTCTTGTGCTTTTGAATGCCATTCGTTCCAGTAAGTGGGTGGCCCCAAATGTTGCTGGCGACTCATATATTGAGCCACAGTCAACATATAACCCTATTGATGCCGCGGGATTCTGGTATGCGAGAGCATGAAATGACAAACAATAAGCTAAAATGGACAACAACCATAAAAACAGAAACCTTCAAAGGATACAGGCACAGATACCGGTGATGTTTCAGATGCAATTCGCAAGCCATTACCAAGCGTGGTAATCTTAGTTACACCAGGTTCAACATAATCAGGCAATGTAGAAGGGAGTTCAACTCCTAAAAGTGGAAAGTCTAGAGGCGGCACAGACTTGGACTTTTCACCAGTAAGCCAGCTGAAGAAACCACTGGAAGAGGATGATTGCAAGGCAGCTGCACTCGAACTTGAAAATCTTGTAGGATACCTACGGCAGACCTAATCACACAATAATTTTCCCTCTATCACATCAGACCCGACAACCCAAAAATTGGTATATGGCTAAATAACAGCCACAGAAACTCAGCCATGCAAAATTATCATCAAGTGCTAAATGGGTTTTTAAGAAAAGGCAAGGATGTTTCCTTTTTCTTGTTCCTTAAATGACATTTTCTCAGAAATCAGGCAGATAGCAGCATATCCCACAAGTCAATGAATAGATCTAAGACATAAGCAGAATGGAACTACTGGGATTGGGAATTAGGAGATGAAACTGACCTTGGAAGCTCTGATACGCGAAACTGCGCTTCTGTACATGATGATGCCTTGCTGATTTGATAGTTGCTATCAAAATTATTCACAACCCTGATTATATTTATTAATTTGTAAATAAATAAAAATAAAATAAAAAAGAAACGAGTGCTTGGCTTGCTCTCTCTCGCTCGTCAGTGAGACACCAATCCTCAGTTTTGGGTTGTGATTTGTGATTTGCTGCTGGGCATGAAAGGGTGGCTGTTTTCTTCTGGGCCGTTGATAAATTATGATGATTCGGTCTGCCTTACTTTTAATCCAAGACGATCTCCTGGCAATAGCAATATTAGCATGTCACTGGCTAGGCGACCCGTGCTAGAGAGCCAGATAATAATTATAATCCAATTTTTTTTAGTTTGGCTAAAAAAAAAAGTTATATCCTGAGCTAAAATTCTTGTCAAGGGTCGAAAAAACAGAATGTCAGCTATAAAATAATATTATATTTTTTAAAAAATAAAAATAATAGACTCTACATAAAATAAAATATAAAAGCTGTGTAAAAAAGTGGGGGGGGGGGGTGTCTGGAAAAATAGTCTTTCATAGTATAGTTAGGTTATTTTTTATTTATAAATATATTAAAATAATATTTTTTTTATTTTTAAAAATTATTTTTATATCAACACATAAAAATAATCTACATAAAATAAAATATAAAAGCTGTGTAAAAAAGTGGGGGGGGGGGTGTGTGTATGGAAACATAGTGTCTTTCATAGTATAGTTAGGTTATTTTTTATTTATAAATATATTAAAATAATATTTTTTTTTATTTTTAAAAATTATTTTTATATCAACACATGAAAATAATTTAAAAATATAAATAAATTAATTTAAAATATAAATAAAAATATTTATTTTTTTCAAAAATATTTTTAAAGCGTCAAAACCACCCCATAATTGAATTTCTAAGGTGTAAAATGCAGGAAAATATAAAACAAAAACAAGACTGGGAAAGCCCTCACGTGGGCTTAATAGCTTGGCCCATCAAAACGAAGTTTGACTTGCATGTCGGGCCTCTTAATTTCTTATATAAGTTTAGTACGTACAATTTGTTGTCAACTAACCTAGTTTTCAGCAAACAAAAGTTGGGTCGTTGGGTCATGGGTTCAATTAGCCTAAAAAATCAATTAACAGCCCAAATATCCAAAATTAAAATAACTTTTCAAGTTCAAATCTATCATTATAGTCAAGAAAAAAACATAGAACACTTAGGTGCCTCACATCGAATGGGATTCATTAATACTGAAATTGATATATTTTGTAGCTGAAAATGGTGTAAATAAAAAAAACTGTGAAATAAAAAACACTAATAAAACTGTAGACCAAAACTGAATTTGCAAAATAATGAAGGGCCGAAAAAATTATCATTTAAACATAGAAGGACCAAAGTGAGTTTTGATTTGAATTGTAAGACTGCCATCAATTTTTTATGTTCTTCTCACTTTGCTCCTTTTCTTTGAAGCCACACCTTACTCAATAAATTAACGTAAATCTGGCTAAGGAACAAATTTGACAAAAAAAAAAAAGAGTTAGAAAAAAATAATAATATTATGGCAATTCACATTGCAATATGTGTTGGTCGGCAGTGCCACTTTGCTTAATAATTTTCTTATACCTTTTAATATTTTATGTAACTAGTTATTTAAATTATGTTCCGTTTGGTCACTAATAGCTTTGAACTTATATAGAAATTAAATAAAAATAAAAATGCAATATTGAGGGAAAAAAACATAATATATTATGGATTGCAATAGTTACCATTAATATTTATTTTAAAAAATATATTTTATGACACAACTTTTTGTATTTTTATTTTTAATTTAATCTTTTCATATTAAATTAACTTGAGATTAAGATAATTATTTTATGTTGGTTTATTATATATAGAACTCAATGATGTTAAGAGTATGGTATTAAGATAATATTTAATTTAGAAAAATAAAATTTTGCAATTTTAAACATAAGAGAAAAGAAAAGGAAAAAAAAGCTCCATCCATCAACTCAACGTGGCGCAGGAATCAAACTAATATATCTACAAAACAAGGAGAGCAAATATATACATGTACGAATCAACCATTAGCAGCAACGTTTGGAATTTCTTTAATACCAATGAGAAATTAAGAACAGAAATCCAGTGGGTACTGATAGTGACTTAGTTTTAACAGAATAATTTATGTACAAAAACTGAAATATTTTTCGAAACGAAGTGGGGGATAAACACGTGGCACTTAAATGTTCGACTGTTTTTGAAGGCCAAGGTTGTAGCTTCAAAGATGACAGAACAAATTTAAGCACAGCATTAAGAGGAGAAACAACACACGCAAATAAGTTAAATTGGGACTAACATTGAATGGGCCTATCATAAAAAGGAGGTAAAGATGGGCAGTTCTCATTCATGTTGGCATATGGTTCTATGCTGTTATACTCGGGCAACTCCATCCGATACTCGCCAAGAATCTGGCAGATCGGAAGCTGATCATTCCCATTGTTGCACCAGCTTGGCAAACGGGTGTGGTTGTTTTCGAAAATTTTTAGCATGTATGCATCGCGAATCTGCGAGCAGGAATGTACAATGTCACTTATCATGTCCAAAGTTAAGGAGAAAATTGTAACGAAGATAAGTAGAAGAGAAAAAAGAGCCTCTCTAACTTACAGTGAATTCAGTTACTTGAACAGAGCTGGAAACCGGACCAAATACTCCAGCTGCCTTGTACATTGCAAGAATAAAAGCAACACAAGTTGTTGACTGCCCATCACTATAAACCCATTCATCACGCTCTGGAACAGCAAGTAATTCATCAAAGGCTATGCCGCGCCTTTCTGTCTCACCTAAAATCCCATACAAGTCCAAATCCTGAAAGAAATTCCAGGTGAACACCAAAAGTTAATAAACGAACAAGTATGCTTTAGGTACATAACATTCCTATCACAAAGCAAGTCTACACCTATTCATTATGAACCAAAAAGTTTAAAATCTTTGATTAGTTTCCTCCATCTGACCTCAAAATTTCTGTATCAATGTATGATTAACTGCATTTTGAATATAAAACTAACTGATAAGATATTGAAAACATGCAAGCATGGAACAAATATAGATTCATTTTTGCAATTGGCTCAACAAAGAAGAAAGACAATAAGAGGTGGAACACCACGAGTTTTTCTTTGATCAGCAAAACTTGGAAAGAAAGCTAAGACAATCAATCCTACCTTTTTACCAATAAAGCTATAAAACATGGGCAGCATAGCATAGTTAAAATGACTATAAAGATACAATTGACCAGTATAAAAGGTCAGAATAGCTCATTTCATCACCCCCACCCCACCCCACAAAAAAAAAAAACACGAGTTCAAGCACAAAGATTCGTGATTAGATTCACAAATGCTTCAATCTATGCTTTGATAGGTTGAATCGATGTATTTATTCTGGTTCTTATCATTTTAGTTACCATTACAATTAAAGAGTGCCATATGGATTTTTGGTTGCCCTACCATCTCCCAAACAAGATGATGCTGCTTACATGAGATTGTAGAAGCTGTATAATAGTGGAAAACATAAATATACACAAGGAAATTGTTCTTTTTTCACCCATAAGTTTGATTAAATTAGCTGTTTCGCCATATATGCTGTTGGCTTAAAACATAACCATTGTAAATCAGGAATGATAGTTTTATTTGGAATTAAGCCAACAAATTGAAGAGCTAGGGTGATTTCAGGTCAGGAACAAGAACAATACCTCAGTTTCAAGCCGTTTATTTAGAGCTTCATTCCACATATTTGCAGCATATGCTGGCTGCACACGAGTCCACATAGACATGACAGAAATGACCTGAAATAAGTTCAACTCATTAAATGATAAGTACTAAATCTGATTCCTGTAGAAAGATGAATCATAGCAAAAATATTCTCCCTTTTCCAGAAATAAAATTGGCAGTCATATGACATTCATCTTTGAATTCCAGCGTGTTAGCAAACTTTTGCTTCAAACAACAAATCAGCTACACCATTTAAAATTTTATATATCAGCACAGCCTTCAGTTCAAATGCTGCTGCACAGTATGCAAATATGCATATACAACCACTCAACACTCGGTCATAAGCATGTAAATGTGAATCCATGACTGTGCACAAACAAAGAGCATGTAACTGTCATAAAATCAATGTGCCGTCATACCACTGCTGGCAACAGAAAAGATCACCACAAGCAGTAAGCCAACACTCTAATAGTGCAGCATGCATGTAATGTAGAATGCAGTTTCAGGAGACAAATATGTGTGTGCACGTGTATAGATGAGATTTATACCAAGTGAGCATCAAGAGGGGGTGGGTAATTATCAGCTATTGTGTCAATCCAACTAAATATCATATTGTGATAACCATATGGCTTGCCAGACATGCTCCGAGCATATTCCCAAGCCGCAGTCGAGTTGAACTTTGCACGCACATCTGGATGTAAAGGAAGCAAAGCTATCTGTGGATTAGAACTGTCCTTTAGTGACAACTCCCACCACTCCTCCCATGGGATTACCACTATAATCTCTTCACCCTGCCAAGTCATATGAGAACATGCTGTGAGGAGAAATTATTTTTCAAGCAGCTAGGAAAATGGTTCAGTATAATATTATAATTCTGAACACCCAAAATCCATTCAATACAATATTTGTATAATACCTTGGACAGTTTTCTATGTGATGCTTTTACATTTAAACTCTGTTACTTTTGAGCACAGGGGCCTAACATTTGTAAAAATTCCATTACTAAAAATGCACCACAGTTTCCAATTGACACCCCATACTTAAGGAAGAAAACTCTACTTTTTCTTCCAGAAGGATAGCATTCAAAGCTTTTACTTGCTTCTGATAGATTGAAACATTAATTCAACTTCGCAAATCTGAGGTAGTATCAAAGCATCTACAGAATAGTGCTTATGTGTGCTTAAAAGTGGTAAATTTAAGAACATGTATCACCAATAACAACAAAAATATAGAAAGTACAACCATATTTTCTGAATATCATTCTCCATTTTTCTAACTAAAAAACCAGTTATAGTTTCCTCGTACATAAAACCATATAATTTGTAAGAGAATAATACATCTAAGTGTTTAACCTTTTAGGTGAGATGGTTCCATGACATGATATCAAAATCTTGTTAACCCATCGGTCACAAGTTCGAATCTCACCATCCTCATTTTATTTGATAAAAATTAAGCATAAGGTAGTGCGGACACGTGTGCAAGTTTCAAGTTCAAAAAACTTTCACTTGAGAGGGTGTGTCAGAAAACAACATAAATTATATCTTGAGACCTCATCTAAGAGTTTAAGTTTTTAAGTGAGATAGTTTCATGACATGATTTCCCTTCTAACCATAGATGAAAAGGCTAAAGTTCAAGAGAAACAAAAGTGAAACCAAAATCACATTTTTAAAAAAAGACAACATTGACTTGTGAACATGGTATAAACTAGATATTTAAAACAACCTTGTGATATCTGATTCATACTTTTTTCTACATCTAATCTGCATTCTATGTAATTTAGCGCATACCTTTTCATTCTCGTGTCCTGATTCACCAACCCAAAGATTCCCCAGTTCATCCTTCAAGCAAACTGCTGTGTGACCTGCAAATGCACCAGTCACCCACTTCTCCAATGTCTCAAATCCACCCCACCGACCACGGATCTTGGAGACCGCCAAAAAGTCACCAGAATGAACATCATCTGGATTAATGGTTGAGCGCCAAGGTTGAGGTCGTTTCTCAAATGTTGCGCCCATGTGCTTTGTGAGGAAAGCTAAGTTAGCATTCTGACCCCACAATGTATTAGAAAACAGAGGCAAGACATCAATTAAAGAAAGCAAGGTCCCCAGCATTCCAGACGGCATGAGAAATACAGAGACACCGTGCTCCTTCACCTGCTCACCCATAAATTTGCATTTCAACTCATCACCTCTTATGCGGTGAAGTTACCAAAGCTAAAAGAATTCCAAAATAGAAACAAGTAAACAATCATATTACATATTCCATCTCAGCAGATTCTTCCCACGCATCAAATTTCAATGAGTGTTCCCGCGCAGAAAAATAGTAATCCCAAGTAATTCTGTATGGCGTAGCAAAAACATACAAATCCATACATGTCCAGCTATGCGCCGCAGATGTCTGAAAAGAGAATACACGTAGGTTAGGCTTCATTAAGATATGATCATTCCACTGACTACATTTCCAAGAGTAAACAAATATATGCTACAGACTTAACAAACACAAAACCCTGTTATTTTTATTTTTCTCAGTTCAATAATTGCAGGCACTAAAACCCTAGAATTTTACTTTCCTCAATTCATTCCATACTACATAAAACAAACATCGAAGTCAATTAATTAATTAGAAGAGAAAAAGACCTTGAGACGGAGAAGGCCCCCGCCCAAGGCAGGATGGTGATCGGGATCAGCGAGGGTGAAGTCGAGGCGAGCTTCGTTGTCGTAAAAGCAAGCTCCTTTCCACTGAAGAGTTCCATTATCAGGAGAAACAGATCCAACAAAATAAGGCAATAAATCAACGGCGCTGTGGAGATTGTTCAAAACCGGCCACGATATCTGGTGAGGCAGCACCGGAAGCACATCCTTGACCCTAAAAGGTACCTTGAAAGCCTCAACATAATTATTATTGTTGTTATTGTTCGAACCAAAATCTCCTCCTAAGAATAATAATAATAGAATTGAGAATTTCAGCAATTTAATCGTTGGATGATAGAATAATTTAGACATAATAATGGATTTCGATTTCGATTTCGATTAAAATGCAAATAGAGGAGATTGATATTTGATTGACTTTTTGTTGTGAAGGTTGACGACGAGGGAGAGGGAGAGAACCAGAACACTCCCTCGTTGAGGACTTGGAATGGAGTTTGTGCGCGTGGCAGATTTACAGCTTAACTTCCTCGTCTCATTATTATTCTGTTGATAATCAAAATCTTTTTCTTGTTTTTATTTTTTTAGTTTATATCTAATTATTTCAACCGGCTTCATAATATATTTTTTTCCAAAACAAAATTCAACTTGTAGGTTTTTTTTAAATAAAAACTTTTTATTGCAAATAAAAAATTATATATGTATTTAATTAATAAATCAAAAATTATTTGTGTTACTGAATAAAATAAATTTATTAATCATATTTAAAATAAAATATAACTAGAAAATCAAGAGACAAATAAAGAGAATTTCTTTTTGTATTAAGCTTTAATTCTTATTATTTTTATTTTTCTCTTTATGAGATTATACTATTCTCATTTAGTTTTTACTAGTTTGATGGCCTGCACTTTGTTGCGGGCGGAGCAAAAAAAAATTACAATTGTTCAGATTAAAATATAATATTTCTACATGTAAAGTTTGATATAATAAAACAAATCAAAATATCCTATTATAACAATAGTAATATCGAAGTGTTAACTTCTAAAATTATCATCACTATTATTGTCAAAACAATAACAATTATTAAACTACCTCGAGAGGAAAAAAAGCAAGTAAAAAAAAAAACTCAAATTATTATTATTATTCTTAATATTAATATTATTACTGCGTTAATAACAAAAAAAAAAATCAAAGAGTAAAAGAAGTCTAAAAACATTAACAAAAGAGCAAATAAAAAAATAAAAAATATGATAAAACAAAAATAAAAATTATTACTTGAAAAGAAATCATTTCAGTTGAAAACTAAAAAAATTGATCGCACTACGTTGCGGGTTCAACAAATAATTTTTATGATTGTTGGGATTAAAGAAATTAATAGGATTTGTTGGTCTAAAATTAAAATATAATATATATACAAAATATAATATAATAAAACAAATTACCACGCCCTATTATAAAAATAGCAAAATCAAATTTTTAACATCTAAAATTATCATTGCTATTACTGTCAAAACAATTAGAATTATCAAATTATTCTGAGAGAAAAAACACTCAAAAATATTAACAAGAGAGTAAGCAAGAAAAATAATTAAATTTATTATTATTATTATTATTATTATTATTATTATTATTATGTTGATAATGAATAAAAAACCAGAAATAAATGAAAGACAAAAAAATATCCTAATAACTATAACAAAAGACCAGATAAAAAAATAAAATCAAAATTATCAGGCAAAAAAAATTAATCTAAATATAAAAAAAACCAATAAAAAACTAAAATAAAGAGCAAATAAAAAAATATAATAGATGATAAAACAAAAATAAAAATTATTAGATGAAAAAAATCATTTAATTTTAAAATTTTAAAAAATATATGTTCTACATTGCAGGCTAAGCAAATAATTTTTATAAGATTTGTTGAATCAAAATCAAAATATAATATTTATATGTGTGAAATTTAATATAATAAAATAACTCAACACACCCTGTTATAACAATAGCAAAATCAAAGTTTTAAAATCTAAAATTATCATTGCTCTTATTATTAAAACAATTAAAATTATCAAATTATCTTGGAAAAAAACACTCAAAAACATTAACAAAAGAGTAAGTAAGAGAAACAATCAAATTATTATTATTATTATTATTATTATTATTATTATTATTATTATTATTATTATTATTATTATTATGTTAATAATAAAATAAACAAAAATAAATGAAAGACTAAAAAAATCCTAGAAACTTTAACAAAAGATTAAATAAAAAAATAAAATAAAAATAAAAATTATCATTGTTATTGTCAAAACAATAAAAATTATCAAATTATCCCGAGAAAAAAAACCTAAAAAACATTAACAAGAGAGTAAGTAAGAAAAATAATAATAATAATAATTATTATTATTATTACTATTATTATTGTTATTATTATCCGTGTATTAATAATGAAAGGAAAAAAAATGAAAGAATAAAAAAATGATAAAAACTTGAACAAAAGTTCAAACAAAAAAATAAAATAAAAATAAAAATTGTCATTCTTATTACAGTTAAAACAATAAAAATTATCAAATTATCCCGAGAAAAAAAAACCTAAAAAACATTAATAAAAGAGTAAGCAAGAATAATAATAATAATAATAATAATAATATGAATTAATAATAATTAAATAAAAGGATTAGCATAAAAAATTAAAAATCAAAGTTTTAACATCTAAAATTATCATTGCTATTACTGCCAAAACAATTAGAATTATCAAATTATTCTGAGAGAAAAAACACTCAAAAATATTAACAAAAGAGTAGGCAAGAAAAATAATTAAATTTATTATTATTATTATGTTGATAATGAATAAAAAACCAGAAATAAATGAAAGACAAAAAAAATCCTAATAATTGTAACAAAAGACCAGATAAAAAAATAAAATCAAAATTATCAGGCAAAAAAAATTAATCTAACTTGAAAATATATAAAAAAAACAATAAAAAACTAAAATAAAGAGCAAATAAAAAAATAAAATAGATGATAAAATAAAAATAAAAATTATTAGATGAAAAAAATCATTTAATTTGAAAATTTTAAAAAATATATGTTCTACATTGCAGGCTAAGCAAATAATTTTTATAGGATTTGTTGAATCAAAATCAAAATATAATATTTATATATGTGAAATTTAATATAATAAAATAACTCAATACACTCTATTATAACAATAGCAAAATCAAAGTTTTGAAATCTAAAATTATCATTGCTCTTATTATCAGAACAATTAAAATTATCAAATTATCTTGGAAAAAAACACTAAAAAACATTAACAAAAGAGTAAGTAAGAGAAACAATTAAATTATTATTATTATTATTACTATTATTATGTTAATAATAAAATAAACAAAAATAAATGAAAGACTAAAAAAATCCTAGAAACTTTAACAAAAGATTAAATAAAAAAAATAAAAATAAAAATTATCATTGTTATTGTCAAAACAATAAAAATTATCAAATTATCCCGAGAAAAAAAACCTAAAAAACATTAACAAAAGAGTAAGTAAGAAAAATAATTATATTATTATTATTATTATTATTATTATTATTATTACTACTACTAGTATTATTGTTATTATTATCCGTGTGTTAATAATGAAAGGAAAAAAAAATGAAAGAATAAAAAAATGCTAAAAACTTGAACAAAAGTTCAAACAAAAAAATAAAATAAAAATAAAAATTGTCATTATTATTACAGTTAAAACAATAAAAATTATCAAATTATTCTGAGAAAAAAAAACCTAAAAAACATTAATAAAAGAGTAAGCAAGAAAAATAATAATAATAATAATAATAATAATAATAATAATAATAATAATAATAAATCATAATATGAATTAATAATAATTAAATAAAAGGATTAGCATAAAAAATTAAAAGTATAAGGGCTGAAATGAAAATTAAATATAAAGGGATTAAAATAAACAATTAAAAGTATAAGGGCCGAAATGAAAATCAAATATATTATCAATTTCAATCAAAGGATAAAATTGAACAAATTCAAACTTCAGTACCGAATAAATTAACCTTTTTAAACTTAAACCGAAAATTAAAAGAAGGAGGACTGAAGTGAAACATTAACATTCAATCAATTTCAATCGAAAGACTCAATCGAACTAAATCAAAACTTATATAAATAAAATAAGGACTATAAATAAAATAAAAAGTCCAGGGACCGAAGTGAAACAATATAAAACCCGAGGGACTCTCCTGCACTTTTACGTGCAGGAGAGAGAAAAACAGCGGCATCGGGCTTTAACCGGCCACCGCCGCGTCCACGGGCATCGGGGGATCACACGCGCCACACCGGGAGGACGACCACACAGCTGCGCATCGAGAGAGAGGCCGGTAGCTTGTCTCCAGCCACTGTATCACGCCGCACGTGCCACACAAAGAGGGCGTGGGGCTGCATACCGTCGGGCGCGTGTTCCACACGCCCCGACAGTTAAAAAAATAAAATAATAATGGTCAATTACCGGTACACCCCTGTGTCTAAGTCATCAATTTTGTCTTATTAGGGGCTAAACCCGTAATTAGCCATTTTCAAAAAAATATAATATATTAAAAAGGTAGGCGGACTGGACCGGTCCGGTCCGAAATTGTGCAATTACTGCGGAGCCCTTCCACCCGTAACCGGTTTTTTGGCTTTTTCGAGGGCTAAAAAAGTGATTTCACTGTTCAAATAATGATAAAAAATTCAGAAAATCGGAAAACCAACCGAACCGAAAACCGAACCGAACCAAAAATACACTATTGAAATCCACAGTGATTTTAGACACAATCTACAGTGAATTCCCGTCCTTTTTTAGTTTATGTTATAATTTTGTTGTCAAATATGATTATTGAGATATTATAAAAATATTGAAAAACAATTTTTTTTACTAGTCATTGTTTTTTTTTATTGTTATTGATTTTTTTTTTAATTTATACAATCATACTGTTAAATTAACAATTATTGAACCAATTTGAATCGACAACATAATATCTAAATTTTTCTAAACCAATTCATGTCAACGACACAGTATCTGAATTTTTCTTGCTCCTTTTATGACAAGTGGTGTAATGTGGACTACCTCTTGATCCCAACTATGCTAAACACAAAACTTAAGGTATATTTAATATTGTTTTTGTTTTTATAGTTGAGATTTAAAAAAAATAGTTTCATGAAAAACATTTTAATTGTGGTTCATAATAATTTTTAAAGTGTTTGATTAAAACTGTGGTTGAGTTTGAGGTTAATAAAAAACAGTTTCAAGTGTTTGGTTACCAAATTTTTTATATTGCTTTCAACTTGTGTGTGTATGTGTGTTTAAATATTTAATAATTATAATAATAAAATATAACAAGTAAATTAAATATTTGTTTTTATTCTCCCATCAAACAACTTGTAATTCCATCATGAACTAAATTAATACGTAAGGTCTCGACAATCCAGAAATAATATGTGGTAAAATATCATCTGAAATAAAATTAGGATCGCAGGGCAAAAAATTATGTTGTGATTTTCTTCTAATATATTTATTTATATTTTAATTAAATTTTAGATTATTTTAATATTAAAAATATATTTTTTATATTAATAAACATATATTATGTAGATATTATTTTAATTTTAATTAATTTTTAGATTATTTTAATATTAAAAATATATATTTTATATTAATAAACCCCACCCCTCAGCAGCCCCAACTCCCCGTCTCTCTCTCTCAGATCATATCAAAAGGCAAGAAAAACAGTTAATATTGATACAAAATTTGATAAAATAGTGTTTTTTTACGCCGGGTATTGATATAAAATTTGATGTGGAACCCATATTATTTTCTAGCTTATTACAATTAACTAAACACTAGATTATGATATATTTTTTTTTATAATATTCAGTTACAACACAATCCCAAACACCCTCTTAATCAATGCTTCAGAGCTTAGACCAAATATTTCAATGGGTATTTGAAAAATAGTGTGGGAACGAAAGAAAAATAAATCGACAATAACCACATAGGTTGAAGCACATATATATATTTTTTTAAGATCTAAACCAGCCTAATAGGTTGGCTTGGAAAATGGACTAACCCTAATTACAGAAAATAGAAAGAATAAAAATTTGTTGACCCAGTAAAAAAACCCAAGTTGATTTGGTTAAAACCTAGTTGTCAATTCATTGACAATAATATTTTGGTCAATATAATGTTGTTTTGAATTTTTTTATTTTTTCTTTGGTTTATCAAGTTAATCCTTTTAGTCTATGATAGTTTTAGAAATATGATATAAATTAATGATTGGTTATGTTTTGGAAAATCAGGGAGAAGCTTGCAAATATAGATGTTAAATGATTCTAGGAAGTGACTAATAGATATGATAAAACTCATTTTCAACACTTAAAAATAAATTTTATTAGTCACTTTTTAATTATAAAATTTATTCTCAACAATTAAAAACATTACCATATATAAAAACACTTATTTAATATCTATGATCAATAACACTCATTTATTTTTATTCTCTCCTTGTCGTAACCCAACAATAAATATAAGAGAAAACTGGGCTGAGATTAATGGGCCACATATATTATGGACTTATTTAGCTTGAGTATCTGCCTGCCTATTCTTAGCCGGGCTTGTTTTTAATTTTCATCAGATCATCCATTGATTCAGCGGCTGGCTTAGCTGAGGAATCGGTGATGGAGTGCGCCGGAAAGGGGTGTGGAACTCGGTGCATGGGCCCAGCTCGCAGACGCTGCGGTCGCTGTGGCGCAGTTGCTTATTGCTCTGTCTCTCATCAGGTAACCTCAAATTTATCCTTTTATTTTTACCTGGAGTGGTTTGAAGGATTTTTTATTTTTATTTTTGCCATAGATGTCGCACTGGAATGAGCATAAAGAAGAGTGTGAAAGATTAGAACGGCAAATGAAGCGTGTTGATGTCTTAAATGATTTCCCTTTTACTTTTTCTCAAGAAGCTACAGCTACTTCTCAGGTAGGCACTGCTCTTGTTGTTTTAAAAAAATGTCTCTCTCTCTAACCTGCTGATTGACATTGTGCTTTCTTAACAGGTGTGTGAAAAGCAAGGGAGTAGGTGTTCATTCTTGAGCAAAAGAGGCATCCATCAACTTGGAATGTGGATGCATGAATGCTGCTGCTCTCACTCTGAGTTGGCATCATCTTCACTAGCTTCTTTTGATTCTTTGAGGTTATTGTTACTCAGCAGTGCTTATAACGAAATTTCACGGCAGAAAATGTCTAATAACCGAAGGATAACATGAAGCTAGCTAAGCAAGCTGAAAACTTGATTTTAATACCTGCTGAAAGCATGTAAGATCATGTCAGTTAAGAAAGACAAGCTCTTGGGAAAGCAACCCTAAGAGATGTAGTTTTGGTATCTATTCCAAAATTTAGAATCAGCCTTGAATAGTAAATGCTGGGTTAAAATCTAAAACGATTGACGATTCTGATAAAAAGTACTTTTTACACAAACAAATAAGGCAAAATTGTATCACATTGGGTTCCATCTATGTCGATAGATTAAAAAGATTTCTCAGTTTTTGTTCTAGCTAGGAAAACTGTGTATCTTAGATGTGCTTATTGTGTATTTTAGGTTTGCTTTTTTGTTGAGTCTATTGTACATGTCAGAAAGGAAAACCTCTGTTTGGACAGTTCTAGCAATTTTCATTGGTTGTTTGTGCAGCATTTTAAAGCCACAAGAAAGATATTTGATAAGCACGCGAATCACTACAAAAAATTATCATAATCGGCAAACTAGTCAGGATTTATTTGAGTTCATTTTAAACGTTGTATGTATTTTATATCATTGATAGGTCAAAGGATGATGGTTGGAATCTCTCAGGTGACCTATGCCCATGTCATGGTATTGTATTTTGTTTCTATCTTCTTTCTTTCTTTCTTTTTTGTCTTCTTTTAGTTTTAATTTGATGGCTGTCTAATTATTCATATGATTATGCAGAACCCATATCTCCAATATCAGAGCGTGTAAGCAGTTGGTTGGATTACTATGAGTGGAGGTGCATTCCTCTTCATTCACCCGTTGCCTTACTTCTTCACTGGGTATGAAATGCATGGTGTTAGTAACTAGTTGAGATGGGGGATGTGTATAACTGTTCCTCAATTGATGCTAATTCTATGATCTCTTCGCCCTTAATATGATTGGACTCAATG
Source organism: Salix dunnii (assembly GCA_015731905.1). Classification (NCBI taxonomy): domain Eukaryota; kingdom Viridiplantae; phylum Streptophyta; class Magnoliopsida; order Malpighiales; family Salicaceae; genus Salix; species Salix dunnii. The sequence goes on along the minus strand of CM027668.1, from coordinate 2,453,405 downwards.
CTTCCATCAAGCACTTAGGTTTAGAGTTGTCTGCATTTGAATGCTAGGTTTCCAAAGTGGGTTTTTCTAAATTTTCTCCATGTCCTTGAGAAATCCTCTCTGTTATTTTAAAGCTCAAGATCTGTTTGTTTAAGTTCTGTTTGCTGCTTTTACCAAAATTTGCATCTGCTTTTGTTGAATTCATGTGAAATGGTGTTTGTTGAGGAAACTCAATTGTAAGCATCCCCTTGGGATCTATGAGTACAAAGTTTAAAAAACAATTTCAACAAATAAAGTAAATGCATAAAAGAAACGACCACAAGTTACTTTTAGTGCCTGCATTCTATTATAAACACGCAGATGATGTAATTGATCTTTATTTCTATATTTTCAGCCACTTACAATTTACCATGCTGCTCATATTGCTTGTGTTTGGAGCTCGACTGTTGAAACTCGTAAACTGTGCATACACTATCTTGGTAAGTACCGTGGTATAGAAGCTTGATGACTTTTCTGAAATGTTATCTTGTTGTGATTTTTTCTTTTGCTTTTCCTTATACAACATACATCATCATCACATGAGTTTTACCAACCTAGTGTGCAACTTCTATTGTTTTAACCCCATACCTGTACTGTTTTCGAACTACAATGATATAATTCATCTGTTATATCAACTAATAGGATTATGACTTTGACCCACAACATTGCATAAGATTAAGTTGAAAAGGTGGACCTTTTGGCCTTAGGAACGAAGTTTATTAAGGTTGATGTTCATTACATGTCCATGAGCTATAGAGATGTGAATATATGCTTTCTTGTTCATGTGGTGTGTTGTTTCTCATCAAGGAGGTTTGATCTTCACCATGTTTTTTTTGGATCCACCCCTAGCTGAAAGAATAAATGAAGAACAGACTTTTGTCAGTGACAATATAATAGTTTTAAGAATGTACTACAATGTTTGGTAGCATTCTGTTTCATTTCACTTCATGAATTTCTTAATATATTTGGTCTAATTGAGTTTCTGACTCCCACCCCATAGAGGGGGGAGATGTTGACAATATTAAATATTCGCTTGTGAATTTGTTTTCAAAGGAAAAAAAGAAAAGAAATGAGTTGCCCTGAATAAATAATTGTTATGATGAAACCTTTTCTTTTCCCATAATTGGATATTGATACATGATCCAATTCCTTAATGATCAGTATCATCAATGCGTTCTTTCATCTGGAACTTGGTAATTGTATTTAGTCATATTCCTCAGAAGACATTATCACTACAGATTCTGCAGAAAGCCTCCAGTAATCTTGTTAATTTTCATTTGGAAGGCCCTTCTTTGGTTGTAAATAAAAAGGAATTGACATTAAGGTGTGCGGCTGTTGAATTTGCTAAATTTCTCTTTTGCTTGTCTTCTAATATGAGTTATAAAGATGGGGATATTTACTTCTTTGGCCTTAATTTTTTAACAGCAGTCACTTCTCTGAACACAATTACCTCTACAGTATTATATTTGCTGTTTTCTGGATTTGAGTTTTTTTTTTTTTTTTAATTGAATCTCAATAGGGCCTGAAAAAGAGCTTCTACAACTTGCTGCCTTTGGAGAGTTGCTTGCTCTGTTCCCTGGTGTGCAAATTCATATAGAGTTTATTGGACCTGCAATTCCACAACATAGGTCAGTTGCAAACTTGATCATCATATTTTTGAGTGTTTAGTTGTGATTATTTTCGGTAAGTGCAAGTCATCCTTGTTGATTGTGGTGAGGGCTTCTTCATGTTCTCTTGAGTAGCACGTTAATTCCCATTGCACCAGCTCAATGTGAAGATTTATGTTGATTCAATTAAGGAAGAATTACCTTAGCATCTGGTAGTTTGATCTGTATTATGATTACCTATTACAGTTAGATCTTGAACTTTATACGCACATTACACTTAACATTCTTATCCAAAAAAATCAACAAAAAATGTTTCATTATTTACAGGATTGCCATTATTTTCCTTTTAATGACTTAAATAACCTTTGCAGTGTTAATTTTACAACCTTGCCTTCAAATTTATAATTACTACTTTGCCATCAAACTAATACAACAGCCTTGTCTAGAGCTAAAACTCTCATTAGTGGCATTTCATCAAACACCTTGTCTACAATACAAAATCAACCTCAGTTTATAAAACCCATTTGAATCAAAGCCAATAAACTTCATATCCATCCACAATCTATGCTCAAATGAGTCTTCAACTAATGAACTCTTAAGCTTAGATTTTGGTATTGGCATTTTATCAAATACTGTATGGCTTTTCGAAGCAGCCAGCCAAATATTGCAGAAGCAATCTTACACCAAATCAATGAACTAGGTCCTCCATTATATCAAGAAACTTGGAAATGTGGACATGTATTGGTAAATAAATTATTGCTTTTCATTTTAATAATTAGAGAAGGAACAATAGGCAATACAAATAAAACAAATTAAAAGACTCACATGTCTTTGCTAGTCCCTTCACATGTAGATAGTTTATAATTACGTTAATTCATAGTGAACGATAAATAATCAAATATTTACACAAATTCATCTCAAGAACCAAATTGGGTATTGGCCCTTCAATTCAATTTGTAGTGGTTTATACCATGATGGAAACCATACCCTTGAGCTTGAGTGCAACATTTTTTTGTCATGAGAAGATAACTCAATATTGTCCTGTTGCTGGATTCCATATTATATGAGTGTTACAACTACATATCTTTGTATGGATACTTGAACATAGTAAACCATTACTGGAACCCACAATTCCTTCTGCAAATTTCTTTGCATCCAATGCGAATGGCATGTTGCAATCATCAACTATATTTGTTCTACCAGGAAGCACTGATATGCTATATAATTCTTGCTGCAGCAAGAGCGTAACAAAGAGTTTTGGGTTTGAGGTGTTGGTAATGGTTGTCAATAAAGTTGGAGCTTGTAATGAGATGATACCAATGTTCGGAAATTGTCTTAAAGCAAAGCAAAGACTGTACTGGTTAAATATATACGAGTGTATTATGGTCACTTTGTTAGATTTGAAAACTTTTGTTGACCAGGATCTAAATAGTATTTTTTTTAAACTATTGCAGGTAATTGTAATTTGGACCAAACTATAGCATGTTAAATTTAATTTTCCCTTCAATTAATTATGTGGAGCTTTGCCTCACAATGGGTTTCACATTCTTGATTTTCATGATATTGAGGTTTGCTTGGGTGAGTTGTTCGTGCTTAGCTAGTTCTCTAATCTTCTTCTTATTGCCTTTAACCAATTTACGATTTCATGTTTATAACTATTAAGGTTTGTGTTACATGATATGTCCATAAATCAATGCCTGATGGGGCTGCTAAACCTTAGCAGAAATTTATCTACATAATGAAACACTAAGGATTAATACATCTGAATGTGATGACAATCTCTCTGTTGAACCATAATTGGTATGCTTATAGCAGTCATGATATATTCTTTGTTTTTTCTATCTTCATGAACAGGGATGGTGAGAAGATTGTTCTATGTAGTTATGCCCATTGCCTGGATGCAGATTGCATTTGCAACTTTTCAAGTGAGAATCTAAGCCAGATTGCAATCACTGGTAAATCTACATCAGTGACCCTACAGCTTCGCAGTGGATTTTACCATGAACGTTACAGGGATTTAGCTGAGGTTTTCTTCCCACTTGTTTTTAAACATATATTCATATCCATACTGATGGAGGACCCCCTTCTTTGGTGCCTCAATTTAAAGCATCTTATGTTAAATTTTGAGACAGCTTTGGATATTAATGAAACTCATTTTCTTGGTCTCTCTATTACTTAGCTTTCTTCATCATCTCTACCCTTCAATCTTTCTTTATCTCTCTTTTGTTTGACATCACATACGCATATTATCACACTGTTCTATATGCATGTGTTTTTCATCATATGTTTAAAGAGGTGCTACTTCGCTCTTGTTCTTACAATGTTTTGTTCACAGGATTTGTTTCCTCATTTAGTAATCGCTCCAAATGCTGGAATTGCTGCTTATCCTAGTTGGTTGCCTACTATTGTATGTCATTGATACTCTTAAGCATTTTTCTTTATCTAATTTTTGTGTATCGCTGTGCAAGGAAAATCATGGCAAGGAAGCTGCTGCTTTTATAATTTATTTTTGTTTTTTAAAAGAGGACTCGAATATTAAGCCCTCATTCTATTCTGGTTGATGAAATGAGCATGCCAGGAACTGATAAAGGAGATAAATGTCCCAGCTATATTTTCGGATTATTGTGAAGAAGCCTGTCATCTAGCTGACTGCTGCATAAAAAGTGTAACTGGTCGTTCTCTCTCACTTCCAGTGCGTTTTCACACTGCTTCTTCCCTCTTCGTAGTAGTCTAAAACCATTCAATTCTTAAAACTTCTGCTCGATTTGATTCAATAATAATTGATTCATCTGCCTTGTAGATTCAATTAAATCCTTTCAGGCAACCAATGATGGTGGAAGATAGTGCCCTGCTTCTTCCTTGCTATTCAAATTGCTTTCTGTTTGGGATTTGAAGTGACCTCTGGTTTATGTCAAGGGATAGGCATCCCCCATAAATATTTCTTCGCCTGATCATCTTATTGTATGATCGCTCACGTTGGGACATACAGTTGCTCCAGGATTGTTGATCGGCCTTTCCAAGTAAGTGTTTCTAGGATGCTTTAATCGAAACACCAGATTGCCAAATTCATTTTCCATGATTGAAGAATGCTTGCTCCTGAAGCAGTCTGAAACATTTTCCAGCAGGCGTTCCTGAAGGCACACGTGCCTGAATGCCTGCTTATGGAGTGCATTTTCAGATTGTTCCAGGAATGCTTATGGAGCTTGCCGATCATGGGACTCATCAGGAAGTTAGTTCTTCACGGTTTTATTTCCTTTCTATCTAGCAAGTATTTCCTGTTTTGCATTGACTCGACAGCAAGAGCTTGTTGGTTGGGCAGCAAATAATGCACTTACGAATGAGACGCTTGACTCCTGGGATCTTGATTGTATAGTTGTGACTAGTCAGGGTGTAGCCCGGCTGGGTATTTTTTAAAATTTATTTTTATTTAATTTTATAGCAATCAAAATAGATATTCCTAAGAAATGCAACAATTAAATTCAGCAGAAAAATATATATTTTTCAGAAAACCACCTTTATGGAATTCACCACTCCACGTTGACCCAGTTGTGTTTTTTTTCCTTGTGATCAAATCTTGCTTGATTTCACTAAGTTGATTGAAATCATTATAGTTTCAATTATTTTTAATATAAAATATTAAATTTATGTCATTTTAAAACTTATTTCTAAGAAAGTGAAAATAAATTTGATGAAGTTTTACCGGATTGTAAGTGCACTTTCTAGGTTGAGTTTGGGTCAGCGGGTCACCATGTTGGGCCAAAGTTTCTTAATGAGTTACACTATTTTAATTCCCACTTTATTTCCTTTGAAACCCATTATAGGCCAAGTTTGGGTCAATGGGTCATCATGTTGATTTGTTAGACCATGCCAAGTTTAATAAAATCATTTTGAAACTGAAAAAAAAATCAGATTGCTAGAAACTATTTGCCCTTACTATTAAGTCTAACTAAACAGGTCAACTTTGAAACCTCTTGACTAACTCTTTGTCTAGCTCGAGTTTAACATTAACTCGTGTGGAAGTTCCCTCAATTTGTACTAGTTGATTGGACAGATTCAAAAGTAATCTAGACAATCAATAAAAAAAAAATTATGGTTTGAATTAAATTTTTTTAAAATAATATTGAATTAACAACATATTAAATTAACTCGAGCTTTGTTGTGATTTAACTTTCCAAACTATCAATGTGTATCATAAACTCTACTTCGTTTAATAATATTTTTTGAAGAAATATATATATTTCGATAAAGGATACCTTTTTTATCCCTTGGGGTCTGTAGTTCTCCTCTTAGAAGGACCTCTCGACCATGTTACTAAATTCTCTCTTGTGATGGTTTCTTGAGAAGGCATTGTCATGGTGGGACGATCCCTTTAAAAGGCTGGTAGGTTGCTCATTGAAAGCTTTCTGCATCATTTTCCCCTACCTTTTCTTGATAAGATGGCTGTTTTCTGGCAGGAGGGAAATCTTGTTCCTGTGGTGCTAAGTCTGAAGGAGCTACCTCCTAGAAAGATGCCTCCCTGGCTGGGCCATGCTGAGGAGGTGGAGTTTTATGTTTCTCTTGAGATGTTCTTGATAAGATGGCTGTTTTCTGGCTGGAGGGAAATCTTGTTCCTGTGGTGCTAAGTCTGAAGGAGCTACCTCCTAGAAAGATGCCTCCCTGGCTGGGCCATGCTGAGGAGGTGGAGTTTTATGTTTCTCTTGAGATGTTCTTGATAAGATGGCTGTTTTCTGGCTGGAGGGAAATCTTGTTGCTGTGGTGCTAAGTCTGAAGGAGCTACCTCCTAGAAAGATGCCTCCCAGGCCATGCTGAGGAGGTGGAGTTTTATGTTTCTCTTGAGATGTTCTTGATAAGATGGCTGTTTTCTGGCTGGAGGGAAATCTTGTTGCTGTGGTGCTAAGTCTGAAGGAGCTACCTCCTAGAAAGATGCCTCCCTGGCTGGGCCATGCTGAGGAGGTGGAGTTTTATGTTTCTCTTGAGATGTCAAAATAATCATATATGATTATTTTGAAAGTGTTATTGAAATTATTTTTGAAAATATATTTTGTTTAAAAATATATTAAAATAAATTTTATTATTTAAAAAAATATTTTTTATATCAGTATATCTAAATAATCTAAAAATACTAAAATTTTTAATAAAAAATAAATATTTTTTTAAAAATATTTTTCAATCATATTCCCAAACACCCATAAACAAGGCTTATACCTGGTTAATAAGTTATTGAAAATCTACAGAAGCTTGCAAGGTAGATGTAAGAGCATTAAATTATAGGAGCATGAAAATTTGTTCTAAGTTTATGTATGGTGAATGCTAAAAGTAAGTTATAAAGAGTAGAGATGGTGAACTTATTTTTTGGGTTATTTAGAGAATGTTTTTAACTTTGAATTTTCATTTTTTTATTCGAGGGGTCTTAAGTTTTTTTTTTTTAATTCAAGTGGCAAGAATATCCTTACCATCAAAATTAATATTGATTGTAAATGTTTTCCTACATTATATTAATTAATTTTATTTCAGTTAGTATTTTATTTTTTTAATTAAAATAAAATATTTGAATGCTTTATTTTAGAGTTATATTGTTTATATTTATAAATATAATTAAAAAAATTATTTTAAATCTAAAAATAAAATTATTTAGAATTGTGCAATTTAATCTACAAAACATAATAAAATGATTTTTTTGAACAAAATTATGAGCATATATAATATTACAAGAATACTAACATCAATTTCGTAAGGTCATTATATTATTTGATTACTTTGAAATTTTAATATAATATATATAAATATATCAAGAGACTTATCGTAAAATTTTATCTCCATCTAACAGTGAGATTAAGAGATATGATTGATATTATAAAATGATTTATTATTTAAAAAAATATTATTTAGTCGAGACGGAACAGGCGGAACGAAATTGAAACATTCTAAATGAAATTTAGGTGAAAGTTTTGAAATGAATCAAAATTTTAAGTGAAATAAAAAATACATCATTTTATTTTATTTTAATTGATACAAAATATTTTATTCATTTAAATAACAAACAAAACTATATTAACAAGGCTGCTCTCAACTTGACTGATGACCAGGCAGTGGATGAGAGACCCTTGAAAGCTCAACCCATAAAGCTCCCAAGAAATCAAATAAGCAATGGGTGCAAAGAGATGATGGAATTTCTTTCTTGCCAGGTTCAAAAATTGATGAGAGCAAGTGTCTAAGATACCTTGAAAGTTTTCCAGTTTTTCTAGTTAAAACATTTTCTGAAATTATAATATCTTCATAAATAAATGTCTTAATATTTAATCTCTCGAGAATAATATGAATTAACATATTTATTTTGGAGCAGTTAACATTTAATTTTAGATCTAGTTTTAATTTGAATATATTTTGATACTAATCTAATTCATAATATTATTTTTTTTATTTTTTAAAATATATTTGTAATATTAGCATATTAAAATAATTTAAAACATACAAAAATATCTTAATTTAAAATAAAAATAAAATATTTTAAAATGTCTTGACAAATAAACAAAATAATTAGAAAAAAAAGTTTTGTTTTTTAAATAAAAAGGACGTATATTGATCAGGGTTGTTAATTTCATTTCGTTCCGTCCGGAACGGCTGAAATATTTCATTTCGTTAACAAAACCGAGATAATATGGTGTTGTTTTCATCTAGGTTTTAATTCCGTTCCGGGTGTGCTGTTCCAGCATTAAAATCTTCTTTATTTTGATTAATTTGTGATTTTTTTTTTCAATTTTGATATTATATTTGTTTGATTTTGTGTTTGTATTGTATAATTTAAGTTAATTTATCTTGAATTTTAATCATGCTTGTTAAATTAATATTTTAAATTTTTTTATATATATATATATATATAATTAACTATATATAAATAATATAACCCTGAAACGACATATAAAAATACTCCAAAATTAAAATATTTTATACCAATAAAAAAAATTAAAATAATAACCAGAACGATATTCAGAACACTTGTATCGATGAATAGCATGTGATAATTCAGCGACCGAAACTCCACCGGACAAGACATTATGGGCTTGGAGACAGAATCTCTGAACAGATTAAATTAAAGATTTTATTTGATGTGATGTTTTACAGCTGTATAATAATATTAAAACAAAACATCTACCGGTTTTAAATAAATAAATGTATTTGTCATTTATTGATGTCCTTACAGTTCAGGGACCAGTGTTTCCCAATATGAACATCTCTATTTATTTCCTTACTGATTTTAAAAGCATTATTTTTTAATTTAAAATAAAATCAATTTATTTTTTAAAATATTACCAAACACTTTTTAGAGCCATAAAAACAACTATAGCCCAACCTTTTCGCCAGTGAACTCTTCCATCAACGACGCCTCCTCCCCTTCATCACTCCATAATGATTTTTCTTGTGGTAAAGACTCTTTTATAAATAAATTTAATTTTAAAAAATAATTAAACAATAAAATAATTTATCTTAGTAAAGATGTATTAGAGCTAATGTATTTTTTTCTTGTATAATAAGTCTTTTTTCTTAGAATCTTGTAGACCTTATGACGTTAATATCATATGTGACTCGTGAAAATAATTCTTTATTATAGTGTAATTAAATGAAAAATATTTTTAATATAAAACATTATTAAATCTAATGATGTGTATAAGCTTGATGGTAAGAATGATTAGTTGAATTGAGTTCATTTAGGTCTATTTATTTTAAATTGAGTGTTTATTCTTTCCAAATTTTCCTTTCTAAATTAAGTTAATTTAAATCCCATGTTCCAAGGGTTAACCTGAATTTATTCTATTAAATAAAAATATGATTTAATGTGTCGTTGTATTGATGATTTTTTTTTTAAATATTGCTCAATATAAAATATAATTTGAATTTATGATTTTATTTTTATTTTGAAAAACATATTATCAATGTTTATATATTTTTTATATTAAAAACAAATTAATTCAATGTGGTACTGTGTTTGCTTTTCAATGTGCAACCGCAAAAGGAGTCGAAAAGTCGTCCAGCTTGCTTTTCAAGAAGCCCGATCCCTTAAGTTGGTGGATTTCTCGAAGAAACAAAGACAGAGAGGGCGAGAGAGAGAGAGTGACACTGTTCTCATGGAAGAATCAAAGGGAGTAGTGAAGCACGTATTGCTGGCAAAATTCAAGGGAGAAATCTCATCTGATGAAATTGAGAAACTCATCAAGGGTTATGCTAATCTCGTCAATCTCATCGAACCCATGAAAGCTTTCGAATGGTAATTAACAATATTCTACTGCATAATCTCGCATTTCTTTTTGCATTTGTTAGAGGGAACAGAACAACAAAATCCTTGATGTTTAGCATCTAGTCTAATTGACTGTTTTCTTTTCGGCATATAGATAGGAATTTCAATGAATATTATAAGTGGGTTTGATATTTTTCATCAAATTTTGAATGGAGCTCCAGGTATGATCATTCACCAATCACAGATATGAAGCTTGATGAAGATAAACGAGTATTAATCAGAATAAAAAGTTTACTTGTCTTGAATTAAATGACCAGGTTGCTGATGTTTGTGTTATTGTTAATAATTTGATACTAAAAATATTGGTGTTTACTGCGATCAATTAATTTCTTGATCACTGAAATACTTCGATTGTTCTGCCAGCAAATATCTAACACTTTTTATCTGTTCAACATGAGATGATAGGGGCACAGATGTAAGCATTGAGAACATGCATCAAGGTTTTACCCATATCTTTCAGTCTACCTTCGAGAGTACTGAGGGCATTGCTGAGTACATAAGTCATCCAGCGCATGTTGATTTTGGCGGCATCTTCTTGCCTGCTCTGGAGAAAGTCATCGTGTTTGATTACAAGCCTACTGTTTTTCGCCTCTAAATTGTTGGAGTTATGAGCATCCACCATTCTTCTGTTGCCTTATCAAGAGAGAGAGAGAGAAACACCCTGCTGTTGTGGTCTCCCAATGGGAGAGCTTGGTAAGGGTTTGATTTCGGTTTGTCTCGTGGAATTGCTAACCTTAATTCAATAATATTAGATTGTGTTTAACCTTTCTGCATTATGTATCCTTCCTTGTGCTGAGATCTGCAAATTTTTTTCTATTGGGTTTGATCTGCCTAGATTGATGTGGCCTATGCTTGTTGCTTTCTTATTATATGACAATAGCATATTGCCGTGGAGTCTCATAATGTCCCCATTTTTTTAACACACTTTCATCCAGGCTGATGACCAGAAGGTGGATCAGACCTGGCTTTGTATTCCTTGAAATACAGCTAACGAAACCCCTAGAGAGGCTCCACCCATAAAGATGCCAAGAGAACAAATGAATTGTATTTAGAAATTGATTTTCATGAATCTTTACTTCGAATTCTGATCACACAATAAAATCTTTCACTTTCAGCAAGAACTGCAATTTCTTTCTTGTCAGGCTCAAGCATTGACCAAATTGAACTGGTTAGAGCAGGTGAATAAGATGCCGTAAAAGTAAAATGAGGCAGATTCTCTGTTCGGTCATAATTTGAGAAGGGAATTTACCTTGATCCAGCACTATTGTAAGCACATTATCTTTCATCGACTTACAGCAGAGAGTCATAAGTCCATTTGCTTTTAACAACTTGCACAGTTAAGCTCGGTTGGAAATAACTGTGTTCTTTGGCTATTTCTGCTTTGCATTTGCTCGCCTGCACACATTCATCAGACACTAAGTTTTGACCAGCTGATAGCACTCATAGCAGTGAATTGATGTTACGAAAAATTGCTAAATGAATATGCAGTTTCCCTTAAAATGTAATTTGGAGCGGTTGGCCATTGAACTATGAGGATAATATACTTGGTGTATAAAACATATCTAGAAGTTCTGACAGTAGGATTTCCTCTAACCTTATCCACTGTTAATCTGCTATACTACTTTCAGTTTTTGAATTTGCAACAAACATGATCTTGTACACTCACTATATACAGGAGTTCTATAATAAAAGAAACTTAAGTTCAGCGAGCAATATTTTATTGTATCAGAGCCTCTTCTCTAATGAGACTTTTTCTACTATGACCGCCACTCTTGAATCTATCGTCATTCACACTGGAACTTGCAGGCAATGGTGACTCACTTCCACTCAAAACTGACACTCTCCAACTTTCATTAATGGCATGCTCAGTTGATGTCCTTGCTTATGAGGATTGGGGACCAGTGTCAACTACTTCCCTTGATGGTTTTCATTATTATGTTTTATTTGTTGATCATTTTACCACGTAGTAATGGCTGTTTCCCATACTTCATAAGAACTATATCTGCTCCATCGTTAGTCAGTTAAAAGGGTTGCTTGAAAAACAGTTTGGATTTCAAATCAAACATTTGTGCTCAAATAATGGAGGCGAGTGTCATGCCCTTCGCCATTTTTCTTTCGATTAATTGGCCCGCAACTGCTCCTCATTCACCTCAACTGAACGGAACTAATGAACGCCGATATCGTTGCCTTATTGAAACAGGTCTATCATCATTGAGTTAAATACTCGAGGTTCTTTTGGAAATCTGTCTTCTTTTCGGCACTTATTTTACCAATATCCATAATAATATTATCCGTAACTTTGTTTGTGAAATTATAATCTTTATAGAAAAGCTTTGATAATTTTGAGAATGTCATTTATCAGTTTAATTTATTTACTTAATCAATAAGAACTTTTAAAACCACGAGGCCGTGGTTTATGAAGTTCATATGCTAAAAAAGATGTTTAAGGATTCAAAGACATAATATCACCTTCAACTAGTCATTAACTCTTTCTTTAACTTTTTTGGTAGAAGAATTGACATAAAAATATATCTTAATAACACTTTTTCAATATGAGGTTCTATCACATATATCAAAAAACATGGTGTAGTTTAATATTTTTTTTTTTTTTAACTTGTCCTTTGTATTGATTTTTAGTTTCTTATCGTGTTTTTCCTTGTTCTCTAACATTGAACTTTTGTTCTTAACATTTCCTCTTCTATAGATTCTAATATTGTCCTTTTCTTCTCAAACTATAAATCTTTTATTTTCACAAGTGTGAGGGTGTGATCTATATTTGTTTTTTCTAAACATATATCTTGTTAGGTTCAAATCAAGATTAACAAGGGATATATTTGAAAAATAATGAAGGAAATAAACAAAAATAATCTTTTATCATTTCAAAATAAAATTGGTCATAATTAATAAATTTTGACTTCATCCAACATAATGATTTGAACTTGCAAATATAATGATTCATGAGCTCATAACTATCAATTTTGATACATGTCAATATACATATCAATAAAACTTAATTATATGATATGTGGTTCAAAAACTTCGTATATAAGATTAAAAATTGATTAGCCATCCCATATTATTAACATGTTATTTTGACAATCATCGGGTTAATTATGTAATTAAAAACAACTTAAATTTTCATAAATGAAAATTTTTAAATTTTACATGTTAAAATTTGATAAAAATATATGTTTCAAAAATAAAATATTAAATATCTCTTAATTTCAAAATAACTAAAAAACAAAAAAAATCACGTGTTTCATTAGTATGATAATTTAACCCTAAAACAAAATATACCCAATGAAAGTCTATAAGAAAGTTATTGACAAAGCGGCACTTTTCTCGGATTCAACAATTATTTTTGTCTTATCACCGTTCATTGATCTTTGTTGATCTTTGTTATGCTCGTGATCAGTTATTATTGATACAGCCAATGATAACATGATTCACAAACCCCTCTTGCCGATTAACTTCCAGGCTTGGTGAAGAAACAACAGGGGGAACATGGGAAGGAGAAGCTGGAAAGGGAATAGGGGAACTCACGGTTGGGGTCAGTTGAAGGGGGCTGGATTGGAGAAGGGAGGCTGGCGGAGGAGGAGACGGACAGGAAAACAGGGAGTAGAGAAGGACGCAACTGCCAAAGGAGGGGGATTGCCCGGCGACTGCATCTGTAGCTGCAAGAGAAGAGAAGCCAAAAAAAGAAGGGGGCTACCAGTTGGAAGAGAGAAAGAGATAGGTGTTTTTTAGGGTTTTAGATTTTTCTAGTGTGCGGGGTGGAGCGTGGGTAAAAAAAAGGTCTTGATTCCCAACACTTGTCCTTATTTTTCTCCCCCCTCCCTGTACACGTATATATAATAAAATATATATTTTTGATCCCTTGTTTTTAGTAATTTTAATTTTAATCTCAAGATATTTTTTATTTTTTTTTCTTTTTGAAACAAAAAAATAAAGATTAAAAATTGGATAGCAACAGTGGTTATTCTTGACAACCTGGGTCTTTTAGATGACAGTAATCTAAAATGACATTACTATTTTTATAAACTTAAAAGTATTAATTTAGCTTATATTAAATTGGCCTTTAACAAGAAAAAGAAATGTTATTTAGTTTTTGTTTATGCAATTTTTTATTATATTTTTTAACAAAACCAACCCAACTCCAATACAAAGTTTATGGTTGGGTTTTCAGGTTTTTTATCTAAAAAAAATCAATCTTAACTAAATCAAACTGGTTCAGTTTGGACCAGTTTTCAGCTCGGTCCATGTCATATTATCGAAAAATTGCATCTCCTAGTTGAGTTTGAATTTTAGGCCAATCGGATCAAACTAGAAACCCTAATATGAATATCAATATGCTTGTATACATTATAGTATATCCTTTTGCTGTCCATCCCCCCCCATATCCCCTAATCTTAACGTTTGAAAAGGTGGAAGATGTGCTTTGAGTATCCTTTGTTTTACCTGTTTGGTAAAGAGAGAAAGCACCAAGGAATCTGTGATGTAGCTTGCACAGAAAACACCAAGAAAGATGCCCCATATCACATCTAAATTCCAGGAAAAATAAAAAGAGATTCCAAATCTTCAATATATATATATATATATATGATTCCCACGGTCAATTATCCTTTCCAGGTTTAAAGTTGTTGAGAGATGAATTTAGCTGTTCAATTTTTATAGTCTTGGATTCTCCATCAACCTCAATCATGATCAGATCAAATCCATACAGTGAATTCAGCTGGTCGGCCATAACTTGAATGTGCATCACAGGCTAGAAAAAGAGAGAAGAATCCATGCCCATCTTGGGTCCAAAAGGCTTGATCAGTGGTTGTAGGTGAGATTTATTTTATTTTATTTATTTTCATCGCTTATGGACTTCCATTTATACAACGATAGTAGCTAGATTTTATTATATAATAATTACAAAAAGATTCTTAAATTTATATCACTGTATCAAATATAAAATAAATAAAATAAAAGTCAAGAAGAAATTATTGTAGCTCAAGACTTCTGTTACTATTCATTGTAACAGTGAAATGATGATATTGACTCTATCTCAAAAAAAAAACTTTTTAACTTGTCATTGAGGCAATGTATTTTTTTACTGTGACATCATTATTTTTTACAAATTATACGGGATTAAATTAATTATTTTGTTTTTTATAGTAAAAATACAAATCTAACCCTAAAATAATTGTGCGTGTATAATGCCTATTACCTGGGGGTATTTGGTCTTTTTAATTTTTTTCAAAATCCAGTAGACAAAATCAACTTAATTTTACTCAAAATTTTTTTTGTCATTTTCAGACTCGATATCGTGATGGTTTTGAAATTTTAATTTTGAAATAACTAATATATGACATCTTATTTTTAAAAGAGAAAAATTTTGTTTTAAGAGTCATCACATAGTATTATGGTCTCTAAAAACCTTAATTCATCGAGAAAGATATGAGACTACTGACTACACAGAAAAAAAAGATATTATCACTCCTTAAATATCCTGCTAGAGGCAAATTGCATTACAATTTTTGACTTAAATTTTCATGAATTGTTGTTTATATGTTATCAATGGCGTGCATATAAGATTTTCTAATTTTGGTGTTGGTAAATATTCAACTACAAATATTTCAATTTTTGTGTTGGTAAATATTATATGAAAAGAAAATACATGAGATTTGTGACCTTGATGTCAGTAAATATTCAACAAAAATTATTTCTAACTCTAGTGTTGGTAAGTATTATGTGAAGAAAGATATGATATTTCTCACTCTAGTATCAGTGAATATTTGAGAGGCAAGTAATTTGTTTTAATGCTGACACTCTTAACTTTGATGCTGGTAAATATTAGGTATATGCTCAATATTGGTGTTGATGAATATAAACATTTACAATTCTAATGATATAATTCTGTTTCTTTTTTTTGAAATATCAGAAATATTAGTTCAAATGTTCTTTTAATTTTGAAAAAGTCCAATTAACTTTGTAAACTTGTTATAAAATTAAAAAAATATTAAAATATACTTAAAATTTTAGACTTATTCGTGAATATCAAAGTTTCTTTTTAATATATAATTGCATTACAATGATTTGTTCGAAGTATTTTATCACACATAAAAAGAAGAAGCATTTAAAAAATTTTTCTCATTTTTTGTGTATAGATATTAAATAAAAAAACAGATAATAATAGTAATAATAATAATTAACTATAATAATATTGTTTTTTTTTTAAAAAAAAAAAAAACATTTGCCCGCGTGAATTAATTCACGCTGGGAAGGCAAGCCTAAGGCCAGCGTGAGTTAATTCACGTTGGCTTGTGTTCGCCCAAGCCTAAATTTTTTTTTTTCAACTCTTTTTTTAGATGTACCAGGGTTTGTATTTATAATGCAAGAGTCTCATAGCATATAATAACTAATATTATCATAATATTTTTTTACCAAATTAAAAATCAAAAAATATGGAAAAAAAACACATTATAGTCTCTATTTTTCCACAAGTTGATAAATAATCTTTTGATCAAAATTAGTCATTCATCTTTTAATTTCAAATAAACTCCTGAAAAATAAAAATAAAAAGGGTTCAAAATCATGTTATAAAAGTCATTTTATACTGGTTTTATTGTAAATTTAAAGGTTGTTTGGGAGCTTTTTGTAATTTATATATCTTAAATATAATTAAAAGTAATGGTGGTGCTTGTGTGACACGTGTTAGCATGCGGAAGACCCTGAGTTGATCGAGCAACACGTTTTGGGATATCCAACCATCAAATACAATATTTCATGTAGCATTTGAAAGGTCCGACGCTCCAACCTAATAAGATAGCGTGTTTCAAGATTCATAATAGTTTGGTGTCGATAATTATTTTATTTTCTCTTTCCTTGGTCCCCACCCAATAAGACATTGTATGTTCCAATATTCATGGTGGTTTGATGTTGGTGACCATTTTATTTTCTCTCTCTTCTTCTCTCTCCCACACATAGATTTCCATGGCAACCCTTAAAAATCCAAAAACAACCTTTTAATTTGTTAATTCTTTAATTTGGTGCCTTTATGATTTTTTTTGCTTAAATAATTTAGAATAGGTATTCCTTTTCAATTTCATTCCTGTCAAGAAAATTCATCCTTTAAATTTGATTATCGTTCTTTTAATTTATATTCTTTTATTTGAAAGTATTTTCATCAATTTATTTTTTATGATTTCACCATCCTTTGGATTTTATTTCCCGTTAAACTTAATCTCTATTCTTTTTTGTATTGACAAGTTTTTAAAATTGATATTTTTAAATTAATTCATAATAACTTCTAGATTAGACACAAATTTAAGGTTTCATGAGTTATGATTTTTTTTAAAATTTAAAAAAGTTTAGAATGTTTATCGAGGTTCACTTGCCTTTTTTTATTAAAAAAACAATTTTCATTTAATTCTTAATATTTATTAAATTGAATATTGGGGGTTCTTTTTTTTAGTTTACTTTCTATGAATATTTTTGTTAGTCTTAAAGCTAACTTTATTATCTCGAGTTTTTTATTTATCATTCTTTGTTGGATATTTTTACCAATTCTTTAAAAAAAAATCCCTGTCTCTTCCTTCAATATATTAAATGGTTTTTTTAAATAATTTATAAGCTTATAAGTCTTTTTGTATTTCATTCTTTTTATTTTATTTTTCTCTTGAGTTATACTCTTATTTTTAAAAATTTATTTGAAGTAAGGTTTTTAAATCATTTTTATTTATTTGACTTCTCTGAGATTTTCCACTAATTTGAAGGATGTCTTGAGCTTTTTAATTGTTGCTCTTTGCTGATTTACTTTGACTATTCAATATTAATTTGGTTAGGAATTAAGTTACTTGATCATTCTTTGCTTATAATTAAACGGATTGCAAGTTTAAGACCTTTGTTTAGACTAAGAAGGTTCACTTTGGGTTTCTTGAGTTTTTTTTCAAGATAATATATTTTTTTTTTATCATTCAATATTTATATCATTACTAATTGAATTTTTTTATCTATTTCTATATGATTTTTTAAGAGTTCAATTTTGTTGATTTTTCTTTTTTTCCTTATATAATCCTTTCATATGTCGTCTTAAAAAAAAAAAAAAACATGTTTGTGTCATAATATTTATTTTTATTTTTAATTTCACTCCTATTTTTTATCCCTTAATTTTTTTTTTTATTGCTATTTGTTTTGTTCAGGATCAATTTTTAGTTTTTTTTTTATAATTTCATCCTTCATAGGATTTTTCTATCAAATTTTATCTCTATTTTTTTTATTATATTTTTTGCTTTCATAAGTTTTTTAAATTGATTGGGTATTAAGTTTTTTATTCAACTTGTGTCCATGATTTCATGAGTTGCAAGATTTAGATATTCGATATAATTTTGGACGTTAGCTTAGTTTTTTTAAGCTAATGTTTTTCACTATTTTTTAAAGATTTTTGTATTTTTTTTATTTGATTTTTATAAAATTAGTCTTATATTCATGACCAGAGTCATTAATTTTAAATGTTAACACCGGTTAATTTGAGTATTGTTTTTGCTATTTTTAATTTTATCATTTAATATTTGATATATTAAAAAATAATTTGAGTGTTTTTTTATTTTATTTTTCTATGAGATTATCTGAATTTTTAAAGCATTGTTATAAAGTTTATGAGTTAATCTAGTCTAAATGAATTTTATTTGTTTTTAAATTGAAAAATCTTTAATCAGCCACGGTAGCTTGCCACAAATTTGTTAATTAATTGCTAAAACTCTACATGTTTGTAATGTTATAGTGATGATCATGTAAAAGTAAGTGGGGACATTAATTTTAAGGGTCCTGATTCGCCAATAAGAGATTCGATTTGACTAAAACAAATTTTACGCTTTATTTATCAGGATACCTTTGTAACAAGCTTTTGGTATATTTAGCCTTCCTTTTCACGATCATCAAGTCAACTAACTTTCAGGGAGGAATAAATTATTAACCTGTGCTATCATTGGTTCAGGTCAATTTTATTTCTAAATATAAAAATTAAATGTTATTAAAATATTTTTTAGTAAATAAATAAATAATATGATGGCTGATTTGATGTAACTTGGTTAATTTTGTAGGTTAAATACATACTCATGTAATCTATAAAATATAGTTTGATTATGAAAAAAATTATAAATAACATATTTTTTTTAATATTAAGTTAATAACATATTAGATTGATTTGGGTTAGCCTGTATTAATATGTTAAATTTGCAACCTTTGTTATAAAACTACAATAACTCTCTAAAAAAAAAATCAAAATAAATTATGAATTTAATATTGAAAAATACAATTATAAAAAATAGAAAGAATCTAAAAGTGATCAAACTTAAGTTTTTAAATTTATAATCTAGATCATAAAATTGAGATAACCTCATAAAAAAGTATAAATAAATTATAAATTACAATCCTTAATCAGCTCAATATTGAAGAATATGATTAAAATCAAATAAATTTAAAAAACATATAAAAAAATAACATGAGTCAAACTATCAAACTCATGTCTTAGGTCATAAGAATGAGATTACAATATAGAAATAAAATAAAAAAATAACATGATTTAACTCGGGTTAACTTGTTAATTTCACAACTTTAGTCATAAGACCAAGATAACCTCATGAAGAGCAAATTAAACAAATTATGGAACTCAATACTCAATCATCCTTGTTGGAACCATTATCGAATGATGAGATTTATATAAAAATAATAATTAAAGAAATGAAAATAAAAATAAGCCAAGTCAACTCAGGTTAACCTATTAAACATTATACTTGGGTTATGAGACTACAATAACATCATAAAAAGCAAATCAGAACAAAATAACTCATGAAGTATAATTTTTAATAAACATAATATTAAATGACAAATTTAAGGGGGGGCAATAAAAAAATTGAGTCAACTGAGTTAACTTGTCAATTTTGCAACTTGGTTATGAGATAGTGACAATCCAATAAAATACAGATCCAATGTTAAGGGACTAGTGACATGGGTCAAGAGATCAAGATATCTTATAAAAAAAATTAATTTAATCGAGATTAAAATATCAAAACTGGTGATCATGATCTTGAGGTCAATACATCCCTATAAAAATTAAATCAAAATGAATTATGAAACTCAATTATCAAGTGACTTAATATTGAATGATAAGATTGAAAAAAATAACTTAAAAATGATATAAAAAATAATTTGAACCAACTCTGGTTAACTTATTAAGCACTATTCTCAGATCATGAAGTTTTAATTCCCAATCAACTCAACATTAAATAAATAAAAAATTATCAATCAGGTTAATATACCAAACTTTTGATTCATTTAATACGAGTGTGAGAAGAGTATAATATTAAAAGATAAAATAAAAATAAAATAAAATACTATTCAAATAAATTGTGTTTTGTGTGAAGATGTATAATAAAACTTTCTTAAAGGGTAAAATCAAAATAATATTCAAACTAATTGTCTTTTGCAATGAGAGGTACCATAAAACTCTTTTCTCTTTTAATATATAGTTAATTTGATACTATTATAGTTTTTATTTTATTTTTCTAATCATTAAAAAAAAATATTTTGGTTAAATAGATTTTACATTTAAACTTTAGTTTTGTAAAATCCAAAATAAATTATTTTTTACTCATTTTACAAGCAAATATTTATCTCACAGTAGTCTTAACTATATAATTATTTATAATTTAAATCCCAAATAAGAATATTTAAAAAAAAAATCATAATAGCTCCTTCTTAAGAGCCACCATACTTCAAAAAACTTGTATTTATGTCAAACATGTATTGAATATGGATACGTGATGGATATTGTCTTATATGTATTAAATACATGTAAGGGATAAAAAAAAAAGTTAGTTCAATTTTTTATGTATGTGGAATACCTCGTAGGACATTTGACCATGATAATAAAAAGAGATGAATGGAATTCTTCACACACTGTTATCGAATGAATTAATCAAACATATACAACAAAGATTCAAACCAAATTATCTAGTCTCAGTCCTTGATAGATAAAGTATAAAGATGTAAAACAGAATTACAAAAGTTAAATAGTTGTTCATGATCAAATAGATAGTTTGAATGCTATGTCCTTTTAAAATAGAGCCTAACACGAGAGACTAATCATGTCACGAAGCTACAAAAAAACATGGCCTGGGAAACGACTTAGTTAAAATACCAGCAAGTTGATCAGTAGAGGAAACATGAGCAACGCAAAGAGTTCCTGTTTGTACTTGATTATAAATGAAGTGAAAATCAATAGCAATATGTTTCATACGAGCGTGAAGACATGATTGAAACGCAACTTTAGGTAGCCCAACATTGTTAAAGTAAATGAATAGGCAAGTAGGGAGTTCAAGACCAAGTTCAAACATTAAAAAGGATACCTATAAAATTTCAGCAGCGGTATCAACAACATATTCATATTTGGCTAGTCAATGAATGTTCAATTGATTTTTGCTTTTTGAAGCTCTAAAAGATGGGATTATGACCTAAATAGATCATGTAAACATATGTAGAGCTAAATTTATTGGGATCGCCTGGACAATCAACATTAGAGTAGGCATGTAAAATATTAGAAAAGACATGTAGAGACATAAGAGATTTTTAGTAGAGTTGGGGATCATAGTCAAGAGTACCATAGAGATAACAAAAGAAACCGTTTAATAAGTTGTTAGTGGTCAGTTGTGGGTTTATGCATAAACTAAGAAAGTTTATTGACAACAAAGGTGATGACAAGCATGATGAGAAGAAGATATTAGAAACTACCCACAACTGTTTGAAAATTCATAGGATCAAATAAATTATCGTTGACGGAAAAGGAGTGGAAACTAGTTTAGCCTCAGACATGTGTGTGCGAGTAAAGAGATAGATAAAATATTGATGTTAAGAGAGTAAAAAGCCATGTTGATTCTGGATAATTTCAACTCCAATAAAATAAGAGAGTTGACCAGGATCTTTTAGAGGGAACTGTGTGGAGAGAAAATGGATGAAATGATTAACCAAGTGGTCATTATCTCCAATGATGATTAAATCATCAACATGTACCAATAAATACACAAAATAAATTTCAATCTTGATTGTCGCGGTAATATTACTAATAAACAATCATAATTTTACTTGAGAGGTATTTTAAATTAAAATAAAAAATATCACAACTCTAACTTTTATAAATTTTATAAAATGAGCATAATATTGTTTTTTCTAGTCAATAATATTATCTATTTCAACCATGAGATTAAAAATCAAAAGAAAGATAGTTAAGAATGATTAAATTTGAAAAGAAGTAAAGACAATTGTTATTGATCTTTCATAATCATTATAATGAATATCAAGAAGGTATAATTTTTGTATCTTTAATTTTATAATTATTAAAAAAATAACACCTTATCTATTTTTTTTATATACATGTTTAAATCACTAAGTGTCATAGGTTCCCCTAAGCCCCGAGCGAAGATGAGATTGTTTGAGAAATGACCATGTATGGCACGTCCGTGGCATACATGTTTAAATCATGCATAGGAGTCCCCATGAGTCCTCACAGTGGTGACACTTGATTGTTGCACGAGCTCCGCTACGACACATGTTTGGAGCTCTTTTATGACACATGTTTGGAAACGTGATTAATATTTTTTATTTAAAAGTATATTAAAATATTTTTTTTAATTTTTAAAAATTATTTTTGATATCGATATATCAAAATGATTTAAAAATAAAAAAAATATTAAACTTAAAACAAAAAAAAATCAAAGAAACTTTTGAAATTAGTGTCAATAGACATACCCAATTGAATTAAAAAAACATTGCATTAGTTCTAGAAATATAATTAAAAAAGACAACAATAGAATAGAATAGAAAAGAGGAAAAAACAAATAAATAAAGATAATGCAAGGAAAATTTAAAACAGTAAAAAAAAATATGTAGCTAAATTCTAAGCAAGCTAATCAAGAGGGATGAATTTATAAGAAAAAACAAAAGTTAGGCGTGCTTCTAGACTTGCACTCCTAGCCCATTCAAAAAGAGATTTGTTTGGAATGCTAGATCTCTTATTTTAATTTTATTTGCGATAAAGGAGAGAAAAAACACTTTAATGTAAAAAAAAAAAATTGGTGAAAAAAAAATCAAGTTAATTTGAGATCAATTTTTATTTTATTTTATATACTTTATCCTTCATGGTTTTTTTATATCAATTTAATGTCTATTCTTTTCATTGTTATCTTTTTTTTTTTTGGTTTTGAAAGTTTTTAAAATTGACATTTGTTTCATGAAATTATTTATTTTAAATCAAACTAATTGAAAATTAAGTTTTTTTTTATTAAATTGGATCCAGAATTTCATGAGTTGCGACTTTTAGAAATTCAACAAAGTTTAGGAGGTTTGCGTAGTTTTTCTTCTTCTTCTTTTTTAAATATATTAATTTCTTTTTACCTCTTTTTAAAGATTTTTGCCTTGTTTGATTTTTATTGGGTTAGTATTGGATTCATGAATAAAGTTATCACTTTTAAAAGTTAACACACATTGATTTTAGTTTTATTTTTAAAAAATTATTTTAATTTATCATTCAATATTTAATATATTAAAAATTAATTTGTGTATTTTTTTTCTTATCAATTTTTTTTCATGATTTTATCTCAATTTTATTTGTATTGTCATAAAGTTTGTTAGCTAACCTAATTTAAGTCAATTTTTTTTAATTTGCCCTTTAACATTGGATTTTTTATATTCCAGAAGGATCCATGTTTTTTTGTCCTTTTATTTTATTTTTTTGTTATATTTTTTATTCATGTCATTTAAATTATTGATTAATACGGTAATTTGAGTCTTGAATTTGTTTTTCCTTGATTTTATTTTTACTGTGAAAAACATTAATCAGCCCACGGGAGCTTGGCACAAATTTATTAATCGCCAAGAGTCTACATGTTTTCAATTGTGATGGTCATGTAAAAGTAATTGGGGGCATTAATTCGTGGGTCCTGATTCGCCAATAAGAGATTCGATTTGACTAAAGTAAATTTTACCCTTTATTTAGGGATCTTTGTAACAAGCCTTTGGTTTATTTAGCATTCCTTGCCATGATAATCAAGTCAGCCGACTCTTATCCGTCATTATCTTATCTAAAAATTTAAATTATTAAATAAAATTTAAAAATATATTTTATTCATAAACATACTTTTTAAATAAAAATTATTTGGGTTTAAAACTTGTATAGATCCACACTACCTTGTGCTTGTTTTTTATCATATAAAATGAGGGTGGTGAGATTCAAACTTGTGACTGCTAGATTAATAAGGCTCTGATACCATGTCAAAAAATTATCTCACCTAAAAATTTAAGTTATTAGATGAAACCCCATAATATAATTTATATTATTTTCTAACATGCACTACTTAGATTATTGATATGTATTGTATTGCGATTCAAGTTAATCTTTTAAAGTTATAAAAAAATATTGAAGCATTGCTAATATTTTCTCCAGTAAAATAAATAAAGTATATGATGATTAATTTGATGTAATTCGGTTCACTTTGTAAATAAAAAAAAACACTCGTACAATCCATAAATATATAGTTTGGTTAGGCAAAAATCTTATAGATAACATCACTTTTAATATTAATATAACAATATATTTGATTGACTTGGACTGGTCCGAGTTAATATATTAAATCTACAACATCTATTATGAAATTATGATGACCCTCTATAAAAAAAATCAAAATAAATTATAAAGTCTAATTTATAATCAAGTCAATATTAAAAGATAAAATTTAAAAATATCTAAAAAAACAGTCCAAGTTAACCTATCAAACATGCTCATAAAATTGATATAACCCTATAAAAAGTAAATATAAACAAATTATGAATTGAAATTTCTAATCATTCTAATATTAAAAGATGAGATTAAAAAAGTCATATCAATTCAAAATATTATCATATAAGGTAAATTAAAAAATTGATTTATTGATATTATAGTGATGCTCACATGTTCAATAGATAATATCAATAATTTACTGGTCCAAAAATCATATAATATCAATAAATCATTTTTTTTTAATTTAAGATGCTTATATATTGGTACAAAAACACAAAATCAAATCAAGAAAATCTTCTCCCAACCTTGATCTCCTCTCTCATTTGTCAAATCTCTGAAAATTAAAATAAATAAAACAAACTTCCAGACCACTAGAAAAATTCCAAAAACTAAAGAGAGCGAAATAGATGCAAAAGTAAAACAGGTGAACTGAAAGTCACATCATTATTGGAGTTTCTCGGTACAAGATTGTGATTGAGGTTATTTTTTAAATTATTTATTATTCTAAAATATATTAAAATAATTTTTTTTTATTGTTTTGAATAATTTTAACATTAGCACATCAAAATAATATAAAAACATATTTTTTAATTTACAATAAAATAAAAATATGTATTTTTTAATTTGTTTCAAAATCGTTTTTGAAATTCAGAGTAAAACACCTAAGATTGACGATGATTGTTTCACCATTTCTTACATCCTGGTCCTCGCTTTTTTAATTTTTCTTTCTTTCACAATTTCAAACTATCCCTCATAAAATTATTTCACAAGAGGATTCAATAATAATAATAATTTCAAATTAAATGTTAAAATTCCATCATTAGATAGGTGAAGTGACTGGTGATCATCGTTGTAGTTGCTTGCGGATGCTTGTTACCATGACTTCAAGCTATGAGCAACCTCAATTTCCTGAACTACTTGCTGTAAGACAGGATTAGCGATATTTTAGTGAAATTAATGAGTACGAGGAGGAAAAAGAACCCAACCAATCTTCATCCGGGAAGATAATTCAAGCGATCCTCGAGATTTGATTGCGCAGTGGTAATGTCTGAAACATTTGAAAACGTAGGAAGAGTCCAAGCATGAAAAGGGGCTTTCTGGTCCCACCATCAGATCTCTTTGGGACTCCCAAATCTCCTCCTCCTCTCTCTTGTCGCGTCTGCTGCTGGCAAATCACGGAGTGCGATTGTATCGTAATTTTCCAATTTTTCCTTGGAAATAAAATTGTAAATATTATTGCTACTATTAGTAAACATTTTGTCACTGAAAAAATTGTTTTTTATAATTATTAATAATTTATATAATTATTAATTCTAGAACTCCTGAAATTAGTCTTACCAAACAAGTTCATAATTCTTTATGGAGTTTGATCCTAAAAATATAATTCAAAATATTAATAAGAAAAGAAAAACTCAGCTAATCACTGAAGCATCCACTTAAGATTCATTATCTATTAAAAAAAAATTCAATTTCCAGATGAATTCAAATTTATTTTTCTCACCTAACACCATTAACTTGCACTCATTAATATATTACCTACTAAATGGTAATTATTTTTCTTGATAAGACCAATTCGAACGTCTTCAACATCGTATTGGATTGAGCCTTGACAATTTCTTTTTTTTTTAAAAAATAAAAAATAAAAAATAAAAACCTTGGTCAGTCAAACATGTAAAAGAATTTAAGACGGAACATTATGCTTAGCACTGTTCACATTCCCAATGTTTTTGTATCATTTTTTATACTGATATCAAGTTGAATTTTTTTAAAAATAAAAAATATTTTAATATATTTTAAAAAAAGACTTTAAAAAAAGACTTCATTTCTCAATATTTAATAAAAAAAAGATACAAAATCAAGTCATAAAAGTCACTGTCCAGTTTTGCTAGTTACGAACTTCCGATACTTTACGTAACAAAAAGTTTCAATTCATTGTGGTTTGTATTTTTTTTTTAATTAAAATAATATATTATGATTTCAAAGCATTTAAACATATTGTTTTCAGTTATACAGTTTTTTTTTTTTATATATATATATATATATATTAAAAATATTAATCTGATGAATTTAATTTCAATTTCAATTAAAAAATAAACTAACTTGAAATAAATAAAATTATAAGAATTTATCAATAATTTCACAAGATCTTTTTAATTTTTTATTGCAATAAAATCTTACGAGACATATCAATATTTTAGGAGACTCATAAAATTTCAATTTAATTAAAAGACATCATTAATACTATAAAATTGAATATTATTTTTAAAATGACAAAAACATTATTTAATTATAAAATATAATAAAACTAGAATGTTGTAGGCCTTGTGGCTGTGATTTGAATAAAAAATTTAAAACAAATTGAGATTTTAAATAAAATAAATTTATTCTGATTTATCTTATTTTTAAAATTAGAACAAGATATAAATTTAAGAATTGAATTAACAACTTTGTCTTAACAGTAAATTGACTGCTCTTTAGTGTGACAATGTCTGAGCAGAAGCATTCCTTGTTATTAGGGTTTCTTGTCGGTCATTTTCCTCTACAAAATAGACGGCGCGGTCCTCAATTGACCCTGGTCAACTTCCCACCTCCTCGATCCTGACCATACATTCATTAATTCCAGCGCATCTTTACTCTGGTCAATATCTCGAGGTTTAAAAGTCTGCTTTATAATGTTTTAAAAGTCTGCTTTAGATATTGTTTTCTAAAATATTTTTAATTTATTTTTAATATTGGTATATTAAAACAATATAAAAATATTTAATTATCATTCTTTGAAAACATGATTAATTTCCATTTACCTATATTATGTATATTCTAATTATATATTGATTTTTCAACAGTAATATTTATTTTATTTTATGTTGTACAAACAAAAAGCATTCATTCAATGGGAAAGACATCTTTTATATATTTTAATAAAAATCACTCTCTGATTATTGTTTAATTTATAAATTATTCACTCTAATTCACTTTTTTTTAATTATTAAATTATATAATAATTTATTATTTATTTTGAGCATCTTATTTTTCATATTAATTTCATGAAATATAAAATTCAAGATTAAAATATAATTACATCCTTAAAAATTATTTTCTAGAAAATTATAATTTTGATATATAGGTGTGTGATAAAAATATGTTTACAAATTAGAAAAATAAAATAAATATTTAAGGGAATGTTTATAGAAAAGAATTAACTTGTTTCATCTCCGTCCTCTTTGTCTCTCCTTGTAGTCGATGGAGACATAAAATTGTATAAAAATTGTCCACGATATCTTTTTGTCTTTATCCCTGTAATCAAATTATCTCTCCATCTCCGCGACTAAACACTTTTAAATCATAACAATTTTCATCTTGATCTGATATAATCATAACAACAACAACAATATAATATTTTTTAATACACTAATTAAAATCGTGTTTTTTTCCAGGCAATTTTAAAAGTGCATTTTGTGGCTTGTTACACACATAGAAATTTAATAATTTTTTGATGACCTCGAAATTTAAACTAGAAAGATCAAGAAAAGAGAGATATTCTTGAACCACCAAGTCAAAGTATTTTTTTTTATGAAGATGCACTAAATTGTAAAAGATAACAAGTTATTAGGTTAGGATTATACGCGTAAAAATAATATTTATCATTAAAAATATTTTTAGATATGATATATTAAATAATTACTCATACATAATTTGTTTTATAAGTTAAAACCGACAAAAAATTTCAAATCTATAATATATTTATTTTATAAGAATATAAAACAGCTAGAGCTTTATTTAATTAATTTGAATTCATAAAATATATTCTAAAAAAATAGAATTAACTTGAATTAGAAAAAAAAAAGAGTATAATATAGTATAGTATATTTAACACCGAAATGAATTGATATTGAAAAGGAATTCATCTTTTATTAATTTTTTTAACTAGAAAAGTGAGGAGGGTGCCTTTGCCTTTAAAAACCCAAAAAGCAAAACACATACTGTAGTACTGTTAGCACCGCTGGCAAGCATACCATGGACATGGAGGGCAGCAATTTAATCCAAATCATTTATACTATTAATTGTTTTTTTCATAGTTAATTTTATAAATAATGAATAAAATATAAATATTGTTGAATCCAGGTTAAATCTAATTTAATATATATAATTTTTTTTTTTATCTATTTCTTTTAAGCAATGAATGGTGTATATAAAGAAATTCGACCTGCGATTCCCATGGTCATCCCTGTTACCTGTTACACATACAGTAGTACTGTTGCAAGTATATCATAGACGGGGAGGGCTGACAAGGCATATAAAAGCAAGGGGCACAAGAGGCATGGAACCCTACTTTTGCCTCCTCGGCTCCTCCAAAGGGAAATTGAAAGTTTTTTCTCACTCCCCTTAATTTTTATAAACTTGATATGGGTTCGAACAGTGTAGCTTCGAATCGTTGGATGTTTGAGAAGATGGACGGCTTCGATCTCTCTCCCAATTCCAGTTCAGATAACGAGGAGGAGGAGGGAGTTCATGTATTGGCAGTGGATGATAGTCTCGCTGATCGCAAAGTCATCGAGCGTTTGCTCAAAATTTCTTCTTGTAAAGGTAAGGACTGTCTGTGTCTTGGAGGATTGATTAATTATTAATGATTAAAATCTGAAGTATTGCATTGGGATTTGTTTGCAGTGACAGCAGTGGACAGTGGATGGAGAGCTCTAAAACTGCTTGGATTATTAGACGACGAAGAAGACAAGAGCAGCAGCAGCAGCTCCTCCTCCTCCTCCTCCTCCTCTGCTGGTTTTGATGTGAGCGAATGATCTTGGACTCTCTCCTTTTCGTTTCATTTTACTTGCAAAATAATAATAATAATAATAATAATAATAATAATAATAATAATAATAAATTTCCTGATTGATTTTCCTTCTCAGGTGTTGAAGGTGGATCTAATTATTACTGACTACTGTATGCCTGGAATGACAGGATATGAGTTGCTCAAGAAAATCAAGGTTACTTAATTCATTCTTAACCACTAATTGGGTCTCCTTTTTAATTAAACAAAACAAAAAATGTTGATGATTTTTCTGTCCGAGCAGGAATCGACTACTTTCAGAGAAATCCCAGTTGTAATCATGTCATCAGAGAACGTGATGGCTCGAATCGACCGGTATGGTCTTCATTGTACAATCAAATTTTTCATCAACTGCTTTATGTTCAAACTAAATCTAGAATAGATCGAAAACAGATGTTTGGAGGAAGGAGCCGAGGATTTCATAGTGAAGCCAGTAAAACTATCAGACGTTAAACGTATAAGAGATTGCATGGCAAGCAGGGAGGTTCGATCAGTTCAAAACCAGGAGGAGAGAAGCAGAAGCAATATCAACAAGAGAAAATTACAAGAGAGTTTTGATCTGTCTCTATCATCATCGCCACCCTCTATCTCATCATCATCCCCGTTATCATATCAGTCACGGTCTCCGTCTCTGACGCCATCTCCACCATCGTTGTTTTCTTCATCACCGCCGTGTTCTCCCTCGTCACTAGATTCTCCAACCAGACGGCTTAAAATGACGAGCTTCGATTAGATATTTACCGTCATACCCATCCTTAGTTGATTTGCCGTCCAATTGGGCAATGTTGCGATTGTCCGTTAATTTTAACGGTTTTTGTTGCGATTTTTTACTCTTAAGGCCTTCTTTCCTCTCTTCTTCTTCTTTTTATTTGGCTGGAGGTTATCCATTTTTATGTGGGCATGACATGGTGCAAATTTAATACCGAGAGGTAGGAATTGAATAAATCTTATAATATATAGTTCTATTTATAAATATATTAAAATGATATTTTAAAAAACATATATTTTTAATATTAACTTACTAAGTTCACAATTATTGAATTTAATGACTTTATTTTAAAAAATCATTTTAATTTAATTGAATAATTAAAAAACAATAACAAAGTTAAGTTTCAACTCAATGCCAGAATGTTTCTCTTAAACTTTCAATAACCATATGAAAAAAAAAAATCCAACCAAATAGAATTTAAATGAGTTCAATTGAGTTAATCGAGTTGGGGTGACATGCTGGATCACTTGAGTTTGATGGTCGCTATTAATATATCAGAAATTAAATTAGACTCTAAATAAAATTCTAATTTAAATTAGATTTTATATCATAAATCAAATAAACAAGCTCTAAAATATTGATATAGATAGAATGCCAGTTTCATAATCAATGAAATATATATGTATAGATTTTGGTGCATTATGTTGGCTTTGATGGCATTATTTATTTTTAATGAAGATTAAAAGAAAAGGATGGATTTTATTAAAGCAATTGCTATTAGGTGCAAAATGGTGGAGCCATTTTCTTTCTGCTACTGGCTGACGTTCTGGGAGAATATTTGAAATGGGATTTTGTGGAAGCATGCGCTGGTGGAGATGTTTCCCGGAGGACGGCGGGTGGTGTGGGCTATGGACTGTCACTGCAGTTTCCATCCGATGTTCTCCTGTATTCTTTTTTAAATACAGTAGCTTTAGCTTGTGTATATTTACCTAATTTTATGAAATTTAAAGCAAATGATTATATAAATTTTATTAATTATCATTTTAATAATTATATGACTCGAATATAAAACTACAGAAAAATAATTTTTTTAGTCTCAAACTTTTACCACAGGATTATTTACTAGATGATTTTTTTTAATGTGAATGTTCGAGCTCGCTTGTGTGTAACCTGACTAATCTTATGAGTTTTAAAATTAATAACCATGTAATTTTTTATTAACCATTATATTAATAACTATATGACTTGAATTTAAGACAACTAAAATACAATAATTATTAATATGATGACTAATAAAAATTTATATAATCATTAACTTCAAAAATTACTTATAAGATTAGTCAAATACACATATGACTCAAATCGAAGATCATAATAAAACAATTTTCTTGTCCTAAATTTTTACCACATGATTATTTACTAGATAATTTTTATTAATATAAATGTTTGAATTAATTTATATATATTATAATTAATTTTATAGATTTTAAAGCTATCGATGATATAAAATTTTATCGGCCATCGTATTAATAACTCACGGTTTAAATTCAAAAAAGTAAAAAGTCAATTTTTTTAATTTCATATATGTAGCAATGGACTAGATGGTTTGATGGTCTGCTGTCTTAATTGCAGGGGTAAAGGTTACAAATGCTATGCTGTCATGGGGCCAATGCTCCCCACGGCAAGATCATCGGAGTCAGGCTCCGTTGGTTTGCTGATAAAAATGTGGTCACTCTCTCTCCACGCAAGCTCAGCTCGGTGAGGTGTTCTTGCCATCGAACATAGCATTTGATTTGGTTGTCGCAACAGCTGCATGAATCAGTCTCTATCGTGTCAACAGATATTCTCAGCTCATCTGATCTTAAACAGGTTGGCTCAGATATCGTGTAAACGTGGCATTTTATTCTTTTATGTCATGTATTTGTCTTTTATTAATTAGATTGGGTGACGGGTGGCATTTACATTACCGTAAATTATTGTTTTTCTTCCGCATGCTGTGTCGTAGATTAAATTAATTTTTTTAATGCAAAAAAATATCATAGCTAATATCTTTTATATACATACATACATACATACATACATATATATACACACATACACATACATACATACATACATATATATATATATATATATAATGAAATAATAATTTTTAATAATAGTAATAATAAATCAAAAGAATAGTAATAATAATAAGAATTATAATAATAATAAAAAATAATAGTTACAATAAAAAATAGGGGTATTAACATGTAATTAATTTAATTGAATTATTTGTAATAAAATGTATTTTAATTAATTATGTTTGAATTTATTGATTATTTGGTAATGTGTTTATTTTATCTTTTTAAGTTTTTCTAGCACTCAAAAACAACAAGTAACATTAAATAACTTCAAATACAACAACCATAAAAAAACATACAATTACTTAAAAAAACATACAATAAGTAATTTAAATTTCAAATATTGGGGTTTTTTTAGTTATATTTAAATTTATTTTTTTTAATTTAAATATAATTTTTTTTTTATTTGGAGAGTTTTTCAAAAGTAATTATTTAATTATATAACTTACTTCTATTAATTATATAATTAATTGCATAATTAAACTATATATAAAAAATAAAACTTTATTTTAAATAATATAAAAAAATAGTTTTCCAAAATAATTTTTACCATTGGAGTACACATCAATAAAAAAAATCATATATGCTATTCAAGGAGTCATTTTAAGAATTTGACTCTCTAAAATGACTCATGCCATTGGACTTACTCCAACTCCTTAAAATTTGACTCTTCGCTTCCTCAGGTTCAAACATGGAAACATTACAATTCAGTTCTGGATTTTAGAGATCATTTATGGATTAGGATTCTAGAGTTTTAGAGCATGAAGTGACGATAAAGAGCTTGAGATCTGTATAATAGATTTTAAGTTTGAGTCAATATATATATTCTTTATAAAAACATGAAATAACTAGGATTTTACTCGTTTATCTAGATATATAAAATATATTTTGTAGAAAGTAGGTTTAATCGCATGAAAAAAAAAAAAAGAACTGTAGAATTCAACCAGGTTTAGAACTATTGAAATGATATTTAGACAGGCTTGATGATGACGATGGCATGCACGTCCTCATCTAACACAAGCCTCTGTTTGCTGGCGGCCCAGCCCACTAGTTCCACCATTGGATTTTCTTTAACATGAAAAATAATAATGGGCTAGGAGTGAAGTTTCGGCCCAGCCCACTAGCCACAAAGTTGCTCTATTCCTATTTTATTATTATTATTTTAATAAAACATGGATGGCTTGAAGAAATGGTCCGCACACATCATCATCAGTGACGATGGGGTCGGAACCTGGAAGTGCCGAGAGAAGCATCTCGCCATGCTCGATTTGAAATAGTCCCTTTTTACTCCTTCAAAGAATTAGGCAATCCAGCATGAAACTGTTTCAACTATAACTAAATTAACTAACGGAAGCAGAAAGCAACGGCTTCCATCGACTTATTCTCTACCCTCGGAGAGTTTTTAGAAAGACGGTGTGCCGAGTCGTAACCGATCCAATTAGAGTTCGATCTATTTGACCGAGTTGAAGTGAAAACGAGTAGTATATTTTATTCCAGTATTTCAAATCGACTGTCCGATCCGTTGTTATTTCTAGTTATTAGTATTTAACAAATCTTTCTTATTTAATATTAATAAAATTATCAAAGAGAAATGAAAAGGAAATGATGCAAATGAGAGAAAATATATAAAAACATATATAGAAAATAAACCATCCCAACCATTTATATAGAGAAATAACTACAAAACCCTAATAATTTTGAATATACAATATAAATTAGAGAAAAAAAATTCCCTTTTAATAGAATAAAAAAAATAGAAAAAACCCGTAGTAAATAATAATAAAATATCTATTTTTCTATAAAAAAAAACTCTTTCATCAATTTTTATGGGTTGAAAAAAACTCGTCATCGATTTCAGTTTTTAATTAGAAATGATTCTTTATTTTAAGTTCCCTCTTTGTTTTTCTTTTCTCTTTATCATTTTTTATTTGTTTTTAAATTATATAATGTGATAACAAAGAGTTTGTGATCTGCAAATTAAGTTTCGAGTTCGAATAAAAACGTATATTTTTTATAAAAATATAAAACAATTAAAATTTTACTCGTTAATCTTTATTCATAAAATATATATTTTTTTTATGTATTTTTATTTTTGATAATTTCTCACGCAGCGCGCGCGTACAATTTTTTTTGTACATGCACAAACTTTATACAAGTAGACAACACCAACCCTAATCACAACAATATTCATTAGCCGAGAGGAACACAAGTAGTCAAACAACGCCAGCATAATTGCTTGTGTTAGCACACCTACCATCACCGACTACATCCTTGAATGCATTTCCTAAACATTTTTTTTATTTACACATTATTTTCTCTTCAAATATCTACAGCAATGGGAGTTCTTTTTTTTCTATTCTGCGAGCCCTAAAATGTCTAGAGCAAAAACACTTACCGTAATGGGATACAACTTGGACTATAAACTTTATAACCAGTGATTCAATGGTAAAAATTTAATATTAAAAAGTTTATTTATTTTATAATGTCAAGTATATTATAAGATGGTTACTAATACAATGATT
Source organism: Salix dunnii (assembly GCA_015731905.1). Classification (NCBI taxonomy): domain Eukaryota; kingdom Viridiplantae; phylum Streptophyta; class Magnoliopsida; order Malpighiales; family Salicaceae; genus Salix; species Salix dunnii. The sequence goes on along the minus strand of CM027668.1, from coordinate 2,418,490 downwards.
ATTAGAGAATTATATTATTATTAATTTCAGAACCAATAATATTAATTGAATTATGTGTAAATTAAGCCGGACATTAAGTAAAAAAAAGTGAACGATTTAGTCAATAGGATGCGCCAACTTAGCTGTGGTCTCATCGATTGACCCATTATCAAAGTCAGACACTTGATAGGGTCAGCAAGAGAGCATTTCCATCACTTCTCAACTAACCCCATTTACATTTACATGCCCGTTAACCTCAGCAGTGGTCGAGAAGATCTTGATGGACTCATTCGGTGATGCCTTTTTTATTTAGAAATATATTAATAATTTTTTGTATTGTTTTTTTAATATTTATTTTTAATATTAACGCATCCCAGCAATAATAATAATAAAAAATTCAAGAAATAATACGCATTTGAATTCCTTGCAAGATGCACTTCACCAGCAAGCGCAGGGTAACCGCCGCTTGGTCCTGACTTGGCAAGCCCTTGTGCAAGTCCAAACACCAAAAGCTCGATTAAATTACTATTATCATCCATTTGATTTATTTAATTAGTAAATTATTAATCGAAACCAAACCCAGTCGGTGTTCTTTTTCTTCTTCTCTTTTCGAAGGTGGTTTGGTCAAATTATTTGTAATTCGGTTAGTTAATTGTCACTTATTATCATTTGTTTAACATAGTTAATTTTAGTCCTCGTAGCTTTCAAATATATTATTTAACCCTTATATTCTTTATTATTTTTTATAAACTTGATCTTTTCATCAATTCTATCTTAAAAAATAAGAAGAAGAAATGACATCAAAATATTTTTAAATACTTTTAAATTAATATTCTGAAATATAATTATATTTAAATTATGTTATTTTCTAAATTATTTTTAAATGTGTATTTGATAATGCGATGCATAATATTTTTGTAAAAGTATTTTTTAATTAAAAATATATGAAAATAATATTATATATTTAATTTTTTAATACTATCACATCAAAATTATATATAAAAAACATGTAAGAACAGTAAATTTAATATTCTTTTAGATGACAAATAAGTTCAACCATAAAAACAAATACATCCCAACCATCCATGAGGACTAATTAATTAGTTATTATAATATACAAGGACTAAGTTATAATTAACACAAATTATATAAAAACGGTGGCATCTTACCAGAAGGAAGTGGGAACAACTACTCTTTGAAACTTTCAAGGTCGAACTAACCCAAAAGCACAAGACAAGGGATCATCAATATCCATCCACTACTATTCTCAAGCTCCAAGAGAGAAGAAGAAGAAGAAGAAGAAGAAGAAGAAGAAGAAGAAGATCTTCTGCAGTTCTCCAACTATTTCCATTTTCATGGCTGTCATTAAACAGCCATTGCTTGTTCTTCATCTAATGTTTTTCCTCTCAATCATCCCTTTCTCTTCTTCCCAATCCAATTCTCCACAAAATATTGAAACTTTCTATCCATTTCCGGTTCCAACTCCACCTGCTGCCCCAACACAAAAACCCTCTATTCCTCCGAACTCTACTGGACCGAGTCCATCAGCGGCAGCACCTGTGCCTTCTTCTTCATCGAAAAGAAACGTTGTCAAGGCAGTAGTTGCAACTGCTGCGAGCACTTTTGTCGCTGCCACTTTGCTTTTTTTCTTCATCCAAAGGTTCGTAATCCTTCCTCGAAGGAAAAGTAGAGGAGATGGTGCTGATTCTAGAGGAGGTCAGGCAGTGGTGCCTCTGCCTCTGCCTCCTAGCCAGTTCTCTCGAATCCAAGGGAATGTTAAAGGACTGATTGTTGATGAGAATGGATTGGATGTGCTGTACTGGAGAAAACTTGAAGAAGAAGATAAGAAAAACAGTTTTCGCAGAGAAGAACGCAGGGGGGATTCCAAGTCTGAGCCTATACAAGAAATTCCATTGCTTCGAGGAAAATCTTCAACTTCTGAAAAAAAAATTGTGCCAGAAAGAACTGTTTCTACTGTCGGTCATCAACATAACAAGGCCATTGAAAAACCAAATTTAACAAGTAGTCAACCATCAAATTCATATCCTCCCCTTACCCTGTCTCTAGCTCCGCCGGCGCCACTACAATCTTCAATGGCAATTCCAAACAAGCAGGTTCCTGTACCTCCTCCAACTCCTACAATCCCAGCAAAGAAAAACCAACCGGCGCCGGCGCCACTACAATCTTCAATGGCAATTCCAAACAAGCAAGGTCCTGTACCTCCTCCACCACCTACAATCCCAGCAAAGAAAAACCAGCCGGCGCCACCTCCACCACCCAAGGTGGCATCTTCAAATTTTCCTCCATTGCATAAAGGGAACCGAAGTAAAGGTGAATCAGGGGAATCTTCAACTGGACAAAGCAGTACTGCAGCAGCAGCTGGGAATGGCCATGTAAAACTGAAGCCGTTGCACTGGGATAAGGTGAACAAAAATGCTGACCAGTCCATGGTGTGGGACAAAATCGACGGTGGCTCTTTTAGGTAACTGTGATTCATCTTTATGTTCGTATAAGATTATAGTAATGAAGTAGTTCGATGTCCTGTTCTATGAATTCTCAAAGATTTTCATTGTTTCAGGGTTGATGATGACCTTATGGAAGCCCTCTTCGGATTCGTAGCCACCAACAGGAAATCCCCCAAAAGAGACAGCAACTCAAGCAATTCAAACAATCTTCTTTCCAGTTCACCAGCACAAATTGTTATCCTTGATGCCCGAAAATCCCAGAACACGGCAATTGTTCTCAAATCCCTGGCCGTCTCTCGCAATGAGCTCCTTGATGCATTGACGAATGGCCAAGGTCTAAGTGTAGATACTCTTGAAAAGCTTATGAGAATTGCCCCAACTAAAGAGGAAGAATCCCAAATCCTTGCATTCGGGGGAGATACTACTAGACTGGCTGATGCTGAATCCTTCCTCTACCATCTTCTGAAAGCTGTTCCATCAGCTTTTAGTCGTTTTGATTCCATGCTTTTCAGATCAAATTATGATGCAGAGATTCTTCACTTCAAGGAATCTTTACAAATACTTGAATCAGGATGCAAGGAACTTCGAAATCGAGGACTCTTTATCAAACTTCTGGAAGCGATTCTCAAGGCTGGTAATCGCATGAACGCTGGAACTTCTAGAGGAAATGCGCAAGCTTTCAAACTAACTTCACTTGGAAAGCTATCCGATGTTAAAAGCATGGATGGAAAAACTACTTTACTTCACTTTGTCGTGGAAGAAGTCGTCCGAGCTGAAGGAAAACGTTGCGTTCTCCATCGAAATCGTAGCTTGAGCCGAAACAGCAGCCAAATAAGCAACAGCAGTGTGATTTCTGAGGATTCAGCCTCAAAAGGAGAACGAGAGAAGGAATATATGATGCTGGGATTACCTGCGGTAGGAGGGCTCAGTGCTGAATTCTCCAATGTTAAGAAAGCAGCCCAAATAGATTATGATACCTTTGCTGCAACTTGCTCAGCTCTCGCAGCACGCACAAGAGAAGTTAGGGCATTTATATCACAATGTGCTGCTGCTGATGGAGAAGGGGGATTTGTTAGGGAAATGAAAGGTTTTTTTGAAGCAGCCGAGGAAGAACTAAAGGGTTTGACTAAAGAGCAGACGAGGGTGATGGATCTTGTAAGGAAAACAACAGAATATTACCATGCAGGAGCTACGAAAGATCAAGCACATGCACTGCAACTTTTTTCCATCATTAAAGACTTTCTATATATGGTTGACCAGGTCTGTATTGAAATTGCTCGAAATCTACAAAGAAGGAAAACATCATCTTCGAGTATTGAATCCTCCCCCAAGTCACCAGCATCAAGGATGCCAGTAAGGTTCCCAAACTTGCCCCAACATTTTATGAAAGAAAGATCTATGAGCAGCTCTAGTGAATCGGATTCAGATTTTTGAAGGATGTCTATCAATTAACATGGAAGGGAATGGACCGATGTATATAGCTGTTAAAACATTGAAGGACATGAACATTCCCACCTATAGAGGTGAATATTTTTGGATTCTTTGAATTGTTTTGCATGTAAATAAAACCTTTTTTTTGTATCTGGTTTAAATTTGTCAATATCAAATGAAAGTGCAAATGCTTTTTGGCTGATTCCATGTTGTCAGTTTGAATAGAAAATAGGAAAATGAAAGTATAAGAGCGTCATTATCGATTATTGCCCTCCTTTCTCGTTGCCCTTGGCTGGAGGAGATTTTCCTTTTGACTTGACGAATCCTAGAAATAGGAAGATTAGAAATAATCTCAGTCGCTCGCCATGAAAGAATTTCTAGTTGGAACTACTATAGGCTACACTCTACAGGCTGGTGGATGTGGCTAAAATCTACATCTTGCTCACGTGGAAAAAGATTTTTGTTTCCCATCAAGTGATGCTGCAGGCGGCCAGTTGGAAACAGGATTACGCGGTCCTATCCTAATTACCAAGACAACAATTTCCTTCATGCTCATTGAAGTTCAAGCCCGACACAAGAAGATTGAACCTCATGTTGTGAGAGACAAGATAAATAGAAAATACATCTTCACAAAAGCAGAGCATGGAGCGATAATAAATATATGTAACAGTATATATCTAAATTATTCAAGGCCTCTATGCATCCCTAACGATCTGATACTTCTGAGAGCACGCAGTAATGCATGCCTGCCTATAGTTAATGAGTGGCAGTCCTCACCTCTGTTTTCTGTCACATATATAATTTCCCATCTATTCTAGACAACATGATTAATGAAATCTGGTTTCGCTGGTTGCAATTCCAACATACAGAATGCAACTGAGCTTGCTATTTGCCGACTGATACTCTCATGACAGGTTCCTTGCTAGAAGGCAACTCCACTCCAACTGTACAGTCCTCATCTAGAAATACATGCACGCAGCCTCCAATGTGAATGGACCACCCTTGCTCACTGTTTCTTTCAGAAAAAGTTTCATTATATCACATTCCTGATAGATGATGTGTATCTCTATATCTGAAGCGTCTTGGAACCGTCCTGCATCATCATGACAATAAGCCTATTAGTTCTCACATTCGTTTACATCTTTTGAACCCTCAGGTTTACTGGGACTTTTTTGTGCACGACCAGTCCATTTCTTTCTCCAAATGCTCAAGAAAAAACCCATCAAGTGGGGAACGTGAGTTTATGAAATTGATTTGGAAGGAAATTTGGGGACAATTGCTTAAAGTTAAGAAACATAGTGTTCGAGCATTTTTGCATGCTCCTCCAGTCTCAAGATAATTCAGCAAAACATTTTTTTTTTCAATTCATAGCTACATTTCCCCAGAATTCACAAATTGGATTCTCCCGAATTTAGGCGGATAAGGTTTAGAAGCTAAAATCAGATGCACATTTTAAATTCACATGATTCTGCAATTTTGATATGCAACATAAAAGGTTGCATTTCACTTGTCAAATGCCATGTAGTGTTGACAGTGACAGGTCATCCATCATGTTCCCTGTGACCTATTTTGAGTGATGGTCAACTGACAGAAAATAAGCTTAACTGCAAGCAAGGCAGCAACAGGCCTCTACACGTCATCCAGCCTCACCAGACTCGATTAACATTAAAAAGTTGGTGGGGAGTGGAGAAAGACAACGATAACATTTATTATTTGACTATTTAGAATTTTTAATCTTGTTTAATTTTTCTAGATTTCTATATTTTTAGGAATATCAGAATTTATTATTTTGTAGTTGTGGTGATTTAGTGTATTCTAGTTTCCTCTACCAACTACCAATATTTAATAAATTTTACTATTTTATTTGGTTTGGTCCATGAATAAGCACCCTACCTAGACATTGAAAAAAAGGTGAAACATAGAATTCATCATAATAAAAACTAAGTTTTCACAAATTCATAATAAAAACCAAGTTTTCTCAAAGAATGGTTCAATGGTTTTGTGAGCTTGTCACCAATGGTAGCTAGCTATTGATGTACAGATTTTAATTTCCACAGTGCATTGAAATAGGGGGAGAAATTAAATATTGATGTTCTCTAACATTGAGCACCTACCAGCATACAGACAGGGATTAAAAAGGGAAAGCCAAAGACAAGACCTTGCCATATACCTCAAAGTAGTGTAAAGTGTTTCAAATTGTTTTCCATCCCATGTAATTTCTACTTCATAAGCTGGAACAGTACATACCTTATCTAATGGGCTTTTTGATGCCTTCAGTCCTCTATAAAAACCTGGCATGGGCATGGCCTTGAAGTTCAAGCTCTGTCTTAGCTTTTTAATCTCCGCCTCTCTTTCCTCCTGTACCAAGCATAAAGGATGAAAGTCATTCAGATGGAACTATAGAACTGTATTGTTTCAATGGTCTAATGGTGCTAATCTTTTGGGAGCAAAATCATCCAAGAAACCAATAGAAGGAAAAAAATTGTGCATTGGTATACGTTCATGCACACAAGCTCACAGAAACTCGCTTGGCTGCATTCTTCTTTTAAATTATATTGACTTGTTTTATGTTCATGGTCATATCATAGAAAATTGATACTAGCAACAAAAATGAGGATATATGGACATGTACCTTTGATTTTGTTCGAAGGCGTTTGCTCTCTGCCTCAGACTTGGATTTTTCTTCCAGTTTCTTAGAAAACTGAAATTTATTTTAAATGAGATCTTAAATTTAGTGGCTCACAGAAAACAGTGTTGCATTCTCAAAATGTGAAAAGCCTTTCCTAAAAGAATTGTGTCCAACAGAGATAGAAGGGCAGCAGTACAATGGGTATACCTCTTTCCTTCTCTCCACCCTCTCATCACTTTTCAAGACAAAAGAAGATGGGGTCAGCTTTGCAGTTCTCCTATCCACCCCGCCAGATTTGAAAGACCTATCACAACATCAACCCAACAATGAACTTTCCACATAAGGTGGTAAATCTTTTAGGTGTATGCACAAAAGCAGCTTAGTAGAAGTAAAAGACAACATTGTTTCAAAGTTCTTCATGATGTTACTCTATAAATCATAGATATGAATGTTAAACTAGATATCAATCTGACAGACAAATTACAGAAAGTGTTTGCAAATTAGCATTAGCTGCAAATTCTGTGATGATAGAAAGACAATTCTAAATAAATGCCACATATAGAAGGCAAAATAGATAAGCTTGGGAGGCCTTCCTAACCACACACACAAAAAAAACTAGTGCCCAATAAGCTTAACATCGGATCTACATATACTTGAAACTGCCTATTCAGGAATGATGTGCATGATACAAATAAAGTAAGAAGAGCACAATAAGAATGGAATCAACAAGGTAATTTGCAGGTAATGACTATTTTACCAGATAACACAAATTAACAAATATATTTCTAAGAAAAGATTTTAATTTGGCTCCTATCACCAATCACAGCTTTCACATTCTCCATTATCTGCCATGTTTGTTCTTAGAGAAAATAAATTAAATTTCAAAGCAAATTCAGACATCAAATATGTGGAATTGAAAATGTTTGCACATGATTGTCAGTATGCCAGTATCACACGCATTTCAGCAACAAAACTGTTGCACAAGTTACACAAATGCATTGATAAATACATTCATCAGAATACAAAGTAGAGAGTTTGAAAATTACCCTATATTCTCTTTCCGTGGTGTCATAGAAGTGGAAACCTTAACACCTGTCTCTTTTGCGGGCATCTGCTCAAGAAAATTGAAAATATGAGATTCAACAAGCCAACCATATTTTGTTGGGAAATAAAAAGATTTTAAAGGTCATGTCATAAGCCTAAATCAGATGACAAACCTGCTTTGCTCCAATAGATCTCTCTTCAGCAGAAGATTTCAACTGGCTGAAATTGTTTTGGAATGTCTTAAATGCTCTTTTGACAATGTCCTTATCCCCCATTTTCTCCATAATAAATGATTTTCTAGTAGTTGTAAGAGGAGCTGTCTCAGAATTTGGAGAGTCCATGCTCAAAGACATCTGCAATGATTTAGAGGTCACTTTCTTGTTCCCTCCAACAGGAGAATTTTTGCTCCTTGGTAAAGATGAACCATTAGCTTTCTTTGTGAAAGATTGTGATGCAGACAGTGAACTAGAAGTTGACACAGGCTTTGAGAACTTCAGAGTGGAAATTTGGGGGCGTTTAGTTACAGGTGGTTCTGGTTTCTTCTTTGCCGTTGCTACATCTCTAACCTTGCTCATTGGAGAAATCTAAGGCAACAATATAGCAAAACAGATGAGCTACAATATTAATAGAAAACCAAAGTTGCAATAAGTATATAAAAAGCCGTCACAATTTAGCCTTTCCCCCCCATTGGCATGACTAGGTTGGTTCAATAGCATCATTGTTCACCTTTGGAGATTCCTTCTGATGATCTAACTTCACTTTTTCCCCTTTGATCATTAGGATGCTTTCCATCTCTTTCTCTGAGTTCTTTGGCAATTCCCTCATGTCTCGAGACCCAGTTTCCTCCTTTTTAATTAAAGCCACTTCTTCCAGCTTGATTGACACGGGGCTATCTATTTCACTATCCTGCTCTTCTTTCACTCTCCCATTCAATGGGACTTGACCTTGAACATCAATTACTGCGTCTTCATAAGGCTCATTCGATGAGGCTTGACCATGTCCAGCAAATGCAGCGTCTTCACAAGGCTTGTTTGATGAGGCTTGGCCGTGTGCATCAATTGCAGTTTCTTCATAAGGTTTATTAATTGAGGCTTGACCATGTACATCAATTGCAGCATCTTCATTAGGCTCGTCTATATGGCCACCATCCCACTCATTATCCAATTTGCTTTCCAGCCTAATACCTTCAGCAGAAGTTTGGCCATTGGACGCATCAAAGTCTGAATCCATCTGGCCAGTCTTAACTATTACATCTCCACTGTTTTGATAATTTGCCCTCGATAAATCATGTTCCATTTGCTTCTCCTGGTCTAGTAGCTCAGCCTTTCTAGCAGCAATCTTTTTGTAATGAGCCTCGAAGTAAGCCCTTTTCTCAGCTACAGATCCAGGAGTGGCACATTTCTCAACTTCCTCCAAGTACTTATTCTGTGAGAAGGATGACCATTTATCCCAAGACAAAGAATCATTCTCAAATCTCCCAAATGAAACCGACACTTGAAGAGCAGGATCTGAGGCATTTGTCCCTCCTATCTTTTATTTAATAAAAAAAAAAAAAAAAGTTCAAGCAAGAAAGAGAATGACAGCTCATAACTACACAAAAACAAAAAGCATGGGGATTTTGCAAGCACGGACTAGAAATTAATCAAGAATCCATAACAAAAGCAAATAAATTGAAGAAGACAATCATGATAACTAGCTTCTAAATTAATGGGCCGCATTTTAACAGATCAAGGGACAATTGAGTGTACCTTATCTTCATAACTTGAGGCAGCAACTAATGATTCACCCATATCTACAAAGCACAACTCCAGAGCTAAATGAATGACCGCACTAAGACACAAATAGCTAGCCCTATGGCCTGTAATAGCAATGGCATGCCATCAATTCATTGAATCACAATAAAATAAAATAAATATTAAAAAAAAAAAAGGATGAGGACAAGCTGTTGACAATGGATCAAGACAAAGAGAAAGTAGAGATGGCACATATGATTGTGTTTCAAAGTTCCATTCTTTTTTCTACTTTAGCAAATGGGCTTTTAGTTGTATTATCACCTCACCTTTTTTACAGTAATGGGATCTTTGTCAGTTTCTGGTACTTGTGGAAACATCTAATAACGCAATGATCAGACAGAAAGCAATTACATAAACAAAGTTAAAAGTGTTCCAAAAAGTTGGGTTTTTTTCTTCTTGTTTCTAGTACTAAAGATTGGGGAAAAAAAACTTGGAATAGTTAAAAGGAAGGGCTGTCGTTAAGGTTGAGTGACTACGCAAAAAGAGAGATTAGCTCAATTATGATAGATTCAATACAACCAAAGAAAAGAAAAGGAAGCAAGCAAGCCCATTGATAGCACAAATATTGCTACCTATTCTTCTTCGTACCTATGGATTGGATATGTCTTGGCCTGAAAGGCAAAAGTAGTCAAACAAATGAGATGAAGCATGAAAACAAGATAGGAAGAGGTCCACCATGGAAGAAAAGCTGAGAGTGGTAGTGAAGAGGAGAGAGTAAAAAGCAAGTGCTTATAGGCAGATCACTGAATTTAATACCCCGCCAGCCCTTGTGGACCCTTGGATTGACTCTGTTGGATACAAGGTATGAAATTGTTATATATATATAACAATGGTGAGTTAACCAGGTTTTTTATTTTGTTAGGCCAGGTTTATCGTTTTCTATTAATTTTTACAATTTAGACCTATCTACGTCTTGAAGTTATAAAGGTCTTAGCAACTGATCAAGCTAATTTAAGTTTTATATTTTGAGTTATTATATTATTATTAATTTTAATATTTAATATAAACAAAATTAAAAAATAATATTAATTATATTTTAAAAAAAAAATAAGATTGACAATGATACATATATCAATAATAAAATATATTTTATATATTTTATTTTATCTTGTTTATTGTCTACCAAATAATATAAAAAAAAAGTCATGACTGCTTCACTATATACCTAGATATAAATTGTGGATTTCAATAGTAAAATTATCATTTTACCCCTCAGACCAAAAAAATTAACCTTCAGAACCAAGATTATTTTGGACATGTGTGGTATTTTCAAATTATTTGGGGTTTTTTGGTATCTTTAGTTTTAAATTGCACAATGAAAATATCATTTTACCCCTATGAGCTGACAAAAAGACGTAGAACAATGGAGGTATTTTTAATTTTTCACATATTCATACATAGTGAAACTACACAAATACCTTTAGAAAAGAAAAAAACGAAGGTTAGGAGCTGAGGGTATTGTGTTACTTTTATTACCATTTTTTTTTTTGTTATTGCTAGGTATAGGGGTGTACAAATAATTTTTTAATTTTTATTATTTCTTTAAGAAACACAGCAGGTGCGTCGCACAAACAGCGCGTGAGATGTCGTTGTGCAATGGAAATTGTCCGGTTGTTATGTCTCCGGGTGCGCCACCGTGTCCTCTTCCTTCCAATACAGCGTATGTCGTGTGACAGTGGTCGGTGAATCATTGGTGGATAAGTTTTAGTTTTTTCTTCTTTTTCTCTCTCCTGCTGTCGGGAAAAACATGTCAATCCTTCATATTTATGATTATTTTATTTTAGTCATTGTTCTTTTGATTTTGGTTTTATTCCTGATTTTTTCAATGAAAATTTTGATTGTTTTCAATTGTTTCATTCAATTCAAATTGGTTATATATGTTGGTTTTCATTTCAGTCCTTATTCTTTTGATTTTTGGTTTGTTTTTTGTTACTTTAATTTTTTTGGTGTACAAGTTTTAATTTATTTTAATTTTTTTCCCGAATTGAAATTAGTCATATATGCTACTTTTTATTTCGATCCTTAATCTTTAAATTTTTTTAACAAAACACATTGTATTTTTTTTTAAAAAAATGCCTTTATTTGTTTTGGTCTCAAGATTTTTATTTGTTTCAATTTTGTCCTCCAATTGGAATTAATTATATATTTTATTTTTCATTTATGCTCTTATTCTTATAATTTTTTATTTGGTATTAATTCATTTGGTTTCTTCGGTTCTTCTTGGACAATATTTATTTTTTACCCATATTTATGTACCATGTATTTAGTTTTGGTTTTAATTTTTTTTTATTTTATTTTTATTGGGATTTTATTTTTATTTGGTCTAGTCCTAAAATTTTAATTTATGTTGGTGATTATTTCAAAATTAATATTTCTCTCTTTTTCCCTTTGCTCTTTTTTTAGTTTTTTTGTTATTTTTATATGTTATTCGGATTAGATAATTTTATGGTTTCATTGTTTGCGCAATAATAATGATAATTTTCGTGATTATTTTTTTTTTGTAAAAACATTTTGCTTTTTTTATTCTCTGGGATAATTTAATTATTTTAATTGTTTAGGCAATTATATTGATAATAATTTTAACTATTATATTCGTGATAATGATGGTAACGTAGAGGTGAATTTTCAATGATATTTTCTTTTTTTTGTAGATAGTAAATTAACTACTTATTTTTGTTATTTGATTATTGCAAGTATTTTCACAATTTATATTTTGTTTGTTATGTTTAATTTAAATTAGATTATAAAATGAACTAATTCTAATACAGTGAATTTGATTATTCAAATATCTGAATTTTCTTATTTTTTTAATAGTGATGATAAATTTATACTAGTGATTTCATTGAAACATATGAAATAGATAAATTTATATCAATTTAAAATTTATATATTTTATAAGAAACTTGCACTTCACCGGAATTCTGTACAAATTTATTATTTTACCCACATTTATATTATAAAAAAATATCTCATACCATTAATATTTTTTTGCGTTGAAAAAAATATGATTTTGGTTGTGACGACGCGGATAAGTAACAAGTATGATATAAAAATAATTATTTTATCTTACATATAATTACCAAACACAATTATATTTATCTTTGCATAGTAACATAATGCCACTTGATCTCTCTTTAGAGTTTAGATCATATTATTAATATAGTTTGGATAGTTTGGTCAAGCAAGTTGATCTAACTTTTAACCCTAGCCAAATTTTAAAAAAAAATCAATTTAAAATTGATCTCATCAACCTAGTAAGTTAACATTATAGTCCAATCAACCTAATTAAAGCTTGATTTAAAATTTTTAAAAAATCAAAATAATTTTGTTTACTTTTCTAAAAATAAAAATAAGAAGACATTCTCTTTATAAAGCTATGACCCAAAAATCATTTAATCAATGTTAGGGTAATTCTTAATTGAAAATGATATATTAGGAGTAAATTATTATGGTTTGGGGATGAACATCTCCAGTAAATTAACTTGTAATTCTACAATCAGATAAAATAATTATTTTAAAGAGTTTTTTAAATTGAGGTAATTGGTAAACAACAATAGAAATAATAAAATAATGCTTGATTTTACATGTGAAAAACATTAATCACCAGTATAAGCCCCGCAACAGTCGTGTTATCTTGATTGAAAATGGTGAAAACTTTGAGCAAAATTTTATCATGATTATGGATGCAAGCCCCCAATAAATTGTTTAAATTCTTGATGTTTTAAATGGATAAAATGGTACACATGTTTAGATTTTGATGTTACTTATTTTTTAGTTTTATAATATCAAGCATAACTTTTAAGTTGACCATTGAATTAAGTATAAATTTTATAGGGGGTCTTATGATATATATATATTTTTATCATGGGTTAAAATTTCAAGTTAATTAGAGTTCAAGAAGTCCTTTTAAAAGTTTAAACAAAAAATATAAAAAATAACACCTAGGCTCGTTAATGGCATTGTTATAATTTAATCACAAACTTCCTCTAGTACTGTTTTGGATGGAAAATCTTTTAAAGGAGGAAAAGCTTGATTTTGCTCATTTTCTTAGAAAAACTAAATGATGTTCTTCCAAATTATAGGTGTTAAGAGGGTTCAAGGGTGTTTCCACTAATGAAAACTAATTATAGAAGATACCACAGAGAAAGAAAACATGATGAAAGTGTAAAGAAAAGTTTTAGAGAAAAAAAGTTAGATTGGAGAGGGGAGCAATGAATTAGTGTAGGAATTGACAAGAACTCATTCAAATAAGTTATTCTAGCAAAGGTAAATGTTTTTTTCTTACTTAAGGCTATGATATATCTTGTTTTGTGGGGAAAATAAAGAGATCTCTGATTATTATAAATTTCAAGGTCTATAGATAAATTATATGAGAAATGATTCTTAGATAGTTATTGGTTTATTTGGCATGAAATTGAAGAGAAGTATGATGAAGTTAAGAGAAAAAATGAATTAAAACAAAGACAAATGGTTTGTCATGTTGCGAACCATAATAGGGTTTTTGGAACAGAGAAAGACTTTACTTGATTTTTCTATAATTCATGTTTATTAAATGTATAGATGTAATTGATTATGTTTGGAAAGAGGTATTTATTTGACACACACACACACACAAATGGTTTGTCATGTGGCCAACCATAGTAAGATTTTTAGGAGAGATAAAAATCTTACTTTATTTTTATATAATTCATGTTCATTAAATATGTAAAAATGATTAATTATGTTTGGAATGAGGTATTGATTTGGTGTGTGTGTTGTATTATGCATTTTGAGTAAGAATTGGGAGAGCATGACAAAAAATAATTAATCAAAAACTTGATTTAATTATGAGATTAATTGTATTAATGATAAATGGATGCTTGAAATTATTAAGAGATAGATTGAAAGAATGAGGAATAAATTTTGGGTTTCAAACCTTTATGTTAGGTTGACCATGAGTGGTATTAAGGAGATATAAAAATTTGTTTAATTTTTGATGATATTATGTATTTATTTAGCGTGTAGGTATGAGAAATTATTTTTGGAAAAGATTTATGAATTCCATATCACGTGTATGTTCAGTGATAAGTGGTGAATGTTGATTAATATATGATTTTGTAAAGAAAATGCTTGTGAATTATTTTAAAGGCCTTACAAATTGAAATTAAAGTAAATACATGTTGAGTTGTTGTGATATATGCTAGGAAATGGAAGAAGGAAGTTGAAAACTAGAATGCCTTAATAGAGTTCATTATAAGTGTGGAAGCTAATAATACTTGAAGAAACTATCGATATATTTAAAATTAATTATCCATGTGATGAATAACTAGTTATATTGATATAAGAGTTGATATCAACAATAATTGGTCTACCCATGTTATGGATGACCAATGATATTAGGGTATTTGGTATCAATGATAATGGATTGATCAATGCTTAGATTTTTTTTATTATCTAATTGCTATAATTATAATGTTGTATAATTGTTTTGTTATATCATTGAGAAATCATGATTGATGTAATGATGATGCTGGATCAAGGGTTGAAAACCTATACAAAAGTAACACAACATGCCGTCGATAACTTGAGATGTTTCAAATATAGAGGAAATTCTTCTGAAGTTTTGGTAGAAATCCCCAATAATTTATGTCAAAACTCTCTTGTATTTTGTATGTCAAAACTTATTCCATGTCCCGAAGATTAGAGAGGTCACCACTGGTATCAAAACTTTGTTTACTGTTCAGGGAATTGAGATGTAAATGTAAATTGAAATATGTTACGAGGACTGGCCCTCGCCCATTACATGAGGGAATACAGAGCAGGCAACATGAGGTCACATTCATTGAAGCGCCTATATCGTATCCAGACCCTATTTTTCTATAACAGCCGATCAAAGCAATCGCTGCAGGGATAATTGAGGCTTCCGGTGCTGCACTCGGAGCAGAAAAGGTTGCCATCCTGATACATGAACTGAAGGGCACGAGAGAGATGACCTAGTTGCAGGTTTATGTTTGACCTAGTTGTTGAGTGAGGGTGTACACTCCTAGTGGGAGACAGTGAAAGAAAGTCTTGTGAGATGCTGATTTAGATAGATTTTATACAGGAATTTGAGGATCATGAGTTTCTGATCTTGAAACAGGAAAGCACATCAGCAAAGTCTAAATATTTTTTTAAAAAAAACATAATAATTCAGAGTTAAAACCCAGTCTAAATATCTTAATAATTCTCGCGGGTCCTGCCAACCATTCCGCTCTTAACTTGCCTTGCTATTTCCTCCTCTAATGCTCTTACGCTACTCAAAACCACCTTCTCACTTCCACATTACTGCACCAGCTGCACGAAACATCACCATCAACCATCTGCTATATATGTAAACTCCCTCTAATTTCTCATTCAAAATCACTTCTTTAGACCGGTTTCTGGAGCGCTCAGCATGAAAAAAACCAGTTATTCTTTGCTTCGCTCGCTCGTCACCCTAGCTCTTCTACTGGGCTCTACGAAAGCAGACCCACACCCCCTGCAAGATTACTGCATTGCCGATGCATCTCAGCCTTTTTACTTGAATGGTGCGCCCTGTATCAACCCGAGCCTGGCATCTTCTTCCCACTTCACCACCTCAGTTCTGTCCAAGCCAGGCAACACGAAAGCCACCCTTTTCGGCTTCAGTGTCAAGCTCACCAACGTCACTAATTTGCCGGGGCTAAACACAATGGGCCTGACTATGGCCCGGGTCGACCTTGACCCGAATGGGCTGGTCCCACTCCACTCCCATCCACGGGCCTCGGAAGTGACCATTTGCATGAAGGGTAACCTCCTTGTGGGCTTTGTGAATACAAGTAATTATGTGTTCACGCAGCTTTTAAGGCCTGGTGAATCATTTGTGTTTCCAAAAGGTTTGGTTCATTTTCTATATAACATGGAGTCAATGGATTCAGCAGTAGCCGTGTCTGGACTTAGCAGCCAAAATCCTGGAACCCAAGTAGCTGCTCTTGCTGCTTTCACGTCTAAGCCCCCTTTGCCTGATGAAGTTTTGAAGAAATCATTTCAGATTTCTAACCAAGATGTCGCGAGAATTCGTAGAAACCTTGGCTGATAATTAAAAACTATACCTTTCAATTCGGTAAAAAAGCAATAATAATGATATTATTTATTTATTTATTTCTCAACTTATATTTTATGTTGAAAGCCTCATTTATGCCTTCTTTATTTAGGGCTTCATAGTCATAGTACTGTGCTGGTTGGAATCATTTATTATACACACATACCAGCTACTTACTCACATTTCATCACAGAATTATATTTTTTTCAAGATAAAAAAATATTAATTGTATAATTTTTTTTTATTATAATATAAATTTAAGTAAAATAATATATGTATCTATATAGATTTTCTATAAAGTACAAGTTTTTTTTATAAAATATATGAATTTTAAATCGATATGAATTTATTTGTTTAGTAGGTTTCAATGAAATTATCAATATAAAATTATCATCATCGATATAAAAATATGAAGATTTAAATACCTGAATTATCAAATTCACTATATTAAAATTAGTTCAAATTATAATTGAATATATATATATATATATATATATATATAGAGAGAGAGAGAGAGAGAGAGAGAGAAGTGGTTGTTAAGCTAGCGTGTGGAAGTTTTTTAGTTCGTAGACAAAGAAACACAAGAAAGGAACTTATTCGACAAATAATTGAATGGAAAGAGTTGTCAATTTAATCTCCTTTTCAAATAAAACTATTTAATCACAACTATTAATACTGTGGATTGTAATAATAATTTATAGTTTGTTAGCTTTTTTGCATTTTGACCCTATTTTTTTCTTTGATTTTTTTTAGTTCTTATATGATGTGTTTATAGAAATTTAGAGTTGATATTTTTATTTTAATTTGTTTTTATGTAATTATTATAGTATAAAAAAAAATTATTTGAGAATTAAGTTGGCATTGGATTTTGTAATCATCTAATTTGGTTATCATAAAGTGAAATAAACAATAGTTTAGAAGAAAAAAAAGAGTTACTAATTGCAATAGAGTCTACTATCCAATTTACATGTTTAATATGTTAACTCAGATAACATAATTCACGAGTTTATCGTGTTTATCAATCAAGTCTGATTTGTTTTTATATTTTTTTTATGTTTTAATTTTTTTTATATTTTCTATAAATTTATCACAATCTCAAATAAAAACAAATAATAGAAAAGGGTAAGTGGTGGATCCAATACTGTGTTTCCAAAAAACATATGTATTTTTTATTTAAAATTAATTTTTTTCTAGTGTTTTTAAATTATTTTAATGTGTTTATATTAAAAATATTATTAAAAAAAAAAAAAACAAGTTAAATCATTCCCTGCGAAATCACATGCACACGCTTTCCCCACGAAATTACAAGTCCAAATTGGAGTTTTTCAAACTTCGAGAACTCAGGACCACGTGTCCAGGTGGGTTCGATACATGACTCCCCCTGCACCACAGTAATGTCAAGACAAGTGTAAGAAAAACAATAATGCTTGTTAGTCAAGGTCAATTGGGCAGTTGATTACTGAATAGATCAAACTACTGGAATTAAAAAGAAAATTTCTACTTTTACTGGCTAATCGCCATTGAAACGAGAGAAGAAGCTCTTGGTGGTGTGTGTGGGGCCTAAAGTTGTTGAACGTATTTTTAATCAGAGAAGGACCCCTTCCCATCCCGATAAGGCCCGTGAGCTGTTGAATCCTGTGAGTGATTTGATCGGTCGTTAATTAAATCCTGTTTGGTTATAAATTATTTTTTTAATATTTTCTAAGATAGTTTTTTTAAGAAAATAACCACCACTGCCTGCACTTCCAACAGCTTCAGTTGGAAGAACATTTTCTACTTGAAAGCAATATAATATTAAAGTGAATGCATGAATGCTATTCCTCTCTTGATCGCGAATCACATGCAAAGAAACCAAATCGAACAAAATTGTTCCGGGCACTGGAACCTGAGCAACAAGGAATTGAAATCCTGTATGTGAAGAAGATGGAAGATGGACACGAAGAATATTCATTCATTCAAAAAGAATTTGAACCCCCAAATCAACCCCGCCCAGCCTTTTTATCTGTACACAAGTATACCAAAGAATAGAATTTCTTCAAAATCTATCGAAGCTGTGAGCAAACCCAAAAGTAAAAAAGAATAAACGCAACCCACATCCCCTAAATCCATCACAAGTAACTAGAGCCTGTAAAAAATCCCATGGACTGGTGGCCATTGTGAGCATAGTAATGCCCTTTGATACTTCTGATGTACAGATCGTATGGCTCCCAGAGATGATCAAGCCTGCATGGCTTTTTAGCGTCAAGTCTAACCCAGGGCTTCCCTTTCCCACTCCAATGTAGCAAGCTGACAGGACCAGGATGCAATGACCTGCAACTCCCTCTCACATTATCCCCGCCAAGTCCATGTTGGTTCCATCTATGGTCTATCGGTTCAACATGCCCTGCAAACACGAGCAAAAATGGTGGCAATGAGCCCAACTCATAAATCCTTGTCTTTTTCTGAACCTCCATCCACTTCTCTATCCTCTTCTTATAATTCCCTTCTCTCCACCTCACCAAATCCATCACCATAACCCCAGTATTGAAGTAGCACGGCTTCCTCCTGGCCGACGAAAAGGTACCAGACATGACCGAGTCGGACCAGAACACGGAAGTGAAATACTGGGTGAAATTCGCATGGCAATACTCGGGTGCCCCGATCACTCGAGACCCGCTAAGTGCGGTGTTCCATAACTTGTGGATGTCGTCGACGACCACAATATCAGAGTCCAGGTAAATGACCCGATCCACGCAGCGATCCAAGATGTCACCAAGATAGTTTCTTGCGTAATTCAATGGGTTTTCTAGCGCTTGCCGGATTGAAGAAGAGATCAGATTAATAACAGTGTCTTCTCGGAATATATAGACCTTGAAATTCAACGATGGGAAAGTGGACCGTACAAGTTGAGTTAAGACCCGTGGGCTTGCCGGGTCGAACTCTGCCGCAACGAAGTGGAAAAAGATGCTTTCTGGGCAGGAAGCGTGTTTGAGAACCGAGTGAACGGCAGCGATTGAGCCACGTAGATACTCAGAATCAAGAGTCATGGCTATGTGGACCAAAGAAGGGTCGCAGGTGGAAACCGAGCGCCCATCGGTTGTTGAAACAGGACAGTCTCTCCCATTCCGGTAATCCGGCGCTTCAGCGAATCGGAAACCGTTGGGTACTTCAACTGCACCGGTATTCATCTCCCTCGTCGGTATGGAACGAATCCCGCGGCAAAGTTGAGGGAAAAGAACAATGAGGGTGTAGAATAAAACGCCGGCGTGAAACCGGAAATGAACCATCCCGGTCAGATTTTTCCTTTTCTTTTCTTTAAGAAAACAAGTACGGAAGGGTTTGCTTCCTTTTGAGGGCGTTCTTGCATAAAAATTCAAGAATTGGCAAATGAAGCCTATATATGCATGCGTTTTCCCAAGAAAACGCGGTTTTCTTTTTCTTTCCTCAGTCCCGGAGATGGACAGAGAAATTTCTGAGTGACTCTGTGTATGTGCTTCCCTCCCTCCCTCTCTCTCTCTCTCTCTCTGGGTTGTTGAAATGGAGATGGAAGTTTGCAGGTTTTTATATACACTCCATTTACTAGGAGGAGGAGAGAAACTGCTAATGAAACAAGGAAGCAAGCAAGCAAGGAAGGCATAGGATCCCTCCTGTGATTCTCTTTCTTTCCATTTTTATGAGGTAAACCTCATATTAGTCCTCGTTTATATGTATTTTCTTAATCGAGTCCTTCTACTGTCTATGTTAAATAGAACAAGTGAGGCTCACTCTCTTCTTATAAACACTGGATGTGAAAGAGAGAAGATTCTGTGATGTCTAACATTTTCTAATTAAGGAAAGTTGTCTCCGTTAGACCTCTTGATAAAAAAAACTGTCGTTAATGGACCCAATCAAGAAACCATGTATAGTTGAGATACCAATATGAAGTTTGATCCTTTTGAAATCCTTTGAAGAAGGGGGGGCAAAAGGGTCACTGTACCGACACGCGCGATTTATAAGCGTGAAGGGTTTGGTTTGAATTAGATACGTATTAGTGCGTGTGTAGTTTAAATTTATGATCACAACGTAATTACGCGGCTTAATTAAGACCTTTTCATTTCTGAAAAATAAATAAATAAATATTAAAAAAAGTCCTCCCTTACGAGGGCAGTAATTCTCTGCTGCCTGAACTCCATCACCCACCTGTGATGGGCTGGTTGGCTCCTCCATGTGCTTTTCTCTTTTGTATAGCAAATCATCGCTGGAAGAAATCAATAGTATTAACGGCTGTATGCTATTGAACTGTTGAATAAATTTAGGGACCATAATATATTTTTTAAAAAGCTATTTAGCGACGAAGGATATTTTCAAACCACATTAAAAACCAACCTCATATCTTTGAGGGAAAATGACATTTTTTTTTGACATTGATAGTTTGAGAAGATTCTTTTACAAAGTAGGTAATGTGTTATGTTGTTGAACTGAGCATTCAATGACGCTGGTATAATGAGGTAGCGTGCAGCGTCCTTCGGTGGGGGGTGGTTAGTTGACCTCTTCACGGTCAATCTCCCCCGGCCAGTTTAATTAGTTCATTGAATTGTAATACAAGGAGACATAAGTTCGATTAGTTTAAGAAATAAGATATTAAATACATTTTTTATTTTATTAATATAGATATTCAAATTAATATACATGTATCTTAACTAATCTTATAGATTTTAAAATTAACAATTATATAAATTTCTTGTTACCCAAAAATAACTTGAATCGGTGTTCTCTATAAAATAAACTCATAGTTTAACCAGTGAAGCTACAATACTCAATAACACCTTCTCAAATTGAGAATGCTGGTTATTTATATTTATACTGCTAGATCTAATAATTTATATTTTTAAAATAAATTAATTTATTGACGTGATATTAATCTTACGTAATCACAAGTTTAAATTTTACTGCACTTAATTTATTTAATAAAAAAAATTCTCTGGTGAATAAAAATAAAAATAAAAGGGTTAGGAAGCCAGGCCATAAAGAGCATGGAGGCATGAGAAAGAAGCAGAGAATAATGAAAGCAAAGACAATCCCTTTTCCAAATCTCTCTTTTTCATGTCATCGGGGCAAGTAATATTCCTTTCCTCCAGCAATGAAAAGCCAGCTGTAGCCCCGTATGCAGCCAGCTGTCTGTTTGCGACATCGACATTGACGGCTCCGATCAAGCCTGTCATGGGCCCTACTGTCTTGGTCCTGGACCCCCACCCACGTGACCACGTGCATTCCAGCCCCGACTATTCCCTCAAGTGGAGAGGGAGAGAAGACTACGGCTCCTTTGTGTGTTGCAACAGCAAGACCCCAGGGCTTGATCCGCTGGAAGATTTTCATTCATTTTTTAAGCTAATATTTTTTAAAAATATATTAATATTCAGTAGTTTTATTTTTAATATTATATTAAAATGCAAACAGGGATTAAATTAAAAATAAATATAAAAAACAAGGATGGTATTGATTTTATAAACAGGAGCATCGTCATGGTTTGGAGCCATTAGGTATAAATAAGTCGAGCGATCAGAAATGGGGAGGTTCACATATTGCAATCACCACCCACCAGCCATAAATAAACCCAATTTTTATTTCTTCAAGACCTCGTTTGGCAGAGCAAATTAACTTGCCCTGCCCTCCCATTGGAAGCCATGTCTTTTAAAGTCCCAACACGACTGGCCTTATTATTATGCCTTCATTTTTTATTTTTCCACTCTCTGCTAGCATATAAAGAAATTATGGGTATTTCTTTATCCACAGGCGTGAGATTTAAGGAAAATAATAAAATAAATTTATTTCTTAAAAATAGAAAAACAATCCGTCAGTCTTAAACCAGTTGGTTCTCTCTATTTTTTTTTTAAAAAAAATGATATTATTGTTTCATATTTTCATTAATATATGATATTTAATAAGAAGAAATAATTGTATTGTGTTGGCCAGTCCCATGTAATGTGGGACTGTTTGAAAGTGTTTTTGTTCATGAATTAAAATAATATTTTTATTGATATCTATATATTAAAATAATATAAAAATGTTAAAAAAATAAAAAATAAATTATTTTTAAAACTCAATATTAAAGATGGAACCTAGGTTAAAGGGAAGAAGCAGAATGTCAGAGAGGGTGGTAAAAATATTTTCTATTTATGGTTTTTTTCTGCAATAATAAAATTATAGAAAATAAAAAGGTGTGTTTTGGGGAGGTGGGTGCATAGGATGCTTATGTCTTGTCCTTTCTCTCGAGACTGGTGATGATTCTATATACAGCTGTGTGAGTTTTGATGAATAATATTCTACACAGACTGATAATTCATGATACTCTCAAAGGGCACTGGCCGATGGCAGCTGGTCGGTACTGTACCTGTCAGCTTGTGAATCTTTAGGGGATAAAAACCCAGCCACGTGGAAATAATACAAGTAGAAGGAAGGATGAAACATGGAAGTGAAAGGGAAAGGTAGGACTTAGGAGTCCACATGGGGTCCACATCCATGGTTTGAGCCCCGTGGACAAGTGGGACCTCCCGTGAAGAATGTTCATTTTAGATGGTCGAGGTCCCACATAGCCACTTTTACTTTATTGCGATTTAATTTTTGCACTGTGTTATAAAAACACTTTTTTTAAAAACTTTTTTTATTATTTTAAATTAAATATTTTCTATATACTGATAATCAAAATAATTTTTTTAAAATATAAGAAAATATTTTGATAAATTTTTGAATGAAAAATATTCTAAAAAACAGTTCTAACCACACCTAGTCACTTAATAGTGTTATATTCATGTGATCATTTTATATTTAATTCGATTTTTATCTATAAAAATAAATAAATTAAAATTAAAATTAATAAAAAAACTAAAATTATTTTTAAAAAACTAAAATTATAGTGTATTTTTTTTATTTTAAAACGGTTCGCTTTTGATTTACTGGTTTTAGCCTTAAAAACCGAACTATGCCGAAAATTTTAAAAAACTATTCTAATCAATTTAATTAAGTTTTTTTAATTGTTAGGTTTTTCTTTGGTTAGTTCTTTTTTATTTTCTCAATTTAATCATTTTTTTCTTACCCCTGGTCATATTTGTTAAATATTGATATAATACTTATTGTGTTTTTGAAACGTAAAGATATAAAACTCCAATTAATTAGATCTTATAAAAATAATAAGTGAAATCTCAAAAAAACTAAAACAGGGTGTTAGCGATGCAATGGTTGCTACGGAGAAAACAACATGAGAAAACTCCTGTAAAAATTTAAGCGCAATCTAATAATCGAATATGAGAATTATGATCTTTTAGAGTTGTTAATTTGGTTAGGTGAGACCAATTCTCCTCTTGCAATTTGTTTGAGACATATTCTTATTTAGCTATGACATAACTCACATCTAGTTATTCAAAATCACTTGTTATCATAAGCCTAACTACATTAAATTGAAAAGGAAAGAACAACTACCTTGTGACCAATATTTTTTAAGACTTTAATTAGTCTATTTTGTAGTTTACAAGTTGGATAAAAATATATATTTTAGCTCCTAAAACATATTTAAAAAATAAAATTCATTAAATAATAGTTTACGTGTGAAATCCGTTGACCATTTACTAAATCCAACACCTTGAAATTATTTTATTTTTTTATGCTGCCAAGAAGTAGTAGGTAGGCTAAGTAAGGTATATCTAAGTGACATTTACTCCCATCCATTTTCCAGGGAGCTTCACCGTGGTTACGTGGTTGTTACTTGTTAGTATAGTTGTGGGACCCGGTCTAAAAATGACTCTCAAAATAAACCTAATAATTCATATCAAATTAGATTAGATTTTAGATTAGATCTCAGTAACAATTTTTTAGTTCAACTTAAAACTCAAATCTGAATTTTAAATTTAATTTTTCAAATAATATTTTATAATTTAAATAATATTTTTATAATTATATTTTTAGAAAAAAAGAAAATAGAATAAATCAGGGACAAAACGAACCGAAATATGGTGGTTAAGTTAGCCTGTGATCACTCGTGGAGCTAGGGAGTTGTCACCATCCAACCCAGGGTCTTTGACGAAGTGAGACAGGGGTGGGACCAACTAGATGTCGACATGTATGTAGATTGATCACCTCAAGATTCCAACACTCAGTAGCAGAGATGGCCTTGTATTTATCACTTTGCTTAATTTCTAACAGTCCATCTCGACCATCAAAATAAACATGTTTCTTGGTCCCCTTGCCCGGAAGCAATTTCGAAAAAAATTAAAAATATTTTATTTTATTATTTTTAATATTTTTTAATCATCTTGATATACTGATATTAAAAGTAATTTTTTTAAAAATATATATTATATTAATATATTTATAAATAAAAAATAACTTTAACTACACTCCTAAACATGAATGAGTTAATAAAAGTTGTCATGGATCACCATCATAGATAGGCACCCCATTAACATCAAGCTATTCTACCTTCTACTTTAGCTTTTTTTAATAAAAAAATAAAATTATGTGCATCTTTTAAAAACAAAATAAGCTTTTTAAATATTTTTTTATTTTTAACATTAACATATTCAAACCATAAAAAACACTAAAAATCAATTTGATATTTTTCCATATAAAAACACTTTTGAAAAACATCTAAACATAGTTTCAAAGTAAGAAAATAAACATATTAGATGCCTTTTCCAAAATATTTGTTGACTAATAAGTGGCTTAAATAAGTTAGCAATAAAAAATATAAATAGAGCCTGAAAGTTGTGTGTAATATTCAAATAACAATATTTGAATAGTCTTGAAGTATGACATTTGTTTCCTAATTATAGAGATTTTAGTTTAATTTAAAATGAATAAAAAAAACTATGATTAATATTTGTTTCTTACCTTTTTTTTTAATTATATAGTTTTGTCACTTGTTTAATTACATTTTTACCTGGGGTTATTGAATAAATATTGATTCTCCAATCAAGTAACCTATATTTTTTTTATCCTTAACCTTAGAGTAAATTCTTCAACTTTCATATTTTTAAAGATCTTAAACTCTTTTCAACTCCAATCAAGCAACCTATTGAAGTTCTAGAAGTTCTTCAACTCCAATCCAGCAACCTATTATAAACACCCACATAAAAATAGAACTAGAAATAGTAAGGCCTTAACGAGTAATAGAAGCTCTATTTTAAAAAGAAATGAATAAATAATAATAAAATATATGACATGTAATGAAGGGTATGATCTTCATGAATAAATTTAAAGATAATGATTAAATTAAAAAAATTATGAATTTTAAAATAAAAGTTTTTATGATGGCAAAACAAACGACAAGTTTTAATGGATAAAGAATAAGGAAAATGAGAAAATGATCCTGAATAATTAGTGTGATTTAAAGGTTAAACTATAAATAAATATAATATAAAGAAAAAGGCAAAGGTGATAGTATAAGTACCAATTAAAAATCAATAACACTAAATAAAGAAATAAAAGTGAAAAAATTTATATTTTGAGATGATAAAGTAGTCCCAAGGGTTTAAAGAAACAATTGATATAATTTGTATAAGTATTGATTAAAGAAATTTAGATTTTTGATATAAAAAATATCAATCAATCAATTTTATGTTATTGAGTATAATTTTCAATTTATTCATTAGATTGAGGTAAGAGTTTGCATGTAATCTTCTAACATATTGTTTGGCCTATTTTTAAAATTTAGGATTAATTAGAGGTTAAAAAGGTATATATAGAGTTGCAATAAAACGAGGTCATTTATGTGAAAAATGCATTAAATATAAATGAGTGATAAAATTATCAATTTAGATAAAATCAACCTATAAATAGGTTGCTTCCAACATGAATGGCTATAGAAGAAGGGTTTTCTCCATCAAATGGTCTCTAAATTCTTTGAGAAATTCCCTTTAAAAGGGGTTGATAAAGAAAAATTATAAAAGAAAAAAAAAGAATGGAGGGATCATTGAGTAAAGGTTAGCGATATTTTTCTGAGAGGAAATGGTGGCAGGAAAGGGAAAATTGAAAAGAAAACTTAGATTTCCTTGCATTATAATTATTGATTAGTTGATAAAAGAGGTAAAGATCCTCGATTATTGTTTGATTGAAGTCTTAAGCATGGTTGTAACTATTTTGTGTAAAAATTACATTATAGAACTTAGGCTTTTACATGCTAGCTAGTGTAAAAATATGAAATTTTGGTAAAAATCATGTTCTTGAGTGTAAAAAAATGTTGGATAATGTGGAATTGTGAAGATCTTTGAAGAAAAACACGTTGTTTTTTTATGGTTAAATCCAACCAATATAAATGTGAAGGGCTTAGATTTATTAATGGAAATGACATGAAATTTATGGTTAAATGTATTGTATAATGAATTTAATTAGTGGGAGTGAAGTTGATTACATGAGAAATTGAAAAGGAACCTATGTTTTTGGCTTAATGTTCCAACCTTTATAAATAAAGATGAAGATGGACTTTGTCGGCTTAATTATTGTGAAAACTAGATTAAATCATGTAAAGAAAAGTGTAATAAGGTTAGGTGTGTTTTCAATTGCAAAGGATTTACAAAAAAATAATCTTGTATTCCTTTTAAGTCTAGAAAAACTAAGTAAATTGTATGAAGTTTGATTATTTCATGAAAGTTATAGATACGAATATGAAATTTCAAATGATATTAATTTTGATTAAATAGGATTTATATAATTCCATATATGATCTAAGAACCTAGGAATGGTCTAAACTAAACTAACCTCTAGATATATTTTTGATGCTTTAGTAATGGTTGATTTTTGAACTTGAAAATGAAGGAATTTAGAGTTACCTTTTTTATAAAAGTTATAAAAATGAATATCAAATTTATAATGAAACTTGTCTTAATTAACTTAGAATTATATAATTCTAGATATGAGCTAAATGCTAAGTAAATGTTCAAACCGAATTAACTTATGGGAAGATTTCAATGCTACTATAATGGTTGATTTTGAGGTTCAAAATGGAAGAATTGAGTGCTTATATACTTAACAAATTTGCAGTTTATGTTTACCTATCTAAAAAAAATAAACCACAATTAACACTAAGCTCTAAAACTTCACTTATAATTAAAGTATCAGGTAGTGTTTTGGGTTGGTTAGACTAAACTAATTGAGTGTTTATTTCTTTAACAAAGTTGTAGTTTTATGCTTTATCTTTATAAAAAAGATAAACCACGCTCGACACTGCTAAGTTCTAAGACTTCAATTATAATTAAAATGTCAAGCTATGTTTTGATGTTATCTTGATATTAACTAGGTAAAAAGAGGAAATAAACTTGATTAGTTGTTAAGGTGATGATAACTAATGGTATTAATAGGGTAATATTGACATCAATATTGAATTCAAGTTGTTTAGCTATCCAAGTGATGGAAGCTAATGATATAAATGAGATAACATTGATATTAGTTTTAACCTAAACTTTATTAACTATATAGGTGATGAAAGCTAAAGATATCAATAGAGTAACATTGAAATCAATACTGACTAAACTTCATTAGTTGTCTAGATGATGAAAGCTAAAGATATCAATAGAATATCATCAGTAGTAGTTTTGATTTGAACTTGATTTGATACCCTCGGTTAGGGGAACTAATGATAACAAGATGACTACTTTTATATCAACATTATCCATAATGAAGGCTAATGATACTAATACGATGACAATGGTATCGACATTTCTTGTGGATGTAGGTTCACGATACCAGTATGGATATAATAGTATCAACATTAACTTCAAATAAAAACATTAGTTGAACTTAATTAATCATCCAAATGATTAGAGACTAATGATATCAATATAATTAATATTGAGATTGTTTTGATTTGTAGAAGCTAACTATATCAATTCAATTAATATTGACATTGCTATATTATTCATATGGGTGAAGGCTAGAAGTTTTGTCGAGCGAATGTTTATAATAAATCATAAGAAAAATATATCTAATTATGGTGTAAGGTTCAAAAAGATATCTTAATAGAGTGGATTTAACGGACTTAATCATAGTGTAAACAAGGCTAGTTTAATAACTTATGAAAATACAAAAGTATGCTGGTTTGACAAGTTATTAAAATGAAATTCTAGGTTGAAATTATAACGCTTAGTTATAAGAATGCAATATGAATTGTATTAACCCATTGATGATAGAAATGATTATTTTATGATAGCTATTTTGTTAAAAAAAAGTTTGTTTGGACAACATATTGTTGAATATAGTGGTGGTTCTTTCAAGGACAATATGCAAGATATAGTTTAGGGATGTTCTGATAATGAAAGCATAGTTCATTAGGGAAATGCTAATATCGTTAAAAAGTGTTGTGATGATGATCGAAAATGATAATTTACAAATTATAAGGGGAGATAGTAAGTGTGATAAAAAAAAATTGATGAAAAAAAAGTGTAATAAAAAAAATGATGAAAAATATTTGTGGTGGAAGCCTAAATTAGATAAGATGTGCATCTAAACATCAAAGGAAAAACATATTTGCAATACATGAACGTTGCATGATCAATATGCACGACCAATTGATCAAAACTATTTACAAAGTGTGTGACCATGCACACAATACTATAATTAATAGTTTTGTCAACAAAAATATCGATTGGTATTTGCACGTATTGTCTAACAATAATTACCTTATTGATGTTCCCTTGGATGAAAACTTTCTATCAATAAAACCCTTCTTGGTAATTCATGTTCTATTAGTGATTCTATTGATATTAAATATATTGATGACTTTACAAACAAAAACACGCCAAAAAAATGTTAATTTCATCAATATATCCATTGTTTCGTCGGCAGATTATTAATTCAATTTATTTTCATATATACTCCAAATATAAAAATTATAATAAATTAGTTATTAAATTCAAATTTTCTTATACATTAAATTAAGTTAAATTGACAAACAAGATGTACATTTTACAACGAGAATTTAACCACCATTAACTTCCTACCAAACCAAACACCCACTTCGTTTCCAGGCTTACTGTGGCTCCACTTTTCTATATTGCATTTTTTTTTTCTTCCAGGATTTTAGTCTCCTTCAAGTAAGAGCATCATACAATATTTAGGAGAATGAGTAGATCCATCTACAAAACAAACCTTTAACTCGTGACTTGTTATTGATCTATTTTTTGGTGTCACCTCTTTCTAGGATTTTAATTCTACAATAATTAATTTTTTAAATGAAGCAATACCGAGGGTATATTTTCCAAGTCAAATTGACACCAAATGAAAAGGTCTTATTGCTGTCAATTTGACAAAATCTGAAAAATTATTGGCATGTCATGTCCGGATTCTTGAGCACATCAGCAAGCTCATTCAACAAAAATCATAGAAAATTGTTGTAGCTCACCGAAAGAAAAGCTACACAGGAAAAAATAGTTTTGCCCCACAACTTGAGAAGAAAAAGTTTTCTATACAAAAGTGAGGAAAACAAATTTAGGCAAGAAGAAATGCATGCTCATCATCACTTATTCTCTCATTTTCAGTTGTGGGGAAATTTGGAGGCTGTGGGGCATCAGAAAACTTTCCATCTAAGTTTTAGCTTAGGGAAGCACAGCTCTAACTTCTTTCCTATCAGCTCCATATGACTGCAATTCAAAACCACGAAACAATCACTATCAGCAGAAAGCTATCTGCTAGAAACCCATGTTATGTTGGAAAAAGAAAAAGCAAAAAGAAAAGGGGGGAAAATTCATGTTGCTCATGTGAAAGACCCTCAAGTCCTCATTTTGCGTAAACGTAGAAATATCACAAGGAAACAAGTAGAAAACTCAGACTGGAAGGTGTAAATTGTTTTCATCATACTCAATAATCATCCGCTGTATTAAAAAAATAAACATATAACATCCAAATGTGCTCACAAGAGGAGGGAGAGAGTTCATTTTTAAGTGCATTTTGTTTTTTACCATCCTTATTTTGCCCTCTGTGATACTATATCCCCATCACGCATTTTTATAGACATATATTAGACAAAAGTGACCAAGAAATTCATAGTAGCAGTACTTGAGAAGGTTATTATATGTTCAGAACTATGCTAAAAGAAAACAAACATGTCGAGGAACAAACAACAATTGATAAACAGACAGAAAGTCAAAAAGAATGGAAATTTTAATTACCTCAACTCCCATTCCCTTCGCGTATACATTTGTGAAAAGTTCTGAAGGTTCAGGCATAGGACTTTCCTGTAAAAACAATTGAAAAGGAAAAACAAGGCATCAAAACCATGAAAATTTTGAGAAAACTCAAAAAACAAAACCAGTGAGACAAGGAAAGAGTTCCTTCAACCGATAAGGTTACAAAGCATTTAAAATTAAAACAGTAGATGGTTCTTACCTTGGCTTGAGCAATGGCTTCATCTACTTGTTTTCTCACTTCCTTTTCAATATCCTGAAAAGTATAGGAAAGCAATGCAAATCTGTTCACATTCGATCACCTTAACATAGTTCTGAACTTCATTGTTATTGTGAGAATCTTTCTTGAGACATGGAGAGAGATAGGGCAAAATCCAATACTACAAAGTAACAGTACTTGACAACGAAAGAAATGATTGTCCAGATTTCATGTAAGAATGCAATCCAAGCTCACAAAATTACCTTTAGCTCTTTCTCAGTAGCTAGATCATGGGCCACTATCAACTTTCTTATTCTTTCAATTGGATCGCGTTCCTGAGGATCATATCACAGACCAAACTATCCATGAAACATCTGAAATAATGAATAAACTTTTGCCTTTGAAAAAGAAATGCTGAATAGAACATGCAATAACCTGTCTCACACCACTGATCTCATCACGGGTACGGTAGGTGCTCCCAGGATCAGACATGGAGTGACCATGATACCTATAGGTATCCATTTCAAGTATCTGACATGAGCACAAGAAAAATGAATAAACAGCTCAACTTGATAGAGTGAGATTCAAGGATCACAGCATGGATACAATCAACTACTTCCATTGCCAGCTGATGTGACAATAACATAATATTACCATATTAAATTGCATGAACACTGATACAGACAGGATTTTGGAGAATTCTTTAAATTTTTACACATCCTAGCACATAATCTCGCACCTCACATTATTTCAACTATGAGCAGATGTCAAAACATGGCATTTTCTTTTGAATTTGGATAAGCTGATTCAAAATATAAATTTAATGAAAGGCTAAAGGAAGTAAAAGAAACCAACCCAGCCTTAATGCCTCAAAGTGTGTACTAAACAATTTCATTTGTGAGCATATGTCACAACATGGCTTTTGTTTGGATTCTGGATTAAGATGAACTTGCACTTAAACAAATTTTGCAAAAAGGCTGAAACAAAAGTAAGAAAGAACAAAACAATCCAGCCTTAATTTCCCAAGGTGATAAAATCAACCCACAATTTATAGCATGACTCTCTATTAACAGATAAATCCTCAACTCTCTTAAAGAGAGCAAATTTATCCAAATTTCTGTCAGGCCCATCTAGGTTCATGCAAATCACTTGACCCATCGGTGATATCAAAGCTCTCAAGACGTCTTAAGCAGTAGCCCCAAAACTTCAGCTTCATAACAGGGAGCTTGCCCATAATTTCTCAAACTTCCAAGAGGTTTAGAGCAACAGTTAGAATAAACAAAATTTTTCAGGAAATAAAAAAGTGTTCTGATGATATAGCTCCTTTACTTTCAGCATTATTTATTAAATACAAAAAAAATCAATCTTTCCCTGCACAATGGCCTTAATTTAAAGAAACAAGATCACAAGATATTATCAAATTAACAATCAATGGTTAGAAATTTGCCTCATTGAAAATCAGTTAATTAGGTAACTGCACAAAGAGTCCAGAACACTGGCATGCAGGTAAGTTTAATTAAGAACCACTCGCCTAGCTTATAATTACTAAGCACAGCCATGTATATCATCCATCCAAGCTCCTAGATGAGTATCAGATGTGTTCATTCCATATCAAGATTTGCAGCCCCTCTTATTGAGCCCAATATAGTTCACATACAGTTACCCAGAAATTTAAGCAAACCAAATTACTTCATTTATTTAACGGAGGATATCATCTTATCAAATTCTTTTCAATAAGTCCTACTAGAAAGTATTGTGTGCATTCAGGTAATAAATCAAAACATGTCATTACTCTGTGAAATGTTCAGATTGTCCAGGATCTGGCAACCTCAAACTAAGGCTAGAATCCTGAACATATTCAATTGCACTATAAAACCATGGCTTGTCCAAAGAAACCCAAAAAGGATAGGGTAACCTAGCCTCAGTTCAAAGAAAAATGAATACATTGAATACACTTTATTCTTAGATAAGCAGGCTCTAATGCAGCATAAATCATATTGAAAAAAACTCCTTTGGAACAAGCTATATAATATTGTTATTCAAAGCATCACAATACTAAAATGACATTAAATGGCTGTTTTAAGTACCAAGATCCATATTAGAAGTGATGGAACGAACAATGCATTGGAATGATTTCATGAAGATTTAATAAAAGAAGAAACAATGAAGATCAAGGCCTCATAGTCAAAGAACCTTAAAAACACGCGCGCAACAACCAAACAAAATTAAAACTCACAATGGGTCCACTCTTTAAGGCATGCTCCTTTGCAAATTTGCATGCTTGTTTCACAGCAAAAGCATCCATGCCATCTACCTGTTAACAAAAACTATGAAGTATGAAACAAACTCAAAAACCTATTATACTGTGG
Organism: Salix dunnii; assembly: GCA_015731905.1. Taxonomy (NCBI): domain Eukaryota; kingdom Viridiplantae; phylum Streptophyta; class Magnoliopsida; order Malpighiales; family Salicaceae; genus Salix; species Salix dunnii. The sequence goes on along the minus strand of CM027668.1, from coordinate 2,385,377 downwards.
TAGAAAACTCCCAGTTACCAGCCTAACCCAAATTCAACAATTTTCATTTCATTCAAAAAGACCGATTCCAGTCAAGCTAAAAGCATTAATCAAGTAAGAAAAAAAATCATGATCTCCAAGCAACAATCAAGATTATTTCCAAGCAATTCACAAGAAAATGCTTCAAAAAAGTCCTAGATCGAGTCTGAGATCAATGACTATATTGTCTGAGATCAATGTGATAACATTCTATCATTCCTTTCTCTTGAAAAGACAGCAAAAAGCACATGGATAAATACTTTGCCCCATCTTATCCGTGACAATATAGTCTTCAAATGGAATAGCTCTATGACTGGCCCATGAAATTTCCCAGTCCACTCAATAGTGCGAGAGGCTAATTTCTAAACTAGCAATTCAAACGAGAAACTGAAGTGAATCCAGTCAGGAATTCCTTAATATCATGCTGACTTTGTTTCTTGAAAACACAACAGGGGAAGAAAAAAACAGGAGCAAGGTCCAGCAGGAAAAACAACAGCACAGATAACATTCCCATTAAAACCCAAAATCTCAACAGAACACAAAAGCAAAAATGCAAGATTGTATATTACCTTCAAGCCAGGAACGTAATCTCCACGCTTATAGTATGATGGACTCTTGGCGGCTCTCCACTCAGCTGTCCCCATTCCATCTGCGCAAAAAACTCATTTCATCCAATTGACAAATAGAAGCAAATGGATAATAATAATAATAATAATAATAATGTATCTCACAATGATTATTCTCGCAGACCAAAATGACTGGAAGATCCCATAGAGCTGAGATATTAAGAGCCTCGAACAACTGTCCTTGATTAGCGGCACCATCTCCGTACAACGCAAAGGCGACGGCATCGTCCTTGTTATATTTATGAGCAAATGCCAGTCCACAACCTAACGGTACTTGAGCTCCCACAATACCATGCCCTCCATAAAACCCACTATTTTTCTTATAGAAATGCATGGACCCACCTTTCCCACTCGAACAACCGCCCTGTCGCCCCATCAGCTCCGAAAATATCTCCAGGAGGGTCCCGCCTCTCCCCAGAAACGTGCAGTGGTCACGGTAGGCAGTTATGATGCTGTCCTTTTTGGTAATTGCAGCCTCCATACCAACGGCCACAGCTTCTTGGCCGTCGTAGAGGTGGCAGAATCCGCGGATGAGCTTGGCCTTGTAAAGAGAGTCGGCGGCGATCTCCATACGGCGCATGGTGGCCATGTCGCGGAAGAAGGAGAGGAGTTCTTGGGGGCTGGTTTCGACAGTGCGCGATGGAGGATCGCATCTGTGTGTGGTGAAGGGAACGGAGGTCTCGACTGTGAGGGGATCAGTTGAGGTAGAGATCGGACGGCGGAGAGAAAAGGCAGTGGCTAGAGGTTTGAGGAAATTGGATCCGGAGGATGATGATTTTAGGTGCGATAAGGCCATGTCGACCGCCGGTGTCTTTCTCTGTCTGGGTGGGGAGCGGTTCGAATTTGAAGGGCAATGGAGGAGTTTGGTGAGGGTCAAGACGACACGAGGAATAGAGTTAGCTTTGGTTGTTGGCGGTTGGAAAGGTCACTCGTGATATTTTCTTAATAATTCTGTTGATGGTGGGAGTTTATTATTATTATTATTAAATAATTAATAAATAATAATAATAATAATAAGGAGTTTTTGATGGATATTAATCTTCTAAATTTCAAGGTGGAGAAGAGTATGCCTGCTTTGACTCGACAAATCACTCCTCAATGTATATTTTATTGCTGTATATTTTTTATTAAGTAAATCGGTGCAATTAACGCAAGATTGAAATAGTTTTTTAAACAAAAATATCAAATTATATTGTTTTTCATGTTTTTTAATAATGTTAATGTGCAAATATAAAAAGTATTTTTATATATATTTTTTTAAAAAAAAAACATAAATACTAAAGATAAAAGTCAAAGTTGATAATCGATGTAGTCGCAAGTCCAAAATGTAAGCTATTGATTTTTCCACGAAATGACAGTACTTGAATGTGCTTTCACTCGAACATTATAACCCATGCAATAATTAATTCATTTTCCATGGCCAATAATTGAAAAATCCTGCCCATTATCAATGACTTTCTCGCATGGAGTTAGCATGATTTGATATTTTAACATATATGTATGTATGTATGAGTTAACTTGATGCATGTTCTGTGTTAGAGTTTTTGTTTATATAAAAAACTGATTAATTTTTTTATATATTTTAATTAGTTATTTTAATATTTAATTAGTAAAATTATAATAAATAAAATCAGTTAGAAATGTATTTTTTTCCCACCTAAAATGAATATTTTAATCAAAATACAAGAGAAGTGGTTTGTATATTTTTTAAATATAGATAACTTGAACAAATTTGTCTATCTATTTTGTTTATATGTTGCCTCATTTTTTTTTGTTTACATAATATTATATATGAAATATTATGCATAAAAATATTATAAAAGTAATATTTTAATCAAAACAACCTAGAATCTATGGATTAATTTTTTTTTAAGAAATAAACCTAAAAAAGAGAGGAAATAATTAGAATTAAAAACCAAAATTAAGAGCGTATATATATAAACATAAACAAAAATAGAGACTATTTAGAAACATATCTAAAAAATAAAAGAATTAAAATAAAAGATAAAAAGTATATGGGTCGAAATGAAAATAAAATATGTAAATAATTTTAATTGAAAAATTACATTAAAAAAATTAAAAGTGTTGCAAGGGAAAAATAAATAATTCTTTTATTTAGTTTCAATCCATTTATTTTTTCAGTAGTTTTGGTATAATTCTAAATAATTTATTTGTATTTATGCATCTATATTCTTAGTTTTGACTTTTAATTTTTATTAGAATTTATCTTTGTATTAAATGTAACTCTAGTTAAAAAACAGAGTAAGTTCACCTTTAATGGTGTGAAATAAAAGTAAAATCATCTCTTATACATGTATAGTTAATCTTCAGTTGTTAATTATTTATTATATTTTTTAAGATGTTAATATTTAACAAATATAAGAATATATAATTATTTTTAAGAGAACAAACCTTTAAAATAATATTTCTCATTATTTTAAATGCATTATTTAGAATAAAATGAATATATTAAAGAATTGAATAATTAAAAGTCTTGCAGATTAATTATTTCGCTCTATTGTATAATATTATTAAAAAATCATGAACTATTGATATTTTTGACATGTTATAAAATTTGATTTTGTCTACGGCAAAGCGCAGGGCAAGTAACTTATATATTGTGTATTTATAGATAATTTGACCAAATTTTTTCGCTTATTTTGTCTATGTATAGCTCCATATATTTTTTTTATTCATATAATATTAGATCTGAAATATCATACATAAAAAAAGCCATAAAAGTTAATCATTAAGAAAAATAACATCAACTAATGAATTATTTTGATTTTTATTATCATTGTTATTATCATGATTGTTAAATTAGCACAATTATTATAACTATCTTATAAATAATTCATATTCTAATTATTATTATTCATACTATCGATGACACCATATATATTGTTAGGGAAAAAAATTATTTTTTAATTTTATAAAATTTATTCCTCATATTATTATATTAAAGTATTTTAGAGCACCAATAGAAATTGTTTTTTAAAAAAAAACTAAGTCATTTATATATATAAAATAAGGCTCTGAATGTCTTATTTATAATAATTAAAAATTCAAAAAATCTAACAATATTAAGAAAAAACAATCAAAAAACAAAATAAATGACAAAACATATATAAATATTATTAGATTTAAGAAAATTATTTGACCTCAAGAATAAATAAATAAAAACAAAGAGAAAAAATAGTATCAATTTTCAAATGATCACCACCACAAATTAAAATTTAAACATTAAAAATAAATAACCCTAATAATAGTGGAAATAATAAAAATTAAAAATAAAAACTAAGAGCATGCATATATAAACATAGACAAAAATAAGAATCATTTAAGAAATATGTGTAAAAAAATAAAGAAATTAAAATAAAATCCAAGATTAAAAATATAAAGATCGAAATGAAAAATGCATATATAATAAATTTCATTTAAATGACAAAATAAATGACAAAACAAAAATAAATATTATTAAATTTAAAAAAAAATGACATGAAGAATGAAAAAAAAAAACAAAGAGAAAAAATAATAAATATCAATTTTCAAATGATCACCACCTCAAATTAAAATTTAAATATTAAAAAAAAACTCTAATATAAAACGATCTTATGATATTTCTTAGCATTGCCAAAATTTAGTCAAAAATCATGAATTCAAGGGGGGTTTAAGTTTAATATCCTCTATAAAATACCTATTTTTTTTATTATGTTCAAGAAGGCTCACATATTTGATTTATCTTTTCTATTAAGTTTAATGTTTCAATATGAGATATTTGTTTTAGAAATTTTACTTTCAAAAAATACTTAATTTGTTGTCATGATTTAGACCTTATTTTTCATATATCATCTTTAATTTTTCTTTCAATGACATTGATTTAGGAAGTTCAAATCAATTTTATCCATTTATATATGTAATCCTCGCAACACTTGTGCAATACATTTCAACCCATTTGATTCTTGACATGTTGCTCGCCAAAACTAGCGCAATAAGTTCAAATCATCTAAAGCCTTGAAAATTAGATGAATATTGTGATAATTTTCTTTTTCTTTTTCTATTTTTATTGTAAATTTAAAGGTTATTTTAATTTAAGTTTATAATCTCTGATACTATTATCACATAATTCTGATCATATACTTATTTAACAAGTATTTATAAAACTATTTTTTCACCCACACACTTTAACACATTACTGTGGGTTTCAAATTGAACTATTATATTGTTTGTTTGTTTGTTTTTTGTCAAAGGTAGCAACAGAATAAGAGATCACAGATGATAATAATAATAATAATAATAATAATAATAAATGCATAAATAAATATGCTTTTGTAGCCTTCTTGGCCTAAACAATTAAGTCTGAAAGGGTGTTTTAACATGTACTATCATAAAATCAAATAATATAGGAGTTATTAGCTCAAAGATTGTTACATTGTTTAATAAGAAAGCTTAAGGGAATAAAATACTTCACTATCTATATTTAAGTATTTGTAACTTGAGTTACTAAGCTAGCAGGGGGTTTTCAACACCTAATGTCTCACTACTAATTGATTTAGCAATTGTTAGCATAAACTCATTACATATGTTAATAATGCATTGTTTTTGTTTTTCTTTAAAAAAACAATCATGTTATTATAAATATATTATAACCCAAGAAAGTTAACTTTATAAAAATAATATAGCAAAAAAATTTTTTCCGAAGTAAAGCTCCATAGCTATGTGTTGATATATTGAGCACAAAACTAAGGTTTGTTAGCATCTTGATAAAGAGGTAGGTGGAAAAAAAATATAAAATATAATGAGATTTTATTTATTTGAATTGACCGGTGAAAGCAAAATGACAGGTGCCTTGGTTCTATATTTTGTATTTTTATTATTATTAATAATATTTTAATTACTAGGGACTAACAACAAGTTGATCATGGGGTGTGATAAATACTTTAAAGTGTATTTTTATTAAGAATATATACCATTATATTCCACTTACTTGATTAAGAGGTAAGTGGAAAAGAAATATAATATAATAAGATTTTGTTTATTTGAATTAATTAATGAAATCAATATGACAAATTCCTTAATTTTGGATTTGATAAATTATTTTTAACTTTGAATGCTTTAATCACTAATGACTAATAACAAGCTGGTTGAGGGTGTAATAAGTACTTGAAAATATTTTTTTTATTAAGGTTAGATATCATCATATTGCACTTAAAATATCATAAAATCCTTTAACTTAAGTATATTTTATAAAAAACAAGTTTGGTAATAAAAGATGTTTTTAATTTATGATAAATGCTCATTTTTTTAATATAGATGTGTAAAATATATGTATATCATAATTTAGAGAATTGATTGACGTGTTTAATTATTGAAAGTAGAGTTTACATGAAGAGATAAGGAGAGGGTTAGGCCTATAGAAAAAAAAAATCTAGGTGAGTTGGTTCAATAAAATTAGAATGTCATTAATTTGTAGGTTATAACCAAAGCTATTGACATCGAATTCAAGTGTGGTTCATCTTAATGGAAAACTAAGATATAGACTTAAAATATACATGAAAAGACTAAGACTCCATTACTTCCTTCTTGTTCAAATACTAACAACAAAAAGAAAGTTCAAATTTGTCTTGCAGCCTAGAGATTATTTGGAGTTAAACCTATATCTAGATTTCTAAAAGTTCAAATAAACTCTTTTTTTATAAGAAAAAGGTCTAAGACAAATACCTGTAATTTTTATTAGATTATAATATTATCAATTATATTTTGTCCAGACACCAAGTTAGATAATCATCTAATTAATAAGCAACCATACCAATAGTTCTAAATTGATAAAACATTTACCATTCATTCAGACATCTTGGTTTTGAGAGCAAGATTCATACTCTTGGTTTTCTTTCTTTGTATTTTTGTAATATTCAAGTTTTATATCATGTTATATTCTTGTTAATCTCTTGCCTATGATTATCATTTTTCTTTATCATACTTGGTTAATTCATACCATATCTAATGTTATTATTGTTTATTTATGTTTTGATTTTTGATTATATTTAGTTACATTTATTTTTTTCAAGGTGAAAAAGTTACACTAATGGTGCAGGAATAAGTATAGTGCAAACTTAATATAAACTTTAATATTTAAATTGAAGAAAATTTGTTATTAATATGTGTTGTAATTGATATCATAATCCATCTTAATACTCTCCTTAGTAAATAATGAGTCTTGATTCACGAAGTACAGTATTTAACACAACAAATACTCGATTCTTTCATGACCTATCACATGGAGAACCAACACCACTACTATGAAAGATATATTGATCTGTTCTTGATATATGTTAACACCATGAATACTTGATAACATCTACAAATATTGACATTACTCAAATAAGATAATTAATATTATCCTGTTAAAAACTTAAAATGATCCAATAATGTGATCCAATAATGATAAATTATCTTACTGGAATCTTTTTCATGTGTGGTTTCTAGTTGAGTAATAATAAGAGTTTAAACTATACTTATTTAAAATACCATATAAATCCTTTAACCTTGACAATTTTTCTATCTTTTTTAAATCATTACATTAATATCACATGTTTTATCCCTCTAAAACTTTGTTTTTTTTTTTTTTATCATTTGTGTGTTTTACATCCTAAATCTTTTTGTTAGCCAACCCTGATTTTGTCAGGTTAATTATTATTTTGACACTCCTGTGCTTGAAAAACAATATTAATTATTTTATCGTGTTACTTTACTTCTAATAAATCCAATGTTAAAGGTTAAAATCAATAAAATAAACTAAATTCATAAGACTAGTATATAATCTAGTATTAAAAAAAATACAAAATACAATTTTCAAAACAACATAATATTGAAGAATAAAATTAAAAAAAATATTAGATTATAAAAGGATGAAAAAAGGACATAAAACACTATTATAATTGATAGTGTTTTGTAGGTATAACCATAACAACTCATCTACATCCTTCAGTATTTTGTTAATATAATTATTGTTGTTGCCAACATTGTTGATATTATCTTGCCACCATACTTTTTTTTTTATTATTAATATTACATCTATTTCTTTAAAAAATATTTAAGTATATTTTATTATTACAAAAATACTACCATCTTCATTGTTGTTATTGCAATTTCATTATTAACAAACACCCCCAAATTATAACAAACACCCTCAAATACAATTCACTGTAAATTAGTTGATTGTCCATGCATGATATATTAAATTTTATATATAAAAAATAAAATTAGCATTTTAAAGAACAAACTTAATATTTGTAACTTCAAAAAGGAAATAATAACCAATACTCTTTTTTTTTATTAAAAGAACCTAAATGAGATGGGTCGGTCACTGTAGGTGCAGAAACAATTCACTGTGGATTCAAACAGTGTAATTACTATTTTACCGCCCAGTGCGCCTCAACCCTTGCCTTGAGATCAAGGGTATTTTCGAATTTTCCACTGGGTCAATTGACATTACCAGATTGTTTGGGGGTATTGTTGTATTTTCACATAGTAAAATAACAATAATACCTATGAATAAGACAATAATACATAGGAACTGCCAGGAGCATCAAGGTTATTGTACATGTTTTTTAAAATGGTTAAATACAAATTTACCACCGTATAAGACAAAACTTCACAGTAAACCCTAGGTTAATAATGTCATTGCATATTTTTTTTTTTAAATGGTGAAATACATAAATAGTCCCATATAAGACAAAATCCATGAGTTTGCTGTAGGAGGTGTCCCGATAATTTAGCATTTTTTATTATATTTATTGCCGAATTATTGTTGGCGTGTCGCTTGACGCGTCATCCGTTTCCACGCTCATGCGGGTTCCGGGCAACGCGTGCGGCGTAATGCGGTGTTGAAAAATGCTCAATCGACTTCTAGAATCATTTTAGTCATGTTATCTTTCTCATGGTGCGATGCGTGTTCTTACACGGTGGCCAGAGACGTCTCAATGTGCAGATGAATTTCCCATATTTTCTCTCTCCTATTTGCACAAGCATACATCAGTGCCACTGTTTATTCTGAACTTTTATTTTAGTTCCTGATCTTTTGATTGTTTTGTATGGTCTTTATTTTTGATATATATGTTTTGATTTATTTCAATTAGATCCCTCAAGTGAATTGATTACATATTGAAGCTTCATTTTAGTCCCCAATATTTTAATATCTGGATTGGTTTGAAATCCTTAATCTTTTCGATATATAATTTTTGATTTATTTCAATTTTATCATTCCATTAAAATTGATTATAAATCCTTAATATTTTCGGTATCAAAGTCTTGATTTTTTTCAATTTTATCCTTCCATGCAAATTGATTATACAATTCAGTTTCATTTAAGTCCTCATTCTTTTAATTTATAGTTTTGTTTTAAATTATTTAATTTTTATGGTATCAATGTTTAGATTTATTTCAATTTTTTCCTTCAAATGAAATTTATTATATAGGTGTTTTTTTTTTGTCCCTTATACTTTTAATCTTGCATTTTAATTTAATTCTTTTTTTATATTTCTTATTTAATTTTTATTTCTGTCCATGTTTATATGTACATGCTCATAGTTTTTTTTCTATTTTTTTAATTCCACTGTTATTAATATTTTTTTAATGTTTAAATTTTAATTTGTGTTGGTTATTATTTCAAAAATAATGTTTATTATTATTTATCTTTTTTTATTCTTCAAGTTAAATAATTTCTTTAAATATAATAATTTTGTTTTGTTAATATTGTTATGTATTGAATTTTTTAATTATTATAGATAAGAATTTCAAAATAATGATAATGCTTATTTGTAAGTTTTATTTTCTTTTAAATATGCCAGACTAATTATATATTTTGATAATTATTTAATATTATAGCTCAATACACACACACACCCCTAAGTTATTTTTAAAAAAAAAATTAATATCGTTTTTCTGAAATACTTTTAATATAATAATATAAAAATAAAAAAAATAATGGAATTTTTTTTCTCTAATAATAATTATGGTCTCACCAATTTTTATTATTTCCACTGTTATTAAGATTTTTTTAATGTTTACATTTTAATTTCTATTACTGGTCATTTCAAAAACAATATTTTCTATTTTTTCTCCTTTTTTTCTTCAATTAAAATATTTTTTTAAAATATAATAATATTTATTTTTATTTTGTCATTTATTTAGTTTTTTAATTGATTTTTTTGTTAATATTGTCAGGTCTTGAAATTTCTTTTTATTATAGATAAGATATTCAAAATAATGATAATAATTATTTATAATATATTTTTCTTATAAATATGTGAGACTAATTATATATTTTGATATTTATTTACTATCAGCACGTTATATATATATATATATATATATATATATATATATATATATATATATATATATATATATATATATATATATATATTATTTTTAAAAAATAATAATTTATTATCAGTATTCTAAAATATTTTTAATATAATAATATGAGCAATAAATTTTACAATTAATTTTCTATGTAGAAAAAAATCATTTCTAATAGATTTTATCAAAAGAGTTTTAGCAGTAGCAATATTCAATTATATTTTGGTGAAAAAAAACTCTGTTTATAATATATTTTTATTAATTATAATTTTACTAATTAAATATTAAAATAACAAATTACAACACGTATAAAATCATTAGTGTGTGAATGTGTGTGTATATATATATGACAAAGATTGATTTATAATATATTTTAATTCGAAACATGAAAAACCAATTAAAAAAGAAATACTCTAAGGAGACTTTCCAAATTGTACTTTAAGGTGGAAATGAGATATCGTGGAGAGAGCGAGCGAGGAGCAGAGTATCCAAACAAAACCTCTCCCGCGCGCCATGAACAGCACTCTCTCTATCCTTTCCTCTCCATACGTTTCCAAATTCTACCCCTCCCTGTTCCCTCCTCCTCCTCTTCCTCAAACCCTAGGATTCTACTCCCTTCAAAAACCCAAACCCAAACCGAGATCATTCAATTCATTTCGGCTCCTCTCCTTGTCCAACTCCCCAAACTCTCTCATTCCGGTCGATTCGCAACTCTCGGATGCCGACAACGACGACGAAGAAGAGTACGAAGATGACGAGGACGAAGAGGAAGACGAAGCTGCTGATGAATACGACGGTATTTCGGAGGCAATCGAAGATGAAACTGAAATCGAAATATCGGTCGATGCGAGTAGTAGTGAAGTATCAAATTGGCGCAAGGAATCCAAGTGGCAGAGAGTTGAAAAGCTCTGTAACGAAGTCAAAGAGTTTGGAAATGAAATTATTGACGCTAATGAACTCGCTTCCATTTACGATTTCCGCATCGATAAATTTCAGGTACTTCTTCTTGCTTTTCCCCCCCTATGAAATTGGTGAAAATTAGCTATATTTATAATATTTGGCAGCGGTTGGCGATAGAGGCCTTTTTGAAGGGATCATCGGTGGTGGTATCGGCACCAACAAGCAGTGGAAAGACATTGATAGCTGAAGCTGCCGCAGTTGCTACTGTTGCTAGAGGAAGGAGGATTTTCTACACCACGCCTCTTAAAGCTTTATCCAACCAGAAATTTCGTGATTTTCGGTTTGCAATTTCCACTTCTTATAATAACAAGATTGCTTTGTTTTGCTTATTAATTGACAAGTACTATTTCTCTGAAACTACACTTACAGGGAGACGTTTGGGGACGAGAATGTTGGTCTTCTAACAGGAGATTCAGCCATCAATAAAGATGCCCAAGTTTTGATTATGACAACAGAGATTTTGCGGAACATGTTGTATCAAAGGTATATTTTATATTAAATCGGTCTCGGCTTCAATTTTAACTGTACTGTACAATGGAAGGATGATAACCGCCTTGCTTAGCTTTTATAAATTCATTAGTACCACGATTTTTAAGTTTAAAAGCAGATAAAGTTGTCAGCAATGATTTGTAGACCTGAATTTCTTTTACCTGGAAACTTGATGTGTGTATAGAAAATCTATTATCCTTTTCGTCATTCAGTTATGACCCATGTACTTCTTTTGTTACTTCAATTTATCTTTTGAATCAAGTACATAAATGGTGGTTGAACTTCTCATGCAGCATTGGGATGGTTTCTTCTGGGAGTGGACTTTTCCATGTCGATGTGATTGTTTTGGATGAAGTTCATTTTCTAAGTGATATATCTCGTGGTACTGTATGGGAGGAGATAGTAAGTATAATTTATATTTCAGCATCTCATTTACAGACCAAAATTTCATCGCATTGCATAGTGTGATGCTCATTGTTAATTTTTCAGATTATTTATTGCCCAAAAGAAGTTCAACTGATATGTTTATCAGCAACGGTCAAGAACCCAGATGAGCTGTCTGGGTGGATTCGTGAGGTACAGCTCTTTATAAATGTCCACTATAACACCTTGTATGGAGCTGTCTTACAGACATGGCAGTTACACAATAATGCTTGCAGGATAATAATTGTTTGCCAGTAACAAGATGCTCCATTTGGCCCATTTATTACTTGTTCTACTTCTAACAAATTATTTGTGGAACTGTTGCTAAGGAATTTAATGAAATTCCAAGCTTGTTCCACTTCCTCTTATTGAAGAACCCGGCAGAACCAGAAATTACTTTTCATCCAGAGTGTGACTTTTATAGTTTTAATATCTTGTTTTAATTTTACATCTCCCAGAAACTTTCATCTTAATTATTTAGTTGCTAATGATCTTTATTAAAAATACATTTAAATTGTTCTTGATATGGAATAGATCCATTCTCATTCCAGCTGAGGTCTTTTACATGTTTGATTTCTATGGATATCTAGTATAAAAATGGTGGAAAATTGTTGGCCAAAATATATTGATGAATGATCTAGCTAACATTGGTTTATTAATTTATTTGTGTAGCATATTTAAGCATCAACTATTCTTAAAAACAACGCTTTATCATCGTTCTTTCATTTTATATTTTCTTCTGCTTTGCTTCTCAGAGAGTCCAAGGCCATAGAAATAGTGAAATATATTTTGTGATTGTTGGGCAGAAGGATCACACTGACTACATTCTAAAACAAGTTTGTGGGTGTGCTAATAGAGTGTAAGTCTTTTGTCTTGGTTAAGGAAGATGCCTTTTGCGGTTAATGTGGGCTCATAAGCCTGTTGCTGCAGATTGAATTCTGAATGGTTTTCATACACTCTTACCTTTAGGGAACCAGAAGTGATGTCTTTGATGCATTTGTTGACTTTTTTTAGACTCCTAGGTTTGCAAATTAAGAATTGAAGTGCATGCACTATGAATGGTGGATGAGATTTTTGGCAATCTTTCTTGCTACTTGATCAGTTTGCATCCTTAGCATTTGTACTGGTTTTAGACAATTAACATTCTGAAGGGTTGGCTCTATCTAGCAATATAAAAGATGAACACATGCATGCATGCACTTGCACATGACATATGCCCATCAGCACACTATCTAACCCAAGAACTCACCATTGATTTGATAATTCCTATAAACACAACTGCTTACATGTCTAGACATTGTTCTTGTTGGCTGTGGGATGTTTCTTCTGTTTTTCATTTCACTGTTGAATAATTGTCTGTTGGGCTGGCTGCATCATCATCAAGGCTCCACTATTTATTTCATGTCTGAACTCTTGTCCTACTATTGAACTAGATTTATCCTTTACTTTTAGTTTGAAACCTTTTTATGGAAAAAGTTAAGGTATATTGGAGTGATATGTGAAATTAAGTGTGCACAAAACTTCTACCATAACTCCCTTTACAGATGGATTGAAATGATGATATGTTTCCATTTAGATGACAAAACTTCTGGATGCATCTTTTTTCAACGGGATCGAAAATTGTGACATGCTTGAACTCAATTCTGCATTTTAGCCGTGCATGGCTTCTGTATTGTCTTGTTTGGTGACCTATGGAAATAATATTTTTCACAGTGAGAAAGGTAAATTGATATTTGTTTCAATTTACTTTCTAGGTTCATGGTGAAACTGAACTGGTGACATCGTCAAGGCGTCCAGTTCCATTGACTTGGCACTTTTCTACTAGGCACTCTTTGTATCCTCTTCTTGATGAGAAAGGAAAGCACATTAATAGGTTTGCCTGTCTTCTGTCATCTTGTTTATCTTTTCCCAATTTTTTTTTTCTTTGTCTGAACTCCAAATTCAATTAATGTCACAGTTGTGTGGATGATGGTTGCATAATGCTCTAGCATTTATACAAAGAATTCTTTGGATCCTCTTATTGATGGAATGATGCTAATTTCTGGTTTTGACTTTAATTTTAAACAGGAAGCTTTCGCTCAATTATCTACAACTTTCTGCTTCTAGAGTTAAATCTTATAAGGATGGTGGATCAAGAAGACGGAATTCAAGAAAACATGGAAGCAACACTGGCTTTGATAGTATTGGTAACATGTCTGAAGAACCTCTTTCGAAGAATGATATAAGCAGAATACGCCGTTCACAGGCAATGAGTTTATCCATTGTTTCTTTGATAATGTGACACTTTTCTTTTTCTTTCTTTCTTTCATTTTCTTCTTAGTATACTAGTTTGTTTTAGCTGACTTATAACCTGTCCTCAAGAATGGAAAAGGACTGTAGTCATCTAAAATAAATTGTGATTTTCAGGTTCCTCAAGTTGTTGATACACTAGCACAGCTTAAGGCAAGGGATATGCTACCTGCAATTTGGTTTATTTTTAACCGAAGAGGATGTGATGCGGCTGTGCAGTACCTTGAAGGTTGCAGGCTCTTAGATGAGTGTGAGGCAAGTGAGGTTGAACTGGCTTTGAAGAGGTTCAGTGTTCAGAATCCTGATGCTGTCAGGGAGACTGCTGTCAAGGGACTTCTAAGAGGTGTTGCTGCGCATCATGCAGGATGTCTCCCTCTATGGAAGTCTTTTATTGAGGAGCTGTTCCAGAGAGGACTTATTAAAGTTGTCTTTGCTACAGAAACACTAGCTGCTGGAATCAACATGCCTGCTAGGACAGCTGTTATCTCGTCTCTCAGCAGGAGGAGTAGTAGTGGACGTATCCCATTAAGCCCAAATGAGCTTCTTCAGATGGCTGGGCGAGCTGGCCGTAGAGGCATTGATGAAAGGGGCCATGTTGTAATGGTTCAGACTTCCAATGAAGGTGCGGAAGAATGCTGCAAGCTTCTATTTGCTGGACTAGAACCTCTTGTATCACAGTTTACTGCTTCCTATGGGATGGTGCTGAATCTCCTTGCTGGTGCAAAAATTACTCGTAGATCTAATGAATCAGATGAAATGAAGGTTCTCAAAGCAGGGAGAACTTTGAAAGAAGCAAGGAAATTAGTTGAGAAAAGTTTCGGAACATATATTGGCAGCAATGTGATGCTTGCTTCAAAAGAGGAGCTGGCTAAAATACAGAAAGAGATTGAAATGCTGACCTCAGAAACCAGTGATGATGCTATAGATAGAAAGAGCAGAAAAATCCTATCTGATGGGGCATACAAGGAGATTGCAATTTTACAAGAACAATTGAGGGAGGAGAAACGCCTGCGGACAGAATTACGTAGAAAGATGGAAACAAAGAGATTAAATGCCCTGAAAATTTTATTGAAAGAGTTAGGAAATGATCGTTTACCCTTTTTGTGCTTGAAATACAAAGATTCTGAAGGAGTGGAACATTCAGTGCCTGCTGTTTATTTGGGGAATGCTGATTCATTTGATGGTTCAAAATTTAAAATCATGGTTTCTGACATCGATTCATTAGTACCGACTGTTGCACTCACTGAGTCAAATGTAAGTTCAGTTGAAACTCATAAAGATGTTGAGCCATCGTATCATGTAGCTCTTGGTTCAGATAACTCTTGGTATCTGTTTACCGAAAAATGGATCAAAACTGTTTATAGGACAGGCCTTCCTAATGTTGCCTTGGCTCTAGGGGATGATTTGCCACATGAAGTTATGTGGATGCTTATTGATAGGGAGGAGAAGCAATGGGAAAAGCTTGCTGAGTCTGAACTTGGTGGTTTATGGTACATGGAAGGATCTCTTGAGACATGGTCTTGGAGCTTAAATGTGCCTGTTTTAAATAGTCTCTCTGAGAGTGATGAGGTGTTACACATGTCACAAGATTACCATGATGCAGTAGAAAGCTACAAGGATCAAAGAAACAAAGTTGCACGTTTGAAAAAAAAGATAGCACGTACTGAAGGCTTTAAAGAATATAAGAGGATCATAGACTGGAAGAATTTTACAGAGGATAAGATTAAACGCCTGAAGATGAGATCAAACCGTTTGAGTGAACGGCTGCAGGAAATTGAACCGTCTGGTTGGAAAGAATTCTTAAAGATCAGCAATGTTGTACATGAAAGCAGGGCCTTGGATATCAATACACAAATAATATTTCCTCTTGGTGAAACTGCAGCTGCAATTCGAGGAGAAAATGAACTGTGGCTTGCAATGGTTCTTCGAAGTAAAATCCTTTTGGATTTGAAACCTGGACAACTTGCTGCTGTCTGTGCAAGTGTAGTTTCTGAAGGGATCAAAGTTCGTGCCTGGGAAAATAACAACTACATCTACGAACCTTCATCTGCGGTAATCAATGTTATCAACATCTTAAATGAGCAGAGAAGAAACCTTTCGCAGCTTCAAGAAAAACATGGGGTGGAGATAACCTGCTGTTTGGATAGCCAATTTTCAGGTATGGTTGAAGCCTGGGCTGCCGGGCTCACTTGGAAGGAAATGATGATGGATTGTGCAATGGATGATGGGGATTTAGCTCGCCTCCTGCGACGAACAATTGATATATTGGCTCAGATTCCTAAATTACCTGATATTGACCCAATTCTGCAAAGCAATGCAAAGACAGCATCCAGCATCATGGACCGTCCACCAATAAGTGAACTGACTGGATAGGGTTTATTCCTGCGAGAAATTCATAAATCCACATGCTTGTTCCTTTAAGGCGAACGCTGACATAAGATATCTCTTATTTAATCTTCAATACACATTTACTCCAGAATGATCTGCCCTAGTCCTTGTTAGCCAATACAAATTAATGAAAATCACAACCACATTATTTTGACGGATTCTGGATTCATAGTGGTAGCAAATTAGTGAGAGGCGGTGCATGTTAATATAATTTCCGGGGTCAGCTATCTTTATTTCTTTTTTTTTTCCCAGATGAAGATCTAATTGATGATATGAAAACAAATTACGGATTTGGCCGTGTGAGGCTGGAAAAACAAAGTTCTAATGACAACCATGCAACAAAATCAGGGTCTCTAATTACAACCATGCTCCACTAGATTATTCTCCCTCGAAGCATTATTAGTTTAACTCACTGATTTCAGAGAAGCATTCTCAATGGCTTGTCAACCTGCTGCGTTAGCTGGAATCAGATTCAATAGATCAATCAGCCGACGCTTCCAGAGAGTCTGTCAAGCTTTGTCATATCATTTCGACAAATTCTACCACTAAATATATAAAAAAAAACGTTTGCTGAGTAGTAGTTACAATCTGTGTGTTGTTCAGGGAAGCCGATTTGACCAATCATGGGGTGGAGGAGTTTACAGGCAGTTCCCCGAATACCTTTTTTTTTATTTATGCTTTTAGCTGGATAACAGTATAGGTACATGCGTGGAAATTCAATCAATGCACTATCATTTCCAAACAAAATGTCCCAAAAATACACAGCCACACTCACACGTAACGAAAACGAGTTGGAAGCCGACAGGGAAGCCGGGAGAAAAAGCCTCCTGCAGAGGGTTTCGAATTCTGTATAATCTAGATTAGACAGTAGCCCATCTAAGGATTCTTCACCATGATCCTCAACTTCCGAGCAATCTGTGCTGCTTTTGGATGAACTGGCCGCTTATTGCAGTCAGACTGTTCTACCTCCACCCAGTTTATAACCTTCAATATTAGAGATTGAGGAACTTTCTTAGCATCCCCATTTGCTGTTGTTCCTTTAGATTTCTTCATTCCAGTTTCCAAAGCTTTCTCTAGGAAGTCCATGAACCAATTTCCAGCTTCATTTTCAATCTGCCTACCCAACCTAATTGTACTGCTTAAGCTGCAAGAGGAGGAGGTGGGTTTCTTGTTTTCATCATTCTCGATCATAGCTTTAAGTGGTTGTTTTCCCTGTGGAGTTGATGGCCCTTTTCTTTCTGGAAAGGCCTTTTGATTAGCATTTGATCCTTGGAGTTTCTCGAAATGATCACTTCTTTCAGGGAGGCTAGAAATTGATTTGTACAACGCTTTTCTTCTTTTCAACGAGTTTAATACAGAATTCCCACATTGGTCCATAGAATTGTGTGCAATTTCATGTAAGATTGAGGAATTTTCTCCACGCTGTTCGATATTTGTGTTCTTACCAATCTCAGCAGCTGAAGTAGCTGCTTGAATGGACACCATATCAGTAACTGCTCTCACAATCTGGTGATGGAACTCCAGAAACTGGCCAAAACAGGCTGCTGGAGCATCTGGTCTCGCTGATCTGCTCAAATTCGAGAACATCCTACACAAGTAGACATCGTTTTGATGTTAGCAAAACTTAGTTCAAACTTTCAAAAAATCATGATAACATTATTAAACCGAAAGGATCCAAAACAAATGCACAAATACAAGGACAGGAGAAGGTTAGTACTTGAGAGGCCGAACTAAAGTCTCAGTGGCTGAGGCATCTCTTAGCGCCTGGAGGGCTATCTTCTGAGCCGTTTCTCGTTGCTGCACAGCTTCCTGGTAGCCACATAAGTTTAGCATTCAAGATAATGCAAAAGAGAAACAAAATTTCATCTAGAGGAACCAAGAGTTCACCTTGCACAATTGGTTCAGCTTTCCTGGTAAATTCATGGCCAGCTCGGTACTGGTATCAAGGGCTGAATCACCATATTGACACTGTGTTTCTGAGATGGCCTTTAAATTGCAAGAGTTTTGTGCTTCTCCGCCCATTCCAAGAGAAGCTACAGCCCTTGCATTTCTTAACCTAGGTGGGGGAGTTGAACTTTTCTTTTCCTACAGAAAACAAAAACAGAAATACTAGAAGATTTACTATATTTTTATAGGGTAATGAAAAGCTTTGTTTTTTTCCAAAAGCTAATTACTATATTTATTATCAAGCAACCATTTCAAGCTCATCAGTAAATTGATGAACCGGAAAAATACTAAATAAATGAGAGGAAAATGCACCTACAGATGATTTGCAGGGGCTAATTGGAATTCTAGCTTCTCGTTCACAGACACTCTTGCTTCTTAGAAAATTTAAATTAGCAGAAGGTGCAGCACAACTTTTCCTAAGCCATGCAGGGCTCTCCACCTTGTTGTCCACCATCTTAGCCAGCGATCCACCACCAGCAAAAGAACACCTAACCACCCCATTAGCACCTCCATCTCTGGTAATTCTCCCTCTCACCACCGGCGAGACTGATTTCACACAACTCATAGCCAATCGCTGTTTCACCGGTGTGCACTGATTAAAATCCAAAGGAACTGGCTTTAAAACCATTGGAGATGAAACCCCATCGGCCCCATTTTGCCCTGTTCCCCAAGAACCTCTCCTCTGACCGTTGGGTGGTTTTTGTTCACTTCTCTCTCCCTTTCCTCGAAGACCCATTAGTGGTTCAGGGGTTCCTAAAAATGGGTGTCTCCCTGGAAGTGGTTTTGCCCCCCTGATAACAGGAACTGGAGATCCCGGCTCCAGTCTGTCAACGTAAATGAACTGACCAAGCTGCATTTTGCCGCTGAGAACATAATCATCTTGATCAGGGGGGAGACTGACATAGATAGAGTGTGAGGAATCTGATACTTTAATGAAGAATCCTTGTTTAGGCCACAGATTCTTCTCGTCAAGATCAGCTGGCACTATGTCAGTTACCTGCAAAAGCGAACTCCGGTGCTCGCTGGTGGGTTTAGTCCCTGTATCCATCCCATTTAGTAGCTTCAACAGAATCCCAGGTGCCAAAGTTGCCATAATGAATGAAAACTGGATAAAAACTATACTTCTTTTTCCTCCTTGTGTTCAACTTTCGGGCTGGAATTTTGGATTTTGAGGGAGCGGTTGTGGGGTAATGGAGTGGTGCTAACGGTAACTAGGTGGTGATGGTGGCAAAGATTACTTTTTAAAAAAAATCAGATTTTCTTCTTCTTAACGTTGCTGCAACGGTCCTGTGGTGGTCTGCTTTCTCCTGTCCATAATTGGTTATTTTGAATGGATCTACTACTTCCCCTATTTTTTCTTTTGATTTTAATGATGGAAAATAAAAGATAAATTGTAGATTTCATTCAAAATCACGCGGTTGGTCACGGAGTAGCTCCCTGCTTAATTATTGCTGTATTTAATCCATTTCCCCCCTTACCTTACCCCCAAGTATATCTATAAAATTTGAACCGGTTCGATAGGTGAACTCAGATATATCTTTCGAGATCTTGTTTGATATTTTATTTCAAAAATGTTGATAAAAAAAATAATATTTTTACTTTATTTTTTTATTTTAATTTTTTTTTTTGTTATTAGATATTTTCATGTCCTAATATTATAAATATTTTTTTTAAATAAAAAATATCATTTTAATATATTTCTAAACAAAAATTCTTTTCAAAAATAAACTCAAACACGTTCTTGCAAAAACATGTATAAAACAAAATAAGATAAAAATATGATTGATCCCATAAAAAAAATCTAGTTAACCTGTTGACTCGGTAAAAAATTGATGTCGATCAATTTATTTTAATTTTAAGTTCTTTTATAAAAATAATAATTTTTAAAAATATTTCTTGGGAGTTTGACTCTAACATCATGCGATTTATGCCGGTCTAGATCAACCATCATGAGGTTGTTTGGCATAGCAGTTGTTGTTATGGTTGAGGTTGAAAAAAAAATAATTTTATGAAAAACACTTTTAACTGCGGTTTATAACTAAAATTTTAGTATTTAATTAAAACTGTGGTTGAGGTTGAGTTTAATGAAAAACAGTTTGTGTTTGGTTACCATATTTTTTATATTGTTGTTAACTTGTGAAATTAATTAAAAATATACATGTATACATACAAATACATACATATATATAAATATTTTATAATTTTGTGTATTTATTAATAATTATAATAACAAAAGGTTAGACATGCTTTGAAGATAATTTTTTTTTTTTTTTTTTTTTTTTTTTGCTTGAGGAGAGTAGAAACGGTAAGAAAGTGAAAACAAGGAAAGTCATTGGAAGAAAAAACCATAAGACTATTAAGCAACAGTGTCGAGAAATTAAACAGACAAATACCTCCGTTTCTTTTTTTTAATTCCAATCTCTCTCTCTCTCTCTCTCTTCTCTTCCCTGCTTTTACTTCGTCTCTGCTCCAAAACGTCCTAAGCTCATTCTCTGGTTTGCTTTCTCTCCATCAAAACTTTAATCTTCGCTGCAAAGAAAGAAAAGAATAGAAAAAAGACTGAAGCTTTGAGTGATTTGGTTTGCGGTGCCTCCTATTCCCGTTACTTGTAGAAATTCAGACTCTATGAGACTCGCTTGATAGACACATAAATTACTTGCTCACTTTTCTTCAATCTTTATCTTCTTCTTTTTTAAAATAAAAAAATTATGTTCTGAGGTTTTTGATCTGTTGGTTTTGTAGTTCTTGGTTGTGATTTCTGGGCTATTTTTTCTCTTTTATTTTGTGCGCGCGCGCGAGTTCATTGCATTATGCAAAGATGCCTTACGCAGAACTGCTTGTGCAGCTGCGGCGAGATTTTAATTTATTTAGTAGAAACTACAATAAAATACTGAGATTGAGATCCTATTTGGTGATGGTTGTGTCTGCGGTTCAACACAACCTTGGATCGCAACACCATCTATATTCAATTTTACAACTATATCCCAAAGTTCTCAACCTTTTCTTATTTGAATTCATTTCTCCATGGCACGCAACACAAGGGTAAAAAAATTTACTTTCACTTTTATGCGAGAATTTTTAAATTTATTATGCTATAGAACCTTATAAAGTAAACTAAAATACATGCGCCCCAAATAAATAAATCACAATTCTTATTTATTTTTTAAAACAAAACGCATGTGAAACTCCCCAGGAGGAAACCCTCTAAAGTTCTAAAAGATTAACAGGTCAAGTTTTCACCGAGGTCTACCGGTTCAAAAGAATCTCAAGCGGGTCAGCCAAATTCATAGGGGCACAAATCCCGAACAACAAACCCAACCTGCTCTACACTTGGCTAGCCGGTTTATAAGTTTTGACTGGCCAGACCGGGCCTGTTTCTATGTGACCATCTTGGTAAATGAGCAAGGCAAATTATGGCACGGTGACTGCAAAAAGTGGAGCACAAGACTATAAAAATATTGATGAATGGATTGAACATTTATCTCAGATATTACATCACTTCAGCCCTATATACATGCATGATGGTGGCTCAGAATGCCACAAGCTAACACTATACTACAATCTTGCAAAGCCGTATCTCCATGATTCCTTATTCACCTGGTGAGACAGCTTTATGAGAACAGATCAATGCTAGTTTGGGCACGCCAGCCACGGTTGCATTCATGGCGGCAGCCGGTGAAATGCATTCCAAAGCCAGCTGTGGAACAAAATCTGAGAGCGCAGGTGTTAGAGAGGAAGGAAGTTCCAAAAAAAAAGGAAGCATTAGAGGTTGTCTTTAACTGTTCATTTGAAGGTACAAGGGGAGTAACTGGAATAATATCAACCAACAAATCAAATTATGATAATATTAACCAACAAATCAAATTATGTGTGAAGGGAATTTGAATACTGTGACAAGAAATCCCAATCAGTCATGCAGAGATTGGTACACACCATATCCACTTCTCGTTGCAGGTAGGCATGTCATTTGCTAGATAGCCATCTGTGAAACCGCTGTACTCTTTTGGAAATCTTTTCCTGGTTGTGGCAAGAGCCATTCTGCTGCAAGGCTCTGCTTTTCCTTCCCATTCGAAACAAAAAATCTTCTGTATCTAAGACATAGGATACCTACATGCACACATCAACAGTTGATAAACTAAAGATTGAAGAGATAACGAACAAGATAGTATAGTGTAGGGCTTGCTTAATTACAAGTACATGAATGCAAAAAAGCAAAACTAAAACGTGGCTCTTAATGCAATATACCTTGGACGAATTGCAAGCAATTTTACACTCTAGACCATTGAAAACCTGAAAACCTTCCATGGCCAGGCGCTCATCAGCATTTGCATTTCTAATTTTATTCCTGTAAACAGTGGTCTTTATTAGCCATAGGAGCTCATACAAAGCAGAGAACTGTGTCCATTGGGTCTGCGTACCTCTTCAGGAAAATCCCTGGCTTTTCTTTTTTGTCAGGAACAACTGAGAGGAAATCATTAAGCAGATAAGATGCAAAATTAGGATCCATGGAAACAGCAGTCACTTCAGGTTTATCATGTCCAAAGTCCATAAGCTGAATAGACAAGTGTGTTGGTGCGGAAGACTGCAGAGAAAATTATTGTGTTGCAGTTGCAGCAAAATTAACAAACCTTCAAACTCATAACAGTCCAATAAAAATAGACATAGAAGCAAAACCACAAGAAACCTACACATTCAATGCGATATATGTTCTCATCATGAAGAAGCACTCGAGCATTTTCGTGATAAACAATATCCACTAGTCTTCCAGGTTTCCTTGATTTTTCATATGCATACAGTTGGAGCAACTTGTTGTCCATCTCATCTGCTGCTACTGTTTGGAGCTGAGGGGAAAAAGGAACTATTTGGTGAGAGGACAAGGGCTAGAAAGGCAGAAAACTGGAGAATGAAAATGTTGGAAGGAAATCCTGTGCCTTTTACCTGTTTGACAAGCTTATATATTAGTTTGTCCAATGTGAATAGAACATATGACTGTGTCCCAATAATAGCTCGGCAATCATCCTCGAATTTTGTATTATCAGAAGAGCCATCAAGTAAGTTGTAAAGTGCACTCATGAATCTGCAAAGACATGCACACTTATATTAATAAAGACTGATCAAGTTCACGTTGATAGAACCTCCTAAATTTCTGAAGCTATAGCACCTGGCATAGAGATCAGTAGGGCTAGTAGAAGCTCTCCATTTCCTTTCAGCAGATGATGAATTCACCTTCGCAGATTGTATTCTCTCGTATAATGTCTGTCAGATAAAATAAACAATGATACCATGTTAATAAAAGCAATCTCGTAATTGAATAAAAACCCAGCCATATAACAGAATTAAAAAACAAGCCTTACTTGATGAAGCCTAAAAAGTACATAGAAGGAATCATTTCCATAGAAAACCCGACAACCTTTTTCTTTGTCATGCAATGAAGGAGGGACATGCTTTGCCAAAGGCTTCACATTTAGAAGAAATCGTTCTGAAAATGGTAACATTGTTCCATCTCCTTCAACATCATGGGCATCAGCCATTCCTTCGGCCTCACCTTCACTCTCAGCCTTATTATCATGCTCATCCTGGTCACCATCTTCCCCATGCTCTTCCCGAGAGCAATCTTCACCATCAGCAGACTCACTTCCAGAAACATCACCATTCTCAGATGCATTCTCACTATCCTCTGTTGACCTTTGAACACTTTCATCACCTTCATCATCAGCATCAGCATCATTCTCTCCTCCAGCCTCTCCACATCCTTCTCCCTGTCTGGCTTGATATTGCCTGCTAACAGCACTGTCCTTTGCCTTATGCGCTGCCTCCAAACCAACTTCTCCATAAACTGCAAAATTATCCTCCTCAAAATCTCCAACTGGAGATAATTCACCCTCTTCTCTTTCAATTTTAAATTGTGCACCAGATTCATCATTATATCTGTGACTCTTGATGACTTCAGTTGCTACTCCATTTGTGGATACAACGGGTTTTGAAAACTCACCAGCCTGTTAGATCAGCAATAGATACACAATCATCTTTGATCTCAAGTCCACTTGAATTTATTTTATTTTTTTTATCTAATAAGAAACCTAATATGCTGTTCATTTAGTTGATGTTTGATTCTCAACAACCCTAAGCCATATCAGGTGGTGCAGTTAATAGGAGTATTTTTCTAAAACTTTAATTCAATTGCAAAACTCAGTAAAAGATGCTTGTCAAGTAACCATCTTAACAGCTTATACTGTTATGGCTGGGCAAATAATCCAGCTCAAAAGTCTACCCATATGATACAGAGTCTAATGGCTTAAAATTCCAATTGACTCTGTGGTAAGTGGTCTATCAAGAACAAGGCCTCAATGCCAAACTAATTTGGATCCACTATGTGAATCCTTTTGTACTACCCTGCAAGATCACAAACCAAATCAGCTTCAAAACCGCAAAAGATTTTAGACCCTTCAATACCACTTCATCCATGTTCACAGTCTAACCAAGAACAGAAATTGATATAAACTAATATATGAAAGCACATACCTCAGTTGAAGGTAACATTTCATTACTCGAACCTATTCCAAGCCCTCCCTCAACAGTACTGCCATTGCCTGGTCTTGAAGGAGTAGAACTAAGCCCTTGAAACAAAATGTTACATTTCAAATATCTAGTCATCGATTTTATAGAAAAGGAGGCAGGAACTAGCAATAGTGGAGAGAGATGTGAGGAAATAATGCAAATTAGATGAGACTGGAAGCATCTGACAAACCTGATTCTACAAGAGTTCGCCCATTACTTAACTCTCCAGTGACAAGAGATACATTTGAATTTAGCAGCCGGTCATTGGAAGCAGGTTGTTTAGTGATCCCTGACAATTCTTCAGCTGCAACTGCATTAATCACCACCTTATCATGGTGAAGAGTGCTCGTGGAAGTATCACCTTTGCGAAATACAAGATCAGCATCAGGAGAACCATTTTCTTTAATCCTGTTATCTCCATTTAGCATCCAAGCCCTGCTAGAACTTGATTGTTCAGGTGGGATACTTTCATCTCCATTTCTTGAAGAGTTTGAATGTTTGGAGTTTGTGACTGCACCACCAGCACAGCTAGGGCTGCCTTCACTCTCTCCACTTTTAGACGACTGATTCTTAGCTTTTACAACATCCTCAGTATCCTCAGCACCCTGAGGTCGAGACGGAACGCCAAGCATGGGTTCCAAAAAGGTTGTCCAAATCTTCATCACTTTATCTAACTGTTCAGATGTACAAACTTCTCCACAAGAATATTTGATGAGTTGATACAAGTCCTCATGAATGTCAGTATCTGGGTACTCAAATTCCAAATTTGGTATAATAGGTCGTCTGTTTCCAGCAGCAAAAGCAAGAAGCACATCATCTTCCTTGCGCTTATTCTCACTAATTTCTTTGATCTCCACCAGTAAGGCTGTAAAATACATCATATATGAGCAATTTGGCCATAAATAATGTCTATTGGATGAGTCCATTATGTTTAATGTACCTATGGGTCAGTATGAATCACAAATTCCAATAAATCCATGATTTTATGACCAAGGGGGATGTAAGTTGGATGTTTATTTCCTAAACTGACATCTAAAGGATGGAACAAAACAGCTTTGAACTCATCTCTGGTTTTTCTTGGTACTCGAACCGAAAGATTATGGACAGGGATCATGATTCTCATTCACGCAACAACATCAAAATACTTATTTATTATGTGCTTAATCTGAATGCAAACATACCAAGATTTCAGCTAGTAAAATACCTTTGGTGCTCAAGCTCTTTGTATCCTGCTGCTTGAAATAGAAGCTACGATGATCGAGTGATTTGTGATAGTTCTTGGCATAAATTTCAGCCCAAACTTTGTTAAAGTCAGCACGACACCTTGCCCATTCTTCTTGTTTCTGCTTCAAGCGGGTTAATATAACTGGCAAAGCAAGAGAAGTGTTCTTCCTCAATACATCCATTACATCAAGCCCATGATCGCCGTATAAACGTTCAACACACCTCAGATTCAGAGCTACACCAGAAGAAAGGACAATCTCATCAGAAAAAAAGAAGAGGAAAGAACCTAACAAACGAGAATAGGATAAATTAGATATTCTAATAACTTGATCAAACACCAATCAGTGTATGACCTGTTAAGTGCTCATCAATACGAATGGGACTATCCATTTTGATGGTGTTATTGTTGATCTTTTCTAATAATTCTTCAACACGCTTGGTTGTTACATTCACAGATTCTAACAGCATGTCCAGCTCAAACCTGAAAACAACAAGAAAAGTAAAACACTAGAATCTTTTAAAGCAATAATTTATGTAAGAAAGAAAAAGATTGAGCAAACAGTCTTAACTTTGTACAAGAGACATTGTATCAGAAAGTTATATTTTGATGTTAATCACAAGGGGAAGATCAGGCAAAAGTAGGGACTCCTAGAATTAATAAGTTAAAAGCAAATGCCTAATGAGACTATATACCAGCTACAACAAAATAGCCTAATTTTTTTATAAAAAAAAATGGAGATAGAAAACAGAATATCATCATCTGGGGCAAGCTCCAACCTGTCATCTTCACATCGAAACAAGCTCTCTTCATACTGGTTTTTTCGCATATGTTTAAAAGAGTAATCTTCACTTCCTGAAGTGACAGATACCCAATGATCATTCAGTACTTCAGCACCAAGCTCTGTCCTCTGACTGGCAGAAGGTATCATGTACTGCCATCATACAATAATAAGTCACTTAGTGAACAGTAACTATTGCAATTGCTAACATCACCAATAAAAGAAGTTGCATACATTCTTGGGCAGAAGGCGATAACTTGGAGTGCAGCGCTCACAGTTAGACAAGTCAAGTTCATTAATAGGTTTTGTTGTAAACTTATCCTTGTTGGAAAATAAAGGCATCTTGTGACCTCCTGTGTCCTTATTTCCAAAGGTTACACTTTTGTCTAGCCTATCCCTTTCTCGGATTTCACGGTCTCTATCTTTAACCCCGTCATCTCTCTCATGATCCCGGTCCTCTACTTTAACAGCTCTGGATAAATTACCTTCATTACACAGGGATTCTGGAATAAGAAGTTAGTAAACATTAATCCAATAGCAACAAAGGTCAGATCATTTTAGAACTGAGCCAAACATGGTTGGTTTGGTAAAAGTTGAACTAAGACTGAAAACAAGTCTTAAAAAATCAAATTAAACCAAACAAAATGGTGAGAGGTTCATCCAGCCTAGTGGTAATAAGGAGCATCCATTACTTACTTTTACTCACAACACCAGCTAGTAAACCCTCTGCAGGACAAAGTTTTGGTTGGAAAGTGTCAAAAATATGAAATTTCCATAGAAAGTAAAATAAATATTTGATTCATAAAGGTACCATTTTTTTCACAACGAGCCAAAAACTCATTGAAATCATCCATGAGAACAGGATATCTTCCAAGCAAATCACCCACCTGGTAAGACCAAAAGTTTCATACTTTACCATTTCTATTCCAACAACTTCGATGATAAGATTTATTCAACGATATTGACTGTAAGCATGTAGACATATGAACAAGACCATGACACTATCATTTCTTTATACATATATTGAAGTGCACTCGATTTGATTCTTGTGCATTCAACAAGAAGAGATTTACAAATAAGGCACCAAACAAGGAACATGAAAAATAAAAATCCAATTCCTATCAAGCAAATGTAAAGGACCTTAGAGTGCCAAGTTGAAATTTTGCAAACCAAAAATGGTTCAGCCAAACCTTCGAAACTCTATCCCTTACAGCTCGAATAGATCTTAATGTGAAGTTTTCAGTTCCAAGATGCCAGGGTCCAAGGAAAGTAAACAAAAGCTACTTTAGAAGTAAAATTATTTTCAAGTAGTCTATGTGCCATAGGGGGCATAAATGACACACACTTGACTTGAATCGCGCTTTTCTTATATTCAACAGTAATAACAGAAGCTCATAAATAAATTAGTATATATCTCTTTTGGTTAATATTAGTTGTTGTGGAGCAATGTTAAATTACTATCAGCCATACCAAAGCTTGCAACTCTGATCGTGTGATTATTTCTCTGGTGTAGAGATGAAGACAACGCAAAAACTCCTGGTAATTATCAGGATCATGCAATGTCTCCTTGACTTTGTCGCAAAAGGCAAGCTCTTGACTTAACGCACCTGGCAGGACACAAACCAAGTCAACAAAGCAGAGAATGAAAGGAGAAGGTGAGCAGCCCAAAATATAATATACAAAGAGGGTGGAAACTTGAAAAGGGAAAAAGGAGCTCTTCCTGGTGAAGAAGAAAAATAAAAAATGCTGCAAACTCAATTCAAATGTGCTAAGAGCACCAGAACCCATTAAAAAATATAATTGATACCAGCAATGATGATCATGTGAGTTTGACACAGTATATAAAGACATAATGATAAGAACTTGAAAAGTGATAGAGATGGTGTTTTCTGCTGTAACATGCACAATAAAGTTTTCATTCAATTGACAATTTATATGAAGCACCAGGTCAAGCAGCATCAGATAAAAAAAGCTAGGCCCTAAAAGTTCATAAAAAAGGGAAGAACCTTGATGCAATACTAGAATTTGAAATCACAACAATTTCTTTGACTAGGAATTCCATGAGCATATAAATTACATCAAAAAGCTAGGAGAATGTGCACAAATACAGAATAAAACAGTAAAAAATGTGCCCTGTGAACTATAAGAAAAAACTACCTCTCGAAAAATAAGGTTTAGTGAAAAGAAAGAGCAGCCCAACCAAAGAGCATAATCTGTGACTTCATCTTACAAAACAAAAAAACACCAGACCTAGCAAACATTAAACTGGAAACTCAAATCTACAAATGTGGAACAAAATATCAAGAATTGAGAAGAGCTACAAGAATAGTAGACAGAAGTTCACCAGCAAAATTATAATTTCCAGTTACAACCAATAGCCACTACCCCCAAAACAAAAACTAAACATGTTTTTCCAGAATTTTCTTGATATAAAACTACAAAAACCAATCACATCTACGAGTGTAAAGCACTGAAAACAGCTAAGAACTCACTTTTTACAGCATTTTTATCATCAGAAGCGGATGAAACAGGATTCATTCCTCCAAAGGTCTCATCACCATCCCCACCTTGTTCAGCAACTGAATCTTCAACCCTAGGAGCAGATTTACGCTTGTGAGGGAATCGTTGCATGTTGAAGTCTCGATTGCCATCATGATCATAATCTCTATCACCCCGATCACGTTCCCTCCTGTCTCTGTCTTCTCTCCTCTCCTTTTCTTTTTCAGCATGCCTGCGCTGATCCTTATCTGCTCTGATCATAGATCTATCATGGTCCGGATCGGGACGGTCAACGCTGAAGTCACGATCAGCATGTGAAGCTAAACCCCTTTCTTTCTGGCAAGCGATAAAAAGCCAAGCATTAGCTTGATGATCAACTAAAACTTGAATGAAATGAGAAGGGGAAGGAGGAACCTTGTCATCATGCATCCGGCGCATTGTAGGCATGGCAGAGCTTCTATCACGAATAGCAGGATTCCTACCAGTTGGAAAATGAGCACTGGCAGCGGCTGAAGAATCAGGAAGAAAATGAGTAAACTCCAAGAGCAGATCATGGTGGTCTTGAAAAAGTGAAGCCACCTGCAAAGAAGTAGTTTAATTAATTCTGCTCAAAATTCATAGGGTCCAAAGACTGGGAAAAAAAAATACTTATAACTAAACATAGTAGAACAGAAAATGAAGCATTCAAACAACGGAAAGGAAGTTGGGTGAGATGATATGACAGGCATACCCCCTGGTAGACCTCACTGATGGACTTATCTTCCTTTCTGTACATGTTCAGAATGTCCAAAAATGATTTGTAAACATGATCATCACCTTGAAACCTTGTCTGGAGAAACAAAATTCATAAGATTAAAACGCTTGGGACCAGAATAATAAACCCATCCTCCAGTTTGGCTGGGAAACAAAATTTTGTACCTTAATTTTGTTCACAAAATTAATTGCTTCTTCAAATTCAACAGGCTTTTTCTGTGGAGATTGTTCATCTTCTAGTGGGAGGGTGATCTCGTATCCTTTAGGCAAGAAGGTGTTGAAACCCAAAATTAAGTCACGGTGCCCTTTAAATAACTCCTTCACCCTCGCTATGACACCTGCAGTGTCAATTCTACAGAAAAAAATAAAAGGCAGCAAGTCAAAAAATTTCATCAAAACACACGTGTTTAAGAAAAAAAACTAGAATGGCGCTCAATGCATGCACATCAACAACAAACCTTTGAGCTTTAAAATCCTTCATGACCTCAAGAAATTCGTCGTATTTTTCTCTCTTGTCTTGAAATATATCCTTGACAGCCTTGAGGTATGCTAAGGCATCATTTGTTGTAAGTTTCTGTCCGCCACCGCCACCTCCGATCATCTGGGGTTGCCCAGAACTTCACAGCACAAAAATATATTTAAATTAATAACTTAATTGCAAGATTCCAGAACACATCCAACAGATCATCGTCCTCGCCCCCCAGATTCGTTCACATAAAAGTTATACAAGTACAGTTACCAGTGCCTAAAATAGAACAATCATCTTTTTTCTATCACATCCAAAACAAGAATGAAAGGAATTTCCAAGACAATTTAGGAAAAAGAAAAGAAAAATACAACTACTGAATTAAACCTAGAAGAATTACCAATCATCAAAAAATAAATTAAGAGACAGTGTTAACTCACATGTGATGTAATTAATCAGGCTTCACATAAATTATTCCAAAATCAGGCTTTAAAACGAGCAAAATTAAAAATAACAGAAAATAAAATAAAAACACTTACGTTTCGCCTCTAGTAGAAGAGAGCACGGGCCTTTTAAGTTGAGACCCCATGTAAACATCATCTCTTGACCTCTTCATCTTTTTTTCCTCTTTTTTTTATTTTCTGTTTTTTTTTTTTACAAATTACAAAACTCTCTGTATCTCTTCAACAACAACAGCGACGAATCATGCTTTGAACAACTTCAATTGTAGACAGGAAGAAACCTGCAATCAAAAAAATCGGTAAGCAGATCTAACCGAAACTTTACTTTAGAATCAAAATATAACAGCAGATTATAATAATAAAATAGATCACCTTATCGAAACACCAAGTAATTTTTCCATTTTACTTCAATTCAAAGCAACTTGTCAGAGGAGAATTTTACAAACATTTAGATCGTTTATTACTCTCTTCTTGATTAGCAAACACACTTTTTTTCAACACAAAAAAAAAAAACTTTTTTTTATTTTAAATTTAAGAGAGACCCGAGAGCACGAAGCTCTATCTACACGAAGAAGATGAAAGTTTTGATGTGAGACAGTAAGAGAACACGATAAATGGAGCACTGAATCTGTATTATGCAAGAGAGAAGAGGAAAAAGAGGGGGAGGAGAAGAGAGGAGAAGAGGGGGAGGAGAAGAGAGGATGCATACATTTACATACAGCAATCTTGTGTTTATTTGTTAAAGAAGAAGAGGGGGAGAGTTTAGAACATTAATATTGTTAATTTAGGGTAAATATCAAATAAGTCCCTTAATTATATACTTTTGTTTTATGAGTCCTCTAATAAATTTGTTATCTCACTTATATCTCTCGTATTTTTAAAATTCTCGTTTAAGTCTATTTATTTATGCTCGTTCATGTAGACTAACATAGCATTAGTTTTATACGTGTAGATAAAAGCTCATAACAAGCTGTTTGCAGGGAGCGCAAAAACTTTTTCAGGTGTGCAGGCCGAGAAATTAATATGAGTAGGGGTACAATTGAGAGATTATATTATTTAGAGACTCGATTGAGGTAAGCTATATAACCAGGAGACTTTGTTTTTACCCTGATGTATATCATAACCTAAAAAAATGGTTTTTTTAAATAAAATAATAATAATAAATCACTTGCAAAATGCAAGAGCGGAAATAAGAGCGGGGTGGTAACCTGGAGATAAAAGTCATTAAGATGAGATTACAGGTTATAGCCGGTTTGTTTTACCCCACTACCGCTCCTCGTACGTGTTAGGGCTTTTGTTCAACTTCGGATGGGTAAACTAAAGGATTGGACGGTCATGCTCTTATACATATAGGGGCAATTTCGGCAATTTAGCGAAACATGGTAGAGAGAGGGTTGAAACTGGAAACTTAAGAGCAGGAGGGTGGCTATGTGATTCCAAATCCGGGGACTTTTCAGGAGGTCCAGGCGAATTCAGTTTTCTAGTTGGATTGCAAAACATGCGATTCGGGCAAAATTTGCTCTTCAGTTAGTTCGGTGGTTTTCATGTTTTTAGCCCGGTTACAAAACTGAAGCTCATCTCGCAAGTCAATTAGAGACCCAGTTGAGATCTAAAAGAGTTATTCACTTAACATCCCGCTGCATGGATAAATTTTTTATTTTTTATTTGAGCTCTTTTTTTTTTTTTTTCATTTCAATTACTTTAATTTTTTTATTTTTCTAGGATAATTTTTATTTTTTTTCTTATTTATATATTTATACTCTTAGTTTTGACTTTTAATTTTTATTATTATTTATTTTTGTATTAAATATAGCTAGTGTTAAGAACATATTAAGTTTAGTTTTGGTTGGATAAAATAAGAGTGAAACTCTCTCTTGTAAATATATAGTGAATGCTATGTTGTTAGTGATTTGTTATCCCTGTATTTTTTTATTTATTTTATCTATGTGTGGTTTGATATATTTTTAGTTTAAAGTGATTTTTATATAAAAAAATTAAAATATATTTTTATTTTTTAAGATTTGTTCTTGATATTATTTTATTAAAAGTATTTCAGAATACTGATATTAAATTAATTTGAGATTAAAAAAATCTTAATTCATATTTTATATATTTTAATGTGTTAATATTAAAAAAATATCAAAATATATAATTAATCTAATATATTTTTGAGAAAAAATACTTTAAAAATAATTGTTATCATAATTTTCAACACTTTATCCATAATAAAATGAATACATAAAAAAAAATTAAAAGTTTTTTAGGCAAATAGAAAAAAAAATAACATTAACTTAGAATGTGTTAGATAGTTTGATAATGTCTCATGATGATGATAATAAAGAGAAAATGATTGAAATTACAAACCATAACTAAGAGTAAAGATACATAAATACGAATTAAAAAATAAGAATTGTTCTAGAAGGACCACAAAATTTAAAGGGACTGAAACAAAATACAAAAACTTAAAAGAATAACAGTCAAAATAAAAAAAAAAACAAAATATATAATTAATTTCAATTGAAAAATAAAATCGAAACAAATTAGAACCTTAATACTGAAAAAATCAAAGGAATAAAAAACAAAATGACATAAATACAAAATGAACACAATAAAAGAGAGAATCATAAAATAATAATAATAATAATAATAATAATAATAATAATAATAAGAGTATAATTAGATAATGACAAATAAAATATAAAATTATCTCAACGAATAAAATAGAAAATCAAAAAACTTTAGCAAGGGAAAAAATTAAAAAAAATGACAAACTAAAATAAATATTATTATAAAAAATCTATTGATTTGAAGAACAAAAAAAAATATAAAAAAAAGAATAAAGGAATAAAAAAAAATATATTTTAGAATGATTATTGACATAAATTAAAATTTTAAAATGAAATTAAATAAAAACAAAACCCAGAAGAAAAAATGATAAAAATTAAAAACAAATAGTACAGTTACATAAATATAAAAAAATAGTGAATACCTTAGAAGGAAAAAAAATATTAAAAGAATTAAAAATATATATTTAAAAGAGTAAGGGCCAAAATGACTAACATAATAGATGATAAATTTCAATTGAAAGACAAAATTAAAATCAATCAAAACCTTGGGACTAAAAACACTAAAATAATCAAAAACCAAATAAAAATAAAAAGAATAAGATTCAAAATGAAAAATAACATATATGATTAATTTCAACTGGAGAAAAAATTGCATCAAATAAACATATAGGGACCGAAAAAACAACACGAATTCAAAACAAATCAAAAGAATAAGGGTTGAAATAAAAGATAAAATATATAATCAATTTCAATAGAAGGACAACATTGAAACAAATTCAAACCTCAATACCATATTAACTACAGGAGTGAAAAACAAATGGAATAAAAAAATAAGATTCGAAATGAAACAAATTTTTTTCTGATCAATTTCAATTATAGGAATCAATTGAAATAGATCAAAAATCTTATAATAAATATCAGGATGAAAAAACATAAAAAAACCAAGGACTAAAATGAATAAACCATAAACTAAGAGGATTGACCTGTATTTTCAATTGCAGGAGAGAGAAAGGAAAAAAAACACGATTAATCAACTATCGGCGAGTCTCTGCCCACTATTCGACGACATGCATATCACCATATTAAAGAGAGCATGACAGCGCATCTGGCAATATGATAGAAGGATATTTTTGAACACCGAATGCAAATGCATGTGTCATCGAAAAGAAACGGACAAAAGAAAATGAATAAAAAATAGACAATTACCATGTAAATATAGTAGGAACTTAACATCACGATCTAACACTATACTTTAAAAAATGTCATGTAAACGTACAATCTCCCTAGAGAGTCTAGATGATGTGGACCAGCCTAGAAACATCAGTAAATATCCATTACATGTTCCAAATGGTCTAATGACCTGGTTTAAAACAAAGATATTAAAAGAGATATTGAATGTATTGGTTTTGAAAGTTTCAACCAAGTCAAAATTGCAAAGACCATTAGAGTATCAGAGTGGAGACCCTGATTCATCTTATCCACGTGCAAGAGAGGTTCAATACAACTTTATTTGGATCATAAAATGAGAACAACAAAAAAACAAAAGAATCCTGCTATAATTTGAAAACAATATGGGTGACTATCTTTTTCTTTTGTTTCTAGGATTAAGGGACTGGATGGAAGATTGTAAATAATCCTTAAATCAGCTCTATAATATTTCACTTCTCTTATTCTCATGGCAGAACATGGATTTAATATCATGGGTTTTATTCAATTTTATTGGCTATAGCCCAAAGCTTTCCTGGACTTAATTAATACTTTATTTTCAACTAGGATCCAAGGCTTGTTTGGATTAAGTTATGAGCTTTATAATTTAGGGTTTGGGGTCAATTTTGAGCGGACATCATTTAAGTCTACATAAAGGGTCAATTAGGGTTAATTTTTCAAGAACTATATAAACTCATATAAATTGAATTCTGGTAGCCATTGATGAATATTACTTATGAATTTTATAGTTTTAAAGTATGAGAATAATTATTGTATTCTTCAGTTCTTGAACTAATTGGATCTGATCTATCGAAGATTAGTTGACTTTGTAGTATCATTTTACGCATTTCAATAGTGTTGGTGCTTTGAGACTAGTTTCTATTGTGTTATATTCCTATTATATCTATTTTGGCTTTCCAAAATCAGATCTCGGTCTTGATTATAGATTGCGCAATCACTATGCTAACAATTACTTTATTTTTTATTAAATTTTATTTTATGCTCACAGAAAAACAATTCAATAAATAATGCAAATAGCATGCCAAGCTGAAGGATTATACTTCTTTATGGTTTTATTTACAATCAAATAAATAAGTAGCTAAACTAGGCCATCCATTGCTTAACGTTTCTTTCTGGTTTTTATTTATCATGAACTTTTTTTTAGCATTTTTCATTGCATATATTAATTTTATTCAACACATTAATAAAGTTCTTGTTGATTATTTTATATTTTTTTAATTTTCAAATCAACATTTAACCTTATCTATATAATTCTTTGTACGATAAAAGTGACTTTTTATTTGACCAATCACTTATATATAATCAATATCCTCACCCACACAGTCAAAATAAGAATTTCTATGTATAAAAGGTGTGGTGGGATATTCGTGTTTGATATTGTGTAACTTTTGCTATTACATTTTTTTATAAAAAAAATAGGTTTAAGAAAAACATATTTAGTTGCATTTTAAAAAGTAAATATATAAAAGTACTTGTCTGGTTAAAACTATCATGAGATGGAGTTTTGCATGCAAAAACAAGCCTTCATGAATTGAAAAAAAAAATGTTATCTTAGCTTTTACAAAACCAAGTTTTGAAACATAATTATATGTGAGGTTCAATGTGTTTTTTTTTTATATTTAATTTGATATTTTACTAAATTAAATCAAACCAAATCTAATCTATAAAAAAAACTAAATTATAGAAACTGATATATTATAGATTGGTTTTGAATTTTTCAAATATCTTTTTTAATTTAAAAATCTTCATGTTCTTATTATTTTTTAAAATAAAAAACTCAATATAAAAAGAAAATTAAGGTTTTTCTTTTTGTTTAGTTAACCCGAGCAAATAAACCAAAAGCCAAACAAACCAAAATTGATGTATGATAAGAAAGACCCTGTGTATTATCCATGATTATGGTGAATTTGTATGCATATCTCTGTATTATGTTTGTGAGGACCGAGCTCGCAGATGTTCGAGAATGTGATCGAGGTTGTTTCTAAATGTGTTTTTGGTTTAAAAATTCATCAAAATAAATTTGATTTTTTAAACATAATTTTTTATATCAGTATATTAAAATAATCTAAAAATACAAAAAATAAATTAATTTAAAGTAAAAACTATGTTTTTTCCAATTTCTAAATTATAATATATACTAAAAGACATCAGTGTTTCATTGTGCATTGTGAGTGAAAACATTGTGGATTGTAATAGTGTATTTTTAGGTCGGTTTGGTTTTTTGGTTGTTCGGTTCGATTGGTTTACCGATTTTTTATTTTATTTTTTTATCATTATTTGCACAATAAATTAACATTTTTTGCCCTAAAAAAAGGCAAAAAAGGGCTTATGGGTGAGGGTTTCGCGGTAGTTGCATATTTTTTGGTTTAGTCTGGTTCGGTCCACTTACCTTTTTATTTTTTTTTGAAAATGACTAAATACAAATATAATCCCTAATAAGATAAAATTGATGACTTAGACACAGAGATATACCAATAATTGATCATAATTTTTATTTTCTTTATAGTGTTGGCGTGTGTGTCCCGCTTGACCGATAATATTCCATCTCACGCCCTATTAATGTGGCGCATGAGGGGTACTTGGGTCGACGGATATGGGCAATTACCGTCTCGGTAGATGTGCCTCCATTTGGTCTTCCTCCTGTTATGGCGTGTTTGGTAACACAGTGGTCGTGGATGCGGCGGTGACTAGTTAAAAACAGTTACCCTGTTTCTCCTGCAAGTAAAAGTGTAGGAGAGGTCCCCGGTTTTGTTATGTTTTCCCTTCAATCCTTGTACTTTTAATTTTGTGTATGGTCTTGATTTCTGTTATATAAGTTTTGATTTGGTTCGATTGAGTCATTCGATTAAAATTAATTAAATGTTAATGTTTCACTTCGGTCCTCCTTTTAATTTCTGGATCGAGTTTAAATAGCTTAATATATTTGATATAGAGGTTTTATTTTTTTCAATTTTATCATTTGATTGAAATTGATAATATAGTTGATTTTTATTTCGGCCCCTATACTTTTAATTTTTTATTTTAATCATTTTATTTCTTTATATGTCTGGAATAATCCCTAGTTTTGTCCATGTATATATAAGTGTGCTCTTAACTTTGATTTTTAGTTTTTGTTATTTTCTTATTT
The DNA here is from genome assembly GCA_015731905.1 of Salix dunnii. Lineage (NCBI taxonomy): Eukaryota > Viridiplantae > Streptophyta > Magnoliopsida > Malpighiales > Salicaceae > Salix > Salix dunnii. The sequence continues at coordinate 2,347,213 of CM027668.1, read as the reverse complement.
GTTGAAATAATATTTTTTTAAAAAAAAATTAGCTATTAAATTTTATTTTGTATCAATAATCATTTGAAAATTGATATTTCTGTTTTTTTCTCTCCCCTTGTTCTTTCTTTTAGTTTTTTTATTTTTATTTTCTGTTCAAATAACTTTTTTTTACCTGATAATTTTTATTTTATTTTTTTATTTGATCTTTTGTTAAAAAATTTAAGATTTTTTTAGTCTTTCATTTATTTTATTTTTATTATTATTAACACAATAATAATAATAATAATAATAATAATAATAATAATAATAATAATAATAATAATAATCATAATAATAATAATAATAATAATAATAATAATAATAATAATTTTAGTTATTTTTTCTTGCTTATTCTTTTATTAATGTTTTTCAGATTTTTTCTCTCGAGATAATTTGATAATTTTTATTGTTTTGACATTAATAACAGTGATAATTTAGATGTTAGACTTCGATGTTGCTCTTTTTATAATAGGATGTGGTGATCTGTTTTATTATATTAAAATTTGCATATATAAATATTATATTTTAATTTTGGATCAGCAAATCTTATTAATTTCTTTAATCCCGACAATTATAAAAATTGTTTACTCAGCCCGCAACGTAGTGCGATCAATTTTTTTAATTTTCAAGTCAAATAATATTTTTTTCAGGCAATATTTTTTATTTTTTATCATTTATTTTATTTTTTATTTGCTCTTTTGTTAATGTTTTTAGGTTTTTTTAGCCATTGATTTATTTTTATTTCTCCCGTTATTAACGCAATAATAATATTATTAATAATAATAATAATTGTAGTTTTTGTTCTTACTTGTTTTTTTGTTAATTTTTTTGTGTTTTTTTATCGGGTTAGTTTAATAATGTTTAGTTTTTTGACAGAAATAGTGATGATAATTTTAAAAGTTAAGATTTCAATATTACTATTGTTATAATAGAATATGTTAATCTATTTGATTATATCAAACTTTACATGTTAAAATATTATATTTTAATTTAAATAATTATAAAAAATATTTGCTCTGTCCATGTAGGGATAATTAACTAGTTCATTTATGAACCCAATCCTGTGTGTTTGATAGTAAAAAGAAAAGAAAAAAAACAGTAAAAATATAATTAATATTTGAGCGGACAGATTTCCATGTCAGCTCGGGATCAGAACCACAGCAACGGAGAAAAAAATAGCTCTATGGGCCTAGACCGATTACTTGTTTGGACAATATTCGACATATTCAATAACAATGTGCGCTCCCTTTCTTTATGACCCTATTCCTCGTCCACATGGAGTTACGTGTCTGATTAGGATGTAATTAAAGATGTTTTAATAATATTTTATTTTTATTTTTAAAAATTATTTTGTACATTGGTATATAAAAATATTAAAAATTTTAATTTTAATTTAAAATAAAAAATTAAAATTATATTTTTTTAAAATCACTTTTAAAATACAATATCAAACAAGATATTCCATGCATCTAAATTTTCAGGTAGTAATGTAGCTAACTGTCAGTATTTGATTTTTATTTTTTAAATGTATTAAAATAATATATTTTAAAAATTATTTTTGATTCACATTGAAATAATCTAAAAATACTAAAAAATAATTTAATTTGAAGCAATGGTTTTTTAACAAATTCTAATGAAACGCAAAAATAAACAAGCAATTAATAAACCATCAAATAATGACCTGGCCTATTTCGAACAATTTACATAATATAAAGAGTTAATTTTTTTTTTTTTTTGAGAAAAGAGAGTGAAAACGCCATTTGACATTTCATTTTAAAAATATTTTTGAATTTTTTTAAAAATTATTTTTATTTGTTGATATCAAAAATAAAAAAATATTGTTTGATATATTTAAAAAAAACATTTTAAAAAATAACTTCAATTATATTTTTAAACATGCACTAAAACGACATTGTTTTATTATTATTGTTTTAATACAAATATATTGAGGATGAATCTTAGTTAACCTAAACCGACACTCTCCACTGGTGACCCAAACTTTCTTCAGCTGCACCTTGACCTTGGTTCAATGTTCTTTAGATACAATCAGAGAGATCAGTGCTGGGCTTTTACAGGATTTAAACCGGACTAAATCCTGTAAGAGCCCACACATAACAATCGCCATGCATCCTGCCAGCCCAAAAATCTCAAGCTAGTAGCATGGGCTAGGTTCTGTTGATAGCCTTAGTTATGAGAGCCGGTGTGGCCTAACATGGTGATTTAAGAGCCCATCAGATCAGGACCCGGACTGCTTTGAATAATTGAAAAAACTTTATTTTAAAATACCAAGAAGACTTTGTTTTGAGTTTTTCACCCCTACATAACAGTCCACGCGCCACTGAAAATCTGCGGAACCTTCCATGTGCCTTACAACATGGTATGAATACGCTTTACTTGTTTGAATTTTTATCAGTGACTGTTTGGAACCGTGGTATAACCACCGATTGTCCAAATTTTTTTTTAAAAAAAATAATTTTTTTATATTTTTAGATTATTTTGATGTGCTGATATCAAAAATAATTTTTAAAAAATAAAAACTATATTATTTTGATATATTTCTAGATGAAAAACACTTTAAAAAACAACCACAACCACACTCCTAAACACCTCTTTAATCTTTAATTATTGTAAAGATTGTTTTACCTCTTTATCCATCCGACAATAACAAAAACAAATCCATAAAAAATTACCTCTAAAAATCTTATATAAATTTTGACATCAAAACATTAAAATAATCTAAAAAATCAATTTTTTTAATTTAAAATAAAAATAAAATAAAATTCATTTTTAATAAAATTCATTTTAAAAACGTGGTGCTAAAAAAGAAAATCATCATAAGTATTTTACAATACACAGCAATCTTTGTTTAGTGCTCCTTTATTATTTATTTTTCAAACCCTAAATATTTTATCTTGTTAAATACTTTTACTTCCCCAATTACCGACAGCTACATAATTAAATGGGCATGGATTAATGATGATTATTACCTTGATCCAACTATCCTGTAGGAGTAGGCGGGGGTGGAGGCAACATTAAGATACTTGGTTCGTCTCGTGTTGAGAGACAAATCAAAGCAAGTACCACACTTAGTTCACGTTTAATTTTGATCTTTAGATTCTTTATTATCCATTATTAAGGACCCATTATTATTATTATTATTATTATTATTAATTTATAATGTATATATAGAGTTAACTTGCTTGTTTCTTATCTAATCTCACGAGTCATGAGTGAATGATCAATTATCAGTATAAAATTGTGAGACTTAAACTAATTATCTCTGGAGAATAAATTTAAATTAAAATTTCACTCCTCGACCAATCCTACGGTTCCTGAATGAACAATTAATTACTAGCCTCTAGTAATCTTGAAAATTATGAAACTCAAACTAATTATTTTCAAGGAATAAACCTAAAATCAGACTTCCTACAAAATTAACGTCTCTAATCTTGCATTTTATTTTTGAGGTTATTCCTATATATTTTGTCAGTCTTCTTTTTTCCCCTTAAAATTCCGGTTTAGTGGGGATTGTTTTTTTAAATATATTTTGTTTTAAAATATCTTAGAATAATATATTTTATTTTTTAAAAATTATTTCTAATTTAAAAATATTAATTTTTTTAATTTTTTTTAAATAGTACTTTTTAAACACAGTAATGAACAATTTAGAAATCTGACGTTGCATTTTCAGAGTTGCCCGTCATTATCCATTCCTCAAAAACGTTGCCCATCATTAATTCATCCAACAATATATATTTTTTTCTAGAAAAAAACTTTTTCCCGTTATCTATGTCGATTGTCTACCACGTTCTCTTTCTTTAGAGGCAGCGCGTGTTTGGGTTGTGACTTGACGAAGGTATTGTTCGGCCCTTCCTTTTAAAATTGATTTTGAAAAAAATTAAAATATTTTTTTTAATGTTTTTAAATCATTTTTTTAATATTAATAATAATTTATAAAAAATAAACAATAAAAAAATGACAATATTTTATATATATATATATATATATATATATATATATATATATATATATATATATTTTAAAATAAATAAATAAAAAAATAAAATAAAATAACATCAACAATAATTTGAAACATTTATTTTTTTAATTTCTCTCTTCCCTTCAAATCCATGCATAATTGCATACCATTGAGAATCTCAGGGCAATTCTTGTGATTTAGAATATTTTAATACAATATTCATTCTTTTGAATTTTTAATTTCGGTGAGTTTCTCTTGTGTAAGTTTTTTATTTTTTAAATTTGGTATTGATTTTTTCCCTTCAATTTCATCTTATCTCTTTCGTGATCTTTCAATTGTTTTAATTTCATCAATTCAATTGTTTTTTAAAGTTTATTGTTTTTTTTTTAATTTGTTCCTCATTTTCTTGGTGATTTATTATTTAATTCATTCATGAAATTAATTTTTCTTTTTAGTTTAGCCCTTCAATCCAAAATTATTCATCTTTCAATTTGTTTTTTTTTTCAAATTTGATATTCATTATTTAATTTCCATTTTTTAATATTTTGTATGATTATTTTTTTAATTTTAATATTTGATATTTGATTTATTAAAATTTGAGCTTCATCATTTTTTTTCCACATCTAGTGCTTTCAACTAAATGGTCAAGGTCATGAGTTCACATTCTTTTATTTTTTACTTATTTACTTTTTTCATCTCATTACTTGATGTTAATTTTTTTTTTTTAAAAAAAACAAGCCTCGTGATTTTCTGTGTTTTCCTTTTTAAAATTTTATATCAATTTCATAACCTTGCAATAAAGTTTAAGGAGCAAACCAAGGTAGCTTATTGTTTTTTTTATAATTATTGTTTTTATTTTATCCTTTAATATTTTGTATAATTTGTCTTCATCATATGTATATATATATTTGGTGTCAAGGGTTAACATCAAATTTTCATGGACTTATTTTCTTCATCATATAATTCACCATTTTGTTTTAAAAAACAGACTCAAGCTTATTTAATTAGTTTACAATTGCTATTTTTTTAATAAAAAAAAATAAGTTTCATCTTTCATTGTTTAAATGGTTGAAAACTAGGCTTCAATTTTTTTCTTCAAATTTGTTACTTCTAGTCAAATGAATTGAGTCGTTATCATAATAGATAAACATAAGTTTTCATTATTGTTTCTCATCATTTGACATGGATTTTTTTTTAAATATGTTTGCATGGAATAAATGATAATTTTTTTGCTCGAAATTTTTTATTTGACCAATGACAGAACACAAGTCATATAACCATTTGAGGATATACAATTTTAACCTACATGGTTAGACCTCCATAGTAAGTAGACAAACAAATATAGTTTGGATACTAAGAGTGTGTAACATTTCTAATTATTATTAGGAATATTTATACGAGATTTTTTTTACAAACAAATGTATACTTAAAATCTCACTAGATTTTTTTTATGAAAATTTAGCAAGGTTTCTTCTATAACGTAAAGTTACAAGTTATCAACTAAACCTATTTCACATTCAAACACAATTTAATTTACTTGATCCGCTCAAAAGAGATCATTTCCTCAACCAAACAATATTTTTAAAACAATTTCATCCAAACAAATATATTCAACAATTATATACCTATATTAGAGAGTGCAATGACTCCATATCCTTAAGACAACGATATTAAATATAACACACATGAGTGTTAAAGTACATTCAGGCTAGATAAACACAATGTATCAAATTTGAGCATTTATATTTACATGCACGGCATTATAACATTATAGCTCAAAATGCATATCCTGGATGAAGAATTAATTTAGTTTTAATGTGAATACGATGACTTTAAAAGAAATGTTATACATTAAATGTTAATTAAGAACAATTAAATAGATAATTTAATATATATGGGTTACATTTAGATTCTTTTTATATATATCATACATGGTCCATCTAAAATATATTAACATCAATGTCCATCATTGTTATCATTAGTCTTTTTATTTCACAAATAACTAATAAAATCTCAATAAATATTGATATCAAATCAATAAACTATATCGATATCATTAGTCTTTATATTCCAAGAATGACCAATCAAATCTAAATTTATTCTAGTATCAAATCAATAAACCATATTGATATTATTAGTCTCCTAATTTCAAGAATGAGTAATGAAATCTAAATTTATACTGATATCAATAAACTCTATTGGTATCATTAGTTTTTCAATTCTGAAAATGACTAATCAAATCTCAGTTGATATTGACATCAACAAACTCTTTCGATAATATCATGATCTTGATTTTAGGAAAGACCAATCAAATTCATAAAATATTAGTATCAATATATTATAATGATATCATTAGTCTTCTAATAACCACTGAGTTCCAAAATATATATTCTTGAAAGACCCTCGAGTGTTTGAATGGATCTTTCAGATCAATAATCCATTTAAAGATAAAATATCAAACTCTGGTTCAACCTAGTTCTCAAGGCTTGCTATAAACTTAAACTTGGTCATACCAGGTCAAATTCTATTCTCACTAATTATTTAAGTTGTCCTACCAAGTTGATCATATTACATTAGATTAACCCCACGTAACTTAAGTTTTTTTTTTCAATTATTAAAAAAATAACCCAACTCTAGAAAATATCATAACAACAATCTAGTTACCAAGCTATTAAGAGTCAGAGCATTGTTATTCTTCCCATTATCATCTTACCCTACCTTACATATGACCACGATCTTTAGGCAAATGACGAGTAAATATTTGCATGCTAACTTAACGGGTAGATAGTCTTAGCTTTCCAAATATTATTATAGTGGAAGTTTTTTTATATTCATCATATAACTAAACTAATCAAATTTTAAGTGAAATTGTTATATATATATATGCATGTGTGTGTGTGTGTTGTAAAATAAAAATGAAAGTCTTCCTTTTTTTTAATTTCTTGAAAAAAGACATGGAACCTTCTTATATTAACAATACAAACATTATATACTTCAATTTCTAATGATTCATATAAATAAATTAGCACAAAGTTCTAAATGGTTATAATTTATAAAGTTCAAACTGAAATATATTAAAATAATATTTTTTTAAAATAATATTTTGATACCTATACTTGAAAATAATCTTAAAATAAAAAAAAAGTAAAAAAATAAAAATAAAAATTTTCAAAAACATTTTTAAAATACAATCCCACAAATGCCCTTAAAGTTTAAATTATTGATTTCATATTTTAAGTCAAAAGAATCTATTACATTTTAAAAAGATATTCCATAAAATAGCTCAATAATACATAAAAAGAAATGTCATGCACTTCCAGATTCAATGGCTATCATGCCGGCGTGACTAGATTCGAGCCAAACCTGAAAATTACTCACAGAACTGGGGATAAAAGCTGGAGATGAAGCCAAAACCAGTCGCAAAACTGGGGATAAAAGCTGGAGATGAAGCCAAAACCAGTCGATTATTGACCTGCAGTTCCCACGTTGCAATCATGAGCATTTTAGCCGATGTAGCCATAGCCCAAGCAATGCTAGCCGGCATTAATTATTGTTTTCAGATGAACCAACGTTATCATATGTATTACTATATATATAAGGTAGGAGTCGAGACAGGTTCAACACACCTAAGAAATGGACTCCCCAGCTTCATAAAAATAATATGCAGGTATACCCTGTAACTCGAAGACAAGTTCAACACAGACAAATACAAAGAGATTTAATTATAACAAGCATCCAGATAATGGATACTGGAGAATGCCTCCTCCTTATTTTTAAATGTGTTGTTTTTCTTCGCGGGCTGAACATTCAAGTCCAGCTCTTACGTCCATGTCTTTGAGATTTTTCAAACACATACATGGGATTTGATTAGCTGTTTATAAAACCTAGCTATTGTCTAGAATCACTTGTGTTCACAAATCAGTCCTCGTATTCTGTTACAATTGTGTCGTAATCACCAATAATTTCAAAGTGATTCAAGGACAAAATTGTTGGGGTTCGTCCTCAAGAGAATTTAGATATGCTGGATGAAACACGTACGTCCTGGAGAATTGAAGAAAGCTGGATGGTTTTGGTCACATTTCAACCTCCTCGTGTGAAGGCCAAGCAATCCATGCCATATCCACATGCTGTAAATTATGCCATGGTTTTAAGCATATGTTAATTTCTGAAGTCATGGAGGGCCATTCCCCGGGCTTATTAGATGGTGGGAGGCAATCTTCTGTAGGTCCGCTCTGATTCCAGATTAGAGCTTGGAATAAAATCCAAGTTACTTCTATGCTTTAAATCAAAGCAATGTGATTGATTTCAAGATAAATTGAACCATAAAAGTAACCGAGCAGCGTTATTGATGAGATAACAGCGGGTGTTTCACATTGTATTTTTCTAAAAAAAATATATATATATATATTATTTTAATATATTTTTAAATAAAAAATATTTTAAAATACAATAAAAAAATCACACACATAAATAATCGTAACAAGCTTTCAATTTGGGTATTTATTTGGAGTGTTGCTAGATAGAGTAGATCGAGTTTTGTTTTACAATTATATTCAATTTATTTTTTTTATATATTTTATAGAATATAAACTATATTTATTTATTTGGTTTGAGCATACTAGATAAATCAAGTTGGGATAAATTGGTTTTTTAAGATAATATTATGTTTCGCGAGTTGATTATATTAATTATTTTTATTTTTTGACGATTCAAAAATAAATAATATTGGGATTGCAACTATTTGAACTCAATAAGATCTCTAAAATACATATGTTATAGACAACATAAAAAATATCATAATTCAATCATGATCAGATATTTTATCAAATATTTAAGTTGCAATATGATACATAAATAGACTAGAAAATCACTATGAAGTGTTTCTAGGTTTATGATTTTACTAATAAAAATAAAATTTAGATTTTCATTTATTTTTTTATTGTCTATTGGCTACTAAATAAAAAAAGATTTGAATTGTAAAGTCCATTGACTTTATGTATGTTTGGGAGTGTGATCGAAGTTGTTTTTAAAAGTGATTTTTATTTAGAAATACATCAAAAAAATTTATTTTAAAAAAATAAATTTATCATCAATAATTAACATATAAAAATGATCTAAAAATACTAAAAAAATTGATCTAAAATTAAAAAAATTAAAATTTTCAAAAATATTTTTAAAATACAATGATAAATAGGATTTATCATAAATAGCCAAGCAAGGGACATTCATGTGGCAGTTAGTAAGGGTGTTTGATATCACGTTTGAAAAGTTTTTTTTTTTTAAATAAAATTTTTTATTTTAAATTAAAAAATATTTTTAGATATTTTCATGTGCTAATATTAAAAATAAATTCTAAAAAATAGAAAATATTTATTTTAATATATTTTAAATAAAAAAATATTTCAAAAAACATCTCTAATTAAATAAATAATAAAAAAATTATTGTATTTTTCAATATCTTCTCGAAATCCAGCATACCGCATCTAAAAATGGTGGGTGGGTCACCAGAAAGCAGAAAATAATTATTGCTGCGCAGCCAATCCATTCCAACTGGCTGAGCTGATACGAGTGGTTGAAAATCCATCCAGGTGATAAATGAATTCAAACTAGCCACCTTGCTGGTAGATGAGGAGATCTCTCCTAAGTTGCCCTACCTTGTCTTTGCTTCACACATCTTGATGTAATTGTTTTTTTTTTTTTTTTTGGAGAAATTATCGAAATTAATTGTCAAGTTTCTTCTCGAAACTTAGAAAAGATGCCTAAAGGCCAACTAGCAACTCGTTGGCGTCTAACAAAGATGGCCACATCAACGACACAAATCACATGAGATTACAAGGTTAAAAAATGGTATAAATTATTAATTTAAATTTTTTTTAGAAAAAATAGTTTATTTATATAGTATCGGAATTCTGTTGATTCTGTGATTAAAAATTTGAATTTTATCAATTTTATTTTATTTAATAAAAATTAAATATAAGATAGTGTGTACTTATATACAAGTTTAAGCCTATTTTTTTTTTTTTAACTTTGAAATAATATAAGTTATATACTGAAAATTTTTATTTAATAATTTAAATTTGTAAATAAAATAATTTATTTACATCGTTTTTCTCGTATGGACAAATAAGAGGGTCACATGGCTGTAATTTTGAGCCCATCTTGTGTCACCATCCTCCCTTCAAATTAGGGAAAGTAAACATTATTGCAGTGATGCTCTTTTCAAGCCCGAAATTACCATGTTGCCATTATTATTTTTTAATAATTTCACACCTACTCAATCATCTTTCCATCATTGGAAGAGCTCGGATTCCTTAATCGTGTCCATGGCATTATTATTCCATCATATAAAACATGGATCGATAGGGTGTTGCCTCCTCTTTTACAAACGGCGGGTCCCCATCTAAACCTACCCAATTATCATCTTGCTTGCCTGCACATCACATTTTATTGCTACAGCCGAGCTTCCATGAATTGCATTTTAAAATTATTTTTTTAAAATTAAAAGCAGCATCGATTATACTGTAGGATTAAATCTATCTGACAATGAGCTTTCTGTATTTCTATATACCGTCGAATCTTTCATTATCAAGAAAAAATCGACGGCTTAGCTACGAGGATCTTACGGGACAAAATGGATCGCGTCTTGTGCTCGACGTCGATCAAAAGTCTAGAGTAGACGCATGCATGTATTCAATATTATTATCGGATGACAATGGACCGGCCACCACCACACTACTGCGAGGGAGGGGTCGTATGAATTCAGTACTATCATAGTCTTGTATAATAAAATCAGCCTGTCATGACTCTTAATTTATCTATATATATTTAAAGGATAATTAAAGGTTATTATATATATATATATTGTATAATTGAGAAGACATGTGTTTATTAGAAGGATATATAACTGACCTTTTTTTTAACCTACGCGATTTATTTGAAAAGCAAAGCCATTGAATGAGTTAGCTAGCCAGCTTGTAACTAAATTAAAGTGACAATAAAATGCATTAATATGATTTGCTACTAATAATGAGGAGAGTTAAGATGCAAGTAGGCCTAATTTCCGATTTTCTATCTCCTAGTTTTTAAATGGTTGATTATTATTATTGTTTTCACATGGAAAAAGAAAAACAATTGAGTTAAGGTTGTCTCTAACAAAATAAAGACTTACGGTAAGATTATGATAGTGAATATCACCGTTTTTACACTTATTTTTAATATTATGAACTATTTATCATATCATTTTCCCCTATACTCACCAACAAAATAATTTATTGGGACGTAAACATTTAGGATCATACTCTTCTCATTATCACTTATTGTATTAATCATCTTCCCTCTCTATTACTATCCCATATTCCTCTATAGCTCCTGTGTCATTGCATTCATGTTTACTGCTTTTTGAAAACATTTGAATATGCATATTAGCCATATTTATCCTTATCAATTCTCTTAATTCTTTACTCGTCTCTTTATATATTCCTAGAATATAGTTCACGCCATAAAATATACAAATGTTCTAATTATATCTTTTTCTCTTGTCATATTGTTTTTTTTATGAATATTAATTGCACTTCACCACAATAACTCATGTTAAAAATCTAGTTCTCACCTAGGTCTCACTCTATCACGTCTCTCATCTTATAACTGTTTTATTTTATAAATATATCATTCAACAATTTCTCATGATTATTTACTTTCTAGAAATGTCCTTCGTAATCTTATAGCTACTATCTAGACAACACATCTCAAATGAATCACAATAACCTTGTTCAACCTCATCTACTTCAATAAAAGTATTAAGAAGTCATGTATTCATTACCTTTATCAATACTTATCATATGATCTAGTAACTTTGATGTTGATTTTCACTTTATATATGATCTAGTAACTTTTAATGTTTTTCATATAAGTTCATCTCATCACATGATCAACTTACAAATACCTTCACCAAAACATTTTCTAATCCCATGTTCAATCATTTGGAAGCACTCTTGATGTTCATGAACTCTCGTTGCAATTGTGGGGGCTTGCAAACTTTTTTTTTTTTTTTACATTTTATTTTTTTAATAAACCTAAAAAATGTAAAAATCATTTATGAATACTATAACTCATATTGTTTTTTTTTATAGCTTACATGCACATGAATTGTTTTTTTTTTTTTTAATAACTTTTTAATGTGAGATAATTATACTACACTTCATGACTAACATTTCTTTTTTATAGCCATCCACATGGATTGTTTCTAAGCCTTTTGATGTTGGATAATGATATTATATTTTATGTCTCACATTTCTTTTTTATAGGCTACATCCATTTGAATTATTTTTTAATATTTCAATGTGAAATAATTATACTACACTTCATGTCCCATGTTTTATTTTATAGCCTATTTCTATATGTATTTTTTTTTAAATAATTTGGAGTATTAAAACCTCAAAATTGTTATATATATATTTCTCTCTTCTTTCACTCGTTTATATTATTTTTTACCCCTCAAACCTCAATTATATCTATATATATATATATATTAACTAAAATATAAACGGCGTCCATGTTTTACCGTGCATAAATTCACTGTACATACACTTATATTTCACTGTTCACTAGACTTTTTTCATCCGTACATCATGCGAGTTCATCTATTTTTTTCCGGTTTAAATAATATATTAATAAAAAAACTCCTCTAAAAAGCTAAAATAGCTCACAGTAATATAGAAATACATAGGGTGAAAAGTTCGAACAAGCTGTCACCAAAACAAGTGAAAGGGAATTGATGAAGCAAAGCTGCAAGCGGAGTGCAGAATGCAGATAAGACATGTTTTGTTTGTTTGTGTCTCAACTCTGAACCTGCCGGTCCGAAGACCTCCCGACCTCCCTCCCATGTGCTTAGCCCATGTGGGTTTAGACCTTCAAAAATAAGGAATCCTTGTCATTGCTTTTATTAAATTACTCTCCACCGGCAGTCAAATTCTACGGGTGCACAGTTTTTAGTGACAGTTTGTATTTAAAGTTAGTTGGTTATAAAAGTATTTTTTATTTAAAATATATTAAAAAAATATTTTTAACATAAATATATTAAAATAATTTAAAAATATTAAAAAAAAATAATTTAATATAAAAAATAAAAAATATATATTTTTAAAATATAATGACAAACATAGTCTTGGTCAACCAAATTCCCACCATCCCCTCTCTTTTTCCTCGTAGAAAAATTCTATTTATAGTTATTTTTCAAAATAATATAAAATAAAATAAAATCCACTGGAAACATCTTCAACAAGACTACTAAAAAAACTAAAACCAATTTTCTTTATAGTTTTTTTACTCTCATTTAGCAACTTCGGGGTTGCTATATCCACAATTAAAATAATATTTTTTTTAAATAAAATGTTATATTTATATTTTATATAAAAAAACTAAAATATTATTGGAATTACAAATGACCAATGACAACGGCTACATGCACTTCCTTTATTGTTTTTAAAATTAATCACATTAATTCACAAGTAAATTAGTTGTACTTTAAATATATTAAAATAGAAATGTATTGCTAAAATAACACTTGTCATGGTAGTCCACACCTCAAAAATACTATAATTTTAATATTCAAAATGCTATATAGATTATTTAGCATTTTTCATTGGAGATGTTTTTACTAGGAGTTCTCGTGTTCAAACCTCTTTATATATATATATATTAGCTTCTTGTTTTTTAATTTTTAATATTAAGTTAAAAAAAAGTTTTTTTTTTCAAGTAACACATAATTATAAAAACACATAAACTAATATATATAATATCAAACAACCATCGAGAAAGTACCGCTCAGTCTCTTTTCGCATTTTCTAATTTCACCACAGCTACGTCCCAACTTACATATATTATTTACTAAAGAAAAATTGGGACCAATGTGCTTAAAAAGTAAAAGTAAGAGGAGTGAAAAATAAATTGCAATTAAATGTTGGAAAGGGAAACATTTTAAATATGAATAATATCGACCCATTCATTTACAAACACTGCACTCAAGAGTCTCTCACCTGTCTGAAAAATTAGTATCAACTAACCTGCACGGTTGCACCATCTGACGACCACCTACTCACCACCCGCCACAGCCACGGCCACGGCCACAGCCAAAATATATAAACATCGAAACTAAAAAATTAACAACCAAACAAAAATGTCTCCTCTCCAAAAACCACCGGTTGCCAGTGATCTCAAGCACCGTGTCATAATCTGTCTCAACAAGCTCTCCGACCGTGACACTGTCTCCGTTGCTACCACAGAGCTCGAGTCTATAGCTAAAAACCTATCTACTCACGACTCCTTCTCACATTTCCTAAACTGCATTCACAACACCGATTCCTCCTCTAAATCTCCTGTCCGAAAACAATGCGTCTCTCTTTTAACTCTCCTTTCTCGTTCCCATGGCAACTCCCTCTCACCCCACCTCTCCAAAATGATATCCACCATCACTCGCCGCCTCCGCGACCCCGACTCTGCCGTCCGCTCTGCCTGCGTCGAAGCTACCTTCTCCATGTCTTCTCAGATCACGGACCCCCCCTTCTCAACTCTCTCCAAGCCGCTTATTGACTTGCTGACTATTGACCAGGATCTCAACGCTCAGATCGGGGCAGCCTTGTGTTTGGCGGCGGCCATTGAGGCAGCACCAGAGCCAGAGGTAGAGCAGTTGAGGAAGGTATTGCCGAGGCTTGGAAAACTTGTTAAGGGAGAGGGGTTTAAAGCTAAGCCGGCATTGTTGAGTGTGATTTCGAGTATTGTTGGCGTTGGTGGGGCGTCAAGTAAGGGAATTTTGGATTGGTTAGTGCCGTGTTTGGTTGAGTTTTTATGTAGTGAAGATTGGGCCGCCAGAAAAGCCGCTGCCGAGGCCTTAGGGAAGGTGGCATCAACGGAGAAGAACTTGGCGAAGGAACATAAAGCTATATGTATGACTTCTCTAGAGACCAGGAGGTTTGATAAGGTATGGAGTTAAATTAATATTCATTGTTTTTATTTTCTTGGACTTGCTTGGTTGCTGAGAAAATGTGTACAGATTATAAGTTTCTTTTTTTTTAATCTGAATAGATTGCAGTTTGAATCGTAAAAAAATAAATTAAATTGCTGGCAATAGATCAATGAGTGTTTGATTCTGAAAGTTGCCAATTTCATACTGATATGATTTGTGTGTGTGTGTGTGTGTATTTAAAGGTGAAGGTGGTCCGGGAGACTATGAATCATACATTGGAGTTGTGGAAGGAAGTACCAGGCATTTCTCAGGAAATTTCAGTTCCATCTCAATCTACATGCTCTTCTACAGGTATCATCATCTTGTTTTCTCTCTCTATAAATCTTATTTATTATGATTTATGATTTCAGAAGGGTTCAACGACTTGGTAAGCATGACATTAAAGTTGAAGTTAGTTTACTATTACTAGTCTTCGTAGTGAAGATAATCAATATTGGAAGTTTTCACACCATCACTTTATGTTTTTGTTGGATTTTTCCATGGGACCAGATAATAATATTGGTGTTTGCATCTCCACTGCCTCCAAAAATTCTAAAGACGTTGGTTTTAGAACTCCCTTATCTAAGAAATCAGTCCCTGCAATTAGGTCCCCTCCTTCCGATGCTTCATCTGTGACAGCTGCCAAAAAACAAAGCCCCGCAAGGAGCAATGACCACAATTCAAAGACAGTAATGTTACATAAGCTGGGCCATGACAGACACTCTGCTTGGAAATTTGAAATTGCTACACAGCAAGGAAAAGTTAGTGGTGACGATACAAAGCATGGTTCTGAAGTTTTGGGATCAGGGCAGAATGAGGATGGAACAAATTCTATGCCAGAAACAAAATGTGTCCTCTTCAGTAGCATCCGAGATGATAAATGGAACAAGCTCGGTGGTTTGAAATCTGGGTCACGCGTGGTTCCATTTCAGGAGGATGAAAGCTGTTACAGCAAAGATGTTGAAGTGAGCAGTTCTTCTGAAGATTTTTATGAGAACCACAAAGATTATGAGGATCTGTCTTTGATCCGTGAACAGCTTATTCAGATTGAAAACCAGCAGTCCAGTCTTCTAGACCTTCTCCAGGTGCAAAAAATATTTGAATTTTGATCTCTCCTTCTGTGTCTTTACTCTCGTATCCATAACTAACAAGTCATTCATGCCAATTGTGAAGAAAGGCTTTCATTTCCTCAGTTTGTCTACAGCATATTGTTGCTTGCTCTGTACTTTACCGCTCTGTTGGGACCATTTTCTAGATGAGATAAAGCATGTTTTCTCTATATATTTTGTGATGATGTCTTCAATTGATGGTCACATTTGCAACCCCCACTCAATAGATTAAACCCCTTTCCATGCGTCAACATCCCACCATCCATCTACAATCTTATGAAATCCTTTGAGCACCCAATTATTGCGTGCTCTATGGTTTCCTAGTGCTTTCTTGGCAATCACTTCAGTGGAAAATACGGTGGTGCTCAAATGTTGAATAGTAAAAGCTGACTTCAACCATCCCCTCCTTTCTTGAATTTAGGGATACATCGGGAGGTCCAAGGTTGGTATAAACTCTCTCGAGACACGTGTTCAAGGCCTGGAGATGGCAGTTAATGAAATTTCACATGATTTGGCAGTATCAAGTGGAAGAATTCCTAAAACTTACTATGCAGAGAGCACATGTTGCAATCTTCCTGGTGCACAATTCTTGAGTCCGAAGTTTTGGAGAACAGAATATCAGTATGTTCGCAATGTTCCTGTTAAGAATTCCAGCATTGAAACACGCAACCCAGGAAGCCAAAGATGCCAGCATCAGAATAGGGGTGGATTTGTTGCGAACACATCTGCAGATTTTTCCTGCATAAACAGGCGGAATTCTAGATTCTATACAAGTCAAATGGCAAATAATACAAGTCGAGAGGAAACTAAGCAACAGGTGATTAAATATATGGTCTTGCACCGGGTTTTACTATTCATTTTTTTCTTTACAAGCTGGTGCTATTTTTCTTCTTCTTTTATCATTTTGAAAATCAATCAAAAAAATCCTCCATGGTTGGTGTCAAGACAAGTGTTGTGATGGCATTGAACTACAAACTGCAAAATATTTATGTTAGTAAATATCTGAAATGCTGCAAGTGATTCCTAGTAGTTCTTTTGAATAGCACCATATGCTTTCCCGTTTCATATCGATTTTCCACCTAAAATTTTCTCAATTCTATTTGTCAGCCAAAATTCGTCATTCATTCGATGCTTTCATTGATACCTTTTCTTCATACTACCATTATTGCATATTCTTGAAATTAGCATGGTTTCGTGTTGGCAATAACTTGAATATTCATCATTTATTTTTTACATCCAGTGTATAGCTGAAATTTAACTCGAATGCATTGTTTATATCCAATGAAATAGTTGCTATTTCATTGGTGATGATGCATTGGGTTTAGAGGTCCAGTTTAGTTTATTTGAAAAGAACTGGTTAAAATTTTGCTTAAAGCCAAGATTTTTGTGAACCATTCCAATTCCATGTCTTGTCACCGCAACATGTATCATTCCTGTGCACAAAATAATTAGTATCTAAACTTTACGGATCCTTACTGAGGTCCTCATAGCTTTTATTTGATGAATTGATATAACTAAAGTTAACATTTATTAGAATTTTACCTATGGTCTAGTTCATTCATTCCAAAGCAGGATCTGACAAAGATGTTTTCTGGATACAATCTTGTTAGAGTAGGAAGTTGCTAGGGCTAATACCTTATTCTTTCCAAATCAACATTCTAGTTATCTGCATTTGTGTCCTCAGGTTTATACCTTATGTTTTCCAAACCAACTTTCATTTGTGACATGAATAATTTTCAGCAGCAATCCAGCAGAGGACAAGTGCCATATATAAAAACCTGAAGCTGACGTACAGGAAGAAAAAGCTAAATCGCAGATCAAGCTGGTCACAGGTGCATAAATGGGAAAATCCTGGGATTCTGCCGCCTTCTCACTGATTATACTACCGACTTTGGGAGACAGTATCCAAATTTCTCCATTTAGAGCGTTTTCTTTTGAAACACACCACCTGAGCAATCCAGTCTGCTTATGATTCTTATTTAACATGAGTTGCATCATTTGCTGATCTAGAGAAGTTATATCAGTGCAGAGATTACATTTTTCACACTATGGCTGCTTTGTATGGTGAATAAATAATATTTTTGTGGGGATAATCCACCATGTTCCTAGGTCCATGATGTATATATCCCAATGGACAAGTCATGCAAGATATTGTTGATGAAGAAACAATTAGATCACGTATTTTACACCGAAATTGTTATTTACTTTATTATAAATTGTTTGACCATATGATTAAGAGGTTTGCATCACATCCTCTAGAAACATCAAATATGGATGACAATAAAGTCCTTTATTTATGGTTTAAACTATGTACATCTTGCCAAATTAAAAAAAAAAAAAAGTCCTTATAGTTTTGTAAAATAAACTAAATAGTTTCCTTAGTTTAAAAATATAATTAATTATTTTTTTATCTATATTATATTATTTTTCTTTTTTTTTTTCCTGGAAAAATAGAAAAGGGAAAGCAAATAATAAGTTATAATATAAAAACATTAACGAGGAAAGAAGATTTTCAGAACAAGGTATTATTAAATTAAGTAATGTCAACACTTCATAATCTTATTATTTTTTATTAAAACAAAATATTTTATTTTATTACACTTCATAGTTTTATTATTTTTTTATTAAAACAAAATATTTTATTTTATTTTCAAAACTAGAAGAGACTAATTTATCCTTTTCTCCACCAATAAGGCTTACGTGGGAGCATACCACATCAGACATGGTACGAACTATTGATATAATAAAATAAAATAAAATAAAATAAAATATTAATAATATCATATCGCTAAGAAAAAAAATGTTCCTGGCGAATAATTAAACGTAACAACCACGTTGTTTGACAAGATGCAAAGAATGAAAATTCTAAAGAAAGAAGCTTCCTGCAGTCTGTTATGGACGGTACATGTCGGCCATGGTGGAGGGGATTTTTCTCGTAAAATTAGGCATCTTCACGCGTGCTTCGCACAGTACTCATTGACTACCTCTTTCGTGGCGTGTGTATATTCTTTTTCTAAAAAATATTCATATGACAAAAAAAAAAAATATATATATATATATATATATAATATAAAATAAATATTGAATTATGTTAAATTATTAAACTCGTAACTCAAGTTATTTTACTGAAAACAATAAGATTGTTAAAAAGACCTGAGACTACTCGAGTTACTCACTTAACTTATAAGTCACGTTATGAAATTAGAATAACTTAGAAAATTCAAATTAAAAAAAAATACTTTTTATATAAAGAGAAGTCATGTTAAATGTTGAATAATGAGATTAAAATTATTAGAAAAATAAATATTTGATTATCAATGCAACTTGATAGATAATCTAGTTATAATATATACTAGACAATTTCTTTGTGCTTCTTCGCTGGTAGAATCATATTTTTATTTTAAGAGTGAAATTTTTTTACAATTATATAAACCTAGGTAGGACCATAAATATTTAATTTTCTTATCTTTAATTTTTGCCTAGTATGAATTTTTAATATAATAAATAAAATTTAACTCAATATGAATTTTATATGTTTAATAGGTATAAACAAAACCGTGATGACCTTTTGTTTTAAAAAATAACAAATGCGAAACAATAAAATTTGAAAAAATAAAAAAATAAAAGAGAATATTGAGCAAGAAAGCCTTTTTAAGCCAATAACAGAGGATGTTAAATCTGAAACATTATACATAAAAAAGTTATAAAACTCAATTCCTAATAAATATAACATTGAATAGTAAATTATGATTTTCATTATTATTATTATGATTGTTAAATTATCACTATCATTACAACTATCATTAATACCACTATTATCAATAATCAATATCCTAATTATTGCCTTTATTATACTTGTTAATGTTATTATTGTTGCTATCATTGTCTCTATAATCAAGGTTGTTGAAATCATTTTTTTTTAACTTGACACAAAAAATATAATATAAAATCAGATTGTAAAATCATAAATATATTTTTTTAACTATATATTGACAATTTCAGCCAATAAATTAAATTACATTAAAAACTCATAAAAAGATTCAACAATATTATTTTCAATCATTGTTTGCACTGTTGTTATAGTTATTATCACTATAACTATAAGTAATATTACTATTATTTTTATTTTTATTAACATCACTATCATTATTACTGTTATATCTACAATTGTTGTTGTTATTATTGTTATTGTTATTATTAGTAATAGTAGTAGTAGTACAACCATCATTATTGTTATCGCAATTCTAATCAATATTATTATAACTAATATTACTATTAATATTAATACCATTAAAACAATCATTATTATTATCGCTATTAATATCATCACTATAATTTTTTTATCAGTGATATTTTTAATATTATTATATGAAAATTATTGTTATTACTACTATCATTACCATTATTTTTTATGTCTTAATCACTATAACCATTATAATAAATTATTATTGTTGTTGTTATCATTATTAATGTTATTATAATTATTTTGATTATAATCATTACAAATATTCTTAATATTGTTGAAAAAACAAAAATCATAAAATTATTTTGAATGATAAAATCAAAAATACAAAAAAAATTGATAAAAGAGCAAGCAAAAAAAAAATTGATAAAATTAAAATAAATATTACCACTATTAAAAAAACATTTGATTTAAAGCATAGAGAAAAAAAGAAAAAAACATAAGACTTTGACAAAGGAACAAGGGGAAAAAAATTAAGAAATCAAAAGAAGAAGTGTAAATTTTTAAAAGACCATCTACATAAATTAAAATTGAATGATTAAATTGAAAACAAATAGAAATTAAATAAAAAAGAAAGGGATAAAAACCAAAATTAAAAGGATAGATAGATAGATAGAGAAATATAAACAAAAAATAGGAGCTTCTTTAGAAGGACTAAAACTATAAAAGGAATAAAAACAAAATTAAATAATTAAAAGAATAAAGACTAAAGGGAAAAACAAAACATATAACAAATTCCAATTGAAAGATGAAATTGAAACAAATCAAAACTTTTATACAAGAAATTAGAAAAAAAATAAAAAGACAAAGGATTGAAGTTTATAAACTATACAAAAAGACAACATGTATGTATATTAGATATTAGGAGAGAGAGAAAAGAAAAGAAAATAACAATTGATCACCGGGAGCACTCTAACCATCATATGACAACATGCTCCACATCATATGGTAGAGGACATAAGTGGCGTATCTAGTGAGAACAATTGATCATTTTTACTCGCTGCATGGAGCTCCACATGCTGCTTGCACGACACCCGCAACTTAAAATTGTTGTCGTATCTGGTACACATGCAATAACTTTTTGGATTAAAAAATAGAAAAATACACCCCGAAGTTGTCTTAATAACGAGAAAAATCCATATGCAAATACAAAACTATCCTCAATGTTAATACTTTGTTTTCGTCTTTTCCAAGGATACATTGGTGCTTTAATTGTTTATAAAATGGGAATCACTTAAAATATCTATGCCGACAATTCTTATATTTTGTTTTCTTGAAGGGTAAATTTATTATTTAACTGTTAATTAAACTATGAAATACCTACAATACCTTTGTCCAACAATTTTTTTTCTTGATTTCAAGAGCAAACTTGTATTTTAACTAGTATAAAAAAAATAGAAAAAACACATACACCTTAAATAATTATTTATGGATAAAACATGAAAAAGAAAAAGACCACAATACCCTCAAAATCAAAAATTATTTTTTATGAACCAAGAACATAAAAATAATTATACTATAGTGATCTACAGTAAATTATGAGTATAACTACAATAAATTTTAAACATGATTTAGGATTTTTTTAAAAAATTATGTGACGCAAATATTTAACGTGAAGAGCATTAGTAAGAGCTGAAACCTACATACATACATACATATACATATACATATACATACACATACATACATCTACACACACACATATATAAAATGATTAGTACAGTAACGTGGTCATAACGTGAAGAGCATCAGTAAGAACTGGATGACGAGTACAGTAACGTGAAGACCATTAGTAAGAACTGGATGACGAGTACAGTAACGTGGTCAAACAGCTTTATGGGATCAGATGCATCCATTAATGGCTAGTTAATTAATCGATTACTAGATGCCAAAAACCAAAGACAACACCTACCAAGTGGAATAAATAAATAGAGGAGAGATACCGTTAGCTTGCTGTACTTCACCATCCAAAACCAAGAGGACAAAGCAAAATTGTGCACTTAGTTAAGATTTATTATTATTATTATTATTATTATTTTAAGCTATTTTCAAAATAATTTTCAAAATATTTTTAATAGAGAAAATCTCATTTCTAGAAAGTGTACTTTATAAATATAAGTGAACTAGTAAAATCTAATTATTCTAAGTTCTTATAAAAAATACACGTCTTAACTCGAAGTAAAAAATTATTATACAGATCACAAGTTTTTAATTATTATATCACTCTTTGATAACTTTAAAAAATATTCTCTTTATAGATCGGACAAATACATTACAAAAAGTCTTAAAATTATCAAAAGAAGTAAAAGAGAATAACTGCCAATATGTGTCAAACCAAATTATTAAATTTGTATTTACATATTTATGTATGATAAAATAAGCTCACAATTTTCTTTTAATATCTGCTAAAAAAACGTAAGACAAGTTGATTAATAGATTTTATATCTTCAATTTATTATTATTTTTGTAACAAAAGAAATTATTATTTTTATTGAAAAATTTTATGACATAAAAAAAACATATACAAGAACATTACATTTTTCTCTCCCTTTTCCTTTTTCCCTTTTAAGTTCTCCTTCCCATTTCTCTCTCTTTATTATCCTTTTGTTTTCTCTCTATCATTCATTAGTCAATTTATTATTAAAATATCAATTAGCAATCATCAAATTAAAACAAGACATGTGGCTCAATTTCACTTGCTAAAACGAGCGTAAATAATCAATAAAACAAATACCTCCTCGCCTTCTTCTTCCTCTTCCGACTCCCCTTTATGAGTCAAAAAATAATTAGGCCAGTAATGTATTATATTGTAGTATTATTCTCCTTCATCCAGTCAAAGCATAGCTGCGTCGCTTCCCTTTCTCTTCCCTTTTCCGGCCGACACATATAAACCACAACGCCAAATCTCACCGTCAGCTTCTCCAGATCTGCACATCACAAATTCAAGGCCTTTTTTCCTGTCACTCATTCGTTCAAGATCCAAAAGTCTTTCTCTTTTATTTTGGGTTTGAGAAAAAATGGATTCTGAGCAACGGCGGAAGAGAAAGCAGCAGGGAAGAATATATAGACCAGCATGTGCCAAGTTGTTATTAGTAAGGTCTGTAACTCTATGCTTATCTTTCTTAGTATTTCTTTTGTTCATTTCGTCGGATCGTTTACCTCTCCGTAGGGACGGGTCGTTTCGTCCAGTTCTGAGGACTTCCACTATGTCCCTCTTGCCTGCTTTTCTAACCGGTGGTGGTGGTACCGGCATGTCCCAGTATCAAAATTTAGTGGTAGAAGGCAGGGTGTTGTTGCCCGACCACTTGGTGTTAATTGTGTCCAATAAATTAAACCCACCAACTGATAATTTAGACTGTGTTTACTACGACAATATGCTTGAACGAGTTGTGTTAAAGCCCGTTATATCTGTTGATGAATATCATCACCAGTTTAAGTCTATTGTGAGGTGCCACCTTCCGCCTCGTAATTTTTCTGCTTCAGTTAATTTGCGAGGGCGGAGTGGCGATTTTGTGGTAGAAAGACGCGAATGGTTGTTGCGGCGTAATCAGAGTGTGGTTCCCTCCTGGGACAAGGTGGTTTATGAGGCTGTTTTGGATTCGAATGGTCACACTAGTAATGTGGTTGTGTTTGCTAAAGGATTGAATCTTCGGCCGCATAGAGAAGCCGATGCTAGGAAATTCAGGTGCCACTTCAGTCTAACTAATATTGATCGAGGATCATTTGTGTTCAATACTCGAGCAATTGCAGCTGCTCAAGAAGTTGTTCGGTGTTTGTTGCCTCCTAGTATCCTGAAAAATCTAGACAAGGCTAAGGACATTCGAGTTAGTGTTAGCCGAGTTGGTTACAATGTTGAAGGTGCAGGGGATGCTCCTTTGCCTTCGGTCGCCAAAGTTCAAATTATCAACTCCGATGAGCACAAGAGTAACACTGGGAAGTTCGAGCTTTGTGCTTGCACCATGCTGTGGAACCAAGCCTCCTTCCTTCGGGAGTGGATTATCTATCACGCCTGGCTTGGAATCGAGCGATGGTTCATATATGACAACAATAGCGATGACGAGGCTCAAGAAGTTATTGACGAGCTTAATTCGCACAATTACAATATCACCAGGCATGCTTGGCCATGGGTTAAAGCACAAGAGGCAGGCTTTTCGCACTGTGCTTTGAGAGCAAAACATGAATGCAGGTGGCTTGGATTCTTTGATGTTGATGAGTTTTTCTACTTCCCACTTCGACGGGGACGATATATACCCGGACCAAATTCACTACGAGCCCTCGTCATGAAATACTCAGATTCACCGAGAATTGGAGAGCTAAGAACGGTTTGCCACAGCTATGGGCCATCTGGATTGACATCACCTCCGTCTCACGGTGTAACTGTAAGCTATACCTGCCGGCTTGAGGCTCCAGAGAGACACAAATCTATTGTGCGCCCAGAGCTCCTTCATACAACTCTTCTCAATGCGGTGCATCATTTTAAACTACGGGATGGATATAAATACCTGAACGTGCGAGAAAGCAAGGTTTTAGTGAACCACTACAAATACCAAGTGTGGGATTCCTTTAAAGCCAAGTTCTTTAGAAGAGTTTCGACCTATGTCACTAACTGGAAAGAGGACCAAAATACGGGATCAAAGGATAGAGCACCGGGTCTAGGGACGGAGGCCATTGAACCTCCCGATTGGCGGCTTCGGTTCTGCGAGGTTTGGGACACCGGCCTCAAGCATTTTGTTATGGCCAATTTTGTAAATTCGACGTCGGGGCTCCTCCCCTGGGAGAGGTCCCTCGCGTGACGGACTTACAGCTAGGCACCCCTGTATAGCAGCAGAGCAATCACACTAGCAGCAGCATTCATTATTTGTTTTATTTTCTGGTGTCTTAACCAAATGTTACAATAAAAATATAAATTACACGGTTGTAAATTTCAAAAGGTATTTAAGTGATCATTATTTTTTCTAGCATCTCCTTAACGAAATCGATGGTCGGATCATCGGCCAAGGTCTCGCCAGTTCGTCTTACGACGGCATGTGGTTGTGCCATCTGTTATACCTGTAAATACTGCAGTGAAGAACAAACACATCTTGAACGACAAAATTCGGCGCAAAAACTTGTCCTCGCTTTATAGTAACGAAACTACCTCCTTTTTTTCATCACTTCTCTCACCGGCGGGATATTTTTTCAAAATAAAAAATATTAATTATATTATTTTTTTTTATAATACAAATTTAAAAAAACATGCAAAATATATATGAAGCGCAATATTTTTTTAGATATATAAATTTTAAATTAATATAAATTTATCTGTTTATTAGGTTTTAATAAAATTATCAACATAAAATAATTATCATCATTAAAAAGCATCATTAAAAAACAAGAAGATTTGGATATCTGAATTATTAAATTCATTGTATTATAATTAGTTTATTTTATAATTTAATTTAAATTAAACACAACAAATAAAATATAAATTATGAAAACACCTGTAATAATCAAATAACAAAAATAAATAGTTAACTTTTATCTATGAAAAAAAAACATTATTGATAAAAAAAATATTATCCCTACATTACCGTTATTATCATGATTGTAACAGTTAAAAATATTATCAATATTATTATCTAAACAATTAAAATCATTAAATTGCCCCAAATAATAAAAAAAACAAAATATTTTTACAAAAAACAATAATCATTAAATTATCCTTATTATTGTGTAAATAATGAAATCATAAAATCATTTGATTCGAATAATAAAAAAAATAACAAAAAAAAACGAAAGGGAAAAATGGAAAAATATTAATTTTAAAATGATCACCAATATAAATTAAAATTTCAAAACTGAATCTAATAAAAATAAAACCTCAATAAAAAAATAAAATAACAAAAATTAAAAATAAAAACTAAAAGCATAGATTCATAAATACAAGTAAAAAATAAATATTTCCCTAGAAGGACCGAAAAAAAATCAAATGAATTAATACCAAATAAAAAAATTCAAAGAATAAAGGCCAAAATAAAACATAAATATATAATTAATTTCAATCGATTGACAAAAATTAAAATAAATAAAAATCTTAAAAACAAAACAAATAAAGCCATTTTTTTTTATTAAAAAAAGTTGTGTAATTTTATAAAAAAAATTAAAATAATAAAGACTAAACATAAAAATAATATATATGACCAATTTTAAATTTTTAATTGGAAGATAAAATTAAAATAAATTAAAATCTGCACACCAAAAAAATTAAAAGAATCAAAAACAAAAAATAAGGACTGAAATGAAAACCAATATATATAATCAGTTTCAATTGATAGATAATTTTTTTAAAAAATAATAATTTTTGTTAAATAAATTATGAATAAAACCGAAATCAAAAGAATAGAGAATAAACTTAAACAGTTATAAACATGAAGGACTTACATGTATTTTCTAGCAGCATGAGAGAAAAAACAAAGAAAAACTAAAAACTATTCATGGTGATTCACCGATCACCTTAACACCACGGGCGTCACACTTGGAGACAGAGAACATGGCAGTGCATTAGATGACATAGACAATTTCCACGGCCAAATGACTCCTTAAAGGCATGTGTGCGTGAAACGTTAATGACACGTCTAGACGACATGCCTGCACTGTTTCTAAAAAGAAATAATAAAAAAAATCAAATTATAAATATCACCGAATCCAACGATAATCACGGAAAAATCAAGGATGAAAGTGTTACAATGTCCCTAGCTCCATATCTTTGTTTTTATCTTTTATAAGGATAAAATAGTAGTTTTGCTGTGCAATTTAAAATAAAAATATTAGAAAATCTCAAATAATTTAAAGATACCACGTATGATTCTTGAAAATATTCAAAACTCCTCCAATTCTGAAAATTAATTTTTCCGTACTGAAAGGTGAAATAATAATTTTAGTATTAGAATTCACGGTAATATATGTACGGCAACGCTTTTTATTTGTTTTTAATGGGGGTGAGTGAGGTGCGTTACCAGAATGAATGTGCCAACCCCTCCTCTATTCATTGCTGTCATGGACTCAAATTTTGATAACCTGTTGTGATTCAACATCTTTGTTTCACTTCAGTACATGTCTTTTTTTATCTACCTCTCCTAATTCTCCATTAACATTTCAAGCTGATCACTATTCCACGCTGCAGCAACCATTGATTCCAAGCTGATCACTATAGACGAACCATCTCAAATGACCCTCGACACACTTTTCTCTAGAGATGCCACTTTTGGCTTCCTACATCATTTTCCTACCCCGTACTTTCTTGTGCTTCTACATGTCTAATCTTCTTACAGCAGGTTAAAGAACTGCACTCTTACAGAGTCAAGTTACACTTACTGGGAACAAGTAGCTCACCTGCGTGTTCAAGAGTTGAAATGACAGCTCAGATCTCACAGGGTAGAGAGAAAAGGATGGCCAAATAGCTCTCTGCAAACAGAATCAGCAAACAATCATCTCTCAGAACTACCTTTTTCAGAAAGCATCTTCTTCTTTTTTAAGATCATGACATGGCGAAGGATTCAAATCACCAAAGAAAGCTGACAAATCATGGCAATTACTTACGAGATGCAGATTTTATAGCAGCCCGGTAAAGTGATCCTTGCAGCAACTTTGCAGCAGCGACAACCAGAGCTTCATTATCGACAGATTAAGCTGTCACGCTAATTCGTAGGACGCGACAGTAATCATAAACAACAACTGGAGACCCACAGCATGCTGCACCTGACAGAGATTCCCGTGCCCTAAAGTTGAGCAACAAAAACAACGATAAATAGCCACAAACACACTACCTATTTCCCAACTCCTCCTAGAAAGGCTGATGAATAACAAACAATTGACAAGGAAGCACATCGTATTCCACCTCGAAATCTTTTCAGCTACAATAGTTGTAACGTAAGCAGAAAGGTCAGTAACATAATAGCTCGGAAACTATAGAATCAGGAAGGTGGGAACGTATAAACCAGCATTCCACGCCCTGATGATTTACCTAGGAAATAAATATCACAATCTCTAATTTGCAGTCCAAGTAATTAACCATGGAAAGCATGTGCGTAGATATATTGGTCACAGTCAATCCAAGTGTTAACAAATCAGCCCTGGATTGTGAACTGCCATTAAATAATGTGCGCGCGTGCGTGTGTACGCGCAGTTACGATAGCCAAATAAAATGAGGGAGACCATCTTTGTAATTTAGACAATGGTGGTATTGGCGAGCACGGCCAGGAGAGAAGCACCTCCGACAAATATGGCATGATTCGTGCTGTCCAAAATTATAAATAACTAGACATGAAAGATTCGTTTACAAACTAGATATGCAGCGCCCTTTTCGCCGGTTTTTTATTTTCAATGTAGATTGCAGTTATTGATTTAATTGATAATTTAAATAATATAAATAAATAACAAAAAAATTAAAAAAAAAAACTTGCTGAGATACAAATAATTGATAATGTAACTCGATTTATTAAGTGATTCAATGATGAAATGCAAATTAAATTAATAAAAACAAATTAGTTAAATCAAGTTAACTAGTGAACTCTATAATTATAGATAAAAAAAAATTAAAATATTCTCATAGAAAAATATATATAAAAAAGGTTTGAATATCAATTTCTAATAAATCAAATACGAAACATTATAATTCTATATATATATATATATATAAAAGATGAGGCTCGATCACTAGCAAATAAAATGCTGAAGGGTGTGTGTGAGTATTTTTTTTATATATAAAAAAAGAATCAATTTGAACCCACCTAGATCAAGATGTAAAATCTATGACTCATTCATGATACTAGGATGAAAGCCTTTGAAAATAGATTAAAAAATATTATGAAACTCAATTATTAAAAAATATAATGTTGAAAGAAAAACAAAACAAATTTAATTTTAAAAAAACTAGAAAAAATAAATACGAGCCAACTCGGGTTAACTTGTAAACCTTGTGATCATATCGTAAAAATCATGAAATCTTTTAACTAGCTACGAATAAAAGTTTAATTTCAAACCAATTTAATTTAAAAGGATGAAATTATGGAAAACATCAATTTTTGAAACTTTCCCAAGGAAAATGATAGTAATAAAAAAATCAAGATAAGATTTGATAGTAAAAATACTCATGGATGATGTAATTGTAAAGGAACATTGATGAGGATAGCCTAATAATTTTGTTTTTTTAAAAAAATACAAAGACTAATTTTCAATAAATGAAATATCATAAGATAAAATTGAGATAACTCAATTTAAAAAAAAAGTCACAAAAAAATCAATTTGTTTTAACCTTAGAAATCGATGACCTAGTCTCGGACTAATAATTAAGCCCATAATAGCGAAAATAATCTTAATTAACTCATGTTAGCTTGCGAGCCTTGTGATAATGGGCACAAAATCAAGATAACCCAATAAATGAAATAGTAGAAAGATTAATTTCAAATAAATTAAATGTTGAAAATGATATTAAAATATCAATTTAAAGAAAAAAAACCCAAAAACAAAAAGTTAACCCATGTTTACCTTTAAAATTAGTGGTTTTAGTCATGAACATAAGAGTAATCCTATATAAAAAAAATTATAAAAATAAATATCTAAAAAAAAGCTAAAAAAGTTTTAGCTTTTAAAAGGGAAAAAAAACAACCAAGCTTGGGTAAACCTTGTAAACTATATTTAACTTTTAAAACTTACAACTTGTGAAATCCTTGAATCAAGTGAAACGAAGTAGCTTAATTTCCAAACAATTTAATTTTCATGGATAAAATCATGAAAAAAAGATCAATTTAAAACACATGCCAAAGAAGAAAGATTGTAATAAAAAGAACGATTATCAAATTTAAAAGAAAGAAACTCATGAGGGATAAATTATATATAAAAATTGGAATTTTATAGCTTATTAAGAATAAAAAAATAGCAGTAAGAAGAATGAGAACCAAATCTAAAAGATTAAAAAAGGATGAAATTAAAAAACAAATTGTAATTTCATAACTTATTCAAAATAAAAATAATAGTAATCCAAATGAAAAAATACAAATATGAATAGGAAATAAACTGCAAAGGGGTGAACTAATTTTTTATAAGTGGCTGACATGAAATTCAATGATGGAGGGAGAGAAAAAGAAAAATAAATTGCCATCAACGTTAATCTCATGCATGGTATGGCATGCATCTCGTTATTCTATTAGGGACCTTGATACCTTTGAAAAGTTTTTTAAAAGGTTGTGTTTGGTGGTTGGATGGCTCCTTATGGGTAACCCAGACAACACGGGGATCATTCACATGTCAATGTCTGTTATGCATGTGTGTAGACACAATTTTGAGCATCTAAAATTAAACAAACACATGTAAAAATATATAATTTTATTAAATATATAAGTAAGTATAATCTTTATTCAAGTTATTCTTATAAAAAGAATAAACAATTCTTTAATTCTTTGCTTGGGTTTGATACGTGGTTACTTGGTTTGTTATGATATCAAGCCATGATATGTGTTTTGAAAAAACACAAAGTTAAGCGTTTATTGCAAAGCAAGACTTGATGATTTGATATTTTGAAGAGTATTTTTTATTTATCTTCAAAATATTGTTGAAAAAATTTTTATGAGGTGTTTAGACTTGATCCAACATAGCTTTGTTCCACATAGACTTTAAGTGTAGATAAAAGAGGCTTGAAGATCTTGAGAGAAAAAGCTTTTTTGATTAAAGAGAGAGAGCTTCTATTGAAGAAAGTTTATATCTCCAAGAATTTGTTTTCTTTAGGTTAAGACCCTCTATTTATCGAGGTTTATAAGGGCTTTCAAGTCATTTTTCAATGTCAAATGACATGATTTTATTGGTTGAGAATATTCATATGTGATCTTCCAATCAATGTTCAAAAATGCAAATTCCTTGTCCATCGTTCATGTTTATAGTTGAAGTTGCCGCAAGAAATTCAATATCTTTGCCACCAATGTTTCATGATGATTGGCACTATAAATTATGATATATTATT
Source organism: Salix dunnii (assembly GCA_015731905.1). Lineage (NCBI taxonomy): Eukaryota > Viridiplantae > Streptophyta > Magnoliopsida > Malpighiales > Salicaceae > Salix > Salix dunnii. The sequence goes on along the minus strand of CM027668.1, from coordinate 2,315,869 downwards.
AGCCTTGAATTGATAAATCATTATATGTTCTCTCAGTCTTTTATTCTTTATGTAAAATCTTAGGGTTCAAGGTGTCTTTCCATGTATCTAGAACTCATTAAATATTAAGGTCAAAGCTTATGTGAACCTCTTGATCATGTGGTCAAGCAACTCACGTGTGAAGACATCAATACTTGAAAAGCCAAGTAAATTAGGTTTGATATGAGTGTAACACAAACATAACTTATACATAGACACCAACATTATTATATTTAAACCACCACCAAATAAATAACAATTCTCGAACAAAACATATGAATTGATGTCATGAAGTCAGTTGAACATCAATCAGTCGTTTTTAGAAAAGAACCAAGGAAGAGAAAATTCTCACCTCACCAGCACACAAAGTTGCTATTATAATCTCAATGTCATTAACCATAAAAAAACCTGTTTTGAAACTTAGGTATTATATGTGTTTTTAACTTAAGCCAAACCCTAGAATACACAAGTCTAATTGATGCTTATTAACTCTAAACATAAAAAAAATCAAATTTTACATAAAAATATAAGCTGCAACCACATAAAAATAAGATAAAAAATATTTATTTGGTCTTAAATGTTGCTGACTTGTAAGTTTTCTTTCTAGACTAGGAAATTTTTTCTTTTGAATGCTAAAAATCCTCTCTTCTTTATAAAATAATTTGGACTTAGACTCAATGTCATATTAGAAAAAATAAGCTCAAATCAAAGTTGTCGTAAGGCCTAACATATAACCCCCTTTCAGAACTTGAATGGAATCCCTTTTAAACTTGGATTAGATAAATTAAAGGTTGCCCTTTAAGCTTCATAGATGTCTTTTATCCCTCTTGGTCCATCTTATTTCATGTGCTTTGAACTAACTCATTCAATGCCTTTTTAAGTGTCCTTATTTTAGCTCTTGTAATAGGCCCACTTGGCACAATTAATGAGTAATAGGGCCATTTGACACTATTAATGGATCATTTACGAGATTACACTTGGTGTTGGTTTAGTCCTCATCATCCCCTTTCTCTTTAAAAGGATTCGATTTCAAATCATCATCACCTACATTAAACAGAGTAAAATAAAAAACATTAAAGGTAGCACTAACACTATGCTCACATGGCAAATCAATTATATATATATATATATATATATATATATATATATATATATATATATATATATATATAAGATTTGAAAATGTCTATCTCTGAGCGAGTGTATCTTAGATTTCCTTTGTGCTGAAAATCTTTCTTTGTGCATATGCACCCAAACCTAAAATTTAAATTTATGTTGATTCATTTTAAAATTGACATTTCTTCTTTTTTTTACTCTGTTCTTTTTCTTTAATATTTTTTGTTATTTTAATTTGTTCTTAAGATCATATAAATTTTTTCTCATAATATTTATTTTGTTTTTTGTTAGCTTTTTTGTTAAAATCAAAGCAGTTAAAGCTTGCTCCTCAACAATCAATCAATTTGTTGTAGAAAAAATAAATTATCTTTAATGAATTTTATCAGTTGTCTGCTCATAAATTTGTGAGTGCAATTGTCTTTATTTTTTATTTTATTTTTATAAAATTGTTTGACTTAATATCAATATTAAATAAAAAAATTATCTTATGAATAATTTTTTTAATATCACTTTAAAAAGCTTATATTCTTGGTATTTTATTAAAAAAATTTAAAAAATAGTTTTATTTCTGGTATTAAATGAAAAAAATTATCTTATAAATAATTATTTCCTTAATATCACTATAAAAAGCTTATATTCTTGGTATTTTATTAAATTTTAAAAAAAAAGTTTTATTTGCGGTATTAAATGAAAAAAATTATCTTATAAATAATTATTTTTTAATACCACTATAAAAAGTTTATATTCTTGGTATTTTATTTAAAAAAATTTAAAAATAATTTTATTTGCGGTGAAATACAGTGAAAATGCCTCGTAATAAACATGTGGGTCCATCATGTTCCATTTTATGCCATCCAGTCAGGGTAAGTGTTAACTTTACTGTGAACATGCATTATTCGACCCCTCCACTGTCATATGTGCACCAGCTTTACGCTATATAGACAAGAGGGGCATTGCATGAATGCTCTCTCTCCACTCATCTTTACACAGCACTAGCGGAGGTGATGTCACCATACCCAGCTGGATTTTTTTATATTTAATTATTTAATAATAGAAAATAAATATTTATAGAAAAAATAATGAGTAAAATTATGGAGGAAAACATTTTTATCATTTATTTTCTATTCATGTGATAATTTTTGTTTTGAAAACAAAATAATTTCTATCAACAACATACTCCATTAAATTAAAAATTAGAAAAGATAAAAAAAAAAAATTCACGAAATATATAATAATTTAAAATAAAATAATATATTTTTAATCAAAAGCTATTTTTTCTTATGTATACATCTATCTTTTATCTCGACAAGAAATGTCATTTTTATGAGTGGTGCTATTTCTTAATAATAATTTTTTTATTCATGAAAGGAAATTTTAATTAAAATAATTATGGATGGATTATTTTACACACGATTATGAAAAACAATATAAGAAAGATATATTTTATTTTGTGAAACATAATGTATGAAAATGAACAATAAAGTAATTAGATATTTCATTCTAATTCAATATTAAAAGGTAATTACTTTAATTGTTTTCCATATTTAGCTAATACATAATTATTTACAACGAACCGGTAATATTAACATAAAAATATCATAATTAGAAAATTACTTGAATATTATTTAATAAATTGATTGAAAGAGAGTTATCATTGATTTTTTATTTGAAATGGATTTAACTTTATAGAAAATAAATTGAAATAAATTATAAATATTAAATCAAAATCGATGAAATATGAATGATAAAATAAAAAATCAATATTAAAAAATGAGATTAGATTTTAAAAAAGAAATCAAAGAAAAACGAGGCTAAGAACACTGGGTTGGGAGTTGCTTCGCTGCTGATAAGTAATCGGAGAAAAACTCCATTGCTTTTCAAGGCATCGTATAATCGTACAGCACATGATCTGACCTATCATGTTAGACAAAATATAGATCTGAATCTCAATGTTTAAGGATCTAAATTAATGGACGGTTAGTTTTTTATAAAATAAAATACAAAGTGTAACCTTGGGGGTAAATTCTGCTACTGCGGAGACGGAGCAGGGACGGAACTTTAGCCGCCATAATTTGGTGCGCATCGAACTGGCCGAACAACGTACGCATCGACTCAGAGAGCATGTGGCAAAAGACAGGCGATAAAAAAGGTGTACGATTTGCTCACATAGAAATTTTAAAAAAGCAATACAAAAAGAAATCAAGTTTTGAAAATAGCAAAAGCGAGTACGGAACACGTGCTCCGAATTAATTAAATGTCCCACTAATTCATTATTATTATTATTATTATTATTATTATTTTGCTCCAGGAGTCTTTTTAAGTTGATTAATGCATCAATTATTTTTTTAAGAAAATAATCTTAAAATTATATTCTTTATATCTGATTAAACAGATAAACCATTTAAAATACTAATTATAAATTCAAATTTAGAAATATAAATCATACTTTTTTAATCATTATTGGACTCATCTAATTGTCTATTTGGTAGTGTAGTTGAGTTTTTTTAAATATTTTTTATTTTTAAAAAATATTTTTAATATCATTATATTAAAACGATCTAAAAATAATAAAAATTTAAATTAAAAATATTTTAAAAAAATTATATTTTTTAAAAAACATCCTTTGCTCGTGAGTTAGGATCGTTAAAGTAAGAAATGTTAAGAGAGAGAAAAAATCTAACTATTAAAAAAGAAAAAAAAAAAAAAAGGGCAAGAAGCAAAAGCGTTACCACCACCACCGTCACCATCACCACATGCCACCAACAGAGGTTGAGGTAAAGAGAAGGCAGTGAATGGGTAGGCGCTGAAGTGAGAAGATTGGGTTCGTAGATGATGACGTGGGGTCCATGTTCTCTAATCCTCCACATGCTCACCTACCACTATACCTGTCAATTTTAGAGTTATATAAATTATTTTTCAAGATATTTTTTAAAAAAATATTGAAATAATATTTTTAAATTGTTAGAATAAAACTATTTATAAATATAAAAACTAAATTTTAACTAAAATCAAAATATAACTAGATCGCCAAACACCATCTTAAATAAAAGAAAATTCGTTCAAAAAAGAAACAGGAAAGTATTTCTCAAGGAGGCAGCGAATATGCCAAGTTGACGGTAGAGAAACACTTCGATCCTCCGCCATACCTTTTTCAAGTACTGTTTCCGAATTAAGAAAAAAAACATTTCGTAAATTACAATCAAGGTGCAGTCATTAGCAATGATTATGTTTTAAAATGTTTTTTTATTAATAATATATATATATTAAAAAATAATTTTTAATATTAGAGCAACAAAGCTATTCAAAAACATAAGAACATTTAAAACAAAAAAAAAATTCAAAAACTTTTAAGAATACAATTGAAGCATAAAACAAACATAGATTAAAGAGAATTTTGACACTGATCTCAACTTGCTTTTCATTATAAATATATTTAAAATTAATTTTTAATATTTTTAAATTATTTTGATATACTACATCAAAAAAATTAAAATTAAAAATAATTATTATTTTAATAAATAAATAGAACTTTAAAAATCTATCGGTAAATATATTTTATACACTCTCTAAACTATTTAGTAGTTGACTTGTAATAATAGTTTGAAACTAAAAAATTTACTTTATTTATGATTTTATATTCGAGTCTTATAATTATTAATATCATAATTATTGTAGATTTATATAATTATTAATTTTAGAGCTCATGAAAATAATTAAGATATAGTAGAAATTGACTGGACATCTATTTTAATAAAAAAAAATATTTAACATGATTTAAATCTGACCAATACAGCGAACCAATGGCTAGAACCTGATTGGCGGAAACATTAGAATAAACCCACTTGTAAAATAACTTTCATTGGACGGTCGCAAAATTTTTAAGGTGGGATATTACTAGGTGTTTGTTCTTTGTTTATATCGGAATATTAATGGCACGGCCACATGCCCTAGGGCGCGTGATGCTTTAATGTCGATGTATGATTTTTTGACTGGCAGTTCATAATTTACGTATTATTAAAATTAAATATTTAAGTGTTTTAAAAGATAGAGTATTTTTTTTATATCTGTTTTTACTGTATTTCAAAAAAAATTATTTTTAATTTTAAACTAAAAAATAATGTTTTAAAATCATTTGATATACTGATAATAAAAATAATTTTTAAAAATAAAATAAATATTATTTTAATATATTTTTAAACAAAAAATATTCTAAAAAAAAGATCATTAGCTATCTTATAAAACCATCATTAAAACCTCGAATTGATCATGCCGATAGCTGGTTTCATTAATAGAGCGATGAAATATCAACATAAATTTATGTCCTATTAACGTAAATTTACAGGTTGCTTCGTTTCAGAAAAATCTTAATATTTTCGAATATTATAATATAATAATTTTAAAAAAATCATAAAAAGATTATTATAATATATTTTTAAACCGCTGTTAAACTTTGAACTGTACTATAATAGTCAACAACGTCAATAAATCTACTGACCGTAACACATTGACAGGTCTCTCCTCCATGACAGTAGTAGACCCACGTTCCTGCGACAAGTGTCAGAAACATCTAAAATAAGACTCACCATGATTCTTTCTCTGATCTAAATTTTTTTGCCATTGGATAGGAGCACCAACGGGGAGCACCGTAGCTTAGCTTTTCATTTTGTGAATAAAAAAAGTCCACGCTTTACTGGTACAGATTTCTTAAATTCAGAAGAACCCCACAATTACTTGCTCTGGAAACAACCACCTCCTCAGCTGCCATCCCTCAAATTTTCCATTGCAAGCTATTATCCATCTCTTCTCGCTTTTATCTCCCCTGGCTCTTGCATGGACTACTAATAAAACTAACTATTATTACTGTATTAGTCTCTGATTAAAAGAAGAAGAAGTCAAACATGGAGTCTCGCAGCTTCTCACAGGGCGGAAACAACTCGAGTACATGCGGGAAGAGTCCGATTTACGGAGATCAGAACGTTACTCCTACTGGTATCATGCTTTTTGGTGTGAGAGTCACTGAAGGAGCTGCATCTTTTAGAAAAAGTGTCAGCATGATCAATCTCTCCCAGTATGAACAGCCTCATGAGGAACCCAACGCCGATGTCGCCGCCGGTTATGAATCCGACGACGTTGTTCACGCCTCTGACAGAAGCCGCGAGCGCAAAAGAGGTGCGTACATGTATACTTATCAATCACCCTACTAGATGTCACCCTGGATTGATCTTCTTGCACATATAATTATATAAAGAAAAAACATCTCTCTAAATGTTATCTTTTTAGTGGTTTTGGGATTTGATCAGAAAAGGAAAAAACATCTATGATAATTGGTTTTGATGTGTGTTGATTAACTAGGGGTTCCATGGACTGAGGAAGAGCACAAGCTTTTCTTGTTGGGGTTGCAGAAAGTAGGGAAAGGGGATTGGAGAGGAATTTCAAGAAACTTTGTCAAGACTCGCACCCCTACGCAGGTGGCTAGTCATGCTCAAAAGTACTTTCTCCGCAGAAATAACCAGAATCGCCGACGACGAAGATCTAGTCTCTTTGATATAACCACTGATACTGTAAGCATAATCTAAGACCCAGTTAAATTAAATTAAATTAAATCACAAGCTAGAGTTTCCAATTTTAAAAGCATAGCTGTTTCTTTGTTTATTAACTCTGTACAGAATCTTTCTTAAAATTTATAGCCTTTTCTTTTCTTTTTTAGAATGGACTTTTTCTGAAACAATTTAAAAGAGAGAATAAAGAGACTTTGCTTTGCTTTTATCATTTGGAATTGCAGTTCATGATCAGTGGCGGTTCATCAATGGAAGAAGATCAAGTCCATCAAGAAACTGCAACTCTAGCATTGCCACAGCCACGTTTGAACAATAACAGGCCTGGAGGCCTTCCCATGTCAATTTTTCCAGTGATTAGTCCTGTAACATCACCTCTCAGTGGCGACAACCCGATGGAGAAGTTGACATTAGGACACACAAACGTGGATAAAATGTCACCCAAGCTCGCTCGTCCAGCACCACTTATTCCAATCCCTCCATCTTCTGAATTCGCTGATATTAACTTGAACCAGAAAGGCTCTAAAAACCATTTGACAGCTCTATCACTCAAGCTATCTACTCCGTCGTCCGAGGAGCAGTCAACTACTGCATCGACGCATTCGTCAGTATTTCAGGCCCTTTCGAGTAGTGATAGCACCATTAGTGTTGCTTGAAGGATTTGTATATACGTTTGCCTAATCTATATGATATTATGTTAATGGGGGTACCTGTAAAGGTTGGAAAATATTGGATTAATTAGAAGAGACAAGTTAATTAGGGTTACAGTGGACGACCACTGCTAGGTGATTCTTGTTTGTACATGTTAGAGAGAGATTTGAAGATGAAGATGGTATGTCATTTTCAAGCTGTGAGGGAGATTTATGGACTCTTGTTTATTTTGTATGCTTCATTTTGTGGTGAAATGATAGGGCACCCAGTACTCTTTGCCAGCTCCAATTGAATTTCTTGTTTGTCTTGAAAAAATAACGCGTGATTATGAATATTCCATGGCCATTTTATCTCTTGATGATTTGATTTTCTGCCTCTCTGCTGATACCATGTTTCACAGTATCAATACTGAAAGAAAACTACAGCACCAATCCCCTCTAATGGCAGCAAGTAGAATATATGGCTACCAGAGCTGCTAACCATATTATAGAAACAGTTCGATTGGTTGTCAGTTTATGCGTGAAACTTTTTGTAAAATAAATAATGATAAAATCAATCCAGATTTATTTGATCAAAACCGATAATTTGAAATATACATTAAAGAAAAAGATTTAAGCCATTTTAAAAGTTATTAAAAATATAAATTTAAAAAATATTCATGAGACAACTCAAGTTGACCTGACCAACTTATAACTTAAGATATGAGATAAAATTAATTATATAAAAAAAACAAATCATGAGGTTTAAAACCTAATAATTCAACAGCAAATGATTTAAAAAAAAACAAACAAACAAAGACCGAACTTAAACCAGGTCAACCTTCGATTACCCTATTAAGACAAATATGAAAAAAATCATGAAGAAAAATTCTCAATAATTAAAAAAAAATTAGAAATCAATAGATCAAAATTAAAACAATGAAGACTAAATCTTGTACAAAAAATAATTGAAAAAATAATAATTAGGTATTAATTGAAAAATAAATAAATGAGGAAAATGATAAATAAAAAGAGAAATAAGAAAATGAGGACCAAAATAAAATGAACTACAATTCTAAAGGATAAAATATAATAATAATTAAATGCAAAGGATAAAAAATAGCAATCAAGGGAATGGGATCAATTGAATACAAAAATTAAATGAGATAAAACAATGAGAGATGCAACTGAAAGAAAAAAACTTCAAGAAGAATTAAAATCAAGTCAAATAGAAATAAAAAGAATAAAAATTAAATTTAAAACATATATAAAATAAAGGACACACTGAATTGTTAATAGCTTGATACAAGTATCCTATCCATTAGAGATAGAAAGCAAGAGAAGAGTAAAAAATTACATTGCCACGGAACTGCCACTAACCTAGATAAATGAATACGTTATGAATATGGAGAACATATCAACTCTCAAACACTTTTTTTCCTAATATAACTTGTATTGTTATTTGTTTGAAGTAAATTAAAGTCTAATTGTGTTTTTTAATTGTTGGTTATTCTAAGATGTTATAACTCATTTTCAAATTATTTCTAAATTAATCATATATATATATATATATATATATATATATATATATATATATATATATATACACACGTAAAGGGACTGACGTGGTGGAAAAATCAAGTAAAAGTTCTAAATAAATTTAGGAGCTCAAACATACCCCTATTGCGTGCCTAAGACTGAGAGAAAAAATACATATTCAAGGTAGAAATTAAGTCCAATGGTACAATCAGATTTTTAATAGATCAATTTGATTTAATTATAAGCCAAATTATAGTTTAATTATGTTTAGAAATTAATTTGAGTTCAATTAAAGATTTAATTAGTTACAAGGATTTAATTATACTTTAATTGATCAAATTAAATTTAGAAGACACATAATTGGTGAAAAATTATGTTTGAAAGCCTAATTTGAGATTAATTAAGAAAATTGATATTTTAGAAGATTAAATTTAATTTTTATTAAGTTAATTTGTTGAAATCAATAACAAAATTCAAAGAAGATTGAAATCAACATCAACACTCCATAATAATCAAAGATGAAGAAATGGACCAAACAAACTTGATTGTGATTTCGACAAACAACCCACTTATGATGTCACAATAATTTTTTAAAAAATATGAGAAAAACATAGAATACAAAACATCAACGGATAAAAAAGATCAATATCATTATAGTCAATTTTTCAAACTTGTTATCTCAGTCATGAGCTTGATGCAACCCTACTTGTTTCACCATAACTCTCAATTTATAACCAACCCAGTATTAGAAATAAATTTGAAGAAAAAATAATTTGATAAAACCCCCCCTAAAAAACTTTGTGATATAGAAGAATGAAGACTAAATGCTAAACAAAAAATTTAGAGTGAAAAAACATTGATTGATTTAAGGATGAAATTAAAATAAAAGGTAACATTTATAAAAGAAATCAAGTCAAAAATGTAAAATCAGAAAAAGGATCTAATCTCAAACTAAAACAAAATAAAAGGAAAAAATGGAAGAGGGTTGAAAATGATTTTTTTTATATAAAAGCCCCCACCTAATAATAATAATAATAATAATAATAATAATAAACAAATGAATAAATAAATAAAAAGAAATATAAAAGAACGAGGACTAAATGCTAAGAAAACTAAAAAGATAAATAGCATTCATTGATTCAAGAGTGAAAATGATAAAAATTAAACATTTCATAAAAGAAATCAAAACAAAAACCCAAAATCATAAGGAAAAAATCAAACACAAAACCAAAATATAAAGAAAAAACATTTTAATGATAAAGGATAAAATTGATCTTTTTTTTTATATATATAAAACCCCCAAAAAAACAATATCAAAAAATGAAAACGAAATGTTCAACAAGACAAATAAGGGGGGAAATAAGATTTTTATATTTAAAAATAAAATTGAAAAAAATAAAAATTTCACAAAAATAAAAGACTAGAAATTAAAAGAAAGATCAAGAAACCTAAAACCAAGACAAAATAAGAGAAAAGGTAACATTTCAATCGAAGGTGAAATCGAAAAGAAATTTAAAGTTCACAAAAAAAATTAAAATAAAAACCACACAATCTAAAGCAAGAACACTGAATTAAATATAAAGACAAAATAAGAGGAAAATTGGATTTTTATATTGCACAACATGTTTTCCGAGACAAAAAGAGAGAAGGAAAAGAAAATATCATCGGAGCCAAACCATTCATTGGAAGATGACACGCGCCACCTGATATTAAAAGAATACCATGGTTAAAGCTGCTACGGATGAACAATTTTCACCGTCAAAATCCTCAACGCAGGTCGCTAGAAGTGTGTGTAATATGTTAATGCGTGAGCATAACTTCCGAACCGACAACTTTCTTTAAATATTATTTTTTGAAAAGTACTAGATTGTCCCTGTCAGGACTATGAATATTTTTGATTTGATTTGATTTGTTTTTTTATAATAAATCAAAACCGATTGGTTTAAACTTGCTAGTTTTGGTTCGTTTAAAAAACTTATTTATTTTTTTTATTTTTTTCTAACTTTAACTATATAGTATTTTTTTTGTATAATTTAAACCGGTTTAGCTCGATTTGATTTTGGTTTATCATTTTTTTAATTTAAAAACTGAAAATCAAATTGAACCATATATTTTTTTAAAAATCTAACTAATTTAGTTTTTTCAGTTCGGTTAAAATAATTTTTATCGATTTAATTGGTTTTTCTCTCACTTCTAATAAAAAGACAACAATAAAAATATTAAAAAGTCCTTGGGCTGTAGTTTAAGGAATTTTGATTAAAAAAGTGTTTGAGACCGCGTTTTAAAAATATTTTTGAAAAAATTATTTTTTTTATTTTTAAGTTTAAATTAAAAAAATTAATATTTTCAGATCATTTTGATATGACGATATCAAAAATAATTTTTAAAAAATAAATAAAAATATAATTTTTATGCATTTCTAAATAAAAAATATTTTTAAAAACAATCACAATTACATTTTTAAACAGGTATTAAGGTACTAAACAGTAATCTAGTAGACATTCAAAGCCAAAGACAAAAGCCCTCTTGTCTTGACCTAATAATTACAAAAATACCAAAAGAAAAAGGATCAATAATCCCTTTGATCCTAATTAAAATTTATTTGTTTCCTAGGACAATAAAGTAAATCTAAACCAAAAGATGTAATCGCCCCTGCATTAAAAGCAATTTTCTTTGTATTTAAGGGCATCATGGTGATTACATAGTAAAAAAAAAGAAAAGAAAGATATCCTGAAAATGTTAGTGGCCCTGGAGGCAATACAATAAGTTTTATATATATATATATATATATATATTATTCTGGAAATATCCTTTACTTTCATTCACAATGTTTCTCTTGAAACTTGCGACACTATGATTGCAATTATTTTTTATTAAAAAATATATTAAAATAATATTTTTTTATTTTTTAAAAAATTAATTTAAAAAAAAAAAATTAAAAATATTTTTAAAATACAATATCAACCATCTCTTTAAAACTTGATGTTAGACCATTTGTTTGTGTATAAAAATTTAAAATTTGTTGTGTTTTTAAAACATTTTAGTGTTTATCAAAAATAAATTTAAAAAAATTATAAAAAAAAATTAAAAACAACTTGTACTTGTCATATATTCATGTGACTACAACACATACCCATACTCTTGAAAAGACAATATCTATTTAGTAGATGATCTTGTAAGAGGTTGAGATTAAGAGATTTTACTTTTTATATAATTTGAGTTTTAAGCTCTGTAATCAATAATATAATAATCATTGAAGATTTATATAATTATTAATTTTAAAGCTCTTAAAATTAATCAAATTATATACTGATTCAGATATTAATAAAAAAAAGACAAAAACGGAATGATATTGGTGTTAGCAGGGAGCACATGGAATTAAAATGATAATAAAATCAAAATCAAAATATTTGTACAATATTAAAAAAGACAACGAATATGAATTTAAGATGACGAAATAATTAATATTAAAAACTTAAATGAAAGGGATAAGTAATTTCTATAATAAACAAATATCAGAAAATAATTAATTAATTAAACTGATCTGAAGATAAGTTCATGTAGAATGATTTAAAAAGAAAAGAGAATTATTAATTAATCTACTAATCGATAAAAGAAAAGAAAAAGTATTTTGTCCATTAAACAAAGCTCAGAATTACTTTTGATCAGCAAAGAAAGAGTCAGTAGAAATTAAAAAGAAAAAAAAAAAAGCAGAAGGAAGGAGAAAACGATGGGAAGTTGGAATTCAGCATCAGCGGCGATCCTTGCAGTATTGGCGCTGCTTTCATCGATTCTCGCGTTGGACTTAGATCACATGGCTGAGTGAGCACAAATCTCTCTCTCTCTCTCTCTGTTTTAGATTCAATCTGTTCTTCATGTTAGTGATTTTATGAAATTAAAATCGAATAATTATTACAAAAAAATTTGGAGCAGAAACGAGGGCGTAGGGCGTAGAGAATTACTCAGTTTCAAAGAAACACCTCACGGCACTAACCTTACCTTCGATTGCTCTCCTTCTGGTCCCTGTGTTCCCTGTGCCTACTCTGAGAAGGTTTGTCAATGTTCTCCTTTTTTCTTTTCTTGTTCTAATGATAATATTAATAATAATTCCATGAGTTTTGTCACTTATTTTGGTATAATAATTGCGGTATTTAGTTTCTCCATTTGTTTCCCAATTATTAAATTCCTTCAATTTGTTCACCACCGCCATTATGCTGTTAAGATTTGAGGATTTGGTGGTATCTTGCTTTTCTTGTTTTGGTAGAGTGATGAAAAATATCGATGCAGCGAGACTGGCCATCGAATCCCTTTCAAATGTGTTGAAATTAATCATGATAGTAATAATGAAAAGGGGAAGCAGCGTTCTCCAAATGGTCGATCTGCTGTTGAAATCTCTGACGATGCGAGTCCCCATGTAATTTTGCAAGAGACCACTGCCTCAAACAAGGGTAGAACTTTGCTGGATGATTCGTCTACAGCCAAGGGCGGATCACAGGCTTATATCACTTACAGAAGCTGTATATCAGTTAATTCAGAGAATTTGTCAGTACTTGGTTTTGAGGTATGTCTTTGTCTTTTTTAATATCCTTTTTCTTGGTTGTTTATGTTCTTGGGGTTCTTTTTTGGCATCTGATAATTGAATCGTTGTTTGTTATCATTATATAGAAATTGAATTGATATTAGGTAAGAAATATAGACGTACAGAAGGCTGTGGTACTAAATTCATGTAGGACAACTTTAGTTGCGTGTCCCCAGCAGGATTTTTCATGAGTTACGGTTGATATATGTGAATCTGGATATTAATATTACTATCAATGGTAATCCACTGTTATTGTAGCAATGAAGTGGTAGAAGAAGAAAATAATGTTTGGAGAAAGGAGAAGAGAAAGATCACTCAAGGTTGCAACTCTGAATCTAAACCAAATACATGCAACTTCATTATCAAAGTTCCTTGATTAGACAATACTTGAGCTCCTGTTATAGGCACCAAAACATTAGTCATCCAGAATTTGACAGGATATAAGAATTCAAATAAGAAAAGCTCATAGGCCTGGCTGTTTGGTTTTATAGTTTCCACTTAAAGAAGGTTCAAGTACTGTTACCGGCAACAAAATTCATAATAGTTGTCAAATAAACTATAATTTCTAAATAGTGTTAAGATTCCTATGTAGACTAGATTTACGAGGATAACTGGACTTCCATCTGAAGTTTCAGGACCTGTGATAATCATATCATCTACAAACAACAAAAGAATAATCTGTTTACTAGAAGAGTGACTTGCAAAGAGTAGTAGAATCATGTGCACTAGAAGAAAACCCATTCCTAGTTACTGCAGACTGATAATGTTCATACCAGGCAAGAGGAGACTTGCCTGTACCTGGCTGGTAGTCCACGTATGAGGCAATTTCCAATACATTTCAAAATGCTTCAAGTGTGAACCCAAGAGAGTGGACTTCTAGAGTAGCCCAGCCCTGGCTACCCCCCCCCCCCCCCACACCGGCCAAGAAACTATAAATGTTACAAGGAAACTAAAATGGACAAATAAAAAATCAAATATTAAGATAATTTATGTGTCCCTGCTCACTCAGCTGCATTGCATTGGTCCTTTGACTGTTCACTGCTTGCCTCAATCCTTTAATTGCAAGAATGTTATAAATTGAAAACACAAGATGTTTTTCACTCACTCAAATTGAGTTGAATCATTTATCATAAGACTAATGCGGTTCATCCTCTGAATTTTATATTATAAGAACAAAGAATGATTAAATTCCCAATCTACATGTAATAGGTTTGATTTGTTGATGTGCTGGTCAATGTAGATTTAGATCTGAAGGTTTCAAACTCTCACTATCTTGAGAGCAGTCTGAACCTCGCTGAGTGAGAATTAATTCGTCAGAGCCCTTAGGAGTTCGTTTGAGAAAATATTTTTAATGCTTATTGTTAATACTTAGTTTTTTTCTTTTCAAAAGTACAATGGTGCATGTTCTCAAGAGATGTGCTACTCAGTTAGCATTCTGCAGTCAGAATTGTCGGGGGAATGTTTTCTGATTTTTATATACTAGTAAGCTTAATGATTTTTTAAAGAAGAGAGCTCAGAAAGAAAATATAGATATATCTTCTCTGTATGGCATGCATACCATTCCTTTCTATCTGAGAATGGCAGTGAGTGAAAAGTACAAAGTGTGCACTAGAGAGTCAACTTTCTGAATAGATTTAAGGAGGTCCATAATTGAATGGAATGTTATGAGCTACAGCTTCTTTGTCTAGTTTCATTCCTTTTTGTATTTAATGTGTGAAAACTGGCAAGAAGAATTGCAAGCACCCTGCTTATATAGTATTCTAATGTTAGCCTTCATTCTTATGGTCTGAATCACGTTGGACAGGGGATTATTTTGTGTTTGTTACTCGCAAGTGGTTCATTTGTGTACTTCCGAAGAAAGCAGGCTGCTACCATGGTGGTTGGAGCGGGGAGGATCCAGATGAATAGATTTTAACTTTGAAATTTTCTTGCGTTTTGAGTTGTTCTCCTCCACACGAAACCGTTTTTAATGATATCTGAGGGATAGAAGCTATTAGATTTCCATGTAGAAAAGGGTCAGGCGTTTATCATTTGCAGTTCATGATTCTTTTCTTCTTTGTACTCTAGTTATTTGCTCTAAAAGGTATTGTAGTGTAATATTAACAAAGCCTACGAATCTTCGAGAAAAAGCTATGAAAGCTCTAGATGACTCATGCTTTCCTTAATGGTATCTGTCCCATCAAGCATGGATAATCAACATGAACACGAGTGGCTTGCCAAAAAGAAGAAAAAATAAAGCCTCGGCAGTGCCTTTGGATGACTTTTGAAGGATCAAGTTGTTCCACACAAATCCAGTGAAACCCAAACTCAGATGTCGTTGTGACTGACAATCAAGTCATAGATTCAATCGCAATTTTGATGATATTCAATGCAATATTAATTGCATAAAGTGTTGAGATCCCAGCAAATTCAGGTAGGCGGCACTGCTCTGCCAATGAAGGGACCACAGATGAGCTCGCTACTACCATCTCAAGGAAGCCACGGCTTCCCCAGAGCTGTGGCTTGACAGATCCATTTATATATCAGACCAATTGAGATAACTAAAATTACATCCGCAATAAACAGAGAAAGCATACACCAGCTGCTGGGCCTGCACAAGAAATAAAAGGATATTTTATACGGTATTTCAAAAAGTATTTTAAAAAAAAATAGTTTTTTTTATTTTAAATTAAATTTATTGATATTTCAAAAATAAAATAAAAAATATCGTTATAATATATTTTTAAATAAAAAATACTTGAAAACAACCTCTCAACATTTCCAAACAAACACTCGTGTAATCGAGCACGAGTCAATTTTGTTGGAACATTACTGTATACAGGCCCTCTTTCAACCCTTTTCAAGGTAACTGTTACGGATCATGCAACATTCCCCAGTCTTTTTTTTTGAACGAAAGTAACGCAACATAATCGAGGCGCATGCATCTCTTTTGCCTGTGGTTTTATTTATAAATCAGAATGAAGCAAGCAGCATACATTTGCTCACAAAAACAAAACCTGCACTCTAACTTGAATTTGTAAAATTACAGAACAAGATATACCGTGTTATTGCTGCTTCCTTCTTCTGAGAATATACAAGACATAAGGCCATTTGATGCCTTCTCAGTTTTTCTATTATGACTTGAGCACATCGACATCGCAGCAGCAGCACAAACTCCAAATAAAGAATGATGCTTGTCGATCAACCTCACCTTAAACAACAAAAACTCATCTTTTTAAGACACATCTACAGCAGCAAACAAGGATTTCAAGCGGCAGGCAGGAATATGAAAATTACAAAAAATAATCAGGGGTCTTGCGAGTGGTGTCTGGTTCAATTTGCCGGGGTGCTGGATCGAATTGAAGGAAATTCTGGTCCATATTCTCTCCAATCTCTAGAATTGCAGCCATATTACCACAACGGTAGCAATAGTTTGGCGCACTAAATACAGTAACCACATTCTTTTCCTGAAGTAAAAATGAAAGACAATGATTTAATAACCAAAGTGTTTAGTGCAGTAAAAAAGCACATGGAAAGAAGAAACTAAGTTATCTTGTCCAGGTTTAGTCACCTGACACCAATTGTACCCTTCCATGACAAGCTGGTGAGCCCGTGAAATTAAAGTGAGTCCATTGTTGTGGTTGAACTGATGAGCTATATCCTGTCCAAATGTATATCCAGCACCACGAGGGGATATTCCCCACCCACAACGATCATCTGGGTCAGACCACAAGAGATCACACATCGGCCCCTCATGTGGAACCTACTTGTGCAGAGAATGATGAAGATGTGATTGTTTAACCAAAATCAACAGAAGAAAACTATAATCTAGCAAAGTGAAAAAGCTGTTGGCAATGCACTGAATAGAGCATAAATGTATAGCCCTAGAAAGAAGAAATGGATGACACGGTATTGCAGTGCAATAGGGAAGAAGGGAATGTTCCTAGAAAAGAAAATGCTAAAAAATAGCAAAGATCATTGACATAACCAAGTTTTAGATGTAATAATAATTTTTATGATAGTTACTTTCCATGACCTGGAAAAAAACTTGAAAGAAAATTCCTATAGCAAAGAAAAGGCTATCATGCTGGCTTGTATTGACTTCAATTACTCATTGATTAGAACATCATAACCATTAAAAACTTGAAGTTCATATCTAAGCCTTGATAAGAATTTGAAGAATAATAAGCAGCTGCTCATACCTCTTGTATACGGTCTAAAGCCCGGATGTTATCTAATGTATCGAGAGATGGTGAAAGTCCTCCATGCAAACAGAAGATCTACAGCAAGAAATTGAAGCAGTAAGAAAGAAGCTGGCAATTGATTACACAAAGCAAAAATCCTGAAAACACTTATGACTCAAACCTGACTCTCAATGAGGGCTGTAAGGGGTAGATAATCAAAAAGGTCAGTGAAATACTTCCAGACATTAGCATTTCCATATTTTCTCAAGCATTCATCATAAAAACCATACCTGAAAATGAATAGAAACAAAACACATCAGTAATCAAAGCAAGTTAGCAGAATGATTACCAGCATGTGTTTGTATATGCACGTGCAAGTATGCCTGCATAAGAGAAGGAGAGGAAAGGGCTCAAGGTAACTGAACATTCTTAAAGAAAACCTATGAGAGCTACGAGCTAGCTAAGATGTTCTTTTGAAAGGGAAACAAACAGGTGGGTTTAATGTCTACAGCAAAGAAAAGGTCTCAGACTAATGGAAATATTTGCAGCATATTCCTTTAGAAGGGAGGGGAAGTGAAATTAAAGTTAGCTGAGTATGGTAGAGAAGAGCCCACAGCCTTCATCACTTAGTTGACCGTAGCAAGTCCCAGAATATAATCAAATGACATAATAAAACATCACAACGTTTTGTATCCAAAAACCAAATCCGCCATCATCCTAGATCTGTGTCATCTGCCTTATGACTTGCGACAGTAAAATTGCTTTGAAGAAAGATTCCATATAGATGTGGCTTCATAGCATTTCCTTTTGAGTCAAGGAACAAAAAAAAAAACTTCTTTACAGAGTTTTCAGATGAAACCAGCTTATAACTGTATGAGCACACATCACCATACACCAATCTAAGGACTCACAAGAATGGAACCCACAAGCTACACTAATGAGAAGCAACCTGGAGTTAACTTAATTCACAAGGTCAGGTACTATGAAAATTTCAACCCAGATACCGCATATTTAATTGTCACTATTTTGGAAAAATAAATAGTGGTCTCCATAGTGTATTATATCTGATCAGAGCAGCCAGTAACAAAATATTTTGTGTAAATATTTTATATTTATTACTGTATCATTATGGCTTTAGGCTTTCAATATTTAGCTTTAACAAGCTTTCACTAGCGATTGGGAAACTTCAAGACAAACAACAAATTTAACATAGAAAAACAGAAATTAAAGAATTATGTTCTTCCTGAAGAATCATACAAAAATGGCTTTTCATGCTCTTTGAGCAGTATCAGAATTCATATTACTTGATCATAAGCTCGCTTCCATCAAGAAAGAAGAACAAAATCTTACACTTGAGTAATCTGCCTGCTCTCATGGTTTCCTCTTAGAATTGTAAGTCTATCTCTATAACGAACTTTCAAGGCCACTAAGAGTGTGACGGTCTCCACTGAATAGTACCCACGATCTGCAATGATGTCATTGACGCTATTAGAAAATGCTTGTGTTGTAAGTGTAAAACATCGAAAGAATGCCAGAAACCATTCCCATTCAATATCCCATAAAACGAAAATCTTAACAACGGAAGTAATAACTCTCTCTCTCTCTATATATATATATAAAACCAAAACCTAACCACATGCATAAAGTGCAATGATCAGTGTTTCTATCATAAACTAATCATGTCCCTATAGCTCCATCAGCAGAAATTCAGCCCCGCCGGGATTCCGACCAAGCCTACAGCTTAGTTAACACAAATGCAAATGACATGCAACTCCTAAAAGTAAAAATTTGCAACTCGATCAGAAATGCATTCATTTTTGTTATCGGAATACTCACACAGGGGGGACAGACCCCACAAAGAGATAATCGGTATCAATTAAAAATAGCCCTAAATCAATTTAATCACATAAGAGAGAAAAGAACAGAAAAAGGAAGAGAGACTGACCTACGTAATCTCCCATGAAGAGATAATTGGTATCAGGTGCATTCCCTCCTATCCTAAAGAGTTCGATGAGATCGTAGAACTGGCCGTGAATATCGCCACAAACGGTGACTGGACATTTCACAGGCTGCACGTTCCACTCCTCCACCAGAATCGCCCTCGCCTGATCGCACAGCGTCTTCACCTCCGCCTCTCCCAAAGGCTTGCACTCCATCAACTGCTCGATCTGATGGTCCAGATCCCCGTGCGACGACGGCATCTTCTCTCCTCTCTCTCTCTCTCTCTCTCTCTCTCTCAATCTTAATAACTAATATTTTACAATAATAATAATTTCTTTGGATGGATTTTTTATGTAGGGTTTCTAAAATAGGGTGGAGCTGAAGAGGAGCCAAACGTTTCGTTTTTGATCGCTCCCTCTCTCTCTCTCCTATGTTTTCTCTTCTTCGTGAGCCGTGAGGGATGGATATAATAATTATTTTTCTTTAAATAAATAAAATATTACGTGTCGTTTTGTACTGCTAATAATAATTGTTATTGATAATTGTTATTGATAATGGAAAATTAAAAAAAAAAACGGAGAGGGACATCTGAAATGGAAATGAAAGTGAAATGCAAATGAAATGGGGGATTTTTCTTTCTTTTTCCTGGATTTGCTTAAAGTTTGTCAAATAAATAAATTATTTAAAAAAAAAAAAAGAAATTTATTTTCTCCGGTGATCCGCCGAGTCAAAATCATAAAGGGGAGACACGTGTCGGTAAAGCTCCCTTTTTTGTGAATCACCAGCAAGTTGGACGACGACGACGACAGAGGGAGGTGCTGAAATTATTTAATTTAATTTGCATTTGGACTTTGTATGCGGCCTTGTTCTTGATGAGACTTGAGTTTTAACGAGAGACAGGATTATTTATTTATTTATTCGGTCAAACAGAATATTACAAAAATAAACTATAAAATTATATTGTTTTATAGGAGAACTACTGAAGCTAAAACAAAAGTCAATGGATTTTATGTACATTTACTTAATATTTTTTTGCTGGTCCAAAACAAAATGAATGCTGGAATGAAAAGGCCTCTGGGATCCCAAAAGTATACAAAATAAGGCTCAAAGCCCAAACAGAAGCCCACGAACCTCTATAACCTCAAGCAAGCGACATATGATGTCCGTGGATTTGAATTTGAATCAGTCTTCTGAATTTGATTAAATTTATATCTAGGAATCATCTAATACAATATTGACTCTGAATTCTCATGTGCTAATTTAATTTTAATTTTAATAAATTTTAATTTGATA
Organism: Salix dunnii; assembly: GCA_015731905.1. Classification (NCBI taxonomy): domain Eukaryota; kingdom Viridiplantae; phylum Streptophyta; class Magnoliopsida; order Malpighiales; family Salicaceae; genus Salix; species Salix dunnii. The sequence goes on along the minus strand of CM027668.1, from coordinate 2,295,036 downwards.
CTTAAATTAGAAATTATCTTCTTAAACCAAATATAAAAAAAGACACGATAGATCAATATTAATTATATATAAAAGAGTAAAAATATATGATTGGACAAGAATATTTAAATTTTAAGAATCATCACTTAAGAGAAATTTATTGATAAATACTAAATATATTATCTTACCTTGAACAACTTATACTTGTCAAAACCAGAAAGATTTCTACCGATGATTTTTCCTAAATGACAATATATAATCTCAATACTTATACTAATATGTAAACTAAACTCTATATCTACTTATTAAATAGAATAATATTTTTTATTTATTACATTTTTTTAATTTTACATTAAAATCCAAATTTAGGATAGCTACTATCACATTGAAGCTTACAAAAAAAACAACTAATTTTTATTTTAATTGACATTCACTTTAAGAAGATATTGTTTCTCGTTAAAATACGATCGTGACCATAAAACTTAGATAACTCTATATAAAAATAAATTGAATAAAAAAAAAGAATTCTAATTTAAAACAAATCAACCCTAATTTTTAAGCAACCCTTGTGGCCCAAATCTAAGGCAAGTGGGCAACATATTAGGTGCTTATTATTATTTTTCTCAAAAACATTAGGGTTGGAGAACAAGTTCATCTGTGTCCTTTGTCTTGGGCTGGGCTCGAAAAAGGAAATAACAGATCTTAGAGATATGTTACCGTGAGTCGCTTGATCAGTCAAAAAAGGCACCAAAATTTTTAATTACGAACGCAGAGCTAGGAGGGTTCATGTTTGGCCCATCAATTGCCTTGGCTCTTGGTGCAAAGTCCTTGATTGCTAGCTTTTTTTTAAATAAAAAAAATTACTTTAAATAGCATTTTGCTTTTAAAATGAGAAAAAAATTACTCAAATATTTATTAGAGAATAATATAAATAATATCTTGACTCTCATCTAATAGCTTAATCTTTTAGATAAAATGATTTTTTAACATGGTATCAAAATCTTATTGACCCAATGGTTAGAAGTTTGAATCTCATTATCCTTATTCTATTTGATAAAAACCATGCACATGATAGTACGAGTCTATGCAAGTTTTAAGTCCAAATGGTAATATAAATTATTTTTTGAGACTTTATTTATCAGTTTAAATTTTTAGATGAGATTGTTTTTTAACAGTATTATGAATTTGATGATAATTAATGCTACTAATAGCCACTTCTGGACAAAAATGTTATTAGCTGTGGCTATAGTAATTTCCCATGACTAATTAATTAATTAATTAGAATTTGTTAATGTTTAAGAATTATAATTTGAGCAAATTTCAATATCCTGAACATCGGATAATTGCCAGGCTGCTCACATGCAGGTCTGCAGCAAAAGCACTCACTGTGTTTGAACATCTTGGTTTTTATCTCTTCTTTTTTGAAGTGTTTGTAACTGAGTCGAGATACATCTATAGCTTTAGACTCAGTCTCTGTCCTCGGTCCAATGAAACAAAACATGAAAGATAAGAAAAGATAAAGAGCATAAAAAGCTCGAGCAGAGAACCTCTTTTGATGGCAATGGACACCATATGTTTTTGTTCCTTCCTTCTTTTACTTGTGTGCTCTTTTAAAGAGTGTGTGACATTGTATTTCAAAAATACTTTTAAAATTTTATTTATATTTTTTATTTCAAATTAAAAATAAACTAAATATTTTAAAATCATTTTCATGTATTTATTTATATAAAAAATAATCTTTAAAAAACGACATCAGTAACGCTCTTAAACATTGTGTGTTTGATTGCCTCGAGACTAGAAGAATCTCATGCAGGTTAACAAGTTCGAGCAGGCCGAAGACCAAAACAGTACATCAACCCCACCAAAAGACACCATGGAAAAGGACTAACACAAGATGCAAGAGCAGTACCTTTCGCTTTATTTATTTATTTTCATGGACTGAATACCTTTAATTTGTGGATTCACTTTATTAGTACTTCTGGCAACTCATGCCGCCTTTAAAAAGAGCTCAAGAACATAATTAGAAGATGATGGACATTTATTAACAAAAAAGTAGGAATAAATAAGAGCCCAAGTGATCAATATTTGATTTGATTGATTGATTGAGATTGGTGCCTGTCCTCTCTCCATGCATGGTTGCTAGATAAGTTTGGTTTTGGAATTGTGTTCCATGTTCTATATGCTCTTCGCTACTAGCAACCTAGCAAATCTTGATTGGTATACATCCCATTCTTCTCTCTCACACTTTAATTAAATTATTTTTTAAACAAAAACATGTAAAATTAACACTAGAGTATAGTTTTTGTAGAGGCTGCTGCCTAATCTAGGTTTCCCCGGATTCTCTCGAGCATAGTTTGTGTGACAAGCTTCTTTTGCTTTAACCCCAAAACATCTCCCGTGAACAGTTGTTTGTGGAAGCAAAAAATAAAATAAAAAAGACTGGGTGCTGGGATTCTCTGATAAATTCATCACGACCAGGAGCATTTTATAGTCCCATTTATAAAGAATACATACGAGACGCACAGCAGACATCCTGGCTCATCGTTTTGCATGAACAAACTTCTCAAACTAAGATATGCCTAAGCTCGTCCGGGTGGTCGTTTGGAGTTCCCAGCTCTCCTGAAAAAATGAATATAATGATAAAATAAAACAGATGATGTTGCTAGTAATTTAATTATAATTGAAGTAAAGAACACACCTTACAACGTAAACAAAGAAACCCTAATCTTTTCCATGCATGCTTTCCAGGTAACCACTAGTTGTTTGTGATTGTATTTATATATAACCCGTCGATGCATGTAATTGGACAGCGTTTAATGAAAAAGGAAGCATAAAAAGAGTAAAGAAAAGACACCGAGAAAAGGTTAATTTAAAGGCCTCGTAAATGTGGAGAACAAAGTTAAATGTTTCTTGGCTTTGAATAAACAAGTCTGTGGGTGACGGATGGAATAAAGTGAAGACACAAGCTTTATTTGCCTTTAATTTTGTAATTCAAACTTGTATAATGTCTCTATAATCCTTGCGGACCAATGGAGATCAATGTAACAGTAGATACACACACACACACACAAATATATAGTGAAAGAGATGACATAAACTTAATTAGACTTATCTCCTGTTTCTTTCTCCATGCGGCTTGTACTTTTTTGCCTCTTGTAGGAGCACATAATAATATAATATCCCATGGATTATCAATAATTAAAAATAAATAAAGGGCTATCTCTCTTAATCTAATTGAGTTTAGAATTCGCTTGTTAACGTTGAGCACCATATTAAAAATATAAGTTTTAGGGTTTAAACACTGCCCATCGCGAGCATGGGCATCACATTAACAAAAACACACATATTCTTTCTAATTTTATATAAAATAATGAATAAAAAGTCAAATAATGAAATAATTTTCACACGATATAGTAAATTCTGTTTATCAACAAATTCTAGCTTAGCTGATATTAGTGTCTCACGGTCATATCCTTATAAGAACTCAAATTCAAACTTCTCGTGTGTAGCAGAACAGAAGTTTTGCTTACTGATAATTAATAGATATATGGCATACTAGCTAGATTTGAAAGTGAAAAATAAATGAAAAAACACATATATAAATGCAAAACGTAGATTATCCATGAGTTTTCCTTGAGAGAAAAAGTCATTATATATATATATATATATATATATATATATATATATATATATATATATATATGGAGTACGTACCTATTGTGAATAGGATCTGGTCCGTTAGGAACTCTTCTCTTGCTCATCATGTAGTTGAGATCCAACTCCGAATTGTAAACAAGCTTCTCTCTTCCTATCACTTCCTTTTCACGATCATTTTTCAGGTCATTCTGAGCAGCCTGAGCACTAGCTAGCCTACTGGTTGTAATTTCGGACGTTGCTCCACTTTCCAGGGCTCCAACCAGCAAAAGCAATACAAACGACAACGTTGCGATTCCCCCGAGCAACACCTTGAAAGACAAAAAGCAACTGCTACCACTACCACCCATATATTTGATCTTCTCTTAGCTTGTCCCTGTATAATTACTCTTCCTACCTAGCTCGCAGGTACTTGTCGGGGTTCTGACGAAGAGCAAATCACACGAAGAACAGTACTTTTGCCTGATTTCTGTGATGCGTGTACATGGGACCAGCAAGAAGAGAAGAGAAGGTGGGAAGCAAGAGAGGACTGGGCTGGGTCAAGAATTCTTCTTCTTCTTCTTCTTCCTTTAGAGGGGTTCTCTTACTTTGAGGATTAGGGTGGGTTGGTGTTCTTTATAGGATGGAGCGATTCTGCTGCTGCACTTTCTCGAACGTTGAGAGAGAGCGAGAGAGAAAGAACTAGCTAGGTATCTTTCGAACATCGCAAGGAGGGAACGTACGCCTTCGATCACTTTATAGTTTATACTGATACCGACGATAAGGTCCCAATACTCTTTAATTTCCTTTTGCTTTTATATTTTGTATTTTCATGCAGCTATATACCTTACCACGCCCATTAATTTAGCAGCAGCGATAATAATAATAAATTAATAATAATAATAATAATCATGATGATGATGATGAGTTTGAAGCATATATGCGAGGGCAACATAAGAATCCTTAGTTGCCATGACAATGGACACGTGCTGCATAGTGGCAGGAATCACCCTTCATTACGTAAGGTTTCATTTTGCGTTAAATCTAAATTGTAGGTCAAATATTATTCACCAATATTTCTTAGGCAAGCTATCCAGCTAGCCTAGCAAAATCACCTGGCATCATAAAACATTTATTTATATCTCAAAATCCCTAGCTAGGATCAAATCTTTCTCTTTCTTACACAACTAATATATATATCTATAGGGGGAGGATCATCCTTCCCTTTCTCTTATGGCTACATTTCCAGTTCGAAGGTTTATTTTAAGAAAATCCCATTGATGCCAACAAGTCGTCGGCGAACACATTTACGGTTGAGGGTGCCAATTCATCCCTAGTTTTAAGAAAATTTACATTTTCATCCACAAATTCTAGAAATGTTTTAATTGTGTGCGCACACACTACTAGAAACTCGATTAAATTGTATGGAACTATTGAAAAAAATCTTTTCATCGATATTTGACTAATAATATTATCGTTAGAATGTTAGCATAATCATTTTTGTCAGTATTTACTGTTGAGTATTCCCCTTAGTATTTTATCGACGTCTTTACCTGTGGAAGAGTTGTATTTGTAATTGTTGGTGGTAAACACCAAAAAAATTACAGTGAAATTCAAAAACTTATGATAACATAACATTGTTTTCGATAAAAATATTGACAATGTTACCAACAAAAGTATTTTGCTGGTAAATACTGATGATGTGGTCGGTAACTATCGGTGGTAAACAACAAGAAAATTACAATAAGATCCAAAAACCTAGGACATATAATGGCATGACATCTTTTATGACATAATTATCGACGTAGTTATCAATGGATTGGCTAGTGTAATTACAATGGAATTCAAAAATCTATGAAGTAACAAAAATATTCTATCGATAAAACCAATGATAATCGTTTAATTTATGACCCAACCCCCCTCTTTCTCTTTGGTATTTCTCATTTTTTCTTCTGTATTTTTTCCTTTGCTACCCCAACCACCCTCTCCCCTCAATTTCATCACAATTCAACCTCTCATTCACAACAAATCCAATAGCGATAACATTAAGTTTATGATCATATGTGTTCTTGTTCGATATTTTTTAGGATTCTTCGGTTTAAATAAGCAAATCTACCAGATTTTTTGAAATTTAATTTTAATATGTTAATTGTTTTTGTATTTTTTTGAATTAAATTGATTTTGTTTGGGTGTTTGTTGCTTCTTTTATAGTTTTTATGATATAAATTTATTGTATGGATTTATGATGTATACATGTTAAGGTTTAGATTATGTACAATTTATTTGTCTAGTTAATGCACTTCATTAAAACATGATTATTGTATATAGATTTGATATAAATAATGAAGGGTCATTCATGGATTTATTATGAATCATCTCAAAAGGAAGAGGAGGGTCAGGTTATAAATTAAACTATCATCAATAGATTTTTTAATATATACTTTACAATTTGGCCTAGCATGGTCCACGTATATATGCCTTAGTCAGTTGAGCCACTCTTAGGTGGAATTGCTGGAATTTAATACATCCCCGCACTCTCTCTATAAGAATTATGATGATAGGGAATAAATAAAATTTGTATTTTTTGGATTTTGCAGGATTCATATATAATAATCAAACTAGATAATTTTAATAATATCGATAGTTATATTTGAAATAAATAAATGACGGCTTTAAAGTTTGAAATCAAGGACTCAAAAACCCAACACATCTTCTCTTCTTCTTCTTCTTCTTCTTCTTCTTCTTCTTGGTTGAAAGAAACACATCATCTTAACCATCACACACTTTTTTTTAGATTCCAGGAAACCCACCTTTTTCCTCATCCTCTCTTTTTAGACACTCTTTGTGAGACCGAGTTAAGCGAATAAATTTTTAGCTGTCCCAGATTTTTATAAGGTAAGCATTCCTTGACTTGAACCTGAAACTTGCAATGCAGTCTCAAGTTCTTTGTCACCACGCCACGTCCCTTGAAGACTTAACCATCACGTCCTAACTCAAATCTGATATTTGTAATATAAATCTCAAACTCTTTACCATCACATCATGTCCTTTGGAGACTTAACCATTGCGTGCGCACACATATATTTGAGGTTAAATTAAATACTCTCAAACATAGTATATTCATCGTTTTTAATTAATAGTAGGTGTATTCTCATCACAATTCTTTAATGAAATTTTATATATTTAAATTGTTATCCATACTTGAACTCATACATTAATGGAAATTTTCCTTCTTACAGTCTCTTCCGAAACTCAAAACCAAGACAAATCTAATTACAGCATTGTCCAAAATCTCAGAGGATGTGGGAATATATTGCAAGCTAAAGCGTAGAGCACATCTTGTCTTATCCATTCCATTTGAATCTCACAGTGGAAACCTAAAAGTTGCGTGTTTCGAAGAATCCAATGCTTCACTACAGTATATGGCTTCTTATTGAAGGTACGGACTGGCAGAATTCAGTGTTTATGGCCTAAGATACGTATGCTGCTCTAGCTGCGGCGCATGCTGTGGTTCCATTTAAGTTACTATTGTTCTTGACATGCCATGTAAAGCTAGCCATGAGAAATTATGGAACTACGCCGCCTTTCGCCATTTTCTTTTCCAAGCACAATAATCCCATTACCATTACAGGTAAAATGTCGACCATTTTGAGTGACTGAGAGTCGTTTTTTCCTCTTTAGTTGCGATTTTCTAGGGTTTTGTTATATTTTCTCTTGTTAAATGTAGATATTTGTGTAAAAGATTTATATGCTTCATTCAAAATGTCTTGTAAAGTTTCTTTCTCTTTTGAAATCGTTGTATATCATCAATGTTTTCAATTGTGATTTAGATATTATGTTTGAGTTAGGGTTAGTACATGTACGTACAAAGAACAATTTTTGATTTTTTTTTTATTCAAGAAAATCCTATCTTCTTTGTACACTCTTTACGAGCTCGGATTAAATGAGTAAAATCATAGTTATTATAAACTCTTACAAGGCGAGCACACTCTAACTCGAACCTGAAACCTGCAGTGCAATCTTTAGACACGTTATTGAGTTAGACTATATAAGCAACCTTTCCAATAAGTTTATCATAAGCTAAATTGATACAATATATATAAGATTATTGTGTAAGTTAAAAACTTTTTATTTTGATTATGTGCAAAATAGCAGAAGATCCACTCTAACAAGCTTAGGACTCAAGATCCATTGTGTGCAATCTGACACAATATATATCGATATTTGTACATTAAATGCTGGAAAAATACTTCCTTTTCTCTCTCCAATCGATCATAACTTCATACAATTAAGTATCATCATGAGCATGGCATACAATATTAATGACTTGAAGCTTACAAGAAGTTTTTATAATTTATGATCAATTAATCCTATAGATCAAGAGAGAAAAAAAAAATTTGGGAATAAAATCCAATATTTATTCTTGAGCCTTCTGCTGTCCAAAACAATCCAGTTGGCATCCAGACAGGCAGTGAAATTGGTCCATGTCATTAGATTTCTCTTTATCTTTGAAGATATGTTTTGGAAAAGCAGCCACCATCTTGATGGAGCAAGAATCACTTCTATACTATTTACTCACCGGTGCTTCTTGAGTTTAGAGACAATAATTGCAATAAAAATACAGACTTTATTCTTAACAAATTCTCTATCTGGCATCGACTCATCTCTCTTCAATGATTTTTAGTTCATGATTCCTCATGTAAGAACTTTGTTACACGGCGCTTTTCTTCTTTGTTTCTCTCAAAGAAAACATCTAAGAATAAAATAGGAATTGTAGTGATTGAAAATCAACTTTCATCTTCATTTCTAGTTTTCATTTCTAATAATTGTCTTGTTTGACTCTAGTTTTATCATAGATTCAAGTATAAAAGATTGATTGTAGTCGAGAAAGGTATTAGAACCCCTAACATACCCTAAAATGCATTGCATGATTTGATGTGGTTTAAAATTTTGATGAGCTGTTAACTGATAGTTTATCCATGGCTTCGGATGAAAATTTATTCGGTAAATAAACATGGTTTTTTAATAGGGTTCATCTATTCTGGAAGACATGTAATTTTTTCACAACTCGTGCTTTGTGATAAAATATACTATAAATTAAAATCAATGAATATTCAAAATAATTACAAGAATTTTCTGATCAAATCCTGATATTTAAATATATATGTATACTTATAGGACTAATATATATATCATAATATTAATCATGAATTAAAAATCTATAAATTATTAAAATATTATTCAAGTTCTCAAAATCCAATAAACTAGTGGTTAAATCTTAAAATCTATGCAAATACATATTTTTAATTATTTTTTTATATACTTCGTCATATTAGAATAAAACATTTTGTGTTAATAGAGAATTTTTATCTTTATCTTTATATATATATATATATATTTTTTCTTTTTTATGATCTATTTGAAATGGTGAGCTAGCAAGTTAACAGTTGTTGAGGGGGTTGTATCAGCCGCGTGTGCAGCGTTATGGTTCGACGGCTGTAGGATTTTGTTCTTTTGTATGGGAGTTGAGTTAATGGGTTCCCTCAATGGTGGCTAATTGTTGCTCGATCTGTTGAGGCTTGGTGGTTGGTCGGCGGTGACAGTGAGGTGAAAGCTGGGTCGGTTTGCTAGGCTGCTAGTGGTGCTCGGGTGCTGGTGGTTAGAAGGTATAATGAACTTATGGGTTATTGTTGGAAATGTAACAATCATAATTAAAAAAAAAATCTACAGTTCATTCACTTTCACCCATGCCTTCATATATACAAGCTAGTGAGGTGGAGGAAGTAGTCTTGTATGATACATTAGGGTTCTTAAAAACTGCGTTCAAGCTGAGCATAAAAACAAAACCGTGAGAAAATGGGTTTGAAACACCGATATTAATAACAGGATAGCACTACATTGAGGGTTCCTCGAAAGCAATCTATCCGACCGGAATGGTTCTGTGATGTTAGAAAACAAAATCGGCTCGCACCACCAAAATTGTCATTGTAGTTAAATTTGTACCAATCAGCTGTACATTAGTTACGACACGAAAAAACCTATGAAATTCCTCGCGGAACATGTTTAAGGTAGATCCCAAAAAAAAGAAAAAAAAGAAAGAAAACATAACACGGCTCTAAATAGACATGACAGATCTAAATTTACAGATTACCAAGATTGACCCCCATAGAAATGGAACCTAAAAAAAATTATTTATACAATAACAACAATATTTGTCCATTTAGTTCCTTTTGGGCGTCTTGGGTTTCGACTTCATGCTGGCTCTCCGAGCAACATCCCATGCCTTCTGCGGGGCATATACACCTAGCTGAGCAGCAAAAAATGACTCGTATCCAGGTGAATCAAAAGCAAAGCCAGTGTGTTTTGATAGTTCTCGTGGTAATTGAGATATGGCATAGCTCCTTTCTTCCTGTGGTGTGAGCTGGCTCCCAACGTCCAGTAATCCTGCCCTGGTGTTGTCATCAGGCTCGTGCCTGTGAATTTCCTGAATAATCTGATAATCATAAGGGAAGAAACATCTTTGAATCCTGCAAACAAACCAACAAACAGCTGAAACAAGAAGGAAATGTCCAATAAAGAAAGTAAATGGAAATGCAACTGGTTGATAAACAAAATTATGAAGCTCTTCAAACTACTCCTGAATCTTACCCTTGGTAAATGAAGTCGCCAAGAAGTGCAACAATAGGAACAAGGAGAACCGACAGGTAGAAATAGATGGTACTCATCAGCACAAATATGACGAAAAAAACATTTTCCTGTGATGAATGTAAAGAGAGCAAGTTAGCATCTATATAATTCCATAATTCTGGCGAAAGATGATAAACCACGTAAAGAGAAGTAATGACAATGACTAACCCGTAAAACAGAATACACAAAAATGAATAAGAACCATGCCAAAATGCTCCCTCCAACACTAATATAATGCCACCTTGTAATTGAATTACACATCATCAGGAGACGCAAGTTGACAGTGATTACAACACAGGTGAAGGCCATTGTGCTGACATCCCATAGCCCAAAAATCTTGCCTGATGAATTTTTACCACTGGCACTGGAGGTGGTCACAAAGTGATAGAAGACAAGCGATTGGTACACAGAAGACCAAGCCCATGTGATCACAACTCTCCACTTGAAAAACACATTTCTTATTCCCTCCTTGTACAGTTCAGGATACTTCTTAGAAAGGGATGCACTGACATCCTGGCAAAACAAATTGAATTTCAACTATAAAAAAGAAATGGAGTGTGGCAAAAACAAAGAAAAAAAAGCATCATATCCCTCAATCTGAATTACCAAAACAAAATCAGAAGTCGCAACCAGCTATGTTCGTTATTCAATTGCCAATAAATTTCAAATTGGTGTTTTGGTTACTAAAGTTTGGTTATGTTAAAAAATCAGCTTTATATAATTAAAAAAAAAACTTTTTTTGTTCTGTTCTGGACACAAAATATGGAGATAAACAAACCACCTGATTTTTAACATACATACAGTAGGATGTTTTTCATTTAGACCTTTACTAAAACAAGAAGCCAAATCTATAAATCCAAAAAAACAAATGAATTGAACAAACTAAACCATTAGTTATTGTCAGTTCAAGCAAGTATTTTTAATTCAGTTTGGATTGTTTCCAAATTTTGGAAATGCCACCAAAAGATTAATTTCATACACCTGATCCAAAATAACCACATTTGGTTGAACAGCTGAAGCAAGAACTTCTAGTCAAATAAGATTTGAAAGGAAGAAGCACCTTATCAAAAAGCCCGACAATGATCACCGGCAGTGCTGTGAATATGACATTATATAATGACTGGAACCAATCATCATAGAATCTTTGACCAGAAAAACCAGTTTGAAAAGTGAACCAAAATTGTGTCAAAGTGAATGTAAGATTCTTGTAAAAGAAGTATGTAATGACCTGCAATAAAGAAGTATCAGGAATGTTATCGCCCAGTTAGTTTTCATAATCTAAAATTTGGTAGAACCACAGACCTTGCATATTCTAAGGTATGACCACCGTCCATGCACAAGAAGTAAATCTGTAAGAAAGCGAAACTGAGCAATTGCAAAGTCACTGGCCATCACTGCTTGCATCCCTTCCAACCCACTTATTCCAACACCAATATGTGCAGCTTGAATCATGCTTACATCATTGGCACCATCACCTATACTGAGTGTTATTTTGCGTGCACCTTTCTTTACCAAGCTAGTCACCTGCAAAATAAGTTCAAAATTGTCAAAACCAAACACCAGGAAATGATTCATATTTCACATTAATAATAAAAAGTTGTGTATCAAGGGGCAATTTCCAGGTACAGTGTTGAAAGGCTTGGGTTCACAAACTCAAGATTGCATGTTCAAGTCTTGTGAGTAGCCACTTCAAACAAAAATGCCTAAGGTAGGACTTTCTCTAAACTTTACATCCTTTTCACTAGCTCAATAACTGGATAAAGGCTCTGTAGCTTGGAGAAACAAATTTTATTTCAGAGTAACTTTCCAAAAGCTTCTGCCACTCAGGATAGAGTTTCAGCAGCCATTCTTAGTAACCATAGAAAAACTTTATTCAGGAATAGCATCTAGTCCATAGCTGAAGCATCTTGTGTCTTTACAACATTTTATCACCAGTTAAAATGTCAAATGCAAGGTATTGGAACTTAGTTCCAATGTTGCCAATCGCATTAGTTTTTCAATTCCAAGGATGCCATAGCCATTGCAATATCTTTTCCCGATAACAGAAATAATATAATTCTTATCATGCAACATTCTAGGACTTGACATTGGTATCAAGCATAGCATGAACAGCAAAATAAAAAAGAGAACAAACCCAGTACAAGCATCACATAGAAATATCTTCCACGATGAAGATTACCTGTGCTTTCTGTAAAGGAGAAACTCGGCAGCAAACAACTGAATGACAATTTAAGCTCAAATTCAGCAACATTACTCGTAGAGTTGGGTCCAATGCATACATCAAACACTTCCCATCTATAACAAGTGCCAATTTTGGTCCAGATACAGTGCGTAGATAGTGCTGCGCTTCCTCAAGGCACTTCTTTAGTTCTTTTTTTACTTCTTCCTTTATAAAGCGTGCAATTTCCACTTGGTCACCCTGATAAAGAATTCAGTTACCATGATGAATGGTTTAAGGTATGCACTGACAATAAGGTGACTAGGAAATGCTGCTTACCCTGTTTTCAACTTCTCTAATTGCATCAGTTTCTGAACTGATAATGAACTGTTTCATGTCATTATTAATCAAGTTGCAAGCTGCATGAATGATTTAGCAACAAAGAATTCAAGAAACTGAGAATGAAAAATAAGGAAGTAGCACATATCTGAAAACAAAAGTAGAGGAAGTTGGTCCAATTGATTAACCACACACCATAAGCTATATTTATTGCTGTTTCCATCTTGTCCCCTGTTAACACCCAAACCTTAATTCCAGCTCTAAAAAGTGTTTCAATGCAAGCTGGTACTCCTTCTTGAAGCTTGTCTTCTATAGCAGTGCTTCCGATCAAAATAAGATCCCGTTCTACAAGTTCTGCCACCTAAGCAAGTTTCAGAATCTATATGTGAGGATGAATTCGAATGCATCTAAATAAAATGTGGTATCAGATTTAACAATCCAATGACTCAGGGGAGAAAGAACTTGCTCATTGTGAAGAAAATAAAAGATTTGTACAGGATTATGCCATTCAAAAATCATTTACCAAGAGTTTGTAATGACATAATCTAATCCCATTCCATTTTATGCTGCGGTAGTTGGAAACACTATCGATTAACAAATTTCAAATATTCATTGCATAATAACAAACAGCACCAGCATCTGGCAGCCTAACATTATACCACAATTCAATACAACACAAATAATAAACAAAAAAATATTTCTTGAAATACTACAAACATTTTCACAAGAAAGATAAAACATGCAGCTTTTGGTCGCCAAAAAAACAAGCAGCTATACCATTGAAGATACTCTTTAATAGCAAAATATATGTATATAACAAGTGTTTGATGCATAGAGTATTATGTGAAAGATGATAAAACTAATGATCATTCATTTACTTTCACCATCATTGATAAAACACAACCCCACCTGACAACACCAAACAAAAATCTCCAAATATTATATACCTCATCTAACTTCTTCTCACGATCTCTGAGAGAAGATTTAGCTTGGATAAACTTCTCATTCCAGCTTTCATATGTATCAGGACTTAAGTCCCTATAGGCAAGGCAAAGGGTACGTAATCCAGCAGACCCAAACTGTTCCAAATGTGCCCTAGTTACTTTCTTTAGATCATCATTTCCACCAGCCAATCTCTCATAAATTACAGTATCAGCACCCTGCAAGTAGCAGGTTTCTGGTCGTGTTATTTCATGTCAAATTCCAAAAGCAATGTTCATCTTATATGAGAAATATTCAGAAAAAAATTACCTTGCAGTATAGTACAAGTCTACCATTAGGATATCGACAAACAACGGACTGGCGCTTTCTTGTGCTATATTAACAACAATTGTTAAAATTGATGTTAGGGTTGTCAAACACAGATTGTAAATGGAATATTGGTTGGTGGGAAGGATGTGCATTTACCTATTGAACTCAAGAACATTCAGAATTTCATAAGCCACATCTTGTATTTTACCCATCTTCTCCACATGAGATTCACGAACATGTATCATAGTAGGTGTACGCCTAAGGAAAAACTAATTATTTGCCTCAACAATTATTCAGAGATTATGTAAGTGATTGATGCAAACACTTTTTTTGTGCTTAGCTTCTTTTTTAACAACAAAATAAAAATCACAATCGCAAAACATAAGTCAACATCTGACAGTTATGCAGTCGCAAACCTGTAGAAGAAAAAACCAAAGTTCTTTGCAGCAGTAACTAAAGCAGCTTCATCAGGAGATGCAGCCTGATATGTGATTTTCTCTGGGGATTCATCTCCTTCAGGAAGAACAGTGTGACATATAGCAAGGCATCTGAAAAATTCCTACAAAAGAAGAAAGAAATATGATTTGAACCACCATTCATTATGGATTAAGGTACATCATCCATAGCATGCTTACAAGCCAGTGTTCAGGTACCATGGATAAACAATTCAAAGAATTAGGAGTTTTGACAGTCCTCAAAAATAGTCCTTGATAAGATGTCAATAGCAGTTTAATATTTACATCTTCAAGACTGCACTCATAATTTGTATAACAATGATAGAAGAATACCAAAACAAAAAAGAAAAACCCTGACTTCAATCAATATACTGGCAGTGCTTCAAAGCACCAAAAGCTATACCCAAGAAATCAAGAATAAAAAAAGGCAAAAGTCAGTGAATCATGTTTCTTCAATCCAAGCAAGAGGAAAAATATTGTAACTCTCCGTTTCAAGAACATGAAATTTTCCCAGTTGCATTCTGATGTGCAAAAAAGTAGAACTATCTTTATGTCAAACCATAAATAATGGTTTCATGCAATAAGTAGGCTAAACAATCAGATATATAGAGCATCTAAGGCACTGTCAAACCCATGCAGCAACAAACAAAAATTCTTATAAGATATACACAAATAACCAGGAGATACCATTATGATGAGAGTGCCAGCAACAAGAACCAAGAGTACTGTTTTCAACAAATAGTTCCTAATGAAAATACTCAACACAAAGGCTCTATCCTGATAAGAAATACATTCACATAGAGAAACAGAAATTGTATTGTAATCCTGCTGATTAAAAGCTACCTTGCATGTATCAAAGTTGGGTTCATTCCTCCAAGCTCCTCGCATAAGCCTATGATCATCAAAATTAAACCCCTTCTCATGAATTGCAGTGGATGATTTCCGCACCTGTAAGAAATTCAAAAAACATTGAGATGTTCCTGATTTCCACAGCTGGAAAATGAATAAAAAGCTGTTAGGAAGTAAAACATCTTTCCTCAAATATAACTACTTAGTGGTGTTTTTTTCATAAATTGAAAAGGAACACATACTTCTTGAACTTTAATGCCATTCCGTTGTGCTCCTCCCAGCTCTATTTCAGTGACACCAGATCCATAAACCTCTCCTCCAATTGAACACTTAAAAAACTCCATTAAATTTCTTGTTAAAGTTCCAGTTTTATCTGAAAAGATATATTCTACCTGACAAGAGGCATAAAGTAAAACATAAGAAATTACAAACTTCACAACAGCAGTCCTCTGTCACAATACGATGTGCATAGAAATTTACATATTGATGACAATGCCAGCAATAAATAAGCTAGCTGAATGCATAAAACATCAGTTTACCTGTCCAAGTTCCTCATTCAAATTGGAAGTCCTGGCCAATGCTGGGGTGTTAGTTTCAGCATGGTACATATGTAGGTCCTTATTGATAAATTGAGTGGACTGAATAAATTTAATCATCTGACACAATTTCAGACATTATCAAAAAAGGCACATTCAGCAAGAATATACTATAGCAGATGAAAATGGTAATAGTCAAGATACCAACCTCAATAGAAACATATAAAGAGATGGGAATTATTGTCGAGTATAAAGTGATTAGGGTAAACAAAGTTAGAGCTGCAACCTATATATCCAACAACAAGAGAGAGAAATGTCAGGGGAAAGCCAAAACAAAGGCATAACTGAAGCAAGATTTATTACCGCAAATCGGTTGCTAGGGTTGAACTCTGTAGCCACAGCTTTATCCAAACTTAGATAGTAATATTTGCGGTTTATGAATATGCCACTGCAGAATTTCAAGAAGCAGGAAACATTATCTAATGGCGCAATTCCAAAGGAAGAGGAATAACGATTAAATAAAAACTCTTAAAGACTAGCAAATACCATACCTCCCGATAGCTCCGATGAGGCACATAATGAAAAGCGTTGCAAAAAGAGCAAGTATAAGTTTGTCAAGTTTCCTCTCCAAAGTACTCCTCTTGGAAGGAACATTCATGGAATTCATCATGACCTTTGATCAAATCAAATCATCATAAAGCAGTATGAGTAAAGTGAACCAGAAAAGGACACAAAATGGAAGATACCAACAAGTTAAAAGTGAGCATGACAAGATTTTGTGAGTTTATAACATGTCACATTTGCATAATTTGATAATAAAAGTTGTTTCTATTCCTCAAAGGAAAATTGTTCCAGAAAGAAAAGAACATGGTGGGGACACACAGTAATTCAGCCATAGGGAATATTGGAACTTTTCAAACTACCAATCATTGAATCTTTACAGTTCTAAATTTTCATTGAGGATAGAAATGAGGAGGTCTTGGACAGGTCTATTTTGTTAAAGACTTTTACCCATATTCCGTATTCCCATTTCCTTCGTTCCCTTCGGCCAAAGTCGTCTGAAACCCCAGATTCCATCCAAGAATAAGGCATTCATTAGGAAGATATTTCTCAAAACAAATCAATACTAACATGTTACAAATGTAAGGCATTGTTGCCAAACATTTACGTTGTGTTGAAATTAGTAGGGTCTCCCATATCTACCTTCATTTTTCATTTTGTGGTGGTAAGCATTAGGTCATTGCAGACAGTGACAGAAGAAATATTACTACACCCAAGAGGTTTTGGGAGAGGGAAGAGCAGCAAAATGTTATGGAAGTATGCCACTTTTGCGGTGTTCAATGTGAGTGATTGGTCTCTTATTGAGAATTCCCAACTATAATTCTCTTTCCAAATGCAAGCTTTATTTGACATTTGTTTTCTTAGCTTCTTAAAGAGTACTCCATGCTCCTCCGAGTAGATTTCCAAGTTTTCTTTCTGTACTTTCTGATATAATTTATGTGCCTTTTCTTTTGAAGATTTTTTTTCTTTTTCCTGTGTTATCTGATCATAATAAAATTTCCTTTATCAAGAACAATGAATCTACTACCCTCCATCCATTGTACAAAAAAATGATAACGTAAGTCAGGGCTTGCAGTCACAATGATATAGAGTTACTTTTCTGAAATCTATATCAAGGGCTACAAACAAGGAAATTCACATGCATTTGTTACAAAAGTAGAGTGCCACATGAGTAAGCAAGGATTAACAGAACTGCAAGGCAGTTTATAAATAACAAACCTTTGTTTCATGACCTGTAAAAATAACAGCACCAACAATGTACTCTGTGTTCCTAAGACTACATCCCTGTAAACACAAGATGTGTGGTTAATATGCAAATTCAAGATTAGTCACTTCACTGAAGTATACAGGAAGTCACTGATCAAAGAGATTTAAGAAAATGGATATTTTCCATTTGTTTTCTTTTACATTGAGGATCATGTAGCACTTATGAGAAAAATTTAATAAATATATTGTCTGAATTCATAAGAGAAAGAATAGGAACATAAATATTAAGATGGTGTCTAAGGAAGAAAAAATTAAACATACTCTTAAGAGAATTTGGTTTGGACTGAGAGGTAATGTTTGCTTTTGGAATATGAGATTCCCAGTGAAGGTGTATAATGAATTGTTTGGCTGCTCACACTGAATCTCACCTGCACTAACAAAAGGAAGACTTGTAAGGTAATTCACATAATCACGCTCAAATAGTGGAATTTAAAGCATATGGGAAAGAGAAGAAAAATATTGCTTAAATGAGAAGAATCCATGGCAGTTTTAAGCAATATAAATTAGCATATGGAAACATCTTGTAAATGTGATACCAGCCACTATAAGTAACCAAAATACAGAAGAGCTACTGTAAGTCATCCACTTCATATTAAGTCAGGATTGTTGTATAGCCATGGCACGAAGCGTGAGACATAGAGCCTGTTCAGTATTGTTGGTAGCAGTTGCTTTTTCAAGTGTTTTTCGCTTGAAAATGCATCGAAATAATTATTGTTTTTTCATTTTTAATATCAACACATCAAAACAATCTAAAATCACCAAAAAATAAAAACTTTGAAGAAGAAAAAAATCAATTGTTTTCAAAAGCACTTTTGAAAAGCAAAAACAAACAGGTTCATATAGCTAGTAATTTCAGACAAGACACATCACAACATGAATATCATGCATTGTGCTCTAAAATGTAATAACAAGGAGGGCAAGGAGAAGTCTATGTTTGAAAAAACAAAATTAATAATCTACCAAAAATAAGATTATTGATGAGCTTAAATTGATGGGGGAGGGGGGGGGGGGTTCAATTTCCAACATATAGCATTTGGAAACAGTATCTATGGCAGATGACCACACTGACACTCACTAAGTTGTCATGGACATTAAAGGACACGCTATCTACTCACTACTTGCATCCTCTTTGGTAAAAAAATAACAGCAATGAAAACATGCTCCTTGCTATGTTCAAGACTTCTTGACTTCATTCAAAGAAGTTTCCTAAGCATGTAATTCTAGACCTTGAGCCTGTAAAAAAACCAGATGTATATTTGTGGCCTCCAAACAGGAAATAACCTTTAAATTCAGTAGCTTTATCAGGAGTCAAGTAATCCCATGTCCTTTCAAGTGCCTTTCTGATCTTCAAATTTGTTTCCCCATCCAAATTTGCAGTCTAAAAACAGAAGGCAAAATCAAAGACAATAAATAAATATTTAAATAAAAATAGATGACCAGTTCACTCTTTGAAGTTTCAAGGCAATGGTAAAGAAATAATGAGACCAACAGAAACAACAACTATAATAATTATTATTATTTTTATGGTAAAAGAAAACCTCAATGTAGCAGACACCATCTGCATTTGTACTTGCTAGGAAAAGCAGATCCGCAGGAAAGAATGCATCCTGCTTAACCTGTTATCAGTTCAAAAAAAATGCTTTAAGAACAGAGGGGGAAGCTTTAAGAGAAATTTTTACAGGTGGTCATTATAATGACACCGGTTATTTTCCATATAAAACAAATGTTAGATGAGTCAATTTTGAATTCAAAATCCTATTGAGCAATCAACATAAGAAGTCATATTCAGAAATAGAGCTGAATTGTGCTTCTATAGAATGTACTTCCATACATATCTTACAGTCCCAACACAATCCGCATAGCAGCAACATGGTGACTGACAGTATGTATAACAGTCAGAACTAGGCAACAGTTTTACTTTGTCAGGGAACAAAATAATTTATGATCCAAGTTCTGTGAAGCCTTATCTAGTCACCTTTGACTTGCGGCAGCATTATAATGTCATTTTAACCACCTACTACCACCAAAAGAGCAGCAGAAGCAGTAAATCAACAACATAATGAATGGGAAAAGGCCAAGAACAATAACACCACATCCATAAAGCAATCTCCAGCTGTATGGATTTAGCTGTATAGCCTTATATAGTCACCTTTGATTTGCATCATCATTATAATGTCACCTTAACCAACAACAACTACCAAAAGAACAGCAGCGGTAGTAAATCAACAAATGAAATGAACATGAAAAAGCCAAGAACACTAACAACATATCCATAAAACAAACTCCAGCTGTATGGATTTTGCCTAGAATGCTCCCATATAGCAAAATTATTTCCTACAAAAAGTAGCAACTCCGTAATGCTCAAACAACAGTATTTTTCATTACATTTCCAAATTCAATCTTCCCAATAAAACTTAATTCTGAAAATATTATAGGCCAACCAAGCAAAAGCTAACGAACAATATAGCAGGATGTGCTAACCAAAAGCACCAGGAAAGTTTCTTTTTAAATACATTCCTTTACTAGTCACAAACTTACAATAACAAATGGCAGTAAAATTGGAATTGGAAAACGTTGGTACTATAAGGTGGCATAGCAACATAGAAACTCCATTAGAAAGTCAGGGCCAATAACAAGGAGGTGACAGAAAGCAACCCTGCAGAAACTCTGTAAATACAATTAAGAGGATCGTACTAGAATATTCTTCAAAACTTAATCTAGTCCTAAAGCACTATGAGCACATCCATTAGAAAGCATAAAATTGCAGCACACTTGAAAGGAACCTTTAATTTGAAATGACTTGTACCCTTAACAAGGGGAGGTTATGGAAGGATGATGACAATGAATAAAGTTATTAATTTTCAAAGTGAATAACAACAAACTCAAGCACACTCACCCTGATAATATCTCCAACCTGCAACTTCTTCCATGGTAAAGCCACCCACTTCTCATTTTGCAACACGTCTATAAGAGTGTTGTTAATTACCATATCATTCTGAAAACGTTTCTGTTGAACATAATTAAGAAGAAGAAAATAATAGAAAGTTAGCATTTCTCCCAAAACTAACATTAAAAATGAAGAAGATACTACAGTAATTCATTCTTCAAACAAACAATTGCAAAAGAGGAATCAAAAGGTAAAGCTTGCAAACCAATACAGCCATGAATAACACTCACCCAATCCTCAAATGCCTCCTTAATGAGAGAGACAAGCAGCACTAAGCTCAAAGGAACAACATTTGTCACTGGATTGACAGGACTGCATCATCAAAGAAACCACGTAAATATAACGTGTATACATTTTGGATGATAGAAAATGAAACAGAAAGGATTAAGCAAAATCTTGAGCATAGTTTTCAAGACGCCCAACTGCAGTGGTGTATACAATAGCATAGCACATGCAGAATATTAGGGGGGGGGGGGGGGGATCTTTCAATGACATTAACATAACTCAAAAAATAGAAGATCAAAACTTGTGCAAAGAAAAAGTGAAAAGTCCCACTTCTGAATTGATGTTAGCTAACTGCTTCAGAAGCTTGGTTACGCAGGAGCTTACTTGTAGTTGTTTCATTATTTTAGTAATTATGTTTTATTCCATTAGTTAGGTGTCATGTGGCTAACATGTGAATTATAACAGTGCATGGCTAGGATTAGAAAGTTTCTATAGGAGTTTAATATAGACCTGAAATTAAAAGTTCTAACTGTAAACCTAGTACATATGCTGTAAATCAGATATACAGCCATTTTTATCATCAATAACTTGATGAACTTGGGCTTTCTTAAACCCTAAGTTCAGTACTCAGTTAAGACTTCTTCCTACTTGTTTCTATCCTTAACTCTGCTGATCTATTGTTGTTTTTCTCCCTAAACTATACCACTTGGAGCATATCAAGTTGAAGGCCTAGTTTCCTCTATTCACAGGTCCTGAGAAGTAACAGCAGAGGGTAAAAGTTTGCAAACTCGTACAGCAGAACTAACTAGAAAATGGTAAGAGAAAATCTCTTTTGTATCTGTATACACGTGCATTTATGTGCATAATCCCATACAAAGTAAGAGTTAAACTCGTGTCCAAGACAATCGCCTAGGGCATTTGCAGGACAGACTTTGCTCAAGCTACTGACAATGCAGGTCTATCAAGAACAATATCGATGGTTACAAAACCCGCAAGTTTGAAATAACAAGCATACCTGATTGGTGTCATTGATAAGATCGAGATCAATAGAAAATAACAATTAGCCACCCGCCTGAACTGCCAGTGTTAAAACACGGAATTTTCAAGAATAGAGGTCACCAAAAAAGGATTAAAAGAACCAGCCTTATGAATTTTACACCTAACCAAGTAAACTAAACTAAATTCAAAACTTCTAAACCCTAAATTATTGTTCGAAACTCAAAAAAAAAATGTATTGACCAATAGAAATTATAATTTCTAACCTGTTCAAACAGTCCTTTGGGTAGAAATGTAAGGAAGTTGTACTTGGTAGTTGATATTGAATTTCCCTGAAAATCATATCATATATTTAGAAATAATTAATTAAATTAAATGGAACAGAACCGAATAAAAAAGAAACGAAACAAACCTTGAATCTGACAGGGAGATTGGCTTCGCGATCATTGCAGTAGATGGTGCGGTGACCGGGGGCCTGAGGCTGGACTCGGCCGAGTGTTACAGTCCTAGACGGCGCCGGGGTGTGAAAACTGGAGTCGTGAGTCGTTCTCGATCTGGATCCCCTAAGCCTTTCCCATCCACCACTCATCTTCTTTCAGCAGTCCAAAATTCTTTCTTCGATTTTTTCTCAACAAAAAAATATGGAATCTAGAAGTTTCCTTCCGTTCATAAAGAAGCAAGTTCACGTACGGTCGATGAAGCAGAGAGGAAAACAAGATGAAAACCCCTTCCCCTCCCTCTCCTCCTTCGATTCTTTTTCCTTTTTTTCTTTTTCTTTTCTCTTTTACTATTTATTTTTGCAGTTACAGCATCCAGCCTTTCTTGGTTATTATTGATTGATAATTTGATTAATAGTAAAATAGCTAGATATTTAAATATAGTTATATTTTAGTCCCTCTTGTTTGAAAATCCGTACGCTAGCCTCTAAACTCTTCTTGGCAACTAAGGTGCCGTTTGGCATTGCTTATCAACCTGTTTTTTACTGCTTATCGATGTTTTTTTTTTTATCATTTTAAAAACCGGCGGTTAGTGTTTTTAGATCATTTTGATGTGCTGATGTCAAAAATAATTTTTAAAAAATAAAAAAAATATCATTTTGATATATTTCGGCACGAAAAGCACTTTGAAAATAAGCAGGAACCACACTCCCAAACACCCCCTAAGTTTATAAATGACTGGATTTCAACTTTGACTTTCTATCATATAGATCGTCAAGCTCGAGCTATATTTAATATAAATAAAAAATAATATTTATAGAGATATTTAGTTGGAAAGATAAAAATACTATATAAAATAAACTAGTTTCTAAAATAGTTTTTGAATAAATTTATTTTATATATATATATAAACATTTTTCTTTTATCCTCATTATCTTCATTTTTTTAACCAAGTATTATTTAGTCTTGCAAGATCAATCTATGTTAAATTTAAGATTTATTATATTTTTTTATACTGTGAAATTTCATCACTTGTAAAGCAGTTTTTATAGATCTAAATAAACGAGTAAAACTCTGATTATCTCAAATTCTTACAAAAAGTTAGTTATATCTTGGTTGTAAGATCAATCTTTGTTAGATTTAAGATTTGATTGTTTTTTTTTTTGTTTAGTTATTGATTTATCTCTATTCTTTACAAATTCATTTCATCTGGTTATTTATTTTCTTAGTTTATAATATTAATTCTGTTTTTAATATAAACACGAGGACTGATAATTTAATGCAAAGTCTAGAGACTAAAGTATAATTTAATCTTTGAACGAATTAATTTCCAAAACTACTTGTATTCTCACTGTTTTTTATGGGTTTTTCTTATTAGAGTTTGTTTATTTTGTGTTTTTAAAAATAACAAAAAACTTTCATTTTTTTCTCTACTTCAAATTAATTTTTTTTGTGTTTTAGATTATTTTAATATGTTAATGTTAAAGATAAATTTATATATATTTTTAATATATTTTTAAATTAAAAATATTCTATATATATATATATATATATATATATTATTTTAATATATTTTTAAATTAAAAATATTCTAAAAAGCAAACTCTATATCACCGCCCAAGTTTCTAACACATAATTATTTTAATATATTTTTAAATTAAAAATATTCTAAAAAGCAAACTCTATATCACCGCCCAAGTTTCTAACACAAAAAAAAAAATCAATAAAAAACAGCATATGATCTCATGGAACTATTGGATTGCTTAATTGTATCAATATTAAAAGTCGGACTTTACGCGCAGCTGGGGCGCGTTGACAGTTAAGCGGAGGCGGCCCTGTGGGACTGGCATCGATTTGGTTGGTAGATACACACGCGACCATTAGGACGGAGTATTTTATCATAGAAACTTCTATAATCCAAAACGTGGAAGTTATTGAACGGCGCCGTTTACGTGACATCTCGTTGAATTTTCAGTCGTTGGCCGTGGGTGGGACATGTCCCTAAATTATGGAGATAAGGTTAGTTGAGTTAGTTTTAAGACAGATGGCCAACGTTTCTTACCGGAGAAGTTTTAAATTTTTTTTGAGTTTCTCAAATTGCACAACATTCTAATTATCCTTGTAAGCATCTCAAAAGTTAAAAAAAATTTAGGCTTTTAATTATTATTAATATTAACTTTTTATTATCTTTAATTATTACAAGTCAAATTAAGTAAAAAATTAGAAGAGATCAATTTTTTTTTGTACAATGTGCATTCAGGATGTACAAAGTATGTTATTTGCAATCACATATATAGAGTCTTTATGGTATTACGGTCATTGCTATAATTGAAGTTTAAAAAAATATTTTAATAATAAATATTTTTAGCCATAGTTTATAATTAAAATTGAAATATTTAGTTAAAATTATAAATAAATTTAAAATTTAATAAAAAATAATTTTATATATTTAATTATTATACGTGATATATTACAGTAAAGTTATTATATTATCAATAAATATTCTTGTCTTTTTCAGTTGGAAAGTGAGGTGCCCTGGGAGTTTAACGAAAGTTTTTTTTTTAATGATAATTATGACACGACGGAGGAGGAGGAGGAGGAGAGGGGTGATGATTAGTGGTAAAATTTGTTTTCCCTTTTAACCTTCTATCCTGTCCAGTCTAACCATTATCCGAGCTTGGCTGCTCACTTATTGTTGAAGCTCGATTTTCATGGAAACCATCTACCATGGGTAGATTCATAGCAACATTTATCGACCTTGGCAGTGTTAATTGGTGGAGACTTTTTTTTTTTATGAGAATATAATTGTTCTTTTAATTTCTCCTATTCTGGGAACTCAGGTGTCTTTTGCCGTCGATGGGGTTCTGCTATTGGCTGCACTTTCTATTGTTAAAGCGATTCTTGAGCTATCCTGCATCATTTGCCAATTTGTGATTTTTATTTTGAAATATATTAAAATTATTTTTTCTATTTTTTTTATAAATAATTATATATCTAAAAACATAAAAAAAAACACAAAAATAAATAAATAAAATTTCAAAAACACTTTTGAAATGAAAACACTTCTAAAAGTTCTAACCAGGGTGGAAGTTCCTTCAGGACAGCACAGCCAGTGGTACAATATCACCACTGGCAGGCTCTTGGATTTCCTCACAAATGCTGCTATTTTAACAAGGTAAAGTTAGTAGTAGCAGTAGTTGTTGTTATTAGTTGATTATAAAAAGTGTGAATAGAGGATGTGAATTGGGTGGAAACTCTCACAAACTGCATGCTAGTTTATTATTAGTTCATATGCATAGCTCTACCTGGCTTTGATATTTACCTTACTTGTGAGGTCCGGCTGATTATAAAAATAAATAATAATAAATAAATATACCCTAGCTGAGGGATGTTTAGGAATGTGGTTGCTATTATTTTTTAAAGTGATTTTCGTGCCGAAATACATCAAAATGATGTTTTTTTTATTTTTTAAAAATCATTTGACATCAACACATCAAAATAATCTAAAAATACCATAACATATTCATTTATAATGAAAAAAGAAGACATAAGCAGTCAAACGCAGGTTTGGCCGCAATACCAAACAGTCACTTAAAAACATCAAACCATGGTTCATTCAATTGGACACTGTTTATTGGTAGAATTCACCAGATTTTTTTATTATTGTTGTTATTTTTAGATAATCATAGCAGGTAGCGAAAATATAGGACAAACAACTTTCTCTTACAAGATTAATACTCATTTGGAGGTTCTGTTCACGTATTAGCACAGACAAGAACACGATGCCTGCTAAGAGATGTTGGAGTAAAAGAATCATTTTCCAACACAAACAAATGGAATGTTCAGACTTCAGATGGTAACTTAAAGCAGCCTGATGTTGAATTGGGAATCTGGTCTTCGATTTAACCTAGTTGAGTATATATATTTTGACAGCCAGTGAAGGATGAAGCATTGGCACTTAAAGTTCTTGCTGGTAATTGATGGAGATTTTCTACATTATGACGTTCTTTCAAAACCACCACCAACCTGCATATGCAACCATTCTGGTGATGTCCCTTGGCCGTATTCCCTCGCGGCTTGCGATCCAAATGCCATGCCAGCAGTGTCAAAAGTTTGTTGGCCAAACTGCAATAAAAACTGATTTGTCGTGAGATATATGCTTCACAATACAAAGGAAATCACAACATCTATGCTCACTTTTTATTTTTTAACATAATCCCAGACCTATATCAGGCTCTTGACTCTTTTCCCTTATTGCTCCATGAAAAGAATCAAACTACACATATCTAGAAATAATCACCATAGAGAGGAGGTCAGGTCAGCTCCTGAAAGGCAACCTGTCATTTTAAGCATGTCTACCACTTGCAAGGTTCATCTACAAGAGGGTTTAATTTTGTGCTATGGTGATTCCTAAGCAGAAACAGGCAACAGAAAAGGGCAAGATTGCATAACCAAGCGTACATGCAAAGTTTGGTGAGTGGAGAAGCTTTATTTTGTACAAATATAATTCATAAACCTAACATAAAAATATCAAAGGATACATGGAGGGAGAAATTTAAAAGAAGCAGAGCTGGGTTTTCTATCCTCAAATAAGCTACTGCGATGACACATCTCTGCTATGTTTGAACAGCCAACCATCTCACCTATACGGTAAAGTAAGGCTGGGGGACCTCTTCCTCTTAGTAATGATTGATCACCCATCAATAAGACAAGTTTGATGAACACCTTAAGATTTATTATATGCTACCCACAAAAGGCAGTTAAATGTTGAATAAACCCATCAAGTGTAGCAATTGAACATAAAACAAGCATGAAAAATGCTGAGTTCATAAAATTCAAGTATGCTTACTAAACACAACACCAGGAAAAAGTGTTGAGACCTACATCTTTAGAAGCAAAGACTTCAATTTCAGGGTTGTTCACTCTCGTGTTCACTGCTTCAAGCTTCATTGATAGAAACTGCAATTTTCAGTTTCAGCAATTTGTCAACTTAATATTAATGTCAACAGAAATAAAAAGCGAACAAAAAATCTACAACTTGTTTCTGCAGTGAATCGAATATAAGAAATTAGAATTCATACCTCAACCTGATGTTGTAATGATTGGATGTAATTGATAATCTCATCAAGGACCAGGGCCTTGCCAATAACCTGCATCCAAGCATACGACTTTAGTCTAATTTATACATAGTCTGGAAACTCAATATCAATCTCAAAACAACTCTTTTATAATATAGCTTATACAGTAGCGAGTTCCAAACATCTGCCTTGTCAAACTTTATTCCAATAAATGTTAGTGTACTGGAACTTGAACAAATCTCAAAAGTGTTCTTTCAAAATACTACATAACTTTTACAGTAGAAAACGTTGCTACATAAATCCATGGCCTTGATTATTATATCCTAACGTTTCCATTGATAAAATGACAACTAAATTTATTTCAACATATTTTCCTGCAGAACTAAATGAATAACGGACAGAACTTCAAGTGTTTTGGGGACAAATAAATATGAGTTTTAAGGTAATTCCAGTACGATACCTTGTTACAGCCTGGGACTAGATCCTGAAGAATTTTCATCCTTTCGCTTATCTTTTCTCTCCTAGCCTATCCACGAGAAAGTCCTCGTAAGCAGAAGTCATAGTTTGTTGGATAAGACATCTTCATTATTACTAAATTGCAGGGAGGATATAAAAATAAAGAAAATTACTCTTTCAGCTAGACTGTGGCTATCAGTAGCTTGACCCCTTCTTGCTCGTACGTGGATATAATCTTGTTTTGGTGGCTCTGTTGGTTGAGTTTTGTGTTCCACATGCTTGCCTGAACTGGGTTCTGCTTCATCCTTAGAATCATGGTGAACATGATGATCCTCATCTTTACTCCCAGATGTTTTAATCCGCTGACCATCACAATGCTCCTAATTCAGTTCAAACGTACAAAAATAGGAACAGCCAAGTCCTAAATCTCAAAAAACATTACTGATTCGGACAGATCAATAAAACATTATTAAAAAAAACAGCTAAATTAGATCAGAAATAAAAGTACCACAAGTCCATTGGCATTGGCATTGTTAGGAGAAAGAGTAGTGGGTTTTGAAGAAGAATCATCGTCAACATCCAAATCAACATCACGTCGTTTCCTGACAGAAGCAGCTGCTCTCTGCTCCAAATTAAGTAAATCAAAGTGCCCTCTTCCGCTCCCGTTAATGGGAAATTGCCAGATCTCCTCCAAACTGCAAGACCCTCCTTCATTCATCATTGCAGGTGGATCCATACTTAATACTATTCAAATCCCAATACCAGTAGATGGGGAAAGAGAACGTGAGATAAGCAAAGGGATAATGTTGGTGTGTGATCTCCTTAGACAGTGGAGGTTGGTGCGCAGTGTGCTGCCACTGTTGCTTCCTCGGGAGTTGTAACTAAATAGTCTTCACTTCCTTACACTGGACGGAGTAGGCGTGTCACTTCCCTAGTCATGAGCATTTCTCGAAGCCTCCAGCCTTTTTGAGTTTAACCTTTCCTTTCTTTAAAATCTCTCTCTCTCTCTCCAGCCTATCAACCTTTCATCTTTTTTTTCTCGCACCGTCACGCTTTCTTTTTTCCATCGATGTTCATCTATTTATTGAATTTTTAAAAACAAATGTTTAATTTATTAGGTGTATTTTAATCAATTTTATAAATTTTAAATAATATAAATATCTAATAATTATTATATTAACGATCATATTATTCAAATTTAAAATTAAGACAAATAAATCTATTAGTCCTAATCTTTTATTATTCAGTCATCTATTATATCGTTATTAATTGCATTCTCTTCTTTGTGCCATTCAATGTCCTTGGTAACGTGACGTAGAATTATTATAAAAATAATTTTGTTAATTAAAAATATATTAAAATAATATTCTTTTGTTTTTAATAGAAATTAACACAGACAATGAGATGCAACACCAGAACCATTAGAATCCGCTCCGGCTCAAGTTGATATATGTTAAGAATAGTAACCTGCAATAATATCATTTTAAATTTTTAAAGTTTGAACTACATCCTTAAAAAAACAAAAAAGATTTTGACTGAGTCAACCAAAGATTGAGGATAACCCATCAAGTGCTTAGGTTTAACTAGGTCAGTTTTCATTTGATTTTTTATAAATTTGGTTTAGATTAAGATTTTGTTTATTTTTTATATTTAAAAATATTTTTGAAAAAAAAAATATTTTCTTCTTTATTTCAAATTATTTGTTTATTTCTTATAATTATCTTGATGTGCTAATATCATGAATAAAATTTAAAAATAAATATATATTATTTTAATGTATTTCAAAACATAAATCACTTTAAAATATTAACAACTGTAAGCGTCTTTTTGGGAATGTGATTGCGGTTGTTTTTTAAAGTGTTTTTCATTTAAAAATATATCAAAATAATTTTTATTTTATTTTTAAAAAATTATTTTTGACATCAACATATCAAAATGATCTAGAAACACTAGATTTTTTAATTTAAAAATAAAAAATAAAAATAAAAATAATTTTTGTTATAAACACTTTCGAATCGCAGTGCCAAACAACCCCTACGTCTTGTATCTACACACATATTTTTATCTTTTGTTATTTTAGTTACTGTTTTCTAAGAACTTTAACTGCTGGGTGTTTTTATTAAAATTTGCTATTAAATGTTGATGTTATTATAAAGTGTATTTTTATTCGACCTTAAATAATAAATAAATAAATATTATATATTCTTTGTTTTTTAAAACAGTCTGCGTTATTTATTAGTTACTATCCTCTTGTTTCAATTTTTTTGGGGTTGATTAAAAATAAAAGTATATACTTAAATAAAAAAATCGATATACTTTATAATTAATGTAATTAACTGTTTTTCAATTGTATTGAGCATTGCTATTAATAAGCTTAGCCCGGCCAATCCACTAATAATGTGCTATGATATACTCATCATCTCTGGGTTCGTTTTTTAATTAACTTATCACCTTCGTAATTATGTCTAATGATTGTTATTATTACGTGAATCATTGTGATGCTGAACAACGTTAAAGTTTCCCATGATTATGGTTTTTGAGTTCTTGATCTCCGATAATTATGGATTATGAATGGATTGAGGCCCACGCTTGTGCGGTCCATTTTTAAAGTTTTAACCTTATCCACCTTCTTTTTTCATTAAGTGTTTTTTAGGTGTTTTTTTTTAATAAATTAATAAAAAATAACTCGCATACACCCTCTGAGAT
The DNA here is from genome assembly GCA_015731905.1 of Salix dunnii. NCBI lineage: Eukaryota > Viridiplantae > Streptophyta > Magnoliopsida > Malpighiales > Salicaceae > Salix > Salix dunnii. Next base: position 2,264,477 of record CM027668.1, on the reverse strand, counting down.
TTTATAATTCATTAAGTTTTTTTAGGTGTTTTTTTTTAAATAAATTAATAAAAAATAACTAGCATACACCCTGTAGATTTTAGAATTAAGGTGATAATATAATATATTCTTGAATAAGCTGATTTTTGGCTTTATGTTGTACTATAAGTTTGATAAAAAAAAAATAATGTAAAAAATATTTCAAGTGTTGATAATATTTTTTAGCAAGAAAAAATAGAACTTGATGTAAACCGGTCAACTTAAATAAGTGTAAAAATAACTTAGACAACTAATAGAAATATAGTTTGACTAAAAAATTAACAAAATAATAAATATTTTGAAGATAAAATATTGGATCGATTGTGGTTATCTTGCCAAAATAAAAAATAATTCATGCAATTATGATAATCCTGTATAAAATAAATCAAAATAAATTATGAAGCTCAATTTTTACTTGATATAATATTTTTTGCCATATAAAAGTTAAATAGAAATGAATTAAAATTGTTAAAGTTTGTTTTTAATAAAAAAAAATCTCATCGTCTTACATTTGTTTTGTTATATTTGAGAGTCTTTGTCTTTATAGTTTTGTTTAATAAAACATGCGCAAAATATATTTATATCTTAACATATTAATATTTAAATAGATAAACGATATTAAAAACCCTACTGTATAATCGAATCTCCAACTCTACCTACCATATTCCATATGCCTTTCTTTTTTATTCTCTCTCCCTATTTTGTTTTCTTTTATTGTATAAATCCAGTTTACTTGCATCATCGGAGGCTTAGCATTTATTGTTTTCCATTTCATATTATTTTATTGATTTATTCTATTACAAAAAAAATCTTCAATAATTATTAAGTCAAATTTTATGAATCAAGATTAAATTTATCCATGCATCGTGGCTCTATAGGAAAAGAAAATAGATCTCTCAACGAGTATGGTTATTAAAATAATTTTTATTTTATTTTTTAAATATTTTTGATTTTTATTTTGGATTTGATGAAATTCTATTTATCAGAAAACATATTTTATAAGTACAAGTGAGTGAATAAAACCCTAGTTATTTCAGGTTTGTACGATAGGTGCACGTTTTAACTCGAATTCAAGAACTGTTGCGTAGATTTCAAGTCTTTTGACATCAAGTCACACTCATTGAAACTATTTTTGATATTCATACATAAAAATAATCTAATAACATTAAAATTATTTAATTTCAAATAAAAAATAAAAATTTTATTTTTCTCAAAAACATCATAATAAACAGATCTGATTACAATAGTTTTACGCGAACAAGAAAAGTGCATGGAATGGGTTCACTCACTTTGCTCATCAGCTTACCATATCCATGAAAGAACTGGCCCAGTTGATGATATACAGCTTCAAAGCACAAGCTTTAATTCCTCACGTGCTTCAAAAGTCATGCCAGCAAAAAAAAAAAAAATCAATTTAAATCAATGTATGAAGAATATTAGTAGGTATTAGTCAATTGACCTCTGATCCACAGGCAGGTTAGATAAAAGTTTTAAAATGTAATTTATTAAATTTAATCAAATGGATCGATGTTGAAATCTCCCAATTCAGTTCTTTGTATAGTTTAAATTTTGAATTAAACCGCATTGGAGGTGACCTAATTTAAATTGATCGATTTTATGGGTTTAAATATAATTTTAATAATCAGTAAAAACATGAATTAATTTTAAAAAAAAAACTTGAAAATAATTTTTTTAATATTAAAATAATAATAAATTGGATCAATCTTGGTCCCCACAACATGGGTCACATACTCTATAAGGTTTAATTAAAAAAAAATTATAGACTAATTTTATTTAATTATGTGAAAAAATAGATGCTCATAAAATTAATTATCAATCTAAAAGTAGATATTTATATATAACAGTGATAACACTATAAAAAACAAATAATATAATCTATTCCACAATTAATTTAATATTGAAGGATAAAAAACAAATTATAAAATTAAATTATCAACCACCTCATTATTACAAACAAAAATAAAAAATAATCTACATTAAATAACAAAAAACAAGAAAGAAACAAAACATTGTGATCCATATCGCAACGGGCTGCGGTGCTTATGTTAGAGAATAATATAAATCATATTATGAGGCATTGCTTATAAACTTGAGCTTTTAGGTGAGATGGTTCCTTAACATGGTATCAGAGTCTTGTTGACCCAGCAGTCATGAGTTCAAATCTCACCACCCCCATTCTATTTGATAAAAATAAAGCACAAGGTAATGCAGCCCTGTGCAAGTTTCAAGTCCAAATGACTTTCACTTGAGGGTGTGTGTTAAAAAATAATATAAATCATATCATGAGGCCTCACTTATAAGCTTGAGTTTTTAGGTGAGATGGTTCTTTAACACTTGATACCCTTTAATTTTTATTACTTTGTAATGTGATTTCAAAACTATTTCTTTTTAATTATACGAAGAAAAAAAAAAGTTGAGTTTAATTAAAAAAAACAAAGACACCTAACCAAACTTATAAAATAGTAATAGTAATAATAAAAATAAAAAGTTCCCAACACCCTTTTATTTTTGTTAATAATAATTGAGCTATGTTACGAATTAAATTTCTATTTCATCAGTCATTTTTTTGAGACAAAGAAGAACGACAACACCAATTAAGTCACAATTTATTAGCAGAAAAAAATAATATAAATAAATAAATATGTGTGTGTGTGTGTGTGTGTATATATATATATATATAGAAATAAATAAATAAATATAGGAGTATTTCACTGGAAAAAAAAAGAATTTTAGCCACTTTGTCCTTTTTTAATAAAAATAAAAATCGTCTCAAATTATTCAACAAGAAAATCGTAGTTAATTACACCAACGATCTCTTCTGTCGTCAAGTAGTGGCTGTGGATACGAAAGGATAAGCAAGGAGGTTCCTCTGAAGATGATCATTATTTTTAGGCAGCATATTTTCAACGTGTGATTTTCTGGACCGTGGAAATGGCAACCAGCGAGGCAAGAGAGAATCGTAGGGTTCTGATAGGGCAAAAATCCCACTCTCTTTCATGTCGATCGCTGTTGCCTTGCTAGTTTTGGAAACATCACGAGCAAAATATATACTGGGGTCATTAGATCACCAAAATTAATCACAGCAAAGCTTGTCATGTGCCAAATTACTTGAAATATGGTGGAGGCTCCACTTTGTGCTCTTGTTTCTGCCTGCAGCTCACAGTAAGGAGGTCACGATAGTTTAGGATTGTGGTTATGGGTTTTTTTTAAATATTTTTTGTTTATAAATATATTAAAATTATATTTTTATGAAATTCAAAATGATATCCACTCACTTGTAGGATGATCAGAGCTTTGATGGAAATTATAAATTAATTTATTTCATCGGGAAAACATGTGGTTTTTAAAGCTTGAAACTGTCAGTTTTTGTTCATAGGTAATTGAAGTGAAACATCATGGACTAATTATCATAATCACCAGAATTAATTTTTGGTTTTAAAAAATAGTGTAAATAAAAGCTGGAACGAGAGATGTTCTGTGCACTTTTGCAGCACAGCTCTTGCCTTCCACTCCATTGTTATCCAACCTCTTCTGCCTTCCTTTTCCGTCTATTCTATACTCTAAGATTAAGATTTATAATCCTGCTTGGCCGAGTGGTTGAATTGTTATTTGGTAAAATTTTTATTATTTTTTTAATATTTTAAATGGAAATTTTTTAGATTATTTTGATGTGCTGATATCAAAAATAATTATTAAAAAATAAAAAATATATCATTTTGATGTGTTTTTAAACCAAAAACACTTTGAAAAGCAACCATAATCACACTCCCAAATACCCTCATAATCGACTTTACTTCTATGCAGACACAATAACTATACTATCTTACTCACGTTTCTAGGTATTTGAAACTGCATTTCAAAAATGTTCTTTTTTAAATAAAATTATTTTTATTTTTTATTTTAAAAATATATTTAAATCATGTTGTGAAAAATATACCTAATTTATTTAACCCCTTTCACGCATGTAAGATATAAATATTTGTAGATTCATGCCAAGATAGTAGATCACTGAGTATTACATTGTCAAGCAGATTTGTTATGGCTACATTATATATTAAAATTATTACACTAATTCGCATATATTTAACAAGTAATCGACATATTCAAATCATAATTTAATAGATATCTCTAAAAGACCTCGACATTGGAATGTTTTGTTATTGTGTTAAGTATTTTATCAATCCATTTAAGATGCATACTATCTCTTTTAATTAAAAAAAAAGAGGTTATCTATTCAAATACAAGTTTGACACCACATTCCAATCTTGCATGCTAGTAAATGTTATTACATGTTTATCATTAAAAAGGCCAAACAAAAGTACAATTTCTTATGTCTTTTCCATGCCTAAGATAGAATGTGTGCATCTCACGTCTTTATTGTTCAATTAGTGCATAGATCAAGACATGGTCAACTTTGATGTGTTTTGGACAACTGATGCATAAAAAACTATCTTGAAGTATTTATAGTTAAACTAACCCATGTAGTTTCATCTGTTAACATTATTTTTATTGTTATTGGGCTCAAAATGATCAAATCTATATCTATTAACAAATGAGTTACTAAACATAGTATCCTCAGTTATTTGTAGTAAGTTAGACAACATATTTGACCGTAAGTTGGAACACACAAAATTTTTGTCCAACTACTAATGTATAATATTATTATGCTGAACACAAAAAAGTATGAGAAATAACAATAATAAAAAAGTATAATTTTTTATAATATCATTATGTTGAACAAAAATCTTGACCATATTTTATTATACACAAAAAAATATGGTCAAATACCTAGACACTTCTTTAACTAATTCTTTATTTTTGTCTTATAAAGGCATATTTGTATTTAGTCATATCAAAAAATATGAAATGCCCGTGGCATTTTTCCCGGACAGAGCTGATTTTTGTTATTTTTAAGGGATAAAATTGTTATTTTATTATGTAAAAAAATATAAAAAATAAAAAAACCAATGTTCCGAACTCGACAAAAAATATATAATTACCATGGAATTCCTCTATCTAGTTGTCATTTTTTTTAAAGATAGAGTTATTATTTTACCATGTAAAATAAAAAAATTAATAAACCAGCAAAATGACTAAAAATTAAATTATATTATTTTAATCCGTAGTGATTCTTTTTCTATACTATAGCAGCTCACCCTGATGTGCTTTAATATATTAGATTACAAAGTAAAAGAGTGATATTTCACAAAAACCTTTTCAAATTATATTATTCTGCTAAAAGTTTTTAGATTACGGTGACAATTTTAGAAAGAAATCTTCTCAGTACTTCACTGGCTATTCACGGTGCAGTATTTGCTGAATTCACTTGCTGAAGGGCTCGAGGACCTGATCCAGAGTCAATAAATAGTGCAAAGTTGCTAGTTGTTGGTGATGTGACAGCTGCACAGGACAAGCAAATGCCGAGAAAGTCAAAGTGCGTGGTCTTTAAATCACCCCCGCAATGATTGCATGGATGCTGGCCATGAATAAAATCGAGTTTTTTATTTAAAAATATATTAAAAAATTATTTTAACATTAGCATATAAAAATATTTTAAAAAATTAATTTAAAATAAAGGTTAAATAAGTAATTTGCTTCGGTACGTGCGTGTGACCCAGCAGCATTTAGGGTTGCACGTGAATTTAGGGCGACCAAGGTACCAACTTGACCAGAACGGCACGATGTTGACCACTTCCCTTCACAGAGGTTTAGATTAACGGTGCCAGGCTTTAATGATGATAAGAAATGCCACCAACCGATTCAATTCTCCACTCCACTGTCCGATTTTCTTAGCATCTTTCGGTCTTGTTTTGTTAAAAGTATTTAAAAATAAATAAATAAATTAATTTTTAATTTAAATATTTTTTTATATATTTTTAACATCACTTACAACGATTTAACATCCATTTATTTCCCCTTTTTATTTTGTCTCCCTGTGTAGTCTTTGAATTCAAGAACAGTCCTTTAATTTGTTAGTTTTTCAGATTTGATCATTTTGTTTTTTTATATTGATATTTTTTATCTTGAATAATCTATAAAATTAATATGTCTTTTCAATTTAACCCCTTTTAATTATTTTTAAAAATTTTAAATTTGGTTCACATTTTTTTTCTTTGTTTTTCTGGGGTTCTGTTGGGTTAGCTCATTATTATTTTTCTTAATTCCACCCCTATAATTTTAATATATAAATTATCTACAAAATTAAGGATATTTTACATTTTCACCCCTGTAACTTTTAAATCAATCAAATTCGATGCTTGTCTAGCAGTGTTTTAATATATAAATATGGCCACAGTTATTGGAACTTAAATTTACATGATTAAAAAGAATTATCTGAATACATAATCACTAGACAACACCTACTTGAATGGATCAAATAAACTGGAATCATTTAAATTCAAATTTATTTTATTAAAGAAGAGTAATGGATACAAAATTAAAGAAAAAATGTTTGGTTGGGATCTTTGTTGAAGTTATTTTTGGAAGTTATTTTTGTTCATAAATATATCAAAATAATATTTTTTATTTTTAAAAAATTATTTTTAATATCAGTATATGAAAATAATTTTAAAATATTATTTTTTTTAATTTAATATAAAAAATACAATATTTTTTTTAAAAAATACTTTTGATACGAATGGAATAAACCTGGTGAAGAATTAATTCTTTTTTTTTTACTTTTTTTTTATGTTGAGTAATTAATAAGTAAGATAGCACATCTTGTTGCGTACACCATCCATGGCTACCGCAAGTGGCCAATCCAAATTCAACTAGAGAAGATGCTGCGTTAAACTTGAACGCCATTTGCTAGAGAACCGGCACTCCGAACCGGTTCAATTTGACTGGCTTGTTCTATTTCTTCGTCCCCCCTTTTAGTAACGTGTACTCCAAGTGTTGTATTGATATTTTTTGTGACGCGTGGTGAAAAAGAAAAGAAAAGAAAATCTAAATTAAGTATTTAACGCGGCGTTATTCCACTGTAGAGATAACTCTCAAGGATAACAAAACAAAATATATGTTTTGCCCCCATAGTTTACAAATCATACATTCATCCCCATTTGTTGTCAATTGAGTCCATCCGATTCTTTTGATTTTATTAATTTAATTTTGTTCTACTTGTATTGTAATGAATATAGGATAAATAAAATAAAATTGATAAGAGGTGTTATTTAAAATAGAAATTTAAAAATTAATTTTATAGAAACATATAAAAAACAGTTTTTTTAGGGGGAAAAAAAGGAAAATGAGAACGTGTTTGATCCATTAATTAAGTTCTCTTGATTTTGTACGGGGAGGACAACATGTTATCCATTCTATTCTTTAAAAAAAATAACATTAGACCCTTCTCTGGATTTCAGTGGCTTTCTCATCTCTCTCAAGTCAAAAACCAAAAAAATAAGAAAAATAAAATTTAAAACGAAAATTGACTTTGCCCTTAAATTTTGAAAATTAAAGGGACCTGGTACTTGTAATTTGGAAAGTTCAGGGACAATAGTGAACATGTTATCCAAACTATATTAAAGTCATTCATTCCCTCCATTTTTATTTTTAGTCCTTCGTCTTTCAATCTCACGTTTCCCAAACAAATAATTTTATAGAAAAGGAAGGACTCGTTGCTCTTCATCGGAGAGGAGATCGAAAGAGAGGAGAGGCCCGGGAGATCGTTGCCTTAATTCCTCCGAAGAAAGAATTTTATAGAGACTAGAGAGAGTGACAGATGGATTTCATTAGAGGGGAATTGTATCTGTTTCTCACATATTTTCATCCCATTTTGTTTTTATTAGTAGAGATTAATAATTTTTTATTTTATTTTATTTTAAAATATATTTAAATAATTTATTTTTAAAAAATACCACTGTTCTGAACAATTACACCCATAAAAAAGGTTCAGGGGATAAATTTTATAAAAGAATAGCAAAAATCTCCTACTTACCATCAAACTAATTGATCCATAATTTATAACACACTAATAGAAATTACGATGAATTCCAAATTTATACCACTTTATACCCTTGATGATTTTTTTACTGGATATTATAGCTCGTGAAAATATCCAGGAATTACAAGAACCTTCATGTATGGATCTTGTTTGTGATGTCATTGTAAGTAATTTGCTGGAAAAATAAAAAAAAGGTTCAATTTACTTAAATTATCAATTATATTATATTATTATAATTATTAAATCTATAATATTTTAAAAATAATATATACATGCACGAGCGGGCGCACCTTCTTCAAATTAATTTCATAAACTGATAATAATATAAAATACATGATAACCAAATATATAAAATTATTTTAATTAAATCTCAAACTCAACCATAATTTTAACCAAATATTTCAATTTTAATTATAAATCACAATTAAAAATTCTTTTAATCAAATTTCCTTTTCAAATCTTAACCATGACAGTCAACGCCAGGAGAATTGGCCTTGCATGGAATTTTGTGCTGTTTGTTGATACGTCGGCAGGGATTCGGTTCAAAAAATTCTCAAATTTCTGAGAGAGGGGGAAACCACGTCCATATCGCCATCCTTGACCCCCGGGCCCACTTCATGTGCACCGCACACTTGTCATTTATTGCCTGTCTTTATTATTTAATTGTTCACTAAGATTTTTATTATTTCAAGCTCTACTATACTTTTATTTACAGCCACAGCTACTCTATACAAAATTACAAATCGGTCAATTTTTCCACCCTTTTTTTTTCAACGGCTTGACATTTGACTTTAATCACCAAACTTTTGAATTTTAAGTTTTAAAATGTTTTAGGAAAAAAAATATTTTTTTAAATTAAAATTTAAAAATATTTTAAATCAGTTTTATGTATTAATATTAAAATTAATTAAAAAATTATTTTAATATATTTATAAATAAAAAATATTTTTAAAAATAATCATGACTGCCTCTCAAAGTGTTCTCAGGGTTCGTTTCCCTTTCAAAGTAATATTGTTCTCGATCAATAAAAAACAATGTACTTACAGATTCTGCATCGTTGTCAAATCAATGTTAAAATAAAATGAATAGATTACTTTAAATTATAAACCTGTCTAACTTATATCTTGCTAAGGATATTAGGAAGATTTTTTGTAATATTTAATATTACTTTGATTTATAATTTTGAAAAATCCACTGTTATAAATAAAAAAATCGTATTTCCCCCAACAATTTTAATTAATTTGATTTTTAATTTCCACTCATTTTATTTAATATTGTCATGATTCCTTGAATATTTATAAAATTATAAAATTGATTTATAATTATATTAATTTGATTATAAATATAATTATTTAATAGTATAATTATAAAATTGGTCTTTGAACGAAAAAAATACTGAACAAGGCAATGAGGCAAGATGATTTTTCATCATAATATAAATATCTTTAATACGTTATATAAAATTAGTTTTCATTTTTTTCCATAATAAAATCACTATTTTAGCCCTATACTAAAAAAAAAATAATGTCTCTTTGTTTATGATATTTTAGTAACCTTTCATTAAGCAAAAATTGTTGTTACGAGACATTATTCACACATGTTTGGCAATGTTTAGTAAGTATTTAAAAAAAATATTTTTTTTAAAATATTTTTTTGAAGTAATTTTTTAAAATTATTTTAATATATTGATGCAAAAAATATTTTTTTTTAAATAAAAATAATATTATTTTAATATATTTTTAAATAAAAAATATTTTAAAAACAATAAAAAAAATGTGAAAATCCGACCGACCTAATGGAAAGATGAAACTCGAAGCTAAGAAACAAGAGTGGGTGGAAGGGGAAAGAAAACAACAAATAAGAAACGCAACCCAACCACCAGATGTCTCCTCTTGCCATGTACCGTAGCAGGAGGTCCACCGGATACTCTTGCCATGTACCGTCGTAGGAGGTCCACCAGAACTGGAACCGATTCTCGCTCTTCTGCCAACCCCCCCTCTCTCTTGTTTTGTTCCAGCCACACGTTCGGCGAATGATGTTCACCCATGTGGCACACTGATGTGGAGTTCCATGGTAGGGCCTGCCACAGAGCAACAAAACTGCCGTCTGTGGCTGTCCGTGTCCGTGTCCGTGTACACCTTTCTTTCTTCACCTTTTTTTATATATATCGCTTCGTCGTCTACTTTTTAATTCTTATGGTTTAATATACTTTTATAAGAAAATAAATTATTTTATTTTGATACTTTAATATCTGGAATAAATAATATTAAAAAATATATTATTTTAATATAACTGTGAATAATATTTTTTAAAAATCAACTACAATTATAAATATCAAACGAATTGTAAACCTGCTTAGTTGATAAGGTAATAAGAACATGTGATATAAAGTTTATTTTTGAGTTATATTTAAATTGAATAAAAAAATATTAACTTAATGAAATTCATTTTCTTAGAACTTCATTAGCTATTTTTTATAATCATAAATTATTGCTGGTTTATCCATTCATATTAATTTTTAAGATAATTAAAAAACAAATAATTAGTAAGAAAAAATCTAATAATTTATTTTATCTTTACTTGTCGAATAAAAAATAAAAAAGGAAAAATCAGTAGTTTATTTATTGCTTGTTTAGAAAACAGAGAAACTCGAGGCATTCGTTACTCATAAAATTAAAAGATAAAAACAAAAAAAAAATGGTTTTGGTGGTTTGCTTATAATCAATTGTACTCATGCTCCTTGGAGACCCTCTCTCTCTTTTTTCCTCGTGGGAGTGGAACGACTACTTGAACTTGTAAAAAGAAGAAGAAAAGATCTCCCTTTTTCACTCGACTAGATTTTTTTATTTCTCTTGATCTTCCTCCTCCTCCTCTGTGCCTGATCCTGATTTTGGTGAAGATGCTCTCTTTTTGATCTTTGAAAGCCAGAGAAGAGAAAAATATGGGAACATGCGTGTCAACTCCAGAGGGGTGTGTGGGTGGCAGATTGAAGTCTTCGAAAAAGATGAAGATGCGCAGGAAAGGCAAGAAGGGTACTGCTTTCAAGAGAAGATCAGTGCCGCCATCTAGAATGTTATCTGATGACAAGTCTGATGGCCCTGCTTCTTCTGCCCCTCCTCTTCACCTCCCTTCCTTCACCAACCCCACTTTTCAAGGTCCGTCATCCATCTCTTATGCCAAAAATTTATCTTCTTTTTGACATCTCTCTCTCACCCTCTCTCTTTTTATTGATTTCATTTACCAGCATTTTACTGTTGATTTCGTTTCTGGCGTGCTCACTGATATGATGATTCGTTTGTTGCTGGTTGCATTTTGGGTTTGGATTTTGTATTTCTTTTTGGGGTTTAGATTGCAATAATGACTCGGGTGCATGGCTAATCTGTTTGCATGAAATGCAGGCAAGAGGCCCCTTTCCTTTTCCTTTTTTTTTTTTCCCTTCTTTTCATATCATGATGTGTGTTATTGGTAAATGAAAATGATAAAGGGCAATGTTTTTTATTTAAACTTGAAGTGAGATTTCTGGCATCTATGGAAATAATTAACAGCTTTTTTCCTATCCTGATTTCATCTTTTAGGCACTGCAGATGAATCCAAGCTCCCTTAATATGGAAATAATAGATATTTTAGGCACTTCAGATGGATAAAGGCACAATTACTCTGGGAATAATAGGCGTCTGAAATGTGATTTTTTTTATTTTTCTAATTCTTTTGATGATTAAAAAGAATGTAGTTTAGTAGATCTTCTTAACATCAGAAGAAGAAGATTGACAAATGATCTAAGCTTGAAACTGCAGAGCTGATTCGTGTCTGATCTCTATCTAGTTCAGATGTTGCCTGTTGATGATTATTCACAACATTGCAAATTGGGGGCTTCCCAGTAGACCGTTCCAATGGTTTCTTTCTGATTAGTACCATGCTTTATCTTTTTGGTCTGCTTTTTTGACGAATGCATTTGTTCTAACACAGAACGGTCATTTCCTTTAATCTCTAAATGTACAAATGTTATCTCTATTTAATCGGTCCTAGTTGATCGTGACTCAACATTAGAAATGTCTTTGGTCTATAAAATATTTCTTCAGCTAACTGGTGCTAGCTTATTTTCTTCGAGTCTTTATGCTGCAGTGGGCAGAAGATGGGGGAGGATTTGCTGTGTTATTCAGTTGCATTCTAGATTTGATGATATGACACAAATCCAATGATCCGGTTAATAAGTATTTATAATTCTCTAGTTATTGGATGGATTGTTGTTTTTGTTATTATTTGATATTTATTTTTCAAGCTTTTACACTTTGATCAGTTGAACATTCATTTCTGGTAACTTGTCTGATTCATGATGCGATGTTGATGTTGTTATCTTCATCGTGGAATCATGTCTAATTGCAGATGTTGTTTCCTCCCTTTATCTGCTATAGATATGCCTGATTTTATTAAACTGCAATTTGAAGCAGGAAGTAATGAGGAGGCATGGTTTGACTCAGCTGCAATATTTGAGTCTGATTGTGATGAAGATTTTGAAAGTGTTCCAGATGGTAAAATGAGGATACTGTTTTCTACTATACATAGGCATTTTGGCTGTTAATTCTTGCTTTGCTGATTAATCAGAGATTTATTTTTGCTTATTATGGATACATTTATCATCTACAGAAATCTTATCTCTAAATGGCTTTGACGGTGTGCCACTCACAAGAATTGCATCTGGCAGAGCTGCCTATCATGGAGACTGTAATGTCAATATGCAACATTCCTCATGCACTGATCAGATGCAGAAGGCAGGGGATATATATAAAGGAAATTCCACGCATGACTCAGTTAGTGAGACAACCAAAAAAGCAAATATTAATGTATTCAATTTAGATAATGTTGATTCAGTACCCAAGTCTGATGGACCTTCAAATGAAGTAAAGCAACCTGTGTTCCTCGATGAAATCACCTCTGTGGATGAAAGTGCTGGAGAGGAAGGATTATTAGACAATTGTGGAATTCTTCCAGGCAACTGTTTGCCTTGCCTTGCTTCAACTGTTCCGCCTGTTGAAAAGAGAAGATCACTTAGCTCCAGTCCACCAAGTGCAAGGAAAAAGGGTGCCTTAAAACTCCCGTTCAAGTGGAAGGAAGGGAATTCTAGCAACACTTTATGTAAGTACTGTATCTGTCAACTATTTACAGCTGCAATGGTATTTTGGAGGCAAACAAAGTAATTGCAATTTATGCTCATTGTTCTTATTTATCATTCTTGTCATTAAACCTTGATCTTGTGAGAATGTGATTGCCATTATTATTGATTGGGTTTGTTAGATTTCAGCTTTTGGGATCTGAGGTTTAGTTGAGGATCAGCAAATTTGAACTGTTTCTTGCTAATATGTCTATTTAATTGCTTAATATGCTATTACTTAAGTTTTCAAAAACCTATGGTATCAAGTTGTATGCAGATCTAATAAATAGCAGATGCTGTACCCAATATTTAGCTTGCACATGTGGGAGTTTTTGAGATTGCTCTCACTTAAAAGATGTATACTAGCTCTCTAATCTGTTCAGTCATTTGTTAGGTGAATAAGTGGTGTGAATCTTAGTTCACCAAGGGAGTTTTCACCTTACGTTCCACAACATTGCAAATCTTGCATTCAGAATAAAAGCAACACTTAGAATAGTATTTTGGAGAAGTGACGTGTAATAGTTATCCCAAGAGTTTATGGACCAGATTAACAAGGCTGAGCCTGAAAAGAAGTCCACAAAGAAACTGAAAACATCTGATATAAAACCTGAAGTTATTGTTTTCTTGTTTTAATTATTTTCCTGGTTAACTTTGGGTTTTAATTATTTGTTTCTCGCTTAGCTTAAAAATTTTACTTTAATTAGTATTTTACTATTTAGAAATCCTAATGCTAGATGAATTCTATTAATTAGGTAAGTTCTAATTAGGAATCCTTTCCTATAAAGGATCTTACTAATTTAAATAGTGATCTCTAGTTTATTTCCTGAATATCAAGATTATTATTCATATTCAATGAAAATACTAGAGATTTTTCTCTATCTGTAACCTTAGTGCTTGAGTACCCTAGTTTTATCTTCACTCTACCTGTTGATGTTGTTTTCCACTTTATGAAATTGCTTTCTGCTGCTACTTGCCAAAAGTCGAGTAACATTCTATTTTTGTAAAATTTCATTCATGTTGATATTGGTTAGAAATTATGTAATAATTTTTCATTTCGTTTTGTTTTAACATGGACAATACTTCCAACTATATTTTTTCACATGTTTGCAAACCTGTTTCATTGTTTGCAATTTTTGGTTCTTTTAAAGGAATGAAGGCATAAATGTTGATGAAACATGGAGTCTCATGATGAGCATCAAGGCTTATACATATGAGTGCATGTAACAAAATACCATATTGCAGGAGATCAAATACTGTGGGTTGAAACCTGCTTTGTTGATATGTTCGATTATGTTGTTTTACAAGCATTCCTTCATTTGAAAAGTTCATTCATTTCTTAAAATGCACTTTCATGAAACTGTCACTGGATTGTGATTTATGGATTTTTTGATTGTTGGGATTAAGAATTGAGGATTTGTTGCTAGAGATACATTACTTGAGAAGGATATAAACTAAAACTGCAAAGAGCGGAAGTTATGTGTGGTGGTGGTTTGTTTTCAAGGGAAAAAGGTAAATCACTTGGTCTATGATGATTGCAATGCTTGTCATGTGTGCTTGAGGTTTATCCCAAAGGAATTTACAAAACCAAATTCTCTCTTTATAAGAGTATTATATTCTTGTATGATGACCTCTTTATTTGTTTGTTCTGTATGGTTTCAGTTTCTTCAAAGATGGTTCTGCACAGACCAATAGCAGGTTCACAAGTACCCTTTTGCCCTATGGAAAAGAAAATGCTTGATTCTTGGTCCCATATTGAGCCATGCAGTTTCAAAGTTCGAGGACCGAGTTATTTCAGGTAAAAAATAAGGCAACGGAATTGGATTGATTTATTGCATACACAGCTCCAAATGCATATGTAAAAAGTAATAGTAATGCAAACATAGGATTTAGACCTTTTTTTGTGTCAATAATTGTTTTTCATTTATTGTAGACTTGATGCTCTGAAATCTTGCTGAGTATTTTATTATCCTTTTTGTTTTTCATATATTACAGACTTGATGTGATCTCATAACCAAGATTGTTTCCTTCTGAAAACACTTTTTTTATGGTAGGGACAAGAGGAAGGAATTTGCTCCTAACTGTGCTGCATATTACCCATTTGGCGTTGATGTATTCTTGTCTCCACGAAAAGTTGATCATATTGCTCGGTTTGTGGACCTACCAATTGTTAACTCCACTGGAAACTTCCCAACCATCCTTGTTGTAAATGTTCAGGTATTTCTATTTTTTCTGTCAGTACATGGATGCATTTATTCAGGATTTCCTGGCAGTGTAGTTAAAGGAGAGTGAAAATCTCCTGTTTTGGTTTCTTAGTTTGCCTGTGTTATTTATTTGTGCTCACTCCATTGTGGCTTCTATAGGTTCCATTGTATCCTGCTGCAATTTTTCAGAGTGAAAGTGATGGAGAAGGAATAAATTTTGTTTTGTATTTTAAACTTTCTGATAGTTACTCGAAGGAACTTCCAACCCACTTTCAAGAAAGTTTCAGAGTAAGATGAGCATTCTTTTTAAATCTCTTATCATGAACTACCACTTCAGAATATTTATAATCCTGTTTGATGCGTATTATCTTTGGTGATGCTGGTGAAAAAGAATGAGAAGGCTTTTTCTGTTGGTGTGCTGATTTCTTTATTTTAATGTCAACTTGTATATAATGTTAATTTGAGGCGTGCTGCTCTCTTGTTTCACTGCTTTTTTTTTTTTGTAATGTTTTCTTAATTATTAAATGATTGAAAATCTTGCTCTTATTGTTTCATATCAACAATACTTTTTAAAACAGCGAGTGATTGATGATGAAGTTGAAAAAGTCAAAGGCTTCCCTGTAGATACAATTGCATCCTTTCGGGAAAGGTTGAAGATATTGGGCCGTGTTGTAAATGTAGAAGATCTTCATTTAAGTGCTGCTGAAAGGAAACTCATGCAAGCTTACAATGAGAAACCTGTTCTTTCACGTCCTCAGCATGAATTTTACCTGGTATATTCTTGTGCAATAACTCATACTGTTCCTTCAACTCCACTTGTTTCAATTCAAAACATGACATTTAATGTCTTAATTATTCACAAACAATTTGCAGTTGTCTTTGGCTATGTATCTTGCTGCAAAATACGCTGCTGGTACTGTATAATGATAACTGTGGACACCTATATTTAAATACCTTAGCTTTTCCCAGCACACA
Organism: Salix dunnii; assembly: GCA_015731905.1. Classification (NCBI taxonomy): domain Eukaryota; kingdom Viridiplantae; phylum Streptophyta; class Magnoliopsida; order Malpighiales; family Salicaceae; genus Salix; species Salix dunnii. The sequence continues at coordinate 2,248,174 of CM027668.1, read as the reverse complement.
TGATGAACACAGCAATTAGGCGCAATGCAAATCATTTCAGCATTTATACCAGAAGGATATGATAGATGTTTATGTGATAGAGCTGCACAACTTTTTTGATGCGAAAACAAGTGACTTGAAGAGCAAAAAAAATCCTAAACAAAAATGATTTATTAATGTTACTGTATTGTGAGTTGAAGGGTCATTCTGAATAGCTGTATTAAACCAGATAAGAAACAGTGTCAGATGATTTTATAATTCTTTCCTTCTTATATACCAGGGTTTTTTTTTGTACTTTTTTGCAGGGAGATAACTATTTCGAGATTGACATCGACATGCATAGGTTCAGTTATATCTCTAGGAAAGGTTTTCAAGCATTCCTAGACAGGCTTAAAATCTGTGTTCTGGATATTGGCCTCACAATTCAGGCAAGTTTATCTTTCCTTTAAATTGGTATATCCATGTTTTATTTTGTATGGTGGTTTGTGGAGTTGATATTCATGAGGAGTTTCTATTCACATTTTATAACAGGGGAGCAAAGTTGAAGAATTGCCAGAGCAGATCTTGTGCTGTATAAGATTAAACGGAATTGATTACATGAATTACCACCAATTGGGGCTAAATCATGAGCCGTTTGAATCTTAAAGTGGTTAAACATTTTAAGGCTTCTGATCTAATAAAGGGTAATTTTTAGAGAATTTTCTGATTCATCATATGTCCAATTTACAATTAAAACAAGTGAGTCAAAGAAGTGTAGTGTGTGCGAGCTCTCGCGCACACACAAACATCTAATTAGATTAGATCAAGGCAAAGAAGTGCAGTGTGCAAGCAAGCGCACAAACATGGAATTAGATTAGATCATTGTACGCCACTGCTGTGATAAACAGCATATTTTTTTGTAATGTCAAACCTTGTGTTAATTTGTGCCTGGTGATTGTATGCTCTTCAAGTCAATCCCAGCACGCATGATGAACGCTGCGATTAGACTCAATTCAATTCTCTCAGCATTTATACCAGAAGGATATGATAAATGTATTTATGATAGAGCTGTACAATGTTTTTGATGCGAAAACACATTTTGAACGGAGCATTATAACAGAAAATCTCTTAAATCTCTGTTGAAACATTTGCTCTCCATATAATATAAATATTCATATACTTGCCAATTAATTTAGTGGACTTCAGCCGTTCAGCGTGGACCAATTTCTAAAGAGGGAGAGAGCGAACAATGGAATTCATTTTACATAATGTATTACTGTTTTAACAAACTAGCATGGTTTTAGAGGTTCTTCAACCAGAGTTGAACCTTTTACTTTACAGGGAGCAAGGGGCTTCCCGCATAACCCTTTGTTTCCAGAATACGAACTCTGGGGAAAGTCAGTGAATGGTTTACCTGCGGGAATCTCCCCAGCAAGAAGATTATCTGATAAATCCAGCTCCTTCAGCTTTCTCAGCTTCAGAAATCCACTTGGTATTCTGCCAGTGAAGTGGTTTTTCTGCAGCCTCAGCTTCTCTAACGAGCTCACATTTGCCAAAGCCTCCGGCAAGTTAAAGCCTAACTTGTTACAGCTCAAATCCAATGTTTGCAATGATTTCAATCTTCCTATAGTCGTGGCTACACGCCCTTCAAGAAAATTATGGGACAAGTTGAGGTATTGAATCCCAGTTTGTGAGCCTACCCCAGCTTGTACAATACCGGTAGAGAAATAGTTGTCGGAAAGATCAACATATGTCAACGAACCATCAGAAAATGCATTTCCTATTCGAAAAACATTATTTATTGGGCCTGATAGCTTGTTTGAATGGAGATCAAGCACACCCAAATACTGCAAATTAGTAACTGAAACAGGGATCCTTGAAACAAGTGAGTTCCTTGAAAAGTTTAATTTGTAGAGCTGAGTAAGGCGCCCCAGCCATGCTGGCAAGCTTCCAGTGAGATGGTTAGAGGACAAGTCCAACTCCTGGATCGGATTGGGAGTTGCTTGCAAGAAGTCTGGAATTTCACCTTGGATTCCACATCCAGCAAAGTATATCCTGGAAAGGGATGGCAATTGTGCTAACCACTTTGGGAAGGAGATGAGGTTAAGATGATTGAATGACAAATCTATTGTTTGAAGATTTTGAAGGGAAGACAACTCATGAGGCAGTGGTCCTTGAATTTGATTGTGAGATACATTGAACATGATGAGTTGAGAGAGCTGACCAATTGATTCTGGTATTTGGCCAGATAATAGATTGCCAGAGAGATATAATTCTGTCAAAGCTGAAAGATTGCCCAAACTTGAGGGAATCACCCCGTCAAACTTGTTATTTTCTAGGGAAACTCTCTGAAGAGAAATCATATTTCCAAAACTGGCTGGTATCCTTCCAGTAAGATGGTTATCATCCAGTCTAAGAAAGCTAAGTGAAGACAGTTGGCCAAAACTTGATGGAAATGGGATCTCACCCTCTAGATGATTGGTATCCAAGTACATCTCTGAGATGGAATTTAAGTTTGCTAATGAAAGTGGAATTTTACCTGTTAAGAGGTTTTTTGAAAGATCGAGTTTTTCCAACACCTGCATTTCACCAATCCTTTCTGGTATATGACCAGTCAGAATATTGCTATGAAGATCAATCTGTACAATATTCGTCAATTTTGTGAATGAATCAGGTATCACACCAGCTAGTTCATTTGAATATAGAAGCAGCTGATTAAGGTTTTTAAGGTTACCTAGGGTTGATGGGAGAGAACCAGACAATCTATTCTCATACAGGTGAAGTTCTTCAAGTTTTGACAGCTTACCGATACTATCAGGCACTGGACCGATGAACTTGTTTCCATATAGATAAAGCTTTCTGAGATTTGGGAGGCGCAAACCAATTGATGGCGGGATTCTGCCAGTAAGACCTATTAGACCACCAAGATCAATGATTTCGAGACAGCTCACGAGTGTTATTGAAGGAGACAGCAACCCTCTCATCTGAGACTGGAAGACGGAATCATTTGTGGAAATGAACCCTGGAAGTCGGATTTCAGTCACCCTGCCCGTTTTTTCGTTGCAGGCAATGCCTTCCCAGCTGCAGCAACCATCACCAACCCACTTTGCCAGCCGGCTAGAAGTATCGACGTGGACCCCAGCCTTGAAACTAGCTAGACCTCTCAGGTCATGGGGATGGCATACTTGGTGAACATTTTGCTTTCCCTTTCCAACTGCTATGATGGTGAACACGACAACCAGCCATAACAGCCAAGAAGTCATTTTGTCTGGACTGATACCTGAGAACAAGCTGTTTTTCGGGGAAGTAAAAAACTGAGTAGGGTTTGCAGGAAATGGACTTTCTCAGACAACGGGTCCAAGGACTAGAACATGGAAGATCTCTGTTTTGCCTTTACTTTTGTCTTCTTTTCCCTTTACAGATTGTAATGCTGAAAAAGCAGCAAAGTGTCAAATTATGATGTCCATTGCTACAGTTAAAGGAGTCAATAAGAACCAGGATTTCAAGTATTACAATATTATTCAAGGTTTTGATATGATTAAACTAATCTTAAGCAGTTTGACTCTTTCCTGATCTTCAAAAAATTCCAAAACATGCTCCCTCAGGTCATGCTACAGAGATCAAGCAGTTGTAGACTAAGATTTGCATTTAAATATCGCAACTCAAAATCAATCCACTGCCTCCCATCATTCATCCCAGCAGAAGTGCGGCAGCACAGGTCAGCAATCAGACGATGATCTGGCATTTCCAAAGTGGCATTAGTGTCTCTCTCTTGGAAGCATACTTTTATTAAACTCGATTGTTGACCCAAAAAACCGTCCACCTGAGTTGAAAACTGTTTTTAAAAACAGATCACCCCAGTGACCCATGAATTTACCTGATAACCCGGAGATGGGTCTTTAAAAACTCCTTTCCAAGTTAGATCTAGACTAATGTCTGACAACTATGCTTGGAAGCAAGTTTTCTAATTTACATCATCGCTTAGATTACATTAGATAATTGGCTTGAAATTTTTCATGGGTTAGATCAATTTCTCTTTTTTTGAGAATTATACATGTCAATGAATGTTAAAAAAGGATTTCATTATAAAAAAAAAAAAAAAAAAAACTAAAAATCGGAAGCAACGCAATGTGCAAGGAAAGCCTAAGGTGATTATGTTAAAAATAAATAAACTCAAGGACTAAAAAACAAAATATTGTTCCGGTGTTCTATGAGGTGGTGACAAATGAACTCACCACCGCAATTAATAATATAATAAGTAGTGTAATGGCGGTCCTTGAGTGCATGGAAAACTCCACCGTTTTAGGATCAAGAAATTGTTTTCCTTGTTTGTGCTCTTCGAGGTCGAGGACTGACGTCTGCTGACAATTTAGAATCTCAAGAAGGATCTTATAATTATCAGCTTTCCTTGGAGCCACTTAGCTATTTTTATTTTTTAAGCAGCAAGTGCCCCAGCAATTCATGGTGACCAAGGTAAGTGATGTGCATCAGATTTTATAAATGTATTGTTAGATTGTTGTGCAAATTTTTTTAGTTTATCCTAATAAAATTATAGTTAAAAAATAACTATATGACAAAAGATATTCTAGAAAAAACTAGAGTTTATACATGTTTAAAGGTACGTTTAGTATTGTTTTTACTTTTGTAATTGAGGTTTTAAAAAAATAGTTTTATGAAAAGCATTTTAGCAGGGATTCAAAATAATTTTTAAAGTGTTTGGTTAAAACTGAGGTTTAGTTTGAGATTTAAAAAAAAAATAGTTTCAAGTGTTTGGTTACTAAGCCTTTTCAAACTTGTGAAATTACTTTAAAGTGTGCATGTGTTATTTTTTTTAATATTTAATAATTATAATTATAAAATATAATTAATAATTCAAGTAAATTAGACACTTGCTTTTATTCTCCCATCAAACTACTTGTAATTTCATCACGAACTATAAATCCATATATGAAGACCTCTGCGATCCCGGAACAATATATAGTAAAATATTATCTGGAACAAAATCAGGATTGTGAGATAAAAAAATATATTGTGATTTTATTTTAATATATTTATTTATATTTTAATTAATTTTTAAATTAATTTAATATTAAAAATATATTTTATATAAAAAATATAATAAATAATAAAATAAAAAAATACTAGCACCCCCAACCCAGCCCCCCTTTGACAACCGAGGAAATAAATAGAATGCATGAAAAGCAGCAATTCATGCAACCAAGTTTTGTTGTTTTTTAGGTGGGATCCACATTAAAAAATTAGCTTTTCAACTGTTACTAAACATTCAAACCCTCAATTTTTTCTAAATCTCCGGTGCAATCTCAATCCCAAATACTCTATAAATAGACATTAAATCTATAAACTCAGGACAAAAAAAGTTTAAATTAACCATGTTTAAATTAAGATAAGAATATTCAATTTTAAAATGCTTTAAGGTGATTTTTTTATTGTTTATTATTGTGAAGAATGAATACATTGTTATTAAAATTTTATTATTTTTCACATGCACAGCTAAAATACATGCAATATACTTTTCAATATTTCACACCGCTATCTTGGTTTAGATGCAATTCTAAATCAAGATCTTTGAAATTTAAGTATGCCAGCCCAAATGCCCTTTAATTCCGGCTAAATCTAAATGAACTTTATAAGTCAACCCCATCTGCGTCCGTTCCTTCAAGGACTTTAACTATTTTAATTAATGCTAACTATTTTATTGTCCTTTTAGGGACCGCTATAACATTGAACACCCATTAAAGATATTTGACCTGGATTAGTTTATCAAGCCTTGCCCTTCTTGTCTTTTGTTTGACAGGCTTGTAATCTATTATGAGGGGCAATTTATGTACCACAATCTTAGTATATAACCTGACATGTTAGCATATGACTAGTGAAAACATCAATATATTCTTGTTAATATCATGTTAGTTGTTGCTATCTAATTTTGACCTTTTAATTGAGGTATTTTTGAAGAAAAAAAAAAGAGAGATATTTTTGATATAGTTTTTTAGTATTTTACAGTGTCATCTCAAAAGTTTTCAAATTTAATATTTGTTAAATGTATTAAGGTTTATAGCCCCCGCCACCCTCAGTTCCTCTTCCTTTCCCTCTCCTCCACTGCAGCTGCTCTTCTCCATTCCTTATCAAAACTGGCCACCCCCTCACAAACCAACAACCTCTCACAGCCCTCTGCTTCCCATCTTTCACACAAGTTAATCCCTTCAATTTCCCTCATCCTTTCCTCTAAGACAACCAATTTATCATAGTTATCTTTCTCTACCACCTTGTCGTTCTGTATTATTTTACTATTAAGTATAAGGTATGAGGCATCCTTAGAAACATGTTGGTTGTGCACCTAGAAAGTGTGCAGCATATTGAGATTCAGGTGATGCCTTATATGTAACCAGGCTTTATAGAATGAATAGAGTCATGAGCTAGGTTGAGTAATGATCGTAGGGTGAGTAGACGAGTAAGCCTTCCAATATAACATTTGAGGTTTTCCATCCTTATTTGGTGTTGAGCCTCTAATTGAGCTTTTTCCTCATTCGGCATTTTCTAAAACCGAGTGTTACAGGGAAAGGGAAAGCTAAATGTAGCTGAAATTATTTTTTAAAGTTCATTTTTTTGAAAATATGTTAAAATAATTTTTTATTTTTAAAAAATATTTTTGATATTAACATATTAAAATAAAAATAAAAATAAAAAAGTTTTGAATTTTTAAAATACAGTATTAGATACCCCACTTCGAGAGTGTAGTAATTTATAAGTACATGTGTACACATTAATATGAATGTCTGAGGCAAATTGATTATGTGAAGTGTATTACTTTACCAAGACTTATTTCTCTAATTCAGGAACCATGAGGACATGTGAAATCAAATTTCTCAGAAGTTCTCAATAAGGACTCAAAAACTACATTAAAACACATGAACCTGGATCAATCTGAGAGCAATAATCATTAAAACACATTCATTTAAGGTCACAAGCCATTTTTCATTAAACTAAGAAGTCAAAATACAATGTTCTTTTTGATAATCTGAAAGGTATGCCGGCAAACAGGCTTGATACATCACAGGACAGTAAAAGGAGCCTAAGACGTCATTTTTGCTTAGAAAACTGCCCCTTTACAAAGCCACTCTACTCTCTCTAAGGCCTCAATCCAGGATATGCTACAATCCACTCAAGTCCATTTGAAAACAAGCTCAATCCAGGATGCCCACTTCTCAGACTCTTTCTCTGCGTTCTCTTCGGCCGACATCAATGACTTTACTAGGGATGCAAACTGATCAGTTTATCCATCCAGGAAGGCAATTACATTTTGATGTTAATTGCACTGTCTGTGGAGTGCTTAATTTCTCTTCTCTGACCCTGATAATTGTTCTTGTAAATCCTGGAACCTTTTTAGCTGTTGTAGTGATTGAGTCATCAAGCCATCTCTTTTTTCTTCTATTTTTGCTCAGCTCTTCTCTCGAGCCATCAAATTAGACTCCAACTTTCTCTTCTTTGCCCCCAGCTTCTCCACCTCAAAATTCAAACTCTTATTCTGGGGCTCAAATTGAGCTCGTATCTCCGCTTGTACACTCTCCATGTATGCTACCACTAGATTCTTCTATGGTGGTATTTACTGCCCTTTCCATTGGTTCATTCACCATACTGGATAACCTGAGGTGGTCACTCGTCTTGTAGTAGTGACTGTGAGAGGATACCTTCATGCTTGCTTTGTAGGTTTTAACAAGTTCTTGGAAGTCTTGAGTTATTCACAGAACTGTGCCAACTCGGTAGTCCAGGGATGAGTTGCTCAAATCCCAATTGTCTAAGCACCATCTTGCCCCCACCAGTGGGAAACATATGCTACATTGGAATCAACTTGTGCATAATGAGTTCTCTAGTGGAATGAGGACTCGCTCAGGCTCCAAAACACTCGCTCCATGTAGGCATTCCTACCTCATTCAAGGATCTGTCAGTAAAGTTTTCTAATTTAGAGTACAGATGGCAGGGGGTACAAAATAAATCAGAAAATTTTCTTTCAACCAGACGACTTATAGGCCAAATAAACAGCAGCTGAAAACAGCATTGAGTCTCTGCCTTCATATTCATCACATGAACCTTCATGCTTCAGTTTCTGGCAAGGAAACCTGGCCATCTCGGTGACAGATATGGTGATTTAATGAGGAAGGATATCAAAAGATAGTTAAGTTTGTGAATTCTGAATTTAGATGGCAAATTATTTTCTATGCTCTTACTGCGAATTCTAAATCAACTGTTAATCTGTTAGTTTTCTAATCCAATGAAAGAGCAGTAGTATTACAGGTCTAGTGATATGAATGAGATGGATCGCAGATTGATTTCAAGAAGCTGTTTAGTAAAACAGCAGAAGCTGCTGGAAATTGAGTGGCGCCATGCATTATTTCTAGCCTCTTTTTTTTGTCCATCACGTACGTGCCCAAGTTCCTTCACAGCGTATATGATTTGTCACCGCTCTCGGTGTCCAACTTTCCCATTGCCTAAAAGTCTCCGACTGATTATCTTTCACATTTGATCTTGTTTGAAAAAAAACACTAAATGCATATGGTGTTAAATTACAAACCATTTTCAGTACAGATTAGAACAAGAATTTCATGTCGTTTTCATTGGCTGAAGGGAAAAAATAATAGATAAAGTTCACTGTCTTCATATCAATTCAAAAAACCATACCAAAAACTAAAAAAAAATATAGTAATTTGACAAGAAAGAGGCCAAAGTTCATGAAATCCAGCCACCAAATGGAGAATTGCATATTTGTAGAAGTTAAAGAATTAGAAAACTAACCTTGAGCAAGTGTTGTTGAATTAACTGGAGTTGCCAGACACCAACCACCAGATCTAAGAAAGGCCAATGACGATGACGAGCCTGCTGTAGTGCTGCACTGAGAAGAGGAAAATAAGGGCAAGAGGCAAGAGAAGAGAGGACGAGAGTCGAGGTTTAGAAGTATAGACAGTGAAGATGATTTGGGGAAAATTAATTAGCATGCACAATCAACACGACATTCCATATAGGATCGTAGAATTGTAACGATTCGAATTGATTTTATGATTCTAACTGATTTTACCGAGTTAGAATTGATTTTAATGGATTTTAAGTTCTGAATTAATTTTATCAGGTTTATACATTTGGCTCATATTTCATGAGTCCAAACATGATTTTAACTGTAATATTTAGAAATGTGGTTGTGATTATTTATTAAAGTATTTTTTATTTATAAATATATCAAAATAATATTTTTATATTTTTAAAAAATTATTTTTGATATTATTATATTAAAATAATTTAAAAATACTAAAAAAAATTCATCTATAAGAAGGGAAAAAAAAAACAGGCACTTCTCTACAGTGATTCAAAGAATATAAATTATTATCCGTTTTCTGGAACAACCATTATTAAAAGATTGGGCTATTAAAAATGGATTTTAGCAATGAAAAGTTCAACTACTAATATAGTAAAGGATCAACATCGAATTGTGTTTAGCAACAGAATTTTTATTACTGAAAAGTAATAAATTATTTCAAAAGAATTTGCCAGGATTTACCATTGAAGACATTGTTATATCAAATTTGCAACTGATTTGCTGTTGTTGATAAAATAATATTGCAACAAATTATCTGTTGTTGATTAAAAAATATTTTAAATCTTATTCGTTGATCTAATATGGATATTCTAAACCATTACTAAAAAAATATTCTAATTTAATTGAAATTGATTTATGATACAATAATTATAATAACAAATACGTGCTTAAACTATTATCTATTACCGGAGATAAATCAAAATAATTGTTTGATAATCAAAATCAAATCAAAGCAAGTAAACACCAAACCCAGACATAATCCATGAATTAAAAAGAAATCTCAAATCAATATGTATAATCCCTAAATCAAATATCTAAGGTTCATCAATCGTCACCTTAAAGAAATTATTAAATCCAAAACCCAACATAAAAAATCAAATTATTTTAAAAACCAAAAGAAATTAACTGTAGAAACAATCGAATATTCTATAATTTAGGCAATTTATTTAAAAATAATTTGAGTTTGTGGATCAACATTCCAAGATATTTAGAATGTCCAGGATATACTGCAACAGGGTTGGAAGGGTTGTCGGATCACTGTCGGCAGTTGGATCCACGGTTGTTGCTGGTTATTGGTTTAGAATATGAGAGAGAAAGGCTAAATTGCTGCTGTACAATGAAAGTGGCTTGCGGGGTGGCTATTCTGATGCAATTAAGAGTTGTGCATTGTAGAAGAGGAAAATCCAAGAACCGGTGGTGGTCTTTTATGGCGTTGCCGCTTCTCTTCCACTGTTGGTGGTTGTGATGGTGGCCGATCAACTGAAAGAGGAACATTGTTTGTAGTGTTTGGATGGGATAGGAAGATGGCTCCTGTATTTCCATGGCTGGTGATTGGCAGTGAGGAGATCATGATGACTTGGTATGGGACGGGTCAATGAGGATGACTCATGGAAGTGAATTCTGCGTCTTGAGATCTTTCCGACAAGTCATCATTATAGTTTTAATGTGGGTTTGAATTGTTATTTTTTTCTCATCTTTTTGTAATTTGTTATTTTAAATAATTTTATTTATTTAAATTTTATTTTATTAAAAAAAATTACTGTATTAGAATTAAAAAAAAGAGAGAGGCTTAGTCACTCCTCGTCGAAAAAATAGCATGGGTTTCGGAATCCAGACAATTTATAAAAATGTTGTAATATTCATACGAGGTTGCACATTACTAATCATATATATGGGATCAAAATCAGAAAGTGCATTACTATCATTACAGTACACAATCAATTGTGCCTTGCACCACAGTAGAATAAGAGCTGTTTTAATTATTTTTTTTTAATAATTGTTCGCCTAGAAAACATACAAACTTAATTAAAATAAAGAACTGATTCACATAAAAAATAAAAAAAGATAAAAAAATGTTTTTGTGGATAAGCTAAAAATGCATAAGGATATTGACTTTAATGTTAGTTAAATGTTGTTGAATTTTGAGTTTTGTACTTTTAGTCTATGGTATATGTTTGAGAGTATAATTGATAGTGTTTTTTATTCAAAAATATATAATTTTTTATTTTTTAAAAATTATATTTTGATATTAGCATATAAAATTATCTAGAACACTGAAATATTTTAATTTAAAATATAAATTAAAAATATAAATTTTTGAATGTTTTTTTAAAATATTTTTCAAAACAAACTCCTAATTATACACACACACACACACACACACACACACACACACACACACAAATAAATAATCTTGATTGGGATTCTCTTACTTCCTCTTAAGTCTTAACTACTTACAAAATCTCTTTTTAACCCGCTCTCATTTCTTAAATCATAGCCAATTATTAAAAAACAAATCCATGAAATCAAAACCATATAACACCCCCAAATTCCATTCTATTTTCGCAATAAATAGCCACCGAGAAATCCGCTGCAAATCCATAAATTCATCGATCCAAGAACCAACTGGGAAGATGTTTGTTTTGTCTTATTCTCCACCAATACAGAGATATTAAGTGAGTGACGTGGAAAAAGTTGTTTCTTTTTAATTTAAAAATAATAAAATAATATTTTTTATTTCTTAAAATTATTTTTAATATCAACATATCAAAATAATTAAAATATTAAATTATTTTAATTTAAAATAAAAAATTCCGATCTTGATCCCTCATCCTAGAAATTCCTTAAAAATGCAAGAATTTCATGAGATATTAGCTCAGAGAATTAATTTTTACAGTACATTAATAGTACTGGGGATACATTGGTATTTTTCTTTTTTGCACTTTAATTTTTTTTACTATGGTGTTCTTTGATTAAGAATTATGTTTAATTATATATTTTATTTTCCATGTGGTTATTGTAATGTTAAAAAATCTTGGCATTAAGTTGATTTTTATATGTCAAACAAAAGCCTTGACATTAGATTGATACTCAATTTTGATAAATAAAAAAAGAAAAGAAAAGAAAAGAAGAAGAAGAGAAGTTGTTTTGGTTTCATTGCTTGAAAGAAATTTAAAATTTGTGTACCAAAACAAAATTTGACAGGAAGACAGGTATTGAGCACTTTTATTTATTACCATCATTCATTTAGCATATTTTAAAACATTTCTTTTTATTTTTGGTCCCTTTAATTTATAATTTTTATATTTTAATCCAAAACTTTATTTTATTCTTTTTAGTCCCTAAATTTATAAGAAGAGAGAAATTTGTTGTAAAAAGCGAGGGAAAAAAAAAAGAGTTGTTAGCTAAACACATTTTGGCAATAGAAAGTGATGATTTGTTAGAAGAAGCTATTTGATGAGATGAGTTTCATTGAGGTGATTTAAGCTTTTATCTTGCCAAGAAAGATAGATCAAGATGGGAAATTTTCTTTTTAATTTATATTTCTGGACCGGTTTAAAAATGCTTGAGTTAATAGATGAGTTTATTGAGGTTCTCAAAATATTTATTAAGTGTTTTTAAGTGAAAAAATTAAAGAAAAGATTTTAGTCCACAAAATCCTTGATCCATTTTTCGATCACCTCTTATGTGGTAAGAATCTTATCATAAAATTTATGCTTTTAACACTTTTAATAAATTTTTGACATAATTTTATCATATTTATTGTTTTTTTTTGTTTGCAAAAGAATGCTTATAATTAAAAAAATATATATTTTTGTTGAAATAATTGAGAGATGTATTAGTGAGAAAATGAAGCTTGAATATAATAAATATATTTTTTCTATTTATTTTAAATGTATGGAATTTAAAAAATATATATTTTTATTATCATTGTTTTTATTAAAAACACGCTCCTAAGAAAAAAGTAATAATCATAGCATAGTTTCTAAGAGGATTAGGATTTTCTTACAATGATATCATTGATTGCTTTATAAATAATTACGAATGAGCTTGATATGCACAGTATTTATAATATTTTTTCTCATTAATATTGAATAGTAATATAATATATTTTTTCTTAACTTTCTCATTATATATTTTTAAATTTATTATTTAAAAAAAACTGAAGTTTGTTTTCATATTTATAATAAATGTTTTTAAAGAACAGTGCTTCTTTTAAAAGAATATATCTTCATCAAAACTAAATTATTATTTAAAAGTATGGTTGAGATTGTTTTTTTAAATATTTTTTTTAGAAATATATTAAAATTATATATTTTTAAAAATTATTTTGACATCAGCATATATAATAATGATCTAAAACCATCAAATTTTTTAATATAAAATATTTTTTTTTAAGAAAAAAAGTTTTTGAAACATAATATCAAATAGGATCTAAAATACAAGCATGAATAGGAAATTTTAGTTTCTGTTTTTATCATTCTCGATGTTTATGTAGCTGTGGAGAGAATATCAATTTATAATTCGTTTTAAATATAAAACTAAGTTCATGTTCACAATTATAAACCCTGTTCTTAAAGAACAATTCTTCTCGTAAAAGAATATATTTTCATCACAATTAAAAAAAAAGTGTGAATAGGAAATTAATTTTTTTAATTAAAAATATATACTTTTTTATTTTTATTTTAATTACTGTAGTGTCTTTGGATAAAAACTGGTATTGTTTTTATTCAATAAACCATATTGCTATTAACAAAATATTTTTTACTATGAAAATAATTATGTGAGCCATAAAAATCAATTTAAATAAAAAAATGTTTGATCTCAATAATTTTATCTATTATCTTCTTTACAAACAATCATTACTTATAATTATTTAATTGATTTAAAACAAGGTTAGTTAATCAAGCTAAGTATCACTGTTTTAATAAATTTTTTTTATTAAAAACATGTTAAATCTTGTTTTAAAATTATTTTAAATAAAAATTGCACGTTGCGTTGAGTTTGTACGAGCTCAACAAATTGTTATATGAACCTATTTGACACTATTTTAAAAAGTGCTTTTCAAAAAAATAATTTATTTTTATTTTAAAATAAAATTTTTAGTTTTTAGATTATTTTGATATACTAATGTTGAATATAATTTTTAAAAAATAAAAAAAATTATTTTATTATATTTTTGAATAAAAAATAATTTCAAAAATAATTTTAACTATGTTTCAAAAGAGCCAACTAAATCATGCTTAGCCGATTATTAAAATATTAATTTGGAAATTTGAATAATTGATTTATCGAGTTATCAAATCGACTCATCATATTTAATTAAATTTAATAATATTAGTGGCATCACGTGTGTAACTAGCTAGTGTTTGTCATTTTACATTAGGCGTTTTAGTTTTTGTTTCCTTTAATTTATTTTTCATTTTTAGACAGAACCAAAGTTGATATATAGCCTCTGTTTGGCTTAGCTTTTGCACCGCAGGTTTGCTGCGGTGCAAAAATTTTTTTTTTTTTTTTTAATAAAATTTAATTTTTTTTTTGTATATTAGATTATTTTGATGTGCTGATGTCAAAAATAATTTTTAAAAAATAAAAAAACATCATTTTGATATATTTCGGCACGAAAATTTTTTTGAAAAGTTTTGAAAAGCAACCGCAACAGCAATCCCAAACACCCATCAAACTATCCGGTTTGGTTTTTCAATTCCAGACCAGACAATGCTCACTCCTGCGCTAGAATGCCAAAATCTCCTTCCCAAACAGCCCCTAATTTAGCTCTTTATTTCAAAATTTCAAAAGGAGTGCATAGAAAAAATAAAAAATTGACCACCTATTAAAAGCTACTAACCAACCTGTCCTTTTTCATGCCCCCTCCTCTTCAAAATTTGTTCCCAACGGTTCAAAATTTTATTATTACTTTCATAATCCAAAACAATTTTTTTTTTAAACATGCACATACCGCAATAAAATTTATTATTTCTAATTAATTATAAATCTGGTTTAATATTGTGTTTTAAAAATATTAAAAAAAAATATTTATTTAATTTTAATTTAAAAATAATATTTTTAAATATTTTTATATAAAAAATAATTTTAAAAAATAAAAAAATAATTTTGATGTAATTATGAAAAAACAACAACTTTAATGACTCCCAAACAATTAATAAACAAGCACTTTATCAAAATATAAATATAATCCATTAAAACAAGCTATTTTATGAACATTCAAGTGCTTCATCCCTGGTTCAGATAGGATGTCAAAAACAAATATTAATTAGAAATTAATTTGGTTTGACTTTGTTGATCAATTGTTTTATATATATTTATATATTAAATAAAATATTTGAAAGCAGGAGAGTGTGGGAGAGAATGATAAATTGACAGCCACGTAATCATCCATCAAGGAGGGAATAGAATGTGGGGAGCACTTGTGCAGACAGCATTCCATGACCCTCATTTTTAAAATCAGCTAACTACAGATAAGTCCAAAATATTTATTCTCATTAACAGATCAGTCCTCAAGTCTTACAATATTGCTAACAACTCCCTCTATTTTCTTTGGCAACGATTTAATACCCCCATCGCTCTCCTTGTCATAAAATTGAAATCGTTAGATACACTTCTTCGAATAAACATTCTGTATTATATTTTAAAGTGCTTGACTTAGAAAAATGTCAATAGAGTAATATATTTATAAATTGAAAAATAAGTAATGTTTACTTTATATTTGTTTTTTCATTTTAACTTATTATACTCAAATATCCCCAAAAACATAGCATGATAACAAAAAAATTGAGACATGTCTTGTAGGTCTTGAGTTTGAGTCAGGACATGTTTATCTTAAATTTTTTTGAGATAACTGAGATTTTATTTATTTAATTTGAACTCATAAAAAATGCTTAAAGAGAGGTGGGATTTTCTTGACTAAAAAAAAAACTATTATCCTCAAATGAATTATTGTACATGTGAACTCGAATTGCATGCATGGTGTGAAAAATTAACTACAAATATATATTTTGCAAAGAGAATATCGTAAATTTAAAATACAATTATATTTAAACTATTAATTTATCTTATATATATATATTCGTTTTTTGTTTTTCTCCCCTTGGATACTAGGAGTCTTTTTTTGTTATTTTAGTTATGTTATCGTTCCCAACAATAACATATTTGTTTTTAATATTTTTCTCTGAATAATCATAGATTTAAATTATATATATTTATACCTGACATTTTTTATTATAAGTTAAATAATTTATTAAAAATCAAGCATTTATGGCTTTACTCGTTTATTACTGCAATTTAAACCACATCAAGCTGACAGGCAAAGTTTAACAAGTTATGTGACTGAGTTGTTACTGACTATATAAGCTAGGGACTGTTTTATAATTCCCGTTTAAATTTCGATTTCCACTCTATCAAAACGTGTCCTTTTCATCAACTGAACGAACAAGACTCTTGTCATGTAAAAAATTATTTGCATGATCTCCTCTTTGTTTAAATGAGATAAAAAAAAACCCTCTTCGCCTCTGTCTCCCTCTCTCTTCCAGCCTTGAAGGTTTTCAGACGAATCCCGGCCTGGTCCGATCCAATGCATTACAGTTAGGGTTTTTGTTTCGCTCTCCCTGTTGCAATATATTATTTAGTAAAGTAAAATTTAGCACCGACAAGATTAGACAGCAGCAATGAGTAATCATCGAGTGAAGTTTGTGAGTCGACTCACTTTGATTCAGACTCTAATGACTGTCTTTATTCTTTACCTTCTATTCATGACCCTTCAAGTCCCTCTCGTTTTCAAAACAGCCCTTCTTTACGCTTCAGACGGCTCTCTCAGCGATGCCTTACCCAGGCCTCTATATTTGGCGGATTCGGTCCGGGTCGACCCGAGAAGGATAATGAGAGAGACACGAGAAGTCTCGGGTTTTTTCTTCAACGACACCGTCTTCGAAGCCATCGATACAGCCACTGACGAATTCTCTTTGCTTCACAAGGCTGCAAGACAGGCGTTGGTTGTCGGTAAGAAACTATGGGAAGAGGTGGAGTCGGGCAAAATCCGACCCGACTTGAATAAAGGCAACACCACTGAACAAAAGTGTCCAAATTCGATTGTTTTATCGGAGTCCGAGTTCGGGGCTCGGAACTGGATCATGGAGCTGCCGTGCGGGTTGACATTAGGGTCCCACATAACGGTGGTGGGGAAGCCGAGGTGGGCTCACCCTGAGCGAGACCCGAAAATAGCTTTGGTGAAGGAAGGGGAGGAGGCAGTGATGGTGACACAGTTCATGATGGAGCTTCAGGGATTGAAGACCGTTGATGGAGAGGACCCACCTAGGATTTTGCATTTCAATCCCAGATTGAAAGGTGACTGGAGCGGGAAACCAGTTATAGAGCAGAATACTTGTTATCGAATGCAGTGGGGCAACGCCTTGAGGTGTGAGGGCTGGAGTTCTAGAGCTGATGAGGAAACTGGTATCTCATTTTTTGGTTTTTGTTTTTCTATGCATGCTCGCTTTTTTGATGTCATATTGCAAGGTTTAGTTTCTCTGAGTTGATTGAAAAACTGTTTTCTATGGTGATTGCGATTTTTTTGTGGATAGATTTGATGAATTTGTAGCGTGGCTTTCGTGGTTGATTTATCAGGAAATTATAATTTAACGTGGAACTCGATTCTTTGGCTCCCAGGGGACTTCGTAAAATTACCTGGAAGTTTGTAATGTCATTAGATTGCATCTCCCTTTGTTTTGTTTTGTCATGTCTGAAAATATTACCTGCCTGTTATTCTTATTGATAGGACGACTTTAAGGATTTTTTAAACAAGCTGATTATAATTCTTTAGATGAGTAGCTTTTCATGTTTTTTTTTTTTTGGCTGCCTCTTTTGCTTCTTTGATACACCACTGTCTCTCGAATCCTGTGATCATAAAAGGACGCTGATTATTGCCTTTTCTTTTGAGTTCTGTGAAGTTGATGGACTCGTGAAATGTGAGAAGTGGCTTCGTGATGATGATAGCAACTCAGAAGATTCGAAGGCGACCTGGTGGTTGAACAGGCTGATTGGGTGGAAAAAGAAGATGTCGTATAACTGGCCTTATCCTTTTGTAGAGGGCAAATTGTTTGTTCTTACACTGAGTGCTGGCTTGGAAGGTTATCACATCAATGTTGATGGGCGACATATCACTTCTTTTCCATATCGCACTGTGAGCAATTATGTGATGTGTTGATTATTTTTTTTAAAAAAATTCTTTTGACAATTACACATCATCTTAAAACTTGATGTATTTGAGATGCTTGCAGGGATTTGTTCTTGAGGATGCCACTGGACTATATTTGAATGGGGATGTTGATGTACAGTCTGTATTTGCTGCTTCTCTCCCTGCTTCACATCCAAGCTTTGCTCCACAGCAGCATCTTGAGATGTTTAAAAAGTGGCAAGCACCTCCTCTTCCTAATGGCCAAGCAGAGCTCTTCATTGGTGTCCTCTCTGCTGGCAACCATTTTGCTGAGCGGATGGCTGTGAGGAAAACCTGGATGCAGCATGAGTTGATAAGATCTTCTAAAATTGTAGCTCGTTTTTTCGTAGCATTGGTAAGGGTGGTTATGGGAGGTGTGTTAAATTTTACAAACCTTCTTTGTGCTAACCTTAATCTGAAATACTAACATTTAGTAAAATATGTATTTTTCACGTGACAGAATGGAAGAAAGGAAATAAATGTGGACTTAAAAAAAGAAGCAGAGTATTTTGGTGATATTGTTATTGTTCCTTACATGGATAACTATGACCTTGTTGTCTTGAAGACTGTAGCTATCTGTGAATATGGGGTGAGTGGTGTAGTGAGACCAATTCTTTACTTTATTTTCTTGCAAGATTTAATATGTTTCTTCAATATGTTGTCTTCTATGTCTTCTATTATTGATATGATTTCATCTCAAGCTTTATTTTTATTTTTTATCCTAAGATTACTAACTGAAAAGATTGTATTTATTGTCCTTGTTTGTCATTAATAGGTCCGTATAGTGGATGCTAAGTATATCATGAAGTGTGATGATGATACTTTTGTTAGAGTGGATGTCGTGATCAAGGAAGCAAAGAAAGTGCAGGGAGGAAGTCTATACATTGGAAACATAAACTACTACCACAAGCCCTTGCGTAATGGCAAATGGGCTGTGACGTATGAGGTACTGTCAATGATTAATTGTCCTTCAGTGATGCTGGGTATCATGCTCATGTTTACACTTCAGTGATGAATGGTGGTTGGTTGTTGTGCTAGTTAGAATTCCACCAAAATCCCCCGCCACCATACACCTCCATGTAATTGTCTGATTTCTCAATTCATTCACTTTGCCTTGAGAGTTGAATGCGTGTCTTCCAAATCCATATGATAATGTTTTTTGCAGCAACATATTATCTACTAGTATTGCTGTGATTTCATGATTTACATTTCTCTCACCTGTATAGTTTTTTAGTTGCACTTGTAAATATAAAGTCCCTTGTCTAGAATTGGCAATTGAAAGACAACTGATGGGAAACCAGCTATACAGAAATGAGCTTGAATGTCTTGTTTTATTTTAGTTGTTCTAGTCAGAATTCTTCTATCTTGATTGCTGTTAATTACCTTCTTTAAAAAGGATGGTAATGGGGTTTGCTACTATCACTGTTCCCTATTTCTTCTTCTCTGTTTATCTTTCCTATGGTGATTCTTTCTTTGCTTTATTTTTCTGCCTTTCTTTTATTTAATCCCTTTCCTATAGGGAGTTCTGCTTCTAATGCCAACCAAAAACCATAGCGTTGAGTCCTAATTTTACCCTAATTTTTTTATTATTATTAATCATTTAGTTACAATTGATGAGTTGTTGTAAGGGGACTTGCATGGTATGTTACCCAGTTGAAATACCTTAACTAACCAACAATGCTTGCTATTTCAGGAATGGCCAGAAGAAGAGTATCCACCGTATGCAAATGGTCCAGGCTACATCATTTCATGTGACATTGCAGGTTTTATTGTAGCTGAGTTTGAGAGTCACAAATTGAGAGTATGTTACTATGTGTCACCTTTGCTCTTTTTCTTGTGCATGCATGCTGTTTACCCTCATTCGAGTGCCTGTTTCTGTCATGCCTTTGATTTGCTAACCTAGTGCGGTTATGGTTGTGAGTGATTAATGTGAATCAATATCCACTTGATGCAGTTATTTAAGATGGAAGACGTGAGCATGGGAATGTGGGTGGAAAAGTTTAACAACTCAAAACCC
Organism: Salix dunnii; assembly: GCA_015731905.1. NCBI lineage: Eukaryota > Viridiplantae > Streptophyta > Magnoliopsida > Malpighiales > Salicaceae > Salix > Salix dunnii. The sequence goes on along the minus strand of CM027668.1, from coordinate 2,228,086 downwards.
GTAGAATATATCCACAGCTTGAAGTTTTGCCAGTTTGGATGCATTGAAGATTATTACACTGCTCATTATCAATCGCCAAGGCAGATGATATGCCTCTGGGACAAATTAAATCAAGGAAAATCCCAGTGCTGCAATATGAGATGATTGTCAATTTATCAGATGTTAGCAATGATTACAATATGATAAGCTCGAGGAACAGATGAAAGCAACACAGAAGCAAGTTTTGCAGTAGTTGTATATCTCTGTACATATTCAGAGGGATATAAGTTAAGATATGGCTGGATTCCGGATCCTTATGGAGTCCATTCATTATGTTTTAACTTCCTTTTTTCCCCTCTTGATTCAAGTACCCTCCAATTGTTGCTCTAGAATAGGTATATAGGGATATTACCTAGCTTGAAAAAGACATGTCGAGATTTTGTATTCTGTTAAATAAGCAGAAAGAATGCAAATATTCTGTTAAATAATCCCACGGGCATGCCTCGTTCCCACTGCTCCCTCCAAAGTCCAAACACTCGAGCACAAGATACACAGAGAGGTAAGTACTGGTTCAAATGTTTTCTCATCATAGATATGGTTGAAGTTTTTACATGAATTTTACCTTTTCCATGCCTTGATACAAGTTTAAATGCGAGTAATGTTGCCATTATTATCTCTACACACAATCAGAGAGTCTCGAATCTCATCATTACTAATTTGATTTATATGAACAAGTTTGTGGATATTTTTTGGGGGACAAGTTAACAGCTTTATGGGTTACCTGCAATATTCACTTGCATAATTCATTGCAGACTCGCATCACATGCTACCAATTTTACATATGAAGTCAAAATAGCATATCTTGCCATGGCAAGTAAATTAAAGAAAACAAAGGCTCACACATACGAACCAATATGGGGCCTTGTAACTGTGACACGCAGAAATATAGCCAACACTCGTAAACAAGCAGTGATCACCCTTGTTAAACCTGTATTTTTACCGTGTGCGAAGTATCTGTTGCTTTACTTGCATACATTAGTGGATATGTTGAACTTATACTACTAGGAGACATGAATTTCTGATTCAAGCTTTGTTTTTAAGCTTGTTGACTTTGAGAATTCGGGAGTAAATTTAGGCTTCCAGGGGGGAATAACTCGCATACACATAAAATTAAGTGTTTAACTGTTTATCAAGCAGGGTTCGAAGAAAAAGTAGTGAAAGTTATACAATCTTTACCTTTCAAATGTGCTTTAAATTATTTGATGAAATGGATGGATTTCATGAATCACATAAAGCTGCTCTGGCTAGCTAGATAGCTAGCTGCGAGGAACCTGACAAGTAATTTTGACAGAAACACTGGAATTATTTTATAGGAGGGCATACAGTGAAGTACCATATGTGGTTGGTGTCTTAATTTCATTTGTCATATAATGTGATATCAGAATACTTTGTTATCTACATAATAGATTTTAAATTCGAGTCAAAATATATAATTCTTATAAGAATACAATATAATTTACTTGTTCATCTGAATCATAAAATATGCTTTCAGGAAAATAGGTTTCTTAGCCTCCAAAAAGATTTCACAATGAAACAGTGGGCTATTTTAAATAGTAAGTGCTGATGCCAATGATAAGAGAATAAAAATGGAGGTATAGAGCTTACTTTACATCTTTTTCTGAGTTTGCTAAGAAATTTTAGGGCCAATGAAAAAGAACCTTTGTAATGAAAGTGATTCTCTCTTAGTGGATTCAGTGCAGAAAAGAAAGAACCTGATCCCGTGATCTTATTTATTTTATGGAAAAGCAGGCCGCCAATTCCTCTGGTGCTATAAAGGTCCACTCTGCTAATGGGAATCACACCTTTGGCCCAGCTAAGATCGAACCACAACCTCTAAAAATTCAATTTTCTTTTTCTTTTTCTTTTAGAGCAAAACTAGATTAGTGGCTAGTTCGATGTTGCGGGCTGAGTTTTTTTTTTTAAATAAAATTAAGTGAAGATAATATTTTTAAAAGAACAATTTTTTTTTAATAATGGAGATAATTTTTAATTAATTTGATAATAAGATAGAAAAAATAAGGCAAAAAAAAATATTGTAATGAGTGAAGTTGTGTTAACATGTGAAATTTATGATCTTTACATTAGATATATTCAGATATATGATTATTAAGAGTACTATATCATGAGGTAAAGATAACTTGATAAAACAAGAAATTGATAATAAATAAAAATGAAATTAAAAAAATTAAGAGAAAAATATATATCAAAATATTGAAAAACATAACACAAAATCTTTACGTAATTGTGTTTGATAAATTTACTTATAAAAATCAATTTGTAATACAAATTGTTAGACACTTAAAACTTATTGAGTTGAATAAAGTAAAATTAATATTATGTAAGGTGACACACATTAAAAACATAAAAAAAAATAAACATTTTTATGTTTTAAAAATAAATTTAATCTATACGATTTGTAAAAAAAAACTATAGATGAATCATCTTAACCCCATATAAAATTAGACACTTTATATAATTAAAAACATAATTGCTATTTTAAAAAACTAAATAATCCAGAAAAATAATATAGGAGGAGTGTTAATTAAAAATTATTTAAAAAAAAACACATTAAAGGTATTAGTTGGAGGAAAAAAAAATATCAAAAAAGGAAAAACTCGGGCTCATGTGCATGCTATTTTTTTCTTCTTATTATTTTAAAAGGCATATGATAGGTAGTCCAACTTTATATTTTGAAAAGAAATTATAGACAAATGACACGTAACTTGTTGTGGTAGATGACGTGTTGTCTTCCAGCATAGATTTTGATCACTACTCTGGTGGCTGATAAATCAGGCTTCCAGAGGGAATAACAAGAAAAATAAGGGACCAAAATGTATTTTCCAAACAGCTTGCAAAGTTCCCACCTATGTTATCCATGATTTTTTTACTTTAGTTCTCTGTCTTGCAATTCAGCCATCCCTCCTAAAAAACATGTGATTGGATACTAATTTGGGTTCAAAAGGGTTTAATAGTGCAAAGTAAAACTTTAAGGACCAAATTGAATTTCTGTAAAAATACTTTAATTTTGATGGCCTGTCAAGTTTAGCCTCGTCGAATGTTTAAACTCGGAAGCACTTTCAATTTTTTGGAGTTCGTAAAGGAGACCATATGTCATGAGTACCTGATCCTTTCTTAATTAAGACAGAAAAAAAAAAAGGCTTGAAAAACGAAAAAGAAGAATTAAACTGTTATCTTTTGCACATTTCTTCGATCTTAAGGTACATTGAATCCTTACATCATATGTAGATACATAAAAGGGCTTGCGTTCTTTAGCTAGCTGTCTCACATGGGAGAGGAATCTTGGCATTCCTGGGAGATCACTAGGTTTCTGTCAAACTGAAAATATTCGGACCAAAAAGTATGCCAAGGAAAAGATCAAGCAATTGCCTGCAACGATTCAGAGATGATCAATATGAATGATTATAAAAAGAGAACCGAACTGAAGGGAAAAATTAATCAAAGAAATATAGATATATATATATATATACCTGCAGTGTGCCGTGGGAGAAGCCTTGGACTGTGATTATATGATGATCGAAAGAAACAATCTGATGTTGTGTTGAGGCCGCCGGGACAGTTACAAACAAATGTGTTGTAAACTCCGCCGTAACCACAAACTCCATCACTTCTCTCGCAGTTAGCACATGAACTTGGATAGTCATTGAACACATTGAACTTGTATTTAAGTGCTATCCCATACTTCCAGTTTTCAGGGTTAGATTCTTGTCCATTGAAGCTATAGAACCCAGAATATGAAGAGCACTGCAACTTTTGTAAATCCATTTCAAAAGAAGGTCCAAGATCTACTGGTGTGTAAACACAGCAGGTAGAGATTGGAAGATTGAGCAGACTGATTGCTCTGCAAGAATACAAGAAACTGCAAATGGGTCCACCTGCTCTGTCACACTGAGGGATTACTGTGGTGTTGCTATCAGGATCATAGGCGCCGTCGGTTTTGTAGATAGGTGATGAAGTGGTTGAGCAGTCAAGCAAAGTAAAGACAGTATCGTCGTGAAAAGAGAAGGGAGCATCCCAGTCTAGGCCAAACCCTTTGCCTGTTTGAGTGCAAGCACAGGTTGACATAGAGGGATCAGAGATGTAAATAACTTGACTGGAATACTCTATGTTGGTGACAGGATAGCAGCCAGTATGGGTGGCTAAAGTGAGCTTTTCTTGGTCGCAAGTCACGTACTGTTGAAATCGTGGATCCCCACAGCCAGGGCCAGTTCCAAAGGGATACTTGATGGGAATTTTGCCACAAAAATTCTTGCAGGTTTGCGAGGCTATCAAGGAGGAGAGGGTTGTGAAAGTTAAGGAGTAGAGAAGAATGACACAAAAATGCTTGAGCTTCATTTTATTTATCAGCACAGATTAGAGAGATCAGGAGGTGAGATGTGAAGGATTCCATTGCTAGCTTGTTTGTCCATGCATTATATAGCGGGATAAGCTAGCTATCTGGTAATTGTCTTACTTTTTGGGGCAGGGGAGAAATTCAGAGGGAATTAATTTAAGAGGCATATGCGTTTGTTTCAAGGGGAAACATTACTTATGAGACTTTCGGTGCTGGGATTGCTAGCTTTGCTTTTCCCTAATACTAGATGCCATGCTTTGATCCCTACTCTCGTGCTTTTTGTTTCTGTGAAATTGGCTTTGTTATGGATTAATGGGCATTTTTTGCAGAGAAAAGTTAAAACTTATGCTTATAAGCAATGAAGAACTCTTTTTTTTGTTGTTGTTGATATAGGATTTTTTTGGATGAGGGGCTTGGGTGATTGCACACCGATGATGTCATTAATCCCCCAAGGTATACTTTATTGAATATTAAATATATATATTTTGATAACCATGAGGTCTTGGCAGAGCGGTTAGGCGCGTTCCTGTCACTGTTGAGATTGGGGGTTTGACCCTCTTCCTCGTCAGTAAAGAGTCTTATGGGAAACCCTTGCCACCTAGGACGGGGACTAGTTTGGGCCAAAAGCCTGGGATACCTTGGTTATCATAAAATATATATATATATATATATATATTGATATTTTGATATTATTTTAATATGATAATATTAAAAATAATTTTTAAAATATAAATAAAATATTATTGTAATATATTCTTTTAAAGAATAATCTCAACAATATAAAAAGCAGCCTTAGCTTAGCTTAAGGAATAATGCAAGTGGTTTTATTGTAAGGATGGATTCTAGCGATGATACACGTGTAAACAGAAACCAAATAAACCTTGTACACGAACCCACCCCCTCCACCCTCAAAATAAGGGCTACCATTGACGAGTGACACTACCACTCTATTAGGAGTGGTTGGTAGGTGTTTAAAATGGCTTTAAAAAACAATTAAATATTATTATTTTTAATTTTTTATATACTGATATTAAAAATAATTTTAATATATTTATAAGTGAATACCACTTTAAAAAATAACATTAATTATATTAAAAAATATTTTTTTATACGAAAAAACTGTATATCACAAAAGATATATTTTATGGGTTCAAATGAGCGAGTTAAACTTCGACTATCTCAGATTGTAATAAAACATAAACATCTTGACTCGAACTCAAAACCTGCTATATAGATTATCAGTTCTTTATCAAAACCTGCTATATACTTTATAGGTTCAAATGAGCGAGTCAAACTTTGACTGTCTCAGATTGTAATAAAGAATAAACATCTTGACTCGAACTCAAAACTTGCTATATAGATTATCAGTTCTTTATCATTATACCATACCTCTTAATAACCATATTTTGAAACACCTTTTTAATAATAAGCTGTAAAAAAATATTAATGGTAAAAAAATACTAAAAAAAGACATGGAATAAAATAAATCAATGAAAGTTCACTTTTCTCTCCCCTTTCGCGTAGAATAATAATATGACATGATTATTATAATCTCCAAAAGATAGAAGGATGCTCCTTTATCCACACAATAAGCTAAATATTAAAATTTAATTGGCATGTTCCGAGGGATAATATTGCTTTGGAGAAAGGCAGTTATGTAATATTTGATGCGCGTTTATTGGACAAGACAATGATTCATTCGGAGTTTAAATTACAATAATATAATTTGTTTCGGGACATGCAGCCAGAGTTTGTCCAAATTCATCCTTATTTCTTTATTTTGATAATTTATTTTTATATTTTTATCAAATAAATAAAATACTTTTAAAATTTTTTAACACCCAGCAAATCAAATTAATATCTTTTCAAATATTTTTAATGATTTTAATATATTATTTTAAAAAATATCATATACTTTCATTGTTCTGGTACTTGTAGTTATTATTATTTTTAAAAATTATTTTTGCTTAAAAATATATTAAATTTATTTTTGATATTAATACATAAAAATAATTTAAAAACACTAATTTTTTAATATAAAATATAAAATATTTTTTTTTAAAAAAAAAACACTTCGTAAAGCTTTCCTTTAAAGATGCTGTCGGTACTAGTTTCTTGAAGAGTTGGTTTCTTTCCTATGTTTCCTTAATGGTTTGGTCTTGAAAGCATTTCCTTCAATATTCTCATCGTTTCCAGCGTATTTGTCTTTGATATTTGATCTGTTATTTATTTTATTTTTTTATGTTTTTTCCTGCTAGAATAAGTTGTGATAAATAATTTATTATTTCATTGCCTTGTTTTGAGATTTTTTTTTCTTTTTTTTTTAAATTTACAAAAATAATACCTCAAGATAAATTAAACAATAAAGCAGTGCTTCGTAAGGATTATATATAGACCATGCATTCATAAAAATACTTGTTAATTAAGTAACATTATTTTCTTTTGGAGTAATTGTTCATTTGCACTGAAATGACTCTGTTCACTCCAACAAGGTTATTTTAGTGCAAAATCAACCTTATATTGCCCAAAATTTTTTTGTTACTTTCCCATGATTTACACTATGCCACCTAAAGATTTTATAATCAATATTAAAAGAGTCTTGTATGAATTGAAGAAATTTTATAATGCATTAAGAGTAAAAATCAATAATTACCCTTCAATTGAGGTTGACATAAGAACCAGGGTTTAATAAGAGAGAAAGAAAGTATATCTAAGTTAAAATATTCTTTATTATTTTTGGGGGTCCAAAAATAGTTTTATCTTTTAAAATCTCATATTGTTGATGACAAATTATTTCAGGTTGTCAATACCTTTTTGTTCTGGCCGGAACGTTCCATTCCATTAAAAAAACTGAAATAAAACGGTATCATTTTGGTCTCGATTTTAATTACTGTTAAATTCCAGTCGGAATGTTTCGGTACCGTTCCAGCCTTAAAATCCTTCTTATTTTGATTAACTTGTGATTTTTTTTCTAATTTTAAGATTATGCTTGTTTAACTTTGTGTTTATATTGTATAACTTAAAGTTAATTTATCTTGAATTTTAATCATGTTTGTTAAATTAATATTTTAAGTTTTTTATATATAATTAATTATATATAAACAATATAACCTTGAAACAGTATGTCGAAATACTTCAAAACCAAAATATTCTATACCAATAAAAAAACCGGAACAATAACCATAAAAGTATTGACAATCTTGAATCATCTGTCCCTGCTTATTTTTAATAACTAGGAGTGAATGACATGTCATGCATCCCTTTTAAAAAATAAAAATAATCTCAAGGTCACGAGTCTGGGCTTAAAGGTTTGCCAACACTCTCAGGATCTTCAGTGTAATGGTCCTAATGTACTGGGTCATGAGTCTATGAGTATAGTTTTTTTTTTTAATAAATAAATAAAGATTTAAGGAAAAAATTATCAAACCAATTAAGTTCGTGGTCCATGTCACAGGGTTAACAAGTCAAGCCTCGACAATTTAGCAATTATTATTTTTTCCAATATTGTTTGTTTTTTTACTGCTCTTTTTTTAAAATAACTTTAAAATTTATGTTTAAATCAATATCTTTTATTAGTGATTTTGTTTTTGAGTATTTAACTTTTTTGGATAAAAATTATTTTTTATGATGTTGCATGTATTTAATTTAGACAAAAGTATTTTAGATTTTTAATATTTTTTTAATCTTTTTGAATACAGGAAAATTAATTTTAAAAATAAAAACTTTATTTTTAATACACCTTTTTTTTATTATTTTGTTTAGATAAACTGCTTTAAATGAAGATTATTTTTTAGTTATGCATTTAATCTTTGAAGAATTGTTTCTAATTTAGTTATGATTTTTGTAATCTCTTGTATAGATGAAATTTATTTTTACATAATATATTTGATATATAAAGCCTTGCATGCTACTTTTTTCTCTATTCAATAAATTTAATGTGTGAGGTTTTTTTTTTTGATTGATTGAATAAATATTTTTATTAATAAAAATATTTAACAAAAACAACTTGATATATTTCTCATCTTGAGAAATAAATATCTTGATTTTTTTCAGTTATATATATATATATATATATATATATATATGTTTTTATTTATTTATTAACCTACATAGTTCTGAATTTATTTAATTAAATGTATGTATAATTTTTGTATTTTTTATTTAGAATTGTTTTAACCGTAAATAGAAAAGTTTTTATTAATAAAAAAATATTTAACCCGAAACCCGGATGAAGGATCTATTGATCTAATAGCATCAAAATTCCAATACTCAGCCCAATAATTTGAGCAGAGAAAGCAGGAGCACCTCGAGTGGAAGTATCGCGACTCGTATAATCCAACCCTGTTCGTCTTACCTTGATTTCTTACCTTTTCCCTCTCCTTGTATTTCCTAAATCCAAAAAAATAATTCCCAATTTTTTGTACGAAGAGAAATTTTATTGCATGGAATGGAAGAAGAGAAGTCAAAGAAGAGACCACTGGACCTGGACTCAAACTGGGACTTGATCATGGGCAGAGACGACGGCGAACCACCGCCATTAGTGATCGTGAAAAACACTCAACAGCCGCAACCACAGCCCACGCTGTGTCAGAGAGAGGACTTTGCTTCAATCTCCGATAAGAAGCTGGAGGAACAAATTGAGAGAAACAAAATTCATGTTATGAAGCTAGGCCCTACATTGCCTGACAAAGGAGAGAAGCTTCAACTTACTATTAAGGCCATGGAAGAAGAGCTTGAGCAAAGAAAACATCGTCGCCCTGCCCATATGGTCTGTTTTCCATTGTTTTAGTGGGTTTTTCATTAATCTCTTTAATTTTTATTTTGAAGTATCAAAAAATTGAGTTTCGCATGAATTGGGTGTTATTTTTTTTTACTGGACAGGATGTTGCTGAATGTGAGAATCACATAAACTCAACAGCTTCAAGTAGAATCGGTAACTTTGATTTTCTCTCCTGAATGTTTAAATATAAAAAAGAAGATATTTAAGGTATCTGAAAATGGGTTTTGTATGTGCTCCAGATGGATTTGGACAAAAGGATGCGTCATCTCAAGTCAAAAATTCAAAATCCCAATTTGCCACTATTTTTAGTGGAAAGATGGAAGAAAATGTATGATGCTCAACTTTATGTTTTCAAGCCATTCATTCATATCTAGGGGTTTCTTTCTTTGCATATCATATTTTCTGTTACCTAACTATTTATTTAACAGACAGGTTGTAGGATAGGTAATGCATTCGATAGAGAATTGACGAACTTGGGTCAATGTAATCCCCAAAGTATGAGAAGTAATGGAGGGTTATGGAAAAAGAGTAGACAGAACACACAGTCATCATCAAGACTGCTGCCTTTTCAATGTGCTACTGGCGTCTCTCGTAATGGAGACAGACGTGGACCTGCTAATGGTGATCAAAAGTGTAAAGCTTCTTCTGCTCATCCTTTACGCCACAACCGCAAAAACTTCTCCACCAATTCCTCCAAGAAGTAAGCATTTTACTTTCATCACGTTTCCTTGTGCCATACATGTGTGTGTTGTATGCACGCAAGGAGCTTTCGTCGCACCCATAAAAAATAAGAATGAAAGGTTGATTGTATATGTTCCCACTGATGCGACACATTGTTCAGTTGCACTCTTATTTACCATTTTATGTGATCTTCCCATACTTTTCCTTGTGAAGATGTCTATTGTTAACTAATTGGCAGGCTCGAGGAATAGTGGACACCATTCCTAATCGAAAAAGAATGTTATCCAAATGCATTTCAAGAAGATTTTTTTGTTATTTGATTTTTAAATTTTAAGTGATCTAATCTAATAATCATAAATACAGATTGCACTTGTAGTTAGTGTGTAGAATTAATCTATCATTGTCATATAAGATATACCATATTAGCATTTTGGCATAGTTTTCAACCTGGTGGCCTCTTCACATTAATCCTTGAGTGTATAAATTTCATCTTGAGAGCCCTTATTGCTTTCAACAGTTGAAGTGAATGGAAGAAATGCATGTCTTATCTCATGGGCATTGTTTAATTTTTAATTTGATTTTTTTGGGTAGGAAGGATGATTGCCGAGTCCTGCCTTCAAATGGTTCAAGGCCTAGGAAGGTATGATTTTTTGATCTCCCTCACCACATTGACTGTTTGAGCGAATAATGTTTAACCTTAATAATATTAAAATTTAAATAGCCATCTCAATAGGTAAGCTCTTTAAATGACTGATGGTGTGCATTATACATGTAATTGTTCATGAGAAAAAGCTTGTTGTTCAGAGTTATAATTAGATTGTCTTTTCTTTGCTATACAAAAAAATAAAAATAGTAATTGAAATGGGTAGGTATGATATTTTAACTGGATGTGTCACTTGAAGAGTCATGTCAAACATCTGTGATTAATGCTATTAAAACTTCTTTCTGCTTTGATTGTCTCGATTCGCAAATTGAGCTAGCACTTTGTTTGTATCACATTGATATCCACCCCATGCAGTGGAGATTTTTCGCCGTACTATCTCCAAGCTATTGTTTGGTTAGCATGTACGGTCATGATAGGAGGGCTTTTGATGGATGCAAATTTTTTCTCTCTCTTTGTTATTTGGATAGCTAGTTAAAATGTTACTCTTGTGGCGCTAATATATTTTGTGGATGATACTTCTGCTATAAATTTTGTCTATTCTCTTTCTCATAAACTACTTTTATTTTTTTTTGCACCCTCTTAGTATCTTAAGTCAAACCTTTTTTTGGTTCTTTTTCTTCTTCTTATATGTATTGAAAAACATGTGGCAAGTCATGGAGTTGTGTGGATTGCAATTTCTTTGAATCCTACTGTTGATATTTCTAGAAGTTAATCAGTGGTTTTGACAGAACACTAAAAATGCTTGTTTGCATCCATTTCCTGGATTTGATCTTACAATGGTAGATCTGATTAGTGGGACCTGGTTCTGGGATTGTGTATATGGCCTTAGAACCTGAATGTGGAGCTACTTATGTTTTGAAGAAGCTTTACCTGAGGTCTAGTATTGGTCAAAGCGGCTGGAGCTACAGTAACCATTATGTTCTATCTCGGTAGCTTTCATAAATAGTATGTTATAATGGCTTTGACTATAAAGAAACTGATTTAGAACTCACTTCTGTTTGTATTTAAACCATCGCCATCTTCTCATGAAAATTATAAAAATCGAATATTCTCTTATCGAGTCATAACTCATGCATAGAATTTGGCAAATACCTTTGCACTGATGATCAGGTGTGGTTTGTTTTATTGTTGATGTTTCACTGAAATTGAGTGTGGGATGCCCAAGCACATGTTCGATGATGGTGCTTTCCACAATCCCAAAAATCAGTTAATGTATTTCTTCACTACTGTAGTTGTAAGCTGATATTAAATAACTCTAGAAATCTTATTTTGAACTGTATCAAACAGAAGTAAAGTTACAGGCTAATAGAAAATGGGGAGTTGAGATATGACATTGTGAATGGCCAGTTGTTTCGGTGCATGAAATTTACTCTGCTATGCTCAAATGTAGCCAAGTGTTTCTTACTGAATAGCAACCCGCTGTTTACACTTTTCTGCAATAAGAATTTTTGTTTCAGCAGCTGATTGGATACATGATAACATTATTCAAACAGGATCCGACTGTTGTTGTCCTCGACGAAGATGAACCTCAGTTTGTAGGGACAACAGAGCTAGGAAAAGAATTTGCTGAGCAGTAATTGAAACTCCCAATGTTTTTCTTTCCTTTTTTACCCCTTGTTTCAACTTTTGACTATGCTGTTAATGGTTATTTTGATCCCTTGGTTACTTGTAGCATGAAGGATGCTAAGATCTCTTATCCATCAAGGTACAACAATTTTTTTTCTTTTCTGATAACTCCAACTATTTTAAATTAGTTTGCACAAGTGACAACCAAAATCTTCTGATGACTTCTTGATTATCTGACACAGAGATGATCCAGCATCTGTTGAAATTGCTTACAAGGATATGGATTGCCTTGCCCCTGAAGCTTTTTTGACATCACCTATAATGAACTTTTACATAAGGTAATTTCAACAGCATAAAGTTTAGTTTTGATCTGATAATTTGGGGCATTTGTTCTGTATATTATTCTCCTAAACCCTTCTCATTTAGGGTTCATGAAATTTGTGAGTGAGTTTTCTACAATATGGGCTGTTGATTGAATCATTGGATGCTATCTGTTTGTTCTCTTACTTCTTCTTAGAGTAGTTGTTTCAACTGTACTGCTGTTTTGAGGAGAGCAGTTTAAAAGGAGTTGGTCATCAGGGATTTATTTGAACCTTTGACAACCACCTAATATGGCTTATGGAAAAATATGAAAATGCAAACTTGGCACACATACCTCCAATTCTGATCTCTGGCTATTTGTATAAGTTTATGAGCTGAGCCCCCTTCATGCTTGTGTTTCTTTGACATAATAAAAGATTCCACACATGATATTTTTCTCTAGTCTTTTTCCCCTTTTGAATAATGCCTTTGATACAGACTGACATATTAGCAAGGAGAGTGAACGAATGCAATGAATAAAGAGCATAAGAATCTAATAAACTAAACCCTTGAATTTATAAGGAGAGCTTCTTGAATTTACAAGAACCTTGTTCTTGATTTCCACAAAAACATAGTCAATAACTCAGTGAAATTACCCCCCTGCATCACATTTCAGATTGCAAATCCCAGTACATTGAGAGGGTGTTTGGGAAATGCATTTGAAAAGCGCTTTTGAAAAAAATTAATTTTTTTTTTTACGTTAAATTAATTTTTTTTTTGGTGTTTTTAGATCATTATGATGTACTGATGTCAAATATAATTTTTTTAAAATAAAAAAACATCATTTTGATGTAATTTTTTAATGAAAAACACTTTCAAAAGCAACATCAACCTCACTCCCAAACAAACAATGAATACTCAGCTGTGGAGGTACTCAACCTGGTTCGCTGAAATTGGTATACAATTCTCTTAGTGTTTTCAATACATGGAAGGAAAAAAAGAGAGAGAAGCAATAAGGCTTTTCAGTTGTTTCAAGGAGAGAAAGGGAGAGAGAAGAAAAGGGAAGGATAAGAAGAGATGTGGTGAAAAAGCCAAGAGAGATGCAATGAAGAGACGCAAGAGACTAATAATAATTTCTATAGCGACCCAAATAGGTTTCTAAAATGTACCATGATCCAAATTAGCGTACATGTGTGAATCCGGTAACTTTGGAACTAAAATAGGAAGAAAACCACTAAAAAATAAAACATTGTGCTAACTAAAATCCTTCTTGATACAAAATATTGTTAATATCAAGTTCCCTGAGTAATATATAAATCCCGAACTTAAAATTACAAAGGAATGGGGACTAGTCTGCCTTATTCTACATCATTGACTTGTTTAGTTTTCTATTATATTTCAGCTGGAAAACATCTGAAGGCAGGGGATGCTTATTTATAGGAATTAACTGTATCCCTTTCAAAATTTGGACATTTTATTTCAAGCTCCTATCCTAAAATAAAAAACTCAACAGTTCCAATACCTAGATCCCAATGCAACAAACAATGTGCTGTGAAGTCCAAACAATGTAGATGGGACAAAAGTCCAATGATACACTTGTGCAAAATGATGCAGTCTATGGTGAAGATGGTCCCTCATAAAACATCTATAAGCATGATAATGCATTCACCAGCAAATCAGCAATTCCTTAGGAGTATTCTATGAAGTACATTTTCAGGCTGACTTGCAAGCAGTAAGCTCAATGTTATAGATCCTTGATTTCAACTTGTTCCTTACTGAGCTCCAAAGTTGGATTGGGTGGGGTTATTTCTCTCATGAGTGATATGAGTTTGTGCCCGACCAACTTGTGAGCTGGTCTGCCTATTTATTTTCCTAAACTGGGTACCATGAGGTAAAAAATTATTGGAACTGCATTCCTAAAGCAGGTGTTTGTATCTTGTTTCTGGAGTTGCATATTATTTCTTAACAGGAATGATATTTAGTTCATTATATATTGAAGGAGGGTTTTCTATTTGAAGAATAAATTTTTAAATTTTGAAAACATGTGAAACTGTTGGCTATTAGTGTAATAGAGTAGTAGAAATACTAGCATTCATTCCTTACAGTTCTCTTTTGTAATTTCTAAATGCAATGCTTTTTTCCAAATCTTGTTATGTATGTACCCAGAATGCCCTTTTTGTGGGACGTTCTGGGGTTTTCTTTGCAGATTTTAAGTGACAGTCTTGAATTTCACTTTCTAGTTATTTACTGCTTTTCTTGTCTAGATATTTACGACTGCAAGCATCTCCAGGAAAGAAGGCTACATGTGATTATCACTTTTTCAACACATTCTTTTACAAGAAGCTGGAACAGGCTATATCATATAAGGTAGCTTTCTTGCTTGGTGTTTAACTACTAAAAAAAGGAAATATGTCAGCTTTCTTGTCCCTGTTAAGTGACATTGTTTAATTCATCAGAACATACATTCATAGATCTGCATTTGAAAGCTATTTTGTACTAGAGCTTTTGAACGCCTGTACTGGCAAAGCTATGCACCTGGAAAAAATATTGGCAATATCATTGCTTTTACATTAAACCTTAAAAATTTTATGTGAAAGCAATTTGAAAATGATTTGGCGGATTTTGACTGAGGCAGCTCAGCTTTAATTAGTGTAAGATTTTGCCCATGATTTTTATCTTGAAAAAATCAGGAATTAAAATGGATAACTACATTTGACACGGAAATTTAATATTGTTTTAGTGGTGGTGGTTTAAGAATTGAGTTGATTAAAAACATCTTGCTTTCTTAAAATAAAAAATTTCAGGGGCAAACTTTAATTGTTATATGTAGTAATTTCTTAAAGTTTTTGGTTCAACATGTTTTATAGTTGAATGCACAATTATGCTTGCACCATCTCCGTTCACACTCATTCATAACTCATCTTCCCTTTTATATGCAGGGGAGTGACAAGGAATCATTTTTTGTCAAGTTCAGAAGGTGGTGGAAAGGTGTCAATATATTTGAAAAGGCTTACATACTTATTCCCATACACGATGAGTAAGTTATCTATGTTAATTTTAACTGCTTTACCAACTCCTTCCATATTTCTGATTGCATATTGCTGTTTATAAGGAGAAATGTAGGCTGTGATTGCAAGAATATTACTCTTCTTTCTTATTTGTAAGATTGAAATTAGTCTAGTCAGTAGTTAACTGACTTTTTTATGCGAGGATTTCATTTGTGGTTTCTAGTAAACTCCATGTGAGTGGAGGAGCCCCTCATTCCCACATTGGCAATTTCAACTATTCTGGTAAGGATTCAAACCTGAGATATGCACCACAACAGCATCCATTATGCTAAACCCATGGGACTATAGTTACTTGACCATCTAGTTGAAGGATTTAAAATTCTTTAATTAATGTTGTTAGGTCTCCCTTTGGGTGTTGGGTGTAAGGTGCCAAGCCAAAATGCCTTATAGATATTAGCTGAAGACCAGGTCTAGAGGTGCTTAAAAGAGTGCCTAGATGATATAGCATCTTTTCCATTATATCTATTAGAATATGGTTTTGTAATGTACTTCTGTTATGCCTTGGTATTATTTCGTTAAGTCAGCTGAAAGGGAAGGCATTCGTGTCAAGTTGAGAACTTTGAAAGACCACAAAGGATAAAGAGAAAAAAGAAGAAGAAAAGAAGGGTGAAGAAGGAAGATAAGAAAAGGCACTAACACCCAAAAATGGAGGAAGGCAAAAAGGCACCAATATCCACCTTGTATGAAGGTAGTAATTGTAGGAAATCTAAAAGAACGATGAGAAAGGAAGATAAGAAAAGGCACCACTATCCACCCCATATGACGGTAGTAATTGTATCCTTAGGAAATCTAATGTTAGGTATCCTTTATAATTCAACATTTTTCTTAAACGAGTTTAATGGACTTGATGATACGAGAGGCTTTGGAACCTAGAGAAGTTCTTAGTTTGTTTTTTGGTTATTATGCTTGTTCATGGATAGTAAAAATATAGTGAACTATTTTATTTCTATCTTATTGGTTTGGTGTGTAACATTCTAAAATGATAGATTGGAATAATCTGGTGCTGGCCACGTTTCTATGGGGATGGTTTGCTCCTTCAACCAAAACAAATAAATAAAAAAAAGGATAAATGGAGACTAGAAAAGGAATTGGATGTTGGCACAATAGGAGTCATCTTATACATGAGTAGTTGAGACTAAATGCATTTGTGCAAGGTCATTAGCCAGCGATGCCTCTCCCTCCAGCATATGCTGATATGCAGCCCATACTGGGTGAATAGGAGGATCCAGGCAGGATAATCAGGTTATGAACATTTTTCTTTTGCTTTCTTTGTTTTTGTTTTGTGCATTTTCATATGTAGTGGTCACTTTGCAGACTCGAACCTATTGCGCTTATCGCTGCCACTGGACTAGATAATGGTTGATCTTTGTATGTACTGTACACATGCATATTTGTGAACATGCTTGCTCATGAGAAATGTGTACCAGTGACTTTTATTATGAAATAACAGCTAAAAGTATGCGCTAGTGCTCAGTATTATTATAGTGCTGTCTCATGTCATTGATTGGTGCCTAGTGCCCAACCAAAAGAGATGCCATCCTCTCCCTGCCTTCTCTCCTCTGGAAAACAATATTTCTCACCTGTTTCACATATTTTGTTGTCTTTCATGTATTCAGTCTTCATTGGAGCTTGGTGATTATATGTTTCCCGGATAAGAAAGATGAATCAGGACCAATTATACTTCATTTAGATTCGTTGGGATTTCATCGTAGCAGTACAGTATTTTATAACATTAAAAGGTGAGGCGGGAAAAAGTCCTTCCAAGCAGCAGAGTTGTTTTCATTACTTACCTCTTGCTGAAGTATTGTAACAGTTTGTACCTTGTTCCTATGAATGCCTTTTTTATTGGGTTTGTTCAGGAAAGGGACTAATAGTGCTGTTGCGAACTTAAAATTCTTTTTGGTAATCATTATTAAGAAGTACCTTTGAACTATAGCTGCAGAAAATTACAGTGGGAATTACTTCGAGAACTATAAATTAGAGCTTCATTGTAATGCCTTGTTAGAATGCTGTGAATTCAAATCCTAAGGAATTGTTTTACTTGTGTATTGCAGTTATTTGAAAGAAGAATGGAGGTATATGAATCTAGAAGTTGTTCCTACAGATTTTCCAATTCCAGATAGAATATGGAAACATCTAGATCGTAGAATTGAGGAAAAAATCATTGCGGTGAGTTTATAGAAAATGCCTCAAGTGTTGTGTCATGTCATGATCATTTCCCTTGAATGGTATTTATGCCTTAATATGACCATGGGTATTCCTTGAAACATTTTCCATTTGTACAGTCCCCATTTTGCATAATGGAGGGGGTAAGGATCTTCCTTTTTCTTTGAATCTTAATGAGGGAACATCAAGATCTTTGGCTGCTTACATCCTCAACTTCTGAATCTTCTCTGCTAGGCTTGATAGCAGAGTGTGTTTTCTGGAGGTTGTGGATTTTGTTTTTGTGCAAATCTTTCCTTGATGCCTTTACCTGCCCCAGGTCATGTTTGATTTTGTTCCCTCTTGCTTATCACATATGGAAAGCTAGTGTAATTTTCAAAGTTGAGGCTTTTTTTCTTACTATAGTCCTTATTAACCGTAATGAATGACTTAGGATTTATAAGGAAGCTTTTTTCCTGGATGTCCTTATAAAGTCATTGCTGTGATGAAGTCATATATCTTTTTCAACATTGTTCTGTGGAGTGGGACAATTTATTTCTTTTCTATGTAGAAAGGATTGCAATGAATTCTGATTTTGTGCTATGTTTTGCATGCATTTGGATAGAACAGGAATTTCTGGATTTTCAATATCATTAGCCATTGAGAAAAATATTGCTGACTAGAATTTTTTTCTTGCATTATGATGTTCTGCTCCAAGATCTGGGGTTGTGTCTCCTTAGCTGATATTTAGTGTTGTTGGAGCACTGTATTTACCGTTTCTCCTGTGGTTTTACATTCTTTCTAGACAATGAGTTTCTTCTTAGATAAAAGTAAAACATCTACCAACTTTTACCTGCTTGGCGTGTGTGGGTGATTGGATTTAGTTCCTGAAAGTTGTTGGCCTTTTACTCGATTGTTTCACAGATATGTGGTGGTTATTTTATATTTATTCAATTGAATGTGTGAATTCGAAGCTCCATTAATGAAGTTGATAAATTTCTTCTTCTTTCTCATTTCTCAAATGGTTGATTTGAACTTCACCTCAATACATCCCGTTCCTAAATTTCCTATCAGGTGCCCCAGCAGAAAAATGACTATGATTGTGGTCTCTTTGTCCTTTTCTTCATGGAGCGCTTCATTCAAGAGGCACCTGAGAGGCTGAAAAAGAAAGATTTGGCAATGGTAATTCCTCCCAACCCAGACTTGAATGAATAATTTCAACAAAGTAGTTTAACTCCTTGAAATGATTTAATTCATTGCATGTTACTTTTCAGTTTGGCAAGAAGTGGTTCAGACCTGAAGAGGCCTCTGATTTAAGAAAGAAAATCAGGACTATACTTATGGATGAGTTTCAAAATGTGTTTAAGAGTAGTCATATTTCAGATTCTTCGTCTTCAGGTGGGGATCCTCCCTAAATGTGGGGCTCGTACGGGGCTATTAGTTTTTCAAGATCGGGTGGTTTATCTACGTGTGTCCCTAGATTTGGGCTCATACTGGGCTATTAGTTCTCAAGATTGGGTGGTTTATCTACGAATGGTTTGCATTTTGAATGCTACATTGCGCATGCAAAAGAAGTTCGTGTACAGCCGGGGTAATTTGGTTCGGAGAAAGTGACATAGCTAGCATGTCTTGGTTGTTTACTACTGATCAGTTGTTACGAGTTAGTATAATTGATTCAGCAAATGTACAGGAGGGGAAGGCATTTGAATAGTGCAGCTTTATATTTATGGTCGTGCAGTGCCCGCCGAACATACTCTGTGACTCCTTTTGTTTTGTTTCCCTTTTTGGACTTGTAATTAGCTCTACGCCACTGGATGTCATTACACTGCCTTGCATGCAAGCAATATGCAAGTAGAAAAGAATACAATGATATCCGTGGGCTTTTGAGCTTGATGGAAATGCAGGTTTTAGTTTCAATGTGCAACCACTTTCTGTCTGAGTTGAATGTGATGATTGGAGAAGAGAAAAGATGATGCACTCGTAGCCTGCCGAGGTGAATTTGATGATTTGTTTTTAATATGCTACTTGAATTCACGCACCGAGATGTAAAACTTAGGATGTGCATTCAAGTCGGCCATGATGGTCCTTGAGGGAAATGAAAAAGAAAAACAAAAGATTCAAGACACGACATAGTTCTGATATTGAAAGGCATCATAGAATCATGGTGAATATAACATCCCTGTTAGCAGCCAATCTCAGTAGCCAACCTTGATTTTGTGCAATGGAGGGGGGGGGGGGGGGGTAGACACTGTGGCACTCGGCCAAAATGGCGATTCCCTGGCCCCCTTGAAAGCAGCAGCAATAATAGAAGCATCAGTGTGAGAGCTAGTTAATAGGCCTAGGCCCTTGAGGCAATAAACGTACCTTAATGTTGAAGACCTGGTTACTAAACAATTTGTAATCCCGATTTGTCTTCACTTTTCTTCCAAGTCAAGAAGACCAGACAAACATAAGAATTCTACTTCATCTTTAATGTAAGACGAGAATGCACCTAAGCATTTACAGCCAATTTAAATTGGTCTGGAACACGAATTAAGGGACTCGGGATTGCTCCAGGCTTTCCAAGCTGACCACAAGCAGCCATCTGATCATCGCCTTTACTGTATCTCATGAAAACAACGCACTTGGCTTCTGCCAAAATATTTCTGAACTCGATCATTTTCTCTGTGCTGGCTGGTCTAAACAGGGATCCACAGTGAGGATTAAATTGAATGAGATTGATCTTGCATGGAATGCCTTGAACAAGATCAATAAGCCTGTTTGCATCATCAACACTGAAAACAAACAGTTATCAGTGTTGTCACTGCTGTAATATCAAACAGAATAAATTGGATTATTAACTCCAAAGCTATTGGGCCCCACTTTAAGATCATGATCCAAAGGTAAATGAGTATCTTGAGTTTTTTTTCTTGTTCTTTATTCTTAATGCTTGGCATTTTTGTTAAGCTAAACTGGGCTGAAGAAGTATGACATGTGCCAACTTATCCCACAATGTTTAGCTAAGCAATTTTCCAAAAGTCAGCAATTACTTTATAACAGCCAGGCTAACAAAACTAGTCTTCGGTGCCCGCCCTGAGTTCTTTTCCTACCTTTAGGTGGGGTTTCTTATGCAAGTGAGGCAGGAAGGACTGTTTCCCTTGATATAATCAAGATATGTTTTCATCTAATTGCACTTTCTACTGGAGTATATACATGTTAACCAATGAAAGGCATTACTCTAGCTTTGTATTTCTTTACTTTATGTTTCAAATTCAGTTACAACCCATCTTCGTAGAATCCAATTATTCAGTTACAGTCCAGCTTCTTCGAATTCAGATGCTTTTGCAAAATTAACTTCATTAAACACAGACAGGATGTATTAGGTTGCTTTTGGTCATAACAATTTATCTTGGATTCTACTGAAATTGTTGGAATTCAGATGCTTTTGTTAAAGTAAATTCATTAAACACAGGCAGGATGTATTAGGTTGCTTTTGGTCATAACAATTTATCTTGGATTCTACTGAAATAATAGAGCGTGTAGCATAAATCATTCACAGTAATCTTTTCTCTGGTACCTCATAAGGATGTTTTTATTCAACAAATGATTTTTCTTAAACCTTATACATATTTCAACACTACTTTTGTAAAGAATGTTTGATCAAAATGTGTTTATGGAAGCTGTAATCCGTTATCGAAGCTAAAATAAATCAGAGCACCTTAGTTAACAAACCCTTGTGTTGCCTTAGTGTGCAAACAGTTTGAATATTTTATGCCCTATCCAGTTGGAGGTGACACTGGGCTAAATGACCTGGGCAGCATATGGACTTGTCTCTGATATCGTGACACCCTAGCACTACTAGGGATTTGAAGAGCTCCACTGCCTAACAAGTGTGCATGTCTATCGTTTTTTCTTCTCATTGTCAAGGGCACAATTATATATATTTGTTTGTTCATTCTTTTAGATCTACAAAATTTAATTTATTTAGCTACAAGCTGTTTAGTTACTATGATGACCCATTTCTAGGTTATTCCTCAAAATCTACTCGAAACAAAATAAAAATATCAAATGTAAAATAAAAGAGGTCGGCATTGATAGAAAAATCAAGTTGAAAATTTAAGATGAACAAGAGCCATATCGTACATCTATTGCACCCAAAAATATATCTAAAAGGCACAATTACATTTTAACAAGCCAATTTGATTTAATCATGGGTCAAATCATAGGCACACCATCTATCATCTTCATCATTGTAGAAAAGGATGAGACAATTTGCACAGGCCATCATCCACACACAACAGGGAGATGAAGAGTTGTCTTCGTCTCTATAAATACTTGCGTTGTTTCAACGGAAAAGGAAGGGGAATAGAAGAAAACACATATGAACCCATATATAATTATTCATTAGATTTTGGCCAGAATATAAAAAAAAAAGATCAACAATCTTTTTGTTCATTTTTTTAGTTAAAATTTTAATTATCGAGGTGTAAAATTACGTTGTAAAGTACACCATCGATATTAAAGTACAACAAATGCATCGTTAAAATTCAGACTCTAAAACAGTTAAGTTAAACGACGAGAGATTTACTACGCACCTTAGAAAAGACCAACAAATAAAAAAATCAGACTTAGAAACAGTCAAGCAACAATGCAATTTACTTTAGGTTGGGTGCATTGGGATTATCCATCTTCCCCTTGCACAACAAGTTCTCTTACCCAGATTCTCACAGACCGCTAGGTTTTTTAGTGACTTTAATAGTAGTCGACGACTTCTAAAAATTATCATCGTAGTTTTACAATTATAAAAAACCCTTTTTCCTCGTCGTCTCCCCTCTTCAGGGATGGCAACGAGTGAAGAGCGAAAAATCAATTGTCACGACAGTTACAATTGTGTTTAGGTATAGTTTTTCACTATTTTGATTTGTGTTGTGACTATTTAGTACGCAAAAAATATGTATATTTTAGTTCTCATCAGTTCCTTTTAAGTAAATGGTCAGCATGTTGACATAACTTAAGTTAAAACATCCAAACTAAATCATTTTCACCCAAAATTGAGATAATTCCAGATAGAAATGCCACACAAATAAATATGTTCATTATATTGATGGACCAGATAGTTTGCAAGGTCATCTAATTGAGATATAGATGTCATTTTGGAGATCTAAGATTAAATAAGAATGCTGCATTTGCATATCAAAGGCTGTACAAAACAATAATACTCACATGAAAAAGAAAAAATACAAAAGAAGGCTATCTAACCTGTCATTTACTCCTTCAAGCATCACATACTCAAATAGAACTTTGTAGTTATTCTTTAAGCCAAGTTCCTCTCTAAGTGTTTGAAGAAGCAACCCTAGATTATACTTCCGATTAATTGGCATGATCCAGTTTCTGACCTGCATAGTTTATTATGAAAGACATGGTCAATCACATGTACACATTTCTCCAGTAAATCAAGATAAAATGGAATGACATGTACCTCATCAGTCGTAGCATTCAAACTAACAGCTAAGGCACAGTTGGATTCATGAAGAAAACGTTTCAACTGAGGAACAAGCCCACTAGTAGAAACAGTAACCTTGCGAGGACTGAAGTGAAGGCCCTGGTCATGCACCATAATGTCTGCAGCTTTAATAACACTGTCAATATTTTGAAGTGGCTCTCCCATTCCCTGCATCAATAATTAGCAAAACTTTCTAGGCAAGTTGAAGATTCAAGAATCTGTTCTTGGAGAAAAAGATTAGTTCAACTCCTGGTCAACAGTTGTCTTATAATGCAAAAGTAAACAACAACATTTGATAAACAGCATTTTAAGAACCAGAAGACATACCAAGAGTAGTGGACTGTTTTTTAGTATTTTGATGGTAGAGAATCATATATCATTTGAGATTTACAGCTGCTTTGAAAAATTCATAAAAGTGATATGTGGTGTTTTGGTGAATTTAACAAACATGCAAAAAATGGATAGTCTAAGTCATAACCTACTTAGATTGAAGTATATTGGGTTTAAGATGCTTGCTCCAAGTGGAGCTTACTAATGCTCGGGAGAAAATCTACTACACCTAGAATGAGAAAATACCAACTAGGCTTAAACCTTGAATTCAAAGAATCCATGATTAACATGCCTGTACAGGATTATGAATTTCATTTTTCTTAAATCAAATGTATCTAACTATAATGAAAGGGGGGGAAATAGATTGAAGACAGGTCTCCATAGTTGCTCAGTTTTGCTGCCACATGTACACAGATAATGACAGTGGTGATGGAAAGACAGTAATGAAATAATTCTTCTTCCCTAATAAAGATTCCAGATAACACTGATTTGGTAGATCCATAACACTCAGTTGAGATCTAAATTTGTCAAAACTAAGTGAAAAAGCTTTCACAAACTAAAGGACTCTTGATCATACACCTACCATAAATACAACATTAGTGAAGGGACCAACTTCATTTGTTAGGAGACGTTGTGCGAAAACAGCCTGCTCTACTATCTCAGCTGTGGACAGATGTCTCTTCAAACCCATCCTGCAAAACCAGATTCATGTAATATAAAAAACGCACCTCAGCCAACTTGGCTTGAACATGAATAGTTTAAACACAAAGTCCCAACATGGAAGATATTAGCTTGCCTGCCTGTAAAGCAGAATTGACAATTCATGGCACACCCAACTTGGCTTGAAACACAAACTGTTGTTCTACCCCTATCGCAGGGTATAACAACAGTTTCTATTACCAATCCATCATCCAACCTAAATAAAATCTGCAAGTTCCTGTGAGTTTCAAAATCATGAGAAGATTCCCGGTGGTACAACAGCCAAAAGCTTACATGCTAATTTGACTTTTCAAGTCATAAAAAAAGCGTTCTAACAAAGAGAGAATGAATACAATTGGTAAGGATATGGATACCTTCCTAGTACCATCTGATGCTGTGAGAATATTTTCCAAAGATAATGCCTTGAATTCAGCATGCTCACCTAACATTTTCACAAAATCTTTGTTCAAACCTACACAGGGTAAAAAGAAATATAGAGTTCATAAGACTCGGCATTTTTCAAAGGCAGGACAAGGAGTTAAACAGCGAAACAACTAGAGAATCCACAAATACAAGTAAACATTGCAAAATTGTTGACAACATTAATGTGCTTACTAAGGGCCTGTTAGGTGTTGTTATATTGTGTTATGCTTTGGCTACTTAGTTAAGATGAAAGTGGCATTAGTAAACGCAGTGTTCGGTAAATGACTGTTGCACTTTTCTTTACAAAACAAATTTTTACTACTTAAGAAAATAGTAAACCACGCATATCCTGCTTTGCTTCCGGTAAAAACCAAGGGGTAGCCTGCTTTGCTTTAAATGCAAAGAATTTTCCTTTTAAATTGTCATGTGCTTCAGTTTCAAACACACCAAACCTTAACCAAGCATTGTTTTCAAACCAAAAGCAGTTGTACCTTTACCAGACAGGCACTAAAAAGATTAAAAACTATATAGGATGGGATAGAAGAAGAATGCCTTGTAATTCATCAACATGATGTGCCCATATTCCGCTTCCATACAGGCGTTTCCAAAGCATCATGGCCTGACCAGGTCTGAATCCGTAAGATTGAACCCATTTCTGTTGGAACAAATCCCACGATAACAAATAATAGATTATTAATTTTCAGCAAATTTGTAAGCTTTAACGTTTGCATCTTCCTTTCCTGAAGGAAAATAAAGCAACTACTGCCGGCTGCTTACCCTCCAATTGTTTCAGAAAATGAAAAGAGAAACGAAATAAACTCAAACTACTCCAATCACATTAGAACAATGCCTACTATGAAACTAAGCATTAGAAACTGATGAAGGAAAAATAAAGTGCCTTAACCGGCCACAAGAGAAGTAAAACTGCATCAGATATTAACAATAAAAAAATAAAATTAAACGAGCTCAAATGCATACTTCGAGTTCAGTGTATGACATTCCTTTCAGAAGCATCTTTTGGCTTTCCAGTGGAATAGCAGCAGCAGCATTCACGGCATCATTTCCTACCCTCACCCCAAAATAAATAAATAAACATAAACAGAGTGAATGATAAAAAAAAAACGATTTTAAGCCCCATGATTGCGGACTTTATATGCTTACCAATGTCGGAGTGAGGATGGAGTGGCGGTGAGCAAGCTGAGGTGGTGGTTGAAAGGGAGCGACGGCTGGAAGAGAAAAGGGAAATGAGTGGTGGTGGTGGTAGAATTGAACGAGTAGCGGAAAACGTGGAGAAGGCAATTGTTGTAGGATGCTTCATAAGAAGCACAGAGTTGGCTCCCAACAGCAGGCGTCTCGTCCACAGACAAGACATCTCCATTTTCACGACAGTGGAAACACGAAAGGGTTGAGGGATGCAGCATGGATTAATATTTGGATCATGGCAATGGCCCATTTCTGATGGGCAACCTACAAGCCCATCCAAATTGATTATGTCCGTATCAAGCCCATATCCTGTTATCTTTATAAAAATTAAAAGCAATTACCCTAAAAGAAACCATATGTATACGCATGGCAATTAAAATCGAGTCAAACCTAATTTAAAAAACCAGGGATTAGATTTTAATTTTAATTGAAGTAAGTTGTGAAAAAATTAAAAATATCATTATTTGCTGATTATATCAAATTTGATCCTCAAACTTTTGATTGATATATATAATTTGTTTTGAATATTTATTTTTCAATTCCATCTCTTAAAATTTAACTTTCCAGCAAACAAATGGGCCCTTAATTGAAAACATATTGATATAATAAAATTCAATTGACTTGATAGACTTACTGTATTTTAATTTAATTTAATATAAATTTAAATAAAACAATCGCTGGAATCTTAAATTTTGTTAACTAATTTAGGAACAGAGAACTAAAAAGATTTAATGTTTTTTTTGGGTTTCAAAATGACAACGTAAGAGCATCCTCTGCATCTGTCAAGAGCTCAGAATTCAAACCAGGAGCCAAGCAGCCTAGGCCACATAACATCACAATCAGCTTGATGACTAACTTCTTGTTTGGAACTGCATTTTCAAATGGATTTTTGAAAAAAATATTTTTTATTTTATTTTAAATTATACAATACAAACACAAAATCAAACAAATATAATATCACAATTAGAAAAAAAAAATCACAAATTAATCAAAATAAATAAGATTTTAAGGCCGGAACAGCACACCCGGAACGGAACTAAGACATTCCAGCTGAAATTTCTGGAATAAATCAAAATTAAAACTGAGATGAAAACAATTATATTTTATCTTGATTTTGTTAATAAAATAAAATATTTCAACTGTTTCAGATGGAATAGAATGAAATTAATAACACAGGGTAAGACCCGGTTGCAAAGACATGTGCTCTTGACTGACTGTTAAGGTGCCTAGCGCATTGCTAGCAAATTCACTTTTTCAGTAAGACAAAGATTTGCTCGAATTGCTTTGTTGGTACTTGCATAATTTTATATAATAAAATATTAATACCTTTCACTTTTTTGTTGCTGCTCAAATTTTTATGTTTGTTGCCGCTTTAAATATTAATGCCTTGTGAT
Source organism: Salix dunnii (assembly GCA_015731905.1). NCBI lineage: Eukaryota > Viridiplantae > Streptophyta > Magnoliopsida > Malpighiales > Salicaceae > Salix > Salix dunnii. The sequence goes on along the minus strand of CM027668.1, from coordinate 2,200,964 downwards.
TGCTTCAAGTTTTATTTTGTATTATTTTCAACATCCTTTCATTTTCTTTCATTTCATTTCATCGCTAATAATATTAATTAATGTTAATTAATTTTTTATAATTGGCAAGACTTTCCAATAAACAAAATTATCAAATCATTTATATTTATTTTGCATGTCTCTATACACTGTTCCGGCATCTCTTGAAGAGCAATGTTATTTTATAATATTGTTGTGCCATCATTTTATTGTATTAGATTAATCTATTTCGTTTGATGTGATTCCGGCACTTGAATTAGTGAATCATTCCATTTGTTTTCTTAGCTCTAAGTAAGATCAATGAAACATCTATATCATTCTAATTATATAAATATTTTCTTACAAGATTTTGATTTCAATTAATTTCATTGGTAATACATGAACTCTCATGTTACCGGCAAAACTTTTTATGCTCATGTTTTCTCATAACTTCAAAAAATCCAGCTGCGGCGCGGCCAGTGCATCTCGTATGGAACGGAAGCAAACCAGTCTCTGTCGAGAAAGTGTATTCGATATTTTACATGTAGCAGTGCTCAGTGTATCGAAATAGTTTCGCTCTGGCAACATCTTTTAATTCGAATATTTGAACTGATTAAGCTCCAACCTTGTAGTGCTCTACTATTTATCGATAATCGACCTGTGAAAAAGCAATTTCAACTGGTTTTGGGGGGCACAGGATAGCAATGACCAGCCCGAAAAGAAGAGGTTTTCTGGGCCAAAATCGTCGTCTAGAACATTCTGAAAGAGTGATTGCTACCTTTAACTTTCTCGAACAAAACAGTTCTGTCATGAAAGTTCGAGCCCCTAGTGCCCTAACACCCAGCAATTTCCAGTAAAATCCCTAAAAATCTCAAGCCTGCATTGCTCGATGTCGATTGTGTAGACAATGTACAATGCTTCTTTGCACTGAATACAAGAGGCATCACTGCCGGAATATATCCGGCCTGGCCTGAATTATACAGTGGTATAGCGTCACAGATTGGATGGCCCATCGGCCACCTCAACTTTTTCCTATAGCTGGGCCACGCTGCTGCATTATCTTGTAAACATGTGGGTGGACGCTTTGCGAGATTTTAACCCTATCATTACATTTTAAAAATATTTTTTTATTTTAAATTAAAAGATAATGTTTTCAGACTATTTTTATAATATCAATAATATTTTTTTAAAAATAAAAATATATCATTTGAATATATTTATAAATAAAAAATATTTTTAAAAATAATATTAATTATAATTTTAAACAAATACTTTGTCTCTGTGATCCATGACGCGTCATCTACATGAGTGAAGTCATGAAGCATATTGCTTAGGAGGTGTGTTGATTTTATGATTAGTGGAGAGATTAAAAACTATAATTATTAAGATTTGACGAAAATATCGATTATTCCAGTTATTTAATAGATCCAAAAATAACCCAGACATTTATTTTTATTTTTATTTTTTAAAAAAAGAGTTTCACTGTTCATGTTCGATATATCTCCATGAGCTTTTCCTAATCTTTCAGATATATTAAGTAATTTATACATCTTTATTTTTAAACCTCTTTATATAATGATTATTACAGCATCATAAAACTTCTCCTCTAACTCTAATTTTTATTTTTATTTTTATTTTAATATAAAAATTCAAGTTCTTTCTACCGGTCAGAAGTGTACTCGAGCGCATTTATATTTTTATCTAATAACGACAGGCTCCATGAAACGAAGCTGTCAACATATTTAAGAAATTTAAATGCCCATCCTAAATAAAACTGCATGGTCTGAAATCCAAATTCATATCCAGGAGCTGATTAGGGTAGGGTTTATTTTAGTATAAGGTAAAATTATCTTCTTGGCAAGTGGTTTCATGAGCATCCAATTTCTCCCAGCGTGCTAGAAAAAGAAAAGGCTGTGAGAGTCAGAGAGGGCCGTATGTATGAGATAAAAGACAGATAAAAGAAAAAAGAAAAAGCTGTGAGAGAGCCGTGTGTCCGAAATAAAAGCCAGGTAAGAAAAAGAAAAGGAAAAGGAGAGTTTGGTCCGTAACAACGTTGAATAAAGGGACGACACTCCATTATACATCTGTACTGCCACGTGGTCGGACTAAAGGACATCTCCGGGATACATCTGTACTGACACCTATTATCCTTACAGCTTTAATTCTTGTGACATTATTTCCCATCTAACCCCTCTTGAACTACACACATCATCGTGTACTTAGTATTTATTTTATATTTAATAGAGAGCAGTGTCGGTGGACAGTCATCCATTTAATAAGAATCTTAAATACCACAAGAGATTGTACTCGATATTCTTTTATCATATAAAAATTTATTGACTTTGTAATTAATATCCAAATCTTCAAGAATATTTTTGACAAAAAATAATCATAAATAATTAGCTTAATTTATTGATTATGCAAATCAATGTGTAATTTTGAAATAGTTAACACCTTTTATAAACTCAAGATATTATGAAGTTTAAAACACTCTAATTGGTATTTTTATACATTGTAAAATTCATATATAATAAGGTTTTTTTTAAATAAAATATAAGAAGGGAGGTCATTCTATATAATACTCAAGAGCCAATTGATTTGTGTTTTGTCATCAGAACTTTATTTTTTAATATGTAAAAAAAAATCTTAAGAATGTAAGAATATTTTAATAATACTATAAATCCAGGGAAAATAATAAACTTGGATATAATTTTTATAAAACATAAGTTTATAATAAAATATATAAATATTAAATTTATTTAAATTTATTTTTTAAATATTTTTAAACAAAAAATGAATGATATTTTAAAAAAACACTAATGTGAAGCAATATAATTTTCAAAAAATCAAATAACAAGAATAAAAGATAACATAGAGATATTGTAACAATAACAATAACAATAATTAATAGTACAATTATTATTATTGTTATTGTCATTATTATTAGTCACTGGCATTATCACAATAATTATCATCGGCTAAACTATCGTTACAGTTATTATCATCATAACTATATCCAATATAACAATTATTGTTGTTGTTAATTTTTTATTATTATTACAATTATTTAATTGTTATTAATCATGGCTACTTTCAATGTTAAATACTATTAATAAAAAATAAAGGTCACCCTCATTTTCTCAAGCATCAATCTTATCTGCATGCAAGTTTATACCCTCATTTTCTCAAGCATCAATTTTATCTGCATGCAAGATTATTCACGAGGAATGCAAAGCACCAATTATTGCAAATTCAATCAACGAGACAGAACCAGAGGAGCCTTGCATGTTCAGCAGTCAAATCATATTATAATTATATATTCAGATAAAATAATAAATTTATATATAAAAAAATATAAAACATGAGTTTATAATCAAATATATAAATTTTAAATTGATATGAATTTATTTGTTTAATAATTTTAAATAATAAAATAAAATCTATTTAAAAAAATTAATATGAAGGTGTAGTATTCAAAAAATAAAACAACAAAAATAAAAGATAACATTGAAACACATGTTTTTCTAAACCATTAATTTAGGATATTAGATCTAAAATATATACTTAAAAAGTTACAAAATTTAATTCTTAACAAATATAACATTAAATGATGAGTTATTTCAATTATTATTTTAATTACCATGATAATGATTGTTAAAGTGTCACTATCATTATAGCTATCATTATTATAAATAATCAATATTATAATTACTATTTACATTACTATTATTGTTGCCATCATTATTATAGTTGCTATCATTATCACAATGATTATTACTAATTAAACTATTGGTATAGTTATTACCGTCACAGCTATAAACAATATCACATTTTTTTTATCTTATTATTATTGGTGCAATTATTCAATTATTATTAATAATAATATTATCTTTGCCGTCATTATTGTCATCATAATAATAACCATTATTATGATTACTAACACCGCTATTGTTATTAATATCATTAAAATTATTATTACTATTATTATCACTACTATAGTTGTTTTTTATTGTTATTTATATTCTTAATATTATTTCATGATTTATTGTTATTGTTTTTTTTATTCGAGAAAACTACACCCCCCAGAAAACGCACTTTGTGGATCAAGGTAAGTGAATAAAACCCCGACTGTCCTAGGTTCTTGCAAGAAATGCACACTCTGACTCAAACTCAAGACCTACCGTGCAAATCTCGAGACCTTTATCACCACATCACACCTATTGGGGACTGTTATTGTTGTTATTATTGTCACAAACCTGATTATTAATATCATAAATATTACAATAAATTATTATTGTTAACATCTTTATCCTGTACAATCAATTCTTTTACTCAAACTCTAAAACCAGTCAAGGTTCAAATTGACTGAAATACTAGGTTAACTTTCTTATATCTTGAGATAATATAGCAAGTAACGTTTCAATGTATATGTGTGGCGAGGAGGGTTGTGGAAGATTTTTTTTATATAGTACCTTATAAATGCACAAAATATCACTATCAAAAGCAAGATTTACATGTTTGTTTTTTGTTTTTTTTATATGAAACTGATATAAAAAAGAAGCTATCATGCTTCTAAACATACAAATATTTTTTGTATCTAGAAGTGTGATGACTCTTTATTTATATATAAAACTTATTTGATGTACAGAATGCAATTATTATAAGAAAATTATACATTTTTTTCTTTTAAACATTTCTATATAGATCCCAAAAAAAATCCAAATGGGAGTTCCATTAATTTAATTAATTGTATTTAAAAAAATTCCATCGTGTGTATTTTTATGAGAATTTTATCTGTATGGCACCATCTTTTTATATAGCATGCACATTTAATCCTTTCACAGGGTGTCTAGATCATTTTAGATTTTAAAATTAAAAATTAAATAAAACTTTAATGATTCTGATTTAATTGACCAGATAGAATATCTGCCATCACATCATATATTTATGGGATGAGTACATTTTTTGATTTTCCCTCGCGCCTCGCTGAGTTGACCAGAAGGCCTCGTGTAAATTTTGAGTCTCGCTCAAACTCAACACCCGTTTGGGAAAAGATGGAAACATAAACTCATTGTCAATGAGATATTTTATATATAATTGATAATCTTGACAATAACAAGAAGCATTTCGGGGGGAAAACACTTGAAAACTTGAAAACAGGGGGGGGGGGGGGAACCCAGCTAGCAAAACTAGGAATAAATGGACTCATTTGACTGAAATTTGAGGTGGAGACAGCAGCTAAATTATCTTAGCAAACGGTTCCAGCCCGAATTATAAAAGGAGAAAGTTAACTAGGAAGCATCGGCAATAGCCCAGGTCATATCATTCTCAAAAATCCAGTGACAAACCTCGATCCGACCCGGACCCGAACCAAGAGCTAAGAAAGCACCGTGGGTGGGGCTCCATGAGGATGTGTCCAAGTGACAGATAGCAACGCCACGATTGATCTTGGTCTTGCTTTTTGGATCCAAGAGATCCGCTTCGTACACCCGAACTTTAGGGACAGAGTGGCAGTAATAGAGCAGGTAAGGATAGAGGCTCTGGTGACAAGACACTGACTTGGTCACTCTCCCGCCGTTGATCCCTTTGATCGATCCAATCATGACGTTTTTATTCGAACCTTCGACGTTATCTGTCGTGCGGACAGCCACGTTGCGGCCTAATACAGAGATTGCAAAATCGATCATGTCCTCAGCCGATCCCACGCAGCGTTTGGTCTCCCCTGGGCTGGGTGCTCTCTCACACTCTTCGACAGCATCCAAAATGATTCGCTCCATGCTTGAATTGTCACTGGCATGGAAAATCTCCTTTATCTGACCCATTTTGGAGGAGGAAAACGGTAATTTGGAGATGATGGGGCGGGGAAGAAAGGATCTTCTGGGCATTTTGTCTCGAATGTCCGGCATTGGCATCTCACTTCCCTTCTTCAGCATTGACTCCCGGAAGAATTTTCCGGGCTCTATCCACTTGTTTTTATTTACAGAACTATCGCTAGTTACCTTCGTCGAAGCATCAGCAGTGCCTGCATTAGTGTACTTGGAAAAAGTGACATCCTTTTTTCTGGCATACTCTTTGAAAGTGTTGTTTACTCCGTAGATCTTGAACCCAATCTGCTGCCCCACTGCCCCCTTCCCATACCCAGTGAACTTATCAGTCCCTTCATTAAAGGATTTTCCATAATTGACGAAATCGACTTTCTGTGCATTCGAATTCTTGGCATAAGACTGAAAGGAATCGTCTCCCACGTTTGATTTTTCCCTGTAATTGGCGAAGCTATCAACACCACCATTCCCACCATCGCCATAGTTCTTGTAATTATTCTGTGGAACATTCCCATCAACTCCGTAAGTCTTGAAAGTATCATTAGCCCCATTGCCAGTCTCGCCATAGTTGGAGAAATCTGAGCCAATCACATTCGAACTCGTCCCATATCCTGAGAACTCATTCGGGACTCCATTCCCATTCTTCCCATAACTAATGAAAGATTGGTCTCCAGCATTCGCATCCTCTGTATATGTCGAGAACTTCTGGCCCTTCCCATTAGCAGCATCAGAATAGGACGCGAACCTTAGATTTGGGTTGTTTATCTTCACATTATACCCCTTGAACTCTCCAGTGCCACCGGTGGCACCTGCGCCATAGGTGTTAAAGCTCTGGTCGCCAACGTTGGCCTCAGGGGCATAATTGGAAAACGTCTCGTCGTGTCCAGCAGCGTCCCGTCCGTACCGTCGGAACGAATCAACCGGGATATTGATCCCATCGGAGTAGTTCTTGAAAGAGTCGGCTCCACCTGCACGACCACTGCCGTAATTGGTGAAGTTTTTGGTGACGTAGATGGCGAAATGGGAGTCTTGGCCATGCTTTTCAAGACTGGGAGACAAATCGGGGAAGCAGAAGAGTTTGGCAGAGGAACAAAAGGCTGGGAATTGATTGGAGAGAGCGTTTTGGGAGGCGAGTTTAGAAAACTTTGCCAAATCAACAGTGCTCAATGGTGAGGCTTTGGAGAGGAGAAAAGCAGATTTTGGTAAACCCGTGTGGATCTCCTTGTTCCAGTACCGGATTAGAGATGCCTTGGCCGTGAATGGGCTCTCGCCGTTCGCTGAATCACTACTCCCATCTGCTGCATAATTCACCTGCATTGCATTGCATTACATTGCCCATTACATATACGACAAATTAACCCCGCAAGTAATCACCCACTAATTTTAATGAACAAAAACAATAATTTGTACGAGCACCACACGTCAAAAGAATATGCAAGTGGAAGAAGAAATAAACAGAAATCAAGACTGAAAACAGTAGCTAGCTAGCAGGGAGTGGAAGAGATGATAGGCTTCACTTACATTGAGCAATGAGAGGATGCAAAGGGAGAGAAGAAGGGTTACGTGCTGAAAATATTGCATTTTTTTAGCAGCGAGAGGTGAGAATGTTGGTGGGTTTGTAGGGTTGTGAGTTGATAAAAAATATATATATATATATATATAAAAAGAGAGAGTACTATTTAATCTGGGGGGTAACCCTATTTTTTAAATTTGAAAGGGGATGGGGGTTTGAAAGGTGGTCTCTTGCTCTTGCTTTGTGGTGGTTACCGAGCTTTGACACTCAACAAGACGCTGTTCGGGCTCTCAAGTGCATGTTTCAAATAATTACTAATCCGGCTAGGCTGTCAAGCAACTCAGATTTCGATCAGGGCACAACCCCACCAAAAAAATCACACGAAAAATGGTAAATTACTCGAATACAAGTAGATAATAATCTCAGCAAGGTAGAGGCAGGAGAAATAAGAGAAATCAAAGTCACAGAAAGAGGCGAAAACGCGTAGAAGAGAAGGGAGAGTGTCTGTGGGGTGAGGAGGGAAGGATGGGGGAATTTATAGGCTTACAGTAAGCTGTAGAGCACCCAACCATAGAGGCTCCAAGGGGGTGTTTGCTGTGCATTTTAAATGATTTTTTTTTTGAGATTATTTTGATAAATTGATATCAAAAATACTTTTTAAAAAAAAAATTATTTATATACTGCTAAACAGTTACAGTTACCTTGGCGCATATATTTTTATATTAGTATTGTGATTGTTGTTGTATTTTAAGGTATTTTTTATTTAAATAATATTATAAAATATCATCAATTAATGACAAAGGCTAATATAATATAAGGGTATTTAACACTGCATTTCAAAAATATTTTTTAAAAAATTAAAATTTTTTATTTTTATTTTTTATTTCATATTAAATTTTTTAGATTTTTTTAGAAAAAAAAATAAAAAATATTATTTTAATATATTTAAAAAAAATCTTTAAAATAACTTCATCTACGGTAATATAATTACATGTACGGTTGGATGGCATATTAGCTTTTCTAGAAAAGGATTTCCAGTGGGCACTATGGATGAACACCATTTATTATATTTTCTTCTCTCGAGGAGATAATACCAGGAAAAAATAGATTCATGGTTCGCCCCCACTTTCCAAATAATAAAGCTAATATTATTTTGCTTAAAATAATATAATTTTTTATATATAAATTTATATTCAACAAACTAAAACAATCTAAAAATACCCAAAAAAAAAAAACAGCAAGGAAGCGGTGGTGAGTTTCAAGGGAGCAAGCTTTGACTCCATGTAGTAAAAGGAGGATTGGAAATTGGGATAGCACAAAACGGCAACACATATGTTCAATTTCTGTGCCAGCCCAGGGACGAAGCCGCGTGAGAGACACGTGTAACAATATGATTGGATGACTAATCACATAACGTGGAGAATTAACGCGCTGTGAGTTTGTCTTACCAACAATCTTTCCGTGACTCCATTTTCCAGTCCCCATTAGAATGGTTAGCCTCTGCTTAGCTCTAACCGTAAGCATCGTGACAAAGCTCGTGAAAATGGCACACTTCGTAATTCCGTTGAAAAGTTTGGGCCAACTTGAGTCATGACAGATCACCTACCACATTTATAATTTGCGGGTTCACTGACATTTTGGATCCAAAGTCTTTAATATTCAAACTTCTTTCTGCTCAACGTCGGAGTGCATTAAAGCAAGTGAAAATCGCGTATTCGTACTTCACCTATCACCTTCTTCTTTTTTCAATATTTTCATTCTCGGAAGACACGTGTTCATTATTTTAATTAATATTGTTTTTTAAAGTATTTTTTTTAAAAAATAATATTTTTTTTATTTTTAAAAATTATTTTTGATATTAACATATTAAAATAGTTTAAAAAATTAAAAAATAAAGTAAAATATAAAAATTTCATTTTTTTTTAAATTCTTTTGAAACATAGTAAAAAAAAATTGCATTGCTTTTTTCAATGATTTTAACTTGCTTATATTATAAATAAAAAATTATTTTAATAAATTTTAAAGTTTAAAAATAATATTATATATCAAAATACTATAAGGTGGTTGAGAGATGCTTCAAAATCATTATTGAAAAGAATTCATTTATTTTTTTACTTTTTTTTTGTTTTACTTGTGTGTGAAAAATAATTTTTAATATAATTTTAAATAATAAAAAACAATTCTTATCACACACACTCTAGATATACACGTGTATATTCACAGTGTGTTTCCCTGTCATTATTCTCCATTCATAACAATAATTAGCTGGGTTAGTATAAAACATAGTCAGCTAGTTTAGATTTTTAATTTCAATTTTGTTCTCTGGAGGGTTAGAACTGGAAAATAGATGCTGTAGTAATTCTAATAGTATCGTGGAAGAGTATTTTTTGTCATGAGATACACTAAAAGACTGCAGGCACCTTCTATATGTTGACACGTGCATTGCACATGTCAATAACCTTTTCATTTTAATAATAATTTATATTTATTAAAGGATCACATTTTCCCATGTGTTATTTGTATTCTATCCTTGCATGAAAGATGAAATAAATTTGAGATAAATGACATGGAAAATAAATGAGTCTTTATATGTTTTTTTGGCTATTGGAAAATTGACATATAAGATGAGATATTTAAAATATATTTTCATAAATACAATTTTATTTTGAATAACTACACATTATTTAAAAAAAAAGTATAAAAAATAATGTTTTTTGTCTAAAAAAAAGGTTGTAAGGAAAATTAGAAAAATCAAAATACAAATTATAAAAAAAATGAAGAATAAAAAATAATATATATATTTTTAAAAAACATGTAATGAAAAAAAAGAAAAACTAATGAAAATAAAATAGTATAAAATAATAAAAATACTAAGTATAAAAAAATGTAGATTTTTTTTTCTTAAAAAAAAACAAAAAATTCAAATATGCTATCATTATAATACTCACTACATTAACAAAATCGAAAAAAAAACGTGCTATTTTGAAAATGATTTCCTTTTTTTTAATGTATGCGTACCAATAATATCTCCGGGTCCACAAAACTTCAATGAAGATGATCTGCATTTGATAGACACTTTCTTGTCTATTGATCAGAAAAGTTTCGAGTAAAGGGACTTCCTAGCTAGCTGGCTAGCTGGCAGACGTTAATTTGTAAGTGACAGGACCTTACATACATACATACATGCATACATACACATACATGCTTCGATCCGAGAGATCTAAAAGTTTGTTTTGTATATCCACTGGTTGTTTTCCTCATCTGCACGTATTTCCATTACTTGCAAAACGACAGCTCATTCGAAATTTCTAACCATGTTATTCGTTTTATTGCTTGTTTGGTATTGAATTTTTTAAAAATTATTTATTTATTTTAAATTAAATTAATGTTTTTAAAATAAAAATATTTTAAAAAATAATTTCAATCATATTTTATATCTATGTAAAAGTGTGATTGAGATTGTTTTTGAAAATATTTTTAATTCATAAATACATAAAAAATTATGTTTTTTATTTTTTTAAATTATTTTTGACATTATCATACGAAAATAATCTAAAAAATACCAAAAAATTTTAATCCAAACTCCAAAGGAATAAATAAAAAAATATTTTTTAATATATTTATATTTTTGAAATAAAATGACAATCAAATCTCTTATATATATATGCACACAAATCCCATTATTTTCTCACAACACATACACTAATCATCATCCATCTTTTCACCAACTATAACACTAACACAATATTTCTAGCATAAACAGCAACACACATAGCTAGGCATTGGTTTTTTTCCATGTAAAAAGCATTTTAATGGTTTTTTAAATAAAAATAATTTTAAAGAGTATATATTTTTCCTTGCACGTTGTGCTTTTATTTCATCTCAAGAAGATAATATAATCGTAGGTGATTAACAATCTATATATAGCATGTTTCGAATTCAAATTAAAATATATAATTTTTATAAAAAATATAAAATAACTTAAATTTTACCCATAAAATACTTTTCTCATAAATGAGTTTTATTGAATAAAACAAAATTCAATTATTGCTTACATCAATAGCACCTACCATCATCTACATCTTCACCACCTGTTACACAAGCACGATGTTTGCAGCATAACCAGCAAACACCATGGCTGCCCAATGGTTTTTTCCATGTGAAAAGCTTTGCATAGCACGACAAACATTAATGGATTGGTAGCTCCACAATAATGGCGAGCACCAATTTCTCCACTGATAATAATAAATCTTCTTTTTCATGGAGAGAAAGTTGAGGAATTTGAGTGTATAAATATTTCTAAACTTTATGCCATCTAGTCCATGGCAATGCCATACACATTTCACAGTTTCATTTTATTTTGTATATTAATTTTATCCTTTTATTTTTATTTTTATAGAAAAATATTTTAATACTTTTCCAAATAAAAAATATTTTAAAAAGCAACCCAGATTATACCCCAAATATCGTCACATGAGATGTATGATTAAATGTATAATAAACCGCTGTATAATAATTTAAGATTATTTTTTTCTTACACTATTTTACAATCGTCCGCTACCACAATATTTTTTTATTTTTTATTTTAAATTATTTTTTATATTATTTTTATGTGTTGATATCAAAATGATTTAAAAAAATAAAAAATATCATTTGATGTATTGATGAACAAAAAAATATTTTAAAAAATTACATCAACTAGACTTCCAAATAGACACTTAGTTTAATTAAATTTTAAATGTTGATCCCGTGTATGTTCATGCGTGTATTCCAGAGCCAAATCATGCAAAAGAAATTATTATCATTAAAAGAAGAAATGTTTTTATTTTAATTATAATAATAATAATTATTATCCATGGAAACCGATCAAGTGCTGATGATTATATTCTATATAAGTTCAAGATAATAACAACATTAATAATAATAATAATAATAATAATAATAATAATAATGATGATGAGTGTGTTGAGATCTATATCAATGACAAGATATACTCTTTAAGCATTATTTCCATGTTATTATTATTTTTCTATCTCATATCTATTTATATACTAAAACCAAGGCCAATTTATAAACTCTCATCTCCATGATTGATAAGTTGGCAATTATAAAACAAGTAAAACTATGAATCAAGGATCTAATTTAATATAATTTGATAGTTTAATTGCTGGGTTTTATGGACTTATTTTTAAGCATTTTAATAAGGTACTGTAGAGGTTGATGCATGATCATGAGTTATAAATTATGGAAATATACCCTGGTAATCGAAAATATTTTTGATTCAAAAATACATCGAAGTAATTAGAAGAAAATTAATTTTAATTCATGTCATGTGTGACGTCTACGAGTCGTAACATCCATCAACTGTTTTTTTTAATTTTACATGGGACAGGGCATCAATGTTTCTGGTTCTTCCTCCCTCCCTCACCTGGCAGGCCACGCCTCTCCTTTTATCACTTTGGTTTGGTGCCTGGAGGTTTTCTTTCACGTTATGATTCGAAGGAGTGGCCCTCTCATCATGGCAGCAAATAAAGCCAGATTCCCCACTCACTCTCATGTTTTTTTTTTTTTACATACTTCCCAGTGCTCCCTCAACTTGTACATGCTTTTCTGCACAAGCTACTGGTAAATATATATATATATATATATATATATATATATATATATATATATATATATATATATATCGCTGGAGGATATTTTTGTAATTTATCCTTGATTTTAATAAATAATTTTAAAATTGAATCTTATAAACAACATATTAAATAATAATTGAAGCGAGGATATTGAATATTAATCTTGACTGAGATTTGAAATAATGTTTTGAAACAAGTCAAAAGTTAGGATATGTAGTCAGAATCTCGTCAAATGAATTCGCAAGAATCATGATGCCAAATTGACGACTCCAAATAAACTGCTTTTATCTCTTTATCTTTTATCAATGAAATGAGTGTATCTCCAGGGTATAGCCTTTCCTTTCCCCTCCCTCCTGTTTTTTTATCACTTTATTTTTTTAAATATTATTTTTATTTTAAATTAAATTTTCTGGATGTTAGTAAATCATTTTATTTTTACTAACAAATTAAAATAAAAAAAAATTATTTTTATTTATGTATAGCGAAATAAGTATTTTACTTTATAAAATGGTGTAGCTACACCGCTCCCTTTCCTTCAAATTTGAATTGTCGTCTACATGAATGTGGTGACCTGTAAGTAATTGTCTGGCATTGCGGTGTTTTTTTAGATTATTTTTAAAAATAATTTTTATTTAAATATATATTATAGTAATATTTTATAAAATAATTTTAAATAAAAATAATAATAAATAAAACACAATTAATCATATAATAATTGGCCTATTTGTAAATACTAGGAAATAAAAGGTTTGTTTTCCTGTAATCTTATTTTCTATCCTCATAGTTTTTTATATCATAGTAACTAGAAATTTACATAATTATTAATTTAGGGTTTGTAGGATTAGTCAAAATACACTCAAACTGACCCGAACACCCTATTAATAATAATTAAAAATTAATTATGCAATTACACTCCACCTCTTTCATATGAATATTATTTATCTATGAGTTCCATGCTAAATTGAGAGATTGATTTGTTTTATAAATACCATTGATAGAGGTAAAATATTTTTAAATAAAATAAAAAAAATCTTTTTATTTTTTTAAAAAATATTTTTAAAATTTGAGAAGCATGGAAACCCAAACTTTAAAGTCTTGGTTGTACTCTTTTTTTTTATTGAGATCAGCGATGATGATTCAAGGTTTATTTTGTTGGGAAAGTGTTTGCCTTTTTGCACACTTTGTCGGCAGAAAGGGTTTTTTTTTTTTGAATGATTTTTTTCTTCATTTATATATATATATATATCATGCTTTTTAATTAACGAAGTTATGGTTTATGTGCATTAATCTAAGATTTTGGAATATTGTTTTTCTTATGTATAAAAAATAACAGTAGCCGATTAGAAAGTTTCCTCTCTGTTTTGTTTTTCAGTTTAATTCAATTTGAAATTCAAATCAATACTCTCAAAATATTTCAAATAAAAAATAAAATTCAATTTAAAAAATTCTATACAGTTATAAAAGTATTTTCAGATTAGTTTATTTATTAAAATTGTACTTTTTTTAAAATTAAATATTGAACTCGTATTCCATGTTGAAATTAATCCATGTTCAAATAAATTATTTAAATATTTGGCGTGGCAAAAAAACTAATCCCCAAGACCTATGATTATATCATTGAATTTGTTTTTTCCTTGAGGCAATAGTAGTGAGGGGTATTTTATTTCCAGGAAAAATAAATACTGTAGCGAGGGGTATTGTTGTCTTAAAATTAATATATTTCTAAAATTCTATTTAATAAAATAAGTAGATTTTCCTGCTATTCTGCCAATGCGCATAACAAAAAAAAAAAAAAAATTATAAACTACCCTGGCTAATTAATTTCTTCAATGCTCATTTGATGGGATTTTATAAAATATAAAATAAAAAAATATCAATATAATTATACATGTAAAATGTTTTTCACAAGAAATATATTTAGAAAAATGGAAATGAAGTTAATAAAAATAGTTATAATAAAAGACAGAAAATACTTGGGCCTGGACCAAGCCCACTCAATGACGGGCTCAAAATCAAACCCCCATCCTCTGATAAAACACGTCACAGTTCATAAAAATAGGAACAATCACCATGGTTGTGATATATATTTTTTTTTAAAACGTGGTCAGCCCACTTGCTCGTGCTGTGAGTGCTTGTGGAAGCCCATTTATTTATTTTTGTATTTCATATATATATATATATATATATATATATATATATCTATATATATATATATATTAAATTTAATTTCTCGATAGCTCATTTACTTTTGTATTTCAATTTTTTTTTAACAACCCTCGACCATATTCTCCACCCCACCCTCTTTTAATTTGATTGACTGAACATGGGTGCTGTAATGTATATGTAAGCCAGCATGCCTTGACTAGTCGACAGTCATGCAGATTTAATTGATCCGCAAGCCTATTGCCCACACCAAAAAGCTTCCTTTGAGCCATCAAAATTCCGAAGCAAACTATCCATCGCAGGGGAATGCTTTCTCGCGTTTACGATATAGCCGAAGTGGAGGGCTTGATCGAGTGTCCAATCGTGAATCTCACATAAAACACGAGTGAAGTCAGGAGTAGGCAACGGAGCTTGACACGACCGAGCATGGAAGGGCCAAACAAATTTGGCAAAATACAGAACATCCCTTCAATCTTTTTTATATACGTGTCACTGACACAGTAGCGCAAGATCATCAATGTCTGTCGTATTAAAATTCTGCGTTCTGATTTTAGAGTCATCTATGTCCAAAAAATTTCAGAAATATTTCAAAATTAAAAAATATTACTTATCATATGAGGTTCAATAAATCCTAAATTCAAGAAATAATCTTAGCATTCTTGATAGAGCAAGCAATTATCTATTAAAAGATTAGTTGGAGCTGTGGAAGATCCATCGAGTTGGCCCTGCAACTCCTTCCCTTACACAAACATATAAAATTAAAATTCCCAATACTCATAATTTTTGCCATTGATTTGAGTAAGAAAAGTTTTTCTGGACATCATAGAGACTCAGAAAAATTCATAAAATACCAAAAGATGAAGACTCATGACTAGAAAGCAAACTTTGATATCATATTATAAAAGGATTTTCGTTAATTAGATGCCTCAAGTGGAGGATTTCTTTGTGAAGTATAATTGATTCTATGTAGGCTGAGAAAAATATGTGAAGTGTTTGAGAGCTGAATCTTGATGATCAAGAGAGAATTCACACAGTGGAATTCGAAGAATGAGAGCAGATTGCTGGGTATCTGCAAACTCAGGTATTCAACTTGTATATTCAACAGTAATTAGAAAAACTAACTTTGACTTTACATCAGAGTCTTTTATAGCCAAATGTTTGTAACAAACTAAACACACGCAGACCTTATTCCTTTTAACAGACTAACAGAACAAATTGACTTTATTTATCAGAAAACCAATTAAATCCTCTTTCATTCTTCTCATTTAAATAGATAGAAATATTCCTTAATTTCAGCCTATAATAATTATCTATACAGCTCTGTATTGCTGTTATAATTTATTTTTCATATATACATCGTTGATATTGCTGTTTGTATTGTTATTACAATTCATTTGCCATATATACATTGTTTGGTATTGTCATCACAATTCACTTGTCATATATTGTCTTTTACTTCTCTGTTTTTTTTTTTTGGTTTAAAAGGTTACTCTACTATTTTTATTCATTAGTGTTTTTTTAATATCATCTCTATGTTATGATTTTGTTATCCATTATTATAGTATAAAATCTTCATCAAAATATATTCTAGTCCCTGAAAACTTTTAAACATCTTATTTTTGATCAACATATATTTACTATAACTTATAATGACCATATACTATCAATTAAGGGCTCTTCTATAAGAAAAACAATGCAAGGACCAAAGTAATTTTTAAGGATCAAAATGTAATCAATAAAAATCTTATCTTTAGAAACATGGCACGTGTCTCTTTCAACGGTGATAGTGACAAACACTAAAAATAATAATAATTGATAAATGGGTGATAACGAGTCAAGAGTTTATCGAAAGGTTGGTACAACATTATGGATGTCATGTATAATATAATGTGGACACAATAGGATTATTATTTTTTTATATATACAAAAAGCACGCTAGAGAGAGAGAGAGAGAGAGAGAGGTGCATTTAATTAATTTCCACCACCACATGCTGGGTTACCACCGGCACCAGCCGATGAAGTTTATCGATCAGCATCATAGTGAACAATATTTATAGAGAATTCGACAAGTAGGAAATGAACAGAGACTAAAGTTTAAAATTCAGTCGGCTGCAGTTACACATTGCCAAATTTTATTGCAAGACATGTACAGCATGCACTGCAAGTTAGCAGGCAGCTCAGATAGAAATGGACGGGGAAATTGTGAAATCAAGATCCCATAGCTCGAAAGTTCCCTTGACAAAATTGTAGTGCGCACCCTTCAGAGATAGAGCATCGTTCACCACGGCCTCTCTCACAAATGGATATGTCAAGAGGTTCCCCAGCGACACATTCACAGCCTCCTGCACTAGGTCAGGATAGATAATATAGTTTTTATTTATGGGAATAAATAAATATATTTAAATCTAAGTAGAATAAATATTGTAGATGCTCTAACTTGCCTTTTCGCAGTTGTGGCATTGCTCTTCGAAAGTTAAACTGCCGGATTTTGCCGTCACCTTAGACTTGGCAGCTGAACATATTTTCACCCAATTTTCTATGAAGTCACTGTACACACACACACACACACACACAAACCAGGGAAAGAATAATCTGCTGGTCAGTTAATTGCTCATCAATAAATTCTATTTGACTTCTAATGAATCATGAAAGCATTCGTTCCTTAATATTGGAGCGATGGGGGCCATATAAGAATATAGGTTTCTCTCTGTGTCCTCCTATATATGTGGAGTGTGTGTCTCCATTTTGTAACTCCATCAAATGTTGCCACTTGATAATAATTAAAATACGGTCTTTTATAGTTTAAAAAAACATACAAGGGAGACTATTACAATCTCGGAATACTAAATTAATTCCACGGTTTTGTCTATAATTCAACCAGCACCCATATTTTCTTCCTCGAAAAAGTCTGAACACGAGAAAAAAAACTACACCACAGGTCTTTTTTTATATAAAGTGAAAGCCAAGGCTACTTTTTAATAAGATTCTTTGTAATAACATGTGTTGGGCACAAGGAAAAGAAGAGCAGCCGCAGGTGTTAAAAAGAAGTTCAAAGTCTGGATGCATCTTCCATATTGCATCTCTTTTTTTTCTTTTTTCTTTCAAGAATAAAAAACAGAAGCTAAAAGGAAGTTTGGGATGGATTATACCCCCTAGCAAACCAATAGACAAGCTCTGTGCAGGAACATCCCATATAACCTCCTCTTTTTTTCTTCCTCTTCCTAATAGCTTCTTTGTTAATAATACACTGATGCTCAATTTTCCAATAATTAAAAAGTTAACATTGTTGCACTAGTATCATATGGATCGCCTAATTAACTATCCAAAGATATTGGAGAAGCACAAACTATACTCTACATGTTACTCTACTTTGATTGGGGCTACATTTAAATAATTCAACTTGTAAGGAAAAACAGTGCTTTTATATTAACGAGGATGGAATTTAAATATGATATTGATCAAATGGTTATCAGGCAGATCCAACTTGTAACGAATTAAACGAAGAACTTAAATATTAATGC
Source organism: Salix dunnii (assembly GCA_015731905.1). Taxonomy (NCBI): domain Eukaryota; kingdom Viridiplantae; phylum Streptophyta; class Magnoliopsida; order Malpighiales; family Salicaceae; genus Salix; species Salix dunnii. The sequence continues at coordinate 2,182,312 of CM027668.1, read as the reverse complement.
TAATGGAACTTAAATATACATTATGAACAAATGGTTACCTAGAAGTTGACCCGTCATCTGAGATGGACATGAGCCCTTTTATACCACCACAACAGCTGTGACCAATTACTACAATATTCTCCACCTAAGCTCCCAAGAGAAAACATAGTTAGAAAAGTGAACATTGTAAAGAAGTGTAACTCTCCCCGTCCCAGGTTCATGTTTTATGTGCAGGCAACGAAGTAAAAGTTTCACAGGGCACTGATAGATTCGTCAAAAGGGGTAAACGTTGTTTACCAAAAAAAACCCTTTTTAAGTTCTCGTTTTTGTTCTCTCTTCCAAATCCTCGAAACGCTTTGGACGGTGCTGTAAGATCGCAATTATTAAGAAGCTTTGTGTAATTTACTCTAGAAAATAAAATGCTTTGGTAACGTGTATTAGGCATTTCTGTAAAACTTTGCATTGTAGAGTGTTGTGGGCACGATTCACTAGATGTCATTATCCCACTAGCAAAATGGGACGGGGATAAAATAAAAAAAATGATCAAATGATTTTAATTTGGATTTGGGATGCCACGACAAATAAATCGGGTTGATTAAGTCAATTATTTCAAAAAAATAATCAGTATAATATTATTTTGAAAAGATTTATTTAAAACAATCAACAAGTTTTGCAGGTTACGGACTGATTCAATGTCTCCACTCCATCTGGGCTAGGGCAAACCGACCATTAACTTGCAATAATGTAATATAATAATAACAGTAAGCGAAAGCAAGAATAGTATCGACCTTCAAATGCAACACTGCGTATTCAATGGCAGCCCCCACACCAGAATATTTTTTCTGCAGAAGAAAACTAAGTCAAACAAAAGTGTAAAACGGATAATCCACAAAAAATAAAACGGATAATCCACAAAAAAATAACAGAAACACCTGTACTTTTTTTCCATCAAAAGACATACTTTCCAAGTCGTTAGATTCATTTTGCTGATCTTACTGCCTTATTTTAGGCTAAAATATCACTCAACTATATAGAAGTTTATTTAGAATTTCCAATTTACTTGCCCATCTGTCATTTATTTTACAAATCAAATCATAATGAAATCGTAATCAATCATTACGGTACTTGTCATTATTGGATTGCATACCAATGCCTATCATGAATAGATGCTTTCCATGATATGCTATCTATCTTTCTTTTTTTAATTGAGATTTCTTCTCATTTTTGTTCCCATTGACTCTGTTAATCTATTTCCTCTGTCCACCAAGTGAGCAGTTGATAGCTAATTAAGGAGGTTATACTAGGGGGGTGTTTGATAATATGATTTCAAAGTATTTATTAAATTTTTTTTTTAATTTTTTAATTTTTTTTTAAATATTTTTCAATGTGTTGGTATAATAATAATTTTTTTTAATAAATTCTAAAAACAAAACTTTTAAAAGTAAACTATGCACAGTCACTCGTAGCCTTAAATAGACCAGCCATGAAAAGTTTTCCTTCAATCCGAAGTAAAGCAATAAAAGTTGTAACCATGGAATTTTCATTTAATTAAGTGTTAAGGCAAACCTGATCATAAGGTGGGACCATGTTGGCGATGTTTCGGATCATAAAGGCCTCCCCTGGTTGGAAATCGAGGATGTGGGAAGGGCAAACCCGAGAATCGGAGCAAGCAAATACCATAAACTGCATTTAATTTAATACAAGTAGTTGGGTTAACTCAGCCCATGTCTCGCAATGATTAATCAATTGAGAAAATAATAATAAAAAAAAACCATCAACAGGCAACCACTGATCGATTGGCCAGGAAATTGACTGGAAGACAACTATAACTATATTGAAAACACCGGATGGCAAGCCAAGTATGACTACCAAAAGGGTCTCCTAGCCATGGCTGAACTTTTCTTCGTCAAATCAAAACACCTTACTTTCTTAAGGCCTGTTGAGTTTTTTAATTTCACAACAGACACCAATGGGCGAGAGGTTCGAGACTCAAATAATGGTGCTCGCCAGTTATTATACATCTATAAGACAGCAAATAGAGAACCACACATATATTTTTTATATCGTTGCTTAATTAATCTAAGTTTCAAATATGTCTTTTATGTATTCAAGCTTGGGATATGTTTAAAATTTGGTGAAGGACTCTAGGAAATTTACCATAATCTTATCATACTTCCAAATTCAATTACATGGGAAATAAATACATTTCGATCAGACTTTAAAATATATAGAATTAAACTGGGGCTACATTATTTTCCAATGTCCCTACACAAGTCAAATTAGGCCTCCGTGTTTCGAAGACCTTGCCGTACATCTATCTTTGGTTAGGTAATGGTCAGTTGCATTCCCAAATTGCACACAGTTTTTATTAATATTAATGCTCGAGTCAGTTTAATGCATCTCATTTAATTTTACGAATATAAAAATTTATTTTTTTTTGACAAATAAACACTAACCTTCGGTTTTTGGCCTTTAGCAAGGGCACCGTACAAGTCAGGATTCTTCCTGAAAAATAAAAGAAAAAGAAACATGTTCATAGCCCAGTTGTGCGTGCCATTATTGACTGCAATTTGCAATCACCTTTTGAGAGGTGACCAGTAATATACGAGAGCATTCATTTTTCAGGCCTAGAAAAAGTAATTTCAGCCACGAGTACTTAAACAACGCCTGCTTATACGCTTATCACTTGATAAGAGAACCGTTAATTTTGTTTTTTGAATGAAGAAAAGAAAAGGGCAATAATTATCAATGATACAAGCACATGGAGAGGGGCAAAGAGGGTACTTGAGCAGCAGAATGGGAATGGAATAGGAATAAACAAAAAAAATAATATTCGAAAAGGAAATGGGCTAAAAAGACGTACTCATATTTCTCTGTCCTAAAGTGGACAAACCCGGCTTTTATACGCTCGACCGGGTCGAATCCTTTCGAACCGACCGCCTCTAACTCCGCCGTTATCTGCTTGATCTTTGCGGCGGCGACGCTCCCGAGGTCAGCTTTCTCTCTGTAGCCGAGGTCAGAAAAAAAAGAACAGAACAGTCAGTTAAATCCATTCGTGGCCTCTCCTTTCTGGGTCCCGGTCCCACGAACATACTATCACCAATAATGCTCTTGATAGTACTGCTCTAATTAAAATTAAAACTAAAATTAAATACGCGTCTAAGAAAAGTCAAATATGGAAGGGACTTGCAAGGGAGGACCGAAAATGACAAGAGAATTTCATGAAAGTACTCTTCTGTAAGTGAGTCTCAAGTTGCTTGTTTGAGGATCAATGGAGGAAATTCATGATCAGTAGGGTACCTGAGAAGCTTGCTCAGTCCTGCAATGGCATCCTCGTATGATTCGTTTGCCATATCTTCTTCCTTCTGTTAATTCCAGTCAGATGTCAGAGAAAGAGACCAGATAATCTATCATGAACACACACTACTGGATCAGATCCGTAATGAAACACTAAACTTGTGATTATAAATATTCTAACAGACATTGAATTATACCCAGTATACAATAATTATCAGTAACACAGATCCATCCTTATACGGTAATATTTCTGGGGACACATTTTTTTCCACAAAAATGATGACATGCAGAAAGAAAGAAAGAGATCAAAAGTATCTATGATCGAAAAATCATCACAGTCACAACAACGCGTGGAAATTGAAGAGATTTTGATAATCAATCGTATGGCAAGCTGAACAAGAATGAATCAATCGTATGGCAAGCTGAACAGCTTGTCCGTGAATGAATTGAGTGGAAAATAGAAAAAGAAGAAGACAAAGAGAAGGAATGAAAGCCGCAACAGTTTCTAATTTCACAAATTGATGAATCGGGATCGGTGCATATACTCAAAGAAGCATCAGCTACGGACCTTTTTTCCTCTCTCTCTCGCTCTCTCTCTCTCTCTCTCTCTAAGATTCTTCAGCTTCTTTGTGTGTGAGAATGAGCCACCTAATCACAGGGTCTGCTTCGCGCTAGCGTTTCCACCTTTGCGCTATTTGCTCCATTTATACACCCACACCCACACCCACACCCACACCCACAGAGACTTCTCCTTTAAACTTTGTTGAGTTTGTTCCACGTGTATTAGCACTCTTTTTTACGTAGTAATGCCTTTTTTTTAGAGAAAATATATAAATCTTGATATATACAAAAGGTAGTTTTTATTACTGCTTAGATGGAGATAATAAAAATATAAAACTTACTTTATTTTATATATATATATATTGGTTAATAATTTTTAATTAAAAAAAATCCATTCCGAACCGCAAAGCCACAAGAAGGTAGAGCGCGTGATGGAATGTGGAGAGATAAGGTGAGGGATTTTTGTGGCTGATTATCGTGATGAGAAGTGAAAGATCCACCGGTTTCTGACTCCTGGACGACGGAGGCCTCAATCGGTAGCCCAACGGTTTTGAATGACCAGCGGATGTTACGGTGGGCAAGTCAACTAAATCAACGTGTGTTTGTTGACACGTGGTTGCATCCACAAATGCGCATGCTGTCCCGCGTTGATTATTTTGAGAAGTGGAAGGTAACTCCTTGCGTAGACGGTTAAAAGCAATCTCGATAAATAATTATAAACAAAAAAAAAAAAGATTTCATCAATAATATATTTATTTATTGGAATTACCCAAGTTTCAAGTTCCAATTTAAATGTTATTTTTTTATCCAATATATTTTAAAACGACAATGAGCAGTGAAGTCTTCGAAGAAAACATTCAAAGGTGTCGTCACGCAACCGATGGATTTAAAAGGATAAAACGACATGAAAATCCCGAAGCACAGAACCAGTCTCAGTTAAGAACTTGACCGGCCCAGAATTTCATTTCTTGACATGCCGAGGAGAAAATACGAAAGGGACGACCGGTCAACGAAGTCCTGCCTTGGAAATCAACCGAGTTTCATCATGTTTTGTGAGAGACCTTCTAGGGTTTTTGTTTGACCAAAAAAAAAAAAGTAAAGAATTATGCTCCTTTTCCCCCTTCCTGACAGAGACAAGTCTATTGTATAATGATTCATCTCATAGGTTTATTAGGAAAAAAATTAATAAATAAAAAAGTCAACAAGAAAAAAAAAGGAAAAATTACTTTGCCCATTATGTTTTTAAACCGTCGCAATTAATGCAGAAACCTAAGATCTTACCGACACCTGGCTTGAACAGCATAGCATCATGCACTTTCCAAGCTTTCCAGCCATGTTTTTTCCTTACGTCCTCCTCCTTTTCCACCTGTAAAACAAAATTGACGAGCCCTGTAGAATCGATAACACGTGGACTCAGCAGGAAGAAAATAAACAAAAAGTAAGGAAAAGAAAGAAACTGGATGCACGACACAGGTTCAAACTGGCAGCTAGGCCACCGCCTTTGGTGACGCCATCGCCATGTTTGATGAGTTCTTAAAGAAAAAATGGCAGATAAAATATGTAACCGGTCCTTATCCATGGACGTACGTGGATGGCATAAACCTAGCCAGCTCCTTGGTTGATGATATGGGAAACATGACTCTTCCAAGGCTCTACTGGCCAACATAACCCAAAACTACTAAATGCCAAAAACGTTGTGACGATTATCGAGAAAATATAATTTCAGAACTCGTAGTTCAACTCATGAAACCGAGTTATAAATATATACAGGGGTGGATTAATGACCTGTGATCAGGGGCTACGAAACGGGACTGGCCCTTAATTTCTACAAAGATTTGCAGAGAGAAGATGCAGCAGAAGGAATATCTGATGGAGCTAGCTGCAGGGTAGCTTGAAGGTTAGCTTTCTTGTGAGTGAAACGGGACCGGATAAGAGACAGAGATAGATGGGGGAAGTGGTGGAGTCATGAGAGGTTGTAGTCGAGAAAAGAATGCTCTCCATAGGATAAAGAAAGTGAAGGGTGAGGTAACAAGAGCATGCATGGTCTAATCCTATAGATGACGATTCCTTCATCTTTTGTTCTCAGGTCCCAGAAGCCTCTATCCAACCAAAAACTATCCGTACGACTACACATAAATCGATAGATAACAGCAGTCAAATTCAGATTCTGTTTCGCATAAAAATCAGTTCTTTTTCTTGTCTGTAGTTATAAATACTTATAATTCACTCACGAGATGAAATAAGTTAATTTAAACTAACATGTTCTGCATAAAAATTGATGCTTGCTTACTAGTTTATTGAGCGTTTCATTGCATGCTAGGTCTAAATTCTTTCCAGCATCTAAAAAATAATATTTAAATTGTTATTAAACACAACACAATAATTCAAATTTAAAAAACTTTAACCTGACTCTATAATGAACTTAAATTTTAAATTAAATCACATCAGAGTTGTTTCGACATGATTTTATTAACCGAATAGGTTAACATCCCTACCCATAAAAGAGAGATATGTGATGTCCATCCTATTGAACTAGGGCTAATAAAAAAATCACATAAGCAAAAAACACTCCCATTAAATGATAAAATTGTAAAAACAATAAAAATTAAAAATGAGTTGAAAACCCCAAAGGACACACAAAAAGACTAAAACAAGAAAGCGTGAGTGACTTGGTTGTTCACCTCTTTTATATAGAAAAAACTCAAAGTTGTCTATCACCTCAAATTTAATAACTTATGTCCTTGTGACCTCATCATTACACACAATGATAATAACAAAACTATAAAATGCATTATCAAAATTAAAAGTTTTATTGATAGAAATATCCATTGTTATTTGCACTCAATGTTCGTTGATAATTATCTTACTGATATCTTCACAGATAAAAAAAGTTTGTTGGTAAAACTATCATCGACAATTCCTGTTATATCGGTGATTTTGTTGATATTAAATACACTAATGAATATATTAATGGACAAAGCATGCCAAAAAATATATTACCTTTTCAATTTCGTCGGTATATTTATCACTATATTAAACATATCAACAACGGAAAGTTTAATTGGTAAAATTTCATTAGTAATGTGGTTGGTAGTAGTGACATTTCAAGTAATTATTTTCCAACCCTCTGGAAATACCAAAGAGAAAATTCGTTTGTAATTCTTTCACTAATATTTTTAAAAAAATTATATTGAAAAATAATTAAAATAATATAAAAATCAAAATATATTTTAAATTAAATTAAATTATTTACATTTAAAAATCAAATATAATAAATCTAAAACAACAACGACACTGGAGGAGGAGGAGAAAGAGGAGGTTGTTTGGGACTATAGGTACAAAGAGGAGAAGCATATGGATCACCCTAATGTTGATCAAGTATTTGCATGAAATTAAATGAATGTTTTGATTTATGCATAAAAAGAAAATGTAATTTTAATTATTATACATGTGTTATCCCTAATCTCTTGAATGGATACATTCATCTACATTGGATGAGCCTCTAACTTCTATCTTATATGGTAAATATGTTGGTAGATGCTTTATTGAAAAAAATAAATAAAGAAAATATCATCTCAAGTTTGCAAATTGTTTGGATTATATTTGTTTCATGTCTCTCTAAGTGTTCTGTTTGTAACTTGTTGACTCGTATATCTCTAAAGAATTGACTGATCTTCGCAAGTGTATCTCATATTCTATTTGACAATAAATCTTGGTATGCTAATGGAATGAGTGTGTGCATAAACACATGCAAATTATGACTCCCCATTCCATATAATTTGTAATCCTTCAAATTCATAACAATGATATGTTCGAGGCATCATAACAAATGACACATATTTTAAGTCATATGTAGACTAAAAGTTATGAATTCTTGTTCAAGACAAAGTTTAATTTAAGCTTCGTGACCCATGAAATATCATAAACCAACTCCATATTTTCATGATGATAAAATATAGTTATATCCATTCATGCTTTGATGTTGTTGTTTGTCTTCCCCTTCATGTCCATAATGGTGTTGAAAAGTGTCTCAAATAAATTCTTTTCTATGTGCATAACATCACGATTATGATAAAGAAGATTGGACTTTTACAAAGAAAGCTCCCAAAAAATACATCGTTTTACCCAATTATGAGCTAAATAAATAAAAAAACTTCTACTTACCGAATTAAAAACTATACACAATGTCACCGTACTCTAATATCGCATCATGCAGTTCTTCACCTAAAGGTAATGACAATGTAACATTCCTTTCAACTCCTTTAATAGAAAGGATATTTTTTTGCTCCTTTTGTAGTTCTGATTTTTTGGTGAAAACCATTGGTGACTGTAAAAGAAAAATGTTTTGCAATTATTTGTTAGCGTGAATGATTTGTTGTTTTCCATATAATATGAACATGTTAGTTTTCCAAGTGTGCTCCACAAAAAAAACCATTGATAGTTTATATCAAAGTTCTTTTTATCTGAAAATTATGTTTCCTTGATACATTATAAGTCAAAGCCCTAGATGGCTACAACTGCTTCAACTCATTGATCAAAGGTCGAAGACAAAAATCTATGTAGTGACCCAAGCTGTGAGGACATAGTATGATAATATATTAAAACATGAACTCCAGTCTTATTTATATATATCCCGAGTGATAAGTTGTATATCATAAGTAATGTCAGTTGACATAAATAAAAAAATGACAAATGATTTGAAGAGTGTACATGGTTAAAGTGTTTCCAAACTTCAATACAAAAGGATATACCATAACTCCATCAATCACATCATGTAAATAATGTCATATCATGTGTTTAACAATTTTTAGTGACATGAATAACATCTACAATCGATGCATGATTAAACATATCTAATTTTTCTATGTGCAACAAGAATTTATCTTCTACTTGCTTTGTTTTTATATTGAGCATGCCCACATTATTATGTATATTATGAACTTTATATTTTTAAGGTAATACAACATAAAGGAGTTTGGACACATATCAAATTTCTAGTATCTTAGACTAAGAGGTTTCATCATGGATGTGAGAAAATATAAGTTATATTTTTATCTATTCCTTTCAAGTGAAACACTTCTTGTCCATTCAACAATTCTGTCATAACCGACTTTACTCAACCCATAATCTAACTTGATGGTGAACATATGTACCATGACCAATAATTTACTATGATTTATGCTACCATCTTATAATAGTTTATCATAGTCTGCTAAGAGATAAAAAAAAATATAGTTGTATCCGTATTAGATTCTTTATCTACAATTGAACATTCACCTGCATCATCCTGATTCATTCTTATTGCATCTATAATCATATTCCTATAAGGATTATTATTGGTATATATAATTCCATCCACATTGCTAGAATTAGAAGTTGACCTAATCATTTTTGCTACCATAGCCTCATAAGGAACAATTTTTTTCTTTATATGCATGTCAATAAAAATATTCCTCTGTAAAATGTTTTTATAGAAGATGCATCATGATAATTTTTTTTTTTGGAATTTTCTACAAGGATATCTAATATAGTCTTGATGAATATTTCCTAGATTAGATATTATGTAATTAATAAAACTCTAACACCATTGCAATAATCCATATCAAGCAACTTTTAGGCTATTTCTCGATACATCCATGAACGATTCTCCATTGCTTATATCAAACTCATATATAATAATCATGTATTAATTAAATACAAAAAAAATACAATTTTATAAAATCAAAAACAATTCCTAATCCTAACACGTACAGAGAATAAACCTATACAACAAATTTATTTGAGAAAAAAATCTATCAAACAAGTAAACGCCAAACAACATCAATATTCCTTAAAAGTATGCAAAAAAAAATTAACATAATTAAATTAAATTTTTAAAAACCTAGTAGATTTGCTTACTTAAAATGGAAAATCCTTTTTTTTTTGGATTAGAACATAAATACCCACAAACTAAGAGTTGTGGTTACTAGGTTTGTTGTGTTGAAATTAATAGGAGAAGGTAGCTGTTAGTTGCAGGGAAAAACATGAAAAAGAAAGAAAGAGAAAGAGGGGAAATGGAAATGAGGGTTGATGATAACGTCATAAATTAAAAATATTCAAAGGATTTATTGACAGAATGTATCTAATGATCAATCCATTAGTAATTATAGTGGTAGCAATGCCACGTCAATGTACTTTTAGGTGTTTTTTTAATCCCAATATAATTCCTTCACTACATTTTATAATCGCTTAGCATAACTTTCCACACAGTGCAATCAATAATAATGTTGCACAATATATTTTCTTGTCATTGAATAATAATTTTATATCATTGTCATTGTATTGAAATTAATTAATCAGAATTGTGTTCTTCCTTGTCAATTGATTCGTCCTCATCTCCATCACAATCCTCGATGTTAATTTTATCGCTATGATCATTTTCATCAACCTATGTATGTGTGCTAGACTTCAAGACATCATTTAACTCCTCAACATCAACATCAATAAAAATACTCTCACTGATACAAAAATTTGAATTTTTTTCAAGTTGTTAGATGGAACAACTCGGTATGGATCAACTAACTCACTAAGTTAAATGACATTATCTCTTTTTGTGAATTCATCGTTATCATCTTAAAGAACCTCGACATGACCTATGGGTTTGTTTTTCACTAAAGATACCTATTAACTCTTAAATAATCATTAATCATTTTAAAGGTATGAGTGTATGTGTAATAGCCTTATTGGCAATGTTTGGTAAAAACAAAGACATCGTCGACGTTGTGGAGTCTAGCCTTTGAATTAATTTTGACCAAACTGTGATGAAGATTTACTCTAACTCTTCTATCAGTGGCATTATGCTAATAATATTTGAATAAAATATCTTATTCTGCTTACTATAATATTACAATTCAATCATCTCATTTAATTTTCCATAATAGCCAAATTTAAACTTGTTAAAAGTAGATCACTTAACACAAAATTCATCGTTATATGTCTTTCTACCCTACCTATATTCTTCAATATAAAACACGTGTTCATTGACGAATTACCAGCTGTAGCACTTAACCTTTTGTTAAGGACCCAAACTTAGTAAAAACAATGTAACATTAACATTCCTTTGTAATACATAAACTCGATACCTAAAGTACACACATGAATAATTAAATGGAAAAGGTGTAATAAATCAAGCCTTCTGAGAGATAAAAATATTTACAAAGTACTTACTTACATATATGGAAAATTGTTCATTTTGTAATCGAAATATTTGAGATTCAGTTAGTTGTGAGTTTTAGAATAGAAAAAATTGATGATGTTGTTTTCGAGGAATTCAACAATGTATCAATTTATGATATTTATAATATATAAATTGTTTGAAAATAATATTTTCAGCAGTATACTTACTAGATAAAATGTCTCAATTCATCGCATTTTATAAGCACATAATTATGTGTTTGTCTAAATTCTTTTTCTGATAAATATCATCCATTGATAACATTTTTTTAAATAGGTCAACTATGATGAGAGAATATTGACAGGTTTTCACTCAAGGATAATTCCCCACCATCGTCATGTTTTGGAACACAATTGATTCTTATTGTCAATTGAAGCTCAAAATAGAACGAGATAAATATAGCAATCTCTTCAACAATATAGATCTTGCATATCGAAGCCTCAACATACATCTTGTTTTTTACATTTCTCTTAAGGTTGATCAAGTACCTACATGAAAATCATGTTTTCCATTTTTTTTTTATTATAGTTATAATTTTAACTTTGCATCTAAACTAGAACATATGGCTACACATTAAATCATAGTTATTTGACTTAGTTTATAAACTTATTAGAAAAAAGTTTGGGTCATCATATTAATCTCTTGATTATTAGATTAGATCAACTATTTTATCAAAATACTAATGTTTTACTTCCTTTTATCAACTATTTTATCAAAATACCAACGTTCTATTTCTTTTTATTTTTGTTATTAGCTCGACTGAGTTTAAATAATAGATGATCAAATTAATAGAATTATTGAAAATCTAACCAAATCAAACAAGTTTTGTTAAGTTAATATCTTATCCATTTCATTTAATTAGAAATCCCATCCAAATCAAATTCCAAATTTATTGGATTAATCTATTAATAGCCTATTTATTTTTGCATTTTTAAGAGTTTTTTTTTTTTGTAAGAAAAGTTATTTTAATTTTTTACTTTGCTTAAAATTAAAGAATATTCGATGTTTACATATTATTTTTGCATACCAATATAAAAAATAAAATTTAAAAAATAATAAAATTATTTTGATATAATTTTAAATATATTTTTTAAAATTATCGGAACATCAATGGAAATCTAATAAGCAAGCATCTACCGTTTAGGGTCGGTTTAACATCAAAGCACAAAACTCGCCGAAGGAAAAGATTATTTGGACGCTTACCTTCTTCCTTGCGCTCGCTTCTCTTTCTTCAGGTCAGAAACGCAATTCTGTTCGATCGGTATTAAAGGTATATATAACCAAAGAAAACTGAGACACAACTAACTTTTGAGGCATGAATCTTCTTCTAAACCTCGTTTCTTGTCTTGTTGTTCCTATTTGCTTCTAAATTCTCTGATACATAATAATTTCTCTGCAGACTCATGGAGCTCTAAATAATCATGCTTGGTTGTGTTTTTCTATGAATACAATTCTCTAGTCTTAAAGAATTGAATTGGGTTTTAATTTCCAAACACTGTTTTCTTTGTATAATTTGCAAAATGTTCAAAATATTTTTCGTTTTGGTGGTGCACCATATCATGGATGAGGATGAGTCTGACAAGCATCTTTGTATTCGTTGGATTTTAGCCCCTCTTTGTAAGTACGCAATTCAATCTCCCTGCCAAAAACATGACTCCGACGGACAGCAAATGTCAGCATATCACCGTTCACACTGTTACTCAGACCTCTCCATGTCCTATACTCTCATTTGTAGAGAAAGCACCTAAATGTGCTCATGTTTCACTTATACCAGTTGCTGATTCAGATCAAAGGTCATGCAATCAACCGTCAGGATCCAGGGTCTTGCAAGATGTACACATTGTAAGATTATTGGAACTTTCCTTCCATTTACAGGTGGTCTTTTCATTATTGCTATATTCTTCTTGCATATTACATAATCTTCAAGGTTGTTGCTGCTAGAACTATATTATGCTGGAGTTCTTTATAATGGACAAGTTGATGATCTGATTGTTTTATTAGTCGGCACAGTTGATGGAGCATTTTCTTGAACTTGCTCGAGAAAACACAGAGAAGGATCTTGAAACATGTGGGATTCTTGGTGCTTTCCTTGTAAGATTTATGTTTTTGTCCATACTTTCTGCAACTGAAATGCTTTCTTCTTTATTTATTTTTTAAAAAAGAGTAAATCTTATCGCATTTAGTCTTTAGGCATTTAACAAATGTTAATGATTTTTATTTTGTTTGCATATCACATATTTGGTCTTATTCTAATTGGTTTCTAAATATGCTTACTGTTATAGAGATCTTGACTAGCTGGCCATATTTTTCCTATTTTCCCCACTAATTATACTCCTTTTTGTGTTGGATGTCAATGTGCTACAGCTGGTGTTAATGTTCATAATTCCACTCGCCCATTTTCTTGCTGTTTTTGATAGTCTGTTTTCATAATCTTTTGGATTACTGGTCACTAGTAATCATGCTTTGCATTGTTTCCAATCTATGATGCTATACCTGTCTGAGATGTGGAGATTGATTTGAGGTGACGATTTCATACTGAATCTTGTTTCTATGCTCTCCCCATGAAATCAGGAGCATGGAACCTATTACGTCACCACTCTAATAATACCAAAACAAGAATCAACTTCCTCTTCTGTGAGCTCCTGGATCCTTTTTAATATTTTTAATTGGGTTCAAGATGTCATTTGATGTGATGTTTATAAGGCCTAATTTCTTAACCAATAACATTGACAACAGTGCGAGGCTGTAAAAGAGGAAGAGTTTTTTGCCATACAGAATGAACATTCTCTTTTTCCTGTTGGGTGGATTCATGTATGTTTTTTTCCTGTATTCTTTTTTTCACCTCGTAATCTCAAATATTTCTTCAAGAAGATGGTATTGTAAGTTGTATAAATTTTAATTTTTTCTTATAACTAAAAGTATAATGTTCTGTTTTCAGACACATCCTTCTCAAAGCTGTTTCATGTCATCAATTGACCTACACACACACTATTCATATCAGGTAATTGACTGACCTGCGGATCTGTTAGTATATAGTTTTCATTCGAGTTCCTCTGATTGAGCTGCTTAGATTCAACTAATCAAGCTGTCATTTTTAAGATTGGCTTTCTATGATAGGTTGATCAATGTATGGTTGGCTAGGTCAGTATTCTGTTTTGTCACTATAAAAGGCCTTAATTTTCTCACACTGGCACCTTTAGATTTGACTCTTAAGTAATGAAATATACCCAATTGATGAATCTATGTTTGGAATCTCTAGCTTTGGTTCTTGGCTGACAAGCACAGGACCTGTAATTTTTCCCGCTCCCCAATTTGGGGGAATCAGAACTATTGAGCTGAACATCCATCGGCCCTGGTACCTAATTGTTACTATTAGTTCTCAACTAGTTTTTGTTTCCTTATGCTTTCAGGCAATGGTACCTGAGGCATTTGCCATTGTCATGGCTCCGACAGATAAGTCAAGGTGTGTAATTCATACACTGTATTATATGATTAGCCTCTGTCACTATCCAGGGCCATTTTTACTTTCCAATTCTTTGTAAATGGCTGTTTTTTAAGCCTCCACAGATATTCTCGATTAGCATCCACTATTTTCCTCAGAATTTTTAAACAATCTGTCCAGACTACTGTAGATATGAGTATCTTTTACATAAGGTTAATTTGTCCTTGCTGACTTTATGTCACCAACGATCCCTGGCTTAAGTGTCATCAACTCATTCCTTTCTTACCAACCTTCCACTTTGAAAAAGCTTATTTTCTGTTCTGCGTTTATTTTCTAATTGCTACATTGTAATTTGTGAACTATGAATCTTGAACGTCTAAATTTACTTTTGGATCTTCAGGTTGAGCATTTGGAAGGTAAAACAATGGGAAACAAGGCATTGGTTATCAGTTACTAATTAATATACCAGTCCATTTCAAATCACAAAGCAACACAATTCGGTTTTACCTAGTGATTCAGTTAATTTTCAAACAAACTATATACATGTTTAAAGTTTATAGATCAAAAGCTATCAAGGCATCAAAGTATGAACAATGCACATAAGATCAGCCGTGTCACTTGCAGAGATAAAAAAAAAAACACTTCTCTGTAACAGCAGACATATTGCCATGATAAAATTTAAGACACTGATTGAGGTTGTTTGTGACAATCCTTTTATATATAACAATGTATACTCCAGCAAAACCAAGATGTTTAAAAGTTAAACAAAACAAAAGCAGATGTTTCAATATATCTATGTGGGGCGGATCACATTCCACGCACCACTTAATTTTGGAATGCAGGAGCTATGGAATATTCAGGTTATCTGACCCAGGTGGGATGAGTGTTCTGAAAGAGTGTGAAGAGTCAGGGTTTCATCCTCATGGAGAACCAGCAGATGGGAGCCCAATTTACGAGCACTGCACCAATGTATACACAAATACTAATCTGAGGTTTGAAATCTTTGACTTGCGCTGATCTATCCAGTTGGTCTACGACTACATGTGCATGACGGCACAGATCCAGGGTTGAAGTTAACACTAATATGACCCTAGCCACTTCTTGCAGCAAATCTGGATTGAGGTATTGAGCCATGATACCGCAGAATGCATATATATATATATGTATATATAAATTGAATCAGCGCTTTCCTTTTCAAGTATATGCAGATGGTGATGTTTGTAGTTTCTGGCTTTCAATAGTGATGAGTTGAAAAATATATAATCTTGATCAGATTATGCCCTATGTTATCCTGATTTTAGTGACCTGCAGAATATGAATATATATTTTTTGCTGGATGACAAAACTTGTGCCACCTTCAATGGGAGTGTTTCATTCCAAACTGTGTATAAACTTATAAAGCGTTCAATCACAAATTATAGCAGTGATGTTTTTGAAACCCCCAATTACATTGGACAGTCTAATTGTGGTTATGGCTGTTAACAGAGATGAACACTTGCACAACAGAAGGACTTATCCTCACCCTTCTCCCTATGTTCATGTAATCATGTAAGAGAGATGCCAAAAATGGAGCACAATCTCTTCACAAACTAGCTGTCTTGAGTCGTGAGAAGGTGTTGATTAAGTATTAATATAACAAACAAAAAATCTAAAGTTTAATCAAATTCAACTTTACAAACCTCTAAGATTGAAACTGGTCTAAAAAGGATGAATGTTCCTGCTGAGATCGTTAACGTTGGTGAAAAAACCAAAGATATCCTGCCGGTATGGCAAATATGATTTTTGTTTCTCCCCATCCTTGATCGCTCTGTTCCTTAGGTAATGCAGTTCATGTGCTGACGACGAAGACGAAGACACCCTTTTACTGCTCTGCTCTTTTCTCTTCTCCGCCACCACATCCTTCTTCGCCGTCGTCTTCTCATGACCTTTCATTTCGGAAGCAGCAGCTGTTGTTGTTATTGTTTCTTGAAGATGTTTGGAGGTAGAATCTTTATGATTTAAGAAGACGAAGGCATCCTTTCCATCACTGTTACTTCGAAGAACAAATTCTCGAAACCTCCTTAACTTCGAGAACCCCGTGGAGTTGCTCTTCTTGCACATCTGTTGATCCGGCAAGGCTTTGCTACCCCTTGTCCACACGCAGGAAGGTCCATCCGCTTCGTTGCGTTCTTCCACGAACATTAACGGACCTCCTGCTGCTGCTGCTGCTTTGTCCTCATCAATGAACAGGGGACCACCATCTCGGTTGAATAAAGGGAAAATGGGCCTGATCTGCCCGTTTTGGAATATATCATCAGCTGAAATCAGCGATCCTGATGGGTTTGTGCATAAGAAACTAAACTCTTCTTCTTCTTCTTCTTGATCTTGCACTAATGGTGGTAGATGTGGATTCATGTCGTTAGAAAACAGCACAGTTTCTGCAGACTCGGTTGCTGCAGTAATGGAGCGTTCATTAACCTTCGGACTCGCCTGCATTGCTCAACAACTCCGAAAAACTCAATTCTCTCTCTGGGAATTCAATTTCTTGTTCGAAAGAGAAAGAGGGTGGTTGGAACTTGAATCTGTCAATAAATAAATAGAAGTACGTAGATGGAGCCGGTTTTATATATTGAAAAGAAGGCGCGTTAGAAGCCGAGTGCCGATTTGTTCTGTGGGTGTCCCGAAATATCGTTGTTACTATTCTTGGAGATTATTTGTATCGCGCAAGCAAGCGTGTTCTTTATTCTTCTGTTGACTTCTAACGCCCCCGTTGTTTTTTTGGAACGTTTCACCACTATTCATCCAATCAAGACCTTGCTTTTTTGAATTTACTGGAAGTTTCTAAACTAGTCATGGGGCTGCTTTCCATCGTCATTTGTTTTCATTTTTTCTTATATTTTTTTATTACAAGAATTAATTGTGAGATGAAAGGTTGAAATGTGTCTTATATAATAAATATGGAATTATAAGATGAAAAAATAAATATTTTAAAAAAAATGTGTCAACACTAATTAAGAATAATTCACGAAGTCTATATATATATATATATATATATATATATATATATATATATATTGAATAATTTAAAATAAGGATGAAAAAGACTTGTTCATATTGTTAATGCAATTTATCTTATTTTTTAAAATCTTATATACCAACATGATTTGTTTTTAAATAACACATCATTATAAATATTTTTTTTAATAACAAAACATAAAAAAATTATATTTTGATAATTTTATCACTATTTTTTTTTTAATTGAGCAGGTGACATGTTGTTTGTATTGACAAACAAGACATGGTTTATTATTCTAGATTTAATGATTAAAGAAGTTGAAAAGTCAAAATTTAACTTTTTAGGGTCCAAAAACTTCATTTTCAACTTTTTTTTTGTCTCACTTGAAGACATCCAAGAAAAACCTTATTAACCTTAATAAATTCATCTATAACCTTGGATCACCTTTTAATCCATCAAAAAATAAATATTAAACCTAAATCAAGAATTTTTGAAGCATGATCTACTTATCTTAGAAAAGATGAAGGATTAAAAATACTTATATAGTATTCTTCTTGTCATACAAAACCTATAAATACCAAGATTATCTTTCTTATAACCAAAAAATGGCTAACCCATAACTTAATTTTTCATTTTCTATTTTTAAGTGACTTTCATTATCCTCTCTCAATCTCAAAAACTGAAAATAAATAAAAATTTTAGATCAAAACTAAAAATTTTAAAAAAGAACAAAATTATATATAAAAAAGTGCCTCATGAACAATTAATAAAGAAAAAAAGGTTGCTTTTTATGTCATATATGGTCCCTATAATTTTATTTATTATAAAATTGAATTCCATTATAAGAAATTAAGCATAAACATAATATCATTATATTTAATTTCAAAACCACAAGAACTCCACACATAAGCTAATAAAATAAAATTATCATCCTCAATTCCTAGTATATGTAATATATAAAGATGAAATTGCAAATAATAAGAGACCAAAATAGAAAATACTTCAAGGATAAAAAAGAATAATATTTCAATTCACAATGTTTTCCCCCCACAATCTAAGTGAAACATTGTTAAATCCAACTTCTAATGAGTTGATTTTGAAATCTAGTGACTTAAAACCTGACATAATGTCATGACATGCACGCGTGTGGGGATGACAAGTGTGCCTCCTTGAATCTATAAAAAACAAGTTTTCGATATAATCATAAAATCATGATTATATTATTTATAACTCTTCACCTAGTATTTCGGTTGCTAGGGAATCTAATAATGTGTGAAAGTCTAAGCAAGATGGACTAGTTATGCTAGGAGAAGACACATTAACCTAGTGCACTCTACCTAAGGTAAAATGCATAATTATTTAATTGTTTTTTAAGTCAAATTTATATTTGTTGATCTTTTCTAAGACTTAAGATAGATCTTTGTTTGTAAATAAATTCTTACCTTATTGGGTCAAAATCTAATTGCTCTAAATCTCAAATTTTAGCATCCCATTTTTTTAACTTCAATGCTCGAGAGCGTACTTTAGAGTGTAGTCTCACATTCTCAAATATTAAAGTCTACATCTAAATCATAATACTTTGAATAGTAATTGGTGGAAGATTTTTGATATTTTGGCTAAATCTTAATAGATAATTGTAAACAAGTTTAAATATCCATTTTTGTATTTAAAAAAACATGAGAAAAATGTAGTTTTTTAAAATGAAAATATCATATGAATAGTTTTTAAGATTTGGTTGCATGCGTGATTTGTTTTTTGTTTATCAAATATGGATTTTAAAAAAAAAAATCTAGAGAAATTAAGTTATTTGTATTTGGTTTTTATTTTACAAATGTGTGTCCATGACCTAATATCGAACATAATTGCTAGAAAAGCATGTGATAAAACCAAAAATATTTTAAAATTACCCTTAAAGTGTTTTGGATTTTTGTTCTTGAAGTTTCAATAAAAATTGGGTATTTTTAATGAGTTTGTATTTTACAGTATAACTATACAACCCGATATTATGCAATTTATTTTTGAAAAATACATGAGAAAATTAAAAATATTTTGAAATGCCATTTTGAAACTTTTTGTATTTGGTCTTGATTTTTTATATTTTTATTATTATGTTATTTTAATATAATATTATTATATGGGTTGAGCTCGGCACAACTGAGTTAGGGTGGGCCAAAAATAACCTAAAATTTGTTTATGTCTGTATTTTTATGCTGGTTTGGATCTGACTAACCATATGGGCCAGGCTAAAACGAGTTAAACTCATTCACCAAGTTAATTATTTTGCCACTGCATGCAAATTGAGCTTGGTAGGGGAAGAAAAATGATGGGTAAAAGTGTTTGCTCGATTAGAAAAGTTATTAAAGATGTTCTTAGTGGTACATGAAAGCTCGTAAACAATGTTTAGAGGTGATGGTGTCATTAGAGATAGAGAAAAATAGGGGAAAGTAAGGTTGTTAACCAAAAAACAAGGATTTTATAGTTTAACCCCAATTAACCAATAAACTTTTGATTTTCTTTAATTTCATCATTGATTGTAGTTAATTGGACCACTATAGTTCAAAATCTTTTACAAAATAGTTATTGGTTGTGAATTTCTTCAATTTGACCCCTAAATGACCCTAAACTCTCAATTTTCTTTCAATTTTACCTTTGATTTAAATCAAATGACTTGACAAAAATTTGTTTTGGTCCTAAAATTTTTTAACCTTTTTAATTAACCCCATATTAGGCAACCAAACTTAATATTTTACCAATTAAATCTATAATAAAATTAATTTGATCTATTTATAATATAATTAAGTCTTTGTACCTAATTATATCCTTTAAATATACAAATTAATTTTTAAACATAATTAAACTCTTGATTAGGCCTATAATTAGATCATATTAGACTATGAAAAGTCCAATTATATCAATGAACTTAAGTTTTTTGCATATTCATCCAGTACTAATTTATTTTGACCTTAAATCATTATATTTTTAATATAAAAAATTAAGAGCGCAAAGGATCTTTTACGATGTTATTAAATATGACTAAGCTGGTTAATCTTAAAACCTCACAACTTAGCTCTTTGTCAAGTTTAAATTTAAACAACTCAAAAGCAAGCTCGAATGAAATTGATCAATTTCATGAGTCCAAATAAAATCTTGATAATTGTTAAAATATGGCCTTCTTTTAAATAAAAAAACTTTAAAATGAGAATATTTTTTTAAAAAATTATTGAGACAATGACAAATTAGGTCGATCTTAGTTCCACAGCTACATGTGTCATGTATTAGGTTTAATACTTTGTTAATAAAACACTTTTTTCAGTTATGTGATAAAAAAAATATGCTCATAAAATTGAGATCGATGACAAATTAGATCGATCTTAGTTCCGAGGCTACATGTGTCATGTATTAAGTTTAATACTTTGGTTATAAAACACTTTTTTTTTCTAGTTATGTGATAAAAAAACATGCTCATAAAATTGAGGTCGATGACAAATTAAGTTGATCTTAGTTCTGCAGCTACATATGTCATGTATTAAGTTTAATACTTTGGTTATAAAACATTTTTTTTCAGTTATGTGATAAAAAAACATGCTCATAAAATTAAGCACCAACCTAAAATTATACACTTATTTGAGATTATTATAATTTGATAAAAATAAATAATAAATAAATTATGCAGTTTATTTTTCAATCAATATAATATTGAAAGATAAAATTGAGAAATAAAACTAAAAAAATCATATTCATCCAACAAATAAATTCATCAAACCTATAAACCAGGTTACATTATCTTATGCATCGAATCTATTATGGGTTTTAGTGTGATTATAATTTATTTTGTTTTTAAAACTATCTTTTATTTTACTATATGATAAGAAATAGATGATTGTTAAATCAAACACCAACCCAATGCTAAGATTTAAAAAAAAAATTAAACTTGCTAGACCTGTGAATCGAGTAAATTATCCAAACTTGTGAGCATGGTCATAAATTTTATAAAGTTTAAGAATTGGATTTTTCTCTTAAAACTTTTTTTTTCTGTATAAGGAAGAAATTAATATAAAACAAGTCATGCTTAATTAGAAAAAAAAATAATTCACCAAACTTGTGAATCAAGGCAATCTAGGTTACTTTAACAAATCCACAAGATATATTAACCCTGTAGAAAAAAAAAATGGAATGTTAGTTTTATTATTACCGTGATCACTATTATTGTTGTTGTTGTTTTAGCTGACTTTGTCAGTATCATTACTATTGTTAATATTATCACCATTATTAGTATTATAATTATTATAAAAAAAACATACACTTGATTTAAAGGATAAAATAAAAAAACTCTGACAAAATAGACAAAAAAAGAAGAAATCAAAGTAGAAGGACCACGTTGAAAAACATACATAAATAGATTAAAATTGAAGGATTAAATCAAAAACAAATAAAAACTTAACAAAAGAGAAAATGACTAAAATAAATAATCAACTCATGATGGATTCTAAAACACCAACAACAATGAGGGAAGAATTTACTTTTTGGTGGTAGAAGAGAGAAATGAAAGGAAAAAACACCACCTGCAATAAACTTGTCATTTCTTGGTGACATGCGGCACCTCGACAGGAAGAGGACACAAAGACAAACAAAACAAAATGGTGAATCATATTTTTAACCATCCAAAGGCACCACATGCATTACTCCAAAAATTCAGGGCCTCCCAAGCACTAACGTGTGCATAACAACACGCATCAATGATTGCTTCAATCTATAAATTAATATTTAAATGATAAATTATGTTATCATCCTTGACCAACCTAAAAATCATAAGAACAATTATATTTGAAATGACACAATTACCTATATGTTGATCGAGGTTAAATTCCCAAAAATTCCCTTGTTCAAATACAAATATTTTTTTTTTACTTTTAAGGGTATTAATGTTATTTTACTATGCATATGCATGAGAAAAAGACAATAAAACCCTTGAACAAGTCTTAAATCACAATAAAATGAGAAATTCTTTAATGGTAATATCATCATTAAACTATTTAAATCCACTATAAACAAAGATGAATTTACAATTAAAAACACCAAATGTTTTAACTTTTTTTAATGTGAACAAAGTAGGACAATTAATTTATTTTTAAGATTAATAATTTTATAAAATAATTCTACCCATCAAGAGAATCATGTAGGGTTTAACTAAGATGATATATCATGTTAGCCCTAACTGGATACATATAAAAACATATGTTAGCACTAATTTGAGAAGAGTACAATGGATCATTCTACTTCATTTTCTCTAAAATACACGTTATTAAACTCGTACTAGCTTAGCAAGTCAAACTGACATGAGTTCTTAGCCAAACTAAGTTTTAAAACATGTTAACTAGGATATTACTCGGTTTGACTTGGATAATTCATTAAGTCAACAACGATGTCGTTAGAATCTTGTTTGACTTTTTTTATTTTTCAAACCATTGTTGTTTTTATAAAAAAAATTATATTAATATTATTTTAATTAGTCTTGATTAAGAAGGAGATTGGCTTCAATAGTTTTGATTAATAACCCTTAATCGCTTTATAATAACCCTATTTCATTATGCGCGGTAACCCGAAACTCAAGGGAAGATATTTATTTATTTATATAATAATAATAAATAAATAAATAAAAACCGGAAAGAGTGGTGGTTAAAAATAACAGAACTCGTCTGTCTTAACAGGGCAAGAGAATTTGAAGGAAAGGTTGTTTAAAGTTTTAGAGGGAGCAGAAGAGAGAAGACACACCCCTTTTACGCTTTTCATGGATGCTTTCTGCAAATCTATCTTAATAATTAGTCTCTCTCACATATTTCCAGGTTTTTTTTCTCTTTGTTTGATTCGTAAACATTCTCGTTTGGTCTTCTTGGTTTGAGGATAGATTCCTTGTTTGAATGTGCTTTAACCTGGGATGATCAGCACATTTTCAAGGTTTCTTATTTTGAATGAAATTAGCTGCATCATGTTGTGTGTAGCCTTAATGGCCTGTTCAGATTTTGATTAGCAAATTGAGAAAATAATAGTTTTGGTTTAATTAGATTGCCTTTCTTCGCATGCATGCATGGGAGGAAATTAATAACAAGAAAGATCTTGTTTGGTTGCCTAGAAAATCTTATAGAATATTTTGTGAAAGCATTTGAGAGAACCTGAAATTTCCATTAGGAAAAGGGGGAGAGAAAATAATTTTTTACAGATAGGAAAATCTCACTATAAGTAGGAAGATTAGGATAATGCCGAACTCGGTGGGGGAGTCGCCGCCGGGTTCTCAATTGAATGAATCGCTTCCTTTGTCAGTTGGCACGAATTTCACCTCCATTTCAGGCTCTTCACCTCCAGTTCCAGTTGGCGAAGAATCAATACTCGTCAATGATAATACATCAGCTTCATTACCACCTTCTACTAATGGTGATTCCCCGCCAACACCTATACCATCTTCACCTCCACCGGCCACTTTGAAATCTCCTCCTCCACCACCATTACCATCCTCACCACCACCGTCGAATTTCAACTCTTCTCCACCTCTTAGCCCACCATTAGTCTCAAATTCCACTCTTTCTAATTTATCACCACCATTGATAACATCTCCATCACCTCCTCCTCCTACCCCGGCAAAGATCGAGTCTCCTCCTCCATCTGTTCAGTCCCCTCCTCCAGCTCCTGCGATACCTCCCCCTCCTGGTGAATTTGTTTCTCCACCTCCCTCTGGAGGTTCAAAAATATCTCCTCCTCCACCTCCTCCTCCAGTAGAATCCAAACCCTCTTTGTCTCCCCCCATTTCAAATCTATCACCTAAGCCATCGGAATCAAATAGCACTCCGTCAAATGGACCCAATCCAACAGAATCTAGATTTCATAGCCCTCCCGATTCAGGAGCCTCGCCATCGGACCGCTCGTCAACAATTGCTAATGCAAAAAATCACAATGTGGTCAGCAATCCACCAGGAAATCAAAGTAATGGAACTGGAAGCAAGACAGTCGTGACTGCCGCTGCTGCTGCAGGCGCAGGTGTGGTTTTTATGGCGCTAATTGTGGTGATCTTTCTATTTGTGAAGAGGAGTAGAAAAAGACGGATTCAGCCTTTCAGCCATTACATTCCTCCCAAAAACTTTACTGTCCAAACAGGTAAACGTGCCTATATGCTTCGATGCTCCGCCCCATTGCTTAATATATTATGATTTAATTCTTTCTTTTTTTGCCTTTTGAAGATGGGTATTTTTACGGACAGCAACAACCCTCTGTAGGTTTCGCTGGACCGGGAAGCCACTCTTATCAGTCGCCAACTGCAGAGTCTGACAGCTGCGGGAGCCAAACAGGGAATATGTACCACGGAGGGGGACCTGATTCAGGTGTCATTGGCGGTTCCAAGACCTTTTTCAGCTACCATGAGCTGATGGAAATAACAAATGGATTTGCTCGTCAAAACATTATCGGTGAGGGTGGCTTTGGATGTGTTTTCGAGGGGCGCATGCCAGATGGGAAAGCAGTTGCTGTAAAACAACTAAAGGTAGGAAGTGGGCAGGGTGAGCGGGAATTCAAAGCTGAAGTTGAAATTATCAGTCGTGTTCATCATCGGCATTTGGTCTCTTTGGTGGGCTATTGCATCTCCGATAGTCAACGCTTGCTCATCTACGAATTTGTTCCAAATAAGACTCTTGAGCATCATTTGCATGGTAAGGTGACTTTTCTTTTCCATTTTATAATCTTTTGCGCTGTCTACCAAAACTTATTTTATTATGTTATGGACTTGATTTTATCCTGCCGATTTGTGCCAGCAGCGAAAGATATACCAGTGTTGGATTGGCCTGAAAGACTCAAAATTGCCATAGGATCTGCTAAGGGTTTGGCATATTTGCATGAAGATTGTATGTCTTTCTATCCTTATTCTCCTCAAATAGGTTATGCGGTGTACTATTCCTCTCCCTTCTTTCTTTTGAAAAGAAGGCTGATTAACTTTCTTCTGATCGACCTGTGATCTAATTCTAGGTCATCCAACAATTATTCACAGAGACATTAAGTCATCGAACATTCTGTTGGATGATGCTTTTGAAGCACAGGCAACTCTATGACTTTCTATTTGGGTTCCTCCCTTAACATGTGGTTTCTTTAACGTGAAGTTAGTCCTGCATTGTTATTTGAGAAATATTTTTATGTACAGGTTGCCGACTTTGGGCTTGCCAGACTAAATGACACAGCTCAGACCCACGTATCAACTCGAGTAATGGGGACATTTGGGTATGTTATGGTTTTCTGTAATAGCTGTTCAGATTAGATGCCTCTGCTCACCTGTTCTAATGTTTCCTAGCCGTCCGTTCCTTTATCCTCTGCTGTGAAAATGACTAAATGTTCAATATATACCCTCATTAAACAAAATCTATGATGGAATGTGGATCAGAGTAGTAAAGTGGAATTCCCAATTATATATGTTCCAAGGAAATAGAGAAAACCTATGTAATACTTGCCATCCAATCCCTTCCCTGTCTTCTGAAACAAATTATAGCAGTTAAGAGCATTTTTGTCACCCCTTTGTCTGTATTTTATATGGTAAGCTAACAACTTGTGAACAAGCTTTCTGTCAACTTGGATTGCAATTTACTGGACTACAGTGATGGTTTAATCATTACCTTTTACTAATATTCATTATGGTTTTCAGATATTTGGCACCTGAGTATGCATCAAGTGGAAAACTAACAGACAGGTCTGATGTATTTTCATTTGGAGTTGTGCTTCTAGAACTGATAACCGGGCGCAAACCAGTCGATTCAAGTCAGCCTTTGGGCGATGAAAGCTTGGTTGAATGGGTATGACCAGGGATTGGCGCAAATGATTTCTTTCAATATCTTGCTCGTTGCTGTATACATGTATTACATATCCAATCATCACCCGGATATAATATGAAATGGTTCATAAATCTAGATTTTTTTTAACATAAGCTCTTTGTTTCCTAATCAGAATGGTTTGCCTGTAAACAAGCCGACTTGATCCTGTTCAAGCCCAGTTCCTTTTGCAATGAGCTAGATGACTTGCATATCCAAATTTCCCTCCCTGCAATCTATTTATCCTCTGAACAACGTGTTGCTGTTATGATTGTTGCAGGCTCGTCCACTCCTGATTCATGCCCTTGAAACCGGCGAAATTGGTGAGTTGGTTGATACACGGCTCGAAAAGCATTATGTGGAGAGTGAATTATTTAGAATGGTTGAGACAGCTGCTGCTTGTGTTCGCCATTCTGCTCCAAAGCGGCCACGCATGGCGCAGGTGATATTAAATGCACTTCTTGTAAATTTCTCTTTGTTGTATGTAGATAACCTTGTTAGGGATTCCTTTTAGATAAGAGAACCAAAATGAGCAAAATGCCTGCGTGACTCGTAAATATAGCAGATTGTATTTTTTGCTGTACCTTTTAGTTGGAACGCTAAATTTCTTGGTACACTCATTTAGGTGGTGAGAGCATTAGATAGTGAAGGTGAGCTCTCAGATCTCAGTAATGGTGTGAAATTTGGTCAGAGCACTGTATATGATTCAGTTCAGTACAGTCAGGACATTAGCAAATTCAGGGGAATGGCTATCGGCAGTAAGGGAAGCTCAGAATTTGATACTTCCAGTGGAGATTACTCTGGTAGATACATATCCCGTGGAACCCTTACGTCAAGTCCTGCATTAACAAGTGGGGAGTCACAAACACAATCCATAAACCACCATGGAAGCTATGGTAGATGGTAGACGCCAATTTAGATGAGGCTGACATGACCAACCTGTAGATCTCCGTGAAATTATCAGAATGTAGCACCACAGAAGGTGATATACGAAGGAACTTGCACTTCACTTCACCAGGCATTAGTAGAGTTGTCAAGTTTTTGTTTTTTTGTTCTCTTCTCCTGTGAAATATGACTGCAATTTTAGCTCCCTCAAAGGTGCAGTGAAGTTTCAAGGAGGCTTGTAAAGTGTATTACTGAAAGTTTTATGTATGTACTAACCGAGGTGTCACTCAAACCAGCACCGCACCCTTGTCTGACTGATAACAGAGCTAGACAAAAAGGTTTTGTTGCATTTCATATTCGTTTGCAAGAAACTTTTGCTTATGATGCAAATTTGAACATATTCTTATCTTTACCCTCTGGAGGTTACCCTTTTGTCTTGTACAGTTTTTTGTTAGCCTGTCAATATGAAAATGCTGAAATTGAGGGTGTTTAAAGGATAAGAGTCTTGGTTCCTGGAAGCGTAAATTTGTCAAAAAGTATTTCAAGAACCTAAACTTGCTTCTGTACAAGGACCTGGTTAAAGAAAAACACTGTAAAAGAGAAGTCCGAATTGAGGGGGTGTTATGACTATAATTTCATAACATAAAGAAATTATAATCATGTCGAATTATCAAAAATATATAAATAATAAAGTTGAAACGTATCCGAATTCATATTTGAAAATCGCTTTCTAGAGTCGTACTAATGACCTTCCAGATTAACACGTTCTTCTTTAAGAGCCTTTTGATTCTCTCTACTTTAATCTTATTTTCTTTCTGATAATGAGATGTCAGTATGAGAATGAATTAATACGTGTAATTTGAGGACCATGACCATTTACATAGGTAATCAAATACCTTTTGGTATTCATGCCTTTTAACATTCTCATTCTTTAGTATTTCTATTTTAGTCCATCTTTAAAATAAGAATAACATTTAATCTGTACACAATAAATTTTCACGTCCTATTAGATACACTAAAAATTGTTTTGTCAAAAAAAATACTTAGGAGATTATTTTTTAATTAGACTTTATTTTATTTGAGAGTTTATAAATACATAATTATTCTCGTATAAATCCAATGTTGGATTAATGTTTTGTATATTGGTGTAATATGCTCGATCCTCATATTCATATCCTTTCTCACTTGAAACTCTTCAAATTCTGGAAAAAAGTACTCCCTGATTCTTCTAATTTTGAGGACTACCTGCTGTCTGGATTTGGTGCCCTGCTAGCTCGACCAATGACTCTCTCGATCTCTTTGGTTGAACATGTTATCAGCCTTCATGATCTGATACAGAACTAGAGGGGTGCAAACATGTATAGAAGAAAAGGAGAGATAGTGCTTCGAGCAGAGAACTACTCAGGTACTTGTACATGCAGATTTATTTTATTTTTGCAAATTCTTTTAGTTGTGGTGATAAATGCCTGCCAACCTCTATTTTGCCATTAGGGTTTGGTAAACTCCATTTTGGTCCTATAAATTTAACACTTATAGTTTCTAAAATATTTTTCAATATTTGCCCTTATTGATCAAATACTAATAAAAACTAACCTTTTCAACTTTTTTTTTCCTTTTTTTTCTTTTTACTTTTGTACTCCATTTTCCTTATTAGATAAATTGATGACTTGGGAATTTTTATATAAAAAAAATCACATTTGAGCGCGGCCTATACATCAAACTGATATTTCTCTCATGATGCTAGTGATTTAGGCTTGATTGACACAATATTTTAAAAATATTTTTGAAAAAAATATATTATTTTTTCTTACTTTAAAATAAAAAAATAGTATTTATAGATTATTTTCATGTACTAATATTAAAAGTAATTTAAAAAAACTAAAAAAATCATTTTAATATATTTCTAACGAAAAATATTTTTAAAAATAATCACAACTATACTGTCAAATAGATACTTAAATATCAAAAAGTTTCTCGGGGAACAAGGAAATTTAAAAAATAAATGGATGAAAACCATAACCAATCCTATATATCAGAAATAAATTATTTTTCCCTTACATTTTTTGTTACTCAACTAGACTTTGGATTTTTTATTTTTTACTTTAAATTAAAAAAAATAATATTTTTATATCATTTTCATTGTTGATAACAAAATAATTTTTTAAAATAAAAAAATATATTATTTTGATACATATATAAATAAAAAATATTTTAAAAATAATTTCAACTATATTTTCAAACACGCATAAGATAGAATGTCATGTGTGTATTGGGCTGGACTAACAGTAGATAATTATCTAGTCCTTTTGTCCTGTGAGATAATCATTTTGGTTTTGGAATTTATAATTTAGTACCTGAACCAAGTTGTGTAAGTTGAGGAAATAATATTTTTCAGTCCTTGTTCTTTTTATAATATGTAATTTGAGTTTTGAAAATGAACATAATACTAAAGTTGACTGTTAATTATTTATTTATTTGACTATTCTTTTTTTTTTTAAAAAAATATAGAGATTCAATATTGAGCTATTACAACCAAAGGGATTAACTAATTAGTTGGCTAAAAATTATAAAGCACAAGGATTAAATCAATGGTTGAAAGTTGAAGTAAATATGCTGAGAGGAATATTCCTCCAATGAGCTTAATTACTGTATTAAAACGATAAAAGCCAATGAAATTGTTTCAAATAATAATTACATAATAATTCAAACTAGAAATTGGGCGGGGGTAGAAAATGACAAAAAAAGAAGAAAAGTTTTTGATAGAATCAGCACCAGCCAAGGAGGGCAGGGTAGGTGAATACACTACAGAAATTACTTCATGGACCAGCTCTGGGCTCACCCTGATCACCAGCAGAAGTGTTTGCTTCACCTCTTGCATTATGACCATTGAAATGACCCTTTCCGAATGGCTTGTGACCTCTGGGGTCTGATCCGTTAGCATGCCTGGCTGCTGTAAATCCCATGTCGAACCCAATTTCAAGATCTCTTCCCCTCTCCCTGGGACCAAAGCTCGGAGTGTGCTGGCTCAGCCTCAGGCTCGACGGCTTCTCGTTGTTGACTTTCGGCTTGTTTTGACGCTTGTTGCAAATCCTTCCTAGACAGCAAGCAATCCCTGATATAACAACAATCACTGCCAGAACTATAAAAACGGTTCCGAACGATCCATTTGAGTGGGAAGACGGGGCCTGCCTCGATACAGTGTTTGGGTAAAGGACGACAGGCTGCTGCTGTTGAGGCTGCTGTGTAGACATTTTTCCTGGTTGAAGATGGGAAAATTGGGTCGAGCTTATAACTATAAAAACGGTTCCGAATGATCCTATCTTGTTCTTGGAGTGCAGACTAATCAAGGAAGGCTAGGGTAAACTCATGGGGCAAGCAATAGCATTGCCTATAAAAAGGGTTACGTATTATTGGGTTTCAAATATGTTTGTGTTTTTCTTTCCCCCATTTCAAGATCAATAAAGAAATTAAAGAACTTTCTTTAATAAAGATATTCTTTGTTCTTTTCCGCGAAGAAGGTGCACTTAGCGCTTGCTTTGTAGTTAGAGAAAGAAAGATTTTGTAGTCTTCGGAGATGCACACGATTCTCAAAGTCTCATGCAAAGCAGTGACTTTTATTTTTAGTACTCGACGAATTATTGAGATAATTCAGAAGGTTTCTGTTCCCTAGCCATCTATTACCCCTTTCGAAATTGATCCGAGCATCCATATGTTGGCATTTGCGTACCATTTTCATACATCGATCTGTTGATTGCTACGTTAATGAAGCCGTGATCAGCCTTAACATGTTGCAGTATCCATATCTCGAAAAATTAATGCCGTGTATATATATATAAATTAACAGAGCTCTGATGTTACATGTACAGCAGCGGCCCTTTCTTTTTAAGGGATTGCCGGTTTGATTTTTGAAAGAGAAGTGGAGCTAAACAATACATGTATGAAATGAAAAGATGGCCTTCATGTTGAATCCACAGATAGCTGCAGCCATCACCAGGTTCTTGCTGCGAATTGATAAACTTATCCTGTAAATGATAAGGAAATTGTGGGACGCTTTCAAAAGTTTTTGCTTGGAGAGCTCGTTCAGTCTTCGGTCCAAGCTGCAGGCTAGCAGCACCTTTGAAAACACAGAATTCAAAGTTTGAAACTGGGATATGCAACACCTCTGGCACTGTTTTTTCCCATTCATAAAAGGGATGGGTCGCACTCATCTTTATTCGTTTCTTTTTGAAAGAAAGATTCTGATATTATGGGTAGAGCCAGATCTTATTGTTTCTTTCTTATGATTGGAGCAATGATTTGGTTCTGGGTAATGATCCGCTCTTCTGACAACGATTGTTTTGGCGCAAACGCATAAGTACACTGTGATCCCAATCTTTTATAATCATGCAAACAAGTCCTTTAATTAGAGAAGAGATTTTTCAATTTTCTTTATCGGTTTTTGCCTTTGCAAACCTTGAAAGAATGACAAATCTTCAATTTGATATTTGATCTTGAAAATCAAAGAAAAAGCATCAAAACAATATTTGCTACAGTAATTCACAGCTTAAGTGCTTGTTTGAGAGTGTATTTGAAATTATTTTTAAAAGTGATTTTTGTTTAAAAATACATCAAAATATTATTTTTTATTTTTAAAAAATTAATAAAAATAATTTAAAAACACTAAAAAAATTAAATTTAAAATAAAAATATCCAAACTTTTTTTAAAATATTTTTGAAACATAATGTTTTAATAATATTTTTCAAAACATTTCTAATAATTAGAGAAATATTTTGAATAAAAAATAGTTATAAGGGGGTGATATTGGCCAACACACGACAAATCATTTGCCAAATGTGTTGTACGATAAAAACCAGATCATGCTCTTTTTCAGAAAGAATAATAAACCAGGTGTGCGGGCTTGGTCTGGAGGCATGTCTAGGCTTTTTCATTCTTGGCCTAGCAAACAGGCCTAGCAATAATTTTTTTTTCTTAACTTTTCATTAACATTTATTATTTTAATTTTAATTCCAGTACACAGAAGATGCTGAATAATTAAGTTGTCACCCTTTTACAAGATGTTCAAGCTTGGAGAGATCATCATACATTATGACTCCATGCTCAACATCCAAACTACAAACTGGAACTCACATGGTAGTGTTCTTGTCGATTTTTTTAATAAATCTGGGTGTGCAGAAAATCTACATAATCCTCGATTAATTCTATAAATTTTAAAATCAATGAATATATAATTCTTTAATAATAATTATATTAGCAACTAAATGTTTGATAACTCAGAATATATCAGGTTCCACATAAGGTCCTTGGTAGAGGTGGGTGTAAGCAAAAGTCATGAATACTACCACCTACCTTCCTCGCCCACGGCATGGCAGACTGTCATGGCAACGGCAACCACAGACATAGACACAAGGAACCTTCTTCTGTGTTACAGATATAAACATCGTACAGGAAAGGAAAGGATTTTAATGAAGATGCCTTCAAAGTTAGAAAAAACGCACTCCACTACTGGAGCTTGCCCATAAATCGTGTCTTGAACTTGCGCGGAAGTGCTTAAAAATCCAGAGATGTTAAAACTGCTGGTGTTCAGCTATCATGCAGTGGTTAATTCTGTCATAATTACCTGCCAAGATATTAGTGATGAACATCAACCATCCCATGATGAGTTAGCTGACAAGCAGACTTTTCACAGAACTAATCACACTTCTAAACAAGATTCCAAAATTCACAATGGCCCATTGGCAGCTGCTTCTGGATCGAGAGAAGAAATAACCGAGCAAGCAACAGGCTTAAAAACAAGTTCAGTCTTAATCTATAACCAGAGCAGATCATCTTAGAATGATTTTAGAGTATTAAAGAAAAAATTGTAAATTATCGCTACAAGAGATTTCCAGAGTAAATTGGCAAGCAAGACAAGGAAACCGATCCATGTCAGAAACCAACACTCTGAATAGTTTTCTGATTAATGAATGCATGCAACTCTTGAAAGAATCGACTATTTCTCCTTGTTATTATATATATATAAAGACAATGCACTATGGATTTTGCATGTCTTCACGTATGTAAATTGTCAAGAAATATTCCGACATAAAATTAAAGGTAATTTTATAAAATAAAACTTTACAATATAGTTAAAAAAAATAAAATAAAGCAAGGACAAAATAGAAAAATATAAGAAAAAAATACATAACCCAATGTTCAACAAGAATGAAAAGGTTTAATTTTGCCTAATGAGCTTTGAATTTATGCATTATTTAGCTCTTGAAGTTTTAAGATTTTATTTTTTGTACTTTATTTCCTTAGTAATTGAGGAGATAGAAAGTCATTAGAATATGGTAGTGTCAATGAGTTTGTTTTTGTACATAGGGAGTCTGACCTGTAATTTTATAAAAATAATTATATCAAGGTCCATAATGTTTTTTTTATCCATTCATTTTTTGGGGATGTGTATTTTAAAAAATATTTATTTATTTTTGTTCTAAAATTTTTATTTGTTTTAATTTTATTCTTAGATTTGAATTAATTATATATATTATTTTTTATTTCAGTCCTTATTTTTTGAACTTTTTATATGGTATTAATTCCTATAGTTTTTTCAGTCCTTCTTAGACAATATTTATTTTTTACCCTTATTTATGCATCTATACTTTTAGTTTTTGTTTTTAATTTTTATTGGAGTTTTATTTTTATTCAATTCAGTCCTAGAATTTTAATTTATATTTGTGATTATTTTAAAATTAATGCTTCTTTATTTTTTTCTTTGCTTTTTTATATTTGTGTTTTCTTTTATTTTTATCTGTTATTTAGATCAAATGATTTTATTGTTTTATTGTTTACATAATAATATTGATAGTTTTAGTGATTATTTTTTTATTGTTTTTTGTAAAAATATTTTTTTTATTCTTTGGAGCAATTTAATTATTTTAATTATTTGGGCAATAATATCATGATTGTCAAAATCACGAGTTGATTTGTAAAATTGTATGATTTTACGAGTCAACTCCTCAAAACTTA
The DNA here is from genome assembly GCA_015731905.1 of Salix dunnii. Classification (NCBI taxonomy): domain Eukaryota; kingdom Viridiplantae; phylum Streptophyta; class Magnoliopsida; order Malpighiales; family Salicaceae; genus Salix; species Salix dunnii. The sequence goes on along the minus strand of CM027668.1, from coordinate 2,148,094 downwards.
TTAACTTGGATAAAAGAATCGGTTTGGGTCAAACTCGGTTAAAAAATGATAAAATCATACGAAATCGTAAAATCAGACCGAATCGGTCTGATTTTACGATCTCCCAATTTTACCTAAAAATACACCTACCCGCCACTTACCCAGCTAACCCTTGTCCCGTCACGCCCCTATTTTCTCTCCCGAGGCTAGCCCCCCTCCCCTTCTCTCTCCCCATTCCCCATTCCCTGGGCTACCCCTTTTTAAAATAAAAAAAATCAGTATTTTTAAATGTTAATATAATAATATAATTATTATGTATTTTTAATTTTCTTTAAATCATGTATAAACCTTAACTAATAAATTTTTATGATCATAATTATATTATATTATACTCAAAAATATTTTACTTATGATTTTATAATTTTACTACTTACACAATTTTAGTTATGATTTTATGATTTTTATACCATAAATTTTAAGTACGAATTTACAATCTAAGTTCAGAAGTAATTTCGATTTATATTAAAATCATGATTTTGACAACCATTTATAATATTGATAATTATTTTAATTATCATTATCATAATCATAATAATAATAGTAATGAATTTTTAAAGATATTTTTATATATATAAATAAAAAATAATTATTTATTTTTATTTTCTGATTATTGATGTTTTATATTGCTAGTAAACATGTCAGGTGAGAGACGCCCAGAAGATAAATTACATCGGGCGTCGGCACAGGAAAGCCCACCCTCGCTGGATTTCCGGGAAGAGTGGGAAAAGGCAGAGAGGATTTCGAGCCACGACGATAAAGAAGGATGCTTCGTGCCGCTAGTCCTCGAATAAATTAAAACGGTGCATTTAGTTAGGTAGCGAGAGAGAGAAAAACAAAATGATACGATTGGTGGTAAGATCTAGTAGTTTCAAGCGGAAGGAAATCAGACATCCTTGGACGCGCGGAGGAGATTACTGGATTGAGTGTTTGAATGGCTGGTAACATGGTTTCATTTTTGTTGGTGAAAAAGTAAGTTTCTATTTATATAATTGCTGTTAAAAAAATAATAAAATAAAAATTGACAGTTTCTTTTTTTACTTTTCTCTTGGATCTTGCCATTCTTTCACGTGTTGTTGTTTGCTAACCCTACAAGAGGGGAATGGATATGTAGCTGCTAGTCAATTTCTACTTCTGCCTGCAAATTCTTGATCTCACCATTCCAGTGTCAATCAAATACTATAGTCTTATAGATAACATATAGGTCCTGTCTTTAACTGTAAGTTTAGAATCAAATAGTAGTAGTAGTAGTATTAAGTTCATTTTCGGCAGTCCTATTCTCAAAATTCTAGCAACTAAAAGGGAAAAAAAGGTAGGATTTCATTCTTTTACTTTGTTTATCTTTCAATGATGATATACTAACTGGGTTTTGTAATATGAGTTTTAAATGGGAATTTGATCCCCGTCTGCCATGGGATTTAAAAGAACGCATTCTTTGAATTCAGGCTAATGGGTGAAGCAGAAGTGAGAAAAGCTAGCGTAGGAACTCCCAAGAGAAAGGGCAATGGAACCCACAAGGCTTTTGATCCATCATTTCTTGCTCAGCTCCCAAACAAGCTTCAAGATTGTATTAAGGTTAGTCTTTTTTCCATCCAAGTTGGATAAATTAGCTTTTGATAATGTAAAGAAAGGAAATTCTACTGAAATCTTACAACAGTCACGACTCAAGAACTTAGTAAAAGATGGCAAGGGCGAAAACTTGGTGAGAAAAGAGAAAGGATCATCTGCTTCTGCTGCTGCTCCTGCCTTGGGGATTGATTTGGAGAGGCAGTTGCAAGCATGGAGAGGAAATCCTGCCTGGACTGATCAGCCTCCACAAATAAAGGTGAACAACTATTAAAGAAACTACATGTCGCATTGGCCAGTTTGTTGCCTCTTAATGCTAAGGAGTAGGAGGGTTGATTGAGACATAAAAATTCTTGGCAGGTCAGTGTACCAAGAGGTTCTCTCTGCAACCTCAATGCCAAAGTGGATATCGGGTTGCCCCCAGATGCAGTTTATGATATTGTGACTGACCCAGATAACAGGAGAGTTTTCAAAAATATCAAGGTAAGTTGATTCTTTCTCATCATCTTCTGTTTTCATTTCAACCGAAGTATAACTATTTGCTAAAACACTGGTTAGGTCATCAAAGTTTGGCATTTTCCTTAGTTGTGGGAATTTGTCTGAAATTTAAACTTGAAAAAAGAAAAGAAAAGGAAGAATTTGTCCATTTGATTTGTTCTTGTAACTATTATTTGCTTAATCATAAAGTATTAAGCATCCCATTGAAATTCCATTTTGATGTGAGGAAAGTCTATTATATGTCTAGGAAGTGCTATCCAGGAGAGTTTTGCTTGATGAAGGTCACAGGCAGGTGGTTGATGTAGAGCAAGCTGCTATTTGGAAATTTCTTTGGTGGTCAGGGACTATATCAGTTCATGTTTTGGTTGATCAGAACAGACAAGATCACTCAGTAAGGATCTGCATTTTTCTTTACACTGTTTCTATTGCTGCCATGAGTAATCTGAAGCTTGTTTTCAACCCATATGCTGAAGATCTGTTTGCTCTCTTAATGGCATGTTATTTGTGAGTCAGAATTCTTGAATAAATTCTTGATATGGAAATGCAAGTGGCAATGCATGTCACAACGTATATGGATGGTTTTTCACTTTGGGGAGTGGTAGTTGTGGGAATGCATGTAGATTTGGTGAATTTGGTGAGATATCATTGGATAACTTTGCTCCTTAAGAAACTCAAATTCCACAAGACCATGATTTCTCTGATCAACTGAGAAAACGGATGTTTTGAAGAACTTTTAGCATTAACAAAAACCTAGTTGATACAAAAACTGATTCATCTAATTATGTTGGCTGATCACCATCTAAATCCTGATTTACCTTGTAGTCATAGTTTTAGTTCTACCATAATAGTGCACAATCATTACCATAAACTTGTCTAAACCAATGGAAATTCTCTTGTGCCTGGTAATTGCTCGACAGATGAACTTCAAGCAAGTGAAAACTGGGTTCATGAAAAGATTTGAAGGTTGCTGGAAAGTGGAACCTGTATTTGTTGATGAAGCAATCTGCTATCCATTTAAACCTAAAACTTTGGCGGAGTATTGTTCATGTACAGGGGGGAAAGGAAGGATAGGGTCAAAGGTGAGCTTGGAGCAGTTAATCCAACCAGCAATTGTTCCTCCGCCACCAATTTCCTGGTACCTAAGAGGAATCACCACCAGGACCACTGAAATGATTGTAAATGATCTGGTTGCCGAAGCAGGCAGAATCAGGGTAGGTTTTGATGCTGAAAAATGTGAAGATTGGAGCTCGTATGATGAAAAACAACCTGACAAGTCATCTAATATTAAAGAAAGATGGGCTCTACATAGAAGAAATGCAAAGAAGCGTCATAGAAAATTGTTGACTGCTGAAAGATCATCTTTTGGTTCAAGTAACAGTTAAATACAATTTGTATCCCAGTTGTATTTGTATCGGTTCAAAAGAGATCAACAGCAATACTTAATATATAGTATGATCTGTCTAAAGATTGAGATTGTTGTGACTGCTCTTTAAAATGCTCAGTTGTATCACCTGTGATAACCCCACTTCGAAATATGCAGAGTGCAATTTACCTGTTAGAGGAGGGGAGCTTTCACCAACCTTCTTGGTGTCTATGCTTACTGATTATCTGCTGCCCTTTGTTATCATAATCGTAGAAGAAAGTGGTTATGGAAAGCGGATCCAGTGATCTGCAGCTCACGGGCGAAGTACCATTCTCATGAATACTAGGTGGTCACCACATGGCTGCTTTCTTTTTTACCAGGCAATGAGAGACCTGGGCAAAATCCAATGTTGTTTAATGTAACGAGATTTCTCTAATTTTAAAACCTCGGGAATTTATGACCGACAATTTGCATTAGGTTTCCCCAGAAAGTTACAAATCAAAATGGAATTCTAATCAGTTATTGTATAATGTGATCAGTCGAAGTAAAAGTCCGCAAGGACAGGTCCTGACTTCAAATTCAATCCTTGGATAGCATTTGGATTTACACGGAATAACAGATGCGGAAACTTTCTCACAAAAGACAAGGTGGAGCCTTGTCAGTCCAAGTGTTGCAGGATCAGGTATCCTAGAACAACTTGTTCAAAGTAGAGAACTAATTGTGGTGATTTCAAGGAATCCTCAAAATACTTCAACGCTTGTAAATATCAACAAAAAGAAAATTAGTTGATGTAAAAGCTCACATGTTAAGCTTATCTGCAATGATGAAATTGATTTTATTGAAGGATGAAGTTACAGAATGTAGTATTGTGAGGCTATAGATTACATCAATAATCCGGCGAAGTAAGAAGTATGACTCTCTCTCTGAATTTTTCACTGATACTTTTATGCTACAGGTGCAGGTGCTAAAATCTTTATATAGAAATTGTTGGTCCTGGGATGTTTTAACTATGTTACACAAGCTATGAACTTCTTCGACCTTCTGCCCAGTGGTACCACCAAATTTCCTTCAAACACCAAAACAAAGAAGGGAAGTTACAGCAAATTCTAAGCTTGATAGACACTACACTGCATGCTCTCAGTCTCATTCAAATCCCGCTCTAGTTGATTACAATTTGTATCTGTACCACATGATGCATCCACTGGGATCTGCACTGATTGATTAGTCATCAAGTCATCAAGACTGTGCCGTTCATAGCTCATGAAAGCACCTAGAGCTCCAAGAAATCCTTCGTGCCGCAAAAACATTGCTTTTGCCTCACCTTTAGACCTGCCAAATAAAATAAAATAAAATGATTAAAGTGTGTTTTTGGCAAAGTGATCTGAAAGGAGAAAATATGAACTAGGAAGACAAGGATAATATCACCAAACAGTGATGAACTTGTTTCAGTGTTATCAGAACAAGATGAATAATCTCTAATTAGTTGAGTGTCTGGTAATGTTTATTTGCATTTCACTTTTCATTAACCATGATTGGTGATTTTTTTCACTTTTAATACCAGGGCTGGTAATCTTTTATCGTGCAAGAATATCTCTATAACAAGTCTCCCTTCCTTCCTTGCCGGAAAATCTCATACTGTACAGGCTGGATGGTATTCATTATCAAAATATGAAGATCCACCGGAGAGCATCTTGACACTCACAAATGCCCTCCAAATAGGGTAAGTGGTTTTTTTGCTCAAATAGAAAAAATATTTTGTTGTTGATATGTGAAGTCCCTGATAATTACCAGAAATGAACTGCAACGGAAATGGTGTCCATAGTATAAGAATGACCCCGGATGAAAAATCCTCCAAAAAATATGCGCTTGAGTCCAAATCGAAGTGCATTTAAGTAAGCAATCTGGGAGCAGAGAAATAAGTTGAAGTGATCAGGTATATAGTTGAAGTGATCAATACTGGAGATATGAGCCAACAAAATTTAAAATGGTGAGTCTTAGAACAAAAGAGAGGATATTGAAGAAAAAACACAGCGCAGAAAATAATCAATTATGCCAAGCAGAGTTTTCTATATGTGCCACATAAGGTCTTGTAAGTTTAATTTTCTATGGCAGAGAATAGCATACGAAACTTAGTCAAGTTGAATTCCGGTGGTGGAGAATAATATAAATTATATCTTGGAGCCTCACCTTATAACTTAAATTTTTAGGTGAGATGGTTTCATAACATTTGGATACAACTTTCAGCTCTTAGATATTCTATGCCCTTATTAAACGTTGTCTGTCTATACAACAGCAGATCTGCCTACTGAAAGTTACCTGTCCAATATTGTTTGAAATCATTCTTAGGAGAGACCGGGAGACATCTTCAGGTTTATAATCATCAAGTTCATTATTGTTAGAAATTGCCCTTCCAAAGCTAGAAGCGATGGCTGTAGATGATAGACCAATCTGTCATCATACCAAATGAACTGTGCAGTTAAGTTTTAAAGATTGCAAATCAAATGTGAAAGCATGAAGCTATTAGGACTCAGAATGGCAAAAATATGTGAACTGGCAAAGAATAATCTTATAAATTAAAGAAAGGACTTGAATATACCTTTGAATAGTCCATCCCACCATAGATATCCCCAACAAGCATGTCTAAAACTCTGTTATTTCCCCGACGACTCAACTCCAGCAACTCATCAAAACTGAGAAAGAAAATGCATGTGTCCCCTTAATATGAAACTACATACAAGCCAATCGTAATGACCAAAGATGAGGAAACAAACCAAAGTACCTCTGGCATTTTGTCAATAACTTTCCCAAACCCCAAAAAGTGCCTCCACCAACACTTGTTCCACTGACTCGCTCAAACTTTCCATCTCCATCCACCTGTATTGGCATAGAACTGAATATCAGTTAACATAAAAAAACGTTTTAAATGCATAAAACAAACCTTAAACAATGAAGGCAAACTAATCTGATACTGATATGAGTACCTTGACCATGCTAACTCCAGATCCAATATTAACGAGTAGATATGGATACAGATCATTATGGTCAATCTGCACAAATTCCTTCTGACCATTCAGGTATGTAAAAGCTTCGTGATTGACCGCCTACTCAAAATAACAGTCAGCATGCAGCTAGGACATTAGGAAAGTGAACAAGAAACAGAATGGGCAATTGCTAACTATTATAAAGCAAGGGAGGAAAAAAAATGATGGCGTGGTAGGTAAAAGTTTCCCTCCTGAAGATACACATGCTAAACAAGTGAAGTTTTCCTTCTGCTGAAGAGGGAAGCGAGGCATGGTTATACAATGACATTTTCCAACTGCAAACAAATCTGAACGGGAGGAAAAATCTTGAACCTCTTTCTTTTCTAAGATGTAGATGCATATTTCAATAGTGATATCAGAATACCACTTGCAATACCCTCTACCAAGAATCATACAATTCCTTAGGATGGGGTTTATATTATGGCAACTTGCTAATGCATGACAGAGTCAGCAAATGCCCTCTGCAGAATGAAGTTTATTCTTTTGAAGATTCTACACTTTCTAGAACTCCTGTTATCAGCGACACGTCATACTAAAACATATCCTCCCAGGGCCCATAGCAACTAATAGGTGGCACTTCTCATGATGCATTATAAATTTCATCAAAAAGAAAAAGGATCAATATAAATTCAGATGAGGCACTTGTCTACAGAATGTGACCAACTGAAACGATCTTCTGTACATACCAAATTCTTGAGAGAATTACATGCAAGCTATGTGTTTTTTGAATGTATACACACGAGCAGTCAGAAACAGCAGGTTCTAGACAAAGGGAAGGAGATTGTTTTGCATATGAAACTTTCTTAATGTTTGAATTAAAGACAACAACTTGCTAATATAAAATGTGAGTGACTATGTGGTGTTAGAATCCCACCTTAAGCAAAAAATTTGCTCCCGTCACAAGGCAATCCATTTCATCTTCCTTTTCGAGACTGATGCCAAGCTTTTCTTTGAAAAGATCAGAGAACTTGTATGCCCCACCACCTGTGGCCTTCATATGGATTGTAACTAGTTAGAAATGTAGCATATTTAGTACCTATCCAAACCCAGAACTACCTTGCAACAAAAAAATGAATTGTTTAGTGACTGTTCCAAAGTGCAAAACACTAAACAATTCATCAGATTTGAAAAAAAAGTTTTCCACCGTAGATCAAAGTTTGGCAACAAACAACAATTATATCATACCTTAATAAAGCTCCTGTCATTGGTAGGATTTTCTTGATGCTGCAAACCTGAGTTCACCTTCATTTTGTAAGCAAGAAACAAAAACGGCCAAAAAAATCACATAAAGGAGGAAATTATCAGCATAAAGCAATTCCAAGACAGACGCCTCTGCTAAGTAATATAATCACGGAATGAGTTATAATAGCACCCAGCATTAACAAATAGCGATGGTATGATACATGTCTGTAGGAAAATTTTGAAAAAATCTATCTGCCTGTGATGACTTCGATGTTTATGCATTACCCCGAAAAGGCATCAGAATGAACGTCCAAAATTCGGCCAGGTTGACAACCTAGCAGGCCAAGCTTGCCGAGAAAAATACTTCAGAACATCAAACTGACGCATTAGTGTACACGAACAGCAAGAGCTCGGAGCATAACGAAATAAATGCAAGTCAAGCCGAGTATGAAACTATCAGATCAAGCTCATCCCTAAAGTTTGCTGGGGGCAATACACCATACTGCTGATAACAACTAGAGTTTGAAGAAAAGAGAAAGACAGGAGGATAAAAAGAAACAAAGCAACAAGGATGGCCATGGTCAAGATAGCGAACATACCACCAAGGAGAAGTTTGTTGGCACTAATAAACTTCAAGCAATCATTGATTTTGGTCGTCTCAAACTTGGCAAAATGAAGCCTTCCATTAACACCATTGGAAATTCCAACACTATCATTCAATGGGTCCTCATGATCACTAGAATCTCTCGAGAAATATACCAATTTGATTAAAGACCCTGCAAAGCAAGATCAACCTTTCTTTTTGTTAGCTTATTGTTGTTGATTGAAAAGACAAAAAGAAAGGAAATCTAACAGATACATGCCTCCAATATCGATGGCCAAGCGAGATATTTGAATTGGATTTGAAACCCCATCAGTTTCAATCTCACTTAGATGATCCATCAAAGAAACTCGTCTTCCCTTTATCTCCCTATCTATCTTTATATTTACTGAGCTCCTCAGGGTGTTTGTTGTTTCTTTTTTTCTTCGTTTCTAAAACAGAATCTTTGAACCTAAGGAATCGCCAGACTCGTCTTATATAGAATCAACATGACATAGAATAATTGAAGTAGTTTGGTTTTTGTGCGTGTCTGATAACAATTCGACAAGAATAATAACTATGATTCTTTTCCTTCCTAGCATGTTAGACTTTCCCCTGCTTACAGATGAGTTGAGATGAGATGACGGTAAAGTAACTCATCTTTAACCTGCGAACCCATAGTTGCAGTATATTTCTTCTGCTGACTTTTGAAAGATGGGCTGTTGCAAACCATGTTTGACTGGCACTATCCTCAAGCACCCTTGGACGGCATCTGTTACCATTGAAGATGAACTGGTTAGTTCAAAGAGCAATAAGAATATGGTTATTCGAGTCAAAATACGATGATGGGACAGAATATTTCCATGAATTGTTGTTAGCTTGTAAGTCAGAGACCTTTATTCGCTAAGTTATAGATAGCGGAACTCTTATTGATATCTATTTGTAATAGTTGATCGACTTGATAACCTTTGTTGACTTGTAGGCTGTAGCTATGAATAAAAAAAATATTATTTAACAAAATATATATTAGAATATTATCTTAAAATAATTATTTGTTATTATATGTACGTGTGTTTGTATATAAACTATTGATGAATCAAAAATTAAATACAAAATAAAAAATTATTGTTATTATTTAAAAAAGACTCTTTAAATGAAAAATATATTAATCTAAATATAAACAATTTAAAAAAACAAAACATTAAGTGAAAATAATAAAATAAAAAATTAAATGTTGTTGGGCCTGACCTATTTTATTAGGATCATTCACGAGTCTGTTATAGTGCTTGTTTGGCTAAACGGCGGAAACGTTGTTTAATCAAAATCTTTTTATAATATATGTTTTTCCAAAATTTATGGCATGTAAACTCCTTCATTTAGTGTCTTTTTCATTTAGATACCTCTTATGGCAATTTTGTTATTTTATATTAAATTAAAATCAATTAATCTTCAATGATGATTAAATTATTTTAAAAAATCAAGAATTAAACTGAAAAATAAAAATCTTTACTGAGTCTATGGTCAATAATATATAAAAGTATAGACAATAAAGATCACATAAATGATTCGTGCTTTCTAGTTTAATACTTGTTATTGTAATCACGTACAAAATAATCTTCGTTAATTCTGAAAAGATATAGCGTAATAGTAAAGAGTTTATGATATATATAATAAGTTTTTAAGAGTCTGGAATAGTCATGTATATTTTATAAAAATATAAAACAATCAAAATAATTAAAATATTTATTTTTTATAAGATTATGAAACAATTAAAATTTTACTCATGCTATAAAACTATAAAATATATTTTTTGAAAATAAGATATCTTTCCATCCGCAAAAATCTGCACATGTATCACGGACTATATATTTGATATATTTATTATAAATCTGCACATGAATCATGTACTATATATTTAATATATTTATTATTTTTTTTATAAATTAATTAGATCATTTATAATTCTGTGTAGCTGTTTAGACTAGAATAGTAGGGTAGGTGGATTCACGACGGCCATCCAGTCCCCCACGCCCCACGGCGTTTTATTTAATATAGGTGGTTCAGGGTAGGTGGATTTCTCGCCAACCTACAAAACCTAAAGAAAGTGGGAAAGTCACAGAACTATTGCAGTGTTTATTAGAGTATAATTATAGCTTTATTCTTGACAGGAAAAACAATCTTTTTCAAGAAATTAATTATTATTTTTATTTGTTTAAGAAAAACACTGCCTTTTTAATTTTTTATAACAATTAAATTATTGTCTTGCCATTAAAATAAATAGAAAATTAACCTTGAATTTACTGGCTTCATAGGAATCTCCTCGCCATGAAGATGTTTAACTTTAGCTTAGAGCTGCATTTTAAAAGATTTTTTTTAAAAAATAAATTATTTTTTATATATATATTTTTAGATAATTTTTATATGTTAATAAGAAAAATAATTTTATTTTAAAAAAATATCATTTTAATATATTTTTAAACAAAAATTATTTTAAAAAACAAAGTAAATTACAATCTCAAATTTATAACTAATAGTCACAACCATAATTATACTATATCATTTGAATTTTTTAGGTTTTTTCTTTCTTTCTCTAAAGGGCATGAATGGTAATTTCATTTGGTATTCATTCTTTAAGTTCTCTTTCCACCTCGATTTGCATGGAATACCTTAAACAAATTATCTTTTTATATAACTGTATTTTTAGTTTTGGTTTTTTATTTTTTGATTTTGTATTTATTTGATTTTTTTCATTCCTGTAAATGTTTTGTTATTGGGGCTTTAATGTGTTTTAATTTTATTATTTAATTAAAATTATTTATATATTTTATTTTTTATTTGACCTTTTATATTTTAATTTTGATTCCTTTAGTTTTTTCCAGTCCTTGTAGGATAGTCCATATTTTTTTATTTATATTTATATATCTATACTCTTAGTTTTGATTTGTGATTTTTATTGGGATTTTATTGTATTTCAATTGTCTGCTCCAAAAATTTAGTGGTGCAGTTGTCTTTAATTTATTTTTTTATTTTATTCATGTAAAATTATATTACTTCATATTAGTATTAAACATAAAAAATTATCTTATAAATAATTTTTTTAATATTCGTTAACAAAAATTCTGTCCAAGATTATTATTTTGCCTAAATATATAGTATTATAAAATAAAAACTCATACTCTTAACATTTGTTTTTGTATTTAAAAAAAATGATTTTACCTGTAACAAATTGCAGGGAAAATACCTTGTCAGAACCTAGATGAGATTAATGTTTTTTAAAAATAAAAAATTAAATGCTGCTTTTTAATAAAAATAAATTTTTAAAAAATACCGTGACTTTGTTTTTGTTGGCAATCACATCACAGCAGGGAGTATTATATCTATTTTTGTGTTTCAAATTACTTTTTAATGTATTTAAGAAACATATTCGATAAAAAAATACTTTTAATATTTTCTTTTGATTGATTTATATTAAAAATAAAAAAAATAAAAAATTTCAAATAAAAACCTCTTTTGAAAAGCAACTGTGTGTCACAGTATCAAAGCACGGAGAGAGCAGCAGCGCGGGAGTTCCAATTCATAATTCATCTATCTATTTCGCTGCTCCCAAAAAATCCAATGGAAATTTCTTCTGCTTCGAATCTTTGCTTACACGTAATGTTGCTTGCTTTCCATTATATTCTATTCGATTGTTTATCCGTTTCGTAATCGATGGATGGAAACCGAACTTGTTGCAGTTAATTTCTTGCGCGTTTCAAAGATGCCGTCTATCTCAGCAACTCTGCCGGATCTCTGCTGTTCTCAAATCACTATCTCCTTCCATTCTTCAAATTTCCAGTAATTTTTTCTTTCTGAAATTCAATTCATATTCATCGATCAATGATTACAATATAAAAGAAGTCAAATCAGTGTTGCGATTAAAATCTTCAATGCAGTTTCTGATACTGGAATCGGTAGCTGCTTGGAAGAATTTCAGGATCTTAACTGCAGCAGCATTATTGCGGTTGAATTTTGGGGTAAACCACGCCAGTTTCATTTCAATTTAGTAATTAATTTTGGATGACATTCATAGCTTTGTTGTGCAGATGGAATTCTCTCTGTCAAAACTACTGGTAGTGTCTCATTCTAATGATTCTGTCTCTCTCTTTCCTTTTACCTTTTACTACTGGGAGGTTTATACCGCAGTTTGATTTAATTAATGATCCTTGTTCGGCTTCTCTTTGTGGAGATGACAGCAATTTGTGATGATGAGATATATCATTATCACTTAAATTTAAGGAAAAACATTTCCAGCAGCAGAATCCTTACTCGGCTACCTTCGAATCCTAAGAACGGTCTGAAATTCAGGCATGGAGGATGATGCTTAAGCTGTTGTGTTTTAATGTTGTTTTGCCCCTTATTATTCTTATGAATTTATTGCCTTTTTTTTCTCTTCTCCAGTGGGACTGAAGTATGCTTGTCCATTTCAGAGAGCATTGATGTTTTAGTTTCTGATATTAATCACTTCTTTCAAAAGGTTTGTTCGACTGCCCTCTGAAGACTGTGTCTTGTTCCATTGCTTGCATTGCAAGATAATATATTGAGCAAAATGGAAATGGTGTGTCAAGCCTGTTAACGAATATTGAGATAGCGTTGATTTAATTCTTCTGCCACGCATCCTCAACTTGGCTTGTCTTTTTACTGCAGACTGTGGTAATAAGCCTGGTGGCTGTATTGTGCAGGGACACTGTTTTAGATAACATTGGATTGAGTTGATATTAGTCTATCATAACGGAGGATGTAATATGTATTACCACTAGTTTGGGAATTGTGACTGACTGTACATCCTGTACGCTGTTTAAAAGAAAATGGTTCGGCTGAATCAGTATATGAATAAACATATAAGAAATTGTTGAGATTATGACTTGAGAAGTTTCTTCATGAATCTTCCTCTCAGTTAGTTTAAGGTTTTAACACAACATTCTCTCATGGATGCTGGCATGTAGGGGCTTTCGGTTACTGAAAGTGAGGGTGGTTGTTTTATATCTGCAGAATTTGATCTGTAAACCCAGCTTTTATGCATGAAGTTGGATGCCCGGTTTAGAGAACAACTTACTCTCTTATATACTTTGTGGAGTTTTTGTCTGCAAGGGCATTTATTGCTCCTTCAACTATGAATTGAAACTGTCAGCAAGCAATATACTATTGTAATTTAATGCTTTCAACACTAATGGGCAATAAAGTTTTTTGTCATATTACATATCCAGAATGATCCTTCCAATTTTTATTTACAGTTTGAAGTTCCTATATTACTCTGTAGAGCAAGTGGTTGCCGAAACTCTTTTCAATAATTTCCATTATTTATTATGTTTTGTTGTCTACTTATTTTGCAGATGATGATCTTGAATATCCCAGTAAGTTTAGCTTCCATTTCTCATTGTTGATCTTTTTTGTTGCACATATGGAAGGCATGTCTCCATTTGGATAGAGAAGAATGAGAGGAGGCAATGAGAAGGGTTGAAATGGTTAAACAGCTAATAATGTAACCGTTTTAACCGCTCTCTTTCCTTTCTCTTCTGTTTTCAAGATCAAAGAGCCTTAAGATATTGACGGTCGCAGCAGCAATCCAGCAGCTATTATTGACTGTCATGTTGATGAGCTTAAAGATACCAGTATTGCTGCTTAAATGCAATTTTTTTCCTGGTTTGCGCTTTTAATTGATATAAATATCACATATCACTAGGAGACAACATGCACTATAAACTTCAGCTTGTAGATTATAGTGGCATGCTTAAAAGCTAATAAACTAATGATGAACAGTCTCTCCGAAAAATTAAAGAGCTTCCTGAATTTGTAATCCATAGATTCTGTAACGGATGATAAATATTAGCTTAGGTGAATGAAAATTTCTCCCTTGGGAAACTTTTGTCATGACTAGTAGTCAGCTCTTCATCTTTTTTTTCAGAATATTGCAATTGAACTGGTGACTGAACGTGAAGATATTCCTGGATCAAGATGTGAAAATGTCTTTCTAGCAAATAGAAGCAATCCTGGACCTCTTTCAACCTCAAATGTTGAATGTCTAAAGTCAGGCCTTGAAGATTATGTTTTAAAGCATGGGAATTCTCTAACTCAAAAGTGCAATACATGCTTTGCAACTTCGTAAGTTTGTACGGCATTGCCCCTACTTCCTGTCTAGAGTCTGCTGCTCATTGAAGGTCCTTACATTTTCAATTTTCTTACAAGTTTTCTTATTCACATTTGCATGCAAGACAACCAACTCTTTAACCTGTTAGAGAATAATATATAAATCATATTCTAGGACCTCACTTATAAGCTTAAGTTTTTAGATGAGATAGTTCCTTGACATGGTATCAGAGCCTTGTTGACTCAGCGGTCACAAGTTTAAATCTCACCATTTTCATTCTATTTGATAAAAATCAAGCACAAAGTAATGTGAGCTTGTGCAAGTTTCAAGTCAAAGGGCTTTCACTTGAGGTTGTGTTAGAGAATAATATAAATCATATTTTGGGGCCTCACTTACAAGCTTAAACTTTTAGGTGAGATGATTCCTTAATATAACCAACAAAGCAACTTGAGGTTGGCCAAATGAATGAATTTACATCCCTGCTATATCTTGTGTTTTATTTCACATGTAATTATTGATGTTTATATAAACATTGAATCCCCTCTTCACATTGTATATTTCACAATGTAATTTTTTTTTTCAAATACCATCTAATTAATTAGATCCTTATAATCACAGATTACAACAAGAAGATGGTGGTTTGGAACATGGCTAATTTTACTCCACATGACCAAAATGCATGATAAAGAGCCTCCTCATAACGAATTGAAACTCTATTACACACATTGTTTTCCACGATGCCAACTTTGAGTTTCAGGAATTTGTGAAACTTGCTACATAGCTGATCTCTTTGAAATGTCTAACATGCTTTCTCTGTCTCATTAGTGAGCGTCTTAAGGTTGGGAGTGGAATAGCATGCAGCACAGAAAACCATAAGAGTTCTGGACTCGTGTTGGAAGTGGTGGTTATAATAAGTGAGTTAGAGTCAAAGTGTCCTTGCTACAGGGAATGCAGTTTTAAAACAGAGGTTCACATCATTTTCTTCTCTCTTCACTTTACAGACCTTTCTATTAATGAAATTAGTCAGACATATTCTGGCAAGATTGGCTTGCAAGAAAGAGGTACAAGTTTATGAAGAGAGATTGGCAACATTGATAGGCAGAAAGTTAAATATGATAATTATTTCTTACTGTATTTTTTCAGGACCTTAAATTATTAATGGGGAGATTCTGGACTGTTCATTATTTTTTATTTTTCATATAAAAAAATAACCGAGACATGAAATTCATGTGATTTATCCACATTCAAAGGTTTAGGAGCTGTTAGTACAAGTTTGGTCAAATTGTTAGGATTTTGCGTGTACCGTAATCAAAATTGTTATAGCATATCATGTTATTGTAGAAGTTCAATTTTGATCTGGTTTTACATATAACATTGCAATTTTCCTAGTCATTGAATTCTTCTTCATGTTTTCATATGCTTTCGTTTATTTGATTTGGTTGACCTGATGTGCATTACCAGGTATTGTATTTCAAGGATTTCACACCCTGTTCAATTCCCCATCCAACGCTAAATGTATTGTCTACCATTGACTGGCAAAGTTATGGACTGACGCTGGAGAACGTTGTGGATCAAGGTGTCTGTGTTCTAGAGTGGGGAGACTCACCATCTCATTCTCAAATCGATATGGTCCTCCACTGCTACCATAAGCAATATCCAATGTCAGCTCATATGCATTCCATTTCACTTTGCTTAATTGATATGCTTAATATGCTGCTCTGCCATGTGTTTTTATTTTCCTTGACTTGATATCAAGTTCACGTTACCACTGGGTAGGCATAAAACTCAACTTGAACAGCATCTTATAAAAAAAGCAGTTACAGCTGCACTAAATAATTTGAAGGAGACTCACCCGGGAATTCTTCGAAGTGCACATGCCCTCAAGGTAAAATCCACTCCTTCACCGTGAAATTATTATGCGATATTCAAGTTTCTACAGCGAATTTTATGCTTGAAAGTACAATTCAATTTGTTTCTTCATTCGAAAACCAAAGATCTGGAGAACTTCATAATCCTCAATGGTGATGTTCTTTTCCTACACTAATTGAAGACTTCTCATTTAGCTAGTTGGGTATTACTAATTAGGCATCGTAACGATGGAAGATACACTCATCTATTCAATCCATGTCCCCATTCTGATTATGTAGTTTGCAATTTTCTTTATCCTCAGATTTGCAGTCATGCCCCTGACCTTGCAAGATCTATTGCTGGCCTCATCCTGTCATCTAATGATCCAGACTTTCAAGGAGAATGCTTCTCTCTTCTAGGCTTGCATTCAAGAGAAATTGGAGCGAATGTTGTTGAAGATTGTATCCAGGAGAAGATCGTTTCTGTTATAGAGATGAATGACAGGAAGTCCAGGCAACGCAACGTGGTGGCGCCTTCTCTTTTTGAAGATGACTGCGACCAGGATTCGAACTATCAAGACAAAGAATACGAAGAAGGTGAGGATGAATTTAGTTACTTGGATTAGTAAATTTATCTGTGTCAAGTTCTTCATCAAATCCTGAGATTGCTGTAAAGCTTTGTTTGCCCACATGTAGGCTTTAGCTGTAAATTTTTCAAGCTGCATGCAGTTTACTCGTTACCATAGCAGCATTCCTACGTGTCTACCTGAAACGTTGATAGGCATGCTGCATTAGCTTCGGCATAGTATTAACCATATCACCTACCTGACACGAGCCAACCCATCCCCTCCCTCATATTATTATTATTATTATTATTTTATCATATCAAATGCATTTCTGTGCATTAAAGCTGAATATATAAGATTTTCATTCTATCTGTCAATAGATAATAGGGTTATGAGGCTGATTTCGGTTCCAAAATTAGTCTCATTGGGAAATACAGATAAAAAAATTGAAGTTTTTTTATGAAGCCCCAGAAATATATTTGTCAGGGTAACTGGCTATATATTATTTTTGGAATATATAATTTTATTTTTTAGTAAATTAAAACCCTACTAGTTGCCTCTGGGCTATTATCTGGTTATGTTGGCCTATGTTATGTTAGACTCATGCACTCAGCCTATTGTCATCCATGCCCGTCCTTATTAAAAGAAATCGCTGTTACAGGTTATATATCTAGTAGCTTTCTTTAATGGAATAGGTTCAAGTCTTAAGGAATAAGGAATAATAATAATAATCAGTTTTCTATATCCAATGAAATTATTTCTCCAAGATAAAATTACAAGAATCTACATCACTAATTTTTTTTCTGATGGATAAAGTAAAAAAACTGTATAGAAAATGACAGTAAACAAGACAACAGGAGAACAAAAATGGCAATGCCATTACTCGAAAGGAGTATAATGTAAAAATGTTAGAATTCAGAGATCAGATTATGACACCAAAAAATAATTAATTTTAAATAAAAATAATAATTTTAAAACACTTTTAAAACATAAAAACAATTAATTTCTTAGCTTCACTATATCCATCTATATACATGGATAAAAAGGACTATAGAATCATTACTTTAGCATAAGTGTACTTCAAAGCCGACAACATTTACTAGATTTTAAGACTTGATTCATGGAGCATGGAGGACTACTTTTGTATAACTCAAGATTAGGTTTAAATAGGGGGTCTTTTGTACTGTGTTTCAAAAAAAAAATTGATTTTTTATTTATTTTAAATTAAGAAAATTTGATGTTTTTAAATTATTTTTCATATATTTATATCAAAAATAATTTTAAAAAAATAAAAAATAAATATTATTTTAATATATTTTTAAATAAAAAATACTTTAAAAAATATACTCAACCAGTATGCTAAAAAAACAACTATTAATCAATAAGGTTAGATAGGCTTTTCTGTTTATAAAAAACAAATAAAAAACAACAAATTAGCTTTCTTAAGACTTGAAGCTTAACCTTAAAAGGCTAATCACTAGCTAGATTAAAGAGGAGGAGGGATCGAAGTTTAAGCTTAAAAGATTATTTTCGACATTCTTTTTAGTTTACCACTAGATATTAATGTGGATATATATGAGCTCAAATACAAGAAAACCTTATATAATACCACAGTGTCTTGCATGTAAAGTCACAGATCAAGAAAATAATTAGGACAAGTAGCCTGAAAAGGGTATACGATGAAAGACAGAAGGATGGGATTACACCACTTTTTAAAACTATCTTAATCAACAAGTTTAAGCAGCAGTTGGTGCTGGGATGTAGGAAATAGCAGGAGGCTCGGGGTTGGAAGACAAGATGGATGACCTCGACAATGTTTCTTCTTCTGGAACTGTGTTTTCACCCTTGAAATCAAGGGACTCATTGTTATATATCTCCCACCATCTTGCCACTAGCTTCTTGATGTCCTCTCTGTCCATGTTAGCTTCCTTGCCAGTATATCTCCAAGGTTTTGAACCCTATATTTTTGTTTTTCCAAAAACAGAAGAGATCAAGGATATTCATACTTTATTGATTGGGTTTAAAATTGAAGATAGTATTTGATGTTGTTCGGAGAAGAAGACTACTTACAGCAGCACAGTAGTGAACCACTTTAACCTTTTCGACCTCCACATTCTCAGGATGTCGCCATAACATGGCTAAAACCAGGTTGTAAGATAGAGGGATTGGCTTGTATGTTTTCTGGAAATACATATTTAAGAAATCCTGCCATTTCCACAAGAAAATCAGGACATTATAAATCAACAAGCTGTTCTAATAATTTAATTATTACTTCGCCAGCCCACTTTTGCTTTATGATTTTGATCCTAGACTCCCTGCTTGTTCTTCCATCTATTTAGGGTTTATGTACTGTAATTTCATACATAAATGGTATGACTTACTTGCTCGGCAAATGGGGTTGGTGGGGTAATCTGGAGAGTTTCAAGAAGGCCCTCGTAAGTCAAACGACTAGGCTCAAAGACAAACATCCCAGCATTGAAGTACAAGGGAGGAGGAGAGCCCATCTCAGCAGGCCATGTCACCTTATCCGGGCACTGCTGGCAGTAGCCAATAGAGTATTGTGGTGAGTGGCTCCATGTTTTCTCACAGAAGCAGTCCATCACGGCATAGAAGTAGCCATCTTGGGTGTCAAATAGATGGTCTATGTTCTCGAACACTTGGATATCCGCATCCAAATACATCATCTTGCTGTACTCCTCAAACTGTGTATACAAGAAAACCAAGCAAGCATATACTTTTATGTCTACAGAATAAACACTAAGGAATCATAATCCTATGCATGATTCGATCGAGACCTCTTAATTTTCCATACAGTATCTCTCATCTATTTAAGTCTAATTCATTTTAAAAACTAGGATTGGTTTTATAAATTAATGATGGGTTTTGGAATTCAAGCTCTGTGGTAAACATCGTTTGATTACACATACTCCCATATAAAAGCATAAATTACTTGAGATACAAGTTAAAATAACCTCGTCGTTATGAACACGACATCTTTGGAAATTAATCATAGCTCGTTAAAAAAAAACAAAGAGAAGTCACATCAATTTGAACACACACAACCAATAAATTAATAAAAAAAAAACTGTTCTGTAAGTTTGTAAGGTTAATGTTAAGGCTCTTACATTCCAAATACGGAGCTTAGAGTAATTGATCACGTAGTATGCCATGGCAAACTGAATATGGTTCTCCGGTGGATAGATAGGCTCAATCTCTCGAACAATGCAACCTTGAGACCTCAATATCTCACGGTGGTCCTCCGGCACATCTGGCAGCATTGCTACCACCAGAGGGTATGCGCTCTTCACCTTGCGCAAACCCTTTGCCAACCCAACCACCCCTTTAACATAATCCCCATCTCCGGCTAGAAATGTTACGTAAGCCCTTTTAGAGTAGCCTGTGCTAGTTGTGGAAACCTTGCCGGTGCAGGAAATCACTTCCATGGGCACTCCTGGAGCCATAGTGCTTGAGATTTTTTAAGCTTAATACATACGATGAATAAATTAGAGGGTGGTTTGGAGTGTATCAGAGAGGCAAAGAAGATGGGTGTGCTCGAGGTTTGCTAGGAAAGTAAACCAGCTACGCTAAGGATGCCCCTGGCCTCCTGAGATGCCCTTGGCCTCCTTAAAAAGAGCAAAAATGTGATCTAAACTCATGCCAAATGAACTCTAAATGCAACTTATAGTTTAGATTGAGTTATTAAAAATAAATAAATAAATCAGGCGAGTTAATTATTTGAATAATCTGATAGATAAACTAGTTACTCGAAAACATTCTAGCTAGTCACAACTCAAATTCTTAATTATTTTTTTTAGTGAAACCCATGACACGAATATTAAACCGGATTTTGGGTGGTGTGTAATTTTTCATGAATAGAAAAACGAATGAACGCCGTTTTTTGTGCAGCTCATGTTCATCAAGCCTTATCATCAAAATGAACCGTTGAGATTTCACAATAGATATTAT
Organism: Salix dunnii; assembly: GCA_015731905.1. NCBI lineage: Eukaryota > Viridiplantae > Streptophyta > Magnoliopsida > Malpighiales > Salicaceae > Salix > Salix dunnii. The sequence goes on along the minus strand of CM027668.1, from coordinate 2,127,325 downwards.
TAGATCGAGGTCATCATCATGTTCAATTGGGTGATCGACATGCCTGTTATCTTTCATTTGCTGTAAAGACACCAATTCTGAGAGGTGGGAGTCAATTCTCCACATGAAAAACGAAGCACTGAAGGTAGGATCTCGATCGATGGAAATAAAATAGTCGGTTAACGTGGGCCTTTTGAAGGAGAAGTTCAGCATGCAATGCCAAATTTTGGATGGTTCTACTATATTTATAATATCAAAAACGGAAACCCTAGTTGGGTCCTAAGCTAATTGGCTCAAATGGAGTCGGTTTGGCATGCAAATTTCTTGAAATTAATTCTAGTCACACTTCAAATAAGATAAAATGCTAGATTAAAGAACACGTCCGATCTTTATTTCTGCCTTTGTTGTTTATTTTGGTGTAATATAGTTTCCTGTATTTCTAATAAACAACCAACAATTTCTTGATCTAGCTATGAATCTAAATATCAAGCGCTAGAACAAAAAGATGTAAAGAGACGTTAAATAAGTTAGTTCAGCACACATAGAATAAAATGAATCTAGAAAGATAAATAATGATTATGAAGCTTAAATGACAACCTCTAATTTATCTAATTCAAATCCAAGAAGAGTCTCATTTAATTTCTGAAAAGCACTAATATATTAGACCCTATGTCAACCTTGATTTAAAGAGTATTTTTACTAATATTACATGCAATATAAGCTAACATATTATTCTCTTAAGAAAACAAGAAAATTCTTATAGATTACATCCTAAATAATACAGGATTTTTAACATTCAAATAAAAAGTTTTCTAGTTTATAAAGAAAACTAACAAGTCAAATTGTTTTCTAAGCTGAGGGGATTATTTAATAATTCTTCTATTCTAGGGGGAAAAAAACTTAAAAGTCACCAACATTAAAATCAAACCAAACTTTTTAATCTTATTTTTATCTAGCTGCAACTTAAAATTTTTTATTTTAAACTTGTATTTTAGGGTTAATAAACATCAATTGAGTTTAGATGTCTAGGAATTTGAATCTAATTGTAAGTGAATTTTATACAAATCTATATTTTTAGATATTCTAGGTGTTAAAAAAAAAAAGCATACGTAACCTAAGTTTTAATACTGATAACCTAATCAAAGAGTGATTAGTTTAGTAAATCATAGATAACTTCGCAATGGAATCCCCTTTACCTTTTTTCAATAATAAAATATTCTTTTTGTTTCTTCTTTTCTAGACAGAGAGTGCTGGAAGTCTGGATAGAAGAAGAGAGGCTAGAAAAAGTGAAGAAGATTAGGGAGCAATTTGAGGGAGACATTTTGCCGTTGGCTAATTTGGAGCATTATAAAGGAAGACAACAATGTCGATGAGATTCTCAGCATCCCCTGTCTGGTTTTTTCTCAACATATTTGCCTGCACCTCTCTCTCTTTTTCCTTTTTGCTTTCGTATCTATGTAAGAATAACTATATATGTACCTGGGTATACATATTCATAATATAATTTGAATATTTCACAATAAAAAGATAGATTTTTTCTTATTTAGTGTGAAAATAAACAGATATTCTATAATCTATAGATTAAATCAATCCTTCTGAGGCCCTTTGATTCAAAGGTGTTATGCTAATATTATTCTTTCATATAAAAATAAATCAATTATTCAGTACCACGTTAATCCATCACTACATACAAATTAAAAAATCCTACTTTTTCTTAGTTATCGTATATTAAATAATAATATAAATTATATTCTATAACTTCATTTAATAACTTAGATAAATTTTTAACATTGTATCCTTTATAAACTTTTAATTAACTATTTAAATATTCATTACCATTTTAGAAGCTAGTGCTTTTACTCCTACCGGGAAATGGATTTCTCATAGTTAACGGGATTCCATCTTATGATCTCCTATATCTTACAAGATTTCATGTGGTCGTGGATAGTTAATGGGACCCCATCTTATGAACTCCTAAATTTCAGAAGATTTCATGTGGTGATTGGTTTTTTTAATCACAAATCCAATGTGAATCACCTTTTCAAATCCCCATAGAGATTTGGTTTACACTAAAGTTGGTCCAAAACTTCATTCAGAGAAGAAGAAGAAAACACTTGAAACTTACGATTTGTTTTGGTATATGTATTTTACTCCGTATTTAAACTTTTATTTGAGTTTTTTTAGTATAAGATCCAAAATATATGAATATAATATACAAAAAAAATAAAAGAAAAACTCCACATGTTTTGTTAGCTTAAGTATGATTGATTTTATTCTAGATTTTCATAGCTCAGGATAATACTATTAAGCACTTGGAAGTAAGAAAAAGAAAGAGCATTGACAAATCTTTTTATTCAAAAGCTTAATGGTAGATAAAACTTCATAAATGGTTATATATATTACTTTTTTTTTCAATTGAAAACTCTATAAAGTTGAAACAAATCTAATTTATTAATACAAATTTATTATTTTTCTTGTTTTATTTATTTTTAATTAAAAAAATAGAGTGGTAGAATTTAAATCCTCAATACTTAAGCCCTGTTTGATATTAAATTTCAAAAGTGTTTCTGAAAAAAAAAATATTTTTTTTTCATTTTTTTACTTTAAATAAAAAAAATAGTATTTTTATCTCATTTATATATGTTGATGTCATAAATAATTTTTAAAAATATAAAACATCATTTTAATATATTTCTAAACGAAAAACACTTTCAAACACAATATCAATCACACTTTTAAACAAGTACTTAATCAAAGAGCATTTGATAATATTTCAATACAAAAGTTTAACAAGACAAATGAGGCACCAAATATATTGATCTATTGAATTCTCTATAATATTTATCCAACGGTATATTACTTCACAAAAGAATAAATTGGACCTAATTAGGTCAAGAATCCAGGAAAAAAAAGGAAAATGGATCATGGACGGGCATTGATGACTTGCTCAAGCAAAGCACAAGTATGTTTGTTCCAAGCATAAATCACGCTGCTGGCCTTCTTGATCTCTTTTACCTTTGTGCTTTTCACTGCAATATGTTCCACTTTGAATGCATTTTAATTACGGGGCTCCACGATCCATTCATACCATTGATCTTGAATTTTCCTTTTCTTTTTTCTTTTTCCATTATTCCTAAAATATTGATGCTCATAAAAGTTTTTTTTTTTTTTCTGTTTTGAAATTTAAAATTCGAGATCTTTAAGAGAGGGACACTGATAATTAAAAAAAAAAAAAACTTTAATAATAATTAGATTTGACCCCAAAAATACATATAAATGGGCTCTTCAGTTAGAGAGGGTATATATGTAAATAATGGAATTTATATAACGGTTTTTGAGTATTCAGAATGGATTTCTGATAAAATTTTCATTCTTAATTAAATCCTTTCATCTATCATAGTCCACAACACTATTAAATAGTCATGTAAAACTCATTTGTTTTTTATTTCTTTTGTAAAATTAAAAAAAAAAAACATCCAATATTTTTAAATCATTTTCATGTATTGTTATAAAAAATAATATTTAAAAAATAAAAAATATTATTTTTGATGTATTTTCCAATAAAAAAACATTCAAAAATAAAATAAGCTAAAACAAAATCTTAATCAGTAAGAATGTATGAAATCATGTTTTCTCGTGAATAAAATGAAAATTCCCGGCTTTAGAAAAGCAAGCCTAAAGAGCTAAAGCAGCACTCGAAACTTTGTTGGCAGGAAACGTGAAGCCTCAACTTCAATTTATGCTGTCAGATCCAAGGAAGATTTGGTAACGTAGAATTGTACAAGTAACCAACCCCCCTCAAGTACTCAACAGGTCGATAGGTTGTAATGGTCTGCGTATTATATTTTTTTTATAACCAAAATATTAAGATAATTTATATATATTATAATTAATTTTTAAATTTATTAAATATTTTACAAGTCTAAGTAAACAAATAAGATAATATGAGGTTAACGGACATATAAAAAAAACTCGAACCCTTAATACAAAAAAATACAAGTCTCTTTCTCCATTGGGCCAAATCCTCATATGCATTCTGCATAATATTTTTTTATAGGACTATTGGAAGTTATAACCTGTAACATACCAAAAGCATGATTATTTTCCATTCTGCTTGGTTTTCATCTGTACAAATAATGAAATTAAAATTATAAAAAACAAAATTGGTTTAAGTTGATTGGTTTTGGTTCGGTTCGGTATTTTATTTTTTTTATTTTAACTAATTTTTTTTTTATTTCACCAAAATGAAATCAATCAAAAAACTTGAACCTAGATAGAAGAATAGAAAGTTTTTTCAAGTGTATATTTTAATTTGAATTGGTTCGGATTTAATTTACCAGTTTTAACCTTAAAAAAAAAAAAACCAAACTGGACTGGAAGCTTTTAAAAACATTCTAATTAGTGTAATCAGTTTTTTTAATAATTCGATTTTTTTAGCTAGTTTTTCGATTTTTTTTTTCTCACCCATAAACCTATGAATCCTGGAGGCTTTTATGAAGAGGTGGTCCGGTAATGACCAAGTGATCATGGAGCACCCAAGTGTATAATCAGGAGGAGGACAAGATTCTTCTGTGTGTTTCTGCATGTGTGGTCAACATCTTTACTAAAACCGAATACCGTTGCTATTAATTAAAGATTGGAAGGGAAATAAGAAAGCGACTTACACAGCACAGACCCTTGAGGATGGAGATGCTGTCCCTGCATTCAAATGTGGTTCCAAGTTGTTCGGCTGCATTTGTCGAAACCCACAGGAAAATCAAGATGTTTTAGCGGTGCTAACAATTTGATGGGTAATATGATGGATGCAGTTCATTTAAGCAAAAGATCACGTAGAATGTTGATTGGTGATGGGCTGGGAATTATGTATGGTTCCTGATAGGAACGGATAGGCCCAGCCGAGGTCAAAGAAGAAAATGAAAAACCCAACTAGACCCAGCTGAAACCAAGAATGAGGGAGGAGGAGAAAGAAAATAGCCGAATTGACTCACTCCTCTCGGTCCAACCAAGGTATATGCTGATAATTTGAGATGAAGGTTTGTGGTGGTTTTAAAATTAGTTTTTCTTATCCTTGTAGTCATCTTCGACATGGTCATCCTCTTTTTTCTTGTTTTCCAAGCTTTTTTTCTCGGTGGATGTGCAAATTCTATCATTTGTTTTACTCCATGTTCTATTCATTTAGCTACAACAACGGCATTAGTGAATTGTTGTGCTAGATTATCCATCAAATGCTCATAGCAGAACATCTTAAGTGTATTAGCAAATAAGATTACCATTTCTTTATCCAAAAATAGGGATATATTTGTGCAACGAGATCTCTTTATCTGTAAGCATATATCTTTATGCTTTCTTTATTATTTTTCTTCAGGTTAGACAAACTTGTTTTGTCAGAAGCATTGTCCACCTTATTCTTACTCATTACATCTATATTGCTTGATGAAAGCATTAGCAAGATCTTTCAACTACAGATCTTGGTATTATCTAGTTTTATGTACTAAGTTAATGTTGCCCCACTTAAACTATTATGGAAAAAATACTTTAGTAATTTCTTATTATACATTACTTCTGTTATTTTGTTATAATATGATTTTAGATGAGTAACGGAGCATTGTGTCCTAGTATATTTGATAAATTCAGAAACACAATTTTTTTGGTACTACAACATTCTAAACTAGATATATTTCTGCAGCTTGTACTAAGTCATAAATTTACTGCTTCAATGGTTTTTATCCTGATTCCAGCGTCACCATCTTATTTTGATCAATGTCATCTAATGACTTGGTCTTATGGAACTCATTGAGAAATGCTTCTATAAGCACAGGGGTTGATATATTTTGATCGACATTGGAAGTTATTAGATTGATGTAGTTTAAAACAATGCTCTAACATCATGTCAAGATTTACAAACCAATTAAAGTTTATATAATGATGATGTTTCTCACTTATAGGAACGTAAAATATTCAAATATGGTATAATATATATACATCTTTCAAAACTAATTATAGAAATAATCAACTAAGATATCTCCTAATATATTTTCTAAAAAAAAATTGAGGAGGAGGATCACGCGACTCATGGTTCAATAAAAACAAGACCAATACAAGAAAAAATTATGGAGAATATATTGTTTTAAATTTGGGAGACAAACTTCAATAAATAAATGGAAATGTAATCATCTTAGAAATTGGTCCAATTTTTAATATATGGTGATGTAAACTTTGATTTTTTTAAATATTATTTTTTTAATTTCCCGGAAAAAAAGGAAACCAAAAGGAAGGTTAGAAAACCAATGTCGGAATCACACGTTTATATTCCAAAAGAAAGAAATCTTCCCTTGGCTCAAAACTAGATCATTAATCTACACTTAAGTTATACCATGGGTTAGGTCAGATTTTTCTTAGACATTAAAAAAAAATTATTTAGATTTTTCTAATTTTTTTTCTAGTAAAAAAATATTTTTAATTGTGAGAGGGTTGACTCGATGTAAATTAGTTGAATTTGAAGGTCCAAAAGCAATCCATATAACTCGTAAAATTATAATTTTACTATAAAAATTCAAGAAGATTTTTTTTAATATTAAAATAACAACATATTAGATTGTCTAAGGTCGAATCAGGTTAACATGTCATTTTTTTTACTTGAGTTATAAATTATAATAGCTTTACAGAAAGTAAATTAAAATAAATTATAAAAATTCTCAATCAAATCCAAATCTAAATATAAAATTAAAAAAAAACAATTAAAAAAGGACTTAAGAAAACGACCTGAGTTAACTAATTAAACTTGTAACACATATTATAAGATTGAGATAACTCATAGAAATAAAATTGATCAGAAAAGAAATCAATCAAAAAAGAACATAAAAAAATACCCAAATTAATCCGCCATTTCATGACTAGGTTCATCAGATCAAGATAACATTATAAAATAAATTATATGATTTAACATGGGTTAGCCTACCGAATTTACAACTTTGATAATGAGATTAAAATAACTTTATAAAAAATAAATCAAAACAAATTATAAAACTTAACTCTCCATTGTCTTTGTCAAAACTAATTTTGAATAATAAAATATACATGTAATAAAAATTACACAAAGTGTAAGTCAAGTCAACATGAATTAGTTTATTAAACATTATTCTTATACCATCTAGATAGCTTAATAAAAAATAAAAAATAAAATTTTATTATCAATCAAACACAATAATAAAATGATAAATTAAAAAATCAACTAGAATAACTCATCAAATACACAATTTGAATTATAAATTTAAAACAATACAATAAAAAAAAACTAATGTTAAAAAATTAATGAAATCTTTTAAAAATAAAATATAAAACGACAAGATTTAATAACCCTTCAGTTAGGAGTAATAATAACCAGGCCCAACACACAAAATCCTCACCTTCCTCTCGCTTCTGGCTTTCACTACGCTTTTTAGGCGCTCTCTTATGCCGTGACATGGAGAGAGCTCTTCCTCAACGGTCGAAAGAAAGAGAAGGGTTTTTGAGAAAAAGAAACACGGGTGCTTCTCGAGAGAGTAAGAGAAGGGTTTCTAGTATGATTCGCAGGGCATTGAGAGAAATTTGTTTCAAGGGAAGAGATCAGAAGAGATGATCTCATACACAGACAAGCCTTGGGATTAGCATCTTCATTTAGAAGGTGGAAAAGTAGGAGGATGGATTAATTCTAACAATCTCTTTTCAGGTATAATTTCTAAACCCAGGAGATTGATTTGGGTTCAAAGCTAGATTACATTATAGTTACAGGCTTCGTTTTGGATTAATGTCATCTATTAGTATGTTTGAAAGCCTTGTATGCCTTGACTTGATTAGCCATTTGTGGTTGACACTTGCTCTGCTGCCTTGATTTCTTTTGATTTGCAGAAGCTCCTGTATGTATGGTCGTGTCATTGTCTAAATTGATTCATCATTTGACCTGTTCAGTTTTTAGAGTGTTTCAACTGAAATGTAGAAATCCATCTCGCGTGAGTTGTTTGTAATGTAAGCTGTAAGTTTTGGTTCAAGTCAATTCAAATGAGCTACAAACACTCTGCCAATGACATTTGATGGACATTCTGATGACTCTAGAGTGGTATCAGTCTGCAGTAAATGAATTCGCCGCCCGGTTTTCTGTGTGCTGATTTCTAGAGCTGAGCTTGATAATGATAAACTGTTTGTGTAGTTTTCCTGATCGCACTATCATCTTTGTTAATTTTAGCTCTTGATTTTTTTTCGTTGTCCTTCCAAGATGGGCATGATCTAATGGGCATCAAATATGAGCTTCATCTCGAGGTTTTTGCACATAAAGGTGCATGAAATACATATCCCTCTCTGCCATGGAATCTTGTTGTGATTGGTTGCTGCCTCGTCTTTCCTCTAATGTCATGCTGCTCTGAAATGCAAGTTCCGCTTGTCTTTTGAATTCTAACAAGATGTTTTGGCTTTATTGGGAGCTCTGTTAGTATCAAGTTGAGGTGTTTATTGGCGAGGTTTACCTGCATTTTTATTCTTTTTCCTTCATTTTGTTTTTCAAGATTTTTTCCCAAAACACGTAGAGTATCATAATTTGTCGAGGAGAAAGGTGGGAAAACATTTCCCTTGCAAAGTTTTCCAAGTCCCTCTAACCCAAAATCAAAAGTAGAAGATTCTTTTAACTCATGATTTTAAAAATTTTCTTGGTAAAATCCATGAGATCTCATTTCACTAAATATCTCTTAACATCATGTTTCACCTTATCTTTTTTTCCCAAACAATTCAACTTCCAAAATCATTTTTTTTCTTTTTTGTTTGCATAATGGAGAATTCCCTAAATGAAAAAAGTAATAAATAAAATAAAACGTGTTCCATTTGAATGATTTTAACCCCCTTTTCTTTCTAAGAAAAATAATATATTTTCCATACACTAATGGTCAGATCCAACCATGTAATCCTTCAAAAGGATACTCATGTCTCTTGATTGGAGAAACAGGACATTCAAAAATCTTTTTAATATTTTTCTCTTTTTCTACTTCATTGATGTTCAGAAAATTATCCATTTAAATAATTAACCCTTGAATCATAGGAACTAAGAATGACAACCTTTCTTGGAAATTATGTTGAAGGTTGGCACCAGGTCTTCCCTTCACATAATCATCAAGTTTCTTGGGATTGAGCATGAGTAATTTGGGACTTGTTTAATGAGGTTTGAGATTTGGGTTCCAGAGAAACTGTGCTGTTTGGACAAGGAAATATCAGTCAGGTTTGTCCGGGGTTTCCAAAAATTGACAGGCTTGGAAGCAGATACAGTAGCTCAATGGAGACAAGCCGCATGAATTTTTTAGATATGATAGCAAATAAGATTTATTTGCACTCTTATTATTTGGTTAGATGTGTCTAAGAGATGACAATACTTATGGGCTTTGAAGAAAATAAAGTTCACACTGAATTCATGTATATCTATCAACAAAACTTTAGAATCTTACTGAGAAATCCATACATTGGAAGCCGAAACTTGATATGAACTTGCCTCCTTTATTGAGATGGATTGTTTTAGTCACTGATGCAACAATTTTAGGACTTAAGTGAAAGCTGAACCCAGAGAAGTAAACCTTTAGTTTATCTAGCTACGTTTTAACTTCAGAAGAACTAATGAACCTGAAATTGAGAAAAGTACTAGCTGATTTAGGAAGTTAGGGTTTCTTCAATTGAGAAGGAGAGCTTTTAGAAAGGGAAGAAGATGTAAGCGAGTTTTGTTTGTGAAGGATCCTACACAAGCTATATGGTTGAAAATCTGAATATCTATAGAATATTTATTTATTCACATATCAAATCAAGCACTAGACTGTATAGTCTCAAACAATCCTTAATGGAGTAGTAGCAAACCAGACTACCTCATACTCTATTATCAGACTCTAATAAATGCTTGTATACAATCTCACATAAATTAATCCTGCTAATTGCTGAGGAGGAAGAATTTCCTTAAAAAACTCAGGTTGCCTATATATAACTTTACCTAATAAGCTATTGGTGTGACAGGGGTTGGGAAATCATACCAACCACACAAGTCAATACACCAATAGCTAACTGGGATGAGATTAACATGTATCATGATCTGACTGAGGCCGGTTGCTTGATGGCTTGCCAATCTGTAGACAGCTAATTGGAGGCATGGTAGGAGTGTTCAACTCTCCAAAAGTCTTCCAGCAGAATGGATCGTAGAGGTGATACTGTTCTTTTAGTGGTTGCAGCTCTATGGTAGTTAGACTTACATCCATGCATGGTAGGGCATCACTGCAGGCAAAGTGTACGGGTTTTACAGTGTATGTCCCTCTTATTTTTTCATAGGTGATTCCTGATAGAGCCACTGCTGATGTTTGGTTTTTGCATATGCTCTTGTCACAATAGAATTGATCGATCACAATTGGAAGTTGAACCTCGGAAACTTGAATGTTTGAGAACAATACCCCCTGCACAGAGCCTGATCCACCCTGCAGATGTCACAGATGAAATTGTATGTGTCACACCATGAGAAACTTGGCTGAATTAGAAACACTACAGATTGGTTTATAAAAACCTTGCAAGCTACATAAGAAATGGCTCCAGCAGTAGCTTGAAGTAATGAACTTGGGGATGTCATGCATATGAAAAGACATAATAGGATGTTTTGCTGTTGGAAGAACTCTTTCTGAGTTTGAAGTATCAGTTAGAATGTTCATTCTATTCTCAAAAGAGAAAAACATGTGAGAATGTTCTCATTCTGAAATTTTTAATAGACAGGGTGTGTGCAAGATCATTAAAATAGCGTGGATCTTTTGAAATTGGAAAACTTCATTTCATTTCATCTCTTATCTTTTGTTAATTATTTAAAATACTATGCTTGCTCTGTGTTTGGCTTAAAATGTGTTTTGCTTTAAAACCTCCATAAATCAACTACATTGCTGGTTGTGCTTAGCAAATTTTGAATAAATTGATATTGCGGGTATGAAGAATACCTGCCATGTCTTAATTCTGACACCTGTCATTGTGCCGTGCATAACAACATCACGCACGGTGATGTTTGAGACACAGGCTTTGGTATTTTCCTTTCCCAGACCACCAATGCTGATTCCATGTCCTGGTCCGCAATTAACATTGTGGATGTATACATTTGAGCATCCAGTTTGTATAGAAATACAGTCATCTCCTGCATAAATCATGACATTTAAACATTTCATTTTGGAATGATTATGACACATGGACCTCCTAGGTCTGCTATGTAGTTCAAATTATTTGACTTTGAGTTTGAAGCTCTATTGCCTGTTTGGTTTCCAAGTCGTTTATCTATATTTGAGACACTGTCATCTTATATTAATGTCATTTCTGGAAAGCTTTTTTCGTACTTACATGACATATTGACGTATTTATTTTATTTTTATTTTTCTATAATGTAAATATTATGCTATATGTTGTGGGCCCTTTTCTTGGAAAGCATAGTTGTAGAAAAGGGACGGGAAGATGTTCTAATCACTGATAAGGAAAGGAAAAATTGATGGCATGCCAAAGGTGTATTTATGTGTCTTTGGGGCCATATCTAATCCTATATTGGAACCTGATAATGATCTAGGGCAAGGCACGTGTCAAATGACTAATAGCCAAAATACTCAGGATGAGGGGGTGGTTGCTACATGTCAAATAAACGGTGGTTGTTGAATGTATGAACTAGAAGTTCATGAAAAGGATAAGATTATACCAATTTTTAAACTGAATCCTACACCACGTATCTAAATTATGTGGTGTTCCTTTGTCTGTAACTCCAACAGTAGCATCTGGGCGCTGTGTCTTTTTGTAGTGGTTATGCGTCTATTATTCTATTTCGTATGTCCCTTTTTCAAGTTCACCCTGCGGCCCAGTTGTATAATCATTCCCTTTTTCAAGTTCACCCTGCGGCCCAGTTGTATAATCAAATATGATATATGGCAGTATTATTTATCTTCAACGAATGTAATTACCGCAAGCAAGATCAGTGCTATGAATTAACACATCTTTGGAGTTCTGTAGGTGGATTCCATCTGTATTTGGACTGTCTCCGGGGGATGAGGTTTTCATATCATGCACCACAACTCCTATGCAGTTGTCGAACTTGAGATGGCATTGTGGACTGTTTTGAATTGTTATGCCTGTGACTGTCACATTGAAACTTCCATAAAATCTTAGTGCCTGAAAAAAGAACACATGTCGATCAGTTATGAAGTGCATGCTCGTTAATTGCAATAGAAATCTTCATAGCTTTCATGTGTTTCTTACAGTGGGCTTGATGCTCGGCATTTTCCCGCTAAGTTCGCTTCTTACCTGCAACACATTTCGGAAAAGGGGCATGATCAGATTCAGATCAATACTGCAGAAAATAATTGCGGTGGAAGTTACAAATTGAAGGTAATTACTGGCATTGGTGGATGTTGTTGCACTGTTTTGTTTAGTGGAATGATGAATTCCGATTCATTGTCTACAGGATCTTCGAATGGAGACTCTTGCCACCACACTGAGCCACTTCCATCTATGGTGCCATCTCCCTGAATTGTGATTCCTACAAGCTTTGTAAATTCAAGCCACTGAAAGAGACCTCTACCCCAAACATTGAAGTTTGTCGGGGCAATAATTGTGCCATCCAGCTGAGGACAAAATTCGTAATATCTTAACTCAGCAATATGAAGTGCATGAATTGCAAAATCTATATCTGATACTTGTAATAATAATAATAATAATAATAATAAACATTCTCTTCTCGATATCTTCCGCTATTCAGTAAAACTTTTAATTATAATTTTTATTATTCTCTAAGTTTCTACACTTACTTGAAATACAATGTTTGCTTGGCAGTACGGACCCGAGAAAGAAATAGGCCCCACAAGAAATACATATTCTGCCGGAACGATCATCGTCGATGCGGCCACTTTACAAGCTGCTGCCCATGCAGCTTGGAATGCCTGCATAGCACCGGAACACCATGTCAACTAAGTGTATAGTAAGTAACGATAAATAGATAACTGTTCTGTGAGGATCACGGCTGGTGTTGGCTTTAAGCAATTATTATTATTCATTTTTCAGGAGTGGTCCCCACCTTGGGGTAGTTCTGCTGTCTTTTCCTTCGTATTATTTCTTGGTGTGTGGGAGCTGTTTGCATGTGTAATTTTGTAATTCTAGAAATCAAATTACTGACTGGTGGGTAGGCACCGCACCTTCTTCGGATTGTGCTTGACTTGTTTTGCATGGAGTTTTGAAAGAGTATTTGAAAAAAATTAAGAAATATATTTTTTTAAAATTAAAAAATATGTTTTTAAATTATTTTTATGTGTTAATATCTAAAATATATTTTAAAAAAAATTATTTTGATACATTTATGAACAAAAAGTTTTTTCAAAAATAATTTTAATCACTTTTAAAAATTAAAAAAAAACATTATTTGGATGTATTTTTGAACGAAAAGTATTTTTAAAAATATCTTTAACCTCTATCTAAATAGAGGATGTTGAAGATTTATTTTATTTTAGTTTTTTGTTTATATATATATATATATATATAGATTGTTTTGCTGTGCTGCTGTGTAAAAACTAAATTTAAAAAATATATTATTTTAATATATTTTCAAGCTAAAGCTATTTTGTAAAACAACCGAAAACCCACTTTTAAACACCCAAAATTCAATTGACCTTTATCCTTTGATGATCGAAGAAAAAAAATTACAAAGTATTGGATGTACCTACGATGTGCTCTTGGAATTTAAGTGAAAATGTTCTTGAAGCTGTTATTGAGTCTACCTTAAATTGCTTGAATGTTCTCTATGCATGTGAAATGAGGAAGGTGACATTTTGTGTATTAAAAAGATAATCCTTTCTGTAACCCCTTGGCTAATTATGACTAGTGAGTGAAATCTGTCGAGAAAAAATAATAATGAAACCTGCTTTTACCAACTTAATATTACATATGACAAGGAATTATGAAATGTTGAGCAGCATTAAACATTTGTGCATAGAAAGAGTGAAATGAATACCTTTGTATCGTCGCTCTTTCCATCACCCTTGGCCCCAAAGTCAAGGACATTAAAGGCGGTGGAGCTTTTCTTTGGTGAACTTGGTGGTGGTGCATCTTCTTTCGGAGCCGGAGGCAATGGTGGAGCTTTATGCGAAGGAGGTTTTGGTTTTGATACTCCATTATGGTGCTGTTGGTGGTGGCTGTTGCCTTGGTTTTTTCCTTTCTTTTTGGCCAGAGAAGCCGAGTTTCCCCTGCTTTCCCTCCAGTGATTGCCTCTTCTAGCAATGCAGGTATCAAAACTCGAAGACCAGACTACAAAAGCCATGAAGAGCATGAATGTGAGGCTTCTAAATCTAATCCCTCTCATGTTTTCCATATTTGCGGCTCAGATTGAGAGAGAGAGAGAGAGCTCTGTGTGTATTTGAGAACAAGAGAGCTGTGGAGACTGCCGAGTAACAAGTGATGGTAGGGTTTATATAATCCAAAGCTCGTGAGATTGCATGTCGCCATTATAAAGCAAAAGATTATTCCGAATCTTTTGATAATTCTAATTATTAATTAATAGTATTCTTCTCTTTTTTCCCTCTTTAATTAATTACTCTGTGAATTTTGGTTGGGACAAAGTTCGGTTGGGCAACTGGTTTTTTTCTAAAGCCAAGTGTCAAGGTTTTGTTGCATGTGACTCGTCCGATTACACAATCCTCCTTTGTCATCAACAGAAGTTATAATTCAGCATTTAGTTAATTTCTAATATCAGAGATATCCTGATATGTTTTTTTCTGTATTTTTTTAAAATAATTTAATTTACCAATTCAACTATTAATGACACTCTCGACCCCATTAGGGTTTATTTCCTGGATCATTTGGATTAAAAACAAGTAATTTCTGTGCCAAAACTTCAAGATTAGCCTGAAAATGGACGTCTTCTCTATCTGAAAAGACTTCAGAAAAAACACAATAGAAGCCGATGCATGGAATGACATCTTATTTCATGTAAAAGCCAAAAGGACACACGTGAGTGGCTCTACAGAGTGTCAAGGGCACTGATTATAACACTTCTTTATGGTCACATGCAACGTTCACGGGCTAGAGTTTTGTTCTGTCCTCAGCTCGAGTCTGCAGTCTAGACCACTCAACCATGGCCACAAGCTCCAAGCTACCCTCCATTTTAGCTTCTTTTCGCCCCTGTTATCCCAGGAGAGAGAGCTATGTATATATATATATTTATGAACAGCAGGAAATAGAACTAAATTGTGCCAAAAGAGAACAGATGGGCTCGCTTGACTTCAGCTTTGGCCACATCTTTTTCTATTCTTGAAAAGAAAGGGAGAGCAGGGATCACAGAACCCACGTAACTCCAACGCTTCAAGTACTTGCAGAAATTGTAACAAGGAAACACACAGTACGCCCATGGTTTTGCAATTTCTTGGAAGATTATGATGTGTACGATTATGGAATTATAGAGCGTCCAGCCAGCAGTAATCTGGCACATCACCATAACATCAGAGAATTCCCTTGACGCCACGTGTTTCATCTCTCCTTGGATATGAGGCAGAGTTTCATAAAATAGTTTTCTTTTATTAGTTAATAGAGTATCTCGTGTTCAGAAACCAGAAAGAATTGGATGTGATTTTGATGTGGGTGAGAGGGTTGTCCTCGGAGAAATTCTTAAAAACAAAATTATTTGAGAAAATAGAAAAAGATATCCCTAGCATGGTAACCTCATGGGTTCTTTATTTTTATTTTTTCGAGAAAACTCAACTTTCTAGAAAATATATTTTATAGATCCTGTAAATGATTAAATTTTAATTATTTTAAATTCTTATAAAAAATATATTTTTTAACTCGAACTCGATCTCAAATTTTTTACCACCACGGGACACTCAATCTCAAGCTTTTCTTATATTATTGTATATAAGGAAAACCTAATTCCAAAATGCTGGAAAAAAAAAAACTAAATCAGAGATTCCTAATTAAAATACAAACCAAACTAGACTAAACTTTGATAAACTATCCAAGCTACCTACCCTTTACGATAAACTAGCCATAAATAGGACAAGATTCTCCCAATTAAGTTATTAATCTTTTCTTATGCATAATTGACCCATAAAATCTCTTATCTAAAATTGAGATCTCTAGATCTTAACTTAGATTACATATTTGATAAATCAATCATTGAATGTTACAATCAACCATTTTATATAAAAATTTATGCTATTAAATAAAGCTCCATAATATGATCTATATTATTCTCTAACACCTCCTCCCCTCAAGGAAAAACCTTTTGGACTTGAAATTTGCATATAAGTCTCAAATAGAATAAGTATGGTGAGATTCGAAATCATAACCGCTAGATCAACAAGATTTTAATACCATATCAAGTAAAAGCTTAAGATATTTTTTTTATGCGAGAAAATCTTATTCCCAAAAAACACACTTTGTGGGCTCAAGTGAACGAGTAAAATCATGGTTGTCCCAAGTTCTTATAGGGAATGTACGTTATGACTCGGACTAGAGATCTACTATGCAGATTACAAGCACTATGTCATCATGTCATGTCCCTTGGGAGCCTTAAGATATCAAGTGAGCCATCAAAATATGATTTATATTATTTTTTAACAGATACAATACAAGAAAAAAATTGACAAATTATTTAGGTTTTTATTAAAAAAAAAAGAAGCCCAACTTAATCCATATTTGTAATCAGGAAAAGAAAAATGAATAATCTTGATGATATTCAAATTTTTCCATATAGAAAATAAATGTATAATTCATATTTAATTGGCACATGTGTACAAGTACAATACACACATGAAATGCAAGGTCTTAGTTAACACTTTTTTGGTGGCTTGCAACCTGCGAGACAGCCAATTAGCTAAGACGAAATAGACTTGTGAGGGAAAGGATTGATGAGCAGACGACATCGTTGGCTGGTCGTCTTTTTGTGCATATAATCTGTGCTCGTGAACTTCTTGTTCCCTTCTCGTGAACTCCATAATTGAGAGACTGTTAGATTTCCTTCCTCATCCGCTCCATTATTCATTCTCGGAGCATTGCTTCAGTCACCATCCGAGGCATGAAATTCCATGCTTTGTCGATTGCCCGGCTCTATGATCGTTTGAAAGTATGATTAATATTATTTTTTAAAATAATTTTTATTTAAAAATATATTAAAATATATTTTATTTTTTCAAAATTATTTCAAGTCATCACAGAAAAATAATCAAAATACACCAAAAAATGAATTTAAAGTAAAAAAAAATAAAAATAAAAAATTTTATTTTTTTTCAAAAATATTTTTGAAATATAATGTTAATTAGATTTTAAAATATAAAGAATACGGTGACAAAATAATTTTATGTAAATGTCAATGCGGGTGGCTTTATTTTTATTTAAAAATAAATAAAACTCAGAATTTGTCTCTATCACCAAATCTAGATTGAGAATATCATTTATACTAATTGTGTTTCAAATTGATATATAAACTTTGGTGTAATTGTTTAATCCTGAATTGTATAAAATTTATAAGAAAAGTAAAGGAAAAAAAATGATAATAAATAGTAAGAGGATGTTTAGGAGTGTGGTTTGAGTTACTTTTCATTTAAAAATATAATAAAATAATATTTTTTATTTTTGAAAAATTATTTTTATATAAACATATAAAAATAATCTTAAAAACATTTTTACCATGACATGTATAGTCTGTCCGTATATTTACGTGCTGTTTTTCCATTGGAGCACTTCTTTCATTTGTGAAATTATATAAATAAATAAAGAATAAACACGTCAGTATTAGATTTTTTTTATTAATTAGGTTTGCTTAGTATTTTCTTAATTAATTTATTTGTTAATCATTTAATCTCACCAGAAAAAGAGTCGTCGTGGATCTCAAAAAAATAAAATAAGTGTCAAGCATTCAACTTGTAGCTTTAAAAAATAGGACATGTTAACAAACGGAAGAATCTTTACAGAATTAAATAAATGAAAAAAAGAATAATAATAAAATCTAAGAAAAGTACAGAAACCGTATAAAAGTGATGCGCACACATACTCACTCTCTCTCTCTCTCTCTCTCTCTCTCACACACACACACACACACATGAGAAATCAAAGATGGAACACTCTCTACTTACTTATCCTTGAAGGTTAATTCTCGATTTGAAACTATGAGATGGAATACCACTTATTAAAAAAACATTAAATTGTGTAGCTAAATCATTGTAACTATATTTATATAATATTGTTTATTGCAATCAAATGTTTTTCGATTTAACCCAATAACAACTTATTCTTTATTTTTTATTTTTATTTTATTTTATTCTTAAATATTGTGTTGTTTTGAGAATTGTCATTTATATTTGTTTTTTATTATATATTAATCTCATGGATTTATTTATTTTTCTCTTTTATATTCAACCTTCAATACTAGATTTAAGAGGGGTGAATTCAATGTTCCACTAATATAGAAGAAAAATACAATTCATTACAATTAAACATAATAATTAACAATATAATTAAAGTATTTAAAATAAGAAGGTAAGGGAAATAAATTGAAAACTCGATTTTTAGCGTGGTTTAGTAATCCAGCATCCTCACCTTAAGCACCAAACTAGTCTTGAGTATAATATTATTTTACTAGTTCAAGTTCAATATTATAATTTCCACTTGATGAATCCATATCAAACTTTTTACACCACCTGAAGATATTCTCTCTTAAAGATTTCTCTCTCTCACGAAGATGTGCTCTTCAAAATTTTTGTCTTGTGACTATACTCCATAAATACCAGGAGTTATTCTCTAGCTCTTAAGAATTTACAAATGTGATTTTGTTATCATGAAATTACTCTCTCAATAGAGTCGATTTTATAGTTAAAAATATAATTATTTATATATCTTCCTAGACAATACTTAGTAGATTTGAAAGTGTTTAAGTGTTATGATAATGATAATTTATACTCTTGTGCAGGATTATGAAGGTTTGATTGTAGATATACTAGTATGATTAAGAATTGATAGTTTTGAAATTGTTTTGCTCTTAAAACAGCTTATATAAAGTCCTGTATTGAGATTTTTAGTTTGGCAAGCTAAATATATTGCAAAAAATAATTGTTTATAGCCATTACAATCCTACTAATAGTTGGAATGGTCGATGTAACAACCCGACTCAACTTGCTATATATTATCCGTTTTGGGGTTTACCACCCTCACGGTTTTGTCTTTGGTGACACGAGCCCACTTCTAGGTCTGACGCCCCAAAACGCATATGACAAGGTTGCAACCAGCACTTTTAATAAGGTTAGCTAACACTCCCTCACCCGCCGATATAGGACATTACAATCCACCCCCCTTAAGGAGCCCGACGACCCCGTCGGCACAACCGGACAGCCAGTGAGGTCAGTTCTGATACCAAATGTAACAGCCCGGCTCAACTTGCCATATATTGTTCGCTTTGGGCCTTACCGCCCTCACGGTTTTGTCTCTGGTGACGCGAGCCCACTTCTCGACTTGACGCCCTAAAACGCATATGACAAGGTTGCAACCAGTACTATTAATAAGGCCAGTTAACACTCCCTCACCCGTCGATGTGGGACATTACAGTCGATCAATTCAACGTGATCAAGCCAATCATTTGATTGATTCCTACAAAGTTCCCAATGTTCATCATGGATGAACAAGTGGTCAACCAATTCATTTGGCATTCCTAAATGATCAACCCACTTATGCACAGTCTAAATTTATCAGTTTAAAACCTAAATGAATTCTTAAAATTATTTTATAAACCCTTTTAAATTTCATGCAAAGTGATTTTTTCATTCATTTTAATATGTTCTATCAAGTATCAAATAAATATATAAATAATTAGTGCTAATAATAATTACTTAAATCAAGTATTTATTTTCTTTTTTTCTTGCACTTCCCTTATGTTTGGTGATGTATTCTTCATATATAACTTGTTTATAGTTTTTTTCTCAAAAAACATATTATTAGTCTAACTTTCACGTTATTTTTATCATCAAAGTATAAAAACATAAACACTTGACCTAAAAATCAACACTCGTGACTTAGGTCATGAGTTTGGCAAACTAACCTATGTTAATTTTGTTTTTTTTAATTGAATATATTTTAAAATCGGGCTTTATAATTTTATTTTATTTTTCACAGAGTCATCTCAATCTAATGACCTTAGCCATGAGTTTGATATGTTGATTTTGTTCATTTATCATATCATTTTTTAATTGAATATATTTATTTTTTCTAATTTCACCCTCCAACAACTCAATTATTTTATTTTTCAATTAATAAATTACTATAGGAAGAGGTTAAACTTTTTTTTTCATATCTAAATTTTTTAAGGATTTGAGTTGTTAAGCTTAGGTTTACAAGGCTATAACCATAATTTTTTTTCCTTGTTTTTCAATTTTTTTTACCTATTTTTAATTCTACCTTCTAATTTATTATTTTTATTTCATATTTCAACATTTTATTATTCTTGAATTGGTTGTCATAACCTATTTAATTTTTTTCTTTTAGTTTATCATAGTTTTAACAAATGTTCTGACATTTAACTGCGATTCAATTTTTGCAAGTGTTATTTTTATTACCCTGTCATTAAGTAAAAAATAGTTTTAAAAAATAAATCTCTGAGACCTAGTGGAATATATGATTTGAGATCATGCGTTTTGCAAGTCAAGAAACAAAATCTTAGTCAATCTAGTATGTTTTCATATCAATATTAAAAAAAAATCATCTTGAATTATTTATTTAAAGTCAAACCAAGCTTTTATTGATCATTTGAGTTATCTTTAAACCCACCGAGTTGACTAAATCATATAAAGACAATTATCATCCTGGTTGATTTTAAACTTGAGCTAGGAAAAGAGTCATGTCAAAAGGTTTCAAAGTTGTCTTGCTGGTTCCATTTAATAACAGTGAGAATAGTTTTGCTTTTAAAATTCATATTCCATTATTATGTTTTCTTTTGTTTGAGTTCTTCTTTGATTTTATTTTGATTTTATCCTCAATAACTTATTGTTTTTGAATTAATATTTATAATTTTATTGCAGTTTACTCTCTATAAAGTTATCATAGCCTTAATATAAGCACCTTGATTTTCAATCGATACTTAATTTTCCGATCATCTATTTTTATGATTGTAACATGGAGTAGAAAATAGCTTTAAAAACCAAAGTTGTTAAACTTGACTGAATCCTTGATCAAGATCAAAAATTTAGTGAGTTAAGTCTCCAGTCCAAGTCCAAGTCAATTCCATATTTTATTGTCTTAATATTAAAAAATACATTTCTACCATCATGATTTTTAAATAAATAAAACCATGCTTTTTATCTATCGTCTAGATTATTTATACATTTACTAAGTTAACTAGATTATATTATAATAACTTTTACAGGTTCGTTTTAAAACAAGACTCTACAAGAAGTTAAACCAGGAGAATTCAAGATTGGCCTGTGAGATCAGGTTTAATAACAATACCAATTATTTTTTTGAGATTTAAACTTTTTTTTTAATTTTAGATTAAAAAAATAAATTATTTTTTGATGTGTTACCTCCTGATTAGCCCCTATTAACTTTACAATTTGATTCCCAAGTTTCTCGTGTCTATATTCTTGTGTTCGTAAAAGCACCCAAATATATATATATATATATATATATATATATATATATATATATATATATATATATATATAAACACGTATGGCCACCTTCAGAAATAAATAAATAAATAAATAAACATAACTGTGTAGCAGTGAGGAAGTGGAAGGAATTAAATTTTTCAAGTTGGACAAAACATTTATTCTGGAATCTGGATTCGGTCCACAATAATTAATAGCCTCATCACTTTCACTGCGAGCCCCCATATTATGTTCCCCCCCCCCCAGCTGTTTATCAGCTGGTAGTCGTGTCAGCACCTCAGCTCGGCTGGCTGAGAAGGATTTTCCTTTTTATTTATTTATCTAATAATAATAATAATAATAATAAAAGGGACATTCAAATTCCAAACCTTCTGAAAGGAAATGGAGATCCCATAATTAGGCGAGCTATCGTGGTGTAAGTGTCTGTTTGTAAGGATGGTTGTGATAATTTTTTAAAATGTTTTTCATGTTGAAATGTGTTAACCCATAATTAGGCGAGCTATCATTATGTAAGTGTGTAAGTTATCTTTTATCGTTCAAAAACGACAAGCAGGAGAAGAATGAACAGTGACCCCGTCTTTTCTAGCAGCACCTTTGCTGTTTGAAATTATTTAATTATCCCTTTAATTGGGTATAAAATATTTTAAAAAATAAAAGTGGGGTTGGTTCACGGATCATTCTAGAATATGAAGATGGGACACACAAATTATTTTTGATGCGGCTTCGTGATGGTAGATGTAATTGTGTGGATGTGGTTGGCTGCAGACAGCATCATATCTCTCTCTCAGATTCGTAAAATTATAAAGACAAAAAAACTATTTGTTTTTATTACAAGCAGCCTCATTTCATGCAAAGCTAGCCCAGCGCATGTCACGGATTACCTTGAGCCCTAAACTTTTTGCCTTATTTTATTTTATTTTTATTATTATTTTCTGGATATTATTCAGAGGCTTCTCTTTGATGTCTACATTGACCGGCAACATAAGCTATTTACTATGACCCACGTTGTCTTGATTGCTCCGGGCCAAATGTCCAATCGGAGGCACGCACGTCACACGATAAATCGTACCTCCTCATCAAGGTATCTAATGCTCTGTGCATACACATGCAACTTGAAAGATTTTCTTATTAACGTAAACTTTCTTTCGGTTGCGTGAAAGTCGACTACTTCCACCCTATTTAAAATTAATAATTATATAAATTTTTAATAAATATTATATTATTAATTATCAAACTCGAAATTAAAATGATTGAGAGAGCAAATCTCTTAATATCTATCTAGGAGTATAGTTAATATTGTTTTTTTAAAATAATTTTCATTCAGAAATATATTAAAATAATGTTTTTTTTATTTTTAAATATTATTTAGACATCATTACATCAAAATAATTAAAAAATATCAATTTTTTTGATTTAAAATAAAAAATTAATTTTTTTTTAAATACAATATGAAAAAACTCTTACTGCTGACCGCACATTCTATATGGATATGCAAGTTGGATGTTATTGTGTCAAATATAACGAATTATTGTATATTTTTTCATAAAATATTTATTAATATTATATTATTACCTATGAATCTAAAAGGTTATGGGAATTTCACGGGCTGTGTATCTCCTATCTATTCTGATTCTCTCACATATTGCATGGACTATTTATTGTTTATCAATATAATTAAACACAATATCTACTATATATTGTGTATCTACTCTATTCATTTTCTCATATATAACTATAGATAAATAGACTATTCATTCTCTCAAGGTTTCCCCCACGGCAATTGCATCTAAACTGCAGATAAATGATGGTGATATTTTGGTTTTGTTTAATTTCTTAAGATGTTTTTTATTTATCAATAATTTCTTTTATCTTTTGTATAAAAAATATTTATTTTTAGATAATGCTTTTAATATTTGTAGCTATGCATACTATCTTTATTTTATTCAATTAATTGAATGTGTTTGTTTATTTCAATTATCATTTCATTGAATAAAAAAACTTTAAACAAAATATATTAAATTGACTATAACATAAACAACATGGATCTTTTACTATAGATCCTATTATTGTTCACCCTTTTACAGTTAAGTGTTGATTGCAATGGTGTTTTTTTAATAAATTTTTATTGTAGTACTCAAATTTTTTCTTTGTACAATTGAGCTCTTGTATTCATCCAATTTCATGTTTTTTACGGAAGGTTTAATTGGGAGGCAATGGATTGAAATGGAAAACTTTGGTAACATAAGTGGTTCTTTGAAATTTATTGGAAAAGTACATTTTAGCACCCTATCTTTTTAATCTATTGGTTGACCAGTCCCTTTAATTTCAAGAAAATTATTTTTTTAATTCATTTTGGGTGTAAGGAGAAAAAAAGGCTCTACGAATTTTAACATAAGGAGAGAAAATTGTTATTGTGATGATTTTGACCACTTAAATGCTTGATTTTTATACCAAATGGTTCTATATGATGAGGAGAATTCAAATTAGTTGTCTTTAAACCATGAAAGTCCATCAAAAAGGAGATCTAAGACTAGGAAGATTTCTTTTTATAGGTTGTTTTGGGTTTTGACATGGTTCATTTTATTTTTTAAGATTATGAAAAAAATAATTTTGTTTAGCAAGGGTTTTAGGGTGTTTTGGATAAAATTAGTTGAAAATGAGTTTTTATAAGAAAGAAACCAATGACCGTGTTTTTTCAACCATCATTGCAATTGGATTTTAAGGATTTCAAACAACTAGCTATCTACCTTAGCAGATAACATATTGTCTTTTTTTTTTTGACAAAGAATAGGGTTGACGACTCTACCCTATTTATTTTAGAAAAAAAAAAAGGCTGATGCGTGTGGATCTGGACCTTACAGGATTGTGTGTGTGTGCACTTTTTGTGTGGGTTAGGTCTTTAGCCTAGCTTACCAAGTCTATAACGTCTAACCTCATTCTTTTTATTTTATTTTTGTAAATTACTGCTTTTATGTGTTTTTAATAAAATATTTTTTTCATTTGTGTTTTGATTAATACCCCTTATATGTAGTTTTTTTTTTTGGCTTGTTTAGCCATTTTGAAAATAGTGATTTTTTTATATATATAAAACTAATGTGATTCATCTATAATTATTTTTATATTTATATAGATTAAATTTATTTTTGAAATTATTCATTTATTGCAATATTTTTAATATGTCAACCTTCATATATTTTTTTTGTTTTATTTTATTTAATAAATTTCATGTAAATGTTGATTTATGATGCAAATTAATTTCATAAATGAATTTATTAAACACAACCAAGTAGACAAATCTTATTGAGATATTAATTATGTTGGCCTACATCCATCTCTCAATTTTTTTAATTTTCTTTTTTGTTATTATTAATAACCTTTATTTTTTTATTTATATAAATGATTATCTATTTCCTTGATTACATAATTGCATGAGCTTTTTATTTTATGCTTTGAATTGTTTTAGAAAATTAGCCTACATAGCCAAGGTTTTTTTTTTTTAATAAATTTAAAACCTGTAACAATGTGCGAGTAAAATAAATAGTAATTACAATTAAAAGATGTTATATCAATTTAACTATTTATATAAACAATAAACTAGGTTAAAATAACTTTTATTGTTTACTTAATAATTTTGTGTCTGAACTCAAATATGAAATGAATGTGTAATGAGGTTATAGTTTCTTATATATAAAGATGATCCCACATCTTTTGTTTTTCTTTTTCTTTTTTTTAAGAAAAGAAGATGTGGACACATTTAATCCATTTCTTATAAAGAAACAAAAATCATTTAGGCTTAGGCATGTGAGCCTATCGATGGTCTATGACTAAGTTTGTTTGCATTCAATCCTTTAATTGGTTTTAATGGTCTTTTGTTTTTTTTTTTCTTTCTAAAATTATCATTTAATGTTGGGTTTTTATTAAATTCAATCATTTATAAAATAGCTTT
Organism: Salix dunnii; assembly: GCA_015731905.1. NCBI lineage: Eukaryota > Viridiplantae > Streptophyta > Magnoliopsida > Malpighiales > Salicaceae > Salix > Salix dunnii. Next base: position 2,101,759 of record CM027668.1, on the reverse strand, counting down.
GGATCCAAATTTTTATCAGTTAGATTTATATCAACCTGATATATTCAACCTGCCCGAATCTAAAAAATAATTGAATAAGTTAGATTTATAATTTATAAAATATTAAAAATTTGGTTGAATATAATTATGAATCCAAATTCTAACCAACTATATCCATAAATATTCTTGTTTTATAATACAATGACACGGGTGGCAAGGGCTCCCCATGAGGCTCTTTACTAATGAGGAAGAGGGTCGAACCCCCAACCTCGACAATGGTAGGACCGCACTTAACCGCTCTGCCAAGACCTCATGACCTGGACACTACTTAACTCATCTCTTATTTATATATATATATATATATATATATATATATATATATATATATATATATAACAAGTGTATGAACAACAATGAATACATCTATGTTTTAAATTTTAATATATTTATATCTTATTGTTGATGGTGTAAAAAAATTAATAGTAGAATATTATTTATTATTTAATAAAAAAAAACTATGTTGTTGGCAAGTTTTATAATATTTATATTGCATCTATTACTTATTATAAAATAACTAAATTCAAGTTGATGTTAAATTATGATATAGAGGCAACATAACCACAAATGAGAATATATGTACAGGACCTCTTACCTTCCTTGTGTGGAATTTTCATTAATTCCAATTATTAATAAAATAAACTAATTAATTTCATTGGATTTAAACAAGGCTACCATCTAGATGATTGCCACCAAAATAATTCACGAAACAATTTGTCGTCTTTCAACAAACCAATTGAAGGTACTAAATTTCTCATATATAGAAATCAAAATTTCAAAAAGCTAAGCATGGGAATTCTAAATATAATTTGCACTAATTTATTTAACATATTTAGAAGCACTTTTGACATGATATCAAACAAAATGAATCCTCTGCTCTTGTCCCTGTGCTAGGCCAAGCCTAGGAGAAGGATGAAGTTTCAATAAGAACAACACCACTATTCTTCTTCTCTAATTCTTGCACTCCATAAACTAATACAATAAAGCCAGATTGAAACAACAGTCACCAGCATCTACTAACCCTTAGAGAGTTAACCTAAGGTCAGACCACTTAGCTGCAATCAACTAATATACCATGTTGCCAACTTATTAAAGTGAAAAAAATAATAGGAAGGCTGAGAGTATATAAGCATGTGGTAGTGATTGTTTTTTAAAATATTTTTTTGTTTATAAGTATATCAAAATATTTTTTTTTAGAAAAATGACTTAAAATTATCCAAAAACATTAAAAAAATATATAATTTTAAACACAAAAAAATATTAAATTTGATGAAAAGCAGGTTGTATTGCTACCCCTCACGGTGATCAAGATTTTTTTTTCCCTCTTAAAAATATGTTCAATTTTTCTAAATACACGAGGTGATTGTATATAGGAGGGGTGCCTCTTTAATATTATTCAGAGAAATACTTAGTCCTAGCTCAAAAATACCTGTTGTTTGTGAATTTTTGTATTATTAATTTTTCGACAAGATTGTTGAGTTTTGGATATTGTAATTTTATGATTTTTTAGAAAAGTTATTGTTAAATACCGAAATGTTAATCTCTGAAAGTAACAATTTTATGATTTATTACTTTTGGTGGTTTCTCGTTCATTTCTAGAGGGTTTTTTTTTGTTCCAATCCAAATGGGAATCGGCATTGTCCTACGCCGGAGACATGGGCCTCAAAGCAACCCCCGTTATTCAGATGTGAGACAAAACTACACATCCTCTAAAAAATAACAAGGAAAGAGAGAGAGAGAGAGAGAGAGAGAGAGAGAGAGACCTAAATGATAACGAGCCAACGGTAGCTTCATCTTTCAATACAAGTTAGTACACATACATCTTATGCGCCTGGGAAAAAAACAGTTTGACATGTAATCTGGTATGATGGGTGTAGATTACTTTTGAGTGATTTACTCTCATATTTTAGGACAAGTACACTTGAAAACTATTAGTTTTGATCAACTGGCATACAGGACAAACATTGGTTAACGTATCACAATCTTTACACAGGCAGAGATGCCTGCAGGGCATTAACAACATGGACACTTCCCTTGTTTTGCATGCTCGGCATGTGGCTTGTTCTGTAAAGCCTTGGTAATTCCAGGGGTGAGGCTTTGCAGGGTCACCTGAAAAGTTCAGGTAGTTGTTAGGGTCAACGTAAGAGGCAGCATCGTCAATCTCATTGTCTCCAAATCCTTCCTTCCCTTGGTCGGCGCCCTGTGAAATTGCCTGCTGGAGGTTGCTCTTCAGGGCATTGACAACTGATTCACTGTGCTTTGCTCTATTGTGCCAGATATGGGCTTCATTGGCCACCTGCTTTATTCTCTCCGTCAACTCCTTGTTTTTTCGGTTTATGTTCTCGATTTCTCTGTCTTTTTCGTGTAGCTTCTTGCTCACGCCCTTTTCCATGGCAGCAAGCAAAGAGGAAATATGTCTCTGCTTCAAGTCCCTCACCCCCTTAGCCAGGTGCTCCTCCTGTTCGAAGGAGATTAATTTTAAGGCAAAAATTAACTACACGCACTAATATGTAGTGTAATAGCATGTGGCACAACAGCTTGCCAGACAAGTTAGTGTGACCTGATACCTGAATCTTGATACACCGATCAAACTCTTCTTTCTGCCGATCAAGCACAGTCCTAATATTGTCACCAAGGGCCAGCATGATTGAAGGTGCTGCACTCATACTTCCGCTTGCAGAGGTTACAGATGAGTTGTGTTCATCATCATCATAAGATAGACGCAACCCAGTTGATACAGGGTTTGGGTTTGGAATGCTTGCTGAGCGGTCAGCTTCATCATGAAAAATATTACAACTTGAGGAAATCTGTAGCTTTTGCTGTCGGACAAAATCTTCTGCTTCCCTACCACGCTTATTGGTATGGCGGATAGGAGTTCCATGTTCATTTCCAAAATAATTCACTGGATCAATGCTGCATCCAGCTGCCAATGAAGCAACCAATTGCGTATTACAGATCAATCAAACCACTTTATCTCAGAAAAAAAGATGAAGAGGAAAGAACAGGAAGAGAGTGAGTCTGTCAAACTATAACCACAGATGTAATAATAGATTTGATATCCATTTTCATTAATTGAGACAATTAATAATCTTTTAGTCTTGATTTCTGTTTATCTAGTTAATTATTTAATTCCATTGCTGTAAGGAAAGGACTAAAAATGGTTTGAGCTTGAATTATTAGTTCACAACAATCTAGCATAGATCCCTCACATTCTGAGGAATGAAAGCTGTGTTCGAGTCCAAAAAATGTTTCATTGTCAAAGCCCTAACTATTATAAAGAATAGGTCCTCTTCTTCTTATAGACACCACAATTCTTGTAGTTCTAAATAGAATGAAAGGATAATAGATAGGAAATACAAATGCAAATAAGAAATAACAGGAGAATTGATGAATATTATAGAAAACTCCTAAACAGTATCTGACATCTTAAAATAAATTAATACTCTGGATACTAGATAGTATTATACTCTATTATGTTAATTAGAGCTCCACAGTAAAATAGAAGTAGATGAAATTCTAAAATATTCAGATAAAAAGCCAAGATAACAATTCCTCTTTCAGCACATGCATAATGCCTTTTATCCTTTCATAACACATCCCACAAGACTGGTTCCAGAAACTGATAACATTTAATTATGGGCACCTGGTGCCTGAAGCTCACTATTGCAAGACCATACCTACAAGGTCTGTTACATCACACTTAACATACTAAATCAATTAATTCATTTGCTAGAGAGGACCACGAGCAACCAGAGTAGAGATGCATATACCATAGACATTTTATAGAATCACACACTAAGAATAAAGCAGAAAATAACTTGATGAGATGAGAACTCACAAACACCAAACAACTGCAACTGGTTTGATGCGTTAGTCTGATAAGGAATATGATTCTTATCCATGAAAACAGGAAGCCCAGAATTGCCATTGTTGCCCCCCAACATTGTCTGCCAGCAAAACCTAATTCATCATAAAGTTATAACAGCTTAGGAAAGGCACAAGAAAAGAAACTTTACTTAAACTGTTTAAAAGAGATAAATTTTCTTTTTCAACAAATTGATGTTTCAGAGAACATGCATGTTAGGTTAACTGTGGAAACTTGCCTCCAATAATTCAACTCGGGCTCAAACTTAAAAATCCAATATTATGTTGATTATTCAAACCTGGAAATGTGGATGTTTGGTTATTCCTATAAGAAAACAGAGAAACATCATCATATAACAGTTCAAAGTCAACGTCGCCAAGAGTTAAGCTAGCTAGGTGGCACATACTTTATACTACAGATACAATAAATAATAAGATATGAGGTATACAAAGCATAGTCATCAATTTGTAAGCATGCACAGAAGACAGCTTTATTTGATTTGAGGCAACAAGATTATTTCAGGAGTCTGAGACACATGGATAGGTTATTTTAAAATGATATAAAGCTTGTGACCATGTTCCGACAGGCAAATGAAGTACATGCACTGCTATAAGACAGTTATTTTTAAACAGGTTAAACACTTGCAATGGTTCTAGAAGCAACACAAACAAATACATACAATGAAGTACTCGACGGATAATAGTTTGAAAAAGACAACAATATGCAAGTATCGTCCAGCACAAATGCGATAGGAATTAGTGCACAAAGCTTGGCTGTTATAGGAATAATGTTGGGGGCGCTAACACTTCTACTAAACTTTTTACTAACACCACACATTGCATTCATTGCATGACTTAATCTATCACATCACTCATTAAATAAAGAACACAACGCTCCATCTTAGATTCAGCAGTGTAAGTATCCCTCGTACTATTCTTAGGTTACTGTTGCACATTTATTTTTTGGTTCTAATGGTCAGGTATCTTCAAGGAAGCCTGCACACATCAAGACTAAGTTATTGCAGGAGTGGGCTTCCCCATTGTCAAACAGTGCATTTACACGGAATTTCTTTTTCACAACCCCTTGGATATGAATCCAAAAGGATAACGAGGGAATCAAGCTTTCCTGCCACTGAACCAGTAGCTCGAGGGTTGTTTTTCTCTTAGTACAGTGCTGCTTCCATTATGTTAGCGAGAGCAAACACAGAATCGCTTTGATGGGATTGCAATGGTCGCTGGGAAAAAATGCACACGCACACCAGCCCCGCTTAACCATCATTACTTGGAATAAAAAATAATAGGATTCAACAATTTCAATATGCTAAACTGAAAGCGCAAAGGGCGAAAAAAGATGATCACCGAGCATCATCATAAAAAGCAAATATATGAAAGAATAAACAAAAGGGAATCAACCCGGGATAATATCTCTCACTATACTGCTAAAAGTATTTGAATGTAGAATAGTAATAGTAATTAATTAACCGTTGAAAAAATGTTTTCACTTTAGCTTTGAAGCAAATTAGATGAGGAATGAGGACGTTAAGCGACTAAATTAATTGATAGAGAAGAATAACATCAGAAAGAAATATGCTTTCTGGGTAGATGGACAACTGATATGTGATTTATGAACAAAAGATGAAAACCTGAAAGTAAGTCTCTAGAAAAATTACAAGATAATTTTAAAAAAGGAAGATTTTGGGGTAACTATAAATGGAAATGGAAATTGACTTCAAAAACATGGGGAAAAAAAACATATAAAAAACATATCTTAGAAGCAACAAGATTCAGATCACCGTCAAGATTCACAAAAAACAGAGAGAGGCAGAAATCATCCAACCCAGAAAAAAGAGACAGAGAAAAAAACAAGGCCAAAAATACCTCAATATGCTAGATGATTTCGCTCAGAGAGCACAAAGATCCTGCAAAACCAACACCACATGTCAATCCATCTACAGACAGACCAGGCAACAGCATCAAAAAAGAAAAGATGAACTCAAGCATACCTCGAGAGAGAGAAAATTGTTTTGAGAGAAAAAAAATCAATCATATATAGAATCCGAAAGAAACCCACATGCATCATCAACTCGATAGCCCTAATGAATAATAATAGTAGTAGTAGTAACAGTAACGGACGAAGGTAAAAAATAAAAATGGTTATGGCAGTGGATGGTTATAAAAGACAGGAAGAAGAGGATGTTGCGGTTAGAGAGTAGGAGTTAGAGAAATAAATAATAAGAGAAATAAAATATTCATTAAAATAATTATTTTATTATTATTTTCTTTTAAATTTAATGCAGTATGGTTTGATGTATCGTACCGGACCGGAAAAAGTGATGTGGTACTGACTGCCTGCCACTGACTGCTTTGGCGCACTGAGTTTCCTTCCCTTCTTTCTTGTTTGTAAAATTAATGAAATACAAAAAATTACTTTTAGAAATTAAAAGAAAAATACAAATAAAGATTTGATAACCTGAATAAATGAATGTTTTTAAAATAGTAATAAGGAATGAATGAGGGTATGCATATTGTTAAATAAAACCTAAAACTTATCATGAAATGTATATTTTATAAAATAGAAAAAATAAACAAATATAAAATGTATATCTTAACATTGACACAAATCACATATTCATGTATAATATATATAATTTTATCATTTAATATATATTGAGAGAGAGAGATGGGTAAGCTATCTTTATTTGATTTGGTTTGGTTCTTACTAAAAATATTGCCATAAAAGAGTAAACTATTTTATTTTATTTTATTAAGGGATTTAGGGATGGTACATACTATAATTGATAAATTTTACTAAAGAAATGATATGAGTCATTGAATTATTAAGTCGATCTGTACATCACCAAATCAACCTAGATCAATTATAGAGTTTCATTACTCTCTTTTTTCTTGGCATTGGCTCAATTAAGTTTGGACTAGGTTTATCCATATAGTGGAAACAACTTTAAACTCTTAAAATAATTGGTAAGTATATGAATATAAAAGAACAAACATAATTGATCATATAAGAGCATACTTATAATTTACTTTATTTGACAATTTCAGTTTACTCCACCAGTGAGACGATCTTACAAACTCGCTATAAAAGAGAAAGGGATAAAAGGATGTGTATACAAACTATCTTATTCAAAATCCCAAAGTAACCCCAAAACTGACATTTTATCTCTTCTATTTACCCACCAAGATATTTTTCTATTCTAAAACTATCAGTGAAGATTTATTCACCATATAACATATCGTATTAACTTTTTTAGTCCAATTATTTTTTTGACAATCCAAATTGTAAAAGCATACAACATGTTTTTTAACGGTGTTTTGTTTGTGTTTGGCAACCCTATAATACTAAGGTGTATTGATAATAATGTGATATATAAAGATCATTTCATTGATGCATAACTCAACAAACTCACCTGCATAAAATTCTAAATCATTAACAGGCTTTAAACGTTTGATCTTTTTACCAATTTGCTTATTAATTAAGGATTTTTATCGTTTGAAGATGCTAAACACATTACTCTTTCTCTTCAAAAAATAGAACCAGACCTTCATAAAATATTCATAAATAAATTCAACATATATTGTGCTTCTCTTTTAGATATAATAAAATAAAGATCCTAAAGGTAATATTGAATATAATCCATAATACCCTTGATACAATAAATAGTCGTATTGAATTTCATCATGCGTTGTTTATTATAAACACAATGCTCATGTAGATCTAATTTATCTATTTTATGACCATATAAAAAATCTTGTTTGCTTAACTTTATTGTTTCTCTCGTATTTACAAATCATATGTATCATAACTAACATTTGAAACAACAATAAAATGATAAACTAACTAAATCAATTATTGTTGATAGGGACCATTAACATGATTTTCTTTTCTTATTATAAAAACACATTTACAAACCCTTATAACTTTAACTCTAGCATAATAACCATAGCTTTGAGAATCAAGAAGACTTAAAAAAATTAAATTCTTAAATTATTCTTCTTCTCTAAAACATATTGAACCTTAATAATCTAACAATATCACTATACATTCTAATTTGAACTCTACAATACCAACAATGTAAAGTCATTTGTTTTCTCTCAATAAAATAATATCATTAACAATTTAAAAAGTGTAAAGCCAACTTTTACTATGATAAATATGAAATGTGCAACCTAAATCGAGAATCCACTCATCATTTAAGCTACTAAACATATGCAACCATACCACTTTTAATATCATCATAAATTGCCATTTCATTAGTAATATTCATGATATTATAGATTTCTTTTTTCTTTTTACTTATCTTTTTGTTTAGTACAATTATTACCAAACTGACATCTTTTATACTATTTAAAGTATTTAATTTTTATAAATTTTGAATTTTATCTAGATTTTCTTCCACTTCACAGGACCTTATTATTTCTAGAGTCTACGACAATTTTGACTTCTTCTAGACTAAGACTATCCCTTCCACATATCAAGTATCAATAAAATAATTATAAGATAGAGGTAACAGACATAATAAAATCAAAGTATAGTCCTCATCTTTAACCTTAACATCAACACTTCACATGTCTATAATTACTTTACTAAATTTATCAAGATGATTTTTAATGAACATATATATTTTTCACATAAATAGTGTGTAATCAATCAATGTTTTAGATACAGTTAACTCATCAAGGATATGATAATGTAAAAAATTCTCAACCTTGTTTACAATACAACAACTATGGTCTCATCAACAACATGTCTTATAGCCTCACCATACAAACAAAGCATAGCACGATGTAATTGTTTTATAAGATCTTGTTTTTCCTCATCATTCATCATTTTAGGAAAACCATCTACATCTCTTAGTGTCTTAAATAAACCTTATTCAACCAACAAGGCAAGCTTCTTAATGCATCACAAATTAAAAATTGTTTATAGTAATAAATTTCAATACATGAAACTTTGCCATTGACGTTACTTTTGTCACCATCACGAAAGACAATTGATAACCATACAAACTTTAAATGTGAAAATAATCTTAAAATCTCAAACTAATTAGAAAATAAAAAAAATATAAAAGAATAAGCACAATCAATCACACAAAATTTACATGGTTTGATAATTTAGGCTACTCCATTAGTAAGACGACAAGAGAAATCCACTGTAAAAACATAAAAGATTACATGGTATCACATAAAATTGCTATCTCGTAAAAAATCCAAAAGTAACCAAAAACTTATTTTCTCTCTCTTTTGTCTAGCCACCAAAGTATAGAGAATAAAAGCACTTATAAATAATCCTTACTCTAAAATATGACAAATTTAAGCTTTTATATACGAACTAAATATACAAGTATTGTTTTCCTTTTCTATACCCATAATTTAGAACAAATCTAAGAATCCATATAAAAAAAAACACTATAAACCTAATTAAATCAACTTTTTTTTTATCAAATTAAACATATCTTATATGATATAATTAGTGATTGAATTTGAATCATACTCCAAGTTATATGTTTTTAAGTGAACTTGCTAGGTGATGACGTTAACAACTAATATTTTTTTCAACCATGATCTTCCATTTTTTTTTTGTCACCGACTATATTATTATAAAAACTTTGAAAAGGTATTCTATTTACTTTGTTCTACTAGCCAGTTAGTTATTGTGTCTGTTTGAGAGTGTAGTTGAAATTATTTTTTAAGGTATTTTTTTATTCAGAAATGCATCAAAATTATATATTTTTTTATTTTTTTAAACTCATTTTGACATCAACCATGAAAATAATCTAAAAACATTAAAAAGATTAATTTAATATAAAAAATAAAAATAAACATTTTTTTTTTATCTAAAACAGTTTTGAAATGCAATATTAAACATGACAATTGTATTAGCTCAATTTTTGTAGTGGTCATTTGAGAGTTATGACTAAAATGCCCTTTACCATATACTTAATTGTATATGTTACTCCGAATAAAAAAAGATATAGATAAAATTTTTGAGACCTATTCTTTAATTCCAATATCCAACAGTAACAATGCAGGAATAATTTATTTACGTACAAAGAGTCTTAAAAATGGAATGCTATGATGAAAATAAAATAATAAATAAATTTGTCAGCTAAATTATTGGCCATTACATCTTGCATCTAAGAAGAAGAAGAAGAAGAAGAAGAAAAGTTGAAATGTAGAAAGGTCCAAATCACATTATTTCAACTTGGAAGTTTTGCTAACCTAACAAGCTAATAGCAAGGAAGACAATGAACATGGGGCGTTGACGTGAAGAGATGGGCGTTCATTGCTTTTTATTCTTTCTAGGCTAGCTCATTATTATTATTATTATTATTCGAAAAATAAAAAATAAAAATGAAGACGACGGGAGGAGGAATCACGAGAACGTGTCGTCGTGGTGGGATCGGAGGGGAGCCCCGTCAAAAGAAGAATTTAATATAAAGCGGGAAAAGAAGGGCGTGGGTTGGGTTGGCTCACTTGCTCTTTCTTTCTGGGTCCCACTCTGCCCTTTCTTGGCGGGTAAATTTGGCGGGTGCAGCAAAACGACGAACTGTCAGGTGCATCACCATCTCCAGTCACGGATTTAGAATTTTAAAGGGATAAACAAGCCAAGCCACCACATATCTTTTTTTTTATATATATATATAAAAGCTCGCTGTGCAGTGCACTTATGCCTCAATATTTTTTTTTTAGTAATTATAGTTGTTTTTAAAAATATCTTTTTTATTTATTTTTTATTTTCTAAAAATATGAAGGCAACTAATCATATTTCAAACTCTACCATACAGAAAAAATATTTAATATTTAAATACTTATCATTAAAAAATCATTTCGAATTTAATAATTTGAATTTAAAAAAAAAACCAGCAACGTGTCGAAAGGCACGAATAGAATATCCAAATTCCAAATCATTTTGGGCATTGCCAAAAGGGCAATCCAATGGTAGATGTCACGGATGCATTTGAGTTTGACGGAGGGAAATAATTTTTATTTAGAAATATATTAAAATAATAATATTTTATTTTTTAAAAATTATTTTTCATATTGAAAATAATATAAAAAAATAATTTAAAATAAAATTTAAATTTAAACTAAGTTTTTTTTTAAGCGTATATTATGAATTTCGCAAGTATCAATTTTATCTTCAAGTTATTAGGGTTTTTTAATTAAAATTTTGTTAGAATTATTTAGGCCCCGTTTGTTTCCCGGAATTCACTTTCTGGGAAACCACTTTCCAAACTTTCCTGTGTTTGTTTGTCTTCTGGAAAGTTGGTCAACGGAAAACACTTTCCGGTCAAAGAAGAATTTGGCTTGGTTTTCAGGAAAGTGTTTTCCGGAAAATTTGGGTGGAAAACACTTTCCGGAAGTTATGAAAAATTTAGAAATGTCATTATTTGCTGATTATATCAAATTTGATCCTCAAACTTTTGATTGCTATATATAATTTGTTTTGAATATTTATTTTTCAATTCCATCTCTTGAAATTTAACTTTTATATTAATTTTGGTTCTTATTTTTATAATTGCTATTTGCTTTTTTCTTATCATTTTTTTATTGAAATTTTTTATCTATCAAATTTGGTCCTCATTTTTTTTATTGTTACTTATTTTATTTGAAATAATTTATGAAATGTTAATTATTATTATTTTAATTTATTCACCTTTTATTTTTTTTTAAAAAAAAATTAGATTTGATCTCTATTATTTTGATTATTATTAATTTTATTTGAGATAATTTATGAAATTATATTTTTTTTTCAATTTCATTCTCATTCAACTTTTTAATTTGTAAGATTTGTTCCTCATTATTTTAATAAACTTGAAAAAAAAAATAAATTATTAATAAATTATTTTCCAGATCATTTTCCATAACATAAACAAACACTGGAAAGTATTTTCCAGTTCATTTTCCATAACACTGCCAAACATCGGAATTCACTTTCTAGGAATTCACTTTTCAGGAATTCACTTTCCAAAAGGAAACCACTTTCCAGCAAACAAACGGGACCTTAATTTAAAACGTTAAGTCTCCTATCTTCATTGGCCCAAAAATTCCCAGCAAATCCTTGACAAATTCTGTAAACTGTGAATTTCCTATCGCAACCATTAAAAAAAAAAACAAATATAAACAGAAATACCAACATAATTTTTTCATTAATAAATTACAATGAAATTTATTAATAAACTCTTTTCTTGCAGCATCCATAGACAACCATAGGCACAATTATTCTTTTGATATATATTAAGAAAATTACAGTGGAAAAATTAAAAAAAAATACAATAATATAATATTTTTATTGATGTAATTACCAATTATATTAACATGTTAATGAAATTCATGGGCAAATCTATCTATAATATTTAATTTTTAACTTGGCAAGCGATCCTCTTTTCTCCTCTCCCATGTCTTCTTCTTACTTTCTCTCTCTCTCTCTCTCTATAATAAATAGCACACCTTAATTTTATCACAAACCAACCTTTCACTACAAATTCAACCACCATAATATTTAGTTTGTTAACGTCTTTAGTTTGATTCATATTTTATGGAGGATTACTCATTTCAAGTAAGTAAAATATTTTATTTTCTATTTAAATTTAATTAATTTTTTTGCTGTATATTTTTATAGTATATGTATTTTGTTTAAGTGTTTCTTGTTTCATAGCTTTTTACCCATAAACATTTATTGTATAAATGTATGATTTATCCATGGTAGGGTTTGCTTAAGATTTGGTGAAATTGTATTTAATTATAAATTGATGAAATTTATCTTGAATTTATGACTTAGGTATTTGTGATGAAATAAATAATAACTTGTTTAATAGCTAAGCTTTATATTTTGTTAATTTTATTGTTGAGTTCAAATTTTACAAAACTATATCGTCGCGACAACTATCATAACAAAAATTTCTCTTGTGGCCATATAATATTGGTGACCTTATATGACATCTTATTTTGTTTTTATGGCCATGCTGAAATATTTAATTATTTCTCTCATTCTTGTCCTTTATTTTGGGTGTGATCCTAAACATGATTATTTTTACAAAGAAAAAATAACTTTTTGGCACCAGGTGGGACTGTAAGGGATACATCTATCTCTTAGAAAAAATAAAAAACAACCTTTCTTTATTTCAAACAAGATTGGTCAAAATAGATAAATTTATACTCTCATTATGATATAAGACTATTTAGGTTATATATAAGACATGTATGTCTTTTTATTGGAATATTTCTTGCTTGATTTGAAGGATTATAACTTCACATTTAATTGCTTGAAATTGTAAACTCGATTTTTTTTTTCTTGAATACCTATTTAAGGTTGATTAGAGACAAGGATGCTGAGGCAATTAATGGTGAATTTAAGATATAATTGTTTGATTTAAAGATAACAGGGTTGTAAAGAAAATATTTATAAGTTGAATGGTGATTATTTCAACCTCAGAAGTGGCCAAAAACGTCATATTTGATCTAATGAAGGTGCCTTACCGATAAACCAAAATCTAGGAGGAAGGTGCATAGTATTCGTGAAACGATGTTGTTTTTACTAATATTTAACATTAAAGTTTTCAAGTTTTGATTTTTTAACTGCACCCTTATACTTTCAATACGTTTAATTGTACTTTTGGTTACACTCAAACTTTGCAATTTCATCCCTAACTGAAATCCCATTTATGCCTTGGATTTCAATGCCCTTTTCACTTTAGTATTTGATTTCTGATTTGACCACTTTAGTTATTGATTGGTCAATAAAACTTTGTTTTTGTTTAATAAGGTCGTTAAAGTCATTGATTTTAGTCCTTGAAGCCACATACATTTTACAAATTGATTATTGGTCTTAAATTTTTCAATCAAGTCATTAATTTCAACAATTTGACTCTTTAAGGTTCAATTTTAGTCCCTTAAGTCTTGATTTTTTGAGATAACACCTAAATTTTTCACAGAGCTATTTTTCTTTTATAATCCAAGAATAATAAATAAATAGAATCTTAGACATTCAAATGGACATAAATTAAATAAATTGTAAAGAAAAGGGGCCAAAATGTATTTCTTATGTAAACTTTGGGCACATCACCCATTTTGCCTGCCTTTTTTCATTTCAATGGTTTTTCTTTCAATGTTGTCATTGCCTAATAAATCAAGAGCAATCGACCTTCAATTTAGGATCAAATCGCTAAAAATAAAAGTTTGATGACTAAAAAATTAATACACAATAAGTCCATAATAATTTGTAAGTATGTGAGCAATACAGCACATTATTTTTCTCTACAATTAAAACACCACTTAGAGTTTTCTATAATATAATGACTGCTTAGCGGTTTAGGATTGCAACTATGTTAACACCTCACACTAAATAAAGATATCATCATTACTACTACTCTAATTCTAATGACGCATGAATTTTATTCTCTCGTTTACTTGTATCAGACTCTTTCTTCAAAGAGTTTTCACCTCTCAACTAGTATGAACGGAAAACAAATGGAAGGATATGATTTAAAAAGCTAAGTAACACTAAGGGTAAAATTGATAGCAATCCTTCAGGTGAGGGATCTTTCTGTAGTTAACCCATATTTCTGAACCTTCAATAGCACTTGATGAATGTAGGACCCGGAATAGACAGCTAGAAAATAGAACTATTAGTGCAAGGCTGTGCCTGAACATCAAGTGGCTACGAGCTAGGCCACGAAATTCCAGCCTGAAAACTCGTTTTAAGGGTCCAAACGACAATCAATTCTCTTATCTTCTGAAGATGAGGTGAATCCATCGTTTGGATTTCTTGTGCTTTTTCGGCCCTTCACTTGGATATCTGAGGATAACAGTCCCTCTCTTTAACTGGCATATATATATATATATATGTATGTATATGTATTTATATATGTGTGCGCGCGCTATGATATAAAAACCTCCAAATATCTTGCTTTCTTTCCCTTGCACTTTTTGCATCTTGTTTCTTGTCCTATATTTCTGTCCTCCTAGTCTTTGTTTCTTCCTTAGTTTGATCCTCTGTTTTGTCCCCCTCCGTTAACGGCTAGCTAGGAAAACATGATGTATCATTACGGCCACCACCGTCGTCTTCCTTGCTTGCGTTGCCACCCACATGGCTACATTAGGATGGTAAGCTGGTGCGATCCCCTCAAACTCCCGGGGCTCACGTAGAATTTGATTTTTATATTTTGAAGAGCATTCGTGCATGCATTTTGTGCTATCTTCTCTCTTAATCAAACGGATTCAGATTCAGATTTATCGTGCTTTTGTTTGACATGAATCGAACAGGTTCAGCATCTGATAGAGAGATGTCTGCTCCTTCACATGAGTAGAAACCAATGCCTGAAAGCACTGGCTAAGCATGTTAGGGTCCATCCACTTGTTACACTTACAGGTTATCGCTTGATCTCAGCACTGATTTTCTCACGATAGTTTTGGCTTCTGTAGCTTAAATATACAGTGGACTTATTCTTGCAGTGTGGAAAGAACTGCAGAAGGAGAATAGGGACTTCTTTCAAGCATATTTCCATTCAATTTCTCCAAGGCAAACACAAGTAAGAGCAAAATTACAAGTCATATTTAAAGTAATATATTATATAATTGCACAAAATTATTTATATGTACGAGAATTAAGGACTGTATGCCACTGTCACGTGTTCTAGCTAGATCGATGCCATGCATATACATTGAATAGAATAGATAAATGCTCGAAAAACATGTACTCCATTGATTTGTGATAACTAAGCTAGCTATAGCAGTCATGGCCTTACATCTGCAAATGTATGGTGCTAGAAATATTGCGAATTATATCAACTATTGTTTATAATTTTCAGGCAGGCGTGCTCGAAGGGTGTTGAGATTAACCAGGGAGATACAAATTTGAAGTTCATTATGGGACGACTTGCAAATACTTCATGATCAGGAAGTACGTGGGTATAAAAGCTATATCTACGATGGATTATAACTAGGGTTTGGACATTACATGCCCTCAGGCCCCAACTACAGTGTTATAGATGAATGTAATATAATAGGATACAAGAAAAAACAAAAATCAGAGGACATTTACAGGGTAGCTAACCCTGGTTATGTAATTCCTCCGAGGACTAGCTATATATATATATATATATATATATATATATATATATATATATATATATATATATATATATATATATATATAGTTTCTGATTCAAGAGAGGAAAATTTGTTTATCATTGCTAATAATTCAGTATTTACAAGACTCGTTGCTAATTAGATGTCACATGTTCGTGTTGCTGTGAATCAATAATGGATTTTATGTTGCTGAATTATGAATTATTTACTATCAACAAACTAAATTTATTACTAATTGTACAATTAGCAATGGACTTAGCAACAAAAAAATCCATTGTTAATATTAGTGATTGATTTATCATTGCTAATAATTCAGTATTGACAAGACTCATTGCTAATTAGATGTCACATGTTCGTGTTGCTGTGAATCAATAATCGATTTTATGTTGCTGAATTATGAATTATTTACTATCAACAAACTAAATTTATTACTAATTGTATTTTCTATTTTAAAATAATAATAATAATAATATATGTGTTTTTTTTTACCCGAATGACTTTTTAATTATTTATGGATATTTTGAAAGTTGTAGAATATATATATATAAAATACATTACTATTTAAAATTACTTTATTAACAATGATAAATGGAATAAAAATAAAACTAAAATGAACCAGGATATTGTGGATTGATATAAGATAATACTAGGTGGCGACTCCTTTTTTCACGAAAATAAAGATTAGACCCCTGACATTGAATTCCCCGCGCACTGGGAAAAGTCGCCACGACGCCGCAAACCAAACCGAATTTATATTTTTTGGGGTGCGACACTAGATATGGTGGTCAAGGTCATACTAGTGGAGTGTGGGATCTATATGTCTCATTATTTGTAGAGTCATATATGATGATATCAACTATATGTCTGAATATTGACAATGGACCATTTAATTTCATATGATATTTAAAAAAAAAAAACAAAATCAACAATTTTTCTTTCATGAGTCAATTAAATTGGTTAAGATCAATCAGCTTGTGAAAATAGGATTTAATGTCTATTCAACGAGTAAAATAATATTATGTATTACATAGAAAGGGCTCCATATAAAAATTAAACTGTTTTTTACAAACGGATTTTTCCAATAATTTTCCATAAAAAAATAAAATAAAAGGTCTATTTTTGATGTTCATGAAATTCGATTTTTTTTTTCTTAATGCAAACAATGAAATAAAAAGCACCATAAATACAATTATAATTTAAAAATATACTCAAAAAATAACCCTCGAGTCCATTATATCAATATAAAGCCCAGAAAATAAGCAAACACATCAACAGAATATATAATGGCAACATCTACACGAAATAATATATAAAAAATCTACACTAAAATAATCACGAAATTGTTTAGAGGTAAAGAGGAGGAAAAAAACAAAAAAACCAGTACCCTTTTCTTAAACAGAGAATGTATTTATGATACGGCGGTGGTTTTTTCAGAGAGATAGAAAGAGAAAGAGAATAGCGGGAAATATAGCTTATATTATTTTTGAAAATAATTTTTTATGTAAAAATATGTTAAAATAATATTTTTTTTATTTTTTAAAATTAATTTTGATATTAGCATGTCAAAATAATTCAAAAATACCAAGAAAAAATTAATTTTAAATAAAAAATAATATATTTTAAAAACACGGTGTCTAATATTAAAAATATTAAGAGAATACGTCATGATGTCGCAGGATGATGGTAATAATTTAGTTTTCTGGAGTTAATGTAATATGTCATTTAATAATAATAAACAAACAATTCAACGTTATATTAAATACAGTCAAAAGTATCGCCAGGTCAATTTAAATATTAATTAAAATATATATTTTTTTCAAACGACCTTAAAAATATTCCCTTTTCATATCAATCTGATGTCATTAAAAACCATTCCAGCCCTAGCGTCATATTATGTGACAAAAAAATACCAAATAGATTTTAAAATAATTCATGTTTATTAATTACTAATTACTTTTGATTATTAATATTTCTTATGACATATTTCTATATGTTTAATTCCTGCACGAATTTTCTTGAATGAACGTAATTTCGTGATGTGCTAAAGAGAATCCCATTTTTTGATCGACTACTCCGAGCAGGTTGTGCAGACCCTATCCAAACCTGAGAGGAGGAGGTTGGTGATGACTGACGAGGGCTATTTGAAAATGTGTTTAGACAGTATTTTTGAAAAAAATTAAAAATTATTTATTTAAAATTTTATTTTAAATGGAAAAAATGATAATTTTAGATCATTTTTATTTACTGATATAAAAATTAATATTTTTTTTAAATATTTTAATGCATTTATGAATGAAAATACTTTAAAAATTAATCTCAACCACACCCCCAAACAGACACACAAGGGTTGTGGCTGATTGGACATTGGTCAATCCTAGATTTATTATCTAGAGCTAAATTTTTAAGGAAATATTTCGTCTAAAAACTTAAACAGTTAGGTAAGGCTCTAAAATATTATTTATATTATTCTTTAACACCCCCTTCAAATGAAAACCTCTGAGCTTGAAACTTGCATAGATTTATACTACTTGTGCTTAATTTATATCATATATAATGAGAGTAGTGAAATTTAAATTCATTATTACTAGATCAATAAGATTTTATACCATATTAAAAAATTATATCACTTAAAAACTTCAATTTTTTAGATGAGATTTTATAATATAATTTATATTATTTTTTAATATCACTAGTTCGAGCTCCACATCAATCAGGTCATTAGAGATTTTAACTGTTATTAATTTTAGAATTCAATGAGTTGAAATATGTGTAAGGTAACTGGACACCATCTATAAAAATAATAAAAAGTTTAGTTGAAAGCAAGTGTGTAGAAAACCTCGCTAGTCAATTTTATTAGGGAGGTAGATAGATCAGCATTCAAGTGAAGTGGTGTCCTGGCGACAGAACATGCATCCAGTATCATTAAAACACCTTGAAAACCTTAAGTTTCTTGTAGTCAGTCAGTCTTTCACAAGTTGCAGTGAATCTCATTCCCAAGAGCATCTACCATAAACGGACACAAGATCTAAACCCAACCCAAACCCTAAAACAGAAACAATTTTGTTCTCTTTCTAGTTTATACAAGTCTTGATCATTCAAAGGGTGTCTCTGCCCACATGTAATCCCTTGGAACCTTTCTTTCATGGAAACCTTTGCTTTCTATGTTGACCTGAAACTTTTCAAACAGAAAGCCATGCAACCACTTCAGTGGCATAAATTACCTCAAAAGCTAAGTGTCACAGAAGCCTTTACAGCGCGTTCAAAATGATCCCAGAAAGCTATTTCATAAATTCAACATGTAGTAGTAACTTGGAGAGGCTAGCTAGCTAGAAAGTGACTAGATTTGGGATATTGATAAAAAAAAAATGAACTGTTTTTCCTCTTATATGTATTTATATTTATATATATCCAATATTTTCATTCCTAGAAAGAAAAAACATTCCACGTATAATGCTACTCTAGCTATATACCTCAGCTGCATCAGAGGACCATGTGCTGTTCTCGTCTTCCAAGCCAATGCTCTCTCTATCATCCTTGCAGTGGACATGGGGGCAATGGGCCCACTGAAAAGAGTTAAACATGATCGGTTTGAATTAAAATACAAAATGTTACTTTAAATCAGCTGAGTTATTTGACAGAATTACATGCATGCTCGTTTTCATTCCCCTCGATTTGGTTAATTCTGTGCAGATTGAGTTTCAGAAATCAACCTTGCTAAATGTTAATTACTCCAGAAAATTAACTTACATTTTTTGCAGCTGCACTGAAGGCTTCTTTGTGAGTCATGTTTGGATTTTCAGTTTTGAGCCTTCGAATCTCTTCTCTGCTAAATATATTTTTGCAAGAACATAGTTATATCAAGGCTAAATCGATCATGTACTAGTTAATATAATATCTTAACTAATATTTCTTACTTGATGAAGCAGTTATAAGCCGATGGTGCTCTCTGTCTTTTCTCCGGGGCTGTGGAGATAAACAGTTCAATTCATTAGCTAATAATTAAGTAGAAAAAATCAACAAGAAATTTACTATAATATGGCTCGAGAAATTTGATAAACTTACGTTTATTAATGACACGATTCGCTGGATTAATTTTATCAATGTCTTCATCATTGTCAGAAGAGATTACAATGAATGAGTTTTGCGTTTCTAAGCCTTCTTGAGCATCGACTTCGTCTGGACTAAGCAGTTCTTTTTGCTGGAGGGAAAAAAAAAGTTCAGAGATTTACCCACTGAGCATAAAAAACTTCAATATGCTAATAAATTAAACTAGCTACAAATAAATTCTCAGGAAAATAGAAAAGGGGAAAGAACAGAAAAAATTAACAACCGGGACATATATGTTAATTAATAGAACCAGCTGGTCAATTGAGAAGTAATATACCTCATGATCATGGCTGAGAGAAGTTAAAAGACTGAAAGGGAGAAAAGAGATTTTCATCAAGTTGACAGACAGGAGGCTGGAGCAGTGCCCACATATCACGGTCACCACCGTCGATGAGCTGCTGCATGGAACACTTACCTGCAACATTTGAGAGAGAGAGAGAACACAGGATAATTAAAAGTTGCACGGGATCATATTAATCTAATGAAACTCAATGCGCAGATGCAGTGCATTACAAGTAAAATGGTGGTACAAAAACCACACTGTACATAGCAAATCTGATCCGGAGGATCAACGAGATGGTTCAATGTTGACATTTTAGTAGGTGACTAGCTTGCTAGGCGCTTGTGGCTGTCTGTGTCTCTCTGTGCATGAAATAGAGAGAGAGCGAGAGAGAGAGAGAGGAGAAGTACGTGGTCTTCTTATAGATTGGAAGAATTTATAGGCTTTAGACTTGTTTTTAACGTATGAGTAACGCCAATTAATGTAATAGTATGATTATCATCATATAAATTATATTTTGATATTTTATTTAATAATTTAAGTTTTTAAATGATGTGATATTAAAATTTTGTTAATTTAGTGGTTATGAATTCGAATCTCGTTATTTTCATTTTATTTAATAAAAATCAAGTATAAAAAATATAAATTTGTATAAATTTTAAATTAAAAAAACTTTAATTTGAAATAATATATTAAAGAATGATATAGATTATATTTTATAATTTTCCCTAATAATTTAAATTTAAATCATTGCTTACAAAATGCACTTCCATAACGATGTTGCCACATATTACAACATATTGTCTGTTGACCTACTTAATTAGGATTAGCACTCCTGTCTGATCGTTTACTTCAAAGAACTCCCATCTGATCATACTTTTCTTGATTTCAAATAGTTTGATGTTAGCAAGAACAACCCTCGGAAACCTCAACCTCAGTATCTGAGGTTAAGAGAGAGTGGTCCAAATTTCTATGACAGTAAATAATTGAAACTGACTATGCCTCTTTGTTTCATGTGTAGTTTTCTTTGTTATTTACTCCACCTCTGTTTGAGCAGCTCTATCATTCATGAGAGAGAGAGAGAGAGAGAGAGTACTGAAACTGTTTTACCATAACAGGACGAGGGCTAGGTCTGTAGAAGAGTGTATGGAGATGGAAAGGAGGCATCTTAGCATTTGGATTTGCTGAGTGAGGGTAAGAATAATTGACAAGTAGAAGGCTTCACTCCCATTTTCTGTGCTCTCTTTGTTCATGCTACTTCCCATCCCATAATTTATTTACTTTCAACCTGCTCCTTCCTTAATGTCTCACATCTACTTTGCCAGTTTCCTTTCCTTTTATCCCACAATATATATAGCTCGAGCTTCCCTTTTGTTGTTGACTCGTGCATGTGCTTGCATGTTAGTTCTAGCAGATGGCCGGGGTTTGAAATTCTGGAGCTGCCATGCAAAGAAAATGAAGAAATATTATCAGCGCTGCAGATATATAGAAGAAGAATGAGACAATTAATTATATTACCTGCACATATACATTGATCGCTCGATAATAACTTTGAGAAAAATCTGAATCTTTAATCACAGCATGATAGGCTGCAAGAATATTTTTGGCGAATACGTTGAGTTTTTGCTGTACAACGACCACCGGCATTCCTAGCCTGTGCCAAGCATATCAATGCTGTCATCATTTGGTAATCAAACCCTTCTATCAGATATATATAAAAACATATTGAAAAAAAGAGAGGATAAATTAAGCTAAATTGAAAAATTAAATTATGTTCATTTGACTTCCAGAAAAGAAATCATCGTATATATAGGAACTTAATTAATTAGGGCTTGATTAAACATTATATTTCATTTTCAAAAAAGTGGGGGAATCTGCTTTTGTGAGTTGAAAATATAATTATGGGATAAAAACATCCTCAAGATATACAAAAATATCACAATCCATGAGTTACCGGCTTCAGGATCGTTAAAACTGTTTTTTAAATTTTTTATTTTTTATCTAAAGATATATTAAAATAATTAATTTTTAAAATTAATTTTTGACATCAATATATAAAAATAATCTAAAAAATTAATTTAAAATAAAATAAAATAATTATTTTTTAAATAATTTAAAATACGATGTGAATAGTAGACTTATTGCTCGGATTAGGTTGTGGTCCAAATAAATATTCGACAAAACAACAATTTTCAACATAAAGGGAATAGGACATCGGTAATAATATTTTCAGCCAGATATACTAATTAATTTTGGTAGAAATATAGAAGCTTCAATCAGATATATTCCAATATGATTAACGTTTGATGGAAGTATTAATTAATTACACAATGATTACAAGTATCCGTATTCTAAATTTCCATCATTAGTAGGTTTAATTAATTGCTTTGTAGGGTAAAATCATTGTAGAAAATACTTAGATATTAATAAAATAAAATAAAAACATCTTCAAACTAACTTGAGACTATTCTTTTATGAGTTTTATAGATATCAATATATATCTCAATAATTATTGAATTCAGATAAAAAATTGATTAATTATATATTTATAATGATAAATAAATAACTATCATATAAATAAAAATAAGAATAACTTTTCAAAATAATAAATCAAAATTTTATCACTTTAATGCGAGTTATCTGAAAAGTTAAAATAGTTTTTTGTATTTGAGTTGCTATTTATAGATGCGGAGAAAAGAAAAGCCATATACATATTCTCGTTGAAAGCATTGTGGGGAATCCATCATGTCATGAGTTCACGACCAATTTTTCATGGTCGACTCATGGCACACAAAGACATGACTCAGTCACTCGCTCTCTCTCCTCGCTTTCATCTTTTAGCAATACCTGGAGAATCGCCGCATGCAACACAAGTGAGCTGGGGAGTTATGAAAGCAGGCAAATCAAGATGGCAAACCCAAGTCTCCCTTATGATTGTTCGTAGATTGAACACAATCCTATAAGAAAAATGAAAAACATAGGAGGTGGAGAAGGAGGAGAAGAGTGGCTAACCTGACATGGCCGATGAGATTGTGGGTTTCTTGGTGTGCTGTGGTCCTTTTCAAAATAGATTCGTGCAGGTTCTTCAATTATTCCCGAGCCACAAGTGAAGATGAGAAATCAGAATTCGACTCTTCATGAAGATCCTTGTGCTTGTGTTTAGACAAATAAAAAATTCGTATATATTTAAAATAATATATAAAAATAGCTTTTTTAAATAGTTTTTACTATAGGAATACATATAAATAAAAAAAAATATATGTATTTATACTATTAAAAAAAATTATTTTATCAATTTAGCTCACCAAAATAGCATTTACCATTGAATTTGCTCTTAACACTTGTTTTTTATTTTTATTTTTAAAAATAACTACAAGAGATCAATGTTTTTTTTTTATAGTTTTGAATAGTAAAATAACAATTTTATTCTCTACAATAGTAACCAATGAAGTGAAGATTTGAGGAAAAAATAGTTTTTTTTTATTCAATTTGTATTATCAAATAGAATGGGATAAATCAATCTTTTATTATTTTTATAATAAAATAATTTAAATACTTTATTTATATGTATAGACTAACAAGTAGGAGCTTTTTATTTTTTTAAAAAAAATAATAAAATAAATACTCCAAAATAAAAAAATAAAAAAATTAGTGTACTAGCTTTTAAGGTTTTTTTTTTTTGTGTGTGTTTACATCATAATTGTAAGAGAGTGAAGATTATGAATTCTCTTTCCAAGTTATTCAAAGAGTATTTATAACATTTGTACCTTGAATTTTTTTTTATTATTATTTTAGGGTCGTAAGTTTTTTCTTTCTTTTCATCCAAACAAGGAGATATAACATTATGTCAACATCAATGTTGATTTAAATTTCTCCTTATATGTCATTAATGTTAAGTGTCATATAACTATAGAAGGTGGCGTAAGTCATTTTGTACACAATATTATGTTGATGTTATGAACCCTTATAATTAATATTAAAATTGATTAATGCATGAATAGCTCATAAAGGAATTTTTGTCTAGTTGGGGGTATAAAGAGATGATGATTCTAGATTCTCATGTGTCGGGGTGCTTAGATCCAACAAACCTTAGGCCTAAATACCTCTAATCTTAACATCTTCTTAAACTCCTCAGAACTTGGGTTTGACATATATCCAAGCCCAAAAGATTTAGATATATAACCTTGTTAAATCTATATGTGCTTAGGTTCGATTCATAGCCAAACCCAAAAAGAATGAGGTATGACATCTTGCTAAACATTCATATGTTTGGGCTTGACGTCTTATTGGGCCTAGTAAAGTTGGGTCTAATATCTTTTGAGATCATTTTCTTATGAATTTTGATTTTTATCATACTTTTACAATAAATCTTATTTCCCTCAGCCCTTTCAAGCATGAGTCTTGTAAGTGAATGAATTTTAATATAAAATATAATGTTTCATGAAATTTTATTTACATACTAAAAAAAAAAACAATGACAAATGATTCATGAATAAAAGACAAGATAATCATGATTGTCAATTCAACTCAATATCATAATTATTGCAAATAGTATAATTAAACTCAATTATATGATTTAATATTTTATTCAAACTATAAAGATTATAATATATTATCAATTGGAATCAAATCACATATCCGGATTGAATTCAATTATATTTCATTTCAATTCCACATGTAATTTGATTCCAAATAAGATGTTTTAGTTCTAAATAAATCTAATATCACTATAAAGTTTAAATGATATAATTTATAATTTGATATTTCAATTCTGTAAAGGTTTCAAGTTTTTTTATAAGTTATTATAACACATGCAAAAATTTAAGAGGAAAGAAATAAACTAAAATATAAATATAAATAAGTCATTTTTTTCAATTACTAGTAATAAAGGATAAGATTGAAATTTTTAAAAAATTATAAGAGTAAAATGGAAAATCTTAAATCATTAAAGGTACATATGAAATATTAATGAAAATATAAAGATGAAAATATATTATGCCTACTATTATACTAAAAAAAACTTTACAACTCAAATAGTATTTAGTCAAAGTAAGTTGTGAAATAAATAATTATTAAGCTAAATGTAAATTTGAGTGATCTTATGCATTATTTTAAAACCCAATTCAATCTATTTTTTTTGATGTGCTAGGTTGAGTCTTAATAAAACTAAAAGGAGAAGTAATCTAGTATAACCTAATAATAATAATAAGTAAATAAATATAAATATTTATTATGATTTGTTTGATTTGCTTTATATATAGATATTTTAGTCTTATGATTTGAATTGTGGGTTAGATCTATCTAAATTGAATGTGGTTATTTTTTTAGTATGCTTTCTTTAAGTTTATTTTGATCTTATGACTTGCATTATAAGTTTATGATGTTAACCCTAGTTAACTCATGTTTTTTTATATATTCTTTTTTCATTTTTTTTTTAAATGCATCATTCAACATTGAATTTATTGAAATCTGAACTTTATAATATATTTTAATTTATTTTTTACGAGATTATTATAGTCTTATAATTTTAGCTGTGGTTTTGACCAATTAACTTTGGATGACTTAAGTCTTTTTTTTGTTTTTTTAATGATTTTTTTTATTCTTTAACATTAAATTGATTAAGAATTAAATTTTATATTTATTTTGATTTGCTTTATACAGGTTATCATAATCTCGTGACTTTGTGACTTTAACATATTAATTTGTGTCAATTATTTTTTTTAAAAAAATTATTTTTATTTTTTTAATCAAATTATATTTTTATGTGTTTGAATTTACTAAATTAACAAAATAATACAAATCAACTCTTAAATTATTTAATTTTTTTCTATATAAACTCTTCAGTAATATTTGCATTTTTTTTGTTTTTTTGTTTTTATCATAGTCTTATCTATTTGTCGTTTTTTATTCTATTGTTCTTTAAATAAAAAACAGAAACTAACAGGAGAAATAAAATGAAAGGACTATATTTTAAATGAAAAGTTTAAAATAAATAAAATCTCGACATAACAATATCTTGGCTCGCTTTCTATCTTCCTCCTTGCAACAGATAACAAAACCCAAGATAAACCTCTCCATTTCTCTGTAATCTAATCTCCTGAAGAGATCATCCATGGCGATAGTGGCTTCATTGCCAACGCCAGGTCTCAACCTCTTCTCTTCACTTCCACTCGGAAAGGACCCAACTGCTTCCTCTCCTCCTCCTCCTCCTCCTCCCATTCCCATTCCTAAATACCCTCCTCCTCTCAAAAAATCCAAAAATTCTGCCAACCCTGCATTCAAAATCCCCCATCTTCGAACCAAGTACTACAAGCCCGTTAAAGATGGCAGTGGGGTAATCGCATCAGACGGTGACCGCTCTGTCCTTGTTGGTGAATCCGGTGTATCCTATCTTCTCCCAGGGGCTCCATTCGAGTTCCAATTCAGCTACTCAGAGACTCCTAAAGTGAAGCCATTAGCCATCCGGGAGCCGGCTTTCTTGCCCTTTGCGCCTCCCACAATGCCACGACCTTGGACTGGCAAACCCCCTCTGAAAACCAACAAGAAGAAGATTCCGGTATTCGATTCGTTTAATCCGCCTCCAGCAGGTAAAAAAGGGGTCAAGTATGTGGAAATGCCCGGCCCTTACCCGTTTGGGAAGTTTCCAGAGGAAGGGAAATCCAGGGAGGAGATACTCGGGGAACCTTTGAAGACATGGGAGATTAAAATGCTTATTAAGCCTCATTTGTCTGATAATAGACAGGTTAATCTCGGTGAGTTTCTTTCTTAGAACATGATACTCATAGGATTTCTTTCTCTGTTTCGTATTAGGATTGATTGATTTGAATTGGTGGGCTGGCACCCAGGGAGGGATGGATTGACTCATAATATGTTGGAGTTAGTACACACACATTGGAAGAGAAGGCGCGTCTGTAAAGTTCGTTGTAAGGGTGTTCCCACTGTAGATATGGATAATGTTTGTCGGCATTTGGAGGTACTTATGTTTTTTAAGTGTCAGTGTTGTTATGCTATGTATTATCAGTTTAAGCATACTGCTATGAACATTGCATGTCATAATTGCCTGATTCTATGCATATTGATTCTAGGAAAAAACTGGAGGAAAGATCATTCACCGAGTTGGTGGTGTAGTTTATCTTTTTCGTGGCAGAAATTACAACTACCGAACTCGTCCACAATACCCAGTAATGCTCTGGAAACCAGCTACTCCGGTCTACCCAAAACTTATTCAAGAAGCTCCTGAAGGATTGACAAAAGCTGAAGCAGATGACTTTAGGAAGAAAGGGAAGAATCTTCTGCCGATATGTAAATTAGGTAAATAATCCATTCCCTCTTTCATATTGGAATGTCCTAGCTACTTTGTTGTCCTTGTTGTAAGTAATTAGTTTCTGAATGTGTAAATTGGCAAACTAAATTTATTCTTGTTTGAAGCAATGGCCCTCCACTTCCCATACATATACAAATTTTTGCCTTCTTAATGAAGGATTTTTAGAAGTACAAGTTATTGTTACGTTTTTTTATCAAAAAAAATTATTACCATGCACACATCATATTTTACATTTGCAGATACCTCATAAACACCCACCTTTGTCTGTTGTGAGGAGTATACTAATATGCATGCACCTTTTATAGACAAAGTTGATGTGCGCATCACTGAAATTCAATACCTCCTTCCTACCTCCTACTCCTACTCCTACTTTTTTTTCACTCGCAAGTAATTGTTACAAATATCTTACTTTGCTATTCAAATTGCAGCAAAAAATGGAGTGTACATTACATTGGTAAGAGATGTTAGGACTGCTTTTGAAGGAAGTCCATTGGTGAAGGTTGACTGCAAAGGGATGGAACCTAGTGATTACAAGAAGTTGGGTGCTAAGCTTAAGGTAATCAATGAATGTGAAAACATTGCCACTTATAAAGTTAGGGACAAGATGTACGCACTGAAAAAAATATGATAAAAACTTGAAAGAGGACATTTACATGGAAACCTCCTGCAAACTAATCATATGTAAATGGGAATCCAATATGAATCTTTGGCTGATTAATTTGGCTATGAATTAAAACAGGATCAGCTTGTCTTTGCTTTGCTGTTTTCTTAGTTTTTCATTGGAAGCATCTCTTTCTTCTTCAAAAGAAAGAAGTTGTTGTTAAGCATTAAAATCATTGAGAAACATTGTGTGGTAGCTGTGAAGTTTGTAAGATCATGTGATAGGACTCAATACTGAACCTGGTTCTGTGAATTACTTTGCAAAATTTCATAACAAGGGCCTTATTATTTTCATTTCTTATTTTCAGTAGGATTAATATACATTCTTAACCTCATTGTTAGTCATAGAGAATAGCAACTGTATGAAAGTCTCGGTGTACCCATGCCACTAAATTTGGAAAAAGCAATTGTTACTCATTGGATAAAGATCAAAGCAAATTTAAAATGAGCAGAGCCCATTGATGGGCTTGATTCAGGGTTGCAAAGCTGACAATCTTCTCATTGGTTGGAGTTGCTCATTGCACGGGAGCTTTTCTCATCCACCATGCTTGTCTGTAGTTGATAAATTAGTGCCATGGAAATTTTTTTCAAATCTTGCTGTCCTAATGGAGATGGCAAACCTTTTAAAGACACGGTCATACATTAGGGCACTCAATAGAGCATCAATGAATTTACAGCGTGCTGTGCAAGTGTAGAAAAAAGATGCTGAATATTGAACATCGGTTGCTCATGTTTGATTTCCTTAGTCTACAGCTTGTCCTTGTTATTCTAGCCTCTGGATAGTGTGGTTGAAGTTTCCTAAACCCTTTTCATTTCTTGACAGGATTTGGTCCCTTGTGTACTGTTGTCTTTTGATGATGAGCAGATACTGATGTGGAGGGGACAAGAATGGAAATCAATGTATCCAGAAGCTCGACCTTCCATTTCATTCCCTGCTGAATTAAATATTGCAAGTGGTTCTGATGATACAGGTATGTATTAGAGAGGAGACTGGGAGTAGCCATATTGCATTTGCATGACTTTAGAAGACATCTACTGATATTGCCTATTAACTTGAACAAGGATACTAGACTTTGCAAAAATAATTTCTCAGCCTTCATCAATTTTTATTTTATCATGTGATTTGCATATTACAAAAAATAAAAAATAAAATCACGTGGTTGTTTTATTGTAGTGATTTGAATGTGACTTCTCTCTTATTTCTATTGATTTCAATGGGAGTTTTTATTTTATTTTTGTCACCAAACTTTTTTTTATTGCATCCTTGCATGTGCTGTTTACAGTGTTTTGTGAGTTAAGAGTTTCTTCATTTATCATATACTTGAGAATTTAAGTTTCTTTTTCTCCAAATTTCAGAGCTTATCATCAACAAACTTGATTAGATATAATTTGAATTTGTAGCACAAGGACGCAAATAGAAGAAAAGAGACCAAACTGACAAAAAAAACTAGAAAATTGTGCTTCTCTCAAAGTTCACCATGGATTTCAATAGTTTTTGTTTTTGGGGTGTGTGTGTGTGTTTGTGTGCTGAGAGTTTCTTCCCCTATTATAATGTATATTCAATAAAATGTTTTTTTTTAGATTTCATAGCTTGATTATAGGCAAATTTAATTAGTTATTATTTGAATTCATAGCATAAAGACACAATTAAAAGAAAACAAAGCAGACTAAAAATCATAATAGCTTGCATGACCAATATCAAATTTGCATAAAAAATACATTTTAGTCCACATTCTACATTAAATTTTTAATGATTCCTTTAGTTTTACAATTTTAAGCTTTGATCCAAAACTTTATTTTAGTTATGTTTCAATTTCTAAGTTTGAGAGAGGAGAAAGTTGAAAAATAGTGGAGAAGAGAGAAATCATTGGTTGGCCATGTTTCGACATCTAAAAAGCCATTCTTGGTGTCAATGGATTTTATTTGACAAAAGAAGTTTGATTCATATGTTTTTTATCACATATCTTGCAAAGAAAAGTAGATCCGGGCTTGAGAATATTTTTTCATTCATTTTAATTTTTTGTTTTTTAATCATCTAGGCTGATTTGAGTAGGGATGTTCATGGACATATTTCGGTGTTTTGGGCACATAATTCTATTAATCAAACTTCTGATATTTTACATATTGTAAACCTAGCCCATTCGATTTTTTTAGACCCAAGCGAGCTGAATATACTGGGTTGGGCTAAATTTTTTATGAACATTATAAATATTCACAAGTTGAGCTTATATTGCTAATTTTCATGGTTCCGCATTTAGAGATGGATTCACAACATAGACTATAAGTGTTATGGTGCTCTGATATTAGGTCTAATTTTTATACCTTGCACCATTGTGGTTACCCCTCCTCTCTAGAAACATACTATTTTTTCTTACCTCCCCCTCCTCTCTAGAAAAGAGATGGTAAAGAAATATAATAGGAAGTCACTAGCAAGAACTTTAGAACCAAAACATTCATAAATAAAATAAAAATAAATTTGAATCAACAAACAATAAAATATAAAGACAAAAAATATGAGTTGGGTTGGGTTAGGTTGATTGAGTTTTAAAATGTGACCCGTGATATTCTTTTATTAGGTTTATTAGCGTGCTATCATTTATAATATTCACATTATCTAATTTTAACATGTTGGGTTAAGTTAGATAATGCAAATATCACAAATAAACGGGTTTTTTTAGCACTCCTAGATTTGGGACTAGAAATGGCTCCATTGAGGTCTGTAGGTTGTTTTCAAGTCACAAAGGAGGTGAAAATTGTTTTTTTGGGGGTAAAATAAATCGTAATCTGACTTTTAGATGGTTGGAATCTGTTCAGACAGACAAAGCCTCTATCACAATTGGCAACACTTTGTCTAATTCTTTGTTTTTTTTTAAAGAAAAAAAAACAAAAATAAGGTGGACGATCATCCACCCTTCCAAAGAAAAAGAAGGCCAAGCACCCCCACCTTATTTTTGTTTTTGGCCTCCAATTCATCATCACTATCTTAAATGTTTTTTGTTGTGAAAAAAGAAATGCATATAATTTTCCATTTATTTTATTGAAAACACACATCAACTTTAAAATCACAATTAATTTTTTCCATATGCTAAAAAATGCTTTAACAATGCTTGTCCATTCCTTTTTTTGCATTAAAAGTTAACTTTTAATCCTACCTGCTGCAGCGTCAATTTTCATCTCAACCAGTAGTTTTGGAACATGTGATTTGTATACGTTGACAGGCCTTGATTTTGACATGGTGGGTAACTCTCAACTGATAATGTTGGCTGTGTAATTGTTAGATAGGAGAACAAAATGTTGTGATGATAGCTTTCAGATAATTGGTAACGTGGAAGTTGGGACGTATCACAGCCATGTCTGAAGATAGTGAATCTCATGAACAATAATTGAATACTAGGATGATTTCAAGGTGTGCAATATCTAGGAAAATTCATACGGCCACTAGAATTTAGTTAAGTGCAGGAAAAGCTCTGTCCCGCTTGATCTGGCAGGCAATTGTTATTCAAAAATTCAAAGAGGTCCAAATCAATTGTTGTCAGAAAGCAGTTTCCTAGAAACTGCGTTCCTGAAAGCATCATATTATTTAGGGAGCGGGGGCCTACTTACGAAGTTTCTCTCCTTTTGCTATCTGTTTTGTTACCCGTTTTTACCCCTCCCCAGTTGCAAATAATGATCCGATGTGCTTGTATTTATCGAGCGACCATAGAATTGGTTGACTCGCCACAAAATGCTGGTGAACATTGGAATCCTGATTCACACGGTATTTTATCTCTTCTCCACATTTCAGGAGGTCGTTTTCAAATTTTCTGTGTCTTTGATATGCATCATCTCAAATCGTTTTTCAAGCTACATCAATTGATTGACAATGTTGCTTGATAATCTGGCTAATTTGTCATTATCTATCTGCTCCCCTGAACTTAATAATAGTAATTCTACATGACTAGGAGCTTTTTTCACAGTGCTACAGCTCAAGTATTTTGTTTATTTCACTCTGTTCTTTTTCAGGCAAGTCTAATGATGATTGTGATGACTCTGATGCCAAAATAGTGAGGTCAAGCCCTAAAATGATGTCCCTGTGGAAGAATGCACTTGAGTCCAACAAGGCAGTTTGGCTAGACGAGATTGATCTTGGTCCTGATGCTCTTTTGGGAAAAGTAGAGGAGTTTGAGGGTATTTCGCAGGCCACAGAACACTCCTACCCTGCACTAGTTATGTCTAGTGAAGATGGTAGCAGTAACTCAATCTCAACATTTGAAGATGATTCTCACAGTGAAATTTTTTCTGAAGATGATGTGGACAGTGATGATGAATATTATGATAGCGAATCCTTCGAAGAGCTAGAAACCTCAGCCCCACCGGGGTCATTGCCCATTGATCTGATAGCAGAGAAGCTGGATAAAAAATGAAAATGCAACAGGTATCTGTCTGGCGTGCTCATCTAATTTACACTGTAGTCAACCTTTCTTGCTCGCAAGGCAATGCGAATGCATGGCAAGTGCTGTCCTCCCCCTCAGCTGAATGTCTCCCTCGTGTGTATTCGTGGCCTACGTGGTTGGGTTTTCTCTATTTTTCTTTCCCTTTTGCTCTTAATAAATGTTCTGCTATCCCCAATGTAAAGATAAAACAGAAGAATATTAACTATTTATGATGAAAAATATTTATTAATTTATATCTATATCTATATATATATATATATAATGGAGTTCTATTCCTAAAACAGGATTCTTATGGTTGTATTTATTTGTGGTTGTATTATTTCCACGGCAACAAGGAAAAAAAACAAAGAAAACGTGTCAATCTAGCATCTTCCCCCACGAACTCACTCCCGGAGGTCCGGTGGCCGGATCCGTTTAAAATTAGAAGAGTAAATTATACATTAGTCCCTAAGCTTAGAAACTATTCAACATATCAGGAATTGGACTTCTTTATCACATAATAGTGGGATTTATCGGGATAAATTATATTATCATGTCTAGTAATTTTCTCCCGAGTTTTGGATTTGATTAAGGATCGATTTGTGAAATTTTTTAAATAAACGAGTTAAATTATAATTAGCTTCAAACTTTAGGGACTAAAATATAATATGCTAAAATCACAACTTAAATGTGCTGGGTTTCTTTCCTCTAGAATATTTTGTTTATTATTAGAGTGAAGATAAATAAATTAATTAATTAACTAAATCAATCAGAATCTTGTCTCTTCAAATCACTGCCTTGCGATTCTGCCCCACCTCTCAGAAGACAGAAGCCTTGTAGCAAAGGGAAAACTGCCAACTGATTTTCCCTTACGTTGCTGCTGTTTATGTCATGTCCTTTCAGAAAGGGTGCGGATAGAGAATAGGAGGAGGAGAAGGGGAAGGGGAAATAAGCAAATTAAGAATCTTCTCGATTCTATTTCTCAGCCGTATGTCTCAAAGACGCTTCTCTATTTTGATCTAATAAAACGAAATTGCATATAAAGCAAAGAATCTCTCTTTCTGTTTTTTTTTCATTTATTGCAGTAGCATCCTTCACGCCTTGCTTGCTGGGAGTATTTTGTTTTGTTTTATTCCTTGCTTGGAGTCTTTGTTTCATCTGAATTTGAAAACCCCACAAAAATATGTTAGAAAATTTATCCTATTTTATTTGATTCTTGTGGTTCCATTTTTGTGTGTGTGTGTGTGTTTCGATGGTTTTCTTACAATGGAGGGGTTTGGGATTTTTTTTTTCTTTGTGATTTACCCGTTTAGCAAAATGTGAGATCTTATCTTAATATCTTGGAAGTTGGAACTTACAGCTTCATCTAATTTGCTTTGATTTTCAAAACTGAATCAATTCGTAAAATATGATGATCAGTGGAGCAAGTTTGAGTAATTTGTTGAGTTTCTTATCAGGATCCTCAAAGCATACGCATACTTGGCAGCCAACCATGACTGCTGATACAACCTTACCGAGTTACTGGCTGAACTGGAGATTCTTCCTTTGTGCTCTCTTTATTTTAATATCTATAATTGTAGCGGCAATTCTAATATGGAAAAATGAAGGGTCTAAGGAATCGGAGAGGAGAGAAAATCAGCAAGAAAGACCAGGTTGTTTGTACAAAGATGAAGCTTGGAATACTTGTGTGAGAACAATCCATCCGGCTTGGCTGCTTGCGTTTAGGATTATCGCTTTTTTTGTTCTTTTATCATTGATCACAGCAAATGTGGTCACTGATGGAGGGGGCATTTTTTACTTTTATACTCAGTAAGTCACTGGCCTTAATAGCATTCATCTTAATTTTAATCAGTTGTGATATTTCAATACAAATTGAATAGGGGAACCATTTTGAAAATTTCTCAAAAATGCGGTTATGATGGTTATCTGTACAGAATGCTGTTTAAGTGTTCTGTAATTTGTACGGAGCACAGGTTGAACATATGGATTTCCAATTATCTGCTAGAACATACTCTATTGGTCATCCAGCTCTTTCAGTCTTTTACTTTAGGTGGGTTTGAAGCCTCCCTAGATGTAGAAACAGTTGTGGCAACAATGGTGTTGCCTTTTATCCTTATCCTTATAAGCAGCTAAGAAAAAGAGAAGAAGTTGTCATTGTTTCTCATTTCATATCTGATTTTTTTCCCGTTCTCTTCTTCCTTTCGTTGTGCAGGTGGACATTTACTTTGGTGACAATCTATTTTGCGGTATTTCTCTTGTAGATCTGTTTATACATTTTGATGATGTCCAAGGAATAGTTTTTTTCCAGTTCACTCTGAAGAAACATACGAGTGTCAGTATAACTGTATAAGATCCATTTATATATCAATGTTTCCCAAAATGCATTGGATTTTGGATAAAGGGTGGCTACTCAAGGATTAATTTGATCGATCTCAGTTTGCACAAGTTACTGATGCTCTGAAATCCAATTTGCAGTTGGGATCTTCAGTTTCCATTTATGGATGTTGCTACTATCGCTGTGTATTGGGCGGTGATCGGCTGAATCATGAGACTTTAGATGCAGAACGAGGCACTTACATGGCTCCAACACTTGGAGATGAAAGTTTGAATGTATCCACTTCTGACAAAAGTTTAGATTCCAGCCCAGAACCTCGCACTCGCCAAAGTGCAAGTTCGTGGGGATATGTTTTTCAAATTGCTTTTCAGGTAGGTTCTTGATTAAAAACCAGCTGCCTTAATTTCAATTGAGAAAACAAACATTTGATTTTCCAGTTTTTGGTTCTCATGTTTCTTTTATTCTTTCCATGAGAAGGAGGTGATTTGCTTTATTCTCTTTATATGTTTCTGTTGAAAGTCTCAACTTGAAAATGAGGAGAGTGTGTGCTGTGTGTAAGATAGAAATTGTATGCCTAAAGGGATTTTGAGATTGTTGGACAAAGACCATGTTGCTTAAAACTCACAAAGATAGCTTTCAAACCATTTATATTTCTTGGTCCAGAATGCTCTGGTCATTAAGTGACAGCACTTGCAGTCATTTTGGGAAAAAATGGTGAGTAATGTCGTACAAAAATAGATAGAAGGGAAATAATAAATGTTGTTTTATTGACATGCTTGACGCACATGCAGAGGAGGCATACTGGCCACCATTGAACTTGATCCATCTCTTAAAAGAGAGATCCAATTATTGATGCTGGATATTAGGAAAGGAGATATGGGAGGAATGATGTGGCTGGTGCTGTACTTCCATACCTACTACCAGCCAATAGACAACTTTTTTCAACCATGAGTAATCTTAGTGATTGTTTAGGAATGTGGTTGAGGTTGCTTTTGAAAGTGTTTTTTGTTAAAAAATCCATCAAAATGATATTTTTAAAAAAAAATTATTATTGATATCAGTACATCAAAATGATCTAAAAACACTTAATTTAAAATAAAAAATAAAAATAAAAAAATTTCAATTTTTTTCAAAAGCGTTTTCTAAACGCATTCCCAAACACCCCCTAAGGTGTTTGCTTAATCAATACTATAAGTTTCATAGCTAATTATATTTTCTCCAAGACATAAAGAAGTTAGAATTGGATTATTTTGCTTCTGGTTGATTGTTTTTAAGAATTGCTAGGCTTAGACTTACAAGAACTAAGAACTCATGTCTGTAAAGAATAAAAGTTATATCAAGATTCATTTGTGAATATGTACAAGTACATGGTATTTGGTGAACCCATAAGTCTCTCTGATTTGAACTATGTAAAGTTATATACGCTTGATGGTGCATGCTGTTGATCAAGGGCCTATGATCTGTTAACCCAGCTGACAGGCAGAAATCCGCCTGTTTGGATTAAGTTGTGCGCATAAGCATACCCTTTTTGCCTGTATTCTGGATGGTTATGTTTACTCTTTATCTTTATTCTGCATGGTTATTAAGCTTGCTCTAATGCGACTTTAGTGCTCCATTATTTGCTCATTTTCTTTTGACTAAATTTTAGTTTGCAGCCTGCTTCTGTAAGTGTCTTAAATACAATTTAAATGGTGTTGCCTCATGTATTAAAGGTAAACTGATGAAATTCCTCGCTTATTATTTTCTCTTCTATCTATGAACAGATGTGTGCAGGTGCTGTAGTACTCACCGATTGTGTGTTCTGGTTCATTATTTATCCATTTCTATCAGCCAAAGATTTCACTCTTGATTTTGTAAGTATCTATACCACTCCACTTGGTTTTTTGGCTTCTGTTGAGATGTACATATGGTGGCAGGTTGGGAAGTTTTGGCGAGGAAAGGGAGGGAGCAAGTATGGGTGATATTAAAAATAACCTAAGATAAGATGGCGAGTTAATTTTCTTCGTTGGCTGAAAATTAATCTGCATTTCATTTCATTGATGGAAACCTTACTACAACACCACCTAACTATTTTGTTTTTGTGCATATACATGCATAGAAGAACAGGGCCAATAGAAGTGAACCTTTCTAAATTCAAATGATTTACTTTGTTATGAATACAAAGAATTTATGGCTGATTTTTTTCTCTTCAAATTCTGATAGTTTTCTGGCATTCCCTTGATTTTTGTCTCTGGATAATTGGAATAGAAATGTTCTGACATAACAACAGTTTTCTTTGATACATGTTCAAAAATTCTTTAATTGTTTTTTCTTCTTTTTCTTTCTTTCTAAACTACAAAGTTGTTTCTAGTTTTCTACATGTCCAAGAAACTAACATAACATGAGTCCTGCGTTGCAGTTTTTATAAAATTTGAGGTCTCAATTATAGATTAAGCTAGTCAAGTGTGTGCCATAATCAAAACATGTGTTGAGGAGATATAAGCTGCAATCCATTGCACTGTAATGTAAAACAAGTATATTTTCCTTTCAATTGAAAATTGTCTACTTTTGTAACTGCAGCTGAATGTTTGCATGCACTCAGTCAATGCTTTTTTCCTCCTCGGTGACACGGTCTTGAATTGCATGGTAACTCTGTCCTTTGTAACATTGGTGATTTTTATATTCTAATATCTTAATGGCCAATTACAAATTCACAATTATCCTTTTCTTCCAGCGGTTTCCCATGTTTCGGATCGCATATTTTGTTTTATGGACGTCCATATTTGTCATTTGTCAGTGGATCGTCCATGCTTGTGTTTCAATGTGGTAAAGCCTTGTGTCATTTTGACTTTTTTAGTTATATACATATGATCCTTTTTGTTTCTCTGCATGATGACTATACCTTTCTCACAGGTGGCCGTACCCATTTCTTGATTTGTCATCGCCATATGCCCCCTTATGGTATGTAATAATGTACTCATCATTTTTTGTTTATACATGCCTGATAAAAGCAAGTTTAAGATGCTGTTTCTCCAAACAATTTCCCATGATACCTTGACAAACTTAGAGATTTCGTTTGGGGATATGATTTCTTGGACTTTAAACTTCTTACCTAGCAACTTGAATCGATAATCTTGGTATTTGAGAAAAAAGAATAATCATCCTTTTTTTTGCTTGTAATATTAGCACAGCAGCACACTCATTTCTGCAGGTCCAGAGCTGACTGTGGCGACTAACAATTAAAGATTTACTTGATTCTGCCAGGGTATAACATTGATGCTGATGAACTTACTCATCCTTGCTGCTGCTATCAACTTGTACAGGTACATGGCCGTGGGGTTGATGCATGTCCCTTGCTACGGCATCTTTGCTTTGTTAATTAAGCTGAAGCACTTTTGGCTGTCAAGATCATTTCCAGAGTCCTATCAAGGTTTGAAGTGAGAATTAGAACGGCACATTATGCCCACGACATTATCATTGCTGCTATTAGCACACAAAGGTTTTTTTCTCGGAGTA
Organism: Salix dunnii; assembly: GCA_015731905.1. Lineage (NCBI taxonomy): Eukaryota > Viridiplantae > Streptophyta > Magnoliopsida > Malpighiales > Salicaceae > Salix > Salix dunnii. The sequence goes on along the minus strand of CM027668.1, from coordinate 2,063,138 downwards.
ATCAATCAGGCTCCTCGCTTGGTACATAGTATAATTGTTGTTTTGAACGAGGAGAAGCTGTGGATTTGACAAAATAGCATCCAGCATCAGTACGAGTTTTGTTTTGCTCAAAATAGTAAGATTTTTTAGAGAGAAAAAATGTAAAGATTGTCAAGCACCTACCCATTTTTTGCATCTCCTGAAAGAGTACTAAATAAAACGTGCTTGGATGGATTCATCAAGGAAACGATATGGCACTACGCCATTCATTTACTGCTGTCATGTAGATATCTTTTGTTTTCCGAATTCATCATATTCCTTTCATTTTTTGTTTTGTTTTTCTTTTATGGCGCAGCATGTTATGACATTTTTAGGGATTTTTGCACCCAGTAAACCTACTTTAATGCTTCTGTAATCAAGTACCCCGATTTGAGTTTTTTATTCAATATTATAACATCCCTTTTTTTTGCTCCCCTCAGGCAGGCTCGCACAGCACCTTGTTCCTCTTTCATGTGCCCCAAATCCCCATGAATTCGGTGCCCTTTCCTCTCTCACGCTTATGTGATTTTCATTGCACTCTCATATGCATCTTGTTTAATGATTTCCATTACCCTCTCATGATATTTTTGTGTTTATGAAATCTTGTTTGTGCACTAGATCACTATTTTTCTTGTTCTTGTCCTTGAAGAGTGTTAGGCATTTATGAATAAATTTCGGCTTATTAGGGAAAGGAAAGGGAAAAAAACTTGTGAATATTTTATCATCTAGTACTCATTCTTAGCATCCATGCCTCTCTCTCATGAAGACAAGCACCTTGTACAGTCAGTAGTAAAAACAAATTAAAAAAATCCAAGCTGATTCTCACCTTGTTGATCACTTGAATTGTTCTATAAAATGATGTTTGTTTTGGCTTAAAAAAACTCCTATATCATAGTAATTGATTCAAATTTATTTGTCTAATGTGTTGCCTTGGTTCTAAACTAGACGAAAAAACATTACTTATAGTTAGTTAAAGGTCACATCTAACAAGGCTAAAGGTCACATCAAACAAGGCTTCAGCATGCTTTTTTTGCTGTTTGGTGTTTATGGTTGCATTTATTTTACTAAACCACCATTCTTGAATTTTCGTGACAGCCCTCGCCTCTCTTTATCTTTATCATCTTGTTTTTAGTGGTAACATCAGTCTCCCTTCTCATTTACATCCATTGACAAATACCTAAAAGTCATCATGAAAACAACGTTACACAAAATACAAAATAAATGGAAATTGAAATATTTTTTTTATTTTTTTGTGAGAACAATTATCAAAGATTGGGCTCCTGTGAAATTTTTTCTTTTTCTTTTCTCTCTCATCGCCTTGAATTTCAAGTCGGACATTTCAAAAATTAAATGTGTATTCTTGGTTGTATTTATATCAATTTTGATCTTCATTTTTTTTTATTTCTATTTATTTTTATTTTAATTCTTTTTTATATTTCATCGTAAGAATTTTATTTAGTTTAATTTTTATATCTAATTTGTTCCTTATTTTTTAAATTGTATTTTTTTTTAATTTATTATTTTTTAATTTTATCCCTGGAAATTTAATTTAATTTAATTTTTATATTGAATTTAGTCATTAATATTTTGATTGATTTTTTTTTATCTTTTTTACGTTTCAATTTAGTCCCTCATTGTTTTCTTTCATTTCGTTTGTTAACCAAATTTTATCTTGTTATTTTTTTATTGTTATTTTTAAAAAAGATTGATGATAAGAAATTCTTCTTCTTGATTTTTCTTTAGTGTAATCTTGGTCTCATGATATTAGTCACTTGTTTTGAAGAGTTGCTCGATTTAACTTCTATCTTTTTTTTATAGGTTTTTTTAAAAGAAAATATCTTCTGACGTTAGATTATTGGGTCTTGAGCTTCGTGATTTGTTTCTCTTTTTGTAGGATTATCTTGATTTCTTGTAGGATTATCTTGATTTCATATCACAAGTAGTGAGTTTTTATAATTAATTTTAATTGACTTGAAGTATTTTTTTCAATTTAAACTCATTCTTTGACATGATGTTATTGGCTTTTGAGTTTCATAATTTGTTCACCTTTTTTTCTTCATAGGATTATCTTGATCTCATGTTTCAAATCATGGCTTGTTGAATAAACTTAGGTTGACTGAAATCTTTTTATATATTATTTTTAATTGATTTTTTCACTTTTATTTTTCATCATTTAGTTTGCTTGAGAGTTGACCTCTATTATTTTATTTTATTTTTTTTGTACTTAGTTATCTTAATTTTACCAACAGGACATGAATTTAACACACTGGCTCGAGTCAAGTTTTTTTATTATTGTTTAAATTAATTTTCTTACAGAATGCATTTTTTTATGTGCATTCATTGCCTAACATCCTAATTCAATATTTGTTTATTTTTGACAACTCTTTTTAGCATGCATATATATATTGAACACACATATCAAGCGTTTAATGTGCATTCACCATAAATAAAATAAAAAAAATAATGGCACCCACATATTATTTTAAGCTGAAATCGTTTTTTTATTCGGCCCACTAAATGCAAGCATTAATATATATAATCTAAATCATATTTCTTAACTCTTACTTTATGCAATAACAAATAAAAAATCAAATAATATATTGATAAAATTATCCTTAATTCCAAGACATAAAAAAATAAAACTCGAGAATAAATAAGTATTTTTACTATATAAATACAAAAGATATGACGCAATCACCCCTCCTAACCTTTTTTGTTTACAAAGCTAGATTTGTATGTTTAGTGGGCACTCTATAAATAAAATTACAGATTTAGTATTAAATAACACCAAACAATGCATTAATCTTAAGGATATTTATGATAATTTGCATTGCATTTTTAAAGGCAAATCCCATCTAACCCTAGGTGGTCAATTTAAAAAATATTAAAATACCCATCGTAAACATAATCAAGCCCCTATTCTTTGGATAAGTAAGAAACGGACGGGGAACTAATTGTTTTAATCGGTAACGCCTCTTTTAGTTTTATTTACAATTATAATGTAATAAATGTTCATGACACTATTACAATTTTGACCATTGATGTGTCGTGTCAAATTAGAATTTGATATGATCAATAATATAATTTAATTGATTGAATTATAATTTTTATTATTCATATTATTATCTAGATCAGTCTGTATGTATTTCGATTAATATATGAATCTTAAAATTAATAGCCATATAAATTTTTAATAACCATCATACATATAATTATAGAACTCGAACATAAAACAATTAAAAAAATTAATTCTTTAAACTCGAATTTTTATTATTAGATCGCCAAATAGATAATTAATTATAGATAGTTAATTATAATTATAATTTTGAACTATTTTAAAGTGAGCAATAATAAATTTCAATTGAGTGGTCACACCCTAAAAGTCAGCAAAACCAAGTTTGACTACGACATTCCTTCTGTTTTTTTTCTTTTTTATCTCTGTATCCACCCAACTCAGAGTGAAGGGAAACCCGAACTCTGTCCTTGACTGCATTAAGTCCATGTTTCGAGTCAATATTAGCTAATATAATTTAGTTTTAAAACCAAGGAAAAAGTATTGCTTTTTAGTAGAATAAATCCCAACTTAAGTTCTTTGTTTTTTAAAAAAATTGAGAAACTAATTGTTTTTTAATATATATAAGTTATTGAAGTTTGACCATTTATATTAATCCAAGAAAGGCGATGTCAAATAATCTATACCCCTTAGTTTATCAATTTAACTTTTTTGTTATTAATTGAGTAAATTCAACTTTGTATTATATTATTAAAATCAAATAAAATTCAACCGATGGCAGGATTTTGAAGGTTGAGTATTGACTTGGCAAGAAGCATATAGGTTGAAGGGACTATTTTATGCCCTTTGACTTGAACCAAAACAAAAAGTTTAGATAGAATTTTTTATGCTGCTAAGTGATAAATAAATAAATAGCATCAATCGTGCATTCATTTGTTTGAACTTATTCGTATTCAAACATTGCATGATTATGTATGTGTTTAGATAGCATCTATCATTTTTAGTATGTTTTTTTATATTAATATGGTTATTAATTTCAGGATTTATAAGATTAGTCGAGGTGCATGCAACTAGCTGGACACCCACATTAATTTAAAAAAAATTGTGTTGTATGAATTTATCTCTAAATAAAATAAAATATTAAATGAGTTTGCTATAAATTAAATTCAATAGTTGAAGACATGTAATTTTTTCTTAATCATTTCATTGGTTTGATACTCGGAAGAGTGATATATAAACTATAGATTTTTTTTTATTTTTGTTGTAATAATATCTATGGTGTATATTTTGCAAGGACTATGTCACATCATTTTTTATTTTAAAAAAATCCCTAATGCATTTGCTCATTAGCAAAGTTTCTTACAATTTTATCCTCTATAAAAAAACAATTGTTCATATATATGCATATAACAGTCTCATATGTCCCCAAAGGAAATGAAACGATAACAAAAGACTTGAGATCTCCATTGCAAGTTTCGAGTTCAAATCAGGGAGTGCTCAACCTATAAAAATCTAAAACAACCGGAATTTTACTCTTTTAACCTGTGCCTATAAAAAGTGTCTAAAGAAAATGAGATTTTTTCGAATAAAAAAAAATAGTCTCATATATTCTTATATTTTAGGATTTATATCCTTTTAATTATATATAATCTAATATTTAAAAAACTATAACGTCTTCAATCTATTCTTTCATTATACTTTGATCATTAAAATTATTATAAAAAAAAAACTTCCCGTGACTTGCACACAATCATGTTTAGATTTTTTATATTCAAAATATTTCAAATTAAAAACATAGAAATATCAAAAATAGTCTTATATATTCTTATATTTTAGGATTTATATCCTTTTAATTATATACAATCTAACATTTAAAAAACTATAGTGTCTTCAATCTATTCTTTCATTATACTTTGATCATTAAAATTAATAATAAAAAAAATATTTCCCAGGACTTGCACACGATCAAGTTTAGATTTTTTTTATATTCAAAATATTTCAAGTTAAAAACATACAAATATCAAAAAGCAAATTCTAAAACTTTACATGAGTACAATAATCTTTATTTTTTTAACTGATGTGTCTGAATCAGCTCATACATATCTAAATAAAATCCATAAACTTTTATACTTGTATCCATAAAAGTTTCGCACATAAATACCGGTTAAATTCTAACTTTTTACATTAGAATGCATGATCCTGGAAAAATATTGCCAATGAAATTCAAGAATAATCTATACTTACAACTTATCAAAAACCAAGTATTAAAACTCTAGTTATCAAATCATAGTTGGAATCCTTAATGTTCTCTTATTCATGTTACTCGATAAGACGCATTTCTGTTTAATCTTGATGGTGAAAATATAACTTTAAAATAGATCATAGATATATTACATATAATTAAAAATATAAAAATAAATTTAACACCACTAATAAAATATAAAAATATAGAGTCAATTCCCCCTAAATTTAGTCATTTATTACTGCTGCTGCTGCTATTATTATTACTATTATTATTTTAGCCCTTAAACCCTATATCCAGCCCACTTGATCCTTTAAAAGGTAGTCAACTTGTCCAAATCCTGAATTTTTTTTAAAATAAAATGGATAAATTTCATGGTAAATAAATTGAAACTTAAAAAGTCTGATTTAAAAACATTTTCTATAAACACGCTTTTTATTGATTTTTGAAATATATTATTTTTATTGAAAAATATATTAAAATAATATTTTTCTAAAAAACTAATAATATGAAAAATAAGAGATAATATTTTTTTACAAACAACAACACACTTCCGAAAGGATATAAAAAAGATTCTCATATGTTGATGGATTGAAACGGTGGTCCAAGATGGTGGGTGCCGTATCTGCCCGTTCGTTTATTCATTCAACAAAAGCACAGGAGATATAATAATAGGTGGAAAAATTATATATATAAATAAATAAAACTCATTTTACTTGAGATCTTAACGAAGAATCATGTGCTGTTAAATTATTTTAATAATATAACATATTTTAAAATCTCATTTTATTCTGTTATTTGTTTTCTGTAAATAGAAATAAAAGGAACTGAAATTTGCAACTATAAGTACCAGGAAGTGGTGAAGACTTAAGACAAAAGGCGCTAGGCAGATTCAAGTTTGGGCTGCTGTTGTCTTCTCTCCAGTTCCTTCATTCCTTCTGCCCACCTCCCACGTTCCTGTTTTATTGGTAATCAATAATAATTACCGTTTGCTTATTGTTCGTCAATCCTATTGCAGCCATGCATTTGTATTTGTGATTGAGGTTGTAATGATTTATGCTCATATCTCTGCTGTATTTAATAGAAAAGAAAATGGCACGCAAGAAGATCAGAGAGTACGACTCCAAGAGATTGTTGAAGGAGCATTTCAAGAGGTTTTCTGGTCGTGATTTGCCCCTCAAATCTGCTCAGGTCAGTCCCTCCTTAGCCCCTCACTCTTTTTTTTCTTAAATTAATCCATTAATTGTTTAGATATGTTGCGAAGGCTTACAAAAGGTCTCTAAATTATTATGCATTTGAATACACAAATTCCCATATTCGATATGATGCAAAGGTTACATTTTTCTGCTCCTTACTATGTACGTTTTAGGTAACGGAATCGACTGATTTCAATGAGCTAGCAGAGAAGGAACCCTGGTTGGCATCAGCAAAACTGGTTGTGAAACCTGACATGCTGTTTGGGAAACGTGGGAAGAGTGGCCTTGTTGCTTTAAATCTTGATCTGGATCAAGTTGCTGAGTTTATCCAAGGGCGTCTTGGCAAAGAGGTTGAAATGAGTGGATGCAAAGGACCTATAACAACATTCATCATTGAACCCTTCATCCCCCATGACCAAGAGTTCTATCTAAACATTGTCTCGGAGAGACTTGGGTGCAGCATCAGCTTTTCGGAATGTGGAGGGATTGAAATTGAAGAGAACTGGGATAAGGTATTGTTGTTTCATGGGGATTTTAGATCAAGTGTCTTGTTTTGGTTTTGTACTTTAGTGCTTTGTATCTTACAGTGGGATTTGTGGTTGTTGAACAGGTTAAGACTATATTTGTTCCAACAAATGCAAGGTTAACGTCCGAAGTTTGTGCTCCACTTGTTGCGACCCTTCCTTTAGAGGTAATCATTTTCATTGAGAAAGTTGTCCTTCTCACCATAATTGCCTTTCTGCAAATGCAGTGTTGGAAAGTATGCAATCGGAATAGACAATCATTTTATCATTCTGTTTATTGCATAGTTGGCTCTTCGGTTTAGGCTTTTATTATGGATGTGGAATCATTGATGCAGAATTATTTTTTCCTCCATCCAGATAAAAGGAGAAATTGAGGAGTTCATTCAAGTAGTTTTTGCTCTTTTTGAAGGTATACCAACAAGTTTGATGAATGCATATCTTATTCTATTTCTTATTTAACATACTTTGTCTATTAGAATTTTATATTGACTTCTTAAGCTTTTATTGCTAGATCTTGACTTCACTTTCCTAGAGATGAATCCTTTCACTTTTGTTGATGGGAAGCCTTATCCATTGGACATGAGAGGCGAGCTTGACGACACTGCAGCTTTTAAAAACTTCAAAAAGTACTTTCATTTGCTTTAAGTCAACCTTTACTCTCCCCCTGCACACACGCGCACACCTTTTTTATTATTAATAAGAGGCTGTGGTGTTTTATGGAAGTATTGGATTTGGAGTGAATCAATTAATCCACAAGGCATAGATGGAAGTTTATAAAACCAAGTGTCTTAAGCCCTTGTGATTTGAGGCTCTAATTTATTGAACACATGTCTTGCTATCGTCACTATCATCTTACCCAGCGACATTCTTTTTCAGGTGGAGCAACATTGAATTTCCAATGCCATTTGGAAGAGTTATGAGCCCTACAGAAAGCTTTGTTCATGGCCTAGATGAAAAGGTAACACTTTCGATTGATAAATTCCTTGAACCTGTACTGCACTTGAAATCTGTGTTAATTCACTGAATACCATGCCTTATATTTTTTGTTTCTCATTACTCATGAATCCTTGGTTGTGCATGAACTCGAGTAACTAGGATACAAGAACATATTTCTTTGATAAGATTTTAAAAATTAATTAGAGCTCAAGACATTTTAATCATGTTTAAGATTTTCAGTTAGATTATGATGTCTATGGTTGTTTTCTTTAATTTCCTTTCAGACGAGTGCTTCTTTGAAATTCACGGTATTGAATCCAAAGGGGCGAATTTGGACTATGGTGGCTGGAGGAGGTGCAAGTGTCATCTATGCTGATACGGTATGGCTATAGATGTTTGGATACAGGATTGCCGGAAACCCTGCCAATTATTTTTTTTCTTTGCATTGACTTCTTATATCAATTATTTTTTGCTGATCAGGTAGGAGATCTTGGCTATGCTTCCGAGCTTGGGAACTACGCAGAATATAGTGGAGCCCCCAATGAAGAGGAGGTCTTGCAGTATGCCAGAGTTGTAATTGATGTAAGGACCTTTTCTCTCCACTCTTTAGGTGTCATGTTACTGTTTTACATCACCATAGTTATTTCATAGCTGACTATTTTAAATTAATGTTTTTTTTTCTGAAAACAAAGCATAAAAATGCTCTGGGATATAGCTGCCTAGTTCCTTTTTATTTATTTTTTTAATAAATTGATGCTTTCCAATCTTAAAAGAAATATTTGGGGGATATTTTCCATGCGCATGTACCCTCAGATGTGTGTTCTGTATTTCATCTTGGCTGTACAAATAATCTCTTGACATCTCAACAGTGTGCAACTTCTGATCCTGATGGCCATAAGAGAGCCCTTGTAATTGGTGGAGGAATTGCAAACTTTACTGATGTTGCCGCTACATTTAACGGCATAATTCGCGCCCTGAAGGAGAAGGTGAGTTAGTCTGGCTATCATTATCTTATCTTCATTCTTCTTTTATTCCCAGTTTTAATGGCAAAACAAATGCAATGCCAAATTGCCTTGCATTTACTTAAAAGCTCCAAAACTGTCGGTTGCAATTAAAATTCAAAACCTTCTTTGACAAATGCAAAATTGTTATTGTGAAATTCTCAACCTTTTAACTGCAAATTCCAGACATTGTCATTTAAAATCTAAAATCTCTCTGTAACTGGCAAATCTCTTAAACAAAAAAGTTTTCTCACCAATGGAGAGCATAAAGAATGTCTGGACATGTGTTGAGCGTTTGATTCGTATGTTAAACAGGGTCTCTTTAAAATCTCCTTATTTGAATGTACTGGTGATAATCGAGCGTGGTATTTTATTTATATCAGGAATCGAAGCTGAAAGCAGCAAGGATGTGCATATATGTGAGGAGAGGAGGCCCCAATTACCAGAGAGGCCTTGCAAAAATGAGGGCACTTGGAGAGGAAATTGGAATCCCAATTGAGGTACCGATATGTGGGACATTTCCTTAGCCTTTTCCCTTCATTGCACGTAAAAAAATATTGCAGCAACAAGCAATACTAACAGCTGACACTCATTCTTGTTTCTACGTCCTCTCATAGGTTTACGGGCCGGAGGCAACCATGACTGGCATATGCAAACAGGCTATTGAGTGCATCACCGCAGCTGCATGAAGTTACCAACTTCAGGAACCAATCTGTATTTCGCCTGCAGTTTCTTACACCTCCAAGTTTCGAGTTTGCCTTGGATCTTAGAAACATTTTCTTCCTACTAGAAATCCCATTATATTTGGTGGCTGTAACAGACCAGATAAAGCTTTACCAAAATGAAAATGTAATCTCTAACCTGATGGTGGTTCAGATTCCATAATAAAGAGCTGCTTATTTCTGTGTTTGCTACCGATCCTCTGTTGTTTTGGGAGCGTTTTTGAATATACTGTTCATCAAGGGCTGCCACATTGCTTTATTTTCCCCTAAAGACAAGTGCTAACGTTAGAGTGGATAGCTACTGCACTGCTCATAGTCTAAAATACAAGGTGATTTGCATTGTGTTTTAAAAATATTTAAAATATATATATATATATATATATATATATATAATAAAAAAAAATTGTTTTTATATCATTTTAATGATGTTTATTGTACATAAAATGAAATGATCAATCTGTGATGTGCAGAAGAAATGTAAAAGGGACTGGTTTTTGTACCTTTCTAAAATAGACTTGTTCATGGGTTCGGTCTGGGCCTATGACAAATATGCTAGGCTCAGTCTTTCGGGCCAATACTAGAGCCATAGCCTGGATCGAGATAGGCCTGGGATTTTTATTTCAAAACATCATGGTAAAAGTTGGAAACCACTGCTAGTACAAGAACAGGGCTAGCTATTATTTCACTAAATTAAGGTTTATATGTTGTAATAAAGTTAGATAAAACATATTAAAGTGTTTGAGATTTAATACAAGGTTTATTATTCTTGCTAAACATATAAATAAACATCTCATCTCTTATTTTGTCTTTGACCCCACTACTCATAAAAGGATGTTGGAAACCACTGCTAGTACAAGAACAGGGCTAGCTATTATTTCACTAAATTAGGGTTTCTATGTTGTAATAAAGTTAGATAAAACATATTAAAGTGTTTGAGATTTAATACAAGGTTTATTATTCTTGCTAAACATATAAATAAACATCTCATCTCTTATTTTGTCTTTGACCCCACTACTCATAAAAGGATGTTGGAAACCACTGCTAGTACAAGAACAGGGCTAGCTATTATTTCACTAAATTAGGGTTTCTATGTTGTAATAAAGTTAGATAAAACATATTAAAGTGTTTGAGATTTAATACAAGGTTTATTATTCTTGCTAAACATATAAATAAACATCTCATCTCTTATTTTGTCTTTGACCCCACTACTCATAAAAGGATGTTTAAGAGGAGGATCTTTCGAGGGCCAAATTGTAATTTTTTCATTTTAAAGTGACTCGTTAAATCAGAGCTTATTTGAGAAGCTTCGAAAGAATAAAGGGGATTTTTTAATTTCCATAAGCGTCGTTCCAAGTGGTGAGAAGAAAATATTAAATAACTAATTTAACTGAGAAAATAAATAAAAAAAATAGATTTGATTGTTTTCAAAAGTAAAAACCGAGCTGAAAATAATCATCCCTTTCTTCTAGTCATGACTACATCATGTAATAAAAAGACATTTAATAATCACGTTTTATCTTATTAGAACAATAATATTTATTTTATTCTATTATATTCTAATGCAACTGGATAGTAATTTAATACACTCGTGAAACAAAGTCACTAAAAATAGTCAAAACTCAACCTTAATTTTACCCACCCATACATGATTCAAAACATGTGTGTGTGTATTAATAAAAGATGCAACTTGTAATCAATCAAAAAATCTAATTCTCAACTAATTTAATTTCAAAGTATAAGATCAATACTAAAACAAACTGCAAAGGCAACAAAATAGAAATTTAATGAAAAAAATAGACCCAGATAAAATAAAATAAAAGAATGATAAATATAAAAAAAATATATATAGGGGTGAAATAGAAAAACACGTGTAAAAATTATAGGGCTCGCTGGTTGTTGTTATAGAATGGGAAGGGAAAAAAAGGGTCCCCCCCATGAAGATGACCTTTTTTAGGACAAAACTCTCCCCCCCGGGTTTCTTTTTGTGTGTGTGGTCCTTTTGAATGATGAATCCATGGCTTAGCAAGTAGGATTGAAACTCCAAGGATTGGCCTAATGGTGAAGGTTTAGGATTTTGAGTAGGGTATTCTTTTCAGGATTTTGAATTCGAATTTAATTTAAATTTTATAAACGTAAATAATTTTTTTGAAATCATTGAATTTAGATAAAGCCCATGATTAACCATCTCGTAGATTTTACTGAGATATTTATGTACTATAGAATTAATCGAGGTTCAGCGGCTCTGCATCACCCATTAAAAAAAAAAAAAAAAAAAGTAGGATTGCGGGTAAGGATCTCAGGGCGTTGCTGGATTGTTGATGGTGACCAATTTATGTGGGCAGCTAGGCTATGTTTTTTTTTGTGTCAGTGTGAGCTGGTGGGTGGGGGAGTGTTTTCTTATGTTTTTATTCTTATCTTTTAAAAAATATAACGCAATATCAATGGTGGATCAATAAATCGATCAATAATTTTGAAATAAACATGATTTTTTTCTTAAAAAAATATAATAAAAATGAGTAAGCTATCCGATATTAAAACAATTAAATTGAATATGCTAAGAAAAAATAAAATTTGAAATATTTCGAGAAAATATTGAAAATGACGCAAATATACCAATAACATATTATTTTATTTTTTAAAATATTTAAAAAATTAAAGTATCAAAAATCAAACTATGGAAATAATCACTGGTCAACACAATAATAATTTTTTTTTAAAAAAAAAAAATATATATATATATATATATATATATATATATATAAAGAAACGCATTGAGACTGGAAATTTCTGCATCTAATCTAAATCACACAATATATGTTGGCAGCTCCTTGAAACCGAAAAGGAAAAAAAGACAGCATCCTGTTTCTCCCTTCATTCAAATTGCTTTGCGTTTCTCTCTCTGCCAGCGCATGAGGCCATGACATAGTCGTGCGAGTGCACATGGCAACAGCACAGTCATCCAAACTGCATTTATTTAAGGTCTGGTTGATAATCGGTGGTGATATATACACACATCGCATCAATGCCTCGCTGATTGACACGAGACGACACTTTTTAAACACGCACAAAAAAAAAGTTTCCGGTCATTAATTTGATTATATTCAATATATTTAATGACATGATTATTAAAAAAAAAAAAATTGCATGGTTAACTCGTTAAAAAGGTTAATCAAAGTTAACTGAACTAACTCGTAACAAAAATAAAAAAAATCATTACAAAAATTTAAATTAACTTATATCAACTAGATTAACTTTCAACCTGAGATATGAAATTAGAATAATCTCATATGAAACAAATAAAAAATAATGATTAATAAAAATTTGCTTATCAATACTGTAAAAAATGAATCCCTGAATGATCTTATTTGATGGTAAAGTAAAATTGAATGAGAATAATAAAGCTAAATTATTTTAAAAAATCAAAATTTAAAAAACAATTTGAAGAAAAAAATCAAATTAAAGAAGAATAAAAAAACCTAACTATAGTTAACCTGACAAACTTATGATTCACTTATGAAGGTGAGATAACCCCATGTAAAAGAGATTGGATAAAACAATTGAGGTGAGCAGACAATATAACGAGAGGGAAAGGTGAAAAAAATCATTAAAAAAAAATTAAATTAACTCGGGTTAACTCAATTAATTTATAGTCTCAAATATAAAATTGAAAAAACCTCGTATGATAAAGTAGCAAAACTCATGAAGTCGCACACATAATAATATATTATTGAAGGGTTAAATTGAAGAGAAAAAACACTAAAACCAAGTTGGGTTTATATTTAAAATCCATGGCATGAGTCTAGGCTATATTATAGAAAGTAAACACGACAAAAATCACGAATAAAAAATTTCAATCATCTAAAATGAAAAAAATAAATTAAATATCACTCATGAGAATGCTAATGAAATTGAAAAAATAAATAAACAAAGAAAAAAAGTAGCAATCAAATAGGGACCAAATCTATTATTGATTTTAAATGAAATAAGAAAATGAGGGATGAAATCAAAAATTAAAATAAATCAAGAAAAAGATTTTTAAAAAAATAAGATAACAATTAAAAGAACAGAGATCATTAGATATAAAAAAAATCAAGAAGGATAAATTTAAAAAAAATATTTAATTTTTTAAATTATTTTTAAAAATAAACAAATAATAACAACGATCAAAATAAAAAATAAACAAATCAAAAGGGTGGTTTGAAATACTTTTCAATTTTTATATAAACATACTATTATTTCTTTCTTTCATTTTTTTTCCCTTTTTCTCGTGAAGAAGACAAAAAAAAGAAGCAATTATTAAATGAATTTATTCCAATTCAACCATATGATTTTAATATATTATCCAGAATATAAAGAGTAGAATTTATTACACCAACTAATCCAAAAGCATTTTGATCTCAGCTGATCAAATTAAATTTAAGTCCGGGCCTGCCTAATTAATTTCCAATTCAATATATCCAGAAGCAGCTGCATGGCTCATCTGAAAAAATAAATTTTAAGAGAATAAATAAAAATTGTGATCATTTTAATTAGAATTTAGAAGGAAAAAAAAGTTATTCCCATATAAAAATAAGATGTATTATTAATGAGTATTTTTAAATATATAATTGGAGTAAAATCCATACCTTAGCCAGAAAAAAAAAAAACAAAAACCTATGTGAGTGTTAGGGATAAACAGATATATTTTTTTTATTTTTATATTGGAGAATAATTAATGCCATATCCACTTTATTTCGCACGCTTTCGCCCCTATATAAACACTACAAACCCCCTTCTTTCTCGTCCAACAACTTCTACATCCGCAAGCTCACCGGCGCCACCGATAATAGTTGTTTGTAATAGTACTCGAAAGCGATCCATGGAGGTAACCGGAGATAATTTAGTAGCACCAGAAGCTTCAAATCAAATCCATGGAGACATCTTGGAGTCAATATTCAATCACGTCCCTCTCGTAGATCTCGTTCCCGCCAGTTACGTGTCCATGTCCTGGAAACTTTCAGTTTCCGCTTCTCTGCAGGGAGGTGGTCGTCGTTGCCGCCCCAACAGAACCAAACCATGGCTCCTAATCTACACCCAGAGCACGAGGTTTCCTCACTCAGCAACAACACACGCTTACGACCCACGTTCACACGTTTGGATCCAAATCCATGAGCCATCGATGAAGTTCATCTCAGCCCTTCGATCATCTCACTCCACCCTCCTGTACATGCTTTCACCTTCCACCTTCTCTTTTTCTTATGACCCTCTCCACCTCACCTGGCACCACATCAAGGCCCCACTCACATGGAGAACCGACCCCATTGTGGCCATGGTGGGCAAAAGTGTCATCATCGCAGGTGGGACCTGCTACTTCGAGGAAGACCCTTTAGCAGTCGAAATGTATGACCTGGAGACTTCCAAGTGGGAAATGTGCGAGCCCATGCCGTCGATACTCAGGGAATCAGCTGCCTCCACCTGGCTCTCCATTGCAGTGAACTCCAACAAAAACAAGATGTATGTTGTAGAGAAAAGCACTGGCGTGGCTTACTCTTTCGATCCCAGCATCAAGACATGGCAAGGACCCTACAATCTGCGTCCTCATACAACATGTACTATTTCCTGTTGCTTCATCGGATTTTCCAGCCATGATAGTCTGATTTTTGGTGGTGTAATAGGAGATGATATCAAAAGCATAAAGCTGTGGGAGGTGGACGGGGAGTCACTAGAGGTTTACAGAGAGATTGGAGAAATGCCAAAGCAGCTGGTAGAGAAATTGAAAGTTATTAACAGTGAAGATGATTCTGAGAACATGATATACTTTGGTATGCCGATGCCATCCTCCATAAGTATGAGCTTGATGGATGATTTCGTATACATATACCTAAGCAGTACTGTTGGAGGGGCGATAATTATGTGTGAGCTCAATGGAGATGGCAGTGGCGCGTGTAACTGGACCAGTGTGAGGAATACGACGGTGAATGATATTGACAGATGTAAATTAACCCAGTGTACAGTTACG
This sequence comes from Salix dunnii, assembly GCA_015731905.1. NCBI lineage: Eukaryota > Viridiplantae > Streptophyta > Magnoliopsida > Malpighiales > Salicaceae > Salix > Salix dunnii. Next base: position 2,047,488 of record CM027668.1, on the reverse strand, counting down.
TGTTGTTCAAAAGTGGGTTTAGTTGATCTGGATAAGGCTCTGTCCGAGAGTAGAAAATTTTATGTGAAGGAGACGGTTTGATTCTTGACAGCCATCCAGGTAGGATTTAGGGTTATTGCCATTGCATTTTCTTTTAGTCTTGATCCTTGTATATTTAATTTATTGAATGGGTTCGAAGAACGAAGAATATTTTGAATAAAGTATTCTTTTATTTAATTTATTGTTTATTTGGCATAGTGACTGTATTGTTTAGGATTTTAATACTATTTCGTTATGGTTGGAATGGCTGGAATTTATTTCATGTCATTAAAAAAACCAAAATGAAATGATATTGTTTTCATCCTGATTTTAATTCCGGCTCGTTTCAGAAATTCCAGCCGGAATGTTTTGGTACCATTCCAGGTGTGTCATTCCGGCTTTAAAATCCTTCTTATTTTGATTAACTTATTTTGAACAATATAACCCCGAAACGGCATGCCAAAATGCTTCGAAACCGAAATGTTCTGTACCAATAGAAAAATCAGAATGGTATTGACAACCTTGGTATTGTCTTCCCAAAAATATTTTTTAATATTAACCCATCGAAAATTATTTAAAATTAATATTTTTTTCAGAATTTAATTTCAAAACTTGATTTTTAAATATAAAAAATGAGAAGACTTCCTCAAGCATTGGGTCAAAATATTAAAACCAACTATCAAGAGTATTTGCCAATGGATTCCTAGACATGAGCCCACAATAAATGAAAGAAAAATAAGTGTATGTATGTGTGTGTGTGTGTGTGTATATATATCACGCAAAGAAAAACAAGGTATTTAGTCAATTGTATTTTTAAGAATATTATATACCATAGATTATAAAAATAGACATTACAATTGGATGGTCCTGATTAAAAGTGATCAATAAGGCTTGTCAAGTGGGAGCGGATGGTGACCGGTTTTGGTCTACGTTGCGTTCAAATTAGAGAAAAGAAATAGATTTCTTTCCCGTGGATTATGATGAGTTGGTAATTATAGGAAGAGGTTTGTTGAGTTCCATGTACCGAGTCAGAGAAGTTTACCGAAAAACTATGAGTCTAATTAAAAATTAAAAATCTAAAATTAAAAAATAATCGACCCACCAACCGTACTTTGGCTTTAACTAATTAGAGAACGGATTAGCATGAAATGAGTGGCAAGTAAGAATAAAGTAAGGAGATGTTTGAGATATTTTATTTATTTACAGACTATTTAACATGTATTGAGTTTTAGAATATTTGACACGTAGACTGCCCTTTTATATCCCAAATTATTTTGAAATGATTTGCAATTCAATGATTTCTTCGGTATTGACTACGACCATCTTTTCGCAAATGTAAACTTAAGGCCTTGTTTTTTAATTTTAATAGTATGATTTTTTTTTATTAATATAAGTGTTTAAGCTACTATATATGTATCTCGACTAATCCCATAAATCTTAAAATTAACGGTCACATAAGCCTTATATTATCACCACATAACTCAAACCCGATATCACATAAAAATAAAAATTTTAAATTTTAATTTCTTATCACTAAATCAATTATTACATAGTTTAATATTATGATATATCAACTAGAGGGTTGGTGTGTGTGGTTGCATTACAGGAACATACACATGATACCATGGTCAAATATATTATTAAAATAATTTCAATTGTTTGCAATGCAAGCTATATCGTTGAACATACTGAATATGCATGTGATATGCAAGTTTTACAATTTCACAATCTCATGTGATTAGACTTATGTATCTACATCAGTTTCATAGGAACTGATTTTATTATCGTAGTATTTTATTCTTTTTTTATTTGACTTTCTACTCTTATATTTTTCTAAAAATATATCCTTTATCATAAACAATATATTATATTACTGACGAGGTCTTGTTTTATTATTTTTATCGATGACCTTTCGAACATTTTTTCATAGACATCGTCAATAATAAAACCATGTTTTGTCCTATGAACTTGAAGGTTAGGCTCAATCTCGTAATGAAGTAATTAATTTTTTATCATTACAATTTGACTCATCCTTCCACGGTGAAAGTGTAGGTTGATTATTATTTTTATCCACAAAAGATCCCTTTTTATAATTTTATGGATTTTTAGAATAATTCAAGGGAAGATCATATCAAGGTTTGACTAAGTGCTTGATTAAAAATGCAGTTGAAATTATTTTTTAAAGTGTATTTTGTTAAAAAAATACATTAAAATGATATTTTTTTATCTTTAAAAATATATTTTTTATATTAGCACATCAAAATAATTTTAAAACATTAAAAAATTAAATTAAATTAAATTAAAAATTAAAAAATTTCAATTTTTTTCAAAAATATTTTCTAAAGACATTACCAAATATCCTCTAAGTCAAAAATAATGGATGATACCTATAAAATCGACTTTATATATGGCCTGCAACCATACCATTTAAATTTAAAACATGGTAGATGCACCCAACATTTTCTGGCGTCTATCTCCCATCATCGCGAACCATAGATTCAAGCCCCTGTCTGAAGAAACCATCCATAAATTCAGTGGTCCATGTTCGCAACATCCATTGGTGACGGTCCATTTGACAGAGACATCATTAATTTTAATAACTTCCATGCATGTCCTAATGCACAGGTGCTATAACAAAAACGATTTCGAAAAAGAATAAAAAAATATATAATAGTTAAAATCTATTTTTTTTAATGTTATCAGTGCCTAAAATTTCTGTGTATGTTTGAAAAAATCTTCACTCCGAACAAGCACCAATGGACTTGTTCTTAATAAAAAGTGATAGACACGTACCACTGATACCACCATGGAGCCATTGCCCTATTTGCAGCTGGGCCTGCAGTCCCTAAACTATATGGGCTTCCTCTCTTGGGCTTAGATCATTTTGCAACCCTTCTTCGTAACATCTTGTATGTTGTTTAAATCCTTAGAAACGGATAAATTGAGTTTTTGAGTTTTAAATCAGTAATAATAATAATATTGATTTATTAATTTTTTTTTATATATAAAAATATATATTTGTATTTTTTTTATCAAAATTGATTTTTTAAAACAGATTGAAAATGATACTCGAAAATTCCTTATTTATCAGCTATAAATAAATCACAGCGAGATGTGGAGAGGGTAGCCATAACTGTCGATAACGTAATCGTTTCATGGAGTGGTTAGGAGGATGACATTTGATAAAATAAAATAAAAATAAAATAAATTCCACGTAAATGTATGAGAGAAGCAAAAGCATGGGTGGGCAGGGAAGGTGGTCTACCATGGCAATTATGACCTGGAAATGGACCCACAAGCTCACTCATGGGCCCAGCATATAAAAAATCCACGACCAAAAAGTTTTTTCTACTGTTTGTTTGCTCATCCTGTACCAGCAAGCAACGCGTTTCAAATTATGATTAGCTTGTTGGATCTTGACTTGAACTTTGAATATAGATCGATACATGAAAAAAACAAATCATGATTCGAGTAAAGTTTTTACTTCCTGTCTAGATTATATTTTAATTTTTTTATATATTTTTAAATTATTTTCACGTGTTCATATCAAAAATAATTTTTAAAATATAAAAAATATAAGTTTGATAAATTTATGAATAATTTTTTTTTAAAAATAACTTTAACCACCTTTTCAAACAAATATTTAATTAAATTAGAATTAATCCTATCAAGGGAGGTGTTTGGGAGTGTGGTTGCGATAGCTTTTCAAAGTGCTTATCGTGCCGAAATATATCAAAATGATGTTTTTTTTATTTTTTAAAAATCATTTTTGAAATCAGCACATCAAAATGATCTAAAAACACCAAAACATATTAATTGAAAATGCAAAAAAAAAAAAATCAAATTTCGGCGATAAACAATTCCAATCGCAATGCCAAACAGGGTACAAATTTAGGTTGGATCGCCAGCTGAGTTCTGGATAACAACAAAAATATTAATCTTATTAATTTTTTTTATAAAATAAGAGGAAAATTATTTTTATTTTAAATTAAAAAATAGTAATTTTGAATAATTTTTATGTGCTAATATTAAAAATATTTTTTAAAAAAAAATTATTTTAATGTATTTATGAAGAAAAAATACTTTCAAGAGTAGCATGAATCATACTCTCAAACGATATTTAATTAAATTCAATAAAATATTAATTAAATTAGATAAAATATTAATCCTGTTAGATTACCAACTGAGTTCCGGTTAATAAAAAAATTTAAATTAAAAATTTATCTATTTAATAACATTAAAAATAATAGCTCACACTTTTTTTTAACGGGTTGATTATGCTTCGAATACATTTTCATTTTCGTGTGGGAGGAGGACTTGTTTTTACAATATATAACTGAGAGTTTGTTTTACTCCTCTTTTATGCAAGATAAATTCCAAAAAAACAAGCCCCAAATCAATTTTTACATATATATTTTTTTATTTGAGAAAACTATATTATTAAAAAAAAAATACTTTATAGATCGAGATGAGTAAATAAAACTCTGACTGTCCAAGGATCTTATAAAAAATATACTGCATAGCGGATCTCCAATCTTTTGTCACCATGCCAAACTCCTCGGGGATAGTTTTCACATTCATGTTTGTTAGTTTTTCTTAGAGTAGTTTTAATGGAAAATAAAAAAAAATCTAATTTTATAAATTATTTTAAATAAAATAAATAACAATTAAAATAATAAAATCCTTTTATACCATGGAGAAGAGAAAAAGAACTCGAGTAGAGGAGCACAATTTTAGAATTTAATGGAATAAAATGGTTTAAAAAACCCAAAAGTAATGGTACAATAAAATTCCTTTTTATATGCATTAAGTACCCTCGACTTTATAAATTTAATCAGTGGTGGAGTTAAGAGGATGTTAAGTTTGTATCAAAACGATGATTAGAGAATATTGAGTTTTCCCATGGCGACAAATATGCTCTTGGGCTTAGGGCTCTATCTACGTTAGGGCACAACAAGGCATTGCTTTCTCCTCTCTTTTTTTTGTAACAGCTTTAACAGTACGCATGCTTTAGTTTCCCGATTTTGTCCGCAAATCCCCAGGTCCTCCTCGCGTAGATAAATACCCTACTTTTCTGATTATTGCTATTGTTAAACTCGTTTAATTAATAAGATCCCGAGTTTAAAATGTTATTGATTTAATTTTAAATTTAATCTAGTTTTTGAAAATTATGTCTAAGTAAATGAGGGGTGAGGGATGATTTATCTTATCTATGTTTTGTTTGTTATTGTGATTTAAAGGTATTTATAAAAAAAATATTTTTTATTTTTTATTTTAAATTAATTTTCTTGTGTGTTTTTAGATTTTTTATATGATGATGTCAGAAATAATTTTTTAAAATAAAAAATATTTTAATATATTTATAAGCAAAAATTACTTTAAAAATCAAACACAACTTACTAGACTATAAACAATAATATAATATTAAATATAACTACTCCAGAATAAATATATGAAGGATTATGGTGGAGGTCATGGGTTCGTGTATGAAATAAAATAATTGAGTTGTATTTATTTATTAATAAAATTAAAAATAAATAGTTTTAAATAATCAAATATTTTATTTTAAAAGATAAAATAAAGGATGTTATTTCAGCTACGTATTATTAGTTGATTGAGAGCTTGAAGGGTCTTGTACAAATACTCAAAGCCCGTTCTCAGTAAATACGTAGATTAAATTAGTATTTTGTTTTTTTTAAATCGAAGTTGTTAAACGACAGCGTATGGTATGATGCCCATGTGGACCAAGGCAGCGGATGGCATAAGTCCCGGAGAGCGCATTTCGGAGATTCCCTGGCGGTACCCGGCAGAGAATAAACCACGGGAGGCGTATTTTACTCCTTAAATTTTGTAAGAATAATGAAAATAAAATAATGAAAGCAGGCAAATATGGTGAAGCCTCTTTATCCACGCACGCAGTTCTTGCTTTAGCTTCCTGATCAATCACGATCACGACCGTCCATCGGTCCACAATTCAGATATGATTGGTGTATAAAGAAAGGATTGAAAAGCAAGCTGGTAGGGTCCACTCAATTGAAAATATTGCTTCGAAAATTGCACGGTGCATCCTAGCAAAACATTCCTGCCTGACCACTACCTCAAATTAATACTAAACTACACCACTATATACTGATTAGAAAAAAAATTAAGGAAGACTAGAGAAAAGGATGGTTCCTTTTTTTTTTTTTTATTATTATTATTATTGTAAGCCACTAAAATTTAAAATATTTATTTTTCTTGGGTTTTTTACTAGAAGATTTTGTGTTATATTGTGGTTTGAGTTAAGTTTTTTTTTTTAAAAAAAATAATAGTGTATTTATTAAAGCAAGAAAAATCACCTTTTTAAAATGATAAAAACCAAAAACATTTATGAATAATTAAAAAAATGAACTCTTGGGAATATTATGAAATGTTAACCTTTATATTTGATAAGAAAATAATAGATAAATGAGAACATGATACTCTCATTAAGATGAAAATAAAATAAATTTGAAGTTCAATTATCAACAAAGAAAATATCGAGGGATGGACAAAAAAATAATTTTAAAAAATAAAATAAACCAACTTGGCTCGAGTTAATATATCAAAATCATTATAATTTTTGCAGAAGAATTAAGAAAAAAATAAATAATAGATTGAAAAATACAATTCTATCATTTTGGGTTGAAGGATTGAGTTAAAAAATCACAAAATTTTTATGAAATAGCTTAAGAAACAATTAAAAAAAAAAGAACGAGGGTTAAATTGAAAAAAAAAACAACACATAACGAATTGGGATGTGAAATTGAAAATAAGCAAATCTCATGTAAAGAGTTAGGAGTAAAAATTATAAATACAAAAAACACAACGACATTTTCAATGAAATGACATAATGATTTTCTTGAATGATTTTCTTCTGCTTGACTCTATGTTTAACATTTTCTTTTTATCTTTTACTTTAAAAGGTATTTTTAAACTTTAATTGTATTTTAATTGTTTATTATTTTTTATAATTGATCAGATATCAATCCGCCCTCGTTCGAGTCTATAATAGCAAAAATGTCATCCTAATTAATATCTATATTTTATCATAATGATGAAAAAAAGAGAAAAGAAAGGTGAAATGATGAAATGTTTTTTTCTTTTTTTGGAATTTATTTGATGTATCCATTCTCTCCCACTACTTAACCCATCATAATAGCCAATTATTATTAATTCCAATTGCCACTGCAGAAAGAATTAACTTTTTATTTATGTAATAATAGCCCTCAAGTTTAAGGATTTGTGAGTAGAAACTGAAATAGGGATGGATGGAGGGAAAGGGATGATGTGCAAGTGAAATATTTTGTTAGACAAAAAGAATGAAAATCCCCCCAAAAAATAAAAAAGTAAAAAATACTATTTTTTTTTAAGTAGAGAAAAATTATTATTTTTTTAATATATATATATATATATATATATATATATAAATTGAAATAAAAATAAAGAATTAAAGCAGGATGCCTTCTGTTAAAACTTGAACATCAGATGGAGAGTCTTTTGAGAGAGGGTGGGTCACCCACAGCAGAAACTTTTAACAGAATATGATTATTAAATTACTTTATGGCAAAAATGAAATTCAAAGGCAAAAGCCAACAAAAGGAAGGACAATTCGAGCACGTGACCTGCTGCCATTTACTTTCCTGCCAAAACTTTGCCTTTTTGGAATCACATATATCCTCTTGCTCCCTGATCAATCAGTCCCTTCAGTCCAATCACCGAATTCTTAATCCAAATTTCTAATTAATTACATCCCATCCCTCAAAACCAATTTCATGGGGGTTTTCTTAAGGAGATTTGGAGGTTTATACCATACATTTTCGGGTTTTAAAGTTTTCCTGTTCTTTTTATTTTTGTGCCGGTAATGTTTTCTTTTTATAGCTTTTATAACATCTGTATCTGTGTCCAATTTGGCACCTAGCTTTGGCCTTTGGTTTTTTGGCTGCATCTCTCTTACCCTGACAGTCACTGTAATTTTTGAAAAACATTGTGGCATAGATTGCTTGCTTCCTTTTGTTTTGAGTTACAAAGAAGAAGAAGATAATGCTAGTGAAATTACTTGGTAGTAGAACTGAAAAGAGCAAGGCTTGAAGAAACCAAAAATATACCATCATTGTGGGGATCAACCATAACTTAAAACCCGCATACTCAGATCTCTAGGATCTCAGAATTTCAAGCTTCACTATTATCTTTGCTTGATTCTTTAGAAAATTCTTCTCCGAGCTGGTTGTCATGTAAGCAAGGAGGTGATTTTGGTTTCGTCTGGAAGTTAGCTCGAAGTGAGAGTTGCTAAAAGGGACCGTTTTCTTGCTGGAAACACCGGGATTTTGCTTTGTTATTTTGTGTTTCTGACTCTTAAAACAAAAGGGGTTTTCTTTTTCTTTTATTTGGAGAATAGAACAAGTCCATTTTAGCAGAATATGGCTTTCGGGGTCGGTGGAGAAGCTGGTTTTGATAAGAAAAGAGTAGTTGGAGTTTTGCACAGTGAGTGAAGTGAGGGTTAGAAAACATCCATGGAAAGTAGGAGGAGTTTCAGGTTGTGCAGTGTGGTATTTCTTGTTATGGCATTGATGGAGATTTCTACCGCAACACTTTCTCCTGCTGGTATAAACTATGAAGGTTAGTCCACCTTTCATATGGGATCTTCTCTTGCTCATTGTAGTTTCTGTACACATAAAAGTAGGTTATTCCGTTATTGCAATAGATGGTACTTCATTCGTGGAGAAGCTCACAGTGATGATTCTTGCTTCTTATTTTAATTGAAAATCGAGCAGTAGTAGCTTTGGTGGCCATAAAAACTGCTCTACGCGACCCATATAATGTTCTGGATAATTGGGATATCAATTCTGTTGATCCTTGTAGCTGGAGGATGGTTACTTGCTCCTCAGATGGATATGTTTCTGCATTGTAAGTTGCTTCTTTTTATTTTCTCTCTCTCTCTCTCTCTCACACACACACACACGCACAAACTCTTCCTATATTTTTTTGTGGCAGGAGATGACCAAGAAAATGCATCATAGTTGATTTACTTTCGGTATGGACCATTACCATTGAGTGAATGTGTTTTTTTCTTATATTTTTAAACAGGGGACTCCCCAGTCAAAGCTTGTCTGGGACTTTATCTTCGTCCATCGGCAACCTCACTAACCTGCAATCAGTGTAAGTTCTAACCTTTAGTGTTTTCTGAGTAGTGTAAGTGTATGTGCACTTTGTTTACCGCTTGGAGTTTTCTCAAAGTGATGAAAAAATCTCTGTGCTGAATTATGATTGCATAATTCCTGAGTGATATCATTGAAATGCAATTCCTACTTGCATAAATGTGTAGGTTGCTGCAGAATAATGCCATCTCAGGCCCTATACCTGCTGCAATTGGCAAGCTGGAGAAGCTTCATACACTTGATCTCTCGAACAATACATTTAGTGGAGAAATGCCCGCCTCTTTGGGGAACCTCAAGAACCTGAATTACCTGTGCGTGTCAAATTTGATAATTGCTCTGGTTTCTTCAGCAGATGCTGCGTGCTTTGAATTTTTTTTTTTAAGGATCGATGCCTAACGTTACCTCTCTTATTTTGTCCTCTGAGAAAATCAGGCGACTAAATAACAACAGCCTTACTGGACCCTGCCCCGAGTCTCTGTCCAAGCTCAATGGTCTCACGCTTGTGTAAGTCCTTGCACCTACGCAACCCACATATTGCTCTTTGGCTGCAAAATGAACATTTCTCTAAAATTAGCTCATTTAATAATTATTGTTAATTTTGTGAACATACCTTATGCTTTCAGGGATCTTTCATTTAACAATCTGAGCGGTTCCTTGCCAAAAATATCAGCAAGAACTTTTAAGTGAGATATTGTTTAGTTGGCTTTGAAAAATGTTTGCTCCTTGTACTAGTTACAATTTTTTTTTACTTAATTGGAAATCTCAAGCTCTTTTTTCATTTCAGAGTTACGGGTAACCCTTTGATTTGTGGACCTGAGGCCAGTGACAACTGTTCTGCTGTCTTTCCAGAGCCTCTTTCTCTCTCGCCCAATGGTCTGAAATGTGCCTATCATGTACTTTGATATTTTGTTCTGTTGGTTTTTTATTTTGTTATCTCCACAAAAATAGATCATATATATTTCTTTTCTGCTCTTTGGATTCATAGGTCAATCAGACTCTAGAACAAACAGTCATCGTGTGGCTATTGCTTTTGGGGCAAGTTTTGGTGCTGCCTTTTCCATCATAATAGTTATTGGTTTGCTTGTTTGGTGGCGATATAGACACAACCAGCAAATTTTCTTTGATGTCAACGGTTAGTTTATACATCCTTTAGTGATCTTTTGCTTCATAGCTTTCCTTTGGGTGATCAATGAATGCATGGAACAAAGGAACCAAATAAGTTCTTATTAACCTGACCTCTGTCATTATGGAAAAGTGAGTTGTCAAATTATATGGTCAAAGTCATACAGCGTTGCTCTCAAATCATTATAATGAATACATCTATGTAGTTTTATACTAATTGTCTGAGGAAGAAATACAATAAATATTATCCCTTAAATTTGTTTGTTATACACTATTTGCAGCATCACTTCCACCACTAATGACTTTATACTTGAACTTAGGACAACTTGATTGAAATACATTGTATATAACATTACTGCTACCCCAAAATTGTATCTGAACTCATAAGATGAACTACCCTTCTATTTGTTATGTCTGGCTTTGTTGCTTGAAATTGCAGCTTTGATTTAGTCATGGCTACCCAAAAATCAGGTCTAGTAAAGGAGAATTAGGATACTCTAGTGGTTCAATCTCAAGTATTTTACTATTGCACTACTAATGACTCCTTTTTATCTGCAGTTTCAAATAATTACAAGGGACATTTGGTTGCGTTAAATATTTTACATGAAAATGTTTCTCCTGGTTTTCCTGTATTTGTATCTTGTAAACTAGTCAGCATAAATTTTTTTTTAGCCAGCCTTAAATTTAGTTCATTTTTTGAATAAATATTTGGTTTGCATAAAATAATTTACATGAAAATGTTTTCTCGAGTTTTATGTATTTGTTGTAAAATATTTTATGGAAAACTAGTCAACGTAAAATATTTTACAATCAACCCTCAAACTTAGTTTATTTGTTGAAAAATATTTTCAGCTGATAAATTCCTGTAAAATATTTTACAGAGTATAATCCACTAACAATATCATCTAATATTTTACGGAGAGCAGATGCTTCTATTCTAAATTTGCATATAGTATTCTCATAATTTGAACTTGTACCCTTATGGTTGCCCTTGAGATTGCAGCTAAGCAACTTTACCATTGCACCATGCAAAGGAACTTTCTTAGCTACATTTTTTTAATACTTCTATATAACTTCAATTTTCAATTGATCTTGTTTTATTTATTCATTTTATTTATGATTTTACTCTTGTTCCTGCATTTTCTGCTATACCTGGATTCTCAACCGTGTGTTGCTTGTCAGAGCAATATGACCCAGAGGTATGTTTGGGCCATTTGAGAAGGTTTACATTTAAGGAGCTCCGCTCTGCTACTGATCATTTCAGTTCAAAGAATATTCTTGGGAGAGGTGGATTTGGTATTGTGTACAAGGGATGCTTGAATGATGGAACTCTGGTGGCTGTCAAAAGGCTAAAAGACTGTAACATTGCTGGTGGTGAAATCCAATTCCAGACAGAAGTAGAAACAATAAGTTTAGCTATTCATCGAAATCTTCTGAGGCTCTCTGGGTTCTGCACGACTGAGAATGAAAGGCTTCTTGTTTACCCCTACATGCCGAATGGGAGTGTAGCATCTCAATTAAGAGGTCAGTAAAAATGAACTCTTAAAATGCGTAGTAATTCTTGCTCAATTTTTTTTTTGTTTAAAGAATTAAACTTGCATGTGGTGTGCTTATAACCCAAAATGTGGTGATGAACCGTATAGCAAGTGCATGCATAAAGAATCTACTGAAAGAAAAGGGGCAACTTCACCATTTCCATGCCACTACTTTTTTGACAATCCTTCAAACATTGACATCATTTGCCTGCTTCATCAGTGGGCACCATCAAAGTAACATCATTGATGCACAAGAGCTATTAAGGTGACTCTAAAAAACCTGTGAAACCTCCGCCACCATCACTACCTATCTACAGTCATTTCCACCATTAAAGACATGCTCCTCTTCCCCAGGTGCCAAGTATTGCAACACATTGATGCTGCCCAATGTGCCATGATTTTCTAACTTGTGGCAGCATGTCTTTTCCTAACCAAATCTCAAGCACTCCCCCTGACGGGGACATGAATCTACATAAAAAACTTGTCCAAAATGAAATTTAAATCTAGCCTTAATCTGATATTGTTGTGTTTCATCTCCATTCTTCCAGTGTGTCCTTGAGAAAACATTTATTGGAAAAATATATATTTGCTAGTTTAGCTATAAGTTTAGCTTCTTAAACGAACACATTTACATAATTGTAATCTAGCAAATCATGCCACTCGGCTGTCTTGGCCAATTGAAATTTTCCTGTAATTAGATATTGTACTTTTGTTTGTCGAAAAATAAACCGCCTCTTTTGTTTTGGCAAACTGGCACATCACCACATCTGTTTCAGCCACCATGCTCAATTCCCCCACCCTTCTTTTAATTTTTTTTAAACTGTCTGCTCAAGTTTAGTCTCATTGGTCGTGGGTTCTATCTTCAGATCATATTCATGGCCGAGCAGCATTGGACTGGGCAAGAAGAAAGAGAATAGCTCTGGGTACAGCTAGAGGGCTCCTATATTTGCATGAGCAATGCGACCCCAAAATTATTCACCGTGATGTCAAAGCAGCCAACATTTTGTTGGATGAAGACTTTGAGGCAGTTGTTGGAGATTTTGGGCTGGCAAAGCTTTTGGATCACAGAGATTCCCATGTTACCACAGCTGTTCGTGGCACTGTTGGTCATATTGCTCCGGAGTATTTATCAACAGGCCAGTCATCGGAAAAGACTGATGTGTTTGGGTTTGGGATCTTGCTTCTTGAACTAATCACAGGTCAGAAGGCATTAGATTTTGGAAGGGCAGCGAACCAGAAAGGTGTCATGCTTGATTGGGTATGCTCTCTCTTGCTCTCTCTCTCTCACTCTCGCTCTCTCCCTGCCTACTCCCCTCTTCGCCTATAGCTTTAGCAACCATGAATAAATAATTGAATGATAAAATGATGAACTCAGTATTTGTATTGTAGACTTTCGGGATCTGGGACACTTCAAATTGGAGTGTGTTGAGATTGCACATTCCACATTTCCACCTACTTGTGCAACAGCTTATTAGCACTCTATATCTGCTCCTTATGGTGCATCAGGTGTTTCCAACAACATTAACATGGGAAAAAAATGCATGATCAACTTCATTTGTTGACTTTACAGTTAAGCTAGAATTCTATATTTCAGAGATCCCATGCGTATAGTTAAAACATACGGATCTGAGATTGGTCTGCATTCAGATAATCAATACCTCCTCATCTTCTTCTTCTTCTTCTTCTTTTTTTTCCAGGTGAAGAAGCTCCATCATGATAGAAAGCTAAATCTCATGGTGGATAAGGATCTGCGAGGCAATTATGACCGAATTGAATTAGAAGAAATGGTCCAGGTTGCTCTTTTATGCACGCAATTTAATCCTTCTCACCGTCCAAAGATGTCTGAAGTACTAAAGATGTTAGAAGGTGATGGTTTAGCTGAGAAATGGGAAGCCTCACAAAAGGCTGAGACCCCAAGGATTAGATCATGTGAAAATCCTCCTCAAAGATATTCAGATTATATAGAAGAATCCTCACTTGTGTTAGAAGCGATGGAGCTTTCTGGTCCTCGGTGACAATCATTTCACACTCACTTTTACACCGCCTTTACCTTATCAAACATTATCAAACATTAAACTTTGATAATGAAAATTATGTCAGTGTTAATAGTGGTTGAATGCATGTATTCATCTGTAAAAAGCAAAGAGAAAGCCATGTATAAACAAGCATCTCTGTTCTTTGTTGGAAAGTCAGTTTGAGTTTATTGCTCCCAGCTTGCTAGTTCTGGATCATAGAGGCTTTTATTTGATTTAGCGTATGCTGCCAAATGTGTGTTTGTTCCATTTGCTTGAGAGGATTGGTCACATGAGCATAAAAAATCCATCCACCAGCACAATCTTCACAGTAACCTAGCGACAAGTCAGTCAATCCCGACGACTCATCGACGAGTCAGTCAATCTTGAAATATAGAAGTATTATTAACCTCGGTCAATCTCGACGAGTCATCGTGGTAACCTATCGACAGGTTACTGTTCTTACTATCTTATTTTTTAATTAATTTTTTATATATAAATATATTAAAATAAATTTTTTATATTTTTAAAAATTAATTTTAATATCATCACATTAAAATATATAAAAATAATAATTTTTTTAATTTAAAATAAAATAATTTTTTTTTTTAAAAAACACTTTTTAATAGCACTAATACCTAGTTGAGCTGACAAGTGTGACCTCATAGATTAGATTTGAAGGGTGCACTTGTATATCAGTTTCCATGATAAAAACCTATCCCTTGTTTGTTTCCTGGAATTCAGTTTCGGAAAACCACTTTCCTCTTTTTCCAATGTTTGTTTATCATAGGAAAATTAGTCAATGGAATCAACTTTCACAGGGCCTTTCACCCAAACGAAAGTGTTTTCCTTTTGATAACAAAAGGAAAACACTTTCCTTCAGACATAAAACACAAATAAAGCATAAAACATATTACTCTCAATCTGACTTCTACAAAATCTAACCTAAGAAATAATTATAGTTAAAAAAACACTCTAAAACCCTAAAGCTCTAAAACCACTTGACAATGGGCAGTGATGGAAAACGGAAGAAACGAGGCCGGAAATCTAAAACCTAAACAACCCTAGATCCCACAACTTCCACCATAAACGATGAGGTTTTCTCCGTCAACAATGTCGAAATTGTGAATTCCACCACCACAACCAGCGCCAACCACCTAGAAAACCGCCGAGGCCGCCCTAAGAAACGACTGAGGCGCTCACCAGAGAAGCCCCCGCCATTAATTAATGGGGAAAATGGGGCTGGGACACCAGTGGAGGGTGTGGAGAGGGTGGTGCCAGCGATGGATGCGGTGGTAAAGGTGTTTTGTGTGCATATGGAGCCGAATTTCTCGCTTCCATGGCAGAGAAAGAGGCAGTATAGTTCGAGCAGTAGTGGGTTTGTTATTGAAGGGAGGAGGGTTTTGACAAATGCGCACTCTGTGGAGTATTATACACAGGTTAAGCTTAAGAAGCGTGGCTCTGATACTAAGTATTTGGCTATTGTTCTTGCCATCGGAACCGAATGTGATATCGGTAAAAATTCAAGCTTTTCATGTTGTACAAGTAAATATTCTTGTCGTTAGGCTCACGATGCTTACTATATCCTGTGTTACAAGTGGTGTGTGATGCACGTTCAAGAAAGCGAGTATCTTGGTGTGATTAGGGCAAGCTTATTCTCAAGCTTATTTCTCTATAATATGATATGACATATATTGTTATATTTAATAAAATAAGCTATGTATGAATATAGGATATAATATAAAAATTCATCATTATACTTTTTTTATTTCATTTTTTTATTTTAAGTGATTATATATTTTATATTAAATATTTCATATATATTAGATAAACTTGAAAAAAAAAATTAATTTATTAATAAATTATTTTCCAGTTCATTTTCCATAACACAAACAAACACTGGAAAGTGTTTTTCAGTTCATTTTCCATAATACTGCCAAACATCGGAATTCACTTTCCAAAAAGAAACCACTTTCCAGCAAACAAACGGGGCCTAGCTTCATTTTTCTTTATTTAAAAAAATAATATTAATTTAATTTTTTATATAAAAATATTGAAATAAATATATTTTGACCTGGGGTCATGACTATAGTCAGATTTAATCAATTAAATAATTAAAAAAATAGACACCAAAACAAAACAAATAAAATTATTGAGAAGAAATATTTTTATCTATTTTTTTTATTCTTGCAATATTTTCTTACCACAGAAAATATGTTTTCAATATTTCATTAAATACAAATAATAAGAAAATATATCAATTTAAAAAATAAAATAAAATAAAATAAAATTTTGAGTGAGGACATATATTTTTTGTAAGAGTCTGAGACAATTGAGATTTTATTCACTTATCCAAATCCATAAAATATGCTTTATAGGGATGGAGTTTTCTCGAATCCAAATTAATTTATAAAAAAAACAAGAAAAATATATTTTATTCTCAATAAAACCTAATAAGCAAATTATCACTAAAAGTTCTCCCATAATTATTCATAAACCAATTGATAAGATCATTATAAAAAATCCCAATCTTCATTATAAAAAACACCATATTTTTTTTTTATTAAAATTCATATTTTTAATTAAAAAAACGACAATAAATAATTGAAGCATTCATCTCTACCTCAGATGGCTATTTGAGCCACAAACAATTTGTTCTTGTTTCTAAACCATTGAATTGCAGGCAACTTTTTTTGTGGACCTTTCAACCTCCACCGACATTATTTGATAGTCCTCTTATTATTACATATGCAATACGACCCCTGGATTACTGCCACATACCCAAGCACTAGTTTTTGAATTATTTTTCAAGATTATTTAAAATAAAAATAAAATTTTCTAAGCATGGTGGAGAAATCAAACAAGAGACTTTGGAACAAAATTTAGAGCTCGGTAGTACTATGCTGCTTCAACAATTGAAGAAACAATGCATATTTAGATTATAGTAAATAATTATTGAATAAATCTGTATAAAAATTAAATATAAAAATATAATTAGATTTGTAATATGTTAATTTGATTTAATTATTTTCTAAATTAAGAGTTTAATTATGCTAAATAATTAACTTTAATCCAATCAAAGAGTTTAATTAGGTGCAAAGTCTTAATTATAAACAGGTCAAGATAATTTTATTATAAATTTAATTGATGAAAAATTAAATTTGGGAGTTCAATTTGAGGTTCATTGAGAAGATTGGAATTTTGGAACCAAATTTATTTTTTATAAACTCAATTGGTTCAAATTAGGGGTAAAATTGCAAAAAAAAAAATCAAATTTTAGGGTTAATTAAAGGTCAAATTGAAGAAATTCACACCCAATGACCACAATGTAAAAGGTGTCAAACTATGAGGATCTAATTGATAAAAATTAGATGTGGAATTAAAAATAAATATAAGTTTAATGATCAATTAAAAGTTAAATTATATAAATTCAAAACCATAGACAACAATGAAAAAGATGAGCAAATCTGAGACTGATATTAAAGTTTGGTAAGAATATAATTTTATAAAATTAAAAGTTTATAATCAATTAGGGATACAGTCAAAAGAATTAAAGGTGACATTTAATCATTATTCATTCTCCTTTTATATCTTAAGCTAAAATGACAATTTGAATGACCAATTTCCAGAGACATTTAATGATTTATTTTTTCACAAAGTATGACCCAAATACACTAAAATAATGGCTCAACATTTTACTTCATCACGGCATGGTTCAGTTTAGCTGATTAACACAACAACCACTGCAATGCCGTTGCAAAATAGTAACCCAGTTAGCCTATAACTGTCACTCTTAACAATTCATGATAATTTACAGGTTTAATTGAAGGTTGAGATTTTAATTTTAATTTAAAAGTTGAGAATAAAAAAATGCAAAACATGTTTACAAGAAAAAAACAAAAAAAAAAACAATCACCAAAATTATTATTATTATTATTACTGTATAAAAAATCAAAACCATAAAATTACATTGAATAATAATAATAATAATAATAATAATTTAACAAAAGAGCAAACAAAAACAACAAAACTAAAATAACTATTATGAGCGTAAAAAAAATTCATTTGATCCAAAACGCACAAAAAAAAAAAGAACAGAGGAGAAAAAGAAAAAGAAATACCAATACTAAAATTACTATCAACATAAATTAAAATTTTAGGACTCAACTAAATAAAAATAAAATGACAAAAATTAAAAATCAAAATTAAAAGAATAGATGCATAACAAGGGGCAAAAAATAAATATTAAAAGAATAAACATCAAAATGAAAATAATATATACCTAATTCAAATTGAAAAATAAAATTGCAGCAAATGAAAATCGTGAGACCAAAAAACTTAAAAGAGATTTAAAAAAAATAAAAAGAACAAGGACAAAAGTGAAAATAATATATGACCAATTTCAATTGGAGGTCAAATGTGAAACGAATTAAATCCCGCAAACAAAAAAAATTAAAAAAATCAAAAATCAAAAGAATAAAGGGTGAAATGAAAAACAACATATACAATCAATTTTAATTGAAAAAAAAATTAAAACTTCTATTGGAGAAATCAGGAAGAAAAAAATAAAAAAACTAGGGACTAAAATGAAACACCGTAAACATAAAATACTAACATGCATTTTGACATTACAGAAGAGAAAAAAACCCGACCATTGGCAATCCTCCGCCCGCTGGACAATGACACACACCACCAGAACAATAAGAAAGAGAACATGACAATGCGATCGGAGATGTAATGTCCAGACATTTTCATCCGTCATCTAACATTGCACATGCTGGCTGAAAAGCTCATGTAGGAAAGACGCTTGTGGTTACATCGAAAAGAACAAATATAGATATTCTCATGAAAAATCGTGCCATTTCTAAAAAATCAATTATGATTTTTTTCTGTTCTAAGCAAGCAAGATAACTGGGAAAAAAAAAAGTCTTTTATATTTTAAAATTAATATTTTTATTTTTATATTATTTTAATAAGTTGATGTAAAAAATAATTATTTTTTACTATATATATAAATAAATAAACTTTTTAAAGCAAATAATGTTACGCTACCGAAATGATTCTTTCTCCCGACCAGACACGCGCCCAGCTTTTGATTATGCCACGGCTCAGATGTTGAGGGCATCAGACGGCGGTGCCTGCCCTGGCGCTCTCGGAGGATCAAAAGCTCGTGCCGCAAGCGTCCGTGTCAGAAATCTATATCGGACAACCACGCACGTGATTTTTTCATGTCGACGGGAAGGTTTTTTTTTTTGTCCTGGAGATGGATTTTCTACTGCCATATAATAATAATAATAATAATAAGCATAAAAAACAATATTTTTTGTCAAAAAAAATTATTCACTGCAAACAAACAGATACTACGATGAATGAATGGTATTTTCGTCAGCAATTTTTAGAAATCCAATTAAAACTCCAAAAGATTTATTTATTTATATATTAAGAAATCCCTCTAAACATAAAGTAGATCAATAATTTATTAGATTTCTTTGTATATTTTTATTTTCGTAATTTTCAGGGCACACTATTAAGTATTAAACATAAAATACATCCAATTGATTATTTTGATCAGCACAAGTAGAACAAATAAAATAAAAAATATGAAAAAATAAGAAGTAAATAAACGAAATGGGTAATTAATTAACTAGTAATATTAATTAAGTGGATATGATTAATTAGTAACTATCAAAAGAATCATAATTACACGGCAGTTCTTTTTCTCTCCACGCTGAAACACAAACACTGCACATCATCGCATAGCAGTAACAGGAGCAGCCAAAGAAGAAGCCATTTTAAACACCACTGCCGATCTTTTCTCTTCTTTTCTTTCCATAGTAGTAACAGTGCTCGGCATTACAAGTGCTCCCTTCTTGCTACATTTATCCTAAGAGCGCCAGGATTTTTCTTTTTAAGAAGAAAACCACTCTTCCCTTTTATTTTCATGGATTCTTTTGATTTCAAACAATGCTCTGTCCCAAATGGAATTGTTAGATTAGATTATATTATTGCATTTTGATTTTTGTTTTCTTTAATAAAAAGGGGCTTTACATTTCTTTCTTTCTTCTTCTGTTGTGTGTTCCTCTCCATGGAATCTACAAGACTTGCCTTGCCAGAACAGCTTCTTGCTCCCAGAAGGAAGCTATTTTTGCTGTGGGTTGCTGCTTCTCTTGTAATACTCTTGCTCTTTTTTCTTACTACTTCTTTTAAGGGTCGAATTGTGACCCCTTTCTTTTCAGGCTTCAATAGTGTTACTCGTAATTCTTCTCTTGTTTCATGGCCTTTCTCTCGTTTTCCTTATAAAAATACTACCTCCAGTTCCCCCACTAACGTGACAGGGGTCGTTTTAGAGGAAACCCATGTCGGCAATTTCACTGAGATTACTCAAAATGGAAGTTTTGGTGATGAAGAAGCAACTTCCGTACCACGATCCCATGAATCAAAAAGTGGAAATTTGACAGATTCTAGCGGGGATGACGGGGGTTTTGGGAGGCCCCATTTGGGTATTATTGAACTTGGGAATCACAGCCTTTCTAGCAACGCTGGTGATGCAGATGCAAAGAGAAGCGCGGAAGGAAACTCTGTAGAAAATCTTGTTGCAGAAAATAAAAACGAGGGCAATGAAGAAATTGGTAGATTCCCTGTTGGTGGAGGCGAACAAGGGGGGAATAATAAAGTTTCTATTGAGAAATGTGACATATTTGATGGTAAGTGGGTGAGGGATGATTCGAAGCCATACTATCCTCTGGGCTCCTGTCCTTATATTGATAAGGATTTTGATTGTTACCGAAATGGGAGGCCAGATGTTGGATTTGTTAAATGGAAATGGCAGCCAAATGGCTGTGACATTCCAAGGTATCTTCTATCTCAAATCCAATTCAATGGATGTTATTATTTTTGTTAATGGAAGTGAAAATTAAAGGTTGAGTCACCACACATCGTTTTCTGCAGGTAGTGAAAGTTGGTTAGAAAGCTTGATTGATTGGAAAAATCCTGTAATTCATGGAAAATGTTGCGTAATTATACATCTATTGTTTAGTTACTCAAAGAATCAAATCATCCTGCATGGGGTAGATTATCAATTAAAACCTCGAGTTTCAATATAAAGAAATAGCGTGTTCAATTTATTGGGCCTATAGCTATAGGCTATAGCTGGTTACATGCATGCTTCAAATAAGAAAAAAGGAAAAGAGAGAGAGAGTAAAAGAAAGGCAAAATAAAGTTGCGGGTTCATCGCATTTCTTAAAATACCTGTCAGTTATCTTACCTATTAAAATACTAATGGTTGTTGTGTATGGATTTGTTATTATAGACTAATATGGCCAGCTTTGAAATTCAGTCATTGTGTTTTGGGTATAAATTGTCTGTTCTTATCCCATTTTTAATTACTGATCTGTCCAGTTTGAACGCAACTGATTTTCTTGAGAGATTAAGAGGAAAGAAGCTGGTGTTTGTTGGGGATTCACTTAATAGGAACATGTGGGAGTCTCTGGTGTGCATCCTTCGCAATAGCATTGGAAAGAAGAAACGAGTATATGAGATATCAGGGAGGAGGGAATTCAAAAAGAAGGGCATCTATGCTTTTAGATTCGAGGCAAGTTTTTCTTTTTGAAAAAAAATAAAAAGATCATGGCAAGTTTCTTGATACTGAACACACTGTTAATCAGGTTCATTCCATCTGCTGTACTGAACAGCTCATTCTACGTGTATGTCTCTGACACTTTGCTGTGGTTGTAGGATTACAACTGCACGGTGGATTTTGTTAGTTCACCATTTCTTGTTAGAGAATCATCCTTCAAAAGTAAAAATGGAACATTTGAGACCTTAAGGTTGGATTTGATGGACCAGACAACTTCAATGTACCATGATGCAGATGTCATAATTTTCAATTCAGGTCATTGGTGGACCCATGAAAAAACTTCCAGAGGGTGAGTATAATTTGTTTATTTTGTTAAAATACTCTTCTTGCCTTCATGTTGTTTAAACCATGGATTTCAAATGCTCTGAAAGGAAAGGGTATTTCGCTTGCAAAATAAAGTTTTGTTGCTATTTTCACATTCCGTGCACAAGAAACTGACATTTGCATGCTATTTGTGACAAAGTGCATTTCCAATCAAGGAATGAACCTCTTTGCGTGCTCTGTTTTGCACTTTATTGTTTCGCAGAGAAGACTATTACCAGGAAGGTAATCATATACACCGAAGACTTAAGGTCCTGGAAGCATATAAGAGGGCACTTTTGACTTGGGCAAGATGGATGGACAAGAACATCGATAGAGAGCGAACTCTGGTTTTATTCAGAGGTTATTCAGTTACTCATTTCAGGTACTGAACTGTTTCGTGCTCTCTTATTTAGCTTCTTGTTATGACCGTTTCTTCTTCTTTTTCTTGGTCCAAATGCTTCTACTTATGACTAGCGCTCTATTTGCTTGCCTTCCTATTTGTCATAGTTTCATATTCATGCTCTCTTAGCTGTGTCTTTCAGTTACTTTCATATCCTTGAAACTTCTTTGTTTGTGGAAAAGCTTGTTTTTATTTAACCATCAAGTACATGAATCAATAAAATATCCTAATTTGGTGGTGTTAAAATTTATTTTAATGAAGAATTACCATTGCTAGGATCCCGAGGCTGGATGCACAGATTTGTCACAACCATTTTCAATCCGAGTCTCTAATCTAGTTATATTGGTTTAAAATGGTCGACTCTTCCCCTCCATTGACACACGAGACCTAACCACAGCATACAAGCTGCTAATGTTCGTTCTTTCATCTGCTATCTTATTTGTGTTACTTCTAATTGCTGCTCATACGCAATTTAATTGCTGAAAAGCCAGTGATTATATAAAAAATGTTTAAAAGGTGACGGAATCGTTCTAACCTCCCACTGAAAAAAAGATGTTTGTTATATCTAAGAGTGGCAAAAGGAGTCATAAAATGATTAATTGTTGGGGTTCACTGTTGAAAAAAAATTAACGTCGCATTCTCAAGTTTTACCTTCAACACTGAAGGTTCATGGGTAATGTTTAATGGAAACTTAAAAGGGTGTTTTCTTATATTATTTCTTTGTCCATGCTGTGTGCTGTAGAGTAGAAGTTTCTGATGTGGTATTCTATTGCAGAGGTGGCCAGTGGAAATCAGGTGGACAGTGCCACAAAGAAACAGAGCCGATATTTAATACAGCTTACTTGGGAAAGTACCCTTCGAAAATGAGAGCCTTACAACATGTGCTTCAAGAAACCAAAACTCCAGTTATATATCTGAACATAAGTAGGCTCACAGCCTATAGAAAAGATGCGCATCCTTCAATTTATCGAAAGAAGTATAATACAGCAGAAGAAAGAATTGCTGCGGAGCGATCTCAAGATTGCAGTCATTGGTGCTTACCTGGAGTACCAGATACTTGGAATGAGTTACTATATGCTTCACTATTGAAGGCCGGTCTGGGATCTGGGAAAATGTGAACAGGGTTGGGCAGAAACCATGTCTCAGTCGATAGATTGTATGTTGTAGATTATCCCTTGGGCTATACATTTATTGTAAGTTTTTCAGTCAGGGCTTGAAATAGAATCATAAATCGGCAAGTGCATTTTACTAGTCATATAACAATCAATGAAGATGCAGGTTCTCTTTATTTGCAATTATGATGGGAAATTATCGATTCTTGTTCTGGTAGAATCTTATCATTTGCAAGCAATATACGACTGAGCTGAAAGAATGAAGTTGGAACGACTTGGAGGAGCATACACTCTGTTTTGTGGTTTTGCAATCAATCTTAAGGAATTGATAAGAATTAATTGGAATGGCCCAATCAAAACTGCAGACGGCTTAAAAATACAAAATAAAACAGAAAAAATAACGGGATTAATGCTTTCAGAAATAGCACATAGAGTGAGAGTTGTTCACACCAGTATTTAACTACGTGAACTAGTACTTTATTACACAACGAAACTGACACACAGACATTTAGTAAATCAACAGCAGCAAAGAACGCTCACCACAGAGTCCAGGTGAGGCACTTCTGCTTAGAATACAAACCTTTTTATTTATTACATCCCATGCTACAGCTACATTTAAGCCAGGAAAGACTCGTCACCGAGCCTGACGCCGTTCTGTGACTTGCCGGTTTGCCAGACATGCATTAGCCGAAGACTCTGCTAGCTAGCTTTTAGAGTAAAAGCTTCATGATGTAGTCAGCATAGTCGACAATGGCTAAGCACAAGCAAACTGTTGAATTCTGGAGGTGGGAGAGGAATCCCTCCCTCCAGACCTCCCCCCCTCTCGCTTTTCAAGGCCCTTGGATGGATGCATGTTCTTGACAAGAGATTGCCATGCCTATCAGATTCATGTTCTTGAGCTCTTATAAAAGCTAGCGGGGAAGTTACTCCATTATTATATGTGCTTTAAATAGGGTGATGGTTGAGCAGTGGTGATCAGAAGTTTAGGGCTTATTTCATGAAAAAAATAAATTATTTTCTAAGCTTTTCCTAAAAAAACCCCACTATTAAAAGTTATGGTTGAAAAAGTTTCCAATAATTAAGTCCATGTCTTGATTAGCCAGAAGACTGTCATACCCTTCACCTATTTATTCTTCTCTCTCATGTTTCATTTATGCTAATTACCTGGAAAATCAACTCCTTAATTTTAACCATTCTTATTAAACCTAAGTAGAGGCTGGCAGACAAATCAGGTTCAGTCATCAAAATAATTATCTTACTTAAAAATCTAAATAGTTAAATTAATTGAAGTTATAAAATATAATTTATACTATTTTTTAATATATTTTCTCAAATAAAAACTTTATAGATTTAAAATTTACACATACTCATACTATTTTATGCTTTGTTTTTCATTAAATAAAATGAAAATAGTAAAATTCAAACTCGTGATCACTAGATTAACAAGACTCTAATAATAAATTAAAAAATCATAATACCTATAAATTTAATCTATTAAATAAAATCATATAATATAATTTATATTATCTTATAATACAAGAATAGTGATGTCAACGAAATAAAAGATGGGCAGCCAGACTACTTTTCTATGGTGCCCTACCCTTTTTTTTGTTCCTGGACTCTTCTAGCTTTCCATGGCGTGTCAGTGGATCCACTAACTCGTGCTCATCTACATGCATTTCCATCTACAGAGCCTCCTGATTGTCCACTAGCCAATGCTTTGTGGCGGATTGTAGCCATTGTCAGCTTGTTGACACGCACCACAGACCACCACCAGCCCAGCCAACCTGCTGCCGACAATATCGAGCTATCCTTCTGATTAATTGGCCCTGCAAATCATTCATGTCGTCGTGCGAATTAACCGATACGGCCCCCGATGTTGCTCATGGCTTATTCCTCTCACCATTTCCTTTATGATCCCAAGCAGATTTTCACACCGTTCCCATAATCTTATCAAAAAACATAGCAAAAACTCTCGTGTCATGAAAGAGCGCGTTACCACTTCATGGCTTCATACGTTAAATCAATTTCTAGCCCCGTTGATATTTATGTCCTGTGTATCTCAAGAAGTCTCGAGATTTTTGGCTTTTCTCAGCTCATTTCTCAATATTTTAATCAATTTAATCCGTTTTAATCACGTATAAAACCAGAATTGCAATAATTTGATGGGGATAGATTTATAATTTTGATTTTAGAAGGGTTATTTTCTAGCCTTGCGAAAATTTAAAAGTTTAAGAGGGATTTTGAAGCAATTGAAAACTTTGAGGGGGTGTCAAGCCCGCCCCTAGCCAACCTCTTAGAGCCATACTTCCCTGCCTTTAATGGGTCTTATACTATAAAAAAATAAGTAATGATATCCTCCTTAGAAATGCACTCAATAACAATTAGAGTGGCATGATTACCTCCTTTTTGTTCTTTAACACAAACAAATAAAATAAACTAGTAGTGCTCTTCATATTTGTTTAATTAATGAATCTCCCTTTACAAATTTGATAGTTACTTTCCCTTTTATATTGTGGATGATATACTAGCACTACAAGATTTTTATCTCTTGAATCATGATAAGAAATATATTTAGGTATGATATTATTGTAAGAGACATCATTTTCAGGAGATAGGGAATACCTCATTAGATGGAATGATGTGAAATTCATATGAGTACGTGAAATGACAATGAAAATAAATAAAAAATAAAAAATATTTTTAAAATAAAATGATGAAAAAACATTTAAAAATTGCGAGAACCTAATTGTAAATTCAATCTGGTTGTTTTGCAAGAATAAATCATGCATGCTATACATACCAGCAAAGTTCTCATAAAAAAGATAATATTCTTTTAATTTCTAATAAATTGTTAGTATTATTCCTTATCATATATCTCATATCGTATTTGAATTTGTATGATATTCTTTTATTCATATACATAGTATTTTTCCTTAAAAAAAATATCAAAACCGATTATATCTCATTCAAGGCATCACGGGATTTTTTATTATTATTAAAAAAATAATATTATATTATATTATTTTATTTATTCATCCACATGCAGCTATAACATATCATTTGGGAATACTATTTATTTACTGTTTTATATGATTAAAATCGACATAGTATCTTGATTTTAAGTGTTTCTTTATATGAGATGTTATAACACATACGAGGATTGGAGGGAAAACATAAGACGAGATAAAAAAAGAAAAAAAGACTCAAAGTGTTTCAAGAAAAATACCTAATGGAAAAGGGTAATATTGAAATTATTTTAAAAATATAGGGGCAAGTTTAATAAATTTAAATTAAGTTAATACAAACAAAACTTAGATGGATCGACACACACAAGTATAAGTGATTGTTTGGAATATGGTTAAAATTAATTTTTTTTAAAAAAATTGTTTATAAATATATTAAAATAATATTTTTTATTTTTAAAAATTATTTTTTATATTAACACGTTAAAATAATTTATAAATATTAAAAAAAATATTAAACGAATGAAAAGCCAGGCCAAGGAAAATATCATCTTCGTGTTCTTGGACTTTTCTTTGAAGCCGAAAGTTTAACGACTCTCATGACTGCCATTCTTTTCTTTCTTTCCTTGAGAATCAAACAAAACGCTGTCTGGAATCACATTTTGCCTTTTAAAGCTCTGATGATGGAGCCTGAACTGGGGCCACAAGTTCTTCTTTTGGTGGCCAATCATAGCCTACCAAGTGAAATCAAGGACCCCAGCTTAGCACACAGAACAAACACCTGGCTGGTTCGTGCCACCTTTTATCCTGATAAGATATGCCTGGTTTTTTCGGTCGTTGTATTTTTAAAATATTTTTGAAAAAAAATACTTTTTTTTAATTCTTAATTTAAATTATTTTTTATATTATTTTAATATATATATATATCAAGAAATATTTTTTAAAAAACATAAAAATATTATTTTTATATATTTTTAAATTAAAAATATTTTTATATTTTTATATATCTCATGGATAGTGGCCTCAGGCCAATCCTGTTATGCGCTCCCGTTAGTTAACAAAATTATCTTGGCAGGTTCACATACAGAGGCTAGTTTTTTTATTATTATTATTAATATAGTTGTCTGTATTATTATTGTAATTGATAGCATGAATCTTAAAATTAATAATTATATAAATTTTTAATAATTATTTTATTAATAATTACATGGCTCAAATTTAAAATTATAGAAAAAACAAACTCTCTAATCTTAAATTTTTACTGGTGTATCATCTACTAAATGGTTGGATAAGCTAGATTTCCTTACATGGGGAGGTGGTTGGATAAACTAGATTTCCTTACATGGGGAGGAGGCATCTATTTCTGGATTGTTATGTTTGTAATTGTATTTTAAAAGTATTCTTGAAAAAAAATTATTATTTTTTTATTTTTTATTAATTATTTATAGTTTTAGATCATTTTAATATTTCAATATCAAAAATAATTTTAAAAAAATAAAAATAATTTTATAAAACAATATCAATTACATTTCAAGATAATTACCGGTATATCAGCATCGAGATATGTGTATGGATATGACTTGGAGCCATGTTTAGTTAACTTTCTTCAAAAAGCATCATCAAGGTTGCGGCTTAGTGAGCTTTCTCTCTGGCTAATTAATAATTAGGACTCTAAAAGTCAACATGATGAATCCCATAGTCAATTCTTTTATTATTATGCTGCTGGCCGACGTTGGGACGAGCACATGTCAATGATCAAATTATTTCCTTCTTTTAATTGCTTTCGTTCATCGAGGTTAGCAAATCTATTACTTTATTCCACAAAGGTTTCGAGTTTAAATTATATTTTGTATTTTTTTAAAGAGTTTATAATAATAAAAAAATTTATTTATTTAATTATTTCAATCTATAAAATATGAGATTTTATTACTCTAGTTATTGAGTTGTCGTGGAATATTTTTTTTAAAAAAATAATTGTTAGAAAAAGATTGATATAAGCGTTAAAATATTAAAATTAATATTTATATTCATCGATCTGAACGTATCAAATTGCTATAAAAACATAAATTTGATATTAGTAAGCAGCTTTTGAGAGTGCACGTATTTAACGTAATTTTTGTAATTGAAAACGGATTTATTATTTTGTTCTGACTGTATTAGTTAGTACGTGAATGAGTTATTAACAAATTATTATTTAAACAGTTCCTTTAGTTTTGTAAAATAAATTAAGTAGCTCATTTAATTTTAAAACTTAATTAGTTAATTAATCCCTACCATACATTTCATGTCCCTTCTCAATTTATTTTATTTTTTGAAAAAATAATGAAAACATATATTCTTAAAAACAAAGTAATATTAATTTGTTTATTATACAGACATATTTATCTCCAACTAATTGGCCAGTTTTTAAAATTAGAGAAATTATATATATAATAAGAGGGATTACTCTACACTTTACCTGCTTATTTAGTATACAGACATATTTATCTCCAACTAAAATATAATTTTCAGTTTGGTCCTCAAATATTACCTAGTTAAGAGTTAACCCTTGCAATGATTTTTTTGATTGAGGATCCGGTTTATATAATCATGTAATAGATGGAGGGGAGGGAACTAGGAAAGAAATTCTCACCTTTCATAGGCATCTTTCAAAAGCATGGTGACCTATTTCTGAGAATAAAAATCTTTCTAGAAAGAACCAAGTGTTCAGAAGAATCCTCCCAGACTCCACCTCCACATCTTTCAAAAAAATCCCACTAATTATTTTAAAACAAGTCATTTATCATTCTGTTTTAAAAATAAATTATTTTTTATTTTAAATTAAATTTTTATAATATTTTTAGATTATTTCATGGGGTGATATCAAAAATATTTTTTAAAAAACAAAATATTATATTAATATATATTTTTAATTAAATACACTTTAAAACGCAAATATATTTAACCACAAGGAACCAAAAAGTACATGCCTTTTTTCTTCTCTCTGATTATTATCAATGTCCAATGATAGCAAGTTTTTGAAACTTAAAATATTAATATTAATAAATTAGATGCTTCGGAAATTATTTTTAAAAAAATATTTTAAATAATGAGAGAGAGAGAGAGAGAGAGAGAGAGAGAAAGAAGGGGTTGGAAGTAACTGTATGCTAGCTAGTCATTATTTGCAGTTTTGAAAGGCTCAAAATATGACAAGGCAGCAAGTCAATCAATCATGAATCTGATAATTATCAGACAGTTGCAACTGGGCTCGCTTTGAAGGAAAGAAAGAGATCATCATACCGATTTTACCCCTGACCAATCTACCCGGTTTTTTCTTTTTTTTTTTTTGGGGGGGGGGATACTTGGTTTGTTTCCACTCAAGGGCCGCATACCCAGCCCACTACATAAAATCTCATAGCTTCTCTTAAAAGTAACCGCTGTGTCCACAATCTGCTCGAATCCGTTAACAAATCACTCCAAATCCATGCCCACGTGTCGAACAAAGTTGTGATGGGTCCAGTCAGAGAAAGGCCTAGTTTGTTTTCCCCTAGTCAGGTCTTTGTTACGGCTCTAGTCCCACCACCTTGCGCAGGACCGGCCCATTAAGTCACTTGTTCGGGGCCACTCATCATCCGTGGCTCCTGTAATAGTATGTAATTGAAAATATTTTTTTATTTAAAAATATATTTTATATTTTTAAAAAATAATTTTTATATGAAAATAATCTTAAAAAAAATATTTTAAATAAATAATAAAAAAATCATTTTTTTTTAAAAAAAAGCAGTGCCAACAGGATAGTTTTAATGTGTTGGTATATAAATAGTATTTAAAATAAAATAAAAAGCCACCACCACCACTACACTTACAAATACCAAGAAATTGTGCTGCTATATTTCTAGTCTTTTTGGGCTGACTTTTGCGGGGCAAAAGCTGATTTTGCTTCTTCCTCGTTATTCCTATGCAAATCATGAGGCGTTAAAAATCTTAATTGTTTTGTGATAAATTTTAATTTTAAAACTAAAATAATCTTTATAATGTTTTTATTTTATTTTTTTCCTATCAATAAAATGATCCATCCTCTACAAAGTTGACCGAAAAAAACTTTTTTTTTCTTGGTCAAGAAAATGACTCATTTTCTTGATACATAAGTTGTTCTCTTTCTACTCATTAGATATATAAAAGCTTTTCAAATATACATCATATTTTCATTATTATAAATACTGTATAAAGAACGGTCTCTAAA
This sequence comes from Salix dunnii, assembly GCA_015731905.1. Classification (NCBI taxonomy): domain Eukaryota; kingdom Viridiplantae; phylum Streptophyta; class Magnoliopsida; order Malpighiales; family Salicaceae; genus Salix; species Salix dunnii. Next base: position 2,016,986 of record CM027668.1, on the reverse strand, counting down.
AGCTATTATATATATATATATATATATTAGGGATATTTCTCACCAATATTAACATGTATATCAATGAGTTTTTTCACCTATCAACACATATATTGTATCTTTTTAATACTACCAAAGTAGTATTATATTTTATTTCATTCTTTTCATAAAAAACAATTTAAAAATTATAAATAAATCACGAATCCTTTAAATAAAATATTTGAAAGCTTTATCTTCTATCGAATATTTATTGCCAAAGTATCTCTCTTGTAATATTATTGTAATTTCTCTTAAAAAAATCATTGATTTGAACATATAAGAGTCCCACAATTCACCAGATAGAACTCTTTACAAATATAAGACATTTATCTCTTAATTGCGAAGAATAGATTAGATTGCAAGTGTCAATAAATTAAATGATTATCCAAAATATGCACCTTGTCGTCAATTTATTTTGATTCTCTAGGAAACTATGGATATCTTTTTTTTGAATTCGAGTTATCATTTATTTATATAAATGATTCATAGCGTAAATAATTGTAATTTAGAAAATATAATCGATACAAATTATTCAAACCAACTTTATTAAAAATGAATGCAGCCTAAGTTATAGTTTATCAATTGAAATTTATAAATTATTTTCAGGTTAAAAAATAAAATCAATTTATAAAAATAACACATCAACAACAACTTAAAGTCCAAATATCATTGATAATCCCATATATTCCTTGCTTTTTATATATATAAAAAGGAAAAAACTCTTGCAAGTTGCAAGCTTGGCTCTCCATAATAGCATTGTCAATCACAATCAAGATAGAGGGAGGAATAAAATCGTCCAATTAATATATCAACAGATATACTAGAAGATGAGGGATGGACTCGTATTCCTTTCAATTTGCGTGCATTGGATTGCAGCGTGAATGAACGTTCAGTTTCAAATTACACTCGATGCTTTTGTTGAGTGGCATCTGGACGGTGTGGATAAGTTGAAAAATCACGGAAAGGTAAATTCGTTTGAGTTTTTTAATTCTATATTTTAATGTATTTAAAGTCATGTTTGTTTTAATACCTCAAAATAAATAAATAAATAGAAACAAATAGGAAATTAAAGATTTACTCCAAAATTAGGAACCCAGAAGCTCAACATCTTAAGAATTAAATGTTAGAAGATTAATTTAATACAAAGATCTTTTCTTTAAAATAAATTTAACAAAAAACATAATAATAATAATAATCATAATAATAATAATCAATCTTAAAATAATCTTGCAATGTAGAGAAAATGACCTTAAATAAAACTAGACTAGCTTGCCAAATTCATGATCTGGGTTATGGGATTAAAATAATCCAGTAAAAATAATTTAATTTTTTTTAAAAAAAATTCAATTCCTAATCAACCTGGCATTAAAATATAAAAATGAGAAAAAATACCAATTAAAAACAAAGTAAAAAAAAAAAAAACTAGTGAGTCAACCAAATTAATATATCAACTTGTAACACAAATCATAAGACTTAAATAATTACATAGAAAGTAACTCATAACAAATCATGAATACAGATTTCTAAGAATTGTAGAATAAAATAAAATATATTTAAAAAGAAAAAAAAAAGGCATTTTAACGCCTAATGTTTTGTGAGCTGATATTCTTAGTTTTTGTTAATTACCAAATAACCATGGTAAAAAAACAACTCATATTATTGTTCCGATGACATAATAGCACGATGATATTTCCAGGCCGACAGATGCATGTAATATTGTTTTAAAATACTATATACGAGTAAGTTTACCCGTGTTGTGTCGGGTTTTTATTTATGTAAAAATTTAATTGATTTTATATGTGTTATAATTGATTATTTTAATATTTAATTAGTAAAATTATTGTATCGAACTTGTTGATGGTTGAGTTTATTTTAACAACAACGAATGATTTAACCAGTAGATAGTAAAAGTGCAACCACTAAAATCTATTAAAGATGAATTATTTCTAGTTGATTGCTATTTTGTATAGATTTATTTAAATTATAGATTGAAAAACTGCAATTGATTGATTGTCGGGTGTGTCTTAGTTCTTTTGACAATTATATAATCGATTAATGAAAAAAATATAATTGATGAAATCAATTAGAGATGAATTAATTTTTTTTTAGTCAATTGAGCATTCGTTGATTGTTGGGTGTGTCGTAATTATTCAGCTTATTATTCTCTCTTTTTTTCTTTTTACTTATTCTTCAAGTTAAATATTTTTTTAGAATCTAATAATATTTATTTTTATTTTTTCATTTATTTTATTTTTAATTGATTTTTAAAAAAATATAATTAGGTGTTAAAATTTCTAGTTATCGTAGACAAGACATTCAAAATAATGAAAATAATTATTTGTCAATTGTTTTTCTATAAATATGTTATACTAATTATATATTTTGTTATTTATTTCATATTAGCGTCTTAAAAATAATGATAATAATTATTTGTAATTTTTTCTCTGATAAATATGTTAGATTAATTATATATTTTACTATTTATTTCATATTAGCGACTTAAAACACACACACACACACACACACACACACACACACACACCCATTAATTTTTGGAATTGCTATCTCCTTTAGGCATTCTATAAAATAATAATAGTCATGATGCGTGTAAATTGACCCGGACACCTTGATTATATATATAAAAAAACTATATAAGTGGGAGAAAAAACAGGAAAAAAATTTGTAGCGCGCTAAGCTAGCCCGAAACAAAAAAAATATATACCCGGGAAGAAAAAACCATGGTGTGTGTAAATTGATTCAGATACCTCGGTTATAAAAAAAAAAAAAAAAAAAAAAAAAAAAAAAAAACTGTACAAGTGGCAAAACAAAAGGGAAAAAAATGTAAGAAAAAACATGGATCCGGAGATTAGTCGTGGTGGGTGTAAAATGACCCGGACATCTTAGTTTTTTTAAAAAATAATTTTAAAAAAGTTATTAAAATAAAAAAAATATGTGTGTAAGTTGATTTGGACACCTCGGTTATAAATTTTTTTTGTATAAGTGGCAAAACAAAAGGGAAAAAAATGTAAGAAAAAACATGGATCCAGAGATTAGTCGTGGTGGGTGTAAACTGGCCCGAATATCTTAGTTATTTAAAAAAAATAATTTCTAAAAAAAGTTATGAAAATAAAAAAACCTGTTAGTTTTATTAAAAAAAACTGAAAAAACCCTTTTAAAAAAAAAAAACAGGTTATTTAAAAAAACCCAACCGAGCTCACGTAGACAATAAAAATATATATAAATGGAAAAAAAACAGAAAAAAAATTTGTTGTGCGCTAATCTGGCCTGGAATAAAAAAAAAATTGTAGTGTGTATAAGCTAATCTGGATACTTCGGTTATAAATTGTGAAAATATTTGTAATAATAAAATAACAAAATTAATTAATTATTTTTTTATCTACAAAAAGTGAAAAATATAAATTCAAAATTCATCTCCACGTTATGTTCATTATCATTGCTATAATAGTTAAAATTATTATTCATATTATTATTAGAACAATTAAAATAAATAAATTCCCTGAAAAATCATTAAAAAAATAAACAAAAGAATTTTATAAACAAACAATTAAAAAAAATCACAAAAACTATTATCATCATTGTGCAAATAGTAAAATTATAAAAATCATCTGGTCCAGTTAACAAATAAAAATAAGAGAAAATACAAAAAAAAAATGAATAAAGGAAAAAAGAGAGCAATATTAATTTTAAAATAATTATCAACATAAATTAAAATTTTATGACTGAACCGATTAAAATTAAAACCCAGATAAAAAAATAAAAATTAAAAGCATAGATGCATATATATGAATAAAAAATAAATATTATCCAGTAATTAAAAAAAACTAAATGAATTATTATTAAATAAAAATTTACAACAATCAAATAACAAATATAAATAGTTAAATTTCTTTCGATAAAAAAACAAAAGCATAAAAAAAAAATTCATCCTCACATTACTGTTATAATCATTGTTATAACTGTTAAAATTATTATCAACATTATTGTCAAAACAATTGAAATTATTAAACGACATGAAAAATTATTCAAAAAAAGCAAAATATTTATAAGAAAATGATAAAAAAAAATTAATAACTAAAATTATTATTATTATTATTATTATTGCACAGATAATAAAATCATAAAAATCATCTAACGCAAAGAACAAATAAAAAGAAAAGAAAAGAAAACAAACAGTAGATAAAGGGAAAAAGGGAGCAATATTTATTATTGCTATTACTATAAAAAAAAAAATTATCAAATTATACCGAGAAAAAAAATAAAAAACATAAACAAAATAGCAAGCAAGAAAAACAAATAAAATATTATTATTATCATTATTATTACTAGTATTATTATTATTATTTTGAAAGAATAAATAAACAGCAAAAGATCACACAAAAAAATAAAATAAAAATAAAAATTATCATTGTCATTACTGCCAAAATAAAAAAAATTAACAAATTATCCTGAGAGGAAATAAACCTAAAAAACATTAACAAAAAAACAAGTAAAAAAATAATTAAATTATCATCATCATCATCATCATCATCATCATCATTGTGTTCATAATGAAAGAAAAAAAAGAAAAAACTAAAAAAATCCTAAAATCTCCAACAATAGATAAAAAAAAAAAAATCATTGTTATTACTGTCAAAACAATAAAAATTAAATTAACATCATCATCATCATCATCATCATCATCATCATCATTATTGTGTTAATAATGAAAGAAAAAAAAGAAAAAACTAAAAAAATCCTAAAAGCTCCAACAATAGATAAAAAAGAAAATAATTGTTATTGCTGTCAAAACAATAAAAATTATCAAATTATCCTGAGAAAAAAAACCAAAAAAACATTAACAAAAGAGTAAGCAAGAAAAACCATTAAAGCATTAATAATAATAATAATAATAATAATAATATTTTCAAAATAATTAAAATAATTAAATTGATATGAAGAATCATTAAAAAAAAACGAAATATCTTGATAAGAAAAATACAAAAAGGAATAAAAAACTAAAAGAAAGAACCAAAGGAGAAAAATTATTAAAAAAAGCAAAGGATTTATAGGAAAATAATAAAAAACTAATAACTAAAATTATAATTATCATTGCGTAAATAATAAAATCATAAAAATCATATAATCCAAAACACAAATTAAAATAAAAGAAAACAAAAAAAAATGAATAAAGGGAAAAAGGAAACAATATTAATTTTAAAATGATTACCAATAAAAATTCAAAATCAAAATTGAACCGATTAAGAAAAAATCCAAAAAAAAATAAAAATAAAAGCATAGATGCATAATATAAATAAAAAATAAACATTATCAAACAATTTTTAAAAACCAAACGAATTAATTTAAAATAAAAAATCAAAAGAATAAAAGCTGAAATAAAAAATAAAATATATAATTAATTCTAACTGAAGGATAAAATTAAAATAAAAAACAATTGGAGGACCAAAAATAAATAATGAAAATTGCTGCTATTTTATAAAAAGTTAGAAGAAAAGGGACTGAAATCAAACTTTGTATATATTATCATTATCAATTGGAGGAATTAATTAAAGAATAAAAAACATTTGTACCAGAAAAATTGAAGGAATAAAAAATAAATCAAAAATTAAAAGTATAAGGACTGAAATAAAAACTTCTTATATAATCAGTTTTAATTGAATGACACAATTGAAAATAATAAAACTTTAATTTCAATAAATCAGTAAGAAAAACAAAATAAAAACATCAGAGACCAAAATGAACTGCTTGCCAACATCAGGGACCGGACCTGACTTTGAGGCGACAGGAGAGAGAGAAGCGACGGCTGATAAAAAATCATCCACCGACGATTAACTGAACATATATGACCGAAACGCGCTGCGGCGGAAGATAGAGGACCCGCCGTCGCATCTTCTGGTACAATGGAAGGTAATTTTTGACGGTGCACGCGCTGTCTAAGAGGCGCGTAAGCGTTGAACAGTGCTAGCGCGTAGTTGCGATGCTCCAACTGTTAATCCGAAAAAAAAAATATTAGCAATTACCAAGAAGCCCGTGTCCCCAATGATATTTACAGAAAAACCGTAGGGGGAAGGACGCAGCTGCCCCCATTCACTATAGGCTATTTTGTCGTTTACGAGGGCTTTTTTCGTTTGTGCAGTGTGCATATAAAGTGGAAAAACTGGTGATGCTCCTGGTTCCTGTGCACTATTTTATCTTTTTCAGGGGCTTTTTTGTTAATACACTGTCCAAAACCGAGAAAAAAAAATGGTGAATGAACTCGCGCAACGCACAGATGAAAAATGTCCAATGAACAGTGAAATGTGAGTGTGTGTACAGTGAATTCATGTGCAGTAAAACAGGGACGCCGTTTATATTTTAGTTAATTTTATTTTAAAATTTATTTTTAATGTCAATGTATATATATATAAAAGTCCTGACAAGTCAACGTTCAGACCACAATTCCAAAGAGGATTTATAATACATACAGACGCCTTCGGAAAGGGGCTTGAAAACATATTCTCCTGGCGGCGGCAAGCCCTGCTGGGTGCCGGGGGAAGGTAGGATAGAGCTGAGTGAAGCAATTTAACAGAATAGACAGACTAATATATTTAATATATATATATTTTTTATCTGTTAATTTAATCATTGATTAAAAAACGTGTGTATGTATTTAATATATATTTTTAATATATATTTAATATATTTTTATATTTTTAATCTGTTAATTTAATCATTGATTAAAAAACGTGCGTGCGTGTGTGTGTATTATTTGTTTACTCTTTGCATTGTTTATTTTCATAATCTAAATTTATAATATATCATATGACTTGCACGTGATTCATGTTGATGCTAAAATTTATCCATGCTTTTACAAGCTGTGCAACTCTGCTGTTCTTTAATTTTAAAATTCCGTATATCTACTTTTTTTTTATTATTATTTTGAGTTTTTTATATAAGTTTAAAAAAATTACTTGACTTGTATATTATTCATACTGATGCTAAAAGCACAACATCATATAGTAAGAGGGTTTGGGAGAGCTGTTGTTGTAGCTTTTCAAAGTGTGTTTCGTGTCGAAATATATTAAAATGATGTTTTTTTATTTTTTTAAAATTATTTTTGATATCAGCACATCAAAATGATCTAAAAACACTAACCGTTTGTTTTTAAAATTCAAAAAAAAAAAATGGACCAAAAGCACCCAAAAACGCTTTTGGGTGGCTTCCCAAACACCTCCTAAAATAGCTTGTTTTTTTTTTTTTTTATTATGGAAAGCAAAGCTTTTTTCGCTTTTATTCTCAGATATTTTAGCTCTTTTTTTAAAAAAATATTTTTTTAGTTTAATTTCATTTTTTTTAATACTAGGCTTATTGGGTACAAGACTCTACGATTTATTTTTTATGAAGTCATCTTGATTTTCTGACATGAGTTGTGGATTTTATGTGTTAACCATGTTGACCCATGTTATTATTTTTGTTTAATCAATTTCTTTATTATTCTTTTTTCAATTCCATAATAATATTAAGTTCATTGAAAATTAGATTTTATATTTTTTTATAATTATTTTTTATGAAGTTATCTTAATTTTTTAATTTGGGTTTAATAGGTTAACCAATATTGGTTCGGGTTTTTATCAATTTAAACCTTTAAGATGGAATTGATTGGAAATTAAAATTTTTATATTTTTTATTCACTTTATATATAGTTATCATAAGTTTACAATTTAGGTAACAAATTAGAATGATTGACTTAAGTTATTTTGTCATGTTCTAGTTGACTTGTTTTTTAAATAATTTTTTAATATTAGGTTGATTGAGAATTAGACTTAATAGTTTGTGTTGATAAATATTTTATGGGGTTATTTTAGTCTCGTTACCTAGTCAAGGGTCTAGTAAATTGACTCAAGTGATTTTTTTATGTTTTTTTAATTGACTTTTTAATCCCACCCTTCACAATCGAACTTTTAAAAAATAAATTTTATAATCTATTTTGATTTATTTTTTATAAGAATATTCTATGATCAATATCTAACATGTTAACCCGAGTTAACTCAACTCGTTTTTTAATCATATTTTTTATAAGAAAACAAGTTTCATTATTTAATAATAAATTGATTAGAAATTATATATATAGAGAGAGAGAGGGGGGGGGGAGCTATTATGATCTCATGACAAGTGTAATGGATATTTAATATATTAATGTTTAAATAATTTTTTTAAATATCATACTATTTTTTTTATCAAATTATATTTTTTGTTGTTGTTTGAGCTGTTTTATATCTATACCCAGTCATTTAAAACATCACATGTATTTTTTATATGTTTTTTTAATTGATTTTTTAATCCTACCCTTTGCAACGAGTCAAATAAAAATTAAATTTTATAATTTATTTTGATTTATTTTTTTATAAGGGTATTCTATGATCAATATCTAACATGTTAATCTAAGTTAATTCAACTTATTTTTTAAATGATTTTTTTTAAAACAAGTTTTATCATTTAACATTGAATAGATTGAAAATTAAGTTTAATTTTTTTTATTTATTCTATATGAAGTTATTATAATCTCGTGCCATATATAATAGATTTGATTGACTATGAGTGAATCAAATCCAATATAATATATTTTTTTAAAAACATCACATGTTGTTTTTTTAATTATCACATTAATAATATCTAAATAAATATATTTTTTATGCAGAAAATGATGTCGTTTTATTTATAAGAAAACAGGAGTCACATGCCTTCAACCTTACGACGGCTACAAGAGACTTGGGGTAACTATTGATCCCGAAGCTCGTAGATATTTTTTTACACAGGGGTTTTGATTTTTAATAGATATTCGAGGCTTGTCATCAACTCTCCAATAAAAAAATAATAACGGAAAAAAAAAGCACCAATCCAATTTAAATTCTGCAAAAATTAATTAGCACAAGAAATCTCTCATTTATTTATTATTTTATTTATTTATGTTTAAAGCTGTAGTAAAAATTATTTGTACTTAAAATAATATATATTTTTAATATAATTATATAAAATCTTATCTAAAATAGATTTTTTCTTCTTCTTAAAATAACGTCAAGCTAAAAAAACACACTGCCTACCCTCTCACAAGGCAGCCTCCCTTCTCCCTTGCTTGGACATATCTCCATTGTTTATCTGTTACCCATACGATCAAACCCTCCAAGGCCCCTTTCAGCTTCTCTAGTCGCAGCAAACTCAAGCTTAAGAGTCATTAATAATGGAGCTCCAGCTCCAAGAGCACAAAAAAACTGCAAATTAAGAACAAAACGCTAAGAAAACAAAGTTAGAAGGCCAAGCTGCCTGTGCCTTCTTCCTTCTGTTAATACTAGTAACAGTAATAATATGGACGGAACGTATGGTATGCACTCAGCGGTGGCGGGCTACTCAGACAAGGAGTTGATGTCGCCGGAGAATCTGATTTTACAATCGGAGTACCAGAGCTTGCTGTCTTCAGAAGCTTTTCGGCTGCGGGCTCCGATTCTTGGACCTGAAGAGTTGATTTCAGAGATGGCTTCGATCAGAACAGAAGAAGATATGTCCACTTTGATCAAAGCCAAAATTGCCTCGCATCCTTGCTATCCTCGTTTACTCGAGGCTTATATTGATTGCCAGAAGGTGATCACCCAACTAGTACTGAAAGCATAGCATTAACTGCAAATTGAATTGATAGCAGTTTTACTCTTATTTTCTACACGGATGCTACATGACCCAGCTACTAGCTACTAGCTAGGCAAAGAAAAAGTTGTTGAATGCTAATCTATATGTGTATATATATAAGTTGCTATTTAAGGGCTGGTAGTATTTCTTGATGAGTTTTTTTGAGACTTCGAGGATTATATATTAGCTCATGATAGCGTATATAGAGCTTTCGATAATTTGTTTTGTTTTGGTAGGTAGGAGCGCCTCCGGGGATAGCGTGTTTCTTGGATGAAATCCGGCGAGAAAGCGATCTTTTCAAGCAAGACGCTGTCTCCACATACTGGGGAGCTGATCCCGAGCTAGACGAGTTCATGGTCCGCTCTCTCTCTCTCTCTCTCTCTCTCTCTATATATATATATATATATTATGGCGTTTGGATTTTTATCATCTGCTTTGTGTTTCTTTGCAGGAAACCTACTGTGAATTGCTGGTGAAGTATAAATCTGATCTTGAAAGGCCTTTTGATGAAGCAACAACCTTCTTGAACAAGATTGAAATGCAGCTTCGTAATCTCTGCACTGGTGCCTCCATCAGAAGCCTCTCTGGTCAGTCTCTCTCTACTCTTCTATGGAAGATCCTTCGATTTTTGTGCCATACTTGTGTATAGTCTTCTCTTGTTTTGCATTCTTCGTGCAAATCAAAATCTTTCAGCATCACCAGTGCTTCCCAGGGGCAGATTCGGGTGTTTCTACTCATGGTGCTCATAACACATGAAACCCACATGAATTTGGCTATGCTTTCCTAGACCTAGACAGTTACTGACATTTTCCTTTTTCCCTTTTCTTTATTATCTGCAAAAACTCCTTTATCGATGAGAGAACAATCGAAGAATACGGGTACAGCAATAACATCACAAACAAACAAAACAAACCCTAGCTAGCTAGACACTTGGATTGTCCTACAATAACTGGTGCTTATTTAAATAAATATAGCACACACTTCCTTCTTGAATTTATAACTCGAAATGCTTGCTCTCTTCGTGCTAATTTGGTTTTGTTATGATCTTATGTCATATTTCCCGTCCTTGTTCTGTAAATAATGGAGTAAGAAGGTCAATGGTTCTGCAGTGATGGACTTTGTAACAGTCTTCGAACCTTTTCCCTATTCAGTTCATCGCTGCATGAGCTTGAATTTCCTTGCGTTGCGAGTCCTTTCTTTTAATTTTCTTTTTCTCGCTTTCTTCTTCTTCTCCCTCCCTTTGTGTCAGAAAAAAAATGAGGCTTCAAAGTAAAACCTAATGTTTTAGAGATTCTGGATTTGACATCTCAGAGCTCAGTTAACTGATGGAATAAATAGTAGTCCGGTAGTATTTGTACACTGTGTGCCTTACCAGATAAAAGACCACTGATTATGGAGAACCAATTAGTCAATGCTTCTTGGTAGAAGCACAAGTCCTAATTTGACTAGCCAATTCACCGTTTGAGATTTTATCCAAGTAAATGAAAGGTGACATTCTACATTTTCTGCACTCTTATAGACGTCGCATGCCGTCTTTAACATAATTTGATGACTTGCTGTGATTAGTTTAATATAGTTTAGTTTAACTAGTTTGGTGTCGTTGCTTAGCGGAGAAACTCGGACTTGGAAAGATTCGTGCATAGCTTATTAGACCAAGAAAAGAGTCGAGGGGTTTTTGCAGCTCGAAATTGTTTTGATGTGGGCTTGTTTCTTTGTTGCACCTGTCGACCACTGCCTTTCCCAAGCATGGTTTTCAATAATAAAACGGTGATGGTTAAGAGATTAGAGTATTATCTAGTGTTACACCCTAAAGTCCTAACTAGCTTCAGGCTTCTTGAGTTTTATTTCACATAGATATTCCTGTGCAAATAGAACATTCGCAACTAATATTTTAGCTGAACTTGCCTATGAATAATAGCATGAATGATGCATTTCTGTGGACAGATACGAAATCATTCAGTGTAGCCTGTGTGCTGGCTTATGCATTTACATTCCTGTGGACAGATACGAAATCATTCAGTGTAGCTTGTGTGCTGGCTTATGCATTTACCATAGATAATGCTCTCTAAATAAATTTTAAACCTTTGAATGGTATAATATTGTTGCATTGTATTTGTCTCATAGTTTTTTGCTAGTCAAATAATCTATCATTCAATTGCTTTTGAAAATGTTCATAAATATATCAAAATAATGTTTTTTGTTTTTTAAAAATTATTTTTGATATCAGCACATTAAAATGATTTAAAAACACTAAGTTTTTTTTAATTTAAAAGAAATATTTTATTTTTTTTCAAAAAATGTTATTAAAATGCAGTGCCAATTAATGCCAAAGTCTATTACAAGCACTGCTCTGATTTTAACCCCAAGAGCAACAAATGAGCTATAAAAGTTTTGATTATTGGATAATTTTCAGTACTTTCATCTTATGAATTAGTTTCTTTTTGGTGAACGGAAAATTCGACATTTGAGTGGTTGTGTTACCTTACATTTATCCTTTCCTTTATTTTGTGCGCATGGTTTCAAGAAAACGCAAAAATCAATGTTGCAAACTACCAATATATATTTGCATGCTTAGGACCTTTATATGGTTGTAGAATAAATTGGGCTTGCCTAGTTCCAATGGGAATATCATTCCATCTGTAATGATACCCAGTATAGTCACTTTAAAGATATTCAAGTTCCAATATGGACGGTGGAATGTGAAAATTGAACTTCGGAAATTGTTTAAGAACTGACAGGCTTCTGTTTCTAAAGTGCTCTTGCCGCAGCTATATCTTTTGGGCAGCTGTTTAGATTTCAAGCATGGATAATTATATAAACAGAAAGTATTTTGTTATTTTAATCCTTATCAACAATAGATTGTCACGTGAAATATGGATTCCAACTATTCTCATTGGTATAAATGATGACTGTCTTTAAGAATTCATCTTGAGGCTGGATAATGTCCATACTGCCATTTTACTAATATATGACATAAAGTTGCTTTTTTATATTTTAGCCTTCCAAACTCTCTTCAAGGCCGAGTAGCTTAATTTGAATCCTATTTTTTTAATGGCAGAAAAGTAGGAAGTAAAACTAGAACAAATTGCACTTGCTGACAGCAGTAGGACTTAGCCTGTTAAAACCCATAAGACAGGATGGAACAGCACTTTTTTAAGCACCCATTTGCACGAGTGGAGATCTTGAATGTGAAATGGGTATGGCAGCCTTAGATTATCAGGGTGATTATCAACTTAAACATGATAGAGCTTGTAAAATCACACTTATCTGGTTGGTATTAGCTGGCAACTTTACTGCTTTCATTCGAAAGTGCAAGCTGCCCTTTTGCAAGATGCTCGTATCATTTCTCATCTCATCATCCCTTCCCCGCGTTCATTGTTTTCTCATTTTGCTTTAGTGGATTTTCAAATCTTTTAAATTTTCAGAAGACTAACGATTGCTAAGATTCGTAGACAAGACAACAGATGTCAATTGCACATTAGCATACATTCACGTGCTCTGATTGTGCTAAGGTGCATATCTTCAAGACTGCTATAACTCTCTGTGAGCCTTTCAGGTCTGCTATTTATCTATTATTATTATTATGATAAATGATGGTGATGGATGATGCCGGTATCTAGCTAGCTGTTATTATGTATTGCATTCACAAGTCGATCTTAGATGGATACGCCTCCCATGCATTTTGTAATGCTATTTGCTGGATTGAACTTGGTAGGTTGCTTTGCTGATAAAAACTAGTCTACTATTATGTTTGGAACTTGAGTCATTTGATAATCCATGTTAAACTGTGTCCAAGATTACTTTTCCTCGAAAGTTTTTCGGCTATATGCTGCAGTCACCATTGAGTTGAAATTTGCAATCGATAAAGATTTAAGGTATAAGCATTTTTTCCCTGCTACTAAATAGAATTGCAAGCATTGGTGGAAAGGAGAAAAAAAGTCGAAACCTCCTTCATTAATTGTTCATGTTCTTTGCCTTGACGCACTTGCATCGCACAGCTGTGTCAAAAGTGTTGATGCTACTACAGGATCCCTGGATGTCCAATATTTGTTTTGTAAGTTTCCGCTTCAGCAAATATACATGCTTGGGGGGACATGATTGATTAAATTTTTTAAAGTCCACGCATCGGTCTATCAATGAATCATCAATACTGTAGCGAGTTGGTGCTCCATCTATTGTCCGTGCTAAATAAAATATATGTTAACTTGTTTGATATGTGAATATACAAGGTGGTGCTCCCTCTCTCAAAAAACCGGCTGCAATATCATATAATCATATAGCATAGCATGCATGGAGTTCTTGACTTGCCCAGAGAGGAGAGGAGAGTGATTGTTTGTTGTTATCTGGCATGGAATGCAATTGTGGGGCAGGAGGGGGGTCAAGGTGGGGTTAGGCTAAATTAATGAAGGCTACTTTATGGGTTTTTATGCCCGGTTAGGGCGGGTGGTCGGATTTCACATGGGACTCCCGCAGATTTCGCTGTGATCCCACCACCTTATAAAGACTAGAGATAAGAGAGAGTTCATCATTGAATGCCATCTCTAGCTGTCTTGCCTCGACTCTAGCACTGGGCAGGACCTGTTCCTGCTCCAGCTAGCTATTTGCTTCTGTCTACAATGCTATGGTATGGTATGGATAGTATTAGTGGTTGTCACATCCATGGACATTAGTGGGTCTTTGTGCTTCTTGATGTGCATCACACGTGTCTTGTTCTTTAGCTTTGAACTTGAGGTGTTGCGGGTCCCAGCTCCCAGTGGTGGAAGCAGGATGGATTCTATCCATGACGTTCTTTCATTCTATTTTCAACCCTATTTGTCCCAACCCATTGTGAAGGGCTTGGCTTCTTTACAGTGAGTTCTCTCATCCCGCACACCGTCGCTGTCCACAATTTTCCGTAACGTTTAGAATAATTTACAGGTCTGAGGGAAAAGAGCAATAATTGAATCGAATACCTCGATGGAATTGTTTCCCCGTTGGGAGGATTCGCTCACTCCATTAAATTCCACTTTACTCAAGCATGGCCCTGTTAGAAATGGCTAGCTTAGGGTTATATATCGTTGAAATCGTGTTTTGTTTCCCAAATCATGATTTTCAGCTAGTAAAAAGCGAGTAATCTCGTGAAAGTTGATAAAGGGGTCGAGGCGCTGTGGTATGCTGCTGCTAGGTTAAGGAGTGACTCGGGCACGTTTCCTGTTCTCAATAATTTGAAATCACCTGACCTTCTCTCTAGTCTTTTCTGAAAGTTTGATTTGATGGGCGTACCATCTTGTCCGCAGTAGCTCTGCCTCATACTGACAAGCGATATAACCATACGAAACGCTACCAGCCTGCCTGTGCAGGGAGACCTTCAACGAGGGAAAAGCAACAGCTTTTATAGGCACATCCCCGGTGAAACCAACATTCTTTTTATATTATTATTATTATTATTATTTTGATCTATAAGATAAGCTAAAAACATTAGTAATGACTATATATCTTCCCAGGAAAAAATGGTGATTATTACATTTAATTGTGATGTTTTTTTTTAGCTTGTATTACTTTAATGTTTTTATTATATATTGGTAATGTTGTTATCTTAGTAATGACTATATATACTATTTTGAAACTCGTTATATAAAAATATTAAAAAAATTAAAGAAAAAGTATTTTTTTCCCCTTGAAAATCACAGATAAACACTCTTAAAAAGGCACGGGACTTCCAGACTTCCATCTCCTGCATCCTTTTCCCTCTTCTAATGGTCAAACTCCTTTCATGCTTGAGTTGTCAAAAGTGATTTTTGTGGGTCACCTCCGAAATAATTCCAGCAAACTTTGCCAAATTAATAAAAATTATCCGTACAGATTTAAGCTTTTTTTCGAATCCAAGTGCTATAGCAAAGGATATACTTTCATATGAAATTATTCACACACAAACCTCTTCTTAATCGTCATTAAAAACCTAATATTATGCTGTTCATCTCTGCTTTTTTCCAGCCAGTGTCGATCCAAGTGATAGGCCACGTTAATCTGCCCCGAGATCAACTAACCCACCTATCTTAATTGTTCCTTATTAATTTTTTTCCACCAATAATTGTTTTTTCTCAATTTTGATTTTCTTACTTCGAACCTTGAGATATTAATATACATGGTGAAAATAAATCTGTCTTATGGATCCTACACGCTTAAATATGTTAGTGCATGCATGTGCTGTTCTTTTCTTTCCCATTTACTATATGTTTTTCTTCTTAGGACAGTGTTAAGTGAGTTTATGTAACTATCTAACTGGCTTAAGACGCCAGTTGAATCTCAGAAAGTAAACTCGGAAGGGACCGAACAAAAAGTATTAAGAGAAAAACCCTAAACATTATGTAAAGTATCACAGCAAGAAATAAAATTCTAAATAAATTCTGAATTTTCAAAATAGCCCAGTCACAGGAAAACAGTTATGATCAAGAGATTTAAAGGTAAATTTAATTAATTTAATAAAATATGAACACCAACTAGGTTCATACTCCTGAATATATTTCTTCTCCATCAACTCTGGCGTTTTGTACGTCAATGCTTAAGACTCAGTCTACTTGACAGGCTAGAACCTGGAATGAGGTCTCGATATAGTGCACCATGTCTCTTTTAAGTTGTAAATCCTAGGGCAACTTCTCTGGCATCAAATGTACAGATTTTGTTAGCATCGATCACATAAAGGCAAGGTATCACTCTTTCAATCTCTACTTCTTCCAAAAACCAAGACATGGACAAGAAGTTCTATGTGGTTGAGCCACATAAGCCACCCCTTCTCTCTTAGTCCCCATGATGATCTTAGTGGCTTGTAGGGCAATCTCAGCCATGCTCCCTGTACAGCCACCAGTCTCCCATGATCTAGAACTAGTTGTTTGTGATTTGCTCCGAACAAGCTTTTTAAATTGAGTTGATTTACGTGGTTCTGATACCCGTAGCAAAAGTTATAGCCAAAATGCTGAAGGGAGGGTGCACGAAAACATCCCTTAACTAGACCCAGACTACTCTCTCCAACCATCCATATTAAGCTGAAATTTCATCAGCTCGATTCAATCAAGTCTCAGTTGTAGGATAAAAAATGCAAATTGTTTAGTTCAATTCAGTATGATCAAGTTGTTTTTTTTATAAATATAAAGTAATAATTAACAAGCAAAATAGTAAGGCATGGAATTGTATTAAATCAAATACAGAACTATAGAATTATATTTAGTATAAAACTACCAAACCAAATACAATGAAATACCCGAAAAATTTCGAGCATTGTTTGGAGTCGCTTGTTGATGAATTGCGAATGAAATTAGAAAACATTGCTTGTCAAGTTTAAGCTCTGTCCTTGAGGTTAAATTGTTTGTCACCTGGTGTAAATTGTTTGCATGCAAGCAGCCTCTCAAAATTCATGAAATATTATTGCCATCTTCAAATAACCCTGTAAAATTCATTCCTTAGGTGTTCATTGTTTTGAGTATAATTTCAATACATGCCGATATCAACTGATAGTAATTCGAGATTTGAAAATTCTGCTTTCTAAAACAGTGAACTTGGTCCACAGAAACACACTGTTGCAGCACAGAAATAAGTATACTAGTAGTTGCTGTGGAATCTGATGTTTATTCAGAATAAATGTCTCAATTGCATTATAATGTGTGATGCATGTGGAGCTTAGCATTGGCCAAGCAAAAAATAAAATAAAAAATTGAATATATATTGTTGATTCTATCTATTTCGTGCATGCATAGACAATTTAAGGATTTTTCAATTCACGTGTGTAGATGATGGTGCACCATCATCAGATGAGGAGTTAAGTGGAGGGGAGTTGGATATGCATGAAGCTCAACCAAGTGGTGAAGACCGAGAGCTTAAAGATAAACTTCTCCGTAGGTTTGGAAGTCATATTGGTTCGCTGAAGCTGGAGTTCTCGAAGAAAAAAAAGAAAGGGAAGCTACCGAAAGAAGCTAGGCAAACCCTACTTGGATGGTGGGATGTTCACTATAAATGGCCATATCCAACTGTGCGTATCTCTTTCTTTTTGAGGCTACATCTATTTTTGACATTTTAAAAATATGCAAGTTCTGATTTCTGATGCATAGGATATTTTAGAACGCACGAAAATTTTTTCAGGTGTGAAACTGAGAAGGGTAGCATTATGTTTTTGTACCCAAACTGCCAGTTGTTTGGGGAATAGATCATAGGTAGCTGAACTAAGGCCCAAGGAATCAGTCAGTAGGGCTGAGAAATACTATATCAGGGAAGTCATAGCAAATGACCAAGGAGAAAAAACTTCATTGTTGAAGTTGAGAAATGACCTTTGATGTTGTAAGCTGTGTGTGTGTGTGTAAATGTGTGTGTGTGTGTGTAAATGCTATGAATTTGTGTAGGCAGGAATTTAATCTTTTTTTCCAAAGTTCAATTCTGGTAAGATGATAATTTGCTTGCCTAATGATCCAGGAATCTGATAAGATAGCATTGGCCGCATCGACGGGACTAGATCAAAAGCAAATTAATAATTGGTTTATAAATCAACGTAAGCGCCACTGGAAACCATCTGAGAACATGCAATTTGGTGTTGTGGATAATCTTTCTGGGCAGTTCTTCACAGAAGACGACTGATATTTCTGTTGGCTTCATGTACATTATGCAGTGCAGCATTGGTGGATTTAGAAATGACAAAGAAAGGAAGATTAACTGTATCTTGCATCATGTATATTCGTATTTAACTAGCATCGAAATGGCAATTAATACTTTCGTAATCTGCTCATTATTCTTGGCGTTGTTTTCCTTCTGTAGAAGATGTGTAATCATCGTGGTCTGTTTCGGGTGCTTAGACTAGTGAGATGCAGATCTGCTCATGTAAACCAAAGTGTGACAGATAAAAACAATTTGCGAGGAGAAAAATCTTGCAGCCCCTCATTTGTAGACATTGTTCTTCCACTTTGACAAAATCTGTCTGAAGTGAACTTCTGAACTGTAGCCTGTTGGAGGAAAATGCTTTGTTCTTTAAGCGCATCTGGGATGTGTCCTCCTGGAATAAAATAACAGAGATATTAAAATTAAAATCTGTATTTTCAATGGATAGATGTGTGAAACAATGAGTTTCTTCAGAAAATTGGGCTACTCTCTGCATGTGACGGTATGTTCTACTCTATTAGAAGGTACGCAAGAATAGAAATATTGTTTTCTTCATCAGTTTATTGTGGATTTTTTTTTAAATATGTGATTGAATGTGAAAATCATTAAGTTTTAATATCTTTACTAAGATTTTTATTTTATTGTTTATGTTTACAATTAGATAATGGTATCATAGCTTCAGGTTTTTTCCATTAATTTTTTTTCTTCTAAATTTTATGAACCCTCGATTTATTTTATTATTCCTTTCTCAAGTAAAGTGAATTAATTTTCAATCCGCCGCCATGGTCTGTTGCTGGCTGGCAGTGCCGGCAGAATAGAGGAAGAATTTATGGGCAGAATTATATCTTTTTTCTTAGGGATTTTGGGGTATTGTATTATTATTATTATTATTATATCTTTGCCACTTATAATTAATAGCACTTGATTTTTTCATTAATAAAAAAAAAACTTCGTTTAAGCATCATGTTTATAATTTTGAATTATATTATGACTGGTTTGTTAATCACTAAAATGACCAAATTGCATAATGCTTTTTTTCCTGTGAATTGCCTATGAATTTCTCAGTGCTTATAAATAATTATGATAGTTGTTTATTTATGGGTAAATTGAAGTTCAGTGTAATAAAACATTCCAGTATAGCCCTAAAATTAATTGGTTGTTATAATTAATGCGCAAAATTGTAGTAATATGCTATTAGTTATGTCTATACATCCGAAGATAGTCTATATATCTAATTAACACAAATATATAATTGTCAAATTATATGAAGTATTTTTATTATCGTTTATGTCCGGACCAACTTGTGGGTACCTCGACTAATTTTACGAGCTCTAAAGTTAATGACCATATAAATCTCAAATTATTATCATATTAACAATTAAAAAACTCAAACTTGAAATCATAAGAAAACAAATCTTTTAATCTCAATTTTTTAACACTGAATTACTTGTGATATTAAGTTTTATTAGTATTGTTATTGTTATTTTATGTGCATTGTTGTGCTGCCAAAAAAATCATTAATATATATTTATTGTTTTCTTAATCTATATAATACATTTAATTTTTTTTTCAAAATATCAATGTTTATGTTATAAATCTACAATTATGTGTATTAAATGTACATGAATCAAATATTTAAGAATAATGTGTGCTAAATTACCTTAGCAATTCTGAGCCGCGAGATCTCATCAATGGTTAGAGAATCGTCATGTCAGTTTGGAGCTTCTTGCTATAAGTTAATAATTGTTTGTCTTTGGTCTCTAGGGGCCTGTTTGGTATTGCTTTTGCTTTTGTGGTTGAGGTTTGAAAAACACAGTTTAAAAAAAAATACTTTTACTGCGGTTCAAAATAAGTTGTAAAGTGTTTGGTTAAAACTGTGGTTGAGTTTGAAATTAAAAATTATTTATATTTTAATTAATTTTTAGATTATTTTAATATTAAAAATATATTTTTTATATTAATAAAAATATATTATATCAACATTATTTATATTTTAATTATTTTTAGATTATTTTAATATTAAAAATATATTTTTTATATTAATAAACATATATTATATTTTATCTCTCTCTCTCTATATATATATATCTTGTTATTTAATAACTATACTATAACAACCCCCAGCCTTTCCCCCCCAGCCCGCTCCTAATTTATATATTATATATATATATATTATTCACCCTTTCTCTCCTTTTTTTTGCAGTAACGGGCGCAAGAAAAGCAGCGAAAAGCAGCATTTTGCTGCTTTTCTTGCAACGCCGGTCCAACCAATTTTTCAGTTAGGAAAAAAGCAGTTTTGCTGCTTATTGTCATTAACCAAACACTCACACTACTTTTTTGGGAACCACTTTTTTCAAATCAGGGGTGAAAAAGCTAAGCCAAACGGCCACTAGATCAACTACGAAGTTCGAGAAAATAAAAACAGAGCCCGGGTGTCATAGCATCACTTCAGCAGCAGCTTAGTTTTGGTTACAAATCTTCATCCTGTCGACGAAGCCTTCCCATCTCCACCTTCTCATACCCATCCATTCGTTGCGCTAACGAGCGCCAGCTGCTCTTCAACCGCACTGCCCCTTCCCTCTTTTTTTTTCCTTTCGTTTTCCACAGATGAATGATCTGTTGAGTTTGGGTTAGCATCGTATCTGGAAACTTATTAGCCGTATCTTGGACTGGGTAGTTAGCGTGTTTTTTTTTCATTATTTTTTTCTTCAAGGAAAAAAGAGGAAATGATACTGGGACACGGTGAGAGACTTTGTGTTGGACCTGTGTTGTGGAAGTGGGGATCATCGAGGGAGAACTGGTAAAAGACTTTTTTCACACCTTGTTCTTTTGGCTTTTTGGATGACCTGATTTACATTGCATTGATTGGTCACAGGTGGGTTGAGGGCGAGGCAACTGATTTGCCCCTCCCAGATTGTTTCTTTGATGCTATTCCCATGGTTTATGGTTTGCGGAAATGCGGTGGATAAGCGGAAGGCCTTGCGGAAGATGTTTAGAGTAGTGATACCAGGTCCTATCTTCTTCCCTCTTGTTTGAATTTGAATAACATATCGTTACATTTCTCACCCTCGTGTTGAAATACAGGTTCTAAAGCACCAGTCCTTGATTTTAATTGCAAGATGAAGAGTGCTTTTCACCGTCTTTCTTTTCTCTATGCATGTTGATATTATGTGCCTGTAGGACTCGGATGAATGAAATTCGATTTGCTTGAATATTGTTCTTTTATCCATGATGATTGATAGCTGTAGGCTTTGAAACAAGAGTTTTCTTATTGGTTTTATCCTTCTCACTAAGAATGACTGTTTGAACTTATTATCAGATGTGTGTAGAGTTCACTCCTAATCAGGATCTGATAAAATCAATTCTTTTGTATGTTTCTTGTCACAAGTAATGGATAATTGACAAAGTTGTCGTCCCTGTGGCAGCTGCTTATGGTCTTGCAAAGAGTATGAATATTTGATGGGCTCAATCGGAGAAAATTTAACAGGGTCGTTGTTCCGCTGTAACTTGTAATCTATCATGCCTTTTTCGGGATCAGATGAACAGTGATTTCAGAGTAGACAAATCTTGAAATCTGATGAAAGCACAATCCTCCAAACATTGCATGTCTAATTGTTTGTCTGTGTTAATGATAAGCTAAATTCAAAAGCACAAGTTATTAAGTTTTAAGAATATTTTTTTGTTACTTTTTAATATATACTCATAAGTAAAAACTTTTTCAAACTTGTATATACATATATTATCTTGTGTTTAATTTTACTAATTAGAATGAAGTAATGAGATTCAAACATGTGACCATGTATTATATTAGAGAATATAATTAACTCATTTTAAAAACTTAAGTTATTTATTGAAGAACCAAGAATATTTTTATATTACTCTCTAACAATGGTGACATGGAAGGAGATGGCTTGCTAATTATCATGTTTGGAAGGGAACATGCTTCTCCTCTAGAGTTATTTTTTCTGTAGATGGGTGGCATGATTTGTAATTCTTATACTGCGATGGAGGTGGAAGAACTTGCTCTGGAAGCAGGATTTTGTACAATCAAACATTATGAGATTAGTGGTGGCCTAATGGGGAATGTAGTAGCCACCCGCGAGATCAGGTTGGTTCTCAGTTTTTAACAGCACGTGTTTCAAATTTTGTTGGGGAATGACATTATATATAGGGGTTGATGATTTTTATGTTTAGAATGTTTACTGCAACCCAGGCATTACTAATGATAAGCTAAATGGCACAAACAATCAGGCTACATGGATGATAAATCCACTGTATTATTTTTCAATGGGAAATTCCTGCTCAAGAGCATAATGTTACTGCCTGATGGAAGAGGAAATGCATGTCAACCCCTCAATCAAGAATTTAGTATTCTTACATGATTTTTACTTACAAAAAGATCCTTAAAACTTGTAATTCTAGTTTTCCTCGAGCTAGATTTGTTTATTTAAACCGACAAAATCTTCTAAATCAGCCAATAAAACTTTACACTGTCATGCATTCTTGTCCAGCTCCATGATGAATATAGGAATTGGCATTACTAATGCACTCAATCACATCTTTGCAGCTGTATAATTTATTGACAACTTCTCATATGCCCAACATCAAATTCCTTTTGCACATGCTTCTGACACGGTGCTTAGTGAACTGTAGCCTCGGGTGTTTGGCCAGTTTGAATAAATAGAAGCAATATGGTGCGCTGTTCCTTTGTAAAATCTACCTTTCATCTGTCTTTAGGTCATCTTGGGTGGAAGGAACTATTGTCAATTGTGGCAATTGATGCCGAAGCACCAGAATTAAGGGGGTAACATGGGTCCTCAGACGTGTCATTGAGTTCCATGGTCATTTCGTCTATGAAAGGGGGATTAGAGGGCCGGGGAAGATGCTCCTCAGTTGTTAGCATTTGTAGAACCTTTGACATTGTTGGTCGAAGTGATGAGATTTCTTGGGTACACAGAAGGGCCACATGCACTGCTCTCTTAACATCATTCTTAACATTCTTATCATGGTGGTTGTGCAGCGTCAGATTTGGGTCATAAAGCTCCTCCACATTTCCTGCCTGGAATTTTTTCCACGTCTGTTTTCTCCCACGAAAGAGAGGATTTACAGATCAGTTCAATGACCGGCCTGTCTTAAATACTTTATGAATTAAAGACAATAGAGAGATTTTATGGAAAGCATCTGAAACTTACTAGTATGACAAGACTCTCCGTGTAATCTGCGTTTTTGCTCCTGTTATTCTGCCTTCCTGTAACAATCTCCAACAAAAGCACCCCAAAGCTGTAGACATCTACCTTTTCTGTTAACAGACCATGGGCTAGGTATTCCGGAGCCATGTATCCTCTGCAAATCATGTGAATTCATTGCTTTTCGGATATTCAAGGACTTTAATGTCTGTGATATGATTTGCATTTAAAGTACTGCAAGATTTCTGAGCTAGCTAGTTGTCCTTTGAGTACTTTGGAAATATCTGTAAAAAAGATACTTACAATGTTCCTGCAATGGCTGTGCTGATGTGACTCTTATCTTCTTGGAAAGACCTGGCCAACCCAAAATCAGCAATTTTTGCACGAAGCCTTGAATCTAACAAGATATTGCTGGCCTTTATATCTCTGTGAATGATTCTGATACTGGAGTTCATATGAAGGTAGGCTAAACCTTCTGCAGTGCCAGTAATTATCTCATATCTCTTCTCCCAGGTCAGCTCCTTGCCTCTGTTCTGATCTGCCACATTTAGATATGAGAAACACCATCAACTTCCATTTCAGTCAGCATTCTGACTCCGACTAAAAACAGTGGCAATCAGCAATGCATTAAGGCAAGTATTCTTCGTTGCTACTCTATTGATAGCATTTTTTCAATATCAGAATTAAGGTTTAAATGTAGATATATAGCATTTACCAAATATGAAACGATCAAGACTCCTGTTAGGCAGATATTCATAGACGAGAAGGCTTTCAGGCCCAGAACAACTGCACCCTAACAACCTGACCAGATTTTTGTGTTCCACACTACTTATCATGTTTACTTCGTTGTAGAAATCCGCTGCTCTATGTCTGTTGTTAAAGAAAAGCCTCTTCACTGCAATCTCCCTTCCATCAGGTAAAGCTCCCTGCAATGAACAAAGAAAACATAGACAAACCCTGGTCTAATTTAGTTATCAGAAGAATTTGACTAATACTAACATAGCATAAAGAAACCAGTAGAGAACAACCTTGTAAACAGATCCAAATCCTCCTTGTCCAAGCTTGTTGGTGTCTTTAAAACATCCAGTAGCCTTCTCAAGTGTCGAGTACTTGAAGTTCAAGCTACTGTCATTGAGGGTTCTGGCCGACTTTTGAGCCTCATTAGAACCTGTAAGATGAAGACACATGCATTCCAGAAGTCAAGGAAAATGTCAACGTTAACGATACTGTTATAAGTGTGAGCGTTATATATTTTCCGAAGCAGATAACACAAGTAAATTCAGTTTGTTACCTCTTCTTTTCTTCATTATATATCTGCGTTTCCATATATAAACTCCCATAGATACTCCAAGTCCTAAAACCACCAGAGAGCTGGTAACTGAAACAACTATTATGACAATGCTCCCTGCAGTTCATTCATCCAGATGTATGAATCACGAGGCCAAGTTTATTAGTGTAAGACCTTCAAATATACATGAACCTCATTCAGTCACAGCAACTTGTCAACAAAAGAAAATGCAATTCTTTTACCTCTGGAACTTCCATTCCCAAGTTCTTTGTTGAGAAAATCTGTATCCGAGTACCTCATGAAACACCCAGTATTTAGGGCCCTGCCTTCCGACCAAGGCAAACATTCCGTTATAGATGCAGAGGCATTCTCCAAGCATGCCCTGCAAGAGCTTGCATTTAATGTCTTCCAGCAATTAGCTAACACATAAGCTGATTCATTTGTACCTGGAACTGTGAATTGTACCCCCGCATAACCTTGATTATTTGATGCGCTAGTGACTGCTTGTGAGACAGCCTGCCTTGTCGATTCTGCAAAGGTTGAATTCTTACGCGTTGTATTTCCACAAACAGCCTTATCTCCTGGTCCTATATATTCTTCATAGAAACTATAATTCTCGGCTCGCATGAAGCAGCCATCAAGGTAAATGCGACCCCCATTATAAGGATAGCATTGTGGAAGAATCGTACGTGCCTCGGCATAGCATAGCACACAGTCAAGTAACGACAGGTCCCCATAGCATTGGGCAAGGCCATAGTTAATGTCAGGTCCAGAGCCCGAAACTGCCACTCCAAAACCTGATGTACGCATCTGTTCACTGATGTTTTCCATCGTGGCAACAAAATTTGGCACAAAGATAGTTGAGTTGTGCTCCTGTTGGCGTCCACACATAACTTGGACCGTCTTGGCTCTAGGATCTCCAACCACCACTCGTTCACGCAACAAAACATACCCAAAAAGGCAGAATAAAATCCTTTGGTAAGGGATCGATTGGATTGCTTTTGTCATCTTTAGCTTTGATTATAAGATTGGCTGCGCAGGGTGGATCAAGTTGTTAGAAAATCTCAAGTCATGACCAAGATCAAAGAGGGGCAGTAGGTTGATAGCAATGAAAGCATAATAAAGATCAGAACTGTCAAAATCATGGATAATCATTCGTGAGGACTGAGTAACCACCCGAAAAAGGAAATGGGGTGGGCATAAATAACGCGTGCGGTTGTTGCCGGCTTTGAATTTGTGGCACTCTTAAACAGATTACACAGAACATGGGTTCCTTCATTTTTCAAGTCAAAGACCCAGCTAGAGTTTCCTGATTTCACACCTGGAAACAAGCCTTTTTCCTCCCTGATTTCACATTATAGATCCCATAAGAAAGGAAATTAAAATGAAATGAAAAAACCATCTCAGCCGTGCGTTTGCGTGGAGGGACCCAATGATACTAGCAATCAATCCGATACTCATCTTGATGAAAGAAGAAGTTTCCGTCAAATTCTAAAATGATCCAGAAGCAGCTTGGGGCATTAATTCCTGCACCCCACTCACTCACTCTTGCATTGCATCCATCCCCTTCAGTTTTTTAGCAAGACATTAAGGCAGTGACAGCTAGCCTAGCCTAAACAAAACTACTGATACAACCTTGAACACGTGGTTGAGTAGTTTGTCTATCTTCTTTGTTTGAGAGTGGACCAGAGAAAGAACATACAAATGTTCCTGATCACACGACTCTGACCCAATATTCCAGCTCCGACAACTGTGTCGGGCAAAGGAACTGAAAGAAAGAACGACCACCTTTTTTTCAATTTCTTACAAAAAATAAAAATAAAATTTTGATTCATGTTATGGTTTTTGTGGATCAAACTAGACTAGCAGAGCGAAATGAGTTTCTAATGAAATCAAGCTTCCTTCCTAGCTAGCCTGGCAACGTCAAGTGTTTATATATATATAGAATTATCAGTCAATCAAAGAAAAGAAGAAGAAGAAGAAAGACAAAAAATTGTAAATATAGATTTCCATGCATACATGCATACCTTAATTAATGTTGTCTGGGCAGAATAGCTGAACGGAGAGATCTTGAGCAATATTGGAGAAAGTCTTAGCTTGATCTGTTTCTTTGTAACTGAAGAAGAAGAAAAGTATTGTTTGAGCAGTTGATTGAACACAAGGGAGCGCGCTTAAGTTAAAGTGAAGATACAAACGACACGTCACTCTCTCTCTCTCTCTCTCTCTCTACAAATTCAATGGGGAAGGGAAGAATAATGAAGGGAGAAGGAGAGTCGTCAAAGTCGTGTAAAAAAACAATAAGAACATGGCAAAAACGCGGTTCTACACTCTGTCCTTTGACGTTACTTGCCATTTAAATCAAATACCCTTTTTATTTCAATTTGGCAACTTGGGACCTACACTTTCAATCTGATCAATTGAGTCCATATGGATTCAAATGCTACTCAATTCTAAGGCAATTGATGTCTGTTATTGATACCACCGTAAAAAAAAAAAGGTATGGCGCGTCATTTCCCTTTCAATTATCATCTCTCGTTAAAGTTAAAAAAACATAACCAGAAAGAAATTTAGTTGTTGACTTCTGGGTCTTCCATTTATTGCCCCGTCTGGGATAGTGGAGCACCGCACCGCAATAAAACAGCTAGTGATTGTTTGGCTAAGCGGTTTTATTGTTTTTTGATTAAAATTAAAATTTTTATTTTATTTTAAATAAATTTGTTTTATATTTTTATATTATTTTGATGTGCTGATGTCAAAAATAATTTTTAAAAAATAAAAAATATTATATTAATATATTTTTAAATAAAAATATATTAAAAAACAACCGCAACCACATTCTATACTCTCTTAATGATTTTTTTGGTGCCATTGAATTTGTGGTGGTGTCGTCATCCCAAACAAAACTTCATGCATTGCTTTGATTTTTGACGACCCGAATAGAGCATGGTTATGGAATAGGCCAGTTTTGGGGAAAAAAATATTTTAAATTAAATATTTTTGATATTTTTATATTATTTTTACATGCTAATATTTAAAATAATTTAAAAAAAATAAAAAAATATATTATTTTAACATATTTCTAAATAATAAATATTTTTAAAAACAACTCACGTGGAATTCATGAACATTTTCACCAGGAAAAAACTGGTTATTAATTTTTATAAAAACATAATATAAAATAACTTTCAGATTATTTCGATTCAATTGCAAAGATGCCGTGCATATCTTTTTGCTAGATTTGGGCTTCCTGCACCAAGATTTGGAAGGCAAAAAAACTTCAATGATTTTACTTCCGATTCCACTACTTTGAAAATGAAGTGCTTATAATGATTCATTATTCCAAGGACAATTTATAGTTAAATCACCACCACCGTTATCTTTATCGTGACGTTGACGCCGCCATAACTTGTTGATTCATCACCATCATCCTCAATTAATTTATAGTCCCCACCCTGTATACCAGACAATTTATCAGTTAATAATGCAGCCTTAAATATTTTTCAACGTTGAAAACAACCTCGGCCTTGGGGCGTTGTCCGCCGAAAAATCTCAAGCTAGCAATATTGGACTTCGACACGGTTGGTTTGTATTATATTCATAGTAAAGGTTTTCTAATGTTTGAAATTTCGGAGTTGCCTTGAAATTCTGAAGTCTATACAAAGCGACTTCGAAGAGCAGTGGAGCATTGCTTGTCGACAGGATGGGGGAAGAGGAGAAGACAATCTTATTCAGTGCTGTGCAGATCAATCTGATTTCTATGCAGCAAAAAGAAAATCATAATTTTATTGAATAACTGCTTTGTATAATATCAACAAGGAAAACCATTTCTGTTAAGCTGTTTCCAGTAAAAAAGGCCTTTACAACTCAAGAAGGAACGAGCAGGGGAAGAATTCTAGCAAGTTATGCGAGGTCAATTCGGAGCAACCAAGTTTCAAACTGTCAGGACTGACCAGGGATGTCATCTGGGCTCGATCCAGCTTTGTGTCATGCTATTCCCTGAAGAATGGGTAGAAGACTCGGGCTGAGATTTGCATGTAGAACCAGGTTGCCGAACCGTGTTGGTCTCCATAATAGCAGGACTGAGAAATGGTGGCTGTGTTGGCTGAGGAATTTCTTGGTTGTCCTGGATCATTTTAACAACCCTCGACATAGATGGACGCAGCTCTGGAGAAGCTTGCACACAAAGTAGGCCAATATGAAGTAATCGTGATGCTTCATCTTCTTGAAAATCTCCTTCTAGGACTGGATCAACAGCTTCACATAGTCTACCATTTCCATGGAGGCTCCATACCTTCTCAAAAGAGTGAAACGAGGAGAAAAAAGGGGGGGAGGGGCAAAAAGTGAGCATTTATCAGTATAGAATACATTATTCATCTCATATGAGAAATAGAATCACCATTTGTAGGATAGATCTTGAATCTCGAGGGACAGGGTTTTTCCCTTTTCCGCTGACAACTTCAATCACCAGAACTCCAAAACTGTAGACGTCAACCTTCTCTGTCAGTTTTCCGCGAACAACATACTCTGGAGCCATGTAACCTCTGCAAAAATTTTCATTAACTGTCATAGTGATTCAGCATGTAAATACGAATAACATATCTCTCTCTGTTATATAACAGGTAAATGTAAACCTTATTGATTTGGGGATGGATAGAAACTGTTAGATAATGATAATAAAACTTGAATATAGATGCCGTTGGCTATAAGTAATATTAGCTGCCTTTTCTTGACATTGCACCATGTTTCAGCACCGTGAAACAATATGTTAAGCTTATGGGAGATGGAAATTAAATACTGTGATGTATAAACAGCAAAAATCCAGTAAGAGTATTGACATCCTTTTTGCCGCGACTTGTACCTATGCAACTTCTCCGATGAAGATTACAAAAAGAAACCTGTAAAGGAGGAGTAATAAACATAATTGAAGGTAGCATTTGTCTTACAATGTGCCGGCGATCGCCGTGCTGATGTGAGACTTATCCTCTGGAAATAGTCTAGCAAGTCCAAAATCAGCTATTTTTGGGTTGAAATCCTCATCGAGCAGAACATTGCTCAGTTTAATGTCTCTATGTATGATTCTCAACTCTGATTCCTCGTGAAGATAGGCTAAGCCCTCAGCTGTACCCAATATGATGTTATACCTCATTGCCCATGATAATGGTGGAAGATTCGTTTTAGCTGAAGCAGATTAAATGAATACTCATCAGTAAGAATGCTTACATATATGGTACCAATGTTAGCATTTAGAGATGAGATAACAACCAGAGAAGTAATCGTGAAGGCTTTGATTTGGAACATATTCATAAACAAGAAGGCTTTCTGGTCCTGTAATGCTACATCCCAACAACTTTGCAAGATTCTTATGTTGAATGCCACTGATCAAATTCACTTCGTTAAAGAAGTGATCCACCCATTGCCTTGTGTTGAATAAAAGCCTCTTTATAGCGACAGTAGTCCCATCCGACAACGTCCCCTGCTTGATTAAAAGGAAAGAGAGAAAGAAAAAGAGAGTGGATGTGCTTAATTACTCCCACAAGGATCATTTGACTACCTGCAAAATGAATAAAAGCTAATGTAAGACTTTACCTTGTAAACTGATCCAGATCCTCCTTGTCCCAGTTTGTTTGAAGGGTGGAAGTAATTTGTAGCTTTTTCAAGAGATTCATATGAGAAATTGAGCTTGGACTTGTTCACTGTCACCAATAACGCACCCAGTTCCTTCCTTGCTGTACAAATACAAGATCAGAGAAGCATGGTAAACTTCATGGTGATGATCAGAATTGAAAGAAAATGAAAATCTAGATAGTCATATATACTTACCGCGCTTCTTTTCCACCACTCTCCTCCTCGCAAAGAAAACAACTGTCGCAACGATCGAAACAACTGCCACACTGGGAAGTGTCACCGCCAGAATAACCGTCAAGTGGCCGTGTCCTGATAAGCACCACCATGATACGAGTGTCAACGCATGATTCAAGTTATAGCCATAGATTTGTCTTGCGATGCTCAACTAGGTTCTGACAAGATGCACTACTTAACTCTTCTAAGATGATCTTGGATCTTCCATCAATGATTACAACAAATTACAGACCTCGATTGATTGACAGTTTATAAGAAGCCTAAAATGAACATAATCTTTTGTGTTTAATTATCAAACCTGCAAATTCTAATTATCAGCAATAACCATACCGCTATTGAAGGTACATAAAGAAGGAAAAACAACGAAAAATGGGAGCAAACAGAAAAAGACGAGCAGAATTGAAGAAGAGACATCTCACTTTTATTTCTTCTGCTTGGAGAGGTTGAATTATCATAAAATTTATGAGTTGAGTATCTCAAGTAACAGCCAGCATTCAAAACTCTGCCTTCATCCTTCGGAGCACATGAACCAATCTTAGACGCAGCATTTGTTAAACAAGTCTCACAAGCACTTCCATTGACAAACTCCCAGCACTGGGCCAACCCAAAAACTGAAACATTCCCTCTATCCACAGACCCAACAAAGAACCCGTCATTCTTTGGAGCTTGCACACTCAAATTCTTCACTAAATCCAACACATTGGCGCTGAAAACAGTCTTATTACCACCACTGAAATCCCCACTTGCACAAATAGTCTTGTCTTGTGTACTCAATGTCTCGTTAAAGAAATCATAATCATCGTACCTTAAATAGCACCCATCGTAGAAAAGTCTACCTCCACGAATGGCTCGCTGGAAGGGGAGGCACCTCAAAACCTGAGTCTTGCACTGAGCAAAACAGAGGTTGCAATCTGTTCCATCAAGATCTTTCATGCACTCACCAAAAGTATAAACAGTTGTGCTTCCCGTCCCATTAATAACAGCTGCATATTTTTGTCTCATGATCAGCGGTGTCACTGCGTCCAGCGTTGCCAAGAAGTTTGCAACGAAGGTTTGCCTCTCCGGCACCATGGCTGTTCTGTTTGTGCATATTAGGGCTGCCTGAGTAGCTCTTGGATCAGACAGACAGAAATTTACAAAGAAACATAGGAAAGAGAGCAGAATTAAGAAAGAATGATGCATTTAAAGCAATAAAGGAGGAATTGAGCGAAATTAAAATCAGAGAGAAAATAAAACGAAGATGGGTAACAACAGGCACTTTGATGAGGTATCCCAATCAAGAGGTCGATTTTCAACGGTGGAAACGTAAACGCGTGACACGGCTGAAAGGGAAACGGTAGAACTAGAAGCCATACCTGCGCCGACTTCTTTCTGTGACTAAACAAAGAGAGATAGGGACAAGCCACTAGGCTTTCGGATTCTGAGTTCTGACTAGGAAGTCAATGGGACAACATTTGTTTGAGAGAGTAG
Organism: Salix dunnii; assembly: GCA_015731905.1. Classification (NCBI taxonomy): domain Eukaryota; kingdom Viridiplantae; phylum Streptophyta; class Magnoliopsida; order Malpighiales; family Salicaceae; genus Salix; species Salix dunnii. The sequence goes on along the minus strand of CM027668.1, from coordinate 1,984,871 downwards.
GCATGTTCGCAGAAGGTACAAATCGGTTGTTGAAGTTTATGTTTCTGTCCTAAAAATATATAATTTTTATTTTAAATTATTTGTTTGTATTTTAATATACGGATATTACTAATAATTTTTTAAAATAAAAAATATTTTAATATATTTAAAACAAAAAAAACTTTAAAATACAACTTTAACAATACTCCAAAAAAGATTTTCATTTTTCTCATCTTTGGGTTTCTTTTAAACTCGTGTGTTACTGTGATAATTATGAGTATTTTTTAAATATACATATATTAAAATATTTATTTTAATTTTATTAACAATACATAAAAAATATTATAAATCACTAAAAACATTAAATTTTATATTTTTTCAAGATAAATTTGTTTTAAGAAAAAATACAAAATAAAAGTGAAAATAAATCTAAACATATATTTTTTTTTAAATAAATGGTTGGTTAAGATAATAAAAATATATGTTTTACAATTGATGAAATTTTAATACCATTCCACTAGAGAAAAGAGAATGATTATTTTTCTTTCCTTCATAGCATATTGATTTTTCCTTTCTAGACTTGTAATCCATTGCATAATAAAATAATGTTATATATATTTAAAAAAATTCATTAAGATTTACGGAGTTAAATTTTTATAACAAAAAAAAGCACATAATAAAAATGATGAAATATACTCTCTTTTTATTCCAAGCGAATTTATTTGCAAGTTCAACAAGCATGTGTGAGAAAAACAAAACTATTTGAGAGTATGATTGGAGTTGTTTTTAATAATATTTTAAATTTAAAATAATAATAATATTTTTTTTAAATACACTTTTAAAATATAATAAAAAATATCCTCATATTTTTTATTTTTAAATCAGGAGCGGAACAACCGCTGGGTTATTTTTTCTTTTAAAAATGACCATTAGACGAATATCCACTGGCTTCCAATCCATTATTATTATATTATTGTTAAGAAATACTTTAAAATATACTGTTTCCACGCCATTATTTACCACGAAATAGATTATCGTGGGTTGTTAGAGTGAATTGCTTTTTTTTTTTTTTTCCAATTATATTAATATTCAATAAAAATATATTAAAAGAGAATGACTCAATGATAGAGGGCTAGAATAATAAAAACGCTGCAAAACATTATTGTGTTTTTCCTCTAAATTTGGAGCTAAACATGCATCTTTTTATGAAATATAACTTTTCAAATTATAAACATTTAATCCCTGAAATTTATGAAATTCAATTATGGTGTCAAACTTTTTTTTTTTTTTTTTGTTCGAGATAGGAGAAAGAGTTATTAGATTATGGTGGTTTTTAGTGGGATAATTTTAAATTGAAAAGGAAAGAGTGTTGTTGATTTAATTGTATAAATTGGGATATTGTAGTATTTATGGTTTTAAGTTTAGTGAGATTGGATTGGGAAATAATTAGAATGATGTGATTATGGATCACGGGAATGGAGGTGGTGGTGGAAGAGGATTGGATGACAAGTTGTTGTTTGGAGGGTCAGTTTTATGTTCAATTTGCCATGAAATGGTTGGTTAAGCTTCAATATGGGCACCAATCAAATTTTGTGGTTGGATATTGAATTAGTGGTTGGATGATGGTATGTAGTTTTTTTTCATCATATAATATATAAAAATTAAATTTAATTTTTTTAGCTCGTGATTTGATGATATGCACTATGGTTGGGTTTTTAGTTGACTCAGGTTATTGGGTCAATGCTTGTAATCTTTGATCCGACTATTTTCCCAAGTCCAATTCAATTATCATAAACATGATCTACTTAACGAATCCAAACGACAACTTGAATAAATGAGAAAAATAGTTTGACTAGAAAATGATTTAAGATGATATTTTTTATATAAAAATATTGAGATGTTAATATATTTGATTAATTTGGATCAACATGAGTTAACCTTTTGTATTCGTAATGTGGGTCATGAGAACATAATAATCTCAAATAAATCAAATCAAAATAAATTATGAAACTCAATCCCCAATAAACCCACTTTTGAAATATTTAACTGGTAAAAAATAATCTTAAAAGTATAGAATAAAATGAATTAAGTTTATTTAGATTAACTCGTAAAACCTGTGATCCGGGTGAGGGGAATGAAATAATTTTTTAGAAAGTAAACCAAAATAAATGATAATGTCTAATTTATATTTAACCAAATGTTGAATGATGAAGTTAATAAAATTTTCAATTAAATAGATTAAAAAACTTGAGTCGGTTGAATTAACCCATCAAACTCGTACATAGACAATAAGATTGAGATAACAAAAAGGCAAACCACAACAAAATATAAAGTATGATATCCAATATAGTAGCTATTGAAAGATGACATTAAAAAGGGAAAAATCACATAAATATAAAAGAAAAATGAAGGAAAAAATACTATTCACAAAACAAAATAAACAAAATAAAACCGAAACTTCTTAGTTAAAATTAGGTAAAGAAACTTGGAATGGGGTGAGATTCAGAGCAGAATAAAACTAGCTCTGGGTTTGTTCTAAAATCTGAAATTGCATGTAATATATTGATTATTTTGAGCGCAACAAAACATATTTGACAATCATGACCGAGTTAATTTGCCATACTCATGACATTAAATATAAGATTGAAATAACCACAAAAAAATCAAATTGTAATAAATTATAATGTTCATTTTTTTTAAAATAAATTGTTGAATAATAAAATTAAAAACATTCATTTTTTATATAAAAAACACTGCTTATAAAATAGAATGAAATTAAATTTTTTTTAATAATTTTGTGAGAAGGGAAAACCTGTACAAGGTACAAAAAAAAGAGTACATGTTCACCCAATAGAAAATATCCTTTTCCAGCAGATAGATTCTCACATATTATTAATGTCTATTTTGATTGTATTATATCAAAATGAGATAATTTAATAATACCCGCAATTAATATCACTGGTAAAACTTAACAAACAGAAAAAAAGCTGAACGAATATAACATGAAATTCTCCGATGAAGGTCTGCGCCTGGTCTGAAACGCATTTGTACTTTGCACCGTAGTAGGTGACTGTTTTACAGTAAGGTTGATTTTTTTTAATAATATATTTAAATAATATATTTTTTTAATTTTCTAAAAATATAAACACTTTTTTTTTTCAAAAATATTTTTGAAACGTAATATCAAATACCTCTAGATCTATCACTGAGCAACCACAATAACTGTAGCAAGTGGTACGAGTTAGGAAATAAAGAGTTTATTCTCCTTATAGTTTCAAATTCGAGCTATGTTATTGTTAATATAATAGATCTTTATAATTTATTCTTTAATTTTTTTAATTTAAAATAATAAATAAATAAATATATTTTCAAATTTTTCAATTTTATTTTTTTGAAAATCATTAACAAACACCTTCTAGATTAATCATTGAGCAGCCACAATAACGGTAATAAGTGATAGGAGCTTAGGAATAAAGAGTTTATTCTCTTTATAGTTCTAGTTTCGAATTTTATAATTATTAATATTATAATCAATAAAAATTTATATAATTAATTAATTTTAAAATTTATAAAATTAATTAAAATATATATAAACTCTGAATATTCACACTAATAACAAAACAACGGCAATGAGTAATTTTGTATTGGAAAAATCATGTCGGTACAGAAAATCAATAAATAATGAGAGTGGGTGGCGTGAAAAGCCCAAACTAGCACCGACCGGATCCACCTGTAGCTCACGGCGTGCCAGAAGAAGACACGGGTCACCAAAATGGCTGAAAAACATGAGACGCTGACCTGTAGCCCGGCTAGTGGCTACCACAGATTTCAAAGCTAGCTACTATTTAATAAGTTCTTTCCGTATATTTTTTTAGGTATATTTGATATTATTTTTATTATCATAAATGAGATAAAAAAATAATTTTATAAAAAATAATTTTAACTATAATTCATAACTGAAATTAAAAATATAATTGAGTTTAAGGTTTAATAAAAAACAATTTTGTATATTTGATTATCATGTTTTTTATATTACTATCAACTTATAAAATTATTTAAAAAAAATACATATATATTATTTTTTAAATATTAGAGATTAATAATTATAATAATAAAATATAATTAATAATTATAATAATAAAATATAATATATACGTTTTTTTTTTTTTTTTATAATATTAGATTATTGAGCTTCACAAAACTTGATAAGTTAAGAAGTCAACTGTGATTGACTTTTTATTGATTAACTTCGGTATTTTTTATTCCTGTGTTGCCCATCTAGTAAACGGCCTACAACGTTCTCATTCCCAAGGAAAGCAATACCTGAAACTCATTCGTAGCTGTTGCTAGAGTTCTTCGTTCTCCGGGAGATTTCCAAGAAAAGCAAGAAAAAAGAAGTCAGAAGATGAAGAGCACCAGGCACACATCTGTTCGATATTTTCTTTTGGTTGGAGTGGCTATCTTCATTACGTTTACCATGATTTCTGTAGAGGCGAGAAAGCATCACAGCAACAGCCATTAACCTCATAAGCACCTCAAAGACAAGGGTAGTAATGGCCACAAAGCTCCAGCCCCAGCCACGAATATTCCAGGCCCTGCTCCAGCCCTTCTTCCTCATCACGGTTCTTACCCTACTAATGCCAACATTTTTGACGTTTCGGAGCCAAGGGTGATGGAGTTTCAGATGATCGAAAGGTACGTGATAGCCAAAGGATCTGTTGCAAGAACTGCTCGTACGTAATGGCACAAATTCCTCCGTATCCAGTCAACTTACTAGCAGCAGCACTTATCTTATGAGCGGAAGTACTTATTGGGCGGAATTTTTCACAAATTTTATGAGCAGAATCACTCATCTTCATATTTCTCATTCCTTAATTTTGAATTTTTTTTCACATTTTCTTTGGATTTAGCAACAAATGGAGCAAGTAATTGCTAGCTAAATTTTTATTCTTGTATGCACTTGAAACTGATCAATGGAGAGCTAAACAGGCACTTTTAGCAGCATGGCAAGCAGCCCGCCAGGTATCCGGGGCTATAGTGGAAATCCCAGCAAAATTCAAGTTCTCATCAAGCCCATAATTCTCCAAGGTCTATGCATGCCTCAGCTTTTACTTGAGGTTTGCTCTCTTCTTTTTAGCTTACCTGAGTGACTCTTCTCTCAAGCAGTAGACATGAATATAGAAATCTAAATGTCAGGAGGCATATTCCCTGCAATTTATTTTTACAAGGAAAATGTGTCTTGTTTTAGTATAAGTACAATTCTCTACAGTTTAGTTCTCTGCACATAAAGCTGATGTAATGCTAGTGGAATTCTACATCTCCCCCACAAGTAGATGCTTGGCCTAAATCCAGCTTGTTTCAGCGGATAAACTTCAAATGGGCTCATGACTTCACCATTCAAGGTACTGGAAAAGTTGATGGTCAAGGATCTGGCTGGTGGAGTCCCTCCTACATTCAGGTTTGTCGATGTAAGGTCTTAATTAATTAACTTATTCAGAGCAGATAAAAGGCATAAAGAAATGAAAGCTTGGCATTTTTTCCCCTTCGGTGTTATTAATGCAGAAGAAACTCAAACATAATCCAGATATGAAACCAACTGTAAGATCATATATTCTTCCAATGTGTGACTTTCACCTTGTGATCATGAATTGCAATTGTTTTCATCAAGTTATTATAACATGATTAAGTTCCTGACACAGGCTTTGAGATTCTATGACAGCCATAATGTCACAGTTCGGGACATCGAAATCATGAACAGCCCTCAATGCCATCTCAAATTTGACAGCTCTAGTGGGATCAAAGTCGATAACATTACGATTAATTCACCAGAGATTAGTCCAAATACTGATGGCATTCACCTGCAGAACACAAAAGATGTAGAAATTCATCATTCTAATATTGGATGTGGTAAGAACCTATAAGCGCATCGCCATCATTTAATATTCTTCCATGAAACATATGGGCTAGCAAGCTTGTTAATCATAGTGAATTTTGTAAAGGAATGACCTAACAGTCGGCTACGTGTCATATTATAATTTTCTGCTGTAGTTTATAGTTGGCGATCAGTTGGTGCATGGCACGCTGGAATTGCAGGGAAAAGTAACGCCTCTTGTGTGTAGAAAAAAAGGAAATACTATAAAGTTGCATCTTGCGCACAATTTAATTTCGTTCAATAAACTTTTTTTAAACGGCTTAACTTCCCAGAATTAACTAACTTCAGTGACAAGCATGCCTAGTCAAAGCGGCCATCATCTATCTATTTATCTATATCTCTGTATATATCTATACTTATACTTTTCAACCACAGCGTGGACGCTAATGAGCTGTTGCCTGTAGATTAAGCGGATGCCCCACCTCCAATCAGTCTCACTATATCAGTATCAGACTATAGTTTTGATTCCTAGAAGTTACCACTTCGGTCTTATAAACTTCAGAGTTATTAGAATCTTCCATATTTATTAATTTCAGAATCTATAGTATTAGTCGAGCTGTAAACAAACTGTTCCGAATATACACGTTAATAAAAACAAAGAAAATGAAAAATAAGCCTGGTTCTGATAATAGTGATTATTTATGCTATTTTGTATTCAGAAATATTTTACATATGATTTTATGATTTTTCTTCTCATACGATTTTAGCTGTGATTTTACGATTTTTGTATGGATAAATTCAGGTATGATCTTACAATCTGATTTTTTAAAGCCCTTTTCAATTCATGTCAAAATCGTGATTTTGAATAAAAACAAAGAAAATGAAAAATAAGCCTGGTTCTGATAAATAGTGATTGAAAACTAGCCTGCACTGGTCAGTGAAATCGATGCATGCCTTTGGTTTTGGGTGCTAGCTCCGAGCTTTCACTCTATAACAGGGGATGATCGTGTCTCCATACTAACCGGCTACTCTAATATTCATGTCCATCACATCAACTGCGGCCCTGGACATGGTACAGTCATAAATTACTGTAATGAAAGAAAACGATGACATTTTTTGAGAAATCCATGGAATGCCAGCCAAATGGAGTACTAATACTCGAGTACTGATAAATATTGCATGGCTGGAAAATTTATGAATTACATAAATTGCTGTGATTACTTAATTTACTTCAAAATTAATTTGGTTTTCTTGTAAATGCAGTCTAGGAGGGCATGAAAAGGATTAAAATGTTGTGTTAAGAAATTATCTTATCTAAAAGATTAATCTTATAAATGAGGTCCTAAAATATAATTTATATTATTCTCTAACACACCCTTTCAAATAAAAATTCTTTAGGTTTGAAACTTGCACAGACTCATATTATCTTGTATTTAATTTTTATCAAATAGAATAAGATATTGAGATTCAAACTCGTGACCGCTGGTCAACAAGATTCTGATACCATCTTAAAGAACTATCTCATATAAAAACTTAAATTTTTAAATGAGATCCCGTAATATAATTTATATTATTGATATTAGACAATCTCGTTTCAAAATACTATATTAACTTAGAATAGAGACATGGCTGTACGTAGCCAATTAGTTTTCAAGCACAAATTTGAATTTGTTTAGAGATTTATTATTTGAAAAATATATAGGAATGTATAATTGCAAGGATATATGGGGTCGGTAAAAGGCTTGATCAAGAGAATTATCACTTGAAAAATGTCCCAAATGAGCATAACATGTTGACAAAATTATTTTAACTACAAAATATTTTTGAAAATTATACTATAATAAAATATAAAAAAACACATAATAAAGAATATCATGGCAATGGACGGTGCCCAATCCTTTAAACCAATTTTATACAAATTCATCAAAACTATCCTTAGCCGTTAAAAAATTATCCTTCAAACTCACATCCAAAACATGCCGGGCCCCATACCCATTTATTTAATACCCAGCCCATAGCCGCTTAAAACTAAACAACACCCATAGCTAGTGTTCGTTTTAGTCCCTATCACGTTTTAGAAAATATCTTCGTCCTTGTATTTAATTCCTTACAGATGAGTCATCAACTAAAAATCTTTTATCCTCATGATTTTTTACGGAAACATAGCTAGTCCTTTTGCTACTTTGTTTCTTCAATTAGGTCATTAATAAATAAAAGCAGGTATGAAATACAGTGAATATTTACTCTCTTTTTTTTCTTTTTCTTTTTTACTTTTACCCATTTTATTATTCATCATTTACGATAAATATATGTATTTAAAGGTTGAATATGAAGCCGGCCCATAAGTTTTTACCCTATACCGAACACAAATTTACCTTTAAGTACCATGATCTAGAGTGAGGATGAAGGGATTAAAATAGAGGGCGAGATAATTTATATTATGATCAAAATTATGGTCACAAAAAAACTGGGTTCTGGAACCACTTTCTGCCGTCGTGTTTCCATGGTTCTCATCAATGGCTGCTGAAACACATGCATAATCATTCTAGAGAGAGAATAAAAATCTGGAGGATTTCTTATCGGGATATTATCCTTCGCACACTTGTCGTAATGCAGCCTAAAAGGTTGCGTTTCACAGCATGATCCACCGATGATTTTTGTCTTTGCGGTAAAAAAATTATTTCATGTTTTTCAGAAAATTTGTTTCTATTTTGCTAGAAAATATTTGTTTTTATTTTTAAATTATTTAAATATAACCAAGGTTATTAAACTCGCAATTTAACTTGTCAAATCATATAATTTTACGAGTCAATATACCTACACTTTGTAATAAATCAAGATCGTTAAATCATTAATCATTAAATTCATATCAATTTTACAAACTTGCTAAAATTATATAGTTACATAACATATCAAATCATATGATTCCACGAGTTAATATACTCATGCCTAGCAAAATTAAATTAAAACTCAAAACACAATAAAATCACAAGTTAACTCGATAAAATTGATTAAAATCATTAAATCATTAAACTCGTATCGAGTTTACGAGCTTGCTAAAATTACACAATTAAATAACATGTCATCACAAACTCTCAACATCCCACCCTAATTCAATTAATTAACTCATCTCCTTTCTTCTCTCAAATATTAATCAACTCTAGCAGCAACTCAGAAAATCGCCATTGCTGTGCACCAAGTAAATCACTGCCTCAGTCTTCCTCTAAATCTTTTTAATTCTTAAATTTCTATTGCTGGGTTCGGTTGCCGCCATTTTAAACACTAAAAGCCAAAAAGTAGTGAAAAGTTTATTGCGTGCTTGGTAAGTTTATAGCCGAGTTAAAGGCCATTTGTCCATCGTTCACATCAACTTTCCTAAATTTGTTTTGTACCTGTAGATATTTTCCTTTTCCACCGGCAATAAAAATAAAATAAAAAATAATAATAAATGGTGGTGATGAAAAATATAGCTCAGATATTTAGGGCGTACCCTTTGTTTAATATATATTCCTTCAATAAAATACTACTAGATATTATCTTGGAAAGGATATGAAGACGCATGTGCAGAGAATTCAGTGTTGAATCTGCTATTCCTTGGATCCATCAATGAGTACAAAATGGACTGCATCTTAAATTTCTACAGTCAATATTAAATTAATGCCATTGGTTTGATAAGTTTGCCCTCTTGTTTTTTTTTTTTTTTTAATTCACAAATAACAAAAATATTATTTTAATCTATTTATAATATTATTTATGGGTTAAAAAAAATATTTAAATATTACCATATTTAGTTGTCATTAGCCTTAAATAAATATGAATATCTAAAATTAGCATAAGGATTCATAGTTCATTTAATAAAAATGTTTTTTCCATAATTATGAGATGTAATTATGAGATGTTTGAGAAGATGAAAATCGCAGTGGAAACAAGGAGCGATCTAGGATTAAAAAAAAGAAATTAGTAGAAGAAATATCAAAAAGCCACCGGCGGTCACGGACCCCACGCTCCCTCAACACTTTGGCACGTGACAAACTCCTAATCCCGAGTCTCAAGCGACGTGGACGTATAAGAAACGGCCACGGAATCTCAACCTGCACGGCATGCACTGCACTGCACTGAATCAGTGGAAGAATCCAAGCTCCTCCTGCTTCTCATTTTGCCTCCGAAAATTTCCTTACAAAAAAAACTCACTCAATCCTCTCTTCTAGTTGTAGCCTAATCAAAGGAAAAGCATTCCTTTCTCTTTGAAGAAAAAGAATTTCGATCAATTTCCGTCACAGAATCCTTGTCTTTATACTAGAAATCTTGAAACTTTTTTGGAAATGTGCTGAATTGTTTGAATCTTGTTCGGTAAGTGGTTAGATTACAAGCTAATCCTGAATGTATTATACTAATTTAGCTTAAACAGTATGAATTTGAATTTGTTTTTCTTTTGATTTTTGATTTTCAGGTGAGTTGAGGAGGGGATTCTTGGAATCATCCTTGAAGGTAAAGGAGAGAATCGAATTTGAAGAAATAGTAATAATAATAATTGGAGCATGAGTAAATTATTCAACAACCAGAGTTTGCTTCGTCCAACGGCTTCGGAGCATCGAAGCAGCAGACTCAATTCTTCTGGCATTCCTGCAAATTCTTTGCTTCAATCTGCACGTAGCCAGTCGTCCAGCTTTTATGGAAGCAGTTTAAGAGCCAGGAAGATCAAATTAGGCGTCTCCGGAGCACGCCGCTCTTTTATATTTACTCCGCGAGCTGTCTTAGCCATGGACCCAGCTTCTGAGGTAATTATTTGTTTTAGTTTGTAGACATGGAGATAGTTTTCAATGAAATGCATTTTCTTCCTTTGGTAACTGAATTGAATAGCAAACTCTTTCGTTGCAGCAGCTTGCAGGGAAATTCAATCTGGATGGAAATATTGAAATGCAGGTATTTATAGTCAATAAGGGATGAGTGAGCATGGCTTTAATTACCGGAGCCTAGTTTTGGAGTGTTTATTGGTTATTGTAGATGTGATACTTTTTTTTTTTGGCAATGAGCAGGTTTTTGTCAGCAATTCCTCTGCTTCATCCATCGCACAAGTGGATATTCAGATCAATTATAGTAGTGATTCCTTGCACCTACACTGGGGTGTAATACGTGATAGACAGGAGTAAGTCTGCCTGTACTTGCTTTCGGCTATAGTTACTTAATTCTCTGTTGCCGTCATAGTTTTGGTTTCTCTCTCTCTTATGTTGGTTCTCTCTTGTGTCAGAAAATGGGTGCTTCCTTCTAGTCAGCCAGATGGATCCAGAAATTATAAGAACAGAGCCCTCAGATCTCCTTTTATGAAGGTAAGAGCGAAAAAGCAAAAACAAGATTCTTTGCGTTTCTTTTTACTGAAAAATGTTTGGCTGACAGAAATAATTAATTTTGGCTGGTTTATATTCTGTTTTTTCCTAGTCTGATACCAATTCTTACATCACCATAGCGATTGATGATCCTGCGATACAAGCTATAGAGTTTCTTATAGTTGATGAAGCCCAGAATAAGTGGTGAGCTTCAATATATTGCTTTTGCTAGCTCCCTGTATGTTGTTTGAGCTCATACAATGTGTGATATTATTTCTTTTCGTTAACTTCTCTTAATTTGTCAGGCTGAAGAACAATGGCCAGAACTTTCATGTTGAGATACCTATGAGAGAGGAGTTGACAATTCCTAATGTCTCGGTTCCTGAAGAACTTGTGCAGATTCAAGCATATCTAAGGTGGGAAAGAAATGGGAAACAAATGTATACCCCTGAGAAAGAGAAGGCAAGTGCTAAACATCGTTTAGTATATAGAGACAAGCTGTTTGTACTGCTAAGTTATAGTCCTTTAATTTTACATCTGTGCTCTCATGTCTAGTTTTTCTTTCGTAAGGAAGCACCTGTGTCATGGTTTTCTTCTTTGTTCATGCAATTCTCCATAACTTCCTTTGATAAACTCTTGCAGATAGTTTAATTCTATGGTTTTGATGCTTTAACCACTATCTTACTTTGATGGATAAATTTTCTTGTCTTAGGAGGAATATGAAGCCGCTCGCTTTGAGCTATTGGAGAAAGTAGCCAGAGGCACTTCCATTGAGGATCTCCGTGCAACGCTGACAAACAAAAATGATATGCGTGAAATTAAGGAGCCACCTGTCTCTCAAATAGAAAACAACCTACCTGATGATCTTGTGCAAAAACAAGCTTATGTCAGATGGGAAAAGGCTGGGAAACCTAATTTTTCTACGGAGCAGCAACAGGTAAATTTCCTTTCTTTTCTTGGTCAGTTAGTTTCTGTATTGTTTTTGCGTTTAGTTGCTTCTGCTGGGGTAAACAGACACTTTTTAATTTCCATTTGCAATTTAATGAGATTGCCCCTGATTGCTTGTGTGTGATATTCATTGGCATAATGTTTCCATGCATATAGAGGGAATATGAGAAAGCAAGAGAAGAGTTGCAAGCTGAACTGGGCAAAGGTGTCTCTGTTGATGAGATTCGGAAGAAGATTGGTAAAGGAGAAATCCAGACTAAGGTGTCAAAGCAACCTCAAAACACAAGGTATTTCAGCACTGAAGTAATTCAGCGCAAAAGGAGAGACTTAATGCAGCTTATCAACAAACATGCTGCTAAATCAGTAGAGGACAAAGCTTCCACGTCTGTGGAGGGAAAGAATTCAATAGAATCAAAAGTCTTGAAGGCTGTTGAGCTTTTTGCTAAGGAAAAGGAAGAACAAGATGGCGGTACTGTGCTGAACAAGAAAATCTTTAAGCTCGCTAATAAGGAACTCCTGGTAAGAAATGTGCTAATCAACTGTGTGCCCCTGCTCCATCAATTACGGTTCTTCACCTGATGAAACTTTTCTCAAATTTGAAACTCCTCGCACATTTTCAAGGTACTCGTAACAAAGCCTGGCGGTAAGATGAAGGTTCATTTGGCCACTGATTTTGAAGAGCCAGTTACTCTTCACTGGGCTTTATCTAAAAAGGCTGGAGAGTGGTTGGTAAGATTTTATAACTTTTAGCTTGAGACATTACCCAGGATGATTTGGACCTTTAGAATCAATATAACTGTCTTCATCTACTTTAACTTGTAGCCAGTTTCTCCATTACTTGATCAGATTTAATGCATGCATGCATGGTTTTGCAGGAGCCACCTCCAACTGTGTTGCCACCTGGTTCAGTTGCTCTCAAGGAGGCTGCTGAAACACAACTTAAAAATGAGTCCTCTGCTGAACTTTCTTACCTGGTGGGCATGTTAAGACTTACATCTTCCTGTGTCCCATAGGTCTTTGAAATCTAACGATGCCTTTCAATTCTACAATCTACCTTGTAACAGGTGCAATCTTTTGAAATAGAGATTGAAGAAGATATTTTTGTTGGCATGCCATTTGTCCTTTTGTCTAACGGAAGATGGATAAAGAATAATGGTTCAGACTTTTATATTGAATTTAGCAGAGGATCTAAGCATGTGCAAAAGGTTGTCATCAGTTTTGTATTACAACAAGTATTTTATGTACTCTGCTGTGTTTTTCATCAATTTAACTAATTGGAATTTTCTCGAAAAAGGATGCTGGTGATGGCACAGGGACAGCCAAGGCATTGTTGGATAAAATTGCAGAAATGGAAAGTGAGGCACAGAAGTCTTTCATGCACCGGTCAGTAAAATGTTTCTCTTGTTGCAACAAACTTTAGGATATGTGCTAGTTATGTTCAGCATAGCAGAAAGCTCATCATTTTTCTTTATATTGCGTGCATGTTTTGATTGGACACTCTAGTTTAGATTAATGTTCTCTGCTTGAATGTTGTCGTGAGTCATTGGTTCATTTTCTTTATTGCTCTCAGTAGCAAGCGATTAGCGGTCTCTAGCATCTCCTTTTCTTTAAAATCAGGTGAGGATGCCAATAACTGCCGCTTAGATTCTTTCCAACTGAGAAGCCAATTGAAGTTGTAGGAATGAAGTGCCATAGAGTTTCCATTCTTTGTTATTACCTTTTTGGTGGCAGAGATACAGCCCTAGATTTCTGGACAAATAACTTTCTAAGCTTTGTCTTATCTGTGGTTAGTGGATGTTTTTTGTGTTTGTGATTCTATTTAATTTTCCAAACTTTTTTGTATTTTCTGATCGAATAACTAACCCTTTTATTCATCTTCTTTTTGAAATTTTAGTACTAACCGTTTTCTCTCAATAATTTCCAAAATGTTCCAGTTCAGCCCTTATAAAGTCGCAATGTCATCATTTTATTTCCAAATTGTTTCAATCTCAATCCCAAACCAGCTGTCCAATTTGCTGAAGGAAACAAACTGATTTCCATTCCTTCACCTTAAAGAGACCCTGATTATTTTGGAATTTTTTCTGCTCTTTTCCATTTCACATAATAATTGGGGCCTGCTAAATTGCTTCTTTGACGATAAGGAAAAAAAATGTAGGAATCTGCTTACCTTTGGTACTAGATTGGATGGCAGGGGCAGGGTTAGGATTCAAACAATTGGGAACATTAAAGTCTGACATCACACCTTTGCAACGGATAGGAGCCAAAGAGTAGCATCTTGGAAACTTGGGAAAAAGGTATACCTAAATTTATTGGTGCCAAAAAAATTTAAAAAAAATGCTAGAGAGCTTCAACATAGTCGTGGTTTGTCTGAGCTCAAAACTTGAAGTTTTGTGAGTACTTGGTGGATTACAATAAAAGACATGTATGAGTAATATTACATGTCTAGTGCTCAAGTGGAAGTGAAAATAATCAAAATCTTTGTCTGTCATAAAACCATTCAAAGTGAATAAAAAAGTAATGAATATCTCGAAAGATGCAAGTTACATATTTTTGTTCAGATTTACTGAATACATACGTCTAAGCTCTTAAATATCTTAAAGAACTTTTTGTGATGGAAATCCTTCTCAAGTACAAGTGGTGAATTAGGAAATTACCTAGACTTTTTTTAGTGCTCTTGAGCGTGCAGGAATAGTAAAATAAACAGGAAAATCCTTTCTTCTTTTATTCTATGGTATAATGAAGAAATGGCCATAAAGCCCTGTTGGGTTCCACTTGCCCTGATTTTCTCCTTGTTTGCACGACAATTGAACGTTGAGTGGTGGCCTTAAGTATCTATAAAAAGGTTTCTCTTATTTAGTTTTTATTCAATATCTTTACTGATTTGACACGCGAGATCATATCTAACTATTTAAGATCATTTTGTTTGTTGTTATGGTATTAACTAGTTATACTTCTCTTGCATCTTGCTAGATTCAATATTGCAGCAGACTTGATTGGTAAAGCCAAGGATGCTGGCGAATTGGGTTTTGCAGGAATCTTGGTGTGGATGCGGTTTATGGCCACGAGGCAACTCATATGGAATAAAAACTACAACGTCAAACCACGGTAAAAAGATTAATTAAATGAGTTTATGATGGACTTTCTTATCTACTGAGCTTCACATTCTTGTGATATGAAAATTTACGCTGTTCATTCCTCTAAAAACTGGACTGTGAAAGCGACTGACCTAACCCAGCGCTAGATTTCTCATTGCTCTCTGAGTGAAATGAACAAGTTTTCATTCTTCAGATATGATTGTGACGATGTTCCATAATCCCCAAATACAAAAATAGTTCTTATTAGTTGTATACCTGTGCAGTGAAATCAGTAAAGCCCAGGATAGGCTTACAGACTTGCTCCAGGATATTTTTGCAAGCAATCCACAGAATCAGGAGCTCTTGCGAATGATTATGTCTACTGTTGGTCGAGGAGGTGAAGGGGATGTGGGACAACGTATTCGGGATGAAATCCTAGTTATCCAGGTCTATAGTGGATCTTTCTTGTTATTTTTCCTTTGTTTTCTCTATTTATTTACTTTGCATGTGAGTTCATTATAAGGCTGACAAATTGATTGATTGTTGATTCTAGAGAAAAAATGAATGCAAGGGTGGGATGATGGAGGAATGGCATCAGAAGTTGCATAATAACACTAGTCCTGATGATGTCATAATCTGCCAGGTGGTTGAAATGTGAATTTAAACATAACTTTTAGCGATTTTCATTTTCTTCCCCACTTAAAATCTCTTTTTTTCTCAGGCATTAATTGATTATATTAAAAGCGACTTTGACATCAGTATGTACTGGAAAACTTTGAATGAAAATGGAATCACAAAAGAGAGAATTTTAAGTTATGATCGTGCCATCCATTCTGAACCAAATTTCAGGAGAGATCAGAAGGATGGACTTTTGCATGATCTTGGAAACTATTTGAGGACTTTGAAGGTTAGTTGTTTGAGTTCTCAGATTTAAAGCTTCATGTTTAGTTAACTTTTAACATAGTGATTGCACTTGATTTGCTATCAATATTCAACTTATACAGTCATTGCTTGCCTCTTATATCTTTGGCTTGGGCTTCATACAGATAAAAGGTTTCAATCAAGTGTTAAACATGATGTGATTTATGTCCTGATCAATTTAAGAGTTTTCCAAACATGTATGGGAGAATAGATGGTTTGGATTGCCTGACCTTACACATTTATAAAAGCCATAAATATTATCTGTGATCACTTGAGAGATGTTGGTCGGCTAGCCACACTCTATGGTTAGTGTTGGTTAATGAAGAAGCAACATCATAATATGATTAGGATAAGATGAGGTCTTTAGAACCTCATGTTGTTTGTGATTGCCTGGTAGGTGTTGGTGGGCTAGCAATACTACATGTTAGATACTGCTGGGTGCTGAAGAAGCAACATCTTGATAAGATTAATGAGACAAGGATGTTAAAATATATCTATAAAAACATAAGAAAGTATTGTATAAGAAATGTGTGCTTCCTATGGAAAGATGGAAGGTAGCACCGATTAAAGACAAGTTGAGGGGAGCTCCATGGTTCTAAATGATGCATGTTACTGATTGTAACATCCATTACACAATGGAAATGGTGTTCACCCTATCTTGTTATTTCTATTTTGACTTGCTAAGTAATGACCATATTCTTTTTGAAACACTAAAACACATGCTACAGAAGAATTGTACTTTGTTTAGTTTTTGGTTCCCCTATCTCTATTGGTTTGAGAGTTAATGCATGACACACACACACACACACACACTGGGTAGTTGGTTGCGATTGGAAGCCACATTGTAAAGGGAAAAATTGGTGGCCTGCTCAATTGATTAAGATGAAAGATATGGCTAAGGAAAACAATGCAATAATCTATGAATTACATGTAACAAGGAAAAGAAATATCGTGTTTGCTGTGAAGATTACTACATTCATTCATTGATAATGTTTCTTAGTGAAACATATAAAATTCATACATTAGATACTTTCTAAGTGTTGCTAGCAATTACGGCTATGATGACTAACCATTTCAGAATTACAGTATTGAAAGAGAGAATTGGGAGAGGTAGACCAAAATGAAACAAGCTGAAGTGATACAAGATGATAATTCTGAACGATTGTTATGCTGGTGTCAAAGCAGTGTGTAAGAAGTTTAGCTAATAAGAAAACTAAATGGAGGATGTGATTCCGTGTAGCCAATGCTAACTAAGTTGATTGGAGCCGATCACATAGGAGTTACTGATAAGAATTCTTTGTTGTGTTTATGATTCCATTAAATTGTGCAATTCGTTTTGATGCCAAGTGAATTTCCTCTAATTTTCTCCTTTGCCTTCATTATCTTGATTTCAATTTATTTTTTCTATTTTGAATGTAGGCAGTTCATTCAGGTGCAGATCTTGAGTCTGCTATTACAAATTGTATGGGCTACAAATCTGAGGTAATGCCACTTATTGGAGTTTGTCTGCAATGTTTTCTTTTCTTAGACTTTAATAATACTTTTTTCTCTCTCTCCTCAGGGTCAAGGCTTCATGGTTGGAGTGCAGATAAATCCCATTCCAGGCTTGCCATCTGGTTTCCCAGTAATGTTTCGAAGTTCATTTTGAATGTTCAAATCTAGATGCCATCATATAATACACAATGATGAAACAATCCGTGTATGTTCTGTATCTTTTGAAACAGGAATTGCTTCGATTTGTACTAAAACACGTTGAAGATAAGAATGTAGAAGCACTTGTAGAGGTAATTGAAAATCAAATGTCAGAACTTGTAATTACAATTTGCACTTGAACTTTAACCGTGGCCTGTTTGCTTATTTTTAATACAGGGTTTGCTAGAGGCTCGCCAGGAGCTTAGACCTTTGTTATTCAAGTCCAACAATCGTCTTAAGGATCTTTTATTTCTGGATATTGCACTTGATTCCACTGTTAGGACAGCTATTGAACGGGGGTATGAAGATTTAAACAATGCTGGATCGGAGGTAAATCTTATATAAAATTATCCTTGGATATAGACTACACTTTGTCTGTGGCAGTCTTAACAGTTTCTTATATTAATTCTTCTCTACAAATGTGTTGCTTTAGTTCCACTCTAATATTTTTATTCTTGATTACTTCCTTGATGGCAGAAAATTATGTACTTCATCACTTTGGTTCTTGAAAATCTCGCACTTTCTTCAGATGATAATGAAGATCTCGTTTACTGCTTGAAGGTAAAATTTCACTTTAGTACCCCAAAACATGTGTGATGACTTGCATGTAAGTAAACGCATAGTAGAACAATTATTAAGATAATGGAAACTTTCCATTATCATTTGAAATTACTTTCATTATATATGCAGGAATGGAAACATGCACTCAGTATGTCAAATAGCAAAAGTGATCATTGGGCATTATATTCAAAATCAGTCCTCGATAGAACTCGTCTTGCTCTTGCTAGCAAAGCAGAATGGTACCAACAGGTTTTGCAACCATCAGCGGAGTATCTTGGATCATTGCTTGGAGTGGACCAGGGGGCTGTATGTTTTTAATTGTCTCAAAGTCCAAAACTTTTTTTCCTCATATTATAGATTATTTTCTTGCAAACTCTCACTATCTCTTCTTTCAGTTGAACATATTCACTGAAGAAATTATCCGTGCTGGATCAGCTGCGGCATTATCTACACTTCTTAATCGACTTGATCCAGTTCTTCGGCAGACTGCTCATCTTGGAAGGTTAGCATGCCATTGTCTGTGCCACTAGCTCTTGTTGGATTACTAGGAAATTAGGGATGCTATTTTTAGTAAGAGTGATCACACATTTGAACAGTAAACATACGATAAGGGATACTTGCCAGTTACAAGCTGTAACTCTGAAATGCAATTGTTGTTGGCCTGGAACAGCTGGCAGGTTATTAGCCCAGTTGAAGCTGTCGGATATGTTGTTGTCGTGGATGAGTTGCTCACTGTGCAGCATAAAACTTACAATATACCAACAATCTTAGTAGCAAAACGAGTAAAGGGAGAAGAAGAAATTCCAGATGGTGTAGTTGCTTTGCTGACGCCTGACATGCCTGATGTGCTATCTCATGTTTCTGTGCGAGCAAGAAATAGCAAGGTAAGCAACTGTTACATTGAATTTATGCCCAAATCTATTCTGGATGATGTTAAGAACATAGATTGTCAATGACAGGTTTGCTTTGCTACATGCTTTGATCCTGATATTCTGGCCAACCTTCAAGCACATGAAGGGAAATTGTTGCGTCTGAAACCGACATCAGCGGATATAGTTTACAGGTTATCCTATTGATCCATTCCATACTTACCTTTTGTTTCTCACAATCTGCATTGAGCACATTTCACAACTATTGTACTGATTCATATTAATGATGAATCACAGTGAACTAAAGGAGAGTGAACTAGCAGATTCAAATTCAACTAACTTAACAGAAGGCAGTCCTTCACCTATAAAGTTGGTCAGAAAGGAGTTCAATGGAAGATATGCCATATCTTCTGAGGAGTTCACCAGTGAAATGGTCAGGCTTTAAAAATGGGACCCAATCCATGTTTAATGAACCGCTTTCTTCCTTTTTCGCATTCTAGAAATCAATATACAACATCCCAATTGTCATTTGAACTGTATTTATGGATTTTAGAAATGTTTTTGGTATTCTCTTATAGGTTGGTGCCAAATCACGCAACATCTCATATTTGAAAGGAAAAGTGCCAACTTGGATTGGGATTCCTACATCAGTTGCTTTACCATTTGGAGTTTTTGAGAAGGTTCTATCTGAAGATTCAAATCAGGTAATTGCAATCTCTAAATTTTATCTTGTCTTTTGCTAGCAGTTTTAGTTGTATACATTGACAATACTAGTGGCTCAATTCAGATAATGATTGCATGATGGGTTGAACACCATTTCTTCCGCATAATGGATGCATGCTCAGCTAATGAAGAAATTCAATTGGAAGGCATAAACTTTATTAACTGACTTGCAAATGAATTATTTTTTGCAAAATAGAAGAATTTGAGTAAAACATATGCCTAACTTGAAAGCAATGAGAGGACATTTGTATGATGCATATCTATGATCCTTCCTCCAGTTAACATTTTAGGCTAGGTGTCCAGATTAGTTACTGTTAAACCTCTTGATGATCAGGGGATGTTACTGTATTGTTCTTGAAAGTCTTAAATGTGGAAGAGAACCCCTCTTTGATGTGTTCTTTCTGCTATCCTTAGTTGATAACTTTGAGAAAATTGTAAGATATTGCTGAATGTGCACAATGAACTTATTATCACAGTTAAATATGCTCACTGTCTAAATGAGGATGAGTTGAAGTTGCACGATGGTCAGCTGCAATTTAGTTTTTGTCAGCTTCAGAACACATCTGATTTTCTGGCATTGTTTAGGAATTTTCTGCCTGATTCTCTCTCTGTCTCCCTCCCTTTTACTGGCAGGAAGTGGCCAATAAGTTGCAACTGTTGAAGAAAAACTTAGCAGAAGAGTTGAGTGCTCTCAAGGAGATTCGCCAAACAGTTTTACAGCTGACAGCACCACCGCAACTTGTATGTGCTTTCTACTAATGATGCCTGAGATTTATTTGAGTCAATATACATGGATATGTTTACTTCTCATGCAGAGAATATCAATCATAAAATAATATATTTCCTCAGTCTTCATTTCTCTAGGAAACAATTGCAATTGTTAAAGTCATGTATTTTAAAGTGATTTTTTTTCTTAAAAATAAAATAAAAACCCTTCTATTCAAAGAGTTTTCAGTTTCATTTCTCTATTCACCCTTCCTCCAAACTATCAACCAACCATGAGTTAGCCCAACATGCAGGCAATTTCATATCTGTGTATGGGTCCTGAACTCTTAACTTTGGTTGTAAAATTCTGGCAATGAGGATATCCTTTTGCTGAACTTCCCAATAAACAGATTTTTGCCTGAACCCTTTTATTATTTTGGCACGCACAATGGTTTGTTTTTTTCGGTAAATCAATGGTTTTATGAGAAGAAAAGGTCCATATTCATGGAAGTGACATAACTGGCAGTGACTTTTAAATTGAACATAGTTTATATAAATGTTGAATCTTGTAAGCTACACTGCTGTATCAGGAAAGACTGCTTCAATTGAAATGTAATACCTAAGCTAGATTAAATTTTAGGTCCAAGAGCTGAAGACCAAGATGCAAAGTTCTGGGATGCCTTGGCCTGGTGATGAAGGTGAACAGAGATGGGACCAAGCATGGATGGCTATAAAGAAGGTAGACTGCTTTCCTTTACTGGAAAAGACCATTTTGATCTTCAAATAACTGTCAATGTATTCTATGTCGCTTCTTCCTAGAAGAACCCTCACATCCTTATGATGGTTTGTGTTTTACTCGTGCGATTCCATTCCGTTAACTCTTCGTGATTATGTAAGCATGACATCTTGTAATTTTCTTGTGAGCCTACCTTGGAGAGAACTAAATCTTTAATTGTATAACTGGAATAGTTTCTCTAGCTTGCGTGTTGTAAATGTTGACAAATACTTTTCTTAAGTGTTCAATGCTTAGCTGGTGTCCTCTAAACTTATGTAATGTTCAAACATTGCATGCATGTGCTGTATTTTGATCATTGCGAATGCTTGCTGTAGCTGTGCTTACAGTGTTTCCTTCCAATTCTTTCCAAGCATATTTTATTATGTTGACTATTTTATTTCTTCCAATTCCTGTCAGGTCTGGGCTTCAAAATGGAATGAGAGAGCATACTTCAGCACGAGAAAAGTAAAGTTAGACCATGATTATCTCTGCATGGCTGTCCTGGTTCAGGAAGTAATAAATGCTGATTATGCATTTGTTATTCATACAACCAATCCATCTTCGGGGGATTCATCCGAGATATATGCTGAGGTATTGTATATTTGGTACACTGTTTGCTTTTTCCTTGTGGAAATCCAGTCACACTTTAGCTGGAAGAAGCAAAAGGCATTGATTTATCGCTCCTTCTTGACACAGGTGGTGAAGGGACTTGGAGAAACTCTAGTCGGAGCTTATCCTGGCCGTGCATTGAGTTTTATCTGCAAGAAAAATGATTTAAACAGTCCTCAGGTAAGCAACTTTATATTATTAACAAAATACCTAGGTGTGGCAACCACAAAATACTATTATTTTTATGATTATTTTTTAAAATTTCATCTTTTAATAACCACTCTTTTTTTTAAAAAAAAATCCTTCAATATTAAGTTATTTTAGAAATTATACTTCATAATTTATTGTAATTTATTTTTATGCTAGGTTACATGCTAGTCTCATAGATTTTTTTTCACATTTCAACTTTATACTCTCATGAATTTTTTTTTTCAATTTTAACCTTCAGCGTTAGATTATTTAAAAGTGAGGCTTTATAAAAAAAATTCAATCTACTTTTTATGAATTTACCCCGATCTCATAATTTAGATCACAATTTTAATTTGTTAACCCATGTTAGACTCGTATTTTTTTTTTTAATTTTATCTTTCAATTTTGGATTGATTGAAAATTTAGCATTGAATTTTTTTTCGATTTACTTTCCATGGATTGATCTTGATCTCATTCTTTGGGTCACAAGTTTAATATGTTGACTCGGGTTGACCATGAATTATTTTTTAATTGAATATGTTTTTAAGTGGGTGTTGTGATTGTTTTTATTTATATTGCTCTATGTAATTATTCTAATCTCATGATTTAGATCTCATATTTGGCAACTTAAATCATGTCGAGTAGTCTTTTTTAATGTCCATTTATTTTAAATATTTTTATTAGAACTCTTTAAGTATTTTTTTATATTAAAGATACAAATAAAACTAACTTGCAGGAATGTGAGTCAATAATTCGAGTTTGTTTAGGAGTGGTTGAAGTTTAAAATGTTTTTATATTTTTTTTTATTTTTAAAATTTATTTTTGATATCAACATAATCTAAAAACATCAAAAACAATTAATTTAAAATAAAAAAATAATAAATATTTTTAAAACTGAGCGCCAAAAGACGTGATATTTTCCACGAACTTTTATAGGTGGTTTGAACTTTACAGCGGACATAGAGGAGTCTCAAGTTCAAGTAAATTAATTGCTTTTATTGTTGCATCTATAACTGAAATCTATGTGATATATGCTTAGTTTCGAAGTAATAGAAAATATTGAAAATAAAAGAAGCTGTGAGCATTGGCAACCCATGATTTTGTTGTCGTCCACAGAGCCTGTAGAGCACCCCAAATTTTTTATTTAATTTTTTAATTTTTAATGCTAAAATTTTCCCTTGAACTTTGAAATGCTGCAGGTGTTGGGTTACCCGAGCAAACCCATCGGGCTCTTTATAAGACGTTCTATTATCTTCCGATCTGACTCGAACGGTGAAGATCTAGAAGGTTACGCCGGCGCGGGCCTTTATGATAGGTAAAAAAAACACTCTGAGAAACTGACGGAGAAAACACAATGCATTTAACATGCCTAGTTGAAAACTAAACCACATTGAAAGGATTGTGTTATAATCATATTATTATTGAGTGGCTATCTGTCGGTGCAGTGTGCCAATGGACGAGGAAGAGAAGGTTGTGCTCGATTATTCATCTGATCCATTGATCACAGATGAAAATTTCCGACGATCAATCCTCTCTAGCATTGCTCGTGCAGGAAGTGCAATTGAAGAGCTGTATGGATCTGCTCAAGACATTGAAGGTGTGGTACGTGATGGTAATGTCTACGTCGTTCAGACAAGACCCCAGGTGTAATCTTCTTTTATCTTTTTGCTAGCCAGAGTTGTGTAAATTAGAAAAATAAGAGAGGGAAATATATATGAATAATTAGGAAATGAAAAGAACGCTACAGCATCATTGGTTATAGTCACCCTTCTGTTTAATAATACCACTATTGGTGTTCTGTTTTTCAGCATAAACCATCCTCTCTTTTGTATTTTGTTTTTTTTATATATAAAAAAAAACAAAATCAAATCAGTTTGTAACTTGGATGGATGACTTATTTTCTTGTAAAGATTCTGTGATTTAAAAAAAAATTAAAACGATTCTTTTTTAGATTGACAGGTTAATATGAACTACCTACCCTTCTTAATCGTGAATCTTATTAACTTCAAATTTGGTTTAATAACTGGAATTGAGGCATGAAATTCTTTGTTTGATGCAATTTAAAGAACCAAAATGCCTGAAATCCCGATAACTAATCAACATTAGCCTTTTATTATCAATAATATAATCACTGATCATCCCAAGACCATGCAATCACATTGCCAGATCAACATTTTTCTAGATGCTGCTAATTTCTAGGCATGGCAAATCAATTTTTCCCTTGATCATGGCCATGATTTGAGCATCCCTCTGCACCAAAGCCAGAAACCACCATCCACACCTCATTGAAGCGCCCAGATAGATGGCTGGAAGCATTATACTGGGCAATGGTGTAGGAACCTTTATTTTCCAAAGTTACATTCCAGTGCTCATTTAGACTAGTCCTGAGAGCCTCTGCTTCTTCATGAATGTTATCATCCCTGGCAAACCCAGAAAACTTTCTAATTGCAATGCATTTCTCTCTCCATTTCTCTACCTGCAAATTAAGTTCAGGATCCGGTTGTGGAGGGCTCCCTTCGTAAGAAGCTGACAGGGACAGCTTCACGAAGTATTCAGCCTCTGTGATGGTTGTTAGAACAGGAGCGGTCATGGCAAGCCGAGTATGGTTGAGGTTTGCACCGTGAATGTATTGATAAAGCCTGGAGGAGATCATAAAGAAACTAAGAAAGACACCAAAGTCATACATGAAAGGATAATTTATTTTGATGTGATGGAAAATGGAAACCTGTGAAACCCAGCTGTGGTAGATTTCTGAAAATTAGTTCCTTTGACGACTGGAGCAGACATCCAAGAGATGTTTTTGTATATTCTGATCTCAAAATCTGATTCCTGTTGTATCGGAGTATACTCCGGCGATTCAACTGCCTGACCAAAGAAAACAGGGTTGATAATAAAACTGAGGTGAAATGCTGCTAAGACAAAGTAGTACGTTGAAGGACACTCCATTCTGTCTTCAACAAATTCAGAGCAACTTTGCACTAGCTTTCATAGACAAACAACACCTCTTGCTTGCAGTTGCATATATATATATATATATATATATATATATATATATGTAACCATAGTTATAAAATTCAGACCTGTTGGGTTCATAATTTGGGTTGTAAATTATGTAGTTCAAGTCAAAACAATTATTTAAATAAAAATAAAATGATGTTTTATTTATTTATTTATAATAATCATGTCAAAATCATCCAATTTGATATAAATCCTAATCCAAGATCAAGTTTTAGGGTAAGAAATTATTAAATTAACCTTGTTAGATGGATAGACCAGTTAATTTTAACATGTTCTTACCCTTCACTTACTGACTGCATCTTCTCATTTATATAACTTTCGGAAAATGCAAGTCATCACATTTTTTTAATCAAAAAGGGCACACGGATAGTGGAGGTTGCTCTGTTTTGCTATAATGCTTATGTTTAGTGCATCGGCAGAATGCCCGGCGTCCACTGAACCCATTATATATTATACTTATAGACTCACCCGCACTCATATTTTACCCAAAAATGCTACCTGACGTGTAGAAAAAAATGGTGGCAACAGTTTGTAATTGGATTAGCTTTTATTTTTATCTAAATTAATATTTTTTTGTAATTTAAAATACTTGGTGAGTGTTCTATTTTCATTTATTAATTCAAGTTATGGAGGAAAACGCTCATATTTCATAGTTTTATTATTATTATTATTATTATTTCTTGAACTTTATTTTAGAAAAGTATTCCACTTTGGAAAAAAATATATCAAAAAATCAATCGTATAACAAAAGAGACGAGGGTTCATGCATAGTAATGATTATCAGGGATATATGTATATTAAAAAAAAAATAGATAAGACAAACACAAAGATTCAAATCTTTGACTTTGACTATCCTATGAAAGTGGCTATGACACAGCCAACTGAATTTTTTTTTATAAGAAATGGCTACCATCTTTTGTTTCCCATGGATGAGTTGGATGAGTTGAGTTGCTTGAAATCTCAATTATTTTTTATTATTTAATATTGTGTTTTAAAAAATATATTTTTTATTTTTTATTTAAATTTTTTATATTTTAATTTAATTTTTTATATTTTTAAATTATATTTATAATAAAAAAAAATTATTTTAATGAATTTTTGAATGAAAAGTAATGAATATTCATTGAGACATGGTAACCAAAATAAAATTTTCAATTCTTCCTTGTATCGATATTTTTTATATATTTTATTTGTTCATTAACAAGAAATTAATTTCTGGCATCCTCACCTATGAATTAACATTTTTTTCCCATTACATTGATTCAATAATTTGCATTAAATAGTATTTGAAAATAGTTAATATATTTTTAGTTTAGTGTTATTTTTATACAAAAGAAGCTGGGAGTCTCCAATTCTATTTTGAGAATTACGAAGGAATATGTTTCATTGATCAGATGGCTTCTCTTTTTACTTTAAATGACAAATTACTTTTACAAAGTTTATTAATTACAAAATATCAATATATTTTCGTGCTTATAATTATATTAAATCTACAGTTACCGGTCTTTCAAATCGAGCCCGGATAATATTGATCCGCATAAATATAAGTGTTATAAATTTCATTTCAAATAACTCTTATTTAATAATTGTATACATGATTATAGAATTATTTCTTCTTGTTATCCTTTGTTCGTGATAAGAAATATGTATATAATCATAAGATTTTTATTAAATTAGTTAATCAATACTCTTGAAAATATATTTTAATACTTTTTGTTTGTTAATTTAGATGCTAAACATCTTAAGTTTATATTATTTGAAAGTATTATAATTATAATTAAAAAAACAAAAATATAAATCCATTCATAATACGATGATATATATAACGCTTCAATATAAATAATTTGATATACTTGTACTTAACACAACACTAAAAAACATAATAATTTTTCATAGCAAAATAAATGATTATCAGACAAAGTTGCATAATAATTATGTTCAAGAGCATAACTAAATTTTTAATAGACCAATTTAATTTAATCATGGGAGAAATTAAAGTTTAATTATTTTTAAGGATTAATTTAGGTTTAATTGGGTATAAGAACTTAATTATACTTTAAATTGGTGAAGTTAATTTTATTAAATGACTTAATTAGTGGGGGGGGGGGGAGTTTTAGAGCCTACTATGAGCTTAATTGAGAATATTGTAATTTTTGAAAACCAAATTTAATTTATAGCAATTAAATTGAATGAAATTAAGAGCAAAATTTCAATAAAATCAAAGTATTAAAGCAAATTGCATAATTTCTCAGTAAGAAACGTTGAACTATAGGAGCTCAATTGATTGAAATAAAAAGTGAGATTGGAATTTTAATGATCAATTTAGTTGTCTAAATTCAAGATCAATAACCAAAATTAGATATGCATGTAAATTTTGGGCTTCCAGTGAAGTTTAATAGGGTTAAAATTGCAAAACAATAAAAGTTTGAAAACAATTAGATGTGCAATTAGATTTTTCTCTCAAATCTAGAGCTTGAATTCATTTTATTGAGAGATATTTAAGTTGCATAATATTTGGTTAAAAAGACTTAGTTTATAAATGCATCAAAACCAAGATCATGTTGTTGAAACCTCGACATATATATATTGCAAATATCCTAGTTGGAGTTATACAAGTGACAAACAATAAAGTCTTAAAGACAAATGATTCATAATTAAAAACAACAAAATTAAAATTCTTTTCTTTAAAGTGCATCACCAAATAAATACTATTCTTGTTTTAATTTATGCATATTTGATTTAATTATGTTTTTCTTGAGTATATAAATTTTAACATGTATAAGTTTTAGTCTTTCATAAGATATATTTTGTTTACTATGTCTTTGTGGTGATAAACTACTAATACATGCTAATTGTTTTTTGAACTATAATTTTGTTAAGAAAAACTAAATATATTTATATTAATCTAATATATTTATAAATTTTTATCTACAATACAAATAAAAATATGAACATGATCAACAATTTACTATCAATTTTTGAATCATATTTAAATAAATAAGTAAAGTGGAGCATTTGATTAAGTTATTTGAGAATAAGAATTTGAGATTGAAGGAGGTGAGAGAGAGAAAAAAGAGTAAATGGGAAGCTAATTATGCATATTAGGCACACTAAAATTTTAATTAGCACAAGCATAAAAGTAGGATGCCTAACACGAGGGGGTGGGGTGGGGTGGATCATGGTTCTAACATTAATGGGCTTTTGGTGGGCTGGACTCTTGGCCGGCTCCAAATCGTATCCCAAGTAAGCTTAATTTGGGTCCCAATAAACTAACTTGTGTCTTGGTCAATATCCAAGTTTATTTTTTTAATTAAAAAATTCAAAAAACTATGGGTTTTGATTATTTTTTTTTAAGGAAAATGATTGGTTCATGTTAATCTGCCCAATTGGGTTATTTCTTGAGTTAAGTTTACTGACCATACAGTATAGTATAGTGCATGTGTGTGCATTGCCCGATATTGTAATAAATCAATCAAAACACATGAACATGAATAATCCTCGTGTGTCCTCCCCATAGCAAGCAATCCAGCAAAGCCCTTCCCTTCACATGTACTTTGTTCGAGCAACATCATCATGATAAACATGGCCATTCTAAGGCGAGACGCAACCTGTTTATCAATAAGTTTCATAATTATTATTTTTTTTTAAAATAATTTTTATAAGTGTTCTTAAAAAAAAAAAATATTTTAAATTTTTAATATTTTTATAGTATTTTATTATTAAAAATATTTAAATATATATCTAAACAAAAAAATAATTTGAAAAGCATCAACAGCCACGATGATAATCAATCACCAACAAAGAATGAGTTGGAAGCAAATTAATCTGAAAATGCATGCTATACCCACCCTCTTAAATCATAGTCCAGGCAGATGTGTGATTTTAGCTAGGAAAGCTGGCCATGCTCCCTGGACAAAATGATTGCTTAGCATCACTGTTCCATGCCTGGAAGCTTTTGCTATCTTCTTTTTTATCACCTTTCAAGAACCTTTACCATAAAATACTCCTCCTATGCTGCACGCATTTAGAGAGACGATCACCAGATGAATCATATCTTATTGCTCTGCTGTGAATAAAAAATCACAGTCGCAGAGGGGAAGATGTTAGGAACTTTGACATTTAAAAAAAGAGATAATGACCAATGGTTCTGATCGAGTTCATCATTACCTTAACCATTCTTCATCATGATTCTATTCCATCGATCTCTTCTTTTCATATGGGTCCAACTGGAATTCTCTTTATTTTCTTCTTCCTTTTAGCTACTATTCAAAAGCTAGATGCTTTGATGCTATTCTTTTAAAAGGGATAATGAACCCTAGCTGCATGCATCTATCATCAGATACAGGCCCTTATTTGTTTTTTCTAATTTTTTATAACCAGAATGTCTGCATCAGTTTATACAGATCATACGCATCATAATTAATTCCTAAACTCACTAAACACCCTCCAAATATAACAGAGTGACATACATGAACAGTAAGGATCGAATCCGAGTACAGGGAACAAGTCCCTTATTTCTAACATCATGCGTGCTGTATTATTGCTTTCTGGTTTTTTTAGTGGCAAGTATACATGTTTTATATGAAACATTTTCGGATCAACTTGATACATCAGTGAAGATCAAGGTTTTTCTAGCAAATCATTTTAAGAACACTGAATGGGTAAGTTTTTTCTAAATATTGATTCCAAATTATAAACTTTAAGAAATAAAATAAACTCGTTTGATCTTAAACACGAAAACTTACCTGTGATCAAACTTAAACTTCATTTACCGAGAGTCTGGGAGTCCTAATTAGAATACTGAAACGAATTAACCAAAGGGTTCTGATAATGATTACCAGGAATAGTTTAATTCCTTTCCTTTGGGAGAGATTTGAATGTGAAGACCTGCAGTGCCCACTCGAAGTGGTATTGAACCTTCCAGTCTCTTTTCACATTCTTTGTCTGCTCATCTTTTTCGAGGTTTCTAGAGTGAGTGAGTGCGTGCGTGCGTGTATATGTATATGTATATGTATATGTATATGTATATGTATGTATCCATTGTCCAGTCTTAAAAAGCTCGCCTTTGTTTCTTTGTGGGGTTTGTGGTTCCATCACGCACATGAATTTGTCTTAGTCAGACTTTCTCTGAGCCATTAATAATGTGTCATGTCTTGGTCAACTGTTTTTTGAATATCGCTACAGTAGCTAAGCTAAATTGCTTGATCGGCCAAGCTTTTCAGCATCGCACCACATGACATACGCCTTGGCAGATTCTTCCCAGAACTCGTGCTGTTTTCTGAAATGGAAGACGTCCTCAAAATTACCACGAATAAGATCATAAAACTACAGAGATTAGAGAGATTAAAAGGAAGCTTAATTACAAATTATATGAAGTTCATAATCGGGACACGATCTGGGTACAGGAGCTGGTAATCAAGAGAAGCATATGTGCGTTGTGGACCTGGTTCTGCCGACAGGAATTCCGGCTTCAACCGCATGCATCTTCATCAATAATTACTGTTCTATGCAATAGCAATAGCAAGAGCAATAGCAATGCAAAAGAACAATGAGCAATGTTGACTGTGAGGCTGGAAAAAATATTTGGCAGGAAGATTGATGGCGCTTTGGTGGACCTGGTGATATCTTAAAAAAAAGAAAAGAAAAAACTCTCCAAAGCTAAGTTATTATTTTATTTCGTGTTTGAAAGATTTTTTTTATTTAAAAATATATATTTTATATGTTTTTTTAATTATTTTTATACTTTAATGTCAAAAATTAAAAAATATTTTTATATATTTTTAAATAAATAATACTCTCAAAAATCACTTCAATTACATTTGTAAACAATCACTAACTTAATTCAATGTTGTGTTAAATTTAAAATACAGAGAGAAGAGCATGATTAATAATCTTTTTAACTCTTTTCTTGTATTATTGAAAACAAATTCTTTAAAAATAAATATCTAAAATATTTTAGAAGAGTTGTTTATATATATATATAATCCCATTAAAGATCCTATATATAATCCTGTTACAGATCCTGTGGTTTGATGTGACCTCTCATGTCGATCAACTCATCTTCTAGAGTCAATGCAACCAAACAATAACTTTGCTTCCACTTCTCAAGTGTCAAATTAGAATTCATGAAAAAGGAAATGTCAATTCGTGACATTCAAACTCGTGGCCCTTTATATTTTTTTTCGAGTGCGGCCCTCAAGCCAAATTAGTGGCTACGAGTAGGAGACTCATGATTACACTTAGGTATGTATCCAATCACGATTTAATGGACCAAAACTTGGCTTTATATATAATAAAAATATTATTTAGCTTTTCTTCTGCTAAAAACAAGGCGCTCCTGTAGATGATTTTTAATATTGATTTTATAAGTATTTTTTATTTGAGAATATATCAAAATAATATATATTTTTATTTTTTAAAATTATTTTTATTATCAGTATATGAAAATAATCTAAAAATATTAAAAAAATTCATTTTATTTTTTTTAAAAAAAAAACTGTGACAAAAATCCCAGTGAGAGCGTAAGGGAAGCAGCAACTGACCGAGCTTGTTCAAATTTGGGGTCAGTAGTCAAAGTAAGCCACACTTCCTCAATTTCCTCAATTTGGTGTTGTTTACTCCAAGCCTTTCCCTTCTCTCAAGTTGACGAGAAAGGAAAACACCGAGTCCCGTACATGTAGATTCCACCTGGAAGCACTTTGTCTCTCCGCAGTATCCAACCCAGGCTACAGTATAGATATGAATCGGAGTGTTTCTAATTTTAATTTTTATTTTAATTTTTAGTCTAAGATTATATTTAAAAGGTCGAGTGATAATACATAACGATCTGATGAGTTATTATAATTAATTTTATTGGATTTGGTTTACCGGGAGTGAAAGTGAACATGGATTTAGGTTCTATTTGTTTTCCGGAATTCATTTTCTAGGAATTCACTTTCCAGAAATTCATTTTCCCCGAAATTCACTTTTCAAAAGGAAACCACTTTCCAGGAAACAAACGGGGCCTTAATGAATTATTGAACTTCACATTCATGAATTCATTTATGCTATGTATTTAAGCCCTGTTTGTCATTGTCGTTGTACCGTTGTTTGGTTAAAATTTGAATTTTTTTATTTTAAATAAAAAGTTTTTGGTGTTTTTAGATATTTTTAATGTGCTGATATCAAAAAAAAAAAAGTTTTAAAAAAAAAATATCATTTTGATGTATTTCTAAACGAAAAACACTTTAAAAAACAATCACAACTATACTCCCAAACACCTCCTAAATATACATGATTCTAATGAGCTATCACACCTAGTTTTTTAAGTTTCAACTATGTATCGAGATCAAGTGGTCATAGGTCATGCGAACTATCGCGAACTTGGAATTTTCGAGCTCACCTACATATTTTAAGTCGAGTGAGATGTGAATATGATAAGTTTATAGACTCAGCTTCCTTGAATGTAACTATGTCTTAAATCAAAATATTTATGGTTCTTGTAAATTATCAAACTCATTACTCGTAGGCTTGGCACTACGGGTTTGACGAACGTTATGGTATGAAACTTTTATTGGAATCTTACAAAAGCTTATGATATTTTTATTGGAATTAATATTATGTAAAAGTATTTATCTTTTCTCAATATTATTATGAATAAACGACACTCTAGCCTTTTCATTCATGTGATATAACAAGGTTCAATTACTCTATAAAGTTCTTTTTAAGTATTTATACTTTGATTTTCAAGAACAAATACTTTTATTTTTAGAATTTAAAGTTTATTTTTTATTTATTAAATTACTGATTTTATCTTTAAAATTATTTGATTGTGAAGGTTTTCCCTTTTTTTTTTTAAATCGAAATTTAAACAAACTAAATACTAAAATACAACTCTCAATTATCCATGAAAAGTCATGAATCACTCCACCTTTTTCCAAAGATTTTAATTTACCAAGTTTTGTCAAAAGAATGGAGCTGTCTCACCAGACCAACATCTGATACAGCTGCTTTAGTGTTGGGTTAACCATCGATGGAGCGACAGGGTGACAGCTGCTAATGATATGGGAATTCTGTAGGGGATCGCCGACAATTTTTAGGCATCAGGGGATAATTGGTCGCCGACATAAGCAGCTCCGCTCCGGGTAGAACATCGGCGATAATTGAGACTATCGTTTTTCTCTCTCCCCCTTTTGTCACGCATGAAGAAGTTAACCTCAAGAGCTAGTTGTTGGTATTTATGATAATTAGATGCTGAATTAATCAGAAAATTTTAATTTTTAATATATTATTTTTTAAAAATAACAACAAGACAGAATCGTAATTTTCTTCAAATCTAGAGATCCAAAAATTAAAGAATTAGACATAGAAATCATTTACCGAAAGTCTTTTGTTTATTTACAAGGGTTGTTCAAGTTATTTTTTAAAGTATTTTTTTATTTTTTATATCAATATATGAAAATAATATAATAAAATAAAAATATTTTTTAATATATTTTTAAATGAAAAATATTTTAAAAAATAATTTTAACTATATTTTTAGACAAGATCTAAATTAAATGCCGGTTTTGGAAGTATAATTAAAATTATTTTTAAAAATATATTTTATTTATAATATATTATTATTTTTTAAATATTTTTAATATTGATATATGAAAATGATATAAAAATATTTTAAAAATAAATTTAATATAAAAGATATTTTTTATTTTAAATTTTGATTATAAACCAAATGATCGAACACAGATAGTTGTTTGCTAAAAAAAAGGGAAGCAAAGCGCAACTTTTACACGCACGAGTGCGTGTGTAAACGTAAAGTAAGCATGGAGGTGCGCGTGCCAACAAAGCATGGCCAACACAATAACAAAATCACCTTCCCTCGTGGAAAACGACGACTACCAAAGGTGCTTCGAGCTGGGGAAACTCGACAAGTCAAAATAATAATAACAATAATAACCAGTTATTGTGTTATTTGATTATTTTTTATTCAATAATTGTTATTTTCATATGCAAGTGTATGGCACGACCTACAAGCTAGGCCTTTATTAGTGAGATATTTTCCTGGAAAAAAAATATAAAACCAGTGTGAATTAATTGTCATGGGTAATTACTAATCACACTTGAATTAAGACCATTAATGAAATAATATATTTTATAAAAATAAATATAGAAATGAAACTAATTATTATATATTAAAATCAAATACATGTCTATTGAGGAAACACTAAAAATGGTTGTTTTAAAAAACAAGTATTTGATTAAAAATGCATTACTATCTCAAAACTCTATTTCAAAACTTGGTTGAATAATAATAATAATAATAATTTATAGATAGAAAACTCTAAAAATAATTATATAATTTCTGATGGTCTCATGATTTAATGATATATAGATAGACCGAGTTTATTAAAACTCAAATTTATATTTGAGGTGTTTGACACTGTATTTTAAAAATATTTTTGAAAAAATAATAATTTTTTTTAAATTAATTTTTTATGTGTTTAGATTATTTTGATGTGCTGATATAAAAAATAATTTATTAAAAAAAAAATTGTTTGTTAAAAGTGAACTAATTATATTAGTTTTTTTATATGCACACATAAATACATACATACATACATACAATTATATTATTCATTTCTTGTGAAAAATATCCAAACCTAGAAAATTAAAGATAAAACGAAATTAATTAAGTTGATGAAAGTAGTTTAACTTTAGTTTTGGAAATTAATTAAATTGGAGCATCATATATAAAAACAGAGTTGCTGACACAAAGAACATCTAGGGAAGTGAGAAAGAGAACACATGAAAGCAAAGGACTTTGGAAACGCAGAATCAAACTGTAATTCCTATCTATCCTCAAGAACAAAGTAAAGAATAACAGAAGTCAGTACCCTCTACGAAATCAACACAAAAGCTAAAGTTTCAGTCCTTGTATAGGAGACTGGAAACATACCCTCTCTCTCTCTCCAAAAAAAAAAAACACACCTAAGCATGATTTCATCACTCCCCAGTATTTATAACTCAACGACCAGATGGGCAAAGCTTTAAGAAAACCCCATCCCCACAGTGTGTTAATTTAATCAGCTCGTGCTTAGAAATTCAAGGTGTCAGACACGTAAAACCAGGGTGGAGTTTTAGAAGCTGCGAGGACGAGAGAGATAAGAAACTCGGAAAAAGAGAGGAGAGAAGTCTTAGTTTTGTTATTTTGGGGGGTTCAAGAGCTTTGGAAATGGTGAGGAATTGAATGCGGTTGCTTAGAATGGAGATTATGTGCTGGATGGATACAAAAACTAGGAATAAACGGGGTTATTTTGATCACAGAAGAAGACATCATCAATGTACACGACAAACAGATACTACAACGGCTACAGATTTGACTGACGGAACAAGACAGGGAAGTTTCTCAGACATGGCTTCTAGTTGGTGTAATAAGAAGACGTCACCGATCAGTATTTCAGTTTTGTTATGCTTTCTTCTTCTTGCTTCTTCAAATATTCGTCCTGTTTTCTCCTCGGAAACCGGCAGTAGCCATGCAACCAACCAGACTTTCCGGCCCCAAGAAGAGTTACGAAAGTTGGAGATTATAAGAGAGCATCTTGATAAAATTAACAAGCCTGCTGTCAAGTCAATCCAGGCATTCGACTTTTGTCCCTAATACTATATAACCCCATTTGACTTCATTTCCCCTGTTTTTGTTTTGTTTTTGAAGGTCTAACATGTTGTCTGGTTCTTGTTTGTCACTGCAGAGTCCTGATGGTGATCTTATAGACTGTGTTTTGTCCCATCTGCAACCAGCTTTTGATCATCCTCGACTAAAAGGACAAAAACCATTGGTACTTGAATTATACCATACTCCATACATTTCAAATTCTTCTTCTTGGGAAATTCATGCTTTCAAGGTTAACTAATGATATATGATGTTTTGTATTTAATTTTTTGCATGAATTTGCAGGAGCCTCCAGAGAGACCTAAAGGTCATGATCCGACAGGCATGGTAACTGAGAATTTTCAATCTTGGAGTTTCTCCGGTGAATCATGCCCAGAAGGGACAGTTCCTATCAGAAGAACAACTGAACAGGACATGCTAAGAGCAAGCTCCGTGAGAAGATTTGGCAGAAAACCAAGAAGGCATGTTAGAAGAGACACGAACAGCAATGGCCATGAGGTCAGTATCCTGCTAAGAATTACTCACGCTAGAAGAGAAGGAACAAAACATGTATTTCCTTCTTTTCTTATTCCTTCCTTTATGCTAGTTAAGCCTTAATCAACTCAACAACACAGAAGAAAGCGGTCAAACAAAATGGTGAAGGTCTGATAGACCTGCTATCTGTCTCTTCTTTTTTCATGCTGCTTTTTCTGAAGGCAACTATCGTATTAGAAATTCAAAAAAAGATTAAAAGCTTAGAAAAACAATAAATTTTCTTTTTGATTTTTTTAAAGCTGTCAGATTTATTAGAACAAAGGGAATTCCTTCCTCCCTTATTGTTCTTTTTCGTGTTCAAATGATGATATGTAATTTGATTTGATGAAGTTTTTTTTTTATATATATATAATATCTAATTACTTTACAGCATATGTAATCTGCACGCATTTTCCCATCTTGAGAAAAAAGGAATTCGGGCTGCTGACTGTTCTTTTATTCTACCAAAAAAAGAAAATAAAACATAATCAAATATCTATTCATAGAATTCAGACTTTCTTTGGTTTTCCCGTTAAGTAGGAGAAAGCAGTCACTATTTTACTTCACTTATTTTGAACTAAATCTTTTCTGGGTCTATGTGCTAATGCCTACAAGATCAAGCTCTGTAAATTAACCTGACAGACCCACCAAACTCGAAGAAAAAGAAGAGAGAACACATATAATCTAGCTATTCAGATTCATGTATGGAACCATGAAGAATATAAGGCTATCAAACCTTAAGGACCACTAATATTATTGTCTTGAAAAGGACTGTAGGCTCAGCACTTTAAGTACCCAACGTGTATTTACTGTCCTTTGCTTTCAAATTGTTGGGTTACAGCATGCGGTTGGATATGTGACTGGAGATCAGTATTATGGAGCAAAAGCCAGCATAAATGTGTGGGCACCCAGGGTTTTTAATCAATATGAATTCAGCTTGTCACAAATGTGGGTCATTTCTGGTTCATTTGGCGATGATCTTAATACCATTGAAGCTGGCTGGCAGGTATAATACACAACCAAATCTCCCAAGAAAAGTCCTTTTTCAAGAAATCTAATAGTGATAAATCACTCTGTTTCTTAATTATTTTCATTTTTTCTTCAACAATCAAGCCTTTACATCTGCATATATTTATCACAGATACGACCTGTGAATTACAGAAACAAGGTAGATTTTGAAACAGAATGGTTAACATATCGTATTCACATTTAAAGCAGCTCTCAGAACTCAGACACCCTCTCAATTCCATTAATTTCTGTGATGTAGCCAGTGGTGGTAACCCATTAAATATTTACTTGCAGGTTAGCCCAGAACTATACGGGGACAACTATCCACGGTTCTTTACATACTGGACTGTGAGTATATGATGTAAAATTTGGCTGCTTCTCTTTTCATTCACTCTTTCCTTGTCCTATCCTCAACTGTAACATTAATCATGACGACTTTGTAATCAATAGCTTAATTTCTATCTACAGAGTGACGCTTATCAAGCGACAGGATGCTACAACTTGCTATGCTCAGGCTTTGTTCAAACCAACAGTAGAATTGCTATCGGGGCTGCGATCTCTCCAACATCTTCCTACAGTGGAGGGCAGTTTGATATTAGCTTACTGGTCTGGAAGGTAAAATTGAATTCCTTGTTTTCCCCCCTTCCAGATATGAAACTAGCACATCTTGTACCCTCATATAGCTGAAACTAGAGTGGACAGGAATAAAATTCATACAAGATTAGCGTACCATTGAGGTGATGCGTGGGTTGCAATCTAGCATCCGCTGCCAGGGTATTATTATAGACCCCCACCCTCAATTTATAAATCAGAACTCAGTGATGGGTGATTTAGATTCTTAACCATCCGATGTGATTACTTTTAGCTCTGATGTAAAAGGGTTTTGTAAAAGACACGCTCCATTGGCTGGTCTCCGAACCGGATGGTCAATGATGGACCCTGGCTACTAAGAGACATTATTATTATTATCAAATACCACTGACTTTATAATATAATGTAGCTCTAACATACATGGGCCAAAATTGGCGTGCACTCATAACTTCACGTAGCGTCTGTAATTCACCTCTGCTTTTCTTCTTTATTAGATTCTCTTCTTTTTAGTAAAAGAGTTTCCTGACCCATGACCCCTCTACGCTTTCTTTTTATACTTTATCATCAGTATTTTTGCCTTTTCTTCTTCTTATCTTGTGATTTTTCACATATTTGATTAACAACCTGGCTTGGTGATCGGTGAGAATAAAAGAAAATCATCATTTTTTGGTCCCAAGCAGGAGCTGGTTTTCCTTCTTATACACCCTTTTTTTATTGAAGTTCTATGCTTGTTACAGTGAACGTTGTAGTAATTATTGTATGATATTAAGGAAACATCAACGACGATTTAAATTCACTTTTGTGTAGGATCCAAAGCATGGAAATTGGTGGCTAGAATTCGGAAATGGGGTTCTAGTAGGGTATTGGCCATCGTTTCTGTTCACTCACCTCAGGGATCATGCAAGCATGGTACAGTTTGGTGGAGAGGTTGTAAACTCCAGGCCATCAGGATTCCACACTTCTACACAAATGGGAAGCGGCCACTTTGCAGGAGAAGGTTTCGGAAAGGCCTCGTATTTTAGAAATTTGCAGGTTGTTGACTGGGACAATAACCTAATTCCACTGTCAAATCTAAGGGTTCTGGCTGATCATCCGAATTGCTATGATATACAAGGAGGCATTAATAGGGTTTGGGGTAATTATTTTTACTATGGAGGACCTGGAAGAAATGTGCGATGTCCCTAAGGGATCGGCATAGGGTGGGATTTTTTTTTTTCCTATTTTTTTCTTGTTGGGTGATATGGGTTTCATCTCGAGATCACTCGGTCGGTTTTTGGGCTATTCTTATATTTATTTCCTTGTTAATCCAAATTGTTTTTCCTTCCTTCTCAACTAACAGTCAACAGGTGATTTATCAAGTATACCTCCCCTCTAGGTGCTGATGTAAATTCGGAAAAAGAAATATTAGTGAATATACTATATATGGTTTGTGATTAATTTCAGCCCCCTCTATTGTCGTTGCATGCAAGATTTTGATCAAGAATGTAGAGAGTGTACTAGCACTCAAATGATCCTGCACATGAGATCATGGGGCCACAGAAAATTACATTAACCTTTCTTATTTGGTGGGACTTCAACCGAGAGATTGCTAATTTCAGGCGCATTTATCATTTTGCTTTGAGTTTTGAAATCTACTCTGCCTTCTATGCAAATCTTCAATAAGTTGCTTCAATTTCTGTCGCTGTTTTTTTATTTTATAATCAGGATGTCCAGATTAGCTTATATGCACTACAATTAATTCTTAGATTTACTAATCATCCTACAAGATTAGTGGACAGGTAAGACACTATAAAGGGGTTACTGTTAGATAATAATCTAATGAGGGTCAAGTCCCTTGAGATTCAACTGATAAAATAATCTATCTTTCTTGAGGCTTAAGCAGCTAACAATTAACAGCTCCACTCTCTGGACTCCCAGATATAATAATTAGCGATCTGTCCATCCATTAAGTACTCGTGCACAAGAACACTTGATTTATCAGATGCACATATATAATTAGTAGCCTGGATGATCATTTTTGTCAACAATCTTTGTCTTGAAGTTTACGTTACCTGACCTCTCAATCCTAATTATTCTACGATCACTTCGTGTAAAAGAAAAAGAAAGAAATCTAGTGATCAAAGATATGAACACTATCATGTAAATAAGATTTGCAATATTCATATAAAATATAGCCAAGCTATACAAAGATTCTGTCATTATACTTATGCATGTGGAAGCAGCTTGTTTTATACTTTCGGTATTCTTTTCTCGAGGATCAAGATCCATCCTACACAATGTTTCCTCTTGAGAAACCAAGTGCACAATAACCAATTGCAGTCTTGCTTTAGTCTATGCTTTCTGCCTTCGCTTCGTGTAGAATTCCCGGAACCGAATCTTTTTTTTCTCAACTCTCTACAGATCACATAGAAATCTGCAGGCCGATATGCATTCTATCAACTGGTAGTCTATAAAGATGCGCGAAGGGAAATTAATTTCTTATATAGTACATTTAATATAGAATTTCAACCATGGTCTTACAGCTTTTACTCTTTTATCTCACACTCGACTCATAAATTATTATTCAAAAAGCTGGCCTCGTTTTGTTTTTTAATCACACATTCGTTTTTGTCGTCATTCTACTCCTACAATCCCTTGCATAATGGATCGCATCTATATATATATATTAATTAAGGTAAGGAAGAATCTACAAAGTGCTACAAAAGTTTATAGTCTCACAAGCAGGAAACTCGACCATAATGAATCGAGGTTTTCCACACTAGCTTGGAGTTACCATATCTTTAAAGTTTGGATCAAGTGGTGAATGGATTTACTCATCACTTTGAAAATCTTAGAGTTCGGATTGAAGGGATGGGATCGTTTTTATTTTTTATTTTTTGATTCAGACGGCCTTGGTAAGACTTGCACCGTGGACGAACTTAAAGCATGTTTGGGGCAGCTTTTGCACCGCAGGAATCCTGCGGTGCAATTTTTTTTCTCAATAAAAATTAATTTTTTTTTTTGTGTTTTAGATCATTTTGAGGGGCTGATGTCAAAAATAATTTTTAAAAAATAAAAAAACATCATTTTGATATATTTCGGTACGAAAAACTTTTTGAAAAGTTTTGAAAAGCAACCGCAACAACAATCCCAAACACCCCCTTAATCTAAAATTGGTCCAAGGATAATTGCCCCCACTTTATTTTCATACTTCCCACTATAGTTCTTGTACATCGATCTCATTTTCTCAAGCATTTCCTAATAAAAACTCGTCCATTGCTCTCCATGATCTTTCATTTTTCTTACCATAGTGAGGGAGAATTGACAGGCACCCGAACAAATACACACGATTGTGATAGAGAGAATTGACATCGACGTACAGCTTACGCTGAGTCGGTGGCATGAAAGTATTTATGATTTGGTATACCATATACTCGAACAGTGGAGCACTTCTATACTTAAACAAGACGCCAATTCATGCCAGAAGGATCAATAGGAGAAAATATGCAGCAACCAGAAAGCAACAGGTAGCGTTAATTTGGAGTTTCAGATTCCAGCATAGTTTTCAATAGTGGGTTTGAATTTAGATCAAACAACAACTCTCTGCATCCTCTTAATGGAATTCACCAACCAACAAAAATGGTGGCTGACATTGACCCACTGAGTCAATATGTGGCCGGTGTTAATTACAACAGGGATAAGCATCTTAATCCACAGCACTTTTGTGCCAAAATGGTAGTGAAACGCCAACAATGCATAAGAGAATGACTTGGTAATTTCTAATAGATTGAAAGACACTAATGATGGGAGCAGGTTTCCTAGTAGGAGCCAATTGGCAGCTGCAGATGACTTGGGATATCTAGCAGATGCTGTCAGATTGCTTGGCATAATGCAGAATCAGTAGATCTCTTCGAAAGTTTAAGGGATTTGAATATGTATAATTACGTATCATTTGGCTTGATTCTAGGTTAAGACCCTGATACAATCTCGTGTGTATATATGTACGAAAACGTGTAACAAAAGGCATGGAAATACTGCAGAAGCTTTTTTCTCCGCGTTAGCATCCACCTGTCTCTTCACTTGTAATTTAATTTAATAAGTGAAAATATAAATATTATATTATGTAATTTTATATAAAAATTTAAATTTTTAGGTTAAATATTTTTTAAATAAAATATCAAAGTTTTTCGACCTATTGGTCACAATTTCATATTTCATCATTTTTATTTTATTTAATAAAAATTAGATAAAAAATAATATGGACTTATGCAGGTTTTAAATTCAAAAGAGTTTTACTTGAAGAGGTATATTAAAAAATAATATAAATTATATTTTAAAATCTAATTAAATCATTTAAATTTTTAAATTAAATATTTCCTTTAACAATTTGTTCCTACATTATCTTTGAAACGAGGTAAAGAAATTAGATCAAACAACCACTCTCTGCATCCTCTTAATGGAATTCACCAACCAACAACAATGGTGGCTGACATTGACCCACTGAATCAACACGTGGCCGGTGTTAATTACAACACGGATAAGCATCTTAATCCACAGCACTTTTGTGCCAAAATGGCAGTGCAACGCCTACAATATATAAGAGATTGGCTTGGTAATTAATAGATTGAAAGACACTAACGATGGAGCAGGTTTCATAGTAGGAGCAAATTGCAACTAACAAAAGGGGTCGTTAGCAGCAACGGTTTGATCCGTTGCAAATAATAAAGAAATTCATTGTTAATGTTAATTAGAAATGTAATTTGCAATGGAAATAATCCCATATGTTTTACAAAATTAATTTGCAATTAATTTAAAAATTCCGTTGCTATAGTAATTATTTTTAAATTAATATTATTTTTATTAATTAATTATAAATATGTATTTTAAAACTAGTAGAACATATTAAAATATCATTAATATTGAAAACTAAATAAATATAATTGAAATAAAAATTTATTAAATTAAAATATATAATATAACAGAGATTTAGTTATATTTACAATTCTTGGTAAATCATTATAGAATAAAATATATATTTTGAAGTATTTAAGATGAAAATTATCTACGATGACGTGGATGAAAAGAAAATGGAATATTATATAATAATTTTGGTCGATATCAATACAATGGTGAAGACACGAGAACCACTTGTTCCCTTCTATATTTTTTAATCCCCTCCTATGATCATCAGAAAATCAAGAATGATTGATATCCGAACTGCTTCTTCATTTATAAATTCCAAATTATTATTATTATTATTATTATATAAAGAAAACACTTAAAGGGCCTGTGTAAAAGAGAAGGAGCCCTAAGAATGCGGGCCCAATTATCCAAACCCATGAAAGAGGTTTGTTTTGAATAAAGCCTACGTCAAATCTTAACTAAAAAAACAATTTATTGTGCTATGATTCAACCTGAATGTTTTACTTGACCATATCATCTTTTTCTATTTTTTGTGAAATCTAAACCAATTTAGGGTTGACTTATCAATTACTCGAATTTTTTTTTAAATAATTATGAAATGTTAGGAGAGCTAGGTGGACCTTTTGGTATTTCTTTCACTGTGACTATTTTTTTTTATTAATTTGTGTAACAGCATAGGTTAAAGCCTAACTAAGATTTTAACTCAAAAAATTAAAAAAATAAATAATTTTTTTAATCATTTGGCCATTTTTAAAGAATTAATTGTTTGTATTTAAAACATGTTTCTTCTCTGAGGAATTAATTAGCTGGTGGCATTATTAAAACATGTAATGCTAACTTAAACCACGTGGTTCGCCCACAAACTTTGAGGGGTGATTGAATATTTTAATTTTTAATTTTTTTATTACTTTCCAGAAACTTCCAGCGTCCTCCATTTCATTGGCTGATGTCGTGAGTTGATTTTTTTCTTCAAACGCGGCGTTTGGACTTTGAATTTGAACCATCATGTAGAGTTAAATCAAGGCCTTTTGTCTCTCTCAATACCCCCCCACCTTTTTTTTCCCTGGGTTAAGTCATAGCAAGGTCCCTAAGTTTTGAATATTTGTTAAATCAGGCCATATATTTTTAATTTTGAATATTCAACCCCTCCTACTTTTCAATTTGTGGTTCTATGCAGCCATTACATTCAGTATGAGCGCTGTTATTATTCAAAATGCAAAATACAGGTGTCGATTTAAATAATTTTCAAAACTTAGAAAGACCAACCGATGATTTTACTTTTATTGAAAAAACTTTAGATTATTCTCGAGGTGGGCCCAATTATTATTACAAAGGAAAATAAAATTATAATGATGCTTTTCGTAGACGACGGAAAATTCTAATAATGCTTAAAATCATTTAGAGTATAATACTTGATAAATTAATAATCTTCATTAAATAATATACGTCTTCATGAAATAAAATTTTAATTAATAAATAGATTTCTGTGGTTTTAAGAATATTAATTTATAAAGGTTTAATTTTAATAAGCTATCATTTATTTTTAAAGTTGTTTTTGTTTGAAATGTATTAAAATGATATATTTTTTTATTTTTTAAAAATTATTTTTGTTGTAAATTTAAAAATATTAATTTTAAATAAAAATTAAATTTAAATTAAAAAAAAAACATTTTGAAAACGTTTTTAAAAGCTATTGATTCGTACGTATTTTTTTACCTAGGAAAAGCAGTCAAAGGGGCAAGGCTGAATTGAAATGATCGGAAAAGCATTGTCCCATTCA
Organism: Salix dunnii; assembly: GCA_015731905.1. Classification (NCBI taxonomy): domain Eukaryota; kingdom Viridiplantae; phylum Streptophyta; class Magnoliopsida; order Malpighiales; family Salicaceae; genus Salix; species Salix dunnii. The sequence goes on along the minus strand of CM027668.1, from coordinate 1,940,170 downwards.
CCAACCACACGTTCCCAAGTGACAAAAACCAATCCACACACGAATAAGAAATCGTAGATAAGGCCAGGTAGAGTAGGGGGTTGATTTTTATTAATTATATATAGGGGAACCTTCCAGCTCTGTTACAGCAAGGCAGCAGCCCTCGAAAGGAACGCCTGGAAGCCTCTACAACCAAAGATCAGAAGAAAGCATCCACTAAAATTGCCATCTCAGAACACAAGTGTGTTCACAGGGGCTAAATTTTTGGAATTACTTTTGCGGATTTAGTGGGTCCCTCCCTAGATTATGCTATACATTTGTGGCGGAGGTTGGATGAACAAGACACGTGGCACCAGCCCGAACCAAATTTTTTGAATGTTAATGGATGCAAGCAAGTGAAAGTTGTGGGATTGGTTTGGACTTTTTGCAGGGACGGTACGAAATGAGAAAAATGTGGGAAACTGATAGTTTATCATTTTTCCAAATTTGAACAAAAATAAATATACAAGACTCCGACGACGACATCAACCTCTTTCTTTCTATGGTTTTTTTATGAATCATAGAAGGGTTTGATGGGAGAATTTTGATCTTGAAAGAGGAGCGGGGAGGGCTTCTTTTGTGTGTGCTTGACTCCTTTGAAGAAGGCTCTTTCTGCTTTGAATTACTTTTCTTCATTTTTTGTAGGCTGAAGAGGGAAAACAATGATAAGGTGCTGGGTATCTGCTCTGCAATTAACAGAGCTGTTTGTAAGCACGGTAGTGCATTTGCTATATGGGTTTTACATATTTAGTTCAGCTTTGGCTGGTGATCTCTCACAGCTAATGGATGGATGGTTTTTCAAGGCTAATGTGAATCGTATTGTTAAAGAGGAGGAGAACAAAGAAATATTAACAACAACAGAAACCAGTGTTGATGACTTGCCTCCAATCGTGCTGGTTCATGGAATCTTTGGGTTTGGCAAAGGGGTAACGTGTTTCTTCTCTTCTTTACTGTTATAATACCTTAAATGGGTTTTAAATTGCATTTTGTGCCTCAAAATCGAAATCGATCTCATTCTTGTTTTGATGTTCTATTTGGTTCCAGAGATTGGGAGGTTTATCGTATTTTGCTGGAGCAGAGGAGAAAGATGAGAGGGTCCTGGTGCCTGATTTGGGGTCTCTAACTAGCATATATGATAGGTAATTAGTTAGCAAATGCTTGTGATTTAGGGGTTGTTAAGGGGTTGGATTCCGGCAATGTAATCTCTTTGATTTGGTTTGAATTTGAGCTCTTCTTCCGGGGTTTCAGGGCACGCCAATTATTTTATTATTTGAAAGGCGGGCAAGTTGATTATGGAGAAGAACACAGCAAGGCTTATGGGCACTCGCAATTTGGACGGACTTACGAACAAGGTTAGAAAATCTTCCCTTTTTTATTTTTGAAGTCTGGGTTTTTGAGCCATATCTCTATTTTTGTTTTTTCTATTTGGTTATTATCTGTGTTTAAGTTTGAAATGTCTTTGTTTGCTGTGATTGGAATGTAGGGCACTATCCTGAATGGGATGAGGATCACCCTATTCACTTTGTTGGGCATTCTGCTGGAGCGCAGGTTGTTCGCGTATTGCAGCAAATGCTTGCTGATAAGGTTAGTCTAGTTTATTGTTTGTAAGGTCAGCAAATAATCTCTTAAATTTTAATTTTTTGATCGTATGTTTGTTCGTGATGATTTTGTAGGCATTTAATGGGCATGAGAACACTTCTGATAAATGGGTGTTGAGTATCACATCCCTCTCTGGAGCATTCAATGGGACTACAAGGACCTACTTGGATGGGATGCAGTGAGTGTGCTTTCCAAACATGTTCTTCTATTTGAAACTTCACTCTATAAATTGCTTCAAGATATCAGATTCAATAATGATCATAATTTAAAATTTATCTTCAATTTTTTTCTTGGGCAGTCAGTATGAAAATAATCAAATATTGATATTCTGTTCCTTGTTTAAATAATCAAAACTCTTCTATTTGCATCTAAATTTGGAACTGTATTTTCAATATCCAGGCCAGAAGATTGGAGAAACATGAAACCAATATGTCTCCTTCAGTTCTGTCGCTTGGGAGCAATAATATATGATTGGCTTGACATTTCTTGGCTGAAGGCTTACTACAATTTTGGATTTGATCACTTCAACATGTCCTGGAAAAAAAAGGGGATTTTTGGTCTTATTGACTGCCTGTTGGGGAATGCTGGACCCTTTGCTTCTGGAGATTGGATACTTCCTGATCTTACAATTCAAGGGTCTATGCAACTAAACTGCCATCTACATACCTTTCCTAATACATATTATTTCAGTTATGGTACCAAACGTACTAGGAGAATCTTCGGTATCAATGTACCTTCAAGCATCTTTGGGATCCACCCGTTGCTTTTTATAAGAGTTTTGCAGATGAGCCAGTGGCGTCATCCTCCAGATATCTCCCCCCCTTATAAAGGATACAGGTGTGTTCTTTTATCAACATATCATGTGCAGTTTAGCAGATTAAGAATAGGATAATGCAAACGCTTTCCTATAATTGCTTAATGTTATCATATTATGGTCAAATTAATGGCTTTGACTTTGTTTTTCAGATTTTCATATCATCAATGAGAAATACTTTTAGTTGATTAAATTTTACCTCCTAACATTATTTAGCCTGTGAGGGCTATTTTACTAAAGTCTTTTAGATTGTTGAATTCCAAAATTACAATTGTCCTCTGTGATATGCTTGGATTCCAGCCAGAATTCAGTACAAGGAACATTGAACTGATTTCAACCCTAGTGAAACCTCTATTGAAGCATAATTAATTTGTATGGTTGCTTATACCTTGATTGAATGTGTGAACAGGGATGAGGATTGGCAGGACAATGATGGAGCACTCAACACCATATCTATGACCCACCCTCAAATTCCAGTGGAACACCCAAGCCAATTTGTTGGACATGATTCGGAGTGTCAACCCTTGCAACCGGGAATATGGTTAGTTTATAACACTTTCAATCTGTGTCTTGGATAACTGGATAGGCCATGTACTAACCTCGTTTCTAACACAGATGTATTTTTAAGCGTAAAGTTTGGTCGTGACAAAATGCTAAGTACTGTTATATGAAATATATCCAAAATAGCAGCAACAGAAAAATGTCTGTCATTCAAGGTTTTCATACAAGACATTTTAAATCCTTGGACTTTTGTTTTTCAGTTTCAAGATGAAGAAATTTGGTCATTTATTCTGCAGCATTTCTACATTACCAGCTAATTTTAGAAAGTCTCACAATTATATTGGTTGTAGTACTGAATGATGACAATTGATTGTCATGTCCATTTATGACCTGCAAAAATAAAAAAATACAATGGTGTTTAGATGAAAAATGGCTTAAGAAGGCCATCAGAGACATAAAATATGCTTGGTTATCACAGCATTGCTTATAAAAGAACTATGAAGGCATGAAACTCCTTGTTCTTTGCATGTTTACAAAACAATTACCATGAACTTTTTGCTGCTTGTTTCAAGAAAAGTAAAAAATGACATTTTGTCAAGAACTTTCATAAAAGCATTTGAATAGTTATTACTTCATATCTCAAATCTATTGAATTGAAGTCATAAGTTGAGTCGCCTTGTAGTTCTATCAAGGAGTTGAATTCTCAGTCAGTATTTTTCTCACCCCTTCCTAAGTTAACATGGAGATGTATCTGGTTTAATGCAGGTATTACAAGATTGTTGAGGGTGATCACATATTGTTCATTTTGAATAGGGATAGAGCAGGAGTTCAATTTGATATGATATATGACAGTATTTTTGAGCGTTGCAGAAAACACGTCTTTAGGAAGAGTCAACAAACTTTACCAAACGAAATCCATCAATAGTTCGCTGTCTGTTACTCAACAGTCAACACAACTAGGAAACAAAACCTATCATAGGACAATTCTTTGCCTCGCTCTCTTGTCTCTGTAAATGTACTTTTCTGCAAGGAATTGCCATCTTCAGCATTGTTGAAGCTAGTTGAGGCTGCAGCTTGAAAGATAGACCTTTGCTTCCCTTTACAATCATTCCATGCTGTTCGTTCTATTTCTGCTGATGACTTGCCTAGTCTGTAGCTTTGCAGATATATATATATATATATATATATATATTCGTTCTATATATATTGTCAACAAGCTTAATTTATGCTTCAGACCTCGATGGGAATTTGTTGGTGTCATTTGATTCCATCTGGTAATTGCTGTTTTGCGTTGGCTTTTTTTAAGAATTTTTATTTTTAAACTCAAGATTTAAAATAGCTTTTAAATTTAAGTAAATATTATTTTTATCATAACATATTTAAAATAAGTTTTAAAATGTTCCTTTTATTAAAAAAAAAAAAAAAAAAAAAAAAAACTCCATCACAGTGTATCAAACCTTGAAGAAAAGCAGCGTCACCCCTCAACATTATGAACTTGTCATATGGTCAACAGAATACCGATGCAAAAAAGTCTTCAAAACAGTCACCATCTCAGCGAGACGAGACCGCAGAAGAACACTTTTCCTCTAGGCTTCTTGTTCGTAAAATTTTAAATGTAGCACCTTTTTTTATTGGTCACAACTTTTTATTTTTTTATTTTAATAATAGCCATTTTTTTTATTACTTTCAAATGCTTTAAATTTCACTAGCTAATACCATAGGACATTGTTGATGCTTTTTATCATTATTTAAAAAAAATGCAATCTAGAATATTTATTTATATTTTTTTATATAAAATAAATCAAGAATTACATTTGCTAATAAATGACAACAACTTCATAGATTGAATAGAAGATTGAGTAAGAAAGCTGAGATAAATATATTATTTATTAGAAAAAAAATGAATATTTATTTTAATTTGAAATTAGATCTCTAATGTTTTAATTGATTTGAAAAAAAATGAATATTTTATTTGACAAGGTTGAGCTGTCAAATATTATTTTTTAACATCTTGAGAGCCCTATATAAAACCAGCCAAAATAAAATACCTAACTTAATCCCATGTCAACTTAATATTAAAATGATTAAATTGAGAATAGAAAAAGGTTAAGTGACCAAACAAAACATTGTTAATAACTATTACAACTCACATTGGATCGAGTCTATCTTCAATTTTGTATTCCAATTTTTTTATAATATTTCTTCCATCTCGTATTCTCTCATGATTTCAAATATTATTTCATGATTTATTTGATGGCCAATTTTGCAAAACCAAACTGTAATTATTAAATAAAAAAGAAAAGGATCCAATAAAAACAATGCTAATGAAAAAAAAAAATTAATGAACACAGAAATAAAATGCAAATGAAAAAAAAATGGTGAAAAAATTTAAAAGATCCAATTAAAAAAAATGATGAAAAAAAATAAAACTTGATTGATTTATAGTTTGACAGTGTTTTCATCCCAAGTTTTTTAATATATATATATATATTATAATAAATATTATAATTTTTGTTTTACAAAATCAACTATTAACTCGATGTTAATGTATATATACACTTTAATATTGATATAAAACACTTTGAGCATCTTCATAAACACTCTCAATTAAACAAAATTAAAGACTCTTAAATAATAAAATTAAATTGAGTTCTGATTAGGTCAACCAAGATAATTTTGTATTAAAATTTTATACCATGTCCAACTCAGTGGTTGGTCTAGTTGGGTTTTAGATCAACTTGCATGATTGATAACTATATTCATAAATAATTTTAAAAACATATATTTCCATATTAATTCGATAATAAATTGTTATAAATTAAACTAAATTTGAATTCTAAACATAAAAATACAAAACAAATCTACAATATTAAGAAACAATATATATGATTTTAAGAAAGAAAAAAAAACAAGAATCGCATTAATTTTACTCTTAAGTTTAACTAAAATCATTTCTCAAAAAAAATATTCTTTGTTACTCTTCATTTTTGTTTCTTGATTGAATTTTTTTATATTCAAAATTGAATTTAAAATTACAAATAAAACAGAATAAATTTTTTAATGTGTGGATAGTTATATATTTATTCTATTCTATTTTGTTAATAATAACAAGTCTAAATACAAAGAAAGCTTGAAAAGCTCCATGTGTGTATCATTGAATAGCACATGCATCATCATTGGCGGCACATGATGATGTTCAAACCGACCGACCATCGGTCATGTGGATTTCTGTTTTCTTGCACCAAGCAGATCATGTGTTGGTGGTCGTTCGAATGTGCTGCATCCCTTTTTTTTTTATACAAAAAAACAAATACGCAATTTAAAAATAAAAAAAATCTTTCACAAATAATTTAGTAAAATTGGGAGAATCAAATACATTAAAATAATAATTGTCTTAAAAATACTAATCGAATCGCACACTTATATATTATATATTAATAAAGGGAAAGTCTAACAAATTATATTTAATTTTAAAAAACTATATATTTGAAGATAATTATAGAGCATCAAACACCATTTATTATAATAGCATGATATAGGTTATCCTTGAACAATCATTTGTCTTAAATATTAGGGGCAATATAATCTTCTCACCATAATACAGTTATTTTTTAAAATTAAAGAAAGACATATTATTCTATTTATTTTTTATGCTTAGTAAAATTATATTGTTGCCCCTCATATAAAAAAAAAATACTATTTTAAATTTGGTTTGGGATATTTGTTTTTTTTTAAATGATACTATCACCCCTAAAGACAAATTCCAATAAACTTTTTTCCAAGGATTCTTGGTTATTTTTTTGTGTTACTATTTATGTGAATATTTATTAAAGATTACTTTTATAAAAACATTGTTAACATGTACATGAGACACATGAACAGGTGGATGACCTAATGCTTTTCAATTGGTTATTATGAAGTTATCTAGTTTATTTTTCTATCAAATTTAATCTTTATTTTTTGGATTGTATTTTTTTTTATTTTGGAAGAAAAATAAAATTTATATTTGTTTCATGATTTTGCCCTTCAATATTAAAAATATGTTCAAGCATAATCTTCTTAGTAGAAACTCAATGGTTTGTTTTTTGTATGAGCACCTTATTGTTCTTAGCAATTTGGTATAAAAAAACTCCATCATAAATTCCTAATATTTTTGTGCGAATTATCTCATCGTAGATCCTTACCTTTATGTGGGCTATTTTATTGTAAACTTTGCTACTAGAATTTCAATAATAACACTTAGTCAAGAATCATAATGAATTATTGAGCTATGATATCAACTAATACAATAGAAAAATAAAGAATAATGATGTTTGCTACAAGTCAAAACCTTTAAAGATCAAGAATACAATAAAGAAAATATAAAAAGAAACTCAAAATACTTAATCTCCTTTCATCTTATTCTCATTAGCTGATAGTAACACTTAGTAGCAAACTACAAAGAATTATTGGGCTCTATACCAATTAACAAAACAAACAACTAGATGATAATAAAGTTTGTTATAAGTCAAAACCCTTAAGATATTAAGAATACAAAAAAAAAAAATACTTAAAACATTTAATTTCCTTTCTTCCTAATCTTATGTGCCAATAATAACACTTGGTAGCAAATTCCAAGAAATTATTGTGTTATGATACCAACTAACACAAAATAAATTAAATTAAAGGACAAGTCAAAACCTTAAAGACCAACAACAACAAAAAAAAAAAAACAAATAATAAATAAATAAACAACATGAATATTCATTGAAATTATAAGATTATATAATTTGCCATTTAAAAATATATTAAAATGTGTCTTAATAGCATGTAGTGACCACTTAACGTGGGACTAAAACTCTTTCTTTCTAACACAATATCTTTCTTTTATATATATAATTCAATGAATACAAAAAATGGATTGCAAGAAGGGGAAATTTGAGGGAAAAATCAATTGTGGTGATGTGGACAAACCTTCTTATAAACTTATTCATGCAACAATTATAATATTTGGGCAGATGGTATAAGATACATAATTAGAATATTGATATAAATGCACTAAAATTTGATTGATTATAGGGAAAGCAGAGAGCAAAAACAAGTTAATTAAACAAAAAGAGGAAAAATAACCATTAAAAAGCATTATGCTATGCATTTCTATTTAATTAGGCAGTGTCTCTATTTAATTGATAGGGTGATATATTGCTTATTTCTCGTTTAGCAACTTGATTTTCTACAATATTTTTTATTGACTTTATTTGGTGATTTATGCTATGTGTGTTTTAAATATCATTTAAATATGATCGGATTATGATTTAACAGGTTTTGGGCCCAAGTGTAAGTTTATATATGTATACCGCATGTGAGTTTTTTAAAATTTTTGGATAGTTTTTTTTAAGTATTCTTGTTGGCATTAAAAAAACCAGAATAATACAAAATATTTTTTTTAAAAGGATCTTTTTGTGTGTTACATGAGGCCAAATTTCTCAAAAATAAATTCATGTTTTAATAAAAAAAAATAGTTTTTTTTTTTGTTTTGCATTTGATTTCGGGTCTTAATAATAAGATTATTAAATCCTCAAGAATTCAACCAATATTTCAAAAAAATCAATCACTATTTCTTAATTCATGAGAACCAACAGTAAATACACTAGTATAAATATTAAATATAAGTAGGGTGATATTTAAAATATCAATAATTGTTTCAAAAGTTCTCAAATTTATCCCAAATATTCACTAACTTTAATAAGGAGTATTTTATCATAATAAATAAAAAAAAATCTAGGATAGATGAACCATGCAAGGCACCAACATGAATTTTTTCAAATAAAAATTTGTTTAGGTATACGAGCTCATAATATATTAAAAAAATCAGGTTTATTTATATAAATAAATTTTAAAATAAGTACATGTTAGAAAACCATCAAATCATTAAACCATATTAAAACAACACAAACAACTTACCTCATGTATAGTGTGTTAAGGATGTTAATATCTTTCCTAACCATAATCAATCTCTTGCTCATTGAATCTCTAAAAAAGATCAGAATAATTAGATTTCCAAATAACCTTGAACAAATAACTAAGTGTCAACTCTATACCTCGATGCCTCGCGCTGACGTGCGATAAATTGTTGAATCAAATCAATTTTCAAGTAAAGAAAAAGAATGTGGATCTAACAAACATATCAAACCTAAGGTGCTTGGACTTGGTAGTCAACCAGATCCAATGCACATGGATTTGATAGTCAACTAGATCTAAAATAACATGGGTTTGACAAACATGTCGACTTAAAGTATTTGGAATTGATGGCAAACTAAATTCATGGTAACATAGATCTCACAAACATATCAATCTTAAATAACTTAAATATCATCAAGATCTAAGCTTTTATGTTTGATCTTTCTCAATACATCATAATATAAGTATCAAAGATACGATAAATCATATTGCATCTTCATCTAAAGAAATTATTTATATTAAGGTAATAACTTCATATACTTATAAATATATACAAGGTCTTTTGAGGGACCTATCATACTTATTATTTCATTCATAATATGTAAGAAATATTCTCATTAATATCATTGAAAATAAAAGAACCCCCCTATAAGTTATTTAATACATTTTGCATAAAGATATAAAATTTTATCATCAGAGTGTTTTTAACTCTTTCTGATCGGGACTATTCTCACAAGTGCTCAAATCTCTTCCACTATGAACCTGAAGCTTCTCAAGTAAAAAATAAAAGGTCCAAGCACTTCAATACACTGATTAAATAATTTCTTAAATAAATAATATTTTATTTAAATATCTTGGATTTTGATATATCGTAATTTTGAATTGTTTTTCCTAAATATGGCATTTTTGGATAAAGGGAAATCATCTAGAGAAGGAGATATACACGAAATCTTTTATTTCCTACTGCTAGATGGATGTATATAATCGATCTCGTCCTTCAAATAAGAGACAAGAACTGTCCCCCATATAATAAATAACAAGCATTGATCGCATAAAAAAATGTTTCTGCGCATCATTAATGTAGCATAAATACAGGTATTTGCATATCCCATGGAAGCAAGTAAACGAGAAACCACAGACACTGATCGCAGTAGGGGAAACCAGAAGACGAGATGAAAATCAAGAAAAGAGACAAATTAATGGGCGGCTTAGAGAATGGAGCAACCCATAACCAAGACTCTTCTCCGACGACAACCAAGCCCACAAAGACAAGTCTCTCACCGGGTTCCATGATCAATCTAGATCAGTAAGATCACCTTTATTACATTGTTTTGTTTTCTATCGGATAATTATTGGAATACATCGCCTCATTGTGGCTACATTGCGCTGGCTGGTGCAATGCCCTGGCTCTGCTCTAGTGGCTGGCTAGTGATCCAGGGTTTAACAGTTTTGGTTTGATTTAATTATCACGTAGAACTGCTGTTATTTGGGATTAAGTTTTTTTTAACGTACGAGAAAGTGATGAGTTATGCGGAAATGCAGGGGGGATCCAACGTTGTTCGAGCCATACTGGAGGAAAATGGGAGACAAGTGCACGGTGGTGATTGAAGGGTGTGATTTGATGAGCTATTTCAGTGATATTAGCAGCATTTGCTGGTTTTTGCAGCCACAACTTGGTGATGCTATAAAGCGATTGCATCGTGTTGTTGGAAATGCAGTAACAGAAGATTGCCACATCGTGATCGGCACAGGCTCAACACAGCTCTTAATGGCTGCTCTATATGCTCTCTCTTCTCCGGCTGATCGCCACCCCGTCAGTCTTGTAGCTGCCGCTCCTTTTTACTCGGTAGCTACCCCTCCCTTCCTCATCAAACTCCCTTCCTGCATTTTGCTTTGGCTTCTTCAATTTGCATAATGCGGTGCAAATCCTTACATACTCTCACTTAATCTGACGGTGTATAACCACACTCAATGGTGGCTTGATAACTTACCGATGGAACTCAATTATGATCTTCAAACGATTGGATTGAGCTCCCTTTAAGTTAGGGATAGCATGATCCGTTATATTAAGAAGATCTATTTATTAATTTAAATTAAAATGTTTGAGATTTATTTTACTTAGTTAACAGGTGGGTAGAACTTTATTTGTTTATTGAAAAGATAAAAATTATAAATTTCAAAATAAATGCCCTCATCACTTTATTTTGACAAGTCAAACCATTTTTTGCCGGATTTCTCATATTTTTATTTATAGAACCATCTTTTCCTGGTTAAGGAAATCAAGAGTGAAAAAGTCATAAAAAATTATTTCTGAAAAAGAAATCTTAATTTAACAAAAAAAAAAACATCTCGTTAATGTTATTTCTTGCAAATAAAATAACTCATTAATCGATGAATAAAAAAAGAGTGCTGTTTGTAACAGAAGACATGGCGACAAACATGTTTCTTAAAGAGAAACTAAGATTTAGGTAACATGACCATGTCTAGTTTGTGTGATCAAAACTTGGGAGAACGAACTTGTGCTTGGCATTTGCTACGCCATCAAATCATGAAATGACCGATCCGCATTGAGCGTCAGGGGAGTAGGAACAAAGCTGTTTGATCTTAGAAAATAGCAAATCCATCTCCCTGTTCTGCACTTGCTAACCTTAATAATTTATAAGTTCTGTTGCGGTCAATGGAGCAGAAAATTTTGCAGATTACCCATTGCGGTCCTTGGAGCAGACAATTCTGCAGGCTACCCATTGCGGTCCTTGGAGCAGACAATTCTGCATGTTACCCACATTTTCCATAATTTTTGCTGCCAAACCTCATGTACTTGCTTAATATTATAATACTAGGTTCTTAAGTTTATTTAATTATATTGTATGCAATAGGACATCAACAGAGTTTCAGATGATTAACTGCTTTCATGCATGCTCACATGCATTTATATATGCTTATGTAATTAATTAATCCCTAATGTGATTGCAAGTTTTCTTAATTTCCTGTTCATGTTACTTAACTGACAAAATTCTGATTCAAAACATATATTGGATTCTTACCACATGGTACGTCTATGGTAGAGAGAGAGAGAGGAGTGATCAATTATCTGGCTACCTTTATTTTTATGTGGAAGATTAATTCATTTCTGTGCTGTGACATTCATTACCTGCAGGGATATAAAGATCAGGCAGAATTCCTGCGTTCAGGACTCTATAAATGGGAGGGAGATGCACACACCTTTGACAAGGATGGACCTTATATTGAGGTCGTAACCTCGCCAAATAATCCTGATGGTGCTATCCGAGAAGCTGTGGTGAACCGTGGGGAAGGAAAGCTTGTCTATGACCTTGCCTACTACTGGCCACAATACACGCCTATCACTCAACCCTTGGATCGTGATATTATGCTCTTCACATTTTCCAAATGCACTGGACATGCTGGTTCCCGGATTGGGTGAGCAGGACATTCTTTATTAATGTCGCCATGCATGACTTGTTGGAATAAAAGATCGCCATGTTTAATTTGTACTTCATTTCTGCTAACTATTTTGTTTCCAAATTGAAGCTGGGCACTTGTAAAGGATAAAGAGGTAGCTAGAAAGATGACCGAATACATGCAGATCAGTTCCATTGGTGTATCTAAGGAATCTCAGATTCGAGCTGCAAAGATTCTTGGAGTACTTAGCGAAGGTTGTCAACACTTCAGGACTGTTGATTCAGAGAACTTCTTTGAGTACAGCCGTAGCATTCTGAAAGAAAGGTGGGAGAGATTGAGAAATGTTGTCAAAAATAGCAAAACCTTCACCCTGCCCAAGTACCCCCGAGATTACTGCAACTTCACTGGAATGTACATAGATTCAAATCCTGGTAATGCTCATGATTGGATCAATATTACTTTTGAAATACGACACCCTAACTTCATTGCGGGCTCATTTGGAAATTTTTTCTAACATATTTTGCTTTTTCTGCAATCAGCTTTTGCATGGCTGCACAGCAAGGAGGATATAGACTGGGAGAGTCGCTTAAGAGAGCATAAGATAATAGCAAGAAGCGGGGAAAGATTTGGAGCAAGTCCAAAGTATGCCAGAATAAGTATGTTCAGTCCACCAGAAGCCTTCAGCCTTTTCTTGGAGAGGTTTTCAGCAATCATCGACAATTCCAATGGAAACGTAGTGACTTGATACATGGGATGAGAAGAAAGCTCTATCATCAAATAAAATGTTCTTAACACTCCTGTATTTTAGAGAACATTATGAGGACTCAGTAGGATCTAAGCTAACTAGCTAGGGATACAAAGTAGCTAGTTTATACTCGTGCATCCGTTGGTTTATTCGAAATTCAATGAGATGTAGACGCAATATTTGCTACGCCTTTTACTATGTAAACACTGCATGGGATATATAAAATTTCAATAAATACGTGTTTCTTTTCAAGCGAGTCCAATTCCAAAAGAAAAAAAACAAAAATGATTTTTCATGTTTAGCCTGACAGACAGATCTGTCTCCTTAAAAGAGAAAATCTACAAGAAGGGCAGTTCTAAGTGAGGGTAAAACTGTAATTAGCTTGAAATTTCCAGTTCCTTCTCCTGTTAACAATGCTAGCAACCATTTACAAAGAGCGAAGCTCTCTTTTTTCATGTTTTTTCCAAATCTTCACTAATATTCTTCAGAGTTAGGATTCTTAAAGTGCATTAAGGGTAGAATAGGTCACAGCCTTGGTTCAAAAGTAGGTTGACGATGTGAGTGTCAACTAAACATAGCAAAATCAGTGGATTAGATTATGGATGAAAGGGAGCTTAACCAAGAGGCTCAGTGTGCAAGGGGGCATATACGTGTGACTATGGACAAACTTGGTGCAGGATACTTCAAGTTTGTTTCAATGTCATTTCTTTTTGCGAGAGAGACTTGTAATAGTGTTGAATAAGCTATATATATGCTGACGAGAAATGTAGTGTCGAAAACACAGTGGGTAGTGATGACAGCCTGTGGAACAACATCAATACCAACGAAATTCAGCAGCAAAACATTGCCAACTGAATTTAATAGCGAAATCAATGTCAGTGAATTCAACAACGCGCATTAGTTCATATAAATCATGGGTTTTAACTTGAAGGAACATAGGACTTGGATAATGAACTTTTCAAGTGGCAGCAAACACAACCAAAACTGATAGTTGAGGGTTAGCAGTTAGACATGCAAATCATAAATTAATGGTGGCAGTTATGGTTTAAGATCATGGGGTACAAGTTGTTGAACATGACGCATGGCTGGGATTGCTCTATAAAGCCACTAAGATCATGGGAACATGGGCGAGAAACTACCAAACACTTGCTGGAAAATGGGTCACTAAATACATGAAGAACATGAGAGAGATAGGACTCCACTATGTTCTAGAAAATAGGTTGATAATTCTGTCTTGTAACTCACTTATCTGTCTATAAACAGGTTGGGAAGCCTTGACTATGTAGCATGCAATCTTTGCGTAGAGCACGCATAGTTACGGTCTAAACCCTTTGTTTACAAGATTAATAGAGGTTAGGAGTTTTTCCTGTATATATTGTGCACGTACTTTGCATTCCTTTCTTCTTGTGTGTTTCGCTTGCTCGTAACTTGTGAGAGTGAGAAAAACATCTTGGGTATGAAAAACAGTTAATTGTAGACAAACATGAGTGAAATAGTGAGGAAAGACTAAGTCTAGCAAGAGAGTGCACTAGAGTATAAAGGCTAATTTTGGACGAAAATTTGACCTTGTAACAAAATATTAAAAGGAATAAACATAATATTTGAAGGGACTTTTAACGAGGAAAAGTGTGCTAAATTGAAGAGCAAATGGGAAACTTGGAGAATCATAGCAAGAAACTTATTTCATCAGTGTTTTTGGTTGTGTTAAGAAGTTTTTTTAACCAATTTATTTCGTGTTAATTGATTTTTTATGGTTGGGTTGAAATCTATTCAATTCCTAAAATTAAAGTTTATGACGGGTATATATTATAATGTTTATTTGATTTGATTATATTAATGTTAGGTTACAAAACTTGGAAAGTTACTAAATTGGTTAATTAACCTATAGGATTGAAAAGCTCCAAATATTTAGCTTTAGGGTTTATGGGTTTTTTCTGAAATTCATTTATTCTTTGTATTTTTCATTTTGATCTCCAATCTTTCAATCCCAACCTTCCCCGACAAATTACCCAATAAATTGATCCAATAAATGTCAAATTACAAAAAGCAAAAAAGCAAAAGAGGCATTATAAACAGCTCGTCCACAATGCCATGTGAGGACATCTAAAGTGCATTTTACACAATGAATTCCCCACACGTATAGCATTTTAGATTTACAGTAAACAAGATGAATTTCTACAGCAGAGCCTCAAAACTTGGCCTACGTATCACTTATTCACAAGACGGCCTGAAGACAAAACCCCTTCACACGCATCCCCAAGGAATGATGTCCATTTATCAGGCCCCAGGGGAGAGCAATCAAATTGACTACAGCCCCAAAAAGACCAAAATTTCCATTTGCCTCCCACCCACAAATTTAGAATAACATAAACGCTGAAAAATCTGAAATCCAATTACAGGTGCAAATTTGCTCAGGCCGAAAAGGAACGCTAAATATTACAATAATGATGCACAAACAGAGGGTAAAAAGGCCAAAAGGAATGGAGTGGTAAAAAGCTCAACCAGCCATTAGACTATCACAACCGTCTTCCCATGGCTCCCTCCAGTTTTGTCCTCAAAAATTCAACATTACAGATCGGTAAGCTCAAAGATATTTGAAAAGAAAATTGATAGAGCACCTTTAGATAAGCCTGAGCTCATACTCGCCAGCCATTGTTATGTATCTCACCCATGGGAGGGCCTGATAACCACTTTTCTCAATAATCTTCAGGTATCGAACCTACAAAACATCAACATTTTTTTAATAAAAAATAAAAAGATTAAATTACCTCACCTTGCTACAGCAGTATTTTTGGAAATTTGAGCATGATTTATAAAATGAGCATTTAACAAAATAATCGCTTCTAGCAAGTTCCAAAATTCAAGCCATCCAGTGGGCCAGTCATGTTTGAGAAATAAAACAGATTTCTTTGAGATCGTTGCTAACCTACATATGAACTCCTCAATTTCAATCAATTCTTATTCAACAACACCACATTAAAAAATATTTCTGCTTTTCAAAAAAAAGAAATTTATTTATTAGTATTTGTTGGAATATGATGTGAAGTTCGAGTTAACTCATGCTCCATATTAGTAGGACATCTACATTTTCGATGAGAGAAACAGGTGTATTGCAAATTTGCCAGTTATCTATTTGGAAATTAAAAGATACAGACAGATCCTGTATTTCCCTATCTTGGTGAGACCTGATGTTGCCACTCGCACACCCTGGATTACAAAATCAACAACTCTAGTTCTAATTACACAGGAATCCAAACTTTCAGGCACCACAATTCATGGTTTGGAGTAGTCAACACTAGCCCTGATTTGGACATCTCGGCCCCTTTTAACACCATCCAAATTAAGACAAAAGAAAGCAATTCCAGAATGAACAACTCCATGATAATTGACAAGTCTCGTCTCAGTTGGAGATACAGTGAGAAAGAGAGTTAAAGATCATGCCATTCACCACCAGATATCATAAAATACAACAAACAATTGTGTTTTGAAGGTGTACCTGTATTCCCGAAACAGTAAAATATGGTATTTCAAACTTCACACGTATAGGAGCTTTTCTCTCAGGAGTTGCTTCTTCAGCAGTAATACTGGGAAGACTGAACTCTGCCCTTAACATGTACTCCTAAATCATATATAAATGCAAATAGAATAAAAAAAAAGGGTAGCTACTAATACAAACCACAGGAAACAAAATGATCCCATTTGTTTTGGGGGGGGAAAGAAAGTACCTTTCCACCAGGAAAAGATTTAATTTTCCACAATAATGCATCATTTTCAGGTGCATATGAAGCAGACCCCATTGATGTCCGAATATTAGGATTGGAAGCATCGATTGCCACAGGCAACTCAATCTCAACATTTGTTGCAGTGCTGTGCAGTTAAATTTTTATGAATACTCAGGAAACATAAACATTAGCCAACCCAAAACTCCAATAGATAGATTAAGAGGCATAGTTACATATTAATGATAAAGCTTCATACCTACGCTCCTTGAACTGACTCCTAGCCTTTACCATCATCTCAACACGACTTCTTGAATGCCTTTCAACTTGAGCTTCTACCCAAATCAGAGGCTTTACCTGAAACAAGGCATAATGGAACTCATCAAATGCTCATAAAAGTTTCCAAGGTGGTTGTCTTTCTTTTTTTAATAAAAGATCTCAAAAACCACTGAATGAACCTGAGTGCTGAGTCTATATGTCATGAGATCAAAAGCCCCATCAGGTGGTATAAACGATATTGTCCGGTCATTTTCAAATCGAGCCAAACGCACACACCTGAACCAAATTGCATATTTAGTTACAAAGGTCTAGATATTGTAATGACCAACCTTCACTCCTAATAAATTGACATCTATTTCCATGAACAAAAACTGTACCAACCAACACAAGAATTCAAGTAGACCAGAGAATTAAGCTACATACTGATGAAATTTGATGTCCTCCAAATCAATGGCCTTTCCCTTTGTTGCCCGTCCTTGGGCCTCCAACAATACCCTGTCATTTAGGCCAAGCTTACACTCAGGCATGCCACTGCAACATAACCATGGAAAACATGTAATTAAAGATAAAGTTTTGTGCAAATCACAAGGTACGCATTAAAACATTTATAGAATGGAGCAGCCACATCGTGAAATATTGCAAATGGTAAGACTAACTCCAAAGTTCCCTTTCTGAGACGGTGCACCCACATAAAATTTGGTGACATAATAATGAATAAATGGCTCTGTTTTTTGACAGGTGAACATTTTCTCCCATGTCAATGGTGTTACCCAACAAGCTAATTGTTGCATAATATAACTTAATATATTGGGAAAAAAATAAAAAAGTTGTGTTTTAGTGGAAAGCTTTTTGCAAGGAACCATGCATTCTATTGACATAAACAAGAGTCACAAGGTACAACATTGAAGTCTACATTTCGAAACAATTTGAAAGTATTAGTCTAGTCACTAAAATTTCTCTACCAAATTAATCAACAATGCTTGCTGGCATATTAAACTAAGAGTTCAACAGCAAAACTTACAAAAGCTGTGTAGCATTTCAAGAGCAGCATCACTAATGAGTGGACCAAAAATTCATCAATAAATATACTTTACAGACTAATACTACAATTAGCTGCTTAACAAAGTAACATATATACTAAACAACATCTGAAGGTCCTAACAGTTATCTTCATAAAACAAGCATGTAAGTACACTACCTTAACGAATAACAAGCTAAAACGTAAATGAACCAAGAAACAACTACAGCAACGCTTAAATTCCAGATAACTGATAGTTTCTAACTGTACCTTAGATACGTTCTCATTTTTAAAGCCCCCACAACATCAGACCTAATTACTTGTCCATTGCTATTGACAAGTATATTGACACTCTCAACCACATCCAAGAAAACCTGAGCAAATAAAAAAAAATCTTCATCATCATCCAGTAATATAAATTATTCAATTAAAAAAACTAACAAGTTGCTCCGACAGAAAGAAAATGAGAAAGATGAGATAATACTTCATTCTTCTTGTAATTTATCCCTTCGCTGCGCCAAGACACTGCGTTAGTGACAGCCATGGGAGGCCTCTGTGAGGTTTCCATCCTGTAGGCATCAGTCTTGATAAATTCGCTAAGAATTTTTGCTTCGGTATACTGAGGGTAACCGAAGTCCATCATTTCATCAAGTAACTCGTACTGACAAATGCACAACAAGGCACCATCCCTATCATTACCTCAATAATAATGATGATGATACGTTTGAATTGAATGAGCAACAAAATTCATTATAAAACTTACCACTACCACAAAGTTATCCCTAAGTGATTCCTCTTCTAATTCTTCAAAATAATGCTTAAAAACCTAAAGTAAAAGGGGGAGAAAATATAATCAAAATAGAAATGAAATTGTTTTATTTATAAAATAAGAAACGGCATGGAATTGATAACTATAATAATTCACGGAATTACATCAACAACGCGATGGAGAAAGGAGAGGAGGCTGGCAGCATTACAATTCTGCCTTGATGCGGTCATTAGATAAACATTGCTATGTTGTATGTACATGTAAGAGACTCCATTATCATACACTACTGGATCTTGAGATTGCGGATCTCCCTGCACTCAACCATAACCATAACCAGATCCACTCATTATGTAATTAATTAATCAATTGAGTTGAATTAGGTGTACAATAAACGAAAGAGAAAAGGAAAGACCTCCTTCTCGATGAGCTTGGTGAAGAAGCGCTCGGCCTGAACAGCAGAGACATCGCCACGGTAGTCACGCCACACAAGAACGCGCCCCTTTATGTCTAACAGAAACAGTGCGGAGGCTGCCCCGGCCATTACTAGATCAGATCCGATGGTGATGCAGCTTAATGAATTGGAAACTGATGAAGATCGATGGATGATTGCAATCCAACCTCAGAAAATTTCATTTTAGGAGTAGATGCATTATTTAGCTGCTAATAACTTGAATCAACATCGCCAGCTCCCTCTCTTCTTTGTTTTTTTTTTCTTTCTTGACAGCTGAATGTCCCTTTTTTATTATTATTAACGTTGTCACTGTTTTGTCCCGGTTTGTTAAACAGAACGGAATGTTCCGGCCATTCCGATCGGAACAGAACGGAATTAATAACTATGGTCACTAATATCATCAATTCTGAAAACCGATTATAATCACACGAATCAAATATAAAATCACAGTAAAAACAAATATTTTAAACCATTTTCTTTTGTGAATGAGAGGTTGAAAATTGAAATGAGAAAAATCTAAGGCGTATATGCAAAGGTGAGGTTATTTTTAAAAATATATTAAAATAATAATTTTTTTAAAAATATTTTTTAAATTAGTAATACATCAAAATAATATAAAAATACTAAAAAATTAATTTAAAATAAAAAATAAAATAAATTATTTTTTAAAGTAAGCAATTTTGAAATGCAATTTCAAGCATTCTCGTAGTCTAAAAAGATATATTAGGGGTAAATTGCTTCTTTGATAGTATAATTGATATTATTTTTAAAAATATTTTTTTATTTTAAAATTATTTTTTACTTATTTTTTAAAATTATTTTTAAGATTAAATGATATGCAAACATAAAAAAAAAATTACCTTAAAAAAATTCAAATAAATTTTTAAAATGTAATATTAAACAGGACAAACTCTTCAAAAACATCTTAAAAGGATTTGTTTTTTATTGTGTAATACATAAGTTGAATAAATTTTGAAGAAAAAAAATTGTAAGAGTTTTTAGATTACTATAATATATTTATAATATATTGATAATAAAAATAATTATTTAAAATATATATATATATATATATTATTTTTTAAAAATTTAAATAAAAAATATTATTATTACACTTTTTAAACCCCACTAAAAAGCATGTGATAACAGAATTTGTTTGTTTATAGTAGTCTATTCAGAGCAGTGACTTAGATTTTTCATTTGACTTCAAAAATAATAAGATATATTTATTAATTATATTTTATAAAATAAAGACTATCCATACTTAACAAAAAAAAAAAAAAACTTCAAGTACAAAATAAAGATTGCTAAAAGCGCCTCATTTATAATTTTGTCTGATACCTTATTCACCTTGGCTATGTTTGAGGATTTTTTGGACAATGCTATTAAACATGGCAGACAGGTAAATCTTAAAATTTCCTGATTTTGCATAGTACAATTTTTAAATAAAAACCATAATTTAATATAATATTGGAATTTTGTTAATATTTTAAATTCAAATATGATTACTCTGATTTTATTTGATAAAAAATAAATATAAAATAGTGTAAGTTTATGTAAAAATTTTAAGCCCAACATGTTTGAAACATGAATTATATTAAATAATAATATAAATTATATTGCATAAACAGAAATAATAATTTAAATTTTTAAGTAAAAGGATTAATTAATAATGATACAGTGTAGCTCGTGCCTCCCTGTTTCCAATCTTCTTCTTCAATCGGGACACGTGGAAAACAGGGTGCATGAATGTAGATCAGGGCAACTTCAGCTTATAGGCCACGATACCAATTCCCGCCATAACTTCACAGGGATGATAATACTTGGAAGGTAGTTTCTGAGAATGTGTACAAGTCGTTGTTTTCTATTTGTATGGTTCCAATTTGATGCAAATTACATCCCCTACTGCAAAAGATCTCACTTTCGTGACTTGTAGACGTTATCCAAGAAAACTGAAACAACAAAACTTGCAGTGTAGTGATGGCTAATTGCTATGAAATGTGATATACCTGTTAGCCACCAAAAATATAACCTCCTTTTATTCAGACTCGACTCAGAATATATAATTGAAATTATTTTTAAAAATATTTTTCATTTATAAATATATTAAAAATATTATTTTTTTAAATAACATTAATATATAAAAATAATTTAAAATAAAAATATTTTCTTTTTTCAAAAACATTTTAAAATACAATGACAAACTAGTCTTTAGGTATCCTCTTCACAAAATCCATACTAAAGTCAATGAATGGGGCTTTAAGAATGGGGAACTCTTCACATGATTTAGCTATTGTTTTGAATTCAATTCTTCAGCAAAACTTCTGAAGAGGAAACACTTAGAAGTGGGGTAAAAGTTACATGCAGCAAGAAATTTTGTACGGAAAGGTCCAGTAGCAAATATGCCATTTGGTTGGGGATCCTCGCAACTATTTCCAGTTTCTATATAAGCACTTTAATTTAAATCCGATAGAGGGAAATTTAAGCAATTAACAAAGTATTTCAAAAGAAAAACAAAGATTTAGGGATAAGGTCACTTTGAACATGGCTTTTGGTTGCCTGCGGTGACTGGTGAGGATCATGTATCCGCGGGGCACTGAAGAAGAAATTCTAAACTCTGTATGTACTTCAAGAAGGCACTGATGATTACAGCAACAGATCATCTCCAAGTTCATTGATAACTTTCTCCACTTTCGATAGCATATCTGGCAATGACAAAGGAAAAAATGAGACAAATAATCAAAATAGTTTCCGTAAAGAAAGTGTTTCCTCAGGTCCAGAGATCACTGGCTCTCCAATTTAGTTTCCTTCCAAGGTCTAGTCCAAGCTAATAACGCTAAACTATTTGGCATAGTAAATTTAGTTTTTTAAGCTAATGGCAATTAGCGAGCTCCAAACAAGACTAAAAATGGGATAACGTTAGGATATTACAATAAACTGTCTTAGGATGCAATGAGCTTAATTGGATATGACCACGTATTCTCAGAGCAAGCTGCAGCAATAAGATTAAACGCATGTCTTGGAAACCGGAGCTCATATAAGACAGATATATGAGTACACTGGGAATTTAACTTACCATGGAAGGAAGAATCCTCCATGTATTTCTGCAAGAGAACAAGATTATCATCACAATCACTGTGGTGTATCGTATAACAGCAAGAACAGGAAATAATAAGCTCAACTTAAGCACGGGAAATGATTATTATCATTATAATTTTGGAAATTTCAAAAGTGTTTTGTCCAATCCAAGTCATGATAAGCTCCAAAGCTCCACTATCTATTTCTAGCAACTAGGCACTCGTAAAGATGTGACAGAAAGTAAGAGAGAGCTACCATGATTTGGGATTTGAGATCGGTGTCATGAGATGAACTTGGCTGCCCTGCAGAGAGAGCATTTCAGGTAAGGGGAAAAAATCGGTAAATAGATTAATGAACGAGAATCATCAAATTACATCAGTGACTGCCTGTATACCTTGTTTGATCTCAGAGTAGCAGTCGTGCAGCAATGACGTAAAGCTGGGAGGCATGACTGGAGAAATCCCTTCGTTGTTGTGATTCAGAGATTTTTCCGTACTAAACGATGCTTGTTCAACTTCATTGTTCCAACTCAATTGAAGTTGAGGAGAATAATCTTCAACAGGATTCATCGTGCTCGATTCCTCCTCCACCCAAGCTCTACAGACAGTAAAGGTTGTAAATCTTCAGCGGAGTTGATCAACCAAGTTAGGCAATGACATACCTAGGTTTGTATCCATCAGGAGGCATAAACACGGATTGTGATGAAATCGCTGATTGAAAGTCGCTATCCAGACGTTTAGTTTCAATTGGATCCTCCAAGATAACCTGAAAACACAACCCAAACAAAAAAATAATTCAGCATTTCAAGGAGAGGAACTTACCCATTAGCTTCATGATTTATTAAAAAATAAATGATCTCAATATCATAACCGCCACCTTCAAAGCATTTATAAACGCCTCTGTTTCTGAAATAGTTAAAAATCGAAAGCCAAACTTCTGGATCTGCAAACATGTGAAAGGTAAGCTACATTTTGACTTCAAATTCTTTTCATGACAGAATAAATCGAACATAATGTTACCTACCTCGCCAAGAGAATCCTTGAAGGTCACAAAGACGGCTCTGGTGCCCCTTGTAGGATATCCAGAAACGCACGACACCTGAGGCCATGAGAAATGCAGCTTCCAAACATAGTGCTCTTCCTGCACCACCAAATTTAATTCATATTTTAAAAAAATCTGCAAATAATCCAAAAAAATAAATCAAATAACTCAGTACTTTTAAACGATTACTTCCGAAGGAAGAGTAAATACTACTGACAAGGACGGTGTCGTTTAAAGAGAGCCCGAGGATGGCGTCTTTGGAGTTGGATTGGTAGTTGAGGAGTTGGAGAGAGGCGGTAGCAGAGGCGGAGGAGATCCAGGTGCCTCGGGTTGGGCGGGACTTCCGATTGTGAGGAAGAGGAATGAGAGACGGACACGTGGAAGGGGGAGAAGGATAGTTGATGAATCGAGAGAAAGTCACCTGCCATTGATCTGTAGGAATGGCGGGAGGCATTTTCTGCTCTTCTTCATGACCTCTTATCGCTCGAGAAGAACTTGCCTCCATGTTTTTCAATTTTGGCTGTTCTGTTTTCTCGGTCTCCGCGCTTTTTTTATTTTTAAAATAAAGGAGGGAAACGGCAGATTGTTGTTTGATTCGTTTATTGTTTTGAAAAAAAAAAAACAAACATTTCCTGCTTATATACTACAAATTCTATATCATGCCAGACTTTTTTGTACCGGCTCGGGAGGCCCGTTATTATTAGCTCTTGATGAAATGTTGTTTTTTTAATAATTAAAAATTAAAGAAAATAAATAAATGATATGGAAAGATTTATAAATAATATAGTATTAAATTAGTTATAACCAACATTAGTTAATTAATTAATTAATAAATAAAATCAGTGTAATTATTTAATTCATCTTGTAAAGTTGAAGAAATTAATTTATAATTTACTCAGATAAACTTATTACTATTTTATAAATAAAATAAAAATTAAATAGCTACAACTTGAAGTCAATGCAGCAATCAACCAGTTTTTTTCACAGCTGATTTAAAAATAAAATTGAGTTAACTCATAATAAATCTCAATCAATTATTTTTGTTAAAATTTTAATATATTTTTTAGATTTGCAATTGTTAAATTTAGATATGATTAAAACAATTAGATCATTTAAACTGGATTAATTAAATTTGATCAAGTTAATATTTTTTTAATTTAATATAATATCTATCCCATCTTAAATTATTACACTAGATATTAAATTAATATGTTTTTTTTAGTTATTTTAGTATTAAAATTTATTTTAATATATTTTTAATTAAAAAATACTTTTGAAAAACTTCACAATAGCAAACCTAGAATGCCACGCCCAGATGGCACTTGAATACTCCACCTGTACATCATTAAATTAATATTATCGCTGAATTTGATCACTTCTCTGCAATTTTTTATATTATGGCAAAGTTGTTTGCATTTTTTAAATTGAACCACCCGCTCTTTGTAATTTCCCTGAATCTGATCCTTTTCGTTAACTCTTTTTTTAAAAAGCAGGAAGGAAGAAAACAAAAAGACAACCATGAAATCTCTACTGAGCTCACAACCTTCTCTCCCAACTCACATCACCGAACCTCGAATCAATCTCTCCCGTTCAGAAGTCACTTCTCTAAGATTCTATCGTGACCGCTGGATTGGACGGAAGAAGTGTGGTTTGACTTTGAACGCTGTGTTGGACCCCGCAACAATCGGTCAATTTGGGATTTCAGAATCCGAATTCGTAAATCCAGCTCTTTCCACTTCTTATCGGAGCTCCAAGTTGCCGAAACCCAACCAGACGGTCCTTGATGCTCAAGCTAGGGTTTGCACTGGTCCCACCCAGACCAGGCCTCTCAACGAGGACCAGGCTTTTAAAGTTTTTGACACCATTTTAAGATCCGGTGAGCTCATAATATTCTCTTCGCTCTCTCTCTGTTTTCGGCTTTTTTTAATATTTTTATAAAGTTTAATATGATTCTATAATCATTATTTTAATTTAGTGTATTGAGATAGACTGAAATTTGTGTTAATTTTTGTTAGCTAGAGGGGAATTAAAAGATGAAGAGCAAGTTTCGAAAGCGCAACTTGGGGCATTTTTTGCTGCGATGACAATTCGTGCGAATGCCTTTCCGGAAGCAACCCAATGGAGTGAAGGTGAGAAGCATGCAATGAGCAATTTTTGGCCCCACCTAGTTCGAGCGCTACCATCGGATGTAATCTTCGTTGCCGACCCTGAAGGGTCAATAATGGGAGTTGGAAGTTCAATTGGGCCCCAATATGTTGGGAATGGTACGAACGATATGAGATTGGTTGGAGCCCTTAGGGAGGTTCTGGCAGGTGGTCACCTTGGATATGAGGAAGTCCAAGGTGTTCTAAGAGATGTTCTTCCTTTGAAAGTTGAAGATAACAAGTATTCCTCTGGAGTTAATGAGACCTTGCTTTCAGCTTTTTTGATCGGACAGCGTATGAACAGGGAAACCGATCGTGAGTTGAAAGCGTATTGCCTTGCATTTGATGATCATTTTGGTAGGTTTTGATTTATCCATGAGTTTATTTCATGTGCTGTATTTTAAGCAATGAATTGTTTGAATTAGCCTATGTAGCTTTTTCTTGTTTAATGCAATTTTCAGTTGGGCATTAGGTCTCGCACCAGTTGCTGATGTTAGATCATTGACTCATTACGGTGAACCTTATGATGGAAACACTCGTTTCTTTAGGAGCACATTGTTTGTTGCTGCTGTTAGATCCTGTTATGGCGAATCTTCCTTGCTTCATGGTGTGGAGTGGATGCCCCCTAAGGTCGGCCTTGTGCTTATTAAATGCTGCATGGTTAAATCAAAATTTATCTGGTCCCCAGTTTTATCTCACCTGTGAATTTATGCTTCTAATCGCAAGTCCTTTTGGAAGCAACACTGACAAAATGAATTGTTGTGATTTTTCTGATGGTTTACTCATTACCTGTAGTGGAAATTACTTCCAACGAAACTTTTTTTTTTGGATGCTGAAAATAGAATGGTAGTAATATATGCTTTCACAGGTTATGTAACTCACTGCATCCCTTTTCTTGATTATTTGATTGGTCTTGTATTGTCTTTAGGGAGGCATAACAGAAGAACAGATGCTGAAGTTTATGGGAGCAAATACAAGATTGACTCCTTTGCAGGCTAAAGAGCTTATTGAGGTCTTTGTCACATTCTAATTACACAGTACCACTTTACATTGTCTCCTTGCTGTGCTGAAACTTCGTAACTGTCATTTCAGGATGAGGAGCTTGGTTTTGCCTACATAAGTCAACGCGAAGCTTGCCCATCCCTGTATGCAATTTACCCTGTACTTCTAATTCAATTCTTCATCTCCCTTCTTCTTTGCATGGATATATGTCTCCATCATTTCTGTTTTATCCAGTCTTTGATTTTTTTTATGTTCCATTTTGCAGATATTCATTGATTGGGCTGAGGGAGCACATAAAGAAACGCCCCCCGCTGGCAACAACTGAAAAGGTTCAACAATTTGTGAAGGTGGGTCATGTTGTATATCACTATATTGATTGGCATATCTGTAATCCACACATCCAAACGGTCCTCTTTTCTTCTTTAAGAACACTTTGTCAGACAATAAACTAGGTAGCACTTTATGCTAATAAATTTCTGTCTGCAATACCCTTGAAACTTACAGCAACTTAACATTTTCAGAAGGAACTTGTTTTGCTCCTGTCCTGTTGTTGTTTCTAAATATATTTAGAGATGGATAAAGGAAGGAGAAAGAAATATTTTGAGAGGAAGTGACAATTCATTACTTCTTTCTTTAGCATACATCGCACGCGCGCAAGAAAAAGTTTAAAATAACTTCACTACCCTTGACTGCATACTATAAACACTCCTAACACCCCCCCGCAAAATGATCATGTTGAATCGGCCAAGGGTTTCACTAATCATGTCTCATGAGGACTATTTGTTTATTGCAAATTTCATTAAAACCCACAAAGAAAAGAGGTTACACTCTCTCACACACAGGTTGTATGCAAAAAATTACTGAAGAATGAAGTAGAAAAAAATAGTGAGGAAAGACTAGGTCTTTGTCAGGCGATAAACTAGGGAGCACTTTATGCTAAAAAATTTCTGTCTAATGTAACCTCTCCTTAACAAAGTGCTTATTAACTTTAATATGCTTCATCCGATTATGTTGAACTGGATTATAAGTAATGTTGGTAGTTGCTTTGTTATCATGAAATAGTGACATAAGACAACCAATAGTTTTCTCAAGAGTTGAAGAAAAGATTAATTTCCATCCCTGTGCTGACACTTCCTTTAGGAACCAAAGGGTTTGTTGTGTATAGTGATGCATCCAAAATGGGAGAATATGTCTACCTTAAGGTTAGGAAAGGCTCTCTCCCTTGAACTTGGAACTCTAATCCAGTCATATTCAATGTTTAACCCAACTAAAAAGTCATAGACATGCTCCTTGTCAGGTGAAACTTTACCGCTTCACTTGGACAATGTGCCTGGATCACCAGCTACTAGTAGCTGCTTTTCTCCAGTGTGATGTACTTCATATTGTCCAGATGCCGACAGGATCAGGACCAAGCTAGATAATTATTTCCATCTAGTTTTAAAAGGTTGATTTAGAGGGTAGGATTTTCATTCACAACTCCAACCAGACTCCCACTAATATCACTAGAGAGGAGTGGTTTTATCAACTGAATTCTTGTTGAATTCACAAAATTACCAAGGACTATTTATCTGATTACAACAAGAACTCAACTAGTAACTAACTAATAACCATTTTGTATGAAATTAACAGCTAAAACAACAACTATTGGTTAGACATCAGGGCTTTTGTCCCATGAAATCAAGACATTTTCAATCTAAACATTGTGGTGATGTTGAATTGTCATCAACATTTCATCATTGTTGATGTCAGCAAAACAGTTGACTTTAAAACAATATTAATGCTTGAACTCGCTAGATCAAAGCTGCTTGAACTTGCTAGATTTGCTTTTATACCTAGTTGTTTTCTAGAGATGGATGAAGGTGGAAAGATGAGATGAAAAAAAAAGAATGAAACGAAGAAAGAAATGTTTTGAGATGAAGTGACAATTCATTACTTCTTTCACTTGGCTTACATCACGCGCGCATACATGTGTGTGTAAAGAGTAAAATATTACTTTACTATCCTTGGATTTCACTATAAATAATAAATGCTCCTAACAGCAGTTGTATTTTGGTTTGTGTTTTCTGAATAGGCTCGAGGGAGAGAAGCAATTGTTGCTGGATTTTATCATGAAGGGTATGAGGAGCCTCTTTTAATGCTTATGAAAAGAAGAGGTGTTCATTCTGGTTTAGTGGTGAAGGTATGGGCTAAGCATTTTCCATTGGTTTGCAAATATTTACCTTAATAAACATGTCTTAAGAGACTTTTGATTTGAAAACAAGGAGTGCAGTTTTCTGAAATGGTTTGCACGAATTTGTTGTTTCTCTTTGGAGTATCATCAACTGAGTAATCGAAAGGAACTACTTGTACTTTCTGACCTGTGTTTAATTTAGGGAGAAGAAGGGGCCCTTTCAATGACAACAAAATTTCGATCTTTGAATGCATCAAAAGGACTTCCTGTGAACTACTGCTCAGGCTTTCGTTCATTGAGCATGGATTCTGCTTTTGAACTTGATGGTATCTGTTAATACGTCTTTCTTACTTCCCATGAATGATTGTGGTCTTGTTAGTTTGTTCATGTGCTCATTTATAGGATTTGTATGCTTTGGTTGCGCGTGCACACAAGAAAAAAAAGTAATGCCCCGCTCTAATATCTTTACTGAAATACCTGTAAATTGTATTTTCCATAGAAATGGTGTTTTTTCTTATTTATATTTGACCTTGAAGTTTTGGTGGTGATGATGTGGCTAAGATAATAACTAATGCCGTGATCTTAGTAAATGTGCATATGTCATTACTGGTGGCTTGAGCGTGTCAATTTTCAAGCATTAAAATTGAAGCCTTTTACTTTTGGTTTTTCAGGGGTGTCACGTCAGAATTTCAAAACTGAAGTTAATGCCAAGGACTTTGGTTTTGAACCCACTGATACTCCGAGGATGGATAGATCGGTAAGTTGGGTTTGTGATTATTTTCTTTTCTATCCTCTCTGTCTTATCCTCCAAGATTGTGATTGATGGTATTGCAAATGCACACCGCCGCTTGTGAAACTATTGATCTTTTTTTCACCAGATGATAAATTGGATGGTCCAAGGGGTTTCATTAATCATGTCTCGTGAGGACTATTTATTTATGGATTACAAATTTCGTTAAAAAACCACAAAGAAAAGAGGTTACACTCTCTCACACACAGGTTGTATGCAAAAAAATACTAAAGAATGAAGTAGAAAAAAAGATACCAATTGATTAATTATTTCCTTAAAAACCCATGAAAAGAATAGATATTGCATTCCCTCACAACAGGCTGTAATCAAGAAAATACCTAAATTAAGTAGGAAAAGGGATAGAGAAAAAGATACCAGGTGATTATAACAAACAAATTATATAGCCTTTTGGTTACTGTTTTCGAGTGCAGATCGTTTTTATTTTACTTTCTGCTTTCAAGTATGTATGATGCCTTTGGTTCTGAAAAAGATTTACATCCGTCCAAGTTTTATGATCCTATATGAGTGTCTCTCCCTCTACATGTATAGAGAGTTTACCCACCAAACCGCACCTTAACATGGCAATCCAATTCCTGCTGCTGCATCACTGAATCAAATGCACAAATCCTCATTTCAAGTTCAACAAATGAGAAGTCACCGCATGATTGACTGAAGCACGCTGGCTTTTCTCTCTTCCAAACTTCTCACAAGCCTTGTCATTGATACACTTCGTTTTTTTTTATTTTTCTGATATCAGGTCTCCAAGAATATAGAGTTGGGTTTAGGAGCTCTCCGTGGCCAGAAGGGACCAGCATATGATCGAATTGTCTTGAATGCTGGAATGGTGGATCACATGCTAGGATGCGATGGTGCAGAAGATATATCTACAGCACTGGATAGAGCCAGGGAGGCCATTGAAAGTGGTAAAGCTCTTAAAAAGCTATTAAATTACATAAAGGTTTCGCAGAAAATGAGGTGAAGGATGACCAGCTGGTGCATCTGATGAAGATGGGAAAGCAATAATTACTTGCTTGAGTAGAAATGAAAAACACATTACAGAACTCCCTTTTTCCTTGCGGTCTTCCCTTCATTTATCTTTACCTTGTTTTTTTCTTCTCTTCCCTTTCATTTATCTTTTACATGACATAAATTAAGATTGTAAAACCTTGCTCTAGCCACAGGAAAACAAAGCATGCTTCTTGTATAAACTGGTCAAGCCACCCGAGCATACTTCATTTTTCTTCTTCTTATCTTCTTGTAACATCAGCACCGAATTAAATAAAGTTGTGTTTATAGGTTTTTCACTCAGCTATTGGGAAAGTACAACTATTTGAAAAAATGATATACGAGACTTGAAAATTTTTATAAAAATTATTAGTGGTATCATATTAGTTGTTTTTTCATGAAATAAATACAAATGAAAAAGAAAAGAAAAGGAACTTGTCAAAAATGATAAAATTATCTAAATTTGTATTGTTTTTTTACTTGTATCTATTTTTAATAAAATAAAATAAAAATAACTAATAAAATTATATTAGTTATTTTATGAGCACTTTAAAATTACTCAAAAAAATAGTTCAAAAAATCATATTTGTTGTATTTTTATCTCCACCCAAAAAACAATGCTCTACCACTAACACTGCCTGGAGGAAAATTACTAGACTGAAGTAAATTTAAAAATGTTATGCTTACAAATTGCTTTTTGAGGTGAAAATCCTACTTAAAAGCTTTATTCTGCCTGGAATTTCCTGTTCTCATAGTTTTTCAAAGACCAAAAACTTGGCATCAATCCCACATTTCAGGATGAATTAAACGTTCGTAAAAATGGAGGGGGAAAAAGAATTGAACAAATGAAAAGCGAAAAAAAGGTCTCTCATTATCACCAGTTTCTCACTGCTTCCTAGAACAACTGTCCGATTTGAAGAGCAGCTGCTATTGAATCGGCAAGACTAAGAACTTCAAACGGCCGTTTGTTCATCACTTCCTTCACCGTCAATGGGCATGAGTCCGTGATCCAGAAGTAGGTTAGCCCTGCCTCTGGGTGGCCTGTGTAAAAACAAGAGAAACAATTGAAAAGGGGAAAAAAACACAGAGAAGGATTAGAAGATCGAGCTATGGAAGAAATATTATTTAATTAGTTCCATCTCAAATCTCAAAAGCAAAAGGGAAGGAGAGAAAAGTTCAGAGGCATCAACGAAACTAGAGAGGCAAATCGCCTGGAAAGCAAGTTAGAATGGTGTTTCAGAGATGAGAAATCATACTTGGATCCGTTTGTTTTGTGGAAAGAGGTTTTGGAAACCACTTGCCAAATTTTCTTAATTTTGTTTATGGATCAACAGAAAATACTTTCCACTCAAAAGAGAATTTGACTTGATTTCCAAGAGAATATCTATGAAAAACATTTTCATAAGTTGCGAAGAATTCACAAATATCTTATTATTTGATGATTATTTCAAATTTAATCTTGATTTTTTATTGTTTTTTATTTCATTTTGAATTTCGTTTTTCTAAACTCATTAGAATCTGATTTGATTTGATTTTTATATCAATTTTGATTTCTTATTTGCTTT
This sequence comes from Salix dunnii, assembly GCA_015731905.1. Classification (NCBI taxonomy): domain Eukaryota; kingdom Viridiplantae; phylum Streptophyta; class Magnoliopsida; order Malpighiales; family Salicaceae; genus Salix; species Salix dunnii. Next base: position 1,908,105 of record CM027668.1, on the reverse strand, counting down.
TTTTATCCTTTTCTTAATTAATTTTTATATTTATCAAATTTAATCTCAGTTTTTTTTTATATTTACTTTATTTGAAATAATATAAAAAAATAATTTCATTATATTTCAACCTGTGTCAGATTTGATCTTTATTCCTGAAAAAAAAACATTAATAAAATCTTTTTCAGTTTATTTTCCATGACATAATTATATTCTAGAAAGTATTTTCTATTTCATTTTTAATGACACTATCAAACTTCAAAAAATAATTTACTATTCAAAAATCTACTTTATATAAAAACCATTCTATAAAAAAAAATCTATTTTTTCAGCATTACAAAGATTTTTCACTTCATTGTTAGTAGCCCAAACCCACCTGCATTTTGGTTATTTGGTTAAAAAAATAAAAAAAAATATCTCTAGAATAATTTTAAAATAAATTCTATGCTTTCAAAACAAAAGAGGTAAGAGAGAATATGTCTCCAAAAAACTAGTTATTATTTTTAGTTCTTAAAATATCCTAGTAAAAAAAATCAATTCTAAAATTATTCATCTAAGACATATATCGATAAAAATAATTACTATTGCAATTCTATAATCTAACTGAAGAGTCGATCCGAGACAAGATCCAAGTCATGAGTCAGAGTGGAAAACATATATTGATCGAAGTCAATATAAGAATAAAGAATAAAGATGGTTATTGTTGTAGTTTTAAAGCTTGACCTAGTAGTTGACCATGGGCAATGCTTGAAACATTGTTTGACTTGAATCAACAAGGATTGACTCAAGTCAATATATAAATAAAAATAATTATTACCACGGTTTTAAAACTCAATTTAAGAGTTAACTCTAGGCGAGAATTGCGTCATGGGTTAACTTGAATCAAACCAAGTCAACATAAAAATAAAATAATTATTTTTGTAATTTTGTTTATTAACACACATAATTCTAATTCTTCTAATTACATGTATGCATAAACTTATCGATTTACACTTGGAAAACAATTATGTATAAAAAAAACATGGGAAAAGCATGCATATATAATTCTTGTAGCAATATCTAACCCACTGGAACCACGTGTCAAATAGCTAGTATATATATATAAACAATAATCAATTATGAGAAGATATTAGCAATAGATTATAAGGGGGGAAATAAAAATAAAAAAGTTATTTTGTGAAAACTGGTATGCTTATTAAACGAAGATCTCTACCATTTCCAGTTTTATTGCCTGAAACAAGAAAAAGGTTGCCGCAGAGAAATGATTTTGTTTTCATTTTTAACATATCTATAAAACATGATGATAGCTTGCCAACAAAAGGAAAAGGAAAAAACATGTTAGTAAAATTTAAAATATATATGCATGCTGTACCTCCATCATCATATTCAAAGCGTTCCCATGATCTATTTGGAAAAATCCCATGTGTCACGTAGGCACTTATTTTTGCCGCTCCATGGTTAACCAGTATTTTCTACAATACATGAGGACAATGAGAATGGGTCGGCAAATATTATCATTGAAGCTATATACACAGCAATATATAGAAAAGGTATGAAACATACTTTTTAGAGGTGCTCAGGACTGTGCAAGTGAGCTTAAAATAAAATGCCAAGTATGAGTACATAAAATTGTCGATCACCCTAAGATTTCGCATGACCATGTAAACCCAAGTTCATTTAATTTCATTTTCCTTTATAATCCATATGAATAAAGCATTTAAATTTGATATCTCACAGAAATATAGACCAACAAACAGCATGATGAATTTGTTTGTCGGCTTCAAGTCTATATGCACAAGAGTTAAAATGATATTTTATAACTACTCATATTAGTAGGTTTAAAAAATTCAACTAGCAGCATGTTTTAAGCAATATTCCAAACCTGAAAATAAATCTTCATGACATATTAAATAGATCTTAAGCATCTGATAATAGAACTAAAATGTGCATAATTACGAGAAGGCAAATAAACTTGATGATATGTTAAAACCAATATCTCAACCAAAACATACATTTCAGAACTTAGTAGAGATATTAGAAGATCTTTCCAGCTTCAAGACATGATAGAAATATCAAGACATGTTTCTATAATTTACCTACACCTAGTGGAAACATATAAAAAATGCAATATGTTTGTATGCTTTTTAAGGGATTCAAGAACACTCCATCTAAGCATGTCAGACATCAAGACAAGACATATAGATGCAGCCATAGAAAAAAGAAGTTTCTGAATTATCTTATTTTGATTTTTAGTTCTGAATATCTTAGTGGTGAACCTAATCGATTTACTTAGAAATCTTATTGCTGATCAAGACTTTATTATTTAATTAAGAAATTAGGAGATTAATTAAGAGGTCTCTCTTATGTGTGTTTTCCTTTTTCCTATTCGGTTTTCTATTTTCCATTCAGATTAGAACTATTAGGGCTTTGGTGCCTATAGAGGTGGCAGCTAATTCATGAAATTTAGGAGAACTTTTGATAAGCAATTGTAGATTTTGGTTTAATTTGAAGGCTACACCCTAGGGCATCCTCCCTGACTCTGTTTTTTAACACTGTGAATTCCTGATTTCCTTATAAAACCCTTGATCTCCAAACTTGGCTCACCACGGGTCCTTTGGGATGCAAATCCAAAGTAGCCCTACATCACATATAAAAGAGAATGCTAAAATGTCCTTGATGAAAAATTTGCATTCCTTAAATGAAAAATGAGTGTGAAACAAAGTAGCTAATGAAAATCAACATGGAGAAAAGGGGATTATGTAAGAACATTAGGCACCTGACATTCTACCAGAGTGCCCCCTGACTGAACCAAATCATCAACGATAACAACATGACGTCCTTGAGGGTTTCCCTCTTTGATACGCACAATTCTTTGGTCACCTTCCCGAACTTTAGCACAAATGATCTACATATCAGAGAGCGAAAATTACACAGACGGCTCAATGCACATTATGATGAAATAAGAAAGTGGAAGACAAGAGAAGCCCTGACATACAAATGGTGTGATGCAGTTGAACAGTACTTAGATGCCATGCCTTAAGATGATATTGCTTGTAAAATGTACAAGGTTCAATTAAATGATTCATGTATTGTCATCTCTAGAGATAAAGCAAATGGAGCATACCCATCCATCATAATTATTTTCTACACAAGTTCTCCAAAAAAAAACTTGCTACAAAAACATACTCGGCCCATTATAACTCTGAAAACTAAGCCACAGCTCATCGACAACTCAGTATGTCTAATTTGTAATAGTAGTGTTTCTTTTACATGGTTTTGACTCAGTCAGTGATCGGGCCTGACTCCTTTTGTTCAGTTTGCTGAGCTCTCAGCTTACCCACGGTTGGAAAGTGCAAGGAAGCCTGTACAGTTAAGATCAAGCAGTAGCAGTAATTTCAACATTCTTGGTGAGCTCTAGTGGCATTATTTTAGGTTGTATAGTAGAATTCTTACAGATATTCAAAAACTAAATTCCAGTACGCACCTGCTTTATGGAGCTCCTTTATGGGGAACAATGCAAGAAGTAAGGTGTATTCTTACATGAATTCTTATATTCATTACTAAGCAAAAGTGGATCATGATTTTCAGCCAGACTGTAAGATGCCCAAAGATTTCTACCAAGAAAAGCAAACAGTTTCCAAATTCCAGTTCCATCAATCAATTATAATGGAGAAAATAAGGAAAACAGACAAGGAGAAGCGACATGGATATCTATGCTAACACTTGTTTGGATGCCCAGATGCATGACAAACACAATTATGTACAAATCATAGTGTCTGAGCAACACAGACAAAGGTATTACCGTAGGGAAATGTTGCAGTTGTTTATGAAATCGTTTCCATGCACCATCATCAGGAAAAGCAATCGCTATCTGAAAAGTGAAAAAATGGCACACACCCTCAGAATGATAATTTCTTTAAATAGATAAATAGTCAGAAAAAATCGAAGTCTTACATTGTCAGAATCAGGGAGCTCCTGAAGCCTATTTTTAAGCAAAGGTATCCCACTCTCAAAACATGGTAAAATATTATCTCCGAAGTAGAACCTCTCCTAATTAGATGCAATGATAAAACAATAAAAACAAATTAAATGAGTCGCATTTTGTCGCAAAATTAAGTTTTTCAAAAACATTAAAAGAATCAGAGCTTATTGACTTGCTAACAAACAATACAGCAGCAGCAGCAAAGCCTGGGGCAGGCTATATAAATCTTTTGGCCTCGATCAAAAGCCAAATCCTTGCTGAAAAACACAAACTCAAAAGAAAGGTAAGGAAAGAACCTGAAGAGCATGGATATCAAAAGTGACCAGGCTAGTAGGACCTCCCCTGGAAGCTGGTATATTGGACAAGATCCTAGCAAGAGTGAAAGCAGTGGCAACATCTCCTTCGTCCTCCATACGCTCAGAAGTTCCAGTGGGGAAAAAGGGAAGGACGAGGGTGAAGGAAGAAATGAACAATTTGGGCAAAGCGTATATAATTGAAAGCTGCTCAAATATAACTTTGGGGGAACTAAAAGATGCCAGAAAGGCTACATGCTGACCCCTAATTCCATGTGCATTTGGTATAAATAAATTCGGAAACCCATCATCAAATGTCCTGCAATAATAATAATAATAATAATAATAATAATAATAATAATAATAGCAGCAGCAATAGAATTTTATAAAACGAAAAACAAAAAAAAGGGGTGGCAAAATGACCTCCAGGAGATGGAGCGGAGCTCGATTGAATCGGACTCGTCAGCGATTCGTTGAGCTAAGGGTTTGGTTTCAGCGCAGTAGAAAAGGAAAACCCTTTTGGAAGGAGAGGACCCCGATGAGGAGGAGGAGGCGGCGGAAGGAATTGAAAATGAAGGAGGAGGAGAAGGGCTTTGGATCGAGTGAAGATGGTGATTGGTTGCCGCAGATACATACCCAGCACTCCAATTTTGGGCGTCGCTCCTAATCCTAATACTAATAGTAGCCTGTGATCTGGTTTTGAAGAGGAGAGAAGGGGGTTGGGGACTTCTGCTGTTATAGATGTTACTATAGTTAGAAAGAATTTTGCGTGAAGCGGTGGAGGAGGTGGAAGAGGAGGTGGATTGGAGTGGTGGTGTTGCCGCCATATCTCAGTTATTGATTTATTTTACGTTGAATTGATCTCTCAGTTTTCAGACATCGTTAGTTAACATCTAGTTAGATTCTGTGTGTCCTACTCTCTCCTCATCGTGTCCTGCTGATGCGATTCTGTGTTGGCTTTTTTTTTTATGACATGTTTGGGATCATGTTTAAAATTAAAATTGTTTTTTTAAAAAAATATTTTTTTATATTTTTTTATATGTTTTAAATTGAAAATTATTTTTAAAAAAATATAATTACATTCCCTAAACAGTAAGACACGCCCAAGAGACTATAGCAATAAAATTAATGTAGGAAGTTGAAACCAGAGGATGAGCAAGAGTTATTGAATCAATGGATGTGCTTGCATGCAATATTTAAAAAGCAAAATACATTGCACAAGGTTATTTTTTAATTAAAAAATAAAATATAAAATAACAGCTTATATCTTTATATCTACAACCATAATTATAATTGATCTTTTTCTTACAAAAACACTAGCAATATTTTAGAGTATCTTCAAGCCCATTTACATGTCAATAAAGATCGAGTATTTTAATTTTATTTTTTTTGATGAATTTAATAATTTCTTCAAGGACAACCCTAGAGGTCCAAATAAAAAAACTCAAAAACAAAATAGCTTGATATTAAAGTGTTATTTGTCAAATATTATAATTTTTTTCATTAATAATTTTTTTGTGTAAAATAAAAGCTTTGCAATGATAAACAATTAAAGATAAAATAGAGAGATTTAGAGTGTGTTTGGTATTACTTTTGTTTTTATGGCTGGAATTTTAAAAAATAAGTTTCATGCAAAACACTTTAACTGCAATTCAAAATAACTTTTAAAATGTTTGGTTAAAACTATGATTGAATTTGAGGTTAATGAAAAATAATTTCAAGTATCTGGTTATCAATTTTTTTCTTATTTCTTTCAACTTGTGAAATTACTTTAAAGTGTGTGTGTGGTTTTTTAAATATTTAATAATCATAATAATAAAATATAATTAATAATTCAAGTAAATTAGACACTTATTTTTATCCTCTTATCAAACTACTTATAATTTCACTACAAACTATAAATCCATACGTGAAGACCTTTATGATCCCGGAACAACATATAGTAAAATATCATCTGAAACAAAATTAAGATTGTGGGACAGAAATTATAATGTAATATTCTTCTAATATATTTATTTATTGTAATTAATTTTAAAATTATTTTAATATTAAAAATATATTTTTATAAGAATATATATATATATATATATATATATATATAATCTCAATTTCAACAGTAATTTAAGTAAGCCCCGTAATTAAATTTGAATTTTTCAAAATTAACCAAATACCCAAATTCTCAACTTTTTAACCGTAATCTTAAACACCTTCTTAAAGCCAGAAGAGATATCATGACAAGCAACTGATTTGAGAAAAAATATTTCATGCAAGAAGTGGTGAGAATTTATATGTATCATTTTTTAATTTATTTAATAAATATTTTACGAGGTTTTATCTCTACTCTTATTTATATATTAAGGTGGTTTTTAAGAATAAAATCTCGACTGAAAAAAAAAATAATCCGAGTGATATAAAACTTCATATTTGCTCAAGTAATTGGGCCACACTAGTTGAACTCCATAATAAAAGTAGTTGTGCTCGTACATACAAGCCCATGGGCCTTCAAGGAGGCTTAGCTTCTACTGATCCAGATTTTAAAATAGATTGGTACATCCTATAGACTATGCTTCTCCTCCGTGCTCTTCTCTGACTTTCCCTGCATCATTATAGAATATTAAGGATAATTACAGCGGAATTTGTTTTTTAAAGTATTTTTTAATTTTAAAATATATTAAAAAATATTTTAAAATTTATTTTTAATACCTGTAAAAAACCCTTAATCTAAAATAAAATAAAAATATTTTCGAAACAAGAAAACAAACCGACTCTCTATAATTTATCGTTCGGTGGTTGGAATTAAGATGGCTTTTACATTTGTTAAAAGTTTGGTAGGCCTACTTGCTTTTCATCTTGTCCTCATTAGACCTCAAAGCACTTGTGATAATATAATTTATATTATCATCAAATTACTAATTACTCCCTAATAATACATTCCTTCCTGTATCAAATCCAAGTGAAATTTGATCCCTTTGAAAAAATATTTTTTTATTTTAAATTAACTTTTTATAATATTTTTATATTATTTTGACGTGTTTATATTAAAAATATTATTTTATTATATTTTTAAATAAAAAATACTCAAAAATCTGACTTGTCTGGAAAATCGGATGCAATTAGCAACACAGCTCTATCTTAAACCTTGACGAGCCCCAGCCCATCCAACTTGTCAAGAACATATATTTATTTTAATATTTTTAAATCATTTTATAATATAAATATCAACAATTATTTTTTAAAATAAAAAATATCACTTCAATAAATTGCTAAATAAAAAAATATTTTTAAAAACAACAATAATATCACCTCTCCCAAACAGCCCGTTATTCGTGCCAAAATAAAACCAAGAGATAGGGTGACGACAAAAGGAGTGTCTCGTTATTTATCGACCAGGAACTCGTAGTTCGAAGCTACACCACACTCGTTGAATCCTGATAACTTTATCCCTTCGTGTTAAATAAACAAAATAAAAGTCCAAAAAATAATCCAAATTTCAGTGGCTCTGGTGCTGCCAATATTTTGTGCATGTGTTGCCACGAAGTTCTAAATATATATCCTCACACCCATTTTATTTCTGACACGGAAAAGGAAAATTTATTCACTTGGGCGTGCAGCACAGCCCAAGCAGAAAACACATACGTCAGTCTCCCATCCAAGTGTCACAGCCAGGTAACTTCACTCCACTGATTGATGTTTTTTAAAGAAATTCTCGTTTGGAATGAATTCATTCATTGGCCCTTTTCACCTTTTAGATGGTTCATGTATTTTGCTGTTTGATTGCTTTTATTTAGCAGAAACAACAGTGTACTTTTGGAGTTTTGCCCAGTTTCATTGATTCGCATGCGTCACCATTGTAATTTGATTTTTTTTTCTTTTCTTGCACAATTTTGGGTTTGATCTCTTTCTTTCTTGTCCCTTTTGCTGTTGTGTTGATACGTTCTTTTTCTGATTCTAGAATTTTAATTTGATGCTTGTTATTGAAATTTATTTTCTTGCACAATCTTGGGTTTGATTTCTTTCTTTTTTGTCCATTTTGAAGTTGTGTTTATATATTGACTGGTTGCTGCAAATCCGTTGGTGGAAATGTTGATATATTCATTTTGAAGTTGTGTTTATATGCTCACTAGATTTAAAATTCTGACATTTTTCTTCTTCTTCTTGTGATTAGAGAGCAGAGTAGCCATGTTGGTGTTCCATTATGCTTTGTTTTGTTTCATTCCAATGTTTACCGATGAAAATTGCTGGCTAGAAACTGAATTTGCTCTCTTGCTTGATTTTTCAGGCTGAGTGAGAAGGTAGACTAACCATCATGGCACCCAGAGCATTAGACTATGAATCGTTGAATGAAAATGTCAAGAAGGTTCAGTATGCTGTAAGAGGCGAGTTATATCTTCGAGCTTCTGAGCTTCAAAAGGAAGGGAAGAAGGTATATATGTATATTATATAAAGTCTGCTGAAGTCCTCTTCAGGGTATTATTGTTCGTAATTTAGCTTAAAATGTTTCATGGATTTTAAAGTCAACTTAAATAAATGCGTTGAAATTCTACTGAATTTATGTGGATGCAACAACTGGAGATTCTTGCTCGATTTTCGCACATATCTGCTTACTAATTTTATTACTAGCACTGCCACCATTGCTTCTAGTTCAGTGTCTTCCAAGTGTCCATTACGTCACTTCCAATTCCCTTGTTGGATGCACCTCTTGTTTATGTTCTATGTTTTTTTCCCTTTTGAATTCATGAAGGTATTTGTCAGATGTAACACACACTTTTCATTGGAGGGAGGCTTTTTCTCTCATCAATTGTGAAATCCTAGACTAATAGGAGATGGATATTCAATTATATTTTGTATGTTAAAGTACAGCATGTTTTGCCGTTACATTTACTTGCATATTTTATAGCACAGCCATGAGCCATGCAATGGCGATCCATGCTCCACAACCTTGCACTAGGCGATCAATGATAATCTTGAATGTTAGACCTTTTAATATGATTTTAGTGCCTCAACATGTTACTTTATGTGTAAAATCTTACTTCACATGTGATTTAATTACTTGTCAAATCACGAGAAGATGTCTCTATTTTGGCTTTAAATCGACCAGTCCAAAACACTTAATGCAAATATCTATATATCTATCTATATCTACATATATATATATATATATATATATATTAAATGTCATTATCCTTTGCATATTTGTTCGAGTCTCACTGTTTCAAATTTATTCTGTAGATTATTTTCACAAATGTTGGCAATCCTCATGCTCTTGGACAGAAGCCACTTACCTTTCCTCGCCAGGTAAAGTTGCAGCATCTTAAATCTCTGTAAATTTATCTTTTGTATTCACTGCTTTAAATGAACTGTTTTGAGTCACTTATGTATTCTTGTCTGTATGGTTGAGCTGAACCATGGAAAGTTCTATTGTAGGTGGTTGCTCTCTGCCAAGCTCCATTTCTACTAGATGATCCAAATGTAGGTTTGCTATTCCCTGCGGATGCAATTGCAAAAGCAAAACATTATCTTGCTTTCACTACTGGTGGTCTAGGTATCTTCTTTCTACCTGTCTTTCCTTGCATAAGTTTTGAAAAAGGGTTGAAACATTATCAAGTGCATTGGGGCATCTTGCATTTACAGGGTGGTCAGTGGAGGGTTATTAAATTACACATGTACTGAAACATTAAGATATTTTTTAATTTATTGTGTTCTAGATGCTTCACCTTATGCCGACTCCACAAGTACCTTTCCTAATTGTCATTTCATTGTCACCCATATTCCTTTCTTAGATGTTTCTGCCTTAAGAACATTATGGTTTTCAATATTGTGCTGCCTTAGCTAGTTATAGGGTAGTTCCACTGTGACACAGCCATGGAAAGCGGCGATGCAAATTAAAGTTGCTCTTGTTCACATGTTTAGGTGCTTACAGTGACTCTCGAGGTATGCCTGGAGTTAGGAAGGAGGTAGCAGATTTCATTGAAAGGCGTGATGGATATCCAAGGTAATGTTGTTATATTTGATGGTCATTTTTTGATCTCTCTATCTCTCCATGTGCAGTTGTGTTTTGAATAAATAGTTGTGTTTGGTCTGGAAGTGTTAAGCTGAAGTTCACATTGCTGCTCACTTTGTGGACAGTGACCCAGAACTCATATTTCTCACTGATGGTGCCAGCAAAGGTGTTATGCAGATCTTGAATACTATTATCCGCGGAGAAGGTGATGGGGTAAGTATACCTCCCTGCAATGAATGGAAGTACTACCGTCTCCTTCTTTGATTGAATGTAGGATTCTTCTAAATCTTTTCACAGGCCCTTCTTTCTTGTTGATAGGTTTTCTTTATCTTAGTGTTCTTATCGTACCATTTACCAGACAATGCCTGTTAATAAAAAAAATCATGTGTTTGCAGGTTTTGGTTCCGGTGCCACAGTACCCGCTTTACTCTGCTGCAATTTCTCTATTTGGTGGTTCCCTCGTTCCATATTATCTAGAAGAGACAGAAAACTGGGGTCTTGATGTTAATAACCTTAGGCAATCGGTTGCTCAAGCTCGCTATAAAGGAATAACTGTTAGTATGCTTTGACTCATCCTTGTATATGCCTTGTATACATGCAGTTGCTTGATATCTATTTGGAAATTGGAACTCTACAAGTTTAACAGAAAACTGGAAGAACAGAATGGTTAGGGTATCGATTTTAACTGTCTGGATTTTACTTTTATTGTCCAGTTATTTGAATGATTACTTCTATCGTAGTATTATATGCACATGCATCAGCTGCTGACCCAACTTATCTTATAATGCTCATTAATGCAAACTAAATGTTTAATATATTTGATATATGATCAGGTAAAAGCTATGGTGATTATTAACCCAGGCAACCCCACTGGTCAGTGTCTTAGTGAATCTAACTTAAGGGAAATATTGCGCTTCTGTTACCAAGAAAACTTGGCTCTTCTTGGAGACGAAGTTTATCAGCAGAACATTTACCAGGATGAGCGTCCATTTATTAGTGCCAGAAAGGTAACTACTGTTTTGCCTCTAAATTCAAGTATTTGTTACCTGGAGTTACAGCTGGTATTGATAATATTTTTGCCGCGAATTCAAAAGGTTATGATGGACATGGGGCCACCCATAAGCAAGGAAGTCCAGCTTGTTTCTTTCCACACTGTGTCCAAAGGATATTGGGGTGAATGTGGGCAGCGGGGTGGATACTTTGAGATGACAAACATTCCTCCAAAGGTTTGCTTTTTATCATATGGATATTGGCATCCTTCTTGAGTTGCAAGCTGTGTCTTGCAAATATTAATTTGGCATTCATACGATAAAATAAGATAAAAGTAGGCATTCATAACTAAACAAAATATAAAAGAACTACAGAACAATATGTAATTTACAGAAAGCTAGGCAAATAAATTAAAAAAAAAATGTGGTTGATTAGAATTCTCTCACAAATTCTTTTAGCTTTATTCTATCTATTTGATAAAACATAATTCTTTTTTCATAATAATTTCTCAATGTTTTTAATCTCATGTATTTTATGATGTGCAATATGGAAATTAAACATGAGAAGGATCTCTCAATTCCAGCAGTCTTTGAACTCAAACATTCAAAAACCATCTTTATTTATAATGAGTTATACTGCAGACTGTTGATGAGATTTACAAGGTTGCATCAGTATCACTCAGTCCAAATGTCCCTGCGCAGATATTTGTAAGTAGACCTGCATACTCTCTGCTATGGTAATTTTATCTATTTAGCTGGGAGATCCAGTGCTTGTTTCTCATTAGTGCTCCAGTTCCTGTTAAAAAGAATTCAAGCTATTTACAGATGGGGCTGATGGTCAACCCTCTTAAACCTGGAGATATTTCATACGAGCAGTTCATTAGGGAAAGGTATGCCTGCTAAGATTTAGTTTATAAGGAGTTAGTTAAATGAAATTGAACCAAGGACATTCCCTTTGATTTAGTACTATTGCAAAGCTGCCAATCTGATTTCCAAATTAGTTAATGGATATTACTAAGGTACATTGTCAAGTCAAAGAATTGTCTACTTTGAGCAAGGAATAACAGTATTTTATGATCAAAACAACACAGCAAAGGAGTCCTTGAATCATTAAGGAGAAGAGCAAGGATGATGACTGATGGATTTAACAGCTGCAAAAATGTGATATGCAATTTCACAGAAGGTAAATTGTTGTTTCTTAGCTATTTTAACATCTTGCATTTCGTGATCTCACTCCCAATCTGTACTTGGACGTTGTATGACATTGTAAAATTTGGTTTTAGGTGCCATGTATTCATTTCCTCAAATACAATTGCCACCTAAAGCAATAGAGACTGCCAAAAAGGCTGGAAAAGTTCCTGATGTTTTCTACTGTCTCAAGCTTTTGGAAGCCACTGGCATTTCTACAGTCCCTGGTTCAGGATTTGGACAAAAAGAAGGGTAACTTCTGTTTTTTCATTTTGATTTAAACTCTTGATTTAGCTATAGCCAAATGCCATTTTCCTATTGAATTCTTTTTAATAGTCTTACAGGTCTTGAACACACAACCATGCCTGCACACAGACACATATGACACAAAACAAAGAGAACTGTCTTGAAAAGTTCAGCCAAATCTCTTAGCAACGTTACTCTTCATGCGGATTGATTTCTTGCCACAAACTGAACTTTTTATATATCCACATCATAATTTGAATCATGTATTTATGAAGATTAAGTTATGTTTCTGACATGTTCGTGGAGAATTATTTTTCTCATTTTGTTTTTGAACTTTTGTGGGCGTGCTTCACGTCACTAGACGAGTCTGTTTGTAAACCATAATCAAATGCTAGTGTCTGATTGTTTTGTTTTCTTGTAGGGTCTTCCATTTAAGGACAACCATTTTACCGGCAGAGGAAGAAATGCCGGCAATCATGGCCAGTTTCAAGAAGTTCAACGATGAGTTCATGGAGCAATATGATGATCGCAGTGGTTATTCAAGGCTGTAAGAAATTCTTCAAATTCTGCAAATTGCATCATATCATTGGGCAATCTGTTTCGTATATGCTTCCTTGAATTGCCTGTATTTAGCTATATAAACTAAACTCTGTTGAGGATTCATTCTGCTGCTAATCATCACTCAAATATCAATGGACTCGATGAATGTCTACTTAATCTGGCATCTAATATTGTCATTCTTAAAGGTGAAGAAAGCTCAAGCTTCAATGGTTGCCTACCTCTGCCTCTTCGTATCAATATCTTGCCCTAGACAACTGATAAAACAAAACCATTAGTTGGCATGGGATTTAAGCGTCTCGTGATTCTTGTCCCTTTTCTGTTTAGCATAAATCCAGTCCTCTCTTTCCTGTGTGCACCTCGTAAATAAGACATACAGCCTCCCATGAGTTCGACGAAACCTACACCATCTAGGTCTGCCATCCATTAATACTGCTCCCTTCATTTAGACTATGATATAAGCAAAAATCCCTGATAAGTCCATCCTTCGACTTCTATATAAAAAGGAATATAGCTAGCAATGATTTTACGAAATTCGAATGTGCATGATATCGAATATAAGGAATTAACCAGTGAAAAGGACAAAAGACTGGTGACTGGTAGGAAAAAAATGATCAGCAAATCCTGCCACCAGCACCTGTTAATGGGAATTGCCAGTCCAAAGTGTTAAAAATATTTTTTAAAATCATTTTAACATAATAATATTAAAAAAAAATTAATTTTAATAAAAGGCCCTTTGAAAAACAATTTCAATGACAATAAAAAAAATAACCTTAAAGTGAAAGGGTAGCGAATTGAACTCGTGCCTGCTTTTAAAGCAAGTTGCATGTTGTGAATTTCAAAAGCGGAAATCAAGGGTTTAAAATCATGTTCTGTTTCAATCATTATATTATATGTATGCATGAATTTTTTTAGCTTATATAAATTTTTATGTTTAAAAACAAATTAAAAAGATTAGTATATACAATCTTATTTCATAAAAAAAAAAAAAAAAACGCTTAATTAATAATAAAACACGGGTGAAATGATAGTAAATCAGTACAGAATCGCAACCTGTCAGTGCCGCATAATAATAATAATAATAAATCACTAACTTGGCCACCTTGTTTCGCGGGCACTCCACCGTCTTCCTTTCTCTGTTAGCAAGTTTTCATTTCATGAGATTTCAAAGTTTTATCTCGAAAATATATTAAATCAATGTTATTTTTTTGTATATTTTATTTCACGGGCACTCCGCATCACTAAATTTTTTTAATTAAAAAAATATTATTTATGAATTTAGTTATTAATTAAATCTTAAATAGAATCAGCTGATGTCACGAGGTTCGTCCTCGGGTTCTCTTTCTTTGCTTTTCTTTCTCACTCTAGCTACGGAAAATCTGGTTGGTATAAACAGAGCAGTGGACATCACTGATCTAGCTAGCTAGCTAGCTAGCGAGTCCTCCTCCACATTTAAAGCTCTTTGCTTGACCAGCACACCGCTTTTCCTTCATTTATTTCCAGCTCGTAGCTTCCCTGGCTTCACAAAGACTCTTTCGCAAGAATTAAGTCATATCTCCCTTTTCATTCTCTCTTTTCAACTTTTCTTCTGTAAATCTCTTTCCATCTGGTTTCGTTTGATTCTCTACCAATCCCCACACAAATCACAAAACCTCTCAGCTTTATTTATTCTCTGCGTGCTAGCAAGCTTTATTCCTTATTCCTTGCTGGCTACCTTACTGTTCCTATAATAATATTACTGGCTGCGCTGGTTTTGGATCCAAATCATTCCATGGGGTTCCCAAACAAGCCTCCAGTTGTGGACGGTGGCCTGGACTTAGATGGTAGCAAGAGATGGGTTATTGCCGGGATTCCTTTAAGAGCTCCTTTAAAGCCCATATCTACAAATCCAGTGAAGAAGGAGATCAACGATGGCAACGATGATGATGAACAGAGTAACTGCGCTACTACTTCAACAACGCCTACTAGCGAAGAAGCAAGAATTCCTTCTAGATTGGTGTGCCCACCGGCTCCCCGGAAGCGAAAAGCTACTTTCAAGTGTAATTATAGCGGTGGTGTTAGGGAGTTCTTCACTCCTCCTGACTTGGAAACCCTTTTTGTACAAGGGGCAAACTGATCGTCATTTTCTTCCAAGTTTAATTTGCCTCTACTCATGATTTGCTTCTTTCTTCTCTAATTTCCTTCGTTTGATCCAGTTAGGCAGGCACCGTTAGCTTTTTAGCAGGAAGATCTAAATTATTGTTTGTACAGGTTGTCTAAGTAACTATATAAATAAATTCTAGAATAATTCACTGATATGTTTTGTCTTTTTATGTTCAGCAAATTAGTAGCAAAATTATTTTATTTTCTATTCGTTCCAAACACGTTTTGTTCTTTGTTACTTTTATTTCCGATCTCTTGTTGTTGGGTTTTCGAGTAAATTAAGACACGACAATGCTTTGTTTTTTTTTACCATAAAAGAAAATTAAACTCATGATGTTTTATTAAAGACGGGCGGCAATATCAACCACCGAGTACAATAGTTTCATTTCGTTCTTGTCTTCTGATTCAAGCAGAAATCTTTTCCGGCTCCCTGTATGGGGCTGTTCATGGCCATGCGCAGCTAGTGACACATGAAAGTCAACATCTAAGTAAATGAGTAGCCAAAAGTCGTCGAACGCAAGTAAAGGTAAGAAGATGCTGCACGGATGATGCTTCATCGCCTGATTGACTGAGACAAGTCCCTTTTCCACCTTAATCTAACCTTTTATGGGAACTTCATTTGCCCTGTGTCGTCCCTGTTCGCGATAAACTTTAACTCATTAAGTGTGCCGGCCGGGGCTGGGCTACGTTTATTTTTCTACCTGGGGTTGCGTTTTGCCCAGCCGCAGATCCAAGGTTGTTTGATTATGCTGATTGTCTTGTGATTTTATATGAATTATATATATGTTATCTTAAAAAAACTACAATCTATAATATCAAACACATGCTTGTTCTATCAGCCACCCACCCCAACTACCTCAAACTCTTCCAATATTGGAGCTGGAACCATTTGGTGCTCATATGATAAAATCTTGTACCAAAAGGTTTACTTTACATGTAATTTCTGTTTTGATACCTACATATATTAATATAATAATCATTAGAAATTTATATAGTAGTCGATAATAATATAAATTATATTTTAGAGTTTTACTATAATAACTTAAATTTTTAGGTGAGATAGTTCATTGACATGATATTAGAATTTTATTAATTCATTGGTCACGAGTTTAAATCTGATTCCCTCATTTTATTTGATAAAAATTAAGTATAAAATAATATAAAATTATACAAGTTTCAATCTCAAAGAGCTTTTAATTGAATAAATATATTAGAAAATAATATAATTCATATTATAAGGTCTCATTTAACAATTTAAGTTTTTAGATTATATGATTTTAGGACAAGATTCGAGCCTGTAATTAATAATATATTAACCACTAAAAATTTACGTGATTATTAACTTTAAATTAAATAAAATTAATCAAAATATTCACTAAATGACACAAACACTCTCAATGATTAAAAAAAAAAAAAAAGTGTGGCTGGCCGGGAAGGTTCTCACGATAGTGCTTTCTCTGATATAACCATTAAAAAGGAGATAACTTGTGGATCGGTAGATTAGAATCCTATGCCAGTCGAGTGGACCATTTTTTAAAATTCTCAAACCCATACCAATAATTGACAAAGCCACCGCCACTTCAGCTTATCTGATCCTAATAATCAAGGACACCCAGTCGTTTATTTTAATGCATATGTTATGATAGCAATTGAGATAACCTCAACTTGTGTTTTAAAATATTTTTAAAGAAAAATTAAATTATTTTACTAATACTTTCAGATTACTTTAATGAAATAAAATAAAATAAAAAGTATTATATCATTATATTAATAAACTCTTTTTATATTTTTATTTTTATTTTTATTTTTATTTTTTAAAAGAAGCATTATCACAGTACCAAACGAGCTGAACATGTATAGCTAGGTAGGTAGCTAGGGGAAGATCAACTAATCTTGAGTTTCTTTTAGTTACATTAAGGAAAGCTTTCTCGGGACCGGAGCTGTTTACTGAAACAATGGGTTTGTACCACGTCTGTGTAAGAACTGCGAGTCTGTCTTGGCACCTGGCTACCTAGTCACAGTTGAAATAAAATATTCTGAAACAGTAAAAAAAACCATTTACTTTACACTGTTTTAATTATTATTTCTGTGAATTGTCAAACCCTCATCGGGTTGAATTAAAAAAACAAAAAATATATGTTTTGAATAAAAAAAGGGAGCATGGGGATTCAAATCAACAACCTTTCGGTTTACTCGTGTGTTTCAATTAACTAGGCCAATGCATCCCTTTGTTATAAACCATGTAAATAAATATATTAACTTCGTTTATATTCAGATAAATAATAAAACTTTTTTTTATCATTTTAGTTTAAATCGCTCTTAACCGGTTTGCACTTTGGACCCGTCACTTCTACTTCTACCCACCCATGTAGTTTGAAATTTATATAGTCCAATAAATAAGTAAAACACCATGAGAATATCAAATATACATAATAATAAAACTTGAACTCTAATATAAAAAAAAAAAAACAAGTTTTTTTTTATCTACCATGTCAAGACCTCACCTAATATTTATTTTTAATATTTTTTTTATAACTGGATTGTTTGGGCTAACTTACGCGCATTACAACTAGTCTCAGACTCACTGAACATCCTGTAAATTCAGTGAGCATGTAAGGCATTGCAAATATGATATACATGCATGATAAGACTCAAATACCGATACAAAAAAAAGAAACAAGTCCCTTCAACTATTAAATCAAAATCTCACTTACTATTTATTCTTAATATTGTTTTGTCGAGTGGAAACAAAGTAACTTTATCAGAGGTCACAAGAAGCTTCCATGGATATCATATGTGATTGGTGATTAGTGTAAGTTTCCATATTAATTAATATCCAGCCCTCGATAAGATTTCTATTCTGCCGTTAAAATATACGACAGAAAAGGTATTTTAATCGATGCATGGCACCAATCATGGAAGCAAAGCTTGTGCCCAGGGATCGAGTCTGGAACTCTCTAACCACGTTAAACTCTTATTCTTTTAATTAACGACTTACCCTTTAATTGGAATTTTACTATTTTTCCTGTACGATGTTCAATTTCATGCATATCAGTGAGATTATGTTATCGATTGTTATTGTGTTTCAATAATGATTTTCAGTAAATTTAAAAATTTTATTTTTTATATTTTAAAATTAGAATTTTTGATTTTTTTAAATTATTTTCATATACTATACTGATATCAAGATTAATTTAAAAAAATAAAAATATTTTAATATATTAATAAATAAAAAACACCTTCAAAAATAACTTGAAATACAATTGCATTGTTTTTTATTTTCATTTCTTGTCCTTTTTAACTTACAAATGATCGGTAATTATTTCAAAATACTCAAGCAATATTTTTGCGAGTGGTTAATGAAGCAAGCAGTGTCTCCTTCCTCGCACGTGTTATTGTTTAGTGTCAGCATCGTAGCATTTAATAAATATTAAATATTTATCCAAAACATAAAATCTAGCGGGTGGGCTTAGAAGCTAATAAATAGATAGTCGCCATCCCATTTATTTTTTTAGTCGTTGACAAACTTGGAGTTCGGTAGGACAATGCATCTTATGGGTGGTAGTTGTAAGATGTTATTTTTAGTAGAAGTGTACAAATGGTGATGATTTGATGTTTAAATAAGTATTTGTTAGAGATAAAAAAATATATAATAATATTTTAAAGAAAGATGTTCTATATATATAAATATATTAGAAAATAAAAAATAAAAATATTTATTATGAAGGTCTGATGATCTGTTTATAATCTATAAATCTTGTTTTTTATGTAGAAAAAAAGGATAGAAAAGTCCTACACTTGAGATGGCATTAAATATATATATATATATATTATTTAAAAGTATTTTTTATTTAGAAATATATAAAAATAATATTTTTATTTATTTTTTAAAAAATATTTTTGACATCAGCACATCAAAATAATTTAAAAAACACTAAAAAAATCTCCCAAAAAATTGGTCTTGAATATTCATAGAGAACCCATAACTTTTTTTTTTTTAGAAAAGATCCATCAACTCAATTGTTATCATATTATTATTTTAATATATTTTAAAATAAAAAATAATTTTAAAAGACAACATGAAACACATTGGGGAACAGTCAATGAACAAACAAGGGAAGAGACGTGTGAGTACTAACCAGCTCTGAAAGCATAAAGAAGAAAATAAAAGTAATTGTATTCCATGTTATAGGAATTTTTTTTATTTTGGTTCTGACTACTGTGAGAAAGAACGTAAGCAAGCAGCGCATCTTTCCTCGGAGAAAGTGACGACATTTTTGGCATACTCTGCAAGCTTGTCAGGGAACTGCACTGGTTTAAAAGAGTAAAAGAGCACGATGACTTTTCAACCTCGTCATGCTCTGGTAAGCTTGTGGGGTCGTGAACACCGAAGAGTAAGTTTTACTGACCGTGAAAATCTAGTGGATTTTGGCGTGCCCATACAAAAACGGCAGCACTTTGAATGCACATGTCAGTCGTGACAAAGCCACCGCCACCGAGTTTGACTGTTCCGAGGATTACAGATTGAGTTCTACGAAGGATTGCAATCAGCTCATATTTGTTGCAAAGCCTGCACTCGTGCTCTTAGCTTTTGATTACATGAGCCAGGCCATCAAGCTTCACTCTTTTTTTTTTTCTTGTCAGAAAATAATATAAATTATATTCTGGTATTTTATTTATCAGCTTAGATTTTTAGGTGAGATGATTTCTTAACATGATATCAGAGTCTTGTTGACCTAGCAATCACGAGTTCAAATTTCATCACCCTCATTCTTTGATTAAAAAAAATTAAGCACAAGGTAAGTGGCTCTGTGCAAGTTTCAAGCCCAAAAGGCTTTCACTTGAGGGGGATATTAGAGAATAATATAAATCATATTCTGAAACCTCACCTACCAGCTTAAGCTTTTAGGTGAGATAGTTTTTTAACACTCTATCTTTATCTGATTCCATTTTTCTTCTAAATAACGATAGATTTATGCCTCGAACTGATTCGGAAATTTTCCCATTCTGCATGGAATCGCCTCATCCGAATAAACTGCTTGTGATTACTACCAATCCAATAGTTTAAACTGAAAATATTACAAATTACAAATGGTGCTGGCTTGATGTAAGATCATAGATATTTAGAATCAAAGTAACAAAAATATGGTCTAACTAATCTAAAAACGTGAAAATAATTTTAAAAAATATATTTTTGAATCGCAAAGCTCAACAGGGATTGAATTGAAAATAGAATCAAAGTTACAAAACCTAAGTGTAGATAAGAACTGGGTTATGAGTTGAGGGTTTGATACTAGTTTAATTTTTTTAAGAATTTTTTTAATATTTTTTACTGAGTTATAAATTAACATAAAGTCAACCGACTTATATTATTCCAATTTATTTTTCTTTAACCCGGCATAAGTAAAGAGCCAACTCAATCCACTAGAACAAGACGGCTGTGTGATGGACACGCAAAGAGATAATTATTATTATTATTTTATAATAAGAAATCCACATATCAAATTATGTTTGTCTAATGCATTGATACAAATTGTGTGACCTCAAAAGAAATTCTGAAATGGGCTTGGTTGTCATGGACAGTATTGTATTGAGCGGCATCTATGGACCAGGGCCTTTTGTATGATTGGGCTTGGCCTGTAGGGTGATGAAACAAACACAAATCTTTTTCTGAGGTTAAGAAAAAGGATATTTGAGAACGTAACTTTCTGGCCCGCCAGCCCAAGAGCTCAAAGGGCCCACTTGATCAATGACGTACAGCTTATGAAACGGTCCTCGTATCTACTACTCTAACCGTAACAACGTTTCTCGTTGTTCCATTCCTTTCCAGCGGTAATCTGGAGCCCGCTTCACTGTTCACACTCACCACTCCAACCGAAGAAGATGAAGCAGATAACCTGGCCTGGTCGATCAGACGGCTCTCGTTTCAAATCGCTTCCGATCAAACACCAATTCCATCAGTCAGAGTTCAAATCAACCTCCACGTTCTGGTCAACATCATCAGCTTCTCGGCAGATAAGATCATCAGACGGTGATTTCTCGAAACTTCCATTCGATATACTAACCAAAATAGCGGCATCGTTCACGCTGCCTAATTTGCAAGCGGCGTCGTTGGCGTGCAAGTCATGGAGCGAAGGGCTTCGGCCGTTGAGAGAAGCGATGCTGTTCTTAAAATGGGGAAAGCGGTTCAAGCATGGGCTAGGAGGTGTGCGCCCTAATATGAATAAGGCTCTCGAATCCTTTTTAAAAGGTGCCGCTCGTGGGTCCACCCTCGCTATGGTTGATGCTGCTCTTCTTTACTGGGAAATTGGCAGCAAAGATAAGGCAATTGCCCTTTATGAGAAGGCTGCTGAGCTTGGAGACCCCGCTGGACAGTGTAATCTTGGACTTGCTTACTTGCAAGGTATCTAATTCTAAATTTATTTTCTATTCATTTTTCCTTTGCTTCTGTTTTGTGCGGTTCAAAGTGCTGCAGGAAGCAAAAAAAGAAAAATTGTAGAAAAGATGCTAAATTGAGTTGTCAAATATTCTTTGAAGGGGAGCGAGTGACTCTCATGATTGATTGATTCCTGATAATAGATAGTCATGACATGAACGTACTTCGTAGTTTTAATCACTTTTAAAATAACCCACAAAGGGAAATCATTGATAACAATATATATATATATATATATATATATATATATCAAGGTTTGGTTAGTAGCTTCCAATAAAGCAAAATCTGTTCATGAGCTGCCAGTCATGTGCTTGTAATGATTATTATTATTGTATGTGCAGCTGAACCTTTGAAACGTAAGGAAGCAGTAAAATGGTTATTTCAAGCTTCAAAATCTGGTCATGTTCGTGCTCAATACCAACTCGCACTTTGCTTACATAGAGGTAGTGGGGTGAATTGTAATCTACAAGAGGCTGTAAGGATCTCTCTTCCTGTCCTTCTACCATAAATTTGTGGATTAGCCTGTTCACTTCAGAACTAGTGACGCTTTCTCTCATGCAGGCTAGGTGGTATCTAAAAGCAGCTGAAGGTGGATATGTGCGTGCAATGTACAATGTTGCATTGTGCTACTCTGTTGGGGAAGGTTTGGCTCAGAGTCATCGACAAGCAAGAAAATGGATGAAGCGGGCAGCTGATCGTGGTCATAGTAAAGCTCAATTCGAGCACGGACTTGGACTCTTTTCTGTATGTTATTGTTGATTTAACCTATATTTATTTGAATATACAGGACAGGCAGTGGATGAAGTAAATTAAAATAATTTGTTCTCTGAAAGGTTGCATTAATGTGGAGATTGTAACAAATGTGGCATGCATGTATTTTTTGCGTTTCTTTTCTTTCCAAGGGTGCCCACATGACATTGTGTTTGTTTGGACTCGTGTTATCGAGTTGTGATCTTTTGCTTGCTTCCATCTTTTTGCTGTTCTTTTTTCTTTTCACGTGGTGAAATCTGTGTGTTCAGAAAAGAATGAGGATTGATGCTTTGTCGAAATACAGATTGCCAAGCACCCAAACATAATTTTGCAATCCACCATAAGAAAGCTAAAACCCAATGTCAAAGCCCCATGGGATCTTTAGAGGTCACGTGGGATAGGGCTTATGGTTCAGTCATTTCTTTCCCCATCATGCCCGCAACTTAGATATGAACAATGCAGATAGTACTTCTATATCACTTTTTTTTGGCTTGTTTAAGGATCTTATGGTGATATTTTGGGCAGGAAGGAGAGAAGTTGAAAGCTGTAGTTTATCTGGAACTTGCCACTCGTGCTGGTGAAACAGCAGCAGCACATGTCAAGAATGTAATTTTACAACAACTATCAGCAACTTCACGTGATCGTGTCATGAATCTTGCTGATAATTGGCGAGCTATGCCTTCATCTCGCTGAGGTATTCATCTGAGTTTGTAGATCTTTGAATTATAGGTTTTCCCTTCATTTACATGCCTTACAAGAACTTGTCTTTGTGCCCTTGATCATGAAATGTCATTCTATTTGTGTCATACTCCACAAGAATTAATTTATTGGCTGTAGACCACTGTCTTGGAGACTTTAGTCGTTTGCATTTCAATATTTTGTAATTGAATAGGAATAATAAACTAAGAATATTTCCGAGTCCCATGCGAAATCAGAGAATCAAACCGAATGCGTTCCCTAAAATGAACGGGGAAGGTTTTTCAATAGCAAATTATTGTTCTCGGGCCCTGCAATTTAAGTATAGTAAGTGTCAGCATAAATGCAGCAATCACACATTAATTGGCTAAACATTGAAGTTGCTTATTTCAGCTTCAAAGGTTTATAAAAAAGTTAAATTGAGAGCGCAAAGGATTAATTAATTAATTAGATGCTATCTCTTGAATCCTTCAAAATTTTGATTTTACTTTATATTTTTCATCATATATCTTTTTAGTACTTTCAATTAAATACATTTGAGATTTGTTTTAATACACTTCAATTTTAATCATAAATAGACAATTTTTGTTTAGATTTGCGAGACTCCTCTATGTGTGCGTGTCTGTATGAACTTCTCAGTTGACTAATTGCTTGATTGGTTTCGCAGATCAGGATTTTCTCATGGCTTCTTGGCTGCAAGACAATAATTTTAAAAATCCCAACGTCAAAATCTGTGGCATTATCCAACTATGTAGATAAATTTCAGCCTGCGCTCGGACTTCTCTTGGTGCATTTCTCTCGGTTTTTGTGTTTTTTTCCTAGGTGAAGAGGGAAAACATCGGCTTGGGATCATGGAGAGGAATTATTATGCTGTGGAGCGTGGTTAAAATGTCATCTCGTCTGCTTGCTCTTTGATCAGTTGAACTGTCAAAACTTGCTCGGGAATGGCCATTCATGAGACCAAGTCCTGGTTAGCGGTCACCTTTGATATTTTTGTAAGGTTGTGGCTATAACGAGAGTGTGGAATGGTTCAAATGTTGTATATGGTGATACACATTGTTAATGATAAGTAAACTGCTATGTGCTGTGCCACTAAGTTCTGGGAGGGTGGGATTTGCACTATTCTTCCGGTCATCGTGATGACAACAAAGAAGATTGGAGAAAAATAATGTTCTGTGTAGAGTGCAACCAAGATTATAAAATTATTGTGGGAGTCCAATTATTGTCGTCAAAGGTAAAAAATTCTGTCTGGCGTAATCTACTGGTTAGAAAACTAAGGAATTGTAACGTGATTGAACAACATCTTCATGGTTAAATGTTCATATGGGTTGTGGGATGTTAACACTAACATTTTCTAAAACTTTAAGGCTGCACCAACTATAAAAAAAATAAAGTGAAACCACTTCCAAATCTAACAATCTTTTATCCATGCGAGTTGCTTTACAGAGCATGTTTATACACGCGTTACATGCATTGATAAGGCGTGAAATTGATGCTTCAGTACACCCCTAATATGGTGAATTCACAGGGGGGGGGGGGGGGGGGGCAAACCCCATGACATTTTATATCAAATTAATCAAAAACAAACTGAAGGGTATCCTTAATCTACAATGGCATGTGGATTTAGATGGTGTCAAACTTTAATCCTTTATATTACAGGTAAAGTGAGATCGGGGTTAAGGAGGAAGATGTTTTTGGGTTTGTTATGTGTTTTTAAACCGAGATAAGGGTTTTTCAGGTTGATAGACCGGTTTTTTTGAGACTCTGGAGCAATCAAACAAATGATAACTGCTATTCTCAAGCCATTTCATCCTCGGAGAAGGCTGAAGAATTTGCGGGCTTCAAATTAACTAAAGATCAAGAAATCATTACCTCAAACGATCCAGGGAACAGGTTTTATGTGAACAATAAACCATATTGATGGATAAAAGGGGGGATCAACACGGAAAACGGACAAGTTAATTTTGTAACCAATTTGATTTGGTTGTAAGGCATGGACAATTTGTATAAATTACCAGTACTATCCAGAAGTGTTACCGTTTTTCTATATGACTCTGTTTCTGTACCCTGAAATTTTAAAGGGAATAACCTGACCGAGCTATGAACAATAGGATATAGTTCTACCAAAAATTAGGGTGGATGCCCTAACTCACAGATTTGGTGTTCTAGGAACATACAGCAGCCTTTGAGAATGCGGTCCGGTGTGATAGAGATGGATGTGATATATTGCCTTTGACACCAGTTCTTTCAAATCAGGAAACTGTGCAAGCATTTTCAGGTCCACTCCCTCAAGTGCATTCAAAACCCTAGCCTGTTCCAGAGCCTCACTATTGCCAGCATGTAATGCAAGGTAACAAAGAAGAATCAACCCATGCAGCTGCTCCCGTTCATTTCCCCTGAGAAGTCTCATCAGAGGCTGTACACCATTGAACTCGATTATTGCCTTTGAATGCGCATCACAGAGAAAATTCTCAGGAGTAGCAAACTTCCCTAGTGCGATGGCAGCTTCTGCTGCCACTTCCTGGCTGCTGCTGCTAAGATGGGCCACCAAGGGGCCAATCACTCGAGTCTCTCTAGCTGGGAAAGTCCTGGCCAATGAACCGATCGATCTTATCGCAGGAACTTGCAATTTAGGACTATCCAACTCTTTAATCACCCTTAAGAGCTGATCAACAACTGCCTTGGCAGCAGGGGAATTAGCCTTAAAAGCTGCACGTCTAAGGTCCGCGTTGGACTCAGCTGCAGAAGTTATCTCCTTTATCGTCATCAAACAATTGAACTGCAGCTCTCCCTCTCCCTTTTCAACCAATTTAGCCAAACAAAGAAGCCCTTTTGTGTCTGTTATCCTCTTACTATTCAACACACTACCTCTTGCAAGCATCCACAAAGCCTCCGCACAGCTAATTTTCAAGTTATGCTTAACTTCAGGCATCTCATTCTCCCTCTCTCTCCTATTATTACTCCCTCCCTTACTACTCCCCTCCGAATAATGAAAGCTCGAAAAAGAACTCACATACGGGCGATAATGGTGATTATTCTTAGAATCATTTAACGATTTCTTATCCATTTCTTGGTTAATCTGAACAAGGGAATGAATACTCTGCTTACCCACCAAACTCTTTTGATCATCCGTGAAGGTCTCGAAAGACAACAAAGTCACCAGTGGTCGAATCGCATTCTCCCTTGCAAAATCATCCTGGGCAATCGGATTGCGCTCCGCCATTCTTGCCAGCAAACGCGCCACCCAAGTTTGAACCCTCATTGGAGAATCCGCAAGCACTTTGACAATAATGGGAACCCCAACTTGATGCACAATAGTTCCCACCCTCTCCCTATCATTAGACAAGTGATATAGCGAAGTGGCAGCAGCAATTTGAGCATCAGGTGAAGTAGTCTCACTTAAAAGCCTAAGGAAATGGGGCACGCCCCCTTCTTCCACAATGATCTGCTTGTTTCTATCATTATCATGTGCAAGTGAGGCAAGCTGATTAGCAGCTTCAATTTTTTCAGGCAAAGGTCCCATGTGAATGGAACTTATTGAGGACCAAACCCAAGCCAGAATCGGATCGTTGCTAGCAATGGGTGGAAGGGTTATCACAATCCCGGAGTTATCATTGTTGGAGTCCAAGATACTGGACAGCCATTTCATGTCACCAACCGAAGCTTCTAGGAGATTGATCGCTTTCCGAAAATCGGTGGTGCTGATGATGGTGACGACACGGCGGAAGATGTTACGGCGCTTGCACTTGCGGACAAGGGTTAAAGCGCGCTCCAGGTTCTTGCAGACCTCCGCGACTATGCGGCGAATGGGACGCTCGTAGAAGGATTGGGCAGAGCGGACCTGAGCACGCAGCTTCTCGACGATGGTGTCAACGTGCTTTCCCACGTTGTTGCACTCGGTCTTGAAGGACTCGGCCTCGTCGACGGCGGAGCGAACCTGTTCTGCTAGTAGGATCGCACAGGATAGTTCATCTTCGATTCGTTTCTCTTCAGCCATAAATAACAGTGACTCAGTAACTGAGTCGTTGGATCGTATTGGGTGGCGTTTGTTTGGCTGATTACCTCACTTGAATTCAATATCTATCTCTTCTGTGTATGAGAGTTGGTGCTGGTGCTGGTGCTGGTGCTGGTGCGGGACGAAGACTAGGATGACTGGCCTCTCTCTTTTCTTTTCCTTTCCTCTCCTCTCTTTTTTAGCTGTTTGTTCGTTTAAGTAGATTACAACTTAGTCCCTATAGTACGATGTCAGAATATATATTCACTATTTTTAAAACTTTTTTATGAGAATAGTTGATTTCATGTTTTTATTTATTTTTCAAAAGACATAATAAATAAAACAAGAGGTGGAAAGTTTATCAGCTTTGAAACAAAAAGCAACTAAATTGAGGGGCGTTTTCATTATTAACAATACTACAGGGGCTAATTATGATAAGCATGATGGACTGAGTTATAATTAACTCTTTTTGCCCTTGGTTTTTTAAAAGCTGAGTCGGTTTATTCTTTAGTCGCATGTCCGTGTCTTTGTTCTCTTAGGTCTTATGGGGAATTGTGTTCCGAGATGGTGTTAGAAAGCGCGTGGGCTGCGGTCCAAGACTAAGAGAAGCAAGCGGGTCAAAGTCTCTGGATAGAACCATCGTTTAACTGTCTGTTTGGTTGTGGAAGGATCGAGGATAAGGGAATGGGAGTTTCTTCTTTTATTTACAACGTATTTATCCATATTAATATATATAAATAAAAATATATATCCACGTTAACAAATGGTAAATCTGCAACTAGAAACCAACTAATTCGGTTAAAGGCGAAGAAAACTTTTTTCAAAAAGAATAATTTAGCATAATAATTTAATATTTTTTGGGTAGAATACCATTATTTTAAAATAGATTTCGCAAAATAATATATATTTTTTCATGTTTAATAAATATGATATTTAATATTATTATCTTTAAAAAATAAATAAAATAGTTATTGCATTTTAAAAGAGCTATATTTAAATATATGACACTTTAAAAAATACTATAACTTAGCATATCATGCTTTTCATATGCCTTCTCATGTAAAAGAATACTTAGATGCAACAACCCTTTCTCTCTCTCCAAATCAATGCCTTTAGCCCTTATCTCTCTTAAACAAAATCATCAAACACTCTCTTTTTTTTCTTATCTCTTGAATATTCAAAAATCAAACTCATTTTAGATTTCACGCGTTATTGGATTTTTTTTTAATTTATCGTTGTCATCGTTATCGTTATCATTATCGCCCCAATCTTTTATCGTTATCATTATCACCACAACCTTTTTTCTAGTCCTATAGGCAAAGTTAATATGCTACATTGCTATGAAATTTATGCTTGGTGGAATAGTTGTTTATGTTGAATTTATGGTTTGTTAAGTTAATGCTAAATTAATTATGAATAATTGAAAATGAAAATAAGTTAAACTAATTATAAATTAATTATGTGTTGCTTTTAATTTTAGATAAGTTGCTGAATTAAATTTTTTTAAAAAATTATTAGAATCAACTAATAATATAATTAATCATGCTTGATGATTTCATGCACTAAGGCATGAATAGAGTAGAATTATGATGAATTATGTTGCATTAAATTATTTACTAGAGATGAAAAAAAAAATGAGGAGTCGAAATCCAATTGTAATTCTTAAGAAAACAATGGATTTGCTTCTTCTTTTTCCCTGAATAAAAATGCTTTCAAAACAATTAGGAGCTCTTTTGTCTCAAGTGGCATCCACTCCTTGATCCCACATCGTTCATCAGTCAAAGTCTATCGTGCAAAATTGCGCCTCCACCATTCCTTGCGAGAGCTTCTCGACCAGTAACTTGCATGACATCGCCTTGTCACGACCATTCGATTTTTTTTTTTTTTGCAATTAATTCTTTATTTGAAAATGTATTAGAATAGTTTCTTATTATTTTTTAAAAATTATTTTTAACAGTACACGATATGAAAATACAAAAAACACAGATCAATAATGATCGAACAGCATTTGCTAGAAGGTCGGAGAATGGTCAAACTTATTCAAGGAAAAGTGAGTGGCACCCACATGTTCAGAGCTTAGCGAGTAGCTCATTCTGGATTGGCTTTGCAGCTACCACAGTGTCCTTGAGATCCAAATCAGATGCGCTTGGAGGGACATCAACCGCTGGTGAGCTATTAAAGAACCCATATGGCTGCATCACAAACAGAGTAAGAGCAGCAGGATCACAAGTTGGACTCATTGGTAACGAAGTTGTACTTTTAACTTCATAAAACATGTAATAATCGCTTTAGAAGTGCAATAATGTATGAAAATAAATACTATTATCACTCAGATGAGTAAAATACCATAAGCATAAAACCGATTCGATCCACCGGCATGACAGGCCAGTCTTCTAGCCGAGGAATGTGTGTAACACCAAATACATACCTGCAATATTTGATATCATGATCAGAAAGCTCTCGTATGTGAATAAACCAATGATCTGATTTATTTGCATGGCAAATGATCCTTAGTGTGCTGTATTTTTAACACTTTTTGGTAGTTCGTTAATCACCTATTGTACTATTTATCCAAAACAATGTGAATGCTGCCGCATCAAATATACAAAAGCACATCTAATATCCAGTGTGGAGTGTCATGATAGAAAAATCAAGATATTATTTCCATTAACAAATTGATAGTGCCAATACAAAATGAAATCGCTTCTCTTATAGAAACAAGAAATATGGTAAGTGGACTGACCAAAGAACTATATCAGTTTCTTCAAGCGATCGATTTTGCTTTACCCAAGTAGCCAATCCCTCACCAACACGTGGATTCTGATTAGGAAACTCGCCTCCAGGATACATTTCGTCACGTGCATATGGGGTAACCCATAGGTTATGTTTCAAAAAAGCAGCTCTTCTCAAGAATTTTGCCTCGGAACCAGCTAATGGTAAACAGTTTGAACCAGGCATCAGCTTGTAACCTGTTAGCTGCCCACTCCGGTTGACAGTTCTTGTGTTTCTGATCTGATTATATGAAATGAGGAGCACAGATAAAAGCAATCAAAGATGGGAATAAATAGTAAAAGATATGAATAAGTCCTCCCCAATAAATAGACCAAGTAACAAAGTTCAAAAAAAGAGTTAAAAAGACAGTAGCAAAAGAAGACATCCTTTCACGAGACAAAAGTAACAAACATATCGTTCAATTTATACAACTAGAAGAGCTGCATATTAACTAAACGTTAGTATGCATTCCATCCTTCCAGGAGACAAAAGTAACAAACATATTGTTCGGTCAAATCAAATCCGACAATAGAGCATTTGCATGTTTAGGCACAAAAAAATTATGCACAGTCCAATTTTTCAAATGAAATGTGAAATTCCAAGAGAAACATCACGGCAGTATGAGCAATAAAAGTTGTTTGACATTTTCATACAGGAATACACATGAAGCAAACTAAATTTTTCTCCCAATTTGAGCCCAGAAATTAAAAAAAAATCATTATGAAACATTAACCAAAGCATGCTTTTATTAGGGGATATAGCCTAGTGAGCAGAATGCCTGTTTCCCCAACAGTTATGTTATTTGAAAATAAATTGAATTGTGCATAGGAGCCATGCTAATCTCAAGAGGTTGCACCAATCCAATCAACCTCACTGTCTCTCTCTGCATATTGCCAACAACAACCTTCACTGTGCACACTATGACCATACGATAAATATTACAATTTACCCAAAATGACAAGGAGAGTCACAATGGCAGCACAAATACTTACAATCCAATGGCGAGCAGATAACGGATTACAATCTCGCATTGCTTGTAACTCAGATCTGAGCAGTTCCTCTTCAGCATAGAATGCATTGTTATGGACATTGTCCTTTCCTGGTTCTTCAATTTTAACATTCACCTCAACGACCTATAAGGAGTCAGATAAAGCAAGAAGACACACCTTAGCAGGCATGAAAACATAACAGCAATAAAGATTAATTTGGTCTTTCAGAATACAACTCTGTTATGAGACAGAAGAAGAAAACAAACTCTATTTGAATTAGTTTTTTTTTTTCCTTTGATATATTGGAGTGCGAATTGTCTTCATCACACATTTTTTTAATGATATTGGATCATATAGCCTGGAGGGAGGGATCACAAGAAAAAAGAAAGGGACATCGAAAAAATTAATAAGTCAAGACAAGCCCAGATTCTGGTGGACAATTTCAGCAAATAATATGCATAGTGTTCAAGGGTTAATTGATCAGTACTAGAACATAAAAGAGTTTGAGAAACCACAGAAATAACAAAATATCCAAAGATAGCCACGTAAGAGACATCTGGTATTCTACCTACTGAAAAGAACCACCATCCTTGTTAAACAAAGAAGGATTTAATTGATCATAAGAAATATTAAAATAAGCCTATCACAATAAATTGTCATATTGCAGTGGATCAGAGACATACCTGATTGAATGTTTCACCTGGTCTACAATCAACAGCCATATCCATACGTGCCACAAAAAAATGTTGATGGACAGGTGCATACAATCCAGGAGCAATTGTTGTTCCATATTTTCGAGTTTCTCCAGGTGGAAGTGCTCCTAAGCTAAGAATTCCAGTTAGTTTAACCTCGGCTTCAATTTTTCCATCCTGAAAGCAGGAATGACCGCAGGCATTATGAATACATTAAGGAACTATCTTTTGACATCCTCAAGAAAAAAACTCTAAAGAAGATAGCAGTAAACTGCAATATTCCTCACTTGAAAAGAACCCCATTTTTCCATCAAGATGGCAGCAGAGCATCACAGACACATATAACACATAAGATAATACTACTATCAAGAAAAGACTGGACGATCAAGGATTTATGCAAGGCAAGCAGATTATATCACCAATCAATTGACTTGCCTGATAAAAGTGCCAGAAAAATCCATACTCATAATTAGCAACAGTACACACAAAAGACACTGAAAGCCTTCTAGAACGTCGGACTTCTGCTAATCCTGTTCTCCAATCCTGATGCTTCCATAAGATCCCGTGATCTTCTTCATGTAAACAAACACAGTTCTCAATTGTTTCAACACCTCCTGTGAAATTTGTAAAGTGTGCATCGAAGTACTTTATATAGCCTAAACAATCACAACCCTGCAAC
This sequence comes from Salix dunnii, assembly GCA_015731905.1. Taxonomy (NCBI): domain Eukaryota; kingdom Viridiplantae; phylum Streptophyta; class Magnoliopsida; order Malpighiales; family Salicaceae; genus Salix; species Salix dunnii. The sequence goes on along the minus strand of CM027668.1, from coordinate 1,875,719 downwards.
ATCCGCTTTATTCCATTACTGAGTAGCGTAACATGGATTCTAAAATTTTAAATTGATGGAAGAAAACTAATAGTAGAAAGGGAGAGGAAATAAGAAAATAATTCTCACCTTCTTAAGAGAATGTGCATTTTTACCCAGTCCATCTTCTCCAGCATCAAATGCATTCTTCCTATAGTGTGGATCATTAGGATCTCCATAAGGGACCACCATCTCAACAAAACTTAACCTGTGAGCCACAGGCCTCCGGCCTCGACCATCATCAACATATGCAACAGAATAGATGACTAAGCCCTCCCTGGGTGTGAAACCAATACGAAAATTCCACTGCCAAGGAAAACGAGAACGAAAAAGAATACTGATTAGTTGATTTGTAGCACTGTAGAGTTAGCTATGTAGCTCCACAAACAGACAGGCACCTTCTGCCATTCAATGAAGTGTCCACTGACACGAAAGCTTGGACCTTCAGGCTGAATGATCTGTAAAGGTTTAATATCACTTCTATCAACACCTCCTCGTGTTTCACCTGAAGTATAATTTCTCAATGGATCAGCAGGCGGTAGGGGAATCAGCTTACGGTCTTCAAACTCAATCACGACCATATTTTGCATATCAACAAGAACATGGATTCCTTCAACTGGGCGAGCATAACCATTTTCCATAGGGCAGTCACTCTCAGTTCTGCAAAAGATAAGAGGTTTAGCAAGCCTGCGGCTAGGAGCATCAGAATCACTGTGATATCCAGCACACCTGGAAAAAATAATCAGGAGCACCCAAAATATTATAATGATTGCAGGGGAATACACTGGAACATATTTTTTTCAGAGATAATTAGTGTCAGGAGCCAACAAAGTTACTAACCATGGGTCCACCATCACAAGATCCATGTCGTCAATACCCCTTTTTTTCATTGCCTCGCGAAATGGAGGGAAATCTTTCACCACAGCTTCACATTCAGCATATTCCACAGCATCCTGTAATTTTGAGTCAAATGGAAAGGTAGAATTCATTGTGTATTATTATATTTAAAATGACAACAAAAATCACCTCAGAGAATTTTTTTTTCCTAGATTCATGAAATTACCCCACTGCTCGACAGACCCAACATGAACTTTCCTCCTATTCTGATTATGTTATAACCTTAACATAGCAGATGATCATTTACGAAGTAGCCTATACAAGAAGAGTGGTCGTAAGAGACAGGCGCTGTCAAAGATACATTACAAAATGTTTTTAAAAAGGCCAAGCACTCCTGTAAAGTTCAAAATATTTTACACAATCCACCCAGTTTCCAACAAATTGTCATTATCACATACAAGTGACAAGAACTTGACCAAGTCTAAATTCTTGGTGAAGTTTTCTTTTTTTTTTAGCACTCCAGCCAGAGCTTAAAAAAAGGTACTTTACATACCATGGGAGGCTGAACATTCGGAACAACTTCAGATGAAATGACTTTGCCCCTGTGGTGGCCACCTCGAGTTGTTGCACGAACTTCTGACAGTTCAACAATCCATATGCTTGTCTCATTTGACCTTTTGTTGTAAACAACAAGTCTTGCTCGTCTCGGAGGAAGTTTAGTGGGAATCACTGGTCCACCTTTCGTTCTGGGAAGTAATGAAGGCTGGAAAGGAGGAAAGAAATAAGCATCTGCCAATGCAACCACATGCTTGACCGGCTCCAACAAAACTACTTCCACAAATCGCATGCTATCCCTCACCTGCCAAAAACAAAAGTGAGGTAAGCAGTTGATAGATTTCTTTGTCAAATCAGAGTTATAATAAGTCATAAATTTAGTTTAACTAAAACCTCAGGGGTTGCTCCAGCTGCCCTAACAGTTGCCACAGCAACAGAAATCTCAGCAGCAGTTAGTGGATCTAAAGGGTGGCAGGTTTGCGCCCTTGTCATGATCGTAATCCCTGTCCAAAAAAGACTAAAGATGAGACAACAAAAAGGCATAATTTTCAGAATGCAAGTGTGTTGAGTTACCCTTAGTATTAGGATCCGATGAGAGGGAGGAAACAGGAAGGATCACGGAAACCGAGGCGGGTGATCTCTTGGTAATGGGATCCTGTGAGGGATCGGTCCAGCTCTGCAAGACCCCATCTGCTGCTGCTGCTTTTCCAGCAGCAGACGCAAAGGAAGTAGGCGTCGCCTTTTCCTGAGCTGTGGCCATTGTAAAGGGTTAGCAAGCTCACCGTAATAACTGTCACTGTAGTATCTCGCTGTCATACAGCAAAAAAAATCTACAACTAACAATTGTGCACCTCTAGCTAGCTAGCTAGCAAGCAAAGGTAAGGTAGGATTCAATTAGTTGAGTGATTTGATTCTTCACCTAAGCTTTCTTGATTTCTTGCTCAAGCCCTTTCCTTCTCTTTTTATACAATACCAAAAAAGAATGGAGATGGATGGGTGCGAGAGAGACCGGGTTGAGTTGAGATGAGTTGAGTGAGGGATTAAATAAGGATGAGGATTTTGCTCTTAAGATTTAATTTCCTACAGTGCCCCCATTTTACCTACCCCTTATTTCCGGCAAATTTACACTACGCCCCGGGGCTTTATTGAAAATCTTGCCGTGTCCTTTTTTTTTATTATTATTTTATGTTTTTTCCTATTAAAAAAAGTTTAACTGCCCCACGTCGGCAATATGAGAATTTATTCATATTGGAATGTCGTGGGAGAAAGAATATTTCTTGGAATCTAATTTCAGCAATAAAAAAAAAAACACAAATGCAAGTCAACCGTTTCGTACTTTCGATTTGATTGGTTTTACGAGGTAAAGTGTTCTAATAAATTTTATTTTATTTTAAATTAACTTTTAATATTTCTAAATGTTGTTGATATTAAAAACAAATTTTTAAAAATAAAAATATATATTATTTTGATATATTTAAAAATAAAATTCACTTTAAAAATAATCTTTATTATAATATCAAATAAACTCTAGTTTTTAAAATTATTTTTTATATTTTTATTCAAGTTGTGTTTAAAGTAACATTTAAAAAAAATATATATTTTTTACTTGAAAATATATTAAAATAATATTTTTATTATTTTTTAAAATTTATTTTTAATATCAATATATAAAAATGATATAAACATATTAAAAAAAATATAAACAAAACAAACAAACTTGTTTTTATCTTAAAAATTATTATAATTATTTTATTTTATTGTTTCATTTTTATAATCTTCCACGTTTAATGTGAAGCCACGTATCATCATGCGGTGGCCGGTAGCTAGGCTCCATCCAGTCAGGATACGGATCAACGTCAGGAACATGTGGGTGAATTGGACATGACTTTCATGACACGTCGCATCAAAATCAAATGTATAATTGAGTAATGGTCAAAATTCGAGACTCCAAACCTTAAAGAGTCATGATAATTGAGTAACGGGACAGTTTCTTACAGAAATTAAGGTTATGTTTAATATTATGTTTGGTTTTACAAAAATGTAACTTTCAATTTGTGAATTATAACTTTAATACAGTTTTAAGAGAAATGTTTCCAAGCCATTTTTACTAAATATTTTATAATTTGTTTTTATTTATATCTTACTTTATCACAAATCATTTATAAGAAAAATTTGATCATGACTAAAAGTCAAAAATAATGTCAAACTTTTCTTTTTACACGCGAGTAAAGCTTTTCCTGGTGATTGAAAAATCTATCTAAGCATTCTAGTAAGATCCTCTCTCACGATTCTCTAATTTTTTTATGTTTTATAATGGAAAAATCATTTTAAAATGTAGTTAAAATTGTTTTTGAAAGTGTTTTTTATTTATAAATATATTAAAATAATATATATTTTTTTATCTTTTAAAAATTGTTTTTGATATCAACATACAAAAATATCTAAAAACACTAAAAAAATAATTTAAAATAAAAATAATTGTTTCTTTGCTTCCACTTATTTTTTTATTTTCAGGTTTATATATATATATATATATATATATATATATATATATATATATATATATATATATATATATATATATATATTTTAATACATAATATCAATAACACCAAACAGATCTAAATAATGTTTTTCACCACCACACAAAGAAGGACAAATTATAAACAAGTCCTTTTAATTTTAGAAAACAAACTAAAGTTATTTAGTTTTCATTAATAAATCTCTTTAATTTATTTCATGTGTTTTTTAATTTAGAAAAAATAAACAAATTGGAAAGATTAACAAGGAAAAACAACATTTTTAGTTTTCATTTTTTAAAAAGACTAATTAATTGAGCTATTTAATTGCAAAACTACAACTGATTTATAATTTACTTCAGGAACTTTATTTTCAGTGTATGTATTTTCCAACGTTTAATTAAAGTGCTTGCATTTTAACATTGGTTATTACGCAACGAAGTCGAATGCTCTAGGATTTCAACATTATTGTCCCATGAAACTCTAGCTCTTTTAGGGATCGAATTTTACCCCAAACTAATAATGTTTGGAAGTGTAATATCAACTGTTTTTAAAAATAATTTTCATTTAGAAATACACTGCAGAATAAAAAAAAAAATTTTAAAAATTTTTTTTACTTGATCACATCAAAACAATTCCAAAACATTAGAAAAAAATATTAAACAAAATATCAAATTTTTGAAAATCACAATTTTAACCACATTTCACATTTCAAACAAACCAAATTGATCGAAATAGCTAGTAACTTTTTTAATAATTACCTTAACCATTACCAAAAAGGTTATGGATGGGGTAAACCATGAATATTCATGTAAGCTAACAATAGCAAAATTTGCATGTTAATCCAGTTTTTTGTTAGCTTGTTTAGATAATATTGCAATTCACTGAACTAATCGACCCCCAGCAGAGCTCAACATTCAAATCTTAACCCTACAATTGCCTTGAAATCTCTGAATGCTGGTTTCCGTCCTAAATCCCATCCCTGGAAGAAACTTCTACGGCCAGAGGGACCCCGATATTCGAAGCACTATAATTGATTGGATCAACATGATAATATTTCATGGCCTCGATTTGAGTTCGTACAGTTATGTAATGGCTAATGCAATTTCAATTTCGACACTCACTGGAGATGAATTATCCTTTGATAAACCCAGTAAACGTAATGCTAATATATCTGACTTTCACTCCTAGATCCCCGAGTATACAATACACAAGGTATTTCTAGGAAGTAGAATCACAGCTAGAAAAATTAAAACCGCAAGTCCATTGGATGAAATAAGACAGCTCTGAAAACACATGCAAATAAGCCAGAATTCTAGCAGATCAAAGAGTCAACAACAAGAGAAGGATATCATACTCTATGATGGAATAAAATTGCTAGCAGGCATGGCTAGAATGTCATGCCAAAAGGAAATTTTACAATCACTCAAGTGTGATTTAACGGACGTAAACAGAATTTTCATAAAGCACAAAACACCAGGGCCTTTCCGAAGCAGGTGGAACCACATTGCTTATACGCAAGTGCAGGTGATAGCAGACAGTCATATTATAGTCCATGCACAAAGATCCCTAATAACATACTATTTTATCAATAAAATGAGTTCAGATTTCATAATAATAAAAATGATACTTGAAACAACATGTGATAACAAAACATTATAAATATAAAACGATATTTATGAGGAAAAATCAGTAAACACACCAGAATGTCTTCACACTACTGTTAGAATATTCAGTCATTGATGCCGAAGGAACATGAGCAATAGGATTGGTAGAAAACCCACCAAACAAAATTAGTTTATTGAACAGTCAATTTTGGGTGTGGATTCGTGGATTGTAGGTTTGATAGAAAACCCACCAAACAACATTAATTCATTGAATCCCTCAAGTCTACTGCAATAAGTTAGATCAATAAGTGACTTCTGATTTTCTATTTCTTTCCCAGAAGAAAAACTCGTGATGAATTTTGGGTGTGGATTCGTAGAATCGCTCAAGTCTACTGCAATAAGCTAGATCAATACATGAATTCTGAATTTTTAAATCCACAGCAAAAAGAACCCCCATAAACAAGTCAACATTAAGGTTCCATATTCACCAAGCACCACAGTGAAATGGCTTCATCAAACAATCAATTCAATTTCCAACGGTCATGAATGCAAGAGTCAAGGCCATATAATAAGCCAATACTAATAGATTTATCAGAAAAACATAAAGCATCCATAATATCAAACGGTCCAACAGTCACTATTCTCTTGAATTTGACAAAATCAAGGACAACTCAAAATCTTGAAAACCCTTACCTAAGCAGTAAGTACAACAGCCCCACCAGCCTCTTTAATTTTCTTCTCGGCGGTCTTTGAAATTAGCTTGGCCTTGACAACGATTGGTTGCTTCTCGGGTAAAAACCCCTTCCCAAGAACTTTGAAGTACCCGAACTGAGTGACATCGATCATCGGCACAGCATCCTTGGTTGCCTTGTCCTTGACATCCTGAGGGACCATGGACCAGAGCTTGTCGATGTTCACGATAGGACAGTGGAACTTGTTGCGGAGCTTGTGGAAGTAACGCATACCGACTTTTCCAAAGTAACCAGGATGGTACTTATCGAAAAGAATCCGGTGGTGGTGCATACCTCCAGCATTACCGCGACCTCCTGGGTGCTTCCTGTGCTTTCCGATACGTCCATGGCCAGCACTGACGTGTCCTCTCTTCTTCCGGTTCTTCTTGAAGCGGGTTGTCATTTTTGGTGAGAGGGGTAGGAAGGGTTTGAACGGCGGCGAATAGATCACAGTAATCGATCTTAGGGTTTAGGAAATATATAATTGCGAAAGAAAATGTGAGGGATTTTTGGTTGACGAATTTGTCCTCCAGTTTTGGAGGTGGCGGCGGCAGCCGTTAGGGTATCGTTAAATGGGCTATGGATAGGTGGACTATAAATTCTGAACCGGGCTTCCCTCTCATGCTCGTTCATTTCTTTTTTTCTTGCTTTTTCCTTGTCTTTATATATGATTATAATGTTTTAAAAATATTTTAAAAAACTATTATTTTAAATTATTTTTTTATTTTTTAAAATAATTATCATGTACTGATATCAAATACAACCATAATCATATTTTCAAACATGCACTGTATATATATAACAGTGATTAAAGTTTTTGTATTTTTTACAATGCATTTTTATTATGAAACCATCTCACATAAAAACTTAAATTTATAAGTAAGGACCCGGAATATAATTTATATTATTATCTAACACACCCCCTCAAGTGAAAGCTCTTTGGACTTGGAATTTGCACATGCCCACATTACCTTGTACTTAATTTTTATCAAATAAAATATGTGTGGTGAGATTTGAACTCGTGACTGTTGGGTCAACAAGGCTCCGATACCATGTTAAGAAACCATCTCATCTAAAAACTTAAGTTTATAAATAAAACCCCAAAATATAATTTATATTATTCTCTATCATTATTAAACATGTATAAAAAAAATTGATCAATTAACTCAGATAAACGAGGATTGTTATACCATGATGTTTTTCTAATTATAATTTTCTCCGAGTCGTTTGTAATAAAAATGAGGGATGAAGTAGTGCTTTAAAAATAAATAAATAAATTATAGCGATTATTTCTTTATGGAAACCAGTTATTATAAATTTCATAGAATCTATATTTATTAGTTATTTACTAGATAGATAATTTATTTATAAATTCAATTTGAAATACTTGTTTGTAAAATAATGTATTTTATAGATGAGGGGATGGTTATCTCTTTGACAAGACTCGTGATGGGTCTTCCACTAAAAAAAATAGATCTTAAATTTAAATTAATTTAAGTTAAAATATATATTTTTATAAAAATACGAGACAATAAAGATTTTATTTATTTATAAAAATTCATAAAATATATTTTCTAGGATACGGGGTTTTGTCACATAAAAAAAAATTTGCAACTAGATTAGCTCCATGATATTATTTAATTAGTTATTGCATGTAATTTTTCTGTTAAAAAATACACATATTGTTGATTCTTAAATTGTTCGACCATGGATTATTATTAATTGGACTGCACAATCTGAAAAATAGAATTATTATAACAAACAAATATTACGCTTAGATATTTTTTTGTTATTGGGTGGATAGGAGAAATATGTACTTACTAGTATTGAAATAATACGAGTTTGGAGATATCATTCCTTATCCCAGGCAAGTTAAATCCTTACGAAATAGGAGGAATGTATTGTCCTCGCACGGTATAATGAAATGTGTTTTGTTTTTATTCTTTGCTGGACAAACAAAGCAAGACCCGTGCTAGATTACTGATTTCCCTTCCAATCGGGTTAGATTTCTCATAAAAAAAATATATTTAAAAATTATCCATATTTTTTAATATATTTTTTAAAAATAATATGAGAGTTGATGTCATGAACTTGGTTAGCCTTTTATGTCTAAAAACAATCCATATAATCCATATAAAAAAAATATAATTTCATTAAAAATAATAGTCAATATGATATTTTTTAATATTGAAATAATACTATATGTTATGTTCGATTGTGCGAATATAATAAATTTATAAAAAATAAATCAAAATAAGTTATGAAGTTTAATATTGAAATAGCTAGAGGTGCTTATCAGATCAAAATAAATTCACTATAGTAAAATAAATAAAATGATTTAAACCATTTTAACCTCCTGAGTTCATGATTTTGGTCACGAGGCTGAGATAAACTCGCAGGGAGTAAATAAAAAAATCATGATGCTTCATTTTTAATCACCCATTATAGACCCAATGCCCAGTGATTAAATTGGTAAAATAAAATTAATAAAATTTAAAAATAAATCAACTTAACTTGTTAGTTATTATTTTCAAATCATGAAACCAGAATAGTCCAATAAAAAACAAATCATAAAATCTAAGTTTCAATCAAACACAATATTAAATAATTAAATTAAAAAAAAGAAATAAAAAAAATCATGTTGATTGAGTTAACATATCAAACTTGCGAATAAAACAACTATATACTTAGATAAAAGCTAGAGAAAAAACTGTAATTAATATATTTTTTAACCTCTTTTTTTTCTAATCACCATACAAGCAAAACCATATAAATACAATGTTTGATATTGTGATAATAATTAATTTGTGTTTTTTTCATAAAAATAATATATATATTAACAATACATTAAAATATGTGGGCAAAACATTGTAGTTCCTACACGTTTTATTGTGAATTTTAACAATGCTTTCCCTTTTTTTTTCTAATTATTATTTTTTGTTTCTTGTCTTTTTTTTATGTTATTATGTTTTTTTTCTAATTTTTTTTTTCATATTTTCTCATGAAATATTTTTTTTATTGGTTATACTTTTTTTTCTTTTTCGACTTATATATATATTGTATAATCAGACTGTCTTGCCAGCTTAAACGCACCGTGATTAATTCTCGGATCCATTTTTTTCCTTGATTATTTTTTTTTCATTTTTTTCCATAATTTTTTTTTCTAGTTATATTTTTATAATTTTTTTTCTTTTTCCATTTATATATATATAATCAAGATGTCTGGACTAGCTTAAATGCACCACGATTAATACTCGGATCTAATTTTTTATAGTTTTTTTTCTTGATTATGTTTTTTCCCTGATTTTTTTTTATTTTTATGATTGGGGTATCCTGGTTAGCTTAAATGCGTCACAATTAATCTCCGGATCCAATTTTTTTTGTTATAACCAGGGTGTCCATACCAGTTTATGTGTACCGACACTAATGCTCAAACCCCCCCTTTTTTTTTGCTAAAGTGCTTTTCTTATATTTTTATTTTGTTCACTTATATATTTTTTTATAACCGGGGTTTACAGGCTAGTTTATGTACACCACAACTAATTCCCAAACCGAATTTGTTTTTAAAATAACATGATTGCTAAAGTGCTTTTATGCTTATATTTTTTTTCTTTAACTTATATATTTTTTTACAATCATAGTCTCTGAGTCAGCTTATGTTTTTTTTTATATATATTTTTTTTACTTATATATTTTTTTTATAACCAGGATCTTCGTGTCACCTTAGGCGCATGATAACTAATCTCTGGATCAATTTTTTTTAATAACCAGGGTGTCCAGGCCACCTTGCGTGCACTACGATTAATTCACATATCTAATTTTTTTTTATAACCAGGGTGTTCAGACTAACTTATGTGTACCATGACAATTCCTAGACCCATATTATTTTTTTTCTAAAGTGTTTTCCCGCCAATATTTTTTTCTTATACTTTTATTTTGTTCACTTATATATTTTTTTATAACCGAAATCTCTGAACCAACTTAAACACACCATGATTAATTCCTAAGCCGATTTTTTTAAAAAAATAATATGGATTGCTACAGTGCTTTAACGTTTATACTTTTTTTTCTTTCCCTTATACATTTTTTTATAACCATGGTTTCTCAACCAACTTAAGCTTATACACCCCTATAAGACAAAATCCAAAAGTTGGCTATAAAGGTGTATTGGTAATTTATCAATTTTCAATCATATTTTTTGTAGCAGTGTTATGGGCGCGTCTTCGAGCACAACGTTAATTTTAGAGCTCATGCACATTTCGAATGCGCGCAACTTCTAAAATATATATAATAATTTCTTATATATTCATTTTATTATATAAAATGTGTTTAAAATAATGTCATGGTATCAAAGGTATTTTTATTTTTTTTTTATTTTTGAGCACAATACAATAATTATAATACACTTAAATAACAAAAAAACCAAGAATTGTTAGTGGGGGTGTCCCGATAATTTTACTTTTTTAGTGCATAGCAAAATAATTTTTTTAGCCTCAAATAAGACAAAACGAAAGAGTCATTTGCGGTAGTGTTTCAAATATTTCACGTTTAACTATACATGCATAGAAAAGAGTTTCACTTTTATTTTACACCACCAAAGTTAAACTTACTATGTTTTTTAACGTGAGTTGCATTTAATACAAATAAAAATAATAATAAAAATTAAAAATCTAAACAAAGAGCAAAGATGTATAAATACAAATAAAAAATTCAAAACTATCTTCGAAGGAGGACCGAAAAAATCAAGGGAAAATAAAAGAATAAAAATCAAAAACCAAAATTATGTGTTAAATCTAGATAAAAAAATTAATCCCTGTGACGGAGCACGGGTTTACGGCTTGTATTAATAATAACACATCAAAACAATTTAAAAAACAAAAAATAAAGAGCTTGTTTGGCACGACTGTTGCTGTTGTGGTTGAGGTTGAGAAAAAACAGTTTCATGAAAAGCATTTTTAGCTGCAATTCAAAACTGAAACTGAATTGTTTAGTTAAAATTGTGGTTGAGTTTGAGGTTTAATGAAAAGCAATTTCGAGTGTTTGGTTACCAGTTGCTCCATAATAGCCAACTCTGCTGGACTTGGGCTGGGCCGAGAGCAGCCTAGCCCAGCCCAATGATCATAAAACAAAAATAGAACGCAACGCACAAAACGGTGCGCTGCGTTCATCGTTTTACAATGTTCATATTTCACCATGTTACTATTCACGTAACACGTGAACAGTAAAATGGCCGATTGTGATGAGATGGTCAACGACCGGTATCTATGGGTAGAGAAGACTGAGGTGGTTCTTTTTTTGGTGGCGGCGTCGGGAACGGTGCCCTGTGGTGGTTAGGAGAGGGGTCGAAAGGTTGCAGTTGTCATGACTGTGGAGGAGAGAAAGGGAGCAGTGGTGGCTATGGAGAGAGAGGGGGGGCAGTGGCCGTGACTGTAGAGAGAGAGGGCCAGTGGATGTGGAGAGAGAGGGGCGGTGGCAACTCCAGTGAGAGAGCTAGAAGGCTGGAGGCAAGACTGAAAATCTTGCCTTTGGCACTCCTCTTTCCAGGTCGAGCTCTCATTTTAATCCCTCAACTTCAATTTTCTAGATGGTGAAGGTGCATAGGCTGAGCTCTGGGAACTATCTTTCTTTCTCGGCCATAATACCATTATATGGTGATGCGAGAGGAAAAAAAGGTCTGAAAAGTTGATGCAATTGAGATATGCTTTTTTTATCCGTGTTTGAAATGTTATTTAAATGGCGGGACCCACCAAATTTTTTTTTGCCTCCTGTTTGGTAGTAATTATGTTTGGCCTCACAGTTCAATATGTTTGGCCTCACAGTTCAACGCAAACATAGGTTAAACCGCGGTGCCAAATACCTATAAAATTATTTGCCAAACATGGTTTTTAATATTGTTTTTAAAAACACACGTGCTAATGGCTGACAGAGAGCCCCATTTTTCGGCACCTCACGTCCAATCAACAGGCAGGCATCGAGCTCTATCAACAATATACAGGCAATCTTCTCTTTATTAGGCTACTGGTTTCTAATGACTCCACGACATCAGAACACATACTTCTCCACAAAATAAAAAAACCCTATTCATGGAGAAATTAATTAAAGAATAGAAAATTGCTCTGATAAAGGAAGAAAGAAACAATTTGTAAGGGGCTACGACTGGCTTTGCAATTAACCAGTCTAATAACCTCTTTATTTTAAATCAAATGGTTATTATTGAGATGTCTATAATCTAACGACTCTCGAACAATTCAATTGGAGGCATGTTAAAGAAACACTCCTCGGCAACCAAATTTCACTACGCGAAGTTACAAAAAGAGAAGATAGCGGTGCAGTCCTCTAACGGCTCCATTTCTTCAATCGTATATCCATGGCTGTGCTGATTTGCAGCAGCAATGTCAGCTTATCAAAGCCACGCTTTCTCTCCTCGCCTCACCACCACAAAAACAAGCAACGTCATCTAATCCGTACATGTTGGAATCCCGTCCGTTTAGACATCAGTACCAAATTTCAATTTTCCCTTCATGAGGATAATAGAAGAAGACTACCTCCTCCAAAATCATCATCATCTTCTTCTTCTTCGTCATCAGTAAACGGCTATGGCAGTAACATAGAGCAGTATTATGGTAGCGGGCAGCGGGTGGAGAGAGAGGAAGGTGTTGAGTTAAACGAGAGGATTCGGAGATTCATCGAGTTTCTTCCATCAATTTTGCCTGGAGGAGACTGGTGGAGCTTTTCTGATGAGGTTCAGATTAAAATTGTGGCCAAACCGGTCACCATATGGCGTGCACTTTCTCGCATGTGGCACCTTGTGGCTCAGGATCGTTGGGTCATTTTTGCCGCTTTTACTGCTCTCATTGTAGCAGCGGTGCGTGTGATTTTCTTGAATTAATTAATTAATTAATTAATTTTAACTAGTAGGAGCAGTGCCTAATTTGTGCTCGTGCATGTGGTGGGATCAGCTTTCGGAAATCGCTGTACCGCATTACTTAACGGCATCGATCTTTTCAGCCCAGAGTGCAACCGTTGCAGTATTCCACCGAAATGTGCGTCTATTGGTTGTCCTATGTGTTGTAGCTGGAATTTGCAGGTTAAAATCTTGTATGGTCAAAAATCCCCTTCGCCTTTAAGTTGCATGTTAATAAAGCATGGCCGTCTGATTGATTGATTGATATATAGCTAATTCAACGATCTTCTAGATTGAGATTTCAATTTGACAGCTGCTGACACTGTGCTTTGTTTATTTGAAATTCAGTGGACTACGGGGTTGTTGTTTTGGCATTGCCAATATGATCCTGGTGAGTCACTCCCTGGTGGTTATCTTCTTCGGTTTCTAAACTAACATTTCATTTGTTGGTCCTATCAGCTGTTTTGTGCCAATGCCAGTGTTCATATTGCTGGTAGTTCCATATTACATTCTAAAATTGCTTGCTTAGCTTAAAGAAGATGTTTAGACTTGAGTTTTTCAAGATACTACTAGAGAAGAGCTGTTTTGTGAATCGCTATCTCCCGTGAAGTATCGTGCTGACTTCTGTAGTATTTCTATAGGTGAAGCGAATGAGGGAAACGTTATATTCTGCTCTTCTTCTTCAGGTTTGTCATGCTATGATCCGCACTACTGCTCTGCACGTCCTCTAATGCGATTGCAGGCAGTGCATGTTTGGATATTATGGTTTATGGATTAACTTATGATTGTGGTATATCTATTGTAGGATATATCATTTTTTGACAATGAAACAGTCGGTGATTTGACAAGTAGGCTCGGGTCAGATTGTCAGCAAGTGTCTCGCGTTATTGGCAATGATCTTAATTTGATCATGCGCAATGTCCTACAGGTTATCTGCTGGTAAAATCCTCAGTAGCTATTAGTTTGTTTACAATATGATGATTGAACTTGTGTTACTGTTGCTCTATTCTAGGGTACAGGTGCATTGATCTACTTGATTATTTTGTCCTGGAAACTTGGTTCATTCACTCTGTTGATATGCACAACTTTAGGAGCAGTGATGCTGATCTACGGCCAGTAAGATTTTGTATTTTTTCCTCCCGCTCATCCCCATAATTTGAGACGGGAAAGCTGTTGATCATAAACTGGATTTGAAATGATGGTGTTTGGTGGGTGAACCACATGATAAGTCAAATAACAATATTTCTGCACAAGCAATGGCTGATTTAATCAGGAGTCACGTGGTTCAAGTTAAAGTCAATTAATAAAGAAATGTCGAGTGATAGCCTCAGCAATCTTGAGCTAAAGGGTTGTTGTTTTGCTAGAAACATGTGTGCTTTGACTCTAGATAAGATATTGACTTCATCATGCCGACGCACAATTTTAAAATACCAATGATTTGGGATAATGTATAATTTGTATCAATCCCTCTTTTCCGTTCATGGACATATTTTTGAACACTGCTAGTTATTACTTCAACTTGGTTTTCTTGTTTGTTAGGTACCAGAAGAAGGCAGCAAAGTTGACTCAAGATTTCACTGCTTCTGCTAATGAAGTAGAATAAAACAACTCATATTTTAGTTATTGAAGAAAAACACTTCCCTTTTCTTTTAATGATATCACAACAAACAGGTTTGCATTAATTTTATGTAGGTGGCGCAAGAGACATTCTCTTTGATGAGGACAGTTCGTGTTTATGGAACAGAAAAAGTTGAACTTGGAAGGTAAATATGCTTTTGAATCCTGTATGTGCTTGAGCACATCTGCTTTTTGGCTGTGCAACTCCCAGAAAATGGCAAACATTGCCATCGGGCTATGTGTTTTTTGCTGTTAATTGATTCTGGCAGAAAAATGTTTTATATTATTGGTCCACAGGTACAAGCTGTGGCTGGAGAAATTGGCTGATATAAGCTTACGACAAAGTGCTGCATATGGATTTTGGAATTTGAGTTTCAACACTCTTTATCACTCAACTCAGGTCAATTTTTCTTTTTCTTAAATCTTGTCTGTCATGTTGCCAATTTTTCAAACAACTATCTTCAAACTTTTAAATTTGAGTGGTTTCATTGAAGGTTTTAGTATAAGGTGTTAAATGATTCAATATGAAAGTGAATGCATCTGGCCTTGAAAGTATTAGAAAATCTAAAATTTGCGGTCTGGTCTCTTCCTGCTTATGTTGTCATATTTAACTTTTAGGTCATTGCGGTGCTAGTAGGAGGAACATCTATTCTGGCTGGTCATATTACAGCAGAGCAACTTACAAAGTTTATACTATACAGCGAATGGCTGATATATTCTACATGGTGGGTAGGGGATAATTTATCATCCCTGATGCAATCCATTGGGGCAAGTGAAAAGGTCTTCCAATTGATGGATCTATTGCCAAGCGATCAATTCTTATCAGAAGGCAAGAAGTTTTGAACTTTGATAGGATCTTGAATACTTGTATTCTTTTATTTTGTTCTGTTCCTCTTTCTTGCTCTTTTGGATTCATGGATGAATCCATCTCTTGTGAGATTGCAGAATTTAAAAAAGGGAGATGCATGCCAACTCCCCCCTGTCAGTTTGATGAATCAGTGTTTTCCAAACTGAGGATCAAAGATTTGGAGGAAAATGAGTTAATTCAGTGTTTCTAGTTGACACATTCTACAACATCCGGGTAGTTTTTCAATGCAAACCTTGCAGACATGCATTGATGATTTGATGGTTTTTTCCCTTCAACTAGGCACTTTGGGTTGGGAGAAACATTTTCCAGAGTTGGACCGATGAATAACTCGTGAGTCTCTGACCATTAGGCCTTAGAGACTGCCTTGAGATATCATCTGCTAAGGTGTATCATATTTGCACACCAGTAGTTTTTTATTTTACAGCAACATCTAATTCCATAGAACACAAAGGAAAGTTGCCACTTTGGCTGCCAAAAGTTTGCATTCAGAAGAGAAATTCCCTGGGTGTATTTTATTTACTGGTTAATTTCCAGTTATAATAGTTTGATGTTTTAGATTTTGCTACTATACAGGATTCAAGTTGTTTCCATTTATATTAGTTGATTTTTTAGATTCTTGTGCTTTACAGGATTGAAGTTGCAAAGGTTGATGGGACATATAGAGTTTGTTAATGTGGCTTTCTATTATCCTTCAAGAGCGATGGTATGTTTCTTAACTTCAGCATCAATTATGGTCCTGCCTCCTGATTACACACCCATTTTTTCCTTGATACATACCCTCTCATGCCTCACTCTTCATTGGCTGTAAATTGTGCTAAAACTGTAAATGTATAGTGGTTCCATACCCTGTATTGCAGTGAATGCTCCAGTAAACAGAGTACTTTGAGGAACTGTATGCTATGGGTGAATGTGAAAGGAAAAAACGTGGAGAGACTTTTGGATGTCATATTTGCTTTTTTATGCTGGGTTCTAATTTTCCGAAGTTTGTCATCATGCTGCTTTGAAATAAAATGATCATTTTAGCATCTGAACAGGTTCCTGTACTACGACACGTAAACATTTCAGCACATCCCGGTGAAGTGGTTGCATTTGTAAGAATGTTGATTCTTTGATTCCAATCCTGCTTCAATGATGAATCATTGCTAATGATTTGCTCATCTAATTTCTCTTAGGTTGGTCTTAGTGGTAGTGGGAAAAGCACCCTAGTGAATCTGCTGCTTCGCCTTTATGAGCCAACAAATGGTCAGGTAAAAGTTTTGACTTGTAACAGGACCCCAACAACTTTTATTTATTGTCTGAAATAGAAAGATTTAATACTTTAGAATTGAATAATCAACGTGGAAGAAAAGGTGTAAATTAAGGTGAAATCTTATATGTGTTCCCTTGAAGGTGTTCAAATCTCAGTTGTTGGATAGTGGAGTAATTATTAGCAGCACGTTTTACAAATTCAAGTACAAGACTGTAAAAGGAAAAAGGTAAAATGCCGTCAAGGTTCCTTCTCCAGTTCCTGATGGAGAGGAATAAGCATAAAAAACCCACCTCTTTAACCCTGCCCCCGCCCCGCTCACCTGTTTCGATTAATAATGAAAATTGCTGTCGTAGTTATAGAAAATTTGTTCTCATATTGTTACACCAAAGCCCTAAAGAGTCCTTTCCAAAAAGGGATAAACCCCGAACAAATAAATTCCCAGTAGCAATGAAGTCCTATTTAATGAGTCACTGCACTCAATGGCCAAAAAGTCCCAATTGTTTCTAACTTTCTCTGTTTTGTTTAAAGGAATATATACGAGATCCCTATAAACAGCATAATGTTATTTTTACTTTTTTCTTATTTTGTAAGCATGTCTATGAGAGTGCTTAATTGATCCATGATTTTGTGTTTCATCTTTCGTGTCCTTTCCTTTGTTTTGAGATATATGGCGATCAATTCCATTTTTTATTACAAATAGAAAACTTCGTGGATAAGGACAAAATCAAACACTTAATAAAATTGCAAATAATGGAGATAGTTTTGCCACTTTTACTATATCGGTTTAGAGGGATGGAAAAACTTGACCTTGAACTCTGTTTTGTTGAAGTAGAGGTATATTCTAAATTGGTACATAAAAAACCTCCAGTTTGCATGGATAACACATTGAAACTGATTATTCAGAGACCATTAGTGATTGGCACAACTTGTGCATGGTTCTCAACTTTGACTTGCAACAACTTTATCCGCCACATCATGCTTGGTGATATTTGCTGTAATAATAGAGGCCTAGAAGTATTTTCTTAGTTTTCTGAGATCAAAAAAGGACAAGAGAATTCATGTCTCAAATACTTAACATACCCATCTTGCACCAGAATCAGAGTTTCAGATGATGTTCATGTTTCTTTTGTTTCCTATTGAAGGCTGCACCTGCTTCCTTTGTCCTTTTCTTTTCTTGTATTTGAAAAAGGAAACGACCATGAAGTTATTCCCCCCCTTCTCTATTCATATTTACTTTGGGTTCATTAAAGAGTTACACATCAAACATGGGCGATCATCATTTGATTTTTAATTTTGATGGATGCTTGCCTCTTGAAGATTGTTATGGGAACTGTTGGCAGATGATACTCTTGCATTTCATTGATTTATTGATCAGTGTGGTGGATGAACAAATATGAATCTCTTATGTAATTGTTACTTTTCTTTCAGATTTTAATTGATGGCTTCTCTCTTAGAGAGTTGGACATCAAGTGGTTTAGGGAGCGGATTGGATATGTTGGGCAGGTGCTTCATTTAACTCCAGAATCAATTAATTCCAGTAAATTCAAATAATTTCCTCCTTACTATGAATATTTGTAAACAGGAACCAAAACTATTCCACATGGATATCAGTTCAAACATAAGATATGGATGTACACGGGATATAACGCAAGAGGATGTTGAGCGGGCTGCAAAGCAGGCATATGCTCATGAGTTCATTTCATCTCTTCCCAATGGTTACAAAACACTTGTTGATGATGATGTGCTCAGTGGGGGTCAGAAGCAGCGAATTGCAATTGCTCGTGCTATTCTTCGAGACCCAGCCATTTTGATCCTTGATGAAGCCACTAGTGCACTGGATGCAGAGAGTGAGCACAATGTTAAGGTATCTTCTTTTAGAATAACACATGACAAATATACCAAAACAAAAGGAAAAGAAAAGGTTGGTAGAGAAAAGAGTGGAATGTGTGGTCAATAACTTGATGACTTCAATTTGCCATCTGCTTGTAGGGTGTACTTCGTGCTGTTAGAAGTGAATCAATGGCAAAGAGAACTGTAATTGTTATTGCACACAGGTAGGTCTTGGTCTACTGCATCCACCTACTTTCAAGTGCTTTATTGAGAGTTGAAGTTTGCCTGTACTCTTTCCCCAGGCTCTCCACCATACAAGCTGCTGACCGGATAGTTGTAATGGATGGTGGTCAAGTTGTTGAGGTCAGTGCTCTGTTAATTCCATCTGAATTCCTAAATATCAACTCTATTTTGAAAGTTGGAATATTCTTTTCAAACCTCCTCTTTAACTGTATGTTTTTTCCTGTTTTTCTGCATGACCAAAGCTATTACTTGCTCACAAATAAAAAAATGTATTGAGCTTGTCCCTCGGGTAAGGGCTTCTCAATGCAACTGCAGTTTTTTCTTGTTCTTTTTCTGAGAAGAAAGTTTGCTTTGGATGGCTACTAGCCCCTTGTTCCAACTGGAGGACATTATTGACACAATTACTTGTGACCAATATATCTATTGATTGAAAAATGGAGAGAAACTGCATCCCTTGTTTCTTCTAGATTTTGAGCTAAAATGTTCATAGTTTAGAATTGAGATTCGAGACTAGAATTAATAAGTAGATGATGGAAAAGCTATAGGTTTCCAGATACTTCCTTGCAGGGCAATTTATTTGGTTCATTTTACCGTTCTTTACAATCCTACTGAGTTTATTTAGTACAAAATTTAGAAAAAAAAGAATCAATTGCCCCATTATTATTCTTTCTTTTTTCACCATGCAGATGGGCAGTCACAGGGAACTTCTCCATCAGGATGGCTTATATGCTCGATTGAATAGACGACAGGCTGACGCCGTGGCATGATAACATGGCATGCTGACATAATAGATGTAGCAGATATTTCTTTTGATCCGTTATTACAAGTATTTCTTTAAGTACAGTATAAAGGTTCAGGCATCTTTTTACCACAGCCGGAAGTGTTCATCATCATCAACTGAAATCCAATTGTCTTGGAACAAGGAAAGAAGATCAAGAGGGATAGCTTGAGAAAGTTTCTGCTATCCAATTTGGTATGAGGGGATGAATTGTTTGACCGATAATGCTTCTGATCTCAGTGCATCAATCACTAGACAACATGACACAACGATTTGCATATAAAATACAACGAAGTGGCTGCTGACTGAATCTAATGTCCCCTTCTGCTTACCTCTCTGATTTTCACCTGTATTTATCTCTCGCTTTTTTCTTTTAGAAATGGGAATTTTTGGTGTCATTTTCTACATTAAAGAAAAGGCAAGGGAAAATTATAATTGCTGTTGTTTCTATTTTTGGATGCGGTTCAGGTATGTATTTTTTTTTAATGACTGTGTTAATATAATTTTTTTTCAAGCACAAGTCTTGAAAAACAGCACCCTGCAGTACCAAAACACACAAGCACACCACGCCGATACATTCCTAAACCCGAGGTGTTTTATCCTCTTCTTCGCTTCACTAGCAGAAAAGAAAAGAAAAAAACAGAAAAAACGGTTCTCTTTTGTTCTTGTGCCATCGAACCTGGAAGGCGAAACCCTTGTTTAGATATCTTGAAGGCAATAATATTATTAAAACCCACGAAGAGCAAAGTAAACACCCATACATGGACGGTTACCAACAACAACAGCAGCATCACGGATACATGAGACCGCCACCACCGCAGCAACAGCAAGTGCCACAATCGGCGGCGGATCCTTACCACTACTACTACCACCAGCACCAGCCAACTTAGAGAGGCAATTCACGAGGCGTAATGAGCTAGTTGGGAATTCTGATGGTGGGACTTCCTTTGAAATTGACTGGTAATTCTACAAATGAACGAGGAAGCTCAAGCTGAAGCACTCTAGCTTGTGATCTGTGAGAGTAAATTATAAGTTGGTCCCGCTGGTTTTGAGAAATGAATTAATTAGTCCCCCTTGCTTCATAAATCAATTATTTAATTCCTCGACTAATATTGATTATGCTTAATTTAATTAAATAGAAAAGAACACAGAAACGCGAGGTAAATCAACTTGTTTCTCATAACTAGAGGGAATAACTTGTAATTTACTCTTGAAAGAGCTCAGTATTACCCATCTCCAGGAAGTGTAAGTTTCAGTCATCCACCAGATGGCCGGCTACGATGGTCATCCGTTCTCACATGATATGGAGGTTCTGGAATCATCTAAGGTTCCGTACGGTATTCAACTTTGACTTAGAAGAATTATAAATATTTTTAATTATAAATAAGTTAGAAATTATCATTGTGTTTTATGATTTTATCCGCTGGTCAAAGTATCTTCAAATCGACGTGGTGGAGTAAAAAAATGATTTAATAAAGTGGAAAATTGTAATTATTAAGATATTAAACTGTGTATTATCTACTCTCGTAAAAACAGTATTTCTGAGCAAAATTTATTAAGACATACTTTTATTCTATTTTATTCTATCTATTTTACGAAAAGTAATTTTTAATTGAATTTTAAAAACTATTTTCACAAATATATTATTATTTATTATATAAAACACGTGTGAGTTTTTCATTGTAGATGATATTGTTCACTATGGATATATTGTGTTTTTTTAATAGTTTATTTTGATTCTTGGAGTGTTTTTTTAATGATTTAATCTTAATTAAAGTTAATTGTTTTTTATTTATTAGGTAAGGGTTGAATTGAAAAAATAGTCAGAAATGGAAAAAGGTGCCAGACAAGGTTACGTGTCAAAATTTTAATGAAAAATATTCCTAGTCCTTTAAGGTCAGATAGTTTTAAAAATTATTTTTGTTTATAAATATATTAAAATACTGTCTTTTTAAAAAATAAATAAATTTTTATATTAACATGTTAAAATAATTTAAAATAATTATTTTTTTAATTTAAAATAAATAAAAATAAAAATAATTATTTTTAAATAAAGATATTTTTTGAAAGTGCAAAACATGTCCTATACACTTTAGATTTTTTTTTTAAAAACAAACAGTTTTAATATAAAAAGCTGACGTGTATTATTTCTCAATCGAGACAAGTCAGAGAGAGGTTCTTAGATTCAAGTTGTTTTTGACTACCACGGTTTTTTTTTTTGTTTTTTTTATTTATGTCTATGGTTTCACGAGATGAGAGGGAAGCGGAATCGTTGTTTAGGACTGGATTGGATGGAGGCATGGAAGGCAGCTGGATCCCAATGCTCAAGGGTTTTTAATATCGAAGATCTGATAATAATAACAATAAAGTAATGGAAGGTGACGTTTGTGTGACGCCTAACCTCACGTCTTCTCATGCGACTCCCCGTCTTGGTGCTGCTGCCGCCATTGGCCAGGGTGGGTTTGTTACTCTTCCATTTTTTTTCTTGCTTTTCAGTTAAAGTTCCACTCTTTTTTGCCCACCAGAAGAAGAGAACACGCAACCAACCCTTTTGCAATCCCAACGAAACAGAAGAGCACTTTGAAGGTTTCCTCAACTCACCTCTCCTCTGTTCTCTTTTAACTTGTTTTGTTTTTGAATACCAGGGAATGCAAATGCAGTTGTGGTTAGTCTGGCTATATGGGTTCGTGTTGATTGCTGTTTCTTGGTATGCCACTCAGAGGTTACCGCCATCTTCTCTTAAGCAGACAAGGCCCCGAGGTTTAAGCCATCCACTCATCACAATATTTTCTGCACCGACTGCCCCTGGATCCGACCAAACTCATGCTATTCGATCATGGCTTGCTTTGTCCCCTCAAATCACTGTCGTTTTGTTCACTCAACACCCTTCTTTTGCCTCCGCTTTTGGTTCCCGGGTTTCGGTTGATTCCACTATTGATTTCACGTAAGCATTTCTGTTTTAATTCGGTTTTTCTCGGGATTGGTTATGCTAGTTAGTTCAGCAAGGTTGTTATCTTGATTCTACCGCGAGGAGTATGTCATTTACATTAGGCTTATCTTCTTCTTTTCGAATGTTTTCTAGGTTCCTTGGCACCCCGTTCTTTCATTCCATGCTTGAAAAATCTCGGTTATACACGACAGATATTACTGTTTTTGTTGATCCACGGACGGTTCTGGTGCCTGACCTCATTTCCACTTTAAATTATGCCTACGAACTTGACCGTGATTGGCTTCTTGTGGCTTCGTTACGAAACGTTTCCTACTTCCCGTTCCATTTGGATGATGCTGGGGAACACTGGCTTAGAGAGGGTGGCCAGAGGGTAAGACGTCAGGAGGTACGAAGGAGTCCTACTCCAGATCGAAAGTTCACCGCTTTTTTGGGAAACCAGTACCATTGATATCATTCTTGATTCTGACAGTTGCAGGAGATGCTTGGTCGTCATTGGCAGTGGAGTCATTGCGAGGACAGAATGCTTATGGCTTGGAACAACAGAAATCTACCTTTACATAATGGAGTACTTCCTCCATTCTTGTATGGCAAGGGGTTTCACAACCACTGGATCATCAATGAGGCTGTGTTTTCTGAATTTAGGCTTGTCTTCGATGCAAGTCGGACCATCTCATGTTTCTCTGTTAATTCTGAACATAGGTCTGAACAGCCAGGCAGACGATCCAGGGCTTTAGATATCGATAACAGAAGCTGGGAGGACAGTGGCAATTCCCATCTGGGTGCGCTATATGGCTCAATGTTTTTCCATGAAATTAATTATACTGGCCTAGTAAAGCTTTTGAATTGTGAGGGGAAATATATTTTTACTGACATAACAGAAGACAGTGCTTATCCATCTGCGTGCCAGACAGGAAGTCAGTGGACTAGAAGGGTTTTGAGGTCCTTTACCAAGAGGAAAAATGTGGCTTCTTCTGAAAATGCTAAGTCACAAAACAGAATATTAAATTGCTCTCTGAGAGATCGGTTAAAGTCATCGGGCTCATTAGATTTTCCATTTTCTTTGGAGTCACTCCTTTCAATAACTGCAGACAAGAATAAAACAGTCGTGCTTGCTGTTGCTGGATATAGTTACAAGGATATGCTAATGAGTTGGGTGTGCAGATTACGCCTCCTCCAGGTCACAAATTTCATCATTTGTGCTCTTGATCATGAAACATACCAGTTCTCTGTTTTACAGGTACTGATTTATTGCTTTCTGTTTCTCTTTAGTTATAGTTTTTTGTTCCAATTCAATTAAATCGGGGGTCAGTTCTCAGCATGCAATTACAGGCACGCGAAAACGGGCATGCTCATAAAAGAGAAACATGTGTGCTTCCGGTATACAAGTTTTTGGCTACTGGCAGCATATAGGTTCAGAAGAAAATGCAGTAGTTCCATTTGCTTTTTTTTCCTTGGCCATTTGACCTCTTAGGATAACCTTGAACACCTGGGGAATGGACTTTGCTTGGACTGTTCTCTATTTATGGTTTTGAATGCCCAGAGGAATTCCAAGTTTATTATGGCCTGAGTGCAATTCTTATTCTTGAGTTGCACCAAATGGTGTAGACCACAAAATATTAATATTTGAATTCTATTATGCTTTGGAAAATTGCCCCCACAAGTTCTATCTGGATTTTAGTTGTGGATCCCCTTCCACCCAAGCTGTTATCTATTTGTGTGTCAATTGAAAGTCTCTGTTTTCTGTCAGGGCTTACCTGTTTTCCATGATCCATCAGCCCCAAGAAACATCAGCTTTGATGATTGCCACTTTGGAACAACATGCTTTCAGAGAGTCACCAAAGTGAAGTCCAGAATGGTTTGGGAGATACTGAAACTTGGGTACAACGTCCTTCTAAGTGATGTGGATGTTTATTGGTTTGGGAATCCATTGCCATTGCTTCATTCATTTCGTCCTGGTGTTCTTGTGGCACAGTCCGATGAGTACAATGACTCAGGTGAATGCTCTCGAATATTTTGGACTTACAGTAACTAATTTCATCCCATTGGCTTAGTACACATTGATTCAAGGGGATCAAAAGGAAACTAGTAGAATAAATTACAAGAATATCTAGTTCAAATATTGTGCAGGTGACTTTAATGACTTTTTTTCAGAGGCCACTCTTATGTTTGGTAAATGTACAAAATAAAGGGGGGAAATGTTAGAATGCTGTTTGTCAAGGGGAAGATACTGAATAATATGTTTAGTGACTCCATCTTAACCTTGTTTATTCATCTCTGTTATAGTCTTAGAATTTAAATTGTAACCTCTTTTGTTCTGCTGTTCTATCTGTAGGACCTGTAAACCTACCCAGGCGATTGAACTCTGGTTTTTACTTTGCTCGCTCTGATGGTTCAACTGTAGCTGCTATGGAGAAGGTGGTAAAGCATGCAGCAACATCAAACATGTCTGAACAGCCAAGCTTCTATGACACATTGTGTGGAGAAGGTGGATCCTATCGTATCAGTGATAACAGATGCGTGGAACCTGAAACAAATCTGACTGTTCATTTCTTGGACAGGAACCTCTTCCCTAATGGTGCATACTTAAACCTATGGCAGAAGAAAAATGTGAAAAAGACTTGTATGAAGAAGGGCTGTCTTGTTCTTCACAACAATTGGATTAGTGGGAGGGTGCATAAATTGAACCGACAGGTTTTGTCAGGTTTATGGGAGTATGATACTAGCAGAAGAATGTGCCTGCTAAGATAGCACAATTTCAAATTGATGCGATATTGTTTTACCTAGTTATTGTTGGGTTGTTGTATCTTATCTTCCTCCTAGGCTAACTTTGATATTCACGTGGAAGAAAAGAAAGGAAATATTTCCCTTCCCCAATGTCAATTATCACATGATAGCCCGGTTTCATCATTGGCTTTCTGTGGGGAAAACACTACTTGGATACTGCCGGCCTTGAAACCTCTGCTATATATAATATGGAAATAATGCAGACCAAAACAATGCTCCCCCACTTTCTTGTCATTATAAGGAGATGAAATATTGGGATCTGACAGCTACTGCATGCCAGCTGTACTGAATGCCTGTCTAAATTTGTTAGGCCTGAGTCGAGGTACACAGACAGAGCCCAGAAGAAAAGGAGAACTGGAAGGAGGTCCTATTTCAGTGGACTTATGCATACAGTCGAGATATATCCGTGTCAGGATAGTTCATCCTAGTGGAAGAGAGGAGCTGTATCAACACGCATTTCAAGCATCCCAGTAAACGGAAAAATATCCTGGAATGTGTGTTGCTCATCCAGGAGTTTTCAAGAATCCGCAGGAGTCTCTGATATGGCCAGATGAAAAATTGTTGCCTGGTCACGAATATCTTATAATTCCATCCACCACTGCTCAGAAATTGACTCATAAACACACGAGAACTGTAACAGAAAGGGTTTGCAGAAGGTAAAGAAGAGATAATTGATGTGAATATCACTCCAGACGCGGGCAGAGATATTTCTGAGGAAGCTGTAGGTTCAGAGAGGGATTTCTATACCTCCAAGGATAGGTGGCCAACATATAAAGTGAAGAGGACTGTCAAAGCAAAGAACCCTTTCGTACCCCCATTTCCTAAGGCAAGATCTTCTCGGGGATCAGGGTGGGAACCCAGCTTGGATTCTGTAGAAGTTTCTCCATGATGTAATATACCACCATGCATTCTGGTATGTGGTCCTTCCGAGCATTTCTTTTTCCTCTCTTCTTTTCGTAAGAATTCTAAAGCAGTTTTTGTTGTCTATTGGTTTTGTGACATGTCTGCTAAAGAAACTTTTACCACAATAATTGTGTACGTATAGCAGTATAGATAGGTGCTATATTCCTCACACTCATGAGCTGGAGGATCCTTCTTATGATTGTGGAATGTTCTGGGGCAATTTCATCCTTTGTCTAAAACTTGCAGAATGTTCAATTATCTACCATTGTTGAATCAAGCATCAACAACTTCGTCTTCTGAATGTTAATAGAACCAATAATCTTTCCATTTGCTTCAAGAGTTCCAGCTATTTCTGGGATGTTGATTCACATGCTGATGTAAATCTTTCATCGTCTTCTTAGAACTGCATTAGCATGGCTAAATTTACTGTACGGTTAACTAGAATAGAACCTAAAGGCCGTGTAGAAAAAATACCACCCTCTACGACAATAGAAAAGAGAATCACACTTCAGTTTGATTATGGGGGGACTGGTTATTGCTCTCACTCTCTCTAGAATATAGATTTTGGTTTCTAACATAAGCAATCTTTAATCCTTAGTCTACACTGAACTGGGCCAGTAAATAGGTTCTTATTCTCTCATGCCAGTATCATAACATACCAATATCAAGCTAAAAAAAAAACATTCTTTTCTCATTTCCATAAAAAATTGCGACTTCTAAAAGGAAATCACAGCTCAAAAAGACACCAATACCACAAATTCTTTTGAGAGATGAGTGGTTTTGATTAGTCACATACATCAAGCTTTTCATTTGAATCTTGTAAACTTACACTCACAATATGTAAGACAAAAGCTTTGTCAAAATCCATGTGTAGAAAACTGCAAAGATAGCACCAACTGGAATTGTCACGGCCCATGAAACCACAATTTCTCTCACGGTTTCTGCTCTAACACTGTTCAAACCCCTTGCAAAACCTACCCCCATTACTGCTCCCACCAGAGTATGCGTAGCAGATATGGGCAGTCCCAGCTTTGATGCCACTAGAACCACAGAAGCTGCGGCAAACTCTGCGGCAAACCCTCTAGTTGGTGTGAGTTCGGTTATCTTCTTCCCAATTGTTGCTATCACTCTGTATCCCCACATCATGAGCCCTGCAACTATACCAAATCCTCCCCATGCTAGAACATCCACTGGAATAACAATCTCCGTTCCATTGGCACCACCATGCAGAATAGATAATGCAGCAGCCAAAGGGCCTATCGCATTGGAAACATCATTTCCCCCGTGTGCAAATGACATGAAGCATGCCGAGAGGATCTGCATGTATCCAAAAACTCCATAAACTATTTCCAACTGGGTGCCCTTTGGTCCTGCAAAATCAGAGAGTAACCCAATATTTTTGCTGTGTATAGCGTTCTCTTTTGGTTCAGATTGTGACGAACTAGCTTTCACCAGGAGATGGCCAAGCTGCTTCCTTATAATTCGGTCAACTAGGAAAGCACCAACTGCACCACTGGCTAGAGCCTGTGCCAGAGCTAAAGGAAAGACCTTGCTAAGAGGAAAGGCTGCGAAAGAGATCCCAGTTACACCCAGAAAGACAGCCATCGGTGCGGCTGTCGCTGCAGCTTGTCCTGGATTTGGGGCGCTGTATACAAACTACAAAACTTAAAGATGGTTAGAGTTTCAGAACACATGAATGCCATAATTGGGATGTAAGCTTTTCAAAAAGAGTAAAAAAAACCCTCATTTGGTTGCATAAGTGGAAGTTTTTTTGTAGCATATCAGACGAAATATTTGATAAAAAGTATGAGCTTCACTGGTTCAAATCTGCTAGTGTAAGAACATACCCTGCGGATGAATTTGTAGACAAGAAATGAAACCATTGCTCCCATTAATGGTGAGATCACCCACGATGAAGTTACTCTTGCCAAAGAACTCCAGAAGACAGCACCAGGTCCCCCATAGACAAGACCAAATCCAACCATTGATCCTATAATACAGTGCGTGGTAGAGACAGGCCAGCCATAATATGACGCAACCTTGACAAATCAAGACGATAAATTAAGAATAGAAGTAAAGATTAAAAATTTAGAACCAAATATATTAGAGAACAAGCACTTCAAGCTTTAGGGTACAAAAATTAACAGAAATCTAATGTTGATATTTCAAGTAACTTGCACTGTAGAACGATTTTTGTCACTTTAATAGGGTGCTGCAAGGTATGATGATGATTGCCAGAACATATATTTTCTTCAAGAAATTCTGTGCTCTTACCAGATCATAACTATATGCTTGATAGGCTTGGAAACTAGTTTTGCTTCAGCTACTAGGAATAGATAATGCATTTGAAAGGTCTTGAGAGTAACCAACAACTACTGAACAGGCCACAAAATGTGGCATCTGAAGATTTTGTTGATATGATCAGCGGTATCAGGATGTAATAATTCCTATACATGAAGTGAGCTACACTTCTGAAATTGTTTTTTCTAGAGCACAAAAAGAATTCACCATAGAACTAAATATTATATCTACAACATCGGTTTTGTTACATTAAATGAAACTCCCAAATAATTTTGCTCCGTCTGTTAAGAGGCACCTGTGTAGAAAAGCCTTTTAAAGCATTAATTAATAATCACCACTACATCCTCATACATAAACTTTTCTCCTGTTCTTCCATGATCAGTTCACAAGTTATTAGGTGTCTTATTTCCAATATACAAGTTCTTTCTATGTGGACGTGATGCCACGCTACCAAAGAACAATCTCTCTTAGATTAAAATATTATGTTAGATCCTAAAAATAGTTTTGTACTGCTATCTAACACATGATCTCTAAGTAAAAACCATTTAATTTTGAAACTTCCACATGTTCATCACTATCTTATGATTAATTTTATTGGTTTGTTTAGATAGTACAGGGGTAATGAGATTCATCTAAAAAATCATTAATGTTTTAGTATTATATCAAATAATCATTTCAACTAAAAAGTTGAAACTAATATATGAGGCTTCAAGAATGGTTTTATATGAAATTTTTTTACGAATCAAGCAATTATATACAGCAACCCCATGTTATATGAATTGGTTAGCCTCACAGCCATTTCTTATTACTGTCTGTCTTTTTATCTCATATCGGTATTTTATTGTGTATAATTACATAAGTTGAAAGCAAGAACAGTAGAATCGTTTTCATTCGGAATGCATGCTCATTCTGTATTTAGTTCGTTTATGTTGTCAGAAAGGTTAAGATATGTTATGGCATGACTATGAAGACTGGAGGCAGCATTAATAACTCATCAGCACCATCCTTTCTATAACTTAAATTAATGCAGAATTTATCAATAAATCATTTCATCTAAAAATTTAAGTGTTTAAGTTTTTAGATGATGCTTGAAACTTGCACACATATCCATATTATTTTGTATGTAATTTTTTTATCAATTGAAATAAGGATAGTGAAATTCAAACCCATCATCCTGATCAATAAGAACATCTCATCTGAAAATTTAAACTATTAGGTAAGACAGTATGATATAAATTATATTATTCTCCAAAAAAATCTTTGCATGAGTAGCTTTTAATTTGAGTGATGAAAGCAAATTACTACCAACTACTTGATTGAATTATAACGGATGTACTTGGATTAAATTCAAAATCTTTAATCTATTTAAAGGAAATAAAGGGAAGAAAATGAATGCAGTAACGCGAAGTGCACCTGCAACCAAGTACCAGCAGCAGCCAACGAGGAGAGCAATCCAGCAAAGAGCAGAGTATCCTTTCCCTGAAACACATTAGCAACAAGAATTCCCTTCTGCATTGTACTGGTCACATGGGTGCCCATCATCAGCGCTCCTGAGAACTCCAAAACAGCTGCAGTTAACACCGCCTGCCGGATTGTTAATGCCCCAGACCCCACAGAAGTCCCCATGGCATTAGCCACATCATTGGCGCCTATGTTCCAAGCCATATAGAATCCAAATAGCAGTGTCACATATGATAGGAACTTGGTCTTCAAGTCCAAACCCAGCCCCAAAGTCTTCATACATAAGGGAACACTGAGAGCAGCAAATGCTATCAATATTGATATAGCAGAGGCTGTTCTTGAGGATATATCGAAGGCCTGAGCCATTCCAGGAGACTCATCTTCCTTCTTTTCGACCGTTTCTTGATGTTTCTCGATTTGAATTCCTTCGTTTTTCTCTTCCTCACCTCCAGCTTCCGCGTAAGAGGATAAACTGGCAAAAGGGTGTGCGGGTTTAGAGGTGTCAAGTCTCAAGATGGTAAGAAAACTCTTGGTTGGTTGCTGCTGCTGAGGCTTGAATGGAAGAGTTTCTCTCTTGAAGAGGTTGGTTTCATTGGGAAAGAAAGAAAAACGTTTTCTTGGTGGATAGAAGTGAGAATTATGAAGGACACGAGTTTGTGGTGAGATAATGTTTCCTGTAGAAGATGATAGGGTATAAGAGAGAGTCATGTCCAGGAGTAGATGGTAGAGAGAGTGAAGAGACAGAGGGATATGGGATTATTCATGTAGATTCTCAGTCATGGATGAATATTGTGGAGAAAGGAGAGTAAGTGGTGGAGGAAGAACAGAGGAGTGTGCATCATTTTTCCTTCCTGTTAACTGGTTGGAAAGGACTTTGAGAGTGGATTTAGCTGCTTGCCTTGGCTGAATCGAATGAGTGGTGGCTGTGCTTCTGAAGGGGTCTCCACTTGTTTGTAGTCAGAGATATTAGTTGGAAGAAAGAGAGGGAGAAATCTCCATCCTTTATCCAAAAAGAGATAGAGGTAACCCCAACCCTTAAAGCCATGTCTCTTTCCACTAGTTTTTTACCCTATACAGCCACCACCTATATAACCTGCACTTACCTTGACGCTTAATAAATATTTTAAAAAATAATAATTGATGAACAATTTTAAATCATAAAAAAAAAAACTTGTAAAAATTGAGACTTGGGCTATTTGACTGCAGTCATTAAATCCAGAAAAACAACCATTCTTAAATTTAGAAAAAAATTATTGTTGAAAAATAAAATTTAAAAAAAAAACTCAAAAGAAAAAATAGAACTTAAAAGAAAATGGAAAACATTTGAAAGGAAAAAAAGAGAGATGGATAATTTTGGATTAAAAGGTTAAATTAATAAGAAAAATTCCACAAAATAATTAAGAGGGAAAACCACCAAAAGAATAAGGAAAAGTAGAAATAAAAAATTCAATCTAAAAAATAAAATAAAAATAAAAAATTATCTTGAGATAATTGGGATTAGCTGACCACACTAGCTATTTGAATCTTGGATCCTACTGCGTATAATATTTATTTTTATAAAAATAATACTAGCTATATAAGTATATGCCAATTAAATACATGACTTTTTTTACACCGAACAAATTTTTTTTTTTTTGAAAAAAATAAATAAGGGTGATGCGCTACCATTAAAAAAAAATTAATTTTTAAAAAGTACAGTAAAAATGATTTCTTGCTTAAAGTTAAAAAAAATCTTTTAAAAAACAAATAAATAATCAAACTAGTAATTGATTTTTGAAGCTCAAGGGTTTGGAAATGTATCAAATTTGAAAGAAAAAAAAACAAACAAAAAAAAAAAAAAGAGCCTACATACAAAATAAAATAATAATCTAATTAGATTCTTATCATTAAAAAAATCAATTGAGCCAAACAAAAAATATGCAAACATGTTGTTCAGGTCAGCCTGAGTCATCATGATATACTCGTTACTCGGGTCGTTAGGTTGGACTAAATTGATATAAAGAAAATTGATAAAAATAAAATAAAATAATTATTTGATAAATATAATATTATAGGATAAAATTAAAAAATAATAATAAAATAAAAGACCAACGTCGATCCGGTTAACATTCCATGCTTGTGACCTGGAACATGAGATTGAGATCGTCATACCATAAAATATTACGATCCAAACTGTAGATCAATGAGATATTGATCAATGAAACCATGAGAAGATATTAATTAAAAACATGATGGAAAGGGAAAAAAACAGTTAAAAGAATAAGAACAAAATTCAACATAAAAATAGATAAAATGACAATGACAAAATCACAAAAAAAAAAATCAATTAAAAAAATAAGAAACAAATCTAATCAAAATAAGTAAAATCTCGAGGGATGTAATTGAAAAATAAAAAAAATAGATGTTTTCCATAATTTGCCCTTGACATTACAAATTCATTATGTTTTCCATAATTTGCATTAATTATTTACAGATTAATTATTTATGGTGTTGGTACTTTTACTCTCTTTTTTACAGCATTCAATTGTAGCATATTATTTTTAGCATTGACATCATCATCATCCATATCACCGCCACCACCGTCTTTTAATTATCTAACCATTCTTCTTTTATTGTGCACTAGATGGATTGAAATTTAATTGCATTTCTATAGCCATTTTGTTTCTATGAAGATGTAAAAGCATTTGATGCCAAACATTGGAAGGACATTTATGGAATTGTCCAACTTCTCTTTTAGTTCCAACTAAATATTACTTAAATCAAGTAATATCACCATCTATAAAAGTTTTTGCACGAAATAAGCATGTTGAATTGTCTTTGTACATCTAACACTAAGTTCAATAGTTTCTTTATAATAACCCCGGGCCAAATTTGTTCTTTCTTAGCTATAACTCGATATGGAAACTAAAGATTGAGATGATTGAGCCATTTAAAGATCATTATTTGAAGTACTATCATTATAAGAAGACATTTTAAAGACCTATATTAAACCAAATCAAACATAAATTATCACATTATATTTACCTAATAAAATAAGCAAAAACAATGAAAATTAAAGGTGATTATCTTAAATGGGCAGTCACACAACTAACAATTATAATCAAACTAATAGCAATCATCTCTCTTAGTTAAAGATGATTATCTCGATCAAATTAATACATTAATATATGATTCAATATATAAAACCTTACGTGCATCTATTCTCTATAATTATCTAACATAAAACAACCCTGCAATCTTCACTTCACAAAAACAACATATTGCCAAAAGATAGCCTTAATCATAGATCTCTATAGTTTTAAAGAATATTCATAATTCATTTTGTTAAAAAAAAAAAACATCTAAAGCAAAATCATATGCATTAACATGGTATATAGTAGCATAAGATATACCCACAACTTTAACATGTAGCTAATTATGACACTTTCATAAAAAATAAAAAAAAGTCAAAATAATAATTACATAATAACTCTTTAAAAAAATGAAAATTAATTAAAATTATGCTACGCACCATGTTTGACAAACACTTAAAAAAAGTCAGAAAATAAGATTGTAAAAACAGATACTAGACAAGACCTTAGCTGAAAAACATAGTATTAACACTTGACTTGAAAGCATTTTTTTTTTTTCTTTGAAAAACTTGATTAGGGTCTTCGGTTTTAAAAGGCTTGGCCACGTTCACTGGGCCTGGCCCAAAACTGACACATGATTTGTCGAGGGAAATGAACGGGCTTGCAAAAATAAATAGTCCAGCCTTTTTACTTTTTAAAACAAAGGAGTAAGAAAGGCCCAATCCATAAACAAAAACCCAATGATTGCTTTGTCCTTGATTAGATTTGCTTTCCTTGATCACACAAGAATCTAAATGGCTTGTTTAATCACATCTACTCTATTTTTATTTTCGCTTCATTTAGCCACACCTCAGATGCTAGGAAGCATCTGGAAGGCAGATTGATGTTGAACCGGCTTTCTGAGGGCGCTAACCAGAAAATATATTTAGTTATTCTAATATAAAAAGCTTGGCTTGTCGATTGTTGTTTTTTTTAATATTTTTTTCAAGATAAACGACAAAGTGTTGGTCTGGGTTGTTTACCGAGGTAAATTGACTTTTTTTAACAAAACAAATGGAGAATTGGGCTTTGAAAATTATATTAAAATAATAACATATTCCATTTATTCTAATTGGAATAATTTTATATCCAGATGGAATTATTTATTTATTTATTTTTGTGTGTTTTTCCTCCAGAAAAATAATTAATTTTGTTTTTTTTTCTTGCAAGCAACACTGTTTCTAGCTCGAAACCTTCAAAGAGTTGAAATGAAATATAGAATTAGTTTACGTGGCAAGAGGGTGAGAACGGTAGATACTATTAGTTTTAAACAGAATTAATATATAAAAGGCGGAAGTATACCAACAAGCACCAGTGGTCTAGTGGTAGAATAGTACCCTGCCACGGTACAGACCCGGGTTCGATTCCCGGCTGGTGCATCGAGGAGCCATGATGAAAGCTGTGCCCAGGCGATGGTAGGGTCTATTGCAAGCATCTGATCATCAGATGATACGTGGCGCTGCTGAGCTCTTTTTATTTTTATTTTTTGCCCTTCTTTATCAAAATAAAAACGTGGGCTACATTGCATCGATATTTATGATATTTCAGGAAATTATATATATAATTTTCATGTGTGATAAGAGTTACGCTTCTAATTTTAGATTTATATTGAGTATGCTCACAAGTTTTGCACTCGATTAAGTATGTATTTTTATGATAGTATAATATATAAAAGTTTAGATATATATTGGTTTTCTAATATTTTAAATCAAGAAGTTTTATCATGGATTTAACAACATAAAAAAAAAATTTAGTTTATTTTTTAAAAGTAAAATGTTTCTCGATTATTCAATAATTTTATTATAACTGACCTTACTTGGCTTATGATTTGATTTAATGGTGAACCCGTATGTAACAACCAATAATTTACTATTTTTATACACTCATCAAAGAATGGGTCATCATAATCTTTCAATAAAATTTTAAAAAACTAGTTACATTTACATTTGACTCTTTATGTACAAGTTAACACTAAGATTATAACTTTAATTTATTCTCATTGTATCCATAAATACACACTTATGTAATGATGAACAATGCTAAATGATGGGGGGAAATTGAGATCACTCGAATATACTTGCAAACCTTGTAGGTAAGACCATGAGATCAATATAACTTTATAAAATAAATATAGAAATCATAAAACTTATTTTTTAAAAATTTCAACGTTGAGCAAGGAGATAAAAAAAGAACAGAAGTGACTGTAAAAAAAAAATGTTAAACAAGACCTTAGCTGAAAAACATATAATTAACACTTGACTAAAAGCATATTGTCAAATATAAGTTAAGATTTTCTTATTTGAAAAATATTTTTGAAAAAAAATAAAATAAAATATTTTTACTATATACTTTAAACTAAAACCTCTTGGTGTTTTTAGATCATTTTTATATGTTGATGTTAAAAATATTTTTTTAAAAATAAAAAATATATTATTTTAATATATTTTTGAATGAAAAACACTTTAAAAAACAACCTCAACTACACTCTCAAACATGCACTTAAATCCGAGGCAATAAATTTTAGACTATAATCCAATCAATTCAACTATCAATTATAGAGAATCAAATACAAGAATGGAATCAATGATTGAATCACATTTCCTCTATTTTTATCTCCCGTTTCATTTAGCCACAGCTCAGATGATGCTAGGACGCGTTTGGCAGGCAACGTGATGTTGAAGAGGCTTTGTGAGGGTGCAAACCCTCTGTCCTCTCCTAGTGGTGAAGGCAGTGCAGTTACTAGCAGAAAGCTCGTCGCTCTTCATCTTGCTGGGACCGAGAGAACTCCAAGTCCTGGAATCGGACACTAGTGTACGGTTGTGTAATGATGATGATATTTTAATAAAAAGCTTCTTTTTTTCTCAAGATAAACGTGGAAATGTTGGTCTGGGTTGTCTACCAACGTAAGACAAATGGAGAATTGGGTTTTGAAAATTATATTAAAATAATAAAACATTCCATTTATTCTAGCTGGGAGAATTTTATATCCCCAGCTTCTTCTTTTTTTAAATCTATTTAAGACCAGAAGGATTTATTTATTTTTGTGTGTTCATGGAACAAACGGTCCTTTTTTTTTTGTTTTTTTTGCAAGCAAACACTGTTTCTAGCTCGAAACCATCAAAGAGTTCATATGAAATACAGAATTAGATAACGTAGCAAGAGGTGGAAAACGAAGAGACTATAGTTTTAAACGAATTTAATGTATAAAAGGGTGAAGTATATCAACAAGCACCAGTGGTCTAGTGGTAGAATAGTACCCTGCCACGGTACAGACCCGGGTTCGATTCCCGGCTGGTGCATCGAGGAGCAATGATGAAAGCTGTGCCCGAGCGATGGTTGGGTCTATCGCAAGCATCTGATCACCAGATGATATGTGGCACTGCTGAGCTCTTGTTTTTCTTTTCTTACACTTCTTTATCAAAATAAAAACGTGGGCTCCCATTGCATTGATATTTATGATTTTTTTTAAAAAAAAAATAGAGATATATATGAGATTCTGTTGAAATTTCAGAAAATTTTATGTATAATTTTCATGTGTAATAAGAGTTACTCTTCTGCTTTTTTAATTTTAGATATAACTCTGCCAATTATAAATTTATATTAAATATACTAACAAGTTTTGCACTCGACAAGTATATATTTTTATGGTAATACAACATGTAAGAGTTTAGACACATGTCGGTTTTCTAATATTCTAAATCAAGAGATTTCATCAAGGATTTAACGACATAAAAAAAATAACCTATTTTTTAAAAGTAAAATATTTCCTGATCATTCAATAATTTGATTGTAATCGGCCTTACTTGGCTTATGATTTGATTTAATGTTAAACACTTATACAACAACCAATAATTTAATATATTTATTAACTCATCCCATAATGATTCATTATAATCTTTCAAAACTTAGTTGCATCTACATTTGGTTATTATCATCTACAATTTCATTTATGTTGTTATAACTAAAAGTTTACCCAAACATTTTTTCTATCATGGTCTTGTAAGGAACATAAGGTTCTTTATATGTAAATTAATACAAATATTTTTCCATGAATATTTTTTAATAGAAAATACAGCATAACAACTTATAGATCAATAAAAAAAATTACATCTCTTGTATGAACATTAATACTGCCTCTACCAGTATTGTTTTTGAATTTGACGGTGCATAATTAATAAAACTCTTAACTCCATACAATAATTATGCATGCACAACCTTTAAGAAGAAACTCAATACATGGAAGAACATTCATTCGTTACTTATATAAATCTATATAGAATATTGATAATATCATGTATTAATTAATAATATAAACTAAATAAATAATTGGTACCCGGTTAAACATCTATTATTGATTGATTTAAAAAATATTCAATCTATTTGAATATACCCATTAAAAAAATCACATTGCTCTAAATTTAACTAAATTTTAAAGTAAACAGTGAAATTGAAAAAAATATGAAATGTACTCGTTAAGTAATTCCGTATTTATTTCATTATAAAACATTCAAGTTACAAAACCAAAAGCAATTCCATCAAATGACAAAAA
Source organism: Salix dunnii (assembly GCA_015731905.1). Taxonomy (NCBI): domain Eukaryota; kingdom Viridiplantae; phylum Streptophyta; class Magnoliopsida; order Malpighiales; family Salicaceae; genus Salix; species Salix dunnii. The sequence goes on along the minus strand of CM027668.1, from coordinate 1,837,905 downwards.
AATACATTTTTTTCTAAATATCAAGCAAACCTAAAATGCACATATTATAGATTTATATAACAAATTTCAATGAAAAAAATACTATAAAATAAGTAAACACACAAACAAATTACATATACTATATGACAACCAAAAACAATAACATAAAAAACAATTTAAAATAAAAACATGTAAGTTGGATACTTGAAGTTGTGAATCTTCTAAAAAATTTGAATCAACAAAGATACTGATAGATTGAGTGTTGGGGTGATTGAATAGCTTATGATGCGAGCCTAATTTGTAATAAAATGAGGTGTAGAAAGAAAAGGAAGAAGATGAGGGGGGGAGGGAGAAGGTGAGGAAGGAGGGGGGGGGAGGGAGAAGGTGAATCGTCCAATAAATTATAATTTAAATTTCACTAACAAATTAACCACGATGGTTAATTTTCAACAATAATTCCACTTATAACGAGGGGATACCTTCCCTTATTTATTTATTTTTTTACCAAGAAAACATTTTGAGTTATGAACATCGACAACAAAAACATCATGTTTCATTGATAAATATAATCTTAATTTACCGCTAATATTTTTCCATTAGTATTTCTGTTTGTATTTGATAATTTTCTGGTAATCACGTTATTATTCATTAAATTATTATTATAATTGCAATGGAAAATGTACGTGACGAGTTTAATACTCAAGTCCCACGATAGGGGTGTGGATATTGAAGTTGAGGAATATAAACTCTCCAATGGAGCCAATTATATCCTTGTCATGATGGGACACGCACCAAAACCACCTACGATAAACTTTTAGGTATCATATTACAACAAAGTACGTGATTTTTGTTGGTCAATTGGAAAATAAAATAATTTAGCCTACTTTACTGTGTAATAAAATTATCTCTTTTAATATTATTGATGTTTAAATCCAATTCCTTGCTCATTTTAGAGTTTTATTTCTTGTCCAAGCTTTCATTTCTGTTATCCATGTGATTTTTGTTTCAAGTTGGAGCTTGGTTGGAAGTTCATGCATGCATTCAACGACATGAAAGGCTTGAAAGTTGTAGCTTGGGACCAAAGAGAGAGGGGTGGGGACTGGAGAAGACAATGGAGATAGAGATGGGCATGAAGATGAAGAGCGATGTCTTTTTTTTTCTTGTTAGCGAGAGAGGGAGAGGGAGGGAGAGAGAGAGAGGATTCTGATATGTTAATGGCATACATTTGTTCCTTAAAGCAAAAAATGAAATAAAATTGTTTACAGACAACGTGCGTCGCTAGCAAGTAATTTTAAGAGGATGAGGCAGGATAATCAAATGCTTAGAAATATAATTTTAGGAAATAATCACAAATAGAGATTAGAATGATATCATTTTTGTATGGAGATTCACCTTCATATACTCGAACATCTCTATAAATATAACGATAAATAGAAATATATTTTTTTTAAATACAGATATCTGAGCTAGTTTATACATACCTTGACTAATCTCATAAATCTTGAAGTTAAAAATCAATTAAAACCTTTAATAACGCTGACTGATATGAGACTTAAACTTGTGACCTCCAGGGAAGGAGAGTCACATCCCTCAGAATTATAAATGGAAATACTTAACGTATACACAATAATCTTTTTTCAAAAAAAATGGATGGAATTTTGTAATAAGATTTTTATATATAAATAATGTATGATATTTGTAATTCTTGAAATATATTTAAAATGATCTATATATTTTTTTATTGATTTTGTTTGATACATGTAAACTATTTTTTTCTTATGTATTAAATAAACTTTTATTTAATAAAAATTGATAATTAAAAAAAAATATAAGAGACAAAAGTATAAAGAAACTTATATGGAGGTAAAAATGTAAAATGTAAGTCAATATCGGGATAACAAGGCCTTTGCGTTGACACGTGTAGCCTCACACGCTTTAGAAAAATTTAGCGAAACGACAACCAGTCCTTTCTCTCGTCTCTAAAATTGCGCTAACCACCTCATTCATTTGGGTGGGTAGTAGCGTGTTGGGAATGTGTCTCGCCTGATCCATGCCACCTGTAAATTATTTTGTGTGGTCAGAGTTTTAACCGCACATTCATCTTCAATCAAATAAAAGGGCAAAAGAGAAGAAAGAGAAGGGTAACATGGACATTTACACTAAAATAAATAAAAAGGGAATGGCTATGCAAGCGAAGGTGCCCCCGCCGGCCCGCCCCCTCCTATATCTTTTTTAAAAATTGCAATAAAACTTTTAGTTTTTTTATTGTAAGATAAAAATAGTTTTATTTTATAAGATTTTTTTATTTAATTAAGAATTTTAAAACGTTTTATTGTTTTTCAGAAAAAAAAATACACAATAAAGAAAAAGATTATGCCTAAATATAAGACTGTATTTTTCAAAAAATACAAGACATCTAAAGTAAATTTGTTTTTCTTACAGGCTCGAAATTGTGTTAGGAAATATTAAGGTTTTATGAATAAATAACTTGATGAATCATGTTTCTGATTTTTAAAAAATATATAAAAAAATCTTCATGATATAAGGACTTCACTTTTAAGAATATATATATATATATAACTAAAAAGCACAGTAATTATACAACCTATTTTGCAAGCTCGATCCTCCAAACTATAGTTTTTTATACACTTGTGCATGAAGTATAAAATCTGAACCAATTGAAGATTAAAATCATTGGTGTTTTCTTTTATTCTGTAGTATGGTCTTCTTCTTCTTTTTCTTATTATTATTATTAAAGGAGCATAAAAGTATTTTTTTTTAGATTTAAATCATAGTATAGACTCAATAAATTAATAATTTTAAAAACAATAAAAAAAAAAAAACTTGAGTCGATCTTAGTTACTTGTTGCATCCATGACAACATGAAATTATGATAATTTTATATATAAAAAAAGTTAAAATAATAATAATGAATCTCAATTTGCAACCAACTAATAAATGAAATTCAGAAAAAATAATTTTATGAGAAGACCTAAAAATATTGAAGTCAACCTAGTTTAATATGTAAAACTCGTGAAATCGATCATGAGAACGAATTATACTATAAGAAACAAATCAAAAAAATAACAATGTCAAATTTCCCACCAACCAAAATAATTAGGGATAAAATTTAAAAAAATGAAAGAATAGGGACAAAAGATGGCAAAAAATATCATTTTATGAGGAATGAAATTGAAAAAGAATTTCAGTTAAGATTATGAAAAAAAATAACAATCAAAATAAAGAAAGAGAACCAAAATGAAATTGATTATGAGGGATGCAATTGAAAAATAATTTAATTAAAGAAATCGTAAGAAGAAGAAAATAACAACTAAAATAATAAAGACCAAACTTGATATAAAAATCAAATATCAACTAGTAAAATTGAAAAAAATAAATCAATAAAGAATTCTAGACCAAATATACTACAATCAAATGAATAAGGATGTAGTTTAATTCATTGAACAAATGACATGACTTCTTTGATTTCTTACAATGCCCGAAGCATTTTTTAAGGGAGATTAAATGTTTGTTTGGAAGTATAGTTGAAGTTATTTTTTAAAGTATTTTTTATTCAGAAATACATTAAAAATTCTTTGTTTATTTATCTTTAAAAATTATTTGTATTATCAGCATATGAAAATGATCTTAAAATATAAAATATATTTAATTTAAAATAAAAAAATAATTTTTTAAACAATAATTTTGAAATATAATATCAAATACCCCTGAAAAATAAAAAAAAAGAAGAAAAGACGAAATATGCCAACGGAGCTCAATCAACACTCATTTAAAAGACAAATGTTGCACCAGTATGACCATGACAACAAAACACATCAAACATCGCCTTTAGATGGCACCACCTAGAAAACATGGACAAGGCCCACTCGCTAGCTTGTGTATTACACACACCAATATTAAGAAAAAGTTAAACTGTGTGGCGTGTAGCAACATTCATATTTCACCGTAGAATTTTAAAAAAAACTTCCTATTACATTTTTTTTTTCGGTGTTTTTTTTTCCTAGCCTTTTTTTGCTATTAATTTTTTTTCTTCATATTTTCCCATAATTTTTTTCCTGGTTATACTTTTTTTTCTTTTATATATATATATATATATATAGATATATATATATATATATATATATATATATATATTTTGTATAATCATAGTGTCTAGCTAGCTTAAACGCACCATGATTAATCCTCCTATTCAATTTTTTTATGTTTTTTCCATGATTTTTTTTCTAATTATATTCTTTTAATTGTTTTTTTTCTATTTATATATATGATCGAGGTGCCCGGGCTAACTTAAATGCACCACGATTAATCCTCGAATCCAATTTTTTTCATTTTTTTTTCATGATATATTTTTTTGCTGGTTATATTTTTTTATTTTTCTACTATTTTTTTTATTTTTTTATGATCGGGTATCCTGACTAGTTTAAGCACGCCACAATTAATCCCCTTATTCAATTTTTTTTTATAACTAAGGTGTCCAGAACAGCTTATGTGTACCAAGATTAATCCCTGGACCTTTTTTTTGTTTTTTGCTAAGGTGCTTTTCTTATACTTTTATTTTGTTTGCTTATATATTTTTTTTATAATCGGGGTTTATGGGTCAGCTTATTTATACCACAACTAATCCCCAGACCTAATTTGTTCTTAAAACAATATGGATTGCTACAGTGCTTTCATAATCAATTTTTTTTTTGTTTTCTTTAACTTGTTTTTTTTTTTTTTTTATAATCATAGTCTTTAAGTCAGCTTATACTTTTTTTTTTTTACTTATATATTTTTGTTATAACCAGGATCTCCGTATTGTTTTGGACGCATAATAACTAATCCCCGGACCAAAAAGTTTTTGATAACCGTAGTGTCCAGGGCACCTTTCGTGCACCACGACTAATCCCCCGGTCATTTTATTATTTTTTCTAAAAAAAATTCCTTATACTTTTTTTGTTCACTTATACATTTTTTTTCTTATCACCGGACCAATTTTTTTTCCTGGTGTCTCCAGGTCAGCTTAAGCACACCATGACTGATTCCTGAACCGAATTTATTTTTTTAAGCAATATCAATTGTAAATGGTGTGGAGAAAGCATTATAGCTCCTCACACATAGTATTGTTGATTGCAATAGTGCTTCCCCGCTATAGTGTTTTTTTCCCTGTTTTTTGCTTCTTCTTTTTTTTTACTTTTTTTTTCATTATTTTTTCTTATTATGTTTATTTTTTTATTTTTTTTCTTATTATGTTTTTTTCCCAAAAATATTTTTTTCCATTATACTTTTTTATATTCTTTTTTCTTTTTCCACTTATATATTTTTTTTTAACCAGGGTGTCTTAAGTGCACCACGATTAATTTCCATATCCATTTTTATTTTATAACCAAGGTGTTCGAACCAACTTATGTGTACCATGAGAATCCATGAACCCATTTTTTTTCCTAAAGTGTTTCCCTGCTGATACTTTTTTTCCTTATTCTTTTGTTTTGTTTACTTATATATTTTTTATAACCGGAATCTCCAGACCAGCTTAAACGCACCACAACTAATTCATAAGCCAATTTTTTTAAAAAATAATATGGGTTGCTACAATGCTTTTACGCTTATACTTTTTTTTTTCTTTCACTTGTATTTGTTTTTTTATAATCATGGTCTCTCAGCCAACTTAAGCTTATATACCTGTATAAGATAAAATCCAAAAGTTGGCTATAAGGGTGTATTGATAATTTATCAATTTTTAATTATATTTTATGTAGCAGTGTTGTGGGCACGTTTTCGGGCATAACGTCAATTTCAGAGCTCATGCACATTTTAAATGGTGCATGAGACATCATAAAACTTCTAAAAATATATAGTAGTTTTTTATATATTCATTTTATTATGTAAAATGTGTTTAGAATAATTTCATAGTATCATAGGTATCTTCAATTTTTTCCATTTTTGTGCAGAGTACAATAATTATAATATCCTTAAATAAGATAAAAACCAAGAATTGTTAGTGGGGGTGTCTCGATAATTTACTTTTTTAGTGCACAGTAAAATAACTTCTGTAGGCTCAAATAAGACAAAACGAAAGAGTCACCTGAGGTATTGTTTCAAATATTTTACATTTAATTATATATGCATAGGAAAAAGTTTCACTCTTATTTTATACCATCAAAGTTCAACTTGCTATGTTTTTTAATGCGAGTTGCATTTAATACAAGTAAAAATAAAAATAAAAATAAAAATGAATTAAAAATCTAAACAAAGAGCAGAGATGTATTGATACAAATAAAAAATTTAAAACTATCTTAGAATAACCAAAAAAATCAAGGGATTGAAACTAAACTAAAAAAATAAAAGAATAAAAATCAAAATACAAAATTATTTGTTAAATCTAGATAAAAAAAAATTTAATCCCTGCAGCGGAGCGAGGGTTTACAGCTCGTATATATTAAAAGATACAATTCCCCTATACTCCACATGAGAGTTAAAAAAAAAAAAAACTAGAATGAAATAATAAAAACATCCTTGTACATAAAGTCAATAAAATTTTATTTTAAGGGGTATCTAAGTCATTGTATTATGCAAAAAAAGTAAAAAAAAATCTCATTGGTCAAAATTAAATGTTCTCTTTTGCTTCTAAATGTAATTTAGTAATCCCATCATGCAATAAAAAAACTGAAGGTATATCAAAATATTTTTTTAACATCAACGTATTATAATTTATATATATATATATATATATATATATATATATATATATATATATATATATATATATAATAATTTATATATATATATATATATATATATATATATATATATATATATATAAATTTAATAATGGCTAGAAAAGATGCGAAACTTGTGATAGCCGTTCCCAAATAAAAGAGTTCCATTTATAATATACAGGGACCAAGCAAAGTGCATAATTCTCTCATCAAAAGGATAAGGAAGTAAAGGTGGATATGCTTCAGCACCCTTTACAAACTAAGCAAATATAATAAGAATTTTTGGGATATTCTCTTTGGATTATTGCCAATGAAAAAGACAAAACATTAGCTAATTAATCCTCCACGACGCAGCTAGCCTACCTTGTGAAAATATTGCATCCAAAATTAATTATTAAAGGTTGAGAAATATATTAATTTTTTTTTAAAAAAAATTGAAATATATAATTTAAAAAAAAAACTAGCTCTAAAAAAAAAAAACAGTCATCAAGTTGTTCTCTGCAACACGTTTTCAACTCGCTTCCAGTTGCAGATTTTAAGCTTGACCAGCGACACTAATCAATTAGCTGTGTGGATGGTGATAGGAAAGTGTTTTAAAAAAATTGAAATATTTTTTATTTTTATTTTTATTTTAAATTAAAAATTGATGTTTTTAGATTATTTTTGTCAAAGAACTATATTATTTAAAAGTGTAAGCTTGTAAGTGAGGTTCTATAATATTATTTATATTATTCTCTAACACACCCCCTCAAGTGAAAGCTTTTTGAGCTTGAAACTTAGATATACCCACATTACCTCGTGCTTCATTTTTATTAAATAGAATAGGGGTGGTGAGATTTAAACTCGTGACCACTAGGTCAACATGGCTTTGATACCATGTCAATAAATCATCTTACCTAAAAACTTAAATTTATAAGCGAGACCCCATAATATAATTTATATTATTCTCTAATAATTTTGATGTGGTGATGTCAAAAATAATTTTTAAAAAATAAAAAATATTATTTAATATATTTTTTAACTAAAAATACTTTAAAAAATAACCTCAATCATACTTAATAATAATATAAAATAATCTATGTTTTACTTGATTTTATAAAAACACAAAATATATTTCGGAGAGGATGAAGTTTATTCGCGTAAAAAGAAAAGATGTTCTTTCGTATGAAGCAAAACAACCACGTATAAAATATCAATGGCTGATTTTAATTTCTTTTTATAAAAATATTTCATAAACTAATAAAAATAGTTGAAGTATCTCGAAAATTCAAACCTCCACTCCACCTGTCGCTCTCTAGCTAGGTCGGCAACGGAGTCGTTGCAATACATCAATAATTATCGAAACGATACAATACATTAAAAATATCTACACATTGTTTGTTATTATATAATTTTGGACATTTAAGTTCTCAACTATCTTCTAGCAACGCACGTCACTGATTGACAGTGATTATAATTGTTTTTAAAAATATATTAAAATAATATTTTTTATTTTTAAATATTTTTTATATCAATATATAAAAATAAACTAAAAACATCAATTTTTTAAATTTAAAATAAAAAATAAAAATATATTTTTTATTTTTTTTAAAATACTTTTAAAATACAATATCAAATATCCTCTTGAAAGGGAGCCCGCCATTGTTTATAGAAATAGTAAATGTCTTGTTCAATTATATATATATATATATATATATATATATAGTATATTTTTAAGGTTTTCTTGTAAACAATAGTTGTTTTTTCTCTCAAATAATACAGACTTGCTCATCAAAAAAGTGGCACGCCGTTTATATATATAGGTAATAGGTAATATAAAATTCTGCTATGAGTTTGAGAGTTTTTTGATGAGCAAGTCTGTATTATTTGAGAGAAAAAACAACTATTGTTTACAAGAAAACCTTAAAAATATACAACTGCCATTTGTAGTGGAGACAAAATTGAACCTCCTCCGCAGAGGTTATATTATTTCTTTTCATAGCCCTTGAGGTTCCTCTTTTTCTCCAAAGAGAAAAAAATTCATGCCATCGACAAAATATTTATGTCTTTTTATAATAAAATATCTCTGATTTTATATGATAAAATGTTTCTAACTCTTTTGAGTTAACAAGATTAAAGCTTCAGTTTTAGTAGGTCAAGCAGATTTCTTGACCTAAATACATCCTGACTCCATATTTAGCTAAACTTATATATATATATATATATATATATATAACTAAACCTAGACATGTAATAGCTCATCACATCAATACATATCAGAGTTAAGTGCTTGGTTGTACTCAAAGATAATAAACCTGATAGTTATCTGGAACCACGTTTATTGGGGCTTGGTGCTTGGCTAAACTCGAAAATGATACATCATAACCTTTTCTATTATCATCCTTTTAAAAGATAGTTAAAAAAATATTTATCCATTAATAATCATCTAAATATTTGGATAATATACATAAATTTTGAAAAGTTTTTTTTATCAACAGTAAATGCGAATATTTTATTTGATCCATAAGATTTATGTGTCCTTTATAACATCGCTGGGATTCTAAGTCCAAGTGGCTTTTTTTTTCATATTTTGTTTCAAAATTATATAATGACATAAAAGGTTTTTTCATTTGACAATGTGGATGGATTTTTGATTGACAACCTAAACTACGCTTGCTTTTACCTCCCAGCATATGTCTAAAATTGTTTTATAATAAATAAAATATATTTGATTATTTGCAGGATTGTTGTTATTTTATATTTAATGAATAAAAGATAATGAAAATCCAAAAAAAAAAATACAAGAAAATGAAGTTTGTTGCCATATAAAATCAACTCTATCTTCATAAAAAGAAGAGCTCATTTGAATTAAAGGGAATAAACTTCATATCCACCCATAGTCCATGCTCAAATGATTCTTTAACTAGCGAACTCTGTATGCTTAAATTTTGATGTTGGCATTTTATCAAACATCATAAAGCCATTCGGGTAGCAAGACAGAAGCAATCTCATGCCAGATCAATGAATTAGGTCCTTCTCATTTTTACTCAGGAACTTGAAAAACTCATGTGAACATGCAAGAAGACTTTTTGCCTCTTATTTTGATCGAGGATTCTAATCATCAAATATAGTTTGATTTTTTAAAACATAAGACAAGATTGTTCCATGTCGTTTGTTAGAACGAATGTTTCAAACATCCTCTTAAAAGCGATGCTTGACAAAGAACATTTTTCTTACGAACACAAGACACTAGCTAAGCTACCAAAGAGGAGAAGTAGATGGGCATTGGACATTTGGTTGGGGGTATACATCCCAACCGAGAAGGAAAATTCAAGTTGATAGATGTTGGCATGGATGTGATGTGCTTGTTCGTAGCACAGGGAAGCCCAAGGAATGAACCATGGCCAGTGATGATTTCTTTCAATTGAGAAAGATATAAGAATCATCACCATTATTAGACAAATCCGAACAAATCCCAGACCACTGGTAATGGATCAAGAGTAAAGAAAAGGAAGAACAGAGTTAGCAGCAAGCATGAAAGACGTGAATTGGATGCTTGTTGCTGAGTTCAGATGAAACAATTGCGAGAAACCAACGACGATGTACAAGAAGAGAAATCAATCTTATAATATAGTTTATGCTCTTTTCTAAAAAGTATACAAAACATAAATCATAAGAATAAAGCGATCTCAAAAATCTTTTTCACACGCAAGTTGTCATGAGACTGGGATTCCTACGGCTAAGACCTGATAGGTGCCTGTATTGCTGTTCTTACGAACTCAAATATCGATATGACACGTGTCCACAGCAAAAACGAGTGGATCATGGACAGTGTAGTCGTGCAGGGACCACGACTCTGTAGCCCAATGGATACGGTGGCGGAGATGTGCTTCGTTATCACAAATTGGTGCTGTTTGGCATTGCTTATTAACCTGTTTTTTGCTGCTTATTGATGTTTTTTTTTTTTTTTTTTGTCATTTTAAAAACTGACGGTTAGTGTTTTTAGATCATTTTGATGTGCTGATATCAAAAATAATTTTTAAAAAATAAAAAAAATATCATTTTGATATATTTCGACACGAAAAGCACTTTAAAAATAAGCAGGAACCACACTCCCAAACACCCTCGGTATTTTAAGTTTACGCAGTCATAAGCACATCAATTTCATATAATTTTTATTTATAATCTACGAATTAATTAATTAAAATTAAGTTTCTATTCAAATAATTTTAAATTGTTATAAAATTTATAATTATATATATTGAATATCCATGACTCTTAACTTTAATCTCTTGAATTTTTATGACTGTTGGATTAAGTTTTTTAATTTATTTTTATGACTCTTAACTTCATTTTCTTCTTCTATAGATAGATTAATTTGTTTTCTAATTTTGAAAATAGAAGAATCCATAACAAAAAATACACTATTTTTTTTGTCTCTTTTGATAAAAATATTTAGATTTATATGTTATTTAATCACCATATTTTCTTTGAAGAATTCAAGAAGACATGTATAGGCTTATCCATTTACCATATAATTTTTTTAGATATTTTATAATATTGATTGACACATCATCTATTATTAGATTTCTTACACCTTTGACTAGTAATGTTTTTAAGGCATGTTTTAAAAATTATCATTATGATGAGAATATTTTCCCATCATTAGAGAAAGAAAAATCATCGTCGTGGTCTGAAACATGACAATAAATCACTTGGAATAACCCAAATTTGTCTCATTTTTATCCGAGGGCACATAAATGTAAACTTAAAGTTTAAAAGATATTTCATTTATAAAAATATTACAAAATAATTACCAGATATTTTCACCAATAGTGAGAAATTGGTTAAATCCCATATTGTAGCTGCAAATGCTCTATTCAGAATTGAAATCCTTAAAGAAAAAAAAGCCAACATAGTAGCAAATGATTTTATACCATGCCTAAAGCACGAAAGACTTGTTGACGTTATGGACAAAGATCATAGAAAATGAAAATATTTACAAATAAATTATTGTACTTTTAAAGAGTTATCATTCATAAAATAAATATAAAATATTGTGTCCAATTCATCTCTTGATACTGGTTCTTTTGAAGAGGGACCTTCTACATAGACATTTAAAAAAATATATATCTAGAAATAATAAGGTCTCCAAAAACTATGTCCATACATAAGAGATTTTGAACAAAATAAAGTCATCGTAAATAATATATTTAAATTCAAGGTTGCTTTTCTAGAAGTGATAACGAATTTGAGCCACAAATTATAAAATAATATTGACATGGAAATGATTAGCCAAAATGAAAATAAACAATCCAAATAGAGTTAAACCAAGTTGCAAAACATGAAGTATTTAGATTTATAGTTAATACACTTAAAAGTGTTATGCATGTTAGATACAAGAGGGTTTATGTTAGAAAATAAAATGAGAACAATGAAATTGTGTACTATAAGGCATAACTTGTCGCATAAAGTTTCTCATAGAGACTTGACATTGATTATGAGAATACTTTATTCTCAAGTTATGGATGCAACCACCTTCAAATTTTTATGGTTTTAGCAGTGTCAAAAACTCTAGATATGCGTTTAATAAATTTAATTATAATATATTTATATGAATCATTAGATATAGACATCTATATGCAAATCCCTGAAAGATTCATAATCCTTAAACTTTTTTGATAACCCCGTAAATTTTTATTTCATTAAACTAAAAAAGTCTTTATATGGGTTTAACCAATCTAGTCAGATATGGTACATTCATCTTAATGAATACTTAAAAAAAAATTGAGAATGATAAGATTCGTTTGTGCATCTTTATTAAGAAACCACATATAAATCTGTTATTATTGCAGTATATGTTGATTATTTAAATATTATTGGTACTTCTAAAAAGCTCATAAAGACTACAACCTATTTGAAAGATAAATTTGAGATGTAAGATCTTAGAAAGAAATTATTTTATCTTAGTTTATAGATCAAACATCTTTTAAACCTAATATTTGTCCATCAATCGACGTATACATAAAAAAATCATAAATCATTTTTATGTTAGCAATGTCTATCATTTGAGTAGACTTATGATTGCTAAGAAATGTCCTTTTTGACCGCTAGAAAAGGATAAATAAATTTTTAATCATGAAGTATCATATTTTAATGTTATTAGAGCACTTATATATCTTTCAAATTGTACAAGATCAAATATAGGTTTTGTAGTCAATTTATTGGCAATATATAATTTCACTTCCATAAAAAAAAGAGAATAGATTCAAATATATATTTTACTATCTCTATGGAACAACTAAAATGGAGTTATTTTATATTGAATTAAATTTATAATTGATTGAATATGTAAATATTGGTCATCTCTTTAGTCCTCATAAAGAAAGATCATAGACAAGTTATCTATTTACCATGACAATACTGTAATTTCTTGGAGATATGTTAAACAATCATTAGATATTCTAATTTTTAGTTACTTGATGATTTTATCAATATTGATTTTTATACAATTAAATAAATATATTAAAAGAAACAAGTTATCAAACTGATTAAAATCTATAACCTATTTGTTAAGCTAGATTTAAAAACAATAATATATAGAATCTATAACCTATTTGTTGAGCTAGATTTAAAAACAATAAGATATAGTTTATTTAATTTCGAATTTTGTTTTTAAAAGTGCAGCGCATCCCATATAGTGGGATACTAATGATAATTGCTTAATTCATTCACTTAGACCTTTTATTTCTTCTTATTTTTTTTTTAAAGTAGTCTATTAAGTTTTTTTTTTTTGTTAATAAATAACATATTTATTTATTTTTAGTTTCAACAAAATCTTGATTGGATAATGAAATTGATAGCAGTATTTTGGCACTTGCTTCATAAATGTATCATTCCAGTATTTGACACTTTTATTTTTATATTTATGTTCTATAAATTGTCTCAAACTATTTTTTGTTTTCATTTCAGAATAAATCAAAGGTAACCTAATTGAATGATTAAATATTATAATTAATTCCTATAATGACAGTTAGAATTCATGTTTTTTTTCATCATCATCATTATTACTATTATTATTGTAGCAGTGTCATAATAAGAGCAATTTAGCCTTTAAGGGAAAACAATATATTTTTAAGAGTTTTTAAGAAATTAATGTTTAATGCAATCACCAAAATATTAAAAGAGAATTGGTGCTTGGTTGATTGGTTATACTTATATTTAAATGAACTATCTTAATTCAAAAATCTGAATTCTTATGTAAGACTTCCTAAAATAAAAATTCTTTCTAATTGAAACTTGTACAGATTTATTTTTATCTTGAACTTGATTTAAAATATAATAATAATTAAAAATAATGAAAATAATGACATTCAAAATGGTTATCAAAACTCTCCATCAAATATAATCTAAAAATTTAACTTGTTAGATTATAGTTGATTAGATTATAGTTGATTTTGAATTAACTTTCCAACAAATACAACATACCATTAAAACCTATTTTCTTGGATTATAGAATTCTTATCTATAAAAAAAAAAAATTAAAAAGGACAAACAATTCTTGTTTACAAAATGTTTTTTATTTGTAAATATATTAAAATAATTTTTTTATCTTTTAAAATTTATTTTTAATATTAATATATAAAAAATCTAAAAAAACAAATCATATTTTAAAAAACACTTTTAAATCACGAAAACAAACGTATTCTTGTTCACGCGCTGAGCCCCGACCTCAAGTTTACAGTTCACCTTCCCGTGTAAGAAACAAGTCTATAAATAAGGCACGAAGAGTTCCGTAGTTAGGCTTCAAGAAGCAGCTCTGAAGTAGCCAGCTTAGCTTTCCAATTCCTTCAAGCTCAACGCTTCTTCAATCTAGCTCTCTGATCTCTCTCGAGTGGACCCCATTTCTCTTTTACCCTAAAAAAGCATGGTCGGACCATCACTTGACACCACCAAGCTCCATCTCAAACCGCCCTCATCTGCCACCACCACCACCACCAAGTTCCTCTGCAGTTATGGTGGCAAGATCATCCCCCGTTTCCCAGATGGAAAACTCCGTTACCTAGGTGGCGAAACCCGTGTCCTTGGCGTCGAACGGTCCATCTCCTTCGCTGGTCAGTCTTATTAGATATCACTATTAATTTCTACTATTTCCCCTTTTCTTTTTGTTTTGCTAATTCCTTCTTTAGCTTTTACCGTATCAAGCATTATTTGTGTGTGAATATGTGATAATGGAGTGAGTGATATGCGGTGGAATATTTTTGCGTGTGCTATACAGAGTTATTGTTGAAGCTTGGTGAGTTATGTGGGACATCGGTGAGTCTCCGTTGTCAGTTGCCAAAAGAAGATCTGGACGCTCTGGTATCGATCACCTCCGATGAAGATCTAGCAAATCTCATCGAGGAATACGATCAAGCAGCTGGAGCAGCAACACCAACTGCATCTTTAAAGATCAGGGCTTTCCTTTCGCTCCCGAAAATAATCTCGTCGTCGTCGTCCTCTTCCTCCTCCTCTTATAGTTATGGTGGTGCCACTATTGCTTCAACTTCTCCCTCTCCGAGGTGCTACCATCATCAGATCTCGAAGCCGGTAGCGTTTTCTGTAAGGAAGAGTCCACCTCCTCCACATCAATATCAATATGGTTACCAATGCTCATAGAAATCCTAGCCACGTCTACCTTGTTCACAACCGGAATCACTGGCAATAACAGCAGACCCAATTGAGCTGAGACGGACATATTTAGCATATGTAAATGGGAAAGAAAAAAAAATAATATAACTAAAGAAAAAAAAAGGGGGGGGGAAGGGGAAGAATACTGGAGTTGGCAGTAGCTAATATGAGATATATGTATCTGGGGACTGTAAATCGTTAAGAAGGGATTGGTTTTTTTGGTCCGTAAAAATTAATGAATTTCCGGCCCAATATTTCCATTGGGGTTCTTCAAAAGCTTTATGTGATGGCGAGTTTTGGATTACCATTTCCAGTACTCCATCTCCATTACAGCTCTTTCAATCATTTCCTGCCATTTCCATTGCCCTTTCACGTACAGTAGATCAAAAGATTCTCCATCTTTGAGTTCGGTGACATGCTCTACTCCTTATCCATTGTGGCTTAAAATCAACGTGCTCATCATTCATCATTCATGTGATTCTTCGTTATCAATCGATCTGTATCCTCTTTCATAGTTCGCTTTTGACAGGTCCAGTTATTTGCCAACTATCCTCCTCTGTTTTCTATTTCCTTGTATTTTTTAAAGCGTGTTAACGTTAGGGTTTGTGTTTGTTGCAATCCTTAGCTTGGTTTTATGAATCTCATGCTGAGCACTTTGAATTGCAGGCTGAACACGCGGACCTTAAAAGAATCAATATCCCAGATGACAGAGAAGCTATTAAAATGAATCCATTTGATGCGTAAGTTCTTTGTTTTTCCCCTTCATTTTACTCCACCTTCGTCGTCATGGAGTAGCTTCCTGCAGGACAGTGCCCTTCGTTTCTGATATAGCCGCTTCCCTGCTTGAACGCTTGGCTCCCTGATCAGCTTTAATTTTTCCAAGAAATACAGAGAACTTGTTTATGATATGAAAGAATTGAAAACATTAAAAAAAAAAAACCTGAAAATACATTAATTTAATATATTTTTAGTCCAAACACACTTTTATAAAAACATATGCAGCGTAATACCAAACAACTTCAAATTTCATTATCATCATGGCTTGATATTTTAATGGTTTTCTTCCTTTGTGAATGGAGGAACCGGTGATAGTGAGTCATGGGTGATGGGCCATAACCAGCTGCTGATGGGTGCTTTTCATCTATTCTTCGAAGGTGCTTTCCATAGCTACAACTGCAGGGAGGGGCTTCCAATTTGGGTTGAACAGTGGATAGAATTTTCTGGAACATAACGATAACATGTCTTTGAGGATATTCTATCCCACCTCCATGTGAGGTCTTTTCTTTTTCTCGAAATAAAAGATGGCTTGGCTGGGTCAAAATTTTCTCAGCTTGAAAAAAATGCTCAAACTAATGCTGCTAGCGTTTTTATGTTTTCCTCGTTTTGTTTTGGCGGTTGATGGAAGTGTTTCGTATTAATTAATAAAATAAAATAAAATAATTTTTATTTTATTTAAAATTTCGGTTTCTTCCTAAAATTTCTCTTAAATTTTAGTCCAAATATTTCAGTTTTGTATTGTCGATCAAATATTATTTTTTTTAAATAATTTATAGTTTTAAAATATTAATCATATATCTTAATCTGACTCCTAGATAAAGATTAAATTTTACAATGAGTCTCTTGATATATTTATATTTATTATATTAAAATTTCATAACAATAAACTTGCGAAATTAATGATGTCATTCTCATAATATTATATATATTCATAATTTTATTCAGAAAAATTATTTTATTATGTTTTATTTTATATTAAATTATACAGTTCTAAATAATTTTATTTATGAATTTAAACTATATTTTTCTTTGAATATATATATATATATATATATATATATATATATATATATAAACGTAAAAAATAATCTATATTGCCATTAAATTTGCATAAATCTCAACTCAACTCCATTTTCATTATTTTAAATTAATAAAAACACATATTATCAAGTGAAGAATTCAAATAATTCATTGTACCTCAATTTACTTTAATGGTCGGTCATACACCTAAAAAGAGTTTATATTCTCCCATCCTAAAAAAAGAATTCTGCCCATGAAATTTAGACTCATACAGGGATCCATAAACAGATACGGGTACTTCTTCATCTCCGTTTCCCTTCCCCACATTTCTTTTATTTGAGATCTCTTCATTATTAAATTAGGTTATTTATTTATTTATTTTTAGTTTTATTTTCTTTTTTTAAAATTGAATAAGTCTACATGGAATAAAAAAAAGTTGGTCTATATATATATAAACCTGTTCATTATATTTCATTATATATATAGTGTTCATTTTTTAAATATTTTATTTCTATAATTTGTAGAGTAAACTAAATCAATTTTTTTTTATTTGTTAACCAAGAGTATCCAATAAACTTAGAAAAAAATTGGTTTGATTAATTGAAATCAATTTTACGAATAATTAAGTTATCCAATGGTTATCACAATTGCAATATGTTTGGCTATCAAGAGAACTGAGTTTTGACCTTTGAGATCCCCCAAAAAATAGAATTCTAAACACAGTTATCCAATTAAATTATTGTTTGTTAATGCATTAAGGTTATTTTTATTTAAAAATATATAAAAATAATATTTTTTTATTTTTTAAAAAATTAATTTTTGATATTAACATACGAAAATTATTTAAAAACATTAAAAAAATTAAATTTAAATTTAAAAAAAAATCCAAACACATTCCCAAACAAAAATGATATTGCATTTCAAAAACGTTTTTAAATTAAATTGAATTGTTTTTGTTTTTATTTTATATTATAAATTGAATATTTTTAGCATTTTTATATTATTTTAATATAAAATATTAAAACTCATTTTTAAAAAATAAAAAAAAATCATTCTAATATATTTCTCAATAAAAAATTAATTTAAAAAACATACTCAGCATCATTCCAAACCATCACTTAAAAATAATATTTCTAAGCTTATTTTTTCAAGTTATCACCCTAATTCAAGAGGAGCTCAGTCAAACGTTCAGTTGTCTTACATCTACACGTGGCTTTTATCAAGCTGATGGATGAAAAATCCGTCCAAGGTCAACCTGGGTGACGGTCAACCTCCGAAAAACCCACGGCTCGCTCCTTGATCATCCTCTTCAACTATTCTGCTACTCCATATTCAGTAATCTCTCTCTGAAAAGAAAATGGAAATGGATTCCATTTCCAACCAAAACGATGATTCCCCAATTCTTTCCTATCTTCTATCCCAAACCCACCCCAACCCTCAACAGTTTGATCAAAACCTTTCAGCCCAATTTCCCTATTTGAACTACCCAAAAGTCCTCTCCACGCTGACTCAATCCATCCCCTCCTCCGCCACCAATATCTTCTTCCTCCTCAAATCTCTCGGTCCTCGACCCAACCCAGAAGTTGTCTCCATGGCCCGATCCAACTTGACCCAGATGCAAGAACCAGGAAAAACGGAGATATACAAGGCAGTGTTGAAATTGGAGGAGATGCATGAGGAGTATGAGAGGCAGTTAAAGGAAGTAGAAGAGATGCTTGTTGGGGTCTATAAGGATGTTGTTGTAAGAGAGATAGAGAGCGGTGAACAAGTTGACGAGGAGGTTGTTGCTATACTTAAAGAAGCAGAGAGTGGCGGGGCTGTGGAAAGAGTGAATCTTTCTGGTCGTCAGTTGAGGTTGATTCCTGAATCTATTGGCAGACTTCATGGCTTGCTTGTGCTCAATCTCTCTCAAAACCAGTTAGAGGTATCATAATTTGTTTCTGTCTATGTTCTTTTTAATGTTTTGTCATGGAGAAAGTGGAAGTGTATTATTTGTTTTAGTTCACTGTTAGAGATGTTTTCTTTTAGATTACTTAGCTTGCAATATTTTCTAGCATCTGCTAAAGTAATCACCCTTTTTCCATTCATATGCTGATCTCTGCTAAAAGCTAAATGAGTTGGTTAGCAACAACTTTACTGCTCGTTGTTGGTATGCTTCTAAGACTGTTAGCCATCGATCTAAGGTACGGTGTGATAATTTTAGTCTGCTAATTATCCATGAGCAAGCTGGCATCGAGTATTGGTTTACTCTTGATTTAATCAGCAAAAAGTTTCAAGCTGCAATACCAGTCAGGGAACAAGTATAAACTATGATTTTTTCTTCCCTTTATTCAGCAAATATGTTTAGTGTGTTAACAAACTAATGGTTCAAACATTCCCCATCTCTATTGAATATAAATTTGTGTATAGAAAAAAAAAACGAAAGGAAAGAAAGAAAGGTTATAGATGAGTGTCTTTTATCTCTTACCAGTTAAATATCCAAGGCTCAGTTTAGGCTTTAATTATAGGCTAGACATCCCTTGAAGTATCTTAAATCTTTATCCTTACTGTGTAAAAGCTTGTTTTGTTTTTGCTAGTCGTGATGGGCTTTTGGGTCTATATATAATATGGTGGTTTACTATGCTAAGGTGGAGGTTGGCGTTTAGCAGGCTCAAATTGCAAGCTTAGACAATTCATACCAGTTGATTTTGCTATTCGTATATTTATTGTTACTGTTCACAAGAACTTGTGTTGATTCATGCAGTCATCAGTAGCCTCGAACAGATTAAAAAGTCTTTTTGAGTCCTAGATGATTTTGAATGGTGAAGAAGCTATATTTTGTTATTGATGCATGCAGCTAGTGGACATTATTTCTGTGTATTAGAATATCGTGTTTGAGTTTTTATTGATACCTGGTTCATTTTTTTGGGGAAACAGGTCCTTCCTGATTCAATTGCAGGGCTTGAGAAACTCGAGGAGCTTGATGTGTCTTCCAATCTTTTAGTTTTCCTGCCGGATACAATTGGATTGTTGCGAAATCTTAAGTTCCTAAATGTGTCAGCCAACAAGGTGAAGGCCCTCCCGGAAAGCATTGCTCTTTGCAGGTGATACTCATTTTCTGTGTTCTCTTCCCAGTTAATCTTTCAAATTATCGGTCTTGGTAGATTTTTTCCTCGCTTCAATTTTTTCTGCTCTTTCCATTTTGTCTGCCGTTGAAAACTTGATTTGTCTCTGTTGTAGTTCATTGGTGGAGATAGACGCAAGCTTTAACAACTTGATAACTTTGCCGATAAATATTGGATATGGACTGGTGAATCTTGAAAGGCTTTCAATTCAGTTGAACAAGATCCGTCTTCTTCCACCTTCTATCTGTGAAATGAAGTCTCTGAGATTTTTGGATGTTCATTTCAATGAGCTGCGAGGCCTGCCACAAGCAATAGGGAGATTGACAAATATAGAGGTCCTGAATCTGAGCAGTAATTTCAGTGACTTGGCTGAACTTCCTGAAGCAATTGGTGATTTAATTAACCTCAGGGAGCTCGATATCAGCAACAACCAAATACGAGCTCTTCCTAACTCGTTTGCCAGGCTAGAAAATCTCACCAAACTCGACTTGAATGAAAATCCACTGTCAGTTCCGCCACGAGAGGTAGTGAATAAGGGGGTTCAAGCTATAAGGGAATTCATGGCGAAGAGGTGGCTGGATATGGTAGAGGAAAGGCAGACGAACATGGCGGAGGCAAACCAGCAAGCAGCGCAGAGTGGGTGGCTGGTTTGGGGGGGCTCCCTGCTTAACAACTTTGTTTCCGGGGTTTCTCAAAATGTTTCAGGTTATCTTGGAGAAAAATCTCCGAAAGATCCATACCTGGACCAACTGCTCTGAATTGGTCTGTTCTTTGAGCTTCTGGTTTCTGCAAATTCTGTGTGATTACTTTCTATAGTAAACAAACAGACAGATAGCTCTTGAATTATACATCGAGTTTGTGTATGGAAATACCTGCTAATGTATACTTATTTTTATACATAATATATATACCTAAAAATACTGATAGAAACAGTGGAACCGACTGGCTTGATCAATTTGAATATGTTGATTATAATCTAATAATTTGTGTTGTTATACTTTTTAACTGCCAGTTTCAATGATATTTTTATACATATATCTTTCCAAGAAACAAAACAATCTTTTATGTGATTTTATTATAGATGTTATCCATGATAATATCAATATTGTTTGTTTTGTACTCTTTTTTTAATGCGAGAAGATTTTATCTTTCGGAAAATATATTTTGTGAGTGTAGATGAACGAGTAAAATCCTAGTTGTTCAAGTTCAAAAATAAAAGATTTATTGACTAAGAGATTTTTGGTTGTTACCTTATTTTTCTTTTGATTTTTCAATTTCAGTCTTGATGTTTTTTATTTCTTATTTTTATCCTTCACCCTTTTATAAGTTTTTTTATGTTTTGATTTTTTATTTTGTTTTCTTGTCTCTTTTGTTAAAAAAAATATTGGTTTTCAATCTCATCCTTCAATTAATTTTTTTTATAATTCAAGCAGCTTCTCGCCACGTTCAGCTCCACCCCAGCATCAGCTCCTCCAGGATCAGCCACCATGGGTAGTGTTGCCACCAATCACCTCGAACAGCAGCCATGAATTCCAACAGCACAGTCACCCGCTGCGGTTTTTTCACCGTGAGCACCACCATCTCCCACCGCACTGATCTCTATACCAGGAAGCTCCTCTCAACTCTGTTTTGTACAAGGTGGTCCGAGAATTTCTTGAATTTCCCAAAATTTTATTCGATGGAGGACATCTAATTCTAAACGTATTTTTTAAAACAGAGTTTAATATATATATATATATATATATATATAAGATCCATGCATCTAATATATATGATTATTATTTTAAAAAACTTTATATTGGACGTACGGATATGTAATTAACAGCTTTTAATTTTTATTTTGAACTTAAATTAGTCTTTAATTTATATAATCATTGTCAATTGAGTCCCACAAAAAAAGGAATTTCTCAATTGGGTTTTTATTGTTTCTAACATCTATCAATTGGGTCCTTTTGCCACTATTTGTTAACATTTTTATTTTTATAATGCAGATTCGATATTGTATTGAGAAACATCTTATTCTTTTTTTCATTTCAATTTTCTTAGTAAAGGGACTAAATTTATATGCAAGAATATTTTCGAATATCAACTTGTAAACCAAGCTGTGGAGTGAATAGCATAGTCAGCAAATCAATGGTGGAGGCCCAGGAGGGGCTCCGAACCCATGGGCCCAAGCAAATTCACAGTGGATGGAGTGTAGGAAGTGAATGAGCTTGTGATCCTCCTACCAGCTCTTAAAATCTAAAGAGTGTCGTTGTTTTCTTTTTCTGTTGTTTTTTAAATGGAAAAAAAAATATCATTATTATATGCGCTATATTTTATGGATTTTTTTATATATAAAATTGTGATATATTGAAGTCTATGCTATTAATTTATTTTACCAAAATAAATAAAATTGAACCATCATACTTTGAGCAATCACTATAACTTTGTATAGTTTAATTGTTAGGTTAAGAGATCAATTTTGTTTTTGATATTTTGGGTTAGAAACTTTTCAATGTATGTTTAATAAACATTCAAACATAATTTCAAACACTTTAAAGGTTAAAAAATATTTTCTAGATTTCCTGAATTATTAAATATTTATAAAATTAATAAATAGTAACTAATACGAAATAATACCAGTTTTTATTGAATATCTTAAAATTTCATGTATATTTACATACAATTTTAGTATCTTTTTAGAAATGTGATTAAAGGTGGTTTTGCAGGATTTTTTTTATTTCGAAATGTATCAAAATGATAATTTTTTTATTTAAAAAATTATTTTTTATATCAGCACATAAAAATAATATAAAAATACAAGAAAATAATTTAAAGTATAAAATAATATATTTTATTTTTTTTCCAAAAATATCTTTGAAACGTAGCACCAAATTGGGTGTTTGGATTTGTTTATATGATTCTTAAAGTATTTGCATGTCGAATGAGCAAGATTGAAGTAAACTTAGAATTAAAAAAAATATTAAAAACAACAAATTCAAATGTTTTAAAAACCACATTAAAATTATCCGTGTAAATTTATTTTACCTCTTCATATCTCAATAAAAATATTGGATGATTCCATTTCTTAATATTTGTTTATAATTTATTTATTTATAATAATTTTGAAGATATAAAATATCTTTCGACCTCAATTTTTCTTGTTTCTTTAAAAGCAGGTTGGATTTTCATTAGCATTTATGAAAAATCTAGTTGATAGTAAGAAAAAATCTTTTTTTTTTTGTTACAATACATGATTTAATGCATGTTTAGGAGTGCGGTTGTGGTTATTTTTTAAAGTAAACGTTTAGAAATATATTAAAATGATATTTTTTATTTTAAAAAAATTATTTTTGATATCAGCACATCAAAATGATCTAAAAATATCAAAAAATTCATTTAAAATAAAATAAAAATCCAATTTTTTCATAAACGCTTTTACAAACACTCTCAAACGTTGTATTAAAGCATCCCATTCAATCATCTGTCCCCTCGTCTATTTTAGTTTTATAAAACAATACATTGCCAATTGTAAATGAATTATTATTATTTAAGTGATAAATGTAAATGATGTATTTAATGCTAATATTCCTAGACTCTTGCTTTGAGATTGATTGATATATAATTATTGAGAGTGGAAGGGTTAAAAAGTTAATTAGTCATAAATGTCAATTATTATTATTATAATAAATGTAATTGTACAGGCTTTTCAAATCGCACAGAAAGTCAACCAGCCGAAACATTAAGAGCACGAGTACCCTAGTTGCCTCCTACATGCCTGAAAAGTTAACCTAAAAGATCGATCGAGGACCTTTAAGATTTCTCGGCAGTTTGGAAAGAGCTCGCGGATCTTGATGGCTTCATGTAACAGTGAGATCTTATTGAGGGCAATAATAGTAATAACCAATAAATAGAGGCGAAAGCAACGTGTCTTCACCTTAAAGTGGGTTGAACCGACATCGTATAACTTTAAGTTATTTTCCCCGGAAAAGGAGAGTAAAAAAAAAAGTATCTCCAGAAATAACTCTAAAATATCATAAAATAGTAATTGTTTAGTGATTTGGATGAGGTTGATTTTCAAAAATTTTTGTACTCAGAAATATAATAAAATAATATTTTGTATTTTTTAAAAATT
Organism: Salix dunnii; assembly: GCA_015731905.1. Classification (NCBI taxonomy): domain Eukaryota; kingdom Viridiplantae; phylum Streptophyta; class Magnoliopsida; order Malpighiales; family Salicaceae; genus Salix; species Salix dunnii. The sequence goes on along the minus strand of CM027668.1, from coordinate 1,813,540 downwards.
ATCATTGATATAACATATTAAAATAATTTACAAATATAAAAAAATTAAAATAAAATAAAAACTAAAAAAATATATTTTTTATTAAAAATATTTATATTTTATATTAATATTTATAAATTATTTTCATATAGACGCTAAAACGATAATCACAAACGGCTCATCAACCGTTTTAAAAATGGTATTTTTATAATAGCGAGAATGTCTTTATCATACTTTAGAAATGGCTTTACTTCCTCTTCTTTATGTGTCATGTCATCTCTTTTTATAGCTACTGGATTTATTATTTATTTTTTTAATGTTTATTGGATCCTTAGAACTTCATTGATATATATATATATAAATATAAATATAGCTTTTCTTAAATATAGTATTAATAATATATTTTTCCTTGTATACCGTGAAAAAATCATTTTTACAACTCTTTGTATTTTACTATATTTTTTAAAATATTGTGAGTTATCGAGATACTCTGCAGCCAACTCTTAAATTTTTTATTATCAGGGGACATACCAGTATTTAATTATTTTTAAAAAATATAAAATTCTCATGGAATCCCTTCCAGCTAGAGCTAGTTTTTATCTTTGTCGAGAGATAGAATGATTATTTTACTGTGTAAAAAAATAAAAAAATATTAATTACCGTGGAACCCCTCCAAGCAGTAGCTTTTTATGTCTTTTTTTGAGAAACAAAATCGTTATTTTACCATGCTAAAACAAAAAAAAATCAGTAAATCAGTAACCCAAACCAACCTAAAAACCAAACAATACTATTATGGTCTAGGTATTTTACCTCAAATACTACAATAATCGCACCGTAATCTGTTTAAGCGGTTAAAGATAATAGATTGCTTAGATTTGATATAGAAATTGTAATATTTAACATAAGGGTACATCAGTTATTAAATAAAAACAATGGCAAATACGTAAATTAATCAAATAATTTTGTTGGATATTTTTTTTTCGCAATGAAAGTTCAAGATAAAAACTAAATCTCGAAAGACACGTGTGATTTCAAACATGCTTGTGAATTTCGTTTAGATTGGTGTTTTTTCTTTAATTAAAATAGAAAGTTTCAATTTCAAAATACCGTGACATTTTATTTCAAGATTGTGCTGTATGTCTCTCTCTCTGTCTATATATATATATATATATATATATATATATATATATATATATATATATTAAAAAAAATTATTTCAAATACAGAACTAAAATTATTTAAAATGGTATAATTTTATTTAAAAAATATAATAAAATAAATTTTTTAAATAAATTATAAATATATATAATATTATGAGAATATCATCACTAACCTCATAGGGTTATCATATTCTCTTATTGCTTTAAAATGTTAATATAATATATATAAATATGTGAAAAAATTTGATGTAAAATTTCATCTCAATACAATGATTGGATTAAAAAATATAATTAATATTATAAAATATCATTTGACTAACACAGAACTAATAAAATAAAATCAAAATATTTTAGCCAAAATTTAGAACCGAACCGAACCGAAACATGATCACCCACACTGATTTCGAATACAAAGAGTATTTCGAATACTAAGACTATCTATTTATCTATTATTAAATGAAAATATATTTTTAACATCACCTGGGTGATTTTATTTTATTTAAAACAGCAGAAGTCGCATGCAGGTGACAGGACTGGAGAGGGGTGCAGGTGTCAGGTAAGGAATGATGGATTCTGAGTGGAGTAGGCATGCACGCACGCATTACCCAGGTTCTAGAGGGACATTCAGAAACAGAAAAGGTCGGGGGGAACAACTCGAGCAGGCTCTCAGCTGAGCGTCAAGTAACCACAGAGAGAGCAGCTCGGAGAATAAAGAGTGTTTTTGGAGCAAATAAGTGCTGACAGATGTCTATTATAATGGATAACTACAAATTAGTCCCCCGACTTAAAGACTTGTTACCAGATCTGCCTCCAGCCTTCAATGTCTTGTTACCGCTATACTCTTTGCACTGTCTATTGAATAGAAGACTTCATGCCTGTCTCTGGCCCTTTTTATTCATAAAAATCAAATTTTAGATTAAACCCACATAAATATCATCTATGAACTAGTTTTTGGACAGTAATATTGCCATATAATCATAATATTTCTAAATTATTAGATATTCTTAAACTAATCAATAAGCACCTACATTCATCAAATCCCTTTACCATAATAAAATTACATGTCAAACTCAATTATCTTATATCTAATTAGATACAATTCATAATTTAACTTAAATCAACGTTAATTATTTCATTACATTATTTCTTTCAATTCACAATCAACAACCACAAGAAAAACATTGGTTATTGAACAAAATATTGTAAGTATCGGCTAAAAATATATCTAATCAACCTAAATCACGCACTAACATTTCAAACAAATAATTTTGTTAGTTCACGATCAATAATAATCTAAAATAATGGATTATTTAACAAAATAACATAATCTTATCCTATTATTCAAAACTCTAACTCAAGTTACACATTAATCAATTCATATTAATCATAGAAAAATACTTAAATATATTTCTAAAAATAAAATGTGAACGGAAAAGTGGAGGGTGGTCTGTGAGGGATGGCCTCCGGTAGAGAGAGAGAGAGAGAGAGAGAATAAAAAACAATTGATTATATGGGACGGATTGCCAATTTGTCACCGTCGTACCTGTGAAAGGAAAGCCTCAATCCGCATAGAGAAACGTGAGAAATAGAATTCAATACGATCTAATCACAGATGACATCAGGGTCATAGCCAGAGCAGGAGAAAAAGGACCCGCCAGGGATGTGAGGTGTCTGCGTATCTTGATATCCCGGCGAAGGGAATTGGTCGGGATATGCTCCTCCTGTACGGAAGGAGAGTATGATGGTTTCTGCAGCGATGTATTTTAATGAAAGCTGCATCCTCCGACATCTGTACGCTACCATGTCGGAAGAAACTATTTGATGGATGGAAGAACACGGTCGGGAACCGTTAAGAGCTGCGGCACATTACTACAACATTAATTCCGATGAGTATATTCGCTCGATGTTTTCAAGAAATATTAATTTCGATTAGGCGTTCATTGTTCTTTTCTTTCTTTATTCTTTTACGGGGCTTCAAAAATAAATATTAATTTCGATTATGCTATTTCTAAAATAGGGTGTATAAATCATTGTTTTAATCAACTTATGGGGTAAATGAATACGAGATTATGATAATTACATTAAAAAGAAATATTTTTCTTGTTTGTTGTAGTTTACTATAGAGTTGGAGTTGGGATACGGTAACACCACAATGTAAAAATTAGAATAATATATATTTATCTACATAGATGGGACACAAAGTTACTACTATAAGGTGTACGAGAAAATAAAGGAAAAATTAATATTTTTTAAAACCCGAATTTCAAATCCCAAAGATTTTACCATCTAAAAATAAAATCTATCTTATCTCTAATAAACTACTAAGAGAATGTCACGTAGTAATTGAGGGCAAAATTGAAGAAGAAAGTGAAGATACAAATTAAATTGATTTATTTTGGATAAAATTAAAAAGAATTGAAAGTCCATGGATGGGTTTGAAATAAATAAAAAAATTAAAAAATCAATAGAGGGATTAATTGGAAAAAATGGTAGTCAATTTGATTTTAAAATGTAGAATTGAACCAGAGATTAAAAAGCATGCGCATGTTTTAATTAGATTAAGTGTGAAATTGAAAGAAATTAAAAGAAAGGGTGAAAAATACAAAAAATAAGAAAAATATAAATCCAAGGCATGTAATGATGAAAAAAAAACATATTGCAGGCTTCAAATAAATATTTATTTAAAGCTTTGGATCCAATTAAGTGTGAAGTTTAAAATTTAGGTTAGAATAAATAAATATTATTCAAATAATCAGGACATGCATTGAGAAGGAATTGGAATATAGACTGACAAAAATACATATCTGCTAGATTATTATTTCTCCCCTACAAATGTCTAATTTTATAATCACTGGATTAAATAAGAAATAGTTATTTATCTTTGACCTTTATAGAAATGATTATCCCTTTGTGTTTAGAATTTGATGAGCATTAGTATTTTTTATTATATTTTATCAATTTATATATTAGAATTTATTTTGTTTAGCGTAAATAACAATTAAGAAAATCATGAGATGAAATCCACTCGTAACACTTTCATATTTTCTTACTACATTATAGTATATTGTGTTTATTTATTTAATAATAAATATGATTATAATTTTCTTTTAGTACATGCAAGCAAATATTATTTTTTGGTTTATAGCTACGTGTTTTTCTCCGTGCGAAGAAAAGCGCTACGAACATTTAGCAACGGAGATACTGGCAAAGACAATTACCAAACCGGTCTGGTCTCGTTGGCATAAAGGTTGACATTATAGCTGAAATTATTTTTTATTTTAAATAAATATTAAAAGTATATATTTTTAATTTTTAAAAACACTTTAAAAATAGCTCATCATCTGTTGGTGGCTAACTACCTCGCAAGCAGGCAGCTGGGCTTTCTTTAATTTTATCATCTTGAAAAAAATACTTCTATATATATACATGATTTGTAATAATATTGATTAAATTTAAAAAAAAACTTAAAAGTATGATTTTAAAATAAAAATCACCGAACCTGGTAAGTAGAAAGAAAAGGAAAGGAAAGAAATGACAACAAACGACTGGGATCGGCATGGAGACGACACCTGGACAAGGAACTAGTTTATTATACCTTGGCAACATCGAATGATTTTCAGCTCCCACCCATTTAGGGTTAGTTTTAAATTCTCTAGAAAGAACCACAAGAAAATGTATCGGCACTCCCAGTTCAGAAACTATAATTGTGATTGTAACACAGCCTTTTCATTTCCAAGGTCAACGAAGAGATCATGAGGAGATGAGAGAAGGGAGTTATATGAAAGCAAATATATAAACGCAAACCTAAAGAGGAAATTATAGTAACTTAACTATAGATAACATTTTGGATTGAAATCTTACTACTAATTAAGCGTCAAGTAAATTTTAGTCAATAAAACCGGCGATAGACAAATTGTTAACTTGCATAACAGCGTGTAGACGTTGCACCGGGAGAAGAACTCAAGCATTGTTGAACCTAGCTGCGAAGGCACTCATGAGATCTGGGTAATGAAAAATGTCTTCCATAAAGGAGTCCTGACCCACCGGAAGATTTAGTGACATCTCATTATTGTACGGTACCTGGTCATGACAACTAACCCCAGTACGGTAACAGCCCTCTACCTGTGCTGATGGCCTTATTTCTTCATGATCAAGATAAGCACCATGGTGCTCGTTTTCAACAAAGTGCATCTTCGTGCTCCTTGATCCATCTAGCGACTGACCACCAGATATTATGTCAGCTGATGGTGCAACCATGGACTCTCCAGAGCTTTTTGAAAAGTCAATCGTTTCAGTGGAGTGCTTAGGCAAAAACCCTTGAATAATTTCTTGCAACAAACCAGAACCAGATGGTTCTTGCTGAAAAAAACCCAAATCCTCAGCTTTTGAGTTGGGCCTATTCGGGACAACAGGAGTATAATTCTGATTAAACTCCATGTGGGGTAGACTAGTGACAGTTGAGTTAGACAAATTTCCAGTGAAATTATATAAGCCAGTACTGCTGGAATTACTAGGAGGATTCGCCAAAGAACCACCTGAGTAAGTGCTAGCAGCAGAATAGAAGGACCCATTGATGCAGGTAAAGTGGTCATAAAAAGGTTGAGTACGGTTTTGAGACGACGAACCAGAAGAGGAGTTTACGAAATCACGAAGAAAAGGCATGTTCAGAGAAGAGGTGTTAGCGGTACTGCCACTAGCACTCCTCTGTGGCGCAGACCAACCAGCTGAGAAGTCACCCACGAGAGAGTGTCCAAGAGAAGACCAATTTGCAGATGGTACTGTATTACACTGGCGAGAGGGCTGATGATGGGATGATTTTGAAAAAGTAAATGAAGGGAGCAAATTTTGAGAGTCAGTTGTTGCAGAATAAGTCTCAGGATACACAAAATTAGTACGTGCCTTGATACCACGCATTACTCGAGCAGCATGATCATAGGCCCAAGCAGCCTCCTCGGCAGTGTCAAAAGTGCCGAGCCACCGCCGTTCCTTAGACTGAGGATCCCTTATCTCTGCTGCATAACGACCCCATGGCCTCCTGCGGACTCCACGGTACCTCATGTTTCCGTTATTGCCACCACTTTCTTTCAGTGACCTTTTGCTTGTGGTGGTAGGTACTGACTTCTTCTGGAGGTCGGCGATTATGGTTTCGGGCGGGTTGGATTCTGGTACATGGTTCGGCATTCCGTTGAGCCTTCTTAGTGCTTCTTCCATATTTTTGGAACTCGTGGATTCGTTGGAAGCTTTGCAAGTGAAAATGAACAAGATAAACAAAGCTTGAACTGGAGGAAGAGGAGTGATTTTGGCGATTTCAAGACTAAGACAGGCAGATGGACTCTGGGGTTGCACACTTTATTTATAGCTGGAGATGAGTCTCAGATATAGAGAGATGGGGGTCTTGAAAACTAAAGTGACAGAACTCGTGCATAGTGCACGGGGCAGCACAAAATTGATAAATAAAATAATAAAAAAAAAGGTTTGCTCTGGGTTGCATAGGGTGTAAAATAACTGGAAGTGACTAGGTTTTTTTACTGGTCCAGCCGTCATCAAATCAGACGACAATGACCTTTTTCCGAGCTTTTCTTTTCTTTTCTTTTTTTTAAAAAAAACATATTTAACTTTTATTTTAATTAAAAAAATACTCAGGAGTGGGAAAATTATTTCACTCGTGATGAATTGGAGGATTATTTTTATTTTTACATCTCAATCATCATTTTTTTCCCTCTAAATATTAATCACTTGTGGCTAAAATATTAGCCAGCTGTTTGTAATTTACTGGAAAAAAAAAAAACAAGAGGAAATTACACCACATTTTAAATGTTTTTTTTTCCTGAAAAAATGGAGAAGCTAGACCTTTTTTTTAGGCCATTATGCGAGGCTGCCTTGGCCTAGACACTTAGCCCTTGTTTATTGACCCAATGTTTTTATTTGCTTATTTTTTTTTATTAAGTCTCATTGAAATAAATAACCATATAGGTTATTGTACAAATCTCAAAATTTATAAGTTATTCAAGTTAATTGAGAATTTTTTGGTTTTTTGATTTAATTTTATCATTTAATATCAAATTAGCTAAAAAATAATTTTTAATTTTTATTCTTTCTATAAATATAACTATCTTGGTCTCATGATTAGAGTTGTAATTTAGCAAGTTAATTATTGTCTTTATAATTTATTTATATCTTTTAATATTTGATTAATCAGGAGTTGAATTTTATAATTTATTTTGATTTAGTTTTTTATATGGTTATCATGAATCCATAACTCGAGTTGCAGGTTAATGAGTTAACTCTGAATTGACTCAGGTCAAATTTGTTTTCTTTCAATCTCATTCTCCAACACTGAGTTGATTATGATCAAATTTAAAAATTATCTTTTTTTTATATAAATTACCATGGTTTTTTATTTTGAATCGTAAATTCAGCATGATAACATTGGTTGACTAAAACGTGTTGGTATCTCAATTTCTAAAAACAAAAAATAATTTTTATATTTAATTCAATAAACATTGTTTTTTCTAGCCATCAATATTATTTATATACTAGTCAAATCTACAAAATAATATCATATCAAATTAAATAAGATTTTAAATATTTTTTTATTAATAGAACACATTAGCCACATCTTATTTTTTTCTAGTATTTAAAAAATGAAACAATGTCAAACAATAATCTAGTTTTAAAAATGAAACACGGTACATGAAAACAATCTTCTAAGCTGTAAAAGATATACAAAGTATGGTTTCATAAAGCTAAATTGTTGATAATTTGGGATGTTTAATATTGTGTTTTGAAAAAAAAATATTTTTATTTTTAATTAATTTGTTTATTTTTTTATATTATTTTCTGATATCAAAAATAATTTTTAAAAATAAATATTTTTAAAAATAAATTCAACCATATTCTTATTCCCGTTTCACCGGTTATTATTATTCTTCTTTTTCCCCGGGATGTGATCGTTAATTTTTGCATTCCCTATCTCTGTAACATGGACCACCCTCCCCCATGGAATCATATTTATTATCAGAATAGTGATTTGTTAGCATTGATAGCTAGTGTAATTAACAACGAATAATATATTCTAAGTAAGAAAACGTGTATTACAGTCCTAATTTATCTTAGTAAATTGAAATTTTAATCAACAAAATGCATTGGATGTTGGCGATGTGCCAAATTGCCAGCTACTTTGCCAGTTCCAACTACTACTGCTTCTAAGCCTGCTGCTATGAACTCTGCTGCAAAGTAATTGTCTTCGGCTGTTTCCAAGAGCAATAAAGAGCGGAGGGCGATCGAGAACAGTGAAAATTTGATTGTCTTTCTGGGTTCGTGAGAAACGGATGATAGATATCAGGAGTAATGATTTGAGTGTCATTGCAGGGATTTTTTTTTATTTTCTTTTTAATTTCTATTACCCTGTTTGGAAATTGGTTCGCGTTTGAAACCCAGGCTCCTGTACTTTGGAAATTTTGAAAAAGGCAAAAACACAGACACGTACGTGTGTGTTTGTGAGTGTGTTTCCATCCACCATGCAGGTGATAAAGGAGTCTGTGTTTTCAGAAAGCTGCTGCTTATTTGATCGCGAAACTTTTCTGGGAAGTTGAAGAAACACACTCTGGTCCTTGTAATTATCATTTTGAATGATTACACTGGCGGCGCTCAGAAGCTGTTTCTCCCTCTTTGGTTTTTGTTTCTTTGTTCTCTCCTTGAATTTAATATTTGCTGGCATATGTTTGCAATTTTCATGGTTGTTTTGCGCTGGTATTAGGGGAGGTTAGGGTTTCGAGAACCAGGGATTTATGGTCACATGGACTTGTCTGTCTTATATAGGCGTGTTTATTAGGGTATTTAAGGGGTGAGTTTTAGGGTTCTGTTGGCGGATGGAGACTAAAGTTGTTGGGGGGTTTGTACCTCGAGTCAGAAAAAAAGTGGAGAAGAAGATGTCTCCTGTCAACCACAAATTACAACTAAATTCTCTAACTTATCCTTCAATTACAACTAACAAATTCTCCACTCTTTTTCTAATTTACCAAATACAGCAGCTAGGTCATCAACTCGAACACCATCAACAAAACTTTTCTGAACAGCGAGCGAGAGAGCACTCAACACTGCATGCATGCGTGTGTGTGTGTGTGTGTGCAGGGAAAATCCTTAATGCTTCAGTTTAATTTTATGATAAGGAAGATGGGATGGTAACCAGAGGCTTCAGTTTAATTTTATGATGAAATTCTTTTTTTTATTCTAAAAAAAAACATCGATTGAACTTCTCTTTATCGATGGAGGAATACACGTATATATAATGTTATCCTTGTACATCACGGGACATGATAATATAATGATAAAAAGCTTAAAATATGCTTTGTGATTCTCAAATTTAATCTAAACTAAATTTATCTTGTAAAAATAAGATAATAAAATTATACTTTTTTCTAAAGAAAAACATCTATTGAACTTCTTTTTATTAATGAAGGGATACAGGTACATGTAATGTTACTTTTGTTCATAATGTACATGATGTAATAATAAAAAGTTTGAGATATAATTTGTAGATCTTAAATTCAAATTAAAATGTGTTCATATTGTAATAATCTGAAACAACAAAAATTGTATTTATTTAACTCGGGCCCATAAAAAATATCAAATTTTCCTAAATATAAAAAAATAATATTATTCTTACTTTTCCATAAAGAAAACTCTATCAATTGTCAATATTAATCACCAAGGATAATTAAAAAAAAAAGAACTTTTTTCTAACATAATGAAATATGATATAATTTTTATTATTCTAGATATTTTATAGTTCATGCGGGTTATTGTTATTGGTTTTTCTTTCACTTGTGATGATAACGAATTTGACCTCAAATCTCTTGAAATAAATTAATTAATACACTTCATTTTATTAATTCCCCTCCAAGTTTAAGAAAGTATTATAAAATCACCCTTTTATTTTCAAAATGTCCTTATTTAATTCTAAAAAAAATAGTCAAACTAGAAGAAAAAAAAAGGAAAAAAATATATAAAAAAACGGGGTAGGGTTATTGTTTTTATAGATGAGCAGTGATAATTTGATATTATGATTTTATCTTAGTATTAATTCTTTTATTTATTGATTATTTATAATTAAATTGTATATAATTAATTTATAATTTATTATTATTATTATTATTATTAATTATTATTATTATTATCATCACTATCACCATCACCATTATCATCATCAAAGATAGTAATGCACTCACATGATGCTGTAAGCAAATTCCATCAAAGACCTTTTTATTTAATGAAATTAAAGCGTTTCATTTTTATCACCTATTGCAGCTATATATTTTTCAAAAATTACAAAAGAAAATGGAGAAATGGGTAGCATGGAAAAAATAATAAATTAAAAATCATTTATTTGAAAAATGGTCAATGGATACAATTTTAAAAGAAAATTTTAGTTTCAAATGCACAAATGGGTCTAGGAATATTCTTAATTGCTAGAAAAACTAAACTATATGATCATCCCGGCTTGCCAAGCTTTACCTTGAAAGATCAGTTTGAAGCATTAATTGCCTGCTATTATTCCCCACCATGGATTGAAAATAAACTGATCTAAATGTATGGAAAGTAAATTTAATTTACTCTATAAAATATCTGTTTGTTACTATATTTCAAAAAAAAAAAATTTCAATAAATAGTTTTTATTATTCTAAATTTCTTGGTATTTTTTTATTATTTTCATTTGATGGTATCAAAAATAATTTTTTAAAATAATCATTTTTAAAATTTCATTCTTCTTAGCCATGTTGATGCCCTTTGAACTTTGAAGATCATATTTCTTTACTTTATTTTTTTTATTAACATGAATTAATACGTACACTTCAACTAATCTCGCAGAAATGAACGAATAAATAATATCTTAAAAGCAGAAGCGGTGGCTTCCCGCTTGTGTCCAGCCAGTCCTTCAGGTTAGTGATTAAACTAGTAGTTCTTGTCACGTCAAGGAAACTAGACCACAATAATGCACGAGAGAGGGAGGGAGAATGACGGTGAGGGGGTATTAATTTGAAGGACAGAGACGCCAATCCAGGAAAAGAAGAGCACAAAGATTTTAACGACAAGAAGAGATCATGTCAGATAAAATAGAATCAATGAGCCATCAGCTTTTTGATCACAGAAGATTAGAATACTTAATGCACAGAGACTTTATGCCCTGCCTGGGAATGTAGAACGTAAGAAAAACTAATAGCAAAAAGGTTTCGGGATGCAGGGAACGTCTTGAAATGCCTTTCTTGCCCTGCCCGCCGATCTCAGCTTCCCCACTTGCCGGCGGCAGGTGGATATACAGCGGCGGGGCTGTGCTGAACAGTTTTCATGCGCTCACAAACGAGCAAGAAAAGGAATACCAGGCACAATCTGTTTTGCAGAAAAGTGTCTAGACAGAAATAGCATTTTTTAAAATAAAAAACTACCAGGAATTCAAAAGCTAAGTTTTATTTTTTTTTTAAATATATTTTTTAATATTTTGCAAGCAATTGAAGAGGAAAAATATATGATAAGATCACCGGAAAATCCATCAAAAATTGAAAGAAAAGATTTTTTTTTATTTTTACATTTTGAATACATGGTAATTAAAAAAAGAATCTTAAACATTTCATTTAAATATAATATCATTTAAAAACCATGAAAAAATCAAATAATAATTTAAATATCATGCTAAGTTTTATATATATATATATATAGTTTATTTCAATAAAAAGAATCTATAAACAAATGTTGAAGACAAAACAGAGGAGAAGACAAGGGCTTGGCCAAAAAGATAATGTCAGAACTCTTAGCCAAAAAAAAAAAAAAAAAAGACTAGCTTGCAAGGTAGGTCATGCAAATGTAGCAGGGTATGTCTGAGAGTATAATAAAAAATATATTTTGCATGAGAATATATTAAAATTATATATATATATTAAAAATAATTTTTAATATTAGCATATTAAAAAAATCTAAAAAAACTAAAAATATTATTTTTAAACAATAAATAAAATATAAAATTTTAAAATTGAGGATAGCATCTCGAAGAGATGACCGGTAAAATCAAACCAAGGTTTTTTTTATTTAAAAAAAACTATTATTTAAAAGTTATTTTCACCTGAAAAGTTATTTAGATCATCAATAAACTAATTTCTTAAAACAAAACACTCATAAATTAAATCAGCAAAAAATCATTCTCAATCGTTTTTGTTTGCACCATGGAAGCTCAAACAACCTAAAAATAGTTCATCTAGTCAGTAAATTCAGTCCGATTGACAATAAATTGACGCGTCATCTCATTAAAATATGAAAATTGAGAAACAATTCCTTGAAAGGAGGGGGTATATATCATAAGCTATTTTTTAAAAAATATTTTTGTATTTTAAATTAAAAAATAGTGTTTTTAGATATTTTTATATAATAATATTAAAAATAAAAAAAATTGTTTTAATAGATTTTTATTTTTTAAAAATAATCTCAATTAAACTCTTAATAAACATGATCTTGCATTTTTTACGTGACAGGCATTACGAGGAGAAGGTATTACCTTAATAAATGGAATTGGTAGGGGCCTGGGCTAGTATTATGCATTATATGCACGGCTGCCTGAAAGATGTGGGCAACGAAAGTATTTATTGGTAACAGCTCTTTAAGCTTATAATTACGTTACCCCAGGACGCTCTCATGCTACTATCTAGTGTAATAATTAATAATAATAATTATTATTATTATTATTTACAAAAACTTTAAGAATCCCAGCACTGTTGTGGTTACTGTAGCTCTGATTATTGGTAAGGTGGATTTACACGTTGCAAAGTTCTTTTCCGGTGATGTAATTTATTTTTATATAATTTTAATTTTATACTTTCATGTTAATGACATTGGTATTTTATGTTGGGTTTTGTCCATTTGAAATAAAAATAATAATAAAAATATATAATTGTTAGGTTGCTTGATTTTACCAAAAAAAAAAAAACAATATTCTAAGCAATTATAAATAAAAGCGTTACCATCAAAGATTAAAAAAAAACCTAAGCCTTTTTGGTTAGCAACTAGAAGAGATTTCGTAGGCTAGAAATGAAAGAAAAAGAGGAAATAAAAGAAGAAATGGTCGGCATAAACTCTATCTCAAACACATAATTTCTTGGACAAATAATGATGACTAGATAATTTCAAAGGTGTTGCAGAAAACCATCTCTAGAGCTTGAAAGAAGTCACATACACCACCAAATCACAAAAGCATCTCTTGCAAGTCGGTGTGTGGATTATAAATGTAAATCTTAATTTATAATTCATGTTTAATTTAGTCTAATCAAAATGCGAACTCGTTAATTGAGTCCCGAAATTTATCCAACGGGATCCAAGCTTTTTTTTGTAATTTAGTTCCTTATTTTACAATAACTCTTCAATTTAATCCCTAGTATCATTCAAACCAAGCCCAAATAACGTCTAAACAGGTTGAGAAGAAAGAGGGGAAAGAAAGAGATAGCTCGCCAAATGAATTAGTGCATTGTGGTCATTTTCATGACTCGATGTGAATTTTGCAGTTAATTCAAGTAGATCAGGATCAATCTAATATATTATTATTGCAATATTAAAAAAAAAATCATCTTTAAATGCTTTTAAAGCCAAACTACATCTTAAAGCGGTTGTTTATGCTGTTTTTATACCAAATAAATCAACTAAATCACACTGTGAAAAATTTCATAAAGTTTAATTTAATGTTTGTGGTAGGTAAAGATTCAAGGTGAGAGTGTCAATGTTAATCTTTTTGACAGGATTTAATGAATATGTCAAAGAGTTCCACATCAGATACCTTTTATGTTCAATAAAACAACATCGTTGAATTCTATTTAAAAAAAAAAATAGTTTCATTGAACATCACTTTGTGATTATTTTTTTCCAGTTAAGGTTTCAACCTATTCAGTTTTTGTATGTTGTGAGTTTAAAAAATGCTTTCAATAATGTTACTTACACTTTCAATTCATACCCGTATTGAAACATACACAACAAAACGAGTACTATCTATTCATAAAATATTATTTCACTTCTCTTTAAACTCATATTGTAGTAGGTTTTCTCTATCTGCCCATAAAAAAAGATGGCTAGTTAGTCAAATAGTGTCCGAGTTTTGCATTTGATCCTCATAATTACATTTTAAAATTTAGCCTTGTAGAGGCTAAAATAACCTGTTTTTTATTCACGAAGAAATACTTTTCATTTAAATTTCATGCAAAATCCATCACATAGTAGTTTTAACAAAACATATAGTTTAAAAACTTTAATTAAAGTGTTTTCCTTAAACTTACTTTTTTAAATCATAAAAGCTATCACAATACCTAACACAGACTTATTGACATGTTAATAAGAAGACTAATATGGTGCTTGTAAAATATTTAGTCCTTAATATTGATTCAAATGGTTTGACCAAATTTATAAAAAAATAGAATTAGTTGCATTAGAAATCAGTCATGACCACATATGCATATGACCTATTTGTTACAATGAGAAAAGGCTAGCATTAATTAGGAACCAACTTTATGAATGTCATCATTTAAATTACATAAAAGATAAAAAAAAGAGACCAATAAACAATACTTTGAAGCATTTTACATGGTAACAGTAACAGTAGTAATAATAATAATAATAATAATAATCAAGATATTTATTGATAAAACCATAATAACATTAAAGCTATGGCATATTGAAAGTCAAATAGGAGAAAAGTTACATAGTAAATGACAACTAATAAAAACTTATAAACAAAAAGTCATCATTTATTAGACCATTCTAAAATACCATCACGACCTCTACATAAAACATTTTAGAGTGTGTTAAAAATTATTATTCCAGGATTTTAACCAAAATATAAGATGGTGAAAGATAAGTAAAAACATTATATTACAATCAAGTTTCTAAACTATCATCCAAAATACTACAGAAAAACTCTATATGATAACATTTTAAAAGCTCTTTGCTAGAACTTTTCTTTAATTGTGAAGGAAAATATTTTGTTATATTTAACATAAATCTAAATATACTAGACCAACTCAAAAAGCATTGTCATAATGTTAACAATGAAGGAAAATATGACTAACATGCTAAGTAATGAGTTATTAAAAATTGGCGTGCTAAAAAATTCCATGTACACATTTTGTCTTAGGTGAGAATCCATATGAACATTTCTACCATTGGTGGGGTAAAATCTTCCCACGATAGTGGAGTGAATTTTATAAGACCACAATGTTACCCTTGCTATCAATTGAATAAGTCTCCATAATTATTCCTCTTATAATGCCCGTTGTTTTCTGTTCTAGTGAAGCTTTTATGGTCATTTATGCATATAGCAATCCTTTGTAATGGTCAAGTACGAGGGTGGTGGGAATGAAAAAAATCTCATAATGGAATGCTTGTTAGCCATTGGTTTTTTCAAAAATAAATATCACTCTTATTTCCAACATAAAACCAACATTTATTCTTTTAAGCCTATGTTGCTTGGGAATTTGAGTTGATAAATAAGTATATATAAAGTCACTGACACTATTAACGTGTTTACTTTTTGCTAAAAAGTTTTTGTTAACCTTTGACATTGCCCTATTCTTTCCTTGCAAAGAGTCGATGTAATACCAGTTTTATTTTTTTCTCAAACAACCACCTACCAATCTACCTTATATATTTTCCTATCACTAAAAGCCCTATACCATAAAAATCTTATTTGAATGAAATGAAAATAAGACAACTCTACTTGCCATGCTCAATAATTTTTCTTTTCATAATCCTAATTATGTATTGATATTTTTTATTACTGGTGCAAGCTCATTATGTGGAGAGGATAATCAAGTCTTTTTTATTTTTATTTTTTATTAAAACATGCATCCAAGCTAAGATGATATTAATATTTTGAAAGACATATTGCAAACATATTAGGTGCACGAGTGAGAAACAATAAAGTGGTGATGATAAAGAATTCAAATTGACAATAACAAAAATTTTATTACTCTAAAGGGATTCGACAAATAACTACCATTTTTTCTTGTAATTTAAGCATAATTAATTATATTATTACCATACAAGACTATATTATAATTTTATATCAATTGCAGGTTTGAATATGTGACAAATATAGATGTTATTATTTTTTTTATTATATATTTATGTTGAAAGCATGTCTGACATGAATTCTATTTTTGTTTTTTATAGACTTAAAAGACTTTCCTTTGAATAATATTTATACCTTTAATATTTTTATTATGATAAACTAAACTTCATTACTTATTATTTTAATATATTTACAAGTTTGAAAACCAATTTCTCTCATTATTTTTCTAAAATGGTCCCCCAAAATCCACTCTGATTAAACTGAGCTAAAAGAATTAATTTTCTAAAGTCTTACGAGCTAATTTGTGTTGGAAACTAGAATTTTAGGGTGATTGGCCGATGCCTATTTCTCTACTCCCTCTCCGTTTTTCTTGTTTTCACAATGAATACCCAGCCAGTCCAATTAGGGCATATGCTGTTTTATGGACATCTGGGGTGTGTTTGAGGCCCATAGGTTGGCCTTGAGTCCATTTGTACTGATCGGAGAAATGGCCCATTTCGTGTCCTTCATAATTGGGCTTACGGATTACATGACTCTAGTTCAATGGGAGTGTTGATTATTACAACCTCGTCTTACATAGATTAACAAAAATAATCAGTCAATCCTTGTAGTTTCAAGACCCCTTCTTTCATCCCTATATTCGTAGATATTTGATATTTTAGTCCTCCTGTCAACTCCATTTACTTTTCTATTTTATTTTTGAAAAATAAAAGAAGAGGAAGAAGCAATTGGTATAAGGAGAATAATTTTGAAAAAAATATTTTTTCGAAACAAACAATTACTAGGCTAAGGATGAGCAATATTAGTGAAAGAAGAATTAATTTTTATTTAAATATTAGTGTTAAATATTTTTTAATAATTGAATAACAAGTTAATTAGTTTTTATAAACTCAATGGACAAAGTTAGAATGATCAAACAAACTAGCTTCGTTTCTGAGTTTTACAAGAAAGTCAGGAGGGGAATTTTCCTTTACTCTCCATTAAAGCCCTAAAATATGGAAGCTTAGGCGGCCTAACTCAGTAATGCTGCCTTTGTTTTGATATAAATAGAGGACCATTCAAGAAATTAGTAGGGTTTGTGGGGAGAACATGATCATTCAAGTAATTACACGCAGCACCTTTTAATTTGATGTTTTAGATTTTGAAAAAAGAAAAACAAGACAGGAACACCTCACACAACTAGCATAAATCCATGCACGAACATGAATCATAAATGGGATCTGGTAAAAGAGATAAGCTAATTGACACCCACGAGAATGTCTGCCAGTTGCAAGGAGAATGGGGTGGACCCTCGAAGAGATTTTTCTGTGGCATGAATCATGGCTCAAAGTAAACAAAAAGAGGAAGAAGATAAAGTTTCTGTGTGTTAGGTGTGATTCAAAAGTATTTTTGGAATTTAAAATTTACATTTTTTATTTTAAACTAAAAAAGTTAGTGTTTTTATATATTTTCAATGTAGAAAATGATTTTAAAAATAAAAATAATTATTCTAATGTATATCTGAATTGAAAATGACTTTTAAAAACAATATCAGATATGCTCCCAGTGGAGATAAAAAAAAAGGATTAACTGATGGTGGGATACTGTGGCCATCCATTTGATGACATGTTTTTTTCTAGAGTGGTTGAAGCATTAACGAAAGATACAGTCCCTAAATGTAGGTGGGACATTGATGGAGATGATTGCCATGCCCGTGAAATGATAAAAAAGGAGAGATATATCATCTCCTTCTACAGGTTTCCAGAGCACAATCCATTGCCCATCACCTTTCCTATCTTTATCCATTTCAATCTCTCAGCTTCTTCCAGTCTTCAATTTTCAATTTTCAATCCTCGATCTTTATTCATTTGCAGGTTAATAACCAGAGAATCGTTTGTATTTGTTGGTTCAAACATTCATTATTTCGTTTATATATCAACTCTTGTTACCTTCTTATGTTTAATTACATGATATTGGCCCGAGTCTCAGGTTGCAGGACCTGAAGAATGGAGAGTGGGCAAATTGTGAACAAGGGCATGAAGGTAGAGATTCTATCAGAGACTGAAAGCATTTCCGGTGGTGGAACAAAGTTCACTTCAGGGCTTCAAAGACAGCCAAGCGCTGCAAAGAGTAGCTGTTTATGCTCTCCAACCTCCCACGCTGGTTCTTTCCGGTGCAGGTTACACCGTGCCCCGAGCCTTCAACGAACCAGAAGCATCGACTCCGCATCTCCAAGAGACTCGGAAAATAATATCAACACGACAGCTGATGATACTAGTAATGAACGCAATTGAGTCCCAGTAATTCACACGAACGTATCGAACGCACTGGAAGTGCGGTAGCGCTGCTTCCTGCGGTTGTTTGCTGGCATATATAATGGTCTTGGAGCTGTACATTTGCTATTTTCTTAGTTTTCGTTCCCTCTTGTATAAATAAAATGCTACCTTTTTCTATCTCCTTTGCTTCTCTCCTTCAGACCAGAAACAACAGCTGAATGTCTTCTTACTCACTAGAGGTGAGCCTAGAAGCTGATTTGGTAAATGAACCTACTAGGATTGCAAGGAACAAGACTTGTTAACAACAAAAGTTTTTATTACTGTCGGTCTCCAGGGTATTCATCGATGTTTATCTATTGATTCCAATTAGATTGAAGAACATTGTGGCCAACACGAATCAATCCCATGATTTCTTGAACACTAACTAATCTGCTTAGACCTCAATTCATCCTTGCTGTATAATTTGAGTTTCAACCTGTGTTTTACTAATGATTGAAGTGTTTTGCTCAAGCCCAAGCTTAAACATTTAATGTGAGACTCTAGAACTGATCAGGGTGTTAACAAGCTAAGCTTTCACCAAGGGAATTTGTACATGGATTATAGAGATCTACCCACGCACTTGCATGATCACTCATAATTGCACAGCCTGTAAAATATTCGATACAGTACTGCTACTGCAACCTGGTTCTGTGAGTATAGGTGAGAATGTAGATATGTAACCGGAAAAACGAGCATAAGTTATGAAGTCTTAACCTCAAATTAATATAAAAGTCTACATTTTAGACATTGTTCCTCCCACCTAAAGATGATTTGGCATGTGAAATCCAGCAGGTACGCGTCTGTTTGTCTATTTGATCATGAATGGTTAGGAATGAATGATAATGGCGATCCCTGAGGTCTTCGTGACACTCATAATTAGATATTGAAATGGCCAGACTGAATCAATGATTTCTCCATTTACTTGTTTCAATCTCAGATGTTACCTTGAGCAACTAACAAGCAACATGTTCTGTTGTGGGAATGAAAATAGCAGACACTCAAAAATAAAAGAGTAAATAATATAAAAAGTCGCATGCAGTTGCTTTGAAACAGAAAGATTATCGAGGAAAGCTACAGTGACAGTAATGGAAGCAATCATGATGACCAAAATGATGGCCATACCACTGCTGATCTCTAACTGACCTGCCTTGAAAAGTTCTGCCTAACCCTTTCACCAAGTAAGTGAGGTGGGTTTCATTTCCAGCATATAATGCTTACTGTTTGCTAAAGTCGTTGAAATTGTTTTAAAAATGATTTTTATTTAAAAATATTTTTAAAAAATTATTTATTTTTAAAAAATTATTTTTGACATTAACATATAAAATAATTTAAAAATATTATTTTTTTAATTTAAAATAATATATATATATATAGTTAACCATCGTCTAAGAAACCAGCTAAGAGAGAAGAAAATCTATCACCATTTTTGACACTAGCAATCAAATCTAAGAGATTGTGTATATTAGAGTTGCTCGAAATTGCTCCTTGTATCTTGTAATTGGCCACTCGTTTCTTCCTGACATTTTTTGTCCATCCTGGGGAGGACTTGAAGCTTGATAGGTCATCTTTGCATGGTGACAAGCAGACTCATTATATTATATTTAATCATAATTTTAATTCTGTTTAATCCAACTGATATTCAATTGATAAAAGAAAATGAACAAGATTTCAAAAATGAGGGAAACTAATTGCAATTAATTAACAGGTGAGAACCCAGTGGGGATGAAAGGAGACAGATGTAGATGTTGCCGAGTTATAGACACAAATCAAGAAAATTGGTCTCAGATTTGTGTTTCTACAAGTAATCAAGTGTCCGCTTTCTTCTAGTTCCCACAACGAGATCAACCAAGAGATTGATTTCCTCTCATGTCCTCAAAATTTTGTTCTTACTATATTAGATTACATCGCCATTAATGCACATTAGAGTTTTTTTTCTTTCCCTTTCTGAGCTACAGAGTACAAGGCATTTCAGATGAACAAAACAAGAAAGATAAGTGTATAAGTTGCACTTTAAATTACCATCTGCTTCTGGAAGTAAACAAAATTCAGTTTTTTTCACTGGAATTTCTATTGATGGACAGCAGCTTGCTGAACATCCTTTTCGGTCTCGTAGGAAGAGCACGGAAAGCCTTAAACTTGGAACTCCTCCCTAGGCCATCCGATTGCAGATCACTTTCATCTAATTCATCTTCAGCCATTTTCATCTTTAGTGATGAAACCTTAGATCTTGGTGATTTAAAGCCCGAGACACTCCATTGGTCCTCTGCTTGAATGCTAGTGGTTGTGCTTAATGCAGCTGTCGGCCTTGATGGATCGATATTATGTGCAGCAAGTAGTGCTTTGATGTTGCTGGGCAGCTCGGTGACTTTTCCACCACCCACGGCTGCTCTAGCTTGCTCAAAGAAGAGAACCTGGACCACCACCCTCAGTGGGAGCAACTCATTCTGCGCAGCATGCATGCAGGCTTCGACGGATAGTTTCTTGCAGTCTAGGGTTCTGCACAGCCGTTTTCTTTCACTCTTGTTTAGGTCTGGATGTGCCTGGATGTTAGGTCATGAAGATTGTGACCATGTACCCATCTTAAAATTTGCTAATTTTATAATCCATAAGGTAGGAGATCTAATTTTGTGGCCAGGTCTAATTCATCTTCTTCTTTTCCAATAAAAAAAAAAAACGAATTCCTTCACCGGTCTTGGACAATAAAGAAGATTATTGATTTTTACCCAGAAATTAACTGTCTAGATATTAACAAGAGACACTGTGTAGTATAAGCTACGGAAGGAAACAAAAGGAAACCACAGATTTACTGTAATCGACTGCTGGCAACAGAGGGGTTCATGATGATTTTTGTTTTCCAGTGAAAATTCCATGATAAATTAGTCTGGTCAGCCTAACCCTTACTGCCAATAACTTACGAGCTTGACATGTCCTGAGGTCAAGAGAGTTGGTTATCTAACAGACAACGGGGACCTACATCCTAGAATTTGATAGTGAAATGAGCCCGGAAATTAAAGTGATAATGAAACATGTCCTAACATTCAACTGCCATGAAAAATATTCAAGATCAAACCTAGATTTGAGTGCTATGGTTAATTTTGCAGACTAAAATGCCATCGATTTGATATTTACCTTGAGATAAAAGTCAATGGCTCTGTAGAGATCATCATGATCAAGCCTTGAGAAATCTGGAATGGCCTCAGCAAGTGTAATGAATTTCGAAAGAGGTAAATTCACGTCTCGGGCAATCTCTTGAAGATAGCCATCCACAAGCTTAGCCACCTTCAACTTTGAGCTATGAGATGCTGAAGAGGACCTCCTGCTCTCCTGAAACTCCAGGTCAATATTCTCTGCTGACCGGGACCTCCTCCTCTCAAACCCCAACTTGGATCTTGGAGGGCTAGTGGGAGGACTCTGCCCCTGTAACATGAACTGCTCCAGTATGGTGATGACCAAGTCTACATCATACACTGTATCATTTGCATGTGAGATGGAGGGTATTAGCAGATCCCTTACTGTTGCTTCTTCTAATTGAAGTGCCGCTCTTCTGGTCATTTCCTTCTTTGAAGATGAGGAGGCGTTGAGAATATTGGCTGCCTTCAAAAGTTTGAGAAGAAAACTGCAGGTCACAGCACCTTTCTCTGCTGGGAGTAAGCTTACAATTGTTTCAAGAAGCACCCTATGCCTCGAAGTTGTCTCACTGGTCGAGTCTGAATCCGAGTCAGATCCTGCTTGGTCCTTAAAATTTCGTTCTCTTGATATGTTCGGTAGCCATCGAGCTGCGTAAATTTTCAGGGCCTCCCCGATGAGGTTAGATGGTATCTTTCCACCGGATTTAACTTCCATCATCGTTCTCCAATACAAGTCCACGCCTAATTCTGCAATATCTTCGGCCCACCAACCCTTACTTGCTGGTTTAAGCCTCTGGCTCTCAGCTCCATTACAAGAAAGATCGTCCCTTTCCCTTCTAGAGTAACTGTGCGACAAACACACCTTTGAGGGATGAGTTGAGACTTTGGAGGCAATAGCTTCAATGCATCTTCTTGTAATTCCAAGGTCTTCTGACCACAAGGGAAATGATTTGGTGCTCTGTAGAGTGACAATGGCATCTTTCCACCCATGGAGGAGGCAAGAAGTGAAGAAAACTTCAAGCTTGTACACGAGGTTCCCCTTCTCAACATCCTCTGTCATCTGCAGGAAATCGGCCGCACATCTCGCTGCAACAATGTTGTAGGCACTGAGAGTGATTGTAATACCATAACAGAACTTTGCGCAGAGTTCAAATGCTTCAACCCCACCAGGAAATTCAGGGAGTTGGACTATTTGGGGTTGTGAGGATTCAGGGGATTCAGAGCATAGTCTCTGTAGGCGCGAACACTTGGAAAGCAGAGGAAACTGCACAAATCAGCAGAAGGATTACTGAAATTATAATCCAATAAATTGGAAGAATAGAATAGATTCCATTAGAAATGTCTTGGGTTGCAGAAAATTTAAGGAGCGTTACCTTGTGAAGCAAATATCTACTTCCAGTCACTTGAACTATAAGGTCACTAGAAACTTCAGAGGAGACAGACCTGCATTGCGAAATTAAATTACTCACTACTTTCTTTCAAAATATATGTAATCTGACATTATTTGCATCCTGTTGAATGGCTCATAATTTTTTTTACCTGACAGCCTCAGCAGTGTAGAAGGTATCCGGTCGGGATCCGAGTTTCATAAACTTCATGACTAACCCTTTTGATTCTCTTCTCGATTATATGTTCATCAATTTGCTTTACAGGTATAGTTGAATCAGATAGACCTCCCTCACCAGCACAAACCTTCCGTTCAATGCAAGAGAAGCTCCAAAAGGTTTCCCCTTTCCACAGCAAGCAAAAGATGTTCTCAGAATATGGCAGAACGCAATAACACAACCTGCTTCCTGTATATAGTTTCACTACAACTTAGCAAACCGACAGGTTCTTAATCCAGACAATCAAAAACTTTAATTTTCATAAATTCAAGAGAAAAATGAGAGAAAAGAAACAGATATAAATTTGTTGGAGGAGAATGGATAAGCTAGAACAAAAGATTACCAAGAGCTTTTATTGTGGGTGTGATGCCACTATCTGAGTTATATATATATATAGAATTACTACTTGCATAAATTTTCCATAATGAAGCAAACCCAGAAGATCATACACTCCAAAGTCCAAGTCCTTCCTGTCAAATTCTATACCCCATTTGATTTTGACATGCAACCAAAAAATCAAAGTGCTGCAATCCAATCAAGATCAGATATACCTCAAACGAAGTAAAAAAAGAAAAGCACCGAACACCAGATTGTAGAACAAGTTTACAAATTAAGAATGCACATCGGTATTACTTCCTTTAACTAAAAGGAGAACGCTACATATTAATAAAGAATGGTTGGAAGATATAAGATTGCGACCTGAAATCTAAGGTTCTTCTTGACATGCTCAGACAAGCATGAACTGCCAATCATATACAGCAAGACAGACAGACAGAAAGGACCCGAAAAATCAAAATCCGTGTAGTAAAATACTGATGTTTTGTAACTATAACAGGAAGGCGGAGAGTTTTAAGGCATATTTTCCATGGTCATGCCAGAGCGCAATGAGAAAAGGCGACGCCCACGTGCTTATCCTGCGCCCACTTGTGCCCCCTCTCTCATCATTGCCGCAACATTCCTTTTTTTTTTTTTTTTTTACAGTGCGTCCTCCTCTTTGATTATTTTAGTCAAACACTATTTTAGACGCAACATCGTTCGTATGCCTCTCAACTCCCATTATTATTAATACCCAAAAAGGAAAAATATTGCTAGAAAAAAAAAATTAAGAATACATCTTTAAGATAAGATGGTGTTTGAGAGTTTGTTTAGAAAATATTTTTAAAAAAAAATAGATTTTTTTTATTTTTTATTTTAAATTAAAAAAATATTATTTATTATATTTCTAAATAAAAACACTTTTAAAAACACATTAAATCACATTTTCAATCAAGCGCTAGCTGAATTATGCTTATATTTTTTAGACAAGAGCAAATAAAGCAGAAAGAAAAAAATACACTAAGCGTCCACAAGTAAAAAAGTAATTTACACTTAAAAATGTTTCCATTAAATATTTTACATGTAGAGTATTTTTTAATATTTAATTTTAAAAGTATTTTTAATAAATATATTTTACATGTAATGCTCTTAAATGGTGGTGGTGATGATTGGATAATGATAAAGATGATAGCAAATGAGTCGTAGTAATGGTAAAGAAGATAAAAGTGATATAACCGTGACTCGTCACAATGGTAAAAAAATAATAGTAAGTATAATAGTATTGAAGGAGATGGTGAAAAAAAATGGTTGTGATAGTGGTGAAATAGAGATAATGGTTGAAATGTATGGTATTATAAATAAATTATTATATATAAAATGTTTCACGAAACTTTATGAGTTGAAAATATTTTTTCAGTAAATAAATTAAATTTCAAAGTTGACTGTAAAAATATTTCAATGTTAACTAGTTTTTCTATAAAGTATTTTACAAAAAAAACAGACATAAAAAAATATTTTTTAAATTTAAATATAGAGAAACCCAAAAAATATATTTCTATAAAATATTTTATATAAAATAGACTCGAACTATAAGAAAAGGGAAATATCAGTATAGCTCATCACTATCAATGTTGGGCAACCATTTTCTCTCTATTTTTTTTTTTTAATTTCAATTATATTCTAGAACAAGTATTTACATAGATATATTTTAAAATTTGATAAAAAAATAAAATAAAAAATAATTTGAGTTGAGTAATAAGTTAACCTGATTACACAACACGGTTATCTGAAAAATGAAGCAGCTTCATGGATTCACAACGTCAGCGAGGCAGTAAAACAATAATATTATCAGATATAGCTGGTTTCACCAATATAATTAATGAACAATAAAATATGCCCTTTGGTCTTATAATCAGAAGAGTTTTGCTAACATTTAATGCAGGATGGTCCTGACCAAGAACATCTGTGTGTTCTTGGTGTGAAACGAAGAATATCTTGTAAGCAGAGTTATGCTGACAGGTCGAGGCAAGGGAAGGCTTCTTTTTTTCTTTTCTTTTTTGCGGTCGTTAGGGTTTTCATTAATGAAGGAGAAGACGCTGTGTTTTGGGCAGTTAGGGGTCATTTCAATCTAGTTTGGCATTGGATTCTTACAGGAACAGGTTCATATTTCTTTCTTTTTATGTTTAAAGTTTGATTTTCAGGTTCATATTTCTTTCTTTTAATGTTTAAAGTTTGATTTTTACGAGGGCTGAGATTTATGGGAATATGGGCCATATTTGATTGATCTAGCAAACCTACGAATGATGATCAGCAAATGATGCTAGCAGCATGAAAGTCTTCAGCTCCTGCACTTGGCCAATCTAGCAGGAGCAGCGCTACCCTGCTGTTGTTCATCTGTGTAAAGTTATCAGCCAAACCACAGAATCATATGAATATTTTGATTAATTTAGAGAACTGGGTCAGCTGCCATCAATTCCTGGCTAAGCTATGCGTAGGCACTCGGCAACCCCACATGATTAACCTGGTTTTCCAGCTAAACTGGTGTCTTGCGCCACCAATTTCATGAAATTATCGAGTTTTTTTTAACAGACTTTCTGTCTTCATCCTGCCGCTCGATTGCTCATAATAGATAAAGAGAAGATACCCTTTAGGGGCTTACAATGACGAGATAGGCATGGAGATTTGAACATTATAAAAGCAAAAGTAAAATATGGCGAGGAAAACTCTTTCACAGGCACTGCGCAATTTTTATTAATTAAAACAGGAAATTAGCACAGGATCTTTATCCTTTTTTCATAAAGCTCACTTTGATATGGCCCCCCCACCCCCCCAGTATCCCTCATCTTGGAATCACACACCTAGTGAAAAACACACACACCCAGGAATCCCTGGTAAGCATATTTCCTCTGGATCTTGATGGAAACTGCTGAAAGTGTCTCAAACTTTTCTATACCATCCAAATCTTCTGGGCCTTCCCTACTTTCCTTTTGGCAATGAGACAATACATAGGTTAGCTGGGTTATATTCTTAAAGAACCAGACAGGTCAAATATTGGCTGTGTCTTCAAGATTTGTCTGCTAAACGCAACACAGAATTCGTGCATGATCACCGTAGAAACAAGACTCAGCCAGTGCTGGCTTAATCAATGCCCACAAGAGACCAGGACCTGAGCGCCGTGTTGGCTCGATCAGCATCCACCCCAAAATCCAACCTCTTTGAACTGGCAATCTTGATATTTTACAGGTGGGTCGAGGGTGAAGTTGTGGGGTTACGTGGTGTTGGACACAGTTAAAAAGCAGTGGGCATAGATTGATGTGAACCAGACGTGAGAAAGGGGCTAGCTGGTTCACAAATGCTGCCTGTAATGGTCCTTCTCCATGCTACCCAACGGGGGACCAGCAGACAATGGTCTCTTTTTTGGGACCCATGAGTTTTCTTTTTCCTGGTAGACCCCCTGTGCCTCTCGAATACAGGTTGGGTCGCTTTACAGCTTGTTCACAGGTTTGATCGAACTTCACCTTCGGCCTGTCTCGAGTCTCCAGCAAGCTAATTATTTTCATTTTCCATCAGCGAAAACTGGACTCTTGAAAGAGATTATACCAGCAGCAGTAATTAAAGCAAAATCCCCACCCTTCTTCTTCTTCAAAAACTCAGAAAACCCTCCTCCATACACGAAAAAGAAAATCACAGTAACCCACTTGCAAACATCTCCGAGAGAAATAAAAATGTAAATTAATAGAGGATAAAAGGGTTCCATGCTTTTAGAAGAGAGAGCATGATAGTCTTCTCTTTAGTCTTCTACAAGCATGAAACCTTCAAATTAATTAAGAAAATATAACCTTTTAGAGACAGCATGTAATACAAATTATTGCACTAATCTCTTCTGCCGTAGGTGGGAACACATCTTCATATTTGAGATTGAAATGTTCATGTCTTAATAAACCATGTTTTATTGTTGTTGTTGATATTATTATTATTATTATTATTATTATAAATAGAAAAAGGAAAGAAAAAAAAAAGAATTTCATCATTGTTATTAAACCGATAAGGCTTAACAAACCATCCTGCAACTCGACTAGCTCAACTTATTAAAATATTATTAACCAATATGATCTAGTCAACCTGATACATCCATAGGTAACTCTATAAAAAACATATTAATATTTTTTTTTAAATAGAATTTTAATTTAAGAATAAATAATTATTAAAATAGATTAACTCACTTGATCTGTGAGCCCAATTTTATATGAGATCGACTTTGAATTTAATTATTATAATGTATATATAAACTAACTAACTATGTAAAAAAAAATAAAAAGTTGCATTTTTCATATAAAAAAATTATGAAATTATAAATATAACTAAAAGATAAAAGATGTCGGTCACTTGAACTCTTTGTAGAAACAATAAAATAGGTGATTATATTTCTTTAATTGTTTTTACAACTAATTTGTATTGTAAATGGGTCGGTTAAAGCGCGTCGGGTGAGCCTAATATTGCGGTTCAATTCACGATGAAAGCAAAATTATTTTCATTTCATAAACGACAAGCAATCTATTATATTATATATATATATATATATATATATATATATATATATATATATATATATATATATATATATATATATATATATATTGTTTTACAGGAAATTGGAGCAAACAATAGGTTCCCTCAAGGCCACACACCTAGGCTTTTTTAACATGCACGTGAAATTTTTATTTTAAAATTTTATTTTTTATCGTTGAGTTTTTATGAAATCTTACTATTTATTATGAACTAATTTATATATTTTTTATTATATAAAAAAATTAATTCAATCCAATGAAGTCTATATCTTGAATTGTGAGTTTGATTAATTGAATATGTTGAACCTATTTTTTTTTATATTTATCTGATTAGTAAGATCATATCAAATAATTTTTTATACAATTTAATTTAAAACTTGTTTTGATATTGTTTAATATATATAATATATATTACGATTTGTTTAAATGTAAATTGTTATATCAAGTTTAATATTCATATAAAATATTTTTTTTATAATATATATATTATTTTTTATTCAAGATATAGCTAAAACGCTATTAAAATCTAAGCACGCAACTCTTAAAAAAACAAAATGACATGTATATTATTTGACATTGTGTTTAAAAAAAAATTAAAATATTTTTGTTATTATTCTAAATTATTTTTTTAAATCTTTTTTATACTTATATTAGAAATAATTATTTTAATGTATTTATAAATAAAAAAATACTTTTAAAATTACCATCAATCAAACTCTTCAATATACCTAGATAGTACATGGGCTGCAGGTGCATATGGATGGACCACATGTTTATCAATCACAATTCACACGAAGTCATTGCACGGACGGACAGAGAAATAGGTTTTTCATCGCTAACCTAAGAAAATGTCCTTTTCCTCGGGTTAGTATTTGAACTTGTACCATGTAGTGTAAATTACGATCACTATATATATCTGTCTCATATGTTTTAATCCTTCGTCGTTGGTGATGAAGATCTTGCACGTATTAGCTCAATATATATATATATATATATATATATATATAATGGCGCCCAAAGCAGCAAGCCCCACTGTTAATGAGACGGCAAATGGAGCGATACTGGTTGTTTTGTTTTGAGTTGGACGAATTGTAGCTTTCGCATTTTCTGGGACCTCACAGCCTCCCCACGAGCGATTAGCACCATCCGCCATGGATGACCATCCAGAACTCACTTTCAGCTTTCTGATGTGGTGCCCCTTCTCATTTATTCACACATCTGGTGGGGTCTTCGTGTGTTGCCTGATCTTTGGTAAAATTTCCCAATCGAACATCAACAGCCACCTTACACTTTTTAATTTCATGTCCAGCCGTTATTTTGATCTGATTTTCAGGGAATCGAATTTGAATGTTCAAAGATTAGCTCTTCTTTTGGTTTCAGACAGAACAAAAAAAGGAAATAAAGGTTTAGTATCGTTCCTATTTCAAGTGTTATTGAAATTGTTTTTTACTATGTTTTTTATTGAAAAATATATTAAAATAATTTTTTTATTTTTTTTAAATATATTTTTGATATCAATATACAAAAATAATCTAAAAATACCAAAAAAAATTACTTTAAAATAAAAAAATAAAAAAAAAACAGATTTTTTCAAAAATATTTTTAAAATACAATCACAAATACAGTGTGATAGGAGAAGGATAAAATTGATGTTTGCCACTGGTTTAAGATTTTAAAAAAATGTTTAATTTAGCGATAATATATGAATTAAACCTAACGAGTTCATTTTTATTACGTGGCATGATTTCATAGGCTCTCCATTGTTACATAGATATATTCAATCCATCGTAAGGAAAAAGCTAGCCCTCTATTCATATTTTCCCTTTTCATTCTAGGAATCTTTGCTTTGGACAACAAAAAACAAAAAGAAAAGAAACGAAAGACGGAAAGAGAGTGTCCGAAATACATTATCATTATCAGACATAAATAAAAGTAATCAAGGTTAGTAAATGATGATTAAACGACATGCGAGAACAACTCTTCTATGACCATCCATCAAATATTATAGTGGTAAAAATTTAAGATTAAAATATTTATTTTTTTATAATTATAGATTAAAGTCTTATAATTATTAACATGATTAGTCAAGATACATACAAGTTAGATATGTACATGTATATTAATAAATAAAAAATATTCATGTTTATTGAATTATTCAATAGAGGAGGAGTATTATTCAATAATTTTGTTCCTTGATTTACATGAAATGATGATATATATACCCGGAAACAGTCATTTGCTTAGCCATTCCTCTGTCTTGATAGTGTCTAATGTCAGGAGCAGTAAAAGGGGATTTCCAAGGACAGTTAGTCAACAATATTATTATTTTTAAAAAATAAAAGCTAAAAGAAAGCTTGAAAATCACCATTGTAGTTGGTAAATGATGGGAAAACAGACGTTGTGGTTCCCCGAGATGCACCCACCTTGATCTTCATCTCCAGCTTGTCAAAGATTCGCGTGCACTGCATGGATAGGCTTGGATGAGTGTGACACGACAGAAATGCGTCTCAGCTTTAGCTTCTTGACCGTCAAGAAAAAGGAAAAAAAAAAGTTGATTATGAGATGTTTTTGTGTTTGATTAGTACTAATCCATGTCCCCCCTCTTTTAATTTCTTTTTCCCACGTTCCGTTCCATTTGTTTGTAAATTAATTAAATTAGGGGCTTGATTAAGCTGGGACACCACAATATTTTCACTCGGTTTCATATTTGTTTTTAAAATAATAATCTCGATAAAGAATAATATTTTAGTCTCTTAACATGTATAATTCAAGTGTGTATTTCCCGAAGGAAAGAGGAGGCAGGCAGGCATGCAGCGGTGTTTATAATTGTTTAGAAGTTGGATTGAAAATATTTTTTGTGTAAAAATATATTAAAATAATATTTGATATCAACATGAAAAATGATCTAAAAATAATAAAATTATTTTATTTTACTTTAAAAAAGCAGTTTCAAACATAATACAGCTTAGGAGAGAGCCCAAACAGGTAGGAAGCTATCTAATCATGCAGTCAAATAATGGTTTGGAAAACCCTGGATTATCGGCTAGTTGTAGCTTGTGTTCATGTGTTACACACAAACTCCTCAATTTCTCTGTTTTTATTTCGGTCTTTGCCTTCGATTACAACACAAATCGCGTGCCTTGATATTTTGATGAAGCATAGAGGCATGATTTGCACTTAACAAAAACAATCATACTCTTGCATTATAGTGACTTGTTTGGCTGCCAGGAAAGAGTATTCTGGCAAGATATTTAAAAAAAAAATATAAATCATGTATCTCTTTTATTGTAGCTATATATATGAATTACTATGAATTGTGATAATATAATTATTATTTTCCCTTGCAGTCCATAAAAATTAACTTTCAATCTTGGGGTATTTTTGACTTCTTTATTGCACTTGTTGTTGTTAACTAGTTGTTTAAGGGTGTTTGTGTCTTTTTTGATTTATTGGAAAAAAAAACCTATGGTTTTACACCAGACAAAAAAACATTGGCTAGGCAATCGTATATAAGATATTTTTGTTTAATCATGAACAGGGAAATACCTACTTTATTCTTGGATGAGACAAACAAAGAAGGTTGGTGGCGAGGGTATTGTTGGTATTTCAAGTTTGGTAAATAGTAAAAACATTAATATGTCATCGGGTAATACAAAAGCGGGGGGTTGGTGTTTGGGGTATGTTGGTATTATTATATGTGGATTTTTTTGTTATTATCACGGGCTCTAAAAGGGGTTGAAGTAATTTTTTAATAATTTTTTTCTTACGTTCGTGCCACGCAGGTGGCTCTTGAGGAGTTATGCAGCTGTTGAAAATGTTAAACCGCCATCTTACCTGATGCGCTGTCATATTCTCTTCCTCATTGTGGCGTCTGTGTCGGCTTATAACGGTGCCCATGTTTGTCCATGACAATCATTTTTTACCCATTTTGTCTCTCTTGCAGTAAAAAATTCATTCAAGTTCTCTTTGTTTATAGATGTTTCACTTAAGTCCTTGGTCTTTTGTTTTCTTTTTTCATCCTGATTTATTTTATGAAAGTTTTGGTTTTTCTCAATTTTATCTTTCAGCTTGGCTATAAGAAAAAAAGAAAAGGAAAGAAGTGAGATGAACACCCTTTACAAGTCACTGTGTGCGTTGCTTCGTATCAGGTTTACAAATAATTGATGAAGATAATTAATTAGACCACAAGGAAAAAGATAACGAAGCACATTGATTTTTTTTTATTGACTTGGATATTTGGATTAATTTACACGCATTTTTATTAATTTTACAATTCTTAAAATTATGATTATATAAGTTTCAAATAATTATTATATTAGTAATTATATTGAGATTATATCGAGTAAAACTCTTTAATCTTAAATTCTTAACATCAGACGAACAACTAAATAGTCATATTGATTATTAATTGACGAAGATAATTAATTAAACCATAAAAAAAGGATAACAATGCGCATTGATTTTTTTTTATTAACTTGAGTGTTCAAGCTAATTTATACATATTTTAATTAATTTTATAGCTCATGAAATTATAATTATATACATTTTAAATGGCTATCATATTAATAATCTCATATTAAAATAAAACTCTTTAGTTCTAAATTCTTAACATCCGACGATCAACTTAGAAGGTGACTGAGATTGTTTTTTAAAAGTGTTTTTGAAAAAATTAAAAATATATTTATTTATTTATTATTTTAAATTTATTTTTTTTAGTATTTTAGATTATTTCGATGTGCTGATGTGAAAAATAATTTTAAAAAAATAAAAAAATATTTTTAAAAACCATCTCAAGTGCATTTCCAAACAGTGACCCGATTATGGTTGTATTGATTCTTATTCTAACTATCGGTCAAAGATAAACTCTGCCTTGATGGGCATGAGCTCATGCATACGAGTCGTTCATGCCTGGCCTGGCCTGGCTTGCTTTTCCGATCGTTTCCAATCATTGCTGTAGTCATGAATCATAACACTATTGCTGATACAGTGAGGTGTTCCTTCACTTGCTAAAGGCAGTCCACAAAGTGGTGCATGACACCATGTCAAGTTTGAGAGCTTCGATTTATAAGATTTGCATCGTGTCGTTGTCTCAAAGATTCTTCGAGTAAAACAAAACATGGAACTCGTACACTTAGTTTCCTTTAAAAAACAATTTAAATTTTTTTTATTTTTATTTTCATATAAAAAATATTTTTAAAAATAATATTAATCCCATTAATCTACGATGTAACAGGAGTGGTCTATTTTCGTTCTGGAAAGCAAAGGAATATTCAATTTTCCAAGCCCAGTGTGCCATCACTGATCATATGTATATGTATATGTCTGAGTAGAGAAGGATATATATATATATATATATATATATAATAATAATTAGGATCCATCGACAAAAGTGGGGACATCAATGCTTTTTTTTATTATTATTTTTAAAGGAGGGGCAAAGAAAGAAAGAAAAAGGTTTCTATCAAAAGAAAAATGGTCTCATATGGCTATTTTTGAATTAACTATGATTTATTTTCATTATAATAAGGTTTTCTTTTCTGTAAGAGAGTTATCTATCCCCAGCTTTTTTCTTCTTCTGCCTCTTTATTTTCTCAAGAACATGATGCATACTGTTCTTTGAACCCATTTGAAAATCAATTGTTAGAATTTTTAAGAGGGAATTTATTTTTTTATGCAAGGAAACCTTATTCCCGATAAATGCTTTTTGTAGATTTAAATGAGCGAGCAAAAACTATGATTGTTCCATGTTATTACAGGGGATATACGTCCTGACTTTAATTCAAAATCTGCTATGCATATCACAAATATTTTGTTATCATGTCATGTCTTTTGATGATACATTTTAATTATTAACAATGTATATTCAACAATTTCTCGAAGGAATTCGATTGATGAGAACATATCTTTCATCTATTGAAATTTGAAGTTTCACTAAATTAATGGAGTTTTAGGGTTAGATCAACCACACTCCCGAAAGAAAAAATAGAGTTGAAGGGTTCAAAAAACTATACAAGATAATGAGGAAATTTAAATTAAGATGAGAAAATCAAGGATGAAATCTTTTTAAAATTGCAAGTATATTTATATTATTTTTTAGTTCAAGGTCAAGATTATATGCTCTCTCTCTTTGCCATGAATCTTGAACTATATGATATAAATAACTCTTTTTTATTATTAAATCCAATTCATCCTTTTTATAATTCGAATGAGAAACTTTCGAGTGAAATTAAAGTCTCAAGTTTTGATTGTTAAAAATGTATTTATCTCAAATTGGAATAGAAATGATATCAAATTTTTTAAAAATTAAAAAATTTATTTAAAAATATTTTTAAATAAAAAAATATTTTTAAAAAACAATAACAATACATGTCCAAATAGCTACTAAGCATGCTTGGTTTTCGAGTTTGATTCTGTCCCTCTCATATGGCTATACTCCCAAGAAAAACAAAACACCCGCCGTTGAAGTGTCATAAATAACAAATGAAGACCATGCTAGCAGACGAGAATACCAAGCACTTGGACCATGCAGTGTAAACTTCGAGGCATCGGTGTTAGGGCTCCATGTGACAGGAAATAGAAGCTGTTGGTGCCCTGAAAAAGGGATAGCTTAGCCAACCCCACCGCCAATACAATGTTGGCCTTACGTTTATGAGTATCGACAAGTGTTTGTAAAATTGTCTCTGAGAACTCTTAATTTTAGGTTTTAGGCTTTAGCATTGTCTGTATTGGAATCAGAATGCTTGTGAGGGTCATGTATATGGCCGGTAGCAACTTGTAAGGGCTCATTGACAGGGACATGGCCACCGGAAGAGAATTTGATTCTTGTTTGGTTCTCTGGAATTATGTTGGTGTTTGGAATTGAGACTGAATCTGTTTATTTATATTATTTTAAATTCTTTTGCTGCCACAAATTAATTTTTTAGTGTTTCTATATCGTATGATGTCAATGATGGATTTGAAAAATTAAAAATATATTTTTAAATAAAAAATATTTTAAAAAATAATTAATATCATACTCCTAAACATCTAGTTCATGATGTCTAAAATTATCACTTATCAATGATCGGAAGACCGTCCATTAGACTTCTAAACTACCCTTATCAATTATTCAATTGTATCATCATGTCTTTTAAATTTGTGCCATTACAATAGAGCTTAAGCTGATGTCTTGTTATTTCATTCAATTTTATCATCATGTTTTAAATTGGGTCAATTAGCCCTTTTATACTCTAATTTTTAACAAAACCAAAGGACATAAGGACTAGTTTGGCTAGCTTTAAAATCAGACGAAATTAAAAAAAATAAAATAAGAAGAAGACCAAATTTAAAATGTACATAAGAGTAAATTCAAAGGGCGGTCCATGCTTGTAAAAGCTTTACACTAAATTCAACAAGACCTGTGTAAAGTAATACCTCTCTTTTTTCTCTCTCTCTATATATATATATAGAGAGAGAGAGAGAGAGTTGAATACTTTTCTTTCAGCTACGCAAGACTTTGGTCGGGCTATTAATAATCGGAACCTTGATAGGAAAGTGATCTTACTTAATAATGGTTGTGATGGTCCAGGCTCGTGGAGGTGCCAGCCCTTTAAAGTTCCAAGATGGGCCAGATATTATTTATCTAGGTCTTGAGGTGGGCCGGTCCACTCTATTTAAAGTTGGAGCCCATTTTATGTGGGTGAATCTAAGCTTAAGTTCCTGGTAATATTTTACGAAGAAAAATAATAGATGAATACAAAGGAAGCAAAGCTGAAGCCCGTAGTCGTGTAGAGTGAGGAAAAGTCAAATACTATTTTATATGCCAGACTATCTGAACACAGCTGTAATATGGAGGACGGTGAAGGGTCGGTCGGTCATTTCGTGACCATCACTCGTGAAGGTTTACTTTTCCGGTTCGTGAAGTAAAAGAGGCTGAATGCACCGTTCCAGAGTTTCGGTTCTTCGTATGAGCGGTAATGGAGTTTAAAATATTTTTAAATTCGAATAATATTTATATTATTAGTATATAAAATATAAAAGAAACACCTGGAAAATTCTCAAAGACCGGTGGAAGAGGATCAAATATCCAAAGTTGAAAAAATTAACAATATAATTTTAAATGAAGGTCCTATTGACAAGAAAAATTAAGATTTAATATTTAAGAACTTAAACGGATTTTTTCAGGGCTTACTTAAATTTATTGATAGCTGAATTGCAAGGAAATTTAGTTTTTGAGTTCACTGTAAGCTTTAATTATTGACTGTTGATTTGCATAAATTAAAAAAAAATAGCTAAATTGAAGGAAAATAAGTCGAACCTTGGGAATGTCAATTAGGTTTGGAAAGGATAAAATTACATGAAATTAATTTTTTTAAAAAAATTAAAAGAAATCAAAAGATCACTTATCCAATCCCAAATTTAAAACTCTATTTTTTAAGGTTTGGTGTAGAAAACATGTCACTTCAATTTAAATAAAGGATTGAGTAACATATTATTCATTTATTATTCTTTTTTTTCTTTGACAATTATAGTTGATTGAATGAACATCTTTAAATGAATGAATATGATATTTTTAGCCACTACAAAAGCTCTAACCATCACCATTCTACCAAGAAACACCTTTTTTATAACAATCATTTACCCATATGAAATGATAACATCCAATTTTCTTCAATGAAAATGACAACAGTGCTTCTAAAATATTTGTTTACTATTAATAAAATATTAAATTATATTTAATATTCATATAATATTTGATTAATTAATCTAATATTTGATCTAGAATAAAAATAAAGTTAACGAGACAAAATACTAAGAAAAATAAATTATAAAGTTATTTTAATTAAGATAATTTTATTGCATTGAATATTCATAGACATTTTTTTGAAAAATAATAGATATTTACTACAAAAGCAGAGACCAAATAAGTACCAATACACAATGGAAGGTTGACTCCGTTTTAGATTAGTGAATGCATATGGATTTGTCCATCATTCAAAAAGCTTCTCCGTTTTTAACGTTATGAACTTATTGAAACCACACAAATAATAAATAAATAAATAAATAAATAAAACAAGAAATAAAACTAATATATTATTTCTCTTAAGAAAGGAAATAATTGTTATCACAAACTAAATTATAAAGGATGACTAAAACTAATATGTATATATTTATCATAAAATATTACAGTGAACCGACCCATATTCCACATGGAGATGTCTCTTGTGTATATGAAAAGATTCGCATGATGGTCGTGTAAGTGATCATTGAATTTTAAATCACCGAGTTATGTTATATAAAAAATACTATATTTTGATCATGTTATATTTTATCTTAATTGTGGCAAGAAAAGAGAAGATATTGTATACAATATAAATTATATGAAAGTACTTGAGTGATAAAGAGATGATTCACAACATAATAATCGTGTGAGTGATCATTAGATTTTAAATCACTGAGTTATATTATATAAAAAATACTATATTTTAATCATGTTATATTTTATCTTAATTGTGATAAGAAAAGAGAAGATATTGTGTATAACATAAACTATATGAAGGTACTTGAGTGATCAAAAAATAATTCACCACTCTAGGTGGAATTAAAAAAAATATTTTATATGTTTTCAAACAGTATTAACTGAAAAATCGCTTGCCAAAGGTAGAATGAGATTTGAAAAGAATTGCAAAACTTATTTAAACAATGCATTTTATTTTCAAATATAAATTAATCAATTGTCAAATTGATAATTTATTTAATTAACTAATTAGGAATTATAATTAATATTTGGGCTAACATATTAGGAATCTAATATGCCACACATATTAAAAATAATCAGTCATAAAATAAACCAACATGATTTAACTAAGTATAACTTTATTTAAATATAGTTTAGAAATTAAGTATTAAAATATAATTAATAGAAGGATAATGTTTTATATCTAGAAAAATCAAATAAAAACTCAATTGAGTTAATTTGTAAATCATCTTGAATAATAAATGAATATTATTCAATGGTCAAATTAGTATTTTTTTCAATTCATAAGATTTTTTAGATTTCTCTATAAATAATAAATTAAGTCATGCTTCATATTATTTGAAAAAATATATTGTCTATTAAACAAAAAAAGTAATGTAAGCTACATAATAAAAATTTAACACTTTAGGTATAATAATTATTTTTTAAAAATAAAAAATTAGGAGATATTTCACCGGCTGTTCGCATGAGTTATTATTAAAGAGTGAATAATTGGATAATTTATAGTTTACAATAAATTAATATTTAAGAAATTATCGAAAGTAGAAGGAGATAAGATCTAAAAGTAATAATTTAACGAGATTCTATGGACTCTGAATAATATTATTTTATTATTTTTATTGTATATATAATATGAAAGAAACTTAACATTTTATACACAAACATAGATATAACGAATATGTTAGACACCATTAAACTTTGAACAATTTTTGACACGCAAATTAATATCTTATATTATAAAATGATAGCGTATCACACATGAAGTCTGAACAAAACACATTTCAACTTGTTATTGCTAATTGTCTTGCATTTTCAAATGAAGATTAAGGTAACTGGTGAAAAAGGTGGCAGCATGGACAGTCGGCGCCTCTACTTGTACCACGTGCCGCTAATCACAATGCAAATCAAGTCCTCTCCTCGACAAAAATATAATAACTTAAATTTAAAACCACCTCTACGTGACAGCGCATAAATTCAATTAAACACAGCACCCGCAGGACACGTGTCAAGTAACCTCAACGGATTCGCCGTGCAGCTGATGATCAGAGATTTCAAACTAGTCCCTGATCTCTTAAATTATGCAAATGTACCATCTACCTATCATTTAACCAAACTAACTCGAAGCAATTTGACATTGCATTTTACCTCTCTTGAAAAAAAATTATTTTATTTTATTTTTACTCTAAATTATTATTATTTTAGTGCTTTTTAATTATTTTTATGTGTTGATGTCAAAATTATTATTTTTTAAATATATTTTTTTATGTATTTTTAAATAAAAAATATTTTTAAAAACAATCTCAATCACACTTGCAAATAGACACATGACGCGTGCACACATTTATATGTTTATTAATAAATACAATCCAACTCAAATTTATTTTCCATACAATCCTGGGGTATTTTAACAAATTACAAGTATATTAATTAGAATTACAAGTGTACGATGAGTTAAAAAGTGACCAATATTATTTTTTGAGGGTAATAATTTATTTTTAATATTCTTCGTCATTATAATCAATGGTATAATTAAAAAAATATATGTACTTAAAGTAAAAATAAATTAACAAAATCATAATTATAACATATTCAGATAATTATAAAAATCACAATTCAGTCCCTATCAAGCACTCATGTTTGTAATAATTTAAAAGTAAAGTGATAATTGAAAATAAAATTAAAATGGTCAACAAAAATAAAGAAAGACCCGACTTGGTTGCTTGCCTAGCTCTTGAATTTAAGCCAAGTCAACAGACGCGTTGGGAACAAGCCCAACGAAGAAAGGCAACAAACGACACTCTCCAAAGTCCAACTATTTCTTAAATTCCCAAAATGTCCACACTGATTTTTTCCAGAAGTGAAACAAGCCTAAAAAAGGATGGGGCCTTTAGTCAATTGATAATTAACATTTTATTTTCCTCGATATTTAAATCTATGTCCCTGCGTATATTTTGATGGACGCATCGAAGCTTAGAAATACAATAGAAAGCCCTTTTTCTTTACAACTTGCCACCCCATTCACAGAGAAGCTACATTACTTTGTTATTTGAAAAAAAAAAAACTTGGAGATGATCGAGGAATTCTGTCTGTTTTGCTAAAAAAATATCATATGTTTTTTATATAAGAAAACCCCTGTTTTTTTAGAGAGCATAGACGGCTAGATTTACTGGTTGTGCGGCTAGCTAGAAGCAGCGAGATCGAAGAGGGGAGTTTCGAAAGAGGGCTGTTACAGTGAGTGGAGAAAACCATTCTGTTTTTCTCTTGTTTCTGGGTTTTGATCTGATTTATTTAGAGCAGTCGCAGAAAAACAGAAAATATATAATTTTTAAAAATGTGGTGGATGATGAATGAAAATGGCGGCCATTACTGCTCTAAGAAGACTGATGATATCTGTAGTGATTTTTGTGGTCAGGTAACTTCGAACCCATTTTGATATTAATGAGATTTAGTTAGGCCTTTTCGTTTTTTACATTTTATATTTTTATGTTTTCATTTCTGATAATTATACAGCCTGTTCTTTGAATTCTGGATCATGCCATGAAAAAATAGTGTTTTGTTAACGGA
Source organism: Salix dunnii (assembly GCA_015731905.1). Lineage (NCBI taxonomy): Eukaryota > Viridiplantae > Streptophyta > Magnoliopsida > Malpighiales > Salicaceae > Salix > Salix dunnii. Next base: position 1,773,094 of record CM027668.1, on the reverse strand, counting down.
CTTGGGATTTCTTGGATTTTTCCTTCTTGCTCGTAGGTAGATTTATTGAGGTTTTTGATTTAATCTGGGACTTGTTTGAGGATTTGAAAGGGTCACTGTTTAGGTTTTTTAAGGCCGGGCATCTGAAAAAATAACTTTTTATTTTATTATATTTAATAACACACATCATGACTTTTCAATCTGGGACTTTTCGATTTTGGACATCTGGAAGCTCTGATTATAAATGTCTCCACTTTATCTGGTTACATGGATAATTTGTGTTTAAGAAAGAGAATACTTGAGATGCTGATTTACTGAATGATTTTCTTTGCATTCTCTCATCGGACTCGAACAGGGCATTATGTATAGGAGAAATGGTTGTCAATTGATTTATTTCTCGTACATCTTCTTTTCCTACATGCTCATTTTAATTAGGTTTTATGTGACAATTTATTGCAATGATCATCTACAAGTAATTTGCTTTGCTTTGTATTTCTTTCTGAAATCATTTTAACCTGTGAAATTCATTGATCTGCAGGAATCGAGCCGAGTTTTGAGCATGTCCAGAATCAGGTGTATCCTTCGTGGCATGGATTTAAAGATGTATTTGCTTCTATTTATATTCGTGCCAACATGTGTCTATGGTATTTACATGCATGGACAGAAGATCTCATACTTCTTGCGGCCGATATGGGAATCTCCACCAAAACAGTTCAATGAAATCCCACACTATTATCACGAGAATGTGTCGATGGAGAACCTCTGCAAACTCCATGGTTGGGGAATTCGTGAGTTTCCAAGACATGTTTATGATGCAGTGTTATTCAGTAATGAACTGGACATCCTTACTTTGCGATGGAAAGAACTGTACCCATACATTACACAGTTCATTCTCCTTGAGTCTAATTCAACCTTCACTGGGTCAGAAAAGCTTCTCTATTTTGCCAACCATCGAGATCAGTTCAAATTTGTTGAGCCCAGGTTGACCTATGGAATTGTTGGAGGGAGGTCTAGGAAAGGGGAAAACCCTTTTATCGAAGAAGCATACCAACGAGTGGCATTGGATCAACTTATAAAAATAGCAGGGATTTCTGATGATGACTTGCTTATCATGTCAGATGTTGATGAGATACCAAGCAGACACACAATCGATCTTTTGAGGTGGTGCGATGACATTCCTTCAGTTATTCATCTCCGGCTGAAAAATTATCTGTACTCTTTTGAGTTTCTTGTGGACAATAACAGCTGGAGAGCTTCAGTCCACAGATATCGGACAGGCACAACACGGTATGCTCATTATCGCCAGGCAGATGACATTTTGGCAGATGCAGGATGGCACTGTAGCTTCTGTTTCCGCCATATAAGCGAGTTTATATTTAAGATGAAAGCTTACAGTCATTTTGATAGAGTCAGATTCAAACGTTACTTAAACCCTGAAAGAATCCAGAGAGTAATCTGCAAGGGTGCTGACTTATTTGATATGCTTCCTGAGGAGTACACATTCAAGGAAATTATTGGGAAAATGGGACCAATTCCTCATTCCTTCTCAGCAGTTCATCTTCCATCATATCTTCTGGAGAATGCTGACAAGTATAAATTTCTCTTGCCTGGGAACTGCCTAAGAGAAAGTGGGTGATTTTTCTTAGATACTTCATTATCTGTTTTTGTAAAGGTTAGTTGGAGATGCAGTTTGTGTGACTCATTTAGGTTTCAATCGAATATTTGCCATCTGTAGCGAGTGACTGGCACAGCATGCTAAATGTCAACATGGGAAATGTTTGAAGAGGTGGGAAAATTCTTGAGTTTATTGGGGTCACGTTGTGTACATAGCTTTCTTCTGGAGTTTAAGTTTCATTTAACCGGGAGTCTCACTGATTGGGTACTTGCTGTGATGGGTATAGCCATATTATGACCAGGTTTTTATGTACTTTCTACCATTTGTATAACCTGATTCTCCAAAGGCTCGATGATAAATAATGAGGATTCGGTGATTTCTCCCATGTATTAGGAAGTTTTGTTCCGAGACATTTCATTTTTATACATTAATTTCTTGATTCATACGATTTATATCCTTTTTTTTTTTTTAATTTAGATCACTCATTAGTTATAATATTGTTAACTTGTTTATATTAAATTTTAATGTAATTTGATTTAGCAAAATTGTTCTATAATCCTTATTTCATGACAGCTCTTTTTCCTACCTCTTGTGCAATGAATTCCATCAAGGTAGTCTTAAACTCGCAAAGCATTACATTTGCAAGTTGCTATGACAATCCTTTTGAGTCCAAGTCCATTAAATAGACGGACATGCAGCATGTTTCCATATGTATGCTTGCTAACAACTGTGATCTTAGATGTTATCTTCAAGCTGTCGTTTACTTTGTGTTCATGAGACTAATAAATAGCAAACACTTTTGTCGTGGTTTGTTTTGTAACATGGGCAATATCATAATGTTTTTCCAAATATAGCTGAACCCTTGACAGAAACGCCATGCCCCTCTGGCATGGAAGCTGGCAATTGATGCCAAGTTATTCCTTCTTAGCTAGCTGCTCGAATAATTATATAGCGGATTGTGATGACACATTGACCCACTTACTGGTACAAATCATAAGCATAAGGCCCAATTTCATGTCAATCAACATTACATGATTGTATTGCATAGCATCTGTTTTTAATATCAAATAAATAAAGAAAAAATGTTTGCATCTAGTGTATTTTATCAATATTTTGCTGGACCGGCAAATACATGATTTGGTTTTGGCACTCCAGGCAACTGGCATTATCTGGGCTGGAGGGAAGAAATTTATCGAGCAACCCAGTAGGATCTCACTGAAACTTTTGTGCTGTGCTATGACGTGATTGTTGCATTGTGTTGTGAGGTAAAAATAATACAAGTGTTTCGAAGGTAACAACTCAAGGTGGGAATTTCTAATATTTTACAAATGTAACGGTAAATATGAACAGGAGAAAAAAAACCCCTCATCCATTAACTATCAAACAGTCATATAAAAGAATTTGGAGGGAGAAGCTAGCGGCGAAGATCTTGTTTTCTAGCAAGTTAAAGAATATTAAACCAGAGAGTATTTCCCTTGAAACTTAAACTGCGCTTTGCTACAAGGAGAACCATTTATTATTATTATTATCATAAAAATCATAAAATTATTTTGAAAAAAAAACTTTAACAAAAATAGAAAATAAAAACAACCAAAATAAATAACAAAATCAAAACAAAGATTATTAGCATTTAAAAAATAATTTGATTTGAAGAATAAAAAACGAACAAAGAAAAAAAGAGGAGATATAAATTTTAAAATAATTATCAATGTAAAACAAAATTTTAGGATTAAATTGAATAAAAATAAAACCTTAATGAAAGAGAAAATTAAAAAAAAAAAATAAAACCAAAACTATGAATACAGATACACCAATATTTTAAAAAATAAGGACTTTCCAAGAAGAATAAAAAAAAATTAAAGGAATCTAAACTAAATAAAAAATTAAAAGAATAAGAGCCGGAAAAAAAAAATTAAATAAGACAACTATTTGTGTTTGATACTAATGTTAAGTAAAATAATATTAAAGAAAAATAAATAAAAAAATTAAAGACAGTATTGAGCCATAGAATTTTTTTAAATCATTAATCCAAGATATTAGATTTGAAACATTATATATAGATAAATTATAAAATTTAATTTTAATAAATATAACATTGAATGATAAATTATTTGAACTATTATTCTATTTGTTGTTATTATGATTGAAGAAAAATCTAAAAAAAATATTAGCAATATAAAAAAATATTATTTGATTTAAAGAACAAATAAAAATTATTAAGGACAAAATAAAAAAAATCTTTATTATCCATATGAATATAATTAAATATGCATTATATTATAAGTATTGGTACATTTGATATTAACTTGAAGTAACAGAAAATATCAGATTATAATAATGCTATAAATGAGAACAAATGAAAATATTATAAAGAAAATATTATTACAATCGTTTGTATTATCATTAAATTTATTATTATTGATATAGTACAAGAAGAAACCTAAAAGTCAGCAGCATCTAAGATCAAATAAATTATTTTTATCTTATTTTTATATCGATGTAGTTAAAAAAAATTTATTTACAATTTATATTTTATGTTTTAGGGTTAATAAATATCAATTGAACTCAATTATTTAGGGATTTGGGTTTGACTGTAAGCAATGTTTTATACAAATTCATGTTCTTAGGTATTCTAAGGTCTAATTTAGTTCAAAAACACACATGTAACCTAAGTTTCATATCATGTTTAATGCTTAATGATATTCAAATTATAACTGCAACTTTGCATGCTTGTGAGGGTGAAAATTATCTTTCTTGGTTCTCTAAAGGACTAAAAATGACTTATCAAAACTCAACTGATTTTATGGCATCAATCCATATTTTTTATTCATGAATTGCTATTAATTAGGTAGGGATTCGAATCTTATAGTGCTAATAGCTGGATACAAAATATCATTGTGTTATACTTCTATCACATTTAGAAGCTGTTTGGCGCGGCGTTTCACCCGCCGCACCGCAGCTTTTGATTATTTTTTTATATATATATTTTAAATAAAATTTTTTTAGTGTTTTCAGATCATTTTGATGTGCTGATGTCAAAAATAATTTTTAAAAAATAAAAAAAATATCATTTTAATATATTTCGACACGAAAAGCACTTTCAAAAACTACCACAACCGCACCGCCCTCTCAAACACCCTTTTAATTTATTTCTCTTTCTAGAAATTAGTGTATTTACGTTTTAGAATGTTATCAAGAGGTTAATATCAGCTCTTTTATAATAATTAATTAGGTTAATATCAGCTCTTTTATAATAATTAATTAGGTTAAAGGGCCTGGAAGTGACGTGGTTTGCGTTGAAAATTGAACATGGGATCGAATAAAGTTGCAGCTGGTTTGAGACACCTTCCACCCCAGAAATATCCCAAGTTGCTGATTCTGTAAAATTATTCGTACTTATATCATCACCTTCTAGATTCCTTAGCACGCAACAAGCTTGGCCGATCATTATTATCATGCTAGACTTTTCAATTCAAAAACCTATGGCGAGAGGCATCGGATTCGTTCTTATCATTTAAGAGTAAAACTGGGCTATAAATCTGCATAAAATGATACCTGTAATGCACAGATTCAAGACACAGTACCACCAAGATGGCTCCCACAAACTTCCCAAAACATGCCAGGCAGCACCATGCCATACACCCTGGAAATCATTGGGAGGCCACGAATGAGCACAGCCAAGTTGTAGGATATGAGAAAGCCCCTGAAGCAAGAGTGAAGGCTGCTCAGCTTGTGGTTAGTGATGAAAATGTTGACGATGAAGCTGAGGAGTTCATCAAGCTTGAGCACAGGAAGTTCGCGTTACGCGACTGGATGTCTCAGAACGGTGGGTGAACTTGAAGGGCTCGAGGGTTTTCACACTTTCCTGTCATGCACTACTCTATTCTGGTCCTAGATTATATATATCCAGCTAAATAATTTTACATGCATGAATATTTCAATATTCAAAAATCATATCCATATTAGATGTTGTATTAGCGATCAATATATATATATATATATATATATAATGATTTCTTAAATATGATTTCCTTTGTGTTTATATAGGTTTCTCATTTTCGCTACTCTCCTGTTTTCCTTTCTAGATTCTAAATATAAAAATATAATATTCTGCTACTCGACTCAATGATTTTATCTCGAGTAATGATGGCTGGAAATTTGTGTTAAAAAAAGTTGTATCACAGGGATTGATTCGAAAAATAGCTTGCAATTAATAGATTTTTTAAATTTGAAAATACAAAATGTATTTTCACAATTCATTTTTTAAATGTTTTTGACTTGATAAAAAATGGTATAAAAAACATGTATGAAATGCAGAGCCAGTTCAATCTAAGAATCATTTGGACAACGGTCCACAATCTCTATTTATTAAAAATATTTTAAGAATACAAATGATCAACAATACTTTACAAAAATAAAAATCATCTCAATTTAGCGAAAGATTTCAAGTATAAAATGAAGATTATTTAAGACCCACTTGTCAGATATAAATAAAATAAAATTGATCTTTCTTCTTTTTTATTTTGTTATTTTTCTTTGGTATTTTCTGTTATTTTTTTTTTAAATTCAGATCATATAAGTTTTTTCCCCTCATAATATTTATTTTGGCTTTAATTTTTTATTTTTGTTTGCTCTTTTATTAAAATTAAAATTTCTTTTTTTTTCACTTTCACTTTTTATTCTCCTTTACAAGTGTTTTTTTTTTGTTATGCTTCGGGACAATTTAATTTTTTTATTATAATCCAAATAATTATATATATAATGACAATAATACTAATTTATTTTGTCCTTTAATTATTTTTATTAATTCTTCAAATCGAATAATATGTTTTTACGTTGCTAATACTTTTTTTTAAATTTTGATTTCAATCATAATAATAACAATAAAAAAAATTAGATTTACAAATTTATAGCAATCAATCAATTTACAGTTTCATTTTCAGCCCATTAATTATTCAACCAAACAATTAAAAACGACCCAATAATTAATCAGTTTGTCGCAGACAACAAATAATTTATCTTTAATAGATTTTATCAATTATTTGCCGATACAGCTGTCATTAATCTTTTTTTTATCTTATTTCTATAAAATTAATTGACTTCATATTATTATTAAACACAAAAAAATCATCTGATAAATAATTTTTTTAACATTACTAACAAGAATTTTATCCAAACTAATCATTTTAGTCAAATATATAGCATTATACATACATACATATATATATATACATTCACACACACACACACACACACACACACATACAAATATATATATATACATACATACAAATATATATATATATATATATATATATATATATATATACATACAAATATATATATATATATATATATATATATATATATATATATATATAAACACCTTTTGCTATTTGTTTATTACATTTTAAAAAAATTAATTCTTACTGCAGCGGAGCGCAGAGCCAATGGGTAGTTTATCTTAAACCAGCTCGAAAAAATGCTTCGAACCCTTTAATATTTTTTTTGTTTGCTTGTAGCATTTTATACACAATAATATAAAATTTGACAGTATATTATCACATAATATAAAAACCTTCTCTCTAATTTTGCACAAATAAAAAAGCTACAATTTTTCAATATATATTTAACAAAAAAAACATAAAGTGAACACGATTAACATTCCTCCAAGATCCTCGGCACTCGTGACGGGAAAAAAAGAGTGAAACACGATTAATATTCCTAAAACATTCTCAACACTCATGACCTAAGGCAAAATTTATGAATCTAATCAAAGGTTAGATCGACAAAGAGGGCAGGTAGAATGTTTGTTATCAAACCACTTGTCGAGGCAACCTCTGTGGAAGAAATGCTTGCAAGATAGCTCGCTCACCTCCTCTTCTGATTCAAACCCACAAAGGCACACGGAACATTCCATTGTGCTCTTCCTAGCACCGCCATTGTTCTGGTTCAGAGACTTGAACTGGGTTACTGATACTCTTCTCTCTCTTGCATTTTCTTGAGGATGCTCGCCTGGTTCTTCGTCGTAATCTGGAGCGGCCCAGTTTGCGCCCACCACTTGGATCACGGACCTCACCATGTTCTTGAGTGGAGCGACTGATAAGACGGTGTTCATTACGAGCACAGGTAGCACTCCTTCCGCCGCACTAGGGAAGCTTGAGAGCCCCATGTCCACCAAAGCTAGAGAGATTCTGGCACTCGATTATGCTAGATTGGACCGGGGGAGGAGAGAAAAGAATATGTGGTAGCAGCTATTCACCTCCACATACCAGAGCTCGAATAAACCTAGTCGTCCTCCAGATAAATACAAAGGCCCATCCTAAACCACCAGAATGTAAACCCAGGTTCATTGGCCTGACACCGACACGTAGTGACACGTGTAGCGCTTCTTTAAGTAGAAATTGTTACAAGGATAGATTACACCCCCCTTGTAGTCCTTCTAATTTCATAGTTTGGTCATAAAAGTACCTGTACTAAAAACATTTGGGAAACCCAAACTTCATACCTTCAATGTCACGCGTGTCCCCTCTCCATCCTGATCCAACGGTGTGTGTGAGAAAATAAACCTAGGGATTGATCGACTCCACCGGCTAATTAAAATGAAAGCACAGGATAATGCCACGTGTACATAAAGATTAAAACCAAATACCAAAAGCTCACTAATTAAAAAAAAAAACTCGTGAAAAATATATTTTTTTTAAATTAAAAGGTAGATAAAACTAAAAAAATCCAAATCTTGTGAAAGTACAACAAATCAAAAGAAATTAGCTATTGAATTTAAAAAGAAGCCTCGATCTTCAATTTCACATGGAAAAAAATTAATTAAAAAATAGTTTTTAAATTAAAATGCAATAATTTGTTTTCCTTTATTAAATAAGAGTAAAAATAATAAAAAAAAAATTTCATTTTATAGAGAATCATCCATGGAAAAACACAAAGTCAATCATAGAAAAAAGGGATTATGATGTGGATGATAGAAGTAGTGGTGAAAATTATATTTAAGAACTCATATACAAGAAACTATTTAAATTTCTTAATTTACTTTTAAAATATATTCTTTGTAAAATGATTTAAATGATTGATTATATATGTGTGTGTGTGTGTGTGTGTGTGTGTGTGTGAATTTTCTGGATTTAATGAAATTGGTAGAGGATATAATAGGTTGACATTTTACTGGGGATTATGGAGTATATGAATTTTAGGTATGGGATTACTTTGACCAGGATCTGAAACTTGAGGGATCACATAATGCAATTTAAAGTTTGAACCAGCATGATTACGCAAGGGGAGAAATAAGGGTATTTTTCACGGAGAGAAAATGGGTCTGTTTTAAAGATGGGCACGTGTCTCTGAGCTATTGGGGGCCAAGGAGGCTGTGCCTGATTGCAAGTTTTGAGACTCTCTCAGTTAAGTGGAAGTTTCTTGATTCCTGGGATTCTTCCTTCTCTGAGGTCGTGGTCCCCGCCTTTTAATGAACTGGACTTGGGCCTGCCTTTGTTGTATTTTTCCTTATTGTTTTTTTTTTTTATTATTGAGAAGGTAGAAATAAAAATATATTTGATTCAGTATAAAAATAAAATTGTTTTTAAAATATTTATTTTAGAATTATTTTTGTATTTTTTAAATAAAAGATACAAAGAGACATGTGTTCAAAAACATTGTTTTTTATTTCTAAAATATTCTTATAAAAAACTTTCAATTTCAAATTTTCTCAATTAAAACATATGATAATAAAAATAATTGTTTTCATAGTTTTAAAAATCATTTTGGAAGTAGATTTAGAGCAAAGCTTGAGTCACGAGTCGGGTTTTCTCTAATCAATATAAAAATACAAATTATTATTATCGTAGTTTTAAATTTTAGATCAAGACTATGATCGCAAATGAAGTTGATCTTTAATATAAATTAATAAAATGATAAAAGTGATTAGTATTATAAATTAAGACTTGACTTAGGATTGGACCTATGATAAGGCTCAAGTCATGTGACAAAAAGTTTAACCTGAGGTTATATAAAATAAAAATGGTTGTTGTTTAAGTTATGAAACTTGATTCAATAGTCAACCTATGATAAAAGCTCATGTCACGAATCATGAAAGTCAACTCGAGTGGACCAAAATCAGTGTAAAAAATTATTATTATAATTTTAAAATTTGATCCGATAATTAATTGAAACAATGCCTAAATCACGTGTCAAGAGGATAACACAAGGGTTGACTTGAGTTAATGTGTAAATAAAAACAGTTATTATTGTAATTTTAAAACTTAACTAAGAACTTGACCGGAGACAATGTTCTTGTTACTAGTGAGGAGGGTCAGCCCAATTAGCTAAAACAAATTTAAAATAATCAAAACAACCTTGTTTTGACCAAAACAAATTAAGGACAATCAATAAATTTTTTACTTGTGTTTTATCTTGAGTTGGCTTGTGTTTTTTACCAAGTCAGGTTGAGCCAGTCTTTTCTCTATTTTTTTTAAGCCTAGATCAGTCCAGATCCTAAGGTTACCAGTCAAGTCAATTCTAATTTTATAATTATAGTTATTATAATATTATTAATTTCAACTCTTAATATAAACTAAAATAAAAAAAATATTTATGATATAATATTGTAAAATAAGTTTTTTTAAATTTTGTCCACAGTATACAAATAAAATATAAAAATAATTGTTTAATATTACATGTCATTACTAAACAATATTCTATTTCCATCCTTTTTTTTACCTTGTTTTTGTTTTTTGTTTTTTTAATCTCGAGAGAATAACCGCAATACTTTATGTATCCTGCAAGCCCAATAAACAAATAAAATCATGAGGATGACAAACATGTATAATAAAACTTAAATTCTATTGCAAAATTTAATCTAAATTTACAATCATGGGTGTAATACTAATTGCCTGATTGAGAGTATAATTGAGATTAACTTTCAAAGCACTTCTTATTCATAAATACATCGTAATGATATTTATTTCTATTTTTTAGAATTATTTTTGATATATATATATATATTAAAATAATCTAAAAACATCTAAAAAAAATAATTTAAACTAAAAAAAAATAATGTTTTTAAACACTTGGATGGCAGTAACAAACAACCCCTCGATCTCTAATTAATTCAAAGCAAAGGGACTGCACCATGATTAACAACAAAAAGGCCCTGGACCTGAACGGGGAAGAAAATCTGGGTGTTTGAAAATGTATTTAAATTCTACAGATTAAAATAACTGTGATTCACTAAGAAATGTCATACAATGAAAAATTGTACAGATTTACATCAAAACCTCATCAGTGTAGTCGTTATGGTACACTCGAGCTTCTATAACTGCCCTTTCTCTAGTGACCATTAGAGTTGGAAGGATCAAGTCCCGCTGTCCTAAAATATGTCCTTTCTGCACTGGCCAGCCGGTTCTGAAACATAGTCCACTCCTTCCTGCACCTCTCTTTTACCTGGCAACAGCAGATAAAGTCATCATATTTGCTTGCTCTGGTTTTGACGAGCTAAATTGACTATTTCTAATGGTGTTGGTTAGTCTGAAAAAAAATATTGATGATGATAGAAATATTTGCCTACCCCTTGCCATGGTTTCTTCCCATCTTGTGACTCGCCCTGGAGAAGCAATCGAGCGAGGATAAGTATTTCAATCCAGCATGTATTTGGAGCTTTCTAGGGTTAAAACAGAGGAAATTCATTGAGGCTGGTCATGTCCATTTACCTGGTTCCCAAGAGAGGGAATTGTTTGATGAACAATCCACTGAGAATCTACAACTCCTATCTTCTCATGGGCAGGCTGTTTTTTAATGAGAAATTTAATTAAAGGGTGTCATGTTGACGTCACCCATAAGAATTCAAAATAAAGGTGACAGAGAAATAAATCAAGACAATGGAAGTAGGTTAGCTACCTCTATACATTTTCTAAGAGCAAAATCAAGACCCCAACCATGGACCAAGTCATTCTGCAAATTACATAATGCAATCAAACTCTAGCGCCATATACTAAGGGAGAAAGAGTTGAGGAACGAATTCTTAAAAGTGACAGCAATCCATACCTGAATCATATGCCACACACAGCGCCAAGCATCTCGTGAAAACACTGGAGCCATGATTTCAACAAACCTGAATCCAAGAGAGGATAATCTCTTTAGCCTTTTTACAACATAGTAAGATAAAGAAATAAAGAACCAAGGCATAAAACAACAATAACAAAATCAATTGTTAAAGCCGCCCATACGCTGCACAAGGTGGTAGATGTGGGTCAGTGCACCAGCCTGGTTTCTCCTCTGTTATCCTAATAGAAATTCAGGCAAAGGGATAAAACCGTTAGTTCATAAATAAATCATAGTTCCATGACTGTTTTCTAAAAAAATAACTGAATCAGCTATAATCATCCCTTAAAAAGTGATATGAGCATGTCATCATTCTTTTTCTTGTTCTTTTGTTTTATAACTTTCAAGGGAGCAGTATTCCATCATTCTTACTTGTGAACTTCACTATCACCTCTTCTCTTTGTCATCTGCCATGTTAACCCTTTGTTAGGTTCCAGACCAGGCTGTGAAATCTCCAAGCCATGCTTCTTCACTAGTTTGATATATCTAGAAGTGTACATGAAAGCATGGCAAAGCTTTTAGTCTAGTGAGCTAGTATAAGCATAAAAGAACTATTTCATATCTAACACTTACTCTTCTGCATTGAAATGCTCTACTCCCAGGTCTTCATCCCAGATAAATATGTAGTCATATGGTGCCACAATATCAGGATGTAAAAACCTCTTAGCATACCACCTAGAAAAAATTTCAGAGTTTACACTTACGAGCATTAGTCAAATAAAGACTGAGGCCAAGAGTTAAAAGGGATTTATTTTCCCTCTGTGATAGTCAATGGGGGGCTTAAATTTGTGAGCTTACACTTTTAAATAGAAATCATAAATAGCTACTCACCATTTAGTCTGTTTCCGGGCACTCACATGAATGGCATTCTTGGACCACTCAAATTCATCCCATTCAGAAACTCGTCCATCATAATGGAATAGAAGGATAGTAAAGTTCTCTGAAAACTGTGAGAGAGTCAAAGTTATCCACATGCTCATACAAGACCACCATGAACTCATAAGCATGCACACACCACACAGGACTGACCTTTTTAACACATGCATCAATATTCTTTCTCTGATCATAGCCGACAGTGAAGGTTACAAGATATCTTGGTGCACTGGTCAAATCCTGGAAATGCAACTTGATCAAATATCTCATAATTGCAATTAAAGACTAATACACCACCACTATTGTTATTTGAGGATGTCTAGTCTGTTATTATAATTCAACAACGGAGGATATTTATTTATTTCAAGAAAAGAATAAAATCAACAAAAGTAAACAGTAGGGAATCTAATCATCAACAATATCATTTAATAAAGACAATACTCTTGACCCTCCCAAGTTGTCTTTTGAATAATGGAATGTGTGATAATATTATGTATCCACTTGAATGAATATTTCACAAGTTGCTATTCTGAATTTCTAAAATATAACTTGGCCTCAGCATATTTTAATTCCTCTTTTCCATTGAAAGTGTCTAGGGCAAAGGATCTAGGGATAACTCTTCATTGCAATAACCCCTTCATTTCTCTTTCTTTTTTATGGGTCATAGTACCATTGTAGCTCTATTAAATGCAACATTTTCCAGGTAACTTCCTTGACTTGACAAAAAAATTAGTAAGTACTATCTTACAGTAAGATAGTCATCAAAAGATTAATCATTAATCACAACTGTTGCATCATTCAAAACTAAAAGAGCAGTCTGTACATTTCGCAGCTAGGCCAAACTGGTATGCACTGGAAAATTGCATGTAGCATATGAGGGAGTTACAGGTTGAATATTACATAAAAAAAAGGAGGAGGTTGTGGAATGCTCACCTCTTTGGGATCACCCCACAATCTTCTCAAATAGTAATCTGACTCAGCAACAACAAATCCTGGTGGCAGTCTCTCTGCACCACGGGGATTTGAAGGGACCCAAATCTGTTTATATTACAAGCCAAAAACACAAGGTAACAGTGAGCACATGCATTTATTTAGTTTTTCCATATATGAGGAGGACTGTTATTCAAGTTATGCAAACATCATCTGACAACAAAAAATATATTTAGTAGGTGAATATTGCATCTAAAATAGTATACAACAGTTGTACCTATGTTGCTCAAACTTGGATAGAGTCAGATACAAGTCCAAGTCCAAGTTCTTTTTTTTTTCCGAGTTCTTACTTCTAATTAAGAGATCACACTGAACACTGAAGTATCCATGTTTGATTGAGGAGTTCAATATTCATTCAAGACAAGCAATAGAACTTGTACTATCAAGAGTTTTGTGATAATATACTGTTCACACTGCAAAGGAGATAAACATAATGCATGTACCCAAGGTATGATTACCACAAGGAATATGCTCTTTAAACACCATGATACGGGCACCTGTATGTAGCCAAATCATTTATCTGAAAACCACATAACCTGCGGTGCTCCAGCACAGGTATGGATGTCAGAAACAAACACAATTAGACAGCACAAATACATTTTGATTATAACATTTTCCAATGTATTTGAAGGATTGCAACTGCATCCATTTCCAGCATGAGAATAAATGTCCGGGCAATAAAGTACAAAACAGTGCACATGTTTTGTTTTTGAGCTAGGTGATAGTTCATTAAATCAAAGTTAGTTAAAACTTAAAATAAAGTTAAAGCTAATTCATGATGTGATCCTAGATACACAATTTTCATTTTCAAAATTTTGATTCAACTACATCCTCCATCATGAACTGAAAGCATCATGCAGGGGATCTCTGTATAATGATGTTAAGATTCCAGAAAGGAGACGTACCTTTGAGGTATCATTTGAATTTGGTGCTTGCATTGAGCTACTACTTTTGCCCTTCATAGAAGACCAAGGGCTCAAAGCAGTTTCAGATCCCAAATTGCCCTCGCTGTATGCCAAATCAATGACAGGAAAGAAGCCAGATGACTTATTCGACTGCCAAAATTCAGAGACCACATAAATCTTCTATAAACTAACTAAAAGAAAGCATCTAAACTAGATAATTGATATGAGAAAAAAGAGAGAAAACACAAACAAAAGAGCAGAAGGAAAAAATCACACAAGCACTTCAAAAATTGTGTACCTTAGTCAAAGACAAGGTCGGAAAAGATACTCCTATCAAAAAGCCAAAAACTACTCCAAAAAAAGTAGTTAAGAGTATCCTCATGGTCTCATTTGGTTTTCTACTGCCGGCGCTGCAACACAAGATGCAAATATTTCATTGGTAAAGTTGTCATCAAATCCTAAGAAAAATTTATCGGAAAAGGAGACTATAAAACATTATATATATAAAAAAAAACATCAGAAGCCTGAACCTGAGTGTAAGGATTCCCATTGTATTTACAATTCCAGATCAAATTAATGACTAGAAATACAAATCTAAATGTATCGAGGGAGAGAGCTGTCTGCTTACAAGGTGGTCAGAGGAACGCCAAACCTGATATAAATAGAACAGCAAATGAGAAAAATCAGTCTTGAAAATTTCAACTTTGTTATTCCTACATAATGCAATAATAACCACAGCATCAGTTTTTTATAAAAAAATAATTCCAGCAGATGGTAATTTTGTCCTTAAGTAACAACGGAAAAGAAAAGGGAAACAAAAATCGCCAGGAAACAGAGCTAAAGAGCGCCTTGAAACTTCTCCTTCCCGAACCACATCTCAAGTCAATCCAGACTTGTTGAATCTGCCGTGCACACCAACTAGCCATGAAAACGCTTGAAAAACCAAATCAAATAAACAAAAGCACGTGCCCCTGCCTACGATTCGGTTAACTCCCTCTGTTTAGTACCTCCATTATCAAGTAATCCCGTGCCTATTTTGACTAACAACACCTTAGACCTTGCCCCTTTTTTTTCAAAAAATAAATGTAGTTAAAAAAATGTTGCATTGTTTTTAAATTTATTTTTTAAAATTAGTTCTTCGCATTAACACATCAAAAAAATTCAAAAACATATAATAAAAAAGATTTAAAAAAAAACTCAAATCATTTGGAAATTCAAAGATGAAGAACGGAACGACCAGAAATATAAACCAAACCTTGAAGTTAGCTGCTGTTTAAGAGCTCAATAAAACATCAATGACTACAATTTGATATTATAAATGAAAAGAAGAAAAAAAGTAGCGAGTCCTTGCTTAATCAAAGCTGAACACGTATTTTACTTCATTAAACATGAATGGAAGCCGAAGCAATAAAAAAAACTGTACAAGAGAGGAGTAATAAAGAGAGGAGAAACGCACATGAAAAGTTAAGGCAGGCAGAGAAAGAGATGGATCAGGCGAAACAGAAAGCGTACAAGAAATCACGAGTTCTTCTCAGAACTGAAATGAAGAAAACTCGTGATCGCCTCCGTGCTACACATCAAATATATATGTATATAAAAAATAAAAAATAAAAAATAAAAAAAACGCAGAGGAGAGCAGAGAGAGGAGATTGGTTCGTGTTTGTTTTGATTGCGTTTTACAGGTCAGGCTGTAGCTAAGAAGCAACAAGATCGTGGAAGAGGGATGGGTATGGTATGGTAAGATAAAAAACAAGGAGAGAGGAAGCGTTGATTTCAATAAATCTAATCTTACTTTGCCTCCCCTGTTCTTATTTTTTCTTCCTGTAGCTGCCTCCGCATGCTAGTACTTCCAAGCTAATTTGGTTTGGATTTCAGTTAAATTAAATTTAATTAATTCCTTATATATATAACATCGATAAATACTATGATACTTTTTGGTCAAATGATAATACCCCTTTGTTCTTCTTGATATGGTTGGCTTTCTTTTAGGTTTTAATTGGGATTCTTTAGGGAATAAAGAATGTTGATGATGAGTAAGTTATATAACTCCTAGGTTAATTGATAAGTGATTTTTTTATTAAATAAAAAAAATTAAAATGATTTCATAGTTTTTATATTTATGCTTGGAGATGATAATAATTGTGTGTGTAAATAATATTTGCCATGTTTTAAAAGTATTTAAAAAAATATTAAAATATATTTTTATTAATTATTCAGATTGTTTTTCAACCAATAAGTTAATTGAATTACATCAATTCAGTTTTCATATAATTTATTTTTTTTACAAGAGAAACATCAACAAAACCTGAGCATTTCTCAAATATATCTATTTTAAATCTCATCTAACTTAAAAGTTGCTTAACCCATGATTGTGTTTGTCATGCGCATTCCACGGGCATTGGTTTCTTAATGGCACGAATCATATACATTTGTTTTAGTTTCGTAGAAAATATTCTCGAATCATTTATTTGCCATTTGTCATCGCCTGTATATTTACGTTTTTTATTTTAATTTTGTAAGTGGCTATTTTTATTTTAAGTAATTGTTTTTTCTAATTAAACTTATCATATCTATCCATGTATGTATATATACACATTATTGTGCTTACAAAGGGTAATAGGAGTCCTGAATTATTTTTAAATGGCAATTTAAATATTAAAATTCTATCTCTCAAATGCTTTCCAGGAAGAAATTCCCTTTGACCTAGTCTCCTTTTTTCACTGCAAGTTCAAGGGCTCCGGGCCATGTATCCAACGTTCAAATACAGCGGCTGCTAATGGATTGCTGTTTCACCTCCTCGACCCACCACCCTTTGGCCTTTGCCACCATAAAATTAACTATAGAATAAAAGCCGTATCACTTTTATTGTGCATATTAATCCTATTTATACATACTCAAATTACTATTTATTGTATATAGAAAATTTTTAGCCCCTATACCAGGGTATTTTTGGACTTTTCAGGGGTCTAAATGGTATTTTTAGATTTATTGCACAGTAAAACGATACAAATAACCCCTAAAAACAATAAAATATTGGCGCATGGACCAGGAGTTGTTTTGGTTTTTTCAAATTTTTTACACATTAAAATGAATAACCCTCAAAAAGGATAAAATAATATACAATATACAGGGTATAACAATGTTTTCCTCTTGATTTTTTTCGTGAATATCAGTTGGTGCATGGGTATGTTGGTAATTAACCAATATTTTATTTTATTTTTCGGAGACACTGCAGGCGTGTTGTTCAGACACCCCGCAGTGTTTCATGTGAACGCGTCCTTGCGGCTCTTTCAGGTGGTCAAAAATCCACTTTCATCATGTCAAACGGTGTGCTGCCATGTTCTCTATTTACCATGCGGTGTGTTCTGGTTATCACTATTTGAGTAGACAATGACGAATGGTTTTGTGTCGTTTATCTTTTCTCTCTCCTGGCACCGCAACTTCTGTACAAGTCCCTGTTGCATGTAGGATGTTTAGTTTAGTCCTTAATATTTTGATTTCGGTTCTATTCCTCATTTCTTTAATTGAAAGCTTGATTGTTTTCAATTATGATGTTCAATTAAAAATGATTATATAAGGAAATTTTTTATTTCAGTCTTTATTCTTTTGATTTTTTATTTCTTTTTGGTTCCTTTAATTTTTTCAGCACAGGAGTTTTTATTTCTTTTAATTTGGTCCTCCAATTGAAACTGGTCATATGTGCTACTTTTTATTTCAATATTTATTCTTTTAACTTTTTGATAAAATTACACAATAATTATCATCATTATTCCATTATTTATTATAGTTCCATGATTTTTATTTGTTTCAGTTTTATCCTTTAATTGAAATTAACTATATATTTTATTTTTCATTTTGATCCTTATTCTTTTAATTTTTTATTTAATATCAATTCATTTTGATTTTTTTAATTCTTGGACAATATTTATTTTTTATTCGTATTTATACATCTATACTTTTAGTTTTTATTTATTTATTGGGGTTTTATTTTTAATCTGTTAAATCCTGGAATTTTAATTTATATTGTTAATCATTTTAAAATTAATATTGCTCTTTTTTTACCTTTTTTTTGTTTTTTTTTGTTATTTTTTTTGTTCTTTGTATTGGATTATTTTTATGATTTGATTATTTGCGCAACAATAATGATAATTTTTTATTTTTTTATAAAAATCTTTTGCTTTTTTCTAATGATTTTTTTCAGGACAATTTAATTATTTTAATTGTTTTGACAATATCGGTAATAATAATTTCAAGTGTCATAGCAATGATAATGACAATAACGTAAAGATAGATTTTCAATTTTTTTTTTGTCTTTTTGTGGATAGAAAATTAACAATTTATTTTTGTTATTTGATTATTGTAGGTATTTTCATAATTTTTATTTTATTTTTTATTTAAATTGAATTATAAAATGAACTAATTTTAATGCAATGAATTCAATAATTCAGATATCTGAATCTTATTGCTTTTTTAATGATGATGATAAATTTATATTGGTTATTTAATTGAAAACTATTAAACAAGTAAATTTCTATCAATTTAAAATTTATATATTTTATAAAAAACTTGCACTTAACAAAAATTTTATTATTTCGGTTAAATTTATATTATAATAAAATATATATATAATTAATATTTTTTATATTAAAAAAATATGATACCACCCGTGTCGAAATTAGGAGACATTAGCTAATAAATAAACAAAGCGGGTGAAGATCCACTAAATAAATACGACCCAATTTTTTAATCATCTTACAATAAATAATCTAAAACTATTAAATAAAAAATAATAAATAAAAATATATATATTTGAACGGGGCGCTACGAAGGTAGCGTGTTTGGCATTGTCGGCCATCAAAAAAGGAGGGGACCCAATGAAATTAATCCAAGGACTTGACCTGCCACGTGATCAATGATGACTAGTGCGTGTTGGATTGAAGTTTCGTGGCCTAACCCCAAAGGCAGTCAACAAAATTTATCTTCCAATCCCATCAACAAAGGATAAAATAACGGTTTGTTTGCTATCGGGACTAAAGCTGTTTTTTTTTGTTTTTTTATTAAAACAATTTAAAAATATTAATTTTTTTTAATTTAAAATATATTTTTTTAAAATACTTTAAAAATACAATATCAGATCACAAAGTGAAGAAATTGGAGGCATTAGTGATACGAAGCTAAGGACATTAAGCATAAAAAGCTAAAATAGCTAAGAATATGTTTGATATTGTATTTTAAAAGAATTTAAAAAAAATAAATTATTTTATTTTTTATTTAAAATTAAAAAATATAATATTTATAGATATTTTTATGTGCTAATATCAAAAATAATTTTTAAAAAATAAAAAAAATATTATTTTACATATATATATATATAAATTACTTTGAAAAACAATGCTATCCAAAATTTAATTTAATAGACACCTTGTCATAATCCGGCCGATAAAGGTCCCGGTCACCGTGTCCCTTGTGGAGCAGGAACTGAAAGCCCCAGCTTTTCATGTCGTGGCCTAACATTTATTAATAGCTTGGGGACAATAACAAATGCGCCCACATGGCCAGATCACTGCACCTGGTTTACAATAATATGGAATTCTTTTTACTTTATTCTTATCAATTACTTTTATTATTTATCTTGGTTGGTTCTTTTATTTCTTCGTTTTTTATGGTAAATATTTAACGTTCGGGACAAACTACATGCAGAAAGAAGACAAGATACTCCTCAGTCCTCACACCCTTTTATTTTATATTATCTTTCATTGTATAACCATTAATAACTACCATAACTTACTTTTTTTTAGTGTTTTAAAGTGTTTTCTAAAGAATTATTTTTAATTTTTCTTTGATTTTAATAAAAAAAAAACTAGTGTTTTCAGTTTATTTTAATATGTTAATATTAAAAATATTTTTTTAAATACAAAAATATATATTATTTCCTTGATTTTCAATTCAAAATTTTATGTTCATGGATCACGAGAACAAACTCCATTATTGAAAGCTTTATTTTAGGATAAAAAGATTTAGAGGGTGCTTGAGAGTGTGATTATTATAATTATTTTTAAAAATAATTTTTATTTAGAAATATATTAAAATAATATTTTTTATTTTTTAAAAATTATTTTTGACATCAATAAATCAAAATAATATAAAAATATTAAAAAAACATTCTTAGAGTAATTTCTAAATTAAAATGGTAATTGGGAGCGGATACACCATACCCTTATTATATAAGATAATCTTCCATGACTGATACTCTTTTTAGTCCTTGGTTTTTTTTTTTTCTTGATCAAAATCCCTTATTTAAAAATTATTTTTAATATTAATATATAAAAATAATATAAAAACACCACGTGTATAGATTCTGAAAACAAAAGGTGTTTTTTTATTAAAAAAATCTTTTTGCAAACAGTTTTTTAATTTAAAATAATTCTTCAGTTCGTTTTAGCGTAAGTAGGTTTTTTTTTTATATATAAAGCCTTGTTATTATTATATTTTTGAAAAATAAAATAAAATAAAATTATTATTATTATTTATTTTAAATTATTTAAAGTAAAAAAATATTATTTTAATATATTTCTGAATGAAAAACAATTTTAAAAATAATCCCAACCATGCTTCAAACATATATTGAGGTTGTTTTCAAAAATATTTTTCATTTATAAATGCATTGAAATAATATTTTTTAAAATTATTTTTGATATTAGTATAAGAAAATATTTTTTTTAATGTAAATTAAAAATATTAAATATTTTTAAAACATATTAATAAACAAGCTCCAAGACTTGTATAGTGATCTTACAATACTAGAAATATCTGTAAAAAAATCATATGTATTTTTTACATTTCAATCAAGAAAATAAAGTTCTTTTTTTTTATATAATAAATTAAAGGTCTCATTTGGTTTTATTTAAAACCATAAATTCCAGCCCAAAAATAAGGAAAAGGTAGCAAGTGGGCCTGTAGCACTCGGTTTCTGGAACATAAAAAAACATTTGGATTTTAAAAGGAGAACATTTTTGTTTCATTTTTTTTTAAATAATTGAATTCACAGATGAAAAACAGATATTATATTTGAAATATCATTCATAAAAAGAGTGCAGAAGTCAATCTTTATAAAAAAATAACATTAATTGATAAATTATTTCAATTATTATTGTCATTGTTATTATCATGATTGTTAAATTATCACATTTATTATAGCTGTTACTGTAAATATTATTTTAAATAGTTATTATTATAATAAATATTATTCATATTACTTATGATACCATAATTATTGTTAAAAAAAATTAAATTATTTTTTAATTTTATTAAATCTATTCCTCGTGTCATTATATTAAAAATACTTCTTAACACATATAGTAAATTCCTTTTCATACACACACACACACCGATTACCGTCAATCACGTGTGTCACACACGCCAACAGTAACCGGATAAAAAAAATATGGTCAATTATCGAAACACCCTTATAGCCAACTCTTCAATTTTATCTTATTATGGACTATATCTATATTTAGCTATTTTTTTTTTAAAAAAAAATGAAATCTCTGCGGCACCCCTCCTGGTCAGAGCTGAATTTTATCTTTTTTGAGGGACAAAATAGTTATTTTACCGTGCAAAGAAATATAAAAAAATAAAAAACCGGCAACCCAAACCGGACTGGAATAGACCCAAAATGTGCAATTATTGTGGCACTCGTCCATCCAACACCTGTTTCTTTTTATCATTTTAAAGGGATAAAATCATTATTTTATAATGCAAAATAGAAAAAACCTAGTGAACCGGTGAACCGAATAAACTTGAGAATAAACTCGAAAACTGAACAATACTATTATAATATTTTTCTACAGGAACTTACCGTCAAATATTTTAGTATATTAGATTATAATAATGATTGATGAAGCAAAGGAATATGCTACCATGTTTAAACACGGGGGACCTCATCATCCATATTAAAATAAAAAGAACTGCATGTGACTTAATTCCCAACTCACTGGGACCCGAGTCTCGAGGGGGCGAAAAGCCACGGTCTTGTCTACTGTGAGTCTGTGACCGTCCTCCTAAATTTGATGGTGAGATTTATATCCATCTTATTATTTTAAGGTAATTGAGAGAAGGATTTTAAATTAATTTCCAATATAAAAAAATATCTCTCTTATGAGTATTTTAAAATATATTTATTTCTATTAAAAATATACAAATTGGTAAATAAAAAAAATA
This sequence comes from Salix dunnii, assembly GCA_015731905.1. NCBI lineage: Eukaryota > Viridiplantae > Streptophyta > Magnoliopsida > Malpighiales > Salicaceae > Salix > Salix dunnii. The sequence continues at coordinate 1,750,408 of CM027668.1, read as the reverse complement.
TTAATACTTGTCCAATACTGAAATGAAAAACTAATATTATTTTAAAAAATAAAAGATAGATATGTATTCAAAGATGTGTGTTCTTTTTATTTATTTTATTTTTAAGAAATGATTCTAGCTGTTAAAAGTAAATGATTTTAATTTTCTATAAATGTAAAATATAAACACAGCTTATTTGTATAGAATAATAGATGATAAATTTTAAATTCAAAGTCTAATAATTTTTTGAATTGTAATGCTATTAAAAAATATTTTCTTTTTAAAAATTAATTAAATATCACTTTCAATGATTAAAAAAACAAGGTCTGTATTTTTAAATTCTAATAAATCATTTTTCAAAATCTTTTTTTACTTGAAAACACATCAAGAATATTTTAAAACTCCAATAAACCCATTCAAATTTTAAAATACATTACAATCACTCAAAAAAATAATAAAAATTATAAACCCCGATCTATTTTTTTCAGCATGGATGGAAGGTAATATTTTTTCCACTGAATATATAAAAAAGAAGATGAACCTCTCGATACCAAAACTGATTTTTTGATGGTCCGAACGTAGTCATCCAATCACTTTATTTTCCCTTATATTTAAATCTAGAAACTTCTTATAATCACTTAAAAAATTAAAAATTAAAAAAAAAAACTATTCTAATGTTTGACATTATATTTTAAAAGTATTTTTTTTAAATAATTTATTATTATTATTATTTTTTACCTTAAATTAATTTTTTAGTATTTTTTATTATTTTCATATATTGATATCAAAATAATTTTTTTAAAATAAAAAATATTATTTTTTTATTAATATAAATATTCAAATTAATATCTTAACTAATCTTATAAATTCTAAAATTAATAATTATATATTTTTTTAATAATTATCATATTAACCACTGTAAAATTCAAAACTAAAACTACAATAAAAACAAAATTTTTAATCCCAAATTCTTCAATAACCAAACATTTTTTAATTTAAGTGTAATATTGTCCTCGAGCTATTAGCCCCGCCATTGCGAACAAAAGGGGTCGATGAGATATGCCGGGCATGTGTAGTCATCTGGTATGAAGGAATCTCCACGTGGCCTCGACGTGAGAGAAACCAAGGAAAAGTAATATCCACGGGGAATGTTTTGTAAAAATGTTTTTGATTTTTTGTTTTCGATTTTAAATTATTTTTTTAATATTTATATATTATTTTTATGTGTTGATGTCGAAAATAATTTAAAAAAATAAAAAATATTATTTTAAATAAAAAATACTTTTAAAAATAATTTCACCACATTTCTAAACACATTGTTGATAAGATATAAGAGATGAAGGCCATATTTGACATTTCATCCCAAATTTATTTTTTATTTTTATTTTTTTATGTTTTCAAATCAGTTTCAATATAAAAAATAATTTTTTTAAAATTAAAAAAATATTATTTTGATATAATTTTAAATAAAAAATATTTTAAAAATAATATCAAGCAAATTCCCAAAAAATACAAACAAAGATAAAGTAAAGGAAGTGAATTGAGATCCTCTTTCACATTATTTTTAATTATGTTTTGAATTTTTTTTCTAGTTTTTTATTTTTATTTTGATACACTATATCAAAAATATTAATTTTATATATTTCTACCTAAAATATTTTCTAAAGATAATATCTAATAACTCTATATTAATTTTTTTTAGTGATTTTAAATTATTTTTATGTGATAATATCAAAAATAATTTTTAATAAATAAATAAATATCATTTTTATAAATTTTTAAATAAAAAAAATATATATTTTAAAAAATCTCATTCACAATTTCAAACATAAATGCATTTCCCATAGAGGTTAGAGAAGATTTAACTCTGCATCATTTGCACGTGGCATCATTTTCGAAGGTGTTTAATATTGTATTTGAAAAAATTAATTTTTTATTATTTTTTTAAAATTATTTTTTTAATTTTTTTATGGATTAATATAAAAATTAATTTTGAAAAAAAAAATTATTATTTTAATATTTTTTAAATAAAAAACATTTTATTTATTTATTTTTTTTTTTTCGGTCGATCCAATTGCGAACTGGGTGAAAATCGAGGGATAAACATTTTCTTTTCCCAACAGGATATTAACTATCCACCCGTCCGTCCACCCGTCTATCCGCCCGTCCATCCACTCTCACTTCCAAATTCCAAATTCCAGCAATAGCAACAAACGACAACGGTCCAATAATCCCAAAGAAAGGAACGAGAAAACCGCAATGCTCCTCTCCGCAATCCCTCGATCAAGCTCAAACTCTCTCCTCCTCCTCCGCAATCACACTCTCACTTCCACTTCATCTCCTGCTACCAATAACCTCCTCTCCACCACTACCACCCTCAAGCCACTTCTCCGAGCCCCCACCGCTCCCTCTGCCTCTTCCCTAACCACCAGCAGCGGCAATCTCGAAAATCCTATCCATTACGTGACACACTCGCTCTCAGATAGTGACGATGAGGAAGCTGGAGGAGGATCGGAGTTGGTGTCGTCGGCATCCGCCGTTGCTTCTGCTATTCGAAAGGGTTCCAGTTCACCAGTGGAGTTTGTACAGAAAATGGAGCAGGGTCACAACAGCAAGACCAAATTGGTGCTACCCAGCCCTGATTTTCAGAGACTTTGCGTCCAACAACTCGACCTCTTTCGCAGAATCGTCGATCCCGACGCTATTCTCTCTGTCTGTCCTGTTTTACTCCTCCATTTATATTCATATCCCTTGCATAATATTGGCTGATTATTTATTATTTATAATTTATTTTAAAACTAATTTTGCAGGTCTATGTGAGGCCGGCAGGTAGTTATGTAATGGACCGTTTAGAGCTCCGTCGAGTGACGTCATATCCCGGAGTGAATGCATCATCATCAGATATTTTGATATTAGTTGCTAATTTCAATATCCCAACTGGATTACGTGCTGCAGAAGCTGCACTTTCTAGCAAACAAGTAGGTTTTTTCTTAAACAAATAATTCACTAATAATTTGTATCTTAATCAAAAATTGTTTATAATTGTTTTGGACAATGATTCGTGGCCACTCGGGTGGGTGGCAACGTCGATAGCTGCCGCCCGTGATTCTGCGTTAGCTTTTATGAATCGTTGCAGTAATTTTGGTCATTCTGCAGTAACATTTTGCAATGGCAACATGAATCGGCAAGTTATTGCAGCGTGACCGAAAGTTGCTGCAGCATGAAGGGGTGGATACTAGACATTTCCCTTATTGTTGAGGGTAAATGCTGATCTGTACATTTTGCAGGCAGAATGTGTGGCTGAGCATAGAGCTGTGGTGTTTCCAATGGTAAAGCACCCTTTTGTTGTTGGGTTCTTGGTTGCTGAGCTACCAATGGTGGAAATGGACATATCATGTGCAAATGGGGAAAGTGATTTGATTTCTCCAGAGGAAGCCTATGCTTCGTCTTCTGACTCCTTTAAAAACTCAAAATCGTGGAGCATCCAGACTTTAAATGATGAGCCATCGAGGATGTTTAACTTTACTGCTGAGCAGAGATTGAATGCTATTGATATTTCACATACCCTAGCTATGGCTTATGTTATGGATCAGGTAGCTTCCATTGTTTTTCTGTCTCATCTGTTATTGTAAATCAGCTTGCAATTATTGGTTTTTCTATATGCATGGAAATCCATTTGTAAGTCTCTTCATTTTCAGATGCTAAAAGATGCATGACCTAATGCTAAGCTTGTAAATTTGCCTTTGATGGACAGTCTGAAATGCCCTTTCTTTTTCATGGATGTATTCTAGCCTACCTTTAAACTGTGGTATTTGAATATTATGTGTTATAATTAATCCACGTACAAGTGCAAGACTGACAGCACTGACATGATAATTGTTTTTTTAGTTTTTCAGAATCCTATAGATATTCTTAATTTCAATTCTAGCAGTTCATTAATGGTCCTTTCAATTGCTTTCGCTCAAATTTGGTTATCCTGGTTTGTTGCCCTGCACATTATCTTGTGTTTTTGGTTGTTCTTTGTGGACAAAGGTGGTTTTTCTAATTGGTGTGTTAGGTGCATGATGCTCTTGCTTGTTATTTGATCTGAATTTATCAATAGTTTGGCGTATTCACTTATTGATTCCACAGAAAGCATTGTTACTTCAGCAATCATCATGGCAAAATAATGTCAGAATGACTACTCTGGTTGAGCAGGTAAACTGTCGTTTTCAAGTTATCCTGCAATATTTCTTTTCTACATTTTAATTTTGGAAATCAAATGCTAATTTTTCACAAATATGTACTGCTGGTTCCTTTTGAATGAAAATTCTCACAGATTCGTGGTCCTCTCTCTAGCATTAGAACTTTAAGTAAAATGTTATCAATTCACACGAAGAGAAGCGAGGTATGTGCTTTTATGCTGTCCTGGATTTTTAATTAACCCCCCCCCTCCCTTTTGATGTTATATACACGTGAACAAATCATATTCTTGCAGATTGCTTATGACATTGTTGAAGACATAATGGTTCAAGGTGATAGTATGAGAGACGCCCTTCAAGAACTCCAGGACGCTGTTTACTTGACAAAGGCACTCTCTCTCTCTCTCTTTCTCTCGAGTGTGTGTGTGTGTGGGTGGTTTATATGCCTTGTGAATTTTGATGTAGCATTCTTCCAAGGTACAATTTTTCTTTTCCTAAAATGGTTGTTTTCTATAGAGGATTATTTGGTTAGTTATTTCATTTCTATAAATGCCATTGGTTTTGATGTATAGTTTCACTTTACATTGCATTGAATTGCTTATGAGTTTCACAGCCTACTGTAGTTGGAGTTACAAATTCATAATGAGATTGCTGACGGTGAAGAAAATGTGGAGTTTGAAAAAACAAATTTCTTTTTTGTGATTTTATAGGCCAATATAGTGCGGTACAATGAAGAGACAATGAAGAAAATTCACAATTCAGCTTATGGTCCAGAGCCAATGAGATCTCAATTACCAGAAGACTTACTGAATGATAGCAGCAATAAGCTGCAAACTTCTGGCAAACAACGTTTTCTAAATCCTGCATCCAAGGACATGGAGATGCCCATGCCACCCTTGGCTCTTTCTCCTCTACAACAACATGGAATAAGGTAGGTTCTAGCCTTGCTTTAAATCCTCAAGTTGAGTGATACATGTTGATAGAATTTGAATTGGCGCTGAACATTAAGAAATGTGACACGAGATCTAGTGCTAACAATAAAGTTTCTATTATCTATTTGGTTGCGCATGTCTGTTTATATATATTTTGGCGGCTGTGGGAGCACCTGAAATCTAAATCTATCTATGTTTTGTTTCATCCTTGCCTTTATAAATGAAAAAAAATCCTCTAGCTAATGCTTGTCATGTGTCAGGAAGACCATGCAATGTTTCTGAGGTGCTGTCAGATTTGGTTGAGGCGGCGATACCTCTTGCCAATAAGCAGCAACGTAGTCTAGAGCTCAGTGAACTTTCTCAATCTCTGCAAGTTGCCATAGAAGAATCAGTTTTACGCCAGGCTCTGAGCAATTTAATTGAGGGTGCATTATTGCGTACACATGTTGGTGGCAAAGTTGAAATTGTATCTACTGGAGCACCGGCAGGTGGTGCTCTTGTAGTTATTGATGATGATGGCCCTGATATGCACTACATGGTAACAGTCCTCTTTCACTCCAAGTAGATTTCTTTATTCAAATTAGTGATTGTGAATTTCTTGGATTCTCTTTATTTGTTCACTTCATGGGGGGGGGGGGGGGTGCTTATGGCAGGATTGGAGGCATAGTAAAAGAATTATACTGAGGGATTATAGCTTGACTAGCTCTGTGATCTGAAGCATTATCAATTACTTCCCTCTCATGAGGGACTTTAAGAAAATAAAGTGTACTTCAGAATAGATAGGAAGGATAGGAAAGCAAAGGTGAGTTGCAATTTTCTGGATTTAACTGGTTCAACACACTTTCTAGTATTTAGTTACTGTGCATTAACTGGGATCCTAAGAATGCATGTGCTCATCATGCAGAAAATATTTTTCTTTTCATGCATTCCCAACTCTTATAGCCTTATAATTGATTTGCTGATTTTTGAACTGTCCATTTTGTATAAAAAATTCTTGCATTGTCTGTGTACCAATGTGGCTGCTCTTCTTCTTCTTCTTCTTCTTCTTCTTCTTCTTCTTCTTCTTCTTCTTAGTTTTTTTCCTTTTCCTTTTCTAATTCTCATGAGGAACACCTTCCATCAATTTCTTTCTCGAGGAATGTGAGAAAAGAAATGAATAAATTCATGTTATTACTCACAGAGCACCTTCATCAAAATTGTGCTTGAAACATTGCCTGTGTTGTTGACCGGGTTTAATTGATTTGCCTGTGAATGTGGATGCAGACCCAGATGCGTGCGCTTATACCATTTGGGGCAGAGCTCTTCTCAGAAAACATGGTCGAAGACAACATGACATGGAATTTTGTTGCTGGGCTGACTGTTGCTCGTGAGATACTTGAGAATTATGGTTGCGTGGTTCGTGTCATATCACCTAGAATCTCTGACGCAGCCCTTGGAACTGGGGGAACCAGGATAGAACTCTGGCTTCCTTCTTTTGCCGCATTGTCTGATCAAAGTGGCCTTACTCACGATGCTTAGCATTAAAATGGCATCGATACTGGCAAGATTGGATACATGTTCTGAAATCAAGTAAGCCAGATGATTATTTTGTAATTTTGGGGTCTTTGCTGGATTAAGTGTGACCCGCCCCCCCAAACAAAAAAGAAAAGAAAAAAGGTTACAAATTATAGATATATATCAAGGTGCTCATGGTCAAAGGATATGTCGGAAACATGAACTGGTGTATAGATTTGCTGTATACGCAGTTGATTGTATATAAAAAGCGTTCTAGTCGTTTGTGAAAGTTGAACTGGTTGCTGCTGCTTCTATTTCACCTGGTCTTTCGTGAAATCAGAAATGAATTCCCCAATCATGGCGCCTTCGCTTTTGAAACTCGGATAAATCTTTGAAATTTAGGAGTTTGTATTTAGGGGGCCCTGGAATCTCTGTTCTGGCAGCTTGCTTCATATGGTCAGACTAGTTGGAAGTTGGAACTATGGTCCTTACCAAACAAGAAGAGACGATAATGGATGTCATATTACTCCGTACGAGTCACCGACCTTTCGAATCACGGTGTTTAGCCTTCAAATTGAGATGTATTTGTGGCTTAAATCAAGGAAGTCAAATTGTCTCCTATCTATCCTGTCCCATGAACTCCCATTTCCTCTCAAAGGGTCTCCTGTCTGGACTAGACCTAAGTGACAAACTCTGACAACTCATTAACCCACCACTCATGGAGGCAGCATTTCTTCCACGGCTCATTTAATCTAACATTTCAAATCTGAGTAATATCAATAACTATGTAAATTTTTTTTTGTATATCCCCCTTCATTAATTAATGTGTTTCAAAAATATTTTAAAATCTTTTTGAAAGCTTTCTATTTCTATTTTAAATAAAAAATTATCAATATATTTAGATATTTTAATATGCTAATATCAAAAATAATTTTTAAAAAATAAAAAAAATTATCTTAATATGTTTCTAAATAAAATTTAATTTTAAAAATAATTTCAACTATACTTTTAAATATACAGAATAAAGCTTTGGTTTCATCGACATTCACACTCAATGATAAATTAGTTTATATTTTTTTTACTTGAAAACAAACAGTATATATAGTGTTTTGGGAAAAAGAAAAAGAAATGGTAGATACAATTCATGAGTCGTATTACTGACGAAAGATTAACCAAAACCCAAAATGGAAAATTCTCATCAAAGGGTGCCCTATTTTTGGAGTATGATCCAAAACTAGACGACTCAAATTCATTTCCCTCCAAGTCTAGCCAATGTACACATTCAAAGTTTTGACCGTTATTTACTCCTAACGGCTCAAACCCAAAAAAGAAATAATTTTTTTGACCCACCTTCTCCATTTAGACCCTGTTTGGCATTGCGATTGGAACTGCTTATTGCCGAAATTTCATCATTTTGATATATTTCGGCACGATAAGCACTTTGAAAAGCTATCGCAACCACACTCCCAACTTTGACTCCCAAGTCCCAAGTCCCAAATCCTTCCATTTCTCTCCCTTTCGTTTTCTATTTTTCTTTTTCTTATAGCCGTTGAAGGCAGCCCAGCTCTTCTTCTCTCCTCCTCTCTACCTAGCTGTTGCAGGCAGAAATGGACAAGAAACCCACCAAAGAATCATCATTAGCTTTAGCTGCTGCTTGTAGTTCTTTGAAGCGAAAGAGACCGCCCATGATCGAGATCCCAAATGTGCTCCAAGAAATAAACGCTGCTAATAGTAATACTAGCACGAAACCTCGTTTCCGAGAACTCACTCCCAAGAACACTGCCCTTTCTTTCTGTGGGAGTGGTGTTGGTGTTTCTGCTATCAAAGGCAAGAAGAAATTCATGGAAGATACCCATAAGATTGTTCCTTGCTTGCATGGCAACTCGAACCAAGTAATCTAAAAACTCTCTCTTACTAGTGGGTTTTCATGGCTTTCCAACTTGATATTTATGTATTCCTTTTCTGATTTTTGTTTTTGGGTGATGTGATGTGCAGGGATTTTTTGGAGTTTACGACGGGCATGGAGGCAAAAAGGCAGTGGAGTTTGTTGCAGAGAATTTGCACGTAAATATTATTGAAAAGATGGTGAGTTGTGATGCAGGGAATGTTTCTAAGGAGGAAGCTGTTAAAGCTGGGTATTTGAAAACTGATCAGGATTTCTTGAAACAGGTATCACCATCCCTTTATCCTTTCTTTCTTGTTCACTGATCGTTGGACATCTGTAAATTTTGTTCTAATGTTTGATGGTATTAATTCTTTTTGCATTTGAAATTTTGTGTCAACTGTTGCTTCTAGCTTACAAGGCAGGTAAACTGTTTTAATTAGAATTTTTATTATACTTGTCCATAATTGCAAAGCTAAATTGGGTTTTCATGGTCCACAAAAGTTGCTGCTATTTATATTATGGAGAAAGATAATTGACTGAAAAAGAATGTATTGTGAGCAACAAGAGACCATGTGCAGCTTGACTTAATTTTATATCAGTCTTAATTATGTGGAAGTCCTAATTCTTCATTCTAAACTGGATGTAAGTCTCGTGTGTCGTGATGAAGAGTTCGGTGATTTTATTGCCAGTCTAACTCCCTAAACCCTTCTAGTAGTCTACTCAGATGTCAGGCTGAGCTAAGCCTTACACCGATCATTGGAGTACTGGCTTTACCAATCCTGTTAAGGGATTCCATAATTGATTCTTTCTGATTCAGGATTACAGAATTGGTTTACCGGTGAATCGACTAGCAAGATGACAGGACTGGTTAAATGTGAAGCTGAAAGCAATTTGCTTTACACTGACCATTGGAGTACCGGCTTTACCAATCCTGTTTAGGGATTCCATAATTGATTCTTTCTGATTAAGGATTACAGAATTGGTTTTGACCCGTGAATCGACAAACAAGATTACAGGACTGGTTAAATGTGAATCTGAAAGCAATTTGCTTGTGATGATAGATATTTTCTTTATTGAGATTGCAATCGGACATCGTCCTTCTATCCCATCTTCATATATCCTGCTGTGTATATTACTTGAAAAAGGAGGGAGTAGACTGTAGGGTATAAGTGCAACAATGATGCATCTTCTTCTTTTTCACCACTCTTATCTTCTTGATCAACTGTAGATGAATGGCTGTATATCGTCCATTATGCAGGGTTTAGTCAGTGGCGTTTGCTGTGTCACAGCTTTAATTGAAGGTCAGGAGGTTGTTGTCTCAAACCTGGGAGACTGTAGAGCTGTTCTTTGTAGAGGAGGAGTAGCTGAAGCCCTCACAGAAGATCATAGAGCAGCACGGGAGGATGAACGTAAAAGGATAGAGGATAAGGTATGGTTTATACCATGGCGAAATATGGTAGTATATACAGCATTGCATGAAAGGGGTTGTGGATAATGACCTGTGATATTCATTAATGATGTGATACAGGGAGGATATGTTGAGATTCATCGAGGTGCATGGAGAGTTCATGGGATACTTTCTGTTTCTAGAAGCATTGGAGATGCTCATCTGAAGGACTGGGTACTGGCTGAGCCGGATACAAAGATCCTGAAGTTGAGTCCGGACATGGAATTTCTAGTCTTAGCTTCTGATGGACTGTGGGACGAGGTGAGATGAACAATGCTCGTTGTGGAAACATTATGCATGAGCTTTGATCTTGGATTTAACTCATGAATATTGGTACTGGATAATTGTTTTATCCTATCCCTTGCCTTCGTTTGTTAAATTCATTTCTTTTTCCGTGTGAACTCTGGGTAAAATAATATGCTCTGTCATTTCAAATGCATTAATTTATGGGATTGAAAGTTTTTACTTAATAATCACCCATTTGAGCTTTGGACCTAACCTACAGACTGTGAAAATTGAAGGCCACTTAAATCTCAATTACTAGTGCAAAACCATTTCTTACAGGGTTGACATTTCTATGGTTTTATGAGGGCATTGACTTCATTGCTTGATTTATGGAATTATGTGGCTGTTAACTCTATTTTGGTAATTTTTGCCCTAGGTTGGGAACCAAGAAGCTGTTGACATAGTAATTTCATTGTGCATGGCTGAGAAGAATGTGGGAACCACAGGAGATATTCCAGAAGATAATGATCTTGATTATGGCTGTGTAAATGTCAGTCCTTCATCTAAGTTGCGGCGGGTTTCACTTGTCAAGCAACAAAAAGAGTCCAGACACTCACCAAGCTATAAGAAGAAGGTTTCCAGCTGGAAAGACAATGAATATGATTTTGCATGCGAAAATGAAAGTCCTCCAACAAAGTTAAGAAAAATCTCGTTAGTCAAGCGAATAAACATCAAGACTGAGTCTCCTATTAAAGAAAATAGTTGCTACAAGAAGAGATCTGCCTCTGCGGTGCTTGAGGATGCTTGCAAGGAGCTTGTGAACCTTGCTGTGAGTAGGGGTAGTTTGGATGACATTACAGTAATGATAATTGATTTGAATCATTTCAGACATAACAGCTAATCTTGTGGGCAAATAAAACCTACAGTGTTGCTTCCTACAAAATCTAGAATATTAGCTATAACGCCTGCAACCTTGCAAGTGCGCGCCTAGGTTTGAGACTCCTAATTGTAAAATTCCATATAGAAAATTGTAGTATCTTTGAACTGCCATAAGCATTTTCCTTAATCTTCTATCTGCTTTCCAGCTCAGCTGTACTTCTTGTGATGGCATATACAGCAACTCATATTGATGCTTTTTTCTGGGGCCACCAATCTCGCTGTCTACTAAACGAGTTAATTGTATTGCGATGAAGTGGGATAAGCCATTTGGAATTTTCAATATTCTCAGGGCCTGTTTCAGATCACCATTTACATTAACAAAATTTGAAGTTTTTGTTTGTAGCGGGATCAGAGGATACGGATGCTACCAGTTACCTCTGTTTCCAGGTATGGCTGAAAGATTCATAAAGTATGCTTCAGTCTCCGGTGTAAAAAACAGTTATGTTGTATTAGGTACATGAAATCAATTTAAAAGGAGATGAAATTCATCCAAAAGGGTCAATTTTTATCATGATTCCACCTGGTCATGCAAAAAGCCTAAAATTGCTGGAAAATATTTTCAGAAATCACAGTTAGTCCTATTTGAACAAATTAAGAAGGCACATGTGGAGAGCCTTGGAGACAGAATCAGGTCTTACCCAAGTTCAAAATACAGGCATGAGGGTGAATTAAGCTCTCTAGTAGCGCATACTCTGAATGGTTATATTAATCAAATTCTAATTTGGCAAGTTATATCTTCCTGTGCATCATCTAGGCTTCTTTGTTCTCTGCATGCTTATCTTCTAGGTAAAGAGGCAACCAAGATCTTGGCCAACCTTAGATTTTCAGCATTTGTTGCTCCTGGAATCTAGATTCCTTGCCTAATTACATTCCTGCAATAACTCTTCAGAGGATGCTAATGACTGAAGCAAAGCTACAGGTACAGAGGTAGAAAAACAAGTACATATAGCATTATTTATTATCATTGCTGTATATATGAGAGTGCGTGTGTGTGTGTGTGTGTGTATATATATATATATATAGTTAATGTGAATTTTAATAGTGAAATTACTTTTAGAATCTCTAAAATTTGAATTTTAGTATCAGGTTTTCTGGCATTTTCATTATTTATTGTACAATAAAACTATTTATTTATTTCTGAAAACTAACAAAAATATGTTTTATGTTTTGTTGGAATTTTATTTTTATTCAGTTTAGTTATGAAATTTTAATTTATGTTGGTATTTTTTTTTTGTTTTTAAGATCATATGATTTTTTTATGCTCATAATATTTATTTTAATTTTTTTGCTATTATTTTTTTTTGCTCATTTGTTAAAGTTATTTATTTATTTTTTGAGATAATTTTATGGTTTCATTGTTTGCGTAGTAAAAATTATAATTTTAGTGATAGTTTGTTTTATTGTTTTCTTGCTTGTTTTTCTATAAAAATATTTTATTTTTTTATTTTTCATGATAATTTAATGATTTTAATTGTTTTAGCAATAATGATGATGATAATTTTAACTATTATAGTAATGATAATAATTGTAACTTTGCAATGAATTTTCAATGATGTTTTATTTTTTATTTTTCATGATAATTTAATGATTCTAATTATTTTAACAGTAATGGTGATGATAATTTTAACTATTATAGTAATGATAATGATTGTAACTTTTGCAATGAATTTTCAATGATAATTTTTTCTTTTTATAGATAGAAAATCAAATATTTATTTTTGTTATTTAGTTATCGTAGGTGTTTATAAAATTTATATTTTATTATTGTATTTAATTTAAATTAGATTATTAAATGAATTAATCCTAATATAGTGAAATTGATGATTCACGTATCCGAATTTTCTTGTGTTTTTAATAAAGATGGTGATTTTATGATAATGATTTTGTTGAAATCTGTTAAATAGATAAATTTATATCGATTTAAAAATTATATATTTTATTAAAAAGTTATGCTCCGTAGAAACTCTACACAAATTGATTATTTTGCCCAAATATATAGTATAATAAAAAAAAATTCACAATCTTAATATAAAACTCTTAATATATTTTTTATATTGAAAAAAATATGGATTTGGTCACGAAAAAATACGGAGAAATAGCTAGTTTATATATATGGAAAATCCAAAGTTCTTTCCATGTCTTAATAGGTGTTTGGTCTAACTTAGTTTGGAAAAAAACTAGTAAAATAATGTTTGATTATAAAAAAAACACTACTGACCGGTTAAAAAAAAGCAGCTATTACCTGCTTTTAATTGATTTTTATCGTATAAATTTGTTACTTATCTGCTTCTTCATGGCGCCCACTTTCGTGGCAATCTAGTATACGCCACAGCGTGCATGGCGCGCAAGTTTGACTCTATCTGGATGACTTGGACAATGACGTGGTTCTGATTTTGACATGTGGCTATTTCAAAGTAGCTGATTTTTTGTTGACGCCACGTGTTGGCCTCAATAGTTTAGACTGTTTGTTCAATTAGCACGCTCTGCAGCAATTTATTTTTTAAAGTATTTTTTATATTTTTTAAAATGTTATATATATTATTTAAAATAATTTTATAAGTTAATAGTAATATAAAAAATATAATAATTAAATATATAAAATTTTTTCCCATCAAATCTTAAACTTAACTATAATTTTAATTAAACACTTCAATTTTAATTATAAAATATAAATAAAAATTATTTTTTTTAAACGTTAACAACTACCACCACAATAAGCCAAATAGAACCTTATTCAGCAGCCTCTTGTCACCCCACCCACATGCTCCCATTTCGAAAGTAGCTTGACCCTCTTCCCCACACCAGCCTTTTCTGTTCTTGATGGAGCATACTTTTATAAGAAGCCTCAAATGTGAGGAAAAGGGTTTTCTCCCTTTTTTACCATTCATAAAGATGATAGTAACCTATGATTGAAGCCAAACCCACTTTAAGAACTGGGGAAAAGTTAAGTTGATTGGAAACAGAAAGGAGTGAAAGCAAAAGGAGAGATTTTATAATGGAGTACTTTCGCACTCCTCTATCTTCTAAATAACCGCGAGTTTGGAAATTGGTTGTTGAAGCAGTGAGGACGACCTCTCGTGTCTTGATATCTAACATTCTCCCAAGAAAACAACTAACCAGTAGCGTCCATGAACAGACCTTGAGGTGAAACTGAGAGATCTTGATCAAACAACAATCTCTCGAACCTTTTCTACCTCTAGTTAGTTTAGTCAAGCATTTGAATCTACTATCCGTTTCCATCTTATTATTTGCAGCATAGAGAGAGCATATATCATGCCAGATTCGATAGGAATCCCTGCCTGCTTCTCCTCTGGTGAGAGGCAAACTGTTGAGCCAGGGGCTACTGTAACCAGGTCAGGCCAGAGTGTGTTTATGTCTGTGTATCGAACAAAGTTAGCTGGTCTCTGCCGTTTGATCACCGTTACATGGTGCAAGAATCTCTTGGTGAATGGCTTGTCTATTTCAGTTCAAGCAACGAATAGAAGCGAGTATCATCAGTGCAAGGTTGAACTCAAGCCATGGTACTTTTGGAGAAAACAAGGCTCGAAGCAATTCATAGTAGATGGTAGGGCTGTTGATGTGGTCTGGGACCTTAGGGCCGCAAAGTTCAATGGGGAGACAGAGCCACAATCAGACTTTTATGTTGCCATTGTCTGCGAAGAAGAGGTTGTTCTACTTGTTGGAGATTTAAAGAAAGATGCCTACCGCAAGACAGGCTGCAGACCTGCTCTTATTGAGCCGATGCTGGTTTCAAGGAAGGAACATGTTTTTGGCAAGAAGAGATTCACGACTAGAGTTAGGTTTATCGAGAAGGGAAAGTTCCATGGGATTTCAATTGAATTCATCAATGGTGGCAGCAGTGGCAGCGATATTATTGGTGGCCGGTTTGATCCTCAGCTAGAGATAAAGGTAGATGGGAAACTAGCCATTCTTGTAAAGCATCTTCAGTGGAAGTTTAGAGGAAATGAGTCGATCCATGTGAATAAAAGCACCAGAGTCGATGTTTACTGGGACGTGCATGACTGGCTCTTTGGTTCAGGTCCAAGGCAAGGTCTATTTATATTCAAGCTAGTTTCAGCATCATCATCTCCATCATCGCTGTTGACTCAAGAAGAAGAGAACTATGGCTCGGCATTAGAGAATGGGAATACAGGTGGGTCATCCAGCTTTAGCTTGTTTTTGCATGCTTGGAAAGATAAAGAATAACGAAGCCATGTTGCATATGCTGCCTACTATGGATCATGGCTCGGATGTGCATGAAAAGATCTGATCATGATTCCAAAGCCTAGGATGAGATTAAGAAGGATGTCACATTTATCACCGATCATTTTGGACCGGGAATGCAATCAATTAGATTGAGCTCCGAGGAAGGAGTCTAGGCAGATGGCACAGAGAGGGAGGATGGTTGGAGTTTGGCTTGGAGAACAGCAAGTGGGTCCAAATAAAGCTGGAAGTTTGTCGTAGCTATGTGGACAAGAATGTATAGATAATGTATGAAAAGCCTAATAATTTACTTACTTTTGGTTCCTTTCCTGCTTTTCCTGTGTCTGCGTGTCAAAAAGGGTCAACCCTATTTTCATGAAGGCATGTGTGAATGATGTTGGATTATTCGGTGAGCTTATTTAAAAATAATTATGTGTTTAAATATTATCAAATAAAATAAAATCTAAATAACTAGTTGAATACCTTTAGACAATTAATTAATTTTTTAAGTGTATCTAATAGAGTATAAAATTTTAATGTCTAAAGATAAAAAAGTTATTCCTATTTGAGTAATGAATTAAAATATGAATATCAAACAATAAAAATACTAAAAGATATAAATATCAAAGTATAACTTGCTATTTATATATATATCGTCATGATATTTATATCCCAAATCCTGTTTTATTTTCGTTCTGATATTTCATTATCGAAAAGAGAGAAAAATTATATTATAAATAATCAAAAAATTCTAAAAAATAATTGTTAGATATATATACAGATATATTTTCATTTAATTATTTATACATTCTTTATAATTCAGTATGAATAATTTCTACATGTTTGACTGGATGCAGCCAATGACGTTTGGGATCATGGGCAGATGATGGAGATAGAATCATGCCGCGAATTCAGCAGCAGCCCTCTGCTCTGTAAATTTTCGTGTGTACTGTACTCTTTGATAATGCAATGCTGCCTTTTTTCTCAGTGTCGTTTTCCCTTAATGCTCTCAAAGAAGATCAATGTATGATTATACTTTTGCTTTGCACGTGTCAAAATCAATCATCCTCATTTATTTTCAATTTTATTTCATGATTAATATTAATTTGATTAAAATTGTGCCATGCCAAATCCTTTCAGCACCTTCCCTTCTGTCCTCTAAAGAAATTGAAATATCACACCATGTATTTGGAAAGAAAAAATATCTATCATAAAGTTATTGAGTTTTTTTTTTTTTAAATATATATATATTTTTTTAAATTATGAATTTTAATATCATGTTTCTTGACGTAAAAACTAGTGATAAAGTTTTTTACAACTTAACCAGTCACAAAAATTAAAAAATTTAATCAAGATACGTGGTAGTTGAGTCGAAACTGATTAAAAAAACATATTTTTTATTTAAAAAAACTTAAACAGTAACATTTAATATTGTTGGTCTTGATCCATCTAGTTGATCCATCTAGTTTCATGTGCATGTAAAGCTAAATTTTACTTGTTGGGTTTGAATTTTAACTTCATTGTTTATTTAGTTTTTTTTTTGTCTTTTCCTTCTTTCTTTTGTTTTCCCAAGAGTATAAGAAACTCGTCAAAAAAGGAACTCCTTTGTTGATCAGGCTGGCCCATTACAAACATGTCACGTGAACGCATGTAACCAAAAAGTCAATACATAGTTTGGGCTTGGTTGGTGGACCATGCACCACCAAACACAGGCTACATTCTGGTTGGATAAAAATAGGCCCAACAGGACAGCTCACAATTATTTCTCGTGCCCATGTTGTCCCCATGCTGAAAAATTGTCCCCAAACTTTTGAAAAGCGTCTTTGGAAGTTTAATAAAAAGTTATGGAGAGCACTGGTGATTTGAAGAAACAATTACGTGGAATCCACTTCTGGTGCATCCGGGCCGAGAAATCCACTAGACTAGTGCATGCGGGCCCATTCTCTCTCTCTCTCTCACCCTTAACCAATTAGCCAGTAATCCCTGGCGGCCACTGGTTTTGCTCGTCTTTTATAATCAATGAACTCATCTGAAAAACTCAATCTTAGAGAAACAGAAAAACCAAATCTTCATCCATTTCCACCCTCTTGATTGTACTTCAGGAGAAAAAAACATTAAAAATGAATGAACCAGCTAATTTCTGAAAGATTACGCATCAATGGGGGTTGCCTGCCTATGGCATGCCATCTTCAATGGAACCGGAGGGTCCGAAAAGGAACCATCCACAATCTGGTCGAAAATCCATTTGTTCGCTGCTTGTGTGTAGTGCACCCCATCCCAATTAATCCATTCGGATGGATCTTTGCATGGTTTGCCCACATATATTTCTCTGCCACCCACAGTTTTCTTTGCTCCGCACCCAAGGTGCCTGTTGTAGTTGTACTTCCCACCATGCCCGCAGCATGCTCTTAACGATTCGTTAAACCCTGCAATTTTATTCCAACTCCTCCCATCAATACAAAACATTACAATATTACGTAAAACTTTTGGTTTTTTTTTCTTAACTCAATCGAACTTGTCCTCACCGTGCTTTCTTGCTTGGCTTATGAGTTTGTACTTCACTGAATAAACATCAACATGTGTTATTGCAGCCAGTGGTAACTTCTTCCTTAACTGGGAAACAACCTTCTTTAACCCACGATTGAAATATCGAGCCACTTCATTGAATGGAGCCCCGCATCCAGCCTTGTCCACCTCCGCTGCTAGGATTGGAATGCGTTCCAAGACATAAGCTAGGCATCCAAATGGACCTGTATTGTGAATCCAGAAGCTCCTTCCCCCTTGGCCATATATGTACTGTAAATTAAATATCAATAATCACACTTGTGTTTGAATTCTGACCCTGTTTGTTAAAAATTAAATTGTGTTTCTATCTTTTTCATATATGTTCCGACAACAATAATCGAAAAAACTAATTCAAGCACATGCAGTATGAATATACTAACCGAAACAATGTTTTCGAACTGGTCGAGCACCTCCGGGACATATGCTTTGACTTCACTGCTAGTCATGTTTGAGAAATAACCGCTGGTAAGATCATTCTGACCAATATCGAATGTGTACAGAGCATGGGAGAAATCTTCAGCCGCAGGCAACAGATTCTTATAAACTCCACCTTAACCAAATAATTTAACTCAAACTCATGTTCTTGAACAAATAATGTAAGAGGTACACAGACATTATCCATAATATGCGAAAGCTGTGATTATATGTATACCTTGGCTACGAATAATTTGGGACCTGCGGTGAAAATCATAGAATTCATTCCATTGAACATCCAAGGAAATAGGGCTAAAACCACTTTGATGGAGAGTTGAATTCTGGGGTCTAATGGTGGATCCAGCCGTCGCAAAGTTGGCTCCATGAGTGAAGTTGCTCCCCACGGAATCAAGGTAAGCACTTAGATAGGGTAGTCCAAAGCTCTTTGCTGAAAGTTCATGGTTAAATAAGTGCATGCCAAATATATTCTTTAATAAGTTCCTGACTTATCGCAACTTTAAGGATTTGTTTGCATAGCTACAAGACTTTAGGATTAAGTGATCAACCTATTATCTAACCACATAAATCTTATTTCTAAACACCTTTAATTTTGAAATATCATCAACTGACCTCGTCTGGGAAATAATAAAAGAGCCATCAAATTCTTCGAGCTTATTTTTGACCTTTTCAAGTCAAAGACAACCAAAATACATAGAGATCAGGACACCTACTCGTAACCCCAAGAACTTCTGCCCAACTAGATTCTCGACAAATCATCAATCAGGCACAAGTCCTTGCTCCAATTATGTTGGAAATCCAAGGTAAATTTAGACTTTAATAACCCAGGAAATCTTGGAATCCAAGGTAAAAACCTTTTTGAAAAAAATTAAAAAAAAATGAATTTATTTTTTATGAATTTTTCTTTTTGTGCTCTTCGATCATTTTCAGATGTCAGAAATATTTTTTAATAAATAAAAAATACATTAATTTTAATATATTTCTAAATAAAAAACACTTTACAAAACATCTACAAAAACACTCTCGGTACTAAGTAAAGTCCATAATAAAGTAAGCACTAAATATAAACTTCTCTCTAAGCACTCTCCTCTACATTTCTCACATGTTGGCAAAAGTAAAGTACAGTCTGCAGCACTCGTTTGTTTGGTAACTGGATCACATGGTAGTAAAGTAAAGTCCAGTCTGCAGTTCTGCCCTTGGTAACCCCACACCCTTATCAACATCACGTCATCACATTATGTGTAGTTGCCTTCTCAAAGTATTTTCGTATGTATATGTACTTTGTTTAAAAAAGCTGAAATAATGACTGCAGTTTGAAAGAAAAATATAATTTAATTATCTTAAACATAAATAAAATCTTCTAGAAAATGCATGCTCTCAGAGCAAATTAGAATAACTTGACTCCAACTCATTAATTAAGCAGTGGTGGCTCACCTCCATTTTCAGCAGACTCCAACCCATCAGTGAAGTAGATTGTAGTATAAGTTAAGAGCAAGAATAAAGATAAGTGGGGAAGTACCGATGAAGTCGATGATGAGGCGGCCATCACAGTAACGTCCAGCCGGGTGGTGGAAATAAGACTCTCCATGCGGCGGAGGAGCTTGGCCGAAGACTGCAGACAATCCACCGGTGTCCGAGTTTGAGTCCCCGAAGTTGAAGATTGCTGGGAAACGACAAGGAGAAGCTGCAAACGCCACCCACTGTACCTTCGAAACAAGCAAGAAAGTGAAGACTGAGACAACGAAGACTGAGCTGGGCAGCTCCATTGCTATACAATTATCAGACAGTCGACGAAACTGGTGATTTGGGACTCAAAGGATACTTTTGTACATAACCTTATGAAGGTGAGGTGGGGATGCAAGCATGAGGTGTACCCACGAGAATGAACTGTAGACTAATGTTTTTTAGTCCTTGATTTGTGCATAATGTTGCATACGATTGAAATAAGACTTTGTATTGAGAAATAGATTTATTTCATGCTTCTCGATCTAATAAAAGTATTTTGAAAAATAAAATAAAAATAAATGGCCATACCGAATCATGATTACTATTTCCCCCTACAATATAGAACTTCAGTATTATTATTATTTTCTTACGATAATTTTAATATTTGAAACCTCTCTTCAATACATTGAAAAATACAGAAAATAAAAAATTGGAAGGTGGCCATTGTTAACAGTGAATATAATTAGATTGTAAATTATAATTGAATTACAAAACTAAAAGATAGAGGACCAGGGTGTGAAATTAGATTTCAAATTATAGTTGGATTATAAAACTAAAAGGTAAGGGATTGAAATGTGAGATACAAATAAAACACATGACTCCCTCTAAATTCATGACAACTTTTATTTTATTATATTTTTCAATTTTATAGTGTATGAGAGAGAGGGTTGTAAAGTTGATGAGAGATGATGAAAGAAAAGAAAAAAGGTGATTGGTTGTTGCAATTCCAACAACAAAGATTATCAAGCTTGTTATCAACAAGTTTCATTGATAAAAAAGAAGTCTTGTTTTATGAATTTTCAGGTGATAAAAAAAAAATAGTCTTTGTCTTATATGACTTTGGGATACTTTAAATTTAATACTAAATATTTTTTTAAGAAAGAAACAAAAAATACAGTCAAAAAATATATTTTTGACTCGAGTTTATATGAATTTTTCAGAGTTGCACAATTGGTTTAATTTTTTTAGCCCATAACATTGGGATTTTTTTTGTTTAATTTGATTCTTTATTATTGAGTTTATTTTGAATTACTTTTCATTTTCATGCCATATAATTAAAACAAAAAATGTCATTGCACACAACCATCAAAGTCTATAATATGGATAATAAGTTAACTTGAATCTATTGAAATTTATTACACCACATTATTTAGATGTTAAAAATAACAAATATATAAACTTCAACTTGTTTTTTTAAAAAATCAAATTATATCGATATTATGTGCACAAATTATGATACTGTATATAAATTAATACTCGTAGGCAAAAATCAAGGAGGATTCCATGGCCCAATGGATAAGGCGCTGGTCTACGGAACCAGAGATTCTGGGTTCGATCCCCAGTGGAGTCGTTTTAAGTGGTCGTGTGCCTCTGTATACCCACAGCTGCGTCTTGTTTTTTTTCATGTCTTCGCACAAGACTAGATAGACCTGCCGAAGACGTATTTGCTTGCGATGAAACTGACCATAATTTATAAACCTCCACTTTACTGAATAGACGGCGTCGATGTCAACAGTATCTGTCTGGAACCAGACAGCAACCCCTTACGAGTTACTAGACTTTCCATCACCGTGAGATTTCACGCTACCAATTATTTGGTGGCCATCTTTCATTAAAGAAATGAGCTGGATTTATGGAGTGGTTGCAGCACCGGAGCATTGAATGAGGGGGGAAGGAGGAGGCCGTGATCGGAAGCTACACAACAGCAAAGTCAGGTGTCGAAGAACCAAACCGGGAGCTTAAACTGAACCCAGCACGCAGCTAACATTCCCATGCAAAACAGAAGAGAAAATATACACGTCGATGTTGAAATCAAACCCAATTGTTGTATAATCGGCGATGAACAGGTGAAAGTGGTTTTTAAAATGACAGATGCAAGATGAGGGTGGAGCAAACCTGCATAACGAGGCATTGGGTTCGTGATCATAAATGGACAAGCTGGTGACTTGCTTCACAAATCAGCAAATGTGAGGTCTCAGGTCCCAGCCTTACCCCTCAAGCTACGGCTAATAACACACCCGCACGCACGGGGTCGCTCGTCTACATCAGATGACCACTTTAAAGTTGGGTCTAATGTCGCATTCCTATTGCTAATAAATGATTCCTTCATTCTTGTGAATGGCAACCCTGTCACTTTTTTCTTTTCGTGGTAGAGTCATCCATCAGCACAAAAAGAATCAAAACAAGTGAAAATGAAGCGATCCCTCCAGCACTGTAAAAAAATGGGGAAAAAAAATTCTGTGCAGCTGAGAGGAAGAGAATAAAAGAATCAATTAACAGCATAGCAGGACCATTTAACTGTATAGCATTTTGGAGCTGTCTAAGGACGGGAAAAAGAAGACGAAGAAACTACAGGTACCATAGTGTTCAAATAAATTGAGTCCTACAAATAACACAGCCTCCTTGCCTCAAAAGGGACAGAAAAAAGGGGAGGAAATTCAACTTTACTTCGTAGTTTCATGACTCAACAACAGATTAAACCATGGGGGGTGGGGGTTCCCAATGTGCTTGAAACTCCATATTCCTTGCTCTATCTCAAGGGTACAAAAACAAGGGGAACAGGTAAATTAAAAAAAGAAAGAAAAAAGGAAAAGCAAGGAATAAGAAAGGAAAGGGAGAGACAAAATATTATTTGGCTTCAGTTGTCAAAAGATGAGAGAACTCAATGAATCAACACCACCACCTTCTCACCACCTACCCGTCCTTTGCCTGCCAAACAAAACCTTGTTAGCATTGGGGATTTCATTTTCCCTCTGCCCAGAAACAAGAGGAAAGTACATGCAACGCAATCAAATAGCCCGATCATGGAAAAAACACCATGTTAGAGACTTTTATTTTAAGCACCGTTAGACTTTTATTTTACCAAAACAAACATGGGGAAAAAAAATTCATCCATGCGGAAATAGATTGGTTTTAACCAAAGCTGATTTCTCTATAAGCATAGATGGTTCCCTAGGAAGATGTATAAGAACCCTAATACAACCACCATCTCACCACCATAGCACTCTCCCATGAGACTGCGAGGCACTTGCAAACAAGATGGATTGATTTAGCCTTTGCACTTTCTACGGAAGAGCAATCATGGCAATATGTTGTCTAAATAGAGGTTTCAAAAAACTTCTCCTGCCTTAAACTGCTTGTGATTGTTACTCTCTCCCAGACTCTTTCATATTAATCTAGGGATACTTAATTCTTTACCAAGACTTTGTTACTAAATGATGTGGCAGCTTGTGATTGGTGATTTATTAGTTGATGCATTCTACAGTAGCAAAAAAATGACTTCATATGATTCGGAAAACTTTCCATACAATGAAAAACCACATTACTTAGCAAGAAATATTTTGCAAAATATATAAGAACCCCTTGCATTACTCTTGCTAGATCTCCAGGCTTTTTGAAGTAGCATGCTCAATTGACTGGCAGGTTAAGAAATTGAAACAAAAAGGTTCAGCGATAAAAAGGATTGTATCTAATTTACTTAACTAAAACCACAACAGAATTCCTGATCTAAGTATAAAAGCAGCTTTCAAAGTTTCATGAGCTGCTCCAACAAAAACGTTTTTGAATATTTGGAGTTCATAAAAAAACCATTATTTCCTGGTCTTGTGGTAAAGTAATTAATTTCCTACATGAAATGGTTAACTCGGAATTGATCACTGAACCTTTTGCCTATAAATATTAGATCCAACCATGGCTGACAGTACTTCAAATAGCATAATATCTAAAAAATACCATGATGAAAGAGTTGGCAATAGGGGCTACTTTGCAGCTAATGCTAAATGGAATATCAGAGATACATGAAAGAAGCTATTACTATATCTTTACCTGTCAAAATCTCTGCTACCCAGAAATCCTCTTTCCCTGCCACCTTGAAACGATCTTCGTTCATCAGCAGGCCTTGTCCAAATATCTGGCTTGCCACGGGATTGGGGCCTATCCATGAACTCTGTACTTCTAGACTCGTCAAATGACCCAGGTCGTGAAGGAGGTCTCTCTGAAAACCCAGAAGACCTTCCTGCCCCAGAACCTGGCCTTTCAATAGCTTTTGATCCAAATCGAACTTTGTCATCCAAATCATGGACCAATATTTCTAATTCCCTTTCTTTCTCATTTATTATCTCCATTAAACTGGGTAGTTTGTCAACAGAAACTTGCTGAGGTTCCTGATTCACTTTTGTCGTAAATTCTTTCTCAAGCTCCGTCTTCAAATGCTCTATCTGTTCCTTCAATAACTTTTCCTCTTCAGTTTCAGGCCTAAAATAATTTTTACAGTCAATATCGAGAATACAGGTTCATCAGTCACCATGAGAACCAGTGCTGAGAATGATTAGACTTAGAAAATACATTATTCTAAAGCATTCACATACAACCAGAGAATCCTAGGTCACAGTACAGACTTTAAAATAAAGTAGGCAGTCGCAAAACTCCAGTAGAGGTTTCAGTAATTAAAGGAAGGTGCAAAATGGTAGAAGTGCAAAATGTAGTGAGGAACAGTAGAAAGGTGGTATTTACACAATGAAAACTGGAAAATGCAGAGTGAGGATCAAGCAGGGGTACTACATCATGGTATAAAAATACACTCAGCAAAATGAAGGTGGGGCCACCTGATATCCTGCAAACTATTACAAAAATATAAACAAAATATGAATGCCTTAAAAACACCGCTGCAGATTTACATAGAGTTTTTAAGAAAAATGATTCAAAGATCACATGAACACGCAGATTTGGGATTTTAGAAAAACAATGCAACATAACACCACTCATCAGCAGTTCTGTGCAGTTATGACCATTAAGCTAATTAAAATGCAGAGGGGATGAGAGGGGAAGAGAGACATGGGTTAAAAGAAAAAGAAAATAAAATCCAACCCCTGAATTGAAGATTAACCGGTTCAGTTAACTGACACAACGCTTTCAATGTTGTTAAGCCCACATCATCCAAATAAGGCACATATATGCTTGCATCAAACAGCAATAACAACATGGAAAAGAAGTGCCGCATGCAGCAGTAGCATCATCTATATAAAATTAAGACAAGCTCAAATGTTAAGTTGTCATGTCCATACAGATAACCAAGAAAACAGATAAAAAAAAGAGGAAAAAAAACTGCATTCTTTCATGTCAATCTAAACAGAAACAACAGGCCAAATTCAGTAATAAGCATGGTGAATATAGGCAGCCTCAAAAGTAAGTCAATGCACAACCACCACAAGTTTTACCAGTGAATCAGTAACACCAAAGTTAATGAGTGCACGATATTACAGTAAAACATTAATGAGTGTACGCTTAATAAGAAAACCATGGACTAGTGTGCATTTTTAACTGCATTGTGTTGTACTTCAGTGGGTATTTAAGATAAAACATGCTTAAAACAACTAATTCCACATGATATTTACAAAAAAGTTCTATTCACTCTGTCCCACAGAGAGTTCCTTGTTGACAATGTACAGATATTAAGAGCAACTATTAAATGTTGTCCCACCTCACATATCTTTTTTATTGACTTTCCAGCATTGTCATTTTAAATAAAATGTTGTTGAAGTGCTGGATTTAGTTTTTGATGAAGGGGCAAAATATGAAAGTAAGAGAATGAATAGCTTTTTCTGATTGTTATTTAGTGGCTAGATGTGGTTTAAGCTCGATAATAAAGGTAAGCCTAGATACACAGCAAAGAATGTGACCAAGGAAATTTTAGCTGAAGATAGGGTAGAACCAGCTTTTCCTATTTTGAGCTCAGCTTATTCAAATTTGAGTCTTGTCAACACCCTTAAGCTTTTTGGAAATACCCAACTATATTTTTTTACATCACAAATCAATATTCGATTCCTATTCAACATAAAATCACTTCAAAACATCTGCGGTGTAGTTGTGCGAGACAAACTAAAAACATATTCATGGATTTGGAGAGAGTGTATAAGAAGAAATGTTAGTCATCATCAAGTATCCAAATTCTAGTGCAATAAGTATGGCTGTCAGTCCATATGTTTTGCATCACAAGAAGGCACAGCAAACATTAGAAAAGCATCAAATCATACTTGAAGTTCCGAATTATCCAAATGCTTCTCATGGGCCTATTATCACTGTAAGATCAGCTAATGGCTAGCATATTGTATATCCCACAACAATTGAAACCTAACAGAAATATCCGCAACAAAAAGCGGTTTGAAGCCAGATAAGATAAGAGAAGCATTCTCGAATTGACAATATGCAAAAGCTCAAGCAAGTAAGCACACATGAACACAAGCAATTCCAAGAAAACCATGCGCACAATGTATGAACACAGCAAAGATAATGCCACAAAGACATACCTATCTACCCCACGATGCTCCAGCTCACGGTCAATCTTCATCCAATCTAGACCTCTTTCCTGCAACAACAGTTCCCTGGGCTTTGCCTCTCCAAAAGGATTCACCCTCGGCCTCGGCTTCACAACCAGATTCTCAGACCCTTGTTGCAGTAGCCCTGGCCCTTCAGACCTATTCGATTGCGCACTAGAAGGTCTGCTAGAATGTGCACTAGTTGGCCCGCTAGATTGTAAGCTCGAAGTCTTCTTAGCTTCCCATTCCATCTCCAGCTTCTTCCAATCCAATCCTTTCTCTGCCAACACATCTTCTCTCGGCCTCGCTGCCCCAAATGGATTAGGCTTGTTTGTTCTCACTGGCTCGTTAGCTACAACTTCAGCTCTTGGTGGATCCAGAACCAATCTAGGTCTCTCCCTCTCTGGCTCACGATATCCTCCTCTGTCCCGGCGATCAGGATCCGGTCCAGAATCACGAAAACCCGAACCAAAAGCCGAGGATCGAGCAGGAAACGGTTTTTTACCAACTGCCCAATTATCAACTTCATCAGCCCTAGAACCACCTCCGTCACCAGCACCACCTCCGAGAGAACCGTAACGACTTTGTCGTCCAGAATCAAAAGAAGGTAGCGGTTTCTTCGCCATTGCCCAATTATCAACCTCATCTGCACGCGAAAGCTGATCGTAATCAGAAACCCTAGAAGGAGGTGGACCTCTTCGTTCATCATTAAAACCACCACCAAATTGCCTTCTACCACCACCACCTCCCCAAGACCCATCGGTGTCGTCACGATCACGCATATGTCCAGAAGCCGGCCCGGTTCGACCGTAATTGGAAAATCCACCACCGAGGCGTCCATGCTGCATTTCTTCAGCGGAACGCTCTTTAGGACCGGTAGGGAGGCGGAACATCTCGTCAGGAGTCAAGCCTTTGGATTCGACACCGCCGCCGATGGATGTTGAGTAGAATTCGTTGAGAGTCATTTTCTTCTTTTTAGGCTTAGCGGTTCCACTAGCTTCTTTCAGGCTAGGGAAGCTTTGAGAAACGGCAGCGGCTGCACGCTCTTCTTCTTCGGCTTGCTCGGCATCGGCTGCCCATGCACCGATTTTCCCCCACGATTTTGACATTGTTTTTTTTTAAACAAAAGAAAGATACGGAAATGGGAAATGAACGAACGGGTCTTTAGAATATGAAAGACTTGTGAACTTAGGGGGGGTAGAGATTCGGTTGGGTAATGAGCTGGGGCTCCTTTAAGGGAGCCGGAGCTCTGAGAACATGCGTTGATGAAGGAGGAGGAGGGAGGAGGGGAAGGTTGTTGAATTTTTTTTATTATTAATAATCTCTTTTAAAGCAAAAACTAAGAAAAACAATATGTATTAAAAAAAAATACAGAGGCAGAGGGACTGGTAAGGTTACCAGCAGGTGATGAGGATCGGAGTGGCCTGATCTGATCAGAGGAAAAGGTTGGTGTGTGGAGGGGGGATATGGAGAGTGGGTGATTTTAGAAGAAATTGGACGGCCAGGATGCTCTCGGGATCCTCTACTTTTTTTCTGGTGGAAAAGGAGCATTGACTAATAGCGCTGCGAGTGTTAGTGATTAACCTTAACCACACTGGAAGCAGTGGTTTTGTGCAGTTCAAAAAAGATAACTCTCTATTATTAAATTATTATAATACTATAAATTACAGTGATTTGAACCTTGTTTCACTGTGATTAAGGAAATTACAGTGATCTGAATCTTCTTTTGTCGGTTGATAATTACCGTTCGATATCGTTGTGCCTTCTATTTCTTTCTGATCACAATTAAAAAAAAAACTTTTTTGTTAATTAAAAAGCTTTATTTTTTATATTGGATTTCAATCATAATTAAATTTTAAAATAACTTGGTTAGAGAATTATTTTTTTAATTAATTTGCATGTAAAAATTGTATTCTCATCTAAACACATGTTTCTTTGAACTTTTAAATTTAAAATTACAGCAAAAGGTATTTTTTTAAAACTATTTTTTTTTAATATTAGCATATTAAAGTCATAAAAATACACTTGAAAAAACATTAATATTTTAATATATTTTCAAGTAAAAAAATACTAATATACTCTTAAACGCCCTAACTATTTGAAAGTGGATTCACTTTTAATATTTATTTATTATTAGGGATCCACGTAAGCATAAAAGCAAAAGCTATGCACTCCAAACACTGACGTACAATGGAAGTAAGCGCCGCGTAATTATATTATATTTTTTTATCCATTAACTGGCCTGGATTCTATGTAATATTTCAAACACTAAGGAATTGGAAATAGGGGATATTTATAAAAATATTTTTTTATTTATTAAAAATATTTTTAATATTAATATACAATAATAATATTTTTTTCAAAAATATTTTTAAAACACAGTGGAAAAAACACTTAATTTTAGATAATTTTAATTTATTGATGAGTTTCAATTAACAAACACTTAACAAAAATTAAGTATCTTTAGATAATTTTAATTTGCTAGTGTTGAAATGAATTTAACAAAACAAAATTATTATTTAATATATTTTGAAATAAAAATTACTTAAATAAAATGATGGTAATTACTATCATGCTCTGGAACTCCTTTTTCATTTGAAATTGGATTGTTTTGTTAGACTTTTATCCAGTCTAGTGTCTTTTATTAAAGTTTGATGCAATTGCATCCCTCGCATTCCTGATTCACAGTTCTATAACTCCCGCCAACAGTTTTGTAAAGGTGACAAGAATTATTTCTTACATTGTTTTATGCGCGTGCGGGCGCGTGTATATACTATACATGTGCGTGGGTGGGTGGGTATATACACACCCACACACACATTAACGGCAACATGAAGATGATCATCTGAATTCCTAGCAGGGATTCCGGCGATGCATGGCCTCATTTTGGCTGCGCCAACTTTGGACGAACATGAATTCACTGCCTTTGATGCAACAGACACCTCTTTCCACTCACACAACAACATAGAGCGAGGATGAGAAGGGAAAAAATGGAAAGAAACTCTGCTGCGTGTCAGTTTATACTAGGGACAGTTGAGGACAAACAACGCACAGCCATGCATCTCTACCTCCATTGATATCGAATCTTTTATCTCTCCAAAGTCTTTTCCACTCCAAACTTCTGTGCCGGGACATGATGCCGCGTTCAAGCTTCTCCCAGGAAGTGCCTTGGTCAGGTCTGATATCGTTGCTGATATTACTGTCTTCTCTGAGTTCAGATTGAAAAGAGCAACATAAATCTCTCCTGATTAAACAGAGGCAAAGTCAGGACTGAATTATCAAGAGAAATAGATATATATGTGATGTGCCGTAAAAGTTTTCAGACAATGAACTGTCGGCATGTTAATTATCAATCATAATTCATTGGTATGGCTAGATACTAGCAGAGTGCCACTGTAGACAAAGAAGCTGGCAGCTAGCAGAAGAAGATCATTAAGTCTCTTTAAATTAGGCAACTTGGAACTTGATAAAATGAATATATATTTACGTAATCAATGAAGCATGAATATAGATGGTGAGCAGACTATATTCCATTGAAAAAACAAATCAGCTGGATTTAAAATCGCATTCCTTCACCAAGGAGGACGATTACAATCATCTTACGGTAAACGATGATGAGCATATGGCTCAGCAGTATAGGTCTCTTGTTCAGGTCTCACCTCTGTCTAAACTTCAACAAAAATTGGAACATAATCGTCAAAAAGAGAGAAACCATCTTAGGGGTGAAGTTTCTCATTAAACCACAAACTTCTTTGGGTTCTTCTAAAAAGAAAAAAAAACAGCAACCAAATTTATCGAGACTATAGGGGAGGCATTGAACCTTTTCTACCAGTAGCAATCCAGGAGCGAACTCCACTGTTATCAACATTAGCTGCATATATCAAGGATGTATCATTAAATGGCCCTTAACGTGCATATAGAAAATCAGCTTGAACTTCTAGCATATTACCGTCAATTGATTTCACAGTAGCACAGAGGCCAAAATAGCTGCTGATAAGGGATCCATTACTGTTTAAATCCCACATCTGTTGAAATCAAGAGTTTGCTTTCAAGTACCATTCATATGATGATGCTTAGTTACATGTAAAATTCACGAGAGAGAAAAGGCCAAGCTGCAGACTGGCTGTGAACAGAAAAATACAAGCATTCTGGCAAACCAATATATATAAATGCATAATGACATTTAAATTTGTAGCTTCAACTGTCAATCAAACTTCTTCCAATTTTCTGCTATTTATATTCGTTAATTGTTTGATGTCAGCTTATGCATGATTCAACAAGAAAGTGACATTTGTCTCCTTCGCATTCCACTAAAATTTTGTAGGATACTAGCCTCTGTGCCTTTGTTAGATATCAAGGAATTGTGAATGAAGATATACCTGGCTCGCATCTGATCTGCAACGGAAGAAGGAACCACTCGTAAATTCCTTTGAAGCACGTTTCTTTCTTGGAGAAGCATCCAAACAAAACTCCATTCCATCACTAGCAAATAAATGGAACCCTCCTTGATTGTAAATTAACCGTCCATCATCACTACATTGCCATTCACAGAATCAGATGGTGAAAATAATAACAACAACAAGAACAACTGCTTGTTTTTGGAACTTGAATAAGGAAGGTGAAAATGCATACGAAGGCAAAAGAGGTTTTCGCTTGTATAGGCATAAAGGTTCATGGCTTCTCATGCTCTCTTTCCAGCATATCTGGTCAACATATTGGTCAAGCGCTTTAACTGACCAACCGTCAACTTTTGGATGATTACAGCTAGTGAAACCCACAAACTGTGTATGTGATGTGCCAACTTCCTTCAAACCTCTTCCTGACCTTTGGCTGTGATTTGTGGTCATATTTGAAGAAACCTTTGTTCCAGTAACAAAAGGAAACTGCATGTGCAATGCGATAATACATCAGAAAAAACCTCAGTTAATATTCCAAAGACCTCTAAAAGACATCTTTTCACATGCCTCCATATTGTTCGTGCTAAAAGTGTTTATTTCCAGAATGAAGGGATTAGTGATCAAACTAGACGTGGTCTCATCAAGCCTTCTAACATCTCCTCCAAACATGATAGGGGATCTGGCCATTGCCCATAAAGTCATCTGGGAAGGGAAGGAAAATACTAGTATCGAGTCATCCATAAATAATCTTATTTTTTTAACAGTGGACAGATGCGCATATAGAGTTGCGTGTACATACCTGAGTTCTCTGCTCGTCCAGATTAAGGTTACTCAATCTGTGTGGTCCTCTGTTAGAACCTAGGATACAGAAAAGCAATGTGATTATTCAAGTTTTTGTCTTTTCTAGTAGAACTCTTTAAAAACTTTCGATTTAATCATGAAGATCCAGCAACTTGCGTGGCAAACCGCTAGACCCAAGGAAAAAACAGGTCCAAATGTATTGTGTTTCAATGAACTTGACACTAGGATGTGAGTCATTCCAGTTAATTACCATGATAAACACTCGAGTGCATGGACAAGCTATGCTGTTTTGCTACCCCAAAGTAACAACAAGCATTCCACTGCTTCGTTCAATTTACAGGTCAGTAATCCATGTTGCAATCAACTTTCCTATACTCATTCTCACCAGCCCTTTACAAAATAAAATCACTTAAAATGTGATAGAATTAAAGAGAACAATCTGCTAATTTTTATTACCTGGATTTGTAAGCCATCCTATGGGAAGCATATCCAAGTCAGGCCACGACCTCCCCAGCAAGCCCTTGGCACCAATCTTATTATCAGCAGCAAAGTCCCTGATGTAGATGAACTAGAAAAAATCGCATAAGAAATTGAAAGAATAGAAGAAAGGCACCAATTAGGAGTGACGATCTATATATAGTTTGAACTTTATGCTCTTATTTTACATGAAAACTTTAATCCACCTTGAAACATCGAAATGAGCTGCAACATCCCCCCATGTATCCCAATCATCCCCTGTTACCCTGTACATGTTGACCAAACCACTTATATCTTTCGCCATGACTGGTGTTGGGATAACTCCCGGAGACACAGAATACAGAATGGGACGATTGAGCTTTTGCAAAACCTGAACAAGTGCCCTTCTTATATCATCATCTCTATTCAGAAAAGACTGAAGACATAAAATTTATGCACCATAAAGTGCTGTATACCTCTGACACAAACGTTATTTCATCTACATCCAAGTCATTACCAAATACACAGTCATGTTTCACTGCAAATAAAAGAGAAGAAAAGAACATGAAAATTATTAATACAAAGAAAGACTGGCATAGAGCCACTAAGAAAATTTAGTGGTATAAATAACAGGAGGGAAGATTGAAATATGCAGAATTCACAATTTTGTAATAAATAAGAGTCAAAATCTTTAATTCCTGGTTTGATTTAGGGTAGCAGCCAAAGCAAATTGTTTGCGGCCAGTTCTGAACTTAACTCCATAAAGATGAACAAAATACCTAGATTTTAAACATACAAACACATATTCAGCACAACCAGGGCAACTAAGCATCCTAAAAAAACAACAGGCCTCAGCCCTTTCAGAAATCAATTCCTTCATGTTTTTCTTTTCTGTTCTTTCCACAAAAATTGATATCTATACAGGTTTGGTACAAGTTCTGCCAGCACAACTTGTGTTTCCAAACTCTGCACTTTCATTTCTTGGCTGAGTTTACGTACTGGAGCTCAAGATAAATTTTGGCAGTTCTTTTTCAAATAAACCATAAGAAGCTTGCCTGAGCCTAGTTCGAGCTTAAAATGCTTGAAGAGGCCAAAACTCTACTAGACTCATTTGCAATATTACTATGCACACCTCCCAGGACCTTCAACATACATTCCCCACATTATTATAGAAACAATACTTCATCCATGCTTCCAACAATGGAAATTCTCGAATGATGCAATGCTGCTTTGACAAATTATTTTACTTTTTTTATTAGTAAAGGTAAAATTCATTCTCTAGAAAATGTTGAGACTTGAGATGTACCCTATTGGATTCACAGACCTCTTAATGTATCGGGTAAGATGGAAAAATGCAGGTTTCAGTTAACTATTTATTACCAAAATCAACACCCCACTCGGCATACTGTTCATAAAGTGACCTCAAGAAGGCTCGTCCTGCTCCCAACTTGGTATTTACACTCATGAAACCATGTGGCATCCATCCACAAGCCCTCTCCGTGATCCCTATGTCTTTTGCTCGCCATTGTCGTCCAGACTCTTCATAAACACCTCCCTAATAAAAATAGAAATTTAGCATTAACTTTTGATAGCAAATCGATTAGATTGTTAACTTTATGTCTTATATTTCACCTGACTAGTCTATTTTTATGATGATAATGTTTGTAGGACTGTAAAATCTGAGCATGGAAGGAAAAGGAGAAGAAACACTTCTCCTGCTGAAAAAGAAAATGAAAAGAAAAGAGAAATAAAGAAAAGTTTAGAAGAAAAAAGAGTGAATCCTCATTGATAGTAAGGAACAATACCGTGGTAGTATCCAAGATGGGGGTGTTCGCATCATATGCCTGTCTACTTAATCCTCTCATAACATGAATCCCAAACTTCAAACCCACGCTCTGTACTTTCTGGGCTACTTCAGTGAATCCTTTCCCATCTTCGGATGAGGGCCACCTATCTGGATCAGGGAGCAACCTCCCCCATTCATCAATGACATCAAATCCAAGAGAATCTGGGTAAGCACCTGGAACATTCCTCCTATACCACAGGTAATCTACCACTGCATACTACATGAAATTACACAGATAAAATGACAACTTCTATTTCAATAAACTTTCCCATTCTCATATTGATCTAGTTATAAAAATAAAAGGTCTAAAAATTGATTGTAGTCAGCCATTTTGTACCTCATATCCATAAGGCTGTAGACGCTGAGAGATCATTTCGGCACTTTGCAAGTAGTCTACTTCAGATAGAATCCAGTCAAAGGAATCGTAAGAGTTCCAACCTCGAGGTGGGAAGCTAGCGTGCTCAGGTTGAGATGATACCCTAAAACAAGTTTTGTACAAATTACTAAGTTCACAAACTAATATATTTAGCCAAGAAAGCCTTCAAACAAACGTTGGAACAATTATGGGATTGAAAAACAAAGAAACATGATCGTGTATTTCTTCAATTCAATATCCTACGAGGATCATCAAAGACTAGAGAAAACAGTATATTTAGTTGCAGTCCTATTTAGTTAGCAATTTTGGAGGTACTTGTCTTGCCTTCAAGAATCAAAAGTAAAAAAGGTTTCTTATCTCAAATCCAGAGAAGGAAATTTACAACAAACACTTGAATTAATTCTGCCAACATCACTCCACTGTAAACCATAACAGCAGTGAAGAAAAGAAACATAGAGAGAGAAAGACCTGTAAGGAGAAGAGCTGGAGGAGAAGAGAAACAGAAAACTCAGCAGATGGATCCTCATTGTTTTAGTATACTGAAATGCAAACACAACCCTTCTGCCAAACTATCTACGACAAGGTGAGAGCGTAAACCACATATAGCAAGCACCGCATAGGCTGATTAGCAACACTAAACTAGGAAAGAAAGTACCATGGCTCAGCAATCAGATGAGGCAAACAAAACAAATCATGCAGTCAACACCTTATCACGACATCATCTCATTTATGAAAATCGTGTGCATGTCCAAATTGCCTATGGCCTATAATTAAGTAAATGAAAGGAAACAAATATTCAAACTAAATATTTGATCCAAGGAAAAAGAACATACTATATACGGGAATTAATCAAATATAATATAATAATGCAAGGAAACAAATATTATGTCAGGAAACTGAATATATGTTATTATTACTAGAAAAATTGTTAAAAAATAATAATAAATGTTATTTTATTTTATTTTATTTACTAACGCAAATTGTGATGGAGGATTTTCGTCAATAATTTCCAATGAAAAAAATAAAAATATTTCAGCAACAACTTTATTGATATTGTTGCACGTCAATTTTTTTCTTAAAAAAATCTATAGCGATTTTAAAATCAATTAAAACACAACCCCACTTGTCTCCCCATTTCTTTTTCTTTTTAATTTAAAAAATCAAAGTTGTCAATACCGTTCTGGTTGTCATTCCAGTTTTTCGATTGGAACGAAACATTCTGATTTCGGACCGTTCCGGCGTACCGTTTCGATGCCGTACTATTCATATATAATTAATTAATTAATTAATTAATTATATGGAAAAAAAATATTAATATAACAGGCATAATTAAAATTTA
Organism: Salix dunnii; assembly: GCA_015731905.1. Classification (NCBI taxonomy): domain Eukaryota; kingdom Viridiplantae; phylum Streptophyta; class Magnoliopsida; order Malpighiales; family Salicaceae; genus Salix; species Salix dunnii. The sequence continues at coordinate 1,714,872 of CM027668.1, read as the reverse complement.
AGATAAATTAACTTTAAATTATACAATACAAACACAAAGTCAAATAAACATAAATAAATATAATTTTTATTTTTTATAAAATCAAAATTGATGCAACAATTTTATTTTTTTATAATATATATATTTTTTTTATTGTTTTGATTTTGGTTTATTTTTTTATTTTTTATAATATATATTTTTTAATTTTAATATATATTATTCATCTATGCTGTGTGCTCACTTTCAAAGCCTCTTTGGCACATGATTTACATGTACCAATCACATAGTAGCATTTTTGGACTTTGAACAATGCAGCCGCACAACAAATACAGTTGGACTCCAGCTGGACAACCAAATTTCCAATTCCCATATCCCACATCGTTCAAATCATCAAAGAAGTTTCATCCAGTGACTTTAAATGCTATCCCACATTGATTAAATATATGTCAAGGCAACAAATTGTTTCTATAAAATTAAATCAACTTGACTTGCAATATCAGCTCACTTGAAATAATATCAGTGACATCCGATGTGTGCTGGTTAAAACGTTAAATGATTTTTTTATATAGTCGAAACGGTATACCCGAAACGGAACCGAGGTGTTCCGGCCGGAATTTCCGGAACGGACCGGAATTTAAACTGAGATGAAAACGACGTCATTTTGTTTTGGTTTTTTAAACGAAACGGGATATTCCGGCCTGAACGGAACGGAATTAACAACTTTGTAAAAAACAATAACCTAGCTTAGGGTTTGGTTTCTTCTTCTTCTTCGACAGACGCCCTCACTAATTCAATGTTTATAGAAGGGTTATCAATACTATTTCATTTTGTCTAGAATGTTTCATGCCATTAAAAAAATCGAGATGAAACAACATTGTTTTCATCTCGGTTTTAATTTCGATTCTTTCCAGAAATTCCAACCAAATTCCGGGCGAAATGTCTCAATACTGTTTCGGCCTTAAAATCCTTTTTATTTTGATTAACTTGTGATTGCGTTTTTAATTTTGAAATTATATTTGTTTGACTTTGTGTTTGCATTGTATAATTTAAAGTTAATTTATCTTAAATTTTAATTATGCTTGTTAAATTAATATTTTAATCTTTTTCATATATATATATATGAACAGTATAACTCCGAAACGGCATGCCAAAATGCTCTGAAACCGAAACATTCCGTACTAGTAAAAAAACCAAAACAGTATTAATAACCTTGGTTTATAATGTCGTTTCTCTCCCTATCTCAGGTTTGTTTTCTTATTTAAGAATCTTAGGGTTTGTTAGTGATATGGGGCATTGCGCTCTTAGTATATTTTCATTATGAGTTATAAAGTCATCTCAATATTATTTTTGTCATTTTTTTAATTTAAATTAACTTGGGAGTGAGGTTGATGTTTTGTTTGAATTTGTTTTATATAGAGCTATAACAGTGCTAATAATAAGTTTTGATATTGAGTTAATGCTCAATTTAATAAAATTATAATTTTATATTATTTATTCAAACTAAGATAAATATTCAGCCCTTATTTTTTTTCTACAAAATATTATCTTTATATCAATTTCCCAACTCAATCTTTGATTATAATTATTAAATTTATTATCATTTATTGCCATATTGAAAAACAAATTATCAAATGCACATATAAACTTTATAGTAAAGTTTTTTCTTGACGGTGAAGAAAGGGTTAAAGCCAAATTCTTTTCATTGTTTGTGAAACAATAAAATAGTTACAACGCAAGGACTAAAAATAAAATCATTTGTTATAACGAAAATAAAAAAAAGAATGTAATTATAAAAAAATAAAAAGCTGGAAGATTTTAGCTGCATCATGCTAGCAACTTAACTAATGAATGCCAATCTCTAACAGAAAAAAACCACAAGCCTTATAAATCATAATGAGAAAGAACCACTACTACCTGTGTGCGCGATTCTTGATGCAGTGCATTAAATAATGTCTACAGAAGGATGCAAGAAGATAAGCAAATCAATATGACATTTAAGAGCTGGTGTAGCCGAGTCATTTTGGCTGCACCAACTTAGACGAACATGAATTCACTGCCTTTGATACAACAGGCACCTCTTCTTTCCACTCACACAACAACATAGAGCGAGGATGAGAAGGGAAAAAATGGAAAGCAACTCTGCTGCGTGTCAGTTTATACTAGGGACAGTTGAGGACAAACAAAGCACAGCCATGCATCTCTACCTCCATTGATATCGAATCTTTTATCTTTCCAAAATCTTTTCCACTCCAAACTTCAGTGCCGCGACATGATGTCGCGTTCAAGCTTCTCCCAGGAAGTGCCTTCGTCAGGTCTGATATCGTTGCTGATATTACTGTCTTCTCTGAGTTCAGATTGAAAAGTGCAACATAAACCTCTCCTGAGTAACAGAGGAAAAGTCAGGACTGAATTATTAAGAGAAATAGATATATATGTGATATGCCATAAAAGTTTTCAGACAATGAACTGTCAGCATGTTAATTATCAATCATAATTCATAGGTATGGTGCGTTACTACCAGAGTGCCATAGTAGACACAGAAGGTGGCAGCTAGGAGAAGAAAATCATTAAGTCCCTTTAAATTAGGCAACTTGGAGCTTGATAAAAAGAAAAAACAGCGAAGGAAAGGTAACAGAATGATAACCAAATTTACAGAGGCTTTAGGGGGGCGTTAAACCTTTTCTACCAGTAGCAATCCAAGAGCGAACTCTGCTGCTACCAACATGAGCTGCATATATCAAGGAAGCATCATGAAATAGCCCTCGATGCAAGTATTGAAAAATCAGCTTCAACTTCTAGCATATTACCATCAGTTGATTTCACAGTTGCACAGAGACCAGAATAGCTGCTGACAAGGGATCCATTATTGTTTAACTCCCACATCTGTTGAAATTAAGACTTTGCTTTCAAATACCACTGAAATGATGATACTTGAATATATGTCAAATTTATGATAAAAAAAGTCACCCTGATGAAAGACTGAACAGAAAAGGCATTCTGGCAAATCAATTAATTACATAATGACACTTTAATTTGGAGCTTCGACTATCAACCAGACTTTTCCAAGTTCCTGCTATATATATTTTTTAATTGTTTGATGTGAATCTATACATTATTCGACAAGAAAGTGATATTTGTCTCCTTTGCATTCCACAAAAATCTTACAGGATGCTAGCCTCTGTGCCTTTGTTAGATGCTAGGGAATTCGTTGTGAAGAGATACCTGGTTGGCATCTGATCTGCAAGGGGAGAAGGAACCGCTCTTAAGTTCTCTTGAAGTACGCTTATGTCTTGGAGATGCATCCAAACAAAACTCCATTCCATCACTAGCAAATAAATGGAGCTCTCCTTCATTGTAAATTAACCGCTCATCACTACATTGCCATTCAAAGGATCAGGTAGTGAAAATAATAATAATCTGTTGTTTGGAACAAGTTAAACAAGGACGGTGAAAGTGCATACGAAGCCAAAAGAGTTTTTCGCTTGTATAAGCATAAAGGTTCATGATTTCCCATGTTCTCTTTCCAGCATATCTGGTCAAGATCTTGGTCAAGAGCTTCAATTGACCAACCATTAACTTTAGGATGATTGCAGCTAGTGAAACCCAGAAACTGTGTATGTGATTTGCCAACTTCCTCCAAACATCTTCTTGATCCTTGGCTATGCGCCATGGTCTTATATGTAGAACCCTTTGTGCCAGTAACATAAGGAAACTGCAAGGGCAAGGCGACAATATATCAGAAAACAAATTCGGTTAAAATTCCAAAGACCTCCAAAACACATTGTTTCACATGCCTCCATATTGTTCGTGCTAAAAGAATTTATTTCCAGAATGAAGGGATTTGTGATCAAACTGTAAGTGGTCTCATCAAGCTTTCTAACATCTCCTCCAAACATCAGAGGGGATCTGGCCATTGCCCACAAAGTCATCTGCAAAAGAAAATATTGTATCGAGTCGTCAATAAAGAAGCTTAGGTTTTCAACAGTGGACTGACACATATAGAGTTACATGTACATACCTGAGTTTTTTGCTCATTTAGATTAAGGTTACTCATTCTATATGGTCCTCTGTTAGAACCTAGGATACAGAAAAGCAATTTGATTATTCAAGATTTTGTCTTTTCTAGTGGAACTCTTCAAACACTTCAAGTTAATCAGAATAACCAGCAACTTATGTTGCCAACCCCTGGACCCAAGTTAAAAACTGGTCCAAATGTATACTTTTCAATGAACTTGTCACTAGGATGTGTGCTGTTACTGTTAATTATCATGATAAACACTCAGAGTGCATGGACAAGTTATGTTGTTTTGCTACCCCAATGTAACAGCAAGCATTCCACTGCTTCGTTCAATTTATATGTCAGTATTTGATCTTGCAATCAGCTTTCCTTTACTCACTCTCAACAACCCTTTATGAAATAAAATTACTTAAAATATAAGAGAATTAAAGATAACAATCTGCTAATTTTTATCACCTGGATCTGTAAGCCATCCTAGGGGCAGCATATCTAAGTCAGGCCATGATCTCCCTAGCAAGCCCTTGGCACCAATCTTATTAGCAGCAGCAAAGTCCCTGAAGTAGAAGAACAAGATATCGCATAAAAAAAGAAAATGAAAGAATAGAAGAAAAGCACCAACAATGGCCGACAATCTACATATAATTTGAGCTTTAGGCTCTCATTTAATCCACCTTGAAACATCGAAATGAGCTGCAACATCCCCCCATGTATCCCAATCATCCCCTGTTACCCTGTACATGTTTACTAAACCACTTATATCTTTCGCCATGGTTGGTGTCACGCTAGTTCCAGGAGACAAAGAGTACAGAATGGGACGGTTGAGCTTTTGCAGAACCTGAACAAGTAGTCTTCTCATATCATCATCTCTATTCAGAAAAGTTTGAAGACATAAAATTTATGCGCCATAAAGTGCAGTATACCTCTGACACAAACGTTATTTCATCTACATCCATGTCATCACCAAATACACAATCATGTTTCACTGCAAATAAAAGAGAAGAAAAGAACATGACAGTTATTAAAACAAAAGAAAGACTGACATAGAGCCACTACGAAAATTTAGTGGTATAAATAACAGGATGGAAGATTGAAACGTGCAGAATTCACAATTTTGTTATAAATAAGAGTCAAAATCTTTAATTCCTGGTTTGATTTAGGGTAGCAGCCAAAGCCAATTGTTTGCGACCAGTTCTGAACTTAACTCCATAAAGATGAACAGAATAACTAGATTTTAAACATACAAACACATATTCAGCACAAACAGGGCAACTAAGCATCCTAAAAGACTACAGAGCTCAGCCTTTTCAGAAATAAATATTTTTTTCCCGTTTCTTTCCATAAAAATCAATATCTATACAGGTTTGGCACTGCTTCTTTCAGAATGACTTGTGAATCCAAACTTTGCACTTTCATTTCTTGGCTGAGTTAACAACCTTGAGCCCAAGATAAATTTTGGAGGTTCTGTTCTAAATAAAACATACGAAGCTCGCAAACTTGCCTAACGCTAGTTCGAGCTTAAAATGCTTGAAGAGGTCAAAACACTACTAGACTCATATGCAACATCACTATCTAGTCCTTCCAGGACCTTCAGCATATATTCCCCACAGAATTAGAGCAACAATAATTCATCCATGCTTCCTATAATGGAAATTATCAAAAGATGCAATGCTACTTTGAGAAATTATTTTACTGTTTTTAGCAAGTAAAAGGTAAAATTCATTCTCTAGAAAATGTTGAGTCTTGAGATACACCCTATTGGATTCAAAGCCTTCTTAATGTGTTGGGTAAGATGGGGAAATGCAGGTTTCAGTTAGGTATTAATTACCAAAATCAACACCCCACTCAGCATACTGTTCATAAAGTGACCTCAAGAATGCTCTTCCGGCTCCCAACTTAGTATTTACACTCATGAAACCATGTGACATCCATGCACAAGCTCTCTCCTTGATCCCAATGTCTTTTGCCCGCCATTGTCGTCCAGAGTCTTCATAAGCACCTCCCTAATAAAAACAGAAATTTAGCATTAACTTTTAAGAGCAAATCGATTAGATTGTTAACTTTATGCCTTATATCAGACCTTTCGCCTAACTAGTCTATTTTTATGATGATAAAGTTTACAAGACTCTGCAATCTGAGCATGCAAGGGAAGAGAATAAATACTTCTCCCGGTGGAAAAAACATGAAAACAAAAGAAAAATAAAGAAAACAAAAGAAGAGAGTATGAATTCTCATTAATAATAAGGAACAATACCGTGGCAGTATCCAAGATGAGGGTGTTTGCATCATATGCCTGTCTACTTAATCCTCTCATAACATGAATCCCAAACTTTAAACCCATGCTGTGTACTTTGTTGGCTACTTCAGTGAACCCTTTCCTATTTTTGGATGAGGGCCACCTATTTGGATCAGGGATCAACCTCCCCCATTCATCAATGACATCAAAGCCAAGAGAATCTGGGTAAGCACCTGGAACATTCTTCCGATACCACAGGTAATCTACCACTGCATACTAAATGAATTTACACAGATAAATAACAACTTCTACTTCAATAAACTTTCCCATTCTCGTATTGCTCAAGTAAATAAAAAAATTCTAAAAGTTGATTGTACTCATCAGCCATTTTATACCTCATATCCATAAGGCTTTAGACGCTGAGAGATGATTCCGGCACTTTGCAAGAAGTCTTTTTCAGATATAATCCAGCAAAAGGAATCGTATGAGTTCCAGCCTCGTGGTGGGAAGCTAGCGTGCTCAGGTTGAGATGATACCCTAAAACAGGTTTTGTACAAATTATTAAGCTCAAAAACTAGTATATTTTGTCAAGAAAGCCTTCAAAACAAATGTTGGAACAATTATAGGATTGAAAAAATGAAACATAATTGTGTAGTCGTCAATTTAATGTCCTACGAGGATCAGCAAAGACTAGACAAGACAGTACATCGAAATAGCAGAATTTGAGAGAGTAATTGCAGCTCTATATAGTTAGAAATTATGAAAGTACTTGTCTTCATTCCAAGAATCAAATGTGAAATGGGTTTTCTTATCTCAAAACAAGAGAAGGAGATTTACAAAAAAAAAGTCTGAAATTAATTCTACCAACATAATTCCTATGTGAATCAAAAGAAGAAACATAGAGAGAGAAACACCTGTAAAGATAAGAACCGAAGGAAAAAAGAAACAGAGAGCTCAGCAACTGGATCCTCATTGTTTTAGTATACTGAAATGCAAATGTAGCAAGTATTAGAGAGTTGTAAAAGACAGAATATGGTTAAAAAAAAAAACTTTCTAAACCAAGCTAGATGGTAATTTATCAAATGAGGTAGCCAAACTTAAGGGGAAAAAATTGTGGAAATCTTGAAAGCACCATGCTTGCTTAATTGGTAATTACATGAAGCAAGGGTGGAATTCGACTTGTATAATATTTCCAAGAAATCCACTACAGATTTCTCCAACAAAAGAAAGGACGAGTTTTTCTGGTTCTGGGTCGAAGATATAAAGATTGAGATAAATAATAGGGGAGTGTGTGTGTGTAAGAGAGGGAGAGAGAAGCACCTGTAAAGAGAGAAAATGGAGAAGAAGAGAAAGAGCGCTCCACGGTAGGATCCTCACAGTCTGGAGTTCTCTTCTTCTTGATTATTATTACTGAAATGCAATGCAGTTCTTTCTCCCTAACCATCAATTTTTTTAAAGGACATTAACTGGGGTGGGGGATTATTATTGTGATGATGATGACAGCAAAAATGTTTTTTCTTCTTATTTATCCTGCCGGTGATGCAAGAGGGTGTTTGGGAGAGCTGTTGTTATAACTTTTCAAAGTGTGTTTCGTGCCGAAATATATTAAAATGATATTTTTTTATTTTTTAAAAATCATTTTTGATATCAGCACATCAAAATAATTTAAAAACACCAACCATCTATTTTTAAAATTCAAAAAAAATAAATAAACCAAAAACACCCAAAAACATTTCTAGATGGCTTCCAAACACCCTTTAAGGCCCCTCGTGTCCTTTTCAACTCTACTTGAAGGTATGGTAGTTTTTAGCCTTAAAAAAATATTTTATCAAACGGTGTTGTCGACTAGTTTGTTGAAAAGATGAAACAAGTGTTAAAATTGGAGCCGGCGGCTCGGTCGGAGGACAAACTGGTTACTTATCCGACAAAATAGGATAAAATTAGGACACTGAATTTGTTAACAGATTCATTCGAGCCCCAACAATCTTCTGAACTCGACTTTCGATTCACAATTGACAATTGGCTATATAGATTCTTCTGAACTTGTTGAATTCATTGGAGAAATAATCTCTCGACTTTTGCTTTTCAATTTGGTTTCATTTTCTAGTGTTTGCATGACTAACAAGAAGACTTGATTTCCAATGAGCAGTCAAGTTTACAAGTTGATGAACTGCTTCTGACAAGACTCTGCAATCTACCCTCACAGTTTTCATTTCCTTTTTATAAGTCACGGATTGGCAATAGCTAGCCTGGCCTTACCAGGCGTGCTCACCAGGCCTCGTCAGTTGAGGAAAGGCCAGAACTTGCTGACGGCCAGGACCTTTATTGCTTGATTTGCAGAGAAACACAAGCCACTGGAGAAGCAGAGACCCTGTGCTGATCCAAATAAGCAGCACCAAGAAAACCCAATTCGACAAGGTCACACCCACAAAGTCAATGGAGGTGCCACGCCCATAAATCAGTTTGGTGGTCTTAACAGAGATAGTTCAGCTGTTAGTAGTTGTTGACTGGTAGTTTATTTTCTCATTTGCTATTTCCAGCTTCTATATAGCCTTCGATATTTCCATTAGCAAAAGCTATCCAACTTACAAATTTCAACTTGTGATTTACAATAAACAAAACATCCAAAAACAAAAAACAAACAAGTTTCTAGTCTTTGGCAGCACTGCTTTATCTAGTTTTGTCCTGGAGATCCAAACATACACGCTCGAATCCTGCCCTAGCACGCCAGCGTCTATCTGTGTGGATCCATATTCCCCTAGTCCTTCCCATATAAAAACCTCACGCCACGCATTTCTTTGACCATGGTATTCGCAAATCACAGAGCTATGACTCTTTCAAGACATGATCTTCAGAATGAATTAGAGGTTACGCATCTAGAAATATATGCAGTCAGGCTCTACACATACAAGGAGTCAGAGGGTTTTCCCAAAGGTCATAATTAGGGAAAGTCTCCTCTGGCAATCCAGTTCGTGTTTGGTGAGTGACAACCACATCCTCTACAAAAGTTGCCCAGCCCATGTATGGGTCTCCAAAAGATTTGGACATCAGCCCCTTGTCTGGTTTTATGGATTTATGACGATGACCCATGTACCGACGGGCCCCGATAATCAATTTAGCAAAGTTGCCTCCATGGGTCATCACAAACACATCAGACTTCAGGCAAACCAAGAAGTCAAGAGCTGCCAAACTTGTTACATGCTTCCTGAAACCATCCAACTCCTCTTTGGTTGCCAACTCTTCCTTTGTCACCTGTTAGAAACCATCACAGTCAAATATTGATGGTTAATAAAATCAAAATTTGTATAAAAAAAAAAAATTCGCTTTGAAAGGCTCCTCTCACAGGCTATCTATTAAGAAAAATGCAACTACAGAAATTCAGCCAACGTTTGGAGCCTTGAAGTGCTTTGATTTCTCAATTTCCTAAACATTAAATAGAATTAAGAGCATGCAAAACCATTCAGCTTCCCATCCCAAAGTAAAATTAAATTCTCCTTTCCCAATGGTACCATACATATAAATACGTTCACAGGCGCATGTATTCATGCATGCATGAACATAGCAGAAGCTGGAAAACATTCTTGTTTTATTTATCTTTGGAGATAAGAGAGGTATCAATGATTTTGAATCAAAGGAAGTAACAGGATGGAGTATCCTGTGGCTGCAAAATATTATTCACTACTGGAATTTATACAAAAATTTCCATTCTGAAAACATCATTTGGATGTATATGCTGGGCACCAAGTATGCGCAAAGAGAGGAGATGGAAATGATTTCATAAACATGTTAAGCCACTTCAGTGATGAAATGGAGACGTGACAGAAACAGAATTGATGGCCATACCAAGCTTGGGAACATGTTCTTCAGTGGAGCCATTCGGTTTTGTCCACCATAAACCTGGCCAGAAGCTACATAAATCTGTGTTTCCTTAGGATATCCCATTGCCCGAAGAATCACAGCTACTTCCCCTGGTTCAAGAGGGCACCTTCCTTCCTTCCGTTTTTGCAGGGCCAACTGCCATAGATGGGAACCGTTCTGCATGACAAATCCCCAAAAGCTTATGACACATCCATGCCTGTTTAAGTTCCAAACTAAAAACAGAAAACTGGAAACTCACCTTATATCGTCGAGGCCACTCTTTTTTTCTGTATTCTGCCATTCTAGCTTTCTCATCCCTTGTCCCCACAAAATCACAGAATGATAGACCTACCATTCCCTTTTCAAATCTAAGATGAAGAGCCCTGTATGACAAATAATGCTTAGTGCCAAAGGAAAGAAATCCAGACAACTTCAGATCACAATCTCACATACATAAATGGATTTGAAACTCCTGTGCGGTTTCGCATCCTTGCTACCAACAAATCAGACATTTCCTCTATCTCAGGAAGAAATTTCAGAGCATGATAATTCACCCTGCACCTCAGTCTGTTGATTTCTGAAGGAACATTATCATATCTACAACATACACAAAAAAAGAAAAAGAAAAAGAAAAACAAATTAAAAAAAAAAAGACAGAAAAATGACAATCCAAGACTAATTATTTTTCTTCCAGTGAGAGTAAGATTTTGAGCATAGTGCCCCAGAGATGTACAACATCCATGACTCACCCGAGCCGGTCGACAAAAGGCTTTAGGGCCATTATCTTCTTTTCCTTGATTCGAGGCAGTACATTATCAACGTAGAATTGAGCAGGTGCATACTTTGGAATGTTTTTCACTGTCCGTCTATAACACATGGCAATATTTTTCCACATAATCAACACCAGTTGCAACAAATTCAAGTCATCATATAAATGTGCACAACATGAGAAACTGAGCACCAAAACCAAACCTTATACTAGTGAATAACTCTGATTTGTCAGTAAACCACTCAGGTATATCCCGAACAATTCGTACATCATACTTTAAATAGTCAATAAAATGATCGACATCAAAAATGTCTTCAAATTTCCTGCATACATTTTGTAAAAGAAAACAAGCGTGTGAGCAGGGGAAAATCTAACTCATCAATGTACCTACAAGTGAGATAAGGTTTAATGTGAAAAAAAGGAGATATAGCTAATCATATAATATTAATATGCCAAAATCAAATGAACATATTTGAGATAATTATGCAGGTCCCAAAGAAGAATTCCCAATGAATATACATGCTTGTTGAGTGCATAGTATCACATCTATTTCCAAAAGATGTTTTCCCCCCTAAAAAAAGCAAGACCTGGTATTGATGAAGCTGAAAGACCTTAATAGAAAATATGAGGAGCAAAGCCATCCACAAGAGACATTGTTCATAAATCTCAGAAGAACACGAAAACAAAAAAAATTAAAAGAATGTTGGAAGATGTAATGTCTAGGTATCAATGTTACCATTCGCATAAGAGTATTGACTTACGTTTGGTCTTTCCAAATCTGGTCCTGCTTCAGAACAGGCAAAATAAGGGTGGCATTCATTATTTTGGCCACAGCTACAGCATTGCATATCTGCATTAAAAATAAAGGCACATTCACCATAATTCAATCTTAAAGCTTGTTGCTCGGTAAGTGAAGGAATATGCATAATGTTTTTATGAAATCTACCACAGGAAGTTACTTCGATTAAAAAGAAAAGAGGCGAGGAGAGAAAAGAAAAATTGATTATTGAACCAGCAAATTGCCAACATCAAATAATAAAAATTGATTGGCCATAAAAAGAATATCTGAAATCACCAAGTCCAGATAGACCTGCTGAACTAAAAAACATTATTCTGAACTAATTCAATTAAAAGATTCTAGTGGAGTGGTAACTTAGAGGTGCAAGTCTAGCAATGTGAATGACAGCACGGACCTTGAGGCTTGCCTTGGGCACCATTAGGGAGAATCCCCAAATATGAAATCATTGTCCCTTATTATAGCTAAATAGAAACTAACTCTAGTTATTTGGAGCTGTTATCCCTACGGACATTGTGCGGCATGTCAGTTTTTTGTGTCCATGGCCAGTATGGGAAGACACAACATTGAATCACATTAGAGAAGATGGAATTTCGGCAGATAAATATATCACGATTCAAAACCAAAAGGAAAAAGAAAAAAAAAGGAACTTTCATAATTACACTATTTGACAAAACAAATCCGTACAGCAATCCTTTGCTGATTCAAACCACCCTCTGCATGGATAAATATATAACCATTTGTTTCATTTTCGGGAGGAAGATCTGCAAAAATTAGAGAAAAAACATGTTAAACTGGACAAAAGGAATGGACAAGAATAAAGCAAGATAAGGAATGTAGGTAAAAAAACATTGCTTTCACTATTATATATTGTCCATGCCAATCTTTCCAACAACACAACATATGACTGAGTATTCCTATATTTTTGGATATGTAAGCTGGAAATAATTCATTTGGAAGTAATTAACTGACTCTCAGCTGTATATCTCCACGTGAATTAGTGTGCTAAATAACCAAAAAAAACCATTATGTCATGGGCCAGACAAAACTAGCTTGTGATGCATTTTTCTTTTCTTTTCATTGAAGAATTATGTCATAGAATTCACACAATGACACCCTTCACAAACCACTTCAATATATTTTGACTACCCAGTGGGAGCCAGATACAAATGTGTCTAAGTGTCCAATTTGTTCAAATCCAAATCGTAGGTTGTGGGGGCAGGGATCCAAATCAGATAGGGATGGACGGAAAAGTTTATTTTACGTTGTTATCATTCCAATTCCCCTCACAAATATATCTCCACATTTTAACAGATTGGAGATAATAGTTGCAAAATTGTACCAACATGAATTGGTATGTTTAAAAAAGAAAACTGCAAAGCCCTTGCAATTATGTGCAAGCAAATGCTTTCTTGTTCAAATATGATGCAAGAGTGGAGACCTACTGTACTGAGTGCTAATCTCGTTCATATATTGTCACCCCTCTTTACAGATGAAGGGTGATATTACAGCCTTTCAAGTCAACTTGTATTTCAAAGAATAGAGAAATCACCACTACTTGAATCATTTTTGGATGCCTCCATGAGAGAATATTGTGAGCTTATTTTGTATAGTTTACAATAAGTGAAAAAAAATTCTAGCATATCATCTGACATTATCAAGATTGATGATGTGCAGAATTCCTTGAAGGTGGCGGAATAATTAACAAGCCACCCATATCTATGAACATGAATATGCCAGCAAATGCAGAATTTGAGAAGGAAGGTGGCTGCTATGAAAGAAAAATGTGTCTGGAGAGGAGGAGTATGTGTTGAATGCAGAAAATACTTCTGAAGTGCAACAGTTTCCAAGAAGAGAAAGGAATCAAGGGAGCTGACTGACCAAAATATGTTGTTTGTCGCTCAAAGAGGAGTAAAAGAAACCCCGTGTCATGAAATTCTCTTGCGGTCTAAATATCATAAGCGTGTTGTCTTGTTGGGATTGCCTAGAAAATTACTGTCACAGATTACAGAACACGTTTACCCCTAAAGTTGTAAAGGCACAAACAGGTAAAAAAGCAGAAGGGTTTTAAATTCCTTATTAAAGTAGATAAACAAGGCCAGGAAAAAAGAACAAAGTGTGATAAAAATGTAAGGAACAGCAAAGCTTGATAGTTATGGTCAAATACACTCAACGAGTTAAAGAGATCATGTGAAAGGTGAAGTCAAGGGCCCAAAGGCCAAATCGACCTTCGTCTCTCTGCGCATCACTACTCATAATCAAAATGGGTGCGAATGAGAAATGAAAACGAAATGAAAGGACGAGATCACACCATGTCAACATGGGCTAAACCGCCAGGTACGAAAGTGTTTTGAACTTGGATTTCATTCCCACACCAATGTCGTATGAAGCCAACATGAATATCTTGTGCTAAACCACTGTGCTCATGTAAAGCTCACCTGATATCCCATTATCACGGCGCTCAGCACAAGGCTTCCATGAGGTTGTGGCAGAGTATGGATTTTCCCAAAGCGAAGGAGCTTCGTTGACCTAAAATATAGAAGAAGCTGGTGAGAAAAAAAAAACCTAGCAGATTTTTATCAAAAACTATAAATCGAGGCAAACAGAAAGAAACTTGAAGAACTTACATGCGGACAGTGAAGAACAATGCCATCTTTCTTACACAGGTATGGGGCATTCTACAAAGAGAAAAACAAATAGTAGTGAGATAAAAAAAAAAAATCCAAACAAATTTCAGAATCGAAATCCAAAAACCCACCAATCGATTAAAGATGGAGAAAGCGGAGATCAATCCAACAATAAAAAAAACGGCAATCAAGATTAACGAGATCCTGGAGTTCAGAAGAGAAAAAACCCGAGGATCGTCACTGACAAAAGACCAAAAAGAACGGTCACGATCTCTGGACAAGTGATGACGGTCATCGTCATCGTGAGTTGTAACATGAACGAGAGGTGAGGCGTCCTCGTCACGCTTCATTGGTGACGAAGAGGCTCGAGCTCCCAGCGAGCTCGAATGCCTCAGCTCCACCATCGCTCTCTTTGGACTGTAAGCCAGCTCTGCAGATGATGAAGCTGAACTATCTCAAGGAATGCCTTGCCTGTGACTTCGAGTAAAAGAGGATGTTTTAATATTTACTTAGTAAAAATTGTAATCGTTAAAATTTATTAAAAATAGATTAATTTTTATCAATTGCTGTTATGTATTGATTTATTTAATTTATAAATTGTAGAATTATAATTGATTTATTATTTGATATATTTTAATTATTTAGATAATTATATAATCAGTTGATAAAAAATACAATCGATGAAATCAATTAGAGATGAATTATTTTTTTTTATAGCCAATTGGTATTCGTTGACATTTGGGTGTGTCATAATTATTCGACTTATTATTTTCTCTTTTTTTTCTTTTTATTTATTCTTCAAGTCGAATAATTTTTAAAAATCTAATAATATTTATTTTTTGTTTTGTCATTTATTTTATTTTTTAATTTTTTTAATAGTATTAGGTGTTGAAATTTCTAATTATTGTAGATAAGACATTCAAAATAATGATAATAATTATTCATCAATTTTTTTCTTATAAATATGTTAGACTAATTATATATTTTGTTATTCATTTCATATTAGCGTCTTATATATATATATATATATATATATATATATATATATATATATATATATATATATATATATATATATATATATATTACCTTTTGGAATTGTGATCCTCTTTAGGTATTCTATAAAATAATAATAGTCACGGTGCGTGTAAGTTGGTCTGGAAATCCTGATTATATATAAAAATGTATAAGGGGAAAACAGAAAAAAAAAAATTAAAAAAAAGTGAATCCAGGGATTATTCGTGGCGTGCTAAGCTAGCCTGGAACAAAAAAAAAAACTTGGAAAAAAAAAATCGCGGTGAGCGTAAGCTGACCTGAACACTTTGGTTATAAAAAATAAAATAAAATGTATAAGTGGCAAAACAAAAAAGGAAAAAAAAAATGTAAAACAATAAATAAATCTGGGAATTAGTTGTGGTGCGCAGGAATTGACCCAGACACCTCAATTATTAAAAAAAAAACTAGAAATAAAAAATAACAGTTATAAAAAACTGTTTTATTTTTAAAAAAAAGTTATTAAAAAAAATCAGTTTTGTTGGCTGAGTGGTTTGAACTCCCGCACGCTAATGCTACCAATGCACGGACAATCGCTCGGCCACAACCACTCTTTTATCATTTTTACTATACAAAGAAGAAGAAGAAGAAGAAGAAGAAGAAGAAGAAGCTCTATCTATAAAAAAAAAAAATTGAGCTCGTGTAAATGTAAAGCAGTAGAGCAAATATACAATGAACAGTGAACATCCAATCTACTTTAGTTCTTTTTAATAAGATTTCGAATGACATTACAAGAGAATCGCGCGTGGATGCTGCTAGGGATTAGAACAAAACTGCCCAACCGATTACTATTACCTTACAGCTAAAGGAGAATGGAAAATTACTATTCATTTACTATTCATTGGCAATTTCACTTTATGCTTCGTGAGAGTATGTGCTCTTTTTTTTTTTTGTTACATTATTTATTTTTCTTGCTTCTTATTTTTTACTTTCAATTTCACTTTTTTTTGCTCTTTTTATTTCTTTACTTCCTTTTTTTTTCGGGTTACATTTTTCTTTTTCTTTTTCTTTTTTTTTTGTTTTTTTATTTTTTACTTCCGAGTTACATTTTTTTGTGTTTTTTTTTTTACTTCCAGGTTACATTTTTCATTTCTATTTCTATTTTTTTTGTTTTTTTTTTGCTTTTTATTTTTTTACTTCCGAGTTACATTTTTTTTTTGTATTTTATTCATTTCTTGCTTTTTTTTTCTTATTACATTTTTTCTATTTTTTTTCTTTCTCGCCTTTTTTCTATTTTTTTTATTATTTTTCCATTACAAAAGAGTTAAAACAAAATGGGTCATGTACTGTAGATTACTGTTAATGCACAAACAAAATTATGTGTACTAGATATTTGATCCGCTGTTTCACGCCTACATGAGTTCGGTTTTTTTGTTTTTTATAAAGGAATTCTTTTTATATATTTGTTGAGTAGATATGACAAACCAGTAGTTGTGCCCAAGTGGTTCGCTGCTCAACGCGCTGGAGTTCGAATCACACAGCCACCAAAACTGACTTCAGCTGTTTTCCTCATTTTTTTCTTTTTTTTCCTTCTAAAATCTTGATTTTGGAAAATTAATGTATGGAAAAGTTGCTTTTTTTTTTTTTTTGTTTCCATTGATATATTTGATCACTTTTTTTTGTTTCTATTTATATATTTTTTTCACCTTTTTTTCCATGACCGGGGTGTCTGGGTTAATTTATGCGCACCATAATTTTTTTCTCATTACTATTCAAAAAGGTGCTTTCCCCTTACACTTTTTTTTTTTATAATCGTGCTTTTTTTTTACAATAATTTTCAATGTTCAATACTGTTTGAAAATGTGTTTTCTATTTTTTTATTTTAACCGAGTTTTTTATTTGTTTTCTTTTAAACCGGAGTATCCGTTGCAGTTTATACGCACTGGCTAATCTCTGGATCCTTTTTTTTTTGCCTATTTTTTATTGCCACTTATACATTTTTTTCCATGACCGGGGTGTCTGGGTTAATTTACGCGCACCATGATTTTTTTCTCATTAATGTTTAAAAAGATGCTTTCTCCTTGCATTTTTTTTATAACCGAACATTTTTTTTTAATAAACGTTGACCTTTTTTTAAAATAAAAATCCATTTTTTTATAACCAGGATGTCCAAGTCAGTTTTGTTTTTTTTAACCGGGCTTCTTTTGTTGTGTTTTTTTTTTTAAACAGGGTATCCGTGACAGTTTACGTGCACCAAGACTAATCTTCGGATTAGTTTTTTTTACATTTTTTTCCATGTTTTTTTTCCACTTATATTTTTTTTCCATGACCGGGGTGTCCGTATCAATTTCACGCGCCACATTTTTTTTTCTCATTACTGTTTGAAAAAGTGATTTCTTTTGTTTTTTAAACAGGGCTTCTGTTTTTTTTATAACGAGTTGTCCGACTAGCTTACACGTCCCGCGATTAATTTATGGATCCATTTTTTTCATACATTTTTTTCCTTTTTTTTTTACTTATATATTTTTTTAGTTCTTTTTATAATCGGAGTGTCCAGATCAGCTTACGAGCACCGTGATTTTTTTTCCCATGTATATTTTTTTTTATCTCTTGATCCACTTTTTCTTTTGTAGATTTTTTTTCCTATTTTTTTCTCATTTATACATTTTTTTTGGTTTTTTTTATGACTCTGGTGTTCGAGTCAGCTTACGTGCACCATAATTTGTTTTCCACGTATATATTTTTTTATAACCGGGGTGTCCAGGATAGCTTACGCACACCATGAATAATCCCCGATACCACTTTTTTAACATTTTTTTTCTATTTTTTCCCCACTTGGATTTTTTTTTTTATATAGCTGGGATGTGCGGGTCAGCTTATGGCTTCACAACTATTATTTTATAGAATGGATAAAAGAGACCACAGTTTCAAACAGTAATGAACAATTATTTCAGTTGTGGTTTTCACTTTTCATTACTCTTTCAAAAAAAAATTTCTTTTTTTATATATTGTTTCCATAATTCTTATTTCTATCCATGTTTATATGTACATGCTCTTAGTTTTTGTTTCTATTTTTTTTAACCCCCCTATTATTAAGATTTTTTTTAATATTTAAATTTTAATTTATGTTGGTCATCATTTAAAAAATAATGTTTGTTATTTTTATTTTCAAGTTAAATAATTTCTTTAAATATAATAATATTTATTTTTTGTTAATATTGTTAGGTATTGGATTTTATAATTATTATAGATAAAACATTCAAAATAATAATAATTATTATTTTTAAGTTTTATTTTCTTTTAAATATATCCAAATAATTATATATTTTAATATTTATTTATTATTAGAGCTTTGATATATATTATCACTTTTTGGTGGAAAAAAACCTGTTTTTAACAAATTTTATCAATTATAATTTTACTAATTAAATATTAAAATAAAAAATTACAATACACATGAAATCAGTCAATTTCCGATATAAATAAAAAAAAATCCAGCGAATCACGTGGGCAAATTTACTCGTGCTGTATGTTAAAATAGATCAGCCGATTACTATGCAATGTGAACGCTTTTACCGTGGATTGGAATAGTAATATGGATCGGTTGGGTTACAGGTTTTTTTTTTTTCTTTGCGTTTTTTGCCCCTTTTTCCTGCGCCACGTGCTTGGCCCTTTAACAAGCTGCACGCAAGCTGCATATCTTTGTTCTCTTTTCAAAGATTGGGGCTGATGGGGCCCTACTAAGATTCACTCCTTTATGTATATTTTGAATGTCTAGTTCTTCGATTTTTTTACTGTTGCATGCTAAATTGCTTTGTTCATAAATCTTTTTTATTTGATAATTTGTATTTTTTTATTTTTTTATTAAAATTATTTAGATTTTTTTAATCTATCATTTTTTTTCATTATTAACATAATAATAATAATAAGAAGAAGAAGAAGAAGAAGAAGAAGAAAATTTTTTTTAATTATTTTTCTTGCTTATATTTTTGTTATTGTTTTTCAATTTTTTTTTTCAGGATAATTTGATAATTTTTATTGTCTTGACATTAATAGTAATGATAGTTTTAGATGTTAAGACTTTGATGTTGCTATTTTTATAATAGTGTGTGGTGATCTGTTTTATTATATTAAATTTTGCACACACGCACACGCACATATATGTATGCGCGCGCGCGCATGTGTGCGTGTATGTAGGTATGTATGTATTTTAATTCTGGACTGACAAATCCTATTAATTTATTTAATCCCAATAATTATAAAAATTGTTTACTGAGCCCGCAACGTAGTGCAGTAAATTTTTTTAATTTTCAAGTCAAATGATTTTTTTTAGGGAATAATTTTTATGTTTTTGTATCATTTTTTTATTTTTTTATTTACTCTTATGTTAATGTTTTTAGGTTTTTTTTTAACCTTTGATTTAAATTTGTTTTCCCCCCGTTATTAACGCAATAATAATATTAATATTATTAATAATAATTTTATTTTTTTTCTCACGTGCTTTTCTATTAATTTTTTTGTGTTTTATTCTCAGGTTTGTTTAATGATATTTATTGTTTTGACAGTAATAATGATGATAATTTTAGAAGTTAAAACTTTGATGTTACTGTTGTTATGATAAAGTATGTTAATCTGATTCATTATATTAAACTTTACATGTTGTAATAATATATTTTAATCTTAACAGTTATAAAAATTATTTGCTCTGCCCATACTACGCTCACGGCGTAATACGGGCAATTAACTAATAAAATTCTGAAAAATATTCGGTTTGGTATCGGTTTTGTAAGGCAAAAACCAAATAAACCGAACCGAACTGAACCGGTTCACGGTTAAGCAGTGCAATATAAATACAAAACTTTCTAACTTTGTAATTCTTTTCTAAATTCCTAAACCTAGCCGCCGCCCTCTCCTTCCCTCTGCAATCTGCATTCAGCGGCCATCAATTAAACAAGGAAAAGCATCCCTACCAATCATCCCCTCCCTCTACAAATTCACCAGCCTCTCTTATTTCTTCTCGCCAGTCGTCACAGAGATTATCACGTTGAAACAGCCGATTGAGCCAAGAGTTATTGCAGTGAGCTACAGATTGTTTGAGACAGCCGATTGCTTACAAAAGGTACATTATATCATCTCTTCTGCAACTTCAAGTAACTAATTTACCATATTTCTAATACATAGCTCGGAGACTGTCAACAACTAACACCACCGGTCCACTGCAAGAAAATCTAGAGGGAATCCTGGTGAACTGTGAAGGATGGGTGGCTTTGTTGTGAATTTTATCTTGCCTTGAAGAGCTCAAATTCCATAATTTAAAGTGTAAATAGTTATCAGTAAGTGTTAATGAATGAATCGAGGGTTTGAGACATGGAAGTGTAAAATGATGATCAGTCCTTTTCACCATTACCCTTTTGTGTTATCTTGCATTTGCATTATCGGTTATAGAACTAGGATAGAACTATATCTCAATAACATGTCATCACCATCTATCAATGCAAGTTTTTTTTGAACACCCTTATTGTTAATTGTTAATCAGATTAACATGCATGCATACATACCTTAAATCTGAAGAAAGAATGAAGGTAGAAACTCGAAGAAGACTAGGCAGTTGAGGAGAGAGCGTGGAATCGGGGGATGTGACATATAAGAGAGTAAGAAACGGCAGGAGAAGTATAATAACCTAATTTTCTGCTATGTAGACATGGCACAGATGTAATTTTAAAAAGCTGAAGGATATTATTAAATTCCAGTTCCAGTTTTGGGTCAGGTTCGGTTCTGTTTTTATAGATAAATTCCCGGTCCGGTTTTGGGTCAAGCTGAAGAAAATAAAATGAAGAGTGAAGCACCATAACGAAATCCAGTTCTTGTAGTATATATAATAATAGTAATTGATGTATTTTCTGTTATTTTCTCTTTAGGCAGTGATAGCTAAATACCTAGCTACACAAGCAATTGACTCAAGGGATTTGAGAAATGAACACGATAGCAAGAAGAGCATATAATCTCTGTAGGAGTCCACTGCTGCCAGTTCAGGGGGTTAAATCAGTGAGTGGAGAACATCAGATACAACAGTGTAGGGGGATCAGAGTTAGGGTACATAATGGGAACTTGGAGCAGGCATTGAAGTTTATGCAGAGGAAGATGCAGTCCAGTGGGATTGAAAGGCAAATAAAGAACTTACAGACTCACCATGTTAAGAATTCAGAGAAGCGGGTTTTGGCTCGCAAGAAACTTCAGCGTAGGATTCAATCCCAAGAACTCGCTCACAGGATCAAGGTTATCCTCGCTGATAAAGCCAGGTGCGTGCTTATGGTTTTTTTTTTTCCTTGAGAAATTGAATTGGATTATATTTATTATAGGTTCTTTAGGTTTTTTTAACTGTGATTGTTGGAAGGAGACTTTGGAATTATGTTAAACTGCACTGTAAAACCTTGACTGGCCGGGCGGACATTAATTATGAAGTTTTTAGTTAAAATATGGATGATACATCTATTCCGTATCAACTTAAATTGAATAATGTTATGCCACTTATTTGGCAGCTAAGAATGCATATAGCAGACTCCATTCTAAAGCTTGTTTAGAGCATGCTAAAATAAATATATGAACAGTAGGAATACAATTAGAACAGAAAATGTTAATAAAACATGTTAAAACAGCAATCTAGACTTGTCTATATGGTGCGACTTTAGAGAATTCACAGCCATGTTCTGCAGTAAAGCTGCTGTCACAATTGATGTCTGGAGTCATTTGATATTGTTTTTAAGTTGGAATAATTCTCATTTACTATTGAGCTCGATGAAATTGGTAGTGATGGATGGTTATTCTCACCTCATATTTAAGGATGCAATAGGCCCAGAAAAAAATAAGCTTCTATGTGATGCTTCTAGCCTCTTATGGTTGACATTTAGTGGCTGGCTTCCTGAAGAAGTCTCTTGATTGTTGTCGTGGTTCCCTGGGATTTGCAATAACAAGAAGCACAACGTGCAAAAATATTTAGTCATGAGATAGTGCTCGAGCACACACTCTTTTGCTTCTGCCATTTCTGACACCCATTTATCTCCATACTACACCGAAACGAGAGCAACAATCGAATGTTGCACCATGACTGGCATGGGAGTTGCAAGCAATATATCAAGAAGTCTGTAATGGTCGAATTTCCCCTAGCAAGTGCTAGAAGTAGATGGTATTTATCCAAGAAACTATCTGGACAGTGTGGACAGGCAAAGGTGTGCAGTGTGGTGCTGTATCAATGCTGTGTAGTAGTCATGTAGATGTACAAAACCACGCATCTTATTTGGATCACTAGGATTGTAGCACATTATATCATAAGTAATTGTTTGTTATGCTTAAGCACACATATCCAAGCCTGAGTAGTGGTTGGTTGGCCCTTGTTGATGATTGTTCTTCTTTTTCCCTGTTTTTTTCAACCCTTTTCTTTTGTGACATTTTCACCACGCAAGACTGACCATGTGATCTTTATTGACACTGTTTGATGCCTCACAGGGGCTTGTAAGAAAATCTTTGAAGTACCCTTCTCGGTGCAGGATGGACTCTGTAAGAGGTTGATTAACCAGCAGGATTTTTTTTCAGGCTCTAGTGAGCTTAAGTTGTTATTCCACACTCCTGTTTGCGTTGCTGAATGTTGGGTAATTTTTTTGCGTCGTGTTTTTGGATGTTATTATCATTGAGTCTCTTTTTCTTTCCTTTTGAATTGGCAGCCTTCTCACGAGCTAAATCCTTTTGTAAATTGGTACCTAAAATAAAATTTTCAAGTCATTCCTAACCCACAAGTTTATTTCGACTATAAATAAAAAACATGGAAAATAAGCCGATAGGAACTAATGACATTGATTCTAATAGGGTGTTTGCATTGTGTTTTTTATTTTTTTTAAATTAAAAAATATAGTGTTTAAATTATTTAAATTATTTTTATGAGTTGATATTAAAAATAATTTTTTAAAAATAAAAAAAATATTTTTAATAAAAAATATTTTTAAAAATAATCTATTACAATTTAAACAAGGAAATCATTCCTACCCTGCAACTTTCAACTTTCAATATTTATATATTTTGTATGTGCTATTATCAATACAACTTCCATCATTATTGTTTTAATAAAAACCATAAACTTGATTTGAAAGAGAATTAAAAACTATAAACTTTTCAACCGCTAGAGACATCACCGTGTTGACAAAAATAAATGGCATATATAAAGCATGCACCAATAACCCTTTCCAAAGCATGCACCAATAACCCTTTCCACCAGGGTTGTCAATTCTGTTCTATTCTGTTTGGAATGACTGGAATGTTTTGTTCTGTTAATAAAATTGAGATGAAATAGCGTCGTTTTTATTTCGGTTTTAATTCTTGTCTTTTCTGGAAATTCCGGTCAAATTCTAGCCGAAACGTCCCGGTTCCGTTTCGGCCTTAAAATCTTCTTTATCTTGATTAATTTGTGATTTTTTTTTCTAATTTTGATATTATATTTGTTTGATTTTGTGTTTGCATTGTATAATTTAAAGTTAATTTATCTTGAATTTTAATTATGCTTGTTAAATTAATATTTTAATTTTTTTCATATATATATATATAATTAATTAATTTTATATTAACAGTATAAACCCGAAATGGCACACCGAAATACTCTAAAATCAAAATGTTCCGTACTAATAAAAAAACCGGAACAACAACCGAAACGGTATTAACAATCTTGCTTTCAACTTTTAAAAATAATAAATTAAACTATCATCCTTGGCCAAACCAGAAATTACAAAAAAAAAAAAAAAAAACTAACACGATAAGACATCAATCCCCCTGTGTTCATGGCTTAATTTTTTTTTAACGTCAAGGTCAAAATTATAATTTTACAATATATTAAAAAAAGTAAAATGCTTGAAAAAAACCCTGACCAGAGTTAATTAAATTTTTAAAAACCTGACCAGAGTTAATTACATTTTTTAAGTGACAATATTTTTTATTGTGCATAAACATAATGAACAGACAAAGACACCATTAAACAATTTATAAAAACATTATAGGTGTATGTACGCTATAAATATAGTTATTCTATATGAAAAAAAGGTTAATGAATATTTTATGGGGGGATAAGGTTATAAAAATTATACAAAATTAAGTATTCACAAATTAATTTTATAATTTTTAAATATATTAAAGAAAAAAATCAAGTCTCACTTAGCTCACCTCAAATTTTTAATTTGACTTGACTAAGTCATTCAAGTTATAATTACAAGATTAAAGGGGTGTTTAAGAAACATTTAAATATTTTTTTTATATTTATAAATTATTTTAATGTGTTGATTTTAAAAATATATATTTTTATATAAATAAAAAATATTTAAAAAAATATCTGCCGTCACAATCAAGTTTTATATCTATGATTCTCTCCTTGAATAAAAGAAATAAAAAAAAAAAACATACCTTTACGTGCTCCATTTTGGAAAGTACTCGCGCTCTTGTAAAAATTGACATTTTATAGTACTGTTTTCAAAACCCCTAACCACTTAGAAAGAGGGTTTAAAAGTGACGGTCTTGGCAACCCCATTCCTCCCTGAAATCCTCCTCCCCTCCCCTCCCCTCTCTCTCTTCAATCGCTGCGGCGATGGAGACGGTGAGGCTCCGCTTAGTGCTCGACAACGCTTTGAATACGAAGACGGAAGGACTCAGAAAGTGCTGGATCCTATTAAAACCTCAATACAAAACCATCGCTGATCTCTCCACCCATATCCTCCAGGTGTTCGACCTCCACAATGCATGCCCCAGCGGCCTCATCCTCTCTGTAAGTATCTAATATCTCTTTAATATATTGCAAATTTTTTTACCAGTCAATGAAACTCTTTTTCTTCCTTCTGATTTTTTTCTTACGGTCTCAGATGGAAGGGTTTGTATTACCGCCTTTTGAGTCCACTTGTATCTTGAAGGACAAAGATATTGTCAGGTTAGTAAAATCACACATTATTTTTCTGTGGAAAATAACACTGAGTGCTTTTTATGTTATAATGTAATATCTGTAACAGAGTGATAAAGAAAGCTGGAACGGCTAATGAAATTATTAAGGTAGTTGACGGGGTGAACGATTCGTTGAACGTGGTGGAAATAATTGACAAGCCAACGGTAATCACAGGCATGAATCTGCTAGCAAATGAGGAATTTGAAAAGGAATCTGGTGGCTATGAAAGTGAACCAGAGGTGGATGTTGCTGCCGAGGTGGAGGATGTCGAAAACAGTCCAGAAGAGAAAGCAGTTTCGAAGAAGAGAAAGGCATCAAAGGATCCGCACAGACCAAAGTATGGTTTCTGTGTGCTACTTTTCAAATTGGGGTGAAAAATAATAATTTTTTAATATGTATCTTATGTCACACACACACATGATTCACGCTTTTTGTAGTGTCTCTGTAGTGTAGAGACTCCAACTAGTAATTTCATGTGTTCAAAACAAATTCACAGATGAAGTAGCTGGTTTAGAATAATTTCTTGTAAACTCATCGTTAATGGGATTTCTATGCTGCAGGAGGAAGAAAACCAAATCTGCTAGTGCTGAAAAATACCTAGAGGTTTCAGGAAATGTAGTGACTGATGTCTCTTCAGAGAAGAATGACACTTTGAGCATTGTTAATGTTGATGAAAGAAGTGGCAAGAGTAGGAAAGCTATGCGTGACACTAAGAAGTAAGTTTTTTAAAATTCTTAGTGCCAATTAGTGTATCTTTTTAACTGTAAAATTCTTACAATTTCTAAAAGAGCTTTTGGGTGTGCACTCAATTCCAGAATTTCTATTCTGCAGGAGGAAGAAAACTAAATCTGCCAGTGCTGAAAAATGTATGGAGGTTTCAGAAAATGTTTTGACAAGTGTCTGCACAGGGCAGAATGGTACAGATGAAAGAAGTAGCAAGAGTACGGAAGCTACTTTTAATGAAAAGAAGTAAGTTTTGCAAAATCCTTGCTCACACATAACCATGTTTTTCTTCCTTTGTAAGTTTCTAACTATAAGATTTTCCTATGTATAAAAAAAATACTATGAGATATTCTTCAACATTATTCATTGTTGGTGGCACTGGTAAGATTTGAGCAATGTGTTATTTCATGTTCAAGTTACCTAGAATTCCAATTATACAGATCACCTGGAATGAGAATAACATCATTTAATGGGTCCAGGATCATATATAGCATTGAATGCTTGCATAAATAGAAGCCTAATGCAGTAAGGTAGGCATAAGTGATATTTGTTTTAAGTGTCCCTTTTCCACAGAAATTGCTACGAAGATTTGGACTAGCAATTCCAAATCAACTTCACTAGATTAGTTCCAAGGCTTTTAAGGCATTCTGTCTTTTCATTGCCAATCTTGACCACAGCTTTCCATGGTTATCTATGTGTTTTTGTTTGGCTAGTGGGATGCACGTCAATGAAGTTAACAAGGAGCTATTTCCAACCCAAGGAATGTGCTATTTAGAGAGAAAATTTCTAAGTCTTGTCACTTTCAATTGAAGTTCTACTCATATTTTGAAATTTATGACCCACTTTTCTAGAAATGTGAAAATATGATGTGATGATTGTTCCCTCCTGTATAATATGACTATGCAAAAATATTGATTGTTCATGAGGGGAGGCATCTTTATAGGTCATGATGTCATCAATTCTTTTCCTCATTTTTACTTGGGTAGCTGAATATCTCTTTACCCTTCTGCTTTGTAGGTCTTGCCAGCCTGAACAAAATGGAAATGGGAGTGTGGATGCATCACATACACTTTCTGGATCTAAAAAGGTTTTGATCTATAATTTTACTGAACATATGGCTAGCATTTGTGTTTTTGATTCTGAGATGTACTGTAGTCTTTCATCTAGAAATTGGGTGAAACTCAGCATGATGTAATGATTTCTGCTGCCCATGCCTTTCCACTGTCAAAAACATTTTCTGGTTTCAAATTAAATTTGACTATTGTTAAGGCTGAGTTATTTTTGGCTGCATAACATGCTATTAAAATTTGGCTAAACCACACCCATTGCATAGTATTAAACATATTCTGTGAATGTGTGTGTGTGAGAGCTCAGCTCTCTTTCTGATGGAAAACAACCATAATTGTGCTAGTATTTATGAAGGAGCTTGTGCAGCTAAATTATCGTAGTCTAATTTGATATGTCTTGTGGTCATAAAACTCTACAGAAACAATATCATGTATTCATTGCCTTCTTTCCATGGAGGACCATTGAGGACCAATGCATGTCATGATCTCCTTTACAGATCACAAAGGGACTATTTAGCATGAACTTTAATGGTAATTGTGAAAGAAAAGGACATGAAAGGGAATAGAGTGTTTGCATACTTGAAAATTATTTTTTATAATTTAAAGCTATCTGAACATTTAGGCTAGGGGTCTTGCTAGTATGACTAACGGACCAAGGGGATCAAGCCAGAGGCTATTGGCCTCCCTGTGCAAGCAATGATTCTGACATTTGCATTACCCTTTCTTTTCAGTGCCCCAGTAGAAGTGCTAGGCGTAAAAAGGCCAAGAGGCAATGGTTGAAGCAACAACTCAAATCTGAAAAGAAAGCAGTACGTTGGTGTTTGTTAAGTTTCCAACCCAGCTATTCCTAGTGTATTCATGTGGTTTAGCTGCTTTGCTTTTGGGGACGATCTTTGGAGCACGTGCACACACGCACACAGATATATACATACATACATACATACATACATATATATATATATATATATCCCTGGGTGCTGTTGGCTGTGAAATTAGTTCTTTGCTACACTTTTGCTTTATGTTGAATTTTACAGCAAAATCAGAGGGAGTTGCTTTTGAATATCAATCAGCAATCATGTGAAAAGGATAAGCAGAATGTTCCTGGAGAATCACCTGAACCAGGAAGTGAGAAAACCACCGAAGAGAAACTCAGGGAAGATAATCAATTGGGAGAGCGAGATAGTGATGTAGAGGGTGATGTTGTTCCCATAGTGATCAGGCCAGGGCATATTCGTTTTGAGCCACTCAAGAAAGGTCTGAAGCTCAGTGTCTTTTCTTCCTTTTATGTGGCTAAAAGAGTTCTATATTCTTACCACAAGGCTGTGAATACACCATTCAGTCATGTGACAAACCAGCATGTTTTTTGTTCCAGGCGATTCTGATCACGCTGTGTCGCAAAACCACATTCCCATTGTATGTTTCATTTATCCATTTAATTTTTCACTGCATTTGTCTCTAGACTCTTGTTTTAAGTACTCAATACCTTGATGAGATATTCTAGCATGCATTTCTTTTATCCATTTAAGTTTTGTAAATAAAAATTGCAACCATTTCTGCAGAACATTTTAGTTTTCCCACATATTTTTACTTTTTAAGTCCTAAGATGCTTGTGCTCAACATCTCTACAATCTTTTTTCCCTTCCACATGCCCTACAATTATGCCATGCTTTATGAGGGTGTATCCGGGGGTGTGCTAAAATGTTCTGCACAAATGTTATGCTGTAATTTTCTGGAACTGCATTGAAATATGATTTTGATACATAGTTGTTTTTATAAAATAATCAACAGTTTCTGATATTTGCTGTTTCAAATTTTTACAATATCCTTGTGTGCACTCCTTGTAAAAATATGACATGTGTTTGCTACAATTGTATGTTGTCATAGCGTCACTTGTAAAATTGATATTGAATTTCTGTACTCGTGTACTGCTTTAGGAAAGATTTCAGTGGAATGGAATAACAAGCAAAAAGATGGGCCAAAAGTGGGGTAAAGAGAAAGTGGTGTCATGTAAATGGAATGATTATAACAATTTCAAGGAAGAGGCTTCCAGTAGCCTTACTATTGAAGAAAAGACACCTGTATCTGATTGCACCAACTTTGAAGAGTTTCCACTCTGTGCTAGCTTGCCAAAGGTTTGTTTTTGTAAAAACTTCATTTGCAATTCATTGCATTGATTTTATATCTTTCTATTGTAGAAAATAAACAGTGGAAACTGGGCTTTATATTGTCAGAGTGACTGCTAGTTCACTTTTAAGTCCTACTCTGGATCTGTTGATTGATCAAACTTGTATTTGTCTTGAAAGTGTCCTAATTTGCAAAGAGCATAGTCCAAATTTTTTTCTTGTTTGTAGGCCAACGCATCTAGTTATTCTTGGAATTTTGCAGGAAGGTGATGTAATTGCTTATCGTTTGGTTGAGCTGTCATCATCCTGGACCCCTGAGCTCTCATCCTACCGTGTAGGGCTTCTTTTTTAATAAAACTGATCTTCAACTTATTATTTATTGGCAGAGCACACCATTCATTGTATTCTCTTTGTCCATAGGTTGGAAAGGTATCAAAATATGATCTTGAATCCAATATAGTTATGCTGGTCCAAGTACCAGAATATCCAGTAATTCCTGAGAAGATAGATGATGAGGCATCCGCTGCACTACCAGAAACATCCTCTTATCAGGAAGATGGTTCCTTGGAGGTATGTTTGCTCCGCATTGCATTTCTTACACATGTATGCTTTCATTTAGGTGGCTGGGGCTGTGTTGGTATTGTGGTGTCTCTGTGTGTGTTTCTATGTATATATACATATATGGTGGGGTGCATTTTAGTGAGCACAGACTATTTTGTATTTGACCATCACAGAATTTGAACGTGCTTCCAAAAACTAGAGGGATCTGACTAAATTGATTAAGGTGCTCTTAAGAATTGAAGTGCTTGACAATTGGATTTTATTAGTTTTTGAGACTTTTATGATATTTGACCGTTCAGGCTATTAGATTAAGTCTTGGGCTGTGGTCTAGTTTGCAGCTGCCTAAATGATAGATTTAGTAACCTTAGGCCAAACTGTTCTGGTTTGTCCTTCTAAATGAAGAAAGTTGACAAGTGTAGCTCTTCTCCAGATAAAGTTTTCAACACTTTTTGAAGTTCGCCTTGTTCACCATGGCAATCTAAAGTCAGAAAAATCAGTTCCTGGTGGGTCTAATGAAGTCCATACAAGGGATCAAGATTCTGGAACAGGTTTGAAGCCGAACAATAACCACGAAGCTGGTACTTCTGCTAAAGGTATTAATTCCAACTATTTTTAAATCAAGAATCAGGTTAATGATGGGTGCAAAGAGCAGTGATAACAATATGATCAATGTAAACATGCTTACTTACCTTGCTTGTATCTCAGAAAACGGAAAACATAATCCATGGGACGAAACTAGCCAGGCGTTGACAGCACAGAAGGCACGGCTATCTCAGGAAGATAGCTGGAAAAAACCTGAGACAGGCAGGAGCCCATGGTCCTATAAGGCCTTGAGAGGCAGCGCATTGGGTCCAATTGTTGCCTTATTAAGAGCACAAAATGAATTATGATGAGCACAATGAATATGAGTACCGTGGCTGTGCATTTGCTATCCACTTAATCTTGCAACCTCGAGGTGGGTTAGTATTTCACTGATGATGGTAAATTTTGCTTTAGCTACCAGTAATGCAAACATGCAAAGGGATATTTATGGCTAAACTTTTGTGTATAGTGTCGTCTCTTATCTGTGGCAGCAATGCCCGGGTGGAACTACTTTCTGTCAATTATCTTCTCCTTTATGTTGTTTTAGATCTTCAATCGTTCACACAACATTCTCCGTACAGGAAGGCGCTTTTTTGGAGCTGAAATCTTACATTTTTTTCTTTCCTCTCCATCTCCTCAGAAAAATGTGCTAACCATTGCAAAACAAAAGTCTTGACTACATGTTTGTTAAGTAAAATTAAGTCTGCTTGGAATATCAAAATAATATATTTTTAAAATTTATTTTTAACATCACGACATCAAATCAATACAAAAATACTAAAATTTTAATTGAAAAAAAATCATTTTTTTCCTGAAAATAAGGTTGAACTGCAGCCCCAACAAGTGGACATGATTTTTAGAAGCATTGCTCACTTGAACACAGTCGAATTTTAACACGTTTGCATGAAGGGTCAGAGTTCATATTATAATTTTATAGTCGCTATTTTATATTCTGATCTTGGAACCTTGAGAATCCTGATTTGAATTTAATTGGTAATCGTGTTCAGCTACAGAAACAGAACCTTTCAAGCCAAAATTCTAAAACTGGCAACAAATATTTTCGAGAACCTGAGCTCAGCTACACAAGAAACAGAAATACTGCGTTCTGGTCTTTTTCTCTCCGACCTTACTGAAGCACAGCATGGATTTGATACACAAGGTCCTGAACATTGTACTTCCTCCTATAATGTTGTTTCTGCTATTTCTCTTGCCGTTTTTTCTCGTTTCGAAGGTTACAAGTCACATAAAAAGATCAATAAATAGCGAGAGCAGGGTAGATTCAACATTATAGCTGTTTGAGAGAATGGTTAACAAAGGGAGAGCCTGATGCTGTAACATTTACTAATATTATTGAGGGTTTGTGTAAAATGAAGAAATTCGATGCTGCTTTTCAGTTTGGCGTCATATGCTAGATAAAGGGATCGGACCAGATAACAAGGAATGTGGAGCACTTGTTGAGTTGTGTGATGGGGGGAAGTGGATTTAGCTTATGAGCTTGTTATTGGTGGGATTAGTGGTTGCCAGTTTGAGGTTAGGACATTGGTTTATAATACATTGATTTGGGGGCTTTGTAGAGCAGGTAGGATCGCACCGTGGGGTTCGAACCCTCAAAAACAAATTTTAAAATCTCGGTAAAATTGATTCTCCATCAAGTTGACATCCCGGCTATCCATTCTAGTAATTGTCAGCGTGTTAAAACCAAAACAAAACTGAAGTCAGATATCGAATGTAAGATGACTGTTGCTAAATCTTTCCGATACTATTTCTGGATCTTGCAGGAGATGAGCTAATAAAAGTAGGGTTCTCAATTTCTTTCCGTACCGATTAAAAATAATATAAAACAGTATCAATTTTACTTTGATTTAAATTCTGGTGTATTTGAGATTTTTTAACTAAATACCTACCAAAATATTTTGGTTTTGCTCTGTCCATTTTATTTAAGTCAAATAATATTTTTTTAAATAATAAATAATTTTTTAATATCATTTATATCTCTTAATCTGATTATTAAATTAAGATGAAATTTTATAAGGAATTTTTTAATATAAAACTTAAAATTACTGAGCAATTAGAGAATGTAATGATTTTATGAAATTGATGATGTTTTTTTTTTTTGCCTGATATCTTAACTTAATAAACTAAATTCCGAGGAGAGCTCAGGCCTGAAACTGTGACTCCAGCAAAACTTTAGAATTGATTGCTTATGAAGTGGGGCTTCTCTTATGGCACTGAGCATTTTTTCAAACCTGGCGTGCCTTTGAAGCTCCCTGGACTCCTGTTGCTGGCCACTCCAAGTCAGAAACAGAGCCTTAGAGTGTTATGATATTCATTATCCAGAGGCTAGAAGAAATTGAACGCATCCTCTCTTGTATGATTTAAAATTTTACCGCGACTTTTATCGCTTACTATAAAAGAACAGGTAGTTGCTATGGCACTTGAGATTTCTCTGGATATACAAAGGCCATCCTTCTCCAATTTGCTGGCCATTCTGCAGTAGAAACAATTTATTTTTATCATTGCTCCAGTGGGAAGAGAAATGCAAAATTGGGAATTCCTATGACAGTATCAACGTCCGAAATCCCGATCTTTATTCTTTTCAAATCGAAAATTTCATGCAATCCCTAGTATTGTGACCAAACTGATCTGCTGTCAGGAGGCATATGACAGTATCAACGTCCGAAATCCCGGCCAATCCCGAGACAATTTCATGCACGGTTTACAGATATCAGGCCAGCTCTCTGTCCTTAGGGTTTTGGTGACCCTACGTTTTGTTATTAACTGAGAAGGACCAAAAGAAAAACAATAAAGTGAGAAGCTGTCATTGTTATGGATAGGGGTCGTGTTTGCATCTCTCGAATGTGCACATGCAGATTCATAACTGTATTGAAATATTTGATTCGATAACGATATTTAAAATTTTCAAGAACCCTAACATGTATTGAGAGGATTTTATTAGTAAATATTAAATATTTTTTTTATTTTTAAATATCAAAAGGGGTTTGTAAAATCTATAATGCTAATATAATCATGTTAAAATTCAGTTTGTTTAACATTTTCATAAAATTAATTTTAATATTTTTGTAAAGTATATGCAGCAACACAAGCACAGAGAATACTAACAGTTGAAAAAGAAGATGAAAAGAGTTGTGAGCAGTGGAAGTTAAAATTGGAAAGCGGAGGCTGGTTCTGGCGTTGAGGTGCGGTGTAATTGGGAAGCAATTAATCCTGTATCCTGGGACCATAGTCTATAGATTATATCTTAAGATACATACAACCTTAAAGAAAAAAAAGAATCACTGAAAGATTACTTGCCTCCATTGATTAGCTTATGTTTGATTCGTTGCCTGGACATGAATCCTACTTGAAGTTCTCGTGAAGTCATCCTCTTTTTCATTGGTCCAACAACAACTCTCTTCTTATCCTCCTGCAACTCTTCAGTTCTCAACATCTCCATGCTACCATGTCTTCGCATCCAGAAACAAACCCTCATTTTATTAAAACACGGCTGCAAAAGCGTGAAGGCCAACCCTCCCGGATACCTAGTCACGGGGGGGCGTCTCCGGGTCGTCAAGATCAACAAAACCAGCAACCTGAGGCCCCACTTGTGACTCGATCTAGGAACAAAGGGCAAAGTTCTAAGAAGAAGGGAGCATCAGTGGTTCAACCAAATCAAGAAGGCCAATTCCGCAGTCCATGGACCACACTAGCACAACAGCATCCGGGCCAACACCCCGATTCAAACTTTCCACTTCATGACAGCCAAGTCCAGAGTCCACCACAGCATCAAAATAAACCTAGCCGTCCACATTTTCCACTGCATGATGAAGGTTTCGAGAGTCCATGGGTTACATCACAGCCCCGTGCAAAACATACCCAGCCGAATGATCCCAAGCATGGTCGGGAACCTCAAGTACCACCACCGGGGAATCAAGATCAAGACCGTGGTCCTGGGATGACACATCCACAGCATCCAGGACACCCCCGGCGAGCCCCCGGTCCTGGAGCCGGACAAGCACATTTTTCTGGGTTGCCAAAACCTGGCGGAACCAAACCCATAATATGGTTAGGTGCAGTTTTCTGCGCAATTCTTTGGATCGTGATATTCCTAGGAGGCCTAATTGTCCTTGTAGTCTACCTGGTATATCGCCCACGTAGTCCACGGTTTGATGTGTCCAGTGCCACCTTAAACACAGCCTACATCGATGCAGGATCTCTACTTAATGCTGATCTATCTGTGCTAGCAAACTTCACGAATCCAAACAAGAAAGTGAACGTGGACTTCAGTTACATGGTCATTGATCTATACTACGGAAGCACACTTATCGCTACCCAGTATATAGAACCGTTTTCAGCAGAGAGGGCTGAGTCGAGATTCGTAAATGTTCATATGGTTACAAGTCAGGTTCGGCTTCCCGTATTGGAAAGCGAACGGCTCCAGGAGCAGATTAGTAAAAATGGAGCCATATTTGCCGTGAAAGGAGTATTTCGGGTGCGATCTAAACTGGGGACTTTACTGAAGTATTCGTATAGGCTGTATGGTCATTGCACTATCTTGGTGACAGCTCCTCCTGATGGAGTCCTTCGGGCTACCAAATGCAGAACAAAACGATGAGAAATATTCTGTAACTTGCCAGTACATGCTATTGTTTTCAAACTGGCAAACATTGATGGATTTTGCACCTTGTTAAATGAGTATCAGAATTGAAATGATTTTTCCTTGCTGTTGTTTTCTACTCTTTTCTAATTTTCAAGAACTTTCAGAATTGACAATCGCTTAATGTCGTTTTCGATTGTTGTTCTTTCCTTGTTTGCATCCATGTCCATGCATCTAATTATAGCAAATGCAAAGCGCAGCAATACCTTTCGAGTAGACAGACGGTGCAAGATGGAAAGGAGGGTAACATGGTCTTTTACTGATTCAGAACCACTCACTGGAAATTACCACACATCTGCAATGAAAAAAAACCCTGTTTGAGCAATTTCTGTCATAATACCCCTCCCTTGTAGAACACCAAGTGGACAATAATAAATCACAACACTACTCCGTGTACAAAACTTGGGACAAGGAGAAAGCCTCTCCTGATTACAGGTTGGCTGTTTACACATGCTCAGTTTTAAAGGACAATTGCACGTGCCTGAGGGCTTCATGAGCTGTTAGTCTATTGGCAGGGTAATGTCTAAGGAGGCCTTGCAAGAGATCAATGATATCTCCAGCAGAGTGATCAACGTGCTGCATTACAAAGTTCTGCCAACGGAAACAATATTATGTAACACAAAAATGAGTCTAGAGAGGATTCATAGGTTCGTACTTCTCAGCATGTAGGCTGAACCAACCAATCCACCAAATAAAATAAGTAAAATATTGATGTGTGTAAAAGCTCTTCACATTATTTAAAGGCTATTACTAAAAGAACTCTCAGAGGAGCACACACACTACTCTTTTTAACATGTGCTGAGGTAAAGGGCCTAAAACTCTTTCCATCATGGCTAAATGCTCCAAGTTCTCATGTGTCTGAAACAATGCTTCTCCCTGCAAAAAATTATACATGGGCATTTACATTAAGTTTTCAGGAATTAAATATCCTTCCTGACCTCTAGGACATAACGTACTGAGCAAAGTTCAACCAATGTACAGCCATCACTCCATATGTCGCATGGATAACTCCATCCAAGTCCTAAAAAATGAAATTTGATTACCCATTAATCTCTACATGAATAATAATAAAAGATCTACTCAGAGTACTAAACACTATCAAACCAAGAATAACCTCTGGTGTATGATAATGCCGGGTAGAGGCAATGTAGTTGTGATCTTTGATGGCCATAAGCTGTGCTGCCAAAATCAATAACCTTAATAGCACTTGACTTTGGCAACCTCTTGTAAAAGGTCCCCTCAGTGTGTGACTGCAGTGGAAGAAATGATTGGCTAATGCCAAGTTAAAAACAGGATCATTTATACAATAGTCAAAAAATCAAAGTGCAAAAAATAAAGGGAAAGGATAAAACATTAAAAGAAGATTTCAATTGCTAGCACAGCATAACATATCAGAAGAAATAAATACCTTAGAATCTGGTATTTTTTTATATTCTGAAGAAACAAAAAGTATATTTTCTGGCTTCATGTCAGTGTGGATGAGGCGCATATCATGCATGACTGCAAAAGTTCATAAGCAAGCAAAGCAACTATCTTATTAATCCAGCTCAACATCAACATCAATGTCAGCTTACTTGTAAGATACATAAATGCCAACACGAGAGAAAATAAAGGAGGATTTTCTATTAAACAAATTATAGAAAAGTGGCCTAGTTCCTTGAGCAGTATAACAAATGTGCTCAGTGCAACTAAAACAAATAAAACAGCGAGTTTAAAAATGCAAGAGAAATGGCAGAAGTAACTACACTCATGCTACACATTCCAAGAGCTGTCTTCCAAGCTCACGAACAAGATTGACTGGGAATGGGGAATAGTTATTTTTCCTAAGAAAATCATACAAGCTTGGCCCAAGCATCTCAAATACCTGTTAGAACCATTTCATTCCACCACCAAGTAAGCCCTAGAATACTTTCGAACAAAGCAAAAATAAAACAATTGCAATTGAATCAAGTGATACTTACAATAGAGATATGGTTATGATAATCAAGCCAGTTTTGTATTTGAACACAGCTGCAAAGAGCACAACCACTTATACTGATAGAAGTTACATCAAAGCAGACAGATTAGAAAATTGAAAGACAAATTACACTCACCAAGTGCCATTTATATCATATTTTCCAAGCAATTGGAGCATATCAACTTCTAACATGGCTGCTTCACGATATTTCTTAGTACTTCGCACTACTTATATGGCAACCATCTCTCTTGTTTCCCTATCCCAGCATTCCAAAACCTGACCAAAAGTGCCTGTGGAATCAAAAGGATTCAGAATGCACTCTAAGAGGAAAAAAGAAACTACATATAGATAGAAGCCATTAGAAGAGAACGGTATCAGTTCTAAAAGCTAGTAGAATTTCTTTCAAAAGAAACTAGTATAATAACCCTCACCAATCTTTCTGTGAATCTTATCTGCAAATAGAAGGAAAAAAACACAGAAGGAAAATTCACAAAATAAAAATAAAAATAGATCAAGATCCATGAAACACCAAAATACTTCAAGGCTTTTATCTAATTAGATGGACTTTTTGATATGCAGAGCATGGAACAAAAAGATGGAAATCATGAAAGGTAGATTACTAGTTGGCAATATCTGTTTTAAAGGGGACAATGGGATCTAATTTTGCAGACCAGAGAATTGTGGACACAAAAAACTTTTGACTCAGAAGTATGAATTAAAAATCAAGATAAAGAAAACAACAAAAACCACAGCAACACTCTTTAATATCCTTCGTGATTTCAAATTCAGCACCCTATTAGAAAAATAAAAATAAAAGAAATTTTAAAAGTAACTAATGCAAGGAACAGACTATTATTATGTAACAACAGGCGATGAGGTGCATGAAACTCAGCATGCAACATAGCAAGTCACATGATAATGATGCAAAAGCCTCTGCAATGGTGGTTAAGTGTAATTACAGCGAGATGTTAGATTCTCTCCAAGAGAATATACATAATGTCCGTCTTTGTCATCGTCTCGCCATGGGGGAGAGCCTTTTTGAGCTAGTCCCTTTACAAAAAGACTGGTATGGTCAGGGAGCACCCTTGATGATCCAATGCTTGTCCCATTTCCAGCCACTGGCCCATAATACAATCCTGACTGAGCCTGCACACAGGCATTTGTTCATTCTCCACTAAACAAATAGTAATCGCAAAATGTTCCCTTGCATTTGCATTCTACCAGACCAAAGAACAAATCCAAATGTTTTAAACAGCAGCATAACATGATACTGAAATTAATTTAAATTATTGAAAAGTCTTTATTCAAAACCATGAAATTATATAGGCACCCATCTCAGACATAGTTAACCAATTGCTCATTAAAACATGAGAAAAACCACAATCTACCCCATAAAAGACTACTTTGACAATTGATCTTTAAAAAACATTCATTAGACGTAAGGGCTCCATTTATTAGAGGTAAAAGCCATTTTAACAAGCTAAATCTCTAAAATAGTTAATATAAATATAATTTTTTTATATATAATTGTCAAAGTAGTCTTTTAATAGAAATCCCTTGAGACAATGTAATTATTTTATATATAATTTAATTATACAATTAATTATATAATTAATAGAAATAAATTATATAATTAAAACATCCTTCAACAACATGCAAAAAAATCTACCAAGATTAATTAATTTGCACATTTTTTTCTGCAAAAACCTACCAATAAAATTAATATCTAAGATTATTTCAGTAAAAACTCAATTTTTCTCTCGCAACACAAACCACACATACAAATCCAAATGCTCACCGACCCACATTTTGAATTCATATCCACAAATCCTTTAAAACACAATAAGCCAGCCAGCCAGCCCTTGCATCTCCAGCTCATTGCTCTTTAATTTTCTCCACGAGACAAAACCACGGATATTGAAGAAACCCAGCTTCATCGCTGCCCATCTGATGCCGATCTTTATTTTAGCTTCAACTCCACCGCTACTGCCGATCTCTAATCCTCCTTCCATGTTCTCAACAGAAACAGAGATAGTGGATTCTGGGAGTTTGTCCCTGACAGAGATAGTAGCGGAGATAGTGGAGAATTTTCTGGTGGTGGTATTTAGGGGCTTGCAGGCGGTTGGGTTTGAGGGTGACGGAGGAGAGGAAAAATTTGGCGGTGGCAGCGGTGGTGGAGATTTGGGTTGGAGAGGAGAGGAAGAGTCTGTTAATTACATAAAAAAGAAATATTGCAACGGTAATACATGTATATGACCTTTGCCATTTACTCAGCTATATTTAGAGCAAGTACAATAATCCCATTAGACTTGCTCTTAGCATTTGGGAGGCGGGATAGCTATTTTGGCTCTACATGCCGTATAGAAGATGATGAAATAGAAAAAACAGAAACAAAAAAGTATAGAAATATAATTCTGGCTCTCCTAATACATATAATGTTGGAGATGCTCTCAAGAGATTCAACCATTAATAATACAATTTCAACAATTATTATTTTTTCATTCTAAAAAAATCACAACAAAAAAATAATACCCGACTCTAATTTTTTCTATTTATGAAAAAAGATCGGACATTTCTTTTTCTCTTCCAAAATCCATGCATTTTACCCTCAAAATGCTGCTAATTTGGGCCTCTTTTTGGGATGATGATCCATGTAATTGTGAGGGAATTTACTCGTATATTCCACCTCCATTTCTTAATTTCACGAACCAATTTTCAATCTTAAAATACATTATTATATTTTTTTTATTCAAAGTTATTTTAGGGTTTTTAAGTACCATCAACAACTTTTTTTATGATCAAAATAAATGTTTAGAAATGTGGAAATAAATATTTTTCAAAGTATTTTATATTAAAAAAATATATTAAAATAAATTTTATTTTTAATATCAGGATATTAAAATAATCAAGAGAATTAATTTAAAATAAAGAATCAAACATTAATTAAAAAAAAAAAGTGGGGGGGGGGGGGGGGGGGTTAAAAATCAATGCCTAACAATGCTAAAATCTAATATCAACCGTCTCTCTCTCTCTCTCTCGGCGCTACCGAGGACTGGACCGAAACATCGAATGAAGTCTTGTAACTAAAGTTGAATGTTATAAAAAACTGGAGATTGAAATGTAAACACGAACCAGACAACTTAGTAAATGAACAAGTCACGTGTCTATATGCACAGTTCATGATAATGTTAAATAATGTTAGCTGTTTCTGGGACACGCACCTGCATTCAGTCCTTCCATCGATGTGAGCGCGTCACCAGATAGTCGAGTGTTTTTTCGTTAATAATAATGTTAAGTAACATCCTATGATTTGAGTATTTAGTTTTCTTGTGTAAAAAAGCTATATATATATATATATATATATATATATATATATATATATATATATATATATATATATAGTAGAGTGCGGTACTCAAATCAGACTTTTCCTCCTCTAGAATGTGACATTAGCTTTATATATATACTAGTTATATGCCCGCGCGCTGCCGCGGGCATTGCTGTGTATATAATATCATATAA
This sequence comes from Salix dunnii, assembly GCA_015731905.1. Taxonomy (NCBI): domain Eukaryota; kingdom Viridiplantae; phylum Streptophyta; class Magnoliopsida; order Malpighiales; family Salicaceae; genus Salix; species Salix dunnii. The sequence continues at coordinate 1,674,443 of CM027668.1, read as the reverse complement.
TCAAATTAATAACGATAAACTTATAATACAGCCTGTATAAAAAGTTCAGAACCACAACATAAAAGTGCTTGTTTCGTAAACATAGGTTACATATTTTGGAATATATGTAGTGTCACAAAAGATGACAAGAGTGTTAATTATACAATTTGTACATCAGTGCAAAATAGAGGGTTGTTGAGGTGTAGAATGAAGCTAAATCCCTTTTTTGAAATGAGACATCTCATTTTGTTGTTAATCTTCCTGAAAAAAATAAGAATCGCACGGTGATAAATGAAATGATGAAGAAATTAAGTCATCTAATAGAAAATTCTAGGAAATATTATGGAAGAACAAATGCAGTAAATCAATAAAGAAACCATTAAAAACTAACACCATATGCTGTAAAAATCATTGTAGACATTAGAAAAAAGCATAAAAAGGCAGAGAATGCAATTATTGGGGGATAAATTGTATTAATGGAAAATTATGATGCCAAATTATAGCAAGGGAACACCTGGATGTATGGTTCCAAATGAAAATTTTAACAGCTTTAACAATATTAATTTCAACAATAATAGAAAAAATAAAGGCAACAACAGTAGTAGTAGAAGAAAAAATATCGTGAGAGAGTTATTATAAAGAAAACAAACATTAACAGTAAAAACAGTAGCAACAATATTTAAGATTAATTGAATACAACAATGTTTATTTGTTGTATATCAACACAACAAATAAATAGTAATATAAAACATACATACATTTATGTAATTGGAGAAAGCGAATGGAACGAACGATAAAACAACTCAAGTAGATCTAACATAAACATTTAGATAAAAATAATGAATAGCAGAAAATGAAGCATTATCAGTAATAACGCTAAATGTTTTTCTCTTATTTGTTTAATTTGTTTAATCTTTCCCCCTATAAAAAGGATAGATGAAGCATGAAGAATTTTTTTTCCTATTGCCGAAATTTCTAACGAAATTTCGGCAAAGTCTCCCCTATATCGGGAGATTCCAAGTTATCCATAACACAACCTGCACACAATTTGAGTCATATTTCATCCACAATCACATCTATTTTTAATACAATTAATTGCAGTTGTATTGTTCAAGAAGCAGCACCGTTGTTCATAAGTAATCAAATCCATAATCAAGTTAAGTGTAGTAATTGCATTATATATCTAAAGTTAAGTTAAGTAATAGAAATCAAATCAATTAAATGCATGACTTAGCTATATAGCTAATCATATAGTATATATATTGAATGCATCATGCATTTTGAATAACTTCAGTAACAAAAATTAAGAATGCATGTGTCTTAAGTAGGTTGTTGAATTTGTCAACAAAGAAAATATGCAGAGGTATCATTATTAAACTGAGGTTAAGCCTTATAATCTTCAATTGCAATTTGTAGTCCTTATTTGAGCAAATCCTAAAAGAAATTAATTTTTTTTTAGAATGATTGATAAATAAACAATAAATATTTAGAAATAATTGGTGTGCAAAGGGACCTCTGACGGTGGAGAAAATATTGTGGATACATTTATTATTTATTATTCTTTTCTATAAAGAAAGAAAAAAGAGTGGCTGGCATGAATAAAATGGACCGATTTCTTCTTCTCCCGTGGAACCCACTTCTTGCCTTTTTAATTTTCCATTATCACCCTCACCTTTACCTCGTAATACTCAAACTACCCTATAAATAATTTAACATCCCTTTCATCCCTGAAATAATTCCACTCTCCTGACCCACCCATCAGACTCTAGCTTGAAAGTTTTTTTTCCATCATAATTGTACTTATTTTTATTTATTTAATTATTAATTAGGTAATATGATTTATTCTATTTGATATTTTTTTCAAATTCATTCTTAAGTTTATAAAAAAAAATATTTCAGATTATAAAAAACATATTTTATGATTATATTTAGTTTTTAGTTAAATTCTATTAAGGAGGTGTTTGACATTGCGTTTTAAAAGTGTTATTGAAAAAAATTTATTTTTTATTTTATTTTAAATTAAAAATTTGATGTTTTAGATCATTTTTATTTGCTAATTCCTAACATCTTTATCTACAAATATATATGCACTATTTTTGCAGCAGGATTTAAATTCCAAGCATAATGCTAAATATTTCAAGGGCTTCACACACAACCAATAAAATAACACCGAAAGAAAATATTCAGATACATTTATTATTTATTATTCTTTTCTATAAAGAAAGAAAAAAGAGTGATTGACATGAATAAAATGGACCGATTTCTTCTTCTTCTCCCGTGGAACCCACTTCTTGCCCTTTTAATTTCCCATTATCACCCTCACCTTTACCTCGTAATACTCAAACTACCCTATAAATAATTTAACATCCCTTTCTTCCCTGAAATAATTTCACTCTCCTCACCCACCAATCAGACTCTAGTTTGAAATTTTTTTTCTCATTATAATTGTACTTATTTTTATTTATTTAATTATTAATTAGGTAATATGATTTATTCTATTTGATATTTTTTTCAAATTCATTCTTAAGTTTATAAAAAAACATATTTCAGATTATAAAAAACATATTTTATGATTATATTTAGTTTTTAGTTAAATTCTATTAAGGAGTTGTTTGACATTGCGTTTTAAAAGTGTTATTGAAAAAAATTTATTTTTTATTTTATTTTAAATTAAAAATTTGATGTTTTAGATCATTTTTATTTGCTAATTCCTAACATATTTATCTACAAATATATATGCACTATTTTTGCAGCAAGATGTAAATTCCAAGCATAACGCTAAAAATCAGCAAGCGAACGGTTTATTAAAAATCAACAAACTGTTTATTAAAAACAGATTCCTAACATCTTTATCTACAAATATATATGCACTACTTTTGCAGCAAGATTTAAATTCCAAGCATAACGCTAAAAATCAGCAAGTGAACGGTTTATTAAAAATCAGCAAACTATTTATTAAAAATAGATTCCTAACATCTTTATCTACAAATATATATGTACTGTTTTTGCATCAGGATTTAAATTCCAAGCATGATGCTAAAAATCAGCAAGCAAAATATTTAATAAAAATCAGCAAACTGTTTATTAAAAACAGATTCCTAATAAAACTTTCCACGACTATAATATAAATCAGCAAACTAACTGTTAAAAATTTCCATTATGAGCACAACAAATATAAATCAGCAAACTAACTGTTAAAAATCAAGATTTTAGTAAAAAGCCAACTAACCTGAAAAGTAGGATGACCAACACAAAGGGTGAAAGGAAGTTTTTGCAGCAATTTGTGAGAAGCAGCAGACCAGAACCTCAAGAAAGAAGAGCAAAAGAAATAGGATCAATTACGCAAGAAATCCAAAGCAGAGCTGAGAACAAAAATGGAAGAAAAAAAAGGTACCAGAGGAAACGAAACGCAAGAGAAATACGCAGGAGAGAAAACAGCAAAAACAACAAAGATAAACATTACAATTACAATGACAAAATGACTTAACAGAGGAAGGAAGGCGGCGCACTCCACCAAGGCAAAGATCAAAAGAGAAGAAGTCAAAAAAAAAAAAAGCATGTCGCCCTGCAAAATGCACAGACAAATTAATTAATGTGAAGTGACATGGCGCAACAGGACTAATTGAAGTAACGAAACCAGATTGGAACAGTAACAATCAACGAAAAAATCAAAGCAAACAAAAACAGAAATTACGTGATCAGCCGAGAGCAAACACAAACCAAATCAGCAATCAATTCATTCAATTTTAGGCTCTAAACCGAGAGCAAATAACCCAAATCAACACAAAGAACAGCTTACCCGAGAATTCAACCAGCTCCAAACCGTCGATCAACCCAACCCGAATCAAATCAATAATCAATTCATTTTATTTTAGGCTTTAAACCGAGAGCAATTAACCCAAATCAACACAAATAACAGCCAATCAAACCAAACCGAGAGCACCCGAGAATGAAACCAACCAAGGACTACGTTAACCCGAGAATTAAACCAGCTCCAAACCGTCGATCAACCCAACCCGAACCCAATTGAACCAATAACCCACTCCCCAACACACACAAACGACCAAACGCAAGCAGCCCGGGCATGCACCCAAGAAAACCAAACACACAGACAATGAGAAATCCAAAAAAACCCAATCAAGTGCTGAATACCCAGACCAGAGAAATAAAAAATACAATCAATCACTGAACACCCACACCAGAAAGACCATGAATCGAGGGAGAAGATGGGAAAAAAATGAGAAAAAAAAACACGAATCGCAGAACCCAATGTAAAGAAACCGAGCGAAACCAGAAATTGGCAAAAAGAAGGGGACGAAATCATACCTCATCGAACACCAAGAACGACCCGAAGCCAACCCACAAACCGCCATCCTCGCCCGACCGACCAGCCCTGAACCAAACAGTCCGTCGTTCTCTCTGCCAAAAAGGAAATAACCGAGCAGACATGAAGTGAAGAAAGCAAGAGGAAGAGACGAAAACAGGCCCCAGAAAAGAGATAAAAGGCACGGGTTCATTAAGGGCAAAGTCGTCCGGGCACTGCCACAGTCCACAGTAAATATAGTCTGTGTGCACAGTGCAAAATCCCACACCTTTTATTTGTTTTGTAATATATATATATATATATATATATATATATATATATATATATATATATATCTTTGATTGAGGCTCATCTCATGTAGACTAGTGGCTGTGGACATGCACAAGAAAAGTCAAAAAGATATTGTAGAATAGCAGCACCTATTCCTGGTGCTTTCTGATTCATGGATGCGTTGAATTAGAGGTGAAGAATATTCATACTCGAGGCATTCAACACTGTTATTCTAGATAGAAAAAAGCTCTCATGGCTCTGATCTATTCTGTACCTTTGTGGCTTCCTCTTATCTTGCTTCCGCCTCTACTGCTTTTGTTTATGAAAAAGATGAAAGTTGTGAGACAAAGTGAGCAGCTTCTTCCTCCAAGCCCTCCCAGGCTTCCAATTTTGGGAAATTTGCATCAGCTTAGTTCACTGCCTCACCAATCAATGTGGCATCTCTCCAAGAAATATGGCCCTGTCATGCTCCTGAGACTTGGCCGAATACCAAATGTTGTCATCTCCTCCGCTGAGGCAGCAAGGGAGGTGTTAAAAGTTCATGATCTTGCCTTTTGCAGTAGACCTTTGTTAACTGGCGCTGGCAGACTCACGTACAATTTTCTAGACATTGCGTTTTCACCATATAGCGATCATTGGAGAAATATGAGAAAAATCGTTACTTTGGAGCTCTTCAGCTTGAAAAAGGTGCAATCTTTCCGGTTCATTAGGGAAGAAGAAGTTGACTTTCTGGTTAGTTCCCTCTCTGAGTCATCAGCTTTAGCAGCACCAGTTGATCTTACTCAGAAGGTATATGCTCTTGTTGCGAGTATAACATTTAGGGTGGCTTATGGGCTCGATTATAGAGGGACTAACTTTGATCGAGAAAGATTCCATGAAGTGGTTCATGACACCGAGGCTGTGGTGGGAAGCATCTCAGCAGATGAATACATCCCGTATTTAGGATGGATTGTAGACTGGTTTACTGGTCACCGTGCAAGGATGGAAAGAGTTTTCCACGAGTTAGATACTTTCTTTCAGCATGCAATTGATAATCATCTTAAACCTGGAAGGAAAAAGTATCAGGATGACATGATAGATGTTTTGCTGAGAATAGAGAAGGAGCAAACTGAACTAGGTACATCTCAGTTCACGAGGGATAATATCAAGGCAATCCTCCTGGTACGTATATCAACATTGCCATTATCATATATTAAATGAAATCCTTTTTTTATTGTATTTGTAGTGCCTATCATTTCATTGTTGCCTATATATTTCACAATTTGCTACCAGGCTTATTATAGGCAGCACAAGGCACTACTGGCTTTTCCTAGTCTGTAACAGGAATCTATTCAGCCAGTGCCGTATATGCAATGGTCTAGCTGCTAGAGTATCATCTCATTGGCATTACAATGACAAAATTGACATCATAAGAATGCAATCTAACATACCTGAATTTGAATCATAAAAAAATGTTGCATGTGCTTTGTGCCCTTGTGTTGATGTGGAATGTCATGAAAGCCATCCCATTTTTTTTTAAAAACAAATGCTTTGAGTATAATCTAAGAATAAGTTGTTGTGTTTAATATATATGCATGATTCTTGAGATTCATCTCTCTGTAAGTGTGTAGGGATAGCATGAGCAACATGCTAACGAAGTAGATTGTTGTCCAGCAACATCATGTGATGAAATTGTTGTTGTAAGCTAAGGCTATAAAAAAAAATTGCTTTATGTTATTATGAAATTAATCACCTACTTTTCTTTATATCTCCTACAAATTAATTGTCTACTTAGATTCTGATGTTTGTCTGTCAGAATTTATTTTTGGGCGGAGTAGACACCAGTTCACTTACGGTGAATTGGGCAATGGCCGAGCTTGTCAGGAATCCAAGAGTGATGAAGAAAGTACAGGATGAAGTGAGGAAATGGGTTGGGAAAAAAGGAAGAGTTACTGAAGGGGATGTCAATCAACTTAAGTATCTCAAGATGGTAATAAAAGAAACTTTGAGATTGCACCCTCCTGTCCCATTACTTATCCCAAGAGAAACCATGTCTCACTGTAAGGTCAGTGGTTACAATATCTATCAGAAGACGCTGGTCCATGTTAATGTGTGGGCAATTGGACGTGACCCTAAGTACTGGAAGGATCCTGAAGAGTTTTTTCCTGAAAGATTTTTGGACAGCTCCTATGACTTCAATGGACAAAGTTTTGAGTATTTACCATTTGGATCTGGTCGAAGAATCTGTCCTGGGATTCATATGGGATCTATAACAGTAGAGATTATACTTTCAAATCTCTTATATTGTTTTGATTGGATTTTACCCCATGGGTTGCAGAAGGAAGATATGAACATGGAAGAGAAAGCTGGTGTTAGCCTCGCTCCCTCTAAGAAGACACCGGTAATCCTCGTACCTGTTAACTACTTTCAGTGACTATCAAAAGATATCATAAACTAATAAGCATTCTAAGAGTTGCATGCACAAAAAATATATGATTTGTGCCTTCTGTGTGTGTGTGTGTGTGTGTGTTCTCCAAATAAAGAATAGGGTCTGACAATAAAGACCTTCTTAGGAGTGGAGATATGGATGCCATTGAGCCAATGACATGACATATCATCCCATCAAATCTGTAGAATTTATATATATGCTTTATAGTGTCAAAAGAGAGAACAAAACCATTTGACAGTGAAGAAATCAAAAGACACCATTATTATACTATAACTCTTATCATCTAGTCTTTTTATTTCCTTCCTACAAAAAGCCTAAATCTCTCTTTTATCATCTTATATTTATTTAATAACTTAAATTTTAGAATAATAATAATAATAATAATAATAATAATAATAGAATACCATACCTTAGTGTGAGAGCAAGTTCAATGTCAAAAGCCATTTAAGAGAGCTAAATCTCTAAAATGGTTTTTCGAATAATGTAAATATAGTTTTTTTATTTATGTCTACTCCAATGGTAAAAAACTGTCTATAAGAGTTATTTTTTATATATCATTCTAAATATAGTGCAATTAATTTTTATATAATTTAATTATATAATTAATTACGTGATTAATAGGAGTAAGTTATATACTTAAATAATTGCTTTTAAAGAACCCTCCAACAATAAAATTATTTTTTTAATAAAAAAATTGACTTTAAAATAAATAAAAAAACGACAACATTTTAAATTTGAAATTTTAAAATATTTTAAAAAATCCGTCCATGTTACATTCTAACTAAAATTCTATCAAACTTAGAGTAACTAAAATTCTATCAAACTTAGAGTATTAATAAACTTATAAAAATATCTATTTAATACAAGAAAGATAGTATCATTATTAACATACAAATTAAGAATAAATGCACAATAACTCTATACACAAAATTTTAATAGTTTATAAATTTAACAATAAATTTAATACATATAATTAAATTAAATGACAAAAAAAATTTACCACAACCAATTATTTTTTTTATGCTAACTATTATTATTATAATTAATAATAATAATTAGCATAAAAAACCCCTCCCACAAAACCCGTTTCCTACTCTCCCCGTGCCATCTTCATCTCCTTAAGAAACCCTTTATCTCCTCAATAACCCCTATTGTCCTCTGCCTCTGTTGCAAAATACTACCAAAAATGGTTGTTTTTTAATATATGACTATTTTTATAATAATAATAATAATAATAATAATAATAATAATAATAATACCATACCTGGTGTGAGTGTGAGGTTGAAGTCGAGGAGGGATATCCCAAGCTGCTACTGCTGCTAATCTGGGCATCTTTCTGGGACGACGATCCATGTAACTGTGAGGGAATTCACTCACATACTCCACCTCCATTTCTTAATTCATTCATAAAATAACCCTAACCCTTACCACCTGCAGATCATCAGGTTTTCATTAATCGATCCATGTTGTGAGGGAATTCACTCACATACTCCACCTCCATTTCTTAATTCATTCATAAAATAACCCTAACCCTTACCACCTGCAGATCATCAGGTTTTCATTGATCGATCCATGTAACTGTGAGGGAATTCACTCACATACTCCACCTCCATTTCTTAATTCATTCATAAAATAACCCTAACCCTTACCACCTGCAGATCATCAGGTTTTCATTGATCGATCGATCAAATTAATTCAATAATTGATTTATTTATGTGCAACAAAATTGATTTTGGTTCCGTTAAAAATTGATTTTTATATTATGTGATATTTAACATCGTATAAATAAAAAAATATACAAATCTACACGTAAAAAAAAACAAGTGAAAAAATTAGGCTAAATTATTTACAATGAAAAAAATATATGAGTGAGTTGCCTTGCGCTTCACCATTGATTTTTTAACATATAAAAAAATATTAACGGTTTTAGATTTTTATATATATATGTATCTCAAATTAATTTAATCTCAATATTCTAAAATACTTTTAATATAATAATACTAAGAATAAATCTTAAAAAATAAAAAGCACTTTAAACTAAAAATATATAAAGCCACACATAGACAAAAAAAAACAAACACAAATAACAAATCAGATATCTGAATTATTCAATTTACTGTATTAATATTAATTCAATTTAAATCAAATAAAAACAAAATATAAATTGTGAAAACACCTATAATAATCAAATAGTAAAAATAAGTAGTTAATTTTCTATCTATAAAAGATAATAACATAAATTGAAAATCTATCCTTACATTGCCGTTAGTATCATTGCTATAATAGTTAAAATATTTAATAACATTATTGCACAAACAATTAAAATTATTAAATTGCCTAAAAAATTAAAAAAAGAAAAATAATTTTTTTACAATAAATAGATAATCACTAAGATTATCATTATTATTGTATAAATAATAAAATAAGAAAAATCATATGACCCAAAGAACAAAAAAAAATAAAATAATAGAAAACACACACAAAAAAAAAAAACGAACAAAGAGAAAAAGAGAGCAATATTAATTTTAAAATGATAACCAATATAAATTAAAATTTTAGGATTGAACCAATTAAAAATAAAACCCCAATAAAAAAGAAAAAAATTAAAAACTAAAAGCATAAATTCAAATAAAAAACAAAACATTGTCCAAGAATCATAAAAAAAATCAAAGGAATTAATATCAAATAAAAAATTCAAAGAATAAGGACCGAAAAAAAAATAGAATATATAATTAATTCCAATCAAAAGATAAAATTGAAACAGATAAAAACCTGGAGATCGAAACAAATAAAAGTATTTTTTAAAAAAAATTACAGTGTAATTTTATTATAAAATAATATACATTATATCTAGATATTTATTTAATAACTTAGATTTTAGAACTAGATGGTTTCAAATTAAAGACTCTTTTGAATTTTATCATTTTAAAGAAGGTGATTTATGACCATCTTAAAGATAATATGGGCCTTCACTCGAGGAGATTTATGATCATCTTAACGAGTTTGAGTTTTGCTAAGCTCTTGCAGCTTTCATACTGACCACTTCCACACAAATGCCTTTCATCTCTCAGCATAATTGCAGATGGCTTTAGTGACTGCTTAGGATGGTGGCTGCTTTTGAAAATTTGAAAGTGCCAAACACCTCTTAAGGGGGGAATTTCTTCTCTCTTCCATGACAGCCATGAGCCAATGACACTTTTGTTGCTTATAGAATTGGGATTTTCAAGATTACTTGACCTCTCTCTATATGGAGGCTGAGTAGCACCAGCTTGAAGCAGGTTGCTACTCTGGCTCATCGTGGAAAAAAAACCTAGTTTTGGTTGCCATATGTGCCTCAAGTTGTCACACAGCAAAGCAGAAACACATTCTGTGCTAATTTACATGTGATTTTTGAGGACTCCATGAAACTAAGATCCTGATATCTCTCTTGCATGTCATGCTTATGACAAAAACAAATATGATAAATTACCCGAGATCTCGAGTTTCAGAATATAATTTTAGGATTGGAAAGATGCTCGCGTTTCAGAATATATATTTTTAGGATTGGAAGTCTCTTATACTGTTTGCACTGGAAATCAGCCAAAGCAATAGAAATCAAGATGGAAGAGGCAGCTAGTAGAATTTCTTTCAAAAGAAACAGGAATACTAACCTGCACCAATCTTTCTGTGAATCTTATCTGCAAATAGAAGAAGAAATACAAAGAGGAAAATTCACAAAATAAAAATTAAAATAGATCAAGATCCATGAAACAAAACCAATATACTTCATGGCTTTTATCTAATGAGATGGACTTTTCAATATGCAGGGCATGGGACAAAGAGGTGGAAATAATGAAAAGTAATGATAAATAAATCTTGAGTAGGTGTCAATTAATTCCAATTATCTGGTAGATCACTAGTTGGCAATATCTGATTTGAAGGGGACAATGGGATCTAGTGAGGACACAAAAAAAGTGGGATACAAATCAATGCCTAACAATGCTTAAACTAATATCAACGAGACCTAACCATCTCTCTCTCTTTCTCTCTCTCTGCTGCCGAGGGCCGGACCAAAACATCGAATGAAGTTTTGTAACTAAAGTTGAATGTTATAAAAAAACTGGAGATTGAAATGTAAACACGAACCAGACAACTTCGTAAATGAACAAGTCATGTGTCCATATGCACAGTTCATGATAACGTTAGACCTGCACAAGAAAAGCCAAAAAGTTATTGTAGCATAACAGCGACTGTTCCTGGTGCTCTCTGATCCATGGATGCTTTCACGGTCCTAAATTTGTGATCGAGTTACAGGGCGATTGATTGTGAAATCTATTTACAGAGAATGGTGTTTATTTCGTTCAAGAGATAAACCAACGATCTCAATAAAATTAAATATTAAAATTCTTCTATGATTTCCTCCTTATTTCTGCTTACAATTTAAACTCCTAAGAAGTTGGTGCCACTAATACACTATTTAGACCACTAACATAAGAATGGAAATAACAATTACATAACTAATGAACGTTCATGCTGGAGCACAATGCCAAGTTGAACCAGGGTTATCGGTTATAATTTATTTCATACCAGTTAAAAAAAAAGATAAAACGATATTATTTTTATTTTAGTTTAAATTCCGGTCCATTCTCGATAATACTGACCGAAACATTTTGGTTTCGTGCCGCCTATTTTATTTCTGTCAAATAATATTTTTTTAAATACTAAATAATTTAACTATATCAATCATATCTCTTAATCCAACGGTTAGATTGAGATGAAATTTTACAAGGAATCTCTTGATATATTTATATATATATATATAATATTAAAATTTCAGAGTAATTAGAAAATGTAATGACCCTGGAAGATTGATAATAATATTCTCATAATATTTTATATGTTTATAATTTTGATAAAAAAAAATTATTTTATTGTGTTTTTTTATTAAATTGCACTATTCTAAATAATATTATTTTTTAAATTTCAACTAATATATATATATATATATATATATATATATATATATATATATATATATATATATATATATAAACAGTAAAATTCTGAAATGATAAGTTGGAATTCTACGAAAATGTAATATTTTATTCTAATTGAAAAAATAAAAAATGAATAAAAAGAAACAGAATGGACAAACTTGTTTCGAATAATACCCTATCATTAACTCCCACATTTTAGCAGTCACCACTTCTTTTCTTCAACACCTTCCACGTAACTGATAAATTTCCTTCGGCCTTAACCACGTGGGCGGTGCACATAATTGATGCGTTTGAATTAGAGGTGAAGAACATCCATACTCGAGGCATTCAACACTGATATTCTAGATAAAAAAAAAAGCTCTCATGGCTCAGATCTATGCTGTACCTTTATGGCTTCCTCTTATCTTGCTTCCGCCTCTACTGCTTTTGTTTATGAAAAAGATGAAATTGGCGAGACAAAGTGAGCAGCTTCTTCCTCCAAGCCCTCCCAGGCTTCCAATTTTGGGAAATTTGCACCAGCTTAGCTCACTGCCTCACCAATCTATGTGGCATCTCTCCAAGAAATATGGCCCTGTCATGCTCCTGAGACTTGGTCAAATACCAGCTGTTGTCATCTCCTCCGCTGAGGCAGCAAGGGAGGTGTTAAAAGTTCATGATCTTGCCTTTTGCAGTAGACCTTTGTTATCTGGCACTGGCAGACTCACGTACAATTATCTAGACATTGCGTTTTCACCATATAGTGATCACTGGAGAAACATGAGAAAAATCGTTACTTTGGAGCTCTTCAGCTTGAAAAAGGTGCAATCTTTCCGGTTCATCAGGGAAGAAGAAGTCGGCTTTCTGGTTAATTCTCTCTCTGAGTCATCAGCTTTAGCAGCACCAGTTGATCTTACTCAGAAGGTATATGCTCTTATTGCGAGTATAACATTCAGGGTGGCTTATGGGATCGATTATCGAGGGACTAACTTTGATCGAGAAAGATTCCATGAAGTGGTTCATGACACCGAGGCTGTGATGGGAAGCATCTCAGCTAATGAATACGTCCCATATTTAGGATGGATTGTGGACTGGTTTACTGGTCACCGTGCAAGGATGGAAAGAGTTTTCCATGAGTTAGATACTTTCTTCCAGCATGCAATTGATAATCATCTTAAACCTGGAAGGATAAAATATCAGGATGACATGATAGATGTTCTGCTGAGAATAGAGACTGAACATATTGCTGAAGTGGGTGCATCTCAGTTTACGAGGGATAATATCAAGGCAATCCTCCTGGTATGCAGATCAACATTGCCATTATATATTAAATGAAATTCTCTTTTATTGTATCTGCAGTGCTTATCATTTCACTTCTACCTGCATATTTCAAGATTTGCTAAGGCAGCACAACGCACTATTGGCCTTTGCTAGTCTGAAACAGGAATCTATTCAGCTAGTGCCATGTATTTAATGGTCTAGCTGCTTGCATATCATGTCATTGGCATTACAATGCTGAAATTGATATCATAAGAATGCAATCTAGCATACCTGAATTTTAATCATAAAAAATTGTTGGGCGTGCTTTTCTGCCCTTTTGTTGATGTTGAATGACATGAAAGCCATCCCATTTTAAAAAAACAAATCCTTTGAATATAATATATAAATAAGTTGTTGTGCTTAATATATATATATATGCATGATTCTTGAGATTCATCTCTCTGTAAATGTATAGGGATAACATGAGCAACATGCTAATGAAGCAGATTGCTATCCAACAATATCATGCAATGAAATTGTTGTTATAAGCTAAAGCTATAAGAAAATATTTGGTTTCTGTTATTATAAAATTAATCGCCTACTTTTCTATATAATTCCTACAAATTAATTGTTTACTTGGATTCTGACGTTTGTCTATCAGAATTTATTTTTGGGCGGAGTAGACACTAGTTCACTTACGGTGAATTGGGCAATGGCTGAGCTTGTCAGGAATCCAAGAGTGATGAAAAAAGTGCAAGATGAAGTGAGGAAATGGGTTGGGAAGAAAGGAAGAGTTACTGAAGAGGATGTCGATCAACTTGAGTATCTCAGGATGGTAATAAAAGAAACTCTGAGACTGCACCCTCCTGCCCCACTACTTATCCCAAGAGAAACCATGTCTCACTGTAAGGTCAGTGGTTACAATATCTATCCGAAAACGCTGGTCTATGTGAATGCGTGGGTGATTGGACGTGACCCCAAGTACTGGAAGGATCCTGAAATGTTTTTCCCTGAAAGATTTTTGGACAGCTCCCATGACTTCAATGGACAACATTTTGAGTATTTGCCATTTGGATCTGGTCGAAGAATTTGTCCTGGGATTCATATGGGATCTATAACAGTAGAGATTATACTTTCAAATCTCTTGTATTGTTTTGATTGGATTTTACCCCATGGATTGCAGAAGGAAGATATGAACATGGAAGAGAAAACTGGTGTAAGCCTCGCTCCCTCTAAGAAGACACCAGTAATCCTCGTACCTGTCAACTACCTTCAGTGACGATCAGAAGATATCATACACTCATGCATTTTAAGAGTTGCATGCACCAAATAATGTATGATTTACTCCTGTTGAAGATCATGGATTCCAAGACTACTAAAGATTGAAGGTTGTTGATTTCAAGTTTACATCAAGTGTAAGTGTTAGTTTAATATTAAACTAGCATGTTCTTTCCTTTCCTAAATAAGATCAATGTATGATTAAGTCTTCAAATTTAAATGCAATTTCAATTTTAGCTAAAATAAGAACATAAAAAGAAGTTGTCATCAACCATAACTCTTATGTAATGCTACAAGCTTTTCTTATAAATAATAAAAAAAACAGATGACAATAACCTTATCTTGATTCTACTCTTATCTTCAAAATCCATTGTTCTTCAAGTTATATAAATTATATCTAGATATTTATTTAATAATTTAGATTTTAGATGAAATGGTTTTAAATTAAATACTCATAAAGAGTTCGAATTTTATTATTTTAAAAAAGGTGATTGATGATTATCTTAAAATAGTATGAGCTTTCACTCGATAAGATTTATGTCAGCAATCATACTGACCACTTCGACTCAAATGCTTTTCATCTCTCAGCATAATTGCAGATGACTTTACTCTTGTAGAAATTTCTTCTCTCTTCCATGACAACCATGAGCCAATGACAATTTTGTAGCTTATAGAGTTGGGATTTCCAAGATTACTTGACCTCTCTCTCTATGGAGGCTGAGTAGCACCAACTTGAAGCACGGTGCTCCTCGTGTGGAAAAAAAACCCTAGTTTTCGTTGCCATATGTGCCTCAAATTATTACATAGCAAAGTAGAAACACATTCTGTGGTAATTTACATGTGATTTTTAAGGACTCCATGAAACTAAGATCCTTATATCTCATAAAAATGAAGATGTCATATCTAAATTACCCGAGATACTCGATTTTCAGAATATAATATTAGGATTGGAAAGATGCTCGCGTTTCAGTATTAGATGTTTGGGAAGTACTTTTGAAAAAAATAATTTTTTATTTTTTTAATTTTAAATTAAAAAAATTATTATTAATAAATCATTTTCATGTGTTAATATTAAAAATATTTTTTAAAAAGTAAATAAAGAAAAATTATTTTAATATATTTCTAAATAAAAATATTTTTTAAAATAAAATCAATTACATTCTCGAACAGTTCCAAAACAGTAGAAGACCTATCAACTTCAGCCGGGGGGGGGTCGGTAGCATTAAATATTGCACATGGGCAACTTAAGAGATCTTCCATGGGCAACTTACCTTCATATAAAAGGGTTGTGGAAAAGCAGGCACAAAATCTTAAAAGTGTACGTGGTTGTGCAAATATTGACGATTGTATGAAAGGTCTATTTAGTATCGTGATTGATGTTTTTTTTTTAAAAATTTATGAAAAGTATTTTTAGTTATAATTTATAATTAAAATTAAAATATTTGGATAAAATTATAGTTGAGTTTAATGAAAAACAATTTTATATATTTGGTTATTATATTTTTTTATATTGTTGTCAACTTGTAAAATTATTTTAAAAAACACATATACACATACATACATATATGTGTCTCTCTCTGTGTGTATTTTTTTTAATTTTATAGATTTAATAATTATAATAATAAAATATAATAAGTAATTCAAGTAAATTATATACTTGTTTTTATTCTCCCATCAAACTACTCGCAATTCTATCACAAGCTAAGTTCATACTTGAAGGTCTCTGTGATCTATGACTATTTGATCAAGGAATAATATATGGGAAAATATATTTTGGAACAAAATTATAATTGCTATCAAATTCGAAAAAAATCATATCTGGTGTGAGTGTAAGGTTGAAGTCGAAGAGGGATATCCCAAGCTGCTACTGCTGCTAATCTGGGCCTCTTTCTGGGACGATAATCCATGTAATTGTGAGGGAATTCACTCACATACTCCACCTCCATTTCTTAATTCATTCATAAAATAAACCCTAACCCTTACCACCTACAGATCATCAGGTTTTCATTGATCAATCGATCAAATTAATTCAATAATTGATTTATTTATTTGCAATAAAATATATGTTTTTTTTTACCTTTGTTCTGACCAACTGACCATTCCTTCTGTTGACCATAGTTGGCTAAATGCGCGTTCAGCTTGTTCATGGTCCAGGTCACATCTCTGTTTTTTAATACACACACACATATTAAATATTTTAAAAAATCTCAATTTAATATTTTTTAAATGAAACACTTATCGGAAATATATATAAAAAAAACAAATCAAACATTCAAATTGAATAATATATTTTTAGAAAAAAGAACAATTTCTATTTTGAATGAGGAAGCACTTCTTTTTCTAGATAAAAATAGGAAAAGCTTAAAAGTTTTGGCAAGTAAACCAGAAATGAAGTTTAAAATTAATTTAAAATAAAAAAAGGGCTAAAAATCAATGCCTAACAATTATAAAATCTCATATCCCCCCCCCCCGCTCTTTGCGCTATCGTGGATGGGCCCAAAACATCGAATGAAGTTTTGTAACTAAAGTTGAATGTTATATATAAAAAAAAAACTGGAGATTGTAATGTAAACCATAATTGTAAATTTAATTCTATTTTGACCGAAATATTTTATATTAATAAAAATTTAAGACAAAATAATACTATTTTTATCTCAATTTAAGTTTCAATCCATGTCAAATTTTTCATCCACGTAATAGTCAAAACATGCTGTAATTACTTTGAGAAAAAAGTCATCTCCCACCTTTCCTGCTTTTCATCTTCGCTGTTGGACAAATCATTGCTATCTTCCACCGCCTAAGGGCAAGTCCAACGGGGAGATGCATCCCAGTAGCTAAAGGCAAATATTTAAATTTTAGCTCTTGATATTCAAGTTAACGCCTCCAACGGGAAAGGCATCCCGACATGCATTTTACCTTTTCAATTTCAGAGAAGGCATTCCTACAGAAAAATAGATTGAGAGCTAAATTGAAAAATAGCCGTTGGAATTGGTAAAATTATACCGTTGCAGCATAAACACAGCAACAATCAACAACGAAAACATAGCAATAATCAGATCAAACAAAGACAACACAACCTTTTCGCATAAAATCAAACAAGAAACAAGATACAAGAAATGAAAAGCCCAGATGGGAAAAAGAAAACCTTGGTGTCGAGCATTACAACACAGAGAATGTCAGTATTGACCATGGCGACCTTAAGATTATCAATAGTTTCTTGATGATACTCATGAGATCCATGAGAGAAGTTTAAGCGAGCGACGTTCATGCCTGCCTTCAAGAGTTTTTCGATCATAGACAAATCTTGAAGTAGGTCCCAGAATACAAAAGATCTTGGTCTTTGGTCTCATCTCCATAACTCCTGCTACTACTATTGTCACTGCATCACCTCCACCATTGCTGCTCGTAATTTCTTCATCAAAAGGAGAATAATGAATTTAAGACTTGAAGTTCTAGAAATTTCTGTGGTTGTGCTGTGTGTATCACTAACTATATATATATATATATATATATATATATATATATATATATATATATATATATATATATATATATTTTGATTATTGATTATTGGTTAGTGTGTTTATTTTGTTTAAATTTTAAATTTCAAATATTATAGATCTTTTAATTATATTTAAATTTATTTTTTTAATTTAAATATAAATAAATAATAATAATTTTATTGTTGGAGAGTTTTTCAAAAGTAATTATTTAATTATATAACTTAATCATATTAATTGTATAATTAAACTATATATAAAATTATTTAACTTTATTTAAAATAAAATTAAAAAAATAACTCTTCAAAATGACTCTTACCATTGGACCACATCAATTCAAGAGCCATTTATATACTATTCAAAGAGTCATTTCTATCATTTGACTCTTAAAAATGGTTCTCGCCATTGGACTTGTCTTAACAAATTGTTGTCATGTCATTGTGTTTTTCATTTCCTATATAATCAAAATCAAAATAATAAAAATTAAAAAAATATATATTAAAAAAATATAAAATTGTTGTGTTAATTTTGATTTTATAAAAAATAAAAATTATATTTATTTTTAAAATTTATATATAATTAATTAATTATATATATAACATATAATCATCAAACAACACGCTGAACACTGTGAAATCAGAATATTCTATTGGAATCGAAAAAACAAAATGCGAACCAAAACCAAAACTGACAGGGATGATGTAAACACGAACCAGACAACTTAGTGAATGAACAAGTGACGTGTCCGTATGCACAGTTCATGATAACGTTAAATAATGCTAGCTGTTTTTTGTTTTTTTTGTTAATGATAAATGTTAAATAATGTTAGCTGTTCTTAGGATTGGTACACTGCTTTCCCATCATTAATTTCTTCTTCTCGTGTTGTTTGTTTTTTATGGCCCAGCTATGATGCATGCACATTAAATAATTCAGTACTTCTGTGTATGTATATATATATTAAATTAATTTAATCTCAATATTATGAAATATTTTTAATATAATAATATGAATATTAATTTTTAAAAAATAAAAATTATTTTAAATTAAAAATATATCAAGCCATATATAAACAAAACAAATAAAAAAAACACGTATTACAAATTGGATATCTAAATTATTCAATTTATTGTATTAAGATTAGCTCATTTTATAATTTAATTTAAACCAAATAAAAACAAAATATAAATTGTGAAAATACTTGCAATAATCAAATAGTAAAAATAAATAGTTATTTTATACCCACAAAAGATAAAAATATAAATTGAAAATTCATTCCTACATTGCCGTCATTATCATTGTTATAATAGTAAAAATTATTATTAATATTATTGCCCAAATAATTAAAATCATTAAATTTCCCTGAAAAATTAAAAAAAAGCAAAATATTTTTACAATAAATAAATAATCACTAAGATTATCATTATTATTGTACAAATAATAAAATAAGAAAAATCATATGATTCAAAAAACAAATAAAAATAACAGAAAACACACAAAAAAAATAAAAAAAGAGAAAAAGAGAGCAATATTAATTTTAAAATGATCACCAACATAAATTAAAATTTCAGGTTTGAACAGATTAAAAATAAAACTCCAATAAAAAAGACAAAAATTAAAAACAAAAACTAAAAGCATAAATACAAATAAAAAATAAAATATTTTCCAAGAATGACAAAAAAAACCAAAGGAATTAATATCAAATAAAAAATTCAAAGAATAAAAATAAAATATATAATTAATTCTAATTGAAAGATAAAATTAAAACAAATAAAAACTCGGGGACCAAAACAATTAAAATATTTTTTTCAAAAAATTGCAATATAATTTTATTATAAAAATTAAAAGAATAAGAATAAAAATGAAAGATAGCATATATGACTAATTTGAATTTTAGGATATAATTAAAATAAACTAAAATAATACACACACACACCCCAATTAAAATTAAAACTTTGATATTACTATTAATATAACATAAAATATTAATCCCTTTCAATATATCAAACTTTACATATTAAAATATTATATTTTAATCTTAACAACTGTAAAAATTATTTATTCCGCTCAAAAAATTTCTACAGACGGCAGAACAAGTCATATATCCTCGTTTTTTTTTTTCTCTTAGATGTGAGAACTATTTAGAAATCTAATTATTCTATATTATCCTCATTTGCTCGATCCATTTTTCAACACTGTTATTCCAGATAACAAACCTCTCATGGCTCTGATCGATGCTGCACCTTTGTGGCTTCCTCTTATCTTGCTTCCGCCTCTACTGCTTTTGTTTATGAAAACGATGAAAGTCGTGAGACAAAGTGAGCAGCTTCTTTCTCCAAGCCTCCCAGGCTTCCAATTTTGGGAAATTTGCACCAGCTTAGCTCACTGCCTCACCAATCTATGTGGCATCTCTCCAAGAAATATGGCCCTGTCATGCTCCTGAGACTTGGTCAAATACCAGCTATTGTCATCTCCTCCGCCGAGGCAGCAAGGGAGGTGTTAAAAGTTCATGATCTTGCCTTTTGCAGTAGACCTTTGTTATCTGGCACTGGCAGACTCACGTACAATCATCTAGACATTGCGTTTTCACCATATAGTGATCACTGGAGAAACATGAGAAAAATCGTTACTTTGGAGCTCTCCAGCTTGAAAAAGGTGAAATCTTTCCGGTTCATCAGGGAAGAAGAAGTCGGCTTTCTGGTTAATTCTCTCTCTGAGTCATCAGCTTTAGTAGTACCAGTTGATCTTACTCAGATGATATATGCTCTTGTTGCGAGTATAACATTCAGGGTGGCATATGGGATTGATTATCGAGGGACTAACTTTGATCGAGAAAAATTCCATGAACTGGTTCATGACACCGAGGCTGTGATGGGAAGCATCTCAGCAGATGAATACATCCCATATTTAGGATGGATTGTAGACTGGCTTACTGGTCACCGTGCAAGGATGGAAAGAGTTTTCCACAAGTTAGATACCTTCTTCCAGCATGCAGTTGATAATCATCTTAAACCTGAAAGGATAAAGTATCAGGATGACATGATAGATGTTCTGCTGAGAATAGAGAAGGAACAAACTGAACTGGGTGCATCTCAATTTACGAGGGATAATATCAAGGCAATCCTCATGGTATGGAGATCAACATTGCCATTATTATATATTAAATGAAATCCTCTTTTTATTGTATCTGCATTGCCTATCATTTCATTGCTGCCTGCATATTTCAGAATTTGCTACCAGGCTTATAGGCAACACAAGGCACTACTGGCCTTTGCTAGTCTGAAACAGGAATCTTTTCAGCAAGTGCCATGTATTTAATGGTCTAGCTGCTAGCATATCATGTCATTGGCATTACAATGCTGAAATTGGTATCATAAGAATGCAATCTATCATACCATGTATGTGCTTTGTGCCCTTGAGTTGATGTTGAATGACATGAAAGCCATCCCATTTAAAAAAAACAAATCCTTTGAATATAATATAAAAATAAGTTGTGTTTAATATACATGCATGATTCTTGAGATTCATCTCTTTGTAAATGCACGGGGATAGCATGAGTGACATTGTAATGAAGCAGATTGTTGTCCAGCAACGTCATGCGATGAAATTATTGTTATAAGTTAAAGCTATAAAAAAAATATTTGTTTTCTGTTATTATGAAATTAATCATCTACTTTTCTCTATATCTCCTACAAATTAACTGTCTACCTGAATTCTAATATTTGTCTGTCCGAATTTATTTTTGGGCGGGGTAGACACTAGTTCACTTACGGTGAATTGGGCTATGGCCGAGCTTGTCAGGAGTCCAAGAGTGATGAAGAAAGCGCAGGATGAAGTGAGGAAATGGGTTGGAAAGAAAGGAAGAGTTACTGAAGAGGATGTCTGTCAACTTGAGTATCTCAGAATGGTAATAAAAGAAACTTTGAGACTACACCCTCCTGGACCACTACTTATCCCAAGAGAAACGATGTCTCACTGTAAGGTCAGTGGTTACAATATCTATCCAAAGACGCTGGTCCATGTTAATATTTGGGCAATTGGACGTGACCCCAAGTACTGGAAGGATCCTGAAGAGTTTTTCCCTGAAAGATTTTTGAACAGCTCCAATGACTTCAATGGACAACGTTTTGAGTATTTGCCATTTGGATCTGGTTGAAGAATCTGTCCTGGGATTCATATGGGATCTATAACAGTAGAGATTATACTTTCAAATCTCTTGTATTGTTTTGATTGGATTTTGCCCCATGGGTTGCAGAAGGAAGATATCAACATGGAAGAGAAAGCTGGTGTTAGCCTTGCTCCCTCTAAAAAAACACCAGCAATCCTCGTACCTGTCAACTACCTTCACTAACTATAAGAAGATATCATAAACTCGTAAGCATTCTAAGTGTTGCATCACAAAACATTCTATGATTTGTGCCTTCTCTCTCTATATGTGTGTGTGTTCTCCAAATAAAAAAGAGGTCTGTCAGGAAAGACCTCTTTAGGGGTGGATATGGATGCCATTGAGCCAGTGGCATAGCATATCATCCCATCCAATCTGCAGAATTTGTATGCTTTTATAGTGTCAAAAGACAGAACAGAGTCATTTGACAGTGAAGAAATTAAAAGACTTCATTATTATACCATAACTTTTGCCATCAGTGTTTCTTTACCATCCGATTCCGGGCTCTTCACTCACCATTTTCACATCCAAGTCCTCTAAAATCATCTATGCATCCATCCTCACCTTCCTTCTC
Source organism: Salix dunnii (assembly GCA_015731905.1). Classification (NCBI taxonomy): domain Eukaryota; kingdom Viridiplantae; phylum Streptophyta; class Magnoliopsida; order Malpighiales; family Salicaceae; genus Salix; species Salix dunnii. Next base: position 1,651,716 of record CM027668.1, on the reverse strand, counting down.
CTCGAGTCTCGCAAATCCATCTAAAGCACTAGCATCATCCTCTGCGACATCACGTCATCTATCTCCATAATCCCTAAAAATTACCACCAACGCGGAACCCTCCCTGCGGCTTGAATTAGTCGAAAGCGAGCATGTCCGGATGATGCTCTGTTTCCTTTTGATTTCCTCTATACTCTATACGGATAGATATAGTCGAAGATAACCAGTGGGTTTTACAATTAATAGACTCAAGATTAATTTAAGAGTTATTGCTCTTTCGATTAAGATGAGTAGAAGAAGAAGGGATTTTTAGGCTGTGTAACAGAATTTTCAAGATTAATTAAAGAGTTACCAGTCATCAAGCAAGAATTGAACGAGTTCTCCGTAATATTTATTCAAAAATATTACACATTATACCTAGTATTTATTTAATAACTTAAATTTTAGAATGAGATGGTTTCCCATTAAAGACTCTTTTGAATTTTATCATTTTAAAGGTGATTTATGATATAGTATGAGCTTTCACTCGAGGAGATTTATGATCATCTTGACGAGTTTGAGCTTTGCTAAGCTCTTGCAGCTTTCGTACTGACCACTTCCCACAAATGCTTTTCATCTCTAAGCATAATTGCAAATGGCTCTACTCTTGTAGAAATTTCTCCTCTTCCATGAGCCAATGACACTTTTTGTTGCTTATAGAATTGGGATTTTCAAGATTACTTGACCTCTCTATATATGGAGGCAGAGTAGCACCCTTGACGCAGGGTGCTACTCTGGAATATCGTGTGGGAAAATGCCTGGTTTTGGTTGCCATATGTTCCTCAAGTTGTCACAAAGCAAAGCAGAAACACATTCTGTGCTAATTTAAATGTGAGTTTTGAGGACTCCATGAAACTAAGATCCTGATATCTCTCTTGCATGTCATGCTTATGACAAAAACAAATATGATAAATTACCCGAGATCTCGAGTTTCAGTATATAATTTTAGGATTGGAAAGATGCTCGCGTTTCAGAATATATTTTTTGGATTGGAAGTCTCTTATACTGTTTGCACTGGAAATCAGCCAAAGCAATAGAAATCAAGATGGAAGAGGCAGCTGGTCTTACCATTTTGAGTGGTGGAGGGGGCGCTGTTTGTTATGAATTGTAGAACCTACCCACTTCAGCGCGGGGCGGGGGGTTCAGTCTCAAAAAGCAAGCAGCTGAGGTAGCATGCAAGATTACACATGGGAGATCTTCCGTTCAAATAAAAGGGTCGTGGAAAAGTAGGCACATTACCTTAAAAGTGCATCATAATAATGAGAAGAAAAGAGAGTTTGAATTGAAGAGATTTTGACAAGAAACTGCTCCATCTTGACCGTGAAGCACATCATCGTCTTGAACAGTGAGAAGCAGGTCATCCGAGTCCTGTACAACGAAGATACACTAGTGCATGTGGTTGTGCAAATCTTCACCATTGTATGAAGAAACAAAAATAAGCTTAGCCTTGAAGAATGAAGGTGGATTAGCTACCATTTCTAAGATCACGAAAGTTCATGATACGTTCACAAAAAAAGAAAAATAGAGGAGATGATCATAAGAAGGGTTCAGAAAGCTCCATTTCATTTGAATCCTCTTGTTGTGTCTCAGGTCTGTGATGACCTACAAAGTCCAGCCCAAGCCATTGCCAAGGCCAACATACATATCTAGGCCGATTTCGTCCCCTCAATTCTTCTCGAGTTTCAAACTCTTCCAGCTGGTGGCTGATCTCCTCTATCCTATCCCTCAGCCTAGATGCCCTCGTGTCTGCCAAACTCAATGACCTCTCAGCAGCCTCTCTTGCTGCCATGGCAGCAGTCGCTGTTTCTTCTTTGAATTTTAACTTCTTCTCTGATTCTAACATGGCTTGCCCTGCCTCTTCAAGTTCTTGCTTAACTGCTGACAGCTGCAAGTACATATCGATTAAGCACAAGATTCAATCAGGACTTCTTTGGAAAGTATTTTGAGTATAAAGATGCGTTGGATTTTGAGTTTGCTTTAAACACCTCATCAGGCTGCCTCAAACCATATTGACTGTAAACATAATAAAGCGATTCCATAATTTCAACATTCAAATAACCAATTATGCTTCACATGATTCAGTCTATGATTAGGACCAGAAAAATAGTGGATTTGGAATAAATGATAGCATTCAACTATAACAAGGCCGAGCAAGTGTTTCGAAACTCTCAAGACATCTCATTATTCTAAAGCATTTTCTATTCAACAAATAAAACGTTCTCTAGCCAACATTATAATAAGGCAATTATTTCTCATCTACTTTCCTAGAGAACTGCTAAGTCTAACCAAACCTGCTTAGTTCTGATTTTGTAACAAATCATTCCTCCAGTGGCTTTAACAATAACAAGCTCCTAGCTTAACTCTCACTGTTTATTTTGCTCAAATTAAACCGCTCTCACCAATCAAAAGGCCATTATCTCCAAAGTTTCTTGGGCAACCATCTTCTGTTATCATTAGGATATTCAATGACATGTCTAGCATAATTTTTGTGAACAATTTTTCCAGTATACCTGAGCCACAAAGTCTTGTTCGACAGCTCTGCCTGCAGCAGCCTCTTGCTCAGCTGCTACTTTCCACCTTGTAATTTCTTCTTCTGCAGCAGCAATGTCCATCATAAGTCCTTCAACCTACAACGCCGGAGAGGCCAACTTGGTAATCGAAACAACAAAACACTTTAAAAATTATTTATCATTCTGAAGCATTCCATAAACTGTGAAGTTAACTGCCTAATATTGACCTGGCTCAACACAACATTAAAAACTCACGCTTTCATTTGCCACTCTCTCCTTCTCTTCAAGCTCTTCTATCCTGCCCATTCTATTGCTCAGTTCCTTCGCTTGAACCTCTACATGCCCTTTAAGTAAATTTGACTCTGCCCTAGATACAGGAAAGCACAAAACATAACAGAAGAATACCTAATCAGTACACAAATCAAATATGTTCACTATCTACATGCAGCCTTATCAGAGGAATCGTTTGAAACACCTTAGTTCCTCCACAGAATGCCGTAGTTCAATGATCTCAAGCTGAGATTCCTTGACGATATTCTCCAAAGCACCAGCCTGTGTGCAACACGCAAGAGCAACAACAAATTCGGATTTCAAACATACAGGCATAACAAATGTGAAAGAACAAGTCAACTCTAAAAATTATTTACCAGAGTGTATATTTCATCACTCTCTGCATCCGGTACGCCGCCTTTATCATAAGATACCCTACCACTCCCAAGTACCTTACTGAATTTGAAATCGATCCCAGTCTCTCTTAAACCATTTTCAGCAACTTGAAGCAACCCACTTGTTTCGGAGAATGGGTCTAATTTAATCCTCTTCGACAAGGCACTCCTAAGTAAAGAACCAATATGTTCTTTCTCCTTCACTAATCTACCCACTGTTTCCTTCAAATTCTTCTCTTCGTGATTCTTCTCCTCTACTAAATCCCTTGTTTTTTCAGCAACAATTCTACTCACCTCATAAATTGATTCCATCCCGGCTAAAGAAGCACGTATGTTCTCCTCCATTTCCGTTTGTTGGGGGAGAAACAACGACTCTGACACCTCGGAATCCAAATGATTGCTATCAACGATCTTAATGACATCATAAAGCCGGTTATAAATTTTCGCCACCAAATTCATCTGAGCAAACAACAAAAGTCTATGTGATTCCATCTTCGACTCCAAGTTTCTCAACTTATCATCATACTCTCCAACTAAGTCCCTCAACCCCGATGCTTCCTTCTCCACCAAATGCTTCCTCCCCAACATCTCTCTCTCAATCTCCGATACTTTCCCCTCTTTCTCGACCACGCTCTTCTCTAAATCCTCAATCAACGTCGTTTTCTTGGCAACTTCATCTCTCAATCCACTAATTGTAGCCTCAAGCTGAGAAACCTCAATGGCAATCTCGTAATTCCTCTTCTCCATCTGTTCTATAGCATCATTTCTAGATTTTGCAGTGACATGAATCTGCCTAACAAGCTCCTCGACAATCTCATTCGTCCTCTTAATAACTCCATACGCAACCGCCTGCAATCCATTGTATTTCTGGGACCTAGGCAATCCTGCCGCCGCAAAATTCTTGATATTACTAAATTTCCCTGATATCTTATCAATTCCACTAACTAACATATGCCTCGAATCCTCAATCTGAGATTGAAAACCATCTAGTTTCTTCTCAATCTCCTCTTTCGACCCGTTCACTTGAACCAATTCATTCGACAATTCCTCGTTAGCTTTCAACGCCTCTTCTTTCTCTCTCAGCGCTTCGTCTCTCTGCCTAGAGCACTCGTCTCGCTTTTTTATTGCTTCGTGTGCGAGAGCTTTTAATCGATTAAATGACACTTGCAGTTCCGACTTCGAAGCCTCAGCTGCCTCCCGTGCCGCTCGCTCGCGATCGAGGAGCTCACGGAATTTCTCAACTGAATCATCATCCTGACTCGGACTTTTTATTACGATCGCCACCGGATCTTCCTCTTCCACATCGCTCAATACCGCATCGGCGTCATCGTCGACAATGTTCGCCATCTGAAGAAACAAATCAAAATTCCACTGCTGTGTATTTTTATTATTTTTATCAGTCGAAGAAATCAGACCATGATTTATATTTAATTAATATAATTTAGGGGACTGTTTCGTAATTCCTGGTTATTAGATATTAAAAAAAAAAAAGATTGATGGAGCAAGTAAAGGATAACTTGCAACGAACGAAAAATAGAAGGAAAGGAGGAGTTGGAATTTGAGACGGATTAGGAAAGGGAGGGACTGATTAGAGAGATAATTGTAAGTTTAAGAAGCGAAATTGAAGGCCAAACAGGAAGCTGCAATCTGACGTCCCAGCAACCGGTCTCTGTCTGTCTTTCTTCGAAGGAAATTTACAGCAAGAGCAAGGAAGTTCAAAATCAGTCCCTGATTATTTGGGATGGTAATGACTGGTCCCTAAAATAACGAGAAGGTTTAGATAGGCTCTAAAGTTTCATAAATTTTCTTCTTAATATCTTATACTGTCATGGTTTGATAGAATCCTGTAAAGAATACTCGATGATATTTAAAAAATAAAAAATATTATTTTTAAATTAAAGATATTTTTAAAAATAATCTGATCAAGTTAAGTATTTTCTAGGGATAGAAAATATGATTTTTTAAAGAACAAATAAAACAAATTTTAGTGTAATTATAATAATCAACTTGAAGGTCAACCTAGCCCAAGACTTGGGTCATGGGTTAAGGGTTGACTCTAGACTGATTAAATTTTTAATATAAAACTCAAAATAATATTATTTTCATTAAAAAAAATTTTTATTATCAAATTATTTTAGAGAAAATTAATATTGAACTAAAAAATAAAGTTTTTGACATTTCTCAATGTTCAAAAATGCCTTTTTATGATGTAATTGGAAGCTTTGTTGTGTTTTTATAATAAACCTTATTTAAAAAGAAAATACAGCATTTATATTAAAAAAAAATCATTTACCGTACATGACAAACCTTTGACTAGTGGATTACGTTTTAAAACTAGTGCATTCCGGTAAATTGGGAAGAAGAAAAAACAGCTTTCTTCTGGATGTAAACATCAGGGGCAAAGATTGGAAGGAAGTTTAATTTGCAGGGACTAAAATGAAAAGGCTGAATGAGTTGAAAGTACGTATGTTGAGGTTGAGTGGGCCGCGAGGTTTTTCAATCTTGGGGCCAGGGACCTACTGGTCCCCTCGGATCCGTTGTTGCTCGTTGGGCTGTAGCAGTAGCTTAGCTAGTGATAGTTGAGATGAAAGTGATATCTTGTTTTTTAAAATGTATTTTATTTAAAAATAAATTAAAATATATTTTATTTTTAATATCAGCAAATAAAAATAGTTTGTTTATATTTTAGTAATAGTTTCTTATTGGCAGGAAGATTTTGTTTTTCTACAGGATTTATTCCCATAATTAAGTTAAATAATATATATATATATATATATATATATATATATATATTATTTAACTTAATTATGGGAATAAATTTTGAAAAATTTATTACTCGTATTTTGTTGAAGAAGACTGAGTCCAAAGCCAAAGTGTAGCCTATCGCAAGAGATAATTGGAAAAACCAAGCTGTGGCAAGGAAATGTCATGAATGCCTTGTTTGTTATTTTTGAAAAAAAAAATAGATTTTTTTTTAAATTAAATTTTTATTCCCTGTGAAAACACATGTTTTTTCTCTAATAAAATAGTGCTGTTGACTATTTTTGAATTTTAAAAAATAATTTAAAATAAAACAATGAAAAATATTTAAAAATATATATATTTTTTTGAAATATAAATTCAAATAAGAATGGAGGAGTCATAGTAGCCCGAAAAAACCAAAGAAAAAAAAAGTCAATAAATAAAGTGCTTTTACTCCGCGCAAAGCCATCAATTCTATAAATTAAATTTTGGCTGCTTTGAATCCTGTGTGTTTGCCTGTTACCAGGTGTAGAGCTTTCCTATCTACTACTCTATTGGTTCCTGGCTTCTGGGACCTTCGCATTGCTTTCTTTAAGCTTCAATGTAACCTGTGTTCCCTGCTCGTTCTTACCACCAAAAAGAAAATTAAGCTCAACAAGAAATTCCCCCGAGTTTATTTCAGCTTTTGTTTTCATGATGAAGCCAGACTGACAAAAAAAAAAGGGATGAAATATTGTAATGCTAGGGGCGGGAAAAAGAAGAGGAAGATGAAAAGGCCCTTAATTTTGTTCTTCAAAGAGCCATATCGGATTACATTTCACAATCTTCGAAACTCCCAGCTGCTGCTGCTGCTGCTAGTGAACGCGTCCTACGTTATCCTTGAAAAAGCGTTGATTTATCTTGCCGTCATTTCCCCAATCTCCCCCCCAAGCAAACATAGGGATGTGACAGGAGTTGTGAGACTGTCCATCTCTTACTCGGGTTCTTTTCCAGGCAACACTTGATGAAGCTCCTGAATTCCTCCGATGCTTCCTCCGGGAAGCCAGGGAATTCTCCATAGCATACCACCAGCACAAGCTCCATCCAGTTACTGGGCCTCTTGTCAGCTGGAAAAAATGGAAAATGCCCCACATATAGCTCCAATAAAGTAACGCCCAGGCTCCAAACATCTCCCGCATACACAGAGCCTGAACCAAACGCGTGCGAGTCCAACCTTTCAGGACTCATATAAGCCTGTGTACCCTGACACATGCTGTGATAGTTAGTGGCAGCCCTGGTTCCAATCCCATGGACAAACTTGCTCACCCCAAAATCAGCAATTTTCACTTTCATGTCCTTACTGACAAGAAGATTTGAAGGCTTTATATCTAAATGGACAATATTGTGTTCGTGGAGGTAGTTGAGGCCACTGAGTATTTGGGAGGCAATGTGGGCAAGTGAAGTCTCGGAGAAGGGGCCATTGGCTCTAAGAATTGAATCAAGTGTTCCCGCATCCATGTACTCCATGAGTATAGCTTTTTCTCCAGCTCGTGGCTCAAAAATCCCATGACATTTGACGACGAAAGGAGAGTCAATGCAGCTTAATATTTCTGTCTCGTGGGACTCATAAGCGTCATTTGTACCCTGATGGATGATTTTCAGAGCATAGATGGCTAATTTGGGTCCGTGGCGTACCTTGTAGACACTGCCATGATTACCACGGCCAAGAACGCAGAGTTTTTCCAGGTCCAAGAAGTCCCCTACCCCTTGAATTGTAGTGCCACACATGGGCTTAGGGAAGCAAGGACACACAGCGCATTCACCAATCTTTAATTCTGGAAGGGGATCAAGCTTAAGATGTTGCTGCATTCTTTGTCTAATGTGAACCATGTTACTGGTTGCTGGTTTTCTTTCCTTGACAAAAGAAGGAAAATTTGAGAAGTGTAATTTGTTCCTTTGATTTGCCGACTGGCGTTGTTATATACTGATAAAATGCCAAATTAAGACGCGAAAGAGACGCGAGGGATGGTGTCAATGGTGGACATGACACTTTAGAGACAGTTTGAGCAAACACTTAGCCATGAAAACCTATCCAAAGCCACTATCTCAGTGATTTCATCCCCCTTTTTCCTGTGGAAAGAACACTTAGATATATTTTGGTTGGTTGTTTCTTCCTCGCCTATGTCCCGTAATGTCCGTGTCTGGGAAAGAGCTCGTGAATAATGGATGTTGTGGAATTCCGATTCCATATTTTTCTATATAGAAAAAGGAATTACTATAACGACTGAATGGAGCAATTCACCGATCTCCTTTGTTTTCCGATCTCATGATTGTGTCAAAACCTTCTAATTATAAAATATAAATATATATAAAAATACCCTTTAAAAAATAATAACAAAGGGATTCAATTTTTTATATAACTTTTAATTTTTTTAATAGATAGATATAGATATAGATATATGGGATTAAATTTTTTAATATAACTTTTAAATTTTTATCATCATCACCACCACTACCGCCACCATCATATTATTGTTGTTGTTGTTGTTATTGTTGTTTTTTCTGATTTTCACATTCTCCTTTTCTAATAAAAATTTCATCCTTAAAATTTACATCACTTATATAGATTAGAGAAAAGTTATGGATATATCTTTGTGATCTTTGATTCTCTTCCATGTCTCTTCTATTTAAGAGCTCTTTCATAATACTCTTATCAAGGAAACCCTTTTATTCCTTAATACCTTATCACTCCAATCCATAATCTTGATAGGCTTAATTTCCAATGTTAAATCTCTTTTAACTTTCATTTGAACTTGTGATAGTATTCAAGAGGGATATATCCTCTCTCTTTTTTTAACAATGAAATATGAAATGCATTATAAATCTTATCCAATTGTTTGGGCAATTCTAACCGATGACAACTAGTCTAATTCATTTTATGATCTCAAAAGGATTATAAGCATTCCACTCTCTATCATCTATGGTAAAAATAAAAATAAAAAACTTTTCAGTATGAGGATTTCAAGCATCACACCATCATTGAGGAGACTATAAGCCTTATGTTATCACCAAAGTAACTCCTTTATAGGTTTCCTTTACTCTAATATAATGTTTTATAAGTATGGCTTCTTTCATAGGTTCTCATCTATCTCCTATAAAGTTTTCTAAGTATAGGTTCCTCCTTATTGATCTCTCTTCTAACTCTAATAAATTTTTCTAAGTATGAATTCCCCTCTACCTCTTAAAATATTTTCAAAGTATGAACTCCTTTATGAGTTCCCTTTCTTTTATCATAAATTTTTCTAAGTACAAGTCTCTCTAATATAGGTTCCTCTTAACCTCTAAGAATTTATTCAAAGAAAAAATCTTCCATTAGATTCCACTCAGCTTTCAAGTATGATTTTCTCCATGATTCTATTCTACATACTTAGAAATTAGCCCAAGTATGGATTCTCTCCAAGTATTCTAACATGATGGAAGCACTATTTCTATTATGGTATCTTCCATTGTGCATGAGGTGTTCGATAGCATACCTTAGAGTAACCACTTATATTCATACAAAAAAAAACAAAAAAACAGAATCAATAATCTTGTCAAGGTAACCGTGTATTTTTTTTAAGTTTTTATGTATATATATCACAAAAAAATGGGGAGTTATTGATAGATCATGATCTTTTAACAGTTTCCAAAATACTTTTTTTTTTCCTTCTAAGCCTAAATTTAATGGGTCTAAAAACACTAGAAGGCCTAAAAAGCCATTGGCACAAGCAACGTGCCTAAGTGCAACATCCATCCTCTATATGCTCAAGTGCCACACCCGAGCCCAACATTTATTGGCCAAGGAACACACATCTGAGTTGATTTTGGGGGTTTTTTGGGCTTAATTGCATGATCCAGGCCCAATTATTAAAGCTTGATTTTTCAAGGCTCCATACAGGTTCCTTAAGATATTTCATTTATCCAAGTCATTTTTAACTAAAATATTACTCCTTTTACTCATTTAGGTATACAAAAATATTATAAGAGGCAACCGCTTCTCATTTTCATTAATTTACAAGAATGATAAGATGAACAAATATTTTTAGTAAGTAACATGTGTTTTGCCATTGTCTTTGATAGATTAAGTGAAATACAGCTAATGACTAACAATATTAATTTATAAAGGTACAATTACTCTTAAACCCTTACACCCAAATAAAAATACGTAATTGATAAGCTCTAAATATCTTATGAATCGTTTAGATAAAAGGTTGATAATCTCTTTGTTATCTATATAATTTCATATAAATTTTCAGAATTTTTCTTTAAAATATCACTATATACTTTTTTTTCTACAAATATATTTATTTAAACATCCAAAAATCCTATCTTTACGAATCAAACTACACCACACCTTTAACTTCATACACCAAACTATTATTACCCTCTTTGAATTTTGTAAAATATATAAAAAAGAGACTAACATGTGAAAATTGGGCTAAATGCGGAAAAGTCGATCATGCTCCCATGAGAGTTTCGTGTGAGTGCCTTTTTATTACTTTTAAATTATGAGCAGGTTCTATCACTTTTCGTTTGACCAGTTTTACCCTTTTTTTTATATAGTAAAAAGATATATATATAGATATATATAGATGTCAGTTGCGTGTTCATCAAACAAAACTCACGTACGTAGTGGCTTTACTGCATTTGTTCAATCTTTCATTATTTGGGGCGTGAAATGGAGGAGTGCTCTATCCTGGAAACTTACGGGAGAGTGAAATGAAGCAAAACATCTGGGTCGTTCGAGCTGAGGTCGGTTGTTCGGTCTTTGAATTGGTCGTTAATTGTTTTCCAATAAGCCGGCCGGCTTTTAAATTTCGTAAATCTCTGTTTCATACTACTTGTCCTCAATGTTCACAGAAACTTCCTTTTAATTCCCTCCTTCTCCATCTTAAATGCCCCATAATTAAATAAACCCTGCAGCCTTTTGCATTCCCCAAGTCTTTCAAGTTTTAAGGTAAGATCTGATAGTGTTTTCTGGAGTTGACACCTTCGATATTCATGGTGTATGTACGCATATGATGGTTAATTTTCTCTACAGGTAGAGAGAGATACAGTACTAGTTTGGTTCAACTGGTAAAGAGAGAGATTTCTTGTTTGCAACTATTTTGATTGCTGATGGGAGGTCAGAGCTCCAAAGGGTCAATTGGGATAGATTATTCTTCTTATGGTTCAGCCAATTCTTCATCTTCATGGAATCAATATGTTTACCCTCCAGCATCACCATATCCATCTTCTCAACAGAATTCCTATTACGCATCTCAGCATGCACCTGCTCCTGGTTCACAAAGAACCCCCCAACATCCACAGAAGAGGTTGGATAGGAAATACTCGAGAATAGCTGATAATTACCAGACCCTGGATCAGGTTGGTTGGACCTTAATTGCTTGTAATTTTAGTTCTTTCTATTTATGGCTTCTATGGTTCAAGACTTTTATGGGTATTAGTGGAAAACTGAAAAAAATCGATAGTACTCTTTGACTTTAATCAAATTATTGTGGGAGCATCGATATCTAATGCATGTATGCCGGAAAGTGAAAAAATAATAATTCTGGTTGTGGACTGTTACCGAATGAGCATATAATTGATTGTACAAGTATGAGCATCAACCTATAAAATAAATTGATGAAGGCCTGGTGGACAAGTCCGTTGAAATTGGTGGAAGATAAATAAAGAAGTTGCAGATTTATGATCATTTACTCTGGTGATTCTATAGAGGACAAGTCTGAAGAATGTTGTTGACAATGATGTGAACATGTGGGTTTTGACATGGCAGATTGAAATATAACCCAAGATTTAGTTCAAGTGTAGAAATAAGACTATCTACTGACTGCTTATACGTGACTCGGAGCTTCCTCATCTGTAAGCATACAAATGTTATTATAACATGTGGTGAACTCCTGTGGTTGAACTATTGGTGATAAAATTCTCCCTGTTAATCAAGTTAGCAGCTAATGCGGATTTCTGTGGGAACATTCCTATGGGGGCAGATGGCATTGACACTTCAATCTTTAGGATAAGGAACTGGGAAAGAATTAGTCCGTGGATACCATACGTTGGTTCTAAATCATTTGCTTGCTTGTTTCTATCTATACTGGATGATTTTCTGTAAAATTTTGTAGATGGCCAAATGTACGTGTTAGATAATTTTAGCATATAACATGCTGCAAAGTACTGAACGAAGTAAATAACTGCTCACAGGTGACTGTTGCTCTTGCTCAAGCTGGGTTAGAGTCTTCTAATCTCATTGTTGGCATTGACTTCACAAAAAGCAATGAGTGGACAGGTTTAATCTTATCCTGATTTGTTTAATGTATAGCATCCATTATGATTTAGTCACAGAAGGCATGCTTAGCTTTTTCTCATAACATATCAGGTGCAAGATCATTCAATCGGCGAAGCTTACATCATTTAGGAAATGGTCAAAATCCATATGAACAAGCAATATCAATTATTGGGAGGACTTTATCTGCATTTGATGAGGATAACTTAATTCCATGTTATGGATTCGGAGATGGTAATTTTATATTAAGCATTCTTATTTTTGGTTTTCGAAGAATTCTCTTGAATTATGTTCTGTAGAATGAGTATTCGCACGAGGAATGATATTCAAATCAATTTTCGCAGCATCAACTCATGATCAAGATGTTTTTAGCTTCTTTCCGGATGAGAGATTCTGTAATGGATTCGAGGAAGTGCTGATGCAATACAAAGAAATCGTTCCCAACCTTCGGCTTGCAGGTCAGCTTCTGTTCATTGTCTAACTATGTCAACTTATTCTAAACATTCTATCATGTGGTTCTAAGGCATCTTGTTTATGTTTTGTCATTGTAGGACCGACATCTTTTGCACCTGTTATTGAAATGGCCATTACTATTGTTGAGCAAAGTGGTGGGCAGTACCATGTTTTGCTGATAATTGCCGATGGACAGGTATTTCACCTTAAAGATGGATTTTCTCTTTTCGAGTAGATTAGATTAGGTCTATCATGTGTGATTCTAGATGTTCTATTAAGATAGGTGAAACAATTCATGGTTGGTATCCTTGAAAAACAGGGAATTTTGATTGTTCTGCCTTTAGTAGCTCATTTAATCCTCATTTTTCAAGGTTTTGAGTGCCGGGAAAATACTAATCCTTTGAAAACTTAGACATAACAACATCAAAGTTGCATTTATTTGTTATATAAACACCAATACGAATCCATTCCTGAAGAAATAAAAGCTGGTCAGAAACATTTACATCAGTTTCGAATAAAAAAGAAAAATGAACACTTGCAGACCAGTATATCTGCTCATCTGCAGAAAGACTACTTTCTAAGCAAGTCTCTCCACGGTGAATTTTTTTTAATCAGATCGAGGCGGAAGTGAATTGAATGTTTTTCAATGATTCCCTGAAGCTACAGTTGCTTGTGATGGTCATGACATTTTATTGGTGCATGGAAAATGAAAAACAAAAGGATATGTACTTTCTTTTTTTTTGTTGATATTTAGGTGAAGCAGTTGAGATCTTCCTACTGCACAAAATGCATAGTTTTTCCATGCACTTGGTTTGTCAAAGCTTTTCGTTGTACCATTTCCTGTTAAAAAGAAAACTTAATCAATTATAGGTGACGAGAAGTGCTGACACGCGGCATGGGCAGCTCAGTCCACAAGAGAGAAGGACAATTGATGCCATTGTCAGAGCAAGGTAACGCAGCCTAGCACTTGTCTGTGTGAGTGTGTGTGGGCAAGGTAGATACATATGATATTACAGTCTCATAGCTAGTTTTAGATTTGCCTGATCACTTTCTTACACGCTTGATAATTCAGCGAATACCCTTTATCGATCATCTTAGTTGGAGTTGGTGATGGACCCTGGGACATGATGAGGGAGTTCGATGATAACATCCCTGCTCGAGCCTTCGACAATTTCCAGGTAACCAGTAGTTCTGTCATATAATTGTTAAGACGTTTGAGCTCTACGCCTGCACATACTAATTCGAAAACTTTATTCTGTCTTCTCAGTTTGTGAATTTTACAGAAATAATGTCCAAACATACGTCTGAATCTAGAAAGGAAACAGAATTTGCTCTTGCATCATTGATGGAAATACCTTCTCAACATAAAGCAACTATTGAGCTTGGCTTGCTAGGGTAAGAATGAAGTCTTAATCCGGTCCTTTTCACTGATACACTTCGATGCGTTAGTCATGTAAGCTTTTATAAATCTCATTTATATGCCTCCATGGATAACGCAGTCACCAGAGAGGGAGTTCACCATCGAAGGTTCCTTTGCCCCCACCACTTTACGGCCCACATTCTTCAATCAGATCAAAAGCTTCCCGCTCAAGCAGCTTCCAGCAGCGGGCACCTTCTTATTCTGGATATGATACACCAGTTGGTGGATACGAAACACCATCAGGGAAGGGTCCGTCTTCTAGCTCTGTGTACGATAATCAGGTTGAAAACTTTTCCAAATGCATTTTATTTTATTGATCAGTAATGCTTCTTTTCTGTTACATTACTGATCACTACGTCGTTATATTTTAGGTCCAGTCTCCAATCTATCCTTGCAAGTTTAACTGTTTCTATGTAAACTAAAATACAAGGACATATTGAGTACACGCATTAACAAGAAAATAAATAGCCCTTGCTATCAATATCCATATCCATACCAGCACAGATTGAGTTCTCTCATTTTGATTTGTGTGGAAGCAATTAACACTTTCTTTTTATGAACTGTGACAGGTTTGCGCCGTTTGTCTTACCAATCCTAAGGACATGGCCTTCGGATGCGGGCATCAGGTGAACCATGCTCTTTTTATTTATTTTAAGCAAGAACCATGTTCACTTTATGCCAGTTTGTCAGGGCAATGGGATCATAACCACAAGTACTTTATTGACACCACTTTTATTCTGCAGACTTGTTGTGACTGTGGAGAAGACCTCCAACTGTGCCCTATATGTCGACGCCCTATACATACCAGAATCAAGCTCTATTAATAAGTTTCAATGCAATCTCTGAGATTGTTTCTGCTCCCTGCATGTTTGGTTCGGTGGAAGCTGAATCAAATGCTCATTTTTCTGAGGCAGGGGCAGGCTAGCCATTTTATAGTGCCATTTTCACCTGTTAATTTGTTGTGTGTGAGAGAGAGAGATTTCTAGACGACCTTCGTGAAGAATGAAACAGATTTAGGACGAAACTAGTTTGATCCATGCAAGTTTATACCAGAGCTGAGGACGACACCACAGACTTGTGTTCATTTTGCAAATTCATTCTTTTATATGTTTAAATACTTTATTTTTTTGGCTTGGGAAGGAGTCCTTGTAATAATGTTGAATGATTTTGATTTGCGGCTATGTATCAAAAATCCAGTAAACTTGGAAAATCGAATCGATTTTATTGATTTGGATGATTTTATCAATTTACACGAGTCAAGTATGATTTACTGGTTTTGAGTGTTTAGTCTAATTTTACATGTAAATATATGTTAACTCGTAAACTAATCAAATAATTTTTCGTGTTAAGTCATGATTTTGATAACAATATTCTCGATGTCCACTGTCTTTATAGCAAGCCTCTTTTGAGTCAGCATGAAGGGTGGGAGCTACAGCAAAAACAAATGATGAAATGCCAAAAACAAATCTTCCTCTCTCATCTTTCACCACCTGTAGACCACTACTTGGATACCAGCCCCTTTTTTTCTTGGAAGTTAGATTTCTATCAGGATGGCAAGCGGGGCCGAGAAAGATAACCATTCAAAGTTTCCGATAAAAATATCTCTGGGACAACGTTTCTTAAATCTGAAGACAACAATGGGTAGAACAAGGATTCGTAATGGATGCTGAGGGAAAATGAGGTGAGATTCAAGTAAGACTGGTCAAGAAATACAAGCTACATAGATGGAGCACAAGATCTATTAGTCACGAATAGTTGGCATGGGCAATAAAATCCGGAGTTTCAGTAAATGAAGTTCCAAGGTAACGAAGAACCAAAAAAAACTACAGGAAAATTGTAGCCCTTTTCCTTCCAGTGAAACATTGATGGTTGCCTACAAGTGTGGGATTGCAACTTAGAGGAAACTTGAGAGATATAAGTTTATTTATGAAGTAGAGATTACATCAAGAAAGGTCCCTTCACAGTATAGCAAAAGCATCTATGAATGGCACAGTTCAATGATTTACATGGAGAAGAAAAGTGTTTGTATTTGATGTGAAACAATAAATTATTGCACCGCTTCCACTTCCTCAACTAGTCCATGAGGGCAATGATAATAAATATACTGGGCTTGCTGAATATAAAGAAAAACTCATCATGACTTGCATTGAGATTACAGGTCATGAAATACTACAACAAAAGACAATGAAATGAAAAGCATTCAATAAACACGAGAGTTTGAATAAAGAAAAAGCCTCGTATAGGTCATTTAACCTCTTGCAATGCTGATATTGTGCTGATGAAAAAGTATTTTCCTCGTATGTCTTTCTTCAACTTTAATACTAGAATCATTGATATGCTGCGAAAAGTTTTACTCCATAGATGTTTCTCATCTCGATTCACCTTATATAACCGAAGAAGGAGAATAGCTGAACAAAACACTGCAAATGTCATTCCCTTAAGAACAATTACCTCAAGGTATTGTTCTATAACCTAAATGAGAAATGTGAATAGCTGTAAGAATTTCAATAATTAAATGTCAAAGTTGGTGATCAAGAGGAAAACAAATTTTATGAATGATGGTCATCAATCATAAGACAGGGATAACCTTATAGAAAATAAACTAAAACAAATCATAAAATTTAATGGTTAATCAATCAAGTGTTAACGGATAAGATTGCAAAAAAAAAAATTAATTAAAAAAATGGAGTCAATCGATTAACCTTTCAAGCTCGTGATAGAAGCACAAGACTAAAATAATCACATTGAAAGGAAAATGTAATAAATCATAAAAATCTATTTTTAAGAAATAAAATGTTAAATGATAAAATAAAAAAATAAAAAAAGACCATATTGCTTTTAGAATAATTCAAATATTTTTGAAAATTTATATAGTCCTTGTAATGATCATTAACTCTAATAATTTAACATTTTTGGGATACCATTATATTTTTTTCTTGGTGTTCATTAAAGTATAATTAGACCTAGATTTATCTAATTCTACCCGCATCAATGAGCTACTATGAGGTCTATATTTAGAATTGAGGGTGGTAAATGGGTGAATCATAAATGCGTTGCCTTGCAAGTCTATCAAGTTTGCAATCAACACCCTTTGCTATCGATTGCGTAGCGTGCTTCCAACATTTACGTTTGAATATTAAATTGTAATAATGCTTCTCGATGAGTTCTTTAATATTAAATTGTTTTTTCTTGATTTCTTTTATGTTAAGTTATGTATCAGGGTTTAATTATTATTATTTTTTAATTTTAATTTTTAATATTATATCTGCTAACAGTGGGGCACGGTAATTTTATCATTCAGATTGGTTGAAAATTGAATTTCATGATTTTTTTTATAAGATTATATCAATCTTATGATTCGGATTATAAATTTAATAGCTCGACCCAAGTCAATTCTATTTGTTTTTTTGCTCTTTTTAATTGATATGCATGCATGCATGCATGTATATTGTGTTTTAATACTGGATTGAATAGAAATTAGCCTTCATAATTTATTTTTAATAATGCAATCAGAGTATCATCATGACTCATGTTATAAATTTAATAAATTAAATAAGATTAATTTAATATAGTGTTTTCTCAATATTTGAAAATAAATATCATTTAATATATTACCATATTCATATTTTTTTTCAAAATACAGTAATATTAAACAATATATTTTATAATTTTTATTTGTTAATTACTTTTTATTAAAAATATATTACAAACGCTTGAAATTTTTCGTTTTTGTTTTGAATGAATTGATATTAGCAGCACAATTCTAGCCAAAAATATAGTAAATTCTAAATGTTTGCTTGTTAGCATTGGGTTCAAGTTATGATCCGGTGTAAAAAAAAACACAAAGCTGTAAAATACGCATCATTGTCTGAAAATGTCTATAAAAAAAACTAAAAAGGAATATATTCATAGGATGTGAAAAAGGACTTGGAGCTCTGCCCTTGGAAAACCTCCGGAGTCCGAACAAATCCACCAATGGGGAGGCTAGTTTTCTTCTCATTTGTCTCGATCTTCTCTTTCCTTGTGACATTCTCTGATGTGATGATACCACAAAAGCATGTCATGGCACTCCCTCTGTCAACTGACTCACGGTGGATCGTGGATGAAAACGGGCAAAGAGTGAAGCTGGCATGCGTGAATTGGGTATCTCATCTTGAGGTCATGGTGGCCGAGGGGCTTAGCAAGCAGCCCATGGATGCTATAGCCAAGCGGATTTTGTCCATGGGGTTCAACTGTGTTAGACTCACCTGGCCAGTTTTTCTTGTAACCAATGACACTCTGGGGTTCCTCACTGTAAGACAATCCCTTCAAAGCCATGGTCTACTCGAATCAATCTCTGGTATCCAGGCCAACAACCCCTCTATCATTGATCTCTCCCTCCTTGACGTTTACCAGGTATTTCTAACTCTAATGCTAAATGTTGGTGGTTTAGTGAGACTTCAAGCACAGTTTTATGATCACTTCTAAACACAACACAACCCAATTGTGTTTCAGGCAGTAGTGTCTAGTCTTGGTGACAATAATGTGATGGTGATACTGGACAATCACATAAGCAAGCCTGGTTGGTGCTGCAGTAATTTTGATGGCAATGGCTTCTTCGGTGACCAATATTTCGATCCGGATGAATGGATCACAGGCTTAACAAGAATGGCGAGCATGTTTAATGGTGTGCCTAATGTGGTGGGCATGAGCTTGAGGAATGAGCTTCGAGGCCCCAAACAGAATGTCAACGATTGGTACAGGTGATTTGTCCTCTGGGATTTTGTTTTTGAAAAAAACTTCTTAGTCCCGAGTCAACTGCTATCTTCCTAAATCGAATGATTTGTTACCACGCTAATGGCATGAGCCAGGTACATGCAGAAAGGAGCCGAGGCGGTGCACTCAGCGAACCCTGATGTTATAGTCATTCTATCGGGCCTGAATTATGACAAAGACTTGTCTTTCCTTCGCAATCGGCCGGTGAATCTAACATTTAGTGGTAAAATAGTGTTCGAAGCACATTGGTATGGCTTTACAGATGGGGAGGCATGGAGAAATGGCAACTCGAACCAAGTGTGTGGAAGAGTGGTGGATAATATGATGAGGATGTCTGGATTTTTGCTGGACCAAGGATGGCCTCTGTTTGTGAGTGAATTCGGGGTGGATCAAAGAGGCACAAATGTTAATGATAATAGATACTTGGGATGCTTCCTTGGTGTTGCTGCTGAACTTGACTTTGATTGGGCTTTGTGGACGCTGGTGGGAAGTTACTATTTGAGGCAAGGTGTTCTAGGCATGAATGAGTATTATGGGGTGTTGAATTGGAATTGGTGTGAGGCCAGGAATTCAACCTTCTTGCAACAAATATCTGCCCTCCAATCTCCATTTCGAGGTATAGCCTTTGTGACTTCATTTCGTTTAAGTTCCTCAAATCTCAGTCTTATACTCCTGATCTATTCTATTGTTTCTATTGTGTTTTATAGCCAATTCTTAAAGGGGTTTTTTTTGTGTAAAATCCAGGGCCAGGTTTATCCGAAGTTAATCCACATACAGTGATTTTCCACCCATCAACAGGTCTTTGTGTGTTAAGAAAATCATTGTTTGAACCACTACGATTAGGTCCTTGCTCTGAATCTGAATCCTGGAACTACACACCCCAAAAGATACTTTCAGTGAAAGGGACATATTTCTGCTTACAAACAGATGATTTGGCCGAACCAGTAAAAGTTGGTTTAATATGCACAGATTCTAATTCAAAATGGGAAACCATCTCAGATTCCAAAATGCATTTGTCATCTAAAGCTTCCAATGGCACAACTGTTTGCCTAGATGTAGATTCCAATAACACCATTGTCACAAATATTTGCAAATGTTTGAGTAAAGATAACGCATGCGACCCAGAAAGTCAATGGTTTAAATTAGTTAACAGCACAAGAAGTTCGGCCATGATAAAACCTTTGTCCCAGATGATTTCAATCCTCAATTTCCCAGCAAAGGATATTTATGGAAGTTCATAGGCTCGGTACTGTAACTTCCATGGCATAAGTTGCCTATGAAGCAACTGTACAAGTTGCTAGTTTGCCCAATCAAAAAGTATATAGTAACAATATGGTTGAATTGTCAAGACTGTCTGATGCTTCAATTGTTTATAACACATGTCAGGTTGGAAACCTGTCGTTGTCTTTGTATCGACAGTAATCCCAACTTCGCACTAGCAAATATTAAGAGCCATATTATGTATTTTCTCACAATTTATATCACTTTCACTGTTCTTAAACATAGCTCTTGTATATGCTCCATGCTCCATGCTCCAAGAATGATTCCATCCTAAGAGCTCAGTGTTAAGTTGGTGGCCATCGCTGATGATTCATGCACTCTGAATTTTCCTTGTGAAGCAAAGGCTTACCGAATGTGACTAGGAACGAGGTTATTGAGGTTCTTAGGACATTTTAGGAATGTTATTAGGTCAAAACATGTTAAAATTCTGGTTTTTAGGATTTCAAAAGTCGATTTTGAGTGTTCAGTTATCAGAGCTAGCCAAAAAATTATTGGAGTGGATAATGTATTTTTTATTCAAACTAAATTAAAAAAAATACCCCTAGTCCATGTCAATTTGATAATCTTTAACCCTACCATTTATAAATAGAAAATAAAATTTAGAAATAGTATTCTCCCATATTGATTGATAGGAAAAAACAAAAGAGTAAAAATGAACAAAGAAAGAAACTTTGGAAAGCCTTGATTTCTTTGTATTGGGCTTCGAGAGATTCATATACCATGACTTGCCTTGCTTATTTGATTTTCTTCTTGGTTTAGGCTAAGGTTTTGAGTTGTGCATCTCATATTGTTTTCCTTTTAGTTGACTAATTTTTAATTGATATTTTCTTACACTTTCATATTTCAGTATTAGGTTATTTAGAAAATAATTTTTTTATTTGTTTTGGTTTGTTTTCTATAAAGTTATCTTAGTCCTATAACTCGAGTGATGAGTTTTGCAAGTTAATCTAAATAGACTCGAGTTATTTTATTTTGTGTTTTTATAAATTTGATTATTTTTTAATTTTTTCCATTCATGTTTTTAGTTTGGAATTCATCTTTATTTTTATTTCTTCATTTTTTTTCCTATATATTTATCTCAATCATATGTTCATGGTCATAGGGTTAGCAAGTCAACCCATGTTAACTGTTTTTTGTTTGTTTGCTTTTTTAGATTATTTTTTAGAGTTTCATGCCTTAGCAATTTTTATTAAAAAATTGATTTTTTTTTGTTTGTCTTTTATTCAATTAGTCTCAAGTTTTAAAAATTAATATAAGTTTATTTTAATTTTTTTAATGTTTTTTTTTTACATTTTTTTATTTGATCCATTAACATTTAGTTTTTTAATAATTGATTTTCTTGCTTTCTTTCACTTTCTTTCTATGAGATTATCCTAATCTAACATCCATGGTCATAAGATTTGCAGGTTAACCTAGGGTGATCTAATTTATTTTTATTTGCTCTTTTTTAAAAGCATTATTTTTTAGTTTCATAGTTTTATTTTATTCACTTTCAATAACAATTCATTTTTATGTTTTATCTACAAATAT
This sequence comes from Salix dunnii, assembly GCA_015731905.1. Taxonomy (NCBI): domain Eukaryota; kingdom Viridiplantae; phylum Streptophyta; class Magnoliopsida; order Malpighiales; family Salicaceae; genus Salix; species Salix dunnii. Next base: position 1,630,041 of record CM027668.1, on the reverse strand, counting down.
AATTATTTATTTAAAAAAATATTTATTTTTTAAAATAAAGTTATTTAACACAACTAGGAAAGCTTGTGTTACAAGATCATTTATATTAATCTTAGTTATATAATTTGATGTATTTATAAGTTTTAAATTGATGAATGAATTTTTTAAAATATAATAATATATTTGAAATATCTATCTATTTATTTATTATTGAAAAAATACTATCAGTACAATAGTTAGGGCTTATGTTGAAGTGTGATAAAGCTTATTAATTAAAATAAAATATTTGAAAATACATCAAAATATTTTTATATATAGCACATCAAAACGATCTAAAAATACTAAAAAAAATAAATTAAATTAAAAAATTTAAAGTGTTTTCCGGAAAATTTGGGCGGAAAACACTTTCCGGAAGTTGTGAAAAATTTAGAAATGTCATTATTTGCTGATTATATCAAATTTTATCCTCAAACTTTTAATTGCTATATATAATTTGTTTTAAATATTTATTTTTCAATTCCAATGTTAATTATTATTATTTTAATTTATTCACCTTTTATTTTTTTAAAAAATTTAGATTTGATCTCTATTATTTTGATTATTATTTATTTTATTTGAGATAATTTATGAAATTATATTTTTTCAATTTCATTCTCATTCAACTTTTTAATTTGTAAGATTTGTTCCTCATTATTTTAATAAACTTGAAAGTGTTTTCCATAACACTGCCAAACATCGGAATTCACTTTCTAGGAATTCACTTTCCAGGAATTTATTTTCCCCGGAATTCATTTTCCAAAAGGAAACCACTTTCCAGCAAACAAACGGGGCCTAAAATAAAATGTTTGAAAATACATCAAAATATTTTTGTATATAGCACATCAAAACGATCTAAAAATTTTAAAATGTGCACTGGAAACATACTGTCATACATACACCACCATAATAAATATTAAACTCTGTGCGTGTGTGTTTTAAATCTTAGTCGGTGGTTGCTTTTAATTTTGATGGTTAAAAGGATGTTTGTTTTTTGAAAAAAATTATTTTTTTTTGTTTTACAGAATATTATTTTTAATGTTTTTAGATTATTTTAATATACTGATATCAAAAATAATAATAAAATTATTATTTTAATATATTTTTAAATAAAAATCACTTTAAAAACTAACCACAGCTACAACTATACTCTTAAATAGCCTCTAAAATCGATGTCAGAATCAACAATTATTTATATGCTAATGTACAAAAAGTCTATTAAATACAGAGTATCCTTTTCTATTCTCCTTAATTTAGGTTTAATACTATGACATTGACATTGTTGGGTATTGCTATTCAATTATTTTTTTGAAAAAATTATTTTATTTAATCTTTTTGGCTTCAGCTTAATATTTTTAGATCTTTTTTTCTAATATATTAATATTAAAAATAAATTTTAAAAATAAAAATATTATTTTAATATATTTTTAAATAAGAAATATTCTAAAAAGTAATATATATCGTAATTCCAAACTGAACCTAACCTAACACACGTGATTGAGTAATAGTTTGCATAACGACGTCACTTTAGCAACATTAGTGCTTCATCATTAAAGTTGAGAATTTAATAAATCTACTCCTTGCACCTAAGAATCTATGAAAAAAAAGTATTAAATTCTGCAATGCTTATTTTCGTATCTTCTTCCCCTAAATAAACTATTATGAACTCATTCTTTAAATTGTTATTTTTTCATTTTTTTTTTAATATAATCCTTTTTTTTTTCAATTTTATTCTTTAATGTTTAATTCATTAAAAATTAAATTCGCTGCAAATATAATGACTGATCATGGATTTAAAAAAAGAACATTATTTTCTTAAAAAAAATCATAATTGTTTTCATTATTTTACCTAATTATTCTAGTAATAGAATATGAGTAGCGAGTTTGGTAGGATATCTCATGGTGACTTAATGCTAATTAGTGTTGTTACACATTTATCATGAATAATTTATCATGTTCTTCTTTAAGCTAATTTCAATTCATAAATATTATTTTTTATATAAAAAATAATTCATTCTTGCTAGACACTGAGGCTAGTTAATACTAAGAGGGTGTTTGGGAGGGCGGTTGTGGTAGTTTTTTAAAGTACTTTTCGTGCCGAAATGTGTGAAAATGATATTTTTTTATTTTTTAAAAATTATTTTTGGCATCAGCACATCAAAATGATCTAAAATACCAAACCGCCAATTTTTAGAAATGAAAAAAAAAAAAGAGGCAAAAGCACCAAACTGCCGGTTTGGCCGCCCTCCCAAACGGGCTCTAAGTATCTATTCGGGAGTATGGTTAAGATTATTTTTTAAAATATTTTTTATTCAGAAATATATTAAAATGATTTTTTTTTTGAAAAAAATGATATTAGCACATGGAAATAATCTAAAAAAACTATATTTTTTAATTTCAAGTAAAAAATAAAAAAAATATTTTTTTATTTTTTTTTCAAAAACATTTTTGAAACACAATGCTAAAAATATGTAATTAGTATTTGGTAGAGCAGCAATAAATATGTTTTAAAGTTTTTTAAGAAAAAACATAAAAAATTAAAACATTATATATATATATATATATATATATATATATATATATAAAAAAAAAACTAAACAGAAAAAATAAACACTACTTTAAATCTCGGTGGGTGGCTGTGGTTAATTCTTATGGTTAAATTCATCTTATTACCTGACAACTTTTTTAATGGTAGTGCACGGAACGTCTAATATAAATACGTAGAGTTACTTCTCTTTTCAAGACTAAGCACGTGATTGGGAACTATATGCATATTCACTTCACTTACAAAAACATTATTATTATATATTTAACAAAATATAAAACGCGTCTATATTTTATTGTGTCTAGACACTAATTACTATTAATTTTAATAATACAATTACTATTTTTCTTTCTAGTGCATAGAAATTAATTGCCAAACATATGGATATTTTTTACTTTTTTACTACATCTATGTGCCATTAACAAATTATTAGAGGGTGTTTGAGTTTATTCAAATTTTATTGAAACACAAAGCTACAACTTTAGCCTTGGAAGCAGAGAAAAAAAAAGGTTGGGTAATGGTATTTTAGATATTTTTATCTAATAATGAACAATGAAATAACTATTTTACCCTGGGATGGGATAAAAAAAAAGTTGTTAATGAGAGCATTGTTGGTTTTTCATGTTTGGTGAGCAAAACAAACACTAATATGCCATCGGAAACGAAAAAAACAAAGGGTTAGCAAGGGGGGCATGATGATATTTTTCATATGAATTTTTTTTTCTTTATTATTGCAGGGTCTAGAGGTGTTTAAGTAATTGTATTATTTTTCTGAAATAATTGTTGTCGCATTTGCTTGACACGCCGACAATTTTCTCTTGTTTCCGTCATTCAAGCAATGTTTGTGGTTTTATACCGCTGTGGAAAATGTCCAACCGTCATGTTCTCTTCCATATGGCGTTACGCGTGTTGGCTCATGAAGGGTAGAGACTTGTCAGTGGTCGATTGTTTTTTTGTACCTCTTTTCTCTCTCTTGCAACTAAAAATACATCCAAGTCCGTTTTGTTTATGGTTGTTTTATTTAGTCTTTGGTCTTTTAATTTTGTTTTTCTTCCTGGTTTCATCTATAAAAGTTGTGGATTGTTTTGATTTTTCTCTTCAATTGAAATTGATCATATATGTTTTTTTTTTCATTTCATCCTTTATTCTTTTGATTTTTGATTTGTTTTTAATTTCTTTAGTTTTTTTGGTTCTCCGGTTTTTTATTTGTTTCAATTTTATTGTCTAATTAAATTTAATCATATATGTTATTTTTCATTCCAGTCTTTTTTTTTGTTTGTTTTAAATACCTTTGATTTTTTTGATTTCAAGGTTTTAATTTGTTGAAGTTTTGTCCTCCAATTAAAATTAATCATATATTTGGTTTTTATTTTGGCCATTATTCTTTTAATTTTTTTTATTTGGCTTGTATTCATTTGATTTTTCGATCCTTTTGGGATAGTCATTATTTTTTTATATGTATTTATATGTCTATGCTTTAGATTTGGTTTTTGATTTTTGTCACTTTTGTTAGGGTATTATTTATATATAGTTTAGTCCTGAAATTTTAATTTATGTTGATGATCATTTTAAAATTGATATTTTTTTTCCTTTGTTCTTTTTTAAGTTTTTCTATTCTTTTTATTTGATATTCATGTCAGATGATTTTTTATGCTAATATTATTTATTTTGAGTTTTTTTCTCTTTTGTTATTTTTTTATTTTTTTATTCTTTGAAATAATTTTATGATTTTCATTGTTTACGCAACAATAATGATAATTTTAGTGATTATTTTTTTATTGCTTGCTCTTTTGTTAAAGTGTTTTGTTTTTTTTAATCTTCGGGGTGATTTAATAATTTTTATTGTTTGAGAAATAATAGTAATGATAATTTTAGTTGTTATAGTCATGATAATAATAGTGATGTAACAATGAATTTTCAATAATATTTTATTCTTTTTATAGGCATAAAATCAAAGGCTTATTTTTTAAATTATTATAGGTGTTTACACCATTTATATTTTATTATTTAATTTAATTTAAATTAAATTATTAAATAAATTGATCCTTATATAGTGGATTCAATGATCCAGGAATTCAAATCTTTTTGTTTTTTTAATAGCGATGATAATTTTATATTGATAATTTCGTTGAACCTGTTAACAAATAAATTCATATCGATCTAAAATTCAAATATTTTATTAAAAATTCATCCTTCAAAAAAATTCCACCAAGATTTATTATTTTATCAAATTTATAGCATTATAAAAAAAATCTTATACTCTTTATATTTTTACATTTTAAAAAAAATATAATTCTGACTATAACGAAATACGGGCAATATTTATATTACTAATAAGCTAAATTAGTATATGTGAGATAAGATAAGATTTGGAGACATGAAAGAGATATCCCTATTATATGAGATAAGATTTGGAGATAAGAAAGATATGACCCAAAAAAAAAGAGTTTAACGGTGTAATCCTTATTATTTGGAATCCATTATTGAAAACAATTACAATGTGAAACTCAAAATCCAGGTGGAGTTTAATTTGCATTTTAATTTTTTTTTTTATGAATATGCGAAATTTTAAATAGTTATTTTACTCATATTTATAGATCTCTACAGGAAGAAAAAAATAATTTAAAATATGCTATTATTTCCTTTTCCCTTTCTAACGAATGATCAAAAGAAACAAATAAAAATAAAAGACAAAATAATCATGCCGACAATGGCAACACAACTTTTCCTATCACGAGCTCTAGAAGTATATTAATAGGATCCCGTGACCCGTGAATCTAAGCTGTTTTATTATATATAGAATATTTTATTTTTATTTTAAATAAAATATAAAAATTTAATGATATAAGTTGCATATTTAACGGGTTAACTTAGATCATTGTTTTAATATTATTTTTTTAAAATTTATTGTTTTCATTTTTATTCTTCAACATTAGATTAGTTAAAAATTAATCTTTTATTTTTTTCTATAAAATTATCTTAATCTCATTAGCCGGATAACAGATTTGACAATTAACCGAGGTTGATTTTGTTTATTTTGTTGGTCTTTTTTAATTGAGTTTCATAATTGTTCTTTAATTTTCTTTCTATAGTGATATTTTAATTTCATAACTCCGATCGCTAGTTTGATAGGTTAATTTGAGTTAATTTTTATTTTTATTTTTAAAAAAAACTTCAACATCCAACAACTCATTTTTATTTTATTTTATATTATCCTTTAATATTAGATTTTTGGATAAATAAGTTATAATAATTTTTCAAGTTGTTTTATATAAAGTTATTTTGATTTAATGGATTTAGTTTTTTTCTCTTAGATTCCAACCGTCAACATGAGATGTATTGAAAATAGAGCTTTGTGATTTTTATATTTGATATCGATAAAGGTATTTAAGTCTCGTAACTCATGCCAGGACTCATTTTTTTATTAGAAAAATGTTAGCAATATTTTAATATAATATTTACATTTTTATTAAAAATAATTATACTCGAATTCAATTGTATTGTAGTACATTCATGACGCTTTGTTGTTAGTTTTGGGTTCAAGAACATATTTGTTATTCACGTTATAATCCGGGGTAAAATAAGGTTAATTAATATAGAGATGAAAAACAGTGCATCATTTCCCGGAAATGTCTACCGAAAAAAAAGAGTTTGAAAACTAAAAAGCAATATATTCATAGGATACAAATATGGAGTTGGAGCTCAGCTTTTGGAAAACCTCCGGAGTCAGAACAAATCCACCAATGGGGAGGCTAGTTTTCTTCTCATTGATCTCCATCTTCTCTTTCCTTGTGACATTCTCTGATGTGATGATACCACAAAAGCATGTCATGGCACTCCCTCTGTCAACTGACTCACGGTGGATCGTGGATGAAAACGGGCAAAGAGTGAAGCTGGCATGCGTGAATTGGGTATCTCATCTTGAGGTCATGGTGGCCGAGGGGCTTAGCAAGCAGCCCATGGATGCTATCTCCAAGAGGATTTTGTCCATGGGGTTCAACTGTGTTAGATTCACCTGGCCAGTTTTCTTGGTAACCAATGACACTCTGGGGTCCCTCACTGTAAGACAATCCCTTCAAAGCCATGGTCTACTCGAATCAATCTCCGGTGTCCAGGCCAACAACCCCTCTATCATTGATCTCTCCCTCCTTGACGTTTACCAGGTATTTCTAACTCTAATGCTAAATGTCGGTGGTTTAGTGAGACTTCAAGCAACATTATTACGCTATCAGTTCAGTTTAATTTCCCTGGAAAAAAAAACAGAGAGAAATGAAAGTCGAGTTTAAGGTAACAGCCTGGTCGGTATCTGAGTTCATTCTAAAATTGTTTAAGAGACATTTTTTTTTATGTTTCCTAAACCAAGCACAGTTTTATCACTTCTATATATGTCTCTAACATTTGCTAAACACAACCCAATTGTGTTTCAGGCAGTAGTGTCTAGTCTTGGTGACGCTAATGTGATGGTGATACTAGACAATCACATAAGCAAGCCTGGCTGGTGCTGCAGTAATTCTGATGGCAATGGCTTCTTCGGTGACCAATATTTCGATCCGGATGTGTGGATCACAGGCCTCACAAGAATGGCGAGCATGTTCAATGGTGTGCCTAATGTGGTGGGCATGAGCTTGAGGAATGAGCTTCGAGGCCCCAAACAGAATGTCAATGATTGGTACAGGTGATATGTCCTCTGGGAATTTTTTTTTAGAAAAAACTTCTTAGTCCCGAGTCAATTGCTATCTTCCTAAATCGAATGATTTGTTGCCATGCTAATGGCATGAGCCAGGTACATGCAGAAAGGAGCTGAGGCAGTGCACTCAGGGAACCCTGATGTTATTGTCATTCTATCGGGCCTGAATTACGACAAAGACTTGTCTTTCCTTCGCAATCGACCGGTGAGTCTAACATTTAGTGGTAAAATAGTGTTCGAAGCACATTGGTATGGCTTTACAGATGGGGAGGCATGGAAAAATGGCAACCCGAACCAAGTGTGTGGAAGAGTGGTGGATAATATGATGAGGATGTCTGGATTTTTGCTGGACCAAGGACGGCCTCTGTTTGTGAGTGAGTTCGGGGTGGATCAAAGAGGCACAAATATTAATGATAATAGATACTTGGGATGCTTCCTTAGTGTTGCTGCTGAACTTGACCTTGATTGGGCTTTGTGGACGCTGGTCGGGAGTTACTATTTGAGGCAAGGTGTTATAGGCATGAATGAGTACTATGGGGTGCTGGATTCGAATTGGCGTGAGGTCAGGAGTCCAACCTTCTTGCAACAAATATCTGCCCTCCAGTCTCCATTTCGAGGTATAGCATTTTAGTGTTTTATTCTCATTTTATGGATTTGAAATATAGATCTTAGTTTTATAATAAACTATCAATCCATGCTAATTATTATTTTTAACTATAATCGTATTATGATAAACTAAACATATTTACACACTAGTCTAGTATATTTATAAACTTTGATATATAATGTTTGTGTAAATTTCAGGGCCAGGTTTATCAGAAGCTAATCCACATAAAGTGATTTTCCACCCATCAACTGGTCTTTGTGTGCTGAGAAAATCAATGCTTGAACCACTAAGGTTAGGTCCTTGTACTAAATCTGAAGCTTGGAACTATACACCCCAGAAGATACTTTCGGTGAAAGGGACATATTTCTGCTTACAAACAGATGATTTGGCCAAACCAGCTAAACTTAGTATAACATGCACAGATTCTAATTCAAAATGGGAAACCATCTCAGATTCTAAAATGCACTTTTCATCTAACGCCTCCAATGGCACAATCGTTTGCCTTGATGTGGATTCCAGCAACACCATTGTGACAAATACTTGCAAATGTTTGAGTAAAGACAACGCATGCGACCCGGAAAATCAATGGTTTAAATTAGTTAACAGCACGAGAAGTCCTACCACGAAAAAACTATTTCTCTGATGAATTCAATTCTCAATTTCCCAGCTAAGGACTTTTATGAAGCTTTTAGGCTCAGTATTGTAACTTGTATGGTAGAAGCTACCTGTGGTACAACTTTACTAGTAGCTAGTTTGGACAATCTAAAAGTATATAGCAATAATAAGGTTGAATTCCAGGACTGTCTGATACATCAATTATTTTCCAAAGGCTTTTGTCATGCAAGCTCAATCAGAAACGCTCTCCCTCTCCTGTTCATTTTTGTGTTGTCAAATTTATCTGCGAATTAGTGCAGGTTTGCTTATTATTGCAGAAGCTAGCAGATGGGCCTAGACACTAAAATGTCTACTATCTAGTAATATTTCAACCAACCAATTGGAGGCTCAAGATCTGAGAGCAAACGCTTGTAGAGATGAGGGTGTTTGGGAGAGCTGTTGCTGTAGTTTTTCAAAGTGTGTTTCGTGCCGAAATATATAAAAATGATATTTTTTTTATTTTTTAAAAATTATTTTTGATATCAGCACATCAAAATGATCTAAAAACACTAACCGTCTGTTTTTAAAATTCAAAAAAAAAAAAAGGACCAAAAGCACTCAAAAACGCTTTTGGGTGGCTTCCCAAATACCCCCCATTGGATTGCATTGGTTGTAGACTTACCAGAACTAAGTTTTTCTTCTTTTACTATCTTTTCTTAAGAAAATGAACAAGATTTTCAAAAAATAAAAGACAAGGACTGCACAAGGTTTGAACCACAATATAGAAGTGATATGTGCAATATAAGATTACAGTCCCCGAGCGGTGTGGTGTGGTGATAAACGGTTTAAGATCCGCATAGCAAGTCTCGAGTTGAAGTTAGTATATTTCTTATAAGGGCCTGGAAAAAAAAAATAAAAGTACTGTCATGCTCATAAAAAAAGTCATCAATTGTAGATGTACTCATATCAAAAGTGTGTATGTATATCTATATATATTATTTTCCTATATTTTCAATCAAAAAATACTTTAAAAAATAATTGTTATAATTATTTTAAACACCCCTTTTATTTTTATTTTTGTTGTTGTTGAGTAGTAGTTTAGGTCTTGCAAGCTATTGGTCTTTTTTTGACATTTGATTGGAACTTTTGTCTATGCCTATTCTCTTTTGAATAAAAATGCTCTTCTTTGTACAAAAGAAAATTACCTCAATATATGTGAAATATTTATAGCTTTTCCATTCAATATATATATTTATATTCTTTTATTAATATTATCATATATAATATTAATAATTTTGTTATTTAATGTGTGTGTGTGTGAGTGAGAGAGAGAGAGAGAGAGAGAGAGAGAGAGAGAGAGAGATTTTAATAATAAATAATACTAAAATAATATTATTGAAATGAATATCTAAAATTTTAAAATGGTACGAATATCTATATTTGTTTACCTAATAAATAATGGATAAGATACAAATATTGATTATAGTATAAATATACTAAAAATTTCATCTATTAGCATCCATTATCATTCTAGTTATATATAATATTTGAGGGGAAAAAAAGAAAAAAAAAAGAGGCTTGTGCAATAAAATTAGTTTAATGACATTTCTAATCCGTAGTATTATTCGAATATAACATTCTACAATGAATTTAATAACTTACACAAATCCGTTTTAATTTCTTAATTAATTTAAGTTTAAATGAATTGAATTCAAGACAATATAAATGCTATGGTATTTAATATCTTGTGTATACAATATGCCCCTTTTCATATAAAAAATGTATCTAGCTAGAGTGTTTATACTACAAAGTACAAACAAAGCTCTGGATGTGTCATTTTGTTGAATTTTCATCAGACACTCTACATAAAAGATTGACTTTTTATCCATATCATGTTGAAATCAGATGCATTTTAATGTCCTTTAATATCAATTTCGCACAGATTCTGAATCCATCAAATTGTTCAAAGCAATTATTATTATTATTATTATTTATTTATTAATACGGTTGTTTAAACCAATTTGTGCACACGTTAATTTATTTTATAAATTCTGAAGTTAATAACTATATAAATATCTAATAATCATTATATTAACAATAATAAAACTTAAACCTAAGATAACATAAAGAATAAACCTCTTGAGCTTTTGAACCAAAACTAGTTGCTTTACATCACTTTATATATATATATATATATATATATATGGTGAAGCTAAATATTTAGTAAATTCATATGTAATCCTGAATTCCAAGAGTTGAAATGGAGGCCATTAATTGAAGAGATTCCAGCAAGAGAGGAAGAAGGAAAGAGACTGATACGATCGAGTCGCGGGAAGAACACAGCCTCAGTTTTTTCTACGAGTATAAAAAGAGAAGAAGAGACCACATTAAGATTATCGACTAAAATGTTGCCGTTTCAGTCAGGATTTATTGAATTTTCATCGGTCTTTTATAGACATTATTATTGATGGAATTCTTCTGCCAATAAATATCGGTAGTAAATACCGAGAGAGTTTCAGTTGGATTTAAAAATCTATAAAATACAATGATATTTTTTCCAATAGAATTATTAACAAAGTTATCAATATAAATATTTCATCAATAATTCTATTAGTAAACACTGATATATTTGCTAATAGAATTATGGTGGAATTCAAAATCTATAAAGTTTGATGACATAATATTTTTACCATAGAACTACTAACAGTGTTACCAACGAATATATTTCATTAAAAAATCCATTGATAATTTTTTAATTTATGACCTGATCATCAACCCTCCTTTCTCCTTCTTTTTCTTCTCTTTCTTCCTTGTGAATTTTTTTATCAGCATCCCCCAACCATCCTCTCCTCCTAATTTCAGCACAATCTAACCTCTCAAAAAAAATCCACCAACACAACACTAAATTCACGAGCATTTGTGTTCTGATTTAAACTTTTAGGATTGTCCATAGTAAACAAATCTACCATTTTGTTTTGAAATTTAGTTTTAATATGTTAATTGCTTTGTATATTTTTGAAGTATATTAATTTATGTTTGGATATTTTCTATTTTTTTATCATATAAATTTATTATATGAATTTATGATATGTACATATGATAGTTTGTTTTAGATTGTTTAATTTTTAATATCTCAAAATATTTTAACCAAGGCTTACAATAATGATGTTGATGATAATAATGCTGAAGATAATAATTTCTTATAATAATAGTAGTAGTTATAATAATAATAATAATAATAACAATATAGTTATGATAATGGTAGTGGTGGTTGTGATTGAAATCTCGATAATTGAAATTATTTTTAAAAAAATATGCTTTAAATCCCGGTGGTTGGTTGTGTTTAATTCTTGCTGCTAGATTCATCTGATGATCGATATTGATAACATTTTAAATGGGAACGTACGGAAAGTGTAATGAAGACGCAGTGTACTTCTCTGTCCTCCTTAATTTATGTTTGAGACCGAGCACGTGATCGGGAACTGAATGCAATACTTCACTTAATAAAAACAGTATTGTCTCCCCTTTCGCTGAACGTTTATATCCTAACGACAAACGAGAGAGAGATTAGATTTGGATATCAGAAAGAGCTATCCATTTATATTATATTTTTTACAATATATCACTGTATTTTAAAATTGTTTTTTTAATATTTTAAATTATTTTGGTGTGATAATATCAAAAATAATATTTAAAAAATATCATTTTCAATGAAAAAAACACTTTGAAAAACAATTAATTACACTCTCAAATTAGGATTCATTGAACTTTCTTATCAAACCAGAAATTAAAACAAAAATGCAAACATGCTTATGTGTAAAGTACAATGAATAATACAAGGATGTAGGAACCATGCATGAACTCGTAAAAATTGAAATTCTAGTTGTCTAAAAGAGAAGGACACTGCCATGTCCTGAAATGTTTTAGGAAACAATGCTGAATTTTCCGGAATGGTGGGATAGAGAGTTCAAACACATAAATGCAACACGTTATGGTTAAGCTTCTTACACATTAATATAAATTAAATTATATCTCGTAGCTTCAATTACCAATTTAATTTTCCCAGAGTTTTGTTCATCTAATAATTATGAATTTAAATTTTATTTGATAAAATTAAATATAAAATAGTGTTAATTTATATAAATTTCAAATAAATAAAAACAATTAAAGCGTTTAGGTGTGTAGCACAGAAAAAAACACCATCCTTTGGATTTTTCAATAGGCATTGTATGGAAAACACAGCAGAAGTTATTAGGTCTGAAAAGTAGGGTCATGAGAAGAAAAAGGGCACATGCATGGTTTCCTCTGGGTTTATTTCTTAAAGCAGTAATAATTTTGGACTTGGTCCGTCCATCTGAATTTTTGCCGGTGGCCTTCATTTATGCCCTAAAATGGAGTTGTTGGTTAATAAATATAATGAATAATTACGAAAGATATTGAACGAGCCACCTAAGAAATGCCACCGTCTAGCGTTGCCATTGTCATCAACCACCACTACTGTGCATTGACATTATTACTGTGTGTTTGATATAAATTATTCTTCTATTTTTTAAAAAAAAAAACAAAATTAAAAGTTAGATTCAGATCAAATATATATATAAAGCTAAAATAAATCAATATAAAAGAATGAGAATGTGTCGCTTATTATAAGATTTAAATATTCGAAATAGAATTCAAATTATTAATGTAAAGTGAGATCAAAATTTTAATAATGACTGTAAATCTCTAAGAGGCATGCAGAGTTTACGTGGTTATTTGAAAAATGTAGTTGAGTTTGTGTTTTTAAAATGTTTTTTTGTTTAGAAATATATTAAAATATTTTTCTTTATTTTTAAAAATTATTTTTGATATCTACATATTAAAATAATCTTAAAATATAAAAAAAATAATTTAAAATATAAATATAATTTTTTTTAAATTTCTGTAAAAAGTACTTTTATAACGGAATATCAAACATATACATACGATTGAATGTTAAACGAGCAGAATATTTTGAGGAATCTATACCATAAATATGATAAGCAAATAGGACGATATTATTATTCTATTGAGTAAAATATTCTTAGATCGTACGTATCATAGGCATGGGCTGGTGTTTCATCGATTAAGCAAACAAATTAAGCAAAACTAAACGTACAGATTTAGCGACACTATGCAAGGTTGGGGTTCACAACCCTAGGCGTGAGAGTCACTGGCAGGCCATTCTTCATGAAAAGTGTGGTTGTCATCTTTGGAGAAGCGTCATGGCCTTCAACGACGTTAACTGAATACCTCAGCAGGACTGAAGCTGCCACCATTTTCATCTGCGTGTAAGCAAACTTCTTCCCCAGGCACAACCTTGGACCAGCGTTAAACACTGCATATTTGAACTGATTTTCAGTGACGAACTTTCCATCCCTAATCCACCTCTCTGGTTTAAACTCCAAGCAATTTTCCCCCCATATAGAATCCATCCTGCCCATTGCGAATATGCAATAGAAAACTCGAGCGCCCTTCTTAACTATTGAGCCGTCAGGGAGAACATCATCTTCTGCCACTTCTTTCATTTCAATCGGTACAGAGGGGTATAGCCTCAGGGATTCGGATAGTGCTGCATGGAGATACACCATCTTGTTCAATTCTTCCATCGTGAAAATGATCTCATTTTCGGTCCGCGTCTCATCACGAAGGGACAAGATGTCATTAATCTCGCATAGAATCTTGTTTTCCACTTCTGGGTTGCTGTTTACTAACCAGAAAAACCATGCCAATGCCACCGAAGTGGTGTCTCGCCCTGCTAGGATGAAATTTACACACAAATCTCTGAAATACTTATCTGGGAATTGCAGCTTCTTTCCTTGTCCAGTATATTCAATCTCAATAAGCCTGGACAAGAGATCAGATTGATGACGCAAGCTACCATGCCTCCATGCCTCATCCCTTCTACTCTTCACTGTCTTCTCGGCAAAGTCATGCACAATTCCAATTGCCTCTTTCAGTGCCTTCTCGTATCCTATTCCAAAGAACTTCATGGGCTTCCAAATGAAGGGGGGAATCAGGAACCTGAACAAAGTTAATTCTGTTGCTTTTTCGAAAGCTCTTGCGAAGGGAACTTCAGGAAAATCCAGGGCTAAACACCCAGGATCAACGCCAAAAGCTGCAGTACAAATGTTATCAAATGTAAACCGAAGAAGCATTTCTTGGAGATCAAAGCTATCACCTGACTTTACCAATTTTTCTGTCAGCTTCAACAGCTTCTGGTGCAACAGATCTTGCATGGTTTGAAGCGAGTGCTCAATGAACCTGCTTGAATGCATCTCTGCTTTCACTACTTGCCTCTGTTCCCTCCACAATTCATCGTCAGCATTGAAAATACCATCTCCTAGCAAATCCCGAAACCTGTCTCTGAAGTATTTTCCTTTTGGGAAGTTCTTGAAATTCGTTTTAAGCATGTACGCGACATTGGAAGGATCAGCCGTGGCGATTCCATATGCTCCTCCCATCCACACTCCTTTGTGGTGGAAAGTCCCACCTGCTCTGCTTAAAGCTCTCGTGACGAAATTGTACATGTCGTTGATGTTGAGGAACATGGTGGGCAAGATTCCCAACACAGGCCATAGCATAGGGCCTTTGTTGGTGAGCCTTTCACCGATACATCGGAAAACAAAGAGTCCCCACAAGGCAAGAAATACATCCCAAAGGGATGAGTGAATGTGCATCCATTGCGTTGCAGAGAACAATAAATTTTTTGCCATTGTAGGTTCTCTTTACATGACAGAAACAGTGATATTTTTCCAATGGCAGGAGCTCACTTGATTGTTTTTTTAGAGGTTGAAGATGATGCCTGGGGCAATGGTATTTATGTTAGCACCTCCTGGAAGGGACGTCGTTAGCCGCAGTAAGAGTAAAAAGAAGAAAATTTTTTTTGCTAAAACGCGTTCATCCCCGAAACTTTCGAAACTCAGCTTAGTATTCACTTACCCCACGCTCAAACGGCGGGCTAATTTATACACACACACACTAATGTGTTTTTATACATAAAATCTTTTAAATATAAATTAAAAATTTTATTTATATATAATTAAATTATAGATGACTCAGAATAATTTTAAAAAAATTGAATACATGTAATATAATTAAAAAATAATCTCAATAAAAATAATTAAATAATCACGAATCAAAATCATAAATGAAAGGTAATAGTCAAAAATAAGATTGAATTTTTTTTTAATAAGTTTAAAAAATAGTTGAGCTTAATGCATCGTATATCTATGACTCAAACCATGAACTCAATCTTAAAAAAAAAAGATCAAAAAAAGAGTTGAGACTCGTTAGCGTACTACCCGACTCACTTAGGTCATTGCAATAAAAAGTCTACAATCTTTGTTGTGCCTGGTGTATTAAAAAAAATTATCATTCATTTTTAGTCTTTATTTCCTACAAATAATTATTATTTTAAGAGAAAGATTTTATATATATAAAAGCTTGACTTTAGGAATCTATTAAAATTTTGACAAAGTCTTCTCTATATCAAAAGATCTTAAGCTATCAATATATACTTGTAACACTTCAATATACTCATCAGACACATCCTAAGCATTATCCAACCATCTTGGACTAATCATTTTGCAACACAACTTATCACATTCATTGCAATTCATTTTATATCACATTATGCATTGAATTATAATGTTCAAGATATAAATAAAAGATCTATAACCATAAATTATCTAGTATAATTACTCTAATAGTAACAAGCTAGTTATAGTATCACCCCACCGAAAATAAAAAGAAAATATTTTATTTTGATTTTAAACTAAAAATAAGAAAAATAATATTAAATGAATAGATATATAAGTATATGAGAGGGGTGAAATTACACAAGGAGAAGTATTAAGACATTAATTAATTGAGAAGGAAACGATGGGGGAGAATGGGAAAAACTAAACAAAAAGAGGTCAATGTGCAAAATTTAAATAGTTGGACTATATAAATGCCCTAATTCCCTTCTCTTGTCTAACAACTAAAATGCTAAGAGAAAAGGGGAAATTCTTGAATATTTCTTCAAACTCTTGTATAATTCACTCAAATAGGGAAAGAAATTAAATGTAATTATGAAACTTGGTTAATGTTTAGGATTTTAAAAAGGGTGATTACGATATTATAGAGTGTTTTTGTAAGGTAAAAATAGTATCAAAAGTTAGGGTTTATGGAGGAGAAGATGGAACTTGAGATTTTCTTGCTTTCATTATTTGTTTTGTTACCCCTTTTTGGAGCCTCGCATATACATATATGTATGTATATGTATATGTACGTGTATATGTATACATATACATATATTATTGAGAAGAATATACCAAAACCCTTGGAAATTACCAGAAACTGGTCGAGAAAGATCAATGTATACAACATTTGAAAATATGACAATGTATTTTTTTATTGTTGAAGACCTTATTTGCAAGAAAAATCAATTAAATGAGGAAATTTGAAAATTCAATGTTTAAAGACTCATTTAGAATTTTTCAAGGTTTTGTTTTTGAATTTATTAAGGGTTTAACTACAAAGAAAATTGATTTATTTTAAGTCAAGTTAGGATTTAATTGAAATAAATTAAAATTTATGGGTTGAATTGTGATTTTTAAGAGTTAATTTGGTCAAATCAAAGACTTAATTGCATTAATTTTGAAGTTTGATGGAGAATTAGGGACTTTATTGAAACAATTCAAAACCAATGACCAAAATGAAAAGATACAAGAATATAGGAGCTGAAATTAACTAAGTTATATGCAAAACCAAAGACATTAGAAGTTTGTTGGTCTATTAAGGGCCAAATTGCATAAATTCATAACAAAGGACCATAACAAAAAGAGCGAACAACTTGAAGCTTGAATCCGATTTTGACCGGGATGGAATTGGAAGAAAGTGATAATTTAGAGGTAATTAGAGGTGTAATTTGAAGGGATAAGAATAACAAGGACTCAAATTCAATTATCAAACCCTAATCTCACCTAGATGACACGTCGTTCTTGATGAAGAAGAAAAAATAAGTGACATGTCGTTCAATCTCTACTTTAATAGTTTTGGATGATTGACTTGACAACTTTAAATGCATGAATATTGAGATACAAACAATGAAATTGAGCAAGATCGAATCCAAATGAAAGGTGTGTATCTTCTCTATCAATATATGGTGTTTTATGGTGACAATGATGTTAGAATTGCTATAACGAAGCCTCAAAACTAGATCATTCAATTAATTGTAACAGTAAAACCACCAGGTAAAAACAATGTGTTCTTCATTTTTCACACTCAAAGACCTTTCGAATGGCTCCTAATAAAGGTATACAACATCTCCAACAAGATCAAGTGATCAGAAATGGATTCAAAACATCCCAAAACCTTTATAAATATCTATCATTAAACATGTAAAAATGAGAAGAAACTTGTTGGGAAAATGAATATTAAATAGAAGAATAGAAATATTTGTTGTAAGTACTACTCGAATTCAAAATTAGGTCTTTTGGCTTGCTTTTAGTTATTTTGTTTTGTTTTATTATGCATTTGTATTCTACATTTATGTTTGCAATCATTAAAAATTTACTTGAAATGTTTAACAACTGATGTTGCATTCACTTTTTGATGTATAATCTTTATTTTTATGTTGTTATTTTAAAGCTCTTTTTTTTCTTTGATGTTTATAACTGTTTTTATATATATATATATATATATATATATATATATATATATATATATATATATATATAATATTGTTTTCTTTAGTTTATGTTTTGATCTAATTCATGCATGCGAGGAAATGGTGCTCATCCTTAGCATGTCTGATCTAATTCATGCACAAAATGGATTAAAAAAAACCAAATTTGAATTCATGTTGCATAAATACATAGGTTATGCTATGTTGTTATTGTTTTGATTCTATTATCACAAATTTAATTATAATGTTTTGATATTTTCTTTGCATAAAAAGGGCATGTTTTGGCAGCCAAAAATGTTAACCTAGGAGGCTAGATAATGGTTGCTTCTCTAGGTTTTGGCTGGGATTTTGTTCTTCCGATTCTTGCAAAGAACCCACGGGATCGATCACTAACCACCTGCCAAATGAGATGCCAAATATTTAGTTAGTTGCTGCTCTGTACGTTAGCTTATTCTATCTCCATTATTTCTTCACAACAATGATATTATTATTAAATGCATGCTTATGGTTTTCAATGTTGAAAGTTATCAATGCATCCCACCTCCCATAGCGTACACGTGTCCCACAATATTGATGGGGGGACAAATCTCAAGATCAGGGGCAATGACACTCTGCCATGGCAACATCTCTGTAAGAAAAAATTAAAAAATTGATGGACCCTATGATCTATACAAGTGACGAGGATAATAATGGTGACGAGGATAATTCATGAAGTAACAGTACCCTAGCTGCAATGAATTAATTACCCAGCTACTTTTTTATGGTTCCACGAACATGACAGTTCCGAGCCAAAAATTATGCTACTTGCTTTCTCGGCGTACATCATGACCAAAGTTACCTCGTGAAACTTGCAAACTAGACTTTTAAAATTTTAATAACCCAGTTTTTTAAAATTATTTTTATTTATTTTATTTTTTTGAAAAAATAGACCACATTGATATTTTTTTTATATCATGATAATCATATAAAAATAGAATTAAGATAAATTATTAATTTTACATCCTAGTAAATACATCATATAATGATTAAATTAAAAAAAAAATCATACAAAGACTAAATTCAATAACCAAAGGAAAAAAAGGGTCAAGATGCATAAGATAAATCATTGTTGATTATTGTTGTAATTTACACGGCTATTGGGTGGGGGAAAATAACATATTTTTTTATAATAATAATAATTAGGAAACAAATACCCCTCTCAGCACCCAAACCAAGAAAACTAGGGTTACCTCGATAAACTTGCAGACTGAGTTATTCATTCTACAAAGTTTAATAAGCTAGTTTTATTAAGTTATTTTTTATTTAACTAAGTGTTTTTAAAAAATATACCTTACCATGACAATGTGATATTATTTTAATATCAATTTGATGCCAAGATTTTTTTATACCTCGATAATCATATAAAGGATAAATTAAAATAATATATCACGTCTAAATTTCTAAAAATACATAATATATGAACCAAATTAAAAAATAAATAACTAAAGAAAATAAAAGTGCTCAAAATGAAGACAAGAATATTATGGATTACTATTGTAATCCACAACACTACTTAGATATAGGAAAACATTGTTTTCTCCACACCTTTTCGTTTATACTTAATTGTTATACTATGGTATAATCTAATTTATTTAACAAAAATCAATCTAATTCATGTTGTGTTTTTATATTAACTTATCCCTAAATGTTTTTGTTTTTATGTTTCATTCCTAAAATTTTATTTAATTTTCACGTTTTATACCTTAAACATTGAGAGGATTGAAAGAAAATCGCTATAAAATAGAGATACGAGATACAAATTTTAAATAGTCACAAAAACAAATACAATCATGATATTAATGAATTTATCTTAGAAAATGAAGGTTTTTTTTATTGAAACTTGTTTTTCACATCATAATATGTTTTTATTTAAAAAATCTTGCTATATTGCTTATTTCCATGCATGATAAAAGAATGAAAAATCAAAGTTCCAAGTGTGAAAGGTAGTGGTTGGAAATAATTTGAAGGAGGCTAGTGGTTGTTGGTTAAAGTTTAGTATTCATCAATCAATTACTAGTGGTTGTCATTGTTCACCTTTTAATCTTTTTAGACTGGTCAAACAATGTTGTTTCAAGTATGAGCTTCAATCTAATACATTATTCTCTTTTGTCTTTATAAGGATATATGTAAATTGATAATTTGTTTTTACAAAATATCAGTTTAACTTCATTGTTCTTTGCATGTTCTCCGATCAAGTGATTACATGTATAGATGTTATTTTTATTATTTTTTTTGTTAATCAAGTTATTTTTGAACATATCGAATTAACTGAGTCATATTAAATAAACCCTCACATAATTAATGGGAAATATTTTTATTTTTATTTTATTTTATTTTGCTTAAAAATAATAATTTAGTCCTTTGCAAAACACGGGCGGAGGTCTAGGTATAAACCAAAGTTATCAATTCTATTCCATTCTATCTGGAACACATTTTATCACACTTAAAATCTTTGCCCATTCTCGAAATTCTGCACAATATTTTGGTTTTGTTTTGCCCGCTCAGTCCCATCAAAATAGTGTTTTTTTAAAATAGTATATAGTTTTACAATATCAATTATCTCGTTTAATCCAACTGTTAGTTTGAGATGAAATTTTATGAGGAGGCTGTTAATATATTGATATATACTAGGTTAAAATTTCAAAACAATCAAAGAATATAGCGGCCTCACAAGAGTGATGATATTCTCGTAATATTATATAGGTTTGTTATCTTGTTGAAAAAATCATTTTATTGTGTCCTTGTTCTAAATTAAATTTCTCCTAATTTCATTATTCAACTATGAGTTTATTAGAAATTGAACTTCATAATTTGTTTTATTTAAGATTATCATGATCTTATAACCCAAGTCATATATTTAAAGGGTTAACTAAGGTTAATTTAAGTTGATCCAATATATCATCGTTTCAATATTTTTTAAGCTGTCGACTTGTTTTTTTTAGTCCAACTATATTTTTATCAATTTTTCATATTATGTTTTAACTTATTAAGTCGATCGAGTTATATCGGTTCAACTCCTAATTTTTTTATTTAGACTTGATATTTGAATTGCACAATTTCAAATAACTTTATCTTTGAATATAAACTAAAATTTTGTTTGTTTAATTAATATCTTTAATTTCATCATAAACTGAAAATGAAAGTAATTAATATACAAGTTTTTCTTTCTTTTGGTTCATTTCAAACCCATTTACAATTAACTCGCATGAGCTATCACAAGAAAATATTCACGAGCTCCATCTGTAAAAATATAATAGCTATTCATGCATTGTAAATATAACAGTTTATCACCGCACGAGCAACATCTCTGTAAGAAAAAATTAATAAATTGATGGACCATATGATCTATACAAGTGACGAGGATAATTATGGTGATGAGGATGATTCATGCAGTAACAGTACCCTAGCTGCGATGAATTAATTACCCAGCTACTTTTTTATGGTTCCACGAATATGACAGTTCCGAGACAAATATTATGCAGAATTTAATACAAGGAACTTCCAGCTATACTACTTACCTTATCCTTATCAATATCATCAATTATCAAGATTAAAGTTACCTCGTCAAACTTGCAAATTAAAGGTGTATATAAATGAAATTAATGATAATATTCTTATAATATTATATAGGTTTATAATTTTATTCAGAAAAATTATTTTATTGTGTTTTTTATTAGATTAATTTTTTATCAATTTCATTATTCAAAAATAATTAGTTTATTGGAAATTGAAATTTATAATTTGTTTTATTTAAGATTATCATAGTCTTATAATTCATGTTACACATCTGAAAGGCTAATCAAGATTGACCTGAGTTAATTCAATATATAGTCGTTTGAATATTTTTTAAGATGTCAACTTGATTTTTTTAGTCAGACTATATTTTTATCAATTTTTCTTGTTATCTTTAGATTTATCAAGTTGATCGAGTTCTTTCGGTTAAACTCTTATTTTTTTAATTATATTTGAAATTTGAATTGCATAATTTTAAATAATTTTATTTTTGTATTTGAACTAAAATTTTGTTTGTTGAGTTACAAAATGTTGAAAAAGTTTAAAATCAAAATATTTTATTCTAATTGAAAAAACTAAACACCAACCAAAACAGAATTGCAACATTTACTTAAGCCTTTTTTTTCTTAGGCTACCCCAAACACAAGCATCTTATATTGTGATATTTCCCTTTTTGTTTTTTTAATTATTATTTTTAATTTAAAAAAATTATTGAGATCATATTTAAAAAGTTATTTGCTTATACCATAATTCTTAATTTTCTTAAATAATTTTAGCAATAATAATTATATATGAATCTAATACACATATTTTTTTTATAAAAAAAAAATAATAAATAGTAATAAGAATAATATGTTTTTACATAATTATTTAAAATAATTATTCTTGATACATCCATTAAGACAAGATTTTTTTAGATTTTGTTTTTTAATTAAAACTTGCTTTTCACATCACCATATGTATTTATTTAAAAATTATTGTTTTTGATAGGAAAAAAACATGAATAAAAAAGTGAATTTTACTGAAAATATATATTTCTTTTTACTTGAGAATTTAAATCATAACAGCTCTAATAAATATTTGTTTTCCTACGATAGTATTAAATATGACCGGCATGAAAGAAAGAAAGAAAAAACCCTAGTAAATTCAATAACTTAAATGTTACAAATTGATCAATCGAGGAACCTCCCAATTAGCTAGGCAATTAGCAATAACTGGGGTGCCGTGAGATGGTCTGACGGCCATAAACTCTGCTGGACGGACACTTAAAAGGGTGTTTTGGGAGTGTGGTTGTGATTGTTTTTTAAAGTATTTTTTGTGCTGAAATACATCAAAATAATATTTTTTTTATTTTTTAAAAATTATTTTTGACATCAACATATCAAAATAATCTAAAAACACTAAAATATATTCATTTAAAATAAAAAAAATAAAAAAAAAAGATCAATCACGACCAAACACAGGTTTAACCGTAGTGCAAAACAAGCCCTTAATTATGCCGAAGGCCATTAATGTAATTAACTACCAACACTTTTTACAGGCCTAATAATTCAGAGAGAAATTCGTCGAAAACTTCATTAGTTGCCGAAGAACCTATTATAGCATCTTAGCTATATTTTATTTGATCCTAACACCCTGTTGACGATAGTATTTTTTCTATAAAAAAAAAAGTTTATTTTTTATTTATATTACATTTTTTAAAATCTTAAATCATTTTCATGATGTAAAAAATATTTTTTTAATATATTTTTAAATAAAAAACATAATTGATCACATTTTAACATCGAAGAGCCTCCCAAGATTTCAGTCTTTACTATATATTTTTTTTATCATTGCAATTTTGTAATTTCGCTCCTCGAAGAACAAAAAATATACTGCAGTTTTAGTGTTTCTAACTTGGTCTAGCAGCAAAATAATCAGCTTCTTCTGTCCCTGACTCGATCATTACTTCGTGTCTATTTGGAAAGGTTGCTGAGGTTGTTTTTAAAAATAAAAAACTGTTAATTGATAAATATATTAAAATAATATTTTTAATTATTTATTTTTAATTATTTTTAATATTAATATATTAAAATAATTTAAAAACATCAAAAAATATTTAGATAACACCACGTGAGTGAGCTATACTACTTAGGAGAAGACTCTGCCACTACGCCGAGGGCTCACGATCATATTAACAAAAACACTAAAAGGCATCGGTGATTTACTGTTCATTACTGTTCACATACACTCAAGCGCACTGTGGACACGAAATTTGTTTCCGTCCTTCGCGGGTGCCCGTCCACCCTTTTTTTTTTGTCTTTTCTGTGTATGAACAGTGTTTTACCGTTTCTGGCCCCGATAATAAGACAAAAAAACGGTTTTGGCTGAGGGGCACGGGCGTCTTTGCGCAGGTCCGGACCGGTCCGGTTCGGTCCGGTCCGCCGGAACTATTTATTTTTTTAATATTTTTGGAAATGTGTTATTACGTCAGTAGCCCCCGATACGACAAAGACCAAGAATTAGCATCAGGGGTGGTTATGTAATTTTCTCCGTCTTTACTGTTTCCTTTCAGCAGCGCTGTCAGACGCCGTACGGAGCGCGTCGGCGCGTTCCTTTCACCCGTTAAATTAAGGTGGCGCGTGCGGCGTCATACGGCGGTGAAAATTTTTCCGTCGCCGGTGAAATCGCTTCGCAATACTTCCCTAGACCGTATGGAGCGGCGCGTGACGTTACATGGTCGACGTGGAGGCTCCTATGATCGGTTGAACGTTTATGTGCACTTTTCTCTCTCCTCAGAGCCGGATTCAACTTCACCCTTCTTTTTTGTTCATACATTTCAAGTATGGCTTTTTATTGTTTTTTGTCTTGATTTATGTAAGTTGAAATTTGTTTTTTCAATTTCGTTTAATTCAAATTGATATATATACAGTTTGCATGTTAGTCCTTCGTCTTTTAATTTTTCGGTTTTCTATTAGATTCCTTAATTATTTAAGTACAACAGGTTGTATTGTTTTCAATTATGTCCTTCATTTCAAATTCATTATATATTACACTTTAATTTCAGTCCCTCTTCTTTTATTTTATTTTGCTTAAAAATAATAATTTAATCCTTTGCAAAACACGGGCGGAGGTCTAGGTATAAACCAAAGTTATCAATTCTATTCCATTCTATCTGGAACACATTTTATCACACTTAAAATCTTTGCCTATTCTCGAAATTCTGCACAAAATATTTTGGTTTTGTTTTGCCCGCTCAGTCCCATCAAAATAGTGTTTTTTTAAAATAGTATATAGTTTTACAATATCAATTATCTCGTTTAATCCAACTGTTAGTTTGAGATGAAATTTTATGAGGAGGCTGTTAATATATTGATATTTACTAGGTTAAAATTTCAAAACAATCAAAGAATATAGCGGCCTCACAAGAGTGATGATATTCTCGTAATATTATATAGGTTTGTTATCTTGTTGAAAAAATCATTTTATTGTGTCCTTGTTCTAAATTAAATTTGGTCTTCAAATTTTATTTTTATGATAATCATTTAAAAATTAATATTTTTTTTTAAAAAATCACAAATATTTTTTAAATGCTAACAATGATGATGATGATGATTATTATTATAATAATAATTACATGATGATAATAATAATAGTTCATTGTTTGAATAGTTATCGAATATTATCGTCTGATAATAAGAATAAAAATCATATATTATTGATAGTATGTTAAATTAATTATATATTTGTATATTTATGTCAAATTAAAATATGTTAAACTAATTATATGTCTAGATATTTATTGGATATTATCGTCTAAAAATATATACAAAAAGAAAAAATTATATTTTGAAAGGAAAAAAATTAATATCAGTATCCCTAAACAAATTTAATATAGTAGTATGATGAATAAATCTTATAAAATAAAATGAAAAAACATTGGCTCCAAATTTTAATTTTGTGCTCTTTTGTTCAAGTTTATTTTTTCATAAATATTTACAGTATTATGATTTTTAATATTACAAATCATGCATTGTCAATATAACAGTTTATCACCGCACGAGCAACATCTCTGTAAGAAAAAATTAATAAATTGATGGACCATATGATCTATACAAGTGACGAGGATAATTATGGTGATGAGGATGATTCATGCAGTAACAGTACCCTAGCTGCAATGAATTAATTACCCAGCTACTTTTTTTTATGGTTCCACGAATATGACAGTTCCGAGACAAATATTATGCAGAATTTAATACAAGGAACTTCCAGCTATACTACTTACCTTATCCTTATCAATATCATCAATTATCAAGATCAAAGTTACCTCGTCAAACTTCCAAATTAGAGGTGTATATGAACAGGATTGATAATGACATTCTTGTTGTAATATTATATAGGTTTATAATTTCATTCATAAAAATTATTTTATAGTGTTTTTTATTAGATTAATTTTTTATCAATTTCATTATTCAACAATAATTAGTTTATTGGAAATTAAAATTTATAATTTGTTTTATTTAAGATTATCATAGTCTTATAATTCATGTTACACATCTGAAAGGCTAATCAAGATTGACCTGAGTTAATCCAATATATAATAATAGTTTCATTGTTTGAATAGTTTTTGAATATCATCGCCTAATAATAAGAATAAAAATTATATATTATTGAAAGTGTGTTCAATTAATTATATATTTTTATATTTATGTCAAATTAAAGTATGTTAAACTGATTATATGTCTAGATATTTATTGGATATTATCGTCTAAAAATATATACAAAGAAAAAAAAAATTTAAAGGAAAAAATTTAATATCAGTATCCTTAAATACATTTAGTATAATAATATGATGAATAAATCTTATAAAATAAAAAAAATTGGCTCCAAATTTTAATTTTGTACTCTTTTGGTTAAGTTTATTTTTTGAAAAAAATTTATAGTCTTTTGATTTTTAATATTGCAGATCTAATATCTGGGAAAAAAATACAGCTCAAAAAAACAAAATGCAGACAAATTTACCTACATTATCTGCAATTCAAAAATATGCAACTCACTTCCCATTTCGATTACACCATTCTTTTTAGACGGCAAATAAGTAATTATAACATGCAAAAAAACTTAGTTTATTTTTTAAAAAAAATTACAATATTTTCATTTATAATGTGTGTGATCTAATATTACTGGGGATAAAATTCAACTAAAACAATGAATAAAATGACAAATTTACCTACATTATCTACAATTTAAACATATACAAACCACTTCTCATTTTGATTACTCTATAAAATATGTGAGACTAATTATATGTTTTAATATTTATTGAATATTATCGTCTAAAAATATATATATATATTATATGTTTTAATATTTATTGAATATTATCGCCTAAAAATATATATAGAGAGAGAGAGAGAGAGAGATAAAATGACCTAGGATTTTTTTTATAATATCAATATCCTTAAATACATTTAATATAATAATATGATTAATAAATATTATGAAAAAAATTGTCTTTGAATTTAAATTATATACTAATATTACTGGAGAAATTTAAATTTTACTAATATTACTACTTTAAATTTTCAACTTAAAGTTTATTTCTTAATATTTTTTTTCAATTTTCCCATTTTTGATATTTCAAATCTAATAATACTTGAAAAAAAAAAACTCAAAAAAACAAAAGGTAGACAAATTGACCTAAATTATCAACTCAAATTTTGTTCTTTTGATAAATTTACCTCAATTATCTACAATTAAAAAATATGCGAATCACTTTCAGTTTCGATTGCACTATTCCTTTTAGACAGCAAACAAGTCATTTATAGGACGCAAAAAAAAAGTTTATTTCTTAAAAAATTTACAATATTTTTATTTATAGTGTGTCAGATGTAATATTACTAGGAAAAAAAAGCAACTCAAATATTTTTTTTTACAAATTTACCTGGGTTATCTCCAATTAAAAAATATACAAACCACTTCTCATTTCGATTACACTATTCCTTTTAAGCGGGGAAAAAATTTATTTGTTATATATTTTATTTATTATAATGTTAATAATTAAATATTTTAACAACTAATTGCAACATGTAAAAAATCAATTAGTTTTCTACGTGAAAAAAACCCTAGCGCCATGCGCGGGCAAGCATACTAATTATACCAAGCAAAAAACTCATTTCTTACATATTTTTATCTTTTGCAATTTTAGTAATTAAACATTGAAATAACTAATTATAGCACGCAAAAAATGTAAATTTATTTCTCGAAATTTTATTTTTATAATATGTTGGATCTAATGATTCGATCATTACTTCGTGTCTATTTGGAAAGGTTTGCTGTGGTTGTTTTTAAAAATACGGTTAATTGATAAATATATTAAAATAATATTTTTATTTATTTATTTTTAATATTAATATATTAAAATAATTTAAATACATCAAAAAATATTTAGATAACACCACGTGAGTGAGCTATACTACTTAGGAGAAGACTCTGCCACTACGCCGAGGGCTCGCGATCATATATTTAACTAAACTAGAGAACACTTGAAATTCATAAGATATTTTGCTCTTTCTTGTCCGTCTTGTTAATATATCATAGAGAATGAAGAGTTCTACTTTCGGAAGATCCAAATTTGACTTGAAATTTTTATTTATCAATAAATTATCTTATTTAAAAATTTAATTTGTCAAGTAAAATCTTAAAATATGATTTATATTATTTTTTAACATAATCTTTCAAGTGAAAACCATTTAAGTTTAAAATTTATACAAGTTCACATTACCTTATACTTGATTTTTTTAAAATAAAATAAAGATAATGAGACTTGAACTCATTACCGCTAGGTTAACAAGACTCTGATATCATATTAAAAAATCATCTCATCTAAAATCTTAGATTATTAGGTGAAGTTTTAAAATATGATTTATATTATTTTATAATCTCACTTACCTTATTTAATTTAGATAATTCTGTTTCCATGTATATTTTTTATTATGATTTTAATATATTAATGTTAAAAATAAATTAGAGGGAAAAAAAAAATCATCTCGAAGTCCCTCGATGATAGCCATATTCCTCGGAGACTGACAATGTGATTGCATCACTCACCGCGTAGTTTTGCCGTTACTTTTATTTTCTTCTCTAAACGCCTTTTTTAACATCCTTCGGAATAAGAAGCAAGTAAAGATGAAGCACAATTCACTTTCATCTTTTTCTTTTGCTGATATTTTTGCCTTTGTCAGTGAAAGCCAGGACGCGCAGTACGCAGTCAAACTGATTCTCTATTCTATCAATCATTAAAGACAGATTTAAGAATATTTGAAGTTACAGCACATGCTTTTATAGTTCATCTTTTTGTCGAGTATTTTTTGTCACCGAAGCTTTGTTCTGTCTGTGTGTGTGCAGGAAAAACCTTACAAATAAAGGAATTAGCTTAATTTATATGTATTATTAAAGAATTTGCTCGTGCTTGTTTCATATTTATTTTTTATAGTATTTCATGCTCTAGTCCCTTGAAAGTAAACGATGGAAAAAGTGCAAGTGAAGGTCTCGGACTTGATTCCTGCAATCAGTGAAAAAAATCTTTAAGCAAGAAAAGCTTCCGTTAGTGGTCTCCAAGGAAAAGAAGCTGTAGCCTGATCCTTCTTTCAGACATGGCCTAATTATGCAGATTGTGTTCGTTTACTCAATCTGAACCCATCTTTTTCACCTAATTGTATAATAATTATAAGATCATGCAACCACATGTTGCTTTATCTTAACCTATGCACACTTAGCCTTCAAGTCACAATCTCTTAGGTCATGAACTTGTCTGGCAATGACTGTTTTCCCCAGAATTCTTCGATGCCTTCAGAAGATGATATTCTGATAAAGAAGCTCCTGTTGACACATGATCCTGATGGTCGTCGCCTAGATTCTGAGCAACTGCTTCGTGCTATGGAGAATGTCATGTGCTATGCTGCTACATCCCAAGTACTACAAACAACTAAACTTCCCTGCACTTTTAAGCAGTTTTTTAACATTCATTGTCACCCTAACATGGTTTAGAAACTAGTACAATTGATTTTCAGAGATTTATGAGGCAATTTTTGGATGAAGACATATCATATTTTCTCCAACAAACAAAAACGAAAACGAAAAGAAAGGTTTTCTTGTTTTCTTGGGGGCAGGTTTTGGTCATCTCTATGGAAAGTGATTCAAAGATACCTGGCAGAATGAGCTCTAGGAATTGACATCTTATTTCTGATCGCAACATGCTCATCATTATGTATGAAACCGTAGAAGACTAGTTATGAAAGATTATGTTTCAACAATTTACTTATCATAATCAACATCTAGCTTTCAACTTTATCGCATGAAAGATTTGATTTTTGTTGGATTTCATTAGTGGCGTTCAGATTTCCATCCGTAGCAACGGTACTGTCGCTGACTCACTGAAATGGATACCATTAGCAGAGTAAAGCGGCATTTTGAACATTAATTCAAACTTAGTTCCACTTTCAGGTCTGTGGTTTTCACATTGATGCCATTGCAAAGGATGATGTAAGCGACATTGAAGTGGTTGGATCACAAGAAACACTGGCACAGATCATCGAAAAAATTAAGATTGAGGTAATCATTTCCTCGCCCCATTTTTCTTTCCTACAAACATGCAAGTAAGCCGACATTTTGACGCTTCCTTGTTTTTCTACTCGTTACTGAAGATGCTTCGCAAACATCCTGGCAAGGAAAACCTGCATACGAGAACGATGATCTTGTTTGATGTACTTGGAAATTATAGGTGGGATGTCAAAGTCGTACTAACACTTGCGGCCTTTGCAGCAACCTTCGGTGAGTTTTGCATCATATTGCAGCAATGCCCTTGTAATCCCTTGGCAGTATCAGTCTCCATGCTGAAACATCTGCCAAGAAACTTGAGCACATTGAAGCCTCAATTTAAGGCCTTGAGCTTGCTAGTCGGGACAGCCATGGATGTTACCAGGTGCATAATAAAGCTTGAAGGGCTTCCCTTCAGATATGCTCGGCTGGATGATGAAACAATGGTCATTGCAAAGTCTTGGATCTATGTAGCTACTTACTGGGTCACAAGAAGCATGGTGGCATGCACTTCTCAAATCAGAGACTTGAAAGCCATGAAGCCTGAGCAAGTGCATGTTCCTTCCCTTCAGTCTGGCTTTAATATGTACAATTTTATTCTATTTACTATCAATAATAAGCATTGATAAGCATTGATATTGGATTTAATCTATTGTCCATTCTCGATTACAGTTCTTTCTGTACATTTTCGGATAAAAATGGTGTAAATTAAACTCTGTTCAGATATGAAAAGATAGAGATCATTTACAGAGTTTATACTATTATAACATCAATAACGTACAGATTTTCTTTTCAGGTGGTCAGATTCAACATTGATTGCAGCATGGGAGCTCTCAAGTCTGGCATATAAGTTGAGCAGCATATGCAGTCACCTCAGACGGCAGGTGGATTTGTGTCATCAACAAATGGGTAGCTGATTTGTTTCTCGGGACAGATTTGGAAACCTATTTCCGAGTGATCAATGTGAAATCCATTATGAATTGTTTTGACACTCATCTTTTTGCACAACTTGCAGAGGAAAAGATGCATCAGAAGCTGCTAAAAGTTTTCCAGGAGGTCCATCCTGATAACCAAGATGTCCTAGGAATATTATTGGCTACAAAGGATGAGTTACCACTCAAAAATTCCTCCACACAAGACAAGGTAATTACTATTTTTACTAATAGTGTCTTCTTCGTCTGGCAATCCAACATCCACGCAAGAAGGAGAAAAAACAGAGAGAAAGAGAGAGTGAGCCAAGCCATGATGCTTAACGACACTTGATTCATGCAGTCTAAATGATTTCTGGTTCTAAAAATGTGAAGAACAAAAATGTAAAAAGTTTTTGGATTTGATCTTCGTTCTATCCACAACATCGCATCTGACACGATTTTCCTTGAGATCATTTACAGCTAGGTGTATCTGAAGTGAAGGACAAGATAGTTTTAATTTTGGTTTCAAAGGCAGAGCTCCTTCCACTAGAGGGATTGCTTCTGCTGCTTGAGAGAACATATGACCATCATTACCACAAGAAGTTAAAGGGAGGTTATGAAATTGTTTGGATTTCAGTTTCTGATACATGGACTGATGCTGAGCGGGACATGTTCGGTTTTTTGTCAAACTCTTTGCCATGGTACTCAGTCCGGCGACCGTGGGTACCCTACTCAGCTGTTGTGAACTATATAAAACAAGAATGGGGCTACAAAAATGTCCCTCTTATTGTTGTATTGGATTCACAAGGTATGGTCACAAATTCAAATGCAATGGATATGGTGTTCATCTGGGGTGCCAGAGCGTACCCCTTCTCAACTTCGAAAGAAGAACAACTCTGGGACGAAGAGAATTGGACCCTGAAACTTTTGCTCGATGAAATCGACCCTTTATTAACCACCTGGGTATGATACTTGAATCTTCAATATGGTTGCGTACTTAAGGAACTACTTTAATCGCTTTTGCACTCATTACATTGCATTGATCTCAGGTAGAAGAAGGCAGAAATATTTGCATTTATGGAAGTGACAACCTAGACTGGATTAGGGAATTCAATGCCAAATTTAAGGTAATCAGAAATGCTGGTGTGCAGCTTGAAATGGTGTATGTTGGCTGCAAAGACCTTAGCCAGCATGTAAGACGCATATTAGCTATTATCAGCGAAGAACTGCACAGTAACTTATTCACTTTCACAAAACTTCATTTCTTTTGGCTTCGGTTAGAGAGTATCAGAAGATCAAAACTCAAACTGGGACAAACAATCCATTCCGATGATCATTTCTTGAAAGAGGTGTCGGCATTACTAGATACAGCCAACGAAGGGTGGGCCGTAATCGGAAGAGGGAATACTGCAGACATTGTAAGACTTTCAGCTAGTGAAGCGATAAAATGGTTGGATAGGTTTCCAGAATGGGAAGAAAATGTGACAAAGTTAGGATTCGTTTCAGCACTTAGAGCTGCCATTGATCCACCTCCTCCTCCTCCTCTAGGGCCCTGCAATCATTCCAAAGTTGTTCCTTATGCAGAAGGACTAACAGAAGAAACTGTACTGTGTGAGAAGTGCATGCATCCCATGAAAAAGTACGTTGTTTATGAGTGAAATATCGAGATTTACAGAGCAAACAAGCATCTAGCTATTTATTTTATTATCGCTGCAAAACAGAATGTCTGATAATTTATTATGATCATCTAATTACAGAATGATGCAACTTGATTTTACAGTACACTTGATCGTGTTCTTAGTAAAAAGTAAAGTAAGCTTGTTCTGCTAATTCTCTGTATAAAGATATTGAGCACACAAAAAAGGTAGAAATGGCGGCCTTCTACACGTTGCAGCTTTTGTTCCTCTCTGTTAGAATTCATAATTCGTTTAAATCTTGTATATTCAGTCTTACTCTTCTCTTACAGTTGAGACATAATTTATAGATAAATTCCTAAACTAAAATAGCTAGAATGAAGCTTACTTTTCTTGTTACTTTACACAATACCTATAATAGGTAATTAACAACCATATTTAACATTCTCTCTCAAGTTGGAGCATAAATATTTATCAAGCCCAACTTGTCAATTGTGTCATAGAACGCCTTTCCGGAGGTTGCCTTGGTGAGAATATCAGCTAGCCGATCTTCAGACGGAACAAGTGGAAGTTGTATAATTTTCCAATCAAGATTCTTCTTAATGAAATATCGGTCGACTTCAACATGTTTGGTATGATCATGTTGAACAAGATTATGAGCAATTTCGATAGCTGTCTTATTGTCACAGTGTAAGTTCATAGGCATTTCATAATCAATTCCAAGGTCTTGTAATACCTGTTTAATCCAAAATAATTCACACACATCATGAGCCATACCTCGATATTCCGCTTTTGCACTTGACCTTGGGACCATTTTCTGTCTTTTACTTTTTCAAGTGACAAGGTTGCTTTCTACGAATGTAAAATATCCGGATGTCGATCTCCTATCCGTCTGATTTCCTGCCCAATCCGAGTTTGTATACCCTTTAATATCTTGGACCTCCCTTTTTGAGAATAGAAGTCTTCTTCCTGGTGCACTTTTCAAATACCTCAAAATCCAGTATACTGCTTCCATATGCTCTTCTCCTGGTGAATGCATGAACTGACTTACAACACTTACTGCATAAGCAATGTTTGGTCGAGTATGTGATAAGTATATTAGTTTTCCCACTAGCCGTTGATAACATCCTTTGTCCACTAGTGTCTGATCTTCTGCTTGTCCCAGTTTGTGATTCATTTCCATAGGTGTATTTACCAGTTTGCATGCAAGCATTCCAGTTTCTGCAAATAAATCTAACACATATTTTCGTAGTGAAAGACATATCCCTGTTTTTGACCTCGAGACATCAATTCCTAAAACATACTTCAATTGTTCGAGATCTTTCATTTCGAATTTCGATGTTAGAAATTGTTGTAGTGTCATTCTCTCTTCTGGATCATCCCTTGTTAAGACCATATCATCTACATATATTATCAGTGTCGTTACCTTTCTTTCTTTGTGTTTTATAAACAAATTATGATCTAAATTACTTTGCTTATAATCAAATTTCTTCATCATAGACGAGAATCAAATTTCCACATATTTCTTAAATGTTTCTTGGTAATCCACTCCATATTTCTGCGTATATCCCTTCACGATCAACCTCGCTTTGTATCTATCAATACTCCCACCTGCTTTCAACTTCACTGTGAACACCCATTTACACCCAACTTTCTTTTTTCCTGTTGGTAGTTGACATGACTCCCATGTGTTATTCTTCTGCAGTGCCTCCATTTCCTCATTCATCGCCTTGGTCCATTTTGGGTCTACTAATATATCCCGTACATTACTAGGAATAGACTCATTGGATAATTGATTAACAGTAAATGCATATGATTTCGATAATTTATGGGTAGAGATATAGTTATTGATGGGGTATTTAGTTTTATATTTTGGATCAGGTTCATATTGTTTCTTTGGGACTCCCTGGTTTAGTCTTTGTGGGTATCTATTGGTCACATTATTTTCTAAGACAAGAATTTTATTTATCTCATTAGGGATAGGATTTAGAGTTACCTGAGGGGACCGAAGAGACACATTCTCGGTTGATTCTTTGGTTAATGATGTAGACGTTAGTAATTCCAGAGACATAAAGGGGTTATTACTAAGATCATTCTGGTCTATGTAGACTTCTAGGTTATCATCCTGACTTAGTCTCATTTTCTCTACTTCAAATATATCTTCATTCTTTTCATTGCTAATCTCCCCCTAAAGAGAAGAACCAGGAACTCCCCCTGAATAGTAGGGTTCAAATTCTCGAAATGATGCATCTAAGGTCACATGTAGCTTTTGATGATAAGGATCATAGCACCGATATCCTTTTTGAAATTTCGAGTAACCTACAAATACGCACCGTTTTACACACGGGTCAAGTTTGCTTCGCAAAACTTTAGGGATGTGAACATATACCGTACAACCATATACCCAAGGCTCCAAATTTAGAAGGTGAGGAACTGAAAGAAGAGATTCCATTTTCTGTTGAGAAGATTGAAAATCAATTACACTTGATGGTGTTAGATTTATTAAGTACGCAGCAGATTTGACTGCCTCACCCCAATAGTATTTCGTTAGATTCATGCCAAATAGCGAAGCACGAACTATTGTCATAATTTGTCGGTTCTTCCTTTCGGCTAATCCATTCTGTTGTGGAGTATATGTGCAGGATGTCTGATGATGAATTCCATGAAGCTGTAAAAAATTTCTCAGTACTTGATCCAAAAATTCCATACCATTATCGGATTGAAGTGTACGAATATGCTGTTGGTATTGGGTCAGCACCATTTTCTGAAATTCCTTAAATGCTGTACTTACTTCACTTTTATTTTGGAGGAGAGATATCTAAGTTATCCGAGTACATTCATCAATAAATGTAACAAAATACCGTGCATTAGAAAAAGATGAGACCTTTGCAGGGCCCCAAATATAAGAATGAATAACTGCAAATGGTTCTATACTTTTTATGCAAACTTGGCAAATAAGAAATACGTTGGCTTTTCACTAGTTCACAAATCTCACACTGAAAATCCAAAATACTTAACCTCGAAAATAAATGCGATTGTAACTTCTTAAGGTACCCAAATGAAAGATGTCCGAGTCTTTGATGCCACAACCATACGAGAGCATGAGATTGATCCGTACTTCTAGTATGATGCGTATGACCCTACTTTAACCCCCCTTGTTCTGTTAATTCCAAATAATACAGGTTTTCCTGTCTAACACCATAACCAAGAATCTCTCGGGTTAGAATGTCCTGAAAAACACAAAACAGTGGCCAAAACGTTACCATGCACTCAAGGGTAGTCGTAATTTGACTAACCGACAAGAGATTATCAGCAAGAGATGGAACAATAAGGACAGTATCTAATATAATAGTATCAGTTAAAATGATAGATCATTCCCTTGTAATAGGAGAGGTGCTACTGTTAGCAGTGTATATAGCTGACCATGAGGAGGGTTTATGACAGATTAAATTATCAAAATTGCTAGTCATATGATTAAATGCACCTATATCAATAATTCAAGTGCTATTTTTTTATAATAACAGAGTGTGCAAAAAAAATTCGATGAAACCTGGATTGACCATATTCATTGTGGGTTGTACTTAATCTGCGTCTGTCAGATATACCATAGGTTTGTGGATACTTTTTTGCGGTGTTTTTGTAAAGTCCCACCAGTCCGGGTAGCCGATGATTTTATAATACCTTTGTTTTGAATGTCCTATTTCATTGCAATGAGAACACACCAATCCAGTTGTATTTTTGTATTTTTGGTCAACTCGATCAACCTTATTTCGATCAGCCCAAGTTCGATCAATAACCCGGTCAGCCTTTATCCAAGGTTAGTCAGCAGCCCGGTCAGCCTTTAAATTTCATCCTAAACACTGTTCCCCTCTTTCTCTTCCCTCTCCTTCAAACTATGCCGCATTTCCTGGACTAAATATCCTCACCTCATTTCTAAGCCTTCGATCAGCCTCCTCTAGCACTTTGAACCTCTCCCATGCCCTTTATAGCTTTGATTTCATTTTGTCCTCCCTCTGCTTGCTTTCTTTGAAGGCTTTCTCCAGCTCTTCATTTCTCTTCTTTAGCATCGTCTTTTCTGGCACAAAATCCATGCGACGTTCACGCTCTTCCTCTTTCTTTTGAAGTGATTTGTGTGTGAAGCTATGGGTTTGATCTTTTGGATTCCATGAATTAGGCTAGTCGTGGTTGGCTGAATTTCTGGGTTTGGTGGTGTTTCGTTTGATTTTCATTTGGGAATTTCTACGAGACAGATGGGTTTTTATTAGGTTTCTGTGGGGTTTTTTCTGGGATTTGAGCGTAAATTTTTGGGATTTCTGGGTTTAGGAATACGGGCACTAAAGCCTCCAGGGATAAATAACTTCATTTCGAAAAGAAAAAAATAAATTCGAAAAAAAAAATATAGGGAAAACTGGGGAAAATTTTGGGCTTTCCGGGAAGAACTAAGATTTCGGGAAAATTTGGGTTTTTTTTCCGGGAAAAACTGGGCAGATGAACAGTAATTTTGAACAAACAGGTACTATAGCGATTAATTTCCGGGTTTTGAACTAGAAAAGAGAAGAGAAAAAAATACGATTCAAAGAAATTTCAAGATTTGCTCTGATACCATGTAAGAATTCATAATTCAATTAAATCTTGTATATTCAGTCTTACACTTCTCTTACAATTGAGACATAATTTATAGACAAATTCCTAAACTAAAATAGCTAGAATAAAGGTTACTTTTCTTGTTACTTTACACAATACCTATACATGGTAATTAACGATTATATTTAACACTCTCGGTATAGGCTCATTGATTAAATTAGTATGAAGAGGACATCAAACAAGTTTCTGGAAGTTAGGTTATAGTTTTTTTTTAAATATTTTTTATTTAAAAATATATTAAAATAATATTATTTTTAATTTTTAAAAATTATGTTTGACATAGTATATTAAAATAATTTAAAAATATAAATAATTTTCACTTGGAACAAAAAAAATAAAATAAAAATTGAAAGCACTTTTTGAGTTTTTTCGAAACACCTCTGAATAAAATACAAGTTACTATTGTGCTAGCATGGTTAATTATTTCATAGATGTTAGACCCAGCCGTCATCACCTAGAAAACTAAGGCCCAAAACTTAACCAAGTTCGAACTTTAAATTAAATTAAAAAAAAAAAATTAACTTCATCAATTGAGTTTTTAATTGCCCGATTAGCTTGGTCTAAACTTGAATGAATTTAGACCGGGTTTGAAAGATATTTTTTAATATAATAATAAAAATAATTTAAGACTTAATCACTATAGTTTTAAAATTCAATTTAATATGGGCAGGCTAAGTATCTCGGATTAACTTTTATTATTGAATAAAATCTTGTTCTTAATAATTTAAAACTTACTCACTATAGACAGAACTATTAATTCAAACAGATATATTTTTAAAAAAGATCAGCCAAGATTATTATTATTATTATTATTAATTCAATTGACATCCTCGTAACCTTTAATTTCCCACTCGCTCGGTAAGGTGTCGAAAGCCGCTGTGCCTTATTCCCAGGTTCCTTAGCCTTCAAGTATAGAGAATGGATGGGACTTGCCTATCCTTTTCCTTTTCCACGTTATGCTTTTGGGTCCCCGTTGCCCTCTTTGGAATTTCATAAAGTTTCAAGGTCGATAAGATCAAAAATCATTGAAGATTGAATTTCAAAATCATTCCCACGTTACAGACACCAAGGATGATGATGATGATGAGATTGAAGATTCAATTTTAAAATTCTAGAACAGGACGATGATTGATCCTTCATTTCTCAGACATTGAAGAGTTGCTTCTGATTTCGAAATTCAATTCTTTTTTATTGAAATTTGAGTTTCTTATTTAAATTTATATATATATATTTGGATCCTTTTGTTAGACTAATTTCAAAATTAATTTTTATAACTAAAAAAATTATTATTATCGTAATTTTATTTAGTCTGTTATATATAACACTCGATTCCACGGGAGCATTTTGGTGTAACATTTTTACATTGAGAGTGGAAAAGGTTTTTTTTTCTTTAACATTTTTTACTCCTCAAACTTTTCATTGTACAATGAAGAGTTTCTGATTTAAGTCATTAAGTTTTATTATTAATAGTTATTATCTCAATTACCACTTAATAAGTTTAAATATATTTTAAAAGCAGAGCCATGTCAACAAACATGGTTTTAAAGTTGGATGAATGGCATTGCATTTCAAAAAAAAAATTGAATTTTTTTTAAAAAATTGTTTTTTTTCATTTTAAATTAAAAAAATTATATTTTTAGATCAATTTATATACGCTGATTTTTCAAAAATAAATTGTAAAAAATAAAATAAAAATTAATATATTTTTAAATAAAAAATACTTTTAAAAGTAATTTCAACTATATTTTCAAACGATCACTTTGTGACTTTATAACCTTTAACTTGTTATTATACTCTAGTATATATATTTTTATCATGTTTAAAAAAAATTACAGTTACCAGCGCTTGATTAATTTTAATATGAATTAAAAAAATACCCTTTTAAGTTATAATAATAATAATAATAATAAATTGATGCATGGATTTGAACTTGGATAAGCTTAGTTACATTTTGAAATGCCCCGTGTAACGCAACGCACATGAACATGAATAGTTTTTTAAAAGTATTATTGATTAAAGTGTTTTTTTGTTAATTCATATTAAAACTATAATGTTTTGCACACATCATCATTAAATTTAACAGAAAAAAATGATAAAGGGGTATACTGTAAAGAATAAAAAAAAACTAAATATTAATTATAATTAATTTTTTCTGTTTATAAAGGATACATGACTGATAAATTGTGTGATATATAAAGGTATATTGATAGGTTGATTTTTTTAATAATACGAAATTTTTTTGATACTTTATATTCAGTATAAAAGTTTTAAACTCCATATGTAAAACAAATCGATTATGTTAAATTTAAATATGAGTTTTTGATGTTGTTGACTTCCTATTTTATCAAGGCCGATTTAAGGCATGATTAAATCTTCTTTAGTTAATGAGTTTTAATTTTAAGTTCTCCATATATTTAAAATATTTTTTTGGGTAAATGAATTAGTTGGGACATAATTTGGCGTTTTGAATTTTGATTCATAAGAAAATTAGGAAAAAAGAAAATGAGTAATTTAGTTTAGAAATTATATGTTTAGTCTCTCTATTTCTAAATCCATTTATAACTCGGTAATCCCTGTTAGAAAATGATATAAATCATATTTTGGGACCTTACTTACAAGCTTAAATTTTTAGGTGAGATGGTTCCTTAATATGCTATCAGAACTTTGATGACCCAGCGGTTACGAGTTCGAATCTCACCATCCTCATTTTATTTGATAAAAATCAAGCACAAAATAATATAGACCTGTGCAAGTTTCAAGCTCAAAGGGCTTTCACTTGAAGGGGAGTTCTGGGGCCTCACTTACAAGTTTAAACTTTTAGGTGAGATAGTTCCTTAACAATCATTTCTTCAATTTTATATTTGTTTCAGTTTTTATATTTATTTATTTATTTTATTTTTGAAAAAAAAAAGGAGAAAAGGAGCATATAAGATGAAGAAATCTAGAAGGCCTTTTTTAGAAGAAAAACAAATCCTATCGAATTTAGGATGGTAAAAATATTAACCATATAGATGATTCAGTGGTAAAAACTTAAAAATAAGAAGTTTATTCTTCTTATGATGCCATGTTTGGGCCATATAATTACTAATATAATAACTACTAAAATCTTATATAATCATTAATTTTGAAACTTATTGAATTAGTCGATACGCATACAAATTCTCGGACACTCTTGCTAATAAAAAAAATATAAAAATATTTGGTTAACGGATTGTTTAATC
The DNA here is from genome assembly GCA_015731905.1 of Salix dunnii. Classification (NCBI taxonomy): domain Eukaryota; kingdom Viridiplantae; phylum Streptophyta; class Magnoliopsida; order Malpighiales; family Salicaceae; genus Salix; species Salix dunnii. Next base: position 1,589,363 of record CM027668.1, on the reverse strand, counting down.
ATATTTAGTATGATAATTTATTTATTTATTTATTGTGAACGGATAAGATATGCCTTTAATAATTGCGTATGCCCTACCACAACATGAGGAAAGAGATGCGTTATTATTAAAGGTAATCTGGAAAACTGAGAAAACAACGAGCATATAATTCTCTTGCATGCCTTTAACTTTAATGATGCAAGATTTATTACGTCGTCAAAGACAAAGAAACATTCGTCAGAGAAATTTCATAAACATTTTCTACACCCCCCTTCATCTTATTCTCCAGTAAAAATTAAACGTGCAACCATTTCAGAATAACAGATGAAGTTCTGTTTTACACACGGGAGCAGCACAGATAATTGCTAGTGGATTGAATGCGGCCGCCTTCCATAGTAATATGATAAAGAGTACAGCTGCCTTTTTCTTCGTTTGAAAATATAATTTCATTCCAAGAGGTTGAAATTTGAATTCCAGATCTTTTAGCAGGCGTATATTTCATTAATTAATTAAAGTCAGCTGAGTTACAGCTCGTAAATGATCGATATGTTTAGGAAAACGAAAGGATTTCGACTTTGGAGTCTCGACAAGCACCGCAGAGGCAAAATTGCTGCTGATACAACATTATGATCATGAGCTAATTGCAAAGTTAAAGGAAATATTGATATGAACTCAAGATTCAGCATCAACGTGTTCCACAGAATTAAAAGTTAAACAAGAAATCATAGTATTCGGATCCGAGACAACATTGCTGAAATCAAAGCCAAAGGAGATGGTAACTTATCCAAAATTACCTCTCTCTAGGAGAACTTTATAGCTTAAACCCTGACTGAAGCAAGGTATTGATTCTAGCTTCGACCTAGCTATAAATACAGGTCTCGGATCAGCTAACCAAATCCGTACCAACACAAGCTGTTCACTCCTCTCTCTTTCCCCTTGGAATTTGAATATCTATATAGTTTTCTGACCTCAATGGCATTGGTACCTCATCAAAAGGCGCCGAAGCGTGAGCGCAACATGTTTACTTCATCTGATGACACTGCAATGATGAAGCAAATTCAGGCCACTCATGCTCCTGATGGCCGTGAGTTTTCTGTGAAGCCTCTTCTCCATATTGTTGAGGACATTTTCCTCCGTGCCACCCCTGTCCCAGGCATAACCGCCATGGTTCAGCCTCAGGTATATACACAACCAGTAGTAGTGCTTCTTGCATGCTATATTTTTATTTGCCTTTTATATATATATCGATATAATAATTTATTCAGCATTATTCTGTTTCTGATCATCACTGGTGACTTCTATATTTTAGGGAGCTCATCAAGCACAACTTGATGAATTGGAAGAGAAGGCTCTTCAAAATGGCTTTCATGAAACGATCGAGATGCTGTCTTACAATATCAACAAGATTTCCTGCGAGGTAAGTTTGGTTTCACAATCGTAACAGACAAGATTTGTGGGCTTACAAGTTTATAAAGACACACTTATGAATACGCTGATTTTTTTCCCAACAGATGTCCTGCAAGTGTTCTGGAGGTGGAGATGCGCATGCAACGACTGTGGCAATATTCAACTTGGTATCAAACTACGCATGGGACGAAAAGGTGGTGCTAGCGTTGGCTGGATTCGCCGTGAACTATGGGGAGTTCTGGCTTGTCGCCCAGCTTTACCTTACAAACCCGCTAGCTAAAGCGGTTGCACTTCTGAAGCAATTGCCGGATATAATTGAACGAGCTGACAATCTGAAACCCAAGTTTGAGGCCCTCACAGGGCTAATCAGAGCCATGATGGAAGTGGCCAAATGCATCGTTGAGTTCAAGGAGCTTCCGTCTCAATACATCACCCCAGACACTCCAGAAATGTTAACTGCCACTGCGCATATCCCCACTGCTGTTTACTGGACCATCAGGAGTATTGTGGCTTGCGCATCACAAATTATGGGCCTTATTGGCATGGGACATGAGTATGTGTTTCCTTCTCCATGATAAATTTAATTTCTCAATAATTTTGCCCCGTTCCCAGCCAATATGCGGCTTGCATGGGCTTGTATTGATTAGAAATATTTTTGCACCAAAATAACAAATTGACAAGCTCAGTCAGCTCTGGCTCTAGCTATGAAAGTGTGGTTTGCACGTGCATGCAAAGCAGCCAAAAGTACGGTGAAGGGTGCTAAATTTTGCTTTTGCATCTCACGATCTGCTCCGCATGCAGGTACATAGCATCCACAACAGAGGCTTGGGAACTATCAAGCTTGGCCCACAAGGTTAATAATATTCACAGCCATCTCATGAAGCAGCTCACTCTTTGTTTACAGCACATAGGTGAGTCCGAGCCCGCTCAAATAATTGTAATTCATATCAAACAGCATATTATAATATTCACCATTTTCAAAAACTATGTTTTCATGCAAAATTCATGCTGGATGGTAAATAACTAGTGATCTCTCTGTGGCCCAGATGAGAAAAGACATATTGAAGCATTTCAAACACTTGTGATCCTGTTCGAAGCTTTCCACATTGACAACATGAAGATTCTTAAGGCTTTGATTTACGCCAAGGACGATCAACTACCACTCTTTGATGGTTCCACCAAGAAAAGGGTTCGGTTATTCTTCTGTTCTTTCAGTCGGTTTTATTCAGACTATATTGCTGCTTGTTAGTTCCCTGAATAATAGAGACTAGAGAGATTGTTCAATAAAAACTGCAAGCGGTCTTGCTTGAAATCTTTCCTGATTCCGACCACCTGATAGTTGTGCAGATATCAAACACACTTTTTAACGAGAACATTTTTTTAATGATCCTCCGACATGGATATACAAGTATAAAACAGATTTCCCACTGTTAATTACAGGCAAGCCTTGATGTGTTGAGAAGGAAGAGTGTGTTGTTGCTGATTTCGGACCTCGAAATCTCCCATGAAGAGCTTTCAGTGCTGCAACAAATGTACAGTGAGGCGCGGGAGCAACCAGCAAGGCCAGAGAGTCAGTATGAGGTTGTATGGCTCCCAATTGTGGACAGATCCTCCACGTGGAATGAATCAAAAGAAAAGCTGTTCGAGGATTTTCAAAGAATGATGCCATGGTACTCTGTCTATCACCCTAAATTGCTAGATGTTGCAGTCATCAGGTACATCAAAGAGGTGTGGCACTTCAACAAGAAGCCCTTGCTCGTGGTTCTGGATCAGCAAGGGAAAGTGGTCAACCCCAATGCAATCCACATGATGTGGATTTGGGGAAGCCTGGCTTTCCCTTTCACTAGCTCAAGGGAGGAAGCACTCTGGAAGGAAGAAACCTGGAAAATCGATCTATTGGCAGACAGCATTGATCCAATGATCCAGGCTTGGGTATCGCTTTGCTCTCTTGCATGCATATATAATAATCAAAAACTAGAATGCAGTCCTTATCTCAAGAATGCATCGACATCATCTACTACTTCCAATTTCTCAGCAGATGGGATTCAAATCTCCTAACTTGAAACTGATTTATAAACTAGCCACCAACCCGAGAGGTGCATAGGAATTTCATAAGCGCATTATTCAGGAATTTTTCACAATTAATTAATTGTTATTGCAGATGGAGCAAAAGAAGTACATATGCTTGTATGGTGGGGAGGATATGGAGTGGATCCGTACATTCACCACGACTGCAAAACAGGTTGCGAACGAAGCCGTTATACAGCTAGAAATGCTGTATGTAGGGAAGAGCAACCCCAGGGAGAAAGTTAGAAAAAACAACGGTCTTATTCTAAGCGAGAACCGTAGCCATGTATTGCCAGACCTTACTTTGATCTGGTTCTTTTGGGTGAGGCTGGAGAGCATGTGGCATTCCAAAGTGCAACACAAGAGGACTGTAGAGAATGACCCGATCATGCAGGAGATAATGACAATGCTAAGCTTCGATGGAAGTGATCAAGGATGGGCTGTGATCAGTAATGGACCTGCTGAAATGGCCAAGGCAAAGGGAGAAACCATATTGAAAACTTTTAGGGAGTTTAATTTATGGAGCGCCAACGCAAATGAAAAGGGCTTTCTGCCTGCAATGATTGATTACCTCCATGAACTCCATAGTCCATTCCACTGCAACCGTCTGATACTGCCGGGGACGACAGGGAGCATCCCAGAGAGGGTTGTTTGTGCTGAATGTGGTCGTCCCATGGAGAAGTTCATCATGTATCGCTGCTGCACCGATTAAGAAGCTGGGTTTGCTATTTAAGTTTTCATTCACTACGCATTTCAATTAATACTTGTCCAGCCACGGCCGCCACGGCCACTGCTGCTGCCGATACTATCTATGGTGTTGTTGCCAATTAAGTCCTGGTGTGGAATTATCAAGGCTTTTCAATTACTATATGTTAATTGTATTGTAATTTGATGCTTATAATTAATATATATGAGTGTTGTTTGCATTAACATCTCTGGCTTCTACATATCCGTTTGCTTAGCAATGCTCTTACCACTCATCAGAAGTTCAACTGTCAGTTAGAGCAAATCCCGAGGCCTCGTTGACAAGGATTTGGGTTCAAGTTCGATCAACGCCCTCCGATACGTTAAGGATTTGTGTCAACACTCGAAACCCTTTAACAGCGGTAGCTGGTTCAAACTTTTTATTGCAAGGGACATTTTTAATCCCTTAATATCACCAACAAGACTTGAAATTAATCCTTCGAGATTTAAACCCTCTTGGTCTCTGATCCTTCCTCGTATAGATTGTTCATTTCGTATATGGAAAACTGTTTCCGGGCGGGGGCTTTAACCACCGTCACCTCGGAAAAAATAAAAACAAACCAAAACTAGGAAACAAAAGACCAGATCGAAAAACAAATTAATAGAGGGATGTACCAGGAGACAGTTAACACGGCGCTGGAAACTAAACACCGTGCTGTTTAATACTGGTATTAACATCAATTAATTTATGCTTCGGAAACATGAATTTCTCCCACTCTTATTTACAAGGGAGAGTTCACCAGTAGGAAGCAACAGCAAACTAAGCACATTCTCATTAAAAATGGAAATTGATTAAAAATGTTGCAAACCCAGCCTTGAAACCAAACCACGCTTTTCCAAAGAACTATTTTTTCTTAATTCTTGTGAATCACAGTAAATACTCTAGAATAAATATTAGAACGACAAGTTGGCTCAAATTCAAAATATCAGGAATAAACCAAAAAATTCTAACAGTTATCTTGAATATTCACTCATTTTAATTGAGAATATTTTTTTATCAAGAAAGATGAAGAAACTCAACTACCGTTTAGAATAGATGAATCTTATTAGGGCATCAAAATAAGAATTAGTTTGGGCATACAAGCACGGAACAAATTCAAAAGATCACATTCATTCGTACGAATAAATCCTAAGTCATATAAAGATTATCGGTTAAGAACTCATTAAAACCTGAACCACATAAAAATCACACGCAACTTGTCTTGGATAGGATGTGCTACGAATACTAATAACTTTATTAGCCACATCAAGTCTTTTACTACCAGGTTCTCCAATAAGATCAATACACCCATAACATCCTGATATAATTCAATTAGTTCTATTATAGCCAAATAGTTTTTAAAAAAAATTGTGTATGGTTTTATAATATCAATTATATCTCGTAATTCGGCCGTTACATCAAGATAAAATTTTATAAAAAATCTCTTGACATATTGCTATAAACTAGGTTAAAACTTCAAAGTAATTAGAGAACATAACTGTTTTGCAAGATTAATGATCATTCTCAAAATATTATCTAGGTTTATAATTTTACTCAGAAAAAATATTTTATTGTGTTTTTTTAGATTAATATTTTTATCAATTTCATTATTCAACAATAAGTTTAATATGAATTAAAATTTATAATTTGCTTCATTTAAGGTTATCATGATCTTATAACTCATGTCATACATTTCAAAGGTTAACCTGGGTTGACCTAAGTTGATCCAGTATATCATCATTTTAATATTTTTTTAAGATATCAACTTGATTTTTTTTAATCAAACTATATTTCTATCAATTTTTGATGTTATCTTTGGACTTATCAAGTCAATCAAGTTCTTTCGGTTTAACTCTATTTTTTTTACTTATATTTGAAATTTGAATAGTATAATTTTAAATAATTTTATATTTGAATTTGAACTAAAAATTTTTTGCTGAATTAACATATATATAGTACAACCTTGAAATCAAATGTTGAAATGCTTCAAAACCAAAATATTTCATTTCAATTGAAAAAACAAAACATCAACCGAAACGGAATTAAAAATCTTGGCTTAAGCTTCTTTTTCTTAGGCTAGCCCAAACACAAGCATCTTCTATTGTGGCATTTCCTTCTTTGTTTCTTTTAATTATTATTTTAAAATAACTTTTGTAAAAAAATTATTGAGATCATATTAAAAATTAATTGATTATACCATAATTCTTAAATTTTATAAAATACTTTTAGCAAGAATAATTATATATGAATCTAATATACACATTTTTTTATAAAAAATTAATAATTGATATTATTTAAGAATTTGATTTTTTTACATAATTATTTTATATTTTTTATACATCCACTATTTAGACACGATTTTTTTAGATTTTGTTTTTTAATTGAAACTTGCTTTTTACATCACCATATGTATTTATTTAAAAAATAATGTTTTTGATAGAAAAAGAAAAACATGTTTTCATATGTGAAAAAAAAATCATGAATAAAAAAAGTGAATTTTACTGAAAATATATATTTCTTTTTATTTGAGAATTTAAATCATAACAGCGCTAATAAATATTTTTTTTTTTTTACCTTAGTTTTAAATATGACCGACATGAAAGAAAAGAAAACAAAAAACTAGTAAATTCTAGAGCTTAAGGCCCCGTTTGTTTCCCGGAATTCACTTTCCGGGAAACTACTTTCCAAACTTTCCTGTGTTTGTTTGTCTTCTGGAAAGTTGGTCAACGGAAAACACTTTCCGGTCAACGGAAAACACTTTTCGGAAGTTGTGAAAAATTTAGAAATGTCATTATTTGCTCATTATATCAAATTTGATCCTCAAACTTTTGATTGCTATATATAATTTGTTTTGAATATTTATTTTTTAATTCCATCTCTTAAAATTTAATTTTTATATTAATTTTGGTTCTTATTTTTATAATTGCTATTTGCTTTTTTCTTATCATTTTTTTATTGAAATTTTTTATCTATCAAATTTGGTCCTCATTTTTTTTATTGTTACTTATTTTATTTGAAATAATTTATAAAATGTTAATTATTATTATTTTAATTTATTCACCTTTTATTTTTAAAAAAAAAATAGATTTTATCTCTATTATTTTGTTTATTATTTATTTTATTTGAGATAATTTATGAAATTATATTTTTTTTTCAATTTCATTCTCATTCAACTTTTTAATTTGTAAGATTTGTTCCTTATTATTTTAATAAACTTGAAAAAAAAATAATTTATTAATAAATTATTTTCCAAATCATTTTCCATAACATAAACAAACACTGGAAAGTGTTTTCCAGTTCATTTTCCATAACACTGTCAAACATCGGAATTCACTTTCTAGGAATTCACTTTCCAGGAATTTATTTTCCCCGGAATTTACTTTCCAAAAAGAAACCACTTTCTAGTAAACAAACGGGGCCTAATCGTTACAAATTGATCGATCCAGGAACCTCCCAATTAGCTAAGTAATTAACAATAACTGGGTGCCGTGAGATGGTCCGATGGGCATAACCTCTGCTGGACGCACTTAATTATGCCGAAGCCCATGAATTTAATCAACTACCATCACTTTTTAAAGGCCTAATAATTTAGAGAGAAATTCGTCGAAAAGATCATTAGTTGCCGAAGAACCTACTATAACATCTACGAGTTATCTTATTCATGCATTGTGATGAGTTTTTTCTATCTAAAAAATTAATTGAATTTTTTAGTGTTATAAATAATTATTTAAATATTTAATTAGTAAAATTATTAGTGTTGCAAGGAAAAAATAAATAATTTTTTTATTTCTTGATTTAGTTTTATTCTTTTTTTCATAGTAGTTTTGGTATAATTCTAAATAATTTGTTTGTATTTATGTATTTTAACTCTTAGTTTGATTTTTAATTTTTATTAGAATTTATCTTTGTATGAAATGTAATTTTAGTTAAAAAAATAGAATAAATTCACTTTTGATAGCGTATAATAAGATTAAAATCTTCTTTTATATATGTTTAGTAAATATTTAATTATTTATTATTTATTATATTTTTAAAAATATTAATATTAAATAAATATCAAAATATATATCTAATAAATTATTTTAATTATTATTATCATGATATTTAAATTATCATGTTCTTTGAAGAAGCAGGGTTTGCTATTTACGTTTTCAATCACTACGCATTTCAATTAATATTTGTCCAGCCGCTGCCGCTGCCGATGTTGTTGTTGCCAAATAAGTCCTGGTGTGGAATTATCAAGGCTTTTCAATTACTATATGGTAATTGTATTGTAATTTTATGCTTATAATTAATGAGTGTTGTTTGCATTAACATCTCTGGCTTCTACATATCCGGTTGCTTAGCAATGCTCTTACCACTCATCAGAAGTTCTACTGTGAGTTAGAGCAAATCCCGAGGCCTCGGTGACAAGGATTTGGATTCGAAGTTCGAACAACGCCCTCGGAAACGTTAAGGATTTGAGTCAACGCTCGAAACCCTTTAATAAACAACGGTAGCTGGTTCGAACTTTTTATTGCAAGGGTCACTTTTAATATCTTAATATCACCAACAAGACTTGAAATTAATCCTTCGAGATTTAAACCCCCCTTGGTCTCCGATACTTCCTCGTATAGATTTTCATTTCGTACATGGAAAAATGTTTCCGGGCGGGGGCTTTAACCACCGTCACCACTCGGAAAAACTAACAACAAACCAAAAATAGGAAACAAAAGACCAGATCGAAAAAAAGTAGAGGGATGTACCAGGAGACAGGTAACACGGCGCTGGAAACTAAACACCGTGCTGTTTAATACTGGTATTAACATCAATTAATTTATGCTTCCGAAACATGAATTTCTCCCACTCTTATTTACAAGGGAGAGTTCACCAGTAGGAAGCAACAGCAAACTAAGCACATTCTCATTAAAAATGGAAATTGATTAAAAATGTTGCAAACCCAGCTATGAAACCAAACCACGCTTTTCCAAAGAAACGTAGCTTGAATAATATGCGCATATATAAATATAAACGAAAGGGTTTGGGATTGCAATGAATATACGCTTACGTTGACACGTCCTCACGGATCTGTAAAAGCCATTGAAGAACGCAACGCCTATCGAAAGCGATCGACAGAAAACAAGGGGGGGGAATAGCAGGAACAAAATCAAGAAACAAGAATAAACTGAGACCTAAAACAGGATGAGCAGCACGGAGAGGAGTTAGGGAGAGCGGCGCTCGGGGTTCCCATGATTCATGTTGTACTGATGTGAGGGTTTTTATTTGTAAAGCGTGAATGTGATTTTCTTTTCGTAACATGACAATAATGCCCCTCGCGCCGGGCCCAGAATAATACTTGATGGAAGCCTACACTAGCATGCCCGAGTGAGATTTCCTTGGAGAGCAGCGGATGGGCTACACAAGCCGGTATTCCTGTGGCCCGTGGGGTCGGGTCGGGTTATGACCTCCTTATATTTTGAAATCACTAAAAAAAATAATAACGGGAGTTTATTGCAACTCTACTCATAAGAAACTATTAATTCGAAAAAATGAAGTGACTTTTTATAAAGTGAATATCATTTTATTTTTATAATTGACTTTTTTAATCTATCTCATTAACGAAAAAACACAAGATGAAGAGGTTTAATTTCACCTCTTCTCGCCATCATTATTCTCTATAATAAAAAAAAATTCTTTGATTTTTTTTAATTTATATATTTTTTCGTATTCAATTTTATCCTTTAATATTATACTTTCTTTGATTTTGGGTCCCCATTGTATTCTTTGGAATTTCATAAAGTTTGTAGTTGGATAAGATCAAAAATCATGTGGAGTGATGTGATGGTGACCTTTCAAAATCATAATACTTCAGTTTCACGCAACAAGGATAATGATTAGATTGTATTTTAAATTTCTAGAACAAGTTTAAGGAGAAGGATGATGATTGATCTTCATTTCTCAAATATTGAAGGGTTGCATTGATTTTACAATTTAATTCATTTTTATTAAAATTACAAAATTTTATTTATATATAAATAGATAGATAGATAAATCATTTTGATATGTGTTGATATCAAAATTAATTTTTAAAATTAAAATATTATTATCATCATAAATTTAATTATTCTATGTTTTATAACACTTGACTCTGCGGGAGCATTTCGGTATAACATTTTTACATTGAGAGTGGAAAAGGTTTTCTTGCTTTAACATTTTTTACTCCTGAAACTTTTCATAGTACAATTAAGAGTTTCTGATTTAAGTCATTAAGTTTTATTATTGATAGTTATTATCTCAATTACCTCTTAATAAGTTTAAATATATTTTAAAAGAAGATCCGTATCAACAAACATGGTTATAAAATTGGATGTTCGGTATTTTATTTCAAAAGAGTTTTTGAAAAAAATTGAACTTTTTTTATTTTAGATTTTTATTTTAAATTAAAAAAAATTATGTTCTTAGATCATTTTTTATGGTGATGTCAAAAATAATTTATTAAAAATAAAAAAAAATCAATTTAATATATTTCTAAATAAAAAATAATTTTAAAAGTAATTTCAACTATATTCTCAAACAGTTTTATGACTTTATAACCTTCAAATAAATTATAAAATTTAACTTGTTATTATACTTTAGTATATATATGTTTCATGTTTAAAAAAATTAGTGTTACCAATGCTTCAGTAATTTTAATATGAATTAATAAAAATACCTTTTTAAGTCAATACAGTATAATGATAATGATAATGATAATGATAATGATAAATGTATAAATTGATGAATCAATTTGAACTTGGATCAGGCTAGTTATATATTGAAATGACACCATGTAACGCTACGCGCATGAATATTATACTATGATTGATTAAAGTGTTTTTTTGTTAATTCATATTAAAACTATAATGTTTTGCATGCATCACCATTAAATTTAACAGAAATAATTGATAAAGGGGGTATATAGTAAAGAATAAAAAAACTAAATATTAATTATAATTAAATGTTTTTGTTTATAAGGTATACTTGACTGATAAATTGTGTGATATATAAAGGTACATTGATAGGTTGATTTTTCTTTTTAATAATACAAAATTGTTTTGATACTTTATATTTGGTATAAAAGTTTTAAACTTTATATGTAAAACAAATCCATTAAGTTAAATTTAATTATGAGTTTTTGATGTTGTTGACTTCCAATTTTATCTAGGCCGATTTAAGGCACGATTAAATATTCTTTGCTTAATGAGTTTTAATTTTAATTTTTCCATATATTTAAAATATTTGTTTGGGTAAATGAATTTGATTAAATATTTAAGGCACGATTAAATATTCTTTGATTAAATACTCTTTGATTTAAGGCACGATTAAATATTCTTTGATTAAATACTCTTTGATTTAAGGCACGATTATGTTGTTGGAACATAATTTGGCGTTTTGAATTTTGATTCACAAGAAATTAGGAAAAAATAAAATGATTTAGTTTACAAATTATATGTTTAGTCTCTTTATTTCTAAATCCATTTATAACGTGGTGATACCTTCTTCAATTTTATATTTGTTTCAGTTTTTATATTTATTTATTTATTTCATTTTTGAGAAATAAAAAGAAAAAAGAAAAGGAGCATATAAGATGAAGAGATCTAGAAGGCCTCGTTTAGAAAAAAAAAACAAATCCTATCGAAGGTAAAAAATATTAACCATTTTTGAACTAGTTATAAAAGCTTGAATTAAAAAATTTATGTGATTCCAAATTTGAATCACATAATTATTAATATAATAATTATTAAAAATTTAAATAATTATTAATTTTAAAACTTGTACAATGACCCAATCACCCTCTCACGACGTTAAAAAAAATGGTAAAAATTAATCATATTCTATACAATAAAAACTAATTTATTTATTCATTTATTGTGAACAGATAAAATATGCCTTTAATAATTGTGTATGCCCTACCCCAATGTGAGGAAAGAGATGCGTTATTATTAAAGGTGATTAGGAAAACACAGAAAACAACGAGCATATAATTCTCTTGCAAGCCTTTAACTTTAATGATGTAACATTTCTTACGTCGAAAAAGACACAGAAACATTCGTCCGAGAAATTTCATAAACATTTTCTGCACTCCTTCATCTTATTCTCCAGTAAAAATTAACGTGCAACCATTTCAGAATAGCAGATGAAATTCTGTTTTACACAGTTTTCTATGCAACCATCACCAAGTATCGCAGGGGCAATATTGCTGCTGATACAACATTATGATCATGAGCTAATTGCAAAGTTAAGGAAATATTGATATGAACTCAAGATTCAGCATCAACGTGTTCCACAGAATTAAAAGTTAAACAAGAAATCATAGTATTCGGATCCGAGACAACATTGCTGAAATCAAAGCCAAAGGAGATGGTAACTGATCCAAAATTACCTCTCTCTAGGGGAACTTTATAGCTTAAACCCTGACTGAAGCAAGGTATTGATTCTAGCTTCGACCTAGCTATAAATACAGGTCTCGGATCACCCAACCAAATCCATACCAACACAAGCTGTTCACTCCTCTCTCTTTCCCCTTAGAATTTGAATATCTATACAGTTTTCTTTGACCTCAATGGCATTGGTACCTCATCAAAAGGCGCCGAGGCGTGAACGCAACATGTTTACTTCATCTGATGACAATGCAATGATGAAGCAAATTCAGGCCACTCATGCTCCTGATGGCCGTGAGTTTTCTGTGAAGCCTCTTCTCCATACTGTTGAGGACATTTTCCTCCGTGCCACCCCTGTCCCAGGCATGAACGGCAATGTTCAGCCTCATGAAGTATATACACAACCACTAGTATTGCTTCTTGCATGCTATATTTTTATTTGCCTATTATATATATATATATATATATATCGATATAATAATTTATTCAGCATTATTATGTTTCTGATCATCACTGGTGACTTCTATATTTTAGGGAGCTCATCAAGCACAACTTGATGAGTTGGAAGAGAAGGCTCTTCAAAATGGCTTTCATGAAACGATCGAGATGCTGTCTTACAATATCAACAAGATTTCATGCGAGGTAAGTTTGGTATCACAATCGTAACAGACAAGATTTGTTGGCTTAAAAGTTTATAAAGACACACTTATGAATACGCTGATTTTTTTTTCCAACAGATGTCCTGCAAGTGTTCTGGAGGTGGAGATGCGCATGCGACGACTGTGGCAATATTCAACTTGGTATCAAACTACGCATGGGACGAAAAGGTGGTGCTAGCGTTGGCTGGATTCGCCGTGAACTATGGGGAGTTCTGGCTTGTCGCCCAGCTTTACCTTAAAAACCCGCTAGCTAAAGCGGTTGCACTTCTGAAGCAATTGCCTGACATGATTGAACGAGCTGACAATCTGAAACCCAAGTTTGAGGCACTCTCCGGCCTTATCAGAGCCATGATGGAGGTGGCTAAATGCATCGTTGAGTTCAAGGAGCTTCCGTCTCAATACATCACCCCAGATACTCCAGAAATGTTAACTGCCACCGCGCATATCCCCACAGCTGTTTACTGGACCATCAGGAGTATTGTGGCTTGCGCATCACAAATTATGGGCCTTATTGGCATGGGACATGAGTATGTGTTTCCATCTCCATGATAAATTTAATTTCTCAATAATTTTGCCCCGTTCCCAGCCAATTGGCTACTTGCATGGGCTTGTATTTTTGCACCAAAATAACAAATTGACAAGCTCAGTCAGCTCTGGCTCTAGCTATGAAAGTACTTGAATGGTTTGCACGTGCATGCAAAGCAGACAAAAGTAGAGTGAAAAGGATGCTAAATTTTGCTTTTGCATCTCACGATCTGCTGCTCCGCATGCAGGTACATAGCATCCACAACAGAGGCTTGGGAGCTATCAAGCTTGGCCCACAAGGTTAATAGTATTCACAGCCATCTCAAGAAGCAGCTCACCCTTTGTTTTCAGCACATAGGTGAGTCCGAGCCCACTCAAATAATTGTAATTCTTATTAAACCGCATATTATAATATTCACCATTTTCAAAAACTATGTTTTGATTCAAAATACATGCTGGATGGTGATAAGTAGTGATCTCTCTGTGACCCAGATGAGAAAAGACAAATTGAAGCATTTCAAACACTTGTGAGCCTGTTCGAAGCTTTCCACATTGACAACATGAAGATTCTTAAGGCTTTGATTTATGCCAAGGACGATGTACTGCCACTCTTTGATGGTTCCACCAAGAAAAGGGTTCGGTTATTCTTCTGTTCTTTCAGTCCATTTTATTCAGACTATATTGCTGTCCGTTAATTACCTGGATAATAGAGACTAGAGAGATTGCGAACATTGTTGAATAAAAACTGCAAGCCGACTTGCTTCAAATCTTTCCTCATTCCGACCACATGATAGCTGTGCAGATATCAAACCCACTTTCTAACGAGAACATTTGTTAATGATCCTCCTACATGGATATATACAAGGATAAAACAGATTTCCCACTGTTAATTACAGGCAAGCCTTGATGTGTTGAGAAGGAGGAGTGTGTTGCTGCTGATTTCGGACCTCAAAATCTCCCATGAAGAGCTTTCAATGCTGCAACAAATGTACAGTGAGGCGCGGGAGCAACCAGCAAGGCCAGAGAGTCAGTATGAGGTTGTATGGCTCCCAATTGTGGACAGATCCTCCCCGTGGAATGAATCAAAAGAAAAGCTGTTCGAGGATTTTCAAAGAATGATGCCATGGTACTCTGTCTACCACCCTTCATTGCTAGATGTTGCAGTCATCAGGTACATCAAAGAGGTGTGGCACTTCAACAAGAGGCCCTTGCTCGTGGTTCTGGATCAGCAAGGGAAAGTGGTCAACCCCAATGCAATCCACATGATGTGGATTTGGGGAAGCCTGGCTTTCCCTTTCACTAGCTCAAGGGAGGAAGCACTCTGGAAGGAAGAAACCTGGAAAATCGATCTATTGGCAGACAGCATTGATCCAATGATCCAGCTATGGGTATCGCTTTGCTCTCTTGCATGCATATATAATAATCAAAAACTAGAATGCAGTCGTTATCTCAACAATGCATCGGCATCATCTACTATTTCCAATTTCTCAGCAGATGGATTCAAATTTCCTAACTTGAAACTGATCTATAAACAAGCCAACAACCCGAGTGGTGCATAGGAATTTCATAGGCGCGTTATTCATCAATTTTACACGATTAATTAATTGTTATTGCAGATGGACCAGAAGAAGTACATATGCTTGTATGGTGGGGAGGATATGGACTGGATCCGTAAATTCACCATGACTGCGAAAAAAGTTGCGAGCGAAGCCCCTATACAGTTAGAAATGCTGTATGTAGGGAAGAGCAACCCCAGGGAGAAAGTTAGAAAAAACAGCGATCTTATTCAGAGCGAGAACCTTAGCCATGTATTGCCAGACCTTACTTTGATCTGGTTCTTTTGGGTGAGGCTGGAGAGCATGTGGCATTCCAAAGTGCAACACAAGAGGACTGTAGAGAATGACACAATCATGCAGGAGATAATGACAATGCTCAGCTTCGATGGAAGTGATCAAGGATGGGCTGTGATCAGTAATGGACCTGCTGAAATGGCCGAGGCGAAGGAAGAAACCATATTGAGAACTTTTTCGGATTTTAATCTATGGAGCGCCAACGCAAATGAAAAGGGCTTTCTGCCTGCAATGATTGATTACCTCCATGAACTCCATGATCCATCCCACTGCAACCGTCTGATACTGCCGGGGACGACAGGGAGCATCCCAGAGAGGGTTGTTTGTGCTGAATGTGGTCGTCCCATGGAGAAGTTCATCATGTATCGCTGCTGCACCGATTAAGAAGCAGGGTTTGCTCTTTACGTTTTCAATCACTACGCATTTCAATTTCGCATTTCAATTAATACTTGTCCAACCACGGCCACTGCTGCTGCCGATACTATCTATGGAGTTGTTGCCAATTAAGTCCTGGTGTGGAATTATCAAGGCTTTTCAATTACTGTATGTTAATTGTATTGTAATTTGATGCTTATAATTAATATGAGTGTTGTTTGCAGTAACATCTCTGGCTTCTTCATATCCGTTTGTTCTTACTACTCATCAGAAGTTTAACTGTCAATTAGTGCATGTCCTGAGGCCTCGAGATTTAGAGAACGTTTGGTGTTTAAAATTAATGCGTTTAAAAACATATATAGTTTTAATTGTTAATTTAAATTAAAAAATTAGTAATTTTGGAAATTTTAATAATAATAATATCAAAAATAATTTTTCAAAAAAAAAAAAATTAGATCTCTTTCAGAACTATCTCAACTACACTACCTAATAAACACTTAAACCCTCTTGGTCTCTGACTCTTCCTCGTATAGATTGTTCATTTCGTATATGGAAAACTGTTTCCGGGCGGGGCTTTACCCACGTCATCACTCGGGGAAAAAAAAACCAAAACTAGAAATCGAAAGACCAGATCGAAAACACATATAGGGATGTACCAGGAGACAGGTAACACGGCGCTGGAATCTAAACACCGTGCCGTTTAATACTGGGATTAAAATCAATTAATTTATGCTTCAGAAACATGAATTTCTCCCGCTGTTAATTACAAGGGAGAGTTCACCAGTAGGAAGCGACAGCAAAACAACCACATTCTGATTAAAAATGGATATTGTTAAAAATGTTGCAAACCCAGCTATGAAACCAAACCACGCTTTTCCGAAGAAACGTGAGATGAATTATATATATATATATAAATATATATGAAAGGGTTTGGGATTGCAATAAATCTACGCTTCCGTTGACACGTCCTCGCGGATCGGTAGAAGCCATTGAAGAACGTAACGCCTATCGAAAGCGATTGACAGAAAACAAGGGGGAAATAGCAGGAACAAATTCAAGAAACAAGAATAAACCGGGACCTAAAACAGGATGAACAGCACGGAGAGGGGATAGGAAGAGCGGCGCTAGGGGTTCCCATGATTCATGTTGTACTGATGTTACGGGTTATATTTGTAAAACGTGAATGCGATTTTCTTTTCGTATCATGAGAAGAATGCCCCTCACGCCAGGCCCAGAATAATATTTGATGGAAGCCTACACTAGCATGCCCGAGTGAGATTTCATTCCCTTTGGTAACGCGGTGTAAATTGTGTTTTTTTAAAACACAGTTTGCACCCGTTTAGTAACTCATGAAATGCAATTTATATTACCATGGGATCCATCAAAATAATGTTCAAAACCAAGGTTTTGCTGAAGCAGGAATTTCTTGCTTTTCCTGCGATTGCCTCTCTTTTTTTTTCAGCGTTTCCTGCGATTGCATGCTTAACAAACCCGTAGGAACCATGCATGCAGCTTTGCCCTTCGAAACACACTAGAAACAAGCTGGACGGAGACAATGATGATGACGACAACTTATGTGGCAACTCTGCCTCTCTCTCCACGTTGACGGCCATGATGACAGTCATGACGACGATGTCCACAACGGCAACTCTTTTTCTCCCTCCACAACTCTCTCTCTCTCACCATGGCTCTCTCTCTCTTCACAGTGGCAGTTATCGACACTCCTCCCGGACACCATAGTCGACGTCACCACCACAGGAAGAACCACGTTGGTCTCCTCTACCCATCGGTATCGTCCGTTCAATCTCTCGTCGTGGTCAATGAACAGTACCGCAACCTTCCATTGCTGCCTCCGACCACCAAATGCCACCATTTTCGACACCGCCACCACAGGAAGAATCACCTCGGTCTCCTCTACCCATCGGCACCAATAGTTGAAGCTATCGTCGTGGTCGATGTACAGTAATTCAAGCTACTGTTCACATGAAATACTTAACATGAACAGTGCAACGCACCGTTTCACTTGCACAGTGGGTTAAGTTGGACTTTGGGCTGGGCCGAGATAGTCCAACAGTGTTGGCCCTGTTGGCCCAACTTGTCTGGGCCGACCCATTATTTGGGTTAAGCCCATTTTGTTTTTTTTTAATTATTAAAAAAATTGTGTAGATAGATACCCTGAATTTTCCAGCAGTCCGAGCGTTGGAGTTAGAATTACACAAAACTCACCCAGTTAATGTCTTTTAAAAGTATTTTTGCAATATATATATATCTTAGTGTTTTTTTAATAATTTGGATATAAAGATTAAATATTTAAAAAAAAATTTAATATATTTTTAAACAAAAACATGTTTGTAAAAAATAATTAGTATATTACTCTATGCCCTTTACAGTAATTTCACAAGTTAAAAGCAATATAAAAATCTTGGTAACCAAACACACAAAACTGCTTTTTTTCAACCTCAAACTCAACCACAGTTTTAACCAAACACTTCACTGCTTATTTTGAACCACAGTAAAAGTGCTTTTTTTAAAACTGTTTTTTTTCAACGTCAACCACAAAAGCAAAAGTAATATCAAACAGACCCTTCCTTAAAAAGCAACGGATGGGCTACCCAAGCCGATATTCCCCTGTCATGTGGGTGCGGGTCGGGTTGGGATAAGACCTCCTTGTATTTTGAAATCACTAAAAAAAAAAACGGGGGTTTATTGCAACTCTACTCATAAAAAACTATTAATTTGAATAATATTTTTTCTTTCTTTGTATTTTTTTATTTTAAAAAAATAATTGAATTTTATTATTCAAAATTAGATTTATTTATGGTTAGATTTCATAATTATTTTTAATACACTTTTATAAGGTTAATTAATCTCATCATTGAACTACAAATTTCATAAGTAAACTTTGTTCATTTTACTTTTATAATTGACTTTTTTTATTTATCTCATTAACGGAAAAAACACAAGATGAAGAGGTTTAATTTCACCTCTCCTCGCAATCATTATTTACTGTAGTAAAAACAAATTCTTTGATTTTTTTAATTTATGCTTTCTTTCATATTCAATTTTATCCTTTAATATTATGCTTTCTTTGATTTTGGGTCTCCATTTTATTCTTTGGAATTTCATAAAGTTTGTAGTAGGATAAGATCAAAAATCATCTAGAGTGATGTGATGTGATGGTGACCTTTCAAAATCAGAATACTTCAGTTTCAAGCAACAAGGATGATGATTAGATTGTTTTTTGAAATTTATAGAACTAGTTTAAGGAGAAGGATGATGATTGATCCTTCATTTCTCAAATATTGAAGGATTCCATTGATTTTGACATTCAATTCATTTTTATTAAAATTATAAAATTTTATTTAAAATTATATATATATGGTTTTGATGTGTGCTGGGATCAAAATTAATTTTTAAAAATTAAAAAATTATTATTATCATAAATTTAATTGTTTTGTTTTATTTAACACTTGATTTCATGGGAGCATTTTGGTATAACATTTTTACATTGAGAGTGGAAAAGGTTTTCTTGTTTTAATATCTTTTTACTCCTGGAACTTTTCATAGTACAATTAAGAGTTTTCGATTTCAATCATTAAGTTTTATTATTTATAGTTATTATCTCAATTACCACGTAATAAGTTTAAATATATTTTAAAAGTAGAGTCGTATCAACGAACATGGTTTTAAAATTGAATGTTTGGTATTGTATTTTAAAATAATTTTTGAAAAAATTTGAATTTATTTTTATTTTTTATTTTAGAAAAAAAAAATTGAGTTTTAGATCATTTTTATATGCTGGTATCAAAAATAATTTTTTAAAAAATAAAAAACATTCATTTAATATATTTTTAAATAAAAACTATATTTTTAAAAGCAATTTCAACCATATTCTCAAACAGTTTTATGATTTTATAACCTTCTAATCAATTATAACCTTTTGTTATTATACTTTAGTGTATATATATATATATATATATGTTATCATGTTTAAAAAAATATATTGTTACCAACGCTTGGGTAATTTTAATATGAATTAATAAAAAAAATACCCTTTTAAGTTAATATAATAATAATAATAATAATAATAATAATTGTGTAAATTGATGCATGGATTTGAACTTGGATCGGCTTAGTTATATATTAAAATGACCCCATTTAACTTAACACACGTGAAGATTAATACTTTTTTAAAAGTATTATTGATTAAAGTGTATTTTTGTTAATTCATATTAAAACTATAATGTTTTGCACACATCACCATTAAATTTAACAGAAATAATTGATAAAGGGGGTATATACTAAAGAATAAAAAAATTAAATATTAATAATAATTAATTTTTTTTGCTTATATAGGATACATGACTGATAAATTGCGTGATATATAAAGGTATATCGATAGGTTGATTTCTCTTTTTAATAATAAAAAATTGTTTTAATTATGTAAAACATATCGATTAAGTTCGATTTAATTATGAGTTTTTTATGTTGTTGACTTTCCAAATATTCTTTGGTTAATGAGTTTTAATTTGAAGTTTTCCATATATTTAAAATATTTGTCTGGTAAATGAATTAGTTGGCACATAATTTGGCGTTTTGAATTTTGATTCATGAGAAAATTAGGAAAAAAGAAAATGAATAATTTAGTTTACAAATTATATGTTTGGTCTCTCTATTTCTAAATCCATTTATAACTCGGTGATCCCTTCTTCAATTATATATTTGTTTTAGTTTTTATATTTATTTATTTATTTATTGAGAAATAAAACGAAAAGAGAAAAGGGGCATATAAGATGAAGAAATCTAGAAGGCCTTTTTTGGAAGAAAAACAAATCCTATCGAACTAAGGATGGTAAAACTATTAATACTAAATGGTTTGTTCTTTTGTAATTTTAAATTTGAGTTCTATAATTACAAATATGATTATGAAGCCTTACTATCAGGAATCATTAATATAATAAATTTTACTTTCTAAATTAGTATAGATTAAATCCCACTAAATATGGATCACGGCTTCCTTGTCTGATAGTTACATATTATTGAAGAATATTGCGTGTCTGTGTGTGTATATATCTTGCTATGCTAATGAAAAATACATAGAATTCATTCAATCAATATTTACCTTATTGTTATCATAATATTTATGATTGTTAAGATTTATATGATCGTTAACTTTATAATTTATGAGATTAGTTGAGATAAACGTATACTTACCTGAATATTAACATTAATAAAAAATAAAAAAAAATATTTGATCTAGGAATTATTTTAATCATATTTTACATAATAAAACTTAATTATTAATTTATTTATTGTGAACGGATAAGATATCCCTTTAATAATTGTGCATGCCCTCCCGCAAAGTAAGGAAACAGATGCCTTATTATTACAGGTGATATGGAAAACTGAGAAAACAACGAGCATATAATTCTCTTGCATGCCTTTAAGTTTAATGCTGCAAGATTTCTTACGCCGTCAAAGACAAAGAAACATTCGTCAGAGAAATTTCATAAACATTTTCTACGCTCCTTCATCTTATTCTCTAGAAAAAATTAACGTGCAAACATTTCAGAATAGCAGATGAAGTTCTGCTTTACACACGGGAGCAGCACAGATAATTGCTAGTGGATTGAATGCTGCCGCTTTCCATCGTAATATGATAAAGAGTACTGCAGCCTTTTTCTTCGTTTGAAAATATAATTTCATTCCATGACGTTGAAATTTGAATTCCAGATCTTTTAGCAGGAGTAAATTACATTAATTAATTAACGACAGCTGAGTTACAGCTCGTAAATGATCGATATGTTTAAGAAAAAGAAAGGATTTCAACTTTGGAGTCTCAACAAGCATCGCAGGGGCAATATTACTGCTGAAACAACATTACGATCATCAGCTAATTGCAAAGTTAAGGAAATATTGATATGAACTCAAGTTTCAGCATCAACGTTTTCCACAGAATTAACAGTCAGAATAAGAGATCATAATATTCGAATTTGAGACAGCATTGTTAAAATCAAAGCCAAAGCAGATGCATGGAAACTTATCCAAAACCTTAACCGAAGCAAGGTATCAATTCTAGCTTCGACCTAGCTATAAATACAGGTCTCGGATCAGCTAACCAAATGCATACCAACACAATCTGCCACTCCTCCCACTCCTCTCTCTTTCCCTCATAGAATTTGAATATCTATATAGTTTCTTTCGACCTCAATGGCATCGGCACCTCCAAAGATGAGGCGTGAACGTAACATGTTTACTTCATCTGACGACACTGCAATGATGAAGCAAATTCTGGCCACTCATGCTCCTGATGGCCTTGAGTTTTCTGTGAAGCCTCTTCTTCATATTGTTGAGGACATTTTCCTTCGTGCCACAACTTTCCCAGGCATAACCGACATTGTTCAGCACCAAGTATATACACAACCAGTAGTAGTGCTTCTTGCATGCTGTAGTTTTATTTGCCTATTATATATGTTGATATATTAATTTATTCAGCATTATTATATATGTTTCTGATCATCACTAGTGACTTCTATATTTTAGGGAGCTCATCAAGCACAACTTGATGACTTGGAAGACAAGTCTCTTCAAAATGGCTTTCATGAAACGATCGAGATGCTGTCTTACAATATCAACAAGATTTCCTGCGAGGTAAGTTTGGTGTTACAATCGTAACAGAAAATATTTGTGGGCTTATAAGTTTATTATTATTTTTATAAAGACACTTATGAATACGCTGATTTTTTATCCCAACAGATGTCCTGCAAGTGTTCTGAAGGTGGAGATGCGCATGCAACGACTGTGGCAATATTCAACTTGGTATCAAACTACGCATGGGACGAAAAGGTGGTGCTAGCGTTGGCTGGATTCGCCGTGAACTATGGGGAGTTCTGGCTTGTCGCCCAGCTTTACCTTACAAACCCGCTAGCTAAAGCGGTTGCACTTCTGAAGCAATTGCCGGACATGATTGAACGAGCTGACAATCTGAAACCCAAGTTTGAGGCACTCTCCGCCCTTATCAGAGCCATGATGGAAGTGGCCAAGTGCATCGTTGAGTTCAAGGAGCTTCCGTCCCAATACATCACCCCAGACACTCCAGAAATGTTAACTGCCACTGCGCAGATCCCCACTGCTGTTTACTGGACCATCAGGAGTATTGTGGCTTGCGCATCACAAATTATGGGCCTTATCGGCATGGGACATGAGTATGTGTTTCCTTCTCCATTATAAATTTAATTTCTCAATAATTTTGCCCCGTTCCCAGCCAATATGCGACTTGCATGGGCTTGTATTTTTGCACCAATATAACAAATTGACAAGCTCAGTCAGCTCTGGCTCTAGGTATGAAAGTACTTGATTGGTTTGCCCGCGCATGCAAAGCAACCAAAAGTAGAGTGGCAATGGTGCTAAATTTTGATTTTGCATCTCACGATCTGCTCCCCATGCAGGTACATAGCATCCACAACAGGGGCGTGGGAGCTAACAAGCTTGGCCCACAAGGTTAATAATATTAAAAGCCATCTCAAGAACCAGCTCGCTCTTTGTTTTCAACACATAGGTGAGTCCGAGCCCACTCAAATAATTGTAATTCATATCAAACAGCATATTATATATTATTCACCATTTTCAAAAACTATGTTTTCATGCAAAATACATGCTCGATGGTGATAACTAGTGATCTCTCTGTGGCCCAGATGAGAAAAGACATATTCAAGCATTTCAGACACTTGTGAGCCTGGACGAAGCTTTCCACGTGGACAACATGAAGATTCTTAGGGCTTTGATTTATGCCAAGGACGATGTACTGCCACTCTTTGATGGTTCCGCCAAGAAAAGGGTTCGGTTATTCTTCTGTTCTTTCAGGCCTTTTTTTTCAGACTATATTGCTGCTAGTTAGTTCCCTGAATAATAGAGACTAGAGAGATTGCTGAATAAAAACTGCAAGCGGTCTTGCTTGAAATCTTTCCTGATTCCAACCACATGATAGTTGTGCAGATATCAAACACACTTTTTAAAACATTTGCTAATGACCCTCCTACATGGATATACAAGTATAAAACAGATTTCCCACTGTTAATTACAGGCAAGCCTTGATGTGTTGAGAAGGAGGAGCGTGTTGCTGCTGATTTCGGACCTCGAAATCTCCCATGAAGAGCTTTCAATGCTGCAACAAATGTACAGTGAGGCGCGGGAGCAACCAGCAAGGCCAGAGAGTCAGTATGAGGTTGTATGGCTCCCAATTGTGGACAGATCCTCCCCGTGGAATGAATCAAAAGAAAAGATGTTCGAGGATTTTCGAAAGATAATGCCATGGTACTCTCTCTATCACCCTAAATTGCTAGATGTTGCAGTCATCAGGTACATCAAAGAGGTGTGGCACTTCAACAAGAAGCCCATGCTTGTGGTTCTGGATCAGCAAGGGAAAGTGGTCAACCCCAATGCAATCCACATGATGTGGATTTGGGGAAGCCTCGCTTTCCCTTTCACTAGCTCAAGGGAGGAAGCACTCTGGAAGGAAGAAACCTGGAAAATCGATCTATTGGCAGACAGCATTGATCCAATGATCCAGTCTTGGGTATCGCTTTGCTCTCTTGCTTGCATGTATAATAATCAAAAACTATCTCAGCAATGCATCGACATCATGTACTACTTCCAATTTCTCAGCAGAGATGGATTCAAAATTCCTAACTTGAAACTGATTTATAAACTAGCCACCAACCCGAGTGGTACAGAGGAATTTCATAAGCTCATTATTTATTAATTGTTATTGCAGATGGACCAAGAGAAGTACATATGCTTGTATGGTGGGGAGGATATGGAGTGGATCCGTAAATTCACCACGACTGCGAAAAAAGTTGCGAGCGAAGCCCCTATACAGCTAGAAATGCTGTACGTAGGGAAGAGCAACCCCACGGAGAAAGTTAGAAAAAACAGCGATCTTATTCACAGCGAGAAGCTTAGCCACGTATTGCCAGACCTTACTTTGATCTGGTTCTTTTGGGTGAGGCTGGAGAGCATGTGGCATTCCAAAGTGCAACACAAGAGGACTGTAGAGAATGACAAAATCATGCAGGAGATAATGACAATGCTCAGCTTCGATGGAAGTGATCAAGGATGGGCTGTGATCAGTAAGGGACCTGCTGAAATGGCCAAGGCGAAGGAAGAAACCATATTGAAAACTTTAGTGGAGTTTGATTTTTGGAGCGCCAACGCAGATGAAAAGGGATTTCTGCCTGCAATGATTGATTACCTCCATGAACTCGGTAGTCCATTCCACTGCAACCGTCTGATACTGCCGGGGACGACAGGGAGCATCCCAGAGAGGGTTGTTTGTGCTGACTGTGGTCGTCCCATGGAGAAGCTCATCATGTTTCGCTGCTGCACCGATTAATAAGCAGGGTTTGCTATTTACGTTTTCAATCACTACGCTTTTCATTTAATACTTCTTCAGCCACGGCCGTCACGGCCACTGCTACTGCCAATACTATCTATGGTGTTGTTGCCAATTAAGTCCTTGTGTGGAATTATAAAGGCTTTTCAATTACTATATGTTAATTGTATTGTAATTTGATGCTGATTATAAAAAGAGCGTTGTTTGCAGTAACATCTGTGTTCTGCTTATCCATTGCTTAGCAATGCTCTGACCACTCATCAGAAGTTCATCTATCAATTAGAGATATCTGAGGCCTCGGTGACAAGGATTTGGGTTCGAACAACGGCATCGAAAACGTTAGGGATTTGAATCAACACTCGAAACCCTTTTAAACACCAGTTACTGATTCGGAATTTTCATTGCGTCGGACATTTTCAATCTCTTAATATCAGCAACAAGACTTGAAATGCTTCCAGATTTAAACCCTCTTGGCATCTGATCCTTCCTCCTTTAGATTGGTCATTTCATAGATGGAAAATTATTTCCGGTCGGGGGCTTCAACGAACGTCATCAATCAGGACAAAAAAAACCAAAACTAGAAAACGAAAGACCAGATCGAAAAACAAAAACAGGGATGTACCAGGAGACAGGTAACACGGCGCTGGAAACTAAACACCGTGCTGTTTAATACTGGTATTAATATCAATTAATTTATGCTTCGGAAACATGAATTTCTCCCACTGTTATTTACAAGGGAGAGTTCACCAGTAGGAAGCAACAGCAAAATAAGCAAATTCTCATTAAAAACGGAAATTCATTAAAAATGTTGCAAACCCAGCCATGATACCAAACCACACTTTTCCAAAGAAACGTGAGATGAATTATATATATATATATATATATATATATGAAAGGGTTTGGGATTGCAATAAATGTACGCTTCCGTTGACACGTCCTCACGGATCTGTAAAAGCCACTTGAAGAACGCAACGCCTATCGAAAGCGATCGACAGAAAACAAGGGGGGGAATGGCAGAACAGAATCAAGAAACAAGAAAAAACTTGAGACCCAAAACAGGCTGAACATCACGGGGAGGAGATAGGGGGGAGCGGCGCTAATGATTCCTATGAGTCATCTTATTCTGGTGCTAGGGGTTTTATTTATAAAGCGTGGATGTGATTTTCTTTCCGTAACATGACAAGAATGCCCTCAAGCCACGGCCCGGAATGATACAGAGTAAGATTTCTCTTAAGAGCAACGGATGGGCTTCACAAGCCGGTATTCCCGTGGCTCGTGGGCTCGGGTTGGGTAGGGTTGGGCTTGTTTTTTGAAATCACTAAAAAAAAACTCATAAACAACTATTAATTTGAATAATATTTTTTTATTCTTATGGATTTTTTTTTAAATTATTCAATTTCATGCTTTAAAATTAGATTTATTTGTGGTTATATTTTAAAATTATTTTTAATATATTTTTATAAGCTTAAAATAACCTCATCATTGAACTACAAGTTGAATATTAACTTTGTTCATTTTATTTTTTATTTTTTTATAATTCATTTTTTTATATCTCATTAAAGAGAAAACACAATATGAGGAGGTTTAATTGCACCTCTCCTCTCAGACATTATTCACGATAATATGTTTTTTTTCTTTGATTTTTTTTGTTTATACTTTCTTTTATTTTCAATTTTATTCTTCAATATAATATTTATTTTAAATTAGACTTCATCATTTTTTTTATGTTGTTATCTTAATTTTATGATTTAAGCTACAAATTTGTTAAGTTATATATATATATATATATATATATATATATATATATATATATATATATATAATGAGGTTAGGCGCTATTGGACTTGGTTGTCAGGCTCGGCACCTCACTCCCAATAAAATATTTAATTAAGTTCTAATTTGGGCTAAAAGGTGTTTAATTATACAAAATAAAATTTTAAAGATAAAAGTATTTTAAAAAAAAAACATTATTATAATTCTTAGTGATATGTGAGATGAAAAACAATAATTGGGTAGACAATGATAAGGCCACACAGTTTAGGTCCTAGTATAATATAAGGACTTTATATTAGAATCTTTATGGTTTTATGATTAATTTGTCTTACCAATTAAATTGTAAATAATCCTTTCTTATAAGGGATAAGGTGCCTAAACTTGTTATTGTTATTGTTACTATTGCTATGTATGTAAAATCTTTATTTAATTATTTTTCTATATATTATGTTATTCTTTTATTGTGTGATCCTTTAAACATTTTTAATGGTTTACTCTAAAGGGCAGTCATAGATATATTTGAATTTGATTTGAGCTCTTGATTATGTCTAGCTCAATGTTTTATATTTTACAAATTATAAGCCCAATCGACTTATTATTTATTTGCACCCGAGAGCAAAATGGATACAATGAGCTAAGCAAATCTTTTTTGTGAATATTACATGTATCCACAAGTTGGGTTTATATTGGTAATTTATTGGTCCATAATTTAAAACATGAACTACAAGTACCATAACACCATCAATGTTATTTCTGATATTCATATCATGTATTACCATTAAATTATAGTTACCTCCCACCTCCTATCTCCCCTCAAGCAAAAAATACAAGCTTATTTTTTGTCAAGTTACAGAAATATAATAGGAATTTCACCATCAAATACTTTGGAACCGAAATATTTTTACGCAATATAAAAAAAAATACTCAATATACAAATTATTAAAGATAAAGATAAAAGAAGTATAGGGTATACGGTTCGATCGAGTTTCAAAAATCTCAACCAACCACCCAACCCTTAATATCTATGTTTTAAGGTTTTTATACATTATCATATATAATAACACATTATCTAACATAACATGGATGAATTGAATAAAATCAAATAATATAAATATTGTGGATTATGTTGTTTTTTTTAACACTCGTTTACATAGAATTCTTTAACATTATTTCAACTTTTATCACAAGTATAGACAAATAAAAAAGGAATTCATATTTAATTTTAGTTTAATATGAGATACAAAATTGCAAATACTAGTCTTGTAGTATTCAAAATAATAATAATTGTATAAATTGCAAATTCTATCAGTTGCTTCAAAATAATAATAATTCAAGGCCAGTTTGTATGAGCTGAGAAAATGCCCCCCTTCTAAATTTTATGACACTCCTCCCCCACAGGTAACATTGTATGCTTCATGGAGTACTTAACAAAGTTTTTATTTTTATTTTTAAAATATTTTTTAATTTTTCATGATTCTTTTAATGTATTGATGTTAAAAAAAGTTTAAAATTTATTTTAATTAATATATTTTCGAATTAAAAAAATATTATGCGCCACAATTTCAAACACCCCTTTAATATAGTTAATTAAAGCTGAAAAAGGATTTGTAGTATTTCGTATACTTATAATTAATATCTGTGACCAATTCAAACTTCGACCCTCTCGTAGATCCATGGCGGCTACTTTCCATGCAACTTGGTGTATAATCTCGTGGAAAGCTGAAACATGCATGTCTCGTTCGGCCGAATGTGCAAAAACTGTTGTCTTTTTTCGTCTCAACGTCTAGGTCAACTGAATGAAATATTCTCAAAATTCATTGACTAAAAGAATGAGATATTCTCAGAGTTCTTAAGAGCATGACAAGATAGCAATCCATTTTATCTGACCATGCCCTGGTCCCAACTCTCTTGAATTTATCTTCTCTGCGATTTGTGGGAGACAGCTCAGGATTTCAAACACAATATTGGCTAGTTCCGACGACGCTCTCCTTGTGAATCGGATTACGGGACGAAATATTAAAAAAAACACCGCAGTTCGAGAGAGCTGGATCACAAGGGTCTGTGGGGACTGGGGAGAGCATTTTTATTTTTATTTTATTTTTATTTTTATTTTTTGTATTGGTGAAGGCAGAGCAACCACCATAGATTTTGGAGCAAAGCTTTTCGGACAGCTTTACATTGTACACAAGTCCAAGATGCGAGGGATAAAATATTACAGTCATCATCTTCCCCAGCAGAACAGTGAGCACTCAAGTTGGCAAGTTGAGTGTGCAAGTTGGAAAACGCAATGCCTGTCCAAGCAATAGCTCTCGTGGCTACCGTCGGTACTACCAATGAAAGAATTTTCTTTTCGAGACATTTTTGTCTCCAGGATTTGCATGCAGTTCAAGGAATATTCAAGCTCAAAATATTATTGCTGATCATGGATGATAGGATTATTTCGTTAATTTTTTAATATCAATACTATTGTGTCAATAAATTATTTCATTAAAAAAATATTATATAAATTTCTATAATATAATTTATATTATTCTTTAATATACTCTTCAAGTGAAAGTTTTTTATACTTGAAACTTATATACGAACCCACACTACTTTATACTTAATTTTTATTAAATAAAATAAGGATGATGAAATTCAAAATCGTTACCGATGAGTCAACAATACTTTAATATTATGTTAAAAAACTATTTAATCTAAAAATTTAAATTTTTTAATTGAAATCTTAAAATATAATTAATATTATTTTTTACTGGTCCGGAAACTAAATATATATGAAAAATATATAAACGTTACAAAAATAATTATTTTTTATATATAGAAGTAGCTAGCAGGTAAAAGCACTTCGAGTCCCATGAAATAACTACATTTCTTCATTTTGTTTACAACATTTTAATTGATAAATCAGATCAATTATTTCATTGAAATTCAACGGATTTGAATAGTATTTTCAAATCAATTTAATGGTTGAATCGATTGTCTAAGAATATGATTGATATTGTTTTTAAAATTATTTTTATATTTTTTTATTTTTTAAAAACTATTTTTAACATTAGTATATTAAAATAATATAAAAAATTCTAATTTAAAAAAAAATAGAAATACAATGACAAACACCCCATAAGTCTTTCATCCAGCTCATCATAATATTCCATCAACAAGAATACAAACTTCATCGGTCCTATCCATATCAAATGTTCAATTAAGTAACAGATTAAGCGATTTTAAATGTATGAACTTATGTGGGTTTCACAGTTAAATATTTGTTTTTATTTCTTAGTGTATGAATAATTTTTAACTACATATTCAAATAAAATGTTCCATTAAGTTAGGGATATAATGATTTTAAATGTATGAAATTATATAGTTTTCAAAGTTGAATGTTTGTTTTTAATCCTTAGTGTATGGACAATTTTCAAATAGAAATTAAATATTTTAATTTTATAAAGTAGAGAGAGAGAGAGAGAGGCTGTTCACTAATTAAATTTTAGTTTTTTCCTCTATCAATATAAATAAAAAATAACCCACTTTCTTTTCTTCTTTTTTGAGTTCATTAATTTTAGTATATTAAATGAGAATTACAGTGCGTGAACACTCACATGCACTTTATATATATGTCAATGATTTTATTATGAGGAGAATAAAATGATTGTTTTTAGTTTATATATATTAAATGAAAAAATATAAATTATAAGAAAGTAAAAACTATAAGCCCTCTGCATGGGTTGTTCAAAGTATATTTATAACCTTGAGTTTATCTTTGTCTTACTAAGAGGTCCCTGGTCTTCTTTTTTTCATGTCCAAATGGAAGGAAGACGCTTATAACCAATATTAATATTAATTGCAAGTATCTTTTTTTACATGATATTAATTTGATGAGGTTATCACATGCCTATAAAAGATAATTCTATATTAATCTATACACCATATTAATATCGACTGGATCATCTTTTATAATTAACATTGATATTGATCGATGTATAAACAATCTTTAGAAGAATCTCTATATAGTTAGGTATAGAGAAATGATAACCCTAGATTTTCATCTTGCATACTTGTATAAAGAAATTATTGACCCAAAAGAGCTTTGTTCACATCAATTTTTTCAAATTCATATGTGTTCAAGTTAGACATATAGCTAAACTCAAAAAGATTAGATATTGACATCTTGTTGAATCTACAAGTGTTTGAACTTGATGTGTAGCTGAGATAAAAAAAAGATTTAGCATAGCATTTTATTATAACCTTTTGTCATGAGCCTTGATCTTTACTAAGATTCGTTTTATAAGAAAAATATTTTAATATGAGATAAATTTATACAACAACAACAGCAACACTAGTTTTAAATATTGTTTTAGGTGTCAATATACATGTCATCATTTAATAAGCAAATTATCATAAACCAACAAAAATCCACCTAAATATTTTTTTGTATAAAACAAAAATACTGTACACTTAATTGAATAAAATTAAAAATCAAATACTTATTTATGAAAATAAGATAAGATCGGTCACTTAAAACCATGTTATCCCTAGCTATAAGTTATTTCAATGCAACTCCCAAGTCCCTTTCTCATTCCACGCTTATTTTAACCATTTAATTAAGTTATGCAATCAATGTTCAAGTGTTGACTTTACCCATTTTTTATCTCGTAATCCCTGGTTTAAGTCATGGACACCGGTCCATACACATTCACTCTTTTTAAAAAAACCCGATAAAGAAATTGGCAAGGAGACAGAATCATGTGCTTGCTCTGCTAATTGCTTGTTTAACGGTTGTATAAGACAAGAAATTACGTTTAGAATTGTGTTCTTGTACTGAAAAGGCAGTGTAAGAAATATTATTGTACTATAGTTTATTTAGGTTGCAAGTATAAGCTCATGGAGAAAACTAGCTTTACAACATCATTAAATATTACGATCAAATCATGCAAGTTATACATATCACAACCTAATTAAATTAGGAATACTTGGAGTCGGTGATGTGTGTTGAAATAATTATTAAGATTCGACCCAAATTAGCATCGAGTTATGACTAATTGGGGGATGTGATCCAATTTTATCATTGAAATATAAAGTTAAGCAACAAACGCACGTCATGCAGGGTTTTTTTTTGGGTAAACTATATAATTTTCGTGTTGTGGCTGCGATTCACGAGACGAGGAATCAATATATGAATATGTCCACATAGAAAATACGATGCAGTCGTGGTCATGAGCGTGTAGAAATGTGCACACCCGTTATCTTCTTCGAATGCTTTTACCAACTTGACAGCACTGTTGTGCTATCATGCACCAGACTTTCTGCCTTGGATGATCCTTACCTTCATATCTCAACTTGCCAACTTTGTCACGCCCAACCAAAACCCTTTTGCATCGAGGTTTCATGATTGCTATACTTTGATGGAGCCTAACTTTGTTTGTTTTAGAAAGCAAAATAATTGGTAAGTAGTAATTGGTAAGTAGTAAGAGTTTAAGATTAAAAAATTTGTATTTTTTTGGGTGAAACTGTTAACAAACTTTCTCGTTTAAAAGTTTAAACTTGTAAATAAGGTTTTAGAATATAATTTATATTATTTTCTAACATACATCTTTATGTGAAAATCTTTTGGGCTTGAAACTTGCATATATCCATATTATCTTGTGCTTGATTTTTATCAAATAGAATGAGGATACTGAGATTCGAACTCGTGACCGCTAAATCAACAAGATTATGATATTATGTTAAGAAATTATTTCATCTAAAAACTTAAACTTATAAATAAAATCTCAGAATATGATTTATATTATTCTCTATAATTGCTAATATGATAGTTATTAAAAATTTATATAGTTATTAACTTTAAAATTTATGGGATTAATCAAGCCCACGCAAGCTACCGGACACCCACAATAATAACAAAAATTAAAATTGCATACCCTGCTCTTCATTTCGGTGGAGGACAACCACGAAGATTCGACTCCTAAAATCTCCTTTTCTGAGTGAACTTGTGTATTTCACGTCTTTGACAAATTTCCCGATGTTGTTTTTCTTCGTTTTTCGGCTCTCTAAACGAAGAAGAAGATACAGAATAATTGTACGGTCAACGTTGCGTCCGGGCAAAACCTGGTAGTTTCATGCTTGCTGTCCTGCACAACCTGCTTACAATGTGAAAGGAATATACAGGGAGCCAGGAACTTATCTGGACACTGCTGTTTTTCGTGGCCGCTCTCTTTGAATTGCTTTCATTTTGATTTTCAGACGAAACTGCAATCATTGCCGTGGATAGCAAGGGGAAAGAAGACGAACGGGGATAGAATATTTCTCAAAATTAATTCTTTTTCCCCCCAAGATGTTGACTTGAAGAAATACAAGACTAACAATGTTGTCATCCTCAACCTAAAGGTTGACTCGTGGGCATCACTTATTACACTTCATCTATGAACATACAGACAGACCTAACATGGTCTTGAAAAATTTCTTATCTTTGGTCGATCTGCAATTTCAACCCCCCCCCCCCCCCCTCGAGCACGCTGCATGTCCAAACCTAAGTGTATGTTTTGGTGTGGGGTCGATATTATTTTTTAAATTATTTAACATCTAGATGAGAAAATAATCTAATAATATCAAAAATATTTAATTTAAAATAAAAAAAAATGAAAATTTTCAAAAACCCTGAATGTGAAAGGTTATCTAAAATTTGCCAAGGAGATGCTTCCGTAGTTTGGTACACTTCACTATTCAGACTTCAGAGTCAAAACATCGAGTGATTGGTTCGAAAGAATTTTTCACTTAATTAAATTAGGTTATAGCTTGATAAACAAACAATCAGTTCAATAAAAGTCTGCACGTGTCGGCACATTTCCTGTACTTTCTTTGACATTGATTTACACCATTTTACCAGCAACTTGGCAGGCAATTTCCATGGCTGGTTTTGTTGACCTTGACTTTATATTTGAGACAGGACGCTTTATTGAGATAATGTTATTGCAGAAGTAACAGCCGAGTAAAATGCTTGTTTAATTAAGAGCAATATGAGAATTAAAGGTCTTTGCTAATAGAAAAAAAGAAGAAGTAATATTTATGAAAAATAAAAAAAAGTGGAAAATTCCTTAATTACAATTACTTGCAAAGATATGTAAAATGGAAGTTAATCACGTCATTAGATTAATTAAGATGACATGACATATCAACTAATTAATTAATATATATAAATATATTGTCATCTATATGTCAAGCATGCTGTCACCTTTCTTTTGCCAGATAGGGACAAACAATGAATGAATACACATGCAAAAAGGCAATCACATAAATAATTATTCCACATTAATTCAGGAAAAAAAAACAGTTCGAATAATTAATTGCAGCCAAACTGAATGAGAGGCACTGCATGTATCGAAATAATTTTTGTTCAACTATTTTAATATTTTACAGATTCATTTTTATTTTATTTTTGCAATATCTTGGCTGCAAGGTGAAACCGACACCTGCCACTTCTTAATTTCTCCGTCTAAGGTGCCACTAAACACCGAAACGACATCGTTATCATCATCCCAGACTGCAGCCAAAGTTTTCACCGGTTTCCGATGCCCAACAAGAACTGACAAACAAGCGTACTTCCCATCATGCCCCTCTTTCCAAATCCTAACCGTTCGATCAGCTGACCCACTCAGCAACAAATCAGAGACGTTAATCAAAGTCAAGATGGCCTTATTATGTCCTCTCAACGCGCCAGTCACCACCATATGATTAGCACTGTCCTCTCTCTCCCACACCAAAATAGAACGATCACAAGCACCGGAAAACAACACCGATCCATCGTTGTTTAAGGCTAGTGCATTGACGGCCGATTTATGCTTCTCCAAAGTAGCTACCAGCACGTGTCGCTTCTCGTTTAACGGTTTGCTCCAAACCCGAATCCTACAATCCGCCGACCCAGTGTAAACCGTGCCGTCAACGGAGACAGCCACGGCGTTGACCGCGTCCTCATGAGCTTGGATAGACTCCAGGCATTGCAAGTCACTGGCTCTCCATATCTTCAAGCTCTTATCCCAAGAAACCGAATAGATCAAACCGTTATTATCGTTAACTGCAAGTCCTGTAACGGCATCAGCGTGTTTTATCCACAGCAGCTTCTTGTGACGCCGGACATTCACGTAGTTCTTAGGGAGGACGAAACGGCGTAAACGGTCGTTGGCTGTGGGGAGAGTGGTTACAAGCTTGTGGTGTTTGGTAGTTGACGATACCTTCCAGACACGGATTTTACAGTCTTGATGAGCAGAGAAGATTTTTCCGTCACAGAAAGTGACTGACTTGACGGAGCCTAAGGAGGAGTCCTTATCGTTGAAGGAGTCGATAAGGGATAAGCTGGTTCGATCATAGACATTGATTTCATGAGAGGAAGCAGCATACAGAAGGTTATCTTGAACTACTAGACAGGTGACCGGGAGGTGATTTTGCCGGGGTTTGAGAGAATTTAAGCAAAGATAAGAGACGTTGAGAGTTTCGGGTGTGATTTTTTGGAGGGAAGGGACCGAAGGGAGAGTCTGGAGGGAGAGATTGCTATGAAGGCTGACACTGCTTGTCTCGGTACTAGTGGTTGATGGAGTACTGTCGGAGGAGCTGCTTGGGTCGGAAACATGATATTGTTTCGGAGGCTGTGATTGGTTATTTGAGAAGGAGAAAGTGGAGCCTAGATTGGAATTGGTGGCGCAGCGGGAGGCTAGCCATGATCGGACTCTCATGGTTGCTTAGATTCTTGATAGAGAGAAGTCAGGAAGTCAAAATCAGGCTGATGAGAGCTGAGAAACTCCTATCCTAAATAGTTGAGCGAGGGGAAGGTGATAAACTAAAGAGATGCCACGTAGACGATCAGAAGGGAAAGTACGATCTATCCGAGGCTAAACGGACGGGCGATTGGAGGGAGAGCGTGGATTGGTGTCGCGGCTCTTCCTTCCTTTGAGCTTTATGTAGAGAAGATATTGCGAGTAGGGGTATTATAGTAATCGAGGAGAGATAAAGAGAGTGGGCCCATTTTTGCGCTTTACAGTGAGAGTAAGGGTGGCCAAACGACGCGTTTCCATTGCACTCGTAAACCAAAACCAGGATTGGTTTTGTTGCTGCTTCGTAAACGGGTCCTTTGGGTAAGAAATTGGTGGCGACGATGGTGATATCCACAGGGCTGGCGGAGAAGAAGAGGAGGTCCAAGTTGGATATAAGTTTCGATAATTTTATAAATAAATTATAATTTTCATTTTTCTTCTCTCTTATAAAACAAATTATAAATTTTGGATCGAGGGAAACAATGTTGCACTGACACGAGTTTAAGTTTTTTATTATAAACCACCCTTGATTAATTAAAAAAAAAAAAACACGAAAAAAATGGAGAACCCCACAGATGACAGGCCTGCTGTGTATGTTTGGCTTGTTGCTTCGCTAGCGAACAAAACTAGACGCGCTGCCCGGCCTTGGATTTCCCACTTGCCATTCATCGAGTCTAGACTCATTTAGAAACCGGTACCGTGGAAATAAGATACAAAGCACCTATGATTATGATGAAAAGGCTAAAAAAAAAAAAAGGAAACTGATATATATATATATATATATATATATATATATATATATATATATATGTTTGTAAAATAATATAAATTATTAAGTTTAGTAGGTGAGATAATTATTTAATATGATATCGGAGTCTTGTTGACCTGGTGGTCACAAGTTCAAATCGCATAACCCTCATTCTATTTGACAAAAATGAAGAATAAATTAGTGTAAGTCTACGTGCAAATTTCAAGTCCGAAAAACTTTTACTCGAGGAAATATGTTAGAGAATAATATAAATCATATTTTCAAGTCTCACCTAATAGTTTAAACTTTTAGATAAGATGATTTCTTAATCTATACATGTATATTAAAATAATATTTTTTATTTTTAAAAATTATTTTTGATATGAATGTATAAAAATAATCTAAAAAAATAAATTTAAAATAAAATATAGCAATAAAAATATTTTTTTTCTTCAAAAATATGTTTAAATCACTGACTAAAATACTTGATTTATTGACCGGTGCCATGGAAATAATACAAAGCAGCTAAGATGATGAGACAAAAAAAAAAAAGGACTCCTGGCCATAATGATAGACGCAGGCTTCAGATGTTACTAATTACTATGTAACATATCAGTGTCGTATTTGTATACAAGTTGTTCTATATATGTGCGTATGTACTAGACTAGCTCCTCATATTTTGTATGCATCAAGGTTATTAATTTCATTCTGTTCTGGCTGGAACGGTCAAAACATTTTGTATCATTAAAAAATTGAGATAAAACAGTATTGTTTTCGTCTCGGTTTAAATTCAAGCCCGTTCTGGAAATTCCGGCCGGAACATCTCGGTATCGTTCCGGGTGTGCCGTTCCGACCTCAAAATCCTTTTTTTTTTTTTAGAGATTATGTTTAAAATTATTTTGATTAACCTATTGTTGTGTTTCTAATTTTGAGATTAAGTTTGTTTGATTTTGTGTTTATATTGCATAATTTAAAGTTAGTTTATCTTGAATTTTAATTATACTTGATAAATTAAAATTTTAATTTTATATATATATATATATATATATATATATATATATGAACAGTATAATCCTGAAATGCTCCGAAACCGGAATGTTCCGTACAATAGAAAAAACAGAACAACAACCGGAACAGCGACCAGAACGGTATTGATATCCTTGGTATGCATTCCAGTTATTTTGGTGAGTGTGCTTATAGGGAAAGATTCCAGCAATGGAGATATGGCTTTAATAAGCAACTCATCATGCATTGACAAATCAAGATCATAGATCTACTCGTTTGGGAGTGTGATTACTTTTGCTTTTCAAAGTGTTTTTCGTGCCGAAATGTATCAAAATAATATTTTTTTATTTTTTAAAAATTATTTTTGACATCAGCACATCAAAATGATCTAAAAACACTAAACCGCGGATTTTAAAAATGAAAAAAAAAACTACGAAAAACAGCAAAAAACAGATTGAATAGCAATGCCAAACGGGGCCTTATAAACTAGTTGAAGGTGGGGTTATTAGTAGAACATGGGAGTGATTAGGAGATAGATGATTGTTTTTTTTTAACGTATAGATATATCAAAATAATGTTTTATAGTTAGCTAATTGGATTTTCCATCTCCATTAACGAGAGGAGTAGTGATTTACATTTGCATGATGATAATAAAAAAATGTACCAGCTAAAAGGTGAACGAATGAATTCTTTTTAATAATAATAAAAAAAAATAGATGTAATAAATCGGGATTAATAAGTTTGTTTTACTTATATTTTAAATTCGGGTTATATAATTATTATTAAATATAAAATTCGTATAATTAATAGAGATAGGCACGAATTATTCTAAATATTTACGAAAATAAAATAAAAATACCTTCTTTGTACGGGTGATGTCTTTTCGGACAAGAAGCTGCTTCTAACCAGGCAATGCTTTCAGAATAATGATCAGACCTCAATGACCCCACGACGTCCCGTACGATTTCTTTTTATACAACGTTGCTGGAAAAACGTTCGAGGGGAAAAACACAATTTAAAAAAGTCTTGGGATGATATTGTAATTTTTTTTAAATGTTATTCTAGATCTCAATTATAGGCTCAGTTACGGTATTTGCAGGCATGAAATTATGATTCCAGTGGATGCGGGCCAGGGGATGATTGTAAACACAAATCAGCTTGCTGTAATTATTAGATAATGCATTGTCTTATTTAATTCAAGAACACTGGTTAAGCCTTTCATGATGATAAGATAAAAACATAACATCCCACGTTTTATGTGGTGACAAATAGAAAATCAATTAAAGACTTGGTCTACGTGTACTACTAAATAGGACTTATTAACAAAACAATTTGATAGTGTCAATAATTGACAGTCTCAACAATGCAAAGACACAACCACCCTTGTAGGGATTTGAGGTTCACCCTTCTTTTTATTATTATTAATGTAGGTGTATGGGCTAATTTATGAGAATTCAAACTAATTTTATAAATTCTAAAATTAACAACAATATAAATTTTTAGTGATTATCATATTAGTAGCTATAAGGCTCAAATCTAATACCACAGAACAAACAAGCCCCTCATTCCTAAGCTATTACTACCGAACCTAGAATTTAAAAATATGGAGCACTACATATTGAAAAAAAAAATTATTTAAAAGTTTAAGTTACTAGTTGAAGTCTCATGATATAATTTTTATTGTTCTCGAAAATATTATTTCAAGTAAAAGTTTTTAACTTTGAAAGTTACACATATGTCAGCACTAAATTATGTTTAATTTTTATCAAATAGAATGGGGGTTGTAAGATTTAAACTCTTTATCGTTGGGTCAACAAGGTTTTAATATCATGATAAAAAATTATCTCGTTTAAAAATTTAAGTTGCAGGGTAATGTTGCATGATATAATTTATATTATTCTCTGACATATATGCTAATGGTATAAACTAAGAATTTTAATTTTACAATGCCAATACCTTGCATATATGTTTTTATATAACCTATATTTAACCTAACAATCCAACGACACGGGCCAACCTTAGACGTGTGAAAGGAATCGCCTAGATACATTGACCGTCAAGCCCTAGCTTTTG
Organism: Salix dunnii; assembly: GCA_015731905.1. NCBI lineage: Eukaryota > Viridiplantae > Streptophyta > Magnoliopsida > Malpighiales > Salicaceae > Salix > Salix dunnii. The sequence goes on along the minus strand of CM027668.1, from coordinate 1,549,587 downwards.
TGTCTAGGTATGTAAATTTTAATATGACATAGTCTATCATGATCATGCAATTTTCATTACCAGGATCATAAAATCAAGATAACTTCATAAAAAAATAATATAAAGATTAATAGTCATTCAATAAAATATAAAAGGATGAATTTTAATAAAAAAGCATAATTATATAAAGAAAAAAAACTTAAGTCAACAAACTTAACTCTTCAAAATACAAACTCTGGTCATGAGACTGAAATAACTATATAAAATACAAATTAAATAAACAATTAAGGACAATCTCCAACCAACTAAATTTTAAAGGATAAAAAAATCATCATTGAAATTAATAGTATCTTGTGAGGAGGTGCATGATAAATATAACATATCTATTTAGTAATTTTTTAATTTTAAGTTTTTTAAATGGATGTGATAGAAGGAGTGATTAATTAGATAATAATTGATAGGCTGAAACAAAAGTTATGGATGTTAATTACAACAAAAACCACACAGACTTAATTTGGCAGTTTTTTCAATTTATTCAAGTCACTTTATTTCTTCTCGATTACATCATTTTTGTTGTTTTTATAGTTTTACGAGATTAAATATGTTTTGCACTTTTTTCTCCCACTTTCTTGACATGTAGTTACATGTTTCACCATTATATTTATGAGCAATAGTGTTAGCTTCCTTTTAAAAACAAAATTAAAGAATTGAGGATCAAAATTGATCATGAGGAAGAAACAAGGCCCTCTTCTATAAATGACGCATAAAAATTCCACTTGATCTCTCTAAATTCAAAATTCACCTTTTATTTCTCTATTGTTAGGTTATTTTATTTAAATATTATACTTTATTTTTGTCCCATTTTAGTTTTTGTAAATTAAGAGATGAGAGAGAGAGATTCATTGAAAAAATTAATAAATAAATATGTATTTTGTTGTTTGCCCATTGGTTTTTTAAAAATGACACATTAGCGCACAAAAGTTCCACTTGATCCCTTTAAATTTAAAAATTCTTCTTTTACTTCTTTAATTTTAAGTTATTTTATTTTAATCATAAACTTTATTTTTTTTAATCACATTTTAGTCTTTGAAAGTTAAGAGAGGGGAGAGAGATTCATAGAAAAAAATTAAGAAGAGAGAAAGTTATAAAGTACCTGAAGTGCTTCAACTACCAATGATTTTGATGTTTAAATTCTATTTTTATCATGTATTGTTAACTAGATTAAAAATAATAAACATAAATTGTTTTATTTGCCTATTTTATTTTTAAAAGAGAAATTGAAATCAAGAGGGGAATGCAAAAAAATCAGATTTTAATAGTTTATTAAAGGCTAAATTGAAAAAAATTACAGTCAATTATTAATAAGTAAAAGACATCAAACTATGGGAGGTCAATTGATTGTAATTAAAGGTGAAATTGCAAATAATTTAAAGTTTAAAGGTCGGTTAACGATTAAATTACATTAAACCAAGAACTAAGATCAAAATGAGAAAGATATACAAATTTAGAGTGGATATTAAAGTTTATCAGGGGTTGAGTTGCAAAAAATGAAAATTTATGATGAATAAGGGATGCAATTAAAAGTTGAAGCATCAAATTCATCTTTGATCAAAATTCTCACAATGATGTTGTTTGGAAGAAGCGAGATGAAGAAAAAAAAAGACAATATAACATGTTGTGTTGTCCATTGAAGGATCTAGACACTATTCATCTTATTCTTTTTTTTCCACAAAAAAGTGAGCTTGGCTGACTATTTTTCAAGCGTATTTAATTTTTATTTTTTTTCATTAAATTTAATAAAACTTACATGCAATTATACCATACCATTGCACTGCATCATGGTATGTTATATTCCGATTAATTAGTATTATCGGTCCAATACCACCTGAAAGTGATCAGTTCAAACAGATTTTAGTAACCTAGTTTGATGGAACAAGCCCAACTCATATAATAATAAAATAATATTTAAAAAAATCCAAAACAAAATCAAAAGAGTATTTCATTAAAAAAATGATTTTCTTGTATATTTTACTAATAAATTTGTAAAATATCGAATCATAAACATACATTAAAAGTCACAAATCCTGAACTATGACTACAATTATATTTCCAAACATAATCAAGAAATATATCAATCGCTCTGAGGTGCTGCGCATAACCCTCGACAATTAGCATGTTCGAAAACACTTGGCATACGTGAAAGCATGCAAATGCAAGATAAACTACAACACATAAAAATATAATCCAGCACGATGAAACTACAATGAAATTAAAAGAGTGAAGACAACTCGAAGAAAATAAATCAAAATGTAATGTTTCGTTTATGGTCCATAGTATAACTTGATTGTTTGAGAGTGTATTTAATGTTGTATTTTTTTTTAAAATTATTTAAAAATATATTAAAATTATTTTTGATGAAATAATATAAAAAATATCAATTAATTTTAAATAAAAAATAATATTTTTTAAATATAATACCAAACACATTGAAATACGTCTTGAAATACGTGGACTCAACCAAATCTTTTAGTTTTGTTAATAATTATTATTATCATTACCGAAGAGTAAAAGAAAAGTATAAAAGGGCACAGAGATAGTGACAAATCCACGTTAACATGCAGTGGTTAACTACGTTGACAAGACATGGTGGCAGGGCATTGACATGGCTTGGGCAAAGTCATGGTGTTAAATAAAATATTTAAATAAAAAAAGGTCAATTTCTTTACGTAATAAAAATTATTATTCCTGTTGTTTTACAAGCAAGTAGGATATATTAGCTACCTTGCCATGTGATTCATTGTTTGATGGTAACACTTATTATTATTATTTTTATTTTCTGTCCCCTCCAACAAAAGTCAATCCTTCGTAAAGCTGAAGGGTTTTATAGTTATGTTAATGGATGTTTTATTGCTTTGAAGGCATTGGAATAGTAATACATCAACAACAAAAAGACAAGAGTAGGAAACTATGTATTAGGCCAGAGATCTTCAAGTATTGTGATTAATAATATAATAATTATTAAAAATTTATAATATTATTAATTTTAAATTTTATAAAAATATTTTAAACATGTCTTGTGATGTAAGCTAAGTCCAACGTGCATTTCTCTTCACCATGGAACAACACTTCATTGCTTATCGTCCTCCAAATGATATTGGGTTTCCACTTCTATTTTTTAGACCGTAAAATCTATAATTAAACTATGAAAACTTCAAATATGAAGTTCAATTCTCAACAAATATATTATTAAATAAATCAATTTGAAAAAACATAAAAAAATAACATTTCAAAATAAAATTATAAACTTAAATAATATTACAAAAATATTATTGGTTGTCTTATAATGACTTTCTAGACTTTGATTGTCTTAACTTTAACTTGAGATATAACAATATATTAGAAGAATCCATATAAAAATTCAACTAAAATTTTTCAAGATTTTTATTTATTAATCAATCAAAAATACAAGATTGTTAAATATTTAAAATTTTAATGGACGGTTCCAATGGTGCTCTTGAAAAATAAACAAGTCTCGTAAACTTATATATATTTGAATAATATTACAATTCAATGAAAATTATTTCACTCTATTCTTAGATATATAATTTTTTTTTTTGGATTTAAGGAAATCATATTCCTCAAAAAAATATATTTTATAAATTTAAATAAAATAATAAAATTTTAATTATCTTATATTATTATAAAAATACGAGAGCTACTATATAGATATGAAAACTTTTGTCTTTACTACACACCCCTTGAGACCTTAGATATATACGAATAGCTATAAATATTCCAAGTGTTGGTATTGGTAATAGGTTTTGACTTTTGAGAAGTGTCAAGGGTCGTACAAACCGGAGCAAACACATAATACGGCCTGAATTTTACCTTTTCAAGTACCATACTCTTTAATTTACGATAATGGATATACAATACTTGCTACTTATGCTACTTTTAATTTACGGCACATATCTAAGGTGTCAAAAATTTTAATTAGATATAATTGACAATATAAAATTAGATAATATTTTGAAATTAACAAAATATTATCTGACTGGAAAAGAATATTTGGGATGGAATTGAAATATTTCGGTTGGAATTAAAGCAAAATTTACATAACAATCTTGGATTTTAAATGATATAAAAATTATTTTAATTCATTTTATTTTTTAAATTGAAATGAAATATATTGGCTATTCTAGTCGAAATGAATCGGAATAGAATTCATTTTATTCATTTAAATATAAAAATATTTAAATAATCCGTCTCCCTCGCTACGCCCCATGACATGGGTAGTCCTTGGGTTTAATGTGGCGATCCAGTTAACTAATTACCATGCAGAATACTTTAACCTAGGCAATCTTGGAATGATGTTTTAAAAATATTTAAAAAAAAAATAATTTTAAATTAAAAAATAATATATTTAAATATGTTTATATTGTAATATCAGAAATAATTTTTAAAACATAAAAAAAATATTTTATTATATTTTTAAACGAAAAATATTTTCAACAATAATCTTACTTAACCACACTCGTAAACATGCACCTAATATATTTATTATTAGGTTTTATAAGTGTTTTTTTGAAAGAAAAAAAAGAATTTTTATTTTATTTTTTTATTTTAATATATTAATATAAAAATATTTTAAAAAATAAAAAAACCATTTTAATTTATTTTTAAATAAAAAAACACTTTAAAAACATCACATCACCTAAACTTACAAACAGTTTCTAGCCGTCGACTGCGATGACAGGTTTTTTCCATGAAACGGAGAAGAGAATAGACGTAAATCCAGGCACTACAAATAAGTGTTTTTTTTCTTCGTTTGCCAAAAGGAAAAGAAAGTTCTGTTATAATATCCACCTCTTTTACTGTAATTTTATCCTCCTTGTTCTTGAAAAAACTATGTTTTAAAGTAATTTTATAAATTATTATTATTAGTATTTATATTAATATATCCAGACAATCTAAAAATATAAGAAAAAAAATATAATTTGATGCTAAAAAAATAAAAACACAAAATGAAGAATCTGGGCATCGCCCCAGCCTCTGTGCATGCCATTGCAATGCAGGAATTCTCTCGAGTTTGCATGAAAAACTCTTGTCAATGACAGAGGTCAGCCCGAAGACAATGGGCTAACCCGGACGGCACCAGCCGGGCAATTGCTGCCATCGATTCCCAATCATTTAAAGAACAGGTTTAAATATATTCATTCAATCTCAACTATAAGGGCTCAAGTTTATAAATTTATTCAGATGATAGGCTTACAAGGATCTTAATTTCTGAAGAAACCAAGTCTGCCTCTTTACTTTAGTTATATATATGATTATCTACGTTGTTTCACCTTGTAACTCTTTTCTTTTCATGGAACTGGATTCACGGGGAGACTTCTTACGCTGATTTTGTGTGTGTTTTATCATTTCAAGTACAAATTAATTTACTCATAAAAGAGGTGAATAGCAGAACCCTACGAGATTATTCATTTTAAAAAGAAAGTCGGCTCTGAGCTGAGATTATTCATAACTTGAGATCTACTCTGCATATCACGCTACCTTACTTTTTAGACATTGAGCACCCTTCTACAACGCTTGCACTAAACCGTATTCCATTTCCATATACAGCAACAGTCAGCACAGCTAAATTTCGTCCTCTTCTACGAAACGAGCAGAGTAAGGAACATGGTTTTCATGTTGGCTTCAGGACGGACGCAAGATGATCAAGCATCACCTCCAGAAATTACGTTATTCTTGATGTGCTTACTATATATATAAAACCAAATGATTATCAATCCGAAAGCTAGTTCTTCAAGAACTATTATGTCTCTCTCGGCACTCGTTGCCAAGAAGATGACCCTTCTCACACATATATAGTCATTTTCTTCGCAGCCTTTTCTTCTCAATTTCGGAATGATAAGATGCATCTTTGTGTGTGTGTGTGTGTGTAAATACACTCCCAGTGAAGAGATAAGCCTGTAGCTCGTTTAGTCAATATATATTAGCATCGAATCATTTAAGATAATACCATAGCTATTTTGCTAATCTATAGTATCTGAGACCGTTGTTATGTATACGAGAAAGGTCGTCCTGGCTGTATTTTCAGTGGTTCTGGTTTTTAGGCTGGCTCAGAGTTCTGGTTACTCTGATGAGGGCTTGGCATCAGAGGAGAGACTCCGGGACTTGTACGAGAGATGGAGGGGTCAACACACAGTTTCCCGCAGCCTCACTGAAAAACAAAAGCGTTTCAATGTATTCAAGGCAAATTTGAAACATATTCACAAGGTGAATAGCAAGGACAAGCCTTAATTACAAGTTGAGGTTTGCTGATATGACCAACCATGAGTTTCTTGCAACACTAAGGAGGCTCAAAGGCTAGGCACTACAGGATGCTTCATGGAGCAATACAGGGAACTGGGTTCAATTATGAGGGTACAAGTAACCTTTCTTCCTCTGTTGACTGGAGGAAGAATTGAGCAGTAAGTCTCTGGTCACTGGTTTTTAATCTCGTTTTGCCCCTCCATCTATCATTGTTAACTAATTTGATAAGATTGATTTTTACAGTATATATACTTTGGAAATATATTTGACTTTAGATATTGCTTAATTTGAACAATAGTACTCAAAATTCCGGCTGTTATTATAGGTATTTGTTGGGCATAAACAAAATCAAAACGGGATAGCTGGTCTCTTTATCTGAGCAAGAGGTAGTTGATTGCGATTCTGATAACCATGGCTGCGATTCTCTGATGTTAATCCACCAATTTGCTTGATAAACTTAAATGGGTCTTCCATTAATCAGAATGCCTTGATGAAGGCTGCTGCAAACCAGCCTGTATCAATCGGAATGGATGCCAGTGGCAGGGATCTGCAATTCTATTCGGAGGCAAGTTTCGGACTAAATTCACAGTACCCTAAACATTCAGTAAGCTAAGGACTAAATTGTTTCTCGGTTGCCTTGTTTTTGTATAAAGTTAGATCTCTCTACAGTTTTCGAAGAGAGCTTATTGCATTAATGTTGTGTTACTGAGGTTGTACCAAAGTTGCGATCCAGATCAAGATCAATGGGGACAACTTGATTTTCTCTTGGTGCTTAAGTTTTCATCGTTTGTGAAACAAGCATGGTGAATTCCCCCTTGAAATTGGGGTTACTTGACAACTAACTGCTTTGTCATTCTTTTTGCTTGATTGTCAGGTTTTTCATTGATTAGAAATTTAGAATTGTGGTCTGTATAGTGAATTCAATATCCATTAACTGCGAAAAGAATGTTTTGTGACAGCGTGAAAGCTCTTCAGTGTCGTTCAAGAATTGCGAAGCATAGATTATTTCTGAGAGCCTAGCTAACCCTCTGAGGACTTCCTGATTTATGTAGTTTTATCTAGATGAAGATTGCCTTTATAGATTTGAGGCATCTGCATTTTTGAAGGCTTGAAGTTTTCTGCTCCCTCGAAGCATACAGTTATAGGCTCTGTAATGTTATGTTTCCTTACTGCTTTAGCAAACTTTTAAGTGGTTTTGTTTTCTGAATCTTTACTTACTGTATTTTTTCCTGCTGGTGTGCTTGTTCATATCCTGTAGCACAATTGCATGCAAATCTGTTTGTCTCCTGTTGTCTGCCAAAAGGACTGATTTCTAGCTTCTTGAACTTGAGCGGGGCACGCCTGGCTGTTATTACGAACGGGCCTCTTCTGGAGACTCTTACGCTGCTAGTTGGATCACCTCACCCAAAATTAAAAATAATAAAATAAAATGCATATATATTACAGAACCTACATTAGGTCATGTCTGATTTCATTTCATGGCACTGTCCAATGCTACAGTTTGGATGAAAATAAAAGCTTTTCTGATGCTCGGCTAAGACCAAATATTTGGGGATCCCTCTATTTATATATTATTGTCGGCCTTCTTTTCTGATTTAGATTTTTAAATATTAGAAATTATTGTATATATAATATTTGGTAATTTCTATTTTAATATTACAGTCATATGATTTATATACAAAAAATCAAGAATTTTAAATTAATTTGATGCTAAATAATAAAAATTTTAAAAAATTAATATAAAAAACTAAAAAAAATCAATTTTATTTTTATCTTTTAAAACTTAAATATATTTCTTTAATTTAATTTAAACGGATAAAGAAACCAAATATTTTTAACCATCACAGTGGTGTTCTGAAAGAAATGCAGTATCCAAAAGAAGACATGCAACCGTGCAAGGGGGTTTTTCAAAAGCTTTTTTTTATTTTATTTTACGTCTATCAAGCATGGAGTAAATTTATTTTATTTTGTTTTATTTTTCTTTCTCGATTGTAATAAATTAACAAGAAGGATCCAAGTGGCCAACCGTGTCGTCTTGATTAGTACAAAAGAACATACTGCCACGCACGCATGCCATTTTTTCCATGGTGCCCACTGTCCACTCAGTTCCCCCAAACCACAATCTTTGACCATTTACCGGTCATTCTCTTTACCCGGTCAGATGAACAGCTACACCACCGGTTGTAAATCCTAACAGCAGCAATATACAAACAAATTTAGTCACTGTTCATTACACCAATGAGTGAGAGACGAAAAAAACATATAAATAACTACCTGGTTGACACCAGGATGAAATTTAAAATATGAACGCTGCTGTGGCCCATCAGACTTCACCGGAAAAACAAAACGGGTAACGGATTAAGGCGAAGCTCAAAGTTGATGATGCTTAGAGCAGACTGAAACCCTAGTTTCTTGAAGATATTATGAACTGGCTCAAAAGTTGAAAAACTACACCGGCCCCTTTCCGCCTCTCCCCGTATGATGATTCTTTAGTGATTTAGTGGTGGTGTTCATAAAGAAGCCTGGAGATTCGTCTTGCAGTGCTCGAAAAGAAACAGTGACTGTCAGCAGCGCCCAGCAATTGGACACCAACAATACGAGGTAGAAAGATGTATCTATATATATATATATACAGAAATCCAAACGGCAGAACGGGATGCCTGGAGAGCCCAACGGACGTGGAAGATATCAAGGGTCCCACGTGTCAAAACCCCAAGAAACGAGAGAAAATTATAGAGCATGACGATGCACGCAGATGGATCGGTGGCAGTATGACAGGTAACTTTCAAAATGGGTACAGAGAAAAGGTTATGGAGCTCTGGCTCGCGACAAGAAAGAAATGGAAAACAGAGGACTGCTAAAGCATGGCCAAGCATCCAGCGCAGACGAGGATGAAGCAGAAGAAGGTTTGCGTGAATATTTAAAAATATATTTTAATAATTAAAAAAGAAATTATCCAAAACCTCCAACTGTTTTTTTCACAAACTAATTAATAAATACTATAATAATTCACAAACTATTTGTGTCAGCGCATGGTGACGGGATGGAGAGCGGATCCAGGTCAAAACACTCTACAGCCACTAGTACTGCCACGTATACTAGACTGTATTCTGACATTGGATTCTTTCTCCTCAGCAAAATCACACCGTCCCTCCTCTCTCTTAAATTATTAATTAAATGAGTATCCAGAATACGGTAATTTATGTTTTTAGATATATTTTTAAAATGCTTTTTATTTAAAAAATATGAAATTGATATTTTTTAACAATTCTAATATGTTATATAATAAATAAATTCAAAATTATTTTAAATATACACGCACATGTACATCTAATCTAGTTTCCCATGGAGACTATGAAAAAAAAAAGTATTTGAAATTGTTTTTAAAATTTTTTTATTTAGAAATGCATTAAAATAATTTTTTATTTTAAAAATATATTTTAATATTCACACATCAAAAAAATCTAAAAATAAAAAAAATTAAAATTATTAATTTATTTTTAAAATAAAATATCAAACACCCTCAAAGTCATTTGATATTGTAATAGTGATTGTTTTTAAAGTATTTTTTATTTTAAAATATATTTTTTCATTCTTAGAACTTTATTTTTAGTATTAAAATAATATAAAAATACCAAGAATTTTTTAATCTGAAGAAAATAAAAGTTTAAGAATTGCGATTAAAACTAGAATATGAATTGGGCCTGGTTTCTTAGAATCTTGCATTTCATGAAAAATAATAATTAAAAATTGGGTTAAAATTATTAATAGTTTAATAATTACGATTAAAATTACTGTGCCACACATATTTCAAACGTTTACTAGTACGAGGGCATGATTTGTGTATGTGTAGCGTTGTAGGTTCAGTAAAAAACAATTTAATTTTTCTTTTTAGCCAAATCCGTTAATTTATATTGATATGTTTAAATAAAGTAAATAGAATTATTTTTTTCCATTTGTTGAACATTTATCCTGCTTTCTTTTGAGATTTATTTTATGGATAATTATACATCTTTTCTTACTGAATATAATCTATGACATAAAATATATAAATAAGTCAATTGAAAAATACAAGTACAAAGGTTATATAAAATCAATAAGAGAATTAAAATACAAATAACAATATCAAGTTTTTTTTATACCAATTTACCAACTGATAATGCTACAACAAATTAAGAATATTTTTATAATCATTTTAATTTAAATAGCTTAAACAATGGTATATCTATTCACAATATATATAAACACTGTAACTTTTTATTAAATAATTTAATTGTTTAACTTCAATTTTTTCCTTGCTTTTATTTAAATTTATTTTGGCACTTATTTCCTTGTTTTGATATGTTGATATCAAATTTTTTTTTAAATATTGTTTTGATATATTTTAAGACCATGTTAACTGAATATAAAATAAAGTGAAATAAATTTAAAAACTCAACTCCCTATCAATTCACTGTTAAATAATGATATTAAAGAAATAAAATGAAATGAAAAAAAATAAAATAAAAAACAATTAAAATTAACCTTTCAAACTCATGAAATCAAAATAACTCCATAAAATATAAATTATAATAAAATCTAATATTTAAAAATAAAACTTAAAATAATCAATTAAAAACACTAATAAAACAATTCAAATTAACCATGCCCAAATTAATTTATTCAATTAACCATGCCCAAATTAATTTATTCAAGTAACCATGATAGTTTAGCTCATGAAACTCAAATATCAAACATCCGCTGTAATATTTAATAGATTAATACTCTATTACACCAATAAAAAAAATTAAAATTTCACAACCAAACCCTTTATCCCCCATCAAAGGCAGGTATGTGAAATCATAAACACAATTAATAATTATAATTAATAATTAGATTTTTGATAGGTGGTGAGTGATCTCCCTCTGCCACCCCCAAGCATTTTAAAATTCCCATTTGTTTAAAAATAAAATTATAATTTTGAAGTCTTTTGGAACATCATCGAACAAGGCTACAACCTTGGAACCACAAACATCATTAATAACAAGATTAAAAGATAAAAACAAGTTCACAAAAAGGTTTCGAGGGAGCACGTACAGCTCACTTTAGCAGAAACGGGGAAGGGAGTGCTAAAGCGCGCCAGGGTGAAACGAAAATGACAGCAGCACATGAATTAGCGACGGTAGAAGAGAGTAACGTACACATATAATGTAAGCGAATGGCAGGCATCTGCAGAGAAAGAGTTGAACGGCTGATGAAGGCGGCTTCCTTTTATCCTTCGGTTTTCCCCTCTTTCCTTGGAACGTTCAACGTGAGCCTGTGTTAAATTTTAACCCCTCGTATCGAAGAAAATGAAATATAAAACTGCCTTTTCCAATGTAAATATTTATTATTTTCATTATAATATTATTATTCTACTCTTAATTATTGAGCAAAAATAAAGTTCCCTATGAAAAAAACAAATCATAACCCAGTAATGAAAATCTCAGGTGAATCTAAAAAACCTCATGCATATGCTACAGCACTTATCATTTAGAACAAAAAATTTCGTGACCAGCTAAAGAAAAAGAGATTCAAGAACAAAAACGAGCTTCTGCTACAAAATACAATTTCTTCAGTTTTTTTTTTTTTTTTTTTACTGATACAGTACAGTAGAGGGAGAGAGTAGATGGAAGTGATGGCGATCAGGTCAGCTAGCTAGACTGGGGGAGGAGGACAGATAAAGGCTTTATAGGCTTGGTAAGTGACAGTGGGCTTTTATATGTAAGTGAGCGGGAGGCTCGGTGCTCAACAAGCTCCTCATTGGGCGGTGCAGCAGCTTGTGCTGTTTTTTGCAGCAGTCCAGTGATGGACACAGCGTTAGTTTTGCAGTAAATATATGATAATCTATATGTATGATACTCATATCGTCTGGCTGCTGCCACTGCTACTTACTGTCTTTGTCATCATCACCAGCATCGCCGCCGTTTCGGCTGATGCTGCTGCTACAGCACTCGAGCTGGTTTTCTCCTTCTTGGTCAGTGTTATCATCTATACTACCTTCAATCTCGCTGTGGGCGGCGCATGTGATAGGGTGACCAAGAATAACATTGATGGGCTGCTGGAGTTGCTTGAGGCCAATAATGGGGAGAGGCTCCGTCTGTTGCCTCCCGTCTCGAGGCGGAGAAAAAACAACTGGGAGATAGTGGTCCATCTCGCATGGGAACTTTGAGTTCTTAAAGTGCTCCTTCAACGCTTCCAATCCCTGGCATCATTTGCACGACTAAGTTTTTTCTTCAAAATCAGAAACATATTATACAAACTTCAGTATTGCTCGCGCCTGGGGTGCTGAAAGAGAGGACAAGGGAAATACCTGAACTCTGGCGTAAGTGACTGCGCAGATTTTTCGAGAGTTGAAGACCTCCCAGTGTTGATCATGGAAGGCCTTGTAGAGCCTCCATGCTGCCTGTGGGGACGTCATGTTCACGAACCCATATCCCACATTGCATTTGTTACTGTTTAATTTTCAGATCAAAAAATATTCAGCAATGTAAACCACTCTACTTGATTATTAACTGCGTACATGGAAATTCAATTTGTCTGAATATTTGTTTCAACTTGAATGCCAAAGAAACCTAACCTCGCAGAATTCAAAGAAAGGAAATAAATGAAGGATGAAGAAAAAGGGAATCACTTGAAATCAATGGGAAGATATAAAAAATCATAAGAAGACAAGGGCTGGTCGTCCCCATCAGCAATCTGCTCGTTGCAGTGAATGCAGTGATTGTCCAACATATTCAACAATAGCTTCTGACTGCAATTATTCATTAATAAACATTAATGTATCACCTCAGCACATATACTCTTCTTAATTAACAGCAGATCTTAGTAAGAACATCTCTCGGGTCTCATATATGTAAGTATTAAAAAAAGTAGTGCGGCGTTATTAGTTTATTGATTAGTTCTATTAAGGGAATAATAATGATGGTAGCCGAAAAGAAAAACCACCTGTACTTGTTGGGTATGTTCTTGATCATGACAGTGGTTCTGGAATCACTACCATTGTTGTCCACCATGGAATCATCACTTATAAGAAAACGATTATCAAACTTCTTCGTTTGCCTTGTTCCCTTCCATGACTTGGCACTCTTCTGTTGCTGCTTTGTTGTTGTGGAGGACTGGCTGTTCTGGCTCTTTTTTGAGCTTTTCTTTGGAGGCCCATGATCAGTGGCCTTATCAACGACTCCATCTCCAACCGCACCTCCACCCAATGACAGGCAACCCGATGAGGCAGCTTCATTTGAAGCCTCATTAGGGTTTCCTTTGCCAGGATTACCAGACGGTTTCTTTCCAGCCGAGGAAAGAGTTTCAGACAGAAATGAACGAGGGGAGATATTCGGAGACGAGCAACCGGAGGAGAATCTACGAAGCAATGTTGGTGATGCAGGAGAAACGCAAGTTGAAGTTTTGGAACGGTTGAGGTTTGCTGTGGAGTTGATGGAAGGAGTGGAGATGGAGTTTTTGGAAGTGGTGGTGCTAGCATTGAAAAACTTCTTTCCATACCCACCAGGACGACTGAATTCAATATCAACTTGCTTGCCGTAAATTTCCTTTCCGTTCATCTCTCTAAGTGCCATGGCTGCATCTCTTACATCATAGAACTCCACGAACTTTTGGTGCTTCTTCGATGGCGTCTCTCTCAATTCCTTCACGGCACCTGCCCGTTGAGAAATTGTAATAAAAATAAAAAATAAAAACAGTCAGCAGAAAAATAGTCCACGAAGGTTACGAGCAAACCGCCTTGAACTAAAACCTCCAGAAAAACCCCCAGAAGAAGACAAATAATTTACCGAAAGCTTGGAAAATTTCTTTGAGACATCTAGTAGAAACATCGGGGTCCAAATTGAAGACCACAAGAGTCCCTTGATTTTGCCCGTCAGGCACCGCTTTACACGACGGAATAATAAACTGAGCCCAAACCACACAACCCGCAATCAAACCGCGCGCCGGTGGTGGTGGTGCAATATTCATGCTCAAGCTCTCACAGTTTTGAATGAAGAGATTCCTTAGCCTGGCTTGATGCAGCATGTGCTGCTCTCGTATCTCCCTCAAGGCTCTCTCCGCATGTCTTAAATCGTAGAAATGAACAGTCACCATCCCGTCACCAACTCTTTCCATCTGGACCCCTCTAACTTCTCCAAAAACCTCCAATTCTCTTCTCATCAATGTCTCAGTCACCTCGGTCGGCACTGAACTCAGTACCAGAGTACGAGTTGGCGCGCCAGTAGGAGGAAGAGGGAGAGGAGGACCCACGCTATCGTACACCGGAGGCACATGATGATGGTACTGGGTGAAACCTACAAAGTCGCAAACCGGCACCGCTTGAGGGGTGTAGGGGTAGTAGACTTGGTTCAGTAGCTGTGATGGTGGCGGCGGTGGCGGTACAAATGGAGCTAATTCTGGAGTGAAATCTTGAAGATTATTATGTCTAGGTCGGAACTCTTGAGCTCTAGGGTCTAGGTTGCCCGGAAACCGGACAAAACCGGTTTCTTCCATGGTGGTTTTTCGATCTTTTAAAACCGGTTATTACAAGGCAGAGAACGGGCAAGAATGGTTTCCGGCGTAGCAACAGCTATGAAGACACGGGGTAGTTCACTGGTAACAGTACGTTTGTTGTCTCTCTAGTCTGTTTTGTCTCTCAAAAGTCTTTGAAATAAAGAAGGCCAGCAAAGTTCCCCTTATCTCTCCTCCATGGAGGTCTTAAAAATGTCCTTTGCCAGCTTTTCGGGTAATGACGTTAACGCCCTCGTACACTTCCGTGTTAGGGGCTCCCTTGCTCGTAATGATTCGGGGTCATTAATGGGAATCTCTGAACTGACATGATTTTTATGGGGTATACAGTTTAGTATTTGCATGGTAATGAGCTTGAGCCGTACACGTGGCAAACGAGAGGAATTTGTGTGTGATCAGCAGGGACAACCAAACCATCGATGATGATGAGAATGCAGAGTATGAGCGTTTGGCCTGCCAGCACAAATTCTATTTAATTAGTAAAAACTTTCGAGTTGTTTTTTTTTTAAAATGTCAGATAAACTCTAAAGAATACATTTTTAAATAAAAAATGATTAATTTTAATTCATATATTAATATATATATATATATATATATATATATATAAAAAATAATGGGGGCAGCAAAAGGAGCCCAAAGGTTCCGGGAAAAAACAACTGGAAGGGATAATGATGGCGAGGTCTGGTGCATGGAGACGCCCTTTTTTTTTTCTGCTAATTAATTAATAACCAAGGCCTTGCGTTTTCAAATATCAAGCTCTTTGAAGAATTTCTTCTGACCATGTACGGACCATTAAGATTCTATTTACCACTTTATTTCTAAAATAATTTTAAAAAATATTTATTTATTATTTTTAAATTATTTTGATGTGTGAATGTTAGAAAAATTAAAAATATCATAATGATTTTTATATAAATAAATAAAATATTTAAAAAAACAATCTTAATCATGCTTACAAATATATTCTTAATCAGGCTTGTAAACATATTCTTAAACTCTCAAAGTGCAAGAAGAATCTCACCGTCATTGTGCTTGACAGGGAGTGTGGTGAGATTATTTTTAAAAATATATTATAAAGGTTTGTTTTTAAAAAAATAATTATTTTTTACATTAATATATGAGAATGATAAAAAAATATAAGAAAATAATTTAAAAAACAACAAAATATTTTTAAAAAAATCAAAAATATTATTTGAGATAAAGTGCTAAAAAGGGTTAAAAATCTTCAATTTAATTTAAAATTGATTAAGAAAGTTTATGAGAGATTGGATTTCCCAATAAAACTCGTGATAATCAATTAAAAAATAATGTTATTTATATATGAAAATATTCCATGTATATACCATTTGTAAGAGTAAAATTCTCGATAATCCAGAATTTTCCTCCAATATCTAGAGGTTTATGGAAAAACCATGAAATTATGATTTTGAAGAAGTTATCACCTAGTATCATAGTCACTATGAAACTTAATATTTTATGAGAGTCTGGATAATAGAACTAGTTGTGTATGGAAAAAATATATCATCTCCCGATGCAGCCCGCCTATGGTATGTGACATTGTTGGTTCATTATTTTTCTAAATAATGTTATAATTCAGTGATCAAGTTAAGGTTTAATATAGATTTTTCTTTGCGGGGAAATCATTATCTAATTGGGTTATGTCATAATCATTCTAAAAATCAAATTTCAACACCGTGCCTGTTTCTATTCTGTATCTTTGATACATGAAAATATGCTTCACAGTATGATTTCATACCCCCAAAACAATACAGTTTATAGTTATTCTTTAACATGTATTTTTATTAATTTATTTAATTTAATATCACTATTATGCATTACATTGTAAAATTCATACCTCAAATATTAGTTTTAAACATTTTAATGTTCTTGGTATTTTAAAATTCTAGTCAAATTTTAATGAATAAGTATAAACTAGTCATGATATATATATTTCTATTTTAAAAAAATGATAAAAAAAAAGCAATAAAAAAAAGAAAATAAACAAATGTGTTTGAGAAACTTTTAGAACTGGGATGTATGCACAAAAACAAAAAAATATATTTTTTAATATTTTTGAAATAGAGTAATCTTTTGATTTTTTAAAACTTCATAGAAAATCATGTGTCTTTAACATTGACTAAATATTTACAGTGTAAGTCTATATTATGATATTAATAGCAATTGGTTAAAAAATACACAAAAGACCCCAAAAATAATTTTAAATTGATCTCTAAACTTTATAATAATTCTCTATAAATTATCAAGGGTTTGTTTGGCTAGACACATAAATATGGAACAAAACAAGGATGAAAAGAGAGTGGTCGGGTGTCTTTGCCAAACATGTCTTTATCTAAAGGTCACAAACATGAAAAGCTCCTCAAGGTTGTTTTTAAAAAATATGTTTTAATAGCCAAAAAATATTGTTTGGTCAAAATCTAGTTTGTCAAACATGTATTTAATGTTGGATTAGATTTAACCCAGACATGCAAATAAGCTTACTAGGTGGTTTGGATCTCAACATCTTCTTACTCTTTCAACGTTTTATATGAATTTTATGTTTCATTGAAGAGAATTTATTTTTAAAATTTATCAAGTTATTTGTGAGAAATGTAACCTATATTTATACAAAGAGAAAATTTATTATTCATATCAAAATACATTGATTTGATATTGCAATAATAGTTTTATAAAATATAATTAGGAAAAGGTATGTGTCAATGATTTATCACGATCTTAATTAAAGTTAGTGAAGAACTAAATTTTAACATGAGTTAATTTTTTTGTTTTGGGTTGATTTTTGGTTTTTTGGAAAGATCAATTTGTTTTTTTAGGTAATGTATAAGTTTATTATGATTTTTAAAGTGTTCTATAGATATTCTAGATCAAAAATATATTGAAAACACATTTTCTGTAAAAAGAATTTAAACATTGATTTTTCAAGTTTAAGAATGGTTAGATTTTGGACAAGATTAGATAATGCATCATTTAATATATTTTTTCTAGACATAATTAGGACTAATCATCCACCCAATGTGTAGCAAACAAAATAAGAAACTAATGGCATAAGCCCTAACATGATAGGCCATGCCCATCAACATTTTCTCTCTTTCTCTTTTTCTCTCTTATTTTTTTTTCAATTAATGATTCTTTAAAAAATATTTATATCAAAATCAATATTGTCTCTCCCTTTTATTTTGTTTAGAGAATCATTTTAAAATGATGATTATTTTTTGGTTATATGTTTAACTTTGAAAAGGTTTTTCTGATTGATATGTAATTTGTTTTTATTTGTTGTATAAATGAATCATATATTTGAAAATAAAACATATTTATTTCTAGATAATATTTATAAACAAGGCATACGCGTAGCCTTGCATAATATTTTTTTTCTTTTTCTATAAAGTTAATTTAATGTATTTATCTGTTTATATTATCGTTTAACTGAATTATATATCAATTTTTCAAGTTTTATTTTTAGGTATCATTAATATTTTATTTATTTATTAACATGTATAATCCTTAGGTTATTTGATTACATCTATGCATTAATTTTTTAATCTACATTTAAATATTTTAAACTATAGAAATACATTGAAAAAATCTTTATATACATTTGTTATATAAAAAATAAAAATATCTGACCCACGACAAGGCATGAGTCTAATAACTAGCAAGGAAACATGGACATAAGGTGAAAATAATGTGTTATCCCCCTTAAGTTCTTGAATTTAGAAAATAAAAGGATAATTGTTTTCTATTAATTAACTAGGTAATTTTTTTTTTTAAAAAAAGAGTACTGGAGTGGGAAGGACACTAAAAATAGTGGTGAGTTAAAAATTGAGTATGAAAAGTTCAATTTAATCCTCCAATTTCTTAAATTATAACTTTTGATATCCTTGAATATTTGAAATTTGATTTTGATACAAAAATTTTTTTTTTGTTATTTCTCTTCTCTAATTTCAAGGGCGGTGGAGAGGAAGAGAGAGAAGCATCAAATTCTAGCTGTAAGGAAAAAAAATATGATTGACATTGATTTGCCAATTAAAATGATTGATTTTGGTGTCGATGTGTTCTATTAGATGATAAAAAAAGCCATCGGGGTATTATTTTCCATCAATGTGGCTTGAGATGGTAGGTCTAAATTTAATAAGTTAATTTGGATTAAAGTTGATTTTGAGTTTTTGAGTCGATTTTAAACTTTTGTTTTTAAGGCCTTTAGATTTTGGGGTAAAAATGGATTGAAAATAAAGATTTTAGACTAAAAGATCTTCCACCTCAATTTTATGGTGACCCTTTAGTCAATGGTTTGTAGGGTTATAGATAATGTGTCATTTGCAATTTTTTTATTTTAAAAAATCAATAGTTGACGACAAGTCATTCGCCTTTTTGGATTAAAAAATTTAACCAACAAGTCTGGTGCACGGTCCAGGCTTTATATTCTCAGGCAAGGTGCGAAGGAACCAGACATATACTTTACATTGTGTTTGACATTACGTTTCAAAAACATATTTTAAAAAAAATTCTTTTTTACTTTAAATTATTTTTATGTATTTTTGTATTATTTTCACGTGTTGTTGTTAAAAAATAAAAAAAATCATTTAATTTTTTCCTAAACAAAAAATACTCTCAAAGACAACCACAATCACGCTCCCAACACATGCACTTTTTTACCCTCTAGCCTCTCCTTGCCTTTTTTTTTTTTTGTTATTTAATGCATAACATTTCTTTTTGTTAGTTAATGCATTTTTTTGTCCTTCGATTAAAAAAATATAATTTCCATAAATTTTTTTATTTAACTTAAAATAAAGAACTTGTTTTTATTTAACTTAAAAAAAGTTAGGGATGCCATTTCTATCTTAGTCTCATGCATCTTATGAAAGCACATATTTCATGCAAAAAAATCAATGCACTTTATTAATGTAAAATTAAATAAAAAATAATCTCATGGATAAATAAATTATGAAATTCAATGATATACATAATTGAGATCGTGAGTTTGACAGGTTGACTTGAGTTCATTTTATTTTTTTTCAATTTATTTTTTATTGATTGATGTTATTTTTGCAAATTTTATATTTTAACATTGAATTAATTGAATACCAAAATTTCTAATTTTATTTTGTTTTTTAATTATCCTAATGAGTTTTATAAATTAAGCCAGATTGATCGGAGTGGATGCAATCCATCACCATTTTAAATTACAATTGATCGAAAAAATAGATCCGAACCAAATCCATCCATCTACATAAATATTTTTTTGTATTCAAAACAAATTATGGCTTGACCCGTGATTCGGTGTGTGGAAGTGATCTAGCAACTACGATATAGAAGAAGGTGAGCCGGAACTGAGGCTACAGTGGTTTGATACGAAACATAGCTTAAGGTGGACATTAGAATTACAGAACTGAGGCTACAGTGGAGATTTTACTATGTTCCGGCAAAGAAGGGTGCTCTTCCATTAAGCAAATGTCGATTACAGCAGACTTCCTCTGCATTCTGAACAACAATTCCAAGTTAAATAGAGATAGAACCATGACTCTGCCGTTGCCATTCTCCTTCTGGGGTAGAAATACTATTTTACGCTGTCACACGGTCAGATCAATAATTCACGTATACTATATAGCCTGCTATCTATCTATCTTGTGTGTGTGTGTGTATATAAATGCTGTTATGTTCCCTATTTACTCCACAAGAATTCATGGGCCACAGCCACTACACTTACCCCCTCCCCTCCGAAGTCCGGTCACTTTTCTTGCTTACACTGGTAGCCGGACCGCCATTTTCAGGCTAAAAAACCACTGAAAAGGACAGGCACCCACGGCGTGTTATGCATGCCCCAACTAGGTCCATTCATGCCCTTGTAAAAGTTTACAGGGAGGAGAGCATGAATAGTAACTTGCTTCCAGGCGAGTGAAAAGAAAGCTTTTTTTCATTGTTATAGGAAAAAGAAGCTCGCCCATCAAGTTACATATGCCAAAAGAAGGTACTATGCGACAGTGCAAGGTTTGATATCCTGTCTCCTGTTTCTTCATAATCCATGAAAATTGTTTTCGAACTCGAAAACTCTTTACAAATTATTAAAATTGATTAAATACTGATACCTGTTCTTCTTTTCTCGCTCAAAAATATACTGCTGGGACCAACATATGATCCTTAAATGATTGGCTAAAGTTTTGTGGATGCATAGGAATTGAATGTTATTTACAAAGAGCATGTCAGGAAATATCGGCAGAGACAAAGGCAACAGGGGACCATCTCATTTGCTCCCCTGGTTACCAGGAATGCTGCCGCCACCTCCATCCCCACCCTCCACTGCTTTTGGTCTAGAAAGTGTGCGTGCCCCTACCATCCCATAGTGGCTGCTGCTGCAATTATTTCTCTCATTTATTAATTTAATCCGACTAAGCTTTCAACAGGGAGAACCCAGTTCAATCTTGTTCTTGGGACATGAGTGCGTAATGCGGACCCTGTCGTGTCCTGCTACTGTGGCGAATCGTGTTGCTGTGGCAACATGTCCGAGGAGAGTGCCTAGTATGCTTATATATGTGGGATTTATTATGGTCTTAGATTCTAGGCAGCTTTATAAATTGACACTAACACCGCCATCAAGAATGTTCAAACATATAAATATTCTTCGGTGATGCAGCCAATGTTTAGGTAAAAAAAACTTCTCTACTTCCCAGATTTCCTTCTGCTACTGCTGTTATTTTATTTCCCTGGTTCCCATGGTTTCATTAAGGGTTTTGTTTGTTTATGTGTTTGGCTCTATGTTTTGCAATAACTGCAAGTGTTTTATTAATCAGTGTATATCATTATAGTTTTGGTCCTCCAGACATGATGTAATAACAAAAAATTTAAAATCTGCATAATAAATCTTGAGTTCAAGTAAGAGGATGTATCTCTTATAAAAATATGAGATAATTGGAATTTTATTCACCTATTTGAACCCACAAAATACACTTTTCGAATAATAGAATTTCCTTGAATCTATTTTTTATATATATATATATAGTTTTGCATAAATTCAACCAAAAACTATTATAAAACCTTGAGCAAAAACAGATTATAATTTATAAGTTTTTCAGACCACAAATGCAAAAACTATTACAATTACAAATACACCGTTTGTTTGCGAGGTGAAGAGACTCGTTTGTTTCATGACTAGAGAACTTACTGCTATCTTTTGTTTTGAACTTCATGTCAGGTGCCATGCTGGGACAAGAAGTTTAAGAGCAAGCCTTGCGATTGCAGAGGGCTTTTTCTGGACCCATTTATCCGCTATACTATAAAATAATAAAATGTGGCAGTGATTCTGAAAAAATCAATTCCCCTTATAGCAACCTGTTTTGGATTTGAAGCCCGGGAGCTGAGATTGGCACATGATAAGTTCCAATTGAGTAAAGATCACAACATGGCCCTTTTCCCTTCCAAGTTGGCAACAAAAGTTGCATTGTTTTCTTCTGCGGTAAATAATATGATGAGAGATGTCTATCTCATAGCACGCTGTATCGAACCCGATGTGAAGAAAAGATTGGAATCAAGGTCCATGGATTACAAGACATGCAGCATAGCAACGAAAAAACTCTTCTGCGCAATTTTGCATTGGAGATTTTACAAATAGTTGGTACAGGAGAACTCTTTGAATGGTAATGTCACACACAAAGTTAATGAAGTGCAACTTTTACAGCGGACAATCCTTCTTTGAGCTTACTGAAGTAAGATTTATACCTCTGTGCTAAACCAAACATGCCCAGAGTGCCCCCTGTGTGAAGCATCACCACCTGTGCACCCCCTTCCATTTCTTCCCTGCTAAGTTTTGTTGCCATTTCCCAGGCAGCCAAAGTATACACTGGATCCACTAGAATACCAGTCTGCTGTGCAATATGTTGGCATGTCTCTATTTCTCCTTCCAAAATATTGCCAAATCTGACAGAAAGAGAGGGAGAGAGAAAGACTCGTCTCAAGTTATTAGCAAAAACAAATAATTCCAATTAAAATATATCCTGAATAGATCTTAAACTGTATATGTCCATGACATCACAAATAAAGACTCAATTCTCAGTCTCCTTGAATAACCACTTCCCCACGGGAGACATTTATAACCCTTTTGAAATGCTCTTAAAGTAAGAATTGTGAAGAAGGCTACACTGCATGCAATGATCTCCCGATTCAGAAGTAGGTTACAGTGAATAGCTGTGCAATTGTTACGTGCAGCACCTAAACAATGTTGCCAGATTGCAGATTTGGTGAAAATATCAGTATACCATCAAGGAGGCTGAGTGATGAATACACTGAAGAATACAAAAAGGGCTTGATCTTTTCTGACTAAATGGTCCAATGACAATTACACAGTAAATTTCATACAACCCAAAGTCAATTTGTTTTTAATACATTCTCTTTATCTCATAGGTTCTCCTCCACATCTCATAAGAAACTTCATGAGCTAATTCTTCTACTTCTAGATTCAAAAAAAAAATGCCAGTTCTCTCTTTATTTCACTGCTCCTGAATCTTGCACGGACATTATAACTAGATTATTTTATTTTAGCATGTCAAACCTTATTATTACAATTCTGCGGATATATAATTGCTATTCAAATGAAAATCTCCTACCCTGAAAAATCATATCTTAAAGAACAATGTTCCGTGCTTCACAAAGGCTAAACACTTGGTTACGTAGATTTTAAGGACAGCAAAAAAATGGAAAAATTAAGTTCGAAAGAGCAAAAAAAGATCAGCACATTACGCACTTTCTCTGATGGCAGCGCCCAACCCAATGAACAACTCCATCTACTTCATTTAAGCAATGGTCAGTAAGATGAAAACCAAATCTTGTCCTAAAATCAGAAATTAATTTTTGCTCTTGTTGTCTGTATGCATCAATTGTATCAGCCAACATGACTGCAGTTACCTCCCATGGGAGCCTGAGAGTTCACCAGAAATAGTTAAGAGTGTTGCCATTGCATGGTCAAATAAAACTCAGTCCCTGGGAGTGGGGTCGGTAACACAACCATTCAAACTTTTAGTCAGGTCTATTGAAGGCTCTAATATAAACTTGAACGTACCCTAAACACTGGGCTCCAATTCCCAAACCAACAGCTGTTGTTCCAGTGCCAGCATCTACAACCAACTTTATCTGTCTCTCTTTTCCAAGTAAATGACTCTGGCACAGATACTGCACTAGGCGAATGACACCTATAAGAAAGAATCACATTAAATAAGCCATTGTTAGAAGCACTAGCAACTGCATCAATGACAAGTTCCAACTAATAATATAGAAATAATAAAAAAGAGTGCATTCTTAATCAGAGGAAACCTATGCTCTCTTAAATCATTAAGCAAATGGATATGATGCACTATGTCAATCCTTTGTATGCAGCCTAGAGTAGCATAGAACAATCCAGAGACTATGAGGAAATTAGCAGTGTTTAATGCACAGCTAAACATTTAAAAGCCACGCCAATCCATAAGAACCATGGACATTTTTCTGGTGGATCTCGACCTTCATCAACTGCCAGTCAGTTCAAAAGTGCATAAAATAGGCCTCAGGTAAAACACTTTGAGATTCTTTGAGACAAGCATATCAAATTAACATCGTGCTTCATCTATTACAATATAAGATCATTAGCAGAGAGTAACTCAGAATCCTCAACATTATACTCAGATATGAAGATCCCACGAGCCTGGGTAGTAGTGCCTCAATGGCATGATTACCAGGGATCTAGATTTCCAGCCTGTCTTTGTGCTTACTCCCTAAAAGCTATCAATTACCCACCAAGAGAAAAGTATCT
Source organism: Salix dunnii (assembly GCA_015731905.1). Lineage (NCBI taxonomy): Eukaryota > Viridiplantae > Streptophyta > Magnoliopsida > Malpighiales > Salicaceae > Salix > Salix dunnii. The sequence continues at coordinate 1,524,971 of CM027668.1, read as the reverse complement.
CTTAGCAAGCATGCCTTCACATACATATACAGAAATAGGATTTCCAACTTACCTAGTAACGCTACAACATCCCCTGCCCCTTCATTGATGATTACAATTTTTCCTGAATGGTTCTCGGTGTTTCCATGAGCATCTATGTGTCCAGAGCTTGAAGTACTAGACTGGGCTGATAAAGAGGACTCGAGGATGTCATTACAGCATAAAATATGGCCAGTGTTGCTTGCCACCAAATCAGCATGGGTCTTCAACATATTCATCCGACGGGAATAAATAGATCTAGGAACATAAGTGATATTTCCATATATTGTTGAAATTAGGTTATAGCCAGTTAGGATTTCAGGCTGTTCTCCTCTCAGAAGCAAATGTGATTTTAGCCCTCTCTCAGCGCATGAAACAGCTGTAAAATGCATATCTCACTAAGCCAAGCAAAATCTCATATTTACTTGTTAGAAAGAGAAAATTCCATAAAACTCAGGCAAGCGCCCTAGAGTCACTACAGAATTACCTACCAACAGCTGCTGCGTGTGCACTTTGACAGCCTCCACATGTAACCTAGAAAATTGTCCCAGTAGAAAGTTAATTTGGTCTTCAAAGTCCCTAAAATTGAAGAGAGAATGGCTTGGTGAATCTACTGCATGCCATGATTGCCTAAAAATTACAGTGGATGTTTACGTGCATGGGCTGAGATCCCTTAAGGTCGAATCTAACAAGCACAAGCCAATCATTGACATGACTAAAATGCAAAACCCGAAACCAGCTGCTCCAGAAAAATGCAAAACTACGAGGAGGGGAGAAATCCAATTTCTAAAGCCAAAAAAGAGAAGCCCTGCATTATAACATATAATCGCCATCCCATATCCGTAAGGAATGCAAGCTTACCACATCAGTCACAGAATAATCTACAAGGAGGGGGAGCAATGCATCTAGTTTTCTCGCTTTATTACCATTTACCAACGGATGCAACAAATCATCCCTTACAACATAGAAGAAAGGATCTTCACTGCCCTTCTCCTTCAATTCATCACCAAAATATGGTTTGGTATTGTTCAAAAAGGATAAGTTACCAGATGGTCCACCCCTATGCCGTCCCTGCGATGGAGAAAGCTTTATTTGGTGAATTTCAGTATCTGGGACATGTAACATCCATCTTCTATTAAGCACCTTTGACATTAACTCTTCACCATTCAGTTTAACTTTAGGAAGACCCTGAAAATGAATGGAGAAAACATAATCTTATTAACATGCCTCTCAACGGTTTACTTTAGCAAGGGAAAAAAAAGAAGCAACACCAGCCATTGCCCAGAAAGAAACTTCAGGCTTTAACCACTAAATTTACTGGATTTTGTTTTGCATTCTTCCTAGAAAAAAAAAGAAGAAGAATATTGGAAGTACAACATGCAGTCACCAATCATTCCCTCTCCCCTTCTTCTTCTCCCCAACCCATTACAAAATATACTGTAACAGAAAATCCAAGCAGCAATGTAAAGTCTTTACTCGTTAGTCACTTGGGCTGGCTATAAAATTTACAATTCATGGAAAAAGAAAGAAATCTTAAATGAGGGAAGAGAAAAGGAACCTGAGAAAGACACGAAAACTGAGCCGAGCAAAGTCCAGTTTTCATGGCGTTGATTGTTCTTATGCTGCTTATACCTTGTTGTTTCATTGCAGTGGCTGCCTGCCTGCCTCCAACTCTCAATCTCTTAACAATCTACTCTCGTAGTCCTCCCTCAAGAAGAGAAGACAGAAACCAAAATTTCCAGGCTTATGTTATACCGCCGGGAAGAGACTTGCCTATCTGTGGGCTTCAGTCGAATAAATAACATACAACTCCCTTCTAATTACCCACTCCAATTATTTTATTAATTCTGATATTAAATGGACTAATTAATTGATTGCAATAAACAACATAGACTAAGTGGGTGTTACGCGCTGCGGTGTGGCCTACGTTGCGGTTCACCGCAGCACCAAAAACTTATTTTACTAAATATCAAATGATTTTTAAGTGGTGGGTCCCACTAAAAAAACAGCGTTTGCGGCGCAATTTGAGAAGCACCTGTAAGATGCTTCTCAGAACACGTTTTGCATTACAAAAAAAAAACGAAATAATAAAGAAAAATAATAAATGAAAAATTACATGCAGACAAGGAGCAACCCATCGTCTTCCCCAACTCCGGCGACAGCAACACCGGCCACCAAGGTTGACAGCGCCAGCTCATCCTTGTCTCTTCCCCAACAACAGTCTCTCTCTCTCTCTCTCTCTCTCTCTCTCTCTCTCTCTCTCTCTCTCTTCCTTCTCCATTGCAGCACAACAAGCTCTCTCTCTCTCCTCACCAACTCTCCACCGTGAGCAGCACCCTCTCTTGCAACAGCTTCCGGTCAGAAGCAGCACCAACTCCACCGTGAGGTCCAGCAGCATCCAGCCACCACCCAAGCGTTCTTCTCCAGCTCCAGGAAGCAGCAACGAAGCAGCAGAGGTCATTTTCGACGCACAACCCGACAACTTCCAACGCCCCGTCCGGCCACCACACAGCTCCATTTTCGACACCACCATGACAGGGACAACCACCTCGACCTCCTCTACTCGTCGGTACCGGCCATTGACCCTCTCGTCGTAGTCGATGAACAGTGAAAATGCACAATAAAATGCATGCAAAACGAAAATGAAATGCAAAACAGTGTGTTTTGTGTTTTTTCTTCAAAACCAAACGCACTGTTTTGTGTGTAGCTTTAACACTTGGGTTGGGCTGCTCTTGGCCCAGCCCAAGTCAGGCAGGGTTGGGCCTTTTGGCCCAACATTGGCTGGGCTGGCCCATTTATTTGGGTCAGGCCCAGTCCAATTTTTTAAAAAATATAAAAATTATATTTTAAAAAAATTAAAAATTGTGTAATTTACTTGAATTGTTAATTATATTTTATTATTATGATAATTAAATCTATAATATTTAAAAAAATATGTGTGTGTATCCTTTAAAGTAATTTCACAAGTTGACATCAATATGAAAAGCATGGTAACCAAACACTCGAAATTGCTTTTCATTAACCCCAAACTCAACCACAGTTTTAACCAAACACCAATTTCAGTTTTGAAATGTAGGTAAAAATGCTTTTCATAAAACTGTTTTTTTTCAACTTTAACCACAACAACAACAGTTGTGCCAAACAGGCCCTAAGTTATATTTAACTCAGCTTCAGTCAAAAGGAGAGAGGGGAAATTCCGCCAAGATACGATGTCGTAAGATGCATAGGTTCGAAAGCGTAGCTGTGCATGACGATAAAATTACGCAGACCCAAGGGTAGTGCATTTCATGTTGTTATGCCGACTATGAGTACGAGTATTTAGTTTCATATATAAATGAAAAATATTATTTATAAGATTTTTAGCTACAACTAAGTAGTTAAAAAGAAATATTTAATTGTGTATACTCATCTGATAGAATTTTTTTTGAAGTAAGAAAATAAAATTGAAGAATTTTATTTAAAAAAAATTATTCATATAAAACACGAAGTTGAGATTATTGTTGTATTTATAGTACTATATAATTATATTAGAAGAAAATCACAAGATGATGTTTTTTGCCAGATATTATAGTTTTAGTAGACAATCAAGAATTACAAAGGACTTCACGTATAAATTTTATAAGTGATAAGATTGAAAATAGTTTGATGAAACAATAACAGACAAATCTCTAATATATAAGGAATATTAATGTTTGTATATCGTAATTATAATTAAATTTCTATCATATTTTGAAAATGATTCATAACACATACACAAAATATATATATTTATATCCTCCAAGTTCATTTTACAACAAAATCTTAATGTTAAAAATAAATTAACCGAACACATCAAATTATTTTTTTATTTAATATTAATTTCAATTATAATTTTACCAAACACTTAACTTTATTCAATAAAAATCAATAAAAAATAAAATAAAATTTAAAACTATTTTTTTCACAATACAACCATACAAGTATACCAAACAAGCCCTTAATTTTACAATTGATTTTACATTTTAAAAACACTTTTAAAACTTTTTTCTTATTTTCAATTAAATTTTTTTATGTTTTCAAACTAATTTAATTTTCTAACATCAAAAGTAAATTATAATTGAAAAAGATTATTTTAATATAGTTTACCCCTCCCAAGAGAACAGTTATGGCTGCAAATTTTGTTCGCCTTTCTCCAAGTGTTAACATCCTTGGAATCAAAACAACATTTTAACTTCATGATGCGAACGATTTCGGACATAAAAATAAAAAGGGAAAAAAAGAAAAAGAACAAAAAAAGATGATCACTTCATAGAACTATAGAAGTGAGTGTGCCTAAATAATTAATTTACTCGAGTGCGGGTCCTTGTAAATGAACTGATTTCCTAGGGTAAACATATACGAGAGGGACACCAATAACTTTCGGAGTCTACGAATAGTAGAGAACAAAAGCTACATTTAAATATCACAACTCTCGTTTTGAGTTCCCAGCTCAACAAAATAAAACACAGGGAGAAAGGGAACCAAAATACATTATAGCTGAGACATGCGATACCGCTTGCTTACTCTTCTACTAGACATGAAGACGAATCAGTGTTCTGGCCAAATATATCTGGAATTCCATCCCAGTTCTTTCTTTCTCTTGCGTCCCAGTACCCACCCATATAACAATAACATCCATCCTCGTCCTTCCGAAACCATCTTGGTTGCCACCCCCTTTCCTGCAGTTTCCTCGCCTGTTTCAGGGAGAAAACATACATTTTACTTGAGAAAAATAAAAGGAAAGAAGAATATAGCCTTTTTGTTTTTTCCTGATGAGTATGAGTGAGTGAATGACGCAAACACACTAAAGAACCACAAAACAAAGCCAGAAACCCAGTGAATCCTAATGCATCTTGATACCATCTAACCAATCAAGCACAGAAGAGGAATTAATATGACTACAGTGAGCATAAGCTTCAAAAGGGGGTTCCATCACAAGATCTTATAGATGATTGGACAGCCAAAAGTCTGCACAAATGAATGTGAACTAAATGGAAAAACAAATTCTCCAAATGCACAGCCATAACATTGTGTTTTGTTCAGCTTATGGCATCGCCTATCAAAGATGGACAAGCGGGTACCTGTCTTTGTAGCTGCTCCAGTCTCAATTTCTCTGAATTAGCCAACTCATACTCCCCATTTTCTAAGTGTCTCTGATCTGGTCTCAATCTTGAGTCAGTAGGAGGCAATTTTTCCAACAAACCAGGAGTGAGTTCATTCAAAGATATTGCAAAAGGGGTGAGATTGTATCTCGTCTTGGTAACAGATTTGTCCCTTTCCCAGAGCAAGACAGCCTCCGTCATTGGATCGTAACCCTTTGGCTTTGTAGTTGGATCCCCAAGCACATAATACATCGCTTCATCCCACTTCCCAACCAGCATTGCTACCTTCTCCCCTGTTCTATTATCTTGTACAAATCCATGGACCTACAGTAGAGAAAAGATGTGTGTCACCTTTTAAAAACTTCTCATATTGCATCATTTAAACCATTTTTATGTTACTAAATGAGTACTCCTTATTTCACCCAATAGCACACTTGCACTTTGGACCTTGGGCCCAGGCTAAAACCCCTCCGAGCTTAACAGAGCCTAGCAGCTTTAACAATATTAAAGTCGTTAATTAAGGGTGGTGTTATTCCCACTCCACTTTTGTGTCGTAATCTTATTCAACATGTTGCTTAGATATGACTACACTGATCGTTACAACAAAACTGGAGCGGGATAACAAATTAATATTGATAGTATACTCTATCTCTATATCTTATAAGATTAATATAAATCTACATTAAGAGAGAATATAAGAGAATGCTTTGGACCAATGATCTCTCTCTATATATAGAGAGAGAAGCGGGGGAGGGGGGTATGATAATAGCTGTAGCAACTCTAGCTCTGGGCTAGCCCAAAAGGAGCAGGTTGTTATCATATTCTCTCATGTTGTTTATAATATAAACAGATCATTAGATGCTCCCAATGTATCACCCCCTAACTCTCATAAATTGGGACCCACGGATAGCCATCATGGTGGATCCCAATCTTATGTGAACGAGGAAGCCATGCACTAGGAGTTCTTCTATGTATGTATGAATAATGCAAGCATGAGGAGGAAAAAAACTAACAGAGCCTCATGGAAAACTAAGTCGTCATCTACCATGAGTTGGGCAAATCAAACCATATCCAACCTTCAAGGAGAGAAAAGTAAGGGAATAAATGATACAAGTCTTCCACATCTCATGAGTGGATTAGAGAACCTTAAGCACACCATTAGAGAGCTAAGGTATGTTATTAAGCTGCCTCAAAGTACTAATTATTTAAGTTCTTAAAACCTGTCATTATTATTCGTCTAAATTTTTTTATCTAATTTGTCATCTTTTCTGGCTAAATTTTCTGTTGCTCCATACATATCATAAAGCATTCTGCCTGGTTTAACAGCAGCTAACAATCTATAGATTAATAATCTTCCTAAAGGCCCTAGGATATACATTGATGGAAAGGTTGTTAATCTCTTTAACAAACAAGAACGGAAAATGATGGAATCACTTGACTTTTTGCCCTTCCTCCACTTGAATATTTTTTTTCTCTTTATGGTTTTCTACAAATTAGGAGAAAGGGCAAGGAGGTCAAACATCTTTTAGTACAAGGTGAACTTTTAATTTCAATATATTCATAATTTTTTTTTTTTTTGGAACAAAAACTAAATAGGGCAACTACCCCCTCATTGTAAACATGACTTTGCCACAAGTTGTATGAAAAATATAATAATTACCTGATGGGGATTTCGGTCTATGATGGACTGCTCCTTGAACTTGAGCTTGCAAGAGTATTTGCCACTGCCCTTGATGCGCATTGTTCCATAGTGATCGCAATAAATTTTACCAAGTATAATGTTGTATATGGAGGTGGTGACCTTGCTCCACTGAAAGGACTCACTGTCCTCAAACTGCAGGGTGAGGACACCAACAGGATCAAGCTGAATAGACCGCCCCCAGAACTTCCCTTTGAGATTGGAGTCAGCCCAGAACTTCCAGCCTCTTCCCTCACAGTGGCATGCAACTACCATAGGGTGGTGACTTACCTGAATAAAAGGCTAGTCAAACATCATATCAAGGATAAGGAGAAAACTAGGATTCACTTCTATTTAGATACCATTCAATATCAAAAGTAATTGTACATCTGGTTCAAGAATTAGTCACAATCAACTTAAAACATAAGTAATAAGAAAGCGCATTACTTTTTCTGAGAAAAAACGAAGTCCTTTATCTGGATAGTCAGCCTCATAGGTCTCCCCAAGGAGAGGGTTGAAGGGTTTACACTGTCGACCTTCTGTTGAGGCATACCCAGATACAGCAAATGCTGCAATGTTCAGAATTCTCATCAAATCGTTCCCCTGCAACATGCAAAATCTCGTTATGTATAGATAAAAATGCTAACCCAACAACATCCTGGTCCAATATAAGAACTGTCATAAACTGTTCCCACACAAACCAAAGAATGTACTTAATTAAAAACAACAAAATAGAGTTTTCAATGAACTTTCGTTGACACAATATTAATTTTCCACAAATATGTTCAAGGTCTGAACACCTCATTATCCATAACATGATATAAGGGCCTTAAACGGGCTTATTGCAAACCAGGTAGCCCTCCAAAATAAAACAAACTGGTAGACAGGCAGGCAGAATGACCTTAGTCCATTCCGAGTTCCTTAAATGGGGATCACAATCTCCAGGAACCCAAGAAACAGCTAGTGACCAAACTGAATCAGTGGTAGCAAACAAAACAAAGGAAAGAATTCGTTGATTAAAAAAGAAAAAAAGTCTGTTACAGTCCACCAATGCTCGATCAACTAACTACCTGGACTAAAATGTAGCAAGCACATCATGCTTTAAAACTGCTTTGTCACAAAAGAAAGCACAGCTGAGGACCTGACCTGCTTTCCCCATTCCAATGCTCGGTCAACCAAGTAAGAGTACTCCAGATCCTCAAAGCACTTCTGCAGTGAAGAGAGTGGTTCATTAAAATAAACTGGAAGACAAACTCCAGACAAGTCCTTCCCGATATTGTCCTTGATAATTGACCATAGTCCAACAGGCTTCTCTTTCTCCTTTGGTTCTGGCAAGTTATCTCTTCTTTTAACATATGGATATTGAACTTTCATGATCTCCTCAACTTCAAGCAAACGATCAGGAAAAGGGTGGTCTTTATCATATATACCAGCATTTCCAATAGCTTCCCTACTCCGATAGGAAGCACTTCTTAAAGCATCAGCAGACAAAAAGTCATTTGTATCAAAGAATGTACCGTCATCTTCATCTGATTCAACATCCCCTCCATCTTGACTTTCATTATCAGCATCAAAATCACTTGCACTAGCCTCTGACATGACAGAATAGAAATCTGTGACATGGAAAGAACATGAATACGAGTAAATTTTCAACACTCGTACCAACAAGAAGTCTCATCAGAAAGCTTAGAGCAAAGCAGGAATGCCTTTCAAAAATCTCACAAAGTTTATCCTAAAGTTGAAATAGAGATGTCAAGACTATAGTGAGGAAGGAGACATGTACCATTAAGTACAACACTCCACCAACTATAACCAATACTGGTCGACATCTTACAGGTGTGCTTTTCTATTTTGTTTCAATATGCCAAACTGGGACAAAAAATCAAGTTACAGAAGAACCGGGAAATTGATTAAAACCGTACTGCATGTAGAATTCAAAAATGATCTACAAGGTTGACTTGCTCCATCATAATATCAACCAATGACTTTTTTCCTTATTTCCCCAACAATGGTATGATTTAAGTATTTTCACACAAAAGGTTATGTAAACTCTTTAGCCCATAAGGCCTGATAGGCACTAGCATCTACAAATCTATCAAAATATGGTAATGATAGAGATCTAAAAGCAAAACTAACCACTAAATCGTCTATTTGCTTGCCCACAATATGAATCGCGTTCCTTTGTTTCATCTACCACAGTAGTTTCCAGCTCTATTTTCTCTGTCTGCAAAACAATTTTTCGTGTGAAAATGACTCCTCGATAAAGCTATTCATCACTGATCCAGGATCATATGCATGAGAGATTCTGCATGCTTCAATATGATAGGAATAAAATTTCATAAAATGATCACCGTCAAAGAAACATCACAATTCACAGCAATTGTGAAATACATGTTCATTCACATAAAACATAAAATGAAAAACTTCTCTCTATTCCATGTCTCTGAAGTACCATGAATTTTTTGTTTCCTTGTGCGCATACTGGAAATATGAAGCATTTAGGAACACTGTCATTCTCGTTTATTTGAGATTCCAATTGATGGTGTGGCTATATCATAGTTGAGAGAGGAATTCTCCTCTTTGAAACCTAGAGTGGATCAATTGGTTCTTCATCAAACATGAAGTCTTTTTGACGAAGGAATCAAGTATTTTGGAAGATTAATTTGATTCATTTAATGTATTATGTGTGATTTTGGAAGCCAGGGGGGTTATAACTTTTGCAAATTCCAGTAAAACAAGGATAGTTTGGTACTTTACTTAATAGTCAGGAGATCTAACTTTATGTTGAAATTTGCAGTCTTTTTGGGAGCCTTTATTTTGAGTAATTTTTTTTTATAGGATAGTAAATAGTAATCCACTCATAAAAAGCCTTCAAGTATTTCAACCACCACCATCCTCTCACCAACTCACCACCACCTTCACCACTACCAGCACCACCACGTCGCTGCCACTACCACTGATATATTGGTGAATACATCTCTTCTACTGGTGTGAACATCTCAAATTCAATTGAAACAACGAAACCTATTTACTGCAGTTCTTGAGTCAAACTCAAGGTGAATAATATAATAACGTTTTAAAAATGAAAATGAGATGTCCAGCTTCATTCTCATATAATTCTGGAATGTAAAAGTATGTTATACTCATGCTTGTATATATTCAAATTTATTATTGCACAGATCAAACATGTTAAATAAAAGAACAAAGAGCACCTCTAATTGCCTCAATCTGTCCAGCAACATGATGTGTTTATGTTGCAGAGCCTTCAGCTTGTTTTGCATCTCAGAGAGTTCTGATAACATAATGGACTCACAATCTTCGATGACTGTCTCACCAACACTTTCCTGCACTAGCCGTGATCTTAACTTCTCAGTTGAAATGACAACATCTTCAGAAGTTGAAAAATCACCGCTTGTCAATGCTCTAGGGAAAAGATCTTTGGCGGCCTGCAGGGCCTCAACCCATGCAGTTCTATCTTCTCTCGTTACGCAACACAAGTGAAGAGTTTTTGTTCCGGTGAATATGCTGAGCCTCTTATCATCTGATTTGCTAGCTCGAACTGAAGAAACCTGCTTACAAATCAAGGTTAAAGCCCATACGAGCTACCACAAAAGCATAGGAACTTAATGGAAATAGGGGCCATAACACGTTATTACATGACTGCTGCCTCTGCATTGAATAACATCAGTGAGAAGATAGATAAGTGCATCATGTATCGTTAGAACATTAAAAGAAAATCAGTTTTGACACCATGCACTCAACACTTCAAAGAGATAGAAGCTCGAGGAATATTAAAAGAAAATAACAGTACATAACAGACACGAATCATTGGATTCGGGAGCACTTGACTTGAAAATTAGTATCAGCATATATAACCACCAGCACATAGTTTATCAGAAAGCCCTTTAAATGAATTTCCTAATGATCTAAGCTGACATAAGGGACAATTAGTAGTGTTTGGCAAGACACAATAACATCAAACAAATCAACAGAAACAAACAAACAAATAATAAACATGTTTCGTAATGATCCATACTCGCATCAACAACACAAAAAAGCAAGGAAAAGTCAACAAAAAGAAAAGGGATTTTCTTCTTCTTTTCTGCTATATATAATAAAGAAAAAACCTTCAAGTGAATTTCGCCGAATGGCTTGCACTGCCTGAGCCGATTATTAACACCGCCGCCATTACTACTACTACAACTCCAATTGACTTTTCTCATGTACCTCAAAGAACCTTCTCCGATAACCCTAACTCCCTTGTCTCTACCTGCTGGACTCGTCAAAATCTTATCAGGTCCATGAATCTTATAATAAGACAGCACTCCATCTGCAAGCATAAACCACCGAGACCTCCATCCCTTCCCATAATTCACCCATTTGTACAGAATACCCGCTACACTCACGTCCCCATTCACACTATAAACCTTTGAGTCTTCGATTTCTTGATTTCCAATCGATGAAAACTTGTCGAAGTCGCGAGATGCCTGAGCTGAAAAACTCTGTTTTGAACTTTGATTTAGGGTTCTAAGTGAAGAATCGAGTCCTAATTGCGACTGACTCGCCGATTTGGCCACAACCGGGTTTGCCCGATCCCGATCGATAGATACCGGAGCAATGCAGCAGAGAGGATTCATTTCTTAGGCCGAGCTCCGAATTGGTTCGGTTCGGATCGGATAGCAAATGCACGGATCCGATCGGAGCTCCAAGGCGTTAGCGAAACGAAACGTCTCGTAAATGACATAAGATCCAGGAGACAGTATAAATTGAAGAGGGGAGGGGAGGGGAGAGAGGCGGGTGCTATAAATTTATAAGGAGGAGGTAGCTAAGCTAGCCTGTAGGCTATATAATGCTAATCATGATAGTAAAAGAGGAGAGAGGGGAGGTGCAGTGCGCACACTGAATCCCATTTAAGGCGGTGATGATGCAGTGGTCAGTAGTGATGCAGTGGGGGAGAAGAGAGAGCAGTGTTGTAGTAACAGTGTAGTTTGGACTCGGAGCGTAGATTAAGCTAAATTGCGCGTTTTAATAATAATAATTAAAAAAAGGGAGGCGCATGATTTGATGACCTGATTTGTGTTGATTATTATTATTTTTTTTAACTTTTGTTGTGTTGTTGTTTGTTGTACATATTAGAGAGAGAGGAGAGGGGAGGAGTGGGGTCTGGTGGGTGGGGTCATAATGGTTGTGGAGAGACAGCTAGCGTGAGCAGTTTGGGCATCGGGGTGCGATCGTTGAAGTGGTGGGGAAGAGTGTGTCCTTCGGCTGAGTGTGTGCCACACTTCATGTATGGGCCCCGGGCCCATTCTTCTCGAAACTCTGTGAAAATGACTTGGTTAACCCTAATTCTTGTTTTTATTAGTTTTGATTGATTCGTTTGATTCCAAGGACAAGGGTGCTCGACCAGTCAATTTTTTAAAACGGCTGCGACGTCGTAATGCTACAAAAAATATGGCAGCTCACCTAAGAATCACTTCAATGGTTATTTTTTAATTTATAAATATATTAAAATAATATTTTTATTTTAAAAAATTATTCTTAATAGTGCCATATTAAAATCATTTAAAAAATAAATAAGCAAAATAAATTTAAAAACAAAAAACAACCACACAATGACAAATAAGCTTTTTAAAAGCAATTCATTATCAGTTATGCATTGAGTTTCGGATATGTTTTTGAAAAAAAAATATTTTTTTTTATTAAATTAAAAAAATATTGTTTTATATTATTTTATATGCTAATTTAAAAAATAATTTTTAAAAATAAAAAATAATATTAATACATTTATAAATAAAAAGTGTTTCAAAATTAACATTCGTTACAACCACTTAGTGTTTGCTTTGAACCCGTAAATTATATTATATTATATCTAAAATTAAAAAATAACATACTTTTACTATACATATACTCACATTAATGTGTTTTTTTCCACACGGATTCAAATATCTTTAACAGATTTATAAGGGTCATTGTAATTTTATCATGTTTTTTGGGGTATTGGAAAGCATTTTAAAAATATTTTTTTAAATAAATTTTTTTAGTATTTTTATATCATTTTGACATGCTGATATCAAAAATATTTTTTTAAAAAATATTTTAATGCAATTCTAAGTGAAATTCACTTAAAAAAACAATAGTAATTACACTCCAAAACACCCTAGTATAATAAAATTATATAATAAAATTACAAAAGTAGTCTTGAGAGTATTTCCATTTAATTACACTCCAAAACACCTTAGTTTGTAATTTTCTACAAGTTTTTCTAGTTATTATTTAGCTAGTTAGTTTAAGGGCATATTATTTTTTTTGTGTTTTAAAAAAATATTAAAAATAAATATTGTTCGCTCATTAAAGTTTTTAAGGCAGTTTCGTGTTATTTCAGCAACACATGAGCCACTATCTAATGAAATAACATCAATTTTTGATATAAAGTTCGAAGATACATGTCACCCTTTTCCACGCAGGGTGGGTGGGGTATGTAGTGTTTTCAATTATATTTTTCCATCGATCTTTTTTTTCCCTTTTTCTCTTTATTCTCCCTGTAGATTTTCATGTTGGCAGTGAAAAAAATAATAATTTTATCCTCTTATTTTATGACATTTCATATTTGATCCTCGATGTTCTAATTTTCAGCTTTAAATTTTTTATTTATCAAATTTTAATTTATTTTTTAACTTCATAATTTGATCCATAATCTAGATTCTTAATTCTTCAAGTTTTGTCCTTGTCCTCTTGATTTTTATTTTTGATTCATGTTCTTTTGTAAATTTGACTTTTCTTTTCAGTTTTACTCCTTAATTTAAAATTTGATGATTTTTAAGGTTGCACCCTCAAAGTTTTGATTCAAATTTTTTATTTGTAGTCATTTTATCAAGATCTTTTTTAATCCCTAGACCCATATTCTTGATTTATGTTCCTTTTTTTATGATTTTATTTTTTGTTTTGAATTTTTTTGAATTTGATTTTTTTTCAATATTACCCTTCAATTCAAAGTTTGATTATATTTATGGTTAGTCTCTAAATGTTTTGATTTTCTTTTTTCTTTTCAATTTTACCATTAAATTCAAAATTTTAGGTGGTGCTCTTATTTTTCAAGAGTCAATCTGGAGCGAGTATAGAGGCACATGCAAAACAAGCTAACTTGAATAAACTCAGGTCAAGTACCTTTTTATCATGGAAAAAATTAAAAAAAAATATATATTTTGTTTTAAAAAAATAAGTAGAATAGTGAAGGAGTTTTGATTAGCTTTGCCATGACTTAACTTGATCACGAGGCAACCAATGCGTTTAATCTTTTCAAACTAGGTCAATTCTTTGCAAAACTCTTTTGAAACCTAAATCATTCTAAATGTTGGGTCATTCAAGTTACGGTTCAACCTACCACTTGTCTCTTACCATGTTATTATGTTTACATGACCTCACTTATGGGTTTTAGTGGCCTCACTTAAATTTGATTTTTTTATACTAATTTTTATGAACTATTTTTTTTTAGATCCATCCTTGTAGGTTTGGATCTATGTGGATTGATAACTGTATTTATTCTTATTGTTCTAGCATCAAGTTGTTGATTTTTTTCTCTTTTTTAAAATACATTAACAACGTTCAAGTATCATTTTTTCATGCTATAAAATGTTTGGCCAGACCCAAAGAACGAGTCTTTTACCTATTTTTTTACATATTTCCCAATACATGAGAAATGAAATACTTGCAAGAAAGTATAAATATATGTAAACAATAATTCTTAAATAAACAATAGAACTCTTATCATTTCTTAATAATTACAAGAAGTTTTTATGTATATATCTTCCATGTCATATAGATCTAGTAACAACTTGAATAGTATATTATTTTTACTGGAGATTTAAAAATATTTCATCATCTCATGTTTTATTATAGACTTGTTGTTTATTTGATTTATTGTTTATTTTGGTCATCAAACTTTTTTACAATTGATTCAAATTTGTTGACTAGCGATAAGATTAAAAGAAGGAGAACTAGTGTGGAAAAAGGCATTGAAAATGGATGATCAAATAAAAATTATCGGTATATTTTTATTAATGTATTTAGGTTTTTTTTATACATGTTTGTGGGAAAACAATAAGTTGAAAATGAGTTTTTAAATAAAAAAAATGGATTTTGATTTTCCTCTGATTAAACGAATCAACACTGATTAAAAAATGATTATTCTTTATTTTGCAATCTCATCGTGCGCAATTTGATGTAGACTCCTCCTTTTCATAGATCAAGGACTCAATTGCAATTTATCTAACAGTCTAGGTGCAGCTCTGCACTCGCCAAATCTTTTTTGAACCAGTCTCTCTACCGTACATGTTGAAACTTTCCACCGTAGACGTCACGTCACACTCACACCACAAGACGGTGCCGCCACTCTTGTTTCTTTAACATTCCCGAGGCCCCACAAAGGTCCCTCGAATGAAATAATCGACAGGTGGTCGAAGAACAGGGGTGTTTCAGTCAACCTGTTTTTTTATATATATTTTAAAATATTTATAGATTATATAAAAAATATTTTTTAAAAATCAAAATATTACTTTAATGTATTTTATTTTTTTTAAATTTATTATTATACTCCCAATACTAATATTTGTATTATATATATATATATATATATATATATATTAATGGATTAATATTAAAAATAAATTTAAAACTAATAAAAAAACATTATTCTAATATAATTCAAATAAAAAGGAGATTGTCCGCTCTTTGTTAAATTTTTTTCTCAACAAAAAAAACTTGTAGTCCACAAATAAACAATTAAATACATAAAATCTTTATGGTAGCAACATTAATTAAACAAGGATAATAATAGAGATGTTTATTTTTTTCACCAATATTATTTTATTAAATAATGTGACCATAGATAATTGATGATTCATTAATTAAAACATTCTTTGCATCATTTAATACAAAAAAATCCACATTTCATGATTTGAAAACATTTCCCTCTAATAAATACTATATAATCCAGTGAAAAAGATTAAGTCAAAAAAATTAAATATTTTAATTGTTTTTTTTAGTGTGAGAAAAACTCATCTTTTAAAAAACATATTTTATGAATTTAGATGAACAAATAACACACTGGTTATTCTAGATTTTTACAGGGGGTGTACAGTTTGACTTGAATTCAAGACCATTGCAAGCTTTCTGCTATCATGCCACGTCCTTTAGAGATTTAAATACTTTAATGTTATCAATTAAATAATGATTTCGGTAATTTAAACCCATGAACACAAATTTCCATATAAAATCAATTTTAATTTTATTTTTTAATTGAATCTAAAATTTACCATCAGAAAAATTCAAAAGAAAACGGCTACAAGTCAACTTAAAAACAAATGATGATGGTCTTGGACATGGGACTAACACGGCTACAAACTGAAATTCCAAGGAGTAAATTGATTAGTTTAAAACTACAGGGCCGTGTTTGTCATAATGTGAAACCACAGGGACGTCAATGCTCAAAATCTATCTTTCCTTAAAAACAAAAAAAAAATCCACAGCACAATAAGAGACAGAATAAAAGTCCTAGCTGCTGTGTTGATGCGTGAAAAGCTTGGACTGGATCGCCAAGAAAAGTATCCAAGACAGCAAGAAAAGAGACGATAGAGACAAGACCTTCTCTCAACAATAATAATTAATAAAAGGATGAAGAAATTGATGAGGAGAAATCACCTTGCGTTGTTGAGTTCATTACCTTCTTGTTGTTGAAATGGAGACAACCTTTTTACTCACCAAATTACCATCGAGTGCCCGCCTTCACTTGGGATTCAAGTCTACCAGCTCATCATCATTGTCACCGTCTTCTTCGTTTTTTTCGCGCTTCTCTCTTGACCATGACCTTCTCGCTTAAATTCTCTTCTGAATCCTCCTTGCTGATCCCTATCTACCTTCACCACTATTCATTCTGTATCTGTCATGGACGCCACCTCTCGTCCTGCCGTCGTCATTGACAACGGCTCTGGGTACTGTCTCTTTCTTTGATTCCCGCAAGGTGTTTGATAAACTGTCTCATTTTTTTTATTAATTGTTTGTTATGCTGTTTTTTTGCAGGTATACTAAGATGGGATTTGCGGGAAATGTTGAGCCGTGTTTTATTTTACCATCAGTAGTAGCAGTAAACGAATCATTTTTAAATCAATCGCGAGCTTCTTCTTCGAAAGCAAATTGGCTCGCGCAGCATAGTGCAGGGGTTATGGCCGATCTAGATTTCTTTATTGGAGACGAGGCGCTTGCCAAATCGAGATCCAGTAATACTTATAATCTTAGCTATCCAATCAAACATGGTCAAGTCGATAATTGGGATGCCATGGAAAGGTACTGGCAGCAGTGTATTTTTAATTATTTGCGTTGCGATCCAGAGGATCATTACTTTTTATTGACTGAAAGCCCGCTTACTGCACCGGAGAGTCGTGAATACACCGGTGAGATTATGTTCGAGACCTTTAATGTTCCTGGGCTTTACATAGCGGTCAATTCTGTGCTTGCTCTTGCAGCTGGTTACACAACATCCAAGGTTGGTTTTTTAAGATTTTTTTGATCATTTCTAATCATGCCAATTTCATTAGAGGCCGAATTTAGAATGAAAATACTGGGTTATGAGTTTTGGTAGTTATTTTTATTTTATTAAATTTAGGGTTTGGTTTTGCTTTTTGATTTGGCACTTTAAAGTAGGGCTTGAAATGATAAACGGTGACACATGTCATAGGTTGCCCGTTAGTTCATTCTGATATGTATTTTAGTTGTTTTAGTGTAATGTTCAAGCTACCTAAATTGAATGTGAATAAATTTACTTGTTTGTAATTTCCCCGCCGTTGTATTTTGGGGGATGACTTATTTGTAAAGTGCAGCAATCTGTGGTGCATGTGTGCGTGTTCTTGAATTAATCTTTAAATAAAAATATGCAAGTCAAGAAAAGCCATCGACATAAATACCTGTCTTGAAATTAATGATTCCTTGCAGCTAAATTTGAAAACATAAACTTCATGATGTTCTAATTTATGTTGCTCAAGGTTAAGTGCTTTGAATTGGTGGTACATGTGTTCTTTGAGAGAGACATTCTGATTTTTTTGAGGAATAAAAAGAAGAATTTAGTACTCATATGTCACTTCTGCTCTCCTTTTTAGTATTTAAGTTTTAATTTTAATCCTGTTCTTAAGTTGTGAGTATGATTTTTTTTCTTTGAGATTGACCTACAGTTCTTGTTAGTGTGAGATGACAGGGGTTGTGGTGGATGCTGGAGATGGAGCTACTTATGTCGTACCAGTCGCAGATGGTTATGTTATTGGGAGCAGCATTAAGTCAATCCCTATTGCTGGCAAAGATGTTACTCTATTTATCCAGCAGCTCATGCGGGTAAGTTGGTTTTGACTTCTAGCAATGGGATTTGGTATTGGGCACTCTAGATATACTTTCCTCACTGATGGCATTTTTTTTTTTGTCATGTTTGGTTTATTTTTAGAAGTTAAAGAAGAAAAGTAAGGAAAATACATGACAATGGGTGGGCAGGGAGGGGAAAAGTTATTTATTTGTTCTTTTTATTTTTGACTTTTTCAAGGAATGCCTTTTAAAAAAATAAATGTCGTGTCTGAATTTTAATTGAGAGCCTACACCTTTTGCTAAAATGTTCTTGACATGCCTAGATATCCCCCCCTCAAAATCTTATCTGTTTTAGATAAAAATTCTTATGGTCATGAAATAGATTTAAAGAACTTCCTCTCAGTTTTGAACTAACATGGAATTAGAAATTGTCTCACTGACATGGGACATTCTTTCTAGTTCTATGAGCATGATCATTTGAAACATTTAATGTAGAGGTAAAGACTGTAATTCTGCAGTTTCATGATGTGACATGTAATGACCGTCTTGTGCTAGCATCTGAGGCAAGATTATGGTCCATGCTTAAGACATGTTTTCCTATGACTTAATTGTTGAATTCAATTGCTTCATCTGCACTCCTCTTATTCAACTTCTAGCTTGAATCTGTCACAATACATTGAGGATCCACCATCAATCTATTGTGATTTAGCTTTTAACCTTTTACTGTGCATTGTATTAATTCTGATTGTCCACTGAGTCCTTATCGTTTGCAAAAGTTCTATCAACTCAGCGGAGTTGATCTTTAGAGGCAACCATGAGTTTTCCTATTTATAACTTTTGGGACCTTTTGGTAATTTATGCTTCTGTGTGTACCATTGCAACAGTGGAGTTTTTTATATCCTGTTTACTTTGTGTAAAATAGAAAAACCACTTTAGGTTTTGCTGTGAGCGAGAGAGACAGGCAATGTGAATTCAAGCTCCTCTCTTGTTTTCTAATCCTTGTAGATGATCAATCATAAGGTCATATATTTGTACTTGCCATATGAGTCTATGGATTTGGGGACTGTATAGCAATGCTATTGACTGAGGTTTCCCTTTTGTATTCCTTTGTGTAGGAAAGAGGAGAGAATGTACCCCCAGAAGATTCATTTGAAGTAGCTCGGAAAGTGAAGGAAATGCATTGCTATACTTGTTCCGATATTGTCAAGGTCTTTTTTTGCTTCTATTAGAATTTTGAATTGGATATATTGACCTGCATTGCCTTCATACTTTCAGAAAGAGCATAAAGGTTTCATTGGAATTATGCTGTTCTGCCATATCACATACATTTGGATCTAGAATAATATAGTAATATCCCGGCTCTCAAAATGATTCAGGAGTTCAACAAGCATGACAAGGAACCGGCAAAATATATCAAGCAATGGAGAGGTATTAAACCAAAAACAGGAGCACCATATTCCTGTGACATTGGATATGAACGATTTCTTGGTCCTGAGGTTAGTTCTACCTTTCGAGCATGTTATTTTCTGTGCTAGCAACTTAACTTATTTATTGGATGACAAACCATGGTTTTCACCAAATGTAGACAAGAAACAGGCTTGATTTATACCATCTTGTTCCTCAGAGAAATTCCACTTGATTTTCTTATGAAGCCAAAAATCTTTGGGAAATATTTACTCTAAAAGAAATATGTATTTTCTGCTTGCACAGCACATGCTAGTAATCTTGCTCTTTGTTTATGATCGTTAATCATCAATTAGATGTCTTATCCATTCTTCCATACATGTTATGCAGTAATACTGTTGGTTACTCTTGCAATCACTGTTTTTGTCTATTCCTACTTTATTGAAATCATTTTCCCTGTAGTTTCTAGATATCCTAATTACTTTGATTCTGAAAATCTTTACAAGCTGAAACACTGAAATTTGCTTTAGCCACAATCTTCCTGAATACATGTCAGTGTTCAAATTGAAAATTAATTACTTTTTTTTTTTTGGAGGATTGAACTCAATATCCTCTTGGGTAACTGGAGATGGCTTGTTATTTTCACGAATAAAAATATAAGAATGTAAGAGGTATTTTTTAGTAAATGCTGAGCATTTGTTTAGGATCATTAATTCATTATAATATGTTCCTTGTGCATGCTATCTTATATACTGTTTTCTGCTGTACTTTGTATCCTGATTTTTTTAACTTGTTAACCAGGTATTCTTTAATCCTGAGATTTATAGCAGTGACTTTGCCACTCCTTTACCAGCTGTGATAGATAAGTGTATTCAATCTGCACCAATTGACACAAGGAGGGCTTTGTATAAGGTGAAGTATCTATCATCCAGGGAAAAAATAGCTCTAATTTTTGACCTAGTACAAAAGTCATTCTGATGAAACAATACAATATATCTTACCCCAATAGTTAGGAACAATAAAAAAATGATTGAAAAGAGATTGTGAACCGGTAATTATCTAACTTTGGCATGAACTATTTCTTCTCACAGAGATGTCAATTGATAATTGCAATTGCTCAAATGAATACAAAGTTGCACTTAAGCGCATTCTTGTATTTGCTCGATATCTTTTTTTTGTGCTTATTATCACACATTGGTTTTTATTTTGAATTTAGAATATAGTTTTATCTGGAGGATCAACCATGTTCAAAGACTTTGGTAGAAGATTGCAACGGGATTTGAAGAAGATTGTGGATGCACGTGTTCTTGCATCTGAAGCTAGACTTGGTGGGGAAATAAAAGTAAGCATTTTAGTATTTACACGCACAATAAAAAGATGTTTTCAAACATATAATATTTCTTCTATTTTTATTCCTGTTGTGACTAGCACAAAAACTTTGAACACGTTTGTTGTTTTGGGTCTCCAGTCACAACCAGTGGAAGTGAATGTAGTCAGCCATCCTATCCAGAGATTTGCAGTTTGGTTTGGCGGTTCAGTGTTAGCATCAACCCCTGAGTTTTTTGCTGTAAGAATTATTCGTCCAGTCCATTTTCTAATATATATGAAAGCTTACAATATTCTCCATTCCCTTACTATATGATGCACTTTAACTGCCTTCTCCTTTGGATTTAAACTATGTTTGCTTGAGGTAGCCTGTGGGCCTAAAAACTTGACAAATCTTGAGCTATGATTTTCCACATTTGAAAATTCATGGCATGTTTGATCCTTGCTTTCATTTTTCTAAAGAACAAACATTAAATTTAATTGTAAAAAAACGAAAATAAAATTAAAAAAATCCTAACACACTGCTCACATTAAGAAATTGAGTGAATAACGCCATAATCATGTATAAATTGACCAACGCATGCAAAATGAATTATTTTTCATTTGCTTAAAATATATTATACCTACTCTAGCGCCGAAACAGTTTGAAACCAAATAATAAAACAAGCATTTATACACTTTACATGGATAGATGTGACTGATAGAAAAGAGACCATGTGCCTTTTAAATTCATATTGCAGACCCAAGGAAAAGTAGAGTTAGCATTTAAAGGAAAGATGTGACAAAATTTGATACAAGGTTGAAAATTGAAAAATTAGTTTGTAAGTTTTTTATATTACAGTAGTTGATCATATGTAATTTTTTTTATTAAGAAAATAGTAAAATTTTCCTGCAACTAGTTCATGAACACTTAAGCAAGCTCTTCTCTGTCAAAGTTCAGATCCAACTAAAGATTTAAGTGCAACCTTTTCATGTTCATGTGTGATTTCTTGGAATTAGTGGCAAAGCAAATCTAATGTCGATTTTTTTCAGGGTGACTGCTGCCCATTTTTTTTTGATAAATGTTGATCAGCCATGCATTTTACTCACTGGCTTGTGGATTTGTTCCTTTTCAAGCCAGTGCTGCTTTAGATGGACCTTTTGTTGTTTTTCTTATCAAAACATCATTTTGATCACTGTCATTACCAACATCACGTTTTCAAGGGAAATCAGATAAAAGTTGTGTTCTGAAACCGGAGGCAGAGCAACAACCTAATTATTTTACCACTTTTACCACAGAATGAAATTTGCGTGGTGTAATTAGTTGTGCTTAGCTTGAGGAATGCGGGCTGTTTGACTGACTCTTTTCTTTTATATGATGGGGGTTGGAATAGGTGTTTATATATATATATATATATATATATAGCAGTGGTGTCTGTTTAGTGGCACCATTTCCTGATTTAAACATTTCATGTCAGATTAAATTTGGATTGTAGACTATAACCGTGTCTGCTCTGTGCACAGGCCTGCCATACAAAAGCAGAATATGAGGAATACGGAGCCAGCATATGCCGCACAAATCCTGTTTTCAAGGGAATGTACTGATGCAAAAAACCCAACTTGGCAGATTGTTTACCATGCACTTCCATGGAGTGCCTCATCACTTCCATCTCAATCACTTACCTTGGTTCACTTCCCCCGGCCCAAATTTACCTGGTTTTCTTCATGCATAGCCGGAGGTGGTGTAAAATATGGACGCCTAGTCTTAATTGTTAGAAAAGAAGATGGTTCCTTGTATCGATTCTTTCATTGGTTAGCTGCAGCCGCCTCCTCTTTAGCTGTCAATAGAATGCAATTAATTGTGTTAATCGTAGGTGCCCTGGTGCTTGATGACCAAATAGGAAATATCTTGTAGTAAAAAAAAAATCATTTTGAGCCGAATTTGTAGTCTCCGGCTCTTTAGAATACGATAAAGATTACTTTTCCATTTGCCCGTGACAAAAATGGATTCATTCGTTTGCCTGAACTGCATAAATGGAAGAACTAATTCGAATCAGGGGTATGCTGACCTGAATTCCCACTAATCCTTTTTTGTGCTGCAGAATTTCTGTACCGACAATATCTGCTGTATAATCAAATAATATTCTTTGTACAATTTATAGCTTCTTTATGCCCTTGTAAAATCGGGACCTGATTTGTATCTGGCTAGTTATTTTCTGATGTGCTATTTATTTACAAATATATAATAATAATAATAATAATTTTTTATCTTTTGAAAATTATTTTTTTATTAGAACATTAAAATAATTTAATCTGAGAATACAAAAAATAATAATTTAAATAAAAAATAAAAAAAATTTTAAAACTACTTTTATAATGTATTGACAAACTGGTTAAAAGTGTTTAAATATATTGAATTTTATTTCGTATAAAATATTTTTGATGCTAGTATATTAAATTTTAATAAAAAATTGTTTTAATTTCAAATACCCAATGTCTCAGACAATAATTATCACCCTTTTCCTTTTCAATTGCCCATCCACTCCCCCCATGATGCTATGAGCTCTGGAATTTGAAGTCGTTGACTTAGGGTTGTAAGAAATTGGCTTGAATTATTTATTCCATATTATAAATGATAGCTGGTAAATAAATTTAAAAAATAGATATCACAAGTTGGGAATTTTAATTTGGTGCTATATGTTATGTATTCTTTTTATTTTATTTTAATCCATTGATTTAATGATGTTCATATCACCTTAAAAGCATCCGTGTTTCATGTTTGTTTGGTAGTGTCATTGATATTATTTTTAAAAGAATTTTTCATTTAAAAACACATTTAAATAATATATAAATATTTAAAATATTTAAATTAAATAAAAAAATAAGACCTTCATAAAAGTAAAGTATTTAAGTGACAATAAAATAATTTGTTTTTACAATAAATAATATTATTAAACTCGATCAAATTTAGTAATTAATAGAATAACACGAGACACGGAACCAAACTTAATTTTAAACGAATGATGTTTAAGTTTTTTTTCTTTTTTTTTCTTTTAAAATAACATTTTATTTTTTAATCTTTCAATCCATAATCTACGTATCGGGCTGGGTATGGTGATACATGTATATAAGAAGCTACTAAATTATTATTATTATTATCATCATCATCACTTTTTTTTGTTTGTTAAAGGTGACGCACAGCTTGCAAGATAAAAAGAAAAGAAAAACTCAGAAGTTAGAATCGTGGCTGCAAGACAGAGCTCGTGCGGGAGCCGAGAAAAGAGAGAGCCTGCGTTTTTGTATGCTCCAAGATAAAGCACAGAAACTTGAGTAAGAGAAACGAATCTTTAATATTTCCATTGGGTATTATTTTGCCTTCTGGCGACCTGATAATCTGTTACTATCTGCGTTGTTTTTGCAGTACCTTTTTTTTTGCTTAAATTAGGTTTGCTGACTTACAATTTATCCTTTTTTCATCATCTTTGTGTTTGATTTTCTCATTATTTCTTGAATTTTGGAAATGGGTATTTTTTTTTTTGGATTTTTAGGTTTTGTGATAGTGGGTGTCTGATTTTGTCATTCTTCAAGACACGAAGGTTTAAATACAAGGATTTATGTGTTATTGGTTATTTAACAACATGGGTACCAAGTACTCCGGTACTTCTGTGCTATGTAGTACTTCGCTCCTCTTTTTTACCTTTTCCATGAAGATCTAATACAGGTGATGTTATTTTGTTTATTTATAAAGGTGAAGATATAGGGTTTGTTTAAAAAATAAGTATATGTTTGTTGAATCCAAAGGCTGGTGAGCAAATGGATTACGAAGAAGAGAAGATGCAATATCAGGGAAGCGGTGCCATACCTGCACTTGCAGAGGAAGAGTTGGGAGAAGATGATGAGTATGACGATCTATATAATGATGTCAATGTTGGGGAGAATTTCTTGCAGATGCATGGCTCTGAAGCGCCAGCCCCACCTGCTACAGCAGGGAATGGAGGACTCCAGACTCGAAATGCTCACGAATCAAGAGTCGAAACTGGGGGTTCACAAGCGCTTACTATCCCTGGGGCTGGGGTAGCAGTTGAAGGGAGATACTCTAATGCTGGGGCTCATTTTCCAGAGCGGAAGCAGGTGGCAGTTGGTGTCGAAGCAAATGATGTAGGGCCCATTGGTTATGGTGATGGATCTTCTGTTGCTCAGAAAGGGAGGGTCATGGAGATGAGTCATGATGTTCATGTCAGGAACATGGGATTCCAAAAACCAACACCAGTGCCTCCCAGTACAGGGGTCGATCCTTCTGATATGAGTAGAAAAATTGTTAACGAGCCTGAAACTTTGCCAAATACTGGCAGTGCTGGTTCTCGAGGTGTTCCGCAAATGCAAGTTAATCAAATGAATATGAATGCAGATGTTAATCGCCCCATGGTTAATGAAAATCAGGTGCGGCCACCTATAGAGAATGGTCCTACCACTCTTTATGTGGGAGAATTACATTGGTGGACCACTGATGCAGAGCTTGAGAGCTCTGCATCTCAATATGGAAGGGTCAAAGAGATTAAATTCTTTGATGAGAGGGCTAGTGGTAAGTCTAAAGGCTATTGCCAAGTTGACTTCTATGAAGCAGCTGCTGCAGCTGCATGCAAAGAGGGAATGAATGGGCATGCTTTCAATGGACGGCCTTGTGTTGTGGCCTTTGCTTCTGCACAAACACTCAAGCAGATGGGGGCCTCTTACATGAGCAAAACCCAGGGTCAGCCCCAGCCCCAGTCTCAGGGAAGGGGGTCTATGAATGATGGCATGGGAAGAGGTGGTAATGCGAATTATCAAAGTGGAGATGGAGGTAGGAACTATGGAAGAGGTGGGTGGGGAAGGGGTGGGCAGGGGATTCTCAACCGAGGACCTGGGGGTGGACCAATGAGGGGAAGAGGTGGCATGGGTCCCAAGAACATGGCTGGGAATGTTGCTGGAGTTGGAAGTGGTGCCAATGGTGGAGGGTATGGACAAGGAATTGCAGGTCCTGCATTTGGTGGGCCTGCTGGTGGAATGATGCCTCACCAGGCTATGATGGGTGCTGGTTTTGATCCATTATACATGGGGCGAGGGGGTGGTTATGGGGGTTTCGCTGGCCCTGGTTTTCCTGGCATGATGCCTTCATTTCCTGGTGTTAATTCAATGGGACTTGCTGGGGTGGCTCCTCATGTCAACCCGGCTTTCTTTGCCAGAGGAATGGCACCTAATGGGATGGGAATGATGGCTTCCTCTGGAATGGAAGGGCCGAATCCAGGAAAGTGGTCTGACATGAGCATGGGAGGATGGGGAGAAGAGCCTGGTCGAAGGACAAGGGAGTCAAGCTATGATGGTGACGAGGGTGCTTCTGAATATGGATATGGAGAGGGGAATCATGAAAAGGGAGGAGCTCGGTCAAGTGGAGCCTCTAGAGAAAAAGAACGGGCTTCTGAGCGTGACTGGTCAGGTAATTCTGATAGGCGGCACCGTGATGAGAGAGAACAGGAATGGGACAGATCTGAAAGGGAGCACAAGCACAGGGAAGAGAAAGATAGTTACCGTGGCCATCGTCAAAGAGAGCGTGACTCAGGTTATGAGGATGATCGGGATAGAGGGCACTCTTCTTCAAGAGTTCGGAGCAGGTCCCGTGCCGCTCCTGAAGAAGATTACAGGTCTCGATCAAGGGATGTAGACTATGGCAAGAGGAGGCGCCTACCGTCTGAGTGACAACACCATGCTGTTCATCCTTCTAGAACAGTGGAGAGGGTGTCTTCTCAGGAGAGGAAGTAAGTTCTGCTTGTTTGGATTGGGGGAGAATAGCTACTCTCTCGCTTCCTTACTTCATTATCTGAACTTTTTTGGCTAAAAACCCGAAACTTAATATTTATGTGCTTTAAAACATTAGCAGTAACTGTTTGTAGGATGGCCGATGTGGATATTCCTTGTGGGGTTGGACTAAAATATCCCACAGCTGAGCATCCCATTGGATTTATATTTTTCCTGAATTTTCAGTTCGAGTGCTTGTGGTCCTGATATGCATGAAACTTTGTTCTCTGTGGGTTTGTTTTAGATGATGACTAGCATACTTTCTATCTTTTTATAATATTTTAGTGCTTATGTGAAGGCTTCAGGCTCTGTCAGATGCATAAAATAGTGCGGAGCTTGGAGTGCCATAATTCAGCACCATTTTTCTACACCGCTTAATTTTTATGCCTCTGGCCTTGAGTTTGGCATGCTGTTTTCTCTTTCTGTTTTTCAAGTAGCTAGTTGACATGTTGTGTATTTCACAGTTGCTTGCGGTTTCCATTCCATGCCATTGCTTCAATTATTTTTCTAGTATTATTTAGTTTAGTGTCATCATTGATGGCTACTAGCATGGTCTTGGGAAGAAATCTTGCCTTTGATGTCATTCTCAGCATGCTGCTACTTTACCTGCATTAAGAAACAGCCCATCTGCATGGTTCTCCCATTTCCACTTAATTCATCGCCTGGAAACCTTTTATAGTCTTTGAAGAAGAAAAGAGGTCAATGTCGAGTCTGTGCATTTCAAGCTATATTATATCTTGTCTTTTTAAGTTCAACCAACTTCAGAATTAATACAAGTCATGTGAGTGAATGCCTGCAAGAGTTGTTCTAGCTGTGGAAGATAGATCATCAATAGTTGTAAGCCTGTTAGTGGATGTTGGTGCGCTCATTTTTGGTTCAATTTAATCTGTAGCAACAGTAATGGTGTTTCCCACCTATTGCCTTTTTTTGCCCAACACATATTGGTGAAGTGAATTTCTAACTTTTTCTTGGCTTTTAAGGTTCAACTATAGATTGTAATGCATTGCTATGATGAAGTTCATTTCAAGACCTAATTTTTGAGCTTAACAGTTTTTGGTGTATACTTGGGGTTGTAAACTTCTTGTTCTGTTGTTCTTGAGTTTTGACATAAAATTTGTATGTTTTCAAGCCTTTTATGAAAGGCTAGATTGCATTGATTCATTTTTCCATATCTTCTTCATTCTTTATGCCTTTCTATCTTTTCTTATTTCTATCTGAAGTTTACACAATGACATTTTGGGTAGAGATGTAATGTAACGGGGCAAAGAAATAATAGATATTTTCTTCTATCACACTTTCTTTATTCCATCACATTGTTATCTTGCACTTCACAAAACCTATTATCATTTCTAGTCCTTATGTTCATTGTTTCAAACTGTGACCACATGCTGAAACATTAAAACCACTCCCTAGGATAGTAGTTCTGCACATGAAGCGTGTTTATCAATACAGCAATTGTAATCCTGATCCCCACATGCCTGTTCTGGTAGTTTTGAGAGGTTCATTTATCCCTTTTTTCATATACATGATTCTTTTCAAATCTTACCTTTGTTTGTAGTTCTTAACAATTCAACTTACAACTGTAGCAAATTGGCAGTTTTGGATGGTTATGAACTACAATAACACAAATCATTATCTCTGTCATAGAAGTCTGACATAGGACTGCTTGGTGAAAAATTGGACTAGGTAACAGTTGAATTGATTGATTTGTCCTGAGTATGCAATGCTCATTCTAATATATTGGGTGATAGAGGTAGATTCTACAGTGGTCTCTTTGACAAATTATTTTCTTCTAATATGCCTTTTGACATAGGGGTTCTCCCTTTATTATCCATCCAGGGAGTGGACTGGGCAACTTTGTTTTCATGATTGATCAATTTTGATGTCTGGGGGAGGATGTGTTAGATTGAGCAGCTTCATTGGTTCCTTCCATAATGGTTTTCGACTGCAAAGTTTGCAAAAGAAGCCTTGATATTTTTGCCTTTTCTTTCTTTCCTTGAGCATCATTTAGGAATCTGCAAATAATGCTCTGGCGATAATATGTACAGAAAGAGATGTATTTTGTGGAGCTGTAGAATGTATGGGATGTCTGTGATAAGTTTCGGGATGTGAGCATCATGTTTATATTTTGTAAATCACCAGACTCCCTTCTGTAAATGAATATATGTATTAGGTCCATAGCTTAGTCTCCTCACTTGTTTAATTGAATATAGCTCTTATGTGAGCTTGTAAAAAGCCTTGTACTGACAATGAGGCTCTTCTCTGTACATATTTGATGCCCTGCAATTCGTCATCCTATCTCGGTGTAAGAGTAAGAAGGGTCAGAGATGAGCTAATGCTGCATAATGATGGGTAGCTGTTTCCACTGTAACAATGTAAAAATCCAATGTTTTTTTTTTCCTTCTCCGTTTTTGGAATTGGGTTTATGCCATCAGCTTCTTGTGTTTTGTAGTTCTGATGGATCTGTTGTATAAAACCATAGTTTTCTGGCTTGTTCATTAGGATGTAGAGTTTAAGATGTTTATTAGATTTTCGGTCTTCAATCTTCTTGTATTTGTATACAAGGACAGGCACAGATCTTGAAGTTGCACGCTAAGTGTTCTGATCCATGACTTGGAAAATTGCTGCAGCTGTATCAAGCATGCAGCTTTTGGTTTTATCTTGTACCTGCTTTTATCTTTTATTCTTTCTGGTCCCGTTTGTGCTTATTGTTTATGATATTCTCTCTCTTTATATCATCTGTTCAAGCAGTGGTAGTAAACTTGATATCATTTTGGATTGGGCAAATGTAATTGATTGTTTGGTCTGATTAGTTCAGCTGTTACATTTAGGATTCTTGTATCTGATGCCGGGCAGTTTCTTAGGGAGGGGAGAAAGGGATATTTAATTAGCCAGATTGGCATCCATTAAGCGGATTTATGGGAGGGAGATCGAGGATAAGTTCATCAGATTTTAGTGCTTGGTCTGGCGCTGATTCGCTGTTGAACCATAGCTCTGCTGTCATTCGTTCTTATGGGCTCAAAGTGTCGGGGCTGTTGATTTGAATGTTCTATTTTGTCATCTAACTTTTCCAGTGAAGTATTTATTATCATAGCTTAGTACTGTTTTTAAGTGGAAAAATTCATATCAAACGATAGCCTCAGCATTGCCAACAAATATCATGCATATGTTTGAACCATTGATTTTCTGTCCCTTTTGCTTTTTTGTTTTGGTGTGGGTGGAGGTGGTGCTGCCTGGAGAGTTGAGAGCTTTGTTCTGTGCAAAAACTGGAAGGAGCATTGCCACATTGCTGTGCAACCCCTTGCTATGTGCTAAGGTGTTTTTGGCCTTGCTCCAAACCTTCTGCCATCTCAAATATTAGAAATTGTGTTTTCATAGATTATCATTCCATTTTCTATAGTCCCCAGCTTCAGATCCTATCCTGCTATCATATTTTTAATAGACAGCAGTGTACTTTGTTTTGAAAACTTGTTGCCAGTGTCTGAACTTTTAACAATGGGCTTTGTAATAACGACTCATATAAAAAACCATATGGTATATGGGGAATGAAACATTGTTAAAATTACAAGTTGATTTGTAAAATTATATTATTTTACAAGAGGATATATATTTAATATGTAAAAATTTTATTAAAAACTTGAAAATCAATAAAATTAGACTTGACTCGTGCAAAATAAATGAAATTGATAAACTCTTTGATTTTAAAAGCTCACTAAATTAATAATATAAACCAAGATAAGTTCGAATTAGATCTTAAAATGTTTGATGATCGAGATGAAATTTTACATGGTAATACTAGACATATAGAACAATACTGTGGTAAAGTTTTACATCAAATGATGTTTGAAAATATATTGTTTTAGAGAGTCAAAGTTATTAGATGAATTTTATCAAATCTATCAAAATAGATCTTTGTGTACTAATTGAGACACTTCAGGAGCTACATATGAAATTTTATTGTAATTTAAGTTGGGCTGAAAATTAGATATCTCAAACTTTCCAAGCAAGCTCTGCTATTTATCCATACAAGAGAAACAACGTGCTAGAAATCAAAATTGAAAGTATAAAGAATGTGTGAAAATTGGAGATACGAGTTACATGGAGAGATTTTAGCATAATTTTTTTTTTATTTTTAAATAATTATTTTCAATTTGAGTTTGTTTAACACATTAGATATTGTTCAAGAGTTTATTTAATTATTGGACTAATGTTAGTTAATTACTAATTTAGGTTTATTAACTTATAACCTAAAATGGATCCATTAGAAATTATTGTGATGAAAACAACTAAGTTGTCTCTATTTATTTTTTATGTACTCTGTATCTGTATTTAGAAATTTTATTTTGAGATATCATTAATTTTTTTAACTTATACTTTTTATATCTTAGTTCTTTTTTAGATCAATCAATGATTATAAAATTGTTGAATCACTTTATCAAAATTTAATATAATATTATTTTCTTTGTTGAAATTATCAATATATAATAATTAGTTTTAGAAAATTAATTATGATTTGACAATCTAATTTTACAATATAAGTTTATATTATTTTATTCTTTTTTCTATATGATATCAAAAAAAGTATTTTTGATAACTTAACATGAAATGTGTTAAAGTAGTTTTTACTTGAAAATAATATTTTTTTAAATAATTTATTTTTATATTAGTATATCAAAACAAACAAACAAACAAATAAATAAAACTAATTTGAAAATAAAAAAATAAAAACTTTTAGAAGTGTAGATGTACCATGATAACAAATATTATTTTCATGTTGATCAAATTATTTTAAATCATATTCTACAAAGGGAAAGAGGACATATTATTTTCATTCTCCTAATCGTAGTTTTTCTGTGGTGGTATGAAGCTCTGGTGCAAAAATGGCTACAATATTAAAAACGAGAAACGTCAATATTACAAGACCAAGCTATTAACATCAGCTTCATCTTGATCGAGCAACGTATGTTCTTGATATGAACCCCTCAACTCTTGCACTGAAATTCAAAACACACGAATCTTTCTCTAACGTCCTACAGCAGCTAACTTGCTTAGAAGAAGAGGTAACCAGCAACAGCGGCGACTCCAGTAATGGCGGAGGACTTGAGGGCAGCGGAATCACTTTTGGCTGATTCAGAAGCCCCCCCAGCTGCTGAAACACTTCCCATTGGCTCTGCAACGACAGCATCACCTCCAGAGGGTGCAACAGCAGCAGCAGCAGCAGCACCACCGGTCCCAATAAAGTCATCGCTTAGAGGTGCTTCTGCTGGCTTGGAGGTCGTCGAAGAAGCAGGCTCTGCTGCTGAGGCCAACCCGACTATGGCAACAAGGTCAGAGCAAGAACAATGACCTTGCTTGCCATTTTGCTTTAATCTCTTGCACGTGAGACGATTCAAATCCGAATAAATATGAGAATGCAAATTTTAATTAACCAAATATCACAGTTCTACTTTCATTTGACATTTTACAAAAACCGGCCGAGCCAGATCCGGTTCTAGTCTCTAGGGATTAAGTAGTTTATAAATAAACTTTATCCAAATTTTAAATGATATAATAATCTAGGCTGTAAAAGAAACTCGTTGGGCCCATTGAATAAAGGGCCCAACACATCAGAGGTAAAAGAACAGAGCCCAGGCCTGAAAAGTGGAGTGAAAAGAAAAGAGCGTATCATCGTGTTAGGGCTTTGCTTTGAAACCAGCGAGAGACAGGGGGAGCGGTTCTTTCTTCCCCCTCGCTTGTATGGTATATACTACAACACTACTGTTAGTAGAAGTAGTTTCTCATTTCACGGAATCCTTCCTTCTAAGATTATTCTGGAATTGAGAGATGGCGTTAGCGTTCGATGAATTTGGGAGACCCTTCGTAATCATCAAAGAACAAGACCAGAAGGTTCGATTGAGAGGGCTCGATGCTCAAAAGGCCAACATTGCTTCTGGTATGGCCGTCTCTCGCATCCTTCGAACCTCTCTCGGTCCCAAAGGCATGGACAAAATGCTCCAGAGCCCTGACGGTGACGTCACCATCAGTCAGTACCCTTCACTCTCTTTAATGTATTTGACTGAGATAGGGTTTTTAAAGTTCAAATCTAGTATGATTAGGGTTTTAGGGTTTGTGATTAGCTACTTATGGAAATGTTTCTGTAAAATGTTTTGAATAGCAAATGATGGCGCTACGATATTGGAGCAAATGGATGTGGATAATCAGATTGCAAAACTGTTGGTTGAGCTTTCGCGGAGTCAGGATTATGAAATAGGGGATGGGACTACTGGTGTTGTTGTTTTAGCTGGTGCTCTTTTAGAGCAGGCTCAGAAGCTTTTGGAGCGTGGGATTCACCCCATTCGGGTTGCTGAGGGTTACGAGACAGCTTCTAGAATTGCTGTTGAAAATTTGGAGAAGATTGCTCAGAGGTTTGACTTTGGAGTTAATAATATCGAGCCCTTGGTTCAAACTTGCATGACTACTTTATCTTCCAAGATGTAAGTTTGCTTCTGCTCTTTCGAACATTTGGCTTTATATATATATATATATATATATATATATATATATAGGTACAGCTCTGAATGCCTAGAGCATCTGTTATGGACTTTATGGAAACTGAGAATATGGACCAAAGTCATAGGACGAGAGTGTTGGCATGTGTCCACATAAGTCAAGAGTAGCTGTTTTATTTTTATCACGCAGTGTAGTGCCATGACTGTTAATATGATTCATAAATATTCTTTATTTTGTACAAACGATAACTGTCTTACCTAAATCTTGATAGTTGCTCATACCTATTTATGTTCCCATCTCAAATCTTCAAAGCTGTTTTTATGTTTTTGCTCTCGGGCATATGTATGGGGTACTGTCATAGCTGAGTTTAGGTGGTTCAAATTTGAATCTTCAAGGTAATGAGTATGGATTGGAAATATAAGTGTACAGCTATGCATTGGCTGGAGTTTGGAGTAGTTGAATTGGGTGAGATGCAGCCTGATTTTACATCCTGGAAACTCTCATTCTCTATTGAAGGTGTTTGACTTCAAAACATGGGCATGACAGGAAGATACGGAATAGTTGAACTCCACGACTGTTTGTTACATGCTATATACTCTAATTGCTACATCTCTCTTTGTTTTGCAGCGTGAATCGGTGCAAGCGCAGTTTAGCAGAGATTTCTGTTAAAGCAGTCCTTGCTGTTGCAGATTTAGAGAGGAAAGATGTTAATCTAGATTTGATAAAGGTTGAGGGAAAAGTAGGAGGCAAGTTGGAAGATACTGAACTGATTTATGGGATTGTTGTTGACAAGGAAATGAGTCATCCACAGATGCCTAAGCAAATTGAAGATGCAAAAATTGCTATCTTGACCTGCCCCTTTGAACCACCTAAGCCAAAGACTAAACATAAGATGGACATTGATACGGTTGAAAAGTTTCAAACTTTGCGTAAGCAAGAGCAGCAGTACTTCAACAACATGGTTCAGAAGTGCAAGGTGGGTTGCACTTTGTGTCACCTTTAAAAATGTGTCATTGAACAATTGTACAAGCTCATCTCTTTTACAAGACATTAAACTTCTGCCCCTACCCATCTCCCCTATATTTGTTGTGTGAAAACATTCCCTTTATTTCTGTTTTTGCCAAATTCTGACTGCTCTTCTATTTCTATTCGGTGGTATTTAGGTTTGAGGATTTTGATAGTTTTTTATGCTTTGGTGGGTCACTTTAAATTGCTAGGAGAGTTATATTACTGTCTATTTGTGCCCTTACATTTTTTTTTTTTGTATAAATTTGATTCTCAGGGTGTTGGTGCAACCTTGGTTATCTGTCAATGGGGGTTTGATGATGAGGCAAATCATTTATTAATGCACAGGGACTTGCCTGCAGTCCGGTGGGTTGGTGGTGTAGAGTTAGAGCTGATAGCAATAGCCACAGGTTTGTGTCAATTAAGCTTCTTTCTCTAGCATGGTCATATATTCTTCCACCTAAAATATACATGGTCATATATTTGGGTGGAGCACTTGAGCATTTATAAAATCTGCTGTCATGATTTAAGTGATTATTGATGAAATGAGGGGTATTGTTATTTTAGGTGGAAGAATAGTGCCAAGGTTCGAGGAGTTGACACCAGAAAAGCTAGGAAAGGTAATTGTTTCCTATTTATATACCCTGTTCCATTATGGAAAAAGAGGCTGGTTATAATATCATCATGTCTTTTTGTGTTCCCGAACCAGCTTCTATCCTTAAGAAGAAGACTAAACTATAATTATTTTAGTGGAGTCAGGTTTTAGTACGACTCTCATTAAAGGCTTGCGTCAATTTTAAAGATTCATGCATTTATGTGTTTGTACTCTCTCATGTACTACAAGTGACACTGATGTGTTATTCTTTCTTCCTTTTCTCTTACTGCTTTATTTGTGAAGGCTGGTTTGGTTCGAGAAAAGGCTTTTGGCACAACAAAAGATAGAATGCTGTATGTTGAACACTGTGCAAATTCAAGGGCAGTAACCATATTTATTCGTGGAGGTAAGATTTAGATTATCCAAAATCTTTATTGCAATTGATTGGTTTATCTTTTAATATGGTGGCAATTAATAGTGAGTTTTTAATACTTCCAAAATATAATTATATTTGTGATTGGTATGATGAATATTTGTGTTTAAATCAACTTGTTTGTTACTATGAAGTTTGAACTCCCTTATGTCATTTATGTGTTTGATGCTGTCAGGGTCCACTCCTGCATCGTGTGTCTGCTTTCATATGGGATCATGTTTGCTTGTATGAAAAGCACACTGGATATGATCTCAATCTACAACAGACTTGTTTAAAGGGATTGACCTGCTTTGCTTAGATGTATAGTTTATTTAATACTTCTCTGAAAGTGCTTCATGTGCTAGCTCACTAACACCCAAGCCCCAACCTCTTCTAGCAGAGAAAAGAACCAGTTGAAAGAGTTCTTCATAAATAAAGCCTTTATGTCAGTTGTGTTGAAATGCTTCAATGCTGTTTGTTGAAGATGTATTTTCTGGTTTTCCTAGCTTGTTGAAGATGTCAATTGCAGTTGCTTTGCTATTTTTACATTCAACTCAAGAAAGCAAGGCATCAATTTACTCTGTTTGATATGGAAACCTAATGTTTTATAATAGGGACCTGTTTGGAAAAAGATAGGGGATCTGGAGGTTATTTAGTTGATCTCATGCAAAGTTCTGATGCTTTCTGATTGCTAGGTAACAAAATGATGGTCGAGGAGACAAAGCGTAGCATCCATGATGCATTGTGTGTGGCAAGGAATCTCATTCGCAACAATTCTATTGTATATGGTGGTGGCTCATCTGAGATTTCCTGCTCAATTTCTGTGGAGGCCGCTGCTGATAGATATCCGGGAGTTGAGCAGGTATCAGGGCATTTAGTGAATTTTTTTTTCCATTTCTTTTATTTTTTGTTTCGTTGATACCAATAGCTTTTACTTTCTTTACCTGCAGTATGCTATCAGGGCATTTGCAGATGCTTTAGATTCCGTTCCTATGGCGCTTGCAGAAAATAGTGGCCTACAACCCATTGAGACACTATCTGCTGTGAAATCTCAACAAATTAAGGTAAACTTGATATGGGCCCCACGCATATCTAGCCCAATTTGCGTAATTGCACAGGACACCACCATCATAGTTGTGGTTTTCATTTAAAAAATGAATTTGCAGGAGAACAATCCTTTCTGTGGAATAGATTGCAATGATGCTGGTACAAATGACATGCGAGAGCAACATGTATTTGAGACTCTTATCGGAAAGCAGCAGCAGATTTTGCTTGCAACACAAGTTGTCAAAATGATACTTAAAATCGATGATGTCATCTCCCCTTCTGATTTCTGATCCTTGAAATTCTGCTACATCTCACTGCTTTGCCATCAACCGAGGCCATATTGTTTTGCTGGGCATGTTGAGCCCGCTTGGAGACACTCTCAGTGCACGAAAGTTTGTCTCTATCACTGGAATTTATTAGTCAGGCTTTTCTTGTGTTTGAACTGGTTAATCTTGTTTCTTCAATTAGTGACATCACTCTATACCCCCCTTCTTAGCTGTCTCTACTTGTACACTGCATATTTTCATTGCAGGATCATTTGATCCAGCTCGTTGGTATTTTTTTTTTTCAAATGATTCTGCCTGAACGTCATTTTCTCTCTCTACCTTCCCACACGAACTTGATTTTCAATTGATGTCTCATAGTTCCCCACAGTCCATGTTTTTAATATCCAATTGAACAGCTTTCTTACCCTAATTCCATCCCCAGCATCCATCCAAAACTTCACTCCCCGACCAATCCTCAGCATCAATGCATTTCCCGGTCCAATTCCAGCAGCAAACCCCCATCTCCATGGGTCTCTCGCAATATTTCCCGTACCTTAGGGCCCTCGGATTTCGCTGCTTGCGCCATCGGTTTTCAATTTAAGCGAGCCATCCCAAGTAGAAGATTTAGATGTCTTGGGAGTGACTTCTTCCAGGCTTCAACTATCTAATGGAGGTGGCGGGTAATAAATAGATGTTATTCGATAGAATACAGTGTGGATGTCTAGTTTTGTATTTTCACGAACTAGGGATTCGCATGTGACGAGCTGAAAACCAAAAATATTGCCCCTTTGATCACTTGAATAAAGCATAACCATACAAAAACCTAAAATAGCTACGCATCCGCTCTTTCTGGATTCGCATGATAAAATTCCAGAATAAAATTACTATTTTATATTTGATTGACAAACTCACAAGACTTTGGCTTAGAGGTAGAAAAGTCTTTTCCATAAAACTCGTAGTTATGTGTTTTATCACCCTTAAGAATTTTTTTTTCTTGGTTAGGGCTTTCGAGGTTTTTTTTTTTTCAAGTGTAATTACTTAAATATCTAAAAAATTTAGCTTTGAATACAATGACATTCTAGATTTTTTGGTATATTTATTTTTGTTATTCTCATATAATGTTAACATGGGCTAGGTTTTTATTATATATAAAACAGTATTTAAATTAAAAAATAGATGATATGTGTTTTACACATGTAATCAAGTGGGTGCCTCCTATACCATTCAGATGACGAGTTTGAAGCTAAAACAACTTCAAACCTCCACCTCTTAATATGAAGTTCAATGCGCCTCACTATTCCAGTTACGGTGGTGAGACACGTGCTATTAATAGACTGGAAGTTGAGCTCTGACAACATTTTTACATTTCATCTTTCCTTTCTCCACCTCTATAAAAAACATGTTAGCCAATAACAACTGATTATTTTGATTGCAATATATTTGGTCTTGAATAATTTATTGATTTAATTTTAATTTTCAATCTCATCCATTTCCATTCAATTTATATATCCAATTTTATTCTTATTCTTTTAATTGCAATGTATTTGGTCTTGAGTTCTTTATTCAATCTTGTTATTTGACATTTGATTTTTATATTAATTTTGGTCCTCATTTTTTATTGTTATTTCTAGTTTTTCTTATCATTTTCTTAGTTGAAATTGTTTTTCAATTTCATCCCTTATGATTTATTTTTTTATTTTAAATTTGGTTCTTGTACTTTTCAAATCCATTATTTTAATCTATTTAAAAAAAAATATTAAAAAATTATCCCTAACTATTTTGGTTGGTTGAGAGTTTTACATTGTTATTTTTTTGGGATTTCTTTTAAAGCTATGATCCACGAAGTTATCCCAGTCCTATAATTAAGTTATAAATTTAGTTTTATTTTTTCTAAATTCAAATGATAACAAATATTGTCTCCAATTATACTTGAATGATGCATTTTTTATAATTCACACATGTGATAGCTCATACTCAAGTTAATTTTTTTCTTTTTAATTTTATCATTCATCATTTTATTAGTTAATAATTGAGATTCATCACATTCTAATTATTTTTTATTTTATTAAAAAATAAAAACAACTCCAATGAAGCTGTTATTAGAAGAATCAAAGGTAAAAACTGTCCTTTTAGCTTTTTTTATTTGATTTTATTATATCCAACAAAACAATTATTTTAATAGTCAAAATATTTGTTCCGTGGTTGATGTGCTATTTGTAGCTGCCACAAGGATAAAAGCTAAAATACTGTCCGGAGCAATAAAATCCCCCCGAGTATGTTGCTTCATAAAAGCCGAACAGGAACCAGTTTTTTCTTCAAAGATTTGTAGATCCGAGAGTCAAGAAGAAGAACTTGAGAGTCAGAACCCACTGCTGAGGTAAAGATAGGTGGTGGCGAGGCTTGTAGAGAGAGAAGCAAAACAAAGAAGTGGGTTTCATTTTTTGCAATGGGTTTATGAAAAAAGAAAGAAAAATTCTCAGACTTTAGGGATCCTCATTGCTCTCTAGCCAAACCAGGAGAAACTTTTAATTAGGGGTAGTGGTAGCGAGCTTTAAGTTCTGGTTTGTTTGTTTGTTTTTTTTTTGCGTGTGTGCAGAAGAAGAACTTGAACTCCAGTGACAAAATTGAAGGCGCTGCTGGGTAAGGAAAGGTTAATGTCTTATATTAATTATATAATTAATGTATAATTATATCATATACAAATTAATTGCACTACAATTAAAATTAAAATGATATATAAAAAATAATTTTTTTAAATGACTTTTACTACTATAATATACATAAATAACAAAACTATATTTATAATATTTAAAAAATTGTTTTTTTAGATGTTTTTCTAAAATAATTTTTACCATTAAAATTTCAGGAAGATCATTGACACAATATAAGAGTATCATAAATATATATTTTTCATAATACTAGCAACCATTTACCTTTTTCGTTTAATTGTTATTATTTTGTCTTTATTTATTTTTGATATCTTATTTTTTTATTATATTATTAAATTAACCAAGTTTATTAAATTCATTTGAGTCAATGACCATACTCTAATATTTTTTTTTCTTTTTTGAAATTATTCGCATCATTTTGATATCTTTATTACAATGAAAAAAAAACAATCTAGTAACATATTGATAGTGAGAGGTGATCTTAAATATAAATATTGAAACATAAGTGTTTATTCGAAAAAATACCAGGTTCATAAGTATGTATACAATAAGAATTGTAAAACAAATATTTCACCACGAGTTATTGGGGATATAAATCGCTTGAGCAATAAAAGGAAAAGGACTTTGTTGTTTCTAATCGGAAAAAATAAGGACCGCTTACTTTTTAGTTTAAAAAGCTACAATCAAAAGAAATTCAAATACCTAGAGAATTTTATTCTACTTGTGTTATATTAAATATTTTTTTCTCTTATCAAGAAAATATTAATAATACACTTCTAGTAGTGTATAGTTTAATTATATCTCAAAAGAGTATGACGTGATGATAGAAGGCTTATGACCTGCACAATAGATCTCGAGTTCAAGTCAGAGCATGTATCCCCTACAAGAGCCTGAAATGATCGAGATTTTACTTACTTATCTAGATCTATAAAATACACTTTCCTAAAAGTGAAGTTTTACTGTATTGAAAAAAGTGTAGGGCAATTGTAAAGATGGAGATTCCATGAGAAAATGTAAAAGAGAAGTTAGTTAAATTATTTTTAATATTGGTAATTAATGGCAAACATAACATAACAAATTAATCAAAATATTGAATGGGTGGAGTCTATAATTATACTTTATTTTAAAATAATAATTCAACGGCCATATGTTTTTTAAAATTATTTTTATTATTTTGAAATTCAACATTTCTCCCCTAGTATTTTTTTATTAAATGCTTTTGTACCTTGTTTTAAGCTAGTTGGCGCTAGTCCTATTTGTCTTCTGGAGGTTGGAGCTGATGTTAAGATTGGATTCCTCGTCTAGCTCGATGGATTTAATTGATTTAATTATTATTTTTATGTTTTAAAAATAATTTTTAAATAATAATAATAATAATAATAATAATAATAATAATAATAATAATAATAAATTATAATTTTGGACTCATTCTATGGCTTAGGGTTATCAGCTAGAAAATCATGCTGGCTGTCGGATACAAAATCCGATCAGTCATGGAAAGACAAGCTACGCACGCCCTGATGAGCAATCAGGCAGCGAAATGATTAAATGAAGCACAAAGAATGGGATACACTTGATGATACGCAGAGAACGGGGTGTTGTATAAATCTTCATCTCTGCCGCCGACCCCGTAGTTTCCATTTAAGGATAGGATAATGCAGGATTGGTCCGGAGGTATCATTTACGGCAACTGGGTTTTGTCAGCTTTAAGTTTACAATCATTTGCTGTTTTACTGGGTGGATGGTCGGATAAAGAGAATTACTGCACCTTTAGAGACAAGATCTAAGCTTAGATGCCTTCACAACTTTGTCAAACATGTTGTTGGGATCAGTTTCACATCCACATAAAATCATGGTCCCATTAAATGGAGCTAGCTCCAAGAACAGACATTTTCTTCCACTTTCTATACCACCCATGTGAAGTGGAGCAGGAGAGGCAGAGAAAGAGAAGAAGCGATAGATTTACAGCTACAAGGCCTTATTTTGCTCCCCATGGGAGCATAGCAGAAGCTCTGGTTATCCTTCTGCACCATCAAGTTTCTCATCTAGATTCACATGATGGCGGATCAGTCTTGTGGAAACAGGCAGCTATGTGTTTGTTTCCATAAAAAATAGACAGACAAATTGGTGTACTTTACAAGGAGATGGATATGAACCCTAGCCAACTAGCCGATTCCTTGTAATAATTGCCATTGACCTTATTAGTTTTCCATTCCCACCTTTGACTTTTATTTGTCCTTAATTACACACACTCTATGGGCTTCTGTGCAAAGCCGCTAGCTAATCAGCAAACTGAACCCTTCTTGCAAACAAGTGAGCCTGCTCCTGCTGTGATGGAGCTCACCAGGGAAGAAGGTCTTGCAGATAAGCTGGATGCCTTGGCGTAACTAGAAGAAGCTCCATCACCAGATGCTGTGAAGAACGCTCCATTTAACAGCAAATCCCCTTGGGACCTCCAATTCCAATTCTTCCATTGACTTTGCGGGGCAACCTCGTGTTTCGTTACCTGAAAAAGTATTATTAATTTGACACCTTTATTTTTATGTTATTAAGTACTGTACTTGCACCTATCAATGTGCCGTGAAGAGGGTATCATATAAAAATTACCTCTTTTTTAAATCTATTATTCGGAGCAAGAAATCTATTGCCTTGGCTATTAATTGTAGGAGCAGCACTGCCACCAATTGCATACATTAACCAGTGTGTATAGTCATTGTTTACCACATGAAAGTATCCATGTCTACACCTGCAAATTATATATATATATAAAAGAAAAGAGAGAGATCAGAAACCTTGGCAAGAAATCGATCTAGCCATTGCTACTGATCTCTTTAATCTTTTAAATTTAGATTTCATTGGTATACCTTGGCATTCTCTGCACAAGCCCTTCCCCAAAGTGGTTGAAGGCAATGGTGACTTGCATATTCTTGTCTTGTTTATAGCTATCACTGTGGCCCAAGAGCATGACTTTGTCATGGCTAGTGAAGTAATTGTTAGAGATTGTTATGGCTGTGGAACCATGAATCGCATCGATCAACCCATCATTGCATTTGGATAAAGAGCAATGATCCACCCACACATGGCTACCTCCGAATATCGATACCCCATCGCCGTCCGATAAAGTCCTCCACCCGTAATGGCCAGGAGAATCCCTCACATAAGCATTCCCTCCTTGCTTACAGTCATGAATATTTATACCATGAATTATAATGTTGGTCACATATTGTATAGTGATGCATGGACCTCCAGCAATGTGCACATTCGCTCCTCTCCCGTCGATTGTCTTGAAAGAGTTCATGATCAGTTCTTCCTTGAGCTTGATCACCATGTCACTAGCGAAAATAATCCACAGAGGATCATCTTGTATAACAGCATGCCTGAGAGTCCCTGACTTG
This sequence comes from Salix dunnii, assembly GCA_015731905.1. Classification (NCBI taxonomy): domain Eukaryota; kingdom Viridiplantae; phylum Streptophyta; class Magnoliopsida; order Malpighiales; family Salicaceae; genus Salix; species Salix dunnii. The sequence continues at coordinate 1,482,396 of CM027668.1, read as the reverse complement.
GGATTCACAGGGTCATCGTTACCGGGGTCTGTCACTACATATATCTTACCATCCCTGCCACCGACAGCATTCTTACCGAACCCGATTGCACAATTGGCTAATCTTTGCCGATTCTTCTCCCAATTGGGGTCACACCGCCAGCAGTCGTCTATTGGGTTGCCGGTTCCACAAGCCAAGTTTCTCCGGGAGGCATTGATGCTACTGAAACAGATAGAAAACAAAAACGCGTCAAATTAATGTCCTAGATATATAGCAGCATTACATCTTCTAGCTGATGCTAGGTTCTCAAAGGGCTGAAGCATATTTTACCGGTGTACTTCTTCCACTACCAATTCAGGATCTTGAACTTGCGAGCAGGAAATAAAACTTGGAGCTAGAACAAGGAGGAGTAATGAAAGAGAGAGTGGAATTGCCATGGTGTTAAGATAGCAGGATGTGGGCAAATTAATAAATTTCGTGAGAAACTAAAATGAATGTGATGGCTATATGAAGGGAATGAAGAGGGGTAAAAGAGTCCATTGGTTAGAAAAATGATAGTGGACTTTGTCTTATTTTTATTTTTTTAGGGTTAGAGCGATGCCAAGACGTTTAGTTATGTTAGTTTAAGCGGTTAAAGAATCTCTCTCTCCTACAATTTTATTATGTGAATATTATTTATTACCAATGGATTACACCGAAGAATATAAATTAAACTAAAAATCTCACTTAACCCTTTAGTATTTAAACATTTTTAAGGAATGTCTAACCACCGTTTATTCCCATGATATAACCATAAAAAAAAGGTTTTATTTTTATTTTTATATTGTTTTAATGTGATAGTATTAAAAATAACTCTTAAGAATTAAAAAAAATATTTTAATATATTTTTAAATAAAAAAAACTTGCATACTTTAGATTTAGTTAAGTACTTATGAAAGATGGGGAGTGTATAATTTTCCCAAAAAAATATATTTAAACACTATTTACAGTTTTCAAGATTATTTATCCATCAAACATCAAGTTTTCAAAATGTGAGATCATTAAGTGCCCTTTTAGCATTATGATATTTCATGCTACTTTTTTTTACCATCATTTTAAAATATCTTAAAAAACAAAAAACTTAAAATAAAAAAAATATTCTTACACCACAAAACAGATTTCTTATCTAATCTTTATTTGTTTTTAATTAGATATTTGGATTATAGCAAAATACAATGTTAAATTAAATTAACAAGTTCGAGTAAAATAAATAAATTCCATATCGTATATATCAAAATACAAACATATTTTATAAATCTTCGACCCAAGAGTTTGAGTTTTCCTTTGATTAACACCAAATTAAAAGGCTTATAAATCTTTGATGCCTATAATGTCATAATAAATACATACAAGTCTACAATAACTATACCTCTTGGCTTAACACTAGGTGGTGCAGCTCAATTGGTCAAATTTTAGATTTGCTTTGTAAAAATCATCAATTCGAATCTTGTAAATTTCAAGACCATAAGATTAATTGAAATATATAGAAATGAACTTGGATACCCTCGTTATTATAAAAAAATTATACCTCTTGGCTTAGGCCAAAACAATCATATCTCATGTGGATTGTTTCCAAACATAAAAATAAATTTTTTATAGTCTAATAATTTAAAGTTTTAACACTTGCTCTACGCATACACACACCATATAATAGTCAACGACACCTTAAATTAGAAGAATATATAATTCATTTTTTTAATATATAGTTTGAGGGAAGGGATTCCGATCTTACAACTTGCATTATAGAAAATAAGTTTAACAACGTAAGTATCGTGTTTCTATCCCTTGTTTTGTTTTCAACCCTGCATTTTGTGTAAACTCTTTTTTTTTTTCTTTTTTTTTTTATGGAAGAAAATACGATAAGTCTTCCACGTTATGAACTCTTGTTGTATGGAGGAAATTAAATGTGGTTATATACAATTTTTTGTTTGTTATTCTATGGTGAAATATAGAATTTCATTGAACGAATTATATAGATTATTTTTAAATAACGTGACATAATTTATATAATAAGTTTTTAATTCAAGTAAAAACATGTATTTTTTATATGAGTTTGAGATAATTGAAATTATTATTATTATTATATTTTGTATCCCGTACTCCCAAGATGTTGTTGTATCTCATGCATGTAAAAAACAATATTTCACGTCAAAATGACAGCAAGAAAAGGATTTCGAAGCAACGACTATGCATTTTATTAAAAAAATAAAAATCAATTAATAAACAAAACAAGTCAATAAATAATAATGCCAGATCGTTATTCTGAAAAGCACTCCAGGAAATAAATAAAATAAAAGAAAAGAAATAAAAGAAAAGAAAGGGTGGGAATCCAAATTTAGTGCATGCTATACATTCCAACATTCAATCACATGCTCAACTAACATGGAAATAATAATTAAAATTAAAAAAACACCGAATTCTTCTTTGCTTCCCTTCCACTCCCACGTTATTACATTATTATTTTTTCCCAAAAGTCTGCTCTCAATTATTCACAGAGAAAATGGAGGAGAAGGGAAATGGAGAACGAAAGCAGCTTTGAAAATCTTGAAGGCTTCACATGGCAAGTCCGTACTGTCCGTCCCATACGCAGTCCTTCTCTTCTCTTATATCCAACCGATCTCCACTGCACGTTCTCTCATGTGACCTTCGCTCCCTTTTATTCTCCTCCTCCCCCACTTGGCCTTCCAATTCCATGGTCGCATCCAACCTTTTTTTTCTTATTAACAAACAAATTATTTCTATTCTTTTAATGACTGGATCAAACGTCTTCGAATGTTTGGTGTGTGGGTGTTTTTCTGGCATATTTAATTTCATCCATGAAGGTTTCTTGAGGTCGATTGAAATCTATCATGCTCGAGAAGAGAGAGAGAGAGAGGAGAGAGAGAGAGAGAGTCATGCAGAACTAAATTTAATTTAATAATATAACCAAGAGGCTAAGTTAAGGTACAAAAATGGTGATCTCAAGTACCATATAATTAGGTCTCTCACACTTGTTGAAGAATATTTTTTTTGTCTTTTTAAACGTCAACCATTAAAAATTCTAGAAAAAACTTGTTAATTCTGAAATTTAAAATTATTTTTTAAATTGATTTTATTTTACAATTTCATCCATCCTTGTTTTTTTCAATATCAAATTTGATTTTTATTCTTTCGAGTGCTATTTTTTTCTTCGACAAATTTGATCGTCAAGGTTTTTTTTTAAAATTGGTTGGCAATAAATCTTCTTGATTAAACTTGGATATAAAATTTCACGAGTTTTGAGTTTTAATGACTTGACCAAGTTCAGGTTTGCATGGGTTTGATTGTTTTTTTTCTTTGATTAACTTGCTTCTCGTAGAATATCTTGTTGGTTCTGAAAATAACCTGATTATGTTAGTCTTTTTATTTATCATTTTTGTTGGTTTTCTTCTTAATTCCTTAGATTGATATTGTTTTTTCTAATTGCATCCTTTGATATTTGAAATAAGTTTTTTAAAACTCATATGATTAGAGTTTCATTTCTATTCCATCCCCCTTTGTCATTATTTTTATTATTCTGAATCTAGTTCTTTTTTTTATTTTTTATTGCTATTTGTTTTATTTAAGATAAAATCATACTTTTATTTTTATCCATCTGCTTTCTCTAAGATTTTTCATTGATTTTAAAAGAATTTTAATTTTCTCGGTTTTTTATTTTTTATTTTTTTAATCTAGAGTTTAATATATTGTGAGTTTATAATTTTTAACTAGGTTTAGAAAGTATATCTGAGGTTTTTTTTTTCCTTTTTTCTAATAAAAAATATTCTAGCTAGCGAACGGTAAAACCTAAAACTGTAATGAAACTGAGAGATGATTAAATGCCCCCATTCATGAATGATGATGGGCTGTTAAACCCTATTTGGGCCGATGATTAAATGCCCCGATTCATGAATGATGATGGGCTGTTAAACCTATTTGGGCCGATGATTAAATGACCACTCATGAATGATGATGGGCTGTCCAACATTATTTAGGCCGAAACCAACCTTCTGAAATCTTGAGCACAGGTCAACCAAGGCCCATGTAGTCTTCTTATTTTTACCAAGAACAATGCATGGGCAATGGTTTGAAAGTTCTTTTAGGTCAATCGTTTCTCTTTTGGTTCATCTCCATGGCAAGTAATCATATATAGCAAATGGGAAACGTGGAGGGAGAAAAGAAGAGTCTGCTAATTCAAAGTATCTGCACGGTCAGTCTACAGAAAAGGACGCAAAAGGAATTCACGCTATGTAATTCGCTGTCGTTTCTGATAAAAATTCTATTTTTCTGCCTATATAAAGAGTATGAGCTTTCAAATTCTGAAAAGACAAATAATTGATACTGAGCTAGCTCTCTCAAGTTATACCTGCAACAGCTACTTATCCCGCCAAAGAATCTTTTGCTAATGTTGCTGCTCTTCAACCGCAATACATCACTGTGCAACCAATATGCCTAAGGAAACCTTCCCATGTACGGAATAGACTGTGTCCCCAACATGCATGTGAACTTGAAGGCAATTGGCTGATGTGTTTTTTTCCAGCGAAACAGTATCAAGCTGTTCTGTGTATTCATCATAACAGGTAAAGAAACATGCCTGTCAATCTCGGCAATTTGAGATGATGCCATCATGGCTGAATCTCTCTTTGATCACGCTCTTTTGGCTTGATGAGCGTCTTCGGTGATTTTTTCGTCTGTGGTGGCCACACTACCATTTACTTCATCTGCTTCCTGGAGTATTGTAGATTTGGAAAAGCATATGCAATGAGCATATGAGAGAAAATGATACCTTGTACGTTCAAACGGAAAGAAAAGAGAGCTCGCTAGGCAAAACCAAATAATTTTGATACCAGACTCCAAGCAAATATGTGTGTGTGTGATTTTGTCAGAACATAGAAAACCTTCCAGCCGAAACACACAAAAATTTACTACCCACCACTCCTCCCACTTTTTAGAAAGAGTTAATCATTACTTGGTCTCTTTAGCCTATTGAAATTAATGAATCAGTCCCTGCAGTATCAGAAATAGTTAACTAGTCCTTTGACCATTGTTCACCATCTTCAATTTATTAATTTTTTGTTCAAAAAATGTTTCCTTGCCTAATTAAATCTCCCTACCTTCACTACTCTTTTCTTTACTCTATTTTTAAGGAAACAAAAAAAGAGAGAAAAGGATATGGAAATGGCAGAGAAACTAAATTATAAACAGATTTAGAAGTATAGGGATCAAATGTACAAGTTTTGACACCATGAGGACCAATTAATTAGTTTTTTCACACTTAATCTTTTGGAAATGCCATGTACTAATCTAACCACATTCATAACTGCACCCAAGGACATCAAGGGAGGTGAATTTACAACTAGCTTGCAGCTTTCTGTCCAATGTTTCCAAACAATAAAATGACGAAGAACATGACAAAATGAATAAGCATGACGTGGACATAAATTCAGTGTGTAGTCAATAGGTTAATGATGAAGACAGCATTATATATTAAAAGGTGTAGTTACCATTCTACCTTCTGTTTATTGTCAGGTTGTTCATCCCTTGCACAAACCTCAGTAGGAGCAGAAACTTCACTTGTTTCCACAGCATAATTTGTGTTCTCATCTTGCTTCTGGTCCCCACCAGATAAATCACCATTTACAGCCTTAAGAGCAGAGGAATCATGGACAGCTACTGCAGACGTGTCATCAATTACAACAGCATCAACTGAGCTGATTCCATTTCCTCTCTCAAATGAACTGCTTTCATTCTCAAGTTCATCATTTTCCATTTGACTTCCTCTAATTGCAGCCTCTTCGGCTTTCCTCTTCTCTTCTTCTCTTTGTTGCCTTCTCATCATCTCTTGTTCCTTTAATTTTTTGAATCTGAATGACAATTTATTTAGACCACAATACAGAAAACAGGATGATGAGGTAAGAAAGAAAATGTTGGTGATTACAAACCTTTCACCAGGACGCATCCCTTCAGGTGTAAACTTTTCTTCTTGCCTGGTCTTAGTTTGTACAGAATTTAATTCAGAAACGGGTTTCTGAATCTGCAGGTCTTCTTTTAAAATATCATCACTGGGCTTCATCATAGGATTTTTTGCACCCCCTAACTTTTGAAGCCACACCTGTTGTGCTGTGCTTAATATGTTATTTGTGAGCCTGAGAAATATTAAATAGAAACTTAAGGAAAATATAGGATGAATGGTGGTGGGAAACAATTTCCAATTATAATGTCTCTGAGACTCTAAATGGGAAAATGTGAAGTTCGCATAATGGTAGGGATGCTTACCAATAAAGGCTTAGTCCAGAAGGAACAGAAAGAGAAAAGTAACCAATCATTAATGGAAGGAACTTCGTTATTGCTTGAGAATTCTTCACGTTTGGATCATCACTCTGAGGCTAGCAATGAATGTTAAAAATTAAATTGTCATCCAAAGCCAAATTAAAAGAGACCAAATATGACAACATTCAAACAGAATTTTTAGCATTTCCTTGAAACACATAATGCAGCCCAAAGGCTTTATCACATAGGGTTGACATTCTCTCCCAGCAGGCTTAGGTTTTAGCTAATTGGGTTGGTACATGCATTAATTTCCTCAATAAGCAACATAAAAATAAAAATAAAAATTACAAGCTTATCGGCCAGATAAGTTCTTATTACTCTATCTCCTATCACAAAATAAAATTGACTGCATCACTGCATGCTATTGTTATACATTCCGGCATGGGAATTCTTAATAATCTCTTCCATGCTTCACTTAAAACCTATCATAGCATGAATTTAGGATCACACAAGAAATGGGCAGGTGAAATAATTCAGTCATGCAGCTAATAATGGCAAGAGTATAGGGTGGCTCAACATGCTCTATGCTATCGAGTTTTCTGTTGCTAAAATGGCCAAAAAGGGTAGTCAGTGCTTTACCGCTAGGCATAGCCTCTCATAGAGCACAGTAGAAGGAAAAAAATGTTTTAAAATAGTTAAAAGGCCAATCGCTTAAGCTGATTAAGATTATGCAGACATGGGCAAATCTAAACCTGGGTAAAACCAACCTGTGATGATTGCATGATTTCGACAGAGATGTATTGTGAGACAACCAGGATGACAGGCAAAACAAGATAGGCCAAGGTATCTGACCATCCAAGGGGTGGATGTCCATCCTGAGAAAAATCAAGCAATAAACAACAAGAAAGATCCACAAACATGGAAGATGGTGACCAAAAAAACTGTGCAACAAAAACCTACTAAATGACAAGAAGGCAAAGTCTAATAACAAAAAGAAAAAAACATACGAACTAGAATGGAGAAGAAAAATGAAGATAAAAACATAATTGAAATCCTTTTAAGTTGTGACAAAAGATTGTTCAGCTTATTCTCATCTCTCAGAAAGTAACATGATTCCATAAAAAAGCTTCCAAGTACTGTGAAGAGTATGATGTATTCAAAGTCCAAGCAGAAACCCATTCTAATCAGCTGAATCAAGGCACTCACTACAAAAGGGAAAAGCCAAGAGATTCCACTGCCATTTTGACGAGAAGCAATTGTAGTTGGACCAGCAAGAGAGGGAATCCAAAAGAAGCCTTCTGTGAGGAGTCCCTAGATATCAGACACAAATTAATTTTGATGAAGCAAGAAATTAATATTGGACACAGAGACGAGAGGGAGTTAAATCCATAAAAACTAAAAGTCAAAACAGTAACAATTTTGATGAAGCAAGAAATAACATGAGAAGAATGTTACCTCATTCGCTACATTTGAAAGGGCTCTGTAGAGTCCAATCCATACTGGAATTGTAGCAAGTGTAGGGAGACATCCTGGCAAGAAGTGGGAAAAAAAATATTGAGAAGACTTTTAATTAAGAAGAGCATAGTAAATCTTAAATCGTACTACAAAGTAGAGAAACAACAATCCTTCCAAAATGAAATGAGCAACTTCTGTAGCTCTATTCAAAAATAAATTCTAGAAAGACCACATAAAAAGTATGAATCTAACCCAAAAAAATTTACGCTGGTCTCTTTCTCCAATTGGTTTTAAGTTCATCTTTATGGACCTTACAGATCCCTTGAAAGAATTTAGGCAAGTGCATGCTAAAATCTTAGTAATAGAAAAGAGAAGAGAAGAAAAGAAAAGGAGTATTGAAACAAACTTATTGCACTGCAAAACAAAAACTCCTAACAAAGAAAGCTGCAAAACTTCCAACAAGAAGGAGCCGGCCAAGTCAGGAAAAAAAGTATCCATATCAGCGTGTCTACGAATGCTTCAATTACTTTATAAGAAACGAGTATTAAAGCTACAACAAACTGCGAAACATAAGTACCTGCAAGCGGGTTTATCCCAGCTAGCTTATACAACCGAGCAGTCTCAAGCTGAATCCTCTCCTGCAGGTAAGCAAAAGAATTGAACCATGTCAACAAAACGAAACAGGCTCCATGATTACAAAACACGAGCTCTAATAAATAGTTCACACTTCCCTGTTTTTATAGAAGAAAAGATATTTCAGATATACCTGATCACCGGCATAGCGTTGTTGAATAGCCTTAATTTGGGGTTGCAAAGATCGCATGGCCATAGCAGATTCCACCTGACCACCACAACCACATCTTACACTAATTTAAGCACAACAAAACACGGGACATACTTGAGAAATTTGCTTCAATAAAGAAACAAAACACAAACCTGTTTCTTACTCAAAGGAAATGTAGCAGCCTTAACAAGAACAGTCAAGAGTATGATAGCAAAACCATAAGCATAAGGTACATGCACAGAAGATAACCCATCTTTCAAAACCTGCAATAATTACTTTAATTAATTAACAAAAACAAACAATCATAACAGCGATTAAAAAAACAAAAAGACAGAACCAAACAAACCTTTAAAGTACTCTCGAGGCAGTAAGTTATACCAGAAAGCCAATCACTGTTCTGTGTGGTACTACCATCAACAACCTGGTCCGAATTGGAGACAGCAGCATCGGCAATCGTGTAGATAATACTCTCTGCTCGACCAGACAAGTCCTTAACTACAGCCTCCGCGTTATCCGGGTCAGGAAAAAAACCCGGTTTGAGACCGAACCGGGCGACGTAGTGCGAGCCCCGAGGAATTAGTGGTTTGGGAAGGCGAGTTGGGTGAAGGAGGAGAGAGTTAGAGGTTTTGGTTCGGTCAGTAAAAGGGGACGGGGAGAGAGGGATTAGGTTTGGTATTGGACAAGAGAGAGGAGAAGCCATAAGTAAAGGACTGCTACTTTGCGGTGGGATCGTATCTCTTTCTCTTGGGCGCTGGTGCTCCTGTTTCTGTGGAAGGAAGGAGAGGCAGCAAGGAGCAGAAAGGTTTTTCTTCTCACACCAACTCCTATATATATATATATATATATATATATTGAAAAGTGAAGGCTATTTGAGTATTATTGACCCGCATTTTTTCGCTGACAGATTGGAATAAAACAAAATTTGATTAATTATTTGTTGTTAATAAAATTGATAAATTTTTAATTAAATTTAATTTATTTATCAATTAAATTAAAATTAAACTTGTGCTTGGTTTATGATAATAAAAAAAATAGGGATCAAAGAGAAAAAAATATATTGTAAGTCAAAGCATTAAAGACGTTTTATAAATATGTAAAAGTAATTTGTAACTATAATTTCATGTATTTTCAAATCAAAATTGTGATAATAATGTATAATTGAGAGATTATTATTGGGTATGAGCAAAAGAGGGAATGGAATGTTGAATTTGAAAAACCTTTTTTTCTTGAAAATAAATATAATGTGTCTATACAAAATAATTAGCAATATTTTATTAATTATTTTATAATATCTACAAACACAAGTAAAAAAAATCAATAAATTCAAGTATTGATAAAAATAATAAAAATATTTTCTTATGATATTTTTCTCATACTTGTATTGGTTTATATCTTGAAAATAACATTCACATCATAACTAATATATTAAAAATGAAAGTAATTTTTAGTGTTTTATATTATTTTGATGCACTGTATAAAAAATTATTTTTTTAAAAAAATAAATAATATTATTTTAATATATTTATTAATGAATAATACTTTATAAAACATCCATAAAATTGAAACTAGCGAAGGAGGTGGACATGATTTTCAATCAATGTCACCATCTCTATTCATCAACTCATTCCTCATCTATTTTGAGCTTCTACTCAACCAATTCCTCGTTTGTTTTTCTCTAATGACAATGATATTATATAATTCATTTGGGGCTAAGAGAGCTTGCTGGAATTAAATTTCATCTATTTATTGAAACTATATGAAAATAAAACTTTATTTTTTTTTTATTTAAATTTTCAATGTCTCTTGCATTTCCAAAAATGACAATAGGTAATTGTTGCTCGAGCTCAATCTTGGACGTGCAATACGAAACACCACATGAAGAAAATTATAATTTAAAAGTTTTTTAATATATAAACAATAAAAAATGTATGTAAATAGAAAAATTACATATAATGTTGTTAGTTTTTGTAAGAAGATTTTATGTTTCGTGATAAGAAGCCAAGCATTGAAATCAGTTTTTAAGGTTATTTTTGAAAATATTTTTTATTTAAAAATATATTAAAATAATATTTTTTTTAATTCTAAAAAAACATTTTTAACATCGCATGAAAATAATATAAAAATATAAAAAATAATTAATGTAATTGTTCGACTAGTGTGGAAGCAAAATTAAAAATCTTTTATTATTTGATCAATTACAAATGAACAAAATGTCTTTTAAAAAAATAAACAAGACACCTTTCAAAGAAACAGAAATGACTTTGAAATGTGACTTGATTCATCAACTGCAATAATTCTACAGTAAAACCTCCGGGATTTTTTTTTCTAGCGTGGGCTTCAGCTTGATGGCCTAATACCCGGGCTTCTTGTGATCAGAACAGATAATGGGCCCAAGAAGAGGAGGCCTATGGCCTGTTCATAGCAAACTTCCTGGACCCGTGACGATGAAAGAGTTTTAAGCCATGGATTGATGTCTCCCCTCCGCAAATTTGTGGTCTAAGCTGCCCGTAGAGTTTCAGTTTAATGGATGCGATAAGAAATCGTGGTGGGGCATGCAGCGTGAGGTCCATATCTCACCAATCACACTCTCTGGATAAGAGTAGAATCTAGAAAACAGAATTCCATTGGACACCAATTCCCTGACCTGGCTCTACATTTCTACTGCCCATCACAGCAACTTTCATTTCTCTCCAAGGAATTCATCGTCTTGCTCAGCTTGATCACCAGGAACTAAGCCCTCACAACAGCAAGAATCAATGGCTGCAACCATGGCAATACTGAATGCCAAGTGCTTGAGCATCGGCCCCAGCAAGAATATCAACCCCACCAAGCCATCAACAAAACCCGTCTCTCTTCTCTCCATGCAAAACCTCCCAAAAGGCCTAGCCATCTCGAAACCAGTAGATAACACTGTCCTAACCGGAACTGCCATTGCCGGCGCTATCTTCTCAACCTTGAGCTCGTGTGAGCCTGCTTTTGCTGCACAGCAAATTGCTGAAATAGCAGAAGGTGACAACCGTGGTATAGCACTGCTGCTACCACTCATACCAGCCATAGCCTGGGTGCTTTTCAACATCCTCCAGCCAGCACTTAACCAAATTAACCGCATGCGCCAGACCAAGGGGGTGATCATTGGGCTTGGACTTGGTGGATTGGCTGCATCAGGCTTTATGTCAACACCAGATGCATCAGCTAGTGAAATTGCCATGATTGCTGATGCAACAAGTGACAACAGAGGTACTCTTCTGCTGATTGTCGTTGCTCCTGCTATTCTATGGGTGCTCTACAATATTCTACAACCGGCCTTGAATCAAATCAACAAGATGCGTTCTCAGTGAGAAATATAAATATGTGGGATTTCGTTGGGGTGTGATCAGCATAAATTTACTTGTAATTCCCCCTCGTGTGAATGAAACTCTTTCCCTTAAAATCCCAACTCTTCAGTGCTGGGTTGACTGTTAAGTGCTTCATTAGCAACGCTAATTATTGCTTAAGGTGCTTAAAAATGTTTGCTTTATCCTTTTCAATTAAGCCATCATTACGGTTGATTCGGGGTAGGATTCAGGTAAAGTTGAAAATGTTACAGAACAATTTTTTTATTTTTTCTAGAACGAAAGTAATATTTTGTGAACAATTTAATTAGAGTGTTGCACGCACCCATCAAGAACAGTGAGTGACAGATTACAAGTAACAATTTAATTAGAGTGAGACAGCGCATAAAATCATTGACAAATACAAATGGATACATTGGTGGAATATTTATGTCGGTAAATTGTGATGAGTTTTTCCGATTGAATATGCTCTTGTAGTGTTCATTGGTAAAAAATGATAAAAATATTCTCTCGATATATATCAAGAGAATTACAACAAGAAAAAAAAAGGTCAAAAGTATGATAATGTGTCATTTTTACAAACAATATTATCAATGATTTTAAACCCATAAGGTACAATAACATGTCAAAGAGCATAGAGTTGCCCTACATGATGGTTCATAGTGACAACTTTCTCCACTTAAATATTTGTTAAAAATAAAGAAAGATCGAATTGCCCCTAACCCAACTTAATAATAACACAAAATCTCAAAAGATATGAAAAAAAAAAAAATTGATGCAAAGTTAAGAAAATTTGATGTTAGATTTAATTTAGTAATTCTAGTATTTTAAAAAATATATAAAAAAAACCCCTTAAAGTAATTATATGAAAACAACTTCTAAGGAAAATTAAGTAAGTTTATTTTACCATTAAAATATAAAATTACTATAATTACTATCGTAACCCAATTTTTGGGTTACTCCCCAAAATAAAATAAAAATAACAAAAATAAAATAAAAGGGGTTTGGCGTCGGTAGAAAAAATTACGGTGGAAATTTTGGAATTTTTTTGAGGCGAATCGTATTTCTTTTATGCCAAAAAAATGAGAGAAAATACAAATTCAAGGTAAAAATAAGTCAAGAATCATAATTATATTTTTTATAAGCCAATTTGATTTAATCATGGGCTAATGCAAAATATTATTATGTTTGAGAATTAATTTAGGATCCAATTGAAGAATTTAATTAAGTGCAAGGATTTAATTATGCTTTAAATTGGTTAAATTAATTTTATTAAGGGCTTAATTGATGAAAAATTGAATTCTTGAATTTAATTCAGGCTTAATTGAGAAAATCAGAATTTTTGGAGACCCAATTGAATTTTTCCAAGCTAATTTGGCATAATTAGGGATCAAATTGAAGACGATTGAGAGTTTAATTGTCAATTGAGGGCCAAATTGCATAAATCAAAGGTCAGGGACCAAAATAAAAAAGGCGCGCAAAGTCAAGGGTAATATTGAAATTCGGACAAGGGCACAATTGCACAAAATTACAAATTTAAATTTAATTGAAGGTGCAATTGGAACAATCACAAATTAAAGGACCAAAGTGAACTTGGCCTCCCCAAAGCTGCCACAGCATGCACGCCGACCAGCCTTCGCCGCCAACAGCCCACCAACAGCTGCCACCACGCCGCCGACCGGTCAGCCACCGTGTCAGGCCAAACTCCCCTATAAAAGCCAAGAGAAAATGAGGGGAAAGACCAGTGATTTTGGCATCAAAAACACGCCCAACAAACCAGAAGAAAAAGATCATCTTCATCAGCTCTCTCTCTCTCCAGTTTCAACAGCCCCTCTCTCTCTCTAACAGCCCCGTCGAACTCCCTCTCTTTCCACCGTTGCACACCCATTTAACCACCCAACACTTCTCTCATCATCACCATAAGCTTCCCCTCCACCCCAGCTACCCGTCCACACGCTCCGGCGAGGCAACAGACGTGCTAACAGCAGCTGCAACACCGTCCCCGGCGACTTTGGAAGCTCCCTTCGGCCACCACAGGCCTCCGTTTCCAACGCCACCACGACAGGAAAGACCACCTCGATCCCCTCTACACGGCTGCATCCTCAGGTGGTCCTCTCATCAAAGTTGATTATCACTGTTCATGAACGTGAAGCCCAACCCAAAATAAAAATGGGCTTACAGCCCGTGAGGGCTGGAAGCCCAACCCCAAGACCTTTTGGGCTTCTAGGCCATGAGGGCTGGAAGCCCAATCCACTTATGCTGGGCTGTCAGCCCAGCCCATTAAATAAAAAAATAATAAAAATAAAAAATAAAAAATAAAAAATAAAAAAAATAAAAAAAATATTTTTTTTTCTCACTACTATTATTATTGCAAATTTTTTTTTCAAAAATATCAAAAATGTGTTTTCGTGCATACGGCCGAATTCCAATATTTTCCAAGCATATTTTTCGTAAAAAAAATATTGCATCTTTCTCATGTTTTAAAATAAAAATCGGATATCGTAACCGGTTTATGATTATCCATTGGAATTTGGCCAAAATATCAAAAATAATCAAAACCATTTTTGTTTTATCTATTAGGGTGTAAATTTACATTGTAAAATACATCCATGAATAAAAAAAAGGGATTTTAACTATGGTGTAAATTTAAAGCGTAAATTACATCCGTAGATAAAAACTAAAAAAAGATTTTCTAACTGCGGTGTAAAATTACATCGTAAATTACACACGCAAATAAAAAAAATATTGTTTTTATGCAGGGTAAAAAAAAAATTAACTTAGAAAAAAAACAATCAAATAACAATGCAGCTTACCTTAGGTAGGGTGCACTGGGGGTGATGCGTCTTCTCCTTGCACAACAAGTCCCCTTATCCAGACTCTCGCAGACCAATAGGTTCCTAGTGACCTTAATACTAGGTGGCGACTCCCTCATAATTATAGTCATAAATTTTACGGCTATAAAACAAACACCCCATTTTCACCGCGCGCCATTTGGCGGGGGGCGAAGCGTCAAAAAAATCGCCGTCGTGACAATTACAATCATGGATTATTTGACCCGCATGAATTTACTAAAACACCCTCCTATTAAAACATATGGCTAATATTATTCACGATAAAATAGTTATTTTATTTTGAAAAATGAAAAAAAAATTCATAGCGAAACATGGATATCTTTTAGCTTTATAATATAATTGATGCAAAGTTTAGAAAATTTGATGCTAAATTTAATTTAGTAGTTCTAGTATTTTTAAAATATCAAAAATACAAAAAACTACTCTTTAAAGCAATTATATGAAAACAATTTTTAAGGATAATTAAGGAAATTTACTGTTAAAATATATGATTCTTATAATTTGCATCATGAATTTGACGATACTATTCGAACCCATATGAATTTATTGAAGCATCCTCCTATTAAAATGTTGCTTAAGAAAAATAATAAAGTTTTTTTTAGCTCTGAACCAAATGAATCGAATAAAAAATAAAACAACACAACTGTAATTCATAGTGATTTGTCTCACAAGCTACAGTAACCGAACCTGATCTCTTTTAGTATATGAGATAATAATTTTACAATGCATAGTGAAACATAAAGCTTTTTTAGCTTTATATATAATAATAATATAAACAATAGCAATTTAATTCTTATCATTTTATTTTTCTCCAATATTTCATATTATTTAATTCAAAATAAATAGTTAAATTTGAAACATAATCGAACATGATCATAGTATCTAGATATCTTTTGAACAGGAAAAACTTGCTTTCTTGTTTTGATTTTCATGTTGTTTTGCCCTGTTCTATCTCTATGTTGCGAGTTGTTTATTTATTACTTTAATTTATTGAATTTACATAATAAGTTAATAATAATACATCGAAAAGGTTACAATATCACCCAGATTGATTCATAACAGTCGAAACCACATCACCAAACATAATCAAGAAAGTAGTTATTAATATACTAATAACGATATGTAATTAATTAATGTAGCCTCTCTTTAACAACTGGTTGGTACAATAAGCTGGATCAGCTCTTCGTCCTCTTGGAATTTGACCATGTCTTCCTCCTGCAAGTGCACCAGTGCTTCTACTCCATCACCTGATGCAGTGTCCATGAAAACAACTAGATTCTTGAAAGTGAGGCTTGGAGAGCCTACCCACACAGGTTTCCCCCACCCAAAATCAGCTTCATACAAAGGAAACCTGCACAAGCTTGTGAAGTTCAAATAAACAACCTCACCTTTGAGAAAACCTGCAGCTTGTTCTTTAATGAAATCCAAGTGCTCACTGCCCTTTTGAAGCTTCTCCACGTATTCTTTGTCAAGTTTACCGATCGAGTCTCTGACCTGACGAACAAGATTGTGGTTTTCCTCGCCGGTACCAGCAGATGGAATTGTGAACGCAATCCGGCAGTAGTTTCCGAAGGAGTATTCTGGGAGCGGAGGTTCCATCCTCGAGCGCAGGTTCACTGCATGAACCATGGAGTAAATTCTTTCAGGTCTTGATTCAACTTTAGTGGCAGCCATGAAGCGGCACCATATGAATACTGACAAGGCCTCAACACGAGATGGCGGTCGCTGGTTTTCCAAGCCTCCACTTGCACTGTATTTTTCTTTCAGCAGCTCTACTGAAGAGGAGCTGAACACGAACCTCTTTGTCACAACATCCTCTTTAGCGATACCAGTCGCTGGTTTAAACCCTGATATGTTGATGGGTGGGAAAAGTGTTGCGGAGATAAATTCTGGTCTCATGATTTGATCAGCTTCTCCACGAGAGGTGGCAGCCCAAGACTTGACAAACGTTAAAAGTGATAATGCATCTCCGATTTTGTGTGAGATGCACAGACCTACAACGATTCCACCGCATTCAAAGATGTTGTACTGGACTCCTAGAGGCAATTCTTCAGCGTCATCCAGCGCAAATGGGATCAACTTGCTGAGTTCACCAGGTGCTGGATTCTCAATAACCTGTGGAAGTCGGCACCTGACTTCTGCTTGAAAAAATGGAATGCCCTCATCGCTGCACTCTACGAAAAGGTTGTCCTTAATTCGTCCAGATAAGGGATAGTAAAGGCTTAAGACCTCAGATAAGGATTGCTTGAGCTGGTTAGTTTTCTCTGTGTTGTTGATTTTGACATCACCGTCTGCTGGATAGAAGAGGAGCAGAGGGTTATAGGTTGGGGGAGAGATCTGATCAAGAAAGGAGAGCTGGTAGTGACGAAGGTGATCTGGGGTTGGAGAAGATGGCTTGATAACTTCTTTGGAGATCACTTCAATTTCAAGCTTCATTTCAATTAACTTGGTCGTTTCCCAGAAGTTATCAGATGCATGTATTTGGTATTCTGTCTTCGTTGCAAGGTTATTATATAGAGAGTGCTGTTTCTACCATGAAAATTGCACAAATAAACGCATCTACCAACTATGGGTTGACTTACATAAATAATAATAAAAATTATATTATAGAATCACACAGATTAAATTAATTTTTAGATGATATAATTTTTTAATATAATATTAAAATCTTGTTGATCTAATAATCATGAATTCAAATCCCACCGTCTTCATTTAATTTGATAAAAATCAAGTACAAAATAGTATTCACTTGTATGCAAGTTTCAAGCCTAAAATACTGTCATTTGAAAAGATGTGTCAAAAAATAATATAAATTATATTATAAAACCTTACCTAACAGCTTAACCTTTTAGTATAAATAATTTCTTAACCATGCTAACATGCTAATCAGAGGTAAAGGGGTTTAATTAAAATAATGAAAAAATATGATAAATTTCATTATTGGTAGCTTGTTTAGGTTATGCTCTACATGATTAATTTAAGTAATTTTCTTTTAATAATTGTTTTAATCATAAGATATAAAAAACATGTATCGTCACGATTGATCACGCAGGTGAGATCACATGTACTTGCCTGTGGTCTTGTATTTTTAACTTCTTGTCGGCGCCACCACTTCACTTCGTGTTTGTTTATTTTCTGTCTGGAAATTGTGTTTTTAAAATATATTAAAATAATATTTTTTTAGTTTTTAAAAATTATTTTTGATATTATTATATGAAAATAATTTAAAAACAAAAAAATAATAATTTAAAATAAAATATTTTTAATTTTTTTCAAAAATGATTTTGAAATGCAATATTAAATGCTTAAATATGATTGTCCTTGATTTTAAGTATTTTTTACTTATAAATATATTAAAATAATAATTTTTATTTTTAAAAAATTATTTTTAACATGAAATGTAGAAAAATAACCTAAAATCACTAAAATAATTTTTGTGGATGTTTGACTCTATAATAGCTTTTGTGGTTAAGACTAACTGCAGAGACGAAATGTTTGATAATTTGATTAAGAGCCAGGAGCCCATCACAGTTTTTATAATTGTGCGACTCATCAAAATTGAGGTTTAATCTCAGTTAACGAAAAACATCTCAGTTTTAGATGTTTTTCGCCCAAAACACAGAAGAATCAAATCACAGACCACACACACGAGACCAGCTAGCAACCCTCCCGGCAGACACAGATCCACCGATCAAGAACAAGTAATGTTTATCGTCATAGCTAAGACAAGAGGTTATAGCTGAATGCACAAAATCAAAAGCTTTGTGGTTGGTGCACTTATCTTTTGCTCACGTCTGTCATTTAGCTATTTTGTGATAGTATTTTTTCTCTCCTAATTTTTAATAGATTATTGCGAGCTGTTAATTTTTAATATATATAATTAATATTGTGAATTAGTATTTTGACTTCATTCTTGTCAGTTCAAGTTACACAAATTTTTATATAATTATTAATTTTAAAATTTATAAAATTAATTAAAATAGGTGCAAGTCACCCCAAAAATCCATATTATTATTAATAATAATCCTTTGACCCCACTTGCTGGTTGTGTAGCCCATTTGGGCATAAGATTTGCTTTTACTCTTTAGAGAAGCTGTCTCGTTCTCCTATCAACCCAACAAAATCATGGAAGATAAGTGTTTTGCCAACGAAGGATTTGATTAAGGTTCATCCTCATGATCTCATGATTTCAATTCCACACCAACGGCTTCATTGATTTAAATTGATCACGTAATTGGTGGTCTAATTATGGCACATTATAGAACCCGGATTTTTCAAATATTAGAATTTTTTTTTCCTACAAAAAACTCAAAATTACAAAATAGTAATCTGATTTTAATAATAATAATTATTCTTATATTTTTATTTTATTTTATTATCATTTTTCAGGGATAAAACTAAGGTTCTTCTTTTCCCCTTTCATTAACTATTCTAGGGTCAATCAAAAATTCATTAATAGCTAATTGAATATAATATAGGATTTATCGAATGTTTAAATACAATATAATTATAATTCATTAATGTTAGTTTAATGTGTAATTTCTTATAAAATTAAATTGATGAAAATGAATTAAGCTAACAAAACAAATCATTTTTTAATATAAAAATAATAATATACTTTTTTTTAATCTCAAAACCTTAAAATAAGAATAAACACTCAACAAATAATATTAATACTAATAATCAAGAAGGGTCTTAATTATACTCTCATAAGCATTGTGGCATGCATGAGCTTATTGGCCTTGAAAAATCGTGGTAGATGCACACTTATAAACATTGTTTTTACTCCATCCAAAAAGCTTAATTAACATTGGTTTTTAGGGTTAGTAAAGATTATTTTTTATATGATTTATTTGTCATTATTAAATAGTGTAGAGATAAATAAGTTTTTTTTTTCTTTTCATCTTGATCACAAAGTGAAATGTTTAGAATACTTTTGGAAGAAAACAAAATGGCACCAAGTGGTTTTTTATTTCCACAATAAATTTTTGTTATTATTATTAGCCAAGGGGTGATTTTTATTTACCAAAATCCTTTACAATAATACAACAAAAAGGAAACCTCGGGTCAAAGGGTTATTTATTTATTTATTTCTTACAAAGGTTCTTTTGTAATTATATCGATTCTATATTTGGCCGAAAAAAATGGGTATACAGGTAGTACACCCGAGCACACGTGGAAGGCACCCACAACACCTTCTAACATTCAAAATACCCTATTGTCATGTTGTTGGAAGAGTCATCGTGTTCTTTTTATGTTGATATGACATGTAAAATCGATGGTAATTTAGTTTAGCACCGATAGACCTTATTTTTTACTTCCCTCTCTTTCCCCTCTAAATTAAAACTTGGTTCTCTTGGTTATTAATATTTTAATTTCGCTCCATATTGGTTTGATATTTAATTCTTGATTTTAACCCTTTCTATATATTTTTAATTTCATCATTGATTAAGAGTTAAATTTTATATATTTTTTTTTTACATTAGGTGCTTTGAATATAATGACTTGTATAATGGGTTTGATAAGTTCAAACAATTTTTTTTTTCTAAAAAGCTTTATAATTTTCTTTATCTTTTTTTTCAGCTAGATAATAATTAATAATGAGCCATAGATACGTGTTGAGTATGAGTATGTATCCCACACACATCATTTGTAAATTAAATTTATAACAAAGGAAAAAGATACTATCATATAATATAATTTAATGTATTTGAATATAGATGGCTTAGGGATAAAAAAAAACTCGATGTCTCTTTCGTAGTCACCATCCAACCGAGAACCTTTTATTTATTTATTTATATACATATTGTGGTTTCGTGTCCAAGGTTATGTCCATAAAAAAATGATGAGATGATTCCTAATAGCATGGCTAGTATTTCTACTTGATGATGACGAAGAATGTATTTTTATATCGTGATTAAAAAAAGTCAACCATTGGATTTATGAGATTCTTAATCCACTAATTTAATGTCTTGGATCTTTGTGAAAAGTGAATTAACAGAACAATATCCCATAAAACTAGTGTCACTCCTACGGGTTATTTGTAAGTAAATATGGATTAAGTAAACGGTGATGATCAAGAGTTCGATTTTGAACTTGTATTGGACTCTAATTAGAAATATCTCATCGGTAAATTTTAGTTTTATCTTATTTAAAGTTAATATGATTCCTTTACTGTGTATATAAATATAAAAAATCAAAAATATTTCTGGATAATCAATTATTTGTTGTCTAGTAGTAGGGGTAAAATCATAATTTTACCATGTAAAAATATCCGGAAAACATACAGCACACCCAAGACAATCAAATAATATCAAGTAATCTTATGGAAAAATCTAAAATACCCCCGAGTCCAAGGTTTAAATTTTAACATACTAGGGGCAAAACAATAACAACTTTATTACAATCTACAGTAATTTGTATCAATTGATATAGTGAAAAACAAACAGAGTTTAACACTTTCAAAATAAATATCACTATAAATTAGTTTTTTAGCTACTTTAGAGAAATTAAATATTTTTTCTTAAATACACACCCTATATTAATCTGATATATTCAAAGAAATTGATGAATTAATACTACCTTTCTCGGTCACCGTAAATTCTCAATTATTGCGCTTAAATAATCAAATTGAATACAAGCCGAAAGTGAGGGCTAAGTTTCATAATTAAACTACTTTTACATCTTTTATAACTACTGTATTATTAATCCCAGTTTGATTTATATATTACTTTGATGTCTCAGTTTATTTGATTCAGTAAAAAATTTATTTTAAAAAAAATAAATTCATTTTGTTTAGATTAATCTGAACAAATCCACTCCATTCAACCTAAACTTGTAATCCAGGGCTGGATTTATTATCTATATCCCTTCATAATTAAGAGTAGCTAGAGGATAATCAATCATATATATATTAAAATAATTTAATCATCTAGTAAATAATTAAGCGTAAAAGTTTGAAACTAAAAAAATTATTTTCTTTATAATTTCAAGTTGAAACCATATAATTATTAATATTGACTATTAAAAATTTATATAATAATTAATTTTATAATCTATAAAATTAATAAAAATACGTGGAAGCCGATATACATTCTTGTCAATAAAAAATAATTAGATAGAAGGCTAGAAGCCGTTCAAATTAAGCAATATATATATATATATATACACACACACACACACACTTTGTAAGCATGCATGGTTCAGTTCCCTTGCAAGATGATGATAACAACTCCCCATAAACTATAAATAATCCTTTAATCGCTATCATTGTGAATAAAAATCACAGTAAATCGCCACCACTTTGAAGCTTGCATGCGCACTCACCAACCATATATGTGTCTCTCCTTCCTTGCCTCTCCCCTCATCCCTAGCTAGCCAGCCAAAATAAGTATAGCAACACAGCATCAACATAAAATAAATAAATAAATAGAGATCGAAACCCTTCTTTTTGCTATACTCTCTCCTTAATTTCCTGTTTTAATCCCTTACGTTTGTTTCCCTCCCTCCTCTCTCATGCAAAACAGAATTCTACAGACAAAATAAAAGGGATGAAAGAAAGGTGCAGAGGGTTTTCTATTTAGAGAGAGAGATTTGTAAATAACAAGAGAATATTGCATGCAAAACATGAAACCAAAACCAGCCATAGTCGTATATTTCGTTATCTCCCTCATCCTCTCCCTCCCTCTCCTTTTCTTCTTCTTCTGCTTCAAAACCAGCACCTACACACCTCCTGATGAAAACCCCAGCTCTGACCTGAGAATCCGACCCGGATACACCACTTACAAAACCTACATACAACGTCAACTAAACAAGACCCTCAATCCAAAACTGAGAAAAATATGGACAACCCGTGACTGGGACCGCAAAATCCAAGTCTTTGCCGATTTCTTTCAAGTTTTGAAACAAAAAAACCTTCTTTTCAACGAATCCAAAGCCTTGTGTATCGGTGCTCGTGTAGGGCAAGAGGTTGAGGCCTTAAGACGCGTCGGCGTATCAGACTCCGTTGGTATGGACCTGGTGCCCTACCCGCCCCTCGTTGTAAAGGGTGATTTCCACCACCAGCCTTTCGACGATGGGACTTTTGACTTTGAGTTCTCAAACGTGTTTGATCACGCTCTGTTTCCGGACAAATTCGTTGGAGAGATCGAGCGGACGTTGAAGCCTGGTGGGATATGTGTCTTACACGTGGCGCTTTCTAGAAGGGCTGATAAGTACTCGGCTAATGACTTGTTCAGCGTTAAACCGTTGGTTAATTTGTTCACGAATTCTAAGGTTGTTCATGTCCGGAAAGTTGACGGGTTTGGGTTGGATACAGAAGTGGTGTTTAGGAAGACGGCAAAAAAAGATCAAGAGGTGATCCGAGGGCCCTGATGCTTTCGCCCCCCCTACGATTTGTTTTCTTTGAATGAATTATTATTAATCATGATTTCTTAATTTCTTTATATACAAGTCTTTGAGATGGCCCATTTTTTGCTGTTTTTCCTGTTGATTTAAATCTGCAGTTGCTCCATATATAATCATGCATGGCCCACTCAATTGGCTCCAATATTTTTTTAGCTATAGGTTTGGAATATATGCGTGTTGTCATCATGCACATCAAATATGTTTTCGGAATTTCTGATTTTTTTTTTCCTGCTCAAGGCTTCTGATAACATACCAATGGTCATTTCTCATCTTTCAAATATGTTGTGGAAAGTGTCAAGGAACCGTGAGCATGCAACAATGGGAGGCTGGGAAATTGGTCAGATGGTTGCATGATGATGAAACGGACGGCTGTGACACGAAAGAAAGCAAGAGAAAAGTTTTGTCATTATTGTTGCTGAGCTTCATCCAGCCTTTACGGGATTGACTGCATCTGTTCTTTTTTTCTTGTATTCCACAAAATGCAATTCATTGAACAGTCAATAGATCCAAGGAAAGACGCCTTCCAGCAAGTTTTTTTAAGATTCTGGCGAAAACGAAAGGAATAATGGTAAACCCAGCAGATTATCAGTCTTCGAATCTTTAGTTGAAACCATTCGAGTCAATGAGTACGGAGTACAAGTTTGAAATCCCCGATACCAATGAAACAGAGCGTCTAGACCAAAACTTGATCTTTCGATGTGTCCTTCCACAGCCTTAAGGGAGGAAACAAGACCACAGAGATTGCATAGCCAAATGCCTCGCTTTTTTACCCAGGAAAAAAGGGAAACGAAAAAATAAAAACTCGGAACAAAATTGAGGTCCTGCAGACCAAGAAAAAGAAAATAACAAAAATTCCAGTAGGCATACAGACCAAACAGGGTGATCAAGGGTTTGCTTGACTGTCTGGAACAAAATCAACAGGCTCGCTTTCAGTGTCCTGATGCTGCGACTGGGAAACTGTTAGCTTAGCCTTTTTATATCTGCTTGAACTTCTAAGGATTTTCTCCAAGGTCAGGCCTGAAGAACTGTTACATAAAAAAAAATAAAAAAAAAAAACAAAAAAAAACACTCATCAGAGATACTGAGCACGTGGTAACAAAGAAAATATAGAACTGAACTTCGTTGCAAAATGCGACTGTGCCCTGGGTTTTTAAAATTTGAAGGTCCTCTTTTCAGATGGAACCGTATAGAAATACATATCTCATCATAGGCCCTTGCTCCATAAGTTAGGAAAGCACACCGGAAGAAATGAATGATGCCTAAAGTATGCAGCTAGATACAACCAGAAAAAGAATTTGTTGTAGTTTTCTCAACTTACAGTGGTATTTTGAAGTTCTTTCCACCGCCTTCCTTGCTTTTCAAGCTGTAATTTCCTGTGGAAAATTTCATAAGGTTGACAAGACAAGTTCCAGATATCAGTTTAAGGATGTCCGTGCATCAAATGCTGTTTTCGAGGAAATCAGGCATCTACTAACTAGTAAAAACTTCTACCACAATGGAAATCAGCAGCACGTGAAGAACCAAGAAGATATTCTTGAAGTAGCAACAATACAGCATGGTCCACAAAGGTGGAATTTACAAAATGACTTTAGAGAATACATTTTAAGAAGTACAAGAGTTTAAGTTATCACTAAATTCGGATTGCAATTTTCATCTTTGCTCTCAATGAAGATTGGCAAGCATGATTAAACAATCCCTCAGAGGCCACCAGCTTTCAAAGACATGAACAGGAGAGCCTTTTAAAGTGGTGAGTCAAATTGATAAGCTCAGTGACACAGAAAGATATATAAATTTAGGGTGAATTAAAATAAACCTCCCGACATGACATGAAATTAGTAAATTACAAACACTGACCAAAAGTTTGAAGATATGACAAGAACTCCATTTATGTCAAGAAGCTATTACAAAAGCCTCCTTTTATAACCAAAATGACATTGTTTACTATTTTGAAAACAAAATTAGTTAAATAAAATACTTAAAACAATCAGATAAAGAATATAAAAAAAATAATAATCATGTTCATTATTTTTACCATTCATTATCTAATGTTATTAATTTTTTAATTTATATGTTCGTAAAATGAGCAGTTCAGGACATTTTAGGTGCATATGGATTTTTTTAATAAATCTTCAAACTTTTGGATGGTGTTTATAATTTCATGGTAACCTATTTTTTTTTTTTTTTTTTTTTTTTTTTTTTTTTTTTTTTTTTGTGTGTGTGTGTGTGTGTGTAATTCACCCAAAAAACACCACCTCAGAATTGCCCGTTCATTCATCTTTAAAGAGACAACACTAATGTCCTTCACCCTACTCTGTCCATGAAAGCGACTGCTTATTTCCAAAATTTTCTTAGATTTTTCCACTGATTCAAAATAGTTGTTAATTCAGACAGCAAGACGAGCATAATTGTTTTATTTTTGCAAGTAATTTTCATAGACAAGATCATTTCTCGGCTTTTATAATATGTTTAGTGTCGTATGAGTCCTCAGTTAAGTAGGCCTAGGTAAGGAAAAGTTGTATTTTCTTACAAAAGAATGAACAGGAAAAATAAAGAATCAGAGTTACTTTGGTAATATGTTTAGTGTCGAATGAGTCCTCAGTCAAGTACTCCTTGATGGACTTGGGATTACCAGGAACTCTATACTCTATTTAAAGGTGTGTGATTATTCAATAAAGAATCAGAGTTTTTGAATAAATGTTTCCGCTATATGCTTTGTTATTATGTGATGGAATCTATCTTTGGTGCGACTCATAAGATCCCTGGGCGTAATGCCTAGCTCTCTCTTCCTAGGTGCGACTCCTAGAAAACCTACTACAACTAGCAGTTCTGCTTTCAAGTTCCAGCAAACAAAGCCCCATGTATCTATCTCCAATTTTTCAATTTACAAAGTCGTAAACCCTTTCTTCTTGATTCCAAGTCTATAAATTCCTAATCCACCATAAAAACATCATAGGACATAAATCTCAAAGCTGTTCTGCATTAAATGTACTTATCCAACATGGGTCTGTTAGTTTAAATTTTAAACTGAATGACTGCTGTAACAGAACTTGCGAGTCAAAAGCTCATGATGCAATCAACCATGATAGTAACATATCATTAAATCAGTAAAACTCATGCAAGATTAGTGGATTACCATTTTGAGACGAGTTAAAATCTGAATTGCTTTCTCCGTCTGAGTAGTCAGAAGACAACGAATTATCTGGAGTTCTAGTGCTTGAATCTGAACTGTCAGTTATATCCTCTGCAGAATGCTCATAATTATCATCCTGGAATATTGTGCCTGATGTTCCTATTAAACTCTTTCTACGTTGTGAACTATTTACAACCCCCTCAACATCAGCAGGGGAAACTTCTATACCATTAGTTTGATTGTGTTCTTTATCTGAGCCACGCCCTCCAGCCCTTGTTTTTTTAGAACTTTCTAAGCTAGAATATGATGCAGCAGAGGGTTCCTTGTTCTTTGCAAAGGTATTGGTGACAACAAGCCTCAAAGCACCAGATTTTCTGGCTTCTGCAGGAGTGGAATTGATCTTATCAGACTTGCTAGATGGTGGAACTTTAACCCTGCCAGCTGGAGGCTTTTCTCCAATTCCATCATTCACATCTAACCTCGATGAACCATGTAAATCAAATGATGGAACACAAGAATGTGCATCTAGCTTCTTTTTCTTGTTAGATTTCATTCCACCAACTTCTTTTGCTTTTGTTGCTTTGTCAACAAGCCCCTCACCAGAAGCAGCAGTTTTGCTATGGTCTTGGCCAGGCACAAAGTACTCGTTGAAGTTGACCCTATCGCTTCCACAAGAAACTTCCATACCATGACCGGCTTTGTCAGAATGATCATTTTTAGATGGACAGCCATTGACAGCAGATTTGACTACATTCTCAATCACATCATCAATTTCCATATCAGTAGCTAGACGAAAAGTACTTGCTGCATCCATTTCTACCACCACTTTCCCTTTCTTTGCTGCCATACTGTTTTCCTCTTCATTTCCGTTACCATTGCAATCGTCCCCATACGCTGAATTATGAGGCTCAGTAGGATAAGTGTCAGCCACAGAACTCTTAGGTTCTGTACCTGATGTTGGTGTTCCACTTAATAAATCCCTTGTCCGTTTGGACTTCTTTCTTTTCTTTGATGGTGTCCCATGATTCACAGCTTCACCAGCCTCGACC
This sequence comes from Salix dunnii, assembly GCA_015731905.1. NCBI lineage: Eukaryota > Viridiplantae > Streptophyta > Magnoliopsida > Malpighiales > Salicaceae > Salix > Salix dunnii. The sequence goes on along the minus strand of CM027668.1, from coordinate 1,455,103 downwards.
AAATCAGAAGCGACAACTACTTTATCCATTTCCAATACTTCTTTCCCTTCCTTTGCCAGCAGATTGATTTCCTCCTGATTAACTTTATCATTGGAATCATTCCCATTCACAGTTTCATGATGCACAGTTGAAGCTGAGTCAGCAGTTGCAGACCTATTAACATGTTCTGTACCTGATGCTGGTGTTCTGATTAACAAATCTGTTGTCCTTTTGGACTTCTTTCTTTTCTTTGATGGCATCCCAGGATTCACAGTTTCACTAGCCTCGACCAAATCAGAAGTGACAACAACTTTATCCATTTCCACCACTTCTTTGCCTTCCTTTGCATGCAAATTGCTTTCCTCTTGATTAACTTTATCTTTGGAATCATCTCCACTTGCAGCTTTAGGGTGGTCGGTTGAAGTAGTGGCAGCAGCTGCAGAGCTATTTGCATTTTCTGTACCTGATCCGGGTGTTCTGCTTGACAAATCCCTCGTCCTTTTAGACTTCTTTTTTTTCTTTGGTGGTGTCCCAGGATTCACAGCTTCACTGCCCCCAGCCAGCTGAGAAGTGACAGCCACTTCTTTATCCATTTCCTTTTCAGCCAAATTGCTATCTTCTTGATTACCTTTATCATGGGAATCATCCCCATCCACATCTTTATGAGGCTCAATTGAAGCAGCATCAGCAGCTGCGGAGCTTTTAACATTTTCAGTACCTGATGTTGGTGCTGTGCTCAACAAAGCCCTTGTCCTCTTGGATTTCTTTATCTTCTTTGAATGTGCCCCATGATATTCAGTTTCACTAGCTTCAATCAATTCAGAACTATTAACTGCTGCTTCTTTAACTCTTGTGTCAGATGGTTCACACTTCTCATGTGGCATAGATCCTGGGTGCAATGCCTTTCTTTCCTCTTCGAGACCATCAACCTGATCAGATGCATGTTTCTGACTATCATCAAGGATGGTATTCTTTGAACTCCTTTTTTTGGCAGCGGATGCTGCAGCTAGTTCAGGGGGAGCATGTCTATTTTTCACATTGGTAGTATCTGTGTCACTCATATCAACCCCTACAAAAGATCACTTTGAATATCAGAAATGTCTCTTCATCTCTCCTTTTTTCCCAATGGACGAAACAGGAAATGAACATTAAAATAGGCAAGCACATGTGAATTTGCACAATCCACAGACTCACCTTGTGAAGAGTGTCTCCCGCCTTCTTGGACAGGATCTGTGTGTTTTTCCTTCACAGAGACAGCGTAAGACTCAGAAATTGTTACTCCCCGGACAGGAACATGTACTGTATCGGGCACTTTGCTGAAGTCCTTGGGGTTAACTTCCATGCTCTCTCCCTTAGCATCAGTGGATGAAGGGACAACAGCGGCATCGAGATTTGGAGGATTTACAGGTTTCTTTTTCTTTTTCCCCTTCCCGCTGATTTGAGAGGCTGCTGGCAAACTGAGACCATCCAAAGTTTCAGAAGATAAACAGTGTAAAGCAGAATTTGTATTTTTCTGATCGTTTACTAAAAGGTTCTGAGAGATTTTAGGGTGCTTGGATATCCCTTTATTAGAATCAGAAAGGACAGTTTCATTCTCCTTGACAGAACCATCACCCCTGTTTCCCTCCTCAATTTTACGCCTTTTATTCGCAGCACTCTCTTGATGTGATTCATTTTCATCAGACTGACATACCGAAGCCTCTTCTTTTCCAGCAAGGTCATCTGTAACATCCTTACTTTTCCTCTTCCTTTTATTCTTTTTCTTCGCATCAGATCCTGTTGTGAGAGCTCCATCTGGAGAAGCACTGCCTTGCATATTACCAGTCCCATTCCAAGAAACCCCTCCCGCACCTCCAGTTGGTGTTGTTTGAACTTCATTTTCCCTGCCAGGTTCATCATATTTCTCCAATATAGGAGGATCTGACCCATTGTTGTCATTGGCCAGTGACGTAAACTTGCGGTAACAATCACCTTTATATGCAACTATGCTTGAATTATTTAATTCTTCATTTCCAGCAGCATCCAAACATTTCTGTTCAGCAACAGAAGCCTTCTGTTTTGCAAGCTGACAACTCTCATCTAGCTGCAAGGATAAATCAATAACACTGGACAAACTTTTTGGATCGCTATCAGGGAGAAGGTTAACCTCGTCAATTGAAGCGTTGTTTGTGGTAAGAACCTGAGCTGGTAGGTTGTCAGTATTCTCCTCTATAGTAGAAGCATCAACACTAACAAACCAGTTTTTACCGGTGCCATCAAAGGCACTCTTTACAAACATGGATTCTGATAGGTGGTAAAGGATCCCTCGACGTTTTACCTGGAAAGTTCAAAACAAACTTTAATCAACAGCATTATGGCACAGTGACACAAAAAAAAAATTGTTAATACCTTCAAAGCATGAATTTTAATGTCCCCATTGGTCGGAAAACAGAGCTTGTGTTCATGAAGTATTTTCTCTGCAGATTGACAGAGACATTATATTCATGTCGAACAACATGGAACATGGCAAACCGAATATAAAACCATTAAGATAAATAAACACAACAGTCGTGCAAGGAAAATCAAACAAAAATTATAGTTTTCTATGATATAATCCTTTAATTTGAGCAGTTAGGATTGGTCATCGTTACATTATACTTTGCAAAAAAGTGGGAAAACATACTCTTGAGGTCGGAGACTGTGTCAGAAGCGGAGACAATGAGGGCGAGGTGAGTGTCAAGAGTGGTGTCTATGAAGACAGTGTTGGAATCGGCCATCGATACTGTTAGTGATGTTGCTAGGGTTTGGCCCTCCTTTTGTTTTGAGGGGAAAGATGGGAGGCCAGCGACCAGGCACTGGGCAGGAGCAGGAGGAGTTTTTTTCTTCTTTTAGTACTGTTAGCGTGTATTTCTATGGCGGCAGATGGCAAGGAAATAAAGGCGTTGCTGCTTCTCTTATTAATTTTTATTTGACTATAATAATCTTTGTATTCTTAGCACGCCCTAAGCCATGGTATATATTTTCTATCCTTGTTTAAAGAAATTGCAAAAAAGTTTTTTACATATAATAAATTTAAATAAACGATTAAAATTTTAATTGTTTCATATTATAAAAAATTTAGATCATAATTCAAACTTAAAATTTATTATATAAATTATAGGCCCTCCATCATCCAGTCACACTCCTTGTTGATAATTATGAGTGATATATTGAAAAACATGTGTTTTTAATTTTTAAATAATAAGATGATAAAATGTTGATTGGAGTTGTGTCAATTACGAGTAATTTATGAAACTGTAATTTGGTGCATTATAACCTTTGTAATTCAAATTTAAACGAAATAGAGAGTTTAATTATAATTAATCAAATATTAAAAATAAAAAACTAATTAAAAATAATCAATTCTAAAATGTTCTCAAATAAAATAAATAACAATAAAACAAATAGGGATCATATCTGACATATATAAAAAATAAAATGGGTGAAATTGATAATGAATTTAAACTCTATAAATTAATTCAAATAAGAAATAATAATTGATAGAACAGGGACCAAATTGGAATAAGAAACAAATTGAAAGGATGTGAAGTTTGAGAGGCTAGGCATGAAAATCAAAGAGGAGAAGAAAAAAATGAAAATCAATCCGCCCACAACCAAAGGAAATTACTTGCTAGCACATGCAACGCACTTGCCAATTGTTTTTTTATATATTTATTAAAATATCATATTGTCATTAATATCATATTGATTATCACAAAAAAAAAACTATGACTAAGCCCCTGTAGTATCGATTGCTTTCCTTGTTCCACTCTTGCAGAAGGCATTGCATTTGTCGTTCATCGTATTTCTCCAACATAGCAACTCTCCAAGGAGTCCGCTGCAATACAAAGTAGAACCGCCGTAAATTCTGCCGACGGCCGTGGAGCGGTCCAGCATGAAATATGCATGGATCTTTCCACGGCTTCTTGTTGGAGTTTCTTCCTATAGCGTGCACGAAAGTGCAGAAGTTTCAAGTTAGACCGCAGTATATTGGCTGCTCTCATGCAGGTGAGAAAACTTGGTGGAATATCAAATTCGTTTCAGATGAAGAGAACCCTGCCCTAATGAAATCAAGATCCTAATGCTAGCGAAGAAAAACACACACACAACTTCTCCTTCCTCCCTCAGGGTTTACTTTTCTCCTTCTCCCCGCTTGGTTTACTTTGTAGCCTTGCAAGGCAAGCCTGCGTGTAAACTGCGTAGGGAAAGAGATCTTACTTAGTTTACTGGCAAATCAGCTAGGATTTGGGAGTTTGCTCCCTCCAGATCTCAAGTTTAACCCTAGAACCAATAGAAACTCTCAGGGCCACAGGCCACGGGATAAAAGCTATGTAAAGATTGGTTCTGGACCGCAAGGGTTTGGTTTGGTATGTAAAAGCTAGCATAGGAAAAAGAGAGAACCAATTGGAAATTTTATATTCTTAATTATTCATACTTTTATTAACTGGTGAAATTATCAAAGCATACCAATGATCTCCATTCATAAATGCAACATGAAAAACGAAAATGACAGGAACATTTTAGAAAAGGTCGATGACACCAACACAATCAGCATCCTAAAAGTTTAATTCACAGGCCAAACTCCCTGGCTAACCAGGGTCGAACTGATACTGTTGAAAAACGAAAATGACAGGAACATTTTGGAAAAGGTCGATGACACGAACACAATCAGCATCCTAAAAGTTTAATTCACAGGCCAAACTCCCTGGCTAACCAGAGTGGAACAATACTGTTCATTCATTCTTTCTAGAATCTTTAAGCTGTCCTCTCTTACGAATCCCAAGGCAAAAACCTAGTCGCCAGGAATCAACAACTGATTCTGGCAATGATTTTATCAAACCCCAAAGAAGGGAATGGGGCCAGTAAGGTGTGCAACGAGGTTCATAGCCTATAGCGCACAGACCTGCCCGGGCATAACTGTCTGATGATGGAACCCAGAAGGAAGATCTCTTTATTGATGCCATCTTTGTTGCAACGTAAAGGGGAACCTGCATCAAGAAATCCCTTGGTTGATCGAAGAGGTATAAAGCATAGGAAAAAAGTGTGCGTGTGCATGTGTATCATCCACTCCAGGAACACAGTTCTGATGCTCAAAGCAATCATGATAATAAGCGGAAAAATAACATGTTCATCATCCTGTGTTGAATAAGATCTGAAAATTATACTCGAGATATTTTTGCAAATCAGAGACTAAAACTCAGGATGTTGGACCTCCATCTCTCAAGCACAAAAGGAAAAACTACTAATTACTAGATGAGTGGTATAATTAGGGGGACACAGTTCACAAACAACAGATAGGCAAGGCTTGGTATTCAAATACTCAATGCTAAAGCCCTGACAGTTATTAACGTCACAGCTTCAGGAATGGCTTGCTAGACAGGTAGCTCTGTTGCATGTGAGGTAGCCACACCATTGATTTTACTAGTCTAAATGACATCTCTTTGGTTAGTTTCTTCAACAAGAATTAACGTGTGGTTTTTTTATCATATACTTTAGTGTTTATGATTCTTCCTGCTGGAGCTGTCAATGTTCTTTGGCATAAATAACCATCGCCTTGCTATTTCCCTACCTTGTCACTTGCCAACTTGAAGTTATAAGACATGTATTCAATTAGTAGCAAGTTCTAGTATCATCTCACATCTAAAACCCTAAATCATCTATGCTTCTCTCACTAATCATACTAGCCAATTCAGACAAATGGGTAGAATAGAGGGATAAATTCAAAAGGACATGGGTAAGAGAACCAAAAGAAGGAAAAAGATCGTGAGCATTATTGGATAAAAAAAATATGATTAGCATGTTATACTTCATTTCACCAAATATAATACAAACACATATGATGCTCATTATGACTTTATTAATTGTAGTGGATTGCTTTTATAAAACTTTATAAGTTCATCACTTGATCTAATGTTGGTTATGATAGGTAAATTAATCAGGTTATAACACTAGAGGATTCAGTAGGGCCAACGCCAACTAACACTCAAAGACAAAAGAAAGTTGATAGAGCCATTAAGTGCAAGAAAGCATCATGAGTATCTATAAATCTGTTACAAAATCGAAAGAAAGCTAGCCTCTACCTAACCATTAGCTTGCATAGAAGAAATAAGACAAATCCTATCCAGATTTCTAACAAGCAAATCATAATTTATTATATTGTGTGTCCTATGTTATTGAAAAAACATCTGTTAGGGTAACGACAGACCATACATAAAATTATTTCCCAGTCATGGCCAGTAGCTTATAGCAATGGACATGCAACTATTCCATATCTATCAATTCATGTTTCTGTGTTTAATAATTACTTCAAATGGAGAAATACAGATGCAGAGACTTTTTTTTTTTTTTCATTGCCTTTAGCGAAGAGCAGAACACTGATCAATGCGACTAAAAAGAAAATCTCATCACCATCTATGGTTGAAAGTTTACTCAAATACTGAATCTATACTCGAAGTTTCAGATGCGAACATCATATAAGCAAACTCATTATGACATAGTCATAGTTTGACCAGGACATCAACATAAACTAAGTCTAACACATAAAGATCAGGTTAAGTATTGAAAGAAACAGAGTGGTGTCGAAAGAAGAAGCACAATACCTGACACTGCACGTCAATCCCACTTTTCTTGTATTCAACGTAAAGGCACCTTGAGAATTGATCGATGTACCTGGTAACACACACATAATAAATACATAAATAAACGAACACCAACCTACGACAAATCTCCAGAAATTAAAACCTTACAAGTAAATCACAAGGACAGAAAAAAGCCTCACGCTTTAGTAGCAGCATAAACAGCATAAAGAGGATCAGATGGAATTATAATGGCAGCTCCAGAACCAATGTTAACAATAGCACCTTTCTTCCTCTTCAACATCCCAGGCAAAACAGCTTGTGTAACTTTAGTAGTACCTTCAACATTCACTCTAATCAAGTTCTTCAACAGCTCCTCATCAACCTCATGAAAGAACCTGGCATAAGGATAAGAAACCCCGACATTATTAATCAAGACACCAACATCCAATCCTTCAGTAGTCTCCTTAATCTTTTGAACACCCTCGTCAATATCGCCACTGAAATCAACAACAACGTTCTTGATTTGGACATTACTGTATTTGGATTGAATTGAAGTCGACACATCTTTGAGTTTGTCAGGATTTCTGCCCACCAAGATTAGATTGAGACCCTTTCGAGCCAATTGGAAAGCGAATCCTTTGCCAATACCGTCAGTGGGTCCAGTAACGAGAGCCCATGATCCGTATTTCTTGAGATTCTTGGCAGGTCTGAGGAAACTAACGTAGACCCATTTGAGAGAAGCGAAAAGGAACTTCAGAAATGAAAGACAACCCAGAGTGAAGAGCACAAGAAGCCAAGAAGGCTGAGATTTGAGCTCGTCAACGAAACAGACACTCATCTTTTTTAGTTTTCGTTTTGGATCTGAGAAGCGGGTTTTGATGATGATTTTGAAAATGCTATGAAGAAGGGAAAAGGCTAATCCTCTGTTAATATTAATAGTGTAAACCTTCGGATAAAAAGTGTAGATTACAGGGAGAGCAGAGTAAAGGGAGAGTGAGGGAAATCAAATGGGATATATAGAGTTAGGCGAAAGCAGGTGGATAGCAGGACAATGGAATATTTAATGAAATTTGATGGAGAGATAGCTAAGGGTCAGGGAGGTGGCGACGGAGTGGTGAAGTAGATGAGCTGAAAACCACCCCCTTAAAGTCTTTTAACTACTGTTACACGGTGACTGCCATGACAGGCCCTTATGAGTGAGGGGGGTTGTGGTGCCAAGTGACTTGTCTAAGACAGAGGCTGTTTGTTTTTATATTTTAAATTATTTTTTTATATATTTTTAAAAATTATTTTAATATAATGAAATTTTAAAAAGAAATCACCTTAACAATATTAAACAAGCCCTAAGAAACTTTTTTTACTGAGAAATATCTTATAGTATTTCAGGAGTGTTGATAGTTTTTATATCGAGCAATATTTCTTGAGATTATATTATTTTTATTGCACTATAAATATTTTTTTCAAATTAATTTTTACATGGTCAAGAGTCAATTTTCTGATTATATTTTAATGTATTATAAACGATGCGCTTTTCAAATCGCTTGAAAAATATTTATTATCATGAATAAAATAGCAATAATTGTTGGATATGTATATATTACATAGTAAATAAAAATTAATATATGTCAAAATTAAATTATTGTAAAAAATATGTTTTATTATATTTATTTTACAACAGTTTAAGATTTTAACTATATATAACAATACAAAATAAAATAATTTAACAGCTAACACGAAACTCCAAATTAGTTTGAATAATATTTATAATAAGATTTTTTTTATTTCTTTTTTTTTTATCCAATAACTTTACAGAAAATATACTTAGTAAGTCTAGATAAGCGAGTAAAACCCTTATTATTCTAAATTTTTATAAAAAATACTCATTCTAATTCAAATTCGAGTTCTATATTTTAAATATTTATTTATATATATAGTGGCTGACAGGGTAAAAAATAATAATAATAATCAAGAGGGTTAAATTGAGAAATATATTCCAAATCAAGTGACCCAGAACAAAATTAAAATTGGTTTTTTTTATTATTATTAATTTAAACTAAATTTTTACTATTTTTTTTTAAATAATTGACCCCAGCTAATTTTGTACCGGTCTAACCTTAAAAACTATGCTAATTACAGACTATTTGTCTAAGTATAAATTATTGGTTAGATAACCATTTTGGCAAACAACCAAAGCTAGATAGGTAACCAACCTCTCGAGCACCTCCACCTTTGAGATTGGAAATCTCAAGGTATCATTGCCCGGCAGATAGAAATTTGGCCCACGGCAATAAATCATTCTTAAATGTGTGTGTATATTATATTTTTTATTTTTAATATCAATTAAATCAAAACAATCCAAAAAAATATGATTTTTTTTTTAAAAAAAACATGGTTTGAATCATTTAAAACATTTTTGGGAGTTAACATTTTTTCAAAGTGCTTTTTTTTTAAAAAATACATTAAAATTATATTTTTTTTTAAAATATATTTTTAACATCAACATGTCAAAATGATCTAAAAATATAAAAAAATTTAATAAAAAATAAAAAATAAAAAAATATTTTTTTTTTATTTTTTTCAAAAATATTTCTAAAACGCAGTATTAACCAAACATTAAATCTCAATGCCCATTGTATAGTGGCAACAATTTTGCCCAATTACTTTCAAGTAATGGTCAATTCAGTCCTCTTTTCATTAGGGATGATCATTTCGGTTCGGTTTTTATATATAAAAATAACCAAATTAAATTTATGATTATAAAATAAAAATCAAAACCAATTCAAAACTAGTTTAAACCGATCAGTTTTAATTCAATTCGGTTTTATGTAAAAAATACAATATAGTACATTGTTTTTTAGTGTTTTTTCTTGTAACCAAGTGTTTCCCTTCTTTCATTTCACCAAAATAAAATCATATGAAAAAATTTAAATCAAATCAGAAAAATAGAAAGTTTTTTATAGTATATCTGTTTTAATTTGAAACGGTTCGGTTCAGTTCGGTTTATCAGTTTCAACCCTAAGAAACCTAAACCGAATCAAACTAAAAGTTTTTAAAAAAAAAATTAATAGGTTTAATCTGGGTTTTTTAATTATTCAGTTTTTTTCTCGATTAATTAATTAATTTATTTATTCGATCTAATCATTTTTTTCTGTTTTTTTTTCCTCACCTCGTACTTCTCAGCATCTACAAACGACGAAATTGGTATAAATGAAATCGATTAAGATTTAATTCAAGTATTTTGCTTTTTGCAAGTTGTTCTGAGTTCGATGGGTCTGGTGGAATTAACCCTTTACTACATATGTTAATAAATACAGAAGAAGGCCGGCTCCACAGCACCCCTTTGCCTAAAGTCCTATAACTGAACTTACATTTCTTGGTTTTGTCTTTAGCCAACGCCAAGAACTAGGCCGGGAACCTGGTCGGAGTAGACCGGATTTCCACGCTTCAATTCCAAGATATGGGAACAATTCCTATCCAAGTTGCTGCTAAATCCAAAAGTCTGGGAATTGATGAGAAAATATGTTGGATTATTTAATTAATTTATTTTTACTAAAATAATATTCAACACGCATAGTTGGTCCTCGAGAGATCTTAGTAGAGCAGCTATTTTACTTGTTTGAGTAGTCTAGAGGAGAGAAATATTAATTATACTGAAAACTCAACAGGCATGATTTCAGAGACCCTAACTCTTCATCAAGTTTGTGCTGCTGCTGCTGCCGCTGCTCGACCCTTAGCTCTCAAGGATTCCTTCTCCAATCTCTTCAGGCGAAGCCGACGGAAAAAATGGTAAGTGCACCAGTCTAGCACTGCATCAGGCAACGCGTCTAAGAGAAGCCTTTGCACAGAGTGCGAGCAGAGTGGCATGCTCCAATGCTCGTAGCCGATGCACCTTACGCTTGCTCTGGCGTACATTTCCGGCGATGCAATCAAGAAACTGGATTTTCTGAACCTCGTCATCTTCGTGGCCACAAAAAGTGGTACCTGGCAAAACATCAAACACCAGCAATGTAATCTGGGTTAGCTAGCTCTAACTACTTGCATCGGCATTGAAAAAAAGTTATGTGTGGAATATCTAAGTCACCTGGCACTGAATGTCAATTCCTTGATGCTTATATTCCAAATTGATGCATTTTGAAAACATTCCAAGGTACCTGCACAGTGCAGAAATATATATATATATATAGACAGGGCCTTGTGTTTAGTTTGCGGAGGTAGGCAGGCGGCCGGCTGGCTTTTCACCAGAGACCTTGATAAATTTTAGTTTTCTGACGATTATAAAGGTTTTTTAAAATGGTTTCCAGGGTTCATATTGCTTTTTGGACAATCCATTCCTTGAAAAATAAAAAATAGAAAAAAGAAGAAGAATTTAAGAAACATATATGGATAAACATACGTACGCTTTGGTTGAGGCATAGATGGCAAATAATGGGAATGAAGGAAGGACGGCGACGGAGCCAGAACCCATATTCACAATTGCGCCTTTCTTCTTCTTCAGCATAGCAGGAAGCACTGCTCTAGTGACCCAAGTTGCTGCCTCTGAATTCACCTTGATAAGACTCTCCAACATATTCCGATCAACCTCATGAAAGTACCGGGCATTAGGGTATGAAACTCCGGCATTGTTTATCAGAATACCAACATCCAGCTCTTCGATAACTCCCTCTATTGCCTTCGAAATCTCCTGTCCGCTCCATTTCTCAAGATCAACCACAACGCTTTTTATGTCGACTTTCAGATCACCAAATCTTGCACGAATTTCATTCGATGTAGCTTCGAGTTTTGTAGGGTTTCGACCAACAAGAACAAGGCTAAGACCCTTTGAAGCGAGCTCGAAAGCGAGGGCCTTGCCGATCCCGTCGGTGGAGCCGGTGATTATAGCCCAGGAGCCATACTCCTTCAAATTCTTTGGTGGTCTCAAGAACATGACCCATATCCACCTGAAAAAGCAGAAGATCTGCTTACAAAGAGAAATAAAACCCAGACAACTCGCTGCTACCAAGAAAATAGCTTGCAACTCCATTGCCATGATATGTGGGAGTTTTTTTTTCTCAGGGAATTAAAGTGATCAATGCACGCACAGGTATATCATATACAAATTCAAAACTTGAGGAAAGGAAATTAAATGCTACTGGTATATTTCTCTTTCCATCTCTCTCTGTCAATCACCGGCGACAGCTCCATTTATGTCCACCGTTAACCATCATCAGTGCTGCAGCAACAGGCATGACTCACCTCGCAGAATCACAGCAAGAAGTGCATTTTAAAAATATTTTTTTTCTTGGTTTAAATATTTTTATAGTATTTTTAGATTTTCGATACATTAATTTTAAAAATATTATTTAAATATATTTTTATTAAAAACATTTTAAAAAATCATTTACACCATTTAAAAAAACTATTGAGCTATTCACCTTTTAATTAAAATAATTTTTTATAATGACGGTTGAGGTGTGAAAAAATTATTTGTTTTTCATAATAGATTAAATCTGTAGCTGAATTGATTCTTTCGTGAGAAAATGTTTTGGTATACACACTCCCAATAAAATTCAGAAAATTATATTTATTTATATAAATAAATTTTATTAATTGAATTTTTTAAATTATACTTAAAATTATATAATACAATTTATCTCGGATAAAATGTGATAGAAATATCAATACTTTTTTTTTTACGCATAAGTTATTATTTAGAAGGGTGGTTGTGATTGTTATTTAAAGTGTTTTTTTAATTTAAAAATACATTAAAATAATATTTTTTAAAATAATTTTAAATATCAACACATTAAAATAATCCAAAAATACTAAAAAAATTTAATTTAAAATAAAAAATAAAAATTCAATTTTTTTCATAAATATTTTCAAATTACACTACCAAACACCACCTAAATCTCTTATATCGAAATATCAAATAAAACCAGTTGATCCGAGTCTTCCAATGACCCCCAATGCCATGCGTCCACGTGTAACAACAACTATCGTAATTTTTGTTGCTTGTGTATTCACCCTTAAATATTAAATAATTCTCAATTTGTTAAAAGACAAACAAAGAAAAAAAATATATTGAATCCAGATTGCCTTTTTTTTTCCAGAAAATATTTTATTTTAAAAAGGGTTGTGATTTTATTGTGTAGTCATTCATTGCTCATTCTGTCATAAACCGTCCATGGTTGAAATAAATTTATTTCTAAATAAATTAATTTCATCTAGAAAATTTAATATAATTAAGATTATTTTTAAAAATATTTTTTTATTTAAAAATATATTAAAATAATATTTTATTTCTGTCACAAGTAGTGCGTGCACTCATTCCCTGAGAGGATAGTTGGGCTCCGGACTTTGTGGGAGGAAGGCATCCTCTTGGTGTGAATCGGCTGTGATCAACTCATGTACTATCTCACTGCTGTGATGAATTAAAACAATATACTTATTTATTTATTTTATTAGAAACACCTAATAAAATGAGCATTCTACCTGATGGAATGAGCCCAATCTAGGAGACAAGCCCAATTTTTATGGGCTTCTTCTCCTACACTATCCGCACTTGTAGGTATATTAAACCGATTGGGCCATACCATCGACGGGGCCCATGCAGTCGTGCTTCGATCTTTTTAGACTCAACCATGAGAAGCTGACCCTCTTGTATGATGCCAAGCTCCTTGAAAATGCCCCCCTTGTCTCTATAATTAATCTGTGCCTCGACTTTAATTTGTTTTGATTTTGACCTAATTAATTACTATACCATGTAGTTGAATTAATATATTTTATTTCCATTATTTACTATTTCGATGCAAATTTGATCATTTTTAAGGGGGAAAAAATACAAATTTATCTGCCTTTTAAATTGTAAAAACTTCTCATGGAACAAAATAATTAGTGATTTCTTTCGGAAAAACTATATTTCTCAGAATTAAAAAATAATCAACATTAATATTTTCTATGATTTTTTCAAGAACAAAAAAACTAAGAGAACATAATTTATATATATTAAGAGAACATCTTTCAGTCAAGTCAATTTATTAATAGCAGTCGTTTAAGAATACATTTTAATATAATGGAGTATAATTTTCACCTCATGATTTTTTATTAATTCATCACTTAGCCATCTCTATTACTTTTATTTTTATTCAAGGAAATTCATCTCGTTAAACATTTTTTATAATGCCAATGGTTAAAGAACCATTTCATTTAAAAACTTCAGTTGATATGATAGGTGAGGTCCCAGAATATGATTTATATTATTTTTTAACACATCCCCTCAACTGAAAACTCTTTAGGCTTGAAACTTGTACAGAACCATATTTGCTTGTGCTTCATTTTTATTAAATAGAAAAGGGGTGGTGAGATTCGAACTCGTGACCATTGGGTCAACAAGACTCTAATGCCATATTAAGAATCATCTCACTTAAAAATTTAATATAATAAATAAAACCTAGAATATAATTTATATTATTCTCTAACATTAATATTAGATTTTTTCGCTATCATATCACGACCACTAGGATTACCATTAATATCACAACAATCACCATCTCATTGCTGTCATATTACTATTATTACCATGATATCAACGTAATCATCATTGGTGACGAGGGTTAAGCCAAATCGTAAACTTGCAGATATTGAATTTCAGAAATAATCTATGAAAGAATGCATTGTTAAAAAGAACTAATATTTGAAAACGACATAAGAACCTCAAGAAAACCCTCGACCAGTAGCTGTTTCACTGACTGCTGTGGAGAAAAGCAGAAGAAATTCAGGCAGTGAGCTTTCCTCTTCGGTGTATACCGACAGAGAGACGCCATGCATCAAGAACACGGTCTGGAAGCAACTCAGCAAAGCACCATTGAAACGAGTGAGCCCAGTAGGGAGCGCACCGTGCTTCGTAGCCTATTCGACCAATCGCAGCCTTTACATAATCTTCTGGTGCTGGTATGAACAAGGACGATCTCCGAATCATAGCTACTTTTGAAGCCATTTCTGTTGCAACATATAGTGGTACCTGATTTGGAAATCACGTCCGTAAATTCATGATTACTATCTTTCTTAATTTTTATTTTCAATGCTATTCCTATCCCTATGTATCCAATCATCGTACATATGTTGTTGATATTTCTTACGATATTTATTGCATATATTCCTCACTATTATGATCAAAACAAGACAGAACAACTTATAGTTCGATCAAGGCTGTATGAATAATTAATGTTTTCTAACCTAGTCCAACTGATGAATAGTTACTCAGGCAGTCGAGCAACCTATCAGGCCTCAAAATAGAGAGTCGTGGTGAAGAAGAAAAGATTTTTTTTTATGCTCATGGCATTCTCGTTTTACAATGTGCCAGTGCGACGTTTGCTGAATTATCCATTTTAAAAGCCTACCAATAACTTGTTTCACAAGTTAAATCACCACACGGCTCGTATTACTGGTTTACAACCCGGTTTGCGTGGGTCAAACGTTAGCACTTGCCTACTTCAACATCTCATTTCACTAAAGAATAGCGTCGTTGCAGTGCAGTTCCCATGTTCATGCAACTTCTCGCCATGATTTCTCCACACAGCAGCTACTCTTTTTTATTATCTATAATAGAAAAGAAAGAAAATAGCTAGGCCCAGATGCCCTAATTCACTCGAAATCCTCATGACTTCTCCACACATTTACTAGAGTCAAGCCATCTATATCTAACCTGATTTGATTCTTAGGAAGATGTAATGTAGTTACTGTCTTGCACTTTGATTTAGCAGACAAATATGGGTTGCAGAGATGTAGCAATTAGCAAGAACAGGGATGGAAGCTGTAATACCTGACACTGTACATGGATTCCGTAGCATTTGTACTCCACATTCAGGCATCTCGATAATTGGTCAATATATCTGTAAGAGGGAACACAACTCGGTCAAGTAAAATTAGAGATTACTCCTAAGAAGAGATCGTATCGCTACAGTAGCAATCCTAAAACCAATGAGAAGGAATACAATTTTAAAAGAATATATAAAGATATATATATATATATATATATATATATATATAAATATAAATATATATAAAAGGATACAAAAAATATATCAGGACAAAATGTAGATGATTGATAACGTGTTTGTTTCTATGTTTCAAAAGTTTTTTTTTTTAAATAAATTTTTTATGAAAATATATATTATTTTGATGTATTTCCAATAAAAAAAATACTATGAAAAACAATCACCATCATATCCTCATGTGAAACATTTTCTCCCAATATAAATAAGTATAATTATTGTTATATATATTCTAAAATCAAAATAGAAAACTTAAGATTATACTCTTACTATATACATAATTCATCGGAAAATTTTGCTAATTAAAGAATACCAGAATACATGGAAAGCGGTGGCTCCAACATAAAGCCACCTGAAAACTATTAACGGTGTACCGGCCATAATTAATAAATCATGACAGTCACTGTTTCATTGGATGAGAAATGTGGCTGGTTGGTTCCGGAGAGTAAAGAAGTCTTCAATTCATTGACCTAATGTCCTGTAAATCCTTTATATTGGGCCAACCTTGAATCAAAACGTGTAAGTGTAGCGTTTGAGAGATTTTTTATTATTGCAAAAAATCCAGAGCAATTATATTAAGAGGTTAGTTTTCGGAAGATATATAAATAAAACCATGAAAGAAAAAAAAATCTATTCTGACCATAAATGATAGTAATATTTTCAATTAGGGTATAAATATATATTTTTATTTCTCTACCAACTTCTGTGCTATATAGAATAATTATCCCTTAGTACTCTACAATATCTCTCATCCCATATTCTTTAGTTGTTTAATTAACTATTTGTGATCGAATTTAAATAATTTATATTACTAGGAGCAATATAAATAATTCCCTTAATTCTTATCAGAATTAAAAGATAGAAGGATTAAAATCTTGAGTTGGGAATTGAGAATCAGTAAGTTGAAAAACAAAGAGGATGCGTATATAGTTCATGGTTATGACATGCTTACGCTTTGGTTGCAGCATAGATTGTGAAGAGGGGATGGGAAGGCATGACAGTAGAAGCTCCAGAGCCAATATTAACAATGGCACCTCTTCTCCTTCGAATCATCCCTGGTAAAACTGCTCTAGTAACTCTGCTAGTTCCCTCCAAATTCACTCGAACAATCTCCATCCAAACTTTCTCATCCACCTCGTGGAAAAACCTGGCTGCAGGGTACGTGATTCCCACGTTATTTATCAGCAAACCAACACTGAGTCCCTCGACGGCCTTTTCTATAACTCCTTGGGCAGTACGAGAGGAGAGTTTGCTCGAAAAATCAAGCGGCACTGCCTTGATCTTGATGTCTGGGTGGTCTGCTAGGATTTCACTCGAGACTGTTTTCAGCTTGCTGGGGTTTCTGCTCACCAGTACAAGATTTAGACCCTTTTGAGCTAGCTGATGAGCGAAGGCTTTGCCTATACCTTCTGTGGCTCCAGTGATGACAGCCCAGGAGCCGTATTCTCTGAGATTCTTTTCTGGTCTGAGAAATGTTGCGTGCACCCAGTGGAGAAGAAGGGTTGAGGTTTTGAGGAAGGAGAGAAAACCGAGGGATGAGACGAGAAGAAGCCACGTGGGCTGAGTTAAGAGGTGGTTGATGCATGACGAGAGCATTCTTCTTCAATACTTCTTCTTCCTGGTGATTTTGATGAGATCAGATTAAGAGTATGATCAAAACAAGTTTTTCTTGCTTGCAGGGATCTATTTTGCTCAAATTTAAATACATGCATGGACTTTAGGCTGGTCCCTGCTGCAGTTGGCAACGATACATGATGAGTTAGCAAAATTGACACGCAGCTGGTTGGCCACGATTCCTGCGGGTGCAAGTGGTTCTCATCACATTATAGATGTGAGGTCGATCACTCCTACAAAGGCCTAGTAGCTACATTCAATGAACAAACTAGAAAGCTAGTTGCATTAAAGGAAGAGGTTCGGTTTTTTGGCTTCAAAAACAATGTAGCCCTAACTGTTTAATGAAACCGAGCTTTATGGCGCTTGACACTGAAGTAAGGTCTGGTCCCCAGCTACCGCTGTTAATTGTGTTAAGATTGCTTTTATTTTTATTTTTTCAGAAATATATTAAAATCATATTTTTTATTTTAAAAAAAATATTTTTAACAGCAAAATAATTTAAAATCAAAATAAAATATTTTGGGAACACAGTAATAAATATACAGTGTCGACCTTACAGGTCATTGTCTAATAAATGGCTCAAATGGTCTGCTATGCAAAGGTATTGGTGTACTTTTGAACGATGTCTCCTGGCACATTGTCTAATAAATGTCTCCTGCGCTGCTTCTTATTGTTTTTTTTAAAAAAAAATTATTTAAAAAATAATAATTTTTTTATTTAAAATTAAATATTTTTAATATTTTTAGATCACTTTATTTATGTTGATATTAAAAATATTTTTTTTTAAAACATAATTTTTTAATATATATTTTTTTAAAATAATATTTTTTAAAATAACCTTTAACCTTATTCACAGGAATAAAAAGAGTATAAGAGAAGCGAGATATGTCAGCATATTAGTATTTTTCAATGGCCAAGGAGATATGTGAGCTTCCAATCTTTATCCGCAAGTGTTTAAAACTTCAAGTTAATTAATTAGATTTAAAAAAATAAAATTATCATGAATTCTCTTCTTGATTTTGATGAGGTGTATTTGTAGCATTTCTTTAACTGGATTAAAGGAATAAGTTAATCTAAATTTGTGACAGCTTAGGAATATATACCCCCTCTTATAAAATAAATAAATAAAAACTTTTGATATTCTTTTCTTATATTTTCTCCAAGGACAATGTTAATATGAATAAATGGAAGATTTTAATCGGATTTCACACTAATTATAGAAGTGAAACTGCTCGGTTGCGATGGAAGAAGTGAAGCATTTAGATATTAATTAGCATTCTTGTGCTTTTAGAGAGTGTTTGGAACCCTATAATTCATTTAATTAAAGTATACTAAATGTTTTATATTATTAAATATATAATTATTTTAACACGAGTTTATTTGCTATTCTTTTTTCCCCAAAAAAATCCAAGGATTTAAACTTTTGAGTCCAAAGTTTAACACTCTAGCTACTACTTATCTTTACGATGATAAAATGAAAATGTTCATAAGAATAAGTAACGTTGCGTGATAGTAAAGGCTTTATAATTTGTAAAACAGATATAGAGTTCGAGTCAGAATATATATGTATTGCTTATAAGAGTCTGAAACAAATGAAACTTTACTCGCTCACCTAAACGTACAAAATATCTTTCCGGGAGAGAGAGTTTCCTTACATCCAAAAAATAAAATGAAAATATTATTATATTTTCTAATATAGGGATCCCATGCATATTTAATGAATATTATTGATATTGTTATTTTACGGAGGTATTTTACATTTAACTTTAGAATGACTTTGAGTAGAATAAGGAAATTTGAATGAAACATTGTAAAAAAACAAAATTAACTCCCATGTGGTAAGTTAAGAGTATGTTTGGAAAGAGTTTGAAAATGATTTTTAAAAAATTGACTTGTTTTTGTTTTAAATTAAGTTTTTTAGTTTTTTTACATCATTTTGAAGTACTGCTATAAAAAATAATTTAAAAAAATATAAAAAAATATTATTTCAATGCATTTCTAAGTAAAAAATACTTTAAAAAAAATCATAATCATACTCTCAAACACTCCCTAAATAACATTTAAATACTCAAAAACATTATTTATTTGAGTCCCTCCATTCATAAATCCTCGATTGCATTTTCTATCTGAACTCTTTGTAATCAACAATAAGAATTTGTTTTTTGATAAAAAAAAAAAAATGAATGGAATTGGATGTAGAATATGGATTGACAAATCCATTTGATAATTTTCTAAAATTTTAGGAATTGGATTTGAAATGAAATATTATTAATCAATTATTAAAGCCAATAAAAACATGGCTTAAACAAAGAGGAGAATAGAAAATTATAGATTATTAGGAAAACAAATACTCATAAAATATATATACTTACAAAATTACAGGTTGTCTGAAGAGTTAATCGAAGGGGCAAGATGGGAATGTTTTGTTCAAGGGGTCTTCTCGACATAAATAGATTGAATTTTCTAGACGAGGTACTGAGTGATTTAATTCGGTTGGGTCTATTTATAATTTGCATGACAAACGTTGACATCTAATTTTCAGTGCAGTCATCAATATTGTCTCATTTTTAGTAATGATTATGTTTTAAAATATATTTTTTAAAATTATTAAAATAATATTTTTTTTATTTTTAAAAATTTAAACTGTAAAAATATATAGTTTCTTATGATATATATTTTTCATTTGAATTATTTTAGTCTTGAAAAAACAAAACCAAACTGGACCAAAAGTTTTTAAAATATTTTAATCAGTTTAATTAGGTTTATTTAATGGTTATCATTATATAGCCTATTGACACTTTTTTATTATCATAAATAATATTTTTAAATTTATTTATCATAATCAAGATTGTAATTTTTATGCATATTCATTGCTAAAAAATAAAAATAAAAATAAAACAAGAAAATATATTTTATTGTTGATTTTTACCAACTTAAATTGCGATTAAAACCTTGTTTCAAACATTACCAACGAGAATAACGATGGAATAAAATTCTTTTATCAGCATTGCTTACGCCTGTAAAAAATTCTACTGATGATTTAACCCAGCAATCCTCTCTTCTCCCCCATTTCTTCCTTTTTGATGTTAGTTACAAATCTAATTTCATTTCAATAGACCCCTCTGAAATCCAGCCACCCACTTACCGGCACCGATGGAACTTCTCTACTTTCGTTCCATCTCTTGTAGATTTTTTTTTGTTGTACATTTAAGTGTTTTGGCTGTTTGATAATTATAATTTAATTGTATTAAAATATTGTAAGTATTTTATGGGATTTGAGAGAAATGGATTTAATTTGTCATTTGATGAAATTAAGTGTGATTTTATAACCTAGGTGTGTTAGAATTGAAAACGTGACGGGTAATTTAATGGGTTCCAATTATTTTGAGTTAATATTATGGTTAGGAAAAACTATAATGCTTATGATATATATAGTGATAGTTGTAGTTTGTAGGTATAGTTTATAATTGAATTGTTTTTTGTTATATATATATATATATATATATATATATATATATGCGTGTACCAATTATTTTGTGTTAATATTAAGGTTAGGAAAAATTATAATGCTTATGATAGAGATAATGATGGTAGTAGCATGTAGGGATAGTTTATAATTGAATTGTTTTTTGTGATATATATATATGTGTGTGTGTGTGTGTGTGTGTGTGTGTGTGTGTGTGGATGGTTGAACCAAATTGAGCATCCCTTATTTGATAAAGTTCATTTCAGGCAAATGGATAGCAGAATAGGAAGACAACCTCTCTATATAGTCTCATGATTCAATGTGTTTGTAGTGACTTATTTTAATTTATTGTCTCATTTATATTAAAAAACATGTCCGTCCAAGGAATTCTACTTATATCCAACTATAAAAACTAATAGGTTTGAGTAATCCATTTAACATTATTTAGATGAAAAATACCTCATACCTCATATACCCCATACGTCTTCTTAAGTCTTTGTTGATTTTTTAATATAAAAGACAAGCCCTGACGAGAAAGTCATTCATGGAACCTGGGTAATAAAAGACATACAAACCCTAGTTAACTCACTACCATCAACCTAGGTCATAAAATCAGGGCAACGCAATTGAAAAAATTCAAAGAGAACACTAAACTCATTTTCTTAAAAAGAAAACTTTTAAAATTAGTTTTTTTAAGTGTTTTTGGATATTTTAATGTATTAAAATTAAAAAAAGAGTAATTTTAATTAAAAACAATTTGAAACTAAACTTCTACCATACTTCCACACATGACTTGGGTGAATCTCTTTGACGGTGGTTAGAAAAAAAGATTATTGCCAATGACGACTTCATCTTGGGTTATTGTAAAATGGGCTAATAGCAATATGAACGAGAGAGCTTCTCTTTGCTGCTATTTATATAGAGAGCATTTGGTTCAATAAATCATCTTTCACTTATTGAAGGGATTGCTTCGAAAATCTGATTTCGAATAAATCCTACAACATAGAGAAGATTGTTCTAAACAAGTGGATTGGGTACCTGTAAGATTAGCATTCTCTTCTTCTTGTTGGCACTCTACAACTAAATTCACGTTCAGATGGCTGCAGTTGTATATAATAGGCAACAGAATTATGCAGCATACAGAGACCATGTTAGGCTAGTATATAGTCCCTTTGCAGTCATTATTTTCACAGGTCAAATTAGCTGGATAGTGTTCGTGTTGTAAGTAATAAATAATCAATCTGGTTTCTATTTAGCTTACTTTGATGTGTGTCGCCACAAGAGCCCAACAGCTAGATTGCTCGGTGCATGAGAAGCCATTGGTACGACCAAGCTTGAAGATACAGCAGTAGCATAGCTGTAGACAAATCCCACAAAGGTTGCCCTGCACAAGTTAAACAGTAAAATTACAGAGATTACCATTTGATGTGCTGATGATTTGTCATGGAGTGAAGCAATCAAAAATGTGCAGATGGATGTTAATCATAGCAATCTAAGCTCTAGAACTTTAATCACATAAATATTTAGATACACATAGCTTTTTTTAGTCTATCAAAAACAAAGGAAGGATAGGAAAATTGAATCCATCATTTTTCAAACAACATGAGACAAGAACAACAAAAGAGAGAATAACTCCGAAAAGAAAGCCTGCATCCAATTGTTAGTGAGCAAGTCATGCAACGAAGTAAAGCCTTGCCTGTCAAATTAATACACCCAGAGAAGCTATCAACAACCCAGAAGTGAAAGGGCATGCCTGAAGCACATCACTTCTCGAAACGATATTGCTGACCGTATTCTGCAGAGACGCAGCAGAATTAGCATCTAGAGCAGAATTAGCATCTCTTTCTTCTTCTACCCTCCTGTCAAAACTTCGCCACGTGAACGGTTTATATATATTCCACCCATCAATTTTGTTGTTCCTGATGACCAGGTTCAGAACATTTTACCAGTCTAGTTTTATCTGGTATTAAATATAAGTAGTCTATTTTTATAACAAAATTTAGAGATGTTGGTTACAAAAAACAACACGTAGACACTAGAGAGAGAACTCAAGTTTAATCACCTATCACCACCAATTTTCTCCTCTTATCAATCACAAAGCTATATCTCAATTCCAACAAAAAGACTACAGAAAGGTATTAACAAACGTGGATTATTTTCCACAAGCATATTGGATTCTCTGCACCCTAAAATATGATGACAGAGGATCAATGATGGTAAAGAATTTCAATGTGAACAACAATAACAAAAGGAATGGGGTAAACATCTATGATACAAGTTGCATATGCTGACACTTATGGCTGTAACTGTGGTCCAGAAAGGAGATGATCACACACTTTGTTACAAAATGGTTCCCAAAAGCCATAAATGCAAGAAAAGCCAATAGGCAATAAGGCCTAGCCTCGCCCTGGGACGACTCATTAGTACTCGGCCACCAGATACCCTGCACAGGTAGAAAGCAGCTTAGTTTCAAGTTGGTTTGCTGATATGAATCCTAGTGACAATAAAAAAAACAGGTGAAGACTGACTAATACATATGCTCGGACCCACCAACTTATAAATGGATCGCATTGAGAGTGCAATAGGAAGAAATAGAAACAGGTTTTCCTTAATTTTTTCCCTTACTCCCTAAGTATTCATTTACTCGGTTTTAGCACTTTACCATATCCCATCAATTCGATCTGCAAATGACTTTCCTTGTTTCGGAATGAGACCTGATGTGTTAAGAGACTTGAAAACATGACCTGGCATGAAAAAACGATATAGGATAAAGTTTTCAATCTAAGAAATTTCTATCCAGGAGATGGAAGCTGTAGAATGCAAACCTTTGTCCTCGTCAGTTTCCTTGTGGGTGATCAGACTATCAGATTCCAGATCAACATTGAGTGCAAGATGGTCAGTTGATCCTTTCCGCATAGTTCGCACATGAGCAGCTGAGGCAGAAGATGAGGCAACAGGAGATACTCCATTCTTTCCAACTGATCCCTGAAAAACATCAGGAAGAAAAAGGTTTGATAGAGGCAGCTTCAGAAAAAAGTTGACAGCACATTATGAATCTCTCAAAGCAGAATTTAGAAACAGAAAGGTTTATCTTATTTACTAGGATCAACAACTTATGGGGTAACATAATTACTCTTCCTACTAAATTACTTTATATGCACTTAATATTGGCCTCAAAAGAGAAATTAAATTCGCAGAAGAGAAATAGATTGTGAACACACACAAAATTGCTATGCATTGAAATTGCAGCAGTAGTATCGTGCATTTGAAATGGAATTTTTCAGCTGACACTGTCAGAAAACCTTAGAAGTTCCTGCGGTGCCCATAAGGGACAGCATGTTAAGAAATTGAAATGCAAAGCAAACAGGCATGTTGCACTTGTCAGCAGAATCTGTTAAAAGCTCCATAAGTGAAGGGAAAAAAATGCTGGATAGAACAAGTAAGCAGGAAAACAAACCATCCATGCCGGCATATAACTTAAAAGAAAACATATTTGGAAAGAAGAGATGATAAATTGCACATTGATCATATTGGCCATCACAAAATTATTGATTTATGGGATAGAAGAACCTCTACAACTAAAACAAGATGCTAAATTCTTGCTAGCGTCAGGAACAGTAACAGGAACTTCCAAAGGACCACATAATTGAACTGAAGGAAAAAGAGGGGAAACCCACTGCATGTGGGAGAACAGAAGCAGGCATGCATATCAAGGTCTCTATTTATTTTGGGACTTCCCTAATATGATATTATCTTCCAGGGAAAGCAAGGGCATTCCAAATGTTTCACTGCCACTTAGTGGAATAGAGTTGTAAAAAGCAGGAGTCTTCATGGTTTAGTAGTGCACCCAATGTTCATCTCCTATGCTTTAACTAAAATAAGAATGTAGAAGTATATGCCTGTAGGCAATTTATCTGAAGTCCACAGTTAAGAGGCCCATAAAATTAAATTTGTCTTATTAGGTAACGTGTAACCAAACATTTATCAAAACTTAGCAGCTATGTGATGGTGGCGCATTAAGAGTCATGGAAAACATGACATAAAGAGTATTTACCGCATCTTCGATTTCAGATATTTCTGAGCCAGTAGGTGGAGGTGCTTCATAGATGCTCCTTTCCTGAACAATCTCTGGCTGAGCAGTTCTACTTTGAAGTGAATCTTCAAGCACTTTAATCTTATATGACAGTTCATCTATAACTATCTGGCTCCCGCGTAACTTTGTATTGAGGTCGTCAGCATGGGATTTTGAATTATCAACTTCCAGGAGCAGGGCCAAGATCTGTTTTTCCAATGCTGGCAGCAATCTCTGCCCACTAGAGGACTTTTGTTCCCCAACAAATCCGTGATCTCCAAATATATCAAAAAGCTTCTCTAAGCCAAAGAATAGCTCAGACATTTCATTCTTCATCTTTTCATAGTCTTGCCTATTTCTAAAGTGGGTTTCAGTTTCCTCTTTCAGATGCTCAATTTCAAGATTCCTTGTTGACAGGATTGACTGTAGCTCTTCTTTTTCATAAGATGATGTATTTAATTGATTATACAAATCACTTATGCTATCAACAATGTAAAACAATTTCTTCACATCAACTGAACTATGGGGTTCCAAACCTCCTACTTCTGAATCTGCAAAAGGAATTTCAATCCTACTTATCTTCTCAAAAAGGGTTTTCAACTGCGATACAGACATGAGAGGTTCTTCAGCCTCTGGAGCAACAAGCATTCACAAATAAGTTAGTGGATAGCAAAACAACTAATTAGATTTTAAAAAAAAAAATTACCAGAAATATTCACCTTGATCTTTCACTAACAGATTACCTCGTAAAGCTGACAGTTCAGCTTCCTGTTCTTTCCACTTTTCCTCCATAGCTTGGTAATCTTTTAATTTGAGTCTCAACTCTTTACATGAATTTTGTAATGCTTCGACATCAGTCTCAAACTCCAAAACCCTATTTTTGAGTATTACACATTTTTCTGTGGATTTTTCTGAAGTTGCTGTGCTTTCCACCAATTTGTTCTGCAAGTCTTCTATTGTTGCAGCTGCCACATTACTTGTACTCTCAAACAGTTTAGCCAGAGTCTGCACTCTTGTTGCAGCTAATGACAACTTCTCTGCTATCATGGAATATTCTTTTTCATCAAGTCTTTGCTGATGCTCTCTTTCCTCTGCACCAGCTTCACATGCTTCTTGAATGGGATTAAGGTTCAAATTTTCAAGCTCAGGAATAGAGCTTAGTTCCAGTACCTTGTTCTTAACTTCAAACTGCAGTTCTCTAGTGGCATTAATACAAGCAGATAGCAAAATCTTGCGATCTTGTTCTAATTCGGCTATGGTTTTCTCATGTTCC
Source organism: Salix dunnii (assembly GCA_015731905.1). Taxonomy (NCBI): domain Eukaryota; kingdom Viridiplantae; phylum Streptophyta; class Magnoliopsida; order Malpighiales; family Salicaceae; genus Salix; species Salix dunnii. Next base: position 1,429,071 of record CM027668.1, on the reverse strand, counting down.
TCTTTAAGCAATTCCGTATTCTTCATTTTTTCTTTCAAAGACCCCATGTTTTCAAAAAAAGAACTTACAACATCCCTGCTTATCCTTAATTTTCTCAATAGTGCTTCAATAAATTCATTTGTGAAAATTGAGAAACCTTCAAAATTTTCTGCAAGATTTCTGTTTCTCAACTGCAACTCTTCAACAGTCTCCTTAAAATACAAGGGAATGTTATTAACATCCACTGCATTCACCTGATCGTTGTCAATTCCACTGTTCACCCTATTGCCTAGGTCATGTGGAAAAGGTTGTGTCACACATGAATCTTCCTGGAAAAGAATTCATTTGAAAACCATGGGTCAGAAATAGCCCAAAATCCTTCAGCAAAACCATAAAAGATAGGAAAAATTGAAAATTATTACCTCCATCACATAAAAACTTTTCAGTGCTTCCAGATCTGTGTCATCGAAGTGTACCGTTATGTCATTGAGAATGAGATCAATATTTTTCAAGCTCTCAAACTGCTTCTCAAAATGTTGTCTGACCATGGACAATAAGCTCTCGTTTTTCATAATAATTTGAAGATCACCAAGGTGATGCATGAGTTCCACAGACCTGCTTTCTAAGCTGCCACTGGTTCCAGCTAATTCATCCATGCATGTGTTCAACTTAGAATTAAGCATAGAAATCTTCTGCTGGGAAATCCTCTTTTCATCTTCTAGCACAGAAATATCATTTGACGCCTTCGACGATGCATCCTCCAATGATTTTATAGTTGACAAGGCAGCTGTCAGTTTGCCAGTCTGGGAATCAGCTTCTTCTGTTAACTTCTTTAGCTCGTTCTCCAAATTGGATCTTTCATCCTGGACACAATTGTTTTGTTGAGTCAGCAAAGAAACGTCGGTCTCTGCCTGAGACAGTGCATCTTCAAGAGACTTTACTGTTCTAAATGCCTCGGTAAGTTTGCTAGTTTGAATAGTGATATCTTCTCGTAGTTTCTCTAGTTCAGCCTCGGTAGAAGCTCTGCTCAGCTGGACCTCTTCTCTCTCTTTGGTGATCATAGAAATATTATTTTCTGCTAGTGACAATGAATCTTCAAGTGATTTTATGGTAGCACAAGCCTCGGTAAACTTGCTAGTTTGAGCAGTCGTTTCATCTATTGCCTTCTGTAGATCCAGTTCAACAGTTCTTTTTGCAACTTCCATTTCCCCTTTCTCTTCAGATAATTGAGAGATTTGGTTCTCTGCTGCTGATAATGCATCTTCGAGTGATTTCATAGCTCGTTGGGCATCTTCTAACTCACTAGCCAGAGTATTAGTTTCTTCCCTAGCTTTTTCCAAATCTTGCTCCATATGGATCCTAGCCTGCTGGCATTCATTCAAGTACCCTCCAAGCCAGTTCACCTTTTGCACAGGCTCTTCAAAATCAGAAGCAACAGGAAGAACAATACCATCAATGGATTCAATAACTCTCTGTAACATGTTATTGCTCTCCAATAAGAACTGCTCAAGTTGATTACATTGGTCTTTGGCAGCATCAAGATCAGCCTCCAACTTCGGGATTTTCTCTAAATCAGCAGACAGTCTATTTATCTCATCCCTGCAGTCAGTAACCATAGATTCTTGCTTCTGTAACTCGAGTTTCAAATTCCCAACTTCTGATTTCTTTTCTTCCACGAGAAGTTTCAGGTTTTCTCTATCTTGAACTAATCCCTTGCCTTTCTTGACTGCCAAGGACAACTTATCCCTCAGAAAAGCAGATTTCTCCTCTGTACGCTCAAGATCTTTCTGCAGGGCGTCCTTTTCCTCCTTCAATGTAGCAAGTCCTAGAGATGCCACTTTTAGCTCACCAGACAGATTAATCACCTCTGATCTCACCAGCATGTCTTCTTCAAGAAGTTTCTCACAAAGCATCAACTCCTGATCCCTGACATACAAGAGACTCTGCATACTTTCAAACACTTCAGCAACAGCAGAAGTGTCAGGAGAGGAATTGCTTTCTTCTTTTATCTTCTCAAAGCATCTATCGATAAGCAGGGGAAGATCAGAATAAGTCTGATAGGGTTCAAGACTGTCTGTTGTTATTCCAGAACGCTGTAACAACATCTGCACCATCTGATGTTTTTCAGATGATGCTTGATGTAACTCCTCGAAGTTGCGTTCTAAGACATCCAACTCCATTTTAATATATTCCTTTTCTTGTAACTCTGCTGAAAGCAAAGTACTTAACCGATCAATCTCATTTTGTGCAGATGTCTTTGTTCTACCAAGTTCTTCCCGCAACTCATTTATTTCATCTTTTGATTGGCTGACTGATTCCTTAAGCCAACCTATTCGAGTTTTCAAGTCAGAGGATGATGCAGTTTCAGGTAGGTCAATTAAAGATAACGCATCTTTCAATCTGTGGAATTCCAGCAAATTATCCTTAAGTGCATTTCTCTCCTCAACAAGCCATTTCAACTTTTCAACAGTATCCACTGACTGAAGTTCCACAGGCACACTTATCTGAGAAAAAATTTCTTCAAGGTAGTCAATAATTTTATTCCTTTGTGAAAGAGTTTCCTCAAGTGAAGAATTCAAATTCACAAACCATCTCAACCTCTCAATAAGATCTGTTTCCTCCTTGGAAACATTATTGTGAGATAGAATTTCTTCAAAGTTTTCAAAAATTGCATTCTTTTCTAAGAGCATTCCCCGCAGTGATGTAACCTCATTTACTAACCATTTCAATCTCTCTACAACATCCATCATTTTAAGTCCCTCATGTACATCAATCTGAGAAAAAACTTCTTCCAAGCTTTCAGAAATTGCATTTCTTTGTGCAAGCGTTTCCTGCAATGACGCAACCAGGCTCTCACATTTGACCAACTCACCCTTGCATATCTCTGCAGCCTCAATGACACTTGATTTCTCTTGCAATTCAACCAGACATTTGTCAAGATCACTTGTTTTCTCAGCCAGAGCATGCTTTAGTGAATCCCGTTGCTGAACCAGTGCCTTCCCCTTGGTCACAGCCATGCTAAGCTTTTCCTTTGTATTTGCAAACCTGTTCTTTTCCTGCTCAAGTTCCACCTTCACTCTTCCAAGTTCTTCATTTACTGCCTCTGCCATAATTTTTTCCTTCTCAACCTGTTCAACCAAATTCCTACTTTCATCCTCTAGATGACCTAGTTTTTCCACCATGTCCACTTCCTTTCTCTTGAGCTCCACCAACTCACCACGGGCAGCAGCAAAAACCAATGCAGGCCCAAAAGGCTCCTGCCCCTCAAAATTATACCCTCCCTCTGTTAAACACACCCTAAGCTGATCAATTTCATAGAGCATCCAGCTATAATGCTCAAGTAACAAAGAACCACTTCTCTCGACATGAGCCAGTTTCCCCATAACTGAATAATCCAACAACTCTCCAGGATTAACCGCCATGCCAAGTGAAGCCAACATCCTGTCTGCAACAGCCTCAACACCCTCTTCCGCCTGAGCCTTCACTGTAAGATCCTCAATCCGTTGATTCAGCTCTCTTATCACCCCCTCAGTCCGTAAGCGCTCATCCAATGCAACCTTGACAAACTGCGAGCACTCACTTAGCATCTCACGCAATAAAGAAGTATCATTACCAGCCATAATTTCTTCCCGATTTCCATCAGCAGCAGGCAAAGACTGTTTATCCGCCAAACCCTTAAGCTCATGGCATAGAATAGAAACTTCCCTCACGATGCTTTCCCTTTCTTCCTGATAAAAAAATTATATAAAAAGAAAACCCAAAGTATCATTTACAGATCACTAAAGTCTAAGGAATTGAAAAAATCAAAAAATTAAAAAGAGAAAAAAAGGGACCTTTAGTTCAGTAGAGAGACTCTGTTTTTCTTGAAGAGTCTTGTCAAGGATTGCTTTTAATACATCAATAGAAGGAGAAGAAGCACCATGATCTTGTAGTTCAGTAGCATTATCGACAATTTCTTGAAACTGATTCTCTTCGATATCATCAGTCGCATCTTCGAACATATCTTCTTTGCTTTCAACATGATGCATCTCTTCTCCCTCCTGCACGCATTTCTTCTCTCCCTCAAATAATAATAATAATAATAATAATATGCAAAATTCAATCGATTAAAAAAATAGAAAGCGAAACTTGAGAGATAATCAGTGATTACCTGGTTGGTATGAGCAGCAGCAACTCCATTTAATTGTTCATTTTCCGCTGCTATCACTCCATTTTGCTCCTTTGATTCTGACATTTTCTAATTAAATCATAACCTAATTTCCATCAGATCTACTAGTTAAGTTAAATTATCCAAGGTTGGAAGAAGGATACCCTAGAGAATTCGAGACTGTCTGATTTGGGATTTGATTTAAGTTGTAGATGGATTAACGGTGATTAGTCGGTTGATATTGTCATGTCCGGAGCAGAGAAATTGTTCCCACCCAAAACTAGAATTTGGCGTTACTTGCTTTCATAGATCTGCGTGCCTCTTGTTTTTTTTTTTTTTTTTTTTTCTATCGCGAACGAGGTGGGAAAACCCAAAACGGCGTGGTCGTGGCTCGTTTTCATAAGTACACTACGACGGTGTCGTTCCTATGTCTCTCTGTGAGTCTGAGCTATTGTTAAGCTTTGGCTAAAGCTATTTTAGCTCCCTGTCTTAGAAATATAATAACATCTATATTTTTTAAGAAATAAAAAATAATAGTATTCAAATTATATAAGAGATAAATTATGTTATTTTTTATTTCTTTTTAAATTATGTAAATAAAATTTTGAGTTATTTAATCAAACTTTTAAAAATTTATTCTTTTATTACTGTAGTAATTAAAATAATAAAAATAAAATGTTAGCACAAGAAAATAAAAAACTTAGATAATGCATATTATCTTCTTTGTTTTTTACATTACATTTTAAAAATATATTAATTTATTTTTATTCTATTTTTTTTGTATTTTTGAAATTTTTATATACTGAGAAATAATTTTTTTTAATTAAAAAATATTTAATATATTTTTAAATAAAAATTTTAAAATGTCATCCACAATTTTAATAGTATACATTTTCTTTTCGAGACTTCCAAGAAGTTGCTTTGGTCAACCCCCTCCTCCTCCTCTTCCTTCTTTTCGATACTTCCAAGAAATTGCTTGAATCTACCATCGTTATCACTGGCCAGTCAGCCCCTGCATTATACGCTCTATGTCGAGCATCTGGTATAGATAATGCGATTGTAATCCCAACAAATTGCTTTGAAAAATCATGTATATTATTTGATCGATTCTTTTTTATCCATGAGATGACTGTTGTTCATGATGGAGCCTTCTGTACACGAAATTTCACTGCACTTCAATTTTGAATCCTTTTTCTGTAAACTTGATTATTTTGCTGATCTCTACAATCTATGAATGTTTGTATTTGTAAAACTCATGGGATAGAAATTATTTCGTCACACTACATATGAACTTCTCCTGGTCTACGATGCATTTAGGTATTAGACTGTGAAATGATATCCATTGACAGGTTCTTGCAGTGATATTGAGATCTCCATATACAGTTTTTTAGATGCGAGGAAATCCCACTACCTAGAAAATATATTTTATAGATCTAAATGAATGAGTAAAATCTCGGTTATCTTAAATTTTTATAAAACATACATGTTTTTACTGGAACTTGAGACTTACTGGCAGATAGTAAACTTTTTGCTATTATGACAAGCTTCTTTCCTGGGGACTTCAAAGAGATCTCCATAAACTATTTGCTGAGGAAGCTGAAGGTGTAGGGGCTTCACGGAGATGAAGCCTGTATTCATGCTCACGCAAAGTACCTTATGCTACATAAAAGAAAATCATGTTTGTTAATCATAAACTTGCAAGTGGCTTTTAATTTCATAATTGGCGAGGCCATCCACTTGCATAAATAAGCAATCTGATCCGTAAAGCCCACAGCATCTTAGCGAATGCGCTGTGCAAGGAACACTCAAACGAAAAAAACCAAGAAAGAAACGTAGCTGTAAATGGCAAGTGATCCATGAATATAAACTTGGCAAAATACACGTGAGAAAAGAAGAAGAAGAAGCTATCAAATAATACAGAGAGGCTGAATTTAGCAGAAGGAATAAAAGTAAAATGAGCTAGGGTTTCATAAGAACATTCAGAAGTCAGCAAAGAAAGCCAGGAAGAAGGGTCAACGTAGAGAATAACTAAAGATGAAAGAAAGCCAGCTATAACATTGAAGAGAAGGGATGAGAGGGGGGATGGGGGGAAAATACAGGGTAGTTTTTTTTGTAAGAAATAGCAGCAATGGAACTTTCAGCGGCAACAAAACACAGAACCTGCTTTATTTTACCTTGACTTGACACCCGATATGAATCACTAATGGGAAAGCTCACGATAAAAAACCTGAAAAGGCAAGAAAAATAAAGGAGAGGAGAAGAATAAAAGAGGGGGAGCCGGCCAAAAAGTCTTCAAAATATCAACCACGAAATGAAGACAGCATGCCAGTCAATGCAATTTGTAGTAAACAAAAACCAGAAGATGCAGATTCAGGAAAACAGTAGAACCGAATTGTAAACATCAAGCTGGAAGATTGAAAGGATCAGAATAGTGGATGATTCAAAGACTACTTTAGCAAGGAAACGACTGCAAAAAAGACAGATCAGATTGGTGTGGCAGTATTTAAACAGAACTGGAAAAAAGATGATCCCGCCTGCTGAACATATGTATCGCTGAGTCAAATATATAGCAAAATGCAAAAGCCATGCTCTAACAAAAAGTAGGGGGAAAGCGAAGTCAAAAAAATATGGTCACCAATCGCCATGTAACCTTTAAAAAATAAGAAACTAATAGAATTGTTGTTGCATTTCTTCAACCATCACAGCCTGACATGAGACGAAATAACACTTTTCGAGAGATATCACAAAATTTTTCATGAGAAATATCGAGTAAAAGGATTACAAGCCAGTGTTTTAATATACACAGCGCATACAGCCGCTTGTAACCATTCGTTTGATCAGTTAAACATAACCAGCTGTTCCTGATATCGTTTACTCTGATGTTTCATTGAAGTTAATCGGGCATGACAATCTAGTTTTAGGAGGGAGGATGGCAGGCGAAGAACAAGATGCTTCCTTCATTTGATCGGGTGGTAGGAGGACCTAATCAGTAGGAAGGAAGATGGTGACCTCTCCTATTCATCCCTTGCTAACACAGTTTCTCTCCATCCTTGCTTTCTCCTTTTCCTCGAATTAACTGAACAAAAAGCGTATAGGCTATTAAAGCCGGCCATGGAAATGGCTATGAGCTTTTGTGACAGTGACTGGTTGAAGCAGTAGACTATGCAACATAATCTTTAGGAATATATCTTGGACTTTCAAGTCCATCCATCCACCCCATCATCTTGATATTCTACTTGATTAAAATCACTGCAGGATCCATTTGCCCGCTAGTTTCCCATGCCAACTCATTTAAGGAAAACAGCACAGGCATAGCAATTTGAATGGTTTTAAATTGCATTTTGAGACATTTTTCATGCCATCGAAGCTTGGTTAAGAAGAAAGAAAAAGGCTAACGGAACTTGGCAATGAAACCAGCTTGTAGCATTCTGCTTTCAGTAGCAGAAGCATTATGGAGCGCACGTAGGCAGCCCAAACACGAAGAAAACTCTGTATGAAACTCATAATACCAATGCTATTATAATCCATAGGTGAGTTGAAAGAGATAGACAAGATGAAAATTATATTCACAAACTCTACTCTAAATCCAATCATCACAAGAAACAGATCGTATGGCATGATAGGACAAACAAATGTGAAACGAAGACAACCTCAAGCATCCATTTGTCTAAATATTATCATTATAAATGTTAGAAGGGAGATAAACAACAAGGGTACTGATGATAAGTACGCGTAAATGTGCTGCTATATGCTCTAAAAATAAACTTATTTATCACATGCTTATAAATCATATTTATTTAGAGGTTGCTGACGTTCAAGAACTCAACATAAGATGAGACCTTGATTATTTTGTTTAAGAATCAGGGACAATTACCGGACTCTATTTACATTCAAAGGTTGGCATTTTCCCTCTATACATCATTCTTCTCATATACTTTCAAATCATATTAGGTACTCATAATACACCATGAAAAGAGCATCAGGATAATCTTTTGGCAAGCTATTGACATAGAGGTAGAATCGCAACAAATCCTCATTGGAAATCTCTTTTGTGTCAATAACTTCATTGTTACAAGTGAGAACCCACAAGTCCTCCGAGTTAACTCTCTTTAAGCTGCCACGGCAAAAAGGGCAGGACTCCGACCTTGTGTTCCTGCAATTGTGAAAAAATCAAATAAGTGAAAATAATGCAACTCTCTTCAATATCAAGCATTCAGAGAGGAAAAGGGCATGATATTGCAGTAAGGTTTTGCGGCTTGTGGTTACCAATTGCGGTAGCATTTGATGCACATCGCATGGCAACAGTTAGGCATGACCATTTTGGTGCAGGGCTCCAAACAAATTCCACATTCATCTTCCCTCTCAAAATCAATATTGGCAAGCCTGTCATCTCCTTCCACCTTCTTTTTGCCCAAAGTCTCCCTGCCATAATTATTTCCCTTGACATCCTCCATCTCTTCCAAGTTACTATCAAGCCGTTGAAGAGACGGCAAAATAACACCTGCCATTCAATTTTATGAAAATGAAAAAAGTCAAACAAAACATATTTTCAGAATGGTTGGAAATTAGGTTTAATGCATTTATAACTATAGTGTATAGATTAAAAAAATCCAGAAAAAATGTTGATATTTTGCAAACCATAGAATTCCTGAACTGTCGCTTTCCTTCCATGCTTAGATAGGTTCGGTCTACCATCAGTGTATACCTGCATGACATTAAAGAGCAAAAAATATAAAAATTTGCCAATTATATACAGAAAAATGTAAGGAATGGAAACTTTTAGCAAACTCTCTCTTAGGAATCAACAGACCAAAAAGAGAACTGACCTTGTATACTAGTACATGAAATAAATTTATATATCTGGGGAGTAGGCAAAAATACGAACAATCTATTCCTTGTAGCAGAAAGAAAAGGAGAGGGGCCCATTGATTGTAAGCTAATTTCATCTGCAACCGTGCTCCACCTTTGTCCCTTGGAATTGCAGCAGCCCTAAAACACCATAATTCACATCATGTAACAAAATCAGTTAATTGAGTCACACTATTTGGCCCAAAAATAATACTGGTCACCAAAAAAGAACAGAACTTCAGAAGTTTTGAACCCATTTTTTTCTGAAAACAGAGAAGGCATGATATTAGAAAGAAACCCAATTCCCAACAATATCTGCTTATTAGCACTTGGAATTGCACAAAATCTTAGTCAAAGTATCTCACTTTAGCTGCTATTGACTGGGCAGATATTGCAATACCAACACCAAAATCCAATCTTTGGGTGTACTGTACATGAATATAACAATCTTTTTGATGTTCAGCTAATATGAAACTCAACCGATACATAAACTCCCACTTGAAAACATCTTTCTATAAGCTCACAAAATCTATAAACATCATAGCACAAATTAAAATTGACCATAAAAAGCAAGAAGATTTGTATCCTCTCTTTTCCCTCAAATTAACAGCAAAACAACTTATGTTCTTGTTGATCATAACAGAACAAGTGATTCTTAAAATCCCAAGTAGAAATAAAAATTAACAAAAACAACCCATCTCATCATCAAGAGAGAAATTGAAAAAAAAAACAAAACATAAATTTAACTCACAAAGCATTAGCATGCTGGATATCAGCCTCCAAAACTTTAAGGGAATCTTGGTAAGATGAATTGTTCAACTCACAATACATCATCTCCATCTCCCTCAAACTGAAAGCCCACCAAAAACCAGTAGCTGATGTTTCGGTAAAGAGAAAACAACAGAGAATCACAAGAAAAAGGTCTGTGTCTCTAGCTTTCTCTGGGGACCGCTTTGCGCAGCGACTGGTTTGGTTTTATTGATGATCAGAGAATACTTGTGTATAATGCCTGATGAAGTGGGTGGCTGTGTGTTGTTTGACTGTTGAGGATGCTCTCCTTTAGTTTTTTTTTTCTTATCTACAGTATCTTTTGCTTTTAGTTGTTGGCTGCTGCTGCTGCTGCTTTTTTTTCTTCTTATTCTTTCATCAAACAACCTCTCCTTTCATGGTTTTTTTTTTCTTTCCCTGCCTTGCCTCTTTATGTTTTGAGTTTTCTTCCTGTGGATGCTATGTTATTTGAGTATGACTTATTAGGGTTGGACAATGTAATAGCCCTCCAAGAAGAAGCTAACAAGATTTGGTGAAAGTTTTTGACTGAGTTTTTAAGGTAAACTAGACTATTATTATTTTTGTTAGGTAAACTAGAGCATGCATGTTTGAGTTGGCTTTTTTTAATGCCTTGTGAAATTGGTGACAGCTTTAATTTTAATTATAGAATAGAAGTCCCTGATGCAATGGCGTCGAATCATATTATATATAGACACACAACTAGTGGATAAGATTAAAAGATTGTTGTTTAGTGTTGCTATTAGTTTAATTAGGTTTAAAATAAGTAAAGAATGAAGGAACTATTCCACACACACCACCAGAAATGTGGAATCAAAGCATATAATATGCATATATAGACATCACTTTCATAGTTCAAAGTGAATAGGTCAGCCAAGAGACTGGGGAGGCAGCCAAATCTGCTTGGGGAACAAGGCTCTCCCTCTCTCCACCTGTTTGATAGGGCAGCACAGTCATTACATCTTCCAGAACATCATGCTATTAAAATTTAAATAGGATAGTTAGTGTGTTCGAAGGCAGGTGCCTCTCAATTGTTTATGGTTTTTTCTAGTCAATTCATTTATTTTTAGACAAATAATTGTACACCTCTCATCTTTATTGTATTGTAACATTTAGTTTTATTTAAAAAACAAAACAACAAAAATCTGTGAATATGGTAAAGAGTATATGTCACAGATAAGCACAGACTGCTGGATAGAAAACTATCTGGCTGCTGGGACAAGGCAACCGTTAGATAAGTCAAGGCTCTGACTCTCAATCTCAAGAAAGCTTGTAAGCAATGTTTTCCGGGAAGATTGTGCCTTTGAACTACCAGAACGTAGTTTTTGACTGTAAGTTCCTTTTTCAATCTTGTTAGCTTCTTGTATTGCCAAAATTATTTCTTGCATTCTTGGTCGCGAAACTGCGTGTTGTTCTACACTTTGGATTGCAACTTCAGCGATCCTCCAAATTGACTCAATCTTCACATTTCCTACCAGGACAGGATCTACAATGCTCATCACATCACCTTTACGAATCAAGGCCCTCGCCTACACATGTTAGCAGCACCTCAGGATTATCAGGTCTTAATTTGATTTCGTAAATAGCCACCAGCACGCGATGATTAGAAATATATAAATGCTCTGATTCAAGAAAGATGCTTTTATGTCCTTGGAAAGAATGATAACAATGAAAATGCATACCCAATGAACAATGTTCATCTCAGCGCCAAAATCTTCTGTTGAAACAGGTTTTTTCCCTGATAACAGCTCAAGGAGAACTACTCCAAAACTGTAGACATCACTTTTTTCAGTCAATTGCTGATTTGCATAGTACCTGAAGAAAAAGTTTCATGATTGGTTAAGCATAAGAAGGAGAGGGAAATGATGGCTACGCACACCAGACGAATGTGCCTTACTCAGGATCCAGGTAGCCGACTGTTCCTCGTGCCACACTCGATACATGGGTTAAATCCTCCTCTGCTTGCCTTGAAAGCCCAAAATCTGAAACTTTTGCTCTCATATTGATGTCTAGGAGAATGTTGCTTGTTTTAACATCGCGGTGTATGATACTGGGGCTGCATCCGGTGTGCAAGTATTCAAGTCCTACAATTATCTACTTGTATGTTTATTTCGTGAATTTTTAAAACAAATAGTAATGCATAAAGAAATGAGAAGTTCTATATTAACCTTTTGCTGAATCTTCTGCAATCTGCAGACGAGCAAGCCAATCTAAGCGCTTCTCGCTGACAGAACCTGCTGAAAGGTCATCTCATTGATTTTGATTCAAAATGTTCCAACTAAAAAAACAGAAAGGTGGAAATTGAGCAATTATCATGTACAGATTGCAAACCATGTATGTGATCGCGCAAAGTTCCATTGTGCATATATTCATAAACCAGAATACGTTGATGTTCTTCTTCACAATAGCCGATCAGAGGAACCAAGTTCCTATGATGAATTCTTGACAAGAGGGCAACCTGCAGGTACGTTAATTTAGTTAATTAACCAGCCCTTCGGAGTTCATACTAGTGGCTTCGTGGTCTGGTCTTATGCTAACAAAATTTCTTGTTCCTTAACCCTTCAAAGTCTCAAACCTAGAATTCAATAAATAATGTTGGCTGAATATGATATTACCTCAGTCACAAACTGCTGGGTCATATTAGTGGTTGAGTCACCCATTATCTTGACCGCCACTTCTTTTCCATCTTTCATTTGCCCATAGTAGACAGTCCCGAAACTTCCTCTTCCAATTTTTCTGGAAAATTTGTTGGTAGCTTCTTCAAGCTCGGAGAGCGGAATATAGTATGAGACTCCTTCGTCCATCATATGCCAACCCCGTGATACAGAATACGCAGTTGAAGGTTTGGCACTAACACGCAAAGAACTACCTGATGGACTCAAGAACACTTGAGAAATGCAGAAATTTTTGCTACGCAATAGGAAGATAACTGGAAAAAAATACAGACCTTGGACTGCAGTTTTTTGGTGAGATGTCTTTCTTTGAAGATTGCGTAAAAACAGTAAACTTCCTATCAGAACAACTAATAGTGCTGCGAGTATGCCAATCGAAATTCCAAGTATCGACTTAGAATTGATCTTTTTTCCTGGCTCTTTATGCAATCCAGGATTATGTTCATAACTGCAAGAGAATAATATTGTAGTTCTTTATAATTGTGCCGTGCCACACAGTAAATTTCATTCTCTACACCAATTTCATTTGAGACAACAGATCGGAAACTCTTTTTTTTATCATATAAACCAAAGGGTAAACAATGACATACAATAATTTGAATTACTCACTTGATAATAACTTTTCCAGTTAACAATGCTGAAGGTATTTCCCCAGTAAAGGAGTTGTTCTGTATGTACCTGCAAACAAGGCATTTTACATCACTGAATATCGGAGCAGTGTCATGAAAACATGACTGCATAGGTTCAAAGGATTGATTGTAGTATATAGCGACAGCTAAGTGCGTCAAGAGTGCTACTTACAGCTCTTGTAAGTTTGGCAAACTACCCAGGTACTTGGGTAATTGACCACTCAATTTGTTGTTCTCCAGATGCCTGGATGACCATTATATACAGCAGGAAATGGACTGGTCAGTTTTTTTACAGGTGACTGTAAATTTGAAGAAATATGCACTAGTAAACATGCATTTTTAGCATTAAGTTGTGAAATGTTAGTCGTGAATTTCAAAGCTTACACAATTTTCAAATTAACAAGATCGCTTATACAAGGGATTCGCCCTGTAAGGAAGTTACCGTCCAACCACCTACAGAAAAGAGAAAAAATTAAGATAGAGAATAATATGAAGTATTTCGATTCATATATTGCTTAATATCTCTTACAATTCTGTCAATGTCTCCATGCTGTTAATCTCAGGTGGAATCTCCCCTCTCAGGTTCTTTCCTGACAGTGCACTGTTCAGCATGTCAGCATAGTCACTCTTATAAGGATCTTAGCAAGTTCAAACCACAAAACTTCTTAACTAATGTGGCAACTTTTCTTGAGTCCATTACAAGTTAGCAACACCTTTTTATATTGTATAGAAGGCCTTCTTAAAAACACCTTTTTACAGGTTAACTAATGTGGCCTTTCTGAGCATAATTGATTTATTTTTTCTCCAAATTGATGGCTGCAGCACGCTGTTTGCTAAACATGGCAAAGCGAGTACTCTAGTTGACAAAATCAATGAACAGATATGAATGGAATAATAAGTATTTATACCAACTGCAACTAATTGCTTTTTTCACGTCTAAAATGCAAATATGCAATATACTAAATGAAATATATGAACATGATCTGGAATTAAAATAAGTGAGAAGAAGTTACATTTTAGTGATTCTTGGTGGTGTGGTTGAGGTGCAATTAACCCAATCCCAGTGAGCAGGAACACAAGGATCGCCTTGTTCATTTTTCCAAGCACTTTCAGCAGACAGTGAACGAAGTGCATTGAGAACAATCACTGCCAGTGAAGTTGTAGTTATCCAACATAGCTAATATTAGCCAGGCATATTCTTTTTCATAATGTTAGGAAATCTCAAGAACAACATAATTTTTTGGAGCTCTGAATACAGATGGTTTTTACTTTTTAGGATTAGATAGCTCTAATATGCTGAGATTTAGACTTACCATCTTGGCTGTCGGTCCTTGGTTCAATCTTTAGGTATTTACTAATCTCAATTGCATTTAAGAGCGGTCCTTGTGTAGAATCTCGGGTCTTGACAAAGGAGAATGAAAGGACAAAATCCAAAGTCACATTCATGTAGCTGGGTTCATAAAGTGTGTGGCTCCCATTGGCATTTTCTGCAATATTTACCACTGCGCTGCTGTAGTCAGGAAAGTAAGGTTGCTGCAATTTGAATTTCCGAGTCTCATTTGCTCCCAAGTCTTCAATCTCGGCAAAATATGCAAAAGCTCGAGCATTGGCAGGGAAGTCGTCAAGGTTCAACCTATAGCTCAGTATCCCTTGAGTGCCCACAACAGCTGTTTGCATTACTTTAACAGGCGGGTATTCTCTAGTCCTAGTTTCTATGTACTTCGATGTATTGATTCTAACTGTGCCAGGGGCCACGCCTACAAGGTAGTTTTGCCTCTTCTCAAGATCTGAATCCCAAATTCTGTCGTACGGATCATCCGGGTACCTGAGAGAGGCAAATGTTATACATTTTGACATCTTTGCATTTCTCTCAAGAACTTGATTTAACACAGAAATGAGTGGAAAGCTAATTAATGAAGTACTCTATTAACTCTATGCTATCTTTCTATAACTTTGGGAAATCACCTGACCTTATGACATCCTTGCTAAGAGCCCCAAAATTTACTCTGGCTGCTACCTCTAAGAAGAAATTATCTTCAAAATCAGTTGCATACATTGAAAGGTTGAGAGGTCGCAATTCTAGAGTGGATATGAAGGGAGAACCAGTCGTAGCACAGCATATACACACATCAATTGAGCTTGAAGGGGCCCTGATGATCATCTCCTTCACATACACTCTTGAAGCATCCAATATTACCACCGTCGACCACTTAGTTGCATCCAAGTAGAGATCAAATTTAGGGTATGCATCTTCATTTCCTAAACTTCCATACTGAAATGTGGCACGGACTAGATACCGGCGTCTCTCTCTGGTGCCAAGCGTGTAGCAATACTTCTTGCCGTCTATTGGAAAGTCTCGCCGTCTTCGATACTGCATATTTTCATTTGGAGCTTCTACCTCTGATGATTTTCCATGGTTCATTATAGTACCATTGTCTGAAATCCATGCAAGTCCAGTTCTTGGATCGGTGTAATTACCTGTGCCTCCACAATCTATACTGATAAATTCTGCATGTTGAACAGCAAGCAAGCGCACAAAAAAAAAAAACATCATTACCACTCCATTCTTTTCTGTCTCACTGTTTCTGTAGTAAATAAATTAGGTGGTTGTGACTTGACTTGTTTCCAGCACGCAATCGGACAATAAGAAATTCAATGATTTTCATTTAATTTTTCTAAATAAATAAATCTTGTACTTTCTCTTACTGTTACCATCATGAGTGCACATATTGCAAAAGCATGAAAAAACACTTCAGATTCCGACAAGAAAACTAGTTGGTAAGCTACTTAGTTGACATGGGACGAGATTTTTCTTATTTCTGATCACATAGGAATTTGCTTGAAGACCACAGATATTAAATGAAAATATTCTCAGAAGAACATGGTTGCAGAATCAAGAAGAACTCACCTGTAACTTGGCATATAACAGAAGATATGAAGAATAAATAGAGAACCAGAAAACGGGAATACGAGGCCATTGAGGAACAGGAAGACAAAAACTAATCCTGTGATCTTCACGTTTGAGTGTTAGAATTTGTCAGTGATTGATGAACTCCATAACTGGTCGGGACATACCTTTCACTTCTTCTTTTTCCTTCTTTTTTTTTATTATTATTATTGATGAGGCTGTGAAATGTTCACTCACACGTTATGCCCTTCTTTTCCCTTTGGAATCTTATTTTCGGAGCAAATCAGAAGATCTCAAGTTCTGCTTTATGTCCTTTGTTAAATGAAATCCAGCTTGCACTAGCAAGTTGTTTGTTTTTGTTGAAAAAACTGGAAATTTTATTTTTATATTGTTGTTTCGTTGTTTTCTTTAAAAAAATATATATCAAAATACATTTTTTATTTTTTAGAATTTTATATTAATACATTAAAATGTAAAAACAAAATTAACTCCAAATAATATGGTATATATTCAATCATTTCAAATCAATAAACAATACACTCTCCAAACCTCAAACTAATTGTGTGTATATAGATAAATATATATATATATAATAAACTAACTCATTTTTTATTAAAAACATTCTTGAGATGTAAAAAAAAATAAACTCCAAATAATATACTATATATTCAATCATTTCAATAATATATATATATATATATATATATATGATCAAAGTATGTTATTTTTTATTTTTATAATTAGAAGATGGAAGTTTGAATATGTATTTCATTTTCAAAACCCTCCACTTGCTATACACTTTTATTTATTTAATTGATTGATTGATGAATCAATAAATAAATGATTAAGGCTTGTGATATTCTGTGAGTGGGGGGAATGAGAGCTAGCCATGCATAAAGCATCCCTAAAAGAAGAGAAAAGCAGCAGGCTGGTGAATTTAATAATCTAATCTCTACTTTATCTTTTTATGAGACACCAAATCTTCTTTCTTGCCACTTTGGACCCAACTTGTCTTTTGCTTTTCAAGATTCTCAATTTGCTACTTTGAAAAAACATACAAAATCACTGTTCAATTCCCTCAATTTTATCGAATTCATATGTCTTCAAGCTGCTTGATTTGGATGCTACCTCGTTAAAATAACTTATTATTTATTTAATTATAATACATTAATTATTTAATTCAATTCCCTATAAAATATTGGGAAAAGAAGCTGTAGGGCATGTAAAGATACAAGAAAACAATAAATTTTAATAAATCAACTTAAAATATAAATGAGCAGGAAAAAAAAGTGATTTGGGTGTTAAAATAAATCAAATTGGAATTGATGCAATATAATTTAATTTAAATCATCTTTGTAATCTAATAAACCTAATTAAAACTCAGTTTTATCTCTTAAAAGAATTATAATATATTCAAACTAATTAGAACATAGTCTGATCTCTACAAAAATTGAAACCTTGTATTTTTTATAAAAAATAATTAACTCAATATCTCTCAACTTATGATAATAATGATGATGATGATAACAATAATTATCTAATAGGTGATCCAGTGGTAAGAATTTGAGAATAAAATATTTACTCTTCTTGTGATATTCGAGTTTTATGGTTGCTAATATAATGGTCATTGAAGGTTTCATGATCTTCAATTTTAGGACTTATAATAGTCAAGATACACGCATACTAACTCGGACATCCACGTTAATAATAATAAATAATAATAAGAGGCTTTGATTGGAATCTTGCGGTGATTAACGCCTGTTTAGGAATGTGGTTGCGGTTATTTTTTAAAGTATTTTTCGTTTAAAAATACATTAAAATGATATTTTATTTATTTATTAAAAATTATTTTTTATATCAGCATATCAAAATGATCTTAAAATATCAAAATAAATATTATTTAAAATAAAAAATAAAAATATATTTTTTTAAATTTTTTCATAAATATTCTCAAATACCCCTGCCCCTAGTTCTGAAAAAGAAAATTACTAAAAACAACAAGAGAAATGATGGTCTGGCTTCGGAATCTTAGAGCATTACTAAGCCCGATGACATGGCATTTTTTAAAACATTAAATTAAATGTATTAGCTCACAATAGAAGAGAGAATCTAATCTCCAATGAAACATTAACACCAAACGTTGGGTATGATGAAATTGTATCCATTGAAGAAAACAGAACTCAAATCGAACGGTCCATAAAACCTGGCTTGTTTTTATTTAACATGTCGGTGGATCGGTTGAAAGTTGAGATATACAACACGGATGGCCCAGTTCCATTCTATAATAATAATAAATTAGTATTATTTTATTTTATTTTATTTTTAAAAAATTAACGAATACTTATTTGTTATTTTTGTTTGTGTTTAATTAACTTAAAATTTAATTAATATATCATTTAAAAAAATTTAACGACTACACTATGCTTATTTGTTGTTTGTGTTTAATTAACTTAAAAGTTTAGTTTAAATTTTAAGTCATGAATTGGATCGACAAGATTTTTTTTTTACCAAACAATGATGTTTTTAATTTTATAAAATAAAATAAATTATTTATCAAATCATTCAAGTAGTTCTTATTTTTTATTAAGAGTCGGGTTTAAAGCATAAATGCATCAAAATAATAATTTAAAAAAAATATTTTCAACAATAACACATGAAAATAATATAAAATTATAAAAAAGTAATTTTAAATAAACAAATTTAATTTTTTTAAAAAGTGTAGCTGTTGGTCTTCGCGAGCTGTCTTCGCTAACCTTACAATCGAATATGATTATAATCTACAATGATGCATGCAGAAGAATGGAGAATCGGCCCTGTGATGATCTTTTTCAGGCATTAAACTTCAGGGATAACCACAGCGATGAAGTTGCAAATAGCTGGCGTCTGTTGCCGAGACTTGTACAGAGCAGTGTGTTTTTCTACAGAATCTTCCTCCTCCAGCTCTGTTTTTATGCCACGTATCAGGGGTTGTTTGGGAGTGTAGTTGTTGTTGCTTTTCAAAGTGATTTTCGTGCCGAAATACATCAAAATAATATTTTTTTATTTTTTAAAAATTATTTTTGACATCAGCATATCAAAATAATCTAAAAACACTAAACCACCGGTTTTAAAAATAAAAAAAAAAAAAACAGGGGCAAGAAACATCTTCCTCCAGACATTGATCAATGAAAAAAGTTTTTCTGAACAGCTGAAGTCAGAGCATTAAAAATAAGACTAATTAACAGTTGTTGTTCTTCTCACTTTATGTTTTTTCTACTTTGATCGGAATATTCATTATCTTTGATCGGAATATTCATTATCAGTGATCGGAATATTCAATGCGCAATTCACTTGGAGAGTGACTCTCTCTCTCTCTCTTCCCGTAAAATGTTTTTGTTCCAGTTGACAATCTTTTTTTTTCCTCTTTCTCTTGCCTCCAAAAAAGCACTATGGACCTCGTTGTTACTAAGGTTCATATGTAAACGTGTTTTCTTGGATGTTTTCGTGCATCTATGAAGCTTAAATGGCTGCTGACTCACGTGTATTGAAGGTGAATATTCATGAACGGACGATCTTTCTTGGTAAAGATATACTAATCGAAACTTCACTCTTAGATAATAATCATAACGATAATGTTGAAAATGATAATAAAAACTATGATTATGATACTAGTAATAATAATATTAATGGTGGTAGTGACGATAATTATATAAAAGGGAAAGAAAAAAAAAAGAATAATGTTGATAATAAAAATATTTATAATAACAGTGTAATAACAATAATAATGATGATGATAGTAACAGCAACAACAATAATAATGATAATGGTGGTCATGATAATGGCTGTGAAAATAATAATAATAATAACAACAATAAAAAAAGCAATTGCTATTACTACTACTAATAATGACAATGTTAGCAACAATTGCAGTGATAATAATAGTAAAAGTAATAATAATGGTAATAACAATGATAATAATAATAGTAAAATTTTTAATACTAACAGTGATGATGATAATCATTATTACTATATTATTTATTAATAATAGTACTATTAGTTTTAATCATCATTTTTTGAATTATTTTTTTTTATTATTATCATTTTGTATGATTGAAATTGAACTTCATGATTTTTTTAGATTTGATGTCCAGGGTCTAATAACTCGAGTCATAAGTTTAAAATTTTATTATATTCTTACAACAAAACTTTATAATTCTTTTTATTTTTTATTAAATTATTTTAATTATATAATATGAGTTGGGGTTTGGTAGAATATCCCATGATAACTTAACCCTAATAAACATGGTTACATATTTGCCCTGACCAATTTTTTTATGTTATCTTTATAAACTCCATTTCAATACTTAAAAATTATTTCTTGTACAAAAAAAATAGTCTATCCTCACCAAGTCTATTTTAAATTATAGAACCATGTACACCCCAAACAAGAAATAAACGTTGTAAAAAAATCAAATATTTAATTGATAATTTAACATAGGGATCATTGCATTATAAAAAATCAAATATAATTATAATGCAATTATCCCATTTAACATTTTAAAGCAAACGAATATATATTTTTGGGTGCAAGGGTACATTTGTTATGCAAAAAAATATTAAAAAAAAAAACAATAATGTGAAAAATGTTTTCTAAAAAAAATAGTTGTATACTTTATTGTAAAATAAATTATTTTCATTTATATATTTTGAATAATGATAATAATAATAAGATGAGTAAAATTATGATTAAAATAAAGAGTGTGGTGGTAATAATATTTATTAGTAATAATATTGATGCTTATGGAGATGATTGTAAGATATGATCGTCATTCTAACAGCAATGATGATTAAAGCATGATAAAATAATTATTGTAAATTGTAATGATGATTACTTTAATAACAAAATAATAATAGTGGTAATTATATTGTAGTTACGATAATGATCAGTGAAAATAATAATGAATTAGTGTTTACACAAGGTTATATATAATAAATAAAGCTGCTTTATTTATTTATTATACTTTATTTTCTCATTAGGAATTTTAGAAGATTATTTATTATAAGAGTATATTGAAACAATAGACCGCCATCAAGGTTATTAATTTTATTTTGTTTTTACCAATAAATTTTATTTTAGTTTAGAAAACACAACAAATTAGATTATATTTCATATAATTTAAATTTCAGTTTATTACATAAATTCCATCTAGATTCCAAATATTTCAGTTGTTCAATTTCTCCCATATAATATATACTTTTAAAAAAATAAAAAATAAATATCGCAGTATAAATCATGCCTTTTAATTTAATTATTGGATTAGACTGAAATTTTAAAAAGAGTATTTTGATGCATTTTTGTATCTCGGGTTAAAAATTTAGTGTAATCAGAGTTTAGAAAAATCTTGTGAATTACCAAAGGTATTTTTATAATTTTGTTTTGAAATGTTATTTTGTTTTTTGTTTTTCTTAGATTGATTTTTTTCTTTTAATTTTATCAATCAAAAATAGATCTATTAGGAATTAAATTTTATAATTTATTTTATTTAGGGTTATTATAGTCTTATGACATAGTCATAAATTTGAAAGGATAGCTAATATTGACCGGGTCTATTCAAACTGTTTTCATCTTAATATTGTTTTTTTCCTTAAAAAATCATCTTGGATTTTTTTTTTTTTGAAGTTAAATTATATTTTAAGTTGTTTTTGACTCATCAATTGATCGGTTTATATCAATTCATCTTCTATTTAGTTATTTATATTAAAAATATAAAGTTGGTTTATTTTCAAATTTAAATTAAAAAAAAAAACAGAAAGACAAAATAACTAAATTAACTAACTTGGATGAGATACCTTAGCCTAAGTTTTGATTTCATATTTTATTGCAGAAAGACAATGAATGCCCAAGGAAAGGGAAGATACATTAGACAGACAGACAAGGCATCTCTTTCTTTTCTTCAACTGTGAGAGAGGTTTGATCACTAAGCAAAGCCTCTCTCTTTCTCTCTCTTCAAGAGTCTCCATCTTCTTTAATCTTTCTTTCCCTTCCAAGCTCCAACATTCCCTCAACAGACCGAATCCATTCCACCTCCCACAAAAGACACCTTTTTCATCCTCCCTCTCTTTCTCCACCCCCCCCCCCCCCTCTCTCAGTCTCAGGAGTCAAAAGAAGAGGACCAAATGTGGCAAAAACAGCCCAATAAGTCAACTTTTAGAGAATCTCTCAAAGCTCTTGAAGCTGATATACAACATGCCAATGCCTTGTAAGGATTACAATTTTGTTCATTTCCTTAATCCTATGCTCATTTTGATATTTTATCAGTAATCGGTAAAGAACCCTGCTTTACTGCCCTGGATTTGTGATATTGCCTTCTTCTGTTCAGTTGAGGTATGTAGGGTGGAAATTTATCACAGCAAAGATAATATGCGTTAGTTGTGGTAACGAGCGTAGAGGTGATTTTTCATAAACAAGGATAGAGTTGGTGAATTTGAATATGAAATTGGGTTTATGATGGATGATATGTGTCTTTCGCTTGTGCTTTTCTGATTTGGTTACATGTGCTGTAATTGGAAATAGGGCATATCCATTAACAATGTTTCTTGTTTTCTCACACATTGTGTTTCTTATTTTCTTTCTGGGATTCGCTTAGACACAAAGTTTGTCTTTTATCATTTTTTTAGTTTGCATGTATTCTTCATGTAATATTCCTTTTCTATGCTTGTTGTGAACTCTTAAGGGTTCATTAAATTGAGGTTTGGTGGTTGTTTTTTTTGTGGTGGGGTTTTGCAGGGCGGCTGCTCTCCCAGGAGATTATGGTGGGAATTGTGTGCAAATGAGGTTGTCATATAGCCCCCTTGCACCCTTTATCTTGTTTTTGGTGGAATGGATGGACTATAGCTGTACAGATGCCCTCCCTAGTTATTTAGGCCTTCTCCACATACTTGTCTATAAGGTAGGTTGGTGTTTGCTTCAGCGTGTACTTAATCACCCACCACTTCCAAGTATTATTTTGGAAGAGATTTGAGGGCTTAATTAGAGGGTTGTTTATTGAACTGCAGTTCTGCGGTTTTTCTTTTGATTTCTTTTTTCCGTTTCATTTTCTTCTTCTGTTTTAGTAGCTCAATAACACTCGTATTAAGTTCATTTTTATCCAGTCTTATGTTAATGGAATTCCATCGTTGTCCTACAAAGAAAAGAAGGCCAGTCTAAGGGAATTTTATGGTATGTACACTTCAAGGACTTTTTGTTATTGACTTGTGGTCCATCTTCTTCCTTGTTTGACCTCTGAGTTCACCTATCCATTCAGCTATCATATACCCTTCTCTGAGACAGCTGGAAGGTGAGTTTATTGAAGTGGAAGATAACCATAAGAGAAGCAGAAACACAGATGTGTTGAGCAGAACGAGAATGAAAGATCAGAGGAAGCTGTCTGAAAGCGATTTTGAGAGAGATGAAGAGTGTGGGATATGCATGGAAAATAGTGCAAAGATGGTATTGCCCAGCTGTGGGCATTCCTTGTGCATCAGCTGCTTCCATGACTGGTAAGTCAGTCTCCAATTATTCATTTACTTCCTGAAGGCTGCTTCTTAGCATAAAGATTAGGATCTGCACCTTCTAATACTTTGTATTCTGAACGTAATGCAATCAAATTTTGGACAGGAATGTGAGATCTCAGTCCTGTCCTTTTTGCCGTGGCAGCCTAAAGAGAATGAGCTCTACAGATTTATGGGCTCTCATTAGTGATGATGATGTAATCGATACAGTTGCTCTTGCCGAGGAGAATCTAAGGCGTTTCTACCTTTACACGGACAACCTGCCTTTTCTAGTGCCGGAGACTGATGCGATTCAGTTTGATTACATGATCTGATTTGTAAAAAAAGAATGTAGTGAATCATACAGGCTGCCAGCCATTATTGTACATACTAGTATGCGATGGAGCAGTTTGATTTCATCCACCATGTGGCTGGTTAAAAATGATGTTTCAGCGGTAGCTGTACGTGATCAGCTAAATTGCTGGATACTTCCCCGTGAGCTATGAATCAGGTGGCAAGCAGGTGATTTGAAAATTCAAGAAAAATCATCAGCGGCCGCCAAAACATGAAAGGTAAAGCTCTGCATGTACACGGGATGAGCAATACATGTAATAGTAAATACAAACAGAAAAGATATGCTTGGCATTCAACTCAGCTTTTTGGAACCTGAGTGTTGTAAATGAAGAAGCATAGAAATTTATTGCCTGTACAAATACTTGGCCTGTGTTTACCACGCTTTCTTAGTACGCAAAATATCATGGATCAAATATATAATACCTGACATTTTACTCTTTTTTTTTATTCTATTAAACCATAATCCCGGAAAATATTGGGTCCAGGTGAGCAAGTAAAATTCTAACTGCCTTAAACTCTTATAAAAAATACATATCCTGACTCGAAATTAGTATCTCTTACACAGATTACAAATCATTTGTTACTTTCTATCATGAGATTTCTTAAATAATCAAGGGGCCTGCCTGTTCATGTTTTCTCTGTGGCTCAACCTGTTTGTGACAGCTGAAACTTTTCATGGCTGCTAGGTAACTTAATAATTTAAACACATTAAAATATTCTTTTCTCATCTTAACAGAACTCAGATAGTCGACGTTTTTAGGAGGTGATTATTCTGAAACTGCTGTTTGATGGATGGCAGATGAGAAATTGTATAGGGAAAACAGTAATTACTGGTATGCTTCTCCAATCAAGCTATTCTGAAATTGGCTTGTACTGTCAAGCTTAGCTTCAGATTTTTCTCCATTGGTATCTTTTCCTTTAACTTTTGGTTTGGAACATAATCTCGTTTATCTTCCGTCAAGATAATGTATTTATAGAAAACTTCGTTGAGATTCACCAAATGATCTCGAGTCCAACTAATAAGTATATCCGAATTATGAGCCAAGATTATCAAAAGGGCATATGCGCTTGAAATTATTCTCCTTAACCAGAAGAAAACAGTAACTGCATATATGGAAGAGGTCGCGGTGGTCGTTATCATCATCATCATCATCATTTTGAGAATTATATTGTTGGTCGAACTTGATTGATAACTTCACTGCACGTCCAAGATATCTCCTGCCTTACCGCAGTGATAGGATTGTATCATATCTGGTTAAAAAATAATATAAAGTGATCTTATCTAATAATTTAAGGTTTTATATAAGATGATTCCTTGATATGATATCAAAACCTTGTTGACTCAGCGATCACGCGTTTAAATATCATCATCTTCGTTCTATTTGATGAAAAAACAAGCATAAAGAGGTAAATTTTGCAAGTTTCGAGTCCAAAAAACTTTCACTTGAGAAAATATTAAAAAATAATATAAATTATATTTTAAAATCTCACATAACAATTTAATTTTAAATAAAATGGCCCCTTATCATATGGAACAGAAGTTGGCCCGATTGGTCTGGGTATCTTAATGCAATCTGAAATTAGCTCTCCATCTCATACACCTCACTCCAAGTCCAGTGTCTTCGACCCAAAATCATCGACAAAAATGGGGTTAGGGTTGATAATTAGGGGCACCAAATATCACTTGGAAAACAAGAGTTCAATTTCATTCTTCTTTGCTTTTCACGGCAAGAACATGCCTTAGGCACTTCATTAACCGTGTCAAAAACTAGACTCGATGTATATAATCAGAGTACATTGCATTTACTAGTGTGATGAATGATATTTTTAAAATATATTAAAATATTTCTTTTATATTTAATGTTAGTATATCAAAATCATTAATAAAACACTAAAAAAATATTAATTTAATATTCTTTCAGGCAAAACATGCTTATAAAATATACCCGAGATATCAACAAAAACCACCACACTCTTAAAATAAAGTATATGCTTAGTTAAACACCTATTTATTTCCGTGTTTTAAAAACGCTTTTAAAATTAAATATGTTTTTCTTCATATTAAAGTTTTTATATTTTCATATCGTTTTAATATATTAATATTAAAATAATTTTTTAGAACAACATATTTTTAAATAAAAAATTATTAAAAAAACAACCGTTATCATAATACTAGACGAGCTGTTTCATTAACCATGTCCAGAACTAGATTAGGGCATATTCTCATAACAAATTGTTCATTCCATTATTTAAGTTAGCATCTTCCAGCAGGTAAATACAAGGTTAAATAGAGAAAAAATAAATAAAAAAACGAATACATAAAGCTCAAAGAATAAACAGGGAGAGAGATAAGCACCATGGGAGAGCATTAGGGAGAGAGTTATATGCTTAACTTTTAATTAAACAAATAAAAAGCAACACCCCACTTAAGAGAAATTCCGTATTTGTTGCTTACCCTCTTTTATAAGTATATAATTCCCTTTCAAATAAAGTAATTTTTAGTGGGCATTTCCTTTTAAAAATCCTTTCCTACCCCACTCT
Organism: Salix dunnii; assembly: GCA_015731905.1. NCBI lineage: Eukaryota > Viridiplantae > Streptophyta > Magnoliopsida > Malpighiales > Salicaceae > Salix > Salix dunnii. Next base: position 1,402,698 of record CM027668.1, on the reverse strand, counting down.
CAAAAGGCAAATAATCTTTAAACATTGATTGCTGAAAGCTCATCAATCACCTATATAAAATTATTAACCTGGAAGAACAACTAGCTAATCACTCCAAGACTGGTCCATGGTTGGAAGAGAAGAATTCTTATATTTTTAGATATTTTTTACGAGCACAAATCAAAAGAGACGATGATAAATCCACTAATGGGGTTCGAAATGTACTTACAAATCAGTACTTTGCTATGTGTTTGAGCTTGAAGAGAAGCACAGGTGGTTGGGGATCGACTTCTCATTGCTAATTAGAGGACTTGAGTGATTAATTGTTAATTAAGATGCTCTCTCTTTATATAAGCACCAAGTTTGGAGCAAATGGCACTACTAATTGTGGCCTCAAAATCTTGCTTTTCATGATTGAGCTGCTATCGTGGCCTCAATCAACGACATCGAGCTCTAGACTAATATACCATTCACCATTTGTTCCTTTCACTTCATTCTATTCATATATCCAGCAATAATAATGAGAGATTAAGCATATTGCTAATCAATGGCTAGTGACCTTTCGAAACCTCTTCTTCCTTTTTTTTACGTGCGAGTGCTTAGGTCATGAGCTTGCATGTCATGTTGGTATTTGTTTATTATCGATAGTGTAGTGTAAAATATCTATATCTTATGCAATAATATAATTTATATTATTCTTTAATATATTCTTTTAAATAAAAATTATTTGAGTTTAAAATTTGTACATGCTTATATTATCTTATATTTTATTTTTATTAAATAGAATATAAATAGTGATATTCGAACTCGTAATTGTTAAGTCAATCAAATTCTAATATTATATTAAAGAGCTATTTCATTTTAAAATTTAAATTTGTGAAAGGTTTATAAATCCCACTGTGTCGAGCATTGTGCATTCCATCATCACAAACAACACCTAAGATCAAAGAAAAGACTTGCAGAAGTAACATCGATCTCATGCATAGCTAGCTAGAGATTAAGTTGGATTCCCACTTCTCAGTTTTCAAGCTCAGAAATTATACAAATCAAAGCGTGGAAAAAACGATCCAATACCTGCGTGACAGCAGCAGGAAAGCTCACATGATCATGGGAGATTTCCAGCTCGACATTGGGAGGATGAGATGGTGCCACTTAGTGATTGGAACCTGCATGTTTAAAGCTTTAATTTATGGCTCAAACAGTTGCTGAGTGCCGCTCATCGAGCTCCTTTATGCTTCTGGTTTTTGTTGGGTCATATAATTGTTCACCATTTGGACTAAAATATTACACTACGAAGTATGTTTACAGAGATGTTTTAATTTATAAGAGTCAGTGAGAATCCATAGGCTTCCTTTCTCCCGGCACTGATAATTTAATGTTATAGAGTTCTTTCCCTTTCAAGGGGTGTGTGTGTGTGTGTGTGTGTGTGTGTGTGTGTGTGTGTGAGAGAGAGAGAGGAAATTGGCTTTGTTTGTATAATTTATATTTTAGGTAAAGTCTTTTCCCAGTTTGTTTTTATATTTTTAGATCATTCTCTAATTTGTTTTTTTAGCATATATTTTGATCTAAAACTTTGAACTCAAAACTAATTTAATTTATTAAAAAATATTAATAATATTAATTATGGAAATTTTGATAAAGATATTAATAAAAAATATAAATTGAAGGATGATTATATAGATGGATAAAGTGGATTTAATAAAATTAGTTTTTATAGAAATATATTGACAATTGAGCTTATAAAGAAAGATAGAATCAATTTCTCAAGGAAAAAAAAGGTTGAGAGAGTGTTAGGGTTTAACACTTGGTTATTATGTAATAATAATATATATAAAAAAGTAATAATATATATGTGTGTGTGTGTGTGTAAAAATATACTGTAACTAGTAGGATCATTAATTATCTTTATATAATTCTAATTTATTAATATTATTTTTAACTTGTTTGTAAATATGATAAATATTATTTTTTTAAAATATTTTCAGTTTAAAAATATATTAAAATACTAATAAAGAATTCCAAGTTATCCTTAACTAAGATCATGTTATGAAAAATGAACTAAAAAATAATTTATTAATAAATTAATTTTTTTCAAATTTATTAAAATAATAAGGAACAAATCTTACAAATTAAAAAGTTGAATGATAATAAAATTGAAAAAAAAAATATAATTTCATAAATTATCTCAAATAAAATAAATAATAATCAAAATAATAGAGATCAAATCTAAAAATTTAAAAAAAAAATGAAAGGTGAATAAATTAAAATGATAATAATTAACATTTCATAAATTATTTCAAATAAAATAAGTAATAATTAAAAAAATGAGGACCAAATTTGATAGATAAATATTATTTTTTAAAAAATATTTTCAGTTTAAAAATATATTAAAATACTAATAAAGAATTCCAAGTTATCCTTAACTAAGATCAAGTCATTCCTCTGATTATCTCATTAAGAATTTGTTGGATCATTTTCTAAGGGGAAAAAACAATCTTCTTCCATGACATTAGTCCAATTAGGTCAACTTTTAAACGTCTTTGAGATGCCTATTTTTCCATTCAAACATTCTTTTTACTCCACCTCGATTCTATCCTTATTATAAAGAAAAATTATATTTAAAAATATTATTTGTTCATAAATATATTAAAATAATATTTTTTAAAAAACATTTTGATATTAACACATGTAAATAATCTAAAAATAAAAAAATTAATTTAAAATATAAAAAAATTAATTTTTTTCAAAAATATATTTTTAAAACACGATGTCAAACAATATTTTTAATTATAATTTTATTTTCAGTATCTCTTATTGCCATGATAAAATATGAACGGGTATTTTTCCATCAACAATGAAGTTATTCATGGAATAATGGTCAAATGTTGAGATTAACCACCTTAAACTAGATTCCTAGTCAACAAATCACTATATAACCATATTATTATTTCCTTACATTACATGGAGTAAGAAAATTATATAGGATTTGTATGCAGGAATTATCCAATATACGAGAGAGAGACAGAGAGAGAGAGGAACCGTTAAGCTGAAACACAAACCGGCGCCAAAGACAATATTCTGTTGGGTGCTTTCTTTGTCGTTAACTTTCTCCACAGTGCATGTCTCTCTGTTTCTTCTTAAAACCCAAACAAGCAAGCGAACCCAGTTTTCACTTTAAAATCCCGGATAGGTTTCTTTCCTTCAGGACTGATACTACTCTACTCTCTTAATTCTCACACTCATATATAGTACTGACTCAGCGATGATGGAGAATGGTTTCTCCTCCCCCCGAAATGATTCGTTTCCTGCTGGTCTCCGTGTTCTCGTTGTCGATGATGATCCCACCTGGTTAAAAATCCTTGAAAAGATGCTCAAGAAATGCTCTTATGAAGGTTATAGGCTATTTTCTTAGCTGCTTCTTGTGGTTTCTTTTTTTCACTTCAAAACTGCTGTTTGTTTGTGAACTGGGTTTTATTTTTGCTATCCATGGTTTCATTTCTGCTAGATGGTGACTTCTACTCCATGTTTCATCAATTTCCTGTTATTTGGTGTTTTCTTTCATGGGATTTCTTAATTTCTTTGTTATAAGCTAGTCCATGGAGAACTCGAAATTTTTTTTTTTTTTTTAGTTGAGACATGCCTCTAAAGGGATCGTCCCAAATTGTGCACGGAAGGTTATTCTATTGTTTTTCTAGCATTTCTGGAGTAAATTGTTTTCAGGAATTCTTGATGTCACCTCAAACTAATCCAATCAGAAGCAATTTGTTAAGTGAAAGGATTTCAAGTTGCAAATTTCGAATGTGTGAATTTCATCTCTGTGGACTTGGCTCGTGTTATTGAAAATGTGGAGTGGTTCTAAGGGGTTGGCTCACTTGTGGAATTTTGACTTAAAAGACTGTAAAAAGCTAAAAGTTGTTTTTGAATCGATTAAGAAGTGCTTTTATTCTCCTTATTGAAAAACAAAAAACAAAAGGTGCTTTTATTCTCAGACTTTCTTCAGTAATTTGTGGCTTCTCTTGATTTCAAGATTTCAACTCTAAAATTACTTTTTTAAGAGAAATATGCAAGCTCATCAATGATGCTGTGCTATCTTGACAGATTTGTCCTCCTTTTTTGCCGTTGGTTAGAGTAATTAGAAGGGTTATTGATGTTTGCTCCACTAGCCAACTAAACTAATGAAAGTATGATACACAGAGACGATGATTATATCTTCCAAAAAGTTGAGTCTGAATTCCATGGAGTTTTGTTATTCTAGGCATTAGATGATAACTTATAAGCATGCTTGGTGGTTATTGCGGATTTGTTTACTTTATGAGACAGCACGATGATTAGTAACTAGATCATTTTGGTCTACTGCAACGTATTTCATCGTACTTCTTCATTATGCAGCACTATAAGGAGCAGATAATAGTAGGAATTAATGTGTTGGATTCTTGATGGAATGTTAATGTAACACCAAACCTACTGAAACGTCACCGACTTGGCAAGGAATTAGCTCATCTCAATTTGTTTAATTTTTAGCTTCTGAGGGTGTTCGATTACCTCAGCTGTAGTAATCTCAAGTGTGATGAGATTGAATAGACTATGTCTGTTTGGCACCGTTGTTGGCTTTTATGTGTTGATGGTTCTGGTCATAGCTATCATTGTAGCAAATGTTGTTGCCAAAGTGCTCAATTATATATGTTGTTTAGAGTGATTCTGGTGTTGAAGATCAAAATAATGATAAAAGACTAAATCATGATTCGATCAAGACAAATACTAACATATAGAAAATATATGAAATTACAATTTAAAGGATATTTAATCAAAAGAAATACCTTTCACAACAGAACTGATAAGCATCAATTTCTGAATTTTGATTTCTGGCCATTTATACTGCTTCTGTGGCTGCTTTTTCTTCTTTTTTTTTCCCTTACCAAAAACTTTATGGAAGTGTGGTGGGTGGAAAAGCGCATCCATTGCAGTTCCAAACACATGCTAAGCTCGGCTAATCTTTTTACATGCTAGCATTAATGTTCCTTGGCATTTTCAGTCTATCTAGAAGGATATGCTTCATTAATGCAACTCTCCATAAGCTCTTAAACACTCTTAAGTCAATTTGGTTTATGGTTTTTATGTTGTTCATGTAGTTGTTCTTCTTTCATCGATGTTTTTTTCTTGTTTCTGCTGGTCCTGTTGAAGGCCTTTAACATCATGATGTTGTCACTTTTTTAGTATTTCATATCCTCACAGTAATATCTTGTTCAATGAAATCATTCACTTAAGCTGGATGTGATTCTATAGCAAGATTCTTGACTTTTGACCATATGTTGAGTGTTTAACATTTTCATTTGGAATGCTTTGTTTAGTGACCACCTGCGGTTTGGCAAGAGATGCTTTGAACCTGCTTCGTGAGAGGAAAGGTGGATATGACATTGTAATCAGTGATGTCTACATGCCTGACATGGATGGTTTCAAGCTTCTGGAGCATGTTGGACTGGAGATGGATCTTCCAGTAATTAGTCGGTTCCTTTCTTTTACTCTATGGAATTTCATTTTAACGCCACTCTAATATATTTTATGTATACATGCATGCGTGTGTTGTATGCGCTGTATATATAATTATAGAATGTTGCTTCGGCTTCTGACCAGTTTTGCTTGTGACCTTACAGTGATGTCTGTTGATGGGGAGACGAGCAGGGTGATGAAAGGCGTCCAACATGGAGCTTGCGATTATCTTCTTAAGCCTATACGAATGAAAGAACTCCGGAATATATGGCAGCATGTATTCAGAAAGAAAATACACGAGGTAAGAGATATTGAAATTCTCGAAGGGATCGAAAATTATCAAATGACTACAAATGGATCAGATCAATATGAGGGTGGGCATTTTGTCTGTGGAGAAGACCTTACTTTGATAAAGAAAAGAAAAGATACCGAAAGCCAGCATGATGAAAAAGACATTGGTGATAATACTTCTACAAAGAAAGCTAGAGTAGTTTGGTCTGTAGAACTTCACCAGAAATTTGTCAAAGCAGTAAATCAGATAGGATTTGATAGTAAGTATTTATTCGAAGTTTCATTTCAGAAATTTGGTGGTTGGATCATTTCAGGAGTTATGAATGTTCATAAAATTTATTAAAACTTGATAGCATTGAATTGTCTTGTGGTTTTCAATGATATAGCCACAAATTTGTCATGCTTCTACAGAGCAATGACAAGTAATGTCTGTTTGGCAGAAGTTGGTCCCAAGAAAATACTTGACTTGATGAACGTGCCGCGGTTGACAAGAGAAAATGTCGCTAGCCATTTGCAGGTATAAGTTAAGAAAATCAGTGGAAGAATATTAACTCTTTCTGTCATTTTTAAAATCATTATATTTTATGAGCTTCCTTGATTTTTGAGCAGTACCGTATACCTCATTGGAAAGGCTTTCTTCCATGCAGAAATACCGCCTCTATTTGAGTAGATTGCAGAAAGAAAACGATTTTAACAATCCTGCTGGTATGATAAAGCAGTCGGACTCACCTTTGAGTGATTCTACTGGAAATTTTGGCTCTCAGAATTCAATCAACTTGCAGCCAACTGATGCTTCAAATGGGTGCTATGGATTTTCCGGAAGTAGTTTGGTTGCTCACATTGTGGATCCCAGAATCCAAGATGGTGATAGAAAGAGACTTGTTACAACGCCTGTGGCAGAACCCAAAAGAGGCTTCACAGTTGATGCCCCCAATCCTAGTAAACCCAGGATTTCACAGATGGAATTCGGTCATCCGCTTGCACCTCCTCAATCAGAAGTAAATTTTGCAAAATTTGATTTTTCCTTTCGAACAAAGTATCCTTGGTGTGGAATTCCCCAGACTCAGCTCAAACAAGAGCATAATCCAATTCATTTGAATGATGGGTTTAGCCGCCTACCAGTGCCTAAGCAGCTTTCACGAGCTGATTATCCACAGCCTGCTCCAGCCATCAGTTCTGCACCTTCCTTGACAGGAAGAGAAACTGGTTGCCCTGTCAAAATTAAGCCTTCACATAATGACTACAGCAGCAATGCCAACCATGCAAGTTCAACAGAAAGTGCTGTTGAATCTTGCCTTCTTCAAACGAAGACCAACATGACTGATCATCAAGCTCTTGTGCCCATGTCAAGCACATCAAGTATGGAAAATCAAGGCTTGAATATGAATTGCCTTACAGACTTGGAATCTTCCAGAAAAAATATAAATTTGGGAACGCTGCCTTTCGCAACTTTGGATGAGGACTTGCAAGTATGTTTTGTTACAGGTGATTACTATATGAATCTCGGACTCCAAAACATAGAGGTTCAGGAATATTTTGACCCAAGTCTTCTCACAGACGTACCGACACACTTGGATGATGGGCTAAGGTTTGACTATGAGATCTATGACCCCACAGAATATTCTCTAATAGATCAAAGCTTGTTTATAGGATGATATCCGTCTCCCTTCAATGATGAAGCATCACTTGGCTTATCTTTTTCTGTACCACTATATTACAGGAGTAATCTAACTCTGGGTTGGGATCTTATATTTTCGATCGGTCTTGTCTAGCATGTTGAAACATGTATAATAGGATTGATGACAAACATTAAGCATAACAAGGTTCCCTTTTCATTTCTGCCTCACCTGGTACCTGCAGTACTCTGCAACTGTTTTGTTCCTTGCAAATTTTGTAATTACATGTTAATAGCTGCTGGAAGTTGAAATCTGATCTTCGCACATCTCATTCCGATGCTTTAACTGGAATGGCTGTCCATTCTATGTTCATTTTGCTTGATTAATGTAGAGCTAACTCAATTGGCGGCATTGTAGAACTCTGATAAGGTTCAGCCCTTCGTTCAGTGATGGCACACACTTCTTCGACCTCTAAACTAAAATCAACTGCATTTGTACGTACTAAATAGACCGGCATTTGTACGTTCTAAATGGACTGGTCTGTCCATGTACGTTTTTAATTGAAATGGTGTCGCATACAGCAGAAATGAATAAAAACAGGAGAGGAAACAATAGTAGAAAGAGCAAGAGAGGGAGGGAAGAGAGCCAGTTTCTGCTAGAATTTTAGCTTTATTCAAACACTAGAAAATTTAGCATAAGAGCAAAACGAGGCAACATACGTTGCAAAGCTAATAATTGAGAGTAACAGGGATTTTGTAGAGCTAGTTTTACATAGTAGGTCATGGAACAATAGTGCCAACCTCTTCAACGTGGAATAAAAGAATAATGAATGCCTTCTATTCTATTGTCAAACCTTTAATTTATTACATATTGCCAAAACTATAGTAACGTCCATGAAGAGATTGAAAAAAGAACTTGTATAAAAATGCCACTTGATGTTTGTTGAAAGCAGGCCTCAACAAACAAATACAAACTCCTCATTAATACCCCCCCCCCCCCCCATCTAAATTCCTATTCCTTCAGTGGATTATTTTCCTTCTGTGGAGTGTAATTATGAATGATGCAAATCTTCGCAATCACTAGCTGGGTTGATCAATTCTTCAAAAGAAACACAGTGCGGATGCTCGTGGCACCCTCACTTTGGGAGCTCACCACTGGGTATTTGGAGAAGCATTCTCACATGCTTTCTTCTTTGGTAGCAAGGTGACAGAGCAAGTTGAGCTATGGTTACTTTTCTGTATAACAGGTTTGGATATTTCAGCATTGACTGAAGCTCTTTGACGAGGTTGAAGACTTGCTTCCTGTACCACATTGGGGGTTGACCTCCTTCCAAGTTTTGGTGATCGAGGTCGTGTCAGAGGGATCTGCAAAACATGATTGACCTGTAAAACTAAAAAAGTAATGCATCTAAAGCCCAGATCATGGACCGTGTCTCTACTTTTTTTCACCCCTGGCCCTATGAAAAGAGACAACCTTCTCATCCACGGAAGAAATACAGGATCAGATTTTCCGTGAATTAACTTCTCAAGTAGGCCAAAGCAGGGAGTTATTTTCAATTATTGAACTTAGCAAGTTCGATTTCAAATTGCATAGAATTAGGTTCTTCTAACTGTTAAGCTTACGCCAGTACAGTTCTAAATTGCAAATTACAGCAAAATTTAGCAGTTCGATGCACCTCCTGTTGACCGTAAAGTCAACTTTATCATATAGAGAAGTTGGGGAAATAGATATATGACGAACCTTCTTCATCGAATTGTTTGGAGACTGTAATCCACGATGCAAGTCATCACTTGGTTTCCCTCTGAAGACAGCACTTTGTCTTAGTTTCTTAAGGTCATGCTCTGCCTTCTCCTGACACCATTAACGGAAAAGATAACTTTTTGAAATTGGCTTTATCAAGAAACAAAGATGAAATTGAAGTCCACAGTTTTAATCAGAAAAAAACTTTTGGTTGGAATCATTGGGTAGGTCAAGGGAAACTGATCATTTTAACATTAGTAACTCACACACCACCATACAAACACTGCAGTAAAGTTATGTGCGATGACCTTAGGTCTCGCGTGCAGATGCTTTTTTCCTGTGTCCTCATTTGCATTGTTTTTCTCTCCTAGCTTCTGAAAGAACTGGAACAGCCAGTAAAACGAGATATCAAAACCATGACATTATTGCAAGGAATAAATTGAAAAGCTACAGAGATTAATCTTGCCTCTTTTCGTTTTGCCGCTCTTTCTTCACTTCTAAAGCTAAATGGAGAGGATATAAGTGGAGGTCGTGATTTGCTTCCTTTTGCACTTGATGATTTCGAGCAGCTGTCGTTCTATATGTTTAGAATTATGTTGAACATGGGAAAAATGGTGCTTTATCTGCTCTAGTTACTTATTATTAATTCTCCCTGTGGAATGAGCAATCAAGATGAAGAATGCAAGACTGCCACAAACTTAAAATTTAATTTTATGTTTTTCAACTACACACATAAATTACCAATGATGCATTCCATGTGTTATACTCTCCAGTTCAGTAGAAGCAAACAAGTGACTATGGCATAAGTAACATGGTAGAGACAAAAATAGAGCCATTCAGGAAATCCAGGAGCAAAATCCTTACTCTGAAGAGAGTGTCTTTGATATTTCAACTGGTGTATTTTTTCCTGAAACTGACTTGTTGAGCTCTGACTGACTTCTGCGAGGATAAATTGTGTCAAAGATAACAATTAGAAAGGGCCAGCTGCTGATGTTTGTAGAGACAAAATACCTTCTATCTTGTGAACGCTGAAATATTGAAGGAAGAAGCTTTGATACACCATGAACAGATCCCTGCAGTTTAGACATATAATTCATCTTGGTGGGTTAAAAGATTCTTACTGGTGTGAGTAATGATTCAAATATGTGCACATAAAGTGTCTATATTGATAATATGATTAGCATCAAATGATCATGGTATGAGGAATGGAGATACCCTGGTTGGATTTTCTGGAGTAGCGGACCTGTCTTTAGATACTCTGGCAGAACTTTTATTGGTGTCTTGCAAACGAGAAGCAAAATTAATTGACATATGGATCGATTTTGAAGTTACTCCCTTTTCACCCAACAATTGTCCAGCAGACTTCTTACTGTTTGGAGTAGCATTTGTTTCAGCTCTTAGTCTTGTGGAAGTTGACAGTCTGGCAGAAGACTTTGGAAATTTTGATGCTATACTCTGACTGGATGTGTTTGATAAAGAACTCATTTGCCTTTTATTATTTGGTAAAGCTACATTCTCTATTTCAGCAGCTTCCTGATTGGGATAGTTGCGTACCTTATTGGGCATCTTCTCTCCGGGCATGGCAACAATAATGTCACAGTCGTCAGCATTTTCAATCTGCTTTGAATTTGCCACGTGAATAGAGTTTTCCAACTCAACATTCTTTTCTCCTATCACTTCATCTCCTTCCACCTTTGCATTTTGTGAATTATCCATTTGACCATCAGCATAAAATGCATTTGCATCAGAAGAATGAACTGGGCCAGCATCAACAATCCCCTCATCTTGTCCATTGATGATCACATAATTGGTTGCTACAGAGAACTCCAAATTAACATTAGAACTGCTGGGAGCATCGTCTGCAGCTTGTACTTCAGAAACATCGTTAGATGCAGTGTTTGCTTGCTCAAGCAAGGCTACTGCTTTCATGGCAGCCCTCTTCTTGTAATAAGCCTCAAAATATGCTTTCTTCTGGGCAACAGAACCTGGCTTGGAAAACTGCTCAACTTCTTCTAAGAAGCGATTGTGACTAAAGGTTGACCACTTCTCCCAGGCCAAAGATTCTGACATAAATCTCCCGAATGAGATTGATTCAGTCAGGGCTAGAATGGGATTACCCTGAAACTCAAAAATATTTTCCACGTTTGCTCAGTGATTTCTTTGAAGCAAACGCATTACTATCTATTTCAAACCAATGATATCCATAAAACAATTAACACAGAAATGCAGAGAAACTCCAGAGACTCGGTTTCTTCTTTATTAACTGGAAAAGAAAGCCATAATCTTAATGACATGAATGCCAGATATATTATACTCAAGTCTAAAACAAGTTTCAACGGTGGAAACAAAAAAAGACAATCATCAAAACGAGAATTTCCGAAAAATGAGATTTAACGAAAGCCAATCAAGGCTGCATTTAATCAAATATATGCAATTTTCCGGAATATATTAGCAGTTACGGAAAATAAAAGGAGAGCTTAAATTACTTTCGTTCGAGCATTGAACAAAATCAAGAACAGAAGTAACTAGTTAAATAAAAACGAGTGAATCCTCAAAGCATTATGGTCTGTTTGATAACCCCATAAAGCAAAAGGAAAATGAGCAACAGAATCTCACAGCAGCTATTTTTCCATTTCACCAAAAACCCCAGTAGTCACAATTTTTTCAAGATGTCTCAATATCAGGCGAAATCACAAGAATTGAAGCAAAACCAACAAAAGATATCTAAAAACAACACCAAAAAAAAACTCCCTCAAACACCAGAGCATGATAAGATAAGACATGAATAAAAAAGAGCAATGGGATTTGAAGGACCAACCTCTTTGGCTTCTCTGGAAGCACTAGATGGATGAGAAAAGGATCTCAAAAGACAAGCTGATTCTCCCATTTTTCTTTTTTCTATCTATACAAAGAAAGCGAATCCCACCAGCAAAAAATGCTCTCTTTTTTTATTCAAAACCTTTATCTCTAACGACAGCAGGTGCGTAGAGACTATCTTAGTTTTAGTGAAGTTTATGGCAGTCACCCTCTAATCCACCTTTAAAAAATGAAAATCAGGGTGTAGGCTCAAACGGGTCCATCTCATTTCATGTCTTGCAGGCAACAAAGGCAAGATGAGAGCGTAGGAGGCAACTCAGTCCTTCTGCAGAGAAAGGGACCTTCTTCCTCTGTCAGCGAGTGAGTGGAGAGCGTTGCGTTGTTGGGTTGCCTTTCTTTCACTTACTTTTAACAAAGAAAAGAAAAAAGAATGAATCTTTATATTTTGATTGATGGATAGATTTCTCTGGGGCCTACGCTGTACAGAGCTCCTAACGTCTAGTTTCCCCTCCTCCTCCTCCTCCTCCTCCTCTTCAAAAAGCAATCATGGAGAAGGGGGATGGTTATGATGGTCCTCGAATCTAAAATTATATACAGAACAAACTATATAGTTAAATCTGATGCTTGAACCTGAAATTTTATAAAAATCAAACCTTTAGATTTCATGCTTTTATTACTTAGATCATTTAATAGATTATTAAATCTAACGGATTTTACTTATGCTGGGTGTGGTTTAGTCCATTAATTTGAATCTTCTACTTTAAAAAATTCTTAATTTTTATATTAAATTATTTTTTAGTTCAAATATTTTAATATGCTGTATAGAAATAAATTATTTTAATATATTTAAAAACAATTCTAATAACAACGGTTTTTGTCTACAATTAAATTATACTCGTCAAGGTTGAGATATTAAGGGGCCATGTTTAACGAATTAATTAAAATAATTATTATTTTGTAGATAATCATTTGCACTCCATCTCCATCAATCATTTTCTAAATAATAATTTCTTGAAAAATAATTTTCATTTCACTTCCAAGTAGAGCCTCTCCCCTATATTTTCATCTGCACGTTTTAAATAAATCAGATAGTGATGTTGTCAACAATTAATTAACTAACAAATAAAATGCGTGGGTTTTCTATTATGCAGTTATTGTTCACCCAGATACATTACATTGTAGACTGGATATTTGATCAGGCGCTTCACACATGCATGTCCACTTTTTTTTTTCTCATTTATAAATAGTATATTAACGAATTTTCCTTCCGAAAATGACAAAAAAGTGACGCAGGGGCAGAGGATTGTTTCAACTTTTTTTGCATAGTGAATTGACAGAAACAGCCCCCCAAAAAGACAAAATAATATACAGTAAACGGGGGTGGGTAATTAGCCAATATTTTATTATTTTTCCAGAGAAACTGTTGGCACGTCATCCAAACACGCCAGCGACGTTCTAGGCGAACGCGCCATTAAGGCAACACGTCCACCCTATTCCTACGGTCAAAAATTCACTTTCACCGTGTCAAACGGTGCGCTGTCATGTTCTCTATCTTGCGACATGGCTCGTTTATGTAATAGAAGTTCCGGTAAGCGACGGCGAATGATTTCATGTCGGTTGTCAGTTTTCTCTCTCCTATCGCCGCAAATTTGGATCCGGTCCCCGGTGTTTGGAGGAAGTTTATTTTGGTCTCTTGTGTTTAAATTTCAGTTTTATCACTAATTTCTTTAATTAAAAATTTAATTATTTTCAATTGTGCCCTTCAATTAAAATTGATTATATACGGAAGTTTTCATTTTAGTCCTTATTCTTTTGATTTTTTATTTCTTTTTGGTTCCTTTAATTATTTCGGTACGGATGTTTTGATTTCTTTTAATTTGGTCCTCCAATTAAAATTAGTCATTTTTACAACTTTTTATTTCAGTCCCTCTTCTTCTAATTTTTTTATATATTACACAACAATTATCATTATTTGTTTCTTTATTTATTATGGTCCCATGATTTTTTTTTGTTTCAATTTTATCCTTCAATTACAATGAATTACATATTTTATTTTGGTCCTTATTCTTTCAATTTTTTATATTAATTTTTTATTAATTATTTGATAATATTTATTTTTTATTCATACTCATGCATCTATGCTTTTAGTTTTTTTTTTTATTCAGATTTTATTTTTAATCAATTCAATCCTGAAATTTTAATTTATGTTGATAATTATTTTAAAATTAATATTGCATATTTTTTCCCTTTATTCATTTTTTCTATTATTTTTATTTGTTATCTGAATTAGATGATTTTTATGATTTTACTATTTGCGCAATAATAGTGATTATTTTTTAATTGTGTTTTTTTATAAAAAAATCTTTTGCTTCTTTTTTAATGATTTCTCAGGGCAATTTAATTATTTTAATTGTTTTGACAATAATATGAATAATAATTTTAACTATTTTATAATAAAAACAACAACAACAACAATAATAATAATTTAATTGTAATAATAATAATTTAATTATTTTTTTTGCTTACTCTTTTGTTAATGTTTTTTAGTTTTTTCTTTCTTTCGAGATAATTTGATAATTTCTATTATTTTGACATTGATAACAATGATAGTTTTTGTTTTTGTTTTATTCTTTTGTTTGATCTTTTGTTGAAGTTTAAAGGGATTTTTTAATCTTTCAATTTTTTTTTTTCATTATTAACACAAAAATAAAATAAATGAATAATAATAATAATAATAATATAATTGTTTTTCTTGCTTACTATTTTGTTAATATTTTTGAAGTTTCTTTTTCCTCATAATAATTTGATAATTTTTATTGTTTTAACAGTAATAACAATTATAATTTTTAGTTTTTTTTTTTTGGATCTTTCGTTGTGGTTTTTACAATTTTTTTAGTCTTTCATTTATGTATTTATTCTTTCATAATATTTTAATTATTTTTCTTGCTTACTATTTTGTTTACGCTTTTTATTTTTTTCCCTCGGTATAATTTTATAATTTTTATTGTTTTGATAGTGACAATAATAATAATTTTAAATGTTAAGATTCCAATGTTACTATTTTTATAATATTTTAAATTAATATTGCTTTTTTTTTCCCTTTTTTTATTTTCTGTTATTTTTATTTGTTATCTGGATTAGATGAATTTTTTTTTTTACTATTTACGCAATGATAATGATAATTTTTTTAATAAAAATATTTTGTTTATTTTTTTAATGTGTTTTTCAAGGAATTTATTTATTTTAATTTTTTTTAATAATATTGATGATAAATTTAATTATTATAGCAATAATAATGAAAATAACGTAGGGATAAATTTTCAATTTATATTTTTAACTTTTTTTTGATAGAAAATTAACTATTTATTTATTTTATTTTATTATTACATGTATTTTCACAATTTATATTTTTTTTGTTTAAATTAAATTATAAAATAAATTAATCTTAATGCAGTGAATTTAATAATTCAAATATCTGAATCTTCTTGCTTTTTTTGTGATGATGATAAATTAATGTTGGTTATTTCGTTAAAAAATGCTAAAAATATAAATTTATAGCAATTGAAAATTCATATATTTTATAGAAAACTTGCACTGGATTTTTGCACAAAATTATTATTTTAGCTAAATTTATAATGCAATGAAAAAATACACATAATTAATATTTTTTACATTGAAAAAAATATGGTGCCGCCCTTGACGAGACGCGGGAGTATGTGGCTAGTTAATGAATAAACTAAGAGACTTTTTACTATTATTGATACGAGTGGCCGAACTAGCTTCTGTATATTTCAATTATGTCTATAAATTCTGAAATTAATAATCATATAAATCTTCAGTGATTATTATATTAATTACCACAGAGTTTGAACTTGAAACCATAGGAAAAACAAATCATTTAGTCCCAAGTTCTTACCACTAACTAACTACTAGATGGTTAAACATAGAGACTTTTATTTTTTGCTTAATAATCAAGGTGTCTGGAACAGTTTGCATGCACCACAACTAATTTTTGAATCTACTGAACATCCTGTAAATTCAATAAACAGATAAAATACTGCAAGAATAATAAATATATATGATTGAGCTCGAACCTAGCATGAGAGTAAAACAAGTCCACTACCTGCAAGAGAGAGGCTTTTATTGATATCATGGGAACTAACATCCCTAGACAATAAAATATATAGATAAAACAAAGAAAACTATGATTTTTTAATGATTTATTTAGAAATTGCTCATCCAAAATAAAAGAGATGCGGGTATTTTAAATGAAGAGATATTTTTTTTTTGTTTTCATATTTTAAAATGATGAAAATTCCATTTGATTTTATTTAAAAATAAACTTGTTTTTATTTAAAATAATATCAACACATCAAAATTATTAAAAACAAATACTAAAACAAGCATTAATTTAAATTTTTTAAAAATAAAATATATTTACAGAACTCATCTATAACAAATTATACACCCCTAGACACTCGCATAATCTCCTCTAAGTAATTTGAGAGTACAGTAGATGTTATTTTTAAAAATAATTTTCATTCAGAAACATATCAAAATGATATATTTTTTATTTTTTACAAATTATTTTTTATATCAACACATGATATTGATATAAAAACACTTAGAATTTTTAATTTAAGATAAAAAAATAAAAAATAAAATATTTTTAGTTTTTTCCAAAAACATATTTTTGAAACACAATAATAACCCTACCTAATAAATTCTCTTATAATTTATTTTTTAATAATATAAAAAACTCGACAGTAATATTTAATTGGAGCCCTTCGTCTTATTTTATTTTTTGGTAGTTTAGGAAACTCTTCTGTCAAAAACATATCAAGCAATAAAATTATTTATTGAAGGAGAAAGCCATTGACGGAACCAATAAATTTTAAACTGGATTTTTATTTATCTTTTTCTTCTTTAAAATCTAGTTTGTGGCTATCAATTTCTTTTTTGATTTTATCTGTATATTTATTTCTATCGATTTTCACAGGAAATGAAAAATGAAACATCCAGGGAGATGTCCATAAATAAAAATTTAAAACTAAAAAATTTATTATTCAGACAATAAAAAGCTTACATGCTCATTATCGTAGAATTAATAGAAACTTGGCAAACTACTGCAAATTATTTTTTACAGGGTAATAAAAAAATATATGATAATTTTAATTTTATTATTAAAAATATTTATATTATCATTAATTTTAATTTTAAAATCTATAAAATTAATTAAAATATATACAAATTAACTTTCCTTCTATATTCACGGGAAGTAAAAATATCCCTTTTCTATATACTTGTTACTCCCACATTAGCTTACACATCCATTAAATTTACAGAATATTCAATGGATTTAAAAATTAATTATAATATATATATATAAATTAATCCAAAAACTCCAATTATAAAAATTAAAAAAAAAAACCCATTCTTTAGATTAAAAGATTGGCTCTTTTTATAATTTTTAGTTTCAAAAAAACTTATATGGTTATTAGATTTAAAACTCATGAGATCAATTAAGATATATAAAAATATTATAAGTAACATCTATATTAATAACAAAATTGAAAAAAATGCATGAAAATTTTAATTTCACCATTAAAGTTCTTCTAATAGTTTTTTTTTTTTTTTTGGATTTACAAAACTTGAAAGATGAGCTGAGGCCATTTCAAAGCAATCACTGAACATTGATATCGAGTATCTTGGAAGTGGCACTAGCTTTAGGTATAGTGATGTACAAGACTCCATCTTTAACTTCAGCACTGATCTTCTCAAATTCAATATTCTCAGGCATGGCAATTCTACTGCTATACCTACCATAACTCTTTGCAGACCACTCTCCCTCCTCTTCTTCTTCACTCTCTTCATCATTCACCGTCTTCTTGGGCACCTTCTCGGCCTTAACAACAAGCATCTTCTCCTCAACCCAGACTTTCACGTCTTCTTTAGTCATTCCCGGCATATCAAACCTCATTCTGTACTCGTCTTCACCTTCTTTAATCTCCCATGGTGTCCTTCCTCTGCTGTAGCCTCTCTCCTCTACAGGTAATGGTGATGGCCACCCACCTGAGTAGACCAATGGGTCCTCCATCACCCTCTCCATTGTCTCCATCATCTGCTGCACTGTTCTTGCAGTAGGAAACCTGTCCCACAACCCTGCCAAGAAAGAAATCAACAAACCCAGGTTTTTTAACTTGTAATCTAAATACTGTATGAGACATAGTTATTGATTGGTTACCTGTTGGCGCAGCCGGGGCTACTCTTTTCTTGTGTTGAGATTGTTGAGGGTTCTTCCTGGCTCTGTGCAAGTGGTCAAGATTGTCTCTGCTCTCTGCTGCAACGGCCTTCATGTTATTGCTGCTCCTGTGGTGGCGGCTGAATGCTATGCCATAAGGGTTTCTTGAAGAAGCCCCTTTTGATGACAGAGGAAGAGGGAGGCTTAAATTTGACAGTGCTCGAGACATTTTGATCTTCAGCGATCGGACGTCAATGTCAAACAATCGAGACGGGTAAGAAGCTGAAACCTGTGAGGAATTTAAAGCCAGAGCATGATGGAATGATATTTAAAGGAAAGAGTGGAAATTTCTGGAGAATGTTATGTGATAAGGGAAATGGGAGAGGCGGGGATTTTGGTAATCATCTGGAGTTCTCCAGAAAGTTTTTTTTGGCTGAGATCATGACTGGGCCAGAGATGGATGAAGTGACAACTTAACTCTATTTGTTTTTTAAAAGAAATATATTTGTTTAAAAATATTTTTGATGTTAATATATTACAGTAATTTAAAAATATAAAAAAAATTAATTTTAAGTAATTTTTTTAATTATTTTTAAAATAAACAGTCCCTGACCTCTTTTGTTTGTCTTTTGTTTTTGAGAAATGGGTGTTTATAAATGTAACAATGATTGTTTTCAAAAATATTTTTACTTAAAGATTTCTTAAACGATTTTTTTATATTTTTTAAAAAAATATTTTTAATATCAATATATCAAAAATATATATAAAAAATAATTTAAAAATAATAATTTACTTCGCAACATCGAATATCAAGGTTATTAAAATTATTTTTTTACAGGACAAAAAAAATAGAATGTAAAATTCGATCATAAACTCGCAAATATTTTTTTATTATATTTTGATAATTTCAACTGATAAATTAAATTACATTGAAATTTAATAAAGATGGTCAATAATATTATAACCAATTAATGATCTAAATAAATAAATAAATAAAAGATAAATAGTATAAATAAAAAAAATCAATGACATAAAAAAACTTAAAATTAAAATTTTCAATATTGATAAATTACTAAATAATAGTAAATACACACGAATTCTGTGACAACTTGATTGTTCTTATCATACCAAGTCATAATGATCTTCTTTTAAGTTGTAAGCTAATGAGTCTAAATTGGTAATTAGCTATCTAATAATTAAAATAAATTATTAAACAATGTTTAATGCATTATAAAAAATTATATTACAAATATTTTTTAACATTAAATAAATAAATAATAAAAACAAAGCTTTTATTCTAAAATTCTTCTATGCACTCTAAATTTCTATTTTTCACAAATTCCTTGTATATTTAGTCATAATTTCAAATATATAGTTCTTTTTTGTATGGATAAATTTTGAGTTTATCATATATATTTGAAAATATTGAGATGTCTAGTTTTTCTCTTATCTAGAATCTGAATAAAAATTTATTTGTAGCTCTAGATGTGTTCAAAACAATATACGAATATCAAATTTGATAAAATTCATCTAGTAACTTTGACTCTCTAAAATAATGTATTTCTGGAAAAAAAAATAATCTAATAATCTAATAAAATATATTTTCATGCATCTAATATTTTCCAATAAATTTCAACTATATCTAGTATATAGTTTAAAAGATATGTTTGATCTTACAAAATTATCAACAAATATTATAAAGTCAAATTCAAAACTAACTTGGTTATTCATATCACAAATTTAGTAAACTTGTAAAATACAATTGATTTTACTGTTTTTGCATGAGTCAAGTCTGATTTTACAAGTTTTCAAATTTAGTTCGATTGAGCATGTAAATATATGTTGACTCGTAAAATTATGAGATTTTAAGAGTCAACTCGCAATTTTGACAATTCAATGAATACCATGGAATGATGGCTTAGATAATTTAAGATATTGTTTGACATTGTATTTCAAAAATATTTTTTTAAAAAAATATTTTTATTATTTGCTTTAAATTAAAAAATGATGTTTTTATATCATTTTGATATGATGATGTCAAAAATAATTTTTAAAAATATACAAAAAAAAACACCCATGATTATGCATTTATCAATAATCCCATTTGTTAATCAATTCCATTACTTTGTTGTTTAATGCATCTACATCCAATCAACAAAAAAGTGTGTTAAAGATCTAAATTTCAGCTTTTAGCTAAAAAAGATTGTTATCACATTCATGCTCTCTAGAATAAATAAAAAGTCATGAATATTCTATATAATGAATATGATGTAATTTTTAAAAAAAATTGCTCTAAATTTCATATAATTTGTATAAAATTATGAGGTTAGTAAAATATTAATCATATAAAGATTTTGCAGAATAATCATTAATTTAAAAAGATTAAGGTAAACCACCTAATCACAAATTCTAAAATGGAAAATACAAGAGTTATTAAAATTCATTTGCCTCTAAATTATCAATGAAATTGAACATTCTATACAATCTAGAACATAACAATTGACACACAATATAATATTGTGCATTGCAAGCAATTCATTAAAAAATATCCCTTTCTAAAAATGATTTTTAAATAATATTGTAATTAGTTAAAAATAAAATAGAAACAAACACGTGTCCTTTTCTCTTTAAAGATAGTCTGAAAATCCAACTTGTTCATACAACATTGATATACCATGTCCTATAACAATCACATGTCAACCAATTGAGATTTAGAAACCATTATTCCAAAAATATTTTTCACAAGATACATTATATTCATTAGTAGCCGTTCTTCCAAAACTATTAGAAATCATTATCTTCATTAAAATAGAGTGAAACTTTTAGTGCTTGCAATGATTTTTTTATTTTATTAACGTGGGTGTTGGGATTAGCTTGCATGCACTTCAATTAATTCACTGAAATTGAAGTTAATAACTATGTAAATCTTTAGTAGTCATCATATTAATAATCAAAAGACTCGAACTCGAGATCACAAGAAAAACAAATCTCTTAAATCCCAAGTCCTTACCGTAAATATAAAACTAAAAGTTTCCACAATTATGAAAAACAACATATCAAAAACAAGTTCAATTTCATCACACCATATAGAACAGTAAAAAAAAATCAATAGATCAATGGAAAAATAATCTAGCCACAATCCTAATATCATAACAAGATCAGGAAAGAATAATCTCTTAATCATAACACAAGATAATCATAAATCAAATATGCAAGTTTGATACATAAATCTAAAAGTAATTACTCTTATACTCTACCAAACCTCCCTTTTAAATTTCAAAATAATCAAAAGAAAAAAAGAAAAAAAAACCTTCAAAAAGAAGATGAAATCATCATTTTGTAGTTTCTTTTTTATTATACCTTAAAATTTCTTGCAAGTAATAATGATAAAAATTCCTGGAGAATCCTCCCTTCTCTCTCTACAAACCCTGTATCCATCACTATTCCACACACACACACATATATATACATAGAGTAGTGTAGTGTGCGTGTGTGTATATACTATAACATGTTTGGGAAAGCTGTTGTGGTAGCTTTTTAAAATGCTTTTCATGCTGAAATATATTAAAATAATATTTTTTTATTTTTTTAAAATTATTTTTGACATCAGCATATCAAAATAATCTAAAATACCAAACAACTAATTTTTTTTTTTAAACAAAAACAAAAATACCAAACCGCCGGTTTACCCGTCCTCCCAAACGGTCACATAGACACACACAATAAAATCATTATTCTCGTCAAAATCCATAGCAAAAACACAGCCGTCCAAATCCTTTCTGAGCTTGAATCCATGGAAGCCACATATCTGCGCATCTCTCCAATTTATAATCCTCCTTATCTACCATCAATACAATCACCTACCTCCCTCCTCCTTTTTGCAATTTATTACACTAATCCACGAATAAATCACTTGGTTTATATATTTTTAAAAAATATTTCCAAAAATAACTTTGATTATACTAATAAACAGTGAATACGGCTTAATCAGAGAGATGAACTCAAATGTGATGTATGATACTTTAAATATATTAATTATAAAAAATATTATTAACTTAATAATTTTACATATTAAATATACTTTTAATATGTGTGTGTGTATATAAAAAGGGGTAGAAACACGAACCCAAACAGCCTCCCTGTAATAAAGGCTTACCCTGTGACGCGAATCCGGTGAAATGTCAATGAGGAGTGGCGTTGCGGCTTCACTCTGTTCTCATCACATGTACAGATTTTTCGATTAAACAACGATTGATGTGTGTCTCTCAATCATCTTCC
Organism: Salix dunnii; assembly: GCA_015731905.1. Classification (NCBI taxonomy): domain Eukaryota; kingdom Viridiplantae; phylum Streptophyta; class Magnoliopsida; order Malpighiales; family Salicaceae; genus Salix; species Salix dunnii. The sequence continues at coordinate 1,380,249 of CM027668.1, read as the reverse complement.
TTCATTCAATTACTTTAAAATACTTCAAATTTCCCGATATCTCCACTTCCCTCACTCTGACAGCGACAGCAGGAACAAGGCCACCACTCTTCGCTGATGCTTGCTCTTCTTTTCCATTACTGTTGCTGGGGGAATCTCACTAGACAGACAGAGACCTCCGTGGCTTAGTCTTAACTTGGTTCTACTGATCGAAGTCGATTTCCTCTCTTTGTGCTTGGATTCCAAAATCTTAACAAAAATCCCACATGGGATTGGGGCTAATTGGAAAGGCAAGGTTGATACAGAAGAAGATTTTCAAGTCTCAACAATCGGTATGGAATCACAACTGGCTCTAATTGAGCGATCCTTCAACACCAGATACTCTCCCTGGGTCCGAGAAGTTCTCGAGGAATTGCCTGACAACTTCACCATCTCTGACCCCACCATTTCGGGCCACCCTATCGTGTTTGCAAGCCCTGGGTTCCTAAAAATGTCGGGTTTTACGAGAGACCAAGTGATAGGGAACAACGGCAGGATTTTTCAAGGTCCCAAGACAAATAGAAAAACAGTTATGGAAATCCGGGAGGCAATTCGAGAGGAGAGGGCGGTGCAAGTCACTTTATGGAATTATCGTAAAGACGGGACGCCCTTTTGGATGTTGTTTCAGCTGAGCCCTGTTTTTAGCAAGGAGGATGGCAGGGTCATTCATTTCATTGGGGTTCAGGTGCCTATATTGAGAAAAAAACGATTAACCGATGATGGGGATGCTGCTGCTTGGAACGAGATTGTTTTTGGTTCCTGCAGGAGAGAGGTTTGCTCCGATTCTTTGGTGGAACTGGGACGTGTTTTGGCTCTGGATACCGATACCAACTGTAGAGGTTTGTTATCGTGCAATTGTTTTACTCTATCATATCATTGTTTAGGTCCATCGTCAAACTTTATGGGTGCACTTTTCAGTTTTTGAGTTGATTTTCCACTGTTTTGGTTTTTTAGTCTTGCTTCTGTAACTTGCAAAGTCAGGCTTTGCACTGCTTGGGCACTATAGTTTCTTTTAGCTTTCCTCCATTCTGATTAACAATCATTGTCCTTGTTTATTTACACCACAATTTTCTTGTTCAGGTTTCGTAGGTTCCTGATTTATCAGGTCTAATCCGGACTCTTCTGGTTCTGGCTTGGCTAACATTTTATTAGTCTCGATTTATAGGAGTAGAGACTGAAGAGCCATGTGAAGCAAGTGACCTAGAGAAGCAAAGAGCTGCAACTGCCATTAACAACATCTTGTCCGTGCTGACCCATTACAGTGACTCTACCGGCAGACTGGTGTGTGGGAAAAGATTTAGCTCACCTGCGGCAGGCCTCATTAATTCATCTTTAAATATAGCTCTTGGTAGAATCAAACAAAGTTTTGTATTGTGAGTTGTTGCAAATTCCTAATTTTTATTTTTACAAGCAGAAATTTCTTAATGGAGATCGCTAACCTGTTTGCTTTGTGTTTCTTGCAACATATATCTGCTTCCTTTTCAGGATAGATCCACACCTGCCTAACATGCCTATAGTTTACGCAAGTGATGCCTTCTTAAAATTGACAGGTTCTCAAATTTTACGAATCCATATTCATCACATGCAGCCCCATGTTTCAACCATAATTTCATTCATTTACCTAGATCGATCATACCATTTAGTTTGTTACTTTCTGAACAACACAGGTCACTCAGCTACTTTTATCCCTCCTTTACTTCTATAGGTTATGATAGACATGAAGTGTTAGGGTGCAATTGGATATTTCTAAGTGGAGTTGGCACAGATGCCTCCGTTTTGAATCAGGTACAAACTTTTTTCCATGTGCTTGATGACATAGAATAGAGGTTCTTTATACAAGCTTGGCAGCACAGAAGGGTTAGAGAAATGTACGTGTGCATTAGCAAAGAAAACGGTACAAAACACGTGCACGGGCTTATATAACCCAGGATATGAATCATACAAGGAATGAAAATAATCCTAAATAATTATATATGTACATGGGTGCAAGTTGAGATACAATCTCATTGGCCCTAAATAATTACATGTTATCTCACAATTATCTTGACTGGATGCCAACCCAAGATTTTGCTAACAGCTGTATTGACTGAACAGTCTTGATTTTGCTAACTGTCTTCCAGATACAGGAAAGCATTCAGGTTGGGCAAGCATGCACAGTGTGTTTCTTAAATTACAGGTTGACACTTGAGTATTCTTTCGACGTGTTTGGGAGGAACTGAGTTTTATTGATTGGTTCTAACTAACAGCTTTCCTCTTTAATATTAGGAAAGACAAGAGTACATTTTGGAATCTTCTTCACATGTCACCTGTTTGCAATGCTACCGGCAAGGTACTTCTATGCGGACAATTCAACCGATCTATTATAATCCCCTGTGACGTATGTGTATACGATTATTACTAGTAGTGTTGAGCTTAACCATCAAAATGCCCATGATCAAGCTTAGTTCCACATACATCTTTCTTTCTCTAAAGAAGACTTACCATCACCTATTTCCCTTTTCTGCCTGTATCATATCCAAGCATTGATAAAAATTGATCAGCCATTGAGAAGGGCTGAAAAGAATGCTCAAAATCTAGTAAAAGTAGGTCAAAACAAGCACTAAGCAAGCAACATGGATTGATGCATATATGGTATACCCAAGCCTGCTCTACTAGTTGATTGTATCTCCAGGCTCTTTGAGAATCATTATTGTTTTATTAGTGCTTGCAATACCTTAAAACTAGAGATACATGCGTGGTTTACCTACATCTGGAATTTTACTAAACTAAAGCCATGCTCTCTCGTAGTTTTATGACTATCCAGGATCAAAGTTTCCATCTTTATGGTTAAAGAGATGTACTGCTAGATGAAAACCTGTAAAGAGAAATGTTGTTAATAATTACCAACAAATTTCAAAATGGATGTCATGTGGGTTCAGCCTAGCCCTTCGAACATTTGGTTTTAGACCATGATTCTTGGTTGTATGGCTCGGTCTTGAACATGGTGAACAATGGAAAAGGAAAAAAGGCATCCAATGATAAATGAAGTTGGAGAAAAACAAAGGAAAAGATAGGCGCATGCAACTGCTTAAAAAAATGGCAAATTGACTTCATTCTAGTTTTCAAGTTGTCTAGATATGCTCTGGCCATCTTTTGGGATCCACTTGAATCGAGTTTTATTGTATTTTTGTTTTGATATTCTAATTCACTTAATTTAAAAATCGTGCATTCCAGCAGATGCCTACACAAAATTTGAATATTGAATGCTTAGCTCGTATGTAGTGTTTTCTAGGTGTATTCCAAAGGCTACAAGCATGAACTACTTGTACACAGTATTTTCTTTTAAGCTGGAATTGTTAGTGAAGGGTGCCCAGAATTGTAATTGATTAGAGCACACTGTGAGGAATGTTTCTTGGACTGCAGATAATGGTCACTTACGCTTTGTTTTCTTCTTTATCATGACTGTCAGAGCCTGCATGATCTAGGTCAATCTTCATTCTTGTTTCTCCAAGTGCTTTATCTTGGTTTTTATCTCTATCATTTATCACCATCCAAGCTTTGGAAGACACAAAATAAAATAAAGCTCCAAACACCTGCATGCAATCTTTTCTCACTGTGCTTATCAATGTTCAGATAGCATACTTTGTGGGTGTTCAGATGGAAGAAAAATGTAAGAGCCAGGTCAGATATGGGCTGAGCCCTGAGATCTGGCAGCTTAGTGCTGTTGGTGCAGTCAAGGTAGCTGTAAGGAGTTCATCGATGGGTGCTAGCTGCTCCAACTCATCAGATCGTTTCAATACTCTTTGAAGCAGATGATAGCCAGATGACAAGGCTCACCATAGTCCATCTTGTCAGCTGTATAATTTCGTATAAAGCTAGCCGCGAAGTTTGAAACCAGGAAAATAATTTGTTCCACTGATTGACGTTTCTGGACACGCAAATTGTTCATATATGAAAAATATATCTGGAATCAACCAAGTGACTTGTGCTCCCATCTTCTCAATAATCTCCAAATTATTTAGTCATTGCCAAATTCCAAGGAACATTTGAGGACAACAATAAGTACTGTTCTAATGAAATAAAAATACTAATGAAATAAAAATAAAAACAACATGAAAGTATTTTAAAAAATTAAATAAAAATAAAAATAACTAAAGAAACAAGGTAACTTCATCTCAAAATCCTCCTAATCAATCAATCTTTCTGGATTGAAAAGAACTTGTTTTGGAGCTAAAAAAGGCTAGAAAACGTTACCGAGCTACTGAGCCCGAAACGGGTACACTCCTTTGAACTGGTCCTTGACGCGGAAGTAAGTCGGTCAAGCATTCATTTTAGCTCAGTCCGAGACAGAAATTGACACGAGCAAGCAGCTTTTCACTTTAGCGAACAATTTTGGGAAGAGATTTATGGAGGAGGGCTTAGCGAACAAGCAGGGAAGGAGAATGGTAATAAACTCTTGAATGTTTTGACAGACACAGGATTTGTTTGCTGGGTTCTGTGTAGGAGATTTTTTTCCCGAGTGGGAGCAGGTTAAAAGGGTGAGTGGATCCAGGTTGGAGAAGAATTTGGAGGATCTGAGAGCAGTTTGTGAGGATATTATCGAAGAGCATTTGTTAAGAAAAGGATCGCTGCCTTTCTGTCAGAAAGAACAGTTTGTTCACTAAAATTTCACTGACGGGACATGGTCGTCGCTGGAACTGATACAACATCTGCAACACTAGAATGGACAATGGCAGAGCTAGCAAGGCACCCCAGAGAGATGAAGACAGCATTGGAAGAGGTTCGAAAGGTAGCATCTAGCCGAGGAATGATTGATGAGTGTGATCTCCAAAACCTTCATTACATGAAAGCTGTCATAAAGGAGACAATGAGATTGCACCGACCAGTCCCTCTCCTTGTCACCCACGAATCCATGGAAAAATGTGTTCTTGATGGCTGTGAAATACCTGCAAAAACTCGGGTTTTAATCAACGACTAAGGAATTCTAGGGACCCAAAGTTGTGGAACAATCCTTTGAAATACAATCCTGAGAGGTTTGTGGATAATGACACTGATTTTAAGGATCAAGACTACAGGTTTTTGCCATTTGGGGGAGGAAGACGAGGTTGCCCAGGTTTTAAGGATCAAGACTACACTGATTATGGATCGGCTTTTGTATCATTTTGATGGTCGTTTCCTCTTGGAGTCGGACCTGATGATACCGAGCTTAATGAGATGTTTGGGCTTGCCACAAGAAGGAAATCTGCTCTTGTTCTGGTGCCAATAGCCAATACTTGGCCACTGCAGGTGATCGAAGGGTATTCAGAGTACCACGCAGGGTGATCATATATAACACCTTTTTTTTCCAATGTAATTTAGCCAGAATAATGCAATGCTATCTTTCAGTACTAGTAATATGAATAAATTCTTTTCTCGCTGTTCGTATAAAAACCTGCCTGAAAACATACGACATGAAGGAACTTCTCTCATTTTGAACTCGCCTTCCTGGACATACCATAGGGTACCATTCACATACTTCCCCTAAGATCTAATCATAAACATCATTCTAATATTTCCACACCTGCAAAGCCACAAATTCACAGTTGGGTTTCAATCATTTGGAGGCACACAGACAGGGAGCCCAGGATATATATCTTTGGATAGTTGTCACAGAGATTGCACTTGCTCGGCTTTTATATTGGTTTGGAATTGCCTCACAGGGTAGGAGCTGACGAAGTGGACCTCGATGAGATTTTTCAGCTTACTACAAGAAAGAAAACTGCCCTAATTTTTGTGTCATTAGTGGGTAAGGACTACGAGTTCAGAGAGGATATGCAAATGGAGAGTGTAGGGTGATTGTTTCTAGGCTCTCACTAATCATCATCATCGTCATTGTATTCTTGCGTTCATAAGTCCATAATCAATGGTATTTTCATGAACGATGGAGGAAAACATAAAAGTGAACTCAACATGAAGAGATCTTTCAATATCGAGATATTGCATACAAGAGGGTAAAAGCTTAACTGAATTTAGATGTTTCTACTAAAGGATATATAAATTCCAGTCTACCAACAGAAATCTTTGAACCCTCTAGCCAAAACCACTTTGTATGTATTGCACGAAACTTTTCAAATTCAAAGAGGCAATTGTCTCTGATTGTCAAGAGTTTGGTTTCTTCACCTTCAGCCTTCAGCTCTGGCATACATAACAATCATGCTTTTAAGCCTTTGTAAAATTTTATATTTAAGACAACAAGTAGGGAATAAGAGAACAGAGAAATTAATGAAAGTATCAAGCTAACATACGTTGGCCTTTTCTTTTTAAACTTCTTCTTCAGTTGCAGTTGAGTTTAGTGCTGTAAGCTTCCCAAAAGATTCTTTTGCATCGCCAAAGAAGTCTTTCACTTTATCAAGCACCGTTTTTAGTTTGTCTTGAGTTGGAAGCTGAAGAGTGGATTCAAATGTGAGAGGGTATGCAAAGATAAGCCCGTCAATATGGATCAGGGCAGGAAAAGGATCCCAGGTAAGAATAATGCTAACCTCAATGACATCTGTTATGGAAAGAGCAGCTCTCAAGTTACCATTTTCCTTCATAGTAAAAAAAAAATAGGCAATAAAAAAGTTGAACTCTTTATTGTTCTACAACAAAATTAAGTTGTTCACAAAACAAGTGTAAAAAACACTATTTCGATTTCATGAATATCAAGGAAAAGCTATAGGAAACCTTACAACAAGCTTGTAACCATATCTGAATTCAGTTGCTGATCGCAAAACTCGATGCTGCTTAAATGCTGTCTTCTGTATCTCCTTCTCATCCTATTTGAATTACAGCTTAGCAGTCAGAAGCACACAGGAAGAAAGATGGAGAGCAAAGAAAAACAAAAAAAAACAAAAATAAAATTAAGACACTTCAGTCAGTACCACATGGAAAATGCCAACCCATCATTCTGATTACAGAACAAATTCCAATTTAGTTTTGTTTTCTCTGTTTTTTCCCCCCAAAACAACATTTTGGTGTGGTTTTGCGCCTCCCGAATAGCCATTAAAACTGGTGAGAATAGTCTTAGGGAAGCAAGGCAAACCACCAAACACTAACGAGATTATGAAAAAACATTAAACAATGCATAGTTTGTGCAAAGAGGGAACAATCGCAAATCTTAACGTAAAGAGTAAGAGTTCCATAGAAGTTAGTGCTAGAAATGTTTGCATATTCCTTCCTACACCCTACACCCTAAAAAACGGCTCATTTGGAGAGGCATTCGTAGTTACAAATCTAGGAGATGATGAAAGAAGATCACCAAACATTAATGAGTCGAAGATTTTCTCACTAATTAGAAACATCCATACAGAGGAAAATAAGTTCTACTACTTGACAGGTAAACCTAAGAAACAAGAAGGCTAAGAGTGAATTGTTCAGGATTTTTTCCCTCAATTCCCAGAAGATAAGTTGTGTGATAAAAATCAACAGAACTTACTTTGTAAATAACTGCAGCAAGATTTCGAGCAAGAGTATCTTTGTAGATATACTTTCCCAGAAAATTATCTTTGGCAGCAATCATGATTTTGGCAGTGGTGCCACCTGTTATAAGACTAAGCGGGTACCATAGATAAACCTGGAGACAAGAAAACAAGAGCATAACTATAAAACATACATTTATAACTCTATTGCCTGGAAACGTCAAGCATATAGCAAAAGTGTAAAATTGAAACCGTTATCATCATCATAATTACATAATTTAGGAAGCAAAAGCCAAGAAAACTAATTGAAAAAGTATCGAAACGAAATGATGTAGGCAACTTCCAATAACAGTGATCCAGAGTTAGAATAAGTAGAGAGAGAGAGAGAGAGAGAACAAACATTGGCCGCCCGAATGAAGATAAGAAATTTGGGGTTGCCATCATCTTCAATCTTGGGCAAAGAAGGTGTTTGAAGTGGTCTTTGAAACTGACGTGCTTGCATTCCCTTCTTTCCTTTGGCTTTAACAACCAGTAACATGTGGCCTTGGCCTTGCTTCTTTAGAGATGTTTGCGCCATCGACTTCCTAGTAGAGAAGAGTGAGTGCTTGACTAACCCTCCTCCATCTTCGTGGTGCAACATTGTTCTTGATGAAGGAAGCCTAACCAGAGCGTTTAGAGACATGCCCACCTCTATTTTTCACTTCGCTTCTGTTTTAGCACTCTTCTCTTCCCAAAATCAGTAAGATTTTAGCTTTGCTGATCCTAGGCTGGAGAGGGAATCTTATCCACGGAAACATGGGCGAGCACCCCATCCCAGAGACACACACGGGGATGACGAAGAGCCAATGCCTGCCTTACAAGTGGCTCTATTTCATAGACACACACTAAACCATAGGTCCCACCTACAACTGGTGGTCTAAAACGGTGCGTTTCATGGCCATATTATTATTATTATTATTACTACTATTATAATATAGTTTCATGATATTTTATCATGTTAGTGGAGTTTAAATTGAAGGCTATAACTCAAGACATCACGTTACGTGAAAAGCGCCAAGAAAAGAAGATTGAACTTGGGAACTTGGTAGCAGACAAAGAAAAGAAGATTGAACTTGGGAACTTGGTAGCAGACAAAGAAAAGAAGATTGAACTTGGAAACTTGGTTGCAGACAGAACAATCGAAGTGCATTCTTTTGAATCTGTTGTTGTTATTTCATTATACTGTGCTTGTGAAATATGGAGAAACCGTGGCTCTACTTCATCCAGGACATCTGCTGATACACAAACATGATGAACAGGTCAAATGACCTGCCAGTCAGGAGCTATTTCCCTGCAATAATAATTTATACATAATGATCTGCATGCACAGCTATGAAATACATGTGCAATGCCCGGCGTGGACGAACATGCTATCTTCTGATATTACTAATCAAACAATCAACGTGGATAACAAACCATTACCAGCTAAGCACCAGCATGGCGGCGATATGTGCATCCTCGGCACTGGATCAAGCTTACATAAAAGTAGCTGGACTTACATGTGAAACTTCAGATCCAAACACAGTAATTCAAATTTGTATTGCTCAAATGTGTACAGCATATATACTAACATTGGACAGAGTCGAACTAAAGTATGAGTCATCTTTCATCGATTCATTGACAGAAATGCAGGCATTATGGAGATAAAAGAAAAAATAATAGAATACATTCTTCCCTGGCTGTGCCAAGAGAACAGTCCCGCAATGGCCACACACTAGAGCGAACTGAGACGTGAAGTCACTGACACGTAGTGTTTTCAGCATACAGCATTAGATGAAGGTTTAGGTGGTGAGAACCAATCGCATCCGGATAATAGCAGCAAAATATCGTGGCAAATAAAAATCTGCAGTAGCATTCAAGCGGAGTAGAGCACCTTTTAGACATTGTCTATAGCAGTATACACTCAGAAAACATGTGTTGGATACAAGAGTGAGCCCGACAGATTTTTAAAAAACAACGGTAACGTACAAAAGAAATTTAGTGCGCAAAGGAGCAGTGATTAGGAATGGATCTGTGATGAAATTAACATCAGAAGGACAAGATGAACCTGAGTTTGATTTACAAAGCAGAACTGGCAGGGGCACAGATCAAGGTAACTCCAAAGGCAGCAGAAAAGAAACGGCTTATAGAGGTAATGCCGAAGTCCTATAAGCATCCTCAGAGACAAGACATGAGATGTGGCAAGAAGCTGATATCAGAGTATCACTGCAAGTCTACTGTTTACACGCAAGAGGCCTGAGACTGAGCTCACAAAGTAATGTTCCTTTAATATCTAACGAATAAATTTTTCATCAAAATTCAAGTGAGTCCTGCACTCAGACAAACACGGTATACTTTACAACAAGAGTGAAAGACCCTTCACCTAAATACAAACTTGAGAAATGAAATAGAGCTACAAGCTCTGGCTCTATTCCTCGGTATACAACAGTGCTGACATCTCAAGGTGGGGGGGGAAGAAAAAGAATAGGAAAAGCAGCAGCAGAAATCATAAAGATGATGATCCTGCATCTATTGAGCAACTCTTTCCCCTTCCCGTTCGCTCTCTTCTTTACACTCTTATCAATAAGAAAACTCGTGGCCTCTAAGTGATATGTACTTCTTGACCCATATAGAGACATCCTCTGCACATGCCTGGGCCTGTGGTGTCTGGAGAAGCACATCAAGAGTAGCAAACTCATGCACAGCATCCTTATAATCAAGAAGAGGTGCATCCACATTAACTTTCCGTAGTTCCTCTGAGTAGGCAATGGCTCTATCTCTCATAAAGTCATGCTCAGCAACAACTGTTATAGTCGGGGGCATGCACTTAAGAGGTGGTTGCTTCCCGGCAATAAGAGGGTTAGCAGCGGGGTGATCTAGGTTGAACTCTTCCTTAGGTAAGAAGAGTTTCCATGCCAGTTTGCACATAGTTTTATCATAGAAATACGTGCTTGCCAGTTTAATCTCAGAATGGGTGGGGGTTCTTCCAATAAAGAAAGGAAACATCAGGATTTGTGCCACCACCTTAACTGGATCCAATCGCTTCCCAGCCTCTACAGCCTTTCTTGCCACATAATCTGCTATGTTTGCACCAGAGCTCACCCCAAGCAATACACATCTGTTCTGGTACCAATACAAAGTCAGGGGAAACTGCTTCATTAAAACAGAAGGAAAAAGACATCCATTGAATAAACATTTAAGCGACCAAAATGAACAGCATTTGGTGATAATTAGAATCATCTAGCTAGAGTGATTTTGCTGATCAAGCACAACAGTGAACAACTTATATTAGATATCAGGATGGATTCGTCTGGCAAAAAATGATCAAATAGCTTCTAGAAACTCTTCTTACAACAAGAAAAATATGCTAAGCATGATCATGAGTTTTTGATTCTTAGGAAAATACTGCAAAAAACACAAAGGCCCACTCGGACAGTTCACATGTATTTCAGGTACAGAGGTAATACAGTCACCAGATCCATCCAATACCCCTTTTTTCCCTCGTCGATAAAATCAAATCTACAGTATACAATATTCTCCAGTATAAAAATATCTACATTGAATCATGTAGTTATGTGCAATTGAATGAAAAAAGATCTTTTAATGATGTTATAATAAGATCACTGTATCCTGTAAAACTTGCAAACCTCTTCAGCGATTTAACAATACCACATCCCATGTCCCAATACAGAGCTGGCATACTCTCAAGCAACAACCAATGCATAAACAATTTAATAATTAAATGAACTCAAAACATACCCATTTGCACACGATGCTTAGTAAACAAGCAAACTCAATTTACAGAATTTGTTATATATATATATATATATATATATATATATATATATATATATAAAGAAACAAAATGAGCACCTGGAAGTATCTCCATGAGCAGCCAACCAAGGCTCCACCATGGAAGCACCGAAGCTATCAAAGATATGGTTCTGAGCACCCAATCTCCCACAAACAGCCAAATTAGACTGCTTCGCTAACCAATTCAAGACCTTGAACCCATCTTCGAAAGCCCCCGGATACTTGGTCTCTGGTGCCAATCTATACCCTACAGCCACCACAATCACATCACACAATTTCGCTATTCTCCTGCAAAACGTATCGTTTCCCACCGATTCATTGCTCCCGCTCACAAACCCACCTCCGTGAAACTGCAGCATCACCGGCAACTTCCGGTGAGATCTTCCTTCCACCGGCGCATAGCCACCGTAATTAATAATTTGATAACTAGAAGGCAATGAGGAGGTGACAGCTGTATCGGGAAGGAAGATCCGGAGAGAAAGAGAAGAGTAGGGATTGGCACGGATGTCTTTCGTGGCTACACCATCGGTAAATGATGGGTTACTAGCGGCGATGGATTCGTGAGGCCGAGAAGTAATGCCAAATGGGTTTGATTTGTTGGATTCAGGGGTTTCTATCAAGCCTTGTAGGAGATGTTTTTGTTGATATTTGAAAATGACACTATAGAGTTTTACCATTAAGCTTGGCATCTCTACAGAGAGAGCGAGAGGGAGGGAGGGAGGAACCGCCGGGATCTGGGTTTGTTGTTGATTAATGAAGATGGAAATTGATGACGGGACCAGTCCTCCAGCTCTCCTTTGATTATCAACCAACTCTGGCAAAGTTTTTATTTATGATATGTATATATGTGTGTATATATATATATATATGTATATATGTATATATTCAGCCCATAAATCTTAGTCGATTTATCTATTGAGTCCAATGCTAACCCTATTTTTTTCTGTATAAATTCTCTTACATTTTAACCACTCATGCTACTCCTAGAAAAACATAATCAAGTTCTTATCTTTAGGAATACGAATGGTGGTGGAAGTTATTGTTAAAATAATATTATTTTATTTTTTTTAAAAAAATATTTTTAATATTAGTATATTAAAATAATTTAAAAATACTGAAAAATTAATTTAAAATAAAAAAAATTAATTTCTTTTAAAACAAAGTGTCAAACACTTGCACGTGTATTTCTAGATTAATCAATTCCTTTAGTTGCTTCAATTTATTTTTTATTTAAAATTAAAATAAATAAAAACTACAATTTATATTTTTTTTTATCTTAAATCGCAACTGTAAAAGTTATTACAACACTACACACACATTAAAATACATAATTATAAAATCTAACTCTAAATTAACTCCGTGTAAGACTTGAGTTAGAAGTTGAATAAATCAATTTAAATTATATTTTTATAAAAAAGAAAATTGATTTTATTTTAGTAAAACAAAACGCACCCATTCGAAGTAAAAATCAATTGTAAAATAAAATTACTATTTTATCCATCTTCGCAGAAAGAAATTTAGCTTGGTTCTAATTTTTTTTAAACACTCAAGAAGACAGTCCGCAACGGTAAAATTAGCACCTTTGTCTGGGAAATAAAATAAAAATTGCTCTATTTTAGTGGAAAAGTTATAAAACTGCCTTCCTATAAATAATAATAATAATAATAATCATTGCTCAAAACCAAAACCAATAATAATAATAATAATAATAATAATCATTGCTCAAAACCAAAACCAATAGATGCAAGTGTGTGTGTGTGTAGGTTTTATATTAGAGAATGAAAATCAAAGCCATAACTTTCCGAAATATTGATTCCTGAAGATTAATATTTTTTGTATTATGTTTTAAAAATATTAAAAAAAAATTATATTTTATATTAATTTATGTGCTGATATCAAAAATATCATTTTAATATATTTATAAACACTTTAAAAATACAATCTCAATTATATTCTCAAACTAGCTCAAAAAACAATAGACTATAAGAGAAAGGAAAATCCAATATTACTATTTTTCAATAATCCATTGACAACTCTATTATTTTTTTATAAATAATTATCATTACAGAGAATTTTCTGAACTTCAAATCATTATAATTTTGAAAAGAAAACTCATGGAAGCATAAGAAATCCATCATGTAGGGATATAAAAATAAAAAATCAAAATTGAGCAACCAAAAACTAGATAAATTAAAATGAAACCAAAAGAAAATCTTGGAAAAAAAACCATTACTAAACTTAAATGAATAGGAAAATCATAAGATATGAGGTGTTTGATATTATATTTAAAAAAATGAAAAAAAATATTTATTTTTTATTTTAAATTAAAAAAAATAATATTTTTATATCATTTTCATATACTAATATTAAAAATATTTTTTAAAAAATAAAAATATATTTTAATATATTTTTGAACGAAAAATATTTTAAAAAACAACTTTAACTTTACTCTCAAATTGTTACTGCATGGATTTTTAATTTCAGACATCTCCTAAAATGAATTGGAAAATCATGAGGAAAAAAAAGTCTTGTTAAATTGGAAAATCATCTTCAAATCTTCACCATAGAAAAGGTACGAGGAAGTAAATAAATTGAGGCTCCAAGCATGTCTTTCTACTCCATGGAGAAGGAAATCAGACCACCTAGAATCTGTGAAAACCTTGGAGGTCACGTTACTGGGAAGATGAATATTAAGATGAGACAATAATTGAAAATGGTATTGTATGATTTTATTTAATAGTTTTATTTTTTATATTAAGATGGGTTTTTTTGACATTTTTTCCGGGTTGTGTGGTGTATGTTTCTTGGTGCCTGTTGGCATTGCGGTCAAATCAGTGTTTGGTTGTGGTTGTTTTATTTTTTTATTTTAAATGAATTTTTTTTGGTATTTTTAGATCATTTTAATGTGTTGATGTCAATAATGATTTTTAAAAAATAAAAAATATATTATTTTAATGTATTTCTAAACGAAAAACACTTTGAAAAGCAACCTCAACCACACTTCCAAACACCCCATTGGAATGCAAATATATAGGGGTTTCTTCGATTCAAAGACAAGTTTGAACAATATTTTAGAGAGTAACGATCACTACTACAAGTAAAATTTACAACTATCTACCAAATGGTCTAGAAATAAGAATTGAAATTAAAAGGTTTGTTCTTTTTATAATTTTAGATTTGAATCTTGTGATTGCCAATATGATAATCAGTGGAAGCTTACATAGTTATTAATTTCAAGTCTCATAGAATTAGTCAAGATACATTCAAACCGGCTCAAACACCTATAAACATTGTCAAATATTTTACTTAAGGTAAGTTACATTTTGTAATTTGATGTGGTTTAAAGATTTGAATAAATAATATTTATTCATGTAAATAAATCTAGTTTTTTAAATTTCAATTTCATTATGGGTTCATGTGCTCAAGATAATCTTTCATAAAACAATCCATGTAGATGTTCTAGTAGGGTTCATCCCTCCTAGGCAACAAGTGATTTTTCACAACTTAAGTGTCATGATAGAAAAAATATCCTACATAAAATTTCATGAAAACTCATAATAATTTTAGAAATTTTTTGGTCAGTTTTAGATATTTAAATATTAATATACCTGTGAGTTCAACACTTATATCAAGATTTATACCATTAATTAAACCTATGAATTAATTAAATATTGACTAAATTATCAGGAATTTAATAAACCCATGCAAATACGTATTTTTCTGAGGTTTTATATGATTTAATAAACTCTGGAACAATGCAGAACATCAATGGCAGTCCTCCAAATAACTCTGTATAATACATGATTTCTATGAATAAAAGTGTGGGAAACTCATTCACTAAAATCACAGCAACAATTGATTCTCTCCACACAACACTATGAATATCCAAAATGGGAAGAATAACAAAAGAATGTTCTCAAATTTTGAAAAGCATAATTTACAATAGAAAGAATAACAAAACCTTCCTCCTAGATAATCAACTAATTAAGATAATAAGCTTTGTGATTGCTAATATGACGATAATCAAAGAATTTACATATTTGTTAACTTCAGATCTTGTAAGATTGGTCTAAATTAAATGCAAGTTGATCCAAATACCTTCATCCACATTAACTTTCAAGTAAGCAATGGCCTGATCTCTCATAAAATCATGTCTCTCATAATTTGAAGGGCTGGCAGCTGTGTGATCTAGCTAGGTTGAGATGTTCCCTGGGTAGGAAGAGTCTCCATGGCAGCTTGCAAGTGGCTTTATCATATAGAAGCTTGAGTTTGCCAGTTTAACCTCAGAATGTGTGAGAGTGCTGCAGAAAGGAAACATGATCAGGACTTGTGCCACCACCTTGACAGGATCCAGTAACTTTCCAGCCTCTTCAATCCACGAATGTAACCAAGAAACCTGTGGCAAATATAATAATTATCTTTTCAATCTTCCTATTTTCTGGAAAACCTGTGACAGAAATATTGTATCGTTAGGATTCTCGGTGCCTGGTCCAGAGCATGAAATTTCAGCCCGGCACTAGGCGGTCACAACAAAAGACTTGATCCAAGGTTCAATTTAGCTCAAGGCCTGGATCGCATAAATCAACATGTTAGTCAAACCAAGCTTTCAATTTTCTAACCCCTTGTATATCATATCAAGATTTATTTGTTTAATTTTGAATTAAAATGAGTCGTTTTGGTGAGAAAATGATCGAACTTTTCCTACCACCTTAGCACAAGTCTCTTTGATAAGTTAATGAATTGTCAAGTGGACTCATCCTCCTAAACTAGATCTTATAACGATCTTTATAATTAATATTAAATTTTGTCTGTCCAGTGGTTAGAAAAAGCGTGCACTTTCAAATTTTAGGAAAAATAAGAATTTAATCTCAAGACATGAAAGGTGTGTGTATATATATATATACTGGATTTCAGAACATAATCTTCAAACCTCCAATATAGTATGGGTCCAGCATAATTTCTTGCCAACGAGTACAAAGGAATTCTAGCAGAAGAGTAAGTGGAGCAAGAAAAAGACCTTTTCTTTTCTTTACTGTTTTAGAAAGTATATTATATAGATTCAGATGAGCGAGTAAAACCTCGGTTATCTCGGGTTCTTATAAAAAAATATACATCCTAACTTGAACTTGAAAATTATTATGCAAATCATAAGTTCTTTACCATTACATCGCGTTTTTTACCACGAAGCAAGAACGAAACCTATTTTTTAATTTTCCATGCATGGAAAACCTCTTTTAATATTCCAATTTGGCTTATGCCTTCCTATTACCACCAAAGCCTTGTCGAATCGAATGGTTTACTTTGTATATGGTAATCACTACAAGTTACAGACAGGGATGGAGTGAAGATAATAAATTCTGTAAAATAAGAAATCTTATATGGTGCGTTTATTTGGAAAGGGACACTCTGCCCTATGATAGTCTTTCTTGTTTCACTTAATCAAAGATTTTCAGCATGATTCTCCCCGGTTTCGAAACAAGTATTTATTGCCTATCATAATGAAAAGACTATATAAATACCCACAAATACACGGTGTTAAAAAATAATATAAATTATAATATTGAGTTTTATCTAATAATAACTTCGATTTTTAAATGAAATGGTTTCTTGACATGGTATTAAAGTCCTATTTATCTAGTAATCATGAGTTCAAATCTTACTATCATTATTCTATTTGATAAAAATTAAGTACAAGATAAAGTAGACTATATAAATTCACACACAAACACACAGTGTTAAATAATAATATAAATTATAATATTAAGTTTTATCTAATAACTTAAACTTTTAAATGAGATGGTTTATTGATATAGTATCAGAATCCTATTTACCCAGCAATCACCAGTTCAAATCTTACTATCATTATTTTACTTGATAAAAATTAAATATAAAATAATATAGACTTGTATACAGATTTCAACCTCATGAGACTTTGGCTTGAGATGAATTCTTAATATATACTTATATATAATTACTCTCGTGCGAAATTAGGAGAAGAATTATTAAGTTTGAGATCTCTCACATCTATATGATTTTCATCCTTTGTGAATTAATGTTTTCTAAATCGATAGCTATATAAGTGTGCATGGAGACTCTATCCAAATATGTGAGATTATAAATTATACAATATTGTTTCCTACTAAACGTGTGATCATAAAAACATTTTTCTTTCTAATTTAGTGATAAGGTTATGTATTTCATTCTTTATACATCAAATTAAGACGTGATTTAAAAGTTGTTTCTTATAATTAAACAATTTACGATAACAATGAGTTAAAAGGACTTCAAATTATAGATATGTTTGATAAAAAAAATATTTGAAACCCTTTTTTAAAAGAAAAGAAAAGAAAAGAAAAGTAGTGTATGTGATCAAGATCTACAAGTTAAAAATTAAAATTTTCAACTTTTGAAAAAAAATTCAAACTTGATTTAAATTAAAATAAATATATTTATGTCTTTTTTTTTAATAATTAATAAACTACTTAAATTAATCATATAGAGCATAACCTAAACAAGCCGCCAATAATGAAATTTATTATATTTTTTTTATCATTTTAATTAAACCCCTCTACCTTTAATTAACATGTTAGCATTGTTAATAGGTTAAGCTATTAGGTAAGATTTTATAATATAATTTATATTATTTTTTAACGCATCCTCTTAAATAACAGTTTTTTAGGTTTGAAACTTGCATACAAGTGAATATTATTTTGTGTTTAATTTTTAACAAATTAAATGAAGACAATGAGATTCGAATTAGTGACTATTGGATCAATAAGATTTTAATATTATATTAAAAACTTATCTTTTCTAAAAATTTAAATTATTATATGTGATTTTATAATATAATTTTTATTATTATTGATGTAATTCAACCCATAGTTGGTGGATGCGTTTATTTGTGCAATTTTCATGGTAGAAACAACTCTCTCTATATAATAGCCTTGCAACGAAGACAGAATACCAAATACATACAGCTGATAACTTCTGGGAAACGACCAAGTTAATTGAAATGAAGCTTGAAATTGAAGTGATCTTCAAAGAAGTTATCAAGCCATCTTCTCCAACCCCAGATCACCTTCGTCACTACCAGCTCTCCTTTCTTGATCAGATCTCTCCCCCAACCTATAACCCTCTGCTCCTCTTCTATCCAGCAGACGGTGATGTCAAAATTAACAACACAGAGAAAACTAACCAGCTCAAGCAATCCTTATCTGAGGTCTTAAGCCTTTACTATCCCTTAGCTGGACGAATTAAGGACAACCTTTTCGTAGAGTGCAGCGATGAGGGCATTCCATTTTTTCAAGCAGAAGTCAGGTGCCGACTTCCACAGGTTATTGAGAATCCAGCACCTGGTGAACTCAGCAAGTTGATCCCATTTGCGCTGGATGACGCTGAAGAATTGCCTCTAGGAATCCAGTACAACATCTTTGAATGCGGTGGAATCGTTGTAGGTCTGTGCATCTCACACAAAATCGGAGATGCATTATCACTTTTAACATTTGTCAAGTCTTGGGCTGCCACCTCTCGTGGAGAAGCTGATCAAATCATGAGACCAGAATTTATCTCCGCAACACTTTTCCCACCCATCAACATATCAGGGTTTAAACCAGCAACTGGCATCGCTAAAGAGGATGTTGTGACAAAGAGGTTCGTGTTCAGCTCCTCTTCAATAGAGCTGCTAAAAGAAAAATACAGTGCAAGTGGAGGCTTGGAAAACCAGCGACCACCATCTCGTGTTGAGGCCTTGTCAGTATTCATATGGTGCCGCTTCATGGCTGCCACTAAAGTTGAATCAAGACCTGAAAGAATTTACTCCATGGTTCATGCAGTGAACCTGCGCTCGAGGATGGAACCTCCGCTCCCAGAATACTCCTTCGGAAACTACTACCGGATTGCGTTCACAATTCCATCTGCTGGTACCGGCGAGGAAAACCACAATCTTGTTCGTCAGATCAGAGACTCGATCGGTAAACTTGACAAAGAATACGTGGAGAAGCTTCAAAAGGGCAGTGAGCACTTGGATTTCATTAAAGAACAAGCTGCAGGTTTTCTCAAAGGTGAGGTTGTTTATTTGAACTTCACAAGCTTGTGCAGGTTTCCTTTGTATGAAGCTGATTTTGGATGGGGGAAACCTGTGTGGGTAGGCTCTCCAAGCCTCACTTTCAAGAATCTAGTTGTTTTCATGGACACTGCATCAGGTGATGGAGTAGAAGCACTGGTGCACTTGCAGGAGGAAGACATGGTCAAATTCCAAGAGGACGAAGAGCTGATCCAGCTTATTGTACCAACCAGTTGTTAAAGAGAGGCTACATTAATTAATTACATATCGTTACTAGTATATTATTAACTACTTTCTTGATTATGTCTGGTGATGTGGTTTCGACTGTTATGAATCAATCTGGGTGATATTGTAACCTTTTCGAAGTATTATTATGAACTTATAATGTAAATTCAATAAATTAAAATAATAAATAAACAACTCGCAACATAGAGATAGAACAGGGCAAAACAACATGAAAATCAAAACAAGAAAGCAAGTTTCCTGTTCAAAAGATATCTAGATACTATGATCATGTTCGATTATGTTTCAAATTTAACTATTTATTTTGAATTAAATAATATGAAATGTTGGAGAAAAATAAAATAATAAGAATTAAATTGTTATTGTTTATATTATTATTATTATTATTATTATTATTATATATAAAGCTAAAAAAGCTCTATATTTCACTATGCATAGTGAAATTATTCTAGCTAAAAAAACTTTATTACTTTTCCTGAGCAACATTTTAATCGGAGGATGTTTTAGTAAATTCATATGGGTTTGAATAGTATTGTCAAATTCATAATGCTAATTATAATAATCTTATATTTTAACATTAAACTTCCTTAATTATACTTAAAAATTGTTTTCATGTGATTGCTTTAAAGAGTAGTTTTTTTTTTATATTTTTAAAATACTGGAACTACTAAATAAAATCTAACATCAAATTTTCTTAACTTTGCATCAATTATATATAAAACTAAAAGATATCCATGTTTCACTATGTATTTTTTTTTTCATTTTTCACAATAAAATAACTATTTTACCATGAATAATATTAGCCATATGTTTTGTTTTAATAGGAGGGTGTTTTAGTAAATTTATACGGGTCAAATATCATTGCCAAATCCATGATGGTAATTATAGTAATTTTATATTTTAATGGTAAAATAAACCTACTTAATTTTCCTTAAAAGTTGTTTTCATATAATTACTTTAAGGGGTATTTTTTATTTTTGATATTTTTTAAAATACTAGAATTACTAAATTAAATCTAACATCAAATTTTTTGAACTTTGCATCAATGGCTTTTTTTCATTTCTTTTGGGATTTTGTGTTATTATTAAGTGGGGTTAGGGGCAATGTTGGGTTAATGGCAATTTGATATTTCTTTATTTTCAACAAAAGTTTAATTGGATAAAGTTGTTACTATGAACCATCATGTAGGGCAACTCCATGCTCTTTGCCATGTCATTGTACCTTATGGGTTTAAAATCATTGATAATATTGTTTGTAAAAATGACACATTATCGTACTTTTGATCTTTTTTTTCCGTTGTAATTCTCTTGATATATATTGAGAGAATATTTTTATCATTTTTTACCAAAGAATACTACAAGAACATATTCAGTAGGAAAAAACTCATCATAATTTACCAACATAAATATCCCACCAATATATTCATTTGTATTTGTCATTTTTCTAGTAATGCATTCTCAAAAATTATTTTTTATAGTTATTAAAATAAACACTCACAATAATTTTAGTTATTTAACTTCGAGGGTAAAAAAGTGTTCTTTTAGTCAAAATTTATTTTGATGTGTTTTTAAGTATATATTTTGATGGAACTACAACTTTTTCTTGTTTTTATTAATAGTGTGGTTATTTGAATAAAACTTAAGGCAATCAAATACTCATTAAAATCCAAATAATTTAAATTTAGTAATAAAACATGTAATTTTTTAAATCTAAATCCGCTTATTATTTTAATTTGTAATTTATAAAATGCATGGATGTTAAATAAAAACTTATCATAATTCTTAAAACAGTTTTTTCAGTTAGGAAACATAACACAATATTTTAAAATAAAAAATAATTAATTAGAGGAAATAATATAAGAAATTGTCTATATATTATCCTCTTCGATAATTTAGGTGCGATTTTCAATTTGTTTTAAAATTATTGATATTAGTTTTATATATAATTATCCCAAATAAATCGTAAATATTTCAATAAAAATCTCTAGCTTTATTTAAAGAGTATAACATAATAAAATGATTATTTTTAGAAAATATCATCGTAATTATTTATCTAAATAGACTTTTAGTTTGAAATGTAAGGGCAAAAAGGTAAAAAAATCAACGAGGATGGTTTAAGCATCTCCAAGGCTTTCAAGACTAGACCCGCACACTGTGGAACACACACACACTCCTTTCTCCTTTTCTTTTCCCTCGTCCCTTTGTCATGACACGTGCAAAGCAGGACGTGAATTACATAATTCACACGTACTATTCACAAAACAATTGGCTATAGTTCATGGTCTGGACCCGTTTCAGAAAACTAAGTTAGCTGGGCGGGGCCCGACCCAATAAAAAAATAACCTATATTATAATAATATATAATAATAAAACTATATTATTAAAACTATATTATAATAATAAATATTCAAATAATAATATTCAAAAATTTCAAATGAGCATTTCAAAAAACTTTGTGCTTTTCTCACGTATTTTTTTCAAAAATTCTGCATAATATTTAGCCTTGTACTTAGTGTCTGTTTGGCACCAACCAGCTTTTTATCAAAAAAAAAATTTTTCATTTTAAATAATTTTTTTTGTGTTTTTAGATCATTTTGATATACTGATATCAAAAATTATTTTTAAAAATAAAAAAAATATCATTTTAATGTATTTCTAAACGAAAAGCACTTTAAAAAACAACCATAACCACGCTCTCAGACACCCTTTTAAATTGTAAGTTACGAATCTAATATTAAAAGAAGAGAAAATTCTAGGGCTATTCCATAGTATTTTTTTTATTTTATGGAAGTTTATTGGACCAATTTTGTTCCATATTAGATTGTAGACTTATACCATAAGATACAAACTCGAAATGAAATATCTAATTTTCTCTGAAATCTTCAAAAAAAATCTTATTTAAAAAACATTAAAAAATATTTTATTTTTGTTCATACGACTGAATCTTAAAATATTTCTAATCATGTTTTCATTAAAAAAATTAAAATTGTCTTTTTTCTCATGTTTTAAAAATACAAAAAAAGATGTTATTATCAGTGATTTAAAATCATTCTTTAGGCTTGGTTAAAATATAAAAAACTCCTTTATTAATTATTTCTTTTCATTTATATTAATGAGATTTTGATTTATTTGTAGATTTTAATATTTATAATTGTAAAATTACAGTATATAATACATTCTTGGATATTAAAAATATAAAAAATAAAAGTGGTGCTAAAATACAGGCCTTAGAGTGGTTAGATTTTGATCCAATAAGACAGAATCTCTCTCACGAATAGAAATCTACCTCAAACCTTATAAAAAATCAATGATTAAAAATATGATATAAAAAAAACAATCAAACAAAAATACAAATTATCTTAGGTAAAGTGCAATAAGCAATATGTATTTCCTTTACTCAAACTCTCGTAAACTATAAAGTTTTCTGATAACCTTAAACCAGTTAATAAATTATGAAAATAATAATAATAATAATAATAATAATATTTTTAAGAGAATATTTGTAATTGTTTTTCCACACACACATTCTCAAGAGGCTAACCAATTTTATTAAGAGGGTGCTTGGAAGTGTGGTGTGACTAGTGGTATAGAAAAAATAGGTGGTTTGGATGTTTGGTTAAGATAGAGATGTAAAAAAATCAAGTGAACCCAACCTAAAAAATTAACCAAAATGCCGATTCACATAAAGTAATAAATTATTGCTTTCTGTGCGGTGAGGAGAAAGTTGGTTGGGGGGCTAGGAGAGGAGAATAATACATATTAGACAGGGGGCTGGGAGAAAGAATAAATATATATTAATATTAATATTTTAATATAAAAATTAATATATTTAAATGTTAAATATATTTTTATTATTAAAATTAATATATTTAAATGTTAAATATATTTTTATTATTAAAATAATCTAAAAATTATTTAAAATATAAATAATGTTCACTTAATATGTGTATGTTAATATAAAAAATATATTTTTAAAGTAATTTCATAGGTTGAAAGTAACATGAAAAACCTAGTAATCAAACACTTAAAAATGTTTTTCGTTAACCTCAAACTCAACCACAGTTTTAACCAGATACTTTAAAAATTATTTTAAATCGCAGCTAAATTGGTTTTCATGAAACTGTTTTTTTTTAAATCTCAACCACAAAAACAAAAGTAATACAAAAAACACTCTAAATCAAGAAGCCCAGTTTTGAATTTCTTTTGTTTCTTTAAAATCACCAGCATCGCCTTAACATTGTTTTATGTTGAAAAACACGTGATCTAATCTATGAGATAGCATGAACCACCAATTGAGTAATTGATACAAGGGTGCTTGATACTGTATTTTAAAAGTGTTTTTAAAAAATAATTGATTTTTTTTTTGTGTTTTAATTTTTTTTGTATGTTTTAGATATTTTTATGTGTTGATGTCAAAAATAATTTTTTAAAAATAAAAAATATATTATTTTAATATATTTCTAAATAAAAAAAACTTTTAAAATCAACTTCAATCACATTTCTAAGTATGTCGCACTCCCAAGCAAGGAAATACATTTATGGATATTTCCCACCACGTGACCATATGACATTATTTCTTGTTTTTTATTTTCTAAAAATAATATATATAGTTTTTTAAAAACTATATATATTTTTAATAAAAACATATGAATTTTTTACATGCATGGCGTGGTGTATACAAACACACATACCGACGAATATTTACGCGATCCCGGAAATCAAAAATAATTTTTCTGATATTGCTTCGTATAAATAAAGATTTAATTAATTTATTAGTATTACGATGGCAAAAACTTGCAAAATCATAGAGAAATTAGGTTGTTTGTCTTCGTCTAATATAAAATTAATAGGCTATTTTAATACAAAATCATACGTCACATGATATGCATATATATTATTTTATGCGTGATTTAAAAATATATGACAAAAAAATAAAAATCATTCGTCATTCTTTATGGAGAAAATTGCAAGGGAGATTTAATAATAAATTATGCAAATTGCATTAATATTCTCACATGTTGGTTTCAATATTAAATGAAAAGCATGGGCCCTTTCCTTTAATATAAAATAACTCCCTTCGAGAATATATAGAAAAATAATTTCTAAATATATATTAAGTATACACTCTTTTTTTTTTATGAAATTTTAAACATGTATATATATATATATACATGTTTGGTTTAAATATTTTAAAATATATATTCATTCAAATTATTGTATAATTTTTTTATTATTATTATTTGTCATAAAATATGGACAAGGGGAATCCGTTTGGATTGTTTTTTTTTTTTTTGTATGAAAGATGAAATTGTAACCTGTGAAATTCTAGATTCATGCTTAATTAAAAAACTCAATTTTCAACTGATTTAATATTTAAGGATAAAATTGAGAAAAAATATCAATTAAAAAAATTTATTGGAGTAAAAACTAAAAATCAAATTAATGAAAATCAAATCTAACATAAAAAAATGATGAAATTATATATATATATATATATATATATATATATATATATATATATATATATATATAAATCAATTTTAAAAATCATCTTAAATAAAACAAACTTGCCGATTTTTTTTTGTTACAGAAAAGAAAAGAAAATATTTCTATTTATATAATTCAGTTGTAAATAATATATTAAATTTGATCTAAATTATGAGTACTTAAAGTCATAGAATAAAATACCGCTTGAAGGGGTGTGTAAGGAAAGGTGCATTACACTCTAGGAGAGAAATTAAATAAAGGAAATCATTAACTTAAAAAAACATAAAATTATTAAATAATAAAAATAGTAATATAGATTTTATAGAGATCTAGCCAAGACGAGATTTCCCTGTTTAAAAAATAAATCATAAGATTTATTGACGTATAATAAAATCTTTTACAACCTACCACTCCAAAAATATTCTTTTAATAATTGTTTTAATTAAGATATAAAAAAACGTGCATCGTAACAATTAACTTCTTGTCGGCGCCACCACTTCACTTCGTGTTTGTTTAGTTTAATTTCGCGGTTAATATTGTTTTTAAAATTATTTTTTATTTAAAAATGTATTAAAATAATATTTTTATTTTAAAAAATTTATTTTTAATATTAGTATATAAAAATATTTTAAAAATACTCAGTTTTTTAATTTAAAAATAAAAATAAAAATAAAAATATTATTTTTTTTCAAAAATAATTTTGAAACATAATGTGTCAATCAGTTGCTTAGTATGATTGAGTTTAATTTGAAAAATATTTTTTTTATATAAATATATTTAAATAATATTTTTTAGTTTTAATAAATATTCTGATATAAATATATAAAATTGATCTAAAATCACTAAAATAAAAATATTTTAAAACGTTGCCATATAATAACTTTATCTCAATCAAGTGCTCTGTTTAGTTCACCGAACTTTTTTCAATAATGGCAAATAAATGTTTCATTATTTTATATTTTATATTTATTAAAAGTACTCTCCATATTATCAATGTTATATTTAATAAATGAAAAGGTTTTCAATTAAAAACAAATCATCTTAAAAGAAAACTCTTTTAATTAATAGGAAATTATATGTAGCATAGTTAAAAAATATTTCATAATTAATTAAAATAAATGAATGATTTACTAATTCAATTAAGATATTTATCATTTTAGAAAAATAAATTTGTATCAAGAGATTTTAAAAAAAAAAATGTATTTAATTTAGAAAAGCTAAGAGTTGGTATACCACTGTTGTAACGTTTCCCTTGGTGAGTGTCTGAAGATATATAAATAAAACAATCAATAAAAGTTGGAAATAAATACTTTATTAAACTTTTTTAAAAAATTATTACACTTAAAATAAGAATAAATAAATTAACTAAAATTCAACACTCAAATTATATATATATATATAATCCCCCATGAGAAATGGACCAGAGCAAAATACTTTAAAAAGTTTTTTTTTTGCTTTGAATTAAAAATATTTTAATATTTTTAAATTATTCTAAAGTATTGATATCAAAATTAATTTTTAAAAATAAAAATATTTTTTTTATATAAAAACCAACAAGCAACATCAGCTACATTTACATACATTTATTTTATTTTTAAAGTGTTTTTTTAAAATATATTTAAATAATAATTTTTAACTCTTAAAAAATTATTTTTAATACATAAAAATTAAAATAATTTAAAAACATCAAAAAAATATTTTAAAATAAAAAATATTTTTAAAAAAAATATATTAAAAGAGAATACCAAATATACCCCTAATCAATCTCTCCACTACTATAAGATCAGATAATGTGAAATAGAAGCTGCTCTGGCCACATATTGCAGTTATTCAGACTGAAATGGAACTGATATCAAGAAAGATAATAAAGCCATCTTCTCCAACCCTTGATCACCTTCGCCATTATCAACTCTCCTTTACCGATCAATTATGCCCACCAGTGTATAACTCCTTCGTTTTCTTCTATCCAGCAGATGATGCTGATCACATCAAATTCAACAGCCTTGAAGTTTCTGATCAGCTTCAGCAGTCCTTGTCCAATGTCTTAACTCATTTCTATCCATTGGCAGGGCGTCTTAAAGACAATATTTACGTAGATTGCAACGATGAAGGAGTCCCATTTCTGCAAGTACGAGTCAAGTACTGTAAGCTTGCTCATGTGCTTGAGAATCGAGAACCCAGTGAACTCAACAAATTTCTACCATTTGAGTTTGATGGTGACCACCACGAGTTTCTCTTAGGCGTCCAATTCAACATCTTTGAATGTGGAGGAATCGGTATTGGTTTATGCATCTCCCACAAGATATCAGATATCTTTTCTTTTTTCGTGTTTTTCAAAAGCTGGGCTGCAACTTTTCGCGGTGAACCTGTTCTAGAGCCACCACAGTTCGAGTCGGCCACACTCTTCCCCGCCGGGAACCTCTTTGGATATGACCCGAGAAATCCCATCTTTAAAACGAATATTGTGGCAAAAAGGTTTGTTTTCAGCAAGTCTTCCATAGAGACACTTATAGCCAAATACTATAAAGAGACGGATACAGAAAAACTGCAACGCCAATCTCCTACTGATGTCTTATCAGCTTTCCTATGGCACCAAATCGTTGCAGCAACCAAGGTAGAACGGAAAACAGATACAGTCCATGAACTGGTTCACTACATGAATCTGCGCCCAGTTATGTGCCCGCCACAATCAGAATACTCCTTCGGAAACATCTCCTGGGCAGCCAAAACAGTTCCATCCGAGGATGAAGGTTGCAATCTAGTCAGTCAAATAAGAGAGTCGATAAATAAAGTAGACAGTGAATACGTGAAAACACTTCAAGAAGGGGGCATGTTGGGATCTGTGGGAGAGCAAATCCAGAGAGTTGCGAGAGGTGAGGTGGTACGCTTCACCTTCACCAGCTTATGCGGACTCCCTATATATGAAGCAGATTTTGGGTGGGGGAAGCCAGTATGGGCTGGTTCTCCAAGGTTAACTTTCAAAAACCAGATTGTTTTTACGGACACTGCATCTGGTGAGGGAATAGAGGCGAAGGTGCAGTTAACCGAGGAAGACATGGTTAAATTCCAAGATACCATGGAGTTGCTCGAATCAGTCACTACAGATCGACCATGTATACTGCTATCATGTTCAGAATAAGTTGAATGGCATCAGATGCTGGAGCAAAGTGATGATATACGTGCCCTATATATGCGAATATTGTTTGCATGTAAAACTTAAAGCTGAAAGCATAGGATTCAATCTTCAAGCATATGCGCCTCGTTTGATTCTTAATTAATTGCTGGCGAATCCAATGTATATTATTTTCCTGTTTGAATTTACAATCCCTCTACACTGTAATTCTAGCAACTTGCATGCACTCATGTATTCTTGTCTTTTCCGCTGTTTCCACCTCCAAAAATCCAACCCTCCCTGCATTTTTTTCCTCCCTGGTATGAGAAGACACTGTTGCTCTAAAATACATTGTTTGTAAATGCTTTTCAAAAATATTTTTAAATAAATTTCTAAAAAATTATTTTTATTTTTTATTTTAAATTATTTTTTAATGGTTTTAGATTATTTTCATGTCCTAATATCAAAAATTATTTTTAAAAAATAAAAATAATATTATTTTGATACTTTCAAAAACAATATCAATCATACTCCCAAACAATAAGTCACTTGACCCTTTTTACTTGTCTTTTACATATATTGAGGATAGCTAAAGCATATTTAAAAAAATAAAAAAACTATATATTTTATAAGGACATGTTTGGGAGTATGACTGTGGTTGTTTTTTAAAGTGTTTTTCATTTAGAAATATATCAAAATTATATTTTTTTTATTTTTAAAAAATTATTTTTGATATTAGCACATCAAAATGATCAAAAAAATACCAAAAATATTTTATTTAAAATAAAAAAAAAAATCAAATTTTGATGAAACACCATACAACCATGAAGCCAAACAGGTACTTAATTTTAATACACTTAAAAAAAAAAGCCTTGAAAAAATCAACTACAATCGTCACACTCGTAAACTCTTTAAATGACTAGTTTTGCAACTACTTTTGATCGGGGGGGAAAAAGGCCTACCTAGACAGGGACAAACTGCCTAGCAGCTCCTTGTACAGCTGGGTTTCCATGAACGCGCATCAAGGAATTGAAACTACGTTACAGGTATTATGACCTTGGGGACATTTGTCATTTTAAAATAAAATTGCAAATGTGAGTGTTATACATCGTAATTATCGTTCACATCACTCTTTTTCGTTGCCAAGTATTTGTATCGTTTGTCCTGACGAGTTTGATGTGCAAGGCGACGATGAATTAAGCCGATGCTGTTTCTATTATAAAAATAAATAAATAAATCGACTCTGTTCAGCTTGATCAATGCATCATTCCCGAACCCTTTTGACAAACTGACTTGATCAACAATAACCTATCAGAAATTTCCAAGGAGAGAAGGGAGTTCACTGACCTCGAAAGATAATCAGCCAGCATAGCAGTTCATTGGGTACTAATACAGTGAAGATCTTAGGTTTCTCATTGATGATTTCTGTACACAGCGTGCTATTTTTTATAACAAGACTGAAAATTGACTGGCAATAGAATCTTTTATATACTTGGACGAAATCCATGCCCATAAATAATCAATCTGACAAGAATACAGAGCACCGACCTACATGTTCAGCCACTAGCAAGGACGAGAGAAAGGGAAACTGAAAAGGAGGCATATATATTTGAACTGTACAGTAACGGTCCTTCGCGCAAGCAAGAAGACCCTCCAAAAATAAGCGTATGCCGCTATCTACGGCGAACACACGGTATTCTTTAGTAAAAGGCGAAAGAATAGTTCGCTCTGTGTTCACCGCGCGGCTGCGTGAATGTTAGCAATTGTTTGCTCGATTCTTATAGTACCTTGATCACAGGTTATTTCCTTGTTTCCAATGTGGGATATTGATAATTTTGTCCCGTCATGAGACAATGACACAATCATACCATTTGATGAAAACACAAACTAGACAACATTAATGATTTCATAAAAATAAAACTACTGGCAGAATTGAAGAATGTATTATCCGTGTTTAATGCATGATATGAACATTAGCAAAAGATTTTCCCCCTCTCAGGGGTCATAAAGGGGGAAAAACATTCCCCAGTTGAAAAAGAAAAGGAAAAGGACTTGAGAATCTTGGTTTACACATCCAAATTCTTTAGGCTTTCGGAGGCATCACAGAATATCCTTCTAGTGATTTCTTGTTCCTACGAGCCATTTATGAATCAACTATCAAGTGACGAATCTATAGGAACTGGTTTCTTTAAATGAAGGCTTGCTGGTATGTACTGTCAAGTGTCAACTCTTATTTAAGGACTCATCCCCATTGACTTGAAGCCAGGAAATCTGAGACTGCACATAATTCTTCTGTCTCCTACTCTTAATTAGTTTTTTTTTCACGTGCCTTGAGCAGCAGCTAGTATTGCCAGAAAATGCTTCGAAACTAATTGCAGGAAGTCTATTGTCTTCTTAATGCTTATTCAAATCCATTACCTGCTTGGTTAAACAATGATTTTGTCTGTTTACTTTTCAAGACCATAAAATTTGTAGTTGGATGTGTGTCTCGAACCCAACTCCTCTTAGCACGATATTTGTTTCTGCTGCTCGTTTTAGCCGAGAATGTTCACCATCTCCAAGTTGCAAAACCACTAGATGTTGTACCTAAAATGGGTTCATGTGTATGCAAGTAACAAAGAGCTCGAGATGATTCTTCTTTCCCAATACAACTTAGCATCAGCACACTTTTCTCAATATTATGAAATGGCACAATTTGATTAAATCACATGCAGGACTGCTAATTTCCTGCTCACTGCCAGTCAAATAATTTCTAAATTTGGCTCGTCAACAACATGAGTCGAGAAATTGACTTGAAAATCTCAACACTGCTCAAGCCTTCCAATCAGCTAACAAAAATGTTAACAGTCAAACAGAAACGAGATATTACACAAGTCTACTAAACTACTAATACACCACACGCAAGATAAAATACATGAAAGATGGGCTTTAAATTCTCAATGCTGGGGAGGTTTGGCCATCGACTACCTATCAAAAACATTAGACATAAGAAGTTGTAGACTTGAAATTGACAGGGGCTTCAAATTCTCAATACTGGGAGGTTTGGCCATCAACTATCAAAAGCATTACATATAAGTAGTAGACTTGAAATTGAGCGAGGCTATAAATTCTCAATACTGGAGATTGGATATAAAAGTTGAAATTGAAATTGACAGGGGCCGCGACTTGCGCAGCCCCCTCTACCACAAATTTTGACGTAGGCTCTCCCTCTTGGGGAGACCTTAAGCCAGCACCCATCCTAAGTGCAATAGACGTCACTGACCTAGGCCATGGACCTTCTTGATCGCCAATTGACCCCGTCCAGGTAAGTATGTCTCTCGATGCATTGAGCCTCTTATTTATATTACCATGCCTTGACCCATATCTCATTTTTTCTCGATGTGGGAATGCTATTTATGCATTCCACATCTCCTCGTCCTCTCCCTTCTTCATTGCGGCACATCAAGCATTATTAAACCCCATCAACCTTCTTCAAGTGCTCGAAAACAATCCAAACCAAATGGAGTGAGCCCTAATCTAAATCAATTCCAACGATTTTTTTAGCTGTAACCCTGGATAGGGTATGATAAGCATGAAGATTAGAGAATCCCGAGTTTATTTATTTGAAATTATTGGAGACAAATCTGATTCCTTTAAATTATAACTAAGATATTCGTGATAATATATAATTATATGCATGGCATTATAACTTTTTTTGTTCACTTTGTATATTTACTTCTACTTTTATGATTTCATAGAGGCTGTCTATTATTAAATATCTCCACAAAAAATATTATCTGTTGACAACTTTGCTTGAATTGTATGCCATAGAATTTTTTTTGTTACAAGGAGACATTTTGTGGACTTTATGCCATTGTGGTTTTTCTCCACAAGAAGTTGCTACAGCCATTTTGAATTCTAGGCCATCAGGCAGTTTGCAATTTTTATTAGACAGGGAAGCAAGTAAAGGTGATGAGAAAAATGGCTGAATGATTATGACAGGAAACATCTGTAAACATCCTTTTCTGTATTATTACAAAAAGATCTTTTCTGTATTATTGCAAACAAATTGCAAAATGCATCTCACTTGTCCCCTAAAATATGAGTTCGTGAATTCCTTGAAAAGCCCTACTGCAGGAATATTGCTGTGATGTGTGTGCTTAAATCTAAAGAAAACATAATATGAAAAAGGAAGTCTGAGCAAGTTTACTTCTGGCAGCCAGACCCGTCAGCTGCATCCGCGACAATCCGTGTAGTTTGTGGAACCTGTTCATCAAGTGATCGAAACCATTCCCTAACTCTCGAAATGGCAAGACTTCTCTAATTCACGAGTTGAATTTCCTTTTGGGACAGGCTCTTCTCATGCAGAGGATTGCCTTTCAGGTAGAGGGCAGCCCTTGTAGGAGTTATTGTCAGCACAAAACCACAAAAGCTTTTCCCAGTAAGGGTCCTTCAAAACGAAGAATCCAGTTGTCATTTACATAAGAAAAATGACATATTAGTGTTATTCTAGCTAGTTCAAGGTCGATTGATTTTTTTATTATTTTACCTCTCTCTCCAGCTCATTGATGTGTTGCCTCTTACAAAAAATCACATCCCTTCAATATATTTTTTCTTGAGATTTAGTCCTTATTTTAATTGTGCTTATTTTATTTTAATTAATTACAAATTATTTTTTATTTCATCATCCATTAATTTTTTTCATCATTCAAATTTGATATTTTGTTCCTTTATTGTTATTATTATTTTAGATGATTTTCAACTTGATTATTTTCACCCATCCATGTTTTCTTACAATTTCATCCTCTATCATTTTTTCCCTTCAAGTTTTGATTCTCATTCTTCAAATAGTTGTTTTTTTATTGGAAATATTTCTATATATATATTGTTATTCTGACTTCATGCTTTAACTTCATTTTTTTAGTATTTTTTTTTTATTGAATGGTGGTGTATGATTTCATGCATTGTAAATTCAAAAGATTAACCCATATTTAGAGGACTCATCCAATTTTGCATATTATTAAATTAGAAGCCCCCCCACCTCATATTATTAAAACAATTGAGTTTATTTAATCAAATAATTCAATGACTCGAGTCTAGTATTTTTCTTCTTATTATTATTTCATCATTTAACATTAAATTTGACGAGAATTCAACTTCTTTATTGAATCCAAGTCTAAGATTTTATAAGCTTTGAATTTAAAAAAATTAACCTGGGTTTAAAGGATTCACCTGAGTTTGATTGGTTTTCATATTGTTAAAATAACGTTGATTTTTTACATTATTAAATTACACAGTATTTTGAATCCATGTGACTTAATAGCAAGAGGTTTGGGTTATTTTCTTACCTTTTTTAAAAATAGTTGTGTAACTTTATCTTCTTTTTTTTACATTCATTTACATTTTTCCTAGCCATAAGCGTAGCAACAACCACTATTCTAAGTTTACTTGAGTTGTTTGTTTAGATTTTATATTTTTTTATCTTTAATAATTGGTTCGCTATGATTGACCTTGATTTGTTTTGGTTTAAATTTCATAGGGTTGTCAAGTTTTCATGCCTCGAATCATGGGTTTCACGGATTAACTATGGTTGATCTGGATCGATCAAATGTTTTTTTTGTCTAAAATAGATAATACAAAATAATATTTCATTATTTTAAAAGTTTTTTTGGTCCAATAATATGCATCATTTTGTTTCTTCAAGGCATCTTTACAGGTTTTAAAAAATAAAATTTAATTTGTGATGACCACATGTCAAAAACGAGTTAGCATAAATATCAACCGAGAAACAATCTCCTCTATTTATTTTTCTCACAAATAAAAATAAAATAAAATAAAAACATTATTTTTATCATACTAGTAACAATAAATCCCTCAAAAAAATATAAAAATAAATATGATCTTACCCAATACCCCACATTTCATCCAATTAAATTAAGATACATGTACTAATTAATAAATGCCTATCAAAACTTGATTTCATATGGTTTTCATTGTTATTTTTATATATTGTTTTCAACTTGCTAAATCACTTGAATAATATGATTGTCAATTAATACTTTAAGTTTAGTTTAAGTGGATAAAATACAAAGAGATGATTGCTCTTAGGCAACCCTAATCATTCCTAAGAATAAAAAAAATAAAAAGAGCAAGTACATAATTTGGTCAGGGTAACGAAGACAAATATATAAAAAAAATGATCTTGAGATAATCTCAAAGTGAATTTTTGTATTTTAAAAATAAAAGTATGAAAAAATATATCACTATTAACATTATATAATATTTTTATTTCTATATAAAAAACTTTTAATTTCAAAATTATCCCTTTTTAAAAATAAATAATTTTAATTACTTTGAGTTAGAAAACAACACCATTTTTGTTCTTCCCAGTCATTTAAAATCAGATATTGTTTTTATTTTTGTAATTTTTTAATCAATTTATTTTTTTCTCTAATTATAACATTTTTTACATTCACATTTTAAATAGCTACCCAATCAAGAAGTTCGAGTTCAATATTTAAAACTATTTTCTTTTAATTTTATAATGTAAGAGTATTGTTATAAATTGTTTTTATAAATAGTAAGTGTTTTTTATCCTTACAAATACCAGTCGAAACATTCCGGGCACCGCATGTTCCGTTCCGGCCATAAAAAAAAAAGAATTAATTCATGTAATTGAAAACTGAAAGCTAAACCCCTAATTCCCAAATCGTTTTGTCTGAAGTTCACAGCAAATCCCTAACTTGTCTTCCTCACGGCCTCCGTTCTCAAGTTCCCAAATCGCAACCAAAACAATCGACATAACCCCTCCAATCTTTCTTCTTCAGTCTTCACTCTTGCAAGCTGCGTTACTGCAAAGTGCAACCGTGCAACGTATTCTTCATCAGTTCATCCTTGGCTCCTGTCTCTTCTCTTCAACGTCCTCTGCAAGTGCATGGTACACTCTCTTCTTCCTCTTTTATTTGAAACATGCACAAAAGCGCAACATTTGCTGGCCATTTTATAATTTATATTGGAGAATAATCAAGTATGGTTCGCAGACAATTTTTTGTAGGGTTATAAATTATAATTGTGAATTTGAAAACATAAATTCAAGATTCAGATTTCAGGAGGCCTCTGTTTAAAAGAAAACAAATTAGAACCCTGGAAAATAAAACAAACTCCTCGGTGAGGTGCACCCATGCCCGCTGCCATGAAAACCCATGATGTATCAGTCTCGATGCATGATTTTGCTTCTCTCTGTGGGTGTAGGCTGGCTTATCGTGATCTGTTAAGTGTTAAGTCTTTCGTTTCCCTACTTTGTCGGTGTTTATGATTTTGGAATGGATGGTGAAGGGTTGATGTTTATAAATAAAAAAATCCCTTCTGCTTTGGTGTTTATGATTTTGGAATGGATGATGAAGGGCTTATGCTTGTATATGATAAAACGGAACAGTGTTGTCGATTGCATTCCATTTTTATAAATTGAATTTGTTTATGATTTTGCTTGTATACTGCTGTATTTCCTGCCGCATCTAAATCCTTTCCCATTTATAAATTTGTATTCTAATTTTTTTATATATATAATTAATTATATATGAACAGTACAGCCCGAAAAGACGTTCCGAAACCAAAACATTCTATACTAATAAAAAAGACAAAACGCCGACCGAAGTAGAATTGACATCCTTTATCCAAACAGCTCTTAAACAGAGAAAGGACAATGGTGTCCAATCTGCTTGTCCAATTCCTAACTCCAAATCTTTATAAATTGCCTTGACTGCCCTTAATTCAAACTTCACAAAAAAAAATTGAGTAAGAGAGGAAGCGAGAGCTAGACTGAGATTCTTGGAGAGATTCGAAGGTGTGTTTTTTGACTTGTTCCTCGTTCTTTTGCTCGTAATTAGGGTTTTTTCTTTGATCATTAGGGTTACTTGTTGTTTGAAATTGAAGTATGCTATGGGGGGGTTTTGGGCTTATAATTTGGGGCTCTTGGTTCCTTTTTGAAATTCCTAAATCCACATTAATCCCGGCTGATTCATCCAAGTTGCTCTAGATAAATGATTTGTTTTAAATGAAATTATCCCATTATTCAAAATTAAACAATGTAGACCTATGAACATAGTTCTTGCATTTTCTCATGCTCAGTCCAGCCATGGACTGAAGCTTGTTTAAGAGATTTTATATGCCAAGAAGTGAGAGCTCTTAAGAAAACAAAGAAACTGAAAAGAATGAACAAATCTGAATGTGTCAACATTTTATCTAGCAAGCTAGTATTTGTCTGCTATGGTTTTGAAGTATTAGAAACACAAATGATCATCTTATGTATAAGGTCATTCTTATACATGAAATAATAGGTGGAACGGTTCTGTCAATGTTCAAGAAAGGTTGAACCTGCGCAGTAGCTGGCTCACATCACCCCGCCCTGTCCTTTGTTAAAAAAATCTCTATATGTAACAATTAAACTTGATTTAACACATAAATATGATAGTTGATGATTGTGATAAGTGCAGATAAATAAGATAGTGGTTTTTGCTATAAAAGAGAACTTGTTGGATATTTTAGCTTTGCACATGAATGTTGTAAATGAGTTATTGTATAGAACTGCAGATTTATCATTGTTCAACAGCTTCTTGGGTTTTGCCATAGATGCTACAGTTTTGGGAATGTAGGGTTGCTTACACTTGTAATTTGTTATCAATTGGTATTTACTACCAAATCTCCAACTAATGCATGTAAAGACAAAAGTAGTTATTTTATTATTAATTTCAATTCTCAGTATAAATTAAATTGTGCATGTGTATAATTATTCACTTATGTAAGCTTTATGGTAATATTGATTAACGGTAAAATAGACCTTTTCAATTTTATTTTGTCTTGTCCAGCATGATACAGTGACAGTCACTTTATCATGTATACTATTACCAGAAACAATGCTGTCTCTATCTCTAATTTTATGTTGTCTTCTTTGTCTTTGTTTCTTTTTTCCCGAGACACTAATCACTACCTTAGATTCTGAGACCCTCTTTTCTTTTTTATATTGCTTGAAAAACACATGCTGGTGAGTTGGGTCATGGTTGATTGATTATAGATCCTAACAATGACTAAACTAAAATCAAGCTGGATATAGATGAGAAATTGTCCTGGACATGTTAAATAAACATTGATGTAAAATTAAAATTGGAATATGATTTGAAGGTTTGCAATTTTTTGGAGGCCATATTTATGTAATCATATTCATCTATTCCCATTGGTTCTCTGAAGAAGTGGATTATTTGTGCAAAGATTGATTCTTTTAACACATGAGATATATGATATAAGCGATGCCGAAGTGATTTTGTAAATTTTTTTAAGTAAGTGTTAATCTTTAGGGTTGAATGAGTGGAGCTTAGCTTAATTTGAAGATTCGTAGTGTTATTTAGCTGGGAATGTTTGTATAAGTCTGTTCTTGAAGTAGTCTGCCAAAAAAATTTGAAAGTTGAAGACTACCAGTCTTCTGCTTGATTATATTTCTTGATTTCCTTAGCGTGCTGGAAGAGTACTCGTGCCATTTTTGTGGAGACAGAGATGATATAGCTGGTCATCAATATTTGTGCTGGGATAATCAAATGGATCCTGATTTGGACCCTTTTGATGATATTCTTCCTAAGCCTACTTTGACTAATGGTAAGCAATGCTTGGCAAATGAAAGTACAATTGATCTTTTTTGGCTTTAAATAAAAAGTGGGTTGTTTGATGTTAATTTTGTTAGTAGCTAGGTCAGCCGGGAAGTTTCAACCTAAGGCCAAACCACGACCAAAAAAGGTAGAATTTGTACCGGTTCCTTCAATCCCTCCAAGCAAAGCCAAGGAAAAGGCTGTTGCAGCATCACAAACTAGCTTGGACACAACAATTTCTGTTCATCCTGTTGGTATCATGGATGAGAAGTTGACAGGTCAAATTGCTTCATTTTCTCCATCAGCACCAACTGGGACTAAGGAACCCTTGAAAAGCAATGATGGAGAAACAAAATTGGTTGAAGACTCAGGGAGTCCCTTAGCCACCTCTGACATGGTTGGGGTCAAAGAACCTCAGAAATATAAGGAAGGTTTGCCCTCTTGGGAAATAGGAAGCTTGGAGGCAGCAAGCCTCTCCCCTGATAGGAGAAATGATGCAGGCTCTGTTGGTGCTGTGGATTTGGAGGCTGACTGTAATGGGAACCAGAAATATAACTTTGTGAAGTCAGCAGGAGTGGTAAGAACTCATCCCCTCCCTTCTTGTTTTTAATGTGTTGCATCCATGGGATTGATAAGTCCTGAAAATTCTGTCTTTAGGCAGGCTCATTGGGGTTCGATTCAGATCTACTGGATGGCATTCTTCCTAAATCTTTAAAAAATAATTGTGAGATATACTTTCACAGCTTTTTTGATCTGTTACTAATGGAAACCCTATTCTTCTATTGAAAGATTTACTGTGTGATTCACTTATGTTACAGCTAGGGCTGGTGGGAAATTCAAGCCTAAGGCAAAACCTCGGCAAAGAAATGAAAATACAGAAGCTGTCTCTTCATCTCCGTCTAACTGTGCCGAGGAAGAATCTGAGGCACATTCTCAAAAAACACAATTCATAGAGCCTGTTTATGTTGCAAATACAAGGATGAACCCAGTTGGTCCAACTTTTCTTCAGCAGGGCAATGTTGAGAGTAACGAGCCATCAAAATACTGCGAGGTTTTATATCTCAACAGCAAAAGCTGCTTGGAATTAGCCAACCCCTCATCTGAAAATATTGCAACTGAAGAGTTTGTGAGCCCCCATAATACACAGCTTGCAGAGATGAAGTCTGGAAATGATATTGGCCTGAATTCTACGATTGTAGAATCTGCCATAGAGGTAAGGGTTTGATCTGTCTCATGCCCTTGATCATTGCACCAAGATGTTTGGCTGAGTTCGATAATTCTGGAAATTTTGTTGGTTTTAGGTTGGTCCCATGAGATTAGATTTGGATGCTTTTGATTACATGGATCCTCAACCGACCATATCAATTGGTATATCACTTGCACAATCTTTGATCCTCCCACTTCCTCTTTCTTTTGCTTTTGTTATGAGATGATTGATGATTTTTTTTTTGTTCTATTTTTTTTTTGTCAGGGAGAGCTTCTGACAAGTTACAATTGAAGGTAAAAGCCTGTCCCAGGAAGGGAACATCTGAGTTAGCTGTTTCTGCTGTTCCCAATACTGTCTTGGATAGCACGCTTCCCACTGAGTCTTCTGGTGCTGAAAATGGTATACTAACCCATCTTGTTTGTGAACCTCTTATGGAGAGTGCCGGGACCAAAGAGCCTGGGAGAAACAATAGCAATGCTCTTCTTTCTCCTCCAGAAATGTTAGCTACTGTATCTTGTGAAAAGGACCCAAAGGGAAAATCCAGCTTTCCTGTAAATAATTTTGTTGATTCTTCAGCATCCATGAAATGTGATGTGATGGTGACAGATTTTGCAAGTTCCAATGAAGCTGCTGTTCAGGTTGATAATGGAAGGTTGGAATTAGAGGTGAATCTACAGCCTTTCTTTAAATTGTATAATTTCTTCCTTGCAAATATGTTTTGGAATAATTTGGTTAGTTTCAGGAATCAGGGGCATTTCCTGGCTTGGAAACTCCAGGTTTCTTGCCCCCAGATGTCATGGAGTCTGTTATGGCCCCACCAACAGATGTTCAACTTGTTCCTTCTGAAACTATAAACATTGAAGGGTCTTCAGTTGGTGCCTTCCCATCAGATAATATTGTTGATTCCCTATCCACTCACCTAGGTGATTTTATTCCTCCAGATCCTTGTACTTCTGAGATTCAAATGAATCAAGAACTGGAAAACCTTACAGAAACTAATGTGATTGGTATCCATCAAGAGGATGCCTCTGATTTGCCAGAAAAAGAGGTAACAAGTTCTGCACGAATAAAATATTTTACTTGGATGTGTAGATAGGGCGCTAACTTCTTTTGGTTTCTTATCAGACTTCTAGTAGTAGAAAACGAAAGGCTGCCCCAGCATCATATAGTTCCTGGAAGTCTCAAAAAGCTTCCCTAGCTGGTGACATGAATGAACATGACAAATCATCAAGGCATCCGAGAAAGCAGGTTGCTGCCCCCCAACTTGGTGATGAGACAGAAGATGAAGGTCATGGAAATGGTGGCCTCCCATTGGACAATATTGACGATGACTCAGCCATGCACTCAGGCAATTTTATTCCTGTAGATCCCTGTACCTTAAAGGCTCAAGTGGATCAAAATCAGAAAGACTTCACAGAAAGCAATTGCTTGGCTAATGCAAATTTTGTGCGCTCAGAGGATGTTCCTGTAGTGCCTGGAAAGGAGGTAGTGCTGTTTTACATAGATAAATATCTTATTTATTTCTGAAAATTGGGTTTTAACTTCTTTTGGTTTCTTCTTAAGAGTTCTAAGAGTGGAAAAAGAAAGGTTTTTTCAGCATCAAATTGTTCCCGGAAGTCCAAAAAATCTTCCTTGGCAGCTGGCACTCAAGCTGTTGATGAGCTGGATGAAGCTCATGATAATGTTGGGTTACCTGCTGAACCTCCTGTTAGTTCTGTTAATGAAGAAGATAATGATTATGAACCTGGAGGAGATGAAGAGATTGATGATGAAAACAGAGTGGAAATTGCATCTCGAAAGAAAAGAGCTTCAAAAAAATCAAAGGAACTAGTCAGTGAAAAACAAAAACCAGTTCGAAAGTGCAATAGATCCAATGACACTCCAGAACTGTCAACGCAAGAACCACGCAAGAAATTTTCTCATTCAACTCGTCGAAACAAAAGATGTGGTAATCTCAATATTCGTGTGTCAGTTGTTACGAGAGATTATGAATTCTTATCCAAGTCTTACCAAGTTCCTTTATATATATACACAGTGAAAAAGGATTTGCTTGACATGCCAGAGGATGAGATTGATTTCAAGAGGTTGCCTATCAGGGACATCATTTTGTTTGCAGAGTACAAGGAGCGGTTAGCAGTATGTGTACCTATCTTTTGCAATAATTTACTGTGATTTGGTTCATCAATGTCATCTCCATAGTTATATACTTGTATTTGTGTTATGTTTGCTGTTTTAAAAGTTCAAGGTTTCTATGCTGGACCTCCTGTCCTTTTTTTTTTGCAGATGAAAGAGGCAACAACATCAAAAATTCCCCCAGACAATCAAAGGTATGGTGTGAATTGATGAGTAATACTTAGCTGAGGAGCTTTTGTTAAGTTGTATCACACTGCCATGGCTCTTGTGATTGAATCAGTAAATGTATACATCTAATTTTGCGTACAAATGGAAGCCACTATAATGTCACCAGTGTATTTGGCAGCTGCCTTGTGTACCCTGTTTGCATGCTATGCTGTTTCCTATATTTCTTTTAATAGATGACAAGCAAAAAACTTTCAACTGCTTTTAGTAATTTACTTAATTGGAAGAACATTTCATCATGTCACACATCCCTTGCTTTGCCTTTTTCTTTCAAGACCAAATCCATAGAACTCAAAGGTAAAAAAGTTGATCTTTCTAATAAATGGCAAAACAGTTTAGTCTATTATTAAAGTAAAAAAGAAAAATCTGAACAATAATTCTGCACACTCTAGCCTTTAGGAATGGTTGCAAAAATCGTCACACAGGAAGAAGATGCTTATATATAGTTTTAAGGTGTCTGTTGATTTGAATCTTTGTTCACTATGTTGCAGCAGTGACAATCCATTTCATGGAGGATATTCTCATTATGAAGAGGATGGATTTGCTTTGGAGCAAGACAAAACCCATGATGATGACCAAACATATGTTAGGGCTCAACCAAGTTCATCTTTATTCAATCACCAGTCTTTCATGGACAGAGCACCCAATTCAAGATGGTCAAAACAAGATACAGAGTTGTTTTATGAGGTAAACATAGATGTAGTTCTGCATTTAAAAGGCCACAATTAACCACATGCTTTACTGGCAAACAAAGCAAATAGAAGTATCTGTTTCAGTTCTTGTACTCATGAAATTAAAACTTATCTAAATTCTATCTTTTGTTTATATTTTAGTTATGCAAACTCTTCCACTATTTGCATGTAGTGATTATGAGCCTAAATCGTAGAAGCTGTTCTGTGTGATGATACATTAAGATAGCATATGAAGTTGCTTATTTGAAATGAGTCATGGATAAACCAGAATTTGTGATGTTTGGCTAAGTGTCAGTTTTAGTTGGGTTCGTTAGTCTAAATGTATTTTTTGCTGGTTCTTCCAGTAAGTTGAAAATTTTGAAAACTTGCCAGCTGGATACAGTATCATCAGAGTGTCGAGGGAAGTTTTCCCTGTGATGTGCATTATCATGTCTGTTTGGCAAGAAATTCCAGTTCTACTACCAAGTAACTGATGGAGTGATGAAAAGCTAAAAAAATGTGTAAATTTATGACTCTTCCCTGAATATATAATTTGAGTTGTTAGAAGAAAGAGAAGATATAGAAATCCATGTAACTTAATGAATTCCTTCAAGCCAATTCACAACGCGCAACGCCATGCCTGGTGTTTTGTGCTTGTCATATATCTAAAGTTTCTACTGATATATTTATTGTTATGTGTTTTAGGGGATTCAACAATTTGGGACTGATTTATCAATGATCCAACATTTTTTTCCTGGTCGAACCCGGCATCAAGTCAAGTTAAAATATAAAAAGGAGGAGCGTCAGAACCCATTAAGGCTCCATGAAGCTCTGAGCAGGCGTCCAAAAGGTGTGAATAGATCACAGAACTTTTTTTCTTATTGAAAGTCCATTTCCTAGTCAGCTGAATTTGTATTATAGTATAGTTAGTATCTCTTACCCAATGATCTCTGCATGATTTGGAAACTGAGTGAAGTGGGATTTCAAGATATTTTTTTGGCTTCATCACAAAAGTGGTTACTGACTGGCCATGGGCCAGGTATCATATTATCTACTGTATCTTAAATCAAAGTCTCCTAGTTTGCTGATTTGTAACTTCATTTTAAATCCCTTAGAAGTGGAAATATACATTTCGCTTATCTAAAGCCTAAAAGGATATCAAATTGTGAAAATCTGTAATTTGTTCTCATATTTGGCCGAAGATTGTATTCAACATGGCATAATGTGTGTTTTTGCTGGATTCCCACTATGAACAAGTGGATAAGAAATCAAAACTTAAAACTGATTTTAATCATTGTGGGGTGAACCATGTTGGATACTGTTTTAATATGATTGTTTTGCAGATAATTCATATTTTGAAAAGTTAATTGAGCAGCTACAAGAAGTTGCTGCTACTCGGGGAGAACAAGAGTCTTACAAAGATGATCTAGTTGATGTGTCAGGCGAGGAGGATGCGGAGCTAAATGCTGAAAATAATGTATGTGATTTTTTCCTGCCCCCTTCCTGTTTGTTAAGAATAAAATGCTCTATTTACTCTTATAGTTACCAAGGAAAACAAAATATCCCTTTGTTTAGAAGCTTGCTTTGTTACTGTTTTATAGATATGTTATGTTGTATAGCTGTGTATCTGCATGCTGCGCTGTTTGCATTTATAGGATAATAGGTCCCACCTGCGAACGTTCACATGGAAATGATGATATGGTTTTGTTTGGGTTACAGTTTGCTGCTACATAATATGTTACAATAAATTTTGAAGAGCTTGACTAACCTGCTAAAACTGGAAGAGTGGATCCATTGGTACTGGAATCTGACTATATTTTTCATGTTATGGTTTCTATTGTTCTCGTTGATGTTTCCCTGTTGTTCATCTGATATGGTGGTTCAATTGGGATTAATGTGGTTCTCAGACTGCTTTTGCACAATAAAAAGATTTAGAAGTTAAGGGAAGCCCAACTGCGGGTCGTAGATATGGCCTTCTCTGACTTTCTTAGATGGCAACGATAACTGTTAATGGTTTAATGTCTTTCATTGGCTCATCCTGTGTTTCCCTTGCTGCTTAGTTGCAGTAGTCAAATCTGCAGTAGTGGCAACAATAGGGATGGGAGGGTTGCAGGATCAGCTTTTACCTTTGAAACAAGCACACAAATTTATGCCAGTATTCATATATAAAAACCACTCACTTGCTAAAAGATGTGCTGGCAGGATGAAGTGACAAAACCCAAGCAGGATGAGGATGTTGGAGTTGAAGAAGGTCAGGAAGAGAATGTTGTTGCTGAAGACCACCATGGTCCACTGAAATCTGGTGTTAGTGACGAGGATGTAGGAGATATATGGGGCTCGTATGGAAGTGAGTTTTAGTATCATGCTGATGGTGAGAGATGAGTCTTGTTCACATTGCTTTTTGGTAATTTTTCCCTTCTCCAAAGCGTTTCATGCATTTTCTTGTTTCATCTCGTGCTTCTGTTTCGCATCTAATGCACGTTATCATGGGACATCGTGTCTTTTTGTTCTTAAGCTGTGAAATGGCTGAAATCACTTATGCTTCCTGAGCAGACTCTATGTGAAGCCTTAATGATGCCGGAAGAGCTGTTGCTTACATGGACAGTCAAGAAGAAACCA
Organism: Salix dunnii; assembly: GCA_015731905.1. Taxonomy (NCBI): domain Eukaryota; kingdom Viridiplantae; phylum Streptophyta; class Magnoliopsida; order Malpighiales; family Salicaceae; genus Salix; species Salix dunnii. The sequence goes on along the minus strand of CM027668.1, from coordinate 1,335,613 downwards.
AGTTCCACCGGTAGGGGAGACTGATCTCTGTTTAATTCTACACGAGTACATTTTTTGTTTTAACCATGTGGTTAGGCATCATTCTTCCTGCATGTCAGAAAAATGCAGTTCTGCTGTCGAAGCTTTTTTGCCATGGGAAAGACAATATTCTAAAAAATGTTGCTGCTTCTATACGAGTGTCACTAGTGAAGAACACAGACCTTGTTTGCATTAGCAATTTGTCTTCTGAAATCAAATTTCCAGAGACAATTTCACGTTAAATCTCCTCCGATTTCTTGCTGGAAATTTAATGTTATTTCCTGTTAAATGGTGCGAATCTTTTTTTTATTGGTTCACGACTTGACATGTTGTAAAAAGTACAATTATTTTTAGAAAAATACATCAGTAACATCCAATCCTTCCATGTCCGTAGACTGAGAGTAGAAAGGATTTTAGCACGTGTGCCACGAATTAAAGGAAAGACCTTTTTAATATTATTAAGCCTTGATGTAGCTTTGTAGTCAAATCAATCAATTTTTTTTATTAGTATTTATTTATGTCTCTGGTTTAATTTTTTAATATATATTTTTTAATTATATTGATATATTATATTATATTTCAAAATAATTTTCATTTAAATTATTTTAAGATAATTTTTTTATATTTTTTAAAATTTATTTTTAATTTCAAAATAATCTAAAAATATAAAAAAATGTATTGTTTTTTAAAAAAGAAATTTTGCAAATGTTGTTCAGCAAGTAGAATCGCTGACATGGCACAAATTTTACCGTTAATTTTAAAATATACTTTTTGTGACCTTCACACCACGTTAAGCGTGGAAGAACAGACATACACCAGGTCTTTGTTCAATTTATAGAATCATATCATGAAGATGATTTTATAATAATAATAATAATAATATCAGCAGCGCCAGTAATAACATATACGGGATTTGTCTGAACTATTATGGAGGTAAAAATCTCTACAGACACCATTGTCAGCCCAGTATCTGTTACCTCGTCAGCATGAACTCTTAATTTAAAATCCAAAAATCTGAAAACATGATGAATAAACAGTTGATTAGAACAACGTTGCATGCATCACACAGTTTTGCTCTGTGATATCACAGATTCGTGAACTTTTTCATTCTTTTTCCTGTCAGTTAGGTTCAGGAGCTCCTCCTGTTTAGTGAGGGCATCCTCCAGTGCTTGGACGAACAAAAACATAACAAAAGGCTCAAACATTACTTTCAGTTGATTTTTCTCATGCTGGCAACAGCTCCGGATAAAATAAAATAAAATGAGTAGAGTCAACTCGTTTTGCAGTAGCATTCAGCATTTCCTGTTTCTCAGGAAGCGTGGCTTCTGGTTTGGAACTGAGAACATTCAGCTTATCTTCCATTTTTTCCATGCTCAACATCATGTTCTTGAATTTATGGAAGACCGAAAATCTGGCTCATTCCAAGTTGCATAGACAAGTACTCCAAAAACATAATTCTGAGATCAGCAGAGGAGGCAATTTGATGACATTCCAACTTAACTTATAATGTAATAATTTTACAAAGCTCAAGCATACTATAAGGAATACCACTGTCAGACTTGAATCCTGATAACTTAGTCCAGGAACTGGAGAAAGAACCTGATGTTCTGCTTGATTCCTTGGATGGCCATAATCAGCAACATCAACTACTGTTTCTTTGCTGAAAGAGATTTTTTTCATGTTTTCATGTTGACAGACTACCAAAACAGTGTTAGCAATCAATCAATAGCGAGCAATTGGGTGTTTAAAATGCGAGTAGAGAAGGTCACAAGAATATGAATACCATTGTGCATGGCTGATCGATCATCTTTAGAAATTGCCTTCTCACAAATTCCTGTAAAAGTTCTCCTGTGGCATTTGGCTTCACCATTTTGAACTGTCTGGATCATCAAAATGAAAGAAGGATACATGATGGTTTTATTTGTCTTGTGAATTGCTTGGCAAACGAAGAAATGTAATCAACAAAAACACAAGAAGTAGTTGTATCCAGACTAATCCTACAAATCATAAAATTAATGACTATGTAAATTTTTAATAATCATGAGATTTGTGAGACTCGAACTGACGTTTGATATGCCGATAAAATGTTCCAAACATAATATTTGCAAAATGTTGGTGATCTATTTGTGATTTCATAGTACCAATATTTCAAATGTTGGTAATAGTTTATTGAGAATCAAGCACTCAGTAAACTATTACCCCTCAAGAAGAACATGGTCAGGCCTATAACCATAGATAATAAGAAACACATATTGAATTATCTTGTATATCAAATATTTTCTTGAAAAACATTTTTATAACCTATGACAGGGATGAGTTAAAGGGCTAGTGAGTACATAAATGGAATCAAATTTATTTTTGTTTTTTTAAAATACTAACACAATATTTTAAAACTATTATTTTAAATTGAACTTCACTTAATTCTCATGTCTTTCAAATTTCAAGAGGGCCAATACATTAACTTAATACATTTCCTGCTTGTAACTGCGTTTTAAAAATATTTTTAATTTTTTCAAAATACTTTTTTTGTTGTTTTTAAATTATTTTTATGTGTTGGTATAAAAAATAATTTTAAAAAATATCATTTTGATATATTTCTAAACGAAAAGTATTTTAAAAAATAATTTCAACCACACTCCCAAACAAACACTAAGTGTATACAAGAACTTATTAGAAATAGTTTTTCCAAGTATTTTTTTGTTTGAAAATAAATTAAAAATTATATATTTTTATTTTTTAAAATTTATTTTTGACATTAATACATTAGCATATTCTAAAAACACAGATACATTAATTTAAAGCTAAAATAAATTTCATTATTTATTAGTACAATTGAATCATAATGCCAACAAAACCTTGGAAATTTAAATATCATATATATCATGCACGAGCCATCCTCACCCTGTCCGTGAATGTATCCTTGCACCAAGTTTCCCTACGAGCGAACCAACTTCGACCACAAGGTTCGAGTGGACAAACCTAACCATCGAGCCATGGCTCACAAACCTCCACATGGGGCGGGAAGAAAAGGCGGGAAATTCCACTTCACCCCAAAACACAAACCTCAAAAGCGCAAATAAATATAATAATGAAAAAACCTAGATAAATTAGTGAGCGCGTCTCTCTCCGTCTATGTATCCCCAAACTTCCGAACCTGCCCCTAACCCCCTCGTCTCGCTGCCTTTGAAAGTCGCTTCCAAAAATTGAAACACACCCTTTCTGTAAAAAGAAACGAAAAGAGAAGTTAGCGACCCTCGATCTGAGAGAAAGAGAGGAGCGAATATCACATGGCGAAACACTCGAGGCAGCAAACATCATCTGATGAGGCGATGTCGTCGGAGGAAGAGCCAATTAACGAGCAATTCAACGACGAGGAAGATGAGGAGGAGCTCGAAGCGGTGGCTCGCTCAGCTGACTCCGATGATGATGAGCCCGCCGGAGATGCTGAAGGAGACGGCGGACAAAGCAACGAGGCTGACGAGGTAGTGTTACGGTCTTGCCACTGGAAATGGTTGAAAGTTTGTTATGTGTGTGGATCTAGTTGGGGTTTTGGTGTTTCAAGGATTTTATGGGGTTTGGGTTAGGTTTAACATTTCTTTGTTTTTGAGAATCCTGTAGAGTAAATATAGATGGTTTGTTTTTCTGTTTGGTTTTTTTTTTATAGCTAATGGGACTTGCAAAATTAGTTATATTTTCGAAAAGGTGGTGGTGCTGGGAGATTAGTCATGTAATGCGGTGCTGCGTTGATTGAATAGGTGATTTTGTGTTTACGTTGTGATAACACTGTGTTTGATGGGTCGCGTAAAAAACTGAAGGAAATAAAGTGAATTAGGAGCCAATTGTTAATTAAACTACTTAGATTCTCATGCATTGTTTTGCCCAGGCCTGTTTTGAAGGGATTCCTAGATTCAATTATGGCTCTTACGTTATTGATTATTCTTAAGTTGTTGTCAATTGCATTGTTTTGCTTTTGCCATTCATCTCAAGGTGTTTTGGTATATACTATATCATGGGTTGTACTTTTGAAATGAGCTTGATGATTTTTTTTTGTGTGCATAACTTGAACTGCAGGAAGGAACCAGCAATGAGATTAGCAAGCGTGAAAGGGAGAGACTCAAAGAAATGCAGAAATTGAAGAAACAAAAAATTCAGGAGATATTGGATCAACAAAATGCTGCTATTGATGTTGATATGGTATGCTTGTCTTACAAGATATTGGATCAACTTAATGCATATCTGCTGCATTTAGTATATGGAAAAAATGTTGGATGAGTTTACTTTAAGTTAGTTTAATTGCAGAATAACAAGGGGAAGGGGCGCTTGAAGTATTTGCTGCAGCAAACCGAGTTGTTTGCTCACTTTGCTAAACATGATCAATCATCATCCCAGAAGAAGGCTAAGGGAAGGTACAATTGTTATCTGTTTGAAGATCCCTTATCAAAAAAATTCATTGGCATTGTTTTTTGACAGGAAGAACATGAGCTAATCATTGAGGTTTTGGGCTATCTGGACACTTACTTCATGAAACTTATACACTGTAGTTGCTTGATTCAGTACTTTTTTTTTGTTAATTCTTCTAACAAACTAGTGCATGTTGTTTATTGCTTGCTGGAAACTTTTCCCCATTTGGGTATAAGTATTGACTATGCATTAGTTATTTAACTGTGTTTCAATAAGATTCATGATTTATTTCAGAGATTTTATTGCAAAAAGGACTTTGTGAAAATCATAGAAGGCTAGGTTTTGGATGTCAGCCCAAGTAGCACTGGAACGGTGTTCATGGGCTGATGCACATATTCTTGCCTTCATTAGCAAATAGAAGGCTGGGATGTGGGGAGAAGGGTATGCATCTATATGTAGCAGACTGATTTTCATTAATTTATCTTGATAGTTTGCTGAGATCATGAGTTTAATAACTGGACTTATCAATCTGGGCCATGACTGGTTTGACATACATTTGCATTTCAAGCTTAGTCTACTTTTTCATGCAATTATTGCAGGAACCTTGATTTGCTTAGTGTGGACTGAACTACTTTTATGCTCTGAATTCACTTTGCATGCTTGTTAGCAAGGTTATGAATACTGATCATGCCTCAATGCTTCTAACTGTGATATACTTTTGTTTCATAATTTTATCTAGGGGTCGGCATGCCTCAAAAGTAACTGAAGAGGAGGAAGATGAGGAATGCTTGAAGGAGGAAGAAGATGGTTTATCAGGAAACACACGGCTGGTGACACAGCCATCATGTAAGGGACCTCATACATGTATTTTTTCACATGTGCTCACACGCACTTGCATTTCTCTGTCTAACTGTTAGATTAGTATATTGTAATTTTGTATGTTATTGATTTATTATGTATCAGTGCATTTGAGTTGTGAATTCACTAATATTCCATCTTTTGTTAGCTGGCTCATTACTATTTCTTTCTTACTCCATCATTTGCTAAGCAAACCAGATGATCCACATTAATGGTTCCAAGATTTTAACTAATTATCTGATTGACTGTTCATCCTTAACATTATATGTGACAAAATTAATGTTAGCTAAAGAATAGCAGGCATCATTGTTGATGGATGTCTGGAAAACTACACATTCTCATTAACACCATAGTATTTTCATTGATGTGATTGTTTGGGTAGCTTGATCTCGGTGCCTTAGATTTATTTTTATTCTTTTCTGCAGGTATTCAGGGAAAGATGAGGGATTACCAACTTGCTGGATTGAACTGGCTTATAAGACTGTATGAGAATGGTATAAATGGAATTCTTGCAGATGAAATGGTATGCACTAAATAAGACATGATCTTGGCATTATCCCAATCTAAAACTGCCTTTTGTTTTTTTTTCTAGAATCCAAAGTGATTCTATATTGTAGTTTTATGTTCTATTAATAATATCTTCATTTTGCAATTTAGGGTCTGGGCAAAACCTTACAAACAATCTCTTTATTGGGCTACTTGCATGAATTTAGAGGAATCACTGGTCCTCATATGGTAGTGGCTCCAAAATCTACACTTGGTAACTGGATGAATGAAATTCGTCGTTTTTGTCCAGTTTTACGTGCTGTCAAGTTTCTTGGCAATCCTGATGATAGAGTAAGTTGCCTTAGCTTCAAGTATAGTTTAGTGATAGTTTTTGCTGCATGTTTTTTTTTTTTTTTTTAATTTCTCAATGCATGCATCAGCGGTTAATTCTTCACTGTATATGAATTTTTTTTTTGCCAGAAACATATACGCGAAGAGTTGCTGGTTGCTGGAAAATTTGATGTTTGTGTTACAAGTTTTGAAATGGCCATCAAAGAGAAGACCACCTTGCGCCGCTTCAGCTGGCGGTATATTATCATTGATGAAGCTCATCGGATTAAGAATGAAAATTCTCTCCTTTCAAAAACAATGAGGCTTTTTAACACTAATTACCGCCTCCTCATTACTGGAACTCCACTTCAGGTATATGTCCGGATCTTTAATGACAATGAAAGTTGCCAGGTTGAACCTTACTGTAGATTTGTCTTCATTGAGATTGACAAAATATTGAGCAGTCATGAGGCTGCACAGATTTTTTTATGCTATCTTCTGGTTGCAATTACTTTTAAACAGTTTGCATAGTTTCTCTTGTATAAATATAATGTTTTCTTGTATTTTTTTGTGCAGAACAATCTTCATGAACTCTGGGCTCTTCTCAACTTTCTTCTGCCAGAGATATTTAGCTCAGCTGAAACTTTTGATGAATGGTTTCAAATTTCTGGTGAAAACGACCAGCAAGAAGTTGTTCAACAACTGCACAAGGTAAGAAATTACCTTCCCATGTTGAGTCTTGAAGGCAATCAAATGTCTTGTAAAAATATCTGGATTCTATTTGTTTTGCCACAATTTGTTGCTATCTGATATGTTAATTCCATGGATTTTGCATTTCCAAGGTCCTTCGGCCATTTCTTCTCCGAAGATTGAAATCAGATGTTGAGAAAGGCTTGCCTCCCAAAAAGGAAACCATATTGAAGGTTGGCATGTCGCAAATGCAGAAACAATACTACAGGGCTTTGTTGCAGAAAGATCTTGAAGTTGTAAATGCTGGTGGAGAACGTAAGCGTCTTTTGAACATTGCAATGCAGCTTCGTAAATGCTGTAACCACCCATATCTTTTCCAGGGTGCTGAACCTGGTCCACCGTACTCTACAGGAGACCATCTTGTTACCAATGCTGGTAAGCTTCACCCTCTGGTGGATATGGAGTTTTTTAATGATTTTTTGCTCATAAGTTTGTAGCAGAAATTGGTCTTTATGTTATCTTCCTTTTGCAGGTAAGATGGTTTTGTTGGATAAGTTGCTTCCTAAGCTCAAAGAGAGGGATTCCAGGGTCTTAATTTTTTCTCAGGTAAGTTGTTCATAGCAACAGTTGGCTGGATAGCTAAGATTGTTAATCTGTGTACACTGGCATTTGAAATGCCCCTCTCCAGTCTTTAGGTTTTTATGTTATAGTTCAATTACCTTATTACCGATCTTGTGGTTGGTTTTGACTTTAATGCAGATGACAAGGTTGCTTGACATTCTTGAAGACTACTTGCTGTTTTGTGGGTATAAGTATTGTCGGATTGATGGAAATACCGGTGGAGAGGATCGCGATGCGTCCATTGATGCCTTTAACAGGCCAGGAAGTGATAAATTCTGCTTCTTGTTGTCAACAAGAGCCGGGGGACTGGGTATTAATCTTGCCACTGCAGATGTTGTCATTCTTTATGACAGTGATTGGTGGGGCTCGTTTTCTTTCTCATTGCTGCTGCCACCTCTTTTTTTCTTTTACTGTTTTGTTGATGTGGCTCTTACTGTAGGAACCCACAAGTTGATCTACAAGCTCAGGACCGTGCTCACAGGATTGGTCAAAAGAAAGAAGTCCAAGTGTTCCGATTTTGCACAGAGGTCTGAATTTGATCTTTGTTTGATGTGCTATGGTAGAAGCCAAACTATGCTAATTTTACTTCTCATTATTATTGATTGTGAAACAGTATACAATTGAGGAAAAAGTGATTGAGAGGGCTTATAAGAAGCTTGCACTTGATGCCTTGGTTATCCAACAAGGAAGATTAGCGGAGCAGAAAAGTAAGTTGCATTTGCATTTGAGTACTTAACAGTATTGGTGGCTAAAATTTTGCATGCATGGCATTTTTATGCCTTTTTCTTTCTTGCAGCTGTTAATAAAGATGAACTGCTTCAAATGGTGAGGTTTGGGGCTGAAATGGTTTTCAGCTCTAAGGACAGTACCATTACAGACGAGGACATTGACAGAATCATTGCTAAGGGAGAAGAGGCAACAGCTGAGCTTGATGCCAAGATGAAGAAATTCACAGAAGATGCAATCAAGTTTAAAATGGATGACAGTATGTGAATCAACAGATTGAAGTTTTGACTGTTTGTGTATTGATTCTCTTGGCGATTCAAATGCTAGTGTACATGTGCTGATATTTTTTCTGACTTCTGGCAGCTGCTGAATTATATGATTTTGATGACGATAAGGTAGGTGCAATCCTTTGATTTTTCTGATGCAATAGGGGGATATTCTGTTTGATCTCAATTGTTTTAATGTTACCTTGAGGCTTGCTTTCATTACCCTCTGTTCTCAGTACCTCTATTGATTCTTATTGATGAAGGATGAGAACAAGTTTGACTTCAAGAAAATTGTCAGTGAGAACTGGATCGAACCTCCAAAGAGGGAGCGAAAGCGCAAGTAATGCTCCCTTCTACTTCCTTTATCTCTTGAGATTTGAGCATTGGTTTAGCATTATATGACACATTTTTCCTTGCAATCTTTTCTTTGATCAGTTACTCAGAATCCGAATACTTCAAGCAAACAATGCGCCAGGGTGGTTCAGCAAAACCAAAAGAACCTCGAATTCCTCGCATGCCTCAATTGTAAGTGCTTCTCAAACTTGCTACTTTCTCTTCGGAATGGATATGAATTTTGAGATCCCGTGTTTGAATGTTCTTGTCTTCTGTTTTCAGGCATGATTTCCAATTTTTCAACACACAGAGGCTTAGCGAGCTGTATGAAAAAGAAGTACGCTACCTCATGGTAGGTGCTACCATTGATCTCTCAAGTTTTAATTCTGCCTTTATCAAGTTGTGCTTTCAGAGGTACTTGTGCATCTTACTTGTTGGGTTGCTTATATCAATTTCAGCAAGCACATCAAAAGAACCAACTGAAAGATACAATTGATGTGGATGAACCTGAAGGTACCTTATCACAGTTCCTCCCAATTTTGTCCTTATTGCTTTTTATATCATTTTACTAATCATTGACTGATTATTGGATATATAGAGACTGGAGATCCGTTGACTGCAGAGGAACTGGAAGAAAAAGAGCGACTTTTGGAAGAGGTGAATGCAATCTCATGTGTTGATTGAATAATTATGGGTCTCTTTACTTAAAATTTGTTGTATAATTTCAGGGATTTTCTTCATGGAGTAGAAGAGACTTCAATACCTTTATTAGGGCTTGTGAGAAATATGGTCGGAATGACATAAGAAGTATTGCTACTGAAATGGAAGGGAAAACAGAGGAGGAAGTTGAAAGATATTCTAAAGTTTTCAAAGAGCGATACAAAGAGTTAAATGGTAGGTGATGCCAGACTGTTTGCTGTTCTTATTTTTTCTCAGATGTTTATTAGGGGCCGTGGATAAAGTTTTCCTGGATTGAACTTCATGCCTGTTAAAACGGGGTCATATGGCATTATTGGTTGCAAGATCCTCTGGTAACAGAACTGGCACCAACATGCTATGTATGCTAAACAAGATACCTGGAAATTGCTCATTTGTCTGCATGCTCTGGCTGTTTGTGTGTGAAACAGCTGTTAAAATTAGGTTTTTGATTGTTACTGGTTGTAGATGGGTCTGGTTTTGGTTAGGTTTCTTTTGTTGGGTAACTTGAATTTTTCAAGTTTATTAGACCTTGAAAAAGACTAAACTATCTTTCATTTTCTTTTTTTTATGGTATATGTATAGATTATGATAGGATAATAAAGAACATTGAAAGAGGGGAGGCCAGAATTTCTCGTAAAGATGAGATCATGAAAGCAATTGGGAAGAAGTTGGATCGCTACAAGAATCCTTGGCTCGAATTGAAGATCCAGTATGGTCAGAACAAAGGGAAGTTGTACAATGAAGAATGTGATCGTTTCATGGTGCTGTATTCTCTCTTATTATTATTATTATTATTATAGTAATGTCATATGAACTGCTTGTTTATTTTCTTGGATTTTAAACATCTAGTGACGTTAAATGACCTCTTTGCAACTCATAGATATGCATGGTTCACAAGCTTGGATATGGGAACTGGGATGAGCTGAAAGCGGCATTCCGCACATCACCTTTGTTTCGATTTGATTGGTTTGTAAAGTCTCGGACAACTCAAGAACTTGCAAGGAGATGTGATACCTTAATTCGGTTGGTGGAGAAGGAAAACCAAGAATATGATGAGAGGGAGAGACAGGCTCGCAAAGAGAAGAAGCTTGCCAAGGTTCTATTTATGATCCTCATTATCCAGCCTTACCCAACAATACCACATGCATTTGCATGCCTGGGTTATCATTTATTGTCCTTTTTTTACACTACGTGTTGGTTTTCATGATTTGTGGTTGGGTCATTGATAATCATTCATGCCAAAACTCTTTGTGATTGTCCTCATATACAGCAGAGCATGACCCCGTCCAAGCGTTCCATGGGAAGACAAACTGACAGCCCTCCTTCCCTGAAGAAGCGGAAACAGTTATCAATGGATGATTACCCAAACATGGCAAGTTTCAATCCACGATTTTTTTTCTTTTTTTTTTGAGAGGTGCTGTGTGGATGAAAAGGTTAACTGTAGCTTCTTTTTTTGGCAGGGAAAAAGGAAGAAATAATTTTAGTTCATTATAGGATTTTTTAGGGGGACAATTTATAGAAGCATCATGGTGAGTACCACTATTTTTGTTATTCACAGCCCATGGTCTTTTCTTGTGGAGAAGGCCAATGACAAATTATTAGATCTGAACTATTGCAATATTGTCAATTGCAGAGGATATTAGGAAAGCTTTCTAATGAAAATTTATTGGGTGAACGGTTTTGATTTCCCTGATGAAAGATGGATCTGCTCGCAGATGTTTGATGTGTTGATCTGAATTTTGAAGCTGCAAAAGGTTCGTGTGCTAATCTGTACACTTGCAAAAACCTAGTGTTGCCTATTTTCTTTTCTTGTGTTTTTAGCAGAAGCTGACAGAACAAGAGTTATTTACATGAATACAAAATTATCCGGATTTTACCAACATATAACTTGCCAAACCTTTAGCTTGAACTAAAATCTGTTTTCACCATAGATTATGATTTTTAGCAACGGGAAGTAAATTTAAATATAGTGTAGTATCAATCTGGCAATTTTTGCAAATTGTTTTTTGCTTGCAAGCTCTCATTTTCCCGGAACGGTCTGGTCTGATTGCCTGCTGTGCCCGGTTTGAAGGAAAACATCCTTGGTAGCTATAGTTAGCAGATTTTTAAGATAACAAAACAAAAGGAAGAAGCCGCTGCTTATCCTTTGTCAGTAACATTGCCGAGCATGATTATTACAATCCTTTTTTTTATGTCTGATATAATCCGCTCCTGAACCCACAAGTCGATTCTCAGTGAAGAAGAGCACCTTTAAAATTCTAAAGTAACACGTGAAATCATTGTGACTCCAGATGCACGCAACTGGTTATTTTTTGGTGCTTGAACGCGTGCGAAACTGACAGGAAGCTTGTTGTCCGGCGCGAGCTCAATTTGTCGATGCGTTTACAACGCAAGAGATTCTGGCAACTTGTCGAGGGCCATCTTATGATTAACATTAACAATGGCACATGTACTGTACCCTCTGTTTTTTAAGACTTGAATTGAAGGTAAGCGCATCTCTAAAAGAGGTTTTCGTCGGTAAGCTTATATTTTGCCCTTCTGTTTTTTTAGCTATTTGTAAAATGTTTCACCCGTCTCTCAATATTAGATGCATTTAAGCATGTGATTACTATTTAAAATGCTATATTTTGTTTCAATATAAAACTCGACGTTTTAATGCTGTAACACAGTATCTAATACGTATTAAATCTTGCATTCTTAGTAGATGTAATATCTTCTCAAATTGAAATATTGGAAACTATCCACCTATCCATTATTGAACAAAGCATCCAAAACTTACTTTGCACTAAGGACAAAGTTAAAACCCTAATTAATTGGATTAGGAAGTTGTTTGGCAATTGTCATCTATAATGCAGTGTCATGAACTTCATTTTAAAAAAATCAAGACTTTTAATAATGTCCACTATGCAAATTTAATCAAGAAAATTTAAGTTTCAAAATAATGTTTTTCCATTACATGATAAAATGATTATGTTGTATTTACAATGTGTATAAATTTTTATATCCAAAAAAATAATTTTATGGCAATCTAAGTTATCAAAGTTTAATTAGATTTTATGATTTGTTTAAAAGAAAACTTATATTAACATCGAGGTACAATTATCAGGACACAAAATTATACCATCTAAATTGAGTTGCTCGTATATTTTACTAACTGATAATTTTATTATTATTATCCATTTGGTGTCATTAAATGTTTTCTCTATCGAGTAAAGAACATTTTAAAATTTTGAGAAACCTAAGCCTATGCTATATATCCATGTTTCATTTTAGTTTTACTTTAGCCTTTGTGTAAGAGTACACAATCCAACCCCATTTGAGGCCTACAGAGATGAGAATTCAAACATTCCATCAACAGTAAGAATGAGCAACTCTTTGGAAAGATTGGCTTGGAAATTAACATTTGCAAATCATCCTCGAGCCTGAAACATCCTACAACATGACCCAACAAGCAATTAGTAGCAGAGAGAGAGAGAGCGAATGGAGATGCAGAGTGTTCGTTACAGAGTGATGATTTATTACACATGGAGAACAGCATCATGAAAACTTTCTGTATAAGCCGCAACTCGACTGACTCAAATAAATCCATATACAAGACTATTGGTTACAAGCTGTGACAACAATGAGGCACCCACACCAAACCCACTAAACCACCCCCAATAAAACAGAAATACATGGGGGAAGAAATTCGCTATCTTCCCAGATTTCCTTGTAATATGAACTTCAGAAAACCCTAAATACATAGAATGACATGTTGCACGCATCATTCTGCAAGCGGGGTTACCCTTAAATCACATGAAATTGAAAGCTACCCCCTCCTTCCTTCCTTCAACCATATAATTGAAGAATTCATTTTCCTACAAAGCTACAAGAATGATACAGGACAAACAACAGTCAGTTCGATACAAGAAGTCTTAACCCTGGTGGGATATTGAAACGAAGACAATGGAGGATGATGTATGCGCAACCTCTTTCATCATGATGACCCTCAGAAGCATACAACATACCCTGTGCCTAACCAAAACCCAATAACAATTTGCCCTTGCAGTTCCATCACTCGTTTGTACCATCGAAGCTACCCATTGCATTCGCCCGCCTTTTCTCTCGCCAATTTTCACCCCATACTTTTGCTTCTGCGACTGCTCGTTCTCTGTCTAAATCACGATTTCTTGTAGTTTCCCTTGCTCTGCTGGTACTCAGAGGACTATCTCTCTGAGAATCCTGACGGTCTGAGTCCTCCAACCCCCATTTTCTACCAGATCCGCTGCCCATCTCACTCCTTAACTCTGCACCAGTGCTGAGTTCCCTAGCATGGTCCCGCTTCCTATAATCAGGTGAGTTTTTATAAGTGGAAGGGGAACCATGTCGCCGACCACGTCCATGCTCATCTGGGCTATCCAGCCCATCAGCCATTCCCCTCCAATCATCTCTGTTCCTAGGTGTAGATGGTCCAACTCTGTTACTTTGATTGGCAGCATTTGGGTCATAGGTTTGGGAAGCTAGATATGTGAGAGCAGTCACAACATCGCCTATTAGAGGCCTTGTAGCAGCCTGCTCTTGCAAACACATAGCTGCAACTGCAAGAGCTTGATACAGTCCTCGCATTGGATAATGTCCTTGGAGCAGCGGATCGGCCATTTTAGGGAATTTCCTACGATCCTTGAAAAGTGGTCTTGCCTAAAAGCCCCAGGTCCCAAGAAAAAAACAGAGGGAGCACAAATTTCTTTTCAAGTTAATTCAGTGTACAAAATAAAAAGGACATAAAATGCCATCATACATTGATATGAAGCATTAAAAAGTTTGCTGATAAATGTCTGGAAGAAACACTTACCCATGCAACTAGATTATGCTCTCCAGGGGCCCGGGTATTATCAATTGCCTTGCGCCCTGTAATAAGTTCAAGAAAGACAACCCCAAAACTATAGACATCAGACTTTAAAGTAAGTTGGCCAGTCATGGCATACTCTGGAGCACAATAACCATATGTTCCCATCACACGTGTTGAGACATGAGTCTTGTCACCAACAGGACCTAGCTTTGCAAGTCCAAAATCTGATAATTTGGGATGATAACCCTCATCAAGAAGGATGTTGGATGATTTTAAGTCCCGGTATATGACAGGAGGGTTTGCTTTATCATGCAAGTATTCCAATCCCTTAGCTGCACCAGCAGCAATCTTCATCCTTGTGTTCCAGTCCAGAGGTTCCTTGTCTGGGGGAAGATCTGAAAACAACATTAAATATGCTAACAAGAGTGGGTTGCAGAAACCATATTATTTTTATCCAAACTTGAAACACATGTACAGGCAGATAAAGGGGATCAAAATCAATCAATGAAATCAAGAATCTTTGATGTTAAAGTTCTGAAGAAATGTCAGCTACCACCAAAACTGATATAACAAGAACAGTACTTTGTTTTACAAGTTACAACTCCAAGCATCAACAGATATTGTTAATCAAGGGCCTCAATACTGCTACAAAAGGCTGGCTTTGAGTAAAAAAAAAAAGGGTCTAGAAACTCCAACGGATATTTGCTAAAGTTTCTGAGAGAACAGTTTCAGAATTTCAAGACATTTAAAACTAAGTTCTGGTTCAAACCTTGGTTCAAAACCTCAAATGCAAATGCAAGCTAGATATTATGCCACATGGCCTTAGAGCTACACAGATTGCCACCCAAACATATCAACAGCCTTATTCTCACACTCTTGAGCTGCAAGAGCCTGGTTTTTCCATTCAGCTCACCCGCAGCTATTTTCTTATACCTTCAGCATTTTTCTCTTCTCTAATTATCCCCTACTAGGTTGTGATGGGATTTTCTTGTGGTCCTGCCTCAATTTAAATTGAATCCAATCACAATGCACTCTATGCTCCTCCTGCACAGGGTAGGACCATCTCTGTGCAATTTTCCTCAATGTCAGTAGGTGTGACCTTTGACTACAATAGCATTAATTTGTGATGGTGGTTTTACCCCACAATTCGTTTCAGTGACCACATTTCCGATCATCTCAACATGAGTTTCTTAGATAGCCATGACAGCTATACCAAATAATATAAGTGGTTTCTTTGGCCCAGTTTCAAGGATCTTATCATCTCCCTGTAGGCTTTATTGCTAGGACTCCTAGAGATTACTCTCATTTCAAACCGCAAGGGATGAACAAAAAAACACATGAAACAACAATTCTCAGGCCAAGCACTTCTATGTATGGGAAATTACACACAAACAGAAGATCTCCTCTTCATATTGAAAGATAGTACTCGAACAAAGCCATTCTCAGTTGAAGAATCAAATTCAGCAACTTGACACAAATTGTGACAGGAACTCATAAGCAACCATTTAACAGATTGCAAGCAAGACAGTTGAGAATATTCTCTTAATCATTATGAATTAACATGAGATAAACTACAATGGCTAAATAGATAGATGTCTCATCATTACAGGCAAATCTCTCATGAAGATAAATGTGCACATGAAATTAAACCATCATTTAGAGGTGATACAAAATGCATGATAACAACAGCTCAATACAGAGGGTTGATGCTAGTTAATCACAAGATTAGACACAGGTTTGACAACCAATCCTTCTAAGTTCTGTTTGGCAGTTATCAGAAGTAGACTTAGACTCAACTTCGATAATCTTGCACATACTGTAGGCAATATTGCCAAAAGCTTTGCTGCGAGTCTAGTTGTATATGCAATAATCTACTAATACTTTTGATTGATCACATTTGACATGAACTACCAAGCTAAAACCTATACTTGAATTTTTTTTTTTTTTCCAATTTGCATTCTTCTAACAGACTGCCTTAACATTAAATTATGGATATGATAAGCAACTCCTATCGACAAAAGTGCAAGCATGCCTTCATTGTTGGAACGCAGCTCATGAAGAAACTAAAATAATATATTGCTACTTGATCAGATAACTACACCACAAATTAAAAACAACAGAACTAATGAAATTGTCATCTATACTTCTATAGACCAGCAGAGGTATTCATATGAATTGAAGAAACATACTGGGTATCAATTGCAAAATTCTAGCAATTTAAAAACGCCACTAGCATTGGAACCACTAGCAATATCAAACATACAAATAGTACCACTTGAAAAGCTAATGACACTGGTGGTGGCATTTTATAAATACTATCCCAGATTTGACTATTTTTATCAGGCATCATTCTGCTAGTGTTTATGTCTTAGAAGTGCAAGTTTGGCATTGGAAACAAGCAAAGATCAGAAGGCCACAAGTGAAGTTTGGGCAGAAGTGGAAGTTGCAACTGTAACTGCAACTAATTCTGCAGCAAAGATAGAGAGGATTACATGGCAATTTAGTTAGTTATCTAGCTAGCTAGACCAGGAGTAATCAGTTGCAAGTTAGTTGTTAGTTAGAAAGGATTGAATCACTTGTATAAAAGCATCATTGTACAGAAACATGAGAGAAAAGCAATAAAAATTTCCAGTTTGAATTTGCATTCTTCCATCTTTCTCTTCTAATATCTCCCTTCTTCATTTCTTCTAAAAATATATTGTTTTGTTAAGAAAGATCTAACATTATCACATCAAATTCAAACTGCAGCTGCTGCTATAGCAGCATATATTTATCACCAACTTGTACAAAAGCATAATTGTACAGAAACTTGAGAGGCAAGCAATGAAAGTTTCCAGTTTCAATTTGCATTCTTCCATCTTTCTATTCTTTTTTTTCCCTACTGAATTTCTTCTAAAAATGCATTGTTTTGTTAAGACCGATCTTAACAGTATCACATCAAATTTAAACTGCGGCTGCTTCTATAGCATCATATATGTATCATCAACTTTCCAATCCCATTCTCTTTTCAGGACATTTTTTAACAGCATTGTCAAATCATTCTTAGATTATCCCAAATACCATAACTCTAATAATTGGTCTCAATATCCTCAGACCAATGACAATGATGCTCTTACTTATAACATAAATTGTGGTCAGTTCCAAATTCAATTCCACAAAACTCAAAGTGTTTTTTTCCTTTAAATACTGACTGAATGTTTCAAAGAAACAAGTTGGCCAGTCAATTCCCTCAGTTCCTTTTGCTGATCTATACATGGATTTGACGAGTCCTAAATCTTTCTTATGCTTTTTATTCTGAGAATAATTCAGAAAAAGGATAAGACCAGGGCTAGATACCATATGTTTTCTGACCATTCTTAGTAAACTCTCTCACTCTCCTAGTAAGAAAATCTCATGAAGATCACCAAACACATAAAGAGGTATAACATCCACATGTCCTGAAATACATATTCTTAACACTATGTTGTGCATGAACTAGTGATTCATCCCTGATCTCATGAATGGGTGATAGAGCAGTCTGTCCAGAGAAAGAGGTAATATTGAATGCAAGTTGAAAAAACAAGCAGTCTGCCATAGGAGATCTCATTTTTCTACCAGGCATTGTGACAGCACAATTTATCCACAAGCGATGAGGTTGTATGAATGCAATGTTTTAAAGCAAATAAGGCAAAGAATCTAACCATGTAAATGATCCTCCAATGATCCCAATGGCATAAACTCATAAACAAGGAGGCGTTGGTCCCCATCAGCACAGTAGCCAATCAAGTTGACAAGGTTTGGATGGTGTAAGAGGCTGAGCATGAGAACCTCCACCAGAAATTCTCTATTTCCTTGAAGGCCATTTCGGTCAAGTTGTTTCACAGCAACTACCTGCAAATGCAATTTCCAACCAACTAAACATCATCAAAGGAGATCAACACAACATTCTTTGAAATTACAATTCAGAGCAAAAGGCTAAACAGGTAAAAGACAACAGAATTTGAAGCTTAATATTGAAAGCCACAAAGTCTAATAGATAGTGCACATAATATAAAACAAACATTACATAATGTATACATACACGATAATATGTCCATCCATTTCGACGAACCATAACTTACCTGGCCAATGCTCTCAATGCAACCTTTGTAAACACGCCCAAAACCCCCTTCACCTAGCAAGCACTCTGGTCTAAAGTTCTTTGTGGCAGCAGCTAATTCTCGAAATGTAAATGTCTGTGCTGCAATGCTAGCTGTTGGTCCATCTTTGGGGATCGATTGTTCCTTCTTAGGATCAGTACTCAGAGATTTTGATTTGTCTGCATGAATGTGTGAATCAGAAAACAGACAGATGAATTGCTACAGCCAGAACTTCAAGCAAGCTAAATTATGGAACATGATTCAGCAGACGAGAGGATAAAGATACATGTAGACATATAAAATGTGGAACAGCGTATCTTTATGCTGCTCTATACCTTTTAAGTGACTCTGAACACTTTACAATTGGATGAACTTCCCCAAAACAATACTACATATGAAGCTAGAACTGCAAACAAAATGTTTTTGATTTTTTATTGCATTTTATTATGGATGAGTATTCTGAGACTTGGCTTTGTCCAAACAAAACTGACAGCAATCTCATCTCATATTTCGAAGACAGCATTAATTTAAGCCACGTTACTAATTTACATTCTTCATAAAATCACAGATCACCTCAGAAGATTTTGGTTTCTCATTCCCAATCTGCTGGGGGTATAGAAGATTTCAGTTTGAAATGCAATTACTACCATCCCATTTCATCCTAATAATGATGATTTATGACAGAAAGCATAGCATAATTATAAGAACCAACACAAATAGAGTTCCTAAAAACAAGAGTAGATCACCAAAATAAACGCTTGGCACTAACAAAAATTAATCAGCGCAAACAAGAAGCTAGCAATCCAGTAAAACACTGCAAGACTAAAAGATTAAAAAACCCAATTTATCAAGCCACTTATTAATGAAACAGATCAAATCATTACCCAATTCTATCAGCTAACCATCACCAAAAAACTCTGAATGAAACTAAAAAAGCATGATACAACACAACAAAACCATCAAATGATCTTCAAAAAAATACAAAAACAAAACTCATTCCACGAAATTAACAAAAAAAAAATCAAAATTTGTTACCTGAACTAACTCTGCCAACATGGTGACCTGCTGAACCTTCTTTAAGTGAATCCTTGTTCAATTCCTTAACAGCACCAACACCACCACTAGCCTCCTTGTTTGATGATCCAAAACAAGGAAAGCACCCACCCATATCAAATACTAACAAATCAAAGACGACCAACCAAGCCTTTACCACTCAAAAGACTGGAATATTTTCAAAGTTTGAATCTTTAATACAAAATTGAACACAAAAATTCTATGTCCAGTCACTCACTTTGCTTTCTTTTGCTTTTGCTTTCTCTCTCTAAAAACTTTCCCTCTCTAGAATTTTTATTGCCCATTGATAGTAAGGATCGATCAAGTGAGAGACCAAAAGTGTTAGATCAACAAAGAGAAGAAAATCTTGTGGGAGCTCAAGCCAGCAGACGACACAAGAGATGGTGAAAAACACAAAAGAAACCTCTAAACAAGACTCGAGTGATTAATAAATAATGCGATGTATTTTCCTTTTCTTTTTCCAATATTTAAAAGCTATTTGTATTCTGAAAAGGTTAGTTACAACGTGATGACGTCATCATTAAAGAACAAAAGCAATTGCTGCCATGAAGTGGTTAGGCTTCTTTTCTTATAAGCATCTCTAGCTTTGAGTTTTTATTTCAGCTCCTGTTCCGAAGAAAATAAATGTCTTGTTTGGATTATTAGCTTATGCTATATTATTGAATTTAAAAATATTTTAATATAATTTAAACATATTGTACATTAAAATGCTTCACTATCCATATATAAACACACCGAAACAATTTGCTTCCTTTTTTAATTTTACTTTTAAATATATTTTTTTCTAATTATATCATTCAATATTATAATTTATTTATTTTTAGATTATCTTGATCTCAAACAAATATTTTGGTATTTAATTGATCCTTAATTTTACATGCATCTATTTTTATTGTCATGTCATTGAATAAAAAAATATTGCCAATAGAGTTCATAACCCGAGACATAGGTTTTGCATGTTTAAATCGATTTAATATGTTGTCATTTTGATGTATAAAAAATATCATCTTGAATTTTTTTTTTAAGTCAAATGATATTTTTACCTATTATCTAGGTTATCTTTAGATTTATAAGTCAACCAAATCATTCAATATTATAATTTATTTATTTTTAGATTATCTTAATCTCAAACAAATATTTTGGTATTTAATTGACCCCTGATTTTACATGCATCTATTTTTATTGTTATGTCATTGAATAAAAAAATATTGCCAATAGAGTTCATGACCAGAGACATAGGTTTTGCATGTTTGAATCGATTTAATATGTTGTCATCTTGATGTATAAAAAATATCATCTTGAATTTTTTTTTGAAGTCAAACAATATTTTTACCTATTATCAAGGTTGTCTTTAGATTTATAAGTCAACCAAATCATATAAAGTCAACTCTCATGCAAGTTAATTTTAAACATGGGCAATGTGGGGAGCAAGGTTGAGAAGTTTCAAAAGTGACCCGTTGGATCCAGTCTAACAACAATGTCAAATAGTTTTCTTTATAAAATTTAATCTTTAAGATTTTTTTTCTTTTGATTAAATATTATTTGTCTCTTTTTTTTGTTTTTGTTTGTTCTTTAATATTTAGCTAATTTTGAATTGGTCTTCATAATGTGTTTAAGTTTGTTTTATATAAAATTATTGCATTCTTAAATAAACTATTCCAATATTTAGTCTGTGTTCAACTATACGAGAGTTTATTTTTATTATAATATTATCAAATAAAAAATATTTTTAAAAAACTGTTAAACTCGACAAGATTCATGATACGAGTCATATGTTTGGTGGGTTAAACCTTAAAGTCTGGATCATTGAAACATATTATCATCTCAATATAAAAAAAATCTTGAATTCTTTTAAAAATCAAATCATGTTTCCTAGCAGTTGTTCAACTTGTTTTTGGATTTATCAAATCAACCCGGTCAAGTCGAACAACTCTCACAAAATTAATTTTAAATCAAGACTGAATAAGAAATCAAGGAGGGAGAATTTTAGGTTGACCGATCAGGTTAAGTTTAATAACAGTATCAAATATTTTTCAGGTTCATTGTTTTTTAATCTAACTCACTATATAATACAAGCATGAAAAATAGTTATTTTCAATTTTGAAGTATATTTATTAAAATAAATAAATAAACTAAAAATAGAAACTAACATAATCATTTTCTTTTTTAGGCTTGTATTGTTGTTTGCCTTCAATTCTACATGAATTTAATCCCAACAAATTATAAAATACAGCTCCAAAAAAGAAAATAGAAATATTACGCGAGAAATACAGAGATGTCATAATTGCCAAGTAAACTACACGCATCCTCTTGTATATTAATAAAAATAAGTGAGATTTTTTTGTATTAATTGTCCAGAAAGTGGGGCCCACTGAAGGGATGTGATTCTATGCTTGTGATGGAGATTCCGAACACATGTTTAAAAATGTTCACAGGAGTTGTCTGGACAGGGATTCCAACTGACAACGTTTATTCTAGCTTATCTGCGATGTGGTCCTCAACCGTTTGATTGGATCTTGATCCTGCTCCCAAACTGTCAGGGACGTCATAGTGATTGATCAAGCGGCCGTGAAAATCAGTGTTGGAAGAAGTATATTTGTTGATTTTAATATTTTTAGAATATTGTGATGTGCTAATAATTTTAAAAATTATTTTAATATATTTTTAAATAAAAAATATTTTAAAAAATAATTGTTATTATTTTCCCCAACACTTTAGTAAAACTTCAAATCAATATTTTTGTTGATCTTTAAGATTTAAAAAAAAAGATTAGAAATAGAGGACAACAAGTGAATAATGGGAAAAAATTGAAACCCTAGGATTATAGGTATTATGTGTTAAGATCAATGGAAAAGAGAAAAATAACCTCGAGAGATATATCTCAAGTGGTCAGATCTTAGATTTGCTTTGTAGAAGTTACTCGTTCGAGTTTCGAAAATTTTATGACCACTAGAGACTCATCTGATTATTAATTTCAGAGTTCATAAAATTAATCAAGGTATACATAAGCTAACCCGAATATCCACATAAAAAAAAGAAGAAAATAGGTTAATAAAGCCATAGACAAAATTGAGGATTGTTGGTGCTGATAAAAAAATCATATAAAAGCATAAATTAATAAAAATAAATAAATATGTACTAAATTGCAATGAAAATAATAAATAGTGATCAAATATTTACAAAATTGAGGGGTTTTGAATTCAATTATGCTAAATTATATATAAAAGAATCTTTCGCAACGTCACTCCTCGATGTTTTTCTTGTAGAGACACAATAAGCGATAAGGACTATTTTGATAAAATTCAAAAGTATAGAATCTATTTTGACCAGATGTACAAGTAAAGGGATGGGATTAAGCCAAAAAAGCAAAATTATAAATAAAGTAACAAGCAGGCTCGATATCCTGGAAGCACAGGAATGGCTTCCATATCCACATTTACCACCTCCTCCTTTTTTTCTCCACAAGCAATTTCCCGCCCTAAAACCCGAAAATCTAACCCTATCCCTAACAAAGTCTCACCAAAGAACCCTAACGTCAATCGAAACCGCAAACCCAAACTTCAAAAGGCCAAATTCAAATCCCCGCCGAAAACAATCTCTCCCACCGCTGGCGAAGCCACTAGTTACAATCGCCTACCTCCTCTAGAAGACCTCGCAGTCCCGTCGTTGAATTCAGGATCTAAGCCACCAGAAGAAGTCAAACTCTCTGATGCTAATGTGGCCAAACAGGATAGTGACAGTGAGTCGCAGCATTTTAGGACCGAAGATGTGATAGATGATAATTTACGTGTGGATTACGGGAGATTTGAAGTGTTCGAAGGTAATCCACATTTCGAAGAAGAAGAGGAAGAAGAAGAAACAGTGAATGAAAAAAGTGTTAATAGTTATAAGAGTGATGGTTTTTATGAAGGAGAAGAGTTGGAGGAATTTGCTGACGGAGAAAATGTTAATTTATCAGATTTAGAGGGTGAAAAAGAAGGTGTGAAGGAGAAGGGAGTGCCGGCTGTAATGCGGTGTTTTGACCGGGCGAAAATCTATGTCAAAGCCGGAGATGGCGGGAATGGAGTGGTGGCTTTTCGGCGCGAGAAATTTGTGCCACTGGGAGGACCGTCGGGAGGGGATGGAGGGAGAGGAGGGAACGTGTATCTAGAAGTTGATGGCTCGATAAACTCTTTACTGCCATTTAGGAACAGAGTGCATTATAGAGCGGGGAGAGGTGCTCACGGTCAAGGGTCATCTATGGATGGAGCGAAAGGAGAGGATATCGTGGTGAAAGTGCCGCCGGGGACGGTTGTTAGGGAGGCTGGGAATGAGGAGGTTTTGTTGGAATTGTTGTCTCCAGGACAAAGGGCTTTGGTTTTGCCTGGTGGGAGAGGCGGGAGAGGGAATGCTGCATTTAAGTGTGGGAGTAATAAGGTACCTAGGATTGCCGAAAATGGTGAAGAGGGTTTGGAAATGTGAGTATATTTTTAATTGTGATTTGCGTTTTACCATTATGTGTTTTGGCGACCTTTAATAGGTTGCCTTTTGAATCGTGTTGTGATTGTTTGCGTGCTATAAATTGTGTCTTCTTAAGCGTTGGCATGATTTATTAGCTTAGCGTTGTTGTTCCAATGGGTTTCGTAGTTCCATGATTTATTGAGGTTGATCTTGCTTTGCTTTGATTAAAGTGATCGTGATGAGAATGGTGACGGCTCAGTAGAATATAAGTATTGAACTTTGGTTGGTCTTGTTCTTTCTGCTAACGTTCTGCATTTTGTAATGTGCTGGACTTGGTTTGTTTTCGTTGTGGTTTATCTAATGCGGCATGCCTATGAGTTTCATGGTTGATTAAAGCACCAAGGTGAATATAATAAAGATATTAAATCTCATAGTTTGCCAGGCTTACGGGATGTGGCTATATGTTCTGGAAGATTTTGTTTTGATCGTGCTCGTTATTAGAATTAATGCCAAGCATGAACAGGTGGATGGAGCTGGAGCTAAAGCTGGTCGCAGATGTTGGAATTGTGGGTGCCCCAAATGCTGGGAAAAGCACACTTTTGAGTGTCATAAGTGCTGCACAGCCAGCAATAGCAAATTATCCTTTTACTACTCTACTTCCTAACCTGGGTGTAGTTTCATTTGATTATGACTCTACTATGGTAGTAGCAGACCTTCCAGGTTTACTTGAAGGAGCACATCGGGGTTTTGGTCTAGGTCACGAGTTTCTACGACACACTGAAAGGTGTTCTGCCCTGGTACAGGCTTTCTATCATGAGCTGCAACTAATTTAGTGATGAAATTTACAGAAAGATTAATTTTCCTGTCATGATTGCAACATTAAATTATTCTACTTTGAGCTTGTCATGTTATGTTTCACTTCCTTACCTTATTCTATAAGATTCTCTATTTGCAAAATGCTTTTCTGATATTTGTGTCTGTGACTTTATGCATGATGTAAGAAGATAAAAAATTGGGTCATGTTGATCAAAAAAGCAGTGATTTAAAGAGAGCTCATGAATGATAATTGAAGTGTTGGTAACAATGTGATTCGTATCTACTATCTCTTTACCCATGGTTCTGTTATTTTCTTCCTTTTCTTATCTCTTACATTAAGGATGTTTGGATGGGTCTCACCCTCCTATTATTTGTTTGATATTTCCACTGACAGAATCTACATTGTTTTGGACTCCTAGGTACATGTTGTTGATGGATCTTCACAGCAGCCAGAATTCGAATTTGATGCTGTTCGACTTGAGCTGGAAATGTTTAGTCCTGAACTTGCGGAGAAGCCTTACGTAGTTGCCTATAACAAAATGGACCTTCCAGAGGCATATGAAAACTGGCAGTTATTCAAGGAAAAGCTAGAAGCACGTGGGATTCAGACTTTTTGCATGAGTGCTGTGAAGAGAGAAGGGACACATGAAGTGATTTGTGCTGCTCATAAGCTTCTGCAAGAAAGTAAAGAAGCCAATAAGAGTTTTGAAGGTCAAATTTCTACTTTCAATTTATTTAATTATCTTTTTTTATTAAAAAAAAATGACTTTAATATGGCCTATTGATCATGCTAGAGTACTTGAAATTATGTTGCATATTCATTATTTTCAATCCTACATGTCTTGAAGAGTTTTTATCTTTGTTAGGTTGGACCCATCCAGTAAATTTGAATCATGTGGCTGATATGGTTCAAAGGCAGCGAAGAGCTCCAATTAATGACTTTGAGATCTCTTTTGACAACGTGTCCAATACATGGCAAGTAGTTGGGGCTGGATTGCAACGTTTTGTTCAGATGACAAATTGGCGGTGGGCTATGAACTTCTCACTCTGATTACTGTTTATCACTATATTTTTCAGTTGCTGTCTTTTCTTGTGTTAGCATCTTTGGTTGATAATGGCCTTGTTCATCTCACACCGGCTTGCCAAATATGATTTCAGATTGTACTGTTTGTATTGATGTGTTTTCTGTCTGGACATATGTAACTCTTCTAGTAACTTAGCAAGGTAATGCTGACTAAGGTTTCATTCCAGATACAAGAGGGTGCAGAATCCATGCACACCATTTGTTTTACTGGAATCTCAAATAGAAGTTTCTTTTTCTGTTTTTTAACCTGGCCAATGGATTACCAAACCACAAACCTGCATTACCTGGTTTGGTTATTTCAGCTGACATGAACATCTGTGGATGTTTTTATCCGTTCAATGATTTGGCTCACTAGAACATTGCCAGAATGAATGGAACTTGTTACAAATACTGAATCATCAGTGACTGGGTAACTTTGATAGTGTGTGATTCTCATTTCTATATTATTGTTTGCCTTTTTAGTTGCCTGCTTTTTATTAGGATCCTTTGGGTTAGAAAAAAATCACCATCTTGTTTAATAACTTGAATTTATTCAACTGATTCTATTTTTGTACCAAGGATCAATTTGCTCATGTTTTGTTTGTACATTTGCATTTATGATTTGGTTGCTACTCTAGGATATGACATGATTTGCCAGAACTTGAATGCTTGTGCATGATCAACCTCATGCCATACTTTTGCTGTTAGTTTCCAATAGATCTGGCATATTTTGGAATGCATGTCGTACATTTTTGAGATAACATCCTTTCCTTCTGGTTATCTTTACTTCATTTTGCATCTGAAGTATTTAATGCATGATTTGAACAGGTATAAAGATTCTGACACAAGATTTCAACATGTGTTGGATGCTTGTGGCGTGAACAAGTCACTCTTGAAGATGGGAGTCAAGGAAGGTGACACTGTGATTGTTGGAGAGGTGCGTGGAGCTTTATATCCTTTTACTGGCAACATCTTCCCCCTCCCAGTGACGCATCACCTTAGTAGCACTCCATGACATCCTTAAACTCTCTCTCTCTCTCTCTCTCTCTCTCTCTCGCTCCTTCCCTCCCTCTCCCTCTCTCTCTCCCTCACATACACAGACATGTATGTGCATTTTTTTTCTTTGATTATAGTATGCAAATTTCCATCATGATTAGTTGCCATTGACATCAATGAGACCATGTGTTCTGGTAGGTAAATAGTCAAGTTCAAGTCTTTAATTGAAGTCCACAATCTTGTAACTATTCCAACAGAGGAAACTTTTCAAGTGGAAAACAACTCATTTTTCTTACAATATCCTTGCATTCTTTTCTCAAGCCATCCTTGTGTCTACCTGAAGTTCTTTCTCAGTTATTGTCATTGTTGGTGCAACTTTATTCTAGCCCATTGTTGGCAGAATTCTGATTGATCATATCCTCTTTGATTCCTGCCAGATGGAAATGGTGTGGCATGACTATCCTGAGAGTTCTGGTCTATCAAACGTGAAGAGGGGATCATTTGATCCAAGATGGCCAGAGTGGAAGTAATCCTCCAGTTCTTAATACCAAGAGGTATAATGACTGAAATTTCTTAGTATTGCGATCATAATGATAGAATACCTATTTAGAAGTGTGAACACATTATATTTATTGTTGTTTTGCTTGTTGAAAAAAATGGGGACCTCTTCGAAGAATGCTAAACCTCTGCCTTGAATATTTGAAAGTAAAGCACTAGAATAAAACATGTCTTCCAGGAAGATGTGATACCAATGTCTTGTCCCATCCTGGTCTCTGATACATGACATCTGAAACTGAAGATTTTGCACTCGATCTTTCAAATTAATGGAGTTACCACTAGCAAAGGAAAATGTAAGTGGAGTTCAAATCTCAGTTGGCTCAATCCTTACTGAACTTGACCCATCTTTCAAGTCTCATTGCACAGGCTATAATCAATTTAGATCAGCAAGAACATATAGATCTTGCGAAAAACAGTTACATACAAACAACAGCCGCAAACAAAGTTCAAAACCTAGTCTTAAATGAAGATGTTATTTTTTTACACTACTCTAACCCACTGATAGCAAGCCATACAAAAAGTATGTTCTGGCCTAAAGATTCCAGTAACATACATAGACGCAGCCCAAAATCATGGCGATAAACCTTGAAACATCAGAAATAAACCATCTCTATCAACCAACCAGGCTTCCTAGTTTAAGGAAAGTTGCGTGTGGATTGTAGTGAATTCTAAAACCAGTTGTCTATCTGGGAAGACGATCACATTCTCTTTTTCTTGCTACTGTAGGCTGCACATCATCCCTCCTCGGTGATTCTTGTTCCTCATTCTGATCCTTCTTAGATCCATCCAACGATGACTAGATCAATAGCAACAGGCTCCAGCCAGCTGCAAAGAAGCTGAAACCCAATTGATTCTCTCTACTCCCCCCCCTCCCCCACCCTCCCTTTTTTTTTTGTAGTGTCCTTGAAGATCAAAAAGAAAACAGAATGAAAATTTTGTTTAACGCTAGCAAAGTGGCAAATCTAGAACCCTGCATGAGTTGAACCTATCTATTTCTTTGATTAGGAGTGATCATTTTTTTTTCCATCTACAGAAACGTGGCATTCAAAGCGGAAAAAAACTGACGGTAGACCTGCTTCGAATACCATCACTTCCCAACAGCAGCTTCCTTCTTGTTGCGTTAGGCATTTCAGTTGAGACTCCTGAATGGATTGAAGAAATCGTCAAGAGAAATAAGCGTAATTGGAAATGAAAAAAAAAAACCATACAAAAGATATTAAACAGCTGTCTTGTTTCAGGAACGAAGGCTAAGATGATCAATCAATTGCTTCATTAGTTGCATAAGTGAGATATGGTTGAGACTTTGATGCTTTACTAAGAATCGGTGCAAATATATTCTTTATACAGGCTGTTTAGAAATCCAAGTATTAAATTTAATTAACAAGTTAAATAAATTCTTATGCTTGGAATTCTTTTAGAGATATTGATTTGAAATTCCTAATGAACTTTACAAAATAAGAAAAGCAATGAAAGTTAACTAAAAAGAAAGCAATCTATTCAAAATGACAATGAACATTAAGGGTAGTAGATAAATTAAAATTAAAAATTCTATTATTTTTTTTTTATAAATTTATAAATCATACTTTAGAATTGATTAATTTAAAACTAATCTTAATATCACTCATCTTTTTCTCACAGTCTCATAAGTATTCTTGGAATGATTTTTTAGAGATAAAGAGAAGTTGAATAAAAAACATATTTGTAATAATTCAAGTAAACTAAATTCCATGATATTAAATTCTATTTTAAGTAAAAATGAACAATTTTGGATCTCAATTGAAAATTAAGTATTAATTAAATTTAAACAAACTTTGAATTATAACTAAAACAATAAAAATAAAACCTACAAGTGAAATCCCTATGTTGTCATAAGAAGACAAGAAAAAAAGAATACAATACCTGCAATGCAACCCAATAATCCTAGATAATCCTAGAAAGCAAGGGGAAGTTATCATCCCTATAATTTCTAAGATAAAAAAAGGTTTTAATTCTGATCTTATATTTATCCCTTTATATCTTTCTATTTTTGGAAGGAAAACTTATTACCTTTATTGTTCCTCTTCACCACCAATTAATTGTCCCTCTATTAATGAGAAAAATAATTCAGTTCGTGAAATATTTTTCTTGAAAATTTAGGAAAATTTGTTACCACCTTGTATTATTTTTAAGATTGGGCTCTTTGTTCTCTTTTGTTATGTACTCTCCCCCACCAAACATGGAGATAAATAAAATAATTTATAAAGTTAGATTGTTTTTCATTTTGATATGTTAGAAATAATCTTTATTTTTTATTGTTATTTATTTTATTTGAAACAACATATGAAATTGGATTTTGTTTTTCAATTTCATCATCTAATTTTTTTTATGTCATATTTGGTCTCTGTTATTATAATAAATTTGAAAAAAAGTAAATAAGTTACTTTCTAATTTATTTTTTCATAACATAGTTAAATACTAAAAAATATTTTCAACTTATTTTGTATGATACTATTATAGATTAAAAAATAATTTACTTTTCAAGAATTTAGTTTTCATTAAAAACTACTTTTCACGAAAAAAACAAAACCTGCAAACCTGGGCTAGCTAGCCCTTGTTTTTGCAGGAAATGATGAACACCGGCGACCAATCAAATGCAAACATTGAGTGCCTGCCATTTCGTCTCTTTGCCCTAATATTGTTCAGGCAATGCTTAGCAGTAAGATCACGTGCCATGGGTTGGCGCCTGCCAGCACAATAAATTCATGATTCATAACAGCTCATAAATATCCTTTCTATATGCTTGCAGCATTTTACTTCATAGCTGCTCTTCTCTACACATCATTCAAGTTCTCGTCTGGAGTTTCACTGCTCAGTCTTTTCTGTTAAAACTTAGCTTCAATGAGTAAGGCTAGCTAGGTCCATTCTTCCAGCTTTCTAGCATTATGGGCTTTCCAGTTCTTCGACCCCACATGGTCCAAATATCGAGAGGGACAAAAGCTGCACATCCCACAACTAGACAGATATGTTCATCTCTGTAAGTTGGCCAGCACCTGCCCAACATCACTGCACAAACTTCTTATTAGTGGTCCAAGTTGAATAGTTGTTGAATCTGAGCTTCAGTTGTTTGCATTTCAGTTAGCAATAGGAACTCTCGATTCAGTTTTAGTTGATTGAGCTCGTGTGCAACTAGTGATAGGGGGGATAACAAGATCAAGACAGGAAGCCTATTTGACAGTTTAGTTGAAATTGTTTTTAAAATATTTTTTATTAAAAAATATATTAAAATAATATTTTTTATTTTAAAAAAATAATTTAAAATAATATTTAAAAACACTAACTTTTTTTAATTTAAAGTGGATTTTTTTTCTTTCAAAAACCCTTTTTAAAATACAGTATTAATCGGTCCCCCCAGGCTTGAGCATTTTGAAGAGCATCACCATCCAGAATGCATGCAGCACTATCTGTGGATCAAACAGAGGAAAGCATAATTATGAAGATAGCTTAACCAAAAGTTTCCGATCAGGAGAGCTCATGAGCAAGAAAAGTTTTCCACATAGTCAACAAGGGATTCAGAAAACAATCTCCATATAGATGAGAAGATTTCGCTAACCGGAAACGAGTAGGCAAACACAGTGATCAGAAGTTTACAGACAAGTACGTGCCGCTCAAGGTGTAGAGACCATATCTAGAAAAGCACCAATAATCCTCTAATCTGAATAACTACAAAATTATTTGGAAATATTTCAGATTCTGGGTTATTTTTGCTTACCCATTTGGCCTTCAATTCACCTCACATCCAACAAGAGGAGGAGCAGAGAGAGAGAGAGAAAACACCAGTAAATTTTCCACAGTTACAGTCTGATGATAATCATTCTTCTCTAGCAAAACTTTACTTGATATGGCATGCATAAAGGACGAACAAAACAAAGGAAATGACAGGAATAAATGAGAGGAATGATTATATCAGTCTGAGTGACCCTTCATATATTTGTATTTCATAACAGATCCATTAATAAAAATGCCAGAGCATTTCAATCGTCACAACATAACTGTGTACCTAATCACATGTAAGGTAGCACTGAGATGCCTGCCTCCTTCAAGTCTTTGTAATACTTCTATTTTTCACAATAAACCCCATATGACAAAAAAAGAGGGAACAAGAAACCTTCAAATTACTATCTAGACAAATTGGAAGCTTGTTCCCAAATTTGAAGAAAATCATGGATTGGTTGACATGAAGACACAGCTGGTGTAAAAGGAAGAATGCTTTAGGATTTATCCTTTACATTTTTTGAAAAAGGATTGGGATATAAATTAAAAGCCTCCGAAAAAAGGAGATCTGCCTTAAGGAACTGTAGATTCATGTTTATTTGAAATACAGTGGAAGGCTATGCGGGGTTTGCTAAGATTTTTGAGAAATGGCCATAGCTTATTCAATATAAAGAACAATGGCCATAGGATTATATGAACAGAGAAATTATCAGAGCTAATGTGTGCTAGGCCTGAATCGTGGAAGCATCTGAGCTGGGGGGGGGGGGGGCATCCTATTTGACGGTTGAAGCAAGAAAAAAATGCTGTTTTTCATGAATTTGATCAAAAAGAGGAATGAACAGGCTGTTCGGAATATTTTCTTAGCATGAGGTGCATGCCCCTGTGCTGGTGCTGGTGGTGGTTGAAGGACCAGAACTGTGACCTGACTGTTGAACACTCGCATGAGAAACAGGACTCTTCGAATATATTGAACCAACTGATCCACTAGTTGTGCTTGTTGATGAAGACAACCTGGTTGAACTGGAGTCCTTGCTGGGTTTGGACCGCAGATCTGAAGATGAGGATGATGGGGCCAGAGTGCCAACTGAAGATCCCACTGGGTAGGGTGCAACTGGCATGTCAGCAAGAGAAGATGCAGATGGACTGTAACTCAGTGTTCCCATTGGATGGTCGAATTTGCATGCAGGCCCAAACTTGCATTGTCCACGTTGTGTATAGTGAGTGCATGCTGCCACACCCTGATTAACATGGATGAATATCAGATATGATACTGTACCAGGTTGGGGTATGCTTATGAACATATGGAAGCCTATAAAAAAAGATAAGACCTTATATATAGAGTACTCCAGATCGAAAAGGGAAAAAAAGAACATAAATATATTATTTTGAACTAGGCCAGAATATAAAATTCTCTTTGAAAGGTCCATTCCCATGACATTGTAGTTAAATTTCACGCAATACTCAGCTGCAAAAGCTGTGAACCTGAAAATCTATCCAGTTTAAGGAGTAGAAAAAGGCTGCCATATAATGGGAGTAGACCCTCTTACTTTCTTATAAAGTTAAAATATCCCTTAGAGAGAAGCAAGGAAGCAATGTTGCTTCTTGTATTTCAACTACACAAGCATAAATTGTAATGTTCTATACATGCATGACAGATGGATCTACAGAGCAACATGCCACCAAAAAACTTCAAATGTTAAAATATCATTCTCACATGGCGCACCAGCATCCCAAGGCAAAAGAACAGCTATTTCGAGAAGAAGAAACTAAAGTGCAAAGACTCACTAATGATGTGGTGCAGACAGACCTCCAAAAAAGCATCCAGAGATCAAGGGCAAGTTCTACATAATCACCTACTCTGATAAGATCTCAAAAATATCATATTGGAGGCAGGGT
Organism: Salix dunnii; assembly: GCA_015731905.1. Classification (NCBI taxonomy): domain Eukaryota; kingdom Viridiplantae; phylum Streptophyta; class Magnoliopsida; order Malpighiales; family Salicaceae; genus Salix; species Salix dunnii. Next base: position 1,302,646 of record CM027668.1, on the reverse strand, counting down.
GTATGACAGAGTTGGGTCAGAAGATTCAAGGTTCTAACCATGTGAAATAAACTTTGCTTCACTAAGACTCTAAAGAGAAAAATAAAAAAATAAAAACTACCAAAAGGAAGGTCAGACTCTCTCTGAGGAAAATGAAGGGAAAAGATAGAGAAAGAAAGAGCAAGTATGAAATTACAGCATTATGATTGCATGGCTCAAAACAAATATACATTCATGAAATCAGAAAATGATGTTTTAATGACATCCACCAAACCAGTCATAAATCCTCTGTAGCAGGCAACATCCACTCTAGATCTGATTAATTAAAATATTTTGCAAATTTAGCAAGTAACAATATAGTAATCCATGCCCTGACACAAGGTATTTTTAAGAAAAACACTTACTGGACGTAGAGGAAGACCCATGGGGCTAAGAACAACATTTGTTTTTGAAGCAACCGATTCCGGGGGATGATGATATTTACACGAGGATCTGAATTTACAATCACCAGTTTTCATGTAAAACTGGCATTCTGGCTGGCCAGGTCTCTCTGGAAACAAGTGTTCCTTCTGGAAACTGCTAGAAGGACCTTTTGAAATAGGTATGGATTGATGTGCTCCTGTATAAGCAGGTGCAGAAGGAGATAGTGGTGAAATTCCAAAGACTGATCCTGAGCCAACTGCAGGGTGGGTATTAGGAGAGGCTACTGGACTTACAGGTGCCTGCACCAGAAGTAATTACAACTCAAAATGAATAGAAGTAGATTAGTTAAAATCTGATGAAATAGAGGAATTTCCATTGACCTACCGGATACGGACTCCAACTTGGATAGGGAACTAAGCTTGGGGAAAGCAATACGTGGCCAAAAGGACCGTGTACATAGGAGCCTGGCAGCAGAGGAGGCCTTGCAACCATTAGGCCATACTGTTGAGATGAGGGAACAGACAGAGATTGCACTGTTGGATATAGAGTATGGGCAGGCACCGATGCAACTTGCGGAGCCAGTGATTGCGCTGGAATTTGCATGTTACCTGGCTGTGGATGGTGGAATTTACATGTTGCCCCAAACTTACAATGCCCTGTTTTAATGTAGTATGCACATTCCCTTTCACCCTGTTGTTAATTAAACTCAAGGAATCAGCAAACTTGACTTCATACTCGGTACTAAAAAGACCAGCATGATTAAAGACATAAATTTTGAATGCCAAAGTAAATACAGACCAGGCGTAATGGGTATCCGTAATAATTTAATGACACAGGGCTACTAGAGCTGCCTCCCTGTTTAGGATGGTTGTACTTGCAGGAAGCACCAAATTTACATGTTCCTGTCCGCATATAATACTGCAAACAAAGAAAGAACAGTTTGATCAGCATAACTAGGAATCCCATGAAACATCAAACTAAACCAAACCAAAAACATGGCTAAACAGCAAAGGTCCTAATTCCGAAAAAGAGTTTACAATTCATTTAGAAAGAGATGTGATCAATAGATATTGCATCAGCACTCAATTACACTTGGCTGAAAATATCATTAATGAACATACATTGTCCAGAATCAGCCATTTGCATGCACAGCAATCACAGTAACACTTCGAAACCAGTGAAATCAGGTACCTGGCAAAGAGGCTGACCCACTCGTTCAGGAAACTCCCCTCCACTAGTCCTCACAGCTCTCGATACCTAAAAACAACATCAACTACCACAATCAAACCAAACGGATCTTACCTTAACACCACCACAAAGCAAGCAAAGACCTCCTCCACACGTATCAAAATTACAAAACAAACCTCCAATCACAATTCCAAAAGCTACAAGATCAAACCTAATTACTAAATAGAAATCATTTCAAACTCAATTCAAGCAGAATCAGTCTAAATTACCGCAGTCCGGTCACGTGGATGATTATACCGACAGCTAGCTCCGTACCCGCAAAACCCGGTCTTCAAGTAATACGGGCAATCTTGCTCATTAGGTCTTTCCGGGTATTCCGATTCTGTTTCCCCTAATCCTAATTGCCAAACACCCTCTACATCAACCACGCCAAACATGATTAATCAAACTCAACAGAAACAGATCACTATCAAGTGAAAATTGAATTAATGTAGGTTACCTTCAAGTCCGCTTTCCTGTCCTGAACCCGTCCATCCTGGTGCCGGATCGGATTGTGAGCCTTCTTGTGCTGGACCGTACCGGTCCATTCGTACGGACCACACTCGAACTTATCGGAACCGGACAGAAACACAGGTGAAAAAACAAGCTAGTTTCTGCGGTTCTTTTTGTTTTGGCAGTTACAAAATGAGACACCAACCAATGAGAGAAACCGTTCCTGGTTTTAAGTTTCTGCTTCTAGAGAGAGAGTAATAATAAACTGCTAATATGTTTCTGTTTTCTGGATTTTTCAAGGAAAAACACCTACAGAGAGAGAGAGAGAGCGGGTGCCTGGTATTCTGGTTTTTAAGGGAGGTTTATGGATTCTGTGCCTTCGCTTTCACTTTTTTCTCTCGCTTTGTTGTTTGATCTTCTCTCTATTGTGCATTATGCTGTTGGTGGTGTATTATACGCGCCAAACAGAGCAGTAAGAACCCCAAATAATTGTTCTTCTTGAAGGTGAAAAGGAGAAGAGAAAAACAATAAACTAAAAGTATGACTTTATGATGTTTTTTTTACTTGACTTTTTTGTTTTTGTTTTTGTTTTTGTTTTCTGAGATTGTAAGAAATATATTATGAGTAAACACCTTACTTTAGTTTAGTAGTTGTGAGTTCGAGATGACGATAGTGTCCTCGATTCTTGGTGAGCGCTGGATTGTTTGGGGAGGAGAGAGTTGTCTTTTGGCTAAAGGGTCATTAAAAAAGGGTAGTGCGGGAGGAATATTAATTTAAGTGATTGTTTATCAGTCCTTTTAAAAAACGTTTGTTTTTTTAATAAATAAATAAATTAAATTATGATTTTTAAATGGTTTTAAATCATTTAAATGATTAATTAATTCCGTGTGAGCGAGTGCGGAGCTGTGTTTTCTCCACGTGGTATGCAAAGAGGATCTTCCTTGAAATTGGAAAAGAAACGGTATTTTTTCGAAATTTTATGATATATACTAAGGGGGTGTTTGGGAGTGTAGTTGTTTTTGTTTTTCAAAATGTTTTTTGTTTAGAAATATATTAAAATAATGTTTTTTTTTATTTTTAAAAATTATTTTTGATATCAGCAAATCAAAATAATCTAAAAATGCTAAAAATTTTTTATTTAAAATACAAAAAAAATCAAATTTCAGCAAAAAAATCGATTGCATCGTAGTGCCAAACAAGTACTAATTGTAGTAATAGTATCTCTTGGTTATTTTTTATTCCTTATTTTTTAATAAATAAATAAATAAAAGTATAAAATAAATCATGGATAGAAAGATCTTTTTATTTTAGTGGATTATGTGTTTTATTTCCTCTCATGGGTTTTTTTTCCAAATGAGCTCAAAAGGTAACTAGTGGGATTTTTTTGTATTAACTTTATGTATCTTTTAAAATCTTTATTTATAAAAAGAAAAAAAAAGTTATTTGTTCATGTTAAAAGGTACAAATTTAAGTTATATGAGGCAAATAATTTTGGATGTAACGGCACAAATGATCGAGAAAAATATAATTTAATTAAAAAATAATCACAACAAATAATATTATATTGATCTAAATCAATTCGGGTTAATGAATCAAATCTGTTACTCAGGAAATAAGACCCTGATAACTATATGCAAAGCAAATATTTTTTTTATTGAATAAGTCCTCAATCAACCTAATGTTGAAGGATGAATTTGAAATAAAATTCAACTAAAAATGAGTTGAGTCAACCCAGATTAACTTGTTATGCCTAAATCATGAAATCAGGATAATCCCATAAAAGCAAATCAACTTATAAAACTCAATTTTCAATCAATCTAATGTTGAATGATGAAATTAAAAAAAAAAATATTACCCGAGTGAATTGACCAAACTAATAGCTTGGAGTCATGAGACTAAGATAACCTCATAAAATAAAACCCAAAATAAATTATAAAATCTAATTCTCAATCAACCCAATATTAAAAGATAAGTTTCAAAAATCAATTAAAAGAAGAAAAAAAAAAGACAAGTCAATGAGCATAACTCACGACCTAGATCATAAAACTATAATAATTTTATAGAAAGAAAATAAAAATATATATAAAACTCAATTTTCAATCAACCTAAAAGGATAAAATTGAAAATCAAATTAAATAAAAAAGGATAAAAAATCACTCCAGTTAACCCGAGTTAACTTGTTAAATATAGGTTAAGAGATTGGGATAACTCCATAAAAATAAATTAAAAAAATTATATTATTCAATTCCAAAACGATCCAATTTAGAATAATTAAATTATAAAAGAATAAAAACCCCCCACTCAACTTTTTTGATCTATAAAACTCACAATCCAATTCATGAGACCATAATAATCTCATATAAATCAGATAAAAAAATAATAATAAAATTTAATCCTCAATCAATCTAATATTTAAGGATAAATCTAAAAACTAATTAAAAAAATAAAAATAAAAAATAATTTGAGTCACCACAGTTGACCCATAAAACTTGTGACATGGGACTCAAGACAGTGAAGGGATTGTTATTCAGTGTCTGTTTGGCTGAGCGGTTGTAACTGCGTTTGAGCAAAATTTGATTTTTTTTCATTTTAAATTATTTTTTTTAGATATTTTGATGTGCTGATATCAAAAATGTTTTTTAAAAAATAAAAAAAAAATATCATTTTGATGTCTTTTTTAAAAAAAATATTTTAAAAAACAACCGTAACCATACTCTCAAACACCCTCTCAATCACGATGGATGGCAATAAGAATTGTTGCTGGGCATGAGATTCAATCTGGGTGAAAACAAAGAATTCAAATTCAATAACTCATTCACAGTGCTTTTACAACTGGAAATAAATAAATAAAAAATAATAAGAGTTTAGAACTGCAAGAGCTCAATCTATCCTTCTCATCCAAATCAAATGGTGAAATCGAAACTAAAGCAATATTAGAAACAAAGTGCACGATTAGATCAGTTGAAACAATCAAAGGAAACGTGAGGTGATTGTGATTAAAATGTGAAAGAGCTCAGAGCTGCTAGAAAACCACTGTACCCTTTTCATCTATGATCCTTTATCTTGAAAGATTCAATTTCTCCCGGTACAGTTTCAGTATCTGGGTAGATTCAGCACGCTGATTTATGAACTGCTGCAGGAACTTATTTTCAGATGCAATGAAGAATGTAGTGCTTCTGAAACTCTTCTCAATCAAACCTTGAGACACTAGAAACTGCAAAACCGAAGCCCTTGGAGTGAGCCTCTTTTCCAAGCTATATGAGACAAGAGTTGGATTTTTGGCAATAAAAGAAGATTCCCAGCCCAGTTTGTTGACAAAAAGATCCATCACTGCCACAACCTTCTCTTCAGACAGGGTCATAAACCATGGAGACTTTGCAAATGCTGCAAGAATCTCTTCACGGCACAAACCCCATCTCCTATACACATCAAGTTTCTTTTCCCATGTGGATCTGCTCATGGACGTCAATGCTAGGATCGCAATGACAAATTGAGTCTTGCAAGGATCTAATCCCATTGTCCTCACTTTGCAAAACACCTTGTTAAATTTCTTTGGACTCAACAACAATGTTTTAGGGTGGCTACGAGCTAACATAACAATATTCTTGTCAGGCACTCCATTATCTCGCAAAATCTGGAAAATATATTTTACAGTTACAGGATTAAGTTGAAGAACAAGAGGAGTACTTTTGAATACTTGAACAATGGTATCATTCGGGAACCAGCTTTTCAAATAGTCAAAAGCAGGAACTAACTGGTTTTCTAAGCTGCATCTCAAAATCCAAGGGTAGAAGGATATGATTTTAGCAACATCAGTGGTTGAAACTCCTTTAGAATACAAGAACTCAAGTTTGGGCAAAAGGGTTTTGTCAGGATTGTACAAAAGCAGTTCAGGGCATTTTCTGGTAAGTTTTAAAGTTTGGTTCTCTGAGAAGCCATGGTCCTTGAAGAAGCTAAGTAAAGAGTCGGGTTTATGTAGGGTTACATAATTGACACGTTTAGAAGCTTCCAGGGCAGATTTTAGAGAAAACCCACATTTGCTAACGAGGTAGGAAACAGTAAATGAGTGTTGATTTGCATTTCCATTGCTTTTGCTTGATGAGATGTGTCTGAGAGATGATAATGATGAAGGGTTTTCGAGAAAATAGTGTTGTCTATGATTTGTTGAAGCTCTTGCAGAACTCCCTAACATTCTGCATGTGGATTCAAACAATGGAAATGAAACTTGAGGAATACAAAGCTACTTACCTCTCCTTCAGTTTTGATTTTACAGCTCTACCTCTGCACGTTTAGCCCTGCATATCAGTCAGGCGAATCGGTGTCAATGAACATGTCAAACCCCCAAACCAATCCTCTCCTGTTTCTTTTTCTTTAAGATAAAGTGAAAAGGTCACCAAAATGTATATCCTTGAAAGGATTTTTGGCCACAAAGAGAAAGAGAGGATTTTCCATGAAAAATATAAGCAATCAACTCCATAGATTTCGATGTCATTTTGTTCTTCCATTTATTGAATTTGAGGATGGCATCTCATATCCGTTACTTTTACTGATATTTGTTATATGTTTTTTTTTTTTTTTTAATGTTTTTCTTGAAATGAAAATAGTGATGAAAAAAAATTTAAAAGTTGTTGGATCTTTAAATAATTTTTTTTAGAAATCAGGTAGTACAAACCTAAGTTGTTTAATTGTCTATTATCTAATATTAATTTACATAAATTACATATGAAAAATCTTCTAAATTTTTATTTAAGAGAGAGAATTTTATATGACTAAAGGGTTAACTTTGAATTATGTAGTTTGTTTTGTTTAACAAACAATTATTTTCTAAAAAATAAAAGATATAATTTACTATTTATATAAAAAAATAAAAATCTTATAAATTGATAAAATATAAATTTATCCCTTGAATAATATTCATATATTACTTTAGAATAAGTTTAGAAGTAACTCAATTAAATTCTTTCTTTATTTTTCCAAGTCCATAAATATATTATTGTATTAATTATATTCTAGATTTTAATTTCGAAAATATATTTTAATCAAGTTATTCTTAATTAAACCATCCCAATTTAATTTCTAATTGATACTTCATAATATATGTGACTCTTTAGGCTTTTGTTATATTAGTCCAAAAATAAATCATAATTGTAATTAAATAAATTAAACAATTTACCTTATTATCAATTAAATATTTGATTAATTTATATTTAAAGATTATATGCATTGTCTAACAATGTGTCATGATCCCCAAATATTATAAAATCATTAGTGATTTGATGTAACTTTTCAATTACTGATTTTTCAATATAATTAATATTATTTTATCAATAATAATTTGATTAATGTTAAAGCATGGAGTATGTCTTCCATGTTAAATTATGTTTGTTCTTTGCATAATAGTTATTGATCGTTTAAATAAGATTTGAATCTCTTTTCAAATTTCATTCCACTTTGGTCATAAATTTCTTCGTCAATGCTATATGAAAATAGAAAAAATATTTTCTCTAAGTCACCCAAGATGATAAATCCTCTCTTGATCATATACTTATAAAGTTCATGTCATACCATATATCTATTATTTTGTTAGCTCAATTAAGATAACATGTAACAAGATCAAAATATAATACTTTATATATAAGATAATTTAATTATCTCAAGTCTAAGAATCACTTATATAACCGTCACATGAGTCTTTTCATAACATGGGTGATATGATGTGAAGCTATTGAACTCGTGTTCAAGCAACCTACATGCAAACTACTATTAGAATTAAGAATTTTACTGACAAACATTTTCATCGGTATTGTAATGTATTTTTTATAGACAAATACACAAATGGGAAATGTTAGTCAATAAAATTGTTGTTAGTGGTTTAGTTTTTGTCAATAACTCCATTGACAGTATCTTTACTGAAAGAAACATCAACTGTAATTATACTGATGGAAACACTAATTGGGCAGGGATCAAATTGTAAACATTCATGATTAGAAGAATCATCGGTGAGGTCATAAAGATATACTATTAGTGATCCATTAGTATATTTCATTAGTAAGAGTGATATTTTGAGTAATTTATGTCCGACTCTCTAGACAATACCGACATAATTTATGTTAGTAACGTCATTAGTGAGAGTAGTATTTTGAGTAATTTTTATCCAATTCTTTGAAAAATACCAATGGGATGTTCTGTCGGTTGCTCTATCGGTAAGTTTGATATTTTGAATAATTTTTGTCTAGTTATGAACTATCATATCTTTGAGGACAAAACATTTATTGATAGAACGATTAGCCATTCAGTGATACTTGTAATATTTTGGATCATCAACCATACCAACTTCTTCAAGTTTTTTAGGTATGGAAAGTTTGATAAAATTTTGCTCAAAATTTTGAACTTGAATACACAAAACTTTATAATTAAAAAAAGTATTCTTATTCTTGCAATTGCCCCAAACTAGACTTCTTCATTTCTCATGTTTGTTTGTTTTTTTTGGAATTTTTCTGTAGTCTTTGGCTTCAATTTGGTTTGTTGATTAGAAATCTTTATAGGTTTCATGAAGACAAACATGACTTCTTTCTATTTTGTATCTTTTTCACCTATTTTTTTTTTATCAAGAAAATCACTTGGGAAATTGATACAATCCAAGCTTGTGGTGCATGAAAAATTGAGAGGTGAGTTTTTTGGGTTGAAAATCCATTTCTCAATTTATTTTCATAAAAAAAAACATGTAATAAACACCATAAAAATCTTTTTAAATCACCTACCAACCCAAAACACATTAAAATCACCTAAAATAAAAACCAATCAAATAAAAAAAAATCTAATTCCTTTTTTAGACATGTTTATGGAAAGAAAAAAATATTACCATAGAAATTCCCTTATGGAATGGAAACGGTTGGCATAAAAAAGATGAGTTTTGTTTTGTTGAGAAGTGGAAAAACCGATCACTTTCTCTCATATAGATATTTTTTTTCAAAATAATTTCTCTCCTTTCTCTATAATTTAGAAATTGAAAGGTTAATAAATGAATGTTTACTTCAAAACTAAAATTACAAAAACTATAGGGACTATGGAGAAACACAGCGGAAAGTATGAGTGATGTAACAAAAAATTTCCCTTTAAATTTTACCTTTGTCTTAGGGGTTCTCATTTCTTTACACTTAAGTCTTTTTGTTTTATAATTTCTCCATCCTCAACAAATTGGTAATGAAGTTGGAAAAAGAAGGCTATATTATTTTTTTAAAAAAATAAGACCAAAAACAAAAAATAAAAAAATTGGTTGCTATAAATTTTTATAGTAAATTCCATAGGCATTTTAGTTTTTATTAGTTCACTGATCTGCACTGTGTTGTGGGACATATCATTTTTTTCAATGAAAAAAGAGTTTTATGAACATGTTTTCTATTATAAAAACTTAAATTGTGAGGGGGTTAACTCGATGTAACCTAGTTGATTCAATGAATTAACAAAACTTGAACAATGTAAAATAAAAATTAATTAGACATGTATAAAATCAAACACCAGTAAAATAACATGATGTTTATTTGAGATCGCAATGAACACATAAAATGCAAAAAAATAAAATCAAAGAGGCCAATTAAAACCAAACCAAAAATTTCAAGATAAAATTGAAAAAAATCGTTGAGTAAAATCAAGAAAACAAGCTGAAGTGAAAAGAAAAAAAACTTAGATTTGCGAGCTTAGGTGGCCCAACATAATTAGGTCTCAATTATAGATATCAAGCATGTGGATTCATTCTCTAGCCTAGGCTCAAGTGCTTAAGTTTTTTTTTTAAAGAGGCTGATGATGCGTCGTTCACCCTTGATTTTTTTTTTTCTAAGAAAATTTTAGGCGACAAATCAATTATTTTGCATGGATCTCAATGACGCAAGGTCCTTTTTAAAGTCAAGCTAAGGTTTTTTGTACCTAAAAAACTATTTTCAATCATATTTTGACCCTAAAAACAAGTAAAAAAACCCCATACACCTAATTAAACCCATTTAAGCCTTCAAATAACTAAAGATATAGTAAAAAAAAATAAAAATAAAAATCTAAAATGGAATTCATTAACATGAAAACGATAAATTTAGCTATCAAAATTGATGTTATTCAACAATCTTTTCTCTTAACACTAGAATTCAACGAGTTTTTCTTTGATCTTTAAGAACCCAGACTAAATAATAATAATAATAATAATAATAATTTTGTATTGAAATTGAATTTTCTAAAACAAAAAGGATAAAAAAAATACTAATAAAAAATAAAGAGGACTAATCCAATTTTTTGTCGCATGGTATGAAATTGCCATCTAATTTCTCCTTTTTTAAAATCTCATTATCCTTGTTTGCAATCATGTTATTTTTAATAAATTAGAAGTAATTAACCACTATTGACTTCATGAGAACTCAATCGAAATTAAAAAAAAATGATAACCAAAATAAAAATAAATTACCATAATAAAATATAGAAGAGAGGCTGAATTACTCTATACACATGGCTAAGGGTTTTGTTAATCGTAATTATAATTATAATAGATATAATTATATTTATTGTATGCTTTATAGACAGGGAGGACCTAGTTCAAGTTCAAAATACTGAAGAAAAAAAAATAAAAATTAAAAGAACAGAGAAACCCTCCCTTTCTTTTAAGCTCGAGAGACACTTCAGATTCCAAGCATCCACCAGTGTAACTTTCGGCAACCTTGACTTCTCTTCGTTTGAACCCTTTATTTTTAGAGAAATGGCTGCCAGTTTCGTTTCTAAATGCTCTCGTGGTGAGTGAATCCCTTTTACTCTGTTTGGGTTTCCTTTCTTTCATTTCATTTACACGACTTTTTTGTGGTATGGTGCACATTTTTTGAATCTTGATTTTCTTGAAAATTTTAATCTTTTCGTAGTTATGGAGCTTGGGTGTTGATTTTAGGAGAATATACACTATTAGGACTCTATGTCTTTGTGGGGTTTTCTGACTCTGGGGATTTTAGATTCAAATCTATCCTCAAGGCAAGCAGCAATTTGAAGCTCTAAAAGCTTGGGTTGTGCGCATCTTAAGCTTTTTGATGAGACTAGAAGTTGTCTGCTTGTTTTCATTTGAATTAGGTATCCTTAGGAGACATTTAGCTTGGGTTTTAAGTTTCGATAATGAAGACCCTTTGAAGCTAACATTCCCCTGGAGTAAAATTAAAATAGATGCATCGCTCATGTTGGTGATATGGTATGGTTGATTGTATACCAAAGTGATTGTAAAATTCCCCACCATGAGAGAGAGCCTCACTGCCCCGGGTAGCTTTTTCAGGTGCTAGCTCTGCTCCATTACTTCATTATTATCATTGCAACCTATTTTACTGGCAGCGGCTTGCGTTTTACTGCCAATTCATTGAAATGCAACCGCACCTTCTTAGTGTTGACTTCTTCGAGTAACTTATGTTTATGTGTGGCCCGGAGAAGTTTTCAAATGAAACCCTGTATTCTTGTTTTTACTATTGTAAGATATTTGAGGCTTATTTTTTTGCTCCCTAGAATTTAATTCCTTAAAATTCCATTGCTTAGTGAAGGTGCAAGTGCATTAGCAAGGTTGATATTTGAGATATTACTTGTAAGGAAATTCAAAAGGACAGGAGGGAGGCTAGGGCTTCCTGTTTTGTGTTATCAATGCACAATGTAGTTGTTGAACCATGAAACCACAGTTATTAACATATTAGGGACATAGTTGATTCCTTTTCAACTTCTTCGTGTTGGTTGGATGTATTAGAAAAAAGTACTTGAAGTCCTAAATTTACCAATGGTACATAGAATGCTGCAGTTAGTGGAATTATGATGTACTTTTATTCTACATCGTGCAACATGTGGCACATGGATTTGGGGGATCATAATAGTGATGCTTAAGGACTATTCATGTTGGACAGCTTTGCCACATTCTAAGAACAATGAAAGTCTGCCATGCTCTTTAACATCCCAAGGTTGTATTGACTGTAACTGTCACATGGTTATTCACTTGAGCTATAATAGCGCAGGAAATTATTGGTTCATTTGGTATGGAGTAGTGATGGCTTGCTCCTTAAATTCTTTTTCCTTGCCAGGTAGCTATGAAAATAAGTTACACGTATGTATGAGACAATCTGCCAAATATGGATATATTTAGCTTTCTTGAGCATTTTTTTATACTTGTTTAATTGTTTTAACTTCTTGATGATGCTATGTCCTTAATTTCTTTTCATGAAAACCAAGAATTTAGTTTAGTTTGCATGATTAAGTAACAAAATTTTATATATCCACTTACTGTATTTTTTGTATGATGTATTGGAAAACAAAACTAGGGGACTGTTCATTGCTCAGGGGCCTTGGTACCAATGTTTCTAATTTACTGAGCACAGCCACTCAAATGACATGGAGCAATTTCTTATCTCAGGTCAGATCATTTCTCTATGTACTTTGATTTAATCAAGTGCTCAGTCTTGTATCTAGGAAGTATCATAAATTACTGAGGTATATTTTCCATATACTTGAAAAGGTTGCAATCAGATGTGCAAGTAACTGTTAGTAAATTGGTGCAATTTCTTTCTTTTTTGTGCTGAAATCTTGAAGGAGTTATGTGAATGGCCGCTGGGAATAGGCATGTTCTCCTGAAAAAGCCATGTTTCCCTCCCTTCAATTCAAGAAATTTACAGTTGTGTTCAGTTTTCCTGGAAAGAACTTTAAACAAGGTAGAAAGGTGTTTATTGCATGTTAGAGGGATGTTGATTATCTCAACCAGTGCCTAACATTATCATTTATTGCTTGGATCAGTTAATTTTTTTCTCTGTTAACTTCCTCCTGATCATGATCTGAATGTCCTGCTGCACTTTTACAGCATCGAAGGACTTTCATACAGATGAGGACTGTTCTCAAGGTTGTGGATAACTCAGGAGCAAAGAAGGTGATGTGCATACAACCTTTGAAGGGGAAGAAAGGGGCAAGGTTGGGGGACACCATCATTGCCTCTGTAAAGGAAGCTGCTCCAAATGGAAAAGTGAAGAAAGGTGCGGTTGTGCGAGGTGTAGTAGTGCGTGCTGCCATGCAGCGTGGCCGTTGTGACGGGAGTGAGGTCAAGTTTGATGATAATGCAGTAGTGATTATTGACAAGCAAGGCCAGCCAGTGGGGAGCAGGGTTTTTGGGCCAGTTCCACATGAGCTGAGGAAGAAAAAGCATGTCAAGATCCTTGCTCTGGCAGAGCATATTGCCTAAGGTATGAATTGCTTTAGTTTCCATCTTGTCGACATCTGGTATAATTTTTTCATTTAAAACAAAAGGTAAAGGGGTAGAGTTTTTAAAAGAGAACAAAAGTGTTCTTTACTTTCATGGAGAATGTTATAGCATCCAGTGCCGAGCAACTAGTTATAGCAGCAAAAGTCATTGTTTTGCCCCTGGATTTTATGTAGTTCCTGCTTTTAATTTGCATTAGGATCCTTCCTGTCCTAATTGAAATGCTGGCAACTTAGTACTGCAGCATAATTAAACTGTGGAATCATGGCGCTTTAGCAACTGAATTGCAAAAAAGAAAGTGGCAAGTCTTTAACATCCTATTTTTTCTTGCAAGAAACTAATGAGACATGGCAAGTTTTTATTCTTCCTGTCCATGAGAGGCTAGCCTCGCAAATCCTCAAATGGGCCCCTAAGCAACCTGGCTGTAACTTGAATCTCTATACACTCTCCTTCACTAACACACACTTCATCGGAGCTAGAATTTGTGAAACCTTGGTCAATTTCAGGACATCTTTCCCAGATAGATGCATACTGGTTCAAAATCTGTTTTCCATGCTTCTTCAATGAAAACATGCCCCCCGTCGCAAGCCCAACCCTGTGAAGGGAATCTCATGGATGGTTCCCACAAATTCAATGGTTAAGATTTTTAATTTAAATAAGATTGGCCTTAATTTAGCCAGGATCACCTTCACACTTCATCGTCTTGTTGATAATCCCTTATTAAATATGATATAATTTCCATTTTTATTTAATACTGTTTTCATTTTATTGAAACATTTAAATACTATCAATTTTCATGTGCTGTTCGTCGAGCGATACATATAGTTCAACGAATGGGGAGTGCTTACGATAACTTTTGCTCCTGTTTTTAGTGCTTTTTAAAAATATTTTCGGTGATTTATGATGGTTTTGATATGTTGATGATAAAAATAAAAAAATGAAAATGCATAATCCTAAACAGAAACATGTATCAAATTAACGGTGAAAAACAAAAAACAAATGGTTGTTCCCGCGGCACATCCATCATCATTGGTGTTTTGTTTTTTTAGTTGAAATAGAATATTTCAGTTTTAGATCTTCGGGGTTATATTGTTTGTGTGTGTGTGTGTGTATAATTAAATATATTAATTTAATTTTTTTAGTTCAAATCTAAAAATAAATCTATTTAGAATTGTGAAATTTAATTTAAAAAAAGACATTTTTTCTGAATAAAATAATGAATATGTTTGATATTATGAGGATGTTATTATCAATTTCGCAAAGCCATTATATTTTCTGATTGCTCTAAAATAAATATGATATATATAAATGTCAAGAGATGTAAAATTTTATATTAATCTAATAGTCGGTTTAAGAGATATGATTGATATTGTAAAATTATTAATATTAAAAAAAAATACCATATGGAAAACAGAATGTGTGGAACAAAACCAAAAAATTCCAGCTGAAATTCGGGTTTTATCTGGGGTAAAAACAAAGTTTTATTTTATTTTATTTTAACTGATATGAAATGTTTTGATAGAAACAAAATGAAATTAACAACTCCGTTCAAGAGTGATTTTAAAAAATATATATATTTTTTAAATTAATTTGTGTTTGGTTTTTTTAAATTAATTTTCATGTGTTTAATTTAAAAATATTTTTTTTTAAAAAAATAATAATATTATAATATATTTTTAAATAAAAAATTCTTTAAAAAATAATTCACAAAGTCATATAACCAGGCATTAAAAACTAGTAATATGAATGAAAAATATAAAATAAAAAAATTCTTGATTGAGAAATAATTTATAAGAAGCCCTAGCTTTAAGAAGTTTCCTGACAGAATAGCAATTAATATAGAACCATGCACGCACCTTTTACTAAGATTAATGTTAGTTGCATGTGAACCTGGAGCGTTGATTTCTAAAGAGCGACTAGGTTATGGATGCTGGTGCGTTGATTTTTACAGAACGACTAGGCTATGGACGCGTCATACATATATGTCGTTGAGCAAGGAAACTATATTGTTTATGTTTTATTAAATTAATTAAAAAGCTACTTTATTTAGTAAACATAAAAAATAGATACAAATATTTTAAATCAACTCTTGTTTTTGTTTATTTTATTTAATTGTTGTAGCTAATGATAAAGAGTTTTTATTTTTATAAATGCATCAATCAAATACAACTAATTTATATAAAAGAAAAATAAGATTGAGACAAACTATACTGATCTCTTTTATGATTATTAAACAAAAAAAAACTGTAAAAAATCACTATTTAAAAATAAAATTAAACTAAATATTTATGAGAAAAAAAGAGAGGTGTCATTAATCAATATTTTAAAAAAAATAAGGTAAAAAAGAAAAAGACTAGGTGTTATTGGGTCTAGTAGGCCACCCCTAAACGCATGGCCTATCATAAAAAACAACAAGGCGTGATGGGCCTGGTACCCTAGGCTCGTGGACCTAGCAGGTCGTTGGCCCACTTCGATATTCTTTATTTTCCATTATTAAACCTGAAAACACTCTTTAAATCATTAAACACAAATTAAAATGATAACGAAACTAAAAGGATTCCTATCTATTTCGCCTGGTAAGTTCATAGGAAAACATCACCTCCATTGGAATTCATCGGAGAAGATGAATCGGCTGACACAAAGATCATTCTTTTTGTTAGCCGGATTTTGATCATTTATGCATTTTCACTCGAGATTTTTCGTCAACTATCCATCACCTCTCTCAACAACCAAATATTAAAACATGAATTTACAAAACAACAAGGACCAGATGACAAAAACATTGAATTTAGGGGATCAAACTAAAGTTTCCCCCAACAGAATTCATAGAGGACATTTTTTTCTTTTGTTAAATATAATCCTCACTCTTATAATTTGTATTTCCATCCCTAATTAAATCTTAATTTTGACAAACTAAAGACTTTTTAAGAACTAACGAAGTAGCTAGATTGTGCCATTTTTAAATTGCTAATATCACACCCGTTAATTTGAACTTAGCGGTTTAGATTTAACTAACAAGATCAAACATGAGAGGATTGCAATGCCAATAAGCACAAATAACCTGCTGTCTGCATACAATCTCTGCTAATGATAAAAACAAACAAAAACAAAGATGCCCATCTTTAGGAAAGCTCATCAATCTAAGCAAAACTGACAAGAAGAAGCCTGGTGCCATTTCAGACTCCATGCCTTGAACAACTTCGAATCTCCTAATCCTTTTTCATCACCATCATCATACAGCATATGAAAACAAACAGCTAGATGACTGGCAGGATCAAACAATGGCATACACATGGCCCCGTTAATCCCTCTATGTATATCATTCCCAGTAAAAGAGGGCGAATAAATTTCAATAGATTTTTTCAACCTGTTTTCAGTAGGGAAAAAACATCAACATAATAAACCAAGCACATAGCAGAAAGTGAATGGACGGACAACATACACTTGAACAATGTTTTTCGGTAAATATAGGTAGTTTATCCTAATTACCCTAGAAATTAGACTAGGATAGGTTAGTTTCTGGCAGGGCATAGATAGTACAGGACACAAAGGAGCCTTGACTCAGCCTCTGATAAAAACAGAGTGTTACTAAAACCTGGTTTCCTGCACATTAAAAAAAAAACTCTATTTTCTCACTCGTATTTTGCCCTTTCACTTGAAAGACCAATCATTTCCCATGCCTAGCTGCATAACTAAGAAACGAGAACTAGTAACATGCTCGTTCTTGATTGCACAAGTAACAACGATCTAGCTCACTATGTGAATACAAACCAACGGATTAAACATGGAATGTTATTCCGGTTTGGTTTACTCAAACATGTCTTTGGAAAGTGATAGGGTGAGAAAAAAAAGGATTTTTGAAATTGCTATTGGCCTTGGCAGACAACTAAAACAGACGATTCATTTGCTATACCTAAACAAAGTTTCTGGCAACAGATTACTCATTTGCTACACCTGAACTAAGTTTCTGGCCAGGCCAATTGTCAAACTATAACTAAATATTAAACTTCCAATGCTCAAAAATTCCCTCGTACACATTCCAAGGATATTATTAATCAGCTCACAGAAGTGAAAAAGATGGGCAGACAAAATTTTACAATGACATAAAACTGAAAAGAAAATCCACTCCAAATGATAACAACGACAAACCAGATTTAACAGGAAACACTGTCTTAATAAATTGAGCACTTACTGGAATTGCCCCCTCAATCATAGAGAAGAAGATGCTGACTGCAAATTTCTACTATAATCTTTCTGTGGCTCAACATTAAAAAAGTCTTGGAGGGCCATCACTTCAATCTTGCAGGATTGTAATTTTTCAATTGCATTTGCTGTTGCCAAAGCACCAGAAACTGTTGTTATTATAGGAACTTTATAAGCAAGTGCCATCCTCCTCAATTGCCGGCCATCAATTTGATCATATGAATCACCAGAACTAGTGATCACCATCAATTGGATCTGCCCATTAGCAAGCATATCACCAGCATGTGGCCGTCCCTCGTGCATCTTCAGCACTCTATCTACTGAGATGCCTTTCAATTCAAGAAAGTGAGCTGTTCCAGAAGTCGAAACAATCCTGAACCCGAGTCCTAAAAAGGCCTTTGCCAGCCTTTCAAGATGGGATTTTGTGAACTCATTTAAACTAAGGAACACGTTGCCAGAAAGTGGTAGCTTCTGCCCAGCAGCAGTTTGAGCCTTGGCAAATGCAATGGCAACCAGAAAATCTATACCCATCACCTCACCAGTACTCCTCATCTCAGGTCCTAACAGCACATCACAGCCTGGGAATTTATCAAATGGAAGAACTGCTTCCTTGACGGCAACATGTGCTGGGATTACCTCTTTTGTGAAACCTATCTCATTAAGTGACTTTCCAGACATAACAAGTGCAGCATATTTAGCTAGTGGATGTCCAATTGCCTTGGAGACAAATGGAACAGTACGAGAAGCACGAGGATTTGCCTCAAGCAGAAAAACTTCCCCACCCATGGTGATTGCATATTGGCAGTTCATGAGACCGCAAACATTCAGACTCTTTGCCAACTTTTTAGTCCATAAGTGAATTGTGTTCAAGCAGGAAGATGAAATAGTTTGAGTGGGAAGGATGCAAGCTGAGTCGCCTGAATGGACCCCAGCCTGCTCAATGTGCTCCATTACCCCACCAATCACCACATCACCATGTGAGTCTGCAAGCGCATCAACATCAATCTCAATAGCATCTGATAAATATTTATCTATCAACACAGGGCATTGTGGGTCCACCTCAACTGCATTTTTAAGATACATCACAAGCTTGTCATCACTATATACTATCTCCATTCCCCGGCCACCTAAGACATAAGAAGGACGGACAACAACTGGGTAACCTATGTCTGCTGCAATGGCTAAAGCATCAGCGTCACTCTTAGCAATGCCTCCTTTTGGCTGTTCAATGTTTAACTCTTTTATAATCGCATTGAACCTTTCTCTGTCCTCAGCAGCATCAATAGAATCAGGTGATGTGCCCCATATGCGTACATGACCAGATCCACTGGCACTAAGAGGCTTATTCTTGTCTAAATACTGCTGGATGGGCAGAGCCAGCTTCAGGGGTGTTTGGCCTCCAAACTGTACAATGATCCCATCAGGTCTTTCCAAATCAATTACATTCAGAACATCTTCAACTGTCAAGGGTTCAAAGTAGAGACGATCACTTGTATCATAATCTGTGGATACTGTCTCAGGATTTGAATTCATCATAATTGTCTCATATCCTGCACTCTGCAAAGAGGAAAAGCTACCAAATTAAAAAATGATGAACCAAAATGATCTTCAAGTACCAAGTCATACATAAGCATGTTCCTTTACATTTATTCCAACATTTTATTTAACCACACAGCTAAAAAACACTATCAGGTTCTTTAAGGAAACATGAAATTTTATTGCAAAACTAAATCAGAGCAGTCATATATAGATGACCTCATAAATCAGATTCAACACATTTACTTGATTTCTAACCACAAACAGCTGCATATGGATATTTACTTGAGTTTACAAAGTGTTTGATTCATTTCATCATTTTTTATGTTCCTCTAGCTCACATACCTGGATGCTATTTTTCATGCTGTACTAGTTCCAACAGAAAAAACACCAAAAACATAGACATAAATAAATTTCCAAAGTATACAAGCAATTTAGGCACATTTAATCAATTCCAAATTATTCATTTCTTTCAACATCAATCCAAGTTTATCAGTTGATGAAGACACAATTGACGTTTTACAAGTTAATTCTGGTTGAAAGAAACACAATATAGCAAGCAATCTTGGATTAGGAGTCTGTTTGTTTTTACGTTTTAAAAGTGCTTTTGAAAAAATATGATTTTTTTTCTTTGCTTCAATTAATTATTCTTTTGGTGTTTTCAATCGTTTTGATATGCTGATAACAAATTTGAATTTTAAAAAAACTAAAAGAACATTATTTCAATGCATTTCTAAACAAAAATGCATTTTGAAAAGCAAATGCTACCACAATACAAAATAGGCTCTAATAGCATACATGATAAACAGCACAACATTGATGATTCATGATTAATGATTAGCCAAACAAAAAAACTAATAAACAATAAAAGGAGTTAAAAGTTGTGTTGCATATTGACTTACCATTGGAATCTCAAAATATTAACAGAATAGAGAAGTAGGATATGCCAATATGCATAAATAACAGTCTTTTGAAGAAATTGCCTAGGAAGACAAGGGAACATAAATAATACAAAGATTACAAACACATACCTGCAGGGAAAAAGATGCATGGCAACAACAGTAATCAAACTCAATCCCCTGACCTATACGGTTGGGTCCTCCACCTAAAATCAAAACCTTCTTCCTTTTGGTGGGAGCTGATTCACACTCTGCGTCATAAGAGGAGTACATGTAAGGAGTATTGGCCTCAAACTCTGCAGCACAAGTATCAACCCTTTTATATGATGGAGTAACTCCAAAAGAAATCCGTTGTGACCGGACTTCCTTCTCTGTTGATTTAGTAGCAAATGCTATCTGCTTATCACTGTAACCACGCTTTTTGACCTCAATGAAGTCATCCTTTGTCAGATGAGACAAACTTCTAGCCATAAGATATTGTTCCACATCTACCAGCTCCTTAAGCTGAGTGAGGAACCATTTATCCACGAAGCTCAGTTCATGGATTTCATCAACTTTCATACCCTTTTTCATCGCTGCATAAATGGCATGAATGCGATTTGGATTTGGAACTCGAAGGTTGTACTTCAAGTGTTCCAAGTCCCAGTCAAGTTCAGCAACTTGTGCACATCCCCACCCCGAGTATCCACACTCCAATGACCGAACAGCTTTTTGAAATGATTCTTGAAATGTTCGGCCTAATGCCATAGACTCACCAACAGATTTCATCTGGGTTGTAAGGGTTGGCTGAGAACCAGGGAACTTCTCAAATGCAAATCGGGGGATCTAGATGTACAAAGCAAAAATAATTAGAAAGATGTAGGGGAAAAAATGTGGGGTTGTAGATAAAGTGCTTGAATGACAAAAAAAAATGAAGTTGGAAATATGTACAAACTGAGCGTACTAGAACTACAAAAGAAAGCTAAGATTTAGAAATCCACAAAACCATCTCGATTTAGCCAATCACATTAGTATTGTACCAAGAAACATACTCTGGATTAAATTGGGGGGGGGGGGGAGCAAAATTTTGCATGGAGAAGCAGACAGGCAATGCAGGAACAGCTGCACTTAACATGACTCAAAACAAACAAACCAAATGATATATATATATATAACCCAGCACAGAATGATCTAATGAATCTCGGTAACAAAAGTAATAGCAAACAACCCAAGTCATCCTACTCAACAAAGACAATAAAGCATTTGAGCACATAAAAATTACAACTAAATTACAACTACTGCTTGCCTTAGTCACCACATAGTCGATAGAAGGCTCGAAACTTGCAGGGGTCTTCTTTGTGATATCATTAGGAATCTGGTCCAATGAATACCCCACGGACAACTTAGCAGCCATCTTGGCTATCGGAAATCCAGTAGCCTTGGAAGCCAGAGCAGAAGACCTAGACACCCTAGGATTCATCTCAATCACCATAACCTCACCATCCACAGGATTAACAGCAAACTGCACATTAGATCCTCCACACTCCACTCCAATCTCCCTTATGATCTTAATAGAATAATCTCTCAGCCTCTGATACTCCTTGTCAGTCAGAGTCTGTGCAGGAGCCACAGTAATTGAATCCCCTGTATGCACACCCATTGGATCAATATTCTCAATGGAGCAAATGATAACAACATTATCAGACAAATCGCGCATTACTTCTAACTCGTACTCTTTCCACCCCAAGAGTGACTTCTCCACCAAAACCTGTGAAGTTAAACTAGCTGCTAACCCTGACTTGCAAATAACCTCAAACTCCTCTTTATTGTAAGCAATTCCACCTCCAGAGCCACCCAACGTAAATGCAGGCCGGATAATAAGAGGAAACTCTCCAATAACTTCCTCCGAGATGTGAATGCACTCCTCAAGCGTGCTCCCAATGCCCGAAGGCGGCGTTTTGAGTCCTATATTCTTCATAGCCTGCTTGAAAAGATCTCTATCTTCAGCTTTTTTAATGGCATTCAGTTTAGCTCCAATCAACTCAACATTATATTTCTCTAAAACCCCATTTTCCGCTAAAGCCACAGCAAGATTCAACGCTGTCTGGCCTCCCATGGTGGGCAAAATGGCATCGGGACGTTCTTTAGCCACCACCTGTTCAACGACCTCCGGCGTCAATGGCGTAACATAGGTGCGGTCAGCCATTTCCGGGTCAGTCATGATAGTGGCAGGGTTGGAATTGATCAAAATAACATCATACCCTTCCTCTCGCAAAGCCTTGCATGCTTGAGTACCAGAGTAATCGAACTCACATGCTTGACCAATCACAATGGGTCCAGCACCAAGAATCAAGATTTTCTTCAAGTCGGTGCGTTTTCCATCCCCTTTTACCACGCCCCTCTTCTCTGTTTCTTGGCGGATGATGCTTCTGCAGGAGCGAATGGAGGAAGAAGAGACGATTCTTCTTGGGTTGCTAGTTGGCGAAAAGAAGAGGCGGAAACGATTAGGTTTTGTGAGAGAAAAGGAGGAGGAAGCTTTGTTTTGGTGAAAGAAAGAGAGTGTGTGAGAGCACTGGCAGCAGCTCATTGTTGGTTTTTTCTGCCTCCGCGAACAGAGATGGAATGGAAAGGAGGGAGAGACGATAGCTGCTGTAGTGTCCAGAAAGGAATATGGATAGAGGAGGGTTGATTTTAGGGATTTTCTCGGTCTCCTCTTACTGTCTTGAGCCTGAGAAAGAGAGAACAGCTGACGGTGAGGGTGGGATGTTTTCAGTGATTAGGGTTTTTGGAGGCATTTTAAAAACTATAATGTATTAATACGCAGCTTATTTTTCTATTTTTAAAAGAAAATTTTATTTTTAAATTGTAGTATTTTCATATTTGTTGATACCAGAATAAATCTTAAAAAATAAAAATAAAATATTATTTTCAAGAATTTATTTTAAAAATATTTTAAAAAATAACAAATTATCGAATATCAAAAGGGTTCTAAAAATAGTTCTTTGACACTCTGTTGCCATAAGTTGTAAATTTATTTTTTCAAAAAATAGATGTAGACTATTTTGATGTATATTTTTACATAAAAAAATAAAATATAAATTAAAAAGTCTATGGAAGCTTTTAATTAAAAAATAAATAATCATTCAGAAGATAAAAAAAAATATATATATAAGTTTTTTATTGGAGCAGTAATTTAAACTCCATTGAAGCAAAAAATAATTTACCAGTAAAAGTCTTCTTTTTTTTATTGGGGATTTATTATATAAAAAAAATCTATTTTTTTATATATTATTTATTTAATCAAAATCAAAAGCATTTAGAAGACAAAAAAAAACTATAATTACTTGAAATAAGAATAAAAAAGATATTGTATTTAAAAAATATTGATTTGATTTTTATTTTTTATTAATATGGTGATTTTAAATCATTTTCATATGCTAGTGTCAAAAATAATTTTTTTAAAAAGTAAAAAAAATCTTTTAAATACATTTATAAATGAAAAATATTTTTAAAAACAACATCAATCACACTTTCAAACATACATTAAATACAGTCCAACAAGTTAATATTGAAACATCTTGCCATTGTGTTTCAAGAATATTTAAAAAAAAAAAAGATTTGATTTTTATTTTTTATTAAAAAAATTTGGTGATTTTAGATTATTTTCATATATTAATGTCAAAAATATTTTTTTTAAAATAAAAAATATTTTTCAAAACAATATTAACCATGCTTCCAACCATGCACTAAATACAGTCCAACAAGTTAATATCGTGCCCATTGATTTTTGAGCTCATTTAAGTTCTTAAAGTATCTATTCAAAGCAATATTGTGCCCAGTCATAGATGCAGGCATGTTTCCCAATGGATTCAAAGGCATGCAATGGACATCCTGCAGTAAACCAAAACTTGAAACAAGAAAAATATACTGATTGAAGAGATGAAATAAGATCAATTGGAATATTGGCTCTTGAATGCAAAACAAAGTGAATGTTTATTATAATTTTTCCTTGAAATAAATTAATTATAATTTTTATGAATTGTCTAGAAATAATCACTTTTTTTTTCCAATATAGTGATATCATGTTTTTTTTTTTAAAAAAAAAAGTATTACAAATTTGTAATTTCTTCCCAACCCTTCATAGTGTATACTAGTAGTTCGGGCTGAGTAAATAATTTTTATAATTGTTAGGATTGAAATAATTAATAGATTTTGCTAATTTAAAAATAAAATATAATATATATACATGCAAGATTTGATATAATAAAACACATCAACATACCCTATTATGACAACAACATCGAAGCCTTAACATCTAAAAATATCATTACTATTACTACTAAAACAATAAAATTTGTTAAATTACCCCAAGGAAAAAAACTCAAAAACATTAACAAAAGAAAAGGCAAGAAAAAAACTAAAATTATTATTGTTGTTGTTGCTTTAGTAATGGGGAAAAAATCAATCAGAGAATAAAAAAAGCCTAGAAACTTTAATAAAATAGTAAACAAAAATATAAAAATATGATAAAAAATTATTTGACATGAAAATACAAAAAAAAATAAAGAACAAAGGAAAAAAAAAGAAATATCAATTTTTAAATAATTATAAACACAAACTAAAATTTAAGAACAAAATTTTTCAAACAAATGCTACCTCAACAAAAAGAAAAAATAATAAAAATTAAAAACTAAAGCTAAGAGCACACATATATAAACATGGACAAAAATAAAAATTATTTAAGAAAAATAAAAAATAAAAGAATTGCAATAAAAAATTAAAAATACAAGGGCCGAAATGAAAATAAAACATATCATCATTTTCAATCAAAGGCCAAAATAGAAAAAATCAAATCTTTTGTATCGAAAATATTAAAAAATTTAAAATTAATGAAAAAAAAAAGAACAAGGATTGAAATGAAAACGTAATATATAATCAATTTTAATCGAATGACATAATTGAAACAAATCAAAACTTACATGAAAGCAACAAGGATTAAACGACACAATTAAAAGAGCAGGGATAATAATGAAACAACCATAAAACCAGGGAGTTGTCGTGTAATTTATGGTGACGGGGAGAGAAAATGAGGGGAAAATTCAACCGACCACCAACACATCTCTGGCTCATGTGCAAGGCCACACACCATGCCATAAGAAAGAGGACACAACGACGCATCCATAAAGATGACGGATGGATATTTTCCAACATCGAACGCGTTGCCCAAATTGGGCGCGAGGCCGGCTACCTGTCGGCACGCGTGTCACACGTGCATATAATATTTAGAAGTAAATAATAAAAAAATTAAAAATTATCTAAACACCCTTAAAACCATCTCTTTTATTTTGTCTTATACGAGGGCAAATTAATATTTAGATATTTTTAAAAAATATAAAATATCAAAAACACCCCGCAGCAAGCCATGATTTTTGTTTTATTAAAAGGTAAAAAAATTATTTGATCACGCAATGAAATATGAAATTATCGCGGAACCCTCCGACAGTTGCCATTTTTTTTTTTGAGGGATAAAAAAGTTATTTCAATATGAAAAAAATTTAAAAATATAAAAAACGCAATTGTCCGACCAAATCATGCTAACCTGAAAACTGATTGAAAAATACAATTATAATCCATAGTGAAATCACTCTCAAACTACAGTGACCCATCTCTTTTAATATATATATATTGTTTTTTCCAAAAATATTTTTTTTCGTATGATTAAACTTGTAACTGGCATAAAAAAAACACTAGATACATTATAGGGTTCATGAATTGTTATTAGTCTAATACATCATCTCAATTTTATTTTATTCTAAATAAACATATCACAAGCATTTGCGTTGACCAAGTCATGTACTCACTTTTTTTAAAAAGTAGTATGACCACGCCAACATTGTTTAACACTTCGAATCCGTACCGACAACAAAGCAGGCAAACGGAGCTAGTTATTACCTAGTCAAATCAGTCTTTGGCAGCGAATTCAAGAATACCAGGACCGACGGAACCCTATTAAGTTTTCTGACAAGATTTTTTTTCGTATAGTTCAAATTGTTTTAAAAAATGTTTTTTTATTTATAAATATATTAAAATAATATACATTTTTTTATTTTTTAATAATTATTTTTGATATCTTCTAATCAATATAATCTAAACCCACTAAAAAATTCAATTTAATATAAAAAATAAAAATAACTTTTTTTTAAAATATTTTTTAATAATGGTATGCTAGGATGGGCTAACTAATAGCAGGAGATACATAACACACAACTTACACGAACTCGAAATATAGAGAGGAAAAAACAATAACCTAGGTTGCCGGGAACGAGGAGGGTTGGGGGGGTAAAGCTGGGAACGAAAAGCTAATATTAACAGATTTTCTAGGATGATCAATCTCCATCAAGGGTTCTCGATCTGCTGACTCAGGCACAACATTGTAATTTAACTTGAATCAATTTTCTCTGGCATGAATTAAACTACAATGATGAAACAATATGAACTAAATGCCATCTTTACCAGATTTTCCCGAGGAATCAAAGCTCAAAGAAGCAAATAGCAGACAACAAGCATTCACCTCCTCCCCATCTCCTTTCTCAGTTAGTGGCAGCACAGTACATAACAGGTAACCATGCTCCTCATATACATGGAATCTACAACAGCTCGAAGAAGAAATTCATAATACACGGAAGGGACGAAATTAACAAATTTGGGAGTTAGCCCTTTCTTTTTACCCTAAAATTCTAACTGGAGATTTCAAATAATCCAACGTAGTTTTCAAGTCACTGGGTCATATGACCATGGAAAGTGCTGGAGTAAAATTGGAACAGGGCTGCAGATGCTGCAATAACATGTGTGGAGATTGTCCAAAACCACTCCATTAATAACTTATCACCTCAAACTAGCCTATCCAAGTAGAAATCTGAAAATGTCACTCAGGGTCACAATGCCTTCCACACGTTTACTGCCAGCCTCCACAATGACAAGACGCCTAACACCTGAAAACCCAGGGATTGAGGACCATTAACACGGTGAAAGTTGGCAGATGAAATTAAAAAATGGTGCCACGTGAATTTTCAGGAGAAAAAAAAAGAGCTTATGCAAAAGTTCTGTGAAGACAACAGCAATAACAGACATCATTTCAGAAAATAATTCAACCATAATCATATTTAACAGGACAATTTGAAACCAAAGTATCATTTTTTGGCAAAGGCTTTTGTTGGTTCTTTAAATGTCCTCCAAGCACTTTAACATTACAAATAAATTATTCAATAATAACTGAAGGATGTCAGCTCGGCAGCTTGAAAGAAGCAAAGACAAAGGGGGGGGACAACGGGGAAAGTAAATAAAAAAAAATGAATATCCTAATGACTACACATCCTACAAAAATAATAATCACAACCTACTCCACAATCAGGCACTCCAAAAAGTCATTTTGGAAGATGTTTAACAAGATCTTGATTCTCAGTAAAAGAAAGAAATTCAGATTACCAGGGTTTGCCAATCGCTCCATCACTTTATGCAATGTATCAGAGCGCAAACACATCTGACATCTTTGACTTCTCAGCTCATAAGAATAGGCATCTTGTCCCAGCTGCAAAGCCTGGGAAAACCGATGGTCAGCAAACATCGATCACCATTTTGAAATTATAAACTATACTTTGAAACAATGGGGCAACATACACACTAAACAAAGTCAAACACTTCAAATAAATTTATGTAGCCTGCCCAAGCAAGCAAATAACACTTTGATGTAATACATGTGAAGTGAAAAGGATTCACTTGGTCCAAGTGCAACAAGATAACACCCAGAGGTAACCTTCATGACCATAACATCACAAGTCACTTCCACACCGAACACAATTCCAATGAAAATTATGTAGGAGTTTATACTATCATCATTGCATCCATTTTCAGCTAATCTTTTAAATCTCAACAAGAAAGCATTCTGTTCAGATCCAGAACTCATGTTCCATCTCTCCTTTTACTTTAAAGTTGAAACCAAATGGTGCCCCACCATCTTATCTATCTACTCATCAAACCCTCAATCTTATCAAATATTCTTACAGCAATAGAGTTAATATCCTCTGCATGCCCACAATGACACAGTTTTCATAAACAAAACTATGAAAAATAAATAATGATAAAAAATCAAGACATTCATGCCATCCTATTAAAAATATCAACAAACTAAAGCCATTACTTTCCACTTAATAAGTACTACGAAATAGCTTCATACAACATGTTCACGGGAAAATGAAGGGCTGCGGGGCACATAAAGCGAAGCTACCTGATTAATAGTCATTTCATTAAGATTAATTCGAGTATAAATTTTGTCCTTCGCCAAAGCTGTTATGTCACTGTACAAATGATAAAACATAATTAGCCTTGGAATCAGAGAAGAGATGCAAAATATGGTTTTAAGAATATCAAGCCCAGAAGAACAAGTTACCTCCGACAGTATATGTCTACTAATGAGTCATTCTCGTCAACTATCGGTATTGAACTTACTCGAGCTGCAAGTACAGAAGGTGATAAAAGAAATACTAGGGATTAAAATTACAGGAAGATCAAGATTTATAGCTAAAGTATATTATTGTCTAGCTGAAACCATTGAAAACTAACCCAAAAGGCAAAGATGTATTTGGTCCAAATGACTAAATTATCCCCCGCATAACAACTACCTTAGCCAGTGAAATCTCTGGGCATCATAGCAGAAACATAGAATCCAATTTTAGGCACACCAATGGTAAGGGGTTTAAGTAGGAGATATACCCCATCACAGGGCCCAGCCATCAGATCCAAAAGGAGGGAGGTTCAGGTGAGTCATAAAATAGGAGACACGGTTGAATAATTTATTAGTTGATAAATAAAATACTCATCAATTTTATTTCAATTCTTGGCAATTCAAGAAATTTATTAAATGACGTACTCATATGCACCTCATCCAATCAATAAGATTTTCAAAAGCTCCCTGTAACTTTTCAAGTGTAATACATGTAAAGCAGTTGCCAGTAGTTTGCTACAAATAATTGCCACTGAGAATTTGAACTTCTACTTCCAAAACATACACAAATTATTTTCTGTTGATAATTTATTTTCCTTCTGTCTGCACTTTACAGAAATTACAAACATACCTTGAAGTAACAAGTTTAAAGCTGAACTAAGAGAAGCACTTGGTCTCAACATTGCCAATGGGCGCCCACTAGGCTCTCCAATACTTGGGACCCATGAGCCCACTGGTATTGCACCAATCGGCAGTTGGAGCATGGGTAAGGTGCCAGCACAATGTCTAAAGTACCTGCAAATACCTGGAAATTAACATCCTATGGTTAGTAATTAATAATTTGTAGCTACTTAGCAAGTTAACCAAAAAGCATTACATTTCAGTATTCCAGAAAGTGAGGCAAGATGCAGTAATTGAGGAAATGAGCCGTCTTCTGATGATGAATGGATAATGGGAACTGTAGCCACCTCATTCTGCAATATTCTCAAAGCAACCTCTTTCAAGTTGTCAAGTGGCCCAGCCTGCACATTAGCCAAAATCCAAATCAATGGACGAGCCACATTAAACATTTTTGTTATATATATATATATATAGTAACTCAAGATAAAGTCATATATATGCTTCCTATAAGTGCAGCGCAAAATGCAAACTAAAAAATGAAGCACCAATAATAGTTACACTCTACTTGATGCATGAAAGGTGAAAAACAAATCTGTGAGTCGTTAACATTCTACAGATACAAGAATGCCTGAGAGATCACTTACATGTATGAGATGTCTAGGTAAAGCCAGATCATGTTCATCTATCTGCCTATTCAGATATGATTTTCCCTCTTTCCAAGCAGATATCGTGTGTGTATCAAGTTCTTCCTCTGTCAGATTTGATCCATTATTTCCAAGCTGCAAGTAAAAGTAATCAATGTTATAGAAACATACAATAAGTATATTTCTGTCCACAAAGACTACTTATCAGGAACACTAGCATCCACACGCAAATTATTCAAGCTTATTCTATTTTAGAAAGGATGTAAATTTCTCCCAATATCGACAAATATCCCATAAGTCATCAATTACATTTGGATTCTTGTCCCTGAATCAAAACCCGTCCCCAAACATTTGGTTTCAAACTTAAAAGAAGATAGATGGATACCATGCTAGATGGAAAACAAATCTGTATAAAAATTTGTTTACTTTTACCCTCAAGGAAAATGAACCTTGTGTGCATCGTTTATCTATATGCATCTCTGATGCATATAAATTTGCACAACAAAAATCAATGAACAAATAAATATTTGTATTTAGAAGATTCACTGTTGAGAGAAGACTTGATTTTACACGCACATACCTCTCTCAATATCAATATGAAGTCCAAGGCACTAAGCACTCCAACAAACTGGCCCCTAGAGAAGTCCCAAAGAGGAGCAATAGGGATTCCCTGGAAACAGCTAACTTAGATGGCATACATACCCAAGCTCTTAATCAGCAACAAGTAAATATGCATGACAACCAGCATTTGTAAATAATAAGTATGCAAAGCTTAGATCATGGAACAGAATATGCCTGAAGTCAGGATTTAAGACAGCTCGAAACTGACAATTTACTGTAAAACATGTGCAGCACGACTTTCTATTTCCTTCTCCTTTTAGATTCGA
Source organism: Salix dunnii (assembly GCA_015731905.1). Classification (NCBI taxonomy): domain Eukaryota; kingdom Viridiplantae; phylum Streptophyta; class Magnoliopsida; order Malpighiales; family Salicaceae; genus Salix; species Salix dunnii. The sequence goes on along the minus strand of CM027668.1, from coordinate 1,272,056 downwards.
AAAATGCATTGCATTGCAAACAGAACAAGTATGAAATTAAAACCTTGGAGTTCCATACACTGAAGTAATCACAGCCACATTTACTTTTTATTCTAAAATTAGGCACCCAGTTGGCATTCGTTTCTTGCTGAGTCCAACTTCTTTTTCCTGATCCAGTGCTCAATATCTTATTCACTGAGAGGGTTGAATAAGGAAATTCATTTTCTAAAAGTGGAATCATAATAAGGTGTCGTTATTCTGGAGCAAGCAAGCTGGGTACAGCATCAGAGATGGATGTCTTTCCATTTGTGAAGGAGAACATGAAAGAAATTAAGTAATTTGGCTATTGTTATTTCAGGCTGATAAATCACTTTAGAGATGTCATAAAAGATGGATGCTTCAGCATATGAGGGAAATATATATCTATGCTAATGGACATAGATAACTGTGGGTGGTGAAGTAAGTATGGAAGGCGTGGTATAGTTAAAGCCTTATTGATCTGCTCATGGATTTGAACAATTCTATGATGATCTAGTTAGATATCTAACAAAACAAGTGAAGGAACTACCAAGAAAAAATACAAGCCTAATTCAAAAGATGAAGTGATGACCACAATAAGCACCAAGAGGTACAAAAACATGCCAATTATGCATTCCATCACAAAGGCATGTAACGTTATTGCACTGGCAACACAGGAACAACACTTTTTCTTCAATCATCTATATAGAATCTTTTACATGTTGCCAAAAAAAATAAGAACATGTCACTAGAGGTTCAGCTAAACTTGGTCCCAAATACCAGCAAGTGAAAGCATACAAAAAATAGGTTTGATACCTGCTCAAACAGAATATGAAAGGCTTGCTTTACCGGTAAATCAACATCCAAGGCAACTACCTGTAAGTTGCATTTTCTAAATTAGGAGAATATAGATTTGCTGACTTCAAATCCAAATAAAAAGCCAAAAATATGTGCGCCACAACGAAGACCTTTGGTAAAGGATCCAAACCTTGCCTGACTTGGGAAGTAGCTCGTATGCAGTGTTTGTAGTTAAAAACACAGAAATCCGGTGACGAGAGACCTGTAAGTCAGCCTCTGATATGCTCAGCACGCCACTAGTCAATGTACCATCTGATACACTGACCTGCAATGTAAATGAAAACCTCATTATATTCAAAAACTTGTAAAAGGGAAAAGTATTGGTGAAAGCAATAATATTGTAACAGTCAGGTGAGACAGGGTAAGACAGTCACATAAATATATGCAACACTAAAACAAATGTTTTCATAAAAAGACACTTCAAATTTTTAAAAAGATGGAACAGAAAGCCTCAGATCCATGATCTTTAGAATGCATATAATTAGCAGACTGTAAGAAGAAATCTTAATTTCTGGATGACTGAAATTACACTAACAAAACAGAACAATTTCCAGCGATCATAATGTCCATTACAGAAATAGTATGTATCTCACCAATCGGGTAAAGGCCTCGTTATCTAATTCCATACTAGATCCTGGAATCATCTCTGGATTAAAATTGGCTTCCATGTTATACTGGACAGTATTCAGTATCCCGTATTCAGTTGTTGTGTAAGGTTGGAGTTCATCATGCCGCCATTCTCCGTCAACTAAAAACTTGTACTGCGTGTAAATATCAAATGCATGAATTGCAATATCAATATATATCGGTACAGACATAGAGCCATTCACAGGCACAGAACATATTCATAAAAGCATTTCCTAGCCAGCTTTAAATCTTTCCGAGAGCAAACTTTGAAAAAAAATGGAAAAACAAATGGCTTTCATCACCAAATAAGCTAATGATAATTACTATTGTATACAGAAAATACCTCCAGTATAAGTAGCCTTCAAGAGGAGTTCATTGCTAATGAAATTTGTATAAAGTTATGTGCTATCCAGGACTTGTTCTTTCTTCTTTTCTTTTTTAGCACTCTCACAATGTGTAGTAAACTCTAGAAGCATGTCACAAGTATGAGCATATCGTTGACCACACTAGTGCATCCTAGAGCAATTACTAAACATTTCTTCAAATAGAATAAGTTGAACATCATGTACAACAACTCAAATTGATCAAAACCCCAACAAAACCAACCTACCTGATGATTGCCGTGTGTAATACCATAAATAGCCTGAAATACATTAGGGCAACCTTCAACTGGCGACATAGGTATAAGCTCACCCCATCTTCACAAAAACCCAAAACCACAACCTATCAATCAGTACACTATCAAGAAATTCGGGTTGCTCCTAAAACAATTAACCTCGGGCAAAGAAAATTTAAAATTGAGTATCATCACCTATTAAAAGAACCACTGAGAAATACATTACGACCTCCATGAGTCCAAACAAACCTCATTAACACTGTACCAGCAATTCCACCACCAGCTTCTCTCACAGTTTCCATGCTCAAAGCACACAATAATCCCAATCCAATTCAATAACTACCAAAATTCAACAAAAGAAAAATAGAAGATGCAAAGTTTCTAGCTTATGCAACTTGAGATTTATTTTCACTGCAAAGCAAAAACAAATTAAATAAAAAAATTAGCAACACCCTAGTTCAGAACATACCTAAGCAAACTCAAAATGTACGGAAAATCCTAATTGTTCAAATTAAAAGAGAAAAGACTCACTAAGATACAAGCTCTAAGGAAGCTTCGGGTTGGGGATTTTGAAACCTATGGACGCACAATGGGAGTGGAAATCGGAGGAAATAAATAGAAACCCTAGGGGGTTAGAGAAATGAATAGCAATAAAATTCCAAAAACAAGAAGTTTTGAAAGGGGGTAAGATCGAGAAAGGATCGATATAATCGAATATAATCTTTTGGAACCCTAGTGAAGTAATATAAAATAAAATGCATAAAGAAATCAAATTAATAAAAACAGAGGAAAGAAAGAAGGGAACTACGATAGAGATGTGTATTGTTGCTACTTCTTATTAATATTGATTTTTTTTTTGTGCTGCTATTATTATTATTATTATTATTATTATTATTATTATTCCGGGTATTATTATTATTATTATTATTATTATTATTCCGGGTGGAAAACAAGATAAATAAACAAAAATAGAAAATAATTTTACAATTCATGTTATAGTTTAAAAAACAAGAGTAAAAAATATTGTTGTTTATTTTTCAGAAAATTATATAAAAAAAAACCTAAGTTAACATAATAAACATATAAACTAGATAATAAAAAATAAATTAACTCGAGTTAACCAACTAAACTCGCATTTCAATTATGAGGCTGAGATAGCTCGATAAAAAAAATAAAAAAAGACCACAAAGCTAATCTTTTTAAAAGAAAAAATAATGAAAAACAATGAAACCAACACAAAAAAAATAAACCAAAAAAGAGAGGGTATCGATTCTCTTTAACTTTTCAAACATTTGATCTGAATTATTGAGTCGAAAGCACCGTATATGAAAAAAATCACGTAATTCAATCCTTAATAAATCAAACACTAGAAAACAAAAACAAGAAATAAAAAAAAATCACACAAAATGATTAAAAAATCAAAATTCAAAATAAATTACAAGATAATTTTTTTTATTGAAGCGTGAAATTAAAAATTAAAATAATTTTAAATACCAATAAAATTAGATAATTTTATTTTGCTTAAAAATTTAGAAAATACATATATATCCTGTCAATCTTTTAATGATTAAAAAAAAATAGTTAAACAAAATAATCTTTGATGTCTCTAAACTAAGACATTAAATTCTTTAGGGATGAATAGGAAAATATATCCATGACCATAATGAATTTCCTTATTTTTTAGTTTTTTTTTATGCTATTAAATTCTAGGATATTTTTTGGTATTTTGTTTCAAAAATATTTTTAAATTAATTTTCTTAATGATTTTAGATTATTTCCATATGTTAATATCAAAAATAATTTAAAAAAATAAAAAAAATGTAGAGAAACTTTTTAGTTTTTTTAAAAGTATATTAAATTTATGTGAAGGGTAAATTATTAAAATTTTCTAAAAAGAAAATAATTTTAATTAATGTAGAATAATTATATAAAAAAATTCTTATTCTCCAATGAGGAAAAATATAGCAGCTGTTGTGATCAGAGAAAAGTGATTCTCTCCTCGTATATTGAAAACCAGGCTGAGGAAAAATATATGCAAATCTTATGGAATATCTACCACAGGCTTGCATAATATCCACGTGTCTTCTAAGAACCTCGAAGTAGTAATATATTTGAGAGAGAGAGATGGGGAGAGAGAGAGAGAGAGATGCGGAGAGAGAGAGAGAGAGAGAGACGAATCTTTTCGTTTATTTACTTTATAATTTTCTTTTGATTGAGGCTAACCATCCTAGTCAAAAACTTGACATTCTCTCCACTTGGTCATTCCTTGCACCAGCACACGTGTGTATGTATGTATGTATGTATGTATATGTTAATATGTTTTTTAGCATAAAAAATTTAAACTATAAATAAGTTAATATAATATGAAATGACTGGTTTCATACATTTAAAAATAATATAAATAACTGATAAAAATATAATTTAATTAAAAAATCATATCGTATATGTTTATTTTGTTGTACAAAAAATAAGAGTAAGGCACGCAAATAAAAAATTTGCGGTGTACTTAGACACTATCCTTAAAGATATTTTCCCAATAACAGGATACCCTAGAAAATTCAACAAATTCTTTTTTAATAGAAAATAACAACACAAAAACAACTTGAAAAAAAAAACTATAAACTAAAGGAAAAGGTAGTATGAGTCGTGTATTGTTTGAAAAAACTGTATGTTATTTATAGACAACCATGATGTAATAATTATGTTTAAATTTATGATGAAATTAAAATGGTTATTATAATATTTTAATAAGAACAAAATTGCTCATGAATATTTCATTAAAGGAATTTTTGTTCTTTATTTTTTTTATAGATTTATAGCATGATTTTATTTTTCTTAAAATTTTATTTTAGAAAACAATACTTATGGGGAAAAAAATATAGTTTTATTAAAACTATATGATAAATGCATTAATAAGAGAATATAATTTAGATTGAAGAAATGCATTTCTCCTTTCAAAATCTATGTCTCTCTTTAAAATCAATTAATCAAATAACAATTTCAAAAAACAAGGTTATTATAACTAATAAAAATCATAATCTAGGTTACCTGTGGGATAAATTAACTAATAAATATTACAACAAGGATTGTCTAGTGCATGAGCTAAGTGCACGTGGACCTTCATTGCTAAGCTAAAATGCTTGATCTTTGTTTTTTTTAAATAAATAAAAGATGCATTGTTTATTCAAAAATATTTCTAAAAGTAAGATAGATAGTGTGTGATTCTTTGAGTCAAGTGTTGAAATTATTTTTAAAAGTGTTTTCTGTTTATAAATATATTAAAATAATATTTTATTTATTTTTTTAAATTATTTTTAACAACAATACATGAAAATAATTTAAAAATAAAAATAATATTTAATAAAAAAATAATATTTTTTTGCAAAAATACTTTTAAAATATAATGTTAAAAATATCTAAATTCTTATCCTCTTCACTATTCGAAAAATCAAATTTTGAGTTTTAAGAACTAAAAAAACTTTTTTAAAAACTTTTTTAACACTTCAAAAAGCCCCTAAAACTCATCATAATAATCTAATTAAACCCATTTTAACTTTATAATACCATATAATCAGTCAAAAATTTAAAATCTTTCCAAGCTTGCATTTACTTTTCCACAAGATAAAGGCTTAGAATCACTTTTGTTAACTCTACTCCTTATGATGGACCAGCCATTACCAAAACCTTTTTTCATTGTTGAAATATAACCGATCAAACATCTTCTCTCTCATATCAGTTCTCTACCTCCATATTCTTTCTTTCCTCATTACACAGGAATCAAAATAGACCTTATTTAATTATTTAGTAGGTGACCCTTTATTTCCTTTGTGCTCTGGTTTCAAATTTTATGGTTGTTGATATAACGATTGTTGAAAATTTATATAATTATTAATTTTAAAGTTCATAAAATTAGTCTTGTGTAAAAATTATATTAGAGATATTGTTAATAATGATAAAAAAAATAGATATTATCCAGTGTTTCCTCAGCGGCCTCATCACTCAGTGTCTCGCTCCCACCTTCCTTAATAATGTTATCGCAGAAAGTTGCTAGTAATTCTACACTCGAGGGCATGGAGAAGAATGAGATTCTGACTCAAGAGACCAAGTGGGATATGACCTTAGAATGTGAGAAATAAGAAATCCAGGCATTGACTGACAGCTGAAATAGAATCGCTAAGGTTACTTTTGTTAGCCTTGCTGTTCTCTTACAGAATGATATGAGTCATTGCTGTGATTGGTGAATATAGTATATCGAGATTAATGGAGTTGCTAAGGTCTTCATAGCTATAACTGGTGCAAAAGCATGCACCAGTTTGTCTAAAGGGGCTGATGAGTTAGCGGGCAGGGCAGGGCTGGACGAATGATGGAATTGGATTCTGAGTTTAATCAAGGCTTTCACCAACTTTTGGAATTCGAATCTGCTTTTATTCATGAATGCAGCAGCATAGTGTCATATGCTGATTAGGTACCGAACTGCATAAATGTTGCGTAGAACTAAGTGAAAACTGGTACGGAAGAAGAAGAAGAGGTATATAGAATCAACAAGTGTTCATTTCAGATTTCCCAAGGCCAAAGTACTACCTGTTTGAACAAATGAACTTTAAAGTGTAGACTTGAAAATGCACTGTTATTAATTGAATAAAAGAATTGGCTTATATAGCCATTACAGGAAGCAAATAACAGCCCACGTCTTTAACAGGCCTAAGAACGTGGTAAACAATACTTGAAATAGTCAAATACAAATGTAAGCATAATAATCTCTTAAACACGTGGAGTTATTAACAGAATATAAAATAGAGTCCTAACAATTAGAAACTCTAGACATTTTACACATTCAAACATCTAAAGTCCCTAACAAATCCTTCCCTAAACTGGAATTTGCTAAAAGCAATCAGTTTACCTCTGCCAAGAATTTCAATCCCAGCAGCTCTCGAAGCTTCAAAAAACTCTCCAATTTCAGAGGTTTTGTCATAATGTCCGCAAGTTGTTCATTGGTTCCACAATATTTCAATTCAACAACACCATCTCTTGTGAGATCACGCAAAAAATGAAATCTCACATCTATATGTTTGGACCTCCCATGTAAAACTGGATTTTTAGACAACTTAATGGTAGATGAGTTATCACAAAATACAGTAATACACTTGCTTTGTGAGGGACTGAAAGTATTTAGCACTCCTTTCATCCAAATACTTTGACAAGCGCATGCCACTGCTGCAATATATTCCGCTTCTGTTGTAGAAAGAGTTACAACAGGCTGTTTCTTTGAAGCCCAAGCCACAGCTCCCCCACTCAGCTTAAACACATAACCTGAAGTACTTTTTCTATCATCATAATCACCAGCATAATCACTATCTGTATATGCAAATAATTCTACTGCACCCTCTCTTGCATAAAACAAACCAAGCTCCAGGGTTCCCTTTAGATATCGAAGCACCCTCTTAGCAGTCATCAAATGTTCCTCAGTTGGATCTGCCATATATCTACTAATGAGGCATATACTGTACATCAAGTCAGGCCTAGTGGCTGTCAAATACATAAGACTACCAACCAATTGTTTAAAATGGGTTGCATCAACTTTCTTTCCTCCTCCTTCTCTTGTTAGCCGTGAGCCAGGCACTATTGGGTTCTTCACTGGATTGCATTCCTTCATACCAAATCTATTGAGAACATCATTGGCATATTTCTTTTGACACAAATGAATGCCCTTTGAACTTTGAAAAACTTCAACACCTAGGAAATATCGCATTTTTCCTAGGTCTGTCATCTCAAATTCAGACTTCATTGAACATTTAAACTTCTCAATTAAGCATGCATCATTGCCGGTAAAAATTAAGTCATCTACATAGAGACTTATAATTAAAATTTTACCTCCAGCTAATGTCTTGATGAAGAGGGTAGACTCTTGACTACATCTTTCAAAGCCTTCATTGAGAAAATAACCCTCAATTTTACTGTACCATGCTCTAGGAGCCTGCTTTAGGCCGTACCTCTTTTCTCATATCCCTGCGGCTGCTCAATAAAAACAGCTTCTTTCAATTCTCCGTGCAAGAATGCACTCTTGACATCTAGTTGAAACACCAGCCAACCCCTTTGAGCAGCCACGGCTAACACCATACGAATTGTATCCCATCTCGCTACGGGAGCAAATACCTCATTATAGTCTATCCCATGCTCCTGAGCATACCCTTTTGCCACTAAACGAGCCTTATACTTATCCACCTCTCCAGTTTCAGTGAGTTTAGTTTTATATACCCACTTGACTCCAATCTTTTTTGCTCCGACTGGCAAGTCCACCAATTCCCAGGTTTTATTTTTTTCAATAGCTGTTATTTCCAAATCCATTGCATTCTTCCACTTCTCATTTTTCGCAGCCTCTTCATAACAGGTGGGGTCTTCTTGTTGGATAAACAAGGCCATATTCTGCAAATTATCCAGTTCTTCTAGCAGATTTTCCCCACATTCATAATCTTGCATCCAACCAGGTGCTCTTCTGACTCTCGGCTCAGATCTTCTTGTTGAACTTTCTCCAGTCACTCTCGATTCAGTTTGGGCAGAAGGTTCATCCTCTATTCTTTCTTCAATCTCATCCTGTTCTGAGGCTATTTGATCATGCAGCTCTTCTTCTGTATTACTTTGAATATCTACCTCATCTTTATGATCATCATCTTCACTGTCCAGCATACCATCTTCCCAGTCAAGCATGTCATCATCTCCCCAGTCAAGCACATCGAGTTTCATCTCAGCTTCATCCCTCTTCCAATCCCAGCTATCACCTTCACTAAACACAACATCCCTGCTGATTACAACTTTCTTGGCTATTGGATCAAATAGCCTGTAAGCTTTTGACTCATCACTATACCCCAGAAATATACATTTATAGCTCTTGTCATCCAGCTTTGACCTCTTGACATCAGCTATATGCACATCCCCAGTGCATCCCCAAACTCGAAAGTAAGCCACAGTTGGCTTAATTCCACTCCAGCACTCTTCTGGGGTCTTATCTTTTACCGTTGCTGTAGGACTTCTATTCAATACATGTGATGTCCACCGAACTGCTTCTGACCAGAATACTTTGGGCATTTGCTTCTCGGTCAGTAAGCAGCGAACCATATTCATGATGGTTCGGTTCTTACGCTCAGCCACCCCGTTTTGCTGAGGGGTGTATGCTGCCGTAAGTTGTCTTTTAATGCCATGAGTTTTGCAAAAATCATTAAATTCATGTGAATTAAATTCACCACCTCTATCAGTCCTAAAACAGCATATATTACTCCCTATTTCCTTCTCAACCAGACATTTAAATTCCTTAAAAAATCTGAAAGCTTCATTTTTCTCAGACAGAAAATAAACCCAATTCTTCCTACTAAAGTCATCAATAAAGCTCAAAATGTACCTCTTGTTGCTATGTGAGCTTGGTGTGATGGGTCCACATATATCGGCATGTATTAACTGTAATTTTTGAGAAGCCCTCCACTGGCTTTTCTTTGGTATAGCTGCCCGATGTTGCTTTCCCATGTTGCAGACAGTACACACCCTTGTTGCAGCAGTTTTGAGTTTTGGCAGCCCTTTTACTAGTTGCTTGGAGTGCAAGGTTCTGAGACTTTTGTTGTTCAAATGGCCATATCTTCGGTGCCAAAGCTCAAAAACATCTTCATCTGCAATTTGAAGACAGTGGCTTTCCATTTGGGTTTCAGCAAACAAGATGAACATCCTGTTCATTGTCATCCGAGTATGTGCTATAAGGCCTCTCCTAGGATGATAAATTCTGCACATCCCATTTTTAATTAGGATAGCCAGCCCCTTCTCCTGCAACTGACCAATACTTAGCAAGTTATTGGTCAGTTCAGGAACATAAAATACATTTGTTACCACCTGACTTATGCCTCCAATTTTCAATCTGATGTTTCCCTTTCCCATGACTGGCATCCTTGAATTGTTCCCCAATTTCACTGAATGCCGAAATTTTCCATCAAAATCAACAAACCATTGCCTTCTTCCTGACATGTGATTTGAGCAGCCTGAGTCAAGAAACCAGGCTCCTTCCTTCTTTGCGTCATCTACCTCAACATGAGCCATCAAGAGATTGTACTCGACATGAGCCATCAAGATAATTTCTTCTCCTCCATGTTTCACTGTCTCTGCATCTTCAAATCCATTATCTTCTCCATGCATCACTGCATCTGCCTCTGCATTGTCTTCAAATGCATCATTATCAACATGGGCCATCAAGAGAACTTCATCTTCTTCATATATTTCTGCGACTGCTTCTGCATAATTTGCAGTCTTCTCCCAGCTGGGGCATTCGTATTGAAAATGCCCTAGCTTGTGGCATTTATAGCACTCAACCAGTGCCTTGTTGAACCCCTGTCTTCCTCGACCCCTTCCTCTTGCTCTGAACATTCCACGCCCTCTGCCTCTACCATCAGCTCTATCTTCATATGTAACCTTCAAAGCTTGCTCTTCACTGTATTGCCCGTGCCTCTTCATTCTTTGTTCATGAACAAAGAGGCTACTTTGCAGCTCATCAATTGTCAAATTATCCAAATTGTTGGATTCTTCCACTGAACAGACGACATAATCGTACTTTGGTGTCATAGATCGCAAGATTTTCTCTATTATGACTACTTGATCCATCTTTTCCCCATGTATTTTCATCTTATTAACAATTGAAAGAGTACGAGCAAAATATTCATTTACCTCTTCGCCTTCTTTCATCTGCAGGACTTCAAAGGTTCTCCTTAGAGCTTGCAATTGTGCTCGTTTTACTCGAGTAGACCCCTGATACTTTAACTTCATGGAGTCCCAAATTTGTTTCGCTGTGTCTTTGACAAGAATTGTCTCCATAATGTTCCGATCTATGGCTTGGAAGAGATAATTCTTGACTTTTAAATCTTTTAACTTCTGATCCTCCATCGTCTTCTTCTGGGCTGCTGTGCTATCAGCCTCTGCTACAGGGATTCCTTCTTCGATGAGACTCCAGAATTCCTTCGATCGAAGGAAATTTTCCATCAACATTGCCCAGTGGTCGTAGTGACCATCAAATCTGGGTATCGCTGGTTGGACGAAACTTCCTTCTGTGGTCATGCTTCAATTGCTTCTCTTGGCACTCAATTTTCCTCACTTTTCCTCACTGTGTTTACTCTCACAGTACTCTCGTGTTTCTCTCTGATTTTGTACTGCAAATTTGTTTCTCTTCTAACTCTCACACTCGTGTTTCTCTCACACTCGTGGGTCTCTCTAACTCTTCACTCTCAAGCCCGATTAGAGGCTCTGATACCAGATTTGTTTGAACAAATGAACTTTAAAGTGTAGACTTGAAAATGCACTGTTATTAATTGAATAAAAGAATTGGCTTATATAGCCATTACAGGAAGCAAATAACAGCCCACGTCTTTAACAGGCCTAAGAACGTGGTAAACAATACTTGAAATAGTCAAATACAAATGTAAGCATAATAATCTCTTAAACACGTGGAGTTATTAACAGAATATAAAATAGAGTCCTAACAATTAGAAACTCTAGACATTTTACACATTCAAACATCTAAAGTCCCTAACACTACCAACCTGATGGATCTAAGCTTCCACCTAAAACACCATGAAAAAAGAAAGAAATCAGCGACTGTTAGATAATTTGCTATGAGCAGAAGAAGAGTTTTAATGGATATATGATGGATATCTTGTCATCTCTAAGCGAAGTATGGCATCCAGAGTGCTCCTTATCAAGCAGCAGGTTGGCATATACAGACAGCAACTCGTGCTTTCCTTTCCGCGGATTAGAACACACGACTTCTGATATAACAATAAGATAGCAGAAAAATAAAATTAAGAGAAGAACTTTAAGTTAGGCCTCAAACCATGCAATACAACTGCTTGCACCCGAAACTGAAACTGCTCCAGAATCCAACACACTCGGGAATTTGGGTTTTTGAGTATATGGATAATAAGTATTCACACAGTTATGTCAATATGGAAATAAAGGGTCGGTGATAGAGATCTTGATCATTCAAACCATGTTTTTTTTATGAGATTTAAAGATCTTCTAATAATTAAGTCAATAATTTTAAAATGAGAAATTGTAGTAAATGGTCATTATATTTTAAGAACAAGAATGTTTATTCTTAGTTTGTGTGATAAATACTCTGGAAATATAATTTAAAAGAATAAAAACTATAGACCATTTACTTGAATGATTCAAAAAGTATTTATGATCCGTATCCTTAAAACCTTCTTATAAACGTTGGAGCGGTAACAAATCCTCATCAAATTGGTGGTGCGTGGTTTGCCATGAATGAAGATTGAGAAAATTTTGGTCCATTGTTGTTTTGAGACAAATTATATAGCAGTGAGAAGCGAAATAACTTCTCTGAAAGTGAAGGTATAGGCTAACAAAACCTCGAGAAATGGCTGAGGATTATAGATAAGCACTAGTTAGTGGTCCAGCGGTAAAATTTCATTGTAGCTATGGCTGAATTCAACGTCTTTAACATAATCCGTAAGGGCCCGGAAGGCTTAGAGAGGCTTAAAACACGAAGGGCAGGAGAAGTGCATGCTGACAATAGCACTAGGCGTGGTCTGCGGAAACCAACATAATTTAGCAGAGGCCCCCTACTGATAGATTACATCCCCGGGGGGGGGGGGGGGGGGGGGTCCTCGCTTTTGTTCACCGAGTAAAATGTTTATAAGTGGGATATAAAAGGTTATTTCTTATTAAAAAAATGACATAGATCAGTTTTTTTGAACACCTACAATGATGAAAGAAAAGTAGCTATATATTTTTCTTCAAGAATTAAGTATCTTCTTATGTGTGAATGTGTGAGTGCAGTCATTGTGCTTTTCAGCTCCTCTACTTTTTTTTCTTTTGAAGAGTATGCTTTAGACTCATTGGTTCTGCAGATACCTGTGACCAGAGCAAGACACAGACTCTAGATTTGCACAAGAGTTTACTTTTATCTTCTTATAAAGTGCATGGCATGGGTCCACGCACAGTAGACCACTATACAATGGGCATTGACAATGAAAACTGCACTTTCTCCTTCTATAAATGCAGAGTTGTCTAAGCTTGAAGCTATCAAGTAAAACTTCCTTAGCTTTCTCTCTTTTTTTTGACACATTTCCAAATTCTGATTCCATGGCTCCTGTTCCCATTTCTCCAATTAACGTTGGTCATATTGATGATGTTCAAGAACTGAGAAAGTCTGGGCCAGCAACAATTCCTGAAAGATTTGTTAGGGACATGACAGAAAGACCAACACTAGACACAGCTCTACCGTCTCCTAATACAGTTCCCGTCATTGATTTCTCAAAGCTTGTTAAAGGCAATAAAGACGAATACAAAAGTGAAATGTTGCAGCTGACAAGAGCTTGCGAGGAGTGGGGATTTTTTCAGGTACAAGTTGATATTTTTTTACCCTTCTTTCTTTGTTAGTGCAGGGATAAAATGAGCATGAAGGCTAAATTGATATTGCTTCTTTTTTGTTGTTGTTTTTATCAGGTGATTAACCACGGGATTGATCTGAGTTTGCTGAAGAGTACAGAGCAGGTTGCCAAGGATTTCTTCATGCTGCCTTTGGATGAGAAGCAGAAGCATCAAATGTTGCCAGGTACTGTTCAGGGATATGGACAGGCCTTTGTGTTCTCTGAGGACCAAAAGCTGGACTGGTGCAATATGTATGCTCTTGGGCTTGAGCCCCACTTTATAAGGGTCCCAAAACTATGGCCAATAAAGCCACTCAAGTTCAGGTAACAGTAAACACACAATTTCTATTTCCTGCAGAATTTTAAGCTGACAAGTCTTTGATTTACTTATAATCCCTCGTGCAATTTTTGCTTCAGTGAAACTGTAGAGGTCTATTCAGGAGAAGTGAGGAAGTTGTGCCAGCATCTACTGCAATATATAGCCATGACACTAAACCTGAGAACAGACTTTTTTGAAGAGATGTTTGGGGTGGCTGTGCAAGCCATAAGGATGAACTATTACCCACCATGTGCAAGACCGGACCTTGTTTTAGGTCTTAGCCCACATTCTGATGGAAGTGCCCTTACAGTGTTGCAGCAAGGGAAGGGTAGTCCAGGAGGACTCCAGATCCTTAAAGACAACAAATGGGTGCCTGTTCAGCCTGTTCCGAACGCATTTGTCATCAACATTGGTGACACTTTAGAAGTACGGAAATCAGGGGCTCTCCTTTTTCCATCTAACCATGAATTGACGTTGTAAAATTCACTAATCCCCTGCGTTTACAGGTTTTAACAAATGGAAAATACAAGAGTGTGGAACACAGAGCTGTGACTGACAAGGAAAAAGACAGGCTCTCTATTGTCACATTTTATGCCCCTAGCTATGAAACAGAGCTTGGACCAATTCCAGAACTGGTGGATGAGAACAACCCATGCAAGTATAGGACATACAATCATGGAGAGTACAGTAAACACTATGTGACTAACAAGCTGCAAGGCAAGAAAACCCTGGAATTTGCCAAAGTTGAAAGCAAGATACCTACTTAATAATTATATTTTTATATATATAAAATGTCGTTTATGTTTCTATCTAGAATGGTAAGGTCAAATCACAAGTGGGATAGTATGTCAGAAAGGGTGTAGGACTGTGTGCGTTGTTGATGGGATGCACTATTCTTATGTAAACTCATTTGTATTAGCTTATCATGTAATTGATTTTATTTTCACGCTATATTCAATAGGCAGAGCCACAAACTATAGTTATAAAAACATCCTATCTTGGTTTCTACAATCAAGCTAAATCATTCACAAATAAGGAAAACGTTATTTATAATACTTAATAGAAAACATTCCATTCTAAGCTCGATCTACTTCAACACTCCCCCTCAAATTGAAGTGTATGTTTATGATACCTAACTTAATACGTAGCACTTTAAACTGTGTTGAGCTTAATGAATAAATTAACCGACTGATTTACAGTTTGAATATGGAGCTGTCCGAATAATCCCTTCTTGAATTTTTTCTCGAGCTCAATTACAGTATGTCTCTATGTGTTTAGTTCTCTCATAAAACATGGATTCTATGTGATATGTATAGCCGCCTGATTGTCACAAAATAAGATTAGCCATTGTGGAATTTGGACTGCCTAGGAGAAACTAGTAGAAACTAGTAGGTAGACTAAATTGTGCAAGATAGATTTTGTAGGGGTGAGAAAGTTGAGCATAAGATAAGAACCGGGATAATGGATGAGATGTACCTAAACGGGTGACCAAGTGTGTGGATGACATTGGGGCATGGTCCTTAAAGAAAGGTTAGTCTCAAGTAGGAAGTTTTGTAAATAGGCAAACATTATGGTGGAACGACCACCACAACATGGAGCTATCTTGGAAAGTATAAGCAATGAAAATGGTAAGGGCACAGAGGTCAGTGGAGTAGAATATGAGTTAGTGAAGGGGTGATGATATGTGAGGGAGAAGGCAGATCAATGATGTATGTAATAGGTGTATTGTAATGGATGTGCAAGAGTTTGATGGCTAGAGTTAGCCCATTAAGAAAGGAGGGGAGATGGTTTGAGAGAGGAAGTCTATGTCAAAATATAAAAATAGGTCAAGGTGAGGAGAAGGAATGCCGAGTAAATATGGATGAGGTGGTGACACGGCGGATTGGTAAGGAAGTAAGAAAGAAAATATTTTTTCAAAGAAACAAACATTTTTTATTGACCAAGATCCAAAAACATGATATATTTTCTAACCATAAAGGTATCCTAGAAAATTACATCAAGATGCTTGTGGATCAAATTTCAAATGATTTTGTGCAGTAAAACATAAGCAACCAAAAACATATAAATGTGAATAACTAGAAGTTTTGTTAAACAACTTTTTATTTAAGGTTTTGTCATCTAGAAGGCGAGCAGGTGCTTGATTTATGAGGTATGCAAATGTGAGAATGACCTCCCCCAAAACAATTTGGAAGCCTGACCTGAATAAGTAAGGCACATGCCATATTTAACAAATGTCTATGTTTTTTTTTCAGCAATCTTATTTTGTTGTGGTGTGTTGATACAACTATTTTGATGCATTATACCTTTATATGCATTAAAATTTCCAATTCTAGACACATATGCCTAACATTCTTGTAATTAATCACGTTGCTAACGATGTCTTTTGACATTGACCCTAGTAGCGAACCTTGTACCAAATTATTGCAACGATTCCACTGTTGCCATTCATTTGGATCTTATCCACTCGGCTCCTTGATCGAACCGTCTATGAGTTCGATTTTGTTCATGACCGTAAGGCCATGTCATGAATTGTTTCCATGTGTTGCATTTATCTTCGACCGAGGGTTGTGGCACAAGAATGGTATTGGGTTGGTTTGAATGATAAAGGTATAGTTGGTGATTGGGATTATCCCATTTGATTCCCAAAGCTGTGCATGATGGTTGCCATGGATGTCGGCTAGGGTGTTGTTGTGTTTTGTTTATTGCCTAGATCAATGCTCTGATATTATATAAGAGAATAACATGTAATTTATTCTATTTTAAAGCTCTATTCAAGAGGCAGAGCCATTACAAAAACATCATAAGCTATTTACAATCAAGCTAAATCATCCACAAATAAGGAAAGAAGTTATTTACAATATTTGACAGAATCAACATTCATTCTAAGTAAGCTAGATGTCCTTCAACACAAGGCATTGGGGTCTTGTATTTCAATGCGTTTGGCCATGAATGTGTTCAGTAAGAAGCAGCTAGTAGGAAGGAAAACAAGAATCAAAACAGAAAAGAGATGCCACTTGTACAATTCCCCGTAT
Organism: Salix dunnii; assembly: GCA_015731905.1. NCBI lineage: Eukaryota > Viridiplantae > Streptophyta > Magnoliopsida > Malpighiales > Salicaceae > Salix > Salix dunnii. The sequence continues at coordinate 1,255,190 of CM027668.1, read as the reverse complement.
CAGATTCCAAGTAGGGAAAGAAACTAGCAGTCATGTGGCCACCCCATATTTCTGCAAGAATCAAAACAGAAAGAGAGACAAAATCATCGGTCTTCACTTGTTTAAGGGGAGGGTTTTGGTAGTGGTAGGAAAGAGGAGAGCCCACATGTATCATGTAATGCATACTGTTAAGTTGTTGATATTAATTATTGGTGCGAGGGTAGCACTAAGCAACCAGCAAGTGATGGGCTTCTGGTGATTCTACGCTGAAGTCACATCAAGCAGATCACAGGAGAAATTCCCACCATGCATGACATAAGGTGTGAGGTAAGAAAACAAAAATAATTGGCAGAAATCGCATGATTCATAATAAAACTAAAAAGAAGAAAATGTTCAGCAAATTTAGAACCGCGTTTCCTAGGAAAATGATGGTGAAACCAGCAGGGTAGAATATTTAAACAAATTGCTCTTCCCCTAAGCCCATTATAAATGAGCTTTTTGAAGTGAATCATGTCTTGAGTTGAACTCAATCAATCATAAAGCATGACAAGCAAAGGAATGCTGATGCAATCAATTCTGCAGGAAGATTTTCCTCTATGGCAAGACAAGACAGCTTAGAAAAATCTCCGGTGCAAAGTGGGATGTTATATATTGACTATTCACCGTTACAAGCTTTTACAGCAAATTATGTCTTGTTTGAATTTAATCAAGAAGAACAGTTAGCAAAGGAAAGATGATGCAATCAATTTAGTGGGGAGATAAAAAGAAAAGGAAAAGTGAGAAATTCTGACCATGTTAACAAAAAGCACAAGTTGAACCATGAATGGTGGAATGATTATCTCCACTTCCATCAATCCCCCAGGCCATGGGAATAAAACAAATGTCTCGTTGTATTCTTATAACTATGATTGAAGCTGAAAATGTAAATCCAAAATACACTTCACCGCTCATTAGAATGGATTGTCATAACATGAACCTTGTCAGCTTTTATTCTCATTTTTCACACCGAAGTCCTAGTTTCTTCGACTTATCAGGCAATGAAAAGCAAACAAAATTATTTCAAAGAACTTGCAAAACTTTCATGGTCATGGAAAGCTAGATCTTATTGAGCTCTCTTCTGTCTATAGCAAGCGTTCTTCGTTCCTCTTATTCAGGAATGAAGATCAAGTAAACCCTCTTCCAACTTTAAAATGGATATAAAATTTCTCTTCCAATCAGCAATTAAAAAAACAAATCAATTAGCTGAGAGTTTCTGGGCAGCAGAAAATGCAAGAGCAACCAATTACTCCAGCTTTGATCACGTCATGCATTAAACAACAAGATTTCATAGTTGAGCAAGAAAGACCAAGTAAATATTTAATTCGCCAGAAGAAATCATCTGCAAGAGAGAAGAAGCTTTCAATGATGACGTTTGACAACCCTCGATGGACAACCAAACGTGCAAGTTCATTGCATTCCCCAACTTGCAATCACCATTTTCTCTTGTTGGAATCATCCCGCCCTCCCTCTTTCAAGACACTCTTCTTTTTCTTTAGGAGTGGGGGGGTTTTGAGGAGAGTGATCTCAGCAAAATGGGGTCCAAAATGCATGAGGAAATCCACAGGCTGCTGGTCAATTATATTAAATTAATACAATTAGATACTTGAGACTACTAAATGGAAAAAGGAAGAAAGTTGGAGACAGGCAGACAATCCATGGAAGGACGCAATTGCTTCCTAGTGTTTGCTTCCTTCCTGATTTGGGAGAGTAAAGAGAACCGTCGGTTTTACTCCTTTCACTTGACCATTTTGGGACACCATTACTGCTGCTGCTTTTTTTGTCTAAATTGCAGAGTTTATGTTTGCTTCACGCACATTCATCGACTCTCATTGCAACACATCATTTGTGACTGAACCAAAGTGAATTTTCTTGTCCTACACGGTGAACTTCAACTGAGAAAAAATCTTCTGACATCTGCCTACAGGCTACTGCTCCGCACCATTTATTTTAGTTTCAGGCTCCAAGCTTAATGCTTCTTCCTGCACTCTTTTGGCAGCTTTGATTGCCATCATAAAGGATCGAGCAATCATCCCATGATCCCAACCAAATAACCAATTCTAGCATGACTGAGGTTCAGAGAAAATGGCTAGCACAGTGAGCCCACCACTTTTCTTGGTTTATTTGGCTAGGTTCCATGTTTGCCCACCAAAAATCCGAAGAAAGTTGTCTTACGTTTGATCAAATAGAATCGGTCCTGTCATTTCCAATCAAACTACTGAAAACGTCATTTCATTTCTCACCATGACTTCAAAACCACGAATCTTCCCATCTTTCACTTTGTTGGGGTGACTCTTGCTGAAAACAACTTCCACCATTCCCATTAGAGCATGCAAGATGCACAACTTGAGATTCCATGAACTAGATATTATCGTTAAGAATCTAGACTTAGGCAAATACAACGGCACGCTGCTCCGAAGAGCCTACCATGATGCTTCCACTAAAATAAACTATTTCTAGGACAGAACGATAGCTACCCCGCAACAATAGACTTGCTCATTCACACAAAGAGCTGTAATGGTTGACCGGGTTGTAATCCAAAAAATTAATTGTAAAATATTAAGGCTTCCGGTTTTTATAACTTTATATAGCAAACGGCCAGAAAAAACAAATTCTTTAGTTTTTTTATTTACTGAAACCAAGGGTATGGACTCTGGATTAAGCAATGGGGACGGGTCATGTCATCCCTCCCTTTAGAGGTGTGGGCGTACTGTACGTAAGAACACGTTCTAATGAAATAGCTTCTTGAATTCGAACCCCTTCCACCAGTGAAGGTAATTGATTTTCTAGATTTTTTGAAGTTAGTTTTGTGTTCGAATAGGTGCGATCGAGTGGTAAAAGTCAAGACCAATTAACAAACGATTCTCTCGTAACTATTAAAGGGAAGTAGTGAATCACTAAACATATGATGCTATGGAACTATCATATCATCCAGAAGGAAGTAGTGAATCACCTAATATATGGAGACATGGATCTATCATATCATCCAGAACTTGGTTCCCCAGTGTGATGTAGCGTGTGGAAACAGATTGAAAATGAGCTATAAGTTGAGGTTTCATTTTAGCAGCAGAACTCATGCAAAACTGTAGTGCAAGGACTGCATCACGAAAACAAAAACAGACGAAGCTATAATTATATCATCATGGCAGGTAAATAGTGGATTATGGGATGCTTATGGGTTGCTGCTTTTCGGAATGAATTTTCCAGATACCGATAGAAAAATCAAGCAATACCGACTGATGGGAACACGTTATGGTTGACAAAAAAGATTCAAAGTTGAACCATTTTATAAAAGGATACCATCAATAAAATAACTTGGACAACGCAATGAGAGATGCTCGGGGTTTTCTGACACCTTTCTGCTCTCCTTGAAAACAGATAGATTTCGAATACAAAAATTGATCTCTGCTTTTTTGGACAGTGAAATAATGCAGTTTCATGTTTTTACAGGTATGAACAATCAAATAATATTTGATAACCAACACATCCATCATATTAAATACAAACTTGGAGTTACTCTTATTGGTGATACAAGGAAAAACAAAAAATAGCACAGGAAATGATGTTCGCATCCGAAGAAAAACCATCCACCTGGTAGTTTCTAGATCCGATGAACAAAATGTAAATTGAACAGAACTAGATTAACAAACAAACTAAATCATGTAGTAGGCTAAGTGCAGCAAAAGTAAATGATTACATGATAGTCCCCTTGGCACATTGGATCACATTAGTAAAACAATTGCAATTCTCCAACGTGGGTGCACTTTCTATGTAAGTTCTTCATACCTGGCCCTGGAGGAAAAATATACAAGGGTTCCAGCTCCTGCTTCTATTCAATCAACAAAGAGGCACTCACTGGCAGCATTTATACACACCCGTGCTATTTCAACTGTATACAGTAGCTCTTTGGTGTGATTTGCAGCAACAATGGTCACCTAGTCATTATTCATGGACGATCAAGCATGCTGTTTTATGCCAAGTATCTGAACAAATTGGGGTTTTCTTTGTCCCTTTCAAGATAGTCTCGAGTAATCAGATCTTCAATCCGTTTTTTAATTGCCTTGAAATCAGGCTGCAAATCCAGATTTCAATTAAACCGGTGATTTAAAATAGAGGGAGGAAAAGGAACGCATACCATCAAGAGGAAACTAAATGTCAATATAAACCTTGAACATGCGGCCCAACTGCTCAACACACTCCATAACCAATTGCTGGTGGCCCAAAACTTTGCGGCTCTTCATGATGCGCACAATTGAGGCATCAATCGCATACCTTCTGTCTTTATCAACATCTTCAATTACTTTCTTCTTTTCATCTACAGGAGGCAGAGGAATCTGCTTGATGAACAAAGAAGATTCATTAGCTTTCACATAATACAGAATGGGAACAGGACATTGTAGAAGTTCTCAGCACCTTGATCCTCCTCATTTTGTCGGTAAATTTGGAGTTGAATTCAAAGTGATCCGTAGGAGATATTATTTTTGTATTTGGCTCTTTGTTTAAAATTTTATATTTTGCGCATGACAAAGAGTGGAGCAGTCTAACAACATCATCATCAGTCAAGTTCAATTGAGTCATGATCTCTGAATAACTCAATCTATCCGAGGAGTTAAAAAGCAACAGTGCAGAAGCCTATTAAACACAGGAAAAAATCAATATTAGAAATAAGAAACTTATGGACAACCTGCACTTCTACATTTTAATCAGAATGAATAAAAAAAGAAGTATGTGTTATATTCATTAAATAACACCTGATAGGTTGTCACAATCAACTCCATGGTTTTTGGTTCAAATTTCCCAATAAGATTACAGGTACCCAATGAGTATATCCAGGTAAGTTTCCTGTGCTTTGTTTTTATTTGATAAAATTCCCTAAAAACTTCAACACACTTGACCTGAAGCAGAAGTAATCAGAGAAAGGTATGCGTTAGTGACAATTGACCGAAAGCAAAACCACACAAATCAACCAGAAAGCAACATACATTTCAACTAAGACAAATTAATAAGCATACCATCTCTGCTGGAAGGTTCAAATCAAAAGACTTGTAACTAGGCCAGAAGCCAGTAGTCAAAACAGTGACCGTCAAGTCAATTCCTGGATTTGCATTTGGGTTGTTGCTTAGATACTCCTCAAAACTGGTTTGGTTTTCCCGAGCTAATGTCAAATCCGTAACCTAGAAGAAAATCAAATTCAAGAAAGAATCGCAATTTGCATCCCAATCTTACATTTTCATAGCAATCTAAACTTCTGAATTAAAAAATGATGGTTCGAGGCAACAAACCATTCCTTCCATCTTTGAGGTGAACTGGCCACCACATTGCTGCTTCAGCTTTGTCAAAATACTTCTCTCATGGTCATCATTGGCACTCTTATCAAAAAGTAGACGCCGAGCAAGCTTTTTCCTGCCAGAAACCATGCAACAAAAACACAATCCTCTTTTAGTTAAAAACCTCACCATATAATGTTTGATTAAAGCATCTATTCATCAGAAGATGACATTATTCACCTATAAAATTCAGCAAACAAGTCCTTGTCACTAATATACGCAAGCAGCTTCACAACCTATGAATCAATGACAAATTCAATTATGAAGTTACATAATATCATGAGCAACAAAACATGCAATGGCAGCACAACAGACCTTCTCCAGTGTTTCCTCAATGGCCTCATCGCTCAGTTTCTCACTACCACCTTTCTTAAGAATGTTATCACAAAAGGTTGCTAGTAATTCTGCACTCGAGCTTCCAGCAACACCCTTGTTGCAAAAAACCTCAAAAGCTTCCTTGAGGGCCTAGAGAAGAACAAGTTTAGACAGCAGATCAAGAAGGATTTATCCTTAGAATGTCAGGTTTAAATATTCCACACAAACCTTGTGGAAAAGAGTGTGGTTCTGAAAACAGTCGTTGACATATGCCAGATATTTGTCATGCAGCTCAATCACCTTCCTGACAAAAACCTGAAGGCTACCAAAAATCAGCTTCCACTGATTTCAACAGTCAGTCAATATATGGATTTAGAATAGGAGACTTGCCTGTTCCTGCAACCCAACCATGTCCTTTTTATCTGCCTGTTTTAAAAATAATGGCTGGCATTAGAATAACATGAAAAAAAGAGCATTCAAAAAACTATACCATGTATGCTGGTGAGAGTAATGTACCATGCAACGAAGTTTATGAAAAGCTAATTATTATTGCAAAAATTGGCCCTGCCGTTCCAATCATCAGAGAAATCTCAGCTTATGAGAAGACCACAACCACATGTTTGACTGATTTATTACCCTAAAATCATCTCATGAATACCCTTTAACTCCTCAAGTAGTGGGGACTGAAAAAATTATCTATGATGAGCATCAGGCTATCATCAGGACTACTCAGCAATACTCAGTGGTAGAGATACTGATATAGTTCTGATAGGTCACTCAATCCAGTTTTTTATGGTTTGTATTCCAAGGATGATATGCCATGATAAATCAGGTACTCAACAGGCACCTAAGGAGCTATAACTAGGGTATGTAATTTATGGATGCTGTGCACAAGAGTTTTACATCCTCAAGCTTGCCAGGGATATTGGACTAGCCTTGCTCTTCTTTTAAAGAATGATGTTTATCATTGCCATGAATAGTGAATAGAATATTTCAAAATTAATAAAGTTGCTAAAAGAGTTCTTAGCAAACTACAACTGGTGCAAAAGCAGACACCATTTTGCCTTGGGGGCTGATGAGTTAGGGCCAGTGGATTGCTGGGCCGGATGAATGATGGAATTGGATTCTGATATCAAACAGGCTTCCACCAATTTTTGGAAATTGAATTTGATTTATTTATGAATGCAACAGAAAAGGGTCGTTTACCCATAAGGTAAACAGACAGTGGAGAATTAAAATCAATTTCAAAGCAAAGTTTAGCAAAATAAAGGGACGCCAAATTATTGATAACAACATTTGCATAACCTGCACACAAAGTTTATCTTATTATCATCGTTATTATAGAGAGAACTGCTCAACAAATGAAATCTAAAAGCTCATACAAAATCAAAATACTTTTTGTGGAGGAGATTTATGCAAGGTGTTTCATAGCTTACTAAACAGTGCATGGCCATACAATCTTAGAAAATTCCACAAAAATTAAACAGATCTTAGACAAAAACTCTACTTTTTTGTTTGATGGGAGGGGCAATAAAATGTGAATAAGAGGAAAGAGAGCAGCATAAATTGCAAAGGTAAAAATAGTCATAAGACCGACCTTCTTGCTGCTCGCTGCATCTTCAGCCTGTTTGACCAAAGCTGTACCTTCAGCAGTAACATGCTGTGTTATGGAACAACAACCATCTCAGAACAGATAAAAATGAAGGGGGGGAAACAAGTCGAAGAAAAGATAAAACCAACAAAATGATTATCTCAGATTGCCCAAGGCCAATAAATTAATGAGCCAGCCAACCTGCTTAAATATACTGGAAACAGGATCTAAGCCCCGAGGTATTTTAGAAAAGAGCCTGAACATTCTTGATAAATCCTCCACCTAAAACAGCATGAAACAAAGCAAGAACAGAGAGACAGTTAGTTAATCTGTAATGAGCAGAAAAAATGGTTCACTAATGAATATATGATAAATACCTTGTCATCTCTAAGCAATGCATGACATCCAGAGTGCTCTTTTTCAAGCAGCTGGTTGGCATAAACAGACAACTCCTCGTGTTGAACTTTCTGCAGACAACACATGACTTCTGACACAGTAACAAAATAACAGAAAGAATAAAAACAAGGGCAGAACTTTAAGTTAGGCCTCAAACCAGGCAATGCAGCTGTTTGAACCAGGAACAGAACTGGGATATCCCATTTTACTTGGTTTTCTATTATTTTGTGCAAATAACCACCACTGATGAGCAACTAAAACATAGAGTTACAGCATAGAATCAGCCACAAACCTCCAGCAATTTTGGCTCACTACTGGAATGCAAGTAATGAGAAACCCTATCTTTCTCCCTCATTAGACACTCCTCAGCCTGGAATCAGCAACAGGATGCATTAGACACTTTTTGCATTAAAAATCATTTAATGGGGCAAAAATTCTTTTGACGCATTAACAGAACTTAGCAGTTTACTTTTAACATGTAATCTGGACATGAATCATCTACGATCCAGTTTGATGCTTTCCGAGAATAATAAGCAGCTGTATCTTTAAGCATCGCTGATTCAAAGTCATTTTCATAGTAATCCATTTGCCCCATTCCGATTTCAACAAATATATCTAAGACATTCTTCAATAAAGCTCGGTCAATCTGCTCTCCTTCACGCTCTTGATCAATCTGTTCAAGGACAGTCGTGTTAACTAACTTGACCATAGGTTAAAAAACATTAAATCATCCATTTAGGAGGAAGAATATGACCCTACCAGAGAAATTACAGCATCCCTCACCTTCCCATTCAGCTCTTGGTACACCTGAAATCAAAAGATGTTCCATTATATTACATTATGATGTATCTTCTTGCACAGAAATGGTCGTGTTAGCAAACAGAATATAGTGGAGTTTCAATTGGGACAATGGTTCAAGAAGCAATGGAAGGAAAAAAAAAATTCCTTCACGAATACAGAACATAGACATAACATAAGATAGCACATGAGAGGTATTCAGCCATGACATACCAGATCACGGAAACAAGCAAGTCCAACTTCATTAAGGGGTGGAAGTGACCTCCGAGCAATAAAATAGCGGTCAAGGTAATGGAAGAAACGAGAAAGCCACCTAACCATGACTTTATGGTTTGCCCACCTTTTAACTAGCTCTCGTAACATAAACTCATCATGCTTCTCCCTTAAGGATGGCAATACCTGCATCAGAAAACAGATAATTGGCACCAAATTGAAAAGTGCTCAATAGCAAAAGCAAAGCAGAACATTGCATTTTTTAATAAAACTAAGACCAATCAGAGACACATTTAAATATATTGAGTTAAAGTAAGAAATAATGGTGTTAACAGAAGTTTAAAAGGACTTTCCCTTCTAGTAAACATAGTTTCATCAACTTTCAGTAAACCCATATGAAGGAATCTTATATTTGAAACAGCAGGTAAGGGAAACAAATACAAGGGGAGCAACACCATAATGTTCAACATGTGCATAAGATGTCCCGTCACCCAACCTATCTCCCTCCATCTCCTTTGAAAAGGAGCTGACAAGGTTATTTCATCCAAAGTATCAATGAGATTCGTCCAAAGTATCAATGAGATGGCAGTGCATAACATGTGTCTATTGGAAAAAAGATAGAAAGTTGAGATGACCTTGTCAAAGTAAGGGTATACATTAACCTGAATCACTTTGAATCCATTTACAAAACTGATACACATGAATTCATGCTATCACTCAACCCAAATGTACAAGTAACCAGGGGGAATGAATATACTATGCCTCATTTCTGAGCCACTGCCACACCAGCATTTTTCCAGTTTCATGGTCATGAAAAACAGCCAGGTTTCAAGAAGCAGGTATGTTTTCCAATTATATCACTTGGCATGGATTGTCATGACATAAAATACACCATTCATTCACTGAGATGTATCAAACAATTACATGAAGTCAAATAATAGCCTTACCTTAGGTGTATCAAACAATTACATGAAGTCAAGCAATAGCCTTACTACTCCAGTGATAGGGGATGCTATCAGTAATTGGTAGGCAACACTAGCATTTAAAAGTAAATGTTTCCTTCAGAACCATCAATTAAAAACCATAAATAGCAATTTCTCAACCGCCAAGCTACAGATCCTTGACATGAAAGTATAACCATCCAAGGACAAATTTGTCAGTGCAGCAGGAACTAAACACGTAGTTTCTTGGTCGGGATGCTGATAACGGAAGCGAGTTTGGCATATATTGATGGGGAGAGTAAATGTGACTCTAAACATGAAGGATAAAAGCATGAACAAACATAATTATGCATTTTGATTTATATGTTCCTCACCATTGAAGTAATGTATTCTTCAAAAGATTCCCGGTACTTGTCATATAGCTGTTGGGAATAATCATGGGGGGGCTTCTGCGTACACATGTTGTAAATGGTTCTACAGAAGAAAAAAAATATCATCAACAACAACAGCACCAGCAACTAATCAAGTCAAAGCACATGCAAAAATCATCATAGACAAAATGTGGCATAGAAGTATTTACGTGTATAGCATCATGTAGTCCTCAGAGCTGAACTGCGGCTCAGGAAACCCTTCTAGGATGTTCTTCAGCTTAGTAATTCCCTTCTGCATAAACTCCCATCCTTGTTCGAGATCAATAGTCTTCCGCTCATTCATCGTCATATTTCCAAAACCTTAATTCCAAATTCCCAATACCAATACCTACAAAATTTCAACACACGAATCATATATCTCACGACACAACCTAGCACAAAACCACAATTAATATATGAACAGCAACGAAACATCAAACGGTTAACAAACCAACAAAATTCACTATGTAAACAACATTCACTTCAAATTCTACTTAAAGAGAAAAGCCACTTTGTAACCATATAGTCAACATCGAGCTAGAACGAGCTGGAAGTTAATCTCATCAGGAATAAATAATAAAACCCTAGTCTTATTTACAATACTCTTACTGATAAAACCTCTCTTTTAGACCCAAAACACTAATTTTTCCAAAAAAAATAAAACCCACTTTCAATTCGCGGGTCAGAGCAGGTATCCTGACACTAAAAGTCATAATTTTTCACGCATTTCTAGCGATTCCAAACGAATTACGAAAATTGGAGGCTTGAAATAAATTATCAACAAAAAGAAATCAGAGAAACTAAAAAGGAAAGCAATTTAACATACATACATACAGTAACGATCAAAAGAAAAGGAGATCCAGAGGACCAGGTTTAAATGAATCGATAGAAAGCGAGAGAACAGGAGGACCTGATTTGTACTTCTGGGTTTTGAAAGAAATTGAAACCCTTGAAGAAATAAAAATAGTGGATAGAAGAAGAGGAGGTGGGACTGGGAGAGACCGTTGATTTGAATTTAGGAAGGGATTGGGAGAGAAAAATGGTGTTGAAGTGGAAGGGATTGTTTTTGTTCCATTCACCTTTTGCTTCCATCCCTATTATTTTCATCTGTAATTATTTATTTCTTTTTTTAATATAAAAGCCAGTATTGTAATTTTTAAATGATGAAATAATTTTGAGTTAGTTATTTTTTAAAAATATATTTTATTTTAAAATATATTAAACTAATATTTTTATTTATTTATTAAAATTTATTTTTGATCATTTATATATTAAAAATATCTGAAATATTGAAAATTAAAAATAAAAATAAATAAATAAATTCTTTTCAAATATATTTTTCAAACATTCAACAAACCTGCTTGATAGCTTACTAGTATATCTCGTGTTCGTTTTTTTATTACTGAAAAAGTCCAGGTAATGCAATTGTTATAAAAAAAAATGGAGACTTGATTATTGAGTCGTATAATTTTAATAATATAAAAAAATACAAAGAAAAAAAAAGTTAAGGAAATCTACCTAAACTAATTAAAATTAACATGCAAAATTCATAATTTAATTGTGACATCAAGATAACCTTGTTAAAAATAAATTAAAAAATTAATTATAAGAAAAATTGATGTTAAGAGATGAAATTAAAAAACAATGAAAAAAATCTTTATCAAATCACATTAATATGTTAATCACGAGATCATAGGCGCAAGATTTAAATAATTTCATGTAAAAAAAATAAAAAATAACATGAAAGTTAATTACTAATAAATCCAACACTAGAAAATGAGATTGGATATAAATCAATAACTAACCAATAATCAAATTATGGTCAATTTGTATTAATATTTCATATATGTTTTTTAGATTTAAATATTGAAGTTATCATTGAATTAAATTTATTAAATTCTGATGAATATATCAAAAGAGGTATACCTTCAAGGGTAAATTAGCATATAGATGTTAAATAGATTCCATGGTTTAACAAAATTACTGTCACAAAAACTGACATTGCAGATCAAGATACTTAGTTAAATGTTTGTTTTATACTGCATTTTAAAAGTGTTTTTGAGAAAAATTAAAATTTTGTTTTATTTTTTTACTTTAAATTAAGTTTTTTTAGCGTTTTTAGATCATGTTGATGTGCCGATATAAAAAATAATCTTTAAAAAATAAAAATATATATCAATATAATACTTTTTCTAAATGAAAAACTCTTTAAAAAACAATCATAATCATACTCTCAAACATATCATTTATCATGCAAGAATCTCTCTCTCTCTCTCTCTCTCTCTCTCTCGCGCGCGCGCGCTCGCGCTCGCTTGCTATATATATATATATATATATATATGAAAGGAAAAAAAAACTCTAAGCTTTCCAATAATTAAAACCATATGATTTTTAATTACTAGGCGATATAGCTAATTTATCAACTAAAATTATTATTCATTATCCAGCAATCAAAGTGAATATTTTATTTTTCTTGATTAAAAATAAAATAAAATAAAATAAAATAAAAATTTTCATAGAGATAGGATAATAAAATAATTTGAAATTAACCTTCTATTTAGTACATATAATTGCATGAGACATTATATGTTTGCATTTCATTTCAACAATGTTAAAAAAAATGATGTATTTTTATTTTAATCACACACACTGTTAAGGAATAATTTAACCTAAAAACTCAGAGATGTTAGGTAAGGTTTCAGAATATTATTTTATATCATTCTCTTGGTTAAAAATAAAATAAAAATCTTCATGGAGATAGATTAAGAAAATATATTGAAATTAACCTTCTATGTACTACATATAACTGCTTGAGACATTAAGTTATTGGTTTTCATATCAGCAATGTTGAAAAAATTGATGTATTTTTATTTTAATCACATGTATTGTTAAGAAACCATTTCATCTAAAAACTTAAGATATTAGATAAGACTTTAGAATATTATTTATATTATTCTCTAGCAACTCCATCAAGTGAAAGCTCTCTAAGCTTAGAACTTCCATAGAATCACACTCCATTTTGCTTGATTTTTATTAAATAGAATGAGAGTAGTGAGACTCAAACTCGTGATCACTGGGTCAACAATGCTCTAATAATATATTAAATAATCATATCACCTAAAAACTTAAGTTGTCAAGCGAGACTCTATAATATAATTTATATTACTCTCTCTCTCTCTCTCTCTCTCTCTCTCTATATATATATATATATATATATATATATATATATCATTTTTCTATATTAATATTAAAAATATATTTAAAAATAGTTCAAAAAACAAAATTGAAATGCATTTCCAAGAATTTTTTTTTAAAACTATATTTTTTACTATTATTAGCACCGAATCATTCATTTCGTATCCATATCTGGCCAATTTTATTTATAGCACAGGCTCAATTTTGATTTTAATATAAATACAAAAGAAATCTCTAAAAAATCTGTGTTTATACGTAAAGTCTTGTTTGACACTGAGTTTCAAAAATGTTTTTGGAGAAAAAATATTTTTAAATCATTTTCATATGCTGATATCAAAACAAATATTTTTTTAAAAAAAATTATTTTAATACAGTTATGAACCAAAAAAAACTTTAAAAAATAATTTCAACCTTATTCAAAAACTTTTTACCATGAACTATATTCACATATCTGATATGGACACCTCTGTCCATGCACAAAAAAATATATTAGAAAAAAAAGCCCACCCAAACCAATCTATAAAGGGCATGTTTATTATTCCATTGGATAATCAATAGATGTTATTTTCTAATCCCACACTCATATTTAACATGTGGATGCACTGCTCAGCAATCCTTGTTACCCATTCGGAAAAAAAAAATCTCTAAAACAAAAATGTGATAGATTATTCATCATGTTTTTTAAAAAACTTTCTATTTCAGCAAAAAAAAATTAAAAATAAATGTGAAGGCCTACACAACTTCTTGTTTTGCATCAATCATAAAAAAAAAGTTATAAATACTAGAAATACAAATATTAAATCTAAAAAAAGAAAAAAAAATTGAATTCATTGAATTTAACCAATCAAACCACTAAATTAATTAGGGCTTGAATTCTATTGGATATAATATTTTTTTAATGAAAAAATATTTTTGATTTAAACACAAGTCACTTAGATATATAAACTTTTTGTACTAAATAATATTTTTTTTTTGAAAAACAAGTGGTGTATAGTAAATAAACAAAATAAAACCTTGATTTTTTTGAAGTCATGACAAGAAAAAAAGAGAATTTCTTGACTAGAGTAAAAAAAAAAAAACAATGAAACAATTTATTATTATTATTTTTAGCTTTGAGAGTTTGAAAATACCTCGTATTAAAAAAATGTATTTTAAAAAAAAAGAATAGGTGACAAAACTAAATAATATTATAATTAGATATTTATTATAAAAAATCATTGAACCTACCAAGGAAGATATAAATATACCACGTAAATCAATTTGAGCCATCACGATAAACTTTTGACCTTAGTCAAGAAATTATCTTTATAGAAAGCAAATTGAAAAAACAAGAGAATAAAATCTTTAATAAAACAAATATTTTAAAAATAAAAGTGAATCCAAGTTAACATCTTAAAGTATGACTTTGAGCATGAGACTAAAATCACTGCACCTAGAAATATTACAATCCAAACTATAGAATAACAAAGTAATGACGAGTAAAATCAAGAAAAGAATTTTAATTAAAAAATAATGCAAAGGAAAAAATGCATTTAAAAGAATGAAAGCAAAATTGAACATAAAAAATAGATAAAATAATTAGGGATGAGAATGCAAAATAAAAATTATTAAGGAAAATGATATAAAAAATAATTAAAATAATGAGAACCAGATCTAGTATAAAAATCAAATTAATCAAAATCCTAGGGGATGGAATTAAAATATTAATAATAATTAAAAGATCAAGACTGTATTTCATACAAAAACTAAATCATATTAAATTTCAAAGGTCGAGTTTGAAAAGAAAAAAAATAACAATTAAAAGAACGAGTGTTAAATTTAAAATAAAAATGAAACAACACTTAATCTAAATCCTTGGGAATGGAATTAAAAAATTAATAATAATTAAAATATCAAGAATTGTATTTGATATAAAAACTAAATCAAATTAAATTTCAAAGATCAGGACTGGAAAGAAAAAAATAACAATTAAAAGAATGAGGGTTAAATTTAATATAAAAATCAACAATATTTCATCTAAAGGGATGAAATTGAAAGAAAAATATTAAAAAAAAATATAAAACAATCCAAGATTACTTAAAAGAAAGAGAATTATAATCAAAATAAAAATAAAATGGAGGACAGTTTTTTTATTTTTGCTTGGTCAACTGCATCCCGGGGTCGTGAGAAAGAAATGACGAGGGGAAGAAAAAACCCTAATGTGGCCAAACCATATAGAACCACCATATACGCGTCGGTCCAATTAAACCGCCACTACTCATTGATTTTGGTGACATAATGACCTTGTGCTCTTGTGCGCACCACCCTTTAATGCACAAACTCTTTGCACGCACATACATGTTATCTCAAGACACCTAATATTATTTATTATTAATTTTATAAATTAAAAAAGAGCAAACTAATTCTCCCAAGCAAAAAATTTATTACATAAAAACCAGGATAAAAAATCGAAAAAGCTATAAAATTTTGTATATAAAAGTAAAAATATAATTACATTGTTAAAAATAATTTTTTTTAAAATCTTTTATATTAGAGTAAAATATTTTGCATACAAAGACTTGTTGATAATTATACTATGCAACCATAATAATAATAATAGTAATAATAATAAAACCCTTCAATGCAAAATATTTATTTACTTTCCCTTTCTTCCACGGGTATATAGAAGTTACTAGTTATATTTTTTGCATTACGTTGCGGGTTGAATAAATAATTTTTATAACCGTTGGGATTAAATTAATTAATAAGATTTATTAGTTAAAAAATAAAATATAACATTTATACATGCAGGTTTTGATATAATGAAATGCATCAACACAATCTATCATAATAAAAATAACTTTAAAGTCTTAACATATAAAACTATCATTGCTATTACTGCTAAAATAATAAAAATTATTAAATTACCTTGAGAAAAAAAAAACTAAAACCAAAACTATTACTATTATTATTATTGCGTTAATAGTGAAAAAAATTTAAATCAAAGAATAAAAAAATCCTAAAAACTTTAACAAAAGAACAAAAAAAATATCAAATAAACTATAAAACAAAAATAAAAATTATAACATTTATACATGTAAGGTTTTTATACAACGAAACACATTAACATATCCTATTATAACAACAACAACATCGAAGCCTTGACATCTAAAATTATTATTATTATTACTGCTAAAACAATAAAAAATATATTAAATTATATCGAGAAAAAAAACTCAAAAACATTAACAAAAAAGGTGAAAAGAAAAGAAAACAAATTAAAATTATTATTATTGCGTAAAAAAACAAGATTAAATCAAATAATAAAAAAAATCCTAAAAACCTTAATAAAAGAGCAAACAATAAAATAAAATAAATGATAAAAAATATAAATTATTTATTGAAATAAATTATTTGACTAAAAATAATATGAAAAAAACTAAAAGAAAGAACAAAGAGAAAAAAAAAAGAAATATGAATTTTCAAGTGATCATAAACGCATACTAAAATTTAAAAACTATTTTTTTTTTAAAAAATACCAGGTCAACAAATAAGAAAGTAATAAAAATTAAAAATCAAAGTTAAGAGCACACACATATAACACATGGAAAAAATAGAGATTATTTAAAAAATATAAAAAAAATAGAGGAGTTAGAATAAAAAATTAAAAGTACAAGGGCCGGAATAAAAACCAAATATATTATCAATTTCAATCAAAGAATAAAATTGAAATAATCAAAACTTTTGTACTAAAAATATTAAGGAATTGAAAACCAATCTTAAAATTAAAAGAATAAGAGCTAAAATGAAAACACAATATATAATCAATTTCCATCGAATGACGCAATTGAAACAAATCAAAACTTATATAACAGAAATCAAGACTAAATAAAACAATTAAATTTCAGGGACTGAAATGAAAACACCATAAACATAAGGGTCTCCCATGTAATTTAGTATGCAAGAGAGAGAAAAGGGTTAAAAAAAAGTTCAGCTCACCACCGTCGGTCCGTCACCACTCTGTTCATTGAGGGAGGACACGCGCCACATCATGAGGAAGAGTACATGGCGGCGCATCGGATGAGATGTTGGATGAACATTTTTTACCACAAAAAAAAAGTTGCACGCGTTGAAGTGTGAGCGAGGTCGAATATTGTTGGCACGTGTGTTCGACGCGCATACAGTATTTAAAAAAAATAAAAATAAATAGTAAATTATCGGAACACCCTTGCAACTAACTCTTCTATTTTGTTTTATTGGGGCATATTAGTATTTAAATATTTTTCAAGAAATGCGAAATATTCAAAATACCCCACAGGCAAACCTTGATTTTTGTTTTATTGTAAGATAAAAGTGTTATTTTAGTGTGCATTGGAATGTGAAATTACAATGACACCCTCTTCTCTCTAGCAATTGCTTTTTTTTTGTTTTTTTTATCTCATTTAAATATAAAATAATTATTTTACTATATAAATAAATATAAAAAAATCAAAAAAATCATGACCCACTCAACCGGAACCAATCCAAAAATACTATTATATTCCACTATAAATTAACTCTTATTATATGATATAATAATACAATATCTGTCATTCCATTATATAAACCCATAGATGACTGGATTTTCCAATCCCACGCTCATATTTAGCGCGTGTAGACACCATCTTCAACAATACCTATTGACCGTATTGTCTCTTATCCCAGTAGCAGTACTATTCTACAATCCTTCGTATTTTCCACTCTCGCCAAATAATCAACATTGCCAATAATATATCTCACACAATTATCATCTGATGATGTGGCAAGCTTTTATTTGATGAACATTTAAACTTCACCAATGCCTTTCGAGCTACGTTGTAGGCACGAAAGAGATTTTCCGTCCCTTTGCTATGTTATTTTGTCACGTTGAACCTCGTACTACGAAGCTGTGCAATTAAGTACTTGAAATTTGATTTTCTTTTTTTGGTATATTACATTGCGCATGTTTTTTTTTTTTTTTTTATTAAATTCAAACAAAGAATTTAGTTTTAATTGACTTATAAATTAGTTAGAAGAAACTTTTATCGTTGAACCAAATCTCGATAATTAAATGCCAAGCTTTAAAAAATATATTTCTACTTGAAAAATAAATTCCATAATAAACTATTTGAGTGTATTTTTAATTTGATTACAGAAAAGCATTATTTCAAGTTTAAAAAGGATTTTTTTATATATAAAAATTATTTTTTGATTTTGAAGGAAAAAAAAAAGTAATCAAATAGTGTTTCTAGATGAAACTTAAAAAGTAATGACAAAAAATAAAAATAAAAATAAAAATAGAGTTTAAATCTCAATATACTTTTTCGTATTGAGCTAGCCACGTGTCTAAACCAATAAATTTTTTGATGAACTGTCTATTTTGAAGTATAGTCGAAATTGTTTTTAAAAATATTTTTTATTTAAAATATATTAAAATAATATTTTTTTATTTTTTAAAATTATTTTTGATATCAATATATAAAAATTATCTAAAAAATTATTTATTTTAATTTTAAATAAAAACAAAAAATATTTTTAAAATACAGTAAAAAATATTTCGAAATGGCAAAAGCACACGCTTCATAAAATATTAATCTTGGATTGCACTCTTTATAGTTTAGGGACGAGAAAAGCCATGGGATGGTCATCTAAACTACAAATCCAGGTGTCAGCTTTATAAAGAGAGTAAAATAACTAAACAGAACCTGCGAGTTGAGATATCGTTGTTGTCCTTGTAAAAGGACGAGAGACGACGGAAAAAACCCGTACAATATTTCCATTCTCAACCGACCTTTGCTTTCGTTTCTGTTTATTTTTTTCCTCTGACAAGAAGTAAAATCTTTCTCCTCCATGAACGCCTAGCTTTCTTGAGGCAAGCACCCCTCTTTTTCCCTCTATGACTATATATTTATATACATACATGCTGCTGCTGCTGCTGCCGCCGCCGCTGCCGTGTCGTGTGTGTTTTTTAAGTGGGTGTTGAAGATCACGTTTCGCTTACTTTTAATCTACAATCTGTCAATTGGTGCGTTACAAAGTGCACCCGTTTCTTCTTTCAGATTTTATATCGCTCTCACTTTGTATATCACACTTGGGTTTTGACGGTTTTGTGTTTTATCAATGGAGGTATAGTAAAAATTCTATCTTGAGTGTTGCTGTTCTTTTTAATTGTCTTAGAGTCCAGTTTTCGATTTAATGCTGTTATTCCTTCTGGGATTTGCTTGCGGTTTCTTGTAGTACTATGAAGTCGGGTTAGGAGTTGAATTATGCTGGGGATCATTTTGGAATTCTTGTTTTTGTTAGTAGTTAATATTTTTGTCGCTCTCTCGTGCTCTTTCGATGTGTGTTAGTGTGTTTTTGGGACGTTAAGCTTTTGATTGTATGTTTTGTTCTGGGGTTTGGGATTCGTTACGGAGGTATAATGATTAAATGTTCGAAATGGGTTCTTCATATTTATGTATTTGGTTTGAAAAGTTGGAGTTTTTTTTAGATGGGATTGCTTTGCTGCTGGTCATGGGTTGGAAAATGGATCTGGGGTTGGGGACTTCTGACTTGGTTGCTTTGTTTTGGCTATTAACTGCCGGGTTTTATCTCAGTGCATGCATTTTTTTGGGGGCCGGTGATTTTGTGCAGAACTGTGCTTATAATTGTTATTATGAGTATTGATATATGTAATTTTTGCTTTTACAGCTTATTAAATTTTCTTACGAGGGATTTTATTTTATTTTACACTACTTTAATTTGGGAAAAATTATTTTTGATAAATAAATAAATATTTTGCATATTGTGGCCGATATGGAAAATAATTTAATTCTAGCAAAAAGTATGGATTTTTTTAATTCCTGGGAACTTGTTTAAAAAGCAGCTAAAAAAATTGTGTTTGATTAGTGCCAAAGGATGGATGTTTGAGAAAACTAAAGAACCTTTTTTTTTCCTTTTGTTTCTATTTTGGTCGGAAAACATGATCAGTGATTTACAAATTTTATCTTTATAATATTCATCAAGACTATGCTTTTATTTTTATTTATTTATTTATTTATTTTTTCTGACAACACAAGGCAGCTTTGTGCCTTTTATGTTGTTTTTTTGTTTTAAATTTTAATTATCCATCTTTGTTTGTTTGAACTCCTTTGCAGATGGATGTTATCGAAGGGAATTCTGAGTGGAATTGCATTGAAGATGAATCTGCTGAGCAATCACTTTCTCCAGGTATTTGTGATGCCTACAGAGATCCTGAGCTGCTTCCTCGCATTGGAGATGAGTACCAAGTTCAAATTCCAGCTCTTATGACAGAATGTGCCAACCCGTTGCTCGTGGAGAAACCAGCTGACGCAATATTCTTGTCTGCTACTTGTGATGAGTTTTTGGTTGGATTGCCTGTATCATTAATGTGGATTAGTGAGGAAGCTGAGAGCATTAAACATGAACCACAAGGTTATCCTTGTGATTTGACTGACACTTCAAATAGAAATGAGTCTTTAAATCCTGAAAGCATTAGAGAGGCAAAGATTGTCCCAGAAGTTGACTTGAAAGCTAAGGTTGAGCTTATGGATATTACAACGAATGGTGGCATTGAAGTAGCAGAATCTGCAAAGTTATGTTTTCAACAAGAAATAAGTAATGAAATGCCCTGTAAGCTTGGAAGCAAAGATTACTCCTTGGTTCCTGGTTTTGTGAACAACTCTTGGAGTGAAGCAGAGGAGGAAAGCTTTCTTCTTGGTTTATATATTTTTGGAAAAAATCTTGTTCAAGTGCAGAACTTTGTAGAGAGCAAGACGATGCGTGACATACTCTCATTTTATTACGGGAAGTTTTATAGGTCTGACAGATACTGTAAATGGACAGAGTGCCGGAAAATAAAAAGCAGAAAATGTGTGTACGGGCAAAGGATTTTTATGGGATCGAGGCAACATGAAATGCTATCTCGCTTGCTTCCGCAATTGTCAGAGGAATGCAAAAATAATTTGCTTGAGGTATTTTATGAAGTATTTCTGAATGGAGCACAATTTTTAATGCCAAGATGCATCAAATGAGTTATGATTATTTTTATAGAGCACACGGGCAACTATGCATAAAAGACAAGCACATGCACGCACTTATCATAAAATCACAAAATATGTTCTCATTAAGATAATTTCTATCAAGAAATATGACTCAAGTATTTCTACTGAACTATTTGCAGATATTACTCTACTAGCACAATTATCAAAATATTTGTGCAAATTTTGAGAATGTTTTAACTATCATCAGTACAGACAGAATAGGTGTTTGCACTTTAGCCATGAATTGACAGATGGAGCTTCTTCAAATGATTTGCTATTACAGTACTCCTCCCATCCTTTATTTGTCTTTTTAAGATAGCAGATGTGATAACATAATTGGGAAAACTGGTGATTCATGAATGGTTGCGTGAAAGCCTAAAATTGCAGTTAATTTTTTTCCACCAAGAATGATTGTTAGATGACAACACGAAAAGGGCGGTGCGAGCAATGATTTGAGATGCAAAGTTCATAGTGTCACTGCTGATAAGCATGTCCTATGTTTGAGGCTCTTTTTTTTTTTTTGAAAAGAAATTTTGCAGTGCTTGGCTGTTTTGTTTTGATCTTATCTAGTTTATCAGTTGCCCATAATGCCCTATTCTTTGAATATTAATTCCATCAATTGACAGGCTGCCAAGGCATTTGGAGAGGGAAAAATGTTGCTGGAAGAATATGTACTCACTTTAAAAGTGACAGTTGGATTGCATGCCCTAGTAGAGGCAGTTGGAATTGGTAAAGGAAAACAAGACCTCACAGGCTTTACCATGGAGTCTCTGAAGTCTAATCAAGTTGCTCCTGTCCGTCCAGAAATACCAACTGGAAAAGCATGCTCAACCCTTACACCTGTTGAAATTATCAACTACCTAACTGGTGGCTATCGTTTAAGCAAAGCCCGATCAAATGATCTGTTCTGGGAAGCTGTTTGGCCACGGTTACTTGCAAGAGATTGGCATTCTGAACAGCCTAGTGATCATGGTTTTGCTGCTGCCTCCAGGCATTCTCTAGTATTTCTGATCCCTGGCATCAAGAAGTTTTCAAGAAGGAAACTAGTGAAAGGAGACCACTATTTTGATTCTGTCAGTGATGTCCT
Organism: Salix dunnii; assembly: GCA_015731905.1. Classification (NCBI taxonomy): domain Eukaryota; kingdom Viridiplantae; phylum Streptophyta; class Magnoliopsida; order Malpighiales; family Salicaceae; genus Salix; species Salix dunnii. The sequence continues at coordinate 1,232,863 of CM027668.1, read as the reverse complement.
CAATAAAGTTGCCTCGGATCCAACGCTTCTTGAGCTTGACATTGGAGAAGATAAGGGTGATGGTAGCAAGGAAGAAACCACTTGGAACAATAAGACAAATTTGGACCAGGGAGATTTTCCTGGTCAACAACGCCATTGCTACCTCAAACCTAGAACTCCAAGCTGCGCTTCAAATGCCATGATGTTTACCGTAGTTGATACAAGTCTTGCCAATGGGGAAACAAAAAAGGTGAGAGAACTTAGGAGATTGCCTGTTGGATTGATGAACATATGCAATTCCAGAAGTGATTCTGAAGATAGTGACGATGATTGTTCAAAGGAGTCAACTGATGAATCCTATTCTTCTGATAACCTATGTTCTGATAAGAATAAGAGTACCATGACAAAAAACACAAAGAATGGTTTGGACAAGGGAGTATTTTCTGACAGGGAAGGCGTTGAATATAATGCTTTGAAACAGAGTTTCCCTATAAATGGTGCAGGTTTCACCAAGGCTCCTAAAGAAATTCCCGAGGACCAGAAAGCTGATAAATGTGTTGATATGCAGATGAAAAGGGTTATCAAGCGCCAAGCAAACCGAAGAGTAAGACATGGAGACAGAAACCTTTTTGCCCCAGTGGCAAAACGTCTACAAATATTAATTGCTTGTGACCAGACAAAGACAAGTTGTGGTGTAATTAATAGTCATGGGTTAAAACGAGAAGAGCTTGGTTGTACTGGAGAAGGTTCTAATTTTAGAGATGATTTTTTCTCTCGAGGGGATTCATCTGTGGAGAAATTATCAGCTATCAGCTCTTCCGGAGGCAATCCAAATTTTAGTGATGAATGTGCTATCAGCAGTAATTCCGCTGTTGCTGAACATCCTCATGAGAAACTTCAATCGCGGGCATTGATTGACCTGAACATGCCTGTACCTCAAGATGCTGAAATGGAACCTTCAATGATGGAAGTGATAGCAGTACAGGATGATCAAGCAAACAGGCAAACAGAGGATTTTGGGCGGCAAAAAATCACCACATTAGTAGCATGTGATTCTATTCCACAACAGCCACCTGTTATGAACACCCGAAGACACAGCACAAGAAACCGGCCGTTGACCACTAAAGCACTAGAAGCTCTTGCTTGTGGCTTTCTAAGCATGAAGCAGAAGCGTAAGGGTAGAGATGATTTTTCACTAGATAACCGGATGTTGAGGCCTTCACGGCGTGCTCGCAGTAAGATGAGAATCACCGAAAACTTCAGTGTTGACATGACAAATTTTGAAGGAGATGAAAGAAGAGGGAATGGTGGGTGCAAGAGCAAAGGTGACATAATCAGTGAGGTTCAGATTTAAGTCACGGGTGATGTTCCAACCTTGGGCTCCAAGATTTTTTGGTGCCTGATCTGCCAATCTGTACTGTAGGAATGAGTCATTAAGACAGAGGAAGGTTCAGCTCTTCTCAGCAGCTGAAGTACTCAAGACTTGAACGAGGGTGCTCCTTTGTCTTGCTTCGAACTGCAACATGCATGACTTCATGCTAACTTTCACAATGATCATAATAGAATTTTAAACTTTCCAAGACGTCTACATTGGACAAGGAACCTTGCGAGATGTCTTGCATCAGAAAACAAGATGGGGAATAAGGTTTGCTTACAAGTCAAACTGTTGTTTTTCAAAAGCATTTGACAGTACAGATACTTCTTAATCTGAACTCCCATCTGACCTTTGCCTAATTGAGGCAATCACTGCCCCGTGATCCAACCTGGAGTCCATTATGGTCCAATCCGCGCTCTCAATTTTGTGTTTTCTATTAAATTCATCCATGATGAATCGAAGTGTTGGCAAGCAGATGGATTCTCCTGTTCTAATGGAGTTTTATCATTTCGTTTTTCAATATCTGCTGCTCTAGAGTTGAATCTAATGTTGTGGGACTTGGGAACGTTGAGCACAATGACATCTGCGTTCCCTTGTTCTCCTTCTTCCTCTTCTTAAAAAAACGAGAAAAAAGAAGGCAATTTCCTCGAAAAACTGTGTTGCGAATCAAATCCTGCAGCCATTGTAGCGTTAAAAGTCATACGATAGAAGCTTAACTACCATTTTTCCTTCATCAGGAAAGAGGGAATGATATGAGTAATAAAAAGTATTATTTATTCTCATTAAAATTTTAATTAATTTAATTTTTTTTTATGTTTTATTAAAGAGAAATATTTTTAACCAAAAATAAAAATAAAAATAAAAATAAAAATAAAAAATAAAAATAAAAGGTTATTATTTCCAAATTTGGTTCAAATTTTATTTCTAAATGATTTTAAATCCTAATTTATTAATTTATTACAAAAGCTATCACTAATCTCTTAAGAAATTGCTCATAGTTTTCTTGTGCACGTTCAGCTTAAGTTATTTTTCTATTTCACACCTCCCCCTTATTAAACCCAAAAATTAATAAAAGAACAGTAAGGAAAATAAAATCCCATAAGCTAATTAATTAAGAAGAGTTTCAGTTAAAATAAATAAATAAATAAATGGAGGGGGGGAAGGGTGAAACATGAAACCATGAAGAAGTCACAGCAAAATGAAGACGTGGCATTCAGAGAAGCCACTGACGTGTCACCCTATTTTCTCCTGGAAAAAATATTACAAAGAAAACCAGCGCGTGTTTCCACGCTCGTCTTCTTCTTCTACCACCACTATTTTGTTTTGAAAACGTTGTTTTGAATAGATAAGATATGTATTAAAATAATATATTTTTATTTTATTTTTTAAAAATTATTTTATTTTTATTACTATATAACAATAATTTAAAAATATTTAATTTAAAATAAACAATAAAAAAAATAATAATTCAGCAGCTATTTTGAAACAGAGTGACTGCCTAAAAGCTACGCTCTATCATGTTTCCACGTCATTAAATAGACAAAATTAAAGGTGGCTGTGGCGTCATAGGCTTTGGCATTATTTGCTGTCATAAAGAAAACAATAATGGGCCAGGCATTTCGTCGAGCAACTGGAAGAATCCGAGCACCACCAGACCCACCTCCACACGGCGCGAGGCCACCGTTTACTTCCACCGAAAAGACTGAGATTTCCAGGAGCTCCACTGCCAATCAATTGAACAATCAGAGCAGTCTTGGCTCTGGTTAGCTTATCAATTCATGTTCCTGCTTCTTTTAAGGTTTTGTTTTTGTTTTCCTGAACCCAGAGGCGGAGGAGTTTTTTAGCTGTCGAAATTGTATATAGAATCTAACCCTGTTACCCTGGTATGATTTGAAGGGTCTGTTTGGTTTCTGGGAGAATTAAAGTTGAAAATGAAAACCCAGTATTAGCATTCATTTTCTTAGCGTGTTCCCATTTGGTTCTTTTCGTGTGTTTAACTTTTGTATTTTTTATGCTGTAGAACACGGAACAGTGTGAGAAAAACCAGTCTGATTTTGCGATTGAAATAACTGAGAACGAACTGGATATGTGATGTGAGTAGTGTCTTCTTGGTTTCGTCTTTCCAATTATTATTTATATATGCTCTAGCATGTTGAAAATCTAGATGGATTTCTTGACAGGCACCTGTGTTTGAAAGGTACGATAGGCCCATGTCGACGCTGAGAAACACAAAACCTGATTCTGGCCGATGTGAAGAGAGGCCTGTTGCTCCAGGAACTGACTGCTGCACAGCTGCGCCAAATCGTGCTACTGCATCAAGGTACGGTTGGTGATCATGAAGGACCTATTTCGCCCAAAATCGCTGAGAAGTTCAACTGAAGTTGCACAAGTTCAGAGGGTCCTGCAGTTCTTATCACTGCCGCCAGAGGATGACAACAAACAGAGAAGCAATCGGTGAAAGATTGTGGGCTTTTTACATGCTCTTCTGCGTCACTGTCAGGATACGCTGTTGAATAAGAAAGCTGTTGAAATGCCAGAATTCCATGTGCTGCTAGCTGGCCGTTCTTGCGAACAAAAATTTGGACAACAATATGTCATCAGCAAGTTTTGTTGGTAATCTTATTCTGACCACCAATTGACACCATTAGTTTGAATTTGTGCTGATATGTAAAATGCAAATAATACATGTTTATCAACTCCAGTCACGCGAGGCTTGAGCATATAGCAAGTTGACAATTTACTTTCAATGATGTTGAGGTCTCTCTGTGGACTGCACAGTAAGGACTTGCCACTGCATGAGGCAGTTGGCCGTTGCCACCCTTTTTCAGCTCTTAATTTAACAAGGATATACCTCCTTGCCTCCGCGCATTGAACTGCCTGTAGCCTGTATGTTTCACATCACAAACATATTGTCCGGTGATCTATAAGGGCTGTCTTAGATGGTTAGTGGTTCCATATATTACACTGATAAGATCCCCCCCAATGTTTAAACTGCTGCAAATTCATCACACAATGATCAGATGCCCAAATCAATAATACAGCAATAGGCGACCAAGGTGTAACAAAGAAAAACAACCCAGAACCTTGAAGGATTAAACTCCCAAACAAGGGCCCCTGTAACATTAAGACGAGAATTCACGCTCCATCCTCCATTCAATCCCCAAACCATTGTGCTTCAATCCCCAAACCATTGTGCTTCAATCCCCTTGATTCCCAAGTAGATATCAATGTTGAAATCCTGCTTTTACTAAACAATCAAAATACAGTCATTTTGATTGGCATCCTAATATAACTAAACCAGCAACAACAGAGTTTCCACCATGCGTGAACAAATTTAGAGATTAATGAACAGTCCATGAACTCCAGTGATGGCATATAAATAATATCATTGTCTACTGAAAAGTTAACTACAAAAAATGACCATGCCCTCGAAATTTTATTTACACCTCAGTTTACTCTACAAGCATAAAATCCAGCCTCTAAAAATGAATAATATAAAAATAACCACCCCCACTTGCTTCGCGGGGGCATTTTGCGATTCAAGAAAAAAGAATGGGATGGCCAAAATGCATAAAAAGAGAACAGAAAAAATATTATGTCAGATTCAAGTCAAAATAGACTCCAGCCAGTCTGATGTGAACTCATACGCTACAAATGTTACAGCACCAGCTGGTGCAGCCTTGACAGTTGATGGGACAATGCCTTTATAAAGACCAGCCCAGCCCTCCATCTGCAAAATTCGGCGAAGAGCATCATACATGTTTCTATAAGCACGATGCTCGACTTGAGCACCATACTTTGGGTGCCTTTGTAGTCCTTCAACCTGTAGAGCCAAAAAACAAAGAAAAATCAAATATCATTGACAGTGCTGTAAGACAGAAATAGATGGCAACACTTGTTAAAACTCAAGTTTTTTTACAAGCAAATTGATCTGGAACAAAGAGAAGCTTTTAGCAATCAGCATTAAAAATGCATAATCTACCTGAAACCTTTTCTTGACCACATCAAGAGGATGACAGACAAGTTTGGCACACGTGCCAGCTGCTAACCCGCAGATAAAAAACTGAAAGCTTGAAAGGTTATCATCTGTATTTATGGAGCTTGTGGTAGTCGATATATGATGGTTCCAGGCCTACAATGAATCCTGTAAAATGTATCACCGTCCAAAACAGCTTGGTATGTATGTGTAGAAAGCAGGATGAAATATCCACCAAGTGCATGCAGCACACATGACCTTCTTTCAAAACTCGCTTTAAAAAAATACTTCTCCAGAAAAGAAAAGAGCTAAATTTAGACCTTTATGACTGGCCAGCGAAATCTATGACAGAATAGCTTCTCCATTTCTATTAAGTTAGTGGCTGCTTTGATAGAATTGACAGGGTGTCTCTCCAGCTTTTACATGGTGATGTTTTATTTGAAATACAAAATTATTCATACAGCAAAGCAGGCAGATAATTCCAATTGTCTTAAACTCTCAATATATTTCCACCGATAACAGTATTGTGAATATCGTTGGTTAAAATTTCAGTGTGCAATGGGTGGAGAATCCCAAAAGATCAAAGTAAGCTTTTCTTTTTAAATGTTTTACCAGCACCCTAGATTGACTTTTCGACCAAATACCATTCTGGTTCTTCCAATTCCAAATAAAAGTTATTTTAAATCTTTTAAAATCTTACTGTGGTCCTGTGCTCAGACACTTAAACTACAAAAAGAGATCTGAACTCTTACCATAGTCCAGCGCTTAAATGTATCATAGGTGCCAATCTGAAGTCCAGCATAAGGAACAATCTCAACCAGTGTTGGGGATAATCCAGCATATAAGCCTCTGAAGCCACGAGTTCTGACAATATCAGCAAATGCTGACCTCATTGTTGGAAACACCTATCAAGCACTAATCAGTCACACAGTAAAATGTAATAAAATCATTCTAAGGTGTCCGGAAATAGTCTTTGAGACAATTGAATTGAATAGGGTGAAGTGAACTATAAAGATACTCCTTTATGCAGTCAACTTATTTATGCATAGCTGAAACTTCCACCAATCAAAATCATCACTGGGAAAATTCAAAAGAGCACCCATGTCTCTTAGAGAGCATAAGAATGTCACAAGTAATCATGTTCTATACCTTAGGCTCACCCTGTGAAGCTAATATGGTTCTTAGAAGATCAAATGGATATGATCCAACTGTAGCTGCACACCCTGCTAATGCTCCACTGGCATAGGAGAGGTAAGGACTCAACTGAATATGATCCTCTGCATCGTATTAAGCAATCAGGCCATGATAAATAAAAGAGACCTTCAGGATATGTATGCAGGAAAGATATTAAACGTTTCATCACCTCCAGTGCCATCATATTTTCAAATAACATCGATACAATGACCTTCACTAACATTAGGTATAAAATAGAATAAATTGACAGTCAGAATCTGGACCATATGACTCTAAACATACAGTTGAGCATGATACAAGTAGATTTTCCAATAAAATTGTGCCAAACCTGTCACCATACATAACATAACTTCATGCTAATTTATTGCAAAATTTGAATCGGTTTTATGCTAATCTGAATGTTGAATCAATTCATAAGAAGGGAAAACAAAATATAAAGTGATGTCATATTTGATTTATACATGCCAATGCCATCCATTCACTAGTCAAAAATATTTTCAGTAGTTCAAAAGAAACCTTTTACTGGCAACAGCTAACAGAACATTGATTGCCTGAATCAAATTTAGAGATGATATCAAGCTGTTTATAATTATACCTGTCTTAGAAGAACCGGCAGCAAATGTTTTCAATTTGTGCAACACCGTGAATTGTATGGCAGTGTATGGCATAACCATGAGTAAAGCTGGAACATTTCCACGCCAAAAACCCTACAACATGCAATTGTCTTGGATAAAAAGCAGAAAAATGGTAGATAGCCTTCACAAAATTAGTTTTTTAAAATATCTAGAAGGAACTGCCAAGAACAATATCTGAAAATCATAAACCATCCACTATACACAATGGCATGGAGTGAAGGAACTGTAGCATGAAGCAATGTGTAGAATATCTACCGCCGAGATTAGTAGCTAAAAGAAAAGTAAGTTTCATTTACCTTTACTAGCTGAAGAACATAAATAGAAAAGTTACAAAATCACTTTCTCAAATTCTGGGCTGAGATCCCTCAAGTTATCCAAATTAAATTAATAATAATCACATTCTCAGAAAAATGAAAAAGGAACCTGCATTCGAAAGACATTCCATCATCTTGATATTTATACCACACCTAAACTGAAACCAAAACATAAAGTTGGTAAACTGGGAGTAAACCACCAGGGATTCAGCAACCTTGCTTCTGTAAAGTTCAAATCATTGGCTTAGATTTCTAAATGCTCATCTACAACAAGTATCATGAAATCACCAACTGTGTACCAATTTCTATTTACACTATTCAAATAAATATTCCATCCATAAAAAATAAACAGAAAGAATGCATCATACCGGTAAACCTTCCTCTCTAAATATATCCTTTGTTGCTTGCAACATTCCTGTGTACTTTGATGGTGCAGTCACATTACTGCGAACCAAAGCCCACAAAGACGTTGGCTCCAGTTGAACCTGTCAACAAATAAACACCCCGATATTTTTCTTAGTGTCACCACTCAACACAAATAAAGGAAGTACAAAAATTGCATTGTTTCATTGAAAAAAAACAGAAAACCATCATAGCAAAACAATCAAATTTCAAACCACATAACTCAAACCATTAATAAGAATAAAACTCAAAAAAGGACCTGGAATCTGATCTTGATGACATCAAGAGGAGATGTAACAGCACGTGAAATACCACCAGCAATAGCACCTGCTGTTGCATCTATTAAAGCCCTTTTTATCTGCCCTTCTCCAGCTTCTGTTGCTGGCTCCTCCCCCTCCATTCTCATTATTGCTGATTAAATATACCCCGAACCGAACCCAACGCCCCCTTTCCCTTTCTCAAGCTATATCGTCAATAACTTAAACCCAAAAAAGAAATACCGGTCAGTTTAGGACTAGAAAAGAAAAAACTGAAAATGCTACAAAGATTTGTTAGGGTTTTCAAAAGAATCTCGTGATACTTGGAAAGGGAAAGAAAGAAAGGCAGAGGCGAAGCCATTTCTCTTTTGTTCTTTCTTTATTTGGGGTTTAGTTTAATGGTAAACGCATGCCACCTTATGAGAGAATTTTTCAGCGGCTAGTCGAGAGACAGAGAGAGAGAGAGATCTTCATGGGTGGTGGTCAGAGAGGAGGAGAAGTCATAATGTCCTCAAATCCTCTTCTTTTTCAACAATCATTCTACTTCCTTTTTGCCTGTCAACTCTATGATAAAAGTATTTGTTCTTGGGTTGTAATTTTTAATTTTAAATGTTATTCATTTAAAAAGACATCAAGTTAATATTTTTATAATATATTAATATTAATATTAAAAGACAAATTATCCAGCTGGATTAGCTCTTTATGTTCATTAGTTCAATACCCAAGATAATAATAATAATAATAATAATAATAAATAAATAAATAAATAAATAAATAAATAAACACTGAAACCATCCAATTGGGCGAGGCTTTGTCCGATCAGATTCATTTGAGTGGGCTAGGCTCTTTTATGTCAATAAAAGAAACGCAGGCCCAACCTGTTGCTTAGGTAAAAAAATAATTAAAAATTGGGAAGGAAGCGAGGATATATAATCGCTAATGCCTAAAACCCTAGTAGAAAAACCCTCTTTTTTTCGTTGCAGCCTGAATTCCCAATCTATATCCCTTATCCTCCTTTCGACAAGTCAAGAAACCAGAAAGGATGAGGCCTTTGGAAGAGAAAGAAATGAGCGAAGTTTTCAAGAAACTGATGTTGTTCACGGGAAACAACCTCAAAAACATCATTGAAAGTCCATCCCATGAAGGACCAGACCCGAACCCAGGTCGGTACTGCTTCAGGCTCCACAAAAACAAGGTCTTTTACATAAGTGAATCATTAGTGAGGCGAGCAACAAACATTAGCCGCAAGAATCTGGTATCTTTAGGTACTTGTATTGGCAAATTCACGCATAGGGGTGATTTTAGATTGACTACACAATCACTGAATTTGTTGGCTGCTAATGCTAAAAATAAAGTTTGGCTGAAGCCCACTTCAGAGATGTCTTTTTTGTATGGGAATCATGTGTTGAAAGGCGGGTTAGGGAAGATTACTGATAGTATCAATCAAAATGATGGGGTTGTCGTGTTTTCTATGAGTGATGTGCCCTTGGGGTTTGGAACCGCCGCCAGGTCGACACAGGATTGTAGGAAGTGTGATCCTAATGGGATTGTTGTGCATCACTACTCTGATATTGGTGAGTATTTGAGAGATGAAGATGATCTTTGAGAATCATTTTAGAGCCTTTTGGGATTAAAGGTTGCTGCTGCTGCTGCTGTTTGTTTTGGTTTAAGAGAGTAATGAGTGGTGTGAGTTAGAACTTGTTTAATTTGGATCAGTATAAGGTTTCTCATGTTATTTTGTTTACGAATGTTAATGAAATTAAAGGTTTTCTTTCATGGGTTCTGTCTTTATGTTAATTTTGTGTGGTACTGCTTTGAGCTGTTCCTTTTCTGTGTTAGATAACATAAGCCCAATCTTATATCCTCAAGGCAAGTGATAACATTTTTTCCATGATCAGCGAATGTGAGCAATGAAGTCCTTAGCTTAATTAATCTAACTGTAATGAACTTTTGCTGCTCAAGTTCATCTGCTTTCATATTTGTGTGGCTGGATTTGTATGGGATGCAAATTGGAAAAGCTAGTAGTGTTTGCTTTTACAAAAGGATTTGTAGAATGCATAGGCTGTGCTGGATTGTATTCTTCTTTAATTGGTACAGATGCTTGTTTTTTTCTGCAGGATAGATTCTTATGTGCACTAATCATGCCGCACAAACAAGTTACTGATATTTGAGATTGTTTCTCTGGCTGTACAGATAAATGATTGAGTGAATTTAATTTTGGTCAATGAAAAGATATTATTTGTTTCTTTTTTGTGTTGGGCTCGTGGAAAGTAGATTGCATCGGAATGCTGATGATACGTTAATGTGTACCTCATCTAGCAGTGTTGTTCTGTTTTCTGGTTGCTGGGGTTACAGAAACTATAACTAACGGTTTGTGAATAACATTTGGTGGTGAATTATCGAGCATTTAGGAATGCGATTGATCAAGTGGCCAGCAGGGTAATGAATAACTGTGCAGCTTGAAATTTGACAATGTGATCAAGGAAATTAATGGAACACTCTTGTGTCTATTCTCATTATTTGAGATTATGCACAATCTTTTACTTACTCCTTATTCATACTGAGATAGTAGAATTCTAAACTGTATTATAGATTGAGTTAAAGACTGAGCACCAGATTGACTTTGAAACTTATTTTGTCATACACCATAGTTAGACTGTGTGGATTTTGATATATATGTAACTAATTTGTTTTGCTGCACGAACGGTATCGCTTCTTAGTAAAAATAAATAAATTATTGTATGCTATTAACAATTTTAAATTGTCATGTAAAAAAACATTTTAATCCAAAATGTTAAGCTTTTAGGTGAGGTTGAGGCTCTGAAACAATGCCATCTCGACTTAAAAGCTGTTTGGTAAAATCTAAGATATGATTTATATTATACATTAAGTCTTCTCCCTGATTTCCAACCAGGGATTTAGACATAACATGCCACACAAGATTTAGACAAGTTTTCTCCTTCGTTTCCCAATAAAAACTGGAGTGCTTCTCCCTCTCCAAATAAGGCGGTTGCCTGTGGAGTGGCCTGCACCATGGCAATGCTCAGTTTTATCTTGACTTACAGCAGCACCTTTGGCATGCTGCTTGGTAGCTGCTCAAGTTCATTAGCAATGTTTTGTAACTGGTGTGTTAAAGAGTGTTTGCGCGTGTATTACTGTTTTGATCCCATGCATGTACTGGCCATAGTGACGTTCTGTATGCGGTCTGGTAGGACTCCAAATAGTTGAAATTGATTTCAGAAGTTATGTCATGGAGTTCTCTCTGTCATATGTGCTATCTTTAGCTTCTAGTTAGAAGTTGGAATACTTGCAGAAAATATTTTGCTATGTATCCAGTCTGATAAACCCAGCAAAGAGTTCAAATTGTGTTTTTGTTCTGTTGCTACCCTAGTTGCATGCTTTATGTCTACATAGCCACTTCAATTCAGATCTCCATATGGTATCTTTAATTTAGAACTTTGAATATTGTCATACTATATCACCTGTTATCATCTCCAAAGCCACAATTTTTCTGCTTCAGAATTTAGATTCGATGTTGCGGTACGTTCTATGCTGCGCTGCAGAATAGGGTGCATAAACGTGGCAATAAGATTCAATTTTCCAGAAGCTAGCAGCACGGTTCATTGTTAGAATATTATTTTACCTTTTTCATGTTATGAGAATATGAATGGCCAACCATTTTACGAGTTCCAGCAATTGTAAGTTTATATTCTTAAGCCACCACCTGATATGCCAGCCCCATCCAGTCCTCGCACAATTCCTTTCCACTGTCGTGCTCACAGAAAAGAATCGAATCTGAATGCTGTTAGATCCATTCACTTAATCGAGATGAAAGATGTTCCGGGGCTTGATTGATAGCATCAGGGCGCCGCAAGTAGCTCCCTACCATGAACCCCGTCATCATGTCTGGCCGAGTAGAAGGATCCATAGTAAAGACTCATAAAATGAGTGTGAACTCACTAAATTGATGCGGATTGCGGGCACCAAAAAATATAAATCTTAAATTTCTTCGCTGCGCATCCGGGGAATCGAACCCCGGTCAGTACCGTGGGAGGGTACTATGATACCACTACACCAGATGCGCTGGCTCGATCCGAAAAATCAATCTTAAATCTAAATATCTAGTCTCTTTGTGCCTTTGTAAAACAATTATTTACAGGCAGCGGTGTATCTTTTTCATATGATTTTATATCACCATGATTATAATTATAGTTTTCATCAACAATCCGTATTCATTGTCGCCCAAAGGAGATGGGAGATTAAGGGTGTATGGGAGTTTTTATGAAAAAAAAAAAAATATTTATTTATTTAAAATTATTTTTTAGGTTGTTTTTTTTTTATTTTTTGACATGTTGATGTTAAAAATAATTTATAAAAAATAAAAAATATTATTTTAATATATTTTTAAACGAAAAATACTTTCAAAAACAACCACAACCACATTCTTAAACAATCACTGAATTTGCCAACCTTTTCTTCTCCATGAAAGAGGGAAAAATATTTATTTATTTATTTCCCCTTCATGGAATGATCCTCATTTGTTAAAATAATTGTGATTGAAGAGCATAAATCTCACAAATTGTAATTGGACGTGCCTTGGCTGGCTAGCTTTGAATGATTAAAATACAATAATCCTGTCATTATCAGGGAATTATGGAATATAAACAGGAAACAAACCACTCCCCCTAATTTGTTCTTGATTTGATCCTACATTCTCAGCGTTTCCCCCCCCTTCTTTCCAGCACTTTATTCTCCATATATCATTGTAAATGGTCTCAAAGTTAGGCATAAATTAACCTAATTATTATCAGATAAGCTAATAATTCTCCTTTACCTTTAAATTTATTCCCTTTATCGCCTGCAATTAATTCCCTCTTTGTTCTTCATCCATCGTCTCTGCATGAAGAAGAATTGCTCAGCTTTCGTGTGATTAATAACCATCTTTTAAAACGTAACGTGGAGAGAATAAGTTCACGTACAAGAGAATGGGCCATTCGTAATTAATATATGTTAGAGATACTCAGGCAGTCAGTGCTCATCACCTCACAATCATCGTCGAGTAAAATCCAGTGGCCTAGTTTGTGGAACCCAGTAATTGCTTATAAATTCTCTTTTTTGAGGAAGAGATTAAATTATCTCTATCTATAAATAATCTCATATTCGTTTTTTAAATTGTTTTTTTTTAAATATATTAAAATAATATTTTTGATATTAATATATAAAAATACCCTCTTATGAACATGGGATAACTAGTCCGTCAATAGTCTTAGTGATTATTTTGAAAGTGATGTTTATTTAAAAATACATCAAAATAATCAAAATAATTTTTAAATTTTTTTTTTATATTAACACAACAAAATGATCTAAAAATATACAAATTTTTTAATTTAAAATAAAATAAAATTAAAAATCAATTTTTTCATAAATACTATCCAAACGCACTTTCAAACATCCGCTTAATAGCACAATATTTAACTATATATAATTGATGGGAAATTTTTAAATAAATTAAAATGTTGGCTAATTTGATTAATTCATAGATTCACAAAGAAAATAAACGATTAATTTTACGTGCTGAGAGAGAATTAAGAATACTAATTACTGTTTCAGCGAATAATAATATCAAGAACGACTACAAGATCTATCTATACAATATTTAAATTAATACCCACCTTGGGATACACACACACACATCTTTTGAGAATAATTGTTATAATATATCACGCATAGGAATCCAGAAAATATCCATACACGTACAGTAATTTTGCGCGAAGTGATTATAAATTAATTAGAAAAAATTCTCCAATTGCATTTCTTGTGAAAGGCGAGCGATGTTCCAAGTCGTTGATCCAAAATCCTTAGCATTCGCGCACAACACATGAACATTATTTGTTTATTATTAAAAGCTAGCGAACCATGTCATGGCACGAACCCTAGCTAAAGCTTTACCATAAACTTCAAGAGGAATCCAACAATTTGCTTTAGTGATTAGGATGGGTCGTTGCTTTTCTTCAAAAAAGAAGAGGTTAAGATGGAAAGGCACGTACCCTTTGGAGGTTAGGGCACAAACAAGTTAACAAATACCTTATAGAACTTAAAATTTGGCCTTTCTAAGGGACAGTATTCACATGGGCTTGCTTTATGAACTTTATCGGCAAGAAATACAAAGAGCTAGCCTCGAAAAATGGCTACAAATCTGGCATGCCAATGAACCTCATAGTAGATTTTGGTGGGTTTAGATAGACTAATCGGTGCTCAGAGTTTGTTTCCGATGAAACCCAGTAGATCAAAATTAAGAAAACTTATCGTGTTGATGATCGCAATGAGCATATTCAGAGAGATATTCATGGGAATTGGGGTTCATGGCTAGGCATTCAAGCTCCATCTTAAACATATAATTTTGATTTCAAGATAAGATAAGATGAACACTAAATATAATCTTAGAATTGTTCTCTCACACTATAATTTTCTCGTGCATGATCTATAAATATATGTATTTTCAAACCACTTTGCTTGAAAGAAAATTGGCATCGAATCGAAGCGCCAACAGGATCCTATTCTCTAAAGTTCTGCAAGCTGTACAAGTCATTCTCCTTGGAAAAAGAAGAGGAGAAAAAAACAATATCATTTTCGAGAACCCTAGCCAGCTAGCTTTTAAGATCATAATTTGAAAGAAATCAAAGTTAATTTGTCCAATATGGAGAGGAATAATTGTGAAGAAGATGAGCTAGCCAGCAGAAATCTTTATCAAGAGAAGGTAAGTGCTGGCTTTGTTGATGTTAAGTCTCCGTCTGAAGGACCATTTGCACGAGGAGGAGGCCGCGAATTAGAACATGCTCACGACCAAGGTGCTGGAAAAAGAAGAAAAATGTCTTGAAAAGCCCTACATTTTATGGATCATCTTTCATTTGGTTGGGTTTAATTGGGTGCTAGAATCTTACACATTACTTTTACAGAATTTCAAGTTGTTGCTTGCTTCACCACGAACATTGCCCTATTTTTCTGCTAGCTTTATGTAGACAAATCGTACGTTATTGGATAATCAATAAAAATCTCTCCCAAAAAACTTTTAAATATCATGCATGCATGGCCCTAATCCACCTGCTTTCATTTGCCTCTAATTTGGAAGAGCACCAAGAAAATATCTCGAGTGAATTATTGAGGTATGCTATGGTTGCCATAGCTAGGGTTCAGATTATGCAGAAGAAGAAAACTTCTCTTGAAGGATAATTGATGTGCGAGGATGCTGAGGATAGCAAACACGGTTACCTGAAGACAGGCTAATTTTAAAGAGCAATGGCTGGGATAAGTTTTTAAATTTTAAAATATACATTCAATTGATTAAAATAAGAAAAATATAGGAGCACATTTGACCGACGGACCCACGAGTGAAGAGTATTTTTTTTAAGGAATTAGTGAGAACACATGATGCAATAATGAGTTTAAGCATATGTTTTCTTACGACTCATCCTACAATTTGTCACGAAAAACAACTCATTTTAAGGCTATATATATATATTACACCAATTATAGCTTTCAAATTAGGGTTTTTTAAACTTCAAATTTAATATAGTGGTCGCCAAGAGATTATGTAATATTCCTAATCCATAAATATCACGAGGTTATTTCAACTTTTGATTTATGTTTTATTTCAGGTTAAATATACTAGACCATTAGGGCACTATATATTTTTGCAGACTTCTTCTTCTTCAGATCGAATTAATTTATTATTGTCATCTCTAATTAATTCAGGATCTTCATCCTATGCTACTCCATATATATTTTTGACCAAAAATTAATTAATTAATATATATATATATAGGCAGGCGTGCCTCAATTAATCAATAGTGTATCCTTCTCGGATAATTGTGGACATGATTTGCGTGAGATTTATTGGTCGACATGGGCAGGAGGACTACATACTCGCGTGGGAAGAATAATTGATGCTCCTGCAATTTTGTATTCTCTTCTATATATCATTACCTATAATATAAACCGTGAGGTGTTTTTTCCTGTAGCTATCTTTATTGTTCCTCCTGATATGTAGCTTATATTAGTGAGAATTTTGAAAAATTCAATTTGATTTTTAAACTTTTATTTTACACAATTAAGCCATTTTGAGTCAAGATTAAAGGCTAATTAAAAATCTCAAAATTAATGGTTCGTATGGATCACTATTGGAGGCTGGACAGTTAGATAACTTGTCATTAGCGGCAATTCAATTTTTTAAAAATATATTCAAAGGAGAAAAGGATTGGATATTCATGTAATTAATCTCTAAACAATTATATATTTGTGTAACGAGATCTTAGAGACTCACGAATAATTTTGTTTTATTATTTTTGCTGCATGAATAATATTTGGGACCCAACATTATTCAATAATCTTTCTTTCCTTTTTTCCTTGTCAAAAACAAAACGAAGATTCCATGGTGGGAGGTTAATCAATGAAAGACTTGGAAAAAGAAAATGCTGAGGATCCGATAAAATGTCCACATTGAATTGATGCTACTTGTGTCCCAAAAATCTTTGTATCTTAAGACCCTTACCTCAATTGGGTCCCACCTTTGCTACACCTACATCCAAACATCCCCATATTATATCCTTCCATGCTCACAAAAACTTGCCTCTATAAATACTCTACCATCCTCAACTCCATCTTCA
Organism: Salix dunnii; assembly: GCA_015731905.1. Classification (NCBI taxonomy): domain Eukaryota; kingdom Viridiplantae; phylum Streptophyta; class Magnoliopsida; order Malpighiales; family Salicaceae; genus Salix; species Salix dunnii. The sequence continues at coordinate 1,216,068 of CM027668.1, read as the reverse complement.
ACCTTACAAAACCTCTCTCTCTCTCTCTCTCAGACACGCGCCAACTCCCACTTCATATATCCATTCCTAGCCTTAGCTGAAAATGTCTGGTGTGTGGGTTTTCAAGAACGGGGTGGTTCGGCTGGTGGAGAATCCGGGAGCTGAATCATTTGATGGGAGCCGGGCAGGGTCAAATATCCGGCGAAAAGTTCTGGTTCACTCACCTAGCAATGAAGTTATAACTTCTTATGCTGTTCTTGAACGCAAGCTATCTTCACTTGGGTGGGAGAGGTACTACGATGATCCGGATCTCCTTCAATTCCACAAAAGATCCACCGTTCATCTCATCTCTCTCCCTAAGGATTTTAACAAGCTCAGGTCCATGCATATGTATGATATTGTCGTCAAAAACCGTAATATGTTCGAAGTGAGGGATATGTAGGGCGTTAATTACGTACGTCCTCATATGCAGTCCTTTCTTTCATGCTGGTGTGCATTTTAGTCCTTTTTGTCATTTGTTTCTGGCTTCTTTTTCATCGTTTTTGCTTGCTGTATCATACAGTCTATTCAGGTCTTCTCGAATTTCGTGATCTGGGTTTTTTATTCTTATATATAGAGCTGTGTGTGCTCATGTAGTCAAGGGCTTGCAACTTGGTCATGCGTCAACATCGTGGTGTAAATTGATTTCTTCAGTTTCTTCTGGGGATTATGAAAAGTGGGTTTTTTTTAATAATTAATTTGTTTCTCTTATCTATATTTTACTTCTCCAGGGTTATTACAAGGACGCCAAACAAAACCCCTTTGATCTATAGGTTCTGTCGGGTGACATGTCATTTCTCTTGATGACCTGCCAATACACAAATTGTTGGCTTAATTTAGTGATACAATATTGGGATTCAAGAGTTTTGTTTTGGTGTGAAATCACGTTTGAGTCCTATAATTATTAGAAAATTATATATTTATTAATTTTAAAATTCATTGGATTAATCAAAATATATAATTACTAAGATGATAACTACTAAAATATTATACGATTATTAATTTTATGATATGTAAAATTAATTAAAATACATATAAGTAACCCTAGATAGACATTTTAATAATAATAATAATAATAATAATAATAATAATAAAATGTTGGCTTAAGTTACCTCTACTACATGCGTCGTATATTTTAGGAATGAAATGTCAAATATTGTGGCTGCAGTTTTTGCTTTTTTCCATGTGAAGAAGGCCTTTAGCTAGCTAGCGATGGGGAAATTAATTAAAGCCTAAACAATGTTTAACTTACCTTGCAAGGGCATCAACCCCGTCTCTAGCTTTTGTGAGCAAGTGGTGAGGATCATCAGCACATCCAATTTGCATGCGAGTCTACTATAAAGAGAGCCCACATACATTAATATTTTTATATTTCATGAACTTGTACAGACTCACTGAAGAGGATCCGTAGGGTTTGGGAAAATTAACTTTATTTCACAGAAAAATATCTTAATTTGTTTTTATTTTTGTTACTCTCAAGTCTTAATGAGAACAGAGAAGCATTTCGAATTCTATTCTTACGAGCTTACAACTCTATTTAAGAATCATATGTATTGTCATGAATGAGACAGGCGGTAGGTTCGATCGATTATATGAACCGAATTCTACCCAAAATAGAAGTTAGGTCCGAAAATAGAAAAAAAAAAAAAAACAGTTATATTTATCTATATGCATACAATTTTGCAAGTCATTGTTGAGAGGTAGCAATTAGCATCACCAGCCGCCCCCCTCCTCAAAAAAAAGAAGGATTTATCGTAAGGGCCAGCTGGAGAACCACTTGCAACTCTCATCCTACGAAGCATAAGATGCCACAAGCACCATCCATATATATATATATATATATATATATATATATATATATATATATATATATATTCCCAATTAGCAGCCATGGACAATGCAAAAAGCATAGTCTTCTCGATTTATTTCTTTTATTCTTAATTAAAATTCAGTCTCTTGTAACTTGTAAAACCAAGCAATGGAGGTATATATTGCGCTTCCTTTCCCTTCTCGTTTACCCCTCTTAGGCTGTACTAAACTTTTCTTCGATCATGCTTGCACATGAATTTGTTTGTCTTCAATTTGAATCTAGCCGTGAAATTGTTTCTTCTTTTTTGAAAAGCTTAGGAGAGATGATGTATGGAGTGGTCTTATTGTGCTCTTTACACATGGATTATGCATTGGATATAAATCCAAGATTAAAGTTTGTCTAGTTAATTTCATCTCGCAAAATATACGAGCAACTTTCCGCTGCCACTCGTTTGTACACGTAAATATTCCCAAAGGAATAAGCAGCTAGCAAGAATATGCATGCATCCAAAGTTTTAAGGTTCTGGCTAAGCCATGCATGAATGATCTCTGAATTGCTGAACCCTAATTTACTAGAACCTCACATGTCCTGTCAATGATCGAGCTCTGGGTACGCTAGCCAGTGGAGGGAGCGACAAGCTCGTGTGGATAAGGCTCATATATATCAACACGTGTCTAATTAAATGCGATGAAATTGAACCCAGCCATGGATAAAGAGGTCCGAGAATAATTGAGTTGCTAGTTGTTTTCATGCCAGTGACGAGGCTACGTCGCAGCCCACTCCATGTTTGGACGGGCTGCAATGCACTCTTAAATGAGCAGTCAGCTTCCATTGCTGGGTTTTTCTTCTCCTCATTAAAAGATAGATCAGATCAAGCAAGAAAGAATGGCCGGGGGGGGAAGAGAAAGCTGTTAATTTTATCCTGTCTGTCTACACATAGGGAAGATCCTATCCACAAAGGATGGGGCAACAGAGATCCTGTTTTGTCTTCTAATGAGTTTGATTTTGATAGACAGAAAAACCTTTGTCATGTTAAATGCCCATGCACCATGGCATATCAGTGGAGCCAATCATAAAAAAGAAAGAAAAAACACCCTAAAATCCATGTCCAAATTTCCTGAACTCTGGCCACCTTTCTAAATCATAGAAGCATTGACGAGAAATAGAAAAGGGAAGCAATTCAATCGTCTCATCTTTTGACATTAACAATATATTAATTATTTAAGAGGGTAGAATTTGAACTTGAGCTGAAACAGCATTCTCTGACTGAAACAGAAGTGACGAAGCAAGGAGCTTATATTCCTGTTATTTGCAAGACCTGTGAGCTTCTAATAGTGGGGATTAAACAATGATTAGAGAAATAGATGAATGATTAGAGAAATTAATTGATGATTATATAGAGTTTTTTTTATCAAGAGGAGATATGGAGGTAGACTCGTGCAAAAGCCACGAAGAAAAAACCAGGGAATCTAGAACAATGTTAGGTGAAACTTTATCAGGGTTTTTGTAATTTTAAGTGCAATAATTTCAAAGTTAATGCCCAGACGTCAATTTAAATCCCACAAACAAATTAAAAGTATAATTCAAGCAATATATATAACCGATTAAAAATATTTATAACGAATTATCCTTTGCAGGTTCGATAAATACTGATGCTAGTCCATTGAAATATCAACAACAAAATTTTCATGTTACTACAATCCATCGTTAATTATCTCCTTTTTTTTTTTTTTTTAGCGGTGTACTAAAAAAAAAAGGTTTGAGTATCATACTATTTACAATTAAAAACTAGAATCAAGTGCAGATGGGGTCTTGACATAGTGATTAAAATATTTGCTCTTTTCTTCTGTATTAGAATTTAAGTTCTATAAGAAATGTTTGTTACCCCCGCAATACCTTACTTACTCACTGAGCATGTAAGATATTCGGTAAGTCCGAGGATTGGTTGTGGTGTACTTAAATTGACATGAATAATCAGTTATAAAAAAAAAAAAAAACTAGAACCAAGAAACTAAAACTTACTTGCCGATTAATTAACTTATGATTCTCTACATTAGTGGTTCAAGTTCCACTATAAATCTCTGTCACCCAGCGAGGCGTTACTTGTTTATTGAGATTGCAAGATATTCAGTGAGTCCGAGAAATAGTTGTGGCGTACTTAAACTGAGATGAACAATTCAGTTATCAACGACAAATAATAATAATAAAAAAAACTAGAACCAAGAAACTAAAACTTACTTCCCGATTAATTAACTTACTCTAAAACTAATCATGCCATGTTTGCATTTAAAACGTAAGTGAATTAAACTGCTCTGTTAATGAATTTTACAAGTAATTAAGCATGCAGTCCTTGAGTTTGAGAGATTTTCAAGGTTTGGTATGGTGGATAATATAATTATATATATAAAATTCAACTACATAATTACTGCCCTACACATGCTTTCCCATGATTTCGTGGAAAAGCTTCAGAAACCAGCCAAGTATGGATAGCATGGAAAATTTCGTGATTATATAATCTAAGTTAGAAGAAAGACGAGCAGTTCATTCATTTGGCGAGGTAGGCAGGCCATGACTTTGTGCTTCTTCTACTCGTATAAACAACTATCAATTAGGTGCCGGCCTAGCTATACATGAAGTGCTCTCTAGCTAGCTGGGGAATATTTTTCTTCAAATTTAGTTTAATTTACTCTACTTTTGGTGTGGAAAAAGTCGTTTTAGAGTTCCCAATGGAAAATGACATGGAAAGTGGCGTGTTCCGAATTTTACACTTGACAGATCGTCCACAGAATGTTTCGGCCGAATAATTTCTGCCTTTTCGGCTTCTACCTCTCCCTTTCTGTAGTGGAGTTTTCATTTTCAGAGATGGTAGCCTTTTTTTCCTTGCATGGACTTGATTTTTTAAAGGAGAAGAAGAAGAGTAGGTGTGGGAAAAATATACATGTTGATGGTGATGTGTACATGGTGATTCATGGTGCTTTTATATATGTGTGTGTGTATATAATATTCTACAAAATATTATTTTTAGAGTAAGCAATCCACACAACTAACATATGTAGATTGAGGGTGTCAAAGTGAACAATAACACTGCCAAGTGATTGTTTGTTTTTTAAAATGTTATTTATTCAAAATTAAAAAAATAATAATATTAGTATATAAAAATAATTTAAAAATACTAATTTTAAAAAATAATTTAAAAAATATACATGATGATGGTGATGTGTACATGGTGATTCATGGTGCTTTTATATATATATATATAATTCTACAAATTAATTTTTTTTAGAGTAAGCAATCCACACAACTAACATGTAGAGCGAGGGTGTCAAAGTGAACAAAAACACCATTAAGTGATTGTTTGTTTTTTAAAATGTTTTTTTATTTATAATTGTTATCAGTATATGAAAATAATTTAAAAATATCACTTTTTTAATTTTGAATAAAAAATATTTTTTTATTTTGTTTTTAAAATACTTTTAAAATGCAGTGTAAAACATTTCCTTCATCTTTGAAGGGGGTGTTTGGAAGCACTTAAATTTGTTTTTGCTCTAGATGAAATTTTTTAATATTTTTAAATTATACTTATATAAAAAATAACTTTTAAAAGATAAAAAATATTTAAATACCTGTAAACATATTATAATAAGACAATTACCTGGGAAGCTATGCCTCAATATTATATGGCATGTCACCTGATGGAAAAAAGAAAAGAGAGAAGCTGTCTGAAACGTGAAAAGAGAGGACCGGCGGGTGAGCCTAGACTTGAGCTTGTTTTTAGCTGGCATTCAATTTGTCCTTGATTTGCAGCTCATTTCTCTTCATCATAGCCCAACTGCCTTCATATTTGGGCCTGTTTTGGGCTTCATTTTTTAGCCTTTTATTCCTCTGATTTTTCCTTCAACTTTGGAGCTAATTGCTATCATTTTTGGAAGCCCACAAAAAAGAGAGAGGAAGATATAATGTCTGTTTAAAAGTATTATTGAAATTATTTTTGAAAATATTATTTATATAGAAATATATTAAAATATATTTTTTTAAATTATTTTTTACAATAGCATATTAAAATAATATAAAACATTAATTTCAAATAAAAAAAAGAATATTTTTTTTTTAAAATTTTTTTCAAAAATAATTTTGAAACTTGGAGTTCAAATTAGTCTCCACATAATTTTTTATTGTTATTTAATTTTTTTATATAATTTAATAAGTGTTTGTGAAGCTGAAAATTTTTTGGTCAGGAAATTATAAATTTTGTTTTATTTTTTTGTGCTAATGATGATATAGTGTCGATGAAAGATATTAATCATTTTATTTTAAAAATTATAAAGGAGGGAAACTGATTCAAATTTAAATAATAAAATTACAAAAAGACACATTAAGAAAAGAAATAAAAATTAAATGACTTGGATTATAGGCCTGACGGATTTAATAAACCGATTTATTTTTAATTAAATAATAAAAATAAACAAAAATAATAAATATATAAAGTTTTTATTAGAAAAAAATCACAATAACCTGAAAAAAACCTTAATAGTAAAAAATCAGATGAAACAATAATAATAATAATAAATCAGCTTAAATTAATCCGAGTGAACTATAATACAGTAGAAAAGCGGGTTGAACACAATAAAGGGCCTATTGAAATTAAAATTTTCAATTTAAAGCTGTGTTTTGCCCGCCCAAACACGGCCTTAATTCCAAAATTCAAAATTTGAGTTTTGTTTACCTTTTATTTTGTCCTAAACGACACAAGGCCACACCCAAGGCCATCATCATCTGATCTCCACTCCCTCCTCGTTGCTAAATTAAAACAGAGGCTAGCATCCTCAAAATCTACAAGCACTAAACCCTTTGATCCTAACCCAAATCTCCATCGATGGCCAACTCCGATTCTTCCACCGCCACTCTTCCTCTCGCTCCTGTACACAATCCTCTCACTTTCTCTCCTCCACTTGTTTTTCTCTTTGTATAATAGCAAGACCTAATCATTGTTGTATACTCTTCTTTTTTATTGCAGAAGAAAGAGAACGTAACTCCGATCGGTTCAAAGATCGCTGTATGTTTTCTCTTCTCTTTTAACTCTTGATTTTCGACTTTGAGCTGCCTGCAGTGTTGTAAATGCGGTGTTTTTTTTCTCTTTAAGGAATTAAACGAATCCAGGACTGAGCTTCTTAATAGAATCCAAGGCTTAAAGCAGGTGTTTTCTTCTGGCCTCGGATTTTATTGTGGTTTGAATTTGATTATAAAAAACAGACATTCTAATTTTTTTTTGTGTGTGTGATTAGGATTTGCAAAGCTGGAGATCGAAGCTAGACACTCAAGTTAAAATCTATCGCGATGTAAGTATTTTTTTTTTTGAAATGCTGACATGTTTATAAGATTATTATTTTAATTTTGTTACTTGACGTCTGTTCCTTCACAGGATCCCAATTGATATTGATTTTTGAGTAAATTTCTATCGCTAGCATCTGCGTTGCTGTTAAACTCAATTGAAATAAATAAAAAGAGTGTGGGTTAAATGGGAAAATGTTGATGCTGCTGCGATGTCAAGTGTACTAAACATGAATTTGTTTTCTTTTTCATAGAATGGAATAGATACACCATACCATCATTTTAGCGTTTGCCTGTTGAAATTATATGAAAGGAGGAACAAAGTAGTGCTAGGGATTGGGATTTCGATTGCTTAGATTAAGGTGATCTAAAAGACTAGAATCTTGGTGATGTACAATCATGCTTGGAAGAGTTTGTGTCGATTGACTGGAAAATGTTGCTGTGGATACAGAATAAGTGTCTAGGCTGAATGCAGCAAGTAACGGCACAGTGCTATCTTTTAATGACTGCAATTTACTCCAATTTATCACTGTCAACAGATCATTATCCACGCCTTTTGGCATTCACTTGTTATTTGAGTCTTGCTGTTTTCTTCACTTAAATTTGCAGATCAAACAAATGTCAAAATTTCAACAACAATCACATACCTGACCTCATTGTTTCATAGATCCTGGAAAAGCAATGAAGTGCGATGAATTTCATTTTTTTTCAAATATGCTCTGCCACTTTCCCGGGAATGAACCATGTAACATGTCATAATATGTGGTGATTTTTAGCATTAAGTTTTATGCTATATTGTGAAATTGAAAACGCACATGATTTCACCATTTTTGCTTAAAGCTACTTGCTATCTTCACGGGATTTTACATACTTGGTTCAGACAATATTGTACTTCAAGTATTAAACGATTACGTATAGGTCATGCAAGAAACTAATTCAGGTAAAAATGATTTCTGTATTTTCATACAGTAGTGGCGTGTTTATTAAATCCATCCATCCATCCATCCATCCATTCTCAGTATTTTATCTAATCATAGTTGAATTGGGTTCACTTGTGCAAAATTTTCTTGCTTCATTCAGGAGTTGTCGGAATTGAAGAAGTCATTGAATGTCGAGGTTGTTCAACTTCGAACAGTAAGTCCTACTCAAGCAAATACCTTTGGTGTTTCCTTTCATTATTTTACCTCTTCTTAATATATCTATCCTGATCAAAATTAGGAATTCCAAGAATTGAAGAACACACTGCAGCAACAACAAGAAGATGTTACCGCTAGCCTTCGAAATTTGGGGGTAAAGTTTTCTTGAGAATTTTCTCCATGCACCTTGTGCATACGTTTCATTGGCTAATTTGCACAATGATTTTAGAAATAAATGGAAGTCCCGAGGCTGATGATTTATGAGCTCTTGCAGCTTCAGGACAGTCCAGATGATGATGTTAAAGAGGCACAAGAACCCAAGGTTGATGCAGAAGATCAGGAAGTACTTGCTTCAGCTGAAGAGGATATTGAGAAGAAAGATGAAAACTAAGATGTTTTGCTGTGGAGCAAGTATTTCTTGTGCTTTAGCTCTTACATGTACCGATCAATCTCTTTTCCCGGGGCTTTTTCAGGCAGCTATGAGTCAAACTCTTCAACGACGTTCTTGGATTCTACTACAAGGCAGGAACTGTTTTCTGAAATTCATGTCATTCTTCATCTGCCGATTAATTTCAATTCCAGCACTCTTCTTCATAGATTTGAATATTTATCATCTTGGGAGTCCCTTAATAAATTAAAATTTGGCATTTCTATACTTAATCTTTTCTTTTCATCTGCTGGAACTTTTAGGGTTCTTTTGAAGACGTGGTTGAAACTGCTATTTGCTTCAACTATAAATTTGAAAGTGTTTGGTCATTCATTATATATCATAGTTCTGCACAAGTTTCACCAAAAACGTGAAATCTTGGTTATGAAAAAGTTGATTTTTTTTAAAAAAATATAATTTTTGAGCTGGCGCATATTTGTCGTCTCTTATTACGTATTGGACTAGCATTGCACTTGGTTTTGTGGTAATTTCTTCGATATGGTTGGTGAAGGGACTAGTGAGGCAAATTGTCATGGCAACTGGCTGGGTAGTGAGGAGCCATGAATTCTCAACCCCCACCATCAATAGCCATTGTCATAATTAATGATTTGCTTTGTCCATCAATCTTAACATCATTCTTATGTTTCCAAGACAATTGTTAACGTGTTAGAACACACGGAAGCTCTGACTGAAGAGAAAGAGATTACGTGCTTCATCTATTGTTTATTTAACCAGGTATCTCTCTACCCAGTAGCCACGGTCCTGTCCTATCTTCACCCTCAGATGATACAGCAAACGCAAACATCTTCAAGTGTCATTTCTCATTTTTTTTATATTAAGGTATTTTTTTATTATAATTTTGTATTTATATATTTTTAGATTATATGTGTTGATATTAAAACTAATTTTTAAAAAATAAAAAAATATTATTTTAATATATTTTTAAATAAAAATTATTTTAAAAAATAATCATAATCATCCTATCGAAAACTAAAGTGCCAGCATTGCCTGCTCTCTTCTCTGGCCACCTCTCGTTTTCTCCACGCAAAGCACAGATGCATCCACCCGTGCACCACGCTTCTTCTTTGTTTACCTAAGTGTTTTTATCTGTGTTTTAACAATATTTTTAAGAAATTATTATTATTATTTTTGTTTTAAATTGAAAATTTTTAATATTTTAAAATTATTTTCATTTATGTCAAAAATAATTTTATTAAAAATAAAAAATATTATTTTAATACATTTCTAAATAAAAAAACACCTTATTTAAAAGACCAACCATGCTTTTATGATTTCTGTCTTGTAGTTTACATCTTCACATGAAGCAATAAAAAAGAAGAAGGTATAAACTATATATCCCGCTTGTTTTTGGATGCAACTACTCAATCGGAGTTTCAACCTTGTTATCAAACCAAACTTAAAGCATAGAAATGATAGAAGATGTTTTTTTATTTTTTGAAAATTATTTTTAAAATTAATATATATATATATATATATATATAAATATATAAATTAAAATATTTTTAAAATACAATCACAAACACCATTTTTATTTTTGTAAAAGCTGATGATGAAAGGATAGGAAACCTAACTATATTTACGGGTAAAAGAGAAGAAGCCATGCATAGATCCATGTAAAAATGCTTCGAGATTTGTCCTCGTCAAAGACACCTTGCAGTGCTCGGAGATAAGATTTTGGTAGAATGGTCAAAAGATTAAAGACTCGAGAGTCAACTACAGTCACGTACGGACAATTAATAGGGGAATTAACTCATCGAAATCTATTCTTTGCTTTCTTTTTAAACCCACTTGAGAGCCTTTAAGCTACCACTCATTCTCTTACTTTTACAAGCTGCTCGGTCTTCTTTCAAAAGTCTCCAATGGCTACAGCAACGTCCGTTCAAGAACTCCCTAAAGCTCTGAAATGCAAGGTTACTGATTACCACTCCAGTAATTAATCACTGCTTAATTACCCTTGATTTGTACTTTGACCTCGTTAATTTCTTTGTATTTCAGACATGGGTTTTGAAAGTATCTATCCACTGCCAAGGTTGCAAGAGAAAAGTCAGGAAAGTTCTGCAAGGCATCGATGGTAGTAACAAAGAGAAACTTGTTGCTGTTGTTTGCTTCTTTTAAAAATATTGAAAAACATTGTTGAAGAGGTTGTTAATCTAGTTAGGTTTTCTATTATATTTGCTCTTTCTTATTTTGCTGGCAAAAATGACAACATGCAAGCCCTTTGTGTTTTGTAGACAATATAAGACATATGCTGACACAGTTATATATTCTGTAAAATGAATTTAGGTGTTTATACAACAAGCATTGACTCGCAGCAGCAAAGAGTCACAGTTACTGGCAACATTGAAGCAGGGACCTTAATCAAGAAACTCATGAAAAAAGGCAAACATGCAGAGATATGGCCTGAAAAGGCTGCTACAAAGGAGAAAGAATCAGGCAAAGCAAAAAACATGCACAGCACAATTGACCAGGATCGGAATGGTCGTGGCAGCAAAAAATCTGTGAGATTCTCTGTGGAGGGACTGGGTGAGGAGACCAGAAAGGGAAAGAAGCTGCCAGAAAATCCCACCGCCGGAAAGGATTTGCCGGGAGGAAATAACAAGGGCGGTATAATTGAGGGTGGTGGGGCAGACGGTGCATGTAAGAAGAAGAAAAAGAAAGGGCAGAAAGGTAATGATGGCAGCAATGTTCTGGGGGCCTCAGGCTCGCCAACTCGTGGTGTGGAGATGAATCCAGTTGTGGGCCCGTATGATCTCAACCCTACACGTCAGCATTCGATTCCACGGCCACTAGGTTACTCCATTCCTCACGTGTATGCATCAGGTAGTCATATGGCATATCCGTATGGAAGTCCTGCGCCTTTTAATTATCATGTTGCTCCAACACCGTACACAAATGCATATCAAAAAACACAGTTGGACTCTTTCAACATTTTCAGTGATGAAAATGTCAATGGATGTTCTATCATGTAATCAGAATGGAGAATGATTCTGTACTAATGGTGATGGAGAGTAGCATAGAAGATAAAATGCAGGATAATATTGCTAGGAGGGACATTAGAATGATGATAAGAAAACTTTTTTGCGTAGTATGGTTCTGAAGCAAGTTTGGGTTGTAAAATTGAGTTCTGAGTTGTAAAATTTTCTTTTCCTTGTAGAAATTCATTTGGGTTTTGATGTATGAATTTGGCTGTTGCATGCCCTTTAAACTTCTAATAGAACAACTTTCTAGTATATGTTACTTTGTAATAGTTTACTAACTGCAAAAGACCATACATAGTATATATGAAGGTGCCTCTTGTATATGCATAGAGATAGGAAAGCCTTCCATCTCTCACTTGATTTGCTTGTAGAATCCCACAAGGGATGCTGTAGCCCCTGACATCACTTAATGGATATAATTTGACTACCCTTTTCCCATTCTGTAATCATGGGCATCATGTAATTGTGTTTCATTCAAGAGCATATAATTTGACTAGCCTCTATAAAGTACTGATTTGAGTTGAAGCAACATAAAATTCCGTTCAAGAGCATAATCAAAGAATCTAGCAACCTTTTCATTTCGTAGCCTGCCAACCTCTCGGATACCCTTGGCCTTGCAAAAATCTTGGCAATCCCAGTTGCATGATCATACCTAAATTCCATATTGACAAGTAATATGATTTTGTAACAGGACAGGAAAGAAGAGGAGTTTTATTTATTTGGAGATGTGGTAGGAGCTTAAGACAGCCCACTAAGATACGGACATGGCATTCCCTTGTTGACATTCTAATGCTAAGGTCAAAAGAGAAACCCTTTCAACTAGCTAGCTTCCTCATTCTCAAGAAGCATATATAATCTCTCTCAAAACCAAAACCAACATTTACATGTATTAAATGTGCCGTCTCCTCTAATCTTCTTTATTATTTGAGGATTTGGTATCTAGCTAGCACAAGAAGTTAAATAGTATATAGCATGTTCAGCAGTTTTCATGTTTCATGGAGGAAAGAAAGCATGATTGGTGAAGGCCTTTGAAAGATGAATGAACCCTTTTTTTTTTGTTTCCAATGCTCGTTTCAAGTTAAATCCATCCATACCCCTAATTTCATTAAGAGAGCATCACTCCAACTCCAGCAAAAGACAATGCCATCCCTTGGAAAACTTGCTCTGTTCTGTAACATGACAAACAGAAACAACTTATGGCTGCCCATTGTTTTTGGTTCCAACAATCTTTGGCAATCTCAAAATTAAGATCCTAAATCAGCTACTTTGTGCGTGATATAAAGATCATCATTTGTTTGTGGGCCTAAGAGCTTGCAGAAGCCAGTGAAATAAAGATGAAAAATCACAAAAAGCAGAAGCATGTTTTTGATAGTAGTTCCACTTTCAGAAGCTTTCAAGGCAGGGAAACCAAAAAGGAAGATAGGAGCAGAAACTTGTGGGATCGAATTGGCATAAAAAGACAGGAAGCCGCAACAATGGTTGACCATCCATTCCATCCGGAATGCGTGATTATTTTTTTGGAAAGTTTCTGTTTCTTTGTTTTGTTCATAGGAAAAATCCCATTACTTTAACCAAAAGAAAATATAAAAGCCCTATTTTAGACCCTCATGCACGGTTAAAAAGTCAGGAAAACACTCATGTACGGTTAGACCCTCATGCACGGTTAAAAAGAAAATATAAAAGCCCTATTTTAGACCCTAATTCAGATATCAAACAAAAAGTTGGAAGATCAAATTTTCCAGAGATCAACATGTTCTGGCATCAGACATGTACACTTTGAAACCTATGACTAGAGAGTAGAGACAACCAATTACCATTGCAAGAAAGAAAACAGACTCACGCCTAAGTTGATGCCTTAGAGGTGCGCTGGTTTGTTCCATGTATAATCACAATCAAAGTCAGATCATCATGATATTTTCTCCTCCTACCAGCCGGGATATTCATCATCTCTTCCGAGCTGAAACCCTCGATACCAAGGTTAAATTATTGAGATTTGGAACAACAATACACTTAAAAGTAAATCACTTTTATAGCTACTTTCAGACACATAAACCAGCTGATGTTCACTATTCATGTTCCCTAACCGCTTGAGAATGAATTTGGAAGCGATCAAGTTTCTTCTTCTTTTAATGAAGCAGCAGATATGTTCAAGCCTTCATGTCTGTCTCTGTGTACATGTGCTTATCTATGTGTTTGGCACAAGGACGCATGCCTCAATGTTTGCATTGCATTGCATTTATTTATTTATTGCTCCTGGTATTTATAATGAATGAAATGAAAAAGAAAGAAAGAAATATGCCGTATTAAATATTTTACCTGCATAATCAGAAGCTCTGCCTACAAAGCTGCTCCGACAGAAACTTTGCTGGATCACCATTGGGGTTGCTCATGATGTAAGAATGGATAAGCTTTACTGCCTCGTCATTACTGAAGTAACCAGACAAACCATCGCTGCCAACGATAACGAAGTGATACGATTTTTATATTCTATGCACATTCAGCGATGGCTCAGTAGAAATGTATGGAGGACTTATGAGATTACGACCTCGAAGAGTACCCATCAGTGCATTCTTTAGTTTTTTCTGCATGAAATAGAGAAGGCAAACATTACAAATAGTTTACATGGTTCGTTTCAAATGTAATTCTTAAATTGATTAAAGAGATAAATTGAATGAATGATATTTTACAATTTTTTGAAGCCTCTAACTCTCCAAGCTCGCGTGACTTTCAATTTCCCCTTAACTTATCCACCAGCAATCACTGCCGGGTCATCCGGATGATCAAACAACACTCTAGTTCTTTCAAGTTCATCGTCGACAATGTGACAGTCAGTGAGCTGGATAGCTTTTAATCACCCGCAGCCTTTCATCTCACTGTCCTCATCGTATCGTATGTTGCCAAAACAGCTCCACTATCACCCAGATTAAGGGTATACAAATCCACCCCATGGAGAAGGCCACCAAGACACAAGAACCAACAGAGACTAGATCAGGGCGATCCTCCATTTGCTGCTCTACCACGTACAAGAAATCACTCTCGGTCTGACTAACAGCACGCTGAAGGCTGTCTAACACACCCGGGTTTTAATGAATCAGGAAATGGGTCATTCTTAGTGGAGTTGTCGATGCTTGGATTTTTCTTATTAAAAGTTCCTGCTGGTGATTTCTCCACATGACCATTCCTAGCTCCCTCAAAAACATATTGAAAGGGCCCATGAGGATAGAAACCATTTAAAGCAACAGTAACATCCTTCTTCAATTCAGAGTCTAATAAGTTAGTCTGATGTATGAGGTTCTCACACAATGTGCCAGCCAGAAAATCAACTGCAACTTTTCCATTGAAACCATCATAGATTGCGCGAAAGATAGCCAACCAGTTTCTGCAGAGCAGACAGCTTGAACCCTGCCTTTACCAGCAGCTCCCCCAGCACCTTGAACTTTCATTGCATTCATTTCTAGAAGGAGAACTCATGGATCTTAATGAACAAGAATCATATTCAGGTGGACTAGGGGTGGATGTACTGCAACTTAGGTTTGACATACTGCTTTGAAGAGAAGATAAGAGTACATACAACCTTGAAAAGGTAGCAGAAGAAGGAATCCTGCTAAATGAATTAGCGGAATCCCAGCTGGGAAGTATCTCTGCCCCATCACACCATTGCAGATATTCGTGTTGGCCAATGAGGCATTCGCACCTAAGGCAACACCGGACAAGCGAGAGAAGCTTCTATTGCTAGGGAATTTTCCAGGAAGGTTTTCAAACTCATTAGGACCAGGCAATGCATTCCAGATATGTGTGTGTGTTGTTCCCATTTGAGAAAATAGACACCCAAGTCCACACTTGGAGTTGAGTTCAGAATGAACAGGGAAACTAGGCCAAAACAGCAGTCAAAATTATCTATCATTAGCTGCTAAAAGAGAGAATATGGGGGCATAGAGTGCATGCATTCCAGATTTCTATTCCTCAATTTGGTGTATAAAGTCTGATGATGCAAATCTCAAACAAAAGTAAGATATGATATGGCCAAGGATCTGGGCACATGAGAAGCTGACCCCTCAATATACCAGAACCCCAAACTGGATGTCCAAGCGGTTATATGTGGACCACAGCAGTACATGTTGCTGCATTCTTGACTCTAGACACAAGTGTGTCCCTATAATGGCAGTGGATCAAGCCATTCATGAAAAGTATTCATGATCAAGCCCGTAAATTGTGATATTCCAGTGTTTACTTTTCATGAATTTTCGCAACTCTATTCTCAGCATAGACAACAACTGTTGAACTAGAATCATCTCTGGCTGCTAAACAATGGAGGTCACTTCGCAAGATGCTAATAAACAGCCAAAAATGAGAAGTTAAGTCAGGGAATTAAACACTGCTAAATGATTTGCGGACATTATAAACATCTGTTCCAATGTTTTAAAAAATAAAATAAATCTCATCAATGAAGGGAAAATGCTAGCAGATTGAAAATAAATTGAAAAACAAAAACTATACATGCACATCACAAGATACTTTGGACCTTCATAGTTTCCATTCTTGAAAGTATATCATAGAAAGTCCTCTAAAGAACTTCATCGCATGACAGCTTAAATCACCTAAACAATGTGAGCATAACAAAGCTGCATTATCATACATATTTTTAGCATACAGAAGTAGTTTATGCTCGCAGGATTTACACAATCAATTGTTAAAAAAGAGTGCTAGGATCCAACAGTGTAAGAAACCTTTGTCACTCCCTTCCTCTTACGAATTTGAGAAACCTGAAACAACATCCAACAACATCACAAAAGGCTAGGTTATAGGTCAACAACGTACATTTTTAGGATGGTTCATGACAGGAAACATGGTGCAATCATAAAACCGTGATTCACTTGCTGTGATTTACCATGCTGGCCAAATCAGAGTTACTTATCCTAAGATCCATTTTATTTAATTTTCCTTCTTCGCCCTGACTGATGTTTAAAACGAAAAAGTATTTCCATAACATTGCATCATATCATGTAGGGTATTAATGCAAATACATGCAATCCTGATGCATAACCAAACATGAACGCTGCTACTCCCATCGACTTCTATGATTCCTATCTAGATAGGAAGGATGAAATAGTGTTTGGACACCTATTTAGCATCCTATTTTTAGGTCAATTCATGATTCCAATCAACATTTATGATGTGAACGAGGCAGAAATATGGAACATCAAATAAGTTGAAACAGTCTCCATTTACCTGCAGACTTATAATCTCTGAAATATCAGAAACATGCGTACCACCACAACAAACAGCGCTGTTCCCTAACTTCACAACACGAGGAGTGCTGTCCTGCAAGAGATGCTAAATTAGGCCATAATAGACAGAAGCACAAAACTGAGAAAACCTGTTGTCATGCATGAACAAGGTCAAGTTACTGTAGGGACTGGAATGCCATCGTAGAGCATTTCTACGAAATTTCAGTACCTACTATTTAATACATTACTGGTTTATGGCTTAATTCTCATTCAGCAAAATCAGGATAGCATTATAACTCTCAAATAACTCTAGAAAAAGTAAAAACACAATAATTAACCAGGATGATGCAAGCTATAAACCATCCTTTGCAGAACAGGATAGCACTATCAACGTGGAGAGATTGGGATTCTTGTGGTCAAACCCTTCAGGTACACCAGAGACAAACATGATGTATATCCAATATAATTAAAAACAATTCATCATAGAGGCAAAATTTCTTATGATGAGAAGGATGGGAAGATTACAACATATGCAAGATAACCCACAAAACCAGACCTTTGGTATGTAATCAGGAAGGAAACCACCACATAATTCTGCAGCTTCTTCATATGGCAATACAGCAGCAGAAACCTGTTTGAAGAAAAATAGTTTCAGAAGCAAACAGAGTATATATAAATTGAAATCGTCAAGCTCAAGGAAAAGGTGTAACTTACCTTGCCTCCCCTGGATATTAAAGCATTTGCTGCTAGTACTAATTCATTTTGCTTGCTCTGCAATTCATTTTGAGGAATTGTGCCTTTATATTCAACAAATGGCCTGCCAAAAATGAACCACTTGAATGCCATCTCAAAGCAGAAATGTTTCCCAATAAAAAATGCCTTTTGGATATACATGTAAAACTAAGTCCTGATGCAGACACCAAGTAACTTTAAGATTGCCCAGGTTCATGGCTAAGAACTTATGAACTCTAAAACTTGTCAAATATTAAACCAGGAAGATTCTGTAAGCAAGTAAATCTAGAAACTACAAGTGTCTTAGAGGCATTACACAAGCAAGAAGCAGTTCCATATTTCGCATTGATCCTTTTATTATTGTTATGAATTCATACATTACAAGCACTGAAAGAGCATGCTCAAGAAAACAAAATTTTGCAATCCAAAGCATACCCATCAGGAAAATGGTATCCTTTTCCTGGCTCTAAATGTCCCAATCCCACATCTTGCATGCACGCATCCAACAAATGCCCAGCTGAGTGCAGCCTACAGTATCAAAAACAACAAAAACTGAAACTTCAAAAAAATCCACAGACTAATCTCCTACTTGGAAACCAGCATGACAAAATAACTATAGCCAAGCTCTCGATAGCTTTCTTTGCTCTTATACAAACGAAATACATGCATTTTAACCCCTACAGATCACCAATTCAAGTTTAAATAACCCTAAAAATCTCAATTATATCAAAGTCAACCCCACATTGATAACTTCTAAATCTTTACACACCTTGAATTCAGCTTTCGCCTCAGCTCATCAACAAACAACAAAACTTCTCTCCCTTTTATAACTTCCATTTCAAAATCCTTACCAGAACCTCCCTCAATTACTCCATAATGGTAGACCTTCAAATAAGAATACCAAGGAAATGCTTTTTATCAATAAAATCAAGAAAAACTCAAAAACCCAATAATTTAAAAACTTCAGAGAGTGGAAAAACTTGCAATTCCATCCTTGGATCGAACATCTTGGACCATAAACTTGAAACTGGAATCAGCGGCATTGGTGATGACTCCAGTGTCAGCTGGTTGGCCTCCACCTTGTGGATGAAAGATTGTTGAGTCTAAAATCAAAGCATTTCTCCCATCTTCTCCCTTTCATAAAAAATAAAAAGATCAAAGATTTCATACTTTTCCAAGTCTACAAGGGATTAAAATTTAGCTTATAAGGAATTGAAAGAGAAGCAAACCTTGAAGAAAGATAAGAGAGTAGCTTTGGATTGGAGTTTCCACATGTCATGGTAGTAATCAAGTTTTGTTGGACTCAAATCCATTGGTTATTTCTTCAGTTACTGGCTGAAGATCAAACTGAGTTGCTTCCTATAATTATATGTGAGCTTTGCATACATGCCGTTTGAAGCCAATTCCTAATTGAATGATTACGGTGTTCAATAAACTCAATCTCTAAAAGTAAAATTCAATTTGAAGTGTTTAACCGTTAGGTTCCAGGATCCATCCTCTCTGCTCCCTTTGACTCGAAATAGAGTCTTGTTCTGTCAGCATATAGAAAAAATATATATATTAAGTAACACATGAGGAAAAACATTTATTTAGTGTTTATTATTGTGTTTTAAAAAAAAAATATTATTATTTTAAATTATATATTTTTTAATATTTTAAATTATTTTCATTTATTGATATTAAAAATAATTATTTTATAAAATAAAATATTATTTTCATATATTTTTGAATAAAAAATACTTTAAAAAATAATTACATTAAAACTAGTTTTAATATACTTATATTGGTATAATATATTCTTTCATCAATTCACTGACCCAAAAAACAACAATTCAAATAACTAGTTTTCTAACATTAAAACACAATTTATCTAAGCATCACATAGCATATTAAATCTTAAACAACAAAGTTAGTCTATTGATTAACTAGTTGGTGTTGACAACAATACGTATCATCTCATTAACACCTTCATGGATGATGGTTGTTGATTTTTATGCTTTTTGTACCGAGTAATTAATTTATATACATACATTAAAAGCCCATTAGTAGTAATCATTCAAAATAAAATAATCATGTATTTAATAAATATAAAGCAATATTATATATCAATCATTTTTGTCATGAACATTGAGAAAGATAATGGATCAGATTGTATGAATAACTTGAAAAACATGACTAGGGGGATATTTGGGAGTGCGGTTGCGGTTGTTTTACAAAGTGTTTTTCGTACTGAAATATATCAAAATGATGTTTTTTTATTTTTTTAAAAATTATTTTTGATATCAGCACATCAAAATGATCTAAACACATATAACCGTTGTAATTTAAAAAAAAATAAAAATGGGCCAACCGCAGCTAACCTGCAGTTTAACCGCAGTGCCAAATGGGCACTAGATCAGTGTAATAAAATGACATATAGTACACATATACCATTTCATGTAGGTATCTAAATTAATCATCAAATACCGCTCCTCAAAATCATATTATCTCCTAGCATCTTAAAGAGTTCCCCATGAGATTACCCTAACAACTAATATTTTGCGATATAATTTGATTAAAGGTAATGTAAAAAAAAAAATAGGAACCACATCCTAGATTGAGTTTCTAATTGCATTTGATAAAATATTTACTTGATAAAAGTAGATTAGATTGACTAAATTTTTTTAAGGATCTAGTTTTTTAAGGATCTAGTTTGTCACTTCAACCCAAGAAAGTTATGAATTCGTCATCTAGTAATGGCTGCCCTACAAGAGATTTCAAGAGCGATGAACTAGCTGTTTTTAGAGAAGGTATTAGCATCCGAATACACTCTATAAAGTAAATTGTTTTAAAAAATAAATTATTGTTTGAAAAAATCAGCCTAGATGCTCTAACAAGAAACATCTATCATGGAAGACATGATTTTTCCACGACTCATATTTCATGATAAAAAATAGAAATGCTCCCAATTAGAATTGGTGAACATTTAGCTCTACCAGTGCTAAAGGAACATGAGCTGGTAGATCTGGTGCTCCTCGGCTTCCTATTTGTTCTGGTACGGTGGTTCTGTTCACCACGGCTCGTGATTGAAGATCAAGACACCGCAAGTTTCGTAGATCAAAATGGTCACCCCAAAGCTTATTGTAAATGCAATGAATGCAGAATGAAACATCTAGAGCACAAATCCAGCCATGAAACTCACACTACGGGAGCTGTACCTACGCTGGATGGCTATCCCAGCTACTTTTATAATTTTTTTGGACTTCAAAAGAAAGGCATCATCATACACGCCTAAACTCTGAATAAACTGCCACCAACAGACATATCTCTTCGACAGCTTTAAAATTGCACCCAAATAGAAGCCTTTTTTGACAAAAAAGATTTTTGTCTGCCTGAATCTCATTCTTTTCCTCCACTAGAGTAATGCAAACAGAGACAAGCTATGCCATTGTGACCTCGTTACAATGGCATCTCCATCTAATTGGTGAATCCCATAACACCCTCATGGTCACAAATCTTCCTGATCATATTTGGACCACCGCAATGGTGCACCAGAACTCCATTTTGTTCAAAATAATTCATATATGCTGCCCCTTACTGATGCTCAGTCAAAATACTACTATAATGGTGGTACCAGGAAAATAATGGGACAGATAATAGGACTTGCACAATCACACAAGATAAATAGATAAATTAGGGGGTGTTTGGGGATGTAGTAGTGATGGTTCTTTTAAAGTGATTTTTGCTAAAACAAAATACATTATAATGATTTTCTTAAAATTCTTTTTTACATCACATCAAAACAACCCAAAATCATAAAAAAAAATATATTAATTTTAAGCAAAATGGCAACCCCAAATAACTCAAATCCATAAGCACTTTCATTGCATACCATAAATTTCAGCATTAATACTACCGTTTCATTCCATTTCCTTGCCCCACTCACAAAAAAGAAAAGAGAAAGAACAATAAGGCAACAAGGTATTGGATGCTTTCTCCATAAGTTTTTTTCTTTTTAAAAAGAAACAATAATAATACGGGATCAAAACATGTAATCCTTGAATTCATAGCTTTTGAAGATGATATGATGAACTTAAGCAGAATCGATGCCTGACTTGGGTTCTTCCTTAACACTGGGAGGGACAGAAGGAGAAGGCGAACCCTCTACTCCCATTTCAGTTCTGAGATCATTGATGCTCTGCTCCAACTCATCTATCCTGTTGCCCATTTCATCGAGTAACATCACAGTCAAGGAAACCATTGATAGGTTACATTAGCATCATATCCACATTAAGCAATATATTCTAAGCATTACAACTTAAATTCCATGAGAGTGAAATTGTTCCATTTTGTCTTTCACGGTATTTGAGAGAAAGTATACCATTCAAAAGAAAATTTCAAATCTATTGTAGTTAAAATAGTGAAAACAGCCTTGAACATTTTGTCAAAAAGATAAATAAATAAAATTTTGATTTCAGCATTACGACCATAACCTTACAAGAAAGATTTTTGGTGAAATCTTGAATCATAGAACTCTGACGATATGCAAGTGAGATAGCATATCATCCAGAGTAGACTAGATTGACTAGCTGGTGAAATACCAAGAGGACTTCTCACAACTGCCATTTCACATAAGTGTAAACCTATCCCCTTAATAAGCATTAAACTACTCAAATAATAATGGAACTGCCCCTTTTCATACAAACACCTTAAGCATTTAGGGAATAAAATGAGAGGAAAAAAGAGAGGATATTCTTTGTAATGATGGAGTCGGACATTGTCTGGAACCTGGATTGCTGCAAAAAGCAAAGATAACCAACTTATGCATCTTCCCTTAGATTTGCTAATGTCACAGAAAATCATCACAGTTTAGCAAAAATGATACTCACCATCTGCTGAAGCAAATTTTGCACCTGCAGAAAAGTAATGCAAATAATCAGCTAAAGCCAAACACCCAAGCACTGGAAACATAAACTCCATCCACTGTTGCCATTTTCCACACACGATCTGGCACAAAAATTAACCGAAATAACACTAAATGGAAGGCGCTTATGATAATAGTCCTAACTGTCTCGCTCTAGCACACTAACTAAACTAACTGTAGTTCAAAAATCCAAATAATTAAAAAGAAGGAAGCCTCAGATTCAAACCATCAAGAGATATATCTCCATAGCATAACAGTCCATGATATATGATAAATCTCAGATGGCTCATTTTTTCAAGAAATCATTATTAAGATAAATATGAAATCCTCATAAATTATATACATAAAAAAGGTAAAATGGATGGATTAAGTAGAATGCGCTTAAAAATGTAGAGTAAAACTTACAAAAGCAGTCATATCAGCAGTGCTCTTTTTGGCATCATCTGCATCATGCCCGTCCTGCCAAACAACAAATATCCCAATAGCAATAAACGAAATAAATCCAACATAATAAAAAGAATTTACCAGGATCTTCCTAATTTCTCACTGCAACAAACCATTCTCTACAAATCTGACGGTTCCAATGATTAAAAAAGAAATCACAAAATCAACACTCACTGAATCTTTAAGTAGTTTTTAACCATAGAAACCCTAATGGAGTGTAACACGAAAAGGTTAATTTTATGGGTTCGGAAAGATTTACCATTTCTTTGCTTCTCCTGTGCCCTTCCGAGAGTTGGATTAACGGAACCGAGAAGAGTGACAGATAGACCAGGGAAATGAAGTTATGGAAAGGTAGAAGCGTGAGCAAGTCTCGGCAGAAGAAGTGTGAGGAAGCCTATAGTTACAAATTTATCCTTGTAATTTGAGAGAAATTACAATTTTACTTTTCCTTTTCATTAAAATAAAAAAAATAGACACGAGAATTATTATTTTTATTTTTTTCATTTTTCATGAATTGTTTTTATAATTTTTCCTTTTTCATTAATTTTTTTTATTATAAATATGGGTGTTCAAATCAACTTACATGTATTTAGACTAATTTCACTAATTCTAAAATTAATGATTATATAATCTTTCAATGATCATCTATATAAAGTACAGACATACAGTAATTGATATTTTTTTTTTTAAAAGTAGATTGGATATGGTAAATGATTTTTTAATTAAATTTTCATCTTAACAATCTTTTTTCTATAACTTAAAAATTACATAGTTCATGGTGTAAGTTTTTATAAATGCAAAACACTTATTGAGATTTAAATAACCTCTAATAATAAAATTAGTAACTTTAAATAGAAATTATAATAAATAAAAATTTTAATTTCAAAAACTTTGTTCTTATTTTTATATTACAAATATTCTAAATGTTAAAGTACTATACTCGAAGAGAAAATAAATTTTTTACTTGGATAGTTCTAGGGATATTTATAATCCTTAAAATTGTTGTTTTGATAAAATAGTAAGACTCGAAAGTTATTTGGTTTTAATGATATCAATATAAGATTAAAATTTCTAATGCATTATTAATGAGAAATAAAATTCCTTAATAAATTATTAATGAGATGAAAATATATTTAACTCTTGAGAAACCTTTTATACACTTACAAATATAGAGAAATGATTATTCTTGACACGCATAATTTATGTTAATAACTTCTAATTTAGAGCTCAACTAATTGATTTTGACGTTGTAGTTAAGCACGTGGTAAATGGGCTTGAAAGTTTATCAGATTCATACTATTTTAGGTTCAGTTCATGGCTAAATCCAAGCATATTGAGTCTAATAACTTGTTGGACCTATGATGTTTTGGCTTTAGCTTATGATTGAACTCTTATATGTTAAGTATAACAAGTTTTTATAATCAGAACTTGGCTAAATCTAAGTATATTAGGCTTGGCAATATTATATACTCACAGTATTTTTGGCTCTATACTTAGTTGAACCCAATTATATTGGGTTTAATAACGAGTTAAACCATGTTAACTTAGACTTAATACACAATTGAATCAAAATATATTGAGTCTGGTTTAACAATGTTTCAAACTCATTATATATTAGGATTCTCAGGTAGGTGAACCCAGGTATATTGTCAGACTCAACATTGATTTTGGCTCCGCTCAGACTAAATCTAATTATAATAGGTTTAATAACATATAAAATTTATAATATCTTGGATTGAGCATATGAATGAACCAAATATAATAGGTTTAGTAGCTTACTAGATCCATATCATCTTGAGCTCGACATGAATGAGCCTAAGTAAACTGAATTTAAATTTTTTTCTAAAGTATTAAATATTGAGAGAGAGAAATCTGATTTAAATAGATAGATTTTTTTAAAACAAAATATAAGAGTTAAACATTCAAAAAAACACATTTCAAGAACTTGTACAATCTATAAAAATTTAAATGAAGAAATACTAGCACGCACTGCATCAGAACTCACTCTTGCGATGATTTTGATACCCTAAACAGCCTGACTTACGGTGGATTACTAATCTCATTTCTCACTCTCCTAACCCTCCAACCAGCCAGTGAATTATGAACAAACCCATAAATCTGCAGAATTTGATTATCTCCAAAATTAAACGCCCGATCCATCTGCTTCAAGCACCTCTCCACTGGATAATCCCCTGCCTTTCCACAAGGTTTACATCCTACAAAGTGAGTAACAAGAGGCCAATGATCATCACCAAGACCAGGATGGTATTTCTCAATCATTTCCTCGTATCTGTCGACCAGGATTTTCCAGTAACCATGAAGATAGTAAGAATTCTCTAAATATACTTTATCTCCCCATTTATCCCTCTGTGTAGCCAGCAAATAAACCATGGCAGATTGATCATCAGCTTCGAAAACCGGCCTGCCTTTCAGCTCCCTGGCAAGTAATTTTCCTGCTTCGTCTCTAACCTTCCCCTTTGGCCCCATTGGTGCCCAAGCATCTAAAACGTCCAGTGACCATTGGCAATTCCTTATGAAGAAACTCCCTGTATTTAATCCAACCCAGTTCCTCTGATCATATACCATCTCCTTCCATCCATGCATCACGAGATTATAGTCCTTGTACTTCTCCCATGGCACCTCAAACTCCATGTCTGTGAACATAGCATCACTATCCATCCACCACAGGAATTCTATCTCAGGCTGCGAAACCAACAGCTTCCTTATTAACGGAAGCTTAGCCCAAAAGCCAGCCATTTCAGCATCAAGCAGGGCCATGTTGTAAAAAATGTCAATGCCATGAAGCCTGCAGTAATCAATCTTGTTTTTGATTGATTTTAGCAAGTAATGATCGCCGATACGATTCTCGCAAGGTTTCGGTGAAGATCCTGTGACTAACAGAACTCTCGGTTTGTTAGGCCCAACAAAGCTGGGAAAACTCGGGTTCTCACGTAGCCATTCAGCTCTCTTCTGGTCCCAATCTGAAATCTTCGGCCCCAGACTGTATGGCTTTTCTGAATCAGGATTCTCATCGTCTTCGCCTTCATCGACTTGTAGCTTGTTAATGTCAAATGAGGCATAGCTATTTGGATCATCGTTTTTGGTATTCATATCATTGCTACTGCTGTTTCGACTCAATTCAGCGACAACTTTCGGTGGCTCGGCATGCTTGCGAGAAGAGTAGAAGTTGTTGCGGAGGTAGTTGAAGTGTTGCTCCTGAGTGCCAAACTTGCCGGCGCCAATCTTGCCAAGTAGGACGATGGCGGTCACGAAGAGGCAGATTAGGGTGACCTTGGCATGGCACATTGGTCTCTGGAACAGGTGGTCCTGACAACTTGCTAGGCACCAGTCCACCATCTTTAGCTCCAGAGAGCTATATGTAGCCAGATGCAAAGCTTTTTGTATCTGAAGATTTTGAAGGGTTTTTTTTTTTTTTTCAGGGTATGAAGATTGAAGATGTTGAGTCGTTGAATTGAAGAGATAAGCGCAGAGGGAAAGAAGAAATGACAGGATTTCTGGAGCCAAGGGAGATGTTCGGTGGTAGCTGAAGAAAGCAGGAAGAAGATCGATTCATTGGGAGAGATAATAAACAACTGAAAATGTTTCATATGATATTTTTCCTCATCTTTGTTTATGTTTTTTTAGTGCTAAATATTTTTGTTGTTGGGCTCTTGCATCTTCGCACGTTCAGGGAATCAAATGGCTATCATGCTTAATCTTGATCAATTTTTTGGAAAAATATAATATAATTGAGAAATTTTCAATGAAGATTTGTTTTTAGATGCTAGAAAACTTATTTTTATATTTTGTGATTTAGATAAACAATTAAAACTTTGATTATTTCAAATTTTTTTAAGAAATATAAATTCTAAATCGAATTTAAGATTTATTATAAATATTACAAGTTAAGCTATTTGAGGGAGAATTTCTCAAAGTAAATTACAAGTTAATGTGATTTATTACACTCTAGATTTACCTAAAAGAATTCCTCTTCTTCTTTTTAAGATTGACAGCTTCATTTACAGACTATCAGGAAAACTGTTCGACTACAGCGAGGACACAAGGAAAATCATCGTAGCACTTCACAAAGATATCTAGAGAGAGAGAGAGAGAGAGACTTGTACACGTCCTGGATATAATAAGAACCAAGACATGTTAACATGACCGGGGAGCAAGAAGGGCAGTTCCAGTCGTCCAAGAAACTGCATTCCACCAAACACATAGCTATGGTGCTGTAAGAAGTTGACAAATTAACCAGAATTCAAAGATACACAAGATCAAATGTAACTAGGGTTAGATATGCCACCCATGCATGTCAAACAAGGCTCGACAACTTTCTAGACAATGGATTGACCTTACCAAAGGCCCAGTAACATGCAAAGAGAGTCCCCAGATTCAGCACCGAGAGCAGAAACCCAAGCCAAACCGCTCCCATTCTGAGCACGAGAGGATCCTAGACCATGCTCAAAGAGATTTGAGCTAAGTAGAGAGGCAACGCATCCGAGTCGATTTGAAACCCGCCACTAGTCCACACCAGCCAGGCTACTAGGCTCATCAGAAAAGTCGAACCCACTGAGCCTAGATGAATTGCTGTTAGAGAAGGAAACCAGAAGGGTTTGGCCAGGGCACGGTACCTTCTTCCCGAACCAAACAAATATATCATGGCCAGGGACAGGGAAAGAGGTACCGCTAATACTATAAAAAGTGAGCATAGAGAGCCTCCTTCAGTGTTGTCGATCCTTCTAGTTTTTGGTTTGGCAAGGATGGCCGTGGTGGCAATCTAAGCCTTATTTGATCAATTCTCCCCTGTACTTTTATTAAAATCCGGCACAATTTATGGCGGTGTTTGGAAGTGTGGTTATTTTTGTTTTTTAAAGTGTTTTTCGTACCGAAATGTATTAAAATGATGTTTTTTTTATTTTTTAAAAATTATTTTTGATATTAGCACATCAAAATGATCTAAAAACACTAGACTGCCAGTTTTAAAAATAAAAAAAAAACTACAAAAAACAGCAAAAAACAGTTTGAATCGCAATACTAACCGGGCCTAACTCTCGAATCACAAGTCAATCCATTAAATCAGGTTAAATCATACAACCGTGCTATAAAATAAACATAAATATCAATTAAATTTTAGATTTATTTGTTCATAAATAACTTCTTTTATACTATAAAAAAATTATATTAATTATATTTTAGAATTTTATCTAGTAATTTAAAAAATAATTTTAAATCTTAAATATTTTTATTAAAAAATAATATAAATTATATATTAATAATTATAAATAATTGCTTCACATTGTTTATGGAATGGAATGGATACGCCATCACATCACATGATTCCTCATACGTGCTTACGTGCAAACCAGATTGACACCATTATTTTTTAAAAAAATAAAAAAGTTATTTAAATTAAATAAATAATAATTTCAAACTGTTTTCTTTTTCCTCACCGGATATTCCTTTCCTTCTTTCCTTGTTCAGCTTCACCGGCTAAATTTCCTTAACTCGCCCCGATAACTTCCTTTTATTTACAAGCACACCCTTCTTCGTCAACAAACCTCTCACTCACAAGACCCAACCTACTGTTTCTTTCCAACTCAGCCCCAGTCAAAATGCTGGGCCGGTGCATCGGGACTCACCGAGTTCGCCAGATCAAAAGATCTATCCGCCACGGGAAAATCACGCTTCTCTGCCTCTTCATGACCGTGGTCGTCCTACGTGGCACAATCGGCGCAGGCAAGTTCGGTACGCCAGAACAAGACTTCAACGACCTCAGAGACCACATCTACGCAGCTCGCAAACACGGC
The DNA here is from genome assembly GCA_015731905.1 of Salix dunnii. Taxonomy (NCBI): domain Eukaryota; kingdom Viridiplantae; phylum Streptophyta; class Magnoliopsida; order Malpighiales; family Salicaceae; genus Salix; species Salix dunnii. The sequence goes on along the minus strand of CM027668.1, from coordinate 1,187,233 downwards.
GAGCCGCACCGAGTTCTCACCGAGTCTAACCAGTCCAACAACAAGAACGACGAAGCAAGTAATGCTAATGATGCAAATAGTTATGCCACGTTTGATATCAACAAGATTCTGGTCGATGAAGGGGTAGATGAGAAGCCGGATCCGAGTAGACCGTACAGTTTGGGTCCGAAAATATCAGATTGGAATCAACAGCGAGAGAAATGGTTGAGTGCAAACCCTAGTCTTGGCAATTTTATTAAGCCTAACAAACCGCGTGTTTTGTTGGTTACAGGATCGTCGCCGAAACCTTGTGAGAACCCGGTAGGGGATCATTACTTGTTGAAATCAATAAAAAATAAGATAGATTATTGTAGGCTCCATGGAATAGAGATATTTTATAACATGGCATTGCTTGATGCGGAAATGGCTGGGTTTTGGGCGAAATTGCCTTTGATTAGGAAGTTATTGCTATCGCATCCGGAGGTTGAGTTCTTGTGGTGGATGGATAGTGATGCAATGTTTACAGATATGGCATTTGAGGTGCCGTGGGAGAGGTATAAGGATTCAAATTTTGTAATGCACGGGTGGAATGAGATGGTTTATGATGAAAAAAACTGGATTGGATTGAATACTGGGAGTTTTTTGCTGAGGAATTGTCAATGGTCTTTGGATCTTTTGGATACGTGGTCACCAATGGGCCCGAAAGGGAAGATTAGAGATGAGGCAGGGAAGGTGCTTACCAGGGAACTGAAGAATAGGCCGGTTTTTGAAGCGGACGATCAGTCTGCAATGGTTTATTTATTGGCCACACAAAGGGATAAGTGGGGTGATAAGGTGTATTTAGAGAATGCTTATTATTTGCATGGTTATTGGGGGATCTTGGTTGATAGATATGAGGAAATGATTGAGAATTATCACCCAGGTCTGGGTGATCATCGTTGGCCGCTTGTCACTCACTTTGTGGGGTGCAAGCCTTGTGGGAAGTTCGGAGATTATTCAGTGGAGAGGTGTTTGAAGCAGATGGATCGGGCGTTTAATTTTGGGGATAATCAAATTTTGCAGATTTATGGGTTTACGCATAAATCGCTGTCGAGTCGGAGAGTTAGGAGAGTGAGAAATGAGACTACCAATCCACTTGAAGTGAAAGATGAGTTTGGCTTGCTTCATCCTGCATTTAAAGCTGTCAAGGTATCAACAACATCTTGAGAGCTTTGATGATGTATTCCACCACAAGCTGCTGGTATTTTTTTTCATTTTAAGTTATAGTGTATGTCAATTTGCTCGCAGTTGGTGTTATTGCTTGTAGAAGTACTGGAAATCTGTATTTTCTTTTCCTAATTTTGTGTTATCAGTGTTTAAATTATATTGATTTTTGAAGGATAGTAACTTGTGTCTCTTCTGACTTCTTACTCAAATATTACTTCATGGTTACTCTATATATCATTTTTTATTGAAATGTTCATGCTTGTGGCTGAATGTAATAACCTGTTATCGTGGTGTATGCTCTTTTTTTCTTTTTTGTTTCTCTTTGTTTATTGCTCAGCATCTTTATCTTCATGTAACAAATCTGATAATTCAAGTTGATAACAATAGCAATTTTATTGAATTACAATAAATTGACTACAACGATCTAATTGAAAAGAGATAAAAGATAGTTTTTGAGCATATTCAAGGTTGACCAAGCCTTCATAAGGGCATATTTAAGGTTGCCTTATCCTCTCATGACTTGATAGAAAGTTCCATAAGTTTTTCCATGAATTCATAGTCTAGAATTCTATTTAAATAGAAAGAAATTCAAACAAGTTTAGATTTAAATTTAAAAGATCATAATCTGATAACTTAAATGATAGAAGAAGTAATCAAGGCTACAACTCCACCCCCATTAAAAAAACCTTGCCCTCAAGATTAAGATAGGTTCTTTTAGTTGTGACATGTTTTGAAGTTATGCTAGTTCGTCTAAATTTTTTTTTGTTGAGTTTGTGTTTTTGAAGGAACCATTTAACTTAAAAGCTTAAGCTGTTAAGTAAGGCCCCAAAATATGATTTATATTATTCTCTAACACATTTCCTCAAGTAAAAGTTTTTTTGGCTTGAAACTTGCACAGACTCATACTATCGTGTGCTTGATTTTTATCAAATAAAATGGGAGGGTGAGATTCGAACTTGTGACTGTTAGGTCAACAAGACTCTAGTACCATGTTAAGGAACTATCTCACCTAAAAGCTTAAGTTGTTAGGTGAAATCCCAAAATATGATTTATATTATTCTCTAACAGTGTTGCGCCTTATGCTTGCAATTACTTCAATAAATTTTGAAATCCTTGTTTCTTTTGCCATAGATCTACTGTTCTGATGCCAATTGTAACAAACCTAATAATTCAACTTGATAACAATAGCAATTTCATTGAATTAAAAGAAATTGACTACAAAGATCTAATTGAAAAAAGATAAAGATAGTTTCTGAGCATATTGAAGGTTCTTTGGCCCTTCATAAAAGCATATTCAAGGTTGCCTTATCCTCCTATGACTTGATTGAAAATCCTCGTAAGTTTTTCCATAGTCCTTGAATTCTACTTGGCTAATAGAGAAATTCAAACAAATTTAGATTCAAATTTAAAAGATCCTAATATGATAACTTAAAAAATATAAATAAATCAAGGCTAGAACTGTTACACTTTACTCATGATTTGCTTTGCTGGTTAAAATCATGATGATAATCTATAGAAGAGGCTCTGCTTGTTTAAATTTTCAATATAGATACTTGGACCTGGGTCAGATTTGTCCTGCTAGGGATTGATATTACCTTGAGCCTAAGTGCCTTCGATTTGAGCATCGCTTTTAAAGTCTTAATAAACCATTTGTCTGTGATCCCTAACTCATGCAAGTTTAAAAATGCTTTTACCTGATTTTTAATGCATATGGAAGCAGTGATTTGTACTATGAAACCGGTAGTAAACATAAATCTTGGCTGATTCCAAAACTAAAGCTTCACAAAACATGATGCCAGCTTTAAATGCCAACAAATGAAAAAGACCCTCCCTTTCTACTTCCCGGAACGTTGCAATAGCTCTGTGAGCGAGGTATGTCACAAATATTACCAGGAGAGAAAAGTTGCTATGCTGGGATATCAAAAGTTTTCCATGTTCTGAGAAGAAAGGTTACAGAGGAAATTCTTTCTCATTTTGAAGTAAGAAATACTCTGGTAGTGAACTTAAAAAAGCCTGATTCCAACTGCTTGAACACAAGGAAACCATACACATATATGCGAATTACTGTTTATAATATTTATTGAAGCACCATTAACTCGTGTGGATGATGGAAATTTGGAGATTGTCCTTTCATGGTGATTTTCTAGGTCATTGCATCTGATTCTTATTTGAGAGGGCTTTTGCTTTTATTCTTGAATGATTCAAATCTCGCTTTATGTAGTCTGAAAGTAAAGTTGCTATCATTCCATAAAGACCATGGACAGAAAGGTAAATTGCTATCATACCAAAGAAACTCACGGACCTCATAAAGCAAATTGCAGCATGAACACATTTGATATTTTTAGCTTGTCCTTATCGGAATAATTTCAAATTAAATGCAACACTGAGCTAGCACAGTTAAGAAGAGAGGGATAGGAGGTGGGGTTGGGCACATAACGTGTGGTGTTCCGATTATTTGTGTTGGCTGATAGGCACGAGGAGATGACTGATCATCGCCATCAGGATCTTAATGGTCATTGTTGGCTGCTTGTGATTCACTTTTTGGTGTGGAAGCTTTGTTGGAAGTTTGGAGATTATCCAGTGGAAAGGTGTTCAAAGCAGATGGACCAACAATCAAATTTGCAGGTTTATGGTTTACTCATAAATCTCTTGTCAGTTGGAGAATTAAGATTGAGAGCTGAGTCTAGCAATCCACTTGAAGTGAAGGATGAGCTTGGCTCACGTCGCCCTGCATGAAAGATGCCAAGGTATCATCATCTTGAGAACTTTGATAATGTAATGCTCTGCGTGCAGCTGTTATTTCTTTTATTATATGTCAATTGGCATGCAATTGCTCGAATTTGCTTGTAGAAGCTCTGGATACAATATTGTGCATGTTCTTTTCCTAAACTAGTAAAGAAGTCAAGTTTATCTGTCTTTCTACCTTAACTGTATTTGTGGTTTCTTTATATTCTGAAATGTTTCTTGATCTGTGTTGTGATAATGACTATTCCCATGGGGTTCTTTTTATTTATTTCGCACAGTTTGTTCTCTTGGCATGCTAATTGAAATGAGGAAAAAGGCTGAGGTTCTTCTGTTTGCCATTGATTGGGAAACTTCTGTGCATTGCCAAAGTCACATGATTTGTAGCGAGGATATTGAACATTTAAGATTAGCTTTGATAAAGATTGGATATGTTTCTGCTTAGTTTGCAGGACACACAAGGAGGCTGTTCACGAAAAAACCACATTCATACTATCCTTACATGGTATCATTTTACATCTTATTATGAAAAGCTTGTTCCCAATTAATTCTTGAAGCTGTATTAACCTTCTGAGTAATGGAAATTTACTTCATTTTATAACATTTAGAAATTTATCTGTCTGCTGTAATGACTACTGACATTGTAGAAAATTATTGTTGAATATGAGCTAAAAACAGAGGAAATTGTTAAATTTAGGTTGATTTTACCATAGCTCAACTTATCAGCTAAATACTTGAGCTGAGCAGACAAGAGATAGACTCTTCGATTTGGGGTAGGAGTTGTTTTGCTAGGGATTGTCATTACCTAGAGCCTATGTGCCTTTGATTTTAGCATTGAATTTAAAGTTTTAATGATTAAAGCTAGAGTAAGAAGAACGTTTTGCCTGATTTATAATGCATGTGGAAGCAGTTATCTGCAAGAATGCTCTATGTTGATTAAAAAAAAAAAGTTTTCAGGTCATGATTTCAGCTTCACAATTGCTTGAAGTGTTAGTATGAAATATTGTGTGCGAGCTGGGCACATCACGTATTATGAGTAAAAAGCTGTCAAAATGGGATGATAGAACTTCTGTTTTGAAGCTGATGATCTTTATATTATTGGTGACCAAGGGCCACCGCCCAGCAAGGAAGACAACCACCACCACTTCCTTCAGTGACTTTTTCACAGCAGCTAAAAATATTTTCCCAATTAGTAAATGCATGATTGTCTCATTTCAAATTTTGCAAGCCTTTTCCCTCCTTGTTCCTCCCATCCTCTTCCTTCTTCCCCATAACGTTGCCACCCGTAGCTCAGTCATGCGATCTGAGCTTCATTTAATCAATTTCAGGTATAATCGACCTTACCTCTCTGTTATTTTGTTGTTTTACCTGACTAATTTGTGGATTCTTTAGGGTTTGGGTATAGTTTAGAGATTTTATTGCTTCTACCGAAATTAACTATAATCATTTAGGTATTTGTTGGATATGTAGATAGCATATCTAATTATTTATTTTTTAAAATAAAATAGAAAAAAGAAAATAATAGTGAAAGATAAGAAGAAAAAATATGTGCTATTCAACAAAAAATACAAAGAATAAATTAAGCATCCGAATAAACAACTAGTTCAGCTTGTGAGCAAATATTTAAATAATAAATTATTTTGTTTGATTTGAAGATTTTTCAAGATAACACTAAACAGACAAATCTCAATCATGGTATAATCCATGGAAGTTATAGCAGTTCTCATACTTTTTGGTGCTAATTTTTAGCAAAAATTGTATCTATTTTTAAAAAATTTATATTATATTTAACTTGTTACTAACGAAAAGGCTTTCAAACACGAAATGACAGTCCAGTGAGTGCAAATGACAACCTAACAAGCTGGCTTCCACACCACATGATCCTGGCGGGTAATCAACGAACTCCATGTTGGGAAAACATATGCAGGGCAACACTACTGGCCAGCTTGAAGACTTGAAATGAACATGAATTTTAGGAATTTGAATGCGCTTGTTGAGAAAGCTGGAAGGCCCCGAGACACGAGAAATCACAAACATCATCACGATATCACAAAGTCAGTTAAAATGTTCACACTCTAAAGCATCCAGCAAAAAAGCCTGACCCAGGAGTCCTATGTCTGTTAAGAAATCTCTGGTGGCTAGGAGGAACAAGGAACTCGAATTGAACCGATAATACAAGAGAAATTATTCAGCTCCACTAAACTAGGAAATCATCCATGGCAACAGTCACAAGTTACTAATCCAGAAAAGCAGAAAAGAAAAGATAAACCTCTCACGTTGCCTTTCCCTCTCATTTCATTTTTGCCTCTGTAAAAAGAACATGGCGATTTACTCGAGGGTCGTATTTGCGAAACTCTAGCTTCTCCAAAGCTTTCTTGGCACTCTTCCTCTTGACATAGAAGAATCCAGTTCCAGCAGCAGAAACAAGGCGGATGAACATGAAGGTCTTCTTCTTTTTGTCACCCATTGTTTAACTATATACGTGTATATCAGAAAGTCACCAAGCAGTATAAAAACATATTCTTAAACTGACAGACATGTTTACTTTAAAAACAATAAGCAATGAATATTATTCATATATGAACTAGTTATACATCTGTTTAAGATGCTCAACGATAAGGAGCTTCTTCAAATTATCTTTCCTAGAATCCAACATGATCAAAATATAACTAGTTAATGAATCCTAATTCTTATAATTTATTTTTTATTTTGGTTGTATGCATATCTAATAACTGGAATTCAAAATCCATCTCAATTAGCATTACCAAAATTAAACCCAGCCCAGAATTTTGTATATTGAACAGGAAGCGCTAGATAGAACATATCAAGATAGCAAAGACAATAGATTCATATAACTACACCTTTTATTTATTAGCTTAATTTAAACTAGGAATTCATTTTAAGTAGCACTAGAATTCAATCCCGAGGAACTATAATACCTATACAGCACAGCACAGGTAAACTAGATGAAGATGGAATCATAGCAACCTAACAGCATACCACATTTACGATAAGGAGGTCTCACTTAGACATTTGATCAAACACCTTTTAAACAGACTTGACGTCATGAACCAGACATTAAAAAACACTCGAAACTTCATCGAAGAATCTTTCATTCGATTTTCACTCCTTCCGACTCAAAACCATGATTGCTTGTCTCATTATTCTTTCCCTTTCAATAACAAAAAACCTAACTCAATGTGGCCATACTAAGCAAATCCCACTAAAAACAAATACTTTACAGAAACCCCATGAAAAGGACTGCAAATTAATACATCAAAATTAAGCAATGAAGAAGAAGAAGCTCACTCGGTAATCTTCTTTGATGCCGTCAATAAATTATCAGTCGACGAAAAGAAGAAGCTGGAAAAACAAACCCTTCGAAAATTGAAATAAACCACAAATTGTTTGGGTCAATTACATAAATGCCCTCCATCATCAATGCTTATTACCTAAAATGACCTACCTTACCAGCCATGTTAGCCACCAGCATTATTTTTCTTTAACAATCCGCTCTCTCTCCTGCTTCTCAGTAGCAACGAAGTGGTCAAGGAAACGAAGTACAAAAAACAATTCTTGTTAATTCCTTAATGTTCTATTCGGTTACTGAGAAAATGTGGGAATTAATAGAAAAGTATTAAACTTTGTTTCTTTTGTAGATTATTGTTGAAGATGGCAGCGAGTGCGGTGGATGCGACGGGGAATCCGATCCCAACATCGGCAGTGTTAACGGCTTCTTCGAAACATATAGCGACAAGATGCTTTCCGGAGAATGTGGAATTTCTTAAGTGCAAGAAGAAGGACCCAAACCCGGAGAAATGCCTCGATAAAGGCCAGCAAGTCACTCGCTGTGTCCTTGGATTGTAAGTGCAAATCTTTACAATTTTGTCTTGGTCTTTTTTTATCTCGTATTTTTCTTGTGATTCTGTTGCTTATGATTGTTAATTCATTATTTTCGTGTTAATTAATGATGTTTGATTGTAATCTATGTACTGGTATTAAGGGTTTCGGGGTGTTTAGGAAGTTTTTTGGGACATGAAGGTGAATGAAATATTGGGTTTTATTTATTTTATTTTGGGTCTGTTTGGATGTTGAAATTTGGTGGGATTGAACTGAAAAGCAAGGTCGGGTCTCTGATTTTTCGTGATTTTTGCGTTGAGGAAGGAATGTCTACTCCGACGAGGTTTATAGAGCTTTTAATTAATGGGAATTAAGGAACTTGCTTCATCTCTCTTTTTTTTGGCTCTCGTATTGATGAAGGTTTCATTTTGTGTTAAAGTTGAGGAATCAATTGATGTAACCTTATGGAGGTGATTGGTTTAGCTAGATATGAAGTTCTTAGAGTTGCTAGTATGGTTAAGGCATCAAGCTAGAATGATTAGATGATGTAGTGTTTATTGTTTCTGATTTCTTTGTGGAGCTAAAATTGGACTGTTTTTTATGGGTGTATTTATCTTTGGTATTGAAAGTTAGGCATGATGTATATAGTTAGCTTTTTGATGCATTGAGTGGCTGCAACTAGATGCATGGTATTGCTATTACCCCGATATGAGAAATGGAAAGGTTAGAGTTTGCGAAAATGCATATCATTATTAATTCATGTTTGCTTGAGAAAGAGATTTGTTAGGAACGTAGATAGTCAAGAATCTAAACCTTATTAACATAGATTACATTTTCAGGTTATAATCCTAGCAATTAGTCATGAGAATATAAAAGTAGTTCAAAGTTCATGCTTTAAACGGTTTCATGCAACAGAGATCCAATCACCTTAACAATCAATCAGGGACTGAGTGAATCCATTGCATTCTTTTTTTCATCCATTGACTCTTAATTTGTTTCTGTTATCGTAGCAATCTGTGTGTTGCAGATATTATAGATTCTGACAAATTAAGTGTAATGTCGGAGGATTAAAAATTGCATGCATTGGCATTTCCTCACTTGAATTTATGCAATGTAGGTTTTTTTTATGTTTGCCTTAACTAAATGGACTTGGCAACATAAGAGATAAGTTTCAAGTTAACTTGAATGTAAAGCACACTTAATAACTTAGAAAAGAAGTATTTACATTCATAAAATCCTTATTACATTCACGAATTGGAATTGATGGATAGTGATGTATTTTTTTGGTAAATAGAATTGAAATTGCAAGCCTACTAATTACAAATAAAATTGCAAGTCTACTTGGTTATTGTTATAAAATAATATAATTTATATCATGAGGTCTCGCTTAAGAGCTTAAGTTTTTAGATGAAATGGTTTCTTAACATTGTATCAGAATCTTGTTGACCCAACGGTCACAAGTTTGAATTTCACCACTTTCATTCTATTTGATAATAATCATGTGCAAGGTAATGTGGGTTTATGTGTGAGTTTCAAACCCAAAAAGCTTTCATTTGAGGAGGGTGTTAGAAAATAATATAAATTATGTCATGAGGGCTCACTTAAGAGCTTAAGATTTTAGGTGGGATGATTCCTTGACAGTTATCGTCTACAAAGTTATCCTACTAGCTTCAAGTTTGAAAGATTCTAAGAACAGTGCATTGATTTGTTCTTTGTGTTGAGTTGCCTTACATCCTTTATATAGTTGAGCAATATCAAATGCCAATAACCACGATATTGCACAGGCTGTGTTCTTGTCTTCTTTCCATGATCTCATACGAAAGTTGTTGACTCTTACACGGTGTATTATAACTACCGACGTAAAAATTATTTTTATACTCTTAATAATTATCTTTGACACATGAATTATCTTTTAATTTTATCTTATATCCCACAAAATTTATTTATGGTATAACAGCATGCATGAACAAAACTAGGTTAGTTCTGCTTGTTGAATAAATTTTTATACCTGAATGTCTCATCAAATATACAACTTGATCTATTTGCAGCCTAGTAGATGGTCAGAATGTCATTTTCTTCCTGCGTGCGATACTGTGAACAAGCTGCACCATGAACTTCAATTTTAGTTTTCATTTTTTTTCTGATAGGTTATGCAGCTCATGCTCACCATTTCACACTTTGGTATACTTAGTTGTACAATCTCAATGTTGAGGTGTTTGCCACTGCAGGTTGAAAGATCTTCACCAGAAGTGCACAAACGAGATGGATGCGTACGTTGGTTGCATGTATTACTCTACAAATGAATTTGATTTGTGTCGCAAAGAGCAACAAGCATTTGAGAAGGCTTGCCCTTTGGAATGATTGACAAATAATGGAACGAGTAATCAGCTCACAATAATTGAGGTCACAAAACAGTTTGTGATTTGCTTAAATCTTTCCTTGTGCATTGTCTCACTTTTGGCACGCTCGGATTGTACTTTCAGATTGCATTCAAGAGAAAGGATAGGATGTTTCACGTGCGTGTGACAATCTTTGCTTTTGGTTTCTGATAGATCTGCAGCCTGCTTGAAATATTGTGTTTGATGAATATTCATTGAAAAAAAACTAGGTTTGGTGCGGCATAACACTGGGGACACCAAAATATATTTTCAATGCTCTCTTGCTGCGTATTGTTGCCAGGTTTGCTGGCCTCTGAAGGAATGCAGGCGTTGTAAGAATTTTGAACCTAGGCCACAAGTTCCACATATTTTGAGCGAGGGTCTTCTCCTTTTATTTCGCTGGTTCCCATAATGCATTCCGTTCCGTCTATCCATTTTGGTCATGTAGTATATACTTAGTATGAATATTTAGAAGCACAGTTGACCTTAGTTTTTTAAAATGTTTTTTATTTAAAAACATATTAAAAAAATTATTTTTGACATTAACATATGCTAAAAAATCTATTTAAAACAAATTTTTTTTTTTCAAAAGTGTGTTTAAATTGGTTTATCATGCACCCTCTAAATTGATAATGGCATGCATTTCATTCCTTATGGTGTAAAAATAATAATACCAAAACGATATCTTTATGGTGTAAAAATAATAATACTAAAATGATGTTGCATTTTAAAAACACAACAAAAATCAATGACTTAACATAACAGAAAAGGAACTGGAAAAAACCAATGATTGTTAAATCCCATAAATTAAACTATAGAAAGATGAAATCAGAAGAAAAAAAATCAATGAAAAAAATATTAAACAAAACACTAGCAAAATCAAGTGATGTCAAAATTTGCAAGTATTATTATGCGGACATAATAATCTAATAGATGAGAAAACTTTTTAAAAAAAAAAAAGTTCAGCTTTTTAAAAAATGAATTTTGAAGGCAAAAATCGAAAAAGAAAAGAAATCACTTCTAAAAAAACCTAGCCCACCCAGATAAACCTCATCATAAGATAGGAATAGGAATAACTTAATTGAAAAAGAAAAGAAAAAAAAGACTAACTTCGAAAAATGTAATTGGAAAAAAAAACCGACATCAATATGTATTAACTTTTTAAAATCTTGACCTTAGATATTGACTTTCTAAAAGCACCGCATCTAGAAAGCAACTATTTAAAAATTTGGCTTGACCGGACGAGTCGACTCATGTCCTAGGTGACAAATGGCTTAGACCAAACTCTAAAACAAATAATTATTTGGTCAAAAACTCAGTAGCATTAGCTTTGCTTATTTGTTTAATTTTGAGAGCTAGCTCCGCGGTAGCAATCCCATGCCCCTTTCGAAAATTACTAGACTCAAACCACGTCAACTGGTAATGCCCTGAAAACCAACTGAAAAATAATAGACAAACCGCTACGTTGTTTGCCCGCACACTCCATTGAAAGGGCCAATATTTAAAAAAAAAAAAAAAAACATCAAATCAAATCAAATTTGAATTACTCCCCACAGGATGATCTCCAGCATCAAAATGGGCAGCCCAAATAAGAACAGCCATTAGCGAGAACTGCATAGAAAGAAAATAAAAGAAAAAACGATCAGTGCTCCAGTATTACAAAGAATACAGGGAGAAAAGAGATAAAAGGCATGCTAGTATCCTCTAAAATGTAGACATCTAAGAACAACCAAAGCAGGAACATGATAAATCATTTGAACTTCATAAAAAAAATAGGGATCACAAAAAGCCTTCTCGCTATAATACTTGGAAAAACGACAACGCTTAGTGCATACTTTTTATAAGTTCCCTAACTGGCTGGAAAATACATGTAACATAGGAACACTTTTTATAAGACACTGCACTTCCATGTTCTGAAAGGGATGAACTGTTTCCCTCACTGCATTATGCATTAGGCTTTGACACTTGGGTGGCTTACATCCATGCTCTGAAACTACATGTAATCATGCAAAATCCTCAATGGATATAGAAAAATACAATTTTGGAAGTTTGAGCACTAGATGCATCGCCAGATTTCCCATTGCATTCTAGTATGACCTAAGACATACATTCACCTCACACCAGCCTTTTCAGAGAACCTAAAGAACAGATATCAAATGACTTTATTTGATAAAAAAAGAGAAAAAAGGAAGCAGATGGTACTTACCCGTAGGGTTGTCAATGTGACCTTGATGGACTATGGCTATTGGCCCTCAGAGTCCTTGATCCACGAGATGCATGGTTCCCTTCCATGGGGTTTCGGCCATTCTCCCATGGACTTCGCGACTGCTGGTCTGCCCGGAAGTCCCTCTCATCTTTTGGAGAACAAGAGCGTGAAATGGATCTTGATCTTTGTGGAGAGCAATAATCCTCCTTCACACCACGATCCCTGTCTCGATAAAAATAAAGATATATAAAATAAGTGACTAGATCAATGATGGAACCTAGACATAAAGAAAACAGAAATTTGAAGCATATCTACTCCAGATATAATAGATCTGTCTGAATTTGTGGCCTCCACGAATAAAGCAATTTCAGTATGCATTCTTCCATTTATATAAATGACAGATGACTGATTTCTAGAGAAGTGATGTTTTTGCCTGCAGCTTCGTTGAAAATCTAATTCATCAAAATATGGCTGTTACCTGCACCATTTCAGGGTTTCTGAATAAAATTATGATACTTGCATCCAAACAATTGGCAGTTGGGCTCTATTGAACAGCATCCGATAACTTCATGGCTCTCTTTGCCCCGACATTCTAAAATCTCTATTATCTTTTTCTTGGATATTGCCATCATATCTCTACCAGTAAGACTTTGAATAGCTTTCCTTCTTTGCGGATTTATTTCTTGGGCCAAATATAAGCTTTATATTCTTTCTTAACTGGATAGTATATGCAAAACAACATAACAAGCTTTAAAAAAAAATCCTTATTTAAAAGTTGCTCTAAAGTTTTTGATGAGAAAAAAAAAGAATGAATACCCTGTGATTCTAGTCATCTCTCACATAAAGTTTGGCTATAGTCCAATTCAACTGTAGTAAACCTCACCAACCCAAATGTCAAAGAATGGGAAAGCCAAATGCAGTTGGTAGAGAATAGCTGGTGAAGGTGAGATTATATTCAAAACTTATTGAAAGGCCTTCATTGAAAGATAACCATGTCGACCATCACTATGAATTCTTTTTGAAATTAATCTTTATTTATAATTTTTGGAATTAATCTTTATTTATCGTCTCCTTATTCACTTTAACATCTGCAGAAACAAGGTCACCAGCAAATAACATTCAAATTCATTGAAACACATGCAATGTCAAGTCTAGGCACGTGGGAAATGAAGAAAACAAATACCAGCCTCCTCTGAACCAAGAAACAAATGAACAAAGTAATGCATCGCTATATCATCATTGACAGTGGTAACCATGTTGTTTGCTAGGTGGGAGTACATCCCACATAAACTTACCACTAACATGGGCATGTGAAGTTAATACTTTTATATAACAAAATAATGGTATAAACTCACACTATTCATGGAACGATAAAATGCTCCATCTACTCCATGGCATATGTTCTATGATTTCATGCAAATGTTCCCGTTGAAACTCTAATATCTCCTAAAAGAAAGTGAAAAGCGTAGAAGTGACATAGGAAACAGCAGCTTAATCTTGAGAAAATACTGCTGGTATGCAAAGGCTTATGGTTGTAAGATAAAATTCTCTAGCATTCAAATATAAACAAATTTTAATGCACGTTGCAAAAAGATGAGAGAGAGAGAGAGAGAGAGAGAGAGAGGAAATGCCATAACAAGAACTTGTAACAGTATCACAAAGAAAGCAAAACAGACACTGAACAGGCAAAATCAAACCTCGAATCATGCCTGGCAGGTGAAGGTTGGCGTGAATAAGCTGTCAATAAAAACTCAACACTTCATCAAATTATTCAAGGAAAAATTCAATGATTTCAAAAACAGATCACTTGCATGATAAGGTTTAGATAAAACCACAAAAATTTGAAGAATATTTTGATAAAGATGTTAGATAAATTTACAAGGGAAAATTTGAACTAACAACGATATTGCTGTCTTGGGGACCTTGGTGGTGTTCTCCCTCTATGGCTGCCTCCATGTCGATTACTAGAAATAATATTTACAAGGTAATGAATTAAGAGTTACATTTCAGTTGAACAGAAAAATAGATCCAATAAGAACTGAATAAAGATGAATCGCTGGAGTCAAGTAAGTTATTGACAAACCTTGTACTAATAGTCCTACACATTTCTTGAGGTGTTTTTCTGTTCTCTTCAGCAAAAACAATTCTTATCTCACGTCCACCAATACTTTTATGGTTCATTTGTTGCTTTGCTTCAGCTGCATCTTCACCGTAACGATACTTCACAAATCCAAACCCCCGTGGTTCCCTATAATCACAGCAACACATAAATCATAAAAAAACTAGCCAACACAATCAAACTAATCAATGTTGCGTTTAAGAAATAAAGTATAGAAACACCAACATTAGCATGTCTGGCACAAAACAACTGAATACCAAACACCACTTATATAATAAAATAAAGCAATTACCCAGTGTGGTAATTCTTGGGCAGGTAAATATCTTTCAAAGGACCAAACTTCTCAAATGGCCCCCTAAGATCTTCAGGCCTGCAGAACATCACATGAACAGTAAGTTTTTACTTTAATAGACCAACAGACAGGAATCGGACATTCAAGATTCAATTGACGAAGATTCAACAATTCGCTGAGGAGCTTAAATAACTCACCATAAAAATTATCTCCCTTATAAATTAACAATTAAGCTATTGAACAAGAATTGAAACGATACGAGTGTAATCACCGAATTAAAAATATTAAACAAAAATATTACACGGCTTGAAAATATAAATATTCAGAATCCAGTTCACATTTACCATCGAAGATTCCATCGTTAGTTAAGAAACTTAAATGGTAGCATAAACACTGTCCTCAAGCCGAATTGATTAGTAGATAATGTAAGAAAACAATAGAGAGAGAAAGAGCAAAGGACCTGGCGTCGAGAGAGAGATTGCGAATGAGCAAGCCAGATGGAGCAGAAGAGCGACGGTCACGGTAAGAACGGGTGTCACGGTGGCGATCTTCGTCATCGTAACGCTTACGTGCCCGAGGAGGGGTTCGGCTACGGCGACCAGGACTGTAGCTCCTGCTCCGGCTTCTGTATCTTGACATTGTTGTTTAAATTGGTGAAACTATTATAATTGGAAGGAGGAGGAGTGGTTTTTTATATAACCCTAACCTAGATAGGGGTTTGTGTATTTCGAAAGTTTTGGAGGGCGGGAGAAAGCGAGTGCAATGAGATTGGTTAACTGTTAAATCTTTAGTAAATATTAATTTTTTTAAAAAAAATATATATATATATATATATTAATATTAACACACAAAAAATAAAGCTATAAAAATATTTTAAAAAAATATGATTAAATTATAATCTCAAATCAATGAACCTAAACTAGCTGTGCGACTCGGTCCTATTATGAGTTAGATAAAAATATCTTTTGAGTAAAAAAATAAACTTAGTCAATTAAACCATGTTATAAGGGGAAAAAATCAAAGTTGAAATATAATTTTTTTTTAAATAATATCAATTTGTGTCAACTCCTTAAATTTATGACCTGAATCATTTAATTAGAAATAATAAATTTGAGAAAACCTAGAAATCAAATCTTTTATTGATCAAATATTCAAAGATGAAAATTATAAAATAATCAACACATGGAAGATAGAAGAAAATAAAAATAATAAGACAAAAATAGGCTTGAGTCTGCCAAGGTTAACCCGTTAAACTCGCAAATCAAGTTATGAGATCAGGATAACTTGATAAAATAAACACGGTTTAAAAAAATACATCAAATAATAAGATGGAAAAAAGTTTTTTAAAAATTGATGTAAACACTTATTGCCGCTTGGGTAACCCATCAAATACACAGGCAAAGCCATGAAATCAGGGTTCTATAAAACAAATAAGGGAATCCTATTTTTTTTATAAAAAAAAATCAATGTCCAAGAGATGAAAAAAAAACAAGTTACAAAAACAATATGATTTCTTGTTGATTTATAAAACTAATAACCATGATCATTTGATCGGGAACATCAGATCTAGAAAAAAAATGAAGCTTAAATCGCAAAAAATCAAATGTCAAGTGATGTAAATATAAAAAAAAATCATCACAAAAATGGTTCAAAGATACAAAAATGATGATTAAAAAAACAAGGATTAGATTTGAAAAAAAATAAAGAGCTACATTGAATTAAATGATGTGTTTTTTGGACTAAAGGGATTAGTTGAAAAGAAAATTCAATTACACACAAGAATAAAAACCATTTTTAAAAGAAATAATAATATTTTTTTATTAAATGTGAAATTGAAAACAATTGAAATTCTAAAAAGAACAAGAAAAAAATCAATATCAAATTTGAATAAATGAAGAATAAAAATTTTAGATTTAAATAGATTAAAAAAAAAGAGAGAGAGTCAATGATGAGAATTATAAATAAAAAAAGAAGGAGGATTGATACTCAAATATCCCTAGAAGGATTGCCCTTAATTTTTAAATGTCAAACAAGAATTTTAAAAGAGATGATAAAGAAGAAGAAGAAGAGCAACCAAGACAATTCAATCATCATGTCAAACAAATTGTTTTGACTTTTCTCGTATAAAAAGATCATCGATGACAATTAATTTTTAAACATACTAAAACAAAAGTATAAATAAAATGTTAAACAACCTCTTCAATGGTGTTTTAGAGCATAATCTAGCTATGTTTTTTTTAAAAAAAAAAAACTTTTTTTGTTTAAAAATATTTTTTTTATGCCTTTAGATAAGTGTTGATATAAAAAAAATATATCGTTTTGATATATTAAAAAAAAACACTTTAAAAACAATTTATATCATTGTCCTAAAAACCTCTTTTATCAAGTGAACCGCATATTAAAATCATGTCGCCGTAACTCCTTACCAACTATCTCGTTCATTAAATAATAAATAGCATGTTATGATTTTAACGAATGACCTATGCACTTTACATTGATATTTTTCATAGTAAACACTATTAACTCAACTTTATGACCTAATTTTCTCGCTCCTAACCTGGTTTGGGTATAAAGATAACAAATTAACACAAACTTAATGGGTTCTGAAATGAATTGACATGAATAAATGTGTTTTGCCTAATAAATAATTGATAAACTATAAGCATTATTAAACTCAACTAAAACCTAATTGAGATATATAATTTTCTACTACACAGACACACGCACATAATATTTATATGTTTTTTTACATGATATAACATATAAATATATCAATGTTACAATAATACACATACACATGTAAATCATTTTTTTGTTGTCATGTAGTATATATTTATATACTTTAAACACGCACACACTATTTTATTTTATACTGAATAATAAATCATTTCTAGATAATGAATATCTATATGTAAATATTTAATTTTTTACATACGAGCAATGAATATGAAAAAAAAATCAACTAGCAAGTACTCGTTGCCATTCCTAGTTTCATATTTGTTTTAAAAATCAACCAATCAATGATCTAGTTTGATTTGGTAAATTCAACATATCAACCCACTACTTAGTCAAAATCTATTCAATTTCTTTTCAAAACTCAAAATATATTGTCTTGACTATTTTTTTCAAATAAAAAAATTAGGTTAATCTGACATGCGTGTGAGTTTGTGACCTTAGATTATGGACTATAGCTTTGCATGACTAAAATTCAAAAGGAGAGTTTTCAATGAGATCATACGAAACAATAATGGCAATTACCTAAATATTTTTTAAATTTGGAACTTTTGTTTGGTATTAAAGGTTATCGTTTTTTATAATTATTTTTTATTCATGAATATATATAGAAAATATATTTTTAATTTTTAAAATCATTTAAAAAAAAATAATGAAGTCAATAAAAAACAAGATAAAACTTTTTTTTTTTAAAAAAGCATTTAATTCCTATACTCCAACACAGTTGACTTCTCAAATAGTTTTTTCTATTAAAGTATAAATTATAATAATAATAATAAATTATATTTATACCATTTGAAATACTATTTTATCATTTGATTATCTAAGGTCCGTTTGGTATTGCGATCCAATCTGTTTTTTTGTTGTTTTTCATTGTTTTTTTTTTATTTTTAAAACCAGCGATTTAGTATTTTTAGATTATTTTGATGTGCTGATGTCAAAAATAATTTTTAAAAAATAAAAAAAAAATTATTTTAATGCATTTCAGTATAAAAAACACTTTAAAAAACAATAACAACCACACTCCCAAACGCCCATAAAATAGCCCTCGAGAGATGCACTTAGACCTGAAAATGGGATCTGGCCGCCCCGAGAGGCGGTATTAAAATCTGCCTTGACTTGTAATTGAAAGAAAAAGTCTGCTTTTACGGGAAAGCCATGTCATCACTGCTTACGTCATTCCACTAGACAAAGATGCTTCACTTTCTATCTCCACTTGCCTCCGCCACACGCCTCCTCTCCCCAAAATCTTAATTTAATCCGTTCAAGGCCATAGGCCAATTACAAGCACGCTCGTGATGGCGAGTATGATGTAACAATAGCTATTGTGATGGTGATTTAAGTGTTTTTTTTTTTTTTTTTAATTATTGAGATAATAATTTTTATTTTTAAAAAATTACTTTTCTATAGTAGTGTATTAAAATATTAAAAAATAATTAAATTAAAAATAAAAATAAATATTTTTGAAACACAAAAATAATATGTTGTATAAAATTATTAATATGCAATCTCATCATTATTAAGTGAGCCTAGTTTCTATTTGAGATTATGTACCTGTTTGGAAGTGTGGTTGTAATTATTTTTTAAAGTGATTTTTGTTTAGAAATGCATCAAAATAATATATATATATATATAATTATTTTTAACATTAACACATCAAAATGATATAAAAACACTATATTTTTAATTTAAAGTAAAAAAAAATTCAATTTCTTTTATAAGCATTTTCCAATCGCAATCCCAAATGACCTCTAATACTATTATTATTAAAATTTATAATTTTTTCATCTCCTTGGAATTTAAATATATAAAAAATTATTTCAATGCCATCTAAAAAAAAGTTGTAAGAATAGTAATTTTTAATTATTTCATTGCTATCATATTTAAAGGGGCGTGTAAGATTGTAGCTGAGTTATGTATTTTTTTTTATATTTTTTTTTAGTTTTAATTTCTTTTGTGTTTCTAGATAGTTTAGATGTGATGATATTTCAAATAAATATTAAATATATAAATAAAAATATTATTTTTATATATTTTCAAGCTAAGAAACATTTTAGAAACTAATTTCTACCCATAAGAGTTGTGACTCACTTATTAAAACATGTTTGTGATTATAATTGAGATTGTTTTTTAAATGTTTTTTATTTAGAAAAATATCTTAATAATATATTTTTATTTTCTAAAAATTATTTTTGATATCATCAAAATAATTTAAAATATTAAAAATTTTAATTTAAAAAAAAAAAAAATATATATATATATATATATATATATTTTTAAATATTTTTAAAACAGGTTTTATCCGACCAAACACTAACACTGACTTGAGCACAAGCCAGGCGACATTTATCTTCGGACAACGCTAAATAATCCTTTTTCAGAACATGATTTCAATTAATTTAGTTGTGTCTTAGCTGTTTACCTGTCTTGACAAATCATATTCAACCGCGCGTGCAACAAATGTCGCGTCAATTTGTTGATGACAATCTACATTCCATGTCGACACCATAACCTCACCTCTCTCTCTCTCTCTCTCTCTCTCTCTAACAAGATAACAAAACCTCTTCAACGACTACGATTCAACACTTACCCAACCGCCGGGCACCTCCTTTTCCGTCTCCTCCACGTCAAAAAAACCTCAATTCCAGAAACTTAGGGTTTTATATCTTTATTTCCTCCTCTAATCATGGAGACCTCCTCCTCCTCCTCTCCTCCTCCGCCTCCTCCTCTACAACCACAACACGGCGGCGACATGGAATTCCACCGTCCTCCGGTGACCAACGAATGGGACTGGGGCGATCTCCTGGATTTCACCGTGGACGAACAATTCCCTCTCTCTTTCGATACAGCTGTTGACGTCACACAACCTATTGACAATCCAATGCCTGAAGTCGAGTCTCAACAGTTTGAAGTTCCTGTCTGTGATCGGGTAAGGAAGCGCGACCCGAGGTTGACTTGCTCCAATTTTCTAGCGGGTATAATACCGTGTGCATGTCCGGAGTTGGATGAATTATTACTAGTGGAAGAGGCTGCTCTGCCTGAAAAAAAACGGGTGAGGGTTGCTCGTGCCGGGTCGATTATTGCTAGGTGTCAGGTACCAAGTTGTGAAGCGGATATTAGTGAACTTAAAGGGTATCATAGAAGACACAGGGTTTGTTTAGGGTGTGCTAATGCTACTGCTGTTGTGCTTGATGGGGAAACTAAAAGATACTGTCAACAGTGTGGCAAGTTAGTGTTTTTTGATATAAAATTTTTTGTGCTTTATTAAAAAGCCGAGGTCTTATTGTATGGCATTTGATGGCAGGTTTCATGTGCTATCAGATTTTGATGAAGGGAAAAGGAGTTGCAGAAGGAAATTAGAGAGGCATAATAATAGACGGAGAAGGAAGCCAGTTGATTCTTGTAAGGGCAGTGCAGGTGATAAGGAAGTTCAAGGGGGTTTGCTAACTGAAGATACTACTTGTGATGCTGAAGCTAGCAAAGGTTTTTCTTTCTTATATATATATATATATATATTTTTTTTTTTTTTTACCGAAGAAAGGGAATAATCTATCACATTTATACTACAGTGTCCTATTTTATACGGAATTTAAATCCCTGTTATGTGCTGAAGCAAAATATTTTTAGTCAAGGATTGGAAAGAGATTCATGTCCCACATCCAATTTAAAAGTGAACCAAGTGTGGCATTTGGTGTGCGGCCTGATGTATTCTATGTGGTGCAGATGGTTTGTGCTCCAGTAGTCAGATGGTGGAGAAAGAAGGGCTGGTTGAGTCTGAAGATGGACACATTTCAGCCTTGAACTCTGATCCCATCTCCCAAAATGTAAATAGTGATAGTGGAGTCTCTTTTACGGCTTCTGGGGACACGCGAATGGATTGTGCTAAAGATAATCCCAAACTTCCATTTTCTCCTTCAAATTGTGAAAACAAGAGTGCTTACTCGTCCATGGTTGGTCTCTAAAATCTTGTGGATACTGTGTTTTTGCATGCTTCATTTTGACTCTTTTTTTTCTTTTCTATTGTATTATTATTAATTTATGGAGTTGTAGTTGATACAAACTGATCTGGATTTTTTCTTGTAGTGCCCCACAGGTCGGATCTCCTTCAAGCTTTATGATTGGAATCCGGCAGAATTCCCTAGAAGGCTTCGGCACCAAGTATTTTAAAGAATTAATTTTACAGTTTAGTATTTGAATGATAGTTAATTTATCAGATTTGATTCAAAAGATGCTGGTTCGAATACCTTCTCCTTTGTTTTTCCATTCATATATAACCTACATCTCATTGTTTACAGCATATTCTATACATAGTAAGCTAGATCTAAGGGGCTGTTTTATGGTAATAGAATCTTCCTATTTACTGTCTTAATATACACCCTGCACTAAATCAGATCTGTCATAATCTCCTATTAATTGCCTTGCACTATACTGCTGTAACTTTCCTTCTTCTTGCACTGCTGTAATTGTAACTTTCCTTTCTACTGACATCCCCCCTCAAATTGATGCTGGTTGGTCCAACAGCATCAATTTGTCCACTAGAAATTAATGTCGCTGTCTAGTGAGGGTCTTGGTAAATATATCTGCCACTTGAAGTGTGCTGGTCACGTGTGGAAGAGAGATAATCCTATCTTCAAATGCATCACGAATGAAGTGACAGTCCACTTCAATGTGCTTGGTTCTCTCATGAAAAATAGGATTGGCTGTTAGATGTATTGCACTGGTATTATCCCCATAGAGAGAAGTAGGAGTGTCCTGCCGAAATCCCAACTCAGTAAGAAGTCCCTGTAACCAGAAAATTTCTGAACAGGCTTGTGACATAGCCCTGTATTCTGATTCAGTAGATGATTTAGACACCCTATCTTGTTTCTTGCTCTTCCATGAAATAAGAGCAGGACCAAGAAACATGCACCACCCAGTTGTAGATCTTCGAGTGTCTGAGCATCCAGCATAATCAGCATCACTATAGGCATGTAGTGTAGGAGAAGTTCCAGCAGGATAGCACAGCCCTCTTTGAAGTGTACCCTTCACATATCTAATAATCCTTCTAACTGCTGTCAAGTGAAGGTGCCTAGGAGCAGCCATGAATTGACTAACCTGTTGAACTGCATAGGAAATATCAGGCCTAGTGTTTGTAAGATAAATCAAACTTCCCACAAGTGTTCTGTATGCTGCTGGATCCTCCAATAGTTCCCCCTCATCTTTACGAAGCTTTACATTGATCTCCATTGGAGTATCAAGTGGTGG
The DNA here is from genome assembly GCA_015731905.1 of Salix dunnii. Lineage (NCBI taxonomy): Eukaryota > Viridiplantae > Streptophyta > Magnoliopsida > Malpighiales > Salicaceae > Salix > Salix dunnii. The sequence continues at coordinate 1,164,494 of CM027668.1, read as the reverse complement.
CAGGTCCTGGAGACCAGCTGCAGCCACCAAATCCATGGCATACTTATGCTGTGATAGGAAGATGCCATGGGTACCAGTCTGAATTTCCAAACCTAGGAAATATGCAAGATCTCCCAGATCTTTCATGTGGAAAGACCTTTGTAAATGCTGCTTTAGGTGCTGAATTAGACTCAAATCAGTTCCTGTGATTACTATATCATCCACATAGACTAAAACAAACACAGCTCCAGCCTTAGTAGTGCGCAAGAACAAAGAGGCATCATATTTACTCTTAATAAACCCAAAATCAAGAAGAGTAGAGGCAAATTTAGCATACCATGCCCTAGGAGCTTGTTTAAGCCCATACAATGATCTCTGCAATTTACACACAGTTGAAGTAGGTTTGGAGAACAAACCAGCAGGAGGTCGCATATAAATGTCTTCATTTAGATCCCCATGAAGAAAGGCATTCTTCACATCCAATTGGTGTAAACACCATTGCTGTGAAGCTGCCAGTGCTAGGATTGTTCTTATTGTAGTCATCTTTGCTACGGGAGCAAAGGTTTCCTCGTAATTGACTCCATATTGCTGGTGATTGCCAAGGGCTACTAGTCTTGCTTTATGCCTGTCTAAACTGCCATCAGCCTTGACTTTCACTGAGTAAACCCATCGACATCCAAGAGGAGTGACCCCTGGAGGACACTCAACAACCTCCCAAGTGTCATTTTCTTTAAGTGCATGTAGTTCTTCCTCCATAGCTTGCTGCCAGCAAGCTTCTTTAGCAGCCTGTGAATAACTAGTGGGTATAACAGTAGAGTGCAATGTAGCAGAGAAAGCAGAATGAGTTGGGTTCCTCTTAGATGAGTTAAATCCATACCTATCAGGAGGTATAGATATTCTAGCAGATTTTCGTATTACAGGCATTATAGGAGGCAAATCACTTATCTCAGAATCTGAAAAATGCATAGAATCAGATGTATTGACAGCAGCTGAAGGGAAGTTTGTTACCTTAGGGTCTGAAGCATGCAAGGAACCACTTGGCAGGGCAGTAGCTGAAGGGGGCTGTGCTTGTGGTTGTCTTCGTCTGTACACCAGCAATGGTTGGTCATTTGAGAACCTAGTTGGTAGGACACTAGAAATAGTAGTTGTAGGAGATTTTGTTTGATCATTTGGAAGCCTAGTGTCAGAATCAGTGAATGCAGGTAACTCAATCTGTGACTTGGATGTTGTAGAGGACCAAGGAAAGAAACACTGATTTTCTAAAAAAATAACATTTCTAGAAACATGAATCTTATGAGTTTGGGGATCAAAACATAGGTAACCCTTTTGATTCACACTATACCCAAGAAATGCACACTTTATAGATTGAGCCGAGAGCTTGTTTCTGTGGGGTGATGGAAGGTGCATGAAACATACACACCCAAAAGTATGTAGGTTGTCATATTTGGGCTGACAGTGATGAATCCGAAAGTATGGAGTGTCTAGACCTATCTTTTGGGAAGGAAGTCTATTGATTAGATAAGTGGCTGTAGTGAGAGCTTCTACCCAAAACTTAGGTGGAACAGAAGTTTCAATAAGTAATGTTCTAACAACATCCAAAAGATGTCGATTCTTACGTTCCGACACTCCATTTTGTTGAGGGGTATATGAACATGATCTTTGGGAGACTATGCCTTTGTTTTGCAAGAAAGATTGAAATTCATTTGACATATATTCCCCCCCAGAATCTGACCTTAGAGTTTTAACAGTAGCATCAAATTGGGTCTGGACAAGTCCTAGAAAGAGTTGAAACATGGAGAACACTTCTGACTTCTTTCGTAGAAAACCCATGTATAAATCATCTATAAAGGTTACAAAATATTTGTAACATGAGACACAATAGGACTAGCTCCCCATACATCACTATGAACTAAGTCAAAGGGTTTTGTGGCTCGCCTAAGGAAATGGTAATGTTTTACTTTTGCCAAGTTTACATGAAATGCAATCAAAAGACACAATAGGAGAAGAATACTGCACTGTTTTATTCAATAAACCAGATTTCAACAAATGGGCTAACACTTTATTGTTTGGATGTCCAAGACGCTTATGCCATGTTTCTTTAGACACATTAAGTGCAGTACAAAATAAAGACAAAGTAGGAGAATATCTCAGAGTACGTGGAACAACATGTTGCAGCAGAAAAATACGTCCATGCTTAGACCCCTTCGCTATCACCTGCCCTGTCATTTGATCCTGCACAATACAGCCCTGGTTAGAAAACTTAACCTTACAATTATTGTCAACAAACTGTCCTATAGAGGCCAGATTTACAGTAAGTTTAGGGGAAACATAGATATCTTTCAATGGAGGTTTATCACCAACAGCCACAATTGGCAAAACACTGCCATTGGCTGTTTGAACTTGTGATATTCCCCTATATTTTCTGAGATTCATCAATCCTTGCAATGAATTTGTCATGTGATTTGTGGCTCCTGAATCCAATACCCAAGAGGAAGTTGAAGAGGCTGCATTACCTTGAAGACCAAGTGTAGAAAATGCACTCACAATCATTTCTTGTACCATTTCTTTGGTCAAAACTGGAGGCTGAGTGTTGGAGGCTGGTGACATCGAATGCATACCACTAGCAACAACAGTTGCTGAATTTGCTGTGTGATAATTCCTGCTAGCACGTGAGGGTGGTCGAATGGGACACTCTTTGATGATGTGTCCTGGTTGTTTGCAGTAATTACACATCTTGTTTGGACAATTAGGTGCAATATGCCCATACTTTTTTGCAGCTGTAGCATTGTGTCTTCCTCATGTCCCCTTTCCCTTTGTTGTAGGCAACATAAGCAACTGGAACCACTCCAGCTTGTTCCATAGTATGTTGAGTAGTAAGACGTTGTTCCTCACGCAATAACTCTCCAAAACAGGCAGCCAAAGTAGGTACTGGATCTCTATTTACTAGAGAGGCACGCACTGCCTCATATTCTGGCCTCAATTTCATCAGAAATTGATCTCTTTGACTGTTTTTGTGGACTTGTTGCACAGCCAATACTCCTTCACCAGACATCTTGGCAGTGACTAAGTCTGAATAGTCATTCCACAATGTCAAAAATCCAGAATAATATTCTTGAATGGTTAGATCTCCTTGAGTATAATTTCCAATACTCAACTCCAGCTGAAACCTTCTAGCATTGTTGTCTTGAATATAGACTTGTGAGAGATAATCCCACATAGCCTTTGCTGATTTGTGGGGTCTTAAGGACAGAATAAATTGTGACTCCACAGAACCTAGAATCCATGACATGATTTGTGCATCCTTTGTTGCCCATGCTGCTTTAGCAATAGCTGAGCTCTCACCATCTGTGCCTCCCTTCTCACCATCTTCCACATGACTCCATAATGCTTTTCCCTTGAGATAGATCTCCATTTGAAAAGACCAAGTAGTATAATTTTTGCCAGTAAATCTGACACAAACATTATCTGCTTTCTCCATATTGCTAAGACTCTAAATAACTATGTTTCTATGAATTTCTATGAGATTGGCTCTGATACCATATCAGATTTGATTCAAAAGATGCTGGTTCGAATACCTTCTCCTTTGTTTTTCCATTCATATATAACCTACATCTCATTGTTTACAGCATATTCTATACATAGTAAGCTAGATCTAAGGGGCTGTTTTATGGTAATAGAATCTTCCTATTTACTGTCTTAATATACACCCTGCACTAAATCAGATCTGTCATAATCTCCTATTAATTGCCTTGCACTATACTGCTGTAACTTTCCTTCTTCTTGCACTGCTGTAATTGTAACTTTCCTTTCTACTGACATAATTTATATACAGTTAAGGATATAAGGAATTGGTTGACAGGTGGTAACTGTATTTACAGATATTCCAATGGTTGGCCAGTATGCCTGTTGAGTTGGAGGGATATATTCGGCCGGGATGTACAATCCTGACTGTATTTCTTGCAATGCCAACATTTATGTGGGTGAAGGTAATATATTAGGTGCTATCTTATATGATCTTTAAATGAATTTAGAGTTTTTGACAAGATGCCATCTACAATAGTGCATAGGCATGCTCTTTGTTATATCTAGATGTTCAAATAATGTTTGATTACCCCAGTTCATCTTAGGTTTCATTTCAAGACCTCCAACTAGTGATTTAACCAGACTATAGGTCTCTCTATTTGTTATTTGGATTTCTGTGAATGCACAAATGTCTTAGCAGATATGTATGTTCATACTGAAATCTCAAGGCCAGGAATTGAGAGCAATTTTTTTCATACCCATAGTAGTGCATAATTGCAGACACCATTAATACCATCAAGTAAATAGTTTAGTTTAAAATTGTTGACTGTCATGAATATTACTCCCATAGTCTCTCTCTCATTTTCTTTATCCAATAAATGTTTGTTACCTTATTAAATTCTACACAATATATATTAATTTCAATCTTTTCTTGTGTGAAACAGTTACTTGAAGATCCTGAGTCATACTTGAATGACCTTCTTGGTAGTGGAAAGATGCTGTCTAAAAAGGGTCGCATGTGTGTTTATCTTAATAACATGATCTTTAATGTCACAAAAGGTATGGTAACTGTTTCTTTCTTAATGTTTGTGTATTACAGCAGTGTATTGTACGTAATGGTTGCAAGAACAAAACTAATTCAAATAACCAACCATGATTAGCTGAAATTCCCCTCTTAAATGATTCTGTTCTTTATTCCTTTTCAATTATTTGTTCATTCCATTGTTTAATCACTGAACATTCATTGACCCAGATGGAAATTCTGTGATGAAAGTCAATGTGAAAGGGCATGCCCCAAGACTTCACTATGTTCATCCTATATGTTTCGAGGCTGGAAAGCCCATAGAGCTTGTTGTTTGTGGAAGTAATTTGTTGCAAACCAAATTTCGGTAAGTACTTGTTTGCACAATCAATCAGTTTTTAGCATTTTCCAAGTACCATTTTGTTGGAAAAAGTTTTTTTTTCTTTTTCATCTTTGATTGCCAATACATGGAAAGATGCTAATTGAACAAGGCTCATCAAGGGGTTATATACAGTTTGTTATAATAATTTGTTGCATTTTGAATTGACTTGTGTTTCATACTTACATGTGATTGTTGCCTATCAGCCTCATTTTTAATTTATTGGAAAAGTTACCTTGAGGCTGGAAATCATTGTTTATGAGCACTCATAGTTAGTTCCTCATACTTGATCCTATCTACTCCAACCTCAATTAGTGCATAACAAGTTAGATCTCCACTAGCATGGTAGAGAACCTTCTGGCTACAACCCATTTTCCTTGTAAATATGAACACCTCAATGCTTATTTTGTTTCACGATACAGCCAGGAAGAAGTTTTTAGGACTTGGAGCATCTCTGTTGCATGCAGATGATGCTATCATAACTAAAAAAAACTGCAACATTTTCTCTGGCATTAAATTATTTACTATTCTGGCTGAGCTCATTTGCATAGGATGCATTCCCCCCCTAAATAGACCCTGGCAACTGCATCTCATTTTCTTTTGCAGTTAACAGAGGAATGTCTTCTTATTGGTTTTTGACTTTATGGTTACTTTATGCTGGAAATTCAGTATCATATATCAGGCTTTGCTTTTTTATATTTCTCTGTGATAATAGTAGCTTCGCTGCTCAGCTCCAGGTCAATATCATATAAATACTAGAGTTCCCTTGAGCATCTGTACTAGTATTAAGAAGATGATATCAACCCACACTATAGTGGAAAAATAAGCCATTTGATAACGGATATTTCAGTTTTGGGTGTACCTTCACCCTTTTGCTATCTTAATATACTAATGCCAAGCGACCCTGAATCTAATGCAGTTTGACTCGCATGGTGAAGGATATCTGTTTTAAACTATTTGTTGTTGACTCTTTTAACTTTGTATTTATGAACTTGCTATGACTCTAAACACGTGCTTTGTTTTTATTCCTTTTCTTTTGCCTTCTAATATATGTAATGATTTTTTCCCCTGCCAAATTCCATATTTTATGTCCCTATAAAGATAATTTTGATGGCAGGTTTCTGGTATCTTTTGCTGGGAAGTATCTTGCTCATGATTCTTGTGTTGCATTACCACAAGTTTATACCAAAGGAGCTTCAGGTCTTCACCATCAGCTGTACAAAATACGTACCCATTGTATTGAACCTAATCTCTCAGGTCCTTTATTTATTGAGGTATGGACCATGCTTTATTTGCTTGTTCCGCTGTCTATTGTTTCTTTTAACAAGGGGGCATTTGGCTATGCGTACAAAGTTTTGGAGGACCCTTCAATTTACATCTATCCTTATGTAATGGTCTGTCATGTGCTGACATATTCAAAATGAACAAGGAGATCTTATCTTTTTCCTGCATTGTTTTTTTGCTATAGTTTCTTTCGTGGCTTTTGCCCTTTGTTTTTCCTATCTAGAATAAAAATCAATATGTTCTGAGGTGCTGAAATACCACCTGCAGGCTGAGGTGTGGACTAATATGGTGATCACACAGTTCCATATGAGGTCCTAGGTTTAGATTTCCTTTAATTTTTTAAAACCAAAGTGGTTTATATTCATGGTAAATATATAATTTCTATCACCCGTTACAGTCTGATGTGACTTTAAGGGCAATGAGTTCATATTTAAATCTTTGTGTGAGTGAAAAAACATTGTATTTCCAAAAAACAAAAACATGGGACTCAGGGCTAACAACTTGGGAACTTTGCATGTGCATTGCTGTGAGATGCCAAACTGGTCTCTTGTGCAAGAATTCTTAACCTCACCACCAAAATCCTTCTGTGTTCATGGAAACTCTTTGCAGCTATTTTATACAGCTGGTCTTGTGACTAGGTTGTTGATGAGGGTTGTTTTGGTCTTGGTACTAGGTTGCTGCATCATGTTATCTCGTGCTATCACCAGGATACTGGTCGTATCATTGGTGCCTAGTTTTGATTTATTGAGCCTGAAACTAGGTGTAGCTGATAAACAGTATATTTCTAGTTATACAGGTCATTTTGAGCATTTTGGAAATGTTTTTTCACTACAAATATGTTCTGCAGGTTGAGAATGAGAGCGGCTTATCAAATTTTATTCCTGTGCTTATTGGGGACAGAGAAGTTTGTTCTGAAATGAAAATAATTCAGCAGAGATTTGATGCATCCCGTTCATTGATTATTGGCTCAGAGTGTGAGGTTTCTACAATGAGACAAACAGCTTTTTCAGAGTTTAGCATGGACATAGCTTGGCTACTAAAGGAGCCTTCAGCAGAAAATTCTCAACAAACAATAACTTCTTTTCAGATTCGAAGAGTCAATTCTTTGTTGAATTTCTTGTTACATCATGAATCAATCATCGTTTTAGATAAGATATTAAAAAACCTGAAGATCAGGATGGACAAAAGGGAGGTCAATGGTATGGTTTATGTTACCAGTGACACTAATACGAGGCTATTGCAGAGTTACATGGACTGCACAAGCAGTATTCTTCATAAAAAACTCGAGAGAAGTGAAGTTTTGAAGCATCACTTGGAATGTCCTGGACAGGAGAATTGTGTTTCAGGAAGCTTCTGTGTAAGCAACAAACCAGCATCTGCTGTCTCCAGTGAGGTAAGAATATCAATGTTCCTCTTCAAGGTTTTTAGCATTGTGTTTGGTTTTGTCATATAGGATCGAAAGCTTATGGAGTTTTACATGGATTTACTATTTCAATGACTGCTTATTGTTTTCTTTTTGTGGTTGTTGGTTGATAACTTTTTATATTGAATTTAAGAAAAAAACAGTAAAATTGTCTGCACATGGAGCATGAGGTCAAATAAATTTTAAATCTGTAGAAAAACGTGCATGAACTTCCAAAAAAACAATTGTGTCCTTCAGTTTGTAATCTAACCAATTTTGGCCCTCAATTTAATTACTTTTTATTTGATTTTTGATGCAATTTAAAGTCTAGATTTTTTCCAATTTTGTCCCTGGGTATTTTATTCAATTTGATTTTTTTATCCGATTTGGTCCATTAACTTTTTATTGCCCTATTTCTATGCTATATACTTTTCTTGATTCATTTTTCCTCATTTTTTTGGCAAGAAGCATCGAAAAGCTGTTTGAAAGTTATAACATGCTTTTGAGCTGCATTGACCTTTAAAGTCCCCAAAGTATAAATAATTCCGAACATAGAAGTAGTTTGAGATAAATACCAAGGGCATTTTTTTGCCAAGTGCAGCTGCATCTGCAACCCCAATAAAGTTGAGTTTTTTTTTTTTTTAATTTGTCATGCCTTACCTCCTACTAGCTGAATGTTAAGCATTGTGCAGTCATTCAGTGCATAGCTGTATCTACCTGCCATGTTTTGAATAGATCTTTGTCTCACTATGTTTGATTGCACGGCTGGATATGAATTTTCTGTATTTGCAGGGCTTGGAGCAAAGACCAAATGGAGGTTTGGGAGTAATGGCAAACACCAAATCTATTGTTAGAAGCGGGGTGGCTTCCCTTCTGAATAGAGATGTCGATACGAGAATGAACCCCATCAACGAAAGGCTAAAGAAATCATGTGGTCTCGTTTACTCTAACAGAGTCTTGAAGTATCGTCCTTCAGTGTTTGTAATTGCTATGATTGCCGTTTGTTTTGGAGTATGCGCCATGCTTCTCCACCCGCACAAGGTTAGCAAACTTGCAGTGTCTATACGCAGGTGCTTGACAGACAGATATTAGTAAAACGCCCCCTCCTCTTGATTGCTCGCTATGTACATTCCCCTGTACACTGACTACTGATATCTAATCACCGGGTGGACGCATCAAGATAGATGCATGGCATTCACATGGAGTTGGAGGTAACTTTTGGGTTTTGTTAGTTCCCCATGAAAATTCTTGTTAGGCAAATATCCAGTAATCTTGCGTCTTCTGTATATTGTATTTATCTTATTTTGCAATGATAATGATAGCATAAATTAACTAGCTAGGGAGGTTTTCTTCTTCTTCTTCTAATGCCACCATCAATGAAGGTACACGATCAGAACGGTGTTTTTATTCATCAAATGTTTTTTTTTAATTAGTGTTATATTTTGCTGAAACTGCCTGTATTGCATGGACTTGATTTCTGAGAAAATAAATAAATATTCTTAGAATTACGTGATTAAAAACAATCACACAGCTTCCACCATAAGCAGTGATGGCAGGGCCGCGCCTTCATCGTCTGTATCCTTCACTCGAATCCGATAGCTACAGGCTGGATAATGAAGGTCATCCCTGTTTTTTTTTTTTTTTCATATTTAAAAGAAAAAGAATCCACTCTATGAAACATTATTGTTTCCTATAATCACATCCTACAAGTTTTATCCAAAGAATCTCTTGTACTTGTGTCGTCTTATTTCTCTATAGGCCTGTAAATCACTTGAGGATTATATATATATATATATATATATATATATATATATATATATATATATCTTAATTCCAATAAGCTTGTTTGATAATTGATTTTTTTCTTCAACTAGAGCGTGAGCCAAAGACAACATCCTATTATTTACATTAAAACTATCCACAACCAACAACTTCAAATAGTTTGGCCAACCATAGTGTGTAAACTCATGTCATGAGAAATCGACAAGTAAACAAACTGAATAAGATGTTCCCCCAGCAAACATATGTTAAATGTTAAGTAAGCCAACTTCAATATCATTATAGTTTTACTAAATTTCTCTACATATCACTTGTTTAATGTTGGCTAGAGATTGCTGCTGCTGCTGCTGCTGCTATTATTATTTTTATTATTATATAAGTAATAATTGTACCACCATATTAATGATAAACCAAATTGTAAGAGGGGGAGGTGGTGTAAAATAAAGAGAGACAACAAAGAGGCAGATGTCTGAAATTCACTAAAACAAGAGAGGAAGATGAATTGGCCACGAGGGAGATGGAAATTTTGGGCAAAAAAGGTTGAAGAGAAGAAACGAAGATAAAAATCGCACTTTTATATATATATATATATATATATATATATATATATATATTATGCTATTCTCAACAACGAGATCTATTAAATTTTCTCTAAAAACTTTTGGGCTCACCATATTTTCTCAATTTTGATTTTGAAAACTTGCTTTCGGAATCTATATACAGATTGTTTGAAAATGTGATTGGTATTATTTTTATAATTGATTTTTATTAAAAAAATATGTCAAAATAATATCTTTTTAATTTTTTAGAATTATTTTTGATATAAAAAATGATATAAAAACTATAGAATTTCAATTTAAAATAAATAAATAAATAATTTATTTAAAACACAATTACATGCAATAAGAAGAGAGTATGCAATTTTTTGGATCAAAACATTAATCATTATTAAAATAATGATTTCATCAATAATATCAGGATTTGGTTGACTTTTCCAAAAAAAAATCAGGATCCGGTTGAGCTGGTGCTGAGTCAGACTGACGTGGGACAAATCTTAATCACTCGCCTTCAGAATGATCTTTTCAAACCTCTTGGGTGGGTCCCCTGAATAATCAAAATGCTGGCAGTGCATGGATTTTTATTTTCAGCATCAAAATATTTCCGGTCGCCGGCCGAGTCACAGACAGCTACTTCTTATCCCTTCTTCGTGGCCACCTTTGTCTTCTTGCTCATCATTCCTCCCCCATGACAGTAATTTCTCCATGCATATTCCAATGATAAGCAGCTTTTCAAGTTGCTCAGGTTTTTTTTTTTTTCGAGTCCCCACTTCTTAATTATTATTTAAAATACTTTCTAACGCATCAAATCAAGTTGATAGAAATAAAAAATGTTATTTGAAAAAGGACTTGTTTGTGGAAAAAAAAAAAAGACAAAAAAAAAGACAAACGTGACCGAACATGATCGATCTTATATCTGATTTCTGCCCTACGTCGCATGATACTGTTGTTTTATTACATGTTCTCATTGTTCCTTTATTAGGGTGAGTTTGATATTTTTTTTATTTTTATGGTTGGTATTTTAAAAAAATAATTTCATGAAAAATATTTTAGTCGTGATTCAAAATAATTTTTAAAATATTTGGTTAAAAATGTGATTGAATTTAAGGTTATTAAAAAACAGTTTCAAGTGTTTGATTACCAAACTTTTTATATTATTTTCAACTTGTGAAATTACTTTAAAGTGCATATATATGTGTGTGTGTGTGTGTTTAATAATTATATTATTAAATGTTTAATAATTATAATAATAAAATATAATTAATAATTCAAGTAAATTAGACACTTGTTTTTATTCTCCCATGAAACTACTTGTAATTTTATTACGAACTATAAATCCATATGTGAAGGTCTCTGCGATCCCGGAACAATATATAGTAAAATATTATTTGAAATAAAATTAGAATTACGAGACAAAAATTATATTATGATTTTCTTCTAATATATTTATTTATATTTTAATTAATTTTTAGATTATTTTAATATTAAAATTATATATTTTTATAATAAAATATAATAAATAATATTTAAAAAAAACCCCTAGCTCCTAGCCCCCGCAAACTCAAGATAAGCAAAAGCAAGATGCATGAAACACAAATATTTTTCATACAACCGAGTTTTATTTAATTTTTGAGATGAGATCCACGTCAATTTTTTAACTTATCAACCATAATCAAACATTAGAACCATAATTTTTTTATCAAATTTTGGTGCAATCTCAATTCCAAACACCTTCAAAATGCTTGCACGAATTCTCTCATCTTCTCCACTTGATCTCTTCATGCTATTGTTGCCTTCATAAATTGCTACCAAAATCAAACCAAATCTAACCAAACCAATTACTATATAGTTTTTTTTTATGCATTTTGACTAATTCATGAGTTTATCAATTACTAATTTCTAGTGATTATAAGAATAATGAGACTCGAATCGATAACTTATAAAAAATATATAAACCTAGGTAATACCCGAGGCAGTGCCAACTAATTAAACAATTTCATTAATAAAAAAAAATCAATATACATTAAACTCTTTTTTTAATCAACTATAAAAAATATTCTCAAATTAATTCACGCATGAAAATCTCATTTCAGATATGACTAAACGCGGAGGGGGGGAATTATATGGATCTGCGGCTTACACACGTAGGAGGCTGGATATTTTATTTCATTTAATTCAGAGCCGTCGATTCATCCACAGAATTATAAAAAAAATCATGGCATTCCAGAGAAGATTTTAACATGCAATGCAACTGTTGTAGAAGCTCCAATGGTTATTTGTAACAGACGAATTAATAAATCCATGGAGATGGGCTCTTTCTGATCACCACGTCAGTGACAGCTTAATCCCACATGCTGTCATTTGACCTTGCTAGCTAGCCAGCAACTAGTTTCCTTTTACAAATATCCCTGGTGTGATCCCATGATGATTCTAGCTAGCTGGTGCTGATATATCTTGCATGTATACATATATATATATATATATATATACCCCGAAAACAATCTTATTTTCTCACACTCACCCAGCTTTCAAGTATAACTTGCAACCCTAAAGCTCTCTTCAAGAGTCCTGAGTTGCAAGTCATTGAGTCCTGATCGACCTGCCTGTTGGAGATTGAGGGAGAGAGAAATGACAATTAGGCTACAGGGAGATGTTGAGCAAGGTGAAGTTTATGGCCTTGAAGACTTGGAAAAGCCATTGATCTTCGAGGAGAAAGTTGTTGTGATTAATGATAATCATGAAACTGATCAAGATCAAGAGAGTACTGGATCCATTGGGATGGTTTTGTTATGCACATTTGTTGCTGTTTGTGGTTCTTTTGAATTTGGCTCTTGTGTAAGTACTCTCTCTCTCTCTCTCTCTCTCTCTCTCTGTTAATGATATGAATCAAGGATGGAAAATGGAGTTCCTGGTTTTAGAGATGTTCTTGGTTTACTAAATGGATTTTTTTCCTTTTCTTTCTTTTTTTCTTTTGCCCTTTTCTTTTGGTTAGGAACCCACAAAACTCCTGGAAAAAAAAAGGGTTTGTTTAGCTTAAGTTAATTATTTTGGCAGGTGGGTTATTCAGCTCCCACTCAATCTGCAATCAGGGGAGATCTTAATCTGTCAATAGCTGAAGTAAGTCCCGTTTTTTTAATCCTTTTCTCTTTTCAAATAAGAAAATATCACATTATTATAATCTATATCTAAATGGAGTCTAATCTTCTGTTCAAATTTTACAGTACTCTATGTTTGGCTCTATATTGACAATTGGTGCAATGTTTGGTGCTATTACAAGTGGCCGGATTGCAGACTTTATTGGTCGGAAAGGGGTATGCATGTCAAATTTTAAAGTTCTGGTAAAAGGTGATTAATTAGCCTCCCAATTTATTTAATTAATATATGGTTCCTTTCTAACCAGGCAATGAGAGTGTCAGCTTGCTTCTGCATCACAGGATGGCTAGCAGTCTTCTTCTCTACAGTAAGTGCATGGAATTTCATTGCCAACCCTACAATATTCAACATCCATGGAGTTAATATGCTAATGATCCTTTATTTTGCTGATAATTGTCCTGATACAGGGACCTTCGTCACTTGATGTGGGAAGGATTCTAACAGGATATGGTATTGGGGTTTTCTCTTACGTGGTAATTACTTTATAGTTTCAATCCTCTTATAAAACCTTCCACTGGGGGGGCACCTCTGATCTGATTCTGCAGATTTTTATCCTGGTTTCTGATGATAATATATGTCTCATGAAAAATCAGGTTCCAATATTTATAGCAGAAATAGCACCGAAGAATCTCCGTGGAGGGCTCACCACATTAAATCAGGTAGGACATCATAAAGTAATATGATAACAATTTAAAAAATGATGCCAACTGTAGTCATCACTAACTTTTTGAGCTCTTCGTCATATCTATTGCTTTTTAGCTCATGATCGTTACTGGCTCGTCCACTGCATTCTTAATTGGATCAGCTATAACATGGAGAGGACTAGCTCTGACTGGTAAGTTGGAAGTCGATTATACTGTTTCTTTGATGTTGAATTCTGGTTGAACTGAAATACCAAAGAAAAAGTAGATTCTGTTCTAGAGGTTTTGTAAAGGGCTGAAAGTCATTTTTGGAAATATTTTGCAAGGTCTTGTTCCCTGCGTTTTCCTGCTTGTTGGTCTATGTTTCGTTCCCGAGTCTCCCAGATGGCTGGTAAGCTTACGTTTCATTCAAGCCTTGGCTGCTCCTACTTTGTCAATTTCGTAGCGAGGTTTAACAAAAATCTATGTATCCAGGCAAAGGTTGGCCACGAGAAAGAATTCCGAGATGCACTGCAGAAACTACGTGGAAAAGATGCTGATGTTACTCGTGAAGCTGCTGAAATCCAAGTACCTGCCTTCAACAATGTCATATGAATGGAAGCAAGTTCCGTAAAAGAGATTTGTCTTATGATTGACTGTTCCTGTTTCTTGGCAGGTTTACCTTGAAACTCTTCAAGCCCTTCCTAAAGCTAAACTTCTCAATCTGTTAGAAAGCAAATACATCCGTTCTGTTATTGTAAGTAATTGTCTTAAATGTTTAGTATTTGAATCCTTACAGCTTTACATTTTTATCCACAAAAGAGATTGTGTTTCTGATATCTCACAAGCTTTGCACTTGGTCATGATGTTAAGATTGGAGTGGCGTTAATGGTTTTCCAACAATTTGGAGGAATTAATGGCGTTGGATTTTATGCAAGCGAAACCTTTGCTTCAGCTGGTAAATAAGTTGCATTGGCTGTTTTACTTGGTTGCTTTAGTTCCTAGTCTTCTCCGTTGTTCTGAATTGTTTATGTAAATTGCAGGACTTTCCTCAGCAAAAATCGGAACCATAGCATATGCTTGCATTCAGGTATTTAATTTGGTAGCCTCTCAAGAAAAGAAAAAAGAAAAGTTTTGTTTGAGAACCTAATCCACCTAAATTTTATTTGCAGATCCCAATAACCATGCTGGGAGCAATTTTAATGGACAAATCTGGGAGACGACCTCTTATGATGGTAACTAAATATCCGTTTAAGGACTTGTTACCTTGCAAATATTAATTTATCGAGACAAATCCTTTACTGACTAACAAATATGCTCTTTGTTCATGAAGATCTCTGCTACTGGAACATTTCTAGGCTGTTTCTTAGCAGGAACTTCTTTCTTTCTCAAGGTAAATCACTTGAATGTTTACTGGTTCAATGTATATTTTGTTCTTTCTGTGAAATCTGTCTGCGTTCGAGGTCTGAATTTGTTTACATGATCTTTGTGATTCAGGGGCATGGCTTGTTGCTTGAGTGGGTGCCAATACTAGCCGTCGCAGGAGTGCTGGTAAGTGTCCTACTATATTACTGCCCATTTTATTTACTACAAAACAAAACCTAACAGTTTCTGCTCATTTTCCCTCTGGAATCAGATATATGTATCAGCTTTCTCAATTGGAATGGGAGCAGTTCCCTGGGTGATCATGTCTGAGGTAGCTGTTTTTTCCTGCCAAGAAAACTGATAAACTTTAGTCTAACTCTGTGCATCGAATGGAATAGGAGTTAGCTACAGGCTATGGCAAATACAAGTTTTTCTTATCGAGAACTTCTTTCGTGACAGATTTTTCCAATTAACATAAAGGGGATTGCTGGGAGCTTGGTTGTGCTAGTGAACTGGCTGGGGGCCTGGGTAGTTTCTTTTACCTTCAACTTTCTCATGGACTGGAGTTCCTCAGGTAAGTCGAAACTTCCCAAGCCGGGCACAGAATAGAAGTTAAATATTTTGCATGGTCATGCATCTGACTCCATGGTTTTCACTTTACAGGTACATTCTTTGTGTACTCGGGATTCTCAGTGCTAACAGTTCTTTATGTGGCCAAGTTTGTACCAGAAACCAAAGGAAAAACACTGGAAGAAATTCAGAAAAGTATCAATTCATAGAGAGTAGAAAGTTTTGAAGGTTGAAGGGATACTTGACCAGGAGATTCTGTGAAATTGTTGTGTGATTTTGGCTCAACCGCAGTCCCTGATAGGCTGGAGCAGTGATCAGGATACATGATGCCGGATGGTTTTTAAGACAAACTATTTGTTTCATTGATTATGTTTATTTCTATACAGTTTAGAAAATTATTTTTTATCATTTTCTATTTAATTTAGAAATTTCTAGAGTAATTTTATAATTATTTATTAGAATTCTTTTCCTCTCTAAGATATACCAAGGACTAGTATAAATAATGTTGTTTAACCTGTATTTTCATAAACTATTTGAAAACACAGTGATTACCCTTAAATATGTGTCTCAAAAGCTTTTTTTATATCAATCAACCAATAATTTCATCCTGTTTTGTACTTGAAAACAAAAGGTAGCAGCATACATGGGGAAACAGACAATGAAGAATTTGGTGCTTTCGTGTGTTCGTCAACCTGTGCTTTCAATTTCATCATGCTGGGATCAGAATTTCCCATGTGTCTGTAGGAATTCGGAAAAAATAAAACCTTAATAAAAAGATTTGTTCCAAGTTCATCTCTAAGATTCAGTAAATGTACCTCAATTGGATTAAATCTTGTCGAGTAAATGTTCATGCGATAATTACAGACATTAACATCTGGGAATTTGTATGAGCATGAATCCATGTCATGAAATCATATTGGATGAGGCTATGGAGTTATATTAATGAGCAGACAACACGATTCACTAGTAGATTGTCTGCCATGAAGAAGAACAAAAGAAAAAGCATGAAGAACAAGAATGAAGCACATAATTATAAGTGATAGTTGATAGGAGGACTGAAATTCATATACGCACACAATCATTCGTCAAACAGAACCTCCCATTTTTACTAGCAGCTTGCACTGCACTGACAGACTTAAGAACTCAATTCTTCCATGGGAATTGACCCTCCGGCTGCCATAATCTGCTGCTCCAGCTGCGATAGACACACCATTGCATTTGGAAACAAGTACACGAATATAAAGGGAATTCAATAACTAGATCTCTTTATATAAATATTTTAGAAAATAATATAAATCAGAACTCACCTTTAAGCTTTCAGGTAAAATGGATTCAAGCAGTTCAGATGTTCGAGATAGAGCGTCTCCTTACAAGGCAAAGGTGAGAGCAGCGAGAAGCCTCTCAGAATCTTCAAAGAAGAGAGATACCACTTCAGCAACAAAATCTGGTCTGCTCTCGTCTTGCAGAAGCTAAAGCTGTTGAAACTGGGCATCCAGAAACCCCTTCATCCACCCAAAAGAAAATAAAAACTGAGAGGCAAAACAAAAACACAATAAAAAACAAGAACTATAGAAAGTTCGCATTTTCTTTTTTATTTTTATTTTTGCACCACCTCTCTTAACAAGGACTTGGTATATTCATCATTTCAACCCATGCTCTCTGCATCTGAACAGCCTCCATCCTTTAACTCTCTCTGACAAAAAGAAAGAATAAAAAAAACACAGCTCTTTCTCAAGCTCCGATAACTGAACACAGCATTGTGGCTTAAATTTACAGATCTTGTGGGAGTTATGGCACAATCAAAGTGGGTAATAAATATAGTATAAATGGTATGGAAATGGAAATCTTGTAAGGGATTCAGTGAATTTTAACGTAGAAATGGAAAGATTTTTGTTTGCCTTTTGGCTATCAAGTGAGTAAACCTTTTTAATCCCTTCCTCTCTGGATTTGTGCTGGTGCTTGTGTTCTATATTTTTGTATTGTGGCATCATTCAACCTTATTCCATCATCATCTTCATCATTCTAACTTCAAAAACACATAAATTATTTCAATGGTTCTGGTTACAAGTTCACACCTGGGGTTTGACTGTGACTTCAACCATGAAATAATATGTACTGATTAATAAAAATCCAATTAAACTTTCGTTTTTATGACAGGAGCATCAATCACTACTCTTAATAATGATTTGCATGTGTTATAATTTCGCTACAATCCCTGTTTTGTACACTTGTTACCAAAATCATAAGAAACTCTAAAACATGCAGTGTTTTTACTATAGCTTGTATTGTTCAGATATTTACAGAACACTGGAAATTTATTGTTTCTTTTCTAATTATTTATTTTGATTTTTGAAGTTTTATTTTGGGTGATTTGGTTCTAATTTAAGGTTAATTGTTTATAATTTCTTAATCAATGATAAAATTAATAGAAAATTGAATGAAATAAAAAAGATATTATACATGAAGCAAGCAAAATATACTTCGGTCCCCAATGTTTACATAATTCATACAATTTAGATCTCTTAAATCCATTTGAAAAATCTTTTTGACACACAAGTTCATTTGTGTTATTTTTCAATTCTTGGTTAAAGAGAAAAGAGAGAGAAGTGTTGCCGAATTCCAGCAATGAAAAAGAAAGTAACCCTTACTCCATTTCCGACCACCATAATGAGCTTTATTAGTGTTCAACGATTCCTAAAGATACAGTTCCTTTTCCCGGCATTCATTTTTTTTCCCTGCCTATCCGAACTCTTTTGGCTCCAATGGTGAGTCTTGTAAGAATAAAGATTCAAGACAGCAATGAGATCATGGGGTCAACACCTTGTGAAGAGAAAATATATGGTTTAAATTTCAGAGCAGCTCATAACAGCCTCTCCCTCCAGTTGATTCGGATCATTAAGGCACTCAGTTGATCGGCCGTGTTCTTCGGACTTCTCATTACAGTTGCTCAAAACGACCTCCATCTGTTGATTGAGATCGCTCAGATACTCTTTCGAATCGTTTTCATCTGCATCGAAGAGGTCATCAATCCAGGGTGTCCTTTGTTGTTTAGATCTTTGTCTTTGCTTTAATTCTTCAAAACTGCTTTCATCTCCTTGTAAAACCCTTACAACCTGCAGAGAAATCTAGCTTTTAAAAAACCAAAAGAAAACTGTCAAGCATTTCTAGGGGAAGAAAATATACTTGACTCATTTGAGGTCGCTCTGAAGGAGATTGATGTATGCACATAGAAGCTGTACATGCCAGACGATCCATCTGTTCTGAGTTATAGGCGTCTGCGAGAATTGGATCAACAAGCTCCTTGATGCTGTTATTCTGTAACAAAGGCTTGGCCTGACAACAACATTGGTCAAAACTGCATAAATTCTTCATGGGAATACAATATAAGAGACTTTAATCACGCCGCGTCAGAAAAAAGCAGCATACATACCCACATCACAAGACTCTGCCGTGAACTATCTAAAGCTTGCCTTCCAGTAATGAGCTCTAATAAAAGAACCCCATAAGCATAAACATCTGTCTTCTCATCTACTATTCCATGCATGAAGAATTCGGGAGGAAGGTAGCTGTCAAGATAAGAAATGAGATCAGAATGCAATGCTATATAACTTGATGGTTCAGAGACCCCGCCCAAGTCTTGGATTACAAACCCGAAAGTGCCTTCAATTTTTGATACAGTGTGATGAGACCACTCCTCTGGCAACCATTTTGCAAGCCCAAAATCTGAAATCTGAAATAATTTGAAGTTCCGAATTCAGAGATTAATGGCATATCGTCTAGGTGTTGCGTATTACAACAGTGAGAACTTAAGTTTCAGGTTTCATAGCTAACCTGAGGCTCAAGATCCTCTGTTAGCAATATATTGGAAGCCTTGATATCTTTGTGGATGATTCTCCTCTGGCACTCCTCGTGAAGATACAGAAGGCCCTGAGCAGTTCCAAGGGCAATTTTATATCTGATTCTCCAGTCGAGCTTTTCCTTGGGGCCTGGCAATATTTGGTAGGAAACAAATTGATACATCATTTTGGTGGGAAACTTGTGAGAGATATGAACTTCACAGTAATCTAGACAATGAACAGACCATAAAGTAAAGATGCAAGGCTCCCATTGGCAGACAATTCAAGGACAAGATGCATCCCCCCTTCAACCCCATAACCAATCACTTTAGCAATATTAGGATGGTCAACATGGACTATAATCCCAAGCTCCGATAAGAAATCAACAGTCATCTCTTCTGGTAAACCTCTGGTTAGCCGTTTAATTGCAACGAACTGTCCATCTTCCAATTTCCCTTTGTAAACTTCAGCATATCCCCCTTGTCCAATTAAATTTTCTTCATGAAAGAAGAGAAGGTATCGTGAGCATAATGGAATCAAGACAACTACAACATAGCAAAGAGTAAATTGCATCTGGAGTTGCAAACTTTACTGTGGAATTTGGTAATGAAGTATTTGAATCTTAACTCAAAGAAGGTAAAAAAGAGATATGAAGCACAAATATAAATTCTGAAAGAAGCATAAACCTTGGCTAAAAGTCTCAGTTGCAGCATGGAGTTCTGAGAGAGAAAAGTTCTTCCATGAAGATTTGAAATGGCAGAATTCACCATCTAGTGGAGAATTTAGCTGTGGAACAATCTCCTCTCTGAATCTTCTGCTCCTGCTTTTCCGTTTATTTAGCTTTGGTGTACCTTTCTTCAGAGGAGGGAGGGGATGGCAGCTCACTGCAGGTCCCTTTTTAAATACGCGAAAGAAGTCACGCCAGGGGGTGGCACTCGGTTGCCCTTCTGAGCCTGAAGTGCTGGTCCTGGGAGAAGTTGCTTCAGATTCATAGCTATTTGAAGTGCTTGCCTTGGAAGAAGATTCAGACTCTATGCTAACAGAGAAATCTTCTAGAACTCCTCTTGGAGAGGACGTTTCTGTTCCATCCTTGCTCTCCTTTTCATCCTCCTCCGCCTCCGCGGTGAAGGATTCCTTATCTGATACAGAAGCATTCAATTAATCAGAACAAGAAAAAAATCGACAGAGTTGCGTCAAACACAAAGGAAAAGATAGAAACTAAGCATTTTACCTTGAGATGAAAACGAGTCAGAAAACCTTGATCTCGTTAGTCGTTTGCGCCGAACAGGAACAGCTTTCTTTTCTTGATTTTCTTCAATAGCGTCCTGGGAACCATTGCTGCGAGCACATGTTTGTGTCGTTAAAACAAAACAGTGATTGCGCGAAAACCCAAAGGATCCAAGGCGGATTAAAACAGCTCATGATAACAAAAAGGCCAGCAATTTAATATGGAGATTGTGAAATAAGACAAGATTATTATGTAACATGTGACTGAAGAAATTAAAAGAAAACCTTTGTGATACATCGTCTTTAAAACAACAAAATAGGTAACGAACAAAGAACTCATACCTACTTCGTTATCGCAAGTTACAAAACGTAAAACCAAGAAGAAAAAGGAGAAGAAAACCACATCACAGGACACAAACTTGTAGTTAATATCACTATAATGCATGGAATCTCATTCCCACCACCAAATTCTTTTCCTGATCTTATCTATAACAGTCGAAATGACACAAAAGTCATGGAACTAATTCATCTACAACAATCTGTAACATTCTTAAATTCCAATTAGAACAAGGAAGAAAAGAGACTGCAGAGGATATGAAGACAGTACCACAAAGGAGCTGAAAGTTCTCGGACATCTTCCATGGTGTTTCAAAGAGGGGACCGAAGCAGAGAGACGATACAAAACCAATAAGGAGACGGGTGGGAAGCGTGTGAGAGAGACAGGCAGGCAGAGAGATGAAAGTAGCGGTTGGCATGATTTGTCTCTGCTTCTCTAAATATTCCCCATTACTTCACTTCATTGCCTAATTTGGATGCCCAAAATTCGGATTTTATCTGTCATCAAGATTTTCTCCCCCCTGATTTATTGTCGATTGTTCTTTAAAAAAATAGTAGATTGAACAAAGCTTGTAAGCAAGCACGCACGTCCTCTTAGTTTGCCGGGAAAATCTCTCCAGTGTTCTCTACTGGGTTCTTGCCACGTTAGTATAAACAATTTCTCTCTTAGACCCGGGAAAGGAATAACCGAATCAACGGAACGGTTGGATTCTCTTTAAATTAAATGACCGTTGATTGGACAGAACCGTGCCTTAACTTGTAGACGATCTAATCCCTTCTTTTTTTGGATTAAATCCTCGGGATAAAAATAAAATGAATTTCTTCTAAATATATCATTTATTGTGAAAAAAGTGTGTTCTTGAAATTATTCAGAAATTAAAAGATCATGATTTACACGAAACACACTAAAATATTATATTCCCTTGAATAAAAAAAGAAGCATGAGGCTTTTACTTCAAGGGTCAAGGATATACCTTAGATTTTAGACTATATTAGGTTGGTGCCTCACGTTATTATGTCGCTTCTAAGTTATATTTTTTAATATAAAAAATATTAAAATGATGTGAGTGTTTTTAAAAAAAGAATTTAGATTTGCATTATTGATTCCATTGAGTTTAATAATAATAAAAAAAACAATGGTGATAAATAAAGTAAAAAAATGTTAAAAAAAAAGTTTACAAAATCAGCACCAAATCATCTTAGGTTAGCGTGCTAAATATACTACTTGGTTGGAATATCAAGATAACCTTTCAAAAGCAAATTGAATAAAATCATGAAGTTCAATTATAAAAAATAAAAAACAAACTAATGTCTCGTGGCAGAATTGAGAATTGTTTTTTAAAAATAGCAATGAAGAAAAACCTCGAATCAAACTATGTTAACCCACGATCATATGTGTAATAAAATTGAGATAACCTCATAGAAAGAAAAGTAAATTAAAAAAAAAAAAACACAAATCAATTCTCGAACAATCAAATGTTGATGGATGGTATTAGAGTTAAAAACAATTTTGGAGAAACACAAATGTCGAAGGCTCTCATTCAGTAGCAAAGAAAAAATTAAATGAGAATGTAATAATCTCATAGAAAGTAAAATGGAAAATTAAATCTCAATTTTTAACTAACAAAATATTTAAGGTGAAATTGAAGAATAAAATATAATTGAAAAAGGTGGGAAAAAACCCGATCCAAGCCCACCTGGTCAACAGGCAAAAGTTATGAAGAAAACAATAAGAAGAAGAAAATTCAAAATATGATAACCCTTTTCTTTTACTTTTAAAGCTCAAATCTTAGAAAAAGCAATTAAGAAATTCTTCTAAATATATCATATTGGTGTAAGAGAAACAACCTTAAAATTATATGGAAAGAGACTTCAACATAAATTTTATTTGCTAGAACATAATGTTCTTATGGAAAATGGTTTATATGGAAAATGTATTTTTTTTAAATGAATTATTTTTTGATGTTTGGTAGTGATATGGAAAATGAGTTGGAAAAACTTTTTAGAGTTTTGTACGTCAACGAAGATAAGCTAGAAAACAACTTATTAATATTGTTTTTCAAGTTTATTAAAGAAAAGGGACCAAATCTTATAGATAAAAAAATAGAGGATGAAATTGAAAAACAAAATCAATTTAATAAATTATTTCAGATAAAACAAATAACAATCAAAATAATGGAGACTAAATCTTATAGATAAAAAGTTGAAGGGTTATAAAATTTAAAATACAACTCTAATTTCATAAGTTATTTTAAATAAAATAAATAGCAATCAAGATAATGGGGACCAAATCTAATAGATAAAAAATTTCAATGAAGAAAACAATAAGAGAAAAATAAATAATAGTCAAAATAATAAGGACCAAAGTTGAAGTAAAAATCAAATCAAATCAAATCTAAAGGATAAAAATGAAAAATAAAATAAAAAAGAATTCAAAACAAAAGACATAATAATAAAAAGACTAAGGACCAAATTTGATATAACAAAAAAATTAAGATATTTCCTCATTTTTTCAAAACTTTTGAAAAGGGTTTTCCTCCCAAAATAAAAAGAAGATATTTTTCTTGAAACAAGTTAAAGTTTTCCTTGTTTGGAAATATTTTTCTGAAGGAATTAAGGAAAATGAATGGGGATACCATGAAAATGAAAACGCAAAATTGACGAGCATATTTCAAAAAACAAATCAATAATATCTTGGCAGGCCGGCAACTGAGTGGGGGTGGGGATTGTTTTTAAAAATATTTGTTATTTATAAATATATCAAAATAATATTTTAAAATAAAATAATATTTTTAACATAATATTAAAAAAATAATTTAAAAATTAAAATAAAAAAAACTTCAAGAGTCCTCACTCGAGAAAACATTTTGTAACCCAAGTGCATGGAGATTGATGTTATCAGCGCACGCCACAAGAAATGCGTTCCTGAAAGCCTTCCTTCAGGTTGTAAAAAGCCTATCTTGCAGCAAATCTTGCACTCCTATTGTATTATATCTGTTAATTCTCCCTAGATCTCTTCATCAAGCCGAACATTCATAGGCTTTATATATATATATATATATATATATATATATATATATATGGAATGCAAGTAACCGGATAAACATGCACAAGATCGTCTGTGACATTTGTGGCAAAAAAAGAAGAAGAAAAGAACTCTCTTCCTGGTATAATTTTATCACACTCTTTGCACAATTCATTGTGGGCAGGCCATTCATAAGTTTATTTTAACCAAACACTTTGACACCACAAAATATCAAATTGAAGAGTACCGAAGAAGAGTCTCCACTTGAAAAAATTAATTTACACCAAGAGTGCAAGGATGTAAAACCAATGCTTACAGACTTCGGATACAGTTATGAAAAAATGTATTCAATGAACATTGCGAGTGATCAACCCCTCAAATATCGTGTAAAGATCCTTGTTATCTGGACTGAATATTTCCTCCGCCTTCCTTAGGGTCTCCTGAGATGTTACAGAAAGTCATGGGAGAGAACAGATATCAAGTGAAGTTGTTAATAACAGATGGCGATGGTGGTTGAGAAATTTACTTCTTTTGTTTGCTTGTGGGAGTTCAATTCCTTGACGTTTGCCAAAAAAGCACCAAACTGTTCGTAAGACAAGCGGGTCCTGATCAACAAAAGAAATTGTATCAATCATTTAATGGACCACAAATATAATTACAATCATGGGCAAGAAATGTGACTGTTGGGCAGAAAATAAGTTCAGTATCCAAGCACTTTTAGCGAGTCTTTTTGCATTTGAAGAAAGAACACCACCCAAGTTAATAAAACTAAATTTGCACGGGCATTGATTATAATGTAATTCAATTTTGCAGATTTTATTAATTGTGCAATGAGTCATGTTTTTTACCAGTGAAAACTCACCTGACTTGGCGGAAGAATTCTTTGCCATCAACCCGAGTTCGCCCTGAACCATGCAAAAACAGGAACTAATAAAATGACATAACAAATCACATGAAAAATCCTGAAACACTTTTAGCCAGGCTCGAAAAAATGTCATCCATTGTCTTGGCTGTTCTCCAAGAAAAAAAAATAATAGGAGAAGAAAAATAAAGAAAATGAAAGGTGTGTGTGTGTCCAGTGCAATGTTAATCTTATTTGGTGACGAATATGAAAACCATCGCCAATAAAGGCAATATCTACACTAATCAATCCATCTTCATCTTTGTCTCAAGGAAAGACTTAAAATATGTATTATCATCACTTTAAATCAACAATAGCATAATTTATAATTAACAAAGAAAGAGTAAATATTTAGGCATAATTGTTTTGTTCTCATGAAGTGACATCAAATGTAAAACAAGTTGCTTGAATTCATATAGTTAAGCTGTTCAGAATCCATTGAAGACATATATAGTCATCATTGATCCATTTTTTCCAACCGATCCCATTGGAAAAAAATTGCAACTCTGAGTCACCAAGTTCAAAGAGCTTTAAGAGTACAGGGTTCAAATCATAGTAACTGGCCATTTGACATGGTATCCAAGGCATAAGAGTTCTGGCATCAGTATCAATCAAATTCTGCATAAACTTTATTCTAAAATGAAGTTTTAGAGCTAACCACCTTGTGATCCTGCATCACTTGACATAGAACTATGTTGGCTTGAGGGCAAAGATCTATCATCCATGCTTCTTGTGATTGAGAATGACATTGATTGTCGTTTTGGAGAAACTGGTTTAGACATCCTTGTGGGAGACACGGAAGCAGAAAAACTAGGAGGGGAGCCTGGAGGAGTAAACCGGGGTGTGTTTGTTTGGGATGCTAGCAGAATCTGTGATATGCCAGGTCTGGGAGCTGCCATGAAAATATTGAGATGAAGTAAATGAATATGATAGCAAATTGAGATGCACTGTATTTATCAACCATGTAAAGAAAAGGTGGATTTTTGTGTAAAGAAACAAGCTTAAAACCACAAACTTGTAGCATACCATCTGTTTCCCGATCCTCTGCAAATGAATTTCCCATTTCTCGAATCTTGCCTTGTATTGAAGAATATCTTGAGGGTGGCAGGGTGGCATCATCTTCTGAAACAAGTTAAAATAAAAATAAAAAATGAGAAGTCAAATACTGCGAGACCAATGCTCTCTTTAGTACAATAAGAACAACTCATCACACAATTGGTGACGATAAACCTCTAGGCAATTCTATGTTCATCCTGTGAGACAAATCAATGTAGAAACAGCGACTGCCGAATCAATTGGAATGTTTCAGCAAACATTTTACAAGCATTTTTCTTCAAGGCATTTTAATTACGCGGGCCAAATATGCCATTAATGAACCATAGTAGAAACCCCGAAATGAGATGCTTATCCTACTGTGTGCAGATCTGTATCGGTAAATGAAAGCGTTCAAGGCCTCCAATTCATCAACAAATAGCAAAACACATACCATTTGGTGTAGGCTTGGCAATGATGTGTGGAGCTCCTGCCTGCCACAAAACCAGATCAACATCACCCTAAAACCTCCATACATTATTTCACAGCAGTTTTCTCGAAGGAGCAAAGGTAAAACATATTCACCAGCCATGATAAATCCATTGGATAACTTACCGAACTTTCATCATCCTCTCGAAGTGACTGCACGAGCGTCTTCCTAAACACTTCCAGCTGCACACATTTAAAATAAATAAAAAATAAATCCAACCGGTCATCCACACTCGAACCTGGGCGTTCATGATTCAAGTAACAAATACTATTCTTTGAATCCTTTCAGAAGAATGCAGAGCTCACAGAACATAATTTAGACGCAATTATAGCCCAGACAATCCAGCTGGGTCTCTTGGGTTACAATTATGAAGAGCTGGATTACGATTAGATAAAGTTTATGGAGTAACAAGATCTGCAATTAGGCAGAGCTGTAACTTAATTACCTTAGAAACATCTCTTTGAAGCTTCTTAACAGTGCTAGACAGCGACGCATTCTCTTTCAACAAATTCTCCTAAACAACAGCAAAAGTCAAAGCTAAAAAGTAAAAAGAAGCCGTCGACAACAATAAACATGAAAACGTAGAATCCAAACAAACCGAGGCCGGACCTTCTCTTCGGTAGCCCGGGAGAGCTCATCGGTGGAGTCGGCGAGAGAAGACTCGAGAGATTCGATCTGAGACTGGAGGTGGGCAATGAAGTCTTCTTTCTCGGCGAGTTTGGCGCGAAGAAGGGAGGACTCGGATTCAAGAGCGGAGACACGTGTAGACAGGGCAATAGAAGTGATCTTGCGGGCCACATCGAGTTGTTGGAACGGATCAGAGGGTAAGACATGCAAGACATCCTCGGGAAGATCGAAGGCGTAACCACCTGATTCCTTCGATACCATCATCTCCGTCTTTAATTTCTCGGTTTTAAAATTTAATTGTTTCCTTTTTTATTATTATGAGCGTGAGGGAGGGGGAGAGCTTTTACTTTTGGCATGTACATACATACACGCATGCATACATACATGTGGTCACTGATGAATGAGGTCTGGGAGTGGATAGGAGGAGATAAAGAGAAAATAAATAAATAAATAAATAAATAATAACACGACAACTAGTGCGGTGGTCTGAAGATCAGCTGCTACCTCTTACACATAGCCAGCCAACCATTTTACAGCTTTTGCCACGTACAGCCCAAGGCTTTGGTTTTTGTACGGATTCGGGGTGCCGTTAGCATTATTTATTAAAAGGATTGTGTTGGACTGATCTCTACTACATTTTTTTTATATATATAAAAATAAATTAACCTAAAGTTGCAATTTGACATTATTAATTTAATGGAGTTAACTCATGAGCTAATCAAAATTAAATTTGTTTTCTTTAACTTGTATTTTGATTAACATGATTATTTTAATACTTCATCAATTTAGTCTTTTAAAGTTTTAATTGTATCTCTAATCCTCCGATAGTTATGAATCGATATGATTAAGGCCTTTAAACTTGATTTCTCTTCAATTGAGTGCTTGATTTAATCAACAAAACTCATTAGAATTTTTAATAAATACTTAAACTTGATTAATTCTTCTAATTCTTACCCATTGACTTTCAAATCTAATTTTTCTTCAATTAAGTCCTTAATTGAATCAATAAAAGTCATTAGAAGTTTAATTAAGTTTTCAAAATCAATTAATTCTTTCCATTTTTGCCTAAATGATTTTTAAGTTTAATTTTTCTTCAATTAAATCCTTAAAAAAGTCAATTAAATCTATTAAAAGTTCAATGAAATCCTTAAACTTGTGGTCAAGTTCGAACTTCATTCTTGAACTTTCTTTCCGTTAAGTCTTTCTGTAGCCCATCTTCAAGGGTTGAAAGCATAAGAAATCACAATTCAAGTGTTGTTCATCAATTTACTAAAAATCAATTAAGCTGACAACTTTACATACTAATTGATTCATAAGGGTAAATTCAGCCGTGATTCTCGACAGTGCATGATCTTCTACTCAGATCTCTACTATAACAATTGCTGTTTTTTTTAATCATATGTTTTGCAGATAGCATAGGACTTTGTCTCAGCTGTATAGATTTCATTCTTATCTCTGATACAGCTGCAGACCATTGTTTTCTGTGTTATTAAACTTTTATATATATGAAATACAAGCCAGGCTAGTTCTCCTCTCGTTCTTACATCCTTTGACATGTTCATGTCTTCCTCCTCCACGATCCTTTTACATAGACATGGGCTAGCTCCTGAGCTATAAAAGTCACAGATGAGTTTCCTTGGCTAGATCAGTAGTTCGATACTCCTCTCAGTTGTTGCTTTCTACACCAGCAAAATTATCCCTTCTCCACATCGAATTGCAGGAGACTCATCTCATGGGCGTTATCAGAATAATCATAAGAGAAAAATACAAGTCAAAACCATCTAGGTGGTAGGTCCTAAGGCTGCACCACTTTTAGACATCTTCAACATCTCTCCGGTGGGAATGGCAAGACTCCTGCATGTTATGGGTGTTTAATGAGCTTCTGCTATGGTGGGACTAACAGCAAAGCTTGCTGATAATTATTGTGCTGATAATGAAGAAGAAGTTGAAACCTATCAACCTTTTTACTGTTGCTCAAATCACACATTTGCTAATAAAATTAGCAGTTTTAGAGACATGAATATTTATCAGTATTTGACAATTATCTTAGTGATATTCTCTTGGACAAAAATTATCCGTCAGCTGATAATTCTTGTTTTGTCAATGATTTTATTGATTTAACGTTGGACAAAGTGCACCAAAACAAATTATCCGTCCAATTCTGTCGAGTATCCACCATCATATTAAACATATCACCGGCAGAATAATGATGTCATCAGCAACATTCCATCAAGACTTTGTCAGTAGCAGTGACATTCCAGATAATTATCTTTCAATTAAATTATTTTTTTATATTTAAAATTCAAACACAATAAATCTAATAAGGAGGAGAAGGAGGTTGGTCGGGACCCGAGATCAAAGAAAAGGAGCAAATGGATTACTCCAATGTGATTGCATCTACACAAGTATTTAATACTATCTAGTTGTCTCAACATGAAGTTTCTCATCCTGAAGTCTAATGGTCTTATCACATACTTTTTTGGCTAAAACCACCTGGAATTGTAGAGTTTGCGTGAACAAAACTAATTTGAATGAAGTTCCAACAGTCAAAACATTACGAGTCATTCACAAATTCTTAGTCGTAGTTTTATAGGATTCATAAACCCGAATTCTGTTGAGTTCACCGGATGATCTGCCTCCAACCACATATCCTGCATTAACACACAGTCCCTATTTCTACTTATGCTAAAGGTAAGCAACAATTACTCAGGTAACGATTCTCTGATGTTTGAGAATGGTCTTTCGGTTTTGCCTGTAGGCATTTTGGAAGTCCCTCATACTTCACTCACCATTAAAAAGAGACTACTCTCTGTATCTCAATTTACTAGTGATGATAATTGCTACTTTGTGTTTTATCCACGGGGCTTTCTGAAAAAAAGACCAAACAAGTGATGTTTAAAGGATTAATTTGTTGATGCAGTCTGAATTTGATGCTCTCCCAGCCATGAATTTTAAAGACTACACATGGATTTTAGTTCCCAAAACAGATGATATGAACTTGGTCGATAGCAAGTGTGTTTTTGAAATCAAAACTAAGGTGGATGGACCTATTAAAGCTCGTATTGTAGCACGAGGCTTTACTCAATGATTGAGCCTTGATCATGACCTCAGCCCTATTATAAAACTTGTAATAATTCGCTTGATTTTGATCTTTGAAGCAACTTGATGTGAGCAATGCATGGTGATGTACAGGAGAGGGTGTATCTTTCTCAGCCTCTTTTATTTCAGGACCCTGTGTACCCAGACTATGTTTATCATATGCACAAAGCATGCACTTTATGGCCTTAGCAAGCTTCTGGTGTGCAGCTCTCTGCAGTGGATGGCACTAATTGCTCTAAATAAAGGGAAGACGGATACAAAGCTAACTTTAAGTGCATGTTTGGTATTCTATGAAAAAAACTGAAGGAAAGGGGATTTTTGGAACTTCTGTTTATGTTCTTTGGTATCTCTTAATAGAGCGAGTTTCCCCCCCGACTCGGATCTTGTTTCGATTCCTCCAATGATCATCGAAAACATCGTAAACAAACAAGGAATTGAAATTGAATCCTCCCTTTCAACAGTCACTTGACGGCGCCTGCCACATGATGTTAACACATAGAAGTGGGTAAGATGACTAGATCTATCAACTCCATCCAAATCCTTTCTTGAAAGATTTAGCATTTTCAAACCTAATACGAACCCTAAAGATAACCACCCAGAAATAGCAATATTTGGATAAACTACTATATTTGTCGTGATCAAACATCCATATATATCAGGTAGACCAGTTACGTTGCTGATATTTTTATAAAATCCTTAAGCAAGCAGTCCCAAGTTCCTACCAACTGTGGCAAGCTCGATCTGCATCGGGCCAATCCCTTCTTGAGCTTGGAGTGGAATGTAAAAGCATATCATCAGTTGTGATTCTCCACATTGCGTGATCTTCTCTTTAGATCTTTCCCATAAAAGTTGTTGATTTCTTTCTTATTTTAAGCACACGTTATTGTAAATAGCATAAAAGTTTGTCGCTGTTGTAGACCATTATTTTGTAAACTCTATATAAATGAAATACAAGTCATGCCAATTTTCCACTCATTTTTACACAAACCATAAAAAAAAGACTATCTTTCTCTTAAAAAAGGATAATAATAACAGAAATGTCAATCAAAATATCGTATATATCATTGAAATCGAATCCAAAAAGACTATCAGCAATGACTGCCAAGATTTCTTAAAAGATTTGAGTGTGGAAAGGAAGGCTTCTAATTAAGCAAGGCAAGAAGAGTACTCTGTCTTCTTAAAGATGCTGCCAACCCCTACCAAGCATCTCTTCCATTGTATGACATGTCTATCTTTCTCACGTCTAAGGGTGCAGCTCGTATGATCACCACAAGTCAGGGAAGGTTTTTGTGTATGTCTGCTGATCGGAAGATTTGTAAGGCTATGTGGTTCGTCAGATAAAAAAGAACAGGCTCTTTACAAGGGAAAAACAGAGCAATGTTAATATTTTAATGGCTCTGGAGGCTGAAAGAAAGGTAGTGGTGTAGGGGTTGGCAGCAGCTGACCACCAACAGATAAATGGCTTAATTTCCACTGTTTAAATATCCTAGATGATCACCAACATGGAATGATACCCCCCCCCCCCCCCCTATCAATACCTGTGATGAAGAAAAGAAAGTTGGAAATGGGGAGAAAGATCGCTTTCCATTGCTCTATTCACTGTCAACAACTAAATTAGATTGCTTGGCTGCAATGGCCGGAGGAGCACAGTCAGGGGACGTACTTAGAGGTGGAATAATCTCACCTGGACCGGAAACCTCAATAGTTTAGAATGAACAGCCCCAGCTGCGACGTCTTTCTACGGTGTTTATGGTGCCTGACCGGGAACGAACCCATCCAAGACAGACCACGGTGGCCCTCACCACCTAAAAATAACTTCCACCGGACAGACAGAAACCGACGACTAACTCGTGGCTGGTGCATCCGCAAACGCATTAGTTTTGTTTCCAAATAAGAAAACGCAAGGAAAACCACAAGTCCACTGCTATAATTGCATTTCACAAGGCAGTCCCCATTCCTTCAATTTCCTCTCAATTTAGCTTGTGCAGGCCGATTATCAAAAAATTTCGGTCTAGGGATTAGTCATGTTGCACGGGATTAGTCAAGCTATACTTAAACTGGTCTATAAACCCTAATTATAAAAAAAAATATAAGAGAAAAGGACAAAAAAAAAAGTTTAAGTTGGCTCGTAGACCACAATTATAAAAAAATATACAAGTGAAAAAAAAACAAAAAAAAATATAAGTAGGAAAGCAATGTAACAATCCATATTGCTTTAAAAAATTGAGATTGGGAATTAGTTGTGGTGTGTTTAAGCTGCCTTGGAGACCCTGGTTATAAAAAAAAACATACAAGTAAACAAAAGAAAAGTATAAAAAGAATAAACAAGAAAAAAAATGTACCAGAAAGAAAGCATTGTAGTAAAAATAAAAAAGTGGGTTCAGATATTACTCGTAATGCGCGCAAACTGACCTAGACACATTGGTTATCAAAAATAATTTAGGTCCGGGGATTAATTGTGGTGTTTTTAAGCTGATCCGAATACCCAATTATAAAAAACAAAACAAAAAATATATATAAGTGATAAAAAAATATATATAACTAGAGAAAAAAAAATCAAGGAGAAAGAGAAAAAAAGTATAATTAAAAAAAAAAAACAAAAAAAAAATCATTATAATATGAAGAGTATTGTTGTAATCTATAATGTTATATGTAAGGGGCTAGAGCACTTTCTCCTAGCTTTTTATATGGATAATAATATGATTTGTTTTTATGATAAAAGATATTTTTTAGGGTGGTTGACGCAGTAATCAAGGCTGACTAATTTCTTTCGATAATATTACATATATATTTTCCATATTAGCATGATGCATTCAAAACCATTTTCAATTAGAATTAAATATTTTGATTTTAAAGTATTTTAGTATGTTATTTCAGAGTTGATTATATATTAAAAAATAGATAAAATTTGAAAAAAAAAATATTTAGAATTATGCAATTTAATATAAAAAACTCAATAAAATAATTTTTTTGAATAAAATTATATATATATATATATATATATATATATATATATATATAATATTACAATAATATCATTATTGATCTCGCAAGATCATTATCTTTTTTATTGCTTTGAAATTTTAACATAATATATATAAATATATCAAGAGACTCTTCGTAAAATTTCATCTTAATTTAATTGTCCGATTAAGAGATATGATTGATATTGTAAAATAATTCATTGTTTTTTAAAAATACTATTTGACCAAAACAAAACGAAAATGATGAAATTGGTACGTTTTAACCGGTATTTAGCTGAAAAATCTAAAACGAATCAGAATTTAAACTGGGATAAAAATAATATCAAGAGACTCTTCGTACAATTTCATCTTAATTTAATTGTCCGATTAAGAGATATGATTGATATTGTAAAATAATTCATTATTTTTAAAAAATACTATTTGACCAAAACAAAACGAAAATGATGAAATTGGTACGTTTCAACCGGTATTTAACTGAAAAATCTAAAACGGATCAGAATTTAAATTGAGATAAAAATAATATCATTTTGTTTTTTTTAATTAATATAAAATATTTCGATCGTTTTTGCAAAAATAAAATAAAATTGACAATTATATTCAAAATGTTATTAAAAAAATATGATTCAATGATAAAAAAATTATAATTTACATAATAATTTTCAAATTCAAATAAAAACATACATTATTTTTAGAAGTCGGATAATTATCATGATTTTATTTATTCATTTAAATCCACGAAATAATATTAAGTTTAACTCGCATGAAAATAAAAGATGCATGAAAATAAATTTCGTAGTTAAAATTAAAACAAAACTCTGAAGCCAGTCATAGCAGAGACCCAGTCAGGTCAGACGTCTCTTACGCGTAAAAATATTGTGATGAATATGGGAAGCCGGTGGGAAACTCTGCTTTCGTCCCCACCTTCTACTTTTCTTCTCTATATAATACCATGACATACCTTATCTCTCCTTCACATCTTTAACCTTCCTTCCTTGTAATCTTTCTGTCTTCTTTCCCTCTTTCTTGTTTAGTTAAGGTGGTGTTGTTGTTGTTCAGTACTGTTATCATGGGGACTGAGGTTGTGAGGCCACAAGATTGTCTGGTTGAGAGAATCAGAGTCCCTCCCTGTCGTCGGAG
Source organism: Salix dunnii (assembly GCA_015731905.1). Classification (NCBI taxonomy): domain Eukaryota; kingdom Viridiplantae; phylum Streptophyta; class Magnoliopsida; order Malpighiales; family Salicaceae; genus Salix; species Salix dunnii. The sequence continues at coordinate 1,130,169 of CM027668.1, read as the reverse complement.
AAATTACTACTACGGAAACGGGAACTTTTCTAACCCTGACGTCTACAGCACTGGCAACTACCACACCAACATCAACCCTAGGTTTAACAAAAAACCAACAGCGGTACGGTTGGAGAGTTCGGGCCAGAGAAAGAAACAACCAGCGCCGTCGATTTCAAGGAAATCAGGGACTGCTGATGATCTCAAGATCCCTAGGAACAACAGAGTGATGGAGAAAGTTACGGTTTTACGGCGAGGAGAGTCGCTAGAGTCGTCCTTAAAGAAGGGACACGGAAATTGTGGTGATTTTGTTGTTGCTAGCACGGCCCGATTGGGTCCGGGACCCAAGATGTTTTCAAAACAGATCAGGAACCCGCGGTGTCCGGTGAATGGAAAGTGTGATGTGTACGCCGGATCGGCATTTGCAGTGTCTCCGGCGCCGAGTTCGCTTCCTTTGCCGTCTTTTTCGAAGAAGAAGCAAGTTTCAACTGATGACGCAGCCACCAGAGATCTAAGGCGTTTGCTTGGACTCGAGTTTTGAGGTCCGAGCAACATTTTCGGGTCTGGACCCGGGTCATCTTTCTTTCTCTCTAGCCTCTCTGTGTCGTCTCTGTCATGTTTCTCTTGGTCTCGGAAGATCGGATCCTCCTGTGGGTTTTTTAAAACACGGGAGACAGAACCGGAAATCAGGGGAAATATGGGGGCGAATTAGATTAACTTCTGGTTGTGTCACGTAACTAATAGGATTAATCTGGTGTTTAAAGAGGTGCATGGGGTAATTTGGGAATTGTCCAGGGGTGAGAAATGAAAAGAAGAGGAAATTGTGGGCGAATGTTGTAATATTTGGGGAGTAAGGGGGTAGTGAAGAAAAAAAATAGAAAAAGTTTGTGGAATGGTACGAAAAAGTCTTCGTCATGCCTGAAAAGCTAGAAGACTGCCCTCCCACCTACTTTTCATGTAAATCAAAATCAAGTTGAAATATATATTTTAATAAAATATATATTAAAAAAATAGCATATTAATATAAAAAAATTAGCAAGTATCAGCAAAATAGTATATTTTTAATTGTTTATTAAAAAATATAAATATAAATATTACAATTAATTCCAGGAACATCTTAAAATTTTCCTACTTTCAAGTAGGAAATTTCCTTTTCACCTGGTGCATAAATAATTTGTTGGACTTTTGAGTAATTATTTTAAATACACCAAAAATAATCATCATGAACTCTTTATTTAATTTTTTTTTTATGCGATAGAATCTTATTCCTAGAAAATATATTTTAAAATTTAGATAAATAAATAAAATTTTAATTGTTCTAGATTTTTACAAAAAATATATATCCTGATTCGAATTTAAAATTTATTATACAAATCATGAGTTTTTTTTTACCGTCATGACACGTTGCCAAAGACTTTATTTAACTCAATCCATCAGAGTATTGAATAAATGCCACTTATCATTGAAGAACTTTGTAAGAGCAAGTGAAGACTCCCTAGCTCCCATCTATAATATAAAGTGAAAACAATGACATTCTTTTGTTTTTTTAAGTTCATGAATTATTTATTTATTTATATACTTGATTGGTAGTATAATTTTATTTTCTTATAACACATGAGAATTGAGCTCATTCATGTTTGGATGTAGGATTTGTTCTCACTCACTCCAAATAGAAAGTTTTCACTTAATTTCACATGGTTTTTAATTATAATAATAATAAAAAAAAAACCCTATTGAGCTATGATTATAAGGAACATGGGAAAAGCAAAAGAAAAAGAGATCATCATGTATGATTGCTTTATCTTTAAATTCATTTTTATATTCAAAGTTTTATTTTGTGTGATTTGCTCATAATTAAAGGCCAATTGTTTCTGAATTCTTAGTTAAAGGCAAAATTAAAAGATAAAAGATCAAAATTAAAAGTGCATCGAAGATGGGTGCGTGTCATAATTTTCATGAAAAATACATTCAGTTTGACGAGTTGAGCCAAAATATTGAGACTATTTTTGTTTTCTAATATTGTTTTCTTAGTGGTATTTTTAATATATATATTTTAAAAAAAATATACTGTGATTACTTTATTGTTTAAACTTTTTTTTAACAAGATTATTCAAGTTCATCTATAATATTTTTTTATCTTTTGTATTCAAGAACTTTATTTTTCAAAATTAAAAATATTTGGTCTTAGATAATATTTCTAATATATACAGCTTTATATAATATTTTTTTAATTTAATTTTATTTAATAAATTTAATATGTCTGAGAGATGACATGTCTCAAATTTTCAGGAGTTATTTTTAAATATTGTTATTAATTGTTTTTTTATTAATACACATAATTCTTGATTTACTTGATTATTTAATATATCTTTATATGCAAAACATATGCCAGCATAATTATTTTGTAAAATATAAAAACTTTGGTTCGCAGAAATCTCATGAGGTTGAGGGAATGTGGGGCTATCCACTTTAAAAAAGAAAAAGGAAAATCATAGCCAAAAACCATCAATGCTGTCAAGAACATCTTGATTTCTGAATCCATTACTTTATTGGTGCCCTAATTTAATCATTTATAAAAACAAGATAATTTTTTAAAATAATTTGGATTGAATCACTAAATAAAGTATGTACGGATAAGCATTTTCTACTAAGGTTGTTGGTTTTTATTTTATTATGTTTAATGGAAATTTAACTTAAAGATTTATCTTGGTTTGCTTGCTATAATATTCTTGTGATGTCAAAAAAATATCTAGGTTAATGTTTGATTTTGCAAAATATAATTTGATTTTATTGTTTATAGATAAATAAGATTTAATGGACTAAATATGATATTGAATAAAAAATGCAAGCCTATTTTATTTTTTTTATAATTGTTCTTGAGACGTGCCTTGCAAGATTATATTTTCTTATCATTTTCAAAACTAATATCATTAGTTATTACATATATAATCTCAAGATTATATTTACTGATATATTTTATGAACACAAATAAACGAAACTTTTTTGATGCAATTATATTTGAAACCTTCTGTGGCTTGTATGTGATCATACAAATCAACTCCTTCAATATCATTTACTCTTAGTTAACATTGTGATCTTGTTTATGGGATTTATTGGTGTGTACATCCACCACTATTGGGTTAATTTAAATATTATTAAATTAAAAAAAATATTTCATTTATTCTTAACATAGCTTTTAAAAAAATTATTCAAAATAAAAAAGATCAGATTTTCAAACAATAAATTCCTAAGCAACTATATATTTATGTAACAGGATTCTAAAAATTCTTTAATAATTTTATTTTATTATTTTCATTTCATGTATCATATTTCGGAAACCAACACAAATCACATCATATATTATAAACTAATTATAGTTTGTACTTGACCCAACAACATATTAAATTAGGAAAATATAGTGGAGGGATATAATAAACAAGAACAATAATTTAGTGACACAATGATTAAAATCTATATAGTACATGTATAATTTGAGGCTTTAATTCACTAGATTTAACATTTAAAATTAAAAAAAAAAAAGGAAAGATAAACGGGGGAACTAAGATGAGAAGAAATGCAATGCTAATAGACTACGTCGACGACCTTTTGCCAAAATTAAAAGCAGTTTTGTTGAGTCTCCGACTGGAAAAAAGATTTTGTTCTTCTTTCAAAACTTATATCAAGAAGGTATCGTGTTCTTTGGTGGCGTCTAGGAAGCCATCCAAAAGTACTTTTTAAAAAGATTATTTTTTGTTGTTGTTAAAGATAAAAATTTTCTAGTATTTTAAATAATTTTGATGTACTAATATTAAAAATAATTTTTAAAAATAAAAAATATATTTTTTGATATATTTTTTGATATTTTTTTAGTAAAAATTACTTTAAAAAGCAGTTGCAATGACCTCTCAAACAACCTATTAATGTGAAATAATATTTTTCAACAATACTCCTATAATGATAGTGTATTAACACAACCTCTTACATAATAATAATACATGTTTAATATATTTTTAAAAATGTTTTTTGTTTTTTAAACTAGATTGAGTTAAAAAAATATGATAGTTTTATGGGTTAAATATGTGTTTTAAAATGTTTTTTTTTTTTAAATTAGATTGAGATAAAAAAAAAAAAAAAAAGATGATAGTTTTATGGGTTTAATATGTGTTGGCATGATGGTTGATAGTTTATAATCTGCACAACAGATCTCAAATTCAAGTCAGCATTTATATTTTTTTTGTAAAAATATAGGATAGCTAGAGTTTTACTTTCTCATTACTTAGATTTATAAAATATATTTTTTTAGAGATCAGGGTTTCATCACATAAAAAAGTTAGATTAAAAAAAAATATTAAAATGATAGTTTTTATTTATGTTTTCATATCTTCTTGATACACAAATTTGAAAATTATTAAGAAAAGAAATAAAAAACTAAATTAATCATTTACTTCTCTCGAATATATTCTTACAAAATATAACGTAGAAGTCAATAGTCAAATCAGAATTAATTATAGAGTTAACCATTTATTAAATAGAAAATTAAGATTAAGTTCTTATTTTGACCCCATACAACAACTGTATCTGTTTCTTGAGAAGGTAATTAAATATTTAATTAATTTATTAAATTCCTGTTCATACCGAATATTTTCCAAGAAACCCTTTTAAATCGTAATGGAAAATGAACTCGTAACTACTTTAAATTAATGTCACTTTCATGACTCCCTGACGTTGATGAAGAAGTTTCCCACATGTTCACGACAACTTAAATCTCTTAATGGTGTTTTAAAAATATTTTTTTAAGAAAATTAAAAAATATATTTTATTTCTTATATTAAATTGATTATTTAAGGTTTTTACATCATTCTCATATTCTAATATAAAAAATAATTTAAAAAATATCATTTTAATATATTTTTATATAATTTTTTTTCAAAAACAATTTTAACCAAACTTTTAAACGGGCACTTAGAGAATGTTTGATATTGTTTTTCAAAAATATTTTTTTTATTTTAAATTAAAAAAATTGTTGTTTTTTTTACTTTATAGTCTGTTTAGTATTGCATTTCAAAAGTGCCTTTAAGAAAATAAATTTTTTATTTTATTTTTATATTAAGTTAAAAAAATATAAGTTATAGATCATTTTCATGTAGCGAGGTCAAAAATAATTTTTTTAAAATAAAAAATATTTTTTTTTGGATTCAAGAAAACTCCACCCCATAAAAAATACACTTTGTGGGCTATGACGAGTGAGTAAAATTTTAATTATTCCAAACTCTTATAAGACTCGAACTCGATATTTGTTTTACAAATTTTAAATTCTTTATCATTATATCATATCCTTTAGAGAAAAAAAAAAAAAACATCATTTAATATATTTTTTAATAAAAAAAACTTTACAAAATAACATTAAATGACACTAGAAACAAGCAATTAATCTAGTTAGAGTGTTAGACATCGTTTGTTTGTATAAAAAAAATTATTAATATTATTATAATTTATAACATTTTTAAAATGATAATCATAAGAACTGTTACAGTAGCAAACAACACTTATTAGCAGGCTGTTCGATTCCCCATACTTGCTGACGATATAAAAACACTGTGTGAGAGCAGCCTTTACCTTTTTTAGCTTCTAAAATATAACAAAATTCAATGCTTCAAGGTTTGGATTTGTCAAAGATGGCGCCACCCTTTCGAAGAGTAAAAGCAAGACTTTTTCTTTCTGTTACCCACACCATTATACGTGGAAGCAACATTTTCTTATCATGCCCAGCTCTCTTCTCTGATCCAATCTACTCTCTATATATACTTGCAAAGTTTGTTTCAGGAATCATCAACGAAGAAGGCAGGGAATTGAAGCAGAAAATAGCAGACACACAGACAATTAATGGCGGCTAAAATCAAAGAAAGCTCCATCCAGGAGAAGACATTCTCAGGAGTTGGAAATCTCATAAAGCTCCTCCCAACAGGAACAGTTTTTCTGTTCCAATTCCTGAACCCTGTCTTCACCAACAACGGCCACTGCCACGCCGTTAACAAGTACCTGAGTGGTATTCTCATCGGACTCTGCGGCTTCTCTTGCTGTTTCTCCTGCTTCACTGACAGCTACAAGGACAGTGATGGCGTCACACACTACGGAATCGCAACCATGAAAGGGCTGTGGCCATCTTCTGGGTCTTCCGTGGACCTGTCAAGCTACAAGCTTCGAGTCGGTGACTTCGCCCATGCTTTCTTTTCCTTGATCGTGTTTTCTGTGCTGTCCCTGCTGGATAGCAATACAGTGGAGTGCTTTTATCCTTCTTTTGAGTCCACCGAGAAGGTGTTGCTCATGGTGTTGCCTCCTGTCATCGGTGTGGTTGCGGGCACCGTGTTCATGGTGTTCCCTAACAGACGCCATGGAATCGGATACCCTTCAAGTACTTCATCACAGAATTCTTAGTGCTCTGAGCACATCTGCACTTTATGCAAAAAGGTTGCAATAAGTTTTAAGGAAATCATTCATTGGTTTCTGATACGCAGCACTACACCCTGAGAATGCTTCTTGTTTGACTTTGAATGATTGTTTAGATGGATCTATCATTTCCCTTCAATATGTATAATAAGTTTGTAATCTGTCAAAGTAATATTGTCTTGATTCCATTTATACTTTTCAAGCTGAAGACTGCTTCAGCTCAGCTTCACCTTCCATGTGTCACCGAGGGTTAGGATCTTGTCACAAGAATCTTAAAAGGCATGTCGTATACGATAGGTTTTCACTCCCCTTCGCAAGCAGGACATCCTTGGAGATCGAAATTTGTGTTTGGTAGATAATATAAATTGAACGAGCGAATTTGCCCGCTCCGCTGGGCTTTTTATATATACGTAGATAATTGATTGATTTTATAAATATTATATTTTGTTATTTTAATATTTAATTGGTAAAATTGTAATTGATAAAATATATTAAAAATAATTTTTTTCAACTACAAAATGATTGAATATTGTTATTGCTAAAAAACTTTTGATAAAATTTGTTAGAAAATTTATTAAGAAGGTGAAATGATTTGTTAGAAACTTGTTGTCACATAAACTTTGGTTAAAAAAAACAAAAGAAAAAAAAACCGGTTTAAAAAAAATGACTTGAACACGATGGTTATTAAAAAATAAAAAACAAATGTGAAAAAAAGGTTATCGTTTATTAAAAGAACAAAAAAAGAGTATAAAATAGAAATTTAAATTCAAAGCTAAAGCCAAAGTTATATTTATAAGATTTATTAATCATATTTTTATATTAAATATATTCAAGAATACCGATATTAATTTTTTTTTGCAAGAAATCGTTAGTCATTTTTTTCCCTCTCTATATATTTTTAGGCGATAATATTCAATAAATATTAAAACATATAATCAGTCTTGCATATTTTATAGTGTAATTGAAATGAGAAGTGGGTCGTAGATTTTTTAATTGTAGATAATTAAGGTAAATTTGTCAAAACAATTTAATGAGTTGCTTTTTTCCTCTTGTAATATTAGATTTGACACATTATAAATAAAAATATTGTAATTTGTTTTTAGAAATAAGCCTCAAGTTTTTTGCGTGCTATAACTACTTATCGTCAGTCTAAAAAAAACAGGCAAATAAAGCGGAAGTGACTTGAATATTTTTAATTGTAGATAATCTAGGTAAATTTATTATTTTTTTAGTTGTATTTTTTTGCCCAGTAATATTATATATAAAATATTAAAACATAAAAATTCATTTTTTTAACAAAAAATTTTTTTTTTGCAAAAAATAAAAACAACAACCAGTTATTAAAAAAACATTTTTAACAAAAAACATTTAAAAAATAGTTTAAAAAAAAAACAAATCAGATTTGTAAAAAAACAACAAAAACCAGTTATTAATTTTTTTCTTAAATAAACCATTTTTTTAATTTTTTTTTATTTCATTTCTTAAAAAAAAATATCACATTTTGGTGTCCGAGCGGTTTGAATTTGCGCGCGCCTGTGTTAGCAGCGCTGACAACCGCTCACCAAAGCTTCGATATGTTATTTCCACCTTAAAAATACAAAAAGAGTCTTTGTGTAAAAAAAATTATAAAAAAAAGTTGATCCGGAGATTAGTCGTGGTGTACATAAGTTGAGCTGGACACTTTAGTTATAAAAAAAAATCTTGTTTTTTGTAAAAAAATAAAAACAACAATCAGTTATTAAAAAAAAAATAACAAAAAATAAGGAAATTTTTTTTGTAAAAAAATAAAAACAACAAAAAAAAAATACATATGTTATAATCAACAACAACCAGTTATTAAGAAAAAATACTTTTTAAAAAAAAATAAAAAAAACATTTTTTTGAAAAAACATTTTTTTTTAAAAAAACAGTAATTACAAAAAACATTTTTTTTAAAAACAGTAATTAAAAAAAACAAAATTAGAATTTCAAATGATTTTATAAATGTTGTATTTTGTTATTTTAATATTTAATTAGTAACATTGTAATTGAAAAAATCTGTTAAAAATGGTTTTTTTCAATTAAAAAGTGATTGAATATTGCAATACTAACAATCAAAATACTGTAAATTTTTTTCCAACAATAAACTTCAACAAAAGAGCAAAAAATTAAAATTTGGAGGAATTTTTATTTTATTTTATAAGATTTATTTATCATATTATTATACTAAATGTATTTAAGAATACCGATATAAATTGTTTTCCTTAAAAAAATCCGCGGTCTTTTTTTTTCTCTCTGTATATATTTTTAGACGATAATATTAAATAAATATTCAAACATATAAGTAGTTTAACATACTTTAATTTGACATAAATATACAAATATATAATTAATTTTACACACTTTAAATATTTTTTTTATTATTAGGCGATAATATTCAACAAATATTCAAACACTTAAATTATTATTATTAAAATTTATTATTATTATTATTATTATTATTATTATTATTATTATTATCATTGTTAGCATTTAAAAAATATTTTTGATTTAAAAAATTATCATCATCATCATCATCATCATCATTGTTAGCATTTAAAAAATATTTTTGATTTAAAAAAATTATTATTATTATTATTATTATTATTATTATTATTATCATCATCATCATCATTGTTAGCATTTAAAAAATATTTATGATTTTCAAAAAAAAAATAATTTTGAAATGATTACTATCAGGAATAAAATTTTGAAGACTAAATAAAAAGAAACCCCTACAAAAGAAAAGATAAAAGAAATATCCAAAACCAAATTAAAGAAAAATATATACATGAACTTGTACAATAATAGGGAATAATGCAGAAATATATAAATAATAATAAAGGAAATCAATTTCAAAAGAACAATTAAAAATTTAAGGCCCAAAATAACAATGAAAGATATAATTAATTTAAAGTGAAGGATTAATTTGAGAACAATTAATACTTTTGTACCAAAAATATTCAAAGATTTAAAAGGAAAAAAAAATAAAAAGAAGAGGGACTGAAATTAAAGAGCAATATATAATGAATTTGAAATGAAGGACAAAATTGAAAACAATATAACCTGCTGCACTAAAAAAAATTCAGGAATCTAATAAAAAACCGAAAAATTCAAAGAAGAAGGACTGACATGCAAATTGCATATATATCAATTTCAATGAAAGGATTAAATTGAAAGAATTCGAAACTTGGATTACAGAAATCAAACAAAAGTCAAGGGACTGAAATGCATGCACAATAACCCGGGGGACTAAAATTGAATTCAGCGCTGAGGAGAGAGAAAAGAAGACATAAACGTTCAACCGACTATATGAGCCTCGACGTCGATCTTTGAAGAGCACGCGCCACTCCATGAGATTCAGGGAAGGGTTGCGAATCATTCTAGCCGGCGGAGGAAAATTTTTCACCGCCGTATGAAGCCGCACGCGCCTCCTGAATCAATGGAGGTCACGGAACGAGCCGACGCGCCCGTACGGCTGCCTGACAGCGATGACGCAAGGGAACACTACCGTTGTGGGCAATTACATAAACACCCCTAATACGAAGGCATGGATTTTGTCGTTTCGGGGGCTACATAAGTAATAGCACATTTTCAAAAATATATATAAAAAAAAAAGGTTCCGGCGGACCGGACCGAACCGGACCGGTCCGTACGCGTGCAATTACAACCGTAGCCCTCAGCCGAAAACGTGTTTTTGTCTTATTATCGGGGGCCCGAGCGTCATTACACTGTTCACATCGAGAAAAAACAAAAAAAAAAGGGTGGACGAACTCGCGCGAAGAACGGAGACAAATATCCAGTGAATAGTGTTTTTACACTGAGTGAACAGTAAAAAATCGAGCTGTTTTAGCTCTTTAGGTAATTATTCTTTAGTTTTTTTTTAAATTATGTTATTATATCAAAACTATTGACAAAATTTATTTTTTCTTCCTAAATAATATCTATATATTAATGCAGGAAAATTCAAGAAATTAACTCAATCAAAATATTAAGTATTTATACATTATATTCCTAATATGTTGGTTCAAATATAAATTATATTTGATTATACCATCAAAATTGGATAATCCATAATTCTTAAATCTTGCATTGTATATTTATACATTGATTTTCATGTTAGTCTTTCTCTTGATGACCCATTTAGATTCATTGGGTTTTATCCCTTCAAGTGGATCAATCAAGTTCATAACTTTGTTAATACATGGAGTCTATAACTTTAAGTTATTTCTTGGAATAAATGTAAAGAGAAAAAGTATTAATTTCACGTATACATATTTAAATCCATAATTAGATAAGGTTTGAAAATAACATGTTCGGTAATATACTCACCACATGAAATGTCTTAGTTTTTCGCAATTAAAAAACATATAATTATATACTTATTTGAATCCTGAAAAATATTTGCTCCTGACAATATTTTTTGGAATGGATCATCTATGATAGAAGAACATTAATAAATTTCCACTTCATGGCGCTTTCCCACCATTATCATGCCTTGAAACATGGTTAATTCTTGTTGTCAACTAATACATAAAATATAATGAGATAAATGTTGTGATCTCTTTAATAATAAATGGTAATATATTAGATTTATTTGAGTCAACCTGAATTAACATTTCAATTCACATAGCATGTCATGAGACTATAATAATCTATACAAAGTAATTCAAAACAAATTATGAAGCCTATTTTTCAATAAACTCAATGTTGAAAATTGAAATTGAAAAGAAATATTAATAGTAAAAGGGGCAAAAAATAATCTAAGTTAACTTGAGTTAACCATCAATAGAAAACAAATTGATATAAATAATGAATTTTAATTTTCAATCAATATAATGTTATAAAATAAAATTAAAAAAATAATTAAAAAAACAAATTGAGTCAACTCGAGTTAGTCTTTAAAACTCATAACCTGAGTCATGAAACAAAAATAACCTTATAGAAAACAAATTAAAATAAATCATGAAATCTAATTCTCATTTAACATAATGTTGAAGAATGAAATTAAAATAAAAAGTTAATTTGAAAAATGTTTTTGAGTTAAACGAGTTAATTTGTCAAATGTGTAGTCAATATCATAAAATTAAAATAACCTCATAAAAAATAAATTAAAAAATATAAAATTCATTCCTTAATCAATCTAATATTGAATGAAAAAAAAAACAAAACAAAAAAAAGGCAAAGAAAGGGGGGAAAACAATATTACATTGAATAGTGATTTATAACCTTTCCTTTTTTAGGAGCCGTTTCAAAAGTATTTTTGAAAAAAACTTAATTTTAATTTTTAATCTAAATTTAAAAAAAAATTTATTATTTTTAGATTATTTTCATATGTTGATATCAATAATATTTTTTTAAATTAAAAAAATTATTTTAATATATTTTTGAATAAAAAATACTTTGAAAAGCTACCTCAACCACATTCCATTTGAAAAAAAATATTATACAGTGAATAGAAAAGTGTGATGAGATATATAGTAAAACTTCCTCTCTTTTTGTTTATATATATATATAATTCTTCATAGTTTATCTAGCAGACAGACAAATGACTATGGCTTCTAAAACAAGCACAAAATTACAGGACGTTTTACATTATATGAATCTCTTGGACTTTACAAGTAACTTGGTGAATATAAGTTCCTGATGAGTAAGTAGGAGAGCTCGCAAGTCCTGTCCCGTTTATCTATTATCAGGATGCAGGAGTTGACCTTTATTTACACTTCTGTCAATGATACTTATCACCCCTTTTTTCTTTTCTTTTTATCTGAGCCCTTCTTTTACAACAATTATGGATTTCTATAATAATAATAATAATAATAATAATTTATTTACAAGTGGGTAATGTCGGCGAAATGTTCCCTTGGAAAGCTGCTGCTTCTGTTGAAGCCTGTATCGCACTGCAACCTGTGCAACTGCTTCTGTGGTTGCAGCTGCTTCTGTTAAAGCCTGTATCACACTGCAACCTGGGCAGCTGCTAGCCTTGCAATGGGGACCCTGTCAAAGTGAAATGAAGTCAGGAATTTGGTTTATTTTGATTGTAGAATAGACTATTTGGAAATGTATAGACTTTGAACCTGAATGGAGAACATGAAACATAGTCTAGTCCGGCCTCCGCGAAGAATGCCACAGAAGAAGGCTCGCCTCCATGCTCTCCACATATTCCAACCTGTTCATCATTTGACAAGCAAAAAACAAATCAAATAAGATTCTTCTGCCCTGTTTCCCCTTCTTCTTCAAACCACACCAAAAATATAGAAAAATACATGGATAAATCTCATCTGCTGACACAACGACCTGTTATCTTGTAACATACTACTAATCTCTTTCAATATTAACTCAAATGGTGTTAGAACTTCAAAGATTGGCATGAACATGATTTCATCAGTACAACTCACCTTTAAGCTTGGCCGAGCTGCACGGCCCTTTTCGGTGGCAATCTTAATGAGTTGGCCTACACCTTTCTGATCAAGCACCTGTACGAAACATCTTAGTGGTTATTGTCAAGCAGATAGTTCTAGCAATTCTTTATTATTTTAATATGTTATATAATCAATTAATAATCGATTACATGTGATATTATTATATCTGTATGAATACATATTTATTAGGAATAAATGCTTAATTTATCTTTAATATTCATATAATATTAAATTCATTAATTTAATATTTGATTTATGAATATAAATTAAAAAAGAAAGTTTGTGGAACAAAAATACTTAACAAAGAAAATTATTAAGTTGTTATAATTATAGGATTCATAATACATCAAAGTATTGTTCTTGAAATGTTTCTGGGGGGTGCTTTCTTAAATACTAAACATTTATTAAAACTGTAGAGATTGATATATGTTATATTATTTCTTTTATGAAAGGAAACAATTGTATTCATAAATTGTGAGGTCTGATATATATTTCAATAGCTTTCAAATAGTATTGACTGAAAAATCACCCCTAATTGAAGCAAATTAAGTGGAAGATGATGTGACTAACCTCAAAGGGATCGCTTTGCAAAATGCCTTTGGATAGGTAAATGGGGAGAAACTTGCCAACATCATCTCTACTAAATCCATATGTCATTTGCGTGAGATCATTGGTTCCGAAGGAGAAGAACTCTGCTTGTTTTGCAATCTAACATTATCAAACAGCAAAAGTAAGACGACATAACAAAGAACATCTGGCAACAACTTTTTCGAAGACTACAAGTATATTCCGGTTGTTTCCAGCCCTGAGTTTCTAGAAGTTGCGGCTACTGTAACTTCAAAGCTGAAAGTAATCACCATGACCCTGCACTCGTCTTAACATACCTCATCTGCAACCAAAGCAGCTCTAGGAATCTCAATCATCGTCCCCACTTTATAGCTTAAGGTTACCCCCATTTCAGAGAATACTTTCTTTGCTACGTTCCTTATTAGACTCATTTGATGTCCTAGTTCCTGCAAAAAATGCCATGTTATCATTAAGTTTGAGTCCCTGGTTTTCAATAAATAGAATCCAGAGAGGTAGAAGGGATTCATGCCTGCGGCGTTCCCACAAGAGGAACCATTATTTCAGGAAGAACGGTAACACCCTGGCTGCTCATTGAGACGGCAGCCTGAAAGATAGCACGTGCTTGCATTTCAGTGAGTTCTGGGTATGATATCCCTAGCCTGTTCACATCAAGTTCCACTTGTCAACATTCCTTGACTGGAATTACTAGTTTCTATACTTGCAGTTAAAAGTTGAGTTGTGTGAATGCATGCACAATGCTGCCAATTCGGCAAGCTTTTTTATTCCCTGGTGAATTGGAAACAGAAGCATAGGATAACACATCTAGGATTTGCTACACAATTGAAAATTGAGTTTGGTTAGTGAAAGCAATAGATGGAAAGTACATATGAAGAACCACCAAACCTGCAGCCTCGGAAACCAAGCATGGGATTTACTTCTGATAATTTCTCGATTCTTGAGAGCACCTCATCTTCCATCATGCCAGTCTCTGTGGTCAGCTCACTTACAATTTGTTCCAGATCACCTTCTGGCAGAAATTCATGGAGTGGAGGATCCAGTAGACGGATTGTTACCTGAAAGCCTGAAATGGAAAATAGAATCTTTTTTGGGCGCCAATAAAAAAATAAAGCCTGAAATGGCATATAATTAGATATGATTCCAAAATTCCAATCGGCAACAGTGGAAAGTACCGTCCATTGCACGAAAAATTCCCTCAAAGTCTGATCTTTGATAAGGTAGTAATAGGTCTAGTGCTGCCTTCCTCTGCTCTGGTGTTACTGCCATTATCATCCTTCTCACGGCCTTCAATCTCTCATCGGAAGCGAAGAACTGAAACATTACAAAAACAGAATGTTTTTGTTTTTAAGAAAAAAAACTGTAACCTCGCTGTATCAAATACAGCATGATATGGATGGCATGAACAGAATGTCGTGACCATATTGGGGCTCCTCATGCTCATTTAAAATGCATTTACATAATACAAGGAAATGATTTGTTAATTATGACCATAAGAATTACCATGTGCTCTGTCCTACAAAGTCCAATCCCTTGGGCACCGTTTTTTCTTGCTGTTAGTGCATCTTCGGGAGTATCAGCATTTGCCATGACCTATCACACCATCATAATACCAAGTCATCAGACCGGTTTTTCATTAACAGATAATGATAAATGTGAATCTTCTTTCAGTTGAAGGGAATGCAGCACCTTGATGCGTCTTATTTTGTCAGCCCAAGACATGAATGTCTCGAGATCACCACTTAGAGCTGGAGGAGATAGTGGCTGTTTCCCCAGTACTACTTCACCAGTCGATCCATTGAGTGAGATCCATTCTCCTTCACTAATAACAACATTCCCAATTACAACAACCTGCATCACCAAATCAACAAATATGTTTGTAGAATCCATTCTCCGTGTGAATTAACTATTATGTGGTGGCAGAGAAGTAAGAGATCACCTTCTCGGCATCATTTACATGGATATCGGAGCAGCCAGAAACACAGCATTTTCCCCAACCACGTGCTACCACAGCAGCATGAGATGTCATTCCACCTCTGGCTGTCAAGATTCCAGCAGCTGCATGCATGCCACCAACATCCTCTGGGCTGGTTTCTGTCCTTACCTTCATTCATACGAGCAAGTTAAGATCCCGACATCTGAACAGGATACGGAAGTAAAATCACATAGCAATGATAATATTTTTCAATATTTTCACTGTTCATAATTCTTTGGAACTAGTGAAGATCAAGCATACTGACAAGCAGTCGTCATAAAGTCATACGGGAAGTTATAATTGAGTGTGCGCTCTGTTATATTAAAATGGATGTCTCATACAAGAAGGGAAATTGTACCATAAGAGCACTTGGATGTTTGAGTCAATTGAAGATACTGAACCATTGACAGCAAGCATGTTGAGCAGTCACATGTTGTCAAACGGAAATAATCCTCACATTTAATTTTCAAGTTGCTTCATTTTATAACATCTGTAAACTAAGCAATCAAAATGGTCGCCTTGTTTCGGATTATGTTATTATAAAAAATTATTTGGCTCCCCATAAACATATTAATATTGCAAGAAGACTGAGCTTACCAAAATGACACTTTTCCCCTGCGCATGCCATTCTTCAGCATCATCTGTACTGAACACTACCTGCCCCACTGCTGCCCCTGGTGATGCAGGCAAGCCTGTCGCGACCACTTTGTCTTTGTAAGCAGATGGGTTCTCAAACTAGCCAAAATTTTAACCATTGGCGTGAGTAAAACTTATGCGTGTGGAAGTAATAAAAAAAAATATATGGTCACTGTATAGATGCATATTTACTTGTGGATGAAGAAGTTGGTCGACATGCTGTGGCTCTACCATCTTGATTGCAGAGCGAATATCAACAAGCCCTTCGCTAACCATGTCTACTGCTATCTTCACTGCACCTTTTCCAGTACGCTTCCCGGATCGGCATTGCAACATCCAAAGCCTGTTTTCCTGAACTGTGAACTCAATATCCTGCATATAGCAGAGACTACCTAGGTTATTTTATTTTATTTCACTTTTAAATTCTAAAATCTTCCAATGCATGCAAGAAAGAGAGATCACCACTATAGAAATATGCTACTCGGATACAAATCAGGTAAAATAAATTCGACTTGATGAGTGAACCACCTAAAAATCACATGCATTAAGAATTATATGACATGAATGATCAAAGGCTTCAAGCAGTGAAAGGAAATTTACCATCATATCTTTGTAATGGCGCTCTAGAATTTTACAATTCTCCACAAGCTCATCGTAAGCTTGCGGCATGCAATTTTTCATTGTATCCAAGTCTTCCGGTGTTCTAATTCCAGCAACTACATCTTCTCCCTATACAAAACCAACCATGCTAAACTGTAAACATCACCACATTTGATTAGATAGAATGAAACCGATGTTATATAAACCTGAGCATTGATTAGAAATTCCCCGTAGAGCTTCTTTTCACCAGTGCTTGGATTTCTAGTAAACAGAACACCTGTTCCTGATGTAATTCCCATATTCCCGAAAGCCATGCATTGGATGTTTACTGCAGTTCCTTTTAATCCAGTAATTTGATTGATGCTCCGGTACTTGATGGCTCTTGGGCTGTCCCAAGAATCAAAAACTGCGGTCACAGCTAACTGCAGTTGTTTTTCTGGATCTGAATTTAACACGGGTAAAATGTATGGGTTCAAAACTTGATCAACTTGTTCCTGGAACAGTATTACAACTTATCTTTGGTAAAACTTAGTACCTGATGGAAACTCTTCACCCTTCACTTCAAGGTAGACTTTCTTGTACTGCTCCACAAGTTCTTTGAGATCAGCAGCTGTTAGATCAGCATCAAGCCTTGCTCCTTTTGATTCCTTCATCTTTTCTAACTTCTCTTCAAATGATGAGTGTGGAATTCCCATCACCTTTAATTAAATAGCAGTAGATATTAATGAAGTGGGTGGCATTAAGAGGAGGTGACAGATCTGCTTCAGAATCAACAAGGTGTTGTATAATGCACGAAGGGAGCAATTTTTAAATGGTGTTTTGCGACTGCGGGACACAACCCATTCCCAAAAATAAATTTAGAAGTTTAGGCATCATATGCCAACGTTTGAAATGACTCAACAAGCACTTACAACATTTCCAAACATGTCTAGAAAGCGCCTGAAGGAGTCATAGGCAAAACGCTCTCCACTTTTTGCACTCAAACCAGCAACCACTTGATCATTCAGTCCAAGGTTAAGGACAGTGTCCATCATGCCAGGCATTGAAATCTAGAAATACAGATCAAATTCTAATTCATGTCAGGGACGGTATAAAATCTAAGCAAAATGGAAGTTACAAGCATAATCATCATAAAAAGACCACAGGAGACGAGTGTTGTTGCACAAGCGATTGCTCTATATGAACTTAAAGTGGAAAATCTTACAGCAGCGCCAGAACGAACAGAGAGGATGAGAGGTTTGGAGGGGTCACCAAGGAAAGCTCCCATGTCCTTCTCCACACATTTTAAGCCTTCCAATATCTCCTCCCATAAACCTAGTGGAAGCTTTTTTCCTTTCTGCTGATATTCATGGCATGCTTCTGTCGATACGGTGAGACCCGGTGGCACTGACAAACCAATGCTTGCCATCTCTGCCAGGTTTGCTCCCTTACCTCCCAGCTAAAGTAAACACAAGTAGAAGTTGATATCAGAAAATTAGCTTCGCTACTACATTGCTTATAATTTAAAATACAGTTGTAGCATTAACTCTTTTAACCAAGAAATTTGATAACAGTCAAACAAGTTTAGTAGAGTGCTTACCAGGGACTTCATGCTCTTGTTGCCTTCACTCCTACCTTTTCCAAAAGTAAATACTCGCTGCGTGATTCAGAGAAGATACGAGTTCAGCCTTGCAACTCTACGATTAAATCCCATTCGACAGGCCTTTTTTCAGCTAAGTAACATCTATTATCCATCGCTTAATTTAGACAAGGCTGCGCAACCAATAACTTAACAGTGTATTTTGAATCTTGGCACTATCTAGCATGAAGCCAAGAACCATTTGGTAGACACTGCAGTATAATATATGATTACCATGTTCATGTTAAAAAGATAGTAGTAATAACAATAAAATAGCGCATATTTACTGGTTTCATGGATTCCAATAATAAAACCGCGTGTGATGGGATTCACAAGTGCATCAACCCATTGAGACTTTTCAGGAAAGGAAATGATTTTTGAAACAATATTTATTATTATTCACTAAAATAAGCATTATTGATTGCAAGAAAATCAGTTGGATGATCTTCTAAATTCGATATTTGTATAAATTTATTAAAATATATCAAATTGATATACATTTTTTTGCAATTATAAAAAATATATCAATATTTCTCTCATTCTACTGCTCCAATTATAAATAAAAAATTGCAACTTGGTATCGGTTAACAAACAAGTACTGAATTCGAGACTATCTAATATTATTAAACAAAAAAAAAAAAAAACAATGCTAGTCTTGAACCATGACCAGACTCCCATCATCCAAGCTGATTGGAGTAGTAGAAAGAGAGGAAACATGTCTGTAAAGAGGAGAAAGAAGTACCTTTGTAGTGGTGGGTGCTGGGTCTGATACAGCTGGGGTGCTACTACTGATAGTTTGTGCTCGGGTTCTGTTCTGCAAAGGTGGCTTGGAAATATTACTGAACCCGCCTCTGTTATGCCTATCCTGACAGGTGCGGACCCCGTAAGCTCCGCCACCCCGGCGCAACCGTATTATTGAGCGGTTTTCACCGATGAGTAAATCATTCATAACCACATACTTGCCCTTGAACAGCCTCTGCCTGCTGCTGCATAACCTTGCTGGCGCACCAGTCCTAATGATCATATCTTTTATTGTCGATGACATCTTCGATCTATCGAATCGCCAGTCGATAATTAATATCTGTTTTAAGAACCCAAATGAAGGTTGTGATTGAATTCATATTAAGCTGATGCATGGTGATTAATCGCTGGTTCATTTCTAGCTAGCTAGAAGAAACGAGGTGCTTATTTTTGTCTACAAATTGAAGCTAAAATGATCTAGCAAAGCATTCAAGGTTTGCTTATAAGGCAACATATCAAGATTAAGATTTAACGAGCTAATAATATCATAAATCCTGATCTTTTCTTGCAGTACGCTAACGCCATAGCAAGCTATCATCAAGTGTTAGAGAAGCAGAGAGAAAGATTCATGACGCTAGCTGCTATTGATGAGTTACCTGAAAATCCAAAGAGAAAGATGGAAGTTAATTATTATGGACTCGAGGAATGGCGGAGCGGAGCTAAGCTAAGCTAGCTTCTTCGAAACAAAAATGGCGGTTGGTTTTTTTTTATGTATATTATAAAATTATATTTTTGACAAACCAAGAGTATGATAGGGTGGCACGAGTGGACCAGAAATTAGGAGCGGCTAAGTCGTTTCCCATTCGAGCTTAACTACCTCGCGACGGTTTGTAAGTTATTTTTAAAATTATATTTTTTAAAATAATATATTTTTTATTTTAAAAAATTATTTTTAACACTACATTAAAATAATCTAAAAAAATATACAAAAATAATTTAAAAATAAAAATAAAATATATTTTAAAAAAATGTTTTCAAATCGCCGTATCTAACTTTAGTGTTTGTTTTGAAGTGTAATTTAAATTATTTTTAGAAGAGTTTTTTTTATTTAAAAATACATCAAACTGATATTTTTATATTTTAAAATTATTTTTGATACCAATACATTAAAATATTTAAAACATAAAAAATTAAAATAAAATAATAATTTATTTCAAAAACACTTTTAAAATATTATACCTGTAGTTAAAACACTTGACCCTATCTCTATCTTAAGCATGTGTCAAGTCAAACAAGAATATGCCGGTGGGGTTTTGATATAATGGAGGAAATTTTTTTATTTTTTTTTATCTAGATTTCGAGTCTCATTATATAATTTTATTATTTCATGATATCTTATCTATTTATTAAATTTATAAAATATTCAATGAATTTAAAAATTAATTATGATATATATAAACAGAAATTAGGTTATAAAAAAAAAATGATCAGAAATCAATTGGCCATGACCACCCCTTCACCATATTTCGGGGTGTTTGAGAGTGCAATTATGATTATTTTTTAAAGTGTTTTTTATTTATAAATACATTAAAATAATATTTTTTTTATTTTTTAAAAATTATTTTTAACATCAATATATCAAAATAATCTAAAATACTAAAAAAAAATTCATTAAAAAAAAATACAATTGCAATGACAAACGGGGCTTCATCAAGTGTTTAACTAGTATTTTTAGCCTTAGAATTTAAAATTAAAAATTAAAAAAAAAAATGGTTTTATCTGGTGGCACGCATCTCAATAAACACGTCATCCAAGACGACAGGATATCAAGTTATAGATAGATGTGATGGCCTTTTTTCTGCCATTGGGAACGTGGGAGAAGAAAGACAAATGCCTTTTTCTTGTTCTAATTTTAATAATTATTCTGATAAGTGAGGAAAATATATCAGATTTTTTTGTATGGATAATTTCATTTTATCTCATCCAGTATTGCTAGCCAAATAGTAGGGCCCATTCTCTACAATCCCATATAAATATTGATTATATTTCTCTTTATTTTTTATACAAATTTTATTTTCTGAAAAATATATGAATAAATAAAATTTTAATTATTTTAGAATTTTATAAAAATATATATTCTGATTTAAAATCAAAATATATTATACAGATTATAAATTATTTATTATAGCATCACGAAACCTTGCTTGTTTTAATTGATTGTTTTTATCTTGAAAATAAAAAAAAATATTTTCATGAAAAATATTTTATGCAAAGTAAAGGGTTCAATCAATATAATATAATATATATATATATATATATATATATATATATATCAACAACCAAAAATTCGTCTACATCCCCCCTGTCAAATACCTCTCTCTCCCCAATGATTCAAACACTATACACTATTACTCCCTCTGCCATGTTTTGTTTTTTGGAAAATATTACGATGGAATGAAATTATTGTAATTTTACATAAATATCTTGATTATTTATTTATTTAGCTTTTGTAAATTTTTAATTTGTTATTGTTTTATTAAATAAAAATACTTCAAAAAATAAAATATTAAGCTCAATGAAGTTTATAATAGAGGTCACGGGTTTTGCCATTTAAGCCATAAAGTTTGGGTTGATCTAATATGTCATCTTCATCGATCAAATACTTTAACCTCTCACTATTAAAAAAAAATCTAAATATTTTTTTTATATTCCATCTTTCATTTTTTTTTTCTTTTGATTGAATTATTTTTGGTTTTTTTAATCAATTTTATCTTTCAATATTTGATTGATTTTTAAATAGTTTTTATAATTTATTTCGATTTGTTTTATAAGAGGTTATCAGGTCATAAACATACATTCTATTATTTGATTGATATAACTCTACGACTATCTATTTTTATTATCATATTATTAGATAAAAAATAGTTTTGTTTAAAAAACTGTTAAGCCCAGTAGAATCCATGATCTAGATTTAGATTTGATGGGTTAAGTTGTAAAAAAAAAGATCTATCTTATATATTATTGTTTTTTTATATACATAAAAAAAATTATCTTGAATATTTTTTTAAAAATCAAACCATATTTTTTTTAATTATCTGGTTATTTTTTTATCCATCAAGTCAACTAGATCACTTCAAACCAACTCACACAAGTTAATTTAAAACTAGAACTAGGCAAAAAAAATTTTTAAGGTGAATTTAAATTTGATCTATTGTTATGTTGAGCTTAATCATAATATCAAATAATAATTTCTTTTGCTTGAAAATATTATTTACTATAGCTACAGGCACAAAACTTACCAAGTCTTTATATCATTTGATTTTGTTATATCAATCCCTTTACATGATTTTTTTTTTTTTTTGTAATTGGCTCTCTAACCATTTTGGATCCTCAAGTCTATGTTTGCTAGTAAAATCTATCAATTTAACAAAACGATATCAGTTGATTAGTTGCTGGTTAATTAGATAGATGATTTATTTTGTAAGGAGTAGATGACTAAGTTCAATAACTTGAAGATTAGACTCAGAAAAATAGCAATGTTGATGTATTTTTTTGGATACGCGGAAACTTTATATTCTAGAAAACGTACTTTGTAGATCTAGATGAGCGAGTAAAATTATGATTGTTTTAGACTTTTACAAGGAATACATATCTTGACTCGAACTTCGTACCTGTTATGCAGATTATAAACCCTCTCTTATGAGGCCATATCTTTTGAAGACATTCTAAATGGATATTGGTATGTGCTTGTGGAGATGATTGAGCTCTTATAGAATGGAACTAGTTTGAAGGCCCGCACTTCGTTGCGGGCGGAGCAAAATTTTTTTACAATAGTTCATATTAAAATATAATATTTTTATATGTAAGTTTGATATAATAAAACAAATCAAAATACCTTATTATAACAATAATAACATCGAAGTGTTAACTTCTAAAATTATCATCATTATTATTGTCAAAACAATAACAATTATTTCAGTTGAAAATTAAAAATTAACGCACTATGTTGGTTGAACAAACAAATTTTATGATTGTTGGGATTAAAGAAATTAATAGGATTTGTTGGTCTAAAATTAAAATTTAATATATATACAAAATATAATATAATAAAACAAATTACCACGTCCTATTATAAAAAGAAAAAAATTCAAAAATATTAACAAAAGAGTAAGTAAGAAAAATAATTAAATTTATTATTATTATTATTATTATTATTATTATTATTGTGTTGATAATGAATAAAAAAAAAAATTAATCTAACTTGAAAATAAAAAAACCAATAAAAACCTAACAGAAAGAGCAAAGAAAACAAATATAATAGATGACAAAACAAAAATAAAAATTATTAGATCAAAAAATTATTTAATTTCTCCATTGCAGTAAGCAAATAATTTTTATAGGATTTGCTGAATAAAAATTAAAATATAATATTTATATATGTGAAATTTAATATAATAAAATAGCTTAACACACCCTATTATAACAATAGCAAAATCAAAGTTTTAAAATCTAAAATTATCATTGCTCTTATTATTAAAAAAATTAAAATTATCAAATTATCAAAAGAGTAAGTAAGAGAAACAATTAAATTATTATTATTATTATTATTATTATTATTATTATTATTATTATTATTATTATCTTAATAATAAAAGGAACAAAAATAAATGAAAGACTAAAAAAATCATAGAAACTTCAACAAAAGATCAAACAAAAAAATAAAATGAAAATGAAAATTATCATTGGTATTACTGTTAAAAGAAAAAAAAATTTATCAAATTATCCCGAGATGAAAAAAATTTAAAAAACATTAACAAAAGAGTGAGCAAGAAAAAAAAATAAAAGAAAATTTTTTATCAAATTATCCCGAGATGAAAAAAATTTAAAAAACATTAACAAAAGAGTGAGCAAGAAAAAAAATATTAAATTATTATTATTATTATTATTATTATTATTATTATTATTATTATTATTATTATTATTATTATGTTAATAATGAAAAAAATAAAATACTAAAAAATAAAAATCAGTTCAAAAACCATAAAAATCATTGTTCAAAAAACAAAAAAAAAGACACTATTCAAAAAATCTAAAAATCACTTAAATAAATAAAAAAAAAAAAAAAAGAAAAGAAAAAAACTATTGAAGTCCACAGACTCACAATATGAATTCCTAAAAAAGTCTAAAACATTAACAAAAGAGCAAATAAAAAATAAAAGATAAAACAAAAATAAAAATTATATACGAGAAAAAAAACATCATCTGAAAGATTAAAAAATCGTAAAACTTCAACAAAGATCACACAAAAAAATAAAATTATTATTGAAAGACTTAAAAAATCCTAAAAATTTCAACAAAACATAAAAAAATGAAAATAAAATTATAATTGTTGTAACATTAACAAAAGAGTGAGCAAAAAAATTAAATTATTATTATTATTAGTTCAAAAAAAGACATTCTAAATGGGTATTGGTATGTGCTTGTGGAGATGATTGAGCTCTTATAGAATGGAATTGGTAAAGTGAGTTCAGTGAGTGTTTTGGTTTAAAAAAGAAATAAAGATTTTCAATGATTTTGATATCATGACAAAAACTAATCAAGAATTTAATGTTTTCGTAATTTAAAATCATAGAAAATGGAGGCCATTAAAAGAACAAAATGAGTGCATATACAACAAGTTTCAGGAATAGGGTATTGTTGCTGGGTTCCCTGCCTGTTTCCATCAGGAAAAGGGCAAGGCAGGCGCAGCTCCCTGACATCAGGAAGTTAAAAAAGGATAGAGATTTTAGGTCAGAACAAATGAATGGTCTAAACTCTACAACCACTAGTGATCACGATGAGTAACGTGTGCCACTTGGCTCAGTCTTGGACCACATAGGAAATGCTACCATGCACTCTCTCCAGTCATCTTATCTCTGTTTTTGCGACTCTCAGCTCAGTCCACTTCTTAATCAATTAGTCCCTTTTCTACAGAAAGGGTTCTGTAACTCGAAAATTCAATTCCCATCTCTCCAGCTGAAATAGCAACTGGAATTGGCAAATGAACACTTCTTTTTTTTTTAATATGAGAAAACTCTACCCTTCAAAAAATATATATTTTATAAATCCAGTTAAACAAATAAAATCTTGGTTGTTGCGATTCTTATAAGAAATATATAATCTAACTCGAACTTAAAACTTGTTATACAGATCATAAGTTCTGTGTTATTATACCACACTCCCTGAGGACTGAAATGGACAGTTCGTTGCATATTGGCAATTGCCAGCTGACAGAAAAGCAGATAAACATTTTGATCAGTCAGCAGACCCAACACAGAGGATATCTATACGCCATTTTTTGCCCTTTTTGAGGAGAGATGAGAGTTTATTATACCCGTCGACTTACGTCTCTTGTTTTAACTTCAAACACCCCTTGGAAGTAGAATAACTCTCACCCACAGCATTTTTCTCAACTGTTGCAGGCCATCCATCCACAGCGAGGACCAAGCAATTTAGTCTAGAATTTCATTCCAAGCTATTATTTTATGTTCTATGAAATTTAAGGGGAGGAAACACAAAATATGGGGAAAGCACTCTGTGAAGCATAAACATTGCAACTGTAGGCCAATTTGATTGTCTTTACAACTCTTTCGAAAGGTTTCACTCTGAAGCATTATTCTACTCCAACGAGACCCGGAATTGTTACTAAAAGCACTCAACTCAACTCCATAACAAATTAAGATCGAGCATAGCGTACAGGAATGCGCAGCTGGATGGGACCCCTACATGAAGGGCAGTCCTTCATCCCTTGTTTCTCATGGAGCTCATTGCATGTCATGCAAACCACCTGATGAGCACATGGGAGAAAAACTACGGACATTTCTTCAGAGAGGCACATCACACATTCCCTTTCTCGTTTTACACCTCCCATCTCAAAGTAGTCATGGAAATCCGTGGCCACTTCTGAGATACAAGGGGTCCGTGACTCCTTTTGAGCAGGAATACTTTTTATACCAGCAAGCCTGTTAGCATAGCTTCCATCAATTCCCCTTCGAAGTGCTGCAATTTTTGAAGAGTCAGTCTTCAGCCTCAATTGCGAGATCTCTTTTTCAAGCTTCTGAATATCATCCTTGTACTTCTGCAGATTGGTTTCCGCTTTCAATTTGATCATGTCCTCCTTGGATTTAGCTGAAGCCTCGATGTTTTCTCTTTCTTTTCTTGTCACACTGGCTTGCATGAGTAGTTCTTCCTTTGTCTTCTCTTCCTGTCGCCATCTAGCCTGTGATATTTTTCATTTTCAATGAGAAATGGCTGGCAATGAAGCATAATTTCTGGAAGCATCTATCATAAATAGAAGGTAATCTGTGAAAACAAATTAGCAGTGCACACCAAAGGTTTTTTTTTTTAAAAAAAAAACAACAATTGAATGCAGTTGTTTAATGTGGAACGGATAAAGATTTTTGATTCAGGGGTGAGGTGGTCAGGCAAAGACAAACAGAAGTGCTCCTTGGAACACAGACAAGAAAAGGATAGTGAAATGACAAAATAAGATCTCAGTTTGCGAAGTAAGAACATCTAGAGGACAATCCAACCAGACATTTTGTTCAATTTTTAAGCAGCCAGCAGCGTGAGACAAAGAAATACAGTTGAAAAAAATCTGTAGACAAAATTCTGATCACCATACACAATCACCCAGACAATTTTTGCTTAACAAAAACCAACAGCATGTCTACTACGGATATATATATGAGATCTATTTTAATGTATATTTGCAACGCTTCAATGCAAATGCCAGCAGAGAAGTGTAGTTTATTCTGTTGCATATATTCTATGTCCAAAGCATAAATCATTACCTCTACATCGCTTACCACATGAACTAGCTTTCTAATAGAAGTAGCTCAATAGTGTACGTCGTGTACACATGTCAATGAACACAACTGCATGCAAAACATCACAAGTGGAAATGTAGTAAAGAGTCTCAGATCAGGTATCAACCTGATTGAGCATTATTCACGATTCCATCCATTATTCTTTTTCGGAGCAGTGTCTCAACCTATATCAACCATCTAAACTATGCACCACATGGTAAGTTACATGTTTCAAAATGGTCAATAGGTCTGCCACTGGCTGCACCACTCATTGATTGACCTAACGCGCCTGTGCTACATTAAAAATCAAATGACTGGCGGACCACTGTTACAACAAATCCAGTGTGTAACCTCAGAAAAAGATTGAGAAGGAAATTAGTGTCAAATTCTCGGAAGCATACCTCATGATGTTCCTGTATTTGTTTAGCCCGCTCAAGATCCTGTAGTAGCTGTAAGACCTTGCGTCTTTCAGTTGCAAACTCTTCCTGGAGCAGAGTTTTTTGCTTCTCCCGTGAATGAAACTTCATTAGTGTTTTCTTCTCCCTCTTTATTACTTCCTGACAGCTTGCAGCAGACTCAGATGCACCTAACTTAGCAGCCTCCATTTCTTGCCTCAACACAGCATTCTCCACTTCAAGCCTCCGGACAGCAGAATTAGCTCTCTCCACCTGCCCGCTGGCCTTGCACAAAGCATTTTCCATCTCAGTAAGTTTCTTCATGGTGCTTTCCTCCAGAACTTGTTTCTCTTTCTTGAGCCTTTCAACCTCTTCCTTCTCTTGCCTTAATGACTTAAGTTCAGCCTTGTCCTTGCCCAGCCTTCGAGCAGCCTGCATAACCTTTTGATTTGCCCATTCTGTCCATTCTTGAAGCTGAATGTGTAGCTCCTGTGCCCTGGGAATAAGCTTGATAATCATCTCATCCTTCTTGTCATGGGGGACCCACTGCGTCTGAGACTTGACATATGATATGCCAGCATGACTAGATTTAGGTGCCTCGGCACTACAGCTACCAGGAAATGAAGCTGAATTGCTTTTTGCAGGCAGTGAAAGAGAGAGCTCGGTATCAGCAGCTGATGATGCATGCGGGGTATTGACTGCAGGTAGAACTGGCAGGGCACTTACTGGGGCTAATGTGGATGAGATATCAGTCTTAGCAATAGAAGAGCTTGTACTGGAAGATTCTGAGTTAAATGCTGCTTGGGAAGGAGGGCTGCTAGGAAGATTGAGGTTCCTGTTATCTTGAGACACGTCAACTCCCATTGCCTTGTTTAATCTCAATGAAGCATTCTTTATGTTAACAGAAGTAGAGTCTGAAACAGATTTTAATTTCTTGTCCAAAATTAAACCACCCAAACCACTTAGTTTCCCTGCTCTTGAAGCTTTAGACCCATATGTTCGATAACTCTTCTCCAGATGGAGTGACTTCTGTCTGGGTATGTAATCTCTCTTATTACCACCAGAATGGACCTTTTTACTAATGATAAACTTTTCTTCCAATATAGTAGATTGAGAAGATCCCGCAATGTTGAAGGATTTATTGATAGGATCCACTGTAGAATTTGATCTCTCTTTATCTGGGACTGGACCATTGAGAACAGCAGAGTTCTTGGGTTTTGAAATTTTCAGAACTGCTGTCATGTTAGTGCTTGCCTCGGATTGAGAGCAAGGATTTTGTTTACAAGCATATGGAAAATTTAGTTCAGAACATTTGGGTTCTGGTTTTGATTGAGGTTGAGTAGAAACACATGGGGCCCCATTTGAAGCACCATCAGCAGCACAGCTGTTCAAGGGATCACCATCCATTGCACAAGCATGAGAAACATTCATGTCACAAATCAACAGACACCACATTGCATCTCCAGTGCTGAAGAAAGGCCTGACTTCCCGAAGTACACAAACCAATTCTGTCAATACATACTTCCCCAGCTGTTGTAAATCCTCGAAACATTGCTCTCTTGAAAGTTCAATATCTTGACCGTTCCTAAGAAATGCTAAAGTAGTATCCACTATATTTGAGACGGTATCTTTACACCCATAACAAAGACCATACCTCAAAATGGATTTCGTAGCCTCTTCTTCAGTATAACCACAAGCAACAATGTTCTTAATTGCACTCTTGAAGATTGCATTCAAATTGCTCAAAACAAGTTCTTCTAGTTGAGATTTTGTAAGTTCACTCCAATCAGCATCATGGGATTCCTCTGACTCAAATCCCCATCTAGGATGGCTTGGCCCAACCTCGGATGAACCTAAGGCACTAGACAATCCAAGGTCAAGTTTCAACCCATCAGAATGGCCCTGGTTCACACCACACAAGTCACAGGCACTGGACATCCCATGACCCGGGGTGGCTTCAAATTTCTCAGCAGAGAATTCATAACCCTGACACTCATTCTGAGCCGAGGACATAATCTTACTCGAGTCACCCAAAGGTGGATCGGCATGGAACTTCCTCTTATTCCTGCTTCCCTTTTCTTGGATTGATGTCAATGGCGACGCTTCACTGGGACAACTACTACTAGCTTTAGCAACCATTGATGCCATTTTAATCTGCAAACAAACAAAACCAATATCTTTCATTCACTCAAACTTCATCATTCAATTATTCATCAACCCTCAATGAAAACTAATCAAATTACATCAAGATGACAGAATGACATTCAATCTCAAATTCAATATAAAAAAACCAGCTATAAAAGCCATCAACTCAAATCAAACGAAAAAAAAAGCCATTTCTTTACGTATAAATCCATTTATCTCACTATCAAAGAATAACCCGCATCAAGAATCGCAAAATCAATCAAGAACAGAGAATTCCAGATACAAAAAAGCCAAGAACCAATGAATTAGTAACAAACCCAGTTGTGAAAAACATGATATTGTAACCATATAAACTTGAAAAGGAATCAATGAATGGATCAAAACACTTCAAAGAAAGAAAAATTACCGATTGAAGCAAATACTAAATGATATAAATTGAAAAAAAAAATCCAAAAAAAAGATTCAAGAATGATCGAGACGTACCAGAACTGGGAGCTCACAAAAAATAATCAAAAGGGTATATTATTATTTGGGAACAATCTTAAAACATCAAAGAGAGGGAGAAATATATGTTATTTTATCTTTATTTTTTTATGATTATAGTTTTTGCCGAAACGATGAACGTCACTCACTATCTGTATAAATATATAAATAAATAAATATAGGGGATGGAGGGATTCTCATGCCATATAGTCATGTTTTTCCTTTTTTTTCTTTTTATTATTTCTTGTATTTTTTTATATAAAAAAAACATAATTTTAACTTTTAACAAAGATGGTTAATTCCGTTTAGATTTATTCAGTGTTTTATTTTTTCATTTGAAATAAAATATTTTGATAATATTTTATTTTTTTAATTGGAAATAAAATATTTTAATATTTTATTTCGAATTTGTACGGTTTATAAAATATTAATTCAAAAAATAAAATTTTAGTTCAAATTCAAAGAAAATTTATTTGAAATTTGAATTTTCAAATATAAGTAGAAAAATGAGAATTAACCGATATAACTTAACGATTCCAAAGATAATATGAAAAATTAATAAAAAAAATTGATTTAAAAAATAAGTTGACATCTTAAAAAAAAAATATTAAAATGATAATATATTTGATCGACTCGGATTAATATAGATTAACCTTTCAAAATCATAAAACACCTTAAATAAAACAAATAAAAATAAATTATAAAATTCAATTCCTAATAAACTCATTGTTGAATAATGAAATTAAGAAAAAAATAATCTTAAAAAAACACAATAAAATGAATAAAATTATGAACCTCAATAATATTACAAGAATATCACCATCAATATTGCAAGATTATTATATTTTCTAGTTACTATGAAATTATATATGTGTGTCAAGAGATTTTTTATAAAATTTTATTTCAATCTAATGATCGGGTTAAAATATATGATTGATATTGTAAAATTATATATAATTTAAAAAATTATTATTTAATGCCGAACAAAACAAGTGGAACAGAACTGAAATGATCTAGATATAATTTCTAGAATGGACCAAGATTTTTTAATTCTTTTTTTTTTAATTAAAATATTTTATGGCGAGTATTTTTAAGTCATTTTCAATATCCCACTGCCACACTTTAATTTCAAAGAAAATTTTCAAGTAATAAATGTGAAAAACAAGTTTTTTGAAACCATATAAGTTTCCAAATAATTTTTCCGCTAGGTCAAGCTTCGACAGTTGAGGTGGCGGTTACCGACTTGACCCCACAATGGCTGAGCCAGTAAAACAAACAGGCCCATCTCAACAACAACCGCTTCACCAGAGCGATGCAGATGAGGACGACGACAACGTTAAGCAGCTCAAACAATGCTCCTCCCTCTACCTCTCCCTACAGGTATTATATCCCACCATTTCTTTTTTCTAAAACAAAAGGTTCTAAAACCCTAATCCCAGCAATGGAGTTTCCGATAGTCACTGATTTTTGCTTATAATTTTCAGGAATGCCTTGTTGATTCCAACAGAAACTGGAAATCTTGCCAAAAGGGTATGCTACAAGTTTATTCTTTGCTCGATTCTGCATCATTACTTTTGAAGAAGTGCGTGCATATGACGTGTTTGTTAAAATGCTTCACAGAAGTTCAGGCTTTGAAGGCATGTAATGAGAGGATGAAGAATGACAGAGGGGGGTGAAGAATTCTGTAACTCAGAAGCTCCCATGCCGTGACCATCTCACCGCTCGCATGAACTCTTGACTACAGCATTCTTAATTTCAGACTCTCCGGTTGGCAGTTTTTGTAATGCAATAGATTGCCGTAAACATTTGAGCTATTGGCTCTCATTCTTAATCTACTCTTGAATTGAAAACAAGGGAAGACGAATACTAACAATAGCAAGGGAAATGCATCGTTTTTAGCAGCATTCATATGGCAGTTGGTCAGCATAGCATCACTTAATGGTCACCATTATCGCCTTATTAGCTCCACAGAAGGAGACAAATGGCACGTGAGGAGATTAAACAGCAGGAAAAAACTTGATTGAGATGCTGTTGACGCAATGGCGTTCGTCAGTTGGAGTCTTGTAACCCTCGCCCTTGAAAACGTGACCCAGGTGCCCCCCACAAGCTGCGCACGTGATCTCAGTCCTCCTCCCGTCGGGGTCGGGCTGCAAGTCACCGTTCCATTTTTTAATAAATCAAACACTTACAAGAATTGCCCAAAGGAATGATATCTTTATGTGGGGTTACTGAATATTATAAACACGTCTAAACAATAAAATAAAATAAAATTATATGGAAGTTTCTAAAATTTCATTAGACAAATCTAAAGATCTATATCCTTTGATTTTAAATAATTTTTTAATAATTGGGTTATCATAAACAATAAATAAGTCAATTATTTAGTTTTTGTTTAGGAATGTGGTTGCGGTTATTTTTTAAAATGTTTTTTTTATATGAAAATACATCAAAATAATATTTTTTATTTTTTAAAAATTATTTTTAATATCAAAACATGAAAATGATATATAAACACATTTTTTTAAAATTTAAAATAAAAAATATTTTTTTTTCTTTTCAAAAACACTTTTGAAACGCAGTATCAAACATCCTTGACCTTCCATGGTAATATACACAAAACACCAATAACATATATTCTAAATAGTATTTAGAAGAGATGAATTGTCATGTATAAAGTGCTAGCCTTTTATTTTGTGACTTGCATAATTATTTTGTCTAGCAAATAACTTTTATAAAAAAAATATAAAAGGCATAAATTTACTATTTATATGAAAATATGAAGAAAAAAAACTCTATAGTCCCCTAAATAATATACATATATTAATCGGGATAATATTAGAAATTAGTTAAATCAAGTCCTTTTTTTTCAAGTCTAGAAATATAATCCTTGTATTAATTATAATCTATCCCTTAATTCTAAAATATATTTTAATAAAATTATACTTAATTAAATCATAACAATTTAATTTTTACTAATAATTCTTAATTTGTGTAAACTATTAAGTTTCTAAAGTGTTGACACAAGTATAAATTATAATTGTAATTATAATTAAATAAATAAAACAATTTAATTTGTTATCAATTCAAGAATTGATTAGTTTGTTATTAATTCAACAATATCAATATAAAATTCTCATTTGA
This sequence comes from Salix dunnii, assembly GCA_015731905.1. NCBI lineage: Eukaryota > Viridiplantae > Streptophyta > Magnoliopsida > Malpighiales > Salicaceae > Salix > Salix dunnii. Next base: position 1,097,140 of record CM027668.1, on the reverse strand, counting down.
ATGAATTTAATATACATATCTATGACAAACATCTACATATTAATTCTAGGTGTTTCTTATTCTTCAACTTAGAAGAAAAAATATTTTATTTTATAAAAAAGTACACATCAATATCTAGGATCCTAACAAATACGTAACATTTAAAATAACATCGAACTATAAATATTTTAGAAACAATAATTCATAATTATAATAATTTTTTTTTTGTAAAATGTTTTTTTGTCATGAATTTTTTCTATTTTCATAAATCAAATATAAAATCTATTAATCTAATAATAATATATGAATATTAAAAATAAAATAATTATTATTATTAATAAATATATATTTATATTAATATAATAATACTACGGTAATTTAAAAACTCACGGATCGATTTATGGCTGCCGGGAAACCTTCATAGAAAGCAGGCCATCCACAGCCAGAGTTAAATTTGGTAGTGGATTTGTAAAGCGGTGTTCCACAACCAGCACAACTGTAAACTCCTTCGTCAAAAAACTTGTCATATTCCCCGCTGAATTTTGCCCTGCAAATCAATGAGACAGTAGCAGAATTTCAGATCCAGATCACTTCAACTCAAAACTCAAGAGGTAAACGATGATGTATTAAGAATAACGACGGCAGTAAGAGAGAAGAGAAGTAGCGATGAGAGGGTTCATTACTCGGTTCCCTTCTCGCGAAGAATGCGAAACTGCTCGGGAGAGAGCACCGCCCTCCATTCTTCCTCTGTTTTCTGGACCGAACCCGCCATTGATTGCCTTTGTAAGCTTTATTTTCTAAACTCGAGACGAAGCAGATGGATGATGGGATTCCTTGTATCAGGGACTGTGGTGATGACGACGGGTTGTTAATTGACCTGTACAATGACGGAATACCGGACGAATTCAGTTTGGTTGAAACTTACGAAAGTCCCTGAACTTTTGGTAAAATCTAAACTAGTCCCTGAACTAAGAGACTCTGTAAATTACACTACCTTGAACTTTCATAAATATCTCAATTAGTCCCTTTATAGGTTTCTATTAGAAATTTAATAGAAGGAAATAAGACGTGTGTTTCTTGCGGGGACTAGAATAGAAAACATAAGTTTATATGAAAAATGATCTGAAAAGAAAATAATTTATTAATAAATTAATTTTTTTTCAAGTTTATTAAAATAATGAGGAATCCATCTTACAAATTAAAATAGTTGAATGAGAATGAAATTGAAAAAAATATTAGCTCATAAATTATCTCAACATAAAATAAATAATAATCAAAATAATAGAGATCAAATCTAAATTTTTTTTTTAAAAATAAAAGGTGAATAAATTAAATAATAATAATTAACATCAAATAAATTATTTCAAATAAAATAAGTAACAATAAAAAAATGAGGATCAAATTTGATAGATAAAAAATTTTAATAAAAAATGAGGTAAAAAGCAAAGAACAATTATAAAAGAGAAAAAATTAGATATAAATATGGGGGTTATGAATAATAATAATAATAATAATATAATAAATGGATTATATATAGCAATCAACATTGAGGATCAAATTTAATATAATCACAAAAATAGACATTTCTAATTTTTAAGTTAATTGTTAATAATTTTTTATCGCTTAAAATAGTTTGCATGAAAACACTTTCTTGAAAACCAAACAAATATTGTGATCTTTTAATTATAATTAAATTAAATTTTCCGTTGATCAATTTTCCGGAAGACAAACAAACACAGAAAAATTTGGAAAGTGATTTCCTGGAAAGTGAATTCCGGGAAATATACGGGGCCTTAATCCCTTTTCTATTATAAATTTAATAGAAGGAAATAAGACGTGTGTTTCTTGCGGGGACTAGAATGGAAAATAAAAAGAAAATAAAATCATCTGGCCGAAAAACATTGGAGAGCACATCAACTCAAAAGCCATTTACGCACTATTCAAATAGTTATTTTTATGATTTAGCTCTCCAAAATGGCTCTTACCATTAGACTTGCCCTAATCCAGGTTTGACATGGGGGCCTTTTTCATACGTTGTAACCAATGGGTTTGGTGGAGGCCCATTAATAAACCCACTAACCGGCCCAAAGCAAGTTTTTTTTCCCTGAAGAAATAACAACAACGCCAATTTAACCCCAATTTAAAAATCCGAGAAGCCGAGCAAGGAGTGTCTCCTCCACTGAATTCAAATAACAGAAGCCAGTCCACGGCGGAGTATCAGTCTCCCATCCGAGCGGTGTGGCAGTGTTCACCGTCATAAAATAAAACGGATGTGCTTAGTTAGTTACTAGCAGAAGAAAGAAGATATAATAAGAATGTCTTCAGGGTTTGGAAAGAAAGCAGGACCAACCCCATCTTCATTATCCGAGTCTCCTTTTGGTCCTCCTCCGCCGTCGTTTCCCCATATATCCCCCAGGTACTGTCGTGCAATTTTTCTATTATTATTTATCTCAACTCATTAATGCTGATCACTTTCAATTTCACTCAACTACGTAAAATCTCTGCTCAGCTTAAGGTTTTGTGCTCTGCATGATCCTTTGGTGGTTAGAGACAGTTATGAAATTATTGTTATTTTAATCATAGGGTTTCGGAAGCTGCGCGGTCACCTCCTTTGATTTATCAAGACCCTATTCTTGCTACCACTCACCAATCAACTGGGATCCCCAGGTTATAAAAACTCTGCTTATTAGTGGAATAAAAGGTGTTGCATTTTTTCCTCTTATTAGTGGATTTTGTTTTGGTAATAGGAGGCCGGAAGCTGTTGAAAGATCACGTTCGCCTCCATCCCGTCCGGCTACAACCCCTTCTTACCCATCCATTGAGCCCTCGTTCAATCAGTTTCCTCCTTCTAGATGGGTTAATGAGCAGGGGTCCTTGTTTAATGATGCTTCCACACTCACATCATTTGTTGCTTCACGTAATTCTGGAACTAGTGTAACTGCTAAAGTTGCTAGATTTCAGGACCTGAAGAGGGTCAGATCACCTCCTCAACATTCTATAGATGAAGGCATTGCGAGAAATCCCACTCGAAATTTCATTCAAAGGCAAGTTGTTCTTTGTTTTTCTCTTACTTTTATATAAGCATTCACTGTGCAAATCCAATTAAAGGATCACTACTTTGGGATTTGCACCAGGTTTTATTTGGCAATTTCCCAATATGTCACTTTGGTTTTCCATTTCATTTCATGACTATTCCTAGAACTGTTATTAGTTATCATAGGGCTTTGCTGAAGTTTACACCCGTTGTGCTTATTTGGAAGTTCCACATTCAGAACTGTCTCTAATCTAGGAGCTTGGAGGCATCTCCTTGGCTCTACAGATTCTCACTCCGGTTACTTTTTCTTTGGTCAAATGGAAAAGGTGGGTTAGAGCATAGGGTATTTCAATAAATGTCATGGGACGGAACCTTGATTGTTTTTGCGATCTTCCTCAGATATTATTAGTTGTATTTCAATATTTTGTTTGGTGGGTTTGGACAAAGTCTTGTCGTTTTTAAGAAATATGTTGCCTGCCTATTGGTAGACTGCTGACTTTTCTTTGTTGCTTGATCTGGTAGCCCTTCAGATTTTTATGTTGGCAGTGGGAATCACTCGGTACAACCAATAACAAGATCACCTCCTTTGGCTTTTGAAAGCAATAAAACAGCTAAGCATGGCAGTCATCCTTTTGGCGAAGGCCAACAGTAAGTCTGAATTCTTCTCTGTGCTGTGTGCATGTGTGTCTAGGTGATTGTGTTGGTGGCATGGATGGTCACGATTGCATTATCAAGAAATCATTAAAAAATTGCCAGGCTTTCTGATATCAGAAACGAATTTGATCACTCATCTTGTAAATCATGCTTAGATGGTGCTTGTTTATCAAAACCATGCTGTTAATTTTTGGTTTGGATGCATCCCTTATGTCTTTATGGATGCTCATTAATGGTGAACTGTTATAAAGATCATATCTTGATATTGTTACAACCCGTTGCTTCATTGACATGCATGGTGGTTGCTTCATTGATATGCATGGTTGTGCCCTTTTGGTTGGTGAGGACACATGACAATAAGTTTTTATGTACTGTACTGCTGACTTTCCTGTAGTTATCTCTTTGAAAGTGATTCTGTTAATTGTTGTACAGACCAACTTTGTCTCCATCTACATGGGATGATCAGCCCAAGTTGCCAGGAAATGACCCTGACTTGCTGGCTCACCAAGATCTGCCAGTCCTATCTTATGCAGCCTATCACGATTCTATCCATGCCTCAAAGAGAACTAGGCCGCCATCTGTTTCACCAGTTAATGAAGTTCTACAGAATAATAGTCTTCCTGTTCAAAAGGAATATAAAAGGTGACACAAATGTAATAGTTCACACCAGTTTTCCTGGTACCATATATCTGGTTGCAGTTTGAAAGAGCTGCCTGGAGTTGGATTTTTGAGTTAGGATCTTTCTGTTGATTCTTCTATTTGTGCACCTCAAGTATGCTTTTGAATACTGATTTGAATTTAAATGTAAGAAACTTTAAAATGACAAAGCAGTATCATGTTTTTTCTTTGTATCTGTTTTCTGCCAGCATTTTCACTAAGAAAAATGACAATTTTTTTATCACTTTAGGAATTCAAGAGAGTAGTGAGCAAGATAATGATATAATCTTGCTATTCTTTTGTACTTGAAGTAGACACTTTGCTAGACAAACTTTAGATATTCAACAAGGTTATAGATGTTGCAAATGGGATCTAATGACCTGTGCAGTGATTAAATAGGAAACTGATTTTCACACATGGATGCATCATGCTTTCTCGTCTTACTGGCTATTAGTCATATTTTCCCCTTTTCCACAAATCTATAAGCTGATTGAGTGCTTCCTTTGCCAGGACTTCCGCGTCTCCACCTAGGTTAGGTAGTAGGTCAAATGCTATTTTCAGTGCTTCAAATTCTCAAATTCCTCAAAGGAATTTGTCGTCTGTAAATGCTACTGTTGATGCCGCTCCTATCAGGAACACCAGCTTTGCTATGCCGAAACGAACAAGATCACCAGATTTCCCTTTAGTTGATAAAGTCTCTCTGGAAAACTCTTATTCCACCCAAGATGATGCTGAAAGGTAAAACTCAGTGCATTGATTTCCATTAATGGTTAAAAGTATTTCGTCCATCATCAATCTAGCTGAACAATTCTTTTCACATGCATTTTCAGAGAGATACAAGCAAAGGCAAAACGGTTAGCTCGATTCAAGGCAGAATTAAATGATGATTTTGAAAATAGCCGAGATGGTGCTGACCAGAAGTTTGCTGCAAGTGGACTTGAGCAGGCTACTGTTGGAAGGAAAATTTTTCATGGTGGCCACTCTATTGAATCAACAGGGGATTTAAGCAACAGCAATATTTCACCAGAGTTTGATGGGTCCGAAACACCCACCATTATTGTTGGGTTATGTCCGGATATGTGTCCTGGTATCTCTCTTAACTGCTCGACTTAGGAGTAATCTTGTTAATATCATGCCATTCAGATCAACTTTTTATGCATGAGATTATTTTTCTTTGCCATACTTCAGTCTTCATACTGTTTAGTTTCCTCATCATTTCCTCATCATACTGTTTAGTTTCCTCATCATTTCCTGGTGTGGAGAAACTTCAATTCTGACAATTAAAAAAAGTTCTTTATATCTCGTAATAAGATTTTTCTTTTATTTAATATCCTGTCATCCGGAACAAGGTATCTGGCTTCTGTTTTATGAGAGCATTTGAAATGTCCATTTTTTTTTATGTCACATAAAATCTTGATTTTTCAGAGTCAGAAAGGGCAGAAAGAGAAAGGAAAGGGGATCTTGACCATTTTGAGCGCTTGGATGGAGATAGAAATCAAACCAACAAATCTCTTGCTGTTAAGAAAGTATGTTCTATCTCAATTTTAAATTCGTCTATTTGCAGCATTTCAGATACTTTTTGTCGGCTCTTTATTTATAGATTAATTATGATAATTGTGTTCCACAGTATAATAGGACGGCAGAGAGGGAAGCAAACCTCATACGTCCCTTGCCAATCCTGCAGAAGACTATTGATTATTTACTCGATTTGCTGGATCAGCCTTACAATGACAACTTTCTTGGCATGTATAACTTCTTGTGGGATAGGATGCGAGCAATCCGAATGGACCTCAGGATGCAGCACATTTTTAGCCAGGAGTCCTTAACTATGCTGGAGCAAATGGTTTGTCATTGTTCTGTATTTTTCTCAGTATTGAAATTATTTAGCAGGACATCTTCTGAAAAAACTAAAGTGTCAACCGCGGATAATGCTTAATTCTTGTAACTTGATTTGGTAAAATTTCCCAGCTGCATACTAGAGGATGGAAATCAGCAATTGTTCTATTTATTTATTTTTAGCATGGAATTATGGATGCGAGTTACATCTGGCAAATGGCTTTTTCCTTGAATTAGTATTAGTTTCTCCACAGTGATCCTACATTTTATGTAAGAGTGTCATTCTTATGGGGAATGATCCTTTACATGATCATGGTCTTGTGACTCTATCCCTCAGACCTCTCTTGCAGCAATGATGAGCTTGTCTCTTTGCAATGTCTTTTCAATCTGTATTATTTCAAGTGCAAGGATATAGACACACACATGTTCTCTGTCACGCAAACACTCACGTCTCTGTCACACAACCACACACGTTTTCTGTCACGCAACACACATGCACAGAAGCGATGTATTATTTTTTCAGAGGATGGTTTGGTATATCACCACCTTAAAGTTGAATGTTGCATTCATTTACTGTTTCCCCAATCACACCCTTTAATCTTTTCCATATTAATTCATCTGTGTCTCAGCTTCAATTTGTAGTCTGTTTTGTGTATTGAACAATATGCATCAGCTAAATGATAATGCCAAAGATGATCTGATTGTTCCCATGACTAAATGTATTGCTATTGGTTTGGATGTCAGATAAGGCTTCATATAATTGCCATGCATGAGCTATGCGAATACAAAACAGGAGAGGGGTCAATTGAGGGATTTGATGCGCACCTCAACATTGAACAGATGAACAAAACTTCAGTTGAACTGTTTCAAATGTATGATGACCATCGGAAGAAAGGGATTAATGTGCCAACAGAAAAAGAATTTCGTGGTTATTATGCACTTCTCAAACTAGATAAGCATCCTGGATATAAAGTAAGTCATCTGCAGTGGTGACTTGATTTTACAGATTTATAGACTTATCTGTGAAAAATAAGCAATTTCTGCTAGGTTGAACCTGCAGAGCTCTCACTGGATCTTGCGAAGATGACATCAGAGATAAGGCAAACCCCAGAAGTGCTCTTTGCTCGTAACGTAGCAAGGTAGTTAGTTCCCCTTGATTTAGTTTTTAGGTGAAAGAATTATACTTCTGATAAGTGAATCAGTTTGCTTCTCCAGGGCTTGTAGAACAGGTAACTTTATTGCCTTTTTTCGGCTTGCAAGGAAAGCAAGTTACCTTCAAGCATGCTTGATGCATGCTCACTTTGCAAAGGTACATTGACTGTCTTGACTATATAATGCAAATCTGTTTATAAGCCACAAGGTATTCAGTTGCTAACATAATACACACGTCCAATCTTTCCTGTTCTGTTGAGCTTTAGAGTTAACTGCTCGTATATTTGCATGTAAGTGCTGGCTTTGTCAATGTGCTTAAATATGTGTACATTTGTTGAAATCTTTTCTTTTCAAATAAATTATTTCTAATTCATCAGAATTGTGCTCAATGTGCTCGTTTTCCTTGTTGCAAATTGTCACTTGTCTGTACTCATTATTTGCTCTCATTATTTGTTTTCTTCCCGCAAAAGAGAGAAAAAGAATTCTGATTTTCCAGGAAGAAAATATGTTGAGATAGCAGTTTACTACGTCTGACTGCAATAATCGATTGATTACCTATATCCTTCATGAGATGACCACTTAAGAGGACACAACATGCATAGAACTGGTCATTTAAGTGTTGTTTGGGTGTTAATGAAAGCATTCACCTCTTGTACTGCTTGGATTTCAGATTCATTTGCATGATCATGCATGCATGTAATACAGCTGTGTTTTTTCACAATGTTGTTGCACGTGTTATGTTTTTTTGGTCAGTTACGAACCCAGGCACTTGCTTCCTTGCATTGTGGTCTACAGAATAACCAAGGTCTCCCTGTTAGCCTTATTGCCAAGTGGCTTGCAATGGAGGTATCTTTTCTCCTTCACTTGATGAGAGTTACTTTCTTTTGTTTATTCTTTGCACAGGAAGATCCTATCTGTCTTACATTTGTACTCGGATGATTGAAATCAGGAAGTAGAAAAATTATTGGAGTATCATGGCTTTGCCATAAGGGAATTTGAAGAACCATATATGGTGAAGGATGGCCTGTTTCTCAATGCTGACAAGGATTACCCTACCAAGTGCTCAAACCTTGTTCATTTGAAAAAATCGAAAAGGATTGTTAATGATGTTTCACCACCCTCTCAGGGCGTACCATTGCCTGCTGAAGCAGCAAAAGAGATACAGCCTCGTATGATCTACAAGCATGACACGAAGGCTGTTCCTTCTGCTTTTGTGGACGCCAAGAGTTTTGCCAGTGAAATCATTGAAGAAACTCCTGACTGTGAAGTTGTTGCATTCCCAAGTATTGTAGCACAGGTGGAGCCAATGATCAAAGAGCCTATAGTTAAACAACAGAGTCAAGATGATCATCAGGTGGCTAGTGCCTATATCTTGCCATGGGGTGACTCCTGGGCTCATAGCTCCCCTGAAGCTCAGCCAGCTATGCTTGGAGTTGTGGAGAAGCCAAACCATGAAACTCTTTTAAGAGTCTCTCCTAAGAGAAAGATGCTTTCTAGCATGGAAGAAATGTCGTTCCCAATTGTGTCAAGAATAGGTTTGCTAGAGAGATCCCCGAGTGATAATTATGGTTATACATGGGAGAACTCAACTTCCCAGATTGTGGATATTAATGAATCAAGAGATGAACCTTTTGATATAAATCAAGCAAGTGAAAATGATGAAATTATGGAAAGTAATGAAGATGAAGAAGTTGCTCGGGCAAAACTCAAGTTGATCATAAGGTTGGTCATATGTTCAGCTGATTAACTGTAATTTCAGGGGTTTGTCTACCGTATTCTTACTGTTGTTGCATTTGTCTCCACCAAGGTTATGGAGGCGGCGATCTTTGAAACAAAGGGAGTTGCGTGAGCAAAGGCAGATAGCAGCAAATGCTGCACTAAATTCATTGTCAGTGGGACCACCAATTCGACAGGCCAGAGATGTGAGTTTTTTGTAGATTTCATTTTTATATACCACTTCCTTTATATGCATCTCAAATTGAATTTCTTTATGGTGATTTATTCAACAATATAGTCTTTCATTTCAGAGATGTTTAATGGTTTATTTTCCCTGCAAGTAGATCTCTTTTGGGTGATTTCTATTTTTTTGACCCTCATTTCTTCCAATATAGCAATCTATCACTGCTACCGTAGTTGACATCAATCATGTCATGAAGGAGAGGTATGAAAAGCATGAACAATCATGGTCAAGGCTGAATGTTTCAGATGAGATCGCTGATGTTCTTATCAGAAGAAACCCAGATGCCAAATTTATCTGCTGGAAAATTATTTTATGCTCTCAGATCAACGACCAAGGTGACAGACTTGGGCAGAGAAGCCAGGTTAGGCAAGGGGGGGCAGCCCGCTCATGGGTGCTTTCAAAGCTCATGCCTTCTATAAAAGATAATGATGATGGTGATCTGCTTATTTCATCTCCTGGCCTGGCAATATGGAGAAAATGGCTTCCAGGTCAATCTGGTAATGACCTAAACTGCTGTTTGTCAGTTGTTAAGGATTTTAAATTTGACAATTTGAATGAGACAGTAGATGGAGCAAGTGCGGTTATCTTCCTTGTATCCGAAAGCATCCCATGGAATACTCAAAAAATCAAACTTCATAATCTTCTGGCATACATCCCATCTGGCTCCAAATTGCCCCTTCTTGTCTTAAGTGGCTCTAATTATAAAGAGGATTTGGATCTTTCTTCTATTATAGTTAATGAATTGGGCCTTCAGGACATTGACAAATCACAGATAAGTAGTTTTTCAATTGTTTTCCTTAATGAAGACAAACAAGTGGAAATGTGGGATGGATTTTTCAGTGACATGCGATTAAGGGAAGGACTACAGTGGCTGGCAAATGAATCACCACCGCAACCTGATGTTCGCTGCATAAAAACACGGGATTTGGTTTTGACCCATTTAAATCCTTCTTTGGATGTCCTTGAAATCATGAAGGATAATGAGGTAAGTCCAGACCATTGTATCTCAGCCTTCAATGAAGCCTTGGATCGGTCTCTGGAAGAAATTGCTGCTGCTGCCAAATCAAATCCTACCAATTGGCCTTGTCCTGAGATTGCCTTGCTGGAGAGTTGCTGCGATGAGCTAATGGTGATGAACTGGTCCTTGCCAAACATAGGTTGGAGCTTGGCAGAAAGAATTGAACCCTTTTTAAGTGCAATAAGGGACTGTAAACTTCCTAATTTTCCTGACACCATACCCTGGTTGGATAAAGGTGCAAATACTTTCAATGAGATTGAAGACCTGAGATCCCAACTTGAGAATTGCGTTATGGCATACCTGACTGAAATAAGTGGGATGATGGGTATTCTTTTAGCTGCAAAAGAGGCATATTTAATGCTACAAAGAAGTGCTCGACTTGAGCTCCATGACTCAAGCTACTATATAGTTCCCAAGTGGATTATGATTTTTAGACGGATTTTTAATTGGCGACTAACAAGTTTATCCAGTGGAACTTTCTCACCAGCCTTCATTTTAAGATGTCATGATGTTGGTCTAGCTTCAAGAATTCCCTATGAGCTGCGGCTTGAAGGAGGAGGATTTTGGCCTTATCCAAGTCAACCTACACTTGATGAAGTGATTGATGCTGGCTGCAGCCCCTTTATGTCAGGAAGGGATCAAACTCACACGGTAACTTTTCAGCCTCTACCAAGGACAATTTCAAATGGTGACAAAAGTGACATGGTGGATAACCAAAGAACTTTTGCACAAAATGGCAATTTGTCTGAGAAGACAGAGAACATTGGTCCTGTAAGTAATCGACAAAACACTACTGGGAGTACTGGGATAGAGTTTCCCAGCGAAGTAACCAAAGAAACTAGCAAATTAAGCAAGTTATTGGAGCAGTGTAACGTAGTGCAAAACTCAATAGGTGAGAAGCTTTCCATTTATTTCTGATATCAAGCAACGGATTTGGTTTCTCTGCACATATCCTTGATTTTAAAAGGATTGTATCCCAAGTTCTGTACTATACTTGCGAATCGCTGTGTATTTTTTTGTGAAAGAGAGCAGTAAAGAGCTCTGTTTAGCTACTCGATAGCTCTTGTGACGTAATGTATTGTTTTCCCTCTTGACAGGAAAAAAGAAGGGTTTTGCAATCCTTGAACTTGTTCTGAATACAAGTCAGACTAACACTCTGTAACTTATCTCTCATTTTCTATCATGACAAACGATTTTTTTTTCCTTTCGAGATTCTTCCAGCGACATGAGTTATGTTTTGCTATTTTGCATTTGGACTTTGTTTCTTTTCGGCTCATTCTTTCCTCACCCATGTCAGTTTAAAAATCTGAACCTCGTCCACTCACTGCCACTGCCGTTCCTGGATTGCCTGGGACCATCAAATGGAAAAAAGACGCTTTTCGTTTTCTTTTTCCCACCATATTGTGATTTGTGAGCTCCACCGATAAAGTGGGCATGCACAATTAAGAATAACTTGCCATCAAGTGATTTATTGCCACTCACTACCTCAAGCTCCAGAAATGGCATGCCGACATCAAACCACCATTCTTTCTCCAAAAGGTGAGGGCGTGTGGACCACTGGGTGCTTCAAACCCTTTTCACTTGCTTTAGAAACAAGAACACAAGCACGAGATCACACGTTACGAAAACAACCCCTTACCTCGAACATTATTGGATCACGCAGCTAACCCAAAGTCATTGCAGGAACTTCGACACAGTGACGACATCAGATCATTCAAATAAAATGTGTCAGCATGAACCATACGAATCTTTTCATTGTATGTCAGCATGAGCCATGCGAATCAAACACAGTGGATGCAATAACTCTAACGACATCATGGAGTAAACGCAATATACAATTACTTTATTATCTTTATAAGCCTGCTGTTCAGAGAGATATCGGGAAGGTGTGGGATTACAATTGACATCCAGAAATCAATATTGCAGGAGGTTTGAGGCGTTGAGTTTACAACTGACATCCAGAAATCAAGCCAGAAACCTAATGAATGAAATTTTCTTTCTTGATTCAGCGAAAAGAAAAGAAGTCATTATGGATTTCATGATTATCTGTTCTGAACATCCCGGAATCTCTCCAAAGTTTGATTTCCAGCTCCCTTTAAGCTTGGATTACCAGGGGCAAAGTTACAGCAAATTGTAGGGTATTTTTTCCTCACAGAGTTGTGTGTAATTTAGTAACATTAGCAAGAGCTTGCAGTCTGGAGATTCTTGTTCATGCAGAAAACGTTACCTTCATTTTTGGCAGAGTGCCACTAACCCCCATCCTATACAAACCAAAAGAAAAATTATTGAGACTTCAAGGGAGAAGATTCTTTAAAACCAAATTTGAGGCAAATGAGGGAACAGATACTGCATCGAATGCATGAAACAAGTATAACTACATAAAAATGAAAACGAATGTCAAGCAGCTTTTTTGGAAGCAACTTGATCAGATTATTATAGCAAACAAAGAAGGAACATCACCAAGTAAATAACATAGATACGGCTCAAATGCATAAGACGATCAGGAGACCCACCAATTCCCAGGGCTTAGATGGAGATGGAACAACAATAGCCGGGCTTCGATTCATGGAAAATTGCAGATCTGTGAATTCACTTCTCATTGACCGATATATTTCTGATCCAGAGGCAACAGAGCTGTCAGAAGATCCTCTTCCTGTCCTTGAACTTGCAGGATTCATACTTGCTCCAGTGGTTCCATCTATACCACCAGCACCTGACTGTATTGATTAGAAAAGAAATCAGGAAATCATCAGCCAGTGACAGGTGCCTCAGAAAAATAATTCAGCAACTGCACCTTTGAGATATATGAGTAGCATAGCTTTAGCATTACCGAGATTCCAGGGCTTATGTGTTTAAACATACCAAAAGACAAGCACCACCTATTAAATCTTAACCCAAACACATCAACAGTACACACCAAACACAGCCAGTTGCATATTTCAGGCACAGAGCTTATTTTTCAAAACTAAATGTTTCCAGTATAAAGACAATCCTCTCTTGAGTACAAAATATCAACACTGGCATTAATATAAAATGAAAACATGAGATTCGACCTAGAGCATTGGAAAAAGATATACACATAGAAAACTGCAAAGCCAGAAGATGATTTTTTCCTTCTTCTAATCATACTTACATTTGATAAGCCCTTGATGTGAACAATAATGATCGTAATATCATCTGTCCTGTTTTCATGTTCCAACCATATTTTGTATGACTCCCCAGCAATGGCTGCACAAGCATCTCGGGAATCTGTGTATCTTGTGACCTATCAATAGAAAGACTGTAAAATTTCTAAGGACAGGAACAACAGAGATGAGAGGAAGGGAAAACAGAGATAAAAATGTCTACACACAACTTGGATAGAATTTCCTCATGAAAGAAAGTGATGATCTTCAAAACTTTGATGAAATCCCATATATGGTATGAATTGATTTTTCACATGATTTCAGTGGACATCAAACTGATGCCAAACAATTATAGCGAATCAACATATGGGCAATACTACCCCCAGTAGCTTAAGATTATATCGAATTAACATATGGGTAATACTACCCCCAGTGGCTTACAGCAAGTGGCATGCTATTTTTTTGTTTTCACAACAGAGAACATGACATTAAGTCCAGTTCCTTGCAATAGCATTTTAAATAACAGTTAATTAAATTTCGGTTGCTTGTTTTAACAGTTCTCAAACTTAGCAAGAGCTATGTTTTTACCTCATCAATAATCATTTATTCTTTGCTGAATTCAAATTCAGTGAAAGAAAAATAAATGATTACAACTCATTTTGAAGAAGATTGCACATTTTAGTAGAACATGCAGTTAACATCCACGTGCATCTTTATCATTTCAAGAAGTTATTAAATAAATACAGTAACTGTCAGCTTCGATCAAGTGTCTGACCATGTCTCAATATAATTACTTTAAAATTTCAAGTGAAAAAGAACATTCTAGTACATTAAATTTATCCACGAGCAACTTAGAAATGTTACTAATAATTCATCCATAGCAACACATGATACATGGTTTGATGAACTAGGCCAATGAACCCTTATTTGACAGTGCAGTAGGGGCAATGCCAAACACATGTCTATCAACAGTTCTGAGAGAAAACTTATAAAGAAAAACTACTTTTATAACCAAGTATTTCAATGATTTTTTATGAAAATAAATAAAAAGAAGGAAAATTCGTTTGGTCTATTTTGATTAATTTCTTTGACAAGAAGGCAATCTTTCCTAAATCAAATCAGAAAGTCTGGCTGCAAATCAAACTTGATAGTTCATACATAAATATATGCAACATGGTTTAAATTCCACTTCTTTCCATGCTATTATGAACTTTCATGGGGAAAAAACCTATCTTTATTACCAGACAACCAAAAGCAGCAAGCAATCAGAGGCCTAAATATATAAAGGCCATCAAAAAGCAACCACTAAATCATAAATGCAACACATGGAAAAGAAAAATACAAAAGGGTCATAATGCCATACCATATCTACAACAGTTTGGCTGGAGAGGAACTCGAAAACTCCATCACTTGCAACAACAAAAAACAAATGATTAGGAGTAAGGCGAACCACAGACACCTCTGGCACAGGAACAACACCAATTTTCTCAGCTGTACGATCCCCTACGCTCCTTGTAAATGCTGTTCCGGGATACCTCCCGTCTTGCACCCACAATCTTGGAGGATCACCCCCATGACTTTCCTCATCACCCCACGACTGCTCATCTGGATCCTTAAATCCTTCCACTTGATCAGCACTCAGTATCCTAGCCCCACAAAGCTTAACTCTTTCATACTCGTCTTTCCTAAACGGTGTTTGATCACTAGACAAATTCTCTGCTACAATCCTATTCCCATTCTTAACAGCAATCACTGCTCTCGAATCACCCACATTAGCAACATAAATTGCATCTTCAATAACAAGAACTGTTATTGCTGTTGTACCACTCATTGAATCATCAATCTCACTACTATGTAACTCATAGTTTGTCGTTATGAATGCTGAATTATAAGCTTTAACAGGGTCATCCAACAACTCGGGATCATTTGATAATATCTCAGCTAGCCTATCCTTAACAAATTTGGAACATTCAGTACCAAAATGACCATGCCCATCAAACACACCAAAGAAATGTACATTTGGGTTACCTTGAATTTGTGTTCTGATGCAGAAACTATCCTGGTTTTCCTTATCTGGCGAGTCAGGATAGTAACCTCTCTGTGTGAAGACAGAGTACTGCATTTCATAGTTTTGCGAAGGGACAGGAACAATCTCTAGTGATCTTTGTGTAAGTATATGCTTGTTGGTAGCATTCCTACACGAACCCGTTTCACCGTATCCCCCTGATTCACTATCTGTTGACGATGGGTACCTACTACAACACTTGCCATGAACACAACCCATGTTTCATACGAGCAAACAAAGAGCTAAAAAGAGCAAATTTTGAACCGCACGCTTAATATTTGCAAGAAGTCCAACGAGAAAAAATTAATGCGGGCCTCCAAATTGCATCCCCGCAAATTCTAGTGGAAATATTGAAATGGGTATCTTATGAATTCAACATAGAAGCAGTGGAACAGTTAATTTTGTGGGAAAGCCATGTTCTTGACGAAGGAAATTGAGAAACAAACCCTAAATGGAAAAGGCAAAAGCATACGAAATGTCTCCAAAACCTCTCGGTGTTTAAAGTGGAAATTAGGCTCTCAAAATGACGATGAATGATTCCAATTTAAACCCAAGAATACGTTTTCCGAAAGAATTAGAATAAACCTCCAAAGAAAGGAATTCTTAGTTGAAAGAAGAAGCAAAAGAAATCCTCAAGCATGCCCTAAAACCCTTAGCAGAAGCAAAAGTTGAAAACCTTTTCTAGTCTACCAATGATCATACGGTGACGGTGGGGGGGTCAAGAGGAGGAGAAATGCAGCTGTTTTGGAGCACAAGATTGCTGTTCAAGAAGATGAAAAAACCAGGGCATAGAAATGTAAGACAGGAGAAAATAAAAGGAAAAAACTTGAAAGAGGGAGGCAGACAGAGAGAGAGAGAGAGAAGGAAGGGGACACCGAAAACGAAGGGCTTGATGATGACGCCAATGAGAGAGAGAGAGAGAGAGAGGTTGTGTGCATGGATGGGTTTTCTTTATGCACAGACAAAAGTTCATCTTCCAAGAAAACAACTCTCGACACAGACAGTAAAGTGAGAAAAACAAAGGCCAATTCTTTTTAGAACAAGAAATAATAATAAAATGTTTTCTTTAAATTAAGTCCCAATCCATGTTTTGCATTATCAAGATTTAGACACAGCTAGTTAACGGGGCCGATTATATTACGGGGTAGAATAAATAATTTTTATAATTATTAAGATTAAAATATAATATTTTAATATATAAAGTTTGATATAATGAAATAAATTAATATATTTTATCATAATAATAATACCATTAAAGTCTTAACTTCTAAAATTATTATCATTATTACTGTCAAAACAATAAATATTATTAAACAAACATGAAAAAAAACACAAAAAAATAAAAAAAAAAAACAAGTAAGAATAAAAACTAAAATTATTATAATTATTATTCTTAATCTTAATATTGTTATTGTATTAAGAACGGGAAAAAATACAAAATTCAATCAAAGGCTAAAAAAAAAGCCTAAAAACATTAACAAAAAAAAAATATAAAAAAATTATTCCTTGAAAAAAAATAATTTGACTTGAAAATTAAAAAAATTATCACACTACATTGTGGGCTGGGGAAATAATTTTTATAATTATTGGGAGTAAATAAATTAATAGGATATGCTGCTCTAAAACTAAAATATAATATATATATATATATATATATATATATGCAAAATTTAATACAATAAAACAGATCACCACACTCTATTATAAAAAAAAGCAACATCAAAGTCTTGACATCTAAAACTATCATTGTTACTACTGTCAAAATAATAAAAATTATCAAATTATTTTGAGAGAAAAAAACTGAAAAACATTAACAAAAGAGCAAGTAAGAAAAATAACTAATTTTTTTCTTTTTCTTCTTCTTTTTCTTCTTCTTCTTCTTCTTCTTCTTATTATTATTATTATTATTATTATTATTATGTTAATAATGAAAAAAAATAAATGAAAGATTAAAAAAATCAAAATAATTTTAAAAAAAATATGCAGTAACAAAAAATTTACATGCCTTGAAAATAAATAAAAGAAAAGAAAGAGCAAATAAATAAAATCAAATAAATGATAAAACAAAAATAAAAATTACTAACTGGCAAAAAAAATTCGTTACTTGAAAATTAAAAAAAAAATGGATCATACATCGTCGCTGGCTGAGTAAGTAATTTTTATAATTGTCAGAATTAAAGAAATTAATAGGATTTGCTAGTACAAAATTCAAATATAATATCTATATATATAAAATTTAATATAATAAAACAGATCATCACACCTTATTATAAAAACAGCAACATCTAAATCTTGACATCTAAAATTATCATTGTTATTACTTTTAAAACAATAAAAATTAGCAAATTGCCTCGAGAGAAAAAAACTGAAAAACATTAATAAAACAGTAAATAAGAAAAATAACTGAAATTCTTCTTCTTCTTCTTCTTCTTCTTCTTATTATTATTATTATTATTATCGTATTAATAATTAAAAAAACCTAAAAAAATCATAATAATTTTAACAGAAAATCAAACAAAAACAAAAAATAAAATTATGAGGTAAAAAAAAATTATTTGATTTTAAAATATTAATAATAAAACAATAAAAGAAAGAACAAATAAAATAAATGAAAAAAATAAAAGACTAAAAAAATCATAATAACTTTAATAAAACATCAAACAAAAAATTCAAATAAAAATTATGATGTAAAAAAAAATTATTTCATTTGAAAATAATAATAATAATAATAATAATAATAAAACAATAAAAGAAATAAAAGAAATAACAAATAAAAAAAATGATAAAAAAATATAAAATATTAACTGGGAAAAAAATTATCTGACCTGAAAATTAAAAAAAATAACCGCATTATGTTACAGTTTGAGCAAACAATTTTGATAATTATTAAATGTGAAGTAATTTATAGATTTTAATTAAAATATAATATATGATAAAAGAAAAATAAAAATTATTAGCTAAAAATATCATTTAACATGAAAATTAAGAAAACTGTCCACCCTATATTACGGGCTGAGCAAATAATTTTTATAAGATTTGCCAGGTTAAAATTAAAATATAATATCTATATATGAAAAATTTAATATAATGAAATAGATTAACATATTCTATTATAACAATAGCAACATCGGAGTCTTAACTTCTAAAATTATTATTGTTATTACTATCAAAACAATAAAAATTATCAAGTTATACCGAGGAAAAAAATAAAAAATATAAACAAAATAGTAGGTAAGAAAAACAATTAAAATAAAATTATTATTATTATTATTATTACTACTACTACTACGATTATGAAAGAATAAATAAATAAATAAATGAAAGACTAAATAAATTATAAAAAACTTTAACAAAAGATCAAACAAAAAAATAAAACAAAAATAAAAATTATCATTGTTATTACTGTTAAAACAATAAAAATTATCAAATTATCATGGGAAAAAAAACCCTAAAAAACATTAACAAAAAAATAAGTAAGAAAAACAAAATTTATAGGTAAAGACACGGCTTATGATAATCTAAATATTCTTATCTATCTATATATAAAAAGATGTATCTAACACTTGAAAAGGTTTAATTTATACATGAATAAGTAAACTTCTAGAAATCTAATCATTTAATTTATTTTAAAAAAATTATTTAGAAAAATTATATTTTTCTTAGTTATCCAGGTTGTCTTCAAGTTTGTTAAATCAACTAGATCACATCAAGCCAAATCATATATGTTTTAATTTTTCTCTACTAAATATCATATTAATTATGCCTAAATATTTTTTTTTATTAAAAAAAAATATAATCTAACATGCAGCATAGCTCCTCCAATTATATACTCTAATTAATTTAGCCTGGAATTTAACTCACATTACTCAAAGACTTCATATGAATTAATAAATGAGTTCAAAGGTTACTTGAAGGCAATATAATTATATCATAATTAATTTGTATTTTTATTTATTATATTGTAATTATTTATTTAATCATTCAGTAATTTAATTCATTACTCTGCGATCATGCTAGTTACTAATGTATTGTACAATTCAATTCCAAAAGGTATATTGTTACCTTTAAAAAGGACAATAAACATCATTCACTATACTATATACAACAAGTAATTACTTAATTAATATACTATTAAAATATATTTTATTTTTGTATAATTATGAACAATTAAGCATAATTTTAATAAAAAGAGTTTCTTGTTACATTAGATAAGAAAAAATATATATTCAAGTTATAAAGAAATCATTATTAAATGATTACCAACTAATAAGTATTGTAGCCATTTCAATATAAAGGAATTATAATTGTAGCACATTTTAAGTAATTATGTATTCTAGTCATTGTTGTTGTGTTTTTTTTTTTTATTTTACAAAAAAAGAAAAAAAATAAGGGAAGGAGAGGTAGTTTTCTTGATTATAACCTGATGTATGGAAACCTTATTTTTAAATAGCATGATATGATGACATGAAACTTATAATTTACATAATAGTTATTGACTTATATTAATCTAAAAAATAAACTTTTAAAAAAGTGAGGTTTCCTTTTATCTAAAAAAAGTATGGATACCTCATCTCTAAAGAGCGTGATATAATAACATAGAGCTTGTGATCTGCATAATAGGTATAAAGTTCGAGTCAGGACATACTCTTTGTGAAAACTTGGGATATCTAGGATTTTACTCATTCACATGAGTCCGTAAAATACACTTTCTAAAAAGTGAGGTTTCCTCCTATCTAAAAAAAGTATAGATACATTGTCTTCAAAGAACGTGATATGATGATATAAAACTTGTGATCTGCACAATATATATCGAGTTTAAGACTTAATATTTTTTTCTATAAAAACGTGGGATAATTAAAATTTTACTTGCTCATATGCATCTATAAAATATACTTTACAAAAAAAAACGAGGTTTAGAAGAAATTCAACTGCTTTGTCATGGAATTTTCATTTCCAGGCAACGGTGGGATTTTAGATGAGAAGTTCAAAGTCTACTTCCATGGATGGAACAAGCCAATCAATCAAACCATGGGTAGAAATCATTCGAGATATCAACTCAACTCATCTATGTTTCATTTTTCACGCGTTGAACTCAGAGTCACATCGAGTTCTTCACGGCTCAAGACTTTTGACATTGAAGTGGACAAAACAATGCTGTAAAAGGAGTGAGTGACTCAGCCCACATTGTCCAATCATTAGGGCTACCCACTAGGAGATACATGATGGGCTTGGATATTACGAGAGCCAGGATTCTGATTTGGGTTATATTATTTTATATTTTTATTGTTAATTTTATTTATGGTTTATATCATTTTATATTTTTATTGTTAATTTTATTTAGAATTGTTCAATTTAATCTAAAAATATATGAAAAAATAATTTTTTAAAATAAAATTATGAAAATATGTAATAATATGAGAATGTTATCATCAATCTCGCAAGGTCATTATATTTTCTAATTGCTCTAAAATTTTAACATCATATATATAAATATGTCAAGAGACTCATTATAAAATTTCATCTCAATTTAACGGTTGTATTAAAAGATATGATTAATATTGTAAAATTATTCATTATTTAATAAGATACTATTTGACATAAACAAAATGGGCGGAACGAAACCGGAACATTCCAATTAAAATTTGGATGGAATTTCAGAAACAGGATGAAATTTTAAGCGATGTAAAAATTACGCTGTTTTATCTTCTTTTTTTAATTGGTATGAAGAGTCTTAGTTGTTTTAGCCTAAACAAAATAAAATTAACAGCACCTGTTAAAATATATCAAAATAATTTATATTTTGAATATTAAAATAATTTAAAAACATTAAATTAAAAAAAAAACACTTGTAGAACAAATAGTATCATAAGATAAACCGAATCCAGTAGTATACCACTTCACGTTGTTTAAAAGGATTGCGTCCCTTTTTTATCTCTACTTGTGTGCTTTATAATTATCATAATTATTAAGGTTATTTGAAAGTGTTTATGAAAAAAAATTATTTTTTATTTTAAATTATTTTTTTTAGTATTTTTAAATCGTTTTAATATGTTAATATTAAGAATAATTTTTAAAAATTAAAAAAAATATTATTTTAATATATTTTTAAATAAAAAATAACCATAATCATTCTCTCAAACAGTCAGTCTCGAAGCACTAAACATTGCCCATGTAAACCAACGGGTTCATGTTTGCTCAATGGCTGGAATTCAGACTCAGTTTTGCTCAGGATAACCCCATTATATTTACAAAGAGAAGAGAAGCAACGAAACGTTATCAGCCTTTTCTCTTCTTTTTTTAGAGCTCGAGAAGCAACAAAACTTATAAATTGATGGCATGATCAATACGTTGTCTGAAAATAATATAAATTATATAATAAAATTTTATTTAATAATTTAAATTTTTAAGTAAGATGATTTTTTGATACGATATTAGAGTTTTATTAACTCAATGGTTATGAGTTCAAATCTCATAACTCTCATTCTATTCGATAAAAATCAAGCTTAAAGTATTGTGGGTCTGTGTAAGTTTCAAGCGTAAAGGGCTTTCACTTGAAAGGATGTATTAGAGAATAATATAAATCATATTCCGAGGTCTCACATGATAATTTAAATTTTTAAGTAAAATGATTTCCTGATAGTGAGGTGTTGGCATATTGCATTGCAATAGTTATTTAAGCGGTCACACCTACAGGGATGTTTGACATCGATTTTCAAAAATATTTTTGATTTTTTATTATTATTTTAAATTAAAAATTTTATTATTTCTAAATATTTTTATATGCTAATATTAAAAATAATATTTAAAATATCAAATAAAATATTATTTTAATATATTTATAAACAAAAAATATTTTTATAAACAATCTCAGTAAAACTCTCTCAATTGCCACGCAAATGATGATCTCCACACTTTTTGTGGCAAATGATTATTGGAACACATTTGGCGAGTACTTTAAGCCAATTATGGTCACGTGTAGAATGTGCATTAAAATGCGACAGGGAGCTGTTAGAGTGCATCATGTTGAGGTGTGGTGACTTCCACGCCAGATTCAACTCAGCGACCAGTAATTAACTAAGGAAGTGTTCGGAAGTATAGTTATTGTAATTTTTAAAATAATTTTTGTGCTGAAATATATTAAAATAATATTTTTATTATTTTAAAAAATTATTTTTGATATCAACATATCAAAATAATCTAAAAATACCAAGACATATTCATTTAAAATGAAAAACACAATAATACAAAAGCAGTCAAACACAGGTTTGGCCGTAATACCAAAGAAACACTAAACACATTAATTTACAGTATTTTCATGAAATGAAAGCTCCCATGCGGCTAAATTCTTTTGGCTGAACACCCATCACTTGCTCTTTTCTTGCCAAACAACTACACCAAAAGTTTGAGCACCAAGATGGGAGTGAGATTTAACTTACAAAAGATCGAGTGTTGATCTGTTCTTTAGTAGACTAAAAACATGTTTATATATATATATATATATATATAGGAGACAATTGATTGAATCTAAGTTGTCAATATTATTTTGGTTAATGTTTTATTTTTTCAATTAAAACGGAATATTTCGGTTTTGAAGCGTTTCGACATGGTGTTCTAGAGTTGTATTGTTCATGTATATATATATATAATTAAAAAATTTAGTTCAAATCTAATAATAAAATTACTTCGAAAGGTGTAATTTAATATAAAAAAGACACAATAAAATGATTTTTCTGAACAAAATTATGAATATGTATAATATTACGAGAATACTATCATCGATCGCGTAAAGTCATTACATTCTCTGATTACTTTGAAATTTTAACATGATATAAATAAATATATTAAGAGACTCTTTGTAAAATTTTATCTCAATTTAACGGTTGGATTAAGAGATATGATTGATATTGTGAAATTATTCATTATTTTTTTTTAAAAAAATATATGACCGAAACATAACAGGCGAAACGAAACTAAAACATTTCGTCTGATATTTAGTTAAAAAATTCATAACAATCTAAAATTTAAATCGAGGTAACAACAATGTTATTTTATTTCATTTTTTAAATTGATACGAAATATTTTTGCCATATCGATAAAAAACACAATGAAACAGAAAACCCTGGATTGAATTACTCGATCGAGGAGAAGGGGACATGAAAAGAAAATAAATAAATAAATACTTGGACATGAAATTAATCAAGAGAAAGAGAAAGTTCCATTTGTAAACCTGAAAAACATCGAGCACTTTTCATTTCTCACCCCACGACAACAACGCAAGCTCAAAAATCTTAGGCGTGACGAGCCTAAAGTGGGGTGCACTATCATGATACAACCCAAATCCTCAGTATTGCTCTAGCTTCTTCATGCCTCCACGTCATCCTCTCATCTCTGAATCTGCCATCCCCACTTTTGTCTATCTTTCTTTCTACACAAGTCAAAGCCCACAACCCTCTATCAACCAATCACAGCTCTCCATGTCACCACCATGCATCCATAGCCAGCCCTAAAAATTTCAACTAAAACCCTCCCTCTAAACCCTAGATCTCTCCCCAATATATCTTATCTACGTGACACCAGCAACATTTCTTGGAGGAGCTATTTCCGGCGGGCTGTGAACGTTTGGAAAACGATGCTTCCGGCGGATGGGAACTCGTCGGCAGCGCAACTTCGGCATTTCAAACCAATTGGCTCGAGAGCATGAGCGACACGTGGCCATACCTCGTGACTTGCACAGGTAGTCGACACCGACAGGGAAGCAGGCCGGAAAACCTGCACTGCCCTCCTCAAAGTACCAACAAGATGTTCAATATCATCATCATCGAAGATGGAGCCCACGCACTCAAAACTTGCATAGCTGAAGCCATCTTCTGGGGTGACATGAATGGTAGAGTAGCGATCATTATGAATCCCATTCATGGAGTATCCACAGGGGTCGAACGCAAAATCACAAATCATAGCTCTCGGATTGATCTCACCTATGCCAGTAATTTTCGTCATTTCTTTGCCAGCTACGTCGCCACTTTTGTTGCCCCCACCAGGAGGCAGAAAAAACTTACGAGCCGAAGCACGGTCGAGATCAGTCATGCAAACCTCAACAGTGTAAATATCATGATCACTGGGGATTATGTGAGATTCATCACAAGCAGTGAACACATGCCAAGAATGATTCGTGATTTTAGAGGGCATGACAGAGGCTTTTCTATAGCAAAGATTGTCAGGGACGGTGTCTTCGAGGTAAAGAACCTCTTCTTTGAAGCTGGTGTGAGGGGAAGGCTGTGCTTTAGGGAAGATAAACGAACCTCTTGTGTACCTACACGAGCATAAAGACAGGCCAAGATTGCAAGCATGGTGTATCAATGGACGGATAGATTTGAGGAGCTGGGTGGTCCCACATGTCTTGATGATGATCTTGGTGGGGTACACAAAGAGGCTTGATTCTGATAACACGTAGGCATCAAAATACTGGTTAGCCACAGCAGACACCACAGTGCATTGCACAGCATTCAAAACTTGTTCTAATGACTCAAAATCAAGAAGCCTCAGTCCCAGATTGCTGCCCATCATCGCAGGGTCATCGCCGAAGAAATGAAGCTCCAACCTCTTCTCGAACCCTTCAAATCCAGACATAGCCATTGATGTTATGAGATATTGGAACAACACAGACGAAAAATATGAAATGGAGAGAGTTAAAAGCTAGAGAGAAGGAGAGAGTTTAGTGAGGGAGTGCAGGGTGAGAGAGAGAAGAGGGGTGAGTGTGGGATTTATAGGGGGTGAAAAGGAAATGGAGAGAGTGGGGTTAGCTAGCTAGAAGAAGATAGTGATCAGTGAAGGAGAGAAGGGGGGGGCATGCGGGTGAGGCAACCAGGAATCATGATTGCAGGCATAATGAAGTGAATAAGATGATGATATGGTTTCCTAAAAATATTAATAGTGTGCAAAAACCAAAAACAATTACTTATATTATTCCAAAGAAATAAATCCTGATAATAATTTGATTTTATCATCGCAGACGACAAGAACAGGGGAGTGGATTTCATGCCCACGCGCATGCATTTTATTTTCTTTCTCTGCTTCTCTGTCAATTGTCACCACTCAACTCATCAGACCCTGTTGTCTGTCTCTGCCTAGCCCTGATCTCCATTATCATCGCTTGGAGCAAGAATTCAGTATTTACATAATTAATATAATCTCTCAGCCCTCCTCTTCCAGTTCTCTAGCACAGCAAAAACCATCTCTTTTTCTCCCAGTGAAACGCCATTAAAACTGATTCTGATCAAAGTTCATAGACATTGCTCAAATTATGAAAGTATGTACGTCCAGCAAGCAATTCAACTCATTGATCGAATTCGGATTAGGCCAACTTGTTAGCAGGGCTATCCGGTTGGTTTTCTTGTGTAGGAGAACGATTATTATGCTCATTCAAGGATGTTGGGGGACTCGGTAGCTGGAGAGACGACAGGAGTAGCAGTACTTATGACCATGCAAACAATCCTTTCATGTTCATGATTCGTTTCTCTAGCAAGAGGAGCTAGGGGGCATTCAATGGTTATAGCCCCATATGGGACTGAATAATTGAAGTTTTTTTTTTTTTTGTTAATTTCTATAATTATTGTAATTTTGAGAGGTATTAAATTTATAAGCATTGATTCAAATTTCTGGGAAATGGGAATAGTGCATCATCAAATCAAATCAATTGTTCATGCATTCAAAAGAGTTTTTGGATTAATGGGACCAGGTCAAAATTCAACTTTCACAATGAAAAATCACTGTGTCTAAGTCATTCAAGATCAGGACACTTTTATAGAACATAACAGACATAATCATAGACAGGACTACATGTTTTTTTATTGCATGACAACAATTATTAGCATTTTTCAATGTAAAAAGTTAAAACTTGTAAGCTCTGTAGTACTACCGAGCTTAGGTATTTTGCAGCGAGAAAAGTTCCAAGTATTTTGCCGTTTAGGGTCAGTCTCGAGTCTCCATTCCCAGGTAGTGAAGGACAACAGACCGAGACAGAGAAAACAAATACAAACAAGATCAACACAATAAGCACAAACTGGGAATCAAGCAATACCTCGAGTGCTGTTTTTATTTGATCTCTAGTACAGTATGTTATTATACATTTTATATAATCATATGCTAAATTTATATAGTAGCGGAAACTCTGAATGAATTTTCAATACAGCAGTAACAGCACAACTTCAAAATAGTATTAAAAATTTTATGGTAGAAATATTCTGATATATGCCTATCAGTAATCATAAATGAAATACACAGATTATTAGTTATAAGTAGATCAGGAACCACTCTCATTAAATTTATCAGCTAATTTTCTCCTCCCATCAAGGAGAAAATTAGACAATTGAGATCCCATGATCATATATTTGAATAAACAACAACATGGGTGTGTCATGAGAGACATAATAGTAATTTCAAACATACATCACTCAAACAATTTGCTGGTTTTTAATGGCATGATATTGACATGAAAGAACCTTGCTTTCTTGCTAGTAGCTGCAGAGACCACTGTCTTCGAAAAGAGAACAAGGGGGTGTTTTTTTATTTATTAATATTAATAACGAGAGACATATTAATTAATCAATGGCTGTTATAGTTATTAAAAACATGGTTGAATAGTTAGATGAGCAGAAGAAAACACAATCAAAATCAAGAAAAGTAATTATAATCAGATACAACTTAGTCAACCTCTCTAACTTGCTGCCTGGCAGATTGCCACAGTACAGCATGATTCTTCTTTCTATAAACATGGAACAAAACACATTGCATGCATTCGAAATATCAATGAATTTAGTTTACAAGTGCTCCCTATAATCCAAGTAATGGCATTATCAGAAGATGGCAGCAGTCGGTGTTCAAGAACACAACCCTTTGAACTGTCAAGATGTCTACTTCGTTGGATTTCATATTACTTATGGGGAAAAATACACAACACAAAAAGAAAAAGAAAAGGACGAGGAGGAGGAGGAGGAGCAATAGACGTGCCGAATATAATCAATATTTTACGGTAAAAATAATAATTATGCACAACACAACAAGTTTGCAAAATGAAGAAGGGGAAAAAACAAAGAAGAATCAGGCGTGGCAAATAAATAATGAGAATATCCTTGAATTGGGGGAGGCCCCCGTACGTGAATTTGAAAGGCACTGAGCTTGCATCATTTTTATTCTCCATGCAATTTCATCCTAGCCATCATTTCTCAATGCACACATATTCCCCTAACCATTCACATTTCAAACTCAAAGGAGCTCCCTCCCTTTATACATATATATATATATATATGTGCGCGCGCGCGGGCGCGCGATCTTGTCTTTAAAATTTTATGAAGTAAAGAAAGTAAAACAGCACCTCCTTGATCATAAAAGGGTTACTTCTCTAAAAACTACGAACCTCTTTGAAATATGGCCAACCGTGCTATTGTTCACATTTTTAGATGAAAAAGATGTTTGACATTGTATTTTAAAAAAAAATATTTTTTTTTTATTTTTTATTTTAAATTAAAAATTTGTATATTTAGATTATTTTCATGTATTGATGTCAAGAATAATTTTTTAAAAATAAAAAAAATATCATGTTGATGCATTTCTTAATGAAAAGTATTTTCAAAAGCAATTTCAATCACACTCGCAAACAGTCTCGCGGCCTAGAAAAAAGTCATTAACTTTTTATGTTTGGAGAGTTAATTAATCAAAGGCAAAAGCATCATTTAAATGTCAAGATTTCTTACAACATTTCTTTCTTTACCTTTATATTACATATAATATGTTATTTTCATAAAATTAATGATCACGCCCACATTTGTGTGAGTTTTAATTTTATACATTTTTGGATGGTTTTTACCTATAGCATTAATTTGTCCTTGAATTCTTCAATTTCTTCTAATTGTGTCCCTCTACTATCATATGTATAAAAAATCAGAATGGGACATTTTTCTTACCCAAATAATTTCAAAAAATTGCTGTTTATATCTTTAATAAATATAAAATTACTAAATTATAGGATGGTTATGGTGTAAATTGCTATTCACTTGTGATAAAATTTAAGGTGCAAATTGCAATTAAATATAAAATAATCCACATAATTTTCACTTTGGATCCAATGTATAGATTTAATCCGAAAGTTGTTTTTTCAATAGTAAACCTAGCTGATTGTGGGAGTAATTAGTGCTCGGTAGGCTTTTGGAGGGTTACTAATTAACCTTTGGTACCTTCCTCATCCATTTTTTACTCTTCTTGGCTTATAATTCAAGACTTTGCATACAAAATTAATACTATAATAATACATCATAATAATAAACTCCGCAGATTGAAGGAAGCCTATTCCCCTAAAACAAGTGGGAGATGGATAGGTAGATAAGCACATTACTAGTAGAATATGTGATCATGAATACTTATACAACAGGTTGATGAGATGAGTTCGCAGCTGGTGCATGTCAAGATAAAGGGAACCAAAATAGATTGGGAATCAAGAGTTTGCTCCTCATGATTACATTAGAGGTTTACATGATCGATAATTTTAGAATTTGTTGGATTAATCGAGACACGCGCAGTTGTTTTCGGACACCCATGTTAATAAAAAAAGAGATAGGTAGAGCTAGCTGTATACAAGAAAGAAAGAGTGGAAGGCAATGATGCAAAATGGTGAGTTTAGAATCAAATTTTGCAGTTTTGAGGGCAGGGAATGATTCATGAGGTATGCGTCGGGAATAATCTTATGGGAGGTGTGGCTGGCAGCCTCCATTATGACACAATCCCACATCTTGAGCTGCACGCGCACCCACCAAACCCGAACACTATCTTCTGCACATCACAAATATACAGGGAAAACCCATCTCTCTCTCTCTCCCTCTCTACAAAAATGCTCAGCCACTTCCAAGATCGTATGTTGAATCAAATCTTACTTGAAAAGTCTCAAACACAACTCTTCTTCAACAAAATCCCACCTTTTCACATCAAAAGGTGTCGCCAAAATCTTATGAATTTTGTTTTTTTAATTATACTGATACTGAAATTCGGACCCCACTCATGTCTAACTCTTTAACCCTGCTATCCTTCCCACCCAAATCATGCAACCCTAACCCTTGAAGGGTCCCACTCATCAGTTCTCTGCGCCCCCGACAACCCTAACCCTTGACTGGACCCACACAACTACACATCATCGATTGTGTGCCCTAACTTCTTGCTCACAGTGTCCGTTGTAGATCCAGGGCTCCATTCATTTTTCTGGACATGGAGTCCCCACGGGGTCCAAGATTGGGCGACACTTCAATTTGTTGGGGCTGCAAATAAGTTGCCTTAGCCGCCATACATTGTTTGCATGCGCACATTTAGCACAAATGTGGCAATCTGATGCCATGGATTTCTGGGTTGGTTTCAGTGGCAAGTGTTTTTTTCTTTTCTGAGCAGTAATGAGCAATCCTGAGAGTGCTACTGTACCATGCGTCCAATATTTTTTATAAAAATGTGCTAAGCCCCACCACCGATTCTTATCTGGACGTGCCCCTGTGGCAAGCAAGAGATTTGAGAGTTTTACATTCGTTTTTGTTGGATGTGACTCGCAAACAAGCTATTGAATTCATATGTATTCAAGTGTTTTACTACTTGTATAATTCAAACTTTAGGGCATTAATGTATAATTTAGGGTTTGTTCAGGATTTGAAAAAAAATGGATTTAATTTTTTGCTTGATGAAAACGAGTGTGATCTTACAACTTAAGTGTGTTATAATTGAAAAACTCATGGGTAATTTAATGCCTATAAATTATTTTTTGATGATTTTATGGTTAAGTTGAAAATTAAGGGAAAATTGAATTTGTGTGGGGTTGATGATAATTAAAGGTAGTAACTTGGATTGAATAAATTTGAATTGAAGAAATGATGGATAATTAGTAGGGTCACAATCTATTTTAGTCAATTTAGAGTAGAATTGATGAATAAATAAATTAGGGTATTAATTGATGTTATTTTGAATTTAATAAATTAGGGTATTCATCGATTGTATAGGCAATGCTTTCTTAAGGGTTGGGGATTTTATAAATTTTATACTTTCTAATCCAAAAATCATTAGTGACGGTGAAATTAGATGTCCATGTGTAAAATGTAAAAATAAAAAGTTATA
The DNA here is from genome assembly GCA_015731905.1 of Salix dunnii. Classification (NCBI taxonomy): domain Eukaryota; kingdom Viridiplantae; phylum Streptophyta; class Magnoliopsida; order Malpighiales; family Salicaceae; genus Salix; species Salix dunnii. The sequence continues at coordinate 1,066,522 of CM027668.1, read as the reverse complement.
CTATAAAGATGTTGTGACGATGCATTTTTTTTTTTAAATTATTGAGAAATAATAAAATTGTTTTGCACATTGGAAACCTTTATTTCCTATAAAACCTTGTTGGAAAGGATGGATGACTAAATTATGATTCTAGCAATATGCATGGTTTACAGGGGAAAATACAAATTCTTGTAAAATTATGGTGATGGATGGAATGGAAATGAATCAAGATTATCCAAGTGAAAGTTCACATCAAATTCCTTTGATGAAGAACCAAATGTAGACACAACTAGATTTGTTGGACTTTTGAAAATTCTAATGAACATACCTCGTGATTATTGTATAAGTGTTTACTATAAAGTTTGATTTAAGGCGTAGCAAGTTTAGTTATGATTGGATCCTTGATTAAGAGAAAAACATGGTCTTTGAAGGAATAAAATGAAATATATTTTTTATGCATCTAAATTCATGATGAAAACTCTTGGTATGGGATAAAAAAAATTATATATGTGTCTGAACTTTTACATGTTGTGGTATATTGACTATGCAAAAATTATTGTGTGTAAAACCTATATGCATGATTGGTATAAACCCAATAATGGTGGATGACAGACACTTATCATATGCAAAAAATTAGGATACTTTCTACTTACTTATAAACTAAAAAGGTTATTTATATCTCCAAAGTTTGTTGAGCACCATGCCACCATTCACATGAAGAGGTTGATAAAGTCACAATGAACCATTTTTAATGGCAAAGCTTAAGAGTAGTTAAATAGAGTACATTTTAAGTTTTTATTAAGGTCATAAAACTTATAAATTAGCTTATGCAATGATAGATTTAATCAATTTGGGTCATTTGCAGCAATAACTTGTTCTTGTTGGTCAATCCTCCTAATAGTTATAACTTACCCGTAAATATATGTAGGAAGTTGAGATTCATGTTCTTTAAGTATGACTCTGCCCATAATCCATCTAGAAATATAAATATTGATTGATTGATGAGTTGAGTTAATTATAGTCAGTGGAGGCTTAAACATATGATATCTCTCAAAAACAAAATTTTCAAATGAAAACAACAATAATATAGACTATAAATTGATTTTTCATGTATGGGGATGGTGTTAGATTGGAGCATAAATAAAAATTTAACTTATTTGTATTATATTTTTTTGTATTACATGAAAAAATATATTTTTTTTTTGTATTGCATGCATCATAATAAGGCATTTATTTTATTCAATTGTTATGAAGCTTTTATTTTTATTATCATTGGAGGTTCTTTCCAAATCATTCAAAATAGGTGTGAATACTGGTAGATTAAATATGTATTTCATGAATGAATATATTTTTCATATAAAATAGTATCATGAGGTAGAAATACTTTTAAAAAATAGGGTTTGAATAAAGGGTTTAATGTTCCATGAGTGCAAAATTGATTATTATGGTAAGTTAAGAAGAAGTTATTATCATAGGTCACAAGATACATTGGTTTTATTCAAATGCTATTGATATGATATCAGTAGAAGAATTACAGTTGATCATCACTATAGTTTGATAAAAATAAAGACTTCACAACATTAATGATGTTTTTATTTTTGGAAAACAACAACGTCTGTGTAATCCATTTAGCACTATCCATTTTGAAGTTTATAGAAGTTGATTTTCTTACATGCGTTTTGTTGTGGTTATGGATTTATTATGAATAATTTTTTGCTTGGAGATCATAATAAACAAAACATATAAAAAAAATGAAAACATTGATGCCTTTTGGAAATTCCATCAAAACGATTGTACCCATTCTATAACTTTTTGTATGACTTAGGGTATGTTTTATATTACTTTTGCTTTTGTAGTTGAAGTTTTTAAAAAATAGTTACATGAAAAGTACTTTAGCTGCGATTCAAAATAATTTTTAAAATGCTTGGTTAAAGCTGTGGTTGAGTTTGAGGTTAATGAAAAATATTTTCAAGTGTTTGGTTACCAAGCTTTTCATATTGTTTTCAACTTGTGAAATTAATTTAAAGAATATATATATATATATATATATATATATATATATATATATATATATATATATATATATATTGTTTTTTAAATATTTAATAATTATAATAATAAAATATAATTAATAATTCAAGTAAATTAGACACTTGTTTTATTCTCTCATCAAACTACTTGTAATTTCATCATGAACTATAAATCCATACGTGAAGACCTCTGTGATCCTGGAATAATATATAGTAAAATATCATCTGAAACAAAATTGGGATTGCGAGGTAAAAATTATATTATGATCTTTTTGTAATATATTTATTTATATTTTAATTATTTTTTTATATTATTTTAATATTAAAAATATATTTTATATGAAAATATAATAAATACTAAACTATAAAACAGCCCCCGGATCCATATGAAACGCACGGAAATTGTTGTTTTCCGTGAAACTCCATTTCACTTGATTTTACTAGTTGGACCCATATGCTTTTTTCAACTTATTTATCTTAACCAAACACTCAAAATCATAGCTTTTTATCAATCTCTAGTCTAGCCACACTCCCAAACACTCTCTTACAGTTAGTATATAACTTTCTATTGAATTAAATATACATTTTTATAAGTTAACAAGTATTGCTTTCGAATATCTTTATATAATAAATCACTTGTGTTTTGTTTTACAAAAATATGCAGGACTTAGTAATTGATAATTAATTAGTTGAATTGGGTTTATCTTAGCTTCGCAAAACAAGCATTCTATGAAGATAATCTCCAATGTTTAAATTGATAAAAGGTAGAAAAATAATAATGTACAGCAAAGAAGACAAGAACAGAGAGTGTAATAATGTGTTGCTGGGTGCTGAGAGTTCTGTTCTTTTATAGCTCAGGCATACGAGCTATCTGCTTAACAGAGCTTCGAGAGTTGCAGACAGCTTATAATTGGAGAGAAATGATTGGTTTTACAAGCAGATAGCTTATAAAAAAGAAGGAGCAGGCAACTGCATGGAGGAATTGTGATCATTTGGGTGCTCGTAAACATAGACATACAAGGTTGCAGCAGAGATGAAGTTGTGCGCTGCTACGTGCTCGGAGGTTGCAGGGCTGTACTGGCCAAGATGATTGATAGTGTTACGGTTGGTATTTTATTTTTTTAATTGGAATAAAATATTTAGGTTTTGGAATATTTTGGCTTGTCATTTCAAAGTTGTATTGTTTATGTATGTATATATGTATATAATTAAATATATCAATTTAAAAAAATTTGTTCAAATCTAAAAATAAAATCATTTAGAATTATGTAATTTAATATAAACAAAGACGCAATGAAATAATTTTTCTGAATAAAATGATGAACATGTATAATATTATGAAAGTGTCATCATCAATCTCGCAGGGTCATTATATTCTCTGATTGCTCTGAAATTTTAACATAATATATATCAATATCTCAAGAGGCTCCTCGTAAAGTTCTATCTTAATCTAACGGTTGGATTAAGAGATATGATTGATATTGTAAAATTATTCATTATTTACAAAAACACTATTTGGCCTAAACAGAACGGGCGGAACGAAATCAGAACGTTTCGGTCGGTATTTAGCCAAAAAATCTAGAACGGGTTGGAATTTAAATCGAGGTACAAACGACATCGTTTTGTCTCGTTTATTTAATCAGTACGAAATATTTTGGCTGTTTCGATCAAAACAAAACGAAACCGACAACCACGGTACTGGCAAAGTGTGTGTCCTCAAAGAATTAAGTGTGCGGAGATGCGAGGGATATGCTCTAACATGGGGAAATAAATCTCAAATTCAAGTTAGGACGTGAATTCTTTATAAAAATTTGTGATAGTCAAAATTTTACACGTCGACAAAATATACTTTCTAAAAGGTGAGGCTTACTTGCATTTAAAAATAAAGATGTGCCATAACTTGGCATGCCCAGGAGCATTGGTATATACAGCAGCACACATGATCAATCATCACCCTATGTAGACCACAGAGCAGCATAATTCGACCTGCCTGTTGGCTTGGTTTGATTTGCTAATAGAAATGATTGGGATCCATCATCTTTGAGCTACCAGATGAGAAATACCATAACAGTTTAATTATCTTATGGATACAATTAAAGACACAAACACTGGTTCAATCACATAAAAGCAGTGTGCAAACTCAGTATTATTGGTTGATAATTAAGTCAGCCAAAATTCAAAAAAGAAGAAGAAGAAGAAGAAGAAGAAGAAGAAGATAGTGGCTCACCTTCCTATTTTGGTTGGAATTATATGGCACCATTATAACTGCCCTGAAGGAGGAGGACAATGGCCTTTCTATCAAATTATTTGTCTCTCCATATCTACAATTGTATAAAAACTCTCTTAATGGTCTGCTATATTTTCATCTATATTTTCATTTCATCAGGATTGTAAGTGATATTTGTCTCTTATAATATAAAAAATATTTATTTCTCATTAATTTTGTTTGAAAAAAATAATTCCCTAAAAAAAAAAAGACTCGTGGGCTCTCATGGATCCACCAAGTTAAAAGTTCGCAATTTATATTCTCCAAACATTTATATTTTAATTCTCAAACCGTTTATTATACTAAAACAAGAATAAATACTCTTGTTCTTTATTCTTGGAACTTAAAAACTCTTTCTTTTATTTATTATAATCTTACTTAAATCATTGATTTTATCATACGAGGATTCTTAAACCTCGTCATAAAATATTGTTTTATAAATATTATGATATCTACTACCAATCACATATTTCTTGAGTTTTGGATAAAGAAATATCGGCACGAGCATGCGATCACCTCTTGTTTAAATACTTATAAAATTTTAATATTTCAAGATTGTATTTTAGAACAAAAATAGATCTTATTTGTGAGATTAGAGAGAATAAGAAAGTAACCAAAGGATTGAGGTGAATTTGTGTGTGAAAGGGTAAGTGAAAATCATGGTAGGTTCAATTCTCTAGGGTGAAACAACTTGATAGAGGGATGATTTTGTCGTGGATGCCTGTGAGGTCCAAACAGTCCCTTAAGAAACCCACCTGCTGGTTTCATTTTAGGCTGTCATGGGAGTAGGGAGACAAGAATCTATTACTCTATGGTGTTAGGGATGATGAGTAGATTGTATGCTTAACGTGACATGTATGAAATAATTTATTTGTATATTATTGGCAAGCTTCCTCCTTTATGAAGAGACTAAACTAGTTAGTAATCTATGAATAATTTATTTAAATCTTCTCTCTTGCAAATAAATTTATTTAAGTGTCTAATTTAGCTAGCAGTAATGGACTTCTCTTTTCTCAAAAAAAAATAAAAAAAATATTGTAAATATTGATTATATTCAAATAATAAAAATTATGATGGTAAGATAATAAATATCACTCTTCATATTTGTAGATCTTGTTTTAAAAATACAAAGTGAAATGATCGTTAGTTTAATGGGATGCCTTGAACCTTTTTCAAAGAGCTATACAATTAACAATAATAAAAATGTTTTGTAATAATTTTTTATTTTTAAATTTATTTCAGAATCAAACCCAAAAAATATAAATAAAGAAATCCATGTAATGAAAAATCCAAATATATTTTAAGGTTTTTGCATTAAAATATAAGAACTTATTCGAAAGAAAAACTTTTGGTTATTCTTCTTTTAAAAATGAATCTATATGTACATTTTCCAAGTATTTTACTCTTTTTTTTACGAGAAAACTCAATATCTTGGAAAGCACATTTTATAAGCCAGATGAGCGAGTTAAACTCCAATTATTCTAGATTCTTATAAAAAAATATACATCTTATCTTGAACTCAAGTCTTTTATAATCACGTTATGCCTTATAAGACCTTTTCCAAATATTTTACGATCAAAGGAAAAAAAAAAAAAGTCAAAACAAGAAAAAACAACTTGTGATTATCAAACTATTATGTCATTAAGTCACAGGTTCGTATCACTAATTAGTTCTTGTATTTTCTTTTTTAACACTTATTTTCATATAAGATGAACACCAAAAATTACATTCAACTAAATTTTGTCAACATGGTCAAACAAAAAAAGCATAATGCATTTTTCAAACAAATATTTTCACATGAAATATAATTTTTAGAACCAAGTTATTTTTCAAAAAATTGTTTCAGTATGCAGGGAGCAGTGACAGTGTTATGAAACCTGGTCTTAGCTCATGAACTAGCTCAAGTGAATCCACAAGTTAGCCAGGCAACATGGATCAATTACTTTTTAATTTTTCATTTTTGTCCACGCAATGTCATTTTAACAAAAATAAAATATAAAATTAGAACGATGTTATTTAGAAGGGGGGAAATTGACATAATCTCAGTCAAACACTGTAGCATAGGTTGATTGGGTTTTTCCGAATCAACCGCATATGGCCAATCCAAATCTAACTGACCGAATTCAAACGATGTCACTTAAGAGTTTGATCTTGTTGTGATGGATGATATAGCAGAATAATTATGGAGCGTGGATATGAAGGCAAGCTGGTTGCAGCACCTGAATTGCTGCTGTATAAAATGATATATTTATAAACAAAAAATACTTTTAAAAATAACATTAACATCAATCACACTTTCAGACAGATAGACAGACATTTCACCAACAGATTATTTAAAGGGAGAAATCCTGGTTAATTTAATACCAGAGGCATGGTGATGGATGTGGATTAATGGAGAGAAGAAATATTCAAACATCTGTGGGCTCCGTATGACCTCTACGTTCATCAGAAACTCAATAAAAGCATAACAACAATCGATTGGGAAAATGAGATGCTAATTATATTTTGTGAAGTTGGAGAAAGAAGAAGGCAGCAAGATAAAAAGGGATATCTCAACTTAAAAACCATAATTGCTAATAAAAACTAAAAATAGTTAAAAGACCAGATATGCACAACTACCATCACTGTGGCAATCACTTGCAAAACGTTTATCCAAAGGCCATTTTTAACCATGTGAATGAAAACATCGCCGAATTCAAAATTCTGTCAACTGCTCTTGTAGACTTAATAACAAAGAAATGCATTTGTATTGATGGAATCACACAACTACCATAAACATAATGCAGTTACAAATTAGGAACGTAAGACATCGGAAACTAGATGTATATGGCAGACAAGACACACTGTCTAAATTACAGTCTTAATTACCATAAGAAAAAAATGTACCTTTTTGGAAATGCATGTCAACAACTGTCCATTAAATAACTTGGCAACCAAAATCCCTAATTTTCAACTCCTATTTCACAACAATCCATCAGGTAAAAATGATACTTGTGCGTCCTGAGTATGCTAGCATCAAATTCCTGCTCGTGCAAGAGTTAGTTAGCACAGATTACCCACCAGCATACATAATATTTTAAACTATTTCAGCAGGGTACGATCAATAAACTAACCACAAGCATCTTTCTCGTAAGTTTTTTCTGATATTTTCATATTTCCTTGGTTGCAGCGGAATTCTACACATGAGCAACTGCTGCAGATGGACACTTCCCCAATGTATTCCACAATATATAATCCCCAGAAGTAACCTGTTAAAATATAATTTTAATAATGGGAAAATATAAAAAGAAAAAAAAAAAATCACGGTGAAGGATTAATAATATACTTCCATTCAATGACAGCTCAACTTGATGAAAACCAAATAAAACAAGAAATATAATCAATGCCAGAAATTTAAACAATTGACTTCAATATATCAAACCTTGTTTCTCCTTTTGATTGAGACTTTAAGATCACAAGATGTATTCATCCCATTTATAAGGAGAAATGTAGTCAAACTAAATATTGGATGTCTCAAAGAGGTGTTAAGGTGACGACAGGATCAGCACAGCAGGGGAGGGAGTTCAAGATATTCAATTAGATTAAAACTATGACCGCCATTTGTCAAAAATCTATGAAGAATCTCTCACTAGTGAACTCAACAAACACATGCACTCTTTCACTGCATTGAACTGACAGATTTTACAACAAAACCGAATTCTGAATATCTACTTAAGTTTATAATTTTTGTTTGCAACAACAAACTTGAAACAATGGGATTCTGAAGACAAGCTTACCTGAGATGAGAGCTCCACAGGTGCTTTAACTGTCGGATAGATGCTAACCTACATAAAGTCCACAAAGTACAAAGCAATAAGAAAGCAGTGTGCTAGAATGTGCATGTCAGGTAAAATCTAACATCAGGAAACACTTTTAAAACCATTGCTATATGAATCAATAGTGTCTATGTTTTGCCAAAAAAAAACAGTAAAAAATGTCAGAGAGGGAGAGGGAGGGAGGTCACAAGTTCCAAGATAGGCAACATTCTAACCAGAAAAGGTAGAGAATGCTGGCGTGTGCTCATGCACACAAGCAAGCACAAAAAATCCTCATGAGAGTTTTGGGAATCCAATTTGTGTTCAAAAAAATACAAATCCAAGAATTTTAGAAACCTAGTCCCATTCAAAGGAGGCCCGATTTTACCTTCAGTTTTGTTTAGGTGCTAAAAGGTGCCACGCTTGTTAAATGCCAAAGGTGTTGGTAAATTAAAAATGTGAAATCACGCACAACGCCCAAATTTTATTCTTTTTTTACCCTAATCTTTATTTTTTACAAAAATTCCCAAGTTGTTTCTTGTGTTAAATTAAAAAAAATGGACAAATAGATCAAAACATATACTAGTTAAAAGTAAAATCCAACAGAAAAAAGAAAGTATTCAATGAGGCTCTCGCTTTAATGCCTGGCGCCCAGCCATGAGGCGTTCACCTAGGCAGCGCTTCATTGAAATTCATCTTTGAGGCTAATAGAGGTGTTGTGTCCTGGCCTCGCTTAGGGCACCTAGGCGAGCACCTCAGTGCCTCTTGACAACACTATATAAAAGTCATTGATTAGATTAATGAGCTGATAAATATAATCTAAGCCACTGCTAAATAGTCTCTTATGCATTAGTGCTCCACTGAACTAAATAGGAGAAAACGATGTGAAAGCATGCATCACAACAATTAGTGGCCTAATTAAGGTGAAAAGCTACCGTTTGTCATTTTGATACATATTCCTACAGTTAGAGCTAGATGTGATCTCTGAAAGGACAGCGTAGCAGAATGCCTAACTTATTAAACTAGGGTATAAATGATACTATTCTTGACATGTGTATTTGACTTGTTAGATCACACAAGATGACCAACTACCAATTGTCCCTAACTGCAAGAAGAAGGTTAAAAGGAGTAACAAACTTACAGATTTAGGATCGATGGACATCCCCGATAATGATGCCCCAGCTATCCTGAAAGATACCTGTAATGGACAAGTTAGAAATGTACTGGCAAAATGTGATGTCAAACCAATAACACATTTCAGTTCAGTATTACAACATCAGATTTATTCTGCAACTAATAAATTAAGACAAAAGCAAGATATTACATGTTATCTAATAACCACTCATTGGTATTTATCGCCTGGCATCTACATTAATAAGATAAACAACTTAAATAAAGAAGCAACCAGGGAAAGAACAAATTATTGAATGATGATTGTCAATAGATTACTATAAACAACAAAAAGATTATGTAACAAATACCAAAAGACAACCATATACCTCAAATAAGGCACAGAAACTTCCAGGTAAGAAATATTAGAAAATAGAAACCAAAATTCAATTCCTTGTTTTCAAAAAAGTTAAAGCATATTGAAAGGAGTATAGGCTATGCATTAAGAAAGATGTTTTCTCTAATTCATGAAACTAATCAAAGGATAAAGAAATAACGACAAAGCACACACTTTAGCATATCTGTATGCCTGCCAGCAAAATGGCTCCTCTAGATCAACTGAAGGAAGATCCTTGTTCATTTTTTCCATCAAGAATTCCTCCACATTTGCCATATTGTTCGTACTCTCTGTCTCAGCATCACTATCTTCATCACCCATTTTTCCAAAGCCAGAATTAGAGGAAGGCAATCTTTGAATTTGCCATGGGGCAAACCTAACCGTTCCAGGGAAAGTTGCTTCAATACTTTTCCCAGAAAGACTTCGACCAACTGGGATGATTTTCCATTCAATCAAGTGCTCCGTGGCTAAAACTGCTCCAACAGAAGGGGTCCCATCAAAAGAAACAACCCTTCTCCTTGGAAAAGGCATAGTCACTGTACAGAATTCCATAGTCAAAGGAGCCCTATATCCCTCCATTAGATGCAACTTGAATAAAAATGCGCCTTCATCTTCAGAGACCATTGACAATTGGTAAAATCCTTTTATAGGAGGACCAAGGCCACAATTGGCCTGATAATGCACTAAAACGAAATTGCCTAATGGTGGAGAAAACATCACAGCTCGCTTATCAGCACCATGTTCTGGAACTTGGGCACAGGGATGGAATGATAAAACCTCAACATGAGCCTTGTTCAATCCCGACAAAGGAAGGGATACATCAGGCAACCCTTCCAATTCTGCTCGACAGTTTATTTGACCCGAGACTGATATGGTATCTGAAATCTCCTCCCGGTCATACAAGGCAGCATGAATAGTCTCATGAATTGTAAAGAGTATTCTTTGCTTTCCTTTGAAAAGATAAGGTTTCCATGCTGGTTGCTTGAAATCTGCAGGAAGCTGATCTGATGAAGAAAAGCCATTAGCCTTGATAGCAAAAATATTGGAATAGTTGAGATCTAAAGGAGTACCTGCAAAGAAGATAGACAAGCACCCAACAAATCAAACAGAATTAGGTATTCACATTATGATCCAGAAAGTAAATGTTATAGAAATTTGATACCAGCAAAACCATAATTAAAAGAACAAACCAAATGGCATCGCACTACTGATGAAATTTCGAAGTGTATCTTTATCCAAGGGCCTTGAACCAAGTTTTGGAGTATCGGCTGTAAGAGTCCCAATTGAAGCCGCCCCGGAGGGTGTTGCAGATGCAACTGGTGCAGCCACAGGTTTTGCCCTAGATGATATACCTGCTATCCCTATGCTTCCAGTTAGAGAATCCAACAACCCTCCCACATATGGTGCTGCATTCACAACCACCTCCGGATCTACCACATCACCCACAATTATGTCACCAATAGCATGTGCCACCATGAATGCCCTGTAACAAAAAATAAGAGAGTAAATGATCTCAAGTCCAAAGTTCAAAACGATTTGAATGCCATATCAAAGTCAATTCCAAAAACTTAAGTGAGCCTTTTATCCATTTAGGCCTATTTTGCACACATGACAAAGTGTAAATTAGAGGACAAGAATCAATTAAACCAATTTACAGCTCAATTTGCAACACAAATTTTTTTGGGAGGGTTTACAGCTCATTTTGCAACACAAAAAATCCTGCAACTATAGTTACTAGATGATCACTACTAACAGCCACAAGATGAGGAAGATAGATTGGAGGGGTTGGGTGTCGGGACTAGTAGCAATTCACATATTCATGGAAATTAAAGATATTATACAAGCACACTCTCACCCGCTGCCCAGAAACCAGCAATCACCAGTTGACAATTCTCCTTATAATCTTCCTTCTGATATCCAATTTCCTTTCCTCATCAAATCCAACCGTTCTAAAATCATTTCAATACCAAACTCGAGATATATTTACACGAATTACACTATCTAGTTAGTAAGTCCATCCTACATATCCCACACACCAAACATCAAGCTGACAGTTGATGAGAATACACAAGTCACGAAAAAAACAAGTTTAGAACGTCAATATTTTTTTATAGATTTTCAAAAGTTAACTTACCATACCCTGTGATGGATGGGGTATCAAGTAAGATAGAAGACAAACTTGCATCCACTCCAACAGCATTTCCACAATCCGATTTCCTGCATAACTTGGCGTAGGCCTTCAAATGCACCGGCTCAACCAATGGCAACACAAGTATTACATAACTTCCCCTTAAATGCAAAATCAATGGCCATAACAGATGATTTTCTCCTCCCTCCTCCCTTGACTCTACATTAATACTTATTATATGCCGCGTAATCGGATCATCCACCCATGAGTCCGACCCTTTTACCGATTGATTATTTACACGAATGCCGTATCCTCGCAATGATCCCTCGCTGTGATTACACAATTTAAACATTAATTACTTAAAATTAATGTGATTACAGAGTGGAGGAGACTGGAGAGGGTATTTTTTAGAACCGAAACTGACCGTTTCTTTCTCTCAGCAAAAGCGGAAGACAGCTCGGCGTCGTTTGGGAGAAAAGGGGAAACGGTGTACTTGAGAGGATCTTCTTCTGCATCGTTCATCGTCTTACAAGCAGCACGCCACTGCTTCTCCACCACCGGGAATTTCCTAAATAGAAGATCACGAGCAATTAATTTTATTATTATGAGAACAAAAGGTTGAAATCGACGGTGGAGTTACCGGGATAAAACGACGGCGTCGAGGCTGTTGAGGATCCAGAGAGCTCTGATTCTGCAACTGCTAGGCATGACTTCGTTGTCACTTGGTAAACGGCAATAACGAAAAAACCATTTGGTTTTTAGGAGCGAAGCTCACAGAGAAGAGGAGGGATGCACGTGCACGTGTCTTCTGGAGATATTTTGTTAAGCTGTAAACCGATGAAGTTGCTTGAAATCTAATCTCGTTTTTTGAACATTCTATTCGTGTTTGGGAGATTGTTGTTTAAAATATTAAAAATTAAAAATAAATTATTTTATTTTTTTTAAATAATTTTGAAACACAATATTAAATAAAATATTAAATTTCTAATGACAATTAATTTTTTCCACTCACCATAAATAGTTTCTTTTTATATATATATATATATATAATCATATATTATATTCAATAAAAAATAAATAAAATAAATAAGAGTAGCGAAAAATACAGAAATGAAAAGAGAACACTTTTATTTTATATAGCTTTGTAATTGCTCTTAGTTGAAATAACTTTGTAATTGCATATGTATGCATTTAGTCTCTCGGTAATTTATAGGCACGTGTATATTTTTTTTTTTTGTAAATTCATAAGACATAAAGAAAATATAAATTTAAATAAACTCAAAGAGATTCAAATAAATTTGATCGTGACGAATGAATGTAGTAAGAGATAGATGTAGAATAATATCTAAGCATCCACATATACAATACATGATTTTATAACAATCCTCAATGGATGTCTATTGTATAGTCACATGCATTGGAAACTTTCTCATTAAAAACATTATCAGAAAAACTCAATGGGGAAAAACCTTGGTTAAAGAAAGAAGACTAGAATGTGTTTTAACTCCACCTCGTAAATGTATCTCCTTTAAATTCTTAAGTTGCTCCGTTTCAATATTGCATTGCAATCCTTCGAATGTTGTAGTCGATAATGTTTTAAAGAACAAATATGCTAAATTATCTTTTGAGCAAATTTGTTAAACATCAATGTCATCACATTTATCAAGTTCATATGTGAAAATAAAATTCAGTGAGATGTGCTTTGTTCTATCTCTTTTGATGTACCATTTTTATAAATGAGTTATACACGCATCATTATCTTCATTCAAAATTGTTAAAGTCCACCTGCTATAGGATAAACCATACGTTTTGTAATTATGTTGAGTCATGGATCTCAGTCACAATTATTTTTTGTTTGCTTTCATAGATTGCAAGTATTTTAGTATCATTGGATGAAATGGCAACTAATGTTTATTTTGTAAATCTCTATTATATAGTAGTATCATCACATGTGAAGAGATAACCTATTTAAAATTGATCTTTATGTGGATTAAATAAATATCCTTGCTAGCAAATTCACAAAAAATGTTATTCATGTCATGTATTATTAGTAAGATACATTGGAGCATAAATTACACTAAAATATGGTATTTCAGGACCAAATAATTATTTGTTATCCTTACAAGGTCTTTGCTCACATCAAACAATTGAACAACCATTGAGGTACTTCATGGATGTGTTTTATTCATATTTTTAAGGGCTCTTTCTATGTAAGATGACCAATGAATGAAAAAATCATTAGCTAAATGTTCGCTTTGCAAGCCGGAGTAAAAATTTATCTTCCCGTGATTTTCATCTCATATTCTTTAAATAATTTATTGTCCTTGACATCTCTCCGTAAGTTCCAATAATATTTAAATCATCAATGTACACAACAATGATAACAAAATCAGATTTTAATATATTTATAAAAATATATGGGCATATAGGATCATTATCATGCCAATCTTTCAATAAATACCCACTAAGTCTATTATATCACATGTGATTATTTTAGAGTGTGATTGATGTTATTTTCTAAAGTATTTTTTATTTAAAAATACATCAAAATATTTTTTTTTTATTTTTTAAAAATTATTTTTAACATCAATACATCAAAATAATAAAAAAAACTAAAAAATTAATTTAAAATAAAATTAAAATAATATTTTTTATTTTTTTTAATATTCTAGAAACGCAATATATTTAAAAAAGATTATATTGTTATTAATAGATAAACAATATTATTATTATTATTATTATTAGGTAAGATAATATTGTTGAAATATTTTATTACCCTAAAAAAGATTATATTGTTATTAATAGATGAACAACATGATATTTTTGAAAGAAATAATTCTTACAAGTACATTCATTAGGTAAGATAATATACCATGTGTTTTTCAATGTGTTTAAAAATATTTTTTAAAAATATAATTTTTATATATTTTTAATATTTTTAGACGATATTAAAATTAATTTTTAAAAATTAAAAAAAAATATTTTAATATATTTTTTAATAATATTTTATTAAATACAATCTCAACTAAACTCCTAATTCATACAAAATATGTTAAGAAAACGTAACATCCAAGAACATTCTTTCAATTCCTACTACTGCATTTCCTAATTCTGTTTGTTTAATTTAAATTATTTTAATATTATAATATCAATTTTTTTTTTCAATTCCTATATTTAGTGATTCTCTCTTTTTCTTCGTAGGTTAAAATTGTTTAATTTTACATATAAAGAAAGAGAGAGAATCAGTAAATATAGGAATTGAAAAAAAGTTATTTTTAACAATAAAATATTAAAAAATATATATATTTTTTAAGTTTTAAAATCATTTTTTTTTTCAATTAGTACATTTAGTGAACCAGTAAATGTAGGAATCGAAAAAAATATTATTTTTTATATTAAAATAATTTGAAAATTTAAAAAAAATATGTTTTTTAATTTTTAATATTTTTATTTTCTTTAGATGTTCGAAATAATTTTTTTAAAATAAAAAATATTATTTAAAAAAAAACAAATTACTTTAAAAAAACCACCACCAAACACCCACTTTAATTTCTGCTGCCACATCCATCTCTCACTGTAGAAGGAACTTTTAAACCCAAATCTATTTCTCACTGTTGAAGGGAACACAGGCAGACGACAAACAGACAGATGCAGAAATTTATCAGAGGAGCGAAGCTTGAGTGAGAGATAAAGAATAGTTTTTGGTTTTTTTTGATCGCTCGGTCGACGAGATGTCGTTTTCATTCTTCAAAGCGTCACGGCCAAAAACACCACAAGAAGTGGTGAAAGCAATGAAAGATAGCCTTGTGGCTCTTGATACCAAAACCGTTGTTGAGGTTAAAGCTCTTGAAAAGGTCTCTCTCCCCCCCTCTTATTTTTGATTTATTTTTTTGGCTTGCTATTTGATAGATGGACATTGAATCGCATATTAATTTACATCTTAATTACTGTTTTGTTAATGTAATTATGAGAAATATGCATCTAAAATCTGTTGGTGATCAGTGTATATTGATGTGATTCAGTAACTATTTTTAATGATGCTATTGAAATGCAATTGGTTCATGAATTGTCTTTCAGCGATACTGGAAGGATTGTTGTATAATTGATTCATTCTTTGAAAGTGATGACAGGCATTGGAAGAAGTAGAGAAGAATTTTGTGTCACTGAGATGCATGCTGTGTGGAGATGGGGAGGTTGAACCGAATATGGATCAAGTTTCGCAAGTAGCACTTGAAGTTTGTAAAGAGGATGTTCATGCTCTTATGATTCACAAGTTACCTAATTTGGGATGGGAAGTAAGTGCTGCTACAACCTCATTCCTATTGTTCACTCGTGCATACATTCAGTATTTTTCATTGACTATTTTGTTTTGAAATGTAGGCAAGAAAGGATTTAGTCCATTGTTGGTCCATATTGTTGAAGCAAAAGGTTGACTCAAGATACTGCTCTGTGCAATACATAGAGAACCATTTTGAGCTTCTAGACTTTCTTGTTGTATGGTAAGCATATAATTCTTGTTTTTATGCTTGGATTTAGCAACAATATTGGTGTGTCTTGTTTACTTATGAGTTATAGGTCTTTGGTTTATTGTGATTATCTCTTTATTGTTTGGGCTTCTAATCTCTGTAGCCTTCTTGAGTACTGCCATGGTAATGAATCTTCTGTCTAAGAAGGAAACAGGGTTCTTTAATCTAAAAGAACTGTAGTTTTTGTATGTATTACACAAAATGTAATTCTAAATGGTATTATTCATAAAGAAAGAAAGAAAGAGAAGAGAAGAGTAGCTGATGTCAAAGGTTCTTCTAAAATCTTGTCACAAGGATGTCATAAGAGAATGCAACCACAGTCAGCGTTGTGTCAAAATTGCCATGCCTATAGAACCACAAGAGGTTTATGTAATTTTTGTGCCTTAAGTTGTTTGTTTCATGATTATTTTCTCTGTCAGAAGGCATAAATCATACTCATTATTTGATGGGAACAAGGGTTTGAGTTGTTGGAAATTGTAGAAAATATTAGAGACACAATATTAGGGCTTCTAGGAGTCACAACCAGAGGATGTATAACCGAAATCTCACCCCTTGGGTTCTTAATTTTTCTTGCTCTGGAAATGACAGCTGCAAAAATACATTTAATTTTTATCCTTTTGTTCTCTGCATTCCCTTTTCATGTGGAGCCTCTGCGAATAATGAATTTTCAATAGGGTGATTTTGTATGAGATTTGATGTTTTCCCCCTTGAACAGTTATGATAACAAGGAAATTGCCTTGAACTGTGGACTTATGTTAAGGGAATGCATAAAATTTCCGACGCTCGCAAAGTAAGACATTCAAGCTCTTTTTTATTTCTTTCATGGCCCATGTCTTATAGCTAAAGCACTTATATTTTTTTTTTTAAAAAAAATGATGATACCAGTGAAAGAAACTTTGCAATTTTTTTTTTATCAGTGTACAAAAGAAGTATTAACAAAAAACGGAAATAGTGGCCCTTGTGTGCTTGTTTTTGGCTATATGTAATGCTTTGTCTCCATGAAACTTTCACATGCTTTGACACTTAGTGCGTTTGTAGTTATGATTATCAGTCCATTATCGTGATGGCCTTTGACCCAATTAGATTACAATCACTCTCATAGGAGGCCTTTCTTGAAGTGAGACTTAAGATGGGCTTTTCATAGCATTTATGTGACCTATAAGTGTGAGACAGGAAGGGTTTAAGTTCTCATGAACAGTTACTTGCTAACAACTGTTTCTCATGCACAACGAGAAACTGACACCTTTTCTTGGGAGAGGGAAGTTCTATAATGTTTCTGTAAGCTTGAGGAGTTGCATATCCTTGGTTCCTGAAGAAACACAACCAGAGATTTATGTCAGTGGAGTTATGGATTTTTTATGCATTTTTTGGCAGACTCTTATATATTTCTTGTGTTGATATTTGATTTTTTATTGCCCAAAGCCTTTTTCTGGAGTTCAAGGTTCATGCAAGATTTTTTTCTGGAAAAAATGGAAAAAAACAACTGTCTGGGCACCAGCGACGACCCAGGGGGTGGTTAGAACTTAGTTTTATTTGCTATAAATTTTTGTGCAAGTAGGGTTACTCTGTTTTTTTTTTGGTAGTTTCTTTTAATCTAGATCAGTTGCCTATTGAAAAAATTTATGCCTTTCTACCTTAACCATCCATGCCATTGGGGCTCTCCTTTATTTTGAGCCTCTAGTTGATTTCACAGGGATCTGTTCTGTCATATTTTTTTTATATATTTTCATAAAAAAAATCCTTTGTGATATAATCTCCATAAATGGAAAGGACTGCTCATGCGTGACCTGGGTTCAATGTGCTCATCAGCTAGTGCCTTTACCTTGATCCTTGGGGATCTTTAGCAGATTATGGCAATATGAGCTTTGCTCTCTGCTGCTAAAGTTATTTAATTCCAAATTGTTGACTCCTTTGGCACTGCATAATACTTGATAGATTAACATATTTAGCAAAGAGATGAATGGCTCCACTTGATGTGTAGCAATCCAGGAAATGGGTTGGCTGGTCGAGGTTAATGGAAATCAATAATTTCTTCCAGTTTCAATTCAATCACTCAAAAGTTTAAAATGCCTGTTGATGCTGTTTTTGACATCTGATTTTGATGCCTAATTTCCTTATGACAAGCAAGTTTTAAGTTTTCACACAATTAATTTTTGTGGTGATGTTTCAGATATATATTAGAGTCTGCAAGCTTTGAGTTGTTCTTCAAATTTGTGGAGTTGCCTAACTTTGATGTTGCTTCTGATGCTTTCTCCACTTTCAAGGTCAGAATTATAAGGTTGTAAATTCTCTGTGTTTCTTTTTCTGTAATCTGTTCAAATTTTGCGCTTTCAGTTATTCCTACTTCTTATATGTTTTTGATATGCTTTCCAGGATTTACTGACTAAACATGGCATTGTGGTTGCAGAGTATCTTACTGCACATTATGATGAGGTACACTTGCTTGTCAATTCTTGATATGATTGTAGACAGATCTAGGCTTAGCAATCTTGGCTAGAATG
Source organism: Salix dunnii (assembly GCA_015731905.1). Lineage (NCBI taxonomy): Eukaryota > Viridiplantae > Streptophyta > Magnoliopsida > Malpighiales > Salicaceae > Salix > Salix dunnii. Next base: position 1,047,791 of record CM027668.1, on the reverse strand, counting down.
TTGCTTAAAATTTGATCTACTAATGTTGGTAAAAGAATATCGAACAGGATCTTGTGATGATTAATGAATTATATAACAATGAGTAAGTTACAGCAACCTTGTAGTCTCACTGGATTCTGAACTCCTAATGTTTGTCTAGAATGTCCAGCAAATCTACTCGCATAACAGCTCTTTTTCACGATTATCTATACCTTTTATCTTGCTTGAGTAAAAAGTGTCTCCTAGCTAATCTTAAAGCTCTACTGTTCCAGTTCTTTGATCAATATGAAAAACTCTTGACATCTTCTAACTATGTGACGAGAAGGCAGTCATTGAAGGTTAGTTTTCTACTGTACCTTTTCAGATATCACTACTGTTGCTTTGATCAATAGATTAATAGTACTGTGTTGATTTAGCTTCTCTCGGAATTCCTTTTGGAACCTCCGAGCTCTCATATAATGAAGCGCTACATTCAAGAAGTTCGGTACTTGAAAGTCATGATGACTTTACTGAAGGTATCAAGTCTTTTTTTTTTTTCCACTTTGTATTCTTGTATGCCAATTTTGATGCTATTTGGTTTGAATGACTAATTGGATATACTATTCAGTCAGAAGAAACCATATGCTTTTACTTGGCAATGCTACTTTATCAACCAAAAAGCAACTTACTTAGCAAGTAAAAATCCTCTGAATGGTAGAAAAGCCCTGAAACACATGATCTACTCACCAATAACAAGTGGCAACAAGAGGCCACTTCGGTATCAAGGCTTTGATGTTTTGACTACTGTTAGTGAGAACAAAATTCATTTTATGTCACTGAAATGTAACTCAAAATGAGTTTTAGAATCACTTTGTTTCACCATGCTTCTGTCTACTGGAAGTCAGGAATGCTTCTCTCGTTGGTGATTACTACCATTTGATGCCAATCTAGCTCAGAGCCAATGAATAGTTTAACTGTCTTGCTTTGCTTATCCTTGGGGAAACAGTTAAGAAGGGCTTGTCTACTCAGTACAATGGGTTGTTGATGCAGAGAGGCCTCTGTTTCTATGAACTGAATTTTTTTTTTTTTTAATTTGGCCGCCTAGGTTACCAGATTTTTTTTTTTTTTGGTGTTTTGAGGGGGGCATTGATCTGTTGAAACTGGAATATATGATATGCATTGTAGCCACAAGAGCTTCACGCTTTTATAGTGGTAAGAGTAGTTTTGATTTATTCAGGGATTTCCTGTACTATAAATATTATAGATGGGTATTCCTTGTTAGATCTTTTTTTGAAACACTCCATCTTTTTCACTAGTTTTCATTGTATTTGACCTTTCTCTGCTTGTTTTTACTTTCATTTGTCTGCGCAGGACTCCAGCAAAAATATTCAGATCTCTGCTTTCCACATTTTCAAGGTATTCCTTGCCTTCTCTTATTCCTTAGTGTATATATTTTTTATCTGGCTGTGCTCTAGACGTGGTCATACCTTTAGAACCAAGGACATTGCTAATGTAGAATACGCATAACATTGGCTGATTTTTCTTCCCCCTTCCAAAGACAAAATTGGTCTGTTTATGGTGGAGGCAATCAGCTGTACTTGCTGTCTGATATGCATCATCTCGTGCAGAAATATCCTTTCATGCTAATTTTTCGGTGACATGATGTTGGCCATTAGGCTCTGTTTTTTTCAGCACTACCCTAGAACACATGTATCAAAGGTTATTTTGCTGTGCCTTGTTTGCATAGAAGTAGCTTCGTAGACATCAAAGATGACCATTGAATTGTATGGAAGGAAAAATAAAGGTGACTGTTGAGTTGACATGAGTAGTAAACAGAAGAAAGCATGACATTGGCTACTTTTGTGCAGATGGGTTGAAAATATTTATCTTTCTCTACATTGGCCTTGTTAGTTGCTACTTAGAAGTACAGTTTTTTCATGTCATTTCCTTGCTTGTGATTATGCTTGTGAAACTCCCGGTTGATTGAGAGGTGATGATGCTGTCATAATTATTTGATTGAGGTTGCACTTTTAGCCGCCTCAGTTACACTGCTGATAGCCAAATTTTGTTACACTGGCTCAGGTGCACCTTGAGCAGCATCACCAGTTAAACTCTTTGTTAAATGCACATTTACTATGGATCCTTTATTTGCCTTGGATATTGAAAGATTTTGTGGCACAAATGGTCCTTTATGGTTCCAAGTGTTAAATCCTGTCCTTTTTTTACGTGCAGGTCTTTGTTGCTAATCCTAACAAGCCACGAGAAGTAAAATTGATTTTGTCCAAAAACCATGAAAAATTGTTGGAATTGCTTCACAATCTCTCAGTTGGAAAAGGTAATTATGCTTTCAAATGGCAACCCGAGTGCAATTACTAGATTCACAAATAGGTCATGAAATTTTATTTGAAATTGTGTTTATAAGAAACACCACTTGAATTTCGAAATTCCTTTTGTGGACATCTATAACATACTGTCTCTTCAGGTGCCGAGGATGAACAGTTTGACGAGGAAAAGGAATTGATCATCAAGGAAATTGATAGACTATCTCGCCTGTCAAATCTTGATCGTTAGATCTTTATCCTAATTGCTGGCGTTTCCTTTACTACTCAGATCTTGTGTCTGGTTCAATGCTAATTCTGTGATGATTGATTGATTTCCTGCAATTGATATTTGTGCGAAAGTCAGTCTCGAAGCACCATTAGGAAACAATATAATTGAAAATTGCATGCACTTGTAATATTTGTTGTGTCGGAGATCTTACTGAAGTACATCATGCCATTTGGTCTTAGAAATGTGTTTAGAGTATTGTTTTTGAGTGATCAAGGGCACTGACTGTATTATAAAGAAACTCAATACGCCCTACTGCTTTGTTCAAGTGTTACAAGATTGAACTTTGTTTTACCATGAGCAAAGATTTAAGTTTTGCCTCTCCTCTCCTGATCCAACCACTGGTGTTTTGTAGTGCAAGTAGAATTTCCACCAGCTTCAAATTTGAAGAGCTCATGTCAACTTGGTGGTAATTTTTGAAAGCGCTGGAGATGACTTCTTTATGCGTTGTGATATAATAAAAATTATGAGGATGCAAAGTGCATTTTATTACATTAGCTATTCCTGTTTGGTTCTTGGTTTTTTCCAGGTATCTGACCGTGCCGGAGCCAACCAAGGCTTGTGCGCGACTGAGGTCACACAAGTACAGAAACTGAGCAGGTTTGTGCAAGCTGCAAGCAGAGAAACAGCACGAACACTCGCAACAGGTCTGTTGAACTCAGATCAAATCTGCATTTGCATTTATGAGAAATCTAACACCACTGTGACATCTATTTAATTGAGCAGGAAGACACAAGGACAGTATCTAAAAATAGAAAAATAAAAATAATAATTAACAAATAAATATTCACTTCACATGCAAATGATCTCCATGTTCAACATCCCAACTCAAGCCCTCTTCCGCCACAATACTTGTGCAATTCAACTCTCTCCCTGCAATGAATAGCTTGAAACAAAACTCCATTACCCTCTTCCTCCACATCATCAAAATCCCAACTCAGATCCTCCTCTTCATCATCGGAAATCGACCGTTTAACCAGCAAAGCCCTCGCTTCCTCTGCTTGCGAAAAATAAAAATAATAATTAACAAATAAATATTCACTTCACATGCAAATGATCTCCATGTTCAACATCCCAACTCAAGCCCTCTTCCGCCACAATACTTGTGCAATTCAACTCTGCCTGTACAGGCACTTGCTGCGGTCCCTACATCTTCAATCTCATCATTACTCCCAATATCTTCAATCTCATCCCAACCAGCATCTTCCTCTCCCTGCAATGAATAGCTTGAAACAAAACTCCATTACCCTCTTCCTCCACATCATCAAAATCCCAACTCAGATCCTCCTCTTCATCATCGGAAATCGACCGTTTAACCAGCAAAGCCCTCGCTTCCTCTGCTTGCTTTAACTTGAACATTTTATAAAAATACCGACACCAAAAACTTTGATTAACAACTTTACTAGGCACAACCTCATTTTCTCAGATTGATCTCTTAAATCTCTTCATTTTTCTTTCCAATCACAACATCCCCTGATCTCCAATTTCTCATAATCCTCCTTGCCCACTGGTTCACAACAATAAGTATCCAAATCACATTTCAATGCACGCACTTGAGCATCAAGACGACTGTATTTCACATTCAAAGACTTTCGTTTAATCAAACTACCAGTATCACCATCATGATCATGATCAACAACCGAGTCAGTACCGTGAGAGATGATTCGGGCCGTTGATTTTCATACGGTGGATCCATTATCGTCGATGGATTGGCCTGCATAGTCGAGGGACTCTTTAGTGTAGGCGGCGCTGGAATCAAACGAAGTGGGGAGGTCTTGGATGGTGCGTAAAGCGACATCACGAATGATGACGGTTTCTGTTTTTTCTTCGAGGTCTTTTTTATAGGTTCCGATACTGGATTCTGATACGGTTGTCATGATATTGATTAAAGAGTCAAACGACCAAGTTGGGCTCGGGTAGGAGGGTCAGGCTTTTGGTGAGTCGGGTGGTATCGGGTCATCAGAGTCTGCAAAGATGGAGTTGAAGAGATTCGTTGGGAATTTCGTGGTGAAAAAGGATGATGTTTATGTCTATGAACATATTATATGATAGCAACAATTTTTAATTATAAACTCAAAATTTTATGTACATAGATTATATCTACTAATGTTTTAACATTAATTCCAAGTTAAATTATATACACATTATTTTTTTAGTATAATTATTCTGTTTTTTTAATGTTTTAAATTACAACAAAAATATTTAAGATTATAGTCGTGAATTTATAAGTTAATTGAACCGGAATAATTTAATATGTTATTATTTTAATATTTTATTTAAAATATATTTTTTTCACACTTTATTTCAATTTATTTTATATAGATTATCATGAATTTACATATTAACTCGAATGAATTTAACAGGCTGTCATTCAAATATTTTTCTTGAATTTTTATAAATTAGATTATATTTTACCAATCATCCAAATTATTTGAGAACCCATCAAATCAATCATATGAGATCAAGTCAACCCATAAAAAGCAATGCCTATATATATATGTTAAAAAGAATTTAATCTAACCACCGGCGAAGCACAGAATAAGTGTTTAGTTCTCACTGTTTTTTCAACGCGGTAACCAATTTCTTGCAGAGACAGCCTGCATTTGCAAATCGCAGCAGGAACGACATGGTTAGCTGGATTGACAGAGTATAATACAATGCTAGATCAAGAACACCAAATCACGACAGCTTTTCTGCCATCCAAGATGGATGAGTCTCGTACAAGAGTCAAAACGAGAATTCACTTGACAGGTTTACAAAACCCTGGCAGCTCCTTGATAGAAACAATTTCTGATTCCTCAGTTAGTATACAGCTACAAGCTCCATCAATTTAAATGAAGGTAAGAAATCATGCAAATAAAGACACGCACCTACTCCTTTAGTAGACCAGCATCTGTAGATCAAAATCTCGTTCATAGCAATAGAAGAAAGGTTAAGGAAAATAGAAGCGGATAATTATGTGGTGATTCTCTTGCACAAGAAAAAAGAAACACATTTTCATAAATGGTATTTATAGTTATGAAAGCTCAAGGAACTGTGACAATAACATGAATCCAATCACTTGAACATCTAAAGATAGATCAAAGGCATATATCTTACAATTCACTGTAATGACAAACTAGATAATAATAATCACTTAACATGCATGTCATCTTCGTCTTCAATATCCCAACTAAAATCCTCCTCCTCCTCTGCGGTGCTCAACCGCTTATGCAAATCAACTTTACTTGTATCGGCAGCACTCTTCCCGCTCCCAACAGCTTGCCCTTTGCTCTCATCATTACTCCCAGTATCTTCAATCTCATCCCACTCAAGATCCTCCTCAGGCAGCAACTGAATTGAAACATCACTATCCTTGCACGATCCGTCATTACCCCCCTTTCCCTCCGCCACCTTCTCCTCCAACTTATCACTATCCTTGCATGGTTTGCCACCATGCCCCTCTCCCTCCTCCACAACTACAGTTTTCTCCTCCAACTTCTCATTTTCCTTGCACAATTCAGCAGCACTTCCCTTTCCCTCCACCACCACCACAGCCTTCTCCTCCAAGTTATCCTCACTTCTATCAACCCCAACCTTTTCCTTCTCCACTTCCTTTTCATTAATCACCTCATCCAGATTCCCCTTCTCTACGTTTGCATCTTTACTCGATTCACCTTTCGACAGAAACACATCACCCTCCTCCTTATCATCATCAAAATCCCAACTTAAATCCTCTTCTTCACCAGAAATCACCCGTTTAACAAGCAAAGCCCTCGCCTCCTCGGCTTGTTTCAACTTAAGCATCCTATAAAAATAGCTACTCCAGAAACTCTCATTATCAACTCTGTTTGGCACAACCTCATTATAAATATCCCTAATCACCCCATTCTCAGCAATTAACCGCTCGATCTCCTCTTTTTTCTCATCAATTACAAAAACCCCTAATTTCCATTTATCATAATCATCCTTATCCTCTGGTTCGCTACAATAAGTATCCAAATCAGACTGCAAAGCCTGCACTTGAGCATCAAAACGACTGTATTTCACATCCAAAGACTGCTGTTGACTTGAATTACTCCTACTACCATCAGCATTAAGTAAATCATGATCATGGTCAGCAGCTAAAATGGAGTCTTTACCTTGAGAAATGATCTGTGCCGTTGATTTCCACATGGTGGATCCAATACCGTCGATGGTTTCTTGAGCGACGGCCGCGCTTGCCTCGATGGAGGAGGGGAGATCATGGACGGCGCGTGAAGCGACATCACGAATAATGGCGGTTTCTTTTTTTAAGCCGGATCCGAATTCTTCAAGATCCTTTTTGTATATTTCGATAACGGATTCAGATTTGGTTGCTAAGGATTGAATTAAAGATCCTAGAGACCAGGTGGGGTTTTGGGTTGTCGGGTTCGGGTCCTCAGAGGTGGGATTGGTAGTAGGAGAAAGGGATTTCGGTGAATCGGGTGGCGTTGTGTCATCAGCGAAAACTGATTTGAAGAAATTCATTTGGGAAGGATTAATTGTTTTGATTTCGTAGTGAGAGAGAAGAGTGATTGCTAACTTCTCTTTTATGCAGCCATTGTGGTAGAAGAAGGAAGAAACAGAAGGATTTGAGGTTGCTTCGGACTTCCTTTTTATCGAACGTAATTCCTAACCTTACTCTCTCTCTCTCTCTCTCTATATTACTATATATATAAAACGCGTCCCGGTTTTATTGACAGTGATCATGGCTTAGTCCAGTTGGTTAAGGCGCGAGAATAAGTTAAGATTTTGAAAGGGCGTGGGTTCGAATCCACTCTCCATGAATTTTTATTTTTTTTCTTGCAAATGTGATTGATTTTTTTAAAAAAATTATTTTTTATTTAGAAATATATTAAAATAATAATTATTTTTTTAAAACTATTTTTAATATCATCACATGAAAATATAAATATAAAAAAAAATTATAATGTTTGGACAATATTTATTTTTTATCTGTATTTATTTGGAAATGTGATTTATTTTTTTTAAAATACTTTTTGTTTAAAAATATATTAAAATGATATATTTTTTTAAATATTTTTTAACATTAGCACATGAAAATAATCTAAAAATATTATAAAAATACAATATTTGAACAATATTTATTTTTTATGCGTATTTATACATATATGCTTTTAGATTATTATTTTTATTCTATATATATATATATATATATATATAAAGCACCAGTCATCTTGTCCGACATATAATTATAAGTTATTTTCGAGGATTTTGAGGTTATATGTTATTTTAAAGGATATAAAAAAAGATTTTTTTTAAGTTATTTCATTTTGATACCTCAACGGAGGCATAAAAAAAATATATATATCGTAAAATTATTCTCAATTTAATGAAATTTAGTTTATTTAAAATAATTAAAGATATGATGACTAAAATTGAACAATAAAAAAGTATTCAACTTTTTTCCTTTAATGAATCAATAACTTTTTTCTTTTCAATTTGATCCTTTAAGATATATTTATTTGGGATTAAACTTAATAATATTTTTTTGGTTGTCTAGAAATAGGGATCCCGCAATGTCTAAAATAAATTTTGATGCACAATATATGTTTGGTTTCACAAAATAAAGTTTGATTTTATTAATCTAAAATAATCAATAACCTATATCATGGAGGAGGGCAAACAATCAATGACAAAGAGGCTAGCGTGCACGATCCACACACCAACGTGTGAAGAAAGATGTTGTGTTTGGAGGCGTGTGTGACCATCAATTAGTTTTATTTTAACAAATCTCACTCTTATTATCAAAAATGTTATTCAAGCAAAAAAAAAAAAAATACATATTTGCTTAATGAATTCACATTAATGCAAGTGGGGTGGGGCATTCTTTTTTCTTTTAATTATTTCACATAAATAATATTATTAATAATTTTAAATAATACATATCGATGATTACAAGGTTATATATATATTAAAATTGTTTGGTTTTAATTTGAAAAACCCATTAAAATAAAGATAAAAATCATTATAAAATAAAGACCGATTAAATCAAAGCCTGTAAAAAAATAATCTAACTAAAAAATAATTAATTAAATTCGGCATATTTAATTTTTAAAATGTAAACCCAAAGATTATTTCGTATGATTCAATTTCTAATAAAAAAATTTGTCCTACTAGTTTTTTTGGTTAAAAAACAAATCATTTGAATCAACTCCCTCTTATTATTTCTTTTGCATGAATTACACCTTCAGATCACTAAATCCAAAGATTTTCAGAGAAAACTAGGCAAATCTTTTCAGGCAGCAGCAAAAGGCATTGCAGCTGAAGTGGATAATAGTGCATGGCCAACGGCTAGGGCCCAGGTTATGAAGTTCCACATATAAAGCATAACAGAGCCTGTACTTCTGAGTTGGAGAGTGAACGCCACCATCACATCCATTACTTATTAACATGGATATAGCAGAGGATTCAACACAATAAATTTATGCAAGACGAGCTGATTAGCTTGATGAGACATTTAAATTTCCTTCTGACATGTTTCTGGCAGCAAATGAATGTTTTACACTCCAAAACAACCAATAGTATCAACAGCAGCTTAGAATTCATACTGTACCACGATTCAGCGTGCAAAAGAAATCAGAGAAAGGCAATCCACCCAACTCACATGGAATACATATTTACCACAGTTAATTAGGAAAACAGAACACCAGGGGATAATATATATCATTTATTATCAAAGATATAATTTGCATGCTAACCCTGCTGAAGAGAGTATGCTGTACAATTAATTGTTTCTCTGACTCAGCACCCGCAGAATGGAAAGAAACAGGTTCAAAATGTCCAAATAGAGAGCAACAGAGGCCAAAATATACTCATCATATGAGAAGCGCTTGATCAGGTGGTCAGTGTCATAAACGATGTATCCACAGAAAATCAAAGCGCTAATCCCACCATAAACTGCAGTTGACGTTGAGCCAAGTGGAAAGAACACCTGCATAATACCAGAACATCCATAACATCAGAGTTATATACTGGGTGAACACATAATAGATCCGTGTTATTCAGATAACTTATCCATGGCAAGGTGACTTGAAGAAAATGAGGCGTCTAACCTGGATAAAACTAGTCAGGATAAGGATAATGAGGGAAGTGAAGAGAATTGGTCCCAGGAAGCTAAAGTCCTTGCCCTTCTTAGCAGCCCAGAAAGTGTATGCAGTTAGAGAGCAAACCACGGCGGATGTCAGAATCAATGCCTCAAGCACAATGTTACCTGAAAACATTTGAATGCAAGTCAATAATCAAATCATAATTATAAAAGCTGCACATGAAGTCATCAACAATCATCGAACTATTAAATGTCCAAACAGGATAAGATAAAGATACCGACCTTCTATATTAGCGCAGCTTGCTCCAACCAAGAGGCTTAGCGAAATGGTGAAGAGGCCAAGAATAATTAGATTCACAGGGTGTTTCTGGTGATACACATGCAAGGGCCACAACACTGCAAAAATATTTACCGTCATTATCTACATTAAAAGAACAAAGTTTCAAGAAATAAGCAAATTCACAATCCTCTTGCAAGTGAATCCACTTGAGTTTCAATTTTAAGTCAGATTAAATCACGCAGCCTATTTAGAACCATGTGGATTGAATGTATACATGTATTTGGGGATCTTTCAAGGGTATTGATTTGAATTCCAAGTGGAATTCAATTTATAAAAAAAGAATGCAAAAATAAATTAAATGGTCGACCTTTTGATTTGCTACAATGATCTCCCTAGAAATTAAGGTTGAAAACAATATACCAAAACTACTCACATGTTAGCACTGATCCTATTTTTGCTCTGATACACCTCTTTCTTTCCTCCTAAAAACCCTTGGCAGCACAATTTCCTTTCTTTATCTACCTGTCATCAATCTCATACTGTTCCTCATAAGATATATTATTAATCTTTCCTTATTTTGACCAAATTGGTTGATATGTAAATGAGTATAAATAAAAAATTAAACATAGATTGAAAAGTAGTATTTAGAGTTATAGCTAGTATAAGTCCTTGAAACAAAAATAAATTATTTCTAAATTAAAAGTATTAAGGATAAAATAGTTAAGATTGATAACTAGTTTATTTCAACATATTTTAAACCATATAATTGAATTCAATTATATAATTTAGTTTTTTTTTTTTCAAATAGTAAGCTATCAATTTAATTCAAAATTGCTTATAAATTGAATTCAATTCAAGATGAAATATAGACAAAGAAAGATATCTCGCTACAACCTTGAACCCAATTCAAGTTTCAATCTTTAACACCAAAAGACATACTAAAACATGAAATTTAAACAACATAAAACCACAAACAAATCATGAAAAAAAAAAAAGAGATCTTGAAAATTGAGCACTTACAAATAAAGGGGACAACTGAGAGAAACAAAACGAACCCAGAATTGGCCTTGAGGAGATCATTCATAGGAGTGTAGAGAGCCGTAGCAGCCGAGACGATGGTGGTGAGGACAAGCTGGGCGGCCAAGATTACATAAACTTTGCGAATCAAGCCCCATCGTAATTGGTTCTCTCCAAAACTCAAACCTGGGTACAAAATCTTTCCGTTTCCTGCCTCCAAATCAATCTCCTTTGCCCCATCCTTGTTGCTAACGCTTGCGTATCCGTACATCTCTGATGATTTTTCTCCCTTCTCTCTTGCTTTCATTCACTTAACGAGGAGGGTCGGAGAGAATGAAAGAAGGAGATGACTTTTCCTTTTTATTTTATTGGGAGTCGGTGGCTGTTTTTTTAAAATGACGGATCATTAGGTATGAGAAGTGTGACGGGCGAATGGGATAATTGGAAATGGACAGCGTTAGTGGTGCTTTATATATATATATATATATAGATTCAAATGTGGCCACCATATCCCTGAGTTAGGTCAATGAACATCATCTGCCAGCATGTTAATAGATTTTATAAAATTTAATAATATGTATTTTTATTGAAATTATTTTTCTTACACTTTGATAGAAATAGATCGGAAAAAAAATCATGTTCAATAAAAAAAAAATACCCTAACAAATTCATGACTTTGTATTTTTTTTCTAAAAAAATAAATTTGAAAAAATAAAAGGACAAATATAGATCAAGATATTTAATATTGCAATAATTGATCATTTAATTAGTTATCTTTAATAATTTTGTTTTTTAAAATCAATTTAAAATAAAAATCAACTCACATGTAAAATTTATTGAATAAAATTATATATATATATATATATATATATATATATATATATATATACACTTTTATTTTTACCATGTTAAGAAAATAAAATCAATGCATACACACAATTCATTGCGGGTTGATATTATTATAAAATTATTATTTTATTCTTTACTATATATATATATATATATATATATATATATATATATATATATATATATATAATACTAAAATGAACCCATCAATTTATATATATATATATCTATCTATATATATATAATACTAAAATGAACCCATCAATTTATCTGTTCCATCCTCGGCTTCTTGTTAGTTTATTCTAAAACATAAATAACATTAAGAATAAAATTTTATAGATATAATTGTAGAATAAAATTTTATAGATATAATTGTTATGCAGTCTATTTTAGATCATGTGTTTGATGAGTTTTAATAATATTTTTTAAAAAAATTATAATTTATTTTTTAAAAATATATTTAGATTATTTTCATGAGTTGATGTTAAAAATATTTAAAAAAATATTATTTTAATATTTTTATAAATGAAAAATACTTTAAAAAATAACTTCATAATTTAAAGCAACATCAATTTAAATATAAATTAAAAAATTGATTGAAAATGATGTAGTTCTTAATCTAGTCAGCTAATTTATAGTTTAATTTATTAGGGCACCCAAAATAAATTATATTAATGTCTAAAATAATTAAAAAAACTAATAAAAGAAGCAACAGGAGGAGAAATATTATAATAATAGCAACAACAATAATAATAAACTGAATGAGCAAATGGAGAAGAGACGACGACGACGACAACCTCTCCTCTTTCTCTAGCTTTTCAAAACCCACAAGCTTGATTTAGAGTAAGACCCCCTGGAGCAGAAGTAACATACAAAAAACCAAGAAGAAGAAGAAGGATATGGTTTTCGTTTCGACCCCCAGTCTCTTCAACAATACCAGAAGGTGATGAATCCCTCTGGGTTGGGTTTTTATTGAATATTCTGTAAAGCTTAATCTGACTGATTGACCTGTTGATTTATATCTGTTTCTATGATTTAATTTTCTGGGAAATGATTTCATAAGGTAAAGAAACAAACTTTAGGAATTTTACAGGTCTTTGAATCACAAGCTTCGTGCTTTATTTATTTGTTTTTATTAGTCCCATTTAATCATAGCGCATGATTGTTAAAAGTAATTGATCCTACTGTAATTGCAGTTCAAGTAGTGTTCCTTACAGCGAGGAACATAGGAATGCAATGATTGTACGAGCACACCCGCTAGGTATGGCACGAGCCAACGACAACGTTAATGTACAGGGTGCGAGGGGGTCTGTGCTTGAGCCGCGCATAGGGTTAGAGTTTGATTCAGCAGATGATGCTCGAGAGTCTTACAGTGTGTATGCCACGCATGTAGGATTCAAAACTAGGACTGGCCAGCTATATCGATCGCGCACTGATGGCTCTGTTGTTTCTCGAAGGTTTGTGTGCTCGAAGGAGGGTTTTCAACTAAGCTCAAGGACGGGCTGCCCTGCATTCATTAGGGTGCAAAGAAGGGATTCTGGGAAATGGGCTGTTGATCAGATACACAAGGATCACAATCATGAACTTGGAGACGTGGAGGAAAGCCGTCCTCCAATTTTGCCGCAGAGAACTCCTACAGGTAGGAAATCATCAGCTAAGGTTTCTTCAAAGTCAAAATTGAAGTTGCTTGCAGAAGTCGATGATGGACAACCATGCATGTCTGGATCCATTAGTTTCAAACGCGTTAAAACTGGAGTAGATGGAGGACAACCAAAAGCTGAACCATATGCTGGTCTAGTGTTTAGTTCAACTGATGAAGCATATCATTTTTATACAAGGTATGCAGATGAAGCTGGATTTAAAACTCGGATTGGTCAGCTGTTTCGTTCTAAGAATGATGGGTCAATTACATCCCGGCGATTAGTGTGCTCTAAGGAAGGATTTCAGCACCCTTCAAGAGTAGGCTGTCGTGCTTTTATGAGGATTAAGAGACAAGATTCTGGAACTTGGATGGTCGACCGTCTCCAGAAAGATCATAATCATGATCTTGAGCCGCAAACGAGAACTAATATGAAAAACTCCACTGCATCAAAGAAATTTATAGACGGGGTAAATGGTGGGTTAAACACTTCGAATCTATCAGAGATTAACAATGGTGGCCGTCTCAATTGTAGTCAGGGTAACAACATTGGAAGTGAATGGTACCATTTACTGCTTGACTATTGTCAAAGTAAGCAAGCCAAAGATACAGGATTCTTTTATTCGGTGGAAGTTGGTAATGGTATTTGCAGGAGTGTTTTCTGGGCAGATGGAAGATCTAGATTTGCGTGCAGTCAATTTGGAGATGCTATTGTGGTTGATACTTCATACAGGAAGACTAATTATCTGGTGCCATTTGCAACATTTGTTGGAGTTAACCACCACAAGCAGCCAGTGCTACTTGGGTGCGCTTTAATTGCCAATGAGTCCAAGGAGTCTTTCATTTGGTTGTTTCGGACATGGCTTAGGGCAATGTCTGGGTGCCGTCCAAAGTCAATTATAGCCGATCAAGACATGGCAATCCAACAAGCAATTGCCCATGTTTTTCCTGGGACTCGTCATCGGTTTTCAATGTGGCAGATCAGGGCAAAGGAAAGAGAGAATTTAAGGTCAATGCCCAATGAATTCAAATATGAATACGAAAAGTGCATCTATGATAGCCAGACAAATGCTGATTTTAATACCATGTGGAATGCCCTTGTCAACAAATACGGTCTGAAGGAGAATGTATGGCTCAAAGAAATGTATGAAAAGCGTGAAAGCTGGGTTCCATTGTATCTTCGAGGTACATTTTTTGCTGGCATTCCCATAAACGAAAGTATGGAATCATTCTTCGGTATATTCTTGAATGCTGAAACACCACTTGGAGAGTTTATACCACTATATGAGCAAGGTCTTGAGCAACGTCGTGAGGAGGAAAGAAAAGAGGATTTTAATTGTTCTAATTTGCAGGCTTTACTACAAACAAAAGAACCAATAGAAGAACAATGCAGACGGCTTTATACACGCAATGTTTTCCAAATATTTCAAAAGGAACTTTTGCAATGTTATAATTATCTTGGAATAAAGACTTATGAAGAAGGGACCATCACCAGATATTCGGTGCGAAGAAGTGGGAGTGATAGTGAGCAACTCACGGTTACTTTTAGTGCATCCAGCCTCAATGTAAGTTGCAGTTGTCAAATGTTTGAGTCTGAAGGTGTGCTGTGCAGGCATGTTTTGAGAGTCTTCATCCTGTTGAACATGAGAGAAATTCCATCTCCCTACCTCTTACATCGGTGGACGCGAAATGCTGAGCATGGCATTGTGTGTGATTTTGACCCTGGGGTTAGCTGTCAAGAACTGAAGTCCTTCATGGTGTGGAGTTTGAGGGAAACAGTCTGTAAATACATAGAGTCTGGTACATCATCTCTTGAAAAATACAGGCTTGCCTGTGAGATTATGCGAGAAGGTGCAAAAAAAGTTTGCCGACAAAGGTAAGCCCTGGATGGGACCAATGACATCCACGGCTAATTTTTGTACCTTGTTCAGGCCAACTTCACTGAAGACTGGTAGCTTGGGAATGATGGCATTTCTCTGTATTTATCACGTGTTGTGCAGTCCCATTTCTTGTAATACTAAACTAATTGATAAGATTTTCTGTAGTTCTTAAAGTGTAAATTCTATCACCAATCTCTCTCCATGATTTTCGTAGTTTTTCCTTCCCTGTTTTTTTTTTTTTTTACAGACCGTTTAACGAACCACATTATTATTATTTATTTTATTAAGCACCAGCTATGATGAGATGGAAAGAGAGATTTCCTGTTCTAACAAAATGAGGCCAGTAGGCATAGATGAGGTTGCCAAAGACAGAAACAAGGTGATCATTATGCTTGTTCAGAAATCATTATGCTTACAATACGCCATGATTCTCTCTTTCCATATTCCAATGCCCAGAAATCATCTTGCTTGTTCATAATACTACAGGTTGTATCAGGGTTGACAGTTTTATTATGTTTCTGCCGCAATGTTTTGTATTATTTAAAAAATTAAGATAAAATAATGTTATTTATATTTCAGTTAAAATTCCAGTCAATTTCAAATTTTTTGGTCTAATATCGGATAAAATGTTTTGATTTTATTCAGCCCATTTTGTTTCGGCTAAATAGTATTTCTTTTAATAATAAATAATTTTATAATATCAATCATATCTTTTAATCCGATCATTAGATTGAGATGGAATTTTTCGAGGAGTCTCTTGATATATTTATATATTATGTTAAAATTTCAGAACTATCAGAGAATATAATGATTTTATAAGATTAATGATGATATTTTTGTATTATTATACATGTTTATAATTTTGTTTAGAAAAATCATTTTATTGTGTATTGTTTTAGATTAAATTGTATAATTCTAAATAATTTTTTTTTGAATTAATATATTTAATATATAAATAATATAACTCTAAAACGACGACATGCTGAATCATTTTGAAACTGAAATATTCTATTTTAATTAAAAAAACACTGAAACGGAAATGATAAACTTGCTAGAAGGTATGCAAGGGCAGCCTTCAAATACCTGAACGGCAAATAAACTTTTGACGGAAAGAGGGGGGTATCCGAATTTCTCCACCACTATATCAAAGACTCCGATCAGTGATGACTCACCTGAGTCCTTCCACTTACTGACAACTCAGTGAAGAGCTCCATTCCCTGATTCACACGCTAGCCTGCAGTAAGTACAGTCTTGAACCCTTTTCCATGCACTAGTTTCAGCGAGTATACGAGGACAAGAACTCTGAAGAGTATTATTTCATACTTGTAATCGTCAGCTGTATGATCATAACCAAACCCACGTACACAACCTTCAGATACGCATTTTGCGAAGGAACATTCACTTTGAACTTTCGGAATAGCAACAGTGTCTGGTCGGAAGAAACACATATTAAGCCACAACATCCTATGAAAGTGAAATCATCAAAGCCTCTGTTCTTCAATGAATAATCAAGCTCGACTGCTATGGCAGAGTTATCTGCGTCATAGTCTACAACAGTAGACTGAGTGATGATGAAGGTATGTGAGTATAAAAGTCTCTGCCTCAGGTGTCTAACATAATTGTCTGTTATTGAAGTGCTCTCTAATGAATTGTGGATCCGAAAATAGAGAAAAACAGGATTTTCGTAGGCATTTGAATGGCACAAGAGACTTTACAGTAGCCTTGAGAGGAGGTGGCTGATGATATTAATGGGAAGGCTTCCAGTCATCTTTTAGTTTCTGCTGAACCCTAAGTTTAGGCAGCTAGCTACTAGGGTTGGATCAAGCATCATGGTTTTGTATGTCATCCTTATCGTTTATAGGCAGAAATTTCAATTGACTCACTAAACATTATAATAACGTTTTCACTTCACCATTAAAAAATTTTAAGACTGATTGTCAATAACATTAACCTTATTGACTGCATAATAAAATGACCAAAATTACCCTTAGGGTAAAAAAATTAAACCTGTCATTAAGGGATATTTTTGTATTTTACAATGTTTTTCGTTATTATAAAATTTGACCACATATAAAAAAATAATAAACATTTAAGATGTATAGTGAAATTTTACAAGGAGTCTCTTGATATATTTATATATATTATGGTAAAATTTTAAAGCAGTTAGAGAATATAACTATTTTGCGAGATTGATGATGATATTCTCAAAATATTATATATGTTCATAATTTTATTTAGAAAAATTATTTTATTGTGTTTTTTTAGATTAAATTTTTCTCAATTTCATTATTTAACAACGAGTTTATTATTAATTAAATTTTAAAATTTAATTTGATTTATTTTATTTAAGATTATCATGATCTTATAAGTTATAATAAAAGTCATATATTTAAAATGTTAATTTAGATTAACCCGATTTGACTAAATATATAGTTGTTATAATATTTTTTATTATGTGCACTTGATTTTATTTAGTTAAACTATATTTTTAGCAATTTTTCATGTTATTTTTGAATTCATCAAGTTGGGCAAATTATATTAGTTCAACTCTTATTTTTTTTTTTATTTAAAATTTAAATTATATCATTCTAAATAATTTTATTTTTAAATTTGAACTATTTTTTTGAATTAATATATTTAATTATATATATATAAACATAAATAATATAATCTCAAAACAAAACACTAAAATATTTTAAAATCAAAATATTTTATTCAAAAAAAAAATTGACAAATAAAATGAAATTGACAAACTTAAAAAAAAAGAAAGTGATTAAACTAAAAAAAATATTTTCAATTAAAAATCTGTTAATTAGGTAGATTAGTGATGACTAATAAATACTAACTAGTAACCGGCTCCAATACTAGGTTATCTCTAGAGTTTTTTGGCCAGTGGTGGCAGCGCTTGGGGCGTCTGTCTTTTGCTATACAGAGCCGCCTCTCCCCTTTCAAACATCCCAAAAACCACCATCACCACCACCACTTCTCTACAGAACATCGTACTCTCCGCCTCATTTGAAGAAACCTCACCACCCCACCAAAGTAAGCTCTTTTTTTCTATCTAGTGTTAGGTTATTTTTCAGTTGTTTGAAACTCTTTGAAGTTTACGTTGTCTTGCTTGCTTGCTTTTTTTCCCTTCTTTTATGTGATGTAGTTCTCGATTCCTTGGAAATCGTGGGGTATGTGTAATGCCTGTGTCTTTCAGAAAGTGGGGACTTAGGTCTCTCTCCTATACCTTGTTTTGGTCGACAAGAACAAAACAAGCTTCAGTCTGTAATCAATTCGTGGTTCTTGTTTTTCGTTTTGTTTTCTAAACATCGAGGTTCAATGAGAAAAAAAGTTGCCGAAAACATGATATTCATAGCATTTTGATTTTTTTGACGCTTTTTTTCAAGCCATTCGCTTGGTTCTCTGTTCTTACCTGTTTCATTTAAACTCTTTATGGTTTTTTAACTAGTTAGATCTAGGATGTTAGATTTAGTCTTGAAATGGGTGACATTTTGGAAAGAAAGGGAAAATCGAGAAACTGGGTTTGGAAGTATAGCATCAGTAATGTTAGGAGTCAATCTATTGGTGAAAACGATTGTTTTATATTTTTGTTATGATGCCTCTCGTTGCACATTAGTTATTCAAAAATACCTTCTTGCAGGTCACCGAAGGTCCGAGATAGCGTCCCATCTGCTCTCCTGCGAAAAAAGCAAAATCAAACAGTGTCATTAGGGTTTACTCTCTTTGCACATTCGTTCTGTGTTGTTACAGCAACAGATTCATAAAAAATGAGGAAGCTCAAGTTTCACGAGAAAAAGCTGCTAAAGAAAGTAAATTTCTTGGACTGGAAAAGAGAGAACAACCATAGAGAAGCCCATGTTATGCAACGTTACCACATCGTTGAACGTGACGATTACAAGAAGTATGTCGTGTGCATTGGAAAAGGCTTTTTTGTGCTGTTTCTTGAACGGGGTTTCTTTTAGTTTTTTCAAATTTCTTATAAAAAATGTTCATTTTTGTATTTGCTTTCTGTAGTTAAATATACCTCTGTTTCTTGAAATGAGTTTATTTAATTCTTATCTAATTCTTGATAAAATTGAAGGTATTCTAGTGTGTGCCGGATGGTGCAGAAGTTGACAAATATACTGAAGCAGATGGACCCTAGAGACCCTTTTCGTGTTGAAATGACAGACATGCTTTTGGAGAAGCTGTAAGTTCGTTAGTCTTTTTTTAATGTTGTCATTAGTGGAAAATGTTGTGTTTGTTAGTGATAATATGAGCTAATTGATTGTCGAGGCTTTGATATGGTAAAGTGCGAGCTTATGGAGTCAAAACTTTTCAATAAGCATCTTAATCTTGGGGGAAACAAAGTAATTGGGCTGATTTTGATTTAACTAGCAGCAAATTGATGTCACTGTAATGAATATCAATCTTTTCGAGTTTAAATTTTGATAGCAATATGTATCCTGTTCAAGTTCATGTTTTTGCTTCTTGGTTTTAAGATTTGAACATAAGACGATAAAAAGTCAAAATCAACAAAGATTGTCTTCCTAGGTTGCTTTACAAGTGATGTTCAAAGCAGTTCGTTTTGTTGCTCCTTTTTCTTTCATAGTTGTTGCTTACGATTAAGTAGCTGATATTTTGTTTTTCTCTCTGTGAATGACAGCTACAACATGGGTGTGATACCAAGCAGGAAAAGCTTGGCTTTGTGTGATCGCTTGTCAGTGTCATCCTTTTGCAGGTAGGATAAGGCTTCCTGGATCCCGAATTGAACTCATTTGCTGTACAATGAGTTCCATTTGTTCACAACCCTTTCCCCTTCTTTACTCACTCTCTAGAGAGAGGGCATTACCTAGTAGAAAATGTTTTGCAATTCAATATTTATATTGTGAAGAGAAATCCCTAACTTCCACTGGAATTTAGCACGGTGTTCTCCATAACCATCTGATGATACTGTTGCCCTTACTGTAATGAGCTTTTTTGCGCGCACCGTTTCTGTTAATTGTCTTCCTGTAACCATTTGTTTTGTTAATGAGCGTGTACTTTGGTGCTTGCAGACGTAGGCTTTCAACTGTTTTGATGAGATTGAAGTTTGCTGAGCACTTGAAAGAAGCTGTGACATACATCGAGCAGGGGCATCTTCGCGTAGGTCCTGAGACAGTTACTGACCCATCATTCCTAGTAACGAGGAATATGGAAGACTTTGTAACGTGGGTAGATACATCCAAGATAAAGAGAAAGGTGCTTGAATATAATGAGAAGTTGGATGATTATGATGCAATGAACTGAGAGAAGTTGGATGATTATGATGCAATGAACTGAGAGAAGTTGGTAGATCCATCCAAGATAAAGAGAAAGGTGCTTGAATATAATGAGAAGTTGGATGATTATGAAATAATGAACTGAGAGATGCTGGATGATTATATGATGCAATGAACTGAGAGAGCCGTGAAATTGTTGCTTGTAGTGTCTTGTGTAGGTTTTATGATATGATATAAGCTAAATGTTGATTGCAACATGTTGTTAGGCTTATATGTCAAGAGCTACTTTTACTCTAGTGCTAAGATTAAGAATTTATGCTGACAATCAATTTGAAATTGCGAGTCTATCCTTATTGTTGATACAAATACTTTGACTGGGATCTTAGGTAGGTATAATTTGCATGTATATAACAAATAGTTTTGCGCCAAGAATTTCATGGAGTCCTGATGTCAACACGATGAGGGCATGAATCAGTAACTTTTTTTTTTTCAGTAACAAGAGCAACATGTGTTCATTGTGCATACATTATCGTATAGTGAAGTTGGTAGGAGTTGAAAGATAAAAAAAAAAAGATGATACAAATACAAGTGCGTAATAGCAGAGCTTGTATAACACAATAGAACACAGCATGCTCTTGATTGTACCTGCACCTTAGCTTTTCGCCGCGCTAGTTGCAGTATGCACAAATTCCTCACACCGTGCAATCCCACCAGATAATACATCAGTTAGAACACCGATAATATCAAAGGATTCCTGCAAATCAGTGGCTGAATTCATCTCATCTAGCCATGACAGCAGTTCCTAGGAGAACCCCACCATTTCTTTCCCATTTAACAGCCGTTCTTTCATCATGATCTCCCAGCCCTCCAAATTACCCTCATCTTCACCTTCTGATCCTGTAAGAGTTCCTTCAGCCCCAGTAGGGAGGACATTTGATGACCTTTTGACCTTGAAAAAGTGATGCAGCTGCTCAATCACGCCTGTGTAGACAAGCATATTTCGAACAATAGAAAATAACTCATCAGCTCCACCTGTTGCAGGGCTTCCACTGGGACTTCTAGATTCTATTCTGACTATGCTTGATGAAGTGGGTGATGCACGACTTGATGGACGGGCATGAGCGTGCTGCATGTAAGCATTGTATATTCCACGTTGCAAGAAGGAACGACGGTGTTGCAACCATGATTCATAGGACTCTTGAGAGTAGTGAATTCACCATCATAAACTGGACGGTTTCCTCAGTTCCTATAGCAGGTTGTGCTACAGGAGTTTTGAAATCCAAAGAGGAAGATGCTATATATGATGACAAAGCTTTTCCCATGCTACGACGCTGGGATAGGCTTCCCTGTTCAAGAAGGTGACGAGCAATTTGGATCATGAAAGGCAAAAATCGAGAATTGCTTTCCCTTCCACCACCTCTACAGTCTGCAATGAATGATGCTCCTGTGGCAAACCGAGCTAGTATCTAAAAAATAGTAAGTAAACCATTATAAGCATGAGCTGTGAGCATAAATTGTTCATGATTTTTTCCTTTCAAATTTTGATATGCAGGATGAATATAAAGACACACCATGCATTCCAATCCATCCTCTTCCTCCTCTACATCTTCTAGACCTTCTAGGATTGGTCTAGCAACAACAATTCTCTCACCAGCATCCGAAGCTAGTTCTTGTCTCATGCCAAGTCCCCGTTAGAATTAATAAAAAGGAGAACAATTAAATTGCAAGCAATTTTACATTCTTTTCACATTATTGATTCCCATTTCCCTTTTCCTTGTAATGAAACACGGCCATCTGAAAAACGATACATTACATAGCATAGCAGTTGGTGGGGCAGGACATACCTGAAGCAACTCTTGTCTCTTCCTCAAAGCTCGGAGCCTCATTTCATCTCTAGTGGCATGGCGGAACTTACAAACCTTCTCCTCCAAGAATCCATTTCATTTTCCCTCCTTATTAGATAATGTATCTAATAAGTTTTCAGCTCTCGCTCCAGTCTCATTCTCTCCATAGACTCCTTCCAGAGCATGAAGAAGCGGCAAGATCCCTCCCTCACCAATAATCCTTCGCGTGGCCAAGTGCCCCATTGACAATCCCCTCAGCATGGACAATATACGAGGGACAGATGGCAGTTTTAAACCCAATGACCATCCAGCACTAGATTTGAACCCAGCCTGCCCAGTAACTGCAAAACTGTCCTTTAGATGTCTAACAGCAACATCTATGATACCTTTCTCAAGGATAATATCCTTTGGGTTTAAAAAGATAAACCTTGATACAAAATAAGTTGGTGTGGCATCCAGCACCTTTCCAATCACCCTATCGACAAAGCAAGATTGATGATATGCATTCATGTTATTGAAGAGAACTGGAAAAACTGTGTTCTGGAAATCATAATAAAACTTAATGCCAATATGTATCAGTTACCTCTATTGGTTTTGGATCGAGAGAGGGCACAAGACCGACTTGTTCACTGATTCTCTGTTAGGACACTGGAAAAGAAATACAGCAAGTATTTTAATGTTAAAACACACTCACATCCTCCCCATATCCACCTTCAGTTTCACCGATATGGCAATATCTGATTAAGGTTATTCCAAAACGTGTCGGTCTATAATCCAATAGATCAAGATTTATGTGTGTTAATAAATAAATTGGTGATTTATCAATCACCAATATTTAGTGATATATATATATATATATATATATATATATATATGCATGAACATTTCAATTTATATATTTTTTATATATATAAAAACATGTTGAAAAAGTTTGTATTTAGTATATGTAATTTTTTTTATCACCAATTTGCTAGTAAATGGAATATAAGAATATGGGTATGCAAGGAATCATCAACGCGTTGTTGCTTTCGTTATTGGTCTAAATACATTATCTGACAATTTACCCGTGTGAATATACATGTTTATATATTCCAAGTAAAGCATCCGTTATGAATTGCTCACGAATTCAGTCCTTATATATAAACAAATATCTGCAGGAATTTGGTTATCTGATCATCTGTTTAACGAGATTGTAGCCCATTAATCGATTACTATCATGAGAAAACATAGCCCCATGATGGGGATTAAGAGCATCAAGGCATCCAGAAGCCATGGTTTTTCATGGGGGCTCGAAAAACAAGAGGAGAAAATCTATCGCCCTTGTGATGCTGATCGAGAAGAGAGTTGTGTGTGTGTATGTGTGCAAGAAGTTGATCATTGCTTATCCGGAAATAATGTAATGCGTTGTCTTATTTTGAATAAATGATCCTAACAATGGGATTGTCTCAAAGGGAAAAGAATCAACCCAAATCTAGAGTATGAAGGTCCTAAAGAAGAAAATCTATAAAAATGTAATCTTCTGTGATCATGAATCTTGTTCTGTGAGAGCAGAGATGGGCTTTAACAGACGAGAGAACGCAATCTTCTATGATCATGAATCTTGTTCTTGAAGCAAAACCCAACTCAACTGTGCATTATGAGAGATGCTCCCTGAGTCTCTTCAGGTTATCTTCAACCAACAAATAATCAGACATTCATAGACAGCTTCTGAGCAGCAAGAGATTCAGCCTCGAGTGTTGGTTCGTACAAAATTGTTGTCTCAGCCAGTAGCGAGGTCACAACATAAGGGTCCATGTTTGAGGCTGGACGTCTATCCTCCAAGTAACCTAATAATAGGAAGTAGAGAAGGGAACAAAAAAAAGAAGAAATGAGGCAAGATAAGTAAACTGATCAACAATGCAGATGTTGTTTCCAGCAACAGATTCAAAGCACAAAACAATAATATAACAAAAACAAGAAATAACTCAGTAGTCGGGAAGCTGCAGATTCCTATGCGTTTATTTTATCTATCCAAAAAAACTTCCATTCATGGGAAATGGTCACAGGATTTACAGCACTCGTGAACAGTTTTTATTCTAACGCGAAGGGAACTGCTAGTAATTTCTCACCCTCTTGTGAAAATATTTATATTTAGCATGAAACTTACAGGAAAATGAATTAAATCTATCGAGTGGAACAAGATGTTTATCCTAGTAGTTGTGGCTTAAAACTAATTCCTTTAACCCAATATTCATCTTCATGAAATTATCTTATCGGGGGTGTCCATAGAGTACCTTTTCCTTCCTTCTCAGTTTCACGTCCCACCCGGATGGAGCAACCACGATTAGCCACTCCCTGCATTCCAAAAATAGAAAAACCTATAAGAACTTCATGGAAAAGAGCCAAAAAAAAAACCCTTCTGGTTTATTTGTTTTTCAATTATTCAGAATTTCATGTCTTAAGAGCATACCCAAGAAAATTTGTCAATGCTTGCTGTTTCATGCTTTCCTGTCAACCTTCTCTCATTTCCTTCACCATAGGCACTAATGTGTTCTTTGTGGCGAAGTGACAGATTTAAGATTGCCTTCTTTATTGCCTCATACCCCCCTTCCTCCCTCATAGTCTTTGTGCTGAAAGAAAAATAAAAGCACACAACTTGTCAGTATTCTCTCGCATTTCATCTGCATCGATATTATAATGCATTAATATTTACAATAAAACAATAGTGATATTACCTATAGTTGGTGTGGCATCCAGCACCATTCCAATCACCCTATCGACACAGCAAGATTGATTATATGCATTCATGTTATTGAAGAGAACTGGAAAAACTGTGTTCTGAAAATCATGACAAAACTTGATGCCAATGTATATCAATTACCTCGATTGGTTTTGGATCGAGAGAGAGCACAACACCAGCTTGTTCAGTGATTCTCTGTCAAGACACAGGAAAAGAAATAAAGCAAGTATTTTAATGTTAAAAACACACTCACATCCTCCCCATATCCACCTTAAGTTTTACCAATCTCTGATCAAGGTTATTCCAAAACGTGCCGGTCTCGTAAATGAAGAAAATATAAGCAAATCTTTCACAGGGGTACTAATAGGATTACAAAAGTGACCGGACTTATGGAGACAACGGTGTTTTTTCCATTTACCACCTTTCTCCTTGAGAGTTTACTTGTTTTCATTGAAATTATGAATGCCATGGTGAATTACCTCTAGAATGTATCTCGAAATCCAGATATGGTCTCCAGCATCAATGCCCACACTGGGACCCACCTGATATTCCCACTACATAGCAACAAAACATTCATAAAGTGATTAAAGAGAGTTACACTATAATGACACATTATTGAAGTGCGCACGATATGCAAATGACAAGGGTAAGAGGCAAACCTGGCCTGGCATAACCTCTCCATTGGTGCCACTAATATTGATTCCAGCATATAAACAAGCCTTGTAATGTGCATCTGATATGTCACGACCAAAAGACTTATCAGCTCCAGCACCACAATAATAAGGACCCTGAAATAAATAGAAACCACAAATGAACATTAAAATTCCATGTCATATAAGGTGATACTAAAAATAAACAGGGATTTTTTACAAGCAGACTATATCACCTGAGGACCAGGATAACCTCCAACAGGCCAGCCCAAAGGCCACTTCACTTCTGTTTGAAGTAAGGTGTACTCTTGCTCTATCCCAAACCTATGTTAGATCACAGAGTATTAGCACATCTAATCCTAATCGCATATTTATCACAAAGCCTGCACATGTTGATTGTTTAAAGGCAAAACCACCAACGTAAGACTATAGCGTTCTGAAACAAGTATGAAAGAAAAACAAGACACCTTAGAAAGACATACCATGGAACTTCATCTATAACCTTCTTGTTGCTGAAAATCTCAGCAGCCCGATGGCGTTTGTTTGTAGGGATGGGCTCACCTTGTGGCGTGTATGTATCGCACATAACCTTTGTAGAATGAACAAAACAATGTCAATGATGTGATCTAAGCAGTTCAGGTTTCCCTAAGAATTCAATACCTCAGAACCATAATTGCTGGTTACTTGTCTTAAACAACACTCACCAAGATGTTGTTACCTCCACGGAACGGATCCTTAAAAATTGCCTGGGGACTGGGATAAGGTGTTGAGTCAATATTATCGCTTCATAATAGAAAGAAAGAAAAGCAGAATGTTATAAATTTCCCACGAGCTCTTACTATAGAATAACCTCGCTGTCCTCTCCTGGTGCTTGTCCAGTACTTGATCCATCATAGTTCCACTTGGGAAGCTCTGATGGATGCTCTATAGGCTTTGAAATTGTCTGCAAACATTAATTGATATCAATGAAAAAGGAAAGGAGATGATAAAATCTAGTCCAGAATGAAAAGGCATGCAATTTATTTTCGCTATGTAATATCATCAACATTTTATTACCCTTGACTTGCTACGAAGATCAATGCCAGATCCTCCAATCCTGTAACCAAATGAATAATCTCATCAGTGATCCGATTGTGCTTTCTGAAATGTCGAAAGATCATTGGTATAACCTTACTGATATAACTAACTTAATATTTACTGCTCCAAGTGAAACTAAGAACTCAAGCCGAAAAACACAAATTACCATAGCTATTCTAACTGATTGGACAGAAAACTGATTAAATTTGTTCATATGAAAGAAATATCTTAGCATAGATTTTCGTACCAGATGTACTCAGCAACGAACTTGTCAGTGTAAGGAGTAAGGTCCAAATTTAGAAGATCCTCCATCCTGTTGATAGTGCTGTTCTCAGACTTCAGGGCAAACACTCTAAATTTACCTGAGCTTTTAACTATTCCTTTCTTGTTCTGCTTGAAAACTAGAGAACTCCACATCTTTGCAGTCATGGGACATGCAGGCGCTGAATCCTTTGCTATTCTCATCTGCCATTGTGAAATGGGTGCCAGAATCTGTGCCATTTTCTCCTACTCCTCCCTGGAAAATCAGAAAAAATATAGCTAACAACAATTCAGAACTCAACAAATGGAAAATTATAAACACAGTAATCTGGCTAAAAGACCGTAACCATGTCTACTCATGACACGCAAATCCCACGAGAGAAAATCTATTAGCAGCCGTTAAAACCAAAGATAAAGTTGATCGCCTTCATAATTGATCAAGAAACAAACTAACTCTTAAAAAAAATCAATTGAAACAAAATAATTCAGAACTTGCTTTCTTTCTCTTTTATGTTGCTGCGATAAACTTCAAAAATAAATCAGAACTACTTGTGAACCCTTCTATCAGATTTTCATTCTGGTTATAACATAGGCTAAAAGATTTCAATTCTCACTCTCAAGATGGTTCAACAAGTGCTCCTTCACTTAAAAGAATACGGTTTTAAGAAGGGAAGATCAGTTTTCACAAATCTAATATAAAATAACCTTTCCCCTTAAACTGGAATATCAATCAGTTGAGGAGCTTTAATTGCCATAGTGACAGTCCACTGGATTACCATGTTGGCTTACTCTGTAACCATCCCTTATGTGTGGACCAGGGATCAATGAGCGGCATAAATAAAGTTCATAAAGTGCATCTATTCTATTCTTCAAATGACCAAAAAACCCCAACCATCCTCGAGTTGGCTGGTCGCATCCTAGCTAAAATTTACTATAGCTGGAGGAAACTAACACCAATGCCATCATGATATTTTAAAAAGAGAAAGAAGAAGAAGGCTTTATAAGACGATCGTTTCAAAATCCATACAGAAACAGCATCAAGATTAAGAAAATAATGGGCGATACACTCAAAGTAGCCGTAAAATATAGTACCAGAAGAACTCAGGATCGCTTTTCATTGTCCCAAATATATAGGGGTCCCTAGATACGTTAGGAAAACGTGCTTGCCTAATAGCGAAAGTCATGAGGTCATTATAGAAAGTTATCAGTCAGAGAAACAGCTAAAAAGATCTGGCAGGGAAGTAAACAAGTTACTTAATTTACCTGGGAACTGCCTGAAAACGGCTGGAAGTGAAACTGGGATGTGGTTTTTGCAGCAGTTGCCTTGGAAGAGAGAAAGAGAGGGATCTGCGTCTGGTGCAGAAGAAGTATATTTTCGTATAAAATACTAAGAGGAATAGATGACCGCAACAAAAAGGTCTCTTGGCTTTTCCAGAGCAGATAGGGGTGTGCTATGAGTGGTGGAAAATAGTTTTTGTTCTCTTCAGGGACACTAACAGAAGCCTGGACTGCATTAAAATTATTAAAGATAAGATTCAATCAATCTATCAGGGGTTTCAGCTCTCTCTTTCTGCCGTGAAGTTATAATTCATGCAAATATACATGCAAGATTAACGTGAGCTGATGGTAATGACTGATGGCTTTGGTATTTGAATTGACATATAATATTATATGCTTCTTCTAGTAAAGTTAATGGACATGGGCTGAGAAAAATAAGCACCTAACCTCCCTTCATTACAATTTGTCTACTCTTGTTACCCTAGGGCTTAAACACTAAGGAGGTGTTTGGGTAAGTCGATGGCGATATGCCCATTTCTCATTTGTTTATCCATTGCAAATGTTTCAGGAGATATTTGAAAGTATGGTTGTGGTTGTTTTTTAAAGTATTTTTCATATAAAAATACATCAAAATGATATTTATTATTTTTTAAAAATTATTTTTGACATCAGCACATCAAAATGATATAAAAATACCAAAAAAAATTCATTTAAAATAAAAAAAATTGAATTTTGGGCAACTGACGGTACAACTGCAGTGTCAAACAAGCACTTAATCGGCAACGAATTTAACATTGAATTTTTTTTATTGTAGATTCGATAAAAAAAAATCCAAAATTATTTAGCAACTGAAAATCCATTGCTAAATATATTTCGATGTTGATTCGTTGCAAAATTTGTAATGAAATTTTTCTGTTGTGGAAATCCGTTGCTAATCGCTTGTTTTTTGTAATGTTAGTTTGGTTAGCTTTGCTTGATTTGATTTAAAAAAAATTAATTAACAACTTCTTTGAAATCAAATTACATGTGAAATTAAATTTAATTCTATATGTTATATGATAACCTATTATAATTTTTATGTTTCAAATAAAATATTAAATTACATAATTGAATTCAATTGTACTATTTTAAATACATGTGAAATTGAATTAGTAACCTTATTAATTTTTCCCAAGAAACACTAGGTTTAGTAATTCCTCTTATTTTGTTGATTAATGAATGATGGAAAAACAAAAGTATAATTTTCCATGTTTTAATTCTAATATTTGGGTTTTTTTTCCACCATTCTTTCTTTATCATTTGAATTTTTTTTAACTCTTTTGAATAATTTAGAGCTTATTAATTTAATTAACTAGGAAATTAGCTAGAATGTTCTTATTGATATTGAGTTAAATATTGGAAACTCACATTCTTTTATAATTGTAATTGTTTCCTGTTCAAAATGATGGTATGAATTCTTTAGCTGGTATGAATTCTTTAGCCTTAAAACGAGACTAGATATTGGCAAGTCAAAATACATTATTATAATCAATATTGTTAAACTTGTATGATTTTATGAGTTAATTGTACAAACCTTGCAAATCAGGTTAAAAATTGAAAAATATTGATGCCATGAATTGACCCGGCAAACTCGTAAACTTGGTTAACTAGCATTGATTTTACGAGTTTACTGAAAGTGTTAAAGTCACTTTAACCCAAATATCCTCCGGTCCTCTACTATGGTGAACCCAAATCTCAAATCCCAGCATCTCCCTTTCCCTTTCTCAAATCTGAATTTTAAACCCAAGCATGGTCCATCTCTCAAAAACTTGGATCTATTGTAGAGCCGTTCTAAAAAGATGTTTGGTAGTGTGGTGGGATCTATGGTTGGGAATAAGTTTATGTTTTGGTGTTTGGTAAATAAAAAAAGTAGATAAATTTTGGTGGGCTTCACTTTTAAAATTAAGCTAAAATCCCGTTCCATGAAAAGTAGCAAAAGGCAGCTTTTCATGGTTTCTTGACCTATGTAATGCCACCTTTTTCATCTTAGAGCAACTACAGCAGGAGTGCCATTTGGAGAGCTAAAAATAAAAATGAATTGGTTAGCTTATTTGCTCAACTTTTGACACTCAAACAGGAGTGCCAAAAGCAGAGGCAAAAATACCTTCCCGTGCATGAGATGTTATTTATAGCACCTCATGCAGAGAAGGCAAAATGGCCACGTCAACATGTATATAAGAAAATAATGTAACTATATCAAAAATATTTATTTTTGTTTTTATTTAAAAATATCTCAACAAGGGTAAAAAATTATATATAAAATTAATAATTATATTATTGGAGGGTTTTTTAAAAATAATTATTTAATTATATAACATATTCCTATTAATTGTATAATTAAACTACATATAAAATAATTACACTATATTTAAAATAATATAAAAAAATAGTTCTCCAAAATGACTTTTACCATTAGAGCACACATCAACAAAAAAAATCATATATATACTATTTAAAGAGTCATTTTAAAGATTTGACTCTCCAAAATGGCTCTTGCCATTGGAGTTGCTCTTACTTGCAAATTAATATTTTCAAAATAAGTATTTTTTTTTTGTATTTTTCTAAATTTTGAAGATTCACATGTATATTTAATATTGGATTATTACCTTACAATGTAAATTAACAACCTAAATACCAAATAAATGGTTTAGAAAAAATAACATTCGAGATGTCCATAAATAATTTTAAAATAATCCCTCATTTTTAAAAAAAAATTGAAATCCATTTAGGGTTTACGATAAAATAAAAAAAACATTAAAGAAAAAAATATTAATCATCCATTAAAACTTGTTTATCAAGCAAACTAAAAGTTTATTATTTTGTTTTGTGAAATTTTACACAAGGAAACATGGTCTTAAGCTTTTCTAAGACTTAGCCCAGCCAGCAACCTAAGCCCATTGGGCTTTCATTTTGTTTTCAAGAAAACGAGTTGGGCTTAAAATCAATTACGCAGAATTTAAAAGACCAAAAGGCATCGAAGGCCAAGTCCACAAACAAAAACCAGGTGCCCTTTTTTATTCTGGGAAGATCAAAACTCTGATTCAAAAGAGTTTGCTATGAACATTGCCTAGAAACCATGCGCCCATGGATGACTTGGGAATCTTGGTCCCATATCCAACACTGCAGAAAAAAATCAAAACAAAGCGATCCTTCTTACCCTTCTTTCTTATGCTGCTGAAAAGCCGGGAAGCTTCTTCCCCCATTTTCTTTAGCAAATCAAGAACATAGCCAATACGTAGAAAATCATTTAAAACAAAATGGCATGGCATAGCAAGCATTCATGCAGAAATAGAACCCATGAGTTTTCTGCAAATTTTCCTCACAAAAGCCGAGATAATGATACCTGCTTCTATTGTTTGTTCATCGTGAAACCAAGGCTGCAGGTTTGAGAGGAAATTAACCTTCTGCTGCTTATGATGATAGCTTGTTGAGAGGAGGATTTCTTCTGCTCATGGTGGAAGCTTATTGAGAGGAGTTGCTGACGTTCATTGCTAATGGTTTGACTGAAACTCACTTTGTTGAAACCAGTGTTGCTGCTGGTACATTAGAAGAGAGGAAGCTGAGGGCAGCTGCTGGTGCAACGACGGGTGGAGAAAAACAAAATACAGTGGTGGGGATATTATACTTATGATGAATTGGTTATAGTTATTCTAATAATACTCTTGTTTAAAAATTTAAATTATAATTTAAATTATTTTTTAATAAAAAAATTTAAATTTATACAAACTCATACTATTTTGTGTTTAGTTTTTTATCATATACAATGAGAATAATAAAATTTGAACTCGTGACCGTTAGATCAACAAGGTTTTGTTACCATGTCATAAAACTATTTTATCTAAAAACTTAAGCTATTAGGTAAGACTATGTAATATAATTTATATTGTTTATTAATAGTTATTATGTATTGGTCAATATAAAAATGATTCGTAACTTTTTTTACGTGAATATTTTGCATGTAATTGAAAGGATGTTTGGTATTGCGTTTCAAAATTATTTTTTAAAAAAATAAATAAAATATTTTTATTTTTTACTTTAAATTAATTTTTTTAGTGTTTTTTACTTTAACTAAATTGCAAGCAGGGTATTGGCTTGGTGGTCATGAGGGGACTTGTCTTCCTCTCACCCTAGGATTTGACCCCTGTCATGCATGTCTATCATCTTTTTTTTACGTGAATATTTTGCACGTAATTGAAAGGGTGTTTGATATTGCGTTTCAAAATTATTTTTTTAATAAATAAAATATTTTTATTTTTATTTTTTATTTTAAATTAATTTTTTTAGTGTTTTTTACTTTAACTAAATTGCAAGCAGGGTATTGGCTTGGTGGTCACGAGGGAACTTGTCTTCCTCTCATCCTAGATTCGACCCCTGTTATGAACGTTTATCATATAAACTGGTCCAAATACCAAAAAAAAAAAAAAAACACTAAATCAATGATTGAATTACTGAATAGTCTAAAACTTTTGACGAGATACTCATCAGCAACACATTTCGATCGGTAAATCCATCGGTAAATGTTATTCCGATGAAAATATAATTTATACACCGACAAAATATTTTATCGCTATAAATGAATTTTCTAATTTTGTCTCTCTCTTCTTTATAACCATCCCTTCCCCCCACCACTAAATACGGTTTTCGTTCCTATGCTTATAATTACATGCCATCTTATAAGATAGTTGTACAGTGAAATTTTAGAGATGGGTCCTACTAGTATTTTCCTAAATTATTAGTAGAATATTTTTTTACATGTTTGAATAAGGGTAAATGAGTTCTTTACTATTTTATTTACACAATATAATATCTAAAACACCCTCGAGCTTTTATTTTTTTTAATGTATTTGATTTTTTTCATTTTCTTGCTGTAGTGAAATTACTGAAATATTTTCCGAGTCAAATAATTTATAGCTAAGATTGAGTGGGAATGGAGGTTTGGTCTTTTTATTATGTTTTTTCGGTTAATACTATGTGGAGTTAAAAATATTTTGATACTTTTATAAATTAACTTTTATATATAAAAAAAGTTATTGGAGCACGAGGGCGTATGTCGTGGTGACAAAGAACTGGAGATCTACATAGTAGGTTTGAAGTTCGAGTTAGGACGTTTATCTCTTGTAAAAATCTGAGACAGCCAAGATTTTATTCGCTCACCCGAATCCACAAAATACCCTTTCCAAAATTTTCTCGATACAATCAGAGAAGACTTTTGATGCATCTTACCAACCATGGCCATGCATGGTGAAGGTTTGACAATGTTTTTTCTTTCCCCTTCTAGCTTTGAAAAACATGTTGCCCTTTAAAAAAAGTCAAAAGAGTGTTTTTTATTAATTTTATCTCCTCATTCTTATAATTGTATTATTTTTTGTTTAATTTCATGCATTGCCATTTGATTTTTATATTAATTTTTCCCTTTTATTTTATAATATTTCAAGTTTGACCCTCCATGTTTTGATTTTTAATTTAAATTCTTGATTCTTTCACTAAACTTTTTAAAAAAGGGTTATTAACCAATTAATTATTACTAGTTTGTCTATTATCTCGAATATAATTGTGTTTTTATTATATTTCTATTGCTAGTCAACAGGACCTGATTTAAAAAACATGCCACCAATTTTTTTTTTTTTTAAGGTGGGTGGTCATTCAAATCATGGAAATAGTAAGAAAGGCATGGAGTCATTGTCATTGAATTAATTGACCTAATTCCATTACTCACTACCTTCCATATTGGTCACCTTCGAAACCCACCATAGCTTTCCAACCTTCTTGCTCTTCCCACTTCGTAAAGCCTGTTTTTAGATTAATTTTATGCTTTCTAGCACGCCATGGCTCCAAGCTTGAGTTCTCAACAAGCCAGGGTTGCGTGACACAAAGTTTGGTGCTGTTTTTTTTTTATTTTATTTTTTTATTAATATGAATATTTGGACCGGTTTGCATGTGCTACATAATTATCTCGTCTAAAAATTTAAACTGTTAGGTGAGATTTTAGAATATGATTTATATTATTATCAAACATCCCTTTCAAGTGAAAACACTTTGACCTTAAAAATTGCATTAATCCACACTATCTTGTGCTTGATTTTTATATAATAAAATGAGAGTGATGAGATTTAAATTCATAACCGTTGCATCGATAAGGCTCTAATATAATATCAGAGAACCATCTCATTTTAAAACTTAAGCTGTTAGGTGAAACTTGAAGATATGATTTATATTATTCTTTAACAACGTTCACTTCGGCTAATCCTACGAGTTTTGAAGTTAACGACCATATAAGTCTCTAGAGGTCATCATATTAAAAATTATATAGCTCAAACCTCGTATCATAAAAGAATCGATGTTTAGATACAATAATTGAGGTTGCTATAATTCAAGGGTCGTTAGCATAAATTTTTCTAGGAATAGTTAAACGGGCATTAAAATTGTGTGAGTTGATGGACTTAATATTTATAAACTTTTTAGTCTCATACTCATATCATTTAATTATTTGCTAGATGATTTTATATTTTACTTTTATGATTCCACGATTGAATTGTTTTTTTTTAAATATTTTATACGTGGAATATTACAAAATATATTATAAGGGATATGTATTAATGGTAGCAATCCACACTCAACATAAGCTTCGCCCCATGCCAATCTCTTTTGTCCAAAGTAATGAACATAAAGAAAAATATTTGAGATGAGAAGACCTTTTAGTTCTTCCATATATTTTTCTTTTTCGTACTTTGTAGTCCTTTTAGCTTTGCAATTTCAAATAGGGCCCAAATATTAATTTTCTTAACATTTAAGCTCTTAATTTTGAGAGAAGGGAAGGGATTGAGTCCCTTGAAAATAGTAATGGAGAGAAAGGGGTGTTTGAGAGTGCGTTTGAAAAATATTTTTGAAAAATAAATATTTTTTTTTATTTTAAATTAAAATTTTGGGTGTTTTTAGATTATTTTGATGTGCTGATTCAAAAATAATTTTTTTAAAATAAAAAAAATTATTTTGATGCATTTATGAATGAAAAACACTTTTAAAAACAACCTCAACTATATTCCCAAGCATGTACAAAAAGTAATTGGTTGGCTACAATATGATGACAAAATTAACCTACAAGGAGAAAAAAAATTATTGGTCGGGCTATAATATGATGGTAAAAATATCCGATTTTAATAAAATTAAACTAGAAAATTAATTATATAATAAAATCCTATTAAATAAAATCATATATAAAATAGATCAATTAAAGACATGTAAATTTGATTTGGTTTAAAATCTTGAAAAAAAGAAGAGGATTTGAGTTCCACACATGCATCAATTCACGCACATAATTAATATCCTGTTTGGAGATGTGATTGAATATAATTTTGAAAGTGTTCTCATTTATCAATATATTATTTTTTTTATTTTTTTATATGAATATATTAAAATAATTTAAAAATATTAAAAAAAAAGAGTTTAAAATAAAAAAATTATTTTTTTAATTTTTTTTTAAAATCCTAAGAAGAAAACAGCCACCACCCAGGCAGAGAGAGATGGAAGAGGCGTGGGCTGGCCACCAAATCACGTATCGAAGAAACAAAACAGCTTACAAATAACAATTAATAAATGAGAAACAAGAAAAACGAAGCCCTCTCCTCATCTGCCTTCCCTCTCTCTCTCTCTCTCTCTCTCTCTCTCTCTGTTTTTCTTGTTCTTTCCCTTTACAGATACGGATTTATACACAAAATAAAACAGATATAACATACTGTTCTGTCGTCGTCTTGTTGTTACTCTCTGTCTGTTGACCCTCTCTCTCTCTCTCTCTCCTCTGTTTTTTTAGCAATACAAAAAGGTTTTTAACTTTATTATAGCAGTGATAAGAGAGAGATCAAAGTTATTGTTTCGAATCTCTATGGAGCAGCTTGTTAACTTCATTATACGGCCTCCCAGGTATTAAATTTCTCTTCTTTCCTTCAAATTTGATAAATTTTTATATAGGTGTTTGTTTGTTTGGTTGATGATTAGAAGTGGGCAGAGAGAAAGATTTCGTTTTGAATCTTGGTCATTTCCTATCTGGGTTTCGATGAAAATTGGAAACCCTTTTCTTTAAAGTCATATTTTTACTTTTCTGCTGTTTACTGTTAAAATAAAACAATAAACAGCATGATATTCAGATTTGATTTTAGTTCCCTTTCTGTCAGTTTGTTTGTAAATCAAAAGGAGTTTTAATTTTGATTTATTAGTGGGATTCAAATTATATAACTTTGACTCCGTACTTTGTTTGTTTGATTTGTTCAGAATCCAAGATCTTTCTGTGCTAATTTATGTTTTTTTTTTTTTTTGCTTGTGATTTTCTTGTTTTAAATCCCTTATATTGTTTACCCAACTTTCGATCTTTAGATTCCAACGCGTGTATTTTATCGGGCAGTTTTCGTTTGTATATATGAAATCATTTTATGGAGCATAGCAGATATTCTATATTGTCACTATTTTTCATATTCTTTTAAGTTGAAGGGTGCTAATCGATGTTTCTGTATGCTCTTCATTTGTTGCTTGACTGTTTGGCATGTGAGGATCCTTTTAGTTCTTTTGCTTTTATTAACTTTATTTTTCTACTTTCGGAGTATTTCACGAGGTAATGAAAGTATAGACAGCAAATGAACTTTCTGGGAGTCATAAAATTGGTAGTTTAATTGGAAATAATTAATACTAGATGCTGAACCGTTTCGATGAGAATCGGATGAAGTTCCTGCCATATGTAAAGAACCGGTCGACAGGTACTGGGTTATCCAGGAACCGGTTGCTTTGCTGCATGTCTATGCAAACTGCTTTGACAGCTATTTTTCGCTTAGCTTCTTTTTTTTTGTTATTTTTGGTCAAATCGATGTGACCCTTGTACTCTGTGCAGTTTCTTCCCTTTAATACAATTACACTTATCCAAAAAAAAGGATGAAGTTCCTAAATTAATAGACACTGAACTATCTTGCACTGCACTTCATACATAACTGGTACATAGGTACAAGTGCAGGAGATTAAAATTTTTGCTGACTAGATACCTGCAAAATTTATTGGACATTTTCTTTGTTTATAGTTTTTCATGATTCTGTCCATTTTTGGTCTGCAGAGCTGAATACAACCCAAAGCATGATTTGTTGGATCAAGAATTCATGTTGAAGGGAAAATGGTACCAAAGAAAAGATGTGGAGGTAAGTGCCACTCTATATGTGTGGAGAAGTCTTTTTGTATGTTTGATTGTACTTCCTCTTATTTTCATGTCTTCCTCTCCATATGGGCAGTTATCTCAGGAAATTGCTAGAAACCTCTGATATGTTAGGTTTCCTATCTTCTATTGTCTTCAGCTATATTTATATAAAAACAGTCCAGTAAACAAGTAACCCTATCAATTGCACATACTTTTCAAGCCTAATATATATTTGCCGAAGTTTTCATCAAGATTTCCAAATCGTCAATACCTTGCAACTCATCTCAATTTTTAGGTGAATTATTTAAACTGTAGGTCCTACAATATTTTAGCTTAGTTATTTTCTGGGTTAGGCAACCATTGCCTTGCACTCTTTCTTACTGGGATAATGGAATAATGGACTAGGTCCACACACCTAGCCAGCTACTCATGTACACTTCCACATTTTACATGCACGAGATTATAAACATTGTTAAAATTATTTGATCCTTCCTTTCTCATGATTTCCCATTGAAAGCATTGCAGGTGATGGAATTGAAAAAATGACTTATAATTGTAAAAGAGGATTAAAGATTTATTTCTTCTATGCACTTTTTCCTGCAATGAATGGACAACTATGGACCTTTTGTTAGTAAATCAATGATGTCTTCTTTATGCCTGCTTGGAAACTTGAAAAACTTGAAGTGATTGCAGGCTTATGTGTAAGGTGCTTTCAATGTTCGCAGGTTCAGAATGGTAGGGGAGATGCTCTTCAATGTAGTCATTACATGCCCATTGTTAGTCCCCAAGAAAAGCCTCTACCATGTGTAATATATTGTCATGGAAACAGGTACATGGTTTGATTTTGGTTTATTGTAATGTAGCTTGTTGTTTGTAGCGCCTTATAGATGGAGTCTTCTAGTGTTCTTAGGAACACAATTTGGACGATGGAAAAATGAGTAAACAGAATAAATAAGAGAATTTTCTATAGTCAACAAGCATATTAAATGCAAAAATTCCTTTCGATTACCCCCGTGAAAATGGAGTAGAGAGTGGAGGGAAACTTTATAGAACGATCAACTTAGTTAAGCTTTTGCGTTGATTTCTTCATTATTGTGTTTCACAGAACTGATTGTTACTAATTGGTAGTGTATCTTTATTTTTTCAGTGGGTGCAGGGTTGATGGTAGTGAAGCTGCTATTATATTGTTGCCTTCAAATATTACAGTTTTCACGCTTGATTTCTCAGGATCCGGACTTTCTGGAGGAGATCATGTCACTCTAGGATGGAATGAAGTAAGCTGTGGCATCTTATCAAATTTTTTAATGGAAGTTGGATGCTCATTTTGTAACTGCGTCTTTTTTTCCCATTGATTGTCGAAACATTTGTTAATCTCCTAGAAATATTTTAGACACCACAAGAGCATTTATTGTTATATTGACAATTGCTGTTCTCCAATGTTGAAAGTCACCATCTAACATTCTTTGGTTGTTTTCTAGAAAGATGATCTCATGGCTGTAGTTAATTATTTGCGGCAAGATGGAAATGTCTCTTTGATTGGCTTATGGGGCCGTTCAATGGGTGCTGTCACAAGGTTTTGCTCATTCACCTCTATTTTTCCTTTCCTTTTTCCTGTTTTTTGGCTATGCAGTTTGTGTAGATTTATGTTCATGTAGACATGTAGCAGTGTTACGGCCTTCCCATGTACTTATCTACCAATGATTTCACAGCTTGATGTATGGAGCCGAGGATCCCTCAATCGCAGGAATGGTTCTCGACAGTCCCTTTTCTGATTTGGTTGACCTAATGATGGAACTTGTTGAAACTTACAAATTTCGTTTACCTAAGTTCACTGTAAGTTGATACATTCAGCCACGTTATGAAAATTATATTATTCATTGATTCACAACCTTAGTGTATTTTGTAAGATGATTACAATAACAGGATATAAATGACAATTGTTTAATTAATTGCATAATTTTCTTGAAATGTTAATGATTGAAAACTACATGATGTGAATCACTTGATCATGCAATCAAGCAAGCCACATGCAAAGACACCAATTGCTGGAAAGCCAAGTAAATCAGGTTTAATATGAGTGTAACATAAAGGTAACTCGTATCTAAGCGCCAACACTAGTGGAATCGAATCCCCACCCAATGAATATTGATTCGTGAACGAGAAGTAAAATGATGATGCCACGAAGTTAATTGTTCTTTGATAAGTCAATTTCAGTCTTTAGAAAACTGAGAAAGGAAGAATATCTCACCTACACACAAAACTAAGTTTGGGACAAAAAAAGTTTATTTTTGCAAACCTAACTAGTGCATGTTTGATAAGAAAGCTATAAATGCTAAAATTTCAGCTTTAAAACCCTAATGGATCCGGGTTGTGGATTTGTATTAGGCTTGCTTATAATCAGACCCAAACTCTTAATTAAACAAGCCCAAAATATAAAAATTAAAATTAAAATAAAGGTTTAGAGCTGCTGCTGCAATTAACAAAGAAAATAAAAAAGAGAATAAGTATAATTATTGTAGTTTATAAGGTGTTATAGCCTAACAAGCCTTCCTTTCATGCTTAGGAGGAGTTTGCTAACT
Organism: Salix dunnii; assembly: GCA_015731905.1. Classification (NCBI taxonomy): domain Eukaryota; kingdom Viridiplantae; phylum Streptophyta; class Magnoliopsida; order Malpighiales; family Salicaceae; genus Salix; species Salix dunnii. Next base: position 1,007,627 of record CM027668.1, on the reverse strand, counting down.
CTAGGAATTTCAGATAGACTAGAAAAACTAATTTTTCCTTGTAGAGCTAGGGAATTCCCATGAAAGCTATCATGTCCTTGTAGGAAAAGGATCCTTGCAAATAGTAAGTAACAAGGAAGTACATAATAAAATTTGTACAGCTTGTTATGATCTATATCTCAAGGCCTTTTGAACTTCGATTGACCTGAAAATTTTCCCCAACAAAGAAAAACACCTTTGGAATATTCTAGTGACGTTTTAGTTCAATCCAATAGTTTGATATGGAGTTATGCTTAGTAGTGTTAAACTAGACAGTATAATTTTTTTTGTCAAAATCTGAATTCGACCTTGCTTGGATCGTATCACTACATTAGTTGTATTGTCCTTGGAATCACCATTATTGACTCAAGTGAGGTTTACAGGATTTTTACTTGCATGCAGAATTCTTTCCCCTTGATTTTGTTACTGTGTTATCGTCTTGTTTTGATCTTCTTCTTCTTCTTCTGGGTTGTTTTTGGAATTTGGAGGGTTCATTGGAAACAATTTTCCTACCCTGAAATCTCTAACCATCCTGGTCTTCATAAAATCTAGTTTAACTTGCACCTAGATGATGGCTGTAATTTATTTTACTTGGAAACACCTCTACTATCCTGTAATTTTTTCATCATCATGACCTTAATAAAATCTAATTTTACTTGTACCTGGATGATATCAGTAGTTTATATTACCATTAACATTATTGTCTAGCAACTTTTGTGCATAGCCATGTTTAATGTTTCTGGTACTCCACTGTTCCCGTCATGACACTTAATTTTATCTTCATTGCACATTGGCTCTTTATTGTAGCATTATTTTAGCAGGTCAGTTTTGTTGTTGTTGGGGTAAGCGTTAACCTTCCATTGTGTATTAAAGGTTCATTTGCCTTTCATTGTTTTTGCCCTAATCTCATCCACCATACTCAAATCATGCCATTTATTAATAATTGAGGCACTGATGAGTGCATAAATGGTCTTCTAGTCATTGCTGTCGTGTTGTCTCACTATTTTTATTTTTGTTGCCTGTTTTAGGTGAAATTTGCTATCCAATACATGCGGAAAGCTATCCAGAAAAAGGCAAAGTTTGATATAATGAACCTGAACACCATTAAGGTTCTCTCTCTCCTGCAACTTTACTTGCTTTATTGGGTGTTGCTAGTTGAAGCTTCTGGATGATAACTACAAGTCAATTATTAACCTGTTCATGTTTGTATTGGTCTCATCTGACATGTCTTTTTCTTCTTTTTATCACTTTGATGTATTTATGGTGGGATAATCACTTGGTCAAAATGGAAAGCTAATACTTAGTTTAGAGTAAAGAATAGTAGCTAAGTCGTTAATTGAAATCACAGTCACTGATAGATGAGCCAGTGGGTGACTCTCCACTGTATTTTTACTTGTTCATTTTTACTAGCTCTATGGTGTGAAATCTTCATCACTCTGATGATAGTTTTAGGTTGGTTTGGGGCCAGTTACCGGTGGATTTTATACAAGTGTTTAACAAAGAGATGTGAAAGAAGTTGCAAATAATTTTTCTTAGTGAATGAAAAACTCAAGTGGTGCTCATCCAACTGCTTTCTGTGTCAATTTATCATATTACCTGTTGTTCAATAATGTAATTCCTTTATACTTTTTTGTATTACAGGTGGCAAAATCATGTTTTGTTCCAGTTTTATTTGGGCATGCCATTGATGATGATTTCATACACCCTCATCACTCAGATCGTGTATTTGAAGCTTACATGGTAAGTTTATGTCATTTAGTGGCGAAAATTGAGAAGCAGTGCTCTAATTGCAGATAAAAATTGACTGTTCTTTAATTTTGCTCAAATGCTGGCACTTTGTTAAGTTTTTACTCATGGTGAATTGATTTTTTTTTCAGTTTTAACAAATGATAAGTGAAATCTGTTATACTCTGGTCATATTTACTCGAAACCTCAGCTAGAGGTTAATTTGGAAGCTACCTGGATACAGTTGACAGCTGCTGTTTTGGCCAGTGATTTCATATTTTAGTTATGGGTGTTCCTAGTCGTGCAAAACATTAAATCTAAGTTCTGTATATCTGCAAAATTTCTTTATTGGAGGAACGACTTCCAGAGATCCTTTACAATGATTTTTATTGAAATCTCATCAAATGAGATGTGTATGCTACTCATTTATGTTTTCATAAAACCTTTTGCATTTGGCTTGTTAATTTCTGTTGCCTGGCACTTTGTATATATATAAATACTCTGTGAGCTTGATTTTTAAAGAACAAATTTTGCAGGGAGACAAGAACATTATAAAGTTTGAGGGAGATCACAACTCTCCACGCCCACAATTCTATTTTGATTCAATAAATATTTTTTTTCACAATGTTTTACAACCTCCCGAGGATGAGGTGGGGGGAACATACTTTGAAACAATGCAAAATTACTTTGGTAAGGTAAATTGAACTGCATTAATCTGGTTGTAGCCCTGAAACTTTTGGAAGTGCTAGACTTTTGGAAGTGCTAGATTTTACATCTCGTGTTTTTACCTGCAGGATAGTTTGAGCTCTTTGCATGAAGTTGGTTATAATCCAGAATCTTCAGTTGCTGTGTATAAGGGTATTACTGATTTACCATGTGCTGCTTATCATCTTAGAGACGATTTCTGTCTAAACTTAATTCTCCAACTTTTTTTCATCATCTTATTTATTTTTGTTTGTTGTAGAACCATCATCAAGCAGTACAGCACATGCCATTGAACAAGTTCGGTCCAAAAAACCTATGAGTCGGATGGAGGTCAGTGATTACATGCTGTGTTTTTTGGCTTGAAATGTTAAAATAATCCCTAAAAAACAGAACTCCAGTGTAAAGGTTAAGGCATGTGTATGATGCAGCCTATGTTTAGTTAACTGTTCCATAAAGCAAGGATTGTTCTGTTTGATGGGTATCGTATTTTTTACGGTCCTCTTCTTTCCACTACTCATGGACTTCTGCTGAAGGGGGAGAAGGACAAAAAATAATGGAAATTAACACATGTAATGCTGCCTGTACTTTAAGGGGATAAAGTTGTGCAAGGAATTTGGCTAATTTCATAATCCAGGAAGGATTAGTGGTTTGAATTATTTTGTCTCTAGTATGTTGAACTTGATACAATTTCCATAGAGCTTCTGCTCATTATCACTTTGATTCTGCTCAGGTTCCTATGGATATTCAACATGAAGACCATCAATCTGAAGTAGAGGTATCCTCTTGCCCTTTGCAACAGATGGTTCTAGTGACAGATTACATTGGTCAACCGGTTCACTCTATGAACCATATGACCTGATCTGTGTTCTACCTCATCTCTTTTCTAGGGACTGGAGTTGGTGATGATCATTTTTAACTATTAACACTCTGGCATGCTTTCTTGCAGCATGAAGAAATTGGTGATGATCATTTGCCATCATCATCCAAAATGATTAGCTTTGAATTATCCAACGGTCATCCTTATGGCCCACATGTTCCAACAACAATGGATGACAATCAATATGTGGAATACCAGCTGGAGGACTTGGCAGGTTTTCCATGTGATATAGAGGAGGAAGAAAGGGTGAGTCTTGAACGTTCTATATGCAAAATGATGTTCATCTATTTGAAACTTGACTAGCTGCATATTTCAGATGTTCATGGCAGCAGTAATTGAGTCACTAAAGGACATGGAGGTGCGACACCCTAATGCAGAGGGACAACTGGCCAGCGTCAATCCAGCATCTGTTAAATCTCCACAAATAGATAGCGGGGATACATCTTCAATTGTAGAACATGACAATCCTTTGAATACACCAACTTCCACTTCAGTGAGGCAACACGATCCTTTAAAGACAGAATCCACATCCTCTTCAGCTGTCAATGACCAAAATTTAGCAACTGAAGGTCCTTCTCCAGCTACAAGTGCATCATCTGTAGGAACTGCATTTGACACTCCGTCATCCATAATGAGGTCAGAAAGCACAACTACCTCTTCTCGAAGTGATATTTCAGGAAGCGTCCACAGCTCAACAGATACTGACTTGTCAGGTAATACAAAAGCCACAATGACTGTAGAACGGAATCCAGCAGGCCACATTATGGATGGTTTGCTGCGTCGTTGGGATTTCAACTTGTTCCGAAATGGTAGGTGAAAACCAAAATCATTTTTTTATGTTTCCAGAATACCATGATATATTGTTTGTATTTAAGATAGTGCCACGATTCAGTGCTGTAAAATACGCAGAAACTAAAGGAAGAAAATAGATTCCGTGTTTGAAGTTGATTGTGTTGGTTTTATCTGCTTACCAAACTGTTGTCTACAGTCACTCGATAGGAGGCTTGTAATGATTCTTTTTACTCCCGATCAGGGAAACACATCTGTTAATATAATTTAAATAAAGAGTCGGATTTGGTTGGTGATCAGCTGAAACTCTGATGTGGTGCAACATTCGCTCCTTTCTCTTCTCGGCTTTAGCAGCATCTTAGCAGGAGTGCAAGTTGGGCATCTCGATTCATCTCCTAGTGTTATCCAATTTGAATCTTTAATCTTAATAAATATCATATAACTGAAAAACCTCTGCTAGTTTGCACGTGCATTATGGCATCGAACTTGGAAATTAGACGCTTATTGTAACAGCAAGACAACAAGCTGTAAGGATCACTTGCTCCATGGTTTGCCTGCTTTATTAATGAATCGGTCCAATCTCATGGAAAAACAGAATTATCATCTGATTAACGGGGGCTTCCCTATTACATCAGCGTTTTCAAATGATTATGTATGATAATCCCATAGAAGCCAGAGTTATATTTCCTATTTTATCGTTTATCTTGAATAGTAAGTGGAGTTTCTCTCTCTAGATTAACTCAACATATTTCTCAAACTAACAGGATGGAGAAAACAATTTATAAACTAGCAAAGCCAGAACAGTCGGGAATGTACTACATGCACAATCTATTGATACATGCACTACCTCTATATGTGCATGTAGTTCAGCTAAAAGATTTATGGGTGTGCTAGTTTGGATTATTTTTTTGGCATTTTGCTAATGTATGAATAAACTCATAGTAAGTGACCATAACTCAAGATAATAAAATATTCGTCTACAAACTGCAGCATGATACCACTAAGAATCCCCAGTCGGTAAAGATCATCAACTTGATTCCTTATTTGCAAGACATGTACAAATGCATAAATATCATGCGAGGAAAAAAAAAAAGAATCTCCTGTAACATGGCGCATTCATATTCACATGAAAACTTGTTAGGAACTTTCTGCTGCACAATTTTACCTGTCTTCCAGCAACTGCACTGCAGTTTCAACAAGTGAGTGAATAGTTGTGCTGTGGCGACTCAGCCCGTAAGTGCCTGAGAATATGTTGAAGCTTTCAACTTCAGCCGTGGATTCTAAAACCGCCTCCAATTCCTTCTCCAACCCCAGGTCCTTGAAAGTACGTACATTCGCCGTGTTGTTCCGCATCATCCAAATCGCCAACTCTATGGAAAACCTTCTTATTCTTGGAACCTTGACTGATGGATTTTCGTACTTCTTGAGAATATGGAGTATTTTGTTGGCTAGTTCAGCCTCTTTTATTCCAGTTCTTTCAAACATGATGTTGGATTCTTGAGAACTCATGAATTTGAAAGCTTCGGCCGCTAGTCCAACCATTACTTCTTGTAGTTTGTTCTCTCCAGACATTACTGCCTCCAGCACCTGCAACACGAGAGGAAAGAGTTGAAAACTAAGGTTCAGTTCAGAAGTACAAACAGTTTAGATCAGATTACAAAACGAAATCCTGTTTCCCATGCCTTTTCGGAACCTAGAAACATAGTTTAAAGAGAACTAGAAACCGCTTACCGTAGGTGCAGCGGCTGCTACGCCCTTCAACTGGTCGAAGCAATCTACTCCGCTATAGGTGCACAAGTTCCGTAGAATTCTTGCGGCATTTACGCTGAGCAATGGCACCTCCAGTGCCCCAACAAGCCTTTCCAGGACTCTCAATTTCAAAATGCGAAGACAATTCCTTCTGCTTTCTAAGGCCATCATTGCTAAAGCATCTCCTGCAGCTACTCTTACATGATTTTGATTTTCTGGAATTCTTTGGCTGAAGAAAATGTTGAATAGCTCCTTAAGAACTCCACCCGTGCCCCCAATCCTCTCTGTTGCATCCTCTTCTAGTGCAAGACTGGTTAATATCTCTATGCTGAGTTTTTGTAGATTTGGATGTTTTTCGCCATGCCGTAGAATATCTCTAATATTGCTGATGGTGAAAACTATCTCTGAGATTTCTCTTCGAAGATTAGTGCCTGTTGCGCCTGTTGTGCTTGCCAGAATCTTCACCAGTTGCAGAGAACGTTTCACGGTCAAAATCTGAGATGGCGTTACATTTTCATCTTTCAGCAACCTCTCTTCTACATGTGTGAAATCAATGATCTTCGGTAGGAGACCCCTTGTATTTCCAATCTTCCCACGGTTATCATGGTCACGAGCGAGCTTCTTCAGAATAAGAAGTCCTAAATGATTAAATGTCCAGAATCCATAATGTGCATGATCACAGATGATTGTCTTTTCACCAATTTCATCAGCTGTTGTGCTGTAACTTCTACTGGTCTGCAGCAGAGATGAAATTGACTCCAGTGCTCCAGGTATTCCAGCAACCCGTAGTGAGTTTTGTTTCTTGCCGGCTAGTTTTGATAGTATCTCTGCAGCTGACCTCCTGATCTCTTCTTCTTGTGGGTCTTTCCAGTTCAACACCTCCACTAATCGGTCTATCACTGATATATTTGTCCCAATGTTCTGGAGAGTATCATCAGAAAACTGGGGGTTCATCACAAATTGACGAAGAATTCTAGCTCCAATGAGCTGCTCATCGGGGGAATTGGAAGCCAATAGATCCATAGCGAAAGTAACCATATTCATTTTTAGGCCATCAAAGATACTGCCCTCAAGACACCTAGAGTAGGCATCGTAGAAGAACCTTCTGATCGAAACCATGCCTGAAAGCCCCAAATCACACTCTTCGCTCACCTCTTCCAACAGTTTACAGTAGCCTGCTTTCCACTGCCAGTAAGCTCTCTCCATCAGAAACAACAGAGCTTCTGCTAAAGCCAGAGAATAGAAAATATTCAGGGCTGATTGACGGTTCCTCTTGTCAGCATCCCCCTTCTCAACCTCACCGTAGTTGCGTTTGATGAGTTTCATCAATGATAAAACCACACAGGCTGATGCCGATGCAAGCTGGAGCCAATAGAGAAGCCTGCTGACGTTTCTAGAAAGAAAAAACCATTGAGCATATGGTAGAATAGGAACATCTGAACTTGTCCACGTACGAGTTAGCTTCCTCTGGACTCCCCAGCTCCCAGAGATTGCTTCATCAGGGTTCTTCCTTATTTCTCTGGTATGCAGACTCTGGTTTCGAACTCGTGTTATTGGCCTAAAAAGTGCTTTCGCGGTTTCAATAATGAAGTGGGAGCTGGATCTCAAAGCCCGGAAACTGTTAATCCCAGCATCGGTAATTGACCAGGTGGCTTGGTGTTGCCATTCGAGCTCATGGCTCCTGCTGTATATTCGAGTCCCTTCAATCAACAAAATAATGGTGATAAACCAGAAATCTGTGTTATCCAAAGTAATTGCAAACCCTCCGAGAAGAACAACTGTTGCCCAGATGAAACCGAGGGTTCCCAGGCAAGTAGCTGCCTTCTCAAAAATGGCAAGGCGAAGAGCAAAGAGCGTGAGTTTCTTCTCCGGTGCAGGTACTGCAGGTGATGTTGGAGAATCAGAATTTCCAGTGCTACTGTCCCTCTTTTCTATACCACTCTGAGGCTCAAAAATGGTTGCAGAACCATTGGTTTCGCTAACCCTGCGGAGCTCGTCAACCGGCAAACGAATGCTGCCATCTTCTTCCGATACGCCACGATCCATATTCACCGGACTAAACCAACCTTCAGCTGTGCAAGACTTGTCTTTGGAAATGCAAGAAAGGCTTGATTCTTGGACTACGGTGCTAGACAAAAACAGAGACAAACCATGCTTATAAAACGACGAGAAAAACTAGCTTAGGGAGCACGTTTAATTTGTGAAAACGCAGAGAAACTTTGCCGGCAAGGGTTGTCCACTCTATTATCCGTCTATCTAGTAAAGTGATGGCTTGACGTCGGTCGTCTCTTGGTGGACCAGCCAAAAGCTTCTTTTTCTCGCAAGCTAACAAACCCTTTATAACGAGTATAACTGCAGCTGGAGAAGTTGCTTGCACTTTTCCACGTCCTTTCCTCTTACAATGTTTTGCTGTTCGATCTTCTTGGGGGTCTAAGAATTTGACCGTTGAGTGTAATGCATCCATGTAGACTTTGATCGATCCTGTTTCTGTTCTTCATGGGAACAAGTAGGAATAATTGCCAGCTCCAGATTCCCGCGATGATTCCGGTTTCAACGATTAAGATAATTGTGATGCCCACCCACCTTTTTGTATGAATGGCTAATGGAAAAGAAAAGAAGAAAGTTGGAACCAACCCATAATTCACAATGATCCAATGACAATAATGACACTTTTTTTATCAAGTCATCAAGACTCAGAACGAGTCTAATCATCTAATAGCTCACCCAGTTGTACGAGTTTAGAATTAAAAGATTTATTTACTAAGTATTAGATTTGAATGATATGATTGTTAATATAATAATTATAAAAAAATTATATAATTATTAATTTCAGGATTTATGATATTGATGGAGATACGCGCAATCTACCCCGAACACTCACGTTATGTATGTTCCTCATTTATTCCATTTATTGATTCTTAAATTCTTTGACTTGGTAAGGTCTTTCGATGTGGTTGGTTTTTCATGAGTAGTAGAAATGGATTTATATACTAGTAATGTTTTTTTAAAAATAGTTGAAGTTATTTTTAAAAATATTTTTATTTAAAAATATATTAAAAAAATTAAAAAAATATTCCAAATATTACTATGTTAAAAAAATATGAAAACACTAAACAAATTAACTTAAAATAAAAAATAAAATAAAAACAATTTTTATATTTTTAAAAGATATTTTTCAAATAGTTTCCAAACCGCGGTAAAGGCTACTATCAATGGGATGGGACCCGAAACCCTTTCTTATGCCTTATTCTACACGAACAGCTTGACTTTATTGTGGACCTAACATTTGTCAGATTATAATTAGATCTGGTTTGAAAGTGTAGTTGTAGTTATTTTTAAAAATATTTTTTATTTAAAAATATATTAAAATAATATTTTTTATTTTTAAAAAATATTTTTGATATTAACATATTAAAATAATTTGAAAACACTAAAATTTTTTATTTAAAATAAAATAAAAAATTCAATTTTTTTCATAAATACTCCTATATACCCTCTTAACAAGGCATAAGCTAGGTTGGTCTTTAAATTTTAAGGAACCGGATGAACAATTATACTCTTGTTTAGAACCGATTGAGATTATTTTTGAAAATATTTTATATCAAAATAATACTTTTTAATTTTTAAAAAATTATTTTTAATATCATCACCTGAAAATAATCTAAAAATATTAAAGATATTTAATTTTAAAAAATAACATAATAAAATATTTTCAAAACATAATATCAAATAAATCTATCTTGCCATTCAGGCTTCCACTTGATGACGGTGCAAGTTAGTCATAATGACGGTGCAGGTTAGTCATATTGCTGTTGCGTGCGGTCTTCATTAGTATGAGCTTAAAAGCTTCGATACTTGACATGGAAGAGAGTTGTTCAAATCTTTGCCAGAATAGAAAAAAAGGAGGATGACGACAAGCAAGGATCATAGGTTGGCAAATGCAAAACAAAATTTTGAATAAATTAGAGAGAGAATCAATAATAATATTTATTGTTCAATGAAAAAGTTAAAAAAAAAAATCCGAGTCAACCGGATTAATTTACTAAACCCGTAAAATGAGTTATGAGATTAGAATAATAATGTAAAAAGAAGAACCGGATTAATTTACTAAACCCGTAAAATGAGTTATGAGATTAGAATAATAATGTAAAAAGAAGAATGCAATGATTCATCAAGTTTAATATTTAATAAACTAAATGTTAAATAATAAAAAAGAAAATATATATTAAAAAAATATTATTATAATAAACATTGTTATGTAAAGTGATGCATGGGAAAAACACTATTTCTTTTAGCCTATGCTAATATGTCATAATTTTCTTCTTAGTGTCATCATTTTTGCATTTGCAATTTTGTTGTGTTCATCTTGAAATAATCAACATTCACATAAATTATTAATAATAAATAATCACAGTACTACCACCAATATTATTATGAACACCATATAAACATTAATGTGACAATCTTAATTTCTAGAATAACACAGCTATACAAGTTGTCAAACTCGCTTTAACATGGAATTGTTATTTGAACTTGGATTGTAAAACTGAACGTAAAATTATAAAATCAGAAATAAAATATTTGCGTACAAAAATCAGAAAATCACAAATAAAATTATTTTGGTAAAAAAATCATAAAATCCTATGTAAAATATTTCTAAATACAATACAACATAATTATGGCCATCAAACTTCATTAGTTAAGGTTCATACATGATTTGAAATAACTTAAAAATATAATATAATACAATACAAAGCAATTATGTCAATAGCAATTTATTAGGTAAGAAACTGACAGATTTTAAACAAATATTATGTTGGCGTGCTAAGTAAACTAAAACCAGTCTCATTACCTTCATCTTCCTCATTATTTCTAAGACATTCATCATCCAACAAAACTAACGAGCATTTAACAATTAGATTTGCAAGAAAGAATAGTGAAAATATCTAGTTCCTCAACCCACCTAAACCCTCCCCTGTCATATACAACAGATAGTCTCTACAATGGCAGACTATAGAACCCACCACCAAAGCCACCATCACCATCACCATCAACAACAAATCCCTAAAGAAACAACTTTCCAAGCCATAAACACCATAATCCAGCATCACTTTGAAAAAACCCTTGAAAAGAAGAGACCTATAGACCTCCAAAAGAAGGAACTTCACAAAATTTTCCTTCTTTCTCTCTCTTATTTTGATGATTGAAGCTAAACCTCATTGCCTTCAATGTCACCATTGTTAGGCACCCACTACTCTTCTCTTTTTATCACACCTTATCTTCTATGTCTTAGTGGCTCAAACCTTCAGGTGCATTAATGGATTCAAGTACCAAAGAAGGTGTCACAAGCTCATTCTTGGTTTAACTACTGAGAAGTGAAGGGATCTTAAGATGAGATTAACTACTGACAATAGTGATCATTATAGTCATGATTAAGTTGTTGTTAGTGATGACGATGAATTGGTCTAGTGATGATTTGGGGAAAAGGAAAGTAATTCAACGTATCGAGGATTAGTTAATCGTAAAATCAAACCGAAGCAGTCTGATTTTATCGAGTCAAAACCAATTTTAACAGGGTTTGATTTTTCTACCCGATTCTACCCGGTTTTATATGTTTAACTCGTAAAATCATAATTTTACAAGGCGAAACTTGATTTTAACAACATTGCAATCAGGTAATTGAAAATTTCTGATTTTTTTTAGTTGCACTAATATTTCTACTAATTTTTTTTTGTCTTTTTATATTGAAAATTCCTGATTTATCAACTAAATTGTGCTACAATTTTACGAATCGAAACTTGATTTTAACAACAGTGCAACCAGGTGATTGGAAATTTTTTATTTTTTTTAGTTGTACTAATATGTCTACTAAATTTTGTCAGTCTTTTTATACCGCGAAGTCCTGATTTATCAATTAAATTGGGTCACACCTCTAATTTTATTATTCCATAACCTAATCCAATCATCCCATATCACAAACAACTCATCATCATTAACTCAACTCATTATATTCAATATCACAATCCAACTTAAATTAAATAATAGTAAGAAATCATAGAAGTTTCATTGAATTCTATCACACATAATAGCTCAAATATAATAACATCATATAGAATGGTTCAACTAAAAAAGTTTAAATTTAACAACAACATGCATAGTTCAATGATTACTTAGAATTTTGAATACTAGTTTAAGTCATACATTCCAATCTATAATTTATGTACATATTTGAATTTTGATGGAAATAAGTATCCCGAATTACAAAATGATTTTCAAGGAAAGAACAAAAGATAACTAATTAATTTTACTCATGACATGAGCTGATGTACCTAAAATGAAAAATAACACACACACACACACACACACACACACACACATATAAAAAGAAATAATAAAAAGAATTTTTAATAATAAAAAACAATGACTTCTTTATCATTTGAATTGACACACGAGGCTCATCATACTCTCCTTATTACTAACATACCCTAACCAATTACCGATAACAATTTTATTTCGAAGGCCTCCATATAATAAAAATAATTTATTGTTATTATTTTTAACATAATATTTTAATTTAATTTCTACTTAATAATATTAAATTATCTCATTTCTTCATAAATTATTATCATTACTAATGAATTCTTTTAGCATAATGAGTTTTTCCAATATCGGCTTAAATTAAGCAAGGCTATTAAAATATCGATATCAATACGACTAATTGATATAATTAATTATTTTCCCAAAAACATAATTAATCAAATCATATCCACAATTGGCTTACCAATAAAATTGTTGATATCAAAACCCTTGGCATCATCAATTTCCTTACCCAAAATAATTAATCAAACTAGAAGTGGTTATTGATATCAATGTGACCCAATAATATCATTAATTATTTTTGACATCGGAATACTTAATCATTTTTTTCACCTTAACAAGGAGAAAAATATCGATGTTAGAAATATTTGCTAACATTATTAGTCACCCCTGTGATCTATGATTCACTAATCAATTTAGAAAATATTGACACTGAAACCCCATCGATACCATTAGTTATCCAAAACTCGTAATAGCTAATCAATGTCATTTCAATATTCTACACACATCAATTTGTTTTTGCATCATAGACATATGCTACCAAAATCAATTTTGCATACATAGCTACCAAGTTCAATCACTGACATACTTAACAATTTTAATGATGAGGGTATACGGATATTAGGATGTTTTCGTTGCTGGCTTTTCATAGTTTGGAAAGTGAAACAATAAGAAGACACGTTACCACTATGAGATCCCAAGAGAAATCTAGGGGATAAACATGTCTTTATTATAGTTAATTGTTTCTTGCGTTACAAGAATACAAAATGCTCTTTTAAATTCTATTAATAATCTTGTTTTTTTTAGATTGTTTTTCCTTTGGTATCTAAATTCTAAAATCAAAACTGAACAAAACAAATTTTGTAAAAAGAATTCTTACCAAGATCATCCAACAAATTCAAAAATAGATTTGTTCAATCAATTTTAGATTGGTTTGTAAAAATATCATGAATAATTCAATTATTTTATTTACCCTTATCATAAAGTAACATTAATAAATTTGATGTTTGACATTGCGTTTCAAAAACGCTTTTGAAAAGATTTGAAAACTTTTTATTTTTATTTTTTACTTGTTTTTAGATCATTTTCATGTACTGATGTCAAAATAATTTTAAAAAATAAAAAAAATATTATTTTGATGCATTTATAAATGAAAATTACTTTTAAAAGCAACTTCAACCACAACCAATTAGACACTAATATTGACATAAAAATGATAGTGTGCTTTCACTTGGATAGAAATCAAATAATACAAACCAAATATATATGAAAAATAAAAAATAATATACAGATGATAATGATGATGATTATGATGATGATGATGATACAAAAATAAATCATCATTGTTTTCTAATATGATTTTTAAAATAAAGTTTTTTGTATAAAGCTTTCGATAAAAATTTACAATAAAAAAATAGAAATAAAAGGAAATAACAATGATAGAAAGGATGGAAATGCTTGATGATCTAGGAAAGAAGAATTTTCAACGAGAGTAAGGGGGGAAATTTGGAATTTACTTCTTGAAAAAGAATATTGTCATAGAAAAATGTCTTATTTTATGATTATTTAATATTCTTTAAAATAAATAAATAATTTTTAATGGACTTCCAAAATAGAAAAAAAAAACATTTTGCATTGGTGTTTATTTCCCACTTGATATATATATATAATTTTACCACCACCAATATTTTGAGATTGTTTTTATTTGGAAATAGATTGAAATAATATTTTTATTTTTAAAATTTTATATTTGATATCAACATATTAAAATAATTCAAAAAGGCAAAAACTATAAATATTTGAAAAATATTACCCAACCACATAAACAAACATTATCCTAATACCACCACTACAAACATCATTATGTGTATATCTTCATTGTTACCATCTTTATTTGCTAGAAACTATAGCTCCTTATATCATGACCATGATCGTGGCTTGCTCTCCAAAATTATTTTTTTGCCACAACTAGCATAAATAATATTTATAGTAGTTATTTATTTAAACTTTAAATTGAAGGTTTTATATAGTACCACAATTCTTAGTTATTAATTCAAACAAATATTAAAGTTCAAATATCATTCTAATTTTCATATATTCATTTGATATTTTTCATTTCATTTCATTTTAATTTTTTAAGAGGTTAACACTGTCAAATGATATTTTTCTAGAGAAAAACATTCAAGAGAATTGTTATTCTTTTCTAAATTTATTAGGTTAATGTAGGAAATACATTTTCAAAACACTCATAAGAAAATCCTATTGATAAGAGAAATAGATGTGGCTATAAAAAAATACTTGTTTGGGAGTGTGATTCAAGTTGTTTTAGAAAGTTTTTTTCGATAAAAAAAATATATTAAAATAATATAATAAAAGACTAAAAAAATTAATTTAAAGTAAAAAAATAAATAAAAAATTTTCAATTTTATTTCAAAAACACTTTTGAAACGTAGTGGCAAACACCACAGAAGTTAAAAGATGATTATGTTTTTTTTTTAAAAAAAAAATACTATAAAAGGACCACATTATAATAATAGGAAGAATAGCATATTTAGCATAAATGATTAGCCCTAAAAAGTGCAAATATATTTAGTCATAGAACCTAGAAAGAAAGTAAGAGCAATAAGGAGCGTTATTATGGAGTCCACTTGTGGCTCCCTATGTAAATAATTAATGATTGATCAATGTATTTTTTTGTTTTAATTTTTTTTCATTAATATAAATTAGAAATATTGAAAAAAAAACATATATGATAATTGTTCTTTTAGAAAAAAATAATTATTTAAAATGGATGAGACTCCTATATTTTCATTTTTTAAATATAGAATATGAAAATATTATTTATTTAAAATACAAATGATACATCTTTTTATAAAGGAAATGTCTAAAAAACACAATATAAGAATACTCCAAATCTAAACCCATTACATTGTCAATGTCACCCTTAATTTTGATAGGAAACCTAAGAAATGCATGCATTTTATTTATTTATTTATTTTTATTATTATCAATTTTTTTTACAGATTTTAATATATGAGTGTGATTGCAATTGTTTTTTAAAATATTTTTTTATTTATAAATATATCAAAATGATATATATTTTTATTTTTAAAAAATTATTTTAACATCAACAAATGAAAATAATTTAAAAATATCAATTATTAAATGTAAAATAAAAAATAATTTAAAAAAAAATTAAAAATACAATAACAAATAAAATTTTAATAGTAATTAAAATAAAATAAATGGACATGGAGCTCCTCCTTTCTCACACCTCCTTTGTATATATTCAATCATTGCACCACCTCCACCACCACAAACTTTTCTCTTCTTTTCACATCTTCCTCTAAAAAAACCTAACCCAATACCAAAAACAAATCAAAACCCAAAAAAACCCCTAATTCTCCATAAAACTCTCTCAAAATCCAAAATTGAATCAGACCCATTTCAATTCCCTCATCAATAACGCTGAAAACACGAAAATCCAGAATACCCTGATATTCTACCAAAAACAAATCAAAAGCCAAAAAAACCCGTAATTCTCCATCAAACTCTCTCAAAATCCAAAATTGAATCAGACCCATTTCAATTCCCTCATCAATAACGCTGAAAACACGAAAATCCAGGATACCCTGATATTCTTTTTCTCAATAGTTGATGGGCACAATCAGGTTTTCTAGCAGAGACCTCTCAGCAGCACCTCCCACATCAAACCCATCATCATCAATTCCAACAAAAACAACATCATCTTCTATAACGGAAACCGTAAATGGGTCTCATGAATTCAAGATCGGTGGCTATTCTCTCTCGAAAGGCATGGGGGTAGGCAAATACGTCGCATCGGATACTTTTTATATCGGTGGATATGCATGGGCTATATATTTCTACCCAGATGGCAAAAGCCCTGAAGATAATTCCACTTATGTCTCCTTATTCATTGCCCTTGCTAGCGAGGGGACGGATGTTAGGGCTTTGTTTGAATTGTCGTTGATGGATCAAAGTGGGAAAGAAAGGCATAAAGTTCATAGCCATTTTGGGAGAGCCCTGGAGACTGGGCCCTATACGCTTAAGTATCGTGGCAGTATGTGGTGAGTTTTCTCTCTGCTTATTTTTAGATTGAAACGTCTGAATTCAGAATTTTTAGGCCTGCGTATTCTAATTGATCGCAATGCTTGTAAGATTGCGATTGATTGCTTTTTTTGTGAAGTAGAATTCTTTTACTTTGTTATGGCATGATATTTTTGGGTTCTGTGCGTGGTTTAACGCTAAGTGTTTGATATATGGTGAGAATTTAGAATTTCATGATTTTGTTTTAGAAATGATGGAAAATTGTAGTGTATATGGGAAATAAATTAAGTGTAGCTTCTTTTTTTCGATTTTCAAGGCATGAAGAACACTTTTCACTTGGTTGAATGTCTGTTGTTATTATTATTCCATATTTCTGTATTTCACTTTTTCACATGTAATTGCACTCTCTATAACAGAACTTGTCCCCCCCTTTTAAAATGTCTAAATGCCTGTTCCTAGACCGTGTGATTACCTATGTATTAACGGGCTTTACTATTAAGCCTCTTCTCATCTTAAGTACATATTAATAGCGTCATTCTTTATTTCTCCTTTGGATAATGCCATCCTTGCAGTGGATATTCTCTGGGAATCATACTTTTTTTTTGGTCTCAAACCAAAATTTTTCACGTCCAAAATTATCCAAGTATCTTTAAGCATCTTGTCATATCAAGTATGTATTAAGAACATAATTATTTATTTCTCCTTTGGATTTGTTATCTGTAATGCCATCCTTGCAGTCTCTGGGAATCAACAATTTTTTTCTCAAACCAATTTTTTTCACATCCAACATTATCCATTTATCTTTTATTTATTTTTTAAGTTTCAGTGGTTTTCATTAGTGTTGGATGTTGCGGTGGATGAAAAACACAATGTAATGGTTGCTTCTGTTTGATGCTGCAGGGGTTATAAACGATTTTATAGAAGGAATCAACTAGAGACATCAGACTATCTTAAGGATGATGCCCTACTTGTTCGCTGCCGTGTTGGTGTTGTTAAGTCTCACACTGAGGGGCCTAAGGCCTACACCATTTCCGTGCCACCTTCCAATATTGGTCAACATTTTGGAAAGCTTTTAGACAGTGGAAAGGGAACTGATGTAAATTTTGAAGTTGATGGAGAAACCTTTGCTTCTCACAAAATAGTTCTGGCAGCACGCTCACCAGTGTTTAGAGCACAGCTTTTTGGTCCAATGAAAGATCAAAACACTCAGTGCATCAAAGTTGAAGACATGGAGGCCCCGGTTTTTAAGGTGCCCCCCCCCCCCCCCACCCTGAGCATCTTAGTTGCAAAAGCCTTAATTTATTTTCTGCTCTCTGTTTTTATGGTTGTGCCCTGTTTCTTCCTGTTCAGATTGTTAAATGGAATATGCTGTCATATTTACCCTTTTGTTTGATATAGGGTTACATTTTTATTGTGGGAAGTACAAGTAATGTGAGTGATTGTCTTAGCTGTTAGTCAGGAAGCAGATAATCTATTACTGCAAGTTTGGAGATGTCAAGATTGTTTTGAACCTAGCATTTGCTAGTTTTTTGACATGCATTCTGATTCAAGCTTCATTGCAAAGGTCTTGATTGAAGTGTTTTTTTTTTCCCATTTCCTTTGCTATAAAATAAAAGAGGAAAGTAGTGGAAAATATTACATTCTGAAATGTGAGCTCCTGAGTGAGGCACAATTAAGTGCTGTGTTAAATGTATTTTAGACTGTAAGGGTGAAATTTGTCTAAAGCGGTGAACTTGCCAAGTTATTGTAATGTCCTGGCTGTACATAAACATGAGAGTACAAGTGATCCTAAATGTTCAAGTATTGATGCACACTTAAGGTTTTAGGAATTGTAATGCACCAGTTAAGAGATGTTATGCATTCCATGATAAGTTTCATGGGAAGATGTGTCTTTGTTAGGTGAGTAATTGTGGTGTTGTGCAGGATATTTGTGGTGCCATACACAAATGTACATGTTGATTGATCTCCCAAGGCACTGCTCCTATCCTTATTCTTACTCCGGTTAAGGTTTACTGTTTCTTGCTTCCCTTCCATTCCTGTTTGTCCTGTTATATATGCAGTTTGTCCATTACTTGTCAGGTCGGCTGCATATTTCATTGCATCAGCTTGAGAGTACCCTTGCTTAATAATACACAACATATTAGTTGATTTGCTCCTTTTAACATTCTTTGGAAAAGATCTTGAACTATGTTTCAGCCATGTTCTGGCTTGATAGATCAGGTGATACAATTGTAGGATAACTACACAGTACTGTTTCATGTTTTGTAATAAATGCATTGATGATTTTCTAAAACAAGTCAATTTTATCTCCTCTCGGTTCTTGTTGGAACTCAATAGTTTTTAGGCTTCTAAGCATGTGCTGTTGTGAACAAAATGATGCCAAACAATTCTACTATGTTCAACTTAGTCACACGGAAGATAGTAATAACAGCATTTGCCCTATGTGAAACTGGGCTGGGCCTAAGAAAGAAAATGACTTTGTTGTGCTTCCCTTTCACCCTGTCCTAACCCTTCTGCTTTATTTTTTTTAGCATACTGGCTTTATATTTAGTTCTGGTAATGTTCATTTAACTAGATTCTTCTAATGAGCTTCTGGTAATAGGATTGAAGCCAATACAAATCATGATATATGTTAACGGTGCAAGTGTTATGGATTAAAAAACTGTTTAGAATTCAATGTTTATGGTGCCTGGATAGATAATGCAATTGGTATAATATTGGTCGAAAAGCTATGGAATATCAGGATGGAAGAGTTTGGTGACATCTTTATCACCATTTAACCTCCCATGAACCTAGCTCTGTTGGTTAGAAGGCATACTGGACAGGCTTAAAGGCGTCAAATTTTGCCAGAATAATATTTAAGTCCCTTTAAACCTCAAGCACACATCCTCCAGATTTTGAGCTTACCCAGTACCTTAATGACCACAAGGTTAATAATTAATCTTTTAAAAAAGAGGAAAGGTGAATAGGTTAGCATGTTTAAATATAACTGTCTTTTGTGTTTGGGTGTTTGCAGGCGTTAATCCATTTTATGTACTGGGATGACTTGCCAGAAATGGAGGAACTTGTTGGTTTGAACTCGAAATGGGTTTCTACAATGATGGCTCAGCATCTGCTTGCAGCAGCAGACCGCTATGCACTTGAGAGGCTCAGATTGCTCTGTGAGGCTAGACTTTGTGAAGATGTTGCAAGAAACACTGTTGCAACAACTCTAGCTCTAGCAGAGCAGCATCAGTGCATCCAACTAAAGTCCGTATGTCTCAAATTCATTGCTTTGCCTGAAAATTTGAAAGGTAAGACTTTCATCCCTGTGCCTCCATTTGGAGTTATTATATGCTAAAGAAAATTGTCTTTTTTGATAAATGAGTTACAGCCATACTGTTCAATGTACAAGTATTGGAGGACATGCAACTATAAAGTTGCAGGTTCAAGTCTTGAAGTTGAAAACAGTTCGTGCAAAAATGCTGTATAGTAGGATTGTCCTTAATCTCTCCCCAGCACCCTGCTTTGATGGAGTCATGACTTGCTAATGGCTTTTTTACTCCACACAAAAAAATTGGGCAATGGGCAATCCAACCAACCACCTCTTCCCAATGTTTTTACTGTAGCTTTTGAATGGATTGATCCTCAAAAGATCCAGTGTGCCATTAACATCTTAAGATAGTTATTGACTGATTTGGTCCCATGAATTCTAATAGAGGCAGTCATATTCACATTTATCACATTTAGAATTTTTTTTGAAAGGTTTATGTTTTGTGTGTGTTTGTTATGCTGTTTACTGCATTATAGTGCTCATGCCTTTTGTTGTTTGGAAACAGTGAACTGATGTCAATGAAAAAGTAATGCTGATTTATGCATGGCTTAATTAGGCTTTGACAGAGCTCAGTTTTTCATCTGTTTCCTCAGCCAACCCCCTCCTGGTGTTTAAATTGTTTTCAAACAGTAATTGCATTAATCAACTCTTTACCATTTGAATTTGAAGTGTGTACATGTAATCAGATGGCTCCCAAACTACCAAAAAAACAAAGCATTGTGTCATGGTTGCCCTCCACTCTCCTTTTGTTGGGTGTGTTATTGCTGGGGATGTATGGGAACTCATAAAATTTTTCTATACACTTGATTGTTGTCCACACTGATTTTCCAGCATGGTTGTGTGTGCATAGTATTCTAAGTTTTGATAGTGACTGTTGACTGGGGATTTTCTTTATGAATGCATAACTAATCCATGTGCCGGTGATTCGTTTCAGCTGTGATGCAAACAGATGGGTTTGAATACTTGAAAGAAAGCTGCCCTTCTGTCATCACGGAACTACTGCAATATGTTGCCAAAAATGGTGAGCGTTCTGCCATCACTTGTACACAAGGAAATGATACCTTAGATAGCGATATGAATGGGAGGCGGGTGAAGCAAAGGATACATTGATATGGGACAAAAACCAGAGCTTGCTAGGCGTTAGACATTTTAGTAATTGTACTGACAGTTCACTGTAAGAGAAATTTAATACCAGCGGTTCATTTGTTGGTCTCGTGTTTTGTAGTACATTGGCTAGTTTGTTCTATAATTCTGGAAACTTTATTTTCTTGCCTGTCTAGTTCCTGCATCATACCAACCAGACCCTTTTCATCTATGGCGCTTGAGTAGCTTTCTGGATGTACTTTGTTGTGTGCAAGTAAAGAACGTTTACGTCAGTGTAATATAGAGATCATTTGCGAGCATTTTGCCATAGCCACCAGCGCTATCGGAAATCAAACTGCCTTTTCGTGATATTTAGCTTGTCTATCAGCTGTCAAAAAAGGCTTCTAGTTCTATCCCGTTCTATTTGCTTTTAGGGATCTTTGTCGTGTATATCATCATCTATTCATGTGTAGTAATATTTTTTTCACAGTAATATCTATTCTACGTGCATTCTCAGAGTAATATTTTTTAGCTGATGAAGCTCCCATTTTTTCAGCCACTGTTCTCGTACGAGATCATTCACCACACCAGTCACTTGCTACTTTTGCCACGACAGCCTAGCCATCACCATTATCATCATTTACAGCCTTTATTTATCACCCCACAACCATCATATCAAAATATCTTTTTTATAATTTTATTTTAAATGCAGACTAAATAATAAGTTGTATCAAAATATTTGTTTTATTAATGTCATTCCAAAAAAAGTTTTCTACCAGCCTATCTTGAACCAATCAAACTAATTAACATGTATTGAAATATTTCTTGAATAGTTTAATTTTAATCAAAACAAAAGAATTGAAGATAAATATAGAGGAGGTTTGATAACTATACCATACTCGATAATTAAGAGGTAAAAAGAATAATTAATCATGAATACTTCATAATTAATATCCATTATTTAAGCTTTATTTAAGCTATGTAACTTAATTTTAGTGTTTTATCAAATAAATGTAATTGTCAAACATAATATGCTTTACACATGATTCATACTCCATTTCCATGTTACAATATACAAACAATCCTAGTATTTTCAATTTAAATTCGAAAAGCCTACAATTTGGACATCCTTCTCAAAAACTATTTATTATAGCAATTCTTTCAACAAAATTCCATGCAACCCGACAATTTCTTCAGTAGAAATCCAGGTAACATGATAATTTCTTAAATAGAATTCCACACCACACAACAATTCCTTCAATGGAATTCCAAATCAATTACGATAATCTATTTAGAAAGTCTTAGTTTGTCGTTTAATCAAAACTCATTCATCATATATATTTCCCACAATATTACCATATACTCATACAATTAAAAAAAATTGCAAATTGAATGAAAATCTGGAAAACCAAAAGTTCAAGTGTAAAACACCTACTTATTACTAACCAGCTTGTAATAGTCCCTATTGCATGCATAACTCCTGCAACCTCTCCTGCATTATCATTATCAAATATATTTCAAATTTGATTCAAGTCATTTTATTTCAAGCAATTAGATTTTCAATTTTTACAATTAAACCAAGTGTTAGCCATTTAGCTAACACCAGTAAATGGCTAACACCAGTAGAAACCATAAAATTCATCAACAACATTTAAAGCTGAAGAGCAACTGAACAAAACATCACCAAATAATTGATATAAAAAACAATTAAAACAAACATAGAAGAAGAGGTAACAGAGTAAACACAACAAACAAAACCTCAAAACCCATACCCAAACAAAATAAAGAACAAACACCAAAGTTATTGGCCAAATAGATAAAAAAGATGGGCTATTTAAATGAAAGGAAGAGATGGAAAAGGAACTCAAAATGGCTAGGCAATGGATTATAGAAAAAGATGAAAGGGCAATTTTTTTTGGCTGGCCAAATGTCACAGCAACACATTACTTATGTTCCCTACAACCTCTTTCCTTGTCCAAAGCTGTTTTGAAGCAAGAAACTACACAACATCAATCCTCTTATCCAAGGCAATGCGCTGTCAATTTCATCACTAAACAACACCAAGAGGGAATGCCTCATTTCTCTCATCCATCAATTTCCCCCAACATGTATGTGTAAAGGGTAAAAACGATACAGATAAAATTTTAACTTTGCTGCTGAATTCACCCTCAACAGATTTGCCGTCTAAGCGCCACTGCAAGGGGCTACTTTGATTTTTCACTACTTAACTCCTTGTCTAGAGGCATGAAAAGATACATTAATGAACTACCTAAGACATGCATTAATTAACTGTTATCCCAAGATATAATCAACGATAATAGATGTATCAAACAACTATTGACACATGACAACAAAAGAGCATTAATTAGTGATTGCAACAAAGCATTACTTGAGCTGTGAGAAACGATTATCATGAATAACGAGAAATGATTTTGCAATGATAGTGCGTTAATTATTTGCACCCCAACAAAAAATAATGATACTTATTAACCTACTAAAAGGCAAGCGAGAAATGGGGGAAATGGTGTTAATTAATTATTTCCTCAACAATAAATAGCAATATCCATCAACCTGTTGAAACATGAAAACAAAGTGTGCTAAACAATTAAAAAGAACCGTTCCAATTTACAGTTAAATGAGTGTGGATGAACAATGTTTTAACAACATGATTTAGTTTTCTCTTTAATGTTAATTTACACAAATCAAACATAAAAACAGTTCATCATTCTATCCATATTCAAGAATCCAGCCTTTACATTATACTAACTCGTTCAATATTCATCCCAACTAACTTTATAGGCTAATTCTCATGCCTCCAAGTGAAGCTAAAACAAAGAGAAACACAAGTGAAACTAGCCTTATCTTCCCCCTTTTTTTTTCCCTTGCTTTTTTCCATAAACCCCAACTCTTTCATATATTAGAACTCTTTTATTAAACTTCTTAATATTCAAGAATCCCTCTAGTTTACTTGATTAAACTTCCTTTTTGGAAAATCTAAGAATCTAAGTGGTTCTTTCTTTTGAACTCAAACTCTCCCTCTCTATATATCTTCATCAATATGGATCATAAATGTTTTAGATATTTATAGACTTTAACAAATTATGTGAATGTTTCTATTACTATCTCAAACAATTGATATGTATATCAATTGGTCAATTGTACTAGTTGATTGTTTTCTCTACTAATCAAACGATTGATGTGTACATCATCAGTTAATCATAACATTTGACCATTTTATACCGGGTCATTTTTTTTAACTTTCCACTTTTAAAACTCAAGGTTTTACATAAATAATATGGTCGAGCTACAACCTTATATGGATCTAGAAGAGTTAGTGCATTGGTCTACGAAAATGGAAAAATAGATGAAAAGAAAAGGTAATTCACACTTGATTTTATGGGTTTCTTTTCAAATTGGAAGCTAAATTACAAAAGAGAAAGTGGTGTTTTGTCGAAGTAGTTAGATATATAAAACTTTGATGAACCTTTCATCCAAAAGAAACCAGTTTCTATCAATGATGATAAGGCCAAAACTAAAGCACAACCTCAATGAAAACATGATATTAGATGTTTTAAATATTAGGGTTTTAGACACTATACATTAGAATATCCAAATAAAAAGATTACGGTGGTAAAAGATAATGGATTGATTGTCAAATTGTAATGATAAGGTGTAAACTAAATCTCAACCTTAATGATAACATGATATTGGATGTTTTAAATATTAGAGTTTGAGAAACTATACATTAGAATGTCCAAATAAGAAGGTTAAGGATGTAAAAGATGATGGATTGATTGTTTGATTGTAATGACATATCATCATTAAAATATGTAAATGACCTAGAATTTGCAGAAAAAAGCTTTAGTAGTTAGGTCATTAAATATTCCTGAATACACAAGTGTTAATTTTTTTCAGAGCAGGTATAACGATGGTGTTATATGATGTTCTTCTCATGCGTGCTACCCATTTGTTATTAGAAAGGTCTTGACAATTTGATAGAAAAAACAAGCATGATAGATTTAAGAATATGTATTCTTTGGAAAAGGATCAAAGAATCTATACAGTCGAATCATTAACACCTAAGCAAGTATAAGAACCTGTTAAACTTTAAATCAATGATATGAATGACAACTTGCAGCTCAACTTCTTTCAACAGAAGCCCCAGACATATATCTTATGAAGAGCCTGGGATGGTTGAAAGCGCTGCTACATGACAACATTTGAATCTGATGTATTTTGCACTGGCAGAAGATCCTTCAGTGGAAGTTTTTTGATAACCGCCTCCAATAAGTCGGCCAACACTTCGAGTAGCCACAGAGAAAAACACCATTAGCACCAGTGACTTCCAGGTCCACCTTTAGCAGCAGCAACTTACCTTTCCATATACCGTGGCTTTGGCTGCAATCCATTTGGACCTTCAACCCCTTCACCTTCTCCCCTCTCGTTTTTACAGACTGGGTTTCTTCTTTGATATGAACAGTTTGCAGTGGCATATGGAGTTGAAATTGCTGGATTCCTGAGCATCCTTCGCTGGTCAAGATTCTCTGCTGCTGCTGCTGCTCCACAATCATTGTATCGTGGCACTGAATTTGCAACTTCCCTAGATCTTGCAGCACCTGCTGTAGAGAATGGCATTCCGATTATAGTCATCAGCATATCATATATGTCAATAGGTTAGCAACCAGGTTTAAAAGGAAAGAGATGAGAAAGGTAGCAATCTACATAGGCATCAGCTCAGCAGTACATTGCTTAAATGCATACACCCTGGTCAATGGATTTTCACCCAAGAAAAGAAGAAAAATATGCACATATCTATAATTGCTACAAACTACATATTTCAAAAATATTTTTACATGTCCAATAACTAGCGGAATAAATTGGATAGTATAATCAAGTTGCACAAACATGCATGAAGTTTTAAGCACATTGATTGAATGATCAATTTCAAAACATCTGTGCTTCTGAGCATTGGTCTCTTGGCATATGGTACAGGAAATGCAATTCACGAAAGCAATACCCTGATAGAGCAAGAGGGAACAAAATCAAACAATTTGATGGCAGATGAGATCACATGTTATAACACATCAAACACTCAGTTCCTTGAAAACTTAAATAGCCTCTATAATTTCTTATAAATAATTATGTATTTGTAAGTTGTGAATGCAAAACCTCGTTAACTTTCCTAAAAGCTGTGTGCATTCACTCAGATATTTTATACCATGCCAACCAATTCGCTTAAAAGACATCAGGAAAACCTAAGTTAATTAGTCAGCCTATGAATAAGGCAAATGATAAAGGTTACAAAAAAGATTCAGAATGGCTTCTCCTTCAAATTTTGGAGACAACAGATTTTGAAGAGGGAAAGAGAAGCACAACTGCAGTATAAAATATTTGATTTCCTAGAAATTCAGTAAGACATCAAAGAGAGAACAAATGAGAATAGACAAAGCTTAATTAAATTCAATTATTGCAAACCTTGGATACTTTGAGGAACTTGAAGAGGAAGCCTTGTCATTGGCACCCTACCACTCCTATCTACATGTGGCTTCTCAATTTCTTTGATAGAACACCTGGAGAGATCATTGGTGACTTCTGCTGAATTCTGTATTGTACTATCTGAATATAATACACATGACCTGCATCCATGAATTTTATCATTTAGTTGACAAAATCCCAAATCTAAATGGTAGGCAGCACTGAAACACTTTATGAATCAGGATACCTAGGCAATGATGCATGCTGCCTCTCGGGTGGAGCAACAGGAGCACCATTTCCATAGTGTTCCTCAAGGTAAGCAAATTGCTTCTTGAAATGGTCAACAGCACTGCAATGGAAAAATTTACAACTTAGTAATTTATTCCGCGGAGACACTTAAACATCTTGAATTTAACAGGAATATAATTTGCACTGATACTTCAAGTATATGGAATACTGCATATGCTTGAACAAGTATGATGGTATAAACCAAGAGTCTTAATTTTACAACGCCAATACCTTGGATACATGAACCCAGTTGGCTCTGAACCATCTAAAAACTCTTTCAACATTTTAGGATGATACTCAAGAATTTCTCGGTATATAAGCTCTTTTACATCTTCTTTAGTTATCCTTCGTCTCTCAAATTCAAATTCCATCTTGGTAACTGGTTGAGCAGTAGGCTCTCTCTCAACCTTGGCCAAGCCCTTGAAATATGGATCTGCGAGAGCCTGACAGAATGTAGTAATACTCCTTTAGAAGAAGGGAGGCACATTATCAAGGTGAAGATGGAGAGGTATCAAAATTTACCTCTTCAGCAGTAGGTCGATCTTTTGGTTCAAATGCCAACATTCTTTCTAACAAACGAAGTGCAAGGGGGTCAGCATTAGGGAACTTTTGGGAGAATGGAATGGGCTTCTTCTTTCTCATGCTGCTCAAGTATCTTCGAGCTTTCTCATTGCGTACCTGTTCATATAACACCAATACTTCAGCATACAGTGCAACTGCTTGGATGAAGATAAGAAAGGCACAGATTGTAAACGATAAACAATCAGTTTTGTTTCAAGGAGAGCGTATCACATGAAATATACCCTTGCAATGGCTTCAGGCGATGGCGTTCCCAAGAGATCAGTCATCAGATCCAATTGATGGACTACATTCTTCCCAGGGAAAAGAGGTTTTCCTGTCAATAGTTCAGCAAATATGCATCCAATGCTCCATATGTCTATTGCTGGAGTATACTGAAAAAGACAGAAGTGATGACTAAAATAAATTTTGCAGGATGTAAGTTGGAATATGATAACACCAACTATTTACAACTCTCCAACTCCCAAAAGTAACCATGGAAGTAGTAATTCTAAGTTCATGCAAGGAGAGAAGCAATTAAAGCAAATATTGTCAAAGGAGATTCACAAAATTTTGTAACAAGTTGGTGATGGTAAAGGTCATGGCACCTTTGAGAAAAATGATCCACACAATTCCGGAGCTCTGTACCATCTTGTTGCAACATAATCCTGAGATCAAAAGAACAGGAAATAATAGATCTCTGAATGAATGAAAATCAACGTTTGTAACCATCACAGGCACCCTCTTACATGAAATTAAAATGTTACATCAAGCCAAGAGAAAACCTACTGTCCAGAAAATGGCAGTTGGTGTATCATTAAAGGCTACTCTTGCTAGACCAAAGTCACAGATCTTGAGCTTGCAGTCGGCATTTGCTAAGATATTTTTGGGTTTCAGATCCCGGTGAAAGACATTGGCTACAACACCATAAAGAAAAAAAACACCATGTTAGAATAATCATAACGAAACAGCAAATACCCGATATTTATATTTCTACACATGCTGAGTGTAAGCATTTAGCAATACTGCACCACACAAAGATGCACCCGGGTAAATACACGGTGAAAAAGTAGGGTACGAAAAAATATTCAATATTTTACAGTTAGAACTTCAAGAAACCAAGTCAATCACCTGTGTGTATGTATTTGAGGCCTCTAAGAAGCTGGTAAAGGAAAAACTGATAATGTTCTGGAGTTAAATCATCATTTGCTTTGATTACTTGGTGTAAATCAGATTCCATTAGTTCAAAAACAACATATATGTCCTTAAATTCCCTTCTGGAAGAAGGCAACAATATGTGCTTGATCTCCACAATATCTGGATGGCGAAGGATTCTAAGAAGTTTAATTTCTCGAAGGATACGGGTGGCATCAGAGACATGCTCAAAGATGTCATTGATTTTTTTGATTGCGACTTTTTCTCCTACATGCGTATCATATGCAGAGCACACAACACCATAGCTTCCTTTGCCAATCACTTCCTCTATTTTGTACCTGCTCCCCTCGCCATATTCTGTGAAAAAGTCTACATCCACGGAAGACTGCAACACCACGTTCAAATGCGCCAAATCATGGACACAAAAAAAAAACACTTGAGAAGAAATTTATAATAGCAATCAAACCGACTTGCATTATTATTTAAAGAGTATCACGACCCCATTTTAGCAATACCAAGTGACTTTGCGCTGAGTATGCACACACAGCATAAGTAAATACAGTTGATATCATTAAAATAACATACCGAGCACCATTGAAAGCATTTGTAAAGATCACTTCAAAGTGCTTCATTCATCATCCTAATCTACTGCTGCCTACCCAACAATCGAATTGATCCACAACTTGATTATTGAGTGCAGAGGAATTATTTGGTCAATATTATCTTTGACACCATATGATTAGAAGAGTTCAAATATTAACGAAGAAAAACTGCTCCCTTAGTCTGTCAACAAGAATGTATATTGCTGTAGATGAGATTTATAAATCGGACCACCAGTAAAACTAAATTCGACAGAGAATTACTGCTCTGCATGCAAAATTTGATTCCAGGCCCCATGGTAATATCTTCATGAATTTAACCCCCTACCCCCAAAATCCAAAAAATAAAAAAAGAAAAGGGATAAGAACACGCGTATATGTGGTTGACACCTTCTCCTATTTCAAGACATGCAGTGCCTCTCGTATTATAGCATATATATATATATCTATATATATATAAAGTAAGACTTGAATTACGTGGAAATAGTATTCTGGTGGGACCTGCCACAATTTTGCAACAGGAAAACATAAGCATGAGTCAAAGAAACATAGACATGAACACGACAGCTGTTCCTCCACACCTTGGTATTAAAAAACTAGGCACGCAATGCAACTAAATATGGATCACAAAAATGATTAACAGGATCATGGTGAAAAATGAAAAAAATCACAATCCCAAGCCTGGTTGGATGTATTTTAACAAGAAAGTAACCAGAAAAACCAATTTGAAGTTGCCCAAAAGGATCACAGATATGGAAATTTACATTCATACAAATTACTCGCTAAAGATTATGACTATACTGCTTACCTTTTTGCGCTGATCAGGCTGCATGTTATTCGCAACAATGCATCAACAATCTTCAAATTGATAAACCAACAAGAGAGAGCTCGATCCCCAACTCCAATCACACAAAAAAACGAGGACCTCTGAATCCTCAACCTCAACACACACACACACACACACACATATATAAGCAAGCACCCAGAAGCCAAAACTGAACAAATAACCTTAAACCCGAACTAAAAGTTGGGATCACAAACTACCAGTAAGACAAAAGAGACCCAGAAGATTAAACAGTCTATAGAACATAAAAATACACACTATTATGGAAAGGTCAACATAGAACGAAAAGGCGGGGTTAGTAAAGAAAAGAGCTTTCGAAGCTAAAGTAGCCAAATCTTAAAACAAAGAACAAAGACCAGATTTTTGAAACTGAGAGAAGTAAAGAGAGGGACAGGATAACGAGAGTGTGTGGCCAAAAACTGGCGGAGGTGACTAAAAATGTATTAGCTGGAAAGAGAGAACAGATCAAGGGGAAGTGGGTGCTTTAAACAAAAATACAAATAAAAGAAAAAATAGCGGATATAACTAAATTTTGAAGAATCTAAAGACAAGGAAGTTATCTTTGTAGTTCAGAAACAAGAAAAGTAGTGTCTGAGAGGAGAATGATAGCAAAAGTTATGTTTTTGAAAAGTGCTTTTGGATCTTAATCCAAGAGAGAAGAGAAGGAGGAGGAAAAAAAAAGTTTTTTTTGGGAGTCCTAGTAACGTTTTTTTAAAAAACTATTTGTTTATTTAAAAATAAATTAAAATAATATCTTTTATTTTTTTTAAATTATTTTTTTATAAAAATATATAGCATTTAAAAAATAAAAAATAATTTAATTTTTTATATAAAATACCTGTTTACAATGCAACTCTAAACATTGGTTTTAAAAATATTTATGCATATGTCCCTTTGTTTTTTATTTAAGTTAATATTTAAAGTATGGTTGTTTTTTAAAGTGTTTTTTTATTTAAAAATATATTAAAATAATTTATTTTTATTTTTTAAAAAATATTTTTGATGTCAGTATATAAAAATAATTTAAAAATACTCAAAAATATAAAAATAAAATAAAAATTTTTCAAAAATATTTTTAAAACATAAATGTAAAGATGAAAGGAAATAATAAACTACAAATTGAAATATTTCTCTTTTTCTTTTTCAACCAACATCAATGAAAAGTATAAATAAAAATTATTTTTTTGTTCCAAAAGTCATTTTTGCCGCTCCACTTGCCTAAAATTGCAAAGATTATAGATTTGTTATTTAGATTAAATCGGTAATGCAAACATGTTTTGTTTTTTTTCCAACACAACAATATATATATATAAAAATATAAATATTTAAAAATATATAAAAAGATTTGACTAGAATCATTAACTCATTGAGTTTAATACCATCAACTAATTTAAATTATATAGAATAATAAATAAACTAACAATGTAAAAAAGTTATTTGAGTTACACTATAAAGCTAAATTATAAAACAATATAATATTCTAAAATCTAATAAGAATTAATAAAAAAAAAAAAGAAATCTTTTTTTATGTCAATCTACATTAACCAGCTAAACTCGTGACCACAGACACAATCACATGATTGGAATAACTCATAAAAGAAAGCACTAAAACTAATTCTTAATAAATTAAATATTAAATAATAAAATTTTAAAAAATATTTCAAAAAACACCAATTTTACTCATCTTTACCTTCAAATAGAAGGTCAAGTTACAAGTCACCATCAATCCAAGTTGTTAATTATAAAGAACAATAAAAAAAAAATACATAAATATCCTTGTTGCAAGTTTAAATATTTTTTCTTTCTTTTAAGAATATAAAAGTATTTATATTATTTTTAAAAATATTAAGCAATCAAATCAATCTCAATCAACATGAAAAAAATATGAAAAATATTATTCTTAGAAATATTAAACAATCAAATCAATTCCAATTAACTTGTTAATTATATTAAGTGGTCAAAGCAGTCTCGATCACTATGAAAAATACCAAATCATCATTCTTAAAACAAATTATGAAAATACCAAAATATCCTCGAGGGAAAAGTTTTTTTTTTAATGTTTTCTAAGGTTAAATTTATTTTTTCAGTGTACATAAAAAAAATGAATAACTTGAAATATTTTTATCCAACAATTCAATATTTTTCTGATTATTGGGGCAAAAAATTAGTCTTATTTTTACGAATCTTTTAAAAGTCAAGAAATCATCTGGGCAATTATTTTTTTTTTTATTTGAGTATTTTTATCGTGTAAAAAATTAGAAAAAAAACATACACTCCCAAATAATCTTTTAATAATAAATGGGTCTAAAAAACCCCGAAATTAAAGATTTAATTTTTTATTAACCAAAAATAACTAAATAATTTTACTATAACAATGGAAATCACTTATAATTTCTTAATATTCATTTATTTTTCTATCCTTGCGCGGAAGTAATGTCCATTTTCATGTGTCTGTAAAAGGTAGAACAGAAAGGTGTGCCGTTAACAGCGCGGGATCATCAGCACCCCGTTCTTGGTTGCTATCAAAATACAACAATTGAAACAAAGGAAGCGAGTGTAGCCGTCCATTTAGTTTTGTGGGCTGGGAGGAATGTGTTTTTTTTTTTTTTTACTTGAAAGGACACCGTTTTCCCGAAAGCCAGACGCTCACAAAACGCAGCCCATGCACAGAAAAACAAAGGAAGAACAAAAATGACAGCATTTTTGTGTATTTCATTCAATCTGTCGATATTGAATTGTGAGTACCATGCGATGGAGTCATGCTGAAGAGTCAACTACATTAGCTATGCTTTTCTGGTTATAAGTGATGGGCAGTGATTTGTAGAAAGGTGGATCTAGTGTAGCTAAGTTTTTCCATTTCAGTACATAATAAGCTGCTTTTTGTTTGGATTTGAGTTAATCAAATCTCCTTTAAGCATTCTTTGTGTCCGGGCAGAACGTGTCAGGTTAAGCGAGTAAAATTTTAACTATCTCAAACTTTTACAAGATAAGCATATTTTAACTCAAACTCGGAAACTGCAAATCAGATATCTAGTTTTTTGCCAACACGTCTTTTGACAATAAACTGCTTGTTCACAAGTTAAACGGTTTTGAGGTCGTGGATAGATAGCCTCTGTCCATTTAGAAATGTTAGGGGAGTTGTTTTGGGTACAATAGGCGAAGTTTGTTTCACTTATGCGCTGAAGAAGAGCAATGTGGTTGTTTGCAACGATGTTGACGGGCTTTCATGAGCATGGATTGATGGAGTATATTACAGTATATGTCTATCATTTCTGGCCAGGGCGATAATAATACAACTGAGATTGGTAAGAAGAAGGGCAGTGCCAAGTTGTGAGTACTGTGAGTGTGTTGGTGGAAACGGTAGACTTGCTATTACTGGACTAATATCTTTGAGTTAGTGAGGCTAAATGGTACAAGAGAGTGCAGTCCCTTTTTTTTTTTTCCGATGTTGCTAAATACCTTTACTGATGAATGTTCTCTTTTTATCTGATAGACTGATATACTGACATGAATGCTCTCTAGATATCACTCTTTGTTGATTTTTCAGGTTCCCTATGTGCTGTTTCTTGAAATTTAGAGTTCTATCTTAATTGGGTTTTCTTCTTCATTCTCTTACCTGTTTTTCACTTGAAAACTCATTTTCTTAACTACATTGTTTCCCTTTTATCCTCCATTTGTTAGTGTTCTTACACCTGAGGAGGGTGATCTCTCTCATGACATGCAGCAATGGGAAACACTCTCTGAGTTAGGGAAACATTTCACAAGCCATGTGCTGGGATTTGTTGCTGCATCTGATAGGATTGCTTTAGGAAATTTGGCTGCAAGATTTCTAAATGATGTTCAAATTCTAGATGTGAATTTCTTGGCTAAACTCCTAAGAACATTTTGTCATCTTTTCAAAGATCAGTGATGGGGTGTATTCATGCTTGACTTATATTTGTATCTCGTTTTGGTTATCTTGTTTGCTTCAAATTGGTTATCATGTTACGAATTCAAGCACCCTTAATACTGGCTGTGAATTTTACTTTTTTATATATATTTTTTTATTTTATGCTGATTGTTTGTGGTACAGGTATAGTTAAGGATGCATATTTTGAGGAATCAGCTCCCGCAATTTCCAAGCTGGCTGTCTAATAACAAGACATTTTCATTATCTCAGGCCCTGGACAATTTATGGGTTTCAATTCGTAATGGATAACATTCATTCTGGTAGAGCCTGGTGAGTGAAGTTAGCCAACCTTTTCTCTTATGGTGCATTGCAAACATCCTGATGCGGAAAGTTTCTGCTGCTCACTTTCAAAGATGTATAGTTTGCTTGTGTTGAAGGAATCTTTTTCTCAGGAAGGTATTATTTTTTAAATTTTACAAGAAGACTGTTATATGTATTGTGTGATATTTTTTATCTTTTTTAGTGGCATTCATATTGAGTATTAAGATATATACGATGTCTGTATACCATTTTCTGGCTTAAAAAGAGAGGCTGGATGCCAGTTTTGACATTCTTGAATGAACTGATATCTAGAGATGAGGGGCTGCATTGTGACTTCGCTTGCCTTCTTTATAGGTGAAGATTTTTCGCTCACTTTTTTCTAGTATTTTTTTAATCGTTGACTTTAATAATTGAGCGATAGCTAGATGTACAGATCTTCTGGCGTTGCTGATACAGTGAGTAGAGCATTACTGGAAACATGCATGTTTTTGTTGTTTACAGTTTGTTGCAGAAGCAACTTCATTGGCAAAAAGTTCATCATATTGTTGGTGAAGCAGTAGAAATTGAGACCAAGTTTGTCCGTGAAGCCCTACCACGTGCATAGATAGGCACAAACGCAACACTCATGAGTGAGTACATGAAGTTTGTGTCTGACTGTCTCTTGGTATTTCTCCATTGATATTCTACCCTTCTTTTTAGTTATTCATCATTACAAAAGGAAAATTGACCTATATGAATTCTTTATTATCAGGTTGCCTTAGGTTATCAGAAGAAGCACAATATTGAAAATCCCTCCGATTGGATGGAGTTCATGTTCTTGCAATGAGTATAGTTTTAGAAGCATGGGTCTCCTTAGTTTATTTCAACACATTAAGCGTGGAAGTGAGAAAAAAATCATGAAGTTTGACCTTACAAAGAATGGACAAGGCAGTGATAGTAGAAAACTGATACTATAAACCAACTTTGTACAAATAATGTGCCTACAGGTTGTTTCCAGTTTCAACCATGCATAATTTTAGTCTGAGTAGTGGGATTAGATGGTAATGTCACACAACTTTCAGCATATGAATTGGTGGGCACTTTGAAGGAAGAAAAAAGTCATCGTGTTGACTTTGCACATTCTAACTTTTGATGATGTATGGAGTATCTAGAATGATGTCTTCCATTTGGGACACAGATTTCATTGTCTTAATTGCTTGTTTCATTATGCAGAGGGACAACAAATTTCTTTGAGGGGAGGGTAATAGAATATCAGAAGGCTTCTATCATGTCAAAGCCCTACAAGATTTTGGAAAAAACTACGTTTTCAAGATGGACGAGGAGTTCTAGTCTAACAAGTCATGGCTCCCTCAAGTTTCATAGATATGCTAAAGTGGGCATCCAAAATTCTTGCTACTATTTCTCATGGTGGCATTTCTGTTGATATTCGACTTGACAGCAACTCCAAGATCAAGTTCGCGGTGCAAAATACTGGGCCTCCTTCAAAGTTTACGCTTTTCATATACTCTATCGTTTCTGATTGGTGCATCTGTTGCTTTTTAGTGGCTGTCCTAATCCAAAAGGTGTCATGATCTAATACCGCACTGTTTTATGCTCTCAAGGTGGAATGTCTATACATACCATCATGATTTCTGTCTGTTCTTTATAGTTACTCGAAACAAGATGTGTTTGTTAATTAGAGCTTAAGAGGTTTTGATCATCAATCTGCGTGCAATGAAGTCTTCCCATATGTTTTTGACATGCTTGTAGAACTAGGAGTTGGCTAGTGAAAATTCTCGCTTCAGAGTTACAAAAATTTGTAACAGGTGTGTTGCGACTGGTATGCATCCATGTTCATCAGATATCCTGAACCTGATAGCTTACGAAGAATCAGAAAGCAGAATGGATGATAGGAAATGTTGCTTTGCTCTGTATTTTAACTAATTTTATAAATTTTAAAATTAACAATCATTTAAACCTTTAATAATTATCATTTTAATAACTATAAAACTCGAATATAAAGCTACAGACTCATACGGCTGGATCATCTATTATTTGCTCTGTTTGTTTGATAGGAGGGGAAGGTGTCAACGAGTAATTGTCTTATCAGGTGCTTTTTTTTCCCCAATCGTGCTGTCAATTCACTGGAAGCTCGTTTCATAGATGCTGCCTGGATGACTCCATCTTAGCATTTTTAATATTTGTTAGTGTTTTTTTTTTAAGAAAATATATTTTAAATTAAAAATTTTAGGTGATTTTAAATTATTTTTATATGATGATATTAAAAATAAATTTTAAAAAATAAAAAAATATTATATTAATATATTTTTATATAAAAAATATTTTGAAAAATAACCTAAATCATATTTTGAAACAATTATGGTCATCACTTATGAATTGATGCTAGAATGACAATGTAATCATCATTGAATTAACAATTGTGGATGAAAAATTTTAAAAATATATTATTATTATTTTTTATTATAAACTATATTTTATGTTCTAGATCATCTTGATGTTTTGATATCAGAAATAAATTTATAAAAATAAAATAAAAATTAAAAAAAAACATCAACCATATCCATGAATAGTCCTGGAATACGGGTGTTGATACCAGAGTAATTTATGTGGTTGTGGTTAGATAAATATCTTTAATTATATATATAAAATAATATTTAGTTAGATTCATGTAAAAATTTAATAATGTATTGAATAATTAAATATTTTTAAAATCTGTGGTTGGGACAATTGGAATTACACCCTTTCTCACACCATATCAATTTATCTTCTGATTGGTCTGAGGATTTTCTTTGGTGCTAATTATCTTATATTAAATACTCTTTAGTCAAACCAAAGTGATTTATTAATTGAGGCTGAGGGAGTGGGCAGAACCTTATCTAAGTGGAAATAAGTTATTTAATTGAGCTAAACTAGTTATATGATTTTTTAAATAATATATATATATATATATATATATATATTTCAATAAAAAAAGCTATATAGAAAAATCATTTTTAATATATTTTATATTAATACAACTATTTATTAATAATAACTAATTAGCTCCAATACAATTTATTTATCTTTACATAGAAATATTTTCAAACAATTTTTTATCCCATTTGTCATTACTATTCAATCATGTTCTTAATTAATTTTTTTATATGTTTTAATTGTTAGATAATAATATAAATCATATTTTGAGGCCTCATTTATAAGTTTAAACTTTTAGGTGAGATGATTCTTTAACATAGTATTAGAGCCTTATTGACCCAGCGGTCATGAGTTCAAATCTCACCCTCCAATTTTATTTGATAAAAATTAAGTACAAGGTAAATCCATAAGGCTTTCACTTGAGGGAGAATGTTAAAGAATAATATAAATCATATTATAGAGCTTCACTTATAAAGTTAAGTTTTTAGGTGAGATGGTTCCTTAACATTGATGCGTTACACATATAAAAACTAATTTAAAAAAAATTAAAAAAATATATATCATGTTAATATTAAAAAAAAACATTTAATAAACAATTTATATTTTATTTTTACACCTAACCCTAGTTTCCAAAGGCACCAAAAGATCACTTCGAATCTGTCCCTCCAAGAATCATGTGCTCATTGAAAATTTACCCGAACCCTTTCCCCAGATAAACAATTCTTTTATTTTATTTTTTTATATAAATTTAGTGGGGATGTGGAGTTGAACCATTGGATTACACATTATATTTTTTTTATCATTTGGTTTTGTGGTGTGTATTTTTATTTTAAATTATATTATAATAATATTATATTTTAATATCATCACATTAAAATCATTTAAAAATATTTAAAAAATTATTATCTTAATCAAACAACACAAACTACGCAAATCTATGTAGAGGCCATTATTGTTAGTAATTAGTGATATTCTATTCATTATTCTTTAAATTTATTTTTTTAAAAAAATAGATATAAGTAACAAATAAAAATTCTAAATGAAAATATTATATTTACCATAGAAAACAATTAATAAAATATCTATAAGAACTTTGCATGTAACAGCATGTGCATAGGCTGACAATATTAAAAAAATAAATAAATAAATAAAAGCAATCACCAATGGCTATGTCATTATCAAATAAAATTATTTTTTATTTAAAATAAATTAAAAAATTAAATTTTTTTTTTAATGTTAGTGTATAAAATAATCTAAAATCATTAATTATTTATAATTTAATATAAAAATTAAAAAAAAAAATCCATGATGGATGGGAAGAAGTGGATACGAAAAGGGCTATCTGTCCAAACCCTAAAGCAAGCTCTTCGGTAATGGGATGGGATGAGATCATCCCCTATCATGATCTCCACCTACCCCCATCCACTAAAGGCTTTTTTTTTTTTTTTTCAAAATACCCTTGCATCATTTGATTAAGATTTATACATCAATTTTAAATAATTAGTTCGGTAATTAATAAATTAATATTCTTTTTATTAATTATTTTGTTTTAAAGTTACAAGATGAGTAAGAACTCGTTTAATAATTTGATATTATGATGTAGTTATTTTTTGGAATATTTTTTATTTAAAAATACATTAAAATATTTTTTTTTATAAAAGCACATTAAAACAATATAAAAATATAAAAAATAGTTTAAAGCAAAAAGTTTTTATAAATTACATCAAAAACACTTTTAAAATAAAAATAAATAGATTATAAAAAATTATAATTGTTATAATCTCACATGTAGTCGCGTTAATCATCTACATAAACTATTCAAAGAGTTCTATTAAAAAAAAAATTCTTGATACATGACACTAATATAGATGGTCTATTTTTATTTTGATTGTATTATAAAAAAATAATTTTTATTGATGCATAATCTAATAAAAAAAATATATTTTATATCAAATAAAAGAAAAATTGGTGTATATCCAAATTAGGGTTCATTGTTAAGTAATTAGGCCAATTTAAATTTTAAATGGAGAAATTTGGATTATACAAGAAGTAATATTAATGAATTTTGTGAGCTTAATAAAAAAAGAAGATAAGAACTTTAAAATACTTATGTGGGGCCTGCTTCTGGAGGGTATATTTTGGTTTCCCCACATGAAACTATATTCTTGTACTATAATAATTATTTTTTAAAATTTTATTTTTAACTAGTATTAAAACAATATAAAAAAATTAATTTGAAATAAAATAAAAATTTTAATTTTTTTTAAAATATTTTTAAAGCACAAAAATAAATAGAATGTAAGAATAAAAAAAAAACTTTAAAATATTTTATAATTTTCCTGCCACCTTTTTGACATTTTAATATGGCACCAATTGAAACTCAGAAACTCCATAAAACCAAAGTTCATTTCAGTTCAGTTCAATAAACCAAAGAAACAGAAGCCTTCTACTGTTATTCTGTTCAAGAGGAAGAAGATTTCTGTTTCTCAAGCCAATAATACTGGCCTCAAATGGACATATCTACACAAAAAACCATCTGGGATGGTGTTTTAGACATAACTAAGGTAGCCCAAGAAAAAGGCAGTGATCCTCAACTATGGGCTCTTCAGGTTTCTTCAAATTTGAGCTCCAGTGGAGTCACTTTGCCCTCTCCACAGCTTGCTAGTGTCATGATTTCTTACATTTTTTGGGATAATAATATGCCGATTTTATGGAAGTTTCTTGACAGAGCCTTGGCTCTCAATATCATGCCTCCTTCGATGGTTCTTGCTCTGCTTTCTGACAGGTTTCTTCTTCTTCTTTTTCTCCTTTCTTTGGTTACTGAATTGGGATTTCCTTTTTGAGGTGATTAAAAGTGCAAGTAAAAAGTTTGAGCATTTTTTTTGGTTGTTTTTATGCATGTAAGCCATTTCATACTCAATATCCAGTCATATGGCTTCTCTCCATTTATGGTTATGTTTGTTTCTCGTGATCATGAACATAAATTATTTCACCAGGAAATTTCTGTTTGTCTTTGGACTGATGAAATTGGAGGAATGAGAACACGAATATAGTGAAGTGTATCTTGTCTTGTGTTGTTATGGTGATGGACGGACAAGTTGTTGATGGTTTTGATTTTAGTTCCCTATGTTTTCTCACAAACTAGATGGAAAAGGCCTACGATCATAGAAGGTTGGAATTCGTCTGGCATTCTATATCCTGTAAAGTTTTCTGCTTTTAGCAATGCCAAAACAAGATGTGGAATTCTTTTCTTTTTTAATTCTGTATCATATAGAGAATATTTCGATTCGTTACGGATGTGGCATGCTGGAATTTAGAATTTAGATCAATGTTTTAGGCTCACACTGCCATCATTTCTATTTTGCTGTGCGGCGATTCTAACAGGATCTGGAGATGCAAATTCCAATCAGCTCTGCTTTTGATTATTCGTGTATTCATTTATTTTTCTTTGACTGGGAAATGCTATATAGGTTGGACATGGACTTGTCTGTTTCATATTGGTATCGAGTTGTTTTATGCAATTTGACCAATTTTTTGAGTGAAATTTTCTGGAATCTCTTCTATTTCCAGTTTACATTTTTTGTTTTTATTTTGTTAATGTGAATTCATTGTATTGTTTATTTCTACAGAATAGTTCCATGCAGACGATCCAGGCCAGTGGCATACAGGCTCTATATGGAACTCCTTAAAAGATTTGCTTTTGAACTTAAGTGCCACATTAATGTGCCAAACTATGAAATGTGAGTTCTAGCTTCATCTTGTGTACCATATGAGAGCTAGATACTTGCTTTTTCACTGTCAATTACTTAGAATGTGAGTCGTTAGGCATCTGGATTACAATTCAACAGCCATTGAGTTTCCTCATTTTCATTCCTTTATGTGTGCCTAGGGGCAGCAAACAATGCTAGTTTTATGCCTTGCAAAGCTATATGCTCTATGTGTGCTTTAGAGAGGTAAAAAAAAAAGAACTTAGAGGATGTATATTTCTGTGGAAGAAAGATCAAGCGCGTTTAAATTTATCAACATGGAAAAGCTAATGTTTAAACTATTTGTATGCTTTAAGAACAGTTGATGCATGCCACAGTAGGGAAGTTATATCTCACATTGGTTTATTATTACTTTTGAATTCCTAATTGCAAATAATTTCATTGTACATGAACTCATGAATACTATTCAATTGCAAATTTTAGCATTCTAAAGTCAGGTAGCAATAAGTTGTTTTCAACTGGTTTCACCATTTACTTGTTATTCGTTTCATTTTCTACTATAATATCCTAAAGAATGGAATTAGGTTACATTCGTCATTTGTATTTTTCCTGCCTTGTTTTTGCAGGATCATGAAATCAATAGATGACGTTCTTCATCTTTCCCATAAGTTTGGCCTGCAAGTTACCAATCCTGGGATCCTGGTGGCTGAATTTCTCTATTCAATTGTGTCACAGTTGCTAGATGCCTCATTGGATGATGAAGGTTTGTTGGAACTTATGCCAGAGATGAAGTCCAGATGGGCAACAATACCTCAAGAAATGGAAATTGATGCTCATGATAATTACAGCGAGAAGCAAAATGAGCATCATGAAAAATTGTATAAGATGAATACCATAATGACTATTGAGATGATTGGAAAATTTCTTCTAGATAAATCGACTTCAAGGATTCTCGACTTGATGCGCCGGAACTTGTATGTATATTTTAACCCATAAGAATTGCTTCTTTTTTTTATCCAAGTCGAGTTATGTCAATCAAGCTGAGATTTAGATTCATTTTTGGTTTTTCCAGGCATTCATTGGATTGAAGTGCGTTCATCGACCTTAAACTGAACATGGTTGAAATTAATGTATTTATCAAATTGATATTTTTTGACTCGCTCTTGATCAAGTTTTCTTCTATCTGTGGTCTATCACATGATTTATATGACCCTCTTCCTCTTATTTCCTAGTCAATGTTTCAATTTTGTGCAATCTTTAGTCATTGTTTGGATCTTCACAAGTAGCTTGATTAAGTTCAGTTTTTCCTGTGGTTTGGATGTGCAATCACTCACATACACGCTCTTACCGCTTTTTCAGGCCCACTCATTGGGTAGGGTTCATCCAGAGATTACAGCTGCTTGGAGCAAATTCATCAGCGTTAAGAAATTCAAAACTTCTTACTACCAAGGATCTACTGCATTTGATTACAGATTCAGGTGGTAGCATAGTTCGACATTCCGAAACAAGTTCACT
The DNA here is from genome assembly GCA_015731905.1 of Salix dunnii. Taxonomy (NCBI): domain Eukaryota; kingdom Viridiplantae; phylum Streptophyta; class Magnoliopsida; order Malpighiales; family Salicaceae; genus Salix; species Salix dunnii. The sequence continues at coordinate 965,439 of CM027668.1, read as the reverse complement.
GCGAAAGTTCCATTCAGTTATGGATTCTGGATCTCTTGTGTCTTCCTCTGGTTCATGTCAAGGAGCTAGTCGTTCTGCTTTATGGCTTCCCCTTGATCTTGCATTAGAAGATGCCATGGACGGATATCAAGTTAATGCGACAAGTGCAATTGAAATCATAACTGGTAGGGCCAGAGTTGAGATATTTTTTAAGCATATATGATATTTTTTTTCAGCTCTTACAGAACAAGTATCAGATGAGAGTGAAAATTTAAGTTTTCATGTGGTTCAGGTTCAATTAAAACTCTTCAAGCAATAAATGGAACCGCCTGGCATGACACCTTTCTAGGCCTTTGGATTGCAGCGCTCCGTCTTGTTCAAAGGGTTAGGATCTATTGTTTCTGGACTACTAATTTCCTCGTAAATGTAATGAAAAGAAAATGTTGGACCATAAATATGAAGTTTCTTAAAGCATTCAAGTCAAGACTACGGACACCTTATGCTGACCACAATAGCATCCCAGGGGAATTAAAAATAAATAAATCCTTTCTCTTGGTTTGTTTAATGCCCTGTAGTCTGTACTTAACTCCATTCCCATCCAGGATCTTTTTTCACTGAATTAGTTTATTTTAGAGGCATCCAATTAGTTATGGAATCAAATGAGTTTATTACTTAGCTTTTCAAGAGGCTATTTATGTAAGCCATTCATAATTAACCTTGATTGTCAGGAAAGGGATTCCATTGAGGGTCCTATCCCTCGATTGGATGCTCGCTTATGCATTTTACTATCCGTCACAACTCTAGTGGTTGCTGATCTTATTGATGAAGAGGAGAACGCACGCATAGATGAATCAGTATGTGGCTCAACAAATCATTGGAAAGAAAAAAAGTTTTCAGGAAAGCGGCGCAATGATTTAGTCTCCAGCTTACAATTATTGGGTGATTATCAGACATTGCTGAGTCCACCACATTCTGCTGTTTCTGCAGCCAATCAGGCTGCTGCAAAAGCCATGCTATTTGTTTCAGGCATCGATGTTGGGAGTGCATACTATGAGTGCATCAACATGAAAGACATGCCGATAAACTGTTGTAAGCTATTTCTGGTTCTCATTTGTCATAAAAGATTTATGAAATTCTATGTCAACAAGGTGCAATCCCCCACTTGAGTTTGCTCTCTTGGTTCTTAAAGTTAATCATTAGTGCATTAGGCAATTGTTCAATGCTGTACCACATAGTGGGTTGGACTTGGCATCTGCTTATATGATATTTCACCTAAAATCTGACCAAGAAAAGAAAACTGGGACAAAACTCTCTGAATTCCTCAATAACTACATGATATCTGATGGAGGATCCAAAAAATCTAGTAGGACAGATACAGTGATAAATCCTATATGTTCCTTGTGCACCCCCAGGAATATGCACTCAGAATCAGATCTGCAAGGGGGTGCAGGACCCCCCAACCAATGCTGCCCTCTGGTCCTCTCTTTTATAAATTTTCCTATTCAATCCTTGCAAATAAAATACTTCTTTCATTTTTTCCTTTAAAAGATTTCTTTCAACGTATTTCACTCCTGTATGGAAGGGAATTTTCCTCCCTTTTAAAAATGTTATACATATGGTTTATCTTCTTAAATTAATTTCGGTTAGATGCCTAAAAGGGAAACAGTTTTGACATGCTTTCAGTATTGATCTCTCACTAAAAAAGAAAAGAAAAGAAAAGAAAAAAATTCTTGACCCCCCACCCCAAGTCATCAGTCCTAGATTCATCACTGTCTGCATGCATACAGTCAATCATATGCAATAAGAAGCAGCACCAGTATGAACTGGCTTTGCTGTCTTGAGGAATGCGGAGAAATATTTTTGACATGCAGTAAAACACAGGTAGGCAAAATGCACTAAACAATGATGGTTAATCTAAGTGAACTGACCTCAATACCTGCACAGGGGGGAAAGTGTTCCCTGTTTTTTAATGTTTGACCATTCAAATGATGTTTCTTTCATCACACACGCTTGTCAACTTTGCAATGCTTGTTCTTATTGATGGGCATCCTTTCTTTTTCCAACATTCTCTTATGTATTTGATGTTTGGCTAGGACCTCTCTGTTAGTTGCATATAACAATCAGTCTTATTGTACCCAAAGTGGCTGCTGTACAATGTTTCATTCTTCTGAGTTAGTGCTTACTCATTCACCGTTTTGTTTTGAGTTTCCTAATTGTAAGTCTCGTGCTGTTACGTTCAGCTGGAAACATGAGACATCTGATTGTTGAGGCTTGCATTGCAAGAAATCTATTGGACACATCTGCGTATTTCTGGCCTGGGTATATCAATGGATGCATCAACCAGATACCTCACAGTGTGCCAGCTCAAGTGCCTGGTTGGTCATCATTCATGAAGGGGGACCCACTTTCTCCAGTGATGGTCAGTGCTCTGGTTTCAAGTCCTGCTTCAAGGTATACTCCCACTTCATGTTAAAGTTAGTGCTATTAGGTTATCCATATCATATTTCTGTTGTTGAAACTTCATCTATACAAAGCTACAGAAATAGCATTCTATTGGATAAATTAAATCCCAGCCTCTTTTACAATGTCCTTTCTAGATTTAGTTATCTAATCTCAATTTGGGTTCTGTAGCTTAATTATAATAGAAAAGCCTAGATATTGGGAGGCTAGGATCTTTGAATAGATAGATTATTTATAACAGAAACTTTAGGTGGAACCCTACTCTGGTGAATTCCAACTTCTAAGCTATGCTCAACACTAAGTAGTTTTCAGGCTTGAGATTTTGGTTTGCTAAATGAGATAATGATATCTAATAACATAAAAGAGATGGAAGATGATACTTTTGGCTGTTAACTTTAGTATGTGTATGCTTCCTCCAACATGCAAATGCCAAGGATGAAATCTGTAAATTAATTTTCCTTATCCGTTATCCCGGGTTTTTTTTCCTTGTCTTTAGCACTTCCTTTTCTTTCCTGAAGCCAGGCATGTTAGATGCTCTTTATTGTAAATTAACCAAGGAATTTGATGAAAGCTTAGCAGAGCTCGAGAACATATTTGAACTTGCAGTCAAGGGATCAGATGATGAGAAGATATCTGCTGCTACAGTCCTTTGTGGGGCTTCTCTTCTTCAGGGTTGGAATATACAGGTCAGATGATACTTGGTAATTGTTAGAAAGGTTATTTCAAGTGAGCTTCTTTTAGTTCCCCTCTCCAAAATCTTTCTAAAAATGCCAATGTCTTAATTTTTTTGTAGGAAGACACTGCTCATTTCATTACTAGATTATTGTCTCCTCCGGTTCCTGCAGAGTATTCTAGGAGTGACAGCCACTTGATACATCATGCTCCAATCCTGAATGTACTTATTGTGGGAATAGCAACCGTGGATTGTGTTCAGATTTTTTCACTACATGGCTTGGTGAGCAAGTTAGCCTATTAGTGATGCTCAATCTTCTGCTATTTTGATAAGAAATGATTTTATTGTTGGTTTGATTAAATTTTGATAACATTTTGTGCTTGGTTAATTTTGTACAATTTGTTATTGTACTTTGATTGTCTTGAAGGTGGTTTCAAAGATATCAAACAATAGCTTAAGCATGAGTAAGCAATGTGATTGAAGTTGAAGATGCTTGGGCATAGGAAAGCTTTAGAGTTTGCTCACTTAAAATAGGACATGAACATGATAACTTATAATTTGACAAGAGTTTTTCCTGGGAATAATTAAAGACTCCTGTTGGTGGTCCATTGTATTGAACTAAGGCTTTCTTTTGATAATTGAGTTGAGCTACTTTTCCACTCCTCAATGGAGCATATTCTGAAAATCGGAAAAAAGGGACAGGGTAGATGCAAAGGGATGTGATCATTTCACAAAGCTAGAATTAGCATAACAGCTCATACCATCAGAATATAGCATGCTTATGAACTTTATTGTATTTGGAGTTTCGTAGAACTCATATTATCAAGAGAGGAAATTTATTTTTCTTAAAATAAATAAGCATTTTTTCTTGATTGTATTCTTTGATTGGTATTTACTTTAAGGGGCATTTTTCATTCATGATTGGAATATTGATTTCATCCACAAGCTAACTCCTTTATCTCCTCATCATGTTTCTTTTTGTAATGCTTTTGTTGCCAGGTTCCACAACTTGCATGCTCATTGATGCCCATCTGTGAGGTTTTTGGTTCATGTGTGCCTGATGTCTTCTGGACTCTGCCAACAGGAGAAAAGATCTCTGCCCATGATGTGTTTTCAAATGCATTTGCTCTTCTTTTGAAGCTTTGGCGGTTTAATCATCCTCCTCTTGAACATGGAGTGGGAGATGTACCCACAGTTGGATCCCAGCTAACTCCTGAATACCTCCTATCAGTACGAAACTTGCACCTAGTCTCTTCTGGAAACGTCCACATGGATCAGAACAAGAGGAGACTCTCAGCAGTGGCTACTTCATCATCTGTACAACCCATATTTTTGGACTCATTTCCCAAGTTGAAAGTCTGGTACCGACAACATCAAAAATGTCTAGCTGCAAGTCTCTCTGGTCTTGTTCATGGAACTCCTGTTCATCAGATTGTCAATGTGCTTCTTAACATGATGTTCAGAAAGATTAGTAGAGGAAAACAATCATTAATTAGTGTTACTTCTGGAAGCAGTGGTTCATCTGGATCTGTAATTGATGATTCTGCTCCTAGACCTAAATTACCAGCCTGGGATATCTTGGAAGCTGTTCCTTTTGTAGTTGATGCTGCATTGACTGCCTGTGCTCATGGAAGACTTTCTCCCCGTGAACTGGCTACAGGTTGGTATATGACTGTCTGAATTCATCTGTATAGGCAGTGGCGTAAAGGGAACCTGAACATTTGTAGAGCCAATGTTCCAAATTCTTATACGTGAGAAACTGGAAGTTGCTGGTAACACTTGATAACCCAAGCTACCAAAACAGTAGAGTTATTCGATAGTGTTTGGTGATAGATGACCCATTTACGATAAAAGTTATTTTCTATTGTAGCTTGGCCAATTCCCTGTTGTTTTAACTTCAAAAATTTTGAACCCTCAGGCCTTAAAGATTTGGCTGATTTTCTCCCCGCATCTTTGGCAACCATTGTGAGCTACTTCTCAGCCGAAGTAAGTCGTGGAGTGTGGAAACCAGTTTTTATGAATGGTACAGATTGGCCCAGTCCTGCAGCAAATTTGTCCAATGTCGAGGAAAAGATCAAGAAAATATTAGCTGCTACCGGTGTTGATGTCCCAAGCCTTGCTGCAGGTTTGTTCTTGCTATTATTATAAGTTCCGAGTGCTTGTTTTGCAATAATAACATCAAGGAGTTGCCTTGCTATGCAAGAAAAGAAAGGACAGGTGGAGGGGAGGAAAAGCATTTTAGCCTACCATGCAATGTGTTTGGCGTGAACAGATAATTCAAAGTTTTGGCTTCCAAAGCATTATACCACACCTCATAGTTAATATTGCTTGCTCAGCTATCCTGTTTCTTTGCCCTACATGTGCCAAGAGCGCTCTCTCTTTTATACCATTTTAGTTGGTATAGAAACAAAGGTTATCTGCAATAAAATCGCTTTAAGATCTCTCCTATTCACAACCTTCTAGTAATGGTTTCTTAAATATTTTAAGACTTGTCATTCTCACAGGTGTGAGCTCTCCGGCTACACTAGATCTCTCCTATTCACATCCTTCTAGAAATGGTTTCTTAAATATTTTAAGACTTGTCATTCTCACAGGTGTGAGCTCTCCGGCTACACTTCCACTTCCCCTGGCTGCTTTTGTAAGTCTCACCATAACCTATAAAATCGACAAAGCTTCGGAACGATTTCTCAATTTGGCTGGTCCAGCCTTGGAATCCCTTGCAGCTGGTTGTCCTTGGCCGTGCATGCCAATTGTGGCATCTCTGTGGACCCAAAAGGCGAAGAGATGGTTTGACTTCCTTGCGTTTTCTGCATCCCGTACTGTCTTCCTTCACAATAATGATGCGGTGTTTCAACTTCTTAAAAGCTGCTTCTCTGCAACTCTTGGTCAGAATGCCACAACCATCTCAAGCAATGGTGGTGTTGGAGCTCTTCTTGGCCATGGGTTTGGTTCCCATTTTTGTGGGGGAATTTCCCCAGTTGCTCCAGGAATTCTCTATCTTCGCGTTTACCGAAGCATTAGAGATATTGCATTGATAACAGAAGACATTATTTCACTCATGATGCTTTCTGTAAGAGAAATATCATGCACTGGGCTCCCAAGAGAAAGGTTAGAGAAGTTAAAGAGATCAAAAAATGGACTGAGATGTGGACAGTTTTCACTCACTGCAGCAATGACGCGAGTGAAACTTGCAGCTTCACTTGGGGCCTCTTTAATATGGTTATCTGGTGGTTTAGGTTTGGTCCAGGCATTATTTCAAGAAACATTGCCGTCTTGGTTTATAGCTGTTCACATGTCTGAGCAGGAAGAAGGTTGCAAGGGGATGGTCGCCACGCTTGGGGGGCATGCTCTGGCATTTTTTTCAGTACTTTGCGGGGCACTGGCTTGGGGAGTTGACTCATCATCATCATCATCAAAACGGCGTCCAAAAGTACTTGGTGTGCACATGGAATTTCTAGCAAGTGCACTTGATGGGAAAATATCACTTGGCTGTGATTGGGCTACTTGGAGGGCGTATGTGTTTGGTTTTGTGAGCCTAGTGGTAGGTTGCGCGCCTTCTTGGGTGCAAGAGGTGGATGCTGATGTTTTGAAGAGACTGAGTAAAGGATTGAGGCAATGGAATGAGAAGGAGCTTGCCTTGGCTTTGCTGGAATTTGGCGGGGTCGAGACTATGGGTGCAGCTGTTGAACTGATAATCGAAGATCAATGATTTCCAGTTTCATCAATGCCATTTTCTAATTTTAAAGGTTAGCCAGTTTTCTAACATATAGTTGCCCCAAATTTTGTTCAAATGTAAACTTTCACACTTTCCAGAAACAGCAAAGAAAATCTTGTACAAAAGTATTGTTTCCTGTAACATAGTGTCCTACATCAGAGACTTTTGAGGAGCATCCTTAGTTAATTGTCCAAGCTTTGTCCATAAGGATTGTTTTTGCAATGGATTTTAGCTTTCTAGCCTGATATGAGCCAGATCAATACCCAGGTAGGTGAAGACCTCTTTGGCACAGTAGTCCAGCAATGCTTTTGATTTATTTTCTCTAAGTATTGCATTTTTTTATATGTTGGTATAAAAAATAAAAAATATATATTATTTTGATGTATTTATAGTAAAAAAAACACTTTGCGGAGCAATCTCTACTTATTTTTTTCAAATAGGCCCTCATACACAAGTTAAAATTGGTTGGTGAGGAAAATACTTAACTCACTGTATGCTGAAACAAATATCTTTGCTCCTTATTAAGAGTCTGATTGGGAATATAGTTGAGATTATATTTTAAAATGTTTTTTGTTTAGAAAAATATCAAAATAATTTAAAAAAAAAATATTTTTAATATCAGCATATTAAAATAATATAAAAATAGTAAGAAAATTAATTTAAAATAAAAAATAAAAATATTTTTTTTGTATTTTATTTCAAAAATATTTTTGAAACACAAATTCAAATAAGCACTAAAAAACTTATTGAGAGTACTAAGATCTTTTTACATGAGGAATTAGTAATAGGAAGTAATTATATCTTTGTTTATTTTAAAAGCACAATGAAAAGATTTAATTATCCTTCAAAGAAAAGGAAAATTGTCATCAAGAACAATTTGGCGCTTTCAACCTTTTCTTTTGTTATTATCATGTAATATGAATGATAATTTTGTATTTGGTCAGATATAAAAAATAAAATTCATAATGAAATAATTAAAATACCATTGGAAGTGTGGAAGGTGTTAGAACACATTCGATGATGCTTGCGTGGCTCTTGATGTTCAAAATATTCTTTCCTTATTTCCCCCTCTTGTAGTCGAGGCAGATGATCACAGGACCGGTCTGCATGGCCAAGTTTGCCACATAGGAAGCAAACTCCAGGATCCTTCACCTTTCCCAATCTTCTTCCGCCTCTTCAAAGGCAACCTGACATCCACCACCGAGACTCTGATCCTCATGAACGTAGGATTGCAACACAAAGGATATATCTTAGGGTTGTTGAGATCTGATACTAACACATAGCTTTGATACCAGCTGATGTACTGGGAAAGGAACACAAGAAAGATAACAGGCACAATAACATAAAATTATTGTGGCATCTTTTTGTTAAGGCAGTCTGCATTTCTTGAGGTTTACAACTCTTTCAATAAACCTAAAAATTACCTAAACCAGTAAGGAAACCTGAAAATAAAGAGAATAAAAAAATCCTACATAAGCTAGGAAAAAAACATCCTAAATAAATCTGGAAAAATAATAATAAAACCATATAAAAAAACTTGATCTATAGCTCTTAGCATTATCAAAAGGCCTTCCTGGTTGAAAACATAAGCAACACAAGAAAGTCATGAAACATAAGAGCACAAAATTATACCAAATAACAATCACAGAGACCCTAATTCAAAATTTTGTTATCGAATATTTTTTGTTCAGGCAGTTTGTCTCTTCAGAGGTTAACAGCTCTTTAAATAAACTAAACTTGCCTAAACCCAACAAGGAAATATAAAAATAAAGAAAAAACAATAAATTCCTACACAAACTAGGAAAAAACATCCCAAATATATCTGAAAAAAATATAGCAAAAAATATCCTGAACCAGTTAAAGAAATATAGCAAAACTCGAAAAATAACTTTTGAGTATTATTTGGAGGTCTTCCCGATCTCTAATTGATATGAAATTTACACTATAAAGAAAATAAATCTCTAAAACCTTCTACAAAAAAAACTCAGCTTGATTCAACAGACACATCAAAATTTATAATCAATAAAATAAAATTGTATATAAAGAAAAAATTTCTTGCATCAGCGTGCAAGAACCTTACTCCATATCACACAACACCACTATATCCCGGCAATCTATGCATTCTATGGCTTTGCATAACTCTCCTCACCAAATACGCGTCCTCCCACCTCCCCACATCTGCATATAAGTTGGATAAAAGGACTCTGCTAGGCCCATGAGATGGTTCCAACTTGGCCAAATTTTCTGCAGCCCTTTCTCCCATAATCAAGTCACCATGTGTTTTACACGCTGACAACAGCATGCCCCAAATAACAACATCAGCCTTCATAGGCATGCTTCGAATCAGTTCCTCGGCTTCCTCAAGTCGCCCAGCTTTGCCCAAGAGATCAACCATACAACCATAATGCCTGATATCAGGATCTATATTGTGTTTGGACTTCATGCTCGTAAAATAACTCTTCCCTAGCCCCACCAACCCAGCATGGCAACACGCACTAAGAACTCCAATGAAAGTGATTGCATTGAGCTTAATATGGCGCCTTTGCAAGTCTGAATATATTTCAAGAGACAATTTTGCATGTCCATGGGTGGCCAGCCCACATATTATGGTGTTCCACGGCGAGACAGTTGATGCCTTATCTCGAATTTGATAGAACACTTCCAAGGCAGTATTGATGCTACCACATTTGGCATACATGTTGATGATTGAAGCACTTAAGTTGTCATTTAGAGGGATGGAGTTAAAATGCACATATTCATGGGCCCATCTCCCTTCTTTCAATGTTCCTAAAGCAGCGATTGCTGAGAAAACACTCACCATTGTCACTTCATTTGGTCGGATTCCACAAGTTACCATCCTATGAAACAGCTCCAAAGCTATGCTAGGCTGGTCACTTTGTATATAACCAGAAATCATCGTACTCCATGAAAAGACATCTCTCTCAGGCATCTCATTAAATAATTCCCTAGCACGATCAATCTTTCCATTTCGTATAAATCCTGCAATGAGAGCATTTCGAGAAGCAACGTGGTCATTAATGCCGAACTCTAATTGCAAACAAGCCTCGTTAATCCTGCCACAAGCTGAGTAAAAATGGATCACTGTCGCCTGCACAGAGTCGTAACAGTCAAAACTTGTCTTCACAACAACGCAGTGCAATTGCTGACCCTCAACAATTGCCATTGCTCTCCCACATGCAGAAATTAAATCAATCATCGTTACTTCACTAGGTCCCAGCCCAGTAGAGACCATCAAACGATACATCATGAGAGCTTCTCTTAACCTTTCTACTCGAACGTAACCATCAATGATTGTTCCCCATGAAACAATATCTTTATCTGGAATCATCTCAAACAATTCCTTAGCCAAATTGGCAAACCCTGCCTTGGAATACCCATTTAACATCACATTCCACGAAACTACATTCTTCTTTTGCATCGCATCAAACAAAGCTCTCGCTTCGCCTAAACTTGAAGAAGCACAGTACATGTTTAACAAATTCGTTGAAACAAGAACGAACCCGTCAAACATCATCTTGATAACTAATCCGTGAAGCATTCTACAATCCCAAATCCTCCCCACACGACAACAAGCCGATATCACACTTGCCATAGTCAACTCATTAGGCACCACACTAGCATTTCTCATTTCCTTGTAAACCTCAATCGCTTCACCCCAAAAATCATTTTTAACAAAGCCCATTATCATCGTAGTATATGAAACACAACCTTTTTGAGGCATTACTTCAAACAACTTACGTGCGTCATCTAAATTTCCAGATTTTACATACCCAGAAACCATTATATTACAGGACACAGGATCCAACTTAGGACACGAATCAAACAATGATTTTGCAAGATCGAAAAACCCACATTTGGAATACATGTTAATCAAGCTATTTCGTATGAAAGTGTTTGAATCAAGGCCTGATTTGAAAACAAGGCAATGTATTTGTTGGCCACGGCCTTGAGAGATAGCCCATTGGGCTGTTGCGCAGGATTTTAAAGCTGATAGTAAAGAGCGCTCGTAATTGAAGTTTTTCTGGTGTGCTTTGAGAGAGAGGAGATGTTGGATATGGTGAAGGAGGTATTGTTGTGATTGAAGAAGTGGGGTTGGGGAGGTTTTTGTGGAAACCCATTTGAGAGAAGTGAGTGTTGGAGGAGAGGAAATGAGAGAGCGAGGAAGAGATCCGAGCTTGAAAGATTGGTTCATGAGCGGGAACCATGAGAACTTATGTCCATTCTAAGAAAAACAGATTTTGGAGCGAAAACTTTTCTTTTCCCCAAGAGCAAGAAGAAGGCAACTAGAGTTTCGTGATTGGTCGTTAACTAGTCCGTTAGATAGAAAAAAACTAATGTAACCATGTCGTAGTTATTTATCGGTAAAAGTTCAAGATTAATATATTTGTTTTTTTTATGGTTTTAAATTTAAGTTTTATTGTTGCTAATACAATAATTATTGAAAAATTATATAATTATTAATTTTAAAATTTATAGGATTAATTGGAATACAAGCAAGTTAATCTAGATATTGATATTAATAAAAAAAATTAACATAAAAATATTTTTTATTATTACTTTTGGATTCTAGGAAACTACACCCCCTAAAAGGCATACTTTGTGAATGCAGATAAGTTAATAAAACCCCGACTGTCTTAGGTTCTTACAAGAAATATACACCCTGACTCGAATTTGAGAGCTGTTATACATATTCCAAGCCCTTTACCATAAAAAATATATTGATATTGTTAAGGTGATTTTCTTAAAAAACAAATCTTCAAATATAAAAAATAAAAACATATGCATTATTGTGTGAGAGAGAAGAAAAAACTAGAACATGAGGGATAATCATAATCATGTGTGTGTGTATATTTATTATTTAAGAATTGTTTAGGAGTTTTTTGTTTTTGCAATAAAATAAAATTGTTACCCTTAAAAATAAATAAAAAATATTTAACTTTGGTTTAAGATATTTCCAGGCATCATAATTTTGTTTTGTTTTGTTTGTTACATACATTTATAAATAGTGTGATGTTTTTTTAATCTTCATGACTAATTTATTCATGACATGGAATTTTAGATGTACCAGATCACTTGGGTGTGGTATTTTATCTTAAACATATATTTCAAAGTATTTATTAATCATATTTAATAAATCATATTTTTCCATAGATTCCACTTAAAACTCTTTTTTAAAATCTTGGTTAAGAAAAAAGAGATTTTTTATGACTATTATAGTTGTTTTTGAAAATATTTTTTATTTAAAAATATGTTAAAATAATATATTTAAAAAAAATTATTTTTGACATTGATATATAAAAATAAAAAAAATTAATTTAATATAAAAAATAAAATTAATTCTTTTTTCAAAAACAATTTTAGAACACAATATTAAACAAGCCCAAGTCCTTGATACTTCAACTGTAGAGTGAAGATTTCTGAATAAACATGAATATAAACTGGGGTTAAGAACTAATCAAGGGAAATCTCATATGATTATAGCCACCAGCAAGTTTTTTATTTTACTCCATGAGATCAATTCTTGACAAGAATCGATGACAATGAATTCTTAAAGAGATCAATTCTATCGTACAAGATGTCTAGCAGTACACACATTCATTCAAGCTTGCCTGCGAATTGCCAACACCTTGTGAGAACAAAACACAAATTCATTTGGCTGTGTTTGTGTTCTACAACTTTTATTGTATTGGATGAACAGCATATTGTCTGCATGGAAACGAGATGTTTCTTGGCAAAAGCACAGAGAAGAGAGCACCTGAACAAGAAGATACATCATGTATACCGTTCTATGAGATGCAATTCTATATGATGTGCATCCTGTATCATGCCGGTACAATGCTTTTAAAAATGATTTTTGTTTGGAAATATATCAAAAACAATATTTAAAAAAAAAAAAAAACTCATTTTTAACATCAAAACAATCAGTTAACACACAAAAATATAATAATTTGAAGCTAAAGAAATCTCAAACTGACCACTTGTCGATAAATTATGAGCACTAAGACTTTAGGTCTCAAATGATTCACCCAGTTCAACAACTCGGTGCATATCTAATATAAAGCCAATTTATCAAAGATTGGCACACAAAAGAAGCTATATATTAAAGTGAACTAAATCTATATATTAAAGTGAACCAAATCTATATATTTATTCCCATTAAATTTGTAATTCCTTCCAGGAGGAATGCAAGTAACTTGTTAAATCTGTATGACTTTTCAGAAATGAGGAGAATTTTTCATGAAAGTTCATGTAAAGGTATGACATTTGGAAAGCGAGGCTCAGCCAGATCATGGGATTAGAAAACGTGTCCTGATCAAGGAGTGTACCCTTTTTGAAAGAAGGAACATCCAAAATCTAGAAGGTAACAAGATAGTAAATAGGAGGCACATAAAGGGCATGATAGTGAAATCATTGTAAACCGTCAACGCTGATCTCCTCCATTAGCAGCCACATTAGCCAGAGCCCTACAAGTGCCAGAAAATGCAAAAGTTAAAACCATAGCGACAAAGTATGTTTTTTCGATTAATCTGAGATCACAGCGGTTTATATAGTACTACAAAAGTATCATAAGCAGCATGATAATGTGTTCTCAGTGTAAACGAATTGCGTTAAACATGAAACCTATATATGACTGACTGCTGTGTCTGAGACTTCAACTAGTTTATCTATACACAGTTGTAGAAGGTCTTGCTATTTCCTCCAACAACCCACGCATATGCTGAAACTAAAACTAGGGTTACAATTGACTAACACCACACAAAACTAAACATGTTCTTATCAAAAGAGAATCCCTACAACTCCAGTAATTCAGAGAGTGAGTCTTGATAATAAACCCAGGGAAAGTTATGAAGACGTCGTGTTTTATTGCAAACATTCGTGTTACATTGCAAACACATAAAGAAATGAGGAAGATTACCATGCAATTAAGAATACATGAGAGACAAAATTATGACAGCCAAATAGCCATGTGATTCTAGGCGAGATGCCAGAAAACAGACCAATATATTGTGATCGAGATATTCCTAGCAACTAATTCAGCAGTAATGCTTAAACGATGGTTCTTGAAAGAGATCAAAAAGGAATTGATGTGGATATATCAAGATTCACAAGCAATTAACGATCTTCTCATTTTCACAATAACAACACTTAAACAGGTTGGCATTTTAGAATTTGCCTAAATTTGTTCATTGAAGTAGTTTGTCAACATATGCCAGTAAGAATTCAACTCGCTCCAAGAACAGGAAATTTAATTTCTATTCATATGTTAAGGAGCATCCTTGGACTATACATTGTCCATACTTATCAGTTCTGTTCAATTTGATGAGTTTAAATGATCTTCCACACCACTAACAAAACAACTACAAAAGCTTAAGATACAGACTTGAGAGATCACTAAAGACATCATAAGGAGTTTTTTTAACTAAGGTAAATACAAATTACTGCTCAAAGAAGGGTGTTTAACAAGTAGCAGAAAGGGGTTTCTTTATTGGATGCTGCTATTTTGACTGCGCAGAAGTGAATTGTGCAAGGAAGAAACCATATAAAACACAAGAAAACAAATGCTATAACCTTTAAGCAGAGTTGGATTAATTGTGCGGATCAGCTTGCACATGTGAAACAGGGCAGCAAGTCACAGACCTCATCAATGACCATCAAGCAAATGCTTCAGGTGTAAGATCCGACAATACCTTTCTAGCAGAAAAGGTTTCGCAGAGCTTTGGCAATGCTTATGGCCATTTTAGAACAGCTTCAACCGGGACCAATGCTTATGGCCATTTTATGACCCACGCATGGCCATTGTGTAAGGAAGCAAATCCTTGTTCTGGTCAAGGAAGCTTCTAAAACCTAACCTTTGATAGAACTCTATAAGACTCCCACCAAGAAAAATGAGTGTGAGAGGTGTAAAACAGGCATGGAAAGGCTTATATGACAAGTCAACTGAACCCACAATGAAATGACAAACCCGACACCCCACTCCTCCAGGTCAAGTTGATGACAATATTTATCTAATTCTTGAATCACGCTCCACAGCTCAAATTCATGTTCTATGTACTTTAGCTCCAGCAGCCATCCATCCTCATCACTTGCACTTAGTCACCACTAACTGTGTTGCTGCTCATCCCCAGCCCTATCTAATACTCACATAGCTTTTTCAAAACAACCCGATACCATATCTTGTTTCAATCATGCTTCATCCTTGAAAAAAGGCATTGAAGTTCTCTTCTCCTTGAACTTCAAAGACTCCTTTGGTCAAATGAATAACTATGTCCCAGTGAGAAACACATCCTTGTTTTTTGTACTCCATTTCTTTTCTCTTTCATTGTGTTGGGGGTTTGGGGGGATAATATAGCCAGTCTTGAGCAGTCAAGGCCAAGTTCAAGAAAAATCATTTGAGTATAGGTACATAATATATTAGAAGCAGGCAAAACCTCCTTTGATCAGACATTTCATACTCCTATTTCCTTGACTAAGTTAGCTGGAAACTTGATTAGGCAAAATAATTGGGAGCTAACAGCACCACTAGTGGAAACCTCTAAAGAATTTCACTTGCAGCTTCTCATCAATAAACCATGAACAAATGAAGCACTCCAGAGATTCATTTATAATTGGATAATTACCAACTAAAATCTCATTTGTGACTTCAACAAGCAAAGATTTATTATATCCATGGTTCTATCACTCTGCACATCCATGATCAAAAAGAGATTCGACAAGTGTTGGGTTTACCCATAAAGTGTCAGGAATACAGGATATAGAGATTATTGATCAAAACCTAATACTTGACCGGTATCGACTATAATCCTATTGTTCAATCAACCCAATCAGTGTTAAGGTCCTAAATGTTCCACCCAAACTCAGCATGTCACATGTGTTCAACAAAATTCATCATGTGACTTGCATTTAATCTTCCAAACAAATCAATCTGTGTTCAGTCTGCAACAGCCAAAATTTGACTGGATGCCATCAAAACAACTCAGCTGAGAAAAGGAAATAAACAAGCTCCAAGTGCAAACAGGACTATTTGAGAGTGATCAACATAAAAAATAACTTGCATGTAATCTTCTGAACAGAGACAAGTGCATGATGGTTTGATAAAAGGAAGCCAAGGCACCAGAAGTCCTGAAGATATTAATGGTAAGAGGGAGAGCTCACAGACTGGGTAATCAGACAAATAAGCCAGATGGTATCATCCTCTGGAACAATCAAATAATCTACTTGTTCATGACCAAAGTTTCTTGAAAAGGTCCCTTGGAATTAATGAATATGTTATTTCTATCAACATCAACTACCATCAGGGCAAAAACATTTATAGATATCTCATAACAGTATCAAATCCAAAGGCACTATAAAATGGCTTGGGATATCACTAATCATCAAGTGACCACATCAAGGAAAAGAAAAACAAATGAAGCACAAAATGTGAGAGTGCCGGTGTTAACAGAGAACATACAGAGCAATCAAAATTTCTACAAGTATAATACAATTCCTAGATTGAACATATACAAACAATCATTACCTCATCCCTAAATAAAAACAATTTTCACCGAGTAAAAGATGTACCGTAACAGTATAGACCAGATTCTATTAAGCATGTAATTAGATTAACACCATTTGAGTTCATCGTAAACCTCGAACTACCTCATGATTTTACCGACATGGAGGTTCAAGAATAAAATAAAAAAGAAAACAAAATTTCCCTGTTTGGGAAAAAAAAACTTTGACCGAAGCATGCCAACCGCAACTAAAGCCAGTGATCATTAGAAGATATCACATCAATCTCTAGACACAAACGGCTGGTCCCATTTCATACGGAATTTCACACATAACTACACTTTAAATTCACATCCTCAAAACTAGCAAACAAAGCATGATCATTGTAGTAAAAACAAGAGCATTCGTCAAGATCAAACAAAAGAAAAACCCAAAATGAGAAGTGAACAAAAAACTCACCTTTTATGCCGGCGACCACGTTTAGGCCCCCATCCTTCCAGCTTAGCAACAGGGCAACCACACTTGGAACGAAAAAGCAAAACAGCCCTCCCATTAGGCGGAGCCATCTTCCTCAATTCAGCTCTCAAACACTCATAATCGGGATTAGATACAGTCCCACCTTTCCAAGGCAACTTATCAACGTCATTAGCAGCAGTGGATTTAAGACAATCTTCAGTCTGCAATTGCAAATCAAATTCAATCGCTTTCTTGAAGCCTTTACAGCCAGGTTGGTGACACTTTCGAGATCTGGGTCCACAACAGAACTCAAAGAAAAGGATGGAGGGAATGAAAAGAGAGAAGAAGCAAAGAATGTAGGAGAAATGAGGGAAGTGAAGGGAAAGAGAGGTGTTAGAGAAAAGGAGAGAAAGGGAGTTGAAGATGTAAGAGAAGTAAGAAGTTAAGAGAAAAGTGCCGGAGAAAAGGACTAAGATTAGGATGAGAAGGTCGAGAGTTGCAGATGGAGAGTGTTTGCAGAGGAGGGAGGTTGAGTTTGGATTGGAGTTCGTGTTTGCAGTGTTTGAAGATAAAGATTTGTGGGGTTTTGGTGTGAAGGAAGAAGAAGAGGGCATGGTGAAGAAGAAGAGGAGGAGGAGGAGATGGTGCATGTTAACGAGGGATTACAAATCGGAACTTTCCTTTAGTACAAGGCTTCGGCTTGGCTTTGAGTACAAACTTGGGTTCGGTTGACTATATCTTCTTTTGTTTTGAACCTCAAATATACTTTTAAATAGTTTTAAATTATATTAAAAAGATAACTAGCAAATAATATATAACACTTTTGAGTTGTAGTGATATTTTTATGATTTTTTTAATCTAAACAAAATTATGTTGGTGTATTTTTTGGTTAAATAAATATAATAGGTTTTTTAGCAAAATAAAGATAACATATGAGCTCGCGTTCAGATAGAGAGAGAGAGAGAGAGCGCATGCACGCACATTTTAAGATAAAATAGATCACAAATTGATGAAAATAAAAAAAAGAGATTAATTTAGGAGCAATAATAAGAGGAAAAATGATATAAAACATAAGAAATGTTTTGATTAGGGACTAAAAAGTGAGATATAGAATAATAAGTGGACAATTAAAGAAGATAAAAATAAAGATAAATGGATCAAAAATTGATGAAAATAAAAAAAGAGATTAATTTAGGAGCAATAATAAGAGGAAAAATGATATAAAACATAAGAAATGTTTTGATTAGGGACTAAAAAGTGAGATATAGAATAACAAGTGGACAATTAAAGAAGGTAAAAAAGGATTTGGAGACTATGAGAAGATGAAAAGAATTTGGGGTAAGAGTATAATAAAGCTAAATATGAGCATTTAAATTTCAAAAGGGTTTTCTTATAGGCCATTTTTCTCTATTTATGGCTTGCTAATATGAACTAGAGAGCGAGGGAAAGTTTTGTCAGTGTTCCATATGATTTTCACCTATACGAAAACAAATAAAAAACTAGATAAGAGGGAGAGTTAAGGGATTACAAAGAGGTAAAGAAAACTCTCTCTCTCTCTCTCTCTCTCTCTCTCTCTCTCTCTCTCTTATTTATTGGTGTCAGTAGAAAAGGAAGAAGTGTGCTATAGCTGTAATTTTTTTTAAAAAATTGTAATTTTGACCCTATTTGCTTGAATGTTTTATTTTGACCTCATTTCTTTTTCTTTTTATAATTTGAGTTATATTTTTTTTATCCCTCATAATTCCACCCTCCAAATTTGAGTTTAATTTATTTTCCTTAATTTGACCTAACCTTTAGTGTCTCCAGTTAATTTTTTATTTTTGATTTTAAAATATCTTAACCAAAAAAATTTATATCATAAAATTATTTCATTTCCATTTATTTCATTTTCAATTTATGCAAAAGTTCATTTTTAGGGATTTACACAATCATTATCAGTCTTAGCACTCAACAAAGAGTTGAGTGTTTCATGCATCCAAACCCTAACTAATAGTTGTATGGTAGATCATTAATTTCCCACCCAACCTGAAGTTTCCATATAGAAACCAGAATGATGTATCTCAAACAAACTAATAATGCATGAAGAGATATACATATGAATTATATATATAAAAAAACAAATACGTTAGAACATAAATAAAATAAAATACACCAAATATAAAAAATTAAACACATTAAAACAAATACACACATCAAATACACAAAGTTTAGTCCAATATTGTCAAAAACAATACCTTCCCTGGTTGAATAGTCATTCTACCGTATATGGACGCGTGATGTAGCGGGAGGGGGAGGTTGATGGAGTCTCAATCTATTTGTTTGGTTCAGAGTCACTAATAAAACTCTAGTGTACTAGTCTTGTGAGATATTCAAATGTAAGGCATTTGTTGCGTAAAGAAAATGTATTAACACCCCTATTATGTCCTACCTAATATAAATTGCATTGTGAAATTTGATGTGATTTAAAAATTTTAATGGGTATAATTTATTTGTGAAAATAAATCTAGATTTTAAAATTTTATTATAGGCTCGTGTCCCAAACAAATTATTATAAAAATCATTCATATAGATGCTCTAACAAGGTTCATCAGTCCTGGAAGGTGAATGGTTTTTCTCGTGTGTTATGGTAAAAAATTATCCTGATTAAAAAATGGTGAAAATTAAGAATAATTCTAAGAGCTTTTGGTCAATTCTATATATCTAAAATATCAACTTATGTATGAGTTCGATATTTATATAAAAGTTTTTACAACTAATTCTCATGAATTAAAAACATAAATAATTGAAATATTAACCAAATTCTCATGGATTTAGTAAATTGTTTATGAAATCCTGGTATGCATGCTAAAATGTATTTTTTTGAATTTTATAGGAAAATATCAAACAATATGTTCTTTTGTATTTTCCAGAGACTTGGTTGTGTGCAGATAAAAAAAAATGTGTTAATTAAAGATTTTTATTTTATTTATTTTTATCATCAATTTGATATAAAATAGAAATAAAAGGAAAAACAACACACACACATTCTATCTTTTTATTATATTTTTACTTACACATCTGCAATTACATGTTTATAAATAATAAAAAATCAAAATACTTCAAACATTACATTAAATTAAAAAATCACAAATTAATATGGAGAAATGATAGAGTGTCAAGAACCATACTCGAATATCATGGAGGTGTAGGAGTTATAATGGGGGCGTAAGTCTCAAGCGCCATCATTACTAGCTACGTGTGGATGCATATGTCATCACCATTAAAGGCAAAAAACAGGTAGATATGGAGTGGTTCCTTCTCTTAATCCTTCTTGTGCCAATGGTGAGAGATATTGCCACTTACAAAACACACAACAAAATTTAGGTAATGTCGCGACAATGACTTTCGTGCTTCACGCCTCATCATCCCCTTATAGGGGAGATAAAGGCGCACAGTGAAATGAGATGTTTGTTATAGTCACAAAACTATGACTATAATTATCAGAAGTCACCACGAAGTATTAAAGTCACTAGGAACTTATTGGTCTGCGAGTGTCTAAGTAAGGGGATTTTTTGTGCAAGAGAAAGACGCATCATCCCCGGTGCACCTACCTAAGGTAAGCTGCATTGTTGTTTGAATGTTAGTTTATTTTTTTTACATTGTATTTTCAAAAAAAATATTTATGGGTGTCCTTTACAGTGTAATTTTACATCGCAGTTAAAATCTTTTTTTTCGGATATACTTTACAATATAATTTTATATCCTCGTAGAAAAAACAAAATTAATTTTAATTTTTTTGATATTTTGGTCAAATTCCAACGAATAATCATAAACTGGTTACGATATCCAATTTTTATTTCAAAATATGAGAAAAATACAACATATACATGGAAAAACCTTGGAAGTCGGCTGTATGCACAAAAATAACACATTTTTTTAAATATATTTTTTCTGTATTTAAAAAAAAATAAAAAAATCAGTCTAGGCCTGACCCAAATAAATGGGTCGAACCAACCTAGTTGGGCCAAATAACCAACATTACTGGGCTTGGACTGGACCCAGCTTATCCAACTAGGTTGGGCCGTGATCAATACAGCCCAAATGATAAAATAGAAGAAAGGAAAAAAAGTTGGTTCACGTAAATTATCATTGTTCACGTACATGAACAGTAACATACCAACAGTGACAAGGGGATTACCCGATACTTCCGCCGAGTAGAAGAGGTCGAGGTGGTTGTCCTTGTGGTGACAACGTAAAAAATGATGGTCTATGGTGGCCAAAAGGTGTTGGTCTGTATTGTGTTCGTTGCCTCCTCTACTCCTGCGTCGTTAGCGATGAAGAAGAAGAGTTGGGTTGTTGGGGAGCTACTGGTGTGGGGCTCACGGAGAGCTTTACCGATGATGATGGGAGACCAGGTGGTGGTCGCTAGCTGTGCTGGAGGAGAGAGAGAGAGCCATTGGCACTGTCAAATGGAAAGAGAAAAGGAGGCTGGTCGAGAGAGACAACATTGCAAAGGGAAGTTGGTTGTCGGGTTCAATAAGAGGATTCCTATGACAGGGAGTGGCTACCAGTGATGAGGAAGAAAAACCAGGACTGATACAAACGATTGTTTGTAGTTTTTACTATTGAAATCTCTTCAATTTCTCCTCCCCATCGTAACTGCGTTCGTGCTTTTGTTCTCTGGCAAGTTTTCCCCTACTGTCAAAATTGTCCTCCCTAGTTTCACGATCATTCCTCCAATCAAAAAAATTTCCTCCCCCCGTTCTTTTTGAAATTACTCTTTTTTTATAGACATTATGCAACATGGCAAGGCATGGGAGAAGTGTCCAGAATGGTGCATTCAGTGAAAGTGGGTTGAAGGCATGGGTGTATCATGGATTCCGGCAAGGCCTCGGCAAGTAAGTGTTTTTTTTTTTAAATAATATAAATTACAATAACAAAAATAAATTGTTACAAAAAGAGCGTTTTTACGGGAAGAATGTATTTTTTTCTTTTTAATTTTTAATTCTGATTTCACCCAGAAAGTTTTGTCACTGAAAATTCTGATTTTCTCAATTTAACCTAGATTAAGCTTCTAAACTTAATTTTGTATCAATTAAACTCTTAATAAAATTAATTTAACTCATTTAAAGTATAATTAAGCATTTTTGCTTAATGAAATCCTTCAATTGGGCTCTCAATCGATCCTTAAATATAATTACACTTTAAATTAGCCGATAATTAAATCAAATTGGCCCATAAAAATATAATTATGCCTTTTGACTTAATTTTTACACAGATTTATCCAGTAATAAATTATTTTAGCCTTGAATCTGCATTTTCTTTTATTTCTGGACAAAAAAAATAATAATATGACTGAGCTCTCAAAAAGGTCTAAGATTTCCACCTTGATTTTTCTGCCAACACCAACCTCTTTTATTTTATTTTTATTATTTTTAGGTAGATGTTGAGAATAACCAAGAATTTGGGTTATGACAGGTAATTTGAGAAGAAAGAGTGTGAAATTAATTTTAGCCCTCCTAAAGCTTTTCTTCTTAAATTTTCTCCACCCACTCTTTTGTGCGTGTGCGTGACCCTATTTATAGATAAATATACTTCTTTTGGTCCTTTATTTTCTTCTTTTTCAACTTTGATCCATTTGTCTAGATATTTTTTTTATAATTCTTTTCAAAATAGACTAACATTAATGTCAAATCAAAAAACAAAATCAAAGATTTTATACGAAACACATAGCCCTTCATATATTTCATGCAATGTTATTCTTATTTCTTTTTCACTCAAGCATCTAAGAAGAGTCCCATTAAACAATCCCTTGTATAAAACCTCTTTATCTAGGTAATAATCCATTATTATTCTCTATAATGTCCTCTAATTTAACTTGAATGTCCCTTTTGAATACTCTCGATATCGGACAAATTTCTTCATGTTAAAGTACCAAGGTTTATCGTATAATTAATTCTATATTAAGCAAAAATAACCAGGGGAATTTTTTATTCCTATGCATAGAGGCAAACATCACTTGAGCATTAGCAAAATGGTTTTTCTCTCTTCCTAAATGGGCAAATTCTTTCTCATCAAAGTTTTCTATTAGTTTGGAGAGGTATTCCTGATATAGCCTTAGCCTTAGTTTCTCATCTTTAGCTGTCATTCTTATTTTACTTGATAGCTTATTAACATCGAGTCTCCATGTACATTTAAATTTTTTATTTTCATTTCTACAATTAGTTCTAAGACATAAATGCATGCTTCATACTATACTATATTATTAGTGCAGCTAAATTATAGCTTGATTGAAATGGGATATTTTCTATTATTCAGAGAAATTACGAAAGTTTCTGCTTTATAACCACATATGTTCACCACTCCATCAAATTCATTGTCCATGGATTGTTCTCCTTTTCATGATTGATTGTCAAGACATCTTCAACTAGATAGTCAAAGCTCAATGGTTATATTCCTCAATGGCATTATCAACTAAATGATCAATAATAATGCTTATTTTTATAGCCTTTCTAGTAATGTATTTGGACAGTAAAACTTGTCATCTTGCAATATGAGTTGACAAATAAGGTTTTTCAAATATATACTTCAATGGATCTATTTTAGAAGTGATTATTGAATATAACTTTAGTTCTTCAATATAGATTTTTATTGGGTCAAGTTGCAAATCATTTAAATATGATTTTAGTGCATCTTGAGAGGTGTTCACATTATTAACTCTATTTATTTATTTATTTATTTTCCATAAATGGCTCTAATTGACTTTATATAATTGATCAAGCCTATAATGCATTTATATTTTTTTTTTATTGTATCTATTATATTATTATATAGTATATAATTTTTAAATGTGTTTTTCAATTATATTTTCCCATCTAAATTGAAGGAATTATAATCTTTATTTAAAAACTATAATGGTTGACTAATCTTGAAACTTTTTTTATTTTTAAAATAACTTGTGTGTAATTTCTCTACTATATACTTATATATCTCAGTAACATTTAGTAAATATATAATTTTGTCAACTCGGAATTGAAAAACTTGACAAAATGATATATTGAATAACTAAATATTATATAGAAACATAATTGACAAAATAAAAATATATTAAAGACTAAGACATTTATAAGATAGATTGAATCCTTGTTTTCTTTGAATATAATCTATTAGCCGATTAGTTTAGCTTTATCAGTTTGGTTTTTATTTTGTAAATTTCATAGCTATTTTGTTATTTAAATAGAGAAACTATAATAATAATAATAATAACAATAATAATAACAACAACAATAATAAAAATATAGGTGTGATGATTGTCTATGTTGTTAATATCTATTTTCTTTAGTTTGTTGTCTTTCATAAGCTTTTATGATAAACTTGTAGCTAGACTTGCGATCTACGACCATCAAGTTCCTTTTCTCTCTCCATTTAGGGGCAGCGAAAGAAATATGGCTGGCTGTCAAAGTGTCCAATAAGACTGGTAAAAAAAATTGTAACACGACATTAAAATATAATATAAAATTAAATCATAAAATCATAAATAAAATGTTTATAAATATTTTCATTTTTAATTGTGAATTTGCAATTATTAAAAACATGACTGTTTGTTTTCACAATCACCAACAATAATTCCCACATAAGAACATGTTCCACATGTTCTTATGGCCCTTGAATTCAACTTGCAGAAGCAGATGATGCAGGACTACTTCCAGGGGACAGTTTGTAATTGGCATTTAAGAATACCTTGATGCCCAAACTTAATATTTTGAATTTAAATTATCACTACATGTAACACTTCTCCTTCTGTATGCAATACATGCTGACAATCCATATGACTATCAAAACCTAATGCAGACAACAGCATACCATACGGATATGACTCTAAAAACCTAATGCAGACAACAGCATACCAGACTCGACAAATTTTGATTGGAAGTACTTCAATTGTCTTTTGACAGGGATATGGGAAGCAAGAAGATTTTGAAGACGACGACCCAACAGCGGATGCAGACCTTGCAGTAATATTACGTGTGATACCACTTAACTTCTTTCACTTTACTTTCATTTCCTATACTTAGATGATTATTTGTTTGTGAAGATTTCCATTGTTAGCTAGGTTTTTTATTCAGAATTTCATGGCCAGTGATGCATGAAAAAGTTTCCGCTCGAAGTAGGACTTGAAGCATCAAGTAAACCAAACTGTATATTAAAAAAGAAGAAGAAAATAATGAATAAAAATATATTCAGTTAATTAATAAGGGTCTAAAATCTTCTACTATATTGTTCCTTGGGCATAATTTGGATTCACAGTTGTAGAGGGTTAGGAGCTCTTTTCTGAGTTGATGGATTTCTTGTCTTGCAAAAAGAGTGACGGAATTTTGTTCTGACCAATAAGGTTTCAACGAGACTCCAAATATAAATTTTATACACTTCCCAACGAGAAATTTTCCTACCCAATAAAAATTTCAAGGACATGAACAGAGAAATTTTTGTGGAGGAAAACAGTATGCTGAGTAATAGTCACAGGACAATCAACTTTGGTCTCTGAGAGAACTAAAAGCAAAAAAATCACAACACTGGTCACAAGCCTACAGTTTATAAAATATTATCTCAAATTAATTTTCATGCAAATATGTAAACAAAATTTGTTTTCGCTACACTATAGGCATATGCATCATAGAATTACGAGGCAGACAAAAAAATATCTTTGCAGGATAATTTCCAAGAGTACATGTGTGGTGAACTATTTATCTCGTTTCCAAGAAAAGGCTCACCGGCAGTCCCTTGTAACCTTGTGGCACTTATTTCTTCAGTGTTTGCCCCGGCTTACTTTGGTGGCCTCCCTGGTAATTATAAAAAGAGACAAACCACACAACCATTACTTGAAGAATTCAGTGGGGTATTGAAAGAAATGAAGATATCAAGGCTAAGCAACAAGAGTAAAACCAGTAGGATTCTTTTGGTTTGCGGAATTGGGTGTATCAGTTGGAAATAAATTTCAGATTGACGAACCACTATTGATTTTGCAAACGTGTTATGTGAAGCCATTTTCAAGGTGTACTACAATCACTGAACATGTGGACTAGGGGCTTTTTTATCCTGGCTGTATGGGATTATAGATGAAGCGTACAATAGAATTCAGTACAAAAAGAAAATGCCCAGGACATGATTTCCACTTACAGCTCCCTTATTGGCTGTTAACCTTCGACTTGATGGGGCCCGCGCTACAGATGAAGCAGCTGCAGCTGCAGCCACACGGATTCTGCAGAGTAATTTAGAAAAGAAATTGTCAGTTTTGTGGCCGTCCTGGGCACTGAAACTAAATTTATAGCTGGATCAACTCAAAAATACCTTTTATGTACATCTACATATTCATCTGTTTCATCCACAATCTCCTCCTACATTGTTAAGACCACGATTAGCATACTTGGCAATGATTACTTAAATCCTAGAACTGGAAGGAAAAAAGATAAACAAAAGTCTCTGATTTACTTGCAGAAGTTCTTCAAATACATCTTCTAGGGTGATGATACCAATTACTTCACCATCTTCAATGTCCTCTGATAGCTGGTTCATTCCTTTAACTGAAGCATCATTAAACTGTAAAGAAGGTTGCCTACTTGGCCTTGAAACTCTATCCATATCCACAACAACACTATCTGACTTCTCATTTTGCATGGACAACAATGGAGTAGTCAATTGGGAATCCTTGCCATTTACTTTGTTTCCTTCATGTTCTTCCCCGTCAATTGTTGGTGGAAGGGCCTTACTTTTCTCTTTAGCCTTCACAACAGCTGCCATGTGACTGCTACCCTTTTGAAACTCATTCAGTATATCATACAGAGGCATATCAGATGGAACCCTGGAGAAATATCCGCACAAAAATACTTAGCATATATTCTGTGCTTTGTTCGAGGAAACCAAACAAATATAGAGAGAGAGAAATTGAATACCGTGGAATTCTTCGGATTGAAACTGCACTAACGGTGGTCTCTGTTTCAGGTCGAACAGTGAGAAGACTTTTCACCTAATTCCAACAAAAATAAATACAGCACATGCAAATCAGTTAATTATGAAACCAGAGTAGCATATATAATAGGAGAAACCTGTCAATATGACTTTATATATTACACCATATCTCAACCATATTCTTTCATCAAGAAATCAATCAACTGTAACTTTTTGAACGTTTCTATTGTCAAATATGCCCCCTCTTACAATTATTTATGTTGAAACTGGTAGTAGTGTGCTGCTTTTGGATAGTTTCAATATGAATAGATGGGATATCCCATTAAGTCGATTCACATTGAAACTATCAAGTGGTGCGCAAGTGACCATCAATTTTACCAAAAATGTTTGAGGGGTGTGCTAGAGAATAAGAACAGACTAACAGTGACTGTGGATTTATTTCTTTTGTAGATGGGTAAAATTAATAAAAGATATAATGTACAAGGAGATATTAACAGGTTTCCCCAAAATGTAATATAACACTCATATTTGCAAAAATCTATAAAATACAAAACCCACCAAAAGAAGTCCAATGATATTTTTTGGATTCCCAGAATATACAGGAACTCGGCTATGACCGCGTGCAAGAACTTTTCCCATTGCCTCCCTAAGTTATAAGTATTATTAAACAAATATATAAGCACAAGTATACGCAGATGTTTAAGTGAAACACAAGAAAGTGAAAATGCCATGGTAATTCAAAAAATTCAGGAACTGAGCAGAACTTACCAGTCCAACTTTGAGTTGACATCTAGGGAGAAAGTTGATTCAATTGGTGTCATAGCCTCTTCAGCAGTCTGGTCAAGTTTATGAATGAAACATAAAACATTACTATGCAAGCTGAAAGAGAATCTCAAGTATTAAACTTGGGCGTGGAATGATAATGAAATACACCACTTTGGGAATTTATTGGCCAATCTGCACACACCCCTCCCCCATCCCACCAATAATTTGTCTACTTTAAATAAATACTTGAACTATGAGGTGTTTGGAATAGGACCCCTTCTGTTATGTTTGGTAAAAACAATCAATAAATATAACATGTTTCTTTAGTTAACCTAAAAACTTGAGTTGATTGACTTGAGATAAAATAAAGTAGCAACAAAACATGTAATTAAATGGTTTGCCTAAAATTATAACCAAGGACTGACCAAAACTGCCTTGCAATAAGTTTCCTCAAAACTATATGATTATATCCATGAAAAAAAAAAAAAAAGATAAAGATAAAGATAAAAAAATCTGTAGGAATAGGGGACAATAGAAATTAAAAATATATAAATAAATAAAACAAACCCCACCAGTTTGCATCTCCAAATTCTTCATCACTTCAAACTAAAAATTCTTAAGCATAAAATGATATAAATTTGAAAATCCCATTTTCTGTAATGGATACACAATAAACCAGCAACATGGCTCCAAATATTAGAAAACCCCAATGGGAAAAAAAATCCTTTTTATTGGCATCTTATTACCTCTCTTGTGTTTCATTCATGAGCTGTCAAATTTGGTTCTTGGTGTACTTCTTTTTGCTTACATATCCAATTGTTTGTGCATGTAAATATGGGTATTTTGGTTTGTTTCAGATCTGAGTTTGGTTTTTTAGAAGTGTGACAACTGAGAGAAATGGGTCTTGAGTATAATTATATTCTCTATGGTAGTGACTAAGATGCAAGCGAAGAACCATGGATGTGACAATGAAATAAGTAATAGGTTTTTACTTGGCACAACAATAATTTAGCTAGCTGGGGGGGCATATGACTTTCACATGTAGTTAGACAAATAAATAAAATGGATGGAAGAGGGTCAATCCCAACATCACGTAATTCAAGCATTGGAATAATGATTAAAAAAAAGAAGTGAGGGAGCGACAATCGAAACACGTGAAAGCTCGGGGGTGGTTTGTGCAGATTTTCTGAGTTCATTTGACTTCTGCAATACCTTGAGAACCCCAACCCCCCCCAAAAGTGATCGCATTTGCCTAACTAGCACATGTTCACTCATCTGAATTGTGAGAATGCAACCAAAAGAAGAAACAAATATGTACCATCCATGATGGTTGTTGCAAAACAAAATGACCAATATCAAAATTTTACAGTGAAGAATGGCAAACAAAGGAAAAAACATAGATGCCAATTTTAGATGGTGCATACCTTTTCAGTCAAATCTAGTGCCCCACTAATAATTGTTGTCTCGTCGTGTGTGAGTTCACCACCCTTGCCAGCCTAAATGTATCAAGAAAAATATGTTACATTGCAAAGGAAATAAGGATATACCAATACTTCCGTAGATTTGGAAATCTTGACACATTTTTTAGGTTGCCCAACTTGTTATCTATAGGTATTTTACATTTTAATTTACCTCCTGGCCGTGGATGGAAACAAGGGCTTTTAATTGAGCCCGTCTAAATAATGCTTCATTATGTCCTAATACACAATCCAGAACCTGTAGCATGACATTTCTTAAGAGTCAGATGGTACATAAAATGAATGTGAGAGGGTAGACTAAATTATCGAGAAAGCAAAAGGCTGCACTACAAAACGAATGTGGATTTTTTCTATTATTTTGAAAGCCGGAAAATGCAGAACTTAAACAAAAGGCTCATTGTTCAAGTCAGGTATGAAAAAGTAATGAGGTACAATTTTGTTTCCTTCTTCAATAGGAGAGGAAAACAATTACATCTTTAAAGCTGAAGAACATGGAACAAAAGCACAGCCATTCACAACTCTCTATCCTTATTCTGTGATAGCTGTAGCAAACCACAAATTCACTAATTAATCTAGCTCCACAATTACCATGTTTCTACAGCCAAGACCATACAGGAGAACAGTGAACCATTAGGTGAAAGAAAGATGTAAAGGAACAAAAATAAGAGCATTATCCTGTTACTTGCTAAGAGAAAACTTCAATTCCACTTAGTTCATTCAAAGCCATATGCTGTGGTAGATACATGATTTTATACTGATAAATAAATTATGTTTTGCAAGAAGATGGATTCATACAAAGGAAGCTAGAAAACCTAATCATCAAAGGATAAAATTAAATAATAGGTATGTGCTACTTACCTTCCCAATGGGATATGAAATTGGATAACAAATTATCATTAAAATTCGCACCAGCCATACGAAATTGGCCCCCACAGCTAGTCCATATCTGGTGCATATTGCTTGTGGAATAACCTGAAAATAAAAAACATGCACCTCACTTAAGCCTGAAAAGATTACTATATTTAAGAATTTAAGAATAGATAACAAAAAGGTGATTAAATGAACATAAGTAGACAAAAAAAAAAAAGTACCTCTCCAAAAGCTAGAACAAAAGTCACGGAAAGTATTATAGCAACATACTGATTGAAAAGCTTATCCAAGTATATAGGAAGAGCCTGCAAATCAAATCACAATATCCAACTGCTGTCAACAATAGCTAACTAAAAGGTAAAAAGTTCAAGCATAATACGAATATTCAAGAGAGATGAATCGCGCAATTATCTGCAAATTCACTAAGGAGCCTCAGTTTCCAAAAAAAGAGTTAATCCGGGCACTCACATTTTCTCTGTATACTTTCCAAAATCTCAAAATAGAATCCCTACCTAGCAGTGATTAATCTATAGAGATAATCGTAACAAATGATGTTAGGGTTAGTGAGATCTTCCCCTAATTTCTGGTAAATTCTACATCTCCATGGTTTTTTTCAACATAAATTCCAAAAACAATTACCTCCATAGAAGCAGCATTGCAAAGAAGCAGAGTCACAAGAAGCTGGTGCTGTTTTTTAACCACCGGAAGAATCGCAGCTAATAAAATCAAAATCAAAATCAAAATCAAAATCATACTCGGAGAAAATGAATTGAAAGTGAAAATTAAGATAGAAAGTTCGGACCAGCTTGTTTTTTCTCGGTAGAAGTGCCACTGCGTTGGAGAATTTCGAGGTCGACAAGACCAAGAGACATGAGGCCTAAGGTGAGCCCAGACATGATACCTGCGAAGAGAACGAGGAAGCAAGAAATTCCTGCGTACACAAACCAGGAGACCGATCCATACGGTATTTCGTCTCCGTTTGGTTGACCTACTGGCACCGACAACATCCTCGTCGCCATCACCGCATTTAGCAGATGCATCTTTACAATTCAAAAATTATTGATAAATATTATTAATTTGATTTTAGTTGTCTGCAAGTTTTCTTTCTTCTTGTTTCTCTGTGAGATCATGAAAGAGCCTAGAGAGAGCGAATAAAAAACAAGAAGATGAAGAAGAATATACCGCAGCCAGCAGTTAAGGTGGCTGAGACACTGGATTTATAGAGTAAATTAGTCCCTTTATTATTTAGAAAAGAATTTATTGATCCCTCAAGTTTCAAGAATAACTATTTAATCCTTTTCATCCACTTATATTGTTTTCCAATTTATTTATCAGAGAAAAGTACATGGGTAATATGGAAATATTTATGAGAATAGAAGGTATTTTTTTAAATAATAAATATTAAATTAATCATGGCTAATAATTATAAATTACTTTCATAACTAATTATTTAATCCCTTGCCTAGTATTAATCATGCTTAATTTAATATTCATATTTTTTTTTAAAATGCCTTCTATTCTCTTAAATATTTAAATATTAAAATTTTATTTTTATTAAATAAATAAATTGAAAAAAAAAACACAAATGGATGAAAAGGACTAAATAATTAGTTTTGAAATAAGGATTAATAAACTCATTTCTCAAAACTAGATGGACTAGAATAATATTAGCCATGTCAATAGCACGTGGCGGGATCTCCAGGGTTCTTGCTGAGTCAAATGAACTACATGATTTTGAAATACGAACGGTGATCTGTTTTTGTGGCTCGTTCGTTGGCCGGAAGTGTTTAACGTTGTATTTTTAAAATATTATTTTAAAAAAATATTTTTTTATTATTAAGTATATAATTTTAATGTATTTTCGAATGAAAATTACTATAAAAAATAATCATAATTACACTCTCAAATAGACAGTGTTAAGGTTGCTTTTGAAAATGATTTTCTTTAACCACAACCACAACCACACTTCCAAATAGACAGTGTTGAGACTGCTTTTGAAAATGATTTTTCTCCTGAAATATATTAAAATAATATTTTTTTATTTTTTTAAATCACTTTTGATATTATCATATGAAAATAATCTAAAAATACAAAAAAAAAAACAAATGGAACAAAGATTTTATAATCATTAATAAATTTTATTAAATTAATCTACAAGAAAATAAATATTAATGCGTCATACTTTATATGTTTTTCAATTTGGTAAGTGGCAATTTAGTGTCTGTTTGAAAGTGTGGCTGCGGTTGTTTTTTAAAGTATTTTTTATTTATAAATACATCAAAATGATATTTTTTTTATTTTTTAAAAATTATTTTTGACATCAGCACATTAAAATGATCTAAAAACACCAAAAAAATTTTGTTTAAAATAATAAAAAAAAATCATAAGCACTTTTAATAAGCATTTCCAAACACCCCATTAGTGTATCATTAGCATGTCATGTGCATTTTGAAGAAACATATTTTTTTTAATATAAAAAAATATCTAGATTCTTGAGATTTTTTTAACATTGTTATTCAACTTCAAATTATAATTATTTTGAACATTTTTTATCAATAAAAAATCTCACTATAAAATAAAGTTAATATGTGAGTTCAGTAAAATAATTTAAGAGCTATATATTAATAAATAATAATAAATTTATTATTCTAACAAAAAATGAGTCCCAAGTTGAAGTAGAGAAGCAAAGTGAGATACTTAATCTCATGTTAAATATAGCTTTTCAAAAAACTCTTATCTAATTATAGAAAAAAAATTTTAATGTAAGTCATTTTAAATAATCATAAAACATATATTTCTCAAGTCTAAAATCAATTTTTTTTAGTAACGTCTCTCTTGTTTATAAAAACAAAATTATGATCATTAAAGTGAATGAAAGAAACAAAATATTATGTCTATATTTTATGTATAATTAAAAGATTAAAAAATTGTATATGCATTAAAATCAAGTTCAAAATTATTAATTTTTAAAAAATACAAGCCAAAAAACATGAATTGAATCTTGGTGAACAAATTATTACTAGTATCATTATTTTCATATTAGATACATAATAATTGAGGCACAAATTTTTAAATTTAAATAAAATTTTATAATATTATTTAAGAACCATATCAAAACTAAAGAGTAAGTGACGAACATGGACGTGCGTGGCATCGAAGGGGCTGATAGAGTTGTCAACTAGTTATTTCGTTAAGGGTCGTTAGAAAAAAATCGAGTGTACTAGTCTTATTAGACATTTAAGGGTAAAGATTGTGACTAGAAAATTTTTAACATCACTAACGCACCTTCACTAAGGTAAACTGCATTGTGAGATTTGATATAATTCAAAGATTCTTATATATATAATTTATTTATGTGAATAAATTTGATTTTTTAAATTTTATTATAGGTTTGTGTGACCAAAATAAACTTATATGAAAGATCCATGTAGATGTCCTAAAATGTTTTAACTTAGAAGCTAATGAGTTTTTCACTATTCATGCATTATAATGAAAAAAAAATATTCCAATTTAAAAATTAGTAGGCAATTAGAATAATTCTAGGAATATTTTGGTTAGTATGCAAATAAAAATATTTTTGTATTAATTAAGACTTTTTATCGTCTCTTTGAAATGAAATGAAATGAAAATAAATAAATACACACACTCTTTTTTTATTATATTACTCACACCTAATAATTACATGTTTGCAAATAAAAAATTATAATAATAATTTAAATACACATATAAACATCTACAATTACAAAATAGACCTACTAGAGTTCATAAAATAATTTGTAGAAGCTATTGGAACTTAGGAACAGTGCAGGAACAATGGCAGCACACGGGTCTCATATGCCATTATTAATATTGGCACGTGGGTCTCATACGCCATCTCCTAAAAGCCTGAAAATCAATTTATCTCCCTTTTCTTTCCTTTCGGTGTTGATGGTGAAGGTCACCCGACCTGCAAAACAAAGGAAAGAAAACACACAAGCACAATAACTTTTATCCTTTATCTCTTTTTTCACTCCAATTTTTCTTCCTCATAATTATATTTCATTCCTCCCTTTTTCACATGTTTGCTATTGTTGTTTTCTAATAGAAAAGTGATGACCATAAAATGTTAGAGGTTATTTATCAGAGCTAGATGGTGACTGATGATGTTGGTGAGAACTGGTAAGGGAAAGAGTTATTGTTGTTGGCTGATGGAGAAATGATAGTCAATAACTATTAGAGGTTACTTTAATCACTGGGGTTGTTATTAATAATGATGTTGAGACTGTGAGTGGTGATTGAAATCATGATTATGGTGAAGAAAACCAAAACAAGAAGTGATTATTGGTTAGGGGACACAATGGTTGTTGTGGCTGAAAGGAAAGGGAAACAAATGAGTTTGGAAAAGAGAGATCAGTTATTTGGTTACTGGTTTTGGCTGAGAGTTAAGTTGAATTTTTTTTTTTTTTGGTGTTTATTGGTTGGTTTATGTGTAGGTGTTGTGACAGTGAACACGGCTAAAAGAAAAAAGAGTTGTTATTAATGATGATTGAGAAGAAAATGAGGTTCAGTGAAGAAAAGAAGATTATGTGAGGAGTTGCTAGTGTTGTGTTGGTGTGGGGATTAACAGTTACAAAGGCTTACATGGAGAGAAATGTTATGGCTGGTTGGTCTCAATTTTAGCTTGAATCAAATAAGAGGGCAATTAATTGTTTCAATCCTGGACGACAACATTTTTTTTGGAAGATAGATCTTAGGTTTTGGTTAAAATAGATTTCTAGATTGAGATTTCAAGTTAACCCAATCAAGGAAACATTACAATTTTGGTTAAAAGGGATCGCCAGATAGGATCTTAAGTTAGCTAAACTAACAAAAAAAACTTAGGTTCTGGTTAAAAAGGATTTTTACATTTAGATTCCAAGTTGACTAAATCGAAGGTATATTTTGATTTTAGTTAAAGAGGATCGCCATATGGAGATCTCAAGTTACCTAAAAAAAAAAAAAACCAAGATTTTAGTTAAATGAGATTTCTATATTAAGATTTCAGATTGACCCAACTGAAGATATATTTTGGTTCTAGCTAAAGAAAATTATCATATTAGAATTTTAGGTTATCCTAGCTTAGAAAATCAAATGGAGGTTTTGGCTTTGGGCAAAACTAGACCTTGAGTGTAGCTTTGGTCACAACCATTGCACCTCTATGTTTGGTGTTGGCATGTGTCAGCCCAACACACTCGAGTATTCAATAAAATTTTAATTGTATGTTTTTATTGTTATTATATTTTTTTTTATAAATATATATGAAAATACACTAATAAAATCTTGGTTCATAATTTATGAATAATTCAATGAATAATATTATATTGTTGGTTTTATCTCTGCATATAATTTGGTCAAAATCATGATTATAATACAATAAATCCAACACAAACAATAACTTTTAAAATTGGAAATAAGTAAGATTTATTTTATCTTTTATAATCACAAATCATCATGGTTTGTGAGGTTTTTCTTTCCTATTATTTTAAGACAAGAGTGGTTCAAAAATTCTATTTTTTAATAGTAAAATATAATTACAAAACTAAGTTTCATATAAAAGAACCATGTGAATAGGAACCATACTCCGAGTTAATATTTATATTTTGGTTAGATTGATCAAAAAAATTTTAATTCATTTCTTAATGAATTGTTTTTTATCTTATATTATTATTAATAGTGAGATTTTTTAATGAGACTACAATATAATTAATTGTGTATGGATGTTATGAATGAGTGCTTATGTAATCAATATATTTTTTTCATTTTCATTTTATTTGCAATTATTTTTAGGATCATTTTCTCTTCTATCTCAAAACTATTACATCATATGTGAATTTAACAAAAGTAATAACACACATAGATGCACACATATATATATTATGGAACCATTAAAAAAATAATTATGATAAAATAACTGATACAATATAACATCATTTTAGTTATAAAAATCATCCCCAACCAGCCGGTTTATCCAAAAAACTTAAATTTGGCTTAGATAATATTTTTATTTGAATTAAATTAAATATTAAATTTGATAAAATATAATTAATATGATTAAATTTGATTCAAACTCAGTCTAATGAATATAAAAGAACTTCTTATTGAAAACAAAATAATATAATTTTAATGAAATACTTGACTTTGATGATCTATAAGATCATCTAATAATCCATTATTATTATTATTTTTAATTTAATCTTTGTATTAGGCCTGAGTTTATAATTTTCACCACTAGCATTCCTAATATTTAATGAGCTCCATATTTTTCTCAATTGAAACATGTTTCATGTTGGAAATGCATTTTTAAATTGGTTTATTGATATCAATTTTTTTTAGTGTTTTTAAATTATTTTCATATGTTGATATAAAAAATAATTAAAAATATATATTATTTTAATATATTTTTAAATAAAAATCATTTTAAAAAAACAATTTCATCCATTCCTCTAAATTGTCAATTACAAATAATGAAGGTTTTTTATTTAGAGGTTTGCTTATTAACACACACACACAGATTGTATTGCAAAGCAGTGAAATTACATGTTCAATCACAACCGTTGATCCCGCATCAAGGGTCACGTAAAGCATATTCTAGCACCATCAAGTCAAATCAGATCTTTAGATGGTGATTAATCGTGTCATGCCATTGGACTGCAAATGCAGACGAACAAGGAAAGAGAAAACACGCCATCAGATAATTACAATCACAGCTATCGTGCCGAGAAAAAGAAATAGGGGCGCCAATCACAAAATGGTCCCCACAATCCACCCTCCAAAGCCTACTGTATCATGATTAATGATGCAGGTGCAGCCCACACCGGTACGAAGCCCTCCTCAAATGTACGGCCCGCCAAATATAGGTACTTAACGACCTGGCAAATCGCTCCAAACTATTAGAAGAAGAAAAAAACCTCCCCTTTATTTCTCCCCCTTTAT
Source organism: Salix dunnii (assembly GCA_015731905.1). NCBI lineage: Eukaryota > Viridiplantae > Streptophyta > Magnoliopsida > Malpighiales > Salicaceae > Salix > Salix dunnii. The sequence continues at coordinate 928,634 of CM027668.1, read as the reverse complement.
TTGCTTTTTCAAAGGTATCAAAATTGTTTCCCTCAACTGTAAAAAGCAGCTAATCAGACCCTGACAGGTCGAAAAAGTGGTAATCGGCATAAGAGCACACCGGTATGGTCGATGATGATGACCTGACTGGGCCTCTATCAAGTGGCGCCAACGGCCATGGTGGGGACTGAGATTGGCTCCATATTGATCGATCCTGGTGGTATAAGGGGAGGAGATCAGGAGATACATAGTTTTTGTCACGGAGAAACTTTTTTACGATCATGGTGCTTGGTCCCGCCACGAGTTTGTCCCAGAGTTTGTCGACCTCCTTTCCACTTCTTTTGAAAACTGGGGTGGCGTCGATATGGTACATGTTCCAATTCGATTCGTTACGAAGTCGATGGATTTTCTGTAATTGTCGAGAAGCTAGCATGCAGGTGTTTTCTTTAATCTTATCAATGGCCTCGTGAAGAAGCATTCTACGAGTTTTAGCATCCACAGTTGCCTCATTTCGTAAAAAACGATCCAATTCAGGGACCCCGATTGCCCGTTTGATTCCTTGTGAATAATCATCGAAATTATTGGGATCAAACATGTCCCTAACCTCGTCGATCAAGCCTGCCTTTACCATCCGATCGACCCGCTCCGACAAGAACGAATAAAGCACCGGAATATGCACATCCACCCAGAGAAAGCAGCATTCATACCTCAATCGAAACTCAGGATCGTCATTCGCTAAAGCCTCGATGTAGGAATTTGAACCGCCGGCGATGATCGGTAGCCTACCACGTCTAGTGATTGATTCGACAACAAGTGATGCATGGTGCCTGAAGTCATCGGAAGTGAAATTTGCATTCGGGTCGGCTATGCCGAGTAAATGATGAGGCACGCCGCGACACTCCTCCTCAGTGACTTTGTTGGTGACTATGTCGAGGCCTTTATAAACTTGCATTTTGTCACAGTTGACAACCTCGGCTGGGAAACGCGTTGCTAGGTCAATAGCCAGCCTTGATTTTCCGGTGCCGGTCGGTCCAACTACGAATACAACCTTATATTTTCGACGAAAGAAAGGTTTAATGCTTCGCCCTCCATGGAAATTCACACAAGGTTGAGGTTGTGCTTGTTTGTAGGCGGTCAAAGAAAGCTTCATCGTCATTGTTGAACCTGCTGGGACGTTGTCGTCGAGCAAACTAAGAACGGGGGGGGGGGGATCCAACACTTCTGATGTGTTGAAATTTCAACGAAAAAAACAAAGTAGCAGCCCCCCTCTCCGAAACAAGTAAACAGAAACCCTGTATCTGCACTCGATTAGCACAAGTCGGCGAAAAACTCAATTACCCAAAAATATTTGATTTCATGGATCACCATACCTTTATATCATCAGGTATCGGGCGAGTCGTGGGGGAGACTGGGCAGTGCAACCTCTCTTTGAGCAGAGATCAGAGGAGGAGATAGATGTGAAGAGAAAAGGTTATATGTGCAGAACTGTAGCTATTTGGAGTAGGCAGGCTGTGCTGAGCACCACAGAAGCTCTGCAAGTGTTTATCTACTGTATATATGTGTGTGTATTTATATAAACAAACTCACAGGGAGAGAGCGTTTGAAAATGAATTATGATAAGAGGCACTTGAGAAGATTATATGGATTTGTGAAACGGTGATCATGACGAGTTACCAATCCGAGTTTTTCTTGGATCAGTTAATTAGCCTGCTTAAGCGTGCGTTATGCGCGGGTATTTATACTATCATCTCTCCATGATGCCTTTGAAATAGATACTTGGCAACTGCTTTCCATAAAAGTGCCCGTTCGGGTGTCCGGTCCAAATAGTGTTTTGCTATTTTTTATTTTTATTTTTTTATTTTAAAAAATAGCGGTTTGATGTTTTAGATTATTTTGATGTGCTAATGTCAAAAATGATTTTTAAAAAATAAAAAAACATCATTTTAATATATTTCAGCACGAAAAGCATTTTCAAAAGCTACCGCAACTGCCCTCCCAAACAGGCCTACACGCATACTCCTATTCCTAGCATTAGCACCTTGGTGGTGGAATATATATATACACACGCTCGCATAAGCACAAGAAAAGTTGCGAGTGGGGTCTCGGTCTAATAATTAAAAGAAATTATTTATTTACTCTGTATCATTATTTAAATTTCATCATGCATGCCTTTCACTTATGCGATGTTTTATATGCTTACTGGATTTGCAGGATGTTTAGTGAGCCTAAGGATTAATTGTGGTGCGCGTAAGCTGACTCGGACACCTCGATTATTAAAAAAAAAAGTTGTGATATTCATGTATCTTATTTCATGGAGTTAAGAAAGCAATACAATGATTTTAGATATAAATAAGATTAATAATTATTTCATTTCTGTTATAAAAGAATAAATAATTAACATAGAAGAACATAGACATCAAAACATAATCAAAAGAGACGAGAGAAATATCTTGCTTAATATGAATTCTTCTATTATTTCAATGTGTGTGAAGAATACAAGATAAGTGGTCTATTTATAGGAGAAGGAAATGAACTCAAGGGTTATGGAAATCCAAGAGTTACTCAAGAGTAATGGACATTCAATACATAATAAATATAATTTATTATGAATTTATAACACTTCCCCTTGAATGACCATGTACTTTAAAATTCAATGGAGGACTTTATATAGATATTTCAAGATCTATATATGAATACTTCAGGATTCATTAAAACAATGTCAAATTGCCTCATTAAAACCTTGCAAAGGAAAACCCAGTGGGAAAAAACCTAAGCGAAGGAAAAAGAGTACAATTTGCATTGACTTCCCCTCAAAAGTACATGTCTTACGACAAATCTTTAAGATGACGCATTCCAATACTATGGACAAGTTTCTTGAAAGTTGAGGTCGGTTAAGACTTTGTAAATAAGTCTGCTAAATTATCACTTGATCTGATTTGTTTGATATTAATTTCTCCTTTTTGTTGGAGCTCATGAGTATAAAAGAACTTTGGTGAGATATGTTTTGTTTTGTCTCCTTTAATATAGCTTCTCTGAGTTGAGTTATGCAAACCGCATTATCTTCAAACAATATTGTGGGCCTATTTCCAATGGCTGACAATCCACATTTTCTCTTAATATGCTGGATAATTGATCTTAGCCAAATACATTCTCGACTTGCTTCATGTATCGCGATAATTTCTGAATGATTTGATGAAGTAGCCACTAATGATTGTTTGACAAATCTCCAAGAAATTACAGTACCGCCATAGGTAAATAGATAACCTGTTTGTGATCTTCCTTTGTGAGGATCAGAGAGATAACCTGCATCTGCATATCCAATCAATTGTGAATTGATCCATAATAAAATAACCTCATTTTGGTTGTTCCACGAAGATAACGAAATATATGCTTGACTCCATTCCAATGTCTTTTTGTGGGAGTGGAACTATATCTTGCCAATAAATTTAATGCAAAAGATATATCTGGTCTTGTATAATTTGCAAGATACATAAGTGCTCCAATAGCACTAAGATATGGCACTTCAGGACCAAGAATTTACTCATCCTCTTCTGGAGGTCAAAAAGGGTTATTTTTCGCATCAAGTGATCGAACAACCATAGGTGTACTCAAAGGATGAGCATTGTCCATATAAAAACGTTTTAGGACTTTTTCTGTATACATCGATTGATGTACAAATATTCCTTTTGAAAAATATTCAATCTATAAACCAAGATAAAATTTTGTCTTTCCAAGATCTTTCATCTCAAATTCATTTTTCAAATACATTGCAGTTTCTATGAGCTCTTCAGGAGTACCAATAATATTTAAATCATCAACATATACTGCAATAATAGCAAATTCGGATATTATTTTCTTAATAAAAATACATGGACAAATCTCGTCATTCTCAAACCCTCTTTTTAAGAGGTATTCATTAGGAAGATTATACCACATTCGACCAGATTGCTTTAACCCATATAAAGATTTTTGTAATTTAATAGAATAAACACTTCTAGGTTCATTACAAAAAGCTTCAGGCATTGTAAATCCTTCAGGGATTTTCATATGGATGTCTTTATCTAATGATCCATATAGATATGCCGCAACTACATCCATTAAATGCATATCTAATGTTTCTGAGACCACTAAACCAATTAAAAATCTAAAAGTGATTGCATCCATCACTAGAGAATAAGTTTCCTCATAATCAATGTCAGGTCTCTGCGAGAAACCTTGTGCAACAAGTCGTGCCTTATATCGCACAATTTCATTGTTCTCATTGTGTTTTCTAACAAAAACCCATTTATATCCAACGGGTATAACACCTTTAGGTGTATGGACTACAGGTCCAAATACTTCACGTTTTGCAAGTGAGTTCAACTCTGTCTGGATTGCTTCTTTCCACATTGGCCAATCATTTCTATGTCGACATTCTTTAATAGTTTGTGGTTCAAATTCATCATCACTTTTGGTGATGTCAAAAGCAACCTTAAATGCAAATACATCATCTATGATAATTTTATTTCGTTCCAAAATCTTTCCTGTATGAACATAGTTTATGGAGATCTCATTATTTCCAGGTACCTGGTTCTCTTCAGGAGGTTCCTCTTCAGGAGGATCAGTATTAGGAGATGATTTGGACATATGATTTGATGTTTGTTTTATGGATGAGGACTCTCCAAGAGTACCATCATCTATTCGTTGGAGTTTTTGTTTTCTAGGATTTTTGTCTTTGGCTCCAATAGGTCTTCCTCGCTTCAGGCGTGGTATAGATTCATTTGCTGCTATGTTGACCTTTTTCTCTTCAGGAATTTCAATTCTAAATGGAGCATTTGCAGCAGGAATATGAGATTTAACTACCTTATCAATACTAGTGAAAACATCCGGTAATTGATTTGCAATATTTTATAAATGAATTATCCTTTGAACTTCAAGTTCACATTGATTTGTCCTTGGATCAAAATGAGATAACTTCAGATTATTCCAAGTAATTTCTTCTCGTGCTTCAGGCACTGAATTTGCTTTCCCTAATGATGGGAACGTATCTTCATCAAAATGGCAGTCTTCAAAACGTGCCTTAAAAACATCACTAGTCAAAGGTTCAAGATATCTAATAATAGATGGAGAATCAAAACCAATATAAGTTCCTATTCTTCTTTGTGGACCCATTTTAGTCCTTTGTGGGGGTGCTACAGGCACATATACCGCACAACCAAAGATTCGTAGATGGAATATATTTGGTGGTATACCATAAACAAGTTGTAAAGGATAATAATTATGGTAAGCACTTGGTCTAATTCTAACTAGTGATGCAGCATGTAATATAGCATGTCCCTAGACAGATGTAGGCAATTTTGATTTCATAAGTAATGGTCTTGCAATTAATTGAAGTCGCTTTATAAATGATTCTGCTAGACCATTTTGAGTATGTACATGAGCAACAGGATGTTCAACATCAATAAGTGCAAAAACTATCAAATGCTTGGGAAGTAAACTCACTAGCATTGTCTAGTCGAAGTTTCTTGATAGGATGGTCAGGAAATTGTGCTCATAGTCTGATAATCTGTGCTATTAATCTAGCAAATGCAATATTTCGACTCGAAAGCAAACAAACATGTGACCATTTACTTGATGCATCAATCAATACCATAAAATATCTAAAAGGTCCACATGGTGGATGAATAGGCCCACATATATCTCCTTAAATTCTTTCAAGAAAAGATGGTGATTCTATAAGAACCTTTGATGGAGATGGTTTGGTAATTAATTTACCTTGAGAACATGCAACACATGGATTTTCACTTGGTAAAAGAATCTTCAGATTCTTTAAAGGATGCCCATATGTATTCTCAATAATTCGTCTCATCATTGTTGAGCCTGGATGTCCAAGTCGATCATGCCAAAGCATAAATTGCTTTGGGTTGGAACACTTCTGGTGTATCACAACATTTGATTCAATAGATTTCATGATCGTATAATAAATTCCTGAAGAGAAAGCAGGTAGTTTCTCAAGTACAAGCTTCTGGCCTGAAATTCATGCAGTAATATAAAGATATTCTTTTCTATCTTCATCTGTTGTTTCAATATGATAACCATTAGCACGTATATCCTTAAAACTGAGTAAATTTCTTCTAGACTCAGGTGAATATAATGCATCTTTGATACTCAATTTTGTGTTATTTGGTAACACAATATTAGCTTTTCCAGAGCCTTTAATCATGTCTGCTGGACCTGATATTGTAGTGACATTAGCTTTGGTTAATGTCAAATACTCAAAGTATTTATTTTTCTTAAGAATTGTGTGCGTTGTTGTACTGTCTGCTAGACATAAATCTCCATCATGAAAAGCCATGTCACTTTCTTATATCTCCACTTCTGGTGGTATGATGGGTTACTTTTAGAAGGATTATCTCTTCTCTTTTTTCATTTTTTTTCATAGCTATATCCTTGGTTCTTTCTTTGTCTTTTGAACAAAGGTTTCATTCACTTCAGGGAATGATTTAGAACCCATAGGATGAGATTGATGATTTTTTTTATCAAAAGCTCATTATTTCATTCAACCACAATAAGACATGAAAATAATTCCAAATACCTTCTGAAATTATGCACTCTAGATTGTTGCTGCATGACAATGTTTGAGACATGAAAAGTAGAGAATATTTTCTCTAATATTTGATCGTATGCGATATCTTACCACACAATATGAGGTAATTTTAAAAGGAGCATAATTATATTCAATAATCAATTTAAAATCTTGCAACTTCAGGTGCAACCACTCATAATGACTTTAAGGAAATATGATAAACTTTGGTGGTCATATCTTTCGTTTAGATTTTACCACATATTATTTCCTTCTTTGATGGTCTTTTAAAGATTCATAACTTCTAGATGAATCTCGGCGTCAATATTTCATGACAAATAATTATTTCTAAAAATATCAAGAGCATTAAATTCAAGTTTTGTCATATTTGACATTATCTTTATCTATAAAAACAAGAAATAACTTATTAAATAAAATCATGAAGATAAACAAAAAATTAGTCCTTCAAGACTATTATTTATTCAGCTTTAGAAATACTAGTTCTTCAGGAACTGCATTTAATTTATTTAATCTTTCAGGAAAAATATTAGTTCTTCAAGAACTGTTTTAATTTGTTTAATTCTTCAGGAACATCAAACCTTTAAGACTATTATTTATTTAGCTTTAAAATATTAGTTCGTCAAGAACTGTATTTAATTCTTCAGGAAAATTGTGTTACTAGTTCTTCAAGAACTATTTTTAATTTATGCAATTCTTCAGGAACTTGTAATACTAGTTCTTCAAGAACTGTTTATAATTTATTAATTCTTCAGGAACTTGTGAACTCATTCTTCAGGAACTATTTTTAATTTATTTAATTCTCCAGGAAATTGTAATACTCGTTCTTCAGGAACTATTTTTAATTTATGTAATTCTTCAAGAACTTGTAATATTAGTTCTTCAGGAACTATTTTTAATTTATTTAGTTCTTCAGGAACTTATAATAGTCGTTCTTCGGGAACTATAAATCTCTTTCTATGAATAATAGTGAAAGAAAATTTGTCAAAATAAATTACAATAATGAAAGGCAAAGATATTAAAATTGATATAAGTTGGTTAGAGCATGGTGTTGATAACGTGTTATAAAAGAATAAATAATTAACATAGAAGAGCATAGACATCAAAACATAATCAAAAGAGACAAGAGAGAAATACCTTGCTTAATATTAATTCTTCTATTATTTCAATGAGTGTGAAGAATACAAGATAAGTGGTCTATTTATAGGAGAAGAAAATGAACTCAAGGGTTATGGAAATCCAAGAGTTACTCAAGAGTAATGAACATTCAATACATAATAAATATAATTTATTATGAATTTATAACAATTTCACTATTTACTCAAGTTTGCTAGGTTTTATATATAAATGGATCGAGTTAGCGATTGGTTGTTGTTTTCTTTGACAATTAATTGATCTTAGCCTTTAGGCCTTTAATGCATAAAATTTAAATATAGTGTCATTGATCTTATCAATAATAATAATTATTATACCAAAATATAAAAGCGAATGGGTGTTTCACTATAGTTCTAGACACATATTACTATGAGGTTTTAATGGTATAATTATTATTGTGTCCTTCTATCCATAAAAAATAACTCTTGTCGTCATTAATTTGTCCAATTAGGCCAGCTTCAAGGGCACGATAAACACGTCAAAGGAGTCTTGCTGACTTGGACTTTGGCTCCAAATTAAAAATACAAAACTAATTTTAGAGACCACAATTAAATACAGATTATTATTTTTTTAATTAACATAGGTGTTTAGGCCAGTTTATACGTACCTCGACTAATCTAAAAGACCCTAAAGTTGATAATTATTTAAACCTCCAGTGGTTATCATATTAACAATCACAGGAAAAACAAATTTTTTAGTCCCAAACTGGTACAACTGGAGCACCTACCAGATGATTAATAAAAATTATTTCTTATTCTTAGATTAGTTATATAATGCAAGGCATATTTTTTTTGGATGAGAAAACTTCATCCTTGTAAAACACACTTTATGAGTTCAAGTAAGCAAGTAAAAGCCCGACTATATCAGACTCTTACAAGAGATTCACGTCCTAACTCGAATTTAAAATTTATTATATAGATCATAAATTTTTTGTTATCATATCACGTTACTTGAAAACGACAAGGCATATCCCTCACTCTCTCCTTCCCACTACTGAAGCCATCGATTTGCAAATATTTCACTAAAAACATCATGGACTCCAATATTTCGATGAGTAGTTTTTGCGTTGTAGTCAACTCGAAGTAGGGAGACGTAGTGCCTTATAATTTGATGAGAGATGATCCCCTTTGATCTCCTTTCGTTTGCTTAATGACTCTTTTTTTTTATTTATTATTATTATTATTTTATGTCCCAATCTTATTATAAAAAACCAGCACCTACATAAACAATCAATAAGGGTGGAGAAGTTGTTTTCAGCAGATGAAAGCAGCGGGCAAAAAGAATTTCTCTTTTAAAAGGGTGTTTGGGAGGATATTTGCGGTAGCTTTTGAAAGTGCTTTTCGAGCCGAAATGTATTAAAATGATTTTTTTTATTTTTTAAAAATTATTTTTGACATCAACATATCAAAATAATCTGAAAAACTAAAAAAAAAAATTATTTTAAATATAAAATAAAAAAAATTAATCAAAAATTGTGACGCCCCGTTGAAACTCCACGCCAAACTTCTTTAGTGGTTTCGATCCCTCAAATAAAATACTTGTATATGTGCTGCTGATATGACTTGCTAGCAGTAGCGTTTCATGAGCATAATTTAATATATTGGAGCCTTTGCCCTCTAAATATTTTTTTAATTTTTATTAATAATAGTGTTTGGATTAGTTTATAGTAATTTAATCAATTTAATAGACCCCAAAATTAATAACTATTCGACTCCAATTACAAAACTCGAATCCGAGAATCAAAGAGCAAATTCCTCAGTCGCACGCATGTATCACTGGGCCAATTACTATATATATATATATATATAAAAGAAGGATAAGAACTTAAAAGAGCGAATCCTAGCTGAAGTTTTTTATATTTTTCATGTATGGAAATAAAATAAAATATAGAAAAGAAAGAATAAATGATAGAAAAAAGCAGTCACGTAAGATGGAAGGATAGAAATAGCAGAGGTGGCTGCTCGTGAAAGAATGATCGGCCGTCAACGTCCAAAGTTAGTGATAACACTCCTTTTATTTATCATTATCGTTAATAATTTGCAGTGGAAAAGATATTATTTGACCTTTACTCTCTCTCTCTCTCACTCTCTCCCTTTATAAATCTATACTAGTCAAATCCCCCTGCGCATTGCCGCGAGTATTTTTATGTATATAATTTAACATAATTAAATTCATAATGATAAATTTATATGATATAACAAAATAAAAGTTATAGATTAGGAGATAAAATGTATAAAATTTTAAGTAGAGTTTGTTACGGAAGCATAGATTACATCTTTTAGAATGTAGGTATTGCGTCATAAAAGATCACAAAAGAGCGCAAACTAACATTAAAAAAAAAAAGAGCAAAATATTTTGATAAGAAAAAAAATTAATCACTAAAATCCTTATTGTGCAGATAGTAAAATTATAAAAATCATTTAATACAAAGAGGAAATAAAAATAATAATAAAAAAAATAAAGGGGAAAAGAAAACAATATTAATTTAAAATATTATAACAACAGCAACATCGAAATCTTAACATCTAAAATTATTGTTGTTGTGACTATCAAAACAAAAAAAAATATAAAATTATAACGACGGAAAAAAATTAAAAAGCATGAACAAAATAGCAAGCAAGAAAAACGATTAAAATATTATTATTATTATTATTATTATTATTATTATCATGAAAGATTAAATAAATAAATGAAAGATTAAAAAAATTGTAAAACAAAAAAAGAATATCAAACAAAAAAATACAATAAAAATCCAAAATTATCATTGTCGTCACTGTCAACATAATAAAAACTATTAAATTGTTCTAACGGAAAAAAACCCTCAAAAACATTAACAAAAGAGTAAGCAAGAAAAACAATTAAATTATTATTATTATTATTATTATTTTCATTTATTTGTTTTATTTTTGTCTTAATAATGAAAGGAAAAAAATGGAAGAAAAAAAATCCTAAGAACTTCAAGAAAATATAAAACAAAAGAATAAAACAAAAACAAAAACTATCGTTGCTATCACTGTGAAAGCAAAAAAAATTATCAAATTATCCCAAGAAAAAAGACCCTCAAAAACATTAACAATAGAGTAAGTAAGGAAAAATATTAAAGTATTATTATTATTATTATTATTATTATTATTATTATTTATTTTATTTTTTTGTTAATAATGAAAGGGAAAAAATGGAAGGGAAAAAAATTTCTAAAAACTTCAACAGAAGATCATACAAAAGAATAATACAAAAATAAAAACTATTATTGCTATCACTGCTAAAACAATAAAAATTATTAAATTATCCCGAGGAACAAATAACTAAAAAACATTAATAAAAGAGTAAGTAAGAAAAATAATTAAATTATTATTGTTGTTGTTATTGTTGTTGTTGTTGTGTTAATAATCAAATAAATAAATAAATAAATAAACTAATAACTAAAATTATCATTATTATTGCATAAATAATAAAATCCTAAAAATTATATAATATAAAGAACAAATAAATAAATAAATAAATAAATGGAAAAATAGAGTAATATTACTTTTAAAATGATAACTGATATAAATAAAAATTTCAGGGAAATCTTAAAAAAAAAATTAAAATAATCACTAAAATTATCATTATTATTGCGCAAATAATAAAATTATAGAAATTATATAATCCAAAGAACAAATAAAAATCAAAGAAAACATTGAGTTGTGGCACCAGCACATTGTCGCAGGCGGAATCATATTTTTTTCAATGTAAAAAAAATATTTATTATGTATATATTTTTTTATCATAGCATAATTTTAGACAAAATAATAAATCTGTATATAATTTTTATGAAGTGAAAGTTTTGTATAAGATATATAAATTTTAAATGAATATAAATTTATTTAGTAGGTTTCAATGAAATAAACACTATAAAATTATTATTGTCATTAAAAAAAGCAAGAAGAAATTTGAATTATTGAACACATTGTATTAAAATTAGTTCATTTTATAATTAAATTTACATGAAAAAAATATATATAAATTGTGAAAATACTTGTAATAATGAAATAACAAAAATAAATAGTTAATTTAATTTGCAAAGAAATAATATAAAATATTATCCAAGAATAAAAAAAAAACAAATAAATCTATATAAAATAACAAATTAATAAGAATAACGACCACAATGAAAAATAAATATATGATTAATTCCAATTGAAGGATAAAATTGAAAGAAAAAAAAACAAATCTGAGGACCAAAATAAATCATGAAATAATTAGTTTAATTGCTGTCTAATGCTATAAAAAAAATTAGAAGAAGAGGGACTGAAATGAAAAGTTGTATATATGACTAATTTTAAGTAGAGGACGAAATTAAAAGAAACTAAAACATTTGTACCGAATAAATTCAAGGAACGAAAAAGAAATCAGAAATCAAAACATAAGGGACCAAAATTAACTTCATACATACATCAGGGACTGGATCGGATGTTACGGCGGCAGGAGAGAGAAAACGGACAGCCGACACAAAACCTTTCTCCTCCGCTTAACGGAGCATCCAGTGACAAAACGCGCCGCGACGGAAGATAGAGGACATGGAGGCGCACCGTAATAAGCAGCGGAAGTGAATTTTTCACCGCCGGAAGGCCACGCACGCGCCATCGAAAGGGCGCGTTTGCGTGGAACGCTGCTGGCGCGGGGCGTCGACGCACCAGACGTCGTCCGAAAGAAATAATAAAATAATAGGGTAATTACGAAGGAGCCCCTTAACCTCCTGACATTTACGAAAAAACCTGAAGGGAAAATACGCCCCTGCCCCCGTTCACTGTGCGCAATTTTGTCGTTTTCGGGGGTTTGTTTGGTCTTCACACTGTGCAGATAGAATGTGAAAAACCAAGAGAGCCCCCGTTACTGTGCACAATTGTGGCGTTTACGGGGGCTAAAAACATGCGAACACTGTGCAATACATGGAGGAAAAACCGAGAGAGCCCCCGGTAATGTGCACAATTTTGGCGTTTTCGGGGGCTAAACTCGTGCTTACACTATTTAATAAACAAAAAAAAATACTATTGCAATCCACAGTGCACTGTGTCTGTGTGCACAGTGTATTTGTGCACAGTAAAAACGCCTCACGTTTTATAGTATAGTTAATATATACTCTCTCACTATATATATATATATATATATATATATATATATATATATAGAAAGAGAGAGAGAGAGAGAAGCAGAGTCAACGTGACTTTTGGCTGTTCACTGCCCATTTAACTTTAATTAAAAAATCAGATAATTTATTAAATATGAGTGGCCTCATCTTGGTCTACCATTATTATTTGCAAGAAGTGATGGTGAAATGCAAATAATGATTCGTACAGGATATATATATATATAGACACACACACACACACACACACACACACACACACACACACACACACACACACACACACACACTAGATAATGCCCCCGTGCTTTACCGCGGGACGTACAATATTTTTTTAAATGTAAAAAATATTAATTATATATATATATATATTTAAATTATATTATAAATTTAGTTAAAATAATAAATTTGTCCAGAAATCTTGTGAAGTTCAATTTCTTTATCAAATATATGAATTTAAAATCGTCATGAATGCATCTGTTCAGTAGTTTTTAATGAAATAATCAATATTAATTTATCATCATTATTAAAAAAAATAAAAAGATCTAGATATTTGAATTATTATATTCATTGCATTAAAATTAGTTAATTTTATAATTTAATTTAAATAGATGCATAGATATGAATAAAAAAATATTCTCCAGTAATTAAAAACAGAAACTAAATGAATTAATATCAAATAAAAATCTGAAAAAATAAATTAATAAATATAAATAGTTAATGTTCTATCGATAAAAAAACTGAACATATAAATTGAAAATCCATTATCACATTATTGTCATTATCACTGTTATAAGAGTTAAAATTAGTATTAACATTACTGGCAAAATAATAATAAAAATTAAATTGACTTGAAAAATCATTAAAAAAAATAAAATATTTTTATATGAAAACAAAAAAAAAAAATAATTAAAATTATCATTATTGTTACGTAAATGGTAAAATCATAAAAATCATTTAATCCAAAGAGCAAATTAAAATAATAAAAAACAAAAAAGAAATATAGGCAAAAAGCGAGTAATATTTATTATTCATATTATTATCAAGACAATAAAAATTAGTAAATTATATTGAGAGAAAGAAATATAAAAAAAATAGGAAGCATGAAAAAACATAAAAATATTGTTATTATTATAATTAATATTATTAATAATAATAATATGAAAGTGTAAATAAACAACAAAAGATTAATAAAAAAATAAAAATAAAAATCATCATTGTTATTATTACGAAAAGAATAGATATTATAAAATTATCTTGAGGAAAAAAACTTAAAAAACATTAACAAAAAAATAAGCAAGAGAAATAATTAAATTATTATTATTATTATTATTATTATTATTATTATTATTATTATTATTAAATATTAAATATTAAATATTAATTAATTAAATTATTATTATTATTATTATTATTATTATTGTTGTTCTAGAAATAAAAAATTCAAAATTAAAGTTAAGCACACATTTATATATACATGTATAACAGTAGGGATCATTATAGAAATAATAAGAAATCAAGGGATGAAAACAAAAATTTAAAAGTATAAGGCCAAATATTAATTATGTTAGATTTTTTTATTATAACATAATTGTAGACAAAATAATAAATTTGTATAGAATTTTTTAATTATAAATTTGTACAAAATAATAAATAGTTTTATCCATAAAAAGATGAATATATAAATTGAAAATATATCCTTATATTATTATCATTATCATTATTATAACAGTTAAAATTATTATCAATATTACTGTCAAAATAATCTCAATAGTTAAATTATCCTGGAAAATCATTAAAAAAAAGCAAAAGATTTATGTATAAATAAGAAAAAAAACATAAACACTAAAATTATCATGATCATTGCATAAATAGTCAAATTATAAAAATCATCCAAAAGTAATAAAAAACCAATCACTAAAATTATCATTACTATTGTGTAAATAATAAAATTATAAAAATTATTTAATCCAAAAAACAAATAAAAATAACAGAAAAAAATAAATAATGAAAAAAAAAGCAATATTAATTTTAAAATGACTACCAATTTAAATTCAAATTTTAGGATTGAACCGATTTAAATAAAATCCAAAGAAAAAAAAAACTATAAAAAAACTAAAAGTATAGATGTATAAATACGAATAAAAAATATAAATTGTCTGAGAATTTATAAAAACAAACTAAATGAATTAATATAAAAAAACCATGCAATAATAAAAAAAAAATAGTTCTATCCACAAAAAGATGAATACATAAATTGAAAATCTATCCTTATGTTTGTCGTAACCCCATTTTTGGGTTACTCCCTAAAATAAAATAAAATAAAAATAACAAAAATAAAATAAAAGGGGTTTGGCATCGGAAAAAATCACGGTGGAAATTTTGGAAATTTTATGAGGCAAATCAAATCTCTTTTATGCCCAAAAATGAGAGAAAATATAAATTCAAGGTAAAAATTAAGTCAAAAATCATAATTATATTTTTTATAAGGCAATTTGATTTAATCATGGGCTAATTCAAAATATTATTATGTTTGAGAATTAATTTAGGGTCCAATTGAAGAATTTAATTAAGTGCAAGGACTTAATTATGCTTTAAATTGGTTAAATTAATTTTATTAAGGGCTTAATTGATGAAAAGTTGAATTCTTGAATTTAATTCGGGCCTAATTGAGAAAATCAGAATTTTTGGAGACCCAATTGAATTTTTCCAAGCTAATTTGGCATAATTAGGGATTAAATTGAAGACAATTGAAAGTTTAATTATCAATTGAGGGCCAAATTACGTGAATCAGAAGTGAGACCAAAATGAAAAAGGCGCGATAAACCAAGGGTAATGTTGAAATTCGGACAGAGACACAATTGCACAAAATTACAAATTTAAATCCAATTGAGGGTGCAATTAAAATAATTACAAGTAAAGGACCAAAATGAACCTTTACCATTACCCAAAGCTGCACCCCGCTGCCTTCACATGCACACCTGCCGACAGCCCATTGCCGACCAGCCACCACGCCGCCGACAGCCCACCAACAGGCCACCACGTCATTGACCATCCAGCCACCGTGTCAGGCCAAGCACGCCTATAAAAGCCACCATGCACGATGGTTTGAAGGGAGGAGGAGACAGAAACAAATACTGAGAAAAACTGGAAAAAAAGAGGAGAAACGGGGAGGAAATTCTAGGAAATTTATAGAAATTTATATCATCAAAAACAAGCAAAACGAACACCATCATCATCATTTTCATCGGCGTCAGTTTTCTCTGCTCTCTCTCGGTTTCACAGCTGCTCTCTCTCTCTCTCTCTCTCTCTTGTTGCAGACTCACAACCCTCTCTCTCTCTTCGCCATTACCAGCCATTTGACCACTCCAAAGCCATTTTTATCATCACCATAAGACTCCCTCACATACCAGAAACCCAACCCCACTTTCAGGCGAAGCAATAGACATGGTTGCAGCAACCGTGACGCACGACCGACGACTTTGGAGGCTTCCACCGGCCCCCACAGGCCACCGTTGACGACGCCACAACCACCAGGACAACCACCTCGATCCCCTCTACCCAACGGTGCCAACAAGTAAGCATTTCATCACACTCGAAAATCCTCACTCTTCATCATCTCCCCCCCCCCGTTTCCCACTGTTCATTGCATTTCAACAGCGGAACGTGATTTGCGTCCCACTGTTCACATGCATGAACAGTAGAGTTGGGGTCCGGCCCGAAGTTGAAAGAGGTTTGGGCCAAGTTTTTAAGCCCGGCCCAGGAAAATAATATATGGGCTTCCAGCCCGTGAGGACTGGAAGCCCAGCCCAAGACCCGGTGGGCTTCCCCGCCCGGAATAAGCGGGCTTCCAGCCCATGACCCTTTGGACTTCCAGCCCGTGAGGGCTGGAATCCCAGTCACTTAAGCTGGGCTGTCAGCCCACTGCGCTGACAGCCCAGCCCATTAAAAAAATATAAAAAAATATAAAAAAATAAATAATAAATAATATTTTTATTTTTATTTTCCCCACTACTTTTTTATTACAAAAAAAAAAGGATTTCCAAAAAAATTTTAAATGTGTTGTTTTTGTGCATACGGCCGAATTCCAATATTTTCCAATCATGTTTTTTGTAAAAAAATAATTGCATCTTTCTCATGTTTTAAATAAAAATTGGATATCGTAACCGGTTTATGATTATCCATTGGAATTTGGCCAAAATATCAAAAATAATCAAAACCATTTTTGTTTTATCTATCGGGGTGTAGATTTACATTGTAAAATACATCCATGGATAAAAAAAAAAATTTTACTACGATGTAAATTTGAAAGCGTAAATTACATCCGTAGATAAAAAAAAACTAAAAAAAAGAGTTTCTAACTGCGGTGTAAAATTACATCGTAAATTATACCCGCAGATAAAAATTTTTGTTTTTGTTTTATGCAGTGTAAAAAATTTTTAACTTAGAAAAGACAATCAAATGACAATGCAGCTTGCCTTAGGTAGGGTGCACTGGGGGTGATGCGTCTGCCCCTTGCACAAAAAGTCCTCTTATCCAGACTCACGCAGACCATTAGATTCCTAGTGACCTTAATACTAGGTGGCGACTCTCTCATAATTATAGTCGTAAATTTTATGGCTATAAAACAAACACCCCATGTTCACCGCGTGCCGTTTGGCGGGGTGCAAAGGGCGAAAAAATCGTCGTCGCGACAACGTTATTATCATAATCACTACTATAACAGTTAAAATTATTATCAACATTACTGTCAAAACAATCTCAATAATTAAATTATCTTGAAAAATCATTAAAAAAAAGAAAAGATTTTTGTATGAAAAGGAAAAAAAAACAACTATTAAAATTATCATGATTACTGCATAAATAGTCAAATCATAAAAATCATCCAATCCAAAGAAAAAAAAAAGAAGCAAAGAGAAAAAAAATAAACAAAGAGAAAAAAAAAGAGTAATATTAATAGTAAAATGATTATTATAATAGTTAAAATTATTATTAATATTATTGTCAGAACAATTCAAATAATTAAATTGCTTTGGAAAATCATTAAAAAAAATCAAAAAATTTGTATAAAAAACAATTAAAAAATAACGAATGAATTAATATCAAATATCAATAAAAAATAAATTAATATCAAATAAAAAATAAACATTATAAAAAAATAGATGAATTAATACCAAATAAACAATTAAAAGAATAAGGACCGAAATGAAAAATAATATATATATATATATATATATATATATATATAACTCTAATTGAAGGATAAAATTAAAAAAAAAAATTGGAGGACCAAAAATAAATAATGATAATTGCTTTTATTTTATAAAAATCAGAAGAAAATGGACTGAAATCAAACTTTGTATATATTACCAATTTCAATTGGAGGACCAAATTAAAGAAATCAAAATATCCGTACCGGAAAAATTGAAGGAATAAAAAATCAATCAAAACTCAAAAGTATAAGGACTGAAATAAAAACTTCTTGTATAATCAGTTTTAATTGAAAGGCACAATTGAAAATAAAAAAACTTTAATTTCAATAAATCAGTAACAAAAACAAAATCAAAACATTAGGGACTAAAATGAACTTCTCGCCAACATCGGGGACCAGAGCTGACTTTGCGGTGGTAGGAGAGAGAAAAGCGACAGCCGACTAAAACCCGTTCGCCACCGCTCACCTAGACATATATGACCGAAACGCGCTGCGACGAAGAAGAGAGGATATCCCAGCGCATCTTCTGGTGTGGCGGAAGTGAATATTGGATGGCGGGACGAATTCGCACGTGCCGCCTAAAAGGCGCGTTGGGATCGAATGCTGCCGGCGCGTTCGAATGACGCGCCAGCAGTAAAACGGAAAAAATAATAAAATAATAGGTAATGACTGACTTGACCCTGGACCCACCTATATTTACAAAAAAACCGGGTTGGAAAAGACGGAGGTAACCTTGTTTATTGTGCGCTATTTTATCTTTATCGGAGGCTGTTTTCGTCGATTTACTGTGCAAATAAAATGGAAAAACTGGTATAGCCCTGGTCCTGTGAACTATTTTGTCTTTATCGGGGGGCGTTTTCGTTAATACACTGTTCATAACTGGGAAAATAAAAAAAAAAGACGGACGAACTCGCGCGACGCACAAACAAAAAATGTCCAGTCCACAGTGCAATGTGCCTATGTGAACAGTGCATTTATACACGGTAAAACACCCACGGCAATTATCTTTTAGCGAAAAGGACTATAAAAAAACAACTTCAACCACACTTCCAACCAAACACTAGAGGAGTGTTTAGTAGTGTGGTTGTGATTGTTTTTAAAGTGTTTTTCATTTAGAAACACATCAAAACATTACTTTTTTATTTTTTTAAAAAGTTATTTTTGACATCGACGCATCAAAATAATCTAAAAACACCACAAGAATTAAATTCAAAATAAATAAAAAAATCAAATTTTCTCGAGAATTACTTTTCAAGAGCCAGACATTTGTGAAGGATCAAATGAAACCCTATTTAGCACCGCATTTCAAAAATGTTTTTGAAAAATAATTAAAATAATTATTTTTATTTTAAATAATAATAATAATAATATTTTTAAATTATCTTAACATACTACTATCAAAAATAAAATTTTTTAAAATAAAAAATATATTATTATAATATCTTTATAAAAAAAAAATAATTTAAAAATCAACATCACCTAGTCTCAAAGAATCTACACTTAGATCCACCATTGAATTATTTTTATCTGCTCTGCTTTCAAATCAAATGGCACATGATATGGATCCGTCGATACAATCATTAGTCAGCGATTAATAAACATTATCTAGGGCAACCCAACTTGACAAATAAAACCATATATAAGGTTCCAGCACTGCACAAGAAATCATATTTATCGTAAAAGCCTATCGTGCGGTCACCGTCGTACCCTAGCCAGCTTCCTGTCTTCTGATTATGATGCCTTGAGCGTGCGTTGGGAGCGCAAAAAGTCATTTCAAATATCAAATATGAAAGCACTTCTACCACTTTTATTTTTTATTTTTATTTTTATTTTTTATTTTTTAAAAGGACACCCACCAATCATCATTTATTGCCTCCTCCATTAATTAATTTCATTGAATATTCTTGCTCGTCCACATACACCTTGAAAACCTTCCATGGCATGCGTCAAGTTGAACAACTAAAACCCTAACTATATTAGATATTTATAAAAAAATTATATTTTGAATTGATTTAAAAATTTATTGTGTAGATCTTCAAAGCTTTATCATCACGCCGCGTACTTTAAGGACAATTCGAGAGATACTATATACTAAGATATTGTTTGATACTGCATTTCAAAAGGGTTTTAAAAAAATTATTTTTATTTTTTCGGATTTTTTATATCATCTTCATGTATTGAAATCAAAAATAATTATTTAAAAATATAAATATAAATAAATAAAAGACACTTTAAAAAAAATACTATACGATATATACTAAATCATCTCATTGCGTGTGCACAAAACAAGTAATTAAACATTTGTTTATGAAGAAATTTAAAAAAACTATTTTTATTTTAATTTTTTTTAGTGTTTTTTTTATCATTTTTATATACTGATGTCAAAAATAATTTTTTAAAAATAAAATATATTATTTTGATGTATTTATAAATAAAAAAATATATTTTTAAAAATAAAAATACATGGAAAAAAAACACGTAAATTACCTTCCTATCATCTCATTGGGCGTGTACAAAACACGTAATTAGAAATTTGTGAACAAGTGTCACTATTAAATGAAGAAATAATAGCACATCAAATCAAGCACAAGAATATGTTATTTCAATTTTTTTCTCCTAGTTTTTATCTTTTGAGGAATCGCTTTCCTTTGGACATTGACTGGGAAAAATAAATAAATAAATAAATAAATATTCAACTAGGAAAGCAATTAATCATGAGCAAGTTAATAATGGGATTAATTATGATCAACTTTTGTTTATAGAACACATAATTAAAACTATATAATAATAATTATAGTAATAATATTGGCTAAAGGACCCGTGCCAAACCTTTATTATAATATGAACCAAGACTTAAACAAGCATATCCAATTCTTTCATATCTATCTGTAATTCATTGAAGGGTCCCACCTTCTTTTGATTCCTCATGGCCCCACTTAGTGTTCAATGCATTCATCAAAAAAATCAAATTATTTTTGTTGGCTAGGATGTAATTATATATAAGAAATTCACAATGAACAAGGATATTTGGACTTGTTGTTGTTGATTTTTAGTGACTTATCCTTAAGTTTATTGATTGGTTTGAGTTTCAATTCAAACAAATTTAATGTTATTGCTTTTGTGTAGTTAAACTTAAATTTCATTTGATTGATGTTCGAATAAAAACATTGCACTCTATAATTTTTAATATTACAGTACTTGCTAGGACATCTTCTATTTATTTATTATTGCTGGGGATTTAGTTTTTAGTTTCACATTATTAAATATATATATATATATATTTTTTTTACTTTTATGTATCATTAAAAGTCTGGGTTAATTGAGATGCTAAAAAACTAAATGAAATGATCGACGATTGAAAATGATTTAGGCTGTAAGTTATTTGGAATAGACAATAAAAAAACTCTAAAAAGTCAAGATTTGGAATGATTTCAAGAGAGAAAAAGTTGTGTTTTAGTGAGAAAGACATGTGATTAAGAAGGAGAAAGAAAGACTAGAAGAAGAAGAAGTTTCAAATAGGATATTTTTTTGTGGTCTCAAAACTCTTGAGTAAAGTGTTATGTACCATGAATCTTATGTTATGTTATGTTAGGTATGGTTTTGTGAGGAGGGAGAAATTAGAGCTAATGTGTAAGCACTTGTGATTTTATTTAATATTATGATTGTTCATTAGTGCAAACTATGAAATGAATTGAGTTGATTCATAAGAAAAGGAGAGGCTCTAGGCCCGACCTATTAGTTTAACATGTTTCGTAGTTAATCGGTTGGTTACACGTGATATTATTATATTCATGCAAATACATCTTTATTATTAATAAATATTTAATTTGTCTTTAATATTCATATAGTATTACATTAATGAATATCAAGTAAAGATAAAGTTCATGTACAAAAATGTTTTGTAAAAGAAATTAAAAGTTGTTATAATTATGCAATTCTTATTGCATCAAAGCATTGTTCCTAAAATATTATTGGTCTATACTCTCTTAAATAATCAATATCTATTAGAGTTATAAAGACTGATACATATTATATTAATTTTTATGAACTAAAGCAATAATTCTCACAAGTTTAAGTATAAGGAATACCTATATATATATATAGTTAAATTAATGGATCAAGCATATTAAGAGTCGTTAGTCAAAAATTAAAATGAAATGATTTAATTTATATATATACTAGCCAATGCCCCCGCGCCTCATTGTGGGCGGCATCATATTTTTTTAAATGTAAAAAATATTTATTTTGAGTATTTTTTTTATTGTAATATAAATTTAGCCAAAATAATAAATCTATGCAGAATTACTATCAAGTACAAGTTTTCTATAAAATATATGAATTTTAAATCGATATAAACTTATATGTTTGGTAGTTTTCTATGAAGTAACCAACATAAATTTATCATTATCATTAAAAAAGCAAGAAGACTCGGATGAATTATTGAATTTACCGTATTAAGATTAATTTATTTTATAATTCAATTTAAATCAAACAAAAACCAAATATAAATTGTGAAAATATCTGCAATAATCAAATAACAAAAATAAGACGTTGATTTTCTATCCACAAAAAAACAAAATATCAATTTAAAATTCATCCTTACGTTATTGTTATTATCACTGCTATAAAAATTAAAATTATCATCAACATTACTGTCAAAACAACTAAAAATAATTAAATTACCTTGAAAAATCATTAAATATAAGCAAAATATTTTTATAAAAATGCAATCAATAAAATTATCCTTATTATTGCGTAAATAGTGAAACTATAAAAATAATAGAAAATATATAAAAAATGAATAAAGAGATAAAAGGAGCAATGTTAATTTTAAATGATTATCAACATAAATTAAAATTTCAGGATTAAATCGATTAAAAATAAAATTCCAATAAAAAAGACAAAAACTAAAAACAAAAATTAAAAGCATACATGCATAAATACTAATAAAAAATAAATATTGTACAAGAATTAAAAAAAATAATTAATATCAAATAAAAAACTACAATAATCAAATAAAAAAATAAATAGTTAATTTTCTATCCGTAAAAAGACGAAATTCATTTTTACATTATTGTCATTATCATTGTTATAACAGTTAAATTTATTATTAACATTTCTGTCAAAATCAATTGAAATAATTAAATTGCCCTAAAAAAACATTAAAAAATCAAAATATTTTTATATAAAAAAAAAATAACGACTAACATTATCATTATCATTGTGCATACAGTAAAATCATAAAAATCATCTGATTCAAAAAACAAATAAAAATAACAGAAAACATAAAAAAAAATGAATAAAGTGAAAAAGGGGGGAGTGTTAATGTTAAAATAATTATCGACATAAATTAAAATAAACTATATAACTAATTCTAGTCACTACCCTCACGCCTCGTCGTCGACTGCACCATATTTTTTTCAATGAAAAAAATTAAATATATGAGATTTTTTTATTATGATATAAATTTAAGCGAGATAATAAATTTGTACAGAATTCCTGTTAAGATCAAAAAGTAAAATATTTTTATAAAAAAAAAAACAATCACTAAAATTATCATTATCATGACACAAATAATAAAACAATAAAATCATATAATCTGAAGAATAAATAAAAATAATAGAAAACACAAAAAAGAACAAAGAAAAAAAGGGAACAATATTAATTTAAAAATGATCAACAATATAAATTTAAATTTTAGGACTGAACCATATAAAAATAAATTTCTAATAAAAAATAAAATGATAAAAATAAAAAAATAAAAACTAAAAGCATAGATGTATAAATACAAATAAAAAAAATAAATATTGTATAGGAATGACAAAAAAACCAAAGAAATTAATAACAAATAAAATATTCAAACAACAAGGACTGAAATGAAAAATAAAATATATAATTAATTCTAATCGTACAACAACATTGGAACAAATAAAAATACTGTGACCGAAACAAATAAACATATATTTTTTAAAAATTATAGTGTAATTTTGTTAAAAAAGTAAAAGAACAATGACTAAAATATGAATAATTTCAATTGGAGCACACAACCAAAACGAATTCAATTGAAGGATAAAATTGAAATGAATAAAACGTTGGGACTGAAATAAATAAAGATATTTTAAAAAAATTGTAATGTTTTAACAAAATTAAAAGAATAAGAGCCGAAATGAAAGATAGAATATATGACAAATTTTTATTGGAGGATCCAACATAAGCAATTCAAACTTGCATATTGAAATAATTAAAATAGTCAAAAGTAAACTGAAAATCAAAAGAATAAATACCCTTGGAGCCCACGGCTTCTTTTTATTGTTCAGTGGGACTAAAAGCATCGTTTCACTGTGCAATAAATACAGAAATATCACCCATGTCCCTTGGAAATTGCTAAAGTACCCTCGATCCAGTTTGCCTTATTTTATCGTTTATGGGGGTTATTTTTGTTGTTTCACTGTGCAACAAATCCGAAAATACTACCCGTGTCACCTGGAAATTTTAAAATACCCCTGGTGCCGGTGGTTATAAATTTTCGGATCTATGGACAAAATGATAATTACACTGTCACAATGAATAGTAAACTGAGTTTGTATGCATAGTAAAACCGGGATGCCGTTTATTGTTTAGTTAATATTGCAACAACAACCTTGGTTGGTAGTAGAAAGGTCACTAGCGACAAAGGGCAAGGTGTCTTGTCGGGAACACATGGAAAAAAAAAAGGGGGAGAGAGATTGTTTTAGGATTTAAAGGGATTTTATGTCTTTATAACTCCTATTTTGTGTTATGATTATATAGTTTACTAGCCAATGCCCCCACGCCTCGTCATGGGTGACACTATTTTTTTTTAACATAAAAAAATATTAATTGCGTGTGTTTTTTTTGTTATAATATAAATCTAGTCAAAATAATAAATCTATGCAGAATTACTATGAAGTGCAAGTTTTCTATAAAATATATGAATTTTAAATTGATATAAATTTATTTGTTTAATAGTTTTTAACCAAATAACCAACATAAAATTCTTATCATCATTAAAAAAATAAGAAGATTTGGATATTTGAATTATTGAATTTATTATATTAAGATTAACTCATTTTATAATTCAATTTAAATCACATTTAAAAATAAAATATAAATTGTAAAAAGACCTGCAATAATCAAATAAAAAATAAATAGTTAATTTTTTATCCATAAAAAGAAGAAAACATAAATTAAAAATTCATCCCTACGTTATAGTAATTTTTATTACTATAGCAGTTAAAATTATTATCAATATTACTTCTCAAATAATTAAAATCATTAAATTACCTTTAAAAATAAAAAAAATCAAAACATTTTAACAAAAAAAAACAATATAAAAACAATCACTAATATTATCATTATTACTGTGTAAAAAATAAAATGATAAAATTATCTAATTCAAAAAACAGATAAAATAACAGAAAATACACAAAAACAAAAGAACAAAGGAAAAAAGAAGCAATATTAATTTTAAAATTATCACCAACATAAATTAAAAATTTAGAACGGAATCTAATAAAAATAAAAGTCGAACAAAAAATGAATAAAAAAAATTAATCTAAAAGCATAAATGAATAAATACAGACAAAAAATAAATATTGTATTTTTGAATATATTTTTTATAATGTTCTTAGATAATTTTCATGTGCTGATGTTAAAAATATTTTAAAAAAACAATTATTATTTTAATATATTTCTAACAATTTTTTTTTTTAAATCAATCACATTTTCAAGCAAAATAAAAAATATATCATGGAAAAAAAATGAAAAAAACATAATTAAAAAAAACAAACAAAAAAGCTATAACAAATATTGGATTTGAGGATTAATCGTGCTGCGTTTAAGTTAGCCTAGACACCCCGAATTATAAAAAACAAATAAAAAAAATATATCTACAAGCGGAAAAAAAGAAAAAAAATAAACAAATAAAAAATATTTTATGGAAAAAAGTGAAAAAATATAATAAAAAAGAGAGCAAGAAACGAAAAAATATCTAATGGGAGGGGGATTCGAACCCCCGCGCGCGCTTTGGACAACCAATTTTGCTCGTGCTTCGGACCAACTAGACTACCTCAACATATCTTTTATATTTCACACAAATATATATTAACAGTAAGTTTATTGTGGGTAGAATAAAAACGTACTGAGGGTGGAATTCTAACCCGCACCCTCTCGGAAGAGAGACACAATGCAGCGCTCCATGGACTAGCTTGACTACCTTAACATATTACTTATAATTAACGACAATATATGTTAGTAAGTTTGACTGTGGATTTGCACAACAAAACTTGAATGCGTTTTATATTTTAGTTAATTTTTAATGTAAAATACCATTTTACCCTTCATTCTATGCCTTTTTAGACCGAAAAATAAAATTTTTATTTTGTTTCAATTGAAATCCAAATTAAATTAACTATAGAATTATTTTTCTTAATGTAATTAGGGTTTAATTAAAAATATTTTTAATAAAATAAAATTTGTATTTTATACCATAAATTATTTTAATTAAGAATTTATTTTTCTAATAGGAGTATGAACGAGTTAAATTGTTTTATACAATTTTTGAGTTTTCTGATATCCTGATGGGATTAGGAATTCATTTGATTATATGATTTAATTAGATAATATTTTGCAAAAAAAATTCTAAAATAGTAAGAGTTTTTTTAGGTTGGAAATTTTTTTTAATTAATTATAAAATAGTTTATGATGGATATATGAATTTTAATGTGATTAATTTTAAGTTCTTACCCCACCAGATTTAATTAAATAGTATACAAAGACCAGAAATCATTCATTCATGTGTGTCTATATATATATATATATATATATATATATATATATTTATGTAAAGAAAGGAGAAAATGGTAATTTTATATTTAACTAGATCGATCATCCACAAGATAAAATGTACAAATTATTTTAAGATTGTATTTGTCCCTTCAATAATCTGTTGACTAAATATAATAATAATAATAATAATAATAATAATATTAAAATCATGTTACTAAGACTTGCAGGAATTCCTATTGCTGATGGCATGACAGGGTCTTATGAGGCCTACACTAGTGGAACCGCTAAGAGGTTATTATTTTCATATGATGGGCTTCTATCCAATTGAAAAGCCCAAATTTGAGCTGTTGGAATTTGGAAGCATTTGGAAACACAAAACCAAATTCTCTCTCGATTCCAAAAACAGTAAATGGAAATGAATTAATAATAATAATAATAATAATAATAATAATAATAATAATAATAATAATAATAATATATTTGGATAAGGAGAAATGAAAAATTTTGGGCTTCTCATTTCATCAAATTAATATATGAAAATCAATTTTTAAAAATTAATAATCTTTAAAAATTAAAAAAGAAATAAGTTATAATTAATAATATTTAAAAAGGTATAATAAGAAATATTTTTACCTGCATGAATGAGTTTCTTAAAATTATGAAAGCAAATAAGTATCATTATTAAAAAAAAATATATAATAATTTAACATTTTACTGGTGTTAGTATTTTAGTTGACATATCATTGGTTTAATTATTAAATATATTTTAGAAACGATTATTTTATACTCCTATAAATGAATTATATTTTTTTCTATATTATTAGCAAACACAACTCATTTAACTTTGTATTTTTCTACAGAAATAATAAGCAAACATTGCATTATAAAATACACTTTTTTAAAAATATAATTTTATCGAATAAAAAAATAATAATAATATATATAAGCACGTGGAGGGAGCTCCAATGCACGCAAGACAATAATATCTTTTGATTCACTGCTGGTGTGTATTTAAGGAAAAGAAAGAATGGACGGTGGAGATTCGATTGTTTAGTTGCGCAGATGGTTGGTAGATTTTATTTTTATTCCTATTTTGGTCCTGTCAAAATGACGTCATGCTGTTTAAAAATAAATTAATTAATTCGGGTTAACCATCAGCCTTGATCGATTACCCATTCAAATTAAACAGCGATGATTTCCACTATTTTTTAAATATTTTTGATTTTTTTTAGTTTTTATTTTAAATTATTTTTAAATAAAAATAATTTAAAAAATAATATAAATGACGTCTGAATCCGTTAGAGCTCCATTACCGTCAAAGTGACTGCCACAACATCTCCACCGAAACGTCACGAGATTGAAAATGATACGCTGTCCAAAATAATCAAAGATCCCAACACGGTTCCTTTTTTCTATGTTCATAAATTCTGAAGCAGGTGACACTTGGAGGTGGGCCATCCCACCTCAGCACAGTACCTTTTGTGACGGTGCATTTTCTTCTCGGAGAAATAAAATGAATTGACGGTTCGTGATTGTGATTGTGATGATTGTGATAGTTTTTTATTTATATATATATTAAAATAGTATTTTTTTTAATTATTTTTCATATAACACATAAAAATAGTATAAAAATATTTAAAAAATAATAAAAAATTAATTTAAGTGTTGAAAGGTGCACCGAAATGAATGGATCTCGATCCTCGCCAACTAGCATCAATGGCAGACAGCAAGTTCATCCTCCGAACATCTTGTTCTGTTTTTCAAGAGAGATGGGAAAGGAATGGCGTTGGAGCTGGACTATATTGTTGTTAATGTTGTAGGGACAGACCATGAATGGAGACGGTGAGTATTGTAATAACATGGAGATTTCAAATGTATTTTTTATTAAATATTTTTATATTATTAAAAAATTAAAAAACAAAATGGAGAGAAAAAGGGAATAATCATTTCTCATGGGACCGTTACTGTCCAAAAAAAACAGGTCACGTGACACTAACTCTCTGGGCCCCCCACCATGCTCACTAATTTAATTCCAGCATCCTAAATGACGGCAATACCCCTCCTCCCTAACCGACGAATGGATGCCCCCAGTCTCCGAGTCTACCACGAAGACGACGGTTGCCATGTCGGTAGATTTCAGCAACGCCATAAGGGCCTTATGGTCAATGCATAAATGCTGTCCTCGTCTATTTTAGCAGGTCCTTCTAGCTCGGGATTCCGTCCCGTTTCTTTCCTTTTCCTCCACTTAAATTATATAATCGAAATTACAATAAAAATAAATCTTTATTCAAAATCATTTTCTTATTTAATTATGAGTGAAACTTTCTATTTCCTCTGCATAATTATTTATCATATAGTTTTTTTTACTTATTTTGTCAATAAATTAAAGCCCTGTTTAGCACTAACAAGTGTTCATGAAAAAAAATATTTATTTATTTATATCAAGAATAATTTTTAAAAAATTAAAAAAAAATATTATTTTGATATAATCCTAAATAAAAAATATTTTTAAAAATAACCACCGGTCATGCTCCCAAATAAACAAACAAATAGATAATAGATAATATATGTACATGTCACATCATTATTTAGATTATGTATATAATAAAAATTAAAAATCAAGATAAAAAATTAAAAACTCAAAACTAGAGTTAATAATAAAAAAGAATTAATCTATTTTTAAAAATAAAAAAAATAATTATTTCGGTCCATTCAACAGTAGAGGGCCTTTCAGGTCAACCATGATGGAGATAGCAGTGATATTTTTCTTCTAGTCAATCAAAATCTTTATTTATATTTTTTTCTTCACTCTTTCATGATAAATAATTAATTTGAATTTTTCAATATTTTTGTGAAATAGGGAATGCTGAATTTGCTGCTAATAATAGCAACATTGCCATCCTTTTCGGCTGACAGAGAAAATTTCAGCTCTCGAGAGGGCTTCTAGCAATACTAATACTAATACTAATAATAATAATAGGTAAGGAAGCCTACACCTCCTCGTCTGTTTATCTTCTCGAGAGAATCGAGGCTTATTGTTTTCTTAGAAGAAGATTAAATCTTTATTGGGGTGTCGTGAAATTTAGCTGTCGTCAAATAATTATCTCCCAGACAAAGATCTTTACTTGGATGCTACTTGTTTTTGACAAATTTCTCTCTCCTGTTTGTTTTCTTAGCAGATATGCCTGAAAAAGGAGAGAACCAATCATGGCTTTTTTACCGTTCAAGCTTTGTGCTTCAATGGCGTCTTCACATGCTCACAGGTTTTGTTTTCCTTGTCATGGTTGCTGTTTGGAGCTTGGATGGCGTTACCATTAAAAGCGTTGTAGAATCAAGAAGGTTCACCAAGCAATATTTGACCATGAAACCTCACACACCACACCCTCTCACAAATCTAACAGAGCAGCAGCAGCAGCAAAACCTTCAAAACTTCTCTTCAATCACAAAGAACATCACAGCAGATTCCCCATTAGCCCAAGAGACCAAAGACAATAATACCAGTGCCCCTCCTAGTTTCAACACTGTACTAAACAACGACAAGAATGTTTCTTTTCCTCAGAGTCATTCAGATGGAGTTTTGGGGGATCCAGCCCCAGGAAGGCTTCAATCAGGTGGTAATGTGAAATGGGTATCAACTGAATTGGAGCCAAACTTGACTGCATTTCTTCTTTCAAGGTGGTTAGCTCCTGGAGGGGAGCCTTGTAGAGAGTCACGTACAGTGGAGATCGTGATTCCTGGACTGGATGGTAAAGATTCGATCGAGTTGACAGCTGGTGATCGTCATGAATTTGGTTTTCAAGCGCTGGATGGGTCCAAGAATCTTGTTTGTTTAGGTGGAGATTATTTCGAGACCGATCTTTCAGGGGAGACATGGAAATCAAGGCCTTTAGTCAGAGATTTTGGAAATGGGTCTTACTCTATTTCGCTTCAAGTTCATCCTGATTTTGCTGGTGATTATAATCTTACTGTTATTTTGCTCTATAGGCATTTTGAAGGTCTGAAATTTTCACCGTGGAGATTTGCGTTTGATAAACAATTGCGTAAGTTTCAAATCAAGTTTGTTAAAGGTCACACTCAATTGCCAGAGATTGAAACTTGTAAAAAATCTGATTTCATTAGAGATCTCTGGTTAGGAAGGTGGACCAGATATGGTAAAAATGACGGCTGTCAAATTAGTAATGATGGCCGGTACCGTTGTCTGGCGCCAGATTTTCCATGCCAAAGTCCTTGGTGTAGTGGTTCTTTAGGGTTATTAGAGAGTAATGGCTGGGTGTATTCTAGTCATTGCTCATTTAGGTTGTTTTCAGCTGATTCTGCTTGGAATTGCTTGAAGAATCGGTGGATTTTCTTTTGGGGTGATTCAAATCATGTCGATACTATAAGAAACATGCTCAATTTTGTGTTGGATTTGCCTCAAATACCATCAGTTCCCAGACGGTTTGATATGAATTTTTCAAACCCCAACGATGCATCTCAGAATGTTCGGATTACTAGCATTTTCAATGGTCATTGGAATGAAACACTGAATTATGAAGGATTTAATTCCTTGGCGGATGAAGGATTTAGGAATTTGTTGAAGAAGTACTTCTCTGAGGACACGTTGCCAGACACTATAATCATGAATTCAGGTTTACATGATGGCGTGCATTGGCGAAATTTGAGGTCATACACTGCCGGAGCTGACTATGCAGCATCATTCTGGAAAGAAGTCATGGACTCGGTGAGGCAGAGAGGATTGGCAGTTCCACATATCTTTTACCGGACAACGGTAGCCACTGGTGGGTATGCAAGGACACTGCAATTTAATCCGAACAAGATGGAGGTATATAATTGGGTTGCTTTAGAGAAATTTAGGCAAGCTGGGCTGGTTACAGGGGTGATAGATGACTTTGATATGACTTTTCCATGGCATTTTGACAATCGGTGCAATGATGGAGTACACTATGGCAGAGGTCCAGCTAAGATGAAGTGGAGGGATGGTGAAATCGGCCACCAGTATTTTGTAGATCTCATGCTGGCTCATGTGCTGCTCAATGCCATGTGTTCAAAATAGCAAGTGAAGGAGGTGGTTGATTTATTCTTTTGGCTGTCCATAAATAGTGAAGAGAACTGCTGCCAGCTTTGCAGAACTTGCCAGGGCAAGGAGATGCAGGCAAAGTTTCCAGCTTTGCAGAACTGGCCAGTGAAAGGAGTTGCAGGCAAAGTTAAAAATTGCTGTTGATATGGGCTGCGGGCATTTGGAGGTAAATTCAAGACGTAGTGATTTTCACATGCTGGTTCACACCACACTTTGGGTTAGGGTTGGGATTCTTTATTTGTTTATAGGTGCAATGTCTTACAAAGGTATATTATGAGACTGGAAATCTGGAAAGACAATAGCTATAGAATCTATTATTACGTAGATTGGTAGGAGTTCAGTGTTGTTTTAAGAAGCTCAATGTC
Source organism: Salix dunnii (assembly GCA_015731905.1). Classification (NCBI taxonomy): domain Eukaryota; kingdom Viridiplantae; phylum Streptophyta; class Magnoliopsida; order Malpighiales; family Salicaceae; genus Salix; species Salix dunnii. The sequence goes on along the minus strand of CM027668.1, from coordinate 896,333 downwards.
ATTGCATTGTTGAAATCTGCAGTCCAGGCATCAAAAACTGCTTGGTGTTATAATCATCATATGCATGACATGCATCGTAAGTGAGTTTGCACTTGATTTAGCAGTTTTCTGCAAGTGAATTGTGCAAGCCATCTACTTCAAGGAAATCAAGCAGCTGTTTTGTGCTCATCAGGCCACTTAATAGCAGTTGGTTTTTAGGAACCAAGTGTTTAGGTAAAATATAGCGTTGTCAATTCATTCCCAACTCTTTCTTTGACAGAAACTCATGAGCGAAATCTTAATAAAAAATTCATTTTTTGGAATGGTAGTGTGTGATTTTTATTGCATTTAGAGTTGTTAGTTGTTGGGTTCATGAATATTATACATGCAATGAAAACAATATAACAAAATTATTTTGGAGTACCTGGTATACTGTTAGACTATCTAAAGTTGTTTAGAGATTTATTACTTGAAGATATAATATTCTCCAACTTTAAATATTTTTTAACTGCAAGCTTTTTAATTGTCTAGTCTCTAACGATAATCTACATAAATTACCAGTGAGAAATCTATTAAATTTCTATTTAGAAAAGAGTAATTGCTATGTCTAAACTGCAAGCTCTGTATTATGTAACTTGTATAGTTTTTTTGTCTAATCGATATTCTCTTCTAAAATACGAGGTGTAACTTTATATTTATAAAATTCTCATATGACAAGTGTTGATATGCAGAAAAGAAGATGGCATGTTCTTTGTTTATATTTTACTTCACTCTTGTTAAAGATGTTTATGGCACTGGAAAACGACTTCAAAGTCACAGGACTGGATTTCCAACAACTGTAGCTTGGCATTTGGCAAAAGCGCATCCTTTTTCCTTGGTAGATAAAAGCGAGTGTATTTCGAATTCGAAAAGACCTCGTGGAATTTAGCTAGCAATCTATGTTTTATTCTCACTTAATTTGATCAAAACGCTTTTTACTTTCGGTGGCACTATAATACACAGCTTTGACAGGGCGTGGATTCGTTTATTGGGGTAGAAAATAAAAGCAAAAGCAAAAGCAAAAGCAAAGAGACTTCCACAATCCAGAACTGATTCTTGTTTGAAATGCAAAGAGAAGTGAAAATGACCTTTTGGGAGTCTTTTACAGCTGAGTAGTTGATGGGAGTTGTCTGCCTTGCTGCCGGCAATCTAACACCATGACTTTTGTTTAACTCACAAGAATGTATACGTGTAGCTGTTGTGTGTACGACAGCTTCCTTTAGCAGAGCAAGTTCACGTTTTAGTAATTTCAACTTATTCGATCAATATGTATCCTCGTTGCGATGGACCTCAATGTTTCTGCTACAGCTGCGCAGTTTGATCTCAGAAATTGTCAGCACAGAGCAGGAATTTCCGCAGTGAGAAATACAAACCAGGATGCAGGGGAGAGCAGAATAAGTTCCAAAGTTAACAGCTGATCTGATCTGGGAACGAACAATGCAAACTGTGAGGCTACAGCATATAGTTGACTGATAACAATTTCTACAATATTCAATTATGCATGGCATCAGTTGAAGGAAAAACAGAAGGGTACTTAATGGTTAAATAAATTACCATTAACAGAACAACAAAAGCAATTTGTAGATTGAAAAAATTATAATGATGTTAGGTTACTTTTGAAGACTAGATGAGACAGTTTGGTCGTGTATTATATGCTCTTTAAAGTCCCGTGTTAGACAAGAATCATTAAATTAAATTAAAATATAAATGTCCAAAACAAAAACAGAAGAGAGAGTAGCAGCAGCTGCTAAAGATCAGAAAAGGGACTTAAAATACAAAATAAATAAATAAAAGAAGCTCTCCTCCGCCTGTAATTATTGTCATCGAACACAAAACAATCACAGTTTTAGTCAGATAATTGACTATTAGGTAGGTGATTTTACAGAGTTTTTTAATTCCATTTTATTTGATGTTTAGTAGTATAATAATAATAATAATTTATTGATAATATAAAGGTCAAAACTTTATCAGAAAGAACAGAAAGACAACAAATACCCACCTTCACATCCATTTTCTTTTAGTTTCCCTGAAACGACAAGAAATCTGGCAAATCTTGGAGGATTGAGAGCTCGCTTGTCGTTGAAGCAAGCAGTATCTGATTGCCAAAACGACGACGAAGAGTGCCGACGTTGGCGTTTCGGGCTTTCCTCTTCCATGGCTACTTTTACATGGGGTTCTCTTCTTAGGATCACTTTCTTTCTTCTCCTTATTGCCGCTGTTGTTTTCGGCTTCGTCACTCTCCCTGTTGAAAAGGTTCCATTTTTCCATCCGGGTTTCTCCCACTTTTACCTTCTTTTTTTTATGATGTGTTTTTCCCCTCTTTTGAGTTTGATTTGTAGTTTTTGGTTGATTCATAGCGTATTGTGGTTTTCTGCATTAGGGTTGTTTGGTGCTTTTGGTGAGGATGCGTTTGTGGGTTGTTAGGTACAGTTATGGTTCTGCTAGCCTTTCTTTGAAGTTGAGCTTACTGGAATGCGTTTCTGTGCAATGTGATTGTACCCCAGATTCATTTACATGAAGCGATACGTAACTTTGACCTAAACTGATTCTTTATTCAGTGTTTAACTAATGGGACACTCCCTGGTTCTGTTGTGGACTGATCAGAGACAGATTAAAATGTGTGCTTGCTGTTATGGTTAAGGTTGCGTATTGATTCATGTTATTTATGTAACTGTAACGCAATCTCTATTCTCTCTGCTATCATCTCAGTCTGGCTGTTAATTTTCATGTGGGGAAGATCTATTGCAGTGAAAAAACTTTGTTCTGAATTACTAGATTCGTTGTTGCCTTACTTTAGTGAATATTTTACAATGTGTCATGCCCTAAGTTTCTTGCATTGGGTGTCTATGTCCCGTGATCATGAAAGTGACCCCGGCTAGCACTTTCGGCTGAAGAACTATGGATGATGGGCCTATAGTATTACATTGCGTTGATAAGGAATGTGCATTAAGTATGTTTGAATTTTTGTATTTGTTTCGACATAAGAGGTTTTCCATGCAGATTTTGAAGGATTTCTTGTTATGGGTTGAGCAGGATCTTGGACCCTGGGGTCCTCTTGTACTGTAAGTCAATTTTATACACCCAATCTTTGTTGCATTTTTTTTATTAACTTGATATTAAATTGTTTTCCTCCTTGATTTCCTTACCTGACTGTGCATGGCTAAGAATAATTCCTATACTTCACTGGGAAACCCTTTGCCTCTTGATTTCTTAGCTTGTAATCAATCACCTGAACCTTTATGTTTATAACCCCCTCCCCCCTTCTTCTTCCGCACTGTCACAAAGTACATCAAAAACAAAAACAAAAACAAAAACATATGACCTTCCATCTCACTTTTATTTGGCAATTTTCAGGACCATTGCATATATTCCTCTAACAGTCTTGGCTGTTCCAGCATCAGTGCTTACTGTAAGTATTGATAATCTCTCTGGTGTTTTTGCCTGCTTTATTATCTTTTCTTAATATTTAAAACTACCAATTATTTTATTCTATTGTTTTCTGTTTTGTCTTATCTGCCCTTTGTTGGTTCTCTAACTTCTCAACTCCCAATTTTTTGACTTTGATCTTTCTCCAACTGCTTATCTTCAAGCAGTCATGGAAGAAAATCTTGAATGTATAAGATCTAGATCTGTTGTAATTTGGTCTCCATTTTCAGCTTGGTGGTGGATATCTTTTTGGGTTGCCAGTGGGCTTTGTCGCTGATTCTATTGGTGCCACTGCTGGTTCCGGGGCAGCGTTTCTTCTAGGAAGAACGGTAAGCTATTAGATTCTTACAGTAGTATATACTTCCTAGTTTCAGCAGCATAATATTCAAAGAAGGAGAAGAAGATTGTCATTTTCTTATTTAATCTTATGCTAACCTTCTCATCAAAGCTTACTTTTGTTGTTTATAGAATACCATTAATGGCTTGGGAAAAAAAGGAAACATATATTTCTTGTTATGTACTTTAATTTATTTTTGGTGTTTAATTCTTAGTAGCTTTTCTACGTTTGATACTGCAAGTGAGTTTTTGAGTTATATATTATTCTGATGCCTTCAGATTGGGAGATCCTTCGTTGTCTCTAAGTTGAAGGATTATCCAAAGTTTAGGTCAGTTGCAATTGCAACTCAGAAGTCTGGCTTCAAGGTTTGTGTACTTCTTAATTGATCCTCAAAACTCCAGCGATTCTGTTTCAACATGTATTTGCAAGTTCCATGTTTTTCCTTTTCTTTCCTGCACATTTAATTCTAATTTTGCTGTAACTCTTCTCTGAAATCTCTAAACTTTCTTATTTGGTTGCACAGATTGTTCTGCTGCTTCGACTTGTTCCTTTACTGCCCTTTAACATGCTGAATTACCTGCTTTCTGTCACTACTGTTCCAATAGGGGAATACATGCTGGCTTCCTGGATAGGAATGATGGTATGCTCACTCATCCAACAGTACTACGTGAATTTGTCTTAATTCCATTGTGCAATGCAAAAGTTTTGCTTATGAAAGGACATGTATTTAAAATGCTGCAGTGCGATACAAAAGCTTTCTGTATTTAAACTAGTGATACAAAAGTTCTGCTATGACATGCCAAACATGTATTTAAAAAAAGATGTTTATTTTCTTGTAAACAAATTGAAAGATGGTGCGGGTGCTTGTTGGGCCGGTTGAGCCATGTTGAAGTGACGCGGTCTCCACTTTGCTTGCCCCCCATTTGTTATAATTCTAAAGCATGTTTTGCTACGTTTTATCCTGGCATGCTGTGCATTGCTGAAGATTGTTTGGTGTGAAGATTACTGACCAAAGGGAGGGAGTCCCAGCCCATAGAAGAATGACTGACATTATTATGGGCGGCACTTAGATGACTTGTTTAAACAATTTTTATGCTCAGTGCTCTTATTAAGCTAGAGAGATGTGAAGTTTATGGACCAAGCATTTCAATTGCTGGCTAGTTTGTCTCAGTGTAGATCCAGAAAACAAAGAAAAATTGGTGCTTAAAAAAAGTGGAAATCTTCAAAAAAAGTGGAAATCTTCACCAAAATGTCATTACTTATTATATTAGTTCACAGGATGTTCATGAAAGAATTTAATTGAGAAGGTAGTGCTTGTTAGAGTCATGTCGCAGTATCTAACATGGTATTTCTTACAGCCAATAACGCTTGCTTTCGTATATATTGGAACAACTCTCAAGGATCTTTCCGATGTGACTCATGGGTGGAGTGAGTTTTCAACTACTCGTTGGGTAAACACCCTTTCTTTTCCATCCATGCTCTTAAGTTTTTGATTCATTTTCTCATATTTATGTCTACATGGTTTACTTTTCTCCCTGTTTTTAACCACCACTTCATCTGTAGTCTGATATATTTGTGGCTCTTTTACTGTGGATGTAGGTGTATATCATATTGGGCCTTCTTTTATCTGGTAAGTTTCAATGACAAGCCAGCATGCGTCCTGTCTAATGAAAACATCACCATTAATTTTTAAGTGCCAATTATAATTACTCAGGAATCAGTTATCAGTTTTGATCATGTAGCCATTTTGTTCATTATTTGAGAACAATGAGGAGATGTTGTCAAAGGAGTTGGTGACTTTCAATATAAATGAAAGGAGCTAAATAGAAGTGAACACAGTGAATGTTGTTCCTTTGTTTTTTGGGGCTTGTTTGCTGAAATTGTCAACTTTGTGTAGTGCCAGTTATAATAACTACATGGGATTTGTTTAACAAGTTGGATCCTACAGCCATTTGATATGAGGCTATGACCTTTGAGGATAGTGAGGAAACTTATGGGAGTATAAAGTAGCTAGCGATTGTCAATGTATATCAAGGAGTCTAATGAATTTAACGTATGTGTTGTCTAGCTGTCTTCATGCTTGCATCTTCTCACCATTGAAGTGATAATTGAGTGGGAATAACATAGTGATTTGATTACCTGATAAAGAATATGCTGTGAAACAAGAGGAGAAAAAAAGTGCTCTAGAATTTCTATGTGAAACTCTACTTTAAAACTATCTTTTTGATGCATGCGAGTAAAACTTTACCTGACCAGTGATTTTCTTGCAACCTTCTTGGTCTTTAAATTTATGAATGTTAGATAGTTGCCTTCAGAGAATTTGAATGCAGCAACTACGTCAAAGTCTTAATCCCAAACTAGATTGAGAGAAATTGAATAGACATTGTGGCTGTAGTATCTATCATGGATTACTTCAATTTGAAAGTTGTTTGTCCTCTTATCATTTCTGAACTATGACTGTATATATAATTTTTACTGTTTTTTTTCCCTTTTTTGCAGTGGTTCTAATCTATTGTGTTACTAAAGTCGCCGAGTCTGCCTTGGATAAAACTTTGGCCGAAAATGAAGATCTAGATTTCATTTTGGCCTCGTCTCAATTACCTATTGTGGCGGATACTCCTGTTAATCTGAATCAGCCTCTTATTATCAAGATCGAACCATCTGAAGACAAGCATGAAAAATGAAATTCATAATTCGTGTAAATTCTTTTCCTATCTCTTTGATGGGCATGCTCTATTTGATAGTTTACCTCTTAAGTGCCTGTCATCTGTCATTCGCATATCTGTACAGTCCTGTCTTTTCTTTTCTTTTTTTTAATAAAAGGTTAAAAAAATACATGTAGGTTTGTATGGAAGAGAGTTTTTGAAAATCTGTTTTAAAATTGTTTTTGAAAAAAAAAAAAAATTCGCTTTAAATTATTGTTTTTAGTGTTTTCAAATTGTTTTAATATGATGATATCAAAAATTATTTTTAAAAAATATAAATTTTTTTTTTGATGTATTTTTAAACATAAAACATTATAAAAAAACATTTTCCATTACACTTTAAATATGCTTTGCCTTCTCTAATGGGATTAAAAAATCACTGAAGAATGAAAGAAACCGATGTTTTTATGCGTTATGCTGCGTCTTTGTAATGGATATATTGTCTTTGTAATGGATATGTTGTCCCACCCTTCCACTTGCGTAATTTGCTGTTTCTCAGTATCCTGTCTCCTATCATGTTTGGGACGTACAGAGCATTAAGAAAAACTTCAGCTGAATATTCCTCGTAAGTACAAGCCTCTCTATCTTTGAAGGAGTGATGGGTTGGAACTTTTGTTTTCATAATTTATCTATTTCCCTCAGTGTTCTATCGTTAACAAACATTGTGAACAACCGAATTTCCAAAAGAAATGAAGATCATGCAAAGCTGGAGTTCCTCGGATCATTATATTCTTTTTGACAGTAAACTGATTCTGATAGTTCTATATGGTTGCATGTTTCTGTGTTTGGTTACGTGGTAAAAAAGTGTTTTCAAATTGTTTTTATCTGAAAAAGACATCAAATTAGATGTTTTTTTTTTAATGGTTTTGAAGTCCTCATGATGTGCTTTCAATTCAAATGCACTTTAAAAGGAATACGAGCTGCCGTGCCAACTGATTTGAAATTCAAGGGTGTTTTCGATGGAAAAGGTTACCAGCATCACCAGTTAGGGTGTTTTTTAATAATACGTTAACTACACCCTTCTTATGTGACCAAGCCCAAACCAAACAATTGATTGAAGTAGGATAGAAGATTCCTGGTGCTTAAATAATGCGGTAGTTGGATATGATCCGTATTGTGGTCAAGGTAAAATCAAGTACTACCTGGAAGTTGTGGCATTTGCTGAACAGTGAACCCCATTGTTGACAGAAGAGAGGAAGCACTGTTTGATCAGCATAATTGGTGGTGTTATCTGTTTATGCAGCAATCTGTATGGCCTACTGCTGAGAAGCCATGGCCCCCATATTGTATGTTGAGATCCAAAATCAAAGGTAACATTTTCACGTATTAAAATGCTTTAGGTTAGAAAAGTTTGTTCGAGACTTGAACAGGAGGAAATCCAAAAGCAATTCCAATGATGAAAGGTGAAGCAAGATCACATGCAGCCTCATTATGAAAAAATCTTAAATGGATTGTGGGTTCCATTGGCTCTGTTTATTTTTCTTACTTTCCCTAACAAACCAAGGAAAAGCCAGATACTGGGAATTTTTTAAGTTTTTGTTGCCATATTTCATCAACAACAGCTTTTTTTTGAGGACCCAACAATCTAAGCATCACAACCATCCATTCTAGGCCAAAACCCCAGAAAAAAAAGTTCTGGTTCTACATTCTTATATATGAAGCACGCGCAAACCTAGCCAAGTGAACGGCTCTGAATATTTTTTTGCCAGCTTTTATGGTGACCAAACATTTCGAGTCCCTGAGAGGAAAACTTGCAGGTTTCAGCATCTTCCCTCTTCGGGGTTGCATCGATGGCTGTCGTGCACCTACACAGACATCAGGATTTGGCAGCAGTGTCTGGAACCTAAGTGACAGGCCAATTGAACTGCAGATTAGGGTTGGATCAATACTGAAAAAGGTGCACACGTTGAAGCCAGGTTCTTCAAAAAGACTAAAATGCAAGAGCATATACAAGACCTACATGCCCGGCAGGAGCGGCGGTGCTAGCGGCGGAGGCACGAAGAACTTGCTATATTACTACGATGAAGCATTTCACCCTTACATCTGGGTTCATGACACTGGAGGTGATTTCTCTAGAATGGTCAAGCAGCAATATATTAGCCTTCAGGACCTGAGAGATTATTCTGAGATCAGAATTTTCAGGGATCATCAAAGAGGCTCCATATTGGTCCGCAAGAAACCCAGGCCTGATTTTTGCTGATTTTTCGTTGAATTTATATAGTTTGTGCTGGGTGGTTCATGGAAATCTGAGCTTGTTTTCCAGTCCACATCCTTAACATTAATTTCATTTTGTCTTGCTTTTTAATTAATTGAGTGTCCTGAAGATCACAGATTGTGTTCTTACATTACTACATGTATGCTGAAGAATGTTAACATATTAGCGCAGCCTCTTTTCTTGCTTCTCTGATCGGTTCAGTACCATTTTGATTTTAAATACGTTCACACTTGAGTTTCTCTTGTAGAGGATGATCTCATGGAAGAGGAAGGAGTTGAAGAATACATGTACATGAGATGTTTCATTGGTTAACAACATTGAAAATCAACAGGTTGTCGAGTACTCGTTGGACAAAAAAATTCTAGGACTGATGCACAAGTCATTTTGGTTTTTTTAATAGAAGTGGTATCCCAAAAGTTTTATCTAACATTTAGACCTTATTTGATGCTGTATTTCAAAAGTATTTTTGAAAAAAAATTGAATTTTTTACTTTAAATTATTTTTTTTCCTGGTGATTTAGATCATTTTCATGTGGTGAATGAGTTACCTAGCGCAATAATTAAACAGTCAATACTATCTAAGAATATACAGAATATTTTTCCTAATTTTTCTATGGTAAAAAAATCCTCTCTTTATCAGTTAAATACATTCATAATATGTAATATGATCAAAGTATGTCACTTCCTATATAAAACAATTTTGTGATCTCAAGTTTAAAAATCATTTAAACAATTGTCATGTCTGTCTTTTCATAGACACAAACAATCTTTATACAAAATTCTCATATAGATTAGTTTAATATATATATCTTATGACAAACACTTATATATTAATTTTAAATATTCTTTTGGCTTCGATCAATATAAACATACCTTCATCAGACAAATTCAATCAATATACCTAGGTTTGTTCTCAAAACTTACTCTACTTTCTCAACATAAACAACACAACAAATTTCAAGTTGTAAAGGGATTGAGAGTTGAATTGATTTTGGGTGAGATTTTAATTATATATAAGACTAGAATTTTTTTGGTGGTGGTGAAGGAAGAGTGAAAAAAGAGAAGACGCGGGAGAGGGGGGGCTAGAAAGGGAGAAGGGAAGGCTGGAGAGGGAGGGGACGGCGCATGAAATGTGAAGGAAGGTGGGGTTGGGGAGGTTTATACTAATTATTATTAGTAATTATAATAGTTAGCACAAAAAAATAATTATGTGAAATTGGTAAATTAGAATTTTTTTTACCAGTTAGCTTAATTACATGCTATAAATTTACTGTTAGATTTATAAACTGTTTCAATTTTATATTTAGAACTTCTGTGAATTTATTTGTAATTTGTATGTTGATAATGATGTTATTTGTAATACTGTAATTTTGATAGAATTTGAGTTAAATAGAATATCACATGGGATAATCACACAATTTATTTTTATACAAGTGGACTCAAATTTGCCAAATCATTCACTAACTTTCTTATAAGTGAGTCTAAAGAGATTGTTTCTCAACAAAGTGATTCTAATCAATTTTCTTATGACTTCATAGACTCTAATTTACCAAACTCATTCACTAACTTTCTTATATGTGAGTCTAAAGAGATTGTTTCTCAACAAAGTGATTCTAATCAACTTTCTTATGACTTTATATATTCTAATTTAATTGTTTATACAACTAAAAAATCACAAAGAAGAAAAAACTTATCACAGAAGGAAGATTGTTTACTTGTATCTACATGGTTAAATACTAGCAAAGATCTAATCACAGGAGTTGATCAATAAACAAGATAATTTTGGGCTCGAGTACATGCGTACTTTGTTGAGAATAGAGGAAACTTGAATAATCATTCTCAAATAAGCTTCTCAAATAGATGACAAGAAATAAATAGAGAAGTTGAAAAATTTGTTGGCTTTGTTACCCAAATTAAAAATCATCAACAAAGTAGAACTATTGAAGAATCAAGGGAAATGTTTTTTTTTTTTTTTAACATTTCCATTTTAAATTATTTGTTTAACATATTTATTGTATAACATAGTTTCATTTATTGAATTTGATTTACCATATTAATGATGCTTGATAAATTTATGCTTTAGTCATTGGCAAACGATTTCAACTAAAACATTGCTGGGTTATCTTAAAAAAAACCCAAATGATAATTTAAACATGCAAATATTCATCAGAAGTCAAACAAGAAATAAAAAAATCATGGAAAGGCAAGTCCAGCTTCTTCAAATCCATCAACTGTTGATTCTGTTAGTTTAAGAGAAGATATTGACGCATTTATTTACCATGATAGACCAATTGGTCAGAAAACTATAAAAGAACAACTTAAACGCAAACAAGGAAAAGAGAAAGTTGGGGAGACAAGTATAACAAATCTCTTATAACAATTCAATGATACTTTTGTTGAAATTGAGATAGAAAAAAAAAACAAGACAGAAAAATTATGTTAGAGTAACAAGCTCTAATAATTAAACAAAGGCAAGAGAAACAAGGAATGAAGATTATGAAGATGAATACTTCTACATTGGGTCCAATTTCTGCAATGTATTTTCAAAATAGAAAGTTAGAAATTATGGCAAATAAGAGTATTAATTTGATTGAATTATTTGTAATGAAATATGTTAATTAATTATGTTTGAACTTATTAGTTATTTGTTAATGTGTTCAAATATTGCTGATTTTTTAATTATAATTAAATTATTTTTTTAATTTAAATATAAATAAAAAAAATTATTGTTCGACGGCTTTTTCAAAAGTAATTATTTAATTATATAATCTACTCCTCTTAATTGTATAATTAAACTATATACAAAATAATTGAATTTTATTTAAAATAAAATAAAAAATAATTCTTCAAAAGACATATTAATAAAAAAAAAAACTATATATATTATTCAAATAGCATTATAAAGAATTACTCTCCAAAAATATCTATCCTACCAGTTTTACTCTTTTTACTAATTTCTTCAACAGCACAAACTCTGAATTCCAGCTATCAACACCCCGTTCACTTCTGTCCCACCCAAAAATGGGACTTTCATGGAGCAATAATAGAAGAAGAACCACCACTTTTTATCACCCGCACCCACCCCCTCCGCCACCGCTACCACCTTACTACTATCATCCCGGAGAAGCCGTCTCTCCTCCTCCCCCGCCACCGCATCAAAATTACTACACCACCATACAACAACCACCAACAACCACCCTATCACCACCACAATCTTACCCTTATCCTACACACCCTCCATCTCCAATTCCCTCCTACTACAACTCCCATCCATACCACTCCCGCAACTATGCAAATCACAATTACCAATACCAACCCTTTTATTATACCAGTCATTATCAACCCACTAGTGGGTGGTCTCCTTTGATTAGGCCTAATGTGGGTTTTACTTCTGCTCTGCCAATTCAGCTGGATCCGGCTCCTTTTGTTGATCATCAGAATGCAAAGAGGATTAGGAATGATGTCAATGTTCATAAAGATACTTTAAAGGTTGAAATCGATGTTTCAAATCCTGATCATTTCCTGGTTTCTTTCGTTTTCGATGCTTTGTTTCATGGGAGGTTAGTAATTGATTTGCTAGTGTTAAATTCGTGCTTTTGTTTTGATAAAGAAGAGGTTTTTATTAAAATGGTTGCTTGTTATATGATACTTGACTAAGGGTTTGCTTCTGTTGCTAAATTGACATGGATTATTTGGTTTGCTTAAGAAATTAAATCAAGATCTTGAATCTCTTAATTTTCTTTAGCTACGAGCTTTGGTGATTAACTTTATTGGATCCATTTAGTTAAGTCTGAGGTGAGATTTTGTATTGTTACGAGTGACCGAAGGAATTGAAGCAAGATAAGAGTGACTGCCCCCAAGAAGGAATGAATTCAATATGTTATTGGCTGACTTTTTAATGTCGATAACATTTCACAGTGGGGATTCAATGCATATGGGGGCCTGGGGTGGTATCCCAAGTGATAGTATGGGGTGATATAGAATATGAACCTCATGCATCTTATCTCTTAATTGTTGACTCTCTAGAGTAGCTTCGATGGTGGAAATGAGAGAGTAGTGTGAAGGGTTTCGAAAGTGAAATTTACAAGAACGAGCCAAAACAGGGAGATTTGAATGATTTAATAGAGTGACACGACCATAACCAAAGCCTGAGTTTGCTTTCCCCTTTTATGATGTTCTCCTAATTTATAGCTCTAGAGATACATGGAGATCATGGACTGTGGTTGCTTATATGCTGCAAATGCTGGCCATTTTTTCCTATGTTTGACATATAGATTAGTGCAATTAGGTGAATAGTCAAAGCTAAAATGCTTGTTAGAAAATTAATACGGGTTAGTAAAAATATTGATAATGCAAAATTTATACTCAAGTCTAGTTACAAGATGTTACAATCAAGCATCAAAATGGTTGTGAATAAGAATTGGATTGTCTAATACAAGCCATTACAAGAACACTGCTAAAAAAGGCCTTATGATGCCTTGGTTTTTCATTATATGGGCTTCAGTAGCAACTGTTTCAGTTTTGCCCTTTGATTTCAGTATCTCTGTTTTCGTTTATTATTGTCTTAAATACAACATAATTTACTAAAAGTACTAAGAAATCTTGATTACAATTTACTGCAATTCTCTAAGTTTTCTAATTACTCGCTCTCACACACACAATGACCTTGCAAACACCATGGAATTTTTTTTGTAAATATAATACTGTCTCTTTTGTTTGTTTTCTAATAACAGCATTACGATTTTCTACTTTGTCAAGGAAGAGCCAGATGGTAGGTTTGTTCCTGCATTTCCTGAAGCCCATTTACCCGTGAAGATCTCTTTCCAGAAAGGTCTCGGCCAGAGATTTTGTCAGCCTTCAGGAACAGGCATTGATTTAGGCTTCTTTGAGTTGGATGATCTCTCAAAATCATCACCTGAAGAAGATGTCTTTCCACTTGTAATAGTTGCTGAAACAAACTTGCCAGATGATTTAACAGGTGAACATTTTGATTCCATGCCAAACACACTACGCCACATGCAGATTACTCAAGCTGTTTTCGAGAAGAAAAATGGTGACAATTTCCATGTGAGAGTAATCAGGCAGATTCTGTGGGTTGCTGGAGTTAGATATGAGCTGCGTGAGATATACGGAATAGGAAGCTCAGCAGCTGAAGGCTTTGATGACAGTGACCCAGGGAAGGAGTGTGTGATTTGCATGACTGAACCTAAGGATACCGCCGTGTTACCTTGCCGACATATGGTGAGAGTCTCACCTCTGTTTTGTTCACAATTTTAAGTTATGGCTATCAATCACAAGTGAGATCTATGTGGTGCTCTTGCAAGCATGCCTAATAATTGCATACACTATTAAAGGTGATATCAGGAAGGTTGCATCTCTAATGCTTGAATTGTGCATCATGAATTGAAGGTTAAAATCCAGGCACATGAGTGCAAGTTATCTAATTTCTAGATTTTATTTTGTGGATATATCCGTTTGTGCATCTCTCTCACACAGACATTTTCTATTTTTAGTAAATAGTGTTATGTGGAAATCTAGACTAGAATAGTTTTTTCTCTATTGTTAATGTTCACTATCTGATTTTGCATAGAGTTTTCAATAAAACTTTTCTTAGGAGCTCTCACTTCTTTCTATGTTCCTTGAGGAAATTGTCTGCACCCTGCATGCAGTTACAAGTTTAAATCTCTCTTTGCCGTTACCTTTTATATTTGAACCTCTATTCCCATGTTCTCAAGTCATGCTGCCTATATCTTTTCAGTGCATGTGCAGCGAGTGTGCAAAAGAACTGAGACTTCAATCAAATAAGTGTCCTATATGCCGCCAACCAATTGAGCAACTTATAGGGATCAAGATAAATAGTGGTGATCAACGAGGATGAGAAACTGTATTCCTCATATGAAGTTGGATTTATGGTACAATGGTTAACCTTTTTTCCTAATTTATTTTACTGTAACTTTCCCCTATGAATGTGAGATCTAATCTTTTGTATAATTTATTTCTTTTTCTCCCTTTATATTTATATATTTTTCTTGTGTCTTTGTACAAAATACTCTGGAGATCAAATCTTGCAAAGAGAGAATTCACTAACACTAAACATCAGATTGTATTACTTACCTTATAATTATTTGACCACGAAGCCACCTTTATTACCTTGATCATCTTATTCTTGCAAAATGACTTGTTGTACATTATATGGCTTTGCATCAAAAGTTTGGCCAGCCCCATTTCTTGTTAAAAGACTTTATGTAAATGATGATGATTTTTATTTGTACAGGTCCAGGAATAAGAAATACATATATATATGCAGCTGCGAGGATAGTTTAGAGTTTTTTCATGAATGCGATATATACACGTTATAGTTCGGATTTTTGGCTGTTTCTTTATTATCCTAACCCTTTTAGGTAATTAAGTCCTCAGATCATACTCTTAACCTTCATCATTGAATTCAGTTTCTGTTGGCATTTATCGATCATGTGTGTCCATAAAATAGCTCTTTTCATGTCACGGAGATTCTAAAGGTAGAAAGAAAAGCTGCAAGGCAACTGGACTGAATGAACCTACTAGCAGGTCTACAGTAGCAGCCTTTTCCCTTTGAGCTAACAGCCGAAAAGAGAGGCAGATAGCGAATATTTTCCTTTGAAGTTAGAATTGAAGTGGGGAAATTGTGAATCTTCAAAGCTTAGTTTTGTACTTGTATTGATTTGCTTACCCTTGAACTGATCACAGAACGCAAAAGTCGTGCTTTGATATCATTGTTTGCACCTTATTGCTAGCCAGTGAAGGATGTAATATCATTGTTTCTCCTAAATTACTCGGATTGAGCATGTTTCCAGTCAGCATGCCAGACTGGAAACAAAATCAATCTCAATGAAAAATAAAATAGAAAGAAATTCCAGTAAAATATTTGCATATATATAGTTCTTTATAAGAATGATCAGTTTCTTGCTTTATTTTTTAGTTTTAAATATAAGTTTATATATTTTTCAAATTTATTTTATTAAATTTAACTGTATTTTGATACCCCAATTAAAGAAATTTTATAATGCTGGAAACACCTTATATAACGTAGTTTTTTCTTTTCTTTTCCATTCAAGACACATTAAATATGAATCCTATCATCATACTGAGGTGCAAAACATTTAACATTTGAATATTTCTGAGTTGACGTTGTAAAATACTGAAAATAACGTAAATAATTAATACTAGTAGGTGAATATTTCCAAAATCCCGGGTACCATTGCACTGCCCCCGTGACACTACATGTGTAATGATAGCTAGTAAATCACTTAAAACTTCAAAGATAACATGAGAATACTAATGCTCATATTATAATCATGCATATTAAAGAGTCGTCTGATACAATTAGTAGGACTTAGAGGTAAAGAACTCTTAAGGAATTACTCCGTTGGAAAATGATTTCTCTATGAATACCCATGTTTTAATTATGATTAAATATTTTAATAAGTTTGTCCAATTAGGCTACTTGGTATGTTTGAGACAATCATTAAACTTAAAGTATATACAAGATGATTATGAAGAGATTTATATTGGGTAAAATCAAACAGATTATTATTATGTGCTTTATATTCAACCTTTTTCAAAGGCAAGGAGGGAAAACATAGAGTTTGGTGAAAGAAAAATTTCAATGATCTAATCGTGTTTAGGATAAAATAATAATAGAGGGTGTTGAGAAACAATTGTAGTCTTTGGACCTAAACTAAAATTTTTTAGTCATGGATGAAAATCTTGCAAACGAACATGGTGGAGATGATAGTAGATTATTTTGGTGCTTCTTTGCACACAGTGTTAAACGACGTCATACATCATATAGAATGATGAATTCATAGTTTGAAAAGTAAAAGAATGTGTAAAGAAACTACAGGTGGACTTCATAGAAATTAAAATATATAACATCATCTATAATTTATTTTTTAAAAATAAAATAATTTCAATGATATATTTGAAGTTTTTTTTTTTTTGAAATGGTTAAGTTCAATTTCATAAGTATTTTCTTTTAAAATAGAGGCGACTAATGAGGACAAATATCTTTCTTGTTATTGATATAATAATATTTATTGTATTATTTTATTAACGGTTAAAAATCTTAGGTATTGAAAATTTAAAACACAGTTTGATAACTCGAGCAATTTAAAATTTTAACAAAACTATGGTGTGTGGGATTATTTTTATTTACATTGTATTTTGATTTATTTTTCCTAATTAAATTTGTATTTTATTATTTTAAAACCCAAATATTAGATGAATTCTTTTAATTAGATAAGTTTTAATATTGAATTATGTTCTATAAAAGATTTTACAACTGATTAAATAAACCAACATCATAGTCTATCATGAATGTCTTGTTTATTTTAGTGTTAAGACTACTATTCAAATTTTATAAATCATAGTTTCTTTTAATCTTGGGTTTTGAGAACACTAATGTTTATCAAAGCTGTACGCAGCACCAAATTAGATCCCTTAAACACTTGCACAGGGCAATATAAAACCTGATTAACTAAGGTATTGTCAGTCAAGACTGTCGGGCCAAATTCAGTGAGCTTAAATATAGGCTATATTTCAGGAAGTTACACGGCAGCTATACAAATAAATTATTTGTTCATAAATACCTGATACAGAAACAACCACAGATCTTTGTGATTCCTCCATTGCCACTGACCTCCCAACTGGGTCCTTCCAGATTGGCCCTCGAATCTTCCCGCCGATACTAAAAAATGAAGCCAAGCTCGATGCACAATCCAAGCCGAAGACAGCTTATTTACTCTACACTTCAGATAGTTTTGGATCTACCACTATTATTCAGCTCGATCTCTCTGATAAGACATCATTCTTTTCCTCCAAGAGAGAAGATGGAGGCACCATGTTCGCTGGAGCCATCCCATCACTGAGTTTCATCACTGGTTACAGCTTCAGCTTCCAGCCTATTTGATTCCTCGGGGACATTCGGAGACAAGCCCTCAATCTTGTCTTCCTGCATCCCTGAGGAAGAAAAGCCCTCTATATTTATTGGCATGTCCACTAGAGCCATCCTACCACATTGAGCTTGATCGTCTGTTACAGATTCTGACCTTTTTGATTCCTCGGGGACATTCTGAGACGAGCCCTCAATCTTGTCTTCCTCCATCCCTGTAGAAGATAAGCCCTCTATGTTTTCTGGCATGTCCACTAAAGCCATCCCACCACATTGTGCTTGATCTTCTATAACAGCTTCCGGCCTATTTGATTCCTCGGGGGCATTCTGAGGTGAGCCCTCAATCTTGTCTTCCTGCATCCCCGAGGAAGATAAGCCCTCTATGTTTTCTGGCATGTCCACTAGAGCCGTCCCAACAAATTTAGCTTGATCATCTGTTACAGCATCCAGCCTATTTGATTCCTCGGGGACATTCTGAGGTGAGCCCTCAATCCTGTCTTCCTGCATCCCTGAGGAAGATAAGCCCTCAATGTTTTCTGGCATGTCCACTAGAGCTGTCCCAACAAATTGAGCTTGATCATCTGTTACAGCTTCCGGCCTATTTGATTCCTCGGGGACATTCTGAGGTGAGCCCTCAATCTTGTCTTCCTGCATCCCCGAGGAAGATAAGCCCTCTATGTTCTCTGGAATGTCCACTAGAGCTGTCCCACCTTGGACTTGATCATCCGTTACAGCTTCCGGCCTATTTGATTCCTCGGGGACATTCTGAGGTGAGCCCTCAATCCTGTCTTCCTGCATCCCTGAGGAAGATAAGCCCTCAATGTTTTCTGGCATGTCCACTAGAGCTGTCCCAACAAATTGAGCTTGATCATCTGTTACAGCTTCTGGCCTATTTGATTCCTCGGGGACATTCTGAGGTGAGCCCTCAATCTTGTCTTCCTGCATCCCCGAGGAAGATAAGCCCTCTATGTTCTCTGGAATGTCCACTAGAGCTGTCCCACCTTGGACTTGATCATCCGTTACAGCTTCCGGCCTATTTGATTCCTCGGGGACATTCTGAGGTGAGCCCTCAATCTTGTCTTCCTGCATCCTTGAGGAAGATAAGCCCTCTATGTTTTCTAGCATGTCCACTAGAGCTGTCCCACCACATTGAGCTTGATCTTCTGTTACAGCTTCTGGCCTATTTGATTCCTCGGGGACATTCTGAGGTGAGCCCTCAATCTCGTCTTCCTGCATCCCTGAGGAAGATAAGCCCTCCATGTTTTCTGGCATGTCCACTAGAGCCGTCCCAACAAATTTAGCTTGATCGTCTGTTACAGATTCTGACCTTTTTGATTCCTCGGGGACATTCTGAGACGAGCCCTCAATCTTGTCTTCCTCCATCCCTGTAGAAGATAAGCCCTCTATGTTTTCTGGCATGTCCACTAAAGCCATCCCACCACATTGTGCTTGATCTTCTATAACAGCTTCCGGCCTATTTGATTCCTCGGGGGCATTCTGAGGTGAGCCCTCAATCTTGTCTTCCTGCATACCTGAGGAAGATAAGCCCTCTATGTTTTCTGGCATGTCCACTAGAGCCGTCCCAACAAATTTAGCTTGATCATCCGTTACAGCTTCCGGCCTAATTGATTCCTCGGGGACATTCTGAGGTGAGCCCTCAATCTTGTCTTCCTGAATCCTTGAGGAAGATAAGCCCTCTATGTTTTCTGGCATGTCCACTAGAGCCGTCCCACCACATTGAGCTTGATCTTCTGTTACAGCTTCTGGCCTATTTGATTCCTCGGGGATATTCTGAGGTGAGCCCTCTATCTTGTCTTCCTGCATCCCCGAGGAAGATAAGCCCTCTATGTTTTCTGGCATGTCCACTAGAGCCATCCCACCACATTGAGCTTCATCTTCTGTTACAGATTCCAGCCTATTTGATTCCTTGGGGACATTCAGAGATGAGCTCTCAATCTTTTCTGGCATCTTAGCTAGAGCCATCCCACCAAACTGAGTTTGATCATCTGTTTCAACTTCCAACCTATTTGATTCATCTGGTACAATAAGAGATGAGCCCTCAATCTTGTTTTCCTGCATTCCCAAAGAAGATGAGCCCTCGATATTTTCTGAGATGTTGGTTAGAGCCATCCCACCCCACTGAGTTTGATCATCTGTTTCGGCTTCCAACCTACTTGATTCGTCTGGTATATTCTGAGCTGAGCCCTCAAACTTGCCTTCCAGCATTTCCAAGGAAGATGAGGATTTGTCTGTGTTTCCAGATGTATCTTCTGATCCACTGCTACCAACCTGTGTGTGTTCAGACCTGGTACCAACAACTTGACTTTCTTCACACTCCATGAGAACAACATGAGATTCATAGTTTTCTTTTTCAGACTCTTTTGATTCCTCCACTGCGACTAAGATGTCACAAGAACTCTTCTCAGACAAGCCCTTAATCTTGTCCACCTCCATTGTTAGAGAACATGAAGGCTGGTACATGTTCTCCAAAGAATTCTCAGGCCCAGTCATAGGAAAACCAGATACAACCAGGTGGTTACTACTTTCAGTTTCAGACTGTTTTGCTTCCTCTGGTGCAAGCAAGAAGCAATGAGAACTTTTCTCATGCAAGTCATTGACGTTTTCTGCTTCTGTTTCTGAGGCAGATGGAACACAACTGTTTTCCAAAGAAGTTTCAGGCACAATGCCAACAACCTCAGATACTATTTTTTGACTACCCTCTTCAATTGCAGATGTTTTCGATTTCTCAGCTACAGAGCTGTCATCTTGGTGGTTCTCGGATGATCTTGCAATATCAGATTCCTGCATCCCTATGCTATTGTTAGTTTCAGGCACAACTCCATCTACCTGAGATGCATCTGCTTGAACCTCCTTATTAGTTACAGACCCTTTAGATGTCCCTAACACTACAGAGCAGCCAAATGTATCCTGCTCATAAGTACCCTCAACCAATGGTGCTTCTGATACCAAGGAAGATTTTGTTGAGACCATGTTCTCTGATACATTTTCACGTACCAAAGTATCAACATGAGATGCATCTAGTTGCTCACCTGCTTCAGCTTCTGACCCTCCTGAATTCTGAACTATTACAGAGCAACAAAGAGCACCCTTCTCAGATGATCCCTCAACCTGCTCTTCCTCTATTACAAGAGAAGATGGTAGGGGATCCACAATTTCTCGTACACTATCAGACACCTTCAGTGCGCCCATCTGATCATTTTCAACTCCAGATCCTTTTGCTCCCTCTGGCACCACCGAATGGCAAGCTACATCATTCTCCAAAATACCATTGAAGTTTTCCTCTGCTTCCAAGGAAGATTGTGGTAAGAACATATGTTCTGGTGTAATTTCTGGAATGATTACATTAGCATTAGATACATCCATTTTACTGGCCATTTGGGCCTCAAACCCCTTCAATGTTTCTGGTTCTATTAAGCTGCCAGATAAACCCTGCTCAAATGGTCTACTGTCCTTTTCTTCCTCCCTTTCCCGTAGAGTCGAGGGTAGAACCATGTTTTCTGACAAATCTTTTGGCACAAACACAACAACCTGAGAATATTCTGCTTCATTACCTGCTTCAGATTTGTGTGGTTCCTCCACTACTACTGAACTTCCAACACCACCATTCTCAAATGAGCCATCAGTATTTCCTCCACTGAGTGGATAAATATTATGCGGTACAATCCCACCAAACTGAGAAAAAACATCCTTTTGATGACTGGCTCCAGCTGCAGAACTCTTTGGCTCTTTCTTGTTGGAACAAGATGGATATTTAAGAGAAGAGGCCTGGTAATAGCATTTTATTAGTTACCAACTGAATGTATCCGCAGAAATTGATACAGGGAAAAAAATCATACATCAATAAAACAAGTTGTTAATCACCCACACAGAACACTCCCACACACACACACACACAAACCCCCCAAAAGCCATTCCTAGATCCTATGTTATTAAAGCCTAATGACCCTCACTGGAAACTGAGTGTTTGCAGCGTGAATGATTAACAGTGGATGTAAGGAACGTGCTAGAACTATGCCTAGACTTCAACCAAACACAAACTCAAATATAAAACCAAACTGGCCCTTGAATAAAGAAAAGGAAACTGCACATGGCACAAGTAATGGATAACAAGTCAGAAAGTTGAACAAAGAGTTATGACAATATAACTAAATGTTAAGAAACTCTAAACCCTTAAGCGGTGAAACACTTTGGCAAATGTAGCTGTTCTGCAACCAAATATCTATTTTAAAAAAAAATCAAAGCAAAACCACCATATGTGGTGACCAGTCACCTAAGAAGAAAACAAAGAGAAACCCCAAATTGTGTTGGAAAAAAACTAAAACCTAAGAAGAAAACAGAGAAATGCCAGATGTTTGGGGGGTCCAATGCAATATTTTCAAGTCTTGTGGACGCCTCAAGTGAGACAATTTACAAAATACACTCATCCAAGAATTAGAAAGATTAGCAGATGCAGTCCTTGTCTAAGGAAAAACCAAGATAAGAAAAACAGAATAAAAACAAACCTCTGATACAGCAGGAACAGTTTGCATTCTGCAGACCTCACCCTCAACCTTGGTTATATCAACCCCCGGTTGAATTTGAGATTTAGCTCCATCATCTCTGATTTCAAGAGAAGAATCTAGGGACTCTTTCAGAGAAGGCTCGTTACTGCTTCTAGATACACTATCTGCAACAGGACTAACAATTCCAATGGAATTATAATCAGTGTCATCAGGTTTAACAGAAATTGTACGGCTGCCAAGGCTAACAACATGCGGAGAAGACCTAGGAGATGCTTTTGAAGCCTCTGTTCTGTTTCCAGAGCCACTCACAGGGTGTTCTGTTACATCTGAAACTGTTAGGGTTACCATGGGAGGATCACCACCATCACCAAGAAGATCTTCAGGAGCTGGTCTCTGAGAAGTAAAATTGTCCCTGTCACCAGCATCAAGAACTGAATGATTGACCTCCATATTACTTCCCGTGATTGGGTTTTCAGTGGAAGCCTGTATCAACCCTGTCCTTTTTTCAACAGGGCCATGACTGGTCTTGCTTTCAAGCATAGAGGCATCAATGTCAGAAGTAGGATCCTTACCCAAAGCAGGAGTATGATCCCCTTCCATCTTGACACCATCTCCAGACCCAGGCTGTTTAGAATCATCAATTGAACTCCCCATGACTGGAACTGTTGCTTCTAAAATTGACACAGAGGATATTGCTTTACCCTCTGAGCATTGTTTTTTTGCCACTTCCACAGACATCTTACTTGAAACAGGGGCACTTCTAACTTCAACTGTAGAAGAGTCACCAATTTTATTTTTTGAAGAGCAAGTCTCAGAAAATATCTCCTTCATCACACGAGCAACATCAGTTACGTCAGCAGTCTGAATTCGGCCAACAGCCATAATCCCACTAGCCTCTTGTCTTTTTGGATCTTGACCAGCTAAACCACTGGGAATATGTGCTTCCTAAAAGTAAAAAAGTAAACGCAAAAATAAACAATAAATATTGAATATGAAATTGCAAGTATACAAAATATAACACTGATTTACTGTTAAAGAGTAGATGGAATACAGCTAATACAAAGAAAATAAAAGGATTTGCCATGATTGTACTTAAGACAATATAATAGCAATAAATATATTCAATCGTATTAACTCTAAATTGATTCAATAGGGATACAATTATACATCACTATGATGGAAAATAATTATACTGTATTGTACCAAATCACCAAATTACAAAATACCTGAACAACATTCTTCAACTCCTTGAGTTGATTTCCTTGCCCACTCCTCAAGGACATGGCATTGCTCCCTAACGAATCTCTGGACTTATTTTGCATTTGAGGATTTACAATGGGATCTTGACCAATTGAAGCGTCAACAGCAGATGAAATTGAACCCTGTTTCTTACCTCTTCGCCTAGGTGCTTCCCCTCTGGTAAGAGTTTTACGACCTTGCCTTTTAACTTGCGCGGCTTCAGGAGTGTTAGATAGAAAGACTGGAGTAACAGAAGGATAAGATGAAATTGGTTGGGAGCTGGAAGTAGTTTTTGGAGCAAGCTGATGCACAGTTTTGCCAACACCTTCCACAGAGGCAGAATAGAGTAATGACTCAGTTGGAGGACAAACCAATGGGGAAGGTTTATCCTCTGAGCTATGATTCTGGACTGCCTTACTTAATTGAGGTGTAGACGGGATAACTCCACTTTCACCCCCAGAAACTTCAAAAACTTTAGCTTTTGAAGAATTATTCACTGCTGAAACCTCTGTCACAGAAGCTACATAAGGCATGTCAACACCATGTATTTGTCCAGAAGATCCTGCACAAGCTTTGAATTCTTCAATTTCAGTATGCAAGATATTATCAATTGATTCCATTGCATCAGAATTCCATTTAGATATTTATATATCTTACCCGTAGATCTGGCAGTACCATCATGTGTTGTAAGAGTGCTGGCCGGTTGCCTATGATGGGCTACATCATCCAAATGCTCAGTTGCTTTTTTATCCTGGCCAGCTTCTTGGGACTCTTGCTCCTGGTTAACATCTTTTTCCAGAGCATCATTCTTTTGGTTACTCGCCATGAAAATAGTTTTGCTTCCTGATTCCCCAGATTTATCCTGTGACAATGTTGGATTGGATTTTGAAAGCTGACTGTCTGAAGCATCTTGAACAGAAGGTGATACTGGCAACTCTTTCCTTCCTTTGCGTCGAGTTGTTCCAGTGCCACTTTGAGTCTTTTGGTTTTGCCCTTTAACTTGCATCGGAACTGAAGAACTAGGAATTATGGATTGAATGGCAGGGGAGATAGAAGAGTTAAGAGGGTTTGTTTGAGAATCCAAAGCAGTCCCAGGCCCAGAATGATGAGTGGATGCACTGATACCCTCTACAGCAGCAGCAGCAGCAGGAGGAGGTAAATTATTAAGATGCTGTGGCATGGGAGCAATAGAAACAGTTCCACCCATGGCAATTACTGATGGACTGACAGATACATTCCGTGATTGATCATTTATATTTGGATCAGGAACAGCTGAACTTGCAGTGGTGAGTGAAACAGCCACCAGATTCTTTCCTCTGCGCCGTGGTGTTTGAACCACACCTTGAACCTTCCGTCCTCGACCTCTCGATTGCAATGGCATGGAAAGGGAAGCAGTGGTGGTTTGTGAGTTAAGAGCAACACAAACTGGAGTGGGTGGCTGAGCACTGGGAGCAATCCCTGATCCTAAATGAGGTGTTGCTCCACTGTTACCTTCTAAATTAGGAACAAGAGAAGAATCAGGAGCAGATGTTTTCGACGAGTCAGACTCTAGTCCTTTCTGTAACTCTGCATCCACTTTGCTAGTTTCAGGAGGTACTGAAAGTACCATCGCAGCTGGAGATTTATCTGAAGTTGCTCTTCTTGGCCTTCCACGCCCCCGTTTTGAAGGAGGGGTTACCTCTTTGCTCTGCTGCAGCAGGAGAGGCTCCACAGGAGGTGGCAGCGGTGGTAGTTGTGGCGGAGCTTGAGGTTCTCTGCTGCCAATAGCCAATATAGACCCATTAGCATCTTTCGGCAAGTTCCTCTCTCCTGTTTCTTCTTTCACCTTAGGAGAGTCTGGAGATTCAGCTTGACACATCTTCTCAAATTCCTCTTCTGTCCATTGCTCTTCATAAGAGCGTACCTAACCAAGTCAAAGGTCAAAATTAAGAAAAAGGGATAGTGAAGGCATAACATACTAACATGTTGGATGGAACATGCTATGACTACAAGAGTCAAATAAAAACAATAAACCTCTCTAGCTCGTTTGCCCCTTCCATAATGTTGAGTTTCAAGACCCCCAACATAATCCCCCTTCCGCTTCGCCCCTGCATTGGATTCTGCCCCATCCTTTGGCATATCATACAACTTCATCACTTCATAGAGTGCTTTCAAGTCATCATCTGTTACAAGGCGTGTAGGCAAAGGAGGTAGAGGTTCCAAAGCATCCATCCCTTGTCCCAATAACAAACTCTTCCATGTTGCCTGCAGAATTAGAAGTTTTATTTAGTTGATGAACCAGAGCAGCTAAGTCATAAGGCAGGCATATCTTAACCATACCATCTCTTTTTCCCTCCTTTGTTTGTCAACTGATTCAAATACATCAATCTCTGATTCACTGCCAACAAAAGTTTTAATAAATATGAAAATTTCAACTTGACAATATAATTCAACAAAAAGGCAATGCAAATGATAGCACAAATAATACAGACCGCTTCCCAAAGCAAAAAGGTACATCAACAGGGAAGGAATTTCAGGATTCCATAGTATTCAAATTTCAAACCCAAAACAATAATTAGTCCTTCCAAAAGGACTGCTAAGATAGCAAATGGTGATTAAGCATGGCCTTTAAAAGTAAAAATTCCTTTTTGAGACAATAAAATATCTTGACTTTACAATGACTCACCTTTCTTTTTAGCAAACACAACATGTTGCATAGGAAACATCTTATTTGCTGATAATAAGAATAAAAAGGCTTTATAATCCCACTCAGCAACAGAAACTAATTTTGAAGCCCCAGAAGCAAAGCAACATGAAGATGCCAAAGGCCACTCCAACGATCAGAGACAATAAGATGTGGAGAAAGGAAAACACATTTGAGGTTATCATGGATCATTTATTTCTTACATGAAAATCTTAATTTATTTAACCATGGACAGCAATAGAACAAGTGAATTCAAAAGTAGTTTGTTTACATTGCAGCTTATACATCATTTCCAAACAATTTCTAGCCAACCCGACTGAATCATATTTTTCAACTATGTGGACAAGTTCTAAATAAATTCTAAAACACAAATGAGCAGCATCTTGTAAGCCATACTACATTATGTGGTTTACCATTCACAAGAAAATAGAATGCTGACTGACAAATACAACAGCCTTTGAAAAGGATTCACCTGCGAGCTAAGAGGTCATTTAGAGCATCATCATCTAAAACTGGGGCAGCCTCCTCTTTCTTGCATTCACGAAGAAGGGACTCCAAGTATTCCCTTCGATCTTCTGCACTGTAAAAATGAGAGAGAAATTTCCCCTGGAGCATTAGTTAAAAACCCTTTGGAATAATTTTAAAGAGCAGGCACTTAAGCAAATATTCCTGTTAACCTTGTATTATTGTCAAAGAAACCAGCAGTAATGCTCTGATTAGCAACTCCCAGTTTATGCTCAGCAGAAGCTCTGACTTGTTCTTCAACAGTTTGGACCTTGTGACAATTAAAATGGTTGAAAACAAGTTAAAAATTACAAATTAAAAAACACGCATCACCTTCCACATCCTTCATGGAATTCAACATCCAGGGTTCGCAACAAGAGAAATTAGGCATTCCTAGCATTCATTATCTTATTTTCCTCTTGATCTTTTTGATTTGGAGCTTGAACTTTCAAACCCAAAATCAAGATGGAATTAATTACACCTAGAAGAGGAACTATCCTAGAATTACTATTTCAAATCCCTCTCAATCTAATGTTTAATTGTCCAATTAATGAAAAATCATTCAGAGATTATGCCAATTTACTCCCCTTAAAAAAACCTAAAAGGAAAGATGAGAACAGTGTATCACCAATATTTACAACCTATGATTGTCTGGGAATCCAAATCAGGCCTTTTGATCAACAATGATTTAGATGACATCAAGGCATAAATGGAAGCGCCACAAAAACTTTTGTAAAAAACATGAAACTTCCTACATGGATGCTTATTCTACTCCAGAGCTTCAGCATTTAGACACTGCTCTGAAAGAATGATACCCAAACTTCAAAAAAACAAAAAAGGAATAAAGAGAAAAGGAAGGATACCACCAAAGAAATTCTAAAAGAAAAATACAGTATGGCTTGCCCCCTGAGAAAGTTAAACTAACTGCCAACAAGGCCTAAGGTTGAGGAGGGCATCTTTGTTCAAATCACATAGCAAACAAAAAAAGTGAGGGAAGAGTAGAGATATTCATTACCTAAGTAGTTTATCAACTCCATGATTTTTTTTTGTTTTATTTAGATTTTCCTAGGGCATGCAAACATACTGTTTGTCATATGATGCATTCCAGCAAAAGAAGAAATGGCATTAATGAGATCAATCCAAACCCTCAGCTGCCATTGTGAAGGAAACTATGCTGATACTGATCATTTTCAAGTCTCATGGGGCCATGCACCCAGCCTCTCCAGTTTACAAGTAATTCATTAGAAACCAGAATCAGTTATCATCATAATCTCAAATGTTCACATTTCCAGAATCAGAAAATCAATATGCACTAGCCTGAAAAGACAACAATAGAAAGGAGAGAAATTACTGTTTCAAATCGAAGAACGAGCACTTCCCTCTTCTGGCCAATCCTATGAGCCCTTGCTTGAGCTTGAAGATCAACCTGATAAGGTACCAACATAAACTAGACTAGTTTAGAATCAGTAACCTGGATAGAGAACAAATCAAGGTGTTGTAACTTCATTTACGATGACCTGAGGATTCCAATCAGTATCAAATATGATCACAGTATCAGCAGCTTGAAGGTTCACTCCAACACCACCAGCCCGAATGCTAAGTCCACATGTTTAAAATGTCAGGCTTATGGAAATTAATTAAACATAAGCATAAAATTACGTATGTATTCAATACACCAGGGCATAACAATAGGTTTTTGAGATTTAATGTATTTACTATTAAGACACAATCATAGTGATAAGAGTGAAACAATGAAGTGTACAAGCTCCACTGAAATCTCATGTCTCGTAGCATAATCAACCATTTCATTTGCATCACGTCCATAAAACCTACAAGTGTGTGCATGTGCCAAATGGTTACAGCATACATGGATTACCTCCTCTAATACCCCAACTCCAGGTGCACTCTCTCTTTTAAGAAGGAAGGAAACATAATGCAAATTATTAAACATCAAGAAACCAAAATTTCCTACCTGCAATATGCCAGCCTCCACAATAGATAAATAGCTAGATGAACAATGTCTAGTATAATTTTGACATCAGAAACAAAAGATATCCCTCTTCTATCTCAATCTCTTCCAATTTTCTAACCCTGGCATGACTACTATATTACCATGCCTTGGTAAACACCAAAAATATCTAATATCAAGCTACATGACACATGACTCGCCAGTAAAAACATAGAGCAGGGAAAATTTAGTTAGTTACACAGAAGTATCTAAATATCAAGTATATATGACAAAATGATCACCTGAGCAAGAAAATAAAATACGGAGAATCTTGTTGGTTAAAACGGTCAATGAGTGGACCACGGTCACCTCCAGAGGTATGACCATCCAAGCGAAGGTATTGATACTGTTTCCAAGTGAGATAGTCCTCCATAACATCAAGCAGCCTGGTCATTGTGGAAAAGAAAAGAACCTGCATGGATCCAGCAATTAGCAAATCCTCAATACTGGAATATTACCAGATTCAAAACTAAAGCCCATGGTAATAGGAGATCTTGAAAACCAACAGTACTTTAATTTATGAAGAGAACATCATGAGATGTTTAGCATGCATTTCATCAAAATTACGAAAGAGGTACAAGGAAAAAGTCTAGAAGCACCCTAATATTTATCCTACAGCAAAATGGTCATAATCCTGCCAGGCACGTGGTTCAATTTACTCAAGGAACAAAATAAACTTCTACCAAACATTACATGGCAGATTTAATACAAAATACCCATACCCGATGGTCTGTTGCTTTCAATTTGGGTAGCAAACGATCTAGCATCTCAAGCTTTCCACAATGTCTAATAATTGGTGGCAGAAAATGCTTAGGTATCAAAGTATCAACCTACAAAAGGTAATTTCATATTGAGGTTAATGAGAGAAGCAAACTGGTATCAGAATGGACACATAAGACCTTGAACACAGATTCAGACAAAGATAGAACTCGTCATAACAAAATTTTATTTTCCTTCTTCACTGAGTATTATATCAAGATTCAAATTAGTCAAAATGAACAGAAAAGGAGAATGCCTCATCTATATGAAGCTGGCTAAGATATGGGTGATTGCATATGTTACGAAGCTCCATAACTGAGTTGTGCACTGATCGAGCCTGCAAAAGATGGGCCTTCTACAGTTAAATAATGGCAATATTTTTTAGCAGTTACTGTTCATGGAGTACAAACATCAAAGAATGAGGAACAAAATGTATGTAGGAGACCTTTGAATTTCCAATTGAGCCAAGATTCTCTTCCACTCTCTTCATAAGAAGCTTCTGATATGCAGAAGCCTCACAACGAACAAGTCTCTCAATCTTCTCAGGCAGTTCATTCTCAACCTAACAAATGAATTTCAGAATGCATGCAAATTTACAAGAATAAGTTTCAGCACCAAATATTTCATGTCTAATAAGAAAAAGAAAATCTCTTGTGATATTTGCTATGCATGCATTCAGGTGCGCCAGTGTCTGCAATATACAATAATTTTAAGGACCTTGTGTTTCAGTCTCCGAAGTACAAATGGTCGAAGAACTTGGTGGAGACGGTTTATGATCAGCAAGTTTTCCTCCTCAGAAAGTAAGGCCTACACATGCACACAGCCAGTGATGATCATGTAAGAAATTTGAGAAAATATCAACAAAAAAGAAGCACTCAATACAGTGCAGCATCTTTAAAATAGAGTAGAACAAGTCAAAAGGCTTACTTCTTCAGCTGAATTATCACCATTACTCTCAAATGGTTTGTTGAACCACTGAGAAAAATCCTCTGATGAGTTAAATATGTTAGGTAGCAAAAAGTTGAGTAGTGCCCACAATTCCTCGAGATTGTTCTGCACAAGAGAAAGCAATAAAATTGAATGAGATTATAAAATCTGCAGAAAAATATTGAAGGAGGATGTACAAGGCATGTTGCGGTATCAAGAGAAGACACTTTGCATATGTTAAACCAATGCACTCGAAGAATATAAATAATCAATCCAAGAAAGAGCAGAACTGAGGGCGAAATTTTGTTACCTGTAGTGGTGTTCCAGTTAATAACAACCTGTGAGAGCTCTGATAATGTCTCAATTCAGCATTCAATTTGCAAGAAGCGTTCTTTATGCGATGGCCTTCATCAATTATTATATAGTGCCAATGTATCTTGCTCAGTTTCGGTCTATCGTTTTTGTTCATCAGATATTCATACGTTGTCAGAAGGACATTGAATTTTTGATGCACAATCTTTTCCCTGAAAAAAAATAACGATTGCATTTACACTTGCAATTAAATAATTCAAGCTGCAAAAAGAAATGGAGAGTCTCTTGTGCCCATTTGTTATTTACTTGAATAGCTTGCGCCTCTCCTCTGGAGGCCCAGAATAGACAATTTTGTGGATTCCAGTTGCCCAGAAATTGATTTCAGACTCCCAGCCAGGTAAAACTGAAGAAGGTACAACCACCAAGAAAGGCCCTCTGTCATTTTTTGTTTCCATCAGGTAGCAAATTAGAGAAATAACCTACCAAAAGAAAAGAATACTAAATCAATGGAATATACAACTAGGAAACAGTATGACAGTAAATAGAAAGGAAACTGATCTACAAACAAACAAATCATGCAAAAACTCAATACAAACTCGTGTGGAGAAAAATAGCTGGTTATGTGGGCCTTGGAAAATTGATCGAACATGAAAAGCAGCTGCCACATTACTTTGTACGAAAATTTTGGTTGCATGTTCGTTTGTTCAGTTTTAGTCAGAAATGACAAGGACTAGAGTTAGAATACAATAATTTAAAAAAAACAAAATGTACCTGAACAGTTTTCCCGAGACCCATTTCATCAGCAAGAATGCCATTCAAATGATTGTTGTATAGTGAAACCAACCACCTAAGTCCGTTCATCTGATACCTGAAGATCAAAACATCAACTTAAGAAATTTAAAACTGGAGGACAACAGCAGAAAGTTTAACCTTCAGTCTACTGGAAGGATCATTTGCATCTAGTCTATTAAACAACCTCTAAGATTCTTACCACTACACCCAATGACCCAATAATCTAATAAACAGTGATACAGTATTTGAGTTGCATGGGTTCTACTCACTCCCTTAATTTTCCACCCTGGAGACATGTTGGCTGTTCTGCTATGCTTTCTTTTACACTGCACAAAACCATGTCCAACATAAAATACTGTAAAATAACATAAAAATTCCCAAGTAAAATACTGTAGAATAACATAAAATTTGAATTGAAAAAAGTGAGAGAGACAGGGGAGTTATCTCGCAAGAACATCAATGTCAAAAGACAACCTATTATCTCCACCAATAAAGATCATAACATTTGCAGGCGCACAAAATAGACAAAAGAATTAAGAATAAAGGCTGCCTAGAGCCCGCAATATACATGATATCAAAGGGTAAACTTAATCCACTCCCTTTAAGCTAGTGCCAAAAAGGCTGTGCGCCCTAATGCAAAATGCATATAAAGAAGCATTGAAATAAATGGAAGGGGAATAAAGAAGCTACCACCAAAAATTAATCAAATATAGAACTCCAATCTTAAGCAGCAAAAAATGTCAATCAAAAAAAGTTGTGAAATATAAAAAGTGGCATTTGTACCTATGAGCCATCAAATAGTACTTCTCATTGCTTTCCATATAATGCTGCAAAGTAAATCAACAAGAATTAAATGAAAGAAAAATTAAGCAAGCAAATATTGAATATAGAATGTGCAAAAAAACAAAATAAACTTGAGAAAGTGCACAGCCAAGCAGCTTGCCTTGGCCTGGTCACTTTCATCTTCATTCTCAACAGCAGTTTCATTCTTCTCAACAACAGCAGCATGCCGTGACTCATCTATGTCATTCTCAAATCGGCTTGCCATAGACTTAGCTTCCTGTAGCTTGGATCCCAGCTTTTGAAGATACTTCTCTGTCTCCTTCAGCAGTTGCTTAACACGGTCTGATTTTGCATCCTGTGCAATAAGCAAAAGGAGTGAACATAGGATACCAGCCTCAAATCAGAAAAACTGGCAAGCCAAATCTAACCTGAACCATTCGCAGATACCCCTCAACATCATTGATTTTCAATAAATTAATCTTCTCACGCTGGATTCTGTCAATCTTCTCCCGATGGATGCGCTCCTTCCTTTTATGGAACTCTTTGACATATTTATTGAAACCCTTCCAGCGTTCTCTCTTAATCTTAAACACATCATCCAGTCTTTCCCTAAATTAAGGTTAACAAGCAGTGCAAAATGAAAGAAGGATATTTTATTAGTTCAAGCCATTAGACAGAAGATTAGCATCCAACACAACGCATTTATAAAGAGTTAAAGATTAAAAGGGGAGAGGAGGGGGCAAGTGCTCTAAATTAACCCCAAGAAAAACATACTTGTGAACTTCTATCTCAGCAAAGAACTCTTTCTGCCTCTCGCGTATCCTCTTTTGTCGTTCTTCCTTCATTTTCTGCTCATACCTTTCAAGCTGTTTGATCCTCCTACCATGCTTATGTTTCTTATATGATTTCAAACGATCCATTTCATTTGTGATAGGCTTAAAAAAATCGTTCAGAAAATTACTGCCCAAATTTACACAGAACAACGTGTCAAAGATAAAATGACACTGAGCAACTAAAGCAACCAGAGAAGTGGTAAACCTCATGGTCAGACTGCAAATCAAGATAAAACATACACAAACTAACAATATATGGCAAAATTTGGGGAAATCAATCACCTCCTTAGACGGCGTTGAAGCTCCAAGAGCTGAAGCTTTTTCAATTCTATTACAATTTTGGTTTTTGCAGATATGTCTTCAGACGAGCTAGCAGTTTCCTGTGGACCAAATATAAGAGGGAACAAAATGTGAGCAAAAACCAGCGCAAGGGAGTAAGAGTGCGAGAATTGGTAATGACAATAAGATGACAAAGCACCAAGCAACTAAGAAGAATCTCCAAACAAACCTTTAACTTGTCAAAACAAGTGGCTATTCTTTGTTTTGTTTTCTGCTGTTTTAGAACCCAACCTCGCTCAGTTAAAAGTTTCTTTCTCTGCTGATCCATAATCCATTTCTCTGACATGGTGTACTTTGGAGAAGGTGGTGAATCAGTAGAAGCTGACTTATCATCATCTTCTTGTTCTGTAAAAGAGATGACATTTCTTAACGAAACATCAACTGGAACAACCTCACACACATCTAGAGTGTATCTTGTATGAAATTCAGATTTTGAATCATCCGCACATGAGAAATTAACATAGGCAGCATGAGAATCACAAAAGTAGTTCATAGGGTATTGTTCATTCAAGAAAGCCAAATCCCCTGCTAAGACAGGTGTTTTGTATCACATCTGCATCCTTCATTTGAGCCACCATATGAGCCTGAACTGGGAGCCCAGTGCTCGTTTACTGAAAAGTAATAGGAAACATTATGAACAAATTTGTTACCTGAAGCATTACTATTGCCAAGAGTGTGAAACTGACTAGAGACATTATCTTTTCTCTCTGGAACCAATCCAAGCTGAACAGAGCTGGATGGTAGGGATTGACTGCCAATTCGAGTCCAGCTAAAAGCCTCAGGGATTGCCTGTCTATTTACAAATGTTGATGAAGAAGCATGGTCAGTTTTTCCACCTTGCAGAAAAGCATTCCCCATGCTGTCCACAGGGTTACTCAAGGGTAAACCACCCCTTGCTGAATCAGGCTGCTGCATTGCAGTGGTGAAAAATGCCTGTGACTCCATTGCTTCCTGCCTTTGTATTTCAGCATCCAGTTTTCTTGTGGAATGCAGATATTTCCTTTCATCTGCAGACATCAAGGGGTGAGAAGGCAGACCACTTTTGTCCTCCATCATTTTCAGTTTATCAGCTTCTTTGGATGCACAGTTTTCATCCAAGAATCTTCCCCCAGAACCTGGAAGCATTTTATCAAATTCCTTTGCATTATTCAGGCTTCCACAAGGCATTAAAGCTTCAGGAATATTGGTTGGCTCATTAGAAAATTGTGTCTTTCCTTTATGATCAGTCAGCTCTTTGCGAGGACCATCCAAAGTGCCACCTGATTATCACCAAGCAAAAGACAGTTGCTGAACAATAATAGCAACAAAAACAAAACAATGAGAAGATGAAAAAATGTCCACTAGCATGGCCAAGTAGAATCACCCACGATCATCTTTAATCATGAATTCTTACCCTCTTTAGGAAAGACATTTCCAAGTGCTATATCCAAATGAAGCTTCTTTGGCAGCAGACTATTTCTGCAACACAGAAACCACAAGGACAAACCAATTATCAGCAGAGCAGAACAAAAGCTTTCTCAGCATGAATCCACACCTCAAAGGAAAAGTACATGCTCAGGGAGTAGTGCTATCCACCTGAATGCTAAAAAGACAAGGCACTGAGCTCTGAGCTGTCTCAGCTGTTGTTCATTGAAAGGCATGCCAGACAAGACACAACCCTGGGAAACAGGAGATTTTCCCACATCTCTAGGAGGTGTTGATCTAATCATTGTCAATTCTGAATTACTAGATTGCCTGCCACCCTGGTGATGAAAAAGAACATATAAAAGGAAGGGGAGCCTAATACATAACATATCAGAGAAAGTGTTTTATGCTTGGAGCAGAATAAGGTAAAATCATGATTAAAAATGATGCATGATGACACATTATATTTTATAATCCTACAAATCGAGAGAGCAAACATCCCCAGGATAGAAAAAGAATTAACACTTACTAGTCTGGCATTGCATGTGCTATATCTCACAACGCAAATGAAAACCAAAGCAGAGCTAGGCTAAAGACTATCATTCAGCAACAATCTTTCATCATGTCCAGAGAGAAAAGGCCATAATGTTTTTTCTTTGAGGGGTTAAGTACCTGGATAATTTTATTTGACTCTGCAAACATGTTTGAACTCCCTCCATCATTTTCTAAAATCTTTCCTGTTGAAAGTGAAGTGGGAAAGTCATCCACATTGTTAGCAGAAAAAAAGCCTTCCGAGGTTTTCTCAGCAGAACTAGCTAAAACACCCTTTGCTAATCCATGTTTCTGATGTTCAGAACCACCATATTGCACTGGAGCTGCAAACCCTATCTCCCCCATGGGCCCTGCTGGATATGAAGTGGCAGGCAACCCTCCATGAACCTTGCTGAAAGCACCTAAAACATTGGCAATACCAAGTACCAGATCTCTAATCACTAACCAATGAGTTACTTAAATAGAATGGTCAGAATCTTATATGATCAATGCTTGAACCCGAAAAAACATTATTCATTCCCTAGAGTTCCTTGCAGAAAAGAAGAAAACATCATTCCAGACACAAAAAAGGAGGGAAAAAAGCCTAAGAAAAAAAGTCATCAATAATATGTTCTACAACTATGTGATTCACTTTATAAGTTTTTGCTCCCAATCTTTGGACGGGGTTAAGATCAGAACATATCCTGCTTTGCCCACCAAAAACAGCCATATTTAAGATTTCTATCCAGCCATATTCTTTTTATTTGGTAGCATATTTAAATCCTTACTTGATCCAAGAGATGAAATTGCTGACTGCTGCAATGGAATTTCTGCTGTTGCACTACCAGAAACAGCATTCGAAGAGAACCTTGGAACTTGAGATCTTTCAAGGGGTAACCCTGCTTTATTTTGATTCCACATACCCCTGGAAGTGAGACTTTCATGTGCAGATGAAAGAGAACCCCCTTGATGTTGTCCTGCAGACACATAAGACGATGAAACTTCCAGCTGCCCACTACTAGGAACCTTATTAAAGCTGGTATTTTCACCATCTCTAACTGCATAACTCCCTTGTGAGTCAACCTTGTTCATTTTCCCCTTCCTTAGATTAGCCATGGTATTGCGAGGATCAAATTTCTGGGGATTGTCAACATGCATTTCCGAGTGTAAAGAAGAATCGCCCCTCTTCCTCTTAGAAACAGCCTTTTTACCATCCTTCTGATTCCCTCCTCTTTCTTGGGATTGTGAATTGGCAGACCTTGTGTCCAAACTTGAAGGACTTTCATGATCAAATGACTGGCTGCTCCTTTGAGTTCCAGATCCTTGATAATAATCATGGCCTGCACTAATTGGGCCAACAGGGGGCCTACTGGAAGCAGAAAGATCAATTTTGGATATCTCATTTTCAGCAGCTTTAGAGTCTTTCCCAACTCCAACTGCCTGTGAAGATCCTGCATAAGGTACCCGTTTCTTAATAATTAATTAAATATGTTACGCACTAAAACAATAAGTACAATAAAAAGATAAGCTGCGCTGAATGGAGGCAGTTTGAGCAAAATCATGTTACCTCCATATTGTGCAGTCGAAGAATCCCCCGTTTGAGTTCCACCGGTCAAAGGAAGGTGTGATGACCTCAAAGCTTCAATATCAAGACCGTGCTGATTGATGACAGTCTCCATGGCCCTTGGTTTAAATAAAGATATGTCAGAGTAACCAATCCACCACAGAAAGTTGAGTAAATAAGAATTTCAACTGGAAACGTGTAATTTTGCCACAACAATGAAAATGACATAACAAACTGAAATGCTGGAATACCATATAAGGAAAAAAACAACACATAAAAAGGCAAGGACAGGTGCACCAGAGAGGGACCAGGAACAAATCAGAAAAGAAACCAGATAAAATACCCTGGCAATCCAATGGCAAATTGTGCGACCAACTCACTTCCATATGGTACTTGACTACAGATTATCCAGTAATGACATATACATGAAGGAAACAGATGCCGGCAACAAATATTATTCTATCAGAGTTTAGTTTTTTCAACATAGGAGCACATTTGTGTTGATAATGCAGGGTTCAAACTAAAGTTTATTATGAAATGGAAAATCTAGGACATAACAAGTTGTCAAAACTCAAATAGATCTTATTTCCTAGCCATGCCAGTGCAACCTTAATAACCAAATGACATGTTTGAAGTCCGTTCTCAGGTACATGGACATCACTTCCAAAATCAACATTTAAAAAAGGAATTGCATCATAATCTAACTATATAAAG
This sequence comes from Salix dunnii, assembly GCA_015731905.1. NCBI lineage: Eukaryota > Viridiplantae > Streptophyta > Magnoliopsida > Malpighiales > Salicaceae > Salix > Salix dunnii. Next base: position 858,789 of record CM027668.1, on the reverse strand, counting down.
AAAATGTACAAAGCTCCTGTCTCAACTCAATAGGTATTAATTATCATCTCAGCCGCATGACTTAATAAATCCACCCAAGATGAGACAAGAATAAATGTCTAACAATCCCAGAATCATCTACAATTAATAAGCTGACTCCAATATCTAAGAAACACGGCATCTTTAAATAAAAAGATAAAAATTAAATGCAAACAAAATGTTTCACCTCGATATTACTTGATAAGGCATCGAATGTTCCTTCCCGCTTGATTTCATGTGTTGCAAAATCTAAAACACAAATTTAATAAGAATGCACATAGTTACCACCACAGCTCAAACATACTAAGAATAAAAATTATCTGAGTGCAAGTTACACACCACAAAGAGTTTTGTAGCCAGTTTCGCGGGCTCATCTTTAGAATCTTGAATGAGTTTGTGTAGAAACTTAGCAGCCTCCAACTCAACATTTTGTGAAGATTGTGAAGACGCCATCTCATTTCAGCTACAAAAAATGATTAAAATTAAAAAAAAAAAAAAAAAAAGGCTAACTAATATAATTAATGAAAAAATTACACTAAAAAATCTATAATTTTTTTTTACTAATTTCCTACTTGTAAGAAAATTCAAAAAGATTCAGCTTCATGAGCAAAACATTAGCTGGAAAAATCAATTTTAGGGAAAACTATTTTTGCGAGAAAGAGGAGAAAGACAGGTGGGGGTTTAAAGACTGGAAAAAAAAATTCGAGATCATCGAATTCGAGGAGGGAATTAATTACAGGAAAAGATTGCAGCAGGGAGTGAGCTACATAGAGATTTTGGCACTTTCTCTAAAATGGCGTTCGGGACGGGGAAGCGTGAAGATCACGCCCTAGCGAGTTGTCATGTGATTGGTTGGTGGCGCGTATATTTTCACGCGCGGAATGAATGAGCGGGGAACGATCTGATTTTTTGGGAGGAAAGGTAGCGGTCACTGCCTTATTCTTTGGTGGTTTCTGGTGGATTTTTTCTTGGTTTCTCGGCCTGATTTCAGGTTTTGAGGTGGCTATTACGTGGTCAGGATTCGGGTTGAAAGGACGCTGTGTGGTTGCTGCGCCGCGGAGAGAGGTCTGGACTGAGACGGTGTTTTGGTGGTGTGTTGATTGGTTAGGGAAGGCTGGTCGGTGCAGGGGAAAGACGGCTGGGTAATGGCTGGAATCTGAGGTGGTGACCGGTGATGATGGTAGACGGTTGTCGACGTAGGGAATACTGTGTGATTGGTGGAAGCGGCGGCGCTGGTATGGTGAGAGAGGTTACCTAGATTGGCCGTGGGAGAATTTTGAAGCTGGTCTGTTTTCCTTCTTATGTTTTCTTCACTGTTTTTCTTTCTATTTCCTACTTTCTCTTCCTGCGTCAATTTTTTTTTTCTCGGTGCCCTCCGCTCTCTCACTCTCCCTCTCCCTCTCCGCTCACTCGTTCATCTCTACTTACTTACTGTTTCACTTTCTTTCTTTTTTCCCCACCAAACAAAATAAAATGAAGACGTCAATAATTATAAAATTAACATATTTGCTTGGATTGCTTAAAAGCGTATTTTGTAAAAGAAAATTATATTTTTAAAAATATGATAGAAATTGATGGGAAAAATGGATTATAATAATAATAATAATAATAAGGTATTATTTATGGTTTTTATTTTTTTATTTTTTAAAAAACATTTGTCAATTATTGCATGTTAAAAAGAAATAAACCAATTTCATTTTATTTGGATTTAGCAACCAATAAGAAAAATACTAAAATGAAATACAGAAAAATTGTGTTTATGACATCATTTTATTATTCTCATACACGAATTGTTATTTGTTAGGTGAGGATTCTAGATTTTATTATAGTTAATGCTTACATTTAAGATAATCTTTGTGTTATATTTTCAGACTTTATTTCTTGGCTTTTTAGTAGTTGTGTCATTTATTTATGGGTTACGTGATAACGTGATCATAAGTTTTATGACATGTATTTTTGAAAAGACATATCATATGCAGAATAAATTAATATTATCTGTTGGATTCTTCGAGGCTAAATTATTTAAGCATGTTGTCTATGTAAATAGATTAGGACAATCTAAACAACCTTTTTGATCTATCTTTATAGATCTTTTTTCCCAATACATAGGAAGCTTCTTTTATATCTTTCACGGAGAAAATCTTGGACAACTAGATCTTTATTGACGATAGTAGAGAAATGTCATTTTCTATTAATAATATATTGTCTACATGTAATATTAGAAAAATAATTTCACTGTTACTAACCTTTTTTTTTTATAAATACAAGGTTCATCCATACTTTTTATGAAATCAAATTGTTTGATTATCTCATTAAAATGAATATTTTATCTCATTGACACTTTTTAATTTTCCTAGTTTCAAAAAATGTTATAGTCAAATAAGTTTTGCTTGCATGCATAGGAAAAGTTGCCAACTTTAGAAATTCTAATAGGCTAGAAAGATCAATTCTAACTTTGAAATTTTTGTTGTATTTCTCTTTTTTACTTGGATAGAGATAATAATCATTTTCAAAGTTGCCAACTTTAGAAATTCTAATAGGCTAAAAAGATCAATTCTAACTTTGAAATTTTTGTTGTATTCCTCTTTTTTACTTGGATAGAGATAATAATCATTTTCTCCTTGTTTGTTGAATTAATTAGTTTTCTTTTTAGGCCAGGAGAATAATTAAATAATATTTTAAAATTTAGGAAACAAATTTGTCACCCACTAGTTTTTTCAATGGACTAAGAAACTTCTTTTGAATTATAAGAATCCTCCTCTCCTATTAAGGATCAAATATGACTGAATTACCTTGTATAAATAAAAAAATAATTATTGACTTCTAATCTCTATAACATTAGGAAAAATATCCCAAGCAAGATTGACTTTTAGGTCAATAATGTTATCCTACTAAGACTTGGCTTGAGCTCTTATTAAACTTGGATTTGATTAATTATGGGTTTCTTTCGTACTCTTTTGGTGCCCCAAACTCTTCTAGGTCTATTCTAGCCTATATATTTTGAACAAGTTTATTCAGTGTCTCTTTAAGTTTCAATGCCATAAGTTTTTATATATCCATCTTGATCCATATGTTCTGAACAAACCTATCAATTGCCTTTTTAAGTTTACTTGCCATAATTTTTGTAATTTTCCTATGTAAAAGGACATAATCAACCTTATAACTTAAAAAAACAAAGGCTACTTGTAAGGGTGTTTTGATATATATTTTATTGGTTTTGTAGCTATTGTTAGGTTTTGTTAGGGGTGACTTGATAATTTTTAGTTTTTTAAATATTATTATATAAAAAAATTGATGATATGTCTAACATGCGCATCTAACTAGCACATAATAGGTTTATATCATAACCAAACAAATATATTTATAGCTCAATGTACATCTTCTGACATTGACCAAATGAGAAGGTATCAATTTAAGAATCAATTTAAAAAAGTTTACTGGCTCATATCAAGAATTTAGATAAAACAACTGATTATGATTTATTGTAACAAAAAATAGTAATCAACATATATATTATCAAAAAGTAAATCCAATTCGCATTTACAATTCATATATTTATAATATTTATCATGGATATGGAAAATTATCCACTCACTTGACTCAAAAGTGAATACTAAAGACAATACTATTAATGTCCTATAAGTAAATATCAAGATTATATGGATACAAAATAAAGACATACTTAAAAATGACTAAAAAAAGTAAAATCTTATTAATAAATTTATTTAAGGGTTTAACTCATAATCCTATGTATTTTTAAACTAAACTAGTTAATTTTCCCAAAATCTAAAAAATAATTGGTTATTCTCGACATCTAATTCAAAATAAATAATTCATAAAATTTATAATAATTCACCAAGTAATCCTTAATTATTCACCAAACCAATTTAAAAAACTAAAATTCATTTAGGGACTATTATAATTTTTTCTCAATTTTTTAAGATTAAATTGAAGGAATAGATTGAAAACATCATAAAATCATTACTCTATCTAAAATATTCCAAATAAGCCATTACCAATAACAATTAATTTATAACATTTCATCAACTAAACCCAAAACAAAATCTTCAAACCCTAATCTTTAATAAATTCAAAATCTTGACAGATAACAACCCTTACACATATTAAAGAATAAATATTATCTTAACAATTTATCTCTTTTAATTCATTTTCTCCTTCCTTCATCTATCCCATCTTTTCTCCTCCTCTTCTTCTTTTTCTCTCTCCTCTCGGTTATCTCTCGCAAAAAAATTAGATCTTTTTTTCATGTTTATATTTATTAAGTTTTATACAATTACCATAATACCCCTAATTTATTTCTATGTTTTTCTAAGCCACCAAAAGCACTCTTGCCTTTTCCTCCATTTTTTTTTAAAAAAAATCACAATCTCCCCACTATATAAGGCATATTCTCATATCTTAAGACATCATCATAACCAGTTAAAAAAACTTCCGACTTTACCCTACTCAGTATCATTTTTTATCATAAGTAGTGAATCATCTTTCTTTTGAGCTACTTTTGTTCTCTCAAACAAGTCTAATTTAAATTGAAAGTGAGTAACCATTGCTCTAGCTTCACTGAGGTTCAATATGGCTTCTTCTTCTACTAATCCATACAACTTTCTAATCAGATGTCTCTTAAATACGAGCCAAGCTCCTTAATGATTTCTTACTCAAAACATCAATAACTATATTTGCCTTGCTCTAGTGATACTTTATAATACAATTATAATCTTTCACCATTTTCATCTATCTTCTTTGCTGAAAGATATACTTCAAACTCTTATGTGAAGATTTCATAAGTTTTGTTATACAAGTAGTGCCTCCAAATCTTCAAAGAAAAAACTACAACTATCATCGCTAAATCATGCGTTAATTAGTTTTGTTCATGCTTCTTCAACTGTTGTTAAACATGAGTAATAGTCTTGTCATGCTGCATTAAAATGCTCCTTGACCCTACACGTGAGGCATCATGATAAATTATATAACCACTATAACCTAATGACAATGTTAAAATATGAGTTGTAGTCAATCTCTACTTCAATTCGATCGCTTTTAATTTTACTACACTTGTTTTTTTATTCATTTCCAATCCTTGTTCCCTTGATTGCTATATTCTTATTATTTCCTTGTTTTCTTTTTTGTATTATCCTCAATATTTTTTTTCTTTGGGTTTTTCATTTAATGTTGATCCTCATTCTTTCATTAATTTTTTTACTCTTTTTTTTATTTTCCAATTTAATTCTTAATATTTTTTATTTTTCTTATACCATATCTAGTCTATATTTTGTTGAGTTGTAATTGTTTTACAATTGAATATTTTACTTTGTTATTTTTTCATGGTTGCCTTTTAACCTGACAATCCATTATTGATTTTTTTTATTTATCATTTCATATTTGGTTATCAACCCCTTAACTTCATTTTTTAATGTTTTTTTTTTTGTTAAGCTATCACGATCTCATATCTTAGATAATAAAATAATTAAAATAACCATGATTGCCTCGTTTTGTTTTCTCAGTTTTTTAACAATTTCATACTTTGGCGTTTATGTGATTTTTTTTCATTTTTTCTATTGGTTATCTCGAGGGCATGTTAATTAAATTAACTCAAATTAACTTATGTTTTCTTATTCAATGTTTTTTTTTTTTTTTAACTTGAGTCTTTTTTGTCAGGTCCTTCTTTTGAATTTTTTTTCCTTGTTTTCATATATCCTGAGTTGACTTGTTTCTTTTTCTCAATTTTTTATGATTTTTTTTATTTTGCAATAAATTATTTGCCCTTTTGCCTTTTTATTTTTGTTATTTCGAGATCCAATAAGTTAAGCTAAACCCGTGCATTTTCATTCACAATGTTTTTTTTAATTAACTTGAGTCTTTTTTCTTAGGTCTTTTTGTTAGAGGTTTGATTTTTTTATCCCAATCTCATATCATGTATGACAGGTTAGTTGAGTTAACTCAGGTTAACTTTTTTCTCTCTTCAATTTTATTATTTTGTATTAAATTATTTATTTTGAAACTTTGTTATTTTTTTCACTTTTTTTATTGTTTGGTTATTTCAAAAGTAGATGAGTAAAATTAACCTAAATTGATTTATATTTTTTTTATATTGAACTTGATTTTTTTTACGAGGTCATCATTCTTTAGCGCTATGTATGTATATATGTATGTATCTATGCATGTATGCATGTATATCTTTGACATTACAACTTGACTTTTTCAATTTTGTTTAGTTTACTTTTTCTTTAAGCATTTTTTACCTTATACCTCAAGCTATATTTTAATTAATTAAACCGGATTATCTGAAATTATCACCCCTTACATCATCTTTTACATTAAAAACATTTAACCCGGCTCGTAACTTATGCCCACTTATCTTCTCAATCGCTACAATCCGATCGAATATTCCTCACCTCCTCTCTCTCTCAATCATTGTTTCCTTATCTCTTTCCTCAATTAATCAAAAAATTATTTAACCCTTCGAGCTCTCTATTTTATCCAAAAACACGACAAGGTTGCTGTCTTTCTATCGAATATAATCGTACGGTCACCGAAGATAGTAAAATCGGAGCTCCGAATTCATGGTGGCGGCGGGTTCACCAGGTCCTTTTGCTTAATTTTTGTTATTCAATTAGCTTGTGTGTTTTGATTCTAATGGATTGTTATGGGTTGTCGCTTCAGAGTATATGGGGCAAAGAAGGTGGTTTATTTTGGCGATTTTTGTATGTCTGTTTACTTTCTCTTGTGGAAGAGGTAATTTTATGAATTAATATATTTATTTATTGCTCTCGTTTATGCTAAGGATAATCGCTCAATTATTTAGGTCAAGAGTGTGTGATCAGTTCAGTTTTTTAAAGATTTTTGGGCATGGAATATATAATAGCTGATATATTTTTTTCTACTTGTTATCATGCAAATATACAAAAAGATTGAGGTTTATTGGAGTAGAATTTGTAAGGGGTTTTGTTATTTGATGCAGAACTTAAGGTTGAGCATAAGCACGTAGATAATCATCTAACCGCTTACAATCACACTCTTGCCACAATATTGGTTGAGTATGCCTCTGCGGTAAATAACACAGAACTCTAGATCTGTATGAACCGAAACGGGGTTTTTTTAAAGTTTTATATGATGATGAATAAATATCCGGTGACTAAAAGAAGCTTTGTGGCTGCAGGTATATATGTCAGATTTGACACAGCTTTTTACTTGGACATGCCCGAGGTGTTCTGGTTTGACTGAGGTACTTTTATTAGTTGTAAAATTTTCATTGTCAATTAGGTTTTCAGTCTTATAAAGTGGACAGTGGGCTGATACATCTTTGTATGGAAACAGGGATTTGAGATTATAGAGCTGCTTGTTGATGTTGAGCACTGCTTACAGGTGTGCATTTATTATGACTCTTGCATATATTGATTTAAGAGAATGAATCCTGATATCCTTTGCTTTATTCTGATATTATTACTCATAGGCTTGTTTTTTGTGGTGTTCTTGTCTAAAATTCTGATGCTTGATGCCTGGATATAGTCATTTGTTGGAGTTTCAAAGGATCTTAATGCTGTTGTCATTGCCTTTAGAGGAACTCAGGAACACAGGTTAGTCATATTCATATATTATGTTGGCTCAATTATGCTTACCTTGTCAATGAACCCCGATTCTTAAATTAACTGTTGTAGGGGGGGTTGCTCGCAACTTCTGCTAGCCAGATGTGTAGTCAACCGAGCTATGTAGACTCTCCAAAGGATACAAAACACAAATGCTAGATAGTGAAAATTCAAAATATTATTCTTATGTTGCGCAATGAACATTCAAAACATTAATGCATTGCATGCTCACAACCGAACAAAATCACACACCTTGATGTCAATATCAGTAGTTCTGTACATGTAAAATTTTTTGTTGTATCCAGAAAATTGATTGGTTAATGTTGTATTGAGTTCTTTGCACATGGACAGTTTTGGTAGTTGATGCGAACCCCATGGATATATAAAGATGAAAAACCCTACAATGAAATAGATGACAAGCCTGAAAAGTCAAAAATCAAGTTTGGATAGAAGACTTTGATCCAGAGATAACCACCCTTTTTCTAAGAATCAAAGAAATTGAACTTGAACCAGTTGATTATAACAAATCAAAAACCTGATGTATACGAAGAAGCCACAAGGTCAATTATATTTTGATAAGTAATCCTTGCAAATAATGCTCAAGGTGCTGACTTTTAATGTCCTTGAAAAACATGGAAAGCTGTTTACTTAGAATTCTTAATCAACATGGAAACTTTGACAGTTCCAAGTTGTCTTTGTTGAATATGAAAAAATTGTCACCTATGTTGTCCAAAGATAAAAAGGAATCCTTGCTGTATCAAAAATCCTTAAATCAAAAAGAAAGATAATCCTAAACCAATTAGAAAAATAATGCAATTCTTGCATAATAAATTTTGGTTATTATTGCAAGGTCTTTCTAAATTCTAATTGCTATAAAATTTTAACCTTATAAAAAACTAGGTCCTTGGAATCTTCTGGTAAAATCTTAGCCCGATTCCATGGTTGGATTAAAAGTTATGTTTGTTAGTTAGAAATTGTATATTAAAAAAAAAAAAAAACTCAAAACTGTCTCTTTAATCTTTTTGGCCCTTGACCTTGTAAATGGTCTAATCAATATCTCAATCGGATCCTTTTGCGGTGCTTGTTGGCTCTCATCAATAGTGTATTTAAATCAATATGATTTTTATGTATGTTTTTCATCGCCAAATAGTGATGAAAGGTTTGGATTTTATCAAAAGAGAAAGTTATAAAAATTGACAAGCATTGTTTTGTAACTTAAACTACATGCCACCAAAAGAACCTCCATACTGAATTTGATGGCTTATGCTGATCATTTGGTCCTTGAGACGAGAATCCAGCAACCAACTACAAGTCTTTGAGCTTGTTGCATGTGCAGTGTGCTTAATTAGTATTGTTGTTCTTATTAGGGGCAAAATCTAATAAGTTCTTGATGCTCACAGATAGTGCAGAAAGAACTAGATGCCAATTTGATTCATCTCTTTATGAAATATGCCTAATGTGGTTTAATTGCATGTTTGCAGCATACAGAATTGGATCGAAGACTTATACTGGAAACAACTTGATATAGATTACCCGGGCATGGCTGGTGCAAGGGTGTGAATTTCAAGTCTCTTAGCTTGTTGATTGGGTTTATGCTTGAGTGCATAATTCATTCCTTTTTTCCTTTTTTTTGGTTTCAGGTGCACCATGGGTTTTACTCTGCATATCACAACACAACAATTCGGCCTGGAATTCTAAATGCTGTTGAAAGTGCGAGGAAGTATTATGGAGATCTTAAAATCATGGTGACAGGACATTCAATGGGAGGAGCCATGGCAGCATTTTGTGGACTCGATTTGGTGGTAATTATGAGAAACCATTTCTTGAAACAAGCACATATCACATAAACAAATTCACATAACTCTGAATTTTCTAGTCTGGCACTATAACCCTAACTTTATTATAGTAGTTTCAAACACATGAACAATAAGGGGTGTTCAAAGCCAGGTCCGGTTCAGGTTTTTTAATTTTGAAAGTTTTTACTAGGACCGAACTGAAAATCAGTTCACACCAAACTGGTTTGGTCTGGTCTAGGTTGTTCTTTTGCTTTGAAAACTGGAAAACCCAATACCATCAGAGCCTTTAAACTTCCCAACACTTCCCCGATCTTCCTGAACCGTTTCATTTGAATTTTCAAATGGAAGGAAAGGTAATTAACCTAGATGAAGCAATGAAAAAGTATTTTTGCCTGTCAAGTTTCAAGATTTAACAAATAGCTCAAAGAAATCAGGGCCTGCAACAAAAAAAATATTAATCAAATTAAGAATCCATCATACCGTGTTGCACATAAAAGCAAATAAATTATAATCATTAAGCCATCATGCTTGGATAAAGAGAGAAGGGCTACACTAAGAAACAAGATATGCAAGAAGGACAACACAATGTGTAGCTACCATGTTTAGTAGAATAAAGAATGCAATTCATGCATCAATCGAGGTTTCTTGTGCAGGCTGTATTATAATGCCGAAGATCTATGGTAGTGGGTCTACTGGTGCTTGCATTAACACTAAAATTAAAGAAAAAAAGGAGCTAGTGAAGGATTCTTTAATGGATAAGTGAAGGACTGGAGTAACTTCAGAGATTTTTGAAAGATGAAATAGAGGATAGAAGAAGGAAGATAGGCTGATGGGAAAAGTGATGGGGTAGAACGAGAGAGAGGACAAGGGGAGGTGGGGTGCGGCTGCAGTAGTGATTTAGGCCTAGGTGAAAATTTTCTATTTACATTTTCTTTTTTTACAGTTGGTTCAATTTCGGTTGAGTTGGTTTACTAGGTTTTAGCTTTCCGAAACCGAAATCAGACAGGATTGAATGTTTTTTCTTGTAAGGTTTTTTCTCTGTTTCTTTTCTCAGTTTGGTTTATTTTTTTTTTTTTCGTTGATTGACTTTTTTAAACACCCCTACGAAGTGATTTTTTATGGTAAATGTAGTGATTTTTTTTTTGAAATTACCTTGTCCATATCTTACTTCATCATTTTTTAATCTTAACAATTTTGACATAACTTATAGCACTTGTAGTACACTACACATGCATATCAAACATGCTATGGATCTACCATTTAAAATAATTAATTTAACAAAATTTCAGTAAAGTTTTTATCCAAAACTTTATCCCATATTAAAATTTGCAATCACAACAACAACCCAAATTACATTTGGATCATGCAACCAATACTTATATAGAAGTGGCCTCAGGCACCACATATCTACAGTTATTCATACATTAAGGTAGTCATTTTTTTAATATAGAGTGATATTATCTTAGCTTAAAATACACATAACTAGGATTTATATATTAGAATTCATTACATAGGTCTACTATAATAATAATATACCAGTAAGCTATCAAGATTGAGATGGTTGACAATAAATACCAAAGTTGAATGAGAGCCAAGAATATTATTAACTCATTTTATATTACACATTTTGTGTGAGCTTTACTTCCATAATATTACCATTGTATTTTATTAGCAAGGTTTGGTTGTTGATGCCATTGAAATGGTATTGAACATGCATTTGTCTATCTCCAGGTTAATACTGAAGCCAAGAATGTTCAGGTTATGACATTTGGACAACCTCGGGTTGGCAATGCAGCTTTTGCTTCCTACTATAGTCAACTTGTTCCAAACACAATCCGAGTCACAAATGAACATGATATTGTACCACATCTACCTCCATACTATCGTTATTTCCCTCAAAAGACATACCATCACTTCTCAAGAGAGGTAACATTTGGTTTCTCAGGTGAATGATTGGTGGATTTAGTATTAAGCTTGCAATGCAATGGATATACAGTCAGGCATGTGAATTTGCTGATGATTCCTTTTCTAAAAATTCTGCACAGCTATAAATCAATCCATTGATGCTTGTGCTTTGCTTGGACATGTTGGATCTTCTATTACATGTGCACTTATGCAATTTAGCCTTCTGATAATTCAGCATTGTACTTGAAACGTGAGATTTTGGAACTATGCTATCTGTGCAGTGGTGCAGAAAATCTCTTTGGGAATCATGCCCGTGCACTCGGTTTCTTCAGCTTTTTAAAACAGTAATAACCTTATTCTTAATTGCAGGTTTGGGTGCATAACATTGGAGTGGGAAGTCTGGTTTATGAAGTGGAGAAGGTCTGTGATGGTTCTGGTGAAGACCCTACCTGCAGCAGGTGACTTTTCCCTCTTAAATGATGTTTCAGATGTAGAAATAAATATATACTTAACACAGTTTAAGAGAGGTTCTTCTCCCAAAAAGTTGCTACAAGCTCTTCAGCATTGAATTGCAGGTCGGTGGCTGGGAACAGCATTGCAGATCATTTAGTTTATTTTGGTGTTGAGCTGATGTGTGAGACATGGAGATCTTGTGGAATCGTGATGGATTCTCTTGCCAAAGAGTACGGCAAAATGGATGTCAAAGGAAATATGGTTTTTTCCAGAGATTCTATTCTGAGAATGAAAACACATACAAACATTGGTGGAGATCAAATGTAGAATTCAGAATTTGGGTTCTCCTGCAAGGTGGCTGAGAGATTCCACTTGTGAACTCTTCCCCAAATAAATCTTTCTTGATTCTCTATTCGAGCCCTACGTGTAGCTGATGACCATTGTCGAGGTGGGGCGCTCTGTATATAGACTGATTTGTACATCCAAACCCTGTTAATGGAAAGGCACATTCTTTGGATAAGCGCCCTCACATGTATATAGACTGTCGAGGGTGAGCAATGGGTATATGTTACCATTTGAACTTGGATGGATATTACTTCTCTTGGACTCCCGTTGATGAGCTGAAATTTAAGTTGATTCCACCATGGGTTCATACAAATTATGCATCTGAATGCGAACCAAAAAGACTGAAAGTTTTAGAATTCACAATCAAGAATTTAAATGCTTACTCAAGAAAACTAAAATTAGATTATAAAATCTTGGTTTGTTGGTTAGTTAATCTAAAAACCGAGATGGATTTTCTCTGGTAAGTTTTGAGAACTTCAATGAATAAACTAAAGAAAGAGTTCTCATGTAAATTTTATTCATAAGCCAGTTTGTTTTCCAAAATCCCCAAAACAAAAGGTATTAAAAAATAAATCCAAATTAACTCTGAGCTGAAAATTAAATCCTAATAACTAATTAATTTAAAAACATGGGTAACACAATACAAAAATCAAGTCTTGCATGAATAAAAACCTAATTCATATATTCTTAAATAGTAACTTCTAGGTTGCATTAGAAGCCTTTCTGATATCTAATTACTATGAAATGTTAACCCACATGAAACAAGGTTTTTAACATCTTTAAGTGAAATTTTTGTTTGATCCAATGATTGTAATGAAAGTTATGATCATTAATATAAAACTATGTAGCCAAGCTCTAATATATGTTAAACAATCTTTTGCTTAGATAATGTTGATCCATGCTTAATCCTTTTTGTAACTCAACTTCATGCTTGATGTTGCCTTATAAAAAATTCTCGTAAGCTTGCTTGACCTAAATGTCATGAATAAACTCATTGAATACCTTTGTGATCTCTAGGATCTTGCCCTTACTTTGTTTTTCATCCTCCTCCTCTAAAAAAGATTCAACCTTAAATCATCATCTATATCAAAAGGTAAAGATAAAAAATATTAAATATAATAATAATATTACACTCATATGGAAGTTCTAACTCATATGCGTTGTCTTTAATTTATTCAAGGAATAAGAATGAATCATCCCCTCTAGGATGCAACTTAGATCTCCTATAAGCTAATTTCCCCCGTTCTTATATGGACCTAAACTCAATCACAAGGTTCAAAGATAATACACCTATAACCTTCATTAACTTTAAAAGCATATTGTTCATTCTTCCTTTCTATATGTTGTTGAACACTCTCATTTAATTTCTTCACCATTTTAGCATTATTATTATCATCAAGATTAACCATTTTATTAGTGTGCAAAGACAACAAACCCAAATGAGTAAGTAGTTTAAAGTAATAGTTTCAAACAATGAATGATCACTAATATAGTGTACACTCCTATTATGTGCAAACTCAATAAATGACACTCAACTTTTCAAATTATTTTAAATGACAATACTTAACAAAGTAGCTAAAATCCTATTTACTACTTATATTTCACTATATATTTATGGATGACAAGTAGTTAAAATAATAGCTTAGTTCTTAACTTCCCCCCACAAAACCTTTTAAAAATTACAAAGGAACTTAACATCCTGATTTGAAACAATATTTTTGAGAACAGCATGAGGTCATACTATCTTTCTTAATATAATTTTTATTAACATTTTTATTATATCTATATTTTACCCACCATTCTTTTAAATATTTTCTCTTATTAGTTTGACACTACTTTAATCAATCCATCTAATTACACCTTTATCTATATATCTATATATATATATATATATATAGCTTACTAAGTCCAGTAATATTCACTAAGAAAGGTTTAAACCAAAAGCTACGTGTCCTAATCTAGTGATTTATAAAATTGGTATCCCTTAACAAATCTTTGATTCATTTTAAAATTGGTGATGTAGTTTTCATTTAAATTTGAGATTGTTGAAAATTTATTTAAAGAAAATTGTTGATAGGCGTATTTGAGGCCAACTTAATAGTGAGGTCCACTCACTTTTAGGGATAAATTTTTTTATTGAAACATCATATTTAACTTATTCTCTTTAACATAAAACAATAACATGATTTAAACATATTACAGATGAATAAGAAATTGATCTCAAACAACCGTTGGTTGACATGTTTTGGTGAAAAGCAAAACCTTTTAAAAAACTTTATCCCATGTTGGAAAGAAACAAAACTTTTATAGTATGTATATAATAGGTAGTTGGAAAGAGACTCAAAAATCTTGGTAGATATATTTTGATGAAACCAAAAAATCCTCTAAAAAAACTCTATACCATACAGTTGGGCCGAGAAGGCACCCAAATTATTAAAAGGATTATTGTCATTAATGATTAGTCATTCCAATATAATAAGATAGATTAATGATGACAATATGATGTTATTAACATCGACACGTAGTGATTAACCATTTTTAGAAAAAAGAGAAAGGCTAATGATGTCAACGCAAACATATTAGCATCGACATTTATTGATTAACTGACCAATGGATTAAGTAGTAATTATACATGATGATTTGGTATTAACATAGTTTCTTATTAACCATACCAATAGGGATGTTTAATGATATCAATTTTATAATAGATATTGACATTGAATTGTTGATATAAATATTATAAAGTAAATGATATTTAGTAGTAATTTAAGGATGAGGGTGAATATATGCTTTAATTCCTTGTTGTTGGAATTATTTTATGTGCTCGGTTTGTTTATATTATTTTTTTTGTCTTATTTTAAGGTCCTCACATTAGCTTCAAGAGTGAGTTCATGCAACATAATAACATTGAGTTTATATTAAACTTAGAAGACATAATTAAGAGTATTTTGTTAGGAGTGTATATAGTGATGCTGTTGTTTTAGAAAAATAAAAACATATGTGAATTAAATGTTCAGTGCATTAAATTTCTTTTGTTATAAATCTATAATTGTTATGAATTATTACATTCTTGTGAATATGTTATGGGTTGGCTAATATTAAAATAATTAATTTACTAGAACTGTGTTGATATGGTAATGATCTTGGAGATATTGGATCAAGGAAATGACAAAATTGGTTGATAATTTTACTTACCAGAATTTGAGAATGTCTATAACTTGTAATATTACGTGTTTAGGGGAAATTCTATCAAAATTATGATAAAAGAAAATTGAGGATCTTGTTAATTTTTGATGAATTCGATTGAAGAGTGTGTTCAATAGCTGGGATATGAAATATGGGCAACCTTTTCTTCTATGGCTTTTTTTTTTGTTTTTTTTATTCAAGGAAACCCCACTCCCTGGAAAGTGTATTTTATGGGCCTATGTGAGAGAGTAAAACCCCGACCGTCCTAGACTCTTATAAAAAATGCATGTCCTAACTCGAACTCGAGATCTACTGTGTAGATCTTAAGCTTTTTGCCACCACGCCAAGCCCCTTTGCCAAACTTCTATGACTTGTTATCCAACTGAAACTCGTAACTCAGGATAAACTACAGCGACCTAGTCCAAACTAGTTGTCTCAAGAACACTGAGGGCCACAACCACTTATTCTCTGAATGCTCGTATATATATAAGTTTGTGAGGAAAAGCTAAGATGGTTTTATTAAATGGGCTACTCTCGTTTGGAGGGGTAAAACTTTCAGAGAATTTTCTTGTAAACTAGGCTTTGCAGCTATGGTTTATTGTATTTGGCAGGAACAGAATGCAAGGATCTTTGTTGGTAAATCTAGCTGCCCAAATGTTGTTTCCAATCAAATCAAAGTGGTCATTCATGACAAGCTCGGTTTAGTGAGGAATGTTACAACAAACGAAGAAAACATTAGGATCCAAAAAGCTTTGAAGCTGAACTGTGAAGATTTTGGAGCTAATGTTCAGCTGGTTTCTCTAATAATGTTATAACTAGCTAGAGCCAGGATACCGAGGATACGGTTTTTAGTCATATCACATTCGTATGGCTATTTGTTGTTTTTTAGTGTTCTGTTTACATTGTGTATGACCTTTAAGTCTTTGTATCTTCTTTTATTTATACATTTATCAACTTGCCAAAAAAAAAGTTCCTAAGAGAAAAAATTTATAACCAGGGTGTCTAGGCTATCTTACACGTATCACAACTAATTCTCAAACTCATTGAACATCCTGCAAGTAAAGCACCATGGAGACGATAGACATGCATGATGAGACTTGAACTTTAATGCAGAGAAAAAGAACAAATTTCTTTAACACTAGGCCAAGACCCCACCTGCTCCAATAGACATGTTGAGATAGTACGAGAGAGAGAGAGAAGGCGACTACTCTGAGCTCTGATTTATTCCTCTTTTACCAATAAAAAAGAACCTATATACAGTAATTAACCACAGAAAAATATAGCTGGGAGCATGTCCGGCATGATACCAGCGCACCAATCAAACTGAGCTAGCAATAAGGACGCCGAAAGCTATTTGAAGTTTACAACCAGAGAAAAAAAGATTGGAGGCACAGATGATTTCATGAAGAGAATAATAACAAAGACCAACCACAAAACCATGATTTTTTTACATGCCAAACGGATTACAGTTAATCCAATTATCCACAACAGCTGAATTCACATCCTTGACATGATTGGAAACTGATGAAATTTAAAGATACAAAAACTATAGAAAATGACATGTTATGACTTTAATAAAAGACTAATTAATCAACCTCTAGATTTTCAACCTTAAATTCACTCCCATTATCCATCCTGTTTAACTACAGCCTGTGCATAGCCTTCTCAGGAATCTTCAGGTGGCTGCGGTGTTTGCTGTTGCCAAGTCTGTTGTGTCACATAAGGGCGAGGCTGTTGGCCATAAAGAGATTGATCCACCACAGGCTTTCCTACAGTCATCCCCGGAGCGGAGACCTGGGGAGCAAGCTGATGTGGCATGTAATAGTAGGGAAGAGCATCAGGTGGACCTCCAACTGGAAGACTCCCTCTTGGGAGTGATGCTAGCACCTCATCTTTCAAATCCTCCCTTGGGACAATATCAACCAGAAAATCAAAAATATCAGTTCTTGTAATTGCTGCAGCAATGTCATTCTTTTGGAGTGTTCTCCTTTTGTTCTCCTCTGTGTGATTCCAAGAACGCAATGTCAGTTCTAAAATAAACATCTCACAGGCCCTTGCAAATATGACAGGAGCTTCAGCTGATATCATCCTTACATCTTCATCTGCCTTCATAATCTTTTTAATCCTAGCCAGGGGCAGGCTATGGTTCTTAAAATCAGCAGTCTGCTCAATTTCTTGATACTGATTCGCCCAGAAAGTTTGAAGCTGTTGCTTCAACTGTTGCTGCTGTTGCTGGTGGATGTGCTGGTAAGCAAGCTGGTGTTGAGCAAGCTGAGTTGAAGTAGCAGCAAGAACTGCCGGTTGAGTAGGAGATTGGACTGATCCAGTTGCAGAAGGTCCCATAATCTGGTTAGGTTGATATGAAGTTATTCCATAAGGAACCGGAGCTGTACTTCCAATCATGCCTGCTGTCAGAGGTTGCCCATGGCCTTGCTGGTCCATTCCACCAGGGTTTGCTGGCTTTGAAAAGTTATTTATTCTACAATTTCTAGTGAAAAAAACAAATACACAAAAACTGTCAAGCTGTGTCGTAGAAGATAAAAGTATCGACTTTCAAAGCCAGATAAAGGTGATAGCTTCTTCCATATATTTTTTCATGGGATTTAAATGTGGTAGCTGATAGCTTCTAACAGGCTAAATCAATATAAAATCAAAGAACCTCGAATTACAAATTAGATAAGATATAAACAATAAAATAGAGGATATCTTCAAGACTGCTTACGTGTATTCTTT
This sequence comes from Salix dunnii, assembly GCA_015731905.1. Classification (NCBI taxonomy): domain Eukaryota; kingdom Viridiplantae; phylum Streptophyta; class Magnoliopsida; order Malpighiales; family Salicaceae; genus Salix; species Salix dunnii. The sequence goes on along the minus strand of CM027668.1, from coordinate 840,752 downwards.
TATACGAAAAATAATAATAACAGTGCACCTTTTAAAAAACACCACTTCCTTTGTACCAGGCTTTTCCAATCTTCGAACCCAGATAACTCATTCCGAGTTCATAAAGGTACCAAAATAAACACGCTGATATCCTAAATTATTAGACAGCCACCTGTGAACATCAATGCACTACAACAGAAAATCTTGAAAGCAGAGCTCATCTAAACACAGATTTTCTGATATATTGTGAAGCTCCTCTCCATATTTTCTCAGCATTCTTCAGAATTTAAGAGCAATACGTGGAAAATTTTCATCAAAGCATTAACGAAAAGTAAAACCAATCATCTAGAACTCGATGTTGCTTTTGAGTTATGTTTGCCTCAAGGCAGGCAATTGATGGAAGTGAGGGTCAAATGGAAGTTTTCGCTAACATACTTTAAGTAACAAAAAAAGAAAAAAAAATCCCATAAAAGACAAGAAGATTCCAGTCCCAACCCAAACTGTCCCTCTCTAAAACTCACATGCAATATGTACCTGGATGACCGACAAATTAATCACGAGTTCCAATTCATCTAATCATTCAATTGGATTCTAGGGTTTAAGAGCCGCGCTGAGTTAACTCAACTTCAACTCAGCAAGTCATAATAAATAAACACATACCACAAACACCCTATGATACTACAAGGATCAGAATCAGTTGCATGCGTCCTAAAAACCGTAACAAGAACACATCTAAACTTCATTTAAAAAGAAAATCAAGACATTAACCTGACACATGATTATCCTCCTTCGGAAAAAAATACACAGCAAAGCTTAATTCATTACCAGTCCTGTCCTGTCAGCTTCGTTCGGTGAACTTGTGATCTTCTTCACCTTAAGGAAGCAAAAGAAACACGAAAAACTGACAGTCAAGTCGAGGGTTTTTCTAAAGATGAAAAGAGAAAGTTAAAAGAGTAGAAGTGGGTTTAACTTTAATATTAAAATTTATGAACTGATTACTTACGTTCTTTAAAATCAAACTAACTTGGTTTTTTTTTTCCTCTTCATATTACTAAAATAAATAAATAAATAAATAAATAAAAGGAAAGGAAGGATCGAAGTGTGTTTACGAATTTTGATATACGTGTCTGTCGCTAATTTATTTCTCTCGGAAGGTGGTGGGGCCGCTCCAGGCCCAGGTCCACTATAAAAAAATAAAAACGCCAGTTCAGTTCAGTTAGTGGTTAAAGTTTATTTTTTTTAAATAATAATAAATGATTTAGATTAAAAATAATAATAAAATAATTAAATTTAAATTTAAATTTAAATTTAAAAAAATATTTTTAAAACGGAATGACAACATGATTTAGTGCCTGTTTGGCACTGCGGCCAAACCTGCGTTTGGCAGCGGTGCAACTTTTTTTTTTTTCAATAAAAATTAATTTATTTTTTGGTGTTTTAGATCATTTTGATATGCTGATGTTAAAAATAATTTTTAAAAAATAAAAAAACATCATTTTGATATATTTCAGCACGAAAAACTTTTTGAAAAGTAACCGTAACGGCAATCCCAAACACCCTCTTAAATATAACTCATTCCTGATCCGAAAAATTTAGAATTGAAAGTCTCATTATATTTTTAATTGAAAATTCATTTTGTGAAATCAATTGATTTAATGAAATTTTTAGGAGCTGATTCCAAACCTCACCATATTCATATAATTAAACATTATTATTATTTTAATATAATAATTAACTCATGTTAATACCTGAGTTAATTCTACAATCCAATGTATTCTCATAAGTTTTTAGTTAGGGCTTCACAATTAGCATTTTGCTTTCTTTTTTATTTAATCTATGTCAAATTACAATTTTATCCTTTAAGGGTGTTATTATTATTATATATATAAAATGGGTTTTCTTAATGTGATAAAAAAATTAATCTTTATAGTCACACTAAAAATATTTAAAAGTAATCCATACAACATCTTTTTGAGGTTCTAATAACAAGACTTGGTGCTAAGAGATTTATATAGGTTTTAATAGATATTTTCAAGACATGTAGACAAAGATGAACATCAAGAATATAATAAATAATAAAGTACAAACCTTGATTAATTTAATTAATATTGAAGAAAAATTTATTGGTGGACATTCAAATATTTTAAAAGACTGGTATAAAAATATTCAAATCTACAAGTTTTGATCTTTCACTGCTTTTTGGTCATAAATATATTTATTGAAGTAATTTAATGTCATTCATGTTGCATTGGAAAGTAGACATCATATCTACTAATTCAATAAAACAAGAGAGAGAGGAGGGTAAGATCAATTTAAATCTTGTTTGGCATTATAAAGGATATTTGATAAGTTATTTATAATTTGATTTTTTGGCCAATAAGGATTTTGAAAAGGATTGAATAAATTGATTTAAGTTATATGCAATTTATGTTTAAAAACTTTAATTAATGGTGAGAAGCAATTTATTCAATGGACATGCTGACAAGGAAGCGTGTATGTATAAATATGAAGCAATTTACAAGGGAGCATTTTACTTCATGTTATGTTAATCTTGATTAGTTTTTGATAGACTCATAATTTAATGTAATTGAAATGATTGCAGAACACATCCAAATCATGATTTTGTTTAAGAAATATTCTTCTCTTTCTAAATGTTAGACTTATAAAAATAAATAAATTGCTTTTAATCTAAAATTATTTTTGAAGACATAACGTAAGGTGAGATGTGTGTGCATGTAATGCTCAAAAATTGGTTTAAAGTTTATATATTTGGCTCTTAGAATGGTAGGTTTTGGCCTTGTAAGATTGAGACCTCCTTATTAGAGGATATATGTTTTACGTCCACAGAGATAAAGACCACCTTTAATACAGAGCATCCACCTCAAATTCATAAGATAAGAACTTTCTTATTGAAGAAAACCTTTCTTCAATCTTAGATAGATTAATGAATAGAAACATGACTTAAAAAAAAAATTAATCAATAATATAGTTTACCATAAGTAGGGTGAATTGCAGGTGATGTATCTTTCTCATGCGTAACTAGTCCTTTTACCTAAAATCTTATAAACATGTAGGTTTTCTAGTGACTATAATACTAGGTAGAGACTCTTCAACCCTTCAAATCATAATTTCATGATTAATCTTAATAAATCCAAAACCTCCTCGATCCAGGAGGAATATCTTTCATTTGACGTCTTGCACTCCATGACAGGATGATGACCTTATTAAGGACATTGTAAACCGATAACATTTAAGAAATTCATGACACTATTTGTTTATAATTAGTTTGAAATAGAGTAACTTGTTTTTTATGTGTTTCATGTTACTATTTATCATCTCAACAATTAGACATCATGAAGTAACGTGATATGATTACACATACATACCATCTACGATAGCATCATAAGAAGAGGTACATTTTCATTATATCCATAACATAGGAATTCATACATGCTTAATTCAAATTCACAACTTTAGAAGTAATCGTCAAATGTTTTTACAAAAATGGTGATCAACAAATCAAAACTAGTAATTAGTTATACAAAATGCATGTCGATTAATCCTACCATTACATGGTTCATCCAAAATATTTAGAGTGAAATTTCTTAAATGCCATGGTTATGAGATGTCCTGTTACAAATTAAATTAAATGTGAGCATATGAATAATTCCTTGTAAAATAAGTGAACAATGATCACATATTTGTAATTGTATTAGCAATTTAAATAGATAGATTTTCATTAGTCTATTCCCACCAATTTAGTCTTTAATGTTTCGCTTCACACCATTATACCGACCTTACATCATATTATATATTTGGTCTTTAATCAATAACATGTATCATTATCTAGAACCTTGATATGTTTAGTATCCTTTGATCGATTATACACTGCTAATTATGATCAATTAGTCTATTGTCTTTATGTTTCAATCACAAGTGCAATTGAAATGTCAATATTTTTACTTAGCGTATCCATAATTACTCCCTAAGAAGATATCACTATCATTATAATTCAATATTAATCACATTCAATCATTTCGGTCATCCAACATGAATACTAGTCAAAGCTAACTTTATTTTTCCTTCTGGTTATTAAACAAGCATGCTATAAACAAAAGTTAATAATAATATTCAATCCTTGATATTTAATGTGGATACCATTAGTCGAATCTAATCACACTACTCAATCTTTGTTATCCATTATAGGTACTATTAGTTGAAACTAATCATATTAGGTAATCCTGGTTTTCAATATGCATAACATTAATTGAAGCTAAAAGCATCTGCAGCGACAGTGCTATAAGAGAAGACAAAATTAAAATAATATAATTTTAGTATTTTGCAGCAACATTTTTCTCTCCAGCGCAGAAGGTATTTGGAAAGCTATTTTTAGCTTTCCCTACCCCGGTTGCTATTTATAGCAACGGGGAAAAAGAAGCTATAATATAAAAAATATATTTTAAATGAGATTTGATGGTGAATACGCATGGTACGAAGCAACAATTTTAAATGGATTGTTGATGATGGGTTTCTTTGCTGGGTTTTAATGGTTTGTTGTGGCTGGTTACATAGTTGTGTTATATTTTTAATGAGAAAAGATATTTTTCTAATTCAATTCTAGACTAAAAATAATTTTTACTACACCCAAATAACTCTACAAATTAACTTGATTATTTCAAGATATTTGAGTTTGTTTTAAAAAAAAAATATAGATTTCAATGAGATTAAATGCGCCGACTATGAAACTAGTGAAAAACAATGTGAAGCTCGCTATGACAAGTCTTTCTCTAGTTCATCGATTTTGAAATTTTTTAAAATTTTTAATATTTTAAATTTTAAATTTAAATTGTTATGGTTTTTTTATTTTAAATTCATTTTTTTAATTTAAATATAATTAAAAATTAATAATTATATTTTTATAAAAATAATTAAAGTATATACAAAATAATTGCACTATATTTAAAATAATATATATATTCAAAATAATTTTATTCTATTGAAACACACATCAATATAAAAAACATTATACTATTCAAATAGCTATCAAATCTCTCCATAATCTCATTAAGTCTATTGAATCACATTACTCAATAATGACCATGAGTATCCATTATAGATACCATTAGTAAGCTTATAATCACTATATGATTATTATCCTATATGGATAATAATGATACCATTGATTAGAGCTATTTTAGAGATTTCTTGCTCTAATTCAATAATGACATTAATTACTAATCATGATCCATTATAGATAAAATGGATTCCATCACTATATGGATACCATAAGTGATTCTAGTTATCTATATGGATACTTAATTAATTACTAATTGATTAAGATTAATTACTAAAAGAGCTATTTTAGAGATTTGGCTCTCCATAATAGCTCTTACCATTGGAGTTGCTCTTTACTCAATAATGACTAACATTTCTAATCACATCACTATATCTAATCACATCATCCTATATGGATACCATACTATTTGGCTCTCCATAATACCATTGGAGTTGCTCTAATCACATTACTCAATAATGACTATCGATCATGAGTATCCATTATAGATACTAAGTCAATCATATATGGATACAATCCTTGCTAATCAAATCACTTGATTCTAGTTATCCTTGTATGTTACTATATGGATAATTAATGTTTTCGAGTATATTGGATACTGAATCATAATCACATCACTATTCGATAGCTAATCCTATAGATATGCTAATCTTGTTATCCTATATGGATACCATAAGCACTTGATTCTAGTTATCCTATATGGATAATAATTAATTACTAATTGATTAAGATTGCTATTTTAATTTGGCTCTCCATAATACTATTGAGTTGCTCTAATCACATTACTAATTCACATCACTTGATTTTTCTAGTTATCCTATATGGATACTATAAGCTAATTAATTACTAATTGATTAAGATTAATTACTAAAAGAGCTATTTTAGAGATTTGGCTCTCCATAATAGCTCTTACCATTGGAGTTGCTCTAATCACATTACTCAATAATGACTATCGATCATGAGTATCCATTATAGATACCATTAGCCGAAGCTAATCACATCACTTGATTCTGGTTATCCTATATGGATACCATAAGCACTTGATTCTAGTTATCCTATATGGATACTATAAGCCGAAGCTAATTAATTACTAATTGATTAAGATTAATTACTAAAAGAGCTATTTTAGAGATTTGGCTCTCCATAATAGCTCTTACCATTGGAGTTGCTCTAATCACATTACTCAATAATGACTATCGATCATGAGTATCCATTATAGATACCATTAGCCGAAGCTAATCACATCACTTGATTCTGGTTATCCTATATGGATACCATAAGCCGAAGCTAATCACATCACTTGATTCTGGTTATCCTATATGGATACTATAAGCCGAAGCTAATTAATTACTAATTGATTAAGATTAATTACTAAAAGAGCTATTTTAGAGATTTGGCTCTCCATAATAGCTCTTACCATTGGAGTTGCTCTAATCACATTACTCAATAATGACTATCGATCATGAGTATCCATTATAGATACCATTAGCCGAAGCTAATCACATCACTTGATTCTGGTTATCCTATATGGATACCATAAGCCGAAGCTAATCACATCACTTGATTCTGGTTATCCTATATGGATACCATAAGCACTTGATTCTAGTTATCCTATATGGATACTATAAGCCGAAGCTAATTAATTACTAATTGATTAAGATTAAGTAGTAACATTACGAATAAATATTTCAAGGACTTGATAATAATTTGTTAAAGGTGGAGACCACCTGCCTCCTCCTCCCCTAACATGTTCTAGGCTAGTCAAAGATTTGATCCCGATTGCATCTCTTGATACACAAAATAACCATTACTTAGTATATTTTTTATTCAATTAATGTTAAAAATCATTTCCACACACACATATATCACAACACACATTCTTTCATTCAAACATCTCTATATCATAACAAGACATTTATCCCCAAATATTAATGAAAGTCACCCACAAAATTATATCATTATGACACTAAAAATAATTTTGAAATTGAAACTGAAAATTATCAATGAAAACTAAGTCAATTTGGAACTGAAAATTATCAACAAAAACGAAGTCATTTTGCACCAAAAATATAGTTAATGAAAACTAAGTCATTGCGACACTGAAAATCATCAATGAAAACTAAGTCGTTCCGACACTGAAAATCATCAACGAAAACTAAGTCACTTTTGACATTTCTTTTCCCTAGGTTCAAACATATGGTCAATACCAAGTTTTCCTCCCTAAGGTCATGCTTCAATCTAGTTTTGGATATATGTGACAACCAAATTCACTTCCAAAGTTTATGAAACAAAAGCACCATGTAATGTTTCTATTCCATGACAATATCACACATTCCTCAACATTGATAAAAAGAATGAATCAATTTCATGGAGGTCTATCTTAGTAATTTTCTTCTAAGATGGTTTAAGTCTATGCCACTTTCCTAGCAAGCATACTTTTGAGTTTTTCATGTGATATTATCAATTTTTATTCATTATAGCATGACATAAGGTATTCTAGGCATTCTAACTTACAAAGTTCTAGCAAACACGTTCAAGAATCATATTTGTTTCAATAATCTTATCAAGTTCATCTCGATATTGTCAAATAGTATACAATTAAGTTCAAACATGCACATTTTCAAGGGTTCTCCTATCCAAATTTCTATGGGGCCAAAATATAGGCTCATTTCATCACACTCAATTATACCATTCTAGATCATAAAACAAAAGCTAATAATAAATCTCACATTCACATTACATGAGTTCAATTTCTACCATTTACTTGGTTTCTCTAATGATGTTTTATCATACACATGTTTCTTTGGCAAAATATGATATCTTAACCTCCTCTAGTTTACTTATGTAAATCATCATTTTCACAATTAACATGTATATGTTATCATGTATCAATTCACAAACAATCTTCTAAGTCCATAACCAAACATGCTTTTCAATTCATGATGTAAAACAAGATATTGGCATATGTTAAATTTTTGTTTCAGCTAAAGTATTTTCCTAAGAGCATATCAAGATTACAGTCGACACATTTCATCATCTCACTCTATCCTTCTTTCATTTTTTCAATAGGTCGGCCATTAATCAGGGTTTGTTCTTCAACATACTTCAATCAATTTCTTTTGTTATAAATTTTGTAATTACATCCATGTCATCCTCATTTTCTCCAATCTTTCCATTTAATCTTTTCAAAATTGAAATTGCAAGAACCCTCATTCGATTTAAGATTTCCTTCTCACCTTTTTTCTGAAATCTCAAAATAACAAGTAGAGAATGAGGTTACTCTTACAACACTATTTTTATATAAGATTCGGGGAAGGTTTTGGTGGTCCCCCCCCTCCCTCTCGGTTTTTTCTCTCCTCCTAATTCTAGCGATGAAAATGATGACAGTGTACTGTTCCTAGAAAAAGCTCTTTCTATTACAAATTTGAGTCTGAGTATTCTTGAAAAGAAAGGGAGACTGATATGACCATGAAAGGGTTAAACAATCAAATTCAAGTTTTAGCGTAATTTATCTACTATCTAGTTTTACACTATCAAGTATAACTTTTAATTTAACCGTTGAATTGAGCTAAAATTTTATCAGGTGTTTTTAGACATATTTATTCATATGAAGTTAAAACCTCAAGTCAATTAGTGTTTGAGAAGGAATCACAATATAGATTTGAAGGTTTTATATGGATTTTTTTATTTATTTTCTTTTGACTTGTGTACTTTCTATTTGGATAGAATTCTTTTTCCTAATGATACAAAGATATTCAACAATTTATCTTTGAAAGTTTTCTAGATCTACAAGGATCTTTAAAAGGCATCAACATAATTTTCAAGAGTGGCAAGGATTCCTTTAATGAAATCATTTTCTTACAAGGATTCCTTATTTATCTTAGCCACACAAGGAAATGAAGGTTGGTTGATGGTATTTAATGGTTATAATATTTGAAGAGTTTCCATATCTTACAAGAAAACTAAGGGGAAACAATTATTACAAATATTTCCATATTTATATAGGAGAGATAAAGTCGGTTTTGGGTTTACTTTTTCAATGCAAAATTTTACACTAAGTATAATTTTCAATCTACCATTTGGATTGAGTTGAAATATTCCTAGATGTTTTTGATAGGTCTTGTTTTATATTGGATTAAAATTTCAAATCAATCAAACATCAAAAAAAGGTCTTAGAATATAATCTACAAGCTACTATGTAAGATTCAAATTGATTTTTTTTTCCTATTTTCTTTAGATATTTATTATTACTTTTCCAAAATTATTTACGATGTTCTTTTTTACTTATTATAAATAATGTTATTTAGGTTGTACTTAGGTTTGCTTTGGAGTCATTGTTTTAAATGAACTTGTTTTTTTCATGATACAACATTTTTCTATTTGTTGGGACAAAGAACATATTTAACTTGTCAAAGTATATTTAAGCTTGTGGTGTCTTTCTTATACTTTTGGTTCATGATTTGCTAATCATAAGATAGGTTTCATTCCAAAATTGTTAGTGTTTTGATTCAGCTGATCTCTGTGTCACACTCCTATCAAACCTAATTCTTTGACTCCCTGTGGTTTGTCTTTCATGCATACGGGCTATGTATGACTACATGATATTCACATAAATTAACTCCAAATTAGAATGCTGAAATACTCTAAAATCAAATTTTATCATCTCAATAAAATACACACACACACACACACACACACACACACACACACACACACACATATATACTAGAACAAAATTAATAGCCTTATGGACATTTATGAGTGCCCCATACCAACTATTAAAAGGTTTGAGAGAGAATAGGCATTGCCCAATTAAGAAAAGAATCAACAGACAAGACACAAGTTACTTTTCGACATCCTCCCAAGTAAATGTCAATGAACAATTATTTTCTATTCTCATACAATCAAATTACAGTAAAACCAAAATCTTTTCAAAAATCCCATACAGCCAAGCTCATTTTCTAAATAGGTAAAAATGTCAAGTTGCTCATAGCTGCCTTTCTCTTGAGCCAATCAGGAGGAAAGGTCGACCAATTTCACATTGTTATTTTAATAAGAATAAAAATAAAAGCAGGGATAGTATTCCGAAGCTTGTTCATAAATATGAAAATGTACCTCATGTTCAAAATGCTGACATGATATTGTTACAGCATTGATTAATCCATGGTGCAGAACGATTTACTTGTTCATTGTTGACGACAAGCAGAAGTTCCAAAATATAGACCCCGTGGACATGAAAGCTACACGAGCTTGAATGGGGACAACCCTACAAAAGTGTCATATATTGCATAATCATGCCAGCTATTCAAAAAACTATTCACTTACTAAGAAACAATTATTGAAAGTCTGTGCTGCAAGACCATGTTCTAAGCAGAGACTTATCAAATGAAGATTGGGAATTTAAACCATAAATTTCACTCCTGGTAATCTTGGAAAGTTAGACTCCCACAAACAATGTCCTTGTAGTTGCTAAGCAAAATCATATAATCAGAGTTTCAAAGTTTTCTAACGTGACAGAGGAAGCTATCTTTATAAATACTGACTTATTGACCCTCGTTCACACCATGGTCCTTGGGCAGTCTTTAATAAACTTTCATGAGAGGATTTGTGAGCTAGAGCATGCCTTTTTAAAACCTGAATAAAAATCTATTCTAGAAGAATTGTTTCACATATTCGGTTCTAAATCTCATAGCACATAAAAGTAACTGGATCAGAGAGGCTGAGAGAAAACATTAGGCTATGTTCTTGTAACTAGTAAAAAAAATGCCCCCATTAAGTTGTTCTGATAAAACTCAACTTGTTGCAGAATATATAGTATTTACCATATCCATGGTTTGACAATGGCGACATTATAAATTTCCTGAGAGCAATTGGCAGCAAGGTGAATCCTCATAACCTCACACACTAGATGCTATCTTCAAAGAGTTTTAAGCTAGAAAAACATGCACTTTCCAAGTTTTAATTTTTATTTTTTAAGAACAGTTTCCAAGTTAATTGAAGTTATAAGCTATCTCCCTGATAGGAGCAGAATAAATTATCAGAGCTTCTATATAAACAAATCCCTGAACTTATGTATGCAATATCTTAAAACCTTGCGCGTTGGTGAATTTCACCAACTTTAGATGTGGAACAAAACTTGTGAAATTTAAACCTTGCTTGTTTTAGTGAAAAAAAGTTTAACAGCAATGATTTCCATATTTTAAAGTCTCTAGTTCATTGAGGGAAATAAGTCAGTGGAAGAAATCCCTCTTGATTATTAAGAATTGGCCAAAATAAAAAAATAAAATAAGTATAATTATAAGAAATCAATTTTATGAATTTGGTCAGAGAATAATATATCCATCCATGATGTAAAAATGTACAATTGTACTCTGATACACATAACACGACATTTTTATGGCTTTAAACAGAAAAAAATTACATTAGGTTTTAAATCACATATTTTTTTTCTTACGAGCAGTTATACTCCAATTTTTGAAAGGTTTCTAGGGCTATATTAGCATTTTGTTTTCTCCCGAAAAAACAGGTAACACATGAAAGCACCAATAAGCAGTGGTTAATCGTGTATTTGAGAGAGAAAGAAAAGATAAAAAAAAATAAGAGTGCTGTTCTTCATATAATAATCATTGTACTCAAGGGTTTCAGCCCAGGGACTATAAGAGGCACACCAAAAAAGGGCAGAAGATGTACCAAAAATTCAATAAGCTGACAGGGATCCAGAACCTGAATCCTGCATTGAAATCGGATATCAAATATTAAACCACACAAAAACTTGTTTTCAAATCAATGAAAGTTTGAATTACCATAGAGCAATGTTGGAAGAGCATCTCTTTGATACTTCTCTGGAAGCTGTGAAAGCTTCCCTTGCCATAGATTGTTCCATGCAAATATAACAGCAATCACAGATGGACCAAGCACTATTTGGTTCAATAAAACCTGAAAAGAAATTAAGAATTTGCATCATATTTTTTAAAGAAGCTACTCTTTGTCCAATCAAGTTTATCCTGATTATAAGAAGCAAGCAGTGATATCCAAAGAAACCAGTACCTTTAGCATCAGATTCTTCACTGTCTGCTTTGGCAAACAATGGTCGAGGTATTGGTACCATGCATAAGAACCAGGACCATACAATAGAAACCCATAAGAAGTCATTCGCAAGGCGCGTAGCCAATCATGGTCGGAAAGGAAAGTGCCAATAAAATCCTAAGGAAGAGCATTTCATCAAAATCCAAACTCAAAACAACTTTAAGCACGCTATGTAGATAAGAACAACGACAACATGGGCTTGTCCTGAATGCATCGCAAAGGTTGCTGGTCCAGATTAGAAGTCAGTAACATTTGCAAACTTCCAGTATATGAAATGCCAATGGATGAATGTAGTCTCCAATGATATTTCGAGTAACGCAATATTGTGTGGTTAGACTGGGCACAGTCTAATTAGATGACAAGAAAAGTTTAAGCATCAGTATTAATCACAGGCCTCAGAAACACTGCCAATAAGTTCTATTTTGGGTTTAGAATACAAAATCACAAGCCATGGTATACCCCCTTGGGCAAACCAAATGAGTTTTCAGACAAAAGAAGCCAATTTATATCCTCTACATTGCTTTTTTAAAAAAGAAATTGTTCATGTATTTCTTATGGTAAAATATATTGCATTGATTTTGAAACACCTTAACTTATCAAAATAGTTGTAGACTTGCAACATCAGACTGAATTTTATAAAGCTAAGCTAATAGCAATGCCATTTTTTCCAAACCAAGTTCAAGGAAAACACAAATCAATTATTCAACTTAACTACTAAATAAATCAACAAACACAACAACATGTTTAAATTCATTTCCAATACATGGAATAAATAAATAAAAGTAAACACACACACACACTGACCTGATTGTCATTGGAATTCTGAGAAGCGTCTTGGTCAAAGGAGTGTCGTTTGGATGGCTTGTTCTTTTTCCAGCGGTCTGTAACTTGAGCAACTGTATCCCCAGTAAGAGCAAGCGCACCTGCGGTCACAGCTTGCTTTAAAGGGAACCGGTAACCTCCTCCTCCGGTTGCAGAATCAGAGGATTTCGAAGCTTTACTTTGTTTTATCCTTCTTTTATGTTCCCATTTCCAACCCCACAACCCTCCATTTCCACCACTCACTGCTTCCATTTTTCTTATCACGGCTACAGTGGAGTGAAACTGTTGAAGGGCTCTGTTTTCTTTAATAGTCCAATTTGCCCTTCCTATAACTTTACAGACATGCCCTTCATCTTTTTCTTATTTTACACTTGGACGTGTCAACAGATCAAATTAGTGGGTACGCAGAGAATTCTCTTTTACTTGTTCTTCATCGAGCACTACCAGAGAGGACGAGGAGATTCAGAGATTTCTTTTGATTGAACTTTGAAGGTTAATAGAATCTTCTCTCCCTCGCTCTTCATTGTACACTTGTTTATTTCTTAAATAGGCGGAAACTTGAGGAATACCCAGATGGAAATTTTGTTGTTTTTGGTGTATTTGATCCTTCTGTTGAATAAAAGATTTGATCTTGTTAGATTTCTAATTGGAAAGATTTCATCTTTTCAATTCCCAATTTGGCCACTTCAGTTCCTTGTTGTTCACATCATTTTGTGTAGAATTAGAATCCAGTACGATGCTATCAATGTTAAAGTGGTTCTCGATAATGGTTTCGTAAATTGTTTAGTAATATAGTTAGTTTCGTGTTCATAGTCGTACGAGGTTGTAATTGTGATATGGGGTAATAAACATTCAATGCTACTCATATTTTATAGCCAAGAGTTGGAAATGTATGTTGGCTAATCATTTAAATATTAACAATTTCTTCCTTCACTTCAAGGAAGAACATAAGCAACAAGCGGAAAATAAAAGTCGTATCCTGCAAGCCATGAATAATCAGATTGATGATTCGATCAAGGACCAAGCAGCAGCACTTTCGCGGGCTATAAATTTTACTAGTTTCTTTAAGGGAGATGATGTTCCATGCCACATTGAAGAGGTAACTTAACTTTGATGTTTATATTAATTGATGTATTGATCGGGATTTTAATTGTTTGCCAGAATTTTACGTAATTTCTTTTGATTTATCAGGGCCTATTCTTGGGTTCTTTGGGAGCTGCTACTAACAAGGATGCACTGAATAGCAAGAATATTACACACATCTTAACTGTAGCTGATTCATTTCCTCCCTCTTATCCGAATGATTTTGTGTATGAAGTCATTGGAGGTATGTGCCTTCCAACCAAACGGTATGATAGTTGCAGTAATTTTCTTTCATCGGCATACCTCAAGTGATGATTTCTTTATCAATTTTAGTTTTTCCTCTGGCATTTATTTTTCTTTTCCCATTTTTTTCCTTTCTTACAGTTTGCTCCCTGCATCTGATGTATAATCTAGTCATAGCTGAAGTATTAACTTTGAACTGAAAAGAAGAATACTTGTCAAACCCACAATCTTGCTGTAATCTTTCCTTGCTTTGCATCAGCTTTCCATGTTTAATTCTCTCTCAATCATATGGATCTTGTGATGGTTTGCACCACTTCTAGAACTCAAATTGACCAACTCTTCGTGGTGTTTCTTTTGAGGTAGTCACGGATAGATACGACACCAATTTAAGTCAGTACTTCAACAAGTGTTTCAATTTTATTGATGAAGCCAAGAGGCAGGGAGGTGGTGTTTTGGTCCATTGCTTTGTTGGAAGGTCCCGAAGGTGAATCATCTTTCCCTGCGGAGGTCACTTGATTTCCAGGAAACATGTTCTCTATTGTCTTAGTGCAGAAGTTCTCAAGATAAAGAAAATTTACTATGCATCTAATGTTGACCAATCAGTCCCCTTGGGAATAAACTTTTTAGATGGATGGATTAATAAAAAATACATTTTGTTCCTTCAACTCGGTTGGTCAATTTTTACCTTGTGGACAGTACATTCATTGAGCCTATGTACTGTTAAATTGGGGATCATACATTCATGTGACTTAAAGTATTCGATTTCATTTTATAATAATATATGTATGAAGGCACAGCAGCAGTGGATATCTTGAAGTTAACATCACAACTGTTGGTGTCAAAAATATGGAAAAGACTTGAGCAAGTTTTTAGCGGTGATAACATGGTTCAACACATTGATTGTGATTAGAGTATCATCAGAGGCATCCAGTTGATGAGCATATTTTCTGTTCCAACATAGGAGATACCCTTTGAATTGTACTCGTCATTTTTATGATTGTGTTATTAATTCTTTTAAATTTTTCTATAGCATTTATCACAATTGAAAAATTACATAGATTCACGCCTCTAATACAATAGAGAGCATCTCTTTCAAGAATATCTTTGAAAATATCTTTCATTGCGATACTTCTTAATGGACTGAATCTGCTTCAATGTATGTGTCCTGCTTTTCAGTGTGACTATCGTTGTTGCTTATTTGATGAAAAGGCATGGAATGGGACTATCTGAAGCTTTGGCACATGTGAAGAGCAAAAGACCTCAGGCTGGACCTAATTCTGGTTTCATCTCACAGCTTCAAGACTTTGAGAAATCTCTTCAAGGTGCATTATCTTTTATACTTCTATATGTATTAAATTGCAAATTGTACCTGATGTGGTCAATCTATTGTTGTTGCTTGGTTTTGGTGGTCCAAAAAATAAAAATTACCATACCCCTGAGTGAAGCTAGATGTTTGCCACTTATCTCATTAATTCAAACCTTTAAATTCAAACCAAAATTTGGCTCTGGAAAAAAATTTGCTGAACAGCTAGTTGCAGTTACATAACAATCTGTGTGAGAAGAATATAACTGTTCACTTTATAGGAAACTTGCAAGACATTCATTTATTTATTTCATTCTTCATTGCCAACAGCTAGGTGTTGCTTTATTTTGCTATAACCTTTTTGCGGTAACATGGATATGAAAAGGAAAAAAAACTACCTCTTAACTATGATACAAGTTTCTTAAAATGCATTTGTGCTGTCCGAATATTCTACTTCTGTCTGTACAGATAAATGCTAGAATTTCTGATGCCAAAAAACTTCCTGTCACGCAGACTGTGATTTGTCACAAGTGTTTTCTGTTTGAAATGGCTTCTAATGGGTTGATTCATTTTCTTGTACAAAAACTGAATTTATTTTTTCTATTATTTTATTTTTGCTAGGTATATCTTCATAATGTGTCAAAGGAAGACATGAAGAAGCACGAATGGATGCGTAGCTTATTTAAAAGTCCACTGAGGAGAAATGCTAGAATAAGATTTGTCATCCCTTAGAAAGTTTGATATGATTATAACATTTTAATTACTTCAAGTCAACTTTGTACCTCGTGTAGACCAAACTCGTATTCATTAATATGAACCAAGAAAAACCTAAAATACACTACATAAACTTTATCATACAAGTTGTCATCTACTGAATTTGACTGCATGCATAAAAATTCATCATGAAAAACTCAAGCTTGAACCATGCACTGGATCATAGATTATCTCCAACACAAGTTATCATATCCTTATGAAAAATTATCCTTGCCTTAACAAAACTCGTACATCCTGTTTTGACCTATGTCGTAAGGATTTGCCGAGCTCTAATTGACATGCAGTGTTTCCTCAACGTTGATAGATACTTCTGGAATTGTTTAGTAAAGTTTCAACTTGATCTATTTGTTTGTTATGAAGTTATGTTTAATAACATGAAACTAGACAATAAAACTCTTTACATCAAAGTTTGAATTCAACCTTGTCTAAATCATATCACTGTGACGTTCAACAATAAGCTTTATTAAATATATATATCATCATGTGGTTGAAATAGGATTAGCTTTGATGCTCATTCTTCTTTTAATTGTTATTTTTTTTCTTATTATTTTTCTTGGATGATTTTTTATCTATTAGATTTAGTCCTCCTTCAATTTTTTTTATTATAAAATTATTTTGTTTTTCAATTTCATGTTTTTATTTTTTATCTATCAAATTTTGTTTTATATTTTTAGAACTATTTTTTATTTAAGATAATTTATTAAATTGATTTTTTAATTTCATCATCCTTCAATGTTTTTATCTATGAGATTTGATTTTAAAAAACCAATTAAAACATCAATAAATTACTTTTAATCGTTAACACAACAACAACACCCTTAGTTAATTAATAATAATACCGTTCCCAGCTCACAAGTCACCAGTTGCCAAAACGACTCCGTTTGGAAGAACCATTTTCCGACCAAACATGTACTTGTTCCTTTCGTAAAAGACCATAAAGGAAGACGTGAGAAACTTGAAAAGTGACAGTGCCAAACCCCCATATTTGAACGACACACCACATACACCAAACGCTAGCACACCATCTTATCGAATTAAATTACAAATTAGTCCTTTTAATTTTTAATACTAGTTAATTTGATCCCCAATTTGACCACGTACACCAAACACTAGCACACCATCTTGTCGAATTAAATTACAAATTAGTCCTTTTAATTTTAAAAACTAATTAATTAATCCCTTAACCTTTGTTTTCCATGCATAATTTCATACTAATTTATTTCAAAATATATATTATTTTTTTCATTAATTTTTCAATATCATCAATTTTTTCTTTATTTATATTATTAAAATAAAAAACATAGAAAATAGGGATTGATTAATTACTTTTGGAAAACTAAAGTGACTATTTTATAATTTACCCCCCATCTCACTGGACCACGCAGCAACAGACCACACAGCAACCATCCACCAAACACCAAATCAACCCTTTTCTCTCTCTTCTCTTTCCTACCCCCCTCCCCCGCCATCTCTCAGTCAACATTTCTACAACAGCAGCACAGCCACTGTTTGAGCTAAAAGAAAGAAAGGAAAGATGGACTCTGCAAGCGACGTCCTGGTAGCTAAATTTATTTGTCTATTTATTTTCCTTTTATTATAGCTGTGCATTTGTTTGTTTGATTTAATCTGTAATTAAATTGGAAATATAACAGTTGGCCTCATCACCTTCTGCTGCTGCCGTGGTGGGAATGGGGAGCAGAGGAGCAAGGAGGAATCCGACATTAATATGTACGCCCATCATGGCTGATTCTGCTGATAAGATGGTGGTTCTTATGGCTGAAGCTAAATCTGTGGGTGCTGATTTGGTTGAAATTCGTTTAGATAGTTTAAAGGATTTCAATCCTAATTCCGATATCAAAACCCTCATCCTTCACTCTCCTTTACCCACTCTTTTCACATACAGGTACCTCACCTACCTCCCCTTTTCGTTTCCTTTTTTTTCTTCTCCATTTTTCTTTTTTTTAATTATTGTTACAGGCCAATGTGGGAAGGTGGTCAGTATAACGGCGATGAAGAACCGCGATTGGACGCGCTCCGGTTAGCCATGGAGCTCGGAGCTGATTATATTGATGTTGAGCTAAAGGTTGCTTCTTTTTTCTTTTGAAACTAGAAGCTAGATTTTTTATTAGTAATTTTATTTTTGATTAAAAAAAAATTAATTAGTAATTTGATTTTTGACTGTGAAGGTTGCTCATGAATTCAATGAGTTGCTAAGAGGAAACAAGCCTGGGAAGTGCAAACTCATCGTTTCTTCTCACAACTATGAGAATACTCCATCTGTTGAGGAACTTGGTAATCTTGTGGCAAGAATACAGGCTGCTGGTGCTGATATTGTTAAGATTGCCACGACAGCTTTGGATATATCCGATGTTGCGCGCATTTTCCAGATAACTGTTCATTCTCAAGTAAGAAGCGTACGTAATATGCTTTTGTTATGGATTAGAAAGCAAGCAGGAGGCTGTATTCCGTTGTTAACTATATGTTTCCGCTTAGAGGATGAAGCAAAAACTTCCTTAAAAATTGGTGGTTTAACTAAATTTATTATTAGTTGTGAATAGTAACTCTAAAATTTTATGATTTTCTGGAACTTAAACTAAATTTACTTTAGTAACATGAATTAGAATTGCCAGGTTCCAATAATTGGACTTGTCATGGGTGAGAGGGGATTGATTTCACGGATACTTTGCGCTAAATTTGGTGGTTATCTCACCTTTGGCACCCTTGAGTCAGGAGTTGTTTCAGCCCCTGGTCAACCAACGATCAAGGATTTGTTAGATCTATACAATTTCAGACAAATTGGACCTGATACCAAAGTATTTGGAATTATTGGGAAGCCTGTTGGCCACAGCAAATCACCTGTTCTATACAATGAAGCATTCAAGTCAGTTGGTTTCAATGGGGTCTATGTGCATTTATTAGTGGATGACATTGCACGCTTTCTCCAGACTTACTCATCCACAGATTTTGCAGGATTCAGGTTCTATTCCATTTGCATCACTGGCTGTTAAACGCAATGCTTTCATATTTATAAGATCCTGCCTGCTTTAATTTTATCAAAAACCATTTTCTGTGATTTCATTTCCTTTGGTAAGTAGTCTTCTAATGAGTCCTTGGCCAAAGTGAAAAGGAACTTTTTCTGTATATATAAGTGCAATGTGTGGTAGTTGTTGATGGTGTGATGTTTAAAATGCAGTTGCACAATTCCTCACAAAGAAGATGCTGTGAAGTGCTGCGATGAGGTTCATCCAGTTGCAAAGGTAATGTGTTATCTATCTTTGATTAACTATAAAGTTTATGACCAGCTAGGAGTGTTGAAACAATTTCTTTCGTACATGAATGATTTATCTACTCTCTATCATCTCTCGCAGTCAATAGGAGCTGCTAATTGCATTATAAGAAGACAAAGTGATGGGAAGCTATTTGGCTACAATACAGATTATGTTGGTGCTATTTCTGCTATTGAGGATGGACTGCGAGGTATTTACTGCTTAAGAAAACAAACATTTTTTTTTTCTAAATAGAATCTTCCTATAAGACACTAAGCTGTTCTGTTTCCGTTCATTTTCATGCAGCCTCACAAAATGTTAGCAATACAGTTGGTTCACCCTTGGCTGGGAAGTTGTTTATAGTCATTGGTGCCGGCGGTGCCGGCAAGGCACTTGCTTATGGTGCAAAAGAAAAGGGGGCTAGAGTTGTCATTGCTAATCGCACCTATGGTGAGGTTCCTGTACATTCACATTGTGCAATTCCATTTCCTAATTCATGATATCTGTGTTTCAGCAATACTTGGTAGAGGGAATATCATAGGTTTTTGAAGAAATTTATTCAATACAGTCTAGAAACCATCTTGGCTGTTGCCTTTTTAAATTTATGTTTGATACTCCCTGTTCTCAGGCTATCTTGCAATGGGGAAACTGTTTTTCTTTTACTTCTTTCTTTCAACTTATCTTCACTGTTCCTTTTCTGCAACCAAAGCTCTTCACTGGTTTCTTTCAAACTCCCTTGTTGAAATTTGTGAAAACTCAAGGTACTCATTGGTGAAGGGTGACTTTGTTTTCTTAATCCATCATAATACTATTGCTGATAAAAAAAATTCATATTAGATGTTCTCCACTCCTCTGACACACATGCGCATGACATTTTTATACAGGATTTAATTCCACAGTACATTTGTGGTGGATTGGATTATTATTCTCCTTGCTTTGCATGGGACCTGTGTTTTTCCTGTTTATTTTGATTTACTTATTTAATTTTTAATTTTATATGTTTGCCTTCAAGAGCGTGCGAAAGTACTTGCTGACATAATTGGAGGAGATGCTTTATCTCTTGCTGATCTGGAGAATTTTCATCCAGAGGATGGCATGATTCTTGCAAATACAACATCTATTGGAATGCAACCAAAAGTTGATGAAACACCTGTTTCTAAGGTTTCCCTACCATCATTCTATTTTTTCCTTCGTCAATTATTATGCATCTCCTTAAATGAAAAATTTACTTTTGGATCATCTATATAATTTTTTTGCCTGAAATTTCATTTCTGTATAGATTTATGAAGTCTTGAGAACGTAGGTATGGATATGTGATCATCCTTTTGGCTAAACTTTTGCTGAACTGTAAATGTTTTGTACTTCCCAACTATTCCAACGATCAAGAAGTCATTCTTTGAAGGGAGTATTAAATTTGGTGTGTAAGTTGTGTGGGTCTGATAATTGAGTCCAAAGAAAGCTACATATAATTTTTTCCTCGTGTGCTATGGCCTATATGAACCAATGACAGAAAAATATGAGGGGCTGTGAGTTTGGGGCCACGAGGATGCAGTGGTCTAGAAGTGTCTTAGATGTGAATGCATGATAGCTTACGAAATAGTACAGAGCACTGAGCTCAGGGAAACATAGACCAAAAGGGGGGATTGTGTGCTAGACACTTTGCTATATGGTATTTGGCATCCTAGAAGTTTATAGAAGGTTTTTAGTGACTTCCAGTTTAAACAAAAGATTCTTTTATTACGTATGGTTACTCTGTCCGTACCTTCAGAGGTAAATACTAAATAGTATTAAGAAGCTTGACTTGTTTGCAGAACGCTTTGAGATCATACTCCCTGGTTTTTGATGCTGTTTACACCCCCAAAATAACCAGACTCTTGAGAGAAGCAGAGGAATCTGGAGCCAAGATTGTCACTGGGTTAGAGATGTTCATTGGGCAGGCATACGAACAGTTTGAGAGGTTTACTGAATTACCTGGTAAGCTTACTAGTTATAGCTTGTATAATGATGGCTGCTCCCTATTACTCATGGTTCATTCGGATCTATATACCTGTCATTTTCTCTTTGCAGCACCCAAAGAACTCTTTCAGAAGATTATGTCAAGGTACTAGTGGTGGTGGAACGCCACTATTTTTTACGCAGCTGGTTTCTTTTTCGTTGAGGCTGAATTCAAAGTTTTAAATGAAACTTGGTTGATTTATCACAGTTAATCACCACAACCTGTAACTCATTTCTCACTGAAGAAATAGATTAGAATATATATGTGATATCTTGTTGAAAACCTTGTGCATTGCGAGGTGATGAAAGTTTATGTGGTCACTGCCGTGTCTGATCCCTTCCAAACCCATGTTCACAGCTGCATGTAGGGCAAAGAATTATTCAGCACTGCTTTCTGATAGAAAGAAGGGATAATTTGTGAAAAATAGTTGTAGTGGGATCTCACGTTCATGCGAGAAGGGAGTAAAATACCGGTTGTCTTTAATAATTTCTTCTTATCTTCTATGAAGGAAAAAAAACCCTAAATTTTATTTTAATGTTTGTCAAATATTCTTTTTTATTCTCTTTTTTTAAAAAAAATTGGTATATCGTTCAATTAACCCGTCATCTTTGAATCTGTTCAATACGCATCAATTCTCAAAATTAGCTATACATGCTAATTAAGTGATATATATTTAATGAGGAGAGTGATTGCAATTATTTTTTAAAGTTTTATTTGTTAAAAAATATATTAAAATAATATTTTATTTATTAAAAATTATTTTTGATGTCAGTATATTAAAATGATTTAAAAATATAAAAAATTTAATTTAAAATAAAAAATAAAAAAATATATTTTTTAATTTTTTTGATAAGTATTCTCAAACACCCTTCTAAGTTTGGCTTAATTATTTTGTTTCATGATTGATTTTCTTTATTTTTCATTAAAAAGATCGGATCATTCTCTATTTTCTAGAAACTTTGAAATCATAATCTTCATTTTATTTTTGTGATTTTTTTTTAAATTTTTTTATTAAACAACTCATTTTATAAAGGATAAATAACCACACTTGAGATGTTTGATTTTTGGATATTCATTTTATCCCGAGATGTAATAGTAAAAGGTTTGAAATTTATACAATATGATTCAAGTTCAAATTAAAATATATATTTTTTATAAGAACCCGAGATAATTAAAATTTTACCTGTTTATCTAAGTTTATATAATATAATTTTTAGAGGATGGGATTTAATTGAATTCAATATATATATAAGACAGCTGAAAAAGAAAAGAAAAAGGTTGACCATTCTCAATTGAAGCCAAACCTAAAAATCATACCAGCTTGATGTTTCAAACAATTACTAACTGGGTCTTCTAATTAATGTTCATTAAGTTTCCGGTCAAGTTTTCTAAAAAAAGGACGTCTTTTATTTCATTAATCCAAAACTGAAATTTATTAAAAATAAAAAATAAATTGAAAACAATTACCCACCTAGTGGATAAGTTATATAAGTTTGGGGTGCAATCAAGAATAAATATAAAGTTAGGGACTAAATTGAGATCTTCCAAAAAAGTAAAATCTATTTACGCAAAGTCAAAAATACAACGGCCACTGGAGAGAGAAAAGAAAGGAAAAACTGAGAAACATCAACTCTTTGACCAACATCCATGGATTTATTCAACATTGTTTCGTTGCAAACTGAGAAGAAGAAATGATATGCACTCTATCATATTTCAAATCACCTCCAAGATCACTTCCCTTGCGAGATCAGGTTACATCACACATGCCCGCAAACTGTTCGATGAGATGCCAAAGAGAGATACTGTTGCTTGGAATTCAATGCTTACTGGTTATTCTCATCTGGGTCTTCACCAAGAAGCCCTGTCTCTCTTCCATCAAATGAGAACAAGCAACATCAAGCCTGATCACTTCACATTCACCACAACTTTAAATGCATGTGGGGCTTCAAGTTCGTTTCTAAATGGAACCAAAATTCACGCCTTAGTTATTGCTATGGGATGTCAATCCTCGATTCCGGTTAATAACTCGCTTATCGACATGTACGGGAAGTGTTTGAGTCCGTTTAGTGCCAATAAAGTTTTTCAAGAAATGAATGATTCCAACGAAGTTTCTTGGGGTTCTCTTTTGTTTGCGTATACGAATTCTGGTCAGTTTGATGCAGCTGCTTCCGTGTTTAAATTTATGCCCAAAAAGGTTAGTGCTGCCTGGAATATAATGATTTCTGGTCTTGGTCAGTATGGTGAAATTGAGTTATGTTTGGAAATTTTCAAAGAGATGAGGGAGAGTTTCCGTGAGCCTGACCAATATACCTATAGTGCCCTCGTAAGTGCTTGCGCCGAGTCATTAGACTTGGTGTATGGATGTATGATGCATGCTGTTGTTATTAAGATTGGTTGGAGCTCAGCAGTGGAGGTAAATAATTCAATTCTAAGCTTTTATGCTAAACTTGGTTCCTTGAATGATGCCATGAAAGTGTTTGAATCCATGGGAACACTGACACAGGTGTCTTGGAATGCCATTATTGATGTTTATATGAAAGCAGGAGATACCAGTGAAGCATTTCTCTCATTTCAGCGCATGCCTGATAAGAATGTTGTTTCGTGGACATCTATGATTACTGGTTATGCAAGAAACGGGTATGGAGACGAAGCACTTGACTTTTTTGTTGGAATGATGAAGAATTCCTTGCTTCCTGATGATTTAACATTTGGAGCTGCCCTTCATGCATGCTCAAGTTTGGCAAAACTTGGGCATGGGAGAATGGTCCATGGATGTGTAATTCGCCATGGTTTTCTTGCCCGTGTGTATATTGGCAATGGTTTAGTTAACATGTATGCTAAGTGTGGAGATTTAGAAGGGTCAAATCTTGCATTCAATGATATTTATGAGAAGGATTTGGTCTCTTTCAATGCCATGTTGTTTGCGTTTGGATTGCATGGAAAGGCTACTCAAGCTCTACAGCTGTATGAAGATATGGTAGCATCTGGGATAAAGCCAGATAAAGTGACTTTCATTGGCTTGTTTCTGACTTGTAGTCACTCAGGGCTAATAGATAAAGGTCGTGAGTTTTTCGAATCAATGAAGTTAGTTCACGGGCTTTCCTTCAACATGGATCATGTGGCATGCATGGTGGATATGCTTGGCCGAGGTGGCTACTTATCAGAAGCAAAAGAGTTGGCTATTAAGCATTCAAAAACAGGTGATGTGACCAGCTCTTGTGAACCTCTGCTGGGAGCATGTTCTACACATAGTGAAGTTGAAACTGGGACTAATGTGGGGGCAACTTTAATAGATTTAGAACCTCATAAAGAGACAAGCTATTATGTGTTGCTTTCGAATTTGTATTGCACTAAGGGGCGATGGAAGGAAGCAGAGATGGTTAGAAAGGCAATGGTAGATGAAGGGTTAAAGAAAATGCCTGGTTGTAGCTGGATTGAAGTGGGAAATAAGGTAACAGCTTTTGTAGCTGGACAGTCACAACCATGTATGGAAGAGTTGTACACAACACTACATTTCCTTGAATTAGAAATGAGACATCAATGCTTCATTGATTGTGAAAATTGAAGAAATTCTCATGTTAACCTCTAGTAATTTCATGGATGAACCAAGTCATTTCACCCCTTGAAAATAAGACCCGTGTTAAACTCTAGCGGCCTTGTTAGCATTAGTGACCAAACATTTTCCACTCTGATAAACTAACCAGACCACTGCAATACAAATTCGACAGCAACACAACCTCGAATAAAAATAGAGAGGTTGGGTTTGAAATTAAGTTGGTTGGGATTTTCTTTTAAAATTATTGATAGATTTTTTTATAGAAGGTTTTTTCCCATCATATGTGCCTTAACTTCCCTTCTCGAATAAACTAGCAATCGAATTTGAAGATGAAGGAAGATAAGTTTGGTTATATAGTTTTTTTTTATGATGTTTAGGTTGAAAATCACATTATCTATAGTGAAAATAAAATACATGGTATGAATGAAATTCTTTAATAAATCTAAGAAATCATAAATAAATTTTAATTAGGATAAAGACACCACACTTAAAGAGTGATTAAGAGTGAATAAATTTAAATTGTTCTTAAAACAGTTTTAATAATGGAACAAAAAGGAAGAAAACTCTTTATATGAGGAGTTGAAAAGTTTTATATTATTTCAAAACACCTAATACTTGGTTTGAAACATTATTATATACTTGTAACAACTATTCAAGTCTAGAAAAATACCAAAATAACATAAATGACATGTATATAAATGATTTTATTTAGAAAACTAGACAAATAATAAGTAGTCCATATTTCTACTTGTAGAGCACACACATGACACATGGACACATAAAATTAAAATTGCCATAACTTTTCATACAAAACTTCAATGCATGCACGGTTGAAAAATCTAGAAAGATGACATTCTAAGCTTGAAAACCATGTAGAATAAATTTATTTTTCAATGCAATAAGTGATGTATATTAAGGCTCAAATTGGCCCATGAGTTGATAGCGGACCCAAAACCTCCAAAACTTTCAAATCTTAACCTAAACTTTATATGAAAAAAAAATATTTGAACCATTTTTATAATTAGTCTCTCGAGAATGGTTAAACAATTCCTAGAAAAAAATGATTATTATTATTATTATAGCAGCACACTTAAAGATAACTCGAAAGCTTGATTTCTCATAATATAAAATTTTTATTATGATTGAATTATTCAATTAATTGATCCAATTATAATTGTATCAATAAGAAAAATTGATTAATTGTATAAACATACACACACAAAAAAAATATTGAAATTTTATAATTAAAAAAAGGAAAAAAGTTCAACCGAGACTAATGAATCAATTTAATAACCCAAGTCTTAGTAGATTGAGGACTGAATCCTATTTGATATTATACTTTAAAAATGTTTTTGAAAAAAAATTATTTTTTATTTTAAATTAAATTAAATATTTTTATTTGCTAATATTAAAAATAATTGTTAAAAAATAAAAAAAATTATTTTATATATATTTTAAAATAAAATATACTCGCAAAAACAATTTTCACTATGGAAACTCTAATTTGCAAATGATCAAAATCTCAATGGCAAAATAGCAAAAATAATGTGAAGTGAAATCACAAAAAAAACCCTTCCAACTTCCAGATTTTCCAACAATAATTTCCATCTCAAACTGACAAAAAGGGTGCCAATCGAGAAATTAGGTTAAACTGGCAACAATTATCATTCCATATAAACTAACTCCTCTTCTTCCCAAGATCTGTCGGCTCTTATTCTTAGCTCTGTTTCACTCATGGATTGCCCTGTGGTTTCCTTTCTTGTGAAATAAACCTGTAATTCCTTTCTTCTCTTGTAGTTTTTGTACTCTAAAGTTTTGTTTTTTGAATTGACAGCATACCTTTATTATCCTTTTTTCAGGGATTTTAAAGCTGCATTATTTCCGGTTCTGCTGCATTTGCACGTGCTTGGTTTAATTTATTGGTTTTAAGCTCCAAAGTTTCTTGCTTAACTTGGTTTTTGCCCAATCTGGACACAATTAGGGTTTAATCTATGAGGTTTTTGAGCTCCAAAGTTTCTTGCTTTAGGGCTATGATGTATAGGGCATGCCTAGTATTATGGGTGGTTTATGTTTTGACTATTACAATGGTGGCATGATTGGTTAGAAACAGAGTACTTCAGTTACTGAATGCTGGTTTGTTGAATTGCCTGTTCATGTGTGCTGGTTTTTTTCTTCTTATGTGAACCACTGATGTTTGCTTGTTAGAAACTATTTGATTGAAACTTGTGTTTATGGATGCAAAGTTTGTTACTTTGGACATGGAATTGGTTGAAATCAGAGAGGGTTGGTCTTTTGGTTTTCAGAAGCAGATTTTTTTTTCAGGTTTAGATTTAAAGGGTGGATTTTTGTGAAAATTGCTTCAATAATCTTTTGGATCATTTTTGTGATGCCGATTCCCTATTGTTTGTCTGCGATTCATATACCAGTGAAGCCTACAGTAAATTTCAATTACTCTGACAACACTTCTCTTGTTTTCCAGGTTAATCATAGTTCGTATTTATGTTCCACCTATACAAATCTGCAGGGCCCATGTGGATGTGAGAGTTGAAAGTGGATTTTTCCCAGGGCTTGTGGAAGCTCTGCTTTTCAGCTTGGTCATCTGAATTTAGTGATGGACTGCAACAAGGAAGAGGCCTTCAGGGCGAAGGGCGTCGCAGAGAATTTGATGGTCAAGAAGGATTTTCCAACAGCCCGTAGAATTCTGCTCAGAGCCCAACAACTTTATAGAGATTTGGAAAACATTTCTCAGATGCTAACTGTCTGTGATGTACATTGCACTGCTGAAAAGAAACTGTTGGGGACTGACATGGACTGGTATGGCATCCTTCAGATTGAAGAGACAGCTGACGAAGCAACTATTAAGAAGCAGTACAGGAAATTTGCCCTCCAACTTCATCCTGACAAAAATCAGTTCCCTGGTGCAGAATCTGCGTTTAAATTAATTATGGACGCCCAAACAGTGCTTTTAGACAAAGGAAAACGGTCCTTGCATGATATTAAACACAAAGCTTCGATGCGTAAACCTGCACCACCATTTCGGACACCACAGAATGCAACCCACAGCTCAAACTTTACTGGCTTCAATCCTCAGTACCGGCAATCACAACAGCCAGCCTTTCAACGTGATTCCTCTAATGGCCGGCCAACTTTCTGGACTGCCTGTCCATTTTGTACTGTAAGATACCAGTATTACATAGAAATTATTAACAAACCACTTGTGTGCCAGAGTTGCAATAGATCCTTTTTTGCATATGAAAGGAGTGGACAGGGGCTTCCAACTGCAAGTAAATTGAATCAATCATCCTTTCTGCAAAGGAAGAATATCCCAAATCAGACTACTAGCAAAGAGGGGTTGGGACGCCAAGGAAATATGAGCACTGTGCCATCTAAAACAGAGTTTCGTTCAGAAAAGGTAAATGGTAAAAGAAAGAAGAAGCAAGAAGAGGAGTCCAGTGAAAGTTGCAACACTGAAACTGATTCTGATGAAGACATGGCTAGTGAGGAAGATGGTGATTTTAAGGCTGAGGTGAAGTTTGAATATAAAGGAGAGCGCCCAAGGCGATCTGGACGTCAAAAGCAGCAGGTTTCTTATAAGGAAAATCTGAGTGATGATGAAGACATTGTGAGAGATCCAAAAATGGCTAAGTGGAGTGGATCTTTCTGTGCAACTGAAGAGGAGAATGGGAATAAAATGAGGGAGGATGTGTCTGATAAAGAAGATCAATCTAGTGTAGCTGCTGATGTGAAAGATGAGACCGGCGTGAAACAGGAAGAAAGTAATGGAATCAAGGAAGCCGAGGATGTGAAGGGAAAAGATAAGTTAGAGGCATCTTTCTGTCAGAAAAATTCTAAGACTTATATTGGCTTGTCATCAGATTCAACCTCACAATCAACATCAGATCCGGTTTCATATGACTATCCCGATCCTGATTTCCATGATTTTGACAAAGATCGGTGTGAAGAGTGCTTTTCAGCCGGGCAGGTGTGGGCTGTATATGATACCCTGGATGCCATGCCTAGATTTTATGCTCGAATCAAGAAAGTCATCTCTCCTAGGTTCAATTTGCAGATAACCTGGCTAGAGGCATGCCCAGATGATCATAATGAAGTTGAATGGGTTGAGGAGGGCTTGCCTGTGGCGTGTGGAAAGTTCAAAAATGGAAAATCTCAATACACTGACAAGCAGCTAATGTTTTCTCATCTGATTGATTTGGAAGAATGTGACCAAAGAAACACTTACAAGATATTTCCTAGAAAGGGAGAGACTTGGGCCCTCTTCAAAAATTGGGATCTCAAATGGAAATCTGATGCAGGTTCTCATCAGGACTATGAATACGAGTTTGTTGAAATTTTGACTGAATATGCTGAGGGTGTTGGTGCACGTGTTACCTTCTTGGGTAAAGTGAAGGGCTTTGTGAGCCTTTTCTGTCGGATTAGAAAGGAAGGGATGGACGTGTTTGAAATTCCTCCAGCTGAACTGTTCCGGTTCTCCCATATGATTCCATCATTCAAATTGACAGGCAAGGAAAGAGAAGGTGTGCCAAGGGGATCTTTTGAACTTGATCCAGCTTCTTTGCCAAAAACATTTTTAGAGACTGCCAATCCTGAAGATCTCGGAGAGGAGGTTGGCAATTCCCATTGTGATGGATCATGTTCGAGATCCTCATACAAAGTGAAACCTGAAGTGGTGTGTGAATCAGGTACTTCGATGCTTCAGCCTGACACAAAAGGGACATCTCTACTATCTGAGGATAATTGCGGCAGCATCATGGAAGATTGCAGTGCCTTAGATGCGATTGAAATACCAGAACCAGAATTTTTCAACTTTGACGCAGAGAAATCCATTGAAAAGTGCCAGGTTGGTCAGATCTGGTCACTGTACAGTGATGAGGATGGCTTGCCAAAGTACTATGGTCAGATTATGAAAATTCAATCTGACCAAGGTTTTAAGTTATGGCTAAGGTGGCTAACCCCTTGTTTGCTGCCCAAAACCGTGATTCAGTGGCAAGATAAGAAAATGCCTACTTGTTGTGGAAGATTTAAGGCTAAAAATGGAAAACTAAAGTGCTATTCTTCTACCGGTTCCTTCTCGCATCGATTAGCTGTAGAATTTGACGGTAAGAGAAATGAATATACCATTTTGCCAAGGAAAGGTGAAATTTGGGCTCTGTACAAGAATTGGTCCCCTGAAATTAAACATTCTGACTTGGAGAATTGTGAATATGATGTGGTGGAAGTCCTTGATCAAAATGACTTACAGATTAAGGTTTCACTTTTAGAACGTGTAAGTGGTTTCAACTCAGTTTTCAAGAAAAAATTAATAGGGCTGACGGCTCTTACACAGGAGCTTCTCTGTACCGAACTGATTAGATTCTCCCATCAAATTCCTACTTATCAACTGACAGAAGAGAGGGGTGGAAGTCTCAGAGGCTTCTGGGAACTTGATCCTGCAGCTTTGCCAGTTCATTATTTTGACCTGACTTGAAATGATAGGTTGATAAGTCTAATGCTGTATGTTTTTGCCAGGCCTTCTGTATCATGCTTCACTAGTGATGGCATTTCTTCTGTAAGGTTCAACCAATGCTTCGACCATGTCCCCGATTTTAATCTTGAAAATGCTCATGGATATGCCGAACTCGATGTTTTCTGCAGTGTATGCTCTTTCAATACTTATCTTCCTGCATTCACTGTGGAAAGAGGCCGCTGGTCTTTTGTATCAAGCATGCTTCCTGTTTATTCTCCGTTTTCTGTCCCCTCCAGTGTTGATATGCAACTTCATTTGGGTGACAAGTCACCGACAGGATGAGCTAATTAGCCAAAGCTATGCAAGTTAAATTTCTTCACTTCACTTGGTTCATTACGCGGTTTCCATTCAAGTTACTTTATTTTCCTATTTGCGTGTGGAGGTTGTCCGCAGCATCTTGCACCCACTTTTTTTCTAGTTTGAAGAAGAATATTATTTGTGAAGTCACTAATGGATTGGACATTGCTCATATATCATAGATTTGATTTCCTACCAGTTGATGAAAGAGATATTTTTCATATTAATAGAATGACATAGATGGTGAAGAGGCGTTATGAGATTGGAAGACAACGAATCAAGATAAAGAATCACCAATAGACATCAAAGGTAAATAAAGAGAACAAACACTTGAGTTTGAGTGCATATACGCAAGAAGTAAGAAATCAAAATTGTAGTTATGAGGAGACAACTCATTCTGAATTATTAAGAAATAGGATAAATGATAATGTTTAGAAAGTGGATCTATCATATGATAATGATATTGATGTTATTTTCAATGTTTTTGTTTTTATCTCTTTATATTTGATGTTTCAAGGTTAAGTTCTTTTGACAAGAGAAATAATGATTCAAAGTTGAATTCTCTTAAAGAGAAAGTCAACGATACAAACCAACCTAATAACACCAATGACCCATTAAATATGTGATTTGAGTCCATCACAATGGCAAGGAAAAAAAAACTAAATAAGGTATTGAAAACTTGTTCAACATTTTTGGGCCTAGATAGTTTTGGGGAGACATCAACACATGCAGGACAACTTATAATCAAATCTAATTCAAGTGCAAGAAGCATCCAATCTAGTTACATTATAGGTTTAGAGTTGGTGGGAATATAAGTTAAAATCAATTTGGTTTATTTTTATATATAACTAGGAATGAACAACTATTTTTTCCGATTCCCACAAGAAGTTTATGGAAGCAAATAAAAAAAGTTTCCTAGTTCTATATGGATGATTAAAAGGACAATATCTACTTACCTTTTCTATAAATAATTTATTTAACTTTACAATTAATACTTATTAACATAAAAAGGAAATAGGATGCCATATCTTGGCATGTAAAATTTCCTAACTTAAAAAAGAGGGTGACAACATTGATCTAATTTATCTAAGATATATTTAAGCCTTATAGCTATTTCTGCTTGGGAATTAAATTATCCCAGGCTGTTTTTATTAATGTTTGGTGCAATAATTTTATGATTAGTATCAAACTTATTATTTTTATTATAATTATTGTGGTTTGGGATTAATTCAGTATTTTTGGTCTATTGTAAGTAGGCTTATATTAACCCATATTTGCCGGTCTAATATGGCTAAGCTACTTAGTTTTTACTATAAGTATTTCCTATGTAATAATGTTTTAGAGGTTTTTTTTGGAATACATTATGATTTCCTTGCTTATGTGTATGTGAGGATACTTACATTCTTTAGCTATCTAGTAACTTAAATTTCACTTATCAAATAACAATTATCTGTACGGTGTCTTCTGTACACTTTTAGTTCGTGATTTGCTAATTGTTATGTACAATTTATTTTTATAGTGTTAGTGTCTTGGTTCAAATAATTATTGTACCATACTTTTTATTAACTTTTTTTTTTTAAAGATTTTCAAGATTGTATCAATCTTATTGTGGATTATGAGATCAATATCCAAGAGATTCACACCACTTCGTTCATTGTCATCGCTTCTAATGGGTCTCCTAAGAACTTGTTTTTCCCATTATAATACTTTGACAATTTTTAAAGAGTTCAATATATAATAATAAAAAAAAAGTTAACCCTACGTCTGCATTGACATTACTCTTCTCCAACATGAATTCCTCGAGCACAACGACACTAATAAATTCCTCAAGAGCACAACTACACTAATATAAGTGTTGGAGATATCGGATGACATATTCTCTATGTCACCCATTATTAGCAAAAATAAGTGAATAAAAGCAATATTAATTTCACTTTCAATACTATAAATGAGAGAATATGTCTAGAAATTCATATAACAAAAACCTATCAATTCAAACATTATATAATTAAATTAATATGCCTTCTTCTTACACAAGAAAATTAATAGATCAAACCTAAATTTTAACATTAAATTGAATCATCCCAAACCTAAAAATCAAATACTTATATTTTGATTTATGAGTTGCCATGCTTTATGCTTTACCTACTAGAAAAGCACATGGATTTGGTTGGTTCCCGAGAAAAATGAGAGAAATTGATTAAAAACACTATATTAATATAAAAAAAATCAAATTAGAGAGAAATTGAGACTGAAAAGAGAAAATTTTATATAACGAGAAATTTTGATATGTTTCTAATATATATATATATATATATATATATATATATATATATATATATATATATATATATGTATATATAAGTAGTTTGTTTTTTATTCAAATTATAATATAAAGTGTGATTTTTTTTAAATATAAAAATAAATTAAAATTATAGAAAACTCAGTTTAGTCAATCTAAAAATTTAAAATAAAGATTCTCTTGATAATTTAGAAAATAATACATCAAAAATATCATCGTAAAAGTAAAATCCACTTATGACACATACATATCAACTTTCCCTCCAAAATCTCCCTCCATCATGCTCACTCCACTTTTCCAACTCTAACCCTCCACCACCAATCTCTCTTCTTCTCCTGTAGTCGAGTAAGAATGTTTTCTCTTAATTCCTAACTTTTTTCTCTAGTTTGATCAGGTTCATAAGCAACTTTTTCTTTATTGTTTGTTAAAAAAATCACACATGCTGATACTTCTAGGGTTTTAAAAAGGTGAGATTTTTTTTTTTGCAGATGAATTAAAATGGGTTCTCTTGGAGACGATGGCGATGGTGAAATTAAAGCAGGGTGTGAAGACCCAAATGCGAATTTCGCCCTTTCTTATACAAATCCCTTTGATTCTCAGTTTTTACCCTCTCCATTGCCTGGTAATTCTTGATTCTTTTTTATTCACCATAAAGTTCTGTTCTTTTTCTTATGGTAATTTTTTTTATTTGATCTAGTTAAGATTTTTTTTTAAGTTAATCCAGAGAAGTCCGGCCCTGGTTGTTGCCGCCTGACCGATTGTTTTAGCCTGTATAATTTCGTACTTTAACGAAATCTATAATTAGGAAAGATTTTATTGAATTAGAAGAGTCGAAGTACTCTTGTCATATTACAATTGTTCTCGGGAAAGAATTTCTCTATTCAAATTTGTATGTGATTTGTTTTAATCAATGGAAAATAAAAGAACAACTGTATAAGGAGGGATGATCACTAGGTCGATTGACATGTCACAATTGTTGCTGGGAAATAATTGAAATTTTTGCAGGATCTGTTGTAGTCAATGACTGTGACATGGAAATTTTAAAGTTTGATCACTGTTTATGTATTTGTGTATATTTAGCATGATTCAACCACGCGAGAGCATATAAGCGCAGCCTGTGTTGTGTGTGTGTTAGTAGTGTTATGAGTTGTTCTTGCTCTTTTTAGAAGTAATATGTAGTAATTTACTGACAGATTTTTGTGAATGGTTGTTGATGATTAAATACTGATTTAGTTTTATTTTTTGCTTTTATTATATGATATTTAGGTGAAAAAGGTGAGGATGCCAATGAGCTGCGAATTTTACAAAGTACGATGCCTTTCGAGGATACTGTTAGAGTTGAAGATGCATTTGAGACCCAATTAGTGGATCTTGGTGGTGAAACACAAGCGTTGGATGACCTTGATTGGTTTGAGAATGTGGACACCCAATTGATAGATGAGATCATTGATAGTGATGGTGAAGGAACAGATAGAACTGAAGTTTTGGATGATGTTAATGAACTCTCTGATGATGAATCTGGAAGAAGAGACAAATGTGAATCATTGGAAGGGGAGAGGATTCAAGATACCTCTCTTTCCAAACATGGTGAGAAGGGATTGATTGAGCAGCCTGATGCTTTGACTGATGAACACCATTTATCAGGTAAGTTATCCTGATTCTGATCATGGAAAAAAGCATCTTTTATCCAGTGGCTGGACATATAAAGCTTCCATAAATTTGTACTTTTACATTTAAAATTGCCCTAGTCCTTCTGATATGTCTCATTAACATTATGATTCTAAGGCCTTAAATGAAGGATTGACTAGGAAACAAAAAGGGGAATATCTAGTGGCACAACTGCACACAGCTTATTTGATATTTAGCACTCTCCGGGGAGTAAAAAAGCACTCTTTAATGGGGTTTACTAATGAAAATGTAATAATCGAATTAAAAATTATGCACTTATTCTTTTTGTACGTAACTATGCACTATTTTTTTCCCGAAAAATAAGATTAGCTATTCATCCATGTCTTTATGATTACGTGTTTCTTGTTCAACATTAGTATTTCTCTTGTATCAGAACCATCACTGTTCTCTCATGATATTTTTGTTCTTTTCCTTGTCCTTCATGATAATTAGTGTATATCACATGAGATATCTTGAGAAAATTGAAATTTTATGTTGGGAAATTTGTGCAATATATGATTCTCTTCTTGTTATAATTACAATATTTTTCTGATTTTACTTTTACTAATACTTCTCCATCATGCTTCCAGGATCTGTCCTGAAGTTTACTTCAGTTCGTGTAGAGTCCTTGCGAGACTCTGGTCTAGCAGCTCGAAGTAGTGCTTCAAATGGAACCAACAACAGTGACTCATGTTCTCTTGTGATTGATGGTCAGGTTTCAGAACAATTTACTGTTAACACTAATGGGTCAAAAACAAAAAATCCAGATGATGTTGATTGGAGACATGATATTGGGAGATCTGATGATGAAATGAAGGAATTTAGTAATGGAAGCAGGTGTAATATTGGCTGCTCTGCAGTGAGAAATCTCTTCGCTGAGAATTCCTTTATTGAAACCAAAGGACATTTTGTAGGAGGAAAAGAAGTCCCCGTTTGTGATGATGGGGTGGCAGGGTTAAGCTATATTGACTCCCAAGAACCAGGAGATCTGTCACAAGCCGATGCACTTTTATGTGTGCAAAAGTTAATTGAAGAGAGCAAGGTATTGTTTGATGAAGTTGACCTGGGGAAAATTGACAGGAAAAAGTTAAGTTACATTTCAGCTGCAAAGGGAGCACACAGTTTGGCCAAGAGAACCACTGATGGAGGCACCGAGGGAAAAAACAGGATTTTTGACTGGGATGATGGACTTGAGGATGAGGGAGGAGGAGATATTTTCCAACGAAGAAAGGAAAACTTTTTTGATACTGCAAACCTTGGGCAGAGATCCTTCATGAAACCCTCAAAATCCAAAGGAAATCAGCCAGGTGTATGCAGGGACAATGAGGGAAAATCAAATGTCCAGAATGTAATAGTGGTTCACTCCGAGTCAAAAAAAGATCTGTGTAGTCTAAGAGCTGATAAGAATAAGACGCAAGAAACTGAAACAAATGTTAGCAGGAATCTTGTTAATGAGTTTGATGAACAATCTGAAGCTGATACATCTGCAGGACAGTTGGAAGCTCTTACCAGGAAGGAGGTTCCAGAAATGCTAGATATAGGTTTGGACACTCAAATGGCTGCTGAAGCTATGGAAGCCTTATTCCACGGGGAGGGAATTGCTTATGATGCTACCAATGACAGCCAGCAGATTCCAGCAGTTAATATCAAGGATCGTATGGAAGGATCAATGAGAAGTAAGGCTAAAAAGAGCATCTGTTCAAAGCAACATTCTCTTAGCAATAATGAGGATATTGGAGTTACAACACATCAATCGAAGAAAACATTGAAGATTAGTGCTAAACTAGGAAAACAATCCTTAACTCCATCACAAAAATGTCCTGAAAATGTTAGAAAGGAGTGTGATATGGATGTAGTATTGACTAGAAGTAAGAGGGCTAGGTTAGATGCTGGACTCAATGAGTTGGATAGATGTAATGGAACTGCTTCAAGGGGTTATCACTCAGTTAAGAAACAGGATTTACCAGAGGAGCATGCTACTTTAACACCAGTAGCTCACCGGACCAGGCAGTCATTGGCCATTTCTAAATTGAAAAGTGCTGAGAATGTGTCCATTGATAATAGAGAAAAATCCAACAGGCTGGTTGAGTTGGGTTGCCTTGAGTGGAATAAAGATGGTGTGGTAGATGTTGAGGCATCTAAAGTGCTGAATGCTAAAGGGAACTCCTCAGGGTTGGGATCTAGTCAACCTGGAGAACCTAAAACTTCCAAATCAAGATTGCTAGCTACAGACAATGATATCAGTTTTCCCAGAAGAAAAAGATCTCGTCAAAACCTTTCAGGTCAGCTTGATGAACCTCATAACGTACATGCTCAATCCAAACCATCTTGTCAACCAGGAAATATTGAAAAATCTGTGAGTTGGTGCAGAAGGTCACGGATAAATGCTAGAATTAATACTGATTTAAATATGAAGAGGAAAACAAGATCATCCATATCTGTTTGCCCAGATTTGTCACCTCATCATTTACATAAACAAGGCATAGATGGCACTACTTGTAATTATAATTCTGTTGACATGAATGGGAAGATGTCTAACAATCTAATGGGAGTGGGAGCTTCAGTTAAATCCTCTCACAGAAGAAGTAATGCAGATTCCTCACCATCAGCTGCAAATGAAGTGAATGTGCCAAGTTCAGATAATTTGCCAAGCGAGAAAACAAAATCTTATGAATCAGCGTGCCCTTCTCCTGGTATCTGTATGACGCCTGTGAATGCTGCATCACCTGTTTGTATGGGCAGTGAATATAAGCAATCATGCAGGAAGAACCTGTCAAGAGCATGCCTTGTGAAAGAAATGAATAGTCTATGTGCTGCATGGCCAGGACCTATTTCTGAACCAAAAGATACAAGGAAAAGAAGAGATTTGTCTGATGTTCGAGTCCTATTCAGCCATCACCTGGATGAGGACATAACTAAGCAGCAGCGAAAGGTAGTCCTTAGGATTTCATGAGCTCCTTTTTATACAGTGCTAGGCTCGTTTAACTAAATAGTACCTGTTTATCTTGTCTTACAGATAGCAGATCGACTTAAAGTTTCGATAGCTTCCTCCATTACAGATGCGACACACTTCATTACTGATAAATTTGTGCGTACAAGGAATATGTTGGAAGCTATTGCTTCTGGAAAACCAGTGGTCACACATTTATGGCTTGAGGATGTTGGACAAGCTAACTATTATATTGATGAGCAAAAGTACATAGTAAGAGACTCGAAAAAGGAAAAGGAGTTTGGCTTTAACTTAGCAGTTTCATTGGCACATGCTCGCCAGCATCCGCTTTTACATGTAAGTATTTTATTATGTTCAAGGCATTCTGATGATTAATGTGTGGGTGACAAAGACATGAAAATTTAATTTCTTCAAGTTAATGATTTGTAGTACATAAAGTAAAGGTATCATTCAACATAGATACATGTATTAAAACTTAATTACTCAATCATGACAGACTTTTAAATTTAAATTTAAGCAAACCAAGTAAAAATGTATATTTTAAATTCAAACACATCAATTTAGAAAGTAACAAAAATTAGAGTTTTGTTTATGATCTAAACTAACTAAAACAACATAAAAAGCTAAGAAAACAATATAAATCAAATTCAGAAAAAAAATAAGAGGCAAATCAGCAGAAAGTAAAAAAAAAAAAAAAAAAACATTTTCTTAAAAGAAGTATTCCTTAATCATAATTAAACATCAATCATTGGATTTAAATGTTTTCTAATATAATTTGTGATAATAAATAAATCACCCTCGAAAAACAAAAAGTTTTCTATATATCCTTACCTTTTAGTTTACCTACCATCCGCGCATCAATTAATCATAATCATATAATACTCTTTATTAAGCATGCAAGATTAATCATGTGCTAACATTGAGATCAAGATAGGTGTAATTAATTTATGATACTTAAACATGTACGAGGAGTTAATTTAATCAAGACTAGTATTTTTAAAGTAACAAATAATCAAACATGAATTTGAAAATTAGATACTCATGCCATATAAGTTAATCATTCATGAATCCATCATAAACTAACCACTAGCAATATATTTAAAATAAAAAAAATGTGACACATCATATAAAATTTAGGTCATCAATCATTGAATTTAATAATAGAAAAACATAAGATACTCAATAATCACATTCAAATTTAAAATAATTTTAAGCTGAAAAAACATTAGATACTTAATAATCACATTCAAATTTAAAATAATTTTAAGCTTAAATCCTTTTGATTATTTAAAACCTAAGAGTCTTAAAATTGAAAACTAAGTTTGTCAGAAATTCAAAAAAGAAAAAATATACAAAAAAATAATTATGAAAACAATAGAACCCTCACTCTTCTTTTATGTTATAAACATGATCCCTTTCTTTTTAGAGATCATAATTAATTATGCATACAGCTGAGGAGGTAGAGAAGTTCTCTAACTAATAATTAATTTCTACTTAGATAGGTTTCCACTGATCTAAGTCTAATGACTTGTGTATTGACTTTGACCATCTAAAAAGGTTTCTTGGTCATATAGAACCCTTGCCACATCATTAATGAGCTTCCATGTCATCATCCTAACATGGAAAAATTGCCTGGACTCATGCTTTTGTGTTGACAAATTTCAAGCTCGATTTAAAATATGTTTTTTCTCTTCTAAATGAGTTACTGGGCCTATTTTATATGGATGAAAAACTTGAGATATCTAGTTTTTGGCTCAACTTAAATCGTAATAAAATTTCACTTGTAACTCTAGATGTGTTCCAAAGAGTACACAAAAGTATAGTTTGACAAATTTGCTCGTACAAATTCTTATCACACTAGGATTTATTGCACAAGTTGGATACCTAATGCAATTAGGATTTGAAATTATTAGCTCTAATGACTTGTTCCAATGTGCTTTTTCGAGTCCTTTGCTTGGAATTTTGCTGAAAATATTTTATTTAGTTTCTTTTTACATTGTCTTCGTAGCATGTTATACACAAACAAGCTAAGTAAGCTATAAAATAAATAAAAGACTAGGAATAAGATGCTAAAAAAATGGAATAATAAATGTGAATCAAATTTCCCATGCTTAGTTCCTGCACATCCTTGAGCAAAGAGAGAAAAGTCAAAGACTAAAAAATAAAACTCGAAATCGAAACGAAGAAAATCTATTGAATCAATATAAAAACAAGCAAATTGAAAAGAAATCCAAGTTAAAACCACCTTAAGCATTCAATTTGACTTCCAATCTCCTAACAAAATCAAAGAGTTAAAGCATTATTGGCAAGAAACAAGTTTAAAGAGTTTAAAGCATACAATTTCATGAATTTATTCACAATGCAACTGTTAAACATTCCTTAGCCTGTGTAACTTAGATGAAATGCATGTCATACTAAAGTAGTAAGTTCTTTCACTAGTATACACTCTAATACTTAATTGTTATTTTATGTGTTTTTACTTAAACTCATTCAATGTTATGATCTTCTATATGCTTGCTCTTCAATTTTATCTCCACTACTCGGTACTATATGCAATATACGAGTTAAGGGTTCTTTATTCAAGGTTGTAATGAGGTTGTGATTAAGGTGAGGTAAAAGAAAAGTAAATAATCAAATAATCTAGTATAGCATATAAATGATGAACTCAACAACATATAATCAAAACACATGAATTCCTCACCAAGAAACCACAATTACTTAGCTTCTTAAGATTTCAATTCTTGACAATATATTCTCATTAAACTCACATATAATATTAATTTTTTCTCTCACCATTATGTTCTGGCTTTTTTGTTTTTTTGTATTTTTTCTTTTAATTGATTTGACTGAAAATCTTATCTCCACTGCTAAGTATTACATGCAACACATGAATCATGGTCTTTATTCAAAGTTAAAATAGGGCTCAGTACATGTGAGGTAAATAAAAGGTTAATAACTAAAAAAATTAGTATAGCATATAAATGAACTCAATATCATTTAATCATCAACGCACACAAATTCATTATCATGAAATCATGCTTAGCTTCTTTCGATTATAAATTCCCATAGTATATGAAAGTAACTAAAATTGAAGTTTTGATTATGATATGAACTTACTAATACAACTTAGAAAACTAAGAAAACAATAGAAATCAATTACGAAAAATAAGGCAAATTGAAAAAAAAAATAGAAAGAAAAATGTTTTTAATAAGAAGTATTCCTCAAGGATAATTAAATATCAATAATTGGATTTAGTTATGTTTTCTAATATAACCTTGAATAACAAGTTTTTCTACATATCCGTACTTTTTAGCTAATCTATCACCCTTGCATTAATTAACTTTAATCATATAATAATCTTCATTAAGCAAGCAAATTAATCACTTTAGAGTATTGAGATTGAGATATGTGCAATTGATTCATGATAATTAAACATGCATGGATAGTTAATTGACTTGTAGTTTTCAAGTAACAAATAATCAAACTTGGGTTTGAAAATTAGATCTTCATGCCACTTAAGTTAATTAGTCATGAATTCATCATAAACTAATCACTAATAATAGATTTAAAACAAAAAAACATTTGTTGCGACATCATATAAAATTTAGGGCACCAATTATTAAATTTAATCATAGAAAAACTTTAGATACTCAAGAATCATATACAAATTTAGAATAATTTTAAGCAAAAAATTTCATGATAATTTAAAATCCAAGAGTATTAACCTCTTAAAATTGAAAACTAAGTTTGTCAAAAATACAAGAAAATAATAATTATGAAAACAATAGAACCCTTCATTCTTTTCTTTTCTAAATGCAATCCCCTTCTTTTTAGAGATTAGGATTGGTTATATATGGAGTTAAGATGGTGAAGAAGTTTCCTATTTAATAACTAATTCCTAATGAGATTACGATAAGGTTTTCACTAATCTTCAGTTTAAGTGACTTGTGTGTGGTCATATGAGATGCTCACCACATCACTAATAAGGTGTCATGTCATAATCTCAACTTGGAAAGATTGGGATGAACTCATGCTAGTTCGTTGATAGATTAAAGCCCGATTTAAAAGATATCGTTCTCTTTTCTTGATGAGTTATTGGGTTTAATGTAAAACTTGAGATGTCTAGTTTTCAATTCAAATTGAATTGCAAAATGTAGCTCTAGATATTCCCGAAGAGTACATGGAGGTCCAATTTGATATATTTGCTCTGACAAATCCTAATCCCACTAGGATTCTTTGTTTAAGCTGGATTCCTAATGCAATTAGAAATTGAACTTCTCAACACCAATGACTTCTCCTAACGTGTCCCCTCTAGTCATTTGCATGAAATTATGCTAAAAATATTTCATTTAGCTTTTTTTTACACTGTTTTCATAGCACTGTTACGTACAAAATAAGTTAAGTAAATTATATTGTAGGACATAAAACATGAATAAAACACTTGGAATAAAGTACTGAAAAGATACAAATATAATGAATGTATCATGAGTATCAAAAAGCATGATATGTGGACTCTAGTCAACCCACCATCTTTTGGTTTATTTCATTATATTGGTCAGGGGTTTTCCTCTGTTTGTTAAAGTAACATTTTCTGCAGGGTCAAAGAGTTTTGATCACTCCCAAGACAAAGCCGGGTAAAGAAATAATTTCCAGTTTGGTGAAAGCAGTTCATGGTCAGGTATACTGGTTTCATGATAAATTAGACACATTATTATCAATGTTTGGATAAAATGTCTGTTATACTTCCATAGTTCTTTGACTAGAGTGGTTTTATAAACTTAATTTACTATGAGTGAGTGCCCCAGATGGTTTTAAAAAAATTTGGATCGATAATTCCTTCGGATACTTTCTCTTAGACATGTACCCATATATGGTTTGCACACCCATCCTGTTTTACACTGAATTTCAATCTGCAGTTGTAGAAACTTGATTACTCCATTAAATTATTCAGATGCTTTCGGTAATTCTTACTGTGATGATATTTGTTGAATTGCTTATCAGGCAGTGGAGAGAGTTGGCAGATCCACTCTACAGGATGATGTGGTCTCAGATCATCTGTTAGTTTTGTCTTGTGAAGAAGATTATGACGTCTGTGTACCTTTCCTTGAAAAAGGTTGGAATTCTTGTTCTTTATTTTGGTTCATCTCTTCATGCGATCCATAAAATCCTAACCAGTAAGAATTGGCACTGTTGCTTTATACGTTCAGGGGCTGCTGTCTACAGTTCAGAGCTGCTGCTGAATGGAATTGTTACGCAGAAGTTGGAATATGAAAGGTCGGTTGCATTGTTTCAAGAGAAGATTAATTGACAGCAGTGGCAGATCAAAAGAAACCTGAATGTTTTTTCTAACTGACTGGCTGTCTTTATGACAGGTATCGGCTCTTTGCAGACCATGTCAAGAGAACTCGTTCTACGGTATGGATGAAAAAAGATGGCCACAATTTCATTCCCGTGACAAAGC
Source organism: Salix dunnii (assembly GCA_015731905.1). Lineage (NCBI taxonomy): Eukaryota > Viridiplantae > Streptophyta > Magnoliopsida > Malpighiales > Salicaceae > Salix > Salix dunnii. Next base: position 797,367 of record CM027668.1, on the reverse strand, counting down.
GTAGATAGTGTTTCTTCTTCCCAGCACATATGTACATTTTTACGCAACATGCTAACATGCATGTACTGAACCTGTTAGGCTTTCTTCCCTGTAGAAAAATTTTAACGGAGCTACAGCAGCCCGAGCATGTATAGTTTATTATATCACTAAACTCGCAATCGTCGTTTTCGATGCTTGATAGAGCTAGTCAAATTCATTCAAGGAACATGGGATTGGAGTACAGTCTTGTGGCTTGGTTCTTAAAGAGGAAAAAGGTTGAAAAATAAACAAGCATGGATTAAAGTTTTAGCATGGTCTTAAATAGAAGAAACCTCAACCTAGCTAGAGATTGGATCCCAATCGAATTGACAAAAACCTTGAAAATCTCAAGTTTCCAATGAATTTGGCAAATTTAACTGGTTTGCATTCTGCTGTTTGTGTTGACTAGTTTTAATCCTTTACTAATCGAGCAATGAGTTATAACAAATGCACTCTCGTCCATGGCGCAAGAAAGAAATGAGGCGGACAAAGCTTGTGATTCTGCGGGAGAATTTCCTTCATTTAACATGCCATGAATTGTTTAACAATGAATTTATTTACTTAGTTTCCAAGTTAACTGGGTGGTGATATATATATATATATATAAAAACATAATTGCTAGACCTTATTTCACTTTTGATTAAGCACTCATACTGGATTCGAGTTCTGGTTCTGGCCAACCTGCGCTCGCCAAGCAAAATATTGAATGTATAATGAGTTTAGGGTCATAGCTATCCCGAAACCCAAAACTGATGAAAGTAGTATTGCATAAATGGGTGGTGGTAAACATATATATATATATCACAAACATAATATGCTAGACCTCATTTCACTTTGATAAGCACTCATACTGGATTCGAGTTCTGGTTCTGGCCAACCTGTGCTCGCCAAGCAAAATAGTGAATGTACAATGAGTTTAGGGTCATAGCTATCCCGAAACCCAGAACTGATGAAAGTAGTAGCGCATAAATGGCCTTCACATGAAGCTGCAATGACATTTTTCGGGTGTTTTAATCAGCAGAATTCCAGGCTTCAAATCAAAATTATTCAAGATCCAAAATGATAGCAAATTTGGGCTCTAGGGTTGGTGATGAGTTTTTAAATTTGATATGGTACTGTAAAAGGAATTCAGACTGTTACATGTTATATCATAATTACCATTCTGCTGCAGCAATTTGCCAAAATAATCCCCCCCGCCCCTCCCCCCCCAATTTCCACACAGGTTGCTTTGGTGTTTTCCGCACCAATGCCTTCCATCCGCCTTACAGTTTACAGCTAATCCATTATTTTTTCTGGACTTGGTTATTAGTTTCAGAAACCTGAAAGAATTAAGTTTTGCCTTCTTTTATAGCCAGGGAACCTTAACTCAGGGCAATTCACAACGTGTAGACACCAAAAGTATGCAGTAGAGATGAGAATTAAGTTTTGGCTCAACAAACAAAACTATCATATCCCTCACAAACCTAATGAGTAGGGAGCAAGCAACAGAACGTCAAGAGAACATAAAAGAGACACATATTCAGACATCAAGCTGTGGGTATCAAACTTGTATTTCAATAAAAGAGAGGATCTCAGGCTACGTGGTGTTTGATCATCACTTGCAGAAGTTAGCAAGGCTAACAAATAACCAGAATACCAAAGAAGATTATGATAGATTTTGATGAAATGTTATGCTCCAAGAATGAACTCATCTTGTAATTATCTTAAATTCTTAATTAAAGTCTGTCTTCGTTTATTCATCCAGCATAACCCTTGCCTTTTACCATGGTTATCTTTGCAACTTCACAGTTACAAAATAAGCTTATAGTACCATATTCAATTCACTAGGCAGCACTTAATTTATCATGTTAAATTATTTCAAGGAGGGATAAAGAAAATAAGACATTACTCACCAAACTGTAGAGTAGATGGACAGTAATGGCCACAAGTGCAAACTCAAGTGCAGCATATGTCCATATATACTCTCTGATTGCTGCAAATCATGCAAGCATTTAGCATGAAAACTCCAATTAAAAAGATTTTTTTTGTAAAATCCAAAGATCAGGATATACCTAGAATGACAGCAAAGATAGATGACAAAAGGCCCAATGTGAAAGCAAATGGCGCAGCAACTATAATTGCTTGAGTCTTCATGTCATGAATCTACAAAATTTTAATACACAGGATTAGCATTTCAGCTCTAAATATTAATGAATAATTGAGAAAAACCCCAGTTGTGTGCCTTCTCAACATGTTCCATACAATATCACCATTTTGCTCTCTTATTTGTACTTTTGACTCCAGCAAGCCTTATTCAGATATACAAATCAAAGGGACCTTAGTCAACAGTCATATTTGTTTTGACCAGCATAGTATGACAACAAACCCAGCCCCACTAAACGAACCCAAACAGGCATGTATACAGTAGAACTCATCAAAACATGATAGTTTAAAACTAGCTTTCACAAAAATCAAAAGTTGGTAACGCTACATTTTATATAAAAGCAAAACAACATACCAATAATTGCTCCAAGAAGAAGAAATAGCATATGGTGCTAATTAAGACAAGCACAACAAAGTCCTGCCAGGCACTGTATTAAGCACCAAGAAAACTAAAATTAAAACTAACAGAAAGTGGAAAGGGAAAAATCACAAGTAACTGATTGTGAGTGAAACTCAGAGCAGATGTCTCTCAGCAAAGACAAAATGCATGAGGACATCATGGAACCATGATATTAAAGATAAGACAAATAGATGTATGACTAAGATACCAGCTCGTTACCTTATTGACTGAGACATCTGGTGACTCTGTTCCTGTCTGTTATTTCTACGGGCTGCACTTGTTACCCTAAGCAAAGTTACTGGTAAGTTCCTAACCTCTTGCCCACATACATCACAATTCTTGTTTCCTTTGATGCTAAACCACTTAACTGCACAGTCTTCATGTACAAGTCTGAGGGCACCTTTACAACTGCATTCCATTTTGAGTGTATTCCCTTCTTCACATACGTCAAAACAGATCCTACATACAGCTTCCTCTTCAGGAATTTCTTCATCATCAACTTCGATGGGAATAGGCGTTATTTGATCTGCTTTATTAAGTAGCAAAATTAATGATATAGTGGGATGAGAACAATGCAAGTATTGCATGTACAAGGAGTTCATTGGCTTCAATCTCTAATATGACACTAGACAAACCATATGATGACAACACCCAAGAACATAGAGTCCCTGATTCCAAGTAACAGATTGGAAGACACCAGGTTTGAGTAGCACCCAAAGGGAGCCTGTATAACTTGAATACATGAATTCTGTATCTTCATTCAGCTGAGCAACAGTACACCACCCTGCCACACCCTCTCTAACTGCTATACCATTTCCTGTCAATAAACTCTCAATACCAGGAAAAGGAAATGACTTGAACCTACCGCCACCATCTTAGAGATACATATAAGACCTTAACAACCTGAATGCAAAATTTTTTCATGCCATAATATACCTAGAACACTAATTCTTTTCATTAAAAGTCTGCCAACATTTCTTCCTTTTCTCATCACCAAACCCAGATACTAACCATCATAGAGCCCCATTAAAAGAAGACCTCATCTCTGTCTTACCTTATTCTTGCAAAAGCTATCTTACCACCACTTTATATTTTTTTCCATCTTTTTTTTGTCCAAATTACTGGTCATGCTGCCATTGTTGTGACAGGATGCATGCAAATTGAATAAGTGACTTCAATGCATAAAACCCAAAGCAATATTTGACAGTATCCAATCAGAAGTTATGGAATTCCTAATTCTTTGAATAGTTTCTACTAATATATGACATGTTTGGTTTTACTGAATTGAAAGTAGGACATCACAGTGGGCTACAACATTAAATTCATAATAACATTATGCAATTCCAAATTCTATGAGCTGAAGGATCAAGTCAGGGAACTTGATAGTGCAATGAGTTAAAGGAACAATAGAAATAAGGAAATGAAGCAACATATGTGCTTCTACATACCATTACTGGGATCTGTTGGAACATGCTCATTGTGAGTAGAGAAAGATACAGATCGTACGATAACAACATTTCTCCCAGGCACGGAGAGGGACCTTGAAACTACAGGATGAGCAGCTCCCTTCTGAGCAAAAAAACTCATTCAGTTATTCTCTTCAAGAATTTCCCTAGGCTACCTATCCACATAATCACTGTTTCTTGTTATGAGGGGGGGAGAGGTGTCATAATTCACATAATTCAAACATTGTACCTTTTTATCTTGCACCAGCAATTACTTTTCCCTGGGAATTACTTCTTAGATCATCTCAAAAAATCTAAAGGATTTGAATTTAATGGAATTCATAAACCAGGGAGCAGCAAAAATCAAATATAGCTTACTTTTATTTTATTAGATTCTCCAGGCATTCTTGCTGAAGCAGGCATGGAAACAGAAGGGGACAAGTTCGATGCAGGTGTAACAGGAAGAGAAGTGCATCTTTCCCAAGAAAATGCCGACTTGAAGTTGGCCATAATAGGACTATCTGGAGCTGTTTTATGGTCTGCAGTAAGGAGAGAGCTCCTCTCACCATCAGGAGCAGCAGCTTTTTTCTTCAAGCTGAGAGCCCGCAACAAGCTTCCTGGTGAACTGCCTTTATATGAATTTTGAGAGTGGAGTAAACCTTTTCCACTATGGCTAGTGCCAAAACCTACAGGTCTAGGAGGAATTTGAAGTGAAAGATCCGAGTGCCTTCCACTTGGTCCTGGATTTGAGACTTCATTTGAGGGTTCCACATTTTTGGAATCAGCCTGCAAGGAAGAGGATACATTAGATAGCAATCATTTGGTTTGCGAGCTTCCAGAAAACATGTCAAACCAAAGCACAACATTAGACACATCTATTGCAATGATATGAAAACATTGCAATCACCAGATGAAACAGATGCAAACACAGTTTTTCTTAGTATTACAGACTTGGTCATAGATCCTTGAGGAAATTCACTGCTTCTTAGATATCAGGCTTTCTTGGAATGAGTTATAGGTTTTGTTTAGTCTTTAAGGAATTGGGGGAGGAATAGGAATTTTTTTAAGAGCTTTCACGATTAGGTCATCTTTAAGCATTTCTTTTATAAGGGCAGTTGTCATCTTAAAACCTCACTAGTCACAACTAAAAGCACTATCTCTTAAATGCCATGAAGCAAAAAGCACATGTTTTCCTCATAATTGACGAAATAATACCAAGTATCACTGTCTCACTGGCATTTCATCTCCAACAAAGGATCTATTCAACTTCTGATAGCATGAACCACGCCAAAGTTTTATACACAACAAAACCTTAATAACAATAAGCCTGAAATAGCTTTTCTCATTACCCAGAAACACGAATATTACTCCCAATGCTTAACCCCGGCCTTCAACACGAGAAGGAGGCTAAACACAAAAGTAATAACTAAATTAGCACTTATTACACCACAATTTATTCAAAATAACCTTATACCCTAATGAAATGTGATAGTCTGTAATTCTATACATGATGTTCTAACTAATCAGGAGATAAAAAAATCTATCTAAATAACGTTTTTCAATTCTCAAAAAGAAATATCTGATAAACCAACCAATAATTATACAAATATAAAAAAAAATCCGGCAGCAAAACGTTGTCAACCCCATGAAAAAAGAGACAGATCAGTGATAAAGATAATATGAAAAGTTTTTAAGCCCTGCATTTATTTGTTTGTAAGCAAAGCAAATCACTTTAAAGATACCAGTAAAATGATTTTTTAAGAAAAAAAAACAAACTTTATATTATCTACACAAAAAAGATGGAAGCTTTAATAAGGACCAACCAACCTCTGCTGAAGAACCATCAGCAACTCCATTGTTGAGTACTGCCTGAGTTGCTTGCATTACTGTGTTCTTAATCGACAAATCTCCCAAAAAGATTGTGGAAGAATCTCAAAGGGATATTAGTAAATAGTTGTAGTAAATTAAAACCATAAATAAGGTGGCAGGATCAAAAACATCTAACAAAAAAGATTGAGAACGAGAGAATCAAGGGATATATGTATATGTAGAGAGAGAGAGAGAGAGAGAGAGAGTCGGTGCTTACATGTGATTTGAGTTGTTAGAAAAAAGGATTAATGGAGAAGAAACATTAGTCTGTTCTGATGACGTCGAAGAAGACGAGAGATGTTTGTTGTTTTCTTCTCTTGCCCGCATTTATCATCTTCACACTACTCTCATCCTTTTCATTTTCTTGATACTCGCTCTTACACAAATCACAATCCTCCACTTATGAAGTTCTTTTCTTTTCTTTTTCTTCTATCCATTTTATTACTACTCGCTCTTACACAAATCACATTATTTCATTCTATATCAATCATTTTATTAAAAAAATATTGTTTTGTTCATAAAAATTTCTTGCTGTTAACCTAGTCTAAATTGAATTGAGTTTTCGACTGGATTTTATTAGTTCAATGTATTATTTTCATATATCATAACCATGATATAAAATATTTTTATTATTTTAAGATAAATAATATTACTTTACAATATTTAAATAATCAAACTGTGATTATGAAGGCTCTTACAAAAGTTTTGACAAGTAATAAAAGTATTAGGGGGTGTTTGGGAAGCCACTCAAAAGTGTTTTTGGGTGCTTTTGGTTTATTTATTTTTTTTTGAATTTTAAAAACAGACGGTTAGTGTTTTTAGATCATTTTGATGTGCTGATATCAAAAATGATTTTTAAAAAATAAAAAAAACATCATTTTAATGTATTTCGGCACGAAACACACTTTCAAAAGCTACAGCAACAGCTCTCCCAAACACCCTCTTAATGAAACGAAAATGCAACAACTTGAATATGCAAGCGATGATGATGTTGAGTATTCAATTGAGAAGATGTTTATGGTTAGATGAGTACTGAATGCACGAATTAAGTATTACTGTGCTAATTTGAAAGAGCAACAAGAGAGTATTTTCCATCCGAAATGTCAAGATAAAATAAAATATGTAGCATGGTCATAGATTGTGAAATGTGCATTAATGTAATTAGTATTGATCTAGTGGATAAAGTGAAATTACATACCACAAATAATCACATTTCTTATAAATTTCAATGGTTAAATGATTATGATGAGATGAAGGTGATTCAATAGGTTTTAGTTGTTTTTCTATTGAAAAATATTGTGATAAAAGAGAAATGTTATTTTATCCCTATACATGTGTGTCAATAATTGTCAAGTAGGCTATATAATATGATCGGAAGGTTATGTATGACAAATCCAAGAATAAGAACTAGATTGTAAGAGATAATAAATCTATAATTCTTGTATTATTAACTTTTAAGCAAGTGTGTGAGGATTGAATTCAACTTAAAACAGAGAGTATAACTCAAAAGATAATGATTTTTCTATCAAAGGAGAAAAACAAAATTCACAATTTCAAAGAAAATCAAAGACAAAAAATAAAGTTTATATATGAGAAAGTGGTGTCTTTAAAAAAAAAATTGTGAATAAATTTATATAAGGTTATGGTGATGATTATACCATGAAATGATGTTGATATCTTTTTTATTAAAGGAGTTGTTCATATTACATATTCAAGGATGAATGCTTTTAAAGAGGGGTGAGAAGATACGATCCAACCTTAGGTTATACTCAATCTAACCCTAATAAAGATGGTCTAGGCCAAGGCCAAACATATTAATTCAAGTTTGATTTGGATAATGACAACAAGAAAAGTATGTTTAAGTGCTATTTGATGGTCGTCTTAAGTCTCAATTGTATGTTTGAGTCTAGGCAACATTAGGTCCTAGTATCATAATGATTATTTAATGTGTTTATGTTATTTTATTACAAGGATTTTGTAACATTCTCAAACTAATCATTACATTTATAATCAATCCAAATCTATTGATAAACCATGAATATATTTTTTATTTCATTGTATTTCTGAAGACCTTTACCAAAAATTTAGCAGAGTCTTCCTTATTTTTAAACATACCAAGTCATCGATATAATTCCAATATTTCCAATTAATCATTATCTATAATCTTGATCCAAACATCTTGTATCACATATCATCTCAATTTATTTTCTTAATATTTCAACAACATTTAGGTATTTCTTATTATTAGGTAATTAATGAACATCATAAGCGGTAAATTAAAAGAATATATAACATATAAAGATAACATATACATTAGAACCATATATAATTTTTATTTCACTTTAATTCATATCAATCAATATATTATGTACAACATTAAACCCATGATACCGTCCTATTTTAGATATTTATTTTGTCATATTGAGTAAACTTATTATGAGTAATTATATTTCCAACTTTAGTAAGAATTCCATACCAAACAAGAAAGATAAAGAGACAACAACAATAAGACATTCTTCTTGTTTCTCTCTCTCTATGTTTGTAAGGATACTTTAACCTAAAAGTCAAGTAATTGGAAGTTATTTATGGGAGATAAAACTAACACTATTTCTTCTATTTTAGAGAGAGCCAAAGCAGCCATTTAAGGGGAATTATTTCAAAAATTAAAACAAAGAGTTTCCTAGCTAATTTAATACATTAATGGTGATAACACAACCCTATCTCTATTCGATATTGAATTCAACTATAAGAATATTTTATGCATTGAAAATATTGTTTTAGACTGATTTAATTTAGTTATGTTGAATTATATTATCATTTGGGGTTTTATTAGTTTTCAGGACTTTTAATTTTTAGTTTGGAATTTGTTTTAAATTAAGTTTATGATAACCCAACAATTATTGTTCAAGATTTATTTCAGGTTTTAGGCATGTTTTAACTGAAATATAGTTTAGGAGGTTTATAACCTAAAAAGTTGTTTATCTATTAAAGTTATTATGTATAGAACAATATAAGGTTTTCTTTGCTATAAATTTCAGTAGTCTTTGAATTTGAATGATATCGGTGTTTTGTATGGTACACCATGTTTTTTCTTTATTGAACAAAGAATAATCAAACTTATAAAAGTATAATTAACTTTGTGGCCTTTTCCTATACTTCTACTTCCGAATTCTTTATAATCAAAAAGTCCAACTCAATTCTAATATCTTTGGGTCAAGATCCTACCTTGAATTTGAATTTTAGCTCTTGAAATTTATAATAAAAAAATCCAACTCAATTTTAATACATTTGGTTATTTTAGGGTTAAGATCCTACCTTAAATTTGAATTTTAGCTCTTAAAGTTTATCATCTACTTTGTTATGAGTCTTTGGATCAATATATCCACGATGTTCATATCACAAAACTTGAATATTGACTTTCCAACCATTAAGGGTGGTTGAAATATAAAGAAATAGTTGATGTATTGGTTGCTGATAATAATATTTTTTTTTATCAAAAATATTTATTAAAAAAATATTATAACAAAAAAGAATATGCAAATCAAAATAAACACATTAATATTTCCTTGATAAAATATATATTTTTAGGGATTTAAATCTTTTTTTCCAAAAATATCTACCTTAATTATATTATATATAAAAATATAGCTATATATTTGTTTTTTATAAGAAAACATATATCGAGTAAAGAAAATCTTCGTGCCACGTGATAGCTGTCCAAATCATACACCACCCTCTAGTTTGGTACCGAAGCCAGCTAATTAATTCTTTTCAAACCTTTGTTGATTACGATCCAATGGTTTCTCGTAGCGAGTAGATTCCTTTTGTGTACTCGATTGATTGGAGCAAGAATCAAGTATACAGGTAGGGGGAAGGTTCGTGCCATCAAAAGTTAGCCAAAACGAGTGGTTGAATGGAAACGGTGAGCCCCAAAATGGTTCAATTACACATGAACACGCCATGAATGCAACCCGCACTTTCCGGGACATGGTCTAATAATTCGCATGCAAGTACTAAATTAATTTTTAGTGTGTATTAAAAATATTTAAAAAAAAATTGAATTTCTATTTCTATTTTTATTTTAAATTGAAATTTTTTAGTGTTTTTAAATCATTTTTATATACTGATATAAAAATTAATTTTTTTAAAATAAAATAAACTTATTTTGATGCATTTCTAAACGAAAAATACTTAAAAAATTACACTCTTAAATGGACAATAAAAACATCCACGGACCTAATCATTTTCTTTGAAAGATTCTTGTTATGGACAATTCATATATGATAATTTGTGTATAATATATTGTTGCTACATGTGAGTATGAAAAATTCTTTATTTTGAGAATATTAGTTAACTTTATCCTTTTCTTTCTTGACTTCATGATGAATTTCTAAACGGAATATTTTGAGATATTATAAATTTATCTAGAAATATTGATTGTTGAATTAAATTAAAAAATAAGTTAAATTAAAAGTTGAGGGGTGAAATTATAAGAAATGAAAAGATATATTTAGCTTAATTGTAAAGAGAAAAGACATGGGGGAAATAATACATTTACAAAAAATATGGCCTAATTACAAATAAGAGAAAATATATGTTATAAATACCCATGTCTTTGCATATCAATGCTCACAACAATTAATAAGAGAGAGGGAGGTAGTTTTTTTATCTTGTTCATTCCAATTAAGGGAGATATAAGAAAAAAAGAAACTAAGTGTTATTTATACATCTAAACATTAAAAATATAAGAATTCAGTGTGTTTTTTTTTTTTAAAAAAAATAGGGGAAAAAGATAGAGTCAGGTCATGATTCAGAATAAACTTATTATTAATAAATAAAAACAAATCATGAAATTTAATTTTCTATCAGCTTAATATTACACAATAAAATTAAAAAAAATCAATTAGAAAACAGGGGGATCGATTCAACCGAGCTAACTTGTTAAATACATGGTTTAGATCATGAGAATGAGATAATTTCACAAAAAATCTAAAAATAATTATGAAGCTCAATCTCCAATAAATATAATATTCAATGATAAAATTAAAAAATCAATTAAAAATAGACACAAAAAATAACTTAAATAATCCCTAGTTAACTCACTAAATTCATGATATTAGTCACGAGAAGAGGATAATTATATATAAAATAAACTAAAACATATGATGAAGCTTAATTTACAATTAATACAATGCTATATAACATAATTGATCATAGATTGGGTAGAGATGGAATGAAGGGATCAAGGTGGGTTTGGAGGTGGGCTTCATTATAGCATCACAAATATATTATTTTTAATATTTTTTTTAAAGCAAGTATAATCATAATCTACAGCGTTGTCAGACGTGGGAATAAAAGAGCCAGAAATAGGGTGATTGCTTAACCAAAACCTAACCCTTCACTAACAAGTTGCTAATCCTTAGCCACAACCACTCCTTGTGCTCGAGGGATTTCCCACCCTTTCCCACATTTTCAAGCTACTTAAAAAAAGTGAAAACAAAATCTTTACTAACTTTGAATTTGGTATTTAACATCCTGTTTTAAACATAATTTTTTAATTATTTTTTTAATTTTTTTAATTATTTTTATATATTAATATTAAAAAATATTATTTTAATATATTGCTGAATAAAAAATACTTTTAAAAATAATATTAATAACATTAGCTAACAAGCATGAAGTCATCCTATCGTCACAATTGATCTAGACAATACAATTAACACCACTAATACGAGATTAGATTAGGTGCGAATGTACAACTGTCACGTTTCCACATCTTGAAATAAATAACTATTAATCCCACACTAATGCTGCTATATAGCAAATTCACCCGTGGACATAGTCCTCCAACACTATTAACTTTAATAATTGCTTCTTTTTATATTAATTAGTATAGGTTTTCGAACTAGATTACATGTATTTTCATTAATAATTTCATGAATTTTAAATTTAATAACAATCTAAATCTCCAGTGATTATTATATTAATAATCACAAAGCTCGAACATGAAATCATAAGAGTAATAAACTTTTTAATTTCAAAAATTTATTATTCAGTCACCTACTATACCAGTGAATTATAAAAATCAAACCTTTTATCTTCAAATTTTTATCGTTATATCACTTATTAGATGAGTAGGTGGTTTAATAAATGCTTCTATATCAAAGCTTTCTGGAGCCAAAATAAGACGACACAGTATGCCAATGGCGGATTAACTTGTGGCCCATCAAAGACCTGCTGCAGATCGATGCCCCCCCTCCCCCCCGTCTCACCTCGTAAAAGACCGAGTCAAACTAGAATAGGACATGAAACCGACCGATAAATTGGAGTCTCAAGCAAAGAAACTACCGCAACTTTCGGCTCAAAAGGTGAATTATACGTACATGTACATGATCACAATCATTTTAGTAGGAAACTTTAGTATATAATAAACACTTTCCAGAGTGCAAAATCCACCTAACAAGCTCTAAATAATAGAGGAGTTGCAGCCTTTTTCTTTCCCAATATTATTCATGGAAAACAAGAAGAGGCCGGTGCTGGACGACGTCTCTTCCTTTCTTCTGGTCGAGGGCAGTGCAGACTCTGAGGCAGAATATGGAATTCTGAAGCTATACCTCGATGTTACTGTAGCCTGCGATGCAGCTGACGACGACGACGCAGAGTCATGCAGCTGTGACACAGCAGACTGCGTGCATGGTTTTGATGAAACTTTCGAGGTTGATCATGATTATCATCGCGAGCCAAGTTGGAGTACTGGCCGTAGGACGTTTCTGAAAGATGCAGCCCTGGATTGCATGATCATTGATGAGGGTGGTGAAGAGGAATCAAAGGCTGATATTGATCTGACCAGGGAAGTCATGGATGCGATGGAGGACAGACTCTTTTGGGAGACTTGCATCGCGCTAGGGTACCCTTAAATTGCGAGTACATCTACTAAAAGACTTCCTATTTGTTTTTTTTTGTTTGGACTTCAATGTGTTTCTGGCTTTTTACGTGGGTTTTTTGTGTTATTTATTTATTGTCAATTTATTTAGTAAATAACATATGTTGTTTAATACGTTGGATGGCTCGAAAGCTTGTCTTGTAAAGGAAAAGAGTTTAGCTCACATATCTCTTGAAGCGATACTTACACTAAAATAATCAATTAACTTGGTTCACAAATAAAAAACAAATTAGGTATAGAGCTAGGTTATATAATATAATACTAGGCAAAAGCAAACCTATAAAATATGGCCAAGAGGATATTTCACAGCACCTTGGTGCCTTGCATCAAGAACTTTATATTGATTTTTTAACATTTTACATGTGTTCTCTTGGGTCGGTGAGACCATCATAAGGTAAACAAATATATATTTTATTTTTATACAAGATGAACAAGCTCGTTTGGGTCACACCTAGTTCTTGTTCTTCTTCATCTAATGAAAGATCCCCCAACATCTTAGTCAATACAGAATATATGTTGTCTTGTGTCAAGTCATGGTTATCTAACATGAGTAGTGTATACTTATTTTTTTATGTAATCTTGTATTATATGAGTTAAGATAACTTATTTATTGGTGATATATAATTTGTTGTCTCAAGGAGCGTGGTGTAATTATAAACAGCTTGAAATTTATATAACATGTCTCGAGTTCGAGTTAAGATGTGCATATTTTATAAGAGTCTGGGACAATTAGGATTTTATTCTATCATAGACCCATAAAATACGTTATCTAGGAGGTGGGGTTCCTCGAATATATTGGATGAGTTAAGATATTTTTCTTGAATAATATATATGATATTATGAGCTTTCTTGAAATAGATACAACCCTACCTGAATTATATGTCAATAATATTTAATGGTGAGTTGAAAAATAGATTGGATTGTATATTAATATGAAGGTTGAGGCATAAACAATGAGCCAAACTTCTAGTTTTTATTTTCTTACAATATTACTATAAAGGCTAAAGTATGATAATTTCAAGAACAATTTATTGAGCTTCGAGGACCTTGAAATATGTTGAGTGTTTAATTAAATCATTTAAACAAAGTTAAATTTCCATTCAAATAGGATTAAATCAACATGCTTTACATACATATATTCCTTAAAAAAAGCTCACATATAATTTGCACATGAATGTTAATAAATCAATGTAAAAGCTACATTGTTTATTAAATAATCAAAAGACATACTTTATAACCTAGATAAATTAATAAGCTTGATTAAATAATAATTTAATTTTATCTTGATTTAAATTTTATATTTAAATAATATCATAATTAGATAATATTATGAATCTGGAGAAAATACAAAAGTTTAAAAAAGAGAAATATTTATTACAAAATTAAATCAGAAGTTTTTAATTTTTAATTTATTAATTATACTACAAAAGAGTTGTTTTAAGACAATAAAGAAAAAAACAATATGAGTCATATTTATAGTTAAAATTATCTTGGCTTTTTTATTATATATTATTTATTTAAAAAAAGTTTTTTTTAACTATAAATGAAGTATATAATTAAAAAAAATTCAGGTAAAGTAAATTCTTACTTAAAATCTTTCGTGATTTCATATTGACACTTAGAAAGTGTTCGGGAATGTGGTCGGTAAGTATTCAATTTTTTTTTAAAATTAAAAAAATTAATGTTTTAAATTATTTTTATATAATAATATCAAAAATAATTTTTTTAAAATATAAATATATTATTTTAATATATTTATAAATAAAAAATATTTAAAAAACAATCTAGATCGCTCTTACAGCATATTCCATCAATGTCATAAGTGTCATTTGAAGCTCCGCCCCCACCATCATTCGTAGTGGATAATAATAAAATCCTCAGACAAGCATCTGCACTGTTCTATCCCTCGCCATTAGCAATCGACAGCTGACCAAGAAACACATGCTGACAAGCATATCATAGTGTGTTCGCCACAAACTTGAAGAGTGCGGCAACACTTCTTCCATTATCGATCTGGCTTTGTGCCGGAGTGCGCGCATTGCTGCCGCAATCTGGTGCGATTTACCTACTTAGCACCACCACCTACCGCCACAAGGATCGTGATTACAGAACACTATTAAACAAGAATGACTGCGGATGGAGCAATGAGAAATGATTCACGCCACAAAGATGGCATGAACTGCCACAAAGCATTTTAGCCCTGGATTTCGCAGGCCCCGAAGAAGGGACGGGCCTGGTTCCGGTTGGCGCTGTTTCTTTCATGCTGTTTAGCAGCGCTCCTGAGAAATACCTTGCTTGGAACTCATTTTTCAGTTTGCTTGGAACTTGTTGACGTCTTGTGTATCGGATTTTTATTGATCAAGGAATGTTTTCTTATGATATGCCAGGCAAGATTCATCAATTACCTGCAACCATGATTTAGCATTTTATATCCAGTTGCTAGATACGTTAATAGCTTGCCCTGTTGTGCTAAAAGACATGGCAATTGAGTGGTCTGCAGGCGTCTTTCTTCACAGTTAGAATGTTTGGAGCAAGGAGCAAAGCAAGTAAAAATATTAAAGATTTCATGGAAAGGTAGAACAATAGTTATTAAAATATTTAAATATAAAATTATCTATTTAAAGGAGCAGTACTATTTTGCAAAGAAAGAACTAGAATTTTCTAGACTATACATATATAAATAATATATAAATAAGAGAGAAAGGGTGCCCACAATAAAGCAACACATTCTTTATCCTAAAAACACAAATTCAAGCATTATTTCATTTTTTGTAATAATTTTATAATAATTGTGAATAGATATGCAAGGCTAAGCTATATTTTTTAATTGCAAAGACATAAACTTTAATATTTTAAAAATTATGAAATTTATTCTTCTATTTATTTTCAATTTATATGATGAATGAATATATTTATTTTATTATACATATTTTCTATGATTATTTATCTTAATTGCCAAAGCAGTTTCTAAGTTATTATTGGGAAGAATTTATTGCTAAGTTTGTTATCAAAATTAGAACTGTGATACATAAATTTGTGAAACAACTAAGCTTAAATATTATAAATCTTAGAAAGAACATTCAAAATATCACACATGAATTTCAAACAATTTTATTGTCTAGGTATCGATACTATGATTTTTTGTTGATTAAAATTAGTTATACAGTAAATTTGTTAACTAACATTAAAAAAAAAATTCTGAATATAAATAGAAGTTTCTTTTCAAGGATCGATTCTAATATTTATAGGTGGTTGTTTACTTGCGATGAAGGTTAATTTTCTTGATAAATTTCAATTTGATTTAATTTTAATTGAATGTTTAATTCTTAGTCTAGATAATCACCAACCAAACCCTCAAATACATAAAAATCTGAGTTAAACCTTTCTCATGAGATCAATTCCTTATGTGCTGTATATTATCTTATATGTTCTAAAATAGAGTAATTAATTTGTATGACCACGACATCATAATAAATTTTAGCGTCATTGTCCGGGAAGTGATTTTAATTGATTTTTGTGCTTGTTGTAATTTTTGTTTACGATTATACTATTCAAATCAAGTTTTTTTTTTTCTTTCTAGAATTAGGTCTCGTCTTTTTATTCCCTGAAAGAAAATGATGTTCTGAACAAGACTAGTCGCTTTTAACTTCTAGCCCCACCTTATCAAGGCCAAATTTTGTTGTTTTCTAGGGATTTAAGGCAATTTTTGTTTTCTAGCATAGGATTTTCATTCAATTTGCATTGCTTTCAATCTCGTGTCTTGATTTCTTCAGAGTTTTCTTCACTATATATTTGTAACTCATCTTTTAACTAGATTTAAGTGCATGTAGCTCTTGAAATAGAAAACATTTTATGCAGGTTACGAAAGGAAGCTTCCATCAATATCATAGGCAGCAAACACTCAAGGAACTCGTTGCTCCTAACATGGAAAATCAACCATGGTGTATAAATATAAATAATAATATCAACTTCGAACTCAATTCTAGCTTTATAAACTTGTTGCCAACATTCAATAGACCCTACCAAAAAAGGCTCATACTCATCTCAAGAAATTTTATATATCCTATGTTGACATAAAATCAAACGGAGTTGAAGAAGAAATTCTAATTTAGTAAACGATTCATAACCAATTCAAAAATGCAATCTTTTTCCACTATTCAACACTGTATATTATTCGATGAAATGTTTCACTTTAAATGATACAAAACAACCCAAGTCAACCCCCACATGATTATCATTCAAACCACCATATTTAGCATCCCTCATCGTATCAAATTCTAAAACAAATTTAGGACTATTTTTCTTGAATCCTAAATACAGCCCAAATAGGTTATTATCAAGCATGCTTGCATTAAAAACCACTAGGGGCCATAACGATAGCTAAACCATCTCCAATATCATGTGACATCAAGAACGAGAAATAAGTTGGAAGGTACCCAAATTTCCAGGATTACCTTCAACAAGCTTGATGGGTTGCCTGTACATGACTCGTCCAACACTTGAACCCACTGAGTGCGTGAGTGAGTTGAAAGGCTCGAACCATTACCAGCAACCTTTGCATCACCATAAAAAGCAATGTCAGACTCTGTTTGGATTTTTATCTAAGCTTCCAAATGAAAAGGAGCAACTTGCGTTGGCATTTGACATTTTCAAGTGGAAAATCATGACAGTCAGCATTGTTAAGCAAGTAGAAATGGAGAGCTTGGCCATGGCTAAACTGGTTCCTTCTCTTTAACTTCCTCACTACGCTTAGAGAAAGTGAGTCAAAGAAATCAAAAAGAGTTTCAGAATGGAATAAA
Organism: Salix dunnii; assembly: GCA_015731905.1. Classification (NCBI taxonomy): domain Eukaryota; kingdom Viridiplantae; phylum Streptophyta; class Magnoliopsida; order Malpighiales; family Salicaceae; genus Salix; species Salix dunnii. Next base: position 779,751 of record CM027668.1, on the reverse strand, counting down.
CGAAATTATTTTTCACAACCTCCATGCCCACCTCTCCCATATTCTCTACTTTCCTTCTCTGATTTCTTCTACAAACAATAAAAAGAAAAAGTCATTGTACTTAACATTGCACTGTTAAAAATAATTTGTAGGTGGCACGTAGATCTTACAGTCCTATTTTTACGTTGTTGTAAGAATGAAAAATTGGTGTTTCCATTTTCTTTATGATGACATAATCTCCAGAGCCTCTCTTCTCTGTCCAAGAATATTGAATAATGTTGCAGCAATGTGAGATGGTGTGAGACCAGCTTCTACCAGCTGATCAGCAGGTGATCCATGGTCAATGTACCTATCAGGTAGAACAACTGGTCGCCACTGCAAATGATTTTCATGAATTAGTTTCAGCACCTAAACAGCTTTTGCAAATTGAAACATTAATATAAAGAGATTTTATATTTTACTAATGTATACAAAATTCATCAGGAAATTTACAGGTCCACGCCAATAGCTGCATGCAAAATTTCAAATCTGAAGATATATAGTTCATAACTAAATTTTAAGAGAATCATAAGGGTTCCAGCTTCTATCACTACAAAAACCAATGGCATAATTTATTGGGAAATATCATTGAGATCAGTACCTTTAGTTTTCCATCAAGAAGACCATCAAGGGCCAGAAATTGTGCAACATGAGACCCAAAGCCCCCAATTGATCCTTCTTCCACAGTAATCAAAATCTCATGTGATTTAGCTAGACTGCGAATCAGGGCATGATCCAATGGCTTGCAGAACCTGGCATCGGCAACTGTCAACCGAATACCATGGCGTTCTACTAAAGAGGCAGCAGCTAAACAGCTCTGGACTGCTGTACCATAACCTAAGAGTGCCACTCTCTCCCCTTCAATCAGCATCCTGCCTTTTCCAACCTTCAAAGCAGGTTTAAGGATATGTTCAAATTATTATTTCATTTTAAGTGCCTTCATGAGAAAGAATGCAAATAAATTCTCAGCTACACCTACCTCAAGAGGAATGCCTTTGTTTCCTGGTGGCAGCTGAACACCAACACCATTACCTCTTGGATAGCGGAAACAACTAGGACGATCATCTATAGCTGTAGCAGTAGCAACCATGTGGAAAAGCTCTGCCTCATCAGAAGGAGCCATAACCACCATGTTAGGGAGGCATGCCATAAAAGTGACATCAAAAGCTCCACAATGTGTGGGGCCATCTGCCCCAACCAACCCAGCTCTGTCCATTGCGAATCTTACCGGCAGTTTCTGCAGATCCACGTCATGTACCACCTGTGTGTATTTCACCAATTGTACATAAATAACAGTATCTACATTGGAGCTTTAGCCCAGTGTCTGGTAACCAACTACATAATACCAACGCAGCTGTTATAGCGTACTGTCATATTAACTGAATAAGAAGCAGCTATTTTACTTGCCTGGTCATATGCCCTCTGCAAGAAAGATGAGTAGATTGCACAAAAAGGTTTAAGACCTTCACAGGCAAGTCCTGCAGCAAAAGTAACAGCATGCTGCTCTGCGATCCCCACATCAAAACATCTTGTCGGAAAACGGCTATGGAAGAGATTTAAGCCTGTCCCTCCTCCCATTGCAGCATGAATTGCAACAATATCTTTGTCTGCCTCTGCTTCTGCAATTAAAGCCTCTGCAAAATATGTTGTGTAAGACTTTGTGCTAGGACTTGCCTTGAACTGCTTTCCAGTTGCAGGATCAAACTTGGCCACTCCTGCAAAATCAAACAAAAAAATTTGCTAGTACTTTTTTTTTTCTTCTGATGATAAGCTTTTGATTGCAGTATGCAGTGGCACATGACTGAATTTTTAAAGCATTTAAGTTAAATTAACAATGTTAGTTTTTCCTTCTATGTTCAACAAAGAGAACTGCAACATATCTACTTGGAGCTTTTTGGCAGAACTTTTTTCTTGTGGACTTTATCACTTGTATTACCATGGTACTTGTCAGCAGCTCTCTCGGCAAATGGATACCCTCGACCTTTCTCAGTGACAACATGAATCAGGACCGGACCTGTTGTTTTGGTACTCTTAACCTCTTTTAGAATGGCAATAAGATCATCAATATTGTGCCCGTCAACAGGGCCAATATAATAGAGACCGAGCTCTTCAAAGAGGGTTGATCCAGAACCACTGATCATTCCACGAGCATATTCATCAACCTTTGCTGCCAATTCATGCATTGGCCCCCCAATTTGTTTTGTAACTCCCTGCAACAGTTTCAATGGAAACAAAACCATTTTTCAGTTCCAACTAGTTAATCAAAGCACGTCGTCCCTCCATCCCCACCCTTCTGTCCCATGTGTATTTACCTTAGCAACCTCCCTTAGTTCTCTGAGAGGCCTGTTTGATTGCAGCCTACTGAGAGCACTGCTCAAGGCTCCTACAGGTGGTATCGGCCCCTCTAAATTGGCAGTTGGTAAAGAAACTTGTTTGTTGTCATTAAGAATAACAATCATATCAGAGTCGAGGTACCCTGCATTGTTCATCGCTTCATAAGCTTGTCCTGCTGTCATGGCTCCATCGCCTATAACAGCGACTACCTTGTTCTTTTTTCCTTTTAAATCTCTCCCCACAGCCATTCCTGTCCACCAGAACCACCCGAAGTTTATATAACATATGATAGTTAAATAAATAAATGTGGAATTCATGTTACAGGATTGCCAAATAAATCAGTCCTAAAAAACACGTTTGACAACTATCGTTCTCTACTTTGGGAATAAGACTCAGAAGAATGAAATGAGGGATAGCTGCAACAGGAGCTTTGATTAAGAATTGAAATTTAAATGAACATTGATAGTGAATAGTCCAAGGTAAATACAAGAATAATTTATTATGTTTAGAAAGGAGCAGATTAGTACCCAAGCCAGCAGAAATGGTGGTAGAGCTGTGACCAGTGCCAAAACAATCATATTCACTCTCTGACCGCTTTGTAAAACCAGCTAATCCATTAGTTTGTCGTATTGTATGCATCTTGTCTCTTCTCCCGGTCAGGATCTTGTGAGGGTAAGACTGCAAACCAGTAGTACAGTTCATATCCAGATCAATCATCACAAAAAAGGTTACTACCTTAGACAAGTCTCTTTTCTATCAGCTGCAACAAAAACAAGAAAATGATAGAATAAACAGGAATTAGAGCACAAAACCTGATGGCCAACATCCCATAGTATCTTGTCTTGAGGGGCATTAAAAACATAGTGAAGAGCCACAGTAAGCTCCACAACACCAAGGCTAGAGCCTAAGTGACCCCCAGTTTTAGAAACATTGAAGATAACATCGGACCGCAACTCATCTGCTAGTTGTTTTAGCTCCTATATTGACAAGTTGATCACCAGTAAGTAAGGTTCATCTACAAATACTATTCTGTATGATGGTAAAGTTTTTTTCCTCTTTCCATGAATAGGAAAAGTAGATATATGGTTCTAGTTACTGACCTTGACAGATAGATTTTTCAAGTGAAATGGATAATTTATGGTGTCCAGGAGAGGTGTTGGAGGTCTCTGTGAATGATACTCTCCTCTTTCTGACAGTGATGCACAAACCCCATTTGCCCTTTTCTTGACATGTATCTAAACAGAACAAAAACACCCATTGCTTTCATTACTCTTCTTTTCATATATATATATATATATCGTAGAATTAAAGTCGCAAACAGAAAATTAAATATAAAAACAAAGGGAAGACAGAGAATCCTGGTGGACTCTTTCTCAATGTTAACCTCCACCATAAAACAAGATTGAAACTTTGCAAAACCATCATGAAAAGAAAAGGACTTGAATTTTGACCAAGAGTGGCTCTCATTTCTCAATATGTAATGAGTAATGCAAACCTGATTGATCCTGTCTAAAGATTGGTTCAGCAGATCTGCTCTCCATAATAAATGAGAAGACAGAAGACTAAACTTTTGAGGGCGCTCCAAACTTGTGACGCTATTGACATGAGCAGGGAAAGAAAATCCAGGGAGGGCCATTGGAGGAAAAACAAAAACAAGAAGAACCCAGAAACAGAAACACAGTGCAGAATAATTAATTTGGCAATGAGTAGCGTCCCTCTAATAAATGCTTGGTGTCAGTGATGAATTAGTAAAAAATGGAGGGGTGGGAATTCTTGTAAAGAGGTTGTCTTAACAGCAATAAATTTTACTCCCATTGGACCACATCATCAGAATCACAAATGGGTAGATTGGTTGGATATCAACAAAACATAAACAAGATATTTTTATTCCACTAATTAATTTTTAATTTATAAAAATACTATCATATCAAATCATGACATGACACCATCTTTTCTAAGAATGATATAGAATTTTACATTCAAGTCTTAGCGAAGATGATGGAATAGGAATAGGTGAATTTTATAGAAGAGGACATGCATGGTAGACATGAAAGGATTGGAAAAAATATAGAGTTGTTCAATGACCAAAAACATTCGACAAGATCTCTTTTATATATATATATTCGTTTAAGATATATATAGTAACTGTATTTATAGAAGTATATTTGTAATTGTTTTTGAATATATTTTTTCTGTTTAAAAATGTTTTAAAATAATTTTTTTATATTTTAAAAATTATTTTTAATATCAGTACGTGAAAATAATATGAAAATATTTTAAAAAATAATTTAAAATAAAAAAATCATTTTTTTTTTCAAAAATATATTTAAAATGAGTGCTAAACACTATGATAATAATGAATTATATGCTTATTATTTGTTAAATGAGTCATGTCATGTACTTTAAAAAGAATAAATAATTTACCTAACTAATATATCATTGTGTACTTTATAAAGAAATATTATATATGATACTAATTAACACTATCATACTAATTTTACACGTTACCAAGTATAAAGTCAACTTTAATTACAAAAATAAATTAAAGATTTAGATTGTTTTTTTATAGGTATTGTGCAATACTTTTATATAATAAAAACTAAAGAATTGTTTTTTTTTGTTATTTTTAAATTAGAATTTAGTTAGGAAGTTTTGAATAAATAGGTTTGTTTTATAGGGTTTATAATAATTATATTTATAACAAAAGGTAAAAATACAACCCAAGAGTCAATATAATTTTAATCTCTTATAACCATTCTAATTTGGTAAAAAAAACTTGATTAAACAATCATCCAACCCTTCAATGATGAATTTTACTTTAACTGTAAGCTTTTTAATGAACTTTAGACAAGAAAAGACTTATTCATAGTATTATGTGCTTGTTTGAGAGTATAATTAATGTTATTTTTTAAAGTATTTTTTGTTTAAAAATATATCAAAATAATTTTTTTTTATTTTTTTTAAATACTTTTAAAATATAATAAGGAACAGGTCATATTAATGAAAATTTTCGAGGCACACGAATTTTTTTTTTATGATCATTAAACACCAACTTGTTAGTCCAAGAGATTATTTATGTACAGTGCATCAAACAACAGTCTAACTCAAAATCGATTCCTTATTAATAAATTTCTTGCTTAACTCATGATCATCTTAATGAAATTTTGCTGGTCAAGATCACTCGAGAGATTCTTTGATCGCACGAAAATCATTGTCTTCAATTTCTTTTGTTTCTGCGTCTCATATAAACACTACTACTTGTTTGTTTCGATGTTTTACAAATATTATTTTTAAAATTTTTTAGATTATCCTAATATGCGAATATAAACAATAATTTTAAAAAATTAAAAATATATATTATTTTAATATATTTTCAAATAAAAAATAATTTTGTAGTAACATAACCCAAACACCGTGAAGAACTTTAGAAGCATTTATTTTACTTGCTTTTGTTTGTAAGTACAGTTCTGCAACTAGAACATCCAGGGAGTTTCATTTATTTTATGTATTTTTTATGGTACAGCTTAAACGAGTAAAATTTTGAGATGAGTACACCTTGACAATATCTTAAACTCTTTTGGCATCACATAACACTTATGAGACTGCTTCTACTGCTCAGCACTTACTAGAGCAATAGAATATTCGCCTAGAATCACCTAAAATGAATCTATCTAGCCTCTAGCATTGAAATCGAGCATTCGTTTGCAGAAGGTGGTTTGCTCTGGCTTGATGAGTAACTCAATTCAAAAAGATCCCTTCCAGTGAAAAAACCTGGTTGCTGAGGCTGAGGCAATTCTTTTTCGTCGCCTAACATTAAAACCACATGTGATATGTCTGGTCTATCTTCTGTATTTTCCTGCACACACAGCAGCCCTACATGAATTGAACGCATTGCTTCAGACATATGGCATGCTTCAACTTTTGATTTCGCAGCCAGTTCTAGAGACCTGCCTTGTTTGAACAGAATCCAGGCCTGATGAACAAAACCATGTTATTATTATCAGCACATTATTTTATTTATTGAAATGAAAGATTCAAGGTGACATAACTTCGACCCTTACATGGCCGATAAGGTTAAGGTGGTGATCTGGATGGCTGAATCCTCTGTTCCTGTATCCACTCGCTATCTCCAGCACCAGTACACCAAAGCTGAAGACATCTGATTTTAGGGAGTAGAGTCCATAATTTGCGTACTCGGGAGCTATGTAACCACTGCATGTATTCACAGAAATTGAGGTCGCATTTGCAGAGGAAGAGCATAAAGTTCATATGATGGAAAGGAAACTTACTACGTTCCAGCCACTTTATTAGTATTGGCTTCAGTTTCATTCTCTCCAAAACTTCTAGCCAGGCCAAAGTCTGAGATTTTTGGATTCATTTCGCAATCCAACAAAATATTGCTTGTTTTCAGATCTCTGTGGATTATTCTTAGTCTCGAGTCTTGGTGAAGATAAAGGAGTCCACGAGCAATCCCGTTAATGATGTTGTAGCGCGTAGGCCAATCTAGTAGCAAGCTTTGAGTTTCATCTGCCCAAGTCAATCCATTATGGATCTTATTAGATTCATAAATGTTCGTGAAGGAACATGGAAAAAATAAGATGATAAGTGACCACCAATGAGTTTTGAGTTACAATTACAAACGTATATATGGCGGAATTTGTGAGAATGAAATTGGAGAAAGCTACTCTTCTCCCACAAAGCCCTTTACAGTAAAGGGCTTTGAAGGAAGCTGGTAGAACAATTATACCGAATTCATTATGGAAGAGCAACAATGCTAAATTTGAAAAAATAGAATAAATTTCTGAGAGGGTTTTGTGAGATTCATACCAAAAATATAAAAGTCCAAGCTCTTGTTAGGCAAAAACTCGTAGACCAACATCATTTCATCTCTTTGAATACAGCATCCAAGAAGCCTCACTAGATTTCGGTGCTGAAGTTTCACAATATGTTTGACTTCATTTTTGAACTCATCAAGTCCTTGTGTTGAATTCTTGGAGAGCTTCTTGACAGCAATTTCTTGTCCATTTGTTAATGTTCCCTGCGAGTAATAAATATGACTCGGCATCATAAGAAAATTTGAAAATTTCATGCATCTTTTATTTCTCTTTAAAAAGTCTTTGCAATCAGTCATCGTTTCATGCTAAAAAAAAGCCAGCTTGGCTCTGTAGTGGAATAATTTCACAACCACAGAACTCCACCGGTGCCTGGAGTTTGCTCCATGAAAATTTAGAAGCCATATTGCATGATTGTTTATGGACAATTATTACCTTATAAACAGGTCCGAAACCCCCTTCTCCTAGTTTATTGGAGGCAGAAAAGTTATCTGATGCGCAAGCCAGCTCGTCTATATTAAACAAAGGTAATTCTAGCTCTTCCTTCAAGTTATTGTCATTTGATCTTCTTTGCAAATCACCTGTAATTTAGATTTTGCCATGAAATCTATATTAGCTGGTAAAATAAAAAAAATTATAGCATCAAACACAACGAAATAGTTAGATTTTGATGGTGTGAATACGTACTGTTTTTCTTCTGCTTCTTTTTCAAAACATACAAGACCAGGCATAGGCCGATAAACAGAATCCCCGCGGAGAACACAGTGGTTGCCACGATCCTTTTCTTCACTTTGGATTTGGTATTAACCTTTGCAGAGTCACCGTTATCTATAACATGGTAAAGAAAAACTGGTGTTAAAAGAGGGAATGCCCATTGTATTTGTCTGGTTAGTTCTTATGGCTGGAAAGTTAAATATATAGATAGATATATATTTAGTTCTCGAGGAACATGTTAAATATATAGATAGATAACTTCCTTCTGATGAATTTGATTTCTAGTAGTAATCTGAAAGATACGTAGAATATATATTTGAAAAACAACCATTTAATATTTAAGCAAACAAAAATTCCATCTGGGCAGTAATTAATCTACTCAAGTATATGACTTCACTAAAGATTACTAAATCTGATTTCACTTCACGTTTAATGCAATCTCTAATTAAGAGTCCACGTCTGGTTTCTTTTAGCCATATTTTAAGAGAAGGAAAAAGCTTGGTTTTAATGTTTTTAAATTTTGTATCCTTTTGCCAGTGGCTTTAGCCTACTGGTTTTCTTTCTGAAAATATTTCAAATTTTTAAATAATAATAATAAAAAAAGAGTGACTTTTCTGGTTGAGGATAGATTCATACCTAGTTCAGATGCAGCCAACCGAATATAAATCTCTTGCTGGTTTTGAATGAAAGTTCTAATATCGATCAAATCATTGAACCAAAGCAAGCACCCACTTCCTCCATCCCTGACGTCCAAGTTTGTATACGCAGTGCAGCTGCAGTTTTTCAAGCACGTGTTCTTGCACTCCTCCAAGTCCATGCTCCTATTAAACCATGAATTTCTTGTCTCTGGCATCTTCACACCCGAGAGCTTCATAAACCCATCTCTAGAACAGTTCAGCGCAGTTTTTCTAACGCAACCACTTGACCAATCTGTCTTGTCCCAGTCTCTCGGAACTTTTGGCACAAATCCATTCAAACAACTACACACTGGAGAGTTGTTAATACTGCAGAAACCATTTGCACCACAGAGTGCATACTTTTCACAATAATCGGTATTTGCTGTTTCATAGAGAAACCAATTTTGAGTTCGCTCAATCCAGAGGAGGTGCTGGGCATCACCATTCTCAGTTAAGAGGCTCCTCCAATGCCTTGAACTATCATGAAGTTGTTCTCTGTAAAATATCTCCTTGTCATTATAAACAAATTCAAACATGTACACGGGATTTGGTTTTATTTGAGGCATGCCACTGAACTGCACGCCATTCCATGGCCCAGTTCGATGCATCACTTTTGAATCTTCCAACAGTATTAACTCCGGATATCCATCAGGAACAAGGATGCCTGTAATATTACCTCTGGAAGGATCATCAGGTGACTTCCATGATGTCATGTACCAATCCATGCCAGTTTTTATATTCCGTCCTAACTTCATGCCCGTTATTAAGGTGTTGCCTGGATAATCAAAACTCTGCCACAAGGAATTTTCCAGGTTATCATCACCCTCCTCTTTCACAACAAGGTTTCCTGAATCCAGAAGCTCTGCAACTGGATTCCTAGCAGGAGTTGATGTATTGGAGGACCAAATGATGCTTCCGCCACCATTAAGAAGAACAAGAACTCCTTGGCTGGTAAGCCTCACAGCACCTGATGAATCGTTAAGTGGGGTTTCTCTGTTGGCAACCCAAACTGCTGTCAGGACAGATATTTTGCCATACCATATCCCCAGGTATCGGTTTTTGGATTTCCCGGGGCTGAAGAATCCCAGTTCATAGGTACCGCCAGCTGAAACTACAGTGTCTCCGTCTCTGATGAACTGGGTCGTGTTTATGGTGTCTGTAGGGGTGGCTGTTGTTACAGTAAGAAATGAAACGAAGCAAAAAACAAGTGCGGGAGTATAATAATCCATCGGTACTCTCATCAAGGATCTCACTTTGTTTATATTTTGAATAATACTCGTCCCAGGGAATTGCCTATTTAACATCACAATTAGTCTACGGGGAGAGCGAGGAATGCTACGTAGACTGCATAGGTAAACGCGAGTCTGCTCCGAAGTGGGTAACGCGACGTTAAGACGTAAACATCAAGTTTAAGGAATCATTTGCTAGGGGCGCTTGATTGCTTGAATAATATTGTAAGACGACTTGATTGCATGAATAACGACTGATTGCATGAATAACGACTTGATTGCATGAATAAGATTGCAAGACGACGACTTGATTGCTTGAATAATATTGCAAGACGACGACTTGATTGCTTGAATAATATTGCAAGACGACGACTTGATTGCTTCAATAAATTATTTTAAGGAAAATAAACGCAAGTGTGCTCTGAAGTTGGTAACACGACGTTCAGACGTAAACATCAAGATGAAGGAATCATTTGCTAGTGGCTCTTGACTGCTTGAATACTATTGGAAGACGACTTGATTGCTTGAATAAATTATTTTAGTATCCCCCTTGGCTTTGCGTGATTGACGTGGGGTTGAATTTGATCACATGGAAAACATTAAATATAAACTTGGATTGTAAAACGAAGTTTAACATTTAAATTAATTATAAATTGATGTTTTCAGTTAATAAATTAAATTATATTAAAATTTTATAAAAAAAAGTTAATAATATTATAACAAATAAGTGATCTAAATAAAATAAAAAACTTGTAACTCAAAAGAAATCAATCCGGACTTGTTATGATAGTTTTTGTGTACTTCATACCATTAAGTGATTCTTCAATATTGAGAGGTGAGGTTTTTTTAGATATTTTATTTTTTTCATGTCATAAATTTCTTGATTCGTAGTATCTATGAATATAATATAATAATAAGTTCAAAAATATTTTAAGAAGTTTTATTTTTTTTAATCTTAGATTATTTTAATATATAAATATTAAAAATAATATTAAGAACTTAAAAATATATATTATTTTAATATATTTTCAAGTGAAAAATAGTTTTGTCATAACATAATCCAAACACAGTGAAGAACTTTAGAAGCTTTTCTTTTACTTAATTTTATTCGTAATTACAGTTCAACAACTAGAACATCCAGGGCATTTTACACAACAAGTAGTCTTCAACTTTTTTTTTTTTTGCAATTGAGGAACCCCATTTCTTTTAGGTATACTAGTTAATTACCCGTACTATATTGCGGGCCGAGCAAATATTTTTTATAATTATTGGGATTAAAATAATTAATAGATTTTACTAGTTCAAAAATAAAATATAATATCTATATATGTAAGGTTTGATATAATGAAACATATCAACACATCCTATTATAACAATAATAACATCGAAGACTTAATATCTAAAAATATAATTACTATTATTGCTAAAACAATAAAAATTATTAAATTATTTTGAGGAGAAAAAAACTCGAAAACATTAATAAAAGAGAAAGAAGAAAAAAACTAAAATGATTATTATTATTGCGTGAATAATGGGAAAATAAATTAAATAAAAGAATAAAAAAGCCCAAAAACTTTAACAAAATAAAAATAAAATAAAAATTATTAGCTAAAAAATCATTTGATGTGAAAATAAAAAAAAAAAACTAATATGAAAAACCAAAGGAAAAAAATGTTATCTCAATAAAAAAGAAAATAATAAAAATTAAAAATCAAAACTAAAAGCCTATATATATATATAAACATGACCAAAAACTAGTAAAAGAGCTCGGGAAATCCCTGTTGATTTACTGTTCATGCACATCTAAATCCACCATGAACTAGGATGGGATGCGTGATCTGCTGCTTCTCCCTTTCAAATAATAGTGCACTTCACTTCATCATTTGCGTTATGCAATTGTTCCATCTACACATCCCCTTTCCCCTTCTATAAATATCAGCTGCGAAGCACAACAGTTTCAACCAAGAAATCAAAGCTCACTAGATAGTTCTTCCTACATTCTATGTCCTGCAAACCTTTCATGTTCTTTGGCTGTTGTACTCTCTCTTTATTTCTATTTCTGAATTATTTTTAAAAACCCAGTTACAACACTGGTTTACTCTAAAGGGGACTTGCATGCCTCTGAACCAGTTATAAACAACTGGGAAAGAGAGCAGATAAATCTAGTGCTGCCCATGACGTACTGGAAGAAGAGTAACTTCATGTAAATCATCTTGATTTTGACCTGGTTCATAAAATAAAACACTAAAATCTCATCAACAAATTTTACAATGTACTGAAAGTCAAATACGTTAAATCTTGGCTCCTGCAAAAAGTTCTCTTTAGGCAACATCAGTTCAATGGCAGTTAGAACGCACTAAAGGGAAAAGGAGAACAATATTAATAGTCAAATAATTGTCATAACAGTTAAAATTATTATTAATATTACTGTCAGAAAAATTAAAAAAATTAAATTACACTGGAAAATCATTAAAAAAAAAGCAAAAGATTTGTATTAAAAACAATTAAAAAATAATAACTAAAATTGTCATTATCATTGCGTAAATAGCAAAATCATAAAAAATATTTAATCTAAAGAACAAAAAAAAAATAACAGAAAAAAAAAAGAATAAAGGGGAAAAATGTGTAATATTAATTTTAAAATAATTATCAACACAAATTAAAATTTTAGGATTGAACCTATTAAAAATAAAACCTAAAAAAAAAGACAAAAACTAAAAGCATAGATGCATAAATATCAATAAAAATTAAATATTATATAAAAAAATGAATTAATATAAAATAAAAAATTAAAAGAATAAGGACATAAATGAAAAATAACATATATAAAATTAATTCCAATTGAAGGATAAAATTGAAACAAAAAATAATTAGAGGACAAAAAATAAATAATGATAATTGCTGTCATTTTATCAAAAAATTAGAAGAAGAGGGACTGAAATCAAACTTTGTATATATGACCAATTTTAATGGGAGGACCAAATTAAAAAAATCAAAACATCCGTACCGGAAAAATTAAAGGAACCAAAAATAAATCAAAAATCAAAAGTATAAGGACTAAAATAAAAACTTCTTTATATAATTAGTTTTAATTGAAAGGCACAATTGAAAACAATCAAACTTTCAATTAAAAAAATCAGTAATAAAACTAAGATCAAAACCTCAGGGACCAAAATCAACTTAATACAAACATTAGGGACCAGAGCCAACTTTGCTTCGGCTGGAGAGAGAAAACTGACATCCGATAAAAAACCATCCGCTACCGCTCACCGGAACATATCTGACCAGAACACGCTACGATGGAAGAGAGAGAACCTGTGGGCGCACCTCCTGATAGGACGGAAGTGAATTTTTGACCGTGGGAAGAATCCGCATGTGCTGCCTCAAAGGCGCATTAACGGGGAACGTTGCTCGCGCGTCCGTACGACGCGTCAACAATTAATATCAAAATAATAATAAAATAAATGAGCTTAAGGATTCACGGTAGATACATCTAGAGGTCACTATGAATTGAAAATTGAAATAAAATTATTATTTTACTCCTTGCTATGCCTGAATTTTAGCATTGTAATCAAGAGTATTTTTGATTTTATATATTTTTGTGCACAGTAAAATAATCATCATACTCTTTATTAAGATAAGAAACAAGAGTTGCCTATAGGGGTGTCACGATCATTTCACATTTCTAATGATAATGATTATATTTTTTTAAAATTTAATAATTTTTATTTTTATTTTTTAATTGCTTTTTTGTTAATATTTTTAGGTGTTAAAATTTCTAATTATTATAGATAAGGCATTCAAATAATGATAATGATTATTTTTAAGTTTTTTTTCATATAAATATGTTAGACTAATATTATATATTTTGATATTTGTTTAATATTAAAGCCTTAAATTTTTTATATATATATAAAATGACCTAAGCCTTTTTGAAAATAATAATAACAATTTAATATCAGTGTTCTATTATTCTTTTAATATAATAATATGAGGAATAAATCTTATAAAATAAATTAAAAATTCTTTTTTTAACAATAATTATGGTATCATCAATAGTATAACCAATAATAATTAGAATATTAATTTTTTATAATAATATTTATAATGACAACTATAATAATAGTGACAATTTAACAATCATGATAATAAAAATAAGAATAATAATCAAAATAATTCATCAATTGATGTTATTTTTCTTAAAGCTTGACTTTTGCGCCTTTTTTATGTATGATCTTTCATATCTAATATCACATAAATAAAAAATATATGAAGTCACATGTAGATGAAATGGGTGAAAAAATTGAGGTAAATTATCTACAATGAAAAAATATACGAGTCAATTGCCCTCCACTTTGCCGTAGCCATAAAAAAAAATTAACTTGCAAAAAAATATTATTGGTCTTAGATTTAAAAAAAAAATCATAATAGTGATAGCAATTGTATTTATTATAATGATTATTGTGCTCATAGTGTTAACAATTATGGCGTTGATGATAAGAATAGCAATGACTCATAAAATAATATAAAAAATATTAGTGATGACGAGAAAAAATAATGCTAATTATAATTTTGATTAATTTAATAAAAATAAGGGTATTGATTATCGTGATGATTATTGTGATAATAATGACAATAATTATAATAATAATGATAATGACAATGATAATATTGTTAATAATAATCAAAATATTGATTATTTATAATAATAATTATAAAAGAAGCTATAATAATTATGACAGTTTAACATTAATTTAACAATTATGATAGTAACAATGAAAATAATAATCCAAATAATTCATTGGTCGATGTTGTTTTTGTTAAAAAAAATACTTTTACAACATTTTTATGTATACTATTTTAGATCTAATATCATGTAAAAAAATACGAGGCAACACATAAACAAAAGAGATAGACAAATTTGCCCAAATTATCTACAATGAAAAAATATACGAGTCACTTCCCTTGCGTTTCACCGCTTCCAAAACCAATTCTTTTAACATGTGAAAAAAATATTTACGGTTCAATATTTATTTTTAATAATGCTATACATCTTACTAAAATAATCAACTTGCAAATCTTTTGATTATTTAGTTTCTTTTGAATTTTCATCTCATTGTGGATAATGTGTTTAAAATAATGATAATGGTTATTTTAAAAATATTTTTTCTGGACAAATTGAGAATAATTATATATTTTGATTCGTGTTTAATATTAATACATTAGAATACATACATACATACATACATACATACATACATACATACATATATATATATATATATATATATAAAATAAACTATTTTTTTAAGAAATATCAAAATTATTTTAATGTCAGTGCTCTACTATCACATAAAATATAAAATATAAAGAATAAATCTTAAAAAAATTAAAACAAATACTTTAGTTTTTTTTTTTTATAGCAATAATGATAGTGGGAGAGATAGTATTGTCACTGATAATTAGAATATTACTTATTTGCAATGATATTCATAATAACAATGATAATAATTATGACAATTTAGCAATCATAATAGTAACAATGAGAATAAATATCAAAATAATTTGTTGGTCAATGTTATATTTGTGAAAAATAACTTTCACGGTTTTATTTATGTATGATATTTCAGATCTCTTATCATATAAAAACAAATACAAAACCACACATAGACAAAATATGTAGAAAAATTATGTCAAATTATCTACAATAATAATTAAAAGAAATTGTTTTGCGTTTCGCCACAGCCAACACTAAATTTTTCAACATGTAACAAAATTATTAATGGTCCTATATTTTTTTTATAATGCTATGCATCTGAACTAAGTAATCAACTTGAAAAATTTAAGATTATGTAATTTTTATATGTATTTATTTTACTTTAGATAAGACATTTAGAATAATGAATATTAATTATTTTTAGGAGTTTTCCTTGAAAAATAGGTGAGGCTAATTATATATTGTGATATTTTTTATATTGATGCCTTTCATATATATATATATATATATATATGAACTAACTTTTCTTTATAAATCTCACATTTATTTAATCTCATTGTTCTGAAATACTTTTGATATAATAATACGAAGAAAAAAAATCTGAAAAACTAATCTTTAATAAATATTAGCAATTGTATTTTTGCTATCTATCAAATAAATTATTCTTCAAATAGGTAAAACATTCCTAACAAACAATTAGTATGTTGAAGGCAACAAACAACTCATCTTTGGTCAATTTGATCAATTGTAGTTTTGCTATCTACTAATCAAATTATTGCCCAAGTAGTTAAAATAAAATCACCAATCAAATTGTTTGCTGCTTAAAACAAATCACTCATCTGTGTTAAAATTCATCAATTGTAATTTTACTATTTTCTAATTAAATAATTCATCAAACAAATAAAACATACACAACACTCAATCAGTATGTTACATGAAACACATGGTTTATGTTTAGATTTTTTTATCAATTCTAATTATACAATCTACTGATTAAATAATTATCAACACAGCTTTAACTACAACAATATTCAATCACTTTTAGAAAAAAAAAACTCATTTCTAATAGATTTTATCGATTATAATTTTATT
The DNA here is from genome assembly GCA_015731905.1 of Salix dunnii. Lineage (NCBI taxonomy): Eukaryota > Viridiplantae > Streptophyta > Magnoliopsida > Malpighiales > Salicaceae > Salix > Salix dunnii. Next base: position 763,358 of record CM027668.1, on the reverse strand, counting down.
AATTAAATATTAAAATAACCAATTATAATACGAACAAAATCAATCAGTTTTCAACATAGAAAAAAACTCAATGCAACGCGCGGGCAAGTAACCTCGTATGGACTATTTAAGAACTATAAAAAATTAATGGAATTAAAATAAAAAATTAAAAGTATAAGGGTCAAAACAAAAACCAAATATATTATCAATTTCAATCAAATAAAAAAAATTAAAAAAATCAAATAAAGTACAACATCTATACATTCATGGTTTGATATAATGAAACACATGAACACAGTCTATTTTAACAATAGGAACATCAAAGCCTTAACATCTAAAACTAAACTATTAGCTAAAAAAATTATTTGATGTGAAAATAAATAAAAAAATAATAAAAAACAACCAAAAAAAAGAACAACAACAAAAAAAATGTATAAGTTAAAAAAGAAGAAAAAAAGCAAAATAAAAATGATTAAGAAGAAAAAAAAAATGGAAAAAAGAAGGTCACCTGCAGGGTTCGAACCAATGACCTTGCAAAAGGAAACATACGCTTCTTCGTATCTTACTGCGAAAAAATAAAGAAAAACCAGTAAACTAGTGAATTGAACGACCCGAAACCGACTCGAAAATTGAGCAACACTATTGTAATTCATAGTGATTTGTCTCACAAGGTACAATAACCGAACCGTGATCTCTTTTAATATATAGTATAATTTTATGGATTTGTGTCAAGCAAGTAAAACCCTAATTATCCTATAATTTTCTAAGGTGAGCACACCCTAACTCGAACCTGAGATCTGCAAAGACAACCTCAAACCCTTTACTGCCACGTCACGCCTCTTAGTTAGGACTGCATCAACTCCTTAGCACTTACCAAAGCAATAGAAATCACCTAAAATGAATCTATCTAGCCTCTAACATTGAAATCGAGCATTTGTTTATCGAAGGTGGTTTGCTCTGGCTTGATGAGTAACTTACTTCAAAAAGATCCCTTTTAGTGAAAAAACCTCGTTGTTGAGGCTTAAGGCAATTCTTTTTCGTTGCCTAACATTAAAACCACATGTGATATGTTTGGTCTAGAGACATGCCTTGTTTGAACAGGAGAGAGAAAAGAAAAAAAAAGAACAATTGATCATCGTCATGTTTTCGGCTATCGTGATACGACACGGGCACCACTATATGGAAGAGGACATGGTGGCACATTCGGTGAGATGTCGGGTGAACATTTTTCACCACCGCACGACGCCGCATGTGCCACCTGAAAGGAGCGTTAGGGAGAAAACCGTTGACAAGTCCAGCTGACGCGCCAATAGTATTCTACAGAAAAAAATAATTTAAAAAATATAAAATTACCTATACACCTCTACAACAAACTCTTGTTTTGTCTTTTCTGATGCCATATCTGTATTTGTACTATTTAGAAACATTTGAAAAACCAGAAACACCCTCGCCGACAACTCTTGGTTTTTGTCTTATTTTAGGGTAATATGGTTATTTTACTGTGCACAGTAGTGTCAAAAATAAAAAATACTCCAAGGCAGTCAACTGTTTGTTATTTGCTGACAGGGGTAAAAACATAGTTTTACTGTGTAAAAATACTTGGAAAAAACACAAATACCCCCAAACAACCAGTTGATGCTAGGACCTACACCCATGGAAAAGTCGAAAACATCCTTGAAGCCAAGGCTTAAATTTTAATGTACCGAAGGGCAAAACGATAATTATACTATCACAATCATATCCGGGTTAAGCGAATAAAACACCAGTTATCCTAGACTCTTACAAGGTGAGCACACCCTGACTCGAACCCGAGATCTGCAAGGAAAATCTCAAACCCTTTTTTCACCACATCACGCCTCTTGGAAATGCTTCAACTCCTATGCACTTACTAGAGCAATAGTCTAACTCAAAACAAATTCCTTATTAATAAATTTCTTGCTTAACTCATGATCATATTAATGAACTTACATCACTCGAGAGATTCTTTAACTGCACGAAAATACTTTTTGCGTCTCATATAAGTGATTGTTTGGCAGTGTGGATGAAGTTGTTTTTGAAAATGTTTTTCGTTGAAAAATATATTAAAATGATATTTTTTATTTTTAAAAATCATTTTTGACGTCAGCACATAAAACTGATCTAAAAACACCATTTTTTTATTTAAAATAAAAATAAAAAATATATTTTTTTAAAAGCGCTTTTAAAAGGCAGTGCCAAACATCCCAAAATACGAATGTCTGTTTTTTTAGCTTTTAAAAAAATGTTTTTTTTATTTTTAAATTATTATAATATAATCCAAACACCGTGAAGAACTTTAGACGTATTTATTTTACTTGCTTTTGTTCGGAATTACAGTTCTGCAACAAGAACATCCAGGGCATTTTACACTGTTCGTAGTGGATAATAATAAAATCCTCACACAAGCATCTACACTGTTCTACCCCTTGCCATTAGCGATTGACAGTGGCATTCAACTGAGCAGTCATGGTGTGTTCGCCACAAACTCGATCCTTCAAGAGTTTCCATGCGCACTTGAAGAGTGCAGCAACGCTTCTTCCATTATCAATCTGGCGTTGTGTCGGAGTGCTCGCATTGCTGCCGCAATCTGGTGCGATTTACCTACTTGGCACCACCACCTACCGCTACAAGGATCATCATTAAAGAATACTATTAAACAAGAATGACTACACACACGAACATGTGCCTTCTACAAGTTTGATAGCTTGCCCTGTTATGCTAAAAGACAATGGCAATTGAGTGGTCTGCGGGCGTCTTTCTTAATCATAGTTAGAATGTCTGGAGCAAAGAGCAAAGCAAGTAAAAATATTAAAAATTTCATGGAAAGGCTATTTCTTCTTCAGAAAAATTGTGCAACATGAGACCCAAAGCCCCCAATTGATCCTTCTTCCACAGTAATCAAAATCTCATGTGATTTAGCTAGACTGCGAATGAGGGCATGATCCAATGGCTTGCAGAACCTGGCAGCTGCAACTGTCAATCGAATACCATGGCGTTCTACTAAAGAGGCAGCAGCTAAACAGCCTTGGACTGCTGTACCATAACCTAAGAGTGCCGCTCTCTCCCCGTCAATCAGCATCCTGCCTTTTCCAACCTACAAGGCAGGTTTAAAGATATGTTTAAATTATTATTTCATTTTAAAACAAAATCAAGAACCCAGAAACAGAAACACAGTGCAGAAGAATTTGGCAATGAGCAGCGTCCCTCTAATAAATGCTTGGTGCCAGTGATGAATTAGTAAAGAATGGAGGGGGGGAAATTTTGTAAAGAGGTTGTCTTAACAACAATAAATTTTACTCCCACTGGACCACATCATCAGAAATCACAAATGGGTAGATTGGTTGCATATTAACAAAACATAAACAAGATATTTTTAATCCGCTAACTAATTTTTAATTTGTAAAAATACTATCATATCAAATTAAAATTTTAGCTTGCCTTGTTATGCTAAAAGACAATGGCAATTGAGTGTTCTGCGGGCGTCTTTCTTGATCACAGTTAGAATGCTTGGAGCATTGAGCAAAGCAAGTAAAAATATTAAAGATTTCATGGAAAGGCTATTTCTTCTTCAGAAAAATAGTTATTTAATATAAAATTGTCTATTTAAGGGAGTATTGTACTGTTTTGTAGAGAAAGGACTAGGATTTTCTAGACTATACACATATAAATAAAAGAGAGAGTGGGTGGCCAGAATAGAGTAACACAACTCTCTCCCAAAAACACAAATTTAAGCATTTTTTTTTTATCTTTTGTAGTAGTTGTCAATAGATATGCAAGGCTAAACTATATTTCTTGGTTACAAGGACAGAAATCTTCGGATCTCAAAAACTGTGAAATTCATTCTTCTATTTATTTTCAGTTTATATAATGAATGAATATTCCTATGCATATTTCCTACGATGATTTATCTTAATTATCAAAGCAGTTTCTAAGTTATTATTGTGAACAATCTATTGCTAAGTTTGTTATCAAAATTGAAGTTGTGGTACATAAACTTGTGAAGCAACAGGTACAACAACTGGTCGCCATTGCAAATGATTTTCAAACTAAAGAGTTAGTTTCAGCACCGAAACAGTTTTCACAAATTGAAACATTAATATAAAGAGATGTTAAATTTTACTAATGTATACAAAATTCATCAGGAGATTTATATGTGCAATAATTTTACAGGTCCACGCTAATAGTTGCATGCAAAATTGATATATGGTTCATAACTAAAGTTTAATAGAATCAAGAGGGTTCCAGCTTCTATCACTACAAAAACCAATGGCATAATTTATTGGGAAATATCATTGAGATCAGTACCTTTAGTTTGCCATCAAGAAGACCATCAAGGGCCAGAAATTATGCAACATGAGACCCAAAGCCGCCAATTGATCCTTCTTCCACGGTAATCAAAATCTCATGTGATTTAGCTAGACTGCGAATAAGGGCATGATCCAATGGCTTGCAGAACCTGGCACCTGCAACTATCAATTGAATACCATGGTGTTCTACTAAAGAGGCAACAGCTAAACAACTCTGGACCGCTGTACCATAACCTAAGAGTTCCACTCTCTCCTCTTCAATAAGCATCCTGCCTTTTCCAACCTGCAAGGCAGGTTTAAAGATATGTTCAAATTATTAATTCATTTAACTGCCTTCACGAGAAAGAATGCAAATAAATTCTCAGCTACATATACCTTAAGTGGAATGCCTTTGTTTCCTGGTGGCAGTTGAACACCAGCACCACTACATCTTGGATAGCAGAAAGAATCTTGGTGGACTCTTTCTCAATGTTAACCTCCACCATAAAACAAGATTGAAACTTCGCAAAACCATCATGAAAATAAAAGGACTTGAATTTTGACCAATAGTGGCTCTCATTTCTCAATATGTAACGAGTAATGCAAACTTGATAGATCTTGTGTAAAGATTTGGTCAGTAGATCTGCTCTCCATAAAAAATGAGAAGACAGAAGACTAAACTTTTGAGGGAGATCTAAACTTGTGATGCTATTGACATGAGCAGGGAAAGAAAATGCAAGGAGGGCCATTGGAGGAAAAACAAAAACAAGAAGATCCCAGAAACAGAAACACAGTGCAGAATAATTAATATGGCAATGAGTAACGTCCCTCTAATAAATGCTTGGTGCCAGTGATGAATTAGTAAAAAATGGAGTGGGGAAATTTTTGTAAAGAGGTTGTCTTAACAGCAATACATTTTACTCCTATTGGACTAGATCATCAGAAATCACAAATGGATAGATTGGTTGGATTTCAACAAAGCATAAACAAGATATTTTTATTCCACTAACTAATTTTAAATTTGTAAAAATACTATCATATCAAATCAGGACATGACACTATCATTGATCGAGTCTTTAGGATGTGCTTCTGTTAGTTTCTTAGTGGATTGAATAATTCCTACTGTTTAAAGTCAAGTTGTTTATTTTCCAGTTAGTTACCAAGTTAATAGGAATGTAAAACGTGGAGTGCCATTTTATGATTTCTTTCTTATCTTTGTAAGGCCATATATATAGCCATCTCTGTTGCTTTGAATAATAAAAGAGCACATTCATTTCTAGAAATCTTTACAAAGTGGTATCAGAGCCTGCTTATTGGGGCCTGAATCAAATGAGAAACTGCAGTCTTCTGAGAAGTTTAGCGACAAGACTATGGCAACTGAGAGTGGATTAGTACAACCATCAATTTCAAAATTTGATGGGCATTATGATCACTGGAGTATGCTCATGGAAAATTTCATGCGATCAAAAGAGTATTGGAGTGTAATTGTAGATGGGTCCCTATGGCAGCAGACGGAGTTCCATTCACCAAAGCGCAGAAGAAGGTGATTGATGATGCAAAGTTGAAGGATATGAAGGCAAAGAACTATCTTTTCCAAGCCATAGACCGATCAATTCTGGAAACAATCTTAAACAAAGATACATCCAAAAACATTTGGGATTCATTTAAGCAGAAATATCAAGGGACAACATGGGTGTAAAGAGCACATCGCCAAGCTCTCCAAAAGGAGTTTGAGATGTTGAACATGAAAATGGGCGAGACTGTGAACGAGTATTTTGCTCGTAGTCTTGTTGTGGTTAACAAGCTCAGAGTCAACAAAGGAATGATGGACGATGTAGCAATCATCGAGAAGATTTTGAGATCCATACACCCAAGTTTGATTACGTGGTGTGTTCTATCGAGGAGTCAAATAATTTGGATGTTATTACCATTGATGAATTACAAAGTAGCCTTCTAGCGCATGAGCAACATATAAAAGCTCATGTAGTAGAAGAACAAGCTTTGAAGGTTACCTTTGAGGAATCTTCAGGAGATAGAGGCAGAGGACGTGGTGGATTTCAGGGACGAGGAGGAGGAGGCAAACGTAGCTTTGATAGATCCATTGTTGAATACTATAACTGTCATCAACTTGGACACTTTCAATATGAATGTACAAAAAGAAGAACAAACGTGCATGCCAACTATATGGAAGGTAATGAAGAATTATTGCTGATGGCGTAAGTAAATGATAAGGAGGCCAACACAGAAGAAACATGGTTTCTTGACTCTGGATGTAGCAATCACATGTGTGGAAAGAGGGAGTTGTTCTCAAATTTTGAAGGGAATTTCAGAGAAAAAGGCAATGTGCAAATCCTGGTGAATGGCCTGGTACACATTATCACTGGTGTATTTTATGTTCTTGGATTGAAAAACAGTTTGATATGAAAAGATACAATTCAGTTCTTAATCCAAATGTTCGAGGTTGTAAACTTATAAGAGATGAGAATGGAGGGAATGGCCTGGTACACATTATCACCAGTGTATTTATGTTCCTGGATTGAAAAACAGTTTGATAAGCATTAGTCAACTTGCTGAAAAGGGACTTGCCATCCTCATTTAACATGGAACCTGCAAAATATACCATTATGAGACAGGGTTAATCATGGAGATTTCAATGTGCTCAAATTGAATGTTCAAATTATTTGCTCAAACACAGTTGAAAGAAGAAACCTGTTTTACCTCGTCCATTGATGATCCAGCTCGTCCGTGGCACAACAGATATGGCCATTTAAGCTATAATGGATTGAAACTTCTTCAACAAAAAGGAATGGTTAAAGGATTACCGTGCTTTGAAGTGTCATCATAGATATGTGAAGATTGTCTAGTAGGGAAACAACAAAGGGATTCATTTACCAGAAAAGATGCATGGCGAGCTTCTCATGTCCTAGAATTGGTGCACGCTGATATTTGTGGACCAATCAGCCCCATGTCTAACAACAATAAAAGGTACATGATTAGCTTTATTGATGACTATAGCTGTAAGGTTTGGGTTTACTTCTTGATTGAGAAGTCTGAAGCATTCATTGTTTTTAAGAAATTCAAGAATCATGTTGAGAAATAGACTGGTCAGTGTATAAAATGTCTTCGTACTGATCATGGAGGCGAATTCATGTCTTTTGAATTCTCTGAATTTTGCAAAGAAAATGGCATTCGAAGACATTTAACAACTGCATACACCCCTCAATAAAATGGTGTAGCTAAAAGGAAGAATCGAACCATCATGAATATGGTTTCGAAGTATGCTCTCAGAGAAGAAGATTCCCAAGGTGTTTTGGCCCGAAGCTGTAACTTGGACAACTTATGTTCTTAATAGGAGTCCAACATTTGCAGTGAAGAACAAAACCCCAGAAGAAGCCTGGAGTGGGTTCAAGCCTTATGTAGATCATTTCAGAGTATTTAGGTGTCTATCTCATATGCAAATTCCTGATTGTAAAAGGACAAAGCTCGACGACAAAAGCTTCAAGTGTGTTCTGTTTGGGATAAGTGAGGAGTCTAAGGCGTATAGATTGTATGATCCCATTTCTCACAAGATCATAATAAGTCGGGACGTGGTGTTTGATGAAGATAGCCACTGGAATTGGGGCAATGAACATGAGGGAATTACCATGGCTGATTTATACTGGGGCAAGAATGCTGAGAATAACACAGAATCAGAAACAGAGGCAATTAAACCAAAGGAAGCTGCTGCAGGTCAAAATGAAACTGAAATTGACAACCAGCACAACATTGACAGCAGAAATGAACCAGTTGCGTCCCCTGCAAATCTACAAGAAGCTGAAATTGGTGCACATATAGGTACTGATGAAAGTAATGGCAGCTCGTTAGCTGACAATAATTTGGAGGTTCAGGAACAGTGAACACGAAGACAACCAAATTGGATGGAGGATTATGTGAGTGGAGATAGCTTATTTGAAGAAACAGACACATCATTTTTTGCTATGTTTGCAACAAATGACCCAGTTCAATTTGAAGAAGCATTCAAAGATGCAAAGTGGAGAACTGCGATGGATATGGAAATTGCAGTAATAGAGAAGAATGACACTTGGGATTGACTAATTTACCTACTGGAACAAAGAAAGTTGGTGTAAAATGGGTGTATAAAACAAAATTGAATGAAAATGGTGAGATGGAGAAGTACAAAACTCGTCTAGTTATAAAGGGTTACACTAAAAAATATGGTGTGGACTACACAGAGGTTTTTGCACCTGTAGCACGTTTAGAGACAGTCCATTTGGTAATTTCTCTTGCAGCTCAGAAAAGGTGGCTGATTTTTCAGCTTTATGTAAAATTTGCATTTCTACACGAAGAGATCAGCGAAGAGGTTTTTGTCGAGCAACCTCTTGGTTATGAGAAGAAAGGGCAAGAGCAGGATGTGTACCGATTAAAAAAGGCCTTATACAGACTCAAACAAGCTCCACGCTCCTGGTACAATCGAATAGAGACATATTTTGTTAAAGCAGGGTTTGAAAGATGTCCTTATGAGCATACCTTGTTCATCAAAGCAAGAAAAAGGAGGTAAAATTCTTAATTGTTTGTCTCTATGTAGATTACTTGATTTTTACTGGTAGCGATGAACAAATGTTTACCGAATTCAAGCATTCCATGATGCAAGAGTTTGGCATGACAAACCTTGGAAAAATGAGATATTTCCTTGTCATATAAGTAATACAAGGTCTAGAGGGCATTTTTATATGTCAAAAGAGGTACATATAGATGGTATTGAAAAGATTTGATATGGATAGATGCAATTCAGTTCTTAATCCAATTGTTCCAGGTTGTAAACTTACGAGAGATGAGAATGGAGTAAAGGTAGATAGTAGTCGCTACAAACAAGTAGTCGGCAGTTTAATGTATCTAATTGCTACTCGACCTGACATTATGTTTGTAGTAAACCTTCTAAGTAGGTATATGAATCATCCCACATAGCTTCATCTTCAGACAACCAAGAGAGTTCTAAGATATCTGAAAGGGACCTTGGAGTTTGGGATATTTATAAACAGGGTGGAAATGAGAATTTGGTTGCCTATACAGACAGTGACTACGCTGGCGATATAGATGATAGACGAAGTACTTCAGGTTATGTGTTTCTTTTGAGTTCAGGGGTCGTTTCCTAGTCATAGAAAAAACAACCGATCGTCACTTTATCTACCACTGAAGCCGAGTTTGTTACAGCAGCTTCATGTGCTTGCCAAGCAGTCTGGGTATGAAGGATTTTGTAGTTCTTTAATCACGACCAAGGTGGCGACACAATAATACTTTGTGACAACAGCTTGACAATTGAACTTTCAAAAAATCCAGTTTTACATGGTCGAAGCAAACATATAGTTGTCAGGTTCCATTTTCTTTGTAATCTTACTAAAGATGGAGTTTTAAAGATGGTTCATTGTCACACTCAAGCACAGGTTGCAGACATACTGACCAAGCCACTTAAATTAGATGTTTTCGTGAAACTAAGAGGCTTATTGGGGGTCTACACAGATCCAAGCATAAACTGAATAAATTACTATTCAGTTTAGGGGAGGATGTTAAAATTGTCAGCATTGATCGAGTCTTTAGGATGTGCTTCTGTTAGTTGCTTAATGGACTGAATAATTCCTATTGTTTAGAGTCAAATTGTTTATTTTCCAGTTAGTTAACACGTAAATAGGAATGTAAAATGTGGGGTGCAGTTTTATGATTTCTTTCTTATCTTTGTAAGGCTATATATATAGCCATCTCTGAGCACATTCATTTCCAGAAATCTTTACATAGAGGACATGGCCAAATTTTTTTGATAAGATCTCTCTTATATATATATAGTTTGCTTAAGATCTCTTTTATATTTAGTATTGAATTATATGCTTATTATTTGTTAAATGACTCATGTCATGTACTTTAACAAGAATAAATAATTTACCTAACTAATATACCATTTTGTACTTTAAAAATAAATGTTATATATAGTACTTAATAACACTATCATACTAATTTCACACGTTACCAAGTATAAAGTCAACTTTAATTACAAAAATAAATTAAAGATTTAGATTGTTTTTTATAGGTATTGTGAAATACTTTTATATAATAAAAACTAAAAAGTTTTTTTTTTGTTTTTAAATTAGAATTTAGTTAGGAAGTTTTAAATAAATAGGTTTGTTTTATAGAGTTTATAATAATTATATTTATAAAAAAAAATAAAAATACAACCCAATACTTGAGAGTCAATATAATTGCCATCTCTAATAACCATTCTAATTTGGTAAAAAAAAAAATGATTAAACAATCATCCAACCCTTCAATGATGAATTTTACGTTAACTCTAAGCCTTTTAATGCGCTTTTTACAACAAAAGACCTACCCACAACGGTATTATGTGCCTATTTAGTAGTGTGGTTAAAATTATTTTTTATTTAAAAATATATTAAAATAATTATTTTTGACATCAGCATATGAAAATGATTTTAAAAACCAATTTTTAATTTTAATTAAAAATTAAAAATTAATTTTTTCAAATATTTTTAAAACACAATAACAAACCGGTCATATTAATAAAATATTTTGAGCCACGCGACATTTTTTTTCTTGGTGCCGATCACCTCAAAATCGATTCCTTATTAATAAATTTCTTGCTTTAACTCATGATCATATTAATGATCTTTTACCGGTCAAGATCACTCGGGAGATTCTTTGATCGCACAAAAATCATGGTCTTCAATTTCTTTTGTTTCTGCGTCTCATATGAACACCAAAACCGTTTCTTTCAGCGTTTTAGAAATATTTTTGAGAATTTTTAATTTTTAATTATTTTAATATTAAAAATAATTTTAAAAATTATATATATAGCTTTGTTGTACCATAATCCAGACACCGTGGAGAGCTTGAGAAGCATTTATTTTACTACTTTTATTTGTCACCACAGTTTTGTAACTACAACATCCACGGCATTTTACATAACAAGTAGTATTTACTGCTTCAACTCTTTTTTATTTTTTTATTTGAGGAACCTGTACCCCTTTTAGGTATTTTTTACAGGTTGGGATTAAGCAAGTAAAACCTTAACTGTATTATAATCTCACAAGGGGAAGACATTCTAACTAATACTCAAAAACTTGCAAGAAAAATCTAAATTTTTCTGTCACCATGTCACGCATTTTAGGACTGTTCAACTCCTCAGCACTTGCCAGAGCAATAGAATATTCGCCTAGAATCACCTAAAATGAATCTATCTAGCCTCTAGCATTGAAATCGAGCATCCGTTTGCCGTAGGTGGTTTGCTCTGGCCTGATGAGTAACTTACTTCAACAAGATCCCTTCCAGTGAAAAAACCTGGTTGCCGAGGCTGAGGCAATTCTTTTTCGTCGCCTAACATTAAAACCACATGTGATATGTTTGGTCGATCTTCTGTATTTTCTTGCACGCACAGTAGCCCTACATGAATTGAACGTAATGCTTCGGATATATGGTGTGCTTCAACATTTGATTTCGCAACCAGTTCTAGAGACCTGCCTTGTTTGAACAGAATCCAGGCCTGATGAACAAAACCATGCTATTATTATCAGCACATTATTTTATTTATTGAAATGAAAGATTCAAGGTGACATAACTTCGAAACTTACATGGCCGATAAGGTTAAGGTGGTGATCTGGATGGCTGAATCCTCTGTTCCTGTAGCCACTCACTATCTCCAGCACCAGTACACCAAAGCTGAAGACATCTGATTTTAGGGAGTAGAGTCCATAATTTGCGTACTCGGGAGCTATGTAACCACTGCATGTATTCACAGAAATTGAGGTCGCATTTGCAGAGGAAGAGCATAAAGTTCATATGATGGAAAGGACACTTACTACGTTCCAGCCACTTTATTAGTACTGGCTTCAGTTTCATTCTCTCCAAAACTTCTAGCCAGGCCAAAGTCTGAGATTTTTGGATTCATTTCGCAATCCAACAAAATATTGCTTGTTTTCAGATCTCTGTGGATTATTCTTAGTCTCGAGTCTTGGTGAAGATAAAGGAGTCCACGAGCAATCCCGTTGATGATGTTGTAGCGCGTAGGCCAATCTAGTAGCAAGCTTTGGGTTTCATCTGCCCAAGTCAATCCATTATGGATCTTATTAGATTCATAAATGTTCGTGAAGGAACATGGAAAAAATAAGATGTAAGTGACCACTAATGAGTTTTGAGTTACAATTACAAACGTAGATATGGCGGAATTTGTGAGAATGAAATTGGAGGAAGCTGGTAGAACAATTGTACCGAATTCATTATGGAAGATCAACAGTGCTAAATTTGAAAAAGTGGAATAAATTTCTGAGAGGGTTTTGTTAGATTCATACCAAAAATATAAAAGTCCAAGCTCTTGTTAGGCAAAAACTCGTAGACCAACATCGTTTCATCTCTTTGTATGCAACATCCAAGAAGCCTCACCAGATTCCGGTGCTGAAGTTTCACAATATGTTTGACTTCATTTTTGAACTCATCAAGTCCCTGTCTTGAATTCTTGGAGAGCTTCTTGACAGCAATTTCTTGTCCATTTGTTAATGTTCCCTGCGAATAATAAATATGACTCGGCGTCATAAGCAAATCCCACATTGTCTTCTGAAATTTGAAAATTTCATGCATCTTTTATTTCTCTTTAAAAACTCTTTGCAATCAGTCATCGTTTTATACTAAAAGAACCATCTCACCTAAAAACAATTTAAGTTTTCAGGTGAGACACTATAATATAATTTACATTATTATCTGACAGCTCCACGGGTACACCATATTGCATGATTGTTTATGGACAATTATTACCTTATAAACAGGTCCGAAACCCCCTTCTCCTAGTTTATTGGAGGCAGAAAAGTTATCTGTTGCGCAAGCCAGCTCGTCTATATTAAACAAGGGTAAATCTAGTACTTGTTCCTTCATGTCATTGTCATTTGATCTTCTTTGCAAATCACCTGTAATTTATCATGTTAGCATAACTTCGATGAATTGAGGGAAAAGAGAAAGAAAGACAAGGGATCTATATAGCTGGTAAACTCAAAGATTTGATGGCATCAAACACAATGGATTAGTTAGATTTTGATGGTGTGAATACGTACTGTTTTTCTTCTGCTTCTTTTTCAAAACATACATGACCAGGCATAGGCCGATAAATAGAATCCCCGCGGAGAACACAGTGGTTACCACGATCCTTTTGTTCACTTTGGATTTGGTTTTAACCTTTGCAGAGTCAATGTTATCTATAACATGGCAGATAAAAACTGGTGTTAAAAAACCTTTGCAGAGTCAATGTTATCTATAACATGGTAGAGAAAAACTGGTGTTAAAAGAGGAAATGCCCATTGTATTTGTCTAGTTAGTTCTTATGGCTGGAGAGTTAATTATATAGATAGATGTATATTTAGTTCTCGAGGAACATGTTAAATATATAGATAGATAACTTCCTTCTCATGAATTTGATTTCTAGTACATATATATATATATATATGAAAAACAACCATTTAATATTAAGCAAACAAAAATTCCATCTGGCCAGTAATTAATCTACTCAAGTATATGACTTCACTAAAGGCAAACAAAAATCTGATTTCCCTTGACGTGTTATTAAGAGTCTAAGCCAGGTTTCTTTTAGCCACATTTTAAGAGAAGGAGAAGGCTTGGTTTTAATGTTTTTAAATTTTGTATCCTTTTGCCGGTGGCTTTAGCTTACTGAAAATATTTCGAATTTTTAAACAATAATAATTAAAAAAAGAGTGCAAGTTCTAGGATAGATTCATACCCAGTTCTGATGCAGCCAACCGTATATAAATCTCTTGCTGGTTTTGAATGAAAGTTCTAATATCGATCAAATCATTGAACCAGAGCAAGCACCCACTTCCTCCATCCCTGACGTCCAAGTTTGTATACGCTGTACAGCTGCAGTTTTTCAAGCACGTGTTCTTGCACTCCTCCAAGTCCATGCTCCTATTAAACCATGATTTTCTTGTCTCCGGCATCTTCACACCTGAGAGCTTCCGAAACCCATCTCTAGAACAGTTCAGCGCAGTTTTTCTAACGCACCCACTTGACCAATCTGTCTTGTCCCAGTCTCTCGGGACTTTTGGCACAAATCCATTCAAACAACTACACACTGGAGAGTTGTTAATACTACAAAAACCATTTGCACCACAGAGTGCATAAGTTTCACAATTATCGGTATTTGCTGTTTCATAGAGAAACCAACTTTGAGTTCGCTCAATCCAGAGGAGGTGCTGGGAATCACCACTCTCAGCTAAGAGGATCCTCCAATGCCTTGAACGATCATGAAGTTGTTCTCTGTAAAATATCTCCTTGTCATTAAAAACAAATTCAAACATGTACACGGGATTTGGTTTTACTTGAGGCATGCCACTGAACTGCACGCCATTCCATGGCCCAGTTCGATGCATCTCTTTTGAATCTTCCAACAGTATTAACTCCGGATATCCATCAGGGACTAGGATGCCTGTCATATTACCTCTGGAAGGATCATCAGGTGACTTCCATGATGTCACGTACCACTCCATGCCGGTTATTCTATTCCGTCCTATCTTCATGCCCGGTATTAAGGTGTTGCCTGGATAATCAAAACTCTGCCACAAGGAATTTTCCAGGTTATCATCACCCCCCTCTTTCACGACAAGGTTTCCTGAATCCAGAAGCTGTGCAATTGGATTCCTAGCAGGAGTTGATATGTTGGAGGACCAAATGATGCTTCCGCCACCATTAAGAAGAACAAGAACTCCTTGGCTGGTAAGCCTTACGGCACCTGATGAATCGTTAAGTGGGGTTTCTCTGTTGGCAACCCAAACTGCTGTCAGGACAGATATTTTGCCATACCATATCCCCAGGTATCGGTTTCTGGATTTCCCGGGGCTGAAGAATCCCAGTTCGTAGGTACCGTCAGCTGAAACTACAGTGTCTCCATCTCTGATGAGCTGGGTCGTGTTTATGGTGTCTGTAGGCGTGGCTGCTGTTACAATAAGAAAAACGAAGCAAAATACAAGTGCGGGAATATAATAATCCATCGTTACTCTCATCAAGGAGCTCACTTTGTTATATTATAAAATGGATGGCCTTGCAAGGTGTGAAAATACTCGTCTCAGGGAAATGCCTATTTAACATCACAGTTAGTCTACGGGGAGAGCGGGGAATGTCACACTGCAGAGGTAAACGCAAGTCTGCTCTGAAGTGGGTAACACGACGTTAAGACGTAAACATCAAGTTTAAGGAATCATTAGCTAGGCGTGCTTGATTGCTTGAATAATATTGGAAGACTGCTTGATTGCTTGAATAATATTGGAAGACTGCTCGAATGCAATTATTTAAGTATTCCCCTTGGCTTTGTGTGGTTGACGTGAGGTTGAATTTGGTCACATATAAAACATTAAATATAAACTTGGATTGTAAAATGTTAGTCAAATAAAATTAGATGTGAATTGTAGTATGAAGCAAAATGACAAGCGAAAAAAGAATAAATTATTTATTAGGATAATATATTGTAGTGGTGGGTGATAACAATAGTAGGAGATGGTAGCAGTAGAATTAAAAATTTATAAAAAAAAATCAATAATATTATAATAAATAAGTGGTCTAAATAAAATAAAAAACTTGTAACTAAAAAGAAGTTTATCAGGACTTGTTATGATGAGAACAACTAAGTTGTCACCAAATTTTTGTGTACTTCCTACCATCAAGTGATTCTTGTATATTGAGAGGTGAGGTTTTTTTAGATATTTTATTTTTTTTCATGTAATTAATCCATTGAATCATAGTATCTATGAATATAATATAATAATAAGAACAAAGTCTTCATGCTAAAATCTCTCCATGTAGCCCAAATCTTCATTTTTTTATAAATTCATGATAGATTTTAGTCATGATTTCAAACATATTATTCTCTCTCGAATGAATAAATTATTGCGTGTGTCATATATGTTTAGAAATCTTGAGATGCTTAGTTTCTCTCTTAACTAAAATCATAGTAAAATTCCATTTATAGCTTTTGAAATGTCCTAAACATTACACAAAAGTCATGTTTGATAAATTTGACAAGATTCATCTAGTAAGTTTAACTCTCTAAAATAACATGCTCTTGAACTTCAATTGACTTGAAAGTTTACCACAATATATTTTCGAGTGTCTAGTATCTCATTGTTAAATTTGAACTAGATCCAATGCAAAATTTGAAAGATATGTTCAATCTCATAAAATTAATTAGCAAATATTTTAAAGTTAAATTTAAACCTAACTTGATTCATATCATAAATTTAGTAAACTCATAAAATCAGACTGAGTTTATTAATTTTGCACGAATCAAATCTAACTTTACTAATTTTTAAATTTTTAATCTAATTCTTATATTAAATACAATTTTACAAATTAACTCAATATTTTATCGTTTCTTTTTGTTTATTGCTTAAATGACAAGTCACACACGTTTTGAGTTGTGCTTTGATGTTCGTTCGTATATTTAAAGGCCACACAAATGAGAAAAACTTTGTTGGTCTCTCAATTTGCGGGCATGTGGCTTTTATTTTTGAAATATAAAGTTAGAAAAGTTTTTCTACTATAATAATTATTTATTAGGATAATATATAGTAGTAGTGGGTGGTAACAATAGTAGGAGATGGTAGCTATAGAATGGATATTGATTTGTCAATTAAAAAAAGAATAACTATATTAATTAGTTTTTAGCAATATAAAAAGCAAGATTATACACATTAATTAATATTTACTTTCAATATTTTTTTAATGTAGGAGATGGTAGCTCTAGAATGGATATTGATTTGTCAATTTCATCTTATTAATATAGTATATTATTTCCACATGTGATTACTTTATTTTATATATTTTCTTCCACATAGAAGCTAATGTTTCTATAAGAAATATTCAAAGTAAATATCATGCTTGTGAGCAATTAAAATAATTAAACCATTTTAATGCAAGATAAATAGCAATAGTATTTCCTACTAATTTTAATTAAATATTTTACTGAATCTTTATATTGCTAAAAACTAATTAATATAGCTAGTTTTTTAAGTGGAGATTCTTTGATCGCATGAAAATACTTGTCTTCAATTTTATTATGTAAATAATGGAAAGAGAAAAATTACCCCGAAGAATTAAAAAACTAAAAAATTTAACAAAAAGCAAACAAAAAAATAAAATAAATGACAAAAAAATTATTATTAGCTTAAAAAAAATCATTTGACTTGAAGAATAAATAAATAAATAAAAAGAAAATAGAGAAAAAGAAGAAATATCAATTTTCAATTGATCACTAGCACAAATTAAAATTAAAAGACTAAATAAAATAAAAAAAATAATCTTAACAAAGAGAAAATAATTAAAATTAAAAACTAAAATTAAGAACATATACATATAAACATAGACAAAATATAAGGACTATTTTAGAAGGATCAAAAAAATTAAAGGAATTAAAATCAAATAAATAATTAAAAGAATAAGGGCCAAAATAATATATATGATCAATTTCAATCGAATAGCAAAATTGGAAAAAAAATCAAAACTTTTATACTAAAAAAATTAAGGGATATAAAACCGAACCCAAAATTAAAAGAATAAGGACCAAAATGAAAAGCAAAAATATACTCAATTTCAATTGAAGGATAAAATTGAAACAAATCAAAACTTCTATAACAGCAATCAGGATGAAACAAAGCAATCAAAAGAGGAGGGACTAAACTGAAAACATCATAAACTAAGAGGACTTCCATGAAATTTAGGCTGCAGGAAAGAGAAAAAGAAAAAACAATTGATCATCGTCACATTTCCGGCTACCGTGAGATGACATGGGCACCACCACATGGAAGAGCACATGGAAGAGGACATGACAATGCATTCGGTGAGATGTCAAATGGATATTTTTCACCACCGCACGCCACCGTATGCACCACCTGAAAGGAGTGTTAGGGAGAAAACCGTTGACGTGTCAACAGTATTTTATAGAAAAAAATAATTTAAAAAATATAAAATTACCTACACACCCCTATAAAAAAAACTCTTGTTTTTTGTCTGTTCTGAGGTCATATCTATATTTGTATTGTTTAGATACATTTGAAAAACCAGAATCGCCCTCGCCAACAACTTTTGGTTTTTGTCTTATTTTAGGATAATATAGTTATTTTATTGTGCACAATAGTGCAAAAAATAAAAAATAGTCCAAGATA
This sequence comes from Salix dunnii, assembly GCA_015731905.1. Lineage (NCBI taxonomy): Eukaryota > Viridiplantae > Streptophyta > Magnoliopsida > Malpighiales > Salicaceae > Salix > Salix dunnii. Next base: position 744,859 of record CM027668.1, on the reverse strand, counting down.
GTCAATTGTTTGTTGTTTGCTATCGGGAGTAAAAACATAGTTTTACTGTGTAAAAATACTTGGAAAAAACTTAAACACCCCCACACAACTAGTTAATTCCAAGGCCTACACCTATGGAAAAAGTCAAAAACACTCTTAAGATGAAGGCTTAAATTTTAACACACTGATGAGCAAAACTATAATTATACTATTATAATTAGATTTGGGTTAAGCGAGTAAAACACCGACTGTCCTGAATTCTTACAAGGTAAGTACACCCTGACTCAAACTCGAGACCTGCAAAAAAGATCTCAAATCCTTTTTCACCATGTCACGATTCTTGAAACTACTTCAACTCCTCTGCACTTACTAAAGCAATAATCTAACTCAAAACATATTCCTTATTAATAATTTTATTGCTTAACTCATGATCATATTAATGAACTTTGATTGTGTCAACATCACTGGAGAGATTCTTTACTCGCACGAAAATCCTTTTTGCATGTCATATAAGTGATTGTTTGGCAATGTGAATGAGGTTTTTTTTAGAATATTTTTTGTTTAAAAATATATTGAAATAATATTTTTTTAAAAAAAATTATTTTTGATATCAGCACATAAAATTGATCTAAAAACATTAATTTTTTTAATTCACTGCGTTTTAAAAATATTTTGAAAAAAATATTTTTTTAATATAAAAAAATATTTTTTTTCAAAATATTTTTAAAACACGGTATCAAATATCCTCAAAATACTAATGTCTGTTTTGTTAACATTTAAAAAATATTTTTAAATTTGTTTTTATTTTAAAATTATTATAATATAATCCAAACACCGTGAAGAACTCTGGAAGCATTTATTTTACTTGCTTTTGTTCGTAATTATAGTTCTGCAACTAGAACATCCAGGGCATTTTACAAAACTACTATTTATGGCTTCAACTCTCTCTCTCTGTTTTTTTTTTAATTTAAGAAAATTATCCTAATTAAAATTTTAGTTGTATCAAATTCTTATAAGATGAGTATACTCTCATTTAAACTCAAGATTTATTAGTAAGATCTTAATTTTTTTATCATCACGGCCCTCGCGGCTGCTTCAACTCCTCAGCACTTACTAGAGCAATAGAATATTCGCCTATAATCACCTAAAATGAATCTATCTAGCCTCTAGCATTGAAATCGAGCATCCGTTTGCCGTAGGTGGTTTGCTCTGGCTTGATGAGTAACTTAAGTCAAAAAGATCCCTCTCGGTGAAAAAACCTGGTTGTTGAGGTTGAGGCAATTCTTTTTCGTTGCCCAACATTAAAACCACATGCGATATGTCTGGTCGATCTTCTGTATTTTCTTGCACACACAGTAGCCCTACATGAATTGAACGTAATGCTTCGGATATATGTTGTGCTTCAACTTTTGATTTCGCAGCCAGTTCTAGAGACCTGCCTTGTTTGAACAGAATCCAGGCCTGATGAACAAATCCATGCTATTTTTATCAGCTCATTATTTTATTTAGTGAAATGAAAGATTCAAGGTGAAAAAACTTCGACGCTTACATGGCCGATAAGGTTAAGGTGGTGATCTGGATGGCTGAATCCTCTGTTCCTGTGGCCACTCACTATCTCCAGCACCAGTACACCAAAGCTGAAGACATCTGATTTTAGGGAGTAAAGTCCATAATTTGCGTACTCGGGAGCTATGTAACCACTGCATGAATTGAGAGATATTAGTAGTGTGGTTGATATTGTTTTTGAAAGTGTTTTTTTTTAGAAATGCATTAAAATAATGGTTTTTTTTGTTTCTTAAAAAAATTATTTTTGATATTAACACATCAAAATGATCTAAAAACATTAAATTTTTTTAATTTATAATAAAAATAAATAATTTTCAAAACACATTCCCAAATCCCAAGAGTATAAAGCTCATATGATGAAAAGGACTTACTACGTTCCAGCCACTTTATTAGTACTGGCTTCAGTTTCATTCTCTCCAAAACTTCTTGCCAGGCCAAAGTCTGAGATTTTTGGATTCATTTCGCAATCCAACAAAATATTGCTTGTTTTCAGATCTCTGTGGATTATTCTTAGTCTCGAGTCTTGGTGAAGATAAAGGAGTCCACGAGCAATCCCGTTAATGATGTTATAGCGCGTAGACCAGTCTAGTAGCAAGCTATGAGTTTCATCTGCCCAAGTCAATCCATTATCAGATTCATAAATGTTCGTGAAGGAACATGGAAAAAATAAGATGTAAGTGACCACCAATGAGTTTTGAGTTACAATTACAAACGTATATATGGCGGAATTTGTGAGAATGAAATTGGAGAAAGCTACTCTTCTCCCACAAAGCCCTTTACAGTAAAGGGCTTTGAAGGAAGCTGGTAGAACAATGGTACCGAATTCATTATCGAAGATCAATAGTGCTAAATTTGAAAAAGTGGAATAAATTTCTGAGAGGGTTTTGTGAGATTCATACCAAAAATATAAAAGTCCAAGCTCTTGTTAGGCAAAAACTCGTAGACCAACATCGTTTCATCTCTTTGAATGCAGCATCCAAGAAGCCTCACTAGATTCCGGTGCTGAAGTTTCACAATATGTTTGACTTCATTTTTGAACTCATCAAGTCCCTGTCTTGAATTCTTGGAGAGCTTCTTGACAGCAATTTCTTGTCCATTTGCTAATGTTCCCTGCGAATAATAAAATGACTCGGCATCTTAAGCAAATCCCACATTGTCTTCTGAAATTTGAAAATTTCATGCATCTTTTATATCTCTTAAAAAAATCTTTTCAATCAGTCATCGTTTTATGCTTAAAAAACCCAGGTTGGCATCATAAAAAAAATCCTATAATAATTTATATTATTCTCTAACAGCTCTAATGGTACACCATATTGCATGATTGTTTATGGACAATTATTACCTTATAAACAGGTCCGAAACCCCCTTCTCCTAGTTTATTGGAGGCAGAAAAGTTATCTGTTGCGCAAGCAAGCTCGTCTATATTAAACAAGGGTAATTCTAGCTCTTCCTTCATGTCATTGTCATTTGATCTTCTTTGCAAATCACCTGTAATTTATCCTGTTAGCATAACTTCTATGGATTGAGGGAAAACAGAAAGAAAGGCAAGGAATCTATATTAGATTTTGATGGTGTGAATACGTACTATTTTTCTTCTGCTTCTTTTTCCAAACATATAAGACCAGGTATAGGCCGATAAACAGAATCCCCACGGAGAGCGCAGTGGTTACCACGATCCTTTTGTTCACTTTGGATTTGGTTCTAACCTTTGCAGAGTCAATGTTATCTATAACATGGCAGAGAAAAACTGGTGTTAAAAAAACCTTTGCAGAGTCATTGTTATCTATAACATGGTAGAGAAAAACTGGTGTTAAAAGAGGAAATGCCCATTGTATTTGTCTGGTTAGTTCTTATGGATAGATAGATATATATTTAGTTCTCGAGGAACATGTTAAATATATAGATAGATAACTTCCTTCTCATGAATTTGATTTCTAGTAGTAATCTGAAAGATATATATAGATATATATTTGAAAAAAAACCATTTAATATTTAAGCAAACAAAAATTCCATCTGGGCAGTAATCAATCTACTCAAGTATATGACTTCACTACAGGTTACTAAATCTGATTTCACTTCACGTGTAATGCAATCTCTAATTTAGAATCTAAGTCAGGTTTCTTTTACCCATATTTTAAGAGAAGGAAACTTAATCTAACTATTCCTATAGCTTGGTTTTAATGTTTTTAAATTTGTATCCTTTTGTCAGTAGCTTTAGCTTACTGGTTTTCTTTCTGAAAATATTTCAAATTTATAAATAATAATAATGAAAAAAAGAAAGTGACTTTTCTGGTTGAGGATAGATTCATACCTATATCTGATGCAGCCAACCGTATAAAAATCTCTTGCTGGTTCTGAATGTAAGTTCTAATATCGATCAAATCATTGAACCAAAGCAAGCACCCACTTCCTCCATCCCTGACGTCCAAGTTTGTATACGCAGTGCAGCTGCAGTTTTTCAAGCATGTGTTCTTGCACTCCTCCAAGTCCATGCTCCTATTAAACCATGAATTTCTTGTCTCTGGCATCTTCACACCCGAGAGCTTCCGAAACCCATCTCTAGAACAGTTCAGCGCAGTTTTTCTAACGCACCCACTTGACCAATCTGTCTTGTCCCAGTCTCTCGGGACTTTTGGCACAAATCCATTCAAACAACTACACACTGGAGAGTTGTTAATACTGCAGAAACCATTTGCACCACAGAGCGCATACTTTTCACAATAATCGGTATTTGCTGTTTCATAGAGAAACCAATTTTGAGTCTGCTCAATCCAGAGGAGGTGCTGGATATCACCACTCTGAACTAAGAGGACCCTCCAATGCCTCGACCTATTATGAAGCTGTTCTCTGTAGAACATCTCCTTGTCATTAAAAACAAATTCAAACATATACACGGGATTTGGTTTTACTTGAGGCATGCCACTGAACTGCACGCCGTTCCATGGCCCAGCTCGATGCATCTTTTTTGAATCTTCCAGCAGCATTAACTCCGGATATCCATCAGGAACAAGGATGCCTGTAATATTACCTCTGGAAGGATCATCAGGTGATTTCCATGTTGTCACGTACCACTCCATGCCAGTTTTTCTATTCCGTCCCACCTTCATGCCCGGAATTAATGTGTTGCCTGGATAATCAAAACTCTGCCACAAGGAATTTTCCAGGTCATCATCACCCCCCTCTTTCACGACAAGGTTTCCTGAATCCAGAAGCTGTGCAATTGGATTCCTAGCAGGAGTTGATATGTTGGAGGACCAAATGATGCTTCCGCCACCATCAAGAAGAACAAGAACTCCTTGGCTGGTAAGCCTTACACCACCTGATGAATCGTTAAGTGGGGTTTCTCTGTTGGCAACCCAAACTGCTGTCAGGACAGATATTTTGCCATACCATATTCCCAGGTATCGATTTTTGGATTTCCCGGGGCTGAAGAATCCCAATTCATAGGTACCGTCAGCTGAAACTACAGTGTCTCCATCTCTGATGAACTGGATCGTGTTTATGGTGTCTATGGGCGTGGCTGTTTTTACAATAAGAAATGAAACGAAGCAAAAAACAAGCACGCGAATATTATAATCCATCGGTGCTCTCATGTTTCTTCAAGCAGCTCACTTTGTTATATTATAAAATGGATAGCCTTGCTATTTAACATCACAATTAGTCTACCGGGAGAGCGAGGAAAGTTACAGTGCAGAGGTAAACGCAGGTCTGCTCTGAAGTGACCCTGTGGGCTCCAAAAAGTGGGTAACATCACGTTAAGACGTATAACAGCAAGATTAAGGAATCGTTTACTTTGAAAATTGAAGCTAGTGGACACTAAATTACGGCCCTGTAAGCTTGAGATCTCTTTTCCCTTGTCTGAGTTCATCGGAATACCAATCTTCTGGTCCAAAGAACACCTACCCAATCTTGAAAGTCTACTCAAATCATGAAAGTGGCATACAGCCAGACTATCGTCGGTACTTCCATCCACCAACTAAGGCTAGTGGAGCGAAGCTTTCCTTGTCAAATGAAAGAGGCCAAGAGGGGTAGATGCTGGAGACTTCAAGGGAAGAGCAATGTTCTTGATTTTGTTTTGTTTTGACTAAAACATTTTGAAACAGTTTAAAAAATAAGATAAAATAATATAATTTTTATTTTGTTTAAAATTTTATTCTATTCTAGAAATTTGATCCAAATTTTAGCTAGAATGCTCCGGTTTCATTCTGACTAACACATTGCGGGCAAATAATATTTTTTTAATATAATAAATAATTTTACAATATCAATTGTGTATCTTGATCTGACCGCTAGATTGAGATGAAATTTTACGAGGAGTCTCTTGCTATAATTATATATATTATATTAAAATTTCAAAGCAATCAGAAAATATAATGATCTTTTGAGATTGACAATAGTATTCTTGTAATGTTATACATATTCATAATTTTTTTAAGAAAAATTATTTTATTATGTATTTTTTTATATTAAATTATAAAATTCTAAATAATTTTATTTTTAAATTTGAATTAAAAAAATCAAATTAATATATTTAATTATATATACACACATAAATAACATAACCCTAAAATAATACATCAAAACACTTCTACATCAAAATATTCCGTTTTAATTGAAAAAACAAAAGATAACCAAATTGAAATTGGCATCCTTGGAATAAAGAGGCCAAGAAGGGTCAATGCTGGAGACTTCAAGGGAAGAGTGATCGACCGTTGATGGCGTTGATGATTCATATATACTAGCCTCCAAAAGAATTCCGAATTATTATTTTTGGTTGTCGGGTAAAGTGTTAGAAGACGGTGCTTGTGCTTGAATAAATTATTTATTAGGATAATATATTGTAGTGGTGGGTGATAACAATAGTAGGAGATGGTAGCAGTAGAATTGATATTGATTTGTCAATTAAAAAAAGAATAACTATTTTAATTAGTTTTTAGCAATATAAAAAGCAAGATGCAGTAAAATATTTAATTAAAATTTAAATAATAATATAATCAACAAGTGATGCAGATAAAATGAGACTGATATATATATATATATATATATATATATATATATATATATATATATATATATATATATATATTATAAATTAAAAAATTAATTAAATAAAAAAATAAAATCTCTCAAAAAAATAATCATTGATAGGTAACGAGTACACAGTAACTCAATGACAATCTGATTATTCCCATTGTAACAAGTTTTAATAAAAAAACATTTAAGTTACATGGTAATGAGTCTATACTAGTAATTAAATAATATAAATTTAATAATAAAATAAAATCTTAAACAATGTATAATGTGCAAGAAAAAAACCAAATTAAAAATAATTATTCGGTATTAACTAAAACTTAGTTAATACCAGTCATACTAATATAAAGTTTATATAATAATAATAATAATAATAATAATAGATTGCTTTGCATTGCAGTTTAAAGTTATACATGTTACAAATATGGAACAAAGTATATTGGTATAAATATTTTAATAGTGAAATTAAAAATTACAAGATATGCCAAAATAATGCATTTATAAAAAATTTATTTTGAATGAAAAGTTGAGTCAATAACGCGGAAAGAAAGTTAATGTGATTGTGTGAAAAGGGTTGGGAAAAGGTTGATTAATAAGAGAGAATAGGGCTTGATTTAGTTGCGTGGTTGAGAGGAGCATTATTATATATATTAATAAATCATATTTTATGAAAACTCAGGAGCATTATTATATATTAATAAATCATATCTTATGAAAACTCAGGAGCATTATTATATATTAATAAATACATGGTTTCAAACAACATTATTAAATTAAGGCTTGATTTAGTTGCGTGGCTGAGTTATAATTTTTTTTTTTAATTTCTAGGTTCACAGTTTTTTTATTCTCAATATTTTTATAATATATATTTTTACAATCTTTCTTTCTGAAATTATTAGTTTATATGTATTATAGTCAATCAAATAATTGCATGTGGTATTATTATATTTATGTAAATAGATATTTATTATTAATGAAAAAAACTCAATTTATCTTTAATATTTATATAATAATAGATTAATGAATTTAATATTTTATTTATGATATAGAGTAAAGATAAAGTTCACGGGACAAAATATTTTGCAAAGAAAATTATAAAGTAATTATAATTAATATGGGATTCCTATTGTATCAAAATATTATTTCTAAAATGTTAATGGTCAATACTCTTTTAAATATTAAATATTTGCTAGTCACAGAGACTAATATATATTATGTTTTTTTCTTTGTAAAAGGAAACGATTGTTCTATTAAATTGAGGTATAAGAGATGAATATGATTAATATATAGATATTTATCATAAGATATATATATTGAACCGGTCCACTTAAGAATTTTATATGAAAAAATCACTTATGTCTATGAAATATTTAATGTGACAATTGTGTAGGTGATTTTTAAATTTGAATTCACTAAGTTATTTTATATATATTAAGATATAGAAATTATAAATTATGTTTTTATTTTTATATAAAAAAGAAGCATAGTCTTGATTTATTTTTAACAATTTATCTTTATTTTCAATAAATAAATACTCTTTCTAGAAGGAAAAGTGAGAAAGAAAAAGAAAATTCAAAAGGAGAGAAGAGAGATAATATTATACTACTAATACGACCTTTTAATTATTATTGTTTCTAAGATTTATTTATTTACTTTTACTTTTATTATCTTATATTAAAACAAAGTCAAAGTAAATACCCTTTAAAATAAACTTATCAGTAGGCTTTACGTGGATAGTCTTGATTTTTAAATCCATTAATTTGATAATAAAGACTATTAAAACGTGCTTTCTCAAGTTAGTTGGCAAAACAAGAAATAAAAAGTAGCTATAAATGAAAATAATATAAGCTTCAACATTATTTTTAATGGGAAAACGAGTTTCACTTCAAATGATTGTTAATTGCCTTAGCATGAGGCTGGTCGGGGTATCATTACTTTATTAAGAGGATATTTTACGATGTATTTTAAAAATATTTTTTAATAAATAATAAGAAAATGATACACTTGATTAAATAAAAATATTAATCAAGTACATGTATATTTTATACTCATTGATGTTTTAGCATAGTGGGAATTTACTTTCCTATGTTATATAAAGATAATTGAAAAGGATGATTTTTTTAAAAAATAAAATTAATAGAAACATAAAAAAAATGTCAAACTCGTAACCAAGATTATGAGACCATGATAGATTCATAAAAATAAATTATAAAATTTAATTTTTAATCAACCCAATAGTAAATAGTAAAATTAAAAAAAAAACTAAAAATAAGCCTTTAAGTCAACTAACTTAACCTTCGACTCAAGTTATAAAATCATGATAATCTATAGAAAATAAATAAATAAATAAAATATAAAATATAATTTATAATAAACTCAATGTTAAAAGGGTTAAATTGAAAGAAGAAAAGAAAAATCAAATAATGATTTGAGTCAATTTAAACTCGCCCATTAAACCTAAATGAAAAAATCAGAACAGCTTCATTAAAATATAGAATAAATAATAAAATATTTAATTATTAATTAAACTAATATTAAAAAGTAAAAATATAAAATAACTTTTCATTTCACTAATCATCGATATAGTAAAATGAAATGTTTATTTTTTTTTTTAATCGGAGTATCTAGGCCAGTTTACATGTACCACAACTAATCTTCAAATTCACTGAATATCCTGCAAGCACAATAAATAAATAAAACATTACAAAAATAACAGACATGATAAGACTTAAACTCTAATATCTCCACTTGCATGACTTTTTACATTTACTAGTTATGGTACCCGTGCTCCACTCGTCCACTCGTATGGGAATGAAAATTGAAGTTAGGAAATTATATATATATATATATATATATATATATATATATATATATATAAAGTGTTATAAAATGGAGGATGGTGGAATTAGTGTTGCAACATGAGGTTAAAGAAGGGTTTCCTCACGAGCACAAATGTAAAAACGGTGTCACAGAACTTAGATGTCTCTTGATGCGACTGAGACCTGCATAAGCTCTCTGGTTAATGATAACAAAGCTTCTTTTCCTTTCAACAAAGCTGTATCTGCCCTCCTGCCCGATATATTCTTGAACTTTTTATATCACCAAAGGCTCTAAGAAGCTTAAAATACACACACACACACACATAAATATATATATACATGAAACAAAAAGCCGTCTTTCAAAATTCTTCATAGATAAAACTCATTAATTCATGATGCATTTTTTAAAAACATGCCACATAGCTAGAATGGAAGTATAGATGACTGCAATGGAGCTTGCAAACCTTGTCAAAGGGAATGGCAAAACCTTTCGTTTTCTTTGAGCATGGATTGTAATCAATGTGAGTGTTGAGAATAATTGTGCTAGTTGTAGGTCAAAGATATTATCAGAATATATTTGCATGCGTCACAAAAAATAGAAGAGAGACCTAGATATTAAATAAAACAATATGCCAAGCTATTGATGATGCTAAGTAAGGAAAGAAAAGGGAAAATATGGATGGAAATGAAAATGATAATATATATATATATATATATATATATATATGCACAAAAAGTTAACATAGTAAGAGCTGGAAATCAAGGGGTTTGTTTCCTTGTTATTTCAGATTCGAACCATGTAATTACTAGTATAATAATCACCGGAGATTTACATGATCGTTAATTTTAAGATCAGTGAGATTAGTTGAGATATGCACAAGCTGACCCGGACACCCAGGTTAATTAAAAAAAATAATATAATCAGATGTAGAAAGAAAATGAATTAATCAGCACATTGTTACCATCTTTAATCATAATTTTTTAAAATTTCAGAAAACACAGTGGCCTGTGTGCTGTTATTTAAGCTTTCAATATCAATGCTCTTTAGGGTTATTATAATACGTTGTTATATAAGTTTTCGATATCAATGCTTTTTAGGGATATTATAATGTATGATTGCCAACTTATATATTTGTTGCAAGAAGACGGACGAGAATATAAAAGATGTAAAATATGGGTGGCGGGCCATAAATTTATAAATTTCAGGAAAAATATATTTAGGTCCTTAAACTTTGTGTTTATGGAGACTATGGGCGTGGCTGTTTTTACAATAAGAAATGAAACGAAGCAAAAAACAAGCACGCGAATATTATAATCCATCGGTGCTCTCATGTTTCTTCAAGCAGCTCACTTTGTTATATTATAAAAGGGATAGCCTTGCTATTTAACATCACAATTAGTCTACCGGGAGAGCGAGGAAAGTTACAGTGCAGAGGTAAACGCAGGTCTGCTCTGAAGTGACCCTGTGGGCTCCAAAAAGTGGGTAACATCACGTTAAGACGTATAACAGCAAGATTAAGGAATCGTTTACTTTGAAAATTGAAGCTAGTGGACACTAAATTACGGCCCTGTAAGCTTGAGATCTCTTTTCCCTTGTCTGAGTTCATCGGAATACCAATCTTCTGGTCCAAAGAACACCTACCCAATCTTGAAAGTCTACTCAAATCATGAAAGTGGCATACAGCCAGACTATCGTCGGTACTTCCATCCACCAACTAAGGCTAGTGGAGCGAAGCTTTCCTTGTCAAATGAAAGAGGCCAAGAGGGGTAGATGCTGGAGACTTCAAGGGAAGAGCAATGTTCTTGATTTTGTTTTGTTTTGACTAAAACGTTTTGAAACAGTTTAAAAAATAAGATAAAATAATATAATTTTTATTTTGTTTAAAATTTCATTCTATTCTAGAAATTTGATCCAAATTTTAACTAAAATGCTCCGGTTTCATTCTGACTAACACATTGCGGGCAAATAATATTTTTTTAATATAATAAATAATTTTACAATATCAATTGTGTATCTTGATTTGACCGCTAGATTGAGATGAAATTTTACGAGGAGTCTCTTGATATAATTATATATATTATATTAAAATTTCAAAATAATCAGAAAATATAATGATCTTTTGAGATTGACAATAGTATTCTTGTAATGTTATACGTATTCATAATTTTTTTAAGAAAAATTATTTTATTATATATTTTTTTATATTAAATTATACAATTCTAAATAATTTTATTTTTAAATTTGAAATAAAAAAATCAAATTAATATATTTAATTATATATACACACATAAATAACATAACCCTAAAATAATACACCAAAACACTTCTACATCAAAATATTCCGTTTTAATTGAAAAAACAAAAGATAACCAAATTGAAATTGGCATCCTTGGAATAAAGAGGCCAAGAAGGGTCAATGCTGGAGACTTCAAGGGAAGAGTGATCGACCGTTGATGGCGTTGATGATTCATATATACTAGCCTCCAAAAGAATTCCGAATTATTATTTTTGGTTGTCGGGTAAAGTGTTAGAAGACGGTGCTTGATTGCTTGAATTAATTATTTTAGTATTCCCCTTGGCTTTGTGTGATTGACGTGAGGTTGAGAATTTGATTACATATAAAATATTTAATTCATTATATATTGATAATTTCAGTTAACATATTAAATTATATTTAAATAATAATATAATCAACAAGTGATGCAGATAAAATGAGACTGATATATATATATATATATATATATATATATATATATATATATATATATATATATTATAAATTAAAAAATTAATGAAATAAAAAAATAAAATCTCTCAAAAAAAAACCCTCTCAATACTTGATAATCATTGATAGGTAACGAGTACACAGTAACTCAATGACAATCTGATTATTCCCATTGTAACAAGTTTTAATAAAAAAACATTTAAGTTACATGGTAATGAGTCTAGTAATTAAATAATATAAATTTAATAATAAAATAAAATCTTAAACAATGTATAATGTGCAAGAAAAAAACCAAATTAAAAATAATTATTCGGTATTAACTAAAGCTTAGTTAATACCAGTCATACTAATATAAAGTTTATATAATAATAATAATAATAATAATAATAGATTGCTTTGCATTGCAGTTTAAAGTTATACATGTTACAAATATGGAACAAAGTATATTGGTATAAATATTTTAATAGTGAAATTAAAAATTACAAGATATGCCAAAATAATGCATTTATAAAAAATATATTTTGAGTGAAAAGTTGCGTCAATAACGCGGAAAGAAAGTTAATGTGATTGTGTGAAAAGGGTTGGGAAAAGGTTGATTAATAAGAGAGAATAGGGCTTGATTTAGTTGCGTGGTTGAGAGGAGCATTATTATATATATATTAATAAATCATATTTTATGAAAACTCAGGAGCATTATTATATATTAATAAATCATATCTTATGAAAACTCAGGAGCATTATTATATATTAATAAATACAAATCCCAAACTCCGTTGTGCCTTTGATGTATCTCATCACTCTCTTGGCTACCTGAAGATGCATGTCTGTTGGCCGAGACATGTATCTGCTAAGCAAGCTTACAACAAACATTAAATCTGGTCTTGAAGCAGTTAAATACATTAAGCTTCCCACAATTTGTTTGTAATATGTTTCATCTACCAAAACTCCTTCTATATCCTTGTCCAGTTTACAACCAGGAACAATTGGATTTTTCACTTCATTGCTGTCTTCCATTCGAAATCTTCTTAGTATCTCTAATACATATTGTTTTTGATACACAAAAATACCATCATCTCTTTGTAAGATTTCTAATCCGAGAAAGAACCTCATCTTCCCCAAATCTCTCATCTTTTTTTCTTTGTAAAAGGAAACGATTGTTCTATTAAATTGAGGTATAAGAGATGAATATGATTAATATATAGATATTTATCATAAGATATATATATTGAACCGGTCCACTTGATAATTTTATATGAAAAAACCACTTATGTCTATGAAATATTTAATGTGATAATTGTGTAGGTGATTTCTAAACTTGAATTCACTAAGTTATTTTATATATATTAAGATATAGAAATTATAAATTATGTTTTTATTTTTATATAAAAAAGAAGCATAGTCTTGATTTATTTTTAACAATTTATCTTTATTTTCAATAAATAAATACTCTTTCTAGAAGGAAAAGTGAGAAAGAAAAAGAAAAGTCAAAAGGAGAGAAGAGAGATAATATTATACTACTAACACGACCTTTCGCTACCAAACGAGCTTTATGTTTATCAATCTCCCCAACCTCGTTGTACTTTGTTTTATACACCCATTTAACTCCAACTCTTTTTGCTCCAGTTGGCAAATTTACTAATTTCCATGTGCTGTTTTTCTCAATGGCTGCAATTTCTGCATCCATTGCTCTTCTCCACTTCATACTCTCTATTGCTTCCTCGAAACAAGTTGGATCATTTGCGGCCATGGAAGTTACCATATAAGCTTCCATCTCCAAATCAGAAAATTCTTCACCGGTTGTGTAATCACTCATCCATACTGGTGGTCGATGCAATCTTCTTCCTCTGATTTCTCCAATTTCTGCATTTTCAATTTGTGTATTGCTTGATCTGTCTTCTTCAATTTCTGATTGTGTATTGCTTGGAATAATAGGCCTGACTTCTGCAGCTTCTATCTCCTCACCTCGAGCTTGTGCATTGCTTGATTCCCCTTCAATTGGATTTAGAATTAAATCCCTTGATTCTCGGTTCTGCTGGTGCTGCAGATTTTCTTCATCTTCATGTGCCTCTCTGTCAGCATAATCTTCTTCCCAGTACAAGTCTGCTGATACATCCTTATTATAGGTTGCATCCCAATTCCACCTTTTATGTTCTTCAAACACTACATCTCTACTAATCACTATCCTTTTTGTGATAGGATTATAGAGTCTATAAGCCTTTGATTCTTCACTTACACCAAGTAGAATGCAAGTAATACTTCTATCTTCCAGTTTGGTTCTTCTGACTTAAACATGAACATGAGCAATGAAAACTCAAAAAATTCTTTGAGTCAATTTCCACTCGCCCATTAAACCTAAATGAAAAAATCAGAACAGCTTCTTTAAAATATAGCATAAATAATAAAACATTTAATTATCAATTAAACTAATATTAAAAAGTAAAAATTTAACTTCTTTTCTGACGATTGATCTCACCATATTGAGCATCGTTCTATTTTTTCTTTCTCGACTTCGCTCTGTTGTGGTGAGTATCCTGTCAACTGTCTCTTGATTCCATTCTCCTTGCGTAAATCATTGAAAAATTTTCACAAGGCTTACTTTGATTCCTCTTGCATGACTTTTTACATTTGATTTGAATCTCCACAAAGAAATTGAATGCATCTCATGGTTTGTTAAATAATAGGTCCATGCTGCTAAAGTCATCAATGATACAAAGTGTATACTTGTTTGAGCATGGAGTAATAGGTCCATAAGGTCTACGTGAACTAGCTCCAACCTCTGTGTTGCTCTCCATTCACTTTTCTTCTGAAGGGAAATCTGTGTTGCTTGCCAATGAGACAATCTTCACATTCACTCTTTGCATTATCAATCTTTGGCAATCCAAGAACTATGTTCTTGCTCGCAAGAGGTTCAAATTCAAAACTAAGGTGCCCATACCTACAATGCCAAAGTGATAGATCTTCATGGAGGTGAGAAAACAACTTGTGAAAGGCAATTGTTTTTGCAAGAACAAATAGTTTTCTTTCACATGGTTTCAAGATCAACCCTCTCGTTGGATGATAAACTTTGCATTTTTCCCCATGCATCAAGATTGCTAGTCCCTTCTCTTGCCATTGACCAACACTCAAGAGATTGTTCTTGAGTTCGGGTACATAGTATACCTCTGTGATTATATGTTTTACTCCATCAATACTTAAAACCACACTGCCTTTGCCTTCCACATTCATCTTTGTGTTGTTTCCAAGCTTCACCAAGTGTCTGAAATTGCTTTCGAAATCTGCAAATAGTCTCTTGTCTCCACACATGTGATTTGAGCAGCCTGAGTCTATGAACCAAGCTTCTGCCCTGCTTACTCCATTTGCCTCTGCTTGTGCCATCAAACTTATTTCTTCTTCATGGCTGAGTTCCACCATTGAGCCCACTGCATAATTTTCTAGAATTGTATGTTGAACATCTTCAACATGAGGCATGACCACTGCACAATTTTCTGGGTTTGTATCTTGAACATCTTCAACATGAGGTATGACCACTGCACATCTTTCTGGATTTTCTGGAATTGTATCTTGAACATTTTCAACATGAGACATGAGAAGTAAGGTCTCATTTTCATCTATGGTTACATAGTTGGCTTCCTTTTCAGCTCCTGGGCATTCAAATTGGAAATGCCCAAGTTTATGACAACACAGCAGTAAATGGACTTAAGGCTCAATTCAAAAAGAAAAAGAAAAGGAATTGAAGTCTCAGTTTACAGCGATAATGAAACCGAGCGAACATGTTTATTAAAAAAGGAAAAAGCCTCTCTTAGGTTCTTTTTCAAACACCTAATGTGCGCCAGCTAAAAAAAGGTCGGTGTCTATCAACGCTTCTAATTAACTTAACAACTGTCTTTCAGCCATGCATAATGACAACGCCGCAGCATCGGGCATATGTGAACACACAACAAAATTCCATCTCTCAGGCAGTGTATGCAAGATTTTCTCTACAATTTTAGCATCTTCCATGCTTTCTCCTAAATTAGTCATATTGTTGCATACTAACACTACTCTTGAAAAGTAATCAGTAATTGACTCACCAGTTTTCATCTCCAGCACTTCAAAATCTCTTCGAAGTATCTGCAATTGTGCATTTCGCACCTTCTCATCTCCTTGAAACCGTGTCTTCATGGAATCCCAGAGTTGTTTGGCCGTATTCTTCTCAGTAATAGTCTTTAAAGTTGTTCGATCAATGGCTGCGAAAAGATAATTTTTCACCTTTAAGTCATTGAGCTTTAATTCCGCCAATGTTGTTCTCGAGCTCGAGAGAATTTCTCTTCAAGGTTCAGTGTAGCCTGTCTCCACCAGATGCCACCACTCCTTTGAACGTAGCAAGTTTTCCATGAGCATTGCCCAATATTCGTAATCTCCATCGAATTTGGGTATGCTTAGCATAGCATCTTTCTCTGCCATTTTGCTTGTATTTGCTCTCACAGACTGTCTCTCTCTATCAGCACATTAAAATGATCTAAAAATATCAAACCACGATTATTTAAAATAATAATAAAAAAAAAACAACCAGACACAGAATTAACTACATCACCAAACAAACAGACACTAAAAAAAAGCTGAGTGAGACCCATGAAGCAGATCCCTCGAAAACTCAGCGACCACCCAAAACAAGAGTGAAAAACACAAAAGAAGCTCAACAACAAGACAACATTAGAAGCCATCCAAGGCTCACCCATAAAAAAAAGGAGAAAATTGGATGCCGAAAAACAAAAATGATTGAGACATCATTCAAGTTATTTTTTATAAATATTAATTGTGGGGAAACACGATTGCTAGCATTGTATACTTTTCGGTTTTTTTATAAAAATAATTAAAATAAAATAATATATTTTTTTTAAAATAAACCGAAGAATACTTGGTAAAAACCGACAGTTTTCAGTCGGTTCGGTTTTTATGTTAAAAAATAAAATAATACCGAACCATGCTTGCAAGGTGGCACGTCACATAGCACACCAAAATCCACTTGAGTCTGACGGAGTACTCCGATAGAAATAAAAGGATCAATTTGATAGAAAACAAATATAAATATTGGTCTGATTATGTTTTAAAACTTAAGGGACCAAATGAAAAAATGAATTTTACCCATCACATGCCAGCCAAAGATATTATGCTCCCTCTGTCTTTTTGACGGCTCTGAGTCTCAGCTTCGCGCTTTTTTGTAAAACCCTAATTTTCGCTCACTCGCTCACTCATCCATTGTAGCTCCTCCTCCTCCTCCTCCTCCTAAACATATAAGCATAGTAAAAAAATAAAAATAAAAATCGATCGAGGTTTCAGTAATGGAGATTCAAAAACAATGCAAACAACAACAACAACAAGAAGAGTTTGCTTTAGCATCAGTAACCGAGCTTGCTTGTTCTTCGACCTCGTCGTCTCGTTCAGATTCTAAATCGGCACCGGTAATTGCTAGGTTTAGTGCCGGCAATGGAGTTGCGGTGCTACGATTTAACCGAGACTCTGAATCAACTGATTCTATTAGTGTTGATGTCAAAACTGCTCGGGTCAGTCAGTGTTTCTTTCTAGTTTTACTTAAGCAATTGCTGTTCTGGAAGTCGCTGTTGCTGCCAATTGGTAGAAGTAATAAAGGAGTGTATAACTGATATCACGGGATCGAGTTATTTATTTATTTTTGTTAATTTGAGTAAATATTGGTGAATTTTATGGAGTAGATAAGATATATGAGTAATGATAGTGTTTTTTTTGTTTTCTTTTTTGTGTTGTTCAGTTATTCAAGCTAGGGCCCTTACAATCAGTTTGCATAGCTGAAGCTTCGGGTGCCGACACGGGAAAAGAAGTACGGAGTTTTATTTTTTTTCAAATCGTGTGGATTTTTTTTTATTCCTGTCTTACTCCACTTATTGAGTAAGTAGGTAATTGGATTTCGTGCTATGTGGATGCTCGTATCTCTTCTCTTTAAATACATATGCATATTGCAAGATGCCAATACCCCCTGCCACAAATTGTTTTTCTATGTACTTAACTGGTGATTGGAATTACAATGCATGATGTAGCTGTCGTGTTCATGATGTTAACAGTATTACTTTTTACCAGAAATATTCAACAGGAGTAACTGTCCAGTTTAGAAATGAAGAGGAGAGCAGGACCTTCCATTGTGCATTTGAGCAATGGAAGAAGAAAGACATTGTTCAAGGTGCTGCTTTGGAAATTTTGTCATAGTTTGTTATTGATAATTGTCTGCTATGATATGGAGATACCCTTTTGTTATGCATCCTGATCCCCCCCTACATTTCCTCTCTCTCTCTCTCTCTCTCTGTGTGTGTGTGTGTGTGCGTGTCTTCTCCAGATGCACAAGTCTTATGATCGCATCACTTTGATAGTGGTTATTTGCTCTAAGTTTTCCGATAAATAAATCCATGCAGAATCATGGAAGCTGGAACTCCGAGATGTATTAAAATACTTAATGGGCATTTGTTTGTGAAAATAGTCCTAGAAAAACCCTTAACCTTACAAATGGAAAAATAATATCCATTTCGCACCATGCATCTAAATGAGGGTTTCAATTTCAATTTACTCCATCTAGCATTTTAAGCAGGTTGGAAGTTTTTTCAAGCAAAACAGAACAGACAAAGATGCCATGTTAACTTTTCTTATGTTTTGTGAAGCTGTCCGGATGACTTGATTTCTAATCCACAAGTACCTGCAATTTGCTTCTGAGCGTTGGCTATTTTCTTTTCCAGGAACATTGCTGCCTAATGGAGCAGTCACATCTTTTAAAAGCAAGTTTGAAGATAAAATAGAACCATCATCTGCCAAAATGTATTTCCATTATTATGGACAATTGCTACATCAGCAAAACATGATGCAAGATTATGTGAGGACAGGTTAAATTGCTAACTATTCTATTACTCCTTTGTATCTTATCGTAGATGCTCACTTTCAATTTCTTAAGAACGGCAAAGCCTCTCAAATCACGATGTTAACTAGTTTACTTCATGTAATCGAAATGCAAAAAAATCTATGATGGGCATGTGATTTGAGTCAGACGGTGAGGGTGACAATGTAAACAAAATTTATGCTTCAGGAACCTATTATGCTGCAGTCATGGAGAACCGTGTGGATTTTATTGATCGTGTGGTGGTTGATGTTGGTGCTGGTAGTGGTATTTTGTCATTATTTGCTGCTCAGGTATACTTGTCTTTTGACTTGTTGAATTTATAGTTCTCAGTGTGAATGTCTTGCATATCAGTTTTATAAGCTGATTATTTGTTCCTTTTCTCCATTCAGGCTGGTGCAAAGCATGTCTATGCTGTGGAAGCATCTGAAATGGCAGAATATGCCCGGAAACTGATTGCTGGAAACCCATCACTTGGGGAAAGGATAACAGTGAGACATTGCTATGCACTTTATTTATTTATTTTTCTCTAATGCCATTGTTTATCTAATTTTGCTTAGGTCAATATCATGTGAATGTAGGTAATAAAGGGTAAAGTTGAGGAAGTTGAATTGCCAGAGAAAGCAGATGTTCTGATCTCTGAACCAATGGGTAAGTTTATGCACCATATTTACTTTGTCATTCAAGTGGACGATGAAATTTTCTAATAATGCCAAACACCTTTTTTCATCAATGAATTTTTCTTCTGTTTTTTTAAGCCCCAAATGTCCTTTCTCCTGCTGGCATCAGGATGAGTTTTGTCAGCAAAAGATGAAGAATGTTTCCAGGATTGAATGATTTTACAGATAATATCCCAAGTGATTTTTGATAGCAAGTCCAAATTTATATTGTTCTTGATCTTTTTCTGGGACTGTCTTGTAGGTACCTTGTTAGTCAATGAAAGAATGTTGGAGTCCTATGTGATTGCAAGAGATCGGTTTCTTGTTCCAAATGGAAAAATGTTCCCTGCAGTTGGAAGGTAAATAGTGACTCTACAATGCTCCTCTTCTGCTTGATTCTTAGATCTTGGATGCATTTTGTTTTGAAAAATTGATCTCCTACATGACTGTGGTAGTTGTGATCCTACCACAAAGTTTTCTTGTTCTCATGCAATTGCTAGATGACCTCCAATTGGAAAGTAACCTCATGATTATGGTGGCATGTCTTCATCTATATCTTGTTTCATGTAAAAGCTGTTGGTATTGTCAACTTTTTAATGATTTGCCTGTTGGTTTTGCATGCCCCTTCTACTCCATTTCCTGATTTGATGGACAAATTGAGCTCCCATTTTTCTTTCACTTAAGTGATTACACCACCCAGTCAACTCTTTTGACAGTTTCTTCCCCTCATACTGTCTCTTTACAGTTCTTGTAAAGTCAGGTCAAGGTATGTTTTGATTTGAAGTTTGTTCCTGGCAATTGTAATCTTTCAGGTC
Source organism: Salix dunnii (assembly GCA_015731905.1). Lineage (NCBI taxonomy): Eukaryota > Viridiplantae > Streptophyta > Magnoliopsida > Malpighiales > Salicaceae > Salix > Salix dunnii. The sequence goes on along the minus strand of CM027668.1, from coordinate 724,369 downwards.
ATGAAGACTTGTTAGTAATGCTTGGGTCTTGTTTTCTTATTAGAGACAAACTTGTAATATATGCTTGTTGTCGCCACCAGCTTTTCAGATTTTTTTTTTTAAAGATAAAAAAATCATAAATCTGTACATAACTGCGTGCATATTTTTTTCCAATGTAAATTTTACTCATGATGGCCATTGTATAAATTCGTATCTTTATGCATGTATTCTTGTGTGCTTCAGGATCCTGTGTCTGCAAACCCAAATTTAATTGATCTTTTATTTTAGATTTTATGAGTTAAAATTGCTTGCTTTTGCAGGATACACATGGCACCTTTTAGTGATGAATATTTATTTGTTGAAATTGCGAATAAGGTATGTACCCGGATCAATCATGCAGAAGTCACTTTATCAATAACTTGATGCTGCCTGTGCACCTCTTTGTAACAGAGTGACAATTTTAAATAGTCATGACTGATTGCTTGATTGCTACAGTTTCAAAAAGTCATGACTGGCTGAGTGATTTTTTATTCTTTATGCCCAATGTTTCAATGGTAGTCAAAGTTTTCCATTGATATCATGAGTTCTCTTGATTAAACTGTCGTCTATTCCTACCATTAGTGTGTTGAAATGAATGTAGTGTTTTTCTTATTATTGGTTTTCTTGATGCAGGCCCTCTTTTGGCAGCAACAAAAATATTTCGGTGTTGATCTGACACCCTTGTATGGATCTGCTTTTGGGGGATACTTCTCTCAGGTCTTTAGATTTCATTTTTCCGGCCTTGGTTGAATTATTAAATTACATTTTGGTTGACTTGTTTAGACGTGCTCTAATCCTGTTTGTAAACCAAAATATTCATGTTTTCTGTGGAGAAAATATATTCTTAAGTGATTACTTCTGATTCTGTGATATCTGCACCACCTCTTGTGATCATTTTTCTGATCACCTGATTGCATGCAGCCTGTTGTAGATGCTTTTGATCCAAGATTATTGGTGGCTCCTGCAGTAAGTCATCATTTAGACTTCACTGAAATAAAGGTATAGCCATGCCCTTTATTCTTGCGCAGTTTCATTTCTTGTTAGCTGTTTTATATAATGCCGCCTCATGAAAAAAAATATTATGATTTAATCCTCCTAGTTTTTTTTTCCTCATGAAACAATTCTTCAGGTTTAGTTTATGTTTTGTTTAAAAAGTATCTGCTGCTCAACAACCTTCTCTCTATGGAATCTATACAGTTAGCACTATAGGCTTTGTATTCCACCTTAGGGTGCATTGCTGAGTGCTGTACACCCGAAGCAAGTTTTGCTTCCAAAGCTTTAGATCTCCGTCCTTTCTTTATGAGTTACTCCTGTTCCTTTCTCCATGATGAAGTTACTGGCTTGACATTTTGTGTTTCAACTCATCAAAGTTTTCCACTTTTCTTCTGCAGGAAGAGGATTTATATGAAATTGATATACCTTTAAAATTCGTAGCCTCTGTAGGAACCAGAGTTCATGGGCTAGCTTGCTGGTTTGATGTGTTATTTAATGGGAGGTGAGTATTTGTCCCTGACTTTCTTACCTTTGTTTTAGCTTGCATTTTACATCTGCAGTAGGCCTTCCTTGTTACATGTTTTTCATCCCACGAATTTGTTGGCTTCATATGGGAATCACCTTGATCTGCAGCACTGTAGAAAGGTGGCTTACAACTGCCCCTGGTGCACCTACCACCCACTGGTACCAATTACGATGTGTTCTGTCTCAGCCACTCTATGTGATGGCAGGGCAAGAAATCACTGGCCAGCTCCGGATGGTTGCCCACAATGCTCAGAGTTACACTATATATTTAACTTTGTCAGGTTGGTTTTTGTCTTCTCATGTTTGTCTGTCTGTCTTTCTGATTTGTTTTCTTCCTTTTCCAACAAGTTATGATAAACTCTTAACAGCTAAAATGTGGGGCCCTGGTGCTGAACAAGGAGGAATACTCCAGACATCATCATGCAAACTTGATCTAAAAGAACCATATTACAGAATGTCCCAACCACAAGCTTATGCAATGGCACAAGATCAGCTACCACACCAGCCAATACACACACAGGTGATGACTAATTATATCATCAGCTTTAATCTTCATGATCAGTTGGTTAGGAGAAGAAAATATGCACATTGAATTCTCAAACACAAAACCCTATGCTCCAAATATATGAATTTATGCACCTTAGATCACCATTTTTACATTAGAACAGTTTCCAATTCACCTTTCTGAATATAATACCATGTAAAAGTTGAAGACAGCAAGGCCTTCCCACTGCTGTGTGAATTGTACATGACTGGGACACCCTTTGGGTGAAGTTTTGGGTTTTAGGCTTCTAGCCACTATAGGGTATTCTATTTTGACCTGCAATGATGCACATGCTCCGTGCTGTTTCCTTTGATGACAAATGGGTTGGAACATCCATTGCGCCCATATATAATACCTGAATAAACTGGACACCGTAGTGCAACAGTTTCATTTGGAAACTAGGTCTCATGTAGCATTTTGGTACCAAGTGATGGTTTCGAGCCGCCATTAAATATGCCTCGGCAGTAGTAGAAGAAGAATTAGAGGAGATTTAATAAAATTCTTGATATTTGGATAAAGAATTGCTTACACTTGCAACGTTTTGATAGCCAGTCTTGAGTTTTCATCTTCTTACAGGATATACACATTCAAGCAGCAGATGATTTAGAGGGGCCTGAGTTGATACAGCCACCACCTCAGAACTTGGATGGCCAGCTCTAGTAAGTTAATAATGGAGTCTTACAGACGTGTGACAGTTTTTAACATGGAATATGTTTGTAACACATATAATTGCTTCACCATTGCAAGGGTTCTGCATTCATTAATTGAACTCTCATTCTCCCTGCCCCGTTCAGTTCCCTTGTGAATTAGATAGAATTTAAAGAGTTTTTATCTATTTATTGTTTTCAGTGGTTTCATTGTGGATCCTGTTTACCATTTTATAATAATTATTTGTGGGTTCAAGTAATCAAAAATTGTCCATTTTGGTCCATCAAAAAAATGAGACGGTGTTAGTCTCGATTGATTGGTTCAGGTTTTTTTCATTAAATAGTTTAGTCTCCATTCCGGAATATAATTACATTTTCTACAATCCCTTCTGGGAGTTTTTCTCGTTTCAAATCGATTAATTTCCGTTTGTTTTCTTGAAAAGAAAAGAAAAGAAAAGGATGGCAAAACTTGCGGGTTTTAGTTGTCTAATTTATTTGGGTTTTTTATATTTTAATTAGGCGATTTAAATTTGCTTCGTTCTTTAGTCCTAATTCCCTTTTCTATTATAGAAAATCTGTCACAGGCTAACTTGATGTAAAAATTCTGTAAGTAGCCTAAACTAATAAATGAGAAAAACTTGCGAATATTATATATATATATCGCTAGGTAATTATTTATTGTATTTGCAAGAGAGTATTTTAACAAAAAACAACCTTGTTTTTTGTTAAAATACTCTCTTGCAAATACAATAAATAATTACCTAGCGACATGTGACAGCATCCATTTATATTGGTTGTGTTTGTCAAGACTATAGTTAGCGACATGTGACAGCATCCATTTATATTGGTTGTGTTTGTCAAGACTATAGTTGGCGGGTTGGCTGTGGGTGGGGTAGATGAAAGGATAGGGAGAGAGATTAACTTATGAATGGAGAGATGGGGGACAACGAGAGACAGCACCCGGGTGTTTGGGGACGATTGCTTTTAGCTTTGCGATTTTACTAATTTTGGGCTAGAAAATATTTTTACTAATTTATTTAGTTTAGTGTTGGTTGAACTTATTTAGTTCAATCCAGTTAATCAACTTTACGACCGGATCTTTTTTAATATTATTTTTATCCGTTTATTCATTTTTTTTCTCAATTTGTATTTAGGTCATATATACTCTTCAATTTAATCAGTTTTTCAATTCCTTTTATAGTTGATTCTTTTAATATTGTTATGTAGGTTAATGGGTTCCCGACTTGCAACTTAGTGTAATTGAATATTTTTCCCACTCAAATCCAAGCCCAGGTTTTTTCTGATTCTGAAACTACTCGAGACAATTCTCTTTTTGCACATTATAAAAAACTAAAAACTCTGGAAGTTGAACACGCTTATATTTGGCTTTCATTCTTCTCCGTCCAGAATGATATGGGAACACCATATTTGATTGATTGTTCCGTCTAATGAAATCTACTTGATTTCTCACTTCTGAACTTGATTGTCAAAACTGTGAGGAGCATAAACAGCCAACTCTATTTGAAAAAAAGAAAGGTTATAGTGATCATGTCCTTGCTTCATTGGCAGCGGGGTTTTATGCAGTCGAGCTTTCTATTAATTGCTTGTCTCAGCAGACTGCTGCTGCAGGTTCTGGTTGAACAGCCACCACTTTATAACAGCGACCACAAAGTGTCGGATGCTCCACAAAAGATCCAACTTGAGGTGTGTAATTCCAGCATCTTTCACATTTCAGGCCTTCTGCTCGTGACACGCCAATCCAAACTCTGTCGCTTCCTTGAACGAGATATTCACCGCTGTATGGAATAGTTTTAAGAATCTCATCTTCCACATGATGAAGCATCTCCGCCTGCACATTTCCATATAAATAAATGGAGGGGAAGAACAGTTCATCGTTCTACTAGAGTTCAAGCAATACACAAAATGAAAATAGAAAATAGTGAATAAAGAAACTGATCGATTTTTGCTCTGAACTTGCAGAAACTGTTTGAACTTCATAGAAAAATGGGGGATCGAACGAGTCAATCTAGATAATAGGCTGACGACCAAGGATCCTTTATCAGGCAGTGAGGAAGAATACCAATTACATGTAGTGACCACCAAACCCAAACTTCACCTCCTAAGAGACTTTTACCACTTGAGTCAAAGCCCAAAGGTTTTCGACTGCTCGAGTTAGAAAAGGTTTTGAGTTAGGGTTCGGTCAGAAAGTGAACTGAAACTTTAGGTTTAGTGGTCTCTACATGTAATTGGGTATTCTTCCTGGCGACACGAAAACAATTTAAAAGTAGTCATGATCGTGGATAGATTAACTGAACTACTCAGGTAACAGTAAATTTAAGAAAAAAGAGAGAAGGAAATGAACACACCTGAGATGTTATGAATATGCGATGCAATGCATCAGCCTCATTGCTGGCTGTGCACATTTCATGTAATCTAGAAGCAAGGCTGGCATCGGAAGTATGTAGATAAACTTTTGCCTCCAAACTGGACCCAATCAACTTGCCTGTACGAGCAACCTCCAGAACTTTGTTCACCTCGGTCCTCAGCTGGTCAAATCATTTAAAGTCAGAAGCAAGTAAACATGATCAGCAATAGTCGGCAGCTTTAAACTGTTTAGTGAAACGACTGTGCAGTATTTCCTTTTGAAATAATGTAAAACAACCAACTAATAGGCTAATCAGCAATGGTCTCATATTAAGTGCATGTTATGATCAAACATTCAGCCATTCAATTCATTAGTTGTATATTTAAGTATCATACATCATAATAATTACATCCAAAATTCTTCAGATAACTCAGAATCACAATGGAACCTTCAAATGATGATAGCTTGTTTGCTACACATGAATCAGGAAGGGGAATGGAGCATTATATTGTCCTGGTGGTAGCACTGGAGTTGATGGGTGGATGTGGCAACAGTGGTAGTGATAGTGGGTAATAGCAAAATGGTGATATAGTGGACATTAGTGACAGTTGTCTCGGTGATGGCAGGGGTGGCACTACAGCTTCTTTTGAGGGGGGGCACCATGCCCCCTGCCCCCAATCAAATTTCTTTCAGTCTAGCTCTCTCTGATAGGTAGTGATGATGGAACTGTTCCCAAACAAATTTCTGCCCCAAACAATTTTTTTTTTCTTTTTCCATTTGAGATAGTTCAATAGAAAGATGAGAGAAATTAATGGTATTAAAGAACACTTCCATACCAATGTATTGCAACTTGCAACCTTTTCATTTTTAGCATCTTGACAATCCATTGCAAATGAAATAAACTCGTGTTATCAAAATATTGTACAGCAAATGGAAGTAAACTTAAAGTCGAAGATCAATACAAAAGCATTAATTAGCACTTGACATACAATGCACGGTTAGTATGTTATCAACAAGTGAAATGAGAGATTACCTGAAGAATTTTTCCCCAGAAGTCAATTTCTTCAACAGGAAAAGCAAGCCATTTTTCATTGGGAGCAGGCCACTTCGATTCAAAAACAAACTTGACAGCAGAACCATCTTGGACAGTAAACTGGAAGGGAAGATTCTGCCACACATCTTCTGCCAAATGAGGTAATATAGGTGCAATTACCCTCGCAATGGAAAGGAGATGTGCAGCAAGAACTGTTTGGCAACTTCTTCTTGTAAGACTTGCTGTGCCCCTGAAAATCATTTACTTGGCTATATAGAGTGATCTAGATTCGCAGCTTATAAATGCATGACTTGAAGTGCTAAGAAAAATTTGTTCTCTGAACACTTTTAGTGTATTTGATTTTTGTTGAAATTTTAGATTTATTAAAAACCCTTATATATTGAATTCCTACTAATTACTAAAAGTCCCAAGTAATAAATCCAAATCAATCTTGATCTGAGCGTTCATATTTCCCATTTCAACATCATGTTATAACAGAAAAATGCATAAAACAAGATGAAAAAAATAAAAAATGAAAAGGGAAATTCCCATGATAATGTAAAACATTGAAGAATTACCCAACATAAAGTCGATCTTTGGCAACATCAAAATAGAAACTGGATAGGTCAACAATAACAAACCGCTGAATGATCTGCAACAATAATTGCCCATTTAAGACATCCCAAAGCATGCAAAACAAATTTGTGCATCAAATAAACAATGGGCAGCTTAAATTGAATAACAATAAACATACAATTTCATGCATTGTTGTGGGCCAACTTCCTCGTCTCAGGGCTTCAAGCTAACTAAATTATTTATAATTCTATTCCTAAACTAATGTTGGGGAATTTCTTTCCTATTCTTGGCATAGTAATATTTATTGCATTATTTCATTAATGGTAAAGAATTTTAGGTTTTGAAGAGTTCAAAAAGAATTCAAGATACAGTTTAGTAAATCAATTATAATTTTTAATCCAATCTTTGATCAAATTGAAAATTTGATAAAAGATTTTTTAAAACCCCTTTCTTATTAGTTTAAAATTTCATAATGACAGAATATCAGGAATACTTTCAAATAAGACTTGGAAGTTACTTTATAGATTATCTTTTATTTACCATATTGTATTTGAAATACTTTTTCTATTTAGATGAGGAATTTTAATTTAATTAAGATTTTACCATTTGAGAATCTCAATGCTAGATAGATCCTATTAATTATGTATGTTTTAATTAGAAATCATTTCCAACAAAGGATTTTAGTTTTAATTAGGAATTTTTTTCTATAAAGAATTTTAGGACTAATATAAATATGATGTCAAGTTTATTTTAAAATGAAGACTATTATTCAAACCTTTTATAAAATATTGAGTTTTCTCTAAATTTCTTTACTGTTTAGGTTTGTGGCCTTAAGGCTTGAAAACACCAACTTCTATCCAAGCTATACATTGTGTCAATTGGAGACCCTCCAGATATGAATGAAGAAGATAGCAACCCATTCTGCAACATAGGAGTGGAGGTCCTCTAGAGTGTTGTGCAGGCTTAGAAGCAGAAACTAGAACGTGTGAAACAAAGGTTTGATTGTTAAGAGTAAATCATACAAATTTAGCTCAGCTAAAGGACAATGTAAACAAAGATCATGAAGAGAAGAGGAAGTAGCCTGGAGGCTTACCTCAAGCATATTCCTGAATTTGATGAGATTTCATTTTATGATGGGTGATTTTAGAAGAAAAGATTTATTAACTGGTTGACAAAGTTGGAAGCTTACTTTTATTTCAACAAAGCTTTTTTATCATCAAAAGGTAGGACTTATAGCAAGCAAACTTTCTTATGGTGCTAGAGTGGTATTTTTGGAATTTAGAGAGTTTTCTCTAAATTTCTCTACAACGTAAGTTTGAAACTTTGAGGCTTGAGAGCACTAGTTTTTAACCACGTCATGAACTCCTTTATTAGTTTTCATTTCTTCATAGGTCAACATTTTGTGCCCTAGAAGTTGGATTTGGTCATTTTGTTTGTAGAGCATTGTAGAAGTACTTATTGTATTCTTCCCTCATAAATCCATGAGGATTTTGAAGATTGTCTGATCTCTCTAGGTTAATTTTTCAACTTAATTCATAGCAATAAGACAAACATGTTGAATGTTCAAGGGTTCAGAAATAAATCATTTTCAAGAATCCTACTCAAATATGTTTAATCATGCATGCAAGTTCTTGTTGAGGTTTTTTTAATTTTTAGTTCTATGTTACTGTGTACTCATTACCTTAACAAGTGCAAAACGTGCTTCCACTACCTGGTTAAGGATTAATGCAAAGGACTATATTTATAGGATGCCAACAATGCAATAAAAACAACATGTACCTGAAATATCTTGAAAAATGCATAGTTGTCATAACTCTCTCTAATGGTGTTCACAACATTTTCCAGCTGAAATAGCGCGTGCTTATCAATCATGGGAAGATCATTGTATGAAACAGCATCGACAGCCTGCTAATAGCAAAGTCTTCAATATATTGGGCAGAGGGGGAGGGGTGTAAATATGGTAATGCCTTAGCCATCTCAAAACTGCATACCTTTATATTCCATAATAAAACTGCCTTAAAAATCACTAGTTCCAAGTATACGAGGAAAGGTGAACTTACCTCCCAGTCATGCAGATTTCCCAAAAGGTATCTCAAAGTTCCTCGCAGCTTCCTATATATTTCAGATATTTGCTGAATCACTTGAGTACCAATCATGACATCACCTGTATAATCTACACTAGAAACCCAGAGTCGCAAGACATCAGCACCATAGCCAGGTGCTTCCTGATGAAACCAGAAATAATTTTTATTAATAAGTCATTTACATCAGAGAACACCCACAGAAAATGTATTGAATTATTATGCACCATTACTAACCTTTGAGTTTCTTCCCCCTTCAATTATAGTACGTGGATCTACAACATTACCCAAAGATTTGCTCATTTTACAACCTTTCTCATCCAATACAAATCCATGAGTAATAACACTGCTATATGGAGCCTTTCCTGTAGAAAGAGAAGCAACAGCATGGATTCATTTTCAAGACAAATTTATGTTCAAGTGGCATTTTTACTGAGTTAGGGGCACATGTTTTTCTGTAGAAATCTTGGGGGCATATGACATAAAATAAATGATAAGAACCTGATGACATACATGTTTATCAACATAGTAGAAACAAAAAAAAAACAGTTAAAGGGATTCATTTTCATGACAGAAAAAACAATTTCTAAGAGGAAAAAAAATAAAGGCATCATCATAGCATTTTGCAACTCCACTTAGATCAGTTGGCTGTTACCTTTTGTAGCAATACTAGTTAACAAGGAGCTCTGGAACCACCCACGATGTTGATCTGTACCTTCAAGATACAAGTCTGCAGGAAATTTAGGGCCACCACTTTTTCCGAACACAGTAGCCCATGAAGAACCTGAAATAGCAAATAACAACAAATAAATTTACGAAACACAACATAGAAAATAGGTGGGGTAAGTAAAAGCACAGACATCTCAAATCACAAAAGAGAAATTTGTAAACTTTAAGCAGGATACTACAAATGGTGCAGCTATGGACTAGAGCAACAGAAAAGCAATGCAACACAATTAGAGTGAAGCAGAGAAAGCACAAGCATGCAAAAATTAAGCACCTGAACCCAAGCGGGCTTCATTTATAACCTTGCAGGCTTCACGTTGGTCAGAAGTCATTAAAAGTACAACATTCACCCAACCTCCTATCCCTTTTAATGGTAGTTAACGAGAAAATGTCCCAGATTAACATCAATCATTGAAAAAAGATTTAAGTATTTTGTTACACACTTCCTGAAACATTTCCAAACCAGATCAATCATAGACAAGATACTTTTTGACAAGGTACAACTTAATTGCTTGCCAGGAATTGTAATAATAACAACCCTTGTTTTATTTCGACGATCTTCCACTCATGTTCATCTCAAGTCTAATTCTCCCTTTACCCCAAAGTGAGAATGCATGTAATGTAGCAAGTGAAGAAGCCATTAATGTATTCATACAACAGTAAGACGTAACATGAAATTGCTGTAATTCATACAAACAGAAAAATATAATTGACTTTGTCAAATGGGAAAGTTTACAATATAACAACACAATACTCTGTGAGCATGTTCATGGTAAACAAGGTCTGTAATCTAAGTAGACTTATAATACCTGAATCAAACCAGACATCCATTGTGTCCATCCCTTTTTCATAATCTAACGCTTGATCACGATATTTTTCTGGGAGCAAATCCTCAACTTTCATATACCACCATGCATCACTACCCTTGAGGGCTATTATAGCTGCAGATGGTGATCATAAAAATAAACCCAAGATCACAGACTGAGCTGTAAGCAAATCTATCACTAGTTAAATAGTAGGCTAAGTGTGATATTAAGAAATGACAGAAGAAATAGAAAGAAGATGTGACCGGATACAAAAGGAAGTAATTGGGTGGGAAAAAAAAGGGATGCAGAAATATCATTACAATAAAATGATTATTCACCATTATCTACTAAAGCCAGAGATTAAAAGAGAGAAGGAGAAGGACGACGGTTTTTGCTGTTTTTAGAAGACTGTAAAACAATTATCTGACAAGTTTATGGACCAAATTGACAAAGTCAGACCTAAAACAAATCCCCAGAGAAATCCAAAATCATCTCATATGAAATCTAAAATTATTGTTTTCTTGTTTTAATTATTTCCCTAGTTAATTTTGGATATTAATTCTTTGTTTCCTGCTTAACTTAAAATTTTTAATTTAATTAGTATTTTACTATTTAGAAATCCTAATGCTAGATGTATTCTATAAATTAGGTAAGTTTTAATTAGGAACCTTTTCCTATAAAAAAAATAGTTTGAATTAGAAATTCTTTTGTATAAAGGATTTTGAGATTAATATAAATAGGATGTATAATTTGTTTTATAAAGATGAAGACTACTATTCAAATTTAATAAAAATACCAGAGAATTTTCTCTAGATTTCTCTACGGTTAGGTCTATAAACTTATAGTTTGAAAACTTTAATTTTATTTTTGCTATACCATGTGTCAGGTGGTATCAAAACAGGTCAACATCTGAATCGACAGCTTCTCTATACATTGTGTCATGTGGTATTAGAGCAGATCAACATCTAGATCGATGGCAAACCATGAAGGGAAGCATGAAGAGAATCATGGGGCAGTTAATGACAATCATCTCCATGATGGTGATAAAGGGATGCAGGTTGTTCAGGATCAGCTGGATTATCTTTCATTAGCGATAGCAGCTTTAAAGGGGCGAATACAAGCTAGGTTTGGTGACATCAATGCTAGATTTGATGACTTTATAACCAGAGTTAAGGCATTAAGGTTGCACACAAACATGAACCGAGGAAAAAGAAAGGCACATGATGGGAATGAAGCTCACAACCAACCTCTCAGTGAACCAATTCATGCAAATCCTAATGGTCAGTATGACTATAGGTATTCATATGATGAAGAAGATCCATTTTGGCTTATAGAAGGAACAAACAATAATCACAAAGAGAAGTGTGCTTGGAGACATACCTTGGGTCGACTTTACCTAAGACCTATTCCTAAAATTCCACCTAAACAACAACTTGTCAATATGAAGGGTATTGAAGAAGATGAACTTGGTGGAGGTTGTTGACAATTGTTATGTCAAGACAAACAATCACAACCCGATAGGCAAATTAATCAACGTGATTAAAGGTCAGTATGAGTAAGAACTTTTAAACAACAAGGATGTTCTATGCAAACTTAATGGAGATGACGATGAAGAAGATTTATGTGATGTTAAAGATCTTCCAAACAAGGACTAGGAGGACCCGATAATTTTTACCAGTTTTCTTGGGATATTATGGAAGAGTAGTATATTGGTGTTTCTTTAAAAACAAAGGTTAGAGTATTGGAGGGTATAAATAATGATGAGCTCAAGTTTGAAGTAGAAAAATATGGGGATGAACTACAAGTAGAGTTCATAGGAACTAAAAGAATAACATCAAATATGGTTTTTCTTTATTATACACCATAAATTATATTTTAAAGTTCACAGTCAAAGACATGCTATTTCATGAATAAATTAGCTACAATATTATATTTGAAGTACTTCCTTTAGGGAGGAAGAGATAATTTCTAACAAATAACTCGAGGACTAGTTTTTCTTAAGTGAAGGAGATTGATGTCGAACAATTATTCCAAGAGTTTATGAGCATGATTGACAAGGTCAAACTTGAAGGGAAACAAATCACAAAGAAACCAGAAAACATCTATTATGAAGCCTGGAGTTATTGTTTAATTATTTTCCCAATTAACTTTGGATTTTAAATATTTGTTTCCTACCTAGCTCAGAACTTTTAATTTAATCAGTATTTTAATATTTAGGAATCACAATGCTAGAAGGATTTTATTAATTAGGTAAATTTTAATTAAGCCTTTTCTATAGGATTTTAGTTTTAATTAGAAATCCTTTTATACAAAGGATTTTAGGACTAATGTAAATAGGATGTATAATTTATTTTATAGAGATGAAAACTATTATTCTGGCAATAAAAATACTAGATTTCTCTACATTTATATTCGTAACCTTAGAGCTTAAGAGCTCTAGTTTTATCTTCCTTATATATTGTGTCACTTACATTTGATATGGTCAATAGTCTCTTCATTCAAAAGTGGTTGCTTTGTCTTCAAATGGTAAAAGACTGGAATGGGAACACCCCATGTCCTTTGTCTTGATATGCACCAGTCAGAGCGGCTTGAAGTCATTGCAGTAATTCTGTTTTCTCCCTGAAGAATGGTCATGCATTTAAACATTTAAACAAGAGGTCACCAATTACATACAACGCCGTCAGTAAAATAACAAAGAGAAGCTGAAAATAAAACCAAATATAAAAAACTAAGCAAATAAAAATCACAAGCTCTAATTTTTTGCCCTTGCATCATCCTCAACACTCATGAAAAACACTTTAATAATTGCACTGCAGTGAATAAACACTTAAACTACTAAAACTTTATAATTAAATCTATTAAAAAAAACTCACTTCCCAAAAGAGGTCAATCAGGCTCAGGGTTTTAACAGAGTCGACATTCCGCAGTCTGAAAAATTTTGGGAAATACCAGCACCTAGCATATGGAAACTTCAAACACACTACAATCAAACCTTATTCATGGTTTTGCTAACAAACTTTATGTTGAAAAAACAACATTTAAGCACATGCCGAATATGATGGACTTGGTAGGAAGAACATAGTCATGAACAGGATTTGCATGGTTAAACGGGAAAACTCACCTAACCTCTGAAACAGAGCCAATTGCTTGGGTTTCATTAATTAGTTCCGTGGCTAAGTGAGGGGCATTAAACAGAGGCATTTCATTTGACAATCTGAATCAATTTCGGAAACCACACAGCCATGCAACACATCCAGGTATCAATTCACTTCTGTATTGAAATTTATCTTCACTACAATCTAGTTGAAGAGTTACTACATTAAAAAATGAAATTCCCAAGGGTAAAAGTATTTGCTTCAAGAACTAAGTATTTGCACTACTTGTTGACATCCTTTCAAATGAGATGAGGTAATCAGGTATGAAAACACTCAAAAGTGAAACTATGACAATACTACTATACAAATAAAGTTATATTGTCCCATGGTCCTAGAGAAGAAACCTTGTAAGAAAAACTACCAAAAAGAAGGATTTGCATTGCCTTTACCATTCCCACCACATCAAACATTGAAAATACAGAAAATATGGAATAACCAAATAAGAAAAGAAGCCTTGTTGCTAATGAATAGTGATGATAACAGAAATCACAAAAAGGAGGATTCGCACTGCCTTTACTATTCCCACTATATCAAACAATGAAAGTACAGAAAATATGGAATATTAACAAATAAGAAAGTATGCCTTATTGCTAATGAATAATAATGATAACAGTACTCACATCCATAGAGTAATAACTTTGTGCTGAGGGCATAATTAAACATAGTGGGTTATCAACAGTAGTTCTTTGCAGAATACAAGCATAGAAAGAGCCTAGCATATTGAATCAAAATACAACCAAAAGCAACTATGCATCAATACCTGAGGTGGTATCCATTTCACTTGGCTAATTGCCTCCATAGCTAACTGGCGAAACCCTTCTACTGAGGCAAACCATTGCTCGGTGGCTCTGAATATTGTAGGCTTTTTAGTTCGCCAATCATATGGATAGTTGTGCTCTGCATAAGAGAAAAGATGGATTCTTATGCACTAGCATGTCTAGTTATACTCAGGAGAAACATGTTACCAGACAGGAAAGATTAACTTCATCATCACTTTAAAGGGAAAGAGTGCAACTTACGATATGATTCCTCCATGATAAGGAGCATTTGTTCATCCAGGTATTTCACAACAGCAATATTTCCATCCCCAAGTACATCAAGTCCACTGAACTGCATGGCTTCTTCAGTAAACTTCCCGTCATCATCTACAGGGGATATTATAGGTAGTCCATATTTCAGGCCAGTTACATAATCCTCTCGACCATGACCAGGAGCTGTATGCACCAGTCCAGTTCCTGATTCTGTTGTAATATAATCTCCACCAATGACAACTGGGCATCCCCTCTTATCTGTTGGATGAATATACCTGAAACCAAAATTCAAAATCAGATATTAGTCTTTGAATAATAATATTAATTAATCATTTATACATTGTGGAGGGTGAATTCAGTTGTTTTACTCATAAAAAAAGGCATCATGTCATTGAGGAAAGAGATGTCAAATCAGTTCCATTCCATGAGCTTTTCTCATATAAATACACATTATTTTTCATATCTTACTGGCAATTTTCAAGATCTGATCCTAACAGTGTTTTTTTGACAGCTAGCTTCACACCCCATTTTGCTTCTAGTGTTGGCACAAGATCAGATGCTACTATAAGAAAACGCTGCTTCTCTTCCTTCAGAACATGTCCAAGCCTTTGTTTCTTATTTCCAGATGATGTAGAAGCATCTCCCAAAAATGACTGCACTTCAATCACAGCATATTGAAGCTTGGCATTGACAGCAACAGCTAAGAGAACATATCACAAAAAGATTAGGAGAGAATTAAATGATTGAATTTATGTGCAAATGAACTACTCATTTTATCCAACAAGGTCCAAAAACCTCTTTAACAAGTTGAACAAATCTCTACACTTTATTTTTATTTTTTTGCGTGTGTGGGGGGGGCGGGGGGGGGCACCCTCTGCATTTCATCAGCAGGTAAGAATTTACCAATGCTGTCACTATTCAAAAACTCACACAAAAAAAGCATTTCTAAGCTGCTCAACAAAAATAAAAATAAATAGATAAATAAAGATCTTAACCAAAGTTGTAGAAATTCCCTGAAATAAACACAGGCAAAAAACTGAAATCATGGCCCATCATGTAAACCTAGTTTTTCATTCTTGACTCCCAAAAACAATTAATGTTATTACCTGTTTCAAGGGATAGAGTGGTATTCAGAAGAAAAAACATGCAATATTAAGGATATACTTACTACTTAACTTAATGATGGCAAAATTCAAGGTGGTGAGAAAATATTATCTTTGGTGGCGGTTAGTATAGGCAACATGAAGTTCAACCAGGTATTTCAATACATGACAATATCTAAATGATCACCCACCCACCCCTCTCTCTCTTGTGTGCACACAAAGAGGCATGCGTACCAAGGCATCAAACTGATTAAATCATTAAAATATCGAATGGAAGAAAATAGTTTGAGAAAACAACATAACCACAGAATCAAGATTCAGGCATGAGATTGCGATTAAAAACAACTGCCTTAAATTAGTAGAACAAAAGGGATCAACTAACTATGCAATAAATGAGTTGCAAGCCTGACTAGGTAAAGACTTACCAGCATTGGCCGGAACAGTCCAGGGAGTTGTAGTCCATATGGCCAGGTACAAATCTGGAAAGAACTCCTCTAATAACCCATCTGAAGTTGGAGGTGTGCTTGCTAATTTAAATATAGCATATATGCTTTTTGAAACATGGCCCTCAGGATACTGCAGAAAAAACAACTTCCAGTTAGTTAACCAGCAGAATGATACCATGCAAATTCTGAAAGATAAGACAAGTTCATGAAAAATGGATTTGAGACTTTATAAGAAACTTGCTGTAGGTTTACACTTCCCATCATAACTTTAAATCATGAAACATGGCTTCAAAAGTAGAGTAGGGAAAGAAATTCCAGACCATACAAAAAAAAAATCATAATCATTGCTAAGCAATGGTTTGTATACCAACATTGAGTAGAAAAATCTGAAGACACTGTTTTCAAGTGCTATAACCAAAAGAGGATCGTACACACAAGACTAAAATTAAGCAAACACATCTAAATCTGAAGATATTGTTTTTAACTAACCTAAAGAAGGATTATACAGATAAGAAAGAGTAAAATTAACAAACATATTCGGATACAGTTTATTGTGCCAATGTACTCAGAAACCATCAGTAGAACATATTAGAAGTCTTATCAGGTTGATATATTAAAAATGCATAAACAAAGTTTCTTTTAGTGTGGTGCAAACATTTAGAAGTCTCATCATTTCTATATATTAAGAATGCATAAACACAATTTCTTTCAGTAAGTTGCAACATAAAACCAAGAAAAGAACATGTTAGTATGCAAGAGGACTTAATATACCTCCAACTCAGCCTCTGCAAGAGCAGTACGTGATGAAGGACTCCAGTGAACTGGTTTCCTGCCCCTATAAATGTATCCTTGAAAGGCCATCTGGCCAAACACTTCAATCTATCAAAAAAATAAAATGATATAATTTCTAAGAAAGTTAACCATAACAAAAACCTACAAGAAAATTACGCATTGATAATAAGAAAAGGATGATGATTCTTTATCCATTGTATTTCACTTGAGTCAAAAGTTACTGCAATTCATTACACTGCACTTGTCTAGGCACCTGAAAAGTACAAACTTGCCCGCAAAAAGTAAACTGTTGATTTAGTATTTTGGTTTTATTTTTTATGCATGCAAGTGCAATGGAGAAAAGTTGTACCATCTACCTGAGCAGCTTCATATTCTGGATCTAGAGTTAGATAAGGCTTATCCCAGTCTCCCCACACTCCATAGCGCTACAAGCATTAACTTAAAATAAATAAATCAACTTAACAATGGAAAACAAAACCTAGCAAATAAGTAAATCAACAAAAAATGTCACTATGCCAACTATTGAAAGGTAAAAAACATATCTATTAAATAAATTTACTAGATAATAAACAGAAAATGTCAATAGTTAACAAAGGGCAGATATATAGGCTACAACCTTAAATGATGCCATCTGAGTTTTGACAGTTGCTTTAGCAAATTTGGCTGCCTTAGCTCTTAATTTCGATTGTGTCAGATCCTTTCTTGCTTCCTGATCCATTGACTGCAGAACTGTGTGATTCATAATAAAAGTTAACTTGCAATTTAACTCAAATTCTCTTTAAATATCCACTCTTTTTATCCAAAGAATTGATTGGGCAACAAGGACATTTCAAAAAAAATGTCAGTTTCCTCAATTTAAAGAATTTTTAAAAAAGAAGAAGCAGCTAAACAGGTTGTCATAATTGATGTTATTAAAATACACAATACAACATCTAGTATAATACTATATAGTTAAATCATCAGCACCAGTATAAAGTTTTTATACAGTTTTCAAGTTTCACTGTCATAACCATGCTCTGGCACCAGAATTATTTTTTTTGGATGCGAGAAAACCCCACACTCCGGAAAGCGCACTTTGTGGGTCCAGGTGAGCGAGTAAACCCCCGGCTATCCTAGGCTCTTACAAGGGGTGCAAACCCTGACTCGAACTCGAGACCTGCTGTGCAGATCGCAAGCCCTTTGTCATCACGCTATGCGCCTTAGGGACATAGGAATCAACACATCATGATAAGATCTTGCTTGCTGCAGGAAAAATTAATTGCTAAGAGGAACAAACACAAGAAAAAGTAACAATGCTTGCCTTTCAACTCAATTGGCAAGCCATGACAATCCCAACCAGGCACATAATGAACTTTGTAATTTTGAAGAATCTGACAATATTAAAAAAAAAAATTAGATAGATCATTTTACTCCTGATCAAACCAGAAGAGGAAGTTATATTATTTCCAAATTAATCACTGGTTGAAGGCTCTTGCATACACCATGATACATCTCTCAATGATGGCCAGCATTCTCAGGTTATTGATGTTATTACATAGCCAATATTACATACAAAAATGACATCAATGTATGATCACAAGACTTGTGACAAATATACAGCCAATGAGCATTAAGTGGTGGGTAGTTTATCAGATTTGCAGTCCTGTTTCTGTCCTTTGTTTTCTAGTGTTTGATCCATTTCAGCAAAGGAAAAAAATTAGTGATCATTAATGTTTCTTTTTTACTTTAAATTAAATTATTATACGTTGAAACTTTTATGAATTGGAAAAGATCATTTTATCTAGTAACTCGATTTCTGTTGGTCAGGTTTCTTGTTAATAATAACAATAATCAAAGCATATAGGAACTTGGAACAATAACTAAATTTATAAGGTAGGGAAGGTAACACACCTTATAACGGTTAATTATATCCTTCAAGATCTTATTAAGGGCATGGCCCATGTGTAGATCGCCATTGGCATAAGGTGGGCCATCATGAAGAACAAAAATTTCCTGACAAAGTAACTGACGAGTGAGCTCATTTTTTCATATGTACCACATATGAAAATATACACACGAGGACAGCAACAAAACCACCCACCCCATCATTCTTATCAACTACTTTCTTGAACACTTGATTATCTTCCCATAGTTTCTGAATCTCAGGCTCCCTCACCAAAGCATTTGCTCTCATCCCAAACGTTGTCTTAGGTAAATCAACCGTATGCTTGTACCTCCCTTCTTCTTGCTTTTCACCTAAAGCCAAACAATCTAATTAGTTGGATAAAAACACTTGTTGCCCTTGGTGAATGGTTACAACAATTATGAGTACTATTGTTTGAAAAACACGCAAACATGATCATTTTTTTAATTTATTTTCAATAACTTATCATATCAATATGAAAACATAAAATACAATTTAAAAAAAAAATCATTTTTTTTCAAATATATTTTTATAATGCAAAAACAAAAAGGTTGTAAGTAATGAGAGAAAAGTAAAAATGCACACCCCCAGATGCTTTCTTTGCAGCCATGACCGGTCCTCGAGATCTTTGCTTCGAAGAGGGAAAAAAGTCGTCACTGGAACTCGTAGAATAGTGTGTAACATTGTTAAAAAGAGAGAAAACGACTCCTCTTCTATAAAATAAGCCAGCAGACGTAGCAGTTCTCAAAGAAGAAGAACTACTTCTTCGCAACAGTACCTGATTTAAATTAATCAAACAAAACAAGATAAAGTCAACACTAGCAAAAACTCCTGGCAAAGTTTCTATAAAGTCAACACTGGCAAAAACTCCTGGCAATGTTTCTTTGGGACATTTTATCGAACACGTGATGTGCCGCAAAGACAGATAACACATGGATACAACCATATAAAGGTGAGAAGTAGTGTGAATTGTTTCTTACTCTATGAGAAGAAGAGTGAATCATGGCTACTGTGGCTGCTTCGCTGGGAGTGAATATCGAAGAATTTGCAGCTAAAGATTTTCGAAGAAGGGACATTTTGTTAGCTCCTTTCTGTTTATGTTCATTTATTTTTTCTTCATTCTTTCGGCAGCGAGAGAATGAAATAAATAATAATAATAACAACAACAACAAAGAGAGGGAAATTGGAGAGTTTGTGGATAAATGAATCAAAACCACACAGCTTCTGCTTCTCTCTCTTTTACCGTTCTAAAGCTATTCTAAATTATTTCGCCATTTGTGGCCGCAGATAATTTTTAATTTGGATTTCGTTTTTATTTTTGTATTTTAAAATTATTTAAAAATAAAATAATTTAAATTATTTGTTAAAAAATATATTAATATCAATATAGATTTTAAAAAATAAAAAGATATTATTTTAATATATTTTTAAATAAAATTATTTTAAAAAATATTCTCAATCATAATACTAAATAAGTTTTAGCTTGGAACATGGAAATAAATATAGTGCAAGTTATCCATGGTGACAAAACTAACATGGTGTGGATCCGACTTGTTTATTCTTTTAAATAATAATAATAATAATAATTTAATATTTTTTATAAAATAATAATATTTCAGATTGAGATAATCAAACTGATTTGTTCAATTTGTGACTTAGATAGCTAGATTTTATAACCCCTTTTATTATAAAATATAGTTTTTATTTATTTAAATAATTATAAAAATAAATATTTACAAGAAAAACAACAAATAAATTATTAAGGTGAAAACTTTTTTCTCATTGAAATTGATGTTTTTTATTCATATAGTTTTTTTACAATAAAAATTGTTTTTTATTAGCAACACTTGAATAAAAAGCGGTAGTAAATAGAAAAACAAATCCTAAAATACATAGACTCAAAATAAAAAGAAAAGAGAATATATTTTAAAAATAAATAAATAAAAATAAATCTTCTTATTCAAGGCTTTTTTTGTTACTTTTTATGAGTAATATTGTTTTTTAAGCAAAACAAAAACATTATAATCTTGAATTAAAAAAAAAATCATGAATTGATCATCTCTACCAAACACATGAAAAAATAAGAAATTTTATATTTTAGTAAATATATTAAAATCATGTCAAAATCTATTACAGAAAATTCATTTAATATTCATAAGTTTTTTTCATATTAGATAAGTGAAAATTAAAAAAAAAATTCCCATAAAAACTCATAATATTATTTAATAACAGTGAAAAAATAAATAATTGAAATATAATTTCAAGCTTTTTTACAATGTATTTAAATAAATAAAAACATTGAAAGGGTCAGCGTTTAGGTAAAAAAAGAAGGAACATATTCCCCTGGCCTTTTTTTCTCAAGGAGACGACTTGTTTCACATAAGAAAATAATGCACACAATGTGTCGTTTGCTTTCTCGCATTGGAGCACCAGTGAGGAAATTGAAATTTAATTTAAAAGGTTATTTTTAATTTATTTTTATATAAAATTACTCAATAAACACTCTTGGAATTGTAATAAATCAATTTCTCAAATCAAAACATTCTCAAACCATTCATTAAAAAATTAAGCATAGGATATTGTAGATTTGTGAACAAATTTCGAGTTTAAATGATTTCACTTGAAAAAATATATTAGATGTTTTTTTAAGAGACGTGACGTGACGACAAAAATTTTAATATTTGTACAGTAGATTTCGAGTTTAGGTTAAGGCATGCATCTCTTGTAAGAACCTAAAATAACTGTGATTTATTCACTTACCTGAGCCTACAAAATATGTTTTTCGAGAGATGAGGTTTTCTTGAACTCAAAAATATGTGTGTGCGAGTCTCACCTAACTTAAGATTAAGATTTTATGTGAAATATATCCTTGACACGGCTATAATGAAAATCATTATTCATAATGTCAACAACTACCAATTCAATGAAGACAGCAGCAGAAAAAAACTCTATTTTATTTTATTTTTGAAATATTAATTAGATTAAATTTTAATTTGCAATGTCTTTAAATAGATTAGAAAACATACTTATACTAAACTTTACTCTCTTGAGAACGCACTTTATGAATTCAAATAAATGAATAAAATTTTGATTATTCCAGACTATTATAAAAAATATATATTCTGACTCGAACTCAAGATCTATTATACAAATATTAAATTCTTTATTATCACATCATGTAATTGGAAACTCTTTAGCCTAACTCGGATCTCACTAATCTATAACTGCTTGGAAATCCAATTTCTACAAGCATGGCTACATCAGAAAAACAGCAAGAAGCTCCAGAGCTTCCGAGTGCGAAAGTATTGCATAATCTACAAACCCGTTGAGAAATGACAGCCCATGTAATAATTGACGCCAGAGAAGCTTCTGATACAACTAGCAGTTTAGTACCATAACATTGCAGCAAAAAAGTACGATGCTATCTGCCACGCTATAAGGAGCTGCTCTAAAAATTCCAGCAGCATAATAGAATACGAAACATCATTAAAAAAGGTTAAAGAGTACAATCATGGAGCAGCAACTTCATGAAAAACTGCAGGAAAGGAGATCACAAAATGCAAAAAACAAGTCCCACTACGACTGATAAAAAGGATTTATATTAGAAAGGAACCAGAACAGACCAACACAGCGCTGGACCTGGAGCTCAGGAGCTGAAATATTAATTGCATGAGACCATACACGCGAGTCTGACTTTCAGCACCAGAATCAAGGTCCATGGAACGAGACTGAGATTTTTGCAGAGCGAAACGCGATATGACTGAGATTGTCTACAACTATACAATAATAATAATTAGCTACCCATGTTTTTGCTTAAATTAGGAGAAGTGTACATTGAGTGATTTGAGTAATGAGATCACAGGAGATTTTGGTGGATGATTTGCAGGCCCAAAACTTTCATTCACCATTTGTGTTTCACTTCATCTTAGTTCACATATTCCAAAAAGTAAACAGAAAAGCCTCTTTTCCCCCCTTCTTTTTTGGGTCACTAATGTGATAATTAATAAAGATAGAGCTATCTACGAAGGGAGAATACATAGTGTCAGCAAAAATAAACAAACTATTTTTGACATCCAGAACTGATTCTCAGTGAATGTAAATGTTGACTAGGCTGGCTAGCCGGATAAAAACTCTACACTGTATTCTTATACTATACTGACTTTATAAACTCATTACTCCGTAATAAACCAGAAATTGCAAAGTAATCCATTCATGGGGCTTGTGCAAGGAGTTTATACATCATTTGGTGCATGGGAAATTTGTTGCTTGTCCTTTTCAGTTCGGTAGGTTACAGGCGAGGAAAGTTTGTATTTTAATTGAGGATGGGCGAAGAAAATGGTTGCAGAAGCACATTTTAGGATGGAGGACACTGCAATTGGCACAATACCAAAGTTTATTTCCCTGCGAAAACCCAGGTGATGACCAATAGCACTAATTAAACTGGGAAAACAGCACTCAATAATCTAGTATATTTGCACATCCTGCATTAGAACCAGGATAGATACTCTGAAGTATGGACACTGCAATTGGCACGATACCAATAAGTGCAGCTTGCAGTTCCGAGCTGCTTGTCTTGATGGAGATCTGCCCGCTTCGCTTATTGTTCATTCCAACATGGATGGCCATTTGGGAATTCCGACCAACAGAGAATTGAGACTGTAAATTGGCCATCAGACCTAAATCACCCCTCCATTTCATCAAGGACAGACCTAATGTGGATTGGTCCTGCTCTATAGGAAAATCTCTATTCTTGAGCCGCACTTCAAAGTTGGCTCCGTAGGCAGTATCGCTACCTGATCTCACAGTGCCAGCATTTCCCACCAAAGCCAAGCGCTCTCCAACTGCAATCTGATCCCCAATCTTGAATCCAGTGACTACATTTTCACCTAGTAGAGTAAAAGATATCCCGGCTGATGGTTTGTTTATCTTAAACTTCTTGAGTTTGGTCTCACTACGCAGGATGTAAGCAAGCTGCCTTCCAATAGTCTGGATGTCAAATCCCGCCATAGTTGACCCATTTTCTCCATGCTTAGCGCAAATCGAAGAATCTAAATGGATATTAAAGTCTTTCTTATCTTTTGTGATTTGAGCTGTAAATGCACCAGGAAACCGACCAGCAATAGCAAGATTACTTTCAATGTTAACACCATCATATCCGTAATCATGATCCCAGCCCTGGGCATCCAAAACTGGCCTGACAAGAAACTTTGATGCAGGCTCCAAAGCTCGGTACCTGTATGAAGGATTGTCACTGTCAAACGATTGCGGGAGGACAAAGTCAGGCAAAGGCACAGGCACTGATGCTGGACCTTCATCTTCCTGGTCCACTTCTTCCCCAATATCATCACTGCAATCTTTGCCTCTCTTCTTTATCTCCTTCAGCCTTTTCAAATCGTCTCTCCACTGCTTCTTTTGAAGGAGTTTCACCCGATAATCATACTCCTCAAAATAAGCTTTCTTTTGCTCTTTGCTGAGCTTCTGAACCTGAGATTTCCTCAAAGGCTTGAATGGTGGAAGCTGCTCATATTCATCCTCATCTTCTGCATCCGAATCAGGGAGGTCAAACAGGTCCATGTCTGAATCAATGTCACCACCCAGATCAGTAGGGAGTTTTGGAGGAGGGCGAGACTGCAATAGAGAAGACACGAGGTGGGGTAGAGGTAAAGAGCGGAGCCGAAAACCAAAAGACTTCTTGTGGTCAATAAGATCTTGAGGCTTGGATATAGAATTTGCTTCAGACAGAACCTTCAGTGAGTAGCACAGCAGTAATAATTGGGGCCTCCAGCTTTGTCCATTAGGGAGGATGTTTTCTCCGTTCTCATTCTTCTGGCACAAAGAGTGATTCTCAACAAGAGACACGGGATGCTTCATACTCAGATGCATCAGGTACGGATCACCAACTGATTGGGTGATTGCTTGCTGAATAACACGAGATCGTTGTGCAACATACACCTCAAAAGCTAGGGATGACCCAGATGGTCCATCGGAAGGAGGAGAAGTGGCATGCGTCAGAGTGACAATAGCATTTTTCCATATTGATGGAGTTAGAGTTCTGGAAAGCAAATGTAACAACAGCAAATCATTGAGATCTCTATCATGCATGTCTAACCGGTCAACATAGAGGACAACATCTGGAGGAAACTTGTCAATCAACTTTTTTACAGATGATAATATTTTCCGGTTGGTATCCTCTTCCTTTGCAGAGGACCTCAGACCTGGTGTGTCGATGATTCTGATTTTAACTCCATCAATTGTTCCAACAATTTCATTAACCCTTGTTGTAGCAGGTGCAAATGCATTGATCTCAACTCTCTTCTCACCAAAAATGGAATTAATGGTAGCACTCTTCCCCACTCCAGTTTTCCCGAGAACCAAAATGTTCAAAGAGAAGTTTAAATCATCTTTGCCCTCTGCTTCAAGCTGCATGGCCACACTCTTAGCAGTTTCAAGGCTAAACTCTCGCCTATCACGTCTCCCTTCATATGGGTCCAGCCGATGTAGCACTGACTCAACTATAGAATCTTCAGGAGACTGTCCTAGTCTATGGACAAGCCTCAAGAACTTCACCCTGATGTGCTGAATCTTCTCTAAAATCTTCTTTTCATCTTCACTTAAAGTATGCTTTACCACATCTGGTGGGGGAGCATGTCTCCTTGAGCGAAACAGGAAACCTGAACCAGCAGAGTTTTCAAGAGAAGATAGTCCAGAACCATCAACAGAGCTTAGTGCTATTCTGCCTCCATCCAATTCAGCACCAGTTGCTGCTTTTAAAAGAGCAGCCAAAGCAGCAGAATCAAATAACTGTTTTCCTACTGGCTCTTCAACTTCATCTGAGTCTGTATCTTCATCTGAGTCCATTGTAATCTCTCCATCTATCATCTGCGGATGATCATGATAAGCTTCAATACCAGGGGTAGAAGAGAAGGCTAAATTTCGCTCTAGCTCATTCATGATGAGCTTGGTTGTTCCAGAGCCATCAAAATTTAACTCTTCAATTTCATCATCAAAAAGTAAGCCCTTTTGTTCTCCCATTGTTTCTGAATCACGGTTTGCTTCATCTTCGATGCCAGAGGAATTTGTATTGCTTTCTCGCACATCTTCCATTTTATCACCTTCCAAGTTTTCAAGAGAATCACCATCCACCCACATGTTCGTGAGCTGAATAACTGTTGCATCTTGACCACTGTCCTCGACCAGTTTAACTGACCCAGTGTCATTAACAGAACCATTTGACACAACCGCATCTTTAGGACCCAAAACACCACTATCAGCTTCACTATCCCTCTCCGTTGACAGCCCAGATTGGTTGTCATCAAAAGAAGAATTACTCTGAACCAATAACCCAACTTCTTTATCTTCTTCAATATCCAGCATCTTAACTAGAGGTGCAGCATCCACACTCTCTTGAGCCCCAAAACTAGGAACTTTGACAGCACCTGAAAACCTTACATCTTCCACTTCACTCACCATTCCCTCATAACCAGTCACCTTATCAAATTCATCATCATCCATTGACAACTGAGCAATAGGCCTAACTCCATTAGATTTAGCAATGTTCAATTCAACAACAGGGCTAAATTCATCAGTTACACCACTCACCTCCTCCTCCTCCTCCTCCTCCTCCTCAAGAGCTAAAATTTCTTCATCTGGGTCAGCCACAAACGGCCTTGAAACTCGATAAATGCCACCTAAAACACCCTCTTCACTGTTTTCCTCATCTGGGTCCCCTAAAAAAGGCCTCTCGGATGCAGTATCAAACTCTTCTTCACCACTCACAAACCCATTATCAGTATTATTACTAGTACCACTACGACTACTAATGTTGCTATCAGAGGTGTCAGTTTTATAGCCATCTGATTGAAAATCATCAACAGTAATAGGAGCTCGGATAGGAAGAGAACCTGTAGGTGATGTTAGTGGAGGTGAGTTCCCTTGTGTTGTGGAAACAGGGACATCGATTTTTGAGGCCATGGCTTCGAGTTCTTGTTTTTATCTGTAAACACAGTATAACAACACACAAATAAATGCCAGAGCACGGATAATATTTAGTCTGGTGAGGTAAGGCAAGGAGATAGGGTTGTGGTGGTAGGGAATGTCTAAGAGATAGGGTTTTTGATTTTTGCTGTTGTTTCAGGTTCACCGAAGTGTGATGATGCCGTTTAAGAACAACAGGACATGTGGATTCCTTGCATGAGATGGGGGATTTAGGTTTTGTCTCTTTTGATGTTTTTCTTTGGTTGTTGTGGTGTATTTGTTTACTTGGTTTAAACCCTCTAGAAAGTATTTTTTATATATTTTAATATGTTAAAATTAAAAATAAAAATATATAATCAAATAATACTTAAATATATTTTTAATTGAAAAATATTTTATAAAATATATAATACTGTATTATAAAAAATACTAGAGTAAAAATTGAGAGAAATACATTTGAAGTGTAACAATACAACAACATATATCTTGTATTATATGGTAATTATTTCTAAAAAATGCATTAAACTAAGTATAGAAATTGTGCTCTTGTAATTGCTGGAGAAGACAATTGAATCTTGATGAAGACATTAATGGGTTTTGCTGTTAGAAAAAATAAGTTTTTATTTTTATTTTTATTTTTATTTTTTCCCTTATTAAGCATAAGCATGTACGTGGAATTTTAACTTAAGAGGCTGTTCCGGTAATTACAAAGGATGTGCTAACTTTTTTGTTTTCTTGATTCAAGTCCAAGATAAGTACTGGAAAAAATATATTTAATTCTTCTAAATTTATCAAATCTATGTGATATATATCTTTAAAATTATTTTTAAAAAAAAGTTCGAGCAGGTAGCTCATCTCGATCGTCAACCTCTTATTACCAATACACTTCCTGGTATATAAATAAAGCCTGCAATGGGGTGAGCCATGTGCACGATGGAATAGATATTGTACCAAAATTCTTCCCAGGGAAGATGACGACTCCACTGCTTGGGTGCTTGACTGGACAAGCAGCGAGGCATTGCTTGAGGCTTCAGTTTATGACTTCTGTCGCCCTATCAGAGGTGACCATCCGGTTCCATTTAGTTCAGTTTTTATTTATAAAAACAATTAAATCATAATTATATATATATATATATATAAAAAAAAAAAAAAACGGATCAAAACTGGTTTGGATTTGGTTCAATTTTTTTATGGGAAAACCAAAAAACGTTTTCGATTTATCTATTTAGAGGACACGCAATAGACCTACCATCACAACAGTCAGGAGAAAATTCAACTTGTAACGAAATTAAATAGAGGTGAATCCATGTATGCAGACAAGGAAACAAGTAGGGATTGCAGACTAGGCTTGTGTGTTGCTTTTCATGCAGTTTGTAGGCCCTCCTTAAACACTGTCGAGGCTAGTAAATAAAGCACCATGCACGATTACTAGTAAAAGGAATACCATGGAGACGAGGCAAGCCTTGTGTTAACATAATTATCAAATACTATATTTAGAAGATTCAAATTCGGTTAATTCCTAAATTATAGCCTACAATATCTCTCGTACTTAATGCTGAGATATATGATTCATTGTATATATTTTACACTGCATCAATACAATATTCAAGCTTTTTAGCCTCAATTTGACATGGTATCAGAGCAGAAGATCCTGCTGTAACCCTGATTTTTTTTTTTTTTTTTTTTGCCCTCTTCTCCTGTACAATGGAGACTACAGACCCGATTACATTCCACAATGAACACACATCAATTCTTCCCCAAAGTCCACCCCAGATTCCACCCCAAATTAACCAAATTCCACCCCAAAATCCACCTCAAACCGAATACCCAACTGCTCAGATAGGTATCAAATTGAATGGTACCAATTATGCTATATGATCTCAAATCATGGAAATGTATATCTCCGGGAGAGATAAATTGGGGTATATCAATGGGGATTTATCTCAGCCCACACCCACAGACCGAACTTTCAGACAATAGAGAACCGAAAACTCCATTGTCAAAGGTTGGTTAATCAATTCTATGGAACCCCATTTGATTGGCAACTTCATCAGGTTCCCTACTGCCCAATTAGTGTGGGAATCGATTGCTACTACCTATTTTGATGGGTCTGACACTTCTCAAATCTACGAATTGAAGAGGAAAATTACCCAATTGAATCAACATGGAGGAACCCTAGAAAACTACTATAACAGTCTCCAAGGACTGTGGAGAGAGATTGATTTTCGGAGACCTAACCCAATGAAATGTGCACAAGACATAGCACAATTCAACCGAATACAACAAGAAGACAGGGTGTATACCTTTTTAGATGGGTTGGATGATCTGGACAATGTGAGCCGATGTCCTTAGCACACTATATTGGACACGCTGGAATGGGTCTCGTCGCACGACGAGGAGGAGGGCGCCGTCCTGACGTCCCAACCAGAGCTTGGGACGAAGACGAAAGAAGACATGATGAAATTTTTAGGGGAGGGCTGACGGGAGAGCATAGAGGTGGACCGGGGGCTGAAAATGGGAGAGGTGGGCTGAATAGAAGTGGGCCGGGGGCTGAGAATGCTTATGGGCTGGTCATGGGACCGGGCCAATATAAGGGGAATAGAGATGGGCTGCGGCTGGACCAATCTGGCCCAAATAAAAAAATTCTTCCAAGGGATTACAGCCAGTCCAAGACCCAAATCGGATGCACTCATTGTAATAATTCTAAGCATACTCGTGATACATGCTTTAAATTACATGGGTATCCGGATTGGTGGGAGAATTTCAAAACAAAAAAACAGAATGACAGAAGTAACAAAACAGGTCGAGCAGCCTTGGTGAACACTGAACCTACACTTACTCAACCAATGGTAGATTCTCCGAACCTTCTATTTGAAGGACCCTCTACTCTCAGTGACTCAGGTAACTGTGCTATAGCTCTTCTAAGTACAGATCACAATGATTGCAATGACTGGATCATTGACTCCGGCGCTACAGATCATATGACTTATGAAGAGAAAGACCTAATTATCACTTCCATACCTAAACGTTCTTGTATTGCTAATGCTAATGGGGTGGCATACCCAGTTACTGGAGCAGGGACCGTTGATATCTCTCCATCTATTTCGTTATCCAACACATTACTTGTCCCATCATTGTCCAATAAATTATTGTCAGTTGGACAAGTCACTGAGGAGTTAAATTGTTGTGTACTAATGTATCCAACTTTTTGTATTTTTCAGGATATTCTCACCAAGGAGATAATTGGTCGTGGTACTAAAAGAGGGGGGCTCTATTATGTTGATGATATGAGCATCGGTAAAGCGAACAGTATGCAAGGAGCGTCAGATTCTCGACAGCAACAAATTTGGCTATGGCATGTTCGGTTAGGGCATCCGTCATTCAGTTATCTAAAGTATTTATTTCCGAATTTATTTCAAGATGTGGATTATTTGGATTTTAAGTGTGCTACATGCATTTTTGCTAAACACCATCGTGTTCCATATCCCCTTAGTTCTCCTAGGAGTACTACACCATTTGCTATTATACATTCTGATGTTTGGGGACCTTCACCAATTTCTACCCCATATGGGATTCGTTGGTTTGTCACTTTCATTGATGATTGTACTCGAATGACTTGGCTTTATTTGCTAAAAAATAAAAATGAGGTATTCAATATATTTAAGGTGTTTCATGCCATGGTTCAAACTCAATTTGCATGTAAGATTCAGATTCTCCGCACAGATAATGGTAGGGAATATGATAATCATCTCTTCCACCAATACTTGCAAATACATGGTCTACTTCATGAAACATCTTGTGTCCAAACACCTCAACAAAATGACATTGCTGAACAGAAAAATCGGCACATTCTGGAAACTGCTCGGGCACTTCTTATTGGTGCAAATATGCCCCGTTACCTTTGGAATGAAGCTGTTGTTACTGCAGTATATCTTATGAACAGAATGCCTTCAAGAGTACTTAACTTCCGAACACCACTACAAGCTTTGTCCACATGCCGACCCCTCCCATCTATTTTGATGCTCGCCCCACGGGTGTTTGGGAGTGTAGCATTTGTCCATATTCATAAAAATCAGCGCACCAAGCTAGACCCATGTGCCATTCGCTGTGTGTTCTTGGGATATGGGACACATCAAAAAGGTTATCGGTGTTATCATCCACCCACTCGGCGCATGTATATTACCATGGATGTCACTTTTTTAGAGTCGGAGTACTACTTTTCCAAACAATTATCCACTTCTCCCTCCCAGGGGGAGCTATCTTTAGAAAGTGAGAAATGGATAAATCTGGAATTTGAAACGACAGAAGCATCTGTGGAGCCACCAGTTCAGTCAGCAGAGCCGCCAGTTCAGTCAACAATACATACTCAAGACCCTCCCTCTTTGACAGTACCTGAAGACCAAACTCCTTCAGAGAATATACCTGAGGTAATACAACCAATCCTATCTTCTAACGAAATAAATACTTCTGTTGGATATAAACTCCCTTTCAGGCACAATCGAGGGAAACCTCCAAAACGGTACTCCCCAGAGTATGCGGCAGAAAATCAAAGATACCCTATTGCTAATCATGTTTCATCCAACAAGTTATCGCAACCGTTGCAAGCTTTTGCCCACCAACTCTCTTCAACACATTTTCCTGGAGATATACGGGAAGCACTATCCTCACCAGAATGGTCTCAAGCGATAATGACAGAAATGGAGGCATTAAACAAAAATCACACATGGAATTTGGTTCCGTTGCCGAAAGGAAAACGAACTGTGGGATGCAGGTGGGTGTTCTCTATTAAACATAAAGCAGATGGAACTATTGAAAGATACAAGGCACGATTGGTGGCGAAAGGATTCACTCAAACATATGGTATAGACTACCAAGAGACTTTCTCTCCAGTAGCCAAATTGACCACGGTTCGAGTTCTATTATCCCTAGTAGTTAATCAGGATTGGCCGCTACACCAACTTGATGTGAAGAATGCATTTCTTCATGGAGATCTCGAGGAAGAAGTTTACATGGACATTCCACCTGGATACAACACTAACTCTGCAGAAAAGACAGTGTGCAAGCTGCAAAAGGCATTATATGGACTAAAACAGTCACCAAGAGCATGGTTTGGGCGATTTACTTCAGCAATGAAGAAATATGGATTCAAACAGTGCAACTCGGATCATACCTTATTCTTGAAACATAGACAAGGGTATGTAACTGCACTAATAATTTATGTGGATGATATGATAATTACAGGAGATGATACAGAAGAGATTTCTCGGCTCCAGAAAAATTTGGCATCTGAATTTGAAATGAAGGATCTGGGGGGGCTGAAATATTTTCTGGGAATTGAGGTGGCAAGATCAACAAGAAACATTTTTCTTTCACAAAGGAAATATGTATTAGACCTGCTATCAGAAACTGGTATGTTAGATTGTAAACCAGTTGACACCCCAATAGTGCAGAATCATGGCTTAAAAGACTGTGCAGATCAAACACCTACCAACAAGGAGAGATATCAACGATTAGTTGGGAAACTAATATACTTGTCCCATACACGACCAGATATAACTTACGCAGTAAGTGTGGTAAGTCAGTTTATGCATAATCCGAGTGAAGATCATATGAATGCAGTAATCCGAATCCTTAGGTATCTGAAATCATCTCCAGGAAAAGGCCTTATGTTGTCAAAAAATCAACATCTGAACATTGAAGGGTATACGGATGCTGATTGGGCAGGAAACATTACTGACAGACGATCTACTTCGGGCTACTTTACATTTGTTGGAGGAAATCTGGTTTCATGGAGGAGCAAAAAACAGAAGGTGGTAGCATTATCCAGTGCAGAGGCTGAATTTCGAGGCATGGCCAAAGGAATATGTGAAATGCTATGGCTAAGAGAATTGCTCATTGAAGTTGGCTACCCTCCAATTGACGCAATAAGACTCTTCTGTGACAACAAGGCGGCTATAGCACTAGCACACAATCCAGTTCAACATGATCGAACAAAACATGTGGAAGTAGATCGTCACTTCATCAAGGAAAAACTAGAGGCAAAAATAATTCAGATTCCATTTGTGAAGACCGAAGACCAACTAGCAGATATTTTGACGAAAGCAGTATCTGGTAGAATATTCCACAACTCACTTGACAAGTTGGGTGTTGATGATATCTACTCACCAACTTGAGGGGGAGTGTTAACATAAGCATTATATTAGGCAGTAAATTATCAAATACTATATTTAGAAGATTCAAATTCGGTTAATTCCTAAATTGTAGCCTACAATATCTCTCGTACTTAATGCTGAGATATATGATTCATTGTATATATTTTACACTGCATCAATACAAATATTCAAGCTTTTTAGCCTCAATTTGACACCTTGTATAAAATCTACAGAGACATGCTGTCCCACACCTGTGATGGCACTGGGAGAGGTTGCAAGAGAGAGGCCTGCAAATGATCAGGAACTAGCCTTATTCACATCGTAAAATACCTCCACATGTTACTTCAGGCCGTATGTTAGTTTATAAAAACAGTTGTTTACGTTCATAAAAGTAACATAATATACAAATGAGAGTAGACTTGTCTCCTATACAATGAACATTTAACATGATACAAAAAATGTTTACACTCCGTGAACTGTTGTTGAGCACTTGGCAGCATTTCCAATAGCCAGAAAACACCTCTTTATGTCACGACCTTACTAAAACAGGTCTGTCATGTAGTATCTTGTGTGGAGGATGGTTCCTAGCCATGTGATTATGTGGTTGTCTGACTGGCTCCAAACATTTTTTCTCTTTATATATATATGTGTGTGTGTGTGTGTGTATATATATATATAGAGAGAGAGAGAGAGAGTTCAGCTGTCAATGGATGTGAGGAGCAATCCAAAGGGATAAAAGAGTTTCTACTAGGGATGGCAGTGATCTGAATGGCTTGTTTAGAAAAATTGATGTGGCGTCTTTGAAAAGGGATAGCAGAAGGAAGGATGGGAATGTGCTTTGAATTCAGTGAAAAACGATGTCAGAAAGCGGGAGAAAGAAAGGGGGGGTTGCGGGAGGAAATGGGATCCATTAATGTTCTTGAAACTCTTACGAATGTCTGATCAAGTTTGGTGTTTTTTATTGAATATTTGTTAAGCTCAAATAACTTGGTGATTGTTCTTGATGATATGGAATTTATGATTGTATAGCTAATCAAGTATTGGAATGCGAGTTCTGCTCGCTACGAAATTTAAATTACTGGCTTAGCTTTAGATGGTGCCGAATGCATAATCTATCATTTCTGTTATCTGTTGAATTTCAGATATGTTTTGTTGTTAAAACTTTTGCAATCTCAGGGTGTTTGTATAAGCTTTTAGGTGCCGTCCAGGAGACCAGAGAAGCAAGGTCTTCCAATCAAATTCCAAAGGCAGGAAAATCAAGAGACTTCAAGACCCAGAATGTTGAAAGAATGACCAAAGAAAGCCAGTTGATAGGCCTGCTGCATCGAGCAGAAATGGCATAGAGATCCTGGAGAGAGACCAGTGCCTAGTAAAGTTGGGGATAAAGATAAACCAAGGTTGTCAATATCGTTCCGGTCGTCGTTCTGATTTTTCTATTGGTACAGAATATTTCGGTTTCAAAGCATTTCGGTGTGCCGTTTTGGAGTTGTACTGTTCATATATAATTAATTTTTTTTATATATATATATATATAAATTAAAATATTAATTTAATAAGCATAATTAAAATTCAAGATAAATTAACTTTAAATTATACAATACAAACACAAAGCCAAACAAACATAATCTCAAAATTAAAAAAAATCACAAGTTAATCAAAATAAGGAGAATTTTAAGACCGAAACGGCATACTCGGAACGGTACCGAGACGTTCCGTCTACAATTTGACCGGAATTTTCAAAACATGCCGGAATTAAAACCGAGACAAGAACGATATTTTTTATCTCGATTTTTTAAATGGAACGAAATATTCTGACCGTTTCAAGCAGAATGGAACGATATTGACAATCCTGGAATAAACAATAAAGAACTGTGGTGGTTGAATCTCCCTTGTGTTCTAGCAAGTAATTGATATTGTTTGTGAATTAATGCTTCCAAATGCTTGCGCCAATTTGTATAATCCTTCTAATAGCCTCGATATAAAAGTACGCTAAACTATAATAGGAATAAGTTTCTTATGCTTTCAAAGCAATAACGTGATATATGTTTATATTAAAGATTAATATAAATTATAATGTGAAAGCTAGTTTATACAAGTTTTAAATTTAAAATATTTTTATTTTAAAAAATATATTAAAGAATAATATAAATTATATTTTAAAAATTCATTTAACAATTTAAGCTTTTCGTTTAGAACTTGGAAGAATTTGTTCTTTAAGCAATCCAGTGTTGCTTTCGAGGACCGTGGTGATGCCAATAATTTCTGTTGCTTTCGAGGACCGCGGTGATGCCAATAATTTCTGTTATTTAGTGCATGTTTGGCATTGTTTTTGAACCGGTGTTTTGTCGAAATTCAAAAGTTTTTTTTTCATTTTAAATAAATATATTTTGGTGTTTTTAGATCATTTTGATGTGCTGATGTCAAAAATGATTTTTAAAAAATAAAAAAATATCATTTTGATATATTTCGGCATGAAAAACACTTTGAAAAACAACAGCAACAATACTCCCAAACACCCCCTTACTATAATCCTTCGAAGATTTAGGTGGCTTCAGAGCTGATATTGTTCCGCTGCAAACAAAACTAAGCAATCCAGCCCGATTTCTAAGGCATCTAGCTTACCTATACACTTCTTAGAAGCATCCCTCTCATTGAGACAATTTTCTGTATGGACCTAACCCGGTCTGTGATGCTGCTGAGATTCCATGGCTGCAATAGTGAAGATATCATTGACTGCCTATTTTGAATTCTCGAGAGCACAAATCTCATTGCAATTACTTTTGTATATTTTATACTGGTCCAGATGCCTCATAATCAATGCTCTAATATGAAAGGAAATTTGACTTTTTGCATCGTCGAAGGTGATTGTTGTGAAGAAGGGGTGGCCTGAGCTCTCCGTTGAACAACCGTTTTCTGCGGTGGAGATGGCTTTGAGCTTGAACAAAGCCTAAATAAATCAGCTAACAGAGAAGACGTACTAACCAAACGTGGTCTCTTTTATGAGATTACAGCCACTGTCAATCTGCAGGCGTATTCTTATGACAAGTTCCCTTCCGGAGTTGGTGGCTGCTTGATAATGAGAAGTTACTGGTGGGGTTGAGGAATTTGCATGCTTTATGTGAAGTTACTGGTGGGGTTGAGGAATTTGCATGCTTTATGTGAAGTTACTGGTGGGGTTGAAGGACTTTGCGTCCCACTGGTCTTCTAGATATCTGAATCCACTGTTACCAAGAAATTACACCTGCCAATCAAACCAGAAATTTCCGGCATGGCTTGTTGCTCCTCACCATCAGCTGTTCCCATATTCTGAGCCAAAAAAGAAGATACTTTTTCTATGGTTTGCTTATGACAATTTTGTCTGCTAATGTAAGTTTAAAAGAGACAACCACTCGGTTCTGTGTAGGGAAACACTTGATTCAAGTTGGAACTACACCGTTGTAAATGATTATTTTTCTTCTCATTGGAAGGATTCTGTGCTACTTGCTCGATAAGCATTCACTTTGATTCATGAATTTATTTATTTATTCCAGTTGCTGCAAACAGTTTGTTAGACGAGAATTTTTGCACATCAAGTTTATGCTGATGGCTAAATCCTGAAAAAAACAGTGTACAGCAGCTAACCTGACAGTTTGATTCAATAGAAAAGGAAAAGATCCAGTGATAAAAGCTGAGGCAGAGAAATGATTGAAAAACCAAGGAGCCATAACAATGCTGCCTTTAGCAGCTACTAAATGCAAACAGAAGAAACCTGGATCCAATAATTCCATGAAAACCTGTGAAACTGGATCTATAATGTTAAATCAAAGCCATTTCTTGGTATCTAAAGTCAGGCAACATCACAAGAACGAATGCTAATGCATTCCATGCTTTGTCATCTTTTAATCGAATGAATCTGTACGAATAGCAATGAAATCCAATAGTACTGTTATACCACATCCTTTATTTTTTCAACAAGCAAGTGCAGAGCTGAGAAAAAAGAACTTGAAACACCAACATATCACCATAACACCTATTACTAAAATCAATGTAAAAATAGAATTTACACAAAAACTCAAGGTATTAGCTCCTTCACAAGATCATAACGTAGTTTTATTACCTCTGCTGACATAGTAAACACTATCACAGCACGGAATATTATTGAGAACTAGTAATTTTGACCATAGACTGGGCGTGAATAGGTGGTAAACTGGATTGGCAAAAGTTTTGCCATGATTCCTGCTTCTGCTCCTCATTTCTGGTATATGCTTCATATATACAAGTCACAATGTTCCTTGCCGCTTCTCTTGCTTCAGGCAGCCTATCATTCAACAAATCTGCAGCCATTTGAACCAGCGAAACCAACCCAAACTCGTTCATTCCTTCTAGGCCCTGAAATCAACGCCACATAAACTCCCACTAGTTAATATCATTCCCCCCTTCACAAGCCTAACTCGGCAACATGAACACAAAAAATATAGCTTTATATAATTTTACCATCTTGGAGACAGAGTTAGAGATAGTTAAGCCAGCTTTGGCCCTGACTCTAGGGCTGGAATGTCTAACATAAGGCCGGAGCTTATTAAGCAAAGAAAGAGGAGTCATGGATTTCACCATTGCATTCAGTGCTCTATCTGCTTCTTCACACACAAACCTTTTGTCCTGGGAAGCTTTCAATAGTAGTTGCAACAGCTGTGCAACCACATTCCAATCCAAAAACATTAACCACGATTCAAACAAAAAACATAACAAATCAAGATGCAAACAGCAAGAAATTGAAAAAAAAGTCCTCAGTCCTCACCAGGCTATCAAATGCGTTATTAGTAGAGTCAAGTGACTGGTCACCAAAGACCTTGAAAATATCAGATGAAGCCATTATAGATGTCTTGCACAAAGCACTTCTTGGATTCTTCATAGCTTTCACCACCACTAACATCACTTTTTCCCTATAACATGTTTACCCAAAACCCCATCATCAAAACACTTGCAGAAACAATACTGATCATCCCAAATCTGGGGGGGAGAGAGAGAGAACACTTACAGGATTGGCATCAAGAGCAGCGAATGATAGAGTGCAAATCTCCTAACATTATTCAACGACTCGCAAACCTTTATCCAATCCTT
This sequence comes from Salix dunnii, assembly GCA_015731905.1. Classification (NCBI taxonomy): domain Eukaryota; kingdom Viridiplantae; phylum Streptophyta; class Magnoliopsida; order Malpighiales; family Salicaceae; genus Salix; species Salix dunnii. Next base: position 686,399 of record CM027668.1, on the reverse strand, counting down.
CGAATCTAACTCTTCTACTAAACCCTGAAAAAAAACCCAAAATTAAAAACCAAACAAAAAAAAACCCTCAAAATCTCCAATGAAACGGCATCTGGGTATGGGTCTAAAAAATAAAGACTTACATGGATCTCGGATTCAGGATCTGAGATGGGTTCAAGATTCTCAGAAGAGATATAATCAATGATCGGATCTGCGGGAGGAGGAGGCAATGATGCAGTCTTGCTTTCTTCATTGGCACCCAATTTGGCAGTTTCTTGTGGAAGTGGAAGAGCGTTGTCAATAGGTTTCAGTGCCATTTCTTTTGACCAGAGCACTGTGAAATAGAGAATGATTTTTGAAATCAAGAAGAGAGCAATGCTATGTTATTTATGCTTTCTTCTCTTTCTTGGCTTGGCTTGACTTGGCTTGGCTTTGGGTATGCAAAATGTGAGTACGAGTGTATGACTGAGAGACAGTGATCGGATAATTATAGAAACAAAGACCCCCTCTTTTTTCTTAACTTCTTTTTCTACTTCGTAGTCGTACTGTGTTGTTTATACCTGGAATAAGTTACTCCGCCGCATGATGTATTTCTTTTTTTTTTTAATAAATAAATAAATATATAAAAATAAAATTGAAAATAATTATAAAATTAATAATTTAATAATTATTATTATTAATAATATTTTATATTTTATTTAAAATATTTAATAATGATAATAATAATACACACAAGGATGTCTTAGTTGAATAATTTTAAAATTAAAAATGTTTAAAATATTATTTCTGAAGACAAATATTCTATTCTCTGTATATATCTATCTTGGAAATATAAAAATTGAAGCTAAAATTATTTTAAAAAGCAAACTTATTTCTTCTTTCTTTTGTTTATTTCTTCAATTAAATACAATTTTACAAAGCTCCTCCGTGGATATGGTATAAGGATTGCCTAAATTGACATTTGCACACCTTTAGTCTTAAGAAAATTATAATTACATCCCTACAACATTAGTTGTTGCCGATTTGTTGGTTGAGGTCCCGTAAGAGCGAATGAAATCATTCATATATAAGAAGATGACAAAAATACCCATGAATGATGGTGAATCATTTTCTCATCTCTCTCTTTCTTCTCTCTCGTCTCGTAGCAACCATCAAATTTGAAAAATTAGAATTTCAATTTTATCTTCATGTCGCATTAAAATCAAGTTAGACAACCTTATTTTTTTAATCATTTTATTATCCATGGGACATTAAAAATAGAATAAAACTATACATATTCAATTATAAAATGAATTTATTTAATTATTTTTTTAACCAGACTGTAAAGTGTAATTTTATAAAACCTAGCAAGTAACTATAATTTTAACTAAATTATAAAATGATTGGAGCAATTTTATATATATAAATTTTATTATTTAATAATTGATTGATTTCAAATTATTTTTTATTAATTAAATATTATTTTAATATTGACTGATTAAAAACTTGAGTTCAAGAATATTTTAAAAAAAATTATCATAATATCACGAGATTAAAAAATTTAACCAAATTAACTCAAATCATTTAATATATTATCTTTTTAATATTTTGTTTTAAAATAAAAAAGATACATCAAGTTTTGAATTTATGGTTATTATTTATTCTTAACAATGATTAAATGTTTTTTTTTTAAGTTAACTCTAATTGATGTAAAATGTTTCAATATTTTACTATATTAAAATTATCATTATTATTTTTTTAAAAATATATAATTAGGTAAGCATCATTTTTATTTTTTGAAACTCAATACAAAACAAAAACACTATTATATTGTTTTAAATGGAATCGAATCAGACAAAACCACCATTATATATTATAATGGTGAAAAAAGGAAATGCAAGAGATGAACAAGAAGAAAATCGTAGTTCCAATGCTCATAATATATAGTTAACATCATCATCTCTACTGAAAACTAGCAGTAATTTTGGCCATAGACTGGGCAAAAATAGGTGGCAAACTGGATTGGCAAAAGCTGTGCCATTCCTCCAGCTGCTTATGTTCTTCACTTCCTGTATACGCTTCATATATAGAAATCACAGTGCTCCTTGCCGCTTCTCTTGCCTCCGGCAGCCTATCGTTCAACAAAGCCGCAGCCATTTGAACCAGTGAAACCAAACCAAACTCGCTCATTTCTTCCAGCCCCTGTGAAATTCATACCACAACAAACCCCACCACTCAATATCAATCTACGCAAAGGCTAAAAATTGACTATATCGAAGTTTTACCATCTTAGACACAAAGTTGGAAATACATATAGCAGCTTTGGCCCTGACTCTAGGGTTGGCATGGCTAACATATGGCTTCAGCTTATTAAGCAAAGGCAGAGGAGTCATGGATTTCACGATTACATTTAAAGCTCTATCTGCTTCTTCACACACAAACTTTTTGTCTTGAGAAGCTTTCAGCAGGAGCTGCAGGAGCTGTCCACCCACAACACGAGACAAAATCACTCAGTTTTAACAAACCCACATGAAACACGAGAAACCAAACTGTAAACTATATAAAAAAAAAAAAAAAAAATGGGAGAAAAATAGAAGAGAAGAAACGGGTCCTCACCAAATTATCAAATGCATCTGTTGAGTCAAGCAATTGGTCACCGAAGGCATTGAAAATATCAGATGAAGCCATAATAGAGGTCTTGCACAAAGCACTTCTTGGGTTCTTCATGGCTTTTACCACCACTGACATTACCTTTTCCCTTTTGCACAAATCAAACCAACATGAGCAACTAATTGATAGCATGTTCAATTCTAAGGGTACAGGCAAAAATCACTTACAAGACTGGTAACAAGAGGGATGAATGATACAGTGCAAATCGCCTAGCATTATTCAGTGACTCACAAACTTCTGTCCAATCCTTTGAATCCAATCCTTCAATTAAACCCTGGAAAAAAGAATTCCAATGATATGAAATCTGGGTTTTTTCTAAGAAATCGAAATCTAACTAAAAATTGAATCTTTCTATGAAAAAAGAGAAGAAAAAAAACCATTTGAAAAAGAAAGAAGAGAGAGTAACTTGGATCTCGGATGCAGGATCAGAAACGGGTTTCAAATCCTCAGAAGAGACATAATCAATGGTGGAAGATGGAGGCAAAGGAGCTTTATTTTCATCATTTACACCAAACTCCGATTGTTTTTGAATTGGAGCAGAAACTACTTTTTTCTTGAGCCTCTCTGGTGTTATTGGAAGTGCATTATCAATGGGTCTCAATGCCATTTTTTCCACTTCTTTTCTTTTCTTATCTATAGAGCAAAGGAACAATGAGAGAGATCTGATGAATTTGAATAATTGGCAGGGTTTATTTATTTCTGAGAGAGAAAAGAAAGAGCATTTGCGCATCTCCTTTTCTGGATCTTTTCAAAATTTAATTTTTTTGAAGAAAAGTTGAAAAGAGACGTTGGACTCTTTTGGTAACGGTAACATAGAGTTGAAAATGGGATTTATTGATAAGATAAAAAACAAAGGAGCCATTTTCTCGAGCTGGTGTCCGGGATTGAATGCTGTTGTTATTGGACCCCACACATGCTAATGATCTGCTTCAAATCAGTGGTTAGAGAAAAACATAATTCGAACCATACTGCATCACAAAAAAAAAAAGAACCTGGAACCTGGAATATCCAAATAAGAACCTGGAACATGGATCGTCTAAATAGGAACCTGGAACATGGATTGTCCACAGAGAAAAACCCGAACAGCGAAAAGACAAAGCACAACAACATTACTTGTAGCCGAGGCTATCCTTCGTGGACAAAGTGCAGTTCTTAATGCAAGCAAAGTTGGCTGGCACGAAACATCTAAGCAAGTGGCATAGTAAAGTTCAGAACTAAATAGTTTGCTTCCTTGTGGTTTTAAGGGTTTTAGATTCGAGTATTATATTAGTTAATATGATGATTATAGGAGGATCACATAGTTATTAATTCCAAAACCCGTAGAATTAGTTAAAATACACGCAAACTGATCCGGATACTCATGTTAATTAAAAAACAAAAATGGCTGCGACATGCTAAAATATGATGTGTTTGATGTGGAAAAGGAACACAAAAAGAGAAGCTGTAGGGGTAGGGATATGTGTGATCACAACAGCAGAACATGAAGAATGAAAAAGCATCTTCAAATAGGAAAAAATAGTGCGAGCAACAAAAACTGTATTGAAGCATGATTTGTTGAAAAGTATCAAATCCTATACCACTGCCATTCCAGTTAGCATAGATCTGCGTCCAGAACAGCAGAGGTTGCATGTATAAAATATAACTAATTATTCCTTGGACATCTTGCCTTTCTCTAAGATTACAGTACAAATAAAATTTGTGCAGGAAAAAAAGGCCTACGTTGCTATTTATTTAAAACATGTCGCCTCATAATTATGTGAGGATTGAAATTTTTTTCATGATGATACAAGAAACATCCCTATAGGAGGACAAATCCAAGAAGGAAACTCAGATAAATGTTCCCCATTAATTAGTGGTTGAAAAAAAATGAGCATTCTGCTTGAACTGTCGGTTCTGGACACAAATTGATGTTGCTGATCAGCAAGACAATTAAGTATTCAAAGATATTATCATGTATTGTCAGCTGTGGGCATCAGATCTATAACTTCGGCATCTGATTCTTGCACCAATGCAGCGTGAAGTCGACACAATTACCTGCAGAAAGAATTGCTTGTGAAAAAACAAGAATCGGTAACACCACATACTCAGCTCAGCAGCTAGACATTTTGATTAGTTTTATCTTTGGTGCTAATCCAGAGAAGACGAAATCAAGGGAACAAAACCAAGAAAAAAGAACAATGGAACACAGTACTATCCTTTATATTCCTTATAGTCTGTGGAACACTAGAGAGAAAATGCATTTGGATGTCCAGAAAGAATTATAACTATGCAAAGCTTTTTCCTTCCCAAACTGGTATTGCATGGAAAAGTTACATTTGTATTCAATTAATTTCAGAATTAACAGATATGAACATACTGCTGCAAGGAGCAAGTGTGGCTCTATTAAGGAAGTTAGGAAGTAAGGAATTACATATAACTCACCCACCCAGTGAATCGATCACTGCTATGCCATCGAGCAGTTGACAGGTTAGCCACAATAGCATGTCCTTCAGCAAAAAAAAAACACCTGATATTACCAAGATCTTGCAGCATGTTGAGATTTTGCTGTTTCCCTCAAAACAGCCCCCACTATTGCCGCCTGCTCAAGACATTCAGCCTTATGCAGTGCATCCAAAAGTGCAACACAAGTCTTGGTATGAATACTGCAACCCTTCAACCGAGTTTCCTCAAAAAGTTGATATGCTTGCAGTGCCCTATTTGCAATGCTCAGCCCTTCTATCATAGCATTATAACTAGCAGAATCAGGTATACCCCCACTTGCCCTATATCTCTCAAATAGACTACTTGCCTGTGCAACATTTCCAGACTTTGCAAGTCCAGAGATCATGGCAGTGTAGGTGATGGTATTGGGTTTTAACCCTTGCTTTTGCATCTCTTGCCAAAACACAAAAGCCTTGTTAAATTTCCTAACCTTACAGAGGCCATTTATGAGAATGCAATAAGTAACCTGATTCGGAGTGCACTTAAAGTCTTTCATGGACTGAAAGCAGACAAGGGCCTCATTAATTTCCTCTGCTTTCACCAATCCATCCAGCAAGCAATTCCATGTGTATACATTGGGCATTAAACCTTTTTGCATCATTTCTTCCATGACTAGATATGCTTCATCAACTCTACCAACTTTTCCAAAACCATCAATAAGACTACTATAGATCACATGATTTAACTCTATGCCATTCAACTTTGCTTCCTCAAAGAGCATGTATGCTTCATCAAGTCTATCAATTTTAGCGAGGCCATCAACGACAGAACCATAGGTCACAACAGTTGGATGATGGCCCATTGTCTTCATTTCCTCTAGTAGCTGATAAGCTTTGTTCACCTTACCTGACTTGCAGAACCCATCAATAACAGTGTTGTATCCACGAGTGTCCAAAACACACCCTTGGTCCTTCATTGCATAATATAACTCGTAGGTTTCTCGTGCGAAACCAGCTTTCACAAGGCTATGGATTAGGATTGAATAGCTTCTTGTATCAGGAAGAAACCCTCGAACCTTTATTTCCTCAAACAAAGCCCTGCCTTTCTCAGTTTCACCAGCCTTAAAAACACAATCCATGTAGGTATTCAGGAGCATGAGGTCAGGAGAACATCCACTACGCACCATTTCTTTGTACATCTTGTGACCATCCTCCTTCCTATCACACTTGAAGAAATTTCTGATGAGGGACGTGTAAACAACAACATTTGGAATTTGATCAGCATCCAGCATCCGTTCATAGATCCTGTAAGCATCATCCACTCTACCTTGCTTACCCAGACCATCTATAAGCGAACAAAATGTAGCAGCATCTGGGGAGCAAACTTTATGATCCATTCCTTCAAATATTGAACAAGCTTCATCAAGCTTTTGAGCTTTACACAGCCTATCAATCATTATGTTTACGGTTATGACATTAGGAAACAAGCCAGCCTCTTTCATGGCATCCCGAACCTTGAAAGCAGCCTCAACATTTCCAGCCTTGCAAAGCATGCCTATTATTATGTTATATGTTGGAAGATTGGGCATTGCATCTCTCTTCATCTCCTCAAAAATTCTCAATGCCTCATCTGTTTTTCCCTTCTTCCCAAGGCAAGTAAGAATGCAATTATACGCAACCACACTTGGAATACACCCTTTTGCCTTTTGCCTCTCAAGCAAACTGTATGCTTCGTCAAACTTTCCAGCTGATCCATAACCCATAATCATGGTGTTGTAAGCATATGCACATGGAACTTGTCTGTTTTGCTCCATCTGCTCAAATATTTCCACAGCTTCATCAAGTTTGTTGGCTTTGCATAGAACACCCATCATGCTAGTATAAGTCACATCATCAGGGACTAAACCATTTGCCTTCATCTCATGAAAAAATTTCCAAGCCATATCCACCTTACCCACCTTACCAAAGCAGTCTATGCAAACATTATAAAGCACAATATCAGCATCAAAAGTGTTGCTCTTCATTTCATCCAGTAGGGAGAGAGCAGCATCAACACGACCCTCCCTGGAAAACACGCGAATTAGAGTCGTAAACAAATGCACATTCACTTCGTAACCCAGCTCTTGCATTTGATGAAAAAGAGCAAGCATGCGATCAGATTCACCTACTTCAGACAAAGCACCGATCAAAGTTGTATAAGCAGAAAACGCTGGGCGAAATTTAAAATGCCTCATCATTTGCAGGAGATCAAAAGCTTCCATAAGCTTCCGTGATTTAACACAGCTCGCAACTAGCTCAACGCAAGTGTAATTAGTAGGGCCAAATCCTGCAATGCTCATCTCTCCCAGAATCTGCTCTAAGTAATCAAACTTCCTAGTTCTAGCCATCACCATAAGAAGCGAATTATAAGCTTCCGGACTAAGTGGTTCCTCACTCTTCCTCTCGACCCAACGGAAATAACTCACTGCTTGATCAACATCTTTCAACCTCTTTAACACTCCAATAACCAACTCTGGTTGAGGTTTTTCATCAAACATTGACAAAGTATTTTCAAGGGCTGGTCCCCAGGAACCACTTTCCAAAACATGGCACACGTCATCTACTCTCGGTCTCACACCATCAAAATTCCTCGAGTTTTCTTGATTGACCCCTTCATTACAGAGATGAGATTTCCCACCCAAATCTGGAGGAGGACCATTAGAAAATGAAGTCAACTTCCTTGAATTGATTAAAATGTACCAACACCTTGAATTGTAACTCAATATTATTCCTGTAGCACCAAAATTAAAGGGAAAAAAAGAGAAGCATAAGATAACTACAAATTCAAAGATCCCATTTTTGTAGCAAAATCTAAGAACAAGATAGAACCCAAATTAAATACAAACATCCTATTTTTGTAGAAAAATCCAAGAACAATATAAAATTCAAATTAAATAAAAAAAAACCCATTTCTGCAATCTTTTCTTAGAAAACTCTACCTGGGTTCCTTAACAGCATTTTCACCTGTGTGCAATTTCAGATGCTATGCTGTTTTATCTTGCAGATCAATCTTCATAATAATTCATGTTTCAAGGAGATAAATAGATGTTATTACAGATAAAATAAAAAATAAAATGACCCTGAGAGGTTTTAGGGTTTAAGAGAGTGTTTATCAATGCCAAAGAACAAGGAAACTGACAACAAGAAATGAAGAGGGAGAATTGAGTAAGCTAAACGAGGTCGTTTACTTAATTATCATTCCCTTACTTTATTCATGTTTTGCTTAACTACAAACCAGTGCCTCATCTTCCCGATTTATTCATATCAGTTTCTAATATCTAAAAGGTATTAAAAATGTACGGTCCAATATGTCCAGGCTCTCTCTCATATGTACATATATGTGTATGAGATTTTAATGATATATAAATATGACTCATGAAAAACACCCTCTCTATTTTAATTAATATTATTCATGAATCTAATATATTTTATGAGCTTTATAAAATTCTCTAACATGAGGCTTGTTTATAAAAATACTTGGGTATTATTTGTTCTTCTATTACTAATTAAAATAAGTTTTTTTATAAAAATATATTATTTTAAATTTCAATAAAAATCTTTTAATTCCATTTCTTATATGAAAAAAAAAAGCTTCATTCATCAAAACTAAATCATTATCACAACACTACTGCATAGTAAGAAAAAAGTTAAATTCATAAGTAAATTAGGATTTTATAATATTTAGAATAACCCACTTACAATATACCATGGAGCATTGCGTTTTTATTATTATTTTCTATATATCTTTTTTCTATTAACATGGATTTTCGAGTCAATTTATACACACCTCAAATAATTTCATGGGTTTTAAAATAAATAACCATATAAATTTTTAGTAATTACTATATTAAAATACATAAGACTCGAACCTATGATCTCATGCAAAATAAATCTGGTCTTATATGTGGTGTTGATTCAAATAATAAGCCATTAAATTTCTACATTAACTCCTTGCAATTTTTTCCCCAATAATACCATGCTAAAAAAATATTGTCCGTTAAGAAGAAAAAAAATCAAAGAAATAAAAAATGAAATTTCAATGATAATTGATTCAGAAAGCATCATGACAAAAAAAATAAGAAAACGAAAAAACATAAGGGACTGATATGTAGTTTGGTGACACTTACTTAACCTCAGAATAAACCCGATGCCTTAAAACGCGGCGTTTCACCGCCCCTTCCCTTTCAACTTTATGATTGACTGGTAGGATTTTTTTTTTTCATCAGTTTCTCCTTTCCACAATAACATTGAAGAACAGAGAACACAGTGCTTTTCTCGAATAAATAAATAAATAAAAATAAAATCAATGCATAGCTTCTTCTGTTAAATCAATCAAATGGCAGCAGCAGCATCGCAATATCCGAAAGAAGGAGAGGGTTCCTACAGGATGGAAATGACAATTCAACCCTCAGACAATGACCGAACAAGCACCGAACTCCGAGCACTCGATTGTAACCTCACCTCTCTCTGTGATCACATCCAAATCGAAGGTTTCAATTCCGGTTCTTTCTCCGATATCATCGTCCACGCCATGGGCTCCGCCTACCACCTCCATCGCCTCATCCTCTCACGCAGCTCTTACTTCCGGTAATCACTCGCTCACTCACTCGCTTACTATTAACTAACTAATCAATCAATCAATCATCATTTTAATTAAAATTGATTTGATTGATTTTATGATCAGGAACATGTTGCATGGTCCATGGAAAGAAGCGAGTTCGCCAGTTGTTATATTAAAAGTGGATGATAAAAATGTGAATGCTGAGGCAATTGCTATGGCTTTGGCTTATTTGTACGGACGTCATCCTAAGCTTAATGATATTAACGCCTTTCGCGTCTTAGCTGCCGCTTCATTTCTTGACCTTCAGGTGACAATTATAAAAACAAAATGTTTTTCTTTTTTTTTTTGTATATATAAGAGTGATGGTTGCTTTGGTGTGTTTGATGATTGTGGTTTTGGAGTGGCGCAGGATTTGTGTGCAATTTGTACGGATTTTATTATTTCCGAATTGTGGACTTCGAATTTCTTGGCGTACCAGGTTCGGATTTTATTATTATTTGGTTTGGTTGTTGTGGGGGTTTGCGTGTGGTTTTTTTATTTATTTTTTAGGGTTTTTTTCAGGTGTTTGCGGAGAGTCAAGATTATGGAATACACGGGGAACGTGTGAGAAATGCTTGCTGGGGTTACCTTTGTCAAAGTGGTGCGATTGAGTTGAAAGAGGTAAGACTTGATGCAATTGTGTGAATGGAGAATGTGGGGGATGATAAAACGTGGAACAAATCTTTGGATAATCATTCTAAAAGGGTGAAGTTTTTTGAAAATTTAATAAAATCTGTTTGTAGCATCATATAATTTTGACAATCGAAACTTTGTTTTGTGTGCTATTTTCTTGCAAGTGTTTTCTTAACATTTTTAATGTAGTGATTTCATTTCTTTGTCCTCTGCGGAAATGGTGATTTAGGATGTCAAAGCCTTCATGGCAGCTAAAATTCATTTTCTGAAGATTGTCTTAACTCATATGTGTGTTTTGATATTCTGGTATTTGGCTCTATCACGTTATATGTGCATTCTATATAAATTATGGATCCTCCCCATTGTGGTAGGTACTTCCAAAACTTTCCTCTCAAACTCTGCATGCGCTGCTGACTTCAGATGAACTGTGGGTATCTAGTGAAGAGAAACGGTAAGGGTTAGAGGTAGCTGATAAATCTCGTTTTCTGGACATAGGTTGAGGTTTAATTACTTTTGTTAACTCCTAAGTTTTTCCTTTTCCATTTCTGTTAAAAAGGTTTGAACTGGCACTGTACACTCTTCTTGCAAAAGGTGCATTTTGCAAGACTGGACATTCTGAGCAAGGAAGCCCCAGTGCTGAGATGAACATGGATGTTCATTCTGACACTTCTAAAGCAAAGGGAAAAAACTTGATTGATAACTGCACTAGTAATGCATTGGAATCTGAACTTGGATGCTTAGCTCTAAAAGATGGCCTTGAGGTACATGATGCTGCTCGTAATCTTCTGGTTGAGCTTGCTGATGGTGTGGTTGACTTCCAGCCAGGGGTTTCTGTTTCCAAACAACAGGCGCAACAAGCTGTGTACACTCAATCGAATTTGGGGACTCTACATCCTTGCAATATGGGACAATCTTCATCAATGAGCAACTCGTTTTCAGTGATGAATGCAAATGGAACCTCATGTTCTTATGTAGAAATGTCAATCGGTGATGGAACAAGTGGACTAGAATCTAGTGGAGTGGCTATGGAGGGTCCATCTGAAGACAGCTCGTACCATTTGAATAATAATAATTGGCTTGCAAGCAACCAATCTAGGAATTGCAATTCTCTGGACCCTTCTGGTGATGGGCTCATTCTCAATGACTGGGAAAGATGTGACATGCCACCACTTCCATGGGGTGGTAGAGTCGTGGGCAGAAGACAGGTGAAAGGTTATGCTAAAGGGAACTGTGGAATTCATAGGGAGGATTATGATACTTTCATCAACATATTTGAAGGGGGTTCTCTTTTGTATTGCAACATGTCTTTTGAGGCACTTCTAAATGTAAGAAAGCAGCTTGAAGAGTTGGGTTTTCCTTGCAAAGCTGTGAATGATGGTCTTTGGCTGCAGGTATGTTCTAACAGCTTTTTGCTTCCAATATTGTAAATCTTTTTCTATTTCATGAGAATTACATATTTTGCTGTGTATAAAAGATACATGAAAAAGGGAATCGGATATTCCATACTGTTTATGCACACACAGAATCCAGTTCATAGGCTTTCGGGCTGGATCAGGGGTATCATCCCCTTGCTTCATGCAAAAGCCATCTGATTTATCTGTCCTTTTTTGAATTTGCTCCTCAATTAAATCTCGGAAACTGCCACCAGAGAATAATGCTACCAATATTATGCTTTGTATTCATCTATTGGAAGATTATACACCCTTTCCCACACCAATACAACCATTCATTTTTTTTCCACAAACCGTGCTAAGTTCTTGTTTGTATGTAACATGCAGATGCTTCTAAGCCAGAGGGTGCAGGAAATTGGTGCTGACACATGTAAAATGTGCTGCCTAATGAGCATGGCATGCACTTGCAGGCAGCCATTTGGGATTTCACATGGAGCTGCCACCACAGGTTATTACGTGCAAGAGCGTGAGCACCACAATTCTCCTGGGGGTGTGACTAATGTATATGTTGCTGATTCTGGTCAAGGCGAGGGAAATGGCCTCTTTAGGCCAGTACGGGTGCATGTTAGGGGACAAATTGATGGGCTTGCAGGTATTGGGCGTGGAACTACATTTGTGCCAGCAGCTGCATGGCCCCCTACACGTTTTGTTTTTTCTCGTGTTCCATTTGGTATGGGCAACAGAAATTGCCAGCAGTCTGTGGCTAGTGATGATTCAGAGAACAGAACTGACCACAGTGGGGATCTGTCAGGGGATGGGTTGACAGCTCTTGTTGGGTTAAGTCAAGGGGGGAGCAACTCCACTAATATTCATGGAGAGCATATGGAAAGAGGATATGAAACAGATTTGCATGGGAGAATGTCCAAAACATCAGTTTCAGCACCAAGCGCCAGTGGTATTGCTGTCCAGATGCTAGAATCACCAGAACATGCCATTGGATTTGAGTGGGAGAATGCAAACAACTCCATATCGCTAGATATGAAAACACCTTTAAGTCATTTCCCTCCATTTCGATTTGGGTGAGAATTTATTGCATACCTGTTTTTTTGGATCTCTCAGTTGGTAATTTTGGATAATGAAAGATATTACACGGAGAGGCTTAGGTGAGTGGACACCGTGAATGATGGAATGTCTTTTGGCCATAACCTGTACACTGAATTTATTGCATGCCTGTTTTTTGCATTTCTCAAAATTAGTAATTTTGGAAAATGAAAGATGTTACACAGAGAGGCTTAGCTGAGTGGACACCTGAATGATGGAATGTCTTTTGGCCATAACCTGTACGCTGATTTTTTTTTTCCTTTCAATTTCCACTCCATTTGAGGCTATCACATGTACACAAGAATTGCATACCACAACCTGATTTCTAAGGATTGTAGTTTCACTCTAAAGAGATAATCTGTGTACTCGAATCATAGTCATGCTCAGCTTTATCTGCATGTCTCAAGAACTAGCCATCATGAGTGTGGTCATCTTCTTCATTTGTGCTACAATTCCACGTGTGACTCAAATCTCATTTTCTCCCTTTGCCTTTTCATTCAATTGGCGAATGCTTTGCTGAACAAGTTCTTGCATATCTTCTGCTGGATTGACACAGGGTTGAATTTGAGGATGTGCACAGGCTCAGTGATGGCCAAGTCAAGCACTCTCCGGAATTCTTTTATGCTGGTTCTCTCTGGAAGGTATTTAAAATATGAGCTATTCATCTGTGAACATCATTTTCTAGCTTTACAAGGGTTCTTCAAGTGTTCTTATAGAGGTTGATAAGACATGATCTGTTTGATTTTATAGGTTAGTGTTCAAGCCTTCAATGATGAAGATCCTCAAGGACGTCGAACTCTTGGTATTATTCTGTGTACTAAAAACTTTTCTTCTGAAAACATGCTATTCTATGTTCATCAGGATAGATGGAAATTATGTTGTCTTTATCTCTTCAGGGTTGTTTCTTCACAGAAGGAAGACAGAGATGACTGATTCCCTCAGAAAGGTATATAATTTATCAAGTATCAACTATGAAAGATATTTCTCCTTCATCATGTTCTTCCTCTTCTTACCTTGTTTTTTATGGTTTCCCCTTTTTTATGACTACCCTGTCACTGGTGTTGTGTTCCTGGAATTCATGATTGCCACATTATAGTTGAAGCTATCAATTAACACCCAAGTAACCTGCTCTCTGGTTTCAGGTTCATATATATGTGGACTCTCGTGAAAAGGTCACTGCTCGTTTTCAGGTAAACTTGCAATTAAATAAATGAGTCTTGATTTAGTTACTTTGACTAGTGCCACAAAAATGCAAGGAATAAGGGCATACACTCACGTAAAAAGAAAAAAATAAAATAAAATTCTGAACCATTGAATTGATGGTCCCCCGTATGGGTTCCACCTGTGACTGTTTCATGGTTTTTTCTTTTTCAATGCATTGTTTGTGCGTGCATTTGCATAGCACCGTAAAATTACCGACCATCACTGCTCACACAGTTATGTATTTATAATTATGGCCCCATTCTGGTAAAATTTCAGCTGATTTGTCCATCAAAGAGAGAGGTGATGGTGTTTGGAAGGCTCAAACAAAGGGGCACTCTTTTACCTAAAGCTCCAAAGGGATGGGGCTGGCGTGCTGCTTTGTTCTTCGACGAGCTTGCAGAGCAACTCCAAAATGGGACTTTGCGGGTGGCTGCGGTTGTGCAACTCGTGTGAAATCAGAAAGTGGATCTTCCTGAGAATTTTTAGCTGAACTATGGAAATATCGAATCTTCATGCAAGCTCAAAATTTCTCTGTCGTGCTGTTCTGTTTAAGATGTACAAAAGAAAAGAAAAAACCAGAAGAGGGTTCTCCATATGCCCCCACTTTGGCTGCAATATGATGCAACATTTCCATAGCGCAGCTATAACCAGAGACTGTAATCCGGGGACCACTACTTTCCCCAGATTGTAGTGATAGCCAGGAGCGTCACCACATGAAGCACAGTGATACTGGACGGATAGAAAATAGTCCTTTGTTCAGTCATCTGCATGGACCTTGCCAGAATCAAGTTGATTTGATTATAGAATCGATAGTTATACACAGAAGAACGTCTGCCCTGCCACAGATCTTATGTATACTATTAAACTAGCTATTTACAACAATAAATAATTTTTAAAATATCTGTATGATAGCTATGCATACGCCTGTTGTATTTGAACTAATTTTTGAGTTTTGGTGATGTGTTTTGCTTGATTTTCTTTGATTCATCTCATCCCCGTGATAAAGTCACTGTCGTCTGCATGGTGGATGATGGATCCATCGTCCATGGACATCCAAGCTCCCGAGGGTGAATGTACCTTGAGGGATTCTTATTTGCAGTTAATCAACTGCCTCGTGGTCATGATCCTTCCAATTTTTTAAATATTTTTTTGTTGACATGATTAAAACTCAGCATCATCGGTGTTACTCAGGTTTGTAAGAAATAAAGCACTTGTTGATGTCTTGAAATCAATACAATATTACGTTTTAAAAGTGTTTATATATATATTATTTTTTATTTTAAAATAAAATAAAATAAAATAAAAATATTTTTATATACTGGTATCAAAAATAATTTTTAAAAAATAAAATAAAAATATTATTTTAATATATTTTTAAATAAAAAATACTTTTAACAATAATTTCAATCATATCCTCTCCACTTCTTCCACATCCTACAATGATAATCTCTCTTCCTATGTCTCCATAATCTCTCATATGACAAATATTATATTTATTGAGAGTTGATAACTACCCCTTTCAAGTAACATTGAAGATGATCATTGATTGTATATATTTATGATTCAAAAAACATAAAATAATCCATTTAGTACTTCATTCCAATATATGTTTTATTAATTAAAAAAAATATATGAGAGCAATTGATGGAACACGTGTGTACTTGTGTATAAAGAAAAATCAAATATCATTTATTAAAAATAAAAAATATATCAAAACAGAACCTCGTGGCAACATGCAGCTTTGATATAAAATTTAATTTTTTCAAGGCTATATGGGAAGGCAACACACATAATATAAGAATTTCTCTTGATACCATAGATAATTCAAATAGCAATTTACATAAACCTCTAGAAGTTATATTAGATTAAATTATGACTCGTAAAAAAATAGATTTGATAAAAATTTTGTCATATGGTTGGATTTAAAAAAAAATTGTAGTGGTTACAAAGAAGTATTATCTTGTTAGCTGATGTTATCCAATCGAATATGGATTTCCTTGTCCATAAAGAAGTAAAAGATACATCTTCGAAGTCATGAGGAGTTAATTAATCGAGTTCGTTCTTCAATTTGATGTGTAATATAAACAAACTTTTAAGGTGTGAAAAAATATGATTTTCTTACAAAATATGTCATTATTTTTCAATAAGACATGGATTCAAATTGTTGTTGTATCACATGAGTATAAGAAGAAAGTCCAAATAAGATGTCGTGTTCGACTATCATTCTAAATTCATACCTCATGATGTTATTCCACATTCACAAACATATAAAGCAATAAACATTCACATATGAATTATATTCGTGTTGGAACTTTTCAAGTTTAATGATAGAATTGTAGAATATTTGAGGTTATAAAATAATATAAATATTAATTTTTGTATGTTTTTTTCTTCCAACTTAAAAAAAATATCTTTTTCTAAGGCAATAATGTTTTTGAGATTATACTTAATTATTCACAATTAAAACATTTAATAATTCGTAATCACTTATTGAAACTTACTTTTGAAAGTAATGGATGGGCTCAATGACTCATAATTATATAATAATATAAATAATTAATTTTATTATAAGATTACTGTCAAATTACTTGGTGGAAAGATGTGATTGCAATATAATAAATAAAAGTATTTAAGAATCTGTATTCCAATTACGTGGAGTAACCACAGCAAGTCTTGGAAGGGAGGACAACCAAATATCATTTGGGCTTGGGCTTGGTCTTGGTCTTGGGCTTGGGTTTTGGTTTATTCTGTAGCAATTTCGAGCAGCAACAAAATAATATTTTTTCCAACAGTGTTTATTTAGAGAAAAAAAAGGACTAATTATGGGTTGCCACAGGCACATGATGAAACAAACCGCTAATTATAAGTTTAAGGTATTGTTTAAAAAGGAAACAAAAGTAGTATAGTTTTAATAAATAAATAAATTTATTTGTTTTTATGTTTTAATTATTCTTATTGATGTTAAAAAAAATAAAATAAATGAAAATTTATATAAATATATTTTAAATAAAAAATATTTCACAATACAAAATAACTCTAAACCCCTACCAGAAAGTCAAGGTTCTCTTTTGTGCCGCGAAAGAAAAATAAAATATGACAGCAGCTTTGTAAAAAAACCCAAATCTCAAATCTCATTCACAATCGCCCCGTCAAACATTTTCTATTAGCCCTCTAAATTTCAAAAAGATCCGAACTGTATTTTTAAATTTTTCAAATTTCTAAAACCCCCAATTCAATTTTTCACAAAAAAAACCCTAATTTTGCCTAGAATGCTTATTTTGTAGATGGGTTTAAAATTTCTAGGATTTCCATCTTCAGAAAATGGGTGCTTTAACAAGTAGTAGTAACCACAAAAGAGACCACCGATGTAATAACGACAACCTATTTTCAAATTCTCCAGATTTTCACATATCTAAAAAGCCCAGATTCTCTGCTCTGTACCAAACTCCGAAATACAACAACCAAACCCTAGGTTCCTCTAACAGTATTGCTTCTAGAATCTCAAGGTACCCCGAATCAGCAACAAAGTTTCGCCGGGAGGTTCATGCCCCTTGTAGACCTCAGAAATTTGGCCTGTCAAAGATTATAAGTAGTGATTTTAGTGAAAAGAAGAGAACTTTTGGTGGTGGTGGTGGTGGTGATATAATGTGGAACTTTTTGAGTAAAAAGTTGGATCATGCGAAACAAAGCGCGTTTGGTGCGATTAGGTATTTGGTTAAGAAGAAAGAAGTGGTTGATGTTGATAATGAGAGTGAGAAGATTGAGAAAGAAATTGTGTCTGAGGATTCTAGTATTGAAGAAGTTGAGGTTATTGAAGAGCATGGAAGAGAGGGAGGGTCTACGGTTTTGGACCAGAGGTTGGGAAGTGAGGATATTAAAATTTTGGAGGAGAGATCATTCTTTACTATTGATGGGAATTTAGGGGTGGAGAATGC
Organism: Salix dunnii; assembly: GCA_015731905.1. Lineage (NCBI taxonomy): Eukaryota > Viridiplantae > Streptophyta > Magnoliopsida > Malpighiales > Salicaceae > Salix > Salix dunnii. The sequence goes on along the minus strand of CM027668.1, from coordinate 668,449 downwards.
AGGGATGATGTTGGGTTCATTGTCGTTGAGTAATGAAGTTGAAGTTTTGGGTGTTGAGTCTTACAAGAAGTTGTTGGAGAATACAGAGATGAGGAGTAGGAGATTGAGATCCTTAGAATTTGAGATCGAGTACAATGAGAAAAGGTGGGATTCGCTAAAGGCGTTGCGACCTTTGAAGAAGGAACCTTTAGAGGTGAGTTGTTCTCTTTGTTTTATTGAACTTGAGTTTCAGGTCTTCATACATTTTCTTGTTTGCGAGGTTGAGTAGAATCTGCCTTTTTTGGAAACTAAAGATGTACATTACTTAGTATGCCTAAAATATATTTATTTATTTGGCCAATTAAGTGTTGTTTTACTGGGGAAAAAATGATTTGGAAGAGTGTTTATTCTTGTTTTATTTGAATTAAAAGTGTGTTATATTTTCAGGAGATACCTAGTGAGCCTTTTATCCCTCTCACACCTGAGGAAGAAACCGAGGTTAAGCAAGCATTTTTGCCCAACAATAGGTATATTTGATCAATATTTCCTTTTGATGTTTGAGTTGTTGATATTGCTGTTATAACATTATCTTGTTCATTCCTGCAGGAGGAGGGTCTTGGTCAGTCACAATAATTCCAGTATTGATATTACTGGACAAACTTTGCTCTGCCTTGCACCGGGAGCATGGTTGAATGATGAGGTGATCTTTTTTGGATTATAGTTTTTTCTATAGCTCTAGTTAGCAATGTGTTTTCCCACCTTTTGTAGCTTGAAGTTGAATGGTTCATTAAATGCAATGGTAATTGTTAGCTGCAAATGTGGTCTCGTTGATATGTTTGTGTTTTCTTCTTTTTGCAGGTCATAAATCTGTACATGGAGTTGCTTAAAGAAAGGGAAAGGAGAGAACCAAAGAAGTTCTTGAAATGTCATTTCTTCAATACTTTCTTTTACAAAAAGGTATGACTTTACGTTCTGCTCTTAAATCTTGTTAAACGTTAGTTTCACTGTAATGCATTGAAATATTAAAAATAGTGCTCTTTTGGCAGCTATGATTCAGTTTTCATGATAATTAGTGAAGTTTGAGACATCAATTTCGAGCCTGTTGCTATGCTTTCATGTTCTCCCCTTCATTGTTCATCTTTTTAATATGATTACTCGTTCTCAATGCAAATAACTGATTCTGAGTCCATGTTGGCAACAGGTAGAAAAAGGTGTTAATTCTCAAAGCTCATCCCCACCTCTCAAAAGAAAATCATAAGAAAAAAGGAAATCTTTTAATACTTGTTCATCTTAGCTTGCTACTGATTTCATCTCATGCTGATTGTATATGTTATTAGAGTTCAGTTGTGCTTTTGCCTTCTTCTTCTTCATCTTCTTTGTTGAAGATCTGAATGTTACTTGAACGTTTGCCCAGTTAACAGGTGGATGTAAGGGTGGCTTTGATTATAAAGCTGTCAAAAGATGGACCACGGAAAAAAAGTTGGGATATTTCTTGATTGACTGTGACAAAGTAAAACAATGCAAATCCTTTCCATCTTCTGAGAACTTACTTTTGTTTGCTGTAAGTTGCACGTATTCTCATTTTTTGCCTGTACTCAGATATTTGTCCCTGTTCACCAAGAGATACATTGGTGTTTGGCAATCATCAATAAAAAGGACCACAAGTTCCAATATCTCGATTCACTCAAAGGAAGGAACACCAGAGTTCTTGAAAGTTTGGTACGTCTTGTTTTGATTTCTGTGCATTCCTAACTATCTCCAAGGACATCATAGCGAAAGCATTAATCTCTCTAATTTTCAAGTGATAAGGTTCTGTTGAGATTTCCTTTGTTTGATTATCTTAATGACTAGCTTAGAAGCTAATGGAACATTGAATCCAGTCATTCCTGTTTTTTACAAAAGCCTGTTCCCATGACCAAACTCTTAATTTTGGAAGCCTGCGGCTAAGTTGGATTACGTAATGAAAGATATGGACCATGCCCTTTATACCTTTCCAATTTTCCCGAAGTGTGTTGTAGATGCACTTGATCCAACCATATATACACGGCTTCTAATGTTGGGATTGAGGGGTTTTATTTTTGAAGTACTAACTGATGCATATGATCTTTTCTACGTTTTGATGCTATATAATCATCTCTCAAAGCGTGTATTATTATTTTGCAGAATTTACTATCTCTAATTGATGACACGGATTTTTCCTTTCATTAAATTCTTGAGAAGTTTGTTAATTAGGGATCTATAAGAAAGATAGTGTATTGAGAATTGTGGGATTGTGTGTGTACAAATCATCTCACAAAGTGGTCTTTGATCTTCTGAAAGTCGGTTAGGTTTTGGAACTGGTATAATTATTTGTAAAATTTACTCTTTTGAGGACACTCTCAAATCAGTTGATGCCAAAAAGTTTTTTCCTTGATTTTTTACTTCAATTAAATTCTTAAGTTTGCAAGTTAAGGATTAGAAAATATAATGTATCAAGGATTGTGGGTTTCCTGTGGATGTTATGAAGTACTAGGTTAAGGTTGCAAATCTTAACTTCTATTCCTGCAACGGCTGTGGTTTTGTACTATGAAGATGGTTTTCTTGTATTCAGGAAGTTTGCGTTGTGAATCTGTTATCTAGCACTTCAGTGGCTCCAAATTTTTATGCTTATTGCTAGTAGTTGCAAAACTGAAAAGGAGGGAAAATGACAAATATATGGGGAAGTGCTCAACAATAATATTTACTCCCAATTTTTTCATTTCTAGGCTGATGCTTTTAATTGATGTGTGTGCCAGGCAAAATACTATGCTGAAGAAGTGAAAGACAAGAGTAAAAAAGACATTGACGTAAGCAATTGGGAGCATGAATTTGTTGAGGACCTTCCTGAACAGCAGAACGGGTGTGTATTCCTTGCACTTACTAATCTTCTTTTGGAATCAAGTGCAAGATATATTCTCTGTTATCAGTTATAAAGAAAAAAAGCTTTTCCTTTTACATTATCACATCTTCTGAAGCTCACAGGTATGACTGTGGCGTGTTTATGATCAAATATGCTGACTTTTATAGCAGAGGTGTAGGACTTTGTTTTGGCCAGGTAAGGTGATTATGCATTTGACATTGCTGGTATGTTTCTTTTGTGTTGAAGAATTGCTTAGGTTTATTGCCCTGCATTTGTTGAAGCTAAAAAATATGGAATTTTGAAAGCCCATCCACCTGTCATAGATAAGCAATGAACCAATATTAAAAATATGACTCAATTTCTCCAATGGCTCTATTGTGGTGAATATCATTCCATGTTTTCTTCATGGTTTCAAGCCAAAGAACCAACTGGTTGGCCTGGCAACAGGGGATCCTTTTTCTAGTGAATGGTTCAGATTTCAAAAAACAAGATAAACCTCACTCTTTTCTTTTTTTTCCTCATGGGTACAAGAAAACCTTTTTCTTTGTAACTCTAAAAAATGAGCCAACTGGGAAACGGATCTTGCTATACTATGTGGGAAGCCAGTAATTGCTATCACCTTTGAACTCATATCTGTACATCTCTGTTTTGTAGGAGCACATGCCCTATTTTCGGTTGAGGACAGCCAAGGAAATTCTGAGACTGAGAGCTGATTGAAAGTGTAAACGCGCTACTCAAATTAGCATGCATCCATCATTTTGTATTAGTGATTCTGCAAGCAGCAGATCTGCCTTGTGAATGTCCTTCAGCCTCCATCAGTGTCGATGTGGTAGCAGAGCAAAGCAAGCAGTTGAAGGTTGCCCTGTTGGCTTGGTGGGTTAAAGATTATTCCTTCTGCAAAGATGCAAACCAATGTTGACACTGAATAAGACAGGACCTGTGGCTGGTTACTCTACCCGTTAGATTCATTCAGCCTGGTTACTATAGCCATCCCTTGGTGGGTTCATAATTGTAATGATAAAAATCCTGCTTTGGGGGGAAATAGATGCGTGGTCAGGTTTTTTTTGGTTTCTGTGTTCATTGGGAAAAAATGCTCGCTTTCTGGTATTCTTTTGCTATTCTGTGTGGACGCGTGTAAATTCCCTGAGTTCACACATGATCTGAGACTACAGAAGTTTCACTTGCTCCAAGTTTTATTTTCCTATAAACGCCTAGAAGCTTTTAGTTTTTCTCTTCTTACAAAAGCTTAAAAGCATACATAGTGGGACTGGGAAAAGAGTTGGTTAGGACGATGGAAATTATCTGGCAATCTTGACACTTCAGCTCAGTATTGCAAGGAGTAATTGCAGAAGAGATTTTTCTATTGAACTCCTTTTTTCCCATGAATAATCATGTTCCAGTTACCTTTGACACCTGAACCAACAGCAACGACCGTGAATTCCCCGCCACAACGGTAGCCGGTGGCCTGAACTTCGAAGGCAACATTAGGCCTTCGATGTGCAGTAGAGTTGCTATATATCATGACAAAAACCAAGCACCATTGTCAGACTAGCTGATGGCAAGTCTTAAATTTGAGTTTATGCATGGGGGATTGTTCACAGGTAATTGAAATTAAATTTCCTTTGCTGGGAGCTGATTATATCGAGTCAACAAGGAGAAAATCATATTGTAGTAAAAAAAAAACATGAGATTAGAAATTACAAGACGGCGGGATGCCTTAGTTTAGCAGGTAAAGAAATTGCTGCATTAACGAGGGACTCTCTTCCGATTAAGTATCTCTTGTTCTCTTAGTCGATGCTGGAACCGAGCAAGGCGTGCTTGGAGGCTAACCAGGCCAGCTGCCTTGCGTGAGAGCACAAAGCTCAACTGGGTTACATAGTTGTCAATGAGACTGCCTGGTTGGTCAACTTCTGCCAACAATTTCATTTCCTGGTACCCAAAAGCCACACAACATTAGCACACAACCATGCAGTTAAAAAAAAGAGAGAAACACCCCAAGTTATGGATTCCATCTGAAATCCCAGATTGAATCAACAACCCTACCCCCACTCAAAAAAAAAAGAGAAGAAACAAGAGCGAAACACCCCATGTTATGGACATTCACTTACTTCACGAACAATCTCCATCGTATCCTCAATTTCTTTTCTATGAGCAGCGATTAGAGCCTCTTCTTCCTAGAAAATACCAGTAAATGGTCAGTTGAAGGCATAACAAACTTTCAAATAGACAACACAAAATTAGTATAAACACTACCAAATATACCACCAACCTCAAGTATTGCATTTATATTCCCAACAGGAGGGTCTGGTTCATACTGTCGTGATCCAGTGTTACTTGCACTATAGTTTCCTGTATTCTGCTGCTTTGAATTTGTGGTGGGGGGATCGGGTCCACTGCCATCTTTTTTCAACCAGTTTCCATTTTTTTCTGACTTTTCCTCCCTGGATATTTTTCTGCGAGGTGGAGAAACCTTTGGCACTTTCTCTTCTGTATCAGCTGAGTGATGGGTGTATGATGAATTGACTTTTTGACTTGCCAAACTACCAAAGGAACTGCTGCTTTCAAACCTCTCCTTGTCTGCCATGTCAGAACTCAACCCATTTTCTTCTCGTTCATTCAAGGAAAAACCTGATGGAAAACTTGAGGGCTGTTTATCATAATCAGCAGTAGGATTGTAAGATGAAGTTTCTTTCTCGACAACCCTTCTACCCATAACTTTGACCTCTTGTTGCTGATAAACATCATCAACATCAACGGAGACTGGCAGAGATGATGTAGAGGAAGCATCCTTGTTGGTTGGTGGTAATGAACTTCCAGCCTGATCCTTTCTTGCATTTCCACTTTTAGAAAGACTTTTAACCCTGATCATTTAAATAAGCATGCTTTATCATAAAAGGTGAAAGACAAGAGACCGCCACATCTAAATTCAGTTGAAGCAATAAGATCACACTTACCGATCGGCATATCTCAATGTATTGAGTGTATGTTCACACGACCCAGCATTTGGGGAAATGCAAGAGATCATAACTGTCCTAGAGTTGCCCACAAAGGAATCACGGAGTACTTCTGTGAGTTTGCTCCCACGGAATGGTATATGGATCTGATCATTGTCCAAAGCACGAATGCACTCCTTAAGAGCCAAAAGGCTCTTGTTGATTTCTGCACCTTCAATCCTGCAAAGAACCAAATGGTGCATCAGGAAGTGCAAAACCAAGCTTGCCTTGCACAACTAATTCAAAGACCTAATAATTGTTGAACTACCAAATCAGGAAAGATAACTGTTGCAACAAGTAAAAGATATCCATCATCAGCCACCCCCCCAAGGATGGACATCAGGCAAGATGATAGTGCCAATCTAGTTTATGAAGTTTAAGGCAGCATCTGGAGAATGAATCCATTGGTACAGAACTGACTTTGCTAGTTTTGGTGCCAGGAACTGGAGAAAAAAGCATATGCACAAGATTTGGTAGTCCTATGGTGATCTCTTACGTAATCTTTAACTAACCCCACAGCAAATAGAATGCTCACCGTCAACATTAAAATGGATTGAGATAAATAACAAGACTTGGCTCTCCTAAAACAACTAGATAAGATAAAATCAAGCACATGAATAGAAGAAAATTAGCTTCTCCGCATCAAGATCCACACATTTCAAAGCATGTGTAAAGGATACTCAGCTGATTGATGAGCCCAATTTACCCGGCAATGCCAAAGAGGCAACTTGATTGCAATAGCTAGAGCTACCAGTTTTCATCACAGAAGCCAGATCCATTTAATAGTTAAACACTGACAGAGGTGCAGATAGAAGGGGAAGGTCTTTAGTTTTATTCATTCTACAACATTTAGAAATTTTATTGATTTCTTATGTAGTAAATTCATTTACTTTTAAGTCTTAAAGGTTCTTTCTCCACATTAACTTCACCAAACAAGTCATAATAAATAAGTATTTAGCAACTCTTCCACAGAAACTCGTATTTTTCTGTTCCCAAAATCTTTAGACAGACCAAGCTGGACTGAGGAAAAACAAATACAGTTTAAACATAAATAATAAAAATAATGGTTACACATAACTGTTATTTTAAAAATAATGTTCTTTTTAATTTAATATGAATAAAAAAATGAATTTAAAATTCTATGAAAATCTAACAACTAAAAAATGAGATCAAAATCTAATGGCCAAGAAAAAATAGGCCATTAGAGATATATCAGAGCTTTGTTTCCAACACACCTAGTACTGTTAGAAAATTTTTGACGATAGATTTTAACTACACCTTGAAAGACCACCACAAACATGATTATAGTTTGTTAAGAGTTAATTTACGGTTAATTCTGACCCCGTTTGATGCTCTTCAAATATTTAGTTAGAATCGTCTCATCCCACCCTATTAGTGGTGCAGCAAAAGGAGGCTTTGATGTTGTTTATAAAATGATCACCAGATCATATTTGATCAGCATGAAACCCAATAAACAGTTCTTAAAAACTCGGGTTAGTAATTGTCAATAATTATCGTAACAAATTTGCAGTTAGAACAAAAGAAGAAATAGAAGATTAGTGCAGATAAGGATACCTTGTTTGCCGATCATTGTCAGTGGTGTCTGCACCCCGTTCACTGCCAGCAAGATCAATAAATGAAATTTTCCCAACCACTTTTCCACTTCTATAGTCATTCACATCATTGTTCCTTCTGGAGTCTTTTACTTCGCTGTGCTTCTTAACAGCAAGTTGTAAAATAGCATGTGACCTTGAAGATTCCTCATTAGCGCCAGTGGATCCTGTACTTCTGGCACCATTCCCTCTCTCAATAAATTCCTTAACAATTTGTACATCAGAAACTTCAAATTCTTGCAATCCAACAATGCATACTTGTTGCCGGCCATCTTCTCTCATACAAAGTTTCCTAATTGAAAAGAATAATGTCATTCAGCATGTGCGGTTGAACTCAATAACCATTCATAGCTCAAGACTTTTAGATACATGAATAAACACATAAAAATGATTCTGAAGAAAACATTTAGAAACTATAATGCATGTTTGACAAGGGGCAATGCACCTTCTATGGTTCAATTAATTTTAGTTGCTAAGCTAGCCAAAATTAAGAAGTGAAAATACACAGGAAATGTATCTTATAGAATGATTGTAAAAAAAAATGTCCTTTTTATGACTTCTTATACCACAACCATATCAGATGAACTCATAAAAGGGTGACTTTAAGTCATTATAGCAAGCACCCAAGGAGCACATGGTGCATGTGAGGAATAATATCAGCAGAGATTTCAAAGTCATCTTTACCCCATTACAAATTGAATCTAATTGATACAAAGTTCTGAAGACGCGACTTGTGAGAAGACAAATGAAATAAATCAACAAGAAACAGGGAAATACTAACTTTCTTTCACTGAGAAGATCAAAGAGTTTTCCACCATATATTTCAAAGAAGCTAAGCCACAATTTGAATCTCTGATTACGATAAACTGGCTGATGCAACAATCTAACAAGATCGTCAGCAGCTCTAAGAGGCAGTGGCTGCATTGTGAATGTCTTACCGCTACCTGAAATAAAAGCAGCATCACAATTTCAGTTATCCACGATAGTTTGAACTAAACTTAGCTTCAGAAGAGGCAGCATCTGTGAAAAGAAAACTTCAGAGTAGAAATCAGAAATGGATCGTCCCACTATGCACATTCCACCCCAAAGGAAACCAGAACAAATATGTAGGAGATGAAAACAAGAGCAAGTGCAGCAGAGAAAATCCTTTTTTTCTTCCAGGAAACATGGAAACATAGATCCAAGGAATTAACCTGGGACAATTATTTGTGAAAAAATAAAATATATAGGCAAAGGACAGAATGAGAAAAAATATATATAGCAAGCATCTGTCACAATAACAGTAAGAAAGAATTTCCACCTGTCTGACCATAGGCAAAACATGTGGCTTTTGTTCGCTGAAAAATGGTGGGAATAATTGGTTCCACAGTAACCCGATATACCTGTTTCAGCAGAGGAAGCAATCATTTCTTTGAGCTAACCAAGTAGCATCTAGAAAGGAGCACTACTTCAACAATAACATGCAGAAAGACTATTTGGATTGAAAAAAATGTTATAAGAGCTAAATACAAGTATAAAATATATAGCTCATTGGTCATTTAAAAAAGTCCCATGACTCACACATTCTCATAACTAAAATAATAGCAAAAATTATGAAAGGATTTGCACTTCTTGTGACTAAAACCAAGGGTGATTTCATAGTGGTTGTTACACTTCAACTTTTAACCCTGGCATGCAAAACATTACCTCATCATTGGTGACATGCTCATCCAGAACAGCATCAAAACAGAACTCATGCTTTTCAACATATGCAGTCAAGTCCACCTACCATATCAGAACAAAACGAAATATCAGTCCTCTGAAAATGAAAAATGAGGAGGAAGAGAACAGAATGCTAGGATAACTTAAATAAAAAACTCAACCTGCATGTGAAAAATCTTACGAAATACTATAAGACTTTTTTTCAACATCAAGGAAACAAACCTTTAGCTTGGGTTCATGGACAGTTAAAGCATTTTCATACACTGTTACAACGTCATCCTCCTTCCTAGCAAGCTCTTTCTTGTTTAGTGGTCTTTTACGTACCTATGGCACAAATATTATTAAAAGTTTTCCAGGAAACTTTTCCTGGTATGCTTGTTAATAAAGTAAATGGCAAACAAAACAAAACAAAGACAAACAGGGTATCATCCATATGCCAGTATTCACCAAAGACTGAAGAGAAAGGATTCAGAATGAGGAAACCGATTAAAAGTTAAAGAAGAAAAATACAAGCACCATTGCGCATGGCACTAACATTTCTGCTTAAAAAAACACAGGTTTGGAATTGACTAAGTTGAGTTACAAACTAGGCATCAAAGATAGCTTCTCCTATATACCACAATAGCAAGACATGTTTGCTAAGTCAGAACAAAATACTAGAAGAATCTGAGAGTTGAGCTAGGAAGATGTTCCAGTAAAATTCACCAAAACTGGCAAATTATGTCTATATCATCAGAGATAACGCAATTCTTCACCCAACAAAAATGACAGGTTTTCACATCAAAACCACGTGTTCACAACTCAACCACATTTCTGCATGCAGGCATGCAAACATACAACTACACGTAAACTTACTCCCCAACAAATCAACTTACTACAACTTTAATCTTTGCCACATTATTTTCCTTTGTGCTGGTCTCTTTTTCATTAGCAGGGAATGGAACCGACAAGTCTGTATCAGTTTGCTCTCTTTGCTGTCTGCTACTAGTCAAATTGAAGTCATTTTCAAATCCTTTTGAAACACCAGGCATCAATGGCGATGGATCAAATGGTTCTGAGATGACATGCTGAAAAGGAGACATAAAAAATAAAAAAAGGAATAAGGGGCAGTATCCTCCCAATATCAAGAAAAGAAAGAGGGAAAAAGAAAAGAAAGAAGACAATACTAAACATTCCACCGAATATATTAACATGTATGAAGTGATAAACAGCGCAGTGGCCAACGACAAATTCATCAAGGAGAAATAAGGCCTGATCAGAATTCCATTGCCTCAATGACTTATACTAAACTCCTGAATCCAATTCCAAAGTCGGCAACTACTACATACTTCCAGCAAAATTGATTCAGTTACTACCAGCTTCCCCTTGAGAGAAAAGGGGGGGAAGAGCATAATAACTATAGGCTCACTAGTGGACAGAAGTGGGTGTGGAATGACTCAAAACCGAAAGGCAATATCACTATCTTAAAGAGCATCATCAAATAGACAGCTAAAGTGATCCTTTTCCTCTTGTTATTCATACTGGACTGTGGAGAGAGATTCACATCACTAACGCAAGGAAGAGGGAGAAGCAGATAACAATATCACCTATCATCTAGTGTAAGTAAACAATTTGGTGCCAAGAACTGTGAGTTTGTTTGGCATTGCTTTTCTACCTGTGTTCGGGTGTGTTTCAAAAGTGCATTGGCATGAAAAAGCATGAATTGATGTATTTTTAGTGTTTTCTGATGATTTTAATGTGATGATGTCAAAAAAAACAAAAACTGAAACAAAATTATTTTGATGCATTTTCAAGCAAAAATTGCTTTTAAAAAGCATCATGCAGTGCTATACCAAACACGCCTTAGAGGATAAATATATTACTTTTACTGGTTGTTCATTTTAAGTTGGGACCCATTAAAGCTGTATACGTAAATTCTTCCCACCAAATTAGATGTGATACCTCGGATAGAAGTTCTGTATCGTCCATAGCATGAAGATCCAACAGGCCAGCTCCAAAATCCCCCCTAAAGTCAGGAGAATAAAAGCCATCTGATGCAGACACACCAGCTGAAGTTTGGGCAGATGGAGTGTAAGACTCAGAAACAGACTCTCCATTGAAATTGAGGTTTCTCATAAGCTTGAAAAGCCTCTGTTTCTCTTCAGCGGATTGTGCTCCATAACCCTTCAGCAAACACATAAAATAAACCGTCCAACTCAGATCCAAGCAGAACCAAAAATCCATTCAAGCACACGCAACAAATCAGATTTGAGTTAGTTAACATAATTTCTGATACTCTAAAACCAAGGAAAACAAACATGAGTTTCACAGGTAGAAAACTCAACAGAAATAAGATCGAACAACAACTGTGTATCAAGAACTTGATCCAATATATGAAGAAGAAAAATGAGCTGGAGAACACTACAAGTCCGCACTCCAAATGTGACTTCTTAGCACCAAAACCCACAAACACAACAAATTATGTAAATTCCTTAACTTCAAATACCATAATCAGTACATATGGGAATACAAAAAACCGCCATCAACTTACAAGGAACGAGAATTAAAAATGAATCATGTCTCCTTTCTATACCTGCATTAGAATATTAGGAAGGAGCCGATGATCGATACCAGTAGAGGCCAAGGGAGAGGCCAGATGCTGCAAGCCGGCAGACTGAAGCCACCTAGCCATGACCGCATCACCAGCATCAGCAGAGGGCCCCAGGGACCCGCCGCCGCCGCCATGATCATAGAGTGCGGTGGCGGCGGCGGCAGCGTTCGTTTGCTGCATCTGGCCGCCCGTGTGGCGCTGTGATCGCCTCTGTGGAGCCAATTTTCAAGATCTATTTATCACCACCGCTTCACACGCAAATTAAAGACAAAAGGCAAAACAAAGTTGGCAATGCAGAAACGAATTAAAACAAAAATTATTAAATAAATTATTTTTTTAGAAAAGCAGAGCTTACAAGGAGGATAGAATTCGAATCGAGACGTAATTTGATTCCTAATTATTCCGATAAAATTCAATTTGTTTACGAACTTAGAAGACGAAGTTCTTAATCGATACGAGAGAGATCGGCCATGTGAAATAGAAATTTGAGGTTCAGATCTGAAAATGAAAGAAAAAACCTAATTTTTAGTTTTTTTTGCTCTGATGTGAATTTGTTTTCCTGTTTTTGGGAGGAGAAGAAGAAATGTTATTAGCACAGGCTAGAGAGAGAGAGAGAGAGAGCGCTGGCGATGATGATGGTGCTGACGTGGGACATTAGTACTTGATAGATTTATTTTCTTGTTGGAGTAATATGGTTTTCAAAATTTTTTATTTAACGGCTATTTTCAAACTTCTTTTTAAAGACTAATCTGCCCCTCCTTTTCTGCTATTTTTCCCTTTTCTTTTTCTATAACAAAATAAAAAATGTAATTATAGCTCCAAAATATCATCAACAAATAAGAAAAATAATTGAAAACTGTCGGGTGCTCCAACTAATGATGATGATGAGTCTAAGTAAAGATATGGTGGTGATAAAGCAAATGAGTGTTTTTATATATATTTAATATTAAATTATTTGATTTTTATATGTTAATTGATTATCTGAATATATTTATATTAAAAATAAAAATATATATTATTTTAATATCAAAAAATAATAATTACTACAAACATCAAACACGGAAATATCAAATTACTTGCAAATATAATTTTGAAATAATAATAATAATAATAATAATAATAATAATGTAATAACCCTTGGATATTCTGGCCCGCAGCATGGTGCACCTACCTCAGTAAATGCTAAACAAGGAATGCGCTCTGCCGCTGTTTGGCTGCCACGTAAGGAATTTGTTAACCCCGTTTATTTTGAAAACTAGAAGAAGAAATCTAAAGCACCACCGGAGCTTCATGCTAGAGAAGCTAGTTAGTCACGGAATCATAACCTTACTGGTGCCGCAAAGGTCAAACTTTGACGTCCTCAAAATCATAACACGGATCTCAATTTCACAGGTAAGAATCAGCACCGTTAATGCCTTCGATATTCCCAGAAGGGTATCTACCTATTAAAAATATATATTAAACGGCGTCGTTTAAGTTCAGTAAGAATACACTGCGGTTGTTTTGGATTATGCTTCTATAATTACAGTTTTGCTCTTCTTCCGTGCATTGAAATTGGACTCTGTGTATCAAGAGTATTATAATGATAACAATATTAATTATTATTTAAATAATATTAATAAAAATAATGATGTTGATTGTCATAATAATTTTTATCGTACTAATGATAACAGTGATGGTATTAGCAATAATATTGTCAATAGTAAATAGAATATTGATTATTTACAATAATAATTATAATGACAATAATTATGATTGTGACAATCTAACAATCAAAATAATAATCAATATAATTCACTAATCGATGTTGTATTTGTTGAAAATTAATTTTTGCAGCTTTTCTATGTATGGTATTTCAAATCTAATATCACATAAATAAAAAATATATGAAGTCGCATACAAACAAAACGGGTGGAAAATTAGGACAGATGATCTATGATAAAAAAATATCTCAGTCATTTGACTTGCGCTTCATAATAACTATAATCAAATTTTTTAATATGAACAAAAAATATCAAGGGTGCTAGAATTTTTTATGACAATATACATCCAAAAAAAATAATCAACATGGACAAAATTCTTATGAGGTAATGTCAAAAATACTAATTACAAAATATTTTTTTGTGTTTAGTACTAATGTTAAATGATATAATTTCAAAGAAATAAGGCAAAAAGTTAAAAATAAGATTGAGTTACAGGATTTTTAACTAATACAGCATCAAATGATAAATTACTATATTTGAAACATTATACATGGAAAAGCTATAAAAATTGATTTTCATTAAACAAGACATCAAATGATAAATTATTTCAATTGTTATTATTCTGATTAAAGGCAAGAGAAACATTATCAGCATAAAAAAAAATATATCACTTGATTTGAGGACTAAATGAAAATACTTAAAAGATGAAGTTAAATGACAAAGGCAAAATTTGTATTGCTACCATTATGAATATGATTATTATAATCATTTTGATTTTAATAAAGTTTATTATGTTAATATTTTTTGTTTGATACTAATGTCAAGCATGCAATTTGAAAGAAATAAGATAAGCAGGATAAAAAGAATATTGAGCCATGAAATCTTTATGAATTATTGATCCGGGATATTAGATTTGAAACATTACATGTAAAGAAGTTGTAAAATTTAATTCTTAATAAATAGAACACCAAATAATAAATCACTTAAATAAAAATCAATTTAAACTTACAATATATCAAGTTACTAACACACAAAATATATAAAAAACACAGGAATAACAAATCATTAGGAGCAAAACATTCAATATACATGTATAAAAAAGAGTTTCACTCTCATTTCACACGACTAAAGTTAAATTGACACTGTCTTTTAACGCAGGTTGCATATAATATATAGATAAATAATAATAAAAATCAAAAATCAAAACTAAGAGTATAAATATATAAATACAAATAAAAACAATGAGAATTATCCCATAACGACAAAAAAAAAAATTAAATGGACTGAAACTAAACAAAAAAAACAAGGAAAATACAAAACAACAAATTGTATATGTTGAAACGAGACAAAAATCAATGTTCTCCCTGCAGCGGAGTGGAGGGCAAATAGTCTGTCTTTATCGATATTATATAGAGGGTGATAATTGTTTTCTAAGTATTTTTTATTTTGAGATATTAAATTAATATGTATTTTTTTAAAAATATTTTTTTAACACTATAATATCAAAATAAAAAAAAAATCAAATTTTAATGAAAAGTAAATACAGCCAAACGAATAAACACTTGTAAAATCATGGGACAATAGTTTTTCAAACAATAAATAGTACTATTGTTTTAGTTCTGTTCACATTTTTATTCTTCTGATTTGGTTCGAGAATATACTATCGGTTTAAACTGATTTTGATTCAGTTTTAATTTTTTAATTATAATTTTAATTTAGTTATTTTTATAAATAGAAACCGAACCGATTTAAAAATGTTAAATACTTATAAAATTTTGGGAATAACAGCTTTTTCAAACAATAAATAGTAGTTATTTTCAAACAATAAATATTAGTTATTTTTCTTAAGATGTAAAGTTCATTACAATTTTCCAATGATGGCGACAACAATGTTCAAACAAAAATTTAACGTGACATGAAAATTCATCAAGGACAGCAAGCATGCATTTATAAACTCCAACCTCTCCCAGGCTCGAGCAGGGATCGGTTGTGTTTACAATGGACAGCAAGGTTGTATTTATTGCTATTATATGAGTTTTTAAAAGTATTTTTTATTTAAAAATATATTGAAATTTATTTTTAACATCAATATATAAAAATAATACAAAAGCATCAAATTTTTAATCTAAAATAAAAAAAAATATTTTAATTGATTTTTTTAGAAAATATTTTAAAATAAAGTGAAACATATTCTTGAAATAAGGTTTTTAAGGGTGTGATGTTCTGGTCAAGTGGGGCATAGGAAGAAGAATGGTGCCGGTGGATCTCACAGTGGAACCCCGAAAGAGAGAAGAAAACGCCCCCTATCATACCTTGCAGCTCACTTCTTTTGGTTGAATAAAGCCTTGCTTTAGCTTAAAGCATGTGAGCTTGAGGTTGAGATCCAACAAATAATAAAGACTTCAAAGTGTGAGAAATCGAATTAAAGCTTCGCGATTTCTCTTGACTTTAACCACCTCATGCATCCTTTTTATGCCTGTGTTTCCACTGGATATTCTCTTAGGTGGGCGGTGCTTCCCTGGAAAAGAGAAATTTCTGTTTGAAAAATTATTATTTTTTTAAAAAATATTTTTTAGATTATTCTGATATGCTAGAATTAACAATTTTATAATTTGTAGTAACGCTATTACAAGACCTTATACACAAAACTATTCTTCATCGTCATCTATCATTTTAAATTTGACCAATTATTTAGCATGTAATTTAGTGGCAAGATCCTGGAATTAAAAAGTTTATTTCCCCTGTTATTTTAGTCAAGTATTGTGGTTGCTAGTATGATAACTACTAGAGGTTTATATGATCATTAACTTTATAGTCCGTAGAATTAGTTGAGACACACGCAAACTAACCCGAATATCTATATTAATAAAAAAAAGTTTTTAATTGTGTTGTAATATTTATTTATTTTGTGATCAAGGCTTTAATGAGTTACAAATCCAAAACGTGTCGTCCTTGTTGTTTCAAAAATCAAAATGGTTTCGAATTGAAATGATTACGTGACAAAATAATTTATAGAGTGTTTATAACTCGCAATTATCCCCTCAAATCTATAGATTTTTCACCTCGCATCCATGAAACACCTTACCATAATGTCAAAATGAAAATAAAAATAAAAGATAGGGTAGGAATAAGAGGCTGGCGAGGAAAATAAAATAAAAAACTCACTGCTAAATGCGTGGGCGAAATACTATGCACATTAACAGTTAGATTATGATTTTACCCTTAAAAGAAAATCTATTGTGTCATGGTTTTAAGGGTGGCTTGGTCTTTTCGAATGGTCAATTGATTTTTAAAGGATTGCCGAATATTATTTTTTGTCTTTCCAGCTCTCTTTTTTTTTTTCTAATAATTAAATTACTTATTTACCTTCTAATCAAAAAAAAGTAAAACAAGTGTTCAAGGGCGATTTCATCTTTTCACACTGGTTAATTCCAAAATCATAGAGGGTGTTGTGGATGTTTTGTGCTTAATAATTAATTCTCCAGTCAAATAAATGTAAGAGCATGGGCCTCGTGCATTGGAGTTTGGGAGGCTCCCCATTTTTTGGACGGTACACGTGTCATCTCCTGGTGATTAAATTTGTTGTTTTGTTATTTCTTTATAAACGTTCCTTTTCCTTCTTCCTTGTTGTGTGACACGTGATGACTGGTGTGACACGTGATGATAGATGATAAGCGATTTGATGGTGATGATCCTTTCTTTCTTTCTTTTAGAGAAAGTACACGCCTGGCCCTTATTTTTCAATTTCATTCCTTATATTTTGATGCCTTTTTTCCTTGGATATTTAAGAAAAGTTTTTCATGTTTTCAATTAAGTCCTTGAATTACAATTTGTCATATATTATTTTTTCTAACTCGCTTCTTATTTTTTTGATTTTTTTTCTTTTTGTTAAAGTTTTTTCTTTTCATTTTAACCCTCTAATTTCCTTTTATTTTGGTTTTCACCCTCAATCTTTTAATCATGTTTTTTTCTAATTTTTTCCTTCCATGTCTTATTTGTTCAGAATTGGGCTTCATTTTTTTTATTTGTTGTGTTTATAATCTAACAACATGAATCACAAGTTTTGAAAGTTAATATGGTTACGAATTCTTCATTTCCTCATATTCTTTTACAACATTGTCATTCTATATTAATTTTTTATATATAAAATTTGGTTTTGTGGTTACCTTTTATTTTTTTTATTGGTTTATCTCTATCTTATTACCAAAACCGCTAGTTTTGCAAGCCTTTGTGGATAGATTTTTTTTCAAGAAATTATTTTGTTTTGTATTTAATTTTTGAAGAATTTATATTTTATATTGCATGGATAAAATTATTTATTTTTTAAAAAATAGCTATTTTGAAATAATATTTCTAATATGGTTAGCTTTGCATAATCTCCTTTTGTTTTATCTTATTCACTTGGTTTCATATATGCGTGTATTTCTATCACATTTTAATATTTCTAATAATCAAATTAAGTGGGCACAAACTAGTAAATATCTCATTTCATGGTATAAAATATCTTTATATATAATAAAAAAAATTCTTCTATTTTCCCCGTAATTGTTAATAATTGTTTTCACATGGATGGTTATCAATTTATTTGATCAAATACATGAATAAGCTTTTAAATTTGAGTTTTTTTTTCTAATCTAAAAACAATATATCATTTTTTTTTTTTTGTTTTCTTAAAAAAAACATACAACCAACTAATGAATCACGTGTAAAAATAGAATACGACGTAGTGTGCAACAATATAAATAGTACCTTTACAGATACTCACAAGTTGGCTTTCTAAAACATATAGGCTTACGAGTTATGGCTTTCACAGTTGCACTTTAACAACCTGTATGCCAATGCTACCTAGTGTTTGACTTGGAATTTTAATTGGGGTTATTTTTTAAAATAATATTTATTTAGAAATATATCAAAATAATATATATATTTTTAAAAATTTTATTTTTAACATTAACATATTAAAATATCTAAAACACATTAAAAAATTTTAATTTAAAAAATATATTTTTTAAATGCTTTTCAAACACCCTCTTAATTATTTATTGCATGATAGTTATCAAAACCTTTTATTCTTTTTTTTATCTAAAAAACTCCTCATTTTTTTTATCTATCCAGCCCGCAACAAATTCTTCATACCAAGTGCTTTTTAAATATGCTAGTGAGGCTATTTTTTAAAATATTTTTATTTTAAAATGTATTGAAATGTTTTTTTTTTATTTTTAACATCAGCATGATTTAAAATCATAAAAAAAATAATTCAATGTAAAAAATAAAGATAAAAATTTTATTTTTTAAAAAAATATTTTTGAAACACAGTATCAAACAAAACCTAAAAATAGTCATATGTAACTCTCATTTAGCCCATTTAAGTTGTTAAGCATGAATTTTACAAATTACAACAAAAAGTCATAATATATTATACATGTAATTTATCTAAAATCGAATAGGAAGGCCTGTATAATAATTTTCATCCATATCAACAAAACATTTTTTCATATCTATAAAATAATCCTTTTCTTCCCAAAAACTCAACTCAACCCTTCAAAGTATATTTGTCATTGTATTTTTAAGGTGTTTTTGAAGAAAAAAATATTTTTTTATTTTTTATTTTAAATTAAAATTTTTAAATATATTTTTTTCTTATAATAACATCAAAAATATTTTAAAAAAATAAAAAATATTATTTTAATATATTTTTAAATTAAAATTATTTTAAAAATCATCCTCAATAAGAATTCCTAACTGTCATAAAAAAAAAAATTAAATAAAATATATTCTGAGGTTTGGTGGTATGCAAGCTGTACTTCCGGGTTGTATTAGATGTAAAAGTGTTTTAAAAAGGTAAAAAGGAAAAGAAAACATGGAGGATTTGGTACTTTACTCCGTACTTGCTGCTCGCTATTAAACTAGGTCATATAGGTTTGTTGTGAAAAACATGCGGTGATTAATAAGGAATATTGCAATAGGAGAGAAAATAGAAAGAATAATATAAGATTCAGCGTGGTACACCTCGAGAAATACTAGGAGTGTAAATAATATTTTTTAATATGTTTTTACCATATCGCTGGGGTGTTGCCCCCTCACCTCCCAAACTATTAATCGTTCCTCACAATTGGATGTTCGTAAAGTGTTTTTTTTAAAAAAAAAAATTATTTTTTTATTTTAATTTTTTTTAATGTTTTATTTTGAGAATGATATAATAAAATAATTTTTTAAATATATTTCAAAATAAAAAATAACTTCGATTACATTTATAAACAATAACTAAAACAGGAAAACAAGTACAAGAGAGGCGGGTGTCATCATTCTGCTCTAATAAAACATCAACTTATGAGTCAAAAACTACAATAAAATTAGTTTTGAAAATCTTTTAACTTACCTATTTGTCTATCTAGAGTTTTCAATTAAGTTATGAAGAAGACAACCTGATTTATATTAATCCAATTTGCAGGTCTAAAAACAACATTAATAATTAATAAAAATATGACTAAACTTTTATAAAAACTTAAAAATAACAATTTAAAAAAAAATGAGACAATTACATATTCGATCAATTATGAGTCCCCTGGCAAACTGGGTCAAGGATTTTATTAGATTTAATAACTTTATTATAAGTTTTTACAAAAATGTTTTTTAATCTAACTATATTATATATATATAAAAAAAATCAATCATAAAATCAAACAAACCAATATTTAAAAAAAAAATTATAATAACCTCGTAAAAATTAAAACAGCAATTATGAAAATAAATTCATAACTAATCTCATGTATAACAATGAAATAGAATAAAAAACTTAAATTCATGAAACCCGCAAACTATGATAGTCGGTCAAACTTGAACATGTGTATATACTTCATAAATTTTAATGATAATTTTTCTTTGATTTTTTTTTTTTACGTGAGAAAAATAACTGTAGAAAAATTAAGTTTTTATATATAAAAAACCCCACCAGCCTGGTAAATTAGGACAACTTAGGTTACCTGACAGATTCTCTCAATCCACAGTAACATCATATAAAGCTCCCAACCCCGAAGAGAAACATTCGAAGAAGGGGCTCGAACTAAGAAAACAAATCATGAAGTTAAACTCTCAACCACTTTAATATTAAAAAATAAAAGCAATAAAAATAAATTTATAAAGAAAAACCTATAACAAGAAGAAAGAACAGAAAATAAACATCAAGGGTTACTTTAATATGTAGAGTAATGGGCGTGAATGAACATTGATTTCCCGCACATTTTAACATTTGTTGAGTAAATCTACTTAGGAGTTCTAACTTGAGAAAAAACTCAATATGTTTAAAGATAAGAGATAGCCTCGGCCATTTCACTCTCCTAGTGTTCCT
This sequence comes from Salix dunnii, assembly GCA_015731905.1. Classification (NCBI taxonomy): domain Eukaryota; kingdom Viridiplantae; phylum Streptophyta; class Magnoliopsida; order Malpighiales; family Salicaceae; genus Salix; species Salix dunnii. Next base: position 647,644 of record CM027668.1, on the reverse strand, counting down.
CTTGTTCTCACATTCTCTTCTTCAAAATGTATATTGACATGCATTTTTCTCCATGGTCGCAGAACTGATAGCACGACCATGTGTGGGCATAGCGGGGGGGGGGGGGGGGGGACACTACGATTATCAGTGTCGTGCTCCCGGGGCATTGTTGAAGTATTTGAAACAGAGAAATGCAAGCACCAATCTTTATACACGAGTTAGAGAATTCAGGGAGAGAAGACTGGAAGGTCAGCACCACACGTGCCATTGATGGCAGTAGATAAGGGGTTTGCATATAACATTGTAACTTAATGAAACAACCACATGCACCAGAAATTGGAATTGTCTGGTCAAGCAAAACATAAAGAGCCACTGACGAGCTTGTAAGAGTTGAGACACAACAATTCAACCAAAATAGGACGCACAAAGCCTCGAGTCCACCAGCACAAAATATAGTAAAAGAGAAAGCATTCAAGGATAAAACTAGAAGTGATAACGCTAGCACTTGCACAACGAGGCCAGTTATTGGCACTCTTCAGCACTTGACCTCCTTCAAAGCAAGGGCGAAGTACAAAAATGTCGGATCGGCAGCACCGTCCTTGTAATAAGCAAAGACCAGACTGCCATCATCATGCATGCTCTCACCCACAAAGCTGCAAGACGAGCAACCTCATAAATACCACAAAAGCCAGAAAGCATAAGTTCACAAAAACAAATTGAGTGAATCGGAAATCCAACAGAAGACCACATTGAAGCAAACAAATCTATCAAAAGACACTTACAATTGCAAGTCCTTGATTTTTGAAAGCAAGTACTTGGTTGCTCCCTCAATGTTTTTTCTAAACTGTTCCTTCTGGTCATCATCAAGTTTCTCCGACAAATTCTTGATAAATTTCTTAATCTGTGTAAGAAACTGCTTCTTGTCAAAAGGAGGTTGCTCCTGAAAATCATCAACCAAATTTTCCATCAGCTTTTGCCCCAAAAATCTCTCAGCACAAAGAAAAAAACAAAAGGAGGCTCGAACAATTCAACAAACAAATAGCACAAAAAGTCACCTGGAGCCTAAATGTGTCAACGATGTCAACAACCTTGACAGCCTGGTCATCAACACCCTCATCTTCACCTCCTTCAGCTGAAGGATTTGCACCAATGTCTACATCAACGGCTCCTTGAACAACCCACTACGCACAAAATCATATAATAAAAATCAACAAAAACCACCACCAACAACAACCGAACATCCCCAGTTCAAGCATAAGCAGTCCAAATCACAAAATCAAAAACTTTCAATAACACTAACCTTTCCTTCAACTTCCCACAGCATCCCATTCTCAATCTCCTTGTATGGGAACGAATCCGAGAGAAGCTCATCACCTGATAAAAATTACAAACAAACACACCAACCCTATGGTCAAATCAATCCAAATAATTCAAGATACCACGTGCTAAACACTACTGACACCGTCATTAACTACTAAAAAATATCGGTTTTAAGTAAGATTTAAAATCAAATAAAATAATCACAGATTTTTATTCAGCAAAAAACAAACACAAATACTTTGATCAGACCAAAGATAAAAAAAAAAAATAGCATATCTCAGATTCTTCTTTATAGATCACAGAAAATTAATCACAAATCCCTAACACTATTATTACATCCAAAATCTAACACAATTATACTTTTCACAGATCTAAGAAAACAAGGAACAGAAAAGAAAAGAAAACGCACCAGAGAGAAGATCTTGATAGACCAGCATGATTGCGCAAAAGAGCTTTTCTCTCTCGGATCGATCCAAAGACGGAAAAAGAAGCAGCGATTGCGAGAGCAGGAGAGACCTCTTCCAGCCAAGGACAGTATGTATTTATAGACGAGGGTTTCACTGGAACCAGGAGTAATCAGCCAGGATTGTCAAATTACAAGAAAGTACGTTGCAAAATAATTACTGTCCAATGAATCCTTGTGGCCGTGGGATTAAGATAAGCCTTTTATTTTTAGTTTGGGGCAAGTGGGGAATTTCCTCTTTTATGGGGGCAAGGGACATATTCCCACGAATTTTTAATATTTGCACTCGGCACTCGAACAATCCTAAAGGGATATGGATTTTATTTGAATTTTTGAGGGAACCTCCTAGATATGTAAATTTTGTGGGTTAGGTTCGAACAGTATTTTATATTTTTTAATTATATCCTTTTTTCAATTTTTAAAAACATTTTAATTATGATGCTTCTATTTTATTTGTGTTTTTTTATATTTATAAAAATAATATTTATTTTTTAAAGCTTTAATATAAGCACGATACACTCATAAAAAAATATAAAGACATCAATTTAATACTTTTAAAATATAAGGCATTTTGTAAACACAGGTTAATGCAATATCAAATGGGTTATTAATTGAGAAGTGCAAACTATTTTTTTTTCCAATAATGGTGCTTGCATATTGAATCACTAGACATCACTAAGTGTCTTATTTGAGAAAATAGTTAAGGTTGTTTTTGAAATATATTAAAATAATATATTTTTTTTAAAAAAAATCTTGATATCAACACATAAAAATGATCTAATAATATAAAAAAGAATTGATTTAAAATAATAAAAATATTTTTTTAAATACTTTTGAAACGCAATGTCCAATACCAATTTTCTTATTGTTTCAACAATAACGATTTAATTTTTTTCAAATTTGAATGGGAGGCGAGTTATATCATATGTACATGAGTTATTGCTCTCATTTTTGTTTCAATTCATGACATTTACATTGTGTTTATTTGGTATTTCATTGGGAAAAAAACATAAATATAATTGGTTAGAAAACATAAATTTGTCCCTTTTATTTTTACTATTACATGTTTTTTCTATTTTTATTAACAAATATAAAGTACATTAAAACATGTTTCATTGCCCTCACGCCTCATTTTTATTGATTTAATATGAATTAGATATTTTGCTCATTTGATATGAATTACATATTTTGCTCGTGTTTCGCTGCGAGTAAGCATAATTTTTTTTTAAACATTGAAAAACAATGACTAAGCATTGATAAGTATAACATAGACATGAAAAATAAATAAATTAACACCTCCATATCATAGAAACGAGAGAGAAAAAAATATCAATTATCAACACAAGGAATTCAAATGAAGAAAAATAAACCAAGAAAAAAATGAACAAAACAAATAAAAAAATACCAACAAACCCGTGTGATGATTTTTTTTTTTAAAATATCAATATCATGAATCTAGTGACAAAAATTAAAATAAAATAAAATTTGATAAAAATATCAGGAATAAAAGTTTTAAACCAAAACATTGAGGATCGAAACCTTAAATACCATAAAATATCGAACTAAAGGGCAAATTAAAAATTCCTAACTCCTTGAATTCATAAAAGAATTCCAAACAAAAAAGAACGAGGATCAATTTTTTTAAAAGAAAAAAAATCAAAAACAAAATACATAAATTAATGCTCAAAATACTCAATCTAAAATATTGACTTGTGATAGGAAGGAGGATGGTCACAAGATGTGCAGAGAAATGATGCATAATGGATGTTCTCCTAACCCCATGCTCCTGAATACCTACATGGACTGTGTGTTTCAAGGGTGGTGAAACTGAGAAAGATAGTGTTTCGTTGGAGAAAATAAAGGTTTAAGGATTTCTTCCCGATACAAAAGGGTTATTCAATCATAATCCATGGCCTTGTGAAAATTGGTTTCATATGAGAAACCTATCAGTTGTATTATGAAATAAAGGACCAAAAGTGTGTTACAATAGCATGTTTAGGACACTCATGTATACTGTTAAAGAATAATATAATTTTTATTATGGGCATCACCTAACAACTTAAATTTTTAAATGAAATGATCTCTTGATATGATATTAGTGACTTATTAACATAGTGGTCACGACTTTGAACTTCACCACTTCTATTCTATTTTATTAAAATTAAGCACAAGGTAATATGAATATGTGTGCAAGTTTCGAGCTCAAAAAGTTTTCATTTTATGAGAGTATTAAAGAATAATATAAATCATATCTAGAAACCTCAATTAACAACTTAAGTTTTTAGATAAGATGATTTATTAACACATACAACACTATAATTGATGGGTTCTGCACTTTAGGTAAGGTGAACAAAGTATCAACTACTATAGGAAATGAAGACAATAGGCCACCATCTAACTATTGTGACATATGATTTTATCATTGATGGCCTTGATAAAATTGATAGACTTGATGAAGTGTACATGCTCTTTGAGGAAGTAGAGTTGAATGATATAGATGGTGTTTGGCTCTGCGATTCAACTCGTAGTTGCGTTAAACCGCAAGGCCAATTATTAGCCAAACATGACCTTGGTTTTTAACTATGGTATGACCACGCATTGTAAAGGCATCTCATGGGTGACACATTCTCTCTCCCGACCGCTAGCCCTCACCTCATCCCTGTCTTCTCCCTCACCTCCTCTACAGACCTTAACCATCAAACCAAATCCCACCACTCCCTTACAAAACCCCCCACAAGTCCAACCTTCTCCCTCTCTCCCTCACAAAACCTCTCAATCAGCCCACAAATAACCCATATTCTCTGCCATTCCCCCTCAGCCACACCCACCTGTAACACTCCCTCAACCACACTTGTATGGAGCCCACTTTTCTTCCTCGTATCAACATTGACCATGAAAGGAAGGCACTGATTTCTACAAATCGAAGATGTGTGTGTGTGTGTGCTTAAATTTCCCTCTGTTTTTTTTCTTCTTATGAACAATAGTTAGCATAACAATTCAAAGAACCTAAGATTTTGATTGTATAACCCGATAATATTTTAGATTTTTTTTGTGAATGATGGAAAAAAATTGAACAAATAGCTAGTAATTGAACAAATACCAATTATTTGAGATGAAAATCAAACTAACAAATTAATTTTGTTACGAGTTGGGCTCGAAATTGGGATGAAAATAGCTAGTAATGGTTTGAAATTTGTTGAAAATTTTGTGAACAGGCCATGTCAGACAAGTTGAATTGTGTCTACACTCATTTTAGTTGTTTGTTTCTACAAATTATAACTATTTGTTATGCGAAATTGTTGTTCATTTATTATTTTTGTTAAATTTATGAGATAAATTTCATATAAATTGATGCGAACACATGTTTTTTATGAATAAATGTGTGTTAAAGTTTTGTAATTTTGTTAATTAATTTCGGTTGTGAAATTTTATTAATTAAGGTTTTTTTTATGTTAGTTTGTTTAATTAGTAAGTATAATTCTTGCATTTTTTGTTATGGAATAATTTAAATTATAGAATGAAAGATAGTGAAAATATGGATAAGGCTGCTTGAACAAAGGATCCGCGTATCATTGAAGATGAGTTTTGTTGTTGTATTAATTGGATTGTTCAATCATTGGATTTGATGAGTTTCTCTTTATTTAAATTTGTATATGAAATTTAAATCCCCTCGTTAGTATTTCTGGATTCATAAATCAGTTGTATTGTTATATTAATGCATAAGTGAGATTATTTTTTATTGGTAATTTTTTTCTGATCTTGTTATTATTTGTCATTTGTTTTGCATATTTTAATTTTTTCCTACACTTGTTCGTAATTTTCATTGTTGTTACGTAATTTTTAATATTTTTTTCTACTCTGCAATTTGTGTTTCCATCAAATTTTTCTGATAAGTTCTCAGTAGTTTTTTGCACTTGTATAGAAAATATATGATTAATTTGTGATATTGTTTTTTATATTGACACGCAACAACAAAAATTGACCCACAATGAAATGGAAATTAGGTATTCTGGAGAGGAAAAAATGAATTCTACAATCATGACAAAATTTTACTGTTCACTCGGGTGTTTTGCAGAAATAATATGGTACAAGTGTGCATAAAAGTTGAATTATTATTGGGTAAATTACAGGAAAATAATGCATTTGAAAGCCAAAAGTTGCAGAGCCACATGTGAAGAATTACATAATTCTTAAATCATTTTTTCTATATAAGTAGGAGTGATTCCCAAAACATTTATAATCTCACACATTTATAGTCGCAAAAACATCTTTTCAATAACAACTTCACAAGAGAAACATCATTAAACAATCTACAGGTTCATGTAATTTTTTTTATCTCAAGTTCTTGCAATTTAATTAATTCTCTGCAACCTCATAAGTGATGTTCACTCATTACTACATAATGTGATAGAATGCTCATTTGACGTATGGAAACAGAGGTGACAAATTTTACAAAACATGTCCTCTTATCCATATAAAAATAATATCACCTTAATGCATTTATAAACATAAAATACTTTAAAAAATAACTTTAACCACGTTTCTACACAGATACAAAATTTAGAATTTAATTGTTTCGTCTTTAAAAATGATTTTGTTTTTAAAAAATATATTTTTTATTTTTTGTTTCAAATGATTTTTTTTTTCAAATTGTTTTGAGGCACTAATATTAAATATTAAATTTTTTTAATAAACTTATAAAACAAACAATAGAATATTCAATGGCAGAGTAATTTTCCCTTTAAAAAAACCCCAGAAACTTCTAAGCGGGAAAGCAAAAGAATTTAAAAACAATCCAGCAAAAACCGGAACGCGCGACTCACCCCCACCCCGAAGATAGAGAAAGAAACTGAAAGACCAAAGAAAAAAAGAGAGAGCAACAATTTCTGTCAAATCCATGGAAGAAGAGGAAGAGACAGCAGTTTGTGCCCTAATCACAGACCTAGAAGAAACCCTAAACACTCAAAACCAATCACATCCGCTTCCTTTCACTCTCCCAACCCTCCAAAATCTCCAATCTCTCTTAGATTCAAACGACCCCCAAATCCTTTCTCAACTCCTCTCCAATCTCTCCTCTAAATCCTTCTCGTTATCTTCTCTTCTTCCCTCCCTCACCTCCGCTATGGACTCAGCCCCCACGCATCTTTCCCTCCTATCCTCAAAAATCTACCTCTCTCTTATTCTTTTCCCTAACTCCCCAGTTTTCACTCTTTTCAATCCCATTTCTTTTTTCGCTCTCCTTCGCTCGCTTCGCCGGGCTGTTAAGTCCCCTCACTGCTGCCCACAAGAAGGAAATTCTTCGGGAGGGGCTAAGAAGAGAAAAGGGAGGAAAAGAGGAGGGATTGTTGCGTGTAATAATGGGAGTGGTGATGGGGATGGGGGTGAGGGTTTTTTTGATGCGAGAGTGTTTTTATGTGTCATTGAGAGATTGGTGTTTGTTTTAGACTTGATTCATTTGAATAGGTTTCCTGACAGTTTGAAGTCTTTGGTTCAAACTATAGTGGAAATTCTGGTTTTGGCGACCGGTAGGGAAATGGGTGGGGGGTTTGAGAGATTGGAGGGTTTGTGTTCGAATCTTTTGTGTCAAGTTTTGAAATCTGAGCATGGAGAGGAAGGCGAGACAGCGGCGGAGGTTTTGAAGGCGCTAGCACCGTTGATTTTGATGGGGAAATCGCAAGCGAGGAGCTTTGCTATGAGGTTTGTAAAGAGTTTGATGGTGGGTGTAGGAAAAACAAGTGATGGTGTTAAGAAGGGGGTGGTGAATTTTCCGCGGTATTTGGCTCAAAAGGCTCCAGAGAAGGCGGAGCCTAGAGGGTTTGCAGTAGATGCGATAATAGAGATTGTTAGAGTGATGGAGGTAGAGGACCAAGTTGGGTTTGCCGAGTATGTGGTGAAAATGACACAAGGGAAGGCCAATCTTAGGCTCTTGGGAGTGGATTTGATTTTGAATTTAATGATGTTGCTTAAAGACCCGTTTATTGGAGTGGATTTGAATTGTGAACTGAAGGATTCATGGGGTTTTAAATGTATGGAGGCATTGATTCAGCGTTGCACGGATTCGAGTTCTGGAATTCGAGCTCGTGCTTTGTCTAATTTGGCCCAGTTAGCGGGGTTTTTGTCAAGTGATGATAAGAATCATGATGTTTTGAAGGAAGTAATAGGATTTGGGGAAGTGGAGGTGGAAGTTGGGGTAAATGATATTTTGAGGAAAAGGTGCATGGATGAGAAGGCAAATGTTAGGAAGGCTGCACTTGTTTTGGTCACCAAGCTGACTGCTATTTTGGGTAACAATTTTGATGGAGTTGTGCTCAAGACTTTAGGCATGGCTTGTTCTGATCCACTAGTGAGCATACGTAAAGCTGCAATTTCTGCTCTGTCAGAGGTAAGTCTACTTTAGTGTTCTATGTAAAGTTTCCTTGTTTAATACTTTTTATAATTTGTTGCCATGAGTGAAACTTGGTACTCTATCGCTTGTCTAGACCTTGTATTTTGTGCGCCTATCTCAGTTTGTTTTTTCTTCACAAAAATAAATAGATAAATAAATAATTTGTTGCATATGCTCCTTTGTGCATTCTCTCTTTCTTATCTTGTGTTTTTCGTTGACGCTGTAGGCTTTCAGAACATTTTCAGATGAAAGTGTGATAATTGAGTGGCTACATTCTGTTCCACGTTTAATAACAGATAATGAAAGTAGTATTCAAGAAGAATGCGAGAACTTGTTCTTGGAACTGGTTTTGGATCGCATTTCGAGAGCAGGATCTGAGGGTACCATACCCAACCAGTCCACTTTCTCTGATTCCAATGTTAAAGCAAAAGATATAGAAAGGGAGATTGGGCTGCTGTTTCCAGGAATCATGGCTCTTTTAAAGGAGATCTGCAATGGAGAGGTGGCGCCTTGGGTGAAGAAAATCTGCACAAGCTTGGGTAAGAAGAAACGACTGAAGCCTAAAATGGCTATAGCATTACAGAACATCATAAAGATTTCTGAGTCTTATTGGGCGAGCAATTCCATGCCAATCGAGAAGTGGACAGCTCCACCTGGTGCTTGGTTTCTTCTATCAGAGGTGTCAGCGTACCTTTCAAAAGCTGTTGATTGGGAGTTTCTCCATCATCACTGGCAGCTCCTTGACAAGTACAGAGCAGTAGGTGAGTTTAAGAGTCCATGTCCTAAAGAATTTATGCGTGAAGATGAAGATGACATAGCTTCCAGTTCTGTTGCATGGGCTAATGATCGCGTTTTTCTCCTGCAAACAATCTCTAACGTTTCTGTTGAGCTCCCTCCTGAACCTGCAGCAGAGTTAGCTCATAACTTGCTCATAAGAATTGAAGAGTTCAACATGCATTCAACAGAGGTAGCCATACTAGCATATGCATGATAGTATATAGGAGCGTCTCCTTTTCTCTTCGTCCTTTTTGGGCTATACATTAGTCAGCATTGCTGTGTTCTGATGTTTCATAAGACACCTAGAATTTGCCTGAATTGCATTTTTATTTCTAAATCCATGGCAAGCTTCCACTTCAGTTTCTATACATTAGGTATCGAGCATGTACATGCCTCTAATTTTTCATGATAGTCATACTATTTTTTTTTTTCTTGTACATCGTTTTCTAAAGTTCACCTTTAGCATGATGGTGGATAAGAAATTTGGAGGAACATGCTTATATATTGCTTTACTGTATTCTAGATTTCTAAACATGTCCTTCTTGGGCCATACATTGGTCACCATTGTTATGTATGAGGTTTCAAAGACACCTGAGTGACTTACATTTTTTATAGCTATATTTATCTTGACAAGCTTTAGCTTCAGTTTCCATGCATCTGGCAATCCAGCATGGACATGGTTCCAATATTTCTTAATAGTGTCATGGAAATTTTATTTTGCTTGTACACAAAAGGTTACTTTTAGCATGATGTTGGATAAGAAACGCAGAGGAATAAGCTGACAATGCTTTACTTTAATATGATTTCTAAACGGCATGAACTGTTTCAAGTTTTAATGCAATGGTAGTAGCTCTTATAAGTGTAATATTCCGGTTCCCTGTACTGAATTTTAACCCTGCTGATCTTGGGCATATTGCTTTGCCTTTAACCTATTAAGTGTCAAAAGAGAGAATGCACCTATGTTCTCTGAAAGGAATATGCAGTTTGTTTCCTTCTGGTTAATTTCTAATGAAATAATTTGCAAGACAGAATTTTGTGAGGATGAGTGTGATGACATTATGACTTTACTTGCATAGTTCCTAGAAAGAGTTAAAGCAGCCTAAAGCGGCCAGTAAAGAGTTGACACAATGTTTTACTGGCTCCATCTGTATGATTTGTTTTATTGCATTAACATGTTTGATGTAGGTTAATGCTCATGTTAAAGCACTGAGAACTTTGTGCAAGCGGAAGGCTTTGGATGCTAATGAAGCTGAGAGTCTTGTCATCAAATGGGTACAGCAGCTTCTCTCTAAAGCTTCCCGGATCTTGGAGAAGTACATCACAGGAGATTCAGAAATAAACAAGGGGGATGCTTTTTTCACACCTTCTAGAAGTGCGAGTAGGAAGGGCAAGAGAGCTGCAGCCCTATCTAGATTATTGTCAGATGCAGTAACTGCAGTTTATTCCATTGGGGTTTTGGTTATCATTTGTCCGACAGCTGATACTAGCACCATTATTCCTATACTACACACCATCATCACTTCAGGAAATTCTGATCCAAAATTGAGTAAATTGCCGGGCCCTCAAGTCTCTCTGAAACAGACAGCTCCCTCTTTGTACATTCAAGCATGGTTAGCAATGGGAAAGATTTGCTTAGCAGAAGAGGAACTGGCAAAAAGATATATTCCTTTGTTTGTGCAGGTTCGATAGTTCCAACAAACATTTCACTAGTGTTGCAATTGAATCTCTAATAGATACAAAGCCTATGCTACTTTTCTTCAGCATTCTTGTTGACATCAGTAAATGATGGTTATTGCTGACCAGGAATCTTAATATATAGTTAGAAAGAATTCACAATTTTGGAGTTGTAGTTGCATGATTCTTGAACAATAACAGAGCTAATGTAGCTAAACCTTTGGAGTTGTAGTTGCAGTGACATACCTAGCTTACCTTTTTCTCTTTGCATGATACTTTAACAGTATGCGAGCTAATTAAACATCTTTGTTTCTCCCCCTCATGTCAAAGACTCCATAAAATTAAGCTCCTCGTTCCAGCTGAAAGTAACTTCCGAATTCTGAAACGCTTGCAATGCACTTTATGTTGCAGGAGCTTGAAAAGAGTGACTGTGCAGCTCTTAGAAACAATCTTGTTGTGATGATGGCTGATTTTTGCATTCGCTATACTGCTCTTGTTGATTGGTGAGGCCTGTAGGGAAATGACAGAAGTAACTTCCTTTTTTTTTTTAAATAATAATTTCTTCATAAATAAAGAGAGAGAAAGACTGGTATTAAACGATAATTTCTTTGACACTAACTACCTGTTCTTGAAGTCAACAGTTACATATCGAAGATCACCAAGTGTCTCCGTGATCCATGTGAACTTGTGAGGAGGCAGACATTTATACTGCTTTCAAGATTGTTGCAGGTTAATATTTTTTTCAGGGTTTCTGTCATTTGTTATACCATTGTTTCCTTTTCCTTTTTCTGAGAGTAGTAATCATAACTGTACCCTTTTCACTTTTTAATTTTATTTTGACATTCAGAGGGACTATGTGAAGTGGAGGGGAGTCCTCTTCCTTCGATTTCTTTTGTCACTGGTTGACGAGTCAGAAAAGATAAGACAATTGGCTGATTTCCTCTTTGGGAATATTCTGAAAGGTCAACAGTCAATCACAACTCATCAGTTTTGTTTTGGTGACGTATCTTGTGCTTTACTGATGTATATAACTTGTGTGCAGTCAAGGCACCGCTTCTAGCTTACAACAGTTTTGTGGAAGCTATTTTTGTTCTGAATGACAGTGATGCCCATAATGGGCACTTTGGTTCTAAAAGTTCACAAACAGAGAACCATCTATTTTCCATCAGGTAGGTGCCTCTGTTATCCTGCAACCAGGAAAAGAAATGCTTGATTTTCAAAGAAGATAATCCATTGAACAATATCATTTCCAGGGGTAATGATGAAAATTCAAGGGCTAAAAGAATGCACATCTATGTTTCTTTGCTGAAACAAATGGCTCCTGAGCATCTCTTGGCAACATTTGCAAAGCTGTGTGCTGAGATTCTTGCGGCTGCATCAGATGGCATGCTCAAGTTGGAGGATGTCAGGGGACAGTCTGTTCTGCAGGTAGTTATCCTATGCCTATCTAAGAACCACACTTCCATAAGCCCTTTAGGAAATATGTGTAATTGGCAAGAGCAAGTTTTCGATTGCTGTGCTTTTCTAGTTTAAGAGATCACTGACCATTCTTCTCATTAAGGTTGCTCCTTCATTTCACCAGAGTTTTAATGGCAGGAGTCACCTGCTGCCCTTTGTTCTTAGTGAAATGGCAACTGGACTTCTCATAGTTTCCATCTTTTACCAAATTCCCTAGTGAAGAAGACTTTTTCAGTTTTTAATTTTGTTAGTAATTCAGAGGAGTGGATAGTAATTTTGACTCCTCAGTCTTGTTGTTCTTACTCATTTGTTAAATGGGGGGGCAGGATGCTTTTCAAATTCTTGCATGCAAAGAGATCCGAATCCCATCAGGCCGTGGATCACATGCTGATGCAGGAGATGAAGAGGAAGAAAGTGTTGACGGTGGATCCTCTGCAGCAGCTGCCAAGAGAGGGGCCATAACTCAAGCAGTGAAGAAGGGTCTTATTCAAAATACCATTCCCATCTTTATAGAGCTTAAACGACTACTAGAAAGCAAGAACAGCCCACTTACAGGTTCCCTCATGGAATGTCTTCGGATTATTCTCAAGGATTACAAGAACGAGATTGATGAAATATTAGTTGCTGACAAGCAACTTCAGAAAGAGCTCATTTACGACATGCAAAAACACGAAACATCCAAGGCAAAATCAGCAGCTGCCGGGGTTGTAGCCTCTATGCAAAACCATAGCAGCTTTCTTTCACCTGGTGCTTATAAGACTGCAGGTGGAACAAAAGCTCAGGATAACCTGAATGAAAACCCACGAAGTGAATCAAGAGTGGCATCGGCGATGGCAGATGCAGTTGCCGAAGCTAAAGTCAGGTCTGTTTTAAGAGAAGTTAACAGGGGAATTGCAACACCACCACTCAGCTCCATCAGTAGGCCTAAACTCAAGCCAAACCAAGACAGTACTGGTGCTCGGACTGATCGACCTCCTCATGTATTAGAATCACTGAGAAGGAGACAGAGTTTTTATTCTGATGATGAAAACTGATTTCTAAAGTTTCTCTCCCTTCCATTCCATCTGAAAATACTGAAGCATCGAGTTGGGGATTTAGGTATGTAATTTTTATTTATTATCATCACAGTGCAGCTAACATATATCAAAGCAAAAACCAGTTTTGATGTCCTGAACATGATGTAGTTCAGTTTTGGGTTACTGAACACTATATATTTTATATGTAGATACCGACTATTTCAATGAAATTCTTCCTCTCTTCGCTTCCAGTTAATCTTCAACGTGTACGAAATTCTGTGATAATGCTCTAGCCTTCTCTTCTGGAGATTTATTTTAAAAGCATATTATGATTAGTTTGTGCTCAATGATTTGTTTGCTTGCTCTAAAAATTCTTCCTCTCATAATGTTTGGCTATACCTTTTTAATTAAATTTACGTTTTAGTTAAAATAATAATGATAAAAAAGCTTTGGATGAATATGAGAAGTGTTTCTTGAAATGGGAACACTTTTTTTCCATGAAAAATCAAAATGGCACAATAATACACACACACAATAATTAAATTGATACATATTAATAGGGTATTTCAACGTGGTTTCAAGTTAACTCAAAATGTTAATTTAATTCATATAATTCAAATTTAAATATAAAAATAAATTAACTCAAAATTATACAATTTAAATCATAAACACAATATTAAATATCTAAATATAATTTTAAATTTTAAACATTTTTAACTAGCAACTAGATCGTTAGATCATTTTATTTTCTTAATGCAAAAAAAAAAAAAATATACATGCATAACTAATATATTTCTAGCAGGAAAATTTTTTAAACCATGATTGAATTGACCTGATCAACTTGACGATGTTGAAAACAAACCGGATGATTTGTAAAAATATAGTTTGACTCCAAAAGAATTCAAGAAGACATTTTTTTTTTATTTTTAATATTGAGATGACAATATATTTGATTGACCCGAGTCAACTTGCATTAACATTTTAAATTTATACACTGGATCTTGAGCCAATGATAGCTATATATAAATAAATTAAAATAAATCATGAAGTTTAATCCTCAATAAACTCGTTATTGAATGATTAAATTGAAAAAAACCTAAAAAAAGGACAATAAAATAATAAAAAAATCTACTCGATTTAATTCGCAAAACCCGTGACCTAGATTATGAGAATAAAATAAATTCATAGGAAAAAAACAAAACAAATAAAAAGGCATAATTGACAATCATCCAAGTATTAAAGATGTTGAATGAAGAAAATAATAATAAAATCAAATAAATAATCAAGTCAATTGAGTTAAATTAGTGAAATTATGACATGTGTCATGAGATTAGGATAATTAAAAAAAATTATAAAATTTAATCTTCAATAAATCAAATGGTGAAAGATAAAATTAAAAAAAATATCAATCTTTTAATCAAATTAAAAATCAACTTGAATATTGACTTGGACTCATAAGAAAATAAATAATATAAATGAATTTTAATCAAATTACAAATCAACTTGAATATTTAACAAGACCATACAATATAAATTCTCACTTTATATTTTTTGATACGCAGTTTGTCTAGATTTAAAGTTACGGTCATCTCACTAGATGAGGTTGAGTTTTAAACCAACAATACTGAATGGGTTCTGGCCTAGTCCTGGGTCTAGCACTATAAAACCGAACCCACACCAAACATTTCCTTCGGGTGATTAGATGGTCTTCTACTAGCACAGGCACACCCCGTCTCTCTCTCTCAGATCGAATATTTGTATCATCAGGTAACTCTCAATTTCCTTAATACTTCAATATCTGAGGATTAATAACAGCATATGCTAAATTGTTTTCGTTATTTTTACACAGATCTTCTTCAATTTTTTGTGTTGAGTTTGTGGAAATTAGTTATAATCATGGATGGAAACAAAGATGAAGCAATAAGATGTGTTAGAATTGCCGAAGAAGCAATCGCATCCGGCAATAAACAACGCGCTTTCAAATTTATTAAAATGGCGCAACGTCTTAATCATAATTTGTCTGTTAATCATCTCTTATCTGCATGTGAGAAGCTTGATTCCTCGGAAAACTCTTCTTCCGCGGATCAAAATGATCATAAGGATAGGAATACAAATGGTTTTGTCAAGAGTGATGAGGGTTTGAGTGCGGAGAGGAGTTTTACCGAGGAGCATGTGCACTTGATTAGGCATATTAATAGGAATAAGGATTACTATGGGATTCTCGGGGTTGAAAAGAGTTGTTCCGTTGAAGAGATTAGGAAGGCGTATAGGAAGCTGTCCTTGAAAGTTCATCCTGATAAGAATAAAGCTCCCGGTTCGGAGGAGGCGTTTAAGAAATTATGCAAGGCGTTTAAGTGTTTGAGTGACGGTGATTCCAGGATGCAGTATGATCAGACGGGTTTGGTTGACGAGTTTGAGCATAACCAGCAGTATAATAATAATAATGTTAGGCGGCGGAGAACAAGTGCGCGTGGTTCTTATTATGATGACGAGTTTGATCCTGATGAGATATTCAGGGCTTTTTTTGGCCAGGCAGAAGTGTTTAGGGCTCGTCATGTCTATAGGAATAGAGGAACGGATGGCCAGCAGAGGGGGGAGCAGGGAGGGGGACCTAATTTGATTGTTCTGTTGCAAATTCTGCCCTTCTTGTTGATTATTTTGCTTGCTTATCTACCGTTTTCAGAGCCCGAGTACTCTTTGATTAAGAACGTAGCTTATCAGATTCCCATGTCTACTGAAAAGTATGGTGTGGAGTATTTTGTCAAATCATCAGCATTTGATAAGAATTTTCCTCCTGGAAGTCCTGCTAGAGATAGCATTGAGGACAGTGTGATTAAGGATTACAGAAATATGCTTTGGCGGTACTGCAACATAGAAATCCGCAGACGGCAATGGAGTAGGAATATGCCCACTCCTAACTGTGATAAGCTACGTGATCTCGGATTAGCATGAAGGTAAGCTCATTACCCTGTTTATTTGTGACTGGGAATTATATCATTTTCTCATTTAATTTTTCTGGTTCAGATGAATGCTCGGTGCCTGGTTTAATGAAGGGCTTTCCTGTATAAAATACTTTTACAGCTGACGCTTGTTTGTAGGAAGGTCACTTAGTTTAAACTTAATGCCTCTTCGATCATATGGAGATCTTTGATGTCCCTGCAACCGTCTATTAAGTGACATGTCTCACTATTCTATGTCGGGCTCCATGTGTGATTCAAAGATGGATGCATTTTAGTGGAATGCATATGGTATTGTCTGTGCTAAGCTATTAAAGGATGCGGTTCCCAAGTTATACAAATGAGATTTATTTGCAGGACTCGAGGCATAATTGTATCAAAATTTTGATTGCTATATAAAGGTTTAGCCTTACCCTCACCAGTTTGGTGGTTGATGTCTTTGGAATATGATGTTGTGTGGTTGTCTCAATGGTTGTGTAGGTATATGTTAATCCATTATCAGGGGCTGTTTCCGTGCTTGCTTTGGATTCCAAAATATTACTCTAGAATTAGGTTCTCTCAATCCCTTTCTACTTAAATTTCACCATTTGGCCAACATTGTGGCTTCAACCTCATCCTTGTCCTTTGGGTATATGTCTACTGTACATTCTCTTTCCATTATGTGAATATGCATAAAACTCTCATGTTTGTGATCCATGAATGATTATCGCTTTATTGTCCATAATAAGTCTTCTCCCCTCTGGGTTTTGTGGATAAACTAGTGGTATGAGTAGTTTATCCACTATTCCACTATTTACTTTCACAAATTTAGGATATTTTACTGGTCTGCATGAAGCTGTGCAAGGTCAGAGACTGGTCTTTCAGGTTGCAACATGTGAGGCAACAGGAGGCGTCTGCCAAACCTTACTTTTTCTGCTGCCCTTCTCATGGCCTTGTGAGGCATTGACTGGCCTGGTTTCCCGTTTTGAATTTAACTAAGCAGCTATGCTTTTGAATTACTGTACAAGTTTCCCGTTTGATGGGGCATTATTCTATACCATTCCACACTTGAAATTCTTCCCTCATTTACCTTGTCCTGATTCTAGTATTTCACTGGCAACGATTTCCTTCTGCCGCGCTTCCTTATCTATGATTAATCCTTGACAATCCAGAGGGATGGTTTGAATATGCTGCCACCAAATGCCACCATTATCGAAAACTCTGTTTGTCTTCCTTGATTCCAAAATCTCTCACTGCTGTTTCACCTTGGAATTAATGTCTAATCAAATTTGATGAAGTTTGTCTCTATAGGAGGAAACACAACTTATCTTCTCTTAGAGACCCCCCCCCCACACACACACAAGTTCTATGAAGAAACTCTTTACCTATCCTTGTTACATTGCATGATTACTAGACGCCAATGCCCCCCAAACCCAGGCATCTCTCTCTTCTTTTCACTCTATGAGCCCGCATGAATATTCAAATACAAGTCACCGCCAAAATCTCAAGGGAAGCAGCAGTGTTTTTAAATTTACTTTCATTTGCAAATTAATCATACGAAGCATGCGCACATCATTCACCATTAGTTCTTCAGATTGAATGCCGATGCTCCCCAATCTAAATCCTTGGCTCATACATAAGCAACCACTGCAATTGATTCATTTGATGAAGAATCTAGGTCTTCATATGTGGTTGTGACAACTCTTCTGTCAATAGGGTTCTGTTTGCCTGTCCATTTTTATTTGCTCTTTGCATGCCGTCATATTAACCCAGAACACCGAAATAATAATTTTTTTTTTCAGTCCATTTTTATTTCCTCTTTGCCGGTCCGGTTCTGCATGAACAGGTCTACTTGAGAATGTGGTCCTCCAGAACATGTCGTTGCTATTGCTGCTTGTAGAGGATATTTTTTGACCACGCACCATCTGCCGTGGTGGACCAGGATCCACGCGCACTAACGAGGTTTTTCAACACCCATAGCCATGAGCTTATTGTGTTAAATAGGTACGTTTTGCAATTTGCTGCAGAGAGTTTTTCTTGATGCTGAGCAAGGTTCTGTTCATTCCTTTCAAAATTAATGTCTTGGAATAAAAAAATAAACAATTATAGTTTAGAAAAGATATAAAATGTCTTTGAAAAAAAATTGAAGATTTTTTATTTTAAATTATTTTGATGTGATGATAAAAATAATTTTTAAGAAATAATTATAATATTTTTCTGAATAAAAAACAATTTAGAAATAATCTCAATCAGTCTCAGATACATCGGCAAATCATATCCGGTCAACACGAAAAACATACAGAGACCATTTCCTACCTTCTCTTTTCATCGTCTCTCTCCCCTTCTTTCTGCAACACAGCAAATATCGAAAAATACTGTAAAATCTTTTTTTATAACCATGTTTTACAGGGGCTTCAAGGAAAGGAAATATTAAAAGTTGTCCTTGCTCTCTCTCTCTTTCTCTCTCTCACACTGACTGACTTTCATTACTGCAAGTAGATGAACTGCACCTGCGCGTCAATTTTATTTTTAATGTACCATGTCACCTCCTCCTTACCTGTGAGCAATAAATAATGAGCTGGATCCCATATGATTTTCTATGATCGATGAAAAAAATATGATATTTTTAATTTCATCAAGAAATTGCGGCATATAATTTTTTCAAAAAAAAGAGAGGGAAAAGGTCAAATAGTGACACTTGACTAATTTTTCAGGGCAATGTTGTCTTGTGATTGAGATTTAAATCAAGGTTGCCCACGTACAAATGCAAACAAAAATTAATAAAGTGAAGCGGCAAGAAGAGCACACATCAAGGAGCAAAAAATAAAGGGGAATCCCCTTTAGGGAATGTTCTATGTTTTGAAAAAAAAATTATTTTTATATTTTATTTTAAATTAATTTTGCTATTATTTTTAGATCATTTTAATAGACTACTATAAAAAATAATAAAAATATATTTTTTTTAAAAAAATATTTTAAAAAATAATTATAACTATATTTTTAATACACTTTGGAGTCATCGGACTTGGGCGAAGCCAATAAATTAACCGTCCCGTAAACCTTGCCGAGACGTTTATGGGGCATGGGATTAGTCGGGGCCCAGTGGCTATGGATCACCCATTAAAAAAAATATATATTTAGCATAATTGTAAACTTGTTATTTTCCTTTAAACAGTTTTTAATTTTTGATAAAGGGGAATTCATGTATTTTTACTTTATTCCAACAAATATTTTTTAAATGCTTTCCCAGCACTCTCTCTGACTCACGGTAATAACATCGTGTTTGGTAGAATTCGCTCATCAGCCCTTAATTCACAACCTTAATTTCCATAATATCCTCTCTTCATTATGGGACAAGTAACCGTGAGCGCATTTTAGATTCGCAAGATCTTTTTTTTTGTGTGTGCGCGTGTATCAAACTACTAACGAAACGATTTCTTATGATTTGATATAGGAAAACACCATTAAAAAAATATAGGATTAAAGGGTTAAATACAAAAAAATCACAAGAAATATTAATCTTTTTATAAAGAAAACATTGGATATATCTAACTTGTTATTGTCCTAGTATTTTTTATTTACAAAGAAAACATTAATAGATATTGTCATCCAAATATTCTTTTTATAAATAAAACATCAGATATATCTAAGAAATTGTCATCCTAGTCTTTCTTTATATACATAAAAAAAACATTGGTATAATATGCTTGCTAGCTCAGTTTAACAAGATATATTTAAATTTTGTCGTCCTAGTAGTCTCTTGTAAAACAAAGAAGATTAACATCACTTTAATTCTATCTTTTGAAAAATAATTTTAACTTTATTAACCGGGTCAGCCAACTTTATTTTAAGACACGTGTCCATCCAAAACATCATATCAATATTATATATATAAATTAATATTTATAAAAATTAAAACATGCACCATCTGTGATATTCTTAATCAAATTTATTTTTGACAAGAGTTAAACTTACAGAGTAAAAAACATTGTGTATTTTTTTTTTTGATACCGGATTGGTATCGTGAAATATTTATGAAAAAAAATTAAAAAAAATATTTTTTTATTTTTTATTTTAAATTAATTTTTATATTTTTAGATTATTTTAATTTATTGATGTCAATAATAATTTATTTTTAAATAAAAAATATTTTAAAAAACAATCTAATTTATCATGTTCATATTTATAAAAATAAAACACGCAATCTGGTTAAACTTGGTTTTGACAAAGTTAGTCAGGCAATGACCGAACCAGTTAAGTGTATATTTGAAATCTCGGTTGAGATTAATTTTAAAAATATTTTTTATTTAAAATTTTATTAAAATAATATTATTTTATTTTTAAATAATTTATTTTTAATATCAATACATAAAAATAATTCAAAAATAATAAAGATTTTAATTCAAAATAAAAAATAAGATTAACAATTTTTTATTTTTTTTTAAATATTTTTAAAATACAATATCAAAACCAAAAACGATTAAATTATATTAGTCACCTTCCAAATGATCTACAAGCTGGTTAACAAATATAGTATTATGATAATATTAATATTTACAAGCCTTTATTAATTTTACTTGAAATTCTGAATTCCTGCTTAAAAACATGTTGAGAATAATAACTGCCTGGGTAATTTCTTTTTATCCGATCTACAGTGAAATCAAGCAAGAGGTGGTTTAGCTAAAAGGGAAAAAGTAATATCAAGGGGGTATTTCTGTCATTGCACTGCGACGGGATTTCATCTACCATTTTCAATGACCATAATACCCGTGAAACTAGAGACAAATCACCACCCACACCCATGTTCATACAAGAAAATCTACGCACCTAGCTTGTATTCATACAGGAAAGTGTACTGTATACACAGAAAACCATAACAATTGAAAAGGGAAGGAAGAAAGAAAGGTAACCAGATCCATTGAGCTAAGCAGCAGCATTTTTAATCACCGGAATCATCATCACCACCAAAGATGGACATGCGATTGTAAAGCAAGAACAAGACCAGGCCAAGAAGGAGGGCGACGCCAACAGGTGATCCACTAACTCGGTGGATGGAATCAGGCTCGCCGGTAGAGAAGACAGAGGAGACAAACGAGCCACGATCGGAAGACAGGAACTGGATGGCCAAGAGAAGGATAATGGGCAAGAGCAAGAGACCCACCGGGCTTAAAAGCTCTGCAAAACCCTCAGTTATGGCTTCACCTTGGTCACCGAAGATGAATGGAGCTAGCACCACCACGCACACCACCACTGCTAGTAGGATCCCATGGGGAGGACCATGGCGTTGATGAAGCTGTCTCTCTTGATACATTTCTCTCCTCTCTTTTGTGCTTACAGTATTCTGTCAGAGCTGTGTTTCTTGGAGTTTAGTAGTGTGCTGTCGAGATGGGGCTGCTCTCATCTTCTCATGGGAACGGTCTTAAAGGTGCTTTGGGGACGCGTTTGCTGCCTTGGAGAATGAACTACTTTTACCCTTGTACTCTAGAGGGCACAAAAAGTTTATGGTAAATTACCATTTCCATCATATATTGTTTTTTTGCCTTTAATTCGTAATAAGATTCTAAATTAAGCCTCTTTTTTCTTTAATTATATATATATATATATATATTCTAAATTAAGCCTCTGTTTTTTAAAATAAATAATTATTTTATTTTAAATTATTTTTATATATATATATATATTTTTAGATTATTTTAATATACCGGTGTTAAAAATAATTTTAATATATTTATAAATAAAAAAAGATTTTAACTATACTCCAGATCATATACTTTAATAATGTTGGATCTAATGAAAGATGTTGTCACCTTTATTTGGTTAACTGGAAACCAACTGCTAGATTTCGATTTATTTTATATATATATACAGCTCTTTGAATGTGTACAAATCAAGCTAATAGTATATGGTTTTTTATAATATTAGTTGTGGATCCCAATAATCTTTTTTTTATTCAATTTTATAATATGATCGCATTCGGTATTTTTTTATATATATTCCTAATCTCTGAATTTAAAAATAAAATTAATGAATTAATTATACCCATGAGTTGATTTGGAGTTTGAAAATAAAAAACCTTACAATTCGTGGACCCGACTGATAAAACAGGAAAATCAATGAATCATAGCCTCAATTAAACCCCACCATCAAAAAAATATATTTTATGAGTTCAAATAAACAAATATAAATTTAAATTTAAATTTAAAATTTATCATGCAAATCATAAATTATTTAGAATTACGGCATATTCTTTTAGGTACAATAAACACACATATAATTAAAAAAATGATTTAAAATATATAAATTGGTACATTTTATTTTTTTATCAAATATCTCAACTCTGGTATTTATTTCGATATATAGAGTGAAATTACAAAGACCTCAAAATCACTAAAATTATTTAGTCTTTTGAATTAATTTATCGCATGCAATGTTCCTCCTAACCGCGTGGAGGCCTGTCCAGATGACGTGTAGTCTTTGCCATGCTTTTGTCTCTGCTCCAAGAGGCACATTCAGAGGAGGCTGAGACATGGCGTGGAGTGTCGAAGGATCATCCAAGAATTTGTTAGGAAGATACAGGGTAGCTCACCTGTCCTATCTTCCAATTTCGGAGGAAACTCACTTAGTTTTTTTTTATTATTATTATTCAATATAGAGTAAAAATAAATAAATAAACACGTGTTACAGTCGATGAGCATGTTTAAAGCTAAATTTAAAAAAAAAATGCTAAAATTTTATTGGAAATTATTCTTTAACAAGAAGTATTTTAATATAAAATATTTACATGATTAAATTAAATTATAAATAAATAATAGATTAAATAACTTTTAGCTGTAATATTTTGCGAGTCTCAGAACTCAACCTCATGATGGAAGAATAAAAAAGTTTGAAACTAACAAGACATCAAAGCTTTCAAAAGAAAAAGATCCTAAATGAAGTGGGCTTAGAATCTAGGAAGGTTTTGAATTTTGGATTGCTTAGAATAATTTTTTAGACTCGTCATAATATTTTGTCTATTACATGAAAAGTATTTTATTCTTTCATTGAATAATTTTTATATTAAGCAAAAAACTTAGAATTTTAAAATAAAAATTTGTGAGGTAAATTTTGTTTTATACATGTAATTAAGGTTAGCAAACCATGTCAATTTTGTCCCCCTGCGATATGAAAGTTGCCTTTTTATATAGAAATTACCGGGCGAATTACAAGAGGCTGAAAATCAATCATTACATGGAACTATATAAGGTAATAATAAATGTCTATCAACTAGCAGGTCTAAAAAAAAGAGCATATAATATATGTTGTCTTTATAGAATATGCTAGCTATTATCCAGCTATTCATTATGCTAACATCTCCTCTAAAATTGATGTTGGGTAATCGAGAATTATAAATTTGACAACCAAGAACTGATGGCAAGGACAAGAAAGAGCCTTGATGAAGATATCAACAATTTGGTGTTCAATAGAAATATATAGAAGAGTAATCTCTTAGCAAATGTTTCACAAATGGAACGACAATCCACTTTAATATGTTTGGTGCATTCATGAAAAATAAGTTTGACAACAATCTGAATATAACTGATTGTTGACCATATAAGGTTCAATAAATCAATTTTGACACCTGTATTTTTCCATGAACTAAATTTTGTGGCATCAATTGAAGCCTTAAAAAAACCATCATTGTGGCACCTATAACTTATCCCCTTCCAAAAATATCACGAGCTATAATTTTCAACTGGCATAGTTTTTTCCATTAAAACGACAATATTATTTTCTGTAGACATCATCACCGTAAAAAATATTGACAAAGTAGAGAAGTTATAATAGTTATTAGAAAAAGAATTGTGATAGCCCAATAACACCAAATTGTTTTTTGCCAATATCCATACACTCAAAACATAAAATATATATAAAAAAAATCAGAAAGTATAAAGCTAATTAATTGAAAATATTCTTTTAGAATTTATCGACAATCGCTATAAAACAAAAAACCAAGAGCTAAAAACCACCAATCAACATTACAAAATAAATTATCGAAAAGAAACCAAGAATTCAGACAAATTAAGAGAAAACCATAAGAATAACATACAGTTCTGACACCATGTTAATTTTTTCTCTCTCTTTTTTCCTTGTGAGAGTTGCCTCTTTATATAAAAATATTAGGCTAATTACAAGGCTGAAAATCAGTCATTACATAGGACCATGTAAGGTGAGAATAAATGTTTATCAATTATCTATATATAATATATTCTTCTATATATAGCTAGGCTAAAAAAATTAGAATATTTGTTGCTAACTCATATCTAACTATGCATTCTTATAACAAACGGTGTTAACATTAATTTGAACGTCTTCACATTTGTCTTTTATTTCACTTTGATAGTTGTAAGATAATAAGTTCAAGTTTAGGAAAACAAAATCAACAATGAAAACAAAAATTAAAAGAAAATAACATTGTTCATTGAGCAATACCATCCACAATAAAAAAAGAGTAGAGGAACAATAACCAACAATGAAAACATTTTCTTTAGTGTTATGGTATATAATAAAAGATATTTTTTATTCATAGGTTTTGTTTGGCATGTCGGAGCTTGTATGACTTTAATATTTCAATTAGAATAGTAAATCATGGTACAATTTTATAAGTTAATTTGAAAGACTAAAGATTTAAAAGTTTGATTTGGATCTAGTTATTGGCTGAACCAATCAAGATAAACTAACAAGGTCAACTACAAGTTAAAAAAAAGCTCTATTATACTCAAGAACTAAATGTTATATTCAACTATTTTTTACAATCTAAAAATGAAGTAACTTGTTTTTTTTTTAATTATGAATTATGATTATTATTTTTATGTTTTTAAATTTTATTTTGATTTGAATTTTTAATATTTGAATTATATTTTTTAATTTAAACTCTCAGATTGTTTTTTCCCCTCAATAATTATAAATTATTTTGAAATTACAACTAGAAATAACATTAAAATTGAGACATTTTAATTTAACATGCCATTTTTTTTTATATATATAATATGATATTGATCCAAAGGTAATTAAATAGTACATTCACTAGAGATTTTTTTTATATAGTTGTTCTTTAAATCAAACTTGACAACTATGATTTGAAGACCTATAGGCTCTTTACTTTGCCACTCTCTCTTGCCTTTTTTCTGCTTTGTAACCTTAATCATGGAAACCTCGCCAAAGCCACCAGCTTGACATGGAATAGTGACTCGTGTATTACAAGTGTTGTTTTTCAAAATAAATTTTATTTATAAATATATTAAATTATTATTTTTAAAAAAATTATTTCTCACATCTATATATCAAAACAAAACCATCTAAAAATAATAATTGAGGCGAGGGGAATAAAAGTAGAATAAATACATAAAGTGGAGAAAAAGATTCAGGTGACTGTCGGTAGGAACATGAAAACGGGAAACACAAGGACTTAGACAGGATTTTCGATCCCACCTTCATGTGCGTGCTGCAATAGATTGTTTAAAAATTGTATTTAATTTTTTTTTTTAATTTTTTTTATTTAAAAATATATTAAAATAATATTTTTTATTTTTAAAAAATTATTTTTGATATTAACATATTAAAATAATCTAAAATTATATTTTTTTTAATTTAAAATATTTTTTTTTCTATAAATATTTTTGAAATATAGACCATCTAACACTTCTTCCTTGCTCAAATTAAAATGTCGCAAAGCAAATGATATCAGCCCCATCATTCTCAGCAAAATCAAAGCTTCCAAGACCAATGCTGTGCCCAACTTTTGGTTGACTGAGACAATATTATTCATCAGCGATAATCACTCATAGCAGAAGAAGAGAACCTTCAGGATGCTCCGCAAAATCAATGGCGTGGATCATATCGAATATTTTCCATCACAGCATGCAAACCCACATGCACGTGTTTGCCCACATGCATGCCCCGCAATTATTTGAATCCCTCCAGGTATCTTTGCACAAGTTCCTGAAGCACGTGCTGCCACCCCACGGGTTCTTCCCACGATCCATCCACACGTAGACAGAACTCTTAATTTGTCTCCCCTTAATGCCCAGCAGAAAAGCTTCGTCGGAAGTTACGATTAACAGAAACAGGATGAAAGTATTCAACAACGTTGGCTGCGAAGAAGGCGAGGACAGGCACACTACCTGCATAACGTTTAGAGCACAGGTGTTCAGGAAGCATGGACAGCATTTACTTTGCAAGCTCAACATGGGTGGCAAGTGAGCAGATTCAGGTAGAGAACGAGTGGCCTGAGATAAGAAGGCATCATATTAACCAAACATGTTTTATTTTAATTATTTGAGCTATTGCATTTTGTCATAAGTCTCACATACACAGTCACATTAAGTATCAACCTATGAACATGACTTGGGCTCCTATCAACCCAATTTTAATGGGTCTTATGATCCATTTTTCCCTGGGCATGCTAAAAGGGATGAGCATGCCCCGAGTAGGGACCTAGCGAACTGTCAAACTCAGTCACGCGGGAGCTTGGCAGCATGCTAAGCCTAGCCACGTCTAAGGGAATGAGCATGCTTTATGTGGGGGGCTTGACAGCGTGCCAGGCCCAGCAACAGCAAGACTTAAATCTCTCATGGCTCGTAATCTTTTAGCTGAATAAAATAAAATTTATGAGCAATAAATATACTATGATATGTTCAGAATAAATATTCACACTCTTCATTTTCTATTGCATCTGTAGAGCATTTTGTAAATACTAGCCACCATGACTTACGAAAACCCCAAATGCATATAGTCAATCACTCCGGCTAATAAAAATGGAAGAGATTGCTAAGACCGATTGATTAACTGTCTATCAAACCTCCAATCCTAAACTAGTTGAATTATTAGGAATTAAAAACAAGTGTAATTATGCAAACAATGTCATGGGTAAGGTTGGTGGATTTGGATGTTTGAAACTCACTCAACTAGTAATAGCTCCTATTTCCTTGCTCAAATATAATCATTAGTTTTGATATATCAAGGTTGTTAATACTATTCTGGTCGGCGTTCTGTTTTTTCTATTAGTACATAATGTTTTGATTTCAGAGCATTTCGGGGTATCGTTTCTAGGTTGTACTACTCATATATATATAAAATTAAAATATTAATTTAACAAGCATAATTAAAATTCAAGATAAATTATACAATACAAACACAAAGTCAAACAAACATAATTTCAAAATTAGAAACACAATCACAAATTAATCAAAATAAAGAGGATTTTAAGGCCGGAACAGTACCGAGACGTTTCGGCTAGAATTTCCAGAACGGACCTGAATTAAAATCGAGATGAAAATGATGCTGTTTCGTCTCGGTTTTTTTAATGGTACGGAATGGAACGGTATTGACAACCTGTGATGTACACCTCCTTAACTTGATTCTCTGTCTAACAAATTTAAGCCTTTTCAAAATTGATTTTCTTAGCTTTAAATACTTTTTTAGTATTTTGGGATTATTTTGATGGGTTGATAACAAAATTAAAAAATATATATTATTTTAATATATTTGTAAGGGGAAAACAATTTAAAAAAACAAATGCTACCAAACTTATAATCCCTCGCATAAGCTGCTCAATGTAAGATTGCTGAAAAAAATAACGGCTTAAAATAGTGACTGAAGTGTAATATTAGGAAAACTATAGGTACCACAAATGGAATGCATCCTAAACTTGGTTCTAATTACAGAGCAAGGTCAGACTGTCCCATCATACATCTTTCTTTCCCTCTACTAACCACTTTCAGATCAGGCGCCAAATTTGAGAGAGAAAAGGATGATGGTCCCATGGTGGGTGGTCTCCTTTGCATCTGTTGCCCTCGTTGCTGCCTCCTCGTCTCAGGATCCTCAACTAGGTTCTGCTCGTGTCGTTTTCCAGGTTAATTTTTTTTGTTGCGGCTCAATGACATATTTATTTATCTGTGTTTCTGAAATTAATCTAGTGCTTTTCTATGAATTATTTTGACACATGAATGCTATTTGGAACTGGGATTTCTTTTTTAGACAAACTATGGAGACATTGAGTTTGGATTCTTTCCTTCTGTGGCTCCTCAAACTGTAGATCATATTTTCAAGCTTGTTCGACTTGGATGCTACAACACCAATCACTTCTTTCGGGTATTTTATAATATTTTCTTATAATGATTTCAATAGATACTAATTATGTCAGGTGACTGGACGGGACTTGATGGAATTAGACAACACGAAATTTTGACGCGAGCCGAGACAAATTACATTTCGTGCTTACCAAACACCATTAAAGCTGTTATGGCTCTACATTTTTTCCAGTTACATGTACCGAGTGCTACTTATAAGGAGTTAGTTGTGTTTTAGTGGATAAGCACATGAAATATGAAGCTGGAAATATGGCAGGTTGATAAAGGGTTCGTGGCTCAAGTAGCAGATGTGGTTGGTGGACGATCGGCTCCAATGAATGAAGAGCAAAGAAAGGAAGCTAAGAAGACTGTTGTTGGTGAATTCAGTGAAGTGAAACATGTTAGGGGAATTCTTTCTATGGGCAGGTTATCTTCTTTTTTTGGGATTTATTGCTTATTTCTATCCTATACTGTCCAAATTATTTTGTCAAAGGGGCTAATTGAGACATGGATGTAGTTTTGATATAGTCAAGATGCTTTGTTTACCATTATTATTAGTTCTTTGAGTTGTTTTACATTTTCTGCATGTAAGCTTGTTGAGATCCAAGTCTAACAGCATGCAGGTTATAAAGGGAACCCTAAGAATAACTTAGCATCTTTCTATCCTGTGACTGTGCTACTGAAACAGGAAAACAAATGTTGGTATAAATATTTGACATTGTGTAAACACAACTTGGGGTACACAACACAGTGAAAAATGATCTCAACTTCTGTTGATCTAGAAATGTCCTTTTCTACTGGAGTGAGAAGGGGGTATTTAGATTCAAAGGAAAAAGCGATTTCCCAAAAAGATGATTTCCTGAAATGAGTCTCAAAGCAAAGGCCACAAAGGCTTTTTTTGAAGCGTTTGGGTGAAAGCAGTGGTTGGAGATGTTTTAAGATTCACCATTATCAGAAGATATATCAAGAGAACCAAATTGCAGATTAATTTAGCTCATCACTGATATGATTACCTCATGGGAAACAAATAGGTTTGGATTGTGCCCATGTAACTGCTGGATAGAGAGCTGAATGTTTCTTAAATGCCCTAAATTTGATTAGCCAAACCGTTCATGTTAGCAAAAGCCAACATCATGGTAGGTCCTTTTGAAGATTCAAATCTCGAAAGAGTAACTTTTTGTAGGGTGTACATGAGGGCATTGCTAGACAAGTACTTGAGGAGTATATTTATGCTTGAAATTGGATATTAACAATGATAGTTTTGGAACTCATATAACACTCTTAGGGCTAGTGAATTTGGTTAATACTGTTTCAGATATTGCCCTAGGTAAATACATAACATTTGGCTGCATTCTTGAACACCAAGTGCTTTGTTATTGTCAATGGGACTAAGATATGTCATCTGTTGATGACAGTAGACGCTCCCCAAGGAGTAGACCAATTTCATCCTTTTCAAACTAAAGATAAGAGAATGCTGGACAAGATTGCTGTTATAGTATTTTCACCGTCACTAGGAATTGCAGAAGTTTTTTTGGATATTCAAATATTATAAAAAATCACGCAACTATTCATTTCAGGGTATTCTGCAACCTGGGATGTGCTATTGTTCTTAAGTTATTCCATTTTTACCCGGGACTAACACCTCCGTAGTGCTCTCCCTGGTAATATCCAAATGTGATGTGCTAATATGATGCTGCATCTTACTTTGTTGTAGGTTTGATGATCCAAACAGTGCACAATCCTCATTCTCAATGCTTCTTGGAAATGCCCCTCATCTAGATGGTCACGTATGTTCATTCAACATGTCAAACATAGTTTTACATGCATTATTCCTGAACATCATTTTGATTTGAAATTGCCAACTTGATTTCTTTTCAGTATGCAATATTTGGCAAAGTTACCAAAGGTGATGACACACTGACTAAGCTTGAGCAACTCCCTACTCGTAAGGAGGGAATTTTTGTGATGGTAAAGTATTGATAAGCTTTCAGCTTTACCTTAGTAGGATGGTGCGAAAAGTAGAAATTAGATTTCATTTAATTCTCAAAGGTGAATATTTATTTCTTTGAAGTAAGTATAGCATTCACTCGGAAACACACAGCCACATGCATGCTTATGTTGTTATGTAGCTGTGACTTGTCATATGCTAGATAACTTGGAAGCCAAGAAAAATATGAATGGCAAGAAGACAGAGGAGTGGAAGGTTTTCAAATCAAGGCTGTTTTTGTCCTCTCATCAAGTATATGGAAATCCAAAACCGGTTCAATTGGATTTGAAAACCAACATGTATTAGATTATTCTGTGGAGGCAAATTCTTGGTTTGGAGCATTTTTAAACCATGTATACCCAAAACTGATTCTGCATTATCTGGTGGTCAACATATTTGTAGGATGTTTTCAATGGGGTCAGTTGCGGGTTCTATTCCTCTTGAAAACTAATGCAGCGATGAGGAGTGAATCAATTCACCTGGGCCTGACTGCAATATTCCTTGCCAAGAAATCCATTATCTACAATGTTGTGTCTGGCCTTTTGTTTCACCTAGCGGATATATCTATGCCATTAATTGGTTTATGTCAACATTCTTTGGCTTCTGATTGTATTTTTTTTTTTCACTTGGACTATTATCTGAGCAGCTGCTGCTTCCTCAGCACCTGGCTAATTACTCTTTTCTCTCTCTCTTTTTTCCAGCCTACTGAACGCATCACAATCCTGTCATCATATTATTATGGTATGCACTAATCGACTATTTGTTCTAAGTTTGTTTCTGAAATTGGAATTTACTCTTTTCATTTGTTGTAATCTATAATGGATAACAAATGCTAACCAGTGGTTATTTTTTAGGGTTTCACATTTTTTCTGCCAAACGGCATGTGGGCTCATTTGCTAAAATGGTTTTCAATACTAAAAATGTTTATTTACAAATGCTAGTCCCTGAGCTCACCTGTATTCTGATCAATTAATGTGCAAATATATTTTCAGGGCTATAATTTTTTTTCTTGATACAGTGACTTCTGTGTGTGTCCTGTGCTCATTATGAACATGTATGCTAGTTATCCTCCTGTTTCTGCCATTTCATCGGAATACTTTATAAATCAAGCTGTATGTTCTTAAGGTAATAAAGTTAAGGGATGATGTATGTGACTTCTTTGCCATTATGAACCTGTATGCTTGTTATCCTTCTGTTTCTTGCATTTCATCGCAATACTGAATAAATCAAGCTGTATGTTCTTAAGGTAATAAAATTAAGGGATGATGTATGTGACTTCTTTGCTCGTGAGGCTTCAACGTTTACTAATGACCAAGCATATTTGCTTGGTCATGTCTAGGAGTGTCCCATCAGAAATCATTCTACTTGGTTCATCCAATGCTTCTGATGCATTTCATTAAAGAAAAAAGGTTTCTTGTGTGTGATCTTTTCCCAAGAACTTACCTAAATTGTTTTTTGCAAAACTATCAGTTAATAGATAATTCCAAAGTGCTGATTGCGTGTTTTTGCCCCAATTATCCAATTACATATGACAATCTTTAGTATATGACTAATAATTTGGCAAACCTAATGAAAAATAAAAATAAAATCACTGGGCACCAAAAATCTTAATTGAAATTGGTTAAAAGCAATTATTAGTACAAGAAAAGGAAAAATATATATATATTGATAGTTTTGGGTTTTTTGCCTCAAAGATAAAGCTGGTCAGCAAAACATGAACAGATAACTAATCTTTGTCTGTAAAGGAAGGTAGTTTGAAATGGTGATAGACCGTTTGTTTTAACTATATTGCTATATCATGACTTGTACTGAATATGGATGCACTAGATGAAAGAATGGCCCTTTTCATGACCTGCTGAATATCTTTGTAGGAACATAGTCACAGCATGATATATAATTGGAATGGGCAGTAACAGGTTTCTAGAAAAGCTTCGTTGTACTATCTTGAACTTACATTTGTTCTTGGACTAAACAATGAAAAATAAAGGACTTCTGGTTGAATTTATTCGGAGCATTATTTATGGTGGACTATAAAAGCTTAAAAGAAAAGGGAAAAAAATGATCCAGTTTTTGCAATTCTTTCACTTCTTTTGTTTTCTCCTTATAGATACTGAGATGGAGAGTTGCGAAGAGGAGAAGTCAGTCTTGAAAAGAAGACTTGCTGCATCAGCTGTTGAAGTTGAAAGACAGGTAATTTTGGAATTTGGTGAACGCAGAGTTCATGTGGTGTGGCATAATGCTGAACAAGCTCCATCTCATCCTTTTTCTGATGTGCAGAGAATGAAATGCTTCCCATGACTTGTTCAAAAAGAATTGACATGATTCGTGTAAGTTATCTGGCTCAAATGTTGCTTGTATAGATTAAAAAGGATTGAATGCCTTAATGGAGAAACAACTTTGCAAGAGCTGAGTGTTGTAACTGGCCATGAAACAAATTCATTGGAGCATTGAGAGGCATCAGCCCTTGTCATGGAGGTGTCTGAAACAGGATGAATTGAAGAAGATCCATTTTCTGCAAACTAGATTGTGTAGAACCGAAAGTGTTTAATGTCTGAACTAGTTTGTGTCACGCTGCAGCCTTTTGTCGAGAATATTTGTTTATGTTGCGGTGGAGATGCATTGAAGCAGACGCTGAATTTACCACTTTTGTCGAGTATTTCTGATTTCTGAGCTTCGAAGATAACTTCCTGTGCTATCTAGCCTGTACATTAACCCATCAAAGTGAAATAATTAAAGTGATTTCTGATTCTATATTATTGGGAGCAAACAAAAATCGTCAAGTAAATTTGTTTTATTAAATTATTCATAACAATATCATTTAATTTCTCTTAGAAAAACAATAAACCTGAATGAATCAGGTTAATCTATTAAATCATAACTCGGTTTTAGAGCATGTCATGGTTGGGTTAAGTCTTATAAATATGTAATAAACTATAAAATGAGTTTTTATTATTTTAATCACGTGGTATGTTCTATGTATTAGTTAGCTCAATGTTTTAAAAGAGTTTTTAAAAATATTAAAATTTTTATTTTTTATTTTAAATCATATGTTTTTAATGTTTTTATATTATTTTCATACGTTAAAATCAAAAATAATTTTTTAAAAATAAAATAATTTTAATATATTTTTAAATTAAAATGAGTTTTTATTATTTTAATCACGTGGTGTGTTCTATGTATTGGTTAGCTCAATGTTTTAAAAGAGTTTTTAAAAATATTAAAATTTTTATTTTAAATTAGATGTTTTTAATGTTTTTATATTATTTTCATACGTTAAAATCAAAAATAATTATTAAAAAATAAAATAATTTTAATATATTTCTAAATAAAAAAATAACATTTTAAAACAAAAACTAAAAAATTGACCAAATAACATAAAATAAAAATAAAAATGAAGAAGACGGTTGACACGATAAGCTTGGGACGCAGGTCCTAACCAGGTCACAACTAATTTCTTTTTCATATATATATATATATATATATACATACAAACGACATCGTCCAATAAGACCCGGGGTCGTCTTCTCTCGAAAACCCTAGCAAGCACTTCCTCAGAGAGAGAAATAGAGTTGAAGAATACGGGAAGAATGCCAGGTCCCACAGTAGAAATGGAGCCAATAGAGCCACAATCAATAAAGAAACTAAGCTTCAAATCCCTCAAACGAACCGGCGATCTTTTCTCTCCTCTTCATGCTCAGCTTGCTCCTCCCGATCCTGAAAGGTTGCAATTTTCAAAACCCTGATTTTTTCGATTTCTTTTAGTAAATTTTAATTGTTGGTTTGTTTCTGCAGTAAAAAAATCCGAATGAACCACAAGGTTAGTTTAAAATCTCCCTCGGTATTATTCCTGGGTGATTATCTTTGCTTTATTATTGTACACTTGTATCGTATCTGTGGTTTTAGTGGAATTTGTTGTGTAGATCAATTTGGAGTATCAAGGAATCAAAAGCGTGCCGCTACAAGTTAATTCAGCCATAAAGGAAGCTTCAGGGCCTTCTAATATCCTTGCTCTTCCGGGTATTGATACGTCCTTGGCTGTGCATTTACATTTTTAAGCTAATAGCAACTCTTTTCTCTTAATTAAATTGTGTTGTGCATAATTGCTGATTCATTAAGAGAAATAATGAACGTGGTTGGTTTGGATTTTTGTTTACTGACTTGTTTAGGACATGCTTTGATTGCTTTTCAGGTTCAGGTGATTCTAGTGTTTCGAAAAAAAGTGGATCTCAAAATGCATTGGTTGTTGGTCCATCTTTGCTACCAAAGGCGCAGTGAGTTCTCGCTCTCTGTATCAACTTTTATTTTTACTGCAAAGGGTAGCATGAACAACAATGGCCCTATTAATACGTCTTATTTCTCTCTTCTGTCCTGCTATATTTTCTGTGATACTTCGACCATCAAATTTCAATACATTTTTTAATTAGCCAATGTGATGATGTTTGGAATTATGTTTTGTTTTTCATCCCAGCCTTACTTGACCTTGCATGTTCCCACTTCATGTCTAGAGGATAACCTGAGATATTGATCATGATCTATGTGGATACTGAATTTAATTATAATATGAATTCAGGAGTGATGGATTATGTTATGGTCAATAGACTTCCCCTTGTTTCATTGGCTTGGAAGTGAATTATCATTTCAACGAGGGATTTTTTTCTGTTGGAAAAT
This sequence comes from Salix dunnii, assembly GCA_015731905.1. Lineage (NCBI taxonomy): Eukaryota > Viridiplantae > Streptophyta > Magnoliopsida > Malpighiales > Salicaceae > Salix > Salix dunnii. The sequence continues at coordinate 612,874 of CM027668.1, read as the reverse complement.
AACTTTCAACTTCTTTTCAGGAGTGATGGTGGCATTTCAGGCAAAAGTACTGCATTGATAACTGCTCCTGGTTCATCTGAAAGGTTTGTTTTCCTTCCTTTTTTTGTCTCGTGTGACACATGATAATAAATCAGATAAATGTTGTGTATTTATATATAACGCTTACCCACTAAATTGGATCAGACCAGAATTTATTGATGTGTGCAATCACACTCCCTTTTGTTCTTTTAAAAAAATATCTATGGTGGTTGCTTCATTTTTTTAAAAGAACAGGACAATTGTTTTCCAATGTATGCAGCGTGATTCTCTTTATTTAACATGATTATAGTCCTGATCAGTATAGTCACATAACATTACCACTTGGTGTACTGTTTGCTTCCTGTGTTTTAGGAACTTCTCGACCTCTGCTATAATGGAAAGAATTCCAAGCAAATGGCCACGCCCTGTTTGGCGTCCTCCATGGAAGAATTACAGGGTAAAAATTCTTGTCTTGCTAGGGAAGGCTTGTTGTCTGTGCTGGTATTTTTGCTCTAATGTCACTTGCCACTGATAAATTATTTTCTTTTATTCCTTTTAACAAAAATGCTTCCTGTAGAACATGTCCGGTCTACATGCAAATTTGTTATTATGCAGCTTTTCTACTTTTAATGCTTAGCAGTTTTCTTTTTCCATGAAAAAGTATTTTTGTAGAGGTTCCATTTGGACAATTCTTCTGTTGATCATCAGTAGGTTACAAGGGGTTTTACTATGACTGCATGTAGTTTGTGTTAAAAATGCTGGTTATGTTTTAGTAGTTGAATGCTAGCTCATAGGTCTTATTCATTGCTCTTTGGCTGACTGTGCAGGTCATTAGTGGTCATTTGGGTTGGGTGAGATCTGTTGCATTTGATCCAAGTAATTTGTGGTTTTGTACTGGTTCTGCTGATCGAACAATCAAGGTATTAAGTTTTTAATGATATTCTTTCATCTATTTATCTTGATGAGATGTACGGAATACTGGATAAGTGATCTTACAAGTACTTGGCTGTATTGAAGCCCTAGCAATTCATTATTAGGATTCACCTCCTCATCATTTTACTTTCTTTTTCATGTTCTGTAATCATGTCATTTATCATTAAATCACAGAATCTGAGCTACAAGTTCATTTATTTGGCTACTGAATTCCAGATCTAACTATGGACCTGGATTATCTAAAATCTAATGGTTTTACAAATTTTAAATTTCAGAATAAGCACTTTTCATGTTTGGATGTTCAGAAAATGTAAGAAATGGTAAAATCTGATATAGTTGGCTATTGGCAATTTCAAGCTGAATGGTCCATGAAAATTGAGTTCTGATGCAAATGGATGGGGCCAGGAGATAATTTCCAAAAATGTCATGTACTTAATTTATGATGTTGCAAAGATTTTTATTTTCCAGGAGTGCCAATTTAGAGCTGTTCAATGAGTGTTTCCCTGTATTATTTAGAATTTAGACTTGTATAAACTAGACTGGATTTCCCCCCAATTTGTGTGAGCAACTTCTGATGGCTTGTTCTCTTTTTTCCTTTTCTTTTCTGTGTTTTGGTGTACTAGATATGGGATGTAGGAAGTGGAAGGTTAAAGCTCACACTAACTGGACACATCGAGCAAGTACGAGGTTAGTTGATGATAAATCATTGCTATTTGCTTCAGGTTAATCATGCTGTCAAGGGATTAAAATGATAAGACTGTCTCTTTGCAGGTCTTGCCGTTAGCCAAAGACATACATACATGTTCTCTGCTGGAGATGATAAAATGGTTAAATGCTGGGACCTTGAACAGAATAAGGTGAGAACTTATACCTGATTGACATATCCAAAGCTATAATGTAAGTGAATCTGCTCGTGAAACTGATGTTATCTGTGTAGGCAGTCCGGTCTTATCATGGCCATCTAAGTGGTGTCTACTGCTTGGCACTTCATCCTACTATTGACCTTTTGCTTACTGGGGGACGTGATTCTGTCTGCCGGGTACGGAATTTGTTTCTGTCGTGTAGTTTTCTTCCTGCAATAGAAAGTGTGCAGTATGTTTGGCTACCCACTTAGTCAATTTGTAATTCTTGGTGTTTTTTTACATTGAAAGATAACAAGTCAATCATTCTCAGGTCTGGGATATTCGTACCAAAGTGCAAGTTTTTGCATTGTCTGGGCATGATAATACAGTGTGCTCAGTTTTTACTCGACCTACGGTATGTGATTTTCCTCTTCATTTTTTTTCTGATTTCATTTTTCTCTTGATTACCCTTGCTTCCTCATAATTTTTCAAATGAGATAAGTGCAAGTCAACAGGGAAAAAACAAATACTGCTTTCTTGTTTTAAGCTCCCTTTTTGTCTTTAACATCATTGGTTAAATGTGATTCTTTCTGTTTCCAGGATCCACAAGTGGTTACTGGTTCGCATGACTCAACTATTAAGTTCTGGGATCTTAGATATGGTAAGTTAAATTTCTCTCGAGGATTCTCTTCTACCTTTTCACATTACATATTTTTATAAGTTTAGCATAATGGTGTTTCTCGCTTGCAGGTAAGACTATGTTAACTCTTACACATCACAAGAAATCTGTGCGAGCCATGGCACTACATCCGACAGAGTAAGTGCCTACACATGCCATTGATGTTGTTAAATGACGTGGTACATTAGGCTTTCATTTTTATATATGTTATATTTTTACTTTTGGGTGCTGCAGGCACTGCTTTGCATCTGCATCGGCTGACAACATTAAGAAATTCAATCTTCCAAAAGGAGAATTTTTACACAACATGCTGTAAGTTCTCAAACACAAATATCTAGTTGCTTAAATTCTGTAGTCATGCTCCTGTGTATATGTTAGATGACTGTAGTGCTCAAGATTGTCTTAAGCTGGTGAAATGAATTAAGAAATATTATGGGCACAAGAAAATTACCCGCATAATATTTATATTTGTTCATTATTTCGGTGAACAAGAAATGGTTTTGAAATGTTTATCCCATATATTTGCATAGATCCTTTTTGTTCTGGCCTCTTTGGTTGTTAACATCCTATGCGGCAATGTTGGTAACCTAGGTGTTAATACAGAAATCAGGATGTGGGAATACCTGCTTGATCCATGGAAAGGGAACCTCCTTTGACGCTTGAAAGAATCCTTTTCTTTTTGGGACTGCATAGAGTTGCTCTGAAAAATAGCTCGAAAACAAGGGCACTGCCTAATTCTGATAATTAGGATAATTAAAATATCATTTGATTTCTTCATTGCATTCATCTGGCATCTTTATAATGATGTTCTGTCAACATAACATGTCTAATAACGTGATATTTAAATGTTTGGAGCAGGTCTCAGCAGAAAACCATCATTAATGCAATGGCTGTCAATGAAGATGGTGTGATGGCTACAGGAGGTATGCTTTAGTGTGCATTTCAATTAGTAATAGGATGGTTTAAACTCAACTGATATTCTGTCAGAAATCATAATGTCTAACTAGCCAAGGATAATCAGTCACAGTACATGCCTAAAGCCTAACATTTTGTCCCTGTCCAAACAGCCTGACCATTGGTCCATAAATGCCCTAGGTTGTTAATCCTTGGTTTTGGACAACAATGTATTATTCCCAAAATTTGGTTTACTTCTTCTCTATAGGTGGATTAGAGGACCATTTACCCTCCCTGACTTGTCTCCATATTGAAACGAAGTTGGAAGTCAGAGATATTCACCAAGTCTTGTGCTTGTTTGTTGTTTCCATTGTTTTAGGTGACAATGGGAGTTTATGGTTCTGGGATTGGAAGAGTGGTCATAATTTCCAGCAAGCCCAGACAATTGTACAGCCTGGTACGTCTCCCCTGTACCCTTTCCCTTTAGATTTAGCTATGCGTGGAATGGAAAAGAGGTTTATGCTGAAGGCTTTTTTTCTCCAGGCTCATTGGATAGTGAAGCTGGTATATATGCTGCCTGCTATGATATAACTGGTTCAAGGCTTGTTACATGTGAAGCTGACAAGACAATAAAAATGTGGAAAGAAGATGAAGATGCCACCCCAGAAACTCATCCCCTCAACTTCAAGCCACCAAAAGATATCCGGCGGTTCTGATGATTGTACTTGGTTGGCGATTTTTATCGTACTCCTCTGAAACGTTTTTAACAAAAATGTGAACATGTTTTTTGCTTTTGTAGTGTAAAATTATCATTTGAGGTTTCATGTTATATTAGAATGAGCAAGAGAGCAAAAATAATTCCTCAACGTCAATTTGCCCTGAAAAGTTTTAGTGCAATATTTATTAGCTCTTATTCGGCGACTGGAATGCAGCGTTCGTGTTGATGGCCTGGTTGTTTTGGAACCTGCTTCATTACTCTTCGGCATGCCCTACTAAATCATTTGAGCACGACTGAGTTAAAAAAAAAAAAAACTGTACTCTGGGACGTTATCTCTTGTCCCTTTCAGGTATAACTAGTCTTTCACCAAAACTAAAAGGAAGGCGTAGTCCTGAGTATATTATATGCCTGCTAGTCTCGGGGCATCATCTAACAATGAAAAGAGATGCACTCATTGGCCATATTCTTGTTGCAGGTTAAGGTTAGATTAGATGGAGTTCCTGGAATTTGAACTGAAGACAGTGTCACCATGAACAAAGGTCATGGTCACACTCGAACAAAGGTTGTGGATGTTTGTAATTTTTTCAAACTGTTATATTTATTATGAGCCAGGGTTTGGTTATACTAATATCTTTATTAATTCGAACTTGATTTTGTGCCTTTGGATTTTAGTTGAAACTTGATTGAGTCTAAAAATTTCCTATTAATCGGTGAAGCTGCCATCCAAAGTGGATTCCAGGTATCATAATCCGTGGCAATGATATGCTTTGCTATTTTTCATGAACGCCTGCTTTCTTGTTAAGCCAATCTCATGTAAGAACTTGTTTTGTCATGTAAATTGGGTACCCAAGTGCCGTTCCAAAAGTAGACTAAAATTGTTGATTTTTATCTATTTTCGTTGTCAGATATGAGTTCTAACGTGACACTTGACGAAACTATCACATCCAACTGAGACAAGCTATGAAATCCAACTATGCCTCTGTCCATATTCTATTCCGAATGCCCTCACTGAGAAGCTAAGTAGAGTGGCGAGAAGAAAAAAAGAGGGCTACAAGCTAGATGCTAGAGCATGGAGGTACGGACCAATCTATGAACTTTTCAGAGTGGGTGGATCGAACAACTCTATCGGAGAATCCCCAAGTTTCAGCTAGGCAATGCAAGTTGCACCAAAGCTTGGAGCTCCTTCTACTTTATAAAGTGGCAGGAAAAAGAGAAGTCCATCTTTTTTCGAGAGACAGAAGGCATGCTAATGAAACTAGGGGAGTGGGGGTTTTGTAGGTGAAGACCACAGATGAGGCACACACGGGGAAGGAAGAAGAGCTCCATGACAAAACTAAGATTTTGACAGGAAAAACTCAAGACAAGGGAATCGCTCTGTTTCTTTTCGTGCTCATGCAGATCTTCCTTACGTAAACTCACCATTACCACAAACTAGGAAGAGATAAGAGATCTGTTGCTAGTCAGCAAAATCTGCTGCAACTTGTTCTCTGTTTTGCTCTATAAATGGCTACTTATGCCAAGACTTCAAAATCGCTTCAATTTCAAGATTGAGTTTTTTAATATCACTGCCATGGCCTTCAAATCATTTCTCTTTGTTTCCCTCTTAAGTGCTGCAATGTTGGCAGCCCCGGTTGCTGAAGCTCAGCTTGGGCTTATAGGCGGCATTCTTGGTTTGATCCGCATCCAAGGGACTCTATTTTGCACTGCCAATGGCAATACGGGTGCAAATGGCACAGCAACCCCTGTTTTTCCCAGTAAGTTAGCTCTGGTTGGATTTGTTCTTTTCTTTTGGATAGATAGTATGTATATGTATATGTAGACATGGTATTACACCAATATTAAGGTATGTATATATCATATTGTATTCTAAAAATCTAAATATTCTATAACTATATTTATAGAATATAAATATATATTGCAAATTAGTTTTGAGTAGATTTGAGGTCAAGCTTGGTAATATTCATATTTTACTCATCGAATCTAAAAATATTTACCTATTTCAGGTCAATATCCGCCAGGTTTATATTAAATTGTTATTCATTATTATAAATGTAATTACAGCCTATTCTAGGAATGCCAAGACATCCCACATCAAACAGAGCATGTTTTTTTTTTTTTTTGGTAATTTTTGTTATAATGGAAAGCCTTGAAATAATTAGTGGTACTTTTAGAATTTTTTATTTTTTAAAAAATGTTTTTATACTAGAACATCAATATTATATATAAAAAAACATTAAAAAACACATTTAAACATACTACCAAATAATCAGTTTATTTGGATCAGATTCCATCTAAGACATGGGTCATGAGTTGAATGGATCAACTCGGGGAGCAAATTAAATTACATAAATTATTTTTTTTATAAAAAAAAATTGTTGAAACATGTTACTTTAGATAAATTAAAAAAATATTGTTTATTTTAAAAAATAATAGAATCTTATCCAATCTTACCTAAATTTTGCTTAAATCATCTAGACCATGATGTTGTCGAATTAGCAGGTAAATAAATCCTTAAGCCAATCCGGTTTCAAAACCATGCTTGAAGACTTAAAATCTGACACCCGACAATATGTGTGTGTGTGTGTGTGTGTGTGTGTGTGTGTGTGTCTCTATATGTATATGTATATGTATGAAGCTAAAGATTTTTTTCCCCACAAATAATAGTCTCTCACAAATTCATTGAGTAATCTAACAATTAATTGTTTTTTTCTTATGAAATTATAATTAGAGGGACGGATTTTCCACTTCTAACCCAAACATTCATGCAACTCATAATTGTTTTCTTGCAGATGCTCTCGTGCAGTTGCAATGTGGAGGAAATGTGGTTTCTACAGCAACCACCAATGGATCTGGAGTTTTTTCTATTTTGCTGGATCCTCTGAATGTTATTCTTTCCTCCTTATTGACCACCTGCAACCTGAAGGTCGCTACACCACTCGCCAGCTGCAACTCCACTCTCCCTGCTCTGGGTGGTCTACTGTCATCCTTACAGTTCATCGGAAACACCACTCTAGGAGCCCTCCTGAGTGTTGCAAACATCATCCCTGCCGGATTCCGATTCGTGCCTTCAAATTGATCAGGAGATCACCGTCGCTGAAGGCGGCGTTATTATATATATTATTAGTGTGGCCATTGCTATGTTCTAGCTACTTTATATGAATAAGGTCGTTTGTATAATTTCTCTTTGCCCCAACCCATTCCCTACGAAGAATGGAATATTGTGTCTTGTGTATTGTTTTTCCTTGCTTCCCAAGGAATAAAGGTCTTGACTGGCCAATGTATCATCTCTCTCTCTCTCTACATACATACATATATATATATATATGCAAGTACGTACTCTACAGTCTATGCTTCAGTTTTTCTTAATTTGCTCACAAAATTTAAAACATCAATCTGTAAAAGCTTGATTGCACAACTTCTCCTTGACTTAAGGAATCCTACTAGATTTATATGCAAGGTGTGTGTTTATAATGCGATATAAATTAAGTTTGTTTTCTCAATTAAAAACACATCAAAATAATATTTTATTTTATTTTATTTCTTACATCAGTACATTAAAATCATTAAAAATAGCATGATTGACTGAAACAAGTGATCGAGGAGAAAATGAACGAAGTAAGCATTGAACTGATCGTGCATATATAAGTTAATAAACACAGTTTCAGCATCAACAGCATGCAATCGTTGCAAAGTTGACAGAGGGAACGGTGTGGAGTTTGTATGATTTTCGGAAATAATTAACGGGAAGTCTGTCCAGAACAGAAAAAAGTAGTGGTCAATTTGGGGCAGGATCAACCCGTGCTTGTAGAGTGAAGACCAGAGTCAGAACCTCCAGCATGCGCATAGAAATTTCCGTGTGTGTGTATGTATATGTATATGTATCCCTGTGGTTGTGAAAATGCCTCTGGAAAATACCTACATATAGGTGAAAAAATTATCATCTTTGAGGACCCTATTTGTACGTATATGCCCATGAGAAAATTTGCCAGGTTCCAGAAAGAAAAACTCGATATTTCCAGTACTTCAGTCATAGCCCCCCTATATATAGTGATTAATTTGGTGTTTTTTCTTTATTTGATGATTAGTATTATTATATTGAGACTACATCGATCACTAGTTAGTAGAAAGTGGGAGTGAAATGAGGTAGGAAATGATGATCCTATGAGAGCATGACAAACGCAAAGGTCACGAGGAAGCTCTCAGCCACCCATCTAAGAACAGCGATCCTGTGAGAGCACACAGGCATTGAAAATTGCAGGCCACCCACCCACGTCCATCGCAATCAGATGCTGCAAACAGTAACCAATGGCCGGCCTCGAAATTTGATTGAAGCGGAGATTAATTAAACCACTTGTTATTAACAAGATGGCGATTGATTGATGCAAAGCTTGATCCGACTTTACGCTGAATTAGGTATAAGTTAAAGCATGGAAATCCAGGTTACTTTTCATCTATCAACTTACAATATAATATAATCCGTCTGAGTCAGAACCCAAGTTAAATATGATTATTTAGTTTATTTAAATAATATATATATAAGACAATATTGTTAAACCTTTTAACTAATCAGTGATGGTAAAATTATCTTTTCACCCTCACACAATTGTTTTTTTTTTATAAATTATATATAATTAGATTTATTTTTTTATAAATCATATTCTTTCAATTGTTATTCAAATTATAGGTTTTTTTTTTAACAATTTCTTTCCCGTGGTTTTATTTTCGTTTAAATTTGATCCTTATTTTTTTATTATTTGTAAAAGTTTTTTAATTTTCTTTTCATAATTTCATATTTCAAAAACAAATGGGCTGGGAATTGAGCTTCTCGATTAAACTCAATTCATGTTTCTTTTTTTTTTTAAAAAAAAGACAATTTTCAATTTTCTTTTTAAATTTTGCTTTATTATTTTTATAATTTTTTTTTATGGGGTTAATCTCGAGATGATGACTGAAATTATTGATCTCAAAGGTTAATAGTGGCTTCACTCATATTTTCATACAACTCATCTTCTCTACATACTTCAATCTCTTTCTCTACTATTTCCCACTTGATTATTCTCTTAGATGAGTAATCAAGTGTTTAATGTAACAAAATCTCACTTTCCTCTCTCTAATCCTTGCTTTTGTCTGAAGAATTTCTAAGATTCTCCCTCCCAATTCTAGAAAACTCTCCAGCTATTGGATGTATGGTCGGCCATGTTGGCTATATATAATCAGCAATCTTATTAATTACTTTTATGCCTCTACCTTTTACTTTTTGTATTTTACATGTAAGTTTTTTTTTCATATTTTATTGTTGGTTCACGGTGAATTTAAATTAAGCTATTTTTAATTTTATTAAATTGTATTTTAGTATTTCTCTTTACAAAAGCATTATTTTATTCCATATTTTATTTGTGTTTCCGTACATATACTTTTCAGGTATTTTATATTTTTATTTTTTAAAAATACATGCACAGAGTATTTCATTGTGAGGTGGGAAAGTTTTTCCTCGGTAATACCATACTTTATTTATTTATTTATTTATTTTACACATGTGGTCCACGTGACATCAAAATACAAAATCCAAGATCTCCTAAATGATGGCTACACTTACATCTACATATATTTGCTAAAGACGACATTTTCTTCGATTTTATTACCTTGCTGGGATCTCGTGAGGCACACACAAATAATTAACACTCTCAGTAACTATATTTGATGAGTTATCCAATTAAAAAATACAAAAATAATAATGGTAAAATCGATACAGAGAGTGTAAAATTAAAATTATCTCCATAATATTATTTTAATATATATTTACATTGTTAAATTCCAAGACAGCCCCTAAGAAACTCCCTTCATCATTTTTTTTTTAATTTAAGAAAATTTTATTCATATTTATGTTTAGACATTTTTTAGTGAAAGACAGATGTCAAAGCTATATGAGACTAGGTGACGCCACTTGTCACTCCCTTCAGCAAATGACGTGACGCTTTTTTCTTTTCACTTCCTATATAGACACCTCTAACCCTAATCTTGTATATTCACCACCACCTTTGTATAGAGAGCGAGCCGCTAGCCAGCTGCTCTGCAGGAGGCTGTTCTTCTTGAGAATCCACTCTAAGAAGAATTTGCGGTATCATCTGCGGCTACAAGCACACGGAAAACATAAATAAATGGCCCGCTCTCTCTTAAACGCTAAGTTTCTTGTTGCCTCTCTTGCTGATGGTCTTTCCCTGTCTGTTTTCCGGTCAGTACTCTTGTTGTTATGACCTTAATTCGCTTTGTTTTTGTTTCCATAAAGGGAATTAGGTTTTGAAGATTTAGTTAATTTGATGAACATTTATATATGATCACTGTTTTAAAAAAGAGAGTGAAATTTGAATGGCTAAATGTCTCGCTCTGTGTACAGTAGAGGTTATGCGGCTGCTGCACCGATCAGTGCAGCAACCTTTGGTAGCGGTGGATCAAGGACTAGAGGCATGACAGGGAAAATGGAAGATAGGCCCGCGACCAAAGAAGATTCTGAGGCCTACTCTGCATGGGCTCCTGATCCAGTTACTGGGTATTACAGGCCTGCTAATCATGTAGCTGAGTTTGATCCAGCTGAACTCAGGGAAATGTTGTTGAACCATAGGGTTAGGCCACAGTAGAGGTTCCAGGCTATGGCTCTATTACTATATGGTGGCGGCTATGGTTTGGTCGCATCACACTCCTTGTTATTTGATCAGAAACATAAAAAATGGATACTGGTGTGGCTTTACTTGATCAAATGACGGTTTATGCTCTCCTATTTATATCAATCTTTCCCAGAATTTATGAGAAATTGTTTCTTTATGGTCTAGTTTCGTAGTTAAATCCTATTGGGTATGATGTTAGGTATAAGCATGAAAGACAACAAAAAATCATACAAAATTTTCGTTAAGGATTTTCAATCATTTTAAAGACTAATATCTTCTAAAAAAATTACATCATTTTATATGAATTTAATATTTCATTAAATAATTCTAATAATAAGTTACTTCTTCAAAGTATAAAAAGTTAATATTGGTGATAAAAAAAAACCCAACACTTGCAAAACAATCAATTTTGATGAAATTTAGGGATCTTCTAATAATAAAATCAATGATTTTTAATTAAAAAAATTACAATAAATGAAAGAGTTTTTAATTTTTAAGAACATATTAGTTATTTACATAAATGCTCTTGTAAAATAAAGAAAAGTGGGGACCTTGGGCTCAGCTATGTATAGAACTCTAGTGCATACATACCCATCATCATTAGGTTTGAGGTCATCATAAACTAAATACATATAGTGTTGATAAATTTACCAGGCCTTTTGTTTAGTCATAAGAAAATGTTTATTTATTTTTGTCTTTTAATATAAAATATTAAAAGTCTAAAATAATCATCTCATTGTATATGTGGACGTATAAAAATCTCCAAAGGAATTATCATATTTCCGTTAACATTAATTTTATATAAATAATATATATCCTTGTTAATTTTTTTTGAAGGGATATTTATCCCTGTATAAAAAATATTTATCTATTATTAATGTTATCAAGAAGAAATGACACATCATCCTCTCCATTCAAGTATTATGATAAAGTTTAGAGGGTATATATACCATTTAAGTAAAATATTCAGGGTGTAGTTGAATTCAAAAATATTAGGTTAAACACCTTACTGGAACCACATGTATTTGAGTTTAGACAATATTTTAAACCTAACTTTATTAAACTCATATGTACTTAGGCTCGGTGAATAGTTGAATCTAATGATATTTTAATTTGGCCCCTCATAATACAAATATGCATTTAGGCTAAACATGTAGTTAAATTAAAAGATTTTAAGTCTAATATCTTGTAAAACTCATATGCACTTAGACTCAGTGCATAGCTGACCATGAGGATGTTAGGTCAGACAACTTGCTAAAATCACATGTATTTAAGCTTAGTGAGATATTAAACCTAACTTTATTATACTCATATGTACTTAGACTCAGTGAGTAGTTAAACCCAATGATATTTCAATTTAGCACCTCGTCATACTAATATACACCTGGACTCAACATGTAGTTGAATCAAAAGATATTAGGTATGACACCTTCTCAAGCTCATATGTATCTGGGCTTAGTATATAGCTAAATCCAAAAATGTTAAAACCTAGAAGTACATCAAACTCATGTCATGTAGGCTTGCGTTCTACCATGCCTAGATATATTGAGTTATTATTAAATCTTTGACCTTTTTAATACTGATTTCTTAAACAATCATAACAAAAATACATGAAATTGTCACTAGGATTTCCTCTATTTCTTCATCTCTTGAAATAAGTAAGCATTGGTTTGATTTTTCAAGCTTCATGATGAGATGAATATTTAAAACAAAACACTCAAAAAAAGAGTGCAACTGGTGTCAGCAATTGTTTTTAACATAAAAAAAAACTTTACTATAAATTGAGAGCTTTCAATGTGCATTTTATTAAATAAATTAATAATTATATTTTTCAATAAATGATAGCAAATTTATTTACCCCCAAATGATGTGAAATAATAAAGATTGAGGCAATTCACTATTTATAATTGAAACATCATTTCATGATTTATAAAGCATTAATTTTGCAAAATCAAACTACAATTTTAGATGAGAAACAAAATAGCTCATTAAAAAAAATGTGAATGAAAAGAATTGATATTAAAAATAATATTCTAAAATTATTACAGTAATTCCCTTTGGAATTATAATTAAAAATAATATTCTAAAATTACATTTACAGCACAAACTCTATTGTTACAAAAATAATATGTTGTCTCTTTCCTTCTCTTTTTCCAACCATCCTTTGTCTCTAATAATAATCTCTTGCAGATTATCTTGATTGATTTGAAAGGTGGGATTGAGACTTCAACTATCAGATAAGCTTTTGGAGAATTCAGTAAGGCCAATTATTTGTATATAAATTATAATTATTTTTTTATTTTTTCATGGTTTATTTGAATATGTTCTTGTATTTTTCTCCTTTTCTTTTTGGGCATGTATATGTGGCATGCCTTTTTTATTTTATTTTGTGTTTCACTTTTATGTATTTACAACTTTAATTTATGATATTGTTGGAGGTAATTTTGTTCTCATAGTTAAGTCAAATGATTTACATCAAAATTCTCAGAAGAATTTTGTTTTTCTTCGCAACTGAAATTGAGGTAAAAACTTTTCCTTTTTCTTGTCAAAGATTTGCTGATGGGCCCTGTAACCACCCAGAGGTCCAAATATGATCCAATTCCATCAGAGTGTGGAGCCCTATTATACAACTAGGCCCGAAGATGTGTGCTCTCATTTGGGATATCCGGGGGAGCTTCATGTCGAATCGTTGCTTAACATCTTTGTATCGTGTAGGCCTAGAGGCATTAGCTATGTGATTGTGGCGTAGAATCCAAGCCGGCAACACTGAGTCACTTTGTACAAGAAACTCGCCGAGGGTTTTTCCTGTTCTTTCTTTCTCCTGAGTCCTTACCCTGAAAGCAAAATTACACAGAACGCGAGTGAGCCCGAAATTGCACGCAGCTGAGTTTCACTCAAGAAGTTCTGCACTTTCCCGATGCTTCAAGGTCGCAATCGAGTGCTCCGTAAGTTTTTTTCACATCTAAAAGGCTTGTGGGCACCTGGCAAACGAGCAAAATCCAAGGCTTGTTGGATTAAAAAAACAAGAAGAAAAGTACATGCATCAACAGGGTCCACTTTTATCAATGTTCTGAACCAATAACTGTGCCCCCCCACCCCAAGCCTGCCTTTTTTTTCCTGTCTTTTTGCAATTGTGTACTTCATCAGAGGCATCTCTTTCAAGATTTTTCAGATTTTTTTTCTTCTGTCGGGAAGTGTACCAAAGTCTTTGCCAGATTCATATAGATTTATCACATAATCTCCTGCCAAAACTATCCATTCACTCTCGTTATTTATGTGGTGCAGAGTGTTCCGTTTTCATTACTTGAATCTATTTTCCATCACGTACATCATCTTCCTAAGCTCGCTTCAGTAGTTCTGAGATAAATCAGGCAGCGGTCTCTCCCTGCAGCGTGGCGTGAAAGATAGCACAGGTGAAAGAAAAAAAAATTAGTTTTGAACCTGTCAGTGAAAGACAAGGCCCCGTGAATGAACAACAGTACACGCAGAGCAGCTAGCAACAGTGCCCTTGCGTTTGCACAGTAGTTCAAGTAGCTGGCAAGAATTTATTGCTGCTTCAGTGGAGAGACAGGATTTACGATGAACAGTTGAAACATCTACCTCTACCAAGTTGAATTTTGCCCAGACATGACCAAATCTCAAACGGCTAAAGAGGGTTGATGGCCATGACAACATCTGAGGCTTCTAGACCTAGCTAGCACTGTGTCCAGTACCACCACACATGCGTGCACATGTTGTGACAATCGAGAAGTCTTAGGCTCTTAGACTTATAGAAAAACATATTTCTTTGGCATTACATCAGATCTTACAGCTTAAACAATACAAAATAACTGAGCATGAAGACCAGATTAACAGACTCGGCACAAAACCCTGGCAAATCTGGGAAAGAGAACACACGAAGATACCTCAAAATAATATTGCACATAAACATTTCTTCCTCTCCTCCAACTCCAAGCAGTCCACTCAAATCACCTAGGTTATGATGATAGTATTATATAACACTTAACAAGCAACTGTCTAGTGGAAAATTCATTTCCAAATATGACCATAAATTTCAACCAAAAAAAAAAATGTAATAACACTGGTGACGGAACTGATCAGACCAGGAAAGATGATGAACAGTACAAATTAAACGAACAAGATGATAATAGAATGTACTGAGTGTGTTGTAGCAACAACAGTCTCAAAACTCTTCTACTTTAGCCTCTCACAGCTAACAATGAAGGAATAGCAGACAAGTTTGGAGTGGTATGCTTGATGTTTCTTTTTCCGTCTTTTGAAGAGGGTTTACTGCCAAAAGCTCTCATTGGGCTAGCAAAAGCCCAGCCCCAGCTCCTGCTTCTTCCATGAGCAAGAGGCCCAGCTCCTGAGGATTTCCCGTTCATATCTTCAGCTGATGATGAAACCCAATAAGATGACGATGAAGACGAAGACGAAGAGGAGGTTATGATGAACCCACCAAAGATACCGCCACATCTGACCCTCTCTTTCATGTGAGAAGTCCCGGAACTGACCTTCGGCTTCCCTTCCCTCTGGGACTCCACTCTTCTTAGGGTGCAATCACCAAACCCAGTAGAGATTCTCTCGAAGAAGTCACCAGAGAAGCTCCTGCTCCCGCACCCAACAGATCTAGATCTTGACACCTTTCTCTCAAAAGTGGAAGCGGAGGCAGATGCTTGGCTGTTAGGACTATCATCATCATCCTCGACTACAACAATATTGTCACCTTTCCTTGACAAAGAAGACCCCAAACACTTCTCTTTTGGCCTCACCGTGGACCTATTTGTGGTGGTGGTGGTTGTTTCTCTTGTGGTTACAGCCAAAGAAGACACCTTCTCTGTTTTTTTAGTTGAAGCACCGGGCTTGGAGGACGAGAGATAAAGAAATGACCAGAACCCTCTCCTTCTTGGGCTAAAATCCTCACCATCATCAGTAGCAGCATCCAAGAAATGGCTTCTCCTGGGAGTTGTAGTAGATTTGCTTCTCTTGAAAACAATATCACGATCTGATGATGATGATGCTACCATGATTTTCTTCTTCTTTTTAGCCAAAAGAAAGGGGATCCTGGCCCTCCGTGTGTAATATTCTTGATAGTGACTATGATTGCCACCATCATTTCTACATTTTGTTGTTGTGGGACGCACCGCAAGTGATAGTGAAGTACCTGCACCACCATTGCTAGAGCCACCAACACCAATATCAGATCTAAAAGAAGGAGAGGAGGAGGAAGAGGAAGAGCCACGAATAGGTAAAGGAAATGAAGAAGAAACAAGCTTGCCAAGCTTTTCTTGAAGACAAAAGGCACAGATACCACCTGGGTTGTTTCTGTAAGGATGGTCACTGCATTGCATACCATCCCCCAAGTCTTCCTCACCTACACCAACTCTACCTCCTCCAACACCAACTCCTCCTTTCATATCCATCATAGAAATCTTCGATAATGCTAAAGTAAAAAGCAAAAATCTTTATGGTTCCTGGATAGAATATAAATCTTTTTCTTGGTGTCTTGGTCTTTCTTGATCCTTGCAAGGGGCTCTTGATTAAGCTATTGGTGTTTTTAAGAGAGAGGAACGGGAGGAGGGGAAGGAACATACGGACAGACGCAGCGAGTGTAAATTCTTATTTGTGAAAGAAATATTAAGTGCATTCAAGAGTGTAGAGTAGGGGACTAAGGAAGGGAGGCTCCCCAGGAGCACGTGGAACACTGACTTAGCCTATATATTTTAATACTGCTAAGCAAGACAAGCAAAACCCTAATAAAATATATTATGTGCATGCATTTTGGAGGGTGGATGAGATTATTTTTTATTTTAAAATATATTAAAATAATATTTTTTTAATTGTTTTTGATATATAAAAATATCTATAAATATTAAAAAATATATATATATATATATATATAAAAACATTTTCAAAACTCAATCCAAACGAGAAAATATCTCCTCTCCCTCTTCCAGACAAGCCAGTCCTGTCCTTCCGAGACTGGTCATAAGCCTCTTCGCTCCAGCAATTACTAACCATTTTTTTTTATTATTATTTTCTAGCAATTATCATTAAATATGGTCTAATAGATAAAAATGAGATATAAATTTGCGCTCTGCTGGAATTAATTTTTTATTATTTAATTTTAATATATGTAATTTTTTATTTTTTATTTCGGTTTTTATTTTTTGGTTTAATTTTAATTCTTTGATAGTTTTAGTACTTCTGAGAAAAATTTTAATTTTTTGTTTGTATATATCAAAAAAACAAAAAAAAACTTAATCCAGCCCGAAAACCTTGATTAAGTGAAATATATATATATATATATATATATATATATATATATATATATATATATATATATATATATATAAGTGGCAAATCACCGTGGCAATTTACAGTGTTTAAAGAAAAAATTTAACCAGGAAATTAGTCGTGATATACTTAAGCTAGTCTGGAAACTCCAGTTACAAAAAAAATATATATAAGTGGAAAAAAAAATATAGATGAAAAAAAAATAAGCAAGAAAGTACCGTAACAATCCACAGTTACGTCATTTATATAGATGCACAAGTGAAAAAAACAAAAAAAAATATAAATGGAAAAGTACTGTAACAATCCACGGTGTTTAAAAAAAATCAGGAAGGGGATTAGTCGTGGTGTGTTTAAGCTGGCTCGAAGATCCCAATTATAAAAAAATATACAGGTGAAAAAAATTAAAAAAAAATATAAACAAGAAAAAAATATTTAAGAAAAAAATAGTATAAAAGAGACAGCACTGTAGCAATCTACAATATTTTGTGAGATGAACTACGACACTATAATAAAACAAGAAAACTAATGACACTAGTTTTTACAAAATCTTGGTGTTAAATTAAATTTAACATATTATTTTAATGTGATTTTGTTAATTTGACATGTTAAAAAGAAATTAGGTTGATTTATTAAGCTATGAGTTCTTTTATGTTCAATTAAGTTTTTATTTTACTATGTAAAAAAAAATGAAAACTCATATTTAAAGAACAAAATTTTAAAAAATAAATAATAGATAATAAGGCCAGAAAAATTAAAACATAAAAAAAAAAAACCTCTCAAGATTTAAAATAAAGCACGTATAAAGGATTGAGTGGCCTAGCATGTTTGAATAAACTTTTCTTCTACAACAAAAACAAAAACAAAAACAATAATTATCATAATTGTGGTGTCTAGAAAGTTGTTGATGATTTTTTAAAATTAAAAATTTATTTTTTTATTATTTTTTAGAAGTTAAACAACAATAATCAATGACGATCATTGTTATGGTACCTAAAATTCATAGATAGTTCTTTAAAGTTAAAAATTCATTTTTTTAATCTATTTTTAGTCCAAAATCATTTATTCATAACCATTTAAGAGCCTCAATGTCATCTAAAAACAAAAATTAACTAAATCAAATAAATAAAAATGAAACTCAAATCATATTTTTAAACATGTTTATAGACAAAACCTACAACAATTCAACTGATGTGTTCAAATGGAAACTATTTTTAAAAAAATGAGTTTCATCACTAAAAAATGATTAAACCAACAACATTCTCTCTCCTATTTGTTTTGAGTTTCTCTCTCTTATCTTTAACTGGGGACTGAAAATAAAATAAATAAATTTTTTGATCAAAATAAATATTGTAGCTAATGTGAGTTTAGTCATATATTTCTTCGTTTTTTATATTTTGATCCCTTATCATATTCAATCATAAAAAAAAATAGATCAAAGATCAATTTGACATAATTTTTTATTAAAAATCAAGCTAACTACACATCTATTCATAATTCTCATTACATGTTATAGTATATAGTTATATCTAACAATCTTTTTAGCTTGTAGAAATGCCAAAAACACTCATAAATGAGCCTAAAACATTAATGTATAGCCTTGGAGCACCGCCTTAGCTCATCCAACTCGATGATGGATCTATAGTATCCATGTAGGCGTGAAGAAAACCAATACCTAGCTTATGGATAACCTTAGATTGCTCGTGAATGAACTAGCATCTCTAACACTCTCAATCTCCTCTTTTGTTAATGTTGTTTCAAGACGCTCAACCTCTTGAAATCTATCGTGATATAAATCGAGCATGGTATTGACCATTATATATCTCATCTTATTGACACCTTCACATATTGTTATTTTTGTTTTTCGAGCTTCGTATACCAAGTAATTAATCTATATACATACATTAAAACCAATATATAGTCATTATGCATAATAAAAAAAAAATCACTATCAACAGCATTCTAAAAAACTTGATTATTTAACAAAATAGCATATCGATATCTAATTAAAAACTTACATTACATCCTATTAACATGATTTTTAATTCATGACTCTAACATTAAATTAAATGAAATTCACATTTTTAAGTCCTCGTCGTGGCATTGCCAATCCAGCCATGGATTGCTTGTTGATTGTTGTCTGTTTCCCTGGTGATGTTGTGTTGCAGTAGATAAGACCACTCAACCACATTAGCCTTTTGCTATTTAATTAATTAAAGGCTTACATTAACCCAGAAATAAATCTAATAATCACCATCACCATGTTCTCAATACCAACACATGACTTGTCCATGTTACCCTGCTGATCAACCTCAATTATTGTCTTCGAAGACTTATTAGGACCAATTAAAAAGAATTGATCTGGTCTCAAATAGATGTGAATTGTCAATTCTAAAGTGTCGAGGCAAAACATTATTATACAGTCTCATGGATCTGTTCACTTTAGGGTTTTTGTCTTCGTGTTCTCCTGCCAGGTCGATGCATGGAAGTTATGATGATACTGCTTGACTAATACAAGAGGACAAGAAGATTTTCGGCGTTATTGCTTAGGGGACCGTTCATACTTTTAGGGCACAGACGCACGGTCATGCTAATCAATGCAGATTAAAATTATCTTGCTACTGTTTTTAATAATGTGGTGATTTGTTATATTTGCATGAACAGGGCTGCTCTCTAGTCTAGTCAAATCTCCTCCTCCTCCTCCTCCGCCGCCGCCACCACCACCCCACCACTCCTCCTGTTGTTTCTTAAATAAAGACAAGGATAAATTATGGACATGAACGACGTTGCGATTACAGGTCCACAAAGTGCCGTCAGTATTTTGTGGCCATTGAGCTCTGACTAATCACTCAAGAAAAGAACATTACAATAAGAGATGGCTAACTACAGGTTCGAGATGGGCTCGATGTGTGTTCCCTGTAGGACCCGAAAACTGTGATTTCATGTCCTAATTCTCATCATCTTAACGAGGAGCAATGGACATAACATCAAGTAAAATCCGCTGGTCTATGAACATGTTTATTTTTGCTGGGAGGTCTGTCACTGTAGATTTATTATCAAGATTTCTTCTTTTTTATTATCATTATTATTTGAGAAAATCAATCATTTTCTTGAGGTTCTCCACAACCTTCTAGATAGTTTTTTTTTTTTAAAAAAAAATGTCCTAATTTTATAATATATCAAATAAATTGTAGCTGTTCTATATTCATCTAGCTTGCCTCAATAAATAATGTTACCGAAACATAGAGAATATTATTTTCTATACGGATAATTTATTAAATAATAAAGAAATTTATAACCCGGGGTTTGGCCACCAAATCAAAAACAATGAACACACTCTCAATTCCAGCACAGTAAATCTTCCATATTTTAGGGCAGGTCCTGTTAACGGGGTCCAAACGGTTAGCATCATCTCTGGCCATTACCAGAACCTCAGGCAATCAAAAAAACATAACTAAGGAAAAAAATAAAAATCACCATCTAATGCTCGAAAATATTCAATTGCCATTAGCATACCCTTTGCCACCAGCAGTTGCAGAGGCAAATCAAGGTTCGGATCCACCACACTGCTTGCTCTTTATATATTAACATCTCTCAAGATCAATTGTGGTCATCATTCCCACATTAGTAAAATAATCTTTTGCTTTGAGAGTTTCATTTGTATTTATTTGCATGATTATAAATATTATTGCTTATGCCCTCACATTTTATCAGCTTAGTATTAGTCATTTCATCACACACACATATATATTATATGGCTCATATACTGAGCGCTCTAACTAGCACGGCAGGAGAGAACATCAGAAAATATCCAGAAAAGAATTTCCAATGGTTGGCAATGCATCTCGCTTGTTAAATCTTACAGCCGAGACTTTGCTTGGTCCACCGGAGAACTCTGCAACAAAACAGAGCAAATATCATTTGAGATCCAATATTGATTCCCAAGTACAGCTACGCAATCAGCTAAAAATGTTACAGTTGGTTAACAAATGGGCACTTGCTTTCATTGAGCCACGTAGTGCCACCACACATATATCCAATGTAACACAGCTGACTTATCAAGAGCAATGTATCTTCATGTGAAAGATCCATCGAGAATATAAACTTGTTACATGGATTTTATTTGTTCCAGTTATTAAAAATATATCTGCTTCTGAACTGGTGGATACGATTTCAGAGATGTTGGAGAGAAATGTGTTATAACTGGTATAATTCATCTAGCATGAAGGTGTTTCTACAGCATAAGTTCCCAGCAACGAGTCCTAGGCAATTTTAAGGACAAAACAGATAATAAACCAATGCATGATATGTTATATAATTCATGTACTTATACTTCTAATCATGGAATATGCATATTTCAAAAATTCAGGTCTCTCACCAGAGGAGCACCCTTTGCAGCTCGTTCAGCCAAGAAGGCACAGGGCTTAAAGAATTCTCCATATGTCTTTGACCATTCCTCCAATCTTGAATATATGTATTTGGATCCAAGAGAATCAGCCCAGAACATAATACCCCCCCTGATCCAAATAAAACAAATTGATTGAAGCAAGGGCCTGAATTATGGAAAGAAACCCTTTCACCCTGTAAAAAACAAACCTGTAAGGTGGAAAACCCATTCCCATTAGAGACGAAATGTCAAGGTCTGCAGCTTTGACTGCAATTCCTTCTGCAAAGACTCGGCAGGCTTCATTCACCACTGGGAAAAATATCATCTCTACAATGTCCTTCTCTGGTAATTTTGCAAGCTGTAGCAAAAAGATTAATAACCCAGAACGAACAAGAGATAGACCCACATGAGCATATGCTTTTTTGTTATTTGAGGTTAGGATCC
This sequence comes from Salix dunnii, assembly GCA_015731905.1. NCBI lineage: Eukaryota > Viridiplantae > Streptophyta > Magnoliopsida > Malpighiales > Salicaceae > Salix > Salix dunnii. The sequence goes on along the minus strand of CM027668.1, from coordinate 591,003 downwards.
ATAAAGGTGGAACGAGGACGGAACCTAAAACTACTGGCAGTAAGTGAGAAAAGGAGAGATGATACCCTGGGGTCAATGGCAACACCAGAAATGTTTCTTGCTTTCTCAATGTATTTCCTTAATTCAGGATCGGGCTTAGCTTTGCGCCTATCATCATACAAATAGAATCCTTTGCGAGTAGTTTCACCTGTGATTTACATGGCAGTTATGGGATTGGTTCAAACACAAACATAGTAAGAAAATCCCATTAAAAAGTCAATTCATACTTCTAAACTTCTGCAACTAAAGTTCTACATTTTATTCATGGTTCTTCTGGAGGAAACTAATTGATTGACAATGTAAGAAACATACCAGCTCTCTTATCCTCTTGCATTAATGGGATAAGCATTGATTTATAGGTTCGCTCAGGGAAATTCACAACAAATTGCGTGCCAGTTGCAATTGCAACGCCAAACCCAACCAGGTCAGCCAACCTGCATGAACAAGTGAAAGTATTGGAGCTCAAAATGTGAAAGTTATTAATTATACATTTTATGTAGCCATACCAAGATGAACTGAAATATATTTTCTGCAGCAAAAAGGGGAAACAGTTACATTTTCCCAACAAATTAGTTACCTGAAAGGGCCCATTGGCATTCCAAATTTGGTGATCACCTTATCAATCTGATAAAGATCTGCTCCATGTTCAACTAGTAAAAGAGCAGCTTGGGTGTATGGAAAGAACATCCTGTTGACAGCAAAGCCCGTGCAATTTCCAACTACAACTGGAGTCTTCCTGATTTTCTTCCCAACATCTAGCAAATCCACAATTACTTGAGGAGATGTCTGCTTGGTACGGACAATTTCCAAAAGTGGCATAACATGAGCCGGACTGAATCAGAAGCACAAAGGATTGGTTGTGCCAAACACAAAAGGTGAGAAAACAACTCATTAACGAATCATGGAATCCTAGAAGATAGCTTTCTGCACCTGATATTACCTAAAGAAATGGGCTCCAATAATCCTATCTTGTGACTTGGTCTGCTTTCCAATCAAGTTCAAGTCAATTGTGGAAGTGTTACTGGCAAGTATGCAATGAGGTGGGCAATATTTTTCTAGATCAGAAAAAATTTGTTGCTTTAAAGAAACATTTTCAATCACAGCCTGTGTCAAGCATCAAGAACAAATAATCAAAATAAAGCTGTTTAATTTCAGGATATACAATTCAATGGCACCAAAAGAGAGTTAGATCAAATGAACATGTATACCTCTATGACCAAGTCCACGTCTTTAAAGCTTTCGTAATCAAGGGCACCCTTGAGAAGAGACATGGTTTTTTCAAACTTTACTTGTGTCATTCTTCCTTTCTTGACACGACTTTGGAGATTGGCTGAATGTAAAAAAGAATAGCTTTTCACAACCATGAAACTTCATTAAGTAAAGCCAAAGGGGAGCCAAGTTACAAGATGACAAAATTAAAGCCGATCTCAAGGCAAGGCACAGCCCCCACCTTTTACTCTACCAATTCCAGCCTGCAAGAATTGGTCATTTACTTCTTTCAGGATCACTGGATAATTACTGAGAACTAATGCCGTTGCTATCCCTGAACCCATCAATCCTCCACCAAGCACAGCAACCTTCTTCACTTGTCTAGGTACTAAGCCCAGATCAGTAATTCCTGGAACCTGATCAAAATTAAGAGCTGCTCAAGGTTTTGAAGTGAAAGCATGTGAAGTGTTAAAAGTGCCCAGACCAAACTTGAAAAACAGACAAATATCTTCCACAAATTCATATTCCAGAGTCACATTACGTTGTATTGAGAGCTCTATAAATTCAATTGCACCAATTTCTTCACATCAATTCTTGAGATAACTAACTCTGGTGCACACACAAAAGAAAGAACTTAACAACATTCAACCAAACCTCTGCTATTGAAACTCATGGCTTCAATCAGAATGAATGAACCTACTTGTTTACCTCAAGGATTAATAAGAAGCATCCACAAAACAATTTAGAACAAGATGACTCAGCAAACTTGACAATGTATATCTTGCTAGAATATCAATGGTTGTGAAACCATATTAATATAGCTGGTAGAAGCCATATTAGATCTACTAAAAATTGCAAATGAATAACCAACAATTCCATGAGTAAAATTGCACCAGCACCTTGGTTGTTCCTCGTTGGGCAAAGAAGATGTGGATCAAGCTCTTGCATGTGTCGGAACGCACAAGTTCTTGAAAACTTTCAAGCTCCTGCTAACATCAGACAACTTATCATGGGGTTGAACAGGCTATAATTAGAGGGAAAAGAAAAAAAAAAAAGAGGACCGGTAAGGGACCTTGTAGAGGCCATTACGTGGACCAGAAACTATGCCGTGTTCAACAACATCAATGCAAACGATAGGATGTGTGAGATTGGGGGCTCGTTTCTGGGCTTGTGCTCTTGCAAACTTGAATATTTCCCTTGCCTCACCAAGGGAATCTAATTTTTCAGTCTTGTAAAGACTAGCAATCCATGGTCTCCTACGCTCCAAGATATCCAGGGCCCACTGACGAGCAGTGCTTACCAACTCATTTGGTGAAACAACAGCGTCCACAAGACCCAGAGCATGAGCTTCCTCACCTTTAACCGGTTTTGATGTCTATGTGCAGGGAGGGGGGTGGGGGGGGTTAGTTAGATATTATACAGTTGTGCAACTATAGAAATCACATGGATCAAGCAACTAGAGGACCTAGCTACAACATACCAGCATCATTTCAAGGGCCTTTGAGATACCCACAAGACGTGGAAGTCTCTGTGTTCCTGAGCCCAACAAATATACAAGATTGGAAGTAAGAAAAAAAAAACTTTTTTGAGGAAAATGAGTCCAATCAATAACCGTGCGTGGAAAATCCAAGATGTATATTTTTTTTTTTCTTAAAGGAAGAATTGACAGCAAATAGGCAAGCATTAAAACAATTACAATAAACACCAAAGAAGAATGCAACCATCATTCCTATCATCTTATTAAAGGATCTTAGGTGTTTCATCCTTCAATTTTGCATTTACAACTGTTAACCAGCAAGTTTTTTTAACAGATTTTACTCGCTCAAAATGATAAAAGATGACTACTCTGTGGTATCCCACATCGAAAGCAGAGTGCCCAGAGTCAGGGCATGTATGTAGGACTGTTTGCCATCAAGTCAGACATGTTTTGGGGCCAGCAAAGGTTCTACCAAGAACAAAAACGTGAGGTCATGGGCCAAAGCGGACAATATCTGGCGGAGGTAGGCCAGGCCTTACATACTCTCATACAAAATATAAGTGACAAGTCTATGATGTAAGCAACAAAATTTCTGATTTAGTTTTTTGTAAATAGTCACTAGGCTCTCATATCATGACGATGGAAATCATTTTTTGGGTCATTTGCCTCAGCAAGATGGAAACCAAACACTGTCCCTTCCAATGAACATATCTCAATTTCATGGCCACCATGTCTTCACATCGTAACTGACTTTCACTTTGTCCTCCATCAAAACTATTTCTCACTTCCAAAATCATCACTGATTTATCACTATTTTTCTAGAAAGTAAATGATTTCAACGTTCTTATTTTCCTACCTCATGTTTTCTTTAAACACCTGCTGTTAGATTATACAAGAATGATTAACTTTTGAAATTTGCCAAGGTATCATGTCTTGCAGATTTTACAACTTTCAAAAGCAATTACTCACTCTATGTACTCATCAATTTTAATTTAGTAAGCACTATGCTTTACTATCCCTTCCACCGGATACATTACCAGTGAAAGAAAACAAACAAGGTCTTCAATAGATTTTCCTTACCAGTTACCATCTTGATCAAAATACCAAAATTGCAAACCACCGACCATTACAGGAAAGTGCAAACTATGATGCAGAAGTCTATGTTTTATATAATTGCAAAGAGCACATTGAGATGTTAGAAACAGAAAACGGTTGTCATTCTGAGGACCATCAAAACACAAGAAATGTAAACATCTCGCTGACGCACCTCCAAATCCAGGAATTATGCCGAGTTGAAGTTCAGGTAGGCCTAGTTGAGCAGTAGGGGTTGAGATACGTGCATGGCATGCCTGACATAGCAAGCATATCAGATAATCCAAAGAAATCAACTATTAAGAGATACAATTAAGTATATAAAGCAAGACATACCATTGCAACCTCTAGTCCTCCACCTAAGGCAAGGCCATGAATTGCAGCAACTGAAGGCTTTTTTGCAGCTGGAAAGCAGAGCAACTATTCATATAGCTGAAATATGTCGATGAAACTACTGTTGAGGACATTTAAGCCATCAGGAATGAAGAAGAATAAACAAAAGTGTACCTTCTACAGTATCACTGAGAACCTCGACAGATATAAAACCAGGCCTGGGTTCACTCACTGAGAAAACATAATGGAGACTTTATTGGAGTTGCAGGTAAGAACATCTTGAGCATGAGAAATATTATAAAATACTGAACATACCTTTTCCGCCTTGAACTCCTCCAAATGAAGAAATATCAAAGCCACCAGAGAACTTGCCCCTTGCACCTGCATCATTAACATGAGACGTTAGCTTGGCATCTCCCATTCTCATTCAGTTGTAATGCTTGGATATGTCATGCAAGCTCCTCAAAATTTTTATGAATATTCTCTAAGTAGTTGCCTGTAATAACAATCGCCTTCACATCATCTCTTCTTAAAGCTTGCTCGTAACTGTCCTTCAAGCTGTACAACACTGGCAGAGAGCAACAGGGATAAGTTCAATATTTGATCACTATCATTGAAGAACATCATTTAATTGAAGACAAATAAGCAACTGCTGCATCAAGTAAGTCTAGATTATGTGAACAGTATCACATTTTGAGTAGAATAAGAATAAACCTGGAGCACAAAAGGAATTTTCAAATGCTTCCAATCATTAGCTTAAACCAGAACCAAGTTAACGGGCTTGTAGCATTATACAAATCATGTAAATATTTCTCAAAGTGAGAAAATAAACCTCGAATATAGTCTCCTAATTCCTTGAAAAAACAATCATGACACCAAGAGCAACAGGATAGAGGCCCTTTACCCCATAAAAAATACAGCAAGCCATCCTAAATTGTCAAATTACACACCAAATTGTTAAAATCATCTTTTATTTATCCTGGTAAACAGAAGTTAAAATGTGAAATGATAAATCAAATGGACCAAGTAGTAAACAGAATCCAGTTTCTTGAAACAAAAACAACTAGCCTCGCACCCCAAACAAGGATCACAACCTAAAATTAAACCTTTCGCGCCTACACGTTACATTACTACTGGAAAGAAGAAAGAGAAAGTAAACAAGAATCACCACCACTACTGACCCGTTTGAGTGTTGAATTATTTAAACATAGCATGTTTCTTTTTCCCTCAACAAATAACCATCCAGTTGATTAAAGAAAAAAAAAAACCAATCCATCTTAATCCTACACATAAAAAATTAGCCCAGCACCCAACCATAAAATAAGAAATCAAGCTTAAACATGAAAAGGGTCCCACATAGAACGGGCTGAATATACAAAATCTAACTTAATTCGAACCAGAAAAAAAAAAAGAATTAGTGATACCGTCGAAAGAGAGTGAATTAACAGGGGGGTTGATGATGGTGATTAAAGCCACCCCATCAGCTCCAACTTCAATTGTGGTTCTTCCCTTGGTCCTGCTTCCTTCCATTCTCCCTTTCTGAGATCTTCTCAATCTTGTTTTCTATTTTCCTGTGAATCTTAACGAGGTTCGGTGTCGTGTTTTAACAGAGAGAGAGAGAGAGAGACGTTGACACGTTGCAGAGGTTTGCAAGGACACTCAAGTTATAGCGAGCGGACAGACAAGTTTTTTGTTGCTACCCCGTCTCCAATCTCTTGGCTTCACTTGCGTTTAGACAAGTGAACGTCCCTGTCCACTTGTTTTTTTTTTTATTTTTTCCATCTTTTTTTTTTTTATTGTGCTCGTTTCAACGATGATGATTTGTAAATATTCCAATCTCAACATGACGAACAAGAGAGTAAAAACAAAGTTCTTTTGATGCTATGAAAGTTACAGTGTACGATCCCCTTTGCAAGAAATGATACTGAGGGTTTATAAATTTCCATGCATGTCAAGGTTACAGCTCCAATTAAATTCAAAGTTGGAATTTGTATGTTTTTTTAGCATGATTATTTTTAATTGACTATAAACTAAAAGAGAAAATGATATTTTTTTGTTTCTTTTCCAAAATCTTTTTTAACCAGTGTTTTTTATTTATATGTTAAAACACGAGGGGTTGTTACTGTATCCTTCTCGCAAATCACTGTTTATCAAAATAGTTTTTGTTTTAATTTTGTTATTTAATATTAAATTTAAATTTTATTAAATTATTACACTCTCGTAACACCAATCATGAGTTTATCGTATTTACTCGGATTGACTCAATTATTCTTTTGATGACCAATTTTATTTTTCAATTTCATTACTGAGTTAACTAGATATCAGACTTCATAATTTATTTTTTATTATATTATCTTGACCTAATAAAATAATAATATTGTTTAACAGATTAACTTAAGTTGATTCAATTTATTTTTTATATTATTTTTTAATTTTATATTTTAACATCAAATTGGTTAGGAGTTGAGCTTCATAGTATGTTAAAAAAAAAATACATGGAGATATATTGTACTGTAATCAGGGTGAGGGGTTTTGATATTTTAACTCTGGTCAAATTGAATTGTTTTTTTGTCTTCATTCTAAAAGGTTATGTCGGTCTTGTGATCCAATCTGCTATTCTTTCAACATTAAAATTATTTTTTATTGGAGTGTACTTCTCTCGTAATCTAGATTACAAATTAACCCAATTGACTTAAAAAAAAATTATGGACATTTTTTTTTCAATCTTATTGATCATTATCATGTTTGGTTAAGAATTATATTTCATAATTTATTTTTGTTTGTTTTTACTAGGATATTTTAACCTCGTGATAAAAGAATAATGGGGTAATATGATTTGACTTGGCTAATTTTTCATGATATTTTGTTTTAATTTAAATTTTTTAATGTTTTTATCATTTAGCATTGAGTTGGACATAAATGGTTGAAAATTAAGATTTATAACTTATTTTGATTCGCCTTGTACGAGATTATCCTAGTTTGATTATCAAAATAAAAAAATTAGCAAGCTAATCTGAGTTAAATTAGTTTATTTATCTATTTATTTTATTTTTATAAAGTTATTTTAGCTTAGTGATCTGGGTCACAAGTAATCATAGTCTCATGAGTCAGGTCATGGTTTGATAATTTAACTCGAGTCATTTTTTTAGTTTTTATCTGTTTATTTATTTCATCATTCCATATTGACCGATTGAAAATGAAGTTCATAATTTATTTTGATATTTTACAAAGTTGCCACAATCTCATAATACAGGTCTTGAATTTGACATGTTAAATAATATTGGTTTAGATTAATTTAATATATTGTTATCTCAATAGATAATTTTTTTTAATTTTTTTTCTAAAATTATTATGATCTTATAATCTAAATCCTGAACTCGATATGTTAATCCATCAATCTAATATATTATCATCTTAATATATATAAAAAATATCATATTAAATTTATAACATCAAATATTGTTTTATTTTCTACGAAAAAATTAATTCGTCCTCCAGATGAATAATTTAGTTAATTAATCACCACCATATTTTTGCTTTTACGCGCGCGCGTTACACGGAACTGTCACATCATCATAAATTGATGGTTGATGTGTGATTGCGAAGTAGATAGCAGATGGTAGTTGGGTGTGAATAAATAGCCTCAGCAAATATTTAACCATTTGTTTAAATGATAGCAGTGCCAAAATTTAACATGAAATCTACCGTGGGACGTGTTCCACGCGCTTTACATGCGCGGCATGGACAAGTAGAGCTGGCTACTCTGTTTTTAATATTAGTTTCATCTCGAAGTTCTAAATATCCTCAAGATTGGCGATGGCATGCCACGAATGCAACCTGGAAAGATAAATTGTATTTTTCTTTATTTTATTTCTTGCTGCTGCGGATATATAAAAAATAAAACAGAGCAATCTGGAATATAGCAGAGCGATCGTGTCAGCTGGCTATTGGTTGTTTATATATATATATATATGTTAGGAAACAATTTTCCAGAGAGGATTGGGTTTGGATGCCGAAGTTTGGAGTTCGTTGACGATTCCGAAGCTCACGCATTCCCATGCCATTTGCTTCGATTTGTGCAGACACCTGTCACCGCCCTAAAATCGTCCTTTCCTTTGCTGTCCTTTTCAGCCATGCCTGCATATTTTATTTCTTTTATTTGGTTTTGTTTCCTTTTCTGGATTAATTTTCTTGTGCTTAAATTAATATTCTCAGCCAATCCGATTGATGGTGAATAAAATAGGTGTAATTTCAAATCTAAATATTACGCCACAGGCTATCCTCTGCGGGGTAGAAACATTTTTTTAATTTAATATAATATAGTCTTTAAATTAATAATCATAATGTATTTTAAAATTACATAATGCCATACTTTCTAAATAAAATTATATATATCAACAAAAACTTTGTTAATAATTTATATATAAGCATAAACAAGTTGTTGCATGAGATATTTTGACTGACTCTATATAAACAAGGTAAATAGAAAAAAATAATTATCATTTATTTTTTATTTTATCCGTGAATGTACCTCTTTAAGTCAAAGGAGACACAAATCATACATTTTAAAATCTCGATCCTTCCCCGGATATTCGGATATTTTATTTGAATTGTTTAAGAGGGTATTTGAGAAAATTAATACTTGGATACAATTTTTCCTATATTTATAACCCAATGCAAACATGTATTATGTCAGTGCAGGGGCATATATGTATTATATTGGATTTAATATAGATAGATAGATAGAGTTTATAGGTAGTCCGTTAAAAAATAAAAAAAAATCAATTAAACCTAAAAACAAAAAAACATTAACTAAGAAAAGTCGATTAAACTAGATAGACCAATTCGGTTTTTGGTTTTTTAAGAAAAAACCCTATAAATCAAAACTGAACCGGTTCAAATTAAAACAAATGTTATTTTTTTTATTCTTCTGGTTCAATTCAATAGTCTGCTTCCATTTTGGTTAATTTAAAGAAGGAAGACTTGGTTAAATTAAACGAGCCTAAAAAATAAAATTATTTTTTGGTTTTTTTAGTTAAAAAAACAAATCAATTAGAAATTATTCTGTTTAAACTGAGTCCGGTGTAGTCCAGTTTTTTTTTTTCATTGTTTTTATTAATAAAACTGAACTAAAAACGCTCACCCCTAGTGGTATATGTTATTTTTGAGTGTTTTTTTTTTTAATTTAGAAATGTTTTATATGATATATATTATTTTTTAAAAAAATATTTTATCAACACATCAAAATAATTTGAAAACACAAAAAAATATTTAAAGTAAAATATTTTTCTTTTTATTTTTTTGAAGATTTTTGAAATGCATTTCTAGACATATTCTAATAGGCAAAATCAATGTTATTAAACCCGACTCAATTTAAGAAGTTAACTTGGTGTTTCATTAATCAAAAATAGGACAAAGACGAGTTTTATATTGAATTACATGTAGAAGTTAACTTGATGAAACAAGACATGAATAAGATCCATTTTGTTTTTTCATAACAATATTGTTTTTATTTTTTCTTTAAATAAATCTCGAAACATGTTGTTTTCTATTGATCCATATTAATTTAGGCTGAACGGTTCAACTCATGACTCGAGTCTTGAATTGAGCCGGGTTTTATAATTATTGCAAAAACAGAAAAAGATTTAAACAGTTACTTTTGAAAATAAAGGGATTGAATTATTTGCTCTATAAAAATACAAGAGTGTAACCTGGAAATTGCCCGTCAAAGTTTTCCCGCGCAATGCAAAAAAGAAAGAAAGAAAGAAATTCAAACCCTTCGAAACCCAATCTCCAGAGCAACAATTATAAAAACTCCCGCGAAACTTCACCTCCACAACCGTGTACAAAGCACATCCACCATGACCACCATCGCCGCCTCAAAACACCAACCACCACCGCAGTTAACAGACGCCGAAATCATAAACCTAGCAAATCAAAACCAGCTCCACCCTTACCTCCTCTCCGAATCATCTCACACTACACTCCTTTCCTACCTCCATGACCGCACTCTCTCTCCTTCACCTTCTCTTCCAATCTGTCAATACACACTCTCTCTTCTCTCTCTCATCTCCCTCTCTCCTCACACTCCTTCTCTCTCGTCTCTCCTCTCCTTGCTCCTCGCTGATTACACCAATCTCTTTCTCTCCTTTCAAATCCCCCGAGATTCTAATTCCCTCAAAACTATCCAATTTTTCAGTACTGTCTTGAACAATGTCCCAATCAAAGATCTAGAGGCCATTTTCGAGTCAATCGTGCTTAATCTGTCAAAACTAGTAAGTTTTGAGGACACACAGATGCTTGATATTCTTCCTGCCTGTTTCAATTTGATGATCAATGAGAATGGGAGGGAATCTGTAGGCTTTATTTTGGACCGCGTTATCGAGAGTGAATGGTCGAAGGGGTTGTTGGTTAAAATGGTTTCTCTAGTTAGGGAATTCATGCATTTTATTGATAAAGTGAGAGCGAGGGAGTTTTTGGAGAAGGTGTTTAAGGGAATGAGAAGAGTGGATTTACAGGACTTGCCTTCGCTTGTTTATCAATTACTGGTTCTAGCATCAAAAGGGTTTAATAAGAAGGAGGTGATTGAAGGGGTTGTTATGTTTTTTGGGTCTGAATTTGGGGGTTCGAAAAGAGGGAGTTCGATTGTTAGGCAAGTCGAAGGAACTGTTCTGCTTCATGTTAATTTTGCGGTGAAGCAGGATCCTTCATTGGGGAAAGAAGTTATAGGGCTTGTGAAGTTGGATTTTAGGGCTCTTAACCATTTTACTATTTCTGTTTTGCTGTCCGTTGCCAGGGTTAGAAGGTTTAGTGAGAGCTCCTTGGGAATACTGAAAACTGTTTTGCTGACTGCTTATCGTGATCACAAGTTCGCCAAGTAAGAATTTAGCGCCTTAAGAATTTTCAACATTGTTTTGATGATTCGTATTTTAATCTGTGGCAGTCAAGAAAGAAAGGTGTGTGATATTTCCTAAGGTTATTTCTTTTCTGCATGCATCATGGGCCTCCTGGAATATTAGTATTGGTTCAATACTACTTATGTATATCAAATGCCATCTGTAGTATTTTGAATCTGGTGGAATAGTGTTGACTACATAGAAACTTCATATCCAATTTGCTTGATGTTCATCATTTTTTATTTTTGATGGATAGCTGATCTTAGCATGATAGATAGAGGGACAGTGTGCTACAGATTGTCGACATCAACCCCATTGACTTGGGCGATTGATTTCCATGCTTTCAGTCTGTGTAATTTATTGTGCCTAGCATGTGGTTCTCTTTCTTGATGTGTTCATTGCAACAGCAATTTACTTTCATCTTATTTCTCATCATTCAGAAACTGCAAGTGGTTGCCAGATGATTTCAAGGAAGAGTGTCTGCAGAATGTCCAGAAAGCGGAAAAAGCTTTATTAAGAGCTGTTAGTTTCTTCTGCTCTCCATCCATCATCTGTGCATGTTGATGTACTTAAAAAAAGAAGATATTCTGATGTTCTTATTGTTGCCTTTTTGTCTATAGGTGAATGAGAGCAACTATGGAAGAGAGCACATTGTGCCAACTATCGTGCAGTTCAGTTTCCAATTGCTAGAGTCATTGGAAGATGGAAACGTTAGAGAGCTCTGGGATTCTAATGCTATATTAGGCATCGAAGAACTCAGTATTCAGATGCTGAAAACTCTATTCGAGGTCCATGAAATGGCAAGAAATGAGGTTATTACAACTCTGACCAACGGATTTTATTACTATGAAAATACTCTGCTTGAGAAGAGTGTAAAAAGAAACTGAAAATTTATCCTTTTAATTGAACTTTGGTTTGTAAATATAGCAAGCAACCTTTTCTAGTTATTTGTGCTATCTTGTTAGCAGCAGCCAATATTTTATTAATGTAATCAATATCCTAGAGTGATTAGTTAACCTTTTATTAACGTGTCTCAGATTATCGAGCAAAGCAAATTTCGCATTCTTTCTTCGAAGCCAGAGAAGAACATACCGATCATCAGGTAAATTCATACAGATTTATGGGAAACTTTTCTGCTTTATGAAAAAATAAGGTATTAAGCTTTCCTTGCAGACTGCTTGGTCATCTGGTCCAGAGTAATCCCTACCTGATGCTGGAACACGTTTCTCGACTGAAGGAATTGTTAGATTATTTTGTTTTTATGCACGGCAAGGTTGCCACTCATCTTGTTGCTGCCCTTGTGCCTCTCATCAAACTTAGTCGTGATCTTCGGGTAAATATTTTCTCATATTTAGCACTTTTTATGTTTCTCCCCCCATGGGAGACAATCAATCACTAAAACTAGGGCAAACATTTAGAAATAATATAATTTTGATTCATACCAAACCATCCGCGAACATGAAATCCAAATATGGATTTGTAGGTGTACTAGTTTGGAACATGTGCTAGGTGCTTTGAATTTAACACCCACCGTTATTGAATTCCCTGAAGTTTTAGTTTTCTTGTTTCCCAATAATGCAGGATTACACAATTTTGGTTGTTCGCAAGGCCATGTTTAGACGGGAAGATGCAGTTCGCCTTTCTGCGACAAATGCCATTTTCAATCTGATACTTGCAGAAAAAGAAGCCAAGAGAGAAGGCTCATTTTCTTTTCAAGACTCATCAAGCCAAGCAAGTTGCAGCCAACATGCTGAAATACCATGCATCATGGATGGAGGTCTCTTCCAGGAGCTAAGTGGTTTGCTGCAGAGATGTCTTTATCAACAGGTTATTTCCAAGTGCCCACTATCATGTTTAATTTCATTTCATTTCACTCCCGTCAAATTCCCCTCTAAATAAAGGTGGATTGCTGTCTCCAGGGTGAAATCAAGGAAGTCATGTATCATGGTCTTTTGAAGCTCGTCTTGGCAGACCCGACAAGTGGGGGACCTGTGCTTGATTTTCTCTTGCCCCACTTTCGTTGTTTTTTCAAGGAGGTAGTTATTGTCATCACATATCGGATTTATTTTAAATCATGTTAAAGTGGAATCCCATATGTAAACTTCTACCCTGTACAAAGCTTTTGGTTTGTTATGCAAGTTCAGAGAAGGAAAACTCATAGACTCTGATTTCATAGGTTTTTATTTAGGTTACTGGGGATTGAGTTCCTTACCTGGCATGAATCATAGACTCTGACTTCACTGGTCTTCATTATTTTAATTTACCGGATATTGAGTTCCTTACCTGAAATGAATCATGCTATAAGCAGGATGCAGATGTTCAACTTGAAATAAGTCGTTGCACTAAATCACTGAGTGGCAATGTTGTCATTGAAGAGCCTCTAGATGCTCTACTATCTTGTGTTTCTTCAATTCTACTCCTTCAGCCACATGGTAAAGCTGATTGTCCCGACTCTTCGAGGCCATATTTTGTTTTTTCCCTTTCTCAAGAGAATGAGGTAAGTCCTTTCTCAACAGAACTAGTTTTAGCTATTTCCCTTAAATGCAATCATTGTAGAGAAGAATGATTAATAAAACACCATCAATGTTAAATTTTGCAGTTAGGAAGTGATCTCTCTCGCGAATCGTTTTCCAATGCTTTGTTAAAGATCCAGAAGTTCCTAAAGAAGATAAATTTGGAAGGTCTCTAAGGATTTAGGCCAACATTATGTTTTCTTTGTTTCAGATCAAGTCTCTATATTTTCGCTGGACTTGGCAATGTTATTTTACTTCTATAGTAGCTTTACTGTGTCAGTAGGAAAATTCTGATTATTGATTTTCTTCTTTTCATATTAGATTAGACTTTCTGGGTCGCATTCAGGGTGATAGCTCGACATCTGTTCTAGAGGAGGAAAGAAAATGTTGTGCATTGATTTTAGTGGGCATCCTTGAAGTGGTAGTGAACACTATCGCAACCAGGTTGAGTGAAGCAACAGACATAGAAAAGGCAGATCTAGAAAAGGAACTTGTTGGATTTGTTAATCTTCACGAGTCACTGGAAAAGGATTTGTGTACAAGGTTGAGCACTAGTATCAAAAGGGGGAAAGTGCGAGCAACTGCTCCTGTTATGGCTAGTAATATTGAACCTGGCAACAATAGATTGACTCAAGAACGAGTCCCTTACTTGACAACTTCAAGCCTCTGTCAGCTTATGCAAACAGCACTTAAGCTATCCAGTACTGAATGCTCTAAAACTATTGCAGCATCCCAGCACCACAGCCAGTTGTCATCGAGCAAGCCAGTAAAATGCCTTCAGATTATGGCTTTTATCTTGAACCATTCCCTTCATCACATAAAATCTTACCTAACCATGGCGAAAGAAAATCCTTTGAGGACTTTGATATATGGGGAAATTAAATTGATGGGACCACCTTTGCTGAAGTTAATTTTTTTGCTCAAATCAGGAAAGAAGTTGGTGTCAGAGGAAAAGAAAAAAGAAGAGAAGAGAATAAAAGATGAAGATAGAAAAGGATATCTACATCTAGCCTTAGTATGCATGAAGGAATTGGTCACAATTAGCTTGCAGAACCCACATATGACTGGATTGCTTGAGGATTTGGTGTCAGTCTCCACACTAGAGTATCCTGAATTGGATGATAAATACGAGGAAGACTCCAGGATTGATGATCAGCGTATAAGAACCAAACAATTGTTTGTTGTCAAAGTTTTGAAGCCATTGTTCAGCGAGCTTCTTGCACAATCGTATTTTCATGAACTTGAGGTAAATGTGATACATCGTGCCTCTACATGCACTATTTTAGGAAACTTATGCTTTCATCTAAATTGTATCAATTTCTAAAGCAACAGTGTTTCGTGCACAATTTGTTCTCAGATTATATCTGATATGCTATTGGTGATCGGAGAACAATTGCCCCGCAAACAGAGGAACTCTCATGGAGCCTGGAGTATTCATGTCTGCAAAAACAATGTCATAAAGAACTCCAAGGCTGCAAGAAGTGTGGTTGCCCTTGCTATCTCTTTAAGCTCCCCACCAAGTGATTTAATTGCAGCTCAAGACATGGCCAAGGAGCTATTAAAAGTCACAGGATCAGAGACCAGCGACACAGCAGAGGTGTCTGAATCATACTCTATCATAAACCAGTCAACAAGCACTAGCATAATTTCTTGCATACAGAAATTAATCGAAGCGATCATTGTTGATATGGATTGGGCCATCAAAAAACTGAATATTTTTACTCTGGTATCTCAAAGAAGTATTCATCTTAGTCGGAACGAAGAACATGTTACAGGACTGGAGTACGGAAACAATCTTTACTCAAGGGCTGAAGAGGTGGTGAAAGTACTGTCTTGCTTTGTTTCGATGAATCTCAAGGGTAAGCATGTGCATGAGCACGGACAACTGAATCTCGTTATCTGTAAGCCTGTCTTTATTATGTATTTCATTTGCTGTGATATATGCAGAACCTCAAGCAGAGCATTTGCTCAGATTGTCTGCAAAATTTTACAAGCATTTAGCTCAGATGTCAAGGCTCAGGATTGCATCGAAGGGATGCAAGCAGCTCATACCTAGTCTTGCTTTCCAGAAGCTTGTTGAACTAACTTGCAAGCAGCTAACCGTTCCAATTTATAACTTTGTTGCAGAGATGCAAAGGGTATAGTCCTATAGTATTCAGTCAATCTTTTTTCCCGTCACATCCTGTTACATTTGATCACGGGAAATTTTGTACTGTGGTCGTCTTTTGAAAGGTTGTTGACGGGCCCTATGGGATTTGCAGGAGCAAGAAAATGCTAACAGCAAGTGCACTGCCAACAAGATCAAGAGGGAGAATAAGTGCATCCCCGACTTGATCTACCAGATAGAAGATTATGAAAAATATCTAATCCGGCTGAGCAAGGTGAGCAAAATCAATTTATTGCGGCACGCCAAGCGTAGTACCTCCAGGGATTTCAAAATAATAGATTCAAGGAAGATTATTAGGGAAGAAGATGAGCCCAATCACAAGCCTGCCTATCATGCTTCAACTACTGCTGAGAATGGATCACCTGAGTCTGGAGACAATGAAGGTAATGATTCGGAAAAGGTTTTGTCACCCCAGTCTGTTAGTCCTTCGGCTGAGGAGGAATCCGCATCAGATGGCGAGAATGGAGGTGCACTTCCTCATGCCAAGAGGGTGAAGAGAGACAGAGTTGTGCTGGATTCTGATGATGAAGCATAAATTTAAAACGCTGGAAATTGATGTACGTAACAGAGTAGGGTTATATTAGAATAGATATACTGGATAATGGCTTTAGGTTGTTGTTGCAAGCTCTACACGGAGGGAATTTAAGAACAGGCTATGAATTATATGATAGAGCTTCTAGGCCAGACAACGATTTTCCAGTGAGTTGCTACCAGTTCTTAGCTCCATATTAATGACAATCTCTGTGATATCCAGAAAAGCTTTCATTTCTTCAGAACGTGGAACGTTCTCCTCACTGACATTGAGAATCATCTTTTAATCGGGTTGCAGCAGTCTTAAAATCACGTAATAAAAGTATGAGAAGATGCTTGGAATCATGTACTTAGCAACGATTCTGCTGCTCCTGAGAGAAAAGGTCATCTGAGGTTTCCAAAGTCGGGGCCAATGAATCAGGAAACGTTCTTCACCAGATGAAGAGGAATTCAAGTCTTCTGGTATGGATGAGGAGCCCTTTTACAGTGTCAATATGCTTAAGAGTACAGCTGATCATGCTTTTTTGCAGTGACCAACCATTATATGCAACCCAGGTATGATCCATGGTAATGAAATTGTGTCAAAATCGACCCTGGTTTGAAATTACTTTATTCTGGCAAATTATACGGAAAAGTCTGATTTCTATGGCCACTTTTTACATACACACACTAAGTTATTTTAGAGAAACTCTATATTATGCAGGCTTCAAGGTTTAAAAATCTTCTTTCTCCTCAACCTTGAATCTCCTAATTTTTTTAAGTCTGGCTCATCAGTACATGCATGCCCGTCTATGCTTGACGGTGTTG
The DNA here is from genome assembly GCA_015731905.1 of Salix dunnii. Taxonomy (NCBI): domain Eukaryota; kingdom Viridiplantae; phylum Streptophyta; class Magnoliopsida; order Malpighiales; family Salicaceae; genus Salix; species Salix dunnii. The sequence continues at coordinate 573,939 of CM027668.1, read as the reverse complement.
AGACTTCCAGTGGTTACTAGCAACGTCGGCCGAGTTCCGTCGGGGTTGGATAAAAATTCTTTCAATGTAAAAACAATAATACCGTCTTTGCCAACATGTGTTTTATTTTTTGTAAAAACAAGAAATATTTTCTGTGAGCTGTGTCTATTTAATAAGTACTATTAATAAATATTAAAAATAACTATTAACAATAATTAAAGACAAGTTGAAAAATTAAAAGATAAATGTAAATTAACAATATATGATTTTATAGCGTGAGAAGTTTAATATTTTTTTTTAAAGAGTAATAATTGAAATTCTATTGACATGAAATCAATATAAAGGATAATAAGGAATAGTTGGGTATAATGTAATTACTATTATTGAGTAAATATTTAGTTTATAGTTAGATGTTTTATGAATATAAAACCTAAATGAAAGTCATGAGATATACTATAACTCTATTTATACTAAGACCGAGTATATTCATGAAATCTAGTGTGGTAGCAAAGGGCTTGAGATCTGTATAACAGGTCTCGAGTTCGAGTTAGGGCATGTATTTCTTGTAAGAGTCTGGGACAGCCGGGGTTTTATTCACTTACATGGGTCTATAAAGTGTATTTTTTGGGGGGTGGTTTTCTTGAATTAAAAAAAAAAACGAGTATATTCATGAAATTAAAATACATGAAAGCATTAATCGATTCCTAAAGTGAACAAAAAGTAAGCATGCTAAAGTAATAAAAATTCATGCTAAAACTAAATTAAATAGACAAACAAAAATACAAAGACAAGCACTCAAATAACTAAAGATTAGTATAACCAAACTAGTTTCCGGTGGATTCTTCATCTAGTCATGACATGGAAGACATCAAGAGTGACAACTCTGCCTTCTCAAATGTGAAAATGAGGTTTTGGGCATACTTATAAAATTATGATTATAATTCAAGAATCATCACTTAGTATTTTATTTATTAAAAATCCTAATTTTCCATGAAAATTTGGGTTAGATGACTAATTGTGTAAAAAAAAAACACATCATACTCAATACATCATAACTAAAATAAACTGCATTGTTATTTAATTATTTTTTCTACATCAATTTTTGTTTTGTTAATCTCATATAAGATTCAAAGTAGATTTCGATATGTAAATGAGTCTATTTTATTAGGTCAAAACCTACTAAACATCAATGAATATCCGTTTATAAATTCAAAACTCTAATTTTAACATCACTTTTTTTTATACCTTTTATTTATAAGAATATATATTATAATATAATTTTATACCTCAAAATATAAAATCTACAACTAAATCATAATACTTTAAATATAGAATGAACACAATTATTGGTAAAAAAAAATTTTGAATCAAAATAATAACTTGATTACAATATCTATTTTATATTTTAAAATGAGAAATATGCATTTTTATTATATGAAAATTTGCTTGAAAAACTTTTATGAATTTCTCATATGCAAAAACAAATAAAAAATTCAAAGGAAATAAGATATTTTGTATTGAATTTATATTTTATAATGTAAATATATAACTTGATATTGAATAAAATTGATAGTAAATCATGCAATTAAATTATAATTTTTTAAAATGACTTGGAGTTTATTGGAATATTCTCCTACTTGTTTTCTCCTTTACACCCGTTTCCCCGCTTGTTTTCACCCAAAAAATGCCTCTAACACCCTACTAAAAAAGAAGTCGAACTGGTTTTCCTGACTTGGATCCAAGTGTATCGATGCAATTATAACAAATGAAAATATAAAACCTTATTTTATTCGAGAGATAAAAGAGTAATTTTCGGTGCAATTAAAAAAAATATATTACCAACATACCCCCACAAACCTCAAAAGACATTCTTGATACGGTGAAATTACCATCCTGTTACTGAACTCGAGACAAAATAGTAAAGGACAACATAGTACCTACAACATTAGGTTGAATAGTAAATTGTGTTTTAAGACAGAATACTTAAAAACTTAATTAACTTGCACTCAGGTTTTGATCTGATCTGACATGATGACTTGTCATAAATAAACTGCTGTCCTTACTTTTTTGGCAAGGAACCCTTAGATACGGGGGGCTACAGACTTGTACTTAAATACCCTTTTCTGCCTTTCCTAGTTGGAGCAAATTGGAGAGGACAGCAAGGTCATTAGGAAAAGAAACAAGGGCAAAACTGGAAACAAAAGATCAGACTTTCATCAGCACGCAAAACCACCCTCTCGGTTCCTTGTGCTCTTGCGGTGACGAGAAGCAGTAGTTGAAGAGGTGGTTTTAGCAGAAGCAGAAGCAGAAGCACTGGTTGGATTCATGGCAGCAAATGAGCAGTTCTCTTGCCTTAGTGTCTCTTCTTCATCCATAAAAATCTGCCTGCACCTGCACTCCAAACTACAAAAACCCCTGTCTCCTCTATACTCCACGGATCAGAATATATTTTTAACACACAACAAACAACAAGCAAACCCCATCAAAGATCTGGCTTTTTTAAAAAAACAAGAAAAGATGAAGTCTTGAAGGTTAATAAATACACCAGCGCATTGTGTAGGAAACACAGAAACTTTACTTACTTGTACATGTAGATATCTTTGCCAAACAAGAGTTTCTGTCCACAAAGAAAGCAGTGATCAAGAAAAGCAGGGGCTGGGAAAGAGCAGCGTGAAGAATGATTTCTAGACGAAGAAACACCAGGAGGGGAAGTAGGTTTGTTTTTTATCATCATCATGGTGAGTTTGCTGATAACTTGTGGGGTTTTGCTGCTAGCACCGCCACTCTCCCGTGTCTCCAAAACTACACTTAAACCCACCATATCTCATTATAATGACAAAAGATTATGGTTTTGTGGGGGTGAGGGAACAAGAAACTAGAAAGTGTTTTTGATCTTAATTTATGGAAATAAATAGAAGGGAATGGTACAAAGAGGGAAGGATTGGTGGGTCCATTCACAGCTAGGGGGAGGAAGAAGATGTACCAAGGACGATTTGACTTGTAGTGCTTGTTAATTGCCACGTACCAGTTTTTGCTTTCCATTTTCTTTATTATTCTTCTCATATCGTTTGTTGTTCTGTTTTATTGGACGTCTTCAGGCATGTTAGAGTGCTTACATGTTTTTTTTTTTTTTTAATATATATTAAAATATTATTTTTTATTTCAAAAATTATTTCTAATATTAGGATATTAAAATACACTAAAAATACCAAAAAAAATGATTTAAAATAAAAAAATATTTAATTTGTTTTTCAAAAACACCATTTAGCTGCAATCACACACAAACCCTTTATATATTTTGAATTTTTATTTACTACTTTTACGGCTACCATCCAGTTTTTATCTCACAAGATTGCCATAGCCCATTTGTTTTTAATCTCTGGAATGTCGTTAAGTTTTTTTTTTTTTCTATGAAAAATTATTAAATTAATATTTATTTTTAATTTCAATATATTTATATCAAGATTAATATTTAAAAAACAATATTTTAATATATTCTTAATTAAATTATTTTTAAAAATCATAATGCATTGCAGTATCAAATAAATACTTTTCAAGGTTGAAAAGCATAAAAGATAAACTCGTTAATGGCTCTGTTCTCTTGATTTTGTGCTTGCTATTAAGAAACATTAGGCAGAACACAGCAAAATAAATTTTAATGTAAAGTTTTATCTTGAGGAATGATATAGGCGGTTTATGACTGTTGTTAAAATTGTTTTTTTATTTTAAAAAAAAGAATGATATTTTTAATATCAATAGATTAAAATAATCTAATAATATAAAAATAATAATTTAAAATATTTTTTTTTAATTTTTTTTTGAAATGCAATGTTAAATATACAGTGCAGGCTTCACGTTTACGGATTGCAATTATGATTTTTATAACTAGAAAGGTTGATACCGGGATAAACTAATTACAAAAATAGATAAGAGTATCTTTAAATTTGACGGATCTCCATATCCGAATTGTTTTAATAATAATAAGAATTTTTTTTTGTTTATCCTACTACATTAACTTTGCTTGATATTACTTTTGGGACAAATTCATGGAGATACAATTCATATTTTCATGATACGATGTCGTATAAAATTCTAGCGGGACTATTAATAAATTAGTTATGGTATATGTGATTTGTCGGGGTAGGATAATTTTTTTAACAAAAAATAAATATGCAATTTTTTTTTAAAAAAATTATAGTTATACCCAATTTGATAAAAAAAACTAATAAAATAAAACAACCAGGGATAAAATAAAAAATAAAACTCAATTAAAAGTAATTAATGTAAATATAACAATTGTAATTAAGAAAGAAAGAACAAAGAAATTGAAGGATTTGCATAGTTTTTTGCTCGGTCAGCCTGTAATCCGAGGAAAAGTGTGAAGGAAAAGAAAAGTCAAATGATGTGAAACCAGACCTCACTACTTAATAGTTTATACGCTCCACCCAAAGAGGAAATAACAGTTTAAAAAAATAAAGAATGCTCCTACGATTAAATAACAATAACAAAAAATAAACCATTAGGAAATAACAGTCAAGCCCTGGAGTCAAGGCCAGCAGATTTGCATAGTAAGGGTACTTGTGTAATTCAATTGCCCATGGCAAAATTGAAATTACTGTACAGACTAGACCAAAGATTCTGATTGCTTACTCTTTAAGGTCAATACGGTAATTGCACTGTTATTGAAAAAGGAAAGCAGAATGTTGCTCCTGAACAAATCAAGAATTACAAATTGATCGTTTGCAGAGTTTACCCTGCCCCTCAAGTAAAGCTTTAAAAATCTAAATGGTTTTTTCCAAACTACGTCGAGTGATTATGAGCACAACAGATATTATCTTTCTAACGATGTCGTTTTTAATTTTCATCATCACACCCACGCAGATGATATATACGATGTCGTTTTCTATCTTATTCTATGAATTGATTAAGCAATGTTTGCTTACTGTATACTCTATTATTAATCTTGACCATGGGAGGGGCAGCACACACGCAATCGATCCATAATTGCGATGGGTATTTTTTTCCCACCTTTTATTCCTTCGCTAGACCTAACTCATCAAAGACTAACACCACACCACACCACACCACAGGGAGAGAGAGAGAGAGAGAGAGAGAGAGAGAGAGAGAGAGAGAGAGAGAGAAGGCACTGCATGCAAGAACACTAGACCATGCATGCACGACAATACATTTACTTAATGGTCATGAAAATGAAATTTAATAATTTGCAGTCTCACCTAATTAAGTGTTTCTTAGAGTGGTTTCACCAGAAAAATGAAAGGGCTTCATTTTCTATGGGCACTTACAAAATTTGACCCGTCATTAAAAGAAAAAACCATCAATAAGATTATGTGTTTGGTGAGTACAAAATTGTCTTGGGAAGGACTAGGAACTGAAATATAAATCTAGCTTAGATAAAATTATTATATGAACCCGGTTGGATTATGGTTAAGAAATCATTTTACTTAAAAATTTAGATTTATAGATGACATGTTATAATATGATTTATATTATTCTTTAACACATCTCCTCAAGTGAAAAATTTTTGAACTTGAAACTTGCATAAAGATACATTATTTCGTGTTTGATTATTTTATTGAATAGAATGAGAATGGTAAAATTTGAACCCGTGATCACTGAGTCAATAAGGTTATAATACCATGTTAAGGAACCATCTCGTCTAAATATTTAAATTTATAGGTGAGAAACTAAAATATAATTTATATTATTCTCTAATAGATAAAAGATCACGAGTTAAATTCATTTTTTTAACTGGTTGGATAATATCAATTTCAAATTGAGTTTTTTTTTTTATATAATTATATTCGAGTTTAGTTAGGAGTCGAATGGATCAAATATGCTTTTAATTGTTCTTTTTAAATGGTTGTATTTGAGTTTTGATATCAATTAAAAACAATATCAATTTATATTTAAATTATCATCCATTTTTATTCATGATGGAGAGAGACACGACGACAAAGGGTAATAGCGCTTGACAAAAGGAGCAAGCAAGTAGACATTGACGTTGTACACGAGCGACTATCTATCCGGACTGTGGTCTTTTCTTTGTGATTTTATTTAAAAATATATTATTAAATAGATGAAAAGTATTATTTTTTATAAATAAATAAATTTTAAAGCTGCGACACCAAAGCCGCTTTAAAAACTGACAAGAAAAGGGTACGTACCACTTTGCTAGGAGAGGAGTCTATGGACGACATAGCTGATATCATCACAGCTACGATTCAACAATTTTACAGTCCAGCAGAGATTCTTTTTTCTGGGAGCCGGTACGTGATCTTGCCGCAGCCGGATTATTAATGCCGTTAATCTGCTCTCTTCTGCGCTCTGGGGGGGGGGGGGGGGGGGGGGTTATGAATTTTTTTTTTTTTTTAAATTAATTATGAGAAATAAATATTTTTTTAGTTTTCAAATAAAATTATATAATTTTAAAACCTTTATTGTTTATTGTTTTTTCAAAATAAAAAATGAAAGAGAAAAAAAAAACAATCTTGGTTATTTGATCTGTTCATTTTCAAACTGAACTGAAATAAATTCGAAATATTGAATTGAATAAACTAAAAATGAAGAAATAAGAGGAATACGATGGTTGTCCCCGGAGCAGGAGACAGCTCCCAAGTACCGATGCTGGCCACCAGTTTGATTCATCTTCAGCCCTGCAGGAACAGGAAAAGAGATAAACGTAAGAACAGAGAAACAAAAGCAGAAGAGACAAAAGACACTCTTGTAACATTATAAGACGACACAGTTTTAATGCTTATCACTTCCCGGTTCATTTTCTTTCTAGAGAACACAAGATTCCTATGATTTGATGGAAAACATCTACAAGGCCAGGCAGCCCATTGTCCTGGAGGTAGCAAGACCCATGAGCTGGACCACTAGCCTGGATTGATGTCAGAAGCATAGACATATTCATGGTGAGTTCGGTCCATCCTGTATCTTCACTTGGGGAAAAAATATATTTGGACCTATTGCGTCAGGATAAAATCAATTTTTTTAATTATTAATATAGATATTCGGGCTAGCTAGCGGATATTTCAACTAATATTACGAGTTTTGAAATTAACGACTATATAAACCTCCAATAATCCTACAATTTGTAAGACTCGAACTAGTAAACTTATAACTGATAATAACACATCATTTCATTATTACAAGCTAGTGACTCGTGCTATGCAACAGTTACTGCCCTGGGAATATTTTTTTAAAACAAAAAATATTTAATCGTGATATTTGTAAGGCTTGAATTGATGAATTCATAACTAATAATAACACATTATTTCATTATTGCAAGTTACTCCCATGTTATGCAACTGTTATGGTCCACGAATATATTTTTTTCACAAAAAGAATATTTTTAGTTATTTTAAAAGATAAATGTACCTCTCTTCTAAGAAAAAACCCATACGAAAATACAAAATTGCACCTACAAAATTTGACTAAATTAAATTTTGAGATAAATGTTAATTTCATCATGAAGGAAATTCAAGCCTAAATTAAATGTTGAGATAAATATTAATTTCTTGACTTTAATATGCTAAGAGAAATGAAATACAAAAATTCCCCCAAATGAAGCCTTAATTATTTATGACATGAAGGATAAGATAGTAATTATAATGTGAGAAAAAAACCATAAAATCTATAAAAAATAAGCCTCTAGCAACCAAATATCTAAGTGTTTTCTTTTAAAGTTACTATTAAATAAAAGATGATAATATGTTTGTATCCCTGCTAAAAATGAGAATGACAATTTAGATTACATGGAAAAAACTATTTTAACCCTGAATTTAGTCTTAAGTTCTAACTTCATGAAGAACAAAAATGTAATTTTGTAAATTATTGGTTTCTCCCTTCCCCCCTAAAAAAATCACATGTATATTAATATTTATCTACGAGTATCTATATAAAAAAACTTTTTTGATATTTACAAGATTGCAAATAAATTTTACAGAGATTGTACGTGACATAGATTGTACGTGACATAGATTTAACAATATATTGAATTGTAAAATTCCAGCAATTTCAAAGTTAAATCAATGCCCGGGACAATAAAAAAAGTAGTAAATTTTACTAAGATTGATAAATATTACTGATATAGTTAAGTTTCCTTCTATCAAAGGTTATTCAACACAAACCTTAACGGGTGTAATTTTATTGGTTATACCTTAAGTTTGCTCTCTAGAGATCACTGGTTTGAGTCTCAAAATTTTTAGGGTCATTGAAGATTTATATAGTTGTTAATTTCAGGGTCCATATGATTAATTGATGTGCGTGCAAGCTGTCTTTAACATCCACGTTAATAAAAAAATATCATTAAACATAAAAATAAGAGAAATAATAAAAATTAAAAATTTAATAATTATTTTTCTTATTTTAATTAGAACCTTGATGGATGTTTAGTATCAATGAACATTTTCATATTGTTTTCATTTGGACAACTTAATTTAATGTTTTTTTTTATATAAATGATTTTAACAACCTAATTATTGGTAAGCTGAGAAAGCAAATTGAAAATGTTAGTGAACTATCAACAATGGAAATATTTTTTTATGCCCTAACCTTCCCTACCCTACTATAAATCAAGATTAATTAGGGCTACTTTTGAAGGGGAAAAAAAAAACTTTATATTTCTCCATCATTTTTTGAGAATTCTCCAGCATCATTATTATCGAATAACTATTACTTTTTTGGAACCACCGAATAACTGAATTTTAATGAAGATGCAGTGGGACCATCCTCACATGCACACAATGCAATCAATACTTCCTGGATTTTCTTTTTGGGTTCCAACATTGTTATGATAATGATAGGAGGGTTATAATTTTTTTTTAATATTTTTAATTTATAAATATATTAAAAAATATTTTTATTATTTTTAAAAAATTATTTTGAATATCAGCATAATAAAATAATTTAAAAATATTATTTTTTTTGTATTTTTTTTCCAGCTTAAAGAATAAAAATTAAAGTTCTCCCTTAATTATCCTCAAAACAATTTGTTAACAACCAAATGCCACTTGAGGGAAATAGTGGTCAGTGGGTGGCCGTAAAAGAAATAATAATTGAGGGCTGGGACTTGCCGACTACGTACCTAGCTACCGAACCTGGGACCAGGCCTCGAAGACACAGATTATATGCCTATGGCGATGCATGATTACATTCCGTATAACATGTATGATGGATCGACGTTTATATATACTTAGTCATTTACCCCTCCTTGTCATTGCGGTATCATATTTTTTTTTAATAAAAAAATTATTGGTTATATGATATTTTTTATTTTAATATAAATTTTAGTAAAATAATAAATTTATGTATAATTTTTATGAAGTGCAAGTTTTATATAAATATATGAATTTTAAATTGATATAAATTTATATATTTAGTAAGATTCAAAAAAATCACCAACATAAAATTATCATCATCATTAAAAAACAAGAAGATTTCGATACCTGAATGACTGAATTTACTGTATTAGTATTAGTTTATTTTATGATCCAATTTAAATTAAACACAATAAATAAAATATAAATTATGAAAATACATGCAATAATCAAATAAAAAAATAGTTAATTTTTTATGTACAATACGAAGAAAACATCATTGAAAATCCATCTCTATGCTATTGTAATTATCATGACTATAACATTTAAAATTATTATCAATATTATTATTGAAAAATTAAAATCATTAAATTACCTTAAAGAATAAAAAAAGTAAAATATTTTTACAAAAAAAAAAACAATAACTTAAATTATCATTACTATTGCACAAACAATGAAATTATAAAATTATTTCATCCGAAAAAATAAAAATAACATAAAACACAAAAAAGAACAAAGAAAAAAAGGGAGAAATATTAATTTTAAAATGATCAACAACATAAATTAAAATTTTAGTATCAAACCGAATAAAAATAAACTCCAATAAAAAATAAATGATAAAACTTAAAAATAAAAACTAAAAGTATGGATGCATAAATACGGGTAAAAAATAAAAATTGTTCAAGAAAGACCGAAAAACCAAATGAATTACTACCAGATAAAAAATTCAAAGAATAAGGACCGAAATGAAAAATAAAATATATAATTAATTCAAATCAAAGAATAAGATCAAAACAAACAAAAACTTTGGGACCAAAATATATATATATATATATATATATATATATATATATATATATATATATATATATATATATATATAAAATACAATGTTATTTTGTTAAAAAATTAAGAGAATAAGGACCGAAATGAAAGGTAGCATATATGACCAATTTCATCGACTACCATCATATGAGACGCGCTGTACTGGGAGGCGGATGACATGGTGGCGCACCCGATGACACGACGATCAAATAGTTTTCATGTCAAAACAATGCTGCATGCACTGCTTGAAAGGCGCACGTGCATGAAACAATGTTGACACATCCATACGATGTGGATGCAATGTTTTTATAAAGAAATAATAAAAAATAAAAAATTAATTATACAACCCTTGACTCAACGATAATCACGAAAAAACCGGGGGAGAAAAGTACTACAATGTCCCTAACTGTAGGCCTTCATTTTTGTCTTTTCTGAGGTTATTTGCATAGTTTTACTGTGCATGAATATGTAAAAAACCAAAAACACCATCTACTATTCCATGTCTTTTTGTCAGCTATCGGGAGTAAAATGGTATTTTTATTGTGCAATTTACAACAAAAAAATATCATACATATTCCATGGAAATGTTCAAATCGCCCTCGGTTCTAAGGGTTAATTTTTTTGGCCTGAGAGATAAAATGATAATTTTACTGTTGGAATTCACAATAATTTATGTCTAGATCCACAGTAAAACGCCCATGCCTTTTATATATATATATATATATATTATGGTGTGAAATTATGACTTTTGATCAAGTTTTTTAACTTGTGATAAATACAAGTATATTTGATTAAAAATTAAATCTTTTTCGAATACAAAAATTATTAAATTTTAACTTGTGAATACTACCTTAGAATATATTTTTTATTCAAATATGTATCGAAGTTATTTTTTATTAAATATATTTCCAACTTTAATATATTTGTATCATAAGTTATTTAAGAATACTAACTTTTAAATCAATAAAATAAATAATTTGATGCCAAACATATTCTTAATTTATTAAAACTTAATCGCAAAAAACAAATTTACAAATAAAAGCCGAGTGGCGCGTGGACTATATTTGTGAATCAATTAACCTTCATAACCCAAACCTTGCATTTTATTTATGGAATAATCTATCTATTTTTAGACATCAATTCTATTTGAAATAATCTTACCAATGGAATCACATATGATTACTATTCATCAAAAAACTTATCAACAAGATCACTGATGAATTTACAGATGAACAAAGCACACTAAATAAAAAAATGTTTACCACCATTATTTTATTAGTATTTTCATCATTGAAGAAGAAATATTACCGATAAAAAAGACCGTTTGTTATTTCATTAGTGATTTTAAGTTGGTAGACTAAAGTGCATGACTTTAACTAGTGTTTAAATATTAAGTAACCATCAATATCTGCTCGTTGTCAATATTTTTTTTATTTGAGGAAACTTTACCCTTGAAAAACATATTTTGTAATTCAAGATGAGCGAGTAAAACTCTTACAAGAGATGCACGTCTTGACCTGGACTCCAGACTTGCTATGCATATCTCAAGCCCTTTGCCTTGTTGTCAATACATTCAAGTTTTTTTACTTGAATTGTAGTATGTGATATCATTTTATTTAGGTCGTTTACATGATGATATATTTTGAAAAGTATATGATGCCATGTCTATCTTATTTAATTTTGTATGCTAATATTGAATATATTGTGTCGAGTTGTTGAGATTCAAAATATTTGGATTGGATTTTGAAATAATAAGAAAGAATAAAAATTCATATTAAAGTGTGATGTGAGTCAGTCGATAACTTGGGATCTTCTAATATAAAAGAGACTTTATTGAAATCTTAATAGGATTTTCGGTGTATTTTTTTTTTAAACATTCATGAAAAATTAAAACTATATATAATGAAAATTTACCAACAATTAAAATTCTATCAAAATTTTTATTTTTATTTGTTAATTTTTTGGAATGATTTTCATTAGGCAATCATTTGTGTCAAAATTAATATTCCATGGTCTTTTATTAGCAGAAATATAGACCAAACATCACTAGAAACGTTGAAAAAAGAGAAGATGGGTGAAATTAATCAGAGAGGGAAAGCAAACAAGATAGTTCAACAATTCTCAAGCTTTTAATCTAATTAAAAGTTCTTCTAAATTCAAATGTATTTTTCAAAAAAAATTACAAGATAAATTTCAAAATCTTTGCAATATTATTTTTATATAATGTACTAAGGCTGAGCCAATACAACTTGCTGGACCAATTACAAATCAACCATAAGATATACGACTGATTTATCATCTGATAGGCTGGGCTGCTATAATAATCCAACTTAGTCTCACTTAATAATGACGTTCTTTAACAACCATAGATAGTGAAATACCACCGATATAAGGTTGTTGTTTATGCCTGCACATGATAAATCTGCTATCTTTTTGTGTATTCATGTGTAAACATGTGCACGATTGGACAACCATGGCCATCTATATATATATAGATAGATGGCCATGGTTGTCCAATCGTGCACATGTTTACACATGCTACGTTTTAGTGAACCTTTGCTATCAATCAATGACCTAAATCATCACAGACATTTATCTCTATCGATTTTAGTTCGAGACCAGCTTTGATGTCTAATGCCGCAAGTCTTTTAAGTAAAATTTGATTCTAATTATTATAGGGGACATTTGATTAGAAAACAAAATGGTGAGGCAAGGTGCTTAGATAGACGAATATAATTGGTAGTGATAGAATGCTTAGAGATGTGCTGAATTAAAAGGCATGCAATTCATAAAGTTAGTGATAGGGTTACAAAAGTTAATTCTAGGAAAAAATAAAAGTGTGTACAACAAAATATATGTATGCCTTACACATATAGAAAACATGGACACCAATGAGCTTATGATCCTAGATAAGCTAGCATTGATGTACCAAAAGCTAGATTTAATCTTTTATTAAGAGATAAATGTAAGTGTATACTGTAAATGAATCTTTAAGAGCTTTGGTTTTTGCATAAGATGCATCTTCACAGCATTCAGATCATAAACTTTTGATTTTTTCACTTTCTACATGGATATCTAATAGCGTCTCCACTAATATTTCTCAAATTAGATATTGTATAATTAATAAAACTTGAATCTCATTGTAATAATTCATCCAACGCAATCATTGGGGTAATTCACGATACATTTATGAATAATCCTCCATTACTTCTATATTAAATCTATATACAATATTTATGTATCAATTAAATATATTAGCTAAACAAATATAATTTTACAAAATCCAAAACAAATCCTAACATGTACACATATGTTTTCTTATATATATATATATATATATATATATATATATATCAAACCACTCATTAAAGAGTGTTTAAAATAGAGTGTCTACAATTCTTATTCCCATATATGTCCATGTTTCAACACTGTCACTAGTTTTGAGATCAATAAGAATCCAAACAACTCCATACATGTCAAGGACAATAACAATCCTCTTATCATCTTTAAAAGTTTTCTCTAGCAAAAACCTCAATCTTTGAAATATTAGGGAATGAGTTAGCCAATGACGTTGTGTCAAAAACAAGAGAGTTGACGGCAAGAGAGATAGTAATGACAAAGTTCTCAATAATAACTGTGTTAAGGGAAACAACATTGCCAATAATAATGTTTTTATTCATGTTAATAAATATCCTTAAGATTGTTGGTAACAAATACAACGAAGAACAAAAAAATCTTTGAGGCATGTATAGACATTATCTTTATAGATATTTCTTCATTATAAGACTATTTTCCAAGATTCAAGAAATTAAACATAAAAAAACACGACATTTAACTCTGTTTGATTGTAAGAGTGCATGGTATATACAGGCTACTATCATGTAAAACCTAGGTAAAAAATAGATTAGAGAATTTAAAATAGATTAGCAATAACTATTAAAGCAACGAACATGAAGCAAAAACACAGCAGTGTCGGGCAGTCGAGCATTTTGAAGTTACAAAACAACAAATAAAATGCTGAAATGGATGAAGCATTGTCTCATGCATGAAGGGTTTTTGCGCGAGGAAGTGAAACAAACTTGTCGTGTGGCCTAGCATCAGTGACGATCAATGCTCTTTTTGATCGTGGAGGGCAACTTCCATAGAGCTTTTTTTTTCTTGCTGAGAAGTGTGCTATTGTAAAGGTGGAGTTTGCACTTGAGGTCAATCTACATTTAATGAAGTTGCAAGGGAAGGAGATGGAGGCGTGATAGATGTGGAGCTTCTAGTTTCAGTGGCTGTCAATCCTGTTGAGTCAACAACTTTAATGGGGCAAGTCAGGTCAATGGATGGTTCAGATGCATTGTCGTCAAAGATGTTGCAAACATATATCTCGTCTCTGTTGAGGACAGATTTCTAGCCTCCAAATCAAAGTTGAATTTTTTTTGTTTTGTTTGATTTCTTAAGCATTTAAGGAGGAACAACAAATGGATCATCGCTGAAAATAAGAAACAACGGAAATGAGTTAGGAAAAAAGTGACAAAAAGCTAGCAACCTATGTGCATACAATATATAACTGCTTAATTGAGTTGGATATGGAAGGTAACAATGAAGAAAGCCAATGTGATTTTATACCTTTGTTAAGGATATGTGAGAAGTCAACGAAATTAAAGTAGTCTTGTGGAATGGGAAGTGCGAAGAATTCGAGGCTGAGTGACTTTGGTATCAAAATTGAGATCAATAATAATTTCATCGTTGACTATAATATTTCAAAATTAAGATCAATAATATTTTCATCATTGACTATAATATTGATGTATCGATTTTCAAGGTGTAAAAGTCTTTAATCTTATGTTATTCAACCTCAATAATGATTAAAGTAAAGTGAGTAGTGTTTCTATACTTGGTTGACCCTTTTATTTCACCACCGTTGCTCAATAAAATTAAAAATTGTAGCATGATGGATGATAAAAAAAACTAGTCTTGAGCATAATAAATTCATAATACCTCTTTTCTTAGGTAACATTGTATTTTAAAAGATCTATTGCTTTAGTTTGAATTCTAATGAAAACAAATTTGCCAAATGGAGGCTTGATATAGAATAATACATGTTAATGTGTAGAGCTAAGTTGATATTTATATTTGCATGGAAGTGCAAAAAGTGTTAAAAGCTTAACTTATCCATTGCTTTTCCACAATTTGGCATGTTTTGTAAATGTAAGAAGAGGCAAGAATTTAAATAAGACAATAATAAAAATTATATTAGTAGATATGTTCCAAACTTCTCAATCAATAAAAATAAAATTTAAATTAATTATCTGGCCATTCTATTAAAAGGTACAAAAATATTTTAATGCTTTGCAAATGAATTGTCATTTTCTTGCAAAATAAAAATCAAGTAAAAATAGAACAAATAAGTGAATAGTTAATTTGGAAATTAAAATACAATTAAGAAATAGGATAAGGATGCCAAAAGAAGGTGAAATAATTCTACACACACATAATTAGAAATTTAAATGAATACACTAAACTTTGGTTAAAGTTTTAGAAAATATACCCTTTTATTTTGTAATATTAAAACATGTGAATGACTTGATTTGTAAAAATTAAATTGCTTAAATTTAAATGAATTAACTTCACTCTGAAATTCATATAATCATGTTACATATATGCATGTTTATTCTCACTTAATCCTCTATAATGTATTTATTTTATCGGCTTATATGTTCTGATTTTTATATGTACTCGCACACAAACATATTCTGTTTAATTGATAATATGTTTGAGATTTTGACAATTCAAAAGCTCTTCAATTACGTATTGATTATTGTCATACTTTTAATTAGGATTGTAAAGATTGATTAATGGCAACAATATCATGCAGGCATGTCAATTACAAGATGACTTCAATGACTTTTCAAATACATATAATGTTCTTTTTTTCAGCGGATTTTTCACACATTCATAGAGAGATGGGTCATATATTGGATCACTTGGTCAAGCAAAAAGTTAATGAGAAAACTGATTTAGGTGCATGGCTATAGTTTCATTGCATTTGTCATGTTTGATATCTGGCCATATATATATATATATATATATATATATATATATTGACGTAAGCGAAGTTTTGCTATATATTCCAGCAGATTAAACCAAAACCCTCCACAGTTTAGTTTATTAAGGTGACTGCTTCTGATGATAAGATTGTTTCTGTGGTAGCAGATATAAAATGATCAATATATAGGTCCCTCCATAAAACGAAAGAAAGCAAAAGGCAAGCTTGAAGGCATACAATAATGAAGACATGGGATTCCGATCAGGTCATGCAAGCCCTAAATGGCTTTCAGAAATGCTGACAACAAAAGGCTAGCAGTTAAAATAGTACTTTCAGCAAGCCAATTAAAAAGAGAGAGAAAAGAACAAGTGGGTTTTACAACAAGAGTGTAGAGGAGAAGGAACCAACAATTCTATAAAACCGTAAGAGCCCACTTTCTGAACACTAAAAATATCGTAGTGTGCGTGTGTGTGTACACGTAAGAAGGTCATCAGCAGGGACAAAAATTAGAAAAGACAAAGCAAACTCGTACAATAGAATTGCTAGAATCGATGGAGTTGCAATAATGAAGATGGAAAGTGTTATCTGAACCCTTGTTTTTTCTGGTCCTGTTAATGCCATATTTCTCTGTGTTCCTTCGATCAGCCAAAACCCTTCTATCTATTTCTCACTTTTCTTCATCCGAAACTTTGCCCTACTCCTTCTTCACATTTGGCTATTTGGTCTGCATGAACATGTGCAAATCCATCAGTTTTGCCCACCAATTCTTTGGCCTTCAACGATTCTCTATCCCAATCTGTGTTGTATACTACTGTTAGAATTGAGACCACACATACAACTTGAGCCGCTAGAAGACCATAACATAGACCCACAAACCCTAGTTTCCAAACAAAGGCTAGGCCTATGGCCACAGGTGCACCCACCATGTAAAAGGAGTAAAAGTTAATCCCTGCCCCAATGCCGGGCCTAGCACTCCCCCTTAAAATTCCACAACTTGTCGTTTGTGGACAATTTGCAAGCTCACATAATCCAATTATGGGTAGTACAGCCATAGTTAGCTCGAGAACCTCATCATCTTTTGTAAAAACTTTCGCCCATGCTTCTCTCCCTAGGGTGGTCCATAGCAAGCCAAATAATGAGCTTAATAAGGCTAAGCCTATTGCAACCACCGTGGCCAAACGAGCTTTGTGTGGCCTGCCTGCTCCAAGTTCGTTGCCCACTCGAGTGGACACCGATGCACTCAGTGATGTTGGCAATGTGTACATCAGGGATGTGGTCTGAATTATAATAGCTGATGTTGCTAGAGCGGCTCGACGGTTGTGCAAGTAACCGGCTAGAATTGTCATGAACTCGTACCACCACCACTCTAAACAAACGGCTATGCAGCTTGGAATTGCGAGCCGAAGTAGAATTCCCCACTCCTTTCTTAGCGAAGTAGAGGGAGATGATGGAAATGGTTGCTGTGTAATTAGGGGTGTGGACGAAGCTGGCTCTTCCACAGTGGCCGGACTAAATAAATACATGTAGCATACAAGGAACAAGAGGGTGTTAAAATTGGTGATAAAAGTAGAAATTGCAATTCCAGGGACTCCTAGACCAAGAGTGAAGGCTAGAAATATGGTGACAGGAACATGGAGAGCAATGGAGACCAGGGTGCACCACATTAATGGCCACGTAGTCCCTTTACTGCGCAAGTAAATTCGCAGAGGGTGTAGGAGGCTGTTAGCAATAAGATCAGGAATGGAAAATCGACAGTATAAACTTGCAATTCTGGTTATGTCAGGATCTTGATGGAGGCTAAGCAAGAGGGGTTCAAGATTGACCCATAACAAACCAATCGGTATCGAAACAAGTAGTAACATAAGAATTGTTCTCCTCAGAGTGTGCGATGCTACTGGTAGATTTCTCGAACCAAATGCTTGACTACAAAGAGGCTCCATCCCCGTCGCCAGGCCGGAAAGAACTGAGTAGCCACTGATGTTGGTGAATCCAATAGCTAAGGCGCCGCCGGCGAGCTCCAAGCTTCCTAGTCTTCCCATGCAGACTACTAAGATCATGTTTTTGAGATACCCCACCAAGCTCAACGCTGCTATAGGGAAGCCTATTTCTGTCATTGTTTTTAGCTCCTCGACAACCTAATGGAAAGAAAAAGTATAAACAAAATAACAAGTACAGGCGTCAGTATGATTATTAAGAAATCAAGTTGAAGATTTTCTGGTTGTGCTTAATTGAGATTAATTTCTACCTCTGGCATTGTTGGGTACTTGTGGGATTTCTCTGCCGTAACCATTTTTGCAAGTATCCTTTTCTTGTTCCCTTGTGTGTGTGTGAGAGAAAGAGAGGTCAAAGCGAGTGATATATATTATGCTTGGAGAGGGAGCTTTATAGATTGTAAGGTAGTGGCGTTCCCAGACGTCGTTGTTTATGTTTGTACTGCAGTATCAATAATAAATATAAAAATCATGATCTCAAGTACCAAATTCATCTAAGTTTTTAAATTTAATTATTTTTTATCAACAGTTCAAGATAATTCAGCTACGAAACTTAAATTAAAAATCCACTAGCTTAACTAGTGTTCAATTAGAAAAACTGATGTGTGCGTGTGTGTGTGTGTGTATATATATATAGACACACACGTATAAAGCGATGGTGCTGAATCAACAATGCCTCTTCAAATCACGAAATTTGTCACTTTCCAAAACAAAACCGAACATATCTACTTCCCCTTTAAAATCAACATGTAAAATGTGACTATAACCATCAACGATGGCTACAATTATTTATTTATTTATTATTATTCACTTTGTAGATGTCAATGCTAAGTAAATCACTAGGGTTTACTAATCGGGATTGATCATGAACACACTAGGTGTACACATGCTCTTAAATTTGTCAGAAATCCATGATAACATATTAGTTTGCAAGAAAACTAGGGCTATACAATCATAAATAAATAATAATTAAAGATGCCTCTAATATTTTCTAAAATATCTGAAATTCAATAATTTCACGGGAAATACACCGTCGATAATTTAATTTATATAAAGGTTAAAATGATCTATTTATTAATAAACAATATGATTAATTTGAGCTAGAAGTGGTACCCATATTAATAATTAGTAAATCTTATCTACCATATATATAAAAATAATATAAATTATATTTCGGGACCTTAACTAATAGGTTAAGTTTTTAGGTAAAATAATATTTAAACATGGTATTAGAGTCTTGTTAACCTAGCAGTTACGGGCTCGAATCTTACCACTTTCATGTACTATATATACTTATAAAGTTTTTATCAAGAAATGAAGATACCAGGAAGAAGATTATTCTTAGATCGATGAGGAACCTCTCCATGTGTAGATTTTCTACAATTTCCTTTGGAGTATATATATTTATATATATAACATGTGTGTGTGTGGGGATAGTGATGATGTTCTAGAGGAATTAGGAGAGCCTGCGTGAGAAGCAGATTTGAAATTTAGATTGTAATGGAAGCAAATTAAATGCCTTTTTTCTGCACATGCTGTTCGAAGAGTCTTTTCGATGGATCCAAAACCATAGGACCATTAATCAAAAGGAAACCAGCTCTCTCACGTTTTGAAATGCAGCACGCTCCTTGTCTGTTAAAGGTGCTACCGTTAGAGATGGATTTGGCTCCTCTCTATATCAGTTCCCTTCCTATATTTCTTCGTTTATAAGCTTGATTTCATTCTTTTCTTTAACCAATATATATATATATATATATATATATCTTCGTTTATAAGCTTGATTTCTGATTTCATTCTTTTCTTTAACCAATATATATATATATGATTAAAAAGGAGTTTACTGATACATACCAAAACTATTGTTTTATTCTAATTTTAAAATGCTGTGAAAAAATATTTGGTCTGGTAAAAAATATCGTATATGCTTTAAAAAGATTTTACATATAATAGGACTATCGGTAAATACTACATATATTAACTTAACTTAAACAATTCACATGCTAAAAATAAAATGACTTGTACTCTCTAAGATAAACATTTATGAAAAAATATAATATATGTTAATACCATTATATATGTAAATTCAAGGGATCCATCTCAAATTAGATATAGATACTAAAGCACTAATATAAATTCTAGATATTATAATAAAATTATACATTATATATGTGAATGTCTAGATAACTTTCTACATCCCTCTCGTATTATGTTCATTCTTCATTCTAAGTTCATTTGAATCTCTCTTAATTTATTTGAATTTACATTTTTTTATGTTCTTTAAGTTTACAAGTATTTATGTACATGTGTATATAGATCTATGCATTGTTGAGAGCAGAAACAACACGTATATATTATTACAAAATCATGTGAAATCAGAGTACTTTCTCTATTCCATTAACATGTGTAACTTCTTTTTTAATATGTCATAGATGTGCTCATCTTCTTCGATGGAGACCCCTTTTCTCAACAGCTCAAATAAATTTATTTAACATCTATGGCTCAAAAAGAGATATAAGTAGAGAGAGAACAAAGTTGGATGGAGATTAATACCCATCAATAAAACATGAAAAGAGAAATGGAAGCACACAAAAACTTCTAGCTTTCGAAAATACAAATTCGTAGATTTGTATTTATTTTTTTTCAAATTTATGTTTAACACGCCATGCATTATTGTTTTTAAATTTCATTTAACATGTAAATATATCTACTAGCATGGACAAATTAACCTGTTCATCATCATTGTCACTCTAGCATCACAGGACCTTGCTGATTGAACATTACTATAACATATTAATAACATCTCTTAAACAAAATTAAATATTAAAAGTTCTATAATAATAATAATAAGAACTATAACCATGCAACGAAATTTGCTTCTCTAGTAACTGTGATATGTAATTTGAACGTTTATATATTTTTAAATGAGTTCTGTAGGACACATGCCTTACTTTAAGTTTTGACGTTGGCCTATCAAAAGCATTGGCATGAGAGGAAAATGTAGCCAATCTCTATTAAACAATTTTGTTAGTCTACAAATAGATTGGCAAAAGAGTGTTTGAATCGAATGAAGAATTTAGTTCATCAATATTCATACTTGACTGCTAATTTATTGCTAAATAATTGTTAAGAAATGACACCAAACTAATTTGCTATTCTATAATTTAATTCGAGAATTATGAGCAATAATGTCAAAGAAATATTCGACATAGTTTCCAAATTAATTGCAAAGTTGATCTCTTGTCATGTAAGTTGGTGTTTTTCATTCTGCCGTATATTCTTTTTTGTTTCCTCGTCTTGTAAAATGTACGGTGGCCATTAGGGTAAAATGTACAAGAAACCTTGAATCATCAAATGTTTTGATTGACACCTTTTTATATTTATCATTTAATTGGGTGATCTTGTTAGGCCTACAAATCTCGGATATAAGACTCAAAATCAAAATTTTAAAATTGATTTGCATAGAGTAAATTTATTTTTAATAGAATGCGGTTTGAGTGATTGAAATTGGTGGCCAAAATTAAGGATCTCTAGCTAGCACTATATATATATATATATATATATATATATTCTCACTCTATTGTTTATAATTAGGATATGTTTGACAATGCAGTTTAAACTGTTTTTCAAATTTTTTTTTATCTTAAATATATTAAATTAATATTTTTTAATGATTTTAATGTATTGATGTGAAAAATAATTATTTTTATATATTTTTAATTGAAAGCATTTTTGTAAAACCACCCCACCGCATTACCGAAAACACACTATGTATTGGTGTTAAAAAAAAAAAAAATATAGAAATAAAATAAAAATATAGGTGATTTATTAGTAAATTTTGTGCGTGGCTATTAAGACTTTTCTCGAAAACCCTTTGGATTTCTGAATTGTCAAACACGCGAATTTCTGTCAAACATTTACACTTTCCAGCTAATTGTTTTCAGTGAAATCCTGCGAGCTCCAATAGTAAAACTACATTACTCCTAACCAGCCAACCAAAACCCTTTTGACGATGGGCTAATCTCATTGTCTGAGCAGCACACACTAATCTCTAATCAAGGAATGCTTTTTATTAAACCAAATGATGATATAATGAAAATTGTGAGACGGGAACCATGCATGTGCATCTGGTTACACCAAAGGAATCAGTCTCATCGGCAATTATTACACCCACTTTGGCTAATCTTGTCGACAAATTGCATCGCAATCACCTTTTTCCTTGTTTAAGATGTGATTTTATACCTTCCGAGCCAATGTGATTTCAATAGAGTGATAGTTAGGGGCATTCCGAGCCACGATCAACGGTCACATCCCTGATGGTTTTCGATGAGGTTTGTTACTGAGATGCTGTGGCTCTGGGGCCAAAAACGAGTGCATTTGCATGCAGAAACTCAAGCAGCAGACACCCTTCTCCTTTCTCCCGCAATGCGTGACAAAGAAATCAACTCACGTCCCATCGATTTCATTATCTCATTCCAAAAAGCTTGAGAAAATATATTCTGATGCCTTTCCTTTATAGCCCACATATACGTTGCTTGCTTGCTTGCTTGAATGTCTTCCTCTTGATTGATCAAAAGCAAGGATGGAAAAATATCTACAGAAAAAAACATGGAAATGTGGCCCAAGAATCTTAGGGTGGTGCATATCCTTGCATTTATTTTTAATCAACCAATCTATAACATACGCAAGTCAAAAAAAAAAAGATTCACGAAGAGATCTTGTGGATCCTCGGAGTGATCCTCTCATTTTATTTTTATTTTATTTACGAGCAATACATTGCTCCTTTGTGGGAGCCCATGAGTTTGACATCTCTTACTAGATATTGCACTCATGCCTTTTGTTCCACTTAGTCAACACACCACGGTATATTTTATATCTTAAATATTATGGTATCCCTGAAAACCGGAAATTATAATGGAGAGAATCTAGTTCAGCTAGATTGTCCACATTATTTGGTCCCTAAGTGTCAAATATAATAGGTAGCCAGCGATCCAAAAGGGGACAGATTTGGATCAAAAGAACCTCTTTTGACCACACCCTGCCTGTAAATAATTATACAGCAATATACTTAAGTCATGGAGTAAATTATGTTGCTCGATCGCATGAATGATGGCTTCTTTCTTTGATGAGAGCACTATAAAGCACCCATTGTTTTGAGAGAGATGAAGTGTTGCCATAAGTCAACCCGAGCAACATGCACTTCTTTTTTATCCACAAGGAGACAGAAGCAGAACCATATTTTTTCCACAAGGCGATTAAACTTCTACTGATGCATGGACACCAGGAATAATCCGTGCAAGCTGGTGAAAAGCATCGGGAGAACAAAAGGATCGACCACATTAATCGCCTTGATTTACTCAAGCGAAATTGTTAGATGCATTATGATGTTTGAGATTAGCTATTATGTAATGATTTGGATTCTCTTGATCGAGTGGTTTATATCTTAAGTTTTTGGATAAACTCACAGTAAGAGAATCTCAAGGTCCTTAAAAGACAAACTTCCAAGCGTATTGCCTCTGTCTGCTAGCTACTTTAGTGTGCAAGTAATTCTAAAGTGTTCAAATGGGCATTGATCAACACATGCTTGTCGATACTATTCACGCTTGGAAAAACATCACACAATGTATAGCTAGGTACGATCTTCCAGCATGATCGTTAGATTTTCTTTTTGAATGTCGAGATCACCAGAAAAGGCCGATGTTGAAAGAAAAACAGGAAGGCAAAATAGTACAAGTTCTACAGGGAAAAGAGAAACAGGCTAAGCAAGAAAACGTGTAGCAGGCCGAACAACGAAAATCAAGAGACCTTAGAGCACGCAAAAGAATGGACGAGCCATTTGAGTGAGCAGCGCAGCGAAATGGCATCCGGGATGCTTATAAGAGTTAAAATATAAACTGAACACACGGCAGAAAGTTCCAAAGCGAAACGAGGAAACATGCAAGAACCTTCCATTTTCGCCTTGAAACCGGACAGCAAGGAAGGCATCTTCAACAGCTTGATCTTAACATCAGATGTCATTTCTAGCATATATAGTTCTCTAATGTAATCCATTCCGTCACTCCATGCAGCAAGACGTAGACATTCAAATTGGTCAAATCATATATATTTCCATCCATTTATAATTGATTCCAATTCCTTTTTAAACATCATTTCATCTAAAAAAACATGAAATTGATTTTCTTAAAACATTTAAAAGTATCACGCACCAAATAACCAAACTAATATAATCCAACCAAAGTTCGATTTAGATTTTAGCATGAATTGCTTAAACTCTACCAAGAGTTTCTAAACATGCTTTTATCCGTTGTGATAAAAGTTTAGATCAATTGAAGTTCGGTAAAGGATTATTTTGTACGATTAGATTAAATTTACCAGATGAATCTTGTTACTTTATTTATTTTTAATCTATTTTAAGTGTATTTGGATTAAAAAAAGAAGCAAAAAGCAAAAATATACAAATTTTTTAGTGTTCTCGATATCATCTCAAAATGATTCAGATTTTTAATGTGTTTTCAACGTGTTGAGATTTTAACGTATTATTTTTAAAATTACTGATTTTTTGCTTTGAATTGACATCGATATTTCTCTGTTTTATAAAGAATAAAAAAAATAAAAAAAATAAAAAAAATCTGGACGCGGGATTGAAGGTGAAGAGGGACAAAACAAGGGACTCAAAATAATATTTTTATCTATATATACACTGGGTTCAACAATACCAAATATTTAATAAGTGAAATTTTTATTTCATTTATGTAATCTTATTACCATTCAAGGCAGAGTTTTAACATGTAGCTGAAAATCCATATGAAGAGATCTATGAACGCTGTTGACAATCATGAAAAACGTGGATAAATGTGAGTGTCATGTGGAGGAGTCGTGGATTGGAGGGCAAAGGAGCACGTGAGCTTGAAAGACACATCAAGGGCTTCCAGTTTCAGAAACAAGGGGCAACAGCTCACGCCAGCGACTCAACACAAAGGAAAAAACACATGATTTGTAGGAAAATATGTGAGATTATTTGAGGGAAAGCATGAGTCTCAAGTGAACACAACTTGGCTAAATGGAGAAATTAAGCCCCTTTTTAATTGGAAGCTCGCCAGTATCACGAGCATGTTTCAGCTGACTTGTTTATATATGCACGTGTTTGTGGGCCCGTAGCCGACTGAAAAGGTTAGGTCACTGATTAATTGCGAGAGAGATAATTGAAATCTAAGAGCTGTATTAAATTAAATAAAAAAAATCCATATTTTAATTTATTTTTGTCCCTTCTATTATAGGGTCAGAACTTGACGATTTTGCCTGGGTTCAATCATTTATTTCGAATGAAATGAGCGAAGGTCGGTTTTCAGCCTGGGTCAAAGAATTGCTGAATATAAAGCTAACATGGGCTGGCTAGCCCACTTCTTTAATCCGAATAAAATAGTGGGCCGATTAGACCTACCCTTACAGCCCATATGCTATTTTTTTTTTTTTTTAACTAACTTTGAAGCCTATCAAGAAACTAGAGTCCAGTAACAAATTTATCGCTTTGAGAGTATCGATGATGGATAGACATGCCTCCACGACCACCTCGCCTCCACGTTATGGGCATGGCCTCATGCTTAGCCTGAACAAGGACCAATCTCAAATTAGGGTGGGCTAGAGATTGGGAAGAGTCGGTGTTTGGAAATATAATACTTATTATTATTTAAAATATTATTTATTATATCAGAATAACTTTTTAAAATTATGTTTAGCAAAAGCATGTGAAAATGATCAATATATATATATATATATAGTGATGAATGATTTAAGGATGTAATCTCCACGTAAGTTTAGTTTATTCCATAAAATATTTTAAGTGTCGGTGATGGATGGATATGCCAACTCACCTCCACGTCAAGGTCATGGCCTCATGCCTAGACTCAATTTATTTACTTGAAAATATATTCAAAAAGTAAATTGTTTTAGCAGCAGCATATCATAATATATATATAATCAATTTTAATGATGAATGATTTAAGGATGTAACCTCCACGTAGTTTAGCTTATTCCATAAAATATTGGGTTTTTTCCTAATCAGCCCAGCTATTCGGCTAAAAATATATTTGCCAAACTCATCTTAATATTTTTCCTGTAGTTTTTAATTTATTTTTATTTTAAAACATAGTCAAATCAACTTTTAAAAACCCATAACAATTTTAAAAAGATTTAGTGACTATCTTATAAATATACACGGGTCCCTCTCATGTATATTTTGCATGATTTCTTAGTGCTTGTTTTTATCTAGAATTGAGTTATAAATTTACATTATAAGATATATCCCTAATATTAAAAATACTTAATTTTTCTCTAAAGATTATGGAAAAAAAATTATAAATACAACAAAATCCCTTATATAAAAAAATACAAAAAATATTTTTTTTTTCAAGAATTTCATTTAGTATTGGATTATAAACTGACATTGTAAGATACAAATCCTTATTTTTTTAAAAAAAATACCTGATTTCTCTTTGACATTTCAAAAAATACAAAAAGAAAAAAAAAGATTCTTCATTTCAAAAATATAGAAAAAATATTTTGTTTTTATGCACATGGTTAAATCCTAAGATTTTTCACGCATACTCTCTGAGAGAAAAAAATATATGCATTTTTATCATGTTTTAAAAATATAAAATGAATATTGTAATTAATTTATGATTATCCATTGTAACTTTTTCAAAATATAAAAAATCTCACAACAATTAATATGTTTAATTAGTATCTAGAGTATTAAGATTTAACTGTAAATTTTAATATTTAAGGATATAAAATTAAATTATATAGTATACCCTTCAGTATTAAAGATACAAAATAAATAAAAAATAAATGTGATGTTAAATTTAGGTCTTAAAATGTTTAAAGTTTAGTTCAACAGGTAGAGATCTACTCATAAAGAAAGATTTGTCTTTGAGTCTTTGATAAGATCAATGGATAGAAACATGAAGTAAAAATAATAATTAATAATACAACTTATATTGGATGAAGTGCATCAGAGGTGATGTATTTTTTTTTATACAACTAATTTAATTATTCAAGCTCTTGCAAACCATTGATTTTCTAGCGATTATGATATCAAATGATAACTCCCTCAAATTATAATTTTACAATTGAACTCAAATACTTTTTAATTCTAGAAGGTATATTCATTATTATCCATCATGCATGTCATGACATGAAGAGTGACGCTCCATTAAGTTTCCTTAGGGTAA
Organism: Salix dunnii; assembly: GCA_015731905.1. Lineage (NCBI taxonomy): Eukaryota > Viridiplantae > Streptophyta > Magnoliopsida > Malpighiales > Salicaceae > Salix > Salix dunnii. Next base: position 546,542 of record CM027668.1, on the reverse strand, counting down.
TAGGTTATCCATATTATGATTTCATTTTTACTTAAAACTTAAAAAGTATTTGGAAGTGTGATAATGTTATTTTTAAAAAATATTTTTTTATTCGTAAATTCATCAAAATAATATATATTTTATTTTATTTTATTTAATCAACATATCAAAACAATTCAAAATATTTTGAAGAAAAAAAATCAGATTTTAATAAAAAATTTATTCAAACCTGAATTTCAAATAGGTGCTTAGATTCACATGGAGATTGGAGAGTATTGAATAATCACTTGAACCATGACTTTATTCTTCGGTTAAAAAAGGGGTGGAAAATAGATTATCTCAAGCAAATAGATTATCTTAAGCTAGCTACAAAGCACCTATTTTCAAATGGATGAGTGAGGTACTAATAAATATTTTTTAATTGGAAATATATTAAAATAATATAATATTTTATTTTTAAAATTTATCTTCAACATTACAAAACATATAAAGGGTGTGGCCAAATCCCTGTAGCGCCTCTCACATGTTCCTGTGGACTGGAGCAGTGTAAGGGCGCATTTGCCCTTAATGAGCCGGCGCCTGGTCTCAGTAATTGGGGGTGTTTTTCGTCTCTTCGATCTCTTGCAAAACACAGCCCACACAGCTGGGTTTTTTTCATTTTTTTTCCTTTCTCGCCAGAGAGCGAGTGGCGGGCTGGTTGGAGAGGGCTGGTTGGGCGGTCGGTGATGGCGGTTCGCGGGTTGGTTTCGGGTCGTTCTGGGTGTTCGATGAGGTATGGTTTTCACCCTCTCTTTGCGTCAATTTCTGGTTTTGCTCAGTTTCTTTGCGTTGGGTTCTTCGGGTCGTGGTTTTTTTCTTTTCTTTTCCATCTTCTCCTTCGATTCATGTTGTTTGTGATGTGGGTGTTGGTAATTGATTGTATTTTTAGTTGATTGTATTCTTTTTACCCTTCGATTCATGTTCGGTTCTTTGGATTTCTCATTGTTTGTGCTGGGTGTTGGATTTTCTTGGGGTCGGGCTGCTTCGGTTTTATCGTTTGTGTGTGTTGGGGAGTGGGTTTTTGGGTTAATTGGGTTCGGCTTGGGTTGATCGACGGTTTGGAATTTTCGGGTGCTCTCGGTCTGGTTTGGTTTGCTGTGATTCTCTGCATGCAACCGAATTAAATTAATTGAGCATTGATTTGGTTTGTGTTTGCTCTCGGTTCATCATGTGACTCTCTGCATGCAGCCGAATTAAATTAATTGAGCATTGATTTGGTGTGTGTTTGCTCTCGGTTCATCACATGATTTGTGTTTTAGTTTGTTTCGTTTGTTGATTGTTTATTACTGTTACCATCTGGTTCGGTTGCTTCAACTGGTCTGTTTGCTTCATGTCACTTCGCATTAATGAATTTCTCTGTTCATTTTGCAGGATGACATGCTTTAATTTTGACTTCTTCTCTCTTCATATTTCGTTGTCTGGACTGCGCCGCCTCTCTTGCTTTGTTAAGTCATTTTGTTTAGCTTTTCTTTGTTGTTTTTTACGTTTTGTCTGCTGCATGTTACTGTTCCTTTTCGTTTGCTCTGGTAGCTTCGTTTTTCTTCCATTTTTCTTTTCAGCTGTCCTTTGGATTTCTTAGAAATTCATTCTAATTCTTTTCCTCTTCTTTGTTGAGGTTGTGGTCTACTGACTATCGCAAGTTGCTGCAAGGAGTTCCCTTCACAAAGACTTCTTTTCACCGTTTGTCACCCTGCTTTTGAGGTTAGTAAGCTTTTGATGAAAATCTTTAAAAAACTTGGAATTGATTGTGCTCATAATGAGAATTTATAACAATTTGTTTGCTACTTTTTATTATGGTTGTTGGAATTTTTATTACGAATATGTTATGAATAAACAGTTTGGTTCATTTGCTGCTTTTGGATAATTAGTTTGTTGCCATTTTGAACGTCATTTATTTTATCAAAATAAAAATATTTATATATGAACATGGGGTTACCTGCTTTTCAATTGTAGGATTGATATTAAATCAAAAGTTCAGTAATTTATTTGTAAATCTAATTCATTATTAAACAGCAGCACGAACAGTCAAAACAAATTTAAACCCTAACCCTAGCAATTAATTCAAACTATTAAATTAAAGCCTTGGAATCAATTAAATCAAAACCATAGCAATTGATTAAAATCCATAAAAGAAAAACCCATGCAAAACAAGTAAAGATTAAGAGCAGACCAGGATAAGATCGAAGAGAGTGGCCTGGTCAACTTTAACGAATTCAGCATCCCAAGCATCTTTGAAACACTCTGATCAAAACACTCTGATCAGTAAATCATAAATCCCCCCAAAGTTTTCATACGAAGAGTGAAACAATTATATTTTAAACATCTTTTCAAAGCTGCAATTGACCCTTACCAATCCAATTAAATTCCATCATATTAAACCAGCATGACAATGAACAAGACCCTCTATTGGGTTAGGTCACTAATAAAGGTTGGCCTAAAGTTATTTCAACGCATCCAGTAATATCACCATCGCAATTCTATTTCAGTAGAGTATTCATCTGCTAGAATTTCAGTAGAGTTATCAAAACATGGTGGACAAATTGTAACCAAAAGCTAAAATAGAATTTGAATTCCGCTTCAGGAAGTAAACTATCATAATTCATTAACAGATTGCTGCCTTCTCCAGTCTTCATCGCTACTTGACTTTTGTCACTCCATTAAAACTTCGAACAAATCTTTAAGCACAAGGTTCCCAACCATCAAATGGAGTGAACTGAACATGAAACAAACCTCATTTAACACCAAAAAAAAAAATTTAAAACCAATTCCAGCAGTATCAAACAATCTGATAATCTCCTTTGAAATACAAACTTTGGACATGCTTAGATTTTCGAATGGAACTCTAGCCATCCATTAGATTATAAAATGTATAGCCAAAAGGATCAACATGGAAGATACAAAACATGAATACAAGACTTTCCATAAATTGCTTCTACAAATGATTATGAATACAGATACAACAAAACCAAGGCAAAAGTAACTAAGTTAAGTATAACACAACTTTTTTTTTAGGTTCATGAATAGGACGATCTACATCGATCCCCATGTTAGCTACAGTGCCTCCTATCATTCTCATTGCTGATTCAATGGTTGTACAATTCAAATCTAGAAGCTTTTCAGTGCCTATGGTACGTAATTGACCAATCATGACCTTGCCCACTTTATCCATCTATTGATCTTTAGAACCTTTCTCCACTCCTAATTAAAAACAATCTATATTACAGCAATGAAAATTGAATGGCAGTTGATATAACATCCACAATCATCTTGCAAAACTATATTATAGAACAAAAAATCACATGATATGAAGAGAAAAAAAAACACATTGTCCTTAATTTCGTCTTCATTACCTACTCTCTTTCCATATATCAAATTATAAAACTAAGCTCATTATAGAACTATATTGATCCATTCCACATATCAATCGATCCTTCAAGAAACAAAGAATAAATCTGGAACATAGAGCAGAAAAAATAAAGAGAAACAAGATAAAAATAGGAACCATGATTTATCACTAAATCACTCAATTATCAATGACCAATTAAAATTTTGAACTTTAACATCCATACTAATAATAAAACCATCGGGATCAACAAATTTCTTGAATCTTGATATATACCAAGAGCTATAAATTATTGTGGAGGCGGGGAATTCAAAAGATTTGGGAATTACAATATATAGGCAGGCTTAGATGGTGGTTGTGTGAGTTTTCGTATGGACGGGCACGAGAGATTTAGTAGTTTTTCTTTTTTCTTATTTCATCCCGTCCTTTATTTTATTTTTGTAGTTTGTTGGGCATCTTGATTTTGTAATTTTCATGCTCACACTTTTCGATATATATATATATACTAGCTAATTGCCCCCGCGCGTTGCCACGGGTATTCTTGCGTTTATAATTTAACATAAATAAATCAACAACGATAAATTTATATGATATAAGTAAATAAAGTTAAAGATTAGGAGATTTAATGTATTAAATTTTGAATTTAATTTATTACGCAAGCATATATTATATTTTTTAAAATATAGATATTACGTCATAAACGATCATAAAAGAGTACGAACTAACATTAGAAAAAATATCATAATATTTTTATCAGGAAAAAAATTCAATACTTAAATCATTATTGTGCAAATAGTAAAATTATAAAAATCATTTAATACAATGAGGAAATCAAAATAAAAAAATATAAATGGGAAAAAGAAGCAATATTAATTTAAAATATTATAATAATAGCAACATCGAAATCTTAACATCTAAAATTATTATTGCCGTTGGTATAAAAATAATAAAAATTCTCAAATTATATCAAGGGAAAAAAATTAAGACCATAACAAAATAGCAAGCAAGAAAAACAATTAAAATATTGTTTTTATTATTATTATTTTTATTATTACTATTATTATTATTATTATTATTATTATTATTATAAAATAATTCATAAATGAACGACATATTGAAAAAATTGTAAAAAAAAATAAGGATAAAAAAATATCCAATAAAAACTTAAAACTATCATTGTTATCACTTTTAACACAATAAAAACTATGAAATTGTTTTTAGGGACAAAAAACATCAAAATCATCAACAAAACAGTGAGCAAGGAAAATAATTATATTATTATTATTATTATTATTATTATTATTATTATTTTTTTTTTTAATAATGACAGGGAAAAAATGGAAAAGAAAAAAAAACCTAAAAACTTCAACAAAAAATTAAACAAAAAAAAAATTGCTATTACTGCTAAAATAATACAAATTAACAAATTATCCAAAGAAATTTTTTTAAAAAAATATTAATATAAGAGTAAGCACGAAAAACAATTAAAAATTTTAATTAATAATAAAACAAAAGTTTAAATTATTAACTAAATAAAATTATTTAATCTTAAAATTTTAACAAATATATGTTTTATGTTGCGGGTTTAGCAAACAATGTTTATAGGATTTACTTGATCAAAATTAAAATACATTTTTTATATATGCAAAATTTAATACAATAAAAAATCTCAACACACATTATAATAACAAACGCAAAATCAAAGCCTTAAAATCTTAAATTATCATTGCTTTTACTATTAACACAATAAAAATTATTAAATTATCCTGTAACAAAACTCAAAAAATATAATAAAAAAATAAATAAGAGAAACAACTAAATTATTATTATTATTATTATTATTATTATTATTATTATGTTAATAATGAAAGAAAAAAAAATTTAAAGGCTCTAAATTTCTTAGAAACTTTAACAAAATATTAAAAAAAAAAATCTATTATTGCTATTACTCTCAAAACAATAAAAATTATCAAATTATCTGAAGAAAAAAAAAATTAAAAAAATAGCAAGCAAGAAAAACAATAAAATTATTATGGATTATACAATACATATAATAAGCATTGGCATTTTACTATGTTGCACTGTAACTTCTAAATGTATTTATTGTGAATTGTAATAGTTTATTTTTTGGTCAGTTTGGTTATCCGTTCGCTCGGTTCAGTTGGTTTCCCGGTATTTACTGTCGATTGTAATAGTTTATATTAAATTACTATACATTTATACAAATTAATCAATACGTTTAAACCAAACCTAGCAAAACCCATCGCCCAGAAAGATGTAGATTCAACAAATAAGCACAGACACATGATAGGACAAGAAAAACTACGATATAGAATGGAATAAAAAAGGACTCTACCAACAAGCACAAAAAAAAGGTAAAGCTCGCAGCAATAAAGAATAATGAGAAATCTGCAAAAATTCCATAAAATTAAGAAAGGGATATACAGGTAGTTATAGATTTACCATTGCTGAAGCCAGTAACATACTACATTTTCTCGCTTGAACAACCTTATAGACATTGGTTACGCTGCAAAAAATTGTCATTTGGCATAAATATATCACATCATCTGATGGAGATACCAGATAAACTTCACCAAAGAGCTGCAATCATTGCAGACATAAGACCTCTAAAGACACCCATACGTACAATCTATAATAAAAATGACCCTATTGAAGCAAAATAAATCACATCTGTAATAGCAAAAAAAAAAAAAACCCTACTACCCCCACCACCCCTTCCAAGGATAAACTTGATGATGATGTCATTTTCTAAGCATGGTCAAAAAATAACCCTCATCTATCTATCTTTCTTCGTAATTAATACGTTGCCATACTATGTTTCAGCAGAGAATATCAGTTAAGGTACAATTGGATAAGGAAAATATCGAAACTAAGAACATTGGATTTAATTTTTCACCATTTCAAATATATAAAATTGCTTAGTTGAATGCCACTGTGGGTATAATAGCACAGGCTGTCATTAGAAACAACACAATTCTGTACGTTGGGATTTCTAAAACAGAGAAAATAGAGAGGCCAACTAAAAACGTGAGTTACACATGTAAAGAAAATATATTAAATTAAGTGCATAGGACAAGGAAAGAACAAAATAATGAGAAAATGGAAAGCAAGAAATGAATAATAAGTATCGTTGCCTATTTTAACTGGTTTTTCTACCACTTAGATTGAGATAATGACAAATCAATTGGCATACACATTGAAATATAAGAAAGACTCACCATTGTAAAGTAGGCAAAAACACTTATTATTGCACCTCTAAATTCAACCTTATAAATTAGGATCGTAAAAAAAACCACACTGTCCTGAATTTCGTCTTCATTACTTACTCTCTTTCCACATATCAAATTATACAACTAAGCTCATTATAGAACTATATCGATCCATTCCACATATCAATCAATCCGTCAACAAACAAATAATAAATCAGGAACATAGAGCAAAAAAAATAAAGAGAAACAAGATAAAAATAGCAACCATGATTGATCACTAAATCACTCAATTATCAATGACCAATTAGAGCTTTGAACTTTAACATCCATACTAATAATAAAACCGTGGGAATCACAAAATTTCTTGAATCTTGATATATACCAAGAGCTATAAATTGTTGTAAAAACAGGGAGTTTAGAAGATTTGGGAATTAGAATATATAGGCGGGCTGAGATGGTGGTTGTGTTAGTTTTCCTATGGACAGACACGAGAAATTTAGTAGTTTTTCTTTTTTCTTATTTCATTCTGTCTTTTATTTTATTTTTGTAGTTTGTTGGACATCTTGATTTTGTAATTTTCAAGCTCACACTTTTCACTATATATATATATACTAACTAATTGCCCCCACGCGTTGCCACGAGTATTCTTGCGTGTATAATTTAACATAAATAAATTAACAATGATAAATTTATATCATATAAGTAAATAAAGTTAAAGTTTAGGAGATTTAATGTATTAAATTTTGAGTTTAGTTTATTACGCAAGCATATATTATATTTTTTAAAATATAGATATTGCGTCATAAACGATCACAACAGAGTACGAACTAACATTAGAAAAAATATCGAAATATTTTTATCAGGAAAAAATTTCAATACTGAAATCATTATTGTGCAGATAGTAAAATCATAAAAATCATTTAATACAATGAGGAAATCAAAATAAAAAAATATAAAGGGGAAAAACAAGCAATATTAATTTAAAATATTATAATAATAGCAATACCACAGTCTTAACATCTAAAATTATTATTGTCGTTAGTATAAAAACAATAAAAATTATAAAATTATACTAAGGGGAAAAAAAAAATAGCAAGTAAGAAAAATAATTAAAATATTATCATTATTATTTTTATTATTACTATTATTATTATTATTATTATGAAAGAATTCATAAATGAATAACATACTTAAAAAATTGTCAAAAAAAAAATTATCCAATAAAAAGTTAAAACTATCATTGTTATCGCTTTTAACACAATAAAACCTATGAAATTTTTTTGAGAGACAAAAAACATCAAAAGCATCAACAAAACATTAAGCAACGAAAATAATTATATTATTATTATTATTATTATTATTATTTATTTTAATTTTGTTTGAATAATGACAATGAAACAATGGAAGAGAAAAAAAAAATAAAAACTTCAACAAAAAATTAAACAGAAGAATGAAACAAAAACAAAAATTATCGTTGCTATTACTGCCAAAATAATTAAAATTAACAAATTATCCAAAGAAAATTTTTTTTGTAAAAATTAATATAAGAGTAAGCACGAAAAACAATTAAAAATTTTAATTGATGATCAAAAAAAAATTTTTAGCTAAAAAAAATTATTTATTCTTAAAATTTTAAAAAATATATGTTCTATGTTGCAAGTTTAACAAACAATGTTTATAGGATTTACTCGATCAAAATTAAAATACAATTTTGATATATTCGACATTTAAAACAATAAAAAAACTCAACACACATTATAATAACAAAAGCAAAGTCAGAGCCTTAAAATCTAAAATTATCATTGCTTTTCCTATTAACACAATAAATATTATTAAATTATCCTTTACAAAAACTCACAAAAAAAAATAAAAAAATAAATAAAAGAAACAACTAAATTATTATTATTATTATTATTATTATTATTATTATTATTATTATGTTAATGATGAAATAAACAAAAATAAATAAAAGGCTCTAAATTTCCTAAAAACTTTAACAAAAAATTAAAAAAAAAAAATTATTGCTATTACTATTAAAACAATAAAAAATTTAAAATTATCCAAAGGCAAAAAAAATTAAAAAAAGAGCAAACAAGAAAAAGAATTAAATTACTGTGGATTATACAATACATATAATAGGCGTTGACATTTTACTGTGTTGCACTGTAGCTTCTCAATGTATTTACTGTGGATTGTAATAGTGTATTTTTAAGTCGGTTTGTTTCTTGGTTTACTCAGTTCGGTTGGTTTCCCAGTATTTGCTGTTGATTGTAATAATGTATGTTAGTTCACAGCTTGAACATTTATACGAATCAATCGATACGTTTAATCCATACCTAACAAAACCCATCGCCCAAAAAGATGTAGATTCGACAAATAAGCACAGACACATGATAGCAAAAAACAAACTACGATCTAAAATGGAATAAAAAAGGACTCTACCAACAAGCACAAAAAAAAGGTAAAGGTGGCAGCAATAAAGAATAATGAGACATCTACAAAGAATCCATACAATTAAGAAAGGGATATGCAGGTAGTTATAGATTTACCATTGCTTGAACCATTGCTTGAACCAGTAACATGCTGCCCTTTCTTGCTTGAACAACCTTATAGACATTCATTACACTACAAAAAATGATCATGTGCCATAAATATATCACATCATGTAATGGAGATACCAGATAAACTTCACCAAAAAAATACAATCATTGCAAACATGAGACCTCTAAAAACACCCATACGTACAACCTATAATGAAAATGACCCCATTGAAGCAAAATAAATCACATCTGCAGCAACAACAAAAAAACCCAGCCTTACTGCCCCCATCACCCCTTCCAAGGATAAAATTGATGAAGATGTCATTTTCTAAGTATAGACAAAAAATTACCCTCATCTATCTGTCTTTCTTCGTAATTAATAGGTAACCATACTACGTTTCAACAGAGAATATCAGTTGAGGTACAATTGGATAAAGAAAGGATCGAAACTAAGAACATTGGATGTAATTTTTCACCATTTCAAATATATTGAATTGCTTACTTTAATACCACTGTGAGTATAATAGCACAAGTTGTCATTAGAAACAACACAATTCTATACGTTGGAATTTCTAAAACAGAGAAAACAAAGAAGGCAACTAAAAATATGAGTTACACATCAAAATAAAATATATGAAATTCAGTGCATATGACAAGGAGAAAACAAAATAATGAGAAAATGGAAAGCAAGAAATGAATAATAAGTATCATTGCCTATTTTAACTGGTGTTTCTGCCACTTGGATTGAGATAATGACAAATCAATTGGCATACACATTAAATTATAAGAGATACTCCCCATTGTAAAGTAGGTCTGTCCACTGAAAAATAAAAAGAAACAGGCTTCCTACTAAAGCATATAACATTCTCATCTAAAGACAGGCTCCATCATAATCTCTTGAAAAATTTGAAGCCCTGCGCCAAAGATTGAAAGATAAAAATTTAAACAAGCATATAAATCTAGCAATAGATTCAAGTCAGCAAACTCATAATTCTCATCAGTAAGATACCGAAACTGGTAAAATGTATGAGACTCAAAAAATATTCAAAAACAAAAAAGTCAAAGCATGCTTAGGCATAAGCCTTACCCAACCATTTTGGCATATGGGTCCACATTAATGAAGAATTTACAAGACTTAACTTCAAATTTTCAAACCATTTTAAATATGTTATGAATAAAAAAAAAGAAGGAATACTCTGTGCAAAACAATCCATGCTGAAGATCCCTTGGATCCGGTCAAGTAAACTTACAAAAAAAATAAAAGAATGAGGTGGTTTGTCCTTCACACAACTCAACTCACACTCCAAATGACAACACCTCTATGATTCACGTATCATTAATAAGCATATCTACATATGTCACCACATTGAAAAATGATAAGTAAGAAGAAGGGTCCAGCAATAAATAACCCAATCACAACGATCACTTCATTATAAACAATACAGATACATTGATGACTCTGTTGAGGATGTGGATCCCTTATTATCATGTGAAAAACAAAAATGCCTTCACATTGCTAAAGCAAATGCAAAAGCCACATAGATATTTTTTACTAAGGCATCTTTGAAATGACATTTCAAGTTATAAGCTAACACAAAAAAGTTCCTAACTTTAACCACAAGAATCATTGCAACAATTTCATATATCACCACCTAATAATCCAGGAATTAAAACAAGTGCGCTTGATGCTTGCCTTTATCATTAAATGCAACAACGTGCATCATGCAAAATTGAGAACTTCTAAGTTTGTAAGCATCAAATTTTTCCTCTAAGTTCAAGCTTCTAAGATGCATCATGCTTATGGTGTAAAAGCTAATTAAGAGTGTAACATTAGAATAAAGAGATCGCATGACTTCCGCAATCAATTTCTTAACAAAATCATTGCTTTTTATGCCTTTTCAGTCCACTTTCTCCTATGATGTTTATATACATATATGATGCATTATACTGAGCATGTAAATGCTAATGTAGAAATGGTGTGTAAATATTTTAAAATGAGGATGGCATGGCTTTGGAAAAATCTTTCCTGAAGATCAATCCAAAAAAAATATGAAGATTCATATTCATGTTTGATAAACTAGGGTCAAGCATTTAACACTAAATTAAACGCCAGTGACCTTAACTAGGCATATAAGATATGTAAGCTGATGGCAAAAAAATATGAAGATTCATATTCAAAATGATAAGTTTTCATGCTTTATCAAGTTAAAAGCATTTCTAAAAGCATTGTTTTTTTCACGAAAACAAACACTAACTTATTACAAAGAGCATAATGATTAACAAATGTTTTTTTCCTTTAAAGAAGATCCATGAGCTAAAGTATATCCAATCATTAATAAGATTTAGACAAGAGCTCAAGAATATCCAATCATTGATAAAACTTTAAACCAAACCAATACACGCAATTTACAACATGCATATCAACAATTTAAACATAGCCAACAAATTCCAGCACAACATAGGAATTAAAAATTATAAAACTTCCAAAAGAATAGGTGAGATTGTAGATAGTTACACCAACCTATCATTGCATCTAATAATGTGTTTATGACATTGGTTAATAATTCAAGAAACTTCCAATCAATTAGTCAATTTCAACGTCACCATCAATTTTAATAAATTGCAAGAAAGCTTATTGTTTGGCAACAGACAGTAATTGCCCATGAACATCTTCATCATTTCCTTCAAACTTTAGGACTTTCTGAACAAGGCGCTTATATTCATTAATGTTTCCTATGATGATAGCTATTAGAAAACTCATCCTTGACAGTGATTATTTTATCAGGACAAAATGGCTGATGTACTGAACTTAATGTTAATAATTCAAAATCACCTTATTTATGCAATTAAACTTGATTACTTATCGTGTTTCTCCATGCAAAATAGTTCTTCATTATTGCACAAGCTGTTTTATTGATGAAAAAAGTTAAAACCATCCTTATAACTTCATTATTTTATAACTTTGCCAACTCCTAATTCAAACTACAACATTAAAGCAATAGCGTAAATCATGCTTAAAGTGTCAATATGGATAAAAGTTAGGTTTCACTCATATTATCCTTCAAGAGGTTTTCCCATGTTCGATATTAAATCAAATATCAAGTCCTTATTGTATTATCTTCGTTGCAAATGAATATTGATTTAGCTTCTCTTAATACATCTTTTCATATGTTTCAGGCAAATTTGTTTTCCCACAGCTACTTTAACTGTTTATTTGTTGCCTTCGACGATTTTCTTTTCAACGCTCATCTTTTCCTCTACTAAATTTGCTGGACTATCAGTCAGGTTTGTTTCTTTCATGCTTCTAATATAAAAATATTGGAAATTAAGTTTCCAAACCATTATCTTTAAGCTTAAATTCTTTATTACAACATTCTTTGTTAATCCATGTTTCTTTAAGTCTTTAGCAATTGTACTTTAAATGACACTTTTTCCTCAAATTGTCTGCTTTATTTTCATCAGAATTTTTTCCGTTGATGTTAATACAACTTCTCATAAATAGGCTTTATCATGACAAGTCGTCGCCAACGTGAACAACCCAGCCATCACATAGAATATTATCCTTATCGTTCAGCTGTTTGTAATGATGATTTCTATCCTATTACGGATGAAATTGATCCTATTACGGATGAAAGTTTCGTTTGCGTTTCCACCTCTTTAGATACTGAAAGTACCCACCAAAATCTTTTTGATTGTGATGCACATATTGGCTTTCATTACGAAGATCCCTCTGCGATTGCGTCTTCATCTTCTGGACCAAGTTTAAGATCGAAAAGTTATGAAACTGAGCATGCAAATATTATTACTCCATTCTCAAACAATTCGTCTTCTCTGGTATCAAACTATCAAACTGAAGATCAACCAATTAATGTCCCCTCAATCGTTCCTGACCAATATAATATTATTGGTCAATCTTTTTATCAAAAAAAGAGAAAACGTTAGTTATCTCAACATCCTTAATCCTTTGTTTTAGCTCACTTTAGTTTCTGAACTCTTATGATTTTAATCCTCTTCTTTTTTCCAACTTTCTCTTCACCTCAGGAACCTTGGTTGAACCCCTTGATTTCGGTAATAAATCATGGAAATGTCAACATTGCAATGCTCTTTTTTGGTTTGCAGAGCGTTTAACACGTTCAGGAAAGAAAAACCCCTCCTTTACATCATGTTGTGCTAATGGCAAAATCAAATTGCCTGCTGCTCCTAGCACACCTCAATTTCTAGAAGATCTTCTAAATCCTGATAAAGGTTCATTGTCCATCAAATTTCGACATAACATTCGTGCTTATAATTCAATGTTTGCTTTCACTTCAATGGGAGCACAGATTGATAATACTGTCAATTCTCAACCAGGTCCTTATATATTTAAAATAAATGGACAATGTCATCACCTTATGGGATCATTGCTGCCAAATGAAGCTGAATCACCAAGATTTGCACAACTATACATCTTTGACACAGACAATGAAATTGCTAATCGACTACACCCATTTAATAATAATAGTTGTCAACCATCTTTAGATGAAAATGTTGTCAAGGAACTTATTAACATGCTTGATTCTTCCAATGTATTAGTTAAATTGTTTCGTCAAGTTAGACATAGACTTAACAATGATGAATTCCCGAATTTCAAGCTTCGTTTGATTGGAAAAAGATATGGTGATTCAAAGCAATATGATGATCCTTCCTCTAATGATGTATGTGGTTTAATTGTTGGAGATATTGGAGAATCACAAACTGATAGAGATATTATTATTGAAAACTATTCTAGAAATCTCCACAGGATCTCTAAATTGCATCCAAAATTTATGTCTCTTCAATACCCACTTTTATTTCCTTATGGTGAAGATGGATATCATACTGACATTTTATTCACAAATCAAGAGCATTATACTCCTTCCAAACGTCAAAAAGTTACAATGAGAGCATATTATGCTTATATCATTCAAGAAAGATTAGAAGATAATAGTACTCTTACCAAAGGTGGAAGACTTTATCAACAATTTTTAGTTGATGCATTTATGAATGTTGAGCAAGAACGTCTAGATTTCATTCGCTCAAACCAAGACAATCTTAGAATTGAATCTTATAAAGGTGTCCAAGAAGCTGTTTTAAAAGGTGATGTTAATGGTTCAAATACTGGAAAAATCATCCTTCCCTCTTCTTTAACTGGAAGCCCTAGATACATGATTAACAATTATCATGATGCAATGGCTATATGTCGTTATTATGGTAACCCTGACCTTTTTATTACATTCACTTGCAATGTTAATTGGCCTGAAATTCAAAGAGAAATTAAAAAAAGCCGAAATTATAAACCTGAAGACAAACCTGACATCATTGCAAGAGTATTTCGATACAAACTTAATGATATGATTTCATTCATTAAATCAGGGAAGCCCTTCGGAAAAACAATTGCTGGTATTTTTCTATGCTTATTATTTTCCTCATATTGTCTTTATTTAATAGTCTGTTTGAAATTTCTTTTCCCGCTTTGTAGATGTTTGTGCTATTGAATTCCAAAAAAGAGGCTTGCCGCACACTCATTTATTGATTTGGCTAGCTTCTGAATACAAATTTCGATCACCTGAGGATGTCGATTCAGTTATTTCGGCTGAACTACCAAACAAAGCAGATGATCCTCATTGCTATGCAATTGTTTCGAAATTTATGTTGCATGGTCCATGCGGGATTGCTAACCCAAAAGCCCAATGTATGAAAGGAAATAAATGCTCTAAAAAATTCCCTAAAAAGTTTAAACAATCAACAGTGTTTGGCGAAAATGGCTTTGTGTTTTACAAGCGACGAAATTTCCCTACGTCATTTGTTCTGAAAAATGGCATTCCTCTCTCTAATTCCTATGTTGTCCCATACAACAGAGAGCTTCTAATCCGTTATAATGCTCATGTCAATGTTGAAATTTGTTGCCAATCAATGCTCATAAAATATCTTTTCAAATATGTTAGCAAAGGATCTGATAGGTGTCGAGTTGTTGTTCAAGGTCAAAAAAACGATGAAATTCAAGCTTATCTTAATTGTAGATTTGTCTGTCCATATGAAGCTGTATGGCGACTCTTACAATTTCCAATCCATTTAAGAAACCCAGCAGTTGAAAGACTTCAAATACATTTGCCAATGCAGCATTCTGTTGTTTTCTTTGGAAATCAAAACTTATCTTCTGTTTTAAGAAAACCTGGTCTCAATAAGACAATGCTGACAGGATGGTTTGATCGAAATAAAGAAGATATTGAAGCAACACAATTATATTACTCGCAATTTCCAAACAAATATGTTTGGGATGCTAGGCAGAAAGAATGGATTTCCAGAACAAGAGGTTTTTCACTTGGTCGTATAACATATGTGCATCCTGCTGCTGGCGAATTATATTTCTTAAAGATACTTTTGAATCATGTTAAAGGAGCTACAAGCTTCGAATATCTGCGTTGTGTCTCTGATGTTGTTTATCCAACCTTTCAACTCGCCTGCAAAGCACTTGGTCTCCTTGGTGATGACAAAGAATGGGTTGAAGCTTTTTCAGAAGCTGTTTTAACTGCTTCCTCCTCACAACTTAGGCAACTATTTGTCAGTGTTACTCTATTTTGTCAGATTGCTAGCCCTCAAAATTTGCTTGATCAATTTTGGCATACAATGTATGACGACATTAGAATCAAGCTATCATCTTTCTCCCCACATGATCTTCATTTCAGTGATGATGAACTCAAAAATTATGTTCTTTATGAACTTGAACAACTTTTCAATGCCTCAGCAACATCCCTCAAAGATTATAATTTACCCCTGCCAAATGATCGTTTAATGTCTGAAATTAGAAATAATCTCCTTAAAGAAGAACTCAATTATGATATTTCTGAACTTCAAAGCAATAATGCAGCATCAATTTCATTTCTTAACACATGCCAAAAGAAAATTTATGATCGAGTTATGGAATCAATTTCAAAAAACCAACAATCTCTTATTTTTGTTTACGGGCATGGTGGCACAGGGAAAACTTTTTTATGGCATTCACTTATTAATAGTATTAGATCAAAAGGGTTAATTGTTCTTGCTGTTGCATCATCAGGGATTGCATCTATTCTACTCCCTGGTGGTCGCACAGCTCACTCAAGGTTTAAGATTCCTCTTGCTATAAATGAGAACTCAACATGTGAAATAAAGAAAAACACTCATCTTTCAAGATTGATTGAAACAACAACACTTATTGTATGGGATGAAGCTCCTATGAATAATCGCTACTGTTTTGAAACATTGGATAGATCATTACGTGATATAATGGGGCAAACTGGTCATTCCAATCATAACCAACCTTTCGGTGGGAAATCTATTTTACTTGGTGGAGATTATCGTCAAATTCTGCCTGTTATACCTGGAGGAACAAAGGAAGATATTATTAATGCTTCTTTAAGTAGTTCACCACTCTGGCCAAAATTTCAAATAATGTTGCTAAAACAAAATATGAGATTATCAATTGATGGTCTTGGTTCAAATGAAATCAATGAAATTAAAGCATTTGCTGATTGGATTCTTAAGATAGGTAACGGAGACCTTTGTGATATACCTTTTTTTGATGAGCTTGATGAATCTTTGATTAAAATTCCATGTGATTTGCAAGTACATATCTCTGGTGATCCAATTAAAGCTATGGTTTCAGCTATTTATCCCAACATTGAACAACCTACTCTTGAACCATCTTACTTTAAAGAAAGGGCTATTATCACACCAAAAAACATTACTGTTACTGAAATCAATAATTTCATACTTGGAGTTACACATGGTCCTCAACGCATTTATCTTAGCAGTGATTCTGTTGATGCATCTTCCAGTGATGACGACAATATGAACTTATTATATCCATTGGAATTTATAAATCAACTTGAGTTCAGTGGTGTTCCTTCGCACATTCTTGCTTTAAAAATAGGAGCGCCAATTATGTTGCTACGGAATATGAGTCCAATGATAGGCTTATGTAATGGAACACGACTAATCATCACGCAACTTGCTGATAAAGTTATTGAAGCTGAAATTATAACAGGCTCACACATTGGTGACCGAGTCTTTATACCAAGGATTATCTTCCCAATTAATAATCACAAATGCCCGTTCACAATCAAACGAAGACAATTTCCAATACGATTATGCTATGCTATGACAATCAATAAAAGCCAAGGACAATCATTAAAATTTGTTGGTGTTTTCTTAAAGGAGCAAGTTTTTACACATGGCCAACTATATGTCGCTCTCTCACGGGTCACATCCAAAAAAGGTTTAAAAATCATTTCATGTGACCAAGAGGGAAAACAACTTGATTATGCTAAAAATATTGTCTACAAAGATGTTCTCAATTCATTGCCAAAAGGTCTTCTTCCCATTCAAAATGATTTCTTCTTTCTGTAATTCTAACTTAATTCTTTCATATTCATATTGTCAACTATATTTCAACTATTTATTTTCATTTATGCGCATCTTCTTTAATTTTTGCAACCTCTTTATTATTTGTTAAAAATGTATGCACATTCTTTTTATATTACCTTCATGATCCACATCAGCTTATTTTTTCTTTTATTCTGCAGATTGATGGCGGTGCCTTTGAAAAATATCAAGAAATATCTTTTTTATCCATTAATCCAAGCCAGAGTTTGTCGCGTTTGGATACCAATGCAAAATGGACACACAAGTAGCTTCAACTGTCTTTTAGTTGACCACCAGGTTCTCAAATTTCACACATTATTTACTCAACAATTTTTGCCGTTTTATGCTTAGATATCCTCTATAAAGTTCACCATCTTATTTACTTTTAACTCGATATCATTTATAATTTATAATCATATGTTTATCTGCATGTATGTTTGTTTATTTTCTTACAATTTTCCTAGAGAATATATATATAGATCATCGTAATTCCTTTTCATGTATAAATTACATTAAATACGCTACCATCCGTATTTAGATTTTCTTCCCATGTTGTCATATTCTATTTTTTTCATTAGATACACTATCTTATTAGCATTAATCAATTTCAACCATGTCTTACTAATTCTAATATTATTTTCCTACACGTTTTTGCATCGTAGGGCGGAGCTATACAAGGATCATCCAAAGCAAGAGATGCAGAATTTTTCAATCTCAACATAATCGAAGGTTGCTATATTGAGATTAAAGATTTCTACACCTACGAAAATCGAGCTGCTAATGTTGTTGTTGATCATGAAGCAATTATTGACTTAAAGTCTGATACCAAGATAGTACATCTCGATTCTGTTAAACATGATGTGCCGCGATACTATTTCAACCTCACTGACTTTACAAATGTCTTAACCAAAGGCAGGGGATCAAGAGTTCTTACAGGTATTAAAAAAACAAACAAATTATTAAAAATGAAAAAAACAAAGAGGCATTATTTCACTAACCTTTCAACTATTCTAGATGTTCTGGGTCGCCTTAAAGCAATCCAACCAATTGAAAAGATATTGGTTCAAGGTCACAGACTCGAAGATAAAAAAGAGTTCATCATCGAGAATATAAGGTATTTCCACTGCTAACATTGCATTTCTAGCTTATGTTTTCGATTATTTTATCTAAAAATTCCAAGTTTTAAACAGAGGAGAAGATCTCCGTGTGACTTTGTGGGGCGACATTGCTCGAAGCTTTGATGACAATATCGTTAATGCGCAAAAATCTCCTATAATTGTTGTCTTTGCCGGGTTTCGAGTTACAGAATTTCGAGGTTTGCTATATTGTTTTTAATACGATAGCATCAAACAATTTTTACCTTTGTTAACCAATTACAATTTTTTCTCATTCATATTTGCTACATCTTTTTATCTTAATTGCATTTAGGTGCAGCAAATTTAACTGGAACTACTGCATCACTTTGGTATTTCAATCCAAATATTCCAGAAATTCTGTCATATAAGCAATTGTAAATCCCTCTTACTCTAAAGAAATTTTCCATTTGATTTTTGCTTAGGCAATAAATATTTATTATTAATTGTTTAAAATTTCATTAACTTCAGTTATAGCCAGATGCCACATGATGTCCATAAACTTCCTCCATCTTTGAATGCTGTTGTGTCATTGGATCAACAAATAAATGAAAACCGAAGAACAATTAAAGAGATCTTATGCATGGATCCACATCAACATAAGGTTTAATTGCTCATGCTTATGCATACTCTTTTAATACTATTTTTTAGCTTCTATTCTCACTTTTGCTTTAATCAATGCAGAATATGCGATTCACTTGCATGGCATCTATTACTGATTATGATCTCTTTAATGGGTGGTGGTCCAAAACATGCCCAAAATGCACTAAAACACTCTCTGGACCATCAGACAACCTCAGATGCTTTGAACATGGAACTCCAGACTCTGCACCAATTCCATCGTAAAAAACATTCAATACCCATATTATTGTTTCATATAGATTTATTTCTTCATAAAATTAATTCATTTATATTTTACTCAATTACAAATAACTATTAATCTTTTTGTGCAGATTTAAAGTTAACTGCATTGTAACTGATCACAAAGATGTCACAAACTTCTTCTTATCTGGAAAAACTGCTGAGAACTTTTTCAACGCCTCAGCACATCATCTGGTTTACGACAAAAAATTTGTTGATCCTTATACAGTCCCACCACAAATGACTCAAGTATTAAACAAGATGAAAATCTTTCAACTACGTTTTGGAGCTTATAAATCAGCAATCAACAGATGTGACATCTTTGTTACAAATGTTTTTGACGAAGGCATCAAACAATCTTCAAATATTCAACCAGAACAATTTGGTGCTGGGTCCTCAACCACCCCTACAACCATTACTATTGAAGCCTCATCAATAGTTCAAGCAAACACGCTTACTCCATTAACACCGCTTAACACCACTCCACCATCTCACCACCAGGAAGACAGTTACCGCCTGAAGGCTAAAAAAAGTTTGGATTTCACCGATCCTCATTCAGAAAAAATGTAAGTTTCGTTTTATCACACATATATTTATATTTTCATATTCAATACTTTTAATCATTGCTACACAATTTAAAGCCTTTACTTTCATACATCACCTGCATTCCCTATAAATAAACTTCCTTATACAATAATATTCTTTATTCCTTAATTTTGCAGTCATCTAAAACAGAAATCAATCATTCTCGATGAAGAAGATGAGCCACCAACTAAAAAGAACAAAGACAACCTTTCTCCACCATCAGAGGTCGCTTTACACATCAATTATTTCTAAATACTTAAGTTAATTCAAAATGCATGATACATTCAATATATATACTATATGATTAGTTGTATAGCTAAGTCATGCATTTAGTTAATTTGATTTCTATTCCTAAACTTAACTTTAAATATATAATGCAATTACTACACTTAACTTAATATGAATTTTATTACTTATGAACAATGCTACTACTTTTTGAACAATACAATAATTGTTACACTTACTTAAAAAGGTATAATACAACCAATATATATGCTATATAATTAACCGTGTAACTTATAATTGTTAAAATTGTGTATTGATTGTTTTATTAAATCTTATCATGGAGTTTGAAAATAAATATGATCCTGAACATATTCTTGATTGAATTATGCAATTGATTGTATTGAAAATGGATGTGATACTCGATGAAATGTTACTCAAATTGTGTACAGGTTGTGTTATGGATAACTTGGAATCTCCCGATATAGGGGAAACTCTGCCGAAATTTCATCAAAAATTTCGACGATAGGAGAAAAAAAAACCCATACTTCATCTACTCTCTCAAGATATTTTTACTTCTGCTTCCACTATTATTTGATTTTTTATATTATTGTTGAAGTTAATATTATTAAAGTTGTTCAAATTTTCATTTGCATCTATACATCCAGCTCTTCTCTTCCTTTTTTCTAATGTCTACAATTATTTTTACAACATATGATATTAGTTTTTAATTGTTTCTTTACTTATTTGCTGCATTTGTTCTTCCATTATATTTCCTGTAATTTTCGATTAGATGACTTAATTTCTTCATCATCTCATTACCTTGCAAATTTTTTTTTTCAGGAATATTAGCAACAAAATGATGTCTCATTTCGAAGAAGGGATTTCACTTCGTTCTAAACCTCAACATCCCTTTATTTTGCATTAATGTATAAATTGTATAATTAGCACTCTTTTGTCATCTTTTGTTACACTATATATATATTCCAAAAGATGTAACCTATGTTTACAAAACAAACTCTTTTATATTATAGTTCTAAACTTTTATGTTATAAGTTTATCATTATTAATTTAATTATATTATCTTACATACGCAAAAATGCCCGCGGCGACGCGCGGGCATATAGCTAGTAATGTATATTTTTTAATTAAAAATATATTATTTTTTATTTTAAAAATTTAGTTTTAACATTAACATATTAAAAAAATATATAAAAAACACAATTTTACAGGAACAAGAATTACCTCCCCCTATTTCTGTAATGGGTTACTCATCATCTTACAACAGCAACAACAATCCCTATAAAAGTACACTTGTTTTGTCTTATATCATAAACAAACAACAAAACTTCTCTCATTCTGGGGACTAGCAAACTGTTCATCAATGATGATTGTCAGAAGGGTTTGGCATAAACGGGTTTGGAGCTCCACCCCACGATTTCTCTACCCGTACACCACTGCAACTCCAGCTCCAGCTCCATCTCCAGCTTCGTCTCTATTAACGGCCCACAAACATCCTTTCACTGGTTACACGAATAACTCTATCAAAGTGAGTGACTATAATTAATTTGTTAATTGCTTGGTTTTAGTGAAATTAGTTAAATGACTGTTTGGTTTTTTTAGATCAAGATTGAGAGTAAAGTGGGATGGCGTTTGTTTTCAAGTCAAGCTTTGGCTGATGAGGGGATGAGTGGTGGAATTGTTGTTGATGTGCCTTTAGCTCAAACTGGTGAAGGTATTGCTGAATGTGAACTGCTCAAATGGTTTGTCAAAGAGGTAATTGAATGAATGGAACAATCATTGATGAAGTTGTAAATTTATTTGTTTGCTTTTGTGAGTTGCTGCTGGTTTTAAAGTCGTCAGTTTGGTGAGTTTCAAATTGTCTTTATAAGTGATTAGGAAAGATGGCAACGTGCTTATTGTTGTGGTAGGGTGATGAAGTTGAAGACTTTCAACCACTGTGTGAAGTCCAGAGTGACAAAGCGACAATTGAGATAACAAGTCGTTACAAAGGAAAAGCTGCTCAATTTCTACATGTTCCAGGAGATATAGTAAAAGTGAGAATTTGTTGATTCATTGCTCATTGGTTTGGTGAAGAAAGCATGTTGACATTTTGTAGATCAATAATAATTTAATTTTATGAATTTCCTGTGCATGTGTTTCACTAAGTAGTTTTCCTGTGTGAGAAATGGTGTGGGATACTAAAGATGAAATTATCAACCTTCTTGAAATGGGAGACATGAATTTGGGAATCTGTTGGAACTCACTTTGAAACTGTGTCAAACAAATAAATTTCTTTAAGACTTATGAAGAATGGTGTTCTTTTGTTAGCCAGACTGGGTGGTACATGCTTGTGTGAACTTAATACAGGCCACAACGGCAGAGCTGGCTCCATTTCTCATGGGGCGGGAAAAGATAGGGATGGTGTGCTTTGCATAGTGTTTGGGGTGTCATAAGCATGGGAAAAAAATAAATACCATATAGCTTTTGTGCATGTGTATTGATATTTTGAATTTCTGGTAATGTGTGATCTGTGCAGGTTGGAGAGACTCTTCTTAAAATGGTTGTTGAGGGAGCTCAAGCTCCAATACAGAAACATGATGTTACTGAAAATATCAATTCTCATTGTTCTGAGGGTGAGGTAAATAAAAGTAAAACTTGTGGAGTCCTGTCAACACCAGCTGTGCGACACCTTGGTAAGCAATATAATATAAATCTAAATGATGTCCATGGATCTGGTAAAGATGGGAGGGTATTAAAAGAAGATATAATTAAACACGCTATTCAGAAAGGAATCATTAAAGATTCCTCTGGGTTTGAGAATGTTGATTCTGGAGAGCAATTTTCGAGGGGTGAAGAGGACTGCTTATTTGTGCCAGCCAAATTAGGCTCACAGTGTGATGATAAGACAATTCCTCTAAGGTAATATTAGAAGCTAATGTGAACTTAAAACCTTTTTCCTATCATATTTTTTTAAAGAAGGGGGTAGGAATGTACAAAACTACTTTCATTTAGCATTTTACTCTCCACAAAATAACATTTTTTTTTTAAATGATAGGATTAGAATAACATGGCAATTCTTACATTGCAGAGATGTTAACTTTCCTACCAATTTTAATCATAATGGGTGGTCAATTAATCTGGTATCCAAGTCATAAGCCAGGCAACCACAACCATTTACCGCAAGCCCAAGTCATAAGAAGAAGGTGTTTTGATTTCAGACCATATCAAGCATATGCTGTTTTGAAATTTTGAATGCCTAGCATTGTGAATAGGCGCACCTAAACGTTCATGCGTGCATAGTTTGTCTAATAGCTTTTATTTATAAGTTGCTTATGAGATTGGGTTCTAGCTGTAGACTTCATCTTTACAAGCAACAGTTAGAGATCTACCTATGTGCATGTAGTTATGTTAAATGATAGTTGAAATGCCACATATGAAAAACCTGTACTGTAATTCTTCTCCTGTGAGATATCATGACCTTTAATTTTAAAAGTCAAAATTATCCTGTAAAATCCTAAACCTTTTTACTTTAAAAACTGTAATCTTAAAGAATACTTGTTTGTTAGACAAACCACTTTAAATTCAATGTCGAGACAAAATAATTGCTTGCTTGCTTTATTTATTTTCAGAGGATTCCAACGCTCAATGGTGAAAACAATGTCAGTGGCTGTAAAAGTTCCACATTTTCATTATGTAGAAGAGATAAATTGTGATGCATTGGTGGAACTTAAAGAAAGTTTCCAAAACAATAACACCGAACCAGGTGTGAAGCATACTTTCCTTCCATCTTTGATAAAGTCACTTTCAGTGGCCATCAGCAAATATCCATGGATTAATAGTTGCTTCAATGAGGACTCAATGGAGGTCATCCTGAAAGGTTTGTTGATTTATTCTTCTTTGCTGCTGCAACGTTGTTTACTGCTTCTATTTTCTGATGGCCATATGTTCAATGAGTGGTAAAAAAAACAACTATATACAGGAGGCTTTCCAGTATATGGGCACTATAATTCTTGCTTGAGAAAGCACTTCTGCTCAATGTAATTTAAACTGGTAATTTTGGTGTCCTTTGCAAATCTTTCAAGGATCTAACAAAGCTGCAACTAGATCCATTGTCATCAAAAGTATAAAATGAGAAACATTTTTATATTATATTTCACAACAGATTCACTGGTCTTGACTGCTTATAAAACTAATATAAAATTTATCCTACTTCCATATGAGATGGATGTATCCTGCAGAGGCTCTATATTTGGAGACAAGGATGCATTTATGTGCTTATATTTCTTGCCAATGAAGGAATTGTTCTGATGTAAAATAACTGTTGATTCTTTGAGATCTTTTGAGCAGAATGTTGCTTGGATTATGTTGAATATTCCTATTGATATCATGGTCATAATAACTGCTGAATGTCATAGGTTCCCACAACATTGGAATTGCCATGGCTACTCCATCTGGTCTAGTTGTACCCAATATAAAGAATGTTCAGTCTCTTTCCATCTTGGAGGTTAGTTTCATTGTCTCCTGTGTGTGATATTTACATTTAGAATTATCTGGTATAGTTCTATTTCACTCTGCTTGATTGATAGCAGCTTCTTGCTTGTGTTCAAGCAATAATATGGGATTTCAAAGTATTGAGTTTGACTTCAAACTTTGCTTTCATACTTAATCTGCTTGATTGATAGCAGCTTCTTGCTTGTGTTCAAGCAATAATATGGGATTTCAAAGTATTGAGTTTGACTTCAAACTTTGCTTTCATACTTAATAGTTAAGGTGAGAGATACAAATTTGATTGATTAGATAATGAAAGTTAGAATGTTCTAAACCACACGAATTCATATTGAAATAAGCAAATTTTTTTAAGGTTGCTTCTTGCTTTATATGCGTACTTATTTATAATTAGGGTTCATCCATAACTGTAGGCAAGAATGACAGTGTCTAATTTTTCCTTTTTGGAATCTGTCTTGTTTTGTTCTCATTGTGTTTACTTTCAAATACTTCCCCTCAAATCACCTTTTGTTTTTCCTCCTTTCTCTGGTATTGCTGACAATGTCCACCTATGTATTTAGATAACAACGGAGCTTTTGCGGTTGCAACAATTGGCCTTGGCTAATAAGCTTAACCCTGAGGATATAGCTGGTGGAACAATAACACTAAGCAACATAGGAGCAATTGGTGGGAAGTTTGGTGCTCCCATCCTCAACTTGCCTGAAGTTGCAATTATTGCAATTGGACGAATTCAGAAAGTGGCTCATTTTGCAGATGACGGAAATGTATATCCTGTATCAGCAATGACAGTAAGCAATGTTTCAGTTACTTCTTTCTTTTTTTGTTTGCTCAGAGTACCTAACATCATCTTCCAAATGAACTTGGGATATGCACCATTTTATTTATTTGCTCAATTCTTTTGTAAATGAATTACTGTAACTTAGCACGTCATTCTTTAGAAGAAGTAAAGCACTGTCCATGTATAGGACAATCTTGCTTTAAACGCAGGCATGCTATTTCAAACAATTAGAGAAGTCTTGTGGCAAAACGGGCTAAAATTATACATATCACTTACTGATTGTTAAAACCATGGCTCTTTATAGCATTTCATTATTGTATCTGATCATCCGCCTCCTTTCTCAGGTAAATATTGGTGCGGATCATAGAGTTTTGGATGGGGCGACTGTTGCAAGATTTTGCAATGAGTGGAAAAAGTTAATTGAAAAACCAGAGCTGCTCATGTTGCATATGAGATGACTTCCTTGACTGGTCGCAAGATGAAATGTTTTTATCACCCTACCGCTCTTCTTTAGCATACAGTTACTTTCCAGGGAAAAGAAATATACAAGTTGTAAGTTCTGGAAATCGTTTTCAATAAGATTTAAATCATTAATTTATAAGTGCCCTCATTTAGTCCATAGATGTCCAATACCGGCATTTCTTACAGCCTTCCAGTTGCTGCTTGAAGATGATTTTTTTTTTATCTGTCATGCTTGAATCGCTCACCTTACACAAGTCTAATGATCTAGAAATAAGGTTTGCTCATATTTTATCTACTTGCCATGCATGTAATGAATTGTTTACTTTAAATTTTTGGGTTCAATAAGCGGCCTTACGCTTCATAATGGAAGGCAGCCTTTCCATCTCTAAACCCCATGTCATAGCGTTTGGGGTGCTCGGTTTCACAATGTCAAACACTTCTTTACTAGCCAACATTGTTCTGCTACATGGCCTTAGTTTTGAATCTCATGTCATTCTTTGATTTAATAAATAATGCAAGGATTCACTGAATTTTCATGTTTGTTTTATAATTTTCAAACATTTTAAATAATTAAAATGTTTGTTTTATAAAATTTTCAAACATATAATGGAATTGATGATTATAATTGAAATGATTTGTCATGCAATGCAATGAGCTTTACATAGAAAAAGATATGCAACGAAACCATTATAAGATTAAAAGTTTAAGATTACTCGTGTAGGTATCTAATTACAATGTAAATTGTGTTTCTCAACAAAAAAAAGGACCTATATATAAATACAAATAAAACATAGACAAAAATGACATTTTCTAAAAAAATTATAAGAGCAAAAATAAAATTTTTACTGAAAGGTTATGTAAATTATTGGTCAGCAAGAAACTAGACCTTAAATTATTGGCCGATTACTTCTAAATAATTTCAATCACGTCCATGTAAGTACACGAGTTATAAAATTAAAGGGTCACTTGCCTCTGATGGATAGTCAAATGGAAGGAAGGATGGCATTGTTGGATAAATAAAAAGTTTGAGGATCCAAATCAAAATAAAAAGAATTAGGGACTGGATTTATTTTGACCGTTAAATTCAGAGTAGTTTTTAACCGATTAACCATTTTACAATGAAACAAACAAATTTAAGGAAGCACTCTATAAAACAGTATCACCATCATATCATAGCAAATTTAATGGATTGATTATCCGCGGTTCGCTATGGACAATTTGAAGTTGTGTGCATGTCAAAAATAGCTGGCGATGCAATGTGCTTCATTAGAATGGAAATAACATCCATGGAAAAGAAGAGATTTCCAGGCAATGACAATGAGGATTGCAGCCAAGCTCAGTATCAAAGGTTTGATAATTTAGATAGAGTCCAACAACAACAAAAGTGCAAACAAAGCGATAGATCGTAGGGCACTTAAAGGATAATGTTGCTTGCGAATTATATCAAATTTGCAGAGGGAGCAGTTATCTTCTTGCTGTAGAAATCCAAATCCAACTCATGAGTAGATATAGAAAAAGTTCACTATAATATGAAAAATGTGTTCATTCTGCAGCGATAATGAGAGTTGTTGTCATGGAAATAAGCAAATGCTAGTTTTTTCTCTGTTAAATTCCATGCAAGGCTTTTCGAAAACAAAAGCAGCCGCCCGTTGTATGTCATCGAATCAAAAGACCTTGACATGAGCAATGCATATTCTGTTATGCATTGTGATAACTGGATCATCATCATCTGATAAGGATCTTTATCAGATAAGGATTGGCTTCTTTGAAAGCTCATCAATTAGCTTGACTACGTAAATTAAGTAGAGTTCCTTTTCTCTACGTAATTTACTAGGGTTATTCTACACATCTATATATATACCTTAGATTGAAGTGTATAGGTGAGAGTGTGTGCAACGTAGCTATTGTTGCAGCTGTGATAGAAACAAAACTTGTATTGTTTCTTCAATTCTTAATAAATCCTCTACAGCTCCCGTGGACGTAGGCAATTTGCCGAACCACGTAAATTGTTTGTGTCCTTTTATTTTACGTTACTGTCATTAATTTCATAACAAGGTGTATCGAGCCTGGTTCAAGGATCTGTGAAAATAATGGCTGGGGTAGACGTGAAATCATCAGGAATTGAAAAATTTGATGGCACAGATTTTGGATACTGGAAGATGCAGATAGAGGATTATCTCTATGGGAAGAAACTCCATCTTCCATTGCTGGGGACAAAGCCAGACACCATAACAGCTACTGACTGGGATTTGTTGGATCGACAGGTCCTAGGGGTTATTCGACTAACCCTGTCAAGATCTGTTGCACACAATGTCATCAAGGAGAAAACCACTGCGGAACTCATGACAGCTTTGTCAGGAATGTATGAAAAGCCATCAGCAAATAACAAGGTACATTTGATGAAAAAGCTATTCAATTTAAGGATGTCAAATGACACGTCTGTTGCACAACATCTGAATGATTATAATACCATTACAAATCAATTATCATCTGTTAAAATTGAATTTGATGATGAGATACGTGCTTTGATACTTTTGGCATCACTGCCTAATGATTGGGAAGCCATGCGAATGGCTGTGAGTAATTCTGCTGGGAAATCAAAATTAAATTATGATGATATTTGTGATTTGATTTTGGCTGAGGAGGTGCGTAGGAGAGATTCAAGTGAGATCTTAGGCTTGAGCTCAGCCTTGAATGTTGACTCTCGGGGAAGAGCACAATACAGAAACTCAAACAGAGGTAGATCAAAATCAAGAGGCAAAAGCAAGCTACGGCTTGGTCATCAAGCAACTTGCTGGAATTGTGGCAAAATTGGCCATATAAAGAGGAATTGTAAAAATCCTAGAAAGACTGAGATTGACAGTGCTCATGTGGTAGCTGAAGAGGTTCAAGATGCTCTATTGCTTGCTGTTCATAGTTCAGTAGAAGACTGGATACTGGACTCAGGAGCTTCTTTTCACACATCTTCCCATCGGGAATCAATGCAAAACTATGTTGCAGGTGATTTTGGGAAGGTGTATCTAGCTTATGGGGAAGCTCTGAATGTGGTAGGGATAGGAGATGTTAATATTGCACTTCCCAACAAGAACAAATGGATCTTACAGAATGTCAGGCACATTCCTGAATTAAAGAAAAACCTCATCTCTGTTGGACAGCTTGATGACTGTGGTTTTTCAGTGGTGTTCTCAAATGGCACTTGGAAGGTCATCAAAGGGGCACTAGTACTGGCTAAAGGTAAGAAAACTGGCACACTTTATACTACTACTGGTCCTGACAACACCATTGCTGCCATTGTTGCAGAAAGCACTGCAGACTTGTGGCATTGTAGGCTCGGCCACATGAGCCCAAGAGGCATGAAAGAACTCCTGTCTAGAAGCAAGCTATCAGAACTGAAGACAGTTGATCTCAGCATCTGTGAAAGCTGCATCATGGGGAAACAAAAGAAGGTCAGCTTCTTGAAAGGAGGAAGAACACTGAAGACAAGAAAACTGGACTTGGTGCACACAGACGTGTGGGGACCTTCTCCAGCAGCTTCTCTTGGAGGTTCTCGTTACTATGTCACCTTCATTGATGACCATAATAGGAAGGTATGGATCTATTTTTTGAAACATAAATCTGAAGTATTTCATGTGTTCAAAACTTGGAAGGCCATGGTTGAAACAGAAACAGACTTAAAGCTGAAGTGTTTGAGGTCTGATAATGGTGGCGAATACATTGATGGTGGGCTTAAAGAATTCTGTGCAATTCAGGGCATCAGAATGGAGAAAACCATCCCTGGGACACCACAGCAAAACGGAGTTGCTGAACGCATGAATAGAACCATCAATGAGCGTGCAAGGAGCATGAGATTGCACGCTGGATTGCCACTTACATTTTGGGCAGATGCAGTTAGCACTGCCGTTTATCTGATAAACAGAGGACCATCAATTCCATTGAATAATGAACTGCCTGAGGAGGTTTGGAGTGGGAAAGAGGTTAAGTTTTCTCATCTTAAAACTTTTGGTTGTCTTGCTTATGTTCTGATTGAGTCTAATGCACGTAATAAACTTGAGTCTAAGTCAAGAAAATGTTATTTTATTGGCTATGGAGATGAGGCATTCGGCTATCGTTTCTGGGATGACAAGGAAAGGAAAATCATAAGAAGCAGGAACGTAATTTTCAATGAGAAAGTTATGTTCAAAGACAAGATCAATCCAAATGAAGAAGAAACTCATCAGGAGTCTGATTTTGTGAAATTGGATGATTTATCAGAGGTCATGATACCTGAAAGAAATGAAAGTGGATCCAGTACATCCATTTTAAATCCAGGATCATATGAGAGTGATGAGGAGAGTGGATCCAGTACATCCACTTCTATAATTCCTCTGTCAAATTTGGAACTAAACACCCCTACAGCTGCAATTCGTAGGACAACCAGGATTACACGACCACCAAAACGTTTCTCACCTATTTTGAATTACATTTTGTTGACAGATGGTGGAGAACCACAGAACTACCAAGAAACCTTGCAAGATGAACACTCTAGCAAGTGGGAGCTGGCAATGAAAGAAGAGATGAACTCTTTACTGGGAAACCAAACGTGGGAGTTAACAAAACTACCACCAGGAAAGAAAGCTTTGCACAACAAGTGGGTGTATCGAATAAAAACTGAACATGATGGCAGTAAGAGGTACAAGGCTAGACTTGTTGTGAAAGGGTTTCAACAGCAGCAGGGCATCGATTATTCTGAAATTTTTTCTCCCGTGGTTAAAATCACAACTATCAGGTTAGTACTGGCTATGGTTGCTACTGAAAATTTATTTCTTGAACAGCTAGATGTGAAGACAGCTTTTCTTCATGGAGACCTTGACGAAGACATCTACATGCATCAGCCTGAGGGGTTTGTAGCACAGGGACATGAAAATTCAGTTTGCAGGTTGAAGAAGAGCTTGTATGGTCTGAAGCAAGCCCCCAGGCAATGGTACAAGAAATTCGACAGTTTCATGCTTAGTGCTGGGTATATGAGGTGTCAAGCAGATCATTGCTGCTATGCCAAGAAATTTGAAAATTCATATGTTATCTTGTTATTGTATGTTGATGACATGCTCATTGCAGGGGCCAATATTGTCGAGATCAATAAATTGAAGAAACTAATGTCAGAGTATTTTGAAATGAAGGACTTAGGAGCTGCAAAGCAAATCCTTGGGATGAGAATTGCTAGAGATAGAATCAAAGGCACGCTAACACTCTCTCAAGCTGAATATATAAGGAGAATACTCAGCAGGTTCAACATGGACAATGCCAAACCAGTTGGCACACCTTTGGGAAATCATTTCAAACTCAGCAAAAACCAGTCACCAAAATCAGAAGAAGAACGACACTACATGAACAAGGTTCCCTATGCTTCAGCAGTTGGCTCACTTATGTATGCTATGATCTGCACTAGACCAGATATTTTCCATGCAGTGGGAGTTGTGAGCAGGTACATGAGTAATCCAGGGAAGCAACATTGGGAGGCAGTGAAATGGATTTTAAGGTACTTAAAAGGCTCCACAGAAACATGCTTGTGTTTCTCAGGAGAAGACCTGGTGGTGCAGGGCTACGTTGACGCTGACCTAGCTAGAGATATTGATAGCAGAAAGAGCACCACTGGATTTATTTACACCTATGGGGGAACTGCGGTGTCTTGGGGCTCTAATTTACAGAAGACAGTATCCCTATCTACAACTGAAGCCGAATATATTGCAGTTTCAGAAGCTGCAAAGGAGATGATATGGCTACAGAATTTTTTGGAAGAATTGGGTAAAGAAAGGCAGAGTGGTACTCTCCATAGTGACAGTCAAAGTGCTATATTTCTTGCAAAAAATCCAGCATATCATTTCAGGACAAAGCACATCTCAATCAAGTATCATTTTATAAGATCATTGTTGGATGTAAAACAATTGCTACTTGAGAAAATTTGTGGAAGAAAGAACCCAGCAAATATGTTGACAAAGGGTGTTACACTTGATAAACTGAAGTTGTGCGCAACTTCAGTTGGTCTCTCAACATAAAACAGGGGCAATAGAGTTGTAGAGGTGAAGGAGTCAAAGGAAGAAAGCAAATGATGGATGTTCCAGTTTTCAAGTGGGAGAATTGTTATGCATTGTGATAACTGGATCATCATCATCTGATAAGGATCTTTATCAGATAAGGATTGGCTTCTTTGAAAGCTCATCAATTAGCTTGACTACGTAAATTAAGTAGAGTTCCTTTTCTCTACGTAATTTACTAGGGTTATTCTACACATCTATATATATACCTTAGATTGAAGTGTATAGGTGAGAGTGTGTGCAACGTAGCTATTGTTGCAGCTGTGATAGAAACAAAACTTGTATTGTTTCTTCAATTCTTAATAAATCCTCTACAACTCCCGTGGACGTAGGCAATTTGCCGAACCACGTAAATTGTTTGTGTCCTTTTATTTTACGTTACTGTCATTAATTTCATAACATATTCATGTAGAGAAAAGAGAGCCCCAGAAAATTAAATGGTAAATGTACATAAAAAAAAAGTGAGTGGAAATGGCCCGCATCAAACAGAGGCGATGATGCTAAAGCAACTATTTTTTTTTTTTTTTTATCATTAAACTCTTGTTGCAAACCAATTCAGCCACCAATTATCTGCAATCCAATCAGAAAGCGCTGCGTTGTTTAAAACGGTCGAAATATTTGAAAATTTCTTTCCTCTCCTCTCACGGACATAAAGACTCCGTATAAAGCAAGGTTTTGTGAATTAAAACAAATAAGAAACTTTCCATCTTCCGAAGCCCAAATCGGTTTGATGCTTCTTCTGAAACTATGAAAACAGTTTTTGTTGTTACTTGTTAGTGATCTTGTGTGTTGGGGCGGGGACATTCAGGTATCTTTCCTTCTCACACAGACTCCATATCTTTCATTGTTTCAAATTCTATCAAGTGTTTATTGGGTCGTGTGGTGATTTTTCCACCATAAATTATTTTCCCTTTTGTCTCAATGTATTTCTTTCTATGCACTAACATTCCAATGACTTCAGATTATCTGGTATCTTCCTGGATAAGAAGAGATTGGGGCATCGATGTCCTCTATATTTTGCCACTATTGATCTCGAATGCTAGGTCGGTAATCCTACTTATTACATGTCTGAAGTTGCTGGTAATCCTACTTCTTACTAGAAGTATGTTTTTTCTGACATTTAGTTTAAGGTTACAACATCTTTATTTTTAGTTTATTTGTGCAGTCATCTCTTTGTTCCATTTTGAATGGCAGCAAGGAGAGAATGACAGTGATTGGCTTATAGCAGTATTTGGTCTTCCTTTCAGGCATTGCTTTTGCTCATATTAGCGAGCAATAATTCCCTGCACTAAGACAACAAACAAATGGTGGTGGTTCCCTGCAGATAAAATGAAAAGAAAAGAACAGTAAAATAGCATCATAACACAGCACTCAGCAGAGGCTAACAACAGCTGTCAAAGCAGAGCCTAAACTAAAAAGACTTATTAAAAGTGGAAGTCAAGGCGCAAGGACACCCAGCCAGGGAGCTGACAGAACATGGGGAATAAGAAAAGGGAAAGAGATGGAAAAAAAAAAAAACAGCGAGATCAAAGGTTCGAAGAGCAGAAAAACAAACCAGTTTATTAATATGCATGTTTTAACTTTATAGTATTATCAATTGCAAGTTTGTTTCCATGCTTAGTATGGATGTTAGAGTCCTATTATTATTTGTTTGTGTTAAGAACATGTTTGCTGTTAATATATCGTGCTTTTACATGCTTATAGTATTAAATATTTAGAAAACTTTAAATTTTTGTTGAAAATACTTTATCTAGGATGCTTTTATAATGATAGACTAAAAACTAAATATCTTTTTCACTGATTTTATATATTTTTTACAAACTTTGATTTACACTAATCAATGCAGGCAGAACAAAAGTCCATCTCCTCGATCGTAAGCAGGAGGAAGAGATTTTCATCTATCGGCAAGGTGATGGGAGTTGGAAGCCAGCATAATTTAATTTTGCGTTGGTGCACACAGAACTGATTTCATGATTATTCTTTTTTTCTCCAACGTAGTTCAAACTGATGTTTGACAAGCTAACTCTTTCACAGGGAACAGTATGGCTGCACTTGATGTTTACTCCAACAACTGAAGTGGATGTTCCTCTGATGTTTTGGTATCGAACATCACTGAGCCTCACCCTTGATGGCTGCAAAGAGAATTGAAGAAGGCAAGTTCAGATAAAACTGGTGATTTTCTACTCCAACTCATGATAGAAGGAGAAAAGCAGCCTGTTAAAGGGGTTGATATCACAGTAAAAGAAAACGAACCGATTCTTTGTTTCCATAGAATTGATCAATAATAATGGGGTTTTTAACTCTGTTCATGACGATATCCTGGAAAAGTATGCCTGAAGCTTGGCTTGGAGGTGATCCACCAAATGTTTTTATTCTGATTCCATTGTCCGTGTTATTCAATGTGCAATTTTTCACAGTGATTCCTCTCACGTCCTCCTCATCCTGGTACTTGCCAAGGCTACCAATACTGCTATATGTGGAAATGTAAACAAGGTAAATAGCTGCAGGCTACTACTTATTAGTTACAAGTGCATAATTTCTGATCACTTCAAGTGAATAAATAAGCAGCTGGAACATTTCTGATACTAATTAGTTACCTGATACCATGTCCAGGGCCGCAGGTTACATTTCTGATGCGGACATCGGAGCATCCACGTATGATGCCAATGCAGTCATCCCCAGTGCCAATGACACTGTTTGATACATACACTCGATTCGTTTGGCTTATATGGATTCCATCAGTGTTGGGGCTGTCGGCAGGGGCAAAAATATGAAGATTTTTAGCCCTGATATTCTGGGACAGAACGATGGATATGTGGAAACCCATGGGGTTAATCGAGGTGATCTGTCTTAAGATCCCATTGACTACATGATTGAATTTTATCGACTGAACCACGAATACAAGAAGAAAAGGAAAGAAGAATCATTATGAAATTGCAATAAATCCATACAGTATCTAATTACTAATTAGCCAGTGCATGTCTGTCAAGATAATTTTGTGTCTTACACTTGGGAACCTGGCATCACCGCTGCTGTATTTCCAGACAGCATTGCCTTGGCCATCAACGGTGCCTGTACCAGTGACCAGCAAGCCGTTGATGTTTTCAAACGAGATCCAGAAATCTTCTTCGTACATGCTAGGGTCTGGTACAGCCTTCAGAGTTCCTGCAATTTGAACCTTAATGGGTGCTGGACCTTGACATGGTCCCTGAAAGATGGTTGCCCCCATCAAGAAGGTTCCCTTGGGGACAAGCAACCTTGCCTTTCCCCTATAATTGCATGCAGCCCTCCATGCTCGGATGAAAGACTGCGAAGGTCAAACCCACAATCCAATCAATTTCACCAGAATTTCTTTATGAGAAAATCAAATGTGGATTTATTTTAACAGATAATTAAATGCATGCCTCTAGCTAGCTAATAAACTATTAATGTCATCAATACTTGCACCTGGCCTCGTAATTAAACTTTGCTTCTTGCTTAGCTTAATTAGTTATCGGGATCCAAAATATTAAACCAGCTTACCAGTGCGTTATCCTCGCTTCCTGGATGTGCTCCATAACGTAACACGTTAAACACTTTCTCATCGGGATCTTTCCTGCTGGCAAGTCCATGTTGCCCTAGAGCCATCGAACCAAAGGAGACCGCTATAATGAACAAAATGAGCGAGGCATTTGCCGAGGATTTCCATGTAAATAATATGGCCATTGCAATGATGATCTATATAATCCAAGCTATATATAATCTATATCTCTTTCTCTCTATCAACAAAACCTATAAAAGGCTTCGATATTTGATGATTAAAGATGGTTGCTGTCTGATGTTGTAGTTGTGAGAAGCCCTCTTACTTTATACCCAAGTTTGTTGTAGGTTTAACTAGATCGATGGATGTTTACACCGTGTTTTTTTTCTAACAAGACATATTTGTACTGTTAAAAGCTACCTGTAGGTAGGAGGTTTAACTGCACAGATAATGTTTTTGGTCTGTACGTAGTTAGTTTGCAGTGGTTCTGTTCTATAATTAGCGTCAGTTTACCTATAGCTAGGTTTCTATTTCTAAAATTAGTCAAGACGAAAACGAAATGCTATCCTTAAGCTTTTCCCCGAATTATAGTACCGATTTAAATAACAAGCTCATCAAATTAAGCAAATTTTAATTTAATTTGTTTGAGAACCTTTCCATTAATGGAAAACAATAAAAGAATACGGTATATATCTGTTTTTTTATCCTTGGTGTTAACATCCTTTAGAACTGTCCAACCATCTTTGGATTAAGGCAGCTTTTCTCTTTTCACTGATGAGTTTACGTGCTGGCTAATTTCAGTCATTAATGCTAGAGTTTTAAATTCATGGACGTGTAGAAGCATGCTTTTTTATCTTTATTTTTTAACTTTCTGTATGGATCTATTCAAATCTTTCTAGAGCACACAGCATGCATTTATGGATTTTCTGCATTTCAATGCAGAAAACATCGAGGTCTAGCTAGCTAGAGGAGCATGGAAGGGCATTTGCATCGACCTTTAAAGTAAATCAATTTCCCCCCTGATCCTAATCCAAAAACCTTTTTAGGTGCAACTATGCAAAGTAATGTTGATGATAAATTATTAATTTGTCCTAAACTTGTTAGAAGAAATTTGCATGCTCGAGCATCAACCTCTGAGTATGACTACTGATGAAAGAAAATGAAGATCAAGACTCCCTGATAATAAAGAGAGGTGTCATATGCAAGACTTGATATTGCATATTGATGGAATACTGTTACCATTCATGTGCAATGGCAACTCTTCCAGTCCGATCGAGAAGGAGGTCAAGGAGTGTAAGTGAAAGCTGGACTGAAAGTGGGCTGGAAGAAGCTTGAAAGCTTCAAAGTTTGTAGAGAGAAAAACAAGTGGAATATATGAGCATGGTTGAAGGGAACAATAGGTGTTTTGATTTTCAGAAATGTGTTTTAGGCCTAGCAGTTTGAAAAGGAGGCAGAGAGGAGCATAGTGAAGAACACATCCTGAAAAACTGGCATCGATCATGCTGGCTCCACGCACCTCCAACTGTATGGACACAGGTCACGCTATTGTACAGTACTCCATCTTCACTTGCAAGAATTCAACTGACCATGCTGACCCAAAACTAGAAGAATGACTAATGTCCCACGTCATCAGTCAAGTCAATACCCGCTAGCTGCATAAATCAAGCACAAGTCAAAGGTAGTGGCCCAATGTAGTTGATCATCGCATATGCAACCAGATTTGTTGTTGAACAAGGTCCGTTCATCAGCCTAGAATTGTTGTGATCAAATGTAGAATAGTGGTGATGATATAAAAAGATAAATGGCCATAGAAAAGAAGAGTTACTGTGGTAGTCGATGGTAATAAAAAGGAAGAAGTCAGACTTATTAGCCCAACATATATGTTGGATTTTCATGATGGTTTTAGTAGCCTTCAAGGAAGAGGAAATTGGGTATCAAGTAGATAACCAAAGATATTTAAATCACTTGTAAAAGATAGCAGTAACTGTTGGGAAAAGTGCTCAAACAATAGGGCATCAATTTAACGGATAACCAATCAAGTCCCAATTCTTTTTCCCTCTTTGTGCAATTAAATATGGGATCAAACAAATAACAAGATAATGCAAATAATCATACACATCAACACCGATATTTTATGTAGAAAACCTAATGTGAGAAAAACCACGGGACCGTAGTCAACTTAAAACTTCTACTATTAACAATAATGGGTTCACAATATTCTTCCTCAGATTCAACTATGGAACTTCTACTATCAACAATAATGGGTTCACAATATTCTTCCTCAGATTCAACTATGGGCTACAACATATATCACCAAGAACAACCTATTCTTGGAATGCAACAAGACTAAAGAGAACAAAGTTTGAGAAAAGGCTCACTATACTGACAGCCTCGTTTCCTATCAAAAAGACCAACTTACACAGCTCCAATCTTCAATCTAACTGTTCAGAATGAAGATTAATGTGTCTAGAAGCTCCTGTCCAAATCTCAGCCCGATCCAACGGTGAACGAGCTGGAAATCAAAGAAAATAGATAGACTGTTCAGCTACCACCACTTTTTTCTTTTCTCCTAGTTCCCTTTTCTCTTTTTATCTCTCTCTCTCTGTCTCGGTTCAAAAAAACCCTTATGTCTCTATTTTAAAGGCAGCCCCTTTAATTTAAATGTGGTGGTCCCACCAACACATGGTGCGGGACCACACAACAAATCTCCCCCCTCACGCACCATGTGAGGAATTCGCCATACTAGCGATCAACTAGTAAACTTCAATTTAGGAAGCTCTACCAAGCCTACTTCCTTTTTGCAAAACTCAAACTTCTTTCTCGGTAAAGGCTTGGTCATCATATCTGATGCATTGTCATCAGTATGGATATTCTCAACAACAAATGATTTCATCTCCATAGCATCTCAAATCCATTGATATCTAACTTCAATGTGTTTCGATCAAGAGTGAAAATTAGGATGCTTACTGAGATGAATTGCACTTTGACTGTCACAGTGCAACACAAAGTTCTCTTGAACTAGACCAAGTTCATGCAATAACTTTTTCATCCATAACAACTCTTTGCCCCCTTCAGTAAGAGCAATATATTCAACCTCTATAGTGGATAATACAACACATTTTTGCAACCTTGATTGCCATGAGACTGCTCCCCCTGCAAACTTCATCAAGTATTCTGATGTGGACTTTCTAGAATCAACATCACCAGCCATATCTGCATCTGTGTATCCATCCAACACAGGTTTGTTATTGCCAAAACACAAACTAAAGCTGGAAGTGCCTTTGAGATACCCGAGTATCCATTTCACTGCTGACCAGTGTTCTTTACCAGGATTGGAGAGGAATCCACTAACCACACCAACTGCATGAGCTATATCCGGCCTTGTGCAAACCATGGCATTCATCAAGCTACTAACTACGGATGCATAAGGAACCTTTTCATCTCATCTTTTTCTTCATCACTTGAAGGACACTGATTAGAACTTAGTTTAAAGTGACTTGCAAGTGGAGAACAAACCGATTTGGAGTTGCTCATGTTGAATCTCTCAAGTACCTTTTGAACATATCTCTCCTGAGATAGCCAAAGTTTATCCTTCTTCCTGTCACGTGTGATCTTCATGCCAAGAATCTGTTTTGCCAGTCTTAAGGCTTTCATTGCAAAAGACTTACTTAACTCTTCCTTCAAAACCTGAATCTTCTTAGCATCACGGCCAACAATCAGCATATCATCCACATACAACAATAGAATAATAAAGTTTCCATCTGGAAACTTTTTCATAAATACACAATGATCAGAAGTGGTCCTGTCAAAACCATGATCCACCATGAAGGAATCAAACTTCTTGTACCACTGTCTTGGAGCTTGCTTTAACCCATATGGAATTTTTTTCAACTTGCATACTAGTTGCTCTTTGCCTTTTGCTTCAAACCCTTTAGGCTGCTCCATGTATATCTCTTCATCTAAATCACCATGGAGAAAGGCAGTTTTCACATCAAGTTGTTCAACTTCAAGATTCAAACTAGCAGCTATACCAAGCACAACTCGGATTGAAGACATCTTGACCACTGGTGAAAAAATTTCTTCAAAATCAATACCCTTCTTCTGACTGAAACCTTTCACAACTAATCTTGCCTTATACCTTGTTTGTGAGCAATGTTCATCAATTTTCAATCTGAACACCTATTTGTTCTTGAGTGCTCTCTTACCTTTAGGAAGCTTCACTAACTCAAAGGTATGGTTTTCATGCAAGGATTTCATCTCTTCTTGCATTGCTGTCAACCACTCTTTTTTCTTCTCATGTGACATAGCTTCATCAAAACATTCTGGCTCTCCCCCATCAGTAACCAACACATACTCATGAGGAGAATATTTGGTGGAAAGTTGGCGAGGTCTAGCTGACCTTCTTAACTGTGGCTCATCTGAAACTTCTTGCAAATCATGTTCAGGAAAAATATCAATATCATCATTAGTTGATTCAGAATCACCAACTAATGGCTCAATAAGAAAACCACTATTATCATCATCTCGCAAATCTCCCTCATGATTAGCAGGCATTAAAGGTAACTGTGGAGTAGGTCTTGGATTTGAATTAGATGGAATAAAAGTAGACTCTGTTTTCTCCTTCAGTTCAAAGTCTTCAATGGTCTGATCTTCAAAGAAGATAACATCTCTGCCTCTCACAATTTTCT
Source organism: Salix dunnii (assembly GCA_015731905.1). Taxonomy (NCBI): domain Eukaryota; kingdom Viridiplantae; phylum Streptophyta; class Magnoliopsida; order Malpighiales; family Salicaceae; genus Salix; species Salix dunnii. Next base: position 506,161 of record CM027668.1, on the reverse strand, counting down.
TCTCCTTTGGATCCCACAACCTATATCCAAACTCATCATCATCAGAGTCCAAGTAAATACACTGCTTTGTCTTGCTATCAAGCTTAGACCTTTCATCTCGAGGGACATGTACAAATGCTCTACATCCAAACACTCTCAAGTATGCATAAGAAACATCTTTTCCTTTCCAAACCATATCTGGAACATCAAATTCAAGAGGAACTGATGGAGAAAGGTTGATCATGGCAACTGTAGTCTTCAATGCCTCACCCGAAAAGGATTTAGGCAGCTTTGCATGAGAGAGCATACATCTAATTCTTTCAACAATGGTTCTGTTCATTCTCTCAGCCACTCCATTCTGCTGTGGAGTCTTAGGAATTGTCTTCTCCAACTTGATACCATGTTTTCTGCAATACTTCTCAAAAGGACCTCTGTATTCACCACCACTGTCAGCTCAAATACATTTAAGCTTTCTACTAGTTTCTCTTTCAACTCTGGCATGGAAATCCTTGAAGACATCAAGCACCTGATCTTTGGATTTCAAACAAGTGGCCTAAATTTTCCTGGAGTGATCATCAATAAAACTAACAAAGTACAATGCACCTCCAAGAGACTTATCAATCATAGATCAAACATCAGTATGAACTAAATCAAGAACATGTGATCTTCTATGTGAAGATGATCTTTGAAATGCAACTCTATGTTGTTTACCAACTAAACAATGAGTACATGTATTCAAGTTCATACCTTTTAAAGGAAGGTAGTTCTTCTTGGCAAGGATACCAAGACCTTTCTCACTTAAATGTCCAAGCCACTTATACCATAAATCAGTAGAGCAATCTTCAATTGCATTCACCTCCCCTTTGATCACCTTGGCTTGTGACATGTAGAGAACCATCTTCTTCCCTTTAGCAACAATTAAAGAATTTTTGGAGAGCTTCCATTTACCATCTCCAAAATGACTATGATAGCCTTCTTCATCAAGAGTACCAGTAGAGATCAAATGTAGGTGCATGTCGGGTACATGTCTAACATCTTTGAGTATCGACTTGCACCCAGTATTGGTTTTCAACCAAATGTCTCCAATGCCCACAATACTAGCCATCCCTTGATTTCCCATCCTAACTTGACCAAAGTCATCAGTAATGTAGGATATGTAAAAATCATGTTGGGGAGTAACATGGTAAGAAGCTGCTGAATCTGCAATCCAGGTGGTATCCTAACATGCAAGATTAACACAACCATCATCGCAAACAATGGTAACATCACCATCAAATACAACTGCAGCTGTACCATTCTCTTTATTCTTGTCTTCATCTTTTCCCTTCTGATCTCTCTTATACTTTCTATAGTCTTTTTGAATATGTCCAGGCTTGTCACAATAATAACACTTAAATCCTTTTCTTGATTGAGATCTTCCTCTCGGCTTCCATTTGCCTTTTCTATTGTTGGATTCTCTATCCTGTTTGCCGTGAGAGAATCTACTTTGACTTTTCCCTCGACTTTCTGTAACAAGAGCATGAGACTCAGAAGTGCTTGTCCCTTTCCTCCTTTTCTCTTCATTGATGATACAATCCTTCACTGTTTTTAAAGTGATCTCTCCATTCAGAGTAGAATTGCTAAGTGACACTACCAAAGTCTCCCAACTATCCAGCAATGAACTCAATAGGATTAGTGCTTGCGTTTCATCGGCTAGCTCAAGATTCATCAATGACAGTTGATTTAAAAACCCTTGAAATTCATTTATGTGCACTGAAGCATTTTCACCATCTCTATACTTCAAATTCACAAGGTCTCTAATTACAAAAACCTCGTTTTGTGCATTCTTCTTGGCAAATGTTTCTTCCAACATCTTCCAAACTTTATAGCAGTCATGTTCTTGTGAGATATGATTAATAGACTTAGAGGATACCCATTTTCTAATATTAGTGGTAGCCTTTCTATTAAGCCCCTTCCATTTTGCATCATCCATATCATCAGGCTTTACTCCTTTACATTCAATCGGTAAAGCCAAATCATTACAATATAAGTGATCCTCCATCATTGTTTTCCATATAAAATAATTTGAGGAAGTGAGCTTTATCATGCCCAAATCTTCCTTTTTCATTTTAATTGCATAAGAAAATCAATCTACACAACCGTGCTTTGATACCACTTGTTGGGAAAAGTACTCAAACAATAGGGCACCAATTTAGCGGATCACCAATCAAGTCCCGATCCTTTTTCCCTCTTTGTGCAATCAAATATGGGATCAAACAAATAACAAGATAATGCAAATAATCATACACATCAACACCAAGATTTTACGTGGAAAACCCAATGCAGGAAAAACCACGGGACCGAAGTCCATTTAAAACTTCCACTATCAACAATAATGGGTTCACAATATTCTTCCTCAGATTCAACTAAGGGCTACAACATATATCATCAAGAACAACTTATTCTTGGAATGTAACAAGACTAAAGAAAACAAAGTTTGAAAAAAGCCTCACAATACTGACAGCCTCGTTTCCTGTCAAAAAGACCAACTTTCACAACTCCAATCTCCAATCCAACCGTTAGAATGAAGATTAATGTGTCTAGAAGCTCCTGTCCAAATATCAGCCCGATCCAACAGTGAACGAGCTGGAAATCGAAGAAAGTAGATGGATTGTTCAGCTGCCACCACTTTTTTCTTTTTTCCCGGTTCCCTTTTCTCTTTTTGTCTCTCTCTCTGTCTCGGTTCAAAAAAATCCTTATGTCTCTCTTTTAAAGGCAATCCTTTTAATTTAAATGTGGTGGTCCCACCAACACATGGTGCGGGACCACACAACAACAACACAATTATTAAGTTGAAAAGTCATTAGGATGAATAGATACACTTTAACAAGTTTTAAATAAAGAGACTGAGTTTTAAATAAGACAATGTGTGACCCTTCCAATCTATTTTATGATATTTTTTTGTGAAAATATTATTATTCGCAAGTTGATAGCAAAAAAGAAAGAAAGTTTGCATGCTCAGGAACTTAATGAAAAAGATAAATAGATTGAATAATTGTAATCTCTCAAGGATATGGCCAAAAAGTTCCCTGTCAAAGGTGGAAAAATACAATGAATGCGAGTAAAGACTAATTAACACAAGAAGGTGTATGCCAAAAAGTATTTTATGTTATCTTGGAAGTGAAGACCTTTATTTCCAATGCATGCAAAGGATGAAAATAGAAGATAATACATAGGCATCTAACTCCAACTACTTATGATAAAAGATGATCGCCTATATATGATGAAAGTTGAAACACTTTGATTGGAAGGCATCCCAGAAAAATGATGGTGCACTTGTCCTATAATTAAAACGAGGAAACCTTAGCGAGAAGATGTGAGGGCCATGATTTGAGGCCAAGTTATATCACCCCAGAGGCCAGAGCGACTTTTATGGTTGGATATAAGTGTAAGGATGACAACTAGAATGACTTTAAAAAAGTATAAAGACAAAGTGTAACTTGGCTTTTCATGGGTTTCCGATGATAAAAATGGAGAGCTAGTTGGAATCTTATAAGAAGAGCAGATGACTCATGGACAAGTAAGATGTAGTTTTTTGGGTGGAACAAAAAACTCTTGAAAGAGTGGTGAACTTATAATCGCGTTGTAATACTTAGTGAGTGATTGTCGCACTCAAAAATAGAAGTTTTTTGTTTGAGAGGGTGCTGTAAGATGAAGGGCTTAGTTGATTATTCTAGACTAAACATGATTACAAAGCTTGATGATTGAATGTAGTATATATGTTTTAGAAACAAGCGCATGGACACTCTTCAGATAAGGCGTATCTTTCTAAAACACAAACCATGCACATAGGATTCTCTGCATTTGAATAAAGGAAACATCGAGGTCTAGCAAGAGGAGCATGAAAGTACAGAAGGTCTCATCCTAATCCTAATCATGATGTTAAAAGAAAACAAGATATTTTTTTAGGCGTGACTCTCGAGCTATACATGAAGCGGAGGTAATTACTTTCAAGTGATTTATTTTTTGATCGCACTAGCTCCATCCTTCCAGAAGAAGTTGGCCTGAGACCCGTACTTGGAAATCCCAAGTCCTATGGTTTAGCATTTCTAAATTAAAGACAACGCGATGATATCTTTTCTGCCAACTCGGAAAATGCTTGAAACTGAATGGTCGAAACTGAAGGAATTTTGTGGAATGCTCATAGATCATGAACTTAAGGAGAGACTAATTAATGGATGCCATGACAGATTTGCAAAAAACACGATAAACCGACAATTGATCGCTGTAAGTTTTGGTACTGATTATATTGCAGTGCTATAAGTAGACCCTGCAAGAACCCCATCTTGCATGCCTGTGGTTTTCCTTGAGATGTTTACAGTTGATTTGCAGCGTGCGCGTGCAATCAATCAATGACAGGCAAATTAAAGTAGCATGATTTGTGAAACATGATGATATTAATTTCTGTAAATCCAAAAATGGACCATCTCCTTGTATAAAAGAAATGAAATGAAGAACGAGAGTTTTTCCGACTACAATTAAGCACCTATCGACAAGGTGGTGGGAATTGGTTTCCAACATAGTTGACTTTTGCATTCGTACACGTAGAGCTGAAAGGAAGCTTTCTTTGCCCAGAGTACTTCAAATTGATGTTTGAAAAGTAAAGATTTTCACAAGGAACGGCCTTGCTGCACTGGAGATCGACTCCAACCTCTGACGCGGAGGTTCCTCTGATGTTTATGTATCGAACGTCACTTATCTTTACCCTTGATGGCTGCCAAAAAAACAAAATACCAAATGATGAAACTATTCATTGATCTCCAAGTACCTGTGGAGGATAAAAGCAGCCTTGTTAAAATAATTCAGCCAAAGAAAACGAACCGAGTTGGATTTTGATCCATAGGTTTGATCAATAATAATGGGGTTTTTAACATTGTCCATGATAATATCTTCGAATAGTATGTTTGAAGCTTGGCTCGGGGCGGATCCTCCCCATGTTTTGATTCTAACTCCATTGTCAGCGTTCCTTATCGTGCAGTTTGTCACGACGACTCCTCTCACATCCTTTTCATCGGGGTACTTGCCAAGGCTACCAACGCTGTTATATATATGCATGGATATGTAAGTTATAAACAAGGAAAGATATTCATGAATAACACATGTAGCAATGTTGCTAACTGCAAATATATTCATATAATAAATAAAGAGATCTAGTAATTGCTTAAACTTTCAGCAGAGACTAATTACCTGAACCCATGTCCAGGGCCACAAGTAACCTTTTTAACGCTGATATCGGTGCTTCCTTGAATCATAGCAATGCAATCATCACCGGTGCTGATAACACTTCTGGATACTTTCACTTGACTGGATTGGCTTATATGGATTCCATCGGTATTGGGGCTCGTCGCAGGAGAGGTTATATGAAGATTTTTTGCCCTGATATTCTGGGACAGAACGATGGATATGTGGAAACCCATGGGATTAACAGATGTGATCTGTCTTAAAATCCCATTGACTACATGATTGAATTTTATCGACTGAACCACAAATACAAAAAGAAAAGGAAAGAAGAATCATTATGAAATTGAAATAAATCCCTAAAGTATCTAATTACTAATTAGCCAGTGCATGTCTGTCAAGATAATTTTGTGTCTTACACTTGGGAACCTGGCATCACCACTGCTGTATTTCCAGACAGCACTGCCTTGGCCATCAACAGTGCCTGTACCAGTAACCAGCAAGCCGTTGATGTTTTCAAACGAGATCCAGAAATCTTCTTCGTACATGCTAGGGTCTGTTACAGCCTTCAGAGTTCCTGCAATTTGAACCTTAATGGGTACTGGACCTTGACATGGTCCCTGAAAGATGGTTGCCCCTATCAAGAAGGTTCCGCTGGGGATAAGTAGCCTTGCCGGTCCCCTATAATTGCATGCAGCCCTCCATGCTCGGATGAAAGACTACAAAGGCCAAAACCGCAAGTTAATCAATTTCATCAAAATCTGTTGATGAGAAAATCGAGGGAACGTTCAGATATGTTCGCCAACTATAATATTCTAAACCCCCCCATCAAATGTGAGTTTCTCTTAGATGATCATTCATGCTTCAATTTCAATGTTCCATATTCGTCCTGAGAAACTCCCAACTTGTATATTATGAACACACATGGTATCCAAAATATCAAAGTCCTTACCAATGCACTATCCTTTTTCCCTCCTGGTTTTGCTCCGTACTGTAGCACGTTGAAGACCTTTTCATTGGGGTCTCTTCTTCCAGCAGTCCGGCCAGGTGATGATGCGGCAGGAGCGCGGCTTCCGAGCAGACCCTGTGCCTCACAAGAGGCGGCTAATAAGCACAAGATAAGGAGGGCATTTGCCAAATATTTCATTGTAATAGCCGCCCTTGTTTGTTTCTCCTTCTCCACAGATTAAAAGGCCTCGTTAGGAAGCTCGTCCGATGTCATTGCGGCAAGCTCTCTTTCCATTCTTCTTTCTTTATACCATGTTTTTAGCAAAACAGACAGGTAGAGACACAAGCTATCTATAGGATTTCTAACTCACATGGATAATTTTGGTTATCGGTGAGGTAGGCATTCATTTTTTAGTGCTTATTTTCCTTAGATTTAGGAGCAATGATCTCTCCCTTTAAAGTTGGTTCCTTCCTCTCCTCGATAAGCTAGCTAGCTCTTTAATAATCTAGCCACATTCACCACCAGTATCGCACCAAGCAGTCACCAGACATTAATTATCTCTGGTTTAGAGAAGGATATCCTGACCAAATCCCGGAAGCAATGGCAAAATATCAAGAGCATGATGGTAAGTTCATTCTGTCAGTGATAGTATAACCTTTTCTATTTCTGACGATCTGAAGCTAACTACCGTTTACTGTAAACTTCAAATTGCTGCTGTAACTTGGATGGCATTAGTAGTCAAGATTTGAACCTTTCTTAATAGATTAAAAAGGACTGCAATATTTCCCACATGGTTATAGTTGATTTTTAATTATTTTTTTGTTTAATAAAAATTATTTTTAACATCAACATATCAGAACCATATATTTATCTGACATGACAAACATGTACAAAACTATGTAGTTGAAAATCACATAACAATCATCTATTTTCTCTTCTATTTTCTCATAATTCTAGTATTTTCTTTGTTGTAATTTTAGATAAAATTGATTTAATTAGCACAAAATATATACCAAAAAATAAAATAAACATCCATACCCATATAATTACTATATAAAAATACTAACTGTTCACTACCATAAAAAGGAAATATAAAATCAATAGTGTGAATAGTGAAATCAACAAATTAATCTTAAAAAACTTCTAAATGACCAAACATTTAGAAGTTATAATCGACCAAAGGAAAGCAATGATCACAAGAGCTTGACTAATGATCAAGAGGTTAAATCCTAATAGGAGCATAGTCATAAACTCATTATGTAATATAACTTAGTTAGCTTGTATTATAATTCTATATACTTCCTTATTTGATATAGGTTAATTATAATTCAATCTTTTTCAAACAATGATTTCATATTTGTTTTTGTGAAATTAAATATCAATTCTATATTGAGATTTTTTTTTTAATTTTATATGATCACATAAAAAATTGATCAAAATAATTTATCAATCTCATATCCTAATTAATACGATAATTATGAATAAAATTGAAAAAAAAATCCATGATTGAAGGTAAAAGAAAGAAGTGGACAAAGTTAAAATCATGTTTTATAAAAAAAACAAAAGTATTGTTGTTTTCTTTTTGTTTCAATTTGGTCCTTTCATTTTTAATTTCTTGCAAGCAAGTAAATCAAATTCTATTTTTATGAAATCCATAATCAACTCAATTTCATGATATTTTTAAGATCGTGTAACTATGCATAAAAGGCAAAACAGACAAATTATCAACTTTAAATTTCAATCAACATAATATTTAAGAATAAAATTAATAATTGACGATAAAAAAAGGACCATGTTTGAAATCATATCTTTTATATAAAAACAAATGGGCTACCATTTTTTCAATATTGGTCCTCTCATTTTGAATTTCTTGCCAACAATAAAATCTTTTTTTTCTTTAAATCAAACACGAGTTAGGATATTTTATGAGAGAGTTTAACCATATAAAAAAATAAAATGAATTATTAATTTTAAATCAGAATTAACACAACATTAAAAAAGAAAAAAATTAAAAGAAAAGAAAAAATCAATAATAATAAGAAATAAATAAAAACCTAGGCAATCCATGGTGCTTCTCCTTAAAATCTATGGCTGATTTCTTTTATTTATTTATTTTCAAAACAAAGGATTTGAATTTCACTATTCGATATCATCTGACTTGATTCGGTGAGGTTTTTACCCAATTTAATTGGATGCAAATAATGGACATAAGAGCAAGTCCAACGTTGGAGCTATATGAAGAGTCAAAGTCAAAAATTTATCTTTTTGACTTTTTGAGTCAATTTTTTCATCTCCAATGCAGGAGGCATTTGAGTAGCCAAAATGATTATGTTCATGGTCAGTAATTATTTCTACATGTTTCAACCAAAGAGTCAAAAAATAAAATAATGTTTAATAAATAAAATAATGTTTTGCTTCATTTTCCACAGTTACGAACTTGAGCTCTCTCACGATCTTTCTCTCTTTGATTTCTGCGTGAAAAATGAATTAAAGGAAACATATTAACAAAAATAAAATTATAGAAATTAAAAGATTAAATAAAAATTGAGAGATTTAGAATTCACAAAGAAAAAATAGAAAAGGATATGAGCCATTACTGCTGCTGCTGAGAGGAGACGTAAAGAATTTGTTTTGCGATTCGTTGGAAAGAGAGAAAAAGGGAGACTTAATTCATTTTATTGGGAAGTGCTTGAGGTCGGGGAGGGGAGTGGGCTAGAGAGGGGATTTAACATGGGAGGCTTGGTCTGGGGGGCTGGTGTTTGGTTTTGGGGGCAGGAGATGGGAATGGTAAGGGTAGGGTTTCAAGGGAATCGAGTGGGGGTTTAAATATAATTAAAATATAATTATATTGTATAATTATGTAATTATTTTAAATTTATTTTTTTATTTAAATATAATTAAAAAAATAATTTAATTAGTAGAGAGTTTTTTAAAAGTAATTATTTAATTATATAATTTACTCCTATTAATTAATTAATTGCATAATTAAACTACAAACTAAATAATTGCACTATATATAAATAATATAAAAACATAACTCTCCGAAATGACTTTTATTATTAGAATACATATCAACAAAAAAACTATACACATATTATTCAAAAAATTATTTTAAAAATTTGACTCTTATTCATGTCATTAAACTTGCCCTAGAAATGTCGGGTAGGATATGAATCTATTAAAAGCTCATCCCACCCCGGCCGACACTTTGTAGTCCCTGTATATAAAAGTTTTTATTTATTTATTTGGGTGAAAACGACATGTCGGGTTTAGAGAGTTCCTTTTTGACGACTTCGTCCCTTTCATTTCCTTTCTCCAACAATAAAAGGTCACGAGTCCAGGGTACTCCTCCAAGACGATCGCCGTTTGACATTGCTCCGATAAAGAGAAGACCGATCGTGATCGTAATGGCATCACCGTCAGCAGGCATGCAAAAGCTACTTCAAGTAGGAACCAAGATTGTTGGCGTTGGCCGTAACTACGCTGCTCACGCCAAAGAACTAGGCAACGCCGTCCCCAAGGTTTTTCGCTAATCATCAAATTAAACACTCAATAATCAATATTTATAATTTGAAATATTTGCGATGGATAGGAACCGGTGTTGTTTATGAAACCGACGTCGTCTTATTTGGAAAACGGAGGTACGATCGAGATTCCACAACCGTTGGAGTCGTTGCATCATGAAGTGGAGCTTGCTGTTGTTATTAGCCAGAAAGCTCGTGATGTGCCCGAATCAACTGCCATGGATTATGTTGGAGGTTGGTGTTTTACTTGTTAATATTATTTTCTTAGGTTGGATTTTTATTGGCTGAAAATTTAAAATAGAAGAAGTAATATTCATTCTCAATTTTTTCTTTATTTAAGGGTATGCGCTTGCATTGGATATGACTGCTAGGGAAATACAAGCTACTGCTAAGGTAAATAAATAAGTAAAACGATTGTGTTTTAATTTGTAGGATGGTAACAAGAAAATGTTATTACATACTTTTTCTTTACTATTTTTTCTTGGGTCGTATAATTGTTTGGAGAAATGAGGAGAACGCAATTGTGTTTTGTGGGAGAAAGTGCCGAATGTTGCAAAGGTGAATGTGAATGTGAAGGATGTTTGCATTGGATTATGTGTGTGATGCTGGAAAAGATATGAATGTGAGATTGTTGTTTAGGAAGTGTATGTTTCCAAGTATTGATTTTGTTGCCATGTACTCGTTCTCTGTCGTTTAATGTTGGTGTGATTATTGGCATTTTAAATTGACTTCAGTAATGGCTTTTTCTTTGTTTTGTTTCAGTCTGCAGGGCTCCCGTGGACTGTGGCTAAAGGGCAGGACACATTCACACCTATCAGTTCTGTCGTAAGAAATGAATTGGACTTTGCTGTCTTTTATTGCTTCCCTGTTTTGAGATCCAATCCTTACACCCACTCTATAATTTTGAGCTATTAACAACTAACTTGAGAAAGATGTGGGTGACAAGTTATGCAAGTTACCTTCAAATAAATGTTGCCGTCCCATTTGTAGTAGTTGTGAATCTGGCACTCATTGAAGCTTAGATATCCACAATCATCAAACTTGTCCTTGTAGTCATATATGCTGTAACCAACAGCCATTTTATTTTATTTTATTGCTAAAAGGAGGAATACCAAGCTTTTGCATCTATCAAGGGTATTTTCCCCATACTGTTAATATGTTAATCAGTGCATCATTGATCTTGATCACATGCTTAACCTTCAAAAACTTTGTGCAGCTTTCCAAGTCAAATGTGCCTGATCCTGACAACTTGGAATTATGGTTAAAGGTATCAAAATCATTGTTTTGCATGCTCCATTTTGAAGGTTCCTCCTCAAATGTTTTCATTTTGATTCATCAGAGACCAAATGGATCTGTTTTACTGTAGGTAGATGGAGAAATACGGCAGAAAGGTTCCACCAAGGATATGATCTTTAAAATCCCATTTCTCGTTAGCCACATCAGTTCTATCATGACACTCTTTGAAGGAGATGTGATATTAACAGGTATCACTTTTTTCTGTTTCTGTGGTTTTGTTTTTTGTAAGAGGATTCTCTTGCTCTTGGTCAAATGATAATCAAAGATGCTTGAGATATTTGCCTTGACAAGTTCCTACCTAGATGTGGTTTCTTATTCTCAGTAGTCACACAGTCATTATAGACCCTTGGATATATGTATCATATACTACTTTTTTGTAAGAGGATTCTCTTGCTCTTGGTCAAATGATAATTAAAGATGCTTGAGATATTTGCCTTGACAAGTTCCTACCTAGATGTTGTTTCCTATTCTCAGTAGTCACACAGTAATTACAGACCCTTGGATATATGTATCATATACTATTTGTTAAGGCAAATTGTGTCAGTGAGGTTTGACGTCTGGCTTATGACATTGTATGCTGCCAAATTCATTTCTTACTCTATTTTGGCATCGAACCCCCCCAACTCCCTTTTCAGTGCTTGAGAGGTTTTAACTTTTATGCATCTTATAATTTCTGGGAAAAGTGGTGCTTAGCCTTATTTGTAGAGTCCATATCTTAAGATTTATTCTCTTAATCTTGCAGAATCCATGTGAGAAGGAATTGTTTCATTTTACAATGAGTTCTTTGTTTTGTTGGACTATTTGAACACTGCTAGCAGCTTTCTGGCTTAGAGTTTGTCTTCTGACCTTTATATGAGATCTATTTGCATATGCAAGTGTGGGAGGAGAGATTTTTGGTACATACATCTGAGTATTGGATAATTAATCACGACCATCCCCATGAGTGAATTTTGAGATGTCTTCCTAGTGTGATCAAATATAGGAGGATCTTGTCATTTGAAGTGTTGAATAAATTGCCTTTGTATCTTTTTGGTGCAGGCACCCCACAAGGTGTTGGCCCTGTAAAAATAGGTCAACAAATAACAGCTGGTATAACAGATCTTATTGATGTGCATTTCAATGTTGAGAAACGCAAAAGACCAGGAAGTTGTTGAGCATCCTCGCATCCCAAATTGAGGATTTCCCCCCCAGGAGGCGCGAGGAACCTGTTTCCAATTCTTGACACCATGTTGAAGGCTCCTCGCACTGGGTATTTGGGAGCTGCTTGGTAGTGGGGTGTAGCATCATTTACTGTATTTTGATGTTGAGGTAGGATCTTTAGGGAGAAGCAAAACGTACTTCCCTCACTGTGCTTGATCATAACATCTTTGGTCGAATAATAATAATAATAAAATTAAGAGTGTTCATGACATCTTGGACATGCAGCAGTCTAGTCTTAGAAAAGCACATTCAAGTTTTGTGCTGGAGGGGGAATATATTTGTGGTTGTTTTTTAAAGTGTTCATAAAAACTATAATTTTAATGTCTTTTATACCAAAAAAAAAAATAACTATAAAAACAACTCAATCTAAAACTCTTTATAGGAACGGATGGAAGCCCTTGCAATTGCTCTTATATTTATACTGGGGAATGCATGGCTCCTCCAGAGCGTGCTCATCCCACACCTGAGCTTGAGGGAATCAATAATGAATAAATGAGACAGAAAATAAAAAATATATCACATCACAGCATGCTTGTGCTTTGAGCAATCAATTACAGGAGGCTAATCAAAGTACCAGTTCATGATTTATTTTGAGAGCATCCAGCAACCAGTACAGTAACTCTCCACAAGAACATCCCATTTAAATTATTAAATTACAGCAGGAGCAGCACGCAAAGCCTTAAGCACACACAAATTCACACACTAGCATTCTTCATCTCTTCAACAAGAACACGAGAAGGAAAATCAAGCGAGCGAGCGAGCTAGAACTTCTGGAAGAAGTCGTAGATGTGCTTGCTGATCTCATCAGCTTTCTCTTCATTGATGAAATGACCCACACCTTCCATTACAACTACGTCCTCTAAAAGCGGGACGTCTCTTTTGAGCCCGCCCTTGGCTATATAATCCTTGGCACCCAGAGAATTATAGGTGAGGTCCTGATCACCCACGATAAACTTAACCGGGACTTTTACCTGGGCTCCAGTCCATGGTGCGGTAAGTTCCCAGTTCCTGCAATGTGAAAGGTATGAGGAATTAGGAAAAAAAATATGAATGAAGCCAGAATGATGACGGGAAAAATGGAGATAAATCTTGTACACGATCAGGTAAGCAACAAAAGAAAACACATAAATTTCAATTCAATCTCTTAATAAAAGGTAGTGAAGTTCCTGCCTGTTCCAATCAATATGCAACAGAGACATAAAAGTAACGAAAACCCCATATACAATGAGGTTAGAGACACATCTAAATTTCCATCAGAACAAACTTTAAAGTGTAAAAAAGCAGGAAATTTTTAATCCGCAGCACCAGGAATGAGCAGCAAACTGAACAAACATGGAAGGAAGACGTACCGGTCAAGATTCCGATAATAGTTCAATCCTCCAGCAAACCCTTTCTGCTCAAACTTGCTGGTGTAGTACTTGACATCTTCTTCAGACAACCAAGTGGGCAAGACAATTGGAGTGTCCAGAGACTTTCCATTAAACCCTTGACCTTTAGGTAAAAAGAGAGGAGCTGGAGTACGGTAGCTTAAGCATTCCATGAGAACTCTCTCTGTACCCATCTCTGCAAACTCAGCTTCAATCTCTCCAGGCTCCTACAAAAGCAATCAAGCAGCTCCTCCATTGAAATGGGTTTTGCAAAATCCAATTATGATAAACTATACATGACCAGAATTATAAATTTTCTCAAGTGTGCCCAAGAACAGTTAGATAATAGAGTTTGCCTGGTGCCATAAATGATTGTTTAAGCCTCAGATACAATTTTTCTGTTAATTAATTATTTTAGCTAGAACAGTTGGATTATCAAGTACGAATTCGCAAATACCAGCTAAATACAACCAAAATGCCTAATCTATCCATCCCTATAAAATAATCACTGTAAAATAGTAAACAAAATATAAAATAGATGATAATCCAATTCCTAAATTTCATAAAGGGTCAGATTTGTCAGCATAGCAATCAGAAGTCTAAAACTTTGATTAAAAAATTAGGTCAGATCAAGCAAACAGCTGCAATTAACCACAACTAAAATGCCTGGTCTTTTCATACCCTATTATACAATCATACCTCCAAAATTTACTAACCCAATCCAACTAATCCAGAAAAGGCGAAAAATAATAGTAACAAGCTTACAATTTGACATCATAAAACATTACGTAGTCAAGAAAGAAACTTTCACCCAGAAATAAAAAAAAAAAAACCATGAATAAAACAAACCTGGAATCTGATCATATAATAATCGTCACCATAAACAGCCTTCAATGTGGAGATAACTTTCCTACTGGGATTCCTTGGATTAAACAAAACACTCAAGGCAACAAAAGCTTTAACTCTATCTGGTCTAAACAGAGACAAATGCCAAGCCATCAAAGCACCCCAATCATGTCCCACAACAAAAACACTCTCTTTATTCGGAGCTACAACATCAAGCAACCCAATCAAATCACCAACCACATGGAGAACGGTGTAACTTGAAACCTCAGCCGGCGCATCTGTGTCACCATACCCTCTCAAGTCCGGTGCCACAGCTCTGTATCCAAGTGAGGACAGAGCCTCAATCTGGTGTCTCCAGGAGTACCATAGTTGAGGGAATCCATGGATGAAGAGAATAACCGGAGCATTCTCTGGACCTTTGATTGCTACATGCATATTGATGCCATTGACATTAATGGTTCTGTGTTCTATGGAGGAGGCCATGTTTCCTGTGCTTGTGTTAGAGTTTTGGATAGGGTTTTGATGGCTTCGCAAGATAATAGTTTTTAGTAGTTTGGTGAGACGATGCGTAGAAAACATTAAAAAACTATATATTACTACAAATAATGTAAGAAATATTATTTGTAAATGTACAAACTCAAAACTGACTTTCATGGTTGGTGATGTCAGGTCAACGTATTGTATCATCAAGAATTCCACTTAAAAGGCAGAACTCTAGCTGCTCATAATGTGCTTAAATCTCTATCTAATCGAGTACAATGGTTGAAATGATTTTCTTGTTTCGATATTGTATTTATGTTTATAAATATGTGTTTTTAAAAATATATTTTATTTAATAAAGAAACTAAATCACGGATTAATTTGTAAAATCTAAAACTATTAGATTATAGTCAGGATGGAAATTAGACTCAAACTAACTTGGATTTGTGGGGCTTTCTTGGATAGTAATTAAATATAAATATTATTAAATCAGACTCAAAACATAACAATTATATCATATATATATGCATGTGTAATGTTTATATTTTAAAAATAATATATATTAATGAATATAATTTAATAAACAACAATTTTCTCAAAGAAAGAAATGAGGATTAGAAAAAACTTATTCTCATTAAAATTTATTCTTCAAGTGTAATCAGTCTCAAGCTTTTTCTTGGTGGCAGATCATAGAAAGAATCGAAGGCAAAGGTAAGAAACATTGCCTTGGTATCATTTGAATTGAACGTGAGACACGAGAGAGGGCCATATTTTGGAATCACTTTACAGTCAAGTATGTTAAAAAAATAAATCATTTGATTTTTATACGTAAGAGCACTATTATATATATATATATATATATATATACACACACACACACACACACACACATATATATATGTATATATATATAAGGGTATTTTCGACAGAAAGAAAGGGCCAGGTGTGGGACCGTTTCAGAATTTGTCAGGCATGTCAATAAAAACAGCCTTATCTTTATCTTTTCGTTTTGGTCCATTCGCATAAGATTCTATGTAGTCAATCCGCTACAGATTCGATTAATTCTTTTTAAATGAAAAAAATATGTTGAAGTGTTTTCTATCATTAAATAAAATTGGAAATAAAAATTTGATTTGTGTTTTATAAAAATAAAATAAACTCTTTTAGCTTATCATCACCCCACATTTTCTATAACATCTTATCACAACCATAAAAATAAATTTTAATTAAAATATTCAATTTATGATAACTTCAAATAAATGTGATAAAAAAATATAAGAAAAATAATTTAAAATCAGTCAACCTAGTTAGTCTAAAATTAGTTCTAAAATTACAATTTAATAATAATAATAATAATAATAATAAAGCATCATTTTGACTGTCGATCCCTCATCGAAACACTAGTTTAAGTCATTTAACTATCATCTTTTAATAGTTGTAGCCTCTCTGTTAATTTCTCTCTTTCTTTGTCTCACCATTGGATCATTTGGTCAACTTTTAACCCCCTGAAATATATATATATATATATATTCGAGCTGACCAAAAATATAAATTCTTCATATTTCTAGATCAAGAAATTTCAAAGAAAAAAAAAATTAGATAAATTAGAATGCTTCAAATTTTGTTTGGTGCCTTAAAAATTTTCACATACACTTATTTGGAAAGCTCTAGGTCATTCCCAAAATGTCTGCATGATTTAATCCATGCCTAACCAAGCTTTAAATAAATTATTTTTAAACAATACATGTTACAAAAAAAATACATTTTGGAACCACACCAATACTACTTGGATAAATTCACAAGGCATTTTGAAGTATCTCTATCAAATTTAGAAGTATACTAGTTTTGTAACCTGTGCTCCATCGTGGGTCAAATACTTTTATTTTCAATAAAAATAACTATACATGCAAGTTTTTTCAATGTAGTTTTATAGTTTAAGAAAATTGAGTTTAAATCAAAAAATTTATGCATACATTTAATCAAATAAAAATATAAAATTATGTGTGTCAATAAAAGAAAAAACTTATAAATGATAACTATAAAGAAAATTAGAAACATTAATAGACATGTGTAGATCAAGATATTTAATCTTATAAAATAGAACATGTAGCCCATTGTGTTTGCTAAATTTATTTTGATTTTGAATTTGTTTATCAAACAATAATAGATTATCAAACGATGCATTTTCTATTTTATCGAGTTTACAGTCGCTGTAGTTGTTGATAAAAACATGTTCGATCGTCTTTAGTTATAAGAATTTAATTCTTAACTTATTGTTTTCCCAAAACATCATAGGAAACTTGATAAACTCATTCATAATCTTAGAAAAACTCGAAAACCAATTTTAAAACCCGAAACAAAAAAATCTCAGTAAGATATATATTTATTTTTATTGGGAGTTTAAAGGGGGGGAAACCCTCTGATAGAAAATTTTGGATTGAGAGTAACAAGTTCATCGAAGAATGATTTAATCTTGACTCTAGAGTATTAAATTCTAAGAAGTAGCGAGAAATTATCTCTAAAATAAATAAATGAGAGATAAGATAAGGTTAGTTTACTCTATAAATGATAAAGGCATGTTTTATTTTATTTTTTGTAAAATAGGTAAGAATATATTTAATATTCTAGTAATTCTTCTTCTTATTATATAATTCTAAGAAAGTAATAGATTTATATTTTTTTAATTGAAATCATGTATGATAAGGTTTTCATTAAAATCTATATAAAATCAAACAATTATTTTATAATCAAATGAAATTAAATTTGGGACGAGACAAATTCCAACCGACAAAGGCTCATGAGAGCAAGTTGGGAAAGGAGAAGCCGGGGGGGGGGTGGGGGGAGCACATGGACGATTTTGCCGCCGCTGCTTATTTTGGAGCATTGGTGTGAGTTTAGGTGAACTCTGCGATGTGATGATACCGACCCGTCACCAATCACAAGCCACATCTCATTGCTTTGAAAAAAATTAAAATTTAAAATTTAAAAATTTAAAATTTAAAATTTATTTATTATTTTTTATTGTTAGATTATTTCGATGAAATAATATCAAAAATATTTTTTTAAAATAAAAATATATATTACTTTTATGTATTTCTAAAAAAAACACTTTAAAAAATAATCTCAACCACACTGATCTCTATTTCCCTTTCTATAATTTATGGAAAATGTCTGAAACTACGAGGGGTGTAACTTTTTCTAATTTTAGTTTTTAGAGGTCATCACTTCGAGTTTTATCAAGATCACTAAATGATTATATGATCAATAATTTTAGAGACCATAAAATTAGTGGAGATACGCGCAAGCTGACACAGACACCTATATTAATAAAACATGGGCTTTAGTTTATTTTTAAAGAATTTTTAAATTTATTTTAGATGTTAATTCTAAGATTTAAAAAATAAATAAGGTATCAAATCTTCTTAATCACTATATCAATCCTTTAAAGTTATATTGTTTGTTCATGTGTGCCATAATTACTATAAAACTCATGAATCAAAATCTAATCTTGTTCGGGTTTTAAGTTGAAACAGAAATGTTTTGTGATCAAATTAAATTTTTACTCTGTAAAACTTGATCCAAACTTTATTGAATTACTTTATCAAATACACATACACATCATTTTAATGAAAACAAAACCATAAATTACTTGATGCATTATTATATTAACAATAGGCTAAACATGTTTTACTTGATTTGTTTTTAATGGGATATCTTAAAGCATGTTTGGGGCAGCTTTTGCACCGTAGGTTTGCTGCGGTGCAACTTTTTTTATATATTTTTTTTCAATTATCATTTTGATATATTTCGGCATGAAAAACTTTTTGAAAAATTTTGAAAAGCAACCACAACAGCAATCCTAAACACCCCCTTAGTCTCACGTCCAGAGTCACATATTAGGCAAGTTAATCCTTATTTTTTTTTTCCAATAAGGTTATTTTCGTCTTGTGATCTAAAATTATTAATTTTATTATTTTATTATTTAATATTGAAGTAATTGGTAATTGAAATTTATAAAAAGAATATTTTTTTTATAATGTTATTATAATCCTAAAACTCGGGCCATAATTTGATATGTTAACCTATTATACCCCCGACGCTCCAGCTGAATTTTAGTCCACCGCAAGCAAACATGAACTTGTGCCATCGTTTCTACTGGGCAATCGCCTGATTCAAAAATCAAAATCCAAAGTGGGATGGACTTTGTAAAAACCATACCCAGCAATCTTTTTACCCCTGTAATCCCCATGAAATGGTAACATTCAGAAGATACTACAAGCCCAAAATCAAAAATCCTGCCTGCTATGACCTGGAGGACGTTCTGTTAACGCATACCGCCGCGTTACCAAACCAAGCCGCGGTGCCTGTTTCCGGTGGTTTGAGGTTTTCAGCCTGCTTTTTAAACTAAAAGTGGCATAATTAAGCTTCTGGGTTTCTTCATTAGTTGCAGAAATCAATAAAGGGAAGGGAACAACGAACACTCAAGAAAAACAAAAAGAATCAAACACCTCTGCAGTTTGCACTAGCTGAAAAGATGGCAAGAAGAATATAAAACTAGAAGACTGAACAAGTAGTTAGTCACTAAGCAGACCCAGTAGTATAATAATAATAACAATAATAAAGGAGATTTTATTTTAAGTGACCAAATATATTGGCTTAGCAGAAGTAGAGCTCCTCCTCTGCTGTTGCTGCTCCATGTTCAGATCCATCAGACTCAAATAAGGTATCTCCATATCACCTTTTCTTGCAGGAGTCAAGGTTCCAGCTAGAGGCCCTGAAGATGGTCTGCTAGTGGACCTGGAAGGAGTACTTGACCCACTTAAACTATCGATTAAATAAATAGATCCTGAAACTGAAGCTCTGAAACCTCTACCCCTTGCTTCATGCACATTTTCATGATCAAGATAATAATCTTTGTGATTTCTGTGGATACACTTCCACTTGAAGAACAACATTGCATTTCTCCACCATTTCTTCTTCTTGTTCTTGGCTTTGTGGACCTTTCTACTTGCAGAATCTTCATTTGAAATGGGCTTTCGGAGCTTCGAGTGCAAGGAGTCAACGGGAAACCTTGTTATAGTCTTCCTCTTGCGATTTCTTGCTTCCTCCAACAACTTATTTATATGGAAATTAAAAAGAAAATGGGGTCATCTCAAAACATCAGATAATTAAGAGTATATATAAAGGACTCGTAAAGATTGAAACAAACCTGAAAGTAATCAATCTGTGGGTCAAAGCCATAGTCGCTGAAATGTTGAGGCTCTGGCATGGGAAAAATGGGGGACTTGTTTGACATTTTTGCTGTATGGTATCTGCAGAGTGAAGGATTTAAAATTGTGGGTTTGCTTTATAGCAGAGGATGGCTCAACTAAGAGGTCGTTTCTTGGGGCTTTGGGGATCGAAGGGTGTAATTGACCGTTGAGAATAGCAAACCTTAATTAATTACTAGTTACTAATTATTACTACCAAAAATTCAAACATATAGGGTTTTGTCACTAATTACTAGTTTTGAAAATAAGGGGACTAGAAAAAATATTGTTTCTGCAAATATTTCTCCCTTTTTAGATTGCCAAGAGTGCTAAAAATTAAAATGTCCATACATTTGTCCATACATCAATAGGAGATATGCTTATCCTTTGGGCCTTCATAACTCGTTCAATTATCTCCTAGTAAAGTTGGTGTGAAAATGTTTGGTTAATGTAAAAAAACTGAAAAATATGTGTAGGACTCACATAATAAAATTAACTACACGTAGTCTCATAAAAAACCACAAAGAACTGTTTTTCTCCCTTCTAGTCCCTCACTTCTCATACTCTCCCCTTCGCCTTCACCCTCCCGTCCTTCAAGTCTTTAACAATTCTAAAATTTGTCAAGGAGTTGGAGAAAATGATGGCTTTCACTCTCCATTATATGTTATGCCCCTGAAGTTTGACAGGTCTCTTTGTATCATGGAAGCTCTCACTAGACCACAACCTGAAGGTGTATTTGCTTATTTACTGCTTAGTTCCTTGTGTTGTCCTTTTTTTCTTTTAGTTTGAAAAATTGCTTTAAAACATGTTCTTTTGTGTTTCAAGGATGGTGTCGAGTCCGTCACCAAAACTTGAAGACTTCCTAGGTGGTGCAACTATGGGAAGTCATCAGTACAGTAGACATGAAAGGGAAGTCATGGCCTTAAGTCTAGACAATATATATTACCAGCAAAGCTCAGAGCCTGAAAGTAACATACAACATTCTCTCAACCTTCACGGACCATATAGGTAGCAAGACCAATAGCTTTCAGTTCAAACCCATCCATACTACTCTGGAATGGCATGCCTAGGATTGTATTAGGCTTCATTAGAGGGAGAAACCAAGGGTACTCGGCTTGCAGACTGTAATTCACCTATTCCTTAAATGGCAAACGATGAGCTACTTGCTTGAAAAACTGGGTTGCCAGACATTATTCCTCGCAAAATGCATGAAAGCAGCAAATTAATAGTGGCACGGCTGATCATGGTAGGTCTTCTTGTTCTACTAGTTTGATGGGTTGCGGGGATTTAAAGTCTTTCAGCTTGTCTATGAGCGCTGGTTCGTCCTCACCTCTCATTAAAAAATGGGATATTTAATAAATGACTTAAAAAAATAACATAAAAAAAATTAAAAAAAGAAGAAATATAACATATAATATTGAATAATTTATAGAAAAAAAAATGATAATTGGAATCTTGAATAATTGATAAAAACAAAAAAAAGATATAACATGTAATATTGAATAATTTATAGAGAATAAAAAATATAATAATTAGAATATTAAATAATTAATAAAAAAAAGACTTCTTGAATAATATAATCGGAATCCCAATTATATCTCAGATTTTGCAACTATGGGAACAAGCTCCAGGAACTTATTTTGCTGTTGTTGTAGATGAATCATCATCTCGTACCTTTCTTCTTATAATTTCGCTAAACATTTCTCTACCTCATAATTCAAAATTATATTCTATGAATCTAGGTGGGCTCATATCCCTTATTGCACATCTTTCATGGAAGGTACCTTGCATCAGCTACTTTAATTTTTTATATGGTGCTATTAATTTGTTTCCCTTTTCCTTAGGTTATCTACCATATTGGGGTGGTCCTCTCATCCACTTGTGTGACAGTGATGACTTTTTTAGGGTGCCTCCATGCTTGCTTTGCAGGTTCTAATAGATTATCGGGAGTCTAGAATTCCTCACAGAACTGAGCCAAACCAGTACTAGTCACGAGGCAGAACTATACAAATCCCAATTGTCTTAAGACAATAACTGATACAACATCTTCCCCCCACCATTACGACCAGGGCTAATTCCAACAATATGCATATTAAGTTTCTTAATAGATCGAGGATTCACATAGGCTTCAAAACCATCTTGTCCCATGCGGGTCTTCCTAACTCTTTCAATTATCTCCTGGCAAATTTCTCTAATTTAGAGTACACACAAGTACCAGGGGGAACCAAATAACCCATAAATTCTCCCTTCAACCGGATGACTTGTAATCCAAACAAACGTCAACTAAAGACAACACCTGAGATGATCTTTCCAATAGTTATTCAAAGAACACAAAGTTCCAGCCAGTATTGTTGCAACCAGATTAACTCCGAGGGCACCCACATCCCTGTTTGCATTGCGTTTCAAAAGCTTGAGTATTGATTTTGAGCAACTACACGATGTCACCATATTGTTTCGCGACACTAGACTGGTGTTAAGGACATGGATTTTTTTTGATTTAGAACGAGTCTTTGATTTCACCACCGATTGTCTGCAACATGGATTTTTCTCTTCTTGGCTTCATAATATGCTCCTTGATTCTGGGCTTTGGTATGTCTGGAAGTCTTTCATCATGTTGCTTCATGCAATATTTCTGGAAATTCCTAGCGGTTCATAAATAAATAAGTTACCAGTCAGAAATAGAGCGACAAATCCTTTGTTTTTTATGATGGTCAGACGAAGAGTGGATAAGGCAAGTAGAATATGTAAAAGATTTTGAGAGGTTCTTGTATTCGAGAAGCTTATTATTTCCCTAAAAAAAAAAAACAGAGTAGAAGAAATGGATAAGCATATCGCTTAAAATTTTTATTATCACTCACCAAACTATCGAAACATAAATAAAACTCAAAAACAACACGACCCCGTCACAGTCTCCTTGTTTCTGTGGCATGCTGTAGGGATTTATGAAGCAGCTGCTTTGGATCGTGGTAAAAAGGTTGCTTTTCAGCAATCTGATCCATTGAATGGGGTGTTGGAAGATCAAATTCAGATCTGCCCGCTTCCTTCTTATTTCTTTCGCCAGTTTTTCCCGTGCACACAACAGCTAGAGCAGGTGTTTGCAGCCAGGAAATTGTTAATTTGTTACCAGTTATTGTGTATTTATCTCCCTTTTTCTGAGGCAAGTGAAGCATTTCAAAGCGTCTCCGAATCTCACCTGCTTCCTTTTAATTTTGCCTTCTTCCGTTTGGAACACAGAGACTTGGTAGTCTTGCACTGAACTTGTACACGGGGAAAATTGACTATCTTTAACATCTAAAACCATATGCATCTTACCACTTTCATGCAATGTCCTGACGGGTCAGGAAAGATAATAAAATATAGTGCAAAAACATATGGAGAAGCAAATCCATGACCACGGGTTCCTCCTAGAGAGAAGTAAATACTGGGGAGACTGTGATTTCGGTGGGGATGGAGTCAAGACCTCACGTGAATGGTATCCAAATGGAAGACCAAAATCATTATCATTATCGATAGCCATAGTGTTGCAAAGGTTGCTTGTTAGCTGTTTTATTTGTCCACTACTCTCTCTTACTCTTCAGATCCAACCATGATTCCTACACAGATTTTTCTGTGTTTTTTACCCCAATGGTCCAGTTCTGTTTCTTCCTCGTCAATGCATCATTTGTCCGACGATCGTCTTCTCCATTTAGAGGAGAACCTGGTCCGGCTGCTTCTTTTTGTCGGTGGCACCAGGTGTTCCGAATCTGCTAGCAAGGGGATCCATCATGTACAAACTTCAGCCCATCTATTTATTTCAGATCTATTTAGATCATAATAATATCAGGAAATGTGTTTTTATATATCAAGATATTATTTATGCTTTATAAAAAATAAATGTATAAATAAAAACATTTTTTAAACTAATTAAATACAAAACACAAGGAAAATTTCCATAGTAGAAGCAAAATATAATGTACATGCAAATATTTTACCCCGATTATTCCTTTTATTTTATTCTATACGTTATTTTTCATGGCTAATAATAAAGAATTTCTATTTTATAAATTTCTCATACAAATATATTTGATTTATACAAGACAATAGAAATTAGAGATAAATCAAGCTAATAAAAAAAATATTATTTTAATGAATTTTTAAATAAAAATATTTTTAAAAACATGATTACATTTTCAAACAGTAACAAAATATATTTTTAAACTATGTGACATTGATTAATTGCAAATTCCAAACTCATTGTCCATTCCTTTTACAAAGAGAGAGTGTGAATGCGATAATTTTTTATAGTCTTATTGTTGAAAAAATAGGTTGGAATTCTATCATAAACTAACCCTAAAAACTAAATGCCCAATTAAATTACAGACTATTTGATTAGATTATATTATTTTACATTTTCACTAGAAAATTCATAGGAATTAGATTAAAAAAAACAATTAACAAGGAAGTAAAATCATGGAACATATCCTCACTTGTCCAAGTAATTTGTCTCATTTAGTTCAAAATCAAAGATAGAAGAAGGAAATATCAAAATAAGGGGAGAGAAGTTAATTAATTAGGCTGCTTTTTAAGAATACGGTGGGTCCAGCATGTATTTTATTTCAACCATTTATTTAATTAATTATACACACTAAAGTCTTGCAATTATTTCGTCCAACAACTCTCTTCAAACCTGTATGTATAAAACTTTATAAACTATAGTTTATATATTTTTGTAATTACAATACCATCTCTATTTACTTAGTGTATAATGACGTGAGAATAAGGTGTTTTTTTACTTATAAATAAAATAACATGATATTTTTTAAATTATATTTTATATTATAAAATTAAAACTATCTGAATTTTTTTTTTAAAAAAAACATGAGATAAGTAAAAACAAACACTCCCTGCACAAGATAGCCCCTGTGTCAACCCTGGCGACTGGCTTTCTTCCCGTCCCTTTGACCGCGTTAAACCTAATGCAAAGATTCCTCGCCTTCTCTCACCAAGAAACTCTCAAGAACCTTCCTCTCTCTCTCTCCCTCTCTCTCTCCGTGTGTGTGTGTGCATTATTAATTATCTTCTTCAAATACCAACTCCAAAAACGTTATCTTCTCAGCGTTTGCAAGCTAACCCACAATTCTCTTTCGTCTCCTCTTATAATCCCATACACACAGCAACAGCCATCACCACAATCAAGAAATGGAATCAGAGATGAGAGATTCACCAACGGAATTTAAAGAAGGCTATGCATTGAGTGGCAAGATTATGCTAAGTGCTATTGTTATTCTTTTCTTTGTTATCATTTTAATGGTTTGTCTCCACCTTTACGCTCGCTGGTACCTCATCCGTGCACGGCAGCGCCAAATCCGCCGTGCCCGCAACAGCCGTACCCATCTTGTATTCTACGTCGACTCTGACCAGAACCCTACCAATGTCACTACTCAAGTCACACGTGGCCTTGAAGAGACCGTATTAAAATCGCTTCCTGTTTTTGTGTATTCAGGAAAAACCCACCAAGATCCGATAGAGTGTGCGGTTTGTTTATCCGAATTTGAAGAGAATGAAACGGGCCGGACCTTGCCCAAATGTAACCATAGTTTCCACATCGAGTGTATTGATATGTGGTTCCATTCTCACTCTACGTGCCCTCTCTGTCGCTCTCCTGTTGAACCGGTGACGGAAAACTTGGTTCAATATGGTTCCGTTAGGATTTCAGTGCCGGGTTCGAGTTCGGGTGCCACTTGTCAGCATGAGGAGGATCGTGTGGGTTCGGCTTCTACTTCGTCGTCTAATGACAGAAGGAAACAGGTGGGGCTTACCGGGGTGACCATTGAGGTGCCTATGAGAAATGGGAATTTTGAGGATGAGTCAAGTTCTGGGTCGCCATCAACGAGTCGCTCGTTCAGATCGCCAATGAGTCGGATGCTGTCTTTCAGGAGGATGCTAAGTAGGGAAAGGAGAGGTATTGCGTCTCCTACCGCGGCTAACTCAATGAGTTGCGGTGGCGGGTCGGTGCCGACTGAGATGGACATTGAACGAGGGAAAGACGAGTCGACGCCGCAGCAAACCCGATGCTGAAATCGACGGTGGAAATTCATGACCTAGCTACGTGGTTGTTGTATCAAGGAGAAAACAGGTGGCGATTGTTCAGTCGCTCAAGTGGCAGAGTGTGGGCCCTAGTGAATTGGACGCCGCCTCGGGCTCACATGTTAAACTTTGACTTGTATATAGCGAAAAGAATATCTTCTTATTCATTTTATCTCCTTCTTATTATCGTCTACTATGAATTTAATTTACAGAGATTTATTGTATTGGAAAATCAATTTACAGAGATTAAAAAATAATTTTTTGAATAATAATATCATATTAATAGCATTATTGAGACGAAAAAGAATATATGACGAGGACTAGTTGGCAAGTGCCCCAAACGAAATGTGCAGGGAAGCATCTTTGTAGGGCAAGATGGCATTAAACGATACCCCTACGATGTTGTTTGCACGGCCGGAAAATTTCACAAAATTTCAATTAAATCAATTGCTCGAGCCGGCTTATGACAGCATGTTTGTTTCCCCCAAATTTAATATATTTTAGTGCCCGCACAACACTGCACGTTCATATTATTTTTCTAGGAAAATATTTAGACATTGTTAGTAAAAGAAAAATCTAATAATTCATGTTAAATTCCCAATTAAGACTAAATAAGCTAGCTTTATTTAAATAAATCACAATCCATTATGTAAATATATACAAAAGTAATTAACAATAAATAAAAATATAATCCATTATGTTAAGAAACCATTATAAATTAAAATATTTAATATTGTAATACATGTTCGTTTAATAAATTTGTTTATAAAAATTAATGATTTTGGTGGCCAAAATCTTCTTCAATGATAAGTTTCTCTCTGTGAGTCAGAATCCAACCCCCCCCCCCCCCCCTCTCATTTACCCTAAAAAGAATTAGAAAAGGAGAGAAATGAAGCTCGATACAAAAAAGTGTGTATCAATGATAGTGAATTGTTAGAACAACTAAAATAACTATAATGAATTCCCTTTATGGTTCACTCATTAGAACAAAAACTATACTCATTGGAAAAAAGAATTTTGCTTAATAATTAATTTAAAATAATTGCAAGCTTTTTGCCTGTGTATTAGTAATTAATATTTTTTTTAAAACATATTATATAATTGTAAAAGGCTAGTGTTTTGACCGTGTTAGACCAAGTTTCATCATATCACTAAATCAATTCTAGTTTTTAATTTGTGAATCAATTTTTTTCTTAGTTAGTTCAGTCTTAAGTTGATATTAAGTCAATCTTATTTTTAAAACAATGTATATAGAAGTGAGATCTATGCTAGAGTTTAGTGGTATTATAGATGAAGTCATGAAAGAGCATGACACTATGGGAAAAAAAAGGTTTGTGATTGAAAGAATTTGAATTTTCCTTGCCCGCTTATTCATGTTGTCTGTGATTAAATACAATGACCAGCATTTGTTTTGTCTGGTGAATAATACATAAACTGGATAATAACATGTTCTAATAACTGGATAATAGCATGTTCTAATACACCCCCGTAGTCGAAACTGGAGGTTGACGAACGTTGAGACTATTTCGAAAATCATCAAAAAGTTGCAGCGGAAGACCCTTAGTGAAGATGTCAGCAATCTGATAACGGGAAGGAACATGTAAAACCCGAACTTGACCACGAGCTACTTTCTCTCGCACAAAGTGAATATCCATTTCAATGTGTTTAGTGCGCTGATGCTGGACTGGGTTGCCAAAGAGATACATCGCACTAACATTATCACAATAAACTAAAGTAGCTTTCGAAACAGGGCAATGTAATTCCAAAAGTAAATTGCGGAGCCAACATGATTCAGAAACAACATTAGCCACCCCGCGGTACTCGGCCTCAGCACTAGACCGGGACAAAGTAGGTTGTCTTTTAGCAGACCAAGAGATTAAGTTATTCCCAAGATATACACAATACCCAGAAGTCGACCGTCGTGTATCAGGACATCCACCCCAATCGGCATCAGTATAGGAAAGTAGATCATGAATCGAAGAAGGATAGAGATGAAGACCAAATGTACTAGTACCCTTAACATAGCGAATGATACGCTTCAAGGCAGACATGTGTTGAGAGCGGGGATCATGCATAAATAGACAAATTTGCTGCACCGCATAGGAAATATCTGGTCGGGTAAAAGTCAGATATTGGAGAGCACCAGCAAGACTACGATACTCAGTGGGATCATGATAAGGATTTCCTGACGACAGACTGAGTTTGGCTTTTGTGTCCACTGGTGTGGAAGATGGTTTAGAAGAAGACATACCGGCCCGCTCAATTATTTTGTCAGCATACTTCTTTTGAGACAGAAAAATACCCCCTGAATGTCTGGTAACTGAGATGCCGAGAAAATAGCTTAGAGGCCCCAAATCTTTCATAGCAAACTCCGAGCCAAGCTTAGACATAATGGATTGGCGAAGAGTAGCTGAAGAAGCAGCAAGAATTATATCATCCACATAAAGAAGAATATATGCTGTATCATTGCCCCGACGATAAATAAATAAGGAATGATCTGAAACACTGTGTGAAAATCCCAAAGTATCAATATAATCAGCAAACCGTTGATACCAAGCACGAGGGGCTTGCTTAAGTTGTTCTGCCGAGGGAGGAAGAAGGTGGTCAAGAACTTGGTAAGCTCTAGCATGGATTTTAAATAATTCCGACCATGTGATATATTGACCTTTTTCAATATCTAGAGTGATTTTGATAAATGTGTTTATGTTTGCTACTGCAAGGGCTGGGTGTGATGGATGAGGTTTGGGAGGAGGAGAAGAAGAAGGAGAAGCTGGTGTGGGTGTTGTTTGATCTGCCATGGTGTTTGTGTGAGGAAGGAGAAGAATACAGAAAGGATGAAGATGAAGAACAGGGAACGGCTGCTAGGGTTAGTGCTCTGATACCATGAAAGAATTTGAATTTTTCTTGCCCGCTTATTCATGTTGTCTGTGATTAAATACAATGACCAGCATTTGTTTTGTCTGGTGAATAATACATAAACTGGATAATAGCATGTTCTAATAACTGGATAATAGCATGTTCTAATAGTGATTTGCATGGTAGATCTTGAACAAGTCAAGATATATATTTTTTATAAGAACCCAAGACAATTAGAGTTTTACTTGATAATCTGGATCTATAAAATATGTTTTCTAAGTGACGAAGTTTCTTGTATAAAAGAAAAGGATATTATTGAGGAAGAAATCGAAACTCTCTTTCAAAGTTGTATTTAATTGTCATTCGATGCTAAGTAAAGATAAAAAGTCAATCGCATGAAGAAACACACAATTGACATCTAATCCTTCTCTTCTAATGAAATCTTGATTTTACTTACGAAACAAGAAATTAAGATTGCATGAAATTTTTATCTTCTTCCCTTGCCGACCATCACCTGTGTATATATATATATAAGTTCATACTGTATAGTGATATTACCTTGATGGATATCAAACCATTTTTGCCCTCTTTATCTCTTAGATTGTATTTGTTTTTATATTCCAAGATTAAAAGACAAATATAAATGATAGAACAAAGAAAAAAAACATAAAAATAAGTATAATTTATTCGATCTTTAAATAATAATAAAATTGCTATCTAAATCGAGTAGTAATCACTGCACGTAGAAGGAAATTTATTAGGGATTTCACTGCATTCTGTGTGCTCTTTGCTAGCTGGAGATCACTCCCATGCATGGCTATTCTCTACACGCTTTCTCACAGTCCCAGACACGATCACTGTTTGATTTATATCTTATTCAAAGCAGTCAATGACTTTTTGAGGCAGCTGGAGAATGGTTTTTGCCATTTTGATTTCTTAGCTCTAAATTAATTTTTTTTATTTTTAATATATTATTTTTAAAAAATAAAGTCTACCGCGCTGCCAAACATGCCGCCACTACCCTATTTGGAGTCTTCTCCTCCCTTCCTCGATGTTTCATCTTAGCTGATGTCAATATCATGAATTATGAGTCTCTTTTGCATGGTTTCTTGAACACATAATTCAATATCGGTAATTAAACCCTAATAAAATGACTTAAAGATGTATGTTTCTCTTAAGATTCAGCTTATTTGAATCTTACCGGCTATATTTTATTATCTTATTGGGGTCATGACCTAAGTATAAAAACCAGTGACTTGCTATGTTCTTGTATGGAAAACACATGTATAACAACTTGAAAATTGAATCGAGATATGCACAGACCGATCTAGATATCCCAACTGAAGAACACGACATCTTCACAGAGAGGTCCACACGCTTTCGTAACCTTGCAGTCATCGGGATGTCGGGACAAATGAGAAAGTCAGAATTATTGTGTTGGTTATGCTGAATGCATTCCATGTATGTTCTTAGTAGACACCCACCACCAATTCCAACACCACAATTTCAACTTTCAAAAAAATATTATATAAATTGATCCCAGTTAATTTATTTAAATTTAGTTTAATTGTTATTGTTTTTTTAAATAATTGGGGTGTTTGGATCAACTTACATGCATCACAACTAATCTCTCAATAAATATCTTATAAATCCAATGAATATATAAAACAACATAAAAATGACATATATACAAGGTAAAATAAAAACTCTAATATAAAATAAAAATAAAAATAAGTCCCTTCAATCATTGCAACAAGAATTCCCTTGAGTCATGTCATGAAAACTTCGGGCCTCCTTCCTTGGTCATCGAAAACGAGTGATATTTGCAAGGACTCTTTTTTTTTTTTTTTTAGTGATTATCTTTTATTACTATTTAGTTACAATAAAGTCAAGTGATCACTGAGCTCTTTCGCTTAATTCTTATCTGACAAGAAATGGATGATGGTTGCTTGACAAAGAATTACGACAGAATGGTGTTATTTCCATTAAATACTTTTTATCATCAAACCGTGTATCTTAATTAATTTATAATTTAATTTTCCTTTGAACCATTAAAATTATACAAAAAAACCCTATGTTCGAAGAATTTTATTTTAAAATTTGAATTTTACTTCAAATTTCATACTACCTTACTATCTTAGTGTATAATACTATGATATTTGTTGAATGAATATGCCGAAACAATATTCATGTTATACGAACATAATACAAGTGACTTGATGACTTTAAAAGCAACTCGGGTGATATATAAAAATATAATTTGATTTAAAAATAATAATTTAAAATGATATTTTTTAATATCGAGATGAGAAGATATTAGATTAATTAGCTTTTCACAACTAATTTTGTTAAATCTATGATTTGACCATATTATTTGTTGGGTTTAATAACTCTATTTTAGCTTGTATTTTATAAAGTTTTATATTCGAGTTAAAATATATTTATTTCAAGGGGAACAAAGGGAAGTTACTATGTTTTTTTGTAAATAAAAAGACAATCACTTCGCATCAAACTATTTTTATTTTATTTTTTAAAGCACACTAATGTAAGTATATTGTACAATTAAAAGAGCAAAACATATGAGAACCTAATCAAAACGATAATAACTGATTAGGGTCTAACATGTTTTGCCTCTTTTAACTGTACAAAGTAATGACTAGAACGTGTAATAACAGATCGGTCCTTGTGAAAATTACAATTGTATCCTAGTAGTAGCTATGTAAATGAGTTTTATTTTCAGGGTAAAATAATAATTATGTTATTTATATTCATTGTGTACCAAGTTTGTGTGCATGTAACTTCTCCACCTCTTTTACTTTTTTATTTTAATTATCAATGAAAATATAATTTATTTTTTAAGGTTTCATTTTATTTTTGCATAACTGGTATTTTAAGCTTAGTTTATTTCTCTAACAAAACAGATCCAACCATATAAACAAGTAGAAATAAGAGATGGATATGAATATTTTAATAATATTAAAATTATTATCTTTAAAAAACATGACACGAGAATAAAAAATTTAAAATCTATTTTACTGTTT
The DNA here is from genome assembly GCA_015731905.1 of Salix dunnii. Lineage (NCBI taxonomy): Eukaryota > Viridiplantae > Streptophyta > Magnoliopsida > Malpighiales > Salicaceae > Salix > Salix dunnii. Next base: position 474,091 of record CM027668.1, on the reverse strand, counting down.
CAAATTTGAGTTAAGATATGCTGACCTTGTAATTTCTAAAATAACTAAGTATTTACTCACTTAACCCGGTTAACAAAAAAAAATATATTTAAAGATAATAAAGTTTAATCGAATTAAAAAAAACTAAAAATGTCTCCCAAAAAAATATATTTAAAGATAATAAAGTTTAATCGAATTAAAAAAAAACTAAAAATGTCTCCCAATAATCAATTGTTCTCTTTCTATCAATATTCCTTTAGCTTTATGTCGAACAAAAGATACCGGCAACCGGCCATGCGTGCTTTTCCATCAATCAATTCATAACAATTAGTTCAAAAAAATAATCAGCGCATAGAAGAACGCTGCAAGCAGTAGGCAGATTGGCATTATTACAGTTAAATTAGTGGTGGTATTACAAGGGCCTTTGACCTGCGAGCACGTCATAAATTAAATATATTACACATACTAGCTTATCATTGTCATCGTCCATACCAAATTTTTGAAACTAGGGCCGGGACACTCGGCTCAAGATCTTGGTCGCAGGTCATCAACCGAACAGCCAGGCCAGGTCTCCGAACTAATGGTCTATGCTCTAGTTATACAAATAATGCAATCAAATTGTTAATGCACCAGGCCAACCCGCACAAGGATTGAATAACTCCAGCAAAAAAACTTTGCTTCTGATGCCTTGATCACCCTGCAGAATGTAAGTCAACTGGCTCAACAGCTCGAGCTCTGCGCCTCTTCTTACCTTCAGGGGTGCACCTTGTGTTACCACTCTTCCCAAGCTTCGGACCTCCTTTTCGTATTGATGATTGAACTCTCTTTTTTGACAGTTGAAATTGTCTTCCTTCCTGTGATTTTTTATGACCGAGGAGCCGAACATGGAAAGGATTGACAGCCGTGTAACAGAATGATTCCGTATTAGCTTGAATCCTATCCAAATCAACTTCTCCATTGTTGACCTGAAAATGGAGAAATCATGGTAATTCTTTTAGCATTTAAAAGCAATGCATATCTATTTCACTCCAAATGACTTTCCAATATTACTGATTGTATCCAACACACAAACTTCATACGTAATAATAAAAAATTACAGTGTCATTAAGAAAAATGATTTAGAGCTAGTAGCCTACACATCACAAGTTTGAGGTTTGAGAGCAGTTGCTTTGGAATTGAAGGGTAACGGCAATTATTTTAGAAGCTGTTCTACTTTAAGGTACTGAGTACACTTCCTAGATTGAAATAGTGAAAGAGAACTACCAGCTGAAGAAGAGCGGAGAAGGTTCGAGCCACATCGTGTTTTTCCTGGCCCTTCACAACATCTGTAAAGGCCATGACATGTTTTTCACTGTCTGTTTCAAGAGAGAGCTTGTCAACAATCCTTCCACCATAGGCATGAATGTCAAACGGCGGATGTGAGTCCTATTAGAAACAAAATTCACCTGAAATCAGAAACAGTAAAAAGATTTGAGGAACTAAAAAAAACAGAGGTGAAAGTTACTTGTTCTTCCAAGGTTTGCTCAATTTTCTGTTTCCATGATGAAACCCGAGCAGCCAGTTCATTTTGCTTCTCAGTTTCAGCTATATTGGCGAGGAGAGCATCCTACAACATGAAAGGTGGGTAAGCTACGACATACTCTGGATTGGGCAAAAGATTGTATCTGATAGAGCACAATCGATTATATCTGTAAATCAACCTCTACAGTCTCTAAAATCATTGCTTTCAAAAACTATGCTTGCATTTCCTGAGAATTTTAAACCTAAAGAGAAACCAGCAAAGTGCACAAATCTATATTGATGAAGGCTAAGTTTCAATTATTGCAATAAGTACTTATTCATCTTACTTTTCAGGACAAAAATCAGGAATTTGTGGAAAGAATACATATGATAAAGCAAACTTTACAGACTGCTTTCTAAGAGAGAGTGCATGTTCCACAAATAATTGGTGATAAGTTACGGAAGAGTTTTTGACAGGTAGAAAAGTCACACTTTACCCAGCATAGAAATTTCACCCAAGCTACCTAAAACAAATACACGAAATGTGTGTGCATGTTCTATTGCCATGAACCAGGTTAGATTTAATCAAAAAGTGATAGAAATGCAATCTTACAAGGTGAGAGCGACATAGATCTCCCAGGCTTGATTGAGATCTTTGATCTCCATGTCCAAAATCTTCATAGGTGTCAAAGTGAGTCGTGTCATCATCATGCTGTGTAAATCAGTCAGTAAGCAACCAAATAGTTCCTTCTATTCTATTGCAAATACAAACTAGAACAAAAACACAAGCCTGACAACCTTTCCATGTTGAGGGGGGGGTAAATCTTCTTTCATGTATTCTGAAGTTTCTTCGTCAGGCTGCCCGAAATCAGGGATCCCAGTGTCATATGCATTGTCTTCATTGTCATTCCCAGAGTTACCACAAGCATCAGGAATATCATGTCCTTCATTATTAAAAGATTGCCTCAACTGCAATTGGAACATCGGGTATGATATGACAATCACAAGAAATAACATAATGACATTATCCAAAAAACCAATACCTTTTCAAATAATGTAGGATATCGCGTGTCCCCATGTTTTCCAATTTTGTTTTGCCGTGCTTCCCATATTTTGGCAAGATCAGGACTGATAGTACCATGCATCCTTGCAAGTGGAAACAGGGCAGTTATAGAAGTCTTCTCAGCAGATTTTAGCCCATTCCTTCTGAATGCTTTTACTGCTTGTTAAGGGAAATCCAATATGAGTGTGAAGCAGGCATATAACATACTACAGGGAAAACAGTGGGGGAAAGAGAGAAATTCTTCAACCACCTTTCTTAAAAGGTTTCACTTTTAAGTTCCCGGGTTCATGAGGATTCAAAGGCTTCCAGGGATCATCATTGTCATCTGAATCTTCTGCATTCTCAGATTCTGAATACCTGTCTTCCATATCAAATCCAGGATTCTTGTCAAAATTATCATATACAGGAGGGTCAGGCCTGATCTTACAATCATTAACTCCAAAACTGCAACCAGCAACAGGAGATGGAATAGGATTGGCATCCCAATTCTTTCCAAGAGAAGGCTTGTGAGCAGTTCCTCCAGAACGCCTTGTTGGGGACTGAAAGGTCTTGCGTATTGTGCTGCCCCTGTAAGGACCATTATGTGCCTTTGCAGTACCCTCTGCTTTCAAAAAATCATTTATGGCTAGGGCATCACACGGGTCTAAGAGAATAAAATCTTGGTAAAGATCACTGGTGGCTAACTGCAACCATGTAGGGAAAAAAACAAGGGATTTAGATTGGGTTGGAAGCATAAAGCTCAGTATACTATAAAGCGAAAGTACATGTAATACCAGATATGACTCTAATTCCCCACCATCACCACTGGTATCTAAGCAATCGCCTTCAAGAACTACAAGATTTGCTGGCGGTTTCACAAATTGATAGAAAGAAGTCTCTTTGCTGGTTGAAGAATCTAAGCAATTCCTTGCTTCCACTGAAGCATAATGAATTTTTTTTAGCCAAGAGTTCCATCAAAACTACATCAAATAGAGGGCAGAGTTAAGCCTACCTGGGACATCATCGGAGACCCAAAATTGATCATTTACTTCATCAGAAACTGCACAGGAACCACTTTGTTTGGTCTGGAAATATGTGCCCTCTGAGTGCTCCTGCTGCTGCCTGTTTCAAAAATTCATAAAACCAATCTAAAAATCATTTCCATAGGATGATACCGCAGATCGTTTGGACTTCAAAATTACTTGTTGTAAGCCTTAAATGGCTTTTCTGTGAGTAAAATTTTTATTTGTGGTGTCCCTTAAGTCTTCATGACATCAACCTCATTTGTAATCCCTAGTTGAATTTTAGTGGGCTGTTCTGATGTGAGAAGTTATGAGAAAGAGCATAATGAAGAACCTGTAATTTGTGAGTTTCTAATGATCCGTGTTCCACAACAATTAATACTTTTCCTGAAATAAATTATCAGTGTTTTGCAATTGACTGTTCCATATCTATTTATAAAACTCATAATCAATGAGTTAGACTGCCTATTGACAGCTTTAGATTGCATGGCAACTAACAAAATCCACAGTACATCCCAGAAATTCTTTATCAAACATGTAACTGCATTTAAATATCCCAGCTCGACTAAAAGGTGGCAATTGAATACATTTCTTGTCCTCTCTCAACCAGTAGCCATATTCTCCATCTCTAATTCAAGCAGTGGAAAACTCTCTAAAAAGACAAATTGAATGTCACAACACTCTCAAGATTCTTAAAACCTCTTAGAGCAATCAATCATCGCAAAACGCTTGCTTATCCTGATAATGTATGTTTGAACAAAACCGCAATACTTTCCATTTGGACTGTATTTAAATTTGAAATGACAATCATCTTAATATAAAATAAACCAGAAACAAAGAAGGTTACAGAAATAAATTCTAAGAAGAAATAAGTTTGGAAAGGAACTTGGTAAACGATCAAAACCAACAAAATAGTTTTTTTTTTTAAAAAAAAGAGAGTACCTTTTCTGAGATAGGAAGTCCAACGCATGCAAAACCAAGTTGTATAAATACTCAACCTTCCTGCTATAAACTTGAACTGAACCTTGAAGCAATAAAGCAGCTACATTTTTCCACAAAAATCCATTAAAATCTCTCAACAACAGAACCCTAAAGCCACAATTAATTCAAATAAAGCCCAAATCTTTGAGCAATAAAGCAACTACATTCTTCAAAAAAAAATATCCTACAAAAAAATCAACTTCAATAAAACCCTACCTTCAGCGAAATTGATGTTACTATCCTCTTCGCTTCCAGCAATTTCACCAGAACAAATCTTTAACAAATAATCTTCAAGCTTTTTTGAAAGATCGACTTCCCAATTGGCTTCTAAATCACGCTCTGCTTGTACTGTGTGGTACTGGCTGGCTTCCTCTTTGTTATTAGTCATTTTTTTGAATAATACTTGCACATTTCATTTGGAGGGATTGCTGGGAAACCCAGGGTTTGGGGGATATGAAGAAGGGAACAAGTGGAGAGTTGGGAAATTTGTGGGTGTTTGGTTGCCTGGAAAAAATCAAAGATCGTGTGAGATATGGCTATCTGAGGTTTCAAAATTTTCGATAACTTTTTTTCCCGCTTCTTCTTCTTCTTCTTCTTGTTTGAGCTGTCTTTATTATTTAAGATTCGGATAGTGGGCTGGTTCAATTATTATTTATTTACCAGCCAATTTCTATCCTATTTTTCAAATTGAACCGGCCCACCTTAGTGTTACCGAGCTAGGGTTAGGGTTAGTGAAATATTCTACTCTTGTGATCACCTAATAGAAATTGTTTTTGATAAAATCCGATTAACTTGGTGAATCAATTTATTAAAAACTTGTTTTATTTTTTTACTCATAACAATATTATTTTATTTTAAAAAAAAACCCCTGAAACAATGTTATTTTAAATATATTTTCTTGGATCATAGGTCAAATTATATTTAATAATATTTTTTGTAATTGCTTGCTACTTATTTATAAAACTCAACTTATTAAACAAAGAAAGAAACTATGGCAAATTAAGGTTATTAAAATCTTAGAAGCTGTGATAAAATATTTGATGTAAAAAAGGTGAAGAAAAAATTGATTCTGTTTTTGATATTTATATATAAATAAGAACGAGCAAATTCGGATGAAATTAAAACAAAGCACAAAATTAAAAATAAAAATAAAGCACTATAATATTGCACATTATCTTACAAGGCAAGAAAACTACTGTGTTTATTACCAGGAAAACTCTCATGAATGCGAACCAAATTTCCTATATATATTATTGAGAATCGCATATAGGGAGCCAGGCACCTATAAACCAAAATTTATTGGCAAGGATAATTGGTGTATACGATGGAGTTGGGAGTTTTCTGAAGTGAAATTTCCTCTGATATTATGGCTGTCTGCCCCCGGCCACTTACAAACTTGAGAAGCAGATTAATTTTGATGTTTTTCTTTATTTTTCAGAATGAACAAGAAGTGAAGGCAACGTATACATATATTGCAGAGTTGATGAATGCAGGTATTTGAAGGACCAAATTATAGTGAGAGCCTGTTAATTTTCTCATTCTACACATTGATCATGCCAGCAGAGTAAGGCACGCCAGTCTGTGGAATCCATTCATCACCCTGAATGAATTTCGCAGCGGTGTAACCATCAGCTGCCTCTGGTGTAAGCTTCCTGATGCCAGCCCATTTTACTCTGCTGGTCTCCAGTGCACCGGGTCCCCTATTGTTGTACTCGGAATAGAATAGTGTATTCAGGCCAAAATCACCCAACCATGGCAACCAACCTTCAGGAGCAATCAAATCAGCAATATAAGATTCAATGACAATAGTCCTAGACAGCTCCCTCCATGGCCGCCCAAGATAGGCCTTGTTCTTCAACCTGACAGGAAAGTATAGAGGGTCTGCTGTGATCGTGCAGTTTTGGATGACAAAGCCGGTGGGCTCACGAGTCTCGTTCCTTCCCTGAGCTGTGACGATGCACTGTTGGTTGTCCAGTGGCTTCCTGACGACCAGTTTGCAGTTCTGGAAAACAGCAACGGCATCGCCAAAGATGAAGTCGATGGTACCGGAGATGGTGCAGTCACGGTAGAACTGGCGCTTGGTGTGGGCATAGAGGGTGTCTTGATAGCCATCGATTTGGCAATTGTAGAAGACAGACATATCAGCTTGGACTCGCAGTGCCACGGCTTGGTGCCCTATAGCTCCTGCAGAGTTCTCAAATCCAATGTCCTTGGCCATGAAGTGATCTCCAGCTATTGCTGTATCGTTACAAATGAGAAAACATTATTAGAGAGTAAATCTCAAGGCAAGGATAATGCATGATACTTACTGACTGTTGCGGTTTTGAATGTTTGGACTCCATCAGCGTAGTTGAGATTTCCGGTGATCTTGGTCTTTGTAGGGCCATCACCAATCATCAGAACATGGGTGTGGCTCCTTGCGAGGCTCACTTGCTCCTTGTAAACTCCTTCCTTGATGTATAGCACAAAGGTTTCGTTTTTTTTCTTGGGGATTTTCTCGATGGCCTCGGCAATTGTTTTATATTGACCGCTTCCATCCTGAGCCACAATTGCATCGGCCTTGATTGTTGCAGGGGTCTGTCTGAGGAGCAGTTTCCTTTTTCCAGCAGTGACCCACGACGGAAATTCGTCATCAGCTTCTAGGAGCCTGCGGCTCGTCAGTCCCGGGATGTTCAAATCCTTGAGGATAGAAGCGATGCCATCAACCATGGCTAGGCCATTGCTGGTGAGCTGACTAGAAGCAATCAAAATTTCCTTCATTTTCTCCCCAGCTGGACCTGTTGTGTTCTCAAATCCGTCCAAACAAGTCCGTTGGTACGTGATGGTAGCGCTGAGCCAGACTTTAAGGTTATTTACATACTCGTCGAACTGGCTAACCTGGAATGACTCTATCTGATTAAAAGAATGCTCGAGTTCAGCAATAGCATCGTCCATCAATTCACGGCAATTATCAAGAGCCTGGCTAGCCATCGGATCCTTGGCCAATTCTTTCAATGTGGCGGATCTATTGATGGCATTTTGGAGAGCTTCAATAGCAACCTTGAAACCAGTCTGGACAAGCTTCGAAGGATCGGTCGCGTTTCCCGCAGCTTTTGAGAGGCTTTCTTCACAAGTTTCTCTATAATCTGTGGGTTGGCAAATAGCTTTGATTGATTTAGATGTTGTCGATATCTGCCCCTCAGGAGAGCTTTCTGGCTTCGAATCTCCATGGCTGCCACCGATTCCAACAGCCACAGCAACCACCATGGCTACCAGGATTACAGATGACACGCCAATAATAGCAAACTTCTTCTTCCTGTCATTGGAACCATCATCACTAGATGCCATCTTCTTCTATGAAGTCAATGTCCTGGGCACAACTAAGACACTGGATATTATAGAACCAAGGCACGCCTATAAATACATATACCTATATTTCACTGCTGCTATCTACCATAGAAACAGAGGTTCCAGTGCCTCTTAGGCCCTTGAAATGTGAGACACCCCTTTATATGAGGAGGGAGGGAGGGCAAATATAGGAAAGTTCAAAATTCTGTTGCCTTTGGAAACGTGAGGTATGAGAGACACCCGCCAAAAATGAGGGTCCTCGGATGTTTTTCCAAATTTAAGAAATTCCAGAAATTTAGGCTCAAACAAGTTACTGGTTTTTTTATTTTCGTTTGATAATCTATTTACGTAGCCCTTTCTTCTTTTGTTAATACAAACGGGTGGCTAATGTTTTGTAAGGGGGTGTCTCGCAATTCTTTCCTTTCCTTCATCTAGTTACATCTCAGATTTGTGTCCCTCGCTTTGCCGCGGGCGATCATATATTTTTTTAGGTGTAAAAACATATAAAAGAAAAAACAAGAGATCAAATTCTTCAATTTAATTGGTAATTCTCCTTGGTTATTTCTTGCTTCAATGGAGTCTTCGAATATGTTTGGATTATTTCATGTAAAGATTAAGTCATTCGCATGTAAACATACAATAAAAACATATTACCATTTTCTTTGATCTTTACATAGATATCATATCACGAGGGCATTTAACAAAAAATTATTTTATGGAAAGAAAACAAAAGCCATTAACATTACTATACCAAGCTCTTGAGGTTTGCTTTAATATACACAAGACTTTATTTAACTTTAAAATCTTATCTTCATGTCTCTTTACTTCACAACTCATAGGTTGCTCAATGTAGATCTACTCTTTAAGAAAATCATTAAGAAATGCTGATTCGATATTTATTTGATAAATTCGACATTTATGTTAGAATGGCTAACGATGACAATGATTAATCAAATGGTCTCCAATCTAGCAATTGGAGAAAAATATTTCATCAGATTTAATCTCATACTTTTGACACTAGCCTTGCCTTTCACCTCTCCACCTTTCCTTCTTTTTTTTTTAGATCCTCTTGACATTTATTAGCCCTTTTCCACTTAGTCTAGGACCCAATCTTGATATGTCATTCTTTTAAACTGATCCAATTTTCTCATTCATAACAATTCTTCACTATTTATCTTTTATTGCTTATTCAAACACCATAGAATCACATGTAACAAGGTGAAAATATAGTGTTACATCATCATTTATAGGATTAGTTATCTCGTATAAGTCATCAAGACTCCTCATCTCTCTTACTGGACATGGTATATTGTCATTGTTTAAGCTTCCACTAGAAGAAGAAAAAACTAAGTTGAGCTTATTGGTGTTTGGAAAATTGTGTAGCTTTAGGTTCTTGATGATCTTCATATCCTTCTCTCTTCATTAAGAATTAATAGGAAGTCATATTTTTCACAATTATTTATCTTGCTATCTCTTGATTTTTCTTCATTAAAATCAACATCTCTATTAATTAGTATATTTCTTTCATTAGGGCTGTAAAACTTGTATCATTTGAACTTTTGATCATAACCCACAAAGATTTTTTTTTACTCACATTATCTAGCTTGGTCTTTACTTGATCATCCATATGCACATAACCAATGCTTTTAAAAACTTTCAAGTGAAACACTTGAATTTCTTCCACTTCATACTTCTTATATAGTTATATCATTTAACTTTTAGCATGACACCTATTTAACAAGTAGATAGCACAATCTACAACTTCGACTTTAAACTTTGTAGGTATTTTTTTGGTTTTGAGCATGCCTCCTATCATGTTAAAGATGTTTCTATTCTTTCTCTCTACCATGTCATTTTGTTGAGGTGATCTAGGCACTATTAGGAGTCTTTTTATACCATGATCTTCACGAAAACTTATTAAAATCATTACAACAAAGTTCACCATTTTATTTGTGTTAAAGGATTTTATAGAATAATAACTTTCTTTTTCAACGAATGCTTTGAGTTTCTTATGAACTTGTAATTTTCTCATGAAACTTTTATATTTTAAGACTCCTCTATCGCAACCACCACATAGTGAAATTTCTTTTGTGTAGAGCATATGATCTTCTCTACCACACTTTTTTTTCATTTACTCCCTCATATCTTTTCATTTGATTGTGTTTGGCCAATAATCTTGCAAATTATTTTAGAAGTATTCTTTGATTCAAACATATGTAACTTTTCAAAGTCATCAAGTAGTTTTTATGGATGTACCTTTTTCACATTGTTAGCTCCTTAGTTTAATTCTAACAAAACTTCTCATACTTGTTTGACAATAATTATGTCGGTTAGTATCTCAAAAACATCATTATCTTTACATTAGTGGATGATTATGAGTAATTGTTGATTTTTTATTTTATTTTTTGCACAATCTTTTTTTAGGATGAAGTCAAAATTGCTCCATCTAATGAAAATTTTGTTACTATAAATATTATTTTTTAAAGAATTTGCCAAAATACAAGTTAAACAATCTTATTTATATTATTAATAATAAGTCTATTAAAGATGACAAAAAATCACAAGTAATTATAGAGTTATTATAGGGATTCCTAAGCTAAATAAAACAAAAAACAACATTATCAAGTATAATATTTGTTTTTCTATAATTTCTATATTTTCCAAAAACAAATAAGTTTTCTTGAAAATTCTCGTGTCATCCTTGCAGCTAAAGTATCGAAGACAGTCTTATAACTGCATGGAAACCCTAAAGACTGCAGCCCGCGCAGTGATGTGAAACAATAATCTTAAGCTCATATTTGACTATTGAGTAAAAGAAATTGCATGATCAACAATGTAAGGTTACTGCACATGGCAGGATGAAGATCAGTGAAAAAAATGAACGCATGCTAGTAAGATAGACAATAACTGCGAAAAAAAATTCACATAAACATTTATGCAGTTCGTATCAGAATAATCAAAGAACTCATTTTGTCGTTACATTATTGTGATGAAATTTCGTCCAAGTCTTCTCATTCTATCCACCGAAATTTTACTTATTGCTCTTTGTTTTCTTTTATTTGTTTTTTAAAGCTTAGCTCTCTGTAATTCTAACTTGGCAATGGTACCCAAGTGAACTTCATCAGGGCCATCTGCAATTCTCAATGTTCTTGAAGTAGCCCAAAGATGGGCCAAAACTGTGTCTGATGATACGCCAGCTGCACCATGAACTTGCATTGCCGTGTCAAGAACCATGAGTGCCATATTTGGAGCTGCTACCTGCTCCACATTATGTCAAACCATTTTCCTCTGTTATGGATGTTTGATGTTAAGAGAACAATATTATGATGCGCTTCAAATTGAAGAGCGATAGTTACCTTGGCCATAGCAATGGTGCCACGGGCCTTTTTGTTTCCAAGCCGATCAAGCTGATCAGCTGCCTCAAGAACCAATAGCCTGGTCTTCTCAAGCTCTATTCGACACTGCATGAAACAGTAAATCACACATTAGATTTTTAGACAGAACAGCTAGATGAATAGTTCTGATGAAGTGGAACGTAAAAGGCACGCTGCATAAGCCATAAACAAATTTCTAGCAAAGTTGCCAAGGTCTATTTAATTCAATACTGCAAGGAACGGATGGGGGTCCCTTTCTTTAGATTGAACAACCGGTTTCTCATTTTCTTCAAGTGACTAGGAAGATATTGTTTTCCTTGCCAAAAATGATATCTGAAAGAATAGTATACGGGAACAAAAAAATTACCTTTGCAATATCTGAACGAAAGGAACCATGCTCTGCAATTAATTTTCCAAATGCTCTTCTGCTGAGAGCTCTTTGAACCATCATCTGCATGCCACGCTCAGAAGCACCTACCAATCTCATGCAGTGGTGCAATCTTCCAGGGCCCAGTCTACCCTGCAAGAAATTAAGGACATACCATTACTGGCAAAGCAAAACCTCGGTGTCTTCTGAAAATAGAAGGCACAAATCTTGTTCTCACAAAGATGTCTACACAAGCATGTCTCATAGTTTGTGTCTACTAATGAACTGATAGTAAAACTAAAAAGAAGAATGTTCTGAGCTTATGTCTGTGAAAGTTGAACATTCAAAGTTTACCTGTGCAATCTCAAATCCACGCCCTTCTCCCAGTAGAATGTTCTTTGCAGGAACACGTACATTGTCGAATACAATTTCAGCATGGCCATGCGGTGCATCGTCGAAGCCAAAGACCATGAGTGGTCTTTTTATGTGTACACCTGGAGTATGAATGTCTACCAATATCATAGACTGCTGCTTGTGATTAGCAGCAGTGAAGTCTGTTTTTCCCTGTGCATATTTCCACACATCAAGCAAAATGAACAAATGATTTAACTATCCCTGAACTGAATTATCAGAACTAACCATGACTATAAGAACTTTACACCTTGGATCCATTGCACCACTCGTCCACCATTTCCTACCATTAATGATGTATTTCAAATAAAATAAGTAACAATAAAAAAATGCCAAATTTGATAGATAAATCTGATAAGCCAAATTCTTCTTTGAGGAATGAAACAAACGGGGCCTAAAGCTGAAACTCAAATTCAATTACAGTGATAGATAACTAAAGCTGAAACTCAAAATTATCTGCATACATCACATTAATATCACTTCTAATGATTAACCTTGCACCAAACTTTAAACTCTTGTGCCAATCTACTTTGATTTAAATGGGATCCCCTTTTCAAAATATGCTACCTTTTAATGGAACACTCAATATTTGTTGCATCAGATGATGCAACTTGTGGTTCTGTCATTGCAAATCCAGAGCGGATCTGTCCCTGAAGCAATGGAACTAGCCATTGGAGTAGCTGTTCTTTGTTACCATAGCGCAACAATACCTGAATAACAAAGTATGGTTTCTTAAAACAAGCATGCAGAATTACAGTAAATAATAAAAGCAGAAAGCACACATCCTGTTGTTAATAGCTTGAATAGAAGGAAAACAATGGAAACATGAGGAGGAAGCCTTCTTGATAGTTATTCCTGCATACAATTCCTATTATCTATCTCTACAAATATATGTTTCTATTGGTTACTATTCTTAGGATTTGGTTCAGGTTTTAAAAGCTTTTCAGATACACTTTCTTTCACTTATTATTAACTTGATGACATTGAAGCCATGCCGCTCAAAATACTATTAACCCTCTTCATTTTTATTTTTCATTTTTACATAGATCTGATTACATTCCCCAGTTTTAGTGTTGGGGAAAATATCTCAGAATTATTCATAGAAGCTGAGAATACATGCGTTCAAAAATGGAAGGGAAAGCCATGCGGTAGTCACACCAATAAATTGTTCCCAGACTCAAAAAAATCTGGAATTAAAATTTACCTCCATATTTCCAGTGTCGGGTGCACCACAATTGAACACCTGTGGTGCCCAAACAGAACGACCCATGATCTCACAAAGGTATCCATATTCAAGGTTTGAGAGGCCCGCACCAAGGAACTGATCATGCTCACCATAAGAATCCATGCGATTACTTTCATCAAATAGTAATTTTTTAGCTCTTTCAGCACTATCGAACTGCAAAAAAAGCACACAAGTTTGCAAGAATTTCATGATTCCAATCAGTCTTTTACACGAGTTAAAAACAGTAACAAGACTAAATAGAGAAACGAGCTCAGAAAGGCAGAAGCACAAATACAGGTATCCATAAGTTCCACAATCCTTCTTTCTTAGCCAGCTCCTTTAAACTCTCTTCCTCTGGGTGCACTGTCCAACGAGAAGAAGACTGAGCAAGTTTATAGAACTCATTTTCCATGGGGTAAATGTGATCTTCCAAAAACCTGATCAACCTATTTCTCAACTTTAGGACCTTTTCACTGGGAACAAACCTCCCACTTTCATTTCCTCCACCAAATTGTTTTATGTAATCTCGTGCAATTGGATCTGGGTAGTTAATAGAATAGTCACATAAACAATAGTCTTGAGTAAAAGAAATCAAAATGAAGGGAATGCTAATGTCGTGTCTGAAAACCCAAGATGATATCAATAAAACTACCATGCGCATACCCTTAGTCTACGTGGTGGTTAATCAATTATTATGATGGATTAAGATTGAATTATGCATCCCATAGAAGAAGAATGTTCCTAAAGATAACTGTCATGTGTAAAATAACAAAAATCTCTGGACCAAAGAAGAAAAGGAGTCTACCAGGAGGGTGACTGGGAAGCACAGATTTTTTTGCAATATATGCCCATGCAGAGTCTACAAGATCATTAGCTTGCTTTCCTGCATTTTGAGCACGCTCACCTCCTGAAGCATTGCCCTGCAATGTCATGAGGACAAAATAAAACATTAATTTATCGACCCTTCACTGATAGAGTTTTTACCACAAGCTTCACCCTTAAAACATCAAGTTTTATCTTTGAACTCTACCATAAGCCAACGACTGTATATCCCTGCAAAGATTGCTGCCGCACGAAACATAGCCAAGGAAATATAGAACTTCCACACAGCAGCAGGCCATGGTTTTCCCTAAATTGCAACATTTTCAGATAAAAATGTATAAAATATCTATCTACCATGTGCATTTACAAAACAAGCTAGAGCAAGCAGTGAGTTCCTTCATAGCTGCATGAGTTTAAAACATACCAGAATTAATAGTAACAAGCATTCATGTCATTCACTAATACAAAAACATTCAAAACATACACGTCAATTTCTCCTGCTACATCCAGAAAGTCCAGATGACTTTATTATTTCCTTTTCTTTTCTCTATAGGTCAAGAGGACTTAATTATAATGGCTTATAAACTATGAAATATAGTGCATGTTTGGCACTGCGGTGCAACCGGTTTTTTGCTGAAATTCAAAAGTTTTTTTTTTTTCATTTTAAATGAATTATTTTTTGTGTTTTTAGATCATTTTGATGTGCTGATGTCAAAAATAATTTTTAAAAAATAAAAAAATATATCATTTTAATGTATTTCTAAATGAAAAGCACTTTGAAAAACAACCGCAACCACACTCCCAAAGACCCCCATAATATGCAAAACCTACAAGTTAGCTGCATTACCAGCTTTCTCTTACAAGTCACTATATCTATTTCTTAAAAATTTACCAATCATCTTGTGGTTAGCCTGATTTCTTCCCAAAGGAAATAAATATCCAAAGAATATGTGTATATGACACTTTTAAATGAAAACTTCAAATTATATTGGAGGTCAACAGCCTTAGGAGACTAGAGACATGCTAGAAAGCCTGGAATCAATCCTGCCTAGGATACATGACTTGAAAAGACAGAATTCACAGCTACCTGTCAGTTTCCTTCCGTTTGCAATTTCAATTAGTTAAAGTGCTTTCAGAAAGTCATAAAAAGAAATAACTGAGTTTTTGGAAGAGAATGCATCACTTTGCAAAATCTAATATGTTCAGTTGCATTACCAATGCGTACATTCATGTTTGCTCAATAAAGTACACTCATATCTTTCTGAACCAACTACTAAATTCAATTTTCAGGAAACCCGCAAAGAATACATGTCCATATAGTTTGATTTCCTTGCAAACAATCACATTTGAACAGTGCAGAAGGAGGACATCAATATTAAATAAAAGTTTCACAATGGGTCTTACAGACGCAGAGCAATATTCTGCCAGATATTCTGCTTGTGAAGGAATTCCTTCTGGAATTCGGGTAAGTTCAAAGCCTTTACCCACTTGTTGATTTTCAAGGTTAACATCCACAATGTAAGCCTGCCAAGGAGAATGAATACAATCAACATAAAAATGTTGCTCAAAAGCTAAATAAGAAGTATTTATCCTCTCTTTTCTTCCATATCCAGAGCATAAGAAGGGAAAGACTGGCATCTGCACCATAAGGTAAAAAAAAAGAAGGGGGAATACTCTTTGCATTAAAAAATAAATGAATTTTGGATCCATACCAAACAGCTGTACGCAACATCAGTCATCTGGTTTCCTAATGTGGATAATTCCCAGTCGAGAACACCAATCACTCGATCCTGCACATCAAGAGTCCCATTAGATTCCTGATACTATCTCAAATATTCATATTTCAAAGGATTAATAACAATGAAATTGCAAACACAATAGAATCATCTACAGCACTAATCTCACAGCATTTCAAATCTCTTAATCATGTTAAACTCCCACCAGATATACCTTAATCAAACATTCAAGTACCTCACTGTCCTCGCATAAAGATGAAATATATACATTTAAATTTAAAAAAGAACAATAAGCATTTACAACAACAGACCTCAATGGGATGAAATACAACATTATCAATACGAAAGTCCCCATGAACTATTCCTTCTCCCGAGGAATCTTCACTAGGAATATGTTGCTGCAACCAATGAGCCAGCTCCAGCATCTTTGGATTACCGGGATACCTACTATCACCAGTTGATGCAATGTATTGTTTGGTCCATCTCTCTACCTAAATAGGCACAAAAAAATAATTTAGAAAAAAAATAAAATCACCATAGTGTGGAAGGCAATGGTAAAACTGCCCTTCAAACACCCCATTCCCAATCAAAACACCGCTTTGACTCAATTTACGGTGCTGGGAACTAATATGTATAATCTATGAATTAAATATTGGCAAGTTTGCAATCTTGTAGGAAAATCCACCCACCTGTCTTTTACAATAGTTATTCCGGCGTCCATATTTTCCTAAACCAACAGCATCCACATCAACAGAATGTAAAGCTGCCAATACTTTGGCAGTTTCTCTATAAATTGCCTCCCTCCTCTCGGGCGCCAAACCCTGAATAAAAAAACGGTGAGCACAATTCTTCAATCCCTCAAGCTCATATTCCACAACGCACTCGAAATTATAAATAAAAAAAAAAATACCGGAAGCTTAGGATCTATGAAAATGCGTCCTTCCAAAAACTCCATGATGTAAAAATCAGTTCCAATCACACTCTCATCCCTACACAAGCAAAACACTTTGGGAACTGGAACTTCAGTACGTTCACCCAGCGCCTGAAGAACCTGTCAACGTCACATAGGAAATAAATAAAAAATTACTCCAAAGTAAATTGTCCCTGTCATTTCATAGCAATTGAGCAGCTCCTAAAATTTCACTTTTCCTTCAATTTCTCAGAATCACAGTAATAACTTTCCAATCAATCAAACCAAAACCCAAAATTTTCTTTGCAACCAAACAGAAGTTACCTGATATTCTCTATCAACAGCATGCGCAGACTGAAGCAATTTACCAGGCGGCCTCTTCCTCAAAACGTAGCGTTTCACGGAACCTCCATTTCCCACTTCCAATAAAAACGTCGGGTTCGATTGTCCATGTCCAAACTAAAATACAAACACAAAATCATAAAAAAAAAAAAAAAAAGATTGGAGAGTTTAGTAATAGAGCACTAACCTGTTTGACAGTGAAGGTTGAAGCTGCAGAGGAAGGGAAGCCAGGGACATGAACAGAGGCATACTGGAATAAGGAGTCGTGATCGAATTGGTGAGCTGCTTGAACTTGCCCTAACAAATCGGACGTACGAATCGCCATTTTTTCCCGGAATTTGGAGAAAAAAGGAATTGACGTCCGGGCGTCTGAATTTAATAACGGTTTTCTTCTTCGAAATTCACGCTATCATTTTGTTCGTATTCATTGAAGATTGATAATGACATTGGCGTCCTTGGACAGAGTCCCTATGAAATTAACTAACACATAATGGCCCCACAAGAGCCAAGCACCATTCAAATGAGAGACTACACCTGCCATTATTGAACTGCGTGTAGATGTAGGAGTTGTATGAAAATAATATAATAATTATAATGCTGAGCGAAAGACACTGCGGTGGATAATTTTTCATAGGATAAGATGATAAAGCTTCGAAATGAAAGGAAAAGTCCTTTTCATCCAAAACAGGCAAAGGTTTTTCTTCCCCAAAGAAAGAGATTGCGTTCGTTGGGCTCTTTCATTTTATAGAGTTTTTAGTTTTTAGTCTTTTGGATTATGATTATTTTCCAGCCAATAGAGGATGACGATGATGAAAGGGCAACAATGGGAATGGCATTTATTGAGAATTTTGATACAGCGCAATTATTTCAGATTTTATTATTTAATAAAATTAGGATTTTAGTTTTCGGATGAATTAAAGTAATAATCTTTCTTATTTTAGTTTCCCATTGAATTAAGATGTTTTGTATTCAATTTCTATTTTTCCATGTTATGAAATAATAATAATAATAATAATAATAATAATAATAAAATCATTTATACTAAATCATCCTATATTTAAGATCATTCTATTTCTAGTTGTTCAAAGATTGATGATAGTATAAGAGTTGAATTATGTATTATTTGAATCCTCATTACTTTTTATTAAAGTTGTTTTAAATAAAATCACGAAATCATATATATAATAGTATTAGTTTTTCAAAAATAAAAAATAATCAATAATTTAAATTAATTATATATCATAAAAAAATACTGTATTTTAAAAAAAAAATATTAATGCATTATTTCAGTTCCAAGATATAAATATTTATAAATTCGACTCAATCAAAATAAACAATATCAACAAGTTGGAAAAATAGAAGCTACAATGAATTTTTTATGACTCTTTATTGACCTCCAATTTTTCAAGTAGTCCTAAATAAAACAAAAGGCCAAAAAAAAACAATGCATTTTCCTTAAAATTTCTTAACATCTTCAAATTTTAACTATTTTGTAAACTTTTTTATATTTTAGTATTTTTGTAAAAATATTTTGACATCAGCACATAAAAATGATCTAAAAATATTAAAATAAAATAATTTAAAATAAAAATATTTTTTTTTCAAAAATGATTTTGGAACATAGTGTCAAATACCCACTAAATAATTGAAAGTTTTATAGGCAAATAAGAAAGAAAATAACACATTAACTTGGATTATATTCGATAGTTTAATTTGCCAATATCTCTTAATGATAATAATACTATTTTTTTGTCTTTTAATTTTGCTCTTCAATAACACATTCCAGATTCACCGTGGAATTCTGATTCGATTCAATATTGCTGATATTGTTTTTGGTTTACTTTCAATCATCATCATCATAATAAAAAGAATAATAATTCAAGTAATTTATCATTATGTATTGTAATTATTAACAATTAAGTTTTGTAACTTCTCTACATATAATATTTCAAATCTAATATCTCGGATTAATGATTTGGAAAAATTTTGTTGCTTAATATTGTTTTTAATTTTTTATCTTATTTATTAAAAATTCTTTGACTTAACATTAGTATTAAACAAAAAATATTAAACAACAAATTTGATTATAATCCAAATTATTATAATAATTATATTCATAATGGTAATAATACAAATTTTGTTTTTGTCCTTTAATCTTGTCTTTAAACTATTTTTATTTGTTCTTCAAATCAAATAATATTTATTTTATGATGATAATATTCCCCCCCTTTCAATTATGAAAATAACAATTGAAATAATTTATCATTCAATGTTGTATTTATTAATAATTAATCTTTTACAGGTTGTATATATAATATTTCAAATCTAATATTTTATCATTTGATATTATATTCGTTAAAAATCCTAAAACTTAGTTTTGTCTTTAATTTTTTACCGTATTTCTTTTAAATTATAGTATTTAACATTAGTGGTAAACACAAAAAATTATCCTATAAAAATTTGGCTCGTATATATTTTTTTTATTGTAGATCATCTACCCTAATTTTTTCGCTCTTTTTGTTTACATGTGGTTTTGTGTATTGTTTGATTATGTGATATTATATCTGAAATATCATATATAAAAAATCATAAAAGTAATTTTTCAACAGATACAAACTAATTAATTATGTTGATTATTAAATTATCACAGTTATTAAAGTTGTTATTGTAATCATTATTGTAAATAATAAATATTCTAATTATTATTGATAATATTATTCTTGTCACCATCATTATTGTTATTATCACGACAATAATTATTACGATAATCAACATTATTATTTTTATTAATATCATTTAAATTATAATTATAATTATAATTACTATCATTATTATAATTATTTTTGTTAATATTAATATTCTTCATATTATTTTATGAGTTGTTGTTGCTGTTATCAAAGTTATAATTATTAGCACCATAAGCATTATAACCATTACAATAAATTCCTATCGCTATAATCATTATGAATAATAATGTTACTATTATTACCATGATTATAATACCTAAAATGATTATTACTACCGCTGCTAAAACAATAAAAATTATTAAATTATTCTGAGAAATAAAAAATTTAAAAACTTTAACAAAAAAATAAGCAAGAAAAGAACAAACTAAAATTATTATTATTATTATTATTGTATAAATAATAAAAATACTCCAAAAAAACAAGAATTATACTTTTACAATCCACGATAATCAAAATATACTGCTAGAATATATATATATTTTTTTTTTGTAATATTCCGTCGTGCTTAAAATAACAGGTTGCCCGATATTTTTATTTGCCCACTACTTTTGTTTTCTTCCGGGCTACTCCTGTGGTTGTTCATCCAGCTATTTATTTGGTTAGGTCACTTGTAAGGTGGCTTTATTTAATTTTATTACTCATTAATATTTTAACATTTGATATTTATCTAAATATTATTTTATTTTAATATTCATGTTTTATTTTATTAGCATGAGATTTTGGAGCTGTTATTGTATTTTGATGTTGAAAACTACATTTCTCCTCCTCTCTTTCTAAACGAGTGATTTGAGCTGGGTCAATTCGTCAGCTTTAAATATGAGTAGTGATCTAGACTTGTTTTGACTTTATGTCCAATTTATTTTCCCACCATGTTATCTGGTCCAAGGCCCATAATTCATAAAAATAAAATAAAATAGAAATTAGACTTTTTTTTTTCTCTAGGCCACGGATCTAATATCACTTCATTCCCAAGATTAGTTAGTTTTCTACCTCACAATAAAATAATTTATTTATTTTAGGTAATATATATATATATATATATATATATATTACCTAAAATAAATAAATTATTTTATTGTGTATATATAGAATCAACCATCTATATTATAATCTTTGGAAGACTATTTTTACATACCCAAATTGCCCTAGTTAGGTGACAATTTCTTCATGTTTTAATCATTTAATTTGGCTAAATATCCCCTATGACTAATTACATTTATTATAATAATATATAAATGATACAGCTATTATATAATATATTGAAATAAAATAGAGCTATTATATAAATTTTTGTAGCCATGATAATTTTATAATTTGTTATTGTAGTGAGTATTGCAGCAGTGATAAATCTGCAATTTTTTATTTTGTTATTGTTGACTTGCTATGGAATGGCAAGATTGTAATTTATGGATTTCTTGCTGATTTTCTTTATTTGTTTCCTTTTGCTCTCTCTTTATTTCTGTTCTTATCTTTGTTTTTTTTTTTTTGTAATTTATTCTTTAAACATTTTTTTTAAATATTTATTATTCTTGACATATGAAATGTTTTACAATGTATACTTACAATCCCACACTTAGGAGCACTTATTTTATTTTTCTTTGTTAATTGGGCCGATGACACTCTATTCTTATAGGCCCCCACCCAAGTAAATGGAACACACAACATGTAGATTGGCCTGCAAATTCCAATAACAATTGATTTTTTTATTTTATTTTTTCATAAGTATTTTTAAAATAATATTTTAATCTATATCTAAATTACTGCACATTCTCTTGTTTTTTAAGTTTTTTTACGTAATCTTTTTGAAATAGTGGTTATTGTTTTAATTATTTTGTACTATTTAGTGTTTTAAGAGATTATTCTTATTAATTTATGATTTAATTTTTATGTTTTATATAAGTAAACTTTATTTTTAAAAATAAATATTATTATTCTTGGTAAAAAACAATGATATTTAATATTAAAAAACATGTTCACATAAAAAGTAGAGGATATATATCCTCTACTTTTTATAGAGATATTTCTCATTACTGCCTCCCACATAATTCACATGAACTAAACTTTGTGTTTATGTACAAAATAAAAGCTTGAGAAAACAAACTTTTAAATGTGAACAAAAACAATGCGTGTGTGTGAAATGAGTTGGTGATTGTAGTTGATGACTATGGCTGGTGGGGGCAGATAATTGCCTTTATTGATTTTTATAGTTTGAGTTTATATCTATAGTTTTTTAGAGTATTTTGATATTAAAAATAATTTTTTAAAATATATAAAAATATTATTTTAATATATTTATAAATAAAAAATATTTTATAAAACAACGTTAATTATATTATCAAACATGCCGTTAAAGACACATACTTGGAAACATATCGAGAGCTCCAATTCCTGTAATAGAGTTAAGAACTCCGAGAACTAATGAGTTAGACCAGAATCCAGCCATGCCCTTTAATGATTATCTCTAGTTAAAATGAGCACTCGACGATAGCTCAGTGAGCAACTGTATCTCGTAAAAGATCTTATTCTCTCACGAGAATGAGAATAGCAGGCCTCCCTAACCTCGATGCTTTACAGAAAAAGGGGAAGGGAGAAAGGCTCTGAGTATATGGCTTTTCTTGATTCTTTCCACTAACTTTGTGTATGATATATATGAATCTCTATTATCAAATGCAATTAGTTGTGCTTTAACTTCCTCCATTTTGAAGGATTGATCTTCCTTCCTTAGCATCTCACGGCCCTCGTCTTCTCTACATGTAAACAAGAATATCATCATTGCCTCTCAAACATCAGCTTCTAGTGAACTTTTGATGACATGAAAATGGGTCCTAGCCGAGAGTTTTGTCATTTTTTTCTGTGCTGTTATCACACAGAACAACACAGAAAATATATATTTTTTTTGTTCACCAAGAAAATGGTTTCGCAAGCCAAGTCTTGAGGAATTTGACGCATATAAAATGATATATCTTGTGGTATAATATTGGGATTGAGAGGTACATGCTTCCACGGAATGTCCATATCCACAAGATATCAATGGATTGCCTCTTATTGGCACATGCTTGAGTAAATAAAGAAAGATAGAATAAAGTGGCTTCACTGATTATTTAGAACCTGTTTGATATTTAAGATGCAAAACTTCTCTCTCAATTATTTGGTCAGTATTTGGATCTAATGCTTCTTTTACTCGGATTTTTGGCCGACCATATGTAACTGCCTAACCTTTTTTTTTATTTTTTATAATTGGGTGTCTGGACCGGCTTACATGCACCACAACTAATCTCTGAATTCACTAAACTTTCTACAAACCCAGTAATCATGTAAGATATCGCGAGGATAACAAGCGTGCATGGTGGGACTTGAATCCTGACATAGAGAGTAAGGAAATAAGTCATGTTCTTTAAGATAACTAGAATAAATAATAAATATATAGGTTTCGGAAAGAATAAAGATCAATTAAAGAAGAAAAAACAGATTATCAAAAGAAACTATAAAGAACAAGTTAGTTACAAGGAATCAGATTCACCATGAAACTGAACAGTCTCGTCGATTCTAAAAAACTAGTTGGAAGGAATCATTTGTTCATAATGTAAAGCGATAGAACCTCAGTATGCATAGAGCCTTCCTTGTTTTAATTTTTGGCCTAACTTGTTTTAATCCGATGAGGATTCAATGTAACTAGACGAGAATATAAATGGTCTAACATATGCTTCCATGGTCTAGTGGGATAAGATAAGAATCTTGTTTTGCTAAGCTTTATGTTCATTTCTTCTATTATTTTTAAGAAACCAAACAGAACTCTTATTTTTAATTTAGAGAAAATTGTATTAATGAACACCTTTACTTAATTCTTTTTATAGAAAAATTATTTTGAAATTAATAAGCAATTAGAGATAGAAAAAAAAACATTTTGGAAAAGTAAACACAATTTTCATGCTATCTTGCTAAAAAAAAATACATAATCTCTAGGATACACCTAAAACTCCTCCGAGTATTGCTTATTGCCATTAAAGAATGTGAATAAAACTATAGAGTACGTAATACGTATAGTGTTAAGTCTATTTTGCATGTACAAAAGCCTGCATTAGTGAGAAAGGCTTAAGGATCTTTAGCGTGGGTTCTATATCTTCTTTCAATCCGTTAATGAAATTGGAGATGAAGAAAGATTCTAATATAACAGGATTCGTGGAAGTCATTAGATCTTTCTATATCGTCTTCTACCTTCTGATAAGAAAGTTTGATGAACTCAACCATATCTTCCCCAACTCCAAACCACAAGTTGATTCTTCCTGACCGACCACTCCTTATTACTCATTATGATCTTTCCATCTATACTTCTCCCTTCTTTTATAGGCACATAGAAACTATTTCTACCCCCATTGTTTAATTTGAAAAGGTGCAACTTGAAATACTTTCTACACATCCTAATTAATTAATCCAGCTCCTTGTATTTTCTGCATGAAAAGTTATCAATTCTATTATTTTCAGAGTTATAGTGTGATTTCCTCTATGCCCATCACAAGATCTTGATCCTTTCAACCGAATGTTGTTCTTAGGAAGATTCCATCTGCAACTGGACCAACTCTTTCATTAGAATTTTGGTTTCTCCTTCCCTCTCCTTTAGCTTCTTGATTGGTAATTATAGTTTGCAGTGTAATGAATATGTTAAGGACTTAACTTTAGAATTAAATAAGAGATAAGAGAAGATGGAAGAAAGAAGGCATGGAGAACAAAATAAATTGTACCGAAAGAACACTATTTTTATTAATTTCTTGATTGTCAAGCTACAGAGTTTTCTCCTTATATATATACAACTGTTGTTTCTTCAACTAACTAGAACTAACAGTTTCCCGCGGAAATTTTAGGTAGTTAGCTTTCCAGTTGAATTTATTACATAAGCTGGGATTGCTTATTCATCGCGTTGCGATTTCTGAAACTCTTCCTCTGCTGCTTCTAGGCTGACTGTAACACAGATGGGTGAAGTGCATGCCCAGAAACTGCAACATTATCACATATATAAACTGAAATCATATATTCTGATTAGATAAAATACCCTGAATCTTCTTTCATAATTGTCTTTCGACAAGGTTCAGAGTTATTAATACCTCTACTTTTGGACCTGACTTGATACCAGGCAGGCAAAAACAGCATCGATCAGTCCTGCAACTGCAATAAAATGGATGGCATGAATTACAGTCAAACTGCTCTCTACTTTACTGGTTCCACCAACAGGGAATCACCAAAAGCAGGGAAGCTATTGTTTTCTTTAATCACATGATCAGATATTTTATGTCCAGTACAGATTCATATAAGTGGCTCCAATGATTGGCTGACAACCATTGTTAATGAGCAGTGTTTGCGTCCCTTATTTTTCAATTTACCAAGTATATAGAGCATTCAATTCTTATACAAAGTCGATATTAATAAACTTTTGATGATTTTTTTTCTCTTCATTTTATGATGGTTTAGTGCCTGTTTGGCACTGCTTTTGAACCGGCGTTTCGCCGAAATTCAAAAGTTTTTTTTTTTTTTTTTTTCATTTTAAATAAATATGTTTTTGTGTTTTTAGAATATTTTGATGTGCTGATGTCAAAAATAATTTTTAAAAAATAAAAAATATCATTTTGATATATTTCGGCACGAAAAGCACTTTGAAAAGAAACAACAACAGCAACAGCACTCCCAAACACCCCCTTAATTTTCAGTGGTGATCGGATGATAAAATCATCTACTTTTTTCTCTGCAATGGTTATTATTACAATATTTAAATTTGATGATCATAAAGATAAATGCAATACACAAATGCTGGGTGCTTTTATTTACAAAAAGGAGTACTGCCTAACATAATTCACCTGACAGCTGCTGTGAACCAAACCTTTCCTATCTATATAAAGGCTGGCTTGATCATGCATATTACCCAAAGCAAGAAAACCTATACACAGCTACTTGTCTTGTGTGTTGACTGACTAATTGTAGTTAACATGTCTCGTCAGGCAGACCGTCTTGCTAGGATCGGGATGGAGGGCTTTGCAGCCATAGATGAGCAGTTAGGCCGGGCAAAGTGGCGGCCACCGGCTCCGAAGGTTCCCTATGTTCCCCAGACTAACCAAATTCCTGCAACAAAAGTTATCGACAGCAGCGAGGCAGCTCGATGCTACAATGGGAAGGTTTATATAAATTATCCCAAGGGGAAACCTGTTCTGTTTTAAAGACCTGGTGATGAATCACTTACATGTCTTGCATGCATAATCTTCCCCACTTGTGTTATATTTCGTCCTGTACGATATTCTGCCTCTGCTAAAACTCGAGGCAGCCGCTTGGTCTTCTTCAAATAAAATTTCTGTGATTTACATATCATCATTTTCTATTTGCATGGTCATTTATGTATTGCCATAGATGTCTCTCTGACTTCCCTGAATATCACCTCATCCACCTCTTACTTAGCATGAAACTGAAAGATTGAAGCAGACGAAAGCAAAACAATACTGTTGCAAGCACAAAAAAACTGAAAATAGACTAAAATAGGTTTAAGTCACAAAGAACCTCAAAACCTTATTGAATTTCTGAAATATTAATTTAATTAAGTACGCCTCCTAGATGTCAGGATCCCATCATGCAAAACAAAACACACAGCCTAAAAATCTGAATACTTTCACAAGAAAGTATAGAAGGATTTTATTAAATAATACGAGAATTACAACCACTTCTATTGATAGTAGAGCAATTGGAAATCTCTCTATTAATAGCAATAGACACCTCTCTATTTATCCGAATATTACCATGCTCATCAGGGAAACAAAATTCCTGCAACAAAAAAAATCGACAGCAACGAGGCAGCTCAGAAAAAGGGGAAATGCTTTGAGTCTATACCTTCTCTTGATCTAATCAAAACCCTTCCTTATAAATGGGACCCGTCAAAAAAGAGATGCGCTTCAACTTCCTCCATATTTCATGTTTGCCAAGAAGGATAAACAAGAATATATATTATAGCTTCTGAAACAAAACGATCGCAGGAATCTCCTTTCGGTGAACTTTCGATGACTGAAACAGCCTCAGATTGTGCCTTATCCCGAAGATTTTTCTTCTCTGCTCTGTTATCACACATGCAACCGGAATCTTCAAGTCCTGTGCAGGGTGCCCCTCCAAGAAAATGGTCTGTCATGGAAAGTCCTGGGGAATCTGAGACATATAATATGAGATATATATCG
Source organism: Salix dunnii (assembly GCA_015731905.1). Lineage (NCBI taxonomy): Eukaryota > Viridiplantae > Streptophyta > Magnoliopsida > Malpighiales > Salicaceae > Salix > Salix dunnii. The sequence goes on along the minus strand of CM027668.1, from coordinate 447,104 downwards.
TTCCAAGATCATAAAAATGATAAATCTTAACAAGTGTAGCCATGGGGTGGGATCAGAACCTCTTTTCCTACTGTCATTAACTAAAGGGAATGCTTCTCTGTACTATGATTGTCCACTACTACAGAATCTAGCACATCCTTGAGTAACTGATGCTCGCAAATGGCCAAATATCTAGTCATGAACTCTTGATCAATCCGAGTCCTATGTCATATTCTTAGTCTAATTTTGAATGAAATATGCTTTCACATGGACTGGCTACCGCCATTAATATCTTACCTTCCTTGCCACCGCCAGGACCTAAAATCCATGCCTTTGCCTACCCCATTAATTGACATGAATAGTCCAAGCGTTTAAAACCTTATACCAACACAACGTTGGGACACTCTTTTCAGACAATGAAAAATAATCATTGGTTAACACTGCTTTTAAGATTTAAACCCTAAATGGTAATCTAAAATGGGTAGTAATCAGAACCTTGTTTTTTCCAGGTCCTGCCCGACTGGTAAAGGGATCCGATATGGAGAATCTTTCGTGTTCAGTCCAAAGGTCATTCTCAGTCTTCACACTTCATGCACAAGCAAATAATATGTTTTATTCGTCAATCGATTCCCTTAATTATAGAATTTCATTCCTCATTAGACAAAGAAACTGCATCAAATGTGAATGCTATAACTATTCTCAAATAACTTGACCATAAATCCACCTAGCTTCTTGCTAGGAACAAAGCCTTCTTCCAATATTTTCAAAGAATGCTATGATTATTGGATGGTGAATCACGCATGCATATCCGGAATGATTTGATATCTCTTAATTGAAATAATTATTAGAATTGCACCGGGTAACATGGTAAATTTAAAACTGTAAGAATACGGAAGTATTTGCCATTTGGTGCATGTCCGGTAACGTGATTATGATTGTTTTTTAAAGTGTTTTTCGTTTAAAAATGCATCAAAATAATTTTTATTTTTATTTTTTAAAAATCATTTTTAACATCAGCACATCATCAAAATTGTTAAGGAACCAACTCATGTAAAAGCTTAAGCTTGTAAGTGAGGCCCTGGAATATGATTTATATTATTCTCTAATACACCCCCTCAAGTGAAAGCCCTTTGGACTTGAAACTTGCACAGGTCCACATTGCCTTGTGCTTGATTTTTATCAAATAGAATGAGGGTGGTGAGATTTGAACTCGTGACCGCTGGGTCAACAAGGCTCTGATACCATGTTAAGGAACCAACTCACCTAAAAGCTTAAACTTGTAAGTGATGCCCTGAAATATGATTTATATTATTCTCTAACAAAAATGATATAAAAATACTAAATTTTTTTAATTTAAAATAAAAAAATTTAATTTTTTTAATAAATACTTTTGAATCGCAATACTAAATAACCCCGTAATTAGAATTTTTAAACGGTCTTAAGGGCTTTTAGGTAAGAGTTGATTATATTAAAAAGTGAAAATTATATCTTTCTTAGAAAATTTTGATTTTTGATCAAGTAAACCTATAATATACGGACTAGCTTAGCTAGAGAGGCTTCTATGATTTCTATATATACGGACTATCTTGGCTTCAAACCATGTGTACAAGGCAAGCTCAAACTCAAATTAAGAACCAAACTTAAATTGTTTCTTCTTCTTCTTCTTCTTTTCAATGGCTCGCCAAGCAGATCCCCTTTACAGGATTGGGCTGGAAGGATTTGCACTTATAGATGAGTGGCACGGGTGCCCTAGGAGGGCTTCTCCTGCTCAAGAACACCGTCAGGAACGATATGATTATCGTGAAATCCAAGTTCCCATGACGAAAAAGAATGTTATCAACAACAAGGAGGCAGCAAAACGTTATGGTGGGGTGGTGATTATGGATTATGGAAAGAAAAAATCACTCTATTGAGCTCCTTGGTGATAATGTATAGCCTTGCTTTGCCTGGTTAAGTTAATTACCAAGCATGATTAAGTCCTTTTTTACTTTATTGTTTTCTTCGACTTTTGTCTATGTTTGTGTGTGTATGCAAGCTGTATTCAGAGCCAGTTACTTCAAAACATGAAGAAGTATCATTAGTGCCTATAAGTGATTTGCTGCGTCTCTCATTTTTCTAAGATTACCTTGTTTGGTTTTTGAAAATACATGACGTAGCGAAAATAGTGATTGTATAATCTAATTTCAAGTTATATGGAATAACTCACATAACAGCTGATTAAGTGATCTTAAATGAGGTATTGAAAAGGTAATCATTGAGTATAACATGAACTACATGAAATTACTTGAATGATTAAGAGATGATTCATTACTTTAGGTAGATCAGAAAAAACATCCCATGTATCTTGAAATTATATTGATAGAGAAATTCTTGGGCAATACGAAATGAGATTTGAAAAGGATAGAAATCTTATTCAAATGATCGATGATTATTATGAAGATAACAAATATAATTTAATATTATAGACATATTTCATATTTCAATATTAAATTAGAATATTATTGATAAAAGAATATCAATTCCATTAAAAAACTGGTCTCTACAAGGTTAGGTCAATCTACTAATTACTTTTTTAATATTTAAAGGGTCACGACATGTTGATAGATGATACATTTAATCTTCTAATATAAATTAATCAATTGATGAACTTATAATAAAATAAATTGCTTAGTTTATGTAATTCTATTTAATTAGAATTGTAATTTTTGTTGGATCAACATCTTAGAATGTTAATGGGTCACACAATTTAAGAATCATTAGTTATAAATAAAACTAAAATGATTTAATTAAATATAACTTGACTAGAATATATTTTAAAAATTAAGGATTGAAATATAATTAATATAAGGATCATGTTTCAAGACCTAGAAAAATCAAATAAGGACTTGATTGAATTAATTTATAAAATTTTCTTGAATTAATATATGTATATTATTCAAGGGAAAAACTGATACACTTTGTCAATTTATAGGATTTTTCAGATTTTTCTATAAATTATAAGCTACGCCTCTTAATGTTTTTTGTTTTTTTAAAAAAAAGATGAGTTTAGTGTTTGTTAGATAGAAAAACTATGTAAATTATGTAATAAAAACATACAATCTCTCTTTTCTAAATAAAAATTTAAAAGTTATAATTCATACTGAAGGCCAAACTATGCGACATCCTAATTTTTAAAATATTATTCAAAATAAATAAATAAAATCAGATCTTCGGAGAAAAATTACCAGTCACCTCTTGTCGGAGGGATGTGCGAGGAGGACTGCGTGCTCCAGTAAAATTACTCAAATAATTTCCTAACTATCCAAGAAATAAAAATAAAAAAAGCTGGATCTTTTTTTCATAGCCAACACAGCTCTCTACTCTACTGGGTTCACCAACAAGGAATCACCAAAAGCAGGGAGGATTTGATTTTCTTTAATTTATTCCCTATTTTTTTTATTTCTTTTATTAAAATCTATTCCAATGTTGATAACAAGGAACTCTTTGCAATGAACAAGTCTCGTATGATTTTGTCATCGATGGTGATCGGATTAGATGACAAAAAAAAAAAAAACCACAATTTCTCTCTCTTCAAAAATAAAATACAAAATTGTTAATGAGAGGATGAAAGTTACAATCTCCATGTACAAAACTTAGTGTTTGTTTGTAAGTGTTGTTAAAATTATTTTTAAAAGTATCTTTTGTTTAAAAATATATCAAAATAACTTTTTATATTTTTTAAAAATCATTCTAACATCAGCACATGAAAATAATATCAAAATACTAATTTTTTTAATTTAAAATAAAAAATAATAATAATAAGATTACTAGATTTTTTTAGGATGAGATGACCAGGTTGCGTCATCTTGATGATGTCATGTTACTGAAGTTAACTACAACTTGTTGATACATCCATTTTTCGATTTGAAAAGAATAAAGATCAGTTAAAGAAAGAAAAACCGATTATCAAAAGTAATTGGTAAGGAAAACTTAGTTATAAGGAATCAGATTCACCAAGAAATTAAAGTATCGATTGATCAATAATTGAATGGTTTATATATATATATATAGAGAGAGAGAGAGGGGGGGGGGGGCTGTATGGACCCGTCTGTGCTATATGAACAAGATTCTATTCTTTTGTAGGACCAAAAAGAATACAATGTCCTGAGAAACTATTTTTGCACAGAAGGTTACCATTGTGATTAGATATGTTTTGTGGAATTTATACGATACAAGTGTTAGCAAAACAAATCAGAACATGCAGCACCCAGAAACAATAACAGCTCATCTACAAACAGTAACAATTCCAGAAATGGCAACAAATCAACACAATCAAATGCAGCAAGTCAATCGATGGAAATAACAATCACATGATGCAGCAAATAAGTGAATAATCTGATCTCTAATCAACGACAGATTATTCACAATTAAAGAAAGGAAGATCTCGTAAATCAGCAGCAGAAATATGAATTCAAAACATGCAGATCCTCCTCTGTTTTCAATCCTCTGATCCCTCCCTTATTAATTCAACGGAAACATTAAGTTTCCTTTCTTGTAAACCCAACGGTAGCATTCCTTTCTCCTCTGTTTCCTTCCCTGTCAATTCAAGAGGAACATTAAAAGTTTCCTTACTTGTAAAAATTCAAACGGTAGCATTATGTCTGTATAAATGCTCTACATGTAAGTCTAGTGCTTACGGTCTTGTAATCTTGATTACAACAAATATTAATATATTCTAAAGAGAAAACTTTCTCTCCAGCTTAGTTTCTTTTTTTCTTTAACAAGAACATTCAACGTTGTGTTTACACATCTTTAACACTACGTTTCAGCTCTTCAGTCGGCTAGTATTCAAGTTTGTAGGATGGTGGTTCTGGAAGAAGTTTCCGAGCAGTGGATTTATGAACAACTTATACAACATCAAACTCCCACTGTTGCCTTCTTTTCACTTCACAACATCAATCTCCCGATGATGCTATGTCTCATGGATAGAAGAAGATGAATTTTATGCGCTCAAAAGATGTTTAAAGATATTAAGATCTCGAATCACTAAAAACTATTCATCAATTTTCTTTCTCTCGTTGTCTTTATAGAAGAAATGACATAAAACCATGTCAATCGTCTTAACAAAATTTTCTTATCAATCATATCATGTTTCGGTAAGCTCCATAACCATGTTGTTGTTTTTTTTTTTTTGGAAATTTTAAACTTAAAGGTAATCCTAAAACTTATTGTTCATCATTTATCATATGATGCTCTTTCATATTTTGTTGTTTTTAACATAAGCTATAAAACATTCTATAAGATATAAAAATAAAGTGAGTTAAAGGTAAAACAATTGCTCAGGAAAAAGAAAAATAGAAACTTACAACAGTGAACAAAATATCTTAGAATATCAGCGACTATGTTCATTTGTGAATTCTGCCGGCTTTTCTTACCAAATGATTGCGTGTATAACCAGAATCTTCTTCACAGCTCTTTAGCTAAGCTCATAGTCGATATGGTTGCATGGGATTGTAATATTTAATTGATGATAAAGATTAATGCAATACACAAAAGTTGGGAGCTTCTGTTTCGAAAAGGGAGTGTTGTCTAGCATTGTTCATTTGACAGCGGCTGTCAACCAAACATTCCCTTCCTATATAAAGGCTGGCTTGGCCTCACACATCTTATCCAAGCAAGCAAACCACCTCAACCTATATACCGCTACTTGTCCTGTGTATAACATGTCTCGTCAGACAGACCGTCTAGCTAGGATTGGGTTGGAGGGCTTTGCAGCCATAGATGAGCTCTTCGGCCAGGCCAAGGGGCGGCCACCAGTTCGGAAGGTTCCCAATTATTACGTTGTTCATCAGGTGAACAAAATTCCAGCAACAGAAGTTATCAACAGCAAAGAGGCAGCTCAGCGCTACAAAGGGAAGGTTTACACCGATTATCGCGGGAAACCAGTTCCGTTTTAAAGACCTGGCTAGTGATTAATCACTTAATTAGCTTTCTTGTATGCATACCTAGCTCCTCCACTTGTGTTACCCTTAGTCCTGAACGATATTCTCCCTCTGCGAAACGTAGACGAGGAGACGTTCCAGTGATCAGGAGCTTCTTCTTACATCTTGGAATAAAATTTCTGTTATATTTATATCACGATTTTCTATTTGACTGGTCAAGTATGTATTACCATAAATGTTCTTCTGACTTCCTAATTATGATCACCTGATTCACCTATTACTTAGCTAGAAGTGAAAGATACATGAGTAATTTATTGCTGAAAAGCTTTGAAGCTCTTCGAGGTGTGATTTCACCAAATAACTCAAGAATAAAAATGATGAGCCGTGGGAAGCCTCTCTGATTGCTGCACAGTAAGCAAGAGTTTATGACTATTGTTGTTATCTAGTTTTTCGACCTCATTTCTGAATAATTTTCTGGAAAAAAAGAATTACCATAAATAACAAAAACAAAATGAACATATTTACATTATATTTTGGATAACCAAAATGAACGCATTTACGTAAGAGTGTATAGTAATTTTTTTCAAAAATATTGTTAAAACACAATGCTAAAATGACTCCATTGTTATTGCCATATGCTTATATAAATCGTAGGATCCGCATAGCACAAGTGATGACAAGCTTGTTAATAACTGACGCAGCAAGAAATCACAAGGGAATATGACCAACGTCAATATTCCATAAATCAGAGATAACGAAAAGAAATCTCAATCAAACTCAACGTTTATTCAAATAGAATGATAGATAAGTCGGCTGCAGGTTTTACATAGATACTGAAAGTAAAAACCCTAGCCTAATTTAAGACAGAAAAGGAAAAGACATAAAACATTAAATTTGCCATAAATGGCAAATTTGAGATAAATGCAGAATGTGAAAGGCCTATAAATTCTGAGAGGGTACCTATTGACGAAAGTCAATTCGGACTCTTATATCAAAAGTTATGGCTAAAACGAAACTTTTATAAAATAGCAAAAACGCCGATTTCGGGGCCGAAATGATGGAATTTGGCCAAAAACCGGTGGACGGGGCATAGCTGTTGACTTCTTCTGATAACGGCGAAACGCATAGACTGGGTGAGTTTCTCGTCATTCCGACTTCGATGACCCGGCTGCCGAAATTCAGTTGCCTTTGAATTTCGGGTGATCCCTCTTGAGCATGTATGCTTCCGCAACCTGTTCTACATCAATAACTTTTATCCAGACATCAATATTGGATTTAAGGATTAATAACCCTGTCGGAATTGTGGTTTAGGATGCTGGTTTTCTTCCTTTTTTATTTCGAACTTCAAGTACAATACTCATATAATATATTCTACTGAATGAAATTTATCGATACAAGAGATGTGATTCTGATTAAATAGAAAAATCCAATCTTTATCCCATCGTTTGGAATCCCGCCCCTGGAACCACTCCCCCTAAGAAATTGCATGAATGGTTATCTGTACAATTTGTTCTACATAATATATTCTTAAATAATTTATTTTACAACTTGATATAGTTGGGATAAGAGATGAATATAAATGGTGTTAAAGGTAAAACAATTGCAGAGGAAAAAGAAAAATAGAAATTTACAACAGTGAACAATATAACTAAGAATATCAGCGACTATGTTCATTTGTGAATTCTGTCGGCATTTCTTAGCAGATGATTACTTGTATAACCAGAATTATCTTCACAGATCTTTAGCTAAGCTCATAGTCGATGAAGAGTTAAGGAAAAACATGATTCCCAAGCCGTTCTGTGTGGGCAAGTGTATCTAAAAATATCTTATCTGCCATGAAAATGAGATTAGGAAGCCTGGCTCTGATGATGCTTTTCTTTACACATGTATTTGCAGAATAAAGGGAAAATGCTTTGAGTATATACTTTCTCTTGATCTATCCCAACCCTTCCTTATAAATGGGACCCGTCAAAAAAGAGATGTGCTTGAACTTCCTCCATATTTCATCTTATGACTATTGTTGTTATCTATTTTTTCGACCTCATTTCTGAAAAATTTCTCTGGAAAATTATTTTACCATAAATAACAAAAACAAATTGAGCGTACTTATGTGAGATTCACCAAGAAAATAAAGTATTATTCTGATATATTTTTAAGTAAAAAATACTTTAAAAAATAACATTAACTATACTCCAAAAAATACGGTTAAAAACACATACTTGGAAACATATCCAACTTTAAAGGAATGGTTTGTTAAAGGTAGCAGAACTCCAATTCCTGTAATAGAGTTAGGAACTCCAAGAACTTATGAGTTAGACCGGAATCCAGCCATGCCCTTTAATGATTATCTCCAGTTAAAATAAACACTCGTTGATAGCTCAGTGAGCAAGCGTATCTCGTAAAAGATCTTATTCTCTCACGAGAATGAGATTAGCAGGCCTGCCTAACGTCGATGCTTTACAAAAAAAGGGGAAGGGAGAAAGGCTCTGAGTATATAGCTTTTCTTGATTCTTTCCACTAACTTTGTTAATGATATGACTATCTACTATCAAATGCAATGAGTTGTGCTTTAACTTCCTCCATTTTGAAGGATTGATCTTCCATCCTCAGCATCTCACGGCCCTCATCTTCTCTACATGTAAACAAGAATATAATCATTGACTGACTAATAATTGTAGTTAACATGTCTCGTCAGGCAGACCGTCTTGCTAGGATTGGGATGGAGGGCTTTGCAGCCATAGATGAGCAGTTCGGCCGGGCAAAGTGGCGGCCACCAGCTCCGAAGGTTCCCTATGTTCCCCAGACTAACCAAATTCCTGCAACAAAAGTTATCGACAGCAGCGAGGCAGCTCGATGCTACAATGGGAAGGTTTATATAATTTATCCCAAGGGGAAACCTGTTCTGTTTTAAAGACCTGGTGATGAATCACTTACATGTCTTGCATGCATAATCTTCCCCACTTGTGTTATATTTCGTCCTGTACGATATTCTGCCTCTGCTAAAACTCGAGGCAGCCGCTTGGTCTTCTTCAAATAAAATTTCTGTGATTTACATATCATCATTTTCTATTTGCATGGTCATTTATGTATTGCTATAGATGTCTCTCTGACTTCCCTGAATATCACCTCATCCACCTCTTACTTAGCATGAAACTGAAAGATTGAAGCAGACGAAAGCAAAACAATACTGTTGCAAGCACAAAAAAACTGAAAATAGACTAAAATAGGTTTAAGTCACAAAGAAACTCAAAACCTTATTGAATTTCTGAAATATTAATTTGATTAAGTACGCCTCCTAGATGTTAGGATCCCATCATGCAAAACAAAACACACAACCTAAAAAATCTGAATACTTTCACAAGAAAGTATAGAAGGATTTTATTAAATAATACGAGAATTACAACCACTTCTATTAATAGTAGAGCAATTGGAAATCTCTCTATTAATAGCAATAGACACCTCTCACTCTCACAAATTACCTCAAAAACATTTTGGGATTCCTATCTTTCACCCTTGTGTTTCTCTCTTGTATATGGTTCATTGAAGGACATAAATATTTATTGAAATTTACAAGCAATATCCATCGGCAGCTATCTTATTGACAATCTTATAGATAAAAACTGTTGGTCTGTAAAATCTTTTCATTAATTTTTGTTACGCCAATGAGCCCGTCGATATTTAACTTGCTGATGGCTTTACTGATAGACAAAGCATGCTCAATTGTATTGGTATATTAAACATATCACCGGCATAAACACCATCGATAATTACAATGTTATTTCCCACGACAATAATCATCAATAGTAGTAACATTTGAAGTGATTATTTTTCAACTCTACGGAAAATACAGATGAAAATTGTTGTTTGGAATTCCATCACTAACAGTTTTTTTCTTTTCAAATATACTGAAAAATAATTTAAATAATATAAAAAATAAAAATAAAATTACTTTTCAACTTAATTTAAAAATAAAAAATTTATTACATTCATAATTGAAATACAATAAATCTAAAATAGTGGAAAAGGGTAAAATTGACTGAATTAAGGAAAATTCAAAGACCAAAGACTAACACAAAAGATATTGAATTGTAAGAAAATCCATATTTTACAACTCCTATATTGCAGTCACAACATAATGAAACTTATTTTATAGCGAGCATATAATTTTCTACCATATGTGTTTCTTCTATTTTCACCTCATGCCACTTTATTTGAATGTATATGGTCAATATTCTAGCAAAGCACTATGAAATATCCTTACGTTGTTAGTTTCTTGGTTTGATTGTTGTAAAACTTCTCAATCTTGATTGGTTATGGTTGTATTGGCTAGTATTTCAAAAGTGATATCATCTAGATGTTGTGAATGATTATGAATGCTTATTAATTATTTTTATCTTTAGGTTGATATCAGTGTTGTTATTTTCATAAGCTCCTTAAAATCTTTTTCAACGAAGCTAAACTTTTACTTGAATGCACTAAGTTTCATATTTGTTTTTAATCAAACAAGAATATTGAAGTGAGTAGCTTGGGTTGACCATGTCAACTAATTAGAAGAGACTCATGTTGTGGTAAAAATAGTATGTCGATTGAAATGGTTGACCATTGGTCAACTACTTCATTTCATTTAGCAATTTGACCAACTTCTCTCTAGTTATTAAAAAAAATAAAAATCTAGTTTTGCTTTGAACATGCTATTTTTATCCGAATATTACCATGCTCATCAGGGAAACAAAATTCCTGCAACAAAAAAAATCGACAACAACGAGGCAGCTCAGAAAAAGGGGAAATGCTTTGAGTCTATACCTTCTCTTGATCTAATCCCAACCCTTCCTTATAAATGGGACCCGTCAAAAAAGAGACGCGCTTCAACTTCCTCCATATTTCATGTTTGCCAAGAAGGATAAACAAGAATATATATTATAGCTTCTGAAACAAAACGATTGCAGGAATCGCCTTTCGGTGAACTTTCGATGACTGAAACAGCCACAAAGTGTGTCTTATCACACATGCAACCGGAATCTTCAAGTCCTGTGCAGGGTGCCCCTTCAAGAAAATGGTCTGTCATGGAAAGTCCTGGGGAGTCTGAGACATATAATATGAGATATATATCGTTCCAAGATCATAAAAATGATAAATCTTAACAAGTGTAGCCATGGGGTGGGATCAGAACCTCTTTTCCTACTGTCATTGACTAAAGGGAATGCTTCTCTGTACTCTGATTGTCCACTACTACAGAATCTAGCACATCCTTGAGTAACTGATGCTCACAAATGGCCAAATATCTAGTCATGAACCCTTGATCAATCCGAATCCTATGTCATATTCTTAGTCTAATTTTGAATGAAATGTGCCTTCACATGGACTGGCTAGAAGAATATTCACGAAATAAAAAAGCATCAAACAATATCTTACCTTCCTTGCCACCGCCAGGACCTAAAATCCATGTCTTTGCCCACCCCATTAATTGACAAGAATAGTCCAAGCGTTTAAAACCTTATACCAACACAACGTTGGGACATTCTTTTCAGACAATGAAAAATAATCATTGGTTAACACTGCTTTTAAGATTTAAACCCTAAATGGTAATCTAAAATGGGTCGTAATCAGAACCTTGTTTTTTCCAGGTCCTGCCCGTCTGGTAAAGGGATCCGATACGGAGAATCTTTCGTGTTCAGTCCAAAGGTCATTCTCAGTCTTCACACTTCATGCACAAGCAAATAATATGTTTTATTCGTCAATCGATTCCCTTAATTATAGAATTTCATTCCTCATTAGACAAAGAAACTGCATCAAATGTGAATGCTATAACTATTCTCAAATAACTTGACCATAAATCCACCTAGCTTCTTGCTAGGAACAAAGCCTTCTTCCCAATATTTTCAAAGAGTGCTATGATTAATGGATGGTGAATCACGCAAGCATATCCGGAATGATTTGATATCTCTTAATTGAAATAATTATTAGAATTGCACCGGGTAACATGGTAAATTTAAAACTGTAAGAATACACAAGTATTTACAATTTGGTTCCTGTCTGGGAATGTGATTATGGTTGTTTTTTAAAATATTTTTCATTTAGAAATACATTAAAATGATTTTTATTTTTATTTTTTAAAAATTATTTTTGACATCAGCACATCATCAAAATGATCTAAAAATACTAAAAAAATTTAATTTAAAATAAAATTTTTTAAATTTTTTAATAAATACTTTTGAATCGCAGTACTAAATAACCCCGTAGTTAGAATTTTTAAACGGTCTTAAGGTCTTTTATGTAAGAGTTAATTATATTAAAAAGAAGTGAAAATTATATCTTTCTTAGAAAATTTTGATTTTTGATCACAGTAAACCTATAATATACGGACTAGCTTAGCTAGAGAGGCTTCTATGATTTCTATATATACGGACTATCTTGGCTTCAAACCATGTGTACAAGGCAAGCTCAAACTCAAATTCAGAACCAAACTTAAATTGTTTCTTCTTCTTCTTCTTCTTCTTCTTCTTCTTCTTCTTCTTTTCAATGGCTCGCCAAGCAGATCGCCTTTACTGGATTGGGCTGGAAGGATTTGCACTTATAGATGAGTGGCACGGGTGCCCTAGGAGGGCTTCTCCTGCTCAAGAACACCGTCAGGAACGATATGATTATCGTGAAATCCAAGTTCCCAGGAAAAAGGATGTTATCAACAACAAGGAGGCAGCAAAACGTTATGGTGGGGTGGTGATTATGGATTATGGAAAGAAAAAATCACTCTATTGAGCTCCTTCGTGATAATGTATAGCCTTGCTTTGCCTGGTTAAGTTAATTACCAAGCATGATTAAGTCCTTTTTTACTTTATTGTTTTCTTCGACTTTTGTCTATGTTTGTGTGTGTAAGCAAGCTGTATTCAGAGCCAGTTACTTCAAAACATGAAGAAGTATTATTAGTGCCTATAAGTGATTTGCTGCGTCTCTCATTTTTCTAAGATTACCTTGTTTGGTTTTTGAAAATACATGACGTAGAGAAAATAGTGATTTTATAATCTTATTTCAAGTTCTATGGAAAGACTTGCGTAACAGTTGAGTAAGTGATCTTAAACGAGATATTGAAAAGGCAATCATTGAATATAACATTAACTATACTAGGATACTTGAATGATTAAAAGTTGATTGAGAAATTCTTGGCCAATATGAAATGAGATTTAAAAAAGATTGAAATCTTACTCAAATGATTGATGATTATTATGTAGAGAACAAATATAATTTAATATTATAGACACATTTCATCTTTTAATGTTAATTCATGATATTATTGATAAAAAAAATATCAATTACATTAAGAAACTGGTCACTACAAGGTTAGGTCAATTTATTAATTACTTTTCTAATATTTAAAGGGTCATGACATGTTACTAGATGATACACTTAATCTTTTAATATAAATTAATCAATTTATGAACTTATAATAAAATAAATTGCTTAGTTTATGTAATTTTATTTAATTAGAATTGTAATTTTTGTTGGAGTCAACATATTAGAATGTTAATGGGTCACACAATTTAAAAATCATTAGTCAAAAATAAAAATAAAATTATTTAATTAAATATAACTTCACTTAAATTATATTTTAAAAAATAAAGATTAAAATATAAATAATATATGGATTATGTTTCATAACCTAGAAAAAAAATCAGATCTTGGTGAAAAATTACCAGTCACTTCTTGTCGGAAGGGATGTGTGAGGAGGACTGCATGCTCCAGTAAAATTACTCTAACTATCCAACAAATAATAATAAAAAAAACCTGGATCTGTTTTGTCATAGTTACCATCACTGCACTCTACTTTATTGACTTGATTCTTGAAACAGCGTTAGTCTTCCCACCGCAACAGAATGAATTACAACAACACTGCTATCTACTCTATTGGGTTCACCAACAAGGAATCACCAAAAGCAGGGAAGATTTGATTTTCTATAATTTATTCCCTATTTTCATTTTTACTTTCTAATTTAATCCAATGTTGATAACAAGGAACTCTTTGCAATGAAAAAATCTCATGTGATTTTGTCATCGATGGTGATCGGATCAGATGACAAAAAAAAAAAACCACAATTTCTCTCTCTTTAATAAATAAAATACAAATATGTTCATGAGAGGATGAAAGTTACAATCTCGGTATAAACATTTAGTTTGTGTTTGCAAGAGCTGTTGAAATTGTTTTTAGGAATATTTTTTATTTAGATATATATATATATATATTCAAATATTTTTTTATATTTTTTTAAAAATTATTTCTAATATTCGCATATAAAAATAATATCAAAATACCAATTTTTTTAATTTAAAATAAAAAAATAATAATAAGATTACTACATTTTTTTAGGATGAGATGACGAGGTTGCGTCATCTTGATGATGTCATGTTATTGAAGTTAACTACAACTTGTCGATACATCAATTTTTCGATTTGAAAAGAATAAAGATCGGTTAAAGAAAGAAAAACCGATTATCAAAAGTAATTGGAAAGGAAAACTTAGTTATAAGGAATCAGATTCACCAAGAAATTAAAGTATCAACAAGTTGGAAGGTATCAATTGATCAATAATTGAATTGTTTATATATATATATATATATATATCGAGAGAGAGAGAGAGAGAGAGAGAGAGAGAGGGCTGTATGGACCTGACTGTGCTAATTATGAACGGGATTCTATTCTTTTGTAGGACCAAAAAAATACAATGTCCTGAGAAACTATTTTTGCTCAAAAGGTTACCATTGTGATTAGATATGTTTTGTGGAATTTATACTATACAAGAGCATTCAACGTTGTGTTTACACATCTTTAATACTACGTTTCAGCTCTTCAGTCGGCCAGTATTCAAGTTTGTAGGATGGTGGTTCTGGAAGAAGTTTCCGAGCGGTGGATTTCTGAACAACTTATACAACATCAAACTCCCACTGTTGCCTTCTTTTCACTTCACAACATCAAACTCCCGGTGATGCTATGTCTCATGGATAGAAGAAGAAGAATTTTATGCGCTTAAAAGATGTTTAAAGATATTAAGATCTCGAATCACTAAAAACTATTCATCAATTTTCTTTCTCTCGTTGTCTTTATAGAAGAAATGATATAAAACCATGTCAATCATCTTAACAAAATTTTCTTATCATTCATATAATGTTTCGGTAAGCTCCATAACCATGTCGTTTTTGTTTTTTTTTGTGGAAATTTTAAACTTAAAGGTAATCCTAAAGTTATTGTTCATCATTTATCGTATGATGTTCTGTCATATTTTGTTGTTTTTAACATAAGCTATAAAACATTCTATAAGATATAAAAATAAAGTGAGTTAAAGGTAAAACAATTGCTCAGGAAAAAGAAAAATAGAAACTTACAACAGTGAACAAAATATCTAAGAATATCAGCGACTATGTTCATTTGTGAATTCTGCCGGCATTTCTTACCAAATGATTGCGTGTATAACCAGAATTTTCTTCACAGCTCTTTAGCTAAGCTCGTAGTCGATATATTTGCATGGGATTATAATATTTAATGGATGATAAAGATTAATGCAATACACAAAAGTTGGGAGCTTCTGTTTCGAAAAGGGAGTGTTGTCTAGCATTGTTCATTTGACAGCGGCTGTCAACCAAACATTCCCTTTCTATATAAAGGCTGGCTTGGCCTCACACATCTTATCCAAGCAAGCAAACCACCTCAACCTATATACCGCTACTTGTCCTGTGTATAACATGTCTCGTCAGACAGACCGTCTAGCTAGGATTGGGCTGGAGGGCTTTGCAGCCATAGATGAGCTCTTCGGCCGGCCCAAGGGGCGGCCACCAGTTCGGAAGGTTCCCAATTATTACAATGATCATCAGGGAAACAAAATTCCAGCAACAGAAGTTATCGACAGCAACGAGGCAGCTCAGCGCTACAAAGGGAAGGTTCACACCGATTACCGCGGGAAACCAGTTCCGTTTTAAAGACCTGGCTAGTGTTTAATCACTTAATTAGCTTTCTTGCATGTATGCATACCTAGCTCCTCCACTTGTGTTACCCTTAGTCCTGAACGATATTCTCCCTCTGCGAAGCGTAGACGAGGAGACGTTCCAGTGATC
Organism: Salix dunnii; assembly: GCA_015731905.1. NCBI lineage: Eukaryota > Viridiplantae > Streptophyta > Magnoliopsida > Malpighiales > Salicaceae > Salix > Salix dunnii. The sequence continues at coordinate 431,107 of CM027668.1, read as the reverse complement.
AGGAGCTTCTTCTTACATCTTGGAATAAAATTTCTGTTATATTTATATCACGATTTTCTATTTGACTGGTCAAGTATGTATTGCCATAAATGCTCTTCTGACTTCCTAATTATGATCACCTGATTCACCTCGTACTTAGCATAAAATTGAAAGATACAAGAGTAATTTACTGCTGAAAAGCTTCGAAGCTCTTCGAGGTGTGATTTCACCAAATAACTCAAGGATAAAAATGATGAGCCGTGGGAAGCCTCTCTGATTGCTGCACAGTAAGCAAGAGTGTATGACTATTGTTGTTATCTATTTTTTCGACCTCATTTCTGAAAAATTCTCTGGAAAATTATTTTACCATAAATAACAAAAACAAAATGTACGTACTTATGTGAGATTGTATAGTAATTTTTTTCAAAAATATTTTTAAAATGCAGTGCTAAAATGACTCCATTGTTATTGCCATATGCTTAAATAGATGCTTATATGAATCGTAGGATCCGCATAGCACAAGTGATGACAGGCTTCTTAATAACTTATATCCAGACATCAATATTGGATTTAAGGATAAAAAATCCTGTCGGAATAGTGGTTTAGGATGTTGGCTCCCTTCCTTTTTTATTTCGAACTTTAAGAACAATACTGATATAATATATTTTTTCTGGATGAAACTTATCGATACAAGAGATGTGATTCTGATTAAGAAGAAAAATCTTGTTTTTATCCCATCATTTAGAATCCCGCCGCTGAAACCACTCCCCCTAAGAAATTGCATGAATGGTTATATGTACAATTTGTTCTACATAATATATTCTTAAATCATTTATTTTACAACTTGATATAGTTGGGCTAAGAGATGAAAATAAATGGTGTTAAAGGTAAGACAATTGCTCAGGAAAAAGAAAAATAGAAATTTACAACAGTGAGCAATATATCTAAGAATATCAGCGACTGTGTTCATTTGTGAATTCTGTCTGCATTTCTTAGAAGATGATTACTTGTATAACCAGAATTTTCTTCACAGCTCTTAAGCTAAGCTCAGAGTCGATGAAGAGTTAAGGAAAAACATGATTCCCAATCCGTGCTGTGTGAACAAGTGTATCTAGTGAAAATATCTTATCTGCCATGAAAATGATCGAGATTAGGAAGCCTCGCTCTGATGATGCTTTTCTTTACACGTGTTTGCAGAAAAAGGGGAAAATGCTTTGAGTATATACCTTCTCTGGATCTATTCCAACCCTTCCTTATAAATGGGACCCGTCAAAAAAGAGATGTGCTTCAACTTCCTCCATATTTCATCTTTGCCAAGAAGGATAAACACGAATATTATTGCTTCTGAAACAAAACGATTGCAGGAATCGCCTTTCGGTAACCTTTGGATGACTGAAACAGCCACAAATTGTGTCTTCTCCCGGAGATTTTTCTTCTCTGCTCTGTTATCACACATGCAACCGGAATCTTCAAGTCCTGTTCAGGGTGCCCCTTCAAGAAAATGGTCTGTCATGGAAAGTCCTGGGGAATCTGAGACATATAATATGAGATATATATCGTCCCAAGATCACAAAAATGATAAATCTTAATCTTAACAAGATCAAAATTCGAACCAACAACTACATGTGCGTGTCCTGACAGACTGGCATACCTGTGGATATGGAATCAGCCACAAGTGGAGAACCCCATGAATTTTGAAACCCTCTGGTGATTGTGATGGGTCCAGAAAGCAAGTCACGAGCTATATCTAGGTTAAAGAATAGAATTAGTGCCAACATTACTTCTCTCTCAATTATTACTTCAATATTTGGGTGAACTTTGTTTATTCGGAATTGAGACCGGTCATATGTGCCTATATTTTAGGAAACAAGTTGGAAGGAATCAATTGATTAAATGCGATTTTAAAGAGAGAAAAAAAATTGTATTTCAGGAACTTGGCACTGGAAATTAAACCTTTGTGCCACTAAGTATTGAATCTTTATTCAAGTGTGCTGAAGGCATTTGTTTACTTTATTCAAACTTAATATTTCACCAATTAATTCTCTAATAAAAATAATTTTACTCGTTTAAAGTATAGTTAAGTTCTTACCCCTCTTAATACACCGTCAATTTTACTCGTGCATTATTCAAGGGGCAAACTGATACACGGTCAATTTATAGGATTTTTTAGATTTTTCTCAAAATCATAAATATGCCTCTTCATGTTTTTTTTTTTAAAAAAAAAGATAAAGTGAGTGCTTGTTAGATAGAAAAACTACATAATTTACATAATAAAAACCAAGTACTCTAGATAAAACAATCTCTCTTTTCTAAATAAAGATTTCAAAGATTTTTCATTGATAATTTATGTGAATTATAATTAGAGACTAGACTATTAGACAGTTTATGGTTTATGAACAACCTAAATTTTAAAACATTATTCTAAATAAATAAATAAATAAATTAGATCTTCGGTGAAAAATTACCTGATGAACAAATAATTTTTAAAACATGACGAATCACCTCTTGTCGGAAGGGATGTGTGAGCTATGCTCCAGTGAAATTACTCAAATAATTTCCTAACTATCCAGCAAATAATAAAAAAAAAAAAAACTGGATTCTTTTCTCATAGCTACCATCACTGCACTCTACTTTATTGACTTGATTCCTGAAAAAACGTTAGTCTTCCCACCGCAACAGAATGAATTACAACAACACTGCTCTCTACTCTATTGGGTTGACCAATAAGGAATCACCAAAAACAGGGAAGATTTGATTTTCTATAATTTATTCCCTATTTTCATTTTTACTTTCAAATCTAATCCAATGTTGATAACAAGGAACTCTTTGTGATGGTGATCGGATCGGATGACAAAACAAAACCACAATTTCTCTCTTCACTAAATAAAATACAAATTTGTTAATGGGGATGAAGGTTGCAATCTCCATGTCCAACACTTAGTGTCTGTTTGTAAGTATTATTGAAATTATTTTTAAAAATATTTTTCATTTAAAAATTGATCAAAATAAGATTTATTTTTATTTTTTATTAATCATTTCTAACATCCGTATAAGAAAATGATAAAAAAATATCAATTTTTTAATTTAAAATAAATAAAAATTTGGTGAGGGTGTAAACTAGAAATTTCTTAGGATGAGAAGGTGAGGTTGCGTCATCTTGATGATGTCATGTTAGTGAAGTTAACTAGAGCAATAAATAAAGATATAAAATTTTCTATTTGAAAAGAATAAAGATCGGTTAAAGAAAGGAAAACTGATTATCAAAAGTAATTGGAAAGGAAAACATTGTTATAAGGAATCAGATTCACCAAGAAAATAAAGTATTATCAAGCTGGAAGGTATCAATTGATTGAATGGTTTTTTTTTTTTTTTTTTTTTTTTTTTTTTTAGAGCGAAGGCTTTACGGACCCGACGGTGCTAATTATGGACATGATTCTATTCTTTTGTAGGACCAAAAAAATACAATACCCTGAGAAACTATTTTTGCTCAAAAGGGTACCATTGTGATTAGATATGTTTTTTGGAATTTATGCTATACATGAACATTCAACGTTGTGTTTACACATCGAGAAGAAAAAATGACATCTTTAACACTACGTTTCAGCTCTTCAATCGGCCAGTATTCAAGTTTGTAGGACGGGGGTTCTCGAAGAAGTTTCCGATCAGTGGATTTCTGAATAACTTATACAGCATCAAACTCCCACTGTTGCCTTCTTTTCACTTCTACAACATTAAACTCCCGATGATGTTGTCTCATGGATAAAAGAAGCATTTTAGACGCTCAAAATATGTTTAAAGATTTTAAGATCTAGAAGCATTAAAAACTTTTCATCAATTTTTTTTTCTGTTGTCTTTATAGAAGAAATGACATAAAACCATGTCAATCATCTTGACGAAATTTTCCTATCAATCATATAATGTTTCGGTAAGTTCCATAACCATGTTTTTTTTTTTTTGGAAACTTTAAACTTAAAGGTAATTCTAAACCTTATTGTTCATTATTTATCATTAACTTTCATATTTTTTTTGTTTTTAATATATAAGCTATAAAACATTCTGTAAGAGATAAAAATAAAGTGAGTTAAAGGTAAAACAATTGCTCAGGAAAAAGAAAATATAAATTCACAACAGTGAACAAAATATCTATGAATATCAGCGACTATGTTCATTTGTGAATTCTGCCGGCATTTCTTACCAAATGATTGCGTGTATAACCAGAATTTTCTTCACATCTCTTTAGCTAAGCTCCTAGTCGATATAGTTGCATGGGATTATAATATTTAATTGATGATAAAGATTAATGCAATACACAAAAGTTGGGAGCTTCTGTATCGGAAAGGGAGTGTTGTCTAGCATTGTTCATTTAACAGCGGCTGTCAACCAAACATTCCCTTTCTATATAAAGGCTGGCTTGGCCTCACACATCTTATCCAAGCAAGCAAACCACCTCAACCTATATACCGCTACTTGTCTTGTGTATAACATGCCTCGTCAGAAAGACCGTCTTGCTAGGATTGGGCTGGAGGGCTTTGCAGCCATAGATGAGCTCTTCGGCCAGGCCAAGGGGCGGCGGAAGGTTCCCGTTTATTACGTTGTTCATCAGTTGAACAAAGCAACAGAAGTTATCAACAGCAAAGAGGCAGCTGAGCGCTACAAAGGGAAGGTTTACACCGATTATCGCGGGAAACCAGTTCCGTTTTAACGACCTGGCTAGTGATTAATCACTTAATTGGCTTTCTTGTATGCATACCTAGCTCCTCCACTTGTGTTACCCTTAGTCCTGAACGATATTCTGCCTCTGCGAAACGTAGACGAGGAGACGTTCCAGTGATCAGGAGCTTCTTCATACATCTTGGAATAAAATTTCTGTTATATTTATATCACGATTTTCTATTTGACTGGTCAAGTATGTATTGCCATAAATGTTCTTCTGACTTCCTAATTATGATCACCTGATTCACCTATTACTTAGCTAGAAGTGAAAGATACATGAGTAATTTACTGCTGAAAAGCTCCGGAGCTCTTCGAGGTGTGATTTCACCAAATAACTCAAGAATAAAAATGATGAGCCGTGGGAAGCCTCTCTGATTGCTGCACAGTAAGCAAGAGTGTATGACTATTGTTGTTATCTAGTTTTTCGACCTCATTTCTGAATAATTTTCTGGAAAAAAAGAATTACCATAAATAACAAAAACAAAATGAACATGAGATTAGGAAGCCTCGCTCTGATGATGCTTTTCTTTACACGTGTATTTGCAGAATAAAGGGAAAATGCTTTGAGTATATACTTTCTCTTGATCTATCCCAACCCTTCCTTATAAATGGGACCCGTCCAAAAAGAGATGTGCTTGAACTTCCTCCATATTTCATCTTTGCCTAGAAGGATAAACAAGAATATTGTTGCTTCTGAAACAAAATGGTCGAAGGAATCGCCTTTCGGTGAACTTTCGATGACTGTAACAGCCACAGATTGTGTCTTATCCCGGAGATTTTTCTTCTCTGCTCTGTTATCACATTCAACCGGAATCTTCAAGTCCTGTTCAGGGTGCTTCTTCAAGAAAATGGTCTATCATGGGAAGTCCTGAGGAATATGAGACATATAATATGAGATATATATCGTCCCAAGATCATAAAAATGATAAATCTAAATCTTAACAAGATCAAAATTCGAACTAACAACAATATGATTGTGTCCTGATAGACTGGTATACTTGTGGATATGGAATCAGCCACAAGTGGAGAACCCCATAAATTTTGAAACCCTCTGGTGATTGTGACGGGTCCAGAAAGCAAGTTACAAGCTATCTAGGTTAAAGAATAGAATTGGTGCCAACATTACTGCTCTCTCAATTATTACTTCAATATTCGGGTGAACTTTGTTTATTCGGAATTGAGACCGTGCCTATATTTTTTTGTTAGGATGAGGTGGTCAGGTTGCGTCACGTTGATTATGTCATGTTAACTCGAGTAGAATAAGAAGAAAATATATATAGTTTATGAGAGGATCAATATCAGTTAAAGCAAAAAATTAAAAAAATAGATTATCAAAATAAATTGTGAAGGAAAAGTCACATCGATTTTAGGAAACAAGTTGGAAGGAATCAATTGATTAAATGCGATTTTAGAGAGAGAGAGAGAGAGGATTGTATTTCAGGAACTTGGCACTAGAAATTAAACCTTTGTGCCACTAAGTAGTGAATCTTTATTAAAGTGTACCGAAGGCAGTTGTTTATTTTATTTAAACTTAATATTTCATTGATTAATTCTCTAATAAAATTAATTTTATTCATTTAAAATATGGTTAAGTTTTTACATCTAATTATTTTATTTAATTGACTCTAAACTAATTTTTAAATATAATTAAACTCTTAATTGAGATCATGTAAGACCAAAACACTTAGGGACATGATCAAACCAAAACAATCTAAAAGTACAATATGTTTTATTTCATCATTCCCTTTCCTTTAAGATAGAAGAGGTTTAACCAAATAACTCAAGGATTTTCTTCTTACATCTTGGAATAAAATTTCTGTTATATTTATATCACGATTTTCTATTTGACTGGTCAAGTATGTATTGCCATAAATGTTCTTCTGACTTCCTAATTATGATCACCTGATTCACCTATTACTTAGCTAGAAGTGAAAGATACATGAGTAATTTACTGCTGAAAAGCTTCGGAGCTCTTCGAGGTGTGATTTCACCAAATAACTCAAGGATAAAAATGATGAGCCGTGGGAAGCCTCTCTGATTGCTGCACAGTAAGCAAGAGTGTATGACTATTGTTGTTATCTATTTTTTCGACCTCATTTCTGAAAAATTTCTCTGGAAAATTATTTTACCATAAATAACAAAAACAAAATGAGCGTACTTATGTGAGATTCACCAAGAAAATAAAGTATTATTCTGATATATTTTTAAATAAAAAATACTTTAAAAAATAACATTAACTATACTCCAAAAAATACGGTTAAAAACACATACTTGGAAACATATCCAGCTTGAAAGGAATGGTTTGTTAAAGGTAGCAGAACTCCAATTCCTGTAATAGAGTTAGGAACTCCGAGAACTTATGAGTTAGACCGGAATCCAGCCATGCCCTTTAATGATTATCTCCAGTTAAAATAAGCACTCGTTGATAGCTCAGTGAGCAACCGTATCTCGTAAAAGATCTTATTCTTTCACGGGAATGAGATTAGCAGGCCTCCCTAACTTCGATGCTTTACAGAAAAAGGGGAAGGGAGAAAGGCTCTGAGTATATAGCTTTTCTTGATTCTTTCCACTAACTTTGTTCAAGATATGAATATCTACTATCAAATGCAATGAGATGTGCTTTAACTTCCTCCATTTTGAAGGATTGATCTTCCATCCTCAGCATCTCACGACCCTTAATAAAATTAATTTGACCAATTTAAAGTATAATTAAGTCCTTGCACTTAATTAAATTCTTCAATTGGATCCAATTTTCACATTTTACAAGGCTCAAGGCCTCTCAGTAGGTTCATCCCTGGTCGAGGAAGATAAGCTTGGTTTGGCAACATCGCTCCTTGAGAAGGCCAAGGCAAAAGGAGTGTCTCTTTTGCTACCCAGTGATGTGATCATTGCAGACAAGTTTGCTCCTGATGCAAATAGCAAGGTTTGTGGTCAAAGCTCTCGCAAGAAAGTTCGCTAAAAGTTGTTCTTGCTCTGACATTTTTAATGCTCTCTGTAACCGAACGAATTTGAATGCCATTTTGTTCACTACAGATTGTACCTGCATCAGCCATCCCAGATGGCTGGATGGGGCTGGATATTGGACCAGAATCTGTGAAGACATTCAGTGAAGCTTTGGAAACCACCCAAACTGTCATCTGGAATGGACCCATGGGAGTGTTTGAGTTTGACAAGTTTGCAGTTGGGACAGAGGTATGCGAGAAGTGGTGCTTAAATTTAATTTTTGCTTTACATCTGTTCAAGCTTGGATGCTGCTTTTGGTTTCACTATCTGGTAGGCATGCTATGATGCCTTGTTAGAGGCACGGATGCATTCATTACATAGGGAAGTGTGAAAACTATCCCGACACGGAAGTAAAATTCTCCAATAACCGACTCTTTCTATAACTTGTATTAACCGTACAGTTAAAACAAACGGTCCTATTACTTGATGCACCTTTGTGAAGTGGCTAGCTGAACCCATTTCGACCCCATGAAACTGCATTTTAATGCTTTCCTGTGATTGTTTTGGGTTTTATTACCTGTGATTAGATGGTGAACTAGAGTTGAGCCTTTTTCTTGCAGGCCATTGCAAAGAAGCTTGCTGAGCTTAGCGGCAAGGGAGTTACAACTATCATTGGAGGTGGAGATTCTGTTGCAGCTGTAGAAAAAGTAGGAGTTGCTGATGTTATGAGCCACATATCAACTGGCGGTGGTGCCAGCTTGGAGTTGTTGGAAGGGAAAGCGCTTCCAGGTGTCCTTGCTCTAGATGAAGTCGAACGAGTTGCTCTAAATATAAGTAGTGATCTAGACTTGTTTTGTCTTCATTATCTGGGATGGACTTTATGTCCAATTTAATTTCCCACCATGTTATCTGGTCCAAGGCCCATAATTCATAAAAATAAAATAAAATAAAATAGAAATTAGACTTTTTTTTCTCTAGGCCACGGATCTAAAAAATTGGAAAAATTAAAAAATAAGTCTTTTCAATTAATTTATCTATTTTTTTTAAATTATTGTGTGAAGAAATCTTAAAATCATAAGAAAATAAAATGTATATGTAGTAGGGGTTGTAATTAGACCAATAAATGAATAACACGAGCAAAAATGAAGTTTAGAAATTTTGAAGTCATAATTAAGATATGAAAAGCTTAAATTGGTTTAATTTGGCTAAAACTAAAAGAATTTAAAGTTCAAGGATGAGTTTGGCATAAATAGTCAAGTTAAAAAATCAATTAAGTGCTTAATGGAAGAAAAAAAATGAAATTGAAAGTCAACTTGGCTTCAAAATAGATAATTGAAGGACTAGTGATAAAATAAAGATTTAAAAGACCTTTTCTTTTTTGTTAGGAGTATTATTGAAGGAAATTAACGAAAAAGGGTAAAATTGATTGAATTAAGAAAAATTCAAAGACCAAAGACTATAACACAAAAGATATTGAATTGTAAGAAAATCCATTTTACAACTCCTATATTGCAATCACAACATGATGAAACTTCTTTTATAACGAGCATATAATTTTCCACCATATGTGTTTCTTCTATTTTCACCTCATGCCACTTTATTTGATTGTATATGGTCAATATTCTAGCAAAACGCTATGAAATATTCTTACATTGTTAGTTTCTTGGTTTGATTGTTGTAAAACTTCTCAATCTTGATCGGCTATGGTTGTGTTGGCTAGTATTTCAAAAGTAGCATCATCTTGATGCTGGTGAATGATTATGAGTGCTTATTAATTTTTTTTATGTGTCTTTAGGTTGATATCAGCGTGGCTATTTTCATAAACTCCTTAAAATCTTTTTCAACGTAGCTAAACTTTTACTTGAATACACCAAGTTTCATATTTGTTTTTAATCAAACAAGAATATTGAAGTGACTAGTTTGGGTTGACCATGTCAACTAATTAGAAGAGACTGTTGTTGTGGTAAAAATAGTATGTCGATTGAAATGGTTGACCATTGGTCAACTACTTCATTTCATTTAGCAATTTGACCAACTTCTCTCTAGTTATTAAAAAAAATAAAAATCTAGTTTTGCTTTGAACATGCTATTTTTATCCGAATATTACCATGCTCATCAGGGAAACAAAATTCCTGCAACAAAAAAAATCGACAACAACGAGGCAGCTCAGAAAAAGGGGAAATGCTTTGAGTCTATACCTTCTCTTGATCTAATCCCAACCCTTCCTTATAAATGGGACCCGTCAAAAAAGAGACGCGCTTCAACTTCCTCCATATTTCATGTTTGCCAAGAAGGATAAACAAGAATATATATTATAGCTTCTGAAACAAAACGATTGCAGGAATCGCCTTTCGGTGAACTTTCGATGACTGAAACAGCCACAAAGTGTGTCTTATCACACATGCAACCGGAATCTTCAAGTCCTGTGCAGGGTGCCCCTTCAAGAAAATGGTCTGTCATGGAAAGTCCTGGGGAGTCTGAGACATATAATATGAGATATATATCGTTCCAAGATCATAAAAATGATAAATCTTAACAAGTGTAGCCATGGGGTGGGATCAGAACCTCTTTTCCTACTGTCATTGACTAAAGGGAATGCTTCTCTGTACTCTGATTGTCCACTACTACAGAATCTAGCACATCCTTGAGTAACTGATGCTCACAAATGGCCAAATATCTAGTCATGAACCCTTGATCAATCCGAATCCTATGTCATATTCTTAGTCTAATTTTGAATGAAATGTGCTTTCACATGGACTGTCCAGAAGAATATTCACGAAATAAAAAAGCATCAAACAATATCTTACCTTCCTTGCCACCGCCAGGACCTAAAATCCATGTCTTTGCCCACCCCATTAATTGACAAGAATAGTCCAAGCGTTTAAAACCTTATACCAACACAACGTTGGGACATTCTTCCCAGACAATGAAAAATAATCATTGGTTAACACTGCTTTTAAGATTTAAACCCTAAATGGTAATCTAAAATGGGTAGTAATCAGAACCTTGTTTTTTCCAGGTCCTGCCCGACTGGTAAAGGGATCCGATATGGAGAATCTTTCGTGTTCAGTCCAAATGTCATTCTCAGTCTTCACACTTCATGCACAAGCAAATAATATGTTTTATTCGTCACTCGATTCCCTTAATTATAGAATTTCATTCCTCGTTAGACAAAGAAACTGCATCAAATGTGAATGCTATAACTATTCTCAAAGAACTTCACCATAAATCCACCCAGCTTCTTGCTAGGAACAAAGCCTTCTTCCCAATATTTTCAAAGAATGCTATGATTATTGGATGGTGAATCACGAATGCATATCCGGAATGACTTGATATCTCTTAATTGAAATAATTATTAGAATTGCACCGGGTAACATGGTAAATTTAAATGTGTAAGAATACATAAGTATTTGCAATGTGGTGCATGAGAATGTGATTGTGGTTGTTTTTTAAAGTGTTTTTCATTTAAAAATATGTCAAAATGATTTTTTATTTTTATTTTTTAAAATCATTTTTGACATCAGCATATCAAAATTATTTAAAAACACTAAATTTTTTTAATTTAAAATAAAAAATAAAAATAAATTCTTTTCATAAACACTTTTTAATTGCAACGCCAAACAACCCCTTGGTTTGCTGTAATTAGAATTTTTAAATGTTCTTTTAAGGGCTTTTAGGTAAGAGTTGATTATATTAAAAAGAAGTGGAAATTATATCTTTCTTAGAAAATTTTGATTTTTGATCATAGTAAACCTATAATATACGGACTATCTTGGCTTCAAACCATGTGTACAAGGCAAGCTCACACTCAAATGCAGAACCAAACTTAAATTGTTTCTTCTTGTTGTTCTTCTTCTTCTCAATGGCTCGCCAAGCAGATCGCCTTTACGGGATTCGGCTGGAAGGATTTGAACTTATAGATGAGTGGCACGGGTGCCCTAGGAGGCCTTCTCCTGATCAAGAACACCATCAGCAACGATATGATTATCGTGAAATCCAAGTTCCCAGGACGAAAAGGGATGTTATCAACAACAAGGAGGCAGCAAAACGTTATGGTGGGGTGGTGATTATGGATTATGGAAAGAAAAAATCACTCTATTGAGCTCTTTAGTGATAGTGTATAGCCTTGCTTTGCCTGGTTAAGCTAATTACCAAGCATAATTAAGTCCTTTTTTACTTTATTGTTTTCTTCTACTTTTGTCTATGTTTGTGTGTGTATGCAAGCTGTATTCAAAGTCAGTTACTTCAAAACAAGAAGTATTATTAGTGCCTATAATTGATTTGCTGCGTCTCTAATTTTTCTAAGATTACCTTGTTTGATTTTTGAAAATACATGACGTAGAGAAAATAGTGATTTTATAATCTTATTTCAAGTTCTATGGAAAGACTCCCGTAATAGTTGAGTAAGTAATTTTAAATGAGATATTGAAAAGACAATTATCGAGTATAACATGAATTATATGAAGATACTTGAATGATTAAAAGTTGATTGAGAAATTCTTTGGCAATATGAAATGAGACTTGAAAAAGGTTGAAATCTTACTCAAATGATCGATGATTATTATGTAGAGAACAAACATAATTTAATATTATAGACATATTTCATCTTTCAATGTTAAATCAGAATATTATTGATAAAAGAATATAAATTACATTAAGAAACTGATCACTACAAGGTTAGGTCAATCTACTAATTACTTTTCTAATATTTAAAGGGTCACGACATGTTGCTAGTATTGGGTTTGGATTTCCCTCCTATGTAGAGGATGACCCAAAATCTTGTGTGGATCTAGCCCACATAAAAGGACCTACTTAAAAAGTAGGGTTTTATGTCCCCACCCCTTTTGGTGGCTGGAGAGAAAAGATAGAGAGATTGACACAAGAAAACAAGTGAGTTGCCAAAATAGAGAGAAAAGAGTGTTCTCGGATTTTTCTGTCCAGTTATGATCAAGTAGTCTGATCGACAAGTTTTTGTGGTCCGATTGAGCTGAAACTTTACAGGGATGTTCATGACATGTGAATCTTCATTGTGAACGGTGGAGATTGGATTCTGATCTCTTTGCATATGGTTTTCAGCCCGTGAACAGTAGCCTCTGTTTTTGGTGAGATATTCCTTGAATTCTTGTATTGGTTGATTTGTGTCAAGAAATTGTATTTCTTGAAGATAGTTTCAGTTTGTATGCCTTTAGTTGAGACTAGAAAAGACTTGTGTATTCCTATTACTATTAATAGTGGAAGTGTTTGAGTGGACTACGGTCCCGTGGTTTTTCCTTCTCACATTAAGAAGGTTTTCCACGTAAAAATTGCATGTCTTGTGCTTGTGGTGTTTGGATATATATTTTCCGCATATATATTGCTCTATTTGGTAGTTTCCTATAGATTCACACAAAGAGGGAGTGTTGAGTATTGTTGTTTCTCCCAACAGCTAGATGATACACTTAATCTTTTAATATAATCAATTGATGAACTTATAATAAATTAAATTGCTTAGTTTATGTAATTCTATTTAATTAGAATTGTAATTTTTATTGGAGTCAACATATTAAAATGTTAATGGGCCACACAATTTAAGAATCATTAGTCAAAAATAAAACTAAAATGATTTAATTAAATATAACTTGATTAAAATATATTTAAAAAAATTAAAATTAAAATATAATTAATATATGAATTATGTTTCAAAACCTAGAAAAAAAAATCAGATCTTTGGTGAAAAATTACCAGTCACCTCTTGTCGGAGGGATGTGCGAGGAGGACTGCGTGCTCCAGTAAAATTACTCAAATAGTTTCCTAACTATCCAACAAATAATAATAATAAAAAAAACCTCGATCTTTTTTTCATAGCTACCATCACTGCACTCTACTTTATTGACTTGATTCCTGAAACAACGTTCTCCCCACCGTAACACAACAAATAACAGCAACACTGCTCTCTACTCTATTGGGTTCACCAGCAAGGAATCACCAAAAGCAGGGAGGATTTGATTTTCTTTAATTTATTCCCTTTTTTTTTTATTCAAATCTATTCCAATGTTGATAACAAGGAACTCTTCGCAATGAAAAAATCTCATGTGATTTTGTCATCGATGGTGATCGGATAAGATGACAAAAAAAAAACCATAATTTCTCTCTCTTCAATAAATAAAATACAAAATTGTTCATGAGAGGATGAAAGTTACAATCTCCATATACAACATTTAGGCCCCGTTTGGCATTGCGATTCAATCTGTTTTTTGCTGCTTTTCGATGTTTTTTTTTTCATTTTTAAAACCGGCGGTTTAGTGTTTTTAGATCATTTTGATGTGCTGATGTCAAAAATAATTTTAAAAAAATAAAAAAACATCATTTTAATACATTTCAGCATGAAAAGCACTTTGAAAAGCAAAAGCAACCACACTCCCAAACACCCCCTTAGTTTGTGTTTGTAAGTGTTGTTGAGATTGTTTTTAAGAATATTTTTTATTTAAAATATATTCAAATATTTTTTTATATTCTTTAAAAATTATTTCTAATATTCACATATAAAAATAATATTGAAACACTAATTTTTTAATTTAAAATAAAAAATAACAATAATAAAATTACTATATTTTTTTAGGATGAGATGATGAGGTTGCGTCATCTTGATGATGTCATGTTACTGAAGTTAACTACAGCTTGTTGATACATTAATTTTTCGATTTGGAAAGAATAAAGGTCGGTTAAAGAAAGAAAAACCGGTTATCAAAAGTAATTCGAAAGGAAAACTTAGTTATAAGGAATCAGATTCACCAATAAATTGATGTTTATATATATATATATATATAGATAGATAGATAGATAGAGAGAGAGAGAGAGAGAGAGAGAGAGAGAGAGAGAGGGCTGTATGGACCCGACTGTGCTAATTATGAAAGGGCTGTATGGACCCGACTGTGCTAATTATGAACGGGATTCTATTCTTTTGGAGGACCAAAAAAATACAATGTCCCGAGAAACTATTTTTGCTCAAAAGGTTACCATTGTGATTAGATATGTTTGGTGGAATTTATGCTATACATGAACATTCAACGTTGTGTCACAACATCAAACTCCCGATGATGCTATGTCTCATGGATAGAAGAAGAAGAATTTTATGCGCTCAAAAGATGTTTAAAGATATTAAGATCTCGAATCACTAAAAGCTATTCATCAATTTTCTTTCTCTCGTTGTCTTTATAGAAGAAATAACATAAAACCATGTCAGTCATCCTAACAAAATTTTCTTATCATTCATATAATGTTTCGGTAAGCTCCATAACCATGTCGTTTTTGGTTTTTTTTGGAAATTTTAAACTTAAAGGTAATCCTAAAACTTATTGTTCATCATTTATCGTATGATGTTCTTTCATATTTTGTTGTTTTTAACATAATAGAAAACTAATTGTTTTTTAAAACAATTGCTGAGGAAAAAGAAAAATAGAAATTTACAACAGTGAACAATATATCTAAGAATATCAGCGACCATGTTCATTTGTGAATTCTGCCGGCATCTCTTAGCAGATGATTACTTGTATAACCAGAATTTTCTTCACAGCTCTTAAGCTAAGCTCAGAGTCGATGAAGAGTTAAGGAAAAACATGATTCCCAATCCGTGCTGTTTGAGCAAGTGTATCTAGTGAAAATATCTTATCTGCCATGAAAATGATCGAGATTAGGAAGCCTCACTCTGATGATGCTTTTCTTTACACATGTATTTGCAGAAAAAAAGGGAAAATGCTTTGAGTATATACTTTCTGTTGATCTATTCCAACCCTTCCTTATAAATGGGACCCGTCCAAAAAGAGATGTGCTTGAACTTCCTCCATATTTCATCTTTGCCTAGAAGGATAAACAAGAATATTGTTGCTTCTGAAACAAAACGGTTGCAGGAATCGCCTTTCGGTGA
Organism: Salix dunnii; assembly: GCA_015731905.1. Lineage (NCBI taxonomy): Eukaryota > Viridiplantae > Streptophyta > Magnoliopsida > Malpighiales > Salicaceae > Salix > Salix dunnii. Next base: position 415,569 of record CM027668.1, on the reverse strand, counting down.
ACTTTCGATGACTGTAACAGCCACAAACTGTGTCTTATCCCGGAGATTTTTCTTCTCTGCTCTGTTATCACACAAGCAACTGAAATCTTCAAGTCCTGTTCAGGGTGCCCCTTCAAGAAAATGGTCTATCATGGAAAGTCCTGGGGAATCTGAGACATATAGTATGTGATATATATCGTCCCAAGATCATAAAAATGATAAATCTTAATCTTAACAAGATCAAAATTCGAACCAACAACTATATGTGCGTGTCCTGATAGACTGGTATACCTGTGGATATGGAATCAGCCACAAGTGGAGAACCCCATAAATTTTGAAACCCTCTGGTGATTGTGATGGGTCCAGAAAGCAAGTCACGAGCTATAACTAGGTTAAAGAATAGAATTAGTGCCAACATTACTTCTCTCTCAGTTATTGCTTCAATATTCGGGTGAACTTTGTTTATTCGGAATTGAGACCGGTCATATGTGCCTATATTTTTTTGTTAGGATGAGGTGGTCAGGTTGCGTCACGTTAATTACGTCATGCTAACTAGAGTAGAGTAAGAAATAAAGATATATAGTTTAGGAGAGGATCAATATCAGTTAAAGAGAGAGAAATTGTATTTCAGGAACTTGGCACTAGAAATTAAAACTTTGTGCCACTCAGTATTGAATCTTTATTCAAGTGTACTGAAGGCATTTGTTTACTTTATTCAAATTTAATGTTTTAGCGATTAAATCTCTAATAAAGTTATTTTTACTTATTCAAATTATAGTCAAGTCCTTATACTTAATTAAATTTTTTAAGTGAATCCAAACTAATTCCTAAATGTAATTAAATTTTTAATTGAGATCATGTAAGACCAAAACACTTGGAGACATGATCAAACTAGAACAATCTAAAAGTACAATAGGTTTGAGTTCATCATTTCCTTTCCTATAAAATAGAGGAGGTTGAACAAAATTGAAGGTTTAAATAAGGGGCAAGTGGATGCGGCCTAGAAAGTCCATCATCCTAGAGGTTAAGATCAAGTTGTTGTTTGAGTAAGCAAAAAAAATAAGTCATTAAGACTAGTTACACTCATCCAATGTTGATAATAAGGAACTCTTTGTGATGAAAAAATCTCATGTGATGATGGTTTTGTCATCGGTGGTGAATGGATCAGATGACAAAACAAAACCACATTTTCTCTCTTTTCAATACATAAAATACAAAATTGTTAACGAGGATGAAAATTGCAATCTACATGTACAACACATAGTGTTTGTTTGTAAGTGTTGTTGAGGTTATTTTTAAAAGTATTTTTCATTTAGAAATACATCAAAATAATTTTTATTTTTATTAATCATTTCTGACATTCATATATGCAAATGATATAAAAATATCAATTTTTTTAATTTAAAATATATATATAAAAAAAAAAAAATTGGTGAGGTTGCGTCATGTGTAACTAGAGATTTCTTAGGATGAGATGGCGAGGTTGCCTCATCTTGATTATGTCATGTTAATGAAGTTAACTAGAGCCAGAAATAAAGATATAAAATTTTCTATTTGAAAAGAATAAAGATCGGTTAAAGAAAGAAAACCGGATTATCAAAAGTAATTGGAAAGGAAAACATTGTTATAAGGAATCATATTCACCAAGAAATTAAAGTATCATCAAGTTGGAAGGTATCAATTGATTGAATGGGTTTTTATTTATTTATTTATAGAGCGAAGGCTGTATGGACCCGATGGTGCTAATTATGAAGAGGATTCTATTCTTTTGTAGGACCAAAAAAATACAATGTCCCGAGAAACTATTTTTGCTCAAAAGGTTACCATTGTGATTAGATATGTTTGGTGGAATTTATGCTATACATGAACATTCAACGTTGTGTTTACACATTGCGAAGAAAAAATGACACGTTTAATACTACGTTTCAGCTCTTCAGTCGGCCAGTATTCAAGTTTGTAGGATGATGGTTCTCGAAGAAGTTTCCAAGCAGTGGATTTCTGAACAACTTATACAACATTAAACTTTAGCTAAGCTCAAAGTCGATATAGTTGCATGGGATTATAATATTTAATTGATGATAAAGATTAATGCAATACACAAAAGTTGGGAGCTTCTGTATCGGAAAGGGAGTGTTGTCTAGCATTGTTCATTTGACAGCAGCTGTCAACCAAACATTCCCTTTCTATATAAAGCCTGGCCTGGCCCTCACACATATTATTCAAGCAAGCAAGCAAACCACCTCAACCTATATACCGCTACTTGTCTTGTGTATAACATGTCTCGTCAGACAGACCGTCTTGCTAGGATTGGGCTGGAGGGCTTTGCAGCCATAGATGAGCTCTTCGGCCGGCCCAAGGGGCGGCCACCAGTTCGGAAGGTTCCCAATTATTACAATGATCATCAGGGGAACAAAATTCCAGCAACAGAAGTTATCGACAGCAACGAGGCAGCTCAGCGCTACAAAGGGAAGATTTACACCGTTTATCGCGGGAAACCAGTTCCGTTTTAAAGACCTGGCTAGTCTTTAATCACTTAATTAGCTTTCTTGTATGCATACCCTAGCTCCTCCACTTGTGTTACCCTTACTCCTGAACGATATTCTCCCTCTACGAAACGTAGACGAGGAGACGTTCCAGTGATCAGGAGCTTCTACTTACATCTTGGAATAAAATTTCTGTTATATTTATATCACGATTTTCTATTTGACTGGTCAAGTATGCATTGCCATAAATGCTCTTCTGACTTCCTAATTATGATCAGCTGATTCACCTATTACTTAGCATATAATTGAAAGATACAAGAGTAATTTACTGCTGAAAAGCTTTGAAGCTCTTCAAGGTGTGATTTCACCGAATTACTCAAGGATAAAAATGATGAGCCACGGGAGGCCTCTCTGATTGCTGCACAATATGCAAGAGTGTATGACTATTGGTGTATCTATTTTTTCGACCTCATTTCTGAATAATTTTCTGGAAAAAAAGTTACCATAAATAACTATTAGAATTCGAAATATGAATCTTTTGTATATTTTAGTTGTATTTTTACTCTTACAATGCAAGTTAATTTATAGCCAAATTACAATACTAAAATAGCAATTACAAAATCCTCTTTCTCCTTACTTTACATGCTCCTATTTTGGGAAATTAACGGCCACATCTGTATTTTTAACACTCCCCCTCAAGTTGGAGCATAAATATTTATCATGTCCAACTTGTCAGTTGCATTATAGAACGCCCGTCCAGAAACTGCCTTTGTGAGGATATCGGTCAGCTGATCTTCAGACCGAACAAACGGAAGTTGTATGATTTTCAGATCAAAATTTTCTTTAATAAAGTGTCTGTCGACTTCCACGTGTTTGGTACGATCATGTTGAACTGGATTATGAGCAATTTCGATAGCTATCTTATTGTCACAGTGTAGCTCCATAGACGTTCCATAATCAATTCTCAGGTCTTGTAATATTTGTTTAACCCATAGTAACTCACACACACCATGAGCCATACTTTGGTATTTTGCTTCTGCACTTGACCTTGCAACTACTTTCTGCTTCTTACTTCTCTAAGTGACAAGGTTGCCTTCTACGAATGTAAAATATCCCGATGTTGATCTTCTATCAGTTTGATTTCCTGCCCAATCTGAGTCTGTATACCCTTTAATATCTTAGACCTCTCTTTTTGAGAATAGAAGTCCTCTTCCTAGTGCACTTTTCAGATACCTTAAGATTCGATACACGGCTTCCATATGTTCTTCTCCTAGTGAATGCATGAACTGACTTACCACACTTACAACATAGGTGATATCTGACCGAGTATGAGATAAATATATTAGTTTTCCAACTAGCCGTTGATAACATCCTTTTTCTATTGTCGTCTGATCTTCTGTTTGTTCCAGTTTGTGATTCATTTCCATAGGTGTATCTACCGGTTTGCATGCAAGCATTCTGGTTTCTGTCAATAAATCTAACACATATTTCCATTGTGATAAACATATCCCCGTTTTTTACCTTGATACCTCAATCCCTAAGAAATATTTCAGTGGTCTGAGGTCTTTCATTTCAAATTTTGATGTCATAAACTGTTGTAAAGCCTTTCTTTCTTTTGGATCATCTCCTGTTAAGACCATATCATCCACATATACTATTAAAGTTGTTACCTTCCCTCCTTTGTGCTTTATAAACAAAGTATGATTTGAATTGCTTTGCTTATATCCAAACTCTTTCATCATGGATGAGAATCTTCCGAACCATGCCCGAGGTGACTGTTTTAACCCATATAAAGCCTTCTTTAGTTTGCATACTTCCGTTTCTTGTGAGCACCTAGTTTTCACTCCGGGTGGCAGTTCCATATAAACTTCTTCTTCAAGATCTCAATTCAGGAAGGCATTTTTGACATCGAATTGTTGTAAGGCTTAGTCTCGATTCACTGCTATCGATATGAGAATCCGGATTGTGTTCATTTTTGCAACAGATGCAAAAGTTTCTTGGTAGTCCACCCCATACTTCTGTGTATATCCCTATGCAACTAACCTTGCTTTGTATCTATCAATGCTTCCATCTGCTTTCAACTTTACTGTGAACACCTATTTACACCCAACTTTCTTATTTCCTTTTGGTAGTTGACATAACTCCCAAGTATTATTCTTCTGCAGTGCCTCTATTTCTTCATTCATCGCCTTTGTCCATTTTGGGTCAGCTAATGCATCCTGTATATTACTAGGAATAGACATATTGGATAATTGATTAACTGTAAATACATATAATTCTGATAATCTATGGGTAGAGATATAGTTGCTTATGGGATTTTTGGTTTTTTGTTATGGATCAGGTTTGTCGCACTTTGTCGTGCGGCGTCCCCAGTCGAGGGAGTTCCTTTTGGTGTCTCGCAATGGAGTTGTTGAGGAGTCGCCACCTGGCTATTGAGGGTCGCTAGGAACACCCAGTTTGTATTGGTCTGATCAGAGATTCAAGGGTACGAGACTTGTTGCGTAAAGGGAAGGTATTAGCACCCCTAATACGCCTTACCTAAGGTAAGTTGCATTGTCTACCTTAATATGATTTTGAATGCTTCAATGGGTCGTATTTATTCAAATGAAAAAATATTCTGATTTGCAAAAGAAATCGGTTACCGCTCAAAACAATCCAGTGAATTTTATTTATTATTTCCAGATATGTAAATGCTAGCCTACTTGTAGTTTCTTCATTTATCACCTGAAATTAACCATTAATCTCCATGCATTAACTTCACGATTGATCGATTCATAAAAAAATTGACCACCGCTCAGAATAATACTAACAATTTTGGTGGTTATTCCCGAATATATAAATCCTAGCCTACGCGTAAATCCAACAATTGCTACCTAAAATTAATCATTAATTCTCATGAATTAATTTCATGATTTGTTTTAATATTAGCCAAATTTGCAAGATTTAATAAACTTGTTATTAAATCTAAGATATATTTTGGAAAACGCTTTGGCCGTTTATAAAGAAAACACATTTTTTACATTTTCAATTTATATATTTTTTTCTTACCACAACAAAAATGATTAAAATAAGTAAAATACAACACAACACACACATACTCATATAATATATTTTTCATTATATTTTACAAATACAACTCACACACATGTCTTTCCTTTTTCCATAATACATTTTACAAATAATAATAATTCGAAATACAATAAAAATTCAAATAAATACACATATATATATAAAGAAAATTACATAAAACAAATAGGAACAGTTCCGGACAGTGGTGGCAGTGGTTGTGGCGCGTCAGCCCACGCGCCCCCGTCATTGGCGGTGCGTGTGTCCACGCGCCGCCACCGGAGAAGATGCAAAACAGGGGGGTTGTGGACCAACCTCTTCCCTTACTCCTCACGCCAATGGTGACTTTAACGATGACCTGCAACACAAAAAGAGACACAAAAATAAACAAACAGATAAAACAGGTTGCTAAGTCGTTCCCTTCAGATCGAAGATCTGTTCTTCTCTTCTTCTTCTTCTTCTTCTTCTTCTTCTTCTTCTTCTTCTGCTTCTACTCTCACTGGCAAGGGTGTCTTCAACAGTGACCTACAAGATCAACAAACACACAACAAATGTAAACACAGTTCATTCTCTTCTGCAAAATCGCAAATCTGTCCTTCTCGAGTTCTTTTCCTTTAAATGGTTGGACTGTCATGGAGGCAGGGCTGCCGTGGTGACTGGCTGGGAGAATGGAGAGGAAAGGGTGTGGGTGGCTGTCACTGGCCAGGAGAAAAATAAAATGAGGGGAAGATGAAGGTGGGGCTCCGATCTGGCAAGGCTGAGAAAAGAAAGTGAAGAAAAGGGAGGGAGATTTTGGGGGCTCTATCGTGGCTAGAGGCAGAGGGAAGGAGACGATGGGAAAACAGAAAATGAAGGGAGATCGTGAGGCTGTGAAGGGTGCTGTCGCCGAGAGTGGAGGAGCTTCTAGGGGCGGCTAGAGCAGAGGAGAGGAGTGAAAGAAAAGGGGCAAGAGGAATAATGGTTGGCTAGAAAAGGAAAAGAGAGTGAAAGGAAAAGAGAGTGAAGATGGGCTGGCCGAGCTAGCTGTTGCAACTGAACGAGGGGAAGAAGGAAAGGAGATCATCGGTATGTTGTGGAGGGTGCTGTCGTGGAGGGTGCTGCTGCTATGGTTGGCTGACAAGGGAGAAGAGAAGAGTGAGGGGGTCTGGCCAAATAAGAAAAAGAAAAGAGAGGAGCTTGTGGGGCTACTGTGGCTGAGCTGACCTGGGAGAAGAAGAAAGGAACGGGAGTGAAAAGGGAAACAAAAGAGAAAATAGGGAAATAAAGGGGCAAGGCTGCAGCCGACGGCCTTGGAAAATGCTAGGGTTTGGGTTTTTTAGGTTTAGGGTTTTTTTTTTGGTGTATTTTTTTCTGGTCCTTTTTCTTTATGAAGGTGCACTCTATTTATAGAGTTTTTCATTGGCAAAATTCAAAATCAGCCCTCAACTTGCGCGCCTTTTTCAATTTGGTCCTTGATTTTTAATTTGTGCGATTTGACCCTGCATTGACTGTTAAATTCTCAATTTGTTCAATTTTGTCCCCGTAACAAGATATTTTTGGATTTTCATCTTTTTTATATTTTTTTTTCTCCTTTTCTGAAATATAAAAAAAGGGGTCAAATTTGGGTAGCAACAAGGTTCATATTGTTTCTTTGAGACTCCTCGGTTTAGCCTTTGTGGGTATCTATTGGTCTCATTATTTTCTAAGACCGGAATTTCATTTATATTATTTTGGATAGGATTTAGGGTTACTTGAGGGGACTAAGGAGAGACATTCTCGGTTGATTCTTCGGTTAATGGTGTAGTCATTGGTAATTCCAGAGACATAGGGGGGTCGTTACTGAGATCATTTCGGTCTGTGCTGACTTCAATGTTATCATCCCGGATTGGTCTCATTTCCTCTAATTCAAATAAATATTCATTCTCTCCATTGTTACTCTCCCCCTGAAGAGAAGAACCAGGAACTTCCCCTAAATAGTAGAGTTCAGATTCGCGAAATGATGCATCTAAGGTCACATATAGCTTCCGATGATGAGGATGATAACGCTGATATCCTTTCTAAAACTCTGAGTATCCAACAAATACACACTGTGTTACACATGGATCGAGTTTGCTTCGCAACACTTTAGGAATGTGGATATATACCATACAACCAAATACCCGAGCCTCCAAGTTTGGAAAGTGAGGAATCGAGAGAAGAAGTTCAATTTTTTATTGAGGAGACTGAAAATCTACGGCACTGGATGGTGTTCAATTCATTACATACGCAGTGGATTTGACTGCCTCACCCCAATAGTATTTTGGCATATTCATACCAAATAAGGAAGCGCGAACTATTTCCATAATTTCCCTATTCTTTCTTTCAGCTAATCCATTTTGCTATGGAGTATATGTGCAGGATGTCTGATGTCGAATGCCATGATGCTATAAAAAAATACTGAGCACTCGGTCCATAAATTCCGTACCATTATCTAATTGGAGTGTACGAATGTGCCGTTGGTATTGTGTCAGCACCATTTTCTGAAATTCCTTAAACGCTGTGCTTACTTCATTTTTATTTCGGAGGAGAGATATCTAGGTCATCTGAGTACATTCATCAATAAATATAACAAAATACCGTGCATTAGAAAACGATAAGACTTTTACTGGACCCCAAACATTAGAATGAGTAACTGCAAATGGTTCTACACTTTTATTCAAACTTGGCAAATAGGAAATACAGTGACTTTTCACCAGTTCACAAATGTCACACTTAAAATCCAAAATACTTAAACTTGAAAATAAATGTGGTTATAACTTCTTAAGGTACCCAAATGAAAGATGTTCGAGACGTCGATGCCATAACCAAACGAGAGATTGAGCTTGATCCATACTTCTTGTTTGATGTGCATGGCCCAGCTTTAACCCCGTTTGTTTTGTTAATTCCAAGTAATACAGGTTGCCCCGTCTAACACCACAACTAAGAATCTTCCGGGTTAGAATGTCCTGAAAAACACAAGACAGAGACCAAAAAGTTACCGTGCACTCAAGAGTAGTCGTGATTTGACTAACCGACAGGAGATTATAAGCAAGAGATGAAACAATAAGAATAATATTCAGTGTAATAGTGTCAGTTAAAACAAGAGATCCTTCCCCCATAATAAGGGAGGTACTACCATTAGCAGTGTATATAGCTGTCCTTAAAGAGGGTTTATGGCATATTAAATTATTGGAATCTCTAGTCATATGATGAGATGCACCTGTATCAATCATCCAAGTACTATTCTTTGTAATAACAGAGTGTGCAAAGTCGTTTTTGATGATACATGAATGGGCCACATTCACTGTGGGCGGTGCCGAATCTCCTTCTGTTAGCTGGACCAGAGGTTTTCAGATATTTTTTCGAGGTTTTTTTTGTAAAATCCTACCAATTCGAATAGCCAATAATTTTATAACACCTTTGTTTTGAATGTCCCATTTCACCGCAATGAGAACACATCAGTCCACCAATATTTTTGTGTTTTTGGTCAACCCAGTCAGCACGGTCAACCCGGTCAACCCACACCCATTCAGCTTTAAAAAAACCATTTTGACCTAATTTTTCCCCTCTTCCATCTCGCGCCGCCCCCCTTTCTGTTGTCTCCCTCCCGAGCTTGCCAACCGGCCGATGGTGCCTTGTCACCATCGCCGAGCGTTCAAGGAACCCCGGGGGGCTGCCATTTCCTCTATTCTCATCCATAATCACCTTTTGGGAGTGTTCTCTCCGAACACAAGCATAAGCTCCCTCAAGGTTGAGCTGTGGGTCCTTTCGAAGGATCTCACTATGGATGTGCTCAAAGCCATGGTTAAGCCCACTGAGGAAGATGTGGACCCTGAGCTGCGCCATGGCCGAGTGGTGGTGGAGGACCCCGTCGATGGTATTAGCCTGAGATGCAATCCGACCATCGATCTCTTGGAAGATCGCCACCAACTCAGTGTAATAAGTGGACAATGGATGTCCATTTTGACTCGTGTTGAAGGATCTTTGGTTCAATTCAAAGATGCACGTGGCATCGGCGCCGTCGTAAAATGTTCGCCCGGCGGCATCCCAAATTTCCTTGGCCGTCGGGAGGCAAATAAATCGTTGCATGAGGGATGGGGTCATTGAGTCAATTAACTAATATTTGACCCGATGATTCTTGGTCACCCAAGATTCCAGTCGTGGGTCACCTTATTCAGGCTTCTTAGTATCTCCGGTAAGATATCCTAACTTATTTCGAGCTCTGCTTTGCATTTCAATAAGTTGTGACCATAACCCAAAATTGGTTTCGTTTAGGATGATGTTCGTTGTGAATGCCGAGTTGTCTGGAGGAACAACGATTTGTGGTGATGGGTTTGAGGTCAGTGGATTGATTGAATTAATTTCTATTTCTTTGGGTTTCTATTTGCTGTGATTTTTCTGGATTGATTTGGGAATGGTTTGAATGCTTTGAAGTTTTTGGAGATTTGGGAATGGTTTGCTGTGAATGGTTTGACTGTTTGAAGTTTTCTGGAGATTTTTAAATGGTTTGCTGTGATTGAAGTTTCTGTTGATTAAACTTCATAGATTTATGGGTTTCATGCGTATTTCTGGGTTTGATTGGAATAGTAGGTGTTTCTAGGTTTTGGGATTTGTGGGATTCGAAAAAAAAAGATAAAAGCCTTCAATTTGAAAAAAAAATCGTAAAAAAACTTCAGAATTGCTCTGATACCATGTTAATATTCGAAATACGAATCTTTTGTATATTTCAGTTGTATTTTTACTCTTACAATGCAAGTTAATTTATAGCCAAATTACAATACTAAAATAGCAATTACAAAACCCTCTTTCTCCCTACTTTACATGACTCCTATTTCGAGAAATTAACGGCCTCATCTATATTTTTAACAATAACAAAAACAAAATGAACGTATTTACGTAAGAGTGTATAGTGATTTTTTTCAAAAATATTTTACAATGCAGTGCTAAAATGACTCCATTGTTAATGCCATATGCTTAAATAGATGCTTATATAAATCGTAGGATCCGCATAGCACAAGTGATGACAGGCTTCTTCATAACTTCTATCCAGACATCAATATTGGATTTAAGGATAAAAAATCCTGTCGGAATAGTGGTTTAGGATTCTGGCTCTCTTCCCTTTTTATTTCGAACTTTAAGAACAATACTCATATAATATATTTTTTCTGGATGAAACTTATCGATACAAGAGATGTGATTCTGATTAAAAAGAAAAATCTTGTTTTTATCCCATCATTTAGAATCTCACCGCTGAAACCACTCCCCCTAAGAAATTGCATGAATGGTTATCTGTACAATTTGTTCTACATAATATATTCTTAAATCATTTATTTTACAACTTGATATAGTTGGGCTAAGAGATGAAAATGAATGGTGTTAAAGGTAAGACAATTGCTCAGGAAAAAGAAAAATAGAAATTTACAACAGTGAACAATATATCTAAGAATATCAGCGACTATGTTCATTTGTGAATTCTGTCGGCATTTCTTAGAAGATGATTACTTGTATAACCAGAATTTTCTTCACAGCTCTTAAGCTAAGCTCAGAGTCGATGAAGAGCTAAGGAAAAACATGATTCCCAATCCGTGCTGTGTGAGCAAGTGTATCTAGTGAAAATATCTTATCTGCCATGAAAATGATCGAGATTAGGAAGCCTCGCTCTGATGATGCTTTTCTTTACACATGTATTTGCAGAAAAAGGGGAAAATGCTTTGAGTATATACCTTCCTTATAAATGGGACCCGTCAAAAAAGAGATGTGCTTCAACTTCCTCCATATTTCATCTTTGCCTAGAAGGATAAACACGAATATTATTGCTTCTGAAACAAAACGATTGCAGGAATCGCCTTTCGGTAACCTTTGGATGACTGAAACAGCCACAAATTGTGTCTTCTCCCGGAGATTTTTCTTCTCTGCTCTGCTATCACACATGCAACCGGAATCTTCAAGTCCTGTTCAGGGTGCCCCTTCAAGAAAATGGTCTGTCATGGAAAGTCCTGGGGAATCTGAGACATATAATATGAGATATATATCGTCCCAAGATCATAAAAATGATAAATCTTAATCTTAACAAGATCAAAATTCGAATTAACCAACAACTATTTGTGCGCGTCCTCATAGACTGGTATACCTGTGGATATGGAATCAGCCACAAGTGGAGAACCCCATGAATTTTGAAACCCTCTGGTGATTGTGATGGGTCCAGAAAGCAAGTCGAGCTATAACTAGGTTAAAGAATAGAATTAGTGCCAACATTACTTCTCTCTCAGTTATTGCTTCAATATTCGGGTGAACTTTGTTTATTCGGAATTGAGACCGGTCATATGTGCCTAGATTTTAGGAAACAAGTTGGAAGGAATCAATTGATTAAATGCGATTTTTAAGAGAGAGAAAAATTTGTATTTCAAGAACTTGGCACTGGAAATTAAACCTTTGTGCCACTGAGTATTGAATCTTTATTCAAGTGTGCTGAAGGCATATGTTTACTTTATTCCAAATTAATATTTCACCAATTAATTCTTTAATAAAAATAATTTTACTCATTTAAAGTGTAGTTAAATTCTTGCACCTAATAATATACATGTATTATTCAAGAGGCAAACTGATACACGGTCAATTTATAGGATTTTTTAGATTTTTCTCTAAATTTTAAGCTATGCCTCTTAATTATTATTTAAAAAAAAAGAAGATGAAGTGAGTGTTTGTTAGATAGAAAAACTACATAAGTTACGTAGTAATAAAAACTGAGTACTCTAGATATAATAATCTCTCTTTTCTAAATAAAGATTTCGAAGTTTTTTCATTTATAATTTATGTGAATTATAATTAGAGACTAGACTATTATTAGACAGTTTATGGTTTATGAACAACCTAAATTTTAAAACATTATTCAAAATAAATAAATAAATCAGATCTTCGGTGAAAAATTACCTGATGAACAAATAATTTTTAATACATTACGAATCACCTCTTGTCGGAAGGGATGTGTGAGCTATGCTCCAGTGAAATTACTCAAATAATTTCCTAACTATTCAACAAATAAAAAATAAAAAAAACCTGGATCTTTTTTTCAAAGCTACCATCACTGCACTCTACTTTATTGACTTGATTCCTGAAACAGCGTTAGTCTTCCCACTGCAACAGAATGAATTACAGCAACACTGCTCTCTACTCTATTGTGTTCACCGACAAGGAATCACCAAAAGCAGGGAGCATTTGATTTTCTTTAATTTATTCCTTATTTTTTTAACATATATATATATATATATATATATATATATATATATATATATATATATATATATATATATATATATATTCAAAGCTCTTTAGCTAAGCTCATAGTCGATATAGTTGCATGGGATTATAATATTTAATTGATGATAAAGATTAATGCAGCACACAAAAGTTGGGAGCTTCTGTATCGGAAAGGGAGTGTTGTCTAGCATTGTTCATTTGACAGCAGCTGTCAACCAAACATTCCCAATCTATATAAAGCCTGGCTTGGCCTCACACATATTATTCAAGCAAGCAAGCAAATCACCTCAACCTATATACCGCTACTTGTCTTGTGTACAACATGTCTCGTCAGACAGACCGTCTTGCTAGGATTGGGCTGGAGGGCTTTGCAGCCATAGATGAGCTCTTCGGCCAGGCCAAGGGGCGGCCACCAGTTCGGAAGGTTCCCACTTATTACATTGTTCATCAGGTGAGCAAAATTCCAGCAACAGAAGTTATCGACAGCAACGAGGCAGCTCAGCGCTACAAAGGGAAGGTTCACACCGATTATCGCGGGAAACCAGTTCCGTTTTAAGGACCTGGCTAGTGTTTGATCACTTATATAGATTTCTTGTGTGCATAACCTAGCTCCTCCACTTGTGTAACCCCTAGTCCTGAACGATATTCTCCCTCTGCGAAACGTAGACGAGGAGACGTTCCAGTGATCAGGAGCTTCTTCTTGCATCTTGGAATAAAATTTCTGTTATATTTATATGACGATTTTCTATTTGACTGGTCAAGTATGTGTTGCCATAAATGTTCTTCTCACTTCCTAATTATCACCTGATTCACCTCGTACTTAGCATAGAATTGAAAGATACAAGAGTAATTTACTGCTGAAAAGCTTTGAAGCTCTTCGAGGTGTGATTTCACCGGCTAATTTTGGAGCTGTTCAGAGCTCAAGGATAAAAATGAAGAGACGTGGGAAGCAAGTCTTATTTCTGCACGGTAAGCAAGAGTGTATGACTATAAACAGCAGATTTGCTCTGTTATTGCCATATGCTTAAATAAATCGCAGGATCCGCAAGCCACAAGTGATAACAAGCTTCTTAATAACTTATATCCAGACATCAATATTGGATTTAAGGATAAAAACAGTAGGATTGTGGCTTAGGAGGTTGGCTCTCTTCCTTTGCTTTTCTTTTTTTAATTTCAAACTTTCAGAGCAATAGTCATATAAATTTATTTTGTAATTATAAATATAGCATCTCACCAACGTGTGTGGTGGTTTCACAATTTTCTCAAAGGGATACTATTTGTCCTGTTCTGCCCAGGGAAGGGAATGCATGATGCAAGAAGCTTCTTCTTGACTGATTCATCATTTAAATATGATTTCTACGTTTGCGTTGCGCTGAGCATGAACTATGTTATGATTGTAGTCGACTGTGCATGCCTATAAGAAACTATTTTACCTAAGAAATTAAGTGGTTAAGTGAGTTACTAAAATATGATTTATATTATTTTTTATCATACTTTTTAAGTAAAAACCTTTTGGGTTTTAAACTTGCATGGTATCACATTACATTGTTTATCACATTGAATGAGGATAGTGCAATTCGAACTCGTGACCACTAGATCAACAAGATTTTGATACCATATTAAAAAAGAATTTCACCAAAAAGTTTAAATTATTATGTGAGACTCGAGAATATGATTTGTATTATTCTCTAACACATCCCTTCAAGTGAAAGTTTTTTAGATTTAAAATTTACGCATGCTCATACAGTTTTACGGTGAAGGGCTTTTCCTTGTGCCGGGGAAGCCATTTATCTCAAGGTTGTCAATACCATTCCAGTCGCCATTCCGGTTTTTTTATTGGTACAGAACGTTTCGGTTTCGGAGCATTTTGACGTGCCGTTTCGGGGTTGTACTATTCATATATAATTAATTGTGTGTGTGTGTGTGCGTGTGTGTGAAAAATAAAATATTAATTTAATAAGCATAATTAAAATTCAAAATAAATTATAAAATACAAACACAAAGTCAAACAAATATAATTTCAAAATTAGAAACACAATCACAAGTTAATCAAAATAAGGGAGATTTTAAGGCCAGAACAGTACCGAGACGTTCCAGCTGGAATTTTATCGGAATTTCCAGAACTAGCTGGAATTAAAACTGAGATGAAAACGACACAGTTTTGTCTCGGGTTTTTTAATGACACGGAACATTCCAACCGTTTCGGCCAGAACATAACGGTATTGACAACCCTATCTTTGCTGTGGAGCTAATAAAAGAATATGTAACCAGCTATTCTAAACTTTTGTTGTGCTTTCATGGCTTCCTTGCTAGCCACCAGCTTGGTCAAATGGGATGATTGATTAAAGATTATGTTGATTTAATTCAAGAGACCATTTAAAAAAAAAAATCAAAGGCTTTTCCCTTTAGATTAAAAATTGAAAAATTTATAAACTATTTTGTCAAATATGTTTGAAGAATTATAATAACATTATAGTAATTTGCAATAAGATTACTTGAAGGGGAAACAGTAATCCAAATATTCCCTAAGAATCAATCCTTCTTAAGATGTCTGATTCCCAAAACTCAACAACTTTAACTGCTTCTAAACATGAGATGATTATGTTTACACTGCTAATTAGCAATTTTCTCAACCAATCACTGCATGCATTTTTATGTATTTGTGTTGGGCATAAATGAGAATATCTGATCATGTGATTAAAGAAAACAAAAGCTTCCCTTTTTTGGGGGGATTCCTTGCCGGAGGACACATTAAAGGAGAGAGATTTCACTGTAATTCATGTCATCCATTCAACTGCAGTTGCAGGACTGATGTTGTTTTTGCCTGCATAGTATCAACTCAGGTCCAAGAGTACAGGTAGCAAAAACGCTGAACCCTCATTTGAATTAAACTATCAATCTCTTACAAATGACAACACTTTACCACTAACTAGAACTAGCAATGGCCTCCTTACAAATCAACCTTCAAAAACTGAGAACAAAACCACCATTAAACAACCCTGAAATCACCAACAACAAAACCCAGTTAAAGCTAAAACCCTAAGCAAGATAGCAGCTTAGTGAGGTTACTTCATGTGTGACTAGATATTTTCTTAGGATGAGATGGAGAGGTTGCGTCATCTTGATTATGTCATCTTACTGGAGTTAACTAGAACAATACATAAAGATATTTTCGATCTGGAAAGAATAAAGATCGGTTAAAGAAAGAAAACCGGATTATCAAAAGTAATTGGAAAGGAAAATTTAGTTATAAGGAATCAGATTCACCAAGAAATTAAAGTATCAAGAAGTTGGAAGGTATCAATTGATTGGATGGGTTTTTGTTTTCATAGAGAGAGAGGGCTGTATGGACCCGATTGTGCAAATTATGAACAGGATTCTATTCTCTTGTAGTTTTTGGTAGGATAAAATATGTGTGTGTGTGTGTGTGTGTGTGTATATATATAAGGTCCTGAGAAGCTATTTTTGCTCAAAAAGTTCCCGTTGTGATTATATATATATAAATATATCTTCACAGCTCTTTAGCTAAGCTCATAGTCGATATAGTTGCATGGGATTATAATATTTAATAGATGATGAAGATTAATGCAATACACAAAAGTTGGAAGCTTCTGTTTCGAAAAGAGAGTGTTGTCTAGCGTTGTTCATTTGACAGCAGCTGTCAACCAAACATTCCCAATCTATATAAAGCCTGGCTTGGCCTCACACATATTATTCAAGCAAGCAAACCACCTCAACCTATATACCGCTACTTGTCTTGTGTGTAACATGTCTAGTCAGATAGACCGTCTTGCTAGGATTGGGCTGGAGGGCTTTGCAGCCATAGATGAGCTCTTCGGCCAGGCCAAGGGGCGGCCACCAGTTCGGAAGGTTCCCACTTATTACATTGTTCATCAGGTGAGCAAAATTCCAGCAACAGAAGTTATCGACAGCAACGAGGCAGCTCAGCGCTACAAAGGGAAGGTTCACACCGATTATCGCGGGAAACCAGTTCCGTTTTAAGGACCTGGCTAGTGTTTGATCACTTAATTAGCTTTCTTGTATGCATACCCTAGCTCCTCCACTTGTGTGACCCTTGGTCCTGAACGATATTCTCCCTCTGCAAAACGTGGACGAGGAGACGTTCCAGTGATCAGGAGCTTCTTCTTACATCTTGGAATAAAATTTCTGTTATATTTATATCACGATTTTCTATTTGACTGGTCAAGTATGTGTTGCCATAAATGCTCTTCTGACTTCCTAATGATGATCACCTGATTAACCTATTACTTAGCTAGAAGTGAAAGATACATGAGTAATTTACTGCTGAAAAGCTTTGAAGCTCTTCAAGGTGTGATTTCATCAAATAACTCAAGAATAAAAATGATGAGCCGTGGGAAGCCTCTCCGATTGCTGCACAGTAAGCAAGAGTGTATGACTATTGTTGTTATCTAGTTTTTCGACCTCATTTCTGAATAATTTTCATGAAAAAAAATTTACCATAAATAACAAAAACAAAATGAACATATTTACATTATATTTTGGATAACCAAAATGAACGCATTTACGTAAGAGTGTATACTATTTTTTTTCAAAAATCTTGTTAAAAGACAGTGCTAAAATGACTCCATTGTTATTGCCATATGCTTATATAAATCGTAGGATCCGCATAGCACAAGTGATGACAAGCTTGTTAAAAACTTCTATCCAGACATCAATATTGGATTTAAGGATAAAAAAACCTGTCGGAATTGTGGTTTAGGATGCTGGCTCTCTTCCTTTTTTATTTCGAACTTTAAGTACAATACTCATATAATATATTCTACTGAATGAAATTTATCGATACAAGAGATGCGATTCTGATTAAATAGAAAAATCCTATTTTTATCCCATCATTTGGAATCCCGCCCCTGAAACCACTCCCCCTAAGAAATTGCATGAATGGTTATCTGACAATGTGTTCTACATAATATATTCTTAAATCATTTATTTTACAACTTGATATAGTTGGGCTAAGAGATGAAAATAAATGGTGTTAAAGGTAAAACAATTGCTTAGGAAAAAGAAAAATAGAAATTTACAACAGTGAACAATATATCTAAGAATATCAGCGACTATGTTCATTTGTGAATTCTGTCGGCATTTCTTAGCAGATGATTACTTGTATAACCAGAATTTTCTTCACAGATCTTTAGCTAAGCTCATAGTCGATGAAGAGTTAAGGAAAAACATGATTACCATTCCGTCCTGTGTGGGCAAGTGTATCTAAAAATATGTTATCTGCCATGAAAATGAGATTAGGAAGCCTCGCTCTGATGATGCTTTTCTTTACACATGTATTTGCAGAAAAAAGGGAAAATGCTTTGACTATATACTTTCTCTGGATCTATTCCAACCCTTCTTTATAAATGGGACCCGTCCAAAAAGAGATGTGCTTGAACTTCCTCCATATTTCATCTTTGCCTAGAAGGATAAACAAGAATATTGTTGCTTCTGAAACAAAGCGGTTGCAGGAATCGCCTTTCGATGACTGTAACGGCCACAAATTGTGTCTTATCCCGGAGATTTTTCTTCTCTGCTCTGTTATCACACATGCAACCGGAATCTTCAAGTCCTGTTCAGGGTGCTTCTTCAAGAAAATGGTCTATCATGGAAAGTCCTAAGGAATATGAGACATATAATATGAGATATATATCGTCCCAAGATCATAAAAATGATAAATCTAAATCTTAACAAGATCAAAATTCGAACTAACAACAATATGCATGTGTCCTGATAGACTAGTATACTTGTGGATATGGAATCAGCCACTGTTAAAAGTATATATTCGTATATTTCAGAGTTGTTTTTCCATTACACTTGATAATGAACTTATAGAGTAATTACAAAACTAATTTAGTTAAAGATAAAAGTTATTTTATCCCTAATTTACACAATTTTTATATCTAGAAATTAACAGCTATATTTTAACGGCTATATTTTAACGGCCATATTTAATGGCCATATTTTAACACTCCCTCTCAAGTTAGAGTGTAGATATTTATCAAGCCCAACTTGTCAATAGCATCATAAAATGCCCTTCCGAAGACTGCTTTTGTGAGAATATCGACTAGTTGATCTACAGACCGAACAAACAGAAGTTGTATAATTTTCCGATCAAGATTTTCCTTAATGAAGTATTGGTCAACTTCAACGTGTTTGGTACGATCATGTTGAATAGGATTATGAGTAATTTCGAAAGTTGTCTTATTGTCACAGTGTAGACCCATAAATGTTCCATAATCAATTCTCAGGTCTTGTAATACATATTTGATCCATAGTAATTCACACACAACATGAGCCACAGTAATTCACACACACCATGAGTCATTCCTCGAAATTCTACTTTTGCACTTGACCTTGCGATCATTTTCTGCTTCTTACTTCTCCAAGTGACAAAGTTGCCTTCTTCGAACGTAAAATATCCTGATGTTGATCTCCTATCAGTCTGATTTCCTATCCAATCTGAGTCTATATACCCTTTAATATCTTTTACCTCCCCTTTAGAAAATAGAAGTCCTCTTCCTTGTGCACTTTTTAGATAACTTAAGATTCAATAAACAACTTTCATATGTTCTCCTCCTGGTGAATGCATGAAATGACTTACCACACTTACTGCATAGGCGATATCTGGCCTAGTATGTGATAAGTATATTAGTTTTCCAATTAATCGTTGATAACATCCTTTGTCTGCTGGGGTTTGATTTTCTGCTTGTCCCAGTTTGTAATTCATTTCCATAGGTGTATCTACCGGTTTGCATGCAAGCATTCATGTTTCTGCCAATAAATCTAACACATATTTTTGTTATAATGGATATATCCCTGTTTTTGACCTTGAGACCTCAATCCCTAAAAAATATTTCAGTTGTCCGAATCTTTCATTTCGAATTTCGATGCTAGAAACTATTGTAGTGCCTTTCTTTCTTCTGGATCATCTCCTGTTAAGACCATATCATCCACATATACTATTAGTGTCGTTACCTTCTCTCCGTTGTGTTTTATAAACAAAGTATGATCTGAATTACTTTGCTTATGACCAAACTCCTTCATCGTAGATGGGAATCTTCCGAACCATGCTCAAGGTGATTGTTTTAGACCATACAATGCCTTTTTTAATTTGTGTACTTCAATTTCACATGAGGAGTTGGTTTTAACTCTAGGTGGTAATTCCATATACATATTTTCTTCGAGATCTCCATTTAGAAAGGCATTCTTGACATCAAATTATTGTAAGGCCCAGTCTCGATTCATTGTTATAGATATGAGGATCTGGATAGTGTTCATTTTTACAACTAGGGCAAAAGTTTCTTGATAATCTACTCCATACTTCTGTGTATATCCTTTTGCGACTAATCTTGCTTTGTATCTATCAATACTCCTATCTGCATTCAGCTTCACTGTGAACACCTATTTACATCCAACTTTCTTTTTTTCTTTTGGCAGCTGACATAACTCTCAAGTGCTATTTTTCTTAAGTGCCACCATCTCTTCATGCATCGCCTTAGTCCATTTTGGGTCTGCTAATACATCCTATACATTACTAGGAATAGATACATTGGATAATTGATTAACAGTAAATGCATATGATTCTGATAATCTATTGGTAAAGATATAATTGCTGATGGGATATTTAGTTTTGGTTTTGAAATTGGGTTCATACTGTTTCTTTGGGACTCCCCAGTTTTGTCTTTGTGGGTACCTATTGATCACATTATTTTCCAAGACAGGAGTTTCATTTATCTCATTAAAAATAGGATTTAGGGATACCTGAGGTGATTGAGGAGAGACATTCTCAGATGATTATTTGATTAATGGTATAGTCGTTGGTAATTCCAGAGATATAGGGGGGTCGTTTCTGAGATAATTTTGGTCTATGTAGAATTCCATGTTATCACAGCCTGGTCTCATTTTCTTTAACCCTTCATTTTTCTCTAATTCAAATATATCTTTGTTCTCTTCAACGTTACTCTCCCCCTGAAGAAAAGACCCGGGAACTCCCTCTGAATAGTAGGGTTCAGCTTCTCGAAATGATGCATCTAAGGTTACATATAGCTTTCGATGGTGAGGATCATAGCAACGATATCCTTTCTGGAACTCCAAGTAACCTACAAAAACACACCGCTTTGTACAAGGATCCAATTTGCTTCGCAGGACTTTCGGGATGTGGACATATACCGTACAACCAAACACCCGTGGTTCTAGATTTGGTAGATGAGAAACAGAGAGAAGAGATTTCATTTTCTGTTGAAGAGATTGAAAATCAATTACACTTGATGGTATTCGATTTATTAGGTAAGCAGCTGATTTTACTGCCTCACCCCAATAATATTTTAGCAGATTCATGTCAAATAATGAAGCACCAACAATTTTCATAATCAACCTGTTTTTCCTTTTTGTTAATCCATTATGTTGTGGAGTATACGTGCAGGAGGTCTAATGTTGAATTTCATGATGATTTAAAAAATTACCTAACACTTGATCCATGAACTCCGTATTATTATCTGATTAAAGTGTACTAATGTGCCGTTGGTATTGAGTCCGCACTATTTTGTGAAATTTCTGAAAAATTATACCTACTTCACTTTTATTCCTGAGAAGAGATATCCATGTCATTCGAGTACATTCATCAATAAATGTAATAAAATATCGTGCATTAGAAAAAGACGAGATCTTTGCAGGACCCCAAACATCTAAATGGATGACTACAAATGGTTCCATACTTTTCTCCAAACTTGGTAAATAGGAAATACGGTGGCTTTTCGCCAGTTCACAAATTTCACACTGAAAATCTAAAATACTTAAATTGAAAAATAAATACAGTTGTAATTTCTTAAGGTACCCGAATAAAAGATGTCCGAGTTGTCGATGCCACAACCATACAAGAGCGTAAGTGTGATCCTTACTTCTAGTCTGATGTGCGTGACCCATCATTGACCCTTCTTTTTCTGTTAATTCTAAATAATACATGTTGCCCCGCCTAACACCATAACCAAGAATCTTCCGGGTTAGAATATCCTGAAAAACACAAAACTGAGACCAAAACCTTACCGTACACTTAAGAGTAGCAGTAATTTGACTCACCGACAAAAGATTATATGCAAGAGATGGAACAATAAGAACAGTATCTAGGGTTATAGTGTTAGTCAAAATGATGGATCATTCCCCCGTAATAGGAGAGATACTACCGTTAGCAATGCGTATAGCGGAATGTAAGGAGGGTTTATGACAAGTTAATTTATCAGAATCACTGGTCATGTAACTAGATACACCTGTATCAATAATCCAAGTGCTATTTTTAGTAATAACATAATGTGCAAAAAAAATTTCAATGATACCTGGATAGACCACATTCGTTGTAGAGTGTACATGGTTTGTTTCAGTCAGATTTGCCATAGATTTCCCTTCTTCCGAGGTTTTTTTAGTAATGTCCCACTAGTTCGGGTAGCCAATAATTTCATAACATCATTGTTTTGAATGCCTCATTTCACCACAATGGGAACACATCAACCCAACACCAGGTTTATATCCAGGTTGATTATCAAACATAAAACCCATTTTTCCTTTATTTCCATTTCTTTCACTCTCGTGCCCTCTGTGTCTCCCGTGTCTCCCCACCAGTCAGTGATGCCTTGCCAACATCACTACGTGATGGGTGTTCTTTGTCGGAGTTGGAGTGGAGTTGGAGTATTCTGGATTTCAGGGTGCTCTCGTTGAAGTTGGAGCTGGAGTATCGTTGTTTAGATGCTCTTCATTGAGATGGGTGTTCTTCATTGATATGGGTGTTTCGGTGGGTTGGTAAATGAAATTTATGGGTTTCTAACAAGTAACCGTGAAAAAAAAAAAGAAAAAAAATCAGCAATACGATTCAAAGGGAAAAATTTGAAATTCGCTCTGATACCATGTTAAAAGTATAAATTCGTATATTTCAGAGTTGTTTTTCCATTACAATTGAGAATGAACTTATAGAGTAGTTACAAGACTAATTTAATTAAAGATAAAAGCTATTTTATCCCTCCTTTACACTATTTTTATATCTGAAAATTAATAATTATATTTTAACAACTATATTTTAACGGTCATATTTTAATAATAATATTTTAACGGTTGAAAGTGGAGAACCCCATAAATTTTGAAACCCTCTGGTGATTGTGACGGGTCCAGAAAGCAAGTTATATCTAGGTTAAAGAATAGAATTGGTGCCAACATTACTTCTCTCTCAATTATTACTTCAATAATTGAGTGAACTTTGTTTATTCGGAATTGAGACCGTGCCTATATTTTTTTGTTAGGATGAGGTGGTCAGGTTACGTCACGTTGATTATGTCATGTTAGCTCGAGTAGAGTGAGAAGTAAAGAACTAAAGATATATAGTTTAGGAGAGGATCAATATCAGTTAAAGCAAAAAAATTAAAAAAACAGATTATGAAAATAAATTGGAAAGGAAAAGTCACATCGATTTTAGGAAACAAGTTGGAAGGAATCAATTGATTAAATGCGATTTTAGAGAGAGAGAGAGAGAGAGAGAGAGAGAAATATATTTCAGGAACTTGGCACTGGAAATTAAAACTTTGTGCCACTATGTAGTGAATCTTTATTCAAGTGTACTGAAGGCATTTGTTAACTCTCTTTTTTCAAACTTAATAATTCTCTAATAAAATTAATTTTATTCATTTAAATTGTAATTAAATTCTTACAACTAATTTTTTTTTAATTGAATCTAAACTAATTTTTAAATATAATTAAACACTTAATTGAGGTCATGTAAGACCAAAACACTTAGGGACGTGTCAAAACAATCTAAAACTACAATAGGTTTGTTTTCATCATTCCCTTTCCTATAAAATAGAAGATGTTGAACAAAACTGAAAGTTTTTAAATAGGGGGCATGTTGATGCAGCTTAGAAAGTCTATCACCCTAGATGTTAAGATCAAATTGTGGCTCCAGTAAGCAAAAAAAAAAAACTATTAAAACTAGTTAAACGGATCCAAGCTCGAAAACGATAAGTCCATATAGAAAAAAAATACATATATTTCTTAAGTATATCTGCATCATAATACATTACATTTAGATCCTGCTATGAATCTTGAAGAGAGTCCTTGGCGGGCTTGTATTTCACAAGCCTTCTTTCACTTTTCTTGAGTACACCTTCAAGCACTCGTATTTATCTCTCTTTTCATTCTATAATGTTTTTTATCTCTCAACCATCAAGATATTAAGTTTTTTAAACTCTTTATTCATGGACTTTAAAAATAAAAAATACACTAAGGAACAAAAAATTTATTTCATAGCAAACCCAGACTTGATTCTCGATGCCCACTTCACATGAAGTCTCTCTTCTTTAAAAGCTCTGGTGCTCTACAATCCATTTTTAACTTATCACTATATAAGGTCAAATATATATGTGTGTGTATTCTTCAAAGTGGGATACAAAGTTTTAGGTTTTACAAAACACGTCAAACAAGAATTTCTTAGGATCAATATCTCTCATGCTTCTATAATTTATTTTAATCATGTTAATTTTCATATTAAAATATTTTATTAGTAAATAATTTTTAATCCTAAAAATAGGCCAGCCTTATTATTAATCCTAAATATGTGAGTAACTATATTTTAGAAGCAACTATATTGTTATTTTTAAATTAATAGCTCGTCAGAGGGGAAAAAGAGTTTTCGCGGTTATTTCATAGGCAGTGGTTCCATGCTAAAAGTGAGTTATGATTTAAATAATAACAATAATAATAATAATAATAAAGAAAGGTTCCATTATATTAATTAAGATACTGCAAATTGAGGTTTATAATAAACATTTGTTAGCTTTAGATATTCAGAAATAGAAAAGGTTTTACTCTCGCTGACCGAATACATCTACCAGGCCAGCATGCTTTTGATATTTTTCCAGGATCTAGCCCGATTATCCTCCTCTAAACCAGAAAGAATTAATGACTCGTAATTGCTTGGTGCAATACTGGTGGTGAATGTGGCTAGATTATTAAAGAGCTTATAGAGGAGGAGAATGAGCCAACTATAAGGGAAAATATCATTGCTCCTAAATCTTGGGAAAGACAGCACTAAAAATGAATGCCTACCTCACGGCTACCCCAAATTATCTGGGAGTTAGACAACCTATAAATAGATTGTAACTTTACCTGTCTGTTTTACTAAAAACATGGTATAAAGAAAGAAGAATGGAAAGAGAACTTGCCACAAATACATCGGACGAGCCTCCTAACGAGGCTTTTTAATCTGTGGAGAAGGAGAAACACACAACGGTTATTACAATGAAATCTTTGGGTAATGCCCTGCTTATCTTGTGCGTCTTAGCCGCCTCTTGTGAGGCAAAGGGTCTGGGACGCCGCGCTCCTGCCGCAACATCACCTGGCCGGACTGCTGGAAGAAGAGACCCCAATGAAAAGGTCTTCAACGTGCTACAGTACGGAGCAAAACCAGGAGGAAAAAAGGATAGTGCATTGGTAAGGACTTTGATATTTTGGATACTATGTGTGTTCGTAATATACAGGTTGGAGTTTCTCAGGACGAATATGGAACATTGAAATTGAAGCATGAATGATCATCTGTTAAGAGAAACTCACATTTGATGAGGGGGTTTAGAATATTATAGTTGGCGAACATATCTGAACGTTCCCTCTATTTTCTCATCAATAGATTTTGATGAAATTGATTAACTTGTGGTTTTGGCCTTTGTAGTCTTTCATCCGAGCATGGAGGGCTGCATGCAATTATAGGGGACCGGCAAGGCTACTTATCCCCAGCGGAACCTTCTTGATAGGAGCAACCATCTTTCAGGGACCATGTCAAGGTCCAGTACCCATTAAGGTTCAAATTGCAGGAACTCTGAAGGCTGTAACCGACCCTAGCATGTACGAAGAAGATTTCTGGATCTCGTTTGAAAACATCAACGGCTTGCTGGTTACTGGTACAGGCACTGTTGATGGCCAAGGCAGTGCTGTCTGGAAATACAGCAGTGGTGATGCCAGGTTCCCAAGTGTAAGACACAAAATTATCTTGACAGACATGCACTAGCTAATTAGTAATTAGATACTGTAGGGATCAATTTCAATTTCATAATGATTCTTCTTTCCTTTTCTTTTTGTATTTGTGGTTCAGTCTATAAAATTCAATCATGTAGTCAATGGGATTTTAAGACAGATCACATCTGTTAATCCCATGGGTTTCCACATATCCATCGTTCTGTCCCAGAATATCAGGGCAAAAAATCTTCATATAACCTCTCCTGCGACGAGCCCCAATACCGATGGAATCCATATAAGCCAATCCAGTCAAGTGAAAGTATCCAGAAGTGTTATCAGCACCGGTGATGATTGCATTGCTATGATTCAAGGAAGCACCGATATCAGCGTTAAAAAGGTTACTTGTGGCCCTGGACATGGCTTCAGGTAATTAGTCTCTGCTGAAAGTTTCAGCAAATACTAGATCTCTTTATTTATTATATGAATATATTTGCAGTTAGCAACATTGCTACATGTGTTATTCATGAAGTATCTTTCCTTGTTTATAACTTGCATATCCATGCATATATATAACAGCGTTGGTAGCCTTGGCAAGTACCCCGATGAAAAGGATGTGAGAGGAGTCGTCGTGACAAACTGCACGATAAGGAACGCTGACAATGGAGTTAGAATAAAAACATGGGGAGGATCAGCCCCAAGCCAAGCTTCAAACATACTTTTCGAGGATATTATCATGGACAATGTTAAAAACCCCATTATTATTGATCAAAGCTATGGATCAAAATCCTCGGTTCGTTTTCTTTGGCTGAATTATTTTAACAATCCTGCTTTTATCCTTCAGAGTTACTTGGAGATCAATGAGTAGTTTCATCTTGGTATTTTGTTTTTTGGCAGCCATCAAGGGTAAAGATAAGTGATGTTCGATACATAAACATCAGAGGAACCTCCGCGTCAGAGGTTGGAGTCGATCTCCAGTGCAGCAAGACTGTTCCTTGTGAAAATCTTTACTTTTCAAACATCAATTTGAAGTACTCTGGGCAAAGGAAGCTGCCTTTCAGTTCTACGTGTACGAATGCAAAAGTCAACTATGTTGGAAACCAATTCCCACCACCTTGTCGATAGGTGCTTAATTGTAGTCGGAAATTTCGTTCTTAATTTGTTTTATAGAAGGAGATGGTTCTTTTCTGGATTTGTCTCTTTAACGTTTCATGCTACTTTAATTTACTTGTCATTGATGGATTACGCACGCACGCTGGCAATATCAGCGTTCCATCGTTGATATTACAACTTCACATTTTCTGGTGGTGTAGGGCATTAATTTGTGTGATGATTATTGTGACCGCTCCATTCAAATTTGTAACTGTGTCTACTGTAAACATTTTAAGGAAAACCAGGCATGATGGATGGGATTCTTCCACGGTCTACTGCTAACATTGCAATACAATCTTTGACTAAGCTGCAGCCACCAATTCGTCAGACTATCGTGTTTTTGCTAGCTATAATGTTTTTTTTTAGAATTAAAGAATGATTGATTGGACGTTAACTAACAGATCTTAATTACATGCGTTGCAAGTTTTTCATGTATCCATTAATTAAATCTGTAAGTTTATATATGATCTATGAGCATTCCTAAAAAATTCATTCAATTTCTTCAACTTTCAATTCCTATAAAATTAAATTCTTACTCATTGCAAATCAAAACTATATTTATTTTTGTGTTATGGACCAGATTATTTTATTTTTCCAATAATAGAAAGGTTCTCCAGCAAATTAAATTAAAATTTGCTTAATTGGTTAATTTGATGAGCTTGTTATATAAAATCAGTACTATAATTCGGTGAAAAGCTTAAGGATAGCTTTTCATTTGTGTTATGGGTAATATCTACGCTTACAGTTATGTAGTCAGAGAGCTTCTCACAATGACAACATGACCAGACAGCAACCATCATTAATCATCGAGTTGAAGCTAGCTCTTATAGATTTTGTTGAAAGAGATACAAATTATAAAGCTTGAATTGGATATAATGGCAATGGCCATATATTATTGAAATAGAAATATTCCTCGCCAAATGCCTGTGTACTTTTTTATCCGAGCATGGAAGGCTGCATGCAATTATAGGGGACCGGCAAGGCTACTTATCCCCAATGGAACCTTTGATAAGGCAAACTATTTTTCAGGGACCGTGCCAAGATCCAGCACC
Organism: Salix dunnii; assembly: GCA_015731905.1. Taxonomy (NCBI): domain Eukaryota; kingdom Viridiplantae; phylum Streptophyta; class Magnoliopsida; order Malpighiales; family Salicaceae; genus Salix; species Salix dunnii. The sequence goes on along the minus strand of CM027668.1, from coordinate 387,578 downwards.
CATTAAGGTTCAAATTGCAGGAACTCTGAAAGCTGTAGCAGACCCTAGCATGTACGAAGAAGAATGATTCTGGATCTTATTTGAGAACATCAAGGGCTTGCTGGATACTGGTACAAGCACTGTTGATGGCCAAGGCAATGCTGTCTGGAAATACAAAGTCGTCGGCGATGGCGGTGCCAGGTTCCCTTGTGTAACCAACAATATTATCTTGACATACATGCACGCGCGTATTAATAAGTAATTAGAGAATACGGGATTAATTGCAGTTTCATAATGATTCTTCTTTCCCTTTTTTTAATTATTTGTGGCGCAGTCTATAAAATTCAATCATGTAGTCAATGGAAATAAGACAGATCACCTCTGTTAACCCCATGGGTTTCCACATATCCATCGTTCTGCCCCAGAACATCAAGTCCAAAAATCTTCGTATATTTGCCCCAACACTGATGGAATCCATATAAGCCAAACCAATCAAGTGTATGTATCGAACAGTGTCATTGGCACTGGGGATGATTATTGCATTGGCATCATACGTGGATGCCCCGATGTCCGCATCAGAAATGTAACCTGTGGCCCTGGATATGGTATCAGGTCAGAAATGTTCCAGCTGCATGTATATACACTTGAAGTGATCAGTAGTTATGCACTTGTAGCTAATAAGTAGTAACCTGCAGCTATTTACCTTGTTTACATTTCAACATATAGCAGTATTGGTAGCCTTGGCAAGTACCAGGATGAGTAGGACGTGAGAGGAATCACTGTGAAAAATTGCACATTGAATAACACGGACAATGGAATCAGAATAAAAACATTTGGAGGATCACCTCCAAGCAAAGCTTCAGGCATACTTTTCCAGGATATCGTCATGAACAGAGTTAAAAAAAAAAAACCATTATCATTGATCAATGCTATGGAAACAAAGAATCGGTTCGTTTGCTTTTACTGTGATATCAATCCCTTTTATAGGCTGCTTTCTCCTTCTATCATGAGTTGGAGTAGAAAATACCAGTTTTATCTGAACTTGCCTTCTTTAATTGTCGTCGCAGCCATCAAGGGTGAAGCTCAGTGATGTTCGATACCAAAACATTAGAGGAGCATCCACTTCAATTGTTGGAGTAAACATCAAGTGCAGCCATAAGAGTTAGCTTGTTTGAACTACGTTGGAGAAAAAGAGCATAATCATGAAATCAGTTCTGATATGTAAAATTCTAATGGGCACCAGATGAAACCTGGAAACAGTTACTGTAAGAAAGGAACTTCAAGGCCTGGCTCATGACTCTGTCTAAAACATTGGATTCGTAAAAGATCGACATGAGATTTTTGCATCTGGGCTTCATGAGGTTTAGGTCTTGCAAGGAGCTAGTAGGAATTTAGAGAAGGGAAGGCTGCCTTAAGGCCATTCAATGAATCCAGAAAAAACATTCATGAACCAATTTTAATATTCCTTTGCTTATATTTGTCATCCAAAACTAAAAGCTTACATCATGAAACGACAAGTAGAGAGAATATGAGCACCCCGCATTGCGCCATGAGTGCCTCTAAATTTTTCATCCCCTCTTATGCATCGACATCCAATTGATACCGTTGTTTTCTGTCTCTGTTTTGAAAATCTGATTAAGATTATTTAAAAAATATATTTAAAAATATATTACAATAATATTTTTTTTATTTTCAAAAATTATATTTAATGTCAAAACTTTAAAATAATCTATAAATATATAAAAAAAATATTCAATTTAAAAAAAAATATTCAATTTTTTAAAAAAATATTTTTCAAACACATTATTATTATTATTACCAAAGAGACTCGCCAACCCAACTAGAACGTAGTTCGTTAATTTAAGATTTGGATCGGTCCGAGTTGTACAGAAGAAGAAAAAACTTGGTAACCCAAGTACGGCTAAAGCTAAAGCCATTTGGACAATAATGCCCCAAGGACTCACTTAACAATAAAAAATCAATACGAATAAGTTATATTTATTAATTATATTTTATGAAGTAAAAATTGTCCACGCTTAACGAAAGATTCTCGGTTTAAAACGAATATTGCCCAAGTACTCGGAATTAAAAAAATCATGCACAAAAACAAAATATTAAATATTTTAAAATAACTATAAAATTCAAAACTTTCAAGCTGATTTAAGTTCAAAATATTTTGAATATTAAGAATTGAATTTTTAAATAAAATTTAATATCTAAAAATAATACAAAAATAAACTAGACACCAATCCATTTGATTTAATACATAAAAATATCATATTAAAACATGATTTTTTATAGAATGCTTCCTACACATTATTATTATTATTATTATTATTATAGATTTTTAAAAGAATAAGAGGAAGGTGCACATAAACTTTTGTGTTTACTATTTTGATCACGCTAATTTTATTGTGTATATATATATATATATATATATATATATAATGTAATTACCATAATTACATTATATATATATATATATATAAGGGTGGTTATGGTAATTACATTTTTTTTTTTGTCACGTAGAAGTTTAAATAAAAAGCGGTTGCAATTTAGGCGATGCCGTTTGGCTACTAATACAACCCCAAAATCAATTGAATCCGTCTTCAATACAGAGTTGTCAAGCAGCAATGGCGTATATCACCGCCAGGCGTAACTTAGCAACGCTCCTATTCCGAGCTACCTCTTCTTCTTCTTCTTCACTCGCTCGCTTTTGTCCTGCTGTCTTCAACAAAATCCAAACGCCACTCATCCCGGATTCAGTCAAAACCCCGACACGACCCAAGACAACCGGGTCGGGCTACTCTCCATTAAACGACCCTTCACCAAACTGGACCAATCGGCCGCCAAAAGAAACGATTCTTCTCGATGGCTGTGATTATAATCATTGGCTTATTGTTATGGAGTTTCCAAATGACCCCAAACCCACTGAAGAAGAAATGATTAACGCTTATGTCAAAACCCTTTCTTCTGTTTTGGGCAGGTAATTTTCTTTCTTTCTTCTTCTTCTTGTAATGGAAACCCCCCTTTTATTTTGTTCATGGGTGTTTTTTGGTAGTGAGGAGGAAGCAAAGAAGAGTATTTATTCGGTTTCTACGACGACGTATACTGGGTTTGGTGCTTTGATATCTGAAGAGCTTTCTTATAAAGTTAAAGGTATTGTTTTTTCTTTTTTTAATTTGGGTTTTTGGTTTATATGATTGAAAATGGGTTTTTGATTAATAGGGTTTAAGGTTTTTTTAGAAAAAGAAAAAGTTCAGCTGTGGGTTTTTGAAGGAATTGGCTCTAATTTGCCTTGTGGTAATTTTGTTTATCTGGTTGAATAGCGTTGCCTGGAGTACTTTGGGTGTTGCCAGACTCGTATCTTGATGTTCCTAACAAAGATTATGGAGGTGGGTTTTTTTAATAACCATGGGAAGTTAAGTTTTTCTCCCTCTTTTTATGATTTTTGTGAATTATGATGTTTTTTGTTTTGTTGTTGATCTTGTTGGTGTTGTGCTATTAGGGGATTTGTACGAGGATGGGAAGGTCATCCATAGGCCCCAATATAGGTACAATGAAAGGCAGCAGCAGACTAGGAACAGGCCTCGACCGAGGTATGATAGGCGCCGTGAAACAATGCAGGTTGAGAAGAGAGAAACAGTGCAAGGACAGAATTGGACCCAATACACAAGACCATCAGTAAAGCAACCCGCATCGGATAATGTCCAGAATTCTACCCAGGGTGGTGGAGGAGAGTTCTCTATGAATCAAGGGCAGTTGAACCAGAGCACGTAGTAAGAATTTAAAATATTCAATTCTTAGTTTAAGAACTCACAGCGGGGCTTCAAAACTTGTGATTTTACACGAGGTTGATGTCCCTTTTTTTTTTTGGTGTGGAATGACTTGGGTCTTGCACTATCTATAATTGATAAATTCATGCATTTTGTCTAGAATCTCTTCTTTTTCGAGAAAGGAAACGAGTGTATGTTCCATGGATGCTTTCTTGTGAACAGTTCAAATATCTAGACTATGAGATGGTTCAGACTCATGTTTTCTTTGTCTTATCTGTCTTCTCTTTGAACTAATCTTTTCTTTCTCTATTGTCATGGATAATCTATGCACTTAAGTTTGCTGGTGTTGAAGTAAAGTGCTGCAATCTGAGAATAATGCATGTATGTTTGCTGGTGTTGGAGCAGTGTGTTGCAATAAGAGACATGGCTGAATTTTTGTTGCTTTTACGTTCTTTTAACCTATTCAGAGTTGTCATTGGTCATTTTGAGTAGCTGGAGACTGAAGAGACGGAGATGGTGGAGACGAAAGGACATATCTCTTTTGAAATGATAGAAATTCACTTCAAACTATCTCCACAAATATTTATTGTCTCGGTCTCTACCTAAACGTGTTTTTGTCCCTTCTGAATCTTTTTTCTTGGACATTAACCAAACTCGACATTGGTGTTATAGAATTAGGATGTTAATCATGTTATTCATTGGTGAATTTTCATCCAAAATCTAATTGAATAGTCTCCAAATTTTGAATGTTGCTAACCTAGATTCCAAGGTGTGATCTCTGATATTTCCAAGGCCGGGTCTAAAACAGGCGTTCTCTGAATTGTTTAACACAATTATATATGATCTTACCGTTGATATAATTGGTTCGGATTTTTGTAGTTAATTTGTAAAATTTTCACGGTATTTGTTTGAGTATTTATGGTGTTCAAGTTTATGGCGTCTTGGCATTGTGTTAAACAAAAAAAAAGGGGGCTTACCGTGTTCAAGTAGTGTGAATGCCCATATTCTTTTTCAAAATCTTATTTTGGTCTGAAATTTCTTGTATTTTTATATTCTATAGTATTTAAGTTAGACAGATGAGAGAGGAATCCGCTAAAGAGAGAGAAAGTCATTGACATGGATTTTAGTTATTAACTCTTATATTGTTTTTAAAAATATTTTTTATTTAAAATTATATTAAAATAATTTTTTATTTTAAAAAAAATATTTTTGATATAAATGTATAAAAATACTAAAAAAATAATTTAAAATAAAAAAATACTTTTAAAATACAATAATAAATATAATTTAAAAAGATTGATTTGAGCTTTTATAGGACCTGTTCAAGAAGGAATGTTTGATTTTGATTATAATACTGCATAAAAAACAAATTACAGGTTGAGGGGGAAAAAAATAGTGATTTAATTTTGTATTTTTAGATTTTTTTTTAAGTTTTTTTACATTGATAAGATTGTTTTTTATTTATATGTTTTAGGGATGTTATTTTTGTGGCTTTATGTGAAAATATAAGCAAAAAAAAATTGTTTTGAATTCCAAAATAATTAATTCATGATTTTTCAGCCACCATTGATTGGGTTACATTGGATGATATTTTATTTTTGAGAAAAAATATTTAAAAAATAAAATAAAGATTGACATGTATTAACCTAGTCAAAGATTATTTTATATCATTACATCTAATTATATATAAAATTGTTTTTGCCTTCAAAATTCATTATGGCTAATGTTTTAAGTTTTTTTTGTCTACTTTTAAATTTTTTAAAATATTTAAGAATATAATATAAAAATTCAAAAATAATTATTAAACCAAGTTATTTGAAGGAATAATTGTATTTATTTTAATACATTATTAAATAAAAAGTATCTTAAGCCCCACAAAATTATATATATTTATTTGATCTAAATTTAATAAGAATAATAAACATGTAATTAAAAAAATCCACGCAATCTAAATATTATTTTCTTGACAAAAAAACATCGTCTTTCCACACATAACCCAACCTTTCATATCAGATCAGACACCTCGTCTCATTTCCTCCAAATTACAACAAGACAAGGCGACCGTGAGCACAACCTCCATCATCGCTCTCAATCTCCGATCTCTTAATTTTGCACTATACAGATACAGCTTAAAAGATATAACAAGGTACGTTAAGATCTGTTTTTGATTTTTTTTTCCTTGTAATTTGATCGAAAATGAGCAACTTCAATTTCGATTTCGGAATCGGATCAAACCGACCCAAATCTTTAAACGATCAAAGGAACCCAAACCCATCTCCCTATTCATCTACCACAACACAATCTAAGCCAACGTGGCAACCCAATAAGCCATCATGGACGCACCAACCGGCACCAGCCCAGTCAATGGTCCGACCCGGTGGTTTGAACGGACCCACTTCTATGGTGGGTGATATAACTGGGAAGAGTTGGAATTCGGGTATCGGTTCGGGTTCTGGTATTGGGATTGTTGAAAAGAACCCTAATTTGTTTGGTGATCTTGTTACTTCTGCTATTGGAAATACTAAGGGTAGCAGTAATAGTAATGTTCCTTTGAAAAATGTGAATACAAGCGCGTATTCGATGGGGAAATTGGCTGATTCTTTGCCGAAAACAAGTGGATCCACCGCCAAGAGTGGTGGAGGATGGGGTGGTAATGGTAATTTGGGTGGTTATTCTAGTGGATATAATAGAAATGATGGTAAAGCCAATGCTAGTGCCGGTGTTAATAAAAGTTCGAATCTTGGGGGGGCGTCGATGAAGAGTATGGGTGGAGGTGGAATGAGTGGAAGTGGAATGAGTGGAAGTAAGGACCCTTTTGGTTCTTTGGTTGATTTTGAAATGAATCAGAAAAAAAGTAGTCTTAATTCGGCTAGTAAAGTTAATAAGCTGTCTGGCAATGCTACTGGTGATGCATTTGGTGCTTTTCAAAATACTCCAAGTGCAAAATCGGTTCCATCAGGTGGTGCTGGTGCTAGCAGTAATGATTTCATGGGATCAAATACGAGTTCCAAGCCCAATATTGATGACTTTGGAGTGTTCATCAATAGCTTTCCTACTCAGAAGCAGCAGGCTCCGGCTCAACCTTCAGTTGGTGATCCGCTTGACATGTTCTTCACACCATCCTCCGGAGATGCTACAACATTATCTGGAGGATTGGGAGGGCAGCCATTGTCGGAAGTTGATGATTGGGGTTTGGATTCTGGGCTTGGAGGGGGAGGCGTGGATGATTCTCATGGAGCCACCACTGAGCTTGATGGGCTTCCAGCTCCACCTGCTGGGGTAACAGCTTCTGCAGCAAAGAATAAGGGAATTGAAAATCAAAAACAGGGGCAATATGCAGATGCCATCAAGTGGCTATCGTGGGCTGTGGTACTTCTTGAGAAAACAGGTGATAAGGCTTCCACCATGGAGGTTTTGTCATCCAGAGCTTCATGTTATAAAGAAGTTGGAGAGTATAAGAAGGCAGTGGCTGATTGTTCAAAGGTATAATCATTTCTTTCTTTTGCTCATTGATTTGAGTCGTGACCTTTTTGCACATCCCTTCTGGTGATTTTTTGATGAGAGTTGTGTGTTTCTTTAGTTTAAACTATCTGCATTATGATTGATAAAAATTGAGTTTTAGGATACTACTTCTAATGGTGTGGGCTTCCGTGTATAGGATGCCATGGCTATGAGACTAGCTTGAGAACTAAAGAATCAGCTTTTTGACTGTGCTATATGGTTAGATCCCCGAGAGAGAATCAATGTTAGAGTTTTTGGTCCCTGGGGTGCCACCTCTTAGTTAATTGCCTGGCTTGGAGCACTTTTTGTTTTGGACTTGACAGCATTTCCTTAGTTCTCTGGATAACTTTAACCATGTCATATGTAAATTATTAGAAGTATATAAATAAATCTGACGTACAAGCAACAGAGCCATTGCATATTTGAAGACTAGAGCAACTTGTTCAGTGATGCAAGCAAATCTTGCATCCCACAAAATGTAGACAATACATTTTTTTATTCTCTTCTGTGCTTGAGGGTGCTTTTCCTGCCTTCCTATGATACTCACATTGGTTTTTCTTCTTGATCTACTAACATTACAAGGTTAGGTGCTTCATATTTTTCTCTCTGCTGTGCAGGTGCTTGATCACGATGATGCAAATGTGTCTGTTCTTGTACAGCGTGCTCTCCTGTATGAAAGCATGGAAAAGTACAGGCTTGGAGCGGAAGATATGCGGGTTGTTCTGAAGATTGATCCTGCTAACAGGGTTGCAAGGAGTACTATTCACCGTTTGACCAAAATGGCAGACTAGAGAGGTTCTGAAAATTTTACTGTGTTTTTCCTTATTCATATAGGTTACCTTTCCCCATTGCTAAATTTGTGGGGAATGATGGCATTTTACTTGAATACATATTTCAGTTGATAATTGTGGCTGGCATTTATGTTGTGTTGAATTCTTTTTTTTTTTATTGTGTGACTGGGATATCCTCACTTCAAAAAGGTTTTGAATACTGCAGCTGTTTGGGAAAGACATGCGTCGCCTCATTTTTATCCTGTTTTGCTGTTTTCTGATTTAAATGTTGGTTCGAGATATGCACCACTGTAATTCCTTATGTTCAGTTACATATTCGTGGCTGATGACTCTCCATGATCATATCATGTTCACTGAGTGTTTACCAAACCATTGGAAGCGGTGCTAATTAGTCAAGAGATAATAGGGTCAAGCTGTAGTGTGGTGGCTAGCTGTATACTCTCAATAATTGACTTCCATGACTAAATTTCTTAATCCCTCAAAAATTGACCATTTAAAATTAGAACGTTCCTCCTGATCTCTTACAGTAATTTCATGATTTAGGAGATGAACTTTTACAATTTAGCTTGTCCTTTGTTTGGAATAAAAGAAAGCTGGCTTTGTACATATTGATCTGACACCGATGGTGTTAGCATAAGATAATTTGTCGTTGAAAGTCCTATTATGGTGGTTACTTGGAAAATTCATTGATAAAAAAAATCATCTGGGATTAGTGACGCCATATTTCTCTAGCTTCATTTTTCTGGGATTAGCAACTTGCAGATTGAATGCCAAGGTTGGAAACGTGACTCGTGCAGCAAATAGCATGGTGCTGCTTGCAATTTTGCGAAGTGCTGCATCCTACTTCCCGGTACTAGTCATCACTGCAATCTCGTGGCTGCAATAACAGATTCAGTTGCAGGAAAAATCTGACGTAGGCTTTGTCACTTTATCCTTGTTATTCAATTACAGGGCAAGCTAATTAGAACTGAACTTGTTCCAATTATTTGTAACAACCTATTTTACCAAGAGCCAGAAAAGGGTCGTCCTCTTCTTGCTTGTCCTTGAGGATTCCGATGGTATCAGACAAATAACAGCAAGCCTCTGCCCATCTCCTGCCCTTTGGGTGCTGCCAAAAATGCTTATATGGTAATGAATATCTTCAAGACAATTTGTGTGGACTATAAAAATTAAACCCTCTCTTTAGAGTGTGGCTGTATATTTCACGTCAATAAGATCAGAAAACAAGCTTTATCGATCACTTAACTACGCTCTTGGGTGTGGATTCCTCAGAGGGTGCGATACATCGTGGATATTTTATCACCTCCATTTTCTGTCTATCTTAGACCTAATTGAATTGTGGTCCAAATATCTCCACTCAAATCATCTACTTTCTTGCAGCCTTTGAAGAAGTAATACATTACTTCAACATCAGATTGTTTACCTGCAATATCTTGTGTGCGGCAGGTTTTGATGATTGTAGCAAGGTCAATCTGTGCTCGTTTCTAATCTCTCGCTTCTCAGGCAAACCCTATTCTTCGACTAGTAACCTTAACCTAAATCCTTGATTGTTTTGGCATTTGTATGCATGTCAACCAAAAAACTATCAAAGTTAACGTTTGATGTACTAACAAAGTGTTTATTTAGATATATGGTTGAGGTTGTTTTTCAAAAATTTATTAATCATAAATATTTTAAAATAGTATTGTTTTTAAAAAATATTTTTGATTTTAGCATATCAAAATGATTTAAAAACACAAAACTAATTTAAAACAAAAAAATAATAAAAATTTTTAAAATTACTTTTAAAAGACAATGTCAAACAATCATAGAAATACTCTGCTTCGTACCCTTAAGAGTCTCTTGCAATTCAAATGCAAGTCGAAACCATGTTTTCAAATTGTCAACCTGAATTTCATCAACTTTCATCTCCATCGAAACAAGCACCAATCATTGATGATGTTAAGCTATATGGTTCAATGTATGCGCTAGAGCTGGACTCATTAGATAGGTTCCTAGAGGAACTCAATAGACTCTTTATTTCTTATACAAGCAGCTTTGAACATTGTACAAGTGGTCGCTTGACCATTACGCCTAGAAAATATTACGGTGATGCAGTTGATTGTTGTGATGGTTTGCTTGCATTGTTCAGTATCAAGTTTGGCATGGCTTCGTGGAATCCATCAATAAAGAAAACTTGATGCTGTCATATTTTAAAGGTGAATATGAATATTGTGATAGTTGTCTTGATAAATTTGGATTCGATAATACATAAATTAAAAAGAAAATCCTAGTTGTTTAGGCCTCGACCAGAAGGTGAGAATTTAAACTTGATGGTGACACCAACCATGGTTTGTCCAACCCTATTGTAACACACCTTCTATGTATTTTTCCTGGTTTTCATAAACCATGTACTCAATTTTTTTTTCTATGCATTTAACTTTTTCTATGTAGAGCACACTATTTTATATGTCAATAACATTGTTTACCACTAAGATTTCCACCAATAACATGCATGACACACACAACAACCAATGTAAACCATCATGGCAACCCAATGATACGTCAAGTTCCCTATGAATACACTTTGTCATTAAAAAAAATCCAAATTTCATCTTTAATCATATAGAGATAGCCATAAAAAGCTAGAAAGTCAGGTCATAAACTAGAGGAAACATTGGTCATGCAAAGGTGTTAGACTATGCCACACAAGTTCTAGCTACATAAAAGTCTATGCATTCATAATTGAAATCGAGGTAGACTATATAATTTCTAGCCAATACATGTACTGATTATACCTATATATTAACTTCCTCTAACTTTATTTTATTTTTTTCTCTTCCTATATTATCCTATTCTACTATATTTACTGACTTATACATACATGTTATGAACTTTTTTTATGAACAACCTTAGCTAGAAAAGGTATAAATTCAAACAATCACTTCACGAGCCTAAGACACAACCATGAAAAACCTATATTTTATCTTAAGTTTTTCATGACCTCATTAGTTGCATCATCTATGGAAAAATAAACAAAAACTATTTTATTCCATCTCACCCCATCATACTTTTCATGATTAACAAAACTCTATGACATAGAAGAGTGACTAATTTATTTAACAATGAAACTCTAGCTAACTCTAGCTTTTTAATAATTTTAAGTGATTAACAATATTTTTATAGCCATATAGTAACAACATCACACCTTTTCATTTCATTAACAAGAAAAATATAACTTCTTGCTCCAACTCCAATACACGCACTAGATCCATAAAGATAATTATTTTTATGAAGAATAAGGACAGAATGATACATGAAGTATGCATGACACTCTAAAATTATGAAAAAAAAATTGTTCTTTATATAAAGAGAACTTTTATACATATCCTATCCATAGTTGTGGTCCATCAATCCTTTTTCGACTCTCCATTCTTTTCCAGTTAAAAAATACAGCTCCATTGCGTATACTAGAGGCCCAAAGATAACTTTAGTTCTATGAAGGAACAAGATAAAATGGCAAACAAAGCATGCACGATACTTTAAAATTATGAAAAAGTTTTTCTCGTTATAAAGAACACTCATCTATATATGTTAACTATAGTCATGACCATAGCTATCAATCCTTATTGATCCCAACTCATGCTCACATGTTGCACAATGGAAAAAGAAACTAAGATGAGGTTAGTGACCATATGACCATTTAAGAACAAACATCAATCCAACTAAATGAGAGACTCTTCACTTTGTCATTGAATATTACACATCCACCTCTTTTAAAAAATATGTTTATACAAAGGCCAACTTAAGCAACTATAATGGTCTTACATATCTTAAAGAGCATATTATAAGTATTCTAGAGCTTGTGACATAAAAAAGTTACACCATATGCAAGGTTCTTCTAATAATATTTAATGGATCTGTTAGGGTATGGCATCACATCTGTGAGCCTAGATTTCTAATTGATAATAACAATTTAAAATCTAGATTTGATAACATGTTTGATAATTTAAATGTTAAATGCTAGAATTGTCAAAAGGTAAGTCATTATGTTAGGGATTCCTAGAGTCCAATCAAAAAGGTGGAGGAGAATGCAAATCTTGTAATAAAAGAAAAGAAAAGAGTCACATTACTACTAGTGCATAATAAAATAATGTAAGATAAAGAGAACATGTGGTACCTAAAAAATGAAGTCGTCAACCACCTGTGTAAAGATAAAGACAGGTTAATAGAGCTTGATGAATCATTTAGAGTAAATTTCACCTTTACAGATCATTTAAAGGCTGTCATTAAAGGAAAAAAAATATAATTTTATTTAAATTGAAGGATAAAAGTCATCAATTTTTTGGTAATTGATATTATATACTAACAATGAAAAATAATATTTCAAACTCAAGATAATTGATGGAGAAAGGGTATAAGATTAGTGCCTGTTTGGGAGAGTGGTTGTGGTTGCGGTTGCTTTTAAAAATATTTTTTATTTATTAAAAATTATTTTTTATATCAACACATAAAAATGATCTAAAAACATCAAAAAATGAATTTAAAGTAAAAAAATGAAATGAAAAGATTTTAAATTTTTTTCAAAAGCGTTTTTGAAACGCAGTACTAAACACCTTTTAAGATGAAAAATTGTACTTTGACATTACTTAAAAGTAAAGAAGATATGATTGCAAATATAGTCATGACAAAGAATATAATATTCTTGCTAAATATAGAGATAAATGTATCTAAATATCTAAATACATATGTGAAAGATGAAATTTAGCTTTAGCATATGATACTTGGGCATGTAAACTTTGATGGCTTGAAGATGATGGCATAAAGCAAACTGTTGAAGGGTCTATCTTACAATATACATCCAAATCAATTGTGTGAAGAATGTTTCGTGGGTAAATAATTTCACAAGAGTTTTATGAAGGAGTAATTCAAGTCAATGGTTTAAGGTTGTGAATCTAGTTTAAGATTTAGAAACACAAACATGGTTTGAAAAATGCAATTGATGTTGAGTATAATGGTGAAACCACTTTCATCAATTTTTCATAATGATGGAATATGAAATTATATCACCATTAGTAATATAGGTAATTGTGAAGAGGAAAAAAATATAAAAGAATAATGACAATTGATATTGAGAGGGAGTGTTGAAGTTAAGTATCAATTAGGATTTAAGTTTATAACATTTAAAGCTTGTAAGAGTTTTAATATTGTTAGAACTCCACAATATTAATATTATCATTTTATCATTATTAGATCAAATTCTAGTTAAAACATGAATCCTAGTTTATGCAGGAATTCTTGATGAAGAATGATTTGTAATAGACTAGTTTATTAGAACACTTAGAATGTTAGATTCCTAGTTAAATTCTAATTTGTTGTAGCATTTTAATTTCATGATTGTGTAAGAGAACTCCAAGGGTAGAGCTAAAAGAAAAACTAAAAGAAATAGACAATTTTTTTAGCTTTCTTTCTTAAATTTCATAGTTCCAAGGGAAGGGTTATATTGAAGAGTTAAAGTAATATTTTTAAGTTGAAGAGTTATTTTTACATATTTAATCAAAAGAACTAAAAATTATTTAATATATTTTTATGCAAAAAAAAATAGTTTTGATTGTACTTATATTAGTTACTTATTATTAATAAATAGTTATATTAATATTATATATATTAAAATAGAATTAACTTCTCTAAATAGTTTTTTTCATTGGAGTTCAAATATAAAGTAATATTCATCTCATTTTTATTTATATTCTTTAATATTATTGTTTTTAATTAACAATCACATCCTATTATTTTCTTTCAACATGGCCTTGGTTGGATTGGCGGTGATGAGCTGGGATCACGGCCCTCTCTTTATTGAAGGGAGGGAGGGATAACACCTGATGGTTTAAATCCCAAGACACTGCAAAAACTGTCAAGGTTTGTCCACTGGGAAGCAATCATACGATCGAGAAGCTGGGAACCGGGCACAGAAATTGTTTCTCTTCAACTCTCATGAACTTGTTATCAGCTGTTTCCTGAAAGTCTGCTGCAAATCGGGCCCTTCTGAATGATGCAATATTATCCCCATGAATTCAGAAATATGTTTTCTCCAAGCAGCATGGCGTCTCCATGTGGGTTGGATATGCAATTGATGTTGAGTATAATGCTGAAACCACTTTCATCAATTTTATCATGGTAATCACCATGCTAATTTAAATCCTAGATCTTCAGATTAATTTGTAGTTATAATTTATAAATAAAGAATATATTTCCTCTATAGCTTTATATATTTTATATATTAAATTCATCACTAATGAGTTGTAAGTGTTTTTTATTTATCATCAAATACAAATGTATAATTATAAAAAAAAAATCCATAAAATAAAGATTTTTTTATTGTAAAAAAGTTAATGTTATTAAGCCAGTTTTATAGCACATTAAAATAAATTAATTTAACTATAAATTTATTACAGGCACGATTTTATTATCGAGCATACTTTACTCCCATCCGCGTTACACGCGCTCGAGCTGCATTAAGAAAAACTCGCTCAGCTCACTATCCCAATCGAGACCACCACGTCACGCACCTTCATAACCTGCGAGTCACTTGAGTACCCCCAAACCATAATCCCTGCTCAATAACTGGAATCACAACTTTCCAGATTTTTCCTGATTCTCTCTCTGCCGTTTGATCATCATCATGCACTCGAAGAAAACAAACGTGACCCCCCTACGAAAGAAAGGGTGGTTTTCTCTTTGTCTGTTAGCTAATGGATAGCTTGTAACCTTCAGTCTATAAAAGTCATGCCCCGCGCTACAACTCTAGGACACCATTTCTTGTCTCTTTCCTTGGAGAATTACACAGACATAATCATGTGTGGAGGTGCCATCATTGCCAATATCCTTGCCGTTGAACGTGGCCGGATATCGACCACTGAGGATCTCTGGTCTGAACCTGATACCGTATCTGAATTTTTCGGATTTGATCAGGGTTCTATAAACAGTATTAATAATGG
Organism: Salix dunnii; assembly: GCA_015731905.1. NCBI lineage: Eukaryota > Viridiplantae > Streptophyta > Magnoliopsida > Malpighiales > Salicaceae > Salix > Salix dunnii. Next base: position 372,554 of record CM027668.1, on the reverse strand, counting down.
GAGCAAAAAGGAAAACCTATCAAATCTCAAGCTCCCTCAAAAGCCAAGCCAGCTCAACCAAGGTAATGAACACTACTTTCTTCGCTCTTTTCCGGGGTCTCTTCTAAAGAGTAGCTGCTTAGTTTTTCTGGGCTGAGTTTTTTTTTCTTGACCCTGGAGTCGTTTCTAGGCCTGGAGCCGAAGCAGATGGCGGCCCAGCTGAGCTGTAAGCTGTAACGGAGGTGGGAGTGGTGATTATCATTGTGGACCTGTAGACCTTTGGATGCTGGATGATCTTGTGTAATAGACTATGAGAAGAAAGCTTTGTAGTCGCATGCACTAATCGACTAGCTAGTCATTGAAAAGAAGGGGGTTTTCTTTGGTAATAATGAGGTGGATTTTGCTCGCCAACATAACCAAGCTAATAAAATTTCGTAAACATCATTAAATGTGTTTACATTACCGGATTTAATGGGTAACAAATAGTTGAAGTTTGGTTTAAGAATGTTCGGTGTGTTCATGGATTGAAGGGGAGGTTATTATTAGTGAAAAGATAGGTGTATAATTAAAAATGACACATTTCAAAAATAAATAATTATTAAAGTATCAGTAATGACAGAACGCTAAATTAATTAGGTTTAGCATTTTAAAAAGTAATTAAAGTATCAGTAATCACTTAATTTCGTATGATTAACAGCATTGTAATAATCATGATATCCGCGTGAATAGTGTGCAGCCCGCCTCGTTCTCTCTGGTTTTTTTTAATATATATATATATATATGGCTAGTGAAGATTGACTGGTCAACATGATAAAAAGTCAGCTTATCCGGTGGTGTTTTATGTTTGAGTTTAAAACAAGCACTCATTATATTTGTTATTATATATAGTTGTATTGGAAGTCTGGGATAATATTTTAAGAAAACTATAAGTGGGGTCTAAATAAAACTATATATATATATATATATATATATATCAACCGTTATTATAGTATTGGAGGAGCTCTTATACTTTAAATATTTGTTCTTTTCATTGTTAAATTTAATTTTTATTTTAAATTGTGGTGAAAATTTATTTAAAAAAAAAAAAAAAAACTACCACGGTACTTGAATAGATACAAATTAATTGCTTGTTTGCCATACAAGAGACGGCCAACGTAGCTAAATACGATATAAAATGGTTTGATTGATTCCTTTCTTGCAAAAGAAAGCCTTAGCCAAAGGCTAATTTGTATCTATAAATTCCAAGCACAATGAAGTCTCCGACAACCAAAGTAATGTCCGAGTACATGCACCAAATAAATCAGCGTAAGTAAATCAAACAAGTTTCCCAGGCAATGACGCCTAGAAAATATACATGTCTATGTGCTTCCCATTTCTTCATCACCTAGGTTTTACCCATTAAATTAATCCTAGCTTGTTAATGGCTGATAGGTCAAGAAAAAAGGGTCCACCAATCAAGGAAATACCCTTTAAATTTCTGTTGCAAAAAGGAAAATGGGTTGCCTTGGCAAACATAGGCAGCAAGCGAATTTGGAAACGCTCATGAGCTTTGACTTGGGAGTGCCCATGGTCAAAAAGCATCATCATTAGAGAGACTTGTCGTCTATCAAGGATTTTTTTCACCGCCCATATTCATGGCCTTTATCTACAAAGCTTGAGATCATGACAAAAACAAGTTATAGCAATGCTCTCTCTTCTTCCTATGAAAATCCTCTATTCTATTCACTGTTTTTATTATTTCATAGATTGATACTCAATCTTGCAAAAAATGTTTATAAGAAAATAAAAATATGAGGACCAAGATTGACGGTGACCACAAAATGAAGGGTTTTTTAACTGTTCATCCCTTGTATTTTTAGAAGCTCTGCCTTTATAATTTTTTTGGGTTTCATTTTCGGTCCTTCATCTTGAATCTTTTATATTTTAATCCAAAATCCCACCTTGTTTATATTTTAATCACTGAGTTTGAAAGAAAAAATTTGAATAGTTTGAAAACAACAAAATATATATATTTATTTATTTTTAATTTTGTTTGAAATGCAAGGCAACAAAAAGGTCTTAACATTGTATTTAAATTTTTCATGGATCTTAAATTATATTAAAAAATTACTATGCGCGTAATCTGCAAATCAACTTTAAGTTTGGTAGACAAAATGGTAGATGCACCCGTCATGTCGTCTTGCTCACACTTCACTTTGAAAGTCGACGACGGGGTTGGCGAGGAAGAAAAGAGAGTTTGTATGCTAAAGTGTGTGTGGCCCATTACTGACCAACACGTGTCCAAATAATCCGTGAGTTAATAAGCTGTGAGAATGAGAGACAAGTGATTGAAGGGAAAGGTGCATGAACCAAATCGATTGCAATCGCTCCAGATTTCTAGTGGGACCCCTTCGCTGGGATACGTCTTATGACATTTTCTGAAAAAAAGGATATCTATCTGGACTAAGATTCTCAATATTGTTTTGTTTCGGTCGGAACGGCCATAACATTTTATATTATTAAAAATATCGACACCAAGAGATGTCTATGTTTTATAATTCCGGTCTATTCTAAAAATATCAATTAAATTTTTACTAGTATATTTCGATCTATTTCCTGTTTTAAATTTTTTTATTTTAATTAATTTATCATTGTATTTTTAATTTTAAGATTATATTTGTTTGGCTTTGTGTTTATACTATATAATTTAAAGTTAATTTATTTTAAATTTTAATTATATTTGTTAAATTAATATTTTAATTTTTTCATATATATAAACAATATAACCCTGAAATAGTACGCTGAAATGTTATATACCAATAAAAAATCTGAATAATAACTGGAACGATTTTGACAATCTTGATCAACCTTTTTTATTTTATTTATTTATTTATTTTCTCTTGTTTGATAATTATTGGGCTACTTGCACAGGAGAAGGAGAATATAATATTTAAATTATTACTATCATCCTGTCAGCCCCCAGTTAATTATAAATTCATCGCTAGTTTTCCATTTCAGTCGATAAAAATTATAATATTAAAAAAAAACTTATTTCTTTTTTCTATTTATATTTCCTATTCATTCTTTAGCTCAATCATTCCCACCATTGAATTATATATATAATAAATAAACATAACCCTCCAGAGTTCTTTATTTTAAGATATCCAATTTATTTAATATTAATCCAGTATTGCTTTACTGAGTAATTTCAAATTCAATGAACCCCCCATTTAAATCTCCTCACATCAACAGTTGTAATTATTGTGGAAATCAATGAAAGCAAATAAGTGCATGGACCAACACCTGCATATGGAGGGGCAAATACTCCACAGGGAAAATGAACAAAAACGCATCCCTTTTTCAGACGAGACAACAAGATTTGGCGCTTATTTAGTATTCTAGCTAAAGCTAAAAAAATTATTTTATACAAATTATTTTTAGTTTTGATGAATAATTAAAATTGAAATATTTAATTAAAACTAATTAAATTTGAGATTTAATAAAAAAACAGCTTCATATGTTTGATTATTATATTTTTCATATTACTATCAATTTATGAAAGTATTTTAAAAGGGACACACACAAATACACACAATTATATAGAGTTTTTTAAAATATTATATATTTAATAATTATAACAATAAAATTAACTAAAATATAAAAAATGTTAGTGTTTTACTGTGTGTTGTATTGTAGCTTCTAAGGGAATTCATTGTAGACTTCAACAATACACGGACAATTTTACCATTGATGAACCTGATGCTCAGCGTTGATGGTTGTGGGCTTTCTTGATTTTTCATTCTTTCTTTTAGTTAATTTTTGTATATTCTCTTGTGGGTTATTGGTTTCCTTTCTTGAAACCAGTTAATTGAAACAAGCTTTTTGACCTTGGTAAGAGTTGGGTTTGTTTATCCCAATCAAAATCAATGCCCAGTAGATGGCTCAGAATAAAGGCAATGAAGGTTGGCATCTTCGTTATATATCGTGGAATCAGATCCCACAAAATTGTACGAGCAAAGAGGAAGAAGCAAAACCATATCAAGAGAGAAGCAGCAGAAAAAAACTTAGGCAAACAACCACGAGGTTCATTGATAAAAGGCAGGCAAAGACAACCTTTAAAATTTTGTTGCTTTTCTCTCAATTTCTTGCCAAAAGAATCATGGGTTTCTCTTACCTTTCTTTAATGCACTCTTATTTTTGCACGAATTGTTAAAGATATCATTCAAATTTTGGTAGAAAAGCCTTGGAATCTTTACGCAATCAAAACCTTATAATTAGGAGATAAAGGAATAGAGACATAATGTCTAAGAATAAAGCTTTTAGTGACCATACAATGAGTCTTAGGAGGTGTTTGAGAATACATTTGGAAAGTGCTTTTAAAAAAAATATATTTTTTTATTTTTTTAAATTAAATATTTTTTAGTATTTTTATATTATTTTGATATGTTGATGTCGAATATAATTTTTTAAAAATAAAAATAAATCATTTTGATACATTTCTATACAAAAAATACTTTCAAAAATAACATCAACCATGCTATCAAACAGGCACGACTTTCCTGGTGGCTCTATCCTTATTAAGCACCCTTTGCCTTCTGTTCTTAGTGTGTAAGTTTCAATTCTTGCTTCTTTTTTATTTTTAATTTCATTATTGGTATTTTTGTTTTCACTATGGTAATTATGTCGCTGAAGTTTTGTGGTGAATCTAGATGGGATCTTAGTTATTTGATGTTGAATTCACATGAATATCGAGTCTTTATTGTTTTTTTTTTTTTGAAATAATCACTAAAACTATCATTATAATTTTTTATTTGCTATTAATTTTTTTTAAGTTTTTTCAGCCCATCTTGGACAGAGTTTATTACTTACCCTATATATACTTTCTGTTTTTTTTTTTTAATTTTTTCATTTTATTTTATTGAAATTTTATTTTTATTCAATTTAATCCTGAAATATTAATTTATATTGGTAATTATTTTAGAATTAATATTTCTTCCATTCTCCTTGTTCTTTTTTTGTGTTTTCTGTTATTTTTATCTGTTTTTCAAAGCAGATGCTTTTATGATTTCATTGTTTGAGTAATAATTATGATAATAAAAATCAGAATGGGCCTTGCCAAATTAAATGGGTTAACCCGACCAAGTCGGGCCAAAGGGCTCAACTCTACTAGACTTGGGCTAGGTTGAGAGCAAATCCAATCCAGGAGTTAAAAAATCAAACTACTCACTATTCATGTGTTACGTGAACAGTAACAGGGTGATCAACCGACGACAGGCTTACTTTCTACTGTCACCAATTAAAGGTGACCGAGGTGGTTCAAGTGGTGGCGGCGCTAGAAATAGTGACCCGGGATGGCCGAGAGGAGCGTCGGAAGCTTGTTGCTTGGTTGTGTTGTCGCCACCATTCCTACTACGTCAAGGCTTGTTGTTGTTACTGAAGATCACGACGGAGCTTTTGGTGTAAAGGAAAAGTTGTCGATGCTGAAGGGGTTGGTGGTGGTGTTCTCTGGGAACTGCTGATGGAGGAGAGAGAGAGCTATTAGTGACTGTAAAGAGAAAATGAGATCGTCAATTGACTGGAGAGGGAGGGAGTTATCGATGCCATCAACTGGTGTTGTGGTTGAAATATAAGAGCAGGCTTTATCACCCGTTAATGTTGAGATTCTCACAAATATTGCATTGCTGACTCTGGTGTGGCTAAGGCTCATTGGTGTTGCTGAGTCGTGGGAAAAGCATCTCACTGATGTTTTTCGAACTGAATTTGAAACTCTGTTTTTTTGTGGCACCTACAATTGCAAAATTATAGTTCAATCATTACCAAACAGTTTGGTTCTGCGGTGAGCCTCAACCATGAAAGCTACCGCAGAGCCAAAGACCCATTTAAGCTTCAAAACCTGTGTTTGGGGTCTTGATAAGGTATGTTCTAGTATCATGTTAAAAAAACTAATTCAGCTTAAAAGTTTAAATTGTTATATGAAACTACAAAAATAATTTTATATCATAATCTAACATGTAACATAAAAAAATTTAAAGGGAATAAAAGATATCTAATTTTGGTTCTTAAATTCTAGTCTTGGAATGTTCCTAACCAATCAAATAAATACCGGTCACCATAACTAGCAAGCATTAAAAACAAATTTTAATTGCCCAAGGCTATGGGTATCTTTGGCTTCTGTCATACGATTTAAAACATTATAAAAATTTCACGGTGACAACATTTGTATCAAATTATAAAACTTGGTATTGGCATATTCCAAACAAAAAGGGATAGCCAATATCAAGCATAATTCATGCCTATAAGCATCCGGTTCCTACCCTTCACCACAACCAACATCAAACAGCTAGTCTCAAATAAATAAAAAAGAGGTCCTACCCTTCCCTCAAAGGAACAAACTGTAATTGCAGATGGTATAGAAACACCATTAGCCAAGGATGATGCACCAAATAACTATAAAAATACACGACTACATTATTTCAATCACTATTTCATCTATAAGGCTATCAATAACCAGAGGATATGAAAAATATAACCATGAAGATTTCTCCAACGCCCACTTTTCCGTGCACAATCCTGAACTTCCAATTTTCTATAATCGCTAACTAGCACTCCATCACGTTACTCAAATAAATCATGTAGCATGTTATCACTCAAAATCAAATAATCAGTGGCAGGTCATACGCATGGAACCAAATCATACATGTACATTGCACTGCAGAAAAGAAAATACAGTCACGAAGGCTAAAAAACACTGGACGATATGAAAGATATAACCATAGAGAATTCTATGAATACCCACTACACATTCATGGACTCACAATTCTCTAACTAATACTCCATAACATTCCTCAAATAATCATGCAGCATGTTATCACTCATTATCAAATCATCAAAGGCAGGTCATACGCATACAACCAAATCATATACTGATTTATATAAACAATGAGAACAATTATATACAATTTATGTGCATTGCATTGTAGAAAAGAACATGGTAGTCAATTCATGGATTCAGAGACACCAGTTACCGAGTTAGCACACGGTAGTCAATCTCAGAGGCACCGCTTTCCCTCTCCCAGTATCACCAATTCCGTCAGACACGATCCTAACAACCTTCTTAAACGCAAAATGCACGCAATTCGACAGCGCAATCCAATATATCACCTCATAAACAAACCCATAAGCGAAACCCGAAGACCGCGAAGAAAACCACCATGAAGGTTCATCCCAATTGTGCCCATCGAATTTATCGAAATTCCACCCTCTCCCGCCGCCTCCATAACCGCCCCCTCCGCCACCAAACAGACCACCACCATCACCACCGCAGAAAAACTCATACTCCTCTCCGAAACCACTGGAATCCCCGTCAGTTTGCGATCTCCGCCTGGTCCGCCTCCGCTTTCTGAGGAGAGTGCGGCGGGAGGTTTTCGACTTGACAGGAGGCGGGGTCAAGGCATCAACGATGACGGCGCAGATTTGGGAGGATTGATCTGCGAGGTTGATGCAATTTTGGCGGTGGAGAAGAAGCGAATTTGTAGACCCTAGGGTTTGTTGTGTACCTATTGACACTGTATCGGCGATTAGAGAGACGTCCATCGGGATTCCTTTATTATTGAAAATTGAAAGAATTAAGAATTTGGTTGGTTAAGTTTTGGGAATCTGATTTCCGGGAAAATGGAGTGATGAAATGGAAACGGATGCGTGGATTGCGTGACGTGTTTGCTGTTGCTGGATGCTGGCTTGGCGGGTCTTGGGTCAAAAAACGGAATCCACATGAGAAATATCGAAACGGCCTCGCATGTGTGGTTGCGATAAAATAGTGAACGTGCTCACTTTTATGTTTTCTTGACACGTGTTTCACTTGTATATTATTCGATATTCTTACTAACTTTTCTTTAATTGATTCGATAATTATTCTTTGATATATTAAGAAATTATATATAAAAAAGCTTTATTTTTTGTATAATTTATTTATAAGCATATTTAAAAAGAAAAATAGCATTATAATATCATGTTGTTATATGAAAGTAACAAAAACAAATCTTGTCATTTTTTTTATTCAAAAACAAAGTTTGTTTGCTTATATCATAAAAATAAATATGGTAAATGTAAAAGTAAAAATATGTTGAATCAGAATCTAAAATCATGTTTTGATTTTGATTGTAATAATATCTACAATGTATTTATATATATTATGAAAAATAAAATATCATTTTATACTAAATTCAAAATTATACCATAATATTTATGAATTATTTTTTGAAAAAAAAAATTATTCAAATATTATTTTTACATAAAATAAATAATAAGGAGTGATATGAATATAAATTTTATTCAAAACTCTATAATTTAAACTCTAGTTAGGTGGGGAGTGGTAGTCTTTCTCATGATTTTCAGTCAAGGTTCATATTCATTAAAAATTTAATTATGAATTGAGAGTTTAGTCGGTAATGATAGTTATATTGTGCCTCGATTATTTTTTATAAACTTTTGTATTACCTTCATGCATGGCGATAACTAAACAGTTTATAAATCTTTTAGATTATGTAAAAACCTTAGCCCTCGTATAATGACTTAGAACTTACTTTTTTATTCCTTGATAATTCATACTCAATGTATATGTACATATATTTGTATCTACAAGCATCTATCACTATGCATAACATGCATAACATATCATTGATAAATTGAAATGTCGGTCGTCGAATAGCTCCTAGCACTCGATTTTGACAAAGAAACATGAACAACGAAGAACGTGCTTAGCACGATGTTCTCCTCCAAGAACAACTGGATTTTTTTAAAACTAGCATGGCATGTCTTGTTAGCTTATTCGAGAAAGTACTGCAATGACCCCTGGCCAGAATCTTGATGAAGAATGATTTATAATATACTTGTTTATTATAATTTTTATTTAATTTGAATGTTATATTCCTAGTTGGATTATGATTTTTTCTTAGGAGTTTAATTTTTTTAATTTTGTAGGACTTGGGGTGTCCAAATAGACTTATTATTAGAAGTACAGAGAGATATAAAGAAGAGAAAAAAAAATATTTTAAAAAAACATTTGATAAAAAATAGCACAACTTATTATTTTTATTTTTATTCTTTAATTTTGTTGCTGTTAATTTACTATCACACCCTAATATTTTCTTTCAACATGGCCTTGGGGTGAGCTGGGATCACGGCCCTCTCTTCGTTGAAGGAGGGAGGGAGGCGTATGGGCTATGGAGTATATATTTACGTGGGGCAATAATACCTGATGGTCTAAATCCCAAGACACTGCAAAAACTGTCAAACAATAGCAAGTTGATGAATTTCCAAAGATCAGACGACGGCACCAATATTTATCTTCTGGTATCTGATCTTTGACCTCGTTATGCTACGTGGTCCAGATACAGAAACTGTTTTTTTGTTTTTCAATATTAATTAAGATATAGCTAAGCTATGAACTGGAATATACGAGCTCTGCAAACGACAAGGATGATCGACAATGCCACAGACAAATCGGCACGAGAGAGTACAGAAGTGTGAGGCAAGCTGGTTTGCCCACTGGGAAACAATCATATGATCGAGAAGCTGGAACAGAAATTGTTTCATTTCAACTCTCATGAACTTGTTATCAGCTGTTTCCTGAAAGTCTGCTGCAAATCGGTCCCTTCTTAATGATGCAATATTATCCTCATGAATTCACAAATATGTTTTCTCCAAGCAGCATGGCGTCTCCATGTGGGTTGGATATGCTCTCCCTCCTCATGGTAAGCCTGCTACTGATCAATGGGCAATTTCCCAGATTTTCTGCACGCCCTAATTGGTGTGCAGCTTCTTGCAGGAAAAATATTGTCCAGGTTTCCTCTCGTCTCGCTTCAAATTTAAATGAGTATTAAAGATGGTTTTTTAATTTAATATCACGAATTTAAATATTATTTAGCTAACAAAATTAAAAAATATAATAATATAAATTATATTTTCACGTGTGAATACTTTATTGTTATTGTTATTAATATGAAAAAATAAAAGCATTTGTTTTGTTCAAAGTCAAAGTTTAACACTTTAGACCGATTGAAAAAAAAAGAAAGTGGTTAAGACTCCGAGGGAGGTGAGGAGGGATAAAATGTGTATTTTTATTTTTTGGTCAAAACAATTGACCATAAAAAGGAATAAAAGAAAAGGAATAAAAGAAAGGCAAATGTTTTCTCTTCTTAGCCCTATCGTAGCTCATACAAGAGCCTAAATTTGAGTAAGCATGCCTATTCAGAAAATATAGTCGTGAGATTCATTGGAGCACATTCATTATGCCAGCTGTTTATTTCATTTTTTTTTATTATTATGCAACATAATTTCTAATATAATCCAATTGTTGAGGTCCTAGAATATGATTTATATTATTCTCTAACATTGACATGGTTGGTTCAAAAATAACCCGAGTGATTTAAAAAAAAAAGAATTGAATTAAAAAAAAATAGTAAAACTGAATCTATGAGAGGTGTGCTAAATAAATAAACACATACAAGGTATTTTATTTTTATAAATATTTTATTTATATATTCAAAAAATATTTAATTTAGCTTACTAAATATAAGGGGATAAGTGTATGTAATTGAATTTTGAAAGATAAAGAAACGAAACTACTATGAATACTTTCCTATTTATTATGGTAATCACCATGTTAATTTAAATCCTAGATCTTCCGATTAATTTATAGATATAAATAAAGAATATATTTCCTCTATAACTTCGTATATATTTTTTATATTAAATTCATCACTTTGACTTGTAAGTGTTTTTTATTTATCATCCAAATATATATCTATAATTATAAAAAATAAATCCATAAAAGGAAGCTTTTTTCTTGTAAAAAAGTTGATGCTATTAAACCAGTTTTATAGCGCATTAAAATAAATTAATTTAGCTACAAATTTATTACAGGCACGATGTTATTATCGAGCATACTTTACACACATCCGCGTTACACGCGCTCGAGTTGCATTAAGAAAAACTCGCTCAGTTCACTATCCCAATCGAGACCACCACGTCACGCACTTTCATAACCTGCGAGTCACTTGAGTACCCCCACACCATAATCCCTGCTCGATAACTGTAATCACATCTTTCCAGATTTTTCCTGATTCTCTCTCTGCCGTTTGATCACCATCATGCACTCGAAGAAAACAAACGTGACCCACCTACGAAAGGGTGGTTTTCTCTTTGTCTGTTAGCTAATAGATAGCCTGTAACCGTCGGTCTATAAAATTCATGCCCCGTACTGCTAATCTATGACACCATTTCTTCTCTCTTTCTTTAGAGAATTAGACAGACAAAATCATGTGTGGAGGTGCCATCATTTCCGATATCGTTGCCGTTAAACGTGGCCGGATATCGACCACCGAGGATCTCTGGCTTGAACTTGACACCCTATCTGAATTTTTCGGATTTGATCAGGGTTCTATAAACAATATTAATAATGGGAGCAAAAAGGAAAACCTATCAAATCTCAAGCTCCCTCAAAAGCCAAGCCAGCTCAGCCAAGGTAATGAACACTACTTTCTTCTCTCTTTTTTCGGGGTCTCTGCTACAGAGTAGCTGGTTAGTTTTTCTGGGTTGTGGGTTTTTTTTTAAAAAAAAAATAAATCCTGGATATGTTTATTATATTATGTAGACTCTTAAAAAAGAAAAAAAAAAGTATGTCTCTTTTGCCTTTGTTGCATGAAAGTAAATGCCTTTGATAAATTATTAATCTTGGTTTTGTATTTAGTTTTAGAACCTTGGCCTGACATTGATGGAGCGAGGTAGTGTTAGTGCACTATTTTGATTTTTGTCTTTGGTGCAATATCAATAGAATTTCCTGTTAGGATGATTTTGTCAATGGTTGTATGGGGAGTTTTTTTTTGGAGCTTTTACTACTATTTAGTTTCCCAGGGACAGTTTTTGTACATGGAGATCTTATGAAGATGGGCTCGTTTTTAACTTGAATTCTTGGCTTGTATTAGTATTTTTTTGTTCTTGAAAGGATTAAAAATTATTTTTATGTGATTTTATATATAGTGATAACAGAGAAAGTTGAGAGGCCAAGCAAGGCAGTAGAGCAAGGAGCTGGTCACAAGAAGGCTCAGAGAACCAGAAAGAACGTGTACAGAGGAATAAGGCAAAGGCCATGGGGAAAATGGGCAGCCGAAATAAGAGACCCACACAAAGGTGTTAGAGTTTGGCTGGGCACTTACAACACAGCTGAGGAAGCCGCAAAAGCTTATGATGAAGCCGCGAAGCGCATCCGTGGTGATAAAGCCAAACTCAACTTCCCCGCCCAGCCACCACCCTATTCGGAGGCAGCGGCGCCACCCACCAAGAAACGTTGCATCTCGAGTCCTGAAACGGCTTCCGTGGCTAGTTTTGACCCCCCTCCACCTCGAGAGCCATATTATGGGTATCAAAACGAAGACTATGATCTGACCGAGAAAATCTTGAAGTTGGAGTCGTTTCTAGGCCTGGAGCCGAAGCAGATGGCGGTGCAGCAGAGTTGCAACGGAGGTGGAGGTGGAGGTGGAGGTGGTGATTGTCACTGTGACCCTGTGGACCTTTGGATGCTCGATGATCTTGTGACACATCACCAGTATCAACGTGAGCTTTATTATTAGTAAAATAATTAACTCCTAATTTGGGCAGCGATGCATGCATGTTCACTGCTTAATGTATCAAGACTCTGTTTTATTAAATGTTGGTGCTTCGTATTTAATGCTTTAATTAAGTTTTCTGGTGTTTGGTTGCCGAACATATTGTGTAATAGACTACTGTGAGAAGAAGGCTGTGTAGTTGCATGCACTTAATTGCGTCATCTCTCTTGTCTTCCCTGCTTTGTTTGAAATAAAATTAAAAAAAAAACCTTGGATTGTGCGTGTTCCCTGATGCCGGTTTGATTGGCGGTGTTAGAAAAATTATTTGTAGTTATTCCAGGTATGAATAAAATATTTAGTTAATTAAATAGTTTTTATTTTTTTTTATTCTGGGTTTTATATATAATTAAATCCATCTCTTCCAACAAATTGTGTTTATGAGGATGACTTCATTTTATGATTTTTAGGAGAGAGGGGCATAATTTCCAGATATTTCGTACATGGGAATTATTATTTAATATCTTTTGTGACTATCTAACTGTTCTTTGAAGTTAATTCACGCTTTCTACAATACCGAGGAATTTATATTTAAAATTCCCTCCTGCATTGATACTCGACTAAGCTAGCTAGTCATCATTCAAAGATCCAAAAGAAGTTTTTCTGAAATAATTAGGTGGATTTTGTTCACCAAGCCAATGAAAATTCGTAGACATCCTTAAATTCCCAGTTTGTAACAATTAGGTGAGGTTTGGTTTTAGAATGTTCGGTGTGTTCATAGATTGAACGGTAGGTTATTATGAGTGGGAAGATACATGCATGGTATTATTAAAAATAATAAATTAATTAGGATAGCATTTTAATGAATATCCTCGGCCTGTTTTATTATTTATTTTCCATAAAATCCAAGTGAATTTTCTCACAGTAATGCTTAAGGAATTTCCCCTTATTTAGTATATATTCTTAGAATATGAATCTTTTCACCACTGAATAAAGCAATCACAATCATCGAATGAAATAATTAATAGTGTAAAATAGATTAAATAATTATTTTACTTTCGGTGTATGAGTCCCGCATATCTGATATTCTGTCGATTAACATGTTAATTGCTGGCTCATAGATAGAAATATTCTGAGGCGGTAACATGATATTCTGTCAAAAAATAAAAATAAAAATAAATGTTTCTGCTTTGAATTATTATTAGTTTTAATATTAAAACTCATTAAAATCACTAAATTTCCCGGCTCCTCCTCTACTTCAACGGCTAATGAAGATCGACAGCATAAAAAGTCAGCTTCCTACAAGTAAGTAATACGGTGGTGTTTTACGTTTGAGTTTTAAACAAGCACTCAATATATTTGTTGTATTGGAAGCCTGAGAAACTATTTTAAGAAAAATAAAAGTGGGGTCTAAATAAAACTATATTATATTATATATATGATTGCAGCACAACATATATATTTAGTGTAAATATATATATAAAAAAAAACGTCGACACCGTGTCTTGATGCCATTGGGTTATAATGGATTACAGATATGCATGCATGGTTTGGACATGCATTTATTTGGCAAGTGGATGAGAAATGCAGCTCAGCAGCAGCAGCAGCAGCTTCTGATACTAGAAGGGCCCAGTTTCAGGGACCCATGCTTCTGTACCATCATAATATCGTGTAAATCTTGAATTGAAACTTCCATTAACGTCACAAGTCAAAACTCTTACTTTGGTCAGGAAATCTAAGCGAGATGAAACCTTCTCTTACTTGGGATTCTAATTACCATCAGCTTGGACTGGTTTATTCTGATTCAAAAATGGAATTAGAATAATCAGGTAAGAGCTTGGGAAATTGTAGTCGTGGGATTGGATTTTTATTATTATTGACTTGCTCGCAGTTTGTTTTTGTGGTAAAATAAGTTTTTAACGTACGTACATATATATATATGTGTGTGTGTGTGTGCATGTGTGTTTGTGTGTCTTTTTAGGTTGTTCTGGGGTGTAAAAAATAAATCTTAATCAATAAAAACAAATTATTTTAATATATATTTAAATCTTTTCAAGAGAAGGCCAACGTAGCTTATTAGAAAACAAGTTATCGGCCGGCGTTTCATTACAGGAAAAAAAAAAGTTTTGTTTTAAGATATGTAATTTTTTATTTTAATTCTTTTTTTTGTTTGTTTAATGTCAATTCTTTTATTTTTTGAGTCGATATTTCTTGATTTTTTTTATGTTTATATATCTATATTTCTAGTAAAATTATTTTTTAATATTTATTTTTTATAGTATTATATTAAAAATATTTCAGAAAACTCAGATTAAATTATTTTCATATTTAAAAAAAAATAGTTTATTTTTTATATATATTTTAAGATATTAATATTAAATAAATATCAAAATATATACTACGCATCAAATATTTTTAAGATAATATACCTTTAAAATAATTGTTATCATTATTTTAAATGTTTAATTTATAATAAAATAAATATTTTAAAAAATAAAATAATAAAAAATTTGCTAAATTGATTATTTTACTCAGATGTATAGCACCATAAGAAAATATAGGACCATTAATTTTTCTTGTGCATTGAAAATGTGAAATTCTGGTAACTCTCCGGACGCAACTCTTTTTCTTTTTATTTTATTAGAGGGTATTGTGGTTATTTCACTGTGTTTAAAAATTTTAAAAAAAAAATCAAAACACCACTGAATCTAAGGTTAAAATTACTATGCATGGAGAGGTAATATAGCAATTTTATCATTATAATCCATAATAATATGTATTTATTACTATAATAATTTCGCTACATTAAAACATTGATATGATCTAGTTTATTTATTAATATGAATGGTTTGATTCCTTTCTTGCAACAAGAAAGTCTTGGCCAAAGGCTAATTTGTATCTATAAATTTCAAGTACAATGAAGTCTCCGACAACAAAAGTAATGTCCGAGTACATGCACCAAATAAATCAGCAGAAGTAAATCAACAAGTTCCCTAAGCAATGACGCTGTTATTATTATTCTTATTTACTCGAAAATATATTAAAATAATAGATATATTTTTTATAAATTATATTTGACATTAATAATCAAAATAATCTTTAAAAAATAATAAAACGAGGCCGAACATGTCTACTCGCTCCCCTTTTCTTCATCGCCCAAGTTTTACCAATCAAATTAATCCCAGCTTGTTAATGGTGAAGAAAAAACGGTCCACTAATCAAGAAAATGCATTTCCATCGCCCTAAACGTTCTGTTGAAAAAAGGAAAATGGGGGTGCCTTGGCAAACTCAGGCAGCAAGCCAATTTGGAAACGCTAATGGGGTTTGACTTCATAGTGTTCACGATCTAAAAGCATCATCATTAGAGAGACTTGTCGTCTATCATGGATTTTCACCACCTACATCCATGCCCTCTATCTACAAAGCTTGAGATCATGGCCAAAAGAAGAATAGTCCTGCTCTATCATATCAAACATTTATGGCCAATCCAGAATCAGGGCTGGTGACCACGAAGATTCTAGTGTTCGGATATCAAGATCAATTACCTAATCACCTAGAAATTAATCGACTCGCTATCTTTTAAATAAAGAGAAATTAAAAATAAGTTGCAGTAATACTGTCTCTTCCTCCTATGAAAATAAGAAAATAAACATACGAACCTGTAAGGTCGTGGCTAGGTGGTGTTGGTAGCGCCCTCTTCCATTTAAACATCAATTCGAGTTCCAGTAGAAGTGGGGTTCAAGAGCTTCTCTCATGTTTTTTTGGGTCTTTCCTTGCATGATATGTCTATCACATCTACGGTGTTTTACCTGTTCACTGAGCTTGCAGGTTATTTAATGGGCTCAGGGAATAATCGAGATGCGCGTAAGCTGGCCCGGACATCCCGGTTATGAAAAAAATAAAATAAAAATAAACATACGAGGACCAAGATTGAGTACAAAACACTCATTCTCCATTCACTTCTTGAACAACCGGAATCTAAGCAATAATAAAACCATCTAATTTGTAGATAAAATTTTATATATATACTGTGATTAGTAATATATTAATCATCAAAAAAAATTATTTAATTATTAATTTTATATTAATAGAATTAATCTAGATATATATATAAATTACTCCGAACATCCACACGTTAATAAAAAATAATTACGGTACCATCGTCTGAAAGAAGGATAGAAAACAGGGCTCATGTCTGAAATTTAAAATAAATAAATAATAAAAATATATGTTGAATTTTGTTTGAAATGCAATGGAACAAAAGGGCTTATAGGGTTTTTTATGGGAATGTTAAAATTATAACGTACGTAATCTGCAAATCAACATTAAAGTTTGGCAGACAAAATTGTAGATGCACCCGTCATGTCGTCTTGCTCACATTTCACTTTGAAAGTCGACGAGGAATCATATGATTGAACCGACAGACCTGATGAAGTTTAATAAAAGAAATGAGAGTTTATAAGCGAAAGCGTGTGTGGCCCATCACTGACAAACACGTGTCCAGATAATCCGTGAGTTAATCTGTGAGAACGAGAGACAAGTGATTGAGGGGAAAGGTGCATGAACCAAACCCCGATTGCAATCGCTCTAGATTTCTGGTGGGACCCCTTCAATGGGATACGTCTTGATGACATTTTCTGAAAATAAAAAAGTTGCCTTTTTATTTTTTTTATTTATTTATTTTCTCTTGATTGATAATTATTAGGCTACTTGCACAGGAGGAGGATATAATATTTAAAAATTTAAATTATTACTATCATCTTGTCAGCCCACTCAGCTAATTATAAATTCATCGCTAGTGTTCCATTTCACAGTCAATAATTGTTTTAATATTTAAAAAAAACTTATTTCTTATTTTAATATCAATGCTTGGAAAAAGAGATCTATATAGTTAGCTCAATCATTCCCACCATTGAATTATATATATAATAGATAAACATAATCCTCCAGAGTTCTTCGTTTTAAGATATCCAATTTTTTTAATATTAATCCTGTATTGCTTTACCGAGTAATTTCAATGTATCCGGACTGTTTTTGTCGCTGCATTTTAAAATAATTTTATAAAAACTTTAAAAGAAATATTTTTATTTTTATATTGTTTTTTATGTTTGTAGATATTTTTATATATTGATATCAAAAATAATTTTTTAAAAATAAAATAAATATATTTAATCATTTCTAAATAAAATATATTTTAAAAAATAATCTCAACAATACTCTTAAACATGCAACATGCAAGAATGTCCTCGCATCCAAAGTTGTAATTATTATGGAAATCAATGGATGGCATTGTCATTCCCTATTCTAAATTATCTTATATTATATTGATTTTGTTTTGGTGTGTTTCTATGCTACGATTTTGATTTATTATGTGCTTTAACTATGTTTTTTTTATATAATTTAAAAAACAATTATCGATTAAACAAACAATAGAACCAACTGCCAAGTATTTTCAATCAGACCGCTCATTTCTTGTGCAGAATTTCTAAACCTGTGCAGCAGTATCTTGCAAAATCAAAGCCAACAACCTATTTGGTCGGCACAAAGGGTAAGGGAAAGGCAATAAGTGCATGTACCAACACCTGCTATTGGGAGCCAGTGGGGTCTTGATATTGCAGTTGAAGGGATTTTTTTTATTCTATATTAGGATTTAAATTCTATCATGTATAAATGTTATTTTCACGGTGTTTTACATATCCAATGAATCCGGAAATTAATTATTATGCACATAAACTGATTTAAACGCTCCGATTATTAAATAAAACTAGCAAGCATAATAAAAACACCTTTTTATCGCCCAAGGCTATGGAAATCTTTGGCTTCTGTCATAAGATTTAAAACATTCTAATATCTCATTAGAAGATGGGAAGCAATTGACCAAAACAATATCAGCTCACATTATCATCCAAGTTATTGTTCGAAAGTATGATTTAGACTATTTTAAAATTTATTTTTTATTTATAAATATATTAAAAAAATATTTTTTTAAAAAAATCATTTTTGATATCAATCCATGGAAATGATCTAAAAATACTTTTTTTTTCTTATTTTTTTTTTAAAATATTTTTGAAATTCAATGCTAGAAAGCTAGAATTTACAGTTAGATGAATAGTATTGTGATTGTTTTTTATCCAGTCAACTTTAAAGTTAGTTTCACCAAACCACTAAAGCCTTTGAGGTTGTATATTTTATGCTACACAATGATCGATTGGTGAAGTATTGGCATAGGATATGTGTGGGTTGTTTATCAATTTAGTCGCAATCTTGCATATGTTGAAGAGCACTACACTTCAATCGTTATTTTGCCCATGTAAAAGCCCTACCAATACATATTTGCAAGATAAACAACTCTAGATTGACTAGAGAATATAGAAAATGATCGACCGCAGCACAAAGAGTTCACATATTCTATTTGAAGATCTAGTCTTATTTGGATCTAATATATGTTGAATAAGGAGGCATTAAATTTGTATTAAGATTCTTTATGCAATTTCTTTATTTGATAGTATAAAATCAGATTTCGGTATTTATGTAAAACTCAACATTGTATAGATATAAATAAATATGATTACCAGCCAAAATCTAATATTAATAATGTTCACTGAATTGAGAAGGATGACAATGCCAGCATTAGCTAACGAAGTAGCATCAAGTGTGACGAAGAAAAAACTGCAAAAGTGATTTGAGATACACTGACAAAGTTATACGAGTCTAAATCTTTGCACGATAAGACTTTTAAAAAGAGAGAAGAAAACTTTACATCCTATGAATGGTAGAAACCATGCCAATAACTAATCGCATCAACATTATAAGAACTCTATTTTCACAACTCACAATGTTGAGTCAGCAAACGGAGGAAAATGAATGTGTAGAACTATTACTTAAAGTTGTCATGTCTTGTATGATCAACTCCTTAAAGGAGTCAGGATTAGTAGTTCACAGTTCACACCAAGCGAAGGCATTAATGACATCAAGAGGAAAATCAATGCAGAAACAAAGGGGTTGACATTGTGATGATTGAACCTGTTACATATCAGTTATAGTTCAATGGATCAAAAACTATTTAAGAAATAAGTTGAACTTTCATGTCCATTTAATAAATTTAAGAGCATAGAGTTAAGAGATACAAATTGCGTTTACGGAATTGTCAAAAAGTATAAAATTATAAAAAACTGCTCGTTACAATAGCAAACAAACTTAGGAAAAATCTCTCTTTAAAATTTCTCTAAATTCTCTCCATCAAGCTTTATCTCCATCTGGTTTGTAAAGGTTCTAGTTTAGATAGTCCATGACAAGTTCCCCTGTTTGTTGGTTCAATGGTATCTACAGATAATAAGATCAGGGCAAGGTGTTGGTAATTGTGATAAAAAAAAAATACAGATTTTCCGGGATGTTCAAATGTTTGTGATATTCTTTATTTCTTTGTTGAAGAAAAACTAGAAAAATACAAGTCCTAACACATGGACGTGCACAAATAATGACATTCAGCCGTTCCTTTAGGATTCTAAGTTGTTGAATCCCACCATCAAAAATCTTCCAGCATCATTGTATTGTTTTCAATCAAGAAAAACTAGAAAAATACTAGTCCTAACACATGGACGTGCACAAATAATGACATTCAACCGTTCCTTTAGGATTCTAAGTTGTTGAATCCCACCATCAAAAATCTTCCAGCATCATTGTATTGTTTTCAATCAAGCAAAGTAATTTGAAAACAAGTCACAAAGGTAGGATCTACCGGACTCAAAAGGAAAGATGTCATCACTAAAGTTGAAAGGAGAAAGAGAGCGTCAGGTTATTAGATTATTTCTTTCTAAGAATCTATGCTTTTGCTTAAGGTTTTATAAATAAAAGAGATGAACAAGCTAGGTATTAATCATAGGATTGATGAATTAATTATGAATTATGGAAATCTAAGTAGCACGCCTAAAAGTTAGAGCACACTTGGTTTTTCAAATGATTTAACTAGCCTTTTTTGTAACCTTTGCTTCTTGCCGTGTCATTTATAAAAAAACAAATATCCATGTGCAAATTAAATAAGAAAATAGTTTTTCATTGCCAAACAAAGAAAGAAAGAAAGGTTAAATTAAACATGGATAGTATGATTGATCATTCTAAAAGTCTAAATTCACCAAGATAATATGAGTCTAGATCGACCATAACAACAAGATTTTGCATATTCTATCAGAAGATTTAGTCTTGTCTTATTTGGATCTGGATCTAATATTTGCAGAATAAGTATGAATTTAGTTTGTATTAATATTTATTAGAATAATGAACACTCCCATTGATTTGCGAATAGCCTTTAATTAGGATTAGGTTACTAATTATAATTTCTTTCTTCTATGCAGAGTTCAAATCAGTAATTATTTGAGATCATATCAACCTTCAACCTCTGAGCCTGAGCATGAGGATTGTTTACCTGATGTCATGGCACACAACATTACAATATTACCCTTTCTACCTCTGAATATAATTTCCACTAGTCTTGCATCGACTATCTGCAGCAAGAACCTCTTGTAGCATCAAACAGTAAGATTCTGATGGAAATGCTAATTCTAGAGCCTATAAAATTAGATTTCAGATGAATTTGCGTCAGCGGAACAAAAGTTTTCAGAGCACCTTCGAATGCCACCACTGTCTAACTTTTCCTGGTATATAGTAGGGTGCCACATGCTCCTTGAATATCAACTCAAGAAAAATTTCATGGTGACAACATTTGTATCACATTATAAAACTTGGTATTGGCGTATTCCAAACAAAAAGGGATAGCCAATATCAAGCATAATTCATGCCTATAAGCATCCGGTTCCTACCCTTCACTACAACCAACATCAAACAGCTAGTCTCAAATAAATAAAAAAGAGGTCCTACCCTTCCCTCAAAGGAACAAACCGTAATTGCAGATGGTATAGAAACACCATTAGCCAAGGATGATGCAACAAATAACTATAAAAATACACGACTACATTATTTCAATCACTATTTCATCTATAAGGCTATCAATAACCAGAGGATATGAAAAATATAACCATGAAGATTTCTCCAACACCCACTTTTACGTGCACAATCCTGAACTTCCAATTTTCTCTAATCGCTAACTAGCACTCCATCACATTACTCAAATAGATCATGTAGCATGTTATCACTCAAAATCAAATCATCAATGGCAGGTCATACGCATGGAACCAAATCATACATGTACATTGCACTTCAGAAAAGAAAATATAGTCACAAAGGCTATAAAAAACCAGACGATATGAAAGATATAACCATAGAGAATTCTATGAATACCCACTATACAATCATGAACTCACAATTCTCTAACTAATACTCCATAACATTCCTCAAATAAATCATGCAGCATGATATCACTCATTATCAAAGGCAGGCTATACGCATATAACCAAATCACATACTGATTCATATAAACAATGAGAACAATTATATACAATTTATGTACATTGCATTGTAGAAAAGAACATGAGCCATCAAGTTCTATAATACCCTTCAATTCATGAATTCAGAGATACCAGTTACCGAGTTAGCACATGGAAGTCAATCTCAGAGGCACCGCTTTCCCTCTCCCAGTATCACCCATTCCATCAGCCACGATCCTAACAACCTTCTTAAACGCAAAATGCACGCAATTCGACAGCGCAATCCAATATATCACCTCATAAACAAACCCATAGGCGAAACCCGAAGACCGCGAAGAAAACCACCACGAAGGTTCATCCCAATTGTGCCCTTCGAATTTATCGAAATTCCACCCTCTCCCGCCGCCTCCATAACCGCCCCCTCCGCCACCAAACAGACCACCACCATCACCACCGCAGAAAAACCCATAATACTCCTCTCCGAAACCACCGGAATCCCCGTCAGTTTGCGATCTTCGCCTGGTCCGCCTCCGCTTTCGGAGGAGAGTGCGGCGGGAGGTTTTCGACTTGACAGGCGGCGGGGACAAGGCATCAACGATGACGGCGCAGATTTGGGAGGATTGATCTGCGAGGTTGATGCAATTTTGGCGGTGTAGAAGAAGCGAATTTGTAGACCCTAGGGTTTGTGGTGTACCTATTGACACTGTATCGGCGATTAGAGAGACATCCATCGGGATTCCTTTATTATTGAAAATCGAAAGAATTAAGAATTTGGGTGGTTAAGTTTTGGGAATTTGATTTCCGGGAAAATGGAGTGATGAAATCGAAACGGATGCGTGGATTGCGTGACGTGTTTGCTGTTGCTGGATGCTGGCTTGGCGGGTCTTGGGTCAAAAAACGGAATCCACATGAGAAATACGGACTCGCATGCGTGGTTGCCAAATTGGACGTGATCTCTTTTATGTTTTCTTGACACGTGTTTCACTTGTATACTATTCGATTTTCTTACTAACTTTTCATTAATTGATTCGATAATTATTCTCTAATATATTAAGAAATTATATGTATAAAAAACTTGAAATTAAAAAAAAAACTTATTATATACATGAGAGCAGGCGAAGAAAAAAATCTCAACAATACAATTATTCTAATATAACTTGGAATGATAAAATTACAAAAAAAATAAAACTTGCTGACCGAAATTTATCATTAGGTGTTACGCCCGTTTTTATTTCGATATAACATACCCTTATTTTTAATTAATGTCGAGGCCAAATCTGTCAGAAGATAGAACAGAAGCATTTTCTTTCACTAAAAAGAAATCAAAGTTGTGTTAGATTAAGGCGCTATTACATATGAGATTATAACAATGTTTATTTTTAATCCTTTTTAAACATTATGATAATGATAATAATAATTAGCTGTTTATTTGTTCTTTATATCAGTATGGGTTAGTTTATAAACATTATAATAATAATTAGCTGTTTTAAGTAAAAATATATTAAAAAATAAAATTTGAATAAAAAAAACACCACCTCTCCAGTAATAAAAACATGATAAGCTGTAAATGTATCAGTTCATTTGTTCTTGTTTGTTTTTGAAAAGCCCTTTTAGCAGGATAAAAAAATGAAGGGCTAGGTGTCCAAGCATGCAAGGCTTGTATGTCTAGCCCATTAATTAAAATGGAGTGATTACATGCTTTTTTGGGGCTGGCTTTTTTAATTTTATTTAAATTAATTTAAATACAGTGATTTTATATAAGAGGGGATATTTAATTTGGCAAATGTATCATGTATTTATTTTTAATTGAGGTTAATTTAAGTAAGAAATTCATGTGATTCTGCAATTAAATATATTTTATTTTGTACTTGGTTTTCAAATAAGATTAGTAATGTTTTTTTCCCCTTAATACTAGTAGACAATTTTCGTTCAACCCTACATAATATTTTTTAAAAAAAATTATTCAATTTTTTTTTGGCTTGTTGTTATATTTTTCTTCACTAATTAAATAGAAAATTATTTCAAAAAAATATTAAACTCAATTATATCTATAACTTTTGTAGTGTAATCATGTATCTTGATTTTTTGAATTAGTTTTTTTTATTAGTGTCTATTTTTTGAATTAACTCTCTGTTTATGTAATTAAATATTTATATCAAACTCTTAATTTACAATTTTAAAACAGATCATTTGCAGCCTTCACATGAATCAGCAGGCTTGCTTATATTAGGAGGTAGGCTCCACTCATTAAATTATTTGTCTTGACTGCTCGATCCATAGTTTTTACCCGTGCATGGCCGAATAGCCCCGAAGTTTACATACCTATTGTGTTTTTTAAAAATATTTTTGGAAAAAATAAATATTTTTATTGTTATTTTAAATTATTTTTTTATATAATTTTATATTATTTTTATAAGTTAAAATCAAAAATAATTTTTAATATATTTCTGGAAAAAAAAACTTTAAAAAATAATATTATTTATGCTCTCAAAGAGCCGCTAAAAACATATTCTTCTCCACCACTGAAGAGCAGCCACAGCTTCCATTTTCTCTTCTTTGGTAGACGGGCAGAAATGCAGTGAGAATGAGACGACAACGAAAAAAGTAGGGAAGAGAGATTAGGTGGGTAGGCGTCAAATAGTTGAAAGTAATGGTGTGCGTATATAAAGAATCGTTGACAAATAATAGTAAAAACTACTTCATTGACTGTAATATATTATATTGTGGACCGATTATAATTATTTAGATTAAAATAATTCATAAATTTTATTAGTTCAAAAATAAAATATAATATTGATACGTGTAAAATTTGATATAGTGAAACATATCAACACATCCTATTATAACAATAATAACATCGAAGACTTAAAGTATAAAAATATTGTTGTTGTTGTTAAAACAATAAAAATTACTAAATTATCTTAAGGAAAAAATACTCAAAAATATTAATAAAGGAGGAAGTAAGAAAAAAATTAAAATTATTATTATTACTATTATTGAGTGAATAATAGGGAAATAAATTAAATAAAAAAACCCAAAAACTTTAAGAAAAAAGCAATGAAAATATGAAAAAAAATAGCTTAAAAAAATTATTTGACATGAAAATAATAATAAACAAACAAGTTAAAAAAAAATTAAAAGAAAGAACAAAGGAAAAACAAAAGAAATATCATTTCTCAAATAATCATAAACACAAACTAAAATTTAATAACACAATTTTTGAAAAAAAAAATATTATTTCAGCAGGAGAGAAAATAATTAAAAAAAAAAATAGAGCACACATATATGAATATGGACAAAAATAGAAACTACTTAAGAAATATAAAAAAAATAAAGGAATTAAAATTAAAAAAATAAAAGTATAAGGCCAAAATAAAAACCAAATACATTATCAGTTTCAATTAAAGGACAAAATTGAAAAAATCAAATCTTATGTACCAAAATATTAAGGGATTTAAAAGCAGTCCGAAAATTAGAAGAATAAAGACCAAAATGACAATGCAATATATAATCAATTTTAATCGAATAACACAATTGAAGTAATCAAAACTTACACAACAAAAATAAAGATCACATAACACAATTAAAAAAGAATGTACTAAAATGAAAATACCATAAAGCCGGGGGCTGCTGTGTAGTTTAGGGTGAAGGATAGAGAAAAGAGGGGAAGTTCAACTGCCCATTGTCTGTTCTCTAGCCACCTGGTGATTGCACGTGCCCCATCATGAGGAAGAGGACACGACATCACATCAATTAAGATGTCAATCGGGCATTTTCTGCCATTTGACTCCGCCGCATGTGCCTTTCGAAGAGAGCGTGAAGGCAATTCTCGTGGACTGCGTGTGCTATATGAGCCCACCATAACTCAAGAGAAACAATAAAAAATTATGGTTAATGACCAGAATATACTCACAACCAACTCTTCATTTTTTGTCTTACCAGGGGCATATTTGTATCTAGCCATTTATAAAAATATAAAATGCTCGTGGCACCCCTCCCGTCTAGAGTTAATTTTTATCCGTTTTGACAGATAAAAATGTTATTTTACTGTGAAGAAAAATAAAAAAAACTGGTGACCCGAAACGGATCTAAAATGTGCAATTATTGTGGAACCCCTTTATCCCATGAAAATAGGGATAGAATTGTTATTTTACTATGCAAATTGAAAAAAAAAACAGTAAACCATCAAACCGAACGACCAGGGCCAGCCCAAAAATTGAACAACACTATTGTAATACATAATGATTCTCCTCATAGTGCATAGTAAACGACCCTAACCTCTTTTAGTATATTATACAATAAAGATTACTATATATATAAAACACATTGAGGTAATACATTGTTCACCATAAAATTCAATAGTAAAATTATTATTTTACTCTTAGAATTGCCAAAAAATTAGTCTGATACTAGAAGTGTTCTGGTCTTTTTTTTTTCTTTTTTTTTGCACATGAAAATTATCTATTCACCTCTAAAAGCTAATAAAAAAAAAAGAAGATTAATAAAGGGTATTTTAGTTTTTTCATATATTTTTACATTATAATTACTTACATACCCTCCGAAAAAAAATAAGGAAAGTTCTGTGGCGAGGGGCATGGTGATACTTTTATACCTAGTTTTGTCATGGTTATCGTTATGTTTAGAGATGTCTAGGTGATTTGCTATTTTTTTATTATTACTTTTCAGAAACACTGCAAGTGTGTCGTCAAGATGTACTAGCAGTATTTCACGTGGACACGCCATTTAGGCGACATGCGCAACATTGTTTTGACGCTGAAAGTATCCGGTCATCATGTTATTGGGTTGTTTTGATGCCAAAAATGTCCAATCATCGTGTTATTGGATGTGTCACCCTATCTTCTACCTCTCGATGCGCTACGCGTTGTTGTATGGTGGTCGAAAAAGTGCTGGTGGATAATTTTTGTTTTTTTCTCATTGTTTTCTCTCATGCCTCCAAAAAATACATGATAACCCTTTATATTTTGAGATTGTTTTATTTTGGTCAATGTTTTTTTTATTTCGGTTTTTATTGATCTTTTCAATGAAAATTATGATTATTTTCAATTGTGCTCTTCAATTGAAATTAATTATATATATTGATTTTCATTTTAAGTCCTTAGTTTTTTATTTTTTGGATCCTTAATTTTTTTTTTATGCAAGTTTTAAGCTGTTTTAATTTTGTATTCTAATTTAAATTGTTCATATATACTACCTTTTATTTTTGTTCTTATTCTTGTGATTTTTCAACACAATTACACTATATATTTTTTAAATCCCTCTATTTTTTTTGATCCTAAGGTTTTTATTTGTTTTAATTTTATCTTTCAATTAGAATGTTTTTTTCTTCATTTTGGCCCTTATTCTTTGGATATTTTATTTGGTATTAATTCCTTTGGTTTTTTCCATCTTTTTTTGACAATATTATTATTTACCTATATTTATGTATCTATACTTTTAGTTTTAGAATTTAATTTTTATCTATTTAATTTTTTTTATTAAGATTTTATTTTTATTCGATTCAATCATGAAATTTTAATTTACGGTGGTGATCAATTTAAATTAATATTTCAACTATTTTTGTTTATATTTTTTTGAGGTGTTTTTTTACCTTCAATTTTTTGAATGAGATGATTTTATGGTTTATTATTTGCATTGTAGTAATAGCAGTAGTAACAGTAATAATAATAATAATAATAATAATAATAATAATAATAATTTTAGTGATCAATTTTTATTTTTTTTGTAAAAATGTTTATCTCTTTTTATTCTTTGGTGGAATTTAATGATTTTAATTTTTATAAAATAATATTAGTAATAATTTTAACTACTATTGTCATGATAATGATGACAATGCAGAGATGAATTTTTAATTATATATAAACTTAGCTACTTATTTTTGTTATATGAATATTGCAGATGTTTTCATAATTTATATTTGATTTTTTGTTTCTAATTTAAATTAGATTATAAAATGTACTAATTATAATACAGTGAATTCAATAATTCAAGTCTAATTTTTTTTCTTTTACAGTAAACTCACACTCCACATAAATTCTATATAAATTTATTATTTTACCTAAATTTATATTATATTAAAAAAAGCTCATAAAATTAATATTTTTTATGTTAAAAAAATATAGTTCCGCCTATGGCGAAGTGCGGGAAAGTGGCTAGTTTACTTATAAATTGTGTTATTCTTAAGAATCTAATTATATTTTTTAAAATATTTTTTGAATAATAAAATGGCTGAGAAATATTAATAAAAAAAACTTTCTTATAAACTGTGTTATTTTAAATGTTTTTAAGGATCCAAATATATTTTTAAAATATTTTATGGTATGTTTAACATTTGTTTTTTAAACCGTTTCTTTTATATTTCATATTTTTTCAAGAAATCAAAATCCATTAATTTTAGATTATTAAGAATTTTTTTCTTCAAGAATTAGAGTGATTTTCACACGTTATCATCATAATAACACTGCATTGACAATTCTTGTTTTTTATTTTATTTGAGGGTAAAATAATTATTTTATTATTTATTAGAGTATCACTAAAGAAACTAAAAGAGATCGGACATTTACTGCTCATTCCTGTAGCTTAAAACTCATGTGCACTGTTCATTGGCAATTTCGCCCGGTGCTTCGCGGGTGTACATCCTCTTTTTTTTTTAACAATGAACAGTGTATGCACGAAATTAACCCCCAATAAAGACAAAAAACGCCGCATTTTCCAGGGGCTGGACGGTCATTGACCAGTCCGGTCCGGTCCGGTTCATCCGGCCGGTTTTTTTATTTTTTAAATATTAGAATGAACAGTGCAACGACGAAACCATGCCTGGGGGTGCGGGGCGTTCCGGTAATTAACCAATTTTTTATTTTTTTTTTGCTGGCAACTGTTGGCGCGTCGCCGGACGCACCGTCCGTTCCAACGCTCACGTGTTTTTCGGTTGGCGCGTGCGGCTTCATACGGCGTCCAAAAAAGCCCAACCGGCGTCTAGAATGATTTTCAGGCATGTTCTCTTCCACGTGGGGCGGCGCGTGTATCACTATGATGTCCGGAGACGTGTCAATGGTCGTTTGAATTTTCACCCCCACTTTCTCTCTCCTGCCTGCGCCAGATGATGTCATCTAAGCTGTTTTTTCCCAAAATTCATTTCAGTCCCTGAACATTTTTCTTTCTTATTATTGCCCTTAATGCTATTATATAGGTTTTAATTTCTTTCAATTTCGTCCCTCAATTGAAATTGATTATATATTGAGGTTCCAATTCGGTCCTCATTCTTTTAATTGAGTAGATTGGCCTGGAATTCGGAATTTGTTTGGTATAAAAGTTTTCATTTATTTCAATTTCATCATTCCATGCAAATTTATTATAAATCCTTAATATTTTCAGTATCAAAGTTTGATTTCTTTCAATTTTATCCTTCTATGAAAATTTATTATAGATTTCAGTTTCATTTCGGTCCCAAATCTTTTAATTCTAGGTTTGGTTTTAAATTATTTAATTTCAATATTTTATTTTGCTTCAGTTTTATTCTTGAAATTAATTATATTATTTAAAGTATGTCAAATTAATTATATATTTGTATATTTATGTCAAATTAAAATATTTTAAACTAATTATATGTTCTAATATTTATTGAATGTTATTGCCTAAGAATATATATAAAGAGAAAAAAACATGAACTATGATTTTTTGAAGAAAAAAAACTTAATATCAGTATCTTTAAATACATTTAGTATAATAATATAATGAATAAATCGGGCAACAAAAAAAAAATATGGCTTCGAATTTTAATTTTGTCCTCTTTTTTCCAACTTTATTTGTTCAAAAAAATTACAATATTTTGGTTCTTGATATTGCTGGGCAAGAAATACAATTCAACAAAAAATTGACACATTTACCTAGATTTCAAATATACGCGAGCCACTTCCCGTTTCAATTACACTGTTCTTTTTAGACGGCAAATAAGCCATTATAACAAGGAAAAATTTTTTTTTCCCCAAAAAACATATTACAATATTTTTATTTACAGTGCATCAAATCTGATATTACTAGGGAAAAAAAGCAACTCATAAAAAATATATGACAAATTTACCTACGTTATCTAGAATTAAAAAATTTTCGAATCGCTTCCTGTTTCGATTGAACTGTTCTTTTTAGACGGCAAAGAAATAATTATTGCATGCAAAAAAATTAAGTTTATTTTTAAAAACAAATTACAATATTTTTAGTTATAATGCATCAGATCTAATATTATTGAGGAACAAAAGCAACTCATATAAAAAATAACATATTTACCTACATTATCTACAATTAAAAAATATATGAACAACTTCCCGTTTCGATTACTTTATAAAGTATATGAGACTACTATTTATTGAATATTATCGCCTTAAAATATATATATAGAGAAAAAAAAAGACATAGGATTTTTTTCTTAAAATAAAATAATATCAATATTCTTAAATACATTTAATATAATAATATGATTAATAAATCTTACAAAAAAAATTTGCCTTTGAATTTAAATTTAATACTCTTTTGTTTAGGTTTATTTCTTAAAAAAACATTTTACAATATTTTAGTTTTTCATATTTTAAATCTAATATTACCGGGGGGGAAAATAAATAAATAAAAAATTTACACATTGACTTACGTTATCTGCAATTAAAAAATATGTTAGTCGCTTCCTGTTTCGATTACACTGTTCCTTTTTGGCAGGGAAAAAATATTACCTACGTTATCTACAATTACAAAATATACAAACCACTTTCCATTTCGATTATACAGATTTTATCAAATATAATTTTACTAATTAAATATTAAAATAAAAAAACACAATACATGTAAAAACATATTTTTATATGTTCTAATATTTATTTAATATTATCACATGAGAATATATATAGAGAAAAGAAAACATGACCTAGGATTTTTTTAATAAAAAAAAATAATATCAGTATTCTTAAATACATTTTATATAATAATACAATGAATTAATCAGATAAAAAAAAAATTTGTCTTCAAATTTAAATTTTATACTTAACACAATAATAATATTAATAATAACAATAATAATAATAATAGTAATAATAGTAATAATAATAGTAATAATAATAATAATAATTATAATAATTTAATTGTTTTTCTTACTTACTCTTTTGTTAATGTTTTTTTCTCTCCGTATAATTTAATAATTTTAATTGTTTTGACAGAAATGGCAATAGTGTTTATTTTTTTTTCTTTTGTTAAAGTTTCTAGAATATTTTTAGTCTTTCATTAATTATATGTTCTATTGTTTATTGGATATTATCTCATAGGAATATATATAAGGAGAAAAAAACATGACCTAGGATTTTTTGAATAAAAAAAATTAATATCAGTATTCTTAAAAACATTTAATATAATCATATAATGAATAAATCGGATAACCTAAAAAAAAATTGCCTTCAAATTTTAATTTTGTACTTAACACAATAATAATAATAATAATAATAATAATAATAATAATAATAATAATTTAATTATTTTTCTTGCTTACTCTTTTGTTAATATTTTTTTTCTCCATATAATTTAATAATTTTTATTGTTTTGACAGTGATGGCAATGCTATTTTTTTTTTTAAGTTTCTTAGATATTTTTAGTCTTTCATTAATTATAAGTTCTAATATTTATTGGATATTATCTCATAGGAATATATATATGAAGAAAAAAACATGACCTAGAATTTTTTGAATGAAAAAAATTAATATCATTTTAAAATTAATATTGAAATTTGGTACTCTTTTGTTTAAATTTATTTCCTAAAAACAAATTTACAATATTTTCATTTTTAATATTTTAAATATAATATTGCTGGGAAAAAATTAAACTAAAAAAAAAAATATAAATTTACTTAGGTTATCTGCAATTAAAAAATATACGGATCACTTTCCATTTTGATTACATAGATTTTATCAATTATAATTATTCTAACTAAATATTAAAATAATAAAATACAATATATATAAAAATAATAAATTTTCTACATAGATAAAAAAAACCGCCGCATCGCAAGGGTATACCGCTCGTAAAAATCTAAAATACCTCCAGAAAATCAACTGTTTATTTATCTAATGAGGGAGTAAAAACATTGTTTTACCGTAAAAAAACCTTGGAAATGGCTAAAGTACCACGAATAATTAGAAAATACCAACCGATTCGATTGAAAAGGCAAAAATGCTACTGAGTTGAATATATATATTAAAAAAAAACCTTTATATTAAAAAAAAACCTTTACCTTCTTTTTTAATATCAATAATACTTAAACTAGTGAATATTTTCAAACGAAAAAGAGGAAATGAACAATGACACGAATAGAAACATCAAAATAAAAATACAGAGCAGCGCTTGCTTATCAACTCAAGGAAGTCGGTCCATATGCCTTCTTCATAAAGGGCAAGAAGAGCCGTCCGTTCTTGTTCGGACATCCCGGTAACCCCACTTTTCCCAAAAGAGCCCACCTTTTGAACGCTCCCAGATCTGGCCACGTGGGTTCTCGAATCTCGATGGCTCTTTCTCACTTATTTAAACTCCAAACCAACCATTCTAAACATTCTTCCGTCTCTCCCTTTCTCCCAACCGAAAGTTTAACTCAGATCTAAATTAAAAAAAATCACCAGTTCTTTATTTTTTAATTACTCATTTAAATTAAATCAAAATCAATGGCATCATCAGAGCAATTAGTGGGAGGTGGAAGTGTCGGAGGTGGTGGTGGTGGTCCCCGATACGTAAAAATGCAATCAGAGCCATCAACGCCGTTACAGCCACAGTCATCATCGATCATATCGTCCTTCTTCTCTTTCCGTCAAGGTCCGACACCGGAATCTTGTCGGATTTTCGATGAATTACCGAAAGGCACTATTGTCTCCGTTTCTAGACCCGACCTCAGCGATATTAGTCCTGTTCAATTATCTTACACTATCGAAGTTCAATACAAACAGGTACAGATACGCGATCGGTTAACTAAATTTTGACTCGAATTTGTTTTTAGTTATCTGAAATTTGAATTTGACTTTGAATGTTAGGCCGTGTTTGGATGATGTATAAAAGCTAGTTCAAAAATAAAACTTGAAGCTTAGATTCTGATAACCTAAGATATATTACATATTTAAATGTATTATTGAATCCTCTAATTTGAGGGGAATATTTAATTATTATTGAATCCTCTAATTTGTGCAGAATTATTTAAGTAGAGTTTTTCTTCTTCTTCTTCTTCTTCTTCTTTTTTTTTGCAATTAGCAGGGGAGTATAATATAAATTGTGCAATTTTATTTTGTGAATTTAGTTCAAGTGGACGCTGTTGAAGAAAGCGGCACAAGTGTTTTATTTACATTTTGCTTTGAAGAAACGATTGTTTATCGAGGAAATTCAGGAGAAGCAAGAGCAGGTGTGTCTCTGTGTGTGGTGGATCACATTGGTTTAGTTTTTGTACAACTGAGTGCTTTGAGGTTGCTATGTTGTTATTATGATTTTATATGCGAAGGTGTGTGGTTTTGATGCGGTTTTCATTGAAACATTATATTAAAGGTTAAAGAATGGCTTCAAAATCTAGGAATAGGAGAACATACACCCATGGTGCATGATGATGATGATGATGAGACCGTTCCTTTGCATCATGATGAAAATGCCAAAAACAGGTCACGATCTACACATTTTTATTATTGTTAAACATGAATTATGGCCTTGTCTACAGTAATTCTCATAGTCCTTACAGGTGATTTTTCTATTCAGAGATGTTCCATCAAGCGCTGCTTTACCAGTTATTCGTCCAGCATTGGGAAAGCAGCATTCGATGTCGGATGATGCAAAGGTTGCAATGCAACAATATTTAAATCACTTTTTAGGGAACATGGATATTGTTAACTCCCGAGAGGTATGTTTGGACCTGAGTTTTTTTTTTTTCCAATGTTTGTGGCACCACTTATTTTCTTGCTGGTGTTAATTGGAATACATATCCATGATTTGTTTGTGGACAGTGAAAGCTTTTCTTCAAATTAACAAAGAGATCAAATCCAGAATGTAAATTTTAGATAAATAATCCAGCATCACTACTAGCTCCCAGTACTCTGAACTCCAAAGCAAGGACATGCTCGGCATTCACCTTAGTTCCTACATGCCCTCTTATTTGTCTCTAGTGCTCATATATGAACATGTGTCTGTGTGTGTACTTATATGAGATGTGGAAACTTCTGTAAATAACATTGAAGACAACTTTCTTTTTTCCTCTTGCATGTCACTTGAGTTATTTTTTTAATATTCTATCATCTGACAATGATCAATTAAGTTCCACACTGTTTTTAAATTGGTTACTATTAGCTTGAGCCAAAAACAATGCACTAG
Source organism: Salix dunnii (assembly GCA_015731905.1). Taxonomy (NCBI): domain Eukaryota; kingdom Viridiplantae; phylum Streptophyta; class Magnoliopsida; order Malpighiales; family Salicaceae; genus Salix; species Salix dunnii. The sequence goes on along the minus strand of CM027668.1, from coordinate 338,230 downwards.
GCATCTCATCGAAGCATCAATTTTCACACTTGCTCAATGTATACCCTAATCAGTAATACATGTCTTCTATTCTTGTGCTGCCTTTGGTTGGGTTTAACTGCTTTATTGGCCTTTGCACTCATCATAAGTAAGCCTGTGGTTCATTTCTATGTGATGCATCAATTGAATTGTTGGGCTGCCATTCATCTGCACAACCTTTAGAAACACTATTACACTCAAATCAACTGATATCTTTGCAGTCAGGAACTTGGTGTGATGATGAACTGTGTGAACCTATCATAGAGAATTTGAACTACAGTTGCTTGCAGTTCCAGTTCAACCCATAATTCCATAGTCTTGGGTTTTTAACACCTAATGTTTTGAAATTTTAAATACTCTCTTTCTTTTAATTTTTATAGCGTCTTGATTGCTAATTGGGATGCATTTTACAATAGACAATTTCTGTTGTAGGTTTGCAAGTTCTTGGAGGTCTCAAAGTTGTCCTTTTTACCTGAATATGGCCCTAAGCTGAAAGAAGAATATGTTATGGTGAAGCATCTACCACAAATAGTGAAGAATGATGATTCCAGGAAATGTGTTTGCTGTTGGTTTAGTTGCTGTAATGACAACTGGCAGAAGGTAATGCAATATAGTCTCAAGACTATGTTAGTACCAGGCTTTGATTTGAAGATACGTTTGTCATATTTTGTGTGTGTGCACCTTTGCGCAACAATGATGGGTTTCTGTGTATGTTTGTCATTGCATTTGGTTTTTTAGAGACATTGTTGAATGATATTACAAGTATTTTAACACTGAATCTTCTTCTGAAAACACATAAATGAGACCTATCACTACAAATGAATGTTTGCACAAGCACATGCATTTGTGCAGTTACTTCCTTGTTTTCTCTTTTCTCGATTTGGACAGTTTGGAATTACTTTTGGTCTATATCCTGATTAGGAAATTAGTCAAAAGAAAATCAAGTTTGTTGGGTAAATATGAAGTCTGGTATAAAAGCACACTTTCTTTATGCATGGGCATGCATCATGGAGCTCAAATGTAGTATGGGTGCCACATATGCCAGTAAATATATGCAGAAGTGACTGCTAAAATCATGTTGTAATACTTTGCTGAATAAGACAGGGTAAACACTGGTCCTTCTACATCGTTCTGCTGAGTTATCTAAAAGCTTGATAAGTGATAACCTTGACTGCCACATTGAGCATAATGCATCAAGTCTCACAAGTTTTATACTTTATGAAGCCTATTCCTTTGAGATCCAGAATTCACAAAATTAAAATTCTTTTATTGGATATTGCTGCTGTAGCTCAAACTTGATAATTGTAGCAAAAGTATAGATATAACGTATATAAAGCTGAAAGAGGGAGATTACTAGTAGTGGCAAGGGAAAATATTAGTTCAGCAATGATTTATCCTGGAGATGCATGTCAACTTTTGTGGTTTAGCTGGTGTCTTCTTGATAGTACACCAATAATAGACTGCTAACTTTCAGTGGTTCCACAACAAGAGGAATCACATAACATTGTCCATGTTTTATGATTTTCTGCAGGTGTGGGCTGTTTTGAAACCTGGATTTTTGGCGCTTCTGGCTGATCCTTTTGCTACCAAACCTTTGGATATAATTGTTTTTGATGTATTACCTGCATCAGATGGAAGTGGTGAAGGCCGAGTGTCATTAGCATCAGAAATAAAGGAGAGGAATCCCTTACGGCACAGTTTTAAGGTAAACAGTGTGCGTATTATTTCTTCTGTGGGATTTTCTTTATTGTTCTTTTGTACAGGCAATCAATTTGACCTTGAGTTTCATCTTAAAATTTTGATGTTATGTTGCACTAGCCCTATCCCAATACTTTGCTGGTGATGGTATATACTGGATTTGGTGTCAACTGCTTATCTTGATTAAGGATAAGTTGCACACACAAGCACAAGCACAAGCACAAGCACATTGTTATCTGAGAAGCTATGAACATATTGCTGGTTGTTGATGGCAAGGCAAACTAGATGATAGCCATTACATTTTCAAAAGTGATATGATCCTTCCCGGTATGTCACAGTCTGAATGATAAACTAGGTTATATTTTTTAGGGAAATGTGTAGTAAACAACCAAACAAAGAAATATAGAGGGAACTCATGCTAGATGCCTTTATATACAATAGGTTCTTTGGTGGTATATATTCATTTTGTGATGGATATTCCTATTCATTACTGTTAAGTTTATTAATGATCCAGTGATGAGGAAATTGTATCAGATAATTTCACTCACTAACAGATGATTGGAAACTTCAAAGGTCACATGTGGAAACAGAAGCATAGACTTGAGATCTAAAAGTGGTGCCAGAGTTAAAGATTGGGTTGCTGCAGTTAATGATGCTGGACTTAGGCCTCCTGAGGGTTGGTGTCATCCTCATCGTTTTGGCTCTTTTGCTCCTCCTAGGGGTTTGTCTGAAGATGGTAGTCAGGCTCAATGGTTTGTAGATGGCAGGGCAGCTTTTGATGCTATTGCCTCATCAATTGAGGATGCTAAATCTGAGGTCAGCTCCAATGCGTAGAGTCAGCTCTCCTCATTGTTATTTATTCTGTGATTTAATTTCTACATTATCTCTTGGATTGATGGAAATTCTCTGCAGATATTTATATGTGGGTGGTGGCTGTGCCCAGAACTTTATCTACGTCGTCCTTTTAGTGATAACGCCTCTTCTAGACTTGATTCTTTGCTGGAAATCAAAGCTAAACAAGGGATTCAGGTGCAAATTACCTGTTTATTGTTCTTTCCTGCGTTTGTGCTTTCTTAATTATGATATCTGACTTGATATTTAGTTATATTTATAATTATAATATAATATTCACTAAACTTTTGAAGCTGTTTTTTCTTTCTAAAGCATGGCTAAAGGTGATAAATTGAGGATGGGCCATGAGTCTTTTTTATGGGCACAGATGCTCTCTAGATGCCTTATCTTTTATGGAAAAACAAGGGCATGAACTTTTGTAGTATAAATAGAAAGCTTCTGCAAGCATTCTATTCCAATACATTTCTTTTACACATAAAAATGTGTTTTCTGGTTAAACGGTGCAGTTACCAATATAATTTAGGCACTGAGGAACCTTGAAGTATATTTTCAAGTCAAAATAAAGTTATAAAAATCTTAGGGAAAGCCCTTAAGTGGTATGTAACATATAGTTTTATCAAGATTTCTTTGCAGGATTTCTTCTAACCTGCTATGGTTTTGTATGCATGACCGGTGGTGTAATCTTAATTTTTCACTGCAGATATATATTCTTCTTTATAAAGAGGTGGCTCTTGCTCTGAAAATCAATAGTGTGTATAGCAAGAGAAAGCTTCTTAGTATTCATGAGAATGTGAGGGTGCTGCGGTCACCTGACCACTTTTCAACAGGTGTTTACCTTTGGTATGCATTATTGGACAAGCTTTAAGAGTGTTGTGCAGAACTACATTTTGAGTTATCTTCATTAGAATGGACCGTTCAATTTCTGATATATATTTTGGTTATGTTTAGGTCCCACCATGAAAAGCTTGTCATTGTGGATCACCAGGTTTGCTTTATTGGAGGACTTGACCTGTGCTTTGGCCGTTATGACACATGTGAACACAGAGTGGGCGACTGTCCTCCCCAAGAATGGCCAGGAAAGGATTATTATAACCCAAGGTAATTGATTTGTTTTTCTGTACTCAAATGTGATTTATTTGAATGTTAAATGAACATATTCTGAGAGATTGTGAAATACATAAATGATTCATTGCTGTGGTCATTTTATTTATCTCATCTTGTATCTGGTGTCGCTGTTTCAGTGGTTTCTGCTGTTTGATTAACTGATTATATTCCTTAAACTTTTTTTACAAGATTTTTCAAGTTGACAAAATGAAGTCAGTGGAATTTAGTACACACAAACATTTGCTCAATCAAAGACAATTCCTGGAATATAATATACAAACGTATGCTCAGTTGTAGATAATCTCCTTAAGTGTTCATGCTATGTTCTTGAAGTAGAGGGAATCTTACAACAATGCAACAATCTGCAAAACCTGTTTTTGCAATGTTAAGTGCTTGTTTGGTAATGCGGTGTAGGTGCTTTTGCAAAAGTGTGTAGATGCTCTTTAATGGCTTTGAAGATGTCAAAATCATCCAAAAGCACTAAAAATATGTAACTTTTGTGCCCTTTTCAGTTGTAAACGCATTACTAAATGTGGAAGTCAGGCATAAAAGACTTCTCAATGAGTCATCTGAAAAACAATAGATTGGTGTGATGTGCAAATTGGCATAGTAGTTTGCGTTGAAGCAGAATTTGCTTTTGCTGGATTTATGAAATTAATTTTCTCCTCATCTTCCAGGGAATCTGAACCAAATTCATGGGAAGATATGATGAAAGATGAACTAGATCGTCGCAAATATCCTCGAATGCCCTGGCATGATGTCCATTGTGCTCTTTGGGGACCGCCTTGCCGTGATGTGGCTAGGCACTTTGTCCAGCGTTGGAACTTTGCCAAGGTCAAAAGTTAGCACCAATTAATATGGTGTTTGTGCTGCAGGTCGGGGAAAGCTTTACTTCTAACATGAATATGTTTTTTTATTTTTTTTGCAGAGAAATAAAGCTCCATATGAGGAAGCAATTCCTTTACTTATGCCCCAGCAGCATATGGTTATTCCACACTATATGGGGCAAAACAAAGAGAAGGAAGTTGAAAGAAAAGGTGTTGAAGACAATGTAAAAGGCATTGAAAGGCAGGATTCGTTTTCCTCTAGTTCATCTTTACAAGACATCCCTCTTCTTTTTCCTCAGGAAGCTGACGGGCCTGATGGCTCTGGTTTAGGCCCAAAAATAAATAGGCTGGATTCTACCCCTGGTAGAAGCCACCCACATGCTTTCAGGAAATCCAAAATTGAACCAGTTGTTCCAGACATGCCAATGACAAGCTTTGTAGATGACCACGATTCCTTTAATCATCACGTGAAAGTGTCTCCAGATTTAGCAGCACAGCCTGGCACCAAAACTTATGACTTGGATTGGTGGGAAACACAAGAAAGGGTTGATCAGAATGTTTCTGTGGATGAAAGTGGGCAAGTTGGTCCTCGTGTTTCTTGTCATTGTCAGGTGGGTTACTGCTCTTGATGTTTCATGCAATTCTTATATTTGTAATCAAGTGTAAGAAACCCACCTTGAGTCATCTTATGATCTCAGTCCTCCATGCCATCAGGGGATCATATTTAACATGGTTTGCCCAGATCTCTTACTTTTACATGATCTATGTGAAGATTAAGCATTGCACGTCTTATGGTTAGCCCTTGAGTGTGTCTTGTTCTAACTTTAATTTACCTAATGCAAAACATTTTTGGAGGAACTGAAAGGTGTGTCCATTTATTGAAAAAAAAAGGGGAAGAATTACAAAAATCTAAAATAGTGTCAGCTTTGATTTCTTTCATTTTCCAGGTCATAAGGAGTGTGAGTCAGTGGTCTGCTGGAACAAGCCAAATTGAAGAGAGCATTCACTGTGCTTATTGTTCTCTTATCGAGAAAGCGGAGAACTTTGTCTACATCGAGGTATAAACTGTTACCCATTATTTTTTGTACCTTTCTGTGAATGAACCACTTTCTTTTGAACAAGGAACTTAAGGGAAAGCATTTCCACCTCATTTCAAAAACATTCCTTGTTGGGAATATAATTTGAAACACTCAATACAAATTTTTAAGCAGTTATTTTTCCCCTCACAATTGTATTGACTCCTAGCGAGTTTTTTAAGAACGTGTTTGTTTGTGAGGTGTGTCGTGTCGCACCTCATGAAAAGCATGAAATACATGCTTTCTATGAGGCGTGCCACACAGCACACCTCACAAACAAACACACCCTAAGTCATATTGAACAGCTGCTTGTAAAATTACCAACTTGATATATATGGCTCAGCCTCTCCCTTGCATCGCTGGCAAGGAAGAGCAGCATGAATTTGATTCAAGACATGAAATGACAAAGGAGACTTTACACCGCACTATTGGCACTATTGGAGGCAGCAAGTATTTAAAGAAATGGTTTCTGGAGAAGGGCAAAATTGCAAGAAGAAACTTTTATCGAACATAAATATGTGTTCAGGCTTTATCCGGGAGTGTAGAGGGTTGTTGGTTGCACAGGGACTATCCCATCATTGAACTACCCAGCTGAGTGTAGCACCCTTCATCATCTAAGCTATGGCCCTATTCCAGTTTTATTTGCTTATGTCAGAGTCAGGAGTTGATTTTAGATACTCTGATCTTACTCTATACTTGCTCATTCACATTTACCAAGAGTGCATCCTGAAAGACATTACTAATATCAGCCTGGGCCCTGGGAAGGCTAAGAACGGGAAAAGTAGAGACTGTATACTGTGGCATAGTATGAGTGGTTTCGGCTAGAGGAAGTGAATTCAGTCAGTTTTATAGGTTGACAGGGACAGTTTAATGTTTTTTGGAAGCTATGAAGTGATTGCTGCTTGGGGAGAAAATGAAAGAATCTCTGCACAGAAGAATAGCTTTTCATCTATGATGAATTTGGAGGGGCAATCAAGGATGTAGTTTTCAAATGATTGCAAATAGTTTTTAATTTTCTCAAAGGCATCAAGAATGATTTACTTCAAGCTTTTAATAATTTGGTTAAATATGGTTTTGTGAGTGAGTAAAAGATTTTATTTCATCAACCGTGATTGTTCCTTATATTAGCTATCTTTCTAATCAGCATGGGAGTTTTATATTTTGATGTTAAGACTGACTGTGGAAGTCTGAAGCTATTCATTTTGCCTGGCTTTTTCTGCATTGCTGGGTTTCCCAGAATCAATTTTTCATATCAGGTCTTTCAGGAGATGACATTATACAGAATCGTGTGTTAGAAGCATTGTATCGGCGTATTATGCGAGCATTTAACGATAAGAAGTGTTTCAGGGTTATTATTGTCATACCATTGCTTCCAGGATTCCAGGTTCTAATTCTTTGTTCATCACTTGAAATTTGAAATTTGGATGTTCTTTTTTTTTTTCCTTGTCTTTGCTGGCTCAAGTTTTAGTCTCACAGGGTGGTGTAGATGATGGTGGTGCAGCATCTGTCAGAGCCATAATGCACTGGCAATATCGAACTATTTGCAGAGGACAGAATTCATTATTGCACAACCTTTATGATCTTCTTGGTCCAGAAACTCATGATTACATTTCTTTCTATGGCCTTAGAGCTCATGGCCAACTTTTTAATGGTGGTCCGGTGGTCACCAGTCAGGTATGCATAGATCTGATGCAGTTCATTGCTTCGTGTTTTATTTTTCTCCCCAGCCTTTGACAAATGTTGTTTATAGCCCTTCACCTCAATCTGTATTGATTTTATGTGCAGAGTTTCTTTGTATTGAACAAAATGCTTATCTATCCTTGTTGTGTCTGCAGGTGTATGTCCATAGTAAAATAATGATAGTTGATGACCGTGCAACCTTGATTGGATCAGCTAATATTAATGACAGGAGTTTGCTTGGGTCACGAGATTCTGAGGTATCACTTTATTCCAGGTTTTCCTATAAGATTTTCTGTTTGAAACTTTGATTCTCAAAGTTAATGCATGCCTGATACAGTTAGGAAATGATGATCTGTCAAAGTAAACTCTAACCAGGTCCTTGTACAGTTGTCTGTGACATGGAAAATCACAAAGATAAAATTGGATATTTGATGAGTTGTGATTACAAGTGAAGGGGAATGAGAATTGAAACTATAGCATATGGCAGTTAAAACTTTTAACGATTAAAGAATGTTATTACATTGTTTCTTTGGTACAATTTTGTAATAGATTGGGGTACTTATTGAAGACAAGGAATTTGTGGATTCATTAATGGGAGGGAAGCCCTGGAAGGCTGGAAAATTTACTCTTAGTCTCCGCCTTTCGCTGTGGTCTGAACACCTTGGTCTTCATGCCAAAGAGGTTAGTGTACATATTGACTGCTCCACAATTATGAAGTCACATCACTGATAGATTACTGTTGCTTTCCATCTGACACAGCACATTCCTTTTCTTTTAATTTCAGATCCCTAAAGTGATGGACCCAGTAATTGATTCAACTTACAAAGACAGATGGATGTCAACTGCAAAGGTGAGAACAGAAATGATTTTATTTTAGAAGACTACTTCATACAGCACCTTTCTTTTTCAAAGCTTTGATTCAATGTGAAGAACAATTTGGAATGCCTGCATTCAAATATCCAATGTATATTGTTTGTTTATGTTAAATGATGAATCTGGAGGACTTCCCATATGCTTTGATGGCAGAGTTCAAAAACCTGTGTTAATAGGGTGCAAGTTACTAGGTATTGCCATATTAAGTTACTAATATCTTGAACAAAAGCTAGTAAAGGAAAAGTCTATATATACATAGAATTTTTTTTCAGCTGACATATCAACATGTCAAGAGACCGTGTTCACATTAAAAATTGTTCCTTCTGCTGATATGGATGGAGCGCTTTGAATGGCTAAATTACTATCACTTTTTGCTTACAACTTCTTGTTTTCGTGTTTGTTCCTTTAATCTTATTATATGCTTATTGGAATTGTTGTACGACATGCCGTTTCCAATATAGTACAATTGTTACTAAGCCATGACCTCTTACCCTGGCCCTTTTTTCTTGGTCGATTTTTAAACATCGGTAGAAGAGAGTGGCATGTTTTTGGCATGGGTGTCATCCTGAAAGGTTTGAGGCAAATACTAGAGCATAGTTATGAAGTTATAGCGCATATTCTATTGCATTAAAAACTTTAATTGCTCTAAAATAATCTGCCTGTGCTTTTTTATCAACCAAATACAACGGGTATAAATATTCTTTATATAGTAAATGCTCAAACATTGCATCTTTTGCACGGATTTTCTCCTGATGGCACTTTTGTGTCGGCTCCTTGAATTTGGCCTACAAACTAATAATCATGCATTGGTGATTCTTATTTGACAGACAAATACCATGATCTATCAGGATGTCTTTTCCTGTGTGCCCAATGATCTTATACACACCAGGTATGATACTTTCTCTTCACCTGTCTTTCCTGGCCTAATGATCTTAACCAATTGCTTTCTGCTCCTAATCACTTGCAGAGCTGCACTCAGACAGAGTACGGTGTTCTGGAAGGATAGGCTTGGCCATACCACCATCGATTTAGGGATTGCCCCACAAAAGCTTGAATCTTACCAAAATGGAGACATAAAAAACACTGATCCACTGGAGAGATTACAGTCCGTGCGGGGGCATCTCGTTTCTTTCCCTTTGGACTTCATGAGCAAGGAAGACTTGAGACCTGTGTTTAACGAGAGTGAGTATTATGCATCCCAAGTTTTTTATTAGGTTTTAAGGGTAGAGGGTTGTCATAAGTCCCAGTGTTTTTCTTTGCTGGGTAACACGGCGTCGACGGTTCCTGGCCATTGTTTTATAGCATTCAAATCATTTCATTAAAAACTACCCCCCCCCCCCCCCCCCTTTTTTTTTCCCCGTCCTGGTAGGTTGCATATAAATACGAGATAGAGATAGGGACCGGGGGGGCTCTATTGTAATAGGCATGTTGGACTCACCAAATACAAAATATATACGTGCGTAAGCAGCATTGCTCCTCGAGCAATTTTAAACTTATCAACTTGGGTTGGTTTTAGTCGGACGTGATAATTTTCTGTTTAAAAGTCTGGTGACGAACAGCTGTGGGCATTCCAACTCTAATAATAGCGTATATTTTAGATTGTAGCTAAAAACTAGAAGTTGAATCAAAGTTGTAATACAGTTTAGCATGGCCAAGGTCCATATTAATATTAATATTAATATTGATTTTTTTTTTAAATTAATGGTTGAATCTTGATTGGGTTAGGCTTGGATTAGTTGATCAACTTGATTTTTTTATATAACTATAAATATTAACATGTTCATAGTTTTTTCTTTTTCTTTTTATATGAACTCTCAAAATCTATTTTTAAATTATTTCTTTTTCTTCTACCACCACCAAAACACTATAGTAACCTCATAAATCTTATTTTCAACTTATAAACATGTTTTAATTACTCATGAATTTGAAAATCAGATTCAACTAAGAAATATTTTATGAGTCATGGTTTATTTTTTTTAGTATAATTAAAGATATAAAAACACCTATCATGATATACACGAATTTTTTTTTTTTTTTTTTATGGTCCGTTGTCATTTCTCTCTCTCTCTTTCTCGTAACCTGAGGACTAAAGCATGATGAAAGTAAAATTTAAAGATTGAAAATGTATAAAATTAACAAGTTGTTTGAAACTAATTTTTCTACTGTAATTGAATTCAATTATGGTGTTCAATTTGAATTGAATTAGTAGAAAAGTTGAATTCACATGTTTGAAAGACGTATAATCCAATTCATTTTATTTTTTTTAAATATTATCCTTATTCATCTTATTACTTCAATTGTCTCTAAAAAAAATGATGATCAAGTATTGTTTGCTAGACTTTTTAAGTTACAACTCTAAATACTATAGCTAAAATTTCTAATATTTTATAAAAAAGCATGGATAATAATATGATCTTTAAAACACCACCACAACTGTTTAAACTTTAAATAGATTCTAAAACATGATCTTCATATTTGATGGGCCTTAGTTTTCCCTTCTTCCCGAATAGAATCCCGTCAAAATCACATTGATCTTGTGGCAACCCAGACGATCATCTCATGCCCCAACTCTAACATTGTCTCCCTCATTAATTAAGATCTTGGCTCCCTTTTAATAATTCTGAAACAAGAACCTAGCTAGGTGGTAGATGGGTTATGGTCCCTGATTGGCTGACATACATGTATTCGTATGCATACATCATACATCACAATCGTGGGGGTCACCACATCGGCTGCGTCGCTAAATACCGTTGCCTTTCTACTTATAGCACCTCTTGAAGATAATATACTTTTATAAATCCCATTGCTCTCCTAGCTAGCCAGCCATATGTTAATCTTACTTTAATTACAGTGCTGAGAGCTAATCGTCCATTACTTTATATTTTGGCGACCGACTTCACGTAAAATATACTTATAAACTACTTGTTTATATATATAACCATCAAAATATATAACCATCAAATCACGATCAGTCATGACATCAAATTAAATTTACGATGGGAGCATGCCCTCGTTATATAGGAAGGGCTTGGCTAACTTATTTCTATGGTTTAGTGAAATAGACTGCTCAACAGAATTTAGCTTTGCTGACGAGTAAGCTGATTTGAAGATGTGTTTGATTGTGAATTAATAATATAAATAAATATTAAATTTTGACGCATATAGTTAGTAAATGAGTATCCTTTTCACTTTGTTGTTTTGGATTCAGCTTCAAAATATATAATTCTACAAAAAAAAAAAATAGAGTTTAAAAAAGAGAAATTACAAGGTTTTGCTCAAATATAATATTTCTTCATTTAAAAACTATTCACTGAGATCTAATCAACTGCAGACATCCTTGAACTAAAGGAATGTCCAAACTGGCCATGACGTAAGTCTTCACCTCAAGGAGTTGTCCCGAGAAAAATCCTCCCATGAAATGTCCTGAGAGCCCATTACTTGAACTCAAAATGGAGCAATGGACAATGGCATGACGGACATTTCCTAACTGGTAGCTTACAGCTGCTGTAAAGCTATAAATTACTTGCGTATGAACTGCCAAGTTGAAAGAATATACAAATTTAAATGGAGTATAAGCATCAAGCAGCCTTTGAATATCCAAGTAATACAGGTTCGGGTTGCCGGAGTGACATGAGTTACCGGCCAGTGATACGAGATATCATTCAGGCTAGTAGTTGATCATTCCGTTTGGGAACCGGCATACTTTACGAGGTTTAATTTCCTCTCACTTCTCTTTCATATTTACTTTTGGATGCTCATAGAGAATTTCGTCTTCTTCTGCTTCACCTTTCTTGAGATAGTTTGTGTCTAAAAGACGTGCATAAGAACACATCATTAGGTGCTCTTGGTTGATAAGAATATATCATTAGGTGCTTTTAGAAATTATCTAGTTACAGTGAAGTTAAATAAAGAGATAAGTTGCATGATTAGGTTGCAGCATATCAATGGTGCTTTTTCCATCTCTGCTCGATGGATTGGCTAGAGCAGTATCAATCAAGAAAGGAAGAAGCTCTCAAAAAGATGCAGGAAAGGAAGCTGCAGAAGCTTTGGCAAAGGATGCGAGGAAGAATGAGTTGATGCTGAGTTCCTCAGGCGTTGTTAAGTCTAACAAGTCAAATAATCTTGCCTCGGTCTGCTCCAAGAGAGGGCAGAAAGGAACTAATCAGGATTCCTTAGTTGTGTGGGAGGTATGCATGCACAGCTAATTTAATATAAATCATCATAAAAGATTCGAGTAAAATTGGAGCCTTTTGGTTTGTTTCTAGCTGATTCTTAATACTGAATATTAATTGCTGGCCCCAACATGGTTTTGGTTTTCTTTTTCAAACAGGAATTTGGATGCCAAGAAGATATGGTATTTTGTGGGATTTTTGATGGGCATGGACCATGGGGCCATTTTATTTCTAAAAGGGTTAGAGAATCTATACCCACTTCATTGCTATGCAATTGGCAAGAAACTCTTTCGTTGACATCGCTTGGCATGGACTTCGATATGGATATAGATAGAAACCTCCATCAATATGATATTTGGAAGCAGTCCTACTTGAAAACTTATGCTGACATTGATCAAGAACTTAAGCAGCATCCCGAGATTGATTCCTTTTGTAGTGGTTCTACAGCTTTAACAATCATTAAACTGGTATGGTGCTTCTTAGTACTAACATAGCAGCTTTTTTTCTCTCTAAATGTTTTCAAGGAGCCTAATACTTTTGCTGCGATGGTGTGTTCAGGGTGAGCATCTAGTTATAACAAATGTTGGTGACTCTCGGGCTGTATTGGCAACTAATGATGATGATGGCTGTTTGGTGCCCCTTCAGCTTACCATCGATTTTAAGCCTAATTTACCAGGTCAGCTGGCCTTTCCTCTCGCAAGTTATATATTCCTGCACAGATACATAACGATATGAGCATTGATTATTTATGCCCCTGCTTATATTGATTGCAGAGGAGGCTGAACGAATAACACAGTCCAATGGTAGAGTGTTTTGTTTGCGTGACGAGCCCGGGGTGTTTAGGGTCTGGATGCCGGACGGTAAAACTCCAGGACTATCATTATCAAGAGCCTTTGGTGACCACTGTGTAAAAGATTTTGGTCTCATTTCTGAACCTGAAGTGACACTAAGGAGGATCACAAGCAGAGATCAGTTTATCATCTTAGCCACTGATGGGGTATGTATTTTCTTGATTCCAATCTTTCTTATAATCACAAAAGTATCCCTTCATGTTAGTGTAGAGAAATGGAGACAATGAGAAAAATAGCAGAGTCGATTCTCATGGCAACTCTACAACATTTGTAGTGTTTGTGAACAAATAAGAATCTGTTGTCCAATTTTGAAGTGTTTTTTCCCCTTGTTTTTCTTAGGTATGGGATGTAATCTCTAACCAGGAAGCAGTGGAGATTGTTTTTTCAACGCCTGATAGGGAAAAATCAGCGAAAAGACTGGTGGAATGCGCAGTTCGTGCCTGGAAGTACAAGAAAAGAGGCATTGCCATGGATGATATCTCAGCCATCTGTCTCTTCTTTCACCCTCACCGTCTCAAACAGTTGCCCCTATGACGATCTCAAAACAAGCTGACATGATCAAGACCTTTCAAAACAAAGCTAAAGCCACCGACTGTAGTGATTGCTGTCATTGTATCACTGTTGTCTCCGCAACTAATCCAACCGTCCTTGAAATTAACAATATATAAATCATATAAATGTCTAATAATTATTATATTAGTAATTATAAATCTTTATTGCCTTGGATATTGCGTGTATCATTAAATTGATCTGCAACTGCATAATTTATACAATTTTTTAGTGCTTCACCTAAATATATATAATTATCGTATATAATTTTTATTTCACAGTTATAATTGCTTATGATGGTATAAAAAACAATGCCAACAGTTAAATTGCTCTTTATGAACATTGTTATGCCTGTCACAATCACCTCTCTTTTTATTTCTTTCAAAAAGCTATGGTCAAATTTGCAACTCCAACATGCAAGTTTTATTGTTTTAAAATAGGTTTATTTTTGCATTTTATTTTTTTATAAAAATTAAAACTCTTGCTTTAATTAAAAAAATGATATTTTAATATATTGATATAAAAAATAAAAATAATATTATTTTGATGTTTTTTTTTTAAAAAAAACACTTCAAAACAAAATATTAAATGGTAGGTGTAGGCATGGTGGAGCCGACGAACTCTTTTTGTTTTTATATTTTTAATAATTAATGGTAGTGCTGTGATTTTGCTATGTATTGTTAAAGAAAACTAAATGTAGTTTTAAGTTGATTTAGCACCTTTTAGTGTTGATTTTCGAGTCTTTTAAATAACTAATTGAGCAATTTTTATATTATTCAAAATCAAATATGTCCGCTTGCTATATTTAAACACAAACTCAAAATACATCTATAATATTAATTACTACAAAACCCACATTAGCTATATAAAAAATACAATTAATATTAATTCATTTTATTTTTTTGAAATGAATTAAAATATTTAAATAGGATTTACAAATTTAAGGCACCGGCATTGTACTGGTGATAGCATATTCGTGTTGATCTAATGAACTATTGGGCTCCTTAAAAAATATCCAAATTGGCGGCTTTGATGCAACTCTTTGAAGCCTGAAACTCTTCACCGCAGAGTAAGTAGTCGCTGTTTATAAATTAAATTGTTTTTGAAATTATTTTCTGGTTTAAAAATATATTAAAATAATATTTTTATTATTTTTAAAAAAATATTTTTGATATTATTATATGAAAATGATCTTAAAACATTATATTTTTTTAATTTAAAATAAAAATACAAAAATTTCCAATTATTTTAAAAAGTATTTTTGAAATGACAAATACTGTGCATATAGTCGTCTGAAAAAAATCCTTTGAATGGTCCAAACCGACCGTGAGCTGAGATGTTCATGTTTATATCCTGCTGTTGCTGACTTGCTGTAAAGCTATCTACACTTCTACAGTACTTGCCAACGTCCGCGTTTATCAAGTTGATTGCGAGTTGAAGGAGAAAGACAAAAGTGCACTATATATATTGGAGTGTAAGAAACAAGTAGCCCTTCAATATCCAACTAATATTTTGGGATCGCTTGAGTGATCACATCAGATACCGGCCGGTGATCAGAGGAGATATCAGGCTAAAGTCCCACCTTAATTTCAGGTTAATAGCTAGAAGTTACTCTTGTGAACCTGTAGGGAAGTGATATAACAAGGTTTTTTGTTCACTTTTCTTCTTCTCTTATTTATTGGCCTTCTGATATTCGACTACGTATCTTATATTATCGGTTCTGTTTGGTTTCCAGGAAAATGTTGAAGAAACGAAGTTTTAACTTTAGGTATAAATTGTAGGAAGTTTTTCATTTCACCATTCGGGACGTTGAGGAGGTTTTGTTTGTGATGCTTGTTTCTTCAAATGGGAAAAGAGAGGGAATCCTTTAGTTTACTGCATGTAGATTTCAAGTTTGATTATTGATGTTTGGAATCCCAAATATTAATTAACAACATGTTTTGTGTTTTGTGAAGTGTGCGTGAAGAGCTTGAATATTGTTTATTAGTTACAAATAACTTCTTTTTTTTTGTGAGATTAGGCTGTAGATCAATGGTGCTTTTCCCATCTTTTCTTGATGGATTGTCCAGAGTAATATCAACAATCAAAGGCAGAAACTCTCAAAAAGATACTGGAAAGGAAGCTGCAGAAGCGTTGGCAAAGGATGCGAGGAAGAAGGAGTTGATGTTGAGCTCCTCCGGCATTGTTAAGTCTAGCAAGTCAGATAATTTTACATCGGTCTGCTCCAGGAGAGGGCACAAAGGAACTAATCAGGATTCTTCTGTTGTGTGGGAGGTAAGACAGGTCATGCGAAGACTTCGCAATGGATTCAATATACAGCTAGTTTTATCATGATTCATCTTTTGGCTCGTTCCTTGTCATATAGGGGTTCGGGAGTCAAGATGATATGATCTTTTGTGGCATTTTTGATGGGCATGGACCATGGGGCCATTTTGTTTCAAAAAAAGTTAGAGAATCTGTACCCTCTTTGTTGCTGTGTAACTGGCAAGAAAATCTTGCATTGACATCGCTTGGCATGGACTTCGAGATGGATTTGGATAGAAACCTTCACCAATTTGATATTTGGAAGCAGTCCTACCTAAAAACTTACGCTGCCATTGATCAGGAACTTAAGCAGCATCGCAAGATTGACTCCTTTTTTAGTGGGACTACGGCCGTGACGATCATTAAACAGGTGTGGTGCTTATCAGTGAACGTGTCTCTTAGTTCCTTACAGTAGGTATATTGATTAATCATGTCTTTCTGGTGTTTTTCAAAGCTGTTCATGTCTTCTTAAACTGCTGTCCCTGGCTGACAAATTGTTGTCCAAGGGTAACTCAAGCAGAATTATGCAGATTGCGCTGATAAATAAAATTAGTTTGTAGGGTTCTTGTAGACTAAATATTTGAGAATTTCTTAGCTTTCAATCATCAGGAGCCTCTCTCTTTTTTGTCCAATATGGTGTTTCCAGGGTGAAAATCTTGTCATAGCAAATGTTGGTGATTCTCGGGCTGTGTTGGCAACCATTTCTATCGATGACGGCAGTTTGGTTCCACTTCAGCTTACCATCGATTTTAAGCCTAACTTGCCTGGTCAGTGCATTCTTTAACTCGATCTCTATATAAATATGAACACTTGCAAGTGAGATAGTTTGTGATTTAAAACATTTCTGCTCCTGCTTATGTTGATTGCAGAGGAGGCTGAACGAATAACACGGTCGAAGGGTCGAGTGTTTTGCCTGCGTGACGAGCCAGGGGTTTACAGGGTCTGGATGCCAGATGGTAAGACTCCAGGTCTATCGTTATCAAGAGCCTTCGGAGACCACTGCGTTAAGGATTTCGGGCTCGTTTCGGAACCGGATGTGACGCGGAGAAACATATCGAGCAGAGACCAGTTTGTCATCTTGGCGACTGACGGGGTACGCATTTTCTCAGTGAAATTCTTTCGCATTCCATGATTGAAATGATAGAAACATTTTACAGAGATAAAACAGCCAGCGAAATGCAGCAGGATCTAACAGAAGCTTGCTGTTTTGCACAGGTATGGGATGTGATTTCGAACCTAGAAGCAGTGCAGGTTGTTTCTTTGACATCAGATAGGGAGAAATCAGCTGATAGACTGGTTGAATTCGCAGGTCGTGCTTGGAAGCACAAGAAAAAAGGGATTGCCATGGATGATATCTCAGCAATATGTCTCTTCTTTCACCCTTCAACGTCTCCACAAATCGACCCTCACTCGTAATCTCCTCGCATGATGAACGCTTTGTAAAACAAAGCCGCATTCAACTACTTTAGTAGTTGTTGTGTGTCGAATTGTGAAGAAGCAAGATTTCTACCAGTCTGAGAATTGAATAAAAAAGCATTCCTCGTTCAATCGCTCTGCCTATCTTTTATTGCCTCTTTTTGTGTTCAAATATCTATTTAGAACGGTAACAAAAATAAGTTTAAAATATATATAAAAATTTAGATCATCCGGCTAATAACTAACTTGAGTTAATTACTTGGTTATAATTTATTGACTATTTGTTTTTATTTTTAAAAAATAACATGATTTTATTTTATATATAAAAAATCATAATCTTAAGTAATTTTTTTTGAAAAAATTCATCTCTTGAATTAGGCTTATGTATTAAAAGGAATTAATAAGTTTTTTAAATAATAATTCAAAAATTTAAAGTATGCAAGCATTCTTGATCATGGCGATCCAATGTCAAAAGTCAGTTTATATTGTACATGCGAAAAATAAATGTATACAACCAGCTCACGTGCGATGCATGTGAATAGCAATAGCTGGTAGTTTCCTAAAATATCCCTATTAAGTAAGAAAAACCCCAATTACACCACTAGAACTAGACGCTCCGTCCTGTTCATGGCCTTCTCCATCGACACCAAAATTAACACCTGCCATGCCATGATCACTTCTCCCCCACTTCTACTCCTTCACACTCCTTGCTCACGTGCTTCTCACGTGCAAACAATTCGCTCTCTGATCTCCTCCTCCTCCTCGCCTCTCACATACAAGCTCCCCGCACTCCCCCATCTCAGTCTCCCTCACTATTCTGGCAGCCGGATTCCTCTCCGGAGACTGTCTCCGACCATGTCCTCTGCGATCTCCCTTCCGGAACCGATCGAACTCAGAGAAGATTCTGATTTCCGCAGTTTTCTCTCTTCGCCCGACTCCAATCTCATCTCCGTCTGCGGCTTCGGTTCTCTCCTCTCCGAGAGAAGTGCAAGAAGTACATTTCCAGATCTACTAAACTTTAGAGTTGCAAGATTGAATGGATTTAGACGCGTCTTTGCTCACGTAGCTCCTATTTTCTTTGAGCGTGGTATCGCCAAGCCTGAAACCAAGGTCCTTCTTAACTCTTCACAACAGTAAATATAATAATAATAAATTCAATTAGGTTTGCTTTTCTTAATTCGATTTTTTGTTAGGGCTTACAATTTTAATTTTTTGCAGGAGATTTCGAGCTTGAGTGTGGAGCCGTGTGAAGGTGAAAGTCTAGTAGTTACAGTTTTTGAGATTGAGCAATCAGAGGTATTTTATTTATTTATAAAAATTAAAAGAATTGTTATTGAGGTCTTGTATTTTCATTCACTCAATTATTTTGATATTTGGATAATGGAGAAAGAAATATGTGATTATATTTGTTATATCAATGAAGCTTAATTGAATTTGTTGCTTCGTGAAGTTAGATTCCAGCTTTTATGGAGAGGGAGCTCGAGTTTCGATTTCTAGCTGTAAGTTGTTGGATGACTGGCTGTTATTGATAGACTTTGTTCTGATTTCTAGTATCTATCTTGCTTTGTTGATCTGTGGCAGGTTGTGCCTGAAACACTGGATAGCAAGCCATTTGATTTTCCGGCGGTATGTGGGTTTGAAATTGTCAAAAATGTTATTATTTGATTTTGTTTGCATGGCAAGTTGTTGTTAACAGATTTGCTTGATGGTTTGGGAATCGGTGCAGGTGCTTTGTGCACGTTATAGTGATGACGAGTTTTTCCAAGTCAGATGCCAAGGTTTGTTCAGGATTTCACTAACTGGGAATGGATTGGCCACGATTAGCAGTTCTGCATTTCATGATTATATTTGTATGGCCAGCTTCCTGTGGTTTTTTTGATAAATAAGAACTGTTTGTTCTTTTCATCTAAGGATGATGTTGATTGTCTGCAAAGGTTGCAGCACCTCAAAAATCTGGAGTTTCTAACATTTTAACTTCTGAGAGCTACCTCTATCTAATCTAAGAGAATTAGAAATAATTTTGGTTATATAATGAAAAGGTTCGCCATTCACCGCTAATATGAATAAGGGATGATTAACAATCAAGAGTCTCTCTTGTTCATTACTGTTTGCTGTAACGGATGGGATTGTTATACCTGCTAGCTAATTTCATGCAGGTAGTAAGGAGATTTATTTTCAGCATTATGGAAGATATAACATCGATAAGATCTGGAGAGATGATATCTTACCCTGTCGTGCTTATCTTCGTCACTGGTAAGTGCTATTTTTGACAAGCCTACATTGTGTTCTTTCAAGTAGTAAGCATTAATTGGCTACCTTCAATCAGATATGAAAAAGTTGGTGATCAAATGCCTGACCCTTTACATGTCAATAAAGAAATTTGAATGGTTTTTAGCTGGAGATGAGATGATTTCTTTGAATTGTTCACCAAAGCAAAGTTAATTTCGGGCTGGCAAAGCAAGTAAAGTTGAAGCCATTCATTTGACTACCTTCAATCAGACATGGACATCCATGAAAAAGTTGGTGATCAAATGCCTGACCCTTTACTTGTCAATAAAGAAATTTGAATGGTTTTTAGCTGGAGATGAGATGATTGCTTGTCGTTCTTTGAATTGTCCACCAAAGCAAGTAAAGTTGGAGCAATTCATTTGGCTTAAATCCTCGAGGCCAAATCTTTCAATTACACTCTGTTTTACCACGACAAGTCTTGTTCATATAAATTGAGGGTGATAATACGTTGTGCAGTGTGTTGGCAGCGAAGATTCTCAGCGATGCAGCTTACGATAATTTTTTGGATCACACTTTCCTTGGAGACCGCCAAACAACCATTCGTGAGTACCTAGCCACAGCAGGAGCGGGCATAATGGAAGAACAGCCCCCAGAATCCCTCAAGACACGTTACGGTGGCTAATATCAATAAATTGCTGCGCAAAATATCTGCGGTCTATGGAAGCTATTGGTTTTCTAAAATGGAGATCATCTTAAGGTTTCATCTCCTTTTAGCTATAGATGGAGCAAAAAGAAAGCTGTAGCTTGTAAACACTTGAATATATTAGTGTTTGACAAAGTTTTTTTTACTTGGAAATATATTAAAATAACATTGTGAAATTTATTTTTTATATTAAAATAATGAAAAGAAACACAAAAATTAAAAAAAAAAATCATTTGAATCAAACCAGAAAACAAACGGTGTCGAAAGTTCAAACTCTAATTTTCTGGGTGTGTACCCTAGATAGGAGAGGAAATAACGGGTTCGCTTCTTACGACAACTACCTATTGTCTATATCATCATGAAAGAACAACGTTATCTAGAATCTCGTCCCTTCGTTTCTTTCTGTTAAAGCCCATGCCTTTCAAGATATGGGGTATAAGTATAATAGATAGAGAGAGCCAGAGCCAGTCTCTTTTCTTTCACCTGCGGACCTTTCTGGGACAACTCTAAATGCCTCATGATTCGAAGGCCAATTTTGCTTGGCAAAGATTTGACCATCCCACCGATACACTTTTAGTGGCCCAGTCTCTTCGCATTGAAGGAGCAACTAGACTTGTGAGTCGAGCATCTGAAAAACAAAGCTCAGATGGACCATGTAGCTTGGTTTTGGAACCCCGAAGACTAGCCATGGACTACAGGAGCCATAGCTCACCTAGGCCTTATCTTTACTACACGCCAGACAAGTTAAGCGAATCCAAGGGTCGGAGTCAAAATGTGACTCTATATACCCAAGGAGGAGAAATCGATGGATTTTATTATGATGTAGCTCTTTCAACTCCTTTCCAAGATGCCATGCTCGCTACAGCCAACTACAATACGACGCTGTCGTTTCTTCGACTTGGGATAGATGGGAATCTTAGGGTCCACACTTTCTACGATAAAGGGAGTACAAATGATGGTTTCCAAGTGGCCTTCACCCTTTTCTCTAGAGATTCGGGATGGGAGAGCGAGTGTCAATTGTGGTCACTTTGACCAATGTGTTGCTGGCCCATTGCCAAATGGACTGCTGGGTTGGAGCAAGGATTGCCAACCTTTCAAGTCACCTTCATGTGGGTCCAAGAAATTCCACTACTACAGGATGGAAGGGGTTGATCATTACGTGAGTCAGCATCCAAGTGGGACTGGACCGGTGGAACAGGATGATTGTCGGAGGAAATGCTCCGGTGATTGCAAGTGTCTGGGTTACTTTTATGGCAAGGATATACCCAAGTGTTGGATTGCTTATGATCTTCATACCCTAACTAGGGTTGGAAATTCCACTCATGTAAGTTACATAAAGGTACCAAAATAACACTACTCGAAGCACTTTTGGTATTGTTTTTTTTATCAGTAAATAGTTTTTTGTATCAATTTTATTTTCAAAATCTTAAAAATTATCTATCGAGGTTTCCATTCATTTTCATAGGTTGTATAAATTGACACATAAGCATATGTGCAGACACCAACAATAGTATTAATTTTCTAAACCTAATTCCCACTCAAACTTAATTAATGAGTTCTTGACATCATTGTAGGGATGAAATTGAATATAGATAAGATCCAATTAGGTTTTACCTTGGTTGGATATGGAGGTGGGCAAGGGGGTTCGCCTGACTTGTACCCAAATTAGTATTTTTATCAAAAAAAAATTTGCTAACGTGTTTATAATTTCTGGTCTATGGATTTGAATCTTTTATTTTCATGTGGATAAAAGTGTTACACCCCTCTAGTATTGATTAAAACGAACACAGATCTAAATAAATTACTCAACACAGATTAAGTCATGAATGTTAAGTGTGTCTTTTAAAAGTTTAAATTTATAAGTAAGGTTTTAGAATATGATTTATATTATTCTCTGATACATATTCTAAAGTAAAAGTTTTTTGGACTTGAAACTTGCACAAACCTACACTATTTTGTGCTTGATTATTTTATCAAATAGAATAGGGTGGTTAAGATTCAAACTCATGACCACTAGGTCAACAAGGCCTTTAAACTTATAGATGAATCCCCAAAATATGATTTATATTATTCTCTAACAAAGTGTAGTAAAGAAATCATGTGATTTCACTTAATTTAATTTGATAGAAATATCAATGTCAAGATTTTATATTTTATTAGATATTAACTTTAATAGCATAGCTTCTACAGACAAGATCATAAATGATTATTGTTTATTAAAAAATCTATTGTCGATGATTTCTTCTTCTTTTTTTTCAATCATTTTATCAGTGATATAATCACCAATGAGTTTACAAACAATAATAGCATGCTAAAAAAAAATAGCATCATTATGTCAGTATTTTCATCGATTAAGATAACATATCATTGACAAAAAAATATTTTTTATAAATTTAACTTATCGATGCTTCAATAGTATTAGTAAAAAAGATCATAGAAAAAAAACTCCGAGGACAATATCAGCAGTATTGTTGGAAAGATATCGTTGAGATAAATCCAAAGATTCCAATAAAAGTCGTAATCGATAATTGGAATAAGTCACATGAACAGCTTAAAAGCAAGCAAACTTCAAAACTTTTGGACAGCTAGTGTAACCCACTTTGTTCATAGTTTATGGGGTTTTTTGGTGTCATTAAAATCATCATGCTTATGTCTTTTCTAATGATACTGACAATATCATCATCGAGAGCTATTTAGTGAAATAACAGTTTAAAGAGTAACAAATGACATGCAATTCGTTGTTAAGTGTAATGTGCTACACTATTGGATTGTAAAATTGATGAACACAATATTTAATACAGAGAGAGGAAAGAAAAGAGATAAGAAGGAAAAAACGATTGTGGAGACATAAAAATTCAAATGACAATATCACAAATACTATTGGAAAGATTTCATTGAGATAAATCAAATGATATCAATAAAAGTCATCATCGGTAATTGAAATAGGATACATAAATGACTCAAAAGCAAGCGAGCCTTGAAACTTTTGGACAACTTCTAACCTACTTTGTTCACAGTTTGTGATTTTTTTTAGTGTTTTTAGATTCATCTTATTTAGATTTTTCCAATGATATTAATGATATCATAATCGGAGCTTTGGTATGTCACTTGTGTCATTTTCTTTTTTTCTTTTTTGTTCTCCTCCTTGTAGTTTATGAAGAGACAAAAGAGATAAAAAAAAAACTTTTACAACTCTATTAAATTTTACATCCATCAATTTTACAATTAGAAAGGGTGGGAGAAAACAATTACAACTCTCTAAATTCTAGAGTCCCATGGAACTCCATCGTGAGTCACGAGGTTGGTTATCAGGTTTTATAACAAATGATAAGATGTTACACTGAAAATTGGAAACGTATTCCAACGTAGTATTTCTCAAAAATATGAAATATCGGTGATTAATGTGAAACGTGTTTTCTATTATATAGATTTAATCTTATAACATAGTAGCACAGCTACAATCTTCATCATTTTCCAGTTCCTGGATTAATAATTCCATCATCTTCTTATACATTGGCATGTAATGATCGTTGATCATCGTTCTTGACAGTCGGATCTTACTATAAAGTTCTCTGGGAGTCTCGTACAAACCTACGTGTTCTCCCCTGGGTTCACCAAGCTCTAAGTTAGCAGTATCTGATGAAGGAATGGAAATGACATGCATGATCCTGCCAGGAGGATAGAACAGCTGGCTCTCTGACAGATCCTCTGCAGTGACGGGAGTTTTTGCTTCAGTGGCATTAGCAAGATCATTCTCTTCTTCAAAAATTTCATTTGCTGCTGCGGCTTCCTCCTCCTGCGCTTGGATATCAACTTCTTCGCTCTCTTGCCTATGTAGCTCCCTCTCCAGTTCATACCACAATTGACCTTCAGTAACCTCTTCTATGACTGATGAAGTCATGACACTATCATCAGATAAAAATGGCTCATCTTCCCCGGCATCATCATGACCTGAATCACAGCTTGAATTACCCTCAAGTTTGATCTGCAGCGATTCTTTTGTCTGGATTTCAGTAACAAGAGCTTCAGAGTTTTCAGATACTATAGTAGCTGCATGCAAATCCTGGGTGTTAGAATTCACTGATGAAGGGCCCACAGAACGTCTACGTTGCCCCATACAAGACCATGATGTTAAAGATGAGCGTGTCTTGACAACGGCTTGGGCAACATCATGTGCTCGCTTCATCACAACCTATACCAAACAATTCTCAAATTCAGAAAAACTCTATATTAATCCTCTGATTCAATTCAAAGGCAAAATGTGAGGTGCAGGTGAACTATTAAGCGGTGGCTTGATTGCAAATCTCTGGGACATTATTTACTACCACAAGCATGTTACCTGAGTGCTGCTGGAGACAGGTCGCAGAAGTGCTCCTGCACCAGCAACCCTGGCTTTTGCACTAGCTATCGATGGCAGACGGGATCCCAAGGCAGTAGCAGAGCGATAAACAACATTTAGGACTCTGGTATGTTCAACCTGATCCCTCAAATCATTTAGCCATGAAGATGCTGTGACCTGGTTGACAACCATTTAAAAGTTAGGAGTTTGACAGTGGATGGCAAAGAATGAACATCTATGTTTGACCCTCTCAGGAACAAATTTAAGCACCTCAGAGCGAAGATCATCAACAGAGGCAGCTGAAAATGTAGGGACCAGATCAGATCCATTAATGACAGTGGTAATGAAATGCTTGCCTGATTCTGCTAAATCCCATGTCATACATGCAGCTGCAAAGAAGGTAATGAAAGGCATTTAGAGAGCATATCAATGTAACCCGGAGGTGTACCCTCTTTCAACCAAATAAGATCTTCCATAAGAATCAAAGTGCAAAGAGCATTTCACACATAGTGACAGCAAAATCCAGGGGTTGATCCTAAAAACAGAATATTGCACCTACAGCACAGAATTTCAGTTTAAAAATTATTAATGGAATTCAAATGCAAACGACAAGCATGACAAGTATCCAATACAGTACAAGCTGCACCAAGTAAGTTTCAAAACAAAATACAAGGTCACCAGGAGTCGATAACACATGCCTGGGGCAAAAGTGACACAGGTACAAGAAGAGAGCTCCTTCTGCTCTCGAAGTATATAGGTTAATAATGCTGCAGTACCACCACCAAGTGAATGCCCAACAATCTGTGAATGATAACTGAAATATTAGAGAGTTCAAAGACAGGTAAACCATACTACATGCTAGCATCTTACACCAATACCATGTTAGTGTATATTAGAGACATAAATATGAATAAGATGAGTCCATGCCAAAAATATATATTCAATTACCTTAATTTTGTGGTCAGGATATTCACCAAGTACCTTAAGCAGGCAAGGAGAGCTCATCTTGGCAATCCATCGAGCTGCAGCAACCATTCCACAGTGTGCATAGCCTAAAACTAAATTACTCATCCAACCATCATGTAAAACCGAATGGTGAAAGGGGACCACTGCACCAGTTGCTGCTGTTAGTGTATCTTTGATGCTATGAGTACCACGTATCAGAAGAAGGAATTGTTTTGAGTTTTTATCATGTATAATTGTGAAAGCAGGCTTCAGAAGCTGCATCCAAACTTGTGGAAATTAAAGGAACACTCATTTAACATTTCAAACAAAAATAAAGCAGAATGTAGGATCCTAAAGAGATTACAATACATGGGAAGAACATCATATAAACAAGTTCTTCCAGAATACTGTTAAAATGAAAAACAGTTGCACACCTCATATATTGATGCTTTAAACTGAGTTGAACCATGAAAAGAATCTTAAGTATGTATAGTGTCATAACCCTTCTGGATCAATTAAATCTAAGAGGAAGTTGATAAAAAAAAGGTAACAGTCTTCATTTTTAGACATGCTTAAGATTTGGGGTCCATTCTGCATCACCAATCACCTGTGATGTTATCCAGTTTAAGTCTCTTAGTTAGGGCATGCCAAGTAGGAAAGACAATGTCTTATAATAGGGTACCTTTCTATTTCTCTGTTTTTCAGAAATAACAGACACAAACAGTAATATAAGGTATTTAAAATCAGCTTTTTGTTTCCACACTCCTTTGTGAATTTATGCCGACAAGGGGCACCATGTAAGGAATCTTCTTAATGGTGAAAAGGCAGGACTTTTCACTTGTAAAGGAAGTTGCTGTGTATGCACATCGTTATAGAAAGAACAAACAGAACTAGAAATGCAGATAAATCTACTTAAAATTGATAGCAACCTATAATGCAGGCTAAACCATATCTAAAGAGAGGATAAGGAGCCATTATGCAAAACCATGAGCAAAAGAAGTTTACGGGTTTACTTTACATCGAAAGAAAGAGATCAAAGCACACAATAACTAATTGCATTATAGATGGTCACCTACCCCTGCTTTTGGCTTCTGAATAAGAACATCCTCCTGAGAGAATCCAGCCAACTCCAAAAAGACCGGAAATGGCTTCTTGGAAAAATACATGCAAAGGGTCAACAATCTCAATAGATCGTACATCTCTGCTATAATTACAGGGCCTTTCAACTGTACAGAATTACTGCCAGCATATGCACTTGCAACTTGCAAATTACCCTACACCAAAAAAACTATCCCTCGATTAAACACATTAACCAGATAAAAGTTTTACATTAAGGCATATTATCTGCATATAGGGCTGCTGCATTATTCCCCTAAATATACAAATTTGAACAAATTAATAACTCGTTACACTTGATCTTAAACAAAAGGCCAACCAAAGTATATATCACCAATTACAGTAAAGTACCAGCCTATAGCCATCAGAACACCAATTAACTCCTTTTATCTTAACTAAACAACAGCTAAAAAAGCAGTGAACTCTAAATTCTCACACCAGAAAGCAAAATATAACTACAAAAATCTTCCATTAAAAAGCCAAAAATAACTCAAAACAAAACAAAAATCATAAAAAAAAGAGCACACATTTTCAACAAATAAATGCTCATTAAACTAAAGCATCAGTCTTTGCAGTAATAGCAACTAACTCCTTTCTTTCTTCACAAGTAAATTAATTGAAATCGCACGAAAAAATTAAAACTCACATGCTCAAAGAAAAGGACTAAAACTTCAAAAACAGAACCCAAATTTAACACAACCCAATATAAATCAAACATAGTTCTTCTTCACATATACCTGTCTCCTTAAGAGATAATTGATGCCAAAAGCCAAGTCACCAATGGGCCATTTCCCTAAAGTTTCAGAGTAAGTGAACCTAAGCGTCTCTGATAATGTTGTTATTGTTTCTAGCCAAGTGGCAGGCGCTTGTACCGGTCTTCTCGCAATCCTCCACCTCCCCGACCTCGATTTCGATAAATCAACGCCCTTCGCAGCCGCTAGTCTCCGGATTAATATGTAATACATCAGCACCGCTGCTCCCGCCGCCGTCGCCACTGTCGCCGCCGCCATGACTGAAAGAATCTCAAGTTTTGGAGATCATGCAAATGGGTTTTCCGAGGAGAAACAGATTTCAGGAATTTTGGAGTCAGAGGATGGATTTGAAGGGAGACGAGTTCGTAGACAGGGAAGTGTGGAATGTTGAAAGGGAGAGATGAACATAATATAATATTGAAATAAAGAAAGATTAGGTGTTAAATTACTATTAAGTGTGGTGACGAGTGGGTTGGGGTTTTGCATGTGAATATATATATATATATATTACAAAAAATATAAAGGGCGTTGAGTTTTCACTGTCAACTTTTTATTTTGTTTTTAATTTTCGGAAATGGCTAAATACGGTTATAGCCCCTAATAAGACAAAAACACTGAATTGACTTCAAGGCTAGAACGGTAATTGTCCCAATTTCTCGAATTTTTTAATCTGCGTCTGTCAGGGCGTGATCCGCACGCGCCAAGCGGTTTTCCGCCTCACGCTCAGTTCAGGTGGCAGAGTCCCCCATATTTGTTAACATTTCACTTAGGTCCCTCAACTTTTAATTTCGTTTTGGGTCCTCATTTCTATTTTATAATTTTTGATTTTGTTCGATTGGGTCCTCCGATTTTAATTAATTGAATGTCAAAGTTTCAATTCGGTCCTGTTACTTTCAATTTCCGGATTGTCTGTATATAAATCAATTAATTCGGTACACAAGTTCCGATTTTTGCAGTTTTGTCCTCTGATTTCAATTGAGAATAAATATAATTTGCATTTCAGCCCTTTGACTTCTAATTTTTTAATTTAAGCCCTTTATATTTGATTTTCATTTAAATCCTTATACTTTTATTTTTTTTATTTCTAGAATAATCACTACTTTTGCCCATATATATATAAGTGTATTTAACACAATAATAATAATAATAATAATAATAATAATAATAGTAATAGTAATAGTAATAGTAATAGTAATAATAATAATAACAATGACTTGATTATTTTTTGTTCTTACTCTTCTTCGTTTTTTTTCTTTCTCCCGATAATTTGATAATATTTTTTTTTTCCGGTGATAGCAACAATAAGTTTTTTTAATATTTTGTTAAAATTTCTTGCATGTTTTTAGTCTTTCGTTTTTTTTCCCTTTCATTATTAACATAATAACAACAATAATAGTAATGATAATAATAATTAAATTGTTTTTCGTTCTTGCTCTTTCTTTAATGTTTTTTTTCCCCTCCAGATAATTTGATATTTTTTTTTTACAGTAATAGCAATAATTGTTTTTTTTTATCTTTTTTTAAAGTTTCTAAGATATTTTTAGTGTTTCATTTATTTTTGTTTCTTTCCTTATTAACATAATAATAATAATAATAATAATAATAATAATAATAATAATAATTTAAGTTTTTCTCTTACTTATTCTTTTATTAATGTTTTTGAGTTTTTTTTTCCAAGATAATTTAATAATTATTTTATCATTTTCAAAGGGTTGATTCATGATTACACTGTGCACATTGCGGACCCACATTTTTTTCTTAAGTGCTTTCCTGCTGGTACATTTTTTTTTCTTTGTTTTATACTTTTGTTTTATTCACTTATACATTTTTTTTTATGATCGGGGTCTCCGATCAACGTAAGCACACCACGACTAATTCTTGAGCTAAATTTTTTTACAAACAATATCGTGCAGCGTAGAACTTCTAAAAATGTATATTAGTTTTTTATATATTCATTTTATTATGTAGAATGTGTTTTAAATAATATCAAGATATTAGAGATATTTTCAATTTTTTTCATTTATGTGCATAGTACAATAATCATAATATCCTCAAATAAGACGAAAAAAAGACTATTGCAATCCACAATGCAACTTATTATTGATAGAAAATTACAACTTATTTTATACTGGTTATTTCATTGAAACCTACTAAACAAATAAATTTATGTTCATTTAAAATTTATATATTTTATACAAAACTTGCACTTCATAAAAATTATATACAAGTTGATTCTTTTATCTAAATTTATCCTATGATAAAAAAATTCATACATAATAAATATTTTTTTACGTTAAAAAAAATATGATTCCGCCCGCGATGAGGAGTGGGTGCCATGGCTAGATGTTTTCTTTTATTTTTATTTGTTCTTTGGATTAGATGATTTTCATAGTTTTATTATTTACGCAATAATAATGATAATTTTAGTGATTATTTTTTTATAAAATCTTTCGATTTTTTTTAAGATTTTCCTGAATTTTTAATTTATATCGGTGATCATTTTAAAAGTAATATTACTCTATTTTTATTTTTTTTCAAAAAATCTTTTGCTTTTTTATTTTGTATTTTTCATGGCAATTTAATTATTTGAATTGTTTTGGCTGTAATGTTAGTAATAATTTTAGCTTTTATAGCAATGATAATGGCAATAACGTCAGGATTAATTTTCAATCTACGTTTTCGTCTTTTTGTTGATAGGAAATGAACAATTTTTTTTATTTGATAATTGTAGGTATTTTCACAATTTATATTTTATTTTTGTTTAATTTAAATTGAATTATAAAATAAACTAATCTGAACTTGATAATTCAGATATCCGAGTTTTCTTACTTTTTTAATGATGATGATAAATTTATGCTGGTTATTTCATTTGAAACTACAAAACAGATAAATTTATATCAATTTTAAATTTATATATTTTGTAGAAAACTTGCACTTTACATGAATTCTGCACAAATTTATTATTTTAGCTGAATTTATATTATAATAAAAAAATTACACACAATTATTGTTATAGCAGTGATAGCAATGATAGTTTTTATTTTTTTTATTATTCTTTTGTATGATCTTCTGTTGAAGTTTTTAGAATTTTTTTTCACTTCCATTTTTTCCCTTTCATTATTAACAAAAAAATAAAATAAATAATAATAATAATGATAATGATAGTAATAATAATAATAATAATAATTTAATATTTTTCCTTGCTTACTCTATTGTCAATGTTTTTGAGGGTTTTTTTCTTGGCATAAATTTTATTCTTTTGTTTTATGTTTTCTTGAAGTTCTTAAGATTTTTTTTTCTTCCATTTTTTTCCTTTCATTATTAAGACAAAAATAAAACATATAAATGAAAATAATAATAATAATAATAATAACAATAATAATAATAATAATAATAATAATAATAATAATTTAATTGTTTTTCTTGCTTACTCTTTTGTTAATGTTTTTTAAGGTTTTTTTTCCATTAGAACAATTTGATAGTTTTTATGATGTTGACAGTGACAACAATGATAATTTTGGATTTTTATTGTATTTTTTTGTTTGATATTTTTTTTTTACAATTTTTTTAATCTTTCATTTATTTATTTAATCTTTCATGATTGTGATGATGATGATGATGATGATAATAATAATAATATTTTAATCGTTTTTCTTGCTTGCTATTTTGTTCATGCTTTTTAATTTTTTTCCCTCAGTATAATTTTATAATTTTTTTTGTTTTGATAGTCACAACAACAATAATTTTAGATGTTAAGACTTCGATATTGCTGTTGTTATAATATTTTAAATTAATATTGTTTCCTTTTCCCCTTTATTTTTTTTTTATTATTTTTATTTCCTCTTTGTATTAAATGATTAATTTTTTTTCTTATCAAAATATTTTGCTCTTTTTTTTTTAATGTTAATTTGCGCTCTTTTGTGATCTTTTATGACGCAATACCTACATTCTAAAAGATATAATCTATGCTTGCGTAACAAACTCTACTTAAAATTTTATACATTTTATCTCCCAATCTATAACTTTTATTTTATTATATCATATAAATTTATCATTGTTAATTTAATTATGTTAAATTATATACACAAAAATACCCGCGGCAACGCGCGGGGGATTTGGCTAGTATATATATATATATATATATATATATATCTACAAATTAGATGTTAAGTGAGATTTCTTTTTCTATCAGATAATAATGTATTTGCAATTAAAATTGTTGTCAAATAATTTATTTATTAATTAAAAACTTTAAATATATAGTTTTGACAAAACACAAATTATATCATACCGCCCACAAAAAATGAACAATGTGTTAAGTATAAAGTGTTTTTTAATTAAAACAATATATTAAAAATATATATAAAAAAAAAAACATTAAAAGAAATATTTAATTAATTATTAATTTATAAAAATACTCAAGCCCATCACAAATAATCATTGGTGTGAAAGGGAAAACAAACAACAATGATAAATGTCACCTCTACGATTTGACGAAGAGAAAAGTGAAGTCGAGAATGTAAAAACGTGTCCGGGAAAACAAGAGACGGACGGCGATCGCAGAGATCAGGAAAACGTGTTGGACTGGAGACTGGCTGGATCCAGCCTTGTCCGGTCTATTTGTATTTCTCATAATTGGATGGGCCATGGACCGCAGCATTAAATAAGAAAAATATTCGAAAGATAATTCAACTATTCCTAATTTTTACTTGAATCCAGTTAAAAATATTCTCTGCGACAGCAACAAATTATGAAAAGAATTCTCTGCGAATTTTAGATTCTGCAGCTCTGATTCTACAATTCTTTGTGGATGAATACGATTCAGTATTCAGGATTATGAATAAACCCAAGAAGCAGATTCCTTGAGCATTCCTCCTTCTGATCTCATCTCAAAAACTGGGAAATCATTATACGATCTTCCTTTTCCATGCCCACCGTACTTGTTCAATATATCTCCCCTCTTCAAGTCTGGGAAACTCTCAGGTTTCTTGTAGATCCGATTCCTAATGTGAGGATAGCCTTTGAAAAGGTAGTTTGATGGATCAAAAACCGGGGACTCGGCCTTCTGTGACACGCAACGAGTGTTGCTTTGGAATCGGTAATTCTCCGATGGTTTGAAAAGAGGTGTTTCTTTCCTTGACAAGCTATTAGCCCTCAAACAGTTCTCCATCACCTTGATTTCCTCATTGAATCTTTGTTTCATTTCTTTTACCCGATTTCGAAGCAATCTTGAGCGATTTGCCGACTTCAGTTCCTCGACAACTTTCGATGTGTGTGATTCGCTCAAATTGTTGGAAAATGCATATGGGATTCTGTTGCACCTAATGCAGAATTTCTTGCTTCTTTCCAAGTTGAAGTCTCTTCTCTTTATATTATCTGAGAGATATGAATAAGCCTGCCAGAAAAAAGTGCATTATTTTTTCTGAGGGATGCTGAAAGGAGCAATCATTGAGCACAGTACAATTATTAGTGCAAAAATCGTGCTCGAGCCTAACAAAGGCAGATTCTGTTACTGAAACGTTGGTGTCTGAAACTAATCTCTGGTGTATTATAGTAGAATTAATAAACGAATGGCGAAGATCATGTACTTGTGTATTATAGTAGACCGCCAATCTGGCAGTCCCTTATTTGCACTCTGACAACTTCATCTATAATTTCACATATTCATCTGATCAGATCTGTCACCTTTGCTCCATAAATCCTTAAATATGGAAAAAGACCGGTGAAAGTTGTCCGAAGAAGGTGAGTGCAAAAATGGCATCCTATATAGTATTGAGTTACTTACATCACGAATTCAACTTTAACAACTCAATTTGTTATGTTTTGTTTTGTTTTTAATTAAAAAAAAGAAAAATAACTGTCTCGTGAGATTTTATGTCGATTCTTAATTACTGATTTTTTTTAACAAGTTCATCAATCTTGGCTCATATTCCTCCAATCAGCAGGTTTATGACTTCCACGAATGTCATGGCCATAACCAGGGATATTCAAATGCCATTGCTGCGATTGCGGCAAGGACATTCAAGGCAGCCATAGATTCTGGAAAGTGGAACAAGATTGATGGAAAGCTATCCCCAGAAAGAACTGGTGCAAAGTAAAATAACAAAGCTTGCTATATTACGGGTGACAAAAAATAAAAAGGGAGAGAACTATCAAAAGATGGAAAAACTAACAAGAAGAAAACAAAGTTTGGTGAAACCAGCCAGGGTCCCTTCTGTCACCAAAACTCTGCTGCCATGGCTTTATGGCTGTCACACGGGACTACCTCTCATAGTACAAAACCATTACTAGTCATCAAATGTTGCATTTCATCCTCATTAGCATTTATTTTACAGGCTGCTAGCTTTGATGTGATTACTGGTGCAAGTTTATCTACTCTAACAATAGAATCTACCGGTAGCTATCTAAATTTTGGTTTGAAATTAAATAACCAAGTTCAGTCAGTGCCCACAGATGGTCCCAAAATGCGAATGATTCTGTGTCATCCATTCATACTCTATATTTCTTAAATTCAATTTGATTTAAATTATTATCTCCATCATTACTCCATAAGAATTATCTAATATCTATCTCATCTGATTGATTAAATTAACTAATGTAAGCAATAAATCTTCATTGAAATAGTGGTAATCCATGCAACTATACTTACCAAATTCTACCTGTATCAATAATAAAAAAAAGAAAAGAGAATAGCCTATCTAACCTCCAAGACAAGCTTGAATGCAATGTCAGCTTTAGGATGGCTGTTCTTATCTGGGTGAAGTTGCAAAGCTGCCACAAGAAATCAACAATCCTCGCCACAAATGGAAGGAAAAGCACATCAGCGATATATATATATCAAAAAACATACACCAAAACGTACTTACCAAGTTCATGATACCTCTTCTTCATAGCTTCTAAGCCTGCATTTTCATCTACCTGCGAGCAACTCCATGAACACATTCAGTTAAAATATAATAAGACCACAAAGTAATCGAGATCAAGAAGATTAACACATTACATACTCCAAGAATGCGATACCAATCAGTAAAATGCGATTCTACAGGATCACTGCTGCTACTATGATGCCTGTGAACACAGGAAACCAATAGGGTTGACAAAGAACAAATCTCAAACACTAGCTGGGATTTCTTGGTTTCTAATTCTAATCCCATTTTAGAGAGAGAAAAAACCAAGAACGAAATTGCTATATCAAGGTTTGAAGGAGCAGGTATATAAATATATACCCCTGTTGTTGCTAAATGTGTGTTGTATTAATGGTGTTGTACGTTTTGCTGGTCTTTAAGGAGAGGGAGTGATTGCAATGGTGGAGCAGTTAAGAAAAGAGAGCAAAGTTTGCGGGAGAGATTTTTCAAAGGGGATCAGTTGGTGGGAAGAGAAGAGATGGAGAGGTTAACGTTGATGTTTGACTAATATTTGGAATTTGTAAGTCAAGATTTTGGCTCCAGTATCCATCCCCTAATCCCTATTAGTTTGGGTTGATTAATCCCTATTAAGATTTTAACTTAATTGGTTCAGATAATTATTACATAATATAATACAATCCCTATTCTTGAATAACAATTCAAAAGGGAAATAAAAAAATAAAGAGAGCAGCCATTATCATGTGTCACCTCACCTGCATTGAGAAATCTTAGCCAATTTATGGTATTATCTTTTCTATTTTTCGTATTTGATGATGAAGGCGTGAATCAGTTGAGATCATGTGCATTCTTTAATGATATTTTGATGCATTAAATGGAATTTAATAAATTTTACCAAGTGTTAATCTTAAAATTTGAATGTAAAAGTTATAAAATTGAGCAAATCTCACTGGACCGATCCCTTGAACTAATGGCGGATAAACTCGGTTATTTGAAGCATTTTTTTCCATGTAACAAACAACGGTTACTGAAGAAAATTCTCTAAAGAATCTGGAAAGCGAGAGGAAGGAGACAATCACAAAACCTCCTTAAGAGTCAAACAAAACATTTCTCAGTCAAAATATCACCATGAAATAATATCGGGAGTCAAAAATTCATTGGTAAGAGCGTAGGGTTAAGTAGAAAACATATGTTCTTGGAGCTGTGGCTCTTCTCGATGTTAATTTAATAAATAAAACATAATATTACTGGCATTGATTTTCACTACACGTAGAACTCCGAGGAGTAGTGTGTTGTAGGGCGGGGCTACTCACATTTTTGGCAGCTAACAATGATTTCAACAGCTGTATGTACAATCTTGACGTGTATAGAATTATGTGTTCTTGGCATTATGGAATTGTGGTTTAGGAGCCTATAGATTATCCTTTTTTTGAATAGCTAAATATTTTAAAAATTGTAATTTGGACAAGATAACACTTCATTAAGTATTAATTTGTTTTGTACTTTAAAAGTGTTTCTGAAAATCTGAATTTTACTTCATTATTTTGTTTCCAATTTATTTATTTATCGTATTATTATTTTAATATGTTGATGTTAAAAATATTTTAAAAAAAAAAAAAAAATATATATATATATATATATATATATATATATATATATATATATATATATATTTTGACGTATTGGTAAGGGAAAGCCACTTTAAAAAACAACAATCATTATACTCTTAAATACTTCCCGACTAGAATTAATTAAAAAAAATATATTATTAATTTAGGTTTGAAAATGAAAGGGCTGTATAGATTTGTAAGTAAGCGAGTTAACTATTTAGAATTAAATTTGATATGTGAAATTGATTCGAGAGGAGTTTGCTTGACCGTGGTGCTTTTTCCATAACTATGTTTATATTTACTTATTTATTTCTATTTATTTATCGTGTTTTTTCCATGCCGGGATTTTTAATAAAGTTTAATATTTGATAAAGAAGAAAATTGGTCCAAAAGTATCAAAATACAGTAAAAAAAAAATGAAAGAAGAAAGCAGGGGGGGATGGTATTGAATCAAAGGAGGGATTACACGTGAAGGTGGAGCGTCCAGATGCATGGCCCACGCAGAGAATGCCTGGTTGAGGCTTAGGCATATAAAGGTGAGAACAAGAGTAGGTGAGAAAGCAGGGTCCATAGCCCCAGTCACTGCTATGTTTTTTATGCATGGAATAGCAGCTCTCCTCTATATTATAAGAGAGAGTGCAGCTGATACATCTAAATTCCATTTGATTAATGTAGAAAGAAAAAAAAAACATTTTTGGTTGAAACAATGGGAATGAATAAATTATAAAAATAGATTTGTTTTTATAACAGTTATGGAGTAAAACCTTGACTGCCACATT
This sequence comes from Salix dunnii, assembly GCA_015731905.1. Classification (NCBI taxonomy): domain Eukaryota; kingdom Viridiplantae; phylum Streptophyta; class Magnoliopsida; order Malpighiales; family Salicaceae; genus Salix; species Salix dunnii. The sequence goes on along the minus strand of CM027668.1, from coordinate 301,474 downwards.
ATCCTGAACTTTTCTGTTTCACTAGTTTCATGGTTTTATGCAGTCGCTGGTAATTTTCAAAGGAGAAAAACAGGGGGGAAAGAAACGAAGCTCATGTGACCGTCATTATAATCTTAACATGATGTAACGTCAAAATTGTTGAAGTCATATATATGATCAAATGCTTGGACAACTTGCCAAGTCGTAACATAACAAAATTTCAAGCTTCAGAGGAAGAAAAATATGATTCTGCTGTGACACAGATCGGCAACAAAGTGATTTCTCTGATGAGCAGATGCTGTGCACGTCGATATGATTTATGGATGAGAAAGATAGACAGGCTACAGTACATACTATAACACCTTTTCCTTGTACCTCATTTCAGATTTGGATCCACTCCATGCTTGTCCTTTCGTGGTCGAGTTCAGATTAAATTCAACCAGTGTTCCAGGAGCTGCTGTGCCTGTACTTTTGAGATAGTGTGTCATTATAGTGACCGTCAACTGCAAACGATTTAACCTTCATTTGCTGGTTGCTTCTTTTCAGGTAATTTGAGAATACCACTGTCTATCAAGGGCTGCAATTCTTCCTTGGCTAGTTTACTGACCTTGGCATCCAAGGATTCCAAGAAAGCACATATTACCTTAACACTGCAGGACGTCAGGAAAGATATTAACGTCAGAAATCAAAACTATGCTTTGGCTAACTGCATTCTACTTGCAAGGGAGACTTGAATATTTGCCTAACCTGTGACCTTGTGTCCACTGCTCACATTTGCCTTTCAAAGCTTTCTTCCATAGAGTGGTGGCAAACATGGGGCTTTCCAAAACTAGTTTCCTAATGGTCCGACTGGAGTGGAAATTTTCAAGGACATGATCCTTACCTGATTCCTCAAATTTAGATTTTGCTGCAAGCGATGCTATAGCTTCATGCAAGGTGTTCAACTTGTCACCCAAAGTTTCTCGGAGAATACCACCAGAACCCCCAGTTGCAACCTTCATTCATCACCAAGATATGGGTTAAGGCAGGTAATTTACAAGGACATTTAGTGCCTGTTTGGTAGTGCAGTGTGTTTTTGAAAGTGCTTTTCAATTTGAGTTTGAACTGAAAAGGCATTAAATTGGTATTTTTGGGGAGCTTTACGATGATTGGGACATGTCAAAACCATAAAAAAAGCATCCCAAAACACATTAATTTGAAACCTTTTCAGAATCACCTGCATCGAATTATCAAAGGCACTCTTAACAAGCATGTACGTGCATCCTAAACCAAATAATCTAGCAAAATAGCAAGCTCACACTAAGAGACTCCAGAGCAGAAAGGTGAAGATATCATATCAAAATTTCAGAAACTTAACTTCTGGGGGTTGAAGTAAATAATCACTACAACAAAAAATCAGATGCAGGGACTTACCTCATATAAGACTTCTTTACCAAAATTTGATCTTAGCAACTCTTCAGCATTCTCAATACATATGTCAATGAGGTTCTGCAAAGCACAACAGTATCAAAGCCAGGAGTCTTTCTGATACAGAGACACCGTAGAAAAGAACAACAAAAGGAATTTAAAAGATCTATGTAACAAACCTCAGCAAGGCCACTGCCCACCAGCAACTCTTGCCTTCTAATAGAAGGATCTTTTTTGCCACCCTCAATGAGTTGAACAGTTTCAGGACTTGTACTTTCATCAGGCTTGTCCATTGTAACTTCCCTCCCATTGTTGTCCTTGTCACTAGATTCCTCGTCCTTTAGAGACTTAGTTTCAGAATTTATTTCCAATTCACCCTGTTAATGGAAAAGAAAAATAGTACATTCAAGCATAATTGCATCTGTGATCCAAGAACATTCAGGGTCCAGAAAATGATAAATGAATATCCCATTACCATGGCATTGAGAGAGGAAATAGATAAGCTAAGAGAAGCCATTTCATCAGGACTGAAATACCGCGTACAATTTGGATTAAGGAGCTGCAACAAAGGACGTCTACCATTCTAATAAACAATGGAAAGAATCAGGAACAAGTTTTGTAAGGTTAAAACAAGACAGTTAAAAATCTGTCAATATAAAAAAACCAAGATAAAAGATCCACAAAATTGATTGATGAATAAATACGTTGTATGAAACAGTTTCCCAAATTTTGTTAGCAGATGTGCCCAAGGGGTTTGATGATATGTTGAATTACTTAATAATTAATAGTCAGTCCAGTTTAAAAACTCTTGGTGACCATGTTTTACATTTAAAGCCTACAACACCTTTTACCATTATATATGTAACCAAATGACTTCCAAAGTGCAAGAAGAGTGAAACCTTATCCAAAACAAGCTCCTTTAAGATCGACTGAAGCTCGCGAATGACAGCCTGTAATCAGAAGAGTTTAATAGAAACTCAATCAGAAATACGGTTAAATGAAAATTCTATAGAGTAATACTAATAAGCATCACAACTAGAAACAACCTTTGTTACGAGCTTTGTGTCATCAATAGTTGAGACAATGCAGGCAAGTACCTTAAAACATTCAATACACAAAAAGTTAATGATCAGAGAACACCACAGAACAAAAATATGATGACACAAAAGCAAGGAAACAGATGAACCTGAAGATAATGCAAATGAGCAGGAAAACTCAAGATACTGAGATATAGTCTAAAGCATATACATAGCCACAGATAAAAAGAAGAAGAAGAAGAGCAAAGAGTCCATTTACAACTACAGAATATTCAGCAATATATGTAGACCTGGAGGAAATTCTGTGGTGCAGGATCTACCCAAGGAAATACAGGAAACATAAGAGTGAACTCAATTGGTAAAACACGACATCAAATACTTGAATGAAACTTTCAAAGTCAGAAGACAATGTCAGGAAGGTGGCAGTAATTTTTTTTCCAGCCACAAGAACAATAAACAAGTCAAGCTACAGAGCAGGTAGAGATGAAAAATGAAATCCTTACCAAACTTCCATATTGAAAATGAGCTGTTTTGCCTACTGTGCCTTTCAGTCCTTTGACAATCTTCTTTCGCTCCTGGATATTAAACAAAAGGAAAGAAAGATTAAAGGGCAATTGACAACAGATGGAAATCAGAATAATCCATTTCACAAGGTTGAATAAATAAAAAAACATTTTTTCAATCTTTGTCGATATTAAAGATCAAAGCAAATGCAGCAAACCTTAGCACTCCCATGTTTGACACATAGTATCCCAATCCGGGATCCATCCCTTGTATGGATCATTCGAACAAGAAGTGGGCCTGACAACTGTTGAATTATTTCTGCTGCTGAGGTCTAAAAACAAACCTAACTTAGAAAGACAACAGAGTTGCAAAGAGAAACTAAAGTAGAAAAAAAATGCTTCAAAATTTGTTCTTTTGAATTTTTTTATGGCATCAAAATGATGTTTAACCTTGCCAGCTATGCTGAGGTACTCTATTAGCACCCTGTGTATAATAGAGTGATCAACAATTCCTTTCTCCAGAATTGGTTGAATGACAGAAGCCATGTGTCGTAAGACTGAGCCTTTTTGTAGGTTCAGCTTCAAGATAACATCCGATAACCTGAAAGATAACCAAGGCATTGAGAAATATTCAACAGAATCAAGAGAGCAGCATGATCATGGACTACTAGAAAATATACAATAGGGAGCATTCTTGCTTGGCAATTACTAGAAACAGCAAATGAGTCACCTGCTTTCTTTCATTGATGAAAGATCCTTGAACAATTGAAGTTCAGTGGAATACAACTCCATCAGAAGCTCTTGTTTTTGATTTGCGTTTCCCAACTGGTATGCATGCTCGATAACTGAAAAGGAGTTTAAAAAAAAAAATGTAATCAGTTGCATTCTATCTTCAATAGGAAACCTTAATCCAATTCATCAAACTTGAGAAACAGAAGTTAAGAAACAATATTTTCCTGAGAATTATAGATAAAAACCAAAGGAAACCACAATCTAAAGAAAAAATCAAGGGAAAAGCCCATTAACTAGGTAATGTTTTGCATCAAGTATAGGGATGAATTAGATGTAGATCAACTATCGAGTCTTCACAGCTGACAAACCACCAGAATTAAATTCAACGAAAATAGAGAGATTTAGAGTGAGTAACAGACAATTAAGCTGAATTACTATATCTTTAATCAGAGTATCAAAGTGATCCACTACTCCTTGAAAAAAAACACTAAAGTGTATAACATACCAACAGATCCAACTGTGTGTCGAAGAAGAGAAGCAGCATGCCCACGGAGGGAGCTGATGAACTCTGCTAACTGTTTTTTAGAAGCTGCAAACAAGATAAGGAGGTTTAGATAATGACCGTAAAAGGATCTTACTTAAGAGAATAAATATGGCGTATAGGAAATGGCATTTTGATTGTCCCTTTAGTTTCTCTTCTGATTATTTCAACTCAAAACGTACCATTATCTAACATTTTCATCACAAGATGAATTGCATACTTGTTGGTCGCAAAGGTCAGATAATGTGGCTTAAGCTCGTCAAATACAGTATCCCTTTCTGCTTGTGTACAATACTTCACACAAGTCTGAAAATGAAATAAAACGGCATAAATGAAGGGTACAATAAACATTTACAAACTAGCAAGGAAAAAACCATATCATGGACAAACAAAAAGGAAGCGGAAAATCACCTGCAGAACACGGGACGAAACATGGGAGCTTGCAATTTCCGGAATCTTTCCCTTCATTTTTAGTATAGCTTCAGCAATAATCCTTTTAAGATGATTTATCAGGGAAAATGGTTAAGAGAGAGAATGACAGAAAAATACCATGTACATGTAATCATGGAGTTAAGTTACAAAAAAGTACTTGGATCTCTCTTCTTTGGCAATGTTACGCTGCCTCATCTTTTCCCAAAGACGCGCAAGCTCCTGTATGAAAATAAAAGATGTTTGCTCAAACCAATAATCACAATAAACAAATCTTACAGCATAAATTATACAAACTTCATATTTCCTTAAAAAAACATCAAGCCTTGAAATTCATCTTAACTTTTCCAAAAATGATAATTTGGTTCCTAAAAGGACATGTTAGTCCCAGATAACTCTTTAAACCACGACTCGAAGTCAATTAAAAATGCTTCTTTCATTAAAAAAAAAACAAATATTTGACTTCAATGAATTACATTGGATAGAAAAACAAATTAAAAGAGCACGCATACTTGTTCAAGGGTGTAATGTTGCTTCCTTCTCTTCTTCCTAGCTTCCGTCAATTCCTATAATCAAACAAACAAAAACACTCAGTACGCAAAAAAAAAAAAATACTATACATAATAACACTGCAAATGTGTATAAATAGAAAAGAAATAACCTTTGCATGTATCCTACGCTCTCTTTTTGATAAAGGGGTGTTCTTCTCTTCACCAGGTTGCGTCTTGAATTTGCTAAAATTCTGCTTCTTAAATGGCTTGAAAGGCTTCTTTACTTGCTTGTTTTCAGATTTTGAGGCAGCAAGCTTAGGTCTTTTAGAAAATGAGCTATCTGTGTTCGCCTTAGCATCTGTGTTTTGCTTTCTCTTCTTTGATTTGTTGTTACTCTCTTGTTTCTTCGCCGCCATTGAAGTACAAGCTTAAAGCTTTTTGTCGCTCTCGTGCTTTTCGATTGTTCTTTGTGGGGGTTTTTTTAGGGTTTTGGTCTTGTTAGAGATGATAATACATGAATATGTCCTCCTGTGGGCCAATTGCCAATTATGGACCCAACTTCAGCTTAATGGGCTACTAAGGTGATCAGTTGGCCCATTATCTATATATGTTTTTTTTTTTTTTTAATTAAGCACAAAATTATATGGTGTGTTTTTCATTGTAGTTATAGATACAATTTAGGGTGGAATGATATAATAAAATTATAATTTCATCCTTGAATTGAAAATAGAAAATTGAAGACAGGCATGTTAGTTTTTTCCTAATTTTTTTATAGTAAAAATACTATTTTATCCTAGAATCAATCAAATTTAAAACTATTAACCAATTTTTTTATTACTTTAAAACAATTAAAATAAAATTATTGTTGAGGTCAAAAAAATACTTGGGGTGTTAGATCAATGGTTTTTTTTTTCACTTTGTATGCAGTAATTAAAATATATTTTGAATCTTAAAAAACATTAAAAATAATAATTATGTATTTAGGGATGTTTTAGTCACTTTCACATTGATTTGTTTGTTAATTTCAAGATAATGAAGGTTATGTTGAGAATTTGGGTGTTCGTCACCCATCAACACATGAATGATATTCATGCTCTTCTGATGGTGCATGCGACATTATACAAAGGACAATCTTGCCCTTTTAACTATATCTTTGGCAGCATTGTTGCATCTTTTTACTTATGAAATGGTGCGTAATAATGGATGACAAGTGATTTGTCCGTGATGGTCATTTCTTTTTCTTTCTCTCTTTCGTCTCTCTTTCTCTTGCATATTTGACTCTTTTTTTCTTTTTGTTTATCAATTCTAGATCTTATGTTTTTTTATTGTTTATTTGCATCCTTGACTGTTTTAAAAGAGTTTTTTTTTTTTGTGTTTCCAATTTAGCCCTTAAATTATAATTTGCTAACATCAGTGCGCGTAGACGTGTGTGTGTGTAAAGTTCATTTTCTTTTGTTAATTTTTTATTATTGTTGTTTATCAACTAGGCATAGGACTACTTTGATTTGAAGTGCCCGTTTGGCACTGCGGCCAAACCTACATTTGCCCGCTTTTCACTCTCTTTTTTTCACTTTAAATGACCGCGGTTTGGTGTTTTTGGATCGTTTTGATATACTGATGTCAAAAATAATTTTTAAAAAATAAAAAAAATATCATTTTGATGTATTTCGGCACGAAAAACACTTTGAAAAGCAACAGCAACCACACTCCCAAACACCCCCTTTATCAAGCAATTACTGAGCTCTTCCTTTTACATGCTTCGCCTTCTTCAGGTTAAATCCGTAATCTTCCCTTTGCAAATCAATGATTTGGTTATTTAATTAGGCTTTAAATAAAGGGATTTTTGCATCATTAATTAGTAAATATTTGAATTAAACCTGAAAGCACAATAGAATAATTAAATTCAATTTAATTCAGTAGTTCAATTTTTTATTTTAAATATAAAAATTGTAATAAATTATCAATTAAATCTAATTCAATATATAATTTGATTTCATTTCAAACATGTATTTGGGATTTCATTGACTAGATATGGTGAGGGGTTTGGCTAGATTTATTGGTGCATAATTGACAGCACCACAAAAAATGATGCTTTTTATCAAATATAGTTTTAAGGTATGTTTATTTTTACAATTAAATTATGTTTTTTTTTAAAAAATATTTTAAATTAAATTTTATTGTTTTGATTTACTGTTATTAAAAATAAAATTTAAAAAGTATTATTTTAATATAATTTTAAATAAAAAAACACTTTAAAAAAACAAAATATTAATTTTGAGAGAGAGGGGGAGAGAGCCCATTGAGAAACAAAACAAAAGATCTCACTTTTCTGCTCGGGTTGCATTTTTTCTTTTCTTTTTTTGCTTCCGGGGCAGGAACATTTTGCAGAAGCAAACAAATTTGTAGGACGCAATGTTTTTCAGGGGGACTTGAAATGCTATTATTTCCCTGACAACCATACCCACCACATAAAATCAGGAGTGCAAATCTTCATAGAATCCTCATAGCAATCATCTATAAGATGCTCTTTTCCCTGATTACAAAACGCCAAACAAATCACGCGATTCATGCAGTTCATGTCAACTAATACTGCTGGTATATGGATTCATATCCAATGAAGATATTTCACAAGGGAGCTGCATTGCATGCATCTGATTCTGTGAATAAGGTAAGGAATTTAAGAGAATACAGATCACAATACTCCGAATATTCAATTCACTTTTGTGGTTTGTTGCAATAACTACCAAAAATATTTCTTACACATGAATGAAGATATGAAGCTGTACAAATAATCTGCAGAATTGAACATGAGGAAATGCAAAACCAAGGGAATGAAGGAACAAATACTCTAGACATGTGTCTTATTGAAAAGAATCTGACATACTTTAGAGACCATAAGCTGTAGAAGAATCCCTTTTTACCCCATATGCTGTACTTTTGAAGGAAAGGTATTCATAAGTCTGTGGATTTACCGTAGGAATTCAGGATGGAATAGCAAACTGAGGAAAAATTTGCATATGAGCTCTTGAGCTCAGGGCATGGTTCCGGGGAAACAGACTCTGAAAAGCCAACAACGTTTGAACATGTCCAAGAAGTCGAGGTGGAGGGAATCGTTAAGGCGACATTAGATAGACAAAGAGAGGTGAAAGGGGATTCAGCAAGTCCCGTGAAGTTGCCAGCCACAGTGATTTTTGAACCAATCACATTTTGCAAAGTGATTTGATCAAGAATTGGGATGGCATTAGGATCGAAACTGTCATCCGGATGTGACCCACAATCACCACTGGCACCAAACGCCATGTTGATATTTTTCAATTCAGCATTTGATATGATGATCCGTTTAATATAACCACCTCTGCCCTTTGTTGTTCTAAACTTGATGCCACTAAATGAGTTGTGTATGCGGACCTGCTCAACATGCACATTAGAAATACCTCCAGACATCTCACTACCAAAGGCAATGGCCGAGCCTGAAGATGATTGAAGGTAAACCCTTCTTATGTGTACATCTTTTGTTGGCCTATCATAGGCAATGCCATATTCATCCCAACCACTCTTGAGGGAAATCGCATCATAACCAACCTTGATGAGGCTGTCCTCTATGCACACATTATTGGAAGAATCTGAAAAGGTTATAAAAACTGAGTCAGCTAAATTCTTGTCAGACAATGATTACAAAACACAATTAAGGCAGTTCATCCATATCCAGTCTCTTCGCCCGTTATATCAACAAAGCATTCCTAGTTTGAGCAAATTATGCAACTTAGAATCTTGAGAATGAAATAGAATTAGAACATGTTACTGTACTGAGGGAAATTAGGGGAAAACATGTTCGTTATACAAACACAACATGTTCCACAAACCTGGAACTATGCCGATGGTGTAAGGGGATCCTCCAGGAGCAGAGACCGAGATATTTTGAACAAGCACATTACTGCATCAGAGACAATTGCACACAAACCTAAGTCACTCCATCTATTCAAATGTTGTTTATCAAATTAGCAATCACCTGGATCTTAGAAAACTTACCTGCAATATACAGGATGGATGTTATATGCAGGAGCATTCAAGAAGGTAAGATTTGAAACTACTACATGATCAGATGATGTAAATTCCACAAGGTGAGGGCGGCTGTAGTTCAAGGAACGGGACTCAAACCAATCCCACCAAACTGAACCCTGGCCATCAATGGAGCCATTATCACCTGGACCAGCAAATAAATGTCAAGCAAGCAGCAATCAAGACCAGACAATCAGTGACTGAAAAAGAAACAAATGAAAAACCCAAATGCTTTTACCAGTCACTACCACATCAGTTAGCATATCTCCATTTATTAAACTCCGATATCTTTTTCCAGGAAGTTCAATCCCACGACCATACGAGGGCAAGGGATCAGCAAGATCCCAATGGGATGGATCCTAACAAGCAAGGGAAGCATGTGTAAGAAACCCAAGGATTGAACACAATAAACCACACTATTTTTGCATTGTTAGAAGATTCTTCTGCATCTATCTCTTCTCTAGAAACAGGTCAAACAAAGCAAAAGAGAAAAAACAAAAACGAGCAAGCAAACAGTGAAAAAGTACCTGAGATCCAAGAATGACAGCACCTTTTTCCAGGAAGAGTGTGAGATGGCTGGTAAGACTGAAACATCCAGTAAGCCACTTTCCAGGTGGGACATAAAGCTGAGCACCGCCCTTGTCAGTAAATGACTTTAGATAGAAAATGGCATTCTGAAAAGCAAGAGTATTCAATGTTTTCCCATCTCCAACTGCACCAAACTCCAAGATCGACACACTATGTGGCCTTGGTTTTAAACCTGGCTTAAAATCACACACTCCGCCACTCTCTTCTGCATCAATTCTAATGGCAATGCTCAGTGCCAGTAGCAGGAGTAATGCCACCTGAAAAACAAAAACAGCCACTTCTCAAAACAGATTCCTAGAACAAAGATTCATCTCGCACAAAAGTTAATTAAACAAGAGAGCAATAAAAATTCAAAGCTATCATCAATTCCAATGACAATTCATTGAAACAAGAACGAACACACTCTTATTCTTCATATTATGTATAAGTTTCGCAAACTAATGAAGTAAAAGTTTCACTTTTTGACAACCCGAAAAATATTGGAAAATCGTATTATGATGAAGTATAGCAGACAACTATTAGATTTTAGTTGATAAGAGGATACTTCAAGTGAAGCAATGAAATACATGAGATCATAATGGATCAAAATGAAAAACAATTTATAAACAAATAAAATAAAAATATTCATATTGTATTTTCTAGTCAAACAAATTAGCCTCTTATAATGTGGTAGTTGAATGGTGAATCCAAAAGAAAGGAAAGTAATGCAGTATACAAATCAACTAATCAAAAGGCGAAAAAAACTCCAAAATTAAAAGGTAAAGAGATAATATGTAAGAAGAAAAAAAGGGGAATAAAAAAATCTATCACGCAAATAATATCCAAATTAAACTCATCAGTTCAAGAAGAAATGAAACTTTATTATCATCATATTTAGAGAAGACAGAAGCATCAAATGCCCGTGAACCAAGATATAGAAAAAATGAACTGGATTCACAGCCATAGCTATTGCTGTGACGCACCAATTCATTATACAACAAAACACGAGAATCCCAGAAAGGAAATCAAAAAATACTTGGAAAAAAAACGTATCGCAGAACCAATCAAATGTAAGCTTTCCAGATTTGCAGGAAGAGAAAAGGAGAAAAAACACAGATATATAAAAGAAACGTACTTACTGGCATCTTCATGAAGAACTCACAACTTTCTTCTTCTTCAGCCGTGTTAACCAAAAAAGGAGCAGAGAAAACGAAGTCTGGCTAGCTAATGCCCCAATAACAACAAACCGCAGGACAAAAATAGACGGGAGAGGGAGAAGGGAGAGGGAGAAGAGGCAGAGGCAGAGGCAGCACAAATACAGGGACAGCTTTGTGTAAGCATGTGTATTATAAGCATTAATTATATATAAATGACAAAGAGAACATTTTCTTTTTTTTTATTTATTTATTTACTTATGATTGCTTTCTACCGTCACCCAACTAATTACCATTGTCTGAAGACCCGACAAGCCTGTTCGATCGGCATCGAACCTAGCTGATTTAAGCTTGGATCAGTTCAGTTTATATATATAAATCTTTTTGGGTCATCCCGGTTTTGATCCAGATAAAACATGATCATTAACTTAGATTATAATTGATTAAAAAAAACTGTATCAACCTCGATTGTCTTTCTTGATCTTCAACTCAGATAAAACTATACTAATTACAGTTACATTACACGAGACTACATAATAGCTGAGTAATAATATGGTTTTGGCAAGTTAGGAAATGACAGCTTAATTTTCATGCAAGAATAAAAGAAAAAGGAAATGCATTGATTAATTATATTAATGGCGACTAATAACGTAATTACCCTCGACGTGAATATGATTAATAACGTCTCTCGCCGACAAATTTGTCTGAAACTGCCTTCCTACATTTAGAGAGGAGAGAGAGTGTGTGGTTGCGTATATTTTAGCAGCGGTAATGCCTCTGTTCTGTTTTCTTATTTTTTTTTTTAATTTAATACTTTATTTTTCTAATTTAAAAAAATGTAGCTGAGTTTGATAATTTAACTCAAAGCTGTATATAATTTTGGTGAACCGTTTCGTTAATTCGTAAGTTTTCTTTTTAGGCATGATGTAGAGAGAGAGAAAAAATGTCCCCTTGATTTATCATTACGGATTGCATTATTTATTGAACGGCGCGATTCTTAGTGCTTTTTTTATTAACAAAAAAATAAAAAATTAACCATGGACTACATATATTTTTAATTTCATGTAATGATTGTAATATTTTATATATTAATATTTTATTTTCTTTTTATATTATTAAGAATTCAAGGTCTTACAATGAGTTTTAGAATTAAATTAAAGGCTGATGTGGTAAAGTAAGATTTTAACAGATAGTGTTGAAAAAAAATCAGAAAAGGAATGATAAACAAAAGCAGCAGGGCTCCTAGTTTTTTTTTCAAGAGAACCTTTTCTTTTCTTTATATTTTTTAATTAAGATTCATTGAATAAAATAGTTTAAATCACTTCTCAAAAAATGTTTTCTTAAACATCATTCAATTTTTAATTCCTAATTAGATTATAACATTTTCAGGTAATATTAGCAATTTCTCGTTGATTATTATGTATGATTATAAAAAAAATTCATATATATATATAAGAATTATTTATTTAATAAAATAAATATTTTTTAAGAATTTAAATTATGACTTTTCATAGAAGTACAGTTTTAGTTTTAAAATAATTAATTAAAAATATATTTTAAAAATTACCCGTATAAACACGTGATTAAGTAATTAGTTATTACTTAGAAGGATTTGCTGAATTATTAGTAAATAATATTAGTTTATTTTATAATTTGAGATTTGTATAAAGCTTTTATATAAATAAATATTTTAGATATAAAAAATGGATCAAAATGTATTCTAAAAGTTTGAAATAAAACACACCTCTAATATTTATTATTTATTTTTGAATGAATATTTGGCAAATGGGGATGTTATAAAATAGCTATAAGTGGCAATTACTTTTTATTTTTATTGGGGCATGGGAAGTGGGTGAAACCACGGGTGAGGTGGGGGGAATAAAAATAAGGGAGGAGAGGTGCATGGGGTATTGAGACAGCATGTGGGTTGACAGGACAGAGAGATGAAGGAGTGGGACCCACCTCAATCATAGCAAAGATGCCAGCCTGGCTTCAATCACTTGACAGAACATAACAGAACACTACACCCCCACACACGCATATATACATTGAAGAAAGAGGAAGAAGAAGTTGTTTTTCACTCTCGCACCCTCTGTCATAACTGGCTAACAGTGAAGGAATGTCTATTTGTATTTTAATTAAAAAATTTAATGATTTTAAATTATTTTAATATATTGATCAAAAATAATTTTTAAAAAATAAAAAAATATTTTAATTTATTTTTAAACAAAAAAATATTTTTAAAAACAAACTCAATTATGCTAAAAAAAGATTATAATATATTCAAGAGTATTTAATCGTAGTTGATGTGTAGATTAATTAAAAAAAACCTTTATTATTAGATAAAAAACAACAGATGAGATTAAAAAAAGGGTTTAAAGTTAAAACCTCGAATTTTTGTTTTCGACCGGTTATCATGATATCTATTATTTATATTCAAGAAACAATTATACTATATACGACAGGATCCCCATAAATACATAAATCTAGCTACGAATAACCTGTTTTAATTCCAAGTGGAGAATAAAAACCCTTTAATTTTCTTAATCTACCGAAGTCACACAAGTAATGTTATTTATTAAGAATTCAGATTATTTTAAATACATAATGTTGTCTGCATATGCCAAGTTGCATGGTTTGATTTTCCTTGCATTTATATATATGTGTATACATGGACCGCTGGATATTTTGTAGTGGGAGTATTTAATTTTCCTGGTGGAGGGTCGGCTAAGGAAAGAAATGGAATTCCTGGTTGAGCTGGACCAATCAATATTCAGGGTGTCAAATTGGTGAACTGCTCCTTGGAAAAAACAATATTATAAATTGCTATTGCATCATCGACTGCTTTAAAATAGTCACATGAAAAAAGGGATTAATTACTTGTAAATTACAGCTCACTTTCACATTTGGAGCATTGATATGCTTTCCTGTGCTGCAAATTCCTGTAATAAAAATAAAAAATGTCACAATGCTCCACAAAAAAGAAGAAGAAATAAGCTACATGTAAACATGCATGTTTTTTTATTGATTGATTGACTGATTGAATCTCCAATACATACACTCGGGATTGGGTTTAAACTGAATAAGATTTTAGGCCAAGTCTAATAATTTTTGTTTATTACCTATGGATTTAATATATATATAAAAAAGACTCGATCTCTTGTGTATCTTGCTACCTTGAAAAGAAAGATACGGATGATTAAATATGATTAGAATTAAAATCATGGGCATCGGTTAATACTCACTCTTACTAAGCAAAATGTAGATCGCAAGGCATAATCAGTTCGTATATGGTCTGTATTCATGTGATCATGAAATTGATCGGGTTGAAATAATAATGATAAAAAAAAGATTTAAGTGAGCTTAAATAGAAAGGGAGACAAAAATAAGAAATGCCATTTTCTAAATCGCAAACTTGGAGTTCAATCTCATGCTAGACTTTCCTTTGGATGCTTCAGTACTTTTTGCACTGCCCCCACCGCAAGGTGTTTGTGGCTATGTTCTAAAATTATATTTTATTTTATATATTTTTTATTATTTTAAATTAAATAATTTTAATTTTTTTAAATTATTTTGACATGTTGATATTACAAATAAACTTTAAAAATAAAAAATTATTATTTTAATATATTTATGAATAAAATATATTTTAAAAATAACTTTGATCACATGCACTCATTTTTTATCTTAAGACATCGGCTCAAACCATAAATATTCCCAGCAGTCAACTTTTATATTTTCATGGTGAATGATTGAGGTTGTTTTTTATTTAAAAATATATAAATATAATATTTTTTATTTTTAAAAATTATTTTTGATATAACGTATAAAAATAATTTAATAACAAAAAAAATAGAATAAAAAATTATAAAAAAAATATTTTATTTTTTTAAAACCGTGCCCAACACCCGTAAATAATTTACACTGCTTTCCAACCAGCCAGATCACTGAGAAGCCATGAAATTGTGTATTATTACCCTTAAATAATTTATTTCCGCCGGGGGTCTTGGCCCTGCACGTTTGAACGCTCGGCTGCTAAATCATGAATTCAAGAGAACAGGCCACGCCGGTCAAGATCACAAAAGCAAAAGGCTAGATATGCTTCCATGCGAACTTCACAATCTCATCTATCGGATAGGGATGGCCATTTTCTTTTGGTAGGCTTGTCCATGTCAAAACTTGCAAGCCAACTCACTCTGACTCGAGCTTCAAAATAATTGACAGGCTGCGTGGAGAAAAAGCTTTGTTGAGATCGCCAAGTTTTGGGTTTTTGAAGTGATTATGCATCTTAGTTTATGGTTACACGTTAGCTTATTATTTTTATGTAAATATATATATTTATCATTAATAAAACAAAATTGTTTTGTATAAATTTACGTGGTTGATTCTTAAATTTAAAATTACTAAATTATCTTATATAAAAAAAATATTATGTTTTTATCATGTTACATATTATTTTAGCAAAGACAACAAATGTATTAAATATAACATAGACTTCATATGAAGGTGTTTTAGTGATTATTAGAGGATTCATCACCCAAGTTATGAATTTACCCTATATAAATAAAATTTTTATTTTATAACCTAAATTAAAATTAATTTTCCTAATAGGACCAGGAATGAATTAAATTGTTTAATTTATTTTTTGAGTCTTATAATGTTCTAGTTGAGTTATGATTTATTTAAATGAATGGTTTAATTGAATTTTATAAAAATATTTCTTACAATTTAATGAGAGTTTTTGAAGCTAAAAAAAAAAAAATTGAGATAATTACTAAAGTGTGACCTGATTGAAAATAATTCCAGAAACTAAACATTATGATATATTCAGTTGAGAGATTGTAATTCCAGTCCTAGAAAAATCAAGTAGAGACTTGATTAGTTAAATTTATAAAATTATTATTAACAATTTATGATATCTTATAAATATACATCTACATCTCTTATTTTTCAAGAGGTTATTTGTTAGACAAAAAAATCATATAAGTCACAAAATATCAAGCTACAACTCTAGCTATAACTCTCTCTATCTCTCAAGCAGGATTTTAGAGATATCTCATTGTGGTTCATGTGAATTGTTGTTGGAGGTGATATAATTAGATGCTTCATAGTTTGTGACAATCGATCTTTAAATAATTATTAAAAAACCAGAGAATATCAAATCTTCAAATAATGTATTCATAAATAACTCTAGATCTATTAAACAAGATTATAAAAACTCTCAAATAATCTTGCAAGTATAATGGGAGAAACCCAACAAAATACGCAATAAATTGCTTGTTTGAGAGTGTAATTGAGATTTTTTTTGAAAATAATTTTTGTTTAGAAATACATCAAAATGATATTTTTTTAAAAAAATTATTTTTAATATAAACACATGAAAATAATATAAAAATACTAATATTTTTTAAATAAAAATTACTTTTAATTATTTTTCTTGAAACATATTCACATACAATACCGACCGAGTTCACCAATATCCAAGGGTGGCATACTGGCATTAACATTTTAAGCGAAAATCAACGATGCAGGGCGGGCATGTGATCATTAAAGCCATCTGCGATACGACACCTAACCTAGAAGTACAATGTGATTGCTTTCACCATGGCATGGCCCCGGATCTTAGGCATATAACAACTGCATATGCCTTGTAACCACCCAGCAATTCAACCAGCATACTAATTAGTTGCAGTGTTTTGAGGTCAGCACTAGATTTCCTAGCCTAACAAGGCTGTGTGCAACTCTCGCAGCTCATACCGAGAGATCGAAGCATCCAATGCTGAGTCAAGGGCTCAAAATCAAGCTGGTAACAGCATCCGATGCTGAGGCATGGCTTAAAAGTCTACCCAAAATTTGAAACGTTTTTCTTCTTCATGGAAGAAAACACTCAAATGAAGGGCAGGGGATATTGACTAATGCAGGCATGTCCCCACACTCAAACATGCCTTGCTGGAACCTTAATGGTGGTGAGAAGTAACAGTAGCAGTGAAAGGCAGCTGATCCACATGCATCTTCTTCGAATTGTGACAAAAATCCATGGCAGCGAAAGGCCCCAACCAGGCGTGTCCCATTCTTGCACAGTGACTGATCATTAGAAAAAATGGTAATTTGGGAAAAAGTGATGACTCTACAAGCAAAAATAAAAAGAAAACACAGCCATGCAATTGAGATGTTGTCACTGAATCACATCCCTAGCTAACATTGTAACATGCCATGATTGACGGGCATTATTCCATAAAAAAACAAAGTATTTTCTATTCAAGTACAAGAACTCCACCTTATCACGTGGTTGTGCTTTTGTTTTGTTCAACCAACTATTACAGTGCAGCAGATTAAGGAGAAAGCAAGGGAGAAGAACCCGAGCCTGAAAAAGATTGATTCAGGTGAATTTTGACATTAATTGAAAGAAAATGAGATCTCTAACTTCACTTCTACAATCAAATTTGGCCCTATGTACCATCATAAGCACATTCGTGTGCTAGCCATCATGACAAAGATCACAGGTTTTGATGTTAGCATGTTTCAATTCTGTGGCCTGGACAAATGTAGGATTGGCTGAAATTGTGGGTTAGCTTTGTTGCTGTAGACAGAAAGTTACTCTCAAATCACTATCAGAGACGGGAAATTATTCCCAAATCTTCCTAATCCAAGATAGATAACTTAAATGCGTGCAGCAGCACTACAGTTTTACCCGGAGATTCTTCATGATGACCACTGACAAGAGTTCCACGGGAGAACTGCAGTGTCAGCATCGTGGATGGAATCAGCTGAATATAATATTACCATTTATGGATTCAGGCAAACAGGATAGAAGTAAATTGACATATATAGCGGATGATATTTCGCAGTAAAATCTCTAGGTCTAGTAGATATGGATCCATGCATGTCTCTTCTCAAACATGCAGTTCAGATGGCTTACATCAGACAACCTTTGTCTGTTTCTTGAATTATTGTAAAGGCAAACAGTTCCATAGTACTATGGCATCTAGAGAATCTTTCAAGAACTGCATTTCATGCTGTGAATGGAATAAGTTTCAAGCAACTTTCTCCATGCTAGTCTGTTTACCAGCTTACTGTAACTATCAACCTTTGATGATGGGCTCTCTTCGTACCATGTCACTGACATGTGGAATGCAAGAAAACCCTAGCTAGGGAAAGATAGAATACCAGGGTGCTCCATCTCGAAGAATATTACGACGGTAAAGACTGTGAAGAAAATCTTGAACTCTAAGCCCCGAAGAAACTATGGAATTCAATGATATTATTCTCTTAATATATCTCTTCTTCTCCAGATAATACATTAAATTGTTTATACAAGAATTTAAAACTACTTGTATATGAAAACCGACTACTAAATCCACGACCATTGATAATCATGGATCATGGTCGATTATTATCAAATAGGGTCTTCAAAAACCTTGTTAATTTGCCCAGATTTTTTCAGGCAACTTCTTTTTATACACCTGGTTCATAATTATAAAATCAATTAAAGTTTTGCGTCAGAATCCATCTCACCTAAGCAGCTGCCATGGAGTCCTCACCCTCCCAGTTCAATGCTCTTTACTGGGTATAATAATGATAGACTTCAAAATCTCAAATCAATTCCCACCCCATTTCTGATTAAATAATAGCAAAACAATGTGTGCTGTTGCCACTCCATCTGGCTTCTGAAAAAGGCAGGGAAGAATATTATTGGATGATTTACAATGTATATACCGATCAGTTTTTTAAACTCCAACTAGTTTGAACTAGGATAAGTCTTATATATGACTCGAGTTGACTGAATTAATATATATTTTTTATTTGTTAAAATATAATATAATAATATTATTATTTTTAAAACTCATTGACTTTTTTTTTTGTCGAGCTCACCGTACTATAAATTCATCAATATATTGCCAGTGAATCCCTCTAAATTAATTTTACTTTTTTATTTTTATTAAAACTTGACCAAACTTACATTATAAATATAAATAACTTACATTATATATTGTCGAGTTCACCATGTTATTTTTATTTTTACCTCTCAAGTTTTGGACACGTACTAAATTTATCATTGGCGTTCAGTTAAAAAAGATAAGAAAAATATTTTTATTTTTATTTTTTTATTTGCAAATACAGAGGCTCGAAGAGCTTTATTTGAACATAGACATAAAAGGTGAAAATTTATTTTTAGTATTTAATTAATGTTTCAAGATAGAAAAAAAAAATAAAACAAATCTATTTTTAGAATTAAAAAAAAATGAAGATATATCCTTATTCTCACTGTCTTTGTTCTATTTCGAAATAACAATCAAATACTAATATAAATATAAAGTACCAAGGTCGTGTTTAATAGCAAAAAAAAACTATTATCTATAAAAAAATATGTTTATTTGTTGAAAATGAAAAGCTCTTATTCATAAAAAAAATAGATACATCAAAATTATAATTATTTTTTATAAGAAGACCATAAATTATTATATGCATCGTAATATTTTGTAGTCGTAGTAATTTAATTATAAAATATTATTATATTTTTTATTTTTAAAATTAAAAATTATTATTAAAAAGCCATATTTTTTACTACAAATTTATCATTTTTTTTTACTTTTTATAAGTGAAAAAATTGCATTAAAAAACTATGAAAAACCTTTTTGTTAATTGAATGTCTTTTCTCTCTCTTAAAAAATACTCTAAAAAACATCAACTAAATAATATTAATAATCTTTATGTGAGATAGTGTAAGACCTGGTTCACAAAGCCCATAACAAGATAGCCCTCCAAAAAGAAAAGGCCCATTTAAGTCTTTTTTTGTTATTACAGGAGCAGAAACAAAAAACCAAAACAAAAACCGAGAGAGAGAGAGAGAGAGAGTTGTGGAAACTCTAAAACCCCTAAAATCCCAGTGACCGCCCTCTCCCACCTTCCTCTCTCAGCCGCTTCAAAGCCGTGGACTGCACCGTTTCAGGTAAGCCTCTGCTTCCACACTTCTTCTTTTGTGCTCTTAAACAAGCATGTAAAAGAAACCGTTCTGAACTTCAAATTTTTAACTCACTATCCCATATATCAAAACAGTCTTAATCTTCCTTCAAATTCATGATTAGAAGTTGGTATTGGGTGAAAGGGTTTTGAGAGGGATTTACAATGATTCTCATAAAAGTCTGCTGGGTGTGTTGGTTTGTGTTGAATGGTTATTTGTTAACTATAAAAGCTATTAGCTAAGAGAATGAATCTCTTGTCACTTCAAATTTTTTGCAGGAGTATGGTGTCCATGAATATCAGAGACCTTTTGACATCATTTAGTCCTTCATTGGACTACTTAGCAATCAGTTCGGGAGATGGTCGAATAAAGGTGTTTGAATCCCTTCTCTTTGAACTCTACAAATGCTAGGCCTTTTGAAAATTGAGATTGATAGTAGAATATGTTTTCCGACAATACATCATTTGTGAGGTTTTGGCCAACTTAGTGCTTTTTGTGTGATAAAATCATTTGTCTGATACAGGATTTATTTTTTAATTCTTTTCTTGTAGGAACTACTAATCTTTTATTTTCCTTTCAGATTTGGGATACACTAAAGGGCCAGTTGCAAACTGAATTTGCGGACATAACATCAAGTGAAGGAAATTTGTATGCTAAACCTGAAAGAGGACACCTTTCAGTTGATTATAAATGCATGAAGTGGCTGTCTTTGGATAAG
Organism: Salix dunnii; assembly: GCA_015731905.1. Taxonomy (NCBI): domain Eukaryota; kingdom Viridiplantae; phylum Streptophyta; class Magnoliopsida; order Malpighiales; family Salicaceae; genus Salix; species Salix dunnii. Next base: position 280,895 of record CM027668.1, on the reverse strand, counting down.
AAGGTTAAATATGAAAGTTGCTTTGTAATTGTGCTACTAAATGTTTAATCTTTGCTTCCTACTATCTGAAATAATACTGTGCTCAAACCCTGAATGATTGCAGAAGAAAAGGAAGCTAGGAAGTTCATTGTTAGTGTTAGGAACAGGAAGTGGTGATCTTTTGGCACTTGATGTGTCTGCTGGTCAGTTGAAGTGGAGTGTTAGCGATTGCCATCCTGGGTGAGTTCCTTGCTGAATAATTCTGACATTGTCATGCCTTTTATCATTTATGAATTGGAACCACACAGTTCCTAGGTTCTTGTAAAACATCAGTTTTCAGAATTGCCAAAAATAGAAAAAGAAAAGTAAAAGCTGGTATGTAACTTTAGATTTAATAATTTTATTTCTCTGATGTGCAGGGGTGTCAATGCTGTTTCATTTTCTGCACATGATTCGTGCATTTACACTTCAGGTGCTGATGGAATGATTTGCAAAACTGATCCACAAACAGGAAATATCTTGGAAAAGTTTAGAGCTTCTACAAAGGCGATATCATGCATGTCTGTTTCATCAGGTATTGATCATTTACACCATCTGTGGTACTCTTGCTTTATGGTTGTAGGGAAAATGAACATTTACCTGCTAATTAGTTATTTTTATGAATTTTAGAATCTGGAAAATTTAAGCCAAGATGCTCTTTGGTAAATTAGTTGTGAATGATTCAAAATGACTACACTCTGGGCATTTGGTAATTTTTGGGTTTTTAATCAACAATGAAAGATACTCTCTTTAGTGTGTGTTGCAAGTGAATGCTTCGTGAATATGGTAATATTTACTGCTTTCTCATACTTTTCTGGGATTCACACCCTGAATATCAGATGGGAAGATATTAGCAACTGCAGCTGCACAATTGAAGATTTTCAATTGCTCCGACCACAAAAAGCTGCAGAAGTTTTCTGGTCATCCTGTGAGTGTTTCTGTATTCCTTTTGCGCTATGTTTCTGGCATAATTACATATTTCATTTCATTTCATTTCCATTCAGTTATCTTCCTTGGCTGTCTATATTCAGCTAAATCAGTCTCTCTCAATATTGACAGGGAGCTGTTCGCTCCATGGTCTTTACTGATGATGGAAAATACATCCTCTCATCTGCTATTGGTGAAAGATATGTTGCACTGTGGAGAATAGATGGTGGGAAACGGCAATCAGCAAGCTGTGTTCTTGCAATGGAGCACCCTGCTGTATTCATTGATTGCAGGTGCTTCGAAAATGAGGGAGTTGATGATGGAGGCCTGTATGTTTTGGCCATTTCAGAAACTGGTGTTTGTTACACGTGGTGTGGAAAAAAAGTTGAGGAATTACGCAATTCCAAACCCACAAAAGTCTTACTATCTTATGAAGATTTTCCCAAAAAACACAAGGGAGCATTACCGACAGTATTGGCTGCAAAATTACAAGGCATTGCCAAACCTACAGCTGCAAATGTGTTTATTGCCTATGGTCTGCCTGTAAAGCCTTTGTTTCAGAAAATATTAGTGCATCCTGGGACAGATGTTAAGTTAAATAGTTCTCAGGATGGAGTTCTGCTACCACTGAGCCAGTCTCTTGGCATCTCTAAGAAAGGCAGAGATGTACAAAATCGAGGTAACACTTGACTATAACTATTTTTTTGTTTGGATAAGTCAAATATACTGTGAGAGTTATTGTTTTCCACATGCTTTGCTGGTCATATCTTTGTAGACAAACTCTTCTGATACTGACACGAACTCTGGACAGAAGAATTCTAAAAATCAGCTTTGTAGACCATTACCTATATCCTATACAGCCCTTGTTTACCATGTTGGCTGAGGAGGCAAACCCTTGTGGTGGAGCCCTCAGTCAAAATGTTTTTAGTTTTATATTTTTTTGATTTCAGTAGTTATGTTTTGCGTAGACAGTTGATGATTTTTGCATCCTTTGAAAATCTGCTTCTTCAGTTGTTTCCTAACATGTTCTCTTCATTATCTCTTGCTTGATGATATAGATTCCTCCTCTTTTAACTCTAATGTCATTTTGATGTGGATTGATGCTCTAGCGTGTTTGCTAATTACTTTTCTTTGAATTCAACAGTTACTGCTTTAGATCGTTCCAATGTGGAAGATGCCTTGCTTCCTATCCCAAAAGTTTATGATCTTCATGAGAAGATGAGAAATAGGAATCTCGTTGACCATGATGAGGTCATGGAAGAATCTGTTGAGAACAAAGGTACATCAATTATTTTCCACAAAATTCTGAGTAGGTATATGAATGCACCTATGTTGATTCATCTCTCTATTCTGAGCAGTAGTTTTTTTTAACCTACAATATGCTTATTCCTTAAACATTTATCTACAATATGCTTTCCCCTCCCTTTCCTTACCTTGTATCTTGTGATTTGTCCACTTCATTTCATCAAGCATTTATATACGATATGCTTTTTCCTTATCACATGAGCCATTGAGGAGACTGTTGTAACTGAGTAATGGATGGATTGATGTGAATGAAAATAATGAGCAACTGATCGCAAGGAAAATAATATTCAAATAGAAATGATTTGAGAGAAAGGAACATAAAGGTCTATTCTCAAGAATCCAAGAACTCTTTTGAAAAGTATCGCAAGTGTTGTGCAATGATTTTGCATTTTCAATCTGAAAATGCGTGTACTAAAATCAATATAGTTCTGTGATATGTAATGGGTAACACAACATTATATTGAAATTGCTCTATCGCAGTGCTGAAGTCATACTTCAGAGTTAGAACTGTGAAGTTCTGGTCTAACTTGAGTTGTTTTGTCAATTCTTCTGTGTTCTCTTATCTGTTTATTATGCTGATTTCAACAGATGTCATGGTAGAGGTTGATGCTGTATCAACTGGCATGGAGAAGCAGTTGAGACAATTGAACATACTTGGTAGTAAAGATGATGGTAAATTGAGCCCCACTCTTGATTCTGCAACCCTTAAGGGTATTGACCTTGAAGCCAATATCCCGCAAAAGAAGGTTTGTTCTTCATCTAAAGGCAGTTTTGGTTTTCCCCATCCTAATTATGTTCTTGTTTTCCTTCATGTATATTCTTCATTTCTTATAGTATCGAATAATTTTCTTTTACCAGATGAGGGCAGCAGTTTTGTCTATGGAACCTAGCAATGCATACAAGTTACTGGAAGTCTTGGTGGCCATGTGGCAATCAAGGTTTGCTCTTACTTTTCTATAATTGTGTTGACTCCCTACTTCTAATTTATTCGTATTGTAGACTTGTTTAATAGACAACAGATAAATCTATCTAGAACACAAGGTTTTGCGAAGAAGAATTTGTTCATTGATCTTGTTACATCCTATGATATTTATGGATTTGTATTCTAGGAAGCCATCATGTATCTATTCACTAATTATGGAGGGATTTCCAAACTGTGTTTGTCTTCAACAGGTCAAATAGTGGAAAGTGTGTTTTACCGTGGATATACTGTATATTGGTCAATCATGGTCAATATATTGTGGCACAAGAAAAACCAGAGTCCCAGATGCTTAATTCCTTATTAAAGGTATGATAACGTGAATGTGTAGGCGTATCATTTGTTCTCTTTTCATGCTTTTATCTTTGCAGCACCATAACTTGAAGTGATCTTGTTTCGGCTGCTAGCTCCTTTTACCCCCTCTCTCTTTCCCTATGTGCCTTATTCATGCTAAACTTTATTTCGTAAAATTATATGCATTGTTAAAACTTGGTAGCTTTACCTTTGTTTATAGATGCTTTGACTTATAGATTGTAATTAACATTAGTATTCAAATTACTGTACAACATGACTTGTTCTGTTAGTGGATCTAAAGCCAAAATAGGTTGTGATAGGCTGAGGTGTCCGAGACAGCCTCGTTGGTGCTGTGGTCTAGACTGACCTGGGCCATTGTAACATGCAGACCAGGCCATCTCCAAAGCTGATCTTATTTACAGGGACCTTGCAATAAACATTCTGGTGAAGATACATTGAGTGAGAGCTTTGTTATCAATTGGGGGGGGGGGGGGGTTACTTTGCTACCTGTGGTTATTCTCCCATGATATGTTTGGTTGAAAGGGGACAAGCACAGGGCAAGAGAGGGAAGAGGAAGAGATGGGTGCTTCCCCCATCTCTTTGTAGAGAGAAGGGAAAAGTTCGATACAGGTCAATCACATGCAATTTGTCCATTTTAAGCAACTAGAAATGAGGCGGATTTTATTTCCAATCCCATCCACTTTGCTCATTTTTCTTCTTTCAAAGGTCCCAGTTCACAGAGACTTAGAAAAGGTGTTGGATTATAATGCTGTTGCACCAGATCTTAGTGTTTTATTATTTGCCGAGCAGACTCAAATTAAGCTCTATTATCTCAGATCACCAAATCAAGGGCTGTGGCTGTTCAACCTTTGTTGCAATTAGCAGGTCGTATGCAGCTTGTAACAGCGCAGGTTCAGAACTTCTCTCGGTTGCATTACTTTGATGGTTTTAAAATTGTCTTTTGATATTTAATCTGTTGTTTGTGCTCTCTTGACAGATTGACAAGGTTGCGCTGAGCAAAAACCCTATCTCATTGCATAATGACCAAATGGACAATAACGAGGATGATGATGATGATGTCGATGAGCATCTATACGGGGAAGAAGATGATGGATCCCAGTTAAGTAGTGATGATGACAGCTAGCTGCAATCACCATACCAGGTAATCATTCTTGACAGATAATTTTACATGTCAACCTATGCCCAAACTTTGAGTGATTAGAAGTTGACTGATTGGATGGTGATGATAATATAGAACTGCACACTGGTCACATTATGCGGATGAGAATTTACATCTTTGGGAAGAAGCACAGCTAGTTATATGTACGCTCATGTTTAATGAATGTCCAAATGGAGTTTTCACTATTTGCTTTAACTTCCAGGTTGATCCCAAATGGAGTTTTCACATTCACAATTTGCTTAAACTTCCAGGTTGATTGTAAAAAACTGTAAGATCTTTAGTTCCCAAAATTGTTGGTGGAGATTTGGTTGTTTTGACATTTACCCTTAAATTTGCTATCATGAAGGTTTACCAGTGAGTATAGCGGCTTGTTACACAGAGAGGCATCATTTGGCGCGGGCTTCTATCGTTTTGGTTCAGCCCATCCACAGTTTTTTGGTGCATTTCCGGAACTGATCTTCAACCTTTTTAGAGAATAGCAATGCTTGTTTTCTGTACCTTCTATTCCTCTAATCAACTAGTTTTTTTGTTTCTCTACATTAACTGCCCATAAGTTTTTTCAAATGTGAATGTATTATACTAGTAGCATGTAAACAGGCATTGACTGCTATGCTCCCTTTTCTATTACTCACTGCTGTATAACCTGATAGCCAAAGTAGTTGAGGTTTCATCTTTTAGTTCTTCATGAGTTGTATATCTGCATCTTGTTTGCATCTGTGGCTTTACATGGACGGTCTGACATAGAGTGCAGTTATAATACACATCGCATAGTTTAGAGTTGCTGTTTTGTAAAAAAAGAGACAATTTTTGTGGTTGGAGCTTCTGATCTATATCATGGACAGCAGCTGATTAGTTTAGAACTCAAGTAACTAACTATGCGAGCCCCCTTACAAAACCAACATAAATCCTATCCGAATAAAAAAATGCAGTACCAGACTCCAGTTCTGGAACTTCCTGTTCCAATTATAATTGTATTTAATTTAGTGATGTGGGTAATATTTTATTTAACTGTGACAATAAAAATAGATATTTGAATTACAGGAAAAATATCTTTTTGTAGTCATTTTTCTATTTCAAAATCATGGTCTATTGAAAATAATAATAATGGTAATCAAAATATAATTTAAAAAAATGCTTAAATTGGTATTTCATCATCATTAAATGTTCATGATGGGATTCTTTTTAAATTATTATTTCAAAAAGTAGACGTTAATATTATCATAGAAAGCTACAATATTATTTGAAAGATATGCCATAATCAGATTATTATTCAAATATCATTTGAATGAAACATTTAAAGGGCAATCCTATTATAATATGAAAGAGTTAAAGGCGTTTTTTATATAAGAGACCGGCCTGCACACCTAATCCAAACCAAACCATGTAATTTATTTCAATCTCACTTAAAAATATAAAATTAATATTTTGAAGAACAATAATTTTCCCAATTCTTTTAGTTTATTAGTAGATGAATAGTCATTTTCCCATTAATGTGATAAGATTGGACATGGTGTATAGAATTAGAAATGGAATGTTCATCACAGTAGATGAACAGTAATATTCCCAGATTTGTAAGGCAAGGCCTGAGCTTTAAGAACTTTAATGTAAGAAAGTCATGGTGGACGTGGTGTCTAGAATTGAAAGTGGAATATATTGAGATGGCGTGTAGAGAAGCACGTTTTCTTTTTGTTTGACGGGGAGGGCGTTTGAAAGCATTTTTTTAATTTCCTAGTGTCCCTAAGGCAGACGCAGAAGTTGTTCAAGCCACGGAAATTGAAACTACTGGTGGAATCTGTTTTTAAAATGGAAGGCTGAGAGCATAGTTGTAGAATTTATCATTAATTATTATAGTGAATATCACAAGGTGTGTTTTTCTTCTTAAAACTTAGAAGTGGAATGCAGAATAAATTCTTCCCGCACACACAAGCTTGGAATCTCATTCTCCTCTCAAAACGTGTTCACATGCATGTTCGAAGATAATCGGTGCCATCGGATTCTGTTATTTCTCATATGAACCTCCTCACATTATTCGGCAAGCATTTGGATTTTCATCGCTAAACATAGATGTAATGTTTCCATTACTACTGCGACTGTTGTCTTGATAATCCTCGTTGTAGTGGTCCATCCTACTGTAAATTGTTTGATGTGATGGTGGCCGGAGATATTCATATTCAGTGACATTAGGTGATGGCCTGTATGTGTTGTAGCTGTGAGTCACGTAGACGGGTTTTGGTGCCGCTTGTGGGACTCCTTGGCTAACAGGGTGTCTGTTCCAGTTACCGCCATAGTTATGACCATAAGCATATCTGTGGCCAAAGTCAGGTGGGTGATGGTATATAACATGAACCTCCCCTACATCTTTAGGTCCAGGGGGCTTTTCTGGCTGACGTGCGTTGGTTTCTTCAGCAACAGTTGATGGTGATGGATTCTCCCCAGGTAGTGGTGGGTTCTCAGGTTGTGGTGGATATTTTGGAGGCTCTGCTGGTGATGCTGCTGTTTCAGCTTGCGGAGCTTCTGCTGCGGGAGGATTTGCCTGTTCGGAGGCTGGAGGTGGCGGTGCCCCACCTTCAGGTGCTTGTTCGGGTGGTTTTTCTGTTGTCTGTGCAGCAGGATCAGACGGTTCAGTATGGGAACATATGGTGGCAATTTTCCTAGTTTTCCTTATCGCCTTGATAATTTTTTCGGGATCTGCCCACCCAATGACCGTCAACTTCTGCTGCGGGAAGTCAATGTAGAGATCATATATACCTGAGGAAAATGAGAACGAAATTAGATACAAGAAAGCCGAAAGTGAAAGCTTATAAGATGATAATTTGTAAGTGGGAGAAACCTGATTAGAGGATTCATCAGATCACACACTGATTGCTTACCGTTAATGCCATGCAATGCCTTCTTGATCTTCTGCACACACCCATTACAGTCCATCCGGACTTGTATCTCTGTAACTCGAGGTTTCTGCATACGATAGGAGAAGAAAACAGAAATGGTCAGACAAGAAGATGACATATATTAAAGCTTAGATGCTAGATGTTCATGTTCTGCGTGGAGGTGTACCTCTAACTCTGGAACCATTTGGGAATGGAGAAACCAAGACTTTGTATGAGATGGAGAGAGGGTCGATAGTAAGAACGAAGAATCAATAGGTGGCATTTATGTGTGCAGCTGAAGGGAATATTTGATAGGCAAAAGGGTGTGGGACATGAAAGGAATCTCTTTTTCCTCTCTGGGAAAGGAAGAAGATAACATTTGCTGCATTGTTTACCTCTTTAGGAGTCATTGTCAAATGCTAGAGATGGGAAGGGAGAGAGGGTGTAGGTTTCAAGGAGGAGGAGGCCGGTGTTTTTGTAGGGACCTTGCCCAAGGGAATTTGCTTTAGCATGGATGGCAAAGATTTATGCCGACCATGGAATTGAGGGATGTGTATGCAATCTATAACAATTGAGGGATGTGTATGCCATTAGGATCATATCCAAGCCGACCATGGAAAAGATTTACAGCAGAGCAGTTGATTTAATCGTTTTGGTGTTCATCGTCAATAAAACAAAATCATCGAAGTAGCTTTTCTAGCTAGGTGTTGTAAGGATATCCACTATCAAGGAATCCTTGAGTCACAAGAAAAGATGACTTTGGCAAATAAAAATGACAATCTTTCTTGTTTATTATCAGGGTTGCAAGCCACCTTTCATTTTTGTCGTAAAGGTTGATAGAGATTGAAGAGCAGATTCCCTGGACAAGTGCCGATAGAGTGGGTGGTGGGGTTTTCCCCTGGCACACATCCACTCTTTAGTCATTCATCACTCGTTGTTATCAATTCTTAAATAAATTAAAACTTAAACATTAGTTAATTTTTTTTAAAATTATATGGCCATCCAATTATTTATACTTGGATCTATATCTATATAAAAATATGCTATACAAGAATTTCCATCTCAAGTCATCCCTACAAACTTTAGATTGGAGTGCAAAGCTTTAATGGAGGACCAGGCTGACTTGTTGAGGACCATCCTATACCAGCCAAATGTCTGTAGGAAATTGAAAACAGCAACTTTTATATTCTCTGGTTATTTCTTTAGTGACTTCTGTCATGGTCAACAGCCACCACTGTTCGAAAGGGCAAAGATCTCGAGCAACAGCATTATAAAAACTCAACCTGGGATGCATGGATCAAGATGTTGTTTTGAGGCACATTGGATTGGTAAATACAGCCTCCTCAGTGAGGTTTCATGGCAGAGATGATCTTTAATGTAGTCACTTGGTTGGCATACTAAGCTTGAGGTGGCGTGACCAATCTCACATTCATGTAGTAAAGTACTCTTTTTTTTTACCCATATATTATCTTTTTTTTTCTCTTTTACGACCCCTTTAATTTTTAGAACTTTGTTTCTAATCTAAAATTCCTGTGCTATTTTTCAGTTCCTGGCTTGAAAGAAGACTTCATCTTGGATCAGGGTCATGAAATAAACCTTTTTTGATTTAAGTTTTTATTTTCTGAATTGATTTAGGGGTATTTTAAGTTAATTATTGATACTCTAAGGGTGTTTATTTGGAATATTTAGATAAAAATAGATTGAAAAATATTTTTGTATTTCTAAAATACCTCAACTTGATTTTAAGGTCATCTCTTCGATGGCTAGAAATTGGACAAGCATACAATCTCTCATCTGCCATAACAGATGACATGTCATGTATTTTTTTAAATGAAAGAATGGAAAACATACTATCCATCACTTGAATAGAAAAATAAAATGGTCAAGCCCAGCGACACACACATTTGACCCATCTGTTTTGGGCCAGAAACCTGACCTTTTTTTTTTAATCTTTTTTTGTAAATGATTATTAAATTTTTTAAAATAAAATAATATATCTATATCTATATCTATAGGTTATTAGTCCACCATTCAATTCTTTTTTTGTCCTTACATAAAATTATTTATTATAACTTTTATCATATCAACATGTGTTTTTTTGTACAACCCTTTATGGTTATTTTTTCTTATAGTTTAATAAAAAATAATTATGGTGAAATAATTAAAATTATATTTAAGATATAGTTTCTTTATATATCATTCAATTTGACATTTATTTTAAGTTGAGACTCTAAAAGCATTTTCTAATGTTAGCCGTTTTGTTTTTGTTAATTATTATATATGAATATTCTTTGTCAAACCTTTTTATGTTTATGGTCATGAGTTTCATAGTGGTAAATTAATATATTAATATCATAGTGTAAAACACACATATATATACCTACATACACTTATATACACATATATATCAATATTTGTCAACTAAAACTGGTGTATCAGTGCCATCATCCGTGTCTTCGTTTTCTTCCTCCACGAGCGGATGAAGATTTGCATTTGGATTATAGTGTTGAATCACCAAAACAGATGCTGTACTGGAGAAGTTGGAGGATGCCAAAAAGCTTCCAACAGGACCTAGTTCTGGAGTGTCGGTTGAAATTAACAAAGGAGCTATGGGTGGCATTCTTCCTACCAACAAGAGATTGCTCTTGCCCATTGATTTCAGTGCAGACACAACGTCTGCCTTGCTCTCTACCAATCTTTCCTCGTGTGACACCGAGTCTTGCAGCTTTTTGGCAGCATGCTGGATGAATTCAGAGAAGAAGAGCTCGCTATCAGCCTCGCTGTCAGAATTTTTATCATTCTCAACCTTGATCACACTGGTATCTTGACCTTCTAATGTCATTAGAGTCTTCCCTGATGGAGGCACGACTTTAAGGACAGTCAGCATGATTCCAGGGTGCTCTGCCATTCTCATCCCGTAGGCTAGGGCTTCCATGTCGTCGCGGCCTCCAAAGAAAGGGACTGCAATCTTGTAGGACACATCACTAGACGAGACTTGGGCGGTGCCTCCGAAGCCACGGTCAATGAGAATACCGACAGAACATGGAGAATGACGGAGGACGCGCTGGTTCACCTCCCGCAGCGATTGCCCCAAAGACTCCAAGCTTCCGTCCACTCTCTGGTGCTTGTGGAATGGGAGGAGAATCATGGCAGCACGCTTTTGGTGTGCACTGGTGCAAATGTCCTCATAGATAGTGTTGAGAGCGGAGATGGCGGTCATGGGACGGATAGTGACACTGCTGAGTTGTTGATAGGCTTCAAAAGCAATCACCATTTGATCTCTATCATCACGTTTCTTGTTCCAAAAAGGGAGCCCATTTTTGCGGGCTTTATGAACCATTGAGATAGCAGATGATCGCTCTGAAAGCTCCATGAGGTGCATGGCATACACGCAGAGGCGTCCTCGCTTTCGTGTACCTCGGGAACACTCCACAAGGTTGATCGTGGTAGGAATATTGCGGCTGCTATGGAAGCAGGCCAGTAGTCGAAGCTCCGTGTCAAGATCCTTGCGTTTGACAGTACGGTTCTTGTAAGGTGCTCCCCTTCTGGCAGGCTTATACACTACCATCACGATTGGCGTGGTGATAAAGGTAGTGAACAGCGCCATTAAAACTAAAACCGCAAACGTCTGATCGTTGAGCACCTGCACAAATTACAAGCTGTACGTATTAGCTGTTAGTGATCATATATACCTAGCTAATAACTAGCTAAACAGTTAATGAACACGAGTACTTGCTTTGCGATCCTTGCCAATATTGAGGACAATGAGCTCCACCAGGCCTTTTGTGTTCATCAGGAATCCAAGAGCCGCAGCTTCTCTGAAGGGCACCTTAAAAAACATCCTGGACACAACCATCGTCCCGATAATCTTACCGAAACAAGCCGTAGCTATTACGAGAACAAGCAAGCCCCAAGATTGTGCTCCACTTATGGTTGCAACGTTGGTCTTGAGCCCACTGGATGCGAAATAGAGTGGCAGAAAGAGCCCCGCCACAAGATCCTCTATCTTCTCTATAAGAACCCCGGGAAAAGGACCGTCCTTGGGAACTAAAATTCCCACCACAAAAGCTCCAAAAAGTGCATGTATGCCGATGGTGTCGGTGACGAAAGAGGAAGCCAACACAACTGACAAAGTGATGCAAATGTAGATCTCTTTCACCGGCTCGCCATCAGGGCTACGCCGAGCCATAAACTCTAGCAACGGTCTTATAACATAAACGGAAAACACCACAAACCCCGCGCCACAAAGTAGGACCCACAAGGAGATAAGCGGAGAAGTGTTGCCTGATAGAGCTATAGCAAGTGCAAGGAGAATCCAGGCAACAACATCATTGACTGCAGCTGCAGACATTGCTATGCGGCCCACATCAGTAGTTAGAAGCTTGAGCTCCGCCAAAATACGGGCCAGGACTGGGAAAGCGGTGATGGAGAGAGAGACGCCCATGAAGACAAGGAAAGGGGCGTGAGCGCTTCCTTTGGATATGGTGGAACGAAGAACAAATGAGGTGCCGATTCCTAAAAGGAAAGGAAGGGTGATGCCAGCGCCAGCTATTGCCAATGACTTCTTTCCGGTGCGACGAATGGATCGAAGGTCAAGCTCTAAACCCACCAAAAACAAGAAGAAAAGGAGACCGATGTTGGCGACCGTGTCCAGGACAGTCATGCTTCTTGCAGGGAACACCGTGTGAAGAAATTTCTCGCTTCTTCCGAACGCAGATGGTCCAAGCAGTATTCCTCCCTGCAGGACAATATACGTGCATGTACTAATTTCAAGTTTTTATTTTTTTATAATCACGCAGTTAATTTGCTCCTACATTATCTGACGTAACCTTTATCAATTATATCTGTGCTCAACCGGATATTTTTACATCCGGACGAAATACAAATGTCAATGACTTTGTTGTTTCATCAACAAAGCAACTGAATAATTTGCCTTATTTTATATGATCTAGATGGATGCATGCACGGATCTCTTATAAAAGACAAGAGATGCAGGATCGATGATGATATTCAAGAGCAGAAACTTACAATGATCTCAGCAATGACTCTGGGTTGCCTGAGGGGTTTGAGAAGGAATGCGAGGGTTCTTGTAAAAGCGACGACCAAACATATCTGAAGGATCAACAAAGGAAGCGCAAAATCTAATGGATTCTCATGCTGAAATGCTCCATTTGATGTTGCCTTCATAGGCTTCGGCAATGCAGCTGTTACGTTACTCGTGTTGGTGGCCATAACAGTGCTCTCACACGAACCCTATAGCTAGATAAACAGTGCTACACGTCGTCGTATACTGTATATATATCATGAGCAACAGAACCCCACAGGTTAATTACCAGAGAGGAGGAAAAACTGGGGTTCTCAACAAGCTAGCTTGGAATCTTTTTGTGAAAAAATATATAATCCAAGGTAAAACTATTTATAGAGCATGCATGCTTATTATTGCTAGCGAGCACGTATAAATTGAGGGCTTGCTAGCTGTTGGGAAGAATGCGTGCGCATTTTGTGCTAGCTAGACTCCTAGTTCATAGCAATTGCATCTTAATTAGGCAAATACTTTAGATCATTTAATTATCTATTTATGAACTGTTAGCAATAATAGTCCTACCCAGGAGAATAGGTTAATTGACTATGAGAATCGAAGGGAGTTAAAGAATAGGTTAATTGGCTATGAAAGGGCCGGCCGGCCGGGGAGGATGGATTCATGTATTGCAATGCTCAATGATCAGGGCTATGCAAATTGCAATCGCCTTCTTCTTTTAGTTCTCATTTTATCTGGTTTGATTCTGAGGGTTCATTATACTCCTAAAATGCCGAGAAGAAGAACACAGTTTAGAAATTTTGAATCCGTTCAGTTTTATGTTTTAGATGTAGTTTTTTATTTATTTTAAATAACTTTCCTGAAAGCAATTAGAATAAATATATGAAAATTTGAATGATTTTAAATCAGAATAAAAAAGTACCCCTTCAACTAAAATTTAATGATTTATCATTATTTTCAACTTAATTTGAATCTTTCCAAATTCATCTTAGTATATATCTATATTTATTGTGACTTTTGAAATTATTTTTATTTTTTTACTTATCCCTTGATAAATATATCACATGACTCTAAATATATAAGTTTAGTATTGAATGCATCTAAATACATATTTAAATAATACATTGTCATAACGAATTGCTACCAAATAATTATATATTATTTCTTCATAAAAAATAAAATGTATTATATATATATATTATCTCATATATTCATTTCAATACAAATTTAAGTAAGATTTTTTCAAATCTTATTCATCACTCTATGTATTACTATTTAAATTATGCATTTATGTTTTTTGCAAATTATAAATATACTCTATGCTTATTAAAGAATCATGTCCTCATTGGACTTGTCTCTTTCATTCACATCAAAATAAAAAACTCTATTGTGTGTATTAATTTGGTATATAGACTAGAAACCTCTAACTTGAGAGCTACTGACCCAAAGTAAGGTGACATACTCTTTATCAATGTCATATACTTTTTTTTTGTTTTATTTAATAATTTCATCTAACTGACCCAAAATATATTTTATAAAATTCATTATATTGTTAATTTCTACATATGTCATTAATTTTTCATCCTTGTTGGCGTGTGTGTATGATTCTTCTAGCTATTTATGTAAAACATGTTGTTTTAGAGGAGTAAAAATTTTATTCAACATTTAACCTAGTGTTTATTTAAAAATTATTATAATAAACTATATTTCTAATAATTTTTTATATTTTTTTATGAAGTTACAATATCAAACATTGTCAAACTTGAGTTCATGACACTAGATATTATAAGAAATAATTATTTGTCATGGATTCTTGATGTTGAAATTCATCAAGATATCATGAGTCTTATAAACACCATCATAGATGGTAATGAAATATCTAGTCAAAATAAAGCAAAAACCATAATTTTCTCATGTCAACATCTCCATGAGAAGTTGAATATAGAGTATCTTACAATAAAAAATCATCTTATTCTTTGGCAAAATTTGAAAAACAAATATGACAATAAAAATAAAATTATTCTCCAAAAAGCATGTTATAATTAAATACATTTATGATTGTAGGGTGTTAAATCAATAATTGAATACAATTATGAAATGTTTAATGTCAATACTAAATCAAAATTATGTGGAAATAATATCAATGACAAAGACATGTTACAGAAAATATTCTTTACATTTCTTGTCTTAAATGTGCTCATGTAACAGCAATATAGAGGATGATGTTTTAAGATATTCTAAACTGATTTCATGTCTACTTATGACTTCACAAAACAATAAACTTTTAATGAATGATCATAAATCATGACTAACTAGTTTAACTATATTATTTGAAGTGAATGCTATGAGATATAATAATAATTATGGTTGTGATTAAAGCCATGGACGAAGATGATTTAATTATCACAACTATAACAGCCATAATTCATCAAATTTTAACAAACCTTCATAGAATAAGGAAAAACATGAAAGGGGGAAGAACATACATAACAAAGATGCCAAGAAAGTAGAAAATATTTGTTATCGATGTAGAATGAAAAAGTATTGTTCTCCTACTTGTTGTGCAACTAAACATTTTGTTGATTTATATCAGTATTCATTGAAAAAAATGAGAAAAACACAAAAATAAAATTTTCTCACTTACATCAAGATAATTATGTGGTGTTTTTGACCTTTGGAAAGTAACTCACCTTGACATTGCATACTTGTTTTGAATAAAATAATGAAAAAAATTATATTTATTGTACTGATAATAATTAATTTAGAGCTATATTAATCCTTTATATGCTTTTTTATGCTAGTATATTTTGATGTATTTTCTTCTCTTTCTTTCATGTTGACTTATTAATGTATAAGATTGCATTATAATAATTAAAAACTATGTTTTATTATAAAATTATTGTATATTAAATCCTTTTTTTTACAAAAACAATAGGGATTTGCACCACTAAGCGAATACCATTCTTATATATAAGTAATATTTTTCAAATATGAGAATGATGAAAGCAAATGTGAATATAATATTAGGTTCAACATACTTAATTAAAGACTCTGAACAACTATTATAATGCTTTCTAGTGAAATTTTTTATTTATTGATAATGCTTTATTATTTACTAAATCAAAGAGAAATATGCTAAGTTTTAAAGATATATGACTTAATAAATATCATATTAAGACTACTAATGATAATGATATATTATATCTTTACATCATATCATTATAGGAAAACACATATTTGAAGAAATTATTAGTTTTATCTTCAGGATAGTACTACATAAATATTAGTACAATTGAAATCAATGTAATAATGATCCGAAAATTCAATGAACTAAATAATCTTATTATTTAGCATGACCAAATGAGTTATCCTGGATTAATAATGATACAAATAATTATTATAAATTCACATAGTTATACATTGAAGAACCAAAAAATTCTTGCTATTTATTATCAAGAAAAATTGGCTTAGATCACATGTTAAACAAGTCAATTGAAAAAAAACAATGTTATTTTAACCTTTTCAGTTCTCACTAAAATTCAATTAAGTTATACAAATTAACTCATTAGGTTAACATGATTAATCCCAACCTGGTAATACAAAATCCAGTTAGGGCAACCCTAATCAATGGATCACATAATTGATTAGTGTAGCTAGGTTTTATAACCATGGTTATGATGGCGATTCTGTTAGGAACAAAACACAATTATAAGAAGAATCGTGAGTCAAATTGTTCAGTGTAGCAAGATACGATCAGTACGAGTGTCATGAGCCCAGCAATCGCAATGCCAGATCCTTGTCGTTCAGCAGTTAAAACAAGGATGACGTTTCTTCCTGTAACAAGACAAGGAACCGTACTAGAAAGCATCGCCGATCCTTAATTTTGTAGACAGGATCTCATTTTTTTGTGGCTGACAATATTAGCTAAAATCATCGCATGATGCTGAACAAGCTTACATAAATAAAGCTTTCAATGTAGCCTTTATTCGTCAAAAAAAAAAAAAAACTACCCCAGATCAGAATTGTTAAAATCAACCACAACAATATGCTTGCCCCATATCAGGTGGGTTATCATGTGGTGTTTCTCCTGGTATTCAGCTTCTCCAGATTGGTTCTTTCAGATGACGTGCATGCAAGCATCAAGAACAGATTAGGCAACGGGGAAAACTTGAGCTTGCGCTGTCAGTCGAAAGAAGATGATCTTGGCCAGCAGGACATAGCCGATGGAAGTGAATTTGGCTGGGACTTCTCTGTCAATGCATGGGGAACTACTCTATTTTATTGTGACGTGGAATGGGAAAATGCTAGGAGATTCCATTTTGATGCATACTCGTTTTCAAGGGATCACACAAGATGCGAGACTCAATGCTCGTGGCTAATATCAAATGAAGGTATGTATGGGATGAATGGACAGACCGGATTTTGGGAATTCATGTATGATTAGCCAAACTGAGATGTACAATAGCCATGTAGGTAGATATAATACCTACCAACTATGTTGAAATTTATTTTCAAATAAATGAGAATATTAGTCCCAAAACTTAGACCTCTCAGATGCTAGATCAAACAGAGCTTTGGTAACATAGAAATAACCACTTAACTCCTAGGCCTTCACTGCTATGTAAATATGCTAAAGATAGGCTTTTTGCCTCTACATACATGTTCAACATGAAACCTTCTATCTACATTTGAATAAAAGGGAAGTGATATATCTAAAGACTTGGCACGAGAAAGGTTGTTCCAAGAAAATAAACAACTTGCTTATAGCCTCTTCCTATCAAGTATTCAAAGACAACAAAAGTCATCATAATTAAAGACAATTTCAAGTGGCATTGGTCTTCCCTTAATTAATACTAGTATAGCTAATGACTGACACGGATAATGGATTTCTTCACAGAGCTTCCATAGAATCCTTTGCTCCTACTTTTCTTTTCCAGCATAATAGGTTCCTAGCAATCAACTTTATGGGCTGACGCATGAGCTTATGCATTTCAGCTCCCAACCCCCTGGAGGGAGAGGAGAGAATAGTTGTCAAGTTCAATTTGAATTCCATCCATCAAAATAAGATGACAGATTTGAATTTGATTTCCTTTTTTCAAACATAAATGATATGAATCGACCACGAGAACTAAAGAGCTTTTCCACATTCAGTAATTAACAAACTTACAGAGTTTCACCCGCAAATTCATGCATAATCCACCACGAGGTTCAAAAAGAAAAGGAAAAAAGAATGCTCAAAAGTGACTGACCAATCACATTTCTAGAATTGAAGGCCATTTTCCCGAGCTGCATCTGCAAGCGCTGCTACACGCCCATGATAAGGGTATCCACCTCTGTCAAAAGCCACTTTAGTTATCCCCTTCTCTAAACAAGATTTTGCAATGAGTTCACCCACCTTCTTAGCTACATCCTGGTGAGAAAGGAAAGGGTAGTGGAAACAAAAGCTTAGCTTGCAATCAATGAGAAGTAGTTGGCAAAACGGAAGCAACACAGAAATGAAGTGATTCAGGGAGGGTTGTAGGCAGGGGGATCATAATTCAGTCAGCAACGCATCTAAAAGCACAGATATTAACTATTAAGGCTCCGTTAGTTTCTCAAGTGCGGTCTGTGTTTTGCCCCAACCAATCAAAAATTGAAAGTGTATGGTTTACATCACAGTTTCGCTCCAAACTCTCTCTTGAGATCTTGGTTAACAAAAAGCTACAATTTGTAGATTTTTATAAAAACTATCATAGAATAAGAATGAAGAAGTTGGCGTGGCTAACACTTTGTATCTGAAATAGACATTGGAGAAAACAAAACATCAAAGAAAGACTGTAGCGTTTGTGAACTTACAAGGGTTGGGCCAGAAGAGTAATCAAAGTCCTGAGAGAAGGGCTTCTGCATGGTTGAAGCGGAAGCGAGCGTGTGCATCTTCGTATCATCAATCACTTGGACGTAGAGATGCTTGTTTGAACGGAAGACACACAATCTTGGCCTATCTGGAGTCCCTTCCACCTGAGACCAAGATTCACATCCAACTCAAGACCAGCCAAGACAACAATCCAAAGCATTAATTAATTATGAAAAAATGTGGATTTTTTTATATATAAAAATTAAAGGAATTTTCAGACCCCATTTGAGGTGGGATTATCTAAAAGTCATTACATTACATAAAGAAGTGCAAAGCGAGAGAAACCTTCTTTCTGATACGAATATGGCGAGCAGTCCTGTCTTCGCGTCTAGTTTTGGCTTTGGCTTCAACTGTAACAAAGCTTAGACTTGGGCTGGTCCTCTGCTTGGCTGCTGCCACCGATGCCCAGAGCTGCTGCCCCCCACCTCCTAAGAACGCACTCCAAAGTGAACAAGTACCGCTGCTCCCCATTCTTCTTCTTTCTATCCTCTCAGATTCTTCTCTGTCTCACCCTTAAAACAATAACACGCCTCACCTTATCCTGCCTCCTGCAAAAAACAATTCTTTTTTCCTCTTACAAAGGAAGACTTTTGGGCCTCTTTAGCCCATCTCCCCCTTGTTTATATTTTTGATTTGTTAGAAATATATTTTAATTATAATTCAAAAACTGAGATTTTATTATTTCATTAATTTTTCATTGGATGCTTCTAAATATATAATTTCATAAAAGAAAAATAATATTTTCTATTCTATATTAATTTTGAATGATATCAACGAAGTTATACTTAAATTAAATATCAATATCTTATATTAACTAAATTATACTTGTATCATATAGAATTCCATTCTACATTAATTTTTAAATATACTTCTATATTTTATTTAAATATTTATATTAATATTTATTCAATTAAGCAATTGAATGTTAGGGCACGAAAATACTCCCTTCTTCTTCTTCTTCTTCTTCTTCTTCTGGGCTAATACCCCGTAAGGTATAGCAATAGAAAAAACCCTCCTTTAGGATTGCTAATAATGAAGAAGATTGTGTTGGTTCAGCCAAGAAAATATTAAAAATAAATAAAATAAAAATAGTGATCGGGTCTATCATAAATAATGCTCTCCCTCTTTATATATATCCTCAATGAACCGAGCACTTGCAAGCTTTTAGTTACAAACAATGACAAATAAATAAAACCTATAAATTTTTATTTTTGTTTTTTATTTTATTAGGCCATATGGACTCGAATATATTCTTATTATTTTTTATTTTTTAAAGTATTGTCAAATGACTAAATTTAGTTTGAAAAACAAATTAATTAGCAACCTTTCAATTTGGTTTGCCTTCAAACTAGTTTCATATTCTTTTGATTATTATTATTTTTATTTGAAATAGTTTATAGAAATGTTTTTTTTTTCCAATTTGATTCTCCAATCTTTTTCATATCTTATATTTGATCTTAATTTTTATTGATATTTGTTTTATTTAAGATAGTTTTTAAAATCTTTTTTTTTTTTTTATGATTTCATTCTTCTTTGATTTTTTTTCCTATTAGATCTTTTTCTTTTTTTTAAATTGCTAATTTTTTTACTCTATCAAGTTTTTTATGTTGATAGTTTTCATTCTTCAATATTTTGCCTTTTCTTTTTTCTTTTTTTAAGGTCATGTTCTTTCGGTTCTATCCTTCAACATTTATTTAATTGTAGATAAGGCTTTGTTATTTTTTTTATAGTTGCTTTCTATAATTATACATTGACATTTCAGGGTTTTTCTTTATTTACCATTCTTTGTTAAATTTAGCTTTTTTTTTAAGAGATTTTTTTTAATTAAATTAATTAATTAATTAATTATAAACATAAGATGCTCACTTCATGATATTTTAGTTGATTTTTTTTCCAGATCATTGCTTTTAAGACTCGTGTGACATCTTTTGGAGAAGTCATGCAACTTTTTGCAGTGATGTTATAACCATCTCAGTAAGCTCCTTATGGTTATGAAACAATGTCCACAATAAGATGACGATGAGCCTCCAACAAGCTTTTTTTCTTTGCTTGAGTATTAATTTGATGACAATTTTTAAAATTAATTATTGGTATTTTTTGTTTTATATACTAGCTTTCTTCTTCTCCCTACTATTTTATTGACAACCCGTTTTTGTAATTAATTATTGTTTTTTTACTGACTTTTTTAATCATATTATTAAATTAACCAAGTTTATTGAAGTTATTAACTCAAGTATCATGTTTTTTTTTTTTGTTTATTTAAAATTGTTGTCATTGGCTAAATACTTTATTTTTGTTTTTTTTTCAATTTATTTATTATCGTCTGTTTTTTTATTTGTATTATTTAAATTAAATAGGTTTATCAAACTGGATGAAGTCAGTAACCAGAATCGATCTTCAAAATAATTTTCTTTTCCAGAAACGCATGCATAGTCATAGCATTTTTTACGTTAAAAAAATTGAGGCCGGGTATATGAGGAGGCAAACATGGGCTTAAATCATATTACACTAGTAAATAATATGAATTCACGTCCACATATATACAAGTATATACAAGGACAGGAAGGTGGCCATCTGATTCCAAATCAACACTCAATTCAATAAACAAACCTCCACTACACATACGGCGGCACCACCAGTCCACCACCAAACATTGGGGCACTTCATCTGCTCGTGCCTCTTATGTGTAACAAATAGAGTACTAAATTTACATGATACTTTATCCTTTTCTTGAGAATAATAATAATAATTCGATGAGTTGCCACCCAACACGTGCCTCTTCGTCGATTTCCCAAAGTTGCTAAAATGCAACCTTAGAGAAACCGATGCCTGTTAGGTGTATATATAAAACTGAAATTTTATATCAAAATACTTGATTCCATAATAATACTCAAGGTTGTCAGTATTATCCAGTTGTCATTCCGGTTTTTTTATTGGTATAAAACATTTCAGTTTCGGAGTATTTCTGTGCCGTTCCGGAGTTGTACTGTTCATATAAAATTAATTATATATATATATATATATATATGAAAAAAATATTAATTTAACATGTATAATTAAAATTCAAGATAAATTACTTTAAATTATACAATACAAACACAAAATCAAACAAATATAACATCAAAATTAAAAAAAAAAATCACAAATTAATCAAAATAAAGAAGATTTTAAAGCCGGAACGGAACCGAAACGTTCCGGCTAGAATTTGACCGGAATTTCCGAAACGGACCGGAATTAAAACCGAGATGAAAATGACGCCGTTTTGTCTCGGTTTTATTAATGAAACGGAATGTCCCGGCCGTTCCAAACGGAACGGAATAAAATTGACAACCCTGATAATATCTTCAAATTTTAAATTTCAAGAATCAAGATTTTATTAGTAAATACAAATATATTGTCTTACCTTTTTTTTAAAAAATACTTTAATAATATTAAAAAAAGACATTTAAATAATAACAGTTCATAAAATTTCTCATGCCTGTATTTTTTTTAAGTTCCACGCATACCAAATATAATAACAATCCGAAAATAATAAAATTATATCAAAATTAAATAAAGTTATTGAATTAGACCTTTGTTTTTTATAGTAAACTTTTGGTTTTTTTTTTTTTTTTTGCTCTTCTATGGAAAAATAAAAACCTTTTGCCAAACTCTATTAACAATAAAAAAGAACCTTTTTCTAAAATAAAAAGATTGGTAAGAACTATAATATAATCATGTTAGAATCTAGAATTACCTTGAATAAAATTTATATTCATATTTGTGTTATATATAAGTAGTTTTATTAAAATATTATTCCTATATAGTATTTGATTGATTTTTTTTTTTTTAACTTTCTTAAAATTAATTTTTATGTCAGTATCTCTAAAACACACCATCTCATGATTAAAACATAAAGATATGGAAAAAGAAGAACAAGCCCGGTGGGGGTGGGAGAGAACATAGTGATCTAACAGTAATGGCCAGCAGTGTGCATTCGGTTTTCAATATACATGAACAGCTTCTATTGAAAGACAAGGGAGAAGAACACATCCTCCTAAGAAAGAGTAAAGTAAAAAAAGATAGGGAAGGGAAAGAAATCACCTCCTGGAGCTCATGAAGCAGGACTCCAAACAAGGTAACCTATCCCAGAGAAAATTCCCTAGTCAGAATTGATCCTTAAGAGAGTAACTTTTACTTCCCTCCCTGATGTTCACGGGTACTGCAAATCTCCAGGAGGTCTTTCTGCTGCGCAGAATGCTATTTTTTAACCCGCCTGCTCATACGAAAATGGCACATCATGCAATGGGTGACCTTTTTCATTTCTCTCTATTATCTTTCGTGCAAGAAAAACTTGCTTCCCAACAGCAAAGATAAAAGCTTTCCCGTTTCCTCTGGCACCCCTGGCAGTCCTTCCAACACGCCGCACATATTCACTTGGATCACGCGGAAAGTCAAAGAGTACCACATGATCCACACCAGCAAAGTCAATTCCACGTGATGCTCTGCCACAAGTTTCAGAAATATAATTATTAATATATTAAGTTTTATCGATTATAATGCAAATGAGAAATGGTCAGATTATCTTTAATGCAGTGCAATTTCTCTTCAGTTTGCATGGGTGGTGCAAGGGTGTGGATTTAGTGCCGTCTGAGTGTTAAGCAGAGCTCAAGGCTGTATATAACTCATGCAATAAGCAAACACCATACCTATCAGTGCAAACCAAAAAGAGAGACTCTTTGGGCCGAGAAGGATTCATGAACTCCTTCATGTTTGCAAGACGTGATTCTTGTGCCAGAGCAGCATGGAATGGTAGAACTCGAACAAGAGTCCCTTTTCTATCAGTACGTTTCAATGCATTCTCTACCTTTCTGCAAGTCTCAATCTGTAATTTTAGGAGAAGAAATTTATAATTTGCCAGTTTCAACAATAACAGGTTAAATAAGTCCCCCCTACATAGAGCTCAAATTTACCTTATTACAGAAAATAATTGTTTTTGAAACTGGACTTTGCTCCACAAGTTGCAGAAGAGCAGATTTCTTATTGAGAAAAGCTGTCTCAGGAGTTTTTTCTGTATCATTTTCTCCGCTGCAATCTACAAGAATCTACATAACGCACATGACCATGGAAGTTAACTCTTATCATATTACATATTCTAAAATGTCTTCATATTTATTAGTTATTTTAATGATCATATGAAGGATGCCTACACTATATGGCACTTGATAACAGCTAAACTTTACCCATATGAACAGTCTGGCCACCTGCAGAGCTCATCACCAAGAGGGCTCTCATATGTTATGAGTGGTGGAAAGGATGGGGGGAAAGAACAATAGAAAACCAACCTCTTCAAGCCTGGCACTTGTACGATGCACAGCAGGTCCCATGATGACTTCACAATCAGGAAAGATTTCAATGAGTTTATTGCATACATCTACAGGTAAGGTTGCAGTCACAAATAGATATTGTGTGGTAACAGGAGAAGAATTGATCAAGCCTTGCAGGGAAGCATCAAAATTCTCGTCATTGAACAGTATGTCTACCTCATCTAGCACAGCACTGCAAAAATGAGGTTCAGATGAAACATTTTAGCACCGCACAATGTAGTGTGGAGAACTGATGTGACAAGCAGATGCATAGAGATGCAAATCTGTGGTGATTGCGACCACTGCTGACAAGTTGTATAAGCTGGCAATGGACGTGCATTCATCGCAGAATGTTGTCAAAGTTGTTGAATCATGCTAAATGTGCCTTATGATTCAACATCGCTGAAAAATATCCCCTTATGAGTTTATTTGGTGTATGCTTGTTTTTTGTTCTTTTTGGGTTCGGGTTACATACGGCATGCAAATACTGTAGTATTTTAAAAAAGGTAAAATTCACATATAGAGTAAAAATGATACAAATTCAAGGCATAAAAGGAACAACAGCTGAAATGAAATGCTCAAGCAAACCCAATGCAGCACTTCCGATGCAAAAAATGTTACTGCACATGTAGAGATTTTTTATGCCAAAAGATTTGAATCTTGCAATTTGCAATTTAGTGCACTAAATTGAGAATTTAAAACCCATCTTCACAATTCACAGCGTTCCTTGCCAGAGGTTTTCTTAGTGCAAATTGCAAGATCCAAATCTTGAGGCATCAAAAATATTTCTTTCTCAGTATTCAATGGAGTCAGCAAGAAATTGGTTTAATTTCTTTACTCAAACAAAAAAAAGGGATAAAAAAATAATGGAATTTCACTGTTCTGTGTCCAAAGAATTAAAAATATCTACTCTCCATTATTGATTCACATCCATCATTATCACCACAACCACTGACAACTTCATTTAAACTAAAATAGCTGAACGGTCATTGCAACAGCAACAAAAAATTCCATTTTGAATTCAATATGCCATTAAGGCATTTCGATCCATTACAGCTATTTATGTCCCATACTCCCGGAGGATCTTCTTCCAACCAGCTCTTGATTCACATGCTCGTAGTGCCTTAAACTAGTTAATAGCAAATGGTACAGCTATTTATGTCCCATACTCCTGGAGGATCTTCTTCCAACCAGCTCTTGATTCACATGCTCGTAGTGCCTTAAACTAGTTAATAGCAAATGGTGTTTCTCATGCAAACCATATTTACCAATTTTTTTCATTGCATTTTAATTGGAATAATAGTAAACTTATGTAAGGCTTTATAAGATCAATGACAACAGACATTATTTGTATGTTTTCTTTTGTTGAGAGAAAAAAAGAAAATGAAATAGTGTGTGTTTGCATGCCCTTGCTGGACCATCCAACTTATGTGATAGAGGGGAAATTTTTTGCTTTCTCTGTTCTCATGAATTGTTAATCAAGCAAAGTCAAACAGGGCTGTTATCACCAGCGGAAAACATAAAACACAAAAAGCTACACCTACAAAAATGACAATCAGGTTCATCAATGTAGAGTTTATTCTTTATTTTTAAGAATAGGTTTATGGTACACCAAAAAGAAACATGTAATAGATAAATCCTTAATTATAATGGCCATTTCTTGTCAAAATTAAGATTATGACTATGACAACTGACAGTGATGGTAACAATTATTGCCACCTCTAAACAGTTACCAAGGATAAGAAACAATATTACAGTACACATTAGTGCCGAATTCACTTTTAGATTCGCACCATATACCAATCCTTCATTAAGGCTTAGCATTAAGATGTAAGGAAAGTAAGCTTCAATGGAAGTAAGGTTACCATTTAAGATCCTGTAATTTCAAGAAGCCTTCTTTGATTAAGAACATGAAACGACCAGGGGTTGCTATTAGAACATCAACGCCTTGTTCTAGATTTTCTAGTTGTGTCCTCTGTCGAAATCCACCTGTCACAACCATAGACCGAAATGGAACCCCATATTTTGACATTGATCTGCAATTATTCAAAACCTGCAAAAGTTACATCTTCTTTACACATTCGCCAGGTTTTCATAGAATCAGATACCAATAGCATGAATATCTATGCTTTTTAGTTACATGAAAAGAAAGATATTACATAGCATTTGTGAAATTTGTAGGGGAAATGGTACAAAAATCAATAGACATTGACATCATATACAAAATTTAGGCACTGCTTATGATAAATGGCCTCAAAGTGGACGTTCCAGGACCCATTATGAAGAAAGGTTAGAATGGCAGTTCCTGCTCCTTGGAAGGTACCAAATAAATGACTTCTTGAATCGCCCGGTAATAAAGTCTAATGCTGGGTAGGGATTTTTCTCTTACAGCCACTTTCAATTAAGCTGTCTTTCTCCTATCTACAGTAGGTGCAAACTCAACAGATTTGATGGCAGCAGATTCCTGAACAAGAGCTGCCCACTCCTTCAACCACTAAATCCTGGAGGATGGCACTTGAATATATTCTGTAAAGAAAGCTAGTCCTATTCCCACCAACCACAACCTTATCAGCTGCCAATTTTTCGCTGAGGGGAACTTAACTTGCTCCTTACCCCAGCTCTTACACTCTAAATCCAAACCTTGCATTGATAACTTCAACTTTTAAACTGATGGTTAATTGTACGACAACTCAAATCCTTTGATGCTCAAATGAGTTTGTTTGTGAGTGTGACAGAGTGATAGGTGAAAGAGGGGTTTTAGCTTTTAACAGAACATGGGTTTTATGCAATGAATGCTCAAGTCATTGAACTCATTAAAAAAGAGAGAGCACTTCTCTTTTAAATCCCCAACAGACTTGATCCTCTAAATAGTCTGAGGTAAATTGACACTTATCCTTGCAAATGAATATAGGCATTTTCCTTCTGAACATGGACTTGGTTCTTAACTGGATCTCACATGGCTTTGGATGAAGCCTAAATTCAGTATCTCTTACTAATAGTGATCAACCAGTGCAAAATTCAACCCATATAGTTATCATACATCTCTATCACGTTAAACTAGCTCAATTCATACAGAAAATAAGTTGTGCAACAACTGAGGACAGCTATAAGTGAAGCACACCATAACATTAAAGTCAGAGCTTAAAAATATGCCAAAAGTTGGGTTGAAGCATTAGATCTTCCCCACACTTTCAATGAAGATAAACCTAATATATTCAGGCCGTGCTTATAATCCAGATCTATATCTATGGTACTTAATTCTCTATGTTTCTTATTTGAGAAGCTAAAGTTTATTCCATCAACTTTAAGATAATTTACTGCAAACTAATGGAAGGTAATCACGGAAAGTTTACGGGTAAAAGCAAGAACCTAACATAATTGCCTATAGTTCAATTGATTGACTTTCTTCATGGTCCAGTTAACAAGGTGATGAACAAAATTGGAGTATTGGCAGATGCATAAGTTGGTTACTTTTGTGCTAGCAGTCCAAGAATGGATGGTGAGTGATCTGATTTCTTCTCACCAACACAAATAACTAGTTCATAAAAAATGATACGAGAAAAAACAAGCATAAAGTAAACTATGAGAGAGAGAGTTTCATAATCACATAAGGTGGATTTCTATTGCCTTCAGCGTAAAAGTAGCTAACCTGTGATGCCAATTCAGCAGTTGGCACCAATATAACTACTCGAGGACTTTGAGGTGAGGATTGACCAAGTCCTTGGAGTTCTTCTTGCCTCAGACGTTGAATTAAAGGTATAAGATATGCCAATGTCTTCCCTGATCCACTTTGGTCTGCTATAACACAGGTCTTCCCATCAATTACAGGTGCAAATGCCTTGGCCTGCAGTTATCCATGACAGTATAAATGTATATAAATTGCACCTCACATGAGTATCACTTTTCACAAGGCACAAAAAATAAACACAATTCTGTCCATGATAAAGATCAGGAAAAAAAAAGTCAAATTAAGGAAAGCCTCTCTGCTAGATTACTCAACACATGGTCACCACCGGAACTAACATAGACTATAAATAAAGCAGTGAAAATTCCAAGGCTAGTTCACTTAAAAAAACCATTAAAGCAAGTTAGTTAGAATGAAAATTATACTCGAGTCTTCAGAGATGGAGCATTGACTGGAAGTGAGAGCAAGAGAACAGGTAGAACACTTGAACAATAGGGCATAATATTATTGTACCTGAATATGAGAAGGGCGCACAAAAACCTGCCCTTTTAAAGACTCAATCATAAAGTCAGTGCACCCCAGGTCTCTAAATGATTTTATACTAAAGAAGTCATTTTCATGTCCTCGCTGCATAGAAAACTGCATTGATCTGGAGCCGACTCCTTTACCCCAACCTCTTGAGTAGGAAGAAGAAATATGTGTTCCAGCCGTTTTGGAATCAGATTTTCGAGGTTTGATATCATGCCTTGATGCCCTATAAACACCACGGTCGTCTGAATTCCTACTGGAGGGCTCTTTTTCTGCCTCCTCCTCCTCCTCCTCTCGAAACTGTTGACGTTTGTTGAGTTGTTGCTTTGCCTTTCTGGCAATAAGTTTTAACTTGTGTGCTTTTAGTTTCCCAAAACTTGCAGCTACTCCCTTAGTGTCAATACCTATGACAGTGCCGGTGCCCATAAATATTAATAAAAATTAAAAATATTATAATTACAGATTGAAATTTATGCATATTCCACATTATTCTTAATTTAAAGTAACAAAATCGAATAAAATTGGAAAAAAAATATATTTCAAAACCAAAATTAGATAAAGAGTACAACAACAACAACAACAACAACAACGACAACATAATAATAATAATAATAATGTGGGAAAAAAAAAGAGATAAAGAAGAAGGAAATGGAAAGAACCTGAATCATCCTTATTTGAAGGAGGAGGAGGAGTGTGATGAAGATCATCGAGAAGGTGAGAGTGAGAAGCGGATGCTTGAAGGTGAGGGATAGCTCTAACCAAAGACAAAACGCTAGGACTTCTGCTATTCAATTTCAATTCAAAGTGGCTGTGGCTGTGGCTGTGGCAGGCGATGACAATGCTTTGGGGCCTCAAGCTTACAAGAAGAGGATGTGCCATTTCTTCTTTGGTGCTTAAAGCTTGTAGATAGATGCCGATACCATTTAGGAATAGAGAGATTCTCTTCTTCCACTGCCTGTTGTGGTCGGGTGGATGGATATTGGGAGTAATACCTATGGATGAGACTCCTTTTCTTTGTTTTTTTTTTGGTTTTATTAATGCCTCTTCTTTTATTAAGCTTCCACATCAACTGATATATTAAAAAAAAAAAAATGGATAGAAGCTGATTTTTTTAATGATAAGTAAATTCATTTTATGAAAACTTAACTTAACTTTACAAAAAAAATTGGATTAATTTTTCTTTTAAAAAATATTATTATAAATATTTTTTGAAAATATTTAAAAAACAAAATATTAAACCGCCTCTAAACATAGTAAATGAGTGTATATTTAAAATTATAGTTGAGATTTATTTTAAAAATATTTTTTATTTAGAAATATATTAAAATAATATATTTTTTATTTTTTAAAAATCATTGTTAATATCATTATATTAAAAAAATTACTTTAAAATAAAAATAATTTTAAAAAAATGCTTTCCAAATATACTACTAAACACCCCCGTAATATTCTTGGACACATGATATTATTTTTATGAATTGAGTTAATTACTTATTTTTTAATTATACTTTACTTTTTAAAATTTATAATATTTTATATTCTTATACTAGCATATTAAAAAATATTAAATTATTTATAGATTTATTATTATATTTTATAATTGTAATATTAATATTATAGTTTTAACATATTGAATTAGCCAGTGTAGATTCAAGCCAGCAGTAGAAACCCTAAAAAAAAAAACTTCAATCTAGGTTTTCAACCACCATCTTGTTCCTACTAATAACTCCCTCACCTCCTTCACTAGTTAACACTAAAACATTCAATTTCTTATCCCGCACCAAAACCAGAGACTATAAAATCGTAGGAAAATATAAAGATAGCGATTCTACCGAGAAAACAGGCGTCGAAACCGAGCATCAAAACAGTCCTTCGCCATTACCGTCGTCGTCGAATCCAGGGTCTAGGCATTAGGGAGCGAGACGCAAGGGAAAAATGATTGGTGGTTTTCCGAAAAGCAGGATTGAAAATGAAAAAAATTAATTCAAGCGTATCCGAATACTCCAGGCTTGTATCGTACGGAGAGTTTTTGAGTAAAATTTGTCCTGATCAAGGGCAAAAGGTTGAGGTTGATTTTTTTTTTTTAACATGAATATCCGGATCTGTTTTCGTTAATTTCACAGAGAACTATTGATCTGCACCCCTCATGTTGAGGTTGACGGTGTTCTAAAAATAAATCGACTCAAGAATAATTTCTAGATAGAAATAAAGAAGAAAAAAGAAAACAAGCAAAGAATGGATGACTCATGCAGTTAACTTTGTGAGTATTATTTTGTATGTTTTTAAAGAACAACCAGAAGCCATTCCTCGCAAATCGCTAAACAATTATCAGTAACTTCCATTACTTTCACAAAGCAATCATCTAATGTTTGAGAACATCAAACACTCGAGGGCTATCCCGTTGCTCATGTCTGCTTTGCATCCACAGCCAGAAGATTGACTGGAAAAGATATTTTGTACTTCTTTTATGAAAGCAAACAAAGACCAGCTACATCTAAAAGAAAAGGGACCTCGAGTATAAAAATGGGCGGAGAGGGCTGCCACACTTGGGAACTGGTCTTAATCCACATCTAACTTGGGTACAGAATCAACAAACAAACGGTGGCGTATAAAATGAGTTAAAGAGTCTTATCAACCAAATCTTTCGATCCTTCGAAGGCGTATTTCTTCCAATGTAAGGTCATTGGAATGGCGTGAAAATTCACTCGAGGACAATCCACCAGCACCCCGACTTGTCCCACACATCTCGCATATACTTAGCAGACCGGAATTATCATATGTACACGCTTGGCATCTCCACACTCCTGACACTGTCCTACCCATCTGTCTCCCACCAACACTCCCACGACCAGAAATCCGTCCTCGCCGGAATTGAAACAAATTCCTCACAAATCTCAGAGGCCACCTTATTACATCTGCAAGGGTTCTGATGGTTAGAGTGAGTGGGTCTGGACCTGAATACGCTCTCTTCAACTTGAGATAGAGAATCCCAGCAAGTATTCCACCTAGGTGACCAAGAAATGAGACGCCAGGTATAAACATCTGGATAAGAATCAACTCTGCCCATGCAGCATAGCGTGCGGGTATGACCAATCCATAGACATTGGTAAAATCCTCAGACTGAGAATTGAGAACAGTTTTCATGGCAAAGAGAACACCAGAAAATCCAGCAGAATATTCATAGTAAAAAGGTTTGTCATAATCAAAGAAGAGAAGGAGGGACTTAGCTAGCAACATTGTAATACCCTGGGACATAGCAAGTAAAGCAGCGAGCATAGATGCAAACTCAACACTTCCCACAGAAGTTTCCAATTGAATTCCCTTCCATAAGAGGGACATCATGTTGTAAACGAGATGAGAGTCACTCACATGATAGAATGGTGAGAGCAGGAAGCGTTTCAGGTCCCTATACTGCTCAATAAAAGGCATCATCAGTTATTTCCTACAGTATGGACACAGCCCACAAATACCAAATCTTTAAACCACAAGATAATTTGTATACAAAAACTAACCGCGCAAACAAACAAAGAATAAGATAGGTAAAACTACTAGACTTGAGCAAATTAATAACAAAGCCCATCATCAATCAATCGATTCTCTCTAAAATATTGGAAAAATCGATTCTTTCTGATATATTAGAAAAACCCGATTGACTGATTTTCCCAATTAACAAATAATAGCAGTTAAACCATGTAGGATCTACTCTACTCCACTAGTATAATAATGATGACGACGACGAAGACCCAGATAAGGTACCTTAAGAATGAGGTGGGGGTTAAACCAGACTTGATCGATAGAGGGAATGATATGACGGAGAAAGGCAGGCCTCAAATAGATGAGAGTATTGGCACCGAGAAGAGCGGCGGTGACAGGAGGTTTCCATGGCAGCCTATAGTACTCGTTCACAGCGTGAATTGCCAGCAGCGGCAACATTCCCTTGGTTAGGCTTCCTCTTCTATCCATTTCCCTTGGATTTATCTATCAGACAAACTCGATTGTTCAAAATCTATCTCTTCTCTTCTCTTCTCTTCAAAATCTATGCTTATGTAATAGAAAATAACTATAAAAATCGTCACCGCTACTCCTCTCCTGCTGCTAAAGTCGGTTACCTGCAGAGAAAGGAATTCTAGATGCTTCCTGTCTTTCTTTCTTTTTTCCTCAATTTTTTTTCTTCTAATTAACCCGACATAGGTCACTTGTTATTGAGTCATTTTATTTATATTTTTAAAAAATAATTAAAACAATATAGTTATTCTGTGTTTGATAAGTTACAAAGTTGATTCCCCGCCAAGCCAAGTTTTATATATATAGTCCTGTAGGTTGGTTTCTCGATTTAAAATATTTTTTTATTTAAAAATATATTAAAATAATATTTTTTATTTTGTTAATATCAACATATAAAAATATCTAAAAATACTAAAAAGTTAAGAAAATATTTTTAAATAGTAATGCTAAATAATTTGTGATATGTTTGCGAAGATCGGTCCTTTCTCTCTCCCAGCATCACAGAAGGGATGATTTGAGTAGTCCAGATAGCATTCGCTATTTGAAGATTCGAGGAAAACCCAACAAGCTTGATGACTGTGTTTGCGTGGGCAACATACTGGCAAGAAATCTTTCACAGTGTTATTAAGATATGGACTGATGTTAGGCATTCAGGCTTAGCTAATTTCTTTAAATTAAAAAAAAAAAAAAACTTAAATAATACATGAGTTGATTCAACGTCACTCGATTGATTTAACTTGATAGATTTAAAAATAACTTGTAAAAATATCATTTAATTTAAAAAAATATATATAAAGATAATAACAAATTAAATTGATCCGAGGTAACTTTCCAAATCTACAGTTCAGTGTAGAAGACCATTATAACTCATAAAAAATAATTCAAAACAAATTATAAACTTCAATTCATAATCAATACAATAATTAAAGAATTGATTGAAAAACAATAAATAAACAAAAAAATAACTTTAATTAATCTTATTTAACCTGACAAATCTAAGATTTGGATCATAAGACCAAATAATTTTTTATAAAAATGAAATCAAAATAAATTAAAAAAACATATTTTTTAATCAATTTAATATTGAGATATTAAAATGAAAAAAAAAATCAATTTAAAAAAAAAACAAAAAAACTCGAGACAACTTAGGTAAGTTTATCATAGTTATGACTTAGTTTGTTAGAATAAAATAATCCCATTGAAAACAAGCAAAAAATTGAGCTAATATAAGTTAGTTTATCAAACTCGCAACTTGGACCATGAAACTGAATAAGCTTATAGAAAGTAAATTAGAAAAATTGTAAATTGTAATTCTCAATAAATTTAAATGATGAATTTGAAAGAAAAACAATTTAAAACACAATAAATTAATCTGAATAAATTTTAATTAACTTATAAAACTCATGACCCAGATTATCAAATTTAGATAACTTTATATATAATAAACCAAAATATATGATAAAACCTATTTCTAATTAAATTAACATTGACTATGCTAAAAGATAAAACTAAAAATAAATATCAACTAAAAAACTCAAGTCTAACTCATTAAACTCATAGCATGGATCATAAAATTTAAAAAAAAATCATATAAATAACAATTCATGAATCTCAATTTTCTTCAATAGAAGCACCCTACCTTTTAGGTTTTGTTAACTATATGAGCAAGTGACAGACCTGAACATTTTACAGAGAGATTTCTCATGATTCTCAAGAGCCGATTCTTTGGCTATGGCACAATCGATATATATGTCGTGCCTATGATAATATCAATGACTGATTCTAACCTTTATCATGGTCAATCAAGCTTTGTCTACTGTTTTTTTTTACTCTAACAAGAAGTCCTTTAACGTAGAGTCATATTTTTATTGTTATTTTTTATCAGCGTCGATGTCTGGGTTGATATATATATCAACCACAATATTTAAACTTAAAATTATAAAAAAAATAAATATTTTAATCCCGCATTTTTACCCCATTGCCTCGAGTGAATATTTTTTCATCTATTTTGACTAAGCAGCGGAAACGCCGTTTAGTCAATTTTTTTTTTTTTTTGTATTTTAAATGAAAAAATTTTAGTGTTTTTAGATCATTTTAATGTGCTGATGTCAAAAATAATTTTTAAAAATAAAAAAAAATATTATTTTAATATATTTCTAAACAAATAACACTTTAAAAAACAACTACAACCACATTTTCAAACACTGTTTTATATTATCAACAAGCTTGCTAGCTTTTTGATGACATTCTTAATGCAACAGTTTCAAATGATTTCCCCCCTTGAGTTTAGCTACTAATATTAATTATTGTTGACCTCATCATTATTATAAATATTATATGAACACACTGTTTTTTTATTTATTTTTTTATCCTCGAATCATTTTCTTACACCTTTAATCTGTTAACACTTAACTTTTAGGCTATTTGTTGATGATTATAATATAAGCAAAACAATGTAAAAACATATAAAAAAAATATTGCTAAAACATTTTCCAACTGTAAGAACAAATAATTGCTTGGTTTGGCATTCCAAGATTTTCCCAATTAACAATCTTATTCACTGAACCTTCCCACTCCCATAAAGAATTCGACACCTTCATCTTCCTAATTTGCATCAGTTGTCGGCTTCCTTGAAGAACTTGACCCCTGCAAGTTATGATTAACATAGGCAGCATGTAAATCTGGATGCAGTCGCTGAAGTTCAGCACCCTTTATCCCAGTTGAATCTGAAGTGGATCCATCTTTCTATTGGACTAAAGAATTTCTAATATCCCCCACGACAAGTAGAAACAAATCGACGATCGATGATTGAGGCAACTTCATCATGAAATGATGCAGTAGGTGTAGACACTTGAAATAGGAACCTGATCATTTGCATCGCCTCTAAGCGCATTAATAATTTCAGCGTTAAGAACTGGATTAAAACCAAGATCTGAAGGTAAGTCTATGGCATATGCATTGCTACCCAACTTCCTGGTGATATAAAAAGGAACAGCCCGTCGTGCAGGCAGCTTGTCCCTAGAGGAAAACGTTCTGGTCTTGAACGAATAAGGATCATATCACCGATGTTAAATTGTCTATCCCTTGCGTTTATCATCGGCAGAAGCTACGGTTGATTCACTACCAGGAGATAGAGAATTCGTTTAACCTCTGCATATCTTTCACATATTCTGAAAAATTATGACCAACTTCACTTCGTCCGGGAGGTAATGGAAATGACGCGAGATCCATGGGAGTGGAAGGCGGCTGACTGCTATATACCACCTCAAAAGGTGCACGCCCTGTGGACTTGTTCACAGAATTTTTAATAGCAGATTCTGCCTGTAAGAGTATAAGATCCCAGCTAGTGGCATGATTAGCGACAAGGCAGCGTATTAAATTTCAGCGCTTTAGTCTGACCATCTGTTTGGGGATGGAACACACTAGAAAACATCGATTTTGTACCCATAAGTTCTAGAAATAGCTGGGAAATTTGACATCTCTCTGTAATTAAGAGACAATAGAGAGTGGCATACTATGTAAGTGGATCACCTCTTGTAAAAATAAAACAGCTGCCTTAGAAGCATCGAAGGTCTTGGTACAGGGAATGAAATGAGGCGTGCATTTTTGAAAATCGATCAATAATTGAATCGTGTTGCCGAATAGTCTTGGGCAATCCCAGAACAAAATCCATGCAGATATGCTGCCACGACTTATCTGGAATTGGAAGAGGCGTATATATAAAAAGTCCAGCTTGGCTTTCAGTTCCCTTATTTTGCTGACAGATTGATCGACCACCTTATGCGTATCTGGTGCCAATCAAACCGATCAGCTATCTCAGAGATCCCATTCATGCACTTCCATTATCAATGATGACATTCAATCCTCGGCCACCAAGCTCCAGTTGCGAGTGAAAGATACCGGTGCGTGGCCACTCGGGATCAGCCGCAGATCCTTCGGTTTCTTCTCCCTCACAACGAGTCCTTCGTTTGCCATGTGGTAATTATGGCCTTTGCATGTCCTGACTTTCAAATCCGCTGACTTGGTTTTCTATCCACCGACTGTTTTTCAATAACTCATTTTGTAATTACTAATATTATTATAACAACCTCTAATTATATTTAAAAATAATAAAATAATCGGATAATTTTTCAAATATCATAGCAATCATTTTATTTTAAAAGGATTGTATTATAATTATTATTTTTGATAAAAATATGGTCGCCAAAATCTTTCTCTGTCTCATCTCTGAGAATCTTTGAGGGTAGGTGAATAGTTAAAGTCAACAAATCTTGAGGTCTAGAGTATAAATAACACAATACGATATAATATATGGACGTAAAAGAAGATAAAAATTTAAATAAAAAATTCTTACAGAGAAAAGAGTCGATAAATACCCAGCATCGGATAGACTGAGAGAAAATCCAACCCAGATAAGAGAAGAGAAGAGAAGAGAATAAAGTAGAGCTCGAAAGGCAAATCTTCTCGTTAACCAAGGTAAATCTCGTCTATGCTTTCTCATTTCTTCCTTGTTCATTTATTTATTTTTCTTATCGAAATTTAATTGTCATGATTATGGCTTAGTTCTAGTATTATAAGAATTCAACTGGGCTAGCTGGGCATGTTAGGATATGATGTGAAATTTGGTTTTTTATGACATAAGAGCAAAAACAATACCAAGAGTTTGGTGGGATTTGTTTGATTTCTGAACCCACCAACTGATTGTTTTTAGGAATCTATGCATCAACCCGTCATACCTGGGTTGCCGGATGACTTGGCCTTGCTGTGTCTGGCAAAGGTATCTCATGGATACCATGGACTACTTGAATCTGTCTGCAAGAGCTGGAGGGATATGATTCGCAGCGCTGATTATGCCCACTATAGAGCAAAACACGGATGTTGTGGTGATTGGCTCTTTGTTCTTACTGAGCAGTCTAACAACCAATGGGTTGCCTTTGATCCTGAAGCTGATAGGTGGCATCCCTTGCCAAAGGTGTCCGGGGATTGTTCTGTCCGTCAGCATTTTGGATTTTCCTGTGTTTGTGTTCATAATCGACTCTTAGTCATTGGGGGCTCCTATGCACCACTGGATTCGTCAGTTTTAATTCAAAGACCTGTAATAACAGATAATGTTCTGCAGTTTGATCCATTTAAGAAACAGTGGACTAGTGTGGCAAGAATGCGAACACCACGCTCTCACTTTGCGTGCAGTGTTATCTCTGGTAAGGTTTATGTTGCCGGTGGGCGCAACTTATCTTGCACCAAGGGGCTTGCGCTGGCTGAGGTTTACGATCCCTTAACAGACAAGTATGTTCATATGCACAACTGCAATATTTATTTCTGCTGTTTTCAATCACCCTTGATAATTGTTTGGTGACTACCGGTTGCTTCTTATTAAATTCCATAGTTCCTCAAGGCTTTTGCATGCTTTATGATTTGAGTGCACGATTAATTACCAAAATATGATCTTTTTTTCGTTCATTATCTGAGCTACCACGTTCCTTTTTCTTTCCATCATTTTCTCCAGTCTTGCCTGGAATGTTTCTTTTGTCAAAGTTTACAACTTTATTAGCTGAAAATTTGATTACATCGTCTTTTTTTGTGGAATGCATCACCATTAATTTATTTACAGTTTACTGTTTGGTTTTATAATGACATTCTCCAATCAGTCACGCACTTGCTCAAGTCAATTTGGATATTTGCTCAAGTTTAAAATGTTATTCCCAATCAACCACGCATCTCATCAAGTCAATATGGATATTTGCTTTGGAGTATTATGCATGCACAGAAAAGTCTATCAAAATGGCTGGCACCCTTGGAAGAGCGGGGCGGTGGTGTGTGGGGGTGGGGGGGGGGGGGGTTGTGCTTTCGTTAATTCCGTGAACAGTACTTAGTCCACAGTACCTCATTTAAGGGTCGATGGAATTAATATCTTGTTCAAATTCATCTTTTTCTATTGCAATTTGTTGCTGGTTATGACGTAGCAGGAATTGCAGATGGGAGGAATTGCCGCCAATGCGGACACCACTGATGGACTGCTTAGGATTATCTTATAAAGGCAAATTTCATGTTTTGAGTGACCAAGTTGGCCTGTCAGAGACAAACATAACTCAAGTTTTCAATCCATCAATTAACACATGGTGCACAATGGATGACATTTGGCCTTTCTCCAGGGCAATGCAATTTGCAGTTCAAGTCATGTGTGATGGAAGAGTATACACAGTTGTTGATTGGGGTGAGAGCTTGATTAAAACAAGGGACTCTGAAGGAGGAGAGTGGTACACTGTGGGTTCTGTACCTTCAGTCATTCTTACCAATCACACTCGGCCTTTGGAGGCCTTTAGTTATGGATTTGCTTCCCTAAGAGATGAACTGTATATATTGGGTGGAAAGGTTCTCAAGTGGGAAGAGTCTGGAGCTGGGAGGTTTGACATTGTGAGATTAGATTTGGTGAGGGTTTGCAATCCAGTAGCTAGGCCTTTAAAATGGAAGGAAACCAGGCCAATGTGTGGGCCAGCATGTGGCTCTATTCTAGGATGTGCATCCCTGGAAGAGGAAAGTTGTTCTCGATCAAGGCAAGGAACCTTTTGTTACTTCCGTGTTCACCATCTCCTGTTATGATTATATTGAATTCTTACTATATTTCTGATTATAGTTTTTCTTGATAAACTGCATAGAGTTTTCTTTGATTAGAATCCTCCTCGATCTTGCACGTAATGTACCATCTTGTATGTTTCAGTTGGACGTGATAATGCACTTGTGATGGCCGATGCAATCACGGTTAATATAGTTTGGGTCACTATACAAAGGTGGGAGGCATGTAATGGCAGTGTCTTTTCAACGAGGATTCGACATCCATGGACGCCATGCATGGCTTACTTTTGAATTCTCTGTTCCACTTGAAGATGACACAAGGCTGGATCAGCTTAATGAAAACTTCCTCGTCTGGTCGCCTTGCTTTTTATTGTAGGTATTAGTTTAATAAAGAAGGTTATTTACTTGAAAACTTTCCATTGATGATGCCATTACAATTGATCTGCAAGATTGAGAACGGGAGTGGTCAGGAAAATATGACTCCCAGCCTGCCTCGCTGTTTCTCTATGTTTGTTTATGCCTTTTGGGATACGAACGCTTTTCTCAGTATTCCTAACCACTTTATGACTTGAACTTTGGGAGAAGTAATCACCTGCTTAAAATAGCGGTGCTCACTGAAGCTACATATTCCAGGAAAGTTTCTGAAAGGAGCTAGAGAATTTTGATATGACAAATATAACTTTGATTGAAAAGCTAGAATTTAGTGGGTTTTTTTTTATCAATCTTCAAAAATAATAGATAGGAATTCAAGGGTGAGATTTTCAATACCTGTAAAAACAGTTTTAACTGAGGGATTTTAATATTATCTAATAATAAAATCAGTATCTTCATAAAAATGAATTATATAAAAGAAGTTTTAAATTCAAGTTTTTAAATTTTAGAAGGTTAATGCTATGAAATATATCAAGTTCAATATTTATATTATGATTTTTATAATTAATTCTTATGAGTTAAAAATTATGAAGGCTTTGGTTAAACTCTCATGGATTCTGGATATTAAATTTCAAAATAAATACAAATACACACACACACACGATAATACTAAACAACATAATATTTTGAGAGAAGACCACATGCAAATGAAAATATTGTTTAGTAATAATTAATTTTTTTAATATTTTTTTTATTATCTGTTTGAAATAAAGAAAAAGAACACAGATATTTATTTGTTTATTTCACTAACTCCACTAAATTTTCATGTCTACAAATAAAACAGTTTATTGGAGCTGCTAGAAATTAGAAATAGCAGATGAGCGATGACGGAGCAGTGACAGCGCATGGACATCACGCGCTGCCACCGCTGGCAGAGCGTGAGCCCACGCGTCATTAAAGATGAAGGAAGGTGTAGCGGGGATCATTCAAATCCTCATCATGTATGAATCGTGATGCACCGCCACTGGCAAAACACGGACATTTATTAAGTTGTTTTCCAGTTGCTGGTGCTGATCCAGCGGCTATCAACGACGGTGTATTAATTAAATTTGCTATTTTTAGGATGGACTGGTGGTCATTTGAATGTCTCCCCAGCATTTTACATTAATATAATTCAACTACTTTGATGGAAATTTTTTATTTATGATAAATGATAGAAACAATTAAATCAGTGTTTTTCAGGGTATAATGATTGAAATTATTTTTTAAAATAATATTTTTAAATGATAATAAAATATTTTAAATGATAACTCCAATCACCGCCATGGACCTGCCATTAGAATATTTTTCACGACCATCATTCGTTAAAAGCTGAGTCCCTACATCCTTCCAGCTGGCTGGCAGGCAAATTCACATGATTAGGGAGGCTGTCGGTGGAGAAGAACTTGGAGCGTGGACATTATTAGTGTTTGTTGAAATTATTTTTTAAAATATTTTTGTATTTGTTAGATCAAATTTTTTATTTTAAAAAATATTTTTAATGCATTAAAAATAGTTAGAAAATATAAAAAATATTTAAAATAAAATTATATTTTTAAAACACAGATATTTAAATATCCAGTGTCGCCATCCATCCCATATTTGCTTTTCATACCATATACCAGAATGATAGTTGCTTCCATTAACGTTACTCCAAGTATCTTCAAACAAGACAAAAAAGTTGTAAGACTTTTGTGACATAGTTCCGATCACACATCCACTTTCCTGCTGTATTTAAATTATATATTTTTTTATTTTTTATATTATTTTGTTATCTTTAAATAATTTTTAAACAATAAAAAAATTAATTTTAAATTATTATTTTTTTAACTCATAACGCTAAACACAGACACTGAACTATCCATGAAAGTTCATCTGTTCGACTTATTAAATCATTTCATGACTAGATTAAAACTTAAACAAGACCTAATTTGATTTTCTTTGGAAAAAACATATTGTTTTATTTATTAAAATTTTGAAATATTATTATTTTATATTGATACATATCAATATATAGATATTACCCCAGTTTACATATATTACTTGTGGTCGGATCTTAGGTTATATTGAGTTTAATTACTTTGAAGTGAGTGAGTTTATTCGACTGAGTCATTGAATCGATTCACAACTCGAGCAAGATCCGGTACAAATCAGGCTAGTTCATTTTCTTGATTTCTCACCTATAGGAATGGCTGCATTCTCTGGTGCCAAGATATCAGTGGGGATGCCTTGTCCCTTGTGGGGCTTTTTAGCCCCTTTTTTTCTTTAAAAAAAAAAGTATTAAGTCATCTTTATTTAATGAACGTTGTCAAATGATGATGATGATTTCACAC
Organism: Salix dunnii; assembly: GCA_015731905.1. Lineage (NCBI taxonomy): Eukaryota > Viridiplantae > Streptophyta > Magnoliopsida > Malpighiales > Salicaceae > Salix > Salix dunnii. The sequence goes on along the minus strand of CM027668.1, from coordinate 239,514 downwards.
TTTGTGTAGTTTTGCCGTAAAAAGCTTGAAGAAGTAGTGCTGGTGATAGTGTTATCTTGTCTGCTCCACAATAAATATATGAATGAGGAGGAAGAAATACCACCCTGCTTCTCCTTCTCATTCTGATAAAAAGTTGTTGGCACTGGCTTATCTTACACTTGTATATCTGCAAGAGTGTGAGCAAATAGTAATGTGTTTTTAGAAGAAATAGTTAATGCGAGCAGTGAGATGAGGAGGAAGACGACGAAGACGACGTTGTACTCCTGGTGGGGATTTATGTATGGGTTAATGATGGGTTCTTTAATATGGAAATGTGGAAGCTGTTTCGAATTCGAACACTCTCAGCCTCTGCCTCTCCAAGATTGGAATACTAATGTCACTTATAAAGCAGCAGCATCATCAGCATTTACAGATGCATATGTTCATCGTACACCACCGTTAATGGTGGGTCTTACACTTGTTAATGCAGCTGCTTCAAAGGGAGCCGGTACCTTCTCATAACTCTCACCTATCTCCTTGGCTGATAATATGAATGATAATGACTTACAACCTCACCTCTTTTCTCTCTTGTTATTTATGCAGTCTGCCTGGACGGATCATTACCAGGGTACCACATCCACAGGGGATATGGATCAGGGGCAAACAGTTGGCTCATTCATTTGGAGGTATCCAGCATGACTCAGAAATCAAAAATAGTACTTGGCTACCTGTTCTTCTATCATGTCTTGTTCTTCAGTATTCAAGCCTTCTCCTCTCTTTCTTTCTCAAACAGGGCGGAGGATGGTGTAATTCAATCACAAAATGTGTTTTTAGTAAGAAAACACGCCATGGTTCTTCACATTATATGGAAAAGCAGATACCTTTTGAAGGCATACTCAGCAACAAAGCTGAAGAAAATCCTGGTCATTCACGTCTCTTAACTACTTCTTCATTTGACTTACTTCCATATTTCTTGAACAAATTATAAATGCTATGGACATTTGCAGATTTTTATAATTGGAACAGGGTCAAGGTTCGTTATTGCGATGGTGGATCTTTTAGTGGAGACAGTCAGAATGAGGTCAGTGATCTTTTAGCACATATTTTCTAAATTGGCCTTTGCCAAGTCTGTTCTTCATCGCGCAAGTCTCAAATCAGGAGCTGAAAATCTTGCTTTAGGCATAAACTTACTTCTGTCTCCACTCATCAACAGTACCATTCTCATTTACAAATATTTATCTACATTTCCCAACAATCAGTAGTTTGAGGGTATTGCTTACCTGTTCACTAAGCTGTTGGACTTGAGCTGTATTCTCTAATTGAAATTTATGTGTGTTGTAATGGGAGATTGAATGGAATTTACCAGGGCTCTGGCTGAGTGAATAACGATTTCATCCTTCCTCCACAGGCAGCACAACTCTATTTTAGAGGACAAAGAATCTGGTCAGCTGTAATGGAAGATTTGATGTCGAAAGGAATGCGCTATGCTAATCAGGTCCCACAAACCTGCCATACAAATTTTATGCACTGTTTTAATTTTATTTATTTGTAGTTTTTTTCTCTCTCATTGTTGTTTTGTAGGCTCTTCTCTCTGGGTGTTCAGCTGGGGGTTTGGCATCTATACTACATTGCGACGAATTCCGCCATTTATTTCCAAGCACTGCTAGAGTCAAGTGTCTTAGTGATGCTGGTTTATTCCTTGACGTGTAAAGACCACGAGATCCTTGCATTTTCACTACTCATTGTGCTTCCAATTAGTATTACTAAGCTTCGGAAGTCTCTTGCATGCAGACTAGACATCTCTGGTTGGCGCACGTTAAGATATATGTTTGCTGGAGTGGTCATGCTGCAGGTACCTAGACTTTCCTTAAGATTTTCCATTATAGTGATTCGGTGCTGCGAATCCTAATCCTGAGGATTCGCAGCTCCGTATGGGTATATCAAGCGCAATGAATTACTCAACAGTAAAATATTTTGGTGCGGGTCTTTTTAAGCGTAAAACAACTAGCTATTTATTTGACCCTAACATCTAGTCAATCAATTACTCAATGCCAGTTAGTCTGGACTTACTCCGAAGCAATTCTCTATTGTTCAAGTTAATGCTGGAATAATGCTTCTTCATCCAATCCATCTTCATTTTGTCATCTACGTTTTCTTTATAACATTTCTACATTATCATTACTAGCTCCACCGAACTTTATGTATAAGATCAGGCTTCTTGGGGTGGATTTCCTTGCTACCTGCATAATTTTTGAAGTCAGTTGACATTGGCAGAATCATGTATTTCCATTTAGCACAGTTCCATACATCACGTTAGCACTGATTTTCTTAGTGATCTGAATAATTTTCCTTGTGTATTTGTTCATTTGTCGTGATCTTGATTCTTGTGGTTAAAACTGCTTTGGAAAAACTACGTGTTTAATCTATTGCAGGGGATGCAAAAGAACCTGCCCCGGGGTTGTGCTAAACGCTTCAATCCAATGATGGTAAGCTTTTTCCTTGCTTTTCCTACAGCACATAAGTAACGTGCCAATCTATTTTTCCTCTGATATCGTTCATGAATTTGCTTTGCTCAGTGCTTTTTCCCACAGCGATTAATTGCTAGCGTCAGGACTCCACTTTTTCTTGTCAATACAGCTTATGATACATGGCAGGTAATAATATTTGTAAAACCACTGTTTTTGTTGTGGTGTTCTGTATTCATTTAAATAGAGTGTACAGAGAAGATAATTTAAGGAAGATAATTACAACAGATAATTACAAATTAAAATCAAATCATATCTCCTAAACTATAGCTTCTGTAATCACGGAGGATTACACAAATCAATTCCTGATTTGCTGTGATTCTCTACAGCAGGTACGCGTTGTGTCTGTACTGCTCTTAGATTTAATCTAGTGAATGAAATATAAACGAATTTACTATCTGAGGAAGTTTCTGTCATTCCCATCTGCCTCATAAGTGACACATATGCAAGGGTGTCACGAGATGTTAATACTAACAACACCTTTTACGGCTCTACTGTATGTGCACTGAATAGTTCATACAGATACAGTAAGGTCACTCGCATTCATACTAAATCCATATGAACTTTCATGCTTCACATGAATGCATTCTACTATATAGAGTGAGTGTTTGATGAAACAAAATAGCAATGTTTTATTCACGTTTACTTTTCCTTCAAACAGATCCAGGTCAGTTTAGCTCCTGCCTCAGCTGATCATCATGGATATTGGAATGGATGCAGAAAAAACTATGCACGTTGCACTGAATCACAAATTAGTTTTCTTCAAGGTGATTTATTAATGTTCCTACAAATGACAGTTTCATGATATCATTTTTTTTATCGATGCAGTATTTTGATGATAACTTTTATTGTAACTTACTACCACACTGGTTTCGCCTGAATCAGGTTTCAGAAATCAAATGCTCTATGCTGTAAAAGGCTTCTCAAGGTTGAAGAAAAATGGATTGTATATAAATTCATGTTTTGCTCATTGCCAGACAGAGAGACAGGACACATGGTTTTCTCCAGGTTCTCCCCACATTAAAAGCAAGGTAAGGCCATTCAAACCGAACTTGTTATTCTCTGAAGATAATACCGCATTACTGCTTTACATAACATGTGCTTATAAGTCATTTGTTAAATACCCTATTTTGAACACAAAACAACCCTGCTAATAACCACATCAGTGTGAATCCCTGCCATCAAATTCTTAGATAACATGCAACCTCTTCGCTATTCTGAGTAAGAAACAGTCAAAGGAAGACCACCACCAACCAATGTCTTTGCTTTGCCGTAATGACACTGAGCACAAAGTTATTACCAGCATATTTTCAAAATATTATAGTTCCCTTTTCTTTTGAGAGTTTTAATTATAGACAACTGAGGCGGACTCTCTGTGATGCAATTGATGATGAACTTACAGGGGATAGCAGAGTCTGTTGGCAACTGGTATTTTGATCGTGCTGTTATTATGGCTATTGACTGTCCGTACCCTTGTGACCATACCTGCCACCACCTGGTGTTCAAGTGATTTTCAAGTTATATAGCTACGATATGTGTTATTAAATTTTCAAGAAAATAAAATCTTGTTGAGTAGTTCAAGTGATGGTCATCAAGCCTCGATGTCTTTTTCGTTTTTTCTCTTACATCTTCACTGGAGTTGAAGGGTCATGAAAGTTGTAAAAGGCAACGTGTAGTTTATTAGTTGTGAGATTCATGCTGAAGGATCTAGCTAATTTACTGCTTCAAGGAAACTTGGGGATACAGCTGCCTGCTAAAACTTGTTAATTTTGATTTTGACAACTTCTAAGCATGAGGAGTTCAACTGTTGATCATAATTTCTAATGGCGTCATAAGAATTCTGCTTATTCGTTGTTAAAGACGGACGGCAGGATGATCATCGGAAATGTTCTGATACCTCTTTCGAATTGCTCGATAGTGATAACCACAAATTGTTGTCTTCTATGAGGAGAAATGGGGGGAAATAAGAAGACGAAGAAAGTTCATGTACTGCTATCATTTTACAGCTATACATCATAGGTTTCATCTAAATCATCTCTGCACCTCCCTTCAGCATTAAAACCCGTTCAAATATCTTTTCAAAGTAGAAATTATCATACGCTTCACATTTCTCCTCATATTTGAATTCCCAGCTTAGAACAGTTTATAATTTTTTTATAACTTCTAGAGAAAATATGACAAGATTTCACTAACATGATTATGGAGAAACACTCATTTGGTGCTTAACCACAACTGGTTGAGGTATTCTCCGGTGATTATGCAAATCGGATATCATGTCACTAAGCTGTTTTGTGGTAGTTGAGTCCTCTTTCTTTTTGCCCTCCATGTTTCTTTCTTTGCCTTTTGTAGATTCGAAAGATAGGTAGAGTGGTTGGACTAGTGACCTAAGATTCTAGTTCACACTTGGCATGGTTTCTAGGGCATCTTAGAGATCTGAAGGTCTTGTGCACCAGTACTCAATCTGGACCGTACAGAAGAGGTAAAACTTTTACTCTTTAACAGATGCTGCCTTGATGGACTCCTGGAAATTACTTGTCAAGGTTGTAGTCCCGTGTTTCTTCACCCCAAATCATCAACATCACAGAAGTAGGCTTTAGAGAGAGAGACGATGAGAAGAAGACAGTATCTTTTGTAATCTTTTAACTCAAGTTCCAAAATAAAAGGAAAGAAAGAAATCATTCAATCTGCAAGTTCTGCCAACCAAGAACCAAGGACTAGCATTTTGATTCTGCCATTTTGACATACAGAAATACTGTAAAATATCTTTCACAGACAATTTGAAATCACAGATAAGGTCTTTCTAAAATGGAAGTCCTCTTCCTCTGTGCCATCAAATGTTTGCATGATAAATTTTAAGAGCTGATTAATCCCTAGATTATCCCACGAGTCATTGCAACATAATCATTTGTATGCCAAGCTTTGAAAATAGTTGCTATTAATACCACCACTGATGCCAATCTGCATTTGAGCCATCTCCATCTATTCGATATTTCGGTGGTTTGACATTTGTTTGGTGCATCACGTGTGTAGTGTCGGTTGATTGTGTTCGGCTAGAAATGATGTGTTGAGATATTACGACCACTTGAGATCTGTTGTCTCAGCGTCCGCGGAATGGAGTTGCAAGGTCTTGTCTGACGATCCACCATCATCTGCCAACCCCCATGAGAAGACGTTGCTATCGAAGGACTTGTTCCTGCTGCAATTACTTGAATCCCAATGGATGTTATTGAATGTGCCCATTGAATGAAAGGGAAGACCTGCATAGATTTTATTGTCCATTTGAGCAGATAAGATTGACCTTGAAAACGTGGGTAGTGGTCTTCTGGAGTTGAATTCTTGGTTTGGCTCAAAAAGAATGCACTTCTGGTTAAGCTTTAATTGCTCATGACTCAACTTCTGGACTGGAAATTGCAGGCAAGCAATTGAATCTAAAGGGCGGTGCTGGATGTTGGGGTATCGATTGAATGGAAAAGACTTGTTTGGGAAGAATTCCTGGCTGGCACTGGTTTTGGAGGAATTCAAATTGTCATCTCCTTTTTCAATCCTACAGCTCGAGACATCAATGAGTGATGGCTTTGAACTATCTTCCTTGAGATTGAGTGAGATCGCTGTGTCCAGTTCTCTTGAGGCCTTCTCAGGGCACTTGCTAGTAGAAAGCATAACCTCAGAAAGTGGCTTGTGGGTGTTGGGGTCAGTACCTTTCTGCATGAGTTTCTTCTTGATGGAGGAGTTCCATAGATTCTTTATCTCATTGTCAGTTCTTCCTGGTAATCGTGCTGCGATTTGAGACCACCTGATAGGATAGGAATGCATAGCAGTTCTGTGAGCAAAATCATCATTGATCTGACCTTAATACTGATAGTGTAATACAAGGAAGAAGGCGATAAATTATTGGGACCTGTTGCCTAGAACTGACTGAAGTTGGATTATGAGGTTCTCTTCCTGACTTGAGAATCTGCCTCTCTTCAAGTCTGGTCTTAAGTAATTGATCCACCTCAACCTGCAACTCTTTCCGCACCTTTCAAGACCTGAAAAGTAATAATCACATTAGAAAATAAACAGAAACTTGTCCGAAGAAGCAAATTAAATGACATCCTATGGTTGGTTGGCAGGGGCCTCCCAGAGAGACAAGAAGTGTCACCTGCTAGCTTGGGGACAGAACTCCAGCAACCATGTCCATGCTTGGCAATGCACCTCAAAAGCTTCTCATCTTCGTCCGGGGACCACAACCCTTTTCTTAGCTTCTGCTTGTAACCGCAAGATCGCCTCCCCATCTGAAGAAGAAAGCTTAGCTTTATAGTCGCAGAATGGTCTGTCAGAACTCAGAAAAAGCAAAGCCTCGGGAACTTAATAGGCTCATGTTTCGTTAATGTTACAGTGAAGTTGGAAGCGGCAGAGATCAGAAGGAAGGAAGGATGTATACAAGTCTTAGAAAGGGAAACAGCATCTATGATGGAGGCAATGAATTATTATTAATTGAATGGAGAGGGGGAAGCCTCAAAAGAAGTGAGAAGTCGCCATCAAGAGGTTGATACATACAAGATTACACATGTTTTGAGTCTCTTTTATCTAATCGCTTTGGTTCTGGTTTGGCCCGCAGCTGTCCCATCAAGGTGTCAAGTATTAATTTCAACTTTCAAGCGCAAGCTGATCTCTGGAAGAAAAAACCAGAAAAATAAAATATTTTGATTTATTTTCAGGCCATAAATATTTTTATAATACATCATACACTAAAAAAATAAAATATCACAAATTATAATTTACAATAATAATGAGAAGAAAAAAAAAGGTTTGGATAATGAAAAACGTACAGTTTTTAAAAGCATCTTCTGACTGCACCAGATCACAATATCAACCGAATCCTGAGAACAAAAATGAAAGTTGAGAGAGTTCATCGGTGGTGAGGTCAAAAACTGAATATTTTCACTCTATTATATATGCATTCTCAATCTCAGTAAGGAAGAGTTAGACGTCACTGACAACAAATTAAAGATGTTATCAGCAGAGTATTTTCTCAGTATTCTAGTTACTTCAATGATTGTTGGTGTCCATGGCAAGCCCTAACATGATGAGCTCAAATTATTCTAAACCGGGACCCACCATCTTCAACAACAATATATACATCTATGTAATCATCTTTGCAGTGATCAATGCAAGCTAGTATGAAAGCCCAAAATGATTCATAAAAAAACAGACAAATGGGATGGCTGTAAGAAGAGATTTATGTTCTGGGGTAGAGGAGTGACGAAGAACAAACAAGGAATAGTATACCAAGCTACGAGAGGTCGATCGATAGAGACAAAGGATCCAGTGGTCAAAGAAAAACACTACATGATCAAGGAACTGTGGTCCACTGGTGAGTGGGATTTTCGCAAGTGTGATGGGCACTGACAGAGATGACAAGCAGGGTAGAGCGTCTCATCGATTTCTTTTATTTTATAGTGGAATCTGCAGAGTTCTTCAACCTCAAATCAAAATATGAAATATCAGTGCTCAGGGATATTGGTATGAGGCGAGGGTGTTCCCATCAATGTTGTAAAATCCGTTCCGGGTACCGTTCCGGTTTTTTGTTTGGAACGGAACGTTCCGGTTTTGATGCATTCCGGTGTTCCGTTCTGGTTTTGTACTGTTCATATAAATTAATTATATATATATATATATGATAAAAATTTTTTTAACAAATATAATTAAAATTCAAGATAAATTAACTTTAAATTATACAATACAAACACAAAATCAAACAAACATAATCTCAAAATTAGAAACATCTCTAAAATTCCAACAATAAAATTATTTTTTAGAAAATAAAAAATAAAGAATGAATTTAATTATAATTAAAAGATCCAAAATATTTGAAATTTAAGCTACTTATTGTATGTTTTTCAAGTAATTCAATGTTTTTTTATGGTTGTTGTATTTGAAATTAATTAATGTTATTTATTATTGTATTTGATATGTTAACTTTTATGATTTTAATTTTTTATTTTTACTAATATATAATTTATGGGTTGAGTTTTTTTTTTTATTTTTATTTTGAATCCGGAACGGAACGCCCGGTACGGAACCGGGGCGTTCCGGCCGGAATTGCCGGATCGGGCCGGGATTTTGACCGGGACAAAAACATCGCCATTTTGTCCCGGATTTTGTATTGGAACGGGCCGTTCCGGCCGAAACAGAACGGGATCAATAAGTATGGTTCCCATAGAGTAGTAGGTAGGTTGTATGGGCCTTCGTCTTGCGGCTTGAAGCATCCATTTCATATTTTATCATTGAGATGACCAAAAATAAATCATGAGGTGTTGTGGATTCTCACGGGGTTTTTTCTTCGTTAAGTATTTTCTATTCGGGTAACTATTTTCTTTTCTATTTCATCTTTGCTTTTAAGTAATATTAATTTTGAATATTATTTATTGAATTCTACTTTGTTTTCAAATAATATCATATCACTTCTTTATAATATTAACAAGTGTTTTTTTATACAACCCTTTTCTACCCATGTCTTTTTTAATTATAAGATAATTAAAAAATATATATATTAAAAAAACTAAACAAAATTAATGATTTTGATAGTAAACTTGAACAAATAACTCAAGTTAACCTCAGTTGATTTAAAATATTATCGTTTTAATATTTTTTAAAAATAATTTAAAATAACTTAATCTTGAATATTTTTCAAGTGAAAATACGTTCGAGTTGTATCTTAACTTGCAAGTTAGATTGAATTAGATCGAATCAATTCTCATCCGATTTAATTTTAGGTTTAAATTAAAAAAAAAAAAAGTTAGGCTCAGCCCTTAGGCTTGACCATGTTTGATAACATTGCCATAAAACTAATTGTTTAATGCATTTGCATCAAAACTATTATAATATTGTTTTTTAATTATTTTTTTTGTTACGATTATGATAAGATGTTGTCTAAAAATAATATTCCAGCGTATTAACAGAATAAAAGAGTTTTAATTAGAGATATATGTTCTTTATACTTATTTTAAATAGTCCAATATATTATTTTTTTTATTAAAATGTTTTTTTATGAATACGACAAAATGTTGTCTAAAAATAATATTCCAGTGCAAAAATAGAGCGTGCTAATTAGAGATATATGTTTTTATCCTTATTTTAAATATTCTTATTTACTTTTATTAAAGAGAGAACATCGAACAAAGTTGAAAATAAATATTAATAAAAAATTAAAAAATTAAACTAAAAATTTATTTTGTTTATGTGAAGTTTAAATTATTTCTAGTCTTATAAAAAAATCTATTGTTGTATAACTAAATAAAAATTGAGGAACTCCCCAACACCATATCATATAATTTAATATACGTTTATCTTCTCAATTTAATATTTAGTTAGTGTTGACAATTATATTTATCGAAACATATAATTCTCAATTTAAGAGTTAAGTTTTTTCTCAAATGTTATGAAAATCATTGACGATCAACATATTTTTATTTATGTAAAAAAAAAAAAAAAACGTGTAAAAGCACTACAAATTCAATATTTAATTAAAGGGTTTTAGATTAAATACAAAAACATTTATCATCATAAGTTGGGTCTCTGAGCATGCACTGCCTTCAGAAAGCTGTCTACTAGGCGCAAGATTTCCCACGCGATTCTCTTAATTCCATAACCCAGCATTTGATGGCATCAACTTGTGGTGAAATTAGCGTATGGTTGCATGAATATTGTACACTAAAATCTTCTCGTTGCACGCAGGCACGATGAAGCAGAGCACAATCCCAGAGCATATGAATCGCAGCCAATGCATAATTGGCCACTACAAATAAAATGACCTAGAGAGTTTACATATCACAATATTTAGCAGGCCAGATGCAAAGCTATAAAAAAGTGTAAACTGGCCGGACACCTCGGTTATATGTATATAAAAAAAAGACTTCCTCGGCTGAATATATTTGAGTAGAAGCGCGCATGCTATTGAAGTACTCGCCATGCATAAATAGTTTGGTAAGATGATCACTGGCTATATTATAACATAAATCTGATCATAAGAGGCGATGCAGCTGTTAATTACTGCTTTTGCTCCATGCTTTCATCAACCTTGGGCCTTGTATTCATGAGGACCTGCATGCAAGAAGAGAACATGTTGATTGGTGTTGAGCAGGCTAAAACGGCATGATAACTTAAGCAGGGTTAATCTGTAAGAGATCATCATCACTTCATGGTCACCTTCCGAAGCATGGTGTTTTCATTGGTCAAAGTGGAGATTTTCTCCTCTAATTTGGTATTAATCTCCTGCAAATCTTTGGCTCTTGATTCCAAGTCATTCACGTAAACCTTCTTTCTTTCTCGAGCTTGTTGGGCCGACACCCTATTCCTTAGCAATCTGCTACATCCAGGAGAAGATGTCATTTACATACGGGGCGTGTGTGGGGCGATCCCATAATAAATCCAAGCATGTATTGATTATGGCAAATTAAGATTATTTCTAAGTAATTAGATTAATCCCATAATTAATCCAGGCATATATTGATTATGGCAAATTAAGATTATTTCTAAATAATAAGATTATAGCATTTATGAATGAACTCACTCTTATTATATTCTAGATACCTTTTGCCACCATATATATATATTCTTTTCTTCAATAAATAATTTTATACAGAAGCTTTTTCGACATGTTTTTATAGTTTTTTTTTTTTTCATCATGTTTTTATGGTTAACCAAAAATTTATTCGAGTTCAAATCTATTATTTTTTTTACAAACTTTAAGGGTCAGCAAAAACACTGAATATAAACTCTACTATTTGATCCGTTTGACAATAACATCAACTATTTTAGTAATCTAAATTGATGTCAACGATATTTTATTCTTTTTAGTGTAGAATCCAGTAAAATCTCTCTCTTTTCTCACCTAAGGACTAAAATTAATGAAAATAAACTTTTATACCAAAATTAAAGAGGAAAAATATTGAGGTATCGAAATTGTATAATATATATGATTTTTAATTAATTAAATAAATATTTTTAAAAAAAAAGTTATCCAACCCTATGGAGTTTTAGATTTCAAGCCAAACAACAAAATGTCATCTGGTTCATATTAGAATAATTATCACATGATTTAATTTTAATTTCCAAGGTGTAATTATGCCAGGTTTAATAATAATGACAGATAATTACTTCCAACACATAAATTCTGTTTCACGTTAAAAATATATCCATTCAACTTGGAATGTAGCGCGGTCGTATAAAGTAATTAATATACGGGTGTTAAACAAGTATTAATCATAGATAATAATTAAAAAATTATTTGAATGATTATTTATGATATTAGTTATATTTTATAAATAAATGAATTTTATGATAACATTTTTAATTATTCACAATAAATTCAATAGCAGAGCTGGAAATTGGATGTTGATTTTGAACATTAAATGACATTTAACAAGTGCGTTAAGTTGATCTATATGTATAACAAAAAGAAATGATGGCTCTCGTAAATATTTAAACTATGAATGGGGGACTCACCTCTTGAGCCTCCTGTATTCTTTGTCAGCAGGGTTTCGCCCTCTATGGCGTTTATTACCCGCTGCCGGTGCTGCCGGTGCTGCGGAGGCGGATTGAACCTCTGGATTATTATTGTAAGTGGTGGTATTGTTACCAGCACCGGCAGACTCTGCTGGTGGTCGAGCTTCTACATCCGGAACAGTGAAAAGATCTTCATCACTGTCTTCATGATCTGGATCAAATTAATTAGTAACGTCACTATATAATTAATTTCCCACGAGCACTATATATGCCAAGCAGACTGTGTGTGTGTGTGTGTGTGTGTTATTACTCCAGCTAGCTAGAGTGCTGCCTGCTGGGTGGATTTACAACGCACCTACTGATTTGCTTTTGTGGCGTGAAATGAGATTGTCACTTGTACTACCAGTACTTCTCCTGATCCTCCAGGAAGAGGAAGAAGAAGAGGTAGCGGTGGCACTAGTGCCCTCCACCAGATGATCGTCGTCGTCTTCGTCGTCGCCGCCGCCGAGTATATGCTTCTTGTCACGAGGGTACTTGTTGTTGGACTCACCGATATCCATTATCGTTTCTCTTCAATTGCACGATCGATCTGAGCAGATTATCTACCTCCAAGGACAGCTACGATGCCAATGCCAAAGCTGTCTCCTTATGGATCATGATCTGATTATGAATGGGTGTATGTCTGTAACAGGTGTACTTGTCCATGCCATCTATCCTCTCCTTTTTGGAAGGCAAGGGTTAAAGCTTTTGGCTCATGAACGACCACGTTGATGCATGCACAGCCGCCCGCCCCACCTTCTCTTCCTGTCTCTTTCTTTCTCTCCCCCTCTCTCTTCCCGGTACCTCATGTATAAACATGCTACCCATTTAACCGGTACTTCCGGTCATATTGGATGTTCTGACCTTTTTATATATTGTTTTACATAAAACATATAAAAATATTTAATTGAATTGAATTAATTAATGATTATCTCTTTAAATAAATTAAAAAAATAAAATTTATCCATTGTATTTATTTATATTAAGATTATTTTTTTATTTACTCAAACAATAATAGAAATGGATACACAAGACATGACAAAAAAATTTAAAAGTGAAACGATATCTTTCAATTCTACAAATATTATAAATATTATCTAGGAATAAATATTTTATATTTTTAAAATACATTTTATTTATATAAAATATCAAAAATTATTGATAAACAAGAATAATATCTTTAAAAAAATAAATAAACACAAAAAAATTAAGAAATATATATTCAAAACAAGCTGAATAAACAAACGAATAAATTATAGAGGAGGGGTATTAATTGAAAAATAAATTTAAAAATAAAAACATAATGAAAAAGTTTCAATTAAAATAATAAAAAAAACAATGACAGTGCAAGTACATTTAAAAAAAAAAGCAAAACAAAAAACATGGGTTATAGCTTGATCAAGTTTAATAGGTTGATTTTATTTTAATATGGATAAAAATTTTATATATAAAAAAATCAGGATAACTTAAAAAAAAAATTGAAAAGTAAGATAAGCCGTTAGAAAATAATTGAGGCAACCCCCTAAGTCAATATTATTTTAAAAAATTAATTTTGAATAATAAAACCCAAATTAACATTTTAAATTCCACATCCATTTTAAGGATGAAATTGAAAAAAAAATAATTATCCTTGTATCTTTTATAAAGGTAATAAGAACAATGACCGAATTGCAAAAGATAATGTATGATAAACTGTAATTAAAAAAGCAAAGAGTGGAATGTACTTCCTGGGCTTCCATTGAGAGAGGTAGGCCCACCCATTTCATGTTCATAAAGCAGTGAAGTGGTGACAGTATGATGGTAGGATTCAGGATAAAGCCTCCTCCAAATGGTCCGAAGCTACAATTAACGGATCATTTAGTCCAAAATTCAATAATACTAATAATAATAATAATAATAATAATAATGGGAGAAACATGAAACACAATAAAAATATTTTTCTCTTGCTAGTTTTCTAATTCTTTTAAGCTGTATTGATTCTTTTTAAAAGACTTTTTATTATTTCTTTTAAAAAGTTTGTTTTGTTTATTTTATTTTCCAATATTAGGATAATTATAAATTAAGTTTCATAATTTATATGTTTTTTATTTTTCTTTTTTTAGGGTTAAATAATTTTACAATCATTACATTTTTTATCATATAATTAAATAAAAAATAATTAAAAAAACAAGATTATCATCTCGATAAATTTTTTAACCCGATTCATGAATTTGATATGCAATTCATGTTACTTGAACCACAAGATTAACGAGTTTATTCATTGACTTTTTTATTTTTCTTTTGGCTTTTAATATTGAATTGGTTTGAAAATATTGCATGATTTTATATATTTATTACAGGATAATCATAATTTCAAATAAATATCTATTTTAGGATTAATATTTAATTTTGAAAAAAATCAATTTTATTTTATAATTAAATAAAAAAAGTCATTAGACATAAAGTTGATCAAATCAATTATTTTTTTTTATTTTGTTTCAAAAACTTTGAAGCTTTTTCAAAACAGGTTATCTAAGTTACCTTTACATCTAGAAAATCTACTATTTTTTTATTTTTATAAAAAAAATTATCACCTTGAAGTAATTTTTTAAAACTAAATAATTTTTTAAATGATTATTTAAATTACCTTTAAATCAATAAAATTAATCAATTTAAATGGTGTTAACTCTCATGTAGTTTAATTAAAACCTTGAATTGGAAAAGAAAAGAAAAGGCTGTGACAAGAGGTTTAACCCGTTCGGTTAATTCAATGAAACTATATATATATAATATTATTTTTTTATTTTTTATTTTAAATGATTTGACAATGACGAACAGAGGGTTAACAAACTAATCTTAGATAGTGTTTGGAAACACTAGAGAAATGTTTTTTATATAAAAAATAATAATTTTCTTTGGCTTAAAATTAAATTTGATTTTAGTATTTTTAGATTACTTCAATGTTATATTATCACAATATATTTTTAGATTATTTTAATATATTTCAAAATAAAAAATATTTTAAAAAATAAATAAAAGTACACTCCCCGAACATCCTCTTAATGTAAATTATATTTCTTATTACATATAAGAAACAATCTTATTCTACAGTCGATCTACATTTTTTAAACGATTATAACGAGAGTTCTAATCTGAGAGAACAGATAACGTAAGGGTCAAATTGATACTCCTCTAATACTTCAAGGGCTTATTTGAGTTTGCAAGTTATTATCACAAGTAAAATAAACAAGACGGGAAGTGGTTTTGTCTTGTTGATCAGGGGAGTTTACAATACTTGCACGCAGACAACTCACTAGGGTGTTCTGCTATGTTGCTTTGATTGCTGACTTCAAACTCAAACTGTACAAGAGATATGAAAGCTCTGCCTTCATCGTCTTCAAAAGCACCTCTCAAGTTCAGGATGTAAGTTTTTCTCTTTTCCCTTTTCTTTTTCTCTAGGGTTTCCTTCAAGATTTCTTGATATAGCTAGAAACTGAGGGGAAGAAGCAGGCCAACAAAGGAGAACTTGGTGCCAATTCGACTAGACATCGAATTAGAAGAGCAGCGTTACAAAGATGCCTTCACATGGAATCCCATCGATCCAGACTCTGAGATTACCATCTTCGCTAAACGAACTGTCAAGGACTTGAAGCTTCCTCCTCCTTTTATTATGCACATTGTTCAATCCATACAGGTCCTGTCCAGCTCCTCTTCACTACTTTTTTATTTTCCCTTTAATTAATAAGAGCATAAGCATGAATTTTAGATTACCCTTAATTTATCTTCATTGCTATTTTTATTATTATTATTTTGACCAGACACAATTGGCCGAGTTTCGATCCTATGAAGGTCAAGATATGCTGTACACTGGGGACAAAATTGTGCCTATTAAGGTTGTTCTTTCCTTCTTTCTTTCTTGCACCGAGTATTGTTCTCTGCCTTACTACTCTATTTGATTTCGATTGCTTGCTAAAATGTGTAAGGATTTTGCTTTGTTTCTTCGATCTCAGCTTGATCTTCGCGTGAATAACACTCTTATAAAGGATCAGTTTTTGTGGGTAAGACAGCACTTGCTAGTAATTAACCTTTGTTTCACTTGTATTCGTTATACTCTTCCACCACTTTTTATGGATTTATGCCTTTTAATGCTTTTATTGATTGTCAATTTCAGGACATGAACAACTTTGACAGTGATCCCGAAGACTTTGCGAAAACATTCTGCGATGATATGGGTATTCAAGACCCTGAAGTTGGCGTAAGAAAGGCTACTACTATATTATCAGTACTTCCCCTCTATCTCATTATTCTAAATATTGATTCCTCAAGACAAACATTACCTTATTCTTTGCAGCCTGCAGTTGCCTTTGCTATCAGGGAACAGCTTTATGAGGTGACAACCTTTACTGCTTTCTTAATGTTTTTTCTTCTTCTATTTCTTTCTATTTAATGTTAGAGTTGGATGCGTTTCAATTTACCATGTTTACATGCTACTTGCTGTGCTAGACTGCAGTTCAAAGTGTAGCTGCTGCAAGAGAAATCAGATTGAGTAAAAAGGGACGCCGTGGTTCCGAATATGTTCCTGCAAGGTTTTTTTCACAAACCTTTATCTTATTCTTGTTACTAAACATTTGTTTCATTGTGGAAGAGGGTGTATGTTGAGATGATTTTAATGTGAAACATTCCCAAAACTTGTATCTCACTGACTCCCTCCCTCCCTCTCTCTATTGCTCACAGTAAAGCAGGTGGTACTTCATTGGATTTGATGAAGTTGTTCAACAACAAATACAGTGTGGTTCGGTATGTGGTTTCTATTTCTACCACGTTTAATAAACTATAAGTTTGCTGAGGCTTGAAGAATATACATATTGTATTGTAACGTTGCAGTAATTGTAATGCTTCAAAGCAAGGGAACAAGTTTTTAATAACTGTAGTTTCCCATTCTGCATCGTGATCATAATCATTGCATGTTTTGTCATAAATTAAATGAGCATATACCTTGTATCTCCCTTATCATATCCCCCATATAATTCCTTTTGTAACTTCGTTATTCCTCTTCCTTTCTTTGAAACTGAATTTCACATAAGCTACCTCCTGTAGTTCTTGAGAGTAACTTGCTGATATTTTCCCAAGAACGGTAAAGGGAAGGAAAGGAGAAAAAAAGAGAGGATCAATTCAGTCATTGTTAAGAACTGGAGTACTCCGTTCCATCATTGCTTGATACCAGTATCTAAGGTGTGATGTGGGGAGGGATATTCAAGAATACGAGTGTCACCCTTATTTTCTTTCATATTTCCCTGTCTAAAGTTTATGCAGACATCTCCAGCTGTGCTGTTTTATCCATAAATCTTTCTTTGAATTATGCAGCACATATTTTTTTCTTTGCAATGCACCATCTTTGAAATGTTATATTTTCATTCATTGTGTTTCATGTCTAGGATGCTTTGAAGATTCCATTATCATGAAATTTTACTGGCAGGAAGCTTCAGAGTGTTTGTTGATTTTCTCATATGCCTCAGGAAACGAAAGGATTGGGATGTGTACGGGCCTACCGTTGATCTCTTATCAAATGAGGAAGTAGATGTCCTTGAAGCACGGGAAGAGAGGAATGTTCGATCTATGATTTGACAATATCATTTGGGAGCATATGTATTGTTTGCCAAGAGAGTTGGGAACCCAGTTCTATGCTGCTGCCACTTGCTTCTTGTTTCAAATGCCAGGAGCTTCAACTGTATGCGAACGACATTTGCCATTATTGTGCACCAGTGAAAATAGAAGTTTCCAAGCCAGTAAAACCTGGAGGGGCAACACAAGGGAATGCGGCCCTTTGCCTTTTCATTGTATTTGAATTAGTCAAAACTCTCAAACAGATGGCTTGGAAGTAGAGAGTTATGTGTGCTTATCAAGAATCAAATATCTCATGCGATGCTTGAAGATTTCCTTGTAAGAATTTTTTGGCATTATGGTGGCATGTAACAAATAATACTGCTGTTAGAGACTGAGATATCAATTCTCTCAACAAGCAGGGTGTATTATTTCATTTCATCTTGAGCTCTGCGAGGGACCGCTACATTTGTTTCCATTATCGGCAGCCTTTGGAGCTCGAAAAACCTCAAACGCTAAAGGTAGCCGGCTGGTAACCATGAGTTGGAGCATGTACTATGCTTATGGCCCACGCTCAAACGCCCAAGGCCGAGCTCCATTCTGGACATGTTTTTTCCACTATTCCCTGTGTTTAACGAATGGCAAATCTAAAAAAAACAGCTCTTTATAAGCGGCATCCATTTTATTTTATTTTAATAAATATTTGATCTGAATTTTATTTTTTTTATTACAGAAAATTACATTTTCATGGTTGAGTGGCAGTTAATTACTATTTTAGCCATCGGATATTGCTCCCTCTATTCCACATAGACCGTCTCTCTCTCTCTCTCTCTGTTTACCCTAAAATATATGGCCAAAAACAACCTCCAAAATCAAGATGTTCAAGTGGGGCATGGCGTAATCTGTTCTTCCAATAGGAAGCAAGACTATATCCAGCAGCCGATAAGGTCTGCTTTTCCATCACATGTCTGTATCCTATATTATATAATTATAAATCCAAAAAAGAACAAAAAAACAAAGAAAATGGTAATCCAAATTGGTTTCCATTAAAAATTAAATCTCACCGTGATTTCCATTGATCACAGGGATTCCCTATTACATACTGAAATTTCCCACCTCCAGCATCATCAATTCTTAATCAAATGGGCATTCTAAAAATCTGCCTGCTTCCAATTAATTTGCTTTTTTTTTCTTTTCTTTTTTGGAAGATGATGTGATGATATCTACAAACTGAAGATGTGTACCCAGATCCATACGCATCGATGATGACATGATACTCCATGAAAATGGATGGGGGGATCAAGAAGTGGTCATATCGCAGGTGGCGGATTTGGACTTGTCAAGAATCGACCACATCACTTGAACATCCTCATAACCACATGCCATTACTTCACCGTGCAGGTCCAACACCCTTCTCTCTTGCCCTGCAATTGATGCTCAACATCAATAACAAGTAACTAGCAGATAATTAAACTAAGCATTTGCAGCCTGTCTGAACTAAAAATCAGTGACGGGTAGCCAAACAGGCAGCACTTGGGAAATTGAAAAGTGTCAGGCACTGTACCTGGCTGGGACTTCTTGTCCCTGCTGACAGGTTGCTGCTGGTTGAAGAAAGTACAGGCTTTCCTGAAAGGGGATGTAATGGTTTTTTTCCAAGAAGTCATGATGATGGATATTTAACAGTAGTGGCGGAAGAAGTTTCTTTGTTTCGATGCGTCAATGGAGGAACTGAACCAGCACTCTCCTCTCTTCTCTACGCTGTAGGCGTCCCTGTGTGTGTATATATAGAGCAAGCACTGAGGGATGAGCAGAAGATGATAAAATAAAAGATGTGGGAGAGGCAAGATCCGTGAGATGAGCATGGAGGAGAAGCATCCTTCACTCTTTCTCTTTCTTATCTACGATAAATTAATTAAAAAAAAAGGTCGACTGTGCCTCGGCACATGGAGCATGCTTCCAAAAACACCTCTATACACGTGAATGCCTTTCCTTTTTTCCTTGGACGTGACTGAGGATTGTCAACCCTAATAAAATTAATTATAAAAAATAAATCAAATTACCATAATTTGTTTTTCTTTTCTTTTCTCCTCTCCTATATAAATTTTCTTCAAATTATTACGCGTTTCCCATGTAAATAATCAAACGTTGTTTTATAATCCTATTAATTTATAGAATAATCTGGCCATGCATCTTATCTATATATCCTATCTTTTCTTATATTTTTGGGATCAAATCTTAAAATAATATTCTAAAATTATATAAAACGAATCATATCGCTTTGAAGGGTATACCTGGATAGAGAGAAATTTAATTTCGTTTAACCTATAATTTGATACCTTTATCAGAGAAAATATCTTCTGTGCACGTCTTCAAGCTCGTGGAGTTCTTGATATGAACAAGGGAAGGAGGGTCCTGCTCAGCTGCTATGGATTGGACGTATACATGCTTAATGGAGGGAGCATGTGTTCTTCACATGCACTAATGTGAAAGGGAACATGTATCTTCAATGATCGATCATGCTAATTAAACTAATCATTAAATAAAAATTGGATAGGGTCGAGCTATGCTGTGTGTAAGTTCAGGGCTAGATTGTAATTAAATACAAAAACAAATGTTCCCTCGATAAATAAGATAACTGATGAGATAGTTCCTTGACAAGAATTCTGCAGACTTTTCCTCAATAAAATCCTCACAAAAACAAAAGAGGGATGGGAAATTAGTGGAAGTAAATTTAGCTGGAGTGTGCTCTTCTTAAAATGAATCGATGAAGAAATTAATCTGAGCTCACATAAGTTTGTATTGTAAGAAGAAAACATTTATTCGTTCGAAAACTTAAAACCTATGATCGATGATAGAATAATGATGAGGGTGTCGTCGGCTCTAATCACGGGGTTGACGTCCTTGGAAGAAGTAACGGACGCTCTTCCTTGATCCTAACCATAATTATAATTAGTTTTAGCCTCTCGATACAGATACCCTATGATTTCCGAGCAAATTACAGAACAATTCTGCAGTCAATGTACTGCTGAATAATTGCAGTGCCGTGTATTCAAAACCTAATCTCGGTTTTGTCAGGGTTGGTTCGAGTCAAAAGTCGAAAGGATTGGCTTTTTGTTCTTAAAAAAAAAAAAAAAATTGAAATTACTTTTAAAAAAACCAGAAATATCTTACACATCGGGTAATTGATATAGGATCACTGACTGCAGTTCTGCTCCGAAGTTAAGCTTGAATGAAGAAGGAATACATCCCCCTTGCTAGTGCACATATGCTGAACTGGTGCAATCGAAACCTTCATTTCTGCCGAGGAGCAGAGCAGCCCTCTGTTGTTTGTTTATTACAGCAGGTCACATGCTGCCCAAAAAACCAGACAATGGCTGTGGCTTTCACATGCACTCACGCACGCAGGTATATATTAGTATTCCTAGGGGAACCAAATGTTAGAGTTTATCTTCTAACTTCATCATTTTCAATGGAGGCTTTAAACTTTTGATTTTATCATTCTTGTCCCATGAGTAATGGTCTCGTTATCCATCCAATAACATGACTCTTTTCTCTCTAGATCAACCTCGAATCTAATCCAGGGCTTTAACTAGATCATTCAAGTTTTATATATATATAATCCGGATCAGTTAATTAACCGAGTCTCTTGTCCTTTAGGGTTCTAAAACATTAGCCTCGTGGGCTGTAATTAATTAAAAGGTAAAAAAATCATGTGGAATAATAATAATAATAATAAGCGAATGCAACTTAAAAATATACAAGGCACTCCTCTAAACTTAGATAACCGATGATGGTCGGTTTGACTTAAGAACCGGTGCCCTTTTTTCTCCAACTCTTTTTTCTTCTTTCGTGTTGACTGCTCTGCCCAATGAATAGAGGTAGCCACTTGCTAGATAATCATTTGTTGTTTTCAATTTTCAAGAGAGGCTGCTGCTTCTTTTTCTCCTTCTTTTGTTTTTCGCTTCAACACAACAAAACTTTTATGCTTGGCTTCAGTGCAGAGCCCACAGACATGCAGAAAATGTTGACATTATAAGCATGCGAAAATGTTGACATTACAAGCGTTCATATCCTGACTTGAAAATGTATGGGCGCTCAACGAGTAAAATATTAATGGTTTCATGTTCTTATAAATAATATATATTTTAACTTGAATTTAATATATATTATATAGATCATAAATCTTCTATCATTACCCTTGAAATCTGCATGCACGGAGTAACTTTGCATGGTACGTTGAATGCCACCCGAAGAGACTTGACCAATCATTATGTAATAATATTCTTGACATCAGCTACGTAGTTGATTAAATTTCCTTGTGACATTATTGAACCAAACATAAATAATTTTCTTATAAACAAAAAAAAAAAACAATCATATCTAACGCATGGCAGGTAAAATATTGAACAAAAACTATTACCCTCCTCACAATTTCCTGTTTATCCGAACATTTTTCAATTGAGTTTCCACCCGCCAGGTTCCTCACAAATTCGTGTAGCTCATTAGCTCACTGCTGGGGAGAAACGAAGCTATGAACCAAGGCTGAATTGAAGATGTCTGAACCCAGAAACCGCGCGCTGTTCTCTGCGGAAAAGAAAGTCGAGTGCAGTGCCCTTGTTCAGCGTAATAACAAAGCTCAGAAACGAGTGTTAATAGATACAGTTGACCACAAGCACTACCATTTGAATATTAAATAATTATGTGAGAATTTTTAAAAATCAGTCCATCCGGGCAAAGCCCAGGAAAGTGGGGTGTGTGTGTGTGTGTGTGTGTGTGTGTGTGTGTGTGTGTTAACAGTAAAACAAAGAATCATTCGGATGGTATTCGGAAACAAAATATCTCCAATTTTACTAGGAGGTTGCTCAAGGTTCTTGATCAAGAGGACCCTTGACCAGATTCTCATCAGCGCTGAAAACCCTTTAATTTGGTGTGAGGTGCTTGATTGAAATGAAGAATCTTCCTTTGTAAAATATATATAATAGCATATCTCCTTGAATGATTCGTTGTTTTTTCTGCTGTAGATCGAAAAGTAGAGCTTTATGACCTCAAATAAACGGTCGCTGCTGGTTCTTTGACCTCGAGAAGTAAAAACTATTGAAGACCGATAAAATTGCTTAAAAGCAGTAATTGCTCAACCCTAATTTATTGATATGGCCTGATTCTATTTCAACGTTCTCTCGTTGTATTATTTATATAAATAATCATACAATAAAAAAAAAAAAACATGTTTCTTTGAGAATATTAATGTATAATGACAAGTTTAGCTCAATGTGAAAACCAATCTGTTTAACATGAAATGAAAATTAATCACATTGCCGAGGGAGCGAGATTCTCCTCGGAAAGCAAACCCATAAACTGTATAGTATTATATTAGTGTTTGTTTTTTATTTAGATATCAAACCATTAAAACTATATAAGAATATAAAAAATAATTAATCTGAAATAAAAAATAAATTTATCATAATAACAAATGTTGCCTGATTAAAGCAACTCTAGAAAAACTAAGAATTATGCTTAACGTCATTTATTTTAATTTTATGTTTTTTTTAATAAAAAATATATCACAACCAACCTTAAAAACCAATTTATTATTTTAATAACATCTTAACTTATTAAGTTTGATTTTATAGACTACTTTATTAACATTATCACCTAATTATATATTTCGATCACCATCATCAAATTATCATTAATTACAAAACTCGTTAATATTATGCCCACCATTAAAAAATAATTTAAAAGAAAAAAGAATTTACCCCCAAAGAAAGTTTTCTGGCCCGTCCCTGATTTTCTATTAACATCATAATTTTTATAATATATCAATTGTTTTGCAAAGATTTGAATAGTAACTTTTCACCCCTTCAGAGATAGAATATAATCTCCACAGAGAGGGTGCGCAACTCGTCATTTTGTTTTGATTAAAGGGGATCGAAGCATAGCTCAGAAATATGGCAAGGGAAGCCTGTAAATTAATGTGGATGGTCCTCCTTCAACCTCGGCCGGGCGGGGGTTAGCTTTTAGCCTGGCATGCACGCAGGGTGGAAAGCAGCAGCTGCTAGTTGATGTTTCACTTGACTCAAAATGATTCCATCGAAAGGGCATGTAAAGCTTGGATAGCTAGCTAGCAGCTACCAAAAGGATTTTGATTCAACTCTACTAAATAGGAAAATACTTTTTTTCGAAATTAAAACGTATTATAGATGGCCAAAGATGGAAAAGGAAAAATAAAAATCTAATTATCTCAGTACCAATTCCATGCATGCATAATTACTTATTAATCTTGTCAATCAATAAATACTCTCTGTGTTGCTGTAAATTCCCTTTTTTCAGAAAAATTCCCACGTTGGAATCTCTATTTTGCAACAACAACAAATCATCCACTTGTACAATTCTTAATTTAAATTAAGCTAAAATATACCCCTAAATGGATTTAGCTCCTCTTAAATTAGCACTAAAATGATCTATTATATTAAATAAATTCATATTATCGTTGGTTTTGAAATCAATAGTTATGATTTTTTATTTTAAATATATATTACTATTTTAAAAAAAAATATCTAACCATTCACTAATCTAGTGAAAAAAAATCATAACCCTCAATTTTAAAATCAATAATATGAATTTACCTAATACGTACAGTAATCAAATTACCTCTAACTTGAGAAAACTCAATCCTCCATGAATGAATAGTGTGAGAGTTGAGGACATGCGCATGATGATCAGTACAACATGTACGACTGAATATATATATATAGTGAGTAAAATTAAAGACGGACAATGCTATGTAAATTATTGAAATTACTAATCGTTCTTAATCATTATTCGTAACTTGCAGCGTAGTACTGCACGAAGCAGGCTGGAAGTGATGAGATTAATACATATTAAAAGAAGCTGGAAAAAGATGACAAAGCAATACACTAATGGAAGCTTAAACGTTCAGCTGATCATGAAATATTCTTGGCGGATGGAACCATCCTCAGAGAGCAAGAGTTTGGCGCTCAGGGTCTGAAGCCCTAGTTGCGTAGAACCTTGCAATGAAGGCTGTGGCTCTCCCGTCAATCCCTGGTTCCCCTGTCCACCGTCTTCCATCTTCATCACCTGGACATACTCTCCTTGCATAAAACCCATCTTCACTCATGTCATCGCTACCATTTGAGTAACAACAAGACTTGAATATGCTGAATATAGAGAAAAAGCATGATGAAGATTTCCTTTGCCTGCTGTAACCTCCCATAATGAGTTGTAGGAAGCTTAAATGGTATGCACGTGCTAGCTAGCTAGCTAGCTAGCTCTTTCTCTAAGCAACTGTTGTAATGATGGCGGTGGTGGTGCTGTGTTTAAACGATCGGTTTCTGAATAACTAAGATGATGCGTCTATGGCAGCAAACCTCTCCCTTACAATTTATAGTACAGATTCACCCTGTTTTTTTTTTTTTTTTGGTAATTAACTGGACGGTCTAGATTCGCTGAAAAGACAACCTAAAGTGTGCTCATGGTTGCTAAATTAACAAAGATAAAGCATGAGTGTTAGTGTCCTCTGCTTTAGAATTGACCCTAACAGTAGTAGCCAGGGCTCAATGCACCGCTACTACTAACTCTTTCTTTAATTTGTGCCTTGCTACCCAACCTGGCCTTAGGCTCTTGCTTTTCCTTCCCTTCTTTTCTCTTCGAAAGATACCATCTTGATTTAATTAATTAATATATCCTCTTACTAATGCCTATATATGGACCAGGTACGTTGGCCTCAGATCATAATTCTTCTCTAGCTAGTTTGATTATTCTCCGGTCCCTTTTAATTTAGGACCGTGAGTTTCACCCCTTGTGGTTTAAAACGGCTTAATTTCCTCGCTAAACTCATCGTGCGTGTAATTAATAAGAATTATCTACGCTTTTCGACGAGATATATTTCACTTAAGAATTATATATATAGTTTTTATATATATACATGTATGTATGTATCCCGTCTTCTTACTGCTATGTATTCCTTGTATCTGGTATGGAGATACTGCTGCGAATTCGATATGCTAGCTTATGGAACACGGACGCATACAGCTCAATGTGGACTTTCCTTTTCTGAGGACAACTTTTGGCTTTGCTGTATTGCATTATAAAAGAATTCAATATACCATGGAAATGATTAAATAACAGTACACAGATATTTAAGCTAAGATTTTGCTGATTTGGTTGTATGTACATTTATATCTATCTCTGATCAGGAAGTATAAAGTTGCACCGCGTACGTTGTTCTTGACAAGTCTCTTTACAAAAGAAAAGGCCATCGCAGGATTTGTGGGGTTTGGGGAACATTTTGTATCTCTACCCTTTTTTTTTATGTGTTTTTTTTTTGTATACATTCTTTCATTTTACAATGCGTTTCATTAGGGTTCTTACCCTTTTATTTCGACACATGTCAGAACTCTATACATCGAGGTATAGTAAAATTAACAGTGAAAATTTAACAAATGGACTAAAAGGTAAAGAAAAATCCCATATTTATACATTATAAAATCAAATTAAAATAATGGGGACAGATTTGATTTGCATTTATTCTCTAAAATTCAAATATGGGTTTTTTTTTTTATTGTTCTATTCATTAATCACTTTTTAAACTTTCATGGGTAATATTTTATGCCTCAAATTATAAATTTTGTGACACCCAATGTAACAAAACCTAATGAAAGAATAAAAACTTTTAATGTGACCAACAACAACAATAACAATATAAAAATCCATAAAAATATTTGTTTATTCCACCAATAAAATCTATAAAAATACTCTAGAAAATACATTAATTTCAAAAGAAACCTTTATAGCTGATCTGTAGGTGCATGCTAATAAAGTAGTAGTATTGTGACGGACCATTCGGAGAAAGTGCTCATAAATATGCTAGCTGCTGCCCTCCCCTGATGCTGATGATCTCTCCGAGCCCGAGGTGCATTCAAGCTGTCTACCTTTTAGGCTCCGAATAATATCTGTACTGGAACAGGAGCCGATGCCCACGACGCGTCTCCTATTAAATAAAGCGGTCATCGTCAATTAATTATACTTGCAATTGCATCCTTTATTTCATGACCTAGCGAGTTTCTGCTCTTTTTATTAGATTACACAGAGAAAAGAGAGATACTGCTAGCTAGATCAAATATATTTATCAGGGAATTGAATGTGTTTTAAGGGGCGAGCGTTAAATAATGATCAATGGTTTGGTAGTCTCCCACTTAAATATTGCATGCTAGGTTTGGCATCGATTCATTATAACTAGCTGTCTTCCTTCGACCGTAAGGAAGAATCTCCCACAAGTCTGTTTCACACCGAATTTAGCATGAGCAGTTTTATGTAAAGTTTATGTACGTACGTAAGTACGATCGAACTGTATTTTTTCTGTTTCTATACACAAGAATTTCTACTGCTTCTTCTCACTCTCTGATCTTTATAATTCCCTTCTCGATCGTCTATCTTGTCTAGGCAGGTCTTAGACTGAAAAAATAACAAGTAAACATGATTTCCTGCAATTCACATCACGAGAGAGAGAGAGAGAGGGATGCTAAGGACGAACATTCATCCGTCACGAGAGAGAGAGAGAGAGGGATACTAAGGACGAACATTCATCCGTATGGGAAACAAACGCCCATTGGATGGACAAAATGTCTTGTCAAAAATCTGATTACGATTGATTAACCCACTAAACTCGTGACACGTGTTAAAAAACAACCCAATAAAATCTAAGTTCAATATTTAAAGACATGTGACTCCAGTCATAATATAAATTCTAGGAAAGAAAAAGAATAAAAAAACATGATTTAACGAGAGTTAAAAAGCTAAAATTCATGATAAACCATGGTATTCTTATATAAAGAAAAGTCAAAATAGATCATGAGCTAACTTGTTGTTGGTTGATAAAATTAAAAAAAAAAAAAAAAACAACTCAAATTAACTCTAATTAACCCGTTTACAATATTCTTGGATCATGAGATTGATATAACATAATATAAAATAAATCATGAAATTTAATTTTTAATCAAACCAACCATAAATAATGAATTTGAAAAGAAAAAAACTAAGTCAACAGAGTTAACTGACCAAATCAGGTTAATGTGTCAAGCTTATGATCTATATCATGATAATGCTGTAAATAAATAAAAAATTAATATTAAAAAATATATTTTAATAAAAAAAACGCTAATTACAAAGAAAAAAGAAAATAAAACAAAATAACATTCTAATGACTAGTTTTTTTTTTGTTTTTTTATGTGGAGGGTATATTGAAATCCTCTCCATTTTTCTTTTGTTTAAAATTGATTCGTTATCTTGTACCGAGTAAAAGAGAAAAGCTAACTTAAATCTTTATAATTTGTAACATAAATACATAACCAAAAAAGAATTTAATATAATTTTATTTATATATATTGTGATTTTTTGTATGCAGGTTGGGTTTTTGCAAATTGAATAAAATTTAAGTCTCGAGGGCAATTTGTGTGGATGTGTTTTAGATTCTAAGGAATGTAATTAATGTTATTTTTTAAAATATCTTTTTTTATTTTAAAATATATTAAAATTATATTTTTTATTTTTTTTAAAATTATTTTTTATATCAGCATATGAAAATGATATAAAAAAATTAAAGTAAAAAATAAAAATAATTTTTTTAAAATTTTTTTAAAATCACTTTTAAAATGCAGTGTAAAATAGAATGACATATTGCCACATCTTGAAGTTTGAAGCTCGTTTTTTTTCTGGTTAGTTTATTCTCATTCCCTGATTGATATGATTTTTTCTTATCTTTTCCTTTTTTATATATGTAGTTAGGATATTATATTATATTTAATACTTGAAGAAATCAACTTTTTATTGTGGATTTGCTAAGTGAATGTTTGATTTTACTTCTTGGTGGCAAAGAGCAGTGCTTTGATCTAGGGATGTAATAATTTTTTCACATAACACAATGGTCACTACTTCAAAGGGAGGGGTTAGATGATATGTTTGTATTCTTTTAGTGTAATGTGATTACTTAATTGTTCTTTATTGAAAAAAAAAAGAAATCACTTGGGTCAAGGGTTTTTGTCTTTAACTTGATTTTAAAGCAAGTCATTTCATTACACTTAGAAAATTAAAAATATTTGTCTTTTGACTTAGATGCTCCTTTTTTACTTAGATGTGATTGTCTAGTATTTATTGAGTATCGTTGGGACAGTAAGGTGATTTGATAAATAATAAAATTAAATTATATATAAAAAATAATAATTGGTTAAACAATGTTTGACATCTTTCAACAGCACGTGCAAAATGTTTGGTGGCCAAAACCATGATTTTATGGATGTTTCCAAAGCATTTCATTGTACCCTTAATAGATATAATATGATGCTTGTAGCGCTTAAAGTTTGTTGTACTTACGATTTCATCCCTATTCTATTTATTATAATTTATAAATTTTAGAATATTTTATGAAATCTATGATTATTTTTTTATTTAATCTATGTATTCTTAGTTGCATTTTATTTTTCTTATTTGTTTAGAATAGTTTATAAGATTAGGAATTGTTTTTAATTCTATCCCCAACTGATATTTTTATCTATCATATTTGGTTCATACTTTTTATATATATTTTAGATGGTTTTTTCAAAAACAATTTACAATCTCATCATTCTTTAGGTTTTTTCTTGTCAAGCATAATCTATTTTTTAAATTTTTTTTTGACATTGCAATGTTTTTTAGATTGATTTTTTTTATTGTTATTTTATCTTTTAATATTTAATTATTTGAGTGTTTAGTTGTTTAGTTGAGTCCGAGGCTAAAATCTTATGATTTGATAGTTAATAGTCTCGGTTTACGGCATAGACACAAATTTTTTTTATTTATTTTTTGTTTTTTTAGATTTTCACCACCTCTAACTTTTGCTAATTTTTTTTTACTCACTCTTCTATGATAATTTTTAGTTGTTTTAAAAATAACATGGGTTGCCTCGTTTATGTTTATGTTTTTTTTTTTTTTGTCTTTGTTGACTTTGTTTATTCTAAAGGAATTTTATTTTTTAAATTGATTGATTTCATTCTTCATCATTTAGTTTTTTAGATGTTGAGCTATTAGGTTAAGTCCAAGTCAAGAATTTGACTGATTAAAGCATTTCCAACGGGAGTGCTATAAGAGGAGGCATAAATAAAATATTAATTGTTTAGCTCTTTTATTTAATTTTTTTGCACTACAACGGGGGTGCCATTTGCCGAGCCAAAAATGGCACCCCCTCCATGAGCTGCTATTTGTAGCAGCTCATGAGATAAAGGTAAAATTTTGGCCCCGTCTTGGGGGCACCTTATATATATATATATATATATATATATATATATATATATATATATATTAGAAAATAATGTAATTATATCAAAAATATTTATTTTTATTTTTTTTAAATACCTCAACAATAAAGTAAAAAATTATATATAAAATTAATAATTATATTGTTGGAGGATTTTTGAAAAGCAGTTATTTAATTATATAACCAATTCCTATTAATTGTATAATTAATGACATATTTAAACTACATACAAAATAAATACATTATATTTAAAATAATATATAAAAAATAGCTTTTATCATTGGAGTACACATTAATAAAAAAAAAAATCATATGTATACTATTTTAAAGATTTGGCTTTTCAAAATGGCTACTCCCGCTGGAGTTACTCTTATGGTTCTAAGTGTTTAACTTGGTTTTACAAGGTTTACTCAGGCTTGCTGAGATTTTTTTTTTCTTCTTGTTTTTTTTTTAATATATATTTCATTCTCTATCATTATTTTTTACTCTCTTTTTTTAAGATTTATCTTTCTTTTTAAAATAACAATGGTTGTCTTAGTTTTTTTTTTTTTTTTTTGTATTTGTTAAATTCTGCTTCTTTAAAAGGAGTTTTGTTTTTTTAGTTAAATATATTAATTAATTTTATCATTTGACATTGACATTTAAATTGAGGCAATAACTAGAGAAAATTTCCCTCCCTTCCCCTCAAATTTGTATTATTTATATCCCTCTCATTCCCAAGATATTCTTTCATGCACATATACTCTCGCTCCTTCTATTATCCTCTCTTCCATTCCTTTCTACTCCCTCTCTAATTTTATTCCCTTCCGATTGTTTTCTTCACTCTCTTAATCTACCATCCATTGTATGAACAACTCCCCCTCCATGATTCTCCATTAATAATTTTTTGATAAATCATTTTTTATGTTGTGATGGAATTAAATTTTATATTGAAATACCATAAAAAAATTAAAATAAAATAATTACTCATATGCAATGAAAAAAGATATTCTTCCAGGAAAGATATGAAAACTTCTCATAACAATAAAAAGTTAAAAAAAGAAAATATTAGTTTTTATTGATAACTTGGCTAATAAACAAAATAATACCAATTCATGTGAATTCGTGTAAGAAATACATTAGTTTAGGTTGTGTAACAAAATAATACCAAAGATGCTGAGCTGGTTTGACCATGGTCAAACAAAATTCAAATTTTGAATTCGCTCAATGTGTTAGGTTCATTTGACCAGGTCAAACCAAACTCAAACCTAATTTTAGGTCTAGTTTTTTACTTCTAAGTTAACCTGGACAAATGAAATTGAACGTACCTTGAAACTCAATTATTTTGAATATCCCTTCCCTTTTTTTTCCTTTTAAATTTACTATTATTAATGGTGATAATATGCATCACAACGACATTTTTAGTCTGTACAATGTGGCTTCAGCTCGTAAAGATGCTACTCCTGTTCTTAAAAGTCTACTCTTCATTTATACAAAGAAAGGGAAGGCAAGAAGAAAAGGGATTCTGAAATCATTTTTCACTCTCGTTTACCATATAGAATCATTTTTTATGTCTACAATAAAATTCACTTAAAACAAATGCTTATTTGATAGTGTGGTTGTGGTTGTTTTTTAAAATATTTTTTATTTAAAAATATATTAAAATAATTTTTTTTTATTTTTTAAAAATTATTTTTAACATTAACATATGAAAATAATTTGAAAACACCCAAAAAAATTAATTTAAAATAAAAAAATATAAAAATATTAAAAATATTTTTAAAATGCAATCAAACATGACCTAAAGATAGTCCAACCAACTAAATTTATTTATTAAAGTTCTTTCACAGTTTCACCACTAATTTTAAGAGATTATAATCTGCAAAAGATCTTAACATAAAAGTCATGTACTTAAGGACAACACCACGCATCTATCCTAACCACCACTCATGTTTTAAGAATCAAATAAACTAATTTAATTATGGAAATTATTTAGATCTTTGAAGACAAATATTTTAATCTAATAAGTATCAGAAACATTCACTTATAAATATTCATGGCAACTTATTCAAGGTTCGGAAAAAAAAAAAAAAAAAACCTTGGTGTTTCAGGAACCTCGAGGTCCCAGCAAATCCTTTGAAATACTGGAAAACAAGCTTTTGAGCTGCACTTACGAGGTTCTGATGTCCTGGTAGACCGCGCAGTTTAGATTTTTTGTGCCTCTGTGTCACCCTACGCTTCCTCCCTTGCTCTGATCTAACACAGCTAGCAGATCTTGTCACTTAGGATTAGAGCCACGAGCTAAGAAACCAACCAAGTAGCTGGATAAACGTTCCTGTGACCAGAAGATTTATTTTTATATTTACTTTTAGATTTGATTTTTATGATTATTATTAAAAATTTATATAATTATTTTCAAATTTATTTAATCAGTAAAGATAAACGTAAAAACACCTAAATTAATAAAAAAGAACCAATCACATTGCTTTACTTTGGTCTGTTTTTGAACTGTCGAGATTAATTCATCAGCTGCCCAGCATATCATTTTACTGCATCTTAGATAATTGTAGGGAAAAAAAAAAAAGAATTCAAGTACGGAATACACTCTGGATTGCCACGTGGTCTCATCACCAACAACACTTGTCGCCATGAGATGACCCAAAAAATTACAATTTTTAACGGGTTATAGTTTGGTCTGAAACTTCATCCCACCCGAGCCCAATAAAAGCTTAATCAAGGACAAAGGAAAATGAAATAGACAAGTAGCTAAACCGTTGGATCCGAAACCCAAACCACCGAATAGCCTACGACATGAGGCAATACAAGACAAATAATAATAATAATAATAAAAAAAAAGAAAAAGAGGAACTATGCTAGTAAATTATTTTATTTTTATTCAAATTTTATTTTTAGCTAGCAAAATAAAATGAAAAATATTTAAATAAATATTGTGAATAGCATGCCAAGACTCTATTTTTTTTATATAATATATTGATCATTTTTTTTATATTCTTTTTAGATTTTTTTATTGTCTACTCCAAAGTTTACTGTTGTTTATAATTTATTTATTTTTAAGAAGAACCCAAACTAATTTGAATTGCATGTTGAATTGTAAAATTTGTTTAGGACACGTGTCAGCCACTGTAGTGTAGGTTCAAATGGGACAAATAGTGGGGTCCGCCTGGCCTTGCACATGAAAAACACGATGAAGGTTGAATAGAAACAAGAACACTTCTATAAAAAAATGCGTTCAATATTATTAATATTTTTTATAAAAAAAATTAAACCAACTAGAAACTAATTTAATATGATTTTATTGATTTAGTGAATTCAAAATAATTTGGATGACTTGAATTATCAGTAAAAATATAATTTGACTCATGAAATATTTTAAAGAAGATATTTTTTTTATAAATAATATTGTAATTTATTGAATTGTCCTATGTTAAAATTTGTTATCTAGTTCATAAGACTGTAATGATCTTAAAAATATAAATCAAAATAAATTATAAAATTCAATTTAATATTGAAAGATAAAATTTAGAATTAAAAAAAGACTCAACTCAACTCAATTTAATATTTTAAACTCGTGACTCGAGTAATAAAGCTAGAATATTTAATAGAAAGTATAAAAATAAAGAAACTCAATTCTTAATTTGTTGAAGGATTAAATTAAAAAAATCAATTACAAAAAAAAAACTTGAACTAAACAATCAAATCTATGACTCTAACAATGAAATAACCTTATAAAAAATTGAAATAAATTATAAAATTTAATTTATAATTAATTTAATATTAAATAATAAAATTAAAAAGAAAAATTAAATATAAAAAAAATAAACAAGCAAGGTATTCGAACCCACAACTTAAATTATGATATTGTGATAAATTATATAAAAAAAATGAAATCTAATCGCAGAAACAAAATTTTTTCACCAAAACCAAAATTTTTCATGTGCCGTTTTTATTTTATTTCTACATGGAAGGACAAAATAAATGACATGAAAAAGAAATGAATTTTGAGATTGTGTTTTAAAAATGTTATTGAGTTTTTTTTATATACATATATTAATATTAAAAATAATTAAAAAAATAAAAAAAATATTATTTTAATAAATAAAAAATATTTTAAAAAACAAATAGTTATGAACACGGGACCTCTTCGTGGTGATGACACGGAGAACGTAGTGGTCCAAGCATAGAAGTGGGTTGGGGGGGTGGGTGGGGGTTCGGGTCCTTTATTTTGAGGCCCGCAAGCAGGCTCAACAACCGAAAAGTAGAAACGACGAAGGGAAAACAGCTTTTACCTTATATATAAAATAAATACCAACAATAATCAACTTGAATCTCAGTTGTTGACAGCCACGATTGGATTTCACCTAACCAATGCCGTCCATCTACCCTTCTCCTCGTTCTATTCCACAAACTCATTTGGAACTTTAAATAAATGTTTTTAGTGTTTCATTAATGATATTATTCATAATAATCTAATTAAAATACGCCTAAACTGATTCACCCTCGCTGTTTTCTTAGAAGAATTACCTTGAGACAGAAAGAAAAAGAATGCTATATATAAAATCTACCCGTGGAAAAAAAACAGAGGCTCACGATCATCCTGATAAAATTCAATGCGCTCTAGTCAGTGGGCATATCGGTCTGGCTACCCCATCTCCCCACTGTTCTTCCTCCAACCTTTTATGCTTCTGGTCTGAAAAGAACGGCGTGTGTACTTGCATTCGCACTGTTGTAGATTCTTATGGAGCAATCATCCTCTTCCAAAAAGGAAAGTCTTGACGTTCCCCTGCATTCATTTGGGTTCCAAATTGAAGAACTGTCCCCTGAAAAGGTCACCGGTCACCTGCTTGTTACCCCCAAGTGCGTTCAGGTCTATCCTCCTCCTCCCCTCTCTCCCTCTCATTATAATACATATGTAAGAGGAATTTAGTTTGATTTCAATATATTAAGATTTCCCACATGGAGGGCTCACAATTCTCTTCTTGGAAATGGGCTTGCCGGCCAATGAGCAGCCGTTCAAGGTATTGCACGGAGGAGTATCGGCTTTGATTTCGGAAGCGATGGCTAGCATGGGGGCTCACATGGCATCGGGATTGCAAAGAGTGGCTGGGATTCACCTGAGCATCAATCATGTGAAAAGCGCCCGCCTTGGAGATCTTATCCTCGCCGAAGCCACTCCCTTCAGTATCGGCAAAACCATTCAGGTACATGATTTCCTTTTTCTTCCCTTCCCTCAGTATTAGCAAAGGAACGCGATTAAGATACAACTGATACAGGTGTGGGAGGTGAGGCTCTGGAAATTATCGGATCCGTCAAACATCAAGTCCTCCAAATCATTGGTGTCATCGTCAAGGGTTACTCTCATTTGCAACCTGCCTGTGCCTGAACATGCTAAAGAAGCCACCGAAAATCTCAGAACCCATGCTAAATTATGAGAACTCTTTCATCTTTCTTATATTGCCTGCCTGCCTACCACTACAACGTGCTCGTAGGAATTACTCCTGATGTATAATAATAATACAATATTGTACTTCAGTGACTTCAAGTTCTTGCTGTATGATTCTCAAATTTCAGCCCAGAGAGTATGAATAAATTCACCTAATTTAGTCCCACTTAGTTGATGATTGCTTCCCAGTTACTAGTACTGCTAATCGTTGAAAAACTTGAAAAAGAAGAATTGTACTCAGCTTTGCAGACAGTCGACACTGTTCTTAGACACCAACCTCGTGTTTATTTAGCCATAACCAACAATGCTACTACTTCAATTCCATGGCATAACATCCAGGCTCGTCATTCCCCTGTTGTTGGCCCGGTAACATAAAATATCGCAATACTATTATTACTGAAACCCAACTTTAAGAAGCCAATCCTTCCCTTGTAGCTCAGCTTCAAACCAGTATTACACCATACTTTTCAATGATTTAGTGCGCCAAACCGAGTTTATAACAATGGTTAATGCACCCTCGCTAGCCGCGGCTTCTATTTTAGTTTGTGTTTGATAATGAGGTGCTTATGATAGGAAATTGGTAGTCGGATTAAGCTGTTAGGCATGTTTGTAAGAGATAAACGCGATCTTCAGGGATGCAGCCTGCCTTGAAAGCATTATAAAGCAATATTACCATTAGTAAATACAAATAGAACATGGATATCAAGAGTTTGATATCGGTACAAATGATGGTAACTGAAGAGGAAGAAGGTGAGCTAGAGTATTAATTATGAAGTAATGGGTGCTGGAATTACATGATTAATCACGTTATGTGGTACTGGTACTACAGAGAAAACAGCAGCTTTTCCCGCACACACACACACACATATTTTATACTTGTGACATTCTAAATGTTTGATTTACAAGTTAGAACCAAGTAATATATATAAATACAAGGCAGCAATTCATCGGATTCTGCACAAGGCTAGTTGCGGCTGCTTCCAAAAAGAAGTGGGCTAGCTCATGGCTTTATATTTGCTGTTTTTGGCTTTGTTTCCACTCCGCATACTGATCAGTTGCAGAGATCTTTTGCCTTCAAAAAATGTAAAATCCTGTTAACTACTAAAGTGCATATGCAAGCAAGTGGGATTCTCAGATGGAAACATGGAGAATTGAACAGGAGAGCTAGGAAAGTAAAATGTATAGCTAACCTGAGATTGGTAAGTTGTCGAGTGAGTTCATTAATCTCAAGGGCAGAGAGTTTGAGAAAAAACAAGGTTCCTGGTACCTCTTCAGAGACGACTTGGGACAATTTGTGGACAGAAGCTCCCAATCTTCTAAAAGCCTGCATCATTGTTCTTATTATTGCATACAATCCAATATCCTTAGGAACACAGAGCACCAGTGCATCGACTTATGGAATTCTTATATTAATTATCCAAAAGGACAAATTAGCAAGAGCTTACAGCTATAGTTGGAAGGCATATGACAGCCAAAGAGAACATTGTTCCAACAGCCTGCGAGTAGGACGGGTACGCTTGTACATTACTTACTCAGAAAACTGGACAGTAGTAATGAAGAAAACGAAAAGAAAAGGTTGAAAAACTAACCACTGAAAGAAGAAAGAAGAGAGAGAGGAGGGCCAAGTGAGGAGGGGAGGGCTTGAACCCTAGAGATTTGAGATGGTTGGGAGTGAAAGGCAGTCGAGTAGAAGAGAAGAGTTTGGATTGCGGAGCATCGGCAACGTTATTGGAAATTCGATTTATGAGAAGAGCTGCAGTGCTTGGTCGTGTCCCACCGGCACCAAGCATCGATGTGCAAGGAGGAACAGAACAACATGAACAAGGTCTGTGTCTCCCCACATACATGGAAGGGTACAAGCACAATGGGGCTGGTCTAAGAAGAAGAAGATGATGCATACTACTATCACCTCAGAGCTGAAAGAGAGAGTTTCCAGACAATTTTGTGATGATGCTTCTTGTCTTGGTCCCACAAAATAGGAAGGGGGGGAGGAGGAACCCTTGCTGTCCATTTCGTGCCACTTGCAAGCCCGACCTCTTATCTTCTAAGTTTTATTCAATCCCTCCCCAAACTTCAACCATCCATGAAAGTTTTTATTCTTTCAAATCTGGTATTTCATCCAATATAGTTAAACCCTTGGCTTTCAAGAAACAAAATGATACCATAGTGTATACTAATTTTAATAAGGAGGAGAGAAATCAGAGAATCCAAGGCGAAGTCTTCTTTGAAGGACTCCAAGTTTTATTTTCTATCATCCATTTGACAATGTGATGGTTGTACAAGAATACTAATATAAAGAACAGTTCTTAAAAATATCATCGAGATAATCTCAATTTTACCTCAAAATATTTTTTCTATCGATTTTATCTTTAAATTTCTGAATATTCTCTTATATGTTATCACAATTCATTTATGGGTTATTCTCAAAATTTATTCAAAATAAAAATAAAAGGGGGCTAACATGGTGGAAAAATCAAATAGTAAATTTTGGAAGGATTTTGAGAACCCGATCGTATTTTTATTGTGTATAAAATAAAAAAAAATACAGATTCAATGTCATAAATGATCATTAGATAAATCTGCATATACATTAAGTCCAAAATCATAATTCAATTTTTAAATAGTCCGATTTGATTTTATCTTGGGTCAAATTAAATTTTAATTATGTTTTGGAATTAATTTGAGGTATGATTGATGAATTGAATTAAATGTAAGTGTAATTTGTCTTAATTACACTTTAATTGGGTCAAAGTAATTTTATTTAGAACTTGATTGATGAAAAATTAAGTTTAGGAGCCTAATTCGGGCTTAGTAGAGATGATTTGAAGTTTTGGAGACTAAATTTCATTTTTACCAAGTTATTTGGTTGAAATTAGGGATAAAATTACAAGAAAATCAAAGTTTTGAGATTAATTAAGAGCATCACTAAAGAAATTTGAGAATAAGGATTAAAGTGAAAAGGTGTGTAAATTAAGGGGTTCTGATGAAGTTTAACAAGTGTTCAATTGCACAAAGCTAACACTTTTGTCTAATTAGAGATAAAATCATAACAATCATAAGATAAAGAACTAAACTGAATTTTGTCAAAGAAAAAAGAGAGAGGACCAGACAACGCTTTGTTTGGTCCAACAAGGTGTTTAAGCAATGTGTTGTTTGGTCACTACTTATTTTTCTTTCCTAAAATCTCGTCGAAAATCCTACTTCGGTATCAAATTTACAGGTATATTTAATGTCTTTATCCTTCATCAAATTTGACAAACAAATACAAGAAAATGATTATTTGATTCTTTACTATATCGATATATGGTCAGTTCTAGTTGAAGAACACTGCATAGATAATGATTCAGCTTCAAAGCTGACAACTTAGTGAGCTTACTGTAACTACTATATTTGTATTATCATAAAAAAACCATCAACATAGTGTCAACATTCTATAAACCTCCAAAATAATTTCCTCGACTATTAGCCTTGCTAATATATTGCTTTATTGAATCCAAATCATCTTTTAAATCATTAACCTAGAAAATGTTCAAGTAGTTGACCAAAAGATCTCATTTGGAAAGGTCTTTAGCCTTTAATGTCAAATGACATTTGAATTTGTAAAAGTTGATTGATATCATAAAATATATCCTTACAGCCCTAATGTTTTGCAAAAATAAAGATTCTTTATGATGAGGTGGTTTTCTTAGGGCTCTTTATGATTTATTCATGATATAGATGTTTGAGGTCTTATTTATATGTGTACACATTATTGAAAATAAATTGGACATGTTTCGGTGATGAAATGTTTATTGTTTTAGGATTAAATATATTTTATATAAACTCCCAATTAGTCAAAGTATGAGATGAATCAATCAACCAATTCGTTAGTACTAGTTTGATTGGCCATGATCTAGGAAAACAAAAGATGGTTATCGAATGAATTGAGTTTTTCATATTTGATTTGAGATATGTTTTTTAGTCTACAAATTGGATTAAAAATATATATCTTAACTCATAAAACACTTTTAACAAAGAAAATCAAGAAAATCTTGAAGTTTGTGTGAACTGGTTGACTAGTTCATACAACTCGATCAACTAGTTGATTAGTTGAACTAGAGCTTTGTTAGTAAATCTATTGTCCAAATTTTTAGATTTTAACCCCTTAATTTCTTTGTTTTTTGGATATTATTTTTACATGGAAAATTTTCATTTTAAGCTCAAAGAAAAGATTAAAAAGATAATCTTAGGAAATTATCGTTTTGGGTTTCAACCAATTGAACCTAACCCAAAACAAATAGTTTAACAATTGCTTGATATTATAAGTAGAACCATTATTTTTCTGGTATAAACAATTTTTTCTAATATTAGAATCCTAAATTCGAAATTAAACCCTCAACAATTCACCAAGAAAACATATATCTTTATATGAGAGAAAAATCTTGAAAAAAATAATGTCTTAAAGTGGTGTAAAAAATTTGGTATGGATTCATTAAGTGACAATTGTAATCTTGAACTTGGACTAATAAAAGAATACAATACTTATCAATTTGGTGTTTAAGGTATGGATGTAGATTTGTCTAACTACGTTAAAAATTAAATTCCTAATTTCTCTCCCATTTCTATTTATTTCAATGACTTTAATTTGATATATTTAAATTTGTTTATTTATAAGTAAAATAAAATATAAAATATTTGAACTATAGAAAAGTAGGTGTAATTATGTATGTCAATTTAACCAGAACTCGATGGATACCAAGCTCAGTGATCGAGTTTTGTTGAATATGTGTATATATATATATAACATTTATTTTTAATCCAATATAATACACACACACACTGGAATCCAATAAGTAAAATATGTAACCGGCCATTGCATTCTAGGTATAATAGCAAAACAAGAATAAATAAATAAAAATAGAAGCACGCAGGCATCAAGGGATTGGTGGTGTACGGATGTGAATTATTATGATTTATCAATGGATGGGTTTTGGACAGAGCAAGCCAAGGCGATAACGTGGAAACCTTGAACAAGTCAGTATTGGTGTTGGTATCTGGGCATACTTTGTGTGGTGGAGTCGCCAACTCTTGCAATATAATACGTAACGAGACTTTTATTTATACCTCACCTAACCAACACCAAACCATGATAATTGTGTTGTCCATTCCATCTTCCAGACGATTCTTTCTTCATGGATCGATCCTCCTCCTCCTCTTCCAACAAGGAGCGTCTCGATGTAGCTTTGCATTCATTTGGCTTCGAATATGAAGAAATGTCACCTCAAAGAGTAACTGGCCGCCTTCTTGTGAGCCCCAAGTGCGTTCAGGTCTCTCTCTCTCTCTCTCTCTCTCTCATGTACAGATATCTACAAAATTAAGGAATGATTCCATTAAGTTAAAACTGTCTGCCTGATCGATCGAATACTTGATTTAATCTGTCCTTGTTCTTGTCTTGAAATGATGAATCATTGGAAATGGGCCGGCGATCGATCAGCCGTTTAAGGTCCTGCACGGTGGAATTTCGGCGCTGATTTCGGAATCGATGGCCAGCATGGGAGCTCATTTGGCATCGGGGTTGCAAAGAGTGGCTGGGATTCACCTGAGCATCAATCATGTAAAAAGCGCCCACCTTGGAGACCTTATCCTGGCCGAAGCCACTCCCTTCAGTATTGGCAAAACCGTTCAGGTACGTACCTGATCACCTACACTCCCTTTCCCTGATCCAACCTAGAGTTTAATGGCTGATGCATGCAGGTGTGGGATGTGCGAATCTGGAAATTATCGGATCCTTCAAACTCAGAATCCTCCAAATCATTGGTGTCGTCTTCAAGGGTTACTCTCATATGCAACCTGCCTGTGCCTGACCATGCTAAAGAAGCCATAGAAAATCTCAGAAGCCACGCTAAATTATGATGAACCCTTTTCACTTTTCTTTTCTTCTGCGACCCACAGCTTGATAATTGTACTCATTTCATTCGGTGATTCTCGATCTCTTACTGTATGCAAGTTTTAATACAAAATAAGTTCAGAAATTGTTGTAAGTCAGCTGTTTTTAGACAACAATTAACCTTCGCAACATGTATTACGAGATTGCCTGAAATCACGGAAAATTTAGGAGGTTTTTGTCATGATAGAGAAAAGGGAGCTGTTTTTCAGCCGAAACTGATATGCATGGATAATTTCAAACTTATCTTCCAGGAAAAAATGTATGTGATATGGAGAGTGACATCTAGTATTTGTTATGGTGTTATGATATATTTGGAAGGAAAGATGTAATAAAATATTTGGCGGGTACTAAAATACTTGGTTTGGGACTACTCTTGCGATAAAAAAAAAAAATTGATTGGAGATAGTAAGATAATGCAAAGGAGTGGATGTGATGGAATTGATGAAGGTAAGGATGTTGAGCACATAGATTGGAAATATCCAGCAGATGGGTGGATTAAGATTAACGTGGATAGATGCAGTAAGGGTAACCCAAGGTTGGCAGGTGCTGGAGGAGTTATTTGAGACCATATGCGGTCTTGAAAAGAGGGATTTGCAAGAAATATTGATATCTGTTCATTTGTGATTGCGGAACTATGAGCTATATATATTGGGCTTCAACTTATAAGAGTTAAAGGGTTTAGAAAAGTGATTTTGGAATTGGATTCCAGGGTTGTAGTTGGGCTCATTAATGGGGATAATATAAGGGTAAATATAAATTATAATCTGATCATACAAATTAGAGATATATTGGGCAGGGATTGGGCAATTGTAATAGTTCATATTTAAAGGGAGACCAATTGTGTGGCCGATTGACTTATTAATTTTAGGTTAACTAGAAATTTGTTAGATAGAGGGGCAAATAATATAACTGACCCCTTGACAAGCTTTTATATTTTATTGTACCATAACCTAATTGAGTATATTATTTCTCGTTTAATTTAGATGAGTGTAATGCCCCGATAATTAAAAAAAAAAAAAACCTTCACAACGTGCATGTCTTGGCAAAATCAGTATCTCAAAGATTTTTAAGCAATAAATTTAATGTACTAAAAACTCAGAACTCATGTATCAAGCAACATGTCTTTGCAAAATAACTTGTGGGCTCAGATCACAACCCTTAGTATGGGAAGGAGCTCGATGGCACACACTCCGTCTAATATAATAATTCAGTTTTTATGGGAGCTCGGCCCTCACGAGATCATCTTTAATGTTATGGGGTCAGAGAAAAACTCAGTTTTTTGTAGGACCTGCTGAGGAAGTCTAATGTTGTGGACTTGCCTAAAAAAAGAGTTCAGTTATCACGGGCTCGCTGTTAGGGATGAGCCCACTCCCATCTTCCATGAGCTTGGCCACACCATAGAAGTGGTGATAGGGAATGCATTAATAATAAAAATAAATGTTCGTTAGCGGATGGGATGGATGAGTTTCTTCTCTCCGCCCCATCTGCCCTTATGTCCTTCCTTTCCTTCCTCTATTTTATATTATAAATACATAAGATTTGCTACCAAAATCTACCCTTTTCCATTCCATTTAAGCTTGTTCTGGAAGATTTATTAGAGGAAAAAATTAGATCAATATCAGCCCATCAAACATGGAGGGAGCCGATGGTATGTCTATTCTCTTCAGGCTCGCTACTGATCTGCTTGCTTGCCATGTTCTAATCTTGAGGATCTCTCTCTATCAAGTTTCCCATTTTTATAGTTTGTGATTTTTTGTGTTGGTTTGGATGCATTGGATTGGATTGCAGTGGTTGAAACTAAGAAGGGGACAATCTCGGTGGCTTCTGCATTTCCTGCTCATCAGGAAGGTATGATATCACTTGATTTTTTTTGTAACCACTGCTTGTTCTGGTAATAGAATTATTGCTTTGGATGGCTTTTGATCAGCTGTGCAGGACAGAGATCACAAGTTCCTAACAAAAGCAGTTGACGAAGCTTATAAAGGAGTTGAGAAGGGAGATGGAGGTCCTTTCGGTGCTGTTGTTGTCCTCAACAATGAGGTTGTTGTCGCTTGTCATAACATGGTCTTAAAACATACTGACCCTACTGCCCATGCCGAGGTCACTGCCATCAGAGAGGTTTCTTTCTTCTTCTTCTTCTTCTTCTTCTGATCTTTTTACATTTAACTTAGCCTTATATTATTATATTGCATACCTTCATGGAATGAACGGATCTGTCTGCGTGCACCCTTTTGAAAGGGCCTTCTTGAAAACTGCGTCACAGGCCAAAAAGCATAAATAAAACTGATGTTTTTTCGGCTTGAAATTCAGCAAACCGCGTAGACAAACGAGCACTTAGAGGGTAGTGTGTGCTTGGTAATGCGGCGAAGTTTGATTTTCAAGGGTAACATTGAAAAAAACATTAATTTGATATTTTGTTTTCAAGCTAAATGCACTTTTTAAACACATTCACATACCTTTTGAAATGCAAAAACAAAACTCTGTGGCTGCCTTGTAATAGTTTATAACGTTGC
Organism: Salix dunnii; assembly: GCA_015731905.1. Lineage (NCBI taxonomy): Eukaryota > Viridiplantae > Streptophyta > Magnoliopsida > Malpighiales > Salicaceae > Salix > Salix dunnii. The sequence goes on along the minus strand of CM027668.1, from coordinate 195,716 downwards.
AAGATGCGAAGCCCTTACCATGTCATTGTAAAGTTAGATGCCCTATTAGTGACTTCTTACCGTATTGGAAATGATAACCGGGTTCAAGCATGACTCAGCTGGGCTGGGAGCAGATACAATGGCTATTTGAGACCTTAAGTATCTTCTCCATGTAAATAAAATCCATGAGAGTAGGCTCTTTTGCACTTCTTTTATTTATTTTTTAACCAAAAAAAATATTTTCACTTTTCATTTTCCTTGAGATGGAATGAATGGTGTTATGCTCATAGAAACTCAAATATAAAGGCTCAGAAAGTTGCTTCCCCTCGTCTCTTTATGACCTTGTTTTTACCAGGCATGTAAAAAGCTCAATAAGATTGAGCTTGCTGACTGTGAAATATATGCCTCTTGTGAGCCCTGCCCCATGTGCTTTGGCGCGATCCACCTTTCACGAATTAAGGTATTTTCTGCTACTTACACTTGTCTCAATTCTTTCCCGTTGTTGTGGTTCAGGGTGTATGACATATGGTGGGTTTTGTGGTGTGTTGGTGTCAGAGGTTGGTTTACGGAGCTAAGGCTGAAGCAGCTATTGCTATTGGCTTCGATGATTTTATTGCTGATGCATTGCGGGGTACTAGCTTCTATCAGAAGTCCCAGTTGGAGATCAAAAGGGCAGATGGCACCCAGGCCATCATTGCAGAACAAGTCTTTGAGAAAACAAAGGAGAAATTTCAGATGTATTAAGCGTTTTAACTAGTTCGTTATGCTAGTTGGGACTGTCTTCTATTCTGAACGATAAGCTTTGCTTTCAATGTAATTGTTCAATAATGACTTGCATTCAACGGGTCTTGAAATGCTGACATGCTTTATCATGTTGAACTTCATATCTGCTGTGTTGAATCATGCTAGCATCTACCCCAGCATTTTAATCTTTGATGTTGCACCCTTCGTGATACCTTTATCAATCTTTCATTTCAATGCTATAATCGTCAGAAATTCAACAGAATTGCCTAGGATTTTCTCCCTCTTCAAAATATGGAAACTGAAGCTCCGACAGTGAGATGGAAAAGAAGCCAATTCAGATTATTGTTTATATTCTACATAACAGTGTCCTAAAATGCTTTAAAAGAACGCTCTATTGCTGCAAGTAAAGAGCAAATGCACACCCAATCCAGAAATGCATCTTAGTTTACAAACCACTAGCGTGCAGTGGAGACTAGGCAGCTACTGCAAATCCTATCCGGTGATTACCAAAATCAAACACCGTGTGGTATGCTCCCAAAAACACATCTCCAAGAATCCTGCATTAGACATCAATCAACGTTACATTTATGGATCTGTATGTTCATTACAGCAAAACATTAGCGAGGTATGACATACCAAAGGGGACCTTGTGGTGGAGGCATATCTAAAGCTGCAAACCCACTCAAGCAAATAGTAGCATAGCTTTCTTCAACTCTAACAATGTACTAAACCAAATTGCAAAACACATTAAAAAAACAACTATGAACCATCAATGCTCAAGAAATCACTTAAAAATTAAAACCCTCACCTGCTCTGGAGACAGGGGAAAGGATCTGTTTCCTATGATGAAGGAAACAGATGGCATGGCTGTGATTTCATCGCAGTTGATAAATGATTTTCCTAGAGGATTGGGGAACCTCTCGCACAGCTTTAACAGACAGACAGACAGACAGATACATTTTAAGTGTAATTCCACAGAAAAAGAATAGTGACGAGCTCGAAAAAGAGATCACCTCATCAACATAATGAAATATCTTTTCCTTCGATTTCTTTTCTTTAAGTTGTACTTGAATCCAGAAAACAATCATCTCGCAGAAAGTACATAAAGCACCACCCTCGTCCACGGATAATCTATCCGCAGCTTCACCATCGACCACAGTCTCAATAACAGTGCTGTTGTTATATAGACATAGGCCAACATCAACGCATATAATTTCAGGCCTTAACTGCAGACATGGGGAGTAGTTTGTAAGGAAGAATCCCTAGTTACTTTTCTTAAGAGTAATCCATTGTTCAATAAAAAGAAGGTTAGAAGTATAAAAAGTAACTGACTCCAGATATTATCGAATCCCATATTGAATTCCAGTACTTGGACACAACTTCTTTACATTCCAAACTCACAATTCCTCTAGCTCCAATGGCATGGTTAATTTGTGCCACTATACGCTGTAAATGTGAACTGGTAAGAGTAGCATTTTGATAACAAAGAGTAGCTTAAGAATAAGAATCAATGAGATATGAACAGTTACAGTTGGACCGGCAAGAAATGATGTCCCTGAGTCCACAATGGCATTACAGCCACCAGCACACAATCCTGAAAATTTCGAACATTGATTTAGAGATGGTTTTCCGGTATATATAGGGATAAGATTAGCACAATCATTTTCCAATAACCAAATGCAAGAGTTCGTTGAAAAAGAAAAAAACTTCAAGATTGCAGCACTACTTGAACATCGTATATATGTTAATGTTATTAGATTACCCGTTGGATTGTTTGAAATAAAAATATCTCCCACCTGAATCTGTAATGAAGAAACGAGTTAAAGAGTTCAGCATCAGTTATTTTGATGGGAGGAAGAGGCTAAAGGAGATTCTCCAAATTATTAACTTCATCAGACCTGCCAGTAACCTCTTCCAGTGACCGGGACAAATGTATGATCACCTTTGAAGTGTCTCCAATCTAGACCTCCAAAGACAATTTCCCCTCCCATTTCTGACGACGGATCGCGATTTAGCCAGAGAGAGAAAACTTTCTGGTTTACATGACCTTGTTGAGCCATATTATACCTGTACACAGACCACCGATCTATGAGTTAGATGCATCATGATCTAAGACAAAAAATGAAACAAACACGCAAGTATTCATTAAAATTTCCTCTCTATCCCTTAATGAAGAGAAGACAGACACTTTCTGTTTCCGATAATTTAAGATTGAGCTAGAAGCCTAGAACTATACCATACTGGTGTAGCTCTTGCAACGGCAATATCCTGAAATGCAAGTCCAAGAATGCCATCAAATTGCACACCTAAGAGTGCTAAAAGTCCTTCTCTTGTTACCTCAGCAAACTCCTGAATGATGGGAAATTAAGGTCGTTATTGCTGCAGAAACATAACCAAGTCTTAACGCATAAGACTTTGATGAAGCAGAACTCACTTGATCTATAATGATATCATCCCCAACTTTGACATGATCCTGGCTTAAGAAACCAGAAACAGACCCAGAACCATATTGAATTTTGCATGGTATACCTGAATAAGAATCCAACAAACCTGTTACATGTAAAGCTCAGTAGACATATATAATTCTGTAAATTAATCAAAACATGTAGGCTTAGATCGAAGGTTAATTTACCGATCTTAGTATAGGTTCTGGATAGCCTTGCATTGAATTTGGAATGGAAATAGCAAGTAATCTGCATTGTAGTGGTGTTTAACAACATATAACCCAATTGAATGGTGGAAGACCAGAAAAGCAGCTAAATACTTGTTTGGTACTCAACTATTATTGCACTACTTACTGATAAGAGGCATTTTGAAGATGGAACCCAAAGATTGGAGCTTCCAGTATCAAACACAACAGTGAAAATTTGTGGGGGTGAACCAATGCCAATCTCTCCATAATATTGGGTATCAAGATAATTCTTTAAGTATACTATTTCTGCATTTGAAGTTACTTCGGCAAAGGAAGTAATCTTAGGTCTGGTGATCCTGGCAGCATGTATGCTGTTAAGGTCTAAATTCCTTTTCTTTAGACCAACTCTCGCTAACCCATCAGAAGGCAAGGAACCACCCAACCAATCTCCCATGCAGATTGCAATTAGAAGAAATCTGATCAACTCCATGCTCGATCAAAACAGTTCCTTTCAAGTTTCAATATCTGGGGTAAATGAAAAAAAAAAGGGAAGGCAAACACTTTATAGAATACCAAAAATGGGAATGGGAGTGATTTGGAAACAGCTAGTCCTGATCATAAAGCAGGAGCTAATTTTGTCCACAACTCTCCGTACTCTCATAATCTCATCAGTGGAAACCACCGCGTAATTTCCTGATCATCCCTATATGGTTGATGGCCTGAATTACATGGCTTCACAAATACATAAACGGAGATCAATGGTAGGAGGGACGGAATACAGTCTCTTACTTGAGTTGCTGTTGCTGAGATATTTATATATACATACACGTCTCCTCCAGGACATGATACTGTTTCTCATGTCGTCTTCAAAATCCAGTTTTTTTGATGTTGTCCTAGCTAGGTAGATAACCTATGGAACCATGTGATGTCAAGAAAAGGAACACATTAATATAAAAGGGCCTTTGTCTATGTTATTAATGGTGAAACGCCACAAAATAACTGACAATTATGTTCTGCTAATATTATTTCTTTCAATGAATCAAATTAGCATATTTCTAGGTCAAGATGAGAACCAATTAATCTTTAAACTTTTAACTTAAATTCAAGATAACTATGTGTGTGTGTGTGTGTGTGTGTGTGTGTGTTACTACTGGTAATATCCCCTTTTCCTTTCTTGTTTTTCTCTAGCTAGAGTGTCACATTCTTGAGAATGCTCCACAGTATCTGCCCTAAGCTCCTAGATGAATCCCGAGTTCCCAGAGCTTGAAGAGGACGCCCATATTATGATGGCATGACTGTACATATACAAGTGGCTATTTTTTCAGGGAAGGGAAGTAAAGATGGGTTTTTTTTTTTGTTGTTTTGGTTTCTTGATTTAAAAAAGAGCGGGCTCAAACTTGAACTAAAAAGACTCACATAAAAAAAAAAGGGAGAGAAAAACTTCTTTTATTGTTGTCAAAATATCAAAATCATTGAGTCTTAGAATCTGAAAGAAAGAAAGAAAAGAAAATGGAATTGGATGACGACGATTGGGGTTTAAGCGCAGAAGAATTTGATTCCCTCGAAAGAGACGCTCTCCTGAAAATAGCATCTCAACAACAACAACAGCAACCTTCTGCTTCTTCTTCTTCTTTTAATCAACAACAAAGCCAGCAATTACATTTTACCCACAAACCCATCTTTAATTCTCCTTCAAAAAAGGTGAAGTCCACGCCTTTCTTCTCTTGTCTTCACAAGTTTTATATCTCTTACCTTCCCTTACTTTACTACTCACTAGTATATCAACCCATTTCTTGGTTTCTCCTTTAATTCATTTTTCCTGGAATTCTAAGGGTTTCCCGTTTCTTTATTGTATAAAGACTTAACCTCTTTTCTTTAAAAAAAAAATCGTAATTCAGGTTGATCCTTTGCCTGATGGATTGCCCAAATCATCGCCTGTATCAAAACCAAAGCCTGGTTGGTTCTTGATTCTCTGCTCTGATTAATTATCTGTTTTTTTTATTGGTTTCTTGAATTATGGTTTAGGGTTGCTGTTTCTATATTCAACTTTATTTCAAATTATGGATTAGAATGTTGTAAGTATAATTTTTTATGTTGTATACTATACTACGTGACTGATCTGTTTGCTACTATCCTATCTGCATACAATGTGGTGGTTGTGCTCAAGAAGATGAAAGTTTCAAGGCATTACCAAAGCTATCTGTCAAATTTATTCTTCATGCCACTGGAAACATTGCCGCTAAATTTTTATACGACCCTGTAATGATTTCCTACATGCCTTTGTACTAAATATATATATATTTTTTCCATTTTGTTGCTTGTGAAAGCTCGTTGTTTTCCTCACACATTATGCTTTATGTCATGCCAGGTACTAGTAGCGGCTCTCCGCAAGGTCCCCAAAGCCAATTGGAATGCAAAAGAAAGGTCTTTCTTTTTACATATATGTATATTCATGCATGTGTGTTTGCCATTATTCAAAGTACTCCAGACAGCATGAGCGTGTTATGGATTTCTTCTTAAGTTCAGCCTTATCTTGGTTGTTGAACCTGCAGGTTGTGGATTTTCCCGGTGTCTTCTTTGTTGTCAGCAGAAAAAGTTCTTAGTGAAATATCTGGCTTTAATGTTGAGGTGTTTACTGATCCTTTTGTTCCTCTTCATGATTTTGAATTTGATTCTCAGAGTGGTGGTTAGTTGAACCATCACCGGTTCCTTTTCATGTTTCACTTCACACCATGCATGAGGAGTTTTTTTTCTTCTTGTAGCACAGTTCCTAGTTAATCTTAAAATCATGCTTAGTGCTTATTAATTGACTATGCATATGTTCAAACTGTTTTTGTTTAATTATTATATGACTTCACTCCATCATATCATAATGTTTCAAGGTAGAAAAGTTAGACACCTTGGTGCAACGTTCTATTGCTGCTGCCTCTGCTGCTCCAGATCTTCGAGGTAAAGGTTAAATTTGCAAATACAAATTTATCTTATACTGATAAATGCATATACAAGTTGCCTTTCCATTTATGATTTTCTTTTTTAACTTCATAATAATAGTAAATCTCTAGTTTTAGAACATTGAATTGGTGTAAACTGTAAAGTTCTTATGGTAATATAAATCTTGGGATGTGATAATCAAAGGTGCTCTGAATCTTTCTTTTAATCCTACATATCACATTTTAAATACAGAGAAAGAACAGAACTTTGGGGACTTTGTATGGTCTTACTGGATACTGGTTATTGCTTTCTCCTAGAGTTACCATGTTTATACATACTTCAACTTTCTTTTGTTTTTCTGTACCCTACTGAGTTTTTCTTCCCTTTATAAGACTGGTATGACAGGATACCAGACCATATTGAATCAAAGCTTATGCCTTTTCAGCGGGATGGTGTAAGGTACAGGGTGTTTCCATGTTTTTCATTTTTACTTGATCTGAGTGGTGATTTCCCCACATTATGCATTTTTTACTTTATCTATTATCTCTTTCTAATGAATAAATTAAGTTTTGTTCCCTGTTTATTTTGTAATCTATGAGATAGTATACGGTTTAATTATGATTCTTTTGCATTTCACATATTTCTTTCTTTTCCTCTTTAGGTTTGTTTTACAGCATGGTGGGCGGGCACTCCTAGCAGATGAAATGGGACTGGGAAAGACTTTACAGGCAATTTATCTACTCATTTCTATTTCTATCCTTTCAATATCATTATGAAAGCTACATGCTGCATCCATAGGAGTATGTTACAGTGGTAATGCTCTTGGTAATAGCTTCACAGAAGTAGCTGCTTACCTGGTGTGCAAACATTGTATGGATTATATGAGGGCAAAGGCTGTGTATCTAGCGGAGCCTAGGTTCTAATTATCAGTCCTTGTTTGTTGTTATGTCTTGCCATTGTATCAAATTAACTTTCTGCAATGCCCATTGTCCAATACATGATCATATCCATGTTTTTCTATGCTCTATAACCGTACTAGGCGCTGACTTTTCTATTTGATTCTTATTCTAGTGAAGCTAACCAGAGGGTGTTAGATTTATTTTATTTTTCTTCAGATTTATCTATCCTTGTTTTGTGCTTGCAGTTGGATAATGAGTTCAAGCAGCTTATGTTCAGTAGATACAGTAGATACCTTGATCTTTTCTTAGAATTTGATATTTGAATGGAAAAGCAATACATCAACAAAGCTGTAATCGTGAACTAGTTGGGGTCAGCTATATGGATTCTCTTGTGCCATTCTGTACTATCATAAAACTAACTGCCTCAAAAAGATAGTTTAAATCCTTCAATACCACTTGCTTTCTTGTTATCTTCATTCTCCCTGGACCTTTTTTTATCTCTTCCACTGTCAACTTCTCATTTCTCTGAAACGAGGCCTTTGATGGCCTACGCTGGACATGAGCAAATCATTAAAGGCATCCTCTCCTTTTATCTCCACTCTCCACGGTTCTGTATATGGATCTTTTGGAAGATATGCCCATTTCTAATCTTATCTATTATTTGTTACCACACATCTACCGTAGCATTTGCTTCTCTTCCATGCTATCTCATAAGTATCTTGTTACTTTGATGCCTAATATTCACTCCTTGCACATGGCTTGATAGACCCGTGGTGGTTCTCCACTTCAGCCACCCTTTGAATTTAAGAGTTTCGTTTGTATCTATTTCTCTCTTCAATAATAGATCATAAATACCTTAATTGCATGCATTTTGGGATGACAATCCCTCCCAGTCTAACTCTTCCATTTCTTTTATGAGAGGTATACTCATTGCCATTTTGTCTTGCTTCAACCTTTAAAACCTTAAGCGGATAGATTCAACTTAAGCCAAAGTCACTATTAGGCTATATTCTCTTAAATCATTTTTTCTGCACAAATTCTTATTACTGTCACGCAAAATGGAATTTATCATGTTTTTTTCCAGGCTATTGCTGTAGCAGCATGTGTTCGTAATTCCTGGCCTGTTCTAATACTTGCACCCTCTTCCTTGCGTTTACATTGGGCTTCAGTAAGTGCTTAACTATATGCTTGTCATAGTTTCTAACAAGGCATTTTCTCAGCTGCCTAATACTTATGTTATATTGCAGATGATTCACCAATGGCTTGATATTCCTTCATCAGATATACTTGTATGTTTTTATTTAGTCCTTTTGAAATTTTGTGGCTTCTTTTCCTTTTTCCATAGAGCTATAATACTGAGCATATTTTCATTGCTCTTCTGCCTCTGTTTCTTTCCCTTTCAATTTCCTTCTCAATACTTTGAAACTTGATTCTCATTTTATTTTGTTCAGTACAGCTGTTTTATTTTTTCCTTAACAACTGAATGTTAATAGGTTGTTTTATCACAATCAAGTGGATCTAACAGAGCTGGATTCAATATTGTATCAAGTTCTAGGAGCACTATTTGCCTTGATGGCTTATTTAACATCATCTCTTATGATGTGGTCCCTAAGTTGCAGAACAAATTAATGACATCAGAGTTTAAGGTAAGTCCAACACGTAGTTTATTGAATTGGGCTATGCATTCACCTTCATTAGACTAGTCCAATTTTCTGAGATCAATTCTCTGTAAGGTGAAATTATGTATGTTTATTAGGACAAGGAGGAAAGATGCTGTTATTGGAATGGGGACATTGAGCATGCTACAAGAAAATGCTGGAACATTCTTTTGCTTTCTGCTAATATTTTTCAGCAAAACGTGTTTGAAAATTCAGAATGCAAGGATGAACTTGATAGTATTATTAGCTTAAAATTAAATTTACCTCTTGAATAGACGATGTTACTACTCAAATGTGAGCTAAAAAAAACTATTATTTGACTATCCTATTCTCCTCTATGTACATTTTTACTTAAGGAAGGCAATAAATGAAACATTGAACAATGTTTTCTTTTTATTTGCCCCCTGCAAAATTTAGTAAATAGCATAGCAAGATGGTGCTCTGTATTAGTGTAGTGTAGAGTAGATAACTAAATGTCTTGCAGGTTTTTGATGTGTTGTGCCCAAAAAATCTGAACTTACTGAATTAATGAGAAAATCTAGATGTCTGTATCTGTGTTTACTCACATACAAGTGTCAGTTAATTATAGAGCTTAACAAACTTGTATTCTGTATATTTACACTTGGTCCTTGTATCAATATATTTTTTTGTTCAGGTTGTGATTGCAGATGAGTCACACTTCCTGAAAAATGCTCAAGCAAAAAGGACAACTGCCTCCCTTCCAGTTATAAAGGTCATCCTCTTTGGACAAATGAATATATGTGTGCATCTCTTACTTAGGTTATTGGATCACAAAATGCAAGAATATGTGCTGCTGTGCAGCTCACCAAAAGTCATTCTCTGCAATTGCTTACAATAAGTTTTGCAATTATATTTTATATTGCACTCACTTCCCCAAAATGTTTATAGCTCTACCAGCTTTCTCTTGTATTACAGAAGCAAGCATTCATAGTGTGTGCGTGCATGCATTGAAACACTTGTGTATTTATGAACAAGTTCTCAACAAAGGATGAGTTGTCATAGTCACTGATTGTGATATGCTATGATTCGTATGGAGCTGAAATATACAGATTGAACCTTAAGTATGGAGGTTTAGATCAAACAGCAAATGAGAATACAATGTAACATCATTGTAGATGTCAAATAATTGACTGGTCAAATGAAATTGTATTTGAACATAGAAATCACTCAATAATTTACTAATATTATTTGAAATACTCTCTGGTTAGTAATGTCAGCCACCAGCTTCTTCTCTCTCTCTCTCTCTCTCTCTCTCTCTCTCTCTCTCACACACACACACACACACACACACACACACACACACACACACAAACACACACACAACCGTGCACGCACACAATTCTCGGTGACTGAAATTAACAACATTTTCAATTTCAGAAAGCTCAATATGCAATATTGCTCAGTGGAACCCCTGCTCTATCCAGACCAATAGAGCTATTTAAGCAGGTACTATGAATGATGCTTGGATAACCTGTTGCATTTAAGATTTTCAGGATTTATTTTCTATAGATTTTGTATGACTTAGCCGCGCTTTGTAGCTGGAAGCCTTGTATCCTGATGTATACAAGAATGTTCATGACTATGGTAACCGGTATTGCAAGGGGGTAAGTAAATATTTGTTGGTTTACAAATTTTACTGTACTGTTAAGCCTTTAGATAATCGACAGTTGTTGCTTTATATTCTTCCTAGGGAATATTTGGAGCTTATCAAGGTGCTAGTAACCATGAAGAATTGCACAACTTAATGAAGGCAACAGTGATGATACGCAGGCTTAAAAAGGATGTCCTTTCAGAGCTTCCGGTGAAACGACGGCAACAGGTATGTTGTTTGTTCATTTGTCCTTTGCTTCTGACATGGCTATTAACCTGTTGCTTAGAGAATTTGCTCCAGTTTTTGCTCCTTGCAAAAAAATCTATTTTTTGATTGATACTTGTTCCGTGATCAAAATGGTTTGGAAGCTTTAGTATTGATTGATATTTTTTAATGCAAGAAAAATGGTTTACAAGTCCAATTAAGCTCTTAACCTGTTGCTAGGAGAATTTGCACCAGTTTTTGCTCCTTGCAATTTGATTGATACTTATTCCATGATTGAAATTGCTTGAAAGCATTAGCATCAATTAAGATTTTTTAATGCAAGAAAAAATGGTTTCTAAGTCCCATTATGCTCTTAAGCTGTTGCAAGGAGAATTGGCACCAGTTTTTGCTCCTTGCAAAAAATCTATTTTTTGATTGATTTTTATTTCATGATTGAAACGGCTTGGAAGTATTAGCATCAATTAAGATTTTTTAAGGCAATAAATTTTATTGAGGTCCAATGAAGCAAGGGATTTTCATCTGGTTCAAGAGTTTTGGTCAGTGGCTTGTTGCAACTTTTTGGGATTGAAAGCTATACAGTGGGAGAAATTCTTATCAGTAATAGAAATTAAACATTGCTTGACTTTTACTCTTGGGAGTTTGTTGGACTTTAGCTACATTAGATTGCATGATTGTTAATTTGTATCACTAAAATGACGTTGAATTAATACATTCACACTTGTCTGTAACTCCCCAATTTAATAATCAGTATCAATTTGATGCAGAAGAAATGTCAAATTATGCTTGTCCGAGGCTCTCTCTGCTTTTCATGTTTGTGCCTCTGCTTATTTGTCCATGGACACATTGTTTAACTATTTGTATTAGTTGAATATGTAGAATATGGTTTCTGTTTGTGGTTTCTTCACAAAGTCTTACAACTGATTTACAGGTATTCCTTGATTTGCCTGAAAAGGACATGAAACAAATCAATGCTTTATTCCGTGAGGTAACTCACTGGTGGTTGATCTCTTACTTGTGCTTGCTCTATAAAATCAATAGAGTATCATGGAGATGGAGGCACAGTTTATATCCAAAAGTGGAAAGGAAAGGAAAAAAAAATAATGGTATTGTTTTGTTTTGTAGTTGGAGGTGGTAAAAGGGAAAATTAAGGCTTGTGCATCAGATGAGGAGGTTAAATCACTGAAATTCACAGAGAAGAATCTTATTAACAAGGTATTTACTTAGAAATGTTATGCATTATATGATTGCATGGCCATCATTGCCTTTTTCATCTTCATCATAATTTTTTGTGCACGTTCCCTGTTTGTACATGTACTATTAAATCAAAATGACATATCTCTGCCTCTTTTTTTTCACTTCATTAAATACCAATGACATTTTTTTTTTTGGCCACAAATGTCCTCGTAACCCATCTTGTACAACTTCATTATCCTGTCACTGCTTTATTGAATTGCAGATATATACTGATTCTGCTGAAGCCAAGATATCTGGGGTTCTAGATTATCTGGGAACTGTCATTGAGGTGATTTCATTTCATTCTCCTTATCTTTCTTTAATGCATGTTTCCTTACACTCCGGGGGTGTTCTATTGCTTATGAATGAGAGAAGGTAGATTTATGGTCCTACCTCGTGCTTTCAGCTTGATGATAATCATTCTGAAGTCAGATTCACCATAATGTCTGCAGCGTTATTTGTACTGCTAGTTTCTGTTGCTAAAAGCTTAAATATCCTAGGTGTCAAATCGAGTTGTATTTTGTTGTTACAATTCTAGGACCTTTATTAGATTCTGAAGCATGTGTGAAAGATCTATAACCTGTATAGAGTACACTTAACTCTATTTCCTATTGAAGCCCATCCAATTAGCAGCCTTGGTTTTGGTAGTGTGAGTTGATTAATCTATTGTTTTGTCCTTAAGAAATACTTATTAAAAAAGATTTCTGATCCATGGTGCAATCTTATGTGAAAGTAAAAGAAGATTGGCTCAATTTACACCACACCCCTTATCATTACTCCCAGTGAGCTTGGAAGTAGTTATAATTACTGTTTTCAATATTTTTTTCATATGCCCAGGGGTTTATTTATTTTTCGAAATTGCTTTCCACTTTGTCCACTTTTTAATGGTTAAACCACTGTTATTGCATTGTTCCTTGCAGGCAGGATGCAAGTTTCTGATTTTCGCTCACCATCAACCCATGATTGATTCAATTCATGAGTTTCTTCTTGTAATACAACTTTCATATGACTGAAGTTTTCCTTGCATCGATTTATTCTTATGAGATCTTCCAAATTCCAGAAAAAGAAAGTGGGCTGCATCCGAATTGATGGCAAAACTGCTGCAGCTTCAAGGCAAGCATTGGTTACTGATTTTCAGGAAAAGGATGCTATCAAGGCAGCGGTGGTATGTCAATTTGTTTCATTTATTTACTTGCCTATTATTTTTGTTCCTTAAATTGACGATATTCCTCCCAAAATCACTTCCCATAAAATTTTAACCTCTGGATTTATGGGATCCACTCCCTTCAATGTATTAGATTTTTTCCGGAAGAGTATTGGGTAAGATTAGCATTACTCTTGATGCTATGTTTGAAATTGACTGAATTCTGGTGCAAGTTGTGCCTTGAGCTGTTATGGTTTATCTGTGAAGCTATCTATTAGAGCTGGAGGTGTTGGGTTAACTTTAACAGCTGCAAGCACTGTTATTTTTGCGGAGTTGTCTTGGACACCAGGTGACCTAATTCAAGCAGAAGACCGTGCTCACAGGATCGGTCAGGTAAACTACAATCAACAAAATGAATAGTATTTCTAGATTTACATAAAACCATTTATATATTTAATTATCAATTCTGTTAAGGGTATAATTTGGTGCTAGTTCTCTTTGCAGTAGTTTGACTTGTTTGATTAAGAAATAGAACACTGCATTTAGTATGATGAGCTTTTGTTTGTATTAGCTTGCTTAGGCTTTAACCTAATTTTAGGAATTGGATGTATGATTTTCCGATTTACTGTAATTCCACATTATTTTTTCTTACTGAGCTTTCAAAATGTGCTGCTTAGTTTTCTGTGCTAAATGGTGGAAACGAGTAAGAGCTTGCACATGCATTAGGTTGCTGTGGATAGTTGCTTGAGAAGTTGTTGAATTAGTTCTAGAGGCACATTGATAAGTTTTCTGGTTTGGAACTTTTCAAAGGCATGGTGGTGGAATTTTTGGATGGTACAGGGTACCCTTAGCATCAGTTGATGAATAAATGAAAGAGTACTGGTTATGTGTATGATGTGCAAGCAATAAAGAATTCTAAATTTTATACAATATCCCTCTGGAAAGATGATTTTGATTTTCTGCTACACTAATAATTTGTGGTTGGTGTAGTTTCATTTAGACGGTTCATTAAATCTTCTAATAGTATTATGTGCACTATGCTAGGACTTGATCCCAAGACCCTCCTATATGCTGACAGTGAAACCCTAGCAATAGAGCTAATCTCTTCCAGCATTTTTATTTGGTGAATCAATACATTGGAGTTCCATTAGGATGCCTCTTTGTAAAGTTAAATGCATTCGAACACCCTTTAGAACTGCAATCTGCTTTTCCTGTTTTAGACTACTGTTTACTAGGGCACTCGTGTCTGCCTATATTTGTAACAATTTACTAGATAGATGAAACTGAAGTAAATTTCTTGATAACCTTGCTTGAATTTTTTATGGATTTCACATGTATCTTTTAATCCTAGCACGTTTGAGTATTGTATGAGATCATGTTTGTGAGGTGATCAAGTTATGAGAACTGGAGTTACATGGCTTACTTTCTCAAAAGTTTCTATTTACTTAAATTTTGAATAATTTTCTTACAGGAATCTACCTGTATGTGCCCAAATGTTTTGACATGATTTGGTTCTTGCTTTCTAGGTTGCTTCAGTCAATATATACTACCTGTTAGCAAACGACACAGTTGATGACATCATTTGGTAAGTTCATTTCGGTCACACATGGCTCTAGACTTACTAAACTCAGATGTTTGAGCATTGCTTTGGGCATTTGTTATTATCTCGCTCAATCAATGCTTTTTAGTTTGACATGTTATTTTTGTTCAGGGATGTTGTTCAAAGCAAATTGGAAAATTTGGGACAGGTGATTTCACAAGCGCTGGGCATTCTTTAATGTAGTTTGTAGCAGCGGGGTATCCTTAGTTATTTAGTGCCTTTATGCAATTGAATTCTGTTTATTGATCAATCAGATGCTCGATGGGCAAGAGAAAACCTTGGAAGTTTCAGCCAGCCAGCAGAGAAGCAGCCCTGGGAAGCAGCGAACACTAGACACTTACATGAAACGATGTAGCAATTTGGATGACCCTGAACATCAGCCTAAGCACAAATACCCCAGGAACTGAATGACTTGCAATGCAGAATGGAAGTGTATTTATTCATGCACATGCATTGTTTGCCGTCTGCAATGATGTTGGTGTCATATTTCTGGCTGTTTCCCCAGTCCTCTCCATTAGTTAATTGGCGCATGTCGGCACTCGCCTACCACGAACGACCCTAGAATTAAAACAATCAAATCGGCACTTGCGTACCACGAACGACCCTACAACTAAAACAATCAAATTGCAGAATTGCAGGCAGCTACACTGATATAGGCTTGTAAATGGTTGTGTAATGATATTAAATGGTTGTGTAATGATATTCATTTGTATAGCAGCCAGTGCTGAAAATCGCTGCTTTCTTACCAGTGTTTGGTGATGCATCAGCTGTAGCATTTGTGAAAACAATCAAACAGGCCTTGTACTGCACACCAGGAATTGTTACGGTGTTGTTACAGAAAATCTTAAATGGAAAACATTGAGGTTAGTGTAACACGACAGTTAAAACTCCTAACCTAAGTTTCGAAATTTCGACATTAGCTATCAGAATATGACGGCAATATGTCTCCTAGACTACTTGCGGATTACCAAAGACGAAAGGGCGACCTTCAGAAAAATCAAGAGTGACGCAAACGATGACTTTGCCATTAAAATAGTTAAATTTACAGTGTAAAGAGTTTTATCTGGCCACGCCAATAATAATGTAAGCCATGAAGAAAAACACCATTTTAAGCCATGACAGACGCAAAATGCTACAATAAGGTGATGGTGCTAAGTTGCAAGAACAACACTCAACTCTTTCCCAAAGAAATTCGCGACAATAACATCTACATCCTCTAAACCAACCCCAATGCAGAGAGGATTAGCAGCCGGAGTCTGTTGACCAGATTTCAAAACCCTCACATTAGGACCATCCTTGCACTTCCCCATACACTTGCATCCAACAACTGCACCCTCTATACCAACAGCCCTCTCAAATTCTTGCAACAACGCTACACCTCCAGACTTCTTGCACTTATTGCCCATGCACACCTCAATTCTCTTAGCAGATGTTCCTGCTGTCACTGAGGAACTTGAGGGATTACAATTAACCCTAATAGTATTGCTACAACTGTTGCTTTGCGCATCGCAGAATTCTTCTCCATTAATTCCCAAACCATGATCATGAAACCCATTAATCCCTGTAACGTTCGATTTTTGAGTCAGCAAGGTCTGGAGGGTTGAGGCTGGTTCTTCTTGAGCAACCGATTGCAATTCCTCAATATCTGGATCTGCAACTGCTTCATTCCTCAAACGGTTCATATCAATCACCTCCCCACATTCGCTGTCGCTCGATTCAGACGATGAGGATGATTCACAGTCAAGCATGGTTTTCATCTTCACAGCTTTTAGCTTCGCCTTCTCTTCTTTCCTCCTCCTCTTTAACTCCTTCTCCTCAGCTCTTAACTGTTCAAACTGTTTCAACAACAATTGTGTTGCTTCCTGCATACAGAGTTTAATAAAGAGAAACACTCATAAACAGATTTGATCTAATAAAAATGCACACGCTATTCAGCATTCACCACCAAACATCTTCCCAAATAAAAACAGGAAATTTTTAAAAAGGCACATCCTGATTGAGTTTTGAATAATCCCAAAAAAAAAAAATTGTTCCAATCTAAACTATTAATCCAACAATCAAGACTGGTTTTCAGATCATGCTAAATCACTATCTCCTTGAATCTCAATAAGCAGACAGCTTCGATTCGGCCTTTTTATAGCATAAGCAAGCAAAAGTTGTCGACTTTCAACTTCTTGAAGATCAAACACCACCATGTAAAAAATGAGAAGCACAACTTATGGCACAGACTTAATATTGGAATTAGTAC
This sequence comes from Salix dunnii, assembly GCA_015731905.1. Classification (NCBI taxonomy): domain Eukaryota; kingdom Viridiplantae; phylum Streptophyta; class Magnoliopsida; order Malpighiales; family Salicaceae; genus Salix; species Salix dunnii. The sequence goes on along the minus strand of CM027668.1, from coordinate 178,811 downwards.
GTACATGCATCTCAAAGATAAAAAAAAAGAAGAGGAAAAACATACAGTGATAAGGTTGGCCTGAACATCATCGACAGAACCATTATAAGGAATCACCGACAATTCTTTTAACAATTTCAACTTCTTCTTTGTTGATGTTTCCTTGTCTTTCTTTTTCCCTCCACTTCTCACAACTAATCCTCCTGATCCATAGTAGTACTTCAAATGCCCTTTATCTCTAAACCCAGCATGAACCTTGCTTACAACTCCAAATCCATTCACAATTCTTCTGGATCTCAAAAAAGCTTCACAACGAGTCGGATGATCGCCAAATCCGCCGCCGCCAGAGAAACAGGGTGGCTGACGGGAAATAACACGTGAGACCTCCATAACTTTTGGCAAGATTAGCTAGATTGAATTAACTTTCTTTCTCAATACGTTCTGTTTTGTTTCCTTGTGCAAGCCAGGGAGGGGCAGAAGAGATGGTTGGTTTTCAACCGCTTCCTTCCACGTGGGGGAAAGTGATTGGAATGAAATGACGTGGCGTTTGCTTTTGGCGGGCTCGTGATCGATTTCGATTGCCACGCTTTGCTACCCTTCAGACACGATTATGAGTTCTGTATCTGCTGTTGGATCATTTTGCTGGAGATTGTACGGTCTCGATTCAAGACAAGCATGGCCATGTGTATTGCCACGTAGAGGCACAGTTGACAGGCTAGTTCGATTTAAGACACGCATGACCACGTGTACTGCCATGTTGAAACAAAATTGACACGTGGGAATACGAAGTCAGTTTTCTCTCTCTCTCTCTCTCTCTACATATTAATTTATGTAATCCCGGAATTAGCCCTGAGTGCATTATTGTTTCAGGTGTGAGCGTGTCCAATGCATATGTGAAATGACGTTTTATCCTGTGATAATCTCCTAATCTAAGCTCCCTCCTGTGTGTGTTGAAAAAACTTTTATTTTATACTATTTATTTTTTCACACACCAATATTATTATATAAATAATATTTAAATTTTTACATGGAAAAAAAAATAAAAAATAAAAGAATTAAATCTACTTTGATTTTAAACTGGAATCTGACCGGAAAAAACAAAGTATTTAATATTGCTGTTGTTATGTAAAAGAGGGCTGAATTTAAATATTTTGAAGAAAAAAGAGAGAGCGAAGAGATCAATATCAGTTATTTGGAATTTTCTATTTTAAACTTTGAGGTTATTTTTTAAAATATTTATTTTTTGTTTTAACATCAAATAATATGAAAACATAAAAAAATTAATTTATAAAAAAATAAAAAAAATATTTTTTTTTAAATATTTTTAAAATATAATACCAAATAGCATCCAGATGATAAAAGTATAGTTATAAGGTGCATTTAAGATGAATATAAGTCAAAGTTTGATAGTTGACTTAGAACAATGAGCTATATATATATTTTTTTAAAAAAACCTATTTTATTTTTTAAAGAATATATATATATATATAACAATATTTTGGAGGTAGATTCCTAATCAGTCAGCCATCCAGCCGCCAAACTTAGGTTTTAGAACTAGGTTTTAAGAGTCTAAATACATGAACATGTTATATGGTCAAAGAATGGAGTCCATTATTTGAACAAACCCTTCACACCGAATTTGACCCAAATAGAAATCATTATTCGTTCAATAGCATCTTAATTCATGTTTTAATTATATTTAGTCAATATAATTAATTAACCAAGTTGAATAGAGAAAAGTTTTTTCAATAAATTGCATAGTTTTAAGATTATATTTGATGTCAAATCTAGATTATAAATTAAAAAATTAACTCGAGTTAATATGAGAATTTTTTTTAAAACAAATCAAAATTATTTTAATTATTATATATAATATAAAAAAATAACATGTTGATAGCCGAGTTCTAACTTGATCAAGTCTACATCAATTAGGTTATCGAATTAAATTAATATGAGTTTTTAATGGAGTTAATATAGAGTTTTTTTATCCGAACAATAGAGTTTTTTTTTTTTTCCCAACCCAAACTAGTTCTGATGGATAAAGTTTGTGTGTTTTAAATTAAAAATAAATAGGTGAAATTATGGCAACAAAAAGAATAGGTGAATTATTACATGAAAACTCACTCTGGATGGAAAGCAACTAATTAATATTATAAACTAATTTATTTCTTGCTGCATGTGGACTCATCCATCATTTCTGTTCCGAATATCTGCCTAATATAAGGTACAATTTCTTCTCAATTTACAGTTCATCACACAAGTTCTGTATAAGCACCGTCTTCATCTCTTTATCCTACCAGATGATCAGGGTTTTGCTTCCAGCAGCTAAAACATATTTTGATAAACATAGCATAGGGAAGAAAGAAGACAAATGCTCGAGCTCAACCATTGATTCTTACAAAAACCTAAGCTGGCTTCAAAAGATGTTGTCTATCTTGTCATGATGATGGTATGGCAGCTAATAATTCTCGAGATCCTCCTACGTGTCCCGGGACCCGCTGTCTTATCTCTTCGAAAGCACACATTGTTTCTGAATCAAGACCCCCAGCAAACTGCAGGTACACACAGCAGAAAACATGAAAATTGCCTAAATGAAGGATTAAAACCACAGGAGTAGCTGGCTCAAGAATTACCTGGTGAGCCTTATATGCAAAATGCAAACCTTGAAGCAGGAGTGCTTCTTGATTGAATTCTCTCTCAGAATTACGTGCCAGTTCAAGCTCTGCTATCACTCTCATCATGTACATCTTTGCCAGCCTCATGGAAGCCTGCTTTATCTGCGATGATATTACAGCTTTACAGTTCGCGGGAATCGTAAAACAGACTAACAAATCAGCAGCAGTTATTTGAACACAACAAGTCCTCATCATTTACCAACACACAAGTATATTAGCTGGCATAGCATGAACAAAAGTTTCACCTCTATAATACTATTCAATGTAAAAGTAGACAGGAAAGAAGATACAGAAAGAAAGGCACACCTTGCTTACAATTCCCGAATCAAGCATCCAATCAGTTGGAATTTTCCAAGCCTGATAAGAATTCATAACTGAATTTCTAAGTTTAATCAGCTTTTGAATGCTTCGCTCTGACCTGTGTAACCGGGAAACACACCGGTTGGTGAGTAATATTACTCTTCAAATGGCATAATTTTGGTCAGGTATCCAAATACAAATAATCCTTACTTGTCATGTAAGACAGCCATCTTTTTCAAGGCAGTTCCACATGGATTATTAGAGTCATCCTTATAGGAAGATATCTCACTTTCTAATAGTTTAAGTCCACGATATTCTATGGCCGCTTCTCTAATTGCATCTGCTTTCTTCTCCGGCCACTTGAAATGCTTTAACACAGCTCGTTCATCAGCCTTTACAAGACAGGGTACAGGCAGACAGATCAGACAAAAATAAACAACCTAATGAATGTCAGAGAGGAATGGGAAGATGAATGCAGCAGAGGAAACTGATCTAAGTTCTGTAGAGACACCAATTTCATTGACGATTTCAGATTGCCGGTTTTTACTTTCTCTCATTTGTAGTCGGGTGACTACCAATGTCCATGCAACATATATACAGCAACAGTAAGTTCTAGAACAACTAATTACTACTGGAGCAACCCAGCCACTGATTAATGAATGTCTTTCAAAGACTTTGAAACTCACCAAAGATGAGAGTTCACCGTCGAGCCAATCCACGAATTTTAAGACATCCTCAATATCTGTATAAGCTGCAGCTAGCACTTTCTGAATAAGACCATTGATGAAATCACCCTTTGTTTCAATGTCTGCTTTTATCTACAGAAACTCAGCAGTTGACAATTGCTCAAAAAAAAAATATATGGGGCAGAACCAACAGGAACAAAATAAGCAATTACAAGTCGAAACTCAAAATGCTTACAGCTAACAGATGTGTGGAGCGATTTTGGATCTCTCCAACTATGCTGCTGTGTGCACTAGTTTTCGCTGGTTTATACTGACACCGCAGTCCTGGAGAATCTCTCTTACCCTCTTGCTTTCTTATTAAATTGTAGAACTCTAAAATTGCTGGAGTTTTAGGAGCAGTAGTTGCTCTTGCTAGAGGCCGCATTGGGGGTAGGGGTGGTGGAGGTGGAGGTGGAGGTGGCATCAAGGATGGACAAGTTGGAGCCTTCCTTTCTGCAACATCAGCTTTGGATACGAGATGTGGTACTGGTGGTGGTGGTGATGGTGGTGACGGTGGGGTTTTAACTTTACTTGGTCCAATGATTGCTTCCTTCTTAACTGGTGAGTTTTCCAATTTGTAGGCAATAAGTTTCTGAATGTCCTTAAATTTTGGCCTCTGGTGCTCTTCAACAGGCTCCTTCGATTGAAAATTAAATAGTAGCAATAGAAGAAAAAATCATATCAATGAGCATAAGAATGTTTCCTAAAATTACTGTTCTTTTGTGAAAGCAACTCAATCAAATATATCACTTCTTCCCTACAACACAATCAAATCATCAAAGAAGGGGAAAAAAGTTTATATACTCACCTGTTGACGAGTGTTAAGAGCTGAAACCTTAGCTTCTGCAGCTGCAAGGTCCTCAGTGAGCTTCTTGTTCTGCAACTCGAGCTCTTGATTCAAGCCATTCGCTTTATCCAATTCTACTTTCAAAGCCAACACCTCAGACTGCAAATCGTTAATCAATGTCTCAGACAACTCAAGTTTCTCGTGCAATCCCTTTCTATAACTCTCTTCTTCATTTCTTCTACTAGCATTAATAGGATCCAACACAGGCCTTTGCCTCCTTGGCCTAGCAAATTGCTCGCCACCTGGTCGGTTCACAAAGCGACCCACCACTGTTACATCCTGAGATCCCACAAATAGCTCTCCAGATTTTGGCTTGTTGTTCCCCACCAGCGACTTCCTTACCTTGGTGTCCTTCTTCACATCTGGAGGCACGGATTTTGCTCTTGTTTTGTTGGCTGGTGATGGTACTTGTGAACCATTATTAGCAGCCTCGGCTGGTTTTGGTTCTTTAAAATTGACTCTGTGTCGAGATGGGGTTGTGGAATGTTGTGACATGGCTGGCCCCTTTTGCAGGCTTTGCAAAAATCCTGACTTTCTGGTTTCAAGTATGAAATATTTGCTAAGGATGACAAGGCGTGCCAAATAAACAGTGCTACACTGAAACAAGAAGAAGAAAAACACAGCACAGTACAAGAATGAGAAGGTACAAAGATGGGAAACTTGGCATGTTTTGTACCGGGGTTGTTTTGTACGAAAAGAGAGAGTGAAGGGGCTTTTGCGGCAGTGAGATAATGCATTGACCTCCTGCTACTTCAAGAACACAACATGATAAAAAAAAAATCCCACAAAAGATACAAGCTTTATGGTTGTTCTTATACTGCTAATCAGTCAAAAGAAGCTACAGACGACTGATCAGCACTCACTGCTCTAATCACTGATCTTTAATTACTAGTTTATGAGAGATGTTAAGGTGGAAATGGAATGTTTAGTGGTAACTGAAACTTCTCTGGATTGATTTACCTTGAATAGTCAGCGTATAGATTCAAGTAGTGGCCAGTTACAAGTCCAGCTCTTTCAGTTTCAGACAAGGAAGCATCCGGGAACGGTCAGAAAGTGCACTGACTAATGAATCACTACTATCTTCTCTTCAGTTACGTTTTGTTTTGTTCTGTAGTGCTGTACGATGTCGTCTCCGTTCTGTGGTTTGCTTTACCTTTAAATTTTAAAAAATAGGTTAGGTCTTGTTTCATATGCTTTTAAAAATACTTTTTCGAAATATTAATTCAACATTTTCAAGGAAATAGCTTTAGATGGTTTTTATATAAAAAATCAAAAGATATTTGAAAAATATTAAATTAATATATTTTAATCTAAATATATTTTATAAAAAATACTTGTACAGGTTAAAAAAGAAGTCTCCAATACAAATATCAATAGACAAAAGCTAGCTTATGTGTTCAAAGACTCGAGTTTTCTTTGACACCAGGAGTAAGTGCGGCTACAAATAGAGAGCATAATAATTTATTTATTTTTTCTAACACAATCGTATTCCCACTAACACCTTCAGATCCCAGCTACATTCTTCCTCTTATTATATTTTATTATTAAATAAACTATACACTCATAAATAAACAAGCATTTTAGGTTGTTTAGGTAAAAAGACAGGCACCCATTTGCACCACACATCAAGGCAGGGAGCATTGTGCCTTTTCACTTTCAAGAAGTGGTGGGGTGGGACGATGAGATGGGTCCTTGATGTCAATGGGACAAGCACACGATTTGAAATTTGAGGAATAATAATTGGCATTAGGTCACTCTTTTATTATTATTTAAATTAATTTCTTAGAATATTTTATATATATTTAATATATTTCTAAACAAAAAATACAGTAAAAACCTTCCTCCATCTACCTCTTGATACAGCTTCCTTGAAGCTTACAGCTTAATCATTGGCTAAACATGCACTTAATTTGTTGTAAAATGAGATGTACTTGCCTCCTACCTAAGCTTAATAGCTGGCTACGGGTGTTAGAGAAATAACCCTAACACTTGCAACTACTGCTCTTTCTATCATTTGATGCAAAGTTGCAACTAACATACCGAAAGGATTACCCTATTTCATATTCAAATCAACGATCGAGAAGATACATATATTCCTTCAGATTAAGGAAATCCTTTAGCTCCTCATGCTAAATAAAGAAATCAAAGTGTTTGATTGAGTTGCTTTGAAGTAATACTAGCTAGCATGAGGAGCAAGGAACTTATGATATATTTATATCCACTACTTTTCATTTTTACTCATGCAAGACTGGATTTGTCGTGTGTGTGGATATTGTAAGATAGTGGTGATGGTTGCTCCATCATTATATGGGAGCAACAATAAGGAAATGAAGCAGAGGGATAAGAGTAAGAGATAGAGGAAAGAACGGTTGCTGATCGATGTCGTGTGTGTTAACAGTAATCGCCATTTTAATAGTTGGAGTAGTAATTGATCAATACTTTAGGAGCAATCTAAATGTAAGAACCAAGTTTAATCACGACTGGATTTGTCGTACAGCTGAAGGGATTAAGCTTCGTAGTCGGAAAGAATTAACAAGCAAAAGGGTAAATTATCGATCATAGCTCTAAAACAACGGGTGATTTTCGGCTATGGATCGAATTCTGTCAGCCAGACAAAAAAATTATTGGGTTTGTTAAGTGATGTGACAATATGTTATTCTAATAGTAATTAATTATATCAAATTTGTGGAAAACGTTTTCGCTGTCGTTTGTTGCTATAGCCAGTACATAAGTAGTAGTAAACTCATAAATTATACAGTTAATTACATTCTTATTAAATAGGATCGTACGTAATTAATACGTTAACATGTACCCTCACCTGGGCTTAGATTTTATAAATTTTATAAATAAAAAAATAGAACAAGTTAGCCTGGAGTTACATTGGTGAATTCACTGAAATTATCCTCTATATATAACAATTCACATGTATTAAAGTGATTAGAATATATTGAAATAATTATTTTTTTAGTTTTTAATATTAGCATATTAAAACGATACAAGAAGATCAAAAAAAATATTAATTTGAAGCAAATCAATAAATAAAAATCAGTTTTAATTAGTGGTCTACCATGCATGTATTACAACAACTTCCTTAACTTGCATGCAATAAATTAATTAAGACTGAATTTCAAATAAATAAACAATATATACAGAAAGGCTTTCCCTCATAAAAAATATCATTTTATTCAAGAAATATCTGAAAGTGGACATAAAAAATACCGATGCAGTTAACCCTCACCATTTTCTATGAACAAAATACTCTTACTGAATTTTTTATTTTTATCTTGAAACCATTCTTGAAAAGAGAAAACCCCAATCATTATATTTATGGAATCCACTGATTCAACATATTCTATTTTCTGTAAATTAATAATTAATCTATTTTTATCCACAAGAAAGTTCAATTTATGACAAGGGAAATAGAAAAAAGAAGGGAACTGGTGAAGAAAGGAAGTTGTAGTGCGTACCTGAACACTGAGAACCCAGATTGTCACTCCTGATAACGAGTATTGATATGGAGTTAATATTAGCATATACGTCTATATAGAAAAGTAGAGATATATATTTGAATGGTGATGAGAAAACGGTATAAACAGAGTACTACCTTGGAAATGAAAGCATTTCTTAATTATTAGAGGATACTGGTTTCGAGATTTATGACCACGACGTGCCTGTGCTGGAAAGATAAGAGATGGAGCTGCTAGCTGATGGTAAAATGATCGACAGACAGACAGATCATGTGCTGCCTCTGCTAGGAAGATAAGAGGGAGAGCTGCTGATAAAATGATAGATCGATATATATATATATATATAGCAAGAGGGAGGAAAGGTAGGGGATTTCCTTTGAAGTAACACCAGCTTCTTGGTGATTTGAAAATGAAATATGAGAAGGGTAAACGTTTCTTTCTGTTTGTTGGTTGCGACTTTACATCAAATTAACGTAGCAGTGATCAGTGTTCACACACACAACGCTGGGGTTACTGCTATATCTATGAACAATCATAGATGTTCTATATATTAAACCAAGCTTTAGGGCTATATATATTTCTTCTCTCATGCTAAGTCTTGGATAAAAAATATAATGATTGTATACTTCAATCACTTTTACTGTCAACATCTTACTTCCATTTTCTCTCTAGTTACCCTTCTAGTAATTCTAACAATGAATTAAAGGTTTAGATACATAGATAGATATTAATTATTTAAGGTTTCTGTTTTCAGATTTGTTTCTTCCAGACGATTAAGAAGTTGAAATGATATCACATAATGTTAGTTTTACTTCAATATTGGAATAATTAATTCTGTACATGGATATGTTTTTTGTGTGTTTTTTCACACGTAATATCCCTACCATGAACCCAAATTAAGTTGTTCGTTTTTACCATGAACCCAAATTAAGTTGTTCGTTTTTACCATGAACCCAAATTAAGTTGTTCGTTTTTATGAACCTGTCTGTATTTATTGTCAACTCATCCTACCATAATATTAAAATTGGAAAAATAAATAAAAAAACCAAAACATAGATAGTATATGAAATAACCCTTTCAAGCTCACTGATCGAATAATAATAATAAAAAAAAAAAGTAACTATAATTTTGAGAAAGGTCTCTTACCTTGTCTTCAGATTGTCTTCAAGCAATTAATGATTCGACACTCGATTAATACATGGACGGGATCAGCATGTGAAAATCGTGTTGTCCCTTCACAATTAGGCTAGCACGAGTCATGATCCCTTATGATGACATTATTTTGGGAGTCAAGATCAGCTCGTAATTAATGGCAACGAACACAAATATTAAGTTACTATAAAAAATTTTGTGTAACATGTTCTAATTTTATATTTTTCATGGTAAATTTCACTTTTTATCTCGCAAATGCTCTTATATATATATATATATAGTAATGGAAGAGATTTTATTAATATTTCAGGATCATAGGAGAATAATAAATGTTAATGGTAAATGAGTTTTGCTCGTAATCGAATACTGTTTCTATGGTTTCTTCTATTTATTTGAACCCTCTTCCCCATATAGTTTTTCTTTCAAAATCCACAGCACTGGATATGAATCGCAGATAATAAACAGAATTACTCTTTAATTTATGGTGAAAAGAAATAATTGGAAAAACTACATATTAAAACCAAGATAATATTTATATATAGATCGAATGCTCTACTCTCACCATGCCCTGCAGGAAATATCACCACTTCCAAACCATGCACTCACATATATATGTATGATTAACAAGGGCCTACATTATTAGTGTTTGATTCAGGACGATGAGGCAGTACTTGTATGTAATGACACCAAGGAAGCATAGACACCATCCTTGATATTCATCAAAGTGTCATGCTTTCCTTTCTCTGCAATCACACCATCCTTAACCACTGCTATAACATCAGCATTCTTAATCGTGGATAACCGATGGGCTACTATCACAGTGGTTCTTTTCACCATAACTTTTTCCAGTGCATCTTGAACCACTCGTTCTGATTCTGCATCGAGAGCACTGGTTGCTTCATCAAGCAGTAATATTTTCGGAGCCTTTAAGATCGCTCGTGCTATTGCCACTCGTTGCTTCTGTCCACCTGACAACTGGACGCCTCGGTCTCCTACAACTGTATCATAACCCTGCAATATTTTCCCAAAACAATCACTTCCAAAACCATTTATGATCATGCTTCTAATTCTTGTTGTTAACAATATATATTAAGTAATCTGAACTAATCTTTCCTTAGAAATGCTGATAAATCAATTATCAGCTTTAAAAAATGCTGGCGAAAGCTTATTATGATAAGTCTGCTTGCGAACCTGCTGTAAACTACTGATGAACTTGCTGGCATTTGCCAATTCTGACGCAGCTATAATTTCTGCCTCCGTAGCGTCTCCTTCCTTTCCATATGCAATGTTGGCTCGGATAGTGTCGTTGAATAACAAGGGCTCCTGGCTGACGAGGCCCATTTGCTGTCTTAACCACTTGATTTGTAGCTTCTGGATTTCGAATCCGTCTAATGTTATGTCACCTGAATCAGGATCATAAAATCTCTGCAGCAATGAGATCACTGTTGATTTCCCACTTCCACTTTCTCCAACTAGAGCTACTGTCTGGATAAAGAAATTCATACAATTAGACACTGAAGAGATTATGGCACCATGTGTAGTTCTGATTCTAGTTTTAACAGCGCGCTCTTGGTCTAGATATGATTACACTAAAAAACATTGAAGGAAACTGACATAGTTACCTTGCCAGAACGAATTTTTAAACATAGATCTCTGAAAATTTGGACATCAGGTCTTGTGGGATACTTGAAATTGACATGTTGAAACTCTATTTCTCCTTTAACATTTTCTATTGCTGTCCCAGAATCATCACTAGAGTCTATTTTTGAGTTTTGGTCCAGAATTGCAAAAACAGAAGCTGCAGCAGCCTTCGCTTTCATGAGATCAGGACCTAAGGAACTTGTTTGAGAAATCCCAAACGATGCCATGGTGAGAGCAAAAAATACCTGCAAACCAACAAGTAGATAGTTTATAATGGTACACAAGGAATCAATTTACTTCCCATGTGCTCAGTTAATGAATGTTGGAAATGGAAACTTTTAAAACCTGACAAGGCAGAGAAGAAAGAAACTTACGCGAAAAACCTTAGAAAATGTTGTGTCGCCTGCACTGACAAGCCGGGATCCAGCATAGAAACAGGCAGCATATACTGTGAAGAGCAGGAAGAAAGATAGTCCAAATCCTATCCCACTTACCAACCCTTGCCTGATACCTGTCTTCACGGGACCTTCACAAGCCTGTTGGTAAAGTCCGATCACTTTTTCTTCAGAACAGAAAGATGCAACTGTTCTAATATTCCGTACAGCACCATTGGCAACTTGACTTGCTTCCTCGTACATTTTCTGCAACCATCTAAAGCTAATTACTGATAGCACGTGTCTATTTGCATGATATGTAGAATAATCTTACAAATTGACTAACCTTTGCATCTGCACTGAAACCTTTCATGAATTTTTGTTGTGTAAACCCATTAACTCCTAGAAGAGGTAGCAAGGCTAGCATGATGAAAGCCAGTTGCCAACATGCTTGAAAGGCGATAACCAAAGCAACAACCGCAGTTCCAAGATTTTGAACTAGCATACCAAGTGCGTCTCCAACCAGACCTTTCACCATAGCTGCATCCGCAGAAAGTCTTGAACCAATTGCACCACTTGAATGGTCAAGTTGATCAAACCAGCCTACTTCCATATAAATCACTTTCTCAAAGCACATTGATCGAATCCTTTTTATCAATTTACAACCAGCCACCGCAAAAAGATAATGCTTTACGGGTTGAATAAATAAAGATATCACGCCGATACCAACGAACATTAATGCCCAAAATTCTGAATCCTTTTTGAGTCTATTTGGTGGCTCAAAAAATGTTTTGATCATAGAAGAGACCAGTATTCCGAAAATAGGTAATACTGCACCAGCCACTATGGCAGCCAATGCAGCTAGCACTAACACTGGGATCTCTGGTTTGTTAAGATGGGCTAGGCGAAAAAGTGGGACTTCTGGAAGTGGTTCGGATGTCTCTGGATCAAGAATATAGGTTGCTGTATCTGGAATATCAATTCCAGTGGGCACACCAAATGCAGATGAGAATGAGCCACGACTACTGTGTCCAAGGGATGAGCCTCGACTTATTGATCGGAAGAAAGACAAGCGTTTGCTTGAATGTCCAGCAGAATCCGCAAAGGTTTCTGGCAAATCTGGATTATTTAGAGCATCATTATCTTTTGTTGTCCTCATTTCCTGCATTCTTATAAGCTGAGAATATGCTCCCTCAGGATCCTTGGTCAGCTCCATGTGGGAACCTGGTCAGATAATATGAATCAGGATGCAGTAATCTGTGAGTGTGAGAGACAGAGAGGGAGGGAAACACTTTTTTTGTCATTCTAACATAAGGTATAGTTATTAATCAACAAAGTGAAATAAGCAAGAGCAATTTGTTTTGCACTACATTATACATTAATCAAATTTGGTAACCAATTAAGGGAGAGCAATGTGAGCAAAAGCAGTACCTTTTTCAACAATTTTCCCACGGTGAAGAACGGCAATTGCATCAGCATTCCTTACTGTACTCAAGCGATGAGCTACAACAACTGTGGTTCGGTTGATCATAATCCTGTCTAATGCCTCTTGCACGATTCTTTCAGATTCTGTATCTAGAGCACTTGTGGCTTCATCTAGAAGGAGTATTCTTGGGTCTTTTAGAATTGCTCTAGCAATAGCAATTCTCTGTTTTTGGCCGCCAGATAGCTGAGTGCCATTCTCCCCAACCATAGTGTCAAGTCCCTGAAAGCATGTACTCTTGTTAGTTAGCAATGAAAAATCGCCTAAGCCACGCACAATGGTACTACTGATATTGCATTAACTTGAAAGCTTTCTCGGAATAAAAATTCCAAATAAAAGAAAACAATTTCTATTTAAACCTGAGGAAGTTTATCTATGAACTTGGCAGCATTGGCAAGTTCAGCAGCAGTTTTGATTTCTTCACTTGTTGCACCATGCTTCCCATAGGCAATGTTATCCTTAATGCTACATGCAAACAGCGCAGGTTCTTGGCTGACCAGGGCTATTTTCTGTCTAATCCATTTGAGCTGGAGCTCTTTGAGGTTAATGCCGTCTATTAGAACTTCGCCGGCTTGCGGGTCGTAAAACCTCTCAAGCAAACCAATAACTGAAGATTTCCCACTTCCACTCTCTCCAACCAAAGCTGCAGTTGTACCGGAAGGTATTGCCAGAGAGAAGCCATTGAATATTTGCTCATCAGGTCTTGCTGGATAACTGAAATGAATATCCTTCAGCTCTATATCTCCCTGGATATCGTCTAGTATCCGTCCATTGCTGTTGTAAGAATCTATTTCTGACTTTCTATCAAGTACCTCGAACAACTTAAACGCCGCAGCTCGTCCAGCAGAAAATGCACTTAAGCAAGAAGATGACTGTCCAAGAGACCTGACAAACAAGTAAATCAAAATGATTTAAGAAATAAAGTTGAGTGTTTTTTACACAACTCATGAGAGATTGATCTTTCAGAAAAATGAAAAAGATGCAGACTGCAACTTACATGGAGCCCGTCAACACAGCAAAAATTACATTTATAACATCTCCTCCATTATATCCCTCATTCAGAATCATTTTAGCACCAAACCATACAGCCAAAGCGTAAGTGGAGAATACAATAAATGCAACCACACCAAAACCGATTCCTATAGCCAAGCCCTCTTGCACTCCAGTTTTGACCGCTTCGGTCAAAGACTTGTTGTATTGAGCCACAGCTTGCTTCTCTCCTGTAAATGATACAACCTGCTTTGGAAATGGCCATCATGATTCTGATATCAAGTGGAACAAAAAACTATTTACTTTCCAATTGCGCATACCGTTCTGATGGAACCAATTGACTGGTCCGCGATATTTGCTGCGTGTGAATAAGCATTTTGCCCACGGGATGCCGTCTTTGACACAATAATGGCAATGACGGCACCGGAGAGTACGAGAAGGGGAATGGAAGATGTCATGACAAGAGTAAGTTTCCATCCCTTGATAAACGCTATGACAAAACCTGCAGTGAATGTTGTAACTAGCTGCAAGAACTTCCCCACCTGCAACAAAAATCAACAAGTTAGATGATATATCAGATTCTATTTACTGGCATATTTCTAAGAGAATATATGTCATTACCTTCTCTCCCATGGCATCTTGAATCAGAATAGTGTCACCCGACATCCTCCCAATAATTTCTCCTGTGTTAGTTTCTTTATCAAAGAAACCGATTTCTTGCCTGAGAATGGCTCCCAAGTACAAATTTCTTATTCGCGCAGCCTGTCTCTCCCCGGTGACCATCCAACAAGACACCTCTGGTACACATCAAAATCTGGTATTTCAGTTCTAAATTTAACTCTAAGCCTCTAACAACTTTTTAAGGATTAATCCATGACTGGTGAATATTAATGTGGACTTACGAAGGAATGATGCAACCATGGCACCCAGTCCCAAGTACACAAACTCCAGAGCTACCTGAGAATATGGAAAATATGGATGAGCTACAGCTAATAATGGATTCCATGACAGTATAGGATTACATAGCAGTCATCTTCCTTGAGATGATTACGAAGCAATAGGTAAAGTCGGGTAGTTTTACCAGCCAATAGGTAAACGCACATAGTCTTAGCAAGAACAAGTTCCTTGAAAATCCAAGCAATCCAAATCATAAGTAGTGGAGAATATACCTTGAAACAAGATTTTCTACACAGAATACTCACCCTCAGGTTGCAAAATGGAAGTGTGAAAGGAAGGTCACATTAAAAGAACTTAAATATACACTGCAATTTCATATGTATCAGATGATGCATCGATATGGATGAGCTGAGTTGTTGACGGAATATAGTTGCTTTACCTTGGAAACTTCATGGGTCACTTCTTGAATGTTCGTACTCGTACTTCCAAATGCATTTACTACTTGTCCGAAAAGTATCGTCATGGTGGGCATGCAGGCTCCATTTCCAATTGCACCAATGGTGCCGACAAACATTAATAAATAATCTGTAGGGTCAGCAAAGGAGAAAAGCTTGTAATATGGCACTGCATTAGTGCTTTCCTTTTTCTCCTTGCTCTTTTCTGAATCTTGTTGGATGTCATTCTCTTCTACGGCTTGGATCTCTGACTCCACAATTTCTGAATGGCTCGTTGTTGCTGCAGCCTGCTCAAATTTTCTATCTCCTTGCAAACCATTTTCATCAGCCATGTTGTCTCCAATGATTCTTTGTTATTGTTGACACGAGGTGCTTTGGAGAAACTTTATGGTTGGATTAAAGCTGCAAGAGAAACCATATCAACTGCCTCAATTGCCAAATTCTTGAAAAGAGCTAAAAGATGAAATCATTCCTCGATGCTTGACAAATCTTCATTTTCAGAAAGCCTATATCGTCCGAAGCCCTAATGAATCTATTGAAAAGAAATAATGTTGATTGGGAAACAAAACACTGCTGCTTAAGTCCTAAAAGTCAGAAAGGAAAATTCTGTGAAGGTCTCCGCTGCCTCAAACAGACAGGTATTACGAGAGCGGCAAGGTAGAATGGAACCAAGCTGATTGTAAATGCCAGAGAACCTCACCTGCCAAAAGATTTCAGGAAATGTTTTCAAACGGAAGCAAGAGGCAAAACCGAGTCGGGGAAAAGAAAACAACACTCAAGACCAGGTCAGGTTGCCACTGTCATGATTGATCAGAACAAATTAGTACAATGACAATTCAACAAATTAACTAGAATTCATAACCCACGTTGAAGGAACTCCTTGCAGACCTTGAGGCGTATATACCGATTCGACATGCCAGAGGAAAGGAATGAATGACCTCAATTCGCCGCTTCCCCCATTAAAGTACTGGCTAGTAAAGACTAAACTTGGATGCTATACAGCTTGTAGAGAAAACAATTCACTAAAACATGGAGCAGTAGGGACTAAACTTGGATGCTATACAGCTTGTAGAGAAAAACAATTCACTAAAACATTGAACAGTAGAGCAACTAACATTGGTGCTAAGGTATATGAGATCAAAATTGAAAACACATATCAAAACAGGAATTTGATATCATTCATTACCACTTGTTTAACCAATTCAAGGAGTGTGAGTTGGGTTGAAACTGCATTTGTGCCTGTCCCCTGCTATTATACGTACCAACCCCATCAATGTCATCCTTCGATGTCTCCACATTATATGCAACCTGGGGGGTATCAGAATATATATATATATATATATGCCAGGTCTGAGACTATACGGTTAAATTTTAGCTAGCTAGGTTTTCAAGATTGAATGAGTTTTTTAAGTTTTACGATTAATTTATTCAAAGCGTAATATCAAGATTTGATCACGTCCTGTGTCACAAGCCGTTCTGTTCTAGCAATTGGTGGAAAAACTCAACTCTCCCAGCTCTCTTCATGTTTTGTATGAAAGCTTCTGACTAATTTCGAAGAGGTGATAACTATCAACCAGGGGGGACCGCATGATTGCGATCTTCCTCCAACCTTACCTTGAACACCGTATCGATCTATATATGAATTAGTTCTGCACAGTACCTAAAATACAAGAGCAAATGGTATGAGGAGAAGTATTATTTATTCAAGAAGATGCTGTCTGTGAGGAAAGATACACGGCAGCGATGAGGCCGGCAGAATCGAAATTGGGATTTTTCAACTGATTAGCATGTTTTTAATTCATATACGACCAATAATATTGTTGCATCCCATCATCATCAAAAGACATATGCATATATTGTGACTTCTTAATTTTCAATTACCATGGTGATGATGAATAACATGCTATTCAGTGGTTGGATAATGAGTAAGACTAAGTGTTCTTTTAATGTAAAAAACCTAATCTTGATGGATGCCTTTAGATATATACATACATAAATAAATAAATGTTTTTTTTTTGTGGCGTTTGAGGATCTTCTGATCATGAAGACATGAAACTTGTAGAAAAGATGATGCTACATAGGTTAAAGAGCATCAATGAGTTGTAGTAACCATGTTGTTGCTGTTTTGAGAGTGATTTTTTATTGACCAGTGCTCCAATTACACTTGAATCGTGAAATCTATTGACCCATGTTTAGTCGAAGTTTAATATATTGATTATTTATAGATATAACTTCCATCTTTAATTTAAAAAATGAATTATCTCAAAAATACATTTGTTTATCTTAATCAAATATAGTATTATTATCCTGTTGATCAACATCAGCAGGCAATAGATACATATTAAGAAATACTTGGTCAACGTTTTAGGGGAATAAAAATTCTGAAAAGTCGTATACTGGCAGCGGGATCCATGGAAACAAAAGCTCATGGAATCAAAGCAGAAAGTGGAGTTGAGAGATCCACTTCCTTGTCAAGTTCTGCCCCTTAAACCTCACCATTGTCGTATTGAACTTCCATTATTGTTATTAATTAAGGAAAATAAATAAATAAAGGCGAGGTACCTACAAACACTGCCCTCTATATATATCTTAAGCTATCAACTAATGAATGTATCCATGGGCACAAATTATGTAGGGTGAATTATTATTTATTCTCATTAAATATGTATTTTAAAAGTTGATGAAAGTGATAGGATGAGGTACATGGTGTCTTTTATGTATGTTTTTTTAATTATTATTTAATTTTTTTAAAAATATTTTCAAATGCACTCTTAAACACTCCTAAAATTGCTGAGAAAACTTGGGTAAGGAGTAGGGTTCTTTTCCCATCTTACATTAATTTCTCGATGTTAAATGCCTCAAATCCACCCTACTTATATAGAGGTGAAGAAGAACATCTTATCTTTATAAATGACAAATCTTGGTCATTAATTCAGCCAACAAAAATCTCAATTATTGGCTTAAAAACCATAATACTATCTAGATAGTAAATTTGGAACTCTCTAATCATTACTTTATGAATATACTCAAACATCCTAGAGGCAAAACCGTCATTCAACTTCACGGATGCAAGACCATTCACAATATTTAATTCAATATTACTTTGTTTTAGATTTCTTTATCAATATTATCATGTTACTTATTTTTTTTTATTTTATAAAAAAATGAAATATGAAGTTATAAATAGATTTAAAAAATATAAGGATGGGTTATTATTTAATGTGAAAAAATTAAAGATAAAACTTTATTATTTACTAAAAAATCGATAGCTCACCATTGTTGAATTATGATGATGTAAACCTGTTTTAAAAACTTATTTTTTACAATATATAAATGATTTTAAATTTATAGCACATATATACATATTTTTACAATTATATCAAATCAATCCGTTTTTATGTCTTAGAAAATAAATCTATTCAAAAAAATTCATTTTTTATTGTATGCTTCGGATTTTGAGCTTTGATAATTGAGAATCTTATTATGAAAAATTGAAATTTTTAGAATTTCTTAGATTCAAGCATCGATTGAATGTAAGATAATATGAATCTGGTGTGTTGTTAAACTAAAAATATTTGTGTTCAATCATTAACTAAATAAAAAAAAAAAAGTTTGATAGGTTATCAAACCCGATGCATTTAAGTCCAGTAATTAGTTGAACCCAAATAATTATAGATTTGATAGATAACCTTATATGAAATCCAAATGATAATGATCTTTTATGTTACAATTAATAATCTCTCTATATCTATATCAAAAGTCTTTTAAAAGACCCTTCACACTTACAATCCATATGATGACATGCAAGAGATATTTGTTCCTCATTAATGATATATAAAGGATATTTGTTCCTCAATAATATCTTTTAAAGCTAAGGATTTTTCGATCATTTCTTTTTATGAAAATTATAAGGTTAGGAGGTATAAATACTCCTTCAACCATCCAAATAAAAGTTTAAGATAAATTATATAGATCTTGAAACGACAAACATCTTGTCCCTTGAATTTAAAGCTATTTTAAGTCATTTATTGTCTTTTTCATAAATATATTAAATTTATCATTGAATGGTCTTGAGCTCTCCTAAATCGAGACTATTTTCCAAGTACTCAAGCCTTTACCATTGGCTTGCAATTCCTTAGTCCAAATAGAATAAATCCAATTATTTGAGCATATTTTTGATATTGATATATTATTAATTACTAAAAACAAAACATATATAAACATAATTTTACCATCAAAACAAGCCCATCAATGGATGGATGTTAGATAAAACCATAAAATAACAGTACTTTTAATTCAGCAGATTATCCTCTTGAACCTTGTTCATATAAAATCTAATCTAAATAAAGTTGATAGAATTAGCAAATCAATCCAGATTTCTCACCGATTTTTTTTCTTCAGCCCAGCCCATTAAATAACACCAGGATGAAGACACCTTTCCAGGCCCTTCGATATTTGGGCTTGAGAATTTACAGCTATTATGCTAAAGTAGCTAGAATGAGAAATTTTAAGATATCCACTAGTAAAATATTAAAATCAAATTAGAAAAAAAAAAGTTGAATAAATAGGAGTGAGAAGATTAAGGATAAAATCTGATAAATAAGATAAAATAAAAAATATTAAGGAATGAAATTGAAAGACTAATAAATTAAATTTGATATAATTAAAAGATTGAGGACCAATTTGATACATCAAGTAAAAAATCAAATGTCAATTAATGAAATTGAAAAAAAAATAAATTAAATTCGATATAATTAGAATATTGAGGATCACTCTGCAAATTTGCATGGACATCACCTTTAGAGATGAAGGAGAGAGAAAAAAGAGGGATGAGAAAAATTATTATTGAAATTCATTTGTGACCTAGCAACTTACATATATTAACTCATCGTATACAGAGTGATGTAATGCTTGGATGCCACCCTCGAGGGCATTCAACCTCCATTGGGAGATGTCGCACATGTCACTCAAATGATACGGGCATCTCCTACTTGTTAGAGATATAAAAGGCTAATTATATTTGATACCACAAGGTATTTGCAAGAAAATCAAGATTAAAAAAATCAAAAATATTATTTGATATCAAGTTCGGAGCTAGGTGTTAATTATATTGTATAAAAAATATTAAAAAAATATAAAATGCTACTCTGTGTGTGTGTTTTTAAGGATATTAGATTAAATACTCTATATAATAAAATATTAAAATATAATTTATCTCTAAATATATTAGTTTTAAAAAAAAAATTTAAAAGACAAAAAAAAAAATCTTTAAGTGTATTTCACGTTAAAAAACACTAATTAGAAATGGCTGTATGTATAATAATATCCGATGATTCTCTCAATTTAGATATAAAAATATTTTACTTTATTTACACTGATTATCCAAATCCCATTATCCACAATCCAGGCTTCTTTGTTAGTGTTGCAGCACCTGCCTGCCCGCCTGGAATATATTTGTGCCGCAGACCCTGACAGCAAGCAGAGCAGCACGTCTAGAACTGAGATCAATCTACTCGGAGTAGCAACTGTTAGAGCAAGTGAAGCAACTATTATCTTGGTTTATCATGTCTGTAACGGCGGAGGTTTTGGCCAAATTCTGGTTGGCGCAGCAGAGAGACACCCGTTGTGGTGTTCCAATGTCTAATTCTCCTCTTTTTATCAGACCCATGTTTGCAAATACCGCTGAAAGAACTCGGAGGATGATGATGGTGGTGCGCCGTTGCAGTGTTGGTGAACAGATCTTCTCTGTCACACCCTCTACTAATTACGAGTTTGATTATTTAGGACAGAGCACTAAAGGAGATTTGAATCTTAACTTTGACCATCTAGACGCTTTTGGTAACTCTCTCTCTCTCTCTCTTGCAAATTCCCATGTAGGAATTGTTGTCCTTTAACAATGTCAGATTACGTTTTTTCTAGTGGTAATTGTGATTTTTCTACCTGTTAGTTAAAGTGTTGCACTTTCTTCTTCATTCCATGTAGGAATGGATGGTCCGGCAACTTTACAAGGTCCGATTGAGGAGATTGCTAGGAAGGAGGCTGAGGAAGCTGAGGATTTGCTTAATGACTTGGGCATTTCGGTGACCCTTCTTTCCCTGCCCTCTTATATTCTGTTGCTTTTCCAATGAAATGATCATAATTTATCCTCAAGTTTCTCCTTGTTACTGTTTTCACATTTTTGTTTGCTGCTTCTTGTGCTCAATCTTCTATTTTGATTGATGGATTTATTTTTTGTATTAACTCCTTCTGCATTACTGGAATGTATTTACATGTGGTTTCTCAGTCTAATTGAGAACAGTGCTTTGTGGCGTCAATATGTAAACTCCAATGCTCTTCCATTCCAATCCCTGATTTCTATCAACTTTCGAGTCTTTCTTGTTAAGGCTCATTGTTCTAATATCAGCTGATGTTTTCAGAGTCCCTCTTCAGTAAGGAATTCATCCCGAGGTATATTTTGCAGCCGTACGTTAAATCTTAGGTCAATTAGTGCCATTGGATATGACATGGACTACACTTTGATACATTACAATGTGAAGGTGAACAACACTTCTTCTCTCAACATCTATCCATGATTAGAGCACCAATGAAATCAAATCTAGCAATTCTACCTGTTTAGCTAGACTCATAATATTATATGGATTTGATCAATTGAGTTCTACTGATGTGTATTTATTTATGCTACTGCAGGCTTGGGAAGGGCGGGCTTATGATTATTGCTTGGGAAATTTACGAAGCATGGGTTTTCCAGTTGATGGGCTTGCATTTGATCCAGACTTGGTAATTAGAGGTCTTGTTATAGACAAAGAGAAAGGCAACCTAGTTAAAGCAGATCGATCTGGTTATGTAAAAAGGGCAATGCATGGCACCAGAATGTTGTCTACTCAAGATGTCAGGTGTGCTTTGAACTTTTAACCTCTTCATTTTGATTATTTGCAATCCTCTTGATGGCTCCCAGGTGCCTGTTATATTGCAATGATGGATTCAACCTCCCATTCTTCACCAACAAAGAATAATGTTCTCATCTAATCACACCTGCTGCCAAAGTAAAGAACAACAGAATAAGATTTAATTTAGTTCCTTTTTATCCCTGTATATAGTTGAACGTTGCTATTTGATGGTACATATATAGCCTGCACTTCAGTCTGTTTGACCTTTGATTTAGCTTCTTCAACATTTTTTATTTGATTTGGTATAATTGGAAAATACCGGTGTAATATTTTTTATAGTGGTGCTTAACTTTCTATGCATGGAAGTGAGATGTATGGGAGAGAACTGGTTGATCTGCGGAAGGAGAATCGATGGGAGTTCTTAAACACACTGTTCTCTGTTTCAGAAGCTGTGGCATACATGCAGGTGGGCTGTTTCAATCCATAGAAATTTTTGCCAAACTGTAATTCTTTTTGTTTGCTTGCCATTGAGATGTTTTGTGGCAAATAATTTGTTCTTTCTATTATGATGGATCTTTTTGCCCCTGACTATTTCTGTTGGCTTTCCTTTCTCTTGACTAAGTAAACAATCATATAATTTAGTTGGCAAGGTTTTTCATTTAGCATTTAAATGACATTTAAAGCAAGCTTGCATGAATATGGTGCCAAAAGCTGTGTGACAATGGTTTCTAATTTTCAACCCCCATTTTAAAGAACTGCCAAACTTTTAATCAAAAAAGTTGGAAATTCATACAGAGAATGAGAAACTTTTTGAACTTCCAGATTTATCTATGATTAATAACTTAAACATTGGTGTAAGAGGAAAGGAACAAAAGGAGGAGAGAGCACAAAACAATGAGCCATCCAAGATGAATTAGTTAGATCACAATTTCTTAAAATTTACTGGTGAGAATTCTTTCAAGCATAATGTACTCTGGTGTGACACATCCTGTTGCATTAAAGGAAAGCAGTGTGGAATTATGAATTTCCAGCTGACTGACGGGGCTGGTGGTTGACCAGAAATCTTATTGTATTCCATAAATCTCATCATTAATTGATGCCCAATAGACAAAACTAGCCCCTAAATATAGAGCATAGGATAAAATATGCTCTTCTATGGTTTCTATAACTAATTTTTAATTTTTTAGCAAACTATATAAACCATGAGATTGTCAATGCTTTGTCTTTTATGAACGATCTTATTCGTAAGCTGCTAATTTTAGGTTTTTACTGTATGCAACATTTCATTTACTCTTGTGTAAGCAACCGCATGTTAATCTTTGGTAGCCTCGTCTGATTCCACTTCCAGATGGTTGTTAAATATGATGAAGGAGCTATATCTGCTGAAATATGCCCACCTGACTATAGAGGACTTTACAAGGCATGTTCTGCAGATTATCAATTGCAACAACTAAGTTGTCATTAGGTATTTTCGTTCTTTTTTTTTTTATACTTGACACGATTTTCAGGCTGTCGGAAAGGCTCTATTTCGGGCACATGTAGAGGGTCAGCTTAAGGTAAATATACAATGGAATTCATTTTCCAGTGCTTTTGGCAATTTGGTCCACAAACAATGTACTGATTGATGGCTTTTATACAGAGTGAGATAATGTCAAAACCTGAATTGTTTGTGGAGCCTGACCCAGAATTACCTTTAGCACTGTTAGATCAAAAGGAGGTATTTCTCTGAACTCGTCATCTTTGATTAAGCACAACATTATTATGATCTTATATTGGGTTCGGAGATTTTCATGTGACAGGCTGGTAAAAAGCTTCTACTCATTACAAACTCTGATTATCATTACACGGACAAAATGATGAAGCATTCATTTAACAGATTCCTACCAAATGATATGGGCTGGCGAGATCTGTTTGACATAGTGAGTGCCTTATTTGTCAGACTGACTTCATGCTAAGTGACTGCTCTATTCTAAGTCTCTTAACAGAAGGCTCCCTAAAGTTTAAGGAGTAACTTGTACTAGACTTTCTTTCTTCCTAATAGCATATTACAAATATCATCTGCATGAGCAAAAATGAAAGATTCTCACCAACTTCCTTCCCTTTTTTCATACCAGTCCTAGGCTTAGAATTACAAAATTAAATTGTTTTCTTGTCTGACTTTATATTCAAGATATGGATCTTCTTGACATTGAAACCTTGTGTTGCTTGTTAATTATGATTTATTATTATTTTCCACTTATGTAGGTGATAGTATCTGCAAGAAAGCCAGAATTCTTTCAAATGTCTCACCCGTTGTATGAGGTGGTGACTGGCGAGGGTTTAATGCGTCCGTGCTTCAAAGCTCGTAAAGGTGGTTATTGCTTTGTTCATGTCCTTGTTCTTTTAATATGCCAGTGCATTCCGTGTGATAGATTTTGGTTGGATGAACAGATCCCATAATTGTCTTGGGATCCTGTTGTGTGCACAAACACATATGCTTGTGATTTTGCTGCAAATACGGCCAAATATTGATTATAAGCAGGATCTGGTGCATATGGATTCTTACAGCTATCATTAATTGACGCTGGACAGCTTAGGGGAAGTCTAGAATTTGTTTGCTGCAGATACACCATTTTTGAACAGGAAGTCTGGAAATTGTCCTGTTCACCATTATTTTTGTAAGAACTAATTGTTCTTGTTCTGTGATCAGACACAAGACTAGTATTATTGCACTGTTCAATGACCCTTAAACAACAGTTTTATGAGTTTGTTATTCTCTTCCACAGGTGGATTGTACTCAGGTGGGAGTGCTCAAATGGTGGAAAACTCCTTGGATATCCACGGGGACGAAATATTATATGTAGGTGATCATATTTACACTGATGTGAGTCAATCTAAAGTCCATCAACTATGGCGAACAGCATTGATTTGTCAAGAACTGGAAAAAGAGGTTGGAGTTCAAATTTTCTTGTACAGAAATTTTAGATTGACTATAAAATGGTATTGAAACTATTTTTAAAGGCAGTTGAAGCTGCTTTTTCCAGGGTTGAGCAGCAAGTAATGTGTCATGTCACTTAGATAGTTTTTGCTTTAAGAACCAAGAATCTTTGGCATTTCTGATATCCTTGATTGATCTAATACTGACAATTGTTTCCTTTTTGTTGTGTCGAATTCTGGATCTGTAGTATAGTGCTCTGATTCATAGTAGGGGTCATCGGGCCACACTGATTGAGCTAATTAATCAAAAGGAGGTGGTAGGGGATCATTTTAATCAACTTCGGCTAGCTCTGCAAAGGCGAAATACAGGGCGTCCTGCTCAAGTGAGCATGTTTCCTTGCTTAAATTATTGGTCTAGTATTTTTTTAAGCATGTTTCAGTCTATATGTGCTCCATATAGTTTCTTGTACCTGTAATGCCTTGGACAGTGTTATCTGCGCATGACCTTCAGTTCCTTGCAATCCAGTGGAAATGAACTTTTCAATTGCTTGCATGAATGATTTATTGCACAATGCCGCACCTGCAGTGTACCCTAAATCCCTAATTTATCTGCACACAGCCTTTAGTTGCTTGCAATCCAGTGCAAATGAACTCATCAATTGCTTGCATGAACGATTCAATGTACTAGGCTGCACCTACAGAACACCCTAATCCCTAATGTTGCTGGTGGCTCTATAAAGCAATTTTAGTTTGAGTGGAGTTTTTTTGACTGAACAAGTTGAAAGGAACTGCTGTTAGGGTGACTTGTCTTGCTTTATTTCGTGTACTTTCAGACCCTTGCTGCAACTAACATGGATGATCAAGAACTCACAGAAAGCATGAAAAAGCTATTAATTGTTATGCAAAGACTAGATGAGAAAATTGCTCCAATGCTAGAAGCAGATGGAGAGCTTTTCAATGAAAGGTAAGACTGGCATGGATGGTTAAATTGTAGAACCACTTATCTGCCCACACACAAGACCATTGTTTAGGTTTCATTTTGGATATCCTTGGGGAGTTGTCTATGAAGGAGCATCCTCCTCCTCCTCCTAGGTAGCCATCATATGAAAATTATATGAGTCAGTTTTTGCTGCCTTTGATTCCTGTTAAGGCATATTTGAACAAAGAATTCTCATTTTGCAACAGG
Source organism: Salix dunnii (assembly GCA_015731905.1). NCBI lineage: Eukaryota > Viridiplantae > Streptophyta > Magnoliopsida > Malpighiales > Salicaceae > Salix > Salix dunnii. The sequence continues at coordinate 152,837 of CM027668.1, read as the reverse complement.
TGGGGATTTCTTTCACGTGCAGGTCTGTGGGATAAAAGCCACTTAATGAGACAAATTGAGAAGTACGCACTGCCACTTCAAAGTCCCTCACCATATATTTTCTGCATTGGACTTTTTGCTAATTTTTCTCACTTTTCATTGTTGTTGAAAACGGCCTGCTTAATTTTAATTGCAGGTATGCTGATATATATACCTCTAGGGTCTCAAATTTCCTCCACTACACCCCTTTCATGTACTTCCGTTCACAAGAACAGGTATGATGACATTCTTCATCATGTTTTCTGATGATGTATTTATTGATTTTGGTAAATGAACTGACCCTCCAATTTCATTTCAATCGCAGAATTTAGCTCATGATTCGCATTCATACTACCAGGCACGGATTAATGGGTCTGCTGTTGACAACCAGTGTTAATCAAGACTAATAGTTTAAGTTGAAACTGCAAGTTCGTGTTGTCAACAGCTACAGTAATGCTGTAATGCTAAATTAAGTAAAAAACTACAACATATGGGTTTTTCATTGTTCACTCACTATGCATAAATTTTTGTTTTTCCCTTTGGTCATTGATCTTCTTTTTCTAGCAATTTCATTCTAATTGATGCTTAACTGATTTTGATTTCTTGAGAAATGTGAGATTTAAAGAAGAGAGATTGAAATAAAAAAGACATCAAACATGAGTGATATGCCATGAGTTTATTATTAAATATAATTTAGTCCTTTAATTTTAAAAATTACATATATATTATATAATTTTAGTATCTCAATATTTATCAAGTTCACGTGTCATATAAAAATTTATTTATGTTATTTTTTGAGTATCTAGTTGAGAGAAGACAAATGTCTTTAAATTTTGATGGTAGATAAACATATAGATAACATAGTTTTAGGCCACCAAAATGAATGAAATTTGTGTCAAATTGTTTTATTAGATTGAGATAGTTCATATTAGGAGTTTTATTTTTTTATTTTTTTATTTTACTTTTAGAATTCATAAAAAAAACATTTGAGATTTTGTTTTTTATAGAGGTTTTCGTTAACACCACTTACAGTTATAGGTTTATCATGGTTCTTAGAATGTTTTGATGGTATTTTGGGTTAAAAATAAGTTGAAAAATAAGTTTTTAGTTCAAAACTTGTTAAGCCCTGATGCCATTCTAGTGTAGTAATGCATTATATTATTATTATTTTTTTATTTTATTCACTCAAATAAATAATTTTTACTTTCATATAATGTTTCTAATATATGTAATCATATATCATATTTTTATTATTATATATTTTATTCACTTATGCATCATATTTTTATTATTTTTTATTTTATTAACTCAAATTAATATGTTTGTATTTTCTTATTATCATTTGATTGAGTGAAAAAAAATAATAAACAAAGCTTAGCAAATTGTCTATCATATAAATGACATGGCTCTTTTATTATAATTGTTTTTGTTGTTCACCCTCTCACAATTATGGATTATAATAATATTTTTTTTGATAATTTTGTGTTCTAATCCTTTGTTTTTGCACATTGAAGACCTTTTAAACATCCAATTTAATGTTCTTAAGGAAAGATAAAATTAAAAGATACAAGACTAAAGTGCAAAACTCAAATAGCTTAGGTGGTTTTTTAGAATTTATTTGAAAAGTGCATTTTATACTTAAAATTAAAAGATATGGAGGAAATATTATTTCTCAACATCCATTAGCATTGGGAGTTACAATAATAATCCATATTTTATTTCTCATTATGACCTTTTGTTTTCTTTGCCTTTTTTTTAATTTGGTCCTTATATTAAATGTTTATTGGTATTTAGTGTTGATAATTTATTTTAATTTGTCTTTTTATATTAGTTGGTAAATAAACTACATGATTTTATTCTTCATTCTTTTTAATTTATTTGAATTTGCCTTTTAAATATTTTTTTATTAGTTAATAATGTATTTTTGTTATCATGTGATTAAATAAACAGTAGTTTAGAAAAAACGTTATTAATCCCACTGGAGTTCATTACCTATTTTTTAGACTTAAATCTTTCATCCACATTACCTGATTCGTGAGTTTCACAAGTTCACAAGTTTACTCATAAAATCTTATATGTTTTTTCTTAAAAAAAAAATTATGTTATATTTTTATTGGTTATCCAAGTTGTCTTTGGACCCATTAAATTGATTGATTCACTTTGGATCAACTCATATTATTTTATTCAAAACTTGAGCTAGGCATACAATCGAATTAATAGATTTCAAGATTGAACCGTTTAATTAGATTTAATGATACTACTAGAAAAGTCTTTATTCTCTTAATATTTTTTAAATTATAAATTGTTTTTAGCTCAGCCAGTAGAGGAGTGAGGGGATTTGACTAGTATATCTTTAAAAGGTGTGGGTTCAAAAAGTATGCATTTTTTTCACTGTTTAACAGTGTTATTCATCATCTTATAAATTATGTGATTTTTATTTTATTTTTAAAACTTGATCTTCAAACTTTTTGCTTTGGTAATTGTGTTATAATTGAATATTATTTTTATTTATAATGAAAAAATAGAATTGAAAGAAAAGTGATCAAAATGAAAAATATGCCCAACAAGGATAACAAGTCATAAATTTCAAAAAAGATATATTGAAGTCCTTGAACGTAGGATAATAGTGTAGATTATACAGTTGTGATCCCTTAATATTCTTCAATTTTAATTCTAGTGTAAAATTTTATTTTTGTTAATTTAGCCCTAGATGAGAGGGGAAAGAGAGAGTTGGATTTCAATATTAGAGAAAGAAATATATCAATGATATCAATTTGGGCCATTAAAATGGATGAGATTTGTATCAAATTCTTTCATTTTATGAGGAAAATTCATATTACATATTTTTTTTACCTTTTTTTAAAAAAGGTATTTAGATTAATATTCTTTTATTTTATTTAGGAGTTCTTTTTTGAATGATAGTGATTTTTTTTGTTATACGTTTATTTTTTTAAAAAAAAAATATTCATTATGAGTTTTTTATACTTTTATATAGATAAACTATATTTTTTTAAATAAAATATTCATTTTTTAGATAATATTTATCTGAATATTAAATTATATAGATACATGAAAATAACCTATATATATTGTTGCATGTGGAACTCAAATCACATTAAAAATTGTTATATACAAATGTTGTGCTATGCAATGCATAACTCATGTCATTACCCTGACATTATTCAATTAAATTGGATAGTTTAATACTATAATTTAAATTAGGGTATGACACACGCATCACAGTGTGACATAAGACATGATAACATTTCGGGGAAGACGCCGAACAAATATTTCTTATAGCATAGAAACACCGCATACGCCATCAAATAGGATTGAATTACCAAAACACCCTGCATCCATTTCTTCTATTTTGTCTTTTCCAAGACTATATGCGTAGTTACATATTTTTTTTAAAAAAAATGAAAGGCCAGAAATACCCCCCACAAACAATTTCTCTGTTTTGTCTTATGAGGGGCTAAAACAGTTATTGTATTATGCACTTAAATTGTGTAATGACTAGGACACCTCGTTGGTTTATTTTGTCTTATTAGGGAGTATTTCGGTTATTGTACTGTACACATTAATGTAAAAAATAAAAAATACCTCTGACTCCAAGGTTTAAGTGCAGACATACTGAGAAATAAAATAATAATTTTATAATTTCAATTCACTATGTGAATTGTGTGCATATAAAAAAATAATTATTTTTTTCAAACCTAGAAGGATTATTTAATTTTTATGGTAAAATAAAAGGTACTAACTTATGATTTATTTTTTTCAAACCTAGAAGGATTAATTAATTTTTATGGTAAAATAAAAGGTACTAACTTATGATTTCCTCGAGAAATAGGAAACTGCAACACCCAACCAAAGCACTAATTACACCTGGTCAACCTAATAAATACCTCGTAATTAAATTAAAATCTGATTTTATTTTATTTCAAAAAAATATATGAAAACTATTCAAATCGCTCAACCTGTGAACCTTGGACCAGCGGTGTTTATATAACTTTGAAGAATGAGTTCTAGCCAAGGGTATTAATTACGACATGTCGTCCATGGAGAGACTTGCACTGGTTTAACCATCGTTAAACATGGAAAAGACCACTAGTTGTAAAAAATCAGTGGCAGTGACAGCAGAAACCCACCCCATCCACTGTAGAAGGTAGTAAACGCAAAAATCAGATAAAGGCAATGAACAAGCTAAGATGGGCAATGGATGGAGGGTTTTGGGAGCTGGACAGGTCCACACCCAGAACCATTGAAGGAGAAGGACGGGCAGTGCCAGGAGAACCACTTCCACTGGGTGTTTCAAGAGGTACAAGACTATCAAGACCCAAGCAGATTGACTTCTTTCAGCGTTTTATGTTTGCTCCTTTCATCCCTTCTTATTCTGCTTCCTCCAATGGCTTATCTCTCCAACGTGTTCTCGCTCTTCCTTTCACTCAAAAATGGTATAATTTCACTACGCATTTGAGAAAAAATTCGATCTTTTTTGTTTTCGTTGATGATTAAAGTAGATGTTTGGTTGTGATGCTTTTAAGGTCAAAACCTTTTTTTAAAAAAAAAAACATGCAGGTTTGCTACATTACTAGCTCAATTCAATTTGCAGAAGTTTGTCTCTTCTTTTAAAAAGAATGGAGCTTTGCAAACTTCAAGCCTAGAGAACTTGAGGAAACATCTTGAGGATAGGTCCTTATATGCACTTGGATGTTGTTCAGAGTTCTTATTAAGTCCTGATGATACCCTTCTCTTGAGCCTGGATTTTTATGGTGACGATAACAATAAGAAACCTCGAAAGAAAGCAATCTTTCATCATAAGGCATGTGTTTGCTTATTCGTTTTATTTAATTTTTTCCACCATGCTTTTCACTTCCTGCAATTTTGAGTGTTATTTTCATGTGTTTGCAGTTCCCAAATCATAATTTAAACGTGGAGGCAGTTTGGCCTGGACTTTTCATTGACAAAGCCGGTAATTATTGGGATGTACCTTTCTCCATGGCCATTGATCTGGCGTCTCTTGCTTCTGACTCTGGTGCTAGCTATCATTTCTGTATGCATCATAATGCCGGTCAGCCTGAGAAGCTTGGTGGTGATGAGACCGTTGAGGTTCCTGCTACACTACTTCCTGGTATCTCTTTGAGAAGTGCCTTTACCTTAAAGAAAAATGTTGAGATTTGGAGAAGCAATGCTAAGAAGTTGAAGATGGTGCAGCCCTTTGATATTTTTCTCTCCAATCCTCACATTTCAGCTTCAGGGATCATTGGTAAATTGCAAGTTCTCAAATTATTTCCTGTATGTTAATCATGAACCAGACTGGATGAGTTGCATGGGGGCATTCGTATAAATTATAGGCACTCCCATTTTGTATTCAAACAATTGTTTCCTTAAATATACATCATGAAAATGACCTGCATTTGCATCATTATAAATATGAGTTCTGTTCATATCTAGTAATGAAACTAAAGCCTTATCTATGGTTGGAGCCTTGGACAAACATACTGTGAAAGTTGTTGTAGGCTTTTAGCAGTTACTGCTTCATAGTTTTGTTTCCTTTCTGCCATTTCAGATGTAAATCATTTATCTGTGTCTCTTACTGATATTTGAACTTATACAGGTGCTGCTGTGATGGCCTGTTTTGGGGATAATTCATTTCGGCCACAAGTGGTAGATGAATCTCAGCAGTTTGAAGGCTTCTATCTTCATGCTCCTGCTGTAAAATCCACCTTATTAGCTGATACATTTTCATCTGTTTCATTTACTGCTCAGCATGGAAACTTCCAAAGACTATTGTTAGATCTTACTCGATTTCATGCACGCTTGGATTTCCCTTCTGGTTCCAAATTTCTTTCAGTTGCCACCAGATTAGCACAAGACTTTTTTAATTCTCAACAGCCAACCATTGAAACAGTTCAGGCAATTTGCCCCAAGGCAACCATTTCTTTTCAGCAGCAGGTAGGTTTTAGCTTCTAGCATGTTTGTCTTTTCCAAAATACTTTGGCATTTTATTAGCAGATGAAACAAAAGGCAACAAAAGCCAAGTTGTTAAATCAAGTCTATTATTTTTTATGTCAAGATTTGCTTTTAGGTCACCGTTTATAATAGGAACTTCTTAGTTGTATGTTTGTTGTAGAAGCATTGAGCATGCACTACAGTCTAACAAGTTAATGTCAATACTTGCATGCTGCTGGTCAACTGCTTTTCAAATATTAGCAAGTGGAAAACTTGAAAATATCTTCATGTTTCTCATTTTCCTCATCCTCCATGCTCTCCTAACCTCTTTCACAGAACTAATATCTTTCCACATTGGTTGCAGATAGCAGGACCTTTCAGTTTTAGAGTTGATTCTGGAGTTGAGATTGATTGGAAGAACAAAGATTGGCATGTGCGTGTGGATGATCCAGTGTTTTCCATTGAGTATGCTTTGCAAGTCCTTGGTTCAGCAAAGGCTGTTGCTTGGTATTCACCAAAGCATCGGGAATTCATGGTAGAACTTCGCTTTTTTGAAATCTAGCTGTCTCTTTCCCACCGAAGGATGCTATATTTCCAGTATTTTCTGCTGAATGCCTGGAAATTCAGTTTCTCTCCTTGTGTTATTTGGTTCATATAAGAAGGCAGTTCCCATTGTAAGTTTATGCCACCATTTATCAAGTTATGAAGATGACTTTAATGATTCATGTTTACTGTTGAGTAATCCAACTCAATGAAAGTCGTAAATTATGCTTTTCTATTCAGGACAATACTTTCCAGTATGAATAGAATACTGTTTGTCTCCTTGTTGGAACCAGAATGGTTAAGTCTGTAATGGAAGGTCAGTATGTAAGGTCTCAAGAACTTGAAGGGATTAGTGGAAGCTCACGCTACCTTTCTTCTCTGGTCAAACATGAACTAAAACACAAGATAAAACACACGTGCCAAGTAAAAATGCTTCACATTCAAATAAAAGATGGTCTGCAAGATAACCTTTCCAGTGAAATAATGATTGATATGTCCAATGGCTAGAGCATGACTTGACTTGACGCCGAGAATTACACAGCGGTAAGCCATGGCTTCTCCACAGGGGCTAGTGACCAGTGTTCCACAGACGCGAAGATGCATTCTTGAAACCTAATAATGGAAAACATTGCATAGTCTCTTTTGATCTACTGCAGAATTTACTTAATCAGAATCCATGTGTGTTTGACAAGATATATAACTGCTTAATGCTCCAGCAAACTGTATGGCAATGGAGAAATTGCACGAGCATAGTTTGTGAAATATTGTTTGGAGATTTAACTTGGAAGCTTGAAACGGGCCATTTTGAACATCAGAGATAAGCCATGGTTCTAACTCCCAAGATGTCCATGGTGCATCAAGTTCTTCAGAACTGAGTAAAACAAGGATTAGTCTTTGTTTACATGATGTCTGGTTTGCAATAACTTAGTCAACTTTTTTTAGAAACAAGCACTGAAAGAGCTGTTTTGAATAACAGAATGTGAAGATCAAATGCCTAAAAACAGCACTAATCTTCACTAATTTTTCAACAACAAAGCAGAATTACATTCAATCATTAGAGTTGAACAATTTTCATTTCCTTCTCTTCCCCTTGCAGGTGTTTCGGTAACAAACCAATCTTGAGTCTTATGCCGTGAAACCTACCAAGTCTGGTTGTAGGGCAACCTGAAGGAAGCCGTAGATGCTCTTAGTTATCTACAACACACATCCCGTGAGATGGGGCGGGCTAGATAAGGTTTATCTAGCGAAATATTTGGGACAACATCAGGAAGAATTGCTTCCTTTCCAATTTGGAGCAGCAAAGCAACCTATAAAAGTGATCCCCAGAATATGGCTTGTCAATTTTCAGAAGCCGTATTCAAGAACTAGTCCATACTACAAAAACTGAGCAGCATTCAAATGGAAAAGTCCTGGTAACTACATCCAAACATATAAAAGATAACTTCATGATGCAAATTTCTAAGAAATACGATGATTTACCATGTTTTTTCCGCACTTGTCTATACATGAAACCTGAGCCTCCGACTTCTTGCGGCAGTAGAGATCCCTGGATTATAAAAGTGGAGTCCTTTTTAAAGACCAGTATTTACAATTATGATCAAAGACCTCATAAGGAGATATTCAAGAAGTGCCTGTAAAATTTGGGATCCCATCGAAGAAACCAACCCATCTTCACGGGATTTGTCATCCCATCGTTGCGTCATGAATCGACAGAAGCAGAGAGATCGTGGGTTCCAATGAAATGATTTGCCGCTTCTCTCATTGCAGCAGCATTGAGTTTACGAGTAATATGGTATGCGTGCAAACACTGAGATGATTCATGATTACGAAGAAATTTTACAAATTAGGTATAATATGCTGCGAAATTGCGGGGGTAGAATATAATTTACAAAAGTAATTACAATCTAGTTTTTTTAATTATAAATAATTATATAAATTTTAAATGTTTTTTAAAATAAAATATATATTTTTACTATAATTTCGATTAAGTGTTTTTTATACATATCCTATAATTTTTAACATAATTATGCAAAAATAAGATAACACAACATGTATGATGCTGCAAATTAATAAAAGTGGGTCGGGAAGATAATAGTTTGCAATAATTATGAAAATAATTAATAAATCCAATAATTTAATTCTCTTTAAATCCAATTATGAAAATATTCTCTTTTAAAAGTATTAATGAGAGATCATTATTTCTTACACAAATATTCCTTACATTATATTAATGAGATAAAAATATGATAGATTTTTGGGAGATTTTTATACAGCTATAAATGCAAAGAGATTAATATATTTGACATTAATATTTTATATTAAAAGTCATAAAAATAAATAAATAAAACATTTTAACCTAACATGAACCCTATAATTACCTTTAAACCTTTAGCCTTTTGTATTTGGCACATGGCCAAGCCCAAGTCAATAGGTTTGCTAGCAAGCCTATACATATGTTCACGTGGACTCAACATATAGTTAAATCTAAAAGATATCGAGTCAGGTAGTTTGTCAAACATATGTTCATTTAGGCTTAGCATATGACTAAACCCAAAGATATTAGATTTGATAGTTTTTCAAACTCATGTCTATTTAGACTTAGCATATGGATGAATCCAAGAACATTAAGTATAGCAGCTTGTTAGGCCTACATATTCTTGGACTTAGCATTAAATTGAACTAAATTCAATGATGTTAGGTTTAGCAACTTGATAGACTTACATCCGCTTGGACTCGATATGTAGCTAAACTTAAGAATATTGGGTCCAACAACTCGTCAGACTCATGTCCACTTAGATTCAACACGTAGCTAAACCCAAGAGTATTAGGTGAACAACTAATTAAATCTATTTGAACACTTGATCAACATATAGTTGAACCTAAAAATTTGGGGTTTGACAATCACTAAACTTTGTTAATTAATCTCAGCTGATAGCCATGCCCAAAAGCATTAAACTTGGAAGCAAGCTAGACCTATGACATATGGGCTTGACATTCTACCAAGCATAAGGATGTTGAGTATATACACAAGTCTTACCCACCTATTAATGAATTATCTCCCTGTCTCTCAACCTTTTAAACAAGGATCTAGGCTAATTTTTTTTTTTTTTTATAAACCTAAATATGTTGACCCATCACTAATCTTTAAAAGTGTTATATCCTAAGAAGAACAAATTTTATCTTTTATGATATACTTGATTGAAGTCACAATTTGATCTTTATATTCCATCACTTGTTTATTTTATGCTTGAGAATGAATGAAAAAATTATTTATATGTAATTTTTTCCTGTTGTTTTCATTTTATTACTTCAATATTCTTATGTGCTAGTTATCACTTCATCATCATCATTTAAACCTCACAATACATTCATGAATCTCATCTAAAACACAATGAAATGCTGGGTTATCTCCATTCATATGTAAGTTGTAAATTTAGGGCACAATCACGGTAAATCACGAGCCTAAAATCTCCATTAATGTAAAAAATATTGTGAACCAAGGTTGATAATGTTATAAAATATATAGTTGAACCCAAGAATATTGAGTTAGGTAGCTTGTCAGACACATATTTATTTAGTCTTAACACGCAATGAATCCTAAGACTAAGGTTTGACAGCTTGCCAGACTTATGTCTATGTTGGCTAAATGTATAGTTGAACTCAAAGATATTATGTTTGTTAGTTTATCAAACCAATATGTATTTGGATGTAGAACATAATTGAATCCAATGATATTAGGTTTAGCCACTAGCCATATCCATATACATACATACATACATACATACATACATACATACATAGACTTAATGTGTAACTAAACCTAAAAATATTGGATTTAAAAGCTTGCTAAAACCATATGTACTTATGCTCAACATATAATTGACTCAAATAATGTTAGGTTTCCAGTTTGATATTTACTCTATTAGGATATACTCTTAGATTATTCTTAAATTCCTTGTTATAAATAAATGTGTGGTATAAGGATCAACTAAGGCATATGCTTGCTGAAAATCTAACAATAATGAATTTACTATAACGTCGGTGGAAGCTTTGGTCTCCTATTGAATTATATAGAAGACTTTCTCTTAAGTCCTCACTCCTTGTCTTCCATGTTATCCTTTTTTGGTATTGGTGTTTGACTGAGTCGATCTATTAAGTCTATCCATAGTCACTGATTGTTATTGACATGTTGTCTACCTTTACCCTTAACTTGACTTTACAATCTTGTTAGGTCATTTTTTCTTATGCTACCTAGTATTTTCATAGCTATATCGAAGATAATTCAAATGTGGACACTTCATGTAATGGTTTTTCTCTATTGATTTTATTGACACCTTACATATTAAGGATACATGGAAGTTTTATATCCTTGTGTATTAGACCCTATTGTCATTTCAATTTTGGGCGCATGTATTCTCTCCCATCAATCCTCTGTAAAGTGCCATAAAAAGACTCACTTTTTATAATACTTGATCCCTAATTTCCTCCTCTAATAGTAAACTATCTATATTATGTTCATTTTTTTTTTGGGAGGTGGTGTTTTTTTATATGAAAAGGCACGCTCCTTCATTTTACCAAACTTGGATTGTTCTTGGTTTATTATAGTTTTAAAAGATAATAAAACTTTTATTAAATCTATAATAATCTTGATTGTAGTGCCACTAATCATATGTAGAGTTTTTGTTTCAACCTAATCTAAATCTTTCTACTCAATACTGCTTAAAAGGAAAATAAATATTTTTTAAAACATATAAAGGTCCTGAAATCACCTCATGTTTTCTAAATGAGTCATATCATCATTTTTTTGACTTCGGGAGTTCTTGTTCCTTATTTTTTTTACGATACCTCGAGAAATACTTCTATTTCTTTTATTTCACCTATCATTGCCTACCAAGTCCATGTATTATCTAAAAGAAATTGAGTGGCACAATCCATTTTCATATTATTTAACATCGTTATTTGATTCAAGATCCTTTATATTTTCTATAACTTACCCCCTACAACCTCAAGATCATGCTCTCCTGAGTAAGGTTTACAACGCATCTCTATTTTTTGCCCATCATACAATGGTGGTAACACCCTTTGAAAAAGCCATGCTTATGACTCCTTTTATCTTTACATTCATAGCTCGTACTAATTGTTCTATATATGAAGGTTCAATAGGTGTCATTAGTGTTGCTATCATGCTGGAGGTAGAGATATCGTTGGTCTACCTTATCTTTTATATCCTTTGAGTTGAATATCCCTAGCTTTCTATGATGAAATCTCACCTCTAAATCTTATAGACTCTCTCTTATATGACTATAGAGATACATCAAACATATGTGACATATATGTTAATTAAAGGATCTCCTTCTGAATTCTCATAATGATGTGAACCTCGTGATCATGTGGTCATACAATCTATAATCAAGATTGGGATATGATCCCGAAAAGACAAAATAAATCTTATAGAAGTGTGACACAACGGAAATCTTTCTCAAGTCACCAATACTATTAGAATGAGTAGAATAACGCCATGAAACTAGTTAATCTTCGATAAGTCATATTTACTTCATTCAAGAGTTGAAGAATACAAGAATCACTCTCACTCGTTAAAATTGAAAAATTCAGAAGTAATAATCATCAAAAGCTACTGAAATTTTGGTTAAATGAGTTTAAATAGTTCTTAAAAAATTAACCTTAATGAATTTCTTATGTGGACTTATATGAGATATACTCAAAAGTAACCTAAAACCCAAAACTGAAAAGCCTATATATTAATCTATATAAGCCTTGGATCCTAGTTGAAAATAAAATATTAATTAAGTCCAAATAAATATTGGATTATAGCTAAAAAAAATAAAATAAAGCTCCTAATATTAAATCTATGTTTTGTCATGAGAAAAATGTAGAATATCGCATAGTTGATTCAAGATTTATTTATAGTCTTCCATGCAGCCCCTTAATCCTAAAAATAAAAGGAAAATGTAGGCTCTCATGTTGTTTCCAAGTTGTAGTAGAATTCTTTTCTTGTTCTCATTTCATAGCCCAAATAAAATTGTATTAGACTTCTCTTGCATATGGATAAGATATATTAAGGTCTCCTTTTGATACTCCAATGAACCTTTTAATTTTGACTTGGTTAAAAACTTCAAAATCAATGTATTCAATGTCTTTGTATTAGATCGAGTCATTGAACCATTTAGAACATGTAATAGGTTTTTGTTAATATTTCTGAGCTGGTCCACATCACATAATATCCTGAGTTTTTCTCTTAACTGTAGACTAGTCTCTTCATATTCCATGTCTTGTTCAAACCATCATAAAATCAATCCAATATTTATTGGGCAGTAAAATCTCATTTTAAGTATATTGAATCAAAGTTATAGCTTTGATACCAAATATAAACATCTCATCCTAAGAAAATAAGTGCATGGATTCTTTTTTGTTAATCTAAAAGAAAATAAGGCATTCTTTATGATAATTTCGCACCTTGTTCACCGGCGATCAGTTTAATCTACTCTTGCAGCGTGGTGGGTCGATTCTCCTATATGACTCCAAACCCCGTACTGGTTGATCAAACAATTGGCTGGTTTGATCAACCATTTGGAACCATAACGAGTTTAGTTGTTTATTTTGTCAAACGATTGACCAAAACAATATACAAACCCAAATGGTAGATTAGCCGGAACAAGATCGTACTTGCTGTTGGTTTAGTAACCCTGTCTGCAACAACTATTTCTCATGCATTGTTGATATTTTGTATCTCAACTCACGTCATGGTCCACTCGTGCTAAACTTTTTCTCTCATCATCGCATCATATACTAATTTATATCCCATGATCAAATGCATTATATTTTATAATAATAGAAAATAAACATTACATCCTCTATACACAAGTTTTACAATATAACTATCATTAATTATACACTAATTTACTATAAGATTTCTAGATAAAATAGTAAAAAATACATGATAACCACTTAAGACTCTAAGCCTATATAATTCCAACAAATAGAAATCAATATATTACAATAATTTTTAACTCGTCGGAGGTGTTTAAACCCTTACACATCATAATTTATATACCGAAAAATGCTGGGTCCAGAAACAATTCATAATCCATATCATCTGAAAATGGTATTCTACTTGTGCTTAGATATATTGAGCTATCTCTTCTAAACATGAATTTATACTAAAGTTAAAAATACATTTACTCGTCGTGTACCTTAGTTATTAAATCTATCAGGCAGCAGCCAGACGTGTCTAGAACCGAGTGACCACTGACACTCATCCCTCCCATTTATCCGTCGGTGGATCGGATTGGTGTCTCGGATGAGGACAAGAGTAAGATTTTTGCAAGAGGGTAGCCTTGCCGTAAGAGGATGACACGTGGTACACTGCGATGGACACGCGTTAATCACGTAAGCACTTGGCACGTTCTTGAGTCTCCACGTTGCATGTCAGCTGCCACGCTCCTCCACTTCTCCCTTAAAAAACCTCCCAGACCCCGACTTGTACTTCCACTTGCAATCGTGCTCAGTGTTCAGTTTTCATCACTTCCCTTCCTCGTTGCTTGCTAATTGCTATATCGTGTTGTTTTGTTATACCTGATCTTAAAAGGCAGTGCTGTACTGTTGTGTATACTAGTAGTCTAGTACCTTTCTTGATGATCATGTCTCCCATGAATGGTACCTGTCGGCTCTCGGTTTTGTTTGTGGCGGGGATGCTGGTGATGATGTTTGCCATCCGCTGTAGCTGCTCTGCTGTTGATCGTTCTTCAGCCACAACAGAAGAAAGCCAAGATCCTGAAGTGATGACAGATGGGATGAAAGAAGCGAGAGCTAAGGCAGAAGAGAAAACAAAGGAATCACAGGAAAAGGCAGAGGAGGAAGGGAAAGAGTCCACCGAGTCATGGGCTGGATGGGCCAAGGGGAAGTTCTCTGAAACCATGGGGCGAAAGCAGGAGGAAGCCAGGGAAGCTGCTAAGAGAGCTTCCGATGCAGCCTCTGACACTGCTAAGAATGCCAAAGACAAAGCTTATGGTTAGTTTATTAGTGAATTGATTGGCTCCCTATATGAGCAAACACCATGCAAGTTTTGGTTTACATGATTTTCTTTTGGAGTTTGGTTTTCATGCTAATTCCAAATAAGCGATTCTTATGTATGAAATGCTAAATTTGAGCAGAAGCCACTCAATACGGTGCGGAAAGAGCAGGTGACATGAAAGATACCGCAACAGTGAAGATTAAAGAAATGACAAACGCAGCACAAGAGAAGGTTAGCGAGATGGCAGGTGCAGCAAAAGAAACGGTTGCTTCAGCTAAAGAGAGGGCAAGCGAAGGCACTGGAGCAGCAAGAGAAAAGGCTTATGAAGCAAAGGAAAAGGCAGCAGAGACAGCAGAGCAGATAAAGGAGAAGACAGCTCAAAAGGCCGAAGAAACCAAAGAAAGTACCAAAGAGGCCACAGTTATGGCAAAAGAGAGAGCTTCACAGGGGGCAACGGAGGCGGCAGTTGAGAAAGCTGGAGAAGGCAAAGAGGCAGCTAAAAAGATGGCGAAGGGGGACGCAAATGAAGAAGACAAGAAAAGGGAAGCTGAGACAGAGGAGTCGCAGCATATCAAGGAAAAGATAGCAGACGGTGGTAAAGAAAGAGATGGAGAGCTTTGAGAGAGAGATGCGCCTTACATTACAGCTTAAAAAAGTTTGATGGATCTCTCCAATCCCATGTTGTTGTTTTTGTGCTTTTAATTCAGATGTATGAGCTTTGTCTGTAAATAAGAAGAGATCTGTTCGGCTTCGCTACCTCTCTCGTGTCACCTTGGGAGGAAAGCCCAAATGGTGAAATGCCTTTTTTGTTTTGAGGCTGCAGGAATGTTCTTTTGAGCCCAACTCTGCAGGCTTTCTGCGGCTTTGAGCTCCGAACAGAATTTACCAAAGTCCAGATAACAAGGGGCCTGCACCAGGCCCGTCTACCTCTTCCACTTGACTTTAGCCGGTCACGATGTAGTGTTGAAGCATAACAATACATGGATGAGCTTTCAAAAAATAGAAAAAATGGCTGGAGTCGAGAAATAGCCACGCCGACCTTCACACGCGGCCACACGATGTGTTTTGTTTTTTGTTTTCATAATTATCATGATGTGTGGATATTAAAAATAGTATATATTGTTTAAATAAACTAGAGAACGAGACACCAGGACACGTGGCTTGCATTAATTAAAAACAAGGTCCACAGCCCAGCTGCTGATTTCAACTTGTGGAGTTCCAAGTGAGAATGTGAAAAATAGCTGGGGGGTCCTTGACTGCGCATCCATCCATCCATTAATGCTGGAAACTTTGTTGGCTTGTGAATTTCCCATCCAACATGCATGCATGCATGATAAATGGATCCTTGAATTTTGAATTTAATTTATTAATAAAAAACAAACACCATTTATACTTGACAAATCTATTTTCTAGAATTCTGCCTCATCTGGTGGCCAACTTCAACACACGCGCCCTCCTCTCGTGGAAGAAGAATGGTGTATCTTCCCCGGAAGCAAGCACAAACACTCAATTGATCTCAAGGACGACATGGCGTGAGAAACACGCACCCACTCAATTGATCTCAAAGACCACATGGCGTGAGAAACACACACACACTTAACACTTAATTGATCTCAACGATGACATGGCGTGAGAAACACACACTTAACACTTAATTGATCTCAAGGACGGCATGGCGTGAGAAACACACCCTTAATTGATCTCAAAGACGACATGGCGTTCGCAGTGTGGATTTTGTTCTGAACCGCAGCTGCTTCACGCAGGAGAAGGGAGAGAAAGGCCACCGTATCTTCGACTCCACTCCACCGTGTTGCTTCCAATCATTGCTATCATATAGCGTGTTAGCTTCTTCCTCTCTACACCCCTGCTTGGCTGGTCAATAATTAAAAAACGTGGGGAGATTGCATTTATCTCGACGGTCCAAGAATATTTCAACAAATGAAAACATTATCTTATAATTGAGAGAGGATATTCTCTACTCCACATGACGTGGTCCACCTTGCCATGTCGTTGCTTGCCTTGTATAACAACCACGTTGCCATTACCAATTAATTAACTACCAATAATCTCGATGCTAATTAACCAGGAGTGTGATTGACCCGGTTAGCTGTTGACCAATCCACGAGCTCCTCGTTATCATTTCAGCTTTACGTCTTTGGTATGAAACGAATAGGTGTCCCATCATGCTTTTAAAACTTTTACTTGTGACATGAAATATACATTTATTTTTTCAGCTTTATTTTTATTTATTTACACAGAGATTCTTGATTTATTTAGTGAGATGAATGCGTGAGTTTCTTTATTTGTATTTAGAAAGTCTTGTGAAAAATAAATGAGAACTTCTACGTGTTCAATTCTCTTTATCATTTAGTTTGATCCTATCCTTGTTATTTTTTATTTGTTAAAAAAATAATAATTCATCCCTCGATATTTTTTTTAGGAACTATACTTCATGATTTACTCATGTATAGATAGTGCTTTTGATCCCAATCACGGGTTTTAGGGTTTCAAAAGTTAACAAGGGTTGATATTTTTCTTTTCTTTTCTTTTCTTTTCTTATATCAATTTTTAAAAAAAATTTTAGAAATGATTGTGATTTTTTTTCAATTTCTCTTTCTATAAAAGTATTTTGACCTCATGACAAAAAAAACGAATGATAAATATATAATATGGACATATCTCATATCCAACTCGCAAGTTTCATGTGTTAACTCGGCTTGACATGGGGCATATTCTTTTAATTTATCTATTGTTATTATTTTTATCATATTATTTAATTAATCAAGATTTCACCTAATTATCAGGTTTTTCTTACTTCTTTAAAAACATAATTGTCTCGTAAACTTGTTTTAGGTTAAAAATTATTACTACACCATCTATATTCAAATACTATTTATTACTTCTCTTATAGATTTAGAAAGTCATTGAAATCTTTAGAAACCTTTTTGGATACTATCTAATAGCAAAAAGTATATAAAAATATTCTTTCTATACATGTGAGTTGATTTTGATCTTTATTTATTTGAAATCAAAGAAGTTGCATATGGTCATACACACAATACTTAACCTAATAATATGGATCCTAGAAATGATACCAGAAAGAGTTTTTATTCAAACATTAACAAGTTAAAAGTTGATGTATTAGCAGACTTTATATATATAAAAAATTCTACAGTCTATTGTCACTCCAAATCAAGATATTAAGATTGTCTATCAATTCATCACCTTTCATACATCATTGTTATCTGTTCTTACTAGATTATGTTATGCTAAAAGTTCAACTCATGGTAGCCTAGTGAAACTAGGAAAAGTTATTGTTAAAAGCATATCAAATAGACTGGTGATTTCAATTTCAAGTTTTAAACTTAAATCTCTCTTAAAAAAGATATTTTTCTTGCCTTTTTTAATGAGAAAAAATTATGACAACTAAAGAATAAAATAAAATGTATCTAAAAGAAAAGTTTTCTTCGTATGACTAAAACATTTAATCTTCTCATTAAGGGCTCTTGTTGCAAGAAACTTAAAGATCTTTTGATGAAAGTAAGATAAAGAAATTGAGAGAGATGACGGTTCATATAGATCACTGCCTCTCACTTTCACTAGTGAATAAATGACATGTGGCTCTATCCCATAACTCTTGATAGGGTAAATGTTTAATGTTTTGATTGCACATCATTGGATAGTTTTTTCTTAGAGATTTGTGCTTGCCCCTCTAGCTAAAATTGCAATTAATGTGGGGAATCATCATATTTCTAAGGAAGAAAGATGAATTTGACCAATTAATTGTCTTAAGGTTTTTTTAGTTTTTTCACATGAAATGCATAAAGACTTAGGAAGCAATTAATGAACCAATATTTTTTATACTTTGTGAAAAAAAAAACAGAGTTTCTATTTAGAAAGTTCAAATGCAAGGTGATAATCTAATTATTGATAAGCAGAGCCTATGTTGAAATCCTATATATCTAGGTTCAACTATATATAAATAGACCAAACATGTATAAATGTGATGAGCTTCCATATCCAATATCATTAAACTTATCTACAAGTTAATTTCACATAGACATGAGTCTAGCAAAGTGTCTAATCTAATATTTTTATATTCAACTAAAAGCTTATCTCAATGTCTAGGTATAATTAAGTGAGGTACTAAATTCTTCATCCATATCATATAACTACAAGGTATATAAAATAAATTGTGGTTTGATCATAATTATAGTTTGTTTATAGTAATGTCTTCTATTCTTTTTTTAACAACCATATAACAAATTTTATAATAAAATGTTTTACTTTTAGAGGGTGTTTGGGATTGTGGTGCAACCAGAAGTTGCAAAAAAATTAAAGGTTTTGGTGTTTGGTTAATTTTGAGAGCTGAAATTTATTCATGTGACCCATCTAATTTACTATTAAATTAGAGTTGAATGGAAAACAGTAATTTATTGTTTTCCGTGCGTTGTAATGGGTACTGGGGGCTGGGGGGAATATAAAAAATATATTTTATATATTAAAATAAATATTAATATATTTTTATATTTTACTATTTATTGTTTCAGGACCATAGAAGCCTTTACGTATGGATTCATAGTTCGTGATAAAATTACAAATAAATTGATAAGAGAATAAAAACAAGTGTCTAATGTGTGTGTGTGTGTGTGTGTGTGTGTGTGTATAGTAATTTTTACAAATTGAAAGTAATATGAAAAATTTAATAATCAAACACTAGAAATTATTTTTTATTAACCTCAAACTCAATCACAGTTTTAATCAAACACTTTAAAAATTATTTTGAACCGCAACTAAAGTGTTTTTTATGAAAATATTATTTTTAAATCTCAACCATAAAAGCAAAAGTAATATCAAACGCACTGTTAATTAAAAACATTGATTCAATAGTTGTTTTGGGTGTCATTTAATTTGGAAAAACATGTGAAAATATTATATTTTACTAGTAATGTTTTAAATTAATTTTAATTTAAAAAATCGATTAGTTTTTTTAAGTAATATATTTCAATAATCTAACTATATGTATTGTTTTAAAAAAAATTCTTAATATTCAGCGAACCGAACAGGCAACGTGCGGACGTACATGAATGAAAACGCTGACAGAGTTTGAAATTAACGATAATAACGAACATATCTGTCTTCCTTATCCCGCCCTGATAATATCGAGAGAAAATAGAGGAGAAAATCACGCGGAGAGAGAGAGGGGATATAAACACCCACCACTTTCATTTGATTTCGTGGGCTGTTTGCATTTTTGTCAGAGAGGGGGGAACCAGGAAGAGGAAAGGAAAACGAAGAAAAGTGCTTGTTTGTGAGAGAGAAACTGTTGGTGAATGGTGAGAAAGGAGGAGGAGAAACAGAAGAAGAAGGAGAAGGGAATGCAACTTGGAAAATACGAGCTGGGAAGGACACTAGGCGAAGGCAATTTTGGGAAAGTTAAACTGGCTAAGAACATTGAGACTGGCCAACCTTTTGCTGTTAAGATTCTTGAAAAGAACAAAATTATCGAGCTCAAGATCACCGATCAGGTATTTCGCCTTCAACTTCTTCTGTTTTTCAATTGCATCTCTCTCTTTCCTGTTCGGTGTTCTCATTCTGAAAAAAAAAAAAAAAACATTCCTTTCTTTACAAGTTTAAAAAAAGCAAGGCGAGAAATGGGGGTGGGAATATGGCGTTTTTGTTAATAGATTGCTTTGATATTCTTAGATTCCATTCCAGATTTTCGTTGGCAGAAAAATTGCTGTTTGTAATTTTAGAATTGTTTTAATTACTACAAAAATTACAGATTAAAAGGGAGATTGCAACTTTGAAGCTCCTCAAGCATCCAAACGTTGTCAGATTACACGAGGTATCCACTTTTGTTTCTCAATTCCCTTATTAGAAACAGGAATACAAGGAGCTTTCTTTTTTAGAGAAAAAAAGAATTGCTTGAATTTTTTAAGCCTGTGTTGAAGGGGTAAACAAAAGACTTCAATTTTACTAAAAATTCTAAATTCAACCAGCCTTCCATGACTGCGAAATCGTAGCCAGCATCCAGGCAAGAACAATTCATAGGAGACGTGTCCTTAATCTCGTCTGTTGACCGATATTTGTTTTGCTGATGTGATCCTGACCGTCGGATCAGGTCAATGGTCTTTTCTGGGTTCTTGCTGAAGCGAAGCACAGATTCTTGTTTTGGTCCGGGTTATGTTGTTTCTGTGCCCGAGACGGACCGGCCAATTATTATTCGCCGCTTGCATATAGTGGACGAGAAAGACTCTGCATCATAGCACGTGAGAGTGTCCTGTCAAGTTAGATCTGGTCTGGACCATATGAGGCTGTTAATAGGTGGAGAAGAAACCTGAACACCAACAATTGAGTCCATCGTGTTGAAAAAACCCGTTGCAGTGGTAAAATTTGTATTATTTAACCTGAACCAGCTAACTCAAAATCAAATCATAATGAATAAAAACATAATCACAATAAACTTGATTCGATTTGGTTCAAATATAAATGTATGCATGAATGTGTTACGTTTACGATTTTTAAAATATTAGAAGTTAGTTCGGATATAAACGTGAACACACCTTTTCTTTTCATCTGTCAATGTCTGTTCTCCATTGGCTGGCCTTGTTTGCATTGCAACAGCTGGTGGGCTGGATTATTATTTTTAGAATACGGGACCCCCTGCTAAGGTCAGATCATTACGATGCCCTCTTGCTTGGCATTATTGCTATATCCATTAATCTAGACTTGGATGGTAAAGGCGTGTACCTTTTGAACAGTGTATGGTGAATGGTTTTGGTTTCCAGATTACACTCTATGGAACCATTGTGTTTTTTTATCTGATGTAAGGCAATTATCAAACCATCTTGCATATCAACCGAGAGTCTTCTCTCCGAGTGATCTGAGTAGCTCACCCTCAACATTAGGATGCATTCAGAAGAGTTTCATAATACAGCAAGGTTTGAGCCCAAAAAAGTCGATGAATGGATCAAATCTCCTTAGCCACCAGGCAAGCCGGTTTCTTTGGAAACCGTGTGTAGGTTGTATTAAACTATAATAACTGAATGTGATGGAAATGGGGATAGAACTCCATTTATTTGAAAAGTAGTTAGCACATTGATAACATAAAAAGATCTCTCACTCCAAATGGCCACATTGTAGATAAGAGCTTTGCACCGAATGGGCTGAGGGTGATGATTACTGGGTTTCTATTTCATTTCTCCTTTATCTATTTTGAGGTCAAACAATGACATGCAGATCTAGTTTAGTGAAAAAGATTACATCTTTTGTTGTGATTTTTGTATTTTGATAATTCTTTGTGGTTCGTGTTATTTTTAAACATATGCGAATACTCATATGATAATGAATAATTCATACCAGCACCGCTGCTTGGAACAAGTTTTTCTGTGATTGTGTGTGCTGACTTTTTGCTAATTGTGCTTTCCTTTTCCAATGCAGGTCCTAGCAAGCAAATCCAAAATCTATATGGTCCTTGAATATGTAACTGGAGGGGAATTGTTTGATAGAATCGTGAGAATCTTTACTCACATTTGATATATTTAGAGCTCATCGACCTTGTAAGAAAATATGTTTCAAATTGATAAGGTTCATGCTGTGTGACATGTTCAGCTGCGTATTTCCTGTAGGCATCCAAGGGCAAGCTTCCAGAAGCGGATGGCAGGAAGATGTTCCAGCAGTTGATTGATGGTGTCAGTTACTGTCATAACAAAGGTGTTTTTCACAGGGATCTTAAGGTAAGTAAACATATTAGCTATATCACATTTATTTATGATATCTGAATGCGAGTTTTTTTTTTTTCTGCTTGCCATTGTAATACAAATATGCACTCAACTTGCAGCTAGAGAATGTTCTTGTTGATGCAAATGGAAACATTAAGATATCTGATTTTGGACTCAGTGCTTTGCCCCAGCATCTTAGGGTATGCTTCTCTAGACACTAAACATGTATATATGTTACTATCTTCTTGTGTTATCTAAACTCTTTTTCAAACTTTTTATGATGCCATAGGATGACAGGTTATTGCATACAACCTGTGGAAGTCCCAACTATGTTGCGCCTGAGATTCTCTCAAACAGAGGGTATGATGGTGCTACATCAGATATATGGTCATGCGGTGTTATTTTGTATGTAATTCTCACAGGGTACCTGCCTTTCGATGATAGAAATCTTGCTGTTCTATATCAAAAGGTACAGACATTTTGTTGTCGATCTTGTATTCCCCCCCCCCTCTTAAAATCCCCATCATGTTTCATTTCCTAGAAAAGAAATCCAATGTTTGATCAACTTGATGGATTCCAGATCTTCAAGGGGGATACTCAGGTACCAAAATGGATGTCACCGGGTGCTAGAAATATGATAAAGAGGATTCTTGATCCTAACCCTGTTACCAGAATAACAGCAGCTGGTATCAAAGCTGATGAATGGTTTAAGCAGGACTATACTCCCATGGATTCTGCAGAAGAACAAGATGCGTATATTGACGACGCAACTTTTTCGATTCAGGATGCGGTAAGAACTTGAGATTCTCTCGTCTCTGTTGACCACTTATTTATAGTGTTATTACTGAAAAGAGTATTCCTTTGGTGTAGCCATCAGAAGATGGGAGTCCAAAATCACCCAACCTCATCAATGCTTTTCAATTAATTGGAATGTCCTCATGCCTAGACCTCTCAGGTTTATTTGAGAAAGAGGTGAACAAACACAGAGCACTAGCTTTATACCTTTTTCAGTCAAAAAAAAAATTGAAGGCTTTACGATATGTAGCCTTGTGTATCATTTTCTCTTGTACTACACATTTGCATTACACTTTGACATCTGACTCCATTTAGGATGTTTCTGAGAGGAAGATCAGATTTACATCCAATCATTCTATGAGCTATTTGCTCGAGAAGATAGAGGATATCGTGACGGAGATGGGGTTTCGAGTCCATAAGAGAAATGGAAAAGTTAGTATTTTTTTACCAGTAACATGGTCTCGCATGCCCTTATCAGAATTGAGGAATCATGCCATTCTAACACTGGTTTATAACCAAGAAATTGCTGTGCACATACTTTTTTCCAGTTTCAAGTGATTCAAGAGCACAGCGGAAAGAAAAGTTTGGGCAGTCTTTCTGTTGCCACAGAGGTGAATCCATTCTCAAATTTCTCTGGCTGTCTAAATTCTTTTATTGAAATTTAATTTGTGCATTGTGTTTGTGCCGCAACTATAACTCATCAACACATTTTGTAATGTGCAGGTGTTTGAGATTAGCCCATCACTGTATGTAGTTGAATTAAGAAAATCTTATGGAGACTCTTCAGCATACAGACAGGCATGCTTCTCTCTCTCAAGCACACTGTCTCGCTCTCTCTCCGTTCGTGATGATATTCCTACCTAACTCTCGATTTGCGTGTGTGCCTGCAGTTATGCACAAAGCTATCAAATGATTTAGGAGTCCCCTCAAGTCCAGGACTGTTGAGCACAGAAGCATGAGCCTGATCGACACAGCCATCAATGGCTCTGAGACTCGGCACAAAAACTATACAAGAGCAGGGATGCCTGTACGTTCAGAGTTAAATTAGTTATTCATATGTGAATAATTCATTTCATTTCTCGTTCCCTTGTAAGAAAATATATTACATATTTTCATCATCTAGAAATCCCTTTTTTTTCAGTGTAAATAAAAGAGGACTATAAAAGGGAAGGTGAATTCCCTGTAGCCATATACATCCTTCACTAGAATAGTGGAGTCATGTTTATGGCCTTGATTAAAAACATTGATTTACTTTTATTTTTTTTCAGGGAGTTTTCTCACTGGCTCGCTATTCCCTCGGGCTTTTTCAATGTCTAGTAAAATAATTAAAATATAAAAAATAACATTGGACAAGGGTTTTCCAGTATTCTCCAAAATTGCAAGGCATGATCACACAATTATCCTTGGGATAAAAAAAATAGGTCGTGTATGTAGTGATATTGATATCTTTTCCTCGAGTTTTTTTCTCTGTGTAGTTATTGGGTTGGTCAAAGTTGATGGAGTTATTTAATATTTAATTAACATTTTTTATTCAAAAAAAGCACAAGCCTGAGATGTATCTTGTGTTTGGAGCGGCACATGCGACGTCTCTCGGTAATTGAAAATTTTACTGCTCTGTCGTATCTTGTTCTTTGTCGTTTTAATTGTTTGTTTGTGCTATTTTCTTTTTGTTGAAGTTTTTATTATTTTTTAATTTAATCCTTAAGTTCTAATTTATATATATAATATTTTTTAATTTGCTACTTTTTAATCAAAGTTTTCATGCTCTCAATTTTATTCTTCAATTCAGTTTTATGATTTTTGCATTTTCTTTTTGTTGAATTTTTTATTATTTTTTAATTTAATCCTTAAGTTCTAATTTTATATATATATAATATTTTTTAATTTGCTCCTTTTTAATCAAAGTTTTCACGCTTTCAATTTTATTCTTCAATTCAGTTTTATGATTTTTGCATTTTCCATAATAATAAAAACTTCAATTTGGTCAACACAAATTTGATTTTCTGGTTTTTATATTTTTATCAAAGTCTTATATTTTTTAATTTTATCTTTTTAATCAAATATATGTTTTTTTTTCCAACAATAATAGTGGTGATATGTTTATGGCCAACGAGACAAGTTAAATTATATGATAGGATATGTTTAACTTTGTACATAATAAATATAGATATGCATAATCTCTTCCTCTTTAAAAAACATATAATAAACATGACACACCCATACAAAAACTAACATTAAATCTGAAACAATATCTTATGTATATATATAATGCAGCATCAATTCACATATTTCTCTACCAAATACAATCTCTCTTCAGTTCCTTGATTGACTGAAAGAACACTTCCGAATCTACTGTAATTATAAATAGCAATTTCATTATTTTGATGTCATGGGCTATTTAGTTATTAAAATGAATATAATAGCAAATTTATAAGTAATAGTATATTTATATGAGAGAGGGTGTTTGGAACTATATTTAAATATACCAAAATAATATTTTTATTATTATTTTTTTTATATTAGTATATCAAAACAATCCAAAAACACCTAAAATAACATCAATTTGATGCTTTTTCATGCAAAAAAATAATTTAAAAAACAAACAAAAACTTCGAGAGAGAGTGAGAGAGAGAGAGATGGGGGTAGATAGAGAGAGTATAATTAATGATGATTAATTTATTACATCTTGTAATGGTTCCAAATACCCATTGTCCTGCTAAACCTTTCATGACATCCAGACACCAAAAGTTTGATCATATTGTAATTGAAATTTGCGTTGAGAACCCAAAGGTTAATGCAATAATTTAATGCATCGTGAGATGGTTTGCATTACCAAACAAGTACTAATTATTTACCAAATGATCATGGAAAAGCGATTGCTGGGACCAAAGTGGTAACTGGCTGCCTTTGACTCGGGTGTGTGTGTCTCTCTATATAGAGAGAGCTGCTATTAATCTCAGTTTTGTGCTTTCATTTATTTATCTACTGATGTTTTGAATATAAAAACAGACACATAGTGAGAATGGCTGCTATGCCTATGAATTATGATCATACAACATACAATAATATACAAGGTCAGGTATTGGGTTACCTATACATGAATCATCTTCTCATTCGTTAAGTATTAACTTGCAAGCCTGATGCCAAGCTCCTTACTGTATACCTGAATCAAACCACTGTCCTCTGCCATTTGAAGTTTCTCATTCAAAATGCTTCTGTACTGATGATCTTTGTCCTCTAAATTATGCATGAATTCAACCTGTAGAAACAATATACAATTACAATATTAAAGACAAATGGAAATGTAGAATACAGAAATAGGTTAGGGAGGTGTTCGAGCTTCTGATATAAGCCATCAGGTGCCTCCCATGCAACTAAAGACACGCACCCTAATGTTCAGTGTTAAGGCAACATTCCTTTTGAAACTCCTGGGTTGAAAGTCCCAGTGATTCAGCCAAATAAAAGGTAGACCCATGATCCGTAAAGAATCTTTAACAGGCAACTTTCCATATTTGTCCCAGATCAAAGCCAAAGTAAGAAAATCACTTTACCTGTTTCTGAAAGGTATCAAATTCATCAGGGCTTAGAGAGCCGTCGCTATTTGAATCAAGGAGCTGCATCATCTCCCGTGCATCTTCTCCAGGGGCCCCCAGCTCTTCCATAACATCCATAAGTTCTTCAATGCTAATCCGTCCATCACCGTTTTTATCGAGAAGCCGAAATACTTGATCTCTCTGATCAATCGCAAAACCTTTGGTTGATGGAAGATCTTTAAGACGCAGTGCTGCAAGTTCAGCTGCGGCCATCATTATGGCCTTGAGCCGCTTTGCCTGGTCACAAACAACTAAATCAGCTTTAACAAAGATTACTGATTTAAGAGCATTTGCAACATGTTCAGTCAAGTATGATGCAATAATTCTGGGAGCGGGTGCACAGATATTTTCAAGGTAAATCTCATCCATTCCAACACAACAACTATGCAGATGGACGAGCAGTTCTAATTTATGGTTCTAAAAAAAAAGTAAAGTGAAAAGGAAAATACTGGATCTCAGACATGTTTAAAGCTCATTAGCATAATTGGATGAAGCTCAGGCATTAATCACTAATGGGCAAATAGCCAGTTTTCATTTCAAGACTTTTCTCAAAAAGAGGGAGGAAGGGAGAGGGTGGGGGGGTTGGTTTACTGAAGCTGGTTGAAAACAGACTGAACCAATAGCATAAACAGAGCACAAACCTCTTCAGGATCGGCAAGGCCACCTTTGTACAATGAATGAGATGCTGTCCCACCGACTGCCAGCAAATCCATCTCTGCAGTCCTTATCTGAATTTCCATTAGTGGTCTGGTCTTGCCATTATCACTCACATCAACTGCCATGTGTAAACTCCTATACCCATTTGCTTTAGGCTTGGCAATATAATCTTTTGTTCTGTGAGGGATCTCATTCCACAAAGACCGAACAATCTCACATGTCCTATAGCATGCTTTCTCGCCTATTTCTCCAGACTTAGGCTTCAGTACAACTCGTAGACCCAGAACATCATTCACTTCTTCAGGCTTCCGACCATCTTTCAAAAGTTTCTTCATCATACTATACCGACTCTTATACCGTCCCTTAACCAAAACATCCTCCACCATATCAGCCAAAACAGGATCAGCCTTCAATGATTGTCTCAACTCTTCCACATACATATCAATCAACGGCCTCCCGCCCGTTACATGGCTACGCAACCACGCATCCACATATAAATATGAATAAGGAAACAAATACCGAAACGACAAATCTTCCAACTCCAATGACAACCAATTAGTCCCTACAGCATGAGCTAACGGAGCATAAATCTTCATAACTTGAAGAGACATCATTTGCTGTTGATACCTCGGCAAGTAATCCAAATGCCTCATCATATTAAGCTTAATAGCCAATTCCAAAATCACAGCACGAATATCATAATAAGTAAGACAAAACTTTCTTAATGCATAAGCACTATCATCATCCAAAACCTCAATTCTTGAAGGGATGTTTTTCACCCTCAAACTTTCGTGTAACAAATGTGCCGTACCACTCCCTATTTTATCCCTCACTTCACGAATTGTTATCGCACTAGCTTCAAACACTTGCATCAATATCCCCGCAGAAATGACTTCCGCGTCCATCTAAACCATTAAATTAACTAATCAATTCGCAAACAGTAAAATAACTAATTTGTTAATTCAATAATAAAACATGTTTTTTACCTGAAGATCGGCGAGGAGGAGAGCGAGAGACAAGGCTTTATTGAGAGGAGAGCGGTGATCGGGAGAGCGAGGTAAGTTCTGTAAAATAGGAATGGAAAGCTTTAGAGCTTTGAAGAGTATTCTAGAAGAGCTTGTTGAAAGCACATTCATTCTATCCGTTAGCTCATTGAATGCTCCTACTAGCTCCACCACCATCTTCCCTCCCGCCTGCTCCAACGCCGTCGTCTCGGCCGTCGCTCTCGGTGTTATCTTCCATCTCGGTTGTCTCCGTATGCAGCTCGGAGGACTTGATAAACTTAGAGTCCCATGTGTCGGGGGTCTGCGAATTCTCTGGATTGGAAGGAGTTGAAGAGAGGAGAGCTCCATTTCCATGCGAGACTGAGAGCCAGTGACTCTCTTTTACTCCGCTCCACAATTTCTTCGTCGATAAATCGGTAATGACGTGGCAAAGTTTCAGTGGTTGCTCTTGTTTAAAACTGGTTAAAGTATATGATAGTCTCATAATTGAAATACAATTGCGATCGGGTCCCTAAGTGAATTAGTTAATGAAATTGTTTTCTTCAAATAAAGAAAAAGAGAAAACGTTGAATCATATATTTGCTTACACTTTCTATTAACTGCACTCGAAGATGAATTAGTCGATAAGAAATATAATAAAAATATAGGTATTTATTGCCCTAAGAAATTAAAATAATTATCAGCAAAATAGTTCACATGTGGATGCTCTTTTTTTGTATTTTGTTAATATAAAAAATGTGTTTCACTTTTTTTAGATTTTAAATTTAGTTAACAAGTTTCAAGTATACTCTATCTTAAGACCATACTTTATAACCATACTAATACTATATATATATATATATATATATATATATATATATATATAATTTTAAAGCCTTGCACATGATAAGTGTGATGATATTAGAAAAATATATATATAACAGGTGAATTTTAAGCTCTTAAGGTTTGTTGGGTGGTGTGACAAGGAGAGAGTTCAGTGCAACTGCTTTTTATTAAATTTTATATTTTATTTTAATTAAGATTATTTTTTATATTAAAAATATTACATTATTTGATATATTAAAAAGTTTAATCACAGTGATGAAAGTTGCATATTTCTTAACGTAAGGGGGTTAAATTAAAGCACAGGTATAAAAATTTTGGGCTGCTTACCATACGGTGCCGTTTTATAATCCCCCCCTCGATCCTAAAACCCTACACAACAATGCTAAGCTCCTGAATCCGCATTTTTTACTTCACAGCTGCTTCAAGAAAAACGTTGCTCTCTTCTTTCTCTTCCTCGTCTTCTTCTTCTCTGTGGAAGACTATTTGATCTCTTCATAAAGTAATATTAGCTACAAATATTAAAACATGCCGGCCTTATCGAGAGGCCTCCTCTCTCGTCTCCATCAGATACTGTCACTCAATTCAAGAACACCATCAGCTTCACCTCCAACAGCAACAAAACAGCTGTACCTCTTGAGAAGATTCAGTATTGATGCTCTGGTTGATGGTTCTGAGATTCAGTACCAACAACCAAGCCGGATCATTGAAGCCAAACCGGGTGTAATGACCCCGAATTCAAAGCGAACGGGAGTGATTGCGGTCAAATGTGGAATGACTGCTCTTTGGGATAAATGGGGTGCTAGGATTCCTATTACCGTCTTATGGGTCGATGATAATATTGTATCTCAAGTTAAAACTGTTGAAAAGGAAGGCATTTTTGCTTTACAGGTACCGTCGTTTACTTGGAAGTTTTTGTTTTTTGTTCTTGGTAATCGGAGTTGGTATGGGCTAAGTATTGTGATTATGGTGTGTGTTAGGTTGGTTGTGGGCAGAAGAAAGAGAAGCATTTGACGAAGCCGGAAGTGGGTCATTTTAGAGCTCAAGGTGTCCCCATGAAGAGGAAATTAAGGGAGTTTCCTGTTACAGAAAATGCTCTTCTTCCTGTTGGTACTTGTATTAGTGTTCGGCATTTTGTTCCTGGTCAATATGTTGACGTCGCTGGAATCACTATGGGCAAAGGTTTTCAGGTCTATTTCTAGTGCTCCTCTTCCCAGCTTCTTTCTGCTTTCGGTTTTGGCTTAAATATTTTCCCTTTTCTTCGTAGGTGGTTCTTGTTGAACCCGCTTAAGTTTGAAAATGATTTTACTAGATTCAGAAATTAAAATAAATTAACTAACAATTTTCTTTGTGGTAGGGTGTAACTTGATTGACATGATTTAACTATTTAACCTTGTAACTATATCGAAATGTTTTCAAGGTAAATGAGGAATGTTTCTCACCTTGCTTTCTGCGCATTTCTGTTATCCTAATGATAACCAACTTGTAAGGTTCAGCGGCATTAGAATGAGCAGTGGCGTCCGTTTCTTAGCTCTAAAGCTTATGGTTGAGATTATGTTTGTGGATATGTGTTCTGTCGCGTGATGTTTGTTAATTCCAGCTTGTGATGAATTGTAGACAGTGCTGAGAAAAATCCCTCTTCATAAGTTTCAGGAACTCCTTTAAAATTCTTGTTAATTCAGTGAGAAAGAAAAAGTTAAAGATTTACTTGTCATGCATATTTATTGTTGTGTTTTCTGTACAGGGTGGTATGAAAAGGCATGGGTTTAAAGGAGGGCCAGCAAGTCATGGCGCATCCTTATCACATCGAAGTATCGGCTCTACAGGTCAGAGGGATGCTCCTGGGAAGGTGTGTATCTCCTTGTTAGAGTGAACTAATGAGTGATTTACCCGATCTACCATCAATTTAGACACATAAAACTAGGTAATGGGCCAACCTCCTCTGCTAGGACCTTTGGAAGTGTTCTTTTTAAGGAGCCATCACTGGCTGACTGATTGAAATATGGGACTACAGTGACATGCATCTTTCTTCAAGTTTTGGCTGGAACATTCCTGCCTGTGAAATATGGTGCATCCATTCTTAACATGACTACTGTACATTTTTTTTCTCACCATTTGTCCTTAACTTCCCTGAGGAGATGGAGATTGGTGATGCAGCTTAAATCATCTGAGTGGTAACTATAAACTAGCTAGGTTGGCTACTGAATCGTCTACCTCCATGCTGTCCTGCCTAACCCATATTCTCTGAGAGTGGCTTGGTCAATCTCACTTCATTCTTTTGATGATAAAATTTACAGAATCTGTTCAAGTATATCCCTTGTCTACAATTTCTTTGAGTATGTTACCACTTATTTTTGCTTTATGTTACGGCCTTGGGTTTGTAGGGATGACAAACTATTCTCTTTGTGACAGGTATTTAAAGGCAAAAAGATGCCTGGGCGCATGGGTGGAGTGCAGAGAACAGTTAAGAATGTTTGGGTCTACAAAATAGACCCTGCAAGGAATATGATGTGGGTGAAAGGCCAAGTATGGTTCTCTTACTAATTTATCTTCTCCATTAAAAACAAAAATGAAATCTGAATAGAAGGTAAAGGAGGCTATCCACCCCTGCTGAAAATGTGCTTGCTGGTGGTCATAGTGCACAATCTTTTGGATCATACGTGTGGTGTTTAAGGATGCCAA
Organism: Salix dunnii; assembly: GCA_015731905.1. NCBI lineage: Eukaryota > Viridiplantae > Streptophyta > Magnoliopsida > Malpighiales > Salicaceae > Salix > Salix dunnii. The sequence continues at coordinate 121,015 of CM027668.1, read as the reverse complement.
TTTGAAGTTTTGTTGAAGTGATGGTGAATACTTTCAAAGCTTCATATTTGGAGAAACGAGGATGGAACCACTGTCATAATTTACTGTTCTCATTGTTTTAGATGGGTGCCTAGGATATTTGGGTCAATGATTAATTATTGCATTTATTACTCCTCCCTATTCGTTTGTTCAGAAATGCTAATCACATGTTTTACAATGGAGCAAAATTTATGAAATACTCACTGAAAATTTGCTTTAGCCATGTTCTTCCGCTGCAATAATCCGGAAATTGTGTGTTATGTATCTCTTTTGTAACAATCTTTTACCAAGATTTTGATTATTTGCAGGTCCCTGGCGCTGAAGGGAACTTTGTTTTCATAAAAGATTCTGTTTTCAAGAAACCTGATATTCACATACTTCCATTCCCAACTTACTTTGAAGCAGAAGATGATGATAATTCAGAACCTCTAGTTGCTGATCTTGGTGAAGTAGATCCATTTATGGTTGCAGATTAATTGATCGTAGCAGAAGCAGGGTTCCTCTTGTCAAGTTTAATTGCCTTGCAGTCACCATTTTTTGGTGAACACGCAAGTGATGGGCTTATTACGCTCAGAGCAATCAACGGAGGCTGTTAATCCAGTTTTTTTTATTTTATTTTTTTGCCGAAGGACTGGAGGTGAAGGGCCTGTGATATGGTCATCGAGAGGTTTAACACCCTTGTTTTTTCGTTTTTTTTTTTTTTTTGGTGTTTTTTTTTTTAATCCTTACAAGGGGGGACTTTGTCTCAAATAAATATAGCAACTTTGGGATGCCTGGAATGTTAACATTTTCATTGTAAAACTGTTTCGTAGCCGGCAAGGCATCTTTTATTTCTGGCCTATATGAGATGATGAACCAATCTATACTCCAGCACTTCCCCTTGGTCATATATTTCATGCATCGCACTAAAACATCTGTAGTCTTCTTCCTCCGTTCTCTCCTTTCAGAGCCTATCCAGATGAGAATCCAGATCTTGCTGGGATGGTTTTTGATTGTAGTGAGGGATCGCTCGCTGTTCAATAGTTCTTGTTTAGGCAGTTCATACCATCCATGCATCCAGTTCTTCTATGTTCCAGTAGTATTTATGTTATTCATTCTGATGCCAAAACATATAAAAAGGTGTCTGTCTACCATTACATTCCTATTTCATAATATCTTTTAGATTAGGGACTGGGAAACTTGCTGCTTGATTACCATCATTTTTCTAACCAATTGTTTCCTTTTTGTTAATACTGTGGCTGGAGTGAAAAATCCCTGCAAGTTTGGATGGTGAGGGCCGTTGGTTGGGCTTGTAGATTTTTGCAATGCGAGCGTCCCTGCTTCTCAGCCATCGCCCCTTTCCTTTGCCCAGGTTCCCTAATTTGCAATCATAGTTTTTAAACCCCCAAGTTTGATTTGAAGAGATCTCTCGAGTCAATTTTTTAATTTATTCTAAAATGTTATCATTTTAAAAAACAAGAACACGTCTGGCTGTGTTTTTTCAAATTAATTGGATGGGCTTTTAATAGAGTTTGAACTCGATGAATATTAAACTGATCAAACTCTATTGATGATACCCAGCCAATAGGCGAGACTATGTTTAGATTTTCTTAAAAAAAAAAAAAAAAATTCATGGATGAAACTAGGTTTTACTCCTGTGCTTTTCGTTGCTCCCGGAAAACTCAAGAATAAAAAAATAAGTAGGTCTAGGGTTACCGTTGAGACATCGTTCCCAGCCCAATCCATCCATTGATACAGCACCACCATCTCCAATGAAGCGAGAACGAGACCATCAGTTCGAATGCGGAATATGCGGGACTGAAGACCGCTATCTCCTCCACAACGTCCGCCACCGTACCCCTTCCTACCGCCGCCTCTGCACTAACTGTCTCTTAAAAGACCACCGTGGCCTCTTTTGCCCTTTCTGCTTTATTGTCTACGAAGAACCACTCCAAAATGATCGATCCATGTGTAACAAATGTCCTTCTATCGCTCATAAACTTTGCATCCCTTCCACCTACCCTCACCACAGTCCCTTCATTTGCCCTACTTGCTCCTCCCCCGGTTTCTCCTTCATTAACCCCAACAGAAATGGAGATTTTTCCTCCGGGAGGGTCATCGATAAGGACTCCGCCAGAGCGCTTGTTGCTGCGGCCAAGATTGCTGCCATTTCCATGACGAAAGCGGCAGCGTTGGCCAGGGTTGAAGCTGAGAAAAGGGTTAAGGAAGCTACTTTTGCAAAGAAGAGAGCTAGAGAAGCGCTTGAAAGGCTTGCTTATTTGGCTGCTAAAGAGAATGAGATGATGGAGGGTATTAAGGGAGGAGGAGGAGTTAATGATGATGCTAAAAAGGGAGGAAATACGAATGAGGTTTATCTGATTTCTCCTCCTCAGATAACGGGGCAGCAGCAGCAGCAACAATGGACTCTGAAATGACGGTCCGGGCTTCCATGGTAAACGAGTGATCTACTGCTTCTGCCAATCTGTTTTCTCAACTATCATCATCTTTTGATTCTTGTAAAGATTCTAGAATAGGTTGTTTGAAGAGATGATTTTTGGGGGGGGAAATCTTATCTTTCGACGTTTTCATCCATCTTTAATAAGTTTTCCTCCTGTTATTTGCTACTAGCAATTAATTCAAATTTAGAGGTCATGCGGCCTTTCAAACTGCTTTTGGCTTGAAAAGCATTTTTATGCTTTTACAGGCCAAAAACAGTTTGAAACCGTGTAGACAAACGTAGCCTGAGAATATAAGAAACTTGTTAATGATTTTTACTTAGGGTTTTATTGAGATAGCATTGAAAATTTAAGTTAGAGTTGGAACTGAGTTTTTTGTGAAAACAAAGGAAGCTACACCGCACTTGGTTGGGACAAACCGTGATGATAAGTGAAGAAAGGATATAACATTTCTCATCATCTTTTTTGATTGAATAAGTGATGATAACTGAGTTTTTTTGATAAGTGGAGAAAGGATATAACATTTCTCATCATCTTTTTTGATTGAATAAGTGATGATAACTGCGTTTTTTTGACAAGTGAAGATGGAAATGCAACTCTCACTGTCTGCTTTCTTCTCCTGCCTGCCTTTTATCTGTTTTATTTATTATTTGTCCGTTGTTTTACGCCTTCCATTCACTTCTTGGCAGATGCTACATTCGGGTTTCTGTTTACACTAATTGATTCGTCTTATGGCTGAAATCAGTTAAAGTTGTGTTTCTTCCTCCTCGGGGTAGCGTTCAGTTTCAGGCCGCAGTAACAACCTTCCAAGTTTTATCTGTTCTGATGAATAAAGTTGTGAATTCCTGCCAATGGGAAAGGATGGAGAAGGTGAGACTGAAACCAAAGAACATGAAGCTCCATTTTTTCTCAAATTAGAAAAGACTGGATTTTCTGCAGGATAACACAAGCATGTTCGTTTAGGTGCATGTTCCTTGTGTCGTTTATGAGCAGAACTGTATCTGCTGGGAGTTTATTTTGCAGCATTGCAAGCATTTCTCTGAAACGAGTTCCTGCATTGTGTAGACACCAGAGTTTAACTGAAATCTACAAAGAAAGCCCTCCTAGGTCCTAGCACGGCATGTCCTGAAGCTCTTTTGTACATGGCCATCGGTTTGCTTCACAAAAATCAAAATGTTGTTGATGTTAATCTGATTCTTGCAGTCCCAACACCAAATGGATAAAATCCGATTTCTAAATCCAATTTATGTCATTTTATACTGTTCAACTTATGGTATATTTGAGGTAAATTAGAAATTATGCAACAAGCATGGTGCATGGTACATGAAAACTGGTATGGGGGTAGCACTTGGTTCCACCCATAATTTGGTAGACATAAGCGCCTGTGCATATTAAGAGCTTATATTATAACCATTGAACCAAAGTGCATGCATAGCAGCAGACAATTTTTATGCTTTCCTTCAGATATTATAAACCAAGGTTAAACTGTCTAAGAAGAATTCATGGACCAGGCCATGTCTTATAGCTATGGTGAAGAGTTCATGGACCGAGTTCATGGACCAGGCCAGGTCTTATAGCTATGGAAAAGGCATTCATTTGTTTATCAAAACCACTTATAGGTGAAAGAACAGAACGGTGAATAGAAATAGAATCGAAGAATTGCCTGGCAATGTAGAGGGTATTAATCTGTTAGTTTTTTATTAGGGTTCTCGTCAAGTATCAATTTAGCATCCTTCTTGCTGCATTAAATAGTTACATTTAAAATAGATGGTTGGCCGTCAACTCATCTCCTTTCCCATGTACGAGTTTTTTGCCTCGTTTAAACATGTAATTTTATGATTTGTATTTTGATACTTGTTTTTATTTTATTTTATTTAGTTTCGATCTTTTTTTTTTCCCCTTCTAGAATAGTTTTTATTTTTATTTTTATTTATGTATATATACTCTTAGTTTTTATTTTTAATTTTTAGTGTTATGTATCTCTTTATTAAATACAATTTACGTTAAAAAAAACAAAGTTTAGTTTTGATAGCGTAAAATAAAGAATGAAACTCTCTTTCATGTATATATAGTGAATGTGTTTGTTGTTATTGATTTATTATCTTTGTGTTTTTTTATTTGTTTTGTCTACGTGTACCTTGATATATTTTTATATTAAAGTGATTTTTATTAAAAGAGATATTAAAAAAATATATTTTTTAAGATTTATTTTTGATATTATTATATTAAAAGTATTTCAAAATATTAAGATTAAATTAATTTGAGATTAAAAAAATAAATCTTAGTTCATTTTTAAATAATATTTTAATGTGTTAATATTTAAAAAATATATATATATATAATTAGCCTTAAAATAATTATTATCATTATTTTCAATACTTTAAGTCTAAAATAATATAATCAATAAAGTCCAAAACATTTTGAGTTTAATCATGTATTTTTCAAAATAATATTTATTTGAGTTTAATCTTCCGGATCTTTATCTTAACAGCTCAAGACTCGCATGTAAGATCTTTCTTCCAGCCTTTGGAAATGGACTTTGCTGTCATTTTGTACAGCAAGTAACTGAAATCATGTATTTGTTGCACTGTAGCGAGGAGGAGAAGCTTAGATTGAGTTTCTTTTTCCAGATTAATTCTATGGAACCACTGGAATATCTCAAAGTTAAAAGGAGGAGCCCCGCTAGCTCCCCAGCAACCGTTTAGATATGAACTTAACGTTACACGCTGCTGCCTCATCTTCTTGGCAATGCGTTGCGTTGTCAAAAAAATAAACAGACCACAACAACAGCATCATGCATGACTGGGTTGGCTGTTACTGTCAGTATTTTTATCACTGCCATCAAAGCCTGATGCTTCCCTGTCACTAACGTTCTAACTAAACGGTTGTCAGTATGGTTGATGATGGATGCTCCTGGAAGTTAAATTTGCAGAGCAAAAAAGGCAGCTGAGACAAAGGAATTACATTAAAGAAACCTCGAGATTATTATTGAAAAAAGAAACCGCTATTGTTGCATTTTCCTTCATACAGGATTTTCAATATTCCGTTTGTCAATTATAACAATTTTGGGCTGGTCATTCATTCATGGCAAGGGTTCTTGTGAATCTCCCAACCGAGACAGGTGAAGATATGCATCAGTTCCTGCAAACTCGCAACACCACAGGTCAGTGGGGAGATTATGGTGGATCATCGAGATGAAGATCCTCGCATGCAAGCCTAGCCATAGATTTATACGAGAATGGAACTTCCAAGTTATGAGTAAAAACACATGATAAAAAAATGCAGCAACTAAAGACCAAATCCTTTCAGTTTGAGGTGCAGGAACATTTTCGTCAATCAACCATTTAACATTATCATACTTGTTGATGCAGCCTTCATGTGAACATGTTAACAAAATCAAACTTATTCAACATGTGAAATCACATGCCATGTAATTCTAATCATGAAGTTTTCAAACTTATGCACACCAGTTGAATTGTTAAGATAATATGCATGTACCTATCCTCTTTATATCAAAAGACATAGTTGATCAACATATTCTGAACGCACAAGATCGAATTACTAACTCACCATATCCTTCCATAGAGATAATTTGCAGATCACCACCAAAATACCGAGCATACAATCTACTAATCGGAAGGCCATAACCATATCCAGCCATTGTTACTGCCTCACCAGGTCCAAGATCACAATCCTCATCCAGAGGGTTTTTGGCTGTGCTGTAGAGATATGTGAAAATTTTAGGAAGGCCACTTCTTGCTATGCCACCACCTTCATCTGAGACCTAAGATGCCAGTAAGACCAATTAGTTACGCATCTCATCATGAAATGATATTGCACAATACAATTCCTTGGTGTTAGCATGTCAAGCAGTAGAAGAGAAGGCCAGATATGGAGGGGGTGAAAAAGAAAAGATGTGGAAACCTTCAATGACAGCTTAAGAGAAGAACACAATACCTTTATAGTGACATCCTCGATGCCATCAGCAACTATTATTCTAACAGGAGGTGGAACGTTGTCCGAGTCCATGTAACGTTCTTGGACAGCACGCAATGAATTCTTAACCAACTCAAATACCATGAGTTGCAAGTGTGTTGGGACATACCTGTAACATAATTTGTTCAGCAACTGAAGTAGAAACAAATTTCTAATTGTTTTAAATGACTAATAACAACTAGTAGAGACTTAAGGAAACATTTGCATGAGAACATCAGTAGAGAGGATAAAGGCCAACAAAAGCAAATGAGACAGACAGAACGCAGGTAAGAACAAAAGCAACCAAATCAATGCACAAAAATGCAAGCACAAACCAAGTGACAAAAAATAACTTACGGGAATGTAAAATTGGTATCCCCATAGATATTAACAGCAGGTGCACTGCCATACTCTTGTAAACATATTGCACGGGCATCCTCACTGGCATTTTTTGCTACCTCAAATGGAGACATCTTTGTATGAATATAACCCACACAGTGAGGAGGGGGGTTGGGATTGTGCAGCTCAACATGCTGTCCTGAGCATCATGAAAATTCAAGCATAATATGAAGTTCAGACGTAGCCCCGGACACGATACGAAAATCCTTGGAACATACAATGGCAAATTAAGGAAACAGTAAATTATGAAGAGCTGACCAATAAGCATTCGAATTCCAATTCTTGACATATAAAAGCGATCAAGAAACTGATGGATCTCATCAAGATCCTCATAAACAATCTTTGGGCCCAACCCTTTCTTCAGCTGTTGAACTCCCAAAGCCATCATTGGAACCACATTGTTATGTCTGACCTTGATTGCCTTAATCATTTGTGTAAACTCCTTCTCGTCGTTTGTACCCTTGATCTCAGGAAAGGATACCATGTCACGGAACGAATCCAGATACCAGTCTCGAACCTTAGAATAAAAATTTAAAATTGAATGAGTTCTGATCCTGAACTCTCTTTCGCATGGCAAATAGGATCCAAAAAATCAATATCATTTAGTGAATATTTCCACCTTTTTTATTTTAATATAGATTCATAATAGCATAACCAAGTACCAATTGGCAAAATGATTAAATTAAGCACAAAAAAATTAAAGCAAAGGAACGTATAAAAGTACTTTTTCCTGCTTCTGGGGATATAAAATGAATGCTTTTGACTTCTCCCATCTAAACTATACTGAAAGGATGGTGTTGATTCCAAAATTGTAAACAAACACTGGTCATGAGAATCACAGATGAAATCTTAAGACCCTAAACTTCGTATAAAAGGAAAAGGATCTTCAATGCTCAAGCAAAGTCACACTTTCTTTCCCAAAAAAACAAAAAACAGCAAGTCAAAACACACATTTATTAAAATAATCAAGATAACACCAAGCTCCCATCAAACCCATTTCCATCATTATCCACACAAATATAAAAAAAACCCAGCAAAAATTTCAAAACATTAACCAAAAGAGGATAAAACCAATAAAATATAATCTCTCTAAGATACTTGAAAAATATCAAAAAGAGGGGTACCTTTAAAACAGCTGGTTTCTCGGATAAGCCATAGGGAAGGGTTCCCAGCTCAATAGCTCTCCTGGCAATCCTAATGGGCAATTCCTTATGAAGAAACTGAGCAGAAATTAACAAGTTCCTCTCAGTAGGAGTTGAACCAAACTCCATCATGTACCTTAAACTCACCCCAGTTTGTTTCATGCAACCCCATCTCTGCACTTCCACAAGCATGCTCTTCGACAACGTTTCACACGCTTTCTTGGCAGCCATCACCACCATGCAACCCCAAAACTCACATAAAACGGGAAAGCATCAAACTTTTTTCTCTCGAGATGCAAAAGCAAAAAACTTGAATGGAGGAATTGAGAAAATGGACAAGTGGTGATTTGGCGAGAGAGACAAAGTGATCTTCTATCTCCTCTCTCTTCAACTGTTATGTCTGGTCAGAATTTAACCTGAGGTTAACGGGCAGTTTCCTTTTGGGTTATGGATATAGCGGGTTAGAAAAATCAAGATCACAGTGTTGGATTGATTGATAGATGAGTATGAGAGAGAGGGAGAGAGTCTTTCGTTCGTTTTTGGATTTAGATACTGCTTTTGGGTATATTATTATTGTGATCCCTTAGTTTTTCAATTTGTTCATGCTAACTCCTTTACCAAGCCTCTATGCAGCCTAACCCTTGCGATTTTATGTTTGTTTTTTTAATGATAGCAACACAGGTCATCTTATTGAGAGTTTCAGATAGGAAATTTACAAGGCAGTAATTTTTTTAATATTAAAATATATTTATTTTAATATTTATTTTAGTAAATGCACATATCAAATTAAAAAATTTGCTGCAGAGAAACGTTGGAAAATTATGCAGGTATTGTGTAAATATAATTATACAAAATACTAGATGAGATCGGATTTTAAGATTATTGTGTACTCTCACAGCACACTATTGATTGGACTAGTATTTTTTTTTTTTTTTTGCATTTTTCATTTTGGTTCTCTAATTTTTATTTTGCATTATTTGGACCTTTTGACTCCAAAGTTGTTCCTAATTATATATATTTTTTTAGGAGGGAAGGTTTAGTTGAAAAATATGAGGTTGGAGTGAGGATGAGATGAAACTTTTGTTAAGACATTGATTTTAATATCTCATAGTTTTTATAGATAAGTTAATCAGTCCCTTGAATTTTAAGAAATTATATTTTAACACCTAACTTTATTTTTCTCTTTTTCAGTCTTTGTTTTGTTAGGAAGAGTGTTTGTGTATGTGAGAGAGAGAGATGCTTAATTTTAGCTTAAATAAAGAAAATGACCATTCATGAAGATTTAGCTACTAGACAATCTATTTTTATGTTAAAATAATTCATGTATGGGAGTTGATTACCTTAATAACACATATACATAGATTTGAGACTAGGAATAATTTTTGCTTCAAGTGGATTTCAGGTTTTGAGATGGTTTATTGTTTTTGTTTTTGTGATAATGAATTAGTTTAACAATGTCTCCTGGTGTTTAGAGAAAGAAAAAAAACATTAAATAAAGAAACCTGTTTTTGAGGCACCACAATGGTTGGATTCTATTTTCTGAAAACCAGGTGTTGTTTCTTGGCTTGGATAATGTATCATTTTTATATAAATAATTAGATTATGCAATTCATCATCCATCTCATTAATATTTTAAAAAAAAAAACATAAAAATTTGTATACAAGTCATTGTTTTAATGGGCTAGAAGTTAGGCCTGACTTACCAAACCATGCAATGTCTTATTTATTATGCCCAATAACATTAACTGTATTTAATGTTTAAAGCGGTAGGTATGATTCATATGTGATTTTTTTAATTGTATATAGATTATTAATATTGTTTTTTTTTAAGATTTTTCAATATGTTTTTTTTTAACTATTATTCAATAAATTTTGGTCTTGTAACACTAGCTCTCTCTTTTTTCTTTTTTTTTTGTCTATGTAGTTTTAGATTCTTTTTTTTTTTTCTTTCAATGCATTGTTTTTTTTTTTATTATTATTCACATGTTTTTGATATTTTTATAGAATATAAATAAATAAATAAAAAGGAGCCCAGAAACCTAAGTAGTAGCCACACAAACATAGGACAACAGGCAATGTTTAAATGCCCGCCAGATTTCAAAGCTGTTCCGATCTTTCATCCATGAACTCAAACGACACCGTGAGGGTCTTATAATTTGTCAAAGAGCTTGCATTTCAATGCTATTTTTTGTCACATGTAAAAGCTTGTACTATTGATTTTTATTTTTATTTTTTTTAAATCATGATGGATGATGATATAATTCCCTTCCTATACATCTCCATTCTCATAAAAGGTAATCTCGTTTTTTTATTTTATCAAAATCTTTTTTTTTTCTAACTGAAATATCGATCGTGGAACTTTTTTTTAAAAAAAAATATTAAATGTAAATTTAAAAATGAATGCGAGTATTTACTTGAATTGACCGGAAACCATCCTTGTTAATAAATAAATAAAAAACAAATATTAATGATAACTAAATATATCATGAGGTTACTAAAAAAATATTATTTCCTGAAAAGGAAAAATTACAAAAAAGAAAAGAAAAAAGAGATCATGTATTAATAGGACTACATAAGCCTGATTTTTTGAATCTTATTCTTTACCCAAGACAGTGAGAAATTAGCTTAAACATCTCCACAAAGCCATGAATAACCTAAAAATGCAATGATCTTTATTGACATCAAGATCAATTGTTTTTGCTGTTAGAATTGGTGTCCATATTAATTTTCTTTTTTATCATTAAAATGCAATGATTTCTCCCTTATATCTTAAATTAATGGCTAGAAAATAGAAAAAAAAATATTCTGTACCAAAATTGAATTGCAAAAACATGAAGGGACTGGATAAATAGAATCTGTAAAGTTTGAGAACTAAAGTTAATTTATTTGATAACTTTAAGCCCATTATCAGCATCTTTTTAACTTTGGTCCTCCTTTCACTTTCACTTTTGTCTTTTATCAACAAATTTAATTCAATTATTATTTTATTTTTGCTTCAAAAAAAATATAATCACGCATGGGGAAAACTTGAGGATAAGAATAAAAAATCAAAAATCATGAACAATTAATCCAAAGTAGATGGGAAGGGGTGAACAATGTTGATGTATATTAAAATAACTATGCTAAAAATTCAACAAATTTGGTTCAATTATCCTTTAATATATATATATATATATATATATATATATATATATATATATATAAAGGCAATATTTCCATTAAAATAAGAAAAATAAAAAATTATGAACAGTTAATGTGAGGTGGTGCTTACAAATTCATATCAACCCTAGCCTGACTTTATTCACCTCTCTTGCGTGTGTGATTGGTATTGTATTTTTTTTAAAAATATATTTTCTTAAGATATATTAAAAAAATTTAAAAGTATTATTTGATATATTTTTTAAAATATACCCACTAATTAGTTTTTTTTATTTGATATTTTTATATTAAAAATAATAATAAAAAATATATTAATATAATTATAAAAAAAAAAAAACACTTTAAAAACAGCTTAAAAGATGATCAATAAAATACTTTCCGGTTTTTTCTTATTGACCGAAGATAACCTTGAAATTGTACGAACCAGTGGACCATCAAAACATGCTGATCTTCGACTATTTTACACCATACAAAGAATCATGCACTACTAAAAGCATGTTTGGCAGTGCATTTGTATTTGTGGTTTTTTTTTTATTTATTTTAAAAATTGATGGTTTGATATTTTAGATTATTTTGATACGCTGATGTCAAAAATAATTTTTAAAAAATAAAAAAAATATCATTTTGATACATTTCAGCATGAAAAACACTTTAAAAAGCAATAGCAACAACACTCTCAAACACCCCCTAAATAAGATATCATTGTCGTTCTACGAGTATATGCCAGCGAGATAGATAGGCATATAGATGAAAGAAAAATCCCCAAGTCTAATATCTAATGAGAGGCAGCTTTGATGTTCTCCCTACTGGATTTTATCTGTTTATCTCTCTAATTAAAAAACAAAAAACACTCTACGGTTGGCTTATTGGGGGTTTTCCCATTCTGAATATCATTAAATACATAAATTCCTTTCAAGTTTGAATTTCTGATCCAACAGTCAAGGTACCATGGGTACTTCACTGTGCACGCACACACACAAGCATTAAAAAAAAAAGAAAAAAAAAAGAGGTCGAAATATATTTAACAGAGCCTTCAATCACCAGTGAAAAAAATATTGAAAAGGACAAAAAAAGAGCAACATCTCCAGAATAACACACATGCATCTATGGATTCACATCTCACAGCAGAGGATACTGTTACTACTTTTGCCCCCTCCTTTTACTGTTAAAGTTGCAACAATCAGAACGTTTACACGATGAACGATAGCACAGTATTCAAATTAATGGTGAAAGCTCTCATGTGTGTTTTACATACATAATCATACAGGATATGCACATCTCAGGTAAGGAATAAATTGGAAGGATGAAAAAAAAACAAGGAAAGCCCCAACAAATGCCGTAAACAGAATTCTTCCCACCACTCCCTCTTGTCACTCAAACATAAACCACAAAACAAGGTGGGAAACACCATTTTGTCTGAGATGATGAATCTAAAAATGTCATGGATCCCTCGCATACAACAGCCTCCTAGAGGGGGCTGGTGGAGCCAGTCCAGGAATGTCCCTGATATTTTTGTTGCTAGGGTTGACAATCTGAAAAATAACATTACGCAAATTAGATAAAGGAATGTGTTGCGGATGCTGAGTTTCTACATGGCAATTTCAAAGTAAAAGAAGAAGAAGAAGAAGCAAAGATGTATGTGCATGGCCAAAAGAAACATAAAATAGTTCAAGTTTTATCATAAGCACTGGGGCATGACCACATGTGCAATGGTACAGGCAGTATCATACATATTGAATGATTTTGTCCAGCTGTAAAAGCAGTGCTTCAAAGAATGAGCCACCACTTGATCACCATTAATGAGGTTTCTTCACCAGAATACCTCAGAACTCGAAACCTCTATTGTCTGATTGAAAGTCATACAATTTGTTTGAATAACATGATATCCGCAAAACTTTTACAAAAGACACTGCCTTCGATGTGCCATTCAGTTTCTTCTTACTTCTCCCTTCACCATTCAATCCCATGCAGTTTACTAACTCTTACAATTTCATTTATTAAGTGACAAAGTAAAGGCTATAAAACAATGAGCTAAAGAGAGTACCTTCACAACGATTATGGCTATTACACCGCAGACAATAAGAAATAGAAATAGCATTATGCACTTATCAGTAGCAACCTAGAAAAGAAAAAGGATTAGTACATGAACCCAAAATAAACAAAGGGTATTGAAGTAGCATAGAAAGAACAAAACATCAACTAACCTGCCTCCCAATCTCCTTCACTAGCTGTGAGGCCTTCTTAATTGAGAATTGAATAGTATCCAGCTCATTAACAATGCGTCCCATTTGTTCAGTCTGCCCAATTTTGAATCAGAACATAGTATATACCCTACTTGTTAAATTCAACTCATCTAAGCCTCAAGCCCAACTGAAATCAACTAAAGCCTCGAAAGAAATAAGAAAATCAAACAAATGACGGATGAAATGAAGGCAAATAAGTAGCTCAGACAGGTTAGTGGATCATGCTTACTTGGCCTTTTAAGGTAGCAGCAGTTTGAGTTCCCACTTCAATTGTTTGTTCAACAACCTAAAGAGAAGATCCTGACGTTAAAAAAACAGAAAAGTGGAACATTTAAGAACACAATTTACAAAGCTCATTTACCTGTTTAGAGCGTTCAATGGCTTGATCAGTCTCATTCATTGTCTTCACCCCAGCATCAATAAGTTCTTGATTTGACATAGCTAGAAACACAGGAATATAAATTAAATTAGGAGGGCAATCAGAAAAATTATTGTAGAACCTGGCAAAATAAATGGGTACATATACATGGATACAAAGAGTTACATATTATCAAATAGATTTTGAGTGACATTATGCATGTAAAGTTTGAGAAATCAATTCATTGTTCATAAAAATCAGGCCAAATCTAGTTCTGAATCTTCAACTAAAGAATGGTGTAAACAAACTCTTCAGAAGCTGAAATTCCTAGTTACAATCACACCTGATACTAATATTGTGCTCGAGTGGAATAATTTCATTTGAGGATCAACCAAATGATTAAGAGGGCATGCGTTCAAACAATCATCATGTAGTGGTAGCTGTCCTGTGCAAACTAAACATATCCCACAAAGTTCCAGATGTTGTTATGAAATGAAATAAGATCTCACCAGATGCCATTCGAACATTTTCTTCAGCCATAGGTTCACTTGCTCCAGCTCCCATGTCAAAGAGTTCAACTCTTTTGTTATCAAGGCTATTCATGTACCTGCAGACCCACCATGCAGGGTCAGGAGCAAGAACTTAAAAGTACCCCATATGTTAGTGAAGGAGATGCCAATTTGATGTGTATTCAACTATACAACTGACAATGTGGGAAGGACAAAATTCTGATTGCAGATGACACTTGCTTTCCAAATCAAGTAATAGGCATCATTATCACAAAGACCAAACTGAAAATGGTCTGAATGCCACCAAACCCATGAACTAAAATCTAAAAACAAAGCAAATACATTAACCTACGTTTTCCTCAGCTGCACATAGGAATTCAGCTCTTTTATCTGCACCAAAAAAAAAAAAGGGCATTGAACGGACAGATTAAAAAAAGGGAAGTAAGAAAATAACCTATTAAGCATTTCATATAATTCGATCAGCAATGTTAGGGGTCATAGGAACTGACCATGGATTGCTTCTCATCATTGAGTTGCTTATTTACTTCAGGAGGATTTTTGCTCTCCTCAACTTTAATTTCACGGTCAAACTCTTTAATCAACCTGATATGATCGTTGGAATCAAAGACTTCTAAATAACAAATTACAAGATAAAAAAAAAAAAAAAGTAGCCTGTAGAACACAGTACATCTTAACCAAGTAATGCTGTTCAGATTCCATTATTTTCATTTTAAGGGGTGTGTGTGTGTGTGTGTGTGTGTGTGTGTGTGTGTGTGTGGAGAGAGAGAGAGAGCGAGACCCAGAACTGACTCTTCCTGTAATCCATGCAAAACAAGTTGCTTAAGCAAGGTGAAGGTAGGCATCGAGGAAAAAAAAAACTTCTGCTGTTGATTTCACTAAAATGTGTAATCTCTCAAGTTCTGAAGCAAACTTAACTCAATTGAACCATGACTAAGTCCACATTACCCGAAGTAATTCAACCAGATGGTTCAATATTTTCAAGAGTTAAGCTGAAGATTTTTTCACAGCAGAATGAGATGTGGCATCAAGTTGTATACACATTTTATTAATCTTTCGAGGCAGATTGCACATTATTTCCAGAAGAGTACGTCATCAGGCTGAAAAAATAATGGTTCAAGAGTTCCACGCACTACAATTCAGGTATAGAATTTCAAGAATTGAAGGCCAATATGGACATACCGTTTACACTCCTTCATCCTCCCAGTAAGTTCCTCCAGCTGTTTACTTTGTCTATTAGAATCTTTAATGTTGTTTAGCCTCTGGAAGCCATTTCTGTAAATAAAATAGGCATGAATCATCATAAGTGCCACTATCATTTAGCAACATACCAGGAGGTCACATGCGTATCCCATCCATGTATACGAACAAAAAGACATGTGCAATATGGGAACTTTGGGTGATAAACATAAAAATCAGTGAGCAGACAAAAAGAAAGAACTGTCACAACTACAGCTAGTGGATTTGAGGCCCAGGCACAAAATAGAAATGAGGAATGGAATTAAACTCCACATCCGTTGTCAAGACATCTAAACTGCTCCTTCAGAAGACAGGAAACATCCCACAACATTTTGATCCTTTTTTGAAATAAGAACGAGCATAGATACGTTATTCCCAGGACCAAGCTGACACTCGGCTTGTTATGGGAGAACAAAATCTCAGATATGACTGCTAGTTAAAAAACTGAAGAACAAAAATCAAAACCCATACTAATTTTCATGACATAATACGGCTATCTTTGCAAGATTATACTAATCGATTTTATAGCTTAAATGCGTTGCAGAACTGTTCGTAGGATAAAATATCAAGATTGTTATGTATCGTGGAAGGCTAAAACCACCTCAAATTGCTTTTGCTTTAGCTACTTGTTATATGTTGAATACCAATTTATCAAGAAAACAGCCAGTCCTTGAAGCCATATTAACGTCGTTAACCTCCACAAAGAAGACTGATTCGATTGATCTTCTTAAAAGTCCACTCTTTCTAATTAAATGCCCATCTAACCATATAAAAAGCTTGAAAATCTCACTCAGAAGCATAT
The DNA here is from genome assembly GCA_015731905.1 of Salix dunnii. Lineage (NCBI taxonomy): Eukaryota > Viridiplantae > Streptophyta > Magnoliopsida > Malpighiales > Salicaceae > Salix > Salix dunnii. Next base: position 104,718 of record CM027668.1, on the reverse strand, counting down.
CTCTCCCAATTCATATATATGGCAACAGCAAATTAGGCAAACTAACATAACAGAAACAAAAGGCAGTAAATCAAGACGAAAAGCAAACAAACTCTTCCTGCTCAGTTGCGGATCTAAAGAAGAGGAGAGCTGATTTTCCAGTAAAAGAAGCAAATGTTTTAATTTTAACAGGTAGAGAGAGAGAGAGAGCATACGAGAGAGCTCGAAAGTTGTCTTTGATTTCACCATGGATCTGCTCCAATTGCGGACTCATCTGCAACTCGTTCGCCATTATTCTCTTTCTTTTATTCTTATTGCCGCTGGCCGGAAACCTTTCCAATCTCCGGCGAAGCTTCGATGTCTCTCTTGATTGTTGTTGAAAAACAATATATAAAAAAAACAGTTTTTTTTTCTCTTCGAATTCGAAATCCAAAAACCCTAATAAGCAAAGGTTAGATTAAAAAGGGAAGAGAAGAGAAGAGAAAGATTAGTTTTTCTTTCTAGGGTTATGGAGACATGCTCTGGTCTGTTTAACGGTATAAGAAAGAAAGCGTGGAAAATGGAGAGAATCGCTGTCTGGTAATTGCTTTGGTATATAAAACTAATATCAAAATTAATTTATATTTGGTTTAATTAGACCCCCCCATAAAAGGTAAACTAGTGGAATTCTTCGCCTGTAATTATTATTAGCAAACCATAATTCTTTATTAGTGGAAACGCGCTGTGATATATTTATTTGAAAATGATAGGGTACCCTACCCCCTCCTACCCGGACCAACACCTCGTTTTTTTCCTTTTTTTTTTAAAAAAAAATTATTTTTTCATATAATGATATTAAAAAAAATTATAAAAAAATGTTTTTAATATAATATTAAGTATAAAAAATATTTTAAAAATAACCACTAGTATAATATTCAGCATCAAACTATAATATATAGCAGCTCATAACAAGCAGGCAAAGAAAAAGAAAAATAAGCAGTAATAATCTCTTCCTTCGTAGCACTATACATAATTATCTTTCAATATTCAAAATACACTCTATCCACCTTCCCGTAGACTTCAACTCCTTTCCTCCTCCTTTTTTTTCCTCGTTTGATTCTGATTTGGCAAGACATAAACATAGTTGTGTTTCCTATGATATGGAAAGCGGGATGCTGTCTTTTGTGTGGTTGTTTGACATTGCGAAGCGTTTTTAAAAATAATTATTTTTTTATTTTCAATTAAACCTATTTTGATGTTTTTAAATATATTGATATAAAAAATAATATTTTTTTAAAAAAGTTATTTTAATATATTTTTCAATAAAAAAATAATTTAAAAATCAGTCTCGAGTACTGAAATTCTGAGTCAAGATAAAGAATCAATAAACGATTACCTCGATAACCGCACCATCACAACGAAACCCAGAGAAATAAAGCAATGTCATGACAGAATCTTGTAATTAAATTGCTTTTATATCTAAAATAAAGCAATGTCATGCTAATGGCCAGAGAGATTACATATATCTAAAACTGCTATTTGATTGCTTGGAGAAGCCACGAGCTAGAAGAGGCGGTGGAGATTTTTGGGGGTTACCGTAAACATTGAAGTTCATAAATAATAATATCTCTTAATTTCATCATCCATGAAAATGAATAATTGTCATTCTAATTGCCCCTTGCATACCCTCCAAAAAAAAGGGTATCCAAATCAAGAGTTTTTGGCCATAAGCTATGGGCACTAAGTTAACAAGCATCTATAATCCAAATCAAATCGATGACTGCACATGCTGCCTGCTACAAGAGTAGTTACAATAAATTGCACTACCCTTTGCAATCTGAGCACTAAATTGCCCAACAATTATAAAAGAACGAAAGAAAGGAAGAAAGAAAGAAAGCAATTCTTTTCAGTATGTTTGTCTGCGCGGCCAACCGAGTTTCAAACTGCAGTTGGCCGCAATAAAAGCATAAAAAAATATGCTTTTTGTGTCCAGCCGCAGTTTGAAAAGCAGTTGGCCACATGGACAAACACACGCTAATAGACTGGTTCCTTTGCCTCTACTGTTTTTCTCTTCAAGATGACTTCCTGAATCAACTTTGGGCTAGACACAATATGCGGTGTGAATGCTACTTGCTAAGCTGTGAGCGACCAACGTGTGACAATCTTGATGAAATTAGAGGTGTTTCTTCATCAACATTCGTATCTGAGGATGAATTCATACTCCCACCACCACCACCTCCTCCATTGTTATCACTGCTGTTATTAGGTGTGAATATATCAGACGACTTCTTCTCCAATTTCCAATCCTGTGACAAAACAATACGGAAACCTAAATTTTTAGACAGATAAAACAGTTAATGGGACGTCCAATAAGTTCATGAATTCCAAGATATGATTTAACTTGTATGGTATCAGGGTTTCTTTCATTTATGGGTTTAGATAAATTAACTCGCAAATATTTGTCGAGCTTTGCTTCTTATTGTCTACCAATTTTATTTTATTTTATTTGCTAGAGCAAGAATTATAATGCAATTTGAAAGGGTTCAACAGCCAATCAAAATTTCCATTTCCAGAATTCAAGCATGAACCACATCACCTGGATATAGTTCACTAATCGAACAAAAATGTTAGCTTTGCCTTGTTTTTTAACAAGCCTGTAATTTTTCATATAATTCTTAAATCAATTAGAAGAAACTAACAGATGGGGAAAAAATAGTCACACGGATTATATTGATCAATATCTAAACTTTGGCACATCTTCAAATAATGTTTTTTATTTTTTTATCATCAAGCATCAAAATTCCCTTTTACCACACTTTTTTTCCACTGATTTTGGCAGTCACTCAAAGGAAAGCATTCTAAAAGAAATTCATATATCAAGAGCTCCCAAGAAGATTAACCTTCGTCATTCTATCTGGAATGCTTTCAGGCAGTTGAGATGCGCGGACATCCTTAACTTTCAAGTAGTTGTACATGACAACACCACAAAGTGCTGCACAAAGTACAACATCAAACAGTCAAAATAACCTTCCAAAATCTATATATTGGCAAAAACAGAAAAAGAAAAAAAGGAAGTAACAATGAAAATCATCTGCATTCATGTGTAGAGAAATACCAATTGCATAACCAATGATATTAAGCCCGGTTATTGTAGACTCTGGGAATATAACAGTAGAAAGAGCTATAAGTATCCAGTCTTTTAGCACGCCAGCAACTCTGATGGTGACTGCCCCAGTTCTACCAATTACCAAGAATATGGAGAAGTTCAAGGCTAAGGCACAGAGAGCATTGGAAAAGAAGATCCAAAAGTTAAACTGAATCTGTGAAATTTCCATCCCAGGCTTCTCCAATACATACCAAGGCGCGCACAGAAAAACAAAACTGCAAACAAAAAACTATTCCAGCATGAGAAGCTGAGCCCCAATACAGTAGTCAATCACATTTCATTACCAATTATAGAAAAAATCCAACAGCATTGCATTGGAGTCCCCGGATGGAATTTTCAATTTAACAGTAAGGACAAGTTTAGCCAAAGTTATGGGGATACAGGGAGTGAAAAGTTACCCTTGTAATAGTTCACCCCATCCACCTGTGTTTAGCCAAAAAAAAAAAAAAAACAGCAAACAAAAAACGATTCCAGCATGAGAAGCTGAACCATAATGCACTAGTCAATCACATTTCATTACCGGCCATAGAAAATATCCTACAGCATTGCATGGAGCACCCAGATGGCATTCACCTGTGTTTAGCACAATTCATGGGGGAGGTGAAAATTTCAAGGAGGGTAACTTTGATCCCAAAAGGAAGTTAAATGTCTACATGGGGTAAAGGAACTTTGGGGATGGTAGGTGTTCTTCCTTCCCTTTTTTAAATCTAATAAGAATCTATTCTTTTTCTCTTCCATTTCTCATTTTAGACCACTATTATAGCATTATTTTTTTATATATAATTTTATTTATATTGGGACCCGTCTTTAACCCTAATATTTCAACTCATGCCAAACATCCTTAACACTTCACCTCTTGGAGACTTTTTAAAACCTTAACATTTCACCTTTAAATCTTCCCCCCTTAAAAATTTTAACCTCGTGCCAAACACAACCTAAATTGAGATACAACTAGCTAGATCAACACAACTTTGCATTAGATACCATATCTATGCATTATGATAGGGTTTTTTACACAAATTTTACAATCAGAGGAACAAACTTAAAGGTGGATTTTCAATCTCCATCAGAATCAAATCAACAAAACCTCATTTTAATTTCAGGATATACAGTTGATGTCAAATTTTCAGTTCTGTTAAAAAGCTTGTCGTGCATAAAATGCACACAACTAAATAGAAAGAAGAAATTTGTTAGACCTGAAAACACCATACGACATCATTCTCTGTGAAATAACAACAATTCTTGAAGCACTTATATATGGTACCTGCATGGAGCTATGTAATATAAGCTGGTGATAGGATTTAATGTCAAGCCTTTCTTCTGTAAAAGAACCTGAGTTAAAACCAGCCTAAGAGCTTCTGCAAAGATGCCTGTGACCTGGTAAAGTGTGCCAACTACATTAAAATGAATTTCCCCATATGACGAGATGACAACGCCAACACTGACGAGCAACATGTTTGAAAACACGTCACACCTTGCTTTGTCGGTACCACACATAACAGCCATGATAAAAGTTGCCACTGGCACTGTAAATTCCAAATTTATCCAATATAAGCTGGTCTAAAAGAGTATTGTCATGGAATCAGGAAAATATATATATATTTTTGTACTGTGCATGGACATACTTAAGGCTTTGAGCATTTGAATGAAGGCAACTGAGATGTACAAGTAAGCAGTGTTACCGAACCTGTTAGGACAAGAAATTGAAAAAAGTAAGAAAAATCCCTCAGAAAAGTCAGCGTTAATCATAAGAACTCAGAATTGTCTAAAAAAATCTAGTCACACATATATGGAACTTGAGGCATTTACTTTCTACAGCAGAAAAATAGAATAAAGTCATCAACCAGTAAAAAAAGGAGTGTAACCCTGAATAGACAGAACAGGTTCTAACATATAGATGAGGCATAAAACCTGTTAGGTTAGCATACATGTAGGCAAATGACAGTGGCTGGCAACAAAATCAAGCTGCAGATTCAAAACAGGAAGCACAAAAGGAAAATCGTGCTTCATACAATAAAACTTCAGCTAATGGGAAACATCACATTGAATTATGCTAAACTACCATTCAAAGGACCAACCAGGTAAATAAGCTGTATGCTAGGATATAGGCATGTGTTTTGGATTCCAAATACAAAGAACAAATATAATTAAGCAATGGAAGGCCCCTTCCTCAATTATGCTCAGAAAACAGCTTAAGTTCTGGAAAAGTTTACATGTCACAAACTAAACTCAAGAGATTTGCCATTGGTATAAACATGAGCCGCAAAACGGATCCATGACTTGCACAAGAGCCTGCCATATTGCCAAACCATACTTTGCCAAATTAACATACGATAAGTCTTAGTGGGTATTCCAGCAGAGAACCAGGTCTGAAGACAACATAAAATATTTGAGGAACTTCTTTTTCCAAAGGCTGACATAAGAAAGTACATACAACGTGCCTGGCATTTCTCAGATTTCATATCATTGTCATACAGTATCTGTGAGCCAACTTCACTCATTTCTCATTAGAATAGTCTTGCTATGTTTAAGTTCTTACCAAAGACTTGCTGCAAAGAAGGCACTTATTGGCACAACACAGGTTATGTATCTGCGGGGAAAAATAATCAGAAGAGAGAATTTGGATGGACCGCAGATGAAAATAGAGCAATAAACAAAAGTCATAACCATTTAAGAATAAGTTATATCACTTACATTTCCAAAGTCATTTTGACTGGAGACACAACCTGCACATCCAGAAAAGAGGAATAATATTACTGTCAGTGCTCAAAGAGACCAGAAGGAAGCAGTGTAGAAATGCCAAAGAAGTCCAGAGCTTTCAATAACGTATTTTTTTTAGGAGATCTGCTGTGTGTTAAAACATTTTTGCAGAAAAACATGGCCATAAATTTGCAACATAGGTTACAAAGCAACAACTCAAAACACAATAAGTGAAACTCCACACATGTGCTGAATGTCTGGCTAAATGGATACAAGCATACACCAAAATAAACCTAATCCATAGACTATTTTATTTTTTCCTTTGGAAAAAAGGTTCAACGTATAAAGGACCTAGCAAGGGTTTCAATGAGAATGATGGCAGAAATGAGAAGTTTCACCTCTTTATTCCTGTCATATTGAAATAAGTAGGCTAGTGGATAATAAGTAAGAATATAATGCACTTTTACATTTATTTCATATCTCATTTGGTTATTAAGATACTCTGGCACTGATGTTCTTCACATTTTCCAAACATAAGTCCAATACATTGCTTTAAAGATTCCATAACATTCAAAGATAGACAAATCATAGCTTAAAAAGGCAAACATGAGTTTCTCAATACACGAATAAGGAAATAAACTTCTATTCATTCTCATAAATTAGAACGATGTCACCCATAAATTAACTGACTGTTCTTTGACTACCATAACAGCTGACTGATTTCCAAAAGCACCAAATTAGATTATGTAGGAAGTTGTACCTTAAATACACGAATAAGGAAAAAGGATACAGCTCCTGAAAACCCCATATGAATCATCGTGAGTGTTATGGGAAATGGAAAGTTGAAATATTTTGGTGAGAGAACCCACTGCAACAAAATTCAGTGAGCCATACTTCAATCAATTATTCACATCAAAAGAAAAACAGATAAATTACAGCTTATGTTTCAAGTAAAGCGTGCAAACCATAACGATGCATAGACAAAAATGGCACAAACACCTCCATGACGGATAAATATTTCAAAATCAGGAATTATTTACCATCTCTGTTCAGAGAGAACCAAAAGCAGGTCACCTCTGCAAGTACATGGTTAGTACTGGAACTTGCTTAAACTGCGAACAGTTACAGAGCTTACACTCTGGTGGATGAATTGAATGACTCGATTGCGATGTGAGGTTTAATTCACAACGGAAAGTTTATAGAAGGCAGGCTAATGCTACGGAAAATTAGAAGAAAACAGTGGATGCCGGCGTGACCTAAACGTGTAGGCAGGCATACTGAGTACCACGCAGTTAGAAAACGAGTGAACTACAGGCTTTATAGGGTGCTTGCATCTAAATACGAATCAACCCTTCATGAACAAGGTGGCTAACTGCTGCATTTTTTTCCGGGTTAAAATATAAAACAGAAGACAGATGTTGATGATAATACTACCAATAATAATAACAAAAAAATAATAATAATTACCTTGTTGTACAGAATGACTCCAGACGAAAGCAAAATGTAGATCAGGAGGTAGAGATATGTCAATACCAGCGGCTTATTCACCATCACCATCTTTGCCCCTTTTGTTCTTCCTTAATAAAGCAGCAACGAAAATCTAACAATAACACCACTACTGCATTACCATCATCACTAATTCTCTGCTCTCCTCCACGTTATCTAAATCCAGCGGCCACATAATCGAATTAATATTAAGCTAATGACAGGTAATACAGAAAAATCAGCAGCCAAACCCTAAATCACCAGAAATAATAAAAAAAAAGGCTGAGAAGAAGATAATGAAATCGTACAAGGTATGTGTCAAAGTATTTACCAAATGACTCGTTTCGACTCGAGATCCGAGAGAGAGAGTGGAGCTCGATCGATCCGATCTATCTGTTGAATCCAAATTTCATTTGTTTCACGTTGAAAAGACGAAAAGAAAGGAGGGGGAGGGGGAGGGAGGGGGAGTGGAAATGGTAATGAATGAATGAGTCAGGTGAGAGTCGGGATGGCAAGGACTACCGAGTCACAAGTACTCAGTCACTGGGCTACCACTAGCCACTGGCATGGATCGATGAAATGAAATGAATGCGCAGCGCACGTTTTCGTGGTTCCGAAATTAATGAGGGCAGTTGATGGAAGCGTTAAGCAAGGTAAGGATAAAAACAGAGAATTCAAGGATGGCTGACCTGTGCTGGTTATAAATTAACAAGGACTGTCCAAAGATGACCTTTAATTATGTAGACAGACTCGGTTTTGCACCCAAACTAGTTTTTGTATCAATTTTACCATCCATGTATTAAATTATCAAGGAAACACGAAGACGATGGGAATTGACCAGATTTTTAGTTTGGACGAGGTTTTCTTTGAACTTGAAGGCAAAAACTCAAGAGCATGGATGCTGAACCCGATTTAAAATAAATTAAAATTTACATGCATATCAAGTTGATCATCATTTTCACACAATGAAAAGAAAAAGAAAATCTTTTTTATTCTTTGGTAGATTTCTAGGATAATAAATTGAAGATATGCGACTCCACTTCACAAGTAAAGAACAATACATAGATAAAAATATTTGATTGCTAAAACAATCAATCTTGAACATCATTTCCACCTTCTTTTACAAGTTACAAATGACGACATGCTGTGAACTACATGCATTTACAAGGATATTGTTATTTTTAATATTTTAAAATTCAATTTGCTCATGGACGATGTGTTTAAACAGTGGATAATCACATGTTTATATCAATGTCCTTTTATCCGGAGATTAGAGAATTGATATTCGATGATAAAGGCTTAGCATCTGCAAAATAGTTTTGTTTGTATGGTTTAGAGATCATTAGATGATAAAATTAATAATTTTTATTGATTGAAATGGCTAAGATAATGAACTTTAAAAATTAAAACACAAGTGTTTGTCCCTATTTCTATATGATATATGTTCTCGGAATTAAAGTATGCAATATTTATGGTGAATGTTACAATTTTAGAATTGGTTTGTTTTCTTGTATTTTTTTTAAAAATCCATAAAAAATTCAGTAGAGTCTTTTATTTTTATGGGAGATCACAAGTTACCGATTAAAATTCATCACGCTTCGATGTTCAACCAATTCATATTTTATTTATTATCCAGTTATCATGGACTCATCTCAGCACAACTCCACACGTCAAATTCATCATATTTTGTTATGGTTTACAATATGCACACAATCAATATAAAAAATTCAAATATTTAAAAATCCAAGAATTACAAACACATTAATTATCCATGAGATAGTATAAAAACAAAGACAATATCATAAGTTTACATGATTAATTCAAGTTCAGATTACATAAAAATCATTATGATTAATATTGAAGTACAAAACCCATTACAACATAGAATGAGCATTTAATGCAAGATTTGAACATAAATTTTGAGGGTTGTCATATGCACATTTAACATCTTGCTTGATATCATGAAGTACTATTGGTTAATATATCATCTAACTCTAAGACATTTGTATTACCTAAACAAATAAAACAAAAGAAACATTATATTTAAATTGTAAACCATTATTATCAATTATTCCAAACTATTTACTAGCACAATCTATTTATTCACATTGACAAAACTTATTTGTCATTTGTTTAATAAAACATTATTTTCCAAACAACTTATTTTCAAAACTCAATTTTTCCAGGTAATACCTAACATCATGTAAATATTTTCCCAGCTCATGACCATGCATGACTCCCACTTCCATTAATCTAAACGTCCCCTTATGACCGGGTAATAATTCTATTTTTGGATATCCAGTTACATTTCTCGATATCATGTGTCAGTTCCAATTCTAGGAAAAATGAACCCCCCTGTGAATATTGGTGACACTTGTCACATTACTATAAAACTAATTTTATTATCCATTACCTGACATACGTTCCATCAATGAAAAAGTAATTCGTTTACACATTACCAAACACGTGTCCTGTCAGCGAGAAATGAATACTAGACATTAGTCTCGTCACTAGAAAACTAAGTTCCTCACCATAAATCACAATTTAAATACAATATATCAAAATATGTTAAGCACAATACAATGATAAACTATGAAAATATTAATTCATAATTCTATTTGCTTTCAAATATGAAAATATTATTATTCAATAATTTTTGGTTGATTAAGATATTTATACATTGAGAACATAAATATGTCTAGTTAAATAGAACGAGATAAATAAATAATTCAGTATCTATACTGATTTATAAGTTATTTCTTTCAACTTTTAAGAAATGAATTGGATTGACCCTCTTGGTCCGAAACCGAAGTATTGAATCATGTCAAGTTTAAAACTATGATAAATATTATTTTACGAGATATAATCTATTTTAAAAATATAAAAATTAGACAAATTTCATACATATCTTTTATTTTAAAGAATTGAAGTTTCACGTGGCTGGATTGATTTTAAAGGATGTGAAGCAGGGAACCCATCTCACCACATCTTTAGCCATGCTTCAAAGCCACTGATTTTTTCACAAGCTCGTGGACATTGAATATTTGAGTCTTGGACCTTAAATCTGTGCTGCGAGCCAATAGTCTTGTCTCCACCACAGATTAATATATCTAATCTATATCCCCGTGTGTGTGTTTGTGTGTGTGCGTGTATATATACATGCAAAAAGTTTACTCGGTATATTTATTATCTTAGAGTACGTAGAATTAGTTGATGTATACATAAAACTGACCACCTGAACATCCATATTAATAATAAGAATGTTGATTTCCTCAGCCCCAAACCATCCAAGTGCGTGTATGTGTGTATGTATAAGTGTTGTCGTTTGTGTTGGCAGAGCTTAATTGACACTTAGACGTCACCGGGACAACTGGATGCGACCACCTAACCGCTGCCTGAAGATACGAACGAAACATTTGACATAATGTTTGTTTCAACCACCATCATGCACAGTGACATTGGTTAGAGGTGCAGAATAAAACCACGCACAAATACATCAGCACGCCAAAAACATTCTTCTCTTGAATAGGGCTAGCTGACTACCACCAGCCAAGAACAATGAAAATGCCCTGTGAATGAAGGCAAACCGCTGGCTTGTAAGCTGGAGGTTTCCCATAACCTAAAATGAATCCAACAACAAGAGATTCTTGTTTGGGGAAGACTTATTCGCTAGAACAAATGATACTTGGATTGTTGTTGTTTTGTTCCATAAAATATCTGGAAGCAAATCTATGCCGGTGGCTTGTAATTACCCGGTCAAACTTAGGTGCTTTTGTTTAAGAGACAAGCTGCGAGTTCCTGACCATTTCTGGGCATGCATGAGAACCCCTGCAGTTAATTATTTTATTTGGAATCTGCTTAAAATTGGGTCCCATCGTCACACCTGATGCATAATTAATGATGGTTTCAGACATGGATGAATCGATCTGGAGGGGGCTGAGTCGAATGAGGAGCTTCAAGAACGATGTTCCAAATTTTATTCCATATAGAGAATGAAACCAGTTAATCTGTAGAAGGTCAATATTCCATTATCCTGAAGGGTTTCACTCTAGTTCATCGACCTGCTTGAATTGCCTTTGTAAAAAAACATGCCGCGCACACGCACATATACATATGCATATACATATACATATACAATATCATTTTCAAATTTGGAATAATGAAGGCCTGCATGCACCCACCCAAGTATGACAATATTCACAGCAAAAACACAGCTTTCATTCTCTTTTTAATTTGGAGAGTTCATTTGATTCTGGTGTATCGTGATCACCGGATCCAAAGTCAAAGCTCACAAGCAAGCTGGCAAGTAACTCAAAATTTGGTTTTTGATGTCCATATCAGCTTTCATTTAGCCACACAACCAGCCTAACCTAACCCCACATCATTTTTTTCTTGCTTTTAAATAATAACACCAACAATTAATACAATATATATATTCATGATATTTTGATACACACACCCTTCTGGAAACCATTACAGAGCTGGTCATTTTTTTTCAAACTTATTGTACAAGTAAGATCGACGGAGTCATGTTAATTTCCATCAGATCTCGAGAAATAAAAAGATTTAAATAGAGAAAAATCAGAGCTTGTCGGGGCTAAAAGGACGTTTGTTTTGAATTTTGCAATGTGTATTAAATTTAAAATGTGATCTCCAGTTATTATTATTATTAATATTATTTCCGTCTCACCCAAAGAGTCATAGGATTCGAATCCTCACGCGCCACATATACTCAGCGATCCATCTTCTGCCTCATCTAACTTTTAAACTTTAAAGTAGGGTTTACGACAGATAATTTCACGCAAAGCCTCTAACCCTGCCTCCATTCTTTTTTTTCTCCTTTTTGGCGGGGGCCTCGTTAATGTTCCAAATGAGGAATGAACTCTGTGTCCAAAAGCAAGGTTCTCCTCTTTATTAAATTTTTAATTAGAACGTGCCACGCTAGCAAGCTTAAGTTATGATCAACAGCAGATAGCCCCGGTTGATGAGATTTCTCCCCTTGTCTGTAGCTTCTTCTTCAACTCCAGTACCAGATTTAATTGTTTTTTTTTTTAAGATAGTAAAAGCATTTTCGAATCAAACTACGCATTCTCGGGGGTAAAAACTGTTTGAAATTAAGAACATTTTTCAACCTGATCATGCCCCTCCTCTTTGAATGATCTTAAGAACATACTCTCGTAAAATTATAATACACTCAAAAGATTTAATAAAAGCTTCATCACCCCATGCGACACGAGCCGACATGAATTCTGTATTGAATTAATATCTCATCGTAATTACCATCTCTTATTGGAGCTGAAAGATGAAGAGGAGAGAAGGGTTTTCGGTGGATGATTTGTTCAAAACCATGTAAAAAACTGTATTTGTTTATTTTGTATCGGCAATAATAATCTTAGGGAGAAAAGTAGATGCGAAGCAACGCGGGGGGGAGGGCTTCAGGATCTGGCTTACACGCGGCTGAATGGAGCCTGCAATCTGGACCCCATCTCAGCAGCTTAACGTTGAAAATAACTCAAATCCACTTGTTCTCTTTCCTTTTGGGGTATTATATTTCCACCATCAAGACTTTGGAGTTTGAACAACATCACATCGTCACAAGCAACCCTGTGCCCGTTTAGCGATGCACATATTTTGTCAGTAAAAAAAAAAAAAATGATATTTTCGGTTCGAGCAATCTGCGGTGCATTATGATGCCTCCGGAAGATATCTTAGGATATCTCTTTCTCATGATACCATCGATTTAGGAAATCCAAGCTTTAAAAATTGCTGTTTAAATACAATTTATTATATACATATATAAAGAATACACGTTGCTGCTGCTGCCGAGAGAGAGAGAAGATTGATAAATCTAGAAGCACTTTCAGCTTGAAGCAACACGCAAAAGCATCGTTGTCGAAGCTAAATAAATAAATGTATGTGCAGGGCACTGATCGTAGCACATCAAAAATGGCACAATATCAATGTGTTTGCTTTCCCTTCCAGTCATCTGCTGCTTCTATCTATAGCTTCCCCGTCCACACCACCATGATTATTCCTTCACACCTTCCATGTCACAAGGACAGGAGGAGACTTCATTGTAGCAGCGATTATTATTAATTTAGGCACTGCTGACGACAAATGTGCAAAAACTTTATGAGCTGTCCTGTGGGGACTGGCGTACCTGATTCTTCATTCCATTATCACCCATACGACGTCGCTTTTAGCCTAAAATAAATTGGAGTGCATCTTAATAGTGAACACCACCATTGAAGGAAATAGGGTAAGCACACAAACCCATTAAAACACAAACTGATGCTATTAGGAAAACAGGGGTTATTTTGGTCATACAAGGATATTGTAAATTAGAGACAAGGATGGTGTCCAGTCTGTTTCGTTGACTAATCCCACCACAAAAACCTCGCTGTTGAACAAATTCATGATCAAATCAAATAACAACAAAGGGAGAGAACGGAATGAATTCCCATAACCAATGTGCAAGGATTGATTGGATATTGCTTAGAAAAAAGAAAACGATACCATACTGTGGCTGCTGCTTCTTTTATCTCTCTCTTTTAATCTCTTCATTCTCACCTTTATCCTTTTCACTGACGCTTTGCCAGAGTCTTCAATCCTGTGTAATCATAATCTCATCTTCCTTTTAAAATTAAGCTATATTTACATATATTATGATTGAAATGGCAAGTGGGTTTCTCCCCTATTATGATTTAGGATTTTAATTCAAGTCTTAAGAAAAGGAAATTGTTCTTATGTATTTCACCGTTTTATTTTTAGATAAATTAATCATAAATTTAAAAATATATACTGTTTTTTTTTTTAATATCTCTACACGTCCAGAAGGTATTTTCCTTTCTGTCTAAATCAATCCCTTCACAACATTGCAAATATAATATGAAGGAACATGGACCTAGACAGAAACCAGCTTCTAAAAAACACACACTCGCACCCTCAAAAAAAAAAACATTTAAGTTGTATTATTGAAATGATACTCTAATTAAGTTTCTGTTTAATTGTCACCTTCAAGGTCTTACTAAAAAATTCAAGAAATATATATATAAAGAAGCTGAAGAAGCAGCGAAGAAAGCTTCAAACTTCGAAAATTGATGCTTCTATCACACTACAACAATATATAAAGAGAGAGCCATGTAAGAAGGAAAAACATGTAATGTAAAGCATGTCCTTCCTCATTACCTACCACTGACAACTCCACATCTTCTTACTCATTAGGCGACACCCCAGAATTGGAATACCCTACTTCTTTTTAGAGATTTTTAAAATGTGGGTGGCTTTTGCGAATGCCAATTGCCTTATTTCCATCTGGGTTTTTGATTTAAAGAGGAAAGTTTAGAGCTTTAGATTTTCTTGCTCGACCCTTTTATTGTCTGCTCTTGCAAGGAAATAAGGCAGGTTTTGTACAATCAGTTTTATGATTTGAGAAAGCAAGATGATTTATTTTTATTGGATATATTGTTATTTATAACTTTGAAGTGTTTCTTTCCTTTTCAATTATGATTTGATGCAACTTTAACGTGCTTGTGTTTATGGTGCTCTGTTTTCTCCTTTTATCTCTCTGCCGACATGCCATATCTTCCCCCACTGGAGTAAATGAAATGTGTTTGTATATAAGCATCTTGCCTGTTCTTTTTTGCTAGTTATTGAGGGTTTTATGTGGCATTTCTGTTCTATATGAGGAGAAGGTCTTTGCTATTTTTTGTTGATGCGAAAGTTGAATTGCAACATCTGCAAGTGCAGTCTGCTAATTCTCTAGTAGTGAAATGCTGGATGCGTGTTTGAATTGTTGAATACACGGAGTTTTTGGTGTTTGAATTGTCTACCTTCCCACCTTGTTTGCAGGCTTGTTAGTATCAAAACAAAATGGCTTCTGATCTTAAGAATAGCCTGACCAAGGAATATGTTGGCATGGAGCTGTGGGTAATAATTGTCGTCTGTCTGGGACTGGTTTGTGTATTTGTCCTGGTTGTTTCACTGTGGCTATCGTTTAGAAAGAAATCGAGAAGAGAAAATAACATGCTTCCTGTTAGCTATATACCTAAGGTTTCGGAGGAGATTAAAGAGATTGGTGTTGATCAAAATTCAGCAAATAATGATGGTTTCCTCAGCCTTCATGACAAGTTCTATGACAAAGAAGCCGAGAAAGTATTTATCCAACTAGAAAATGGTGATGATAGCAGCCAATCAGCCTCCTCTAATCACGTTGAGAAAGTTGGTGTTGGGTCTCAATCAGGAGAAGAGGGGGGCACTAAAGTTGCTCCTGTTCACAGGCCTTCTTCACATCTTTTAGCCGCTCCTTCACCTCTGTCTGGCCTGCCTGAATTTTCACAGTTGGGATGGGGCCATTGGTTTACCCTCAGAGATCTGCAAGTTGCAACAAACCAATTTTCGAAGGATTACATTATTGGTGATGGTGGGTATGGAGTTGTCTATCAGGGTCATTTGATTAATGGGACTCCTGTGGCTGTTAAGAAGCTCCTTAACAATCCGTAAGTTGGGGACAAGCTTGTTTTATAATCCTATAAAAATTTTACTGGACTTTTCGGCAGAGTGGAATTTAGTTCGATGGCTTCTTAATGTTTCTTTTACAGAGGACAAGCTGATAAAGATTTTAGAGTTGAAGTGGAGGCTATTGGTCATGTACGCCATAAAAACCTTGTTCGGCTTCTGGGGTATTGCATGGAAGGAACCCAGAGGTATCATATACTTTCTTGTTTCCTCTCGTATTTGGGAAAAAAATGTAGGATTTTTTAGCTAGATTTCTTTGTAGAAAGTTGAAGATAAGATTCTGAGTGTCACAGAAATGCCTCTAGTTTAATGTTTTACCAGAATATAATGTAGTATACTTCTGGGTAATTAAAATTTATCTTATGAATTATTTTTGAAAAATTAAATTTATTTATGAATTAGATCATTGTATTTACAATTTTACAGAAAAAAATCTGTACTATACCGTTTTGTGATCTTGTCTGGTTGCCAATGGTTCTTTGTATATAAAACTACAGCATAGATGTAATGAAATCCCGGTTACATTTCTAGTCTCAAGTGCATCAAACCGTCTTAAATATTTTGCAATTCATGATCCAAGATGTGTTTGCTCTTATCACTTGTGTTTAAAAAGAACACCACCTTTTGCATGATCATAGCTGCGTAAATTTCAGGATGTTGGTATATGAGTATGTCAACAATGGCAATTTAGAGCAATGGCTCCATGGAGGTATGCATCGACATGGATATCTTACGTGGGAGGCTCGCATGAAAATTCTCCTTGGCACTGCTAAGGCGTAAGTTCATTGTCACATTATTATGAGTTTGCATTAATGCTGTGTTCTGTTTCTTCTCACTCCCAAATGCATGTTGTAGGCTGGCTTACTTGCATGAGGCCATTGAGCCAAAAGTGGTGCATCGAGACATAAAATCAAGCAACATATTGATCGATGACAACTTTGATGCTAAGATATCTGATTTTGGTCTGGCCAAATTGCTAGGTGCTGGAAAAAGTCATATTACTACTAGAGTAATGGGTACCTTTGGGTGAGTACTTTCTTTCAATCAGCTGCATGCAAATTAGTGGTATGCCAGTTCAGTCTTCTTTTCTTTTGGGCTTTTGTATCCAAGTTTGATTGTATTATTAAAGCTCCACTGCCATTGATAGGAAGTAATCTTTCCTTTGGCTTTCCTTCTATATTAATATTTTTCCTTGTCTATGCTAAGATTTCTGTTTTAATCAATGACTGTTCAGTTATGTTGCTCCGGAATATGCCAACTCTGGCCTTTTGAATGAGAAAAGTGATGTTTATAGCTTTGGAGTCGTGCTTTTGGAAGCAATCACAGGGAGAGATCCAGTGGATTATGGTCGCCCTGAGAATGAGGTATACAATAAATGTTCCTTTTCCAAAAAGTAATTAAATTCCACATAAAGGCAGCAACCCCCCTGCTTTGGAGCAGTAATTGACATGTTTTAATTATATTAGCTTTTCTTGAGTCATATTGTCAATGGATTTGTGTAGGAATGATTCTGGGTGTGTAAATTAGAAGCTCTATCCGTTCCATCATGCAGTCCTCTTTGCTCCTTTTATGTGGATTTCACTGCCCTATGAAACATAAAATGGAATCAACGTTCATAACTCTTGAAATTATTCTTCTTTCAGGTAAATCTGGTGGAATGGTTGAAAATGATGGTTGCAGGAAGGCGCTCAGAAGAGGTGGTAGACCCCATGATAGAGACTAGACCAGCAACAAGTGCCCTTAAACGGGTTCTTCTAACTGCTTTAAGATGTGTTGATCCAGATGCTGAAAAAAGACCAAAGATGAGTCAAGTAGTTCGCATGCTTGAATCAGAGGAGTATCCTATACCTAGACAGGTTTGATTCTGAAATCATCTTTGGAATTCAAACTAAGTTGGTCACTTGGCCTCCACCTATCTTGTTATATGGATCGCTGAGAGGAATTTCAAACACAGCATCCTTTTTGGTTCCGTGCAATATGAGTGTCTTGCATCTATGCTTGTAATATTAACCTGAAAATGTCTTCTGGATGAACAATTCAGGATCGTAGGCGCTGGAGAAGCCATGCAGGGGAGGGAGAGACACAGAATTCTGACACTGATAGGAGTGATAATCCAGGTTCAAAGTCAGATGGAAGAAGGAACAACAAAGCATAGACTTGGGGACCTCTTACAGAAGCTGAGCGCAGCATAAGGGCAATGCTTGCATTCTTTCGACCTCAGAAAGTATCGAGCCTGCCTAAAAGTTGAGAATGAGAGCAGAGAGTTGTACCAAGCAATTGAGGCTGGTTGCTTCCCGTATCCCCGCGTCAATTTTTCCGCATCTATTATAGATGCTGTAGAGAATTAGTTGGTGTCTCCAAGTTACCTTTGTGGTAGAACGCCCTTGTCAGGAGTGGTGTGTAGTGTGTACAGATCTTGAGATTTTTGGTTTTATTTTTTCATTTTCACTTTATTTCTTTTGGGTCAGTAATATCGTTTTAGTTCAAAGGATTACTTGCAGAATTTCCCGTGATGGAAAGGTTAGATAAAGGGATAAGAAAGATTAAAAGGGAATTTGATTTTTGAATACCTAATGGCTTCCATCTACATCACCAACTTTTCTGTCTATCAAATTACAGCTATATCTATTGAAGAGGAAATTTTATTTAAATAAGAAAATGAAGCTCACTCGAGCAAGACAACCTGTAGTTCGCCTTTGCGAGTGGACTGAAGTTGGCCACAGAGATCTTCGACAACCTTCTTTTGATTAATAAGCTTGATTAATGTAGTCTTAAGATCCAGTACATCTCTGTTTCAGTTGCTAAATGAGGTTGTTGATGACTTCTTGATAGCTATAAGAAAGAATTCGTCGAGGTTTAGACAAAGCATATTCGTGGAGATGAAGAAATAAATAAATAAATAAAAGCATTCATTTAAATGACCAAATATTCAATTATTCTGTCTTAACACCCTTCAGTTAACTGTAACTTTGGACGGAGATCGTGAAAGAACGGTGAATCAGTTGATGTATCCGATATCCGAAAAGAACATCAACTGATTCTCTTCCATTGAGCTACTCTTTCTTGAACAGTCCGACCTCGGGTTGGTTTGATGCTGTCACATTCAAGTTGTGGTCTTGAGCGAGCAGGAACTGTGTGGCCTTGAGATACGAGGGTCTTGGCAGAAGGTATTTGGGTTTGGTTTTGTGGTTTAATTGTGGTGGAGGAAGGCAAAGAGGGGGGTTGTGGTAGTCAGCGCGGTTATGGGAGTGAAAATGAGAGGTCTGTAAACCTCTCAATAAAACCAGTTTCTTAGGATTTTCCATTTTCATTATCTTCAGCCTAGTTACAGCTGTGCCAATCAGGAGAGCCAATCAGCAACCCGCACATTCTATCTGGTAGGATTTAACTAAAATGCCTTCAGTTCAATATCTTCATGACTAGTCTAGCATATTCAAATCTCTGGGGAGCAGGACTCAAAAGGTGGAGATGACGATTGGTGGAACAGGGGATCTTCTTTGATAGAGAGCAGAAATGAAACTAACGGTATTAGACAATTTTTAGAAAGTTAAAGAATATTATGGTTTGAAAATCTTTCATATGCTCGGATCTTTGCCTGTTGCACACAAATGTATCTCTGATGTCTAGTATATTTCAGGCCACTTTCATGGGCCAGCAGTAATCGGTAGCAGGACAGTTTTGTGAGAAGATATGAATGTGGTAGGTAACTTTAATATCTGTACAGTATTGAAAAAGTATTGATACAAGATTACAATATTGGTTGCAAGTCCATGAAGCATAGTCCAGTAGAAGATGGAGTAAACGCCATCGATTACATGTTACAGGTATTCTACAGCTGCATTTACCAAAAACATACTCTTTTAAAGAAGTTTATGAGGTCAAGGCGAATTCACAAAGCATAGTGTTTCACTGAGTGGGGAGCAGATTGATATTTCAGAAGAGGCTTAAGAGCTGTCACTACTATGCTCATATTTGGTCGAAAATCAGCTTCGTATTGCACGCATAAGGCAGCGACAGCAGAAAACTGTTTCCAGCACATAACGAAAACCTATTAAGCATTCCACAAATAATTGATGCAGATTAAGAAATCCAGAATATTACAGAAGTTATATACCTTAGCAGCTGCTCTAGTATGGAATTTCCCATCTAATTTAGGATCAATGCATTGGTTCACCTTATCTTCACTCAGCTTCGGTGTGGCCTGATGCAATACAGAATTGTTCTAGGGATCAGCTATAATGATGCTTGCAAGTCTACCAGCCCAGAAAATTGAAGCACGAGAGCAGTAAAATTAGAACCAGATAAGGGTATTACCCATGTCACAAGGCTTTGCTGTCCTAGTGGTAGTGTATGATCCACAGGTTTACGGCCGGTTAAGAGTTCCAGCAGGATGACACCGAAGCTGTAAATATCACTCTTTGAACTACGCTGTCCAGTCATTGTATACCTGGCATTAAACAGACAAGTTTCAGCATAGTTAACAATCCCAACATTAAGAGAGGAATCACCATAAAGATTTTCCATTTTATCACTGTGATGGGTTGTGTATCAAAGCAAAGCCCAAAGTTGATAAATATGAGAACAATGGCTTACTCTGGAGCATGATAACCGAAGTTTCCAAGAACACGTGTGGAATAAAGACGTGCAGTCATGTCAGGGGCTTGATTTGACAAATCAAAATCAGCAATCTTAGCAACATCATCATAAAAAAGTAGCACATTGCTTGATTTAATGTCAAGGTTGTGGATAATATGACGCTCTGCCTTTTCATGGAGATACTCCAGTCCTCTTGCTGCTCCAACTGCAATTTTCATTCTTTGTGCCCATGATAGAGGGGGACCTGGCTCTGATCCTTTAACACCTTTCTTTCCTGCATCACCCAAATCGAAGAACATTTTTGTATTAGCAAAGAGATGAAAATTACCGATCAAGCATTTCCATCCCAAAGACTTGACTTTGGGTGAGTTACTTCCTACTTTCCATGGAATTTACACATTACAGTATCCCAGGTTACTCCAAGCTAATCATTCACAGAAGATTTAAGATGTTCAGAAGAAGCTTTCTAGATAGTAAACAGGAATAATGTCCTGATATTTTTTACCATGTAAAATATCATGAAGGGATCCTTGAGAAGCATGTTCGTATGCAAGGACACGGAGAGGGCCATCAACGCAGTAACCAACGAGCTCAAGAACATTTGCATGTCTTAACCTTGAGACCATAGAGACCTACAAAGGCATGTGCCAAGGGATGAAATCTTATTCACAAAGCCGCATACTATATAGCATAGTCGAACACAATCACTTCTGTGCACATGCCTAACCTGCGCTAGAAATTCTTGGTCAGATTGCTTGCTTGAATCCAGCTTTTTGATAGCTACTGCTTGACCACTTTTCAGAACAGCATAATAGACTCTTCCAGAAGAACCCTCGCCAATTATAGCATCAGTACCGAAATTATCAGTCATTTCCTTGAGTTCATCCACTGGAATGGTAGGGACAGCTATAGGTTGAATGTTTAGTGTCTGCACTTTATTTGGCACAGGCCCCTTCACGCTATTAGCAGTACTGTCTGCATTCGAAACAGCTACTTATATTTCAACTTGTATCATTAAAACTAGAAGTCATGGAAGATGGAAAAGAGAGAAATTAGGAAGGAAAGGATTGACACGATGCCAATACGTGCATGATATGCCTATATTGGATAACATTTAGATCCAAACTTGTCAAAATCCTGGTGCTAATAACTTGATAAAAAAGCCATGCTGATAAATGGAAAATGTGAATCATGCAATATATAAATATGATCAGCATCTCTTAACGGTTTCGGTAAAGAGCTATAGAATGAGTGAAAAATAAGTTAGTCAGGGATCATGAATTTACTTGGTGTGTGGTTTGGCACAAATGGTCCAGTTTTGGATGCTTGATGAATACCATCATCCCCGCAACAGCCGAAGCAACTCATGATTCTCTCTTCAAAGATGCTCCTTGGTCAACTGAAAAACAAATATAGGGGGTATGTCCTTGAAAGATGCTACTAGGCTAATATCATTGCCATAGATTTGAAGGACTAGAAAAAATCCAAGATAGGATTACATGAGAAACAAACAGAAAACTAGCCACTGATTACATAGAACAGAGAAACTAAGATCATCGACAAACTGCACATTCCTTGAGTGATCAACAATTCAAATAGCGTAGAAATGTCAAAAGGTGAAAGATGAAGAAACAAAAACAAAACCCTGCAGAAATCCAGGAAGGATCATCATCATCATCATAGGTGTACTTAACAATGATAGTCACTTCCTTACTAAAGACAAGCAAACACATGTATAAAGAGAGAGAGATTCACCTTTTTGATGATCAGATGAAAACTTGCCACTGACGTTTACCTCTGCCAAATTCTGCTTCTTCTTTCTTCAAAGAAATTCAGTATAGATCTTCCAACAACTTTTTCCTTTTTAGATTTATCTTGTAAGCAGAAATGCAGACCGTATTTCTTGTTTCATTCTAGAGACTAAAATAAAAATATTAAAAAAACACGGTTTAGTTGAAGTTAGTCCGTCTCTTGTACTTCTTTTGACCCAGAGAGAGAGGGGGGGGGGGGAAGTCTTTGGCTACTTGTCGTTGCGCGTTTCCATGTTGTTGCGCGTTTCCTTTATTACTCCTCCATCTGCCACCATTTATTTCTTGTTTTTACATTCCATAATAAACTGCCAATTTGTCCTCGTAAATTTTTCTTGAGTTTTCTTGGATCAAATTCCATGAATCAATGCTGAGATATGTCTGAATCGTTTATATTCAGATTAATGTATCTTTTCTGTTTGAATCCAAAATAAAAATAATTGAGGTAAATCATCTATCAATGCTTGAGCTAGTTTTTACGTTAATTAAAATTAAAAAAAAATTCAAACAATATTTTTCTTCACACTGCTTGAATGCAATTAGAAAGAAGAAAGAAATCATTTCTTTTATGTTCTCAATTTTTTAATATATTGATATCAAAATAATTCTTTGAAATAAATAAAAAAATTATTTTAATATATTTCTAAATAAAAATTATTTGCAGTAGCTATCATACTAACAAATTAAAAATTATTAATGATATTGAATAAAAAACACATCACTCCATTATTATTAAGTATTTGTTTGACATTGCGCTTTAAAAATATTTTTGAAAAAAATTATTTTTTTTTTAAATTAAACTTTTTTAGTGTTTAGGGATCATCTTGATATGCTTATGTCAAAAATAATTTTAAAAAAATAAAAAATATCATTATAATGCATTTCTGAATGAAAAACATTTTGAAAAATAACTCCAACCACACTTTCAAACAAACTTGACTAAGAATGTTGTAAATGCTATTTAAGTTTTAAAAAATATGGTTGTAACGAAATACCAAATAAAATCTAATAAAAGGATTTGAAGAAGATAAATCATAAAAGTATTTGTTATCATTGGTATCTAGTTCAATGTTTCATCATAAACATCAACATATAATAGCCAAAGCAGTAGAATAATTGTTAGAACTTGTTTCATGAACATATTTGTTGCACATGGACACGTGACATCGCGATAATTGGAGTCGTCACCTGGTTATTTGGTTCAAGATTGTTAGGAAAACTTGAATGCATTAGTCTTATCAACAATTCAAAAGGTAAATGACCGGTTACGTAAATAGATGATATTGACACTCTTTTATGCCTTAACTATAATAAATTGAACTTCTTCTTTTTTTGCATTTTGCTATGGTTTAATTGTATTATTTTTCTTATCATGATAGTTTAGCTACAATGAGCAAATCTTGGTTTATTGTTTTTTTTTTATTGAATTAGATACTCAAATATTTGTATTGACACTTATACATGCATATTCTGTTTAAAACAAATTATGAAGGTCATCCAACTTCTTTTTTGTTATCTTATTTTCCTAGGAGATTTCTCGAATGCTTGAATGATTTATACATTGTTTCCATCTTTTTTGTTTTAGTTCATTTATTGATTGTGGTGCCAAAACCAGAATAAATGGTTAACTATTGAATATTGACACATAAAAGTGTTAGTAGAAAAGGAAAGTAAATCAAGAAGAAAAGGATTGCTAGATTTTTCTTGCCTAGTTAATTAGGTAATTGATTGCATTTAATTGAAGAGAATTGAATTGGATCAAAATGACTAATTTTGGATGGATATAACAGCCATCTTTGATGAACTTTAGATATGAATCAAACCTTGAGAGTGAAAACTAAGTCAAGTTCCATATTTTTAACTACTTATTTAAAAGCATATTCCAACATTCTTTAGTTTTCCATGGTTTGAAAACCTAAAAAATAGAGCTAATATGTTATTATTTATAAAACTTTTTTGAAAAAAAATATCATCTTGATTTTTTTGCAAGAGTTAAGTAATGTCTTTAATAGTCATCAAGATTTCATTTGAACTTATAAAATCAATCAATTTAATTTGGACTAACCCCTAAGTGATTTAGTTACAGACTTGATTTAGATACAAAGCTAAATTGTAAGGTTTCAAGAAAATCGGTTTGACCCATGACAAAATATGTGGCAATTGACTTGTAAACACATGATATCTAGTTTTTAAAAACCTATTTAAATAAATGTGTCTATAGATAATATAAGTGGTGAGCTTAGAATTTATAATATATTTTAAATTCATATAGATTTTTTTTTTAAATAAATATGCAAGTAAAAAATAAAAAATAACTAGACATATAAAAACTAAAATTAAAATAAGTTAATATAATTCACCATTGTAAACAGTCAAAACCCTTCTGTTTATATGACTTGTGCTCCATAACAGGGTGTATATGTATTTTTTCTATAAATAAATTATAAAAGTAGATTTTTTTCAACACATTTCTATAGTTTATAAAAAAATAAGTTCAAATAATTTTCTATGCATACATGTAATCTAATAAATAAGAAGTTATTAACAATACCTAAAATAAAACCTGAAAAATCAATATATCCCATCTTTATATATATATATATATATATATATATATATATATATAAAGATGGGGTATATTATAAGAAAGGAAAAGAACAAAAGCAAAACATGTTTCAAAAGTTGATACAAAATAGACTCGTTACGACTGGTTTAAATTCAAATTTGGATAATGAGGTAAATGATGCCCAATTTAATTTAATTTAAATAAATAGTGTGATATAAATTCAAATAGATTAAATATATTAAATTTGAGTATTTTACATTAAAATTTGATATATGAACACAAAATCGATGCAAAACAACCTTATTAATACCCAAATTTGGAACTTAAAGCAAACAATGTCTAATTAACAATGAAACTAATATGTAGTGTGATTAGGACTCTAGTAATCAAAATATCAAGTTTGAGATAATTCTAATTTGATTTGATTTACTTTATTGTTATTTAGTTTTTTTACAACATAATTTGTAATTTGTTTTACTGAATAATTTTTTGTTTTAGTTTCTTACCTTTTATGCCATTGATTTTCAAGAAGATAGTAAAAACTTGAAATAATCATTTTTTTTGTACTAAGAATACATCACTACTAAATATGAAAGAAGAAGATTAGAAGTAAGCACTTTTGAAACAGAGCGAGAAAGAAACAAAATTAATATAAAGATATAACATGATTAATGGAGTCAAGCTTTAATACAATATGATGCAAACATCTTAATCACGTGGTCAAGCAATCCATATGTAAATAATTCAACTCCTAGAAAGCCAGGTAAATCAGGTTTGATAGGAGTGTGACACAGATAAACTTATATCTAAACACTAACACTATTGGATTCAAACCTCCACCCAACGAATAATAATTTATGAACTGACGCCATGAAGTCAGTTAAACCTCAACGAGTCATTTATAGTCCTTTAATGAACCAAGGAAGAGAAAATTATCACCCTTACAACGATAGAAAGTTTTAACATGTAATATGAACATCATTAGACAAAATATAATTTGAAACTTAAGTTACATATGTGTTTTTAACCTAAGATAAACCATAAAATACCCAAAGATATAAATTTGTATACAGTCCAATTACAGTTAGACTCAGATCATAAGGTATCTAACTCAATTGATGTCTATTAACCCTGAAAAATAAAATATAAATTTAAAATAAAAACTTTAAGTTACTCCCACATATAAATAATATAAAAAGTTAGATTTGGTCTTCAATATTGCTGCCCCACTATGTTTTCTTGTTTAACTTGATTTTTCATGTAAAACTTAGATAAATAATAATGAAAATAAACTTTTTTAGTTGTTGACTTTTAGGTTTCATCATGTACTAGGAGAATTATTAAACAATCTCACCTAGCTTAAGAAACAAATGTGACAGTTCATTAATTTCCTTTATAGATTATAAAACTTATTTTTTTGAATGCTAAAAATCTTTTTTTATTTAGAAAGTAATATGATCGAATTTCCTTGTTTCCTTAAAAAAAAAAATATATTGATTTAGACTCCATGTAATACTAAGAAAAATAAGCTCAAATCAAGGTTAACTAGGGCTCAAATCAAGCCATATTTAGAAAGTAATATGATCGAATTTCATAATCGTTATCTGTTCCTCTAGGTCTATCTTACTCCACGTGTGCTGAACTACCTTATTTGATACTTTTTTAAGTCCTTTTGCTCTAGCTTTTGTGATAGGCTTACTTGTCACCGCCAATTACTGATTAACATGTTTAAGAGTAGTGTTAGGTCAATCCTCATCCAAATGTGTTGTCTAATTTACCTAGATTTCAACCATAATAATAGAGAGAGAAATTATGACTCAAGTTTTTTTAATTAAGAACATGTTTTCAATATATTTTAGACTTAAAACACCTTAAAACTATGATAAATCTATCAATCACCAAACAACCTAAAGAATCGTCTAAAAAAAAAAGTCAACTCGGAGTCATATTTTTTTTTTTATGATTTTTAAAGATAAAAACCAATAATATGAATTCCTCTTACTAAAATGAACTACCTAGACACACATATCATTTGTTTTGATAGTCTAAATTAGTGTCAATTTTTTTTTTCTCTGTAACAACAATCCAATGACTTCTCTCTCACCTCTCACCTCGAAACTAAAATATAATAAAAATAAATTCTTACATCAATTTGAAATTTATCTAAATTATATAATTTATCTTATTTTTAAATTTTGAGAAACAAAATATATATATATATATATATATATAAAACTTATAACACATTGATCATATTTGGTGTTTTTTTTTTATACTTTTAATTTTATATTTTTGTAAAAAAAAATGGACTCAATTAAACTTTAAATACAACTAAACGAGTTGACTTGTCCGTTCGTTGCACTGAACTTTTTTCTATGTAGAAAACTAATTGATTTTTTGCGTTCTACAATTAGTTATTTTAGTATTTAATTAATAAAACTATAATAGATAAAATATTTAATAAATGAGTTTCTTTCCTGCCTAAAACGAACAGTGTAATCGAAACGGGAAGTAGTTTATATATTTTTTAATTATAGATAACCAAGGTAAATTTGTCTACTTATTTTTTTTATGAGTTTTTTTTCAAGTAATATTAGATATAAAATATTATAAATAAAAATATTGTTATTTTTTTTAAGAACTAACTCAAACAAAAGAGGACAAAATTAGAATTAAAAGTTAAAATCATTCTTTTATTTTATAAGATTTATTCATCATATTATTATATTAAAAGTATTTCAGAGTACTGATATTAATTTTTTTTCCTTCAAAAATCCTAGGTCATTTCTCTCTTTGTGTGTGTGTGTTTTCATGCGCTAATATTAAATAAATATTAAAATATATAATTAGTCTCACATATTTATAAGGAAAAAAAACTTAAAACAATTATTATCATTATTTTTAATGCTTTATCTAGGCTTTTTTCTATGTAAGAAATTGATTGATTTTTTTACGTATTGTAATTGGTTGTTTTAATATTTTATTAGTAGAATTGTGATTAATAGAATAGGTTAGAAAGAGTTTTTTTCTGCCTAAAAGTGATTGAATGTTATTACTGTTAAAACTATTTTGATAATTATTTTATCGATTGATTGTACAATTAGAATCGAAAAAATCATGTTGAAATGAGCCATTTGCTTCCTATAACATATTGATTGGTTATTGTATATGTTTTATTTGTTTCATAAATTCTTTAATTAATAAATAGTAAAATTACAATCGTTGAATTTTAGCACAAATGAGTGATTTGTTTTATTCACCAAACAATTTGATTGATAGTTTTTTTTTAAATAATTTGATAATAATTTAATTGGTAGATAATAAAACCGTATTTGATCAAATGGGCTATAAATATATTATTTGTTGTCTGCAATATTCTAATAGGCATGTTTTAACTATGTGATGAATAATTAATTGACAGATAACAAAAATACAACTGCTAAAATTTATCAAAGATTCTTTTTTTTTAGATTTTTTATTCATATTATTATATTATAAATTTTTTAGAACACTAAGACTAAATTGATTTGAAATTTATAAAAAAAAGTTAGTTCAATTTTTTATATATATGTTAAGATGTTATTATCAAAACAATATCACCATATATAATTAGTCCCCCTTATTTGTTTAAGAAAACAATCCCTAAAATAATATATATAAAATTTAGGACCATTAACAATTTTGTTTACGTGTTAAAAAATTTAGTGCCGGGTGTGACGAAACATATGACAATATTTTATTTTATTACTATAGATAATTTGGTATAATTTTTCTACCTGTCTTGTCTACGTGTCATTTTTTTTCTTCATGAAATGGGATTTGAAATATCATACATAAAAAAGAATATAAGTTATTTTTCAAAAAAATAACATTGACCAATTAATTTTTGTCACTATTATTATCGTTGTCATTATAAATATTATTATAAGTAATTAATATTCTAGTTATTATTTGTTATACTATTGATGACATCGTAATTATTGTTTTAAAATTTATTTATCATATGATTATATTAAAATATTTTAGAGCAATGATTGATAGTAAATTATTATTTTTCAAAAATAGTTAATAAGTATATATATATATATATATATATTAAGGTGCTCTAATTAAATAAATATCAAAATATATAATTAGTCTGATATACTTAAAAGAAAATATAACCAACAAATAGTTATTATTTTGAATGTCTTATCTATAATAATTAGAAAATTCAAGACCTAACAATACTAACAAAAAAGCCATTTAAAAACAAAATAAATGATAAAATAAAAAAATATTATTAGATTGTAAGAAATTATTTGATTTGAAGGGAAAAAAAGAGAGAGATCATAATGATTATTATTTTTCAAATTATCACAAGCACATATTAATATTTGAATATTAAATAAAAAAACCTTAATAACATTGGAAATTAAAAAAAAAATGAAAACAAAAACTAAGATCATGTATATATAAACATAGACAGAAATATGAATTATGTTATATATATATATTAAAATAAAATAAGATAATAAGATAAAATAAAATCCAAGATTAAATGTATAAGGCCCAAAATAAAAAACACATATATAATAATTCTAATTTGAAAGAAAAAATTGAAATAAATCTAAACATTGATACCGATAAAATTAAATAATTTAAAATAAAACAAGAAATTAAAAGAATTAGGATCGAAATTAAACTTAAATCTATAATTAATTTGCATAGAACGATACAATTGAAAAAAGAAACAAACTTTAATAACAAAAATATTAAGGATTTATAATTAATTTGCATGGAAGGATAAAATTAAAATAAATCAAAATTTTGATATCGAAAATATTAAGGATTTCAAGCCAATTAGAAAATTCAAAGACCGGGGACCTAAATGAAACTACAATATACAATCAATTTCAATTGAATTATCCAATTAAAACAAATCAAAACCTATATAATGACAACAAGGACAAAAAAACACAATCGAAAGTCCTGGGACTAAACTGAAATATCACAATAAATAGTTGCGTTGACATGTGCTTGGGCAGGCAAGAGAGAGAAAATGGGAGAAAAAAAATTCAAACAACCATTGACTCATTTCTAGACATCTTGTAACCGCGCACACTACATCGAACGTTAGAGAACATGACTGAAAATAATTTTAGATGTCGGTTGGGCATTTTTTGACATCGAAGAATGCAGCACGCGTCGTCCGAAAAACATGGGAGCATGGATACGGAAGGTGAGTTTGGTAACGCACCAACAATACCACGTCAGAATAAATATCAATAAATAGATAAATTACCGTGACACTCCTGCATCAAACTCTTCCATTTTGTCTTATA
Organism: Salix dunnii; assembly: GCA_015731905.1. Classification (NCBI taxonomy): domain Eukaryota; kingdom Viridiplantae; phylum Streptophyta; class Magnoliopsida; order Malpighiales; family Salicaceae; genus Salix; species Salix dunnii. Next base: position 74,598 of record CM027668.1, on the reverse strand, counting down.
AAGGGACATATCTGTATTTAGCTAATTTTTTTTTAAAATAAAATTCTTGTAGCACCCCTCCTAACTGGACTTTTTTTTTTTTTGTCTTTTTTAAGGGATAAAAAAAATATTTTATTATATAAAAAAATATTATTTTATTGTGTAAAAAATATTAAAAAATAAATAAAGAAGTTATCCAATCGGATAAAAAATATACGATTACTTTGAAACCCTTCATCCAATGGACAAAATCATTAATTTATAGTGAAAAACTAAAAAAAAAAAACAGTGGACTGGTAAACTGAACGAATCAAATCAATCCAAAATATGAGTTTCAATATTATCGTCCAGAGTGATTTATCTAACTGAGAGCAAGAAGTAAACCGTGAGCAGGTTTAGCATTTAGATAATCGCTGGAAAAAAAAAAAAGTAAATAAAAAAAACATAAACCTTGCACTGTGGAGAGGATGAAGTGGAGCCCCGCTACTCCTGCAGTCTAGAGAAAAAACCGCACTCTCTCTCTCCGACTCCACAGAATTAGGCTTTTCAAATTTCCATCAATCAACCATGTCGTTGAGACCTAACGCGAGAACCGAGGTTCGCCGGAACCGATACTAAGTCGCAGTCGACGCCGATGAAGGTCGCTGGAGAAGAGAGGACAATATGGTGGAGATCCGAAAGAACAAGCGTGAAGAGATTTTGCTAAAGAAGCGACGCGAAGGTCTCCAGGCACAACAGTTCCCTGCTGCTCCTTTCTCTACTTCTAATGTGGTAAAGAAGGTAACTTCACTATACTCGTATGTTATGTGTTTTTGAACTATGGATGTTGACGGGTGTTAGGTTTTTATTATTATTTATTAGTAAACTTTTGCAGTTAGAGAGTTTGCCTTCGATGGTGGCTGGTGTTTGGTCTGACGATGGCAACTTGCAGCTTGAATCAACCACCCAGTTTCGGAAACTGCTTTCGATCGTTATTGTTTTGGCTCCATTTCTTTTGCTTAAGCTTTTTGTTTCTATTAGTAAAGGTTGGTTATTTATGGAGGGGTTGCTATTATTATTGGCAGAAAGGAGTCCTCCGATAGAGGAAGTTATACAAGCTGGGGTTGTTTCACGATTCGTTGAGTTTCTTGCTAGGGAGGATTTTCCTCAGCTTCAGGTGCGTGTTTCTACGATAATGTGCTGGTATGTGTTTGCTGGTTTGTTTGAATTTGAATGGGGTCGTAAAGTGTAGGTGTCATGTCTTGTAACTTGTGTAGTTTGAGGCTGCTTGGGCTCTCACAAACATTGCATCTGGAACCTCAGAGAACACCAAGGTGGTAATTGATCATGGTGCAGTTCCAATATTTGTCAAGCTTCTCCGTTCTCCCAGTGATGATGTTAGGGAGCAGGTATGTCTTTGAATTTTAGTTACCTAGTCTGCAGGAATTGTGATTATTAATGTGCTTATGGAACAGAGTCTATGATTTGAATATAATTGCTGGTTAAATTTCAGGCTGTGTGGGCTTTGGGAAATGTTGCTGGTGACTCCCCCAAGTGTCGTGATCTTGTGCTCAGACATGGAGCCTTGATTCCATTGCTGGCACAGTTGAATGAGCATGCAAAGCTTTCAGTGCTGAGGAATGCCACGTGGACACTATCAAACTTTTGCAGAGGCAAGCCACAGCCTCCATTCGAGCAGGTTATTGTCAGATTCCGTGCCTTGATTGGGCATCCGAAGTTTTTGGCTATGGATGATGTGGAAAGTTAAAAGGTTTTTAACTTGTGAGATTTGTTGGGCAGGCGAGGCCAGCCCTTCCTGCACTTGAACGTCTTGTACATTCAACTGATGAAGAAATCCTTACTGATTCTTGCTGGGCACTCTCTTATCTTTCTGATGGCACAGATGACCAAATCCAAGCTGTTATTGAGGCAGGTGTCTGTCCCCGACTTGTGGAGCTCTTCCTGTGAGTGCTTCATTTTACTGATTGATTGGTTTAATATTTTCTTGGTTCTTATCTGAATACAAATACATATAAAAACATGGTCCTTCATACATGAATTGTTTCAGACATCCTTCTCCTTCAGTGCTTGCTCCTGCCCTCTGCACAGTTGGAAATATTGTGACAGGGGATGATATCCAGACCCAGGTAATGGCGCTTCTAACTTTTTGTTTGTTCCATCCTCTGCACATGAATTGCCTTTCATGACTGTATCCATCAGACATCCCCCCCCCCTCCCCCCCTACAAGTTATTGATTTGAATCAATGTTATAACATAGTTTGCATGTACTTTTTTTTCTCACAAATCACATCAATGTCAATGCTCCTGCATCATGACGGAAAATTTGCTATAAAGACTGAAGAAGTTAAAAACTGGATGAACGAATTAGATACCTATTAAAAAAATTGAAATATAACCATGTTAGAGGTTGGGATGAGCTAAAAAAACTGAGAAACCAAAAAGTCTAAGATACATAAATTGAAATATAACTTTCTTGTACTAGTAATAATGGGATTAGAGAAGGACTTGTACTGGTAAAAAAACAGCTGATATTATATGATTTCTTTTGATATTCTAATGATCTGATCTCAACTGAGAAGATATATATATTTTAGATTTATATAATATAATATAATATCACATTATACATATATTTTTTTTAATCTGTAGCATTTCGCCTCGGCTCATTTAGGCATGCACCTAGCGCCTTGGGTATTTTACAGACTTGGCGTCTTTTAGTGCCTTTCACCTTTGACAACACTGCTCTAACCTTAACACACACTCTCTCTCTCTCTCACTGGCTTGTTGCAACTACGTTAATGATCTTGCTTTTCACACTATGACATCTTTTTATCGATTGAAATGTTGGTTTTCTTATACCTAACTTTGACACCTCTCTCCTTTGTGGGGCATAATTAACACTGGTGCACTCCCATGCCTTCTAAGCCTGTTGACTCATAATCATAAAAGGAGCATCAAGAAAGAAGCTTGCTGGACCATCTCAAACATCACTGCTGGAAACAAGGAGCAGATCCAGGTGAGCTTGCATGACTTGGAAGTTCATGTTTTAAGCTCGGTTAAGTTGCTTCTTGTTTAATTTTGTTAGTCCTCTTAGAAGAACTCTGGACTCTCCTAATTGGGGCTCTGAATTTTTTTACTGGGATGACCTGCATTTTTATCTTTATTAGCACTTGTGATCAGAATTCCATCTATGTGAGATTGAATGCTTCAAGTGCTTCGGGATTTTTACTTTTTTTATCTTTTCTAAATTTTCCAGGCTGTTATTGAGGCTGGTTTAATTGGCCCACTCGATAATTTACTTCAAAATGCGGAGTTTGATATAAAGAAAGAAGCTGCTTGGGCAGTGTCTAATGCTACTTCGGGTGGTACTCACGAGCAAATTAAGTAAGTTATTCTTCTTTGAAAACATTATTACTTGCTTGGTGAATGTTCTCTGGTTGTCTTGGCAGAAAAGTGATTAGTTGTTTTTGAATGACAGATTTTTGGTCAGTCAGGGATGTATTAAGCCATTGTGTGATCTTCTTGTATGCCCTGATCCAAGGATTGTAACTGTATCTCTTGAAGGATTAGAGAACATTCTGAAGGTTGGGGAAGCGGAGAAGAATTTGGGGAACAGCAGAGATTCTAATTTCTATGCCCAGATGATAGATGATGCCGAGGGACTAGAAAAGATTGAAAATCTACAGAGTCATGACAACAGTGAAATATATGAGAAGGCAGTTAAGATTCTCGAGACCTATTGGTTGGAAGAAGATGATGAGACTTTGCCTTCAGGTGATGGTGCCCAGCAAGGATTTCAGTTTGGTGGGAACGATGTTCAAGTTCCATCTGGTGGATTCAACTATTAGCTGAAGGTATGTAAAATACTTGCTTTTATGTCTTAAATATACACGATATTATCTTAATATTGAAAGGTTAGTAGAGCTTGAATTACCCATGAATCTCGAAGTTCTGACTTTAATCTCTCTTGTAGTTTGGCCTTGAAAACTAATGATCTTGTTTGTGCACCAAGTTACATTTCTTTTGTTTGAAAGTCTGACTTTTGCTTAATGGGTTTACCCCAGGAATCTGTCGTTTGGAATGTTGAAGGAGTTCTTGGTTGGGATGACAAATATGTCGTGGTCAAGTTGGGTCTGGTCTCTGCACCATGTTTCTGGCTACAATCTGGTATAGTGTCTATAGTGGTCAAAGAGGTGCATAACAGTCCTGTCTATACTACAGCGTCCAATAAGGGGGTCAGGAAGGTACTATAGCAACATTATTACCTGTTCAGCCATGCTTGATATTTTGGCCTTATACAATGGAGGGGCACGGGGAGTGTTAAGAGGTCCATTGTTGCTTAACCCTTAGATCACTGTATGGGTGTCCGGGGGGGGGGTTTGTTCGCAGATTGAAAGTCCTTGTTTATGTCGAGTCATGCTGTACTAGTATATATACGTGTGTGTGTGTGTGTGTGTGTTTAGTTTATTTGGTTTATCTTTGTTGAGTGAATATAGTATTTGATAAACCTCATTTATCTTGGTGTCTTTGATGGAAAGAAATGAGTTAGCAATATGTTTGCTTTTTTTTTTTTTTTAATGTGGGATGAATTAATTATTGTGCAGAATGGATAAACCGGGTCCATCTATGTTAACCGGAATAAAAATGTTTATATATATATATATATAAAAAAAAAAAAAAACAAGGTTAAGAGCTTGTGAAAAAAGGTTGGTAAAGATGGATTACAGATAAGTTTTTTAAGTAATTATTTGCAACTGGAATCGTTAAATAGACTTGTTTCAGTTTTTCTTTTGAATGGTGTTTGATTTCATCGAGATGTTTTTTTTTCCAAAAGCACTTGGATTGAGTTTCGTAAGTTTAATGGTTGTGATTTTTTCCGTAAAAGCAGTATTTGTTCTTTTCCTTGGTTTTTGGTATGGAGTCAAATGTTGAAAACTTGAAATTGAAGGCGAGCATGTGGATTGTCTGGGTGCGTGTCAAGAATGGGCCATTCCTATAATGGTGGCAAATGCAAATGCCAACTAGTTGGATTGGAGGTCCTGACTAGAGAAGGAAAGGAATCTTAAGAGTCATTTGACATTTTTTTAAATACACACTGAAATGGAAAATGGGGGCCCGAGCTTTGTTCTTTTGCAACTGGTAATTCTTAATCGTAATCATTAATTATTATTTTTCTGTTACTGTGTTTTTGAACCTTAACAGCTACTGCCAAGCCTAGTATTGGGGTCTTTAATTTATCTATTTAGGGATCAGGTTTGGACCATTTGCTCATATGAAGCTGGTATCCTCCACCCATATTCTGTATTTTTCTCCATAATATATGTAAAATCAGGTGGCTTGTCCATAATTCTAATGCTCCTGTAACCAGATTTTATGTTAACATTGTGCTGAAGATTGCGTTCTGACAATTCCGATAGTTGCTGAAGGCGATAAATTGAGGCCATCAGTTGAATTATTTTCAACGCTTTTGTTGCTGCGACTTCTTCAATTTGGGGGTGCAGACAGAAGGTTAGAACAAAAGGAAGTGAAAGACTGAGTTGTATTTGGTAATATGATGTAAAGACACGCTCAACAGGGAATGTATAAGAATTTTGTTTAATTAATGAAAGAAGAGAGCTCGCAAAATATATAAAAATTGATACTGATCATAATCTTCATTTATTTTACCGTTAATGGGCATTATTCTTTTTAACTAATTTCAAATGCTAATCAAGGTTGTTAAAATTGTTTTTTTGACATGAAAAATATATATTGATAATTTCAGTTATTAATTAAATATAATATAAGATCGTATTGTAAAATTGTAAGTATGTTTTTTTTTTTACTATATATATTGATAATTTCAGTTGTTGAATCAAATCAAATCAAATCATTAATATTATAATTAAGTAGAAATCTAAATATATAAATATTAATTGTTAGTAATTTAAATAAATAAGAAAGAAAGATAATATAAATTAAGACATTAATGATATGAAAAAAAAATAATAATTTCAATATAGGTGAATTAGTAAATGATAGTAAATAAACAAGAATTTTATAAAAATCGGTTTGTTCTTATTTAACAAGTCATAATAAATCTTTTTTATATTGTAAGCTAATAAATTTAAATTAGTAATTAATTAACATAAGTCTAATAATTAAATAAACTATTAAATAATGTTTAATGCACCATAAAATAAATAAATTAGAAATAGTTTTTTAACATTAAATAAATAAAATAAAATATGATAATAAAAACAAAGTCTTCATTTTAAATTTTTTTCTAGTCTAAATCTTTAATTTTAATCATGATTTCAAACAAGTAGTTATCTCTCAAGTGAATAAATTATTGGATTTATCATATACATTTGAAAATATTAAGATGTCTAGTCTTCATTCCATTTAGAATCGCAATAAAATTTTATTTTTAATTCTAGATATGTCTAAAACAATACATGAATATCTACTTTGATAGATTTGACAAGATTTATCTAGTAACATTGACTTTCTGAAATAAAATGTTTATAAACTTTGTTTAATCTAATAATTTAACAAAATATATTTTCATGTATCTAATATTTCTCTATAAAATTTCAACTAAATTCAATAAATAGCTTGAAAGAGATGTTTGATTTCACAAAATCAACAACAATTATTACAAGGCCAAATTAAAAACTAACTTGATTGTTCATATCACAAATTTTACTAATTTTACACGAGTCAAATCCGATTTTACTATTTTTCAAGTTTAATCTGATTTAGCACGTAAATACGTGTTAACTCGTAAAATCATAAGATTTTAAGAGTCACCTTATGATTTTGATAACCTTGATGCTAATTTCTCTACTTATCAAAATTATGTTTCAAATTGATTTGTAATCATCATAAAAAGGATTATTCTTTACTTTTTATTAATGTTTTATTAATGGGTTTTCATGGACAAAATCATTAACAAAACAACTCTATAGAATTTACCATTTTTTAACAAATGATTTATAGGTTCTTGAGATTAAGAATTTACATACTTTTAATGATATTAAAAACCTGAAACCAATAAGATTGCACATTGATCTAAGAAGTTCATTTTTAAAGCCAACATAATTAACTCCTAATAAAACATTCCTTATTAAGCTTTGTTTTAGTTAATCGGTATCCTGTTTATTGGTTGAGAATATCATTATATGAGATTCCCCCCCCTGTATTCAGCAATAAATATATACATCCACCCATCTATGAGTTTAGGACGATGAGTATTGGTTATCTTTGCAAGTTGAGCTTTAGGAACCTTGGCAAGGTCTTTTTTTTTCTTTCTGAAAATGAGCCACATTAGCTTTCATCTTAATCTTCTCAAAACTTAGCTTGTTCATCTATTGTAGGATGGATTCTTCAATTTTGTTCGATCTTAGAGAGACAAACCTAAATTCCTATCAAGTTTAGTCTGTTGCTTTGAAACAAATTACCTCAACACAACTCCAAGCTTTTTGAGATCCTTTTTCGGTTCCTCATATGTTAACTAGTACGAGAAACATCAAAAACTCACATTCCATCTTATCATTTTCTAGTACAGCACCAAAGGGAATGACATTAGTAGTAATGGAGGCTCTAAGCGGAGAGCTAGCTAGTGAGATGGATATGTTTAATAATGAGGCATAAAAAGGTTTTGAGAGAAAAGTTAGGGTTTTGGTAAAAAAGATTAGTTAGTTTTTTTTTTTGTTGATGTTAGATTTTTTAAGGTAAGTTAAGAGATGCAGGAGATGATACTATCATGGGTAAAGCCAAGGATTCAGAGGATAAAGATGGTTGATTTTGAAGGTTTTATGATAATGATGCATGCTTAGGTTTTGAGGAATGAGAGATCAAACAAGGAGAGAACACCATGATAAAAAAATTGTACTTCTAGTTTGTAATGTTTACAGGCCTACTTTTTTTATGTAATGATTTTCCTTTTCCTCTTTAATTTTTTTTTAACATAGTATATTAATAGTAGGATTTGACCATCTTAAATAGCCTCAAGAAAGTGTATTGAAAAATAACAAAGTAGCTTATAAAAATTATTGTATAAATAATAACAAAAACAACACATATGCTTCACATAAGCCCATGTATTTGAGGGATGTTATGAAACTTCAAAGAAACATATCTTAACTCACTATTCTTTTTTAATTCATATAAACATTCAAGTCAATTTGAACATATCTAAATTAATTTCATGAATCCTAAAATTAATAATTATATAAATTTTAATATTAATAACCATAAATTAATAATCTCTTTAATCTCAAATTCTTCCTGTACTAGATGAGTATTTAGTGTCTTCTCTTGTTAATGACGATGACTTCAAAGGGAATTTATAAGAATAAATAGTACTGTGTAGTTATTTAGAGAGAGAGAGAGAGAAACATTAAATCCACTGCAGAACATCTCTTTAATTAATATTACATGCATCTGTATCCAACCATTATTATTATAGGATGATCAAGACAGAGAAAATATATTCCTATAAACTTTATATCTTAAAATAAAAATCCCGTTTAATATTTGTTCATACAATTTTCACGAAACATGTTTTATTCTTTTTATTTTAAAAAATAACCAAACACAAATCTACCAGTCCATTCAACTCAACCAAAATATAGGAATGGTATGTTTAAAATAGATTAAGATTTTTATTTTTAACACAATGAATAATTGTATAAGCATTTTTATTTTTTAAGAAAGAAGAGGGATCCACCGTGTTGACCAAAGAAAAGGGCAGAGATGGACGTGACTAACACCAGCAACGTAGAAACCACCCAATCATTTCTTCCTCTCAAGATTTTTCTTTTTTTTTAAATCAAATAAACAGAGTGGCAATGTATTCCATTTTGCTTGACTCGAAAACCCTCCCTCTCCCTCCATCCCCTGCCGCCAACAATTTTTCCCTCTCCTTCACCGAGACACACACACACACACACACAAAAAAAAACAATAATTTGGCGCCCCGCCCTTTTTGCTGATTTTCAGAGACACTTTGTTTCTTATTGGCGGGAGGGTGGACTTTTAAGTCAAAAGGTTTCAAAACCAGTGGCATTCTCGTCATTTCACCACTCACTTCAGCTAGGGTTTCAAAACCCATTTATAAAGTTAGTTCTTTTAGATCTGCCAGCGTGCAGTCTGTTTTGTGTGCCTGTCGGTTCACTCCAGGTCGACGACACTCTCACCATAATTATTAGCCATCGTGTTAGCATTGTACTTGTCTAAGTTACTGATCTGCTTCCACTTTGATCTCTTTGATCTCTCTCTCTCCAAATCCACAATCTCTTTTGTATTTTAGATCAGTAGAGCTTTACTGCATCTATTCAATCCTTATTTATTCTACACTCATCTGAGGAACTGGGTTGTCTTGTCTTTAGATCTCAAGTTGAGGGGTTGCCTATTTATAATGTTGGATCCATATGAGAAAGTGAGTGCCTTACAGCTAGCTTGTTTATTGAGTTCATCTTTGGATATCAATCTTGACCCGAATCAACCCTAATGCTGTTTTCCGTTTCTTTTGTTGTTTTTCAGCAGGGATCAGAGTCTGAGGAAATGAGTAGCAGCAAATCACTGGAGACTGAGAGCACACAGAAGAAAACTTGTGCGGATTGTGGCACTTCAAAGACTCCACTTTGGAGAGGGGGTCCAGCTGGTCCTAAGGTGATTTAGTTTAAGCATGGATCAGATCAGTTTTGTTCTCTCGATGTATTCTTTGATTTGATATTAACTCTTCTTTTTATTTTGCAGTCACTGTGCAATGCCTGCGGGATTAGAAGCAGAAAGAAGAAGAGGGATATTTTAGGGTTGAACAAAGGAGGAGCGGCAGCAAATGACAAGAGAGCCAAAAAAGGAAGCACTAACAATGGCTCAGGTAACTATAACAACGACAACAAGCAATTGGGTGATGGATTAAAGCAGAGATTACTGGCTCTGGGCAGAGATGTTTTGGTGCAAAGATCGACAGTGGAGAAGCGAAGGAGAAAGCTGGGTGAAGAGGAACAGGCTGCAGTGTTACTGATGGCCTTATCTTATGGCTCTGTTTATGCTTAGAGAGAGAGAGAGAGTTGATTATTTTTGTTTAGGTGGGTAGAGGAGCGGGGGAGGGAGGTTAGCAGGAAGGGTGCCTGGTCGTTTGTTTTGAAGAAAATTATATTTTTAAATTGAAAATAATTTTTTTATATTTTTGAACCCAAAGCACTCCAAACTCGGAAGCATACAATAAATAATTGCTTGCAATCATTCACAATACCAAATGGTCGTAAAGGTAAAGAGTGTGTGCTGTGATTTGTAGGCTTGGGTCTAACTTTCTTTTGTAGCCAGCAATTGCAAGAGCTCATAAAATGCCGAGGCTTCATTCTATTTTTCAAGTATACCTAAATTAACTCTATTATCTTGCAACCATGAACATGAGATGTAAATAACTCGAGAAAGAAAAGTTGAACAAGTAGGGAAACTCAAAATCAAATATTTATTAATAAAATTGCAAAAAATAAATTAAAAACAGTGTTAAATCAAGGTAATCTTTGAAAATCCGATTCATGAGACCAATCTTCGTATGAAAACTAAATGAAAAAAAATAATAATATGAGACTAAATTAGAAAATTAAAAAGCTTTTAAGAAATGGGTAAAAATAAAGATCAAAATTCAATGAAATAAAATATCCAAGGATAATAAAAAATAAAAAAAACTATAAAAACATTAAAAACAAAACAAATAATAATTAAAATATTGAGGAACAAATTTTTTTTAAAAAAATTAAAGGACATACTTGATTTTTAGAAGGGTTAATTTGAAAATCAAGATGCGAAAAGAAAAAAGAGTGTGTGGGGGGGGATATTTGCCGTTGACGCTCATCATATTATCATGTAGATGACAACACATGACTCCCACCAATATTATTAATAGTGATATATAAACACCAAAAAACACCACATGCATTATCCAATTAATTATTTTATATTTATTCGAAACCTAATGGTCTCGCATTTAAATTGACATCAACATACACACATCCATACATGTATTTTCCCCCATTTAAACAAACATTGTAGGAAAGTTACTAAGGTGAAAATAAAAGAAGTAGGACCTTGTTGATGAGGCTTAACCCAACACTATGCGTAATCATGCAAATAACTTATTAATGGTGTCAAGTGGATCCATTACAAGATATAAGAAGGCAAAAGATTTAAAGAGACATTGAATAGGCATGTTCATAGTACATGGAGTACGATGGACCTAAAAGAACAAATGATGCATATGAAGTCTAAAGAGCAACCTCTAATTCATCTAATTCGAGTCTATGAAGAGTTTCATTCAAGTTCTGAAAATGATTAATATGTTAGATCCCATGTCAACTTTGATTTGGGCTTATTTTTTTTGTTCTAATTTTACTTAGAATCTAAGGCAACATATTATTTTTCGAAGTAAGCTAAAAACTTCTTACAAATTACTTTCTAAAAAGATGATAATTTTTAGCATTCAAAAGATGAAGTTATCTAGTCTACAAAGAAAACTGATGAGCATCAAATTGATTTTCCAAGCTAAAAGTCAACAATGTTCAGGGTCAAATAAATCTTGTTTATCTTAATTTTATGTAACTGCAATTTAAAGTTTTTGTTTTAAATTCATTTTTTATCTTATAGGGTTAATAAACATTAATTAAGCTTAAATATTTAGGGATTTGGTGCTGATTGTAAATGAGTTTTATACAAGTATATTTTTTGGGTATTTTAGAGTTTAACTTAAGTTAAAAACACATATGTAACATAAATTTTAGATTATGTTAATGTTCAAATTACGACTACAACCTTAGATGCTTGTGAGGATGAAGATTCTCTTTGTCTTGGTCCTCTAAAGAACTGAAAATAACTTATCAAGGCTGATTTGACTTTGTGATATCAATCTATATTCTCATTTGTGAATTGTTATTCGTTAATTGAGTTTTGAATCCAATAATATTGATGTCTTGTACAAATTATGTTTGTGCTACACTAATAATTAACCCTTATTTACTTGAATATTCAAGAATTATTATCTTTATATGTGAATTGTGAATTACTTGGCCAATAAGTTTACATCACCTGTTATACAAAGCGAAAGAAGTGGGAATTTGAATATTATTCATTGTCAACAATTGGATTACTGGTGAAATGGAATACTAATTGCAACACATTATTAAAACCGGATTGGCCTGCTGGGTTGGTATGGAATGGTCGAAGAATAAATGGGTGTTGGAATGAATTCAATTTTCCGGGTCAAAAACCACGACCCGGTTAACCCGTGAAACGGGGTCGTAACAATTGATAGATTTCTTTTTTTTTTAAAAAAAAAGGAACATAATCGAAGAAGGTTTTAGAAAAGGGAGGGGGACTGATTTAGCTTTTTTACTTTTAGGGCGATGAAGAAAAGACAGAGAGCAGGGAGCCATTGTTGTGCCTTTTGAGATTCCATTCCTTTCACAAGGCCTGTGGTGGCCGTGGGATCACATTCTCAGCCTGGGTATGATTTGCAAGTTGACTTTGCTTTTACTTTATTTATGTTTTTTGAGAGAGGATTGAATACAACCTCATATATTTTTATTGTTATAGAAAGGTGGAAAAAGGTAGACTACCACCCACATGTACAAACAAAAATCCAGAAACTGCGTGTGATTGGGCCAGATGGCTGTGGGCTCATCGCTGGCTAGATATAAGGGCCCACAAGCCCAGTTAATCGCGGGTGATTTCTTTAATTGGAATGCCACCCACAAGTACACCACCCATTACGAAACTTATTTCGAATGCTTAAATTTAGGGTGTGCTTCGTATTCTGATTGTTTATGTGGTTGAATAAAAAAAAAATTTAAAAAATATTTTTAATTGTGGTTTATAATTAAAATTAAAGTATTTGATTAAAATTATAGTTGAGTTTGAAGTTGATGAAAATAGTTTCGAGTATTTGATTATCATGCTTTTCATATTGTTGTTAACTTATGAAATTACTTTAAAAGACACACACATATATAGTTTTGTAAATATTATAGATTAATAATCATAATAATAAATTTTAATTGATAATTCAAGTAAATTAAATATTTTTTTTTATTCTTTCATCAAACCTGTAATTTCATCACGAACTAAATAGATATGTAAATGCCTTTGAGATCCCTCGCTATTTAATCAAGTGACGCAGTGGAAACACAAAATATTGCGACCAACATCAATATTATGGGATTCTTAGAAACAAAAGAAACTCCCAAGAAAGTTTGAAATTTTATTGAATAATTCAGTACCTAATCGAAAAGCTTACAATGATATTTAAAGCGAAAATCCTAGCCCTAATCCTTGTTGGACAAGATAGGGGATGATTATTAAAAATTAAAAAAAATAGCAAAATTGAGATAATTGCGGAAATTAAAATTGCTAGAAATCTTGAGCAAACTGAAATTGATAGAAGTCGATTTGGACCTAGAAATAAAGAGTTATGGCTAAAATGAAGCTCTCCTAAAATGGCAAAAACAATTATTTTAGGGTCAAAACGACGAAATTAACGATCACGCTGAAATGCATTAGTTGAGTGAGTTTTGTGTCATTATGACTTCAATGCCCAGGACTACTGGAAAATTCGGGGCCTCTATCTACATATTTTTTTAAAAAAATAAAATTGAACTGGGCTTGACCCAACTAAATAGGTCAGCTTAGACAAGTAGGGCCAAAATGCTCAACTCTGTTAGACTTAGGCTACGCCGAGAGGAGGTGGAACCCAACCCAAGTCCAACATATATATTTAGAGTGAAATGGGGCGCAATATTGTTCATGTCTTCTTAAGACATGAATGGTGCAGTAGGTTGTTTACGTGAATTAATTCAGGTGAACAAAAGTTGTAGGTCGACGGTGATGAGAGGCTCAACAGACGATGCTGATGTGTAGAGGAGGTTGACGTTCCTATGGTGGTGTTGCCGGGAATTGTGGCCTGGAGAAGCGTTAAAAATTTGTGTGTTGCTGTTTCATGCCAGAACTAGGGAAACGACAACTACATTGTAGTAGTTGCTTTCAATGAAGAAGAGAGGTTGACGATGCCGCAAGAGAAGTTATTGTTTCTTGACAATGACTGCTGCTATTTGAGGAGAAGAGAGAGGCTGCAGCCATGACTATTTCTAGTGAGAGAAACATGCTATTGAGAGAGAGAGAAAGGGAGTTGCGAGTGCTCTTACCTAACCCTTAGGATGGCAAGGTGGTCGGTGATTATGCTATAATTTTTTTACGCATAACAATCATTTTTTCCCTCTATGTATATTGTTTTTTCAAATATAAAAAAAAAAAAAACACAACAAAAACTCCAAAATCCTGTTTCATGTAAATTAAGGATTCAATCGTGTTTTTGATAGGTCCCATGGTAATGAGAATTACAATTCATGAATTACCAAATAGATGGAAAGTGCATTTTTCTTCAAACACATAATTGAGTTTCGTTATTCATTATCCAAATAATAAGCTGAGAATCCACTCAGGAGACAAAAATCATAATGCGTTAAGACAACTAAATTCTCATTGACAATCAACTCATGAGACAAAAATGGTCGATGCTGTCTCTATAATTGATATATAATTGTTAGAGAGAGAGAGGAAGTACTTTTATAGATATATAATTGTTAGAGAGAGAGAGCGGAAGTACTTTTAAAGTTTTTTTTTTTTTAAAAAAAAGTGAATCAAATATAAAAAAATTAAAAGATAATATTTTGTGTAGAAACCGAATTCAGCTGCCTGTCCATAGGATGCCATTGCCTTACTTGCCTAGACCTTACCATAACCCATTACGTGCCATCCAGCTAATTGTTCTTGTATTTTGTCTCGTTTCAGTAAGTTCTAGAGAGAGAGAGAAAAAGAAAAGGGGAAGAGGGCTAATGCTCTTTCTCCATCCACAGTCCACACATTATACTATTCCTCTCTCTTTGTTTTTTTTTAGGGTCCCATAGCTCTATTCTCTCGTAAATAAAAATGTATCCACAACCATCAAGCTGTTCTGCAGCATTTATCATCTATATCTCAGGGGGACGAGGGCTAAATTTATTCATTCCATTATTTTCATAAAAAAGAAATGCTTCTGTATATATTGTTTTCTTTGTACATTTGGGTAGCATTGACACACACACACATATATATATTAGTTTTAGAAAACCACGCAGAAATCCTTCTTTATAAAAACACATAGAATACATTTTGATAAAATAATTTTAACTCGAAAACTTAATTGTACGATGAAATCTCAAGTTATTGAAGAATTTTAAGGTTTTATCTAGCTGATTTAAATTTTTATATTACAATGATTTTAGTCTCAATATAATATCATAGTTTTATTGATCAAATTATTATGAATTATGATTTTATAAAACATAAAGTAAAGGTTTGTAAAAAAATCAACTTGTTTGAAAATGTGGTAAATGTTATCTTTCAAAATAATTTTTAACTTAAAATTCCCTATTTTTTTTAATTTAAAAAAAAAACTACCTTATAAAGTAGCAAAACACATGTCTTCACATGGAAATCGGTCGACCACTATGCACAATAAAAAGACAAGGCAACAAAAGTGGGTATGATTAGTGGCATTTTTTTTTATTGACAGGAGAGGGGGTGGGGTGGCACTGCCAATTCCAGTTTGCGCGCACCAACCATCACGTTCTATGGATAATAATTTCTCAACAAAATGTGTATTTCTGGTTTTAGAAGAAAACTGGTTCCGGAAAAAGAATACAATCCTTCCAGGTCAACTAATTGATGATGGGTAGATTTTAGTTTTCATCATCGGCTCTGACACTTCCACGGACCATCACTTGGTTAATGGTGACATAAATCGAAGTTCTATTTACTGTGTCCATCCATGCTCCCAACAACTTCCAATCTATATATTAACACCAGAAAATTGAGTGGATTATTTATTATATAGATTACAGTCTAATCCATCGGAGAGACAACCGACAGTTCGGGACTGCTTTATTATATAAGCTAAGCACAGGCAAACACCCTTATTGTACAAGAAAAAAAATGACTACTTCATTAATGTAAAAACTAAAGGATAAAAATACTAGTCTAGTAAGCAGATTGCAGATCAATCCACGGCAAGAGAAAGCAAGGAGAGTGATTTTCTTCACAATTGTCAGCTGGGTTCATGGTTTCTGTGCCAAAAATCCCTAATGTCTTGATCCAAATCAAAGTCAAAGGAGGGCCTTTTTCTTGCTCACCCCGGCCAGTTTCTCTGATGCATCAGCTCACCTGCGACTCAATTTCCCAGATCTGCATGCCACATTATCTCATCTCTCTTTACTTCCCTTATAGTATCCATCAAAACAAGCCAAATACTAAAGCAACCACCCCCACAAGCGCACCAGTACTGCAAGAAGCCATCAACTTGAGAGAAGCGGACATGGAAGGAGGTGGGGGGCTATAGAAGTAGAAAGGGAAGTAAGGGACAATTGGGTTCGGAGGTGGGGGTGTGGGATAGTTCTTGTAATTTGGTGGAGGATAGTAAGTGCCACCAACGACACCACCTTGTGGTGGTGGTGGTGAAGAGTAAGTGTAAGTGGAAGGTGGCGGTTGAGAGTTATAGTAAGAGCCCCCTCCTGATGGTGGCGGTGGGCAGATGGCACTGGTAGCTGGTGGAGGTGGTGATGCTGCTGGTGGCGGCGGAGAGGTTGGCGGCGGCGGGGGTGGAACTGGGGTACTACCACAACATGTTGAGCACATTGTGCATGCAATCTGGTACAACATTCTTGAATCTGGCTTTGTTGAAGATTTTGTTGAGGGTAGTAGCATGAGGAGAGCTAGAAGTGAGAGTTTGAGTTTGTGCCTTGTCTCCATTTTTTCCCCGACAGTATTAGCTGATAGCAAGTTTTCTGGATCAATGGAGCTTGAACAAATTAAGGGAAAGTCTTTAACAAATAATTTATGAGAAGGAGAAAGTGAGGGAGGGGAGGAGAGGAGAGGAGAGGAGCGAGTGTTAAAGAGGTTTGGCTGTGCAAAGTGCCTCTTTTTATCTTTGAAGACACACAGGGACACTTATTTTTAGGATGCATAAAAATATTAGGAGTAAAGGTAGAAGGAAAGAAAGAGCTGAAAACTCTATAAGATGACACCGACGCGTATTACTTTTATTACTTCACGAGAGCTCCCCAAAACGTGTTGTTGAAGGCTATATTTTGATGTATTTAAAAAAATTTAAAAATTATAATAAAATTTACAAACTGGCACCAATACCCAGGTACGGATTTGTCATTAAGGCTATAATAATGCAGGTATATAATTAAGATGTAATAAGTTGAAGCTTTTAACATAAAGTTTAAATATTTATATTTATTGCATAAAGATATTCCATAAAATTATCTTTTATTCTCATAATTCATAATTGTTCTTTACCCGTTAGATTTTATAGTTTTGAAAACACTTTAAAATATCTCATTTTGAATATAAATAATCAATCAATCACTTAACCAATCTTCTCCAATTCAACTGTGTACCCATCTTTCAAAAATTCAAGTTTCATGTTTGATTATGAGGCGGTGCAAGCTCAAACATGAAGAAGCCAAATGGATCGGATCAAGCAAGAAGAATCAATTTTTGCTTATTATAAAAGCATGAAAAGACTCGCTTGGATTCAAACCTGCAATGCAAAGAAGAAGAAGCAACTTCGTGTTTACCTCAATAAAACAATTATTAAGCGTTTAAAGTTGCATGTCAATTGTTGAGTATTAAACATACAATCCATTTTTAGAATATCAATGCTGTGCCTTTCACAATTCATGATTCTAGTATATTCTTCATCAAGTGCACATTGAAAATAAACTCATCAGATTGTATCGAGTCATAAGTGAATACATTTTGCATCTTTACTATACATTTACACCTTCTTCAATAGTGATATCAAGCATCTCAATAAAAAGATGTAGAGAATTACAATTAGATCTATCAAAGATCCATAATATGAGTCCCTAAAGTTTATCCCAGGCTCTTCAAAGCATAGTTTCTTGATCTGAACCTCTACCACTTGAAATGTAGTTATCTTGCTATGTTGTTTCTTGCGAAGAAGATCTCTTCTCTTACATGAGAATCCTGTAATATTTGTCAAACTAGAAATCATATTGAATACCAAAGAAATATTAACATGTTTTTTTTTTTGTCAAATTACCAAGTGCTAGTTGCAAGTAATGGGGGAAAAATGAATACAATGTGCGAATTGATTCTCTTTTATTATTAAAGCTTTCAAGCCATTACATTTACCTTGCATGTTACTAGCTCCATCATAGCCTTGTCCATACTGCTTTGGTATACCAAGCTCATGTTTACCACACAATGCCTTATTTGCCTTGTAAACAATTAGAACAATTATGTTCTTAACGGTCACAATGCCAAAAAAGCACTCTACAGCACATCCCTTCACAACTACATAGCGTATAATAACAACCATTTCTTTTTTAAATGATACATGATGAGACTCGTCAATTAAAATAACAAAGAACTCATGACAAAGATCATTCAAGATGATATTGGTGGTTTCTATTAAAGCAACATGTACTCTATCTTTTTCAATATCATTAAGCTATAATTTTTAGATTATCAAGATATTTGTCTAAACTAACATCTTTGATTCCTCGATTATGATCGACAAGAAACCAAAGAAGCTCAAGGAAGTTTATTTGATTTCTTAAAGCCATAGATTTATCACGACATTGAAAAACTATTATTTGACATACAAAAAAGTAAATACAGTCAGTAGTTGTAGTCAACCAAATTAGATAATCTCTTTAAGCTTGATTTGAAAATCTAGCATAAACAACTTCAATGTGTTACCTTTGATCCATCAAATCTTTTCATTTTTTTATAAGTTTGGTTGCAAGAACTATTAGAACCTCTAACATGAATCCCAAATATTTTTTGTTTACTATTCATGGCCAACCAAATAACCTAATTAGAACATAATAAACAAAATATACACATCAATGCAAAACATATTATTCAATACACCAAAATAGAATATTTTTTTTGTGTTATTGTTCACCTACTCACAAAATTATGGATTGAAGCAATATTTGTGTTTTTAGTTTGAAATTTGATCTTTGATCTTTTATTTTAGGTGATTCAACAATTTTGAGTCTAAATTAGCCTCTAATTTCCTATTTCATGAGGAGGGAAGGGTTTAATTGAAAGAAAGGGGATTAAAATGAATAAAACAAGTATTACAGGGGGCATGCTTGAAGTTTTTTATGGAAGTTATTTCCATCCCTCATCTTTTTGAGATACTAGGTTCTTGGTCCCTCTAATATTCAAAAATTCAATTTCGACATCGAAACTCATTTTCTATCTTTTTATGGTTGGATGAGAGGGAGGGAGTCGTTAAATTTCAACATATAAAGATAAAGTTACCGTTGGTGATGATTTCGAACACTAGAATGATCATCATTTATGTCACATGATTCAATGTGATAAGAGGAGCTATGATTAGATGTATTTTTTACCGTGAAAACACCTACAAAAACATATATGAACTTTGGATGTTTTTTGAGTTTCAGGTGAATTTTATATTCTGGACTGATATTTTATATTTTGAGGGGTCATGGATTGGTTTAGCAAGGTTCATACAATGTTTATCGGGTGTTTTGAGTAATACATGGATTGCAAACTTGATAAAGATTCATGGTAATATAATCGGTTTTTAAATGAGATTCACAATGAACATTTTTCGCACAGTTTTTTCTTAATTTTTCTTCTTATTATTTTTGTTATAATTTCTTAGAATTATATTCTCATTCTCAAAAAACATTTATTTTAATTTTTTTTTTTCTAACTCTTCCATTCGCTCGAATCCCTTACCAAATTTGGCATGATATAAACTTCATTAGATTCTGTTTCTGTAACCATCTATGCTAATCATGAGTTAGAAGGAAGAATCCATTAGGCAAGTGTGAAATGGAAAGGTCAAAACGACTAATGGAAGGAAGTTGAGGGACCATGGTGTGAGGTTTTCATAGTTAGTAAAGCAAATGGTGAGGTGAGAAGAAAAACGTGGACAAGTCATGAAAGATGGGCTTGACCTTTTGAACCATAGTTATTAATTCCGTTCCGTTCCGTTCAATAAACCGGGACAAAACGGCGTCGTTTTCGTCCCGGTTTTAACCGGAACACTCCGAAACCGGAACGTTCCGTTCCAATCGAAAAACCGGAACGGCGACCGGAACGGTATTGATAACTATGTTTTGAACAGATGTTCACACGTGGAAGGATCATAATGGTTTGATCATTGTGTAAAACGTAAAGAAGACGTAAGCTCCACGTGATACCGGCTCTATTCAATGGAGGTACTGAGTACTGGAGTGAATGCATAAAGCCGCTCGGGTTGCAGCTCCTATTCTTCTCTTGTTTAACGGATACTTTGACTTCTGGTGGTGCTTACGATTTACACGTCATAATATTGTTTTTTTATATGTGTGGAAAACTAATAAAAAAAAATTGATTTCAACCGAAAACATGGTTTTAAAAGGCCAAATCTAGAATTGAAATCTCGAGGGAGATGATATGCATGCAACTATTTTTACGTGCATGACACCGAGGCTCGTTAGATAGTAGCTGGTTTATATGTATTTGCATCTCAAATTAATCCTTTTTTATATAATAAAACATATTTTATATTACAGTTTTAATATTTTCATTAAATTTGATATATTAAGTCAATTTCAAAATTTTACCATCCAACCCCTCATCTAATTTAAATTTAAAGTTAAATAGATCATTTTAATATAACTTGACCGATTTAAAAAGAATCTTACCATCCAATAAAAACACTCCAAGAACAAGATTAAAAATAATATAAAAAAAATTGACAGAAAAAGTTTTTTAACAAATGTTTATGGTTGAAATTAAACCATGCAATAAACTTGGCAAATGTTAAAGAGAAAAAAACTGAAATGGAAAGGGGTATAAAAAAGACAAGGAAGAAAAGCATGCCAGATTTTTTTAGCAGGGAAAGGTGATATGTATATATATATATATATCCACGACCCGTCTTCCAATGCAAGTGGTTTAAGGACCACAGTGTCCCTTCCTTATCTTCGGAGTTCCGGCGAAGGAGCAAAGAACACTACAAAACAAAGAGAGAAATGGCGACGGCAGGGGCGGGATAAAAATCACGTTGAGAAAAGAGTCGGTGTGTATAAAATAAATGAAAGATAAAGAGAACCCTCCCCAGGTCGTGAGGTCCATAAGAATTTGACCAGCTCATTCTGTGTGATCAAGAAACATTGGCAATCGCGAGGAGAATATTGCCGACAAACGGACCTTTACAGGCTGGTCCGATGGAGGTTTTACAAGACAGAAATTGGTGGCAATAATTTATCTTTTCATTGCTCATATCTCCTATTATTACAAGGGAGCTAAAGGTTGTAGATTCTAGTTGAGTTGGGTCATGTGGAAGCCATCCAACTCAATCTTGCTTTTCTTGATATGATATATATTGCATGATTAATTGGAAGTCCTGTGTGCTGCACAGCTTAAAGGTGTGGAGAGTTCTGAAGCAATTATATAATAAACTTTGATTTTTTTTTTAATGATATAACCCTTTATCTGTTCTTTCCGGGCATGATTATCTAACCTAAAGTGTAACGGGGTATGCCATTGCTTGATTCATGCTATTCCTGAAATATTAATATGGCGTGAATTTCCCCATCTATTGATTTTTGACTCGTTCTCCGAATGATGATCAGCACTTGAAATTGATGTTTTGCATATGAAGCAAGCACAAGGCTTCAACCCAGGCAACTGACACCCCCACAGGAAAAACCAAATCATTGAATAGGGGGAAAAGAAGTCGGATTCTGCTAGAAAAAAGCAAGGCATGCCCTCTCTATCGTCTCTCACATCTACAATAAATTTAGACATAGGAATGTGATGGGAGGGAGCAGAATCTCTCATGATTGGCTCTCGGTGCAGTGTACACACTGAAATACCCAGCATAACTACAGCGACAGAGAAAAATATACACGTAGAATGACATGTCATTTTTACAAATACTATTATCAATGGAAACTGTCAGCTGGTAATTCTTGATACCAAAGGAATTGTAGTGGAATTCAAAACGCTTTAAAAGTACAATAATGTGATATTGTTACCAATAAAATCACTAATGAATTAACCATATGATACGATATATTCTATTCTGTTGATAAATATGTTGGTAAGTTTTCAAATTATAACTTGATCATCTACCCTCCTCTCCCTTTCTCTTATTTCTCCTGTTTCCTTCTTCATTTTTTCCCTGCAACTAATTGTCACCCTCTCCCCCCCAGCAAATTTGCCCCCCATAAATCTTAGTTTGTGAGCATTTATGTTTTGATTCAATTTTTTTAGGGTTTTTCACTTTAAATAAACAAATCTATCATTTTTTTAGTGGAAGTTTAATATGTTAATTTTTGAAGTATGATGATCTTATTTGGGTGTTTACTTGTTTTATAGGTTTTTCATCAAAAAATATTGCATGGATTTATGATTTGTACATGTTAGAATTTATTTTATATTTTGTAAGATTGTATATTTTTAGTTAATATATTTAACTGATATATGATTATTGTATACATGTTTAATATGAGTAATGAATGATCAATTATGGATGTATTGAGAATCACCCTAAAGATTGTGTAAGATAGATTATTGCAATGAAGTTCAGTGTTTTATTTATTATGCAATATTTAATTCGAGAAATATTAGTAGAGATGATATTAAATGTCATCATTTAAAGTGCAAAATAACAAGCTTATCAATCTAGACATTGTCGCGATGCATCTTTTATAAAAAAAAATTGATGGAGGAATACTTATATTGGTATGCACACAGAGAAAAATTTATGCCTCACCGGACCATGCTAGCAAGGATGGTTTGGTCAACTTCTAATTCCAGCAATGTGTATAAGGTTGTAGATTCCAACAATAATCCTTATAAAAATATGGTTATGAATGTGCTCAAAATGAATTAGGGTGATGTAGGTGAATATTCAATCATAGATGAAGAATATAATGCAAACACAACCAAGTTTTTTTTTATTTTTTAAAAGATCATGACACACAATTATGGGATAGATGTACAAATCACATTAAATTATTGTTCATGGCAAATGTGTTCACTATCAAGTTAAATTATGAATTAAATGGGGTCGATAATGATAGAATTGTTTAAAAAATGAGAAACATTTTACTTGAAAAGAAAATGCTAAAATAGAACTTTTAAACAACCAAATCAATGATGAAAACCCTTTAGTCTAGGATACTAGAAAATTAATGTGTCCAAACTTTTGCATGTTGCACCATATTGAAAATAAAGAATGCATGACATATAGACATTCTCGATATAAAGACAAAATTGACAAGAACAAATTCTTGTCACACAAAAAAAATTCAAATACTTTCCAATAACACCTAAATTGTAAAGATTGTTATTGTTGTCACAAAAAATTATTGAGCATGTAGCATGACACCATTCACCTAATGTAGTTGATGTGGGCGATGATGCACTCTTGCGACGATGAAGCTTAAAAGCACTTTAATCATGGGCATCCTTAGTTTTTTAATAAAAACAAAGAACATGCATCTTAGTTTATTTACAAACAAATCCAATCCATTAGGTCATTTGTCTCTTTAATCTTGTTGGTCGGTGATACTCGTGATATACAACTTGTCATGGGGGATGTATATAAAGTTGAAGTTCATGTTTTTATCTACGATCATACTCAATCTTTATAGTCTGAGTTATAGCATAAATTTAGGTCTTTGATTTTTAATTAATGACTTAAAACAATTGTGGTCATCCAAGTCTTTGACTTATGATGTATTGAAAAAATAAAATTTTTATATGAATGCATCTTTGTTGTGGACTATCAATAACTCTCTTGCTAACACAATAGTTTCTGAGTGAAGCACTCATGAAAAATAGCATGTTCATACTATATGAAAAATAATAAAACATTCACGCTGACAAACTACAACAAAATATTTTTTTTATTTGACAACGATGGTGTCAACGAGTCATTTTACATGTCAAATCAAGATTAAGATTTTGACTTTTTGACAATTTCCAAACTTGTTTTTTTTTAGAAAGATTTGAATTCAAGATAAAAAAAAAAATCAAGAGGAGGGCATTGATCATACTGATTTGATCAACCCCTTAGCACTTTACCATGTAATTTTTTATTTTTGTAATTTTTTTTATTTGACAATGATGGTATCAACGAGTCATTAAAAACTATTTAGATGTCCATCAATTTCTAGTCGCAAGAGTTAATTATAATAATAACAAATTTTCAGGGTTTCTAGTGTTGATATTTAACCTATTGGTTGTTTGGTTTCCATGTATATTACCAATGTCTAATGAAATAGTCTTTGTCTCAAAGAGAGGGAGAAAATGAGTAATTATATGACAAATTTGTCAATTTATTATTTACTTTTGTCTAGAATAGTTGATATATATAATTCAAGTTTAAAAAACAAACTAAACTAAAATATATTTTATCTTGCTCAGAATTTTAACCCGTTTTGAAAATTTTATCCAATATATATATATATATATATATATATATATATATATATATATTGGATAAAATTTTCAAAACGGGTTAAAATTCATATATATATCCTCTAATTTTATCCTCCAATACTTTGTTTATTAGATATTACACTTCACGACTTATTATTGTTTGGTTTTTTCATATAGTTACTTTGGTCTCATAACCTATGTTGCGAGTTTGACGGGTTAATTCGGCTAACTTGGTTTTTTTTGGTTAATTGATATTTTTTAGTTTCATCATTTAACATCTTGAACATTTGATCAGTTATTAATTAAGCTTTGTCATTTGTCTAGGTTTGTTTTCTATAAAGTTATGCTAATCCCATACTTGGATGATGAGTATCATGAGTTAACCTAAGTAGATTTAAGTTATTTTATTGTGTTATTTTTTATATTAATTTTTTTTTAATTTCATCATTCAATAATGAGTTTATTGAAAATTGAGCTTTAAAATTTGTTTTGATTTACTTTATTTTGGTTATCATGGTCTTATAATACAAGTAATAGATTTGAAAAGTTGGATCTTAAATGTTGATGTCTTAATATCTTAATAACAAATGTCGTCTTGAATTGTTTCTTAGTCAAGCTATATTTTTACCATTTATCCAGATTGTTTTTGGACTCATCAAGCCAATCAGGTCATATCAATTTAACTTTTATTTTTTTTATTTATGTTTAAGATTTGAATTACATGATTTTAAGTTAATTTATCTTTAGATTTGAATTGAAATAATACCTCTTGAATTAATGTTTTGTCATATATATAGCAACCCTAGAAACGATAAACTATAATATTCCAAAATCAAAATATATCATTTCAACTAAAAAAAAATAAAACTCACCCAAATAAAATGAGTGCAAATCAATGAGTGAAATAAAAGGCTTATTTAATTATAGCAACCAAAATTTGACCCCGGTGCAAATCAATGAGTGGAACATTGCATCAATGTAGATGAATTGTCGACTCTAACGGTCAAGTTTATTATTAATTAACTAAATTAATTCTGCCAGTAATGAATTATTAAAAAAAATCCAAACCAAGTTCGTCATAAAAATTGGAAAAACTTGAAATTAAATCTAGGACACTCAATTTCTTGGGGAACAAGTTTCTTTTATCATGTTAGTGCTTTGAGGTTTGAACTAAAGTAACAAGCATTTAATGGCCGCATATTACGCCTACATTAATTAATGGTACAAGGACGTAAAATAGGGTGTGTTTGCCATCGTTATATTTGACTGTTTGAAAGTATATTTAAAATTATTTTTGAAAATATATTTTATTTTTAAATATATTAAAATAATATTTATTTAATTATTTTTTATATAAACACATTAAATTGATCTGAAATTTAAAAAAAAATATTAATTTAAAATACAAAATTAAAATTGTTTTAAAATGCATTAACAAATACCCTATAAATTACTTCATGGAGGGTGAAGCTGCATCATACTATATTATTAATATTATTTCAAATCAAATATTTTATTTATAAAATAAATCTTATTTGTATAAAATAAAAAAAATCTTCAAAAAATTAAACACAAAACAAAACATCTTTTTTTTTTAAAAAAAAAATAACAAATCTATAAAAAAAACTTATGTATAGGTTACGAGATTAGGATAAACCAATAGAAAATAAATTCAACATAACCATAAAATCAAAATATTTATAGAAAATAATTAAGAATGGTAAAATCATAAGAGAAATTGAGGAGAAAAAGAATCTCTAACTATATTAACTCCCAAAACTTATGATCTATGTTATTTTATTTTCTACTTATTTCATTAGTTTTATTGTTTAGGAATTGGAGAAAAACTGAAAATATATCCAACTATTTTATATTTTTTTATGAGTATTCATGAGTAAAATAATAGTTTTATTATGTAAAGAAT
The DNA here is from genome assembly GCA_015731905.1 of Salix dunnii. NCBI lineage: Eukaryota > Viridiplantae > Streptophyta > Magnoliopsida > Malpighiales > Salicaceae > Salix > Salix dunnii. The sequence continues at coordinate 48,155 of CM027668.1, read as the reverse complement.
TTATAAATATTATTCATGTCTTTTGAAATTGTAAAAAATAATCCTTGTTCAAGAGTTGAATTTTTTTAATCATGGAGACAAAATAATAATTTTATTATTACAATCCAAAATAAACCGTGTAGGTGATAAGTAAAAAACTCTAAAGCCCATGCCTATTATAGTATAATTAATATATATCCACGTCCTATTTATCAAATTCACAGTTCATTCATTTTTTTTATCAGTATTTAAAATTTAAATTATATACTTTCAAGTTACTGTATCTTTTATAATATCAAAACAGTGAATCGCAACAAAACACGGTGTTATAACTGGAAAAATGAAATGTCAACAGATCATCCGTTCAAGTCCGAGACAGACTCAGAGGCATGATCCGGTGGCCGGCGCGGCTGGTTTCTTCAGAGGGGTGTGGGTTTCTCAATGGCTTGTATTGTATAAAAAACAGGAGCGGGGGCGGTGCTTGTCGGGGAGGGCCAGCGTCGAAAGCAGTCAGTGATATATAATTATTGTGGGTCACTAATTCAATTCAAATTGCTTACTCTTTTCTCAAAACGGCTACTTGTTGCCTTTTTCTCTTTTTTACTTTTTGACAATTTCCAAACCTGATTTTTTTTTTATAGAAAGATTTGAATTCACGATAAATAAAATCGAGAGGAGGGCAACGATCATCCCGATTTGATCAAACTGGTGGCAATTTACTGTGTAAATTTTTAGTTTTTATATTTTTTTTATCTGACAATGACAGTATCAACGAGTCATTGTAGATGTCAAATCAAGAATAAGTTTTGTTTTGAATGGTTTTAAGAATGTACTCTCGTATTTAATTTGATTTAGATATTAAAAATAGTATTTTTAAATAAAAGAAAAGGCTACTAGACATCTGACAAACCTGGATCTCGTAAAACATAATGCTAATCCTCGACCGAATGCTAATGGTGTATTTTACTCTGAGCGGTGGGAAAGAGAGTGAATCCCCCAACGCGCACGTCCCTCCCTCGCAGACAGACAACAAAAGACGTGGCCGCAACATCAGCCTGATTCTGCGCCCCTCAATCAGCCACGGTTCGCGTTCATACTTGTTCACGCACCGCTCTCTCCTCCTCTCTATCTATGATCTCACTTTTTCTTCATGTCACACACGCATACATATACTGGACACAATATAATTGAATTGTTCGATTCGTGTCACCTATAATCGAACCCCATTTGCAAATTATGATCGAATTATCTGGATGTGTATTTTTACATAAATATAAACATAATCAGATTGCATACTCCACAGCCATATACAATAAATTCAATTCAAACATCTACCCTTAGGAATTCAAAATAGGGAAAGGGGGGAAAACCTTCCACAAATACAAAAGGATCTTTCCTGTACCAACCCTCCCTCTCCCCAAAACATCTCTCTTTTCCATTAATCAACCCCAAACAACTTCAAAATAATAAAAATACAAAACTCCTAAAAACGAGAGAGAGAGAGAGAGAAAAAAACCCCTTTGAAATACCATTCTTTGAAATTCAATTCCTTGACGCTGCGATTTGTTTTTGAAATAAATAATAAAAAGAAAACAGCTTTCTCTAAGCTGTACAAAACCGAACACCCCTTCACGCGTTTGCCCTCCTTCACTCCACCTTCTCTCTTCCTCCCACCCCCCTCCACTCTGAAATACTCTTTATAAACATAAAAAAAATCACATCTTTTTGATGCTCCTCTCACAAAACCTTAAAAAAAAAATGCTGTCTTCAACCTTAAATCTCCTGTTTTTCTTCATCTTTACAACAATACCCCTCGTCAACTCTCAAACACCAGCAGCAGCAGCACCATCTCCGACATCCAGTACTTGCAATGGCATCTTCTTATCATACCAGTATAATGGGGGATCACAGATAAAACCAACAGACCCCACACTCCAACCTTACAAATTTGAATCAACGCTAACCGTGCAAAACAACGGCCGTGATGAACTTAAATCATGGAAGGTTTTTGTGGGTTTTAAAAATGACGAGCTTTTAGTTTCTGCTTCTAATGCTGTTCTCGCTGATGGTACTACTTTGCCTGCTGCTGTTGGGAATGGTACTGTTTTTGCTGGTTTTCCAATGACTGATTTGAAAACTGCTATTGAAACTGCTGGCGATGACACTCAAACTAGTGTTCAGGTTCAGCTTTTAGGGACTCAGTTTGGGGTTCCTTTGAAGGATGTGCCTTGGCCTTCTAATATTTCTCTTGCTAATGATGGCTTTGTTTGCCCTGCCACTACTATAGAAGGTCAGTTTAATTTTCTCATCTTTTGGGAGTTTTATATTGCTATGTACTCGCAATTTTGTGATGTGGGTTTTTTAGTTTAAAATGAGATTGATGTTTTATTTACTGGGTGTGATTTTTGTTTTGATTTATTTTTTTGGCTGTTGGATCTAATATTAGTGGCATCTTGAAGAAAAAGATCTTGTATTCTTCGAAGATAAGATAAGATTACGTGGGTTTACAATTTTTATTTTGTTATTGCAAGAATTATGAATTCTTGGAATAAAACTCTTGATCTAAAGTGGGAAATCTGTGCTATTTATCTATATGGTGGATGCATTGTTACTAAGGTGGATGTCTCGTTGCCAAGGAAATTTGTGCTATGGTGGATGTATTGTTACTATGGTTGTTGAGAAGCTGGTGCTGCCGAAGTCACTTTTTAAAGTTAGTCTTTTATTTTCTTGGCATCCTATGGTTGATTGCTGTTTTAGTTCAAGATTATTCGTATCAAGTTGGTTTATGAAATGAAGCTAACCATCTGACTTGCAAATTTGTTTCATCATGTTGAGTCAATATTGTTCGGAGAAAATGAAGAAAAAAATGGCAGGGATTGTTATGAGATTTGGAATTTGTTATTTGTGAGATTATCGTTTTACGATTTTCAGAATTAGAAAATCACAAGATATTGCTTATCTGAATTGGGAAATTTATGTGCTGTTACATCTATTGATGGACATCTTTTTTGGGTTTTCGCAGGAAGTGTCATGTCTGTTTGCTGCACTAGAGACCCAAAATTTAAAACAAACATCACTTTAGATGATGAGTTCTTGCCCCGCCAGAATGGAGATCTTACAATTATGTACGATGTGATCAGAACATACGACTCAAGTTATTGGGCACAGGTTTCTATTGCAAACCATAATCCTCTTGGTCGACTTGATAACTGGAAATTGAGCTGGGACTGGATGAAGGATGAATTCATCTATTCCATGAAAGGGGCTTATCCTTACATTCTTGATTCAACTGACTGCATATATGGCCCTCAAGGTAAATACTACGGGGACCTAGACTTTTCCAATGTATTAAACTGCGAGAGAAGGCCAACGATAGTTGATTTGCCTCCAACAAAGGCTAATGACACAACCCTTGGATTGATCCCTTCTTGTTGCCGAAATGGTACTATCTTGCCACCATCCATGGACCCAAGCAAGTCAACTTCAGCTTTCCAGCTTCAGGTTTTTAAAATGCCTCCAGATCTCAATCGCTCTCAGATCTCACCACCACAGAACTGGAAGATCAATGGCACACTTAACCCTGATTATCAATGTGGACCTCCAGTTAGGGTGAGCCCTAGCCAATTCCCTGATACATCTGGCTTACCAGTAAATAAAACTGCAGTTGCCAGCTGGCAGGTGGTGTGTAATATCAGCCATCCCAAGGGAGTAAGCCCTAGATGCTGTGTTTCATTTTCTGCTTACTACAACGATTCTGTTATCCCTTGCAACACTTGTGCATGTGGGTGCCCTAGTAATACTGCCCTTACTTGTAGTGCTACTGCTCCAGCTGTTCTTCTTCCACCACAGGCACTTCTCGTTCCTTATGAGAATCGGACTGCCATGTCTGTAGCTTGGTCTGCTCTCAAACATCGGGCAGTGCCAAACCCATTTCCTTGTGCAGATAATTGTGGAGTTAGTATCAACTGGCACTTGTTTACAGATTATAACCGTGGATGGAGTGCAAGAATCACAGTCTTCAATTGGCAAGAAACTTCATTCCCTGATTGGTTTGCTGCAGTGCAATTGGACAAAGCTGCTGGTGGTTTTGAAGCTATGTACTCATTCAATGGAACCATGTTGGAGATGGATGGTGTCAACAATACCATATTAATGGAGGGACTTCCAGGGTTGAACTATCTTGTGGCAGAGACTGATGGAGCCAACCCACAAAACGATCCCAGGGTTCCTGGAAAACAACAGTCTGTGATCTCATTCACTAAGAAAAACATACCAGGAGTAAATATTGCTGCTGGAGATGGGTTTCCTACGAAAGTGTTCTTCAATGGGGAAGAGTGCTCACTCCCTTCGATATACCCAACAAGCAACAGTAATGGAAAGGGATCGGCCATGATATTATCAACTCTCCTGTCAGCTCTGGTGTTCTTGTTGATACAGCAATAGCTTTCGGTGTGAGCTTGCTTGATTTTTCAGCGGCTTCTGATTCTTTTCATTCTTTCATTGCTTTGATGGATACAAGCTTGATAGAGCTTTGACATTTACCAGATATGCATGCAGAGCTTGGTACATAAAGGGCAGGTGTTGATTTGATTGTATCTGGTTGGTGTATTGTTGTATTCTTCACATCTCAATGAATGTTATATATGACTCCGGGACATCAAAGCTAATGTACAATTCGATTATATATCTGGTTCGTATTGAACATGATTGTTTGTTCGGTTTATCTTTCATCTGTCTATATCCCTTGGTTGCCCAAAAACTACCTATTTTTGTTCACATGCTTATCTTTTCTGCTGTTTTCATACCCTGGAGGTTCCATCTTATTTGTCAGAGATGAATTGCTGCCTAGAGAAATTTGGTTTAGATCTCTTGGTTTGAATGTTTGTAAGATTTCATGAGTAACAACTTTTCGAATGATCTCCTTGCAATCAAATTTTCAAGCTAATATCCGCTAGTGCTGTATATTTATTTTGGCTGGATCGAATTGATGCTTACCTTCTCCAGTGGATTGTGGTGGTGGCTCTTCGCTTGCAAATATCCAATATTTGACAGCCGACATCCTTGAAACCAGCTAAATGTTTCTCAAGTGTGGAAACCGTCTATTGGCAGGACAGGTTTTTCTAGCCATGGTACATCTACACCACTGATTCACATTGTTTCTTCAATAGAATCCCTTGTCTACGTTCTTATCTGATCGATCAATTGGTCCCTTGACGTTCACTCAATGATGGTTCTTATTTTGTTCAACTTGGTTCCTTCACGTCCACACAACGATGTAGTTGCAAACCAACACTCTTATTTGTCAGCAAGAAAAAAATGGAGAATTATTCTGGCTACAGCTGGTTTCGCCTTTCCATTATCTAGGGTTAAAACATTTTCTTCTTTTTTTAATGACGACGACCTCAAGCTTACATCCTTTGAATGCAGGTCAGGTAAACTGGATAAACACAGTCAGCTCAGGGCCACTGTCCATTGAACCACAAACTGATTTATATCCCCCTTCGTCTATAGAACAGTCTTGTCTCCTTCAGTCTAGCATGCACCCTAAATGCATTCTAGTAAATGATGGTAAAAAAGTTCCTGCAACCTAAAATGTAGAGCTCTCTATATTTACAGCATGTGCATTACTTGAAGAATCCTACTAATCCAGAATGCTGGCTGTTGCAACAAACGCCCACGCTCCAAGCAACGTCAAATAGCAGATCACAAAAATTGAGGTTTCATTATGAAATTGCTGATCAAGAGAAAAAAGAAAACCAGAACTTCCTAAAACTACTAGAGAAAATCCAGGGAAAGACATACTCAGACTTGTGTCTAGAGCAATCAAATGGAATATGTACATCCAGGTCAATCCCTTAATAAATAATAAAAAAAAAAACATGGAGTTGAAAACAAAATCAAACTTGATCTATTATTAGAGTTAGAAAGGTTCTTAGAATTCTGCAGATGTCTAAGAAGTTGGTTCCAACTTTCCACAACCCAAGCCACCAAAAACTTCTCACGAGCACCTTAAAATGAGTTGCTGCTTGCTGGCTTTTCCAATGAAATGCAGACAAAATCTAGCAGGTATGCCTTCGCATGCCATGCAATTGTATCTTACGAGCTTCCCAATTATCTTCTATTGGAATTTATCCACCTCGACTTCCATTTGCCTGATTTTTTTTAATATTCCAAACTGAAACAGCAAGAACATGATAATCACAAGAGAAATCAAACAATCCTTTTTTTTTTTTAACAAAACACCGACTTGAATAGCCACCCTCCAGTTGCACAGAGAAATAAAACTCATCTGTAGCAGCAGATATGTACATTAGAAACTGCAAAAGCTAATAGAACTGAGCACGGGGTGAAGTCCTACACAGGAATATTATCCAGGGAATACCCATCGAAGTCGAATTCATTTTCAGCTGGTCCATTGCCTGCCTGCTGCTGCTGCTGCTGCTGCAAAGGAAGATAAATTGGTACAAATTATTAGAAACCTTGGTAATTGAAATCAAAGGCAACTTTCCAAAACCCAACATTTAAAATTAATATAGAGACTGAAACCAACTTGTTTGAGAAGCGCGCTCATGAGATCTTCCTGACCAAACTGCTCATTAAAGAGGGTAGTTTGAAGGCTTGAATCAGGGACTCTTTCAGTCTTAACTCTCACAAAATTTTCAGCAAAAAGGGTGTTGAGAGGTTGTCCAAGACTTTGTGCACTCACATGGTCCGTTGCATCTCCTGCTGAAAACATCGGCTTGCCAACAGCAGATATATTCGTGCCCTGTCCATTACTTTGGCTAGAAGAGAAGCCCTGATGAGCTAAAACTGATGATGCCACGTCGACGTTGCTTTGCAGAGAATTGGATTGCTGAGAACCATTGAAGGTCATGCCTGCATTCTGTAACTCCCAATCATGGGATCTGTGGTGTTGCAAGTCACTAAAAATATCATAACTTGGCATGATGAAACCTCCAGGTCCTTTTATTTCTGAGTTAATCTCCTCGGGAAACATCCCCTTGGATGTGATACTAGGCACCCCAGGAGCACTTCCAAGAGCAAAACTAGTGGTTGCCAAATCAGCTGTGGTGTTCAAGGGGAAATTCATTGTTGACGATGATTGTGAAACTGGATTGAACCCTGTTCCTCTGCCATTTTCAGCTAATCCATTTCTTGCCAAGACCCCACTGGCAAGTGCATTATTTACAATAGGCTGCCCTATGGATGATGGGAGTCTGGGAACTTGGCTGCCGGTAGTTTCATTTAGTATCTGGCCCCTAGACTGCTGTTGAGACATCTGCATCAGCAAAGAACCACTCTGGTCTCCATGGGCATTGAGTTGCATATTCATGCTCCCAAGGGACTGTGCTGAATGGTGCATGTTGGCTAGCTGCTTTGGCTCCATTGTGGTTGGGATTCCATGAAGTAAGTTCATTTGCTTACCATTGTTCAAATTTTGCTGTTGCCCCTCCCCAAATCTTAGTTTTGGATTTTCAAAGCTGAAAAGGTTTCTCTGATCAACAATTGGCATGGGCAATCTAGGTTTTGCTGTTGATCGACCAAGTCCAGCTGCTTGCAGTGTGGCAAGGCTTTGTGCAGGGATTTGACTAGCAGCAGCAAGGGTTTGAAGGTCAAGCCCATTAAGCGAGGACAATGAACCATATGTTGCTTCTTGTGTGCTGATAAAAGAGTTGCCCATACCGCTCTGGTGCTGAGAAACCCCACTTAGCCTTCTAAGATACAAGCGATATTTCTGCATCATATAGTTGGACAGTGATGAAATTTGTTAGGCAAATTTGAGTGGCAAAGTGAAAAGTAAAGTCACAAGAGGTGTTTATGAATTAACCTAGAACAGAAAAAATAAATAGATACATAAACATTGAATTCTACATGAAACATTCGATGCTAGGCAAAATATGTTCCATACCTGGAGGTGGCTGGCAACATTTTCTCTTGTGAGCCCAGGAACATTCATCAACTCGAGAATTTTCTTGGGAACTGCCTCTGAATCCACAGAAGAAAAACAAACATATAAGAAGCCAGAAATATTGGAAGTAAATGCACATGGTCCAAAAGAGACAACTATGAAAGTGACAGGATTGAATGGGAAAAAAATGTCAAGGCATGGCATAGAGATCAGTAAGTGATGCAAATGTAACATAAATGTAGTCAAAACTATGAGCTGATGGTGAGCAAAAGGGCAACCAAAAAGCATGTTTATCACATATACTTCCCCCAAGATTATTCTCCTGATATCCACCGCATGCTTCTCTAAAAACAAGTTGCTGCATTTAGGTGCTTGTAAATTAAGTACAGCGGTATTGGCTATTGAAAGAAATGGTTAGGATACTTACTGTCGATTCCTAGTTGATTAACTGCTGCAACAAACTGTTGGTGAAGTTCAACTGACCAAACCACACGCGGTTTCTTTAATGTGGAAGTATCATCCCTCTCATCTACTTCCTCCTCCTCTTCTTTTCTCCTCTTTGAATTTTTCCAACTTCCTTCGTTTGCTGAGGATGAGTAATCTGCATCTTCAGCTTGTTTCTGCTGCCTATCTCCTCCCTCTTCAACACTCCCTGATTGCTCCAAATCCTTCTGCTCATTCTTTTTTTTCCGGACCACATGCTGCCATATGTTCTTCAGTGCCTCAATGCGAATCGGTTTAATCAGATAATCACAGGCACCATGAGTTACACCTTTCATGACCACATTTTTCCCATCATCAGCTGACATCACTGCACAATTCATAAATTATGGACCAGACACCACATTAATGTCAACTCTACAGCAAGAAAGATCATAAAATCCATATGAAGCAACTACGAAAGGAAACTTACTGATAACAGGCAGATCCATCTCTAGCCCAATATGCTCGAGAAGTTTAAATCCATCCATATCTGGCATGTGGACATCACTTATAACAATATCGTACCCGTTTCTTTTCTCTCGAAGTAAAGACAACGCAATCTCTGCTCGGTTACACTTTGTGACTGCAAATTCCCACACAGACCAAATCAATCAATCAATCAAATTACACAAACAAAAATGTCTTTAAACACACACCCACAGACCTCAACGGGAGTTTACACCAATCAGTGACCAAGAGGAAAGCATCAGACATCACAAATTCAAACAAATCTCCAAGACAAGAAGAGTGATAAAATCCAAGTTCCTAGAAATATTAAACCAAATCTATAACTCCAATTCATTACAAAATCATAGAACAGAAGTGCACCACCCCTCGAATATCAACACCGCCACATATCTTCACTAGCTAAACCACTAAAGTAACAGAAGAAATGACCAATTATATGTCATACAGAAATCATAATACACCCAAGATGAAACCTAATTCATGTGTTGAACATCAAAAACAACAAATTCAAGGAAACTATACTTGATCTTGGAAGTATAATTCACATAAATACCTTCATAGAGGCAGGTCCTAAGCATCTTCTCCAAGATCACAAGACATGTCGGATCGTCATCAACAACCAGCACACGTAACCCAGCCGGAAACTGATCTGAAACACCACCAGAACTAGCCGTTGACATTGATCCCTTACGGTAACCAAGATTCAACATGGATGCAAACAAAATCTTTGATCTCCAAACCCAGCAACTACACAAAAAAGAGACGCTACTAAATTCACATGTTTGAAAGACTTCAACTTTCCATAAAATATTCAAAAACTAAAAGAACCCAGTCGAGATACACAAAGGATTTGAGGGAAAGAAGGGAAGTTTTGGATTATTAGAAGAGAGACGTAAGAGGGAAATAAAATTTGATAATTATAAAAAAAGACATGTATCTTCAGCTTCTTCAATTGAAGCTCTAAAAATCTCTCTGCTTTCTTTCAGTATTAATAATTTATTATTTTAATTAAGGATTATTTTATTCAAAAGTGGGTCAGTCCTTGAAGAGTGGATCCAGCTCACTCTTGAAGTTAACTAACTCCACCGCGTATCTAAATCTACTCTAACAGAAAACCCCGAACGTTAAAAGTTTTTTACTGTTGTTCTGTACCATGTTTGTGTAGCTGTCTTTGCTTTTACTTCTTCGTAGATTTTTGTTTCGACTTTGTTGCGCAAATTTGAAAATCTGTTGCAAATGTTAGCCGGTGCATTCCGGTTTTATTGAAACGAAATGGACTCATCCATAAGTTTATCCATTTTTTAAATTTAATTTGAATTGCACTTAAACTAGTTTCATTCAAGTTTCAAGTCGAGATAACAATATTTAATGGAGATAAAATAGAATCACACGGTTGTTTTATATTTTTATCCTTGTAAATGCTTGTTTGCGCAGTCTCTATCACACGGTAGCAATATGCTTGGAGATAAAAATGCGTTAAAATTTATCTTGGCTTCTTCTTTCTAGTGGTATAAATGGAATGCTGGGAATGTCTTCTGCATGCTTGAATCCAAAAGTGTTTTAATTAAAGGCGGTCACTTCATCAATGTACATCCGTTGCTTGTTGTATGATCATACCACTTGAATTACCTGTAGAAACATGTAATTAGATTATATTTTTCTTAACCAATTTAAGGGTGTTTATTTATTACAAGATCCTTTGGTTAAATCTCTAATTTCATTTCTAAGCATGATTTATTGTCAATAGTTTTATTTGAGAAGCTTGCTAACACCCGTGTCAATCGCATTTCCAAGAGGAGAAAAGGGGGAAATATGGAGCCAATTTTTTTTTTATATATATATATATAGATTTTCATGCACAAGATGGTGATATTTTTATGTTTCAAAGCAATGTTTGGCACGGCAACAGCCACTTGCGTTGTGGGTTGGTTTAGGCTTCCACTGTCAAGTTCCAGGAGTGGCCATCTCCCAAATTCACATTCATAGTGTCACTTTTTTTTTTTTTTTTTAAGTTTTCTTTGAACAAAAGCTTTCTGCTATTTGTCATTCTTTCTTTTGGTAAGAAAAAAGTTGAAAACGACCATCTGGTCCTCACTTATTCCCGTGACAGCATCACAAAAACGCAACTGAAAACACGTAAACCAGTCCGACATATTTCCTTAGGTACATTCTAGTCCCTATATTTTTATAAATATTTCATTTCATCCTTTATAGTTGAGTCTTTTTCAATGCTAACTTTCTACCGTCCAGTTATCATAGATGACGTATTCATCAACTAGATTCTTTTTCTTAAAAACACAAAATCGTTTTCTCCTAAAACACCATACATTTATACAAACAGGGTTTAGGCCCAAACAAATTACATATCGAACAAATCAATTCTAATCGTATTAGCAAACAACAAGGAAACAGAAACAAAGAAAAAACACTAATTGTTTATATTAAAAAGAAGTATTCACGTGTGAAATGACTATGAATATTGATTGTTCGCTATCAAAAACTGGTCGTAAGCAATGAAACTAACGAAGACTTTTAACAGGGAATAAATAAATGGGTTCCAGGTTAATTCTATTTTAGTGGGTTTTTTTATGAAACAATATATTTTTTTAAAATTTTTAATTTTTAATATCAATATATTAAAACAATAAAAAAAAAAAAACTTTTTTACGGAGGGTCGCTCTTCTGTTTTTTTAGAAAGAAAAAGAGCCCGGCCTTGTGGTGGCAAGTACACTTGGTCGGTCAGTTTTAACTTTTAACCCCGTTATGATTTTAAATTTAATGTCATTAGTAAATTAATCTCCTTATTTCACTTCTCCACCCCCCTGCCCTCAACTGGCAAGCGTCCTTTGCTGATAGGGTCAGGTATGTTTGGCTTATATTGTTTCTTCAGTTTTTTTGGTTTCCACACTATGAGCATCTTTTTATTCTTTTATGCTGAGCCCCTTTTTGGTAATCTATCCTCCTCTTCTTCTTCCTCCATAATTTTGCATGGAGTAAGTGGTCTGTGTACCGCTACCGTTCCAGGGCAGGCCTGAAGTAATTTATTCTAGCCAATCACACAAAAAGCTGTCTCGAAACATCTAAACCATTACAATAAATGAGGATTGATACACTAGTATCAGCATTATTGAATTTGAATGTAAGAATTTTGTTTTACTACAGTAACGATGCAATCAAAACTGACATTACACCAACGCCACCATTGCAGGTATGCCAAGAAAGTTTTTTCTTTTCTTTTCTAGGAGATCAAAATTGCTTCCAAAATGCCAATCTCTCTTTGTTTTTTCTTTGTCACATGATGATGCGTCAAGCATGTCCATGTTTGGGGCTCTCTTTCCACTGTTTTTTGGTAAAAAATAGATAGCTTGCTTTTTCACTGTAAGAAAAGCCGTGACCCTGCTAATAAAGTAGGGCAGACTGCAAACGTATATTCTCTGTGACCTTTTATCTTTTACGATGAATATATATATATATGTCACTCACTTTGATCACCACCGTGAAAACTGTGATAATTTTTCAAATTTAATGTAATATATTAACACCCCTTGAAGCTTCAAAGCCCAATAAAAAACCCCAGCAAGCAGATTTTACGAAATCTTGTAAAGCTAAGACAAAATGGTTTATTTATTATTTAAGGGGTTTTTTTTAGCTTTTTTGGTGTGAGGAGATGATGCTTTTAAGGGAAATCGAATATTATTTGTGTGGTAACTGTGCTCCATTATCTTTCACGCTCACATTAAACTATGATTTGTGCGACACGCTCTTCTCTTCTTATGATAGCCTACGCTTTCCTGATAGGTATAAGGTGATTCGACCCTCGACACGTGGCATCTTATTGAAGTTGCAGAAAAAAGTCCATCTAACTTTTTTGCCAACCAGTTCATCCTTTTTGAATGATGAGTTCCATTCCTTAGCAGCATGTTATTTTTGGATTTTGATAGTGGATTGTGGCCTCTTTGAATAATTGTTTTTTTATCAGTTTAATTTATCCTCAATCGGTTTTCTATTTTCAATTGAGTTAATTCTATCATTCTATATTTGAGTATAAGCTTTTAATAAGATTTTAAAATTAATTATTTTCAAATCATTTTAAAAAACACATATTCCCATGTTAGTTCAATATAATAAAAAAGTTTGATATAATAAGAAGAATATAATGTATATTAAGATATTGACTACATTATTTTCTTCGCTTTTTCTCTTTAATGGCACAGCTTATCATGGAAGAGATTCATTTTTTCTTTTTCTTTTTAATTTCTAGAATGGTTAGGTTTTTGATCTAATTAGACAAAGACTCTCTTACGAAGTAGATCTATTTTGAGACTTAGAAATACAATCAAACAATAATACAATTTATTTGAGATAGTGTGTATTAAAGGGGGATGTATTTTCTCCTTACACAACAAGTCCCCTTATTCAGACTCTTGCATACCATTAAGTTTTCTAGTCATCTTAATACTATGTGATGAATCCTAAAATTATAATTTTATGATTATAAGAAACTATTTTTTTCATGCATTGCTTCCCGTCTCCAGGGATGACAATATGCAAAATGGGGGGAAAACACTCATCGAAAATTGTTTTTCCCAAAAACGAAACTTCTACCCATAAAAAGAAGTCATCTAGACTTGAGGATTCTAACAAAGTTAGGAGGGATACATAAAGATCTTATGAGAAAGATAAAAGGAGTTTTATTTGCTATGGGCGTGAAAGATATAAGGAGTTTCACTTGCTATAGGTATAGGCTTTTCAAATCTTAATGTATAATACCCAAAGATTTGGGGGTAATGATTGATCAACTTTCATTGCCTCTTGTATTTTGTATGAAATTGCTCTCTAAAAGACTAGCCATGAAAGGGTTATGAACCATGATACATGAATTCAACCAAACATTGAGCCCAAATGCATGTAAGTCTAACGAATTGTTAGAGACATTTTATTTATGATCAACAAGACATTGAGCTTGTCCTAATAGAACCATAGATTACAGATATTATCATAATAAGACCGTAGATCAAAAATATCTTATCATGATAGAACTATAGATCAAAGAATTGATCTTTCTTTGAACCAATTTTAATTTAATTACCAAAGAGCTCATGAATAAATAAATAAAGATATTTTATAGTTAACGACAATAATCTACTTGTATTTTTACCTCGGAGAAAGTTGTTAGATTGTTAGAACTAGAAAATTAATGGTTTTATCCACAAGACCTCATGCATTTCAATCAACATTTCAAGATCATCGCCACTATCACATGTAAACTATTCAAACAATTCAATGTCATCAATTCATTTGAAAGAATATAAATCTAAGCATATTGTTTATTTCACTAGACAAGAAAAAAAAAATCCTACATGGCTCTAGTCATTCACCCATTATCCAATTCTTTATAGGGACAAGGGAAAAAAAAAACATTCGGTAAATTTAGTCATTTTTCAGCTATCCATTTGCTTTCCATCTGTGACTTTTTGCTTTTTATGACAACTAAGGTTGAGATGTTATCTAATATAATATTTCATATTAATATCTGATGATTGAAAACTTAATCTTTGAGTTTGGATCATTCAAGCTCAAATTCACCATATATGCGAAAAAAGGTAAATTTTCAAGAACCATATTAAATTTTTTTACATCTTATAATAAAAGTATCGTAAGCTTTAGCTTATAGTATAGTAATACAACGTGTATAAATTGAATTAATACCAAAACAATGTCAACGGATTCAAATCACGTTTATTCCCTTGCATCCAAGAATTTTATGAATTTATTATTGTTGCTCCTATTATGATTATATTGCCTTTTCTTATTAGAAGAGAAAAAACTCAAATGATTGGCTCAACGACTGAGTCTGGATCAGTAGTGAGCATTTTTTGGACGAGTTGTGAAGGATTAGTTATGTCTGGTTGCTTTCCAAATCTCAAATCCATTTATAGGAAAGTTGAGATGTTTCAATAAGACATGAGGGGAGAAGGGAAGATGGATAGAGTGGAAGGTTTTGCTCCTTGACATCCAACTAGAATCCATGTTCAGAAAATTTTCAGTCATAATAATTGAAGCGAAGCGGGGGGGCAGTTGACCAGGTGGAATTATATCCACAATTGCTTTTCTCATACGACTCCTTTGCCAGGCTTGCAAGAGAGTGGGTCTACCCAATCCGAAGATAATAGGTTCAGTGAAGGGTGTGTAGTTTGTACTCTGATCAAAGACCAGGAATGTCATCAAATTGTAATGTTAGCAAATCCTTATGACTATATCGATTTTACAAGCTTTTGGTTCATGCCCACTGTTGACCTATCATTGATTCTTGAGTTCTGTCTCTACGCAGACACTGTAGATTCTTGTTTCTTTAGTGATAATTAAAGTTATTAAAAAAAAAATACATGCTTTCAATTTTTGAACTGATTAACTGCATGTGAGTTGTGTACCATGAAAATTAATCATGAATAGGTTCATCAGCTCATGTAATAGATCTCAGTCACCATTTGGAATTGTGCTTCTTAAAATGCTTCGATCCCTTTTCAAGCAGGGTTTTCTAATTATTTTTGGGAGATGAAGGAATACTAAGTGATAGTCAGGAATTTGATTGGGTTGGACTAAGTTTAGTTCGAGTTAACCATCACCACTAAAATATCGATCCCCATCTCCATGCAACGCTAGATGAGATTGCACACCTCGCCACACATGTTTTTTTTTTTTCTATGGCACATTACATCACACATAATGCTATATGTTTTTGCTTTTAATTATTCAGATTGAAGTGCTAGTCAAAGGTTGAACTTTCTTGTTGTACAACAGGAGAAATCATGGATCCCACAAGTTGGCAACTTGGGATGCATGGTGCGTGATATGTGGGGATCAATGCGTGCAATGATATATATATATATATATGTACATACATGACATGTCTATAAATGATGATATACTTTGAAAGTGAACTGGATATATATATATATATATATATATATAAATATATATGTACATACATGACATGTCTATAAATGATGATATACTTTGAAAGTGAACTGGATATATATATATATATATATATATATATATATATAAATATATATGTACATACATGACATGTCTATAAATGATGATCTACTTTGAAAGTGAACTGGATTCATACTTTACCCATGATTTCTAGGCACCAAACACACAAGCAATTCCTCTAAAATTTACCTGCCCTTTTATATTCCTGAGAAGAAAAAGAAAGAAGGCATGCTCGTTTGCTCATCTCGCATCCTTAAAATGTTTATGATCCAATCGAATACATTATAATTTAAAGGTTCTTCAAAAATCTCATATATAAGATTGATTATAATTATTTTGATGGTAAAAAATAAAATTTATTTTATTTAAATAATACAAAATTAAATAAGAGGCTAACCCTTTTTAACAGCTGCACTAAAGAGAATAAATACATTCATGTCGCCTTCCCAAAATGTTCATCAGCACATGAACGATTTTTTGAAGGGATAAAGTGTTGGCGATGATGGTAATATAGAAAACAAAAATAAATTAAAATTTATCTTTTTTAAAATATATGAATTCAATTTATTTATTAGAATTAGAATTAAACACTGTAATTAAATATAATTATAGTAGATTGGTTTCAAAAGTAGCTTTCCTGTCTTCCTTGACCGATTGCAACAAATTGACATTTTATAAAGCACCATTTGTGGAACTTATTTTAGTAAAATTTAAATTTCTTCCAACATTCAAATAAAAATTATACTCATTTTTTATCAAAGGAAAATTGTTTGATGTGTTTATAACTCACCTGCTAGTCATTCCTCATGCTCTAGCTATAATAAATCTGTATTTTGTTCATTCAAATGCTCGAGAACCTCCGCATTGTTTTCTTGATTTTTAAAAGTTCAAACTTTAAGATTAGTTTTCACACGAATTTATTAAATTTTTCTAAATGCGAGATATGTATTTAAAATTAGTTTGGATTAATATTAAAAAAACTAATAAAAAAATGATTGTGATTGTAATTTTCAAAAAGACACAAGCGTCTTTTCTTACGGGTCAAATAGCTGGTTGGAAAAGAGAGATGGGGAAGTGGCTTTCTGGACAGCATTACAGGCATGATTGCTAAGTCAACGCCCTTCTTTGGATAGTACAGATCATTCTCCTCCTACCATGGTGAAAGTGAAAAGGGCAAAGATTATGGTCGCTTGCTAACTCAAAGGTCAATCGAGAATGTGGGTTGCTTCCACATGCTGAAACAAAGCCCATTCGCTGTAAGCTGCAGCTAAACAGGACCTTGAACTGGTGTTCCTTCGAGAGCCCAATTATCAACCAAGGCACTGCAGTAAACATAAGTGATTGTTAGTTTATAAAGACTCAAAATTGTTTACACACACGAGAATTCCTTGACGGAGCAGGAAAAGCAAGGACGTCTTAGCATAAAATTGTCGGGTGCCAGGCAAGATGCTTTGGAGTGCCAAACTTGTAAATGTGTTTGTGATTGATCTTGAAATCGTTAAACTTCGCAGAAAGAGGTAGGTGTCTTCAGGAGGAGAAGAACAGTTTCCAAAGTCTGAGCAACATGCTGGAAATTCTAGCATTCATGGTACTGCAAATAGCATGGTAAATCATCCTGATGTGCTAAGATAAAATAGTATTATATATAAAAATGCTATTTGATTTCCGACGCCATGGATTTGGAGAAAGGGGTTTGTTTACTTGTTGCTCATTTGCTAATTAATGAATCCACCCGGCAATTCCTTGAGCACGATAATTGAAGAGACCCAATGGTCAGAACCCAGCTTGTCTCCTTTTTCATCTCCTGTTATTGTTAGTCTCTTCAATTTACTTCTCCGATTCCATATATCAGGACTCAAAATTCCTTCAAAAACCTCTCCCCATGGTCTCCAGATCTAATTAACATTGGCGGGGAAGGGCTGAATGCTAGCACTTTATCACATACCTGTACTTTAGATATGCGTTCTTCCTCATCATACGACCGCAAACTTGGGGAAAAAACCCTTCATGGATCGATCAATGCTGCTCTCGTTGGGAGTCGAACTCAAGACCTCCCGCTTACTAAACGGGTGCTCTAACCAACTGAGCTACGAGAGCTTACCGAGTGAACATTTTCTTTAAATGTTCTCATTGTTAAATATGCATGCTAAGTATATTTTGTTTATTTATGTACCACTTATGATAAATTGTCTTATTTACATGCATGGCTACATTCAGACTACATGGAAATTAGCTTTTGAGTTAATTAGACAAGTTTAGACAGTAAGTGCTAATTGAACAAATTAAAAAAAATATAAGGTTTAATTGCCTAAATTAAAAACATAGAGTAAAAATGAGTAATTAACACAGATACAAAAACTGAATTTAGTTTTTTTCTATATAAATATAAGTGATAATATTTATTTGTACTATTATTTTATTTTAATATACTTGTAGAGCATGCATTTCCGTTGTGAATAGAGTGCTCTGAATTTGCTATTATGCGTATTCATATCTATGTTTATTGTAACGGCTGGCTGGAGTTCTAAAAATTTTAAATTACTCTTATATATATTTTTAGATTATTTTAATATGTTAATATTTTATTTTTTGAAAAAAATAGTATACATTTAAGATTTTTTTTTTTTAAAAAACAACCAATATAAAACATTGCCTAAATACAATTTAGTAATGCGATGGAGGGGGGGATTAATTATTCTAAAATATAACAATATTAATTTAAATCTTTTCCCAATATTTTTTTTTTATCTATATACATTATCAAATACAGAATATTACCTAACTAACACAATGGCAGATTGTATTTAATAACAATTTAATTATAACCAACACAATTCAGTAACATGATAAATTAACAGGGATTCAAGATGAGATTCTTTTATTCCATGGTTTTCACTATGATATAGTTACACTCACACATTGACACTTAGAAAATAGAATTCCCAACATGTTCCCTTCCCTCGGATTTTCTTTGATTGATAATAAAAAATATCTGCTTATTTTCTTGTTTCAAATTTTTGACTAAGTATCTGAGTTTTTTTTTTTTTTAATGTATTAGGTTGATATGGAATATATAATCGTACGGTTGTTTTTTTGGTAATTCAGTGGATGGTATTTTTAAAAACATCTTATAATAGAAAATATATAAAATAATTATATTTTTTCTTTTCATTTAGTGTTTTTTAAAATAAAAAGCGTCAAAACAAAAATTTAAACCACAAAAACAAATACTCTCTCCAAACTAAAACTAAACAGAGGATAATCCTGCTGTCTAAAAGAAAGAAAGAAAAACATGGTCCAATCAAAGTCTACAGATGACGCAAACCCCATCCTGATGAAGTTTACTTGTTTCATAAGCAGGCAGAGGCAGTCTACTTACAAAAGGAGAGGTCCATTTCTGCAATCCAACAAACAAAACGAAGCCCATATTTGCAAATAAAACTTTCAATAAAGACAGGCTGAAACACGTACAAGTGAGTTTGGTGGAGAAGTATTTCTCTTCCTCTCTCTCTCTTGCAATTTCCTCTTCCTTTCCTTTCCTCTCTCATTTCTCTTCTTCAACATTTGTTTATCATCATAAAATCATAACTTCTCATCACAAAACAGAGAAACCAACAAACTATTATGGCTTCTGATTCATGGGTTTCTCGCTTCTCAGCTTCTTCAAGAAGATATCTGACTCGATCTGGTTTGTTTAAAATCTTTATTTTCTTTTATAATGTTATTTTTAAAGAAATGTTGTGTGAAAGTGGTCTTTCTTGTTGGGTTTGTCGTGTTAGATCTGTACGAAGAGACTGAAGCAGAAGAAGATTTAAAAGCAGAGTATTTGTGTCCGTTTTGTGCTGAGGGTTTTGATGTTGTTGGTCTCTTTTGCCACATCGATGAAGACCATCCTGTTGAAGCAAAAAATGGGGTATCATATTTCTATCACTTGCTCTTTTTTTCATCTTTTTATCTATCTTCAAATTTTTTTGATGGATTTCGATTAAAAAGTCTAGTTCTTTAGTGTTAATTTGTAAAGGGTTTTAGTTAAATTTACGGGGTTAGTCCTCAAGTGATGAATTATGATTTTGGAAAAGGGGTTCTAGTTAAGTTTACGGGGTTTGATTTTATATGAGATTATTTGGCTAATTGTGTGAACTTGCCGCCTTGTTTTTGAGGACTTTAATTGCATCCTGGAGTACAAATTGGTTTCTTTTTTGTGTTGAACGCATTATTAGCTACACTTTTCTAGTTGCTTGGAGACTGCCACTGAGATGATGCCTGGATTGTTTGTTTTCAGGTGTGTCCAGTTTGTGCTAAAAGGGTGGGGATGGACATTGTTAGTCACATTACGGGGCAGCATGGGAACTTATTTAAGATATCCTTTTTATCTCTAATCTGAATTACTTTCATTCAGCGTTTTGGTTCAGATTTTTTGTATAATCTGGATGTGTACGTGCAAGCGAACATGCATATTTATGTGGTTCAAATGTTAATGGCAAGTGAACTAGGTTTTGTTAGTAGTTGAAAATCTTTCTAGTTAATCTCTTGAGGTTTAAAGGAAACTTTCAACATTGTGGTTTTGTGTGTTGATCATGAATCACTTATCATGTTGGTACTTCTTTCCTTCTTTCCTTTGCATCCTGGGTCAGCACTTCAACTTTGTTTCAAAAGCAGTCTTTGTTTGCACTTTTATGCATTTGAGTCTAGCAATATACTCATATCTATTACACCCTTAAGTTTCTGCCCCTATTTATTTGTTTGTTAGTTTTTCTGTATGCTCACAGTAGTCCATTGAGTGCCTTGACTGGAGATTACATTCAGCGTAAGAGAAGATTGCGAAAGGGAGGAGCTAATTCAGCATTTTCTATATTGAGAAAAGAGCTGCGAGAAGGAAGCTTACAATCCCTTCTCGGTGGATCATCTTGCTTTGTATCTTCCTCCAATACAGAACCTGATCCGTTGCTTTCACCTTTCATATTTAATCCACCTGGTTTTGATGAAGTGCTGAATACAAAACCTCTTTCTTCTGTGGAAGCAAGCTCAGTGAAGGGGAGTGCATCTGATGAGTTTCTAGAAAGGTATGATTACTCACATCCTTTTTCCATTTAAGTCACTGCAATTGATCTTCATTTATTAAAAGAAGCTTCTGTATTTTGCCCCCAAGATATGAACTAGAGGTCTGCATGTTTTTCTTAGTAAATCAGCTTGAACTTGTTAGCTGCTTCCCTGATCAATATATTCCTTTCATTTTAATAAGTAGAATCTATCTTGGTAACAAGACCAAAAATATGATTGACTATTGTAAATCTGCCTGGTTTCTATCACTTCAATGTTACTATTCTCGTAATGAATGTGTAGTGTAAGGACATCTTGAAACACTAAATTATTCGGTTTAAAGGTAATGATGTATGGGGTTTGATGTTTTATGATCAGTGTGCAATTTGTATAGTAGTGCGATTTAGGTGCTTTTTACTTGGTTTAGATTCAGAAGATTGGTATCCTCTGTTCTTGGACAGTTAAGGTAAGGATGGAATCTTTGTAGAGCTGTTACCATGAAAAATCTTCTCTGGATGAAAAGGTAATAATCTGTGGAGTTTGAGGTTTACCAACAGCCTAAAATTTGTGTTGACTATGCTTTTAGGATCCTATACTCTGTTATTATGATCTAAGAATGAATCCAAAGATATTGAAGCTTGTATGGAACTGGTTCCGTAATTTGAGCAAGAAACTTACGCTGTTAATGATCCTTTGGCCATTACTTTTACATGATATTCACCAATTTATTGTTGTTGAAGATTATCACGTTGTCAGTAAGGTAGTTAAATGGAATAAATGCAACTTGAAATATGTAACCTGTGTTTCATCTTCTACTGCTCACATTTGAGGCTTTATGGCGTTACTGGTATGTTGTGGAACTTTTCCTATTTTAAGATTTCTAACATCAGTTTGGTGCCAACAGGAAAGTCCAGCCACAGCTATCAGTCAAGGACCAAGAGGAGAAATCCCGGAAATCAGAGTTTGTCCAAGGACTAATGCTCTCAACCATTCTTGATGATGAGTTATGAGCGTGGGCGGTGACTGTGATGGATTGTTAATATAATGTTAGGAGTGTGAGCAAAGTGAAGAGGAAAGCTGTTCAATTTGTGACACAAGTTGTAATAGATAGGTCCCATGAACTACTGTGCAAACTATTTGTATTTACGGCCCATGTGCATTACGGAAAAAATAAAGTTTTATTCCTACCTCTAGCATATTTGCTTTGCTTTTCGTACATTAGCTCATGTATACGCAACTGATGCACCGTTTTTCATCCCGGTGGAAATTTTTTGGACGGTGGAACTGTGCATGACACCTTGATTCCCATTTTCAGGTTGTTATTTTTAGTTTTTGGTTCGACTACTGTGTTGCAGACCGGACTAAATTTTTCTCGCTTGCAATCATTTTCAGCGGTCATAGAACTTAATTCTCTTAACCATTACGTTTGCAATCTTTCTCGTTTGAAATCAAGTTCTTTTCTTTTATTATCTAGTATTCGTTATATTTATTTTATTACTCGTTTTTTTAATTAAAAAAAATGATCTAACTTTGTTTATCTGTATATTGAATTCCTATTTTTCTACCTCACGATTTATCAAACTGAAGGTTTCCGTGACACGAGTGACCATGGAGATCTTCACTTGGTGCCTTCCACCATTCCTTGATATTTTCTGTGCATATGGTTGAAAAAAATGGTTATGTCAAAATGATCGGTGCCCATTTGTCTACCCAAACATTATAAAATGCAAACACCTTCAGAACCCCGTCTAAAACTTCTACTTTTTTTGTACAAGATTCGATCCTTTTCATATTCACGGGTCTCTAGCACCATCATCCATCTATTGTGCCATTTCTCCCCTCCGCAAATAGCAACTTGCAGACAAGGATTTCCTTATTCCTGGACGTTTATAGAAACTAAAAAGAAGGGCAAGGGCACCGAAAACTTAAGGGTTGTTTAGCAGCCAGTGGTGGTATCTTGCGTTCATAAAAACATAAAAACAATAACAAGTTTTCTGTAAATACAGAAAATGAAAAGAATACCATACAATAAAATGAATACCATACGATGATACCCTAGTTGTTTTCGACAAAATGACAATAACCTTAGTTGTTTTCGACAGCAGTTGAGCTATTGAAGCATTTTCTTCTACAGTTATGTACCTTAGAGAAGGGAGTTCTCATCTTCAGATCAGTAAGCGAATCCTGGTTAAATGAACACTGCATAAGTATGATCACTTTTCAGAAAATGCTGCTACAAAGCGTATATTCAACATTCTACCTCAGAAACAACCATATACAAAAGTCAGAAGTTTTTATAGGGCAACGTTATTAAACAAGTGCTAAAAATAAAGCTTTCTGGGCTGGAAAACTGTCCATAAGATCAAAACTCCATTTATGACCCGAAGGTTCCTAATCTGCAACTCACATGAAAGCCACAGCACCAAGATAATTATCAGAAAACTCCCAAGTGCATGCAAAAGGTTGCATACAAGCAAAAAGTGAATCATTCTTGGACTTCTTCAAGGAGATGTGCTGGCAGGGCCAGGACATGACACACTAGTCTGAGAATCCTGAAGACATACCACTCCATACAACATCATTATAAATTAGGATATTTAGTACGACCTGAAATTGGGGTTCTCTTACAGGACTGAAGGTGCCAGTTCTCTTTAATAACTCATTATAAAGGACACCTTTTCACCTCGAGCTTGTGTTGTGGGAAACAAAGAACCTATAGTCAGGATGATTTACTTCCAAAAGCTTAAGCCAGTTGTCAGCAGCTCTTAGCAATGAACCGGCCTTTTGGCATTCATAGACTCCATTGGGATTCCAAAATGCAACTTTAAACTTGTAGGAAGCAAGCCCAAATGTAGGCAAAGGAAGCTTGAGGGGCATGTCAGAACGGTGAAGCTCCCTAACAGTAGAGCCTTGAAGATGCATCCCCTCAATGCTATGACCTGTACCAGCAAGAAAATCAACAAACACATAAGACTGCAGGCAGATATAAAAGCCCACCATGGATGTACAAATATGCAAGGAAAGAGATGTACTTTGAAAGGATGTTGACAGAGAATGATAGGTTAGAAAGCAAGCATCCAGATTCTGCAATGTTGGACCCATGGGTATCCTGTATATGGGATACCAAGCCACAGAAATCCAACTTGAGGGTGATAGATCACAACTCCTCAATGTCTTGAGTTTTGGAAACTGAGATGCAAGAACCAAAATCTGCAGGGATGCAAGACTATTCATGAACAAGGGGAAAATATAAACAATGAAACAAAAAACTGCAAGCTCAAAATTTTAAGCCATTTAAAGACAGTGAACTTGCCTGGTCAGCCAATGGTTGGCGTGTAAATGGTGAAGCATATTCCATATATTCAAAAATACGCCGACCAGGTGGATTGGAGATCTCGCATTCATCGCTAGAGGAACCCCTGAAGGGTTTATTTCTCAGAGAGAGTCTATTCAAACTCTTAATATTTGCATCTATAACATTATGCTGGTTCCAGGGCTCCCAAACACCATTGCTTGCTACTCTCTCTGCTCCATAGTCACTGCTACCATCACTACATGTGTCCCTGGATGACTCTGTATCACTCTCCTCGCCATGCCTTCTGTCAGAAGATGGAAGCAATGACAATGAAATGCAACAAGCTTACTAGCCAACTGATAGGTAAAGCTAAATAATTTCAAACATCTAGACTGTTCACTTTAATTTATCATTCTTTCCATTGGAAGGACTACCAAAACTTGCTGTACTGTATCGGCCCAAGTACCAAAAGTAACAATCTAGGAGTACAATTTAAAATGAGAATAGTCTGTCAGAAAGGCTGGCATATTCCTCTTTGCAGCAGCACAACATATTCAAGAAAATTAGAGTATGTTACTTTCAGTCATATTTGCTATCTGGACAACTGAGAACCTTTTCATCATGATTAAACATAACAGTTTGAGAAAGTCAGCAAACACTCCAGGAGGCAATAAATGTACCTGTCTGGAACCACATTCAAGAGCCTAGTAACATGCAGTAAAACTAGCACAGAAATTCATATGGATAAAACTTATATTCCTCCTCTTCCAATAGTTCTGCATAATATCTCTGCGATTCATTCATGTCAACTGAAGTAACAGTACATGTCCTAGCCATTCCAATGATGGATTATCTATAGCAATGTTAACTTTGGCATTTTCTGGAAAAAGTAAGCCATGAATTAACTGTGAACTATTCAAGTAATCACTACTACCAGGATAGTAATGGCTCCAAATTCTCCAAACAGCATTACCGATTATTTTAGTCTTGCACTTGCAGTCACAAGGATGCAGTTTTGGCTTCCCAGATCCAGTGTTAAAGTGAAAATGTTTGATTAAGGGTTTTTAGGGTAGTGATGACACCAAAAGATGATCATTTAAACCTTAGATAATACATAGGCGGGTGGCCCCAATTGACTTGGATCCACCGTGACAATTAAACATGGGCACAAGCTATTACAGCACAAAGCCCTAGAAAGCAGAATGTGTATATATTTTTCTGTTTAAGAAAATAGTCATTTTGTTTCTCAGAAAGTTGTTAAGAAATGACACCTAGCAAAAGGCAGGCAAAACAATCAACTATGAAATAAGGGTTAAAATCACCCTCATCAATTAGAGCTGTAACACAAGCTGAACTCATGTCACCCAAATAAATAGCCTCCTATTGCTCTTCATCTATCACAGTCCATGATCCATCTATCTATAATATAAAGAACAAGGAAAAACTGACTATGATATGGACTAAGAATGGAATAGACTGAAAATAAAAAAAATCAACTTCACAAATAAGAAACCATAACTTCTCTCAAATAAAACCAAGTCGTAGAATTTCACACCATTTCTTAATTGGAATAATGACTTCGTGATTTATTCATCCACACGATGACATATCCATCAAACTATATTGAAAGTACTAACTAACATCACCAAACATTAGATATCCATGGAAGCATATTGACAGAACTAGTAATTTAAATCATCAAAAATTTGGATCTTCACCAAGAGTACTACAAACCAGTCATTGCCTTAATATAAAGTTGATTCCATGCCTTTCTGTGTGTCCAAACCATAACCAAAAAAAATTAAAAAAATGAAACTAAGCCAGAAAATTAATCAATAATCTAATGCATAAAATTTGAACTTGAGATTCTAATATTGCAGAGTGGTCATACATCCCAAGTTCACATCAATAAATCCATCAAAACTATGCCAAGATAGTTATTGGAACCGGGCAAATTTATAAAATGAAAAATATAACCAAATTAGAAGCGAGGAGAATGGCTCACCTCAGCCTTTGGGAGGATTGTGATGGATCTATATATAGCTGAATACCAGACAAATAGGGAACATAATACTGCACAACAGTCTCACTCCCATTCAACAGAAGAGGAACACCTGCCCCATATGCACTCCACTCCTTGAAAGATTCCCATAAATCCCCAAGCACAAAATACATGTTACGGTGATGCTGCTCTTCACATGTTCTCCATCCCCTAGCACTGGTCTAAACAACCCACAAACACCACCATTAAAAGAGCATGCATATCTTACCAAAAAAAATAAAGACATTCAAATCATTTTCAATCTAAAGCAAGCTCAATAACAGTGAAAACAGTTTTCCCATCGATTCCTTTAGAATTTAAGACCTTCAAACAATAATAGCACCTATAAAACAGCACATGTCATTAAACAAACAACATAGTAAATCAAACTGAAAAAAAGCTGATTAATTATCCAGTGAAGTCGTTTATATGAAGACCCTAATTGATTATAGATGATTCAGTTCAAAATTAAACATTGTCAACAATCATTGGCTTGATTAATAAACTCAAGTCATAACCCTGCATTATTCCATTTTAATTGACTAATTAAAAACCCTGATCTAATCCATTAAATTAGCCATGTTCTTCACAATTTAAAACCTTAAACAAATACTAAGGCAAATTACGCCACAAAAAATAAAAATAAAATAAACCACACAGAAAAAAAAACATAAAACCCAAAACTTTAATACAAATAACCAAAAATCAACAAAAAACCATAAAAGTCATTAATTACCTTGGGTAGAAACTGAGCAGGTACAACTGGAGTAGTATACTCTAAGAATCGATCCAAATTCGTTGAGTTACCCTCGGGCCCAACTCGACCTGAGACAGAACAATTCGACCCGCATTGATCGGATTCCTTCTTCTTCTCATTCTCCGCCGTTGAATTCTTCGAAATCGATGGCTTCTGCTGCTGCTGCTTCAATTGTTGTAATTGTTGTTGTTTTCGGATCCCGGGCGAAACATAGAACCGATTCTCTCCACGGTTTCGAGCAATTGAAACACCACCGGAGCCTGACATTGTATGGGATTGAAAACAACAGGAAAAACAAAGAAAGCTTTTGAGGTTTTAGAAACAAGGTTGAATTAGATTTTTATTGCTTGTGTGCTTTTATTCTTCAGATTTTATTTTGCGTGTGTGAGAGTGAAATAGGCAAAATCAATATGAGAGAAGGAAGAGAAGTCTCGAGAGATTTTTTTTTTTTTTTTGGTGTGTTGGTTTAGGGTATGTGAGATAGCGATGGATGGTGGTGTTTAGAATATATTTTTTTTATTTAAAAATATAGTAAAATGATTTTTGTTCTTTATATCAATATATTAAATATATATAGAAATTTTAATATTTTTATTAAAAAATGCATCTAAAAATAACATCCTTTAATATTCCTATTGTATACTGCTACTAATACTATCACGGTAATTCCAAGTAAGAATCAAAGTTGAAATGGTAATTTTATTATATTCCTTTATGATAATAATAAATAAATTAACAAACATTAATTATAGGTGGCTAAAATACCGTAGTAATTTCTATTGTTTATCCTCTTATAAATCATTATATATTGGAATAGAAAAA
Source organism: Salix dunnii (assembly GCA_015731905.1). Taxonomy (NCBI): domain Eukaryota; kingdom Viridiplantae; phylum Streptophyta; class Magnoliopsida; order Malpighiales; family Salicaceae; genus Salix; species Salix dunnii. The sequence continues at coordinate 20,362 of CM027668.1, read as the reverse complement.
ATTATTTTTTTTGGATGATTGAGTTATTTTGAGCCTAATGTAACACCAATTACATATTTTTAAAGGAATTGTTAAATTGAAAAGAAAAAAAAAACTAGAGTGCGAAAGATTGGTGGAATAAATGGTGTCTTAGTATTTTGTTTCACAAGTTCATTTTTGTTCCTTATCATTTTTAGCTATTAGGCAGTTGGTTTATTTAGTTTTTCAAGATTCAATTTTAATCCCAAATTTAATTTTACTCATTTTCAGTCTTTTTTGTGAGAGCAGAAATAAAAAAAACTCATCAAATTATGACATTAAAAAAAAAATCATTGTTGACGATGATTTTGATAACCAAATATAGTCAATTTTGGTGCCAATGTATTCATTTCACGTGGAGAGTTTGATCAAGGTGTTTTTCTTTTTTCTCTTTGCTCAAGAAAATATAACTGACGACATAAATCATTTTGACTTTAGTTCAATCTCAAAAAAATAAGCTATATTCAGGGGTTTATTTTGTGTGACCATGAATAGGTTCATTAAGATATTTCTAAGTGTTTTTAATAAAAAAAATAGGTCAAAAAATAAATTTTAAATTGAAATAAACTCAACCTTATTCCCCAGGCTTGGTGAGGAAGGAGGAAAGGCTTGACAATTCTTCATTGGTTGGCATTCAAAGATTGAATTATTATATGGTAAAGTGTTTTATTACTATTTAAACAAGTTATCGTGGGATGAATTAATTTTGATTGAAAATACTCAATTTCAAGAATTAAGGTTCTTGATAACATTTATAGATACTTTAGAATTGTTATGCTATAATGTAAATGAGTTGAAATAATGATTGAATAGCTCGAAATAATGATTAAAAGAAAAGGAAAACTTGTTTAAAGTATTTTGACTTTTCTAAGGACCCGGTTAATATTACTAGAATGTTTGAGAGTATTTTTGTTTTTTCCGGATGTTTTTACATAATAAAATACTATTTTATCCCTGTTAACAGACAATAAATAGTTGTCTATCTGGGGTTTACCTTAATCATATGGGGTTTACACAGTATAATCATATTATCTTAAAAAGACAAAAATCAAGAGTTGTCGGCAGAGGTATTTCTGGTGACTGTTTTATAAGGGTGAAAAAAATATAAATATAAATATAAATATACCCTCATAAAAGACAAAATATAAAAGGTGACTGTAGGGGTTTATATATAATTTAACATATTTATTATTTTTTCTCCAAAACACTATTGGTGTGTCTGCTTGATGCATCGCCAATTTTCTACCTCATGCTCCCTTCAGGCAACACGTGCACTGTTGGGTGGAGGTAAAATAATATCATTTTGACATCTCACTTGACGCGCCATTATATCCTCTTTCTCATGATTGTATATATGGCATCCCATGGTGCCCGAAAATATGATGATGGTCGGTTAATCTTTTCTTCCATTTTCTCTTTTATGTAGGCTAAATTACATGGAAATCCTCTTTGTTTATGGTATTTTCATTTTAGTATATGATCTTTTGATTGTTTTGTATGATCTTGATTTTTGTGATATAAGTTTTAATTTGTTTCAATCTTGTCCCTAAATTCAAATTGATTATATATTTTAGTTTAATTTCAATCCTTATTCTTTTAATTGTGGGTTTGGTTTTCAATCCCTTAATATTTTCGGTTTAAGAGTTTGGATTTTTTTCAATTTTTTTCTTTGATTGAAATTGATTATATATTTTGTTTTCATTTCGGTCCTTATATATTTAATTTTTGATTTGATTTTAATTCTTTTATTTTTTTATATATTCATTAAATAATCCCCTATTTTGTCCATATTTATATGTATATGCTCTTAGTTTTTGTTTTTAATTTTTATTATTTTCTCTTTTTTCGAGGTTGTATTTTTTTAATTTAGTCTTTAAATTTTAATTTAAGTTGATGATAATTTGAACATTTATATATATATATTTTTTTTATTTTAATCTATTATCAAGTCAAATAAATTTTGTAAGCTAATAATATTTATTTTTGTTTGTCATGTTTTTTTTGCTCTTTTATTAAAATTTTTAGGTCTAGGGTGTAGGATTTAGGCTCAAGGGGTTGAGTTTGAAGGTTTCGGGTTTTAGTTTTAAGCTTTAGGGTTTAGGTTTCGGGTTTAAGATTCAGGAAGGGGGTCATTATGTAACTTCTAGAGAGAGAATTAGAGTGAGAAGCTCTTGAAGGAAAGAAACAGCCGACAACTCATGCCATCGTCAAACAAACCAAGCCACCTCCTACTACTTTTTTACAACCACCACCATAATGCACAACTCGCCACTACCACCACAACTTACCCTGAGTCGTGGCTTGAACCCCTCGCCAGCCTAATATACCTGCAAACAACCCATTATCATAAATTTGTAGCCACCACCGCCACTGCCACCACAACTTACCCTGAGTCGTGGCTTGAACCCCTTACCAGCCTTATATACCTGCAAACAACCCATTATCATAAATTTGTAGCCATCACCTAGTAACCCAAAACATTCCCAGAACCCAACAAACAAAAACCCTAGGGCAACGAAAAACTTTCCAAAACAAGCGATGACAACTGGAAACAAGGGACACATTATCCCTCTAAACACACATGCCACCACATGGGCAGATAGAGTGAGGATCACTGATTCGACCACGAGGCACACTTTAGAGGCTATACCCATAAACAAGCGGGTAGTCATCTCATTATCCCTACAGACATGAAAATACACGTGGAATAATGGTCATGTTGCATGGTCGGTTTTTTAACTGGATACAAACCAACTTATCAGGCTATTAATCTTATAGTAAGGAAAGCATGAAGTCCATATAGTTTGGAGCAGGTGTCAACCATGGAACATGGGTTCCTCATTTTCAGGTTCTTAATAGAAGAGGCAATCTCATAAGTCATCAAAAAGGGGCCATGGATGATAGGGGGCAGGAACATTATTTTGCAAAAATGGACACCAAAAATTTAGTTCGACAGGAGCAAGATCTCCAACATACCAGTCTAGTGTTAGAGAATAATATGAATCATATTATGGGGTTTCACCTATAAGCTTGAGCTTTTAGGTGAGATGGTTCCTCAACATGGTATCAGAACCTTGTTGACCTAGCGGTCATGAGTTCGAATCTTACTACCCCCATTCTATTTGATAAAAATGAAGCACAAGGAGATGTGGGCTTGTACAAGTTTCAAGTTCAAAAGGCTTTCACTTGAGGGGGTGTGTTAGAGAATAATATAAATCATATTCTAGGGTCTCACCTATAAACTTGAGCTTTTAGGTGAGATGGTTCCTTAACATCTAGGCCTGGTTGAAGGGTCTTCCACTCCTTTTGTGGACCAAGCAAGGGCTGAGTATGGTAGTAAGCATGATCAGAAAACCCTTATCCTGCGATGAGCATACTATCAACTACCATCGACCAGACTATGCCAAGTTATGTGTGGAACCCATACTAGATGAGAAGGCCCGAGGGCCGAATGGGTGCTCTAGCATGTTTTTCAAAACCATATGAAGCATTACGGGGTAGGACTTCACATCAGCATTCCAGTTCTTCTTTAAGACCAATACTCTCCCTAACTGCATTAATGCCATAACGATTGTTCTAGTTCTAAAAAAGGAAAAACTAGGTAAGCTGGATTATTTTTACCCCATATCTTGTTGCAATGTCATATATAAATGCATGTCAAAAATCCTAGTTGCTAGGTTAAAGCAGTGTATTCAGGATGTAATTGCCTAGAGCCAGTCAACCTTTCTGCTAGGGAGGTAGATAACAGATGCTATTCTCTTGACACGAGCTTCTCCATAAATATCACAACAACTTTAGACCAACGAGGGGTCAAACGGGTTATATGATTTTGAGGGGTTGGATGGGTCATACGAGTTGACGAGTCAGATTGTTCAAACAGATCAAATAAGTCATCCTCATAAGCTACTAATTCCTTAGGTGAGACTCATCTTTAAGCCTTCTATTGTTAGGGATCTTAGGATATTGTTGTTATAATTGTCGCTGTGCACTATTAGTAAGCAAATGTCACAACCATAATCTTGTAAGACTGGATCTACATGTCGAACACCTACTACAATGCCTTCTTTAGCAGTATCTGTAGTACCGTTAGTTGCTAATTATAACAAGGGATCCACTCTTGTTACAAGAAAGAAAAAGAAAAAAAAGATCACTACAAATCAGGTGCCTCATACTTTCACTACTCCATAGAGGAAGTTTATAGGTCATTGGTGATCCTAATAGAGTTTTGGTCACCATGCAGATGATGATTGCTTTTCCAATTCTAAGCTAGTTAAGTATAACTTGTTTGGCTCTCTTTTAGATGTATCTTTGAATTAACCGATTGATCGGTTTATGATACTTTATATGTTTTGTTCTGAAGTTAAATCTTGTTTCATTTTGTTGATCCTAATGGTATTATATAATACTTGGGGTGTTGCGATGTCGTGATCGCACAAATTAATTACCCTAGCTTAAAACAAATCAAACAAGATAGTATAGAGCAAGTAAGGGGTCGATCCCACAAGGATGATTTAGTTCAAATTTTTGTGCTATATGCAATGCAATTTGGGGGGTTGAAAGTTGTCTAGGCTAGGCTAAAACAAACTAAGTGAAAATTATATAGAACTGAAATTTATCAATAAAGCAAACCTTGGTCGCAAGTCAATATCCACCTATAGAAATCAGAATTGATCATGGAAACAACACATCAATTTATATTTTGAATATTTATCTCTTCTTAAAATTGGTTCGTTAATAGATCCGCAGTATAACCTACCCTAACCATCAAACAATCACAGTGTTCGCACTAGTAATTTGATTCAATGGTAGCATTAAAAACTAGATAAATTGATCAATTAAGAAACATAATTGTCCGCAATATATATTTAGTTCGATTGAATGTTCTCCCTAAGATTAATAACATAGATCCGCTACAATTATTAACTTAGTTGCTTCACAAGTTCATATATCACAACTCTGGTTTTTGATATCAAACTTAGCAATAGATTGTCTACAATAATAACTTCGAGTCCGCTCTTAGCAATTAAATAAACAATCATAGGAAAATAAACATAGGAGAACAAATATATTCATCCTATAAATTGAAATATTGAGGTAAAAATAGTCTCACAGTTCTTGAAATCTGAAGGTTTCCGTGCCCTTACAACCAAGCAAAAGAGTCTAGTCTTGCATGTTTATTGAACAACTAAATAAAAAGATGGAAGAAAACATGATTTAGGGTTTGGAGGAGGAAGATTTGTGTTTTCTTTGCTGCTGGCCGAAATTTCCTTGCTCCTCTCTTCCTTTATATATGTGTAGAAACCCTAGTATCTATTTTACAAAATAGTCCTTCTTTAAGTTAACAAAATTTAACTGTCCCTTGTAAAATTCATAGATCACTAATACACACATTTTTTAAAGCTCAAATTTGGAGCGTTTATAAAACTTTGAGTCATGAATCCAAAAAAATTGGGTTTGCATCAATCGGACTTCTATAGCTCGAGATATTAAAGTTTGAATGGACAAAGGTCAACCTCGGCAGATTGCAAGATTTGACTTTGAAGGATGTGATTCCCATGATATTCCTTATTTTATTTCTTTTTACTTAGCATTCCAGAAAGATATAGATGTTAGCTTTTGAATTCCATTGGAATCACTTCATTTCGATCTCTAGAGCTTCCGCTCTGCACAAAACATCGACTGAAGGTCAAATCTGTCAATCAACTCCAATTACCTTCTTTTTGAATCTTTCATCCAAAAATAACTTCAAAACATAAAACAAAGAATATTAAGGCATTTAATACACAGAACATATGAAAAACACTAGGTAAATATGGATGAAACTATCAAATAATATGGTCGCATCAAATACCCCACACTTAGCTCTTGCTCGTCCTCGTGAAAGGATAGGTAAAAAAATTAAATTAAAAATAAAAATAACCATGATAAATCTCTTCATATCCCATCAATATACAAGAATTTAAGCATTATAAATAATAATACAATTGAGAAGGATAAAGAACATAAATCTTCATGAATTTGTTTACATGCAAACTTCAAAACTCAATTACTCTTTGGGATTTAAAAGAAATCTATGCCATGCCAAAGTGATAGGTCCTCTCATTGATATACACTCCAACACTCATGTGTTTAGGACTTACGTGTTTAAATCTCTCAAATTCAATCAATGAATATGTTCTACCATAAGCTTGCTCTTCAATCTCATCACCATTACTAAAATATTACAAACAATACATGAATCAAAAGGTCTTATTTTCCAGTTGTAATGGGGATATGGTTAAGGTGAGGTAAAAGAGAGTAGAAGAAAAGGTTCAAACCAAAGAAAGTAGAGTATTCTGAAAAAAATGATATTTCAACCAAGATATTCCATCAAAACACATTACTTTTCAATCTTTAAGCACCAATGCTTAGCTACTTTCGATTTCAAACTCATTTCTATTCTATTCTTTTCTTCTTTTCTTGTTCTTTTTCTTATTTTTTCCTTTTTTCTTTTTTTTTTCACCTTTGGCAACTTTGCCCATCTTTTCATCAAGCATCACTTTTTCTTTCTTTTCACATAATTTCCAACCATAATTCCATGAGATATCATAAGTATATGCTCTACTAATCCTTGGCCGGGAAAAAGAGGAAAACATATAAAAAGTTTAAGGCTTATACATGGATAAAGCAAAGAAAAGATAAACATGCTCAAAAGGGGCTCACTAATGATAATATGCTTTAGGTTGATTTTTTTTTTGGCTTAAGTGGTTAAAATTCTTAATGCCTTTATCATCTTCTTGCATCTCTGTAATGCAAATGTAATCTTAACAAGATATGAAGGAAGTTCTAGAGATACATATCATTAAAAGAAAGTTCAATAAAAGAATATAATGTTGAAGGCTCAAAAGCTTGCAATGGTTTAACACTATAAAGTCAACATGATATATTTTCGGAGTCAATCCCTGAACCAATTAAACACTATGTAGGGTTTGGGGTTTTTGGGGTTTAGGGTTTGGGTTTGGGGGTTTTGGGTTTAGGGTTTAGGGTTTGGGTTTTGAGTTTTGGTTTTTTTTTAGGGTTTAGGGTTTAGGAAGGAGGGCATTATGTGTGTTTTTAGAGAGAAGTTAGAGAAAGGTGCTCTGGAATTCTACCTCAGCCACCAGAACAAATTTGCAGCCTTTCTTCTCCGATGACCACTTTCCAGTAACGACACCTCACCTCTCATGTCGCCTGAGCCTGATTTCTGCCCTCACAAAGCTCTGCTCTCTACTTGTACCTTCTATTTTTGTTTACATCTCTCTTATTGTTTTACCCATGATGCAACTTCCTTTCCCTTAGCCTTGAATCAGCCTCAACCCTACCCTTTTCTTAACCTACTCCAGGTTTCTACCTTTTGGGTAATAGGGTGACCTGGACAACCTCTAAGCTACCTTCTCAGCCGCCACCCCTCCTTTTTACTCTCCTTCTTACCCGACCTTAAAATGACTAACCCTAATGCCCAGTAGCTCAAGCCGACCTCATGGGCTGAAAAGGTGCGAGTTTCTGACTCTAGCATATGATGTCACTTGGACCATCTAGCTCACTAACCAGCGGGGAGTATCCTCAGAATCCCAGGTAGGGTTTTTTGTGAGTTATAAAATGCCATATCATGCTGTCTGTAATATTACTAACAGGGTTTGGAAGGAGCATGGACTAGAAAAAGTTACAGTGTTGGATAATGGGTTTATGGTCTTCCGTTTTGCATTTAAGGAAGACATAAAGGAAGTGCTAGCTAAGGGGCCATGAATGTTAGGGGGTAAGTCTATCTTACTTCAACAATGGCAGCCAGGATTCAAATTTAACAAGAACAAAATCAGGCACCTTCCATTATGGGCCCGTTTACAAGGTCTCCCCTTTCCCTTATGGAACAAGCTAGGGCTGAGCATGGCTGCCAGCATGGTGGGGAAGCTGATTGCTTGTGATGAACTCACGATCCAGTATAGTCGCCTGGAGTATGTGAGAATCTATATTGAGCTTGACGCTGCCATGCCATTGGTCCATCAGTTCCAAGTCATAAGCTCTCTCATGGATTACCCAATCACAATGGAGGTCACGTATGAATGGAAACCGGCCAGGTGCCAAGCTTGTAGAGTTTTTGGCCACTCTTGCAAGTCATAGGCGGTGGCTGAGCAGGAGCAGGGAAAAAGAAAGGCGATGGTGGGAGAGTGCAACAATGATGAAGAGATGAGGCCAGACAAAGTGCAACCTACTGAGACGCAACATTGGTGCAACGATAGACCTCTAAGGGAGAGGATCTGATGCGATCCAACCATCAAAGGATCCATTGGAGGTTGTAGTTGGTCTAGTTACTAGGCTTAGGGTTAAGAAGTTCAAAGAAGCTTTCAATGGACTTCTTCAAGATACATGGGCTAAGGTGGATTTCAAGAGGATTTGTAATAATAAAGAGCAAGCCTTGATTAATCTCATTCATGTTCAAGAAGGTCTTGTTGGTGAAACCAAGACCATTACACAAGGATTGGGAGAAGAAGACTATATTCGGATAGTTTGACCTTTGGTTACTCTTTTAGTCATAATCGGAGCTACATATCCCATTTTGATGTGATTCTAGTTTTTTTAGAAACTAGACTTCTAGACCTTTGCAACGGTATATGGCATGCCTTCTAATTCTTTAAGACGAGAGAGAACAATCTATTTTAAGTTGGGTCTTACTGCTGCACGATAAAATACGGAAACAACGAACTTGTCTTATTTAATTAGTTGTGCTATCAAATTTTAATTACTTTGAGAGGAGACAATTTGTCTGGGTTTTTAGACTTGTTTATTTGTTTATTTTAATTAGTTTGGGCTAGTTTTAGCTTGAGTTGATTATTATTTAATTTGGGCTATGTGAGACCCATTAGGAAAACTAGGGTTTTGGCTTGGAGTATAAATACTCTTTAGGAATAATGTTAGGGACTTTTTTGAACAATATTTTCCAGCATTGTAGCCATCTTTGGTTGCTTCATCTTGGTTCTTGATTGAACTTTCAACTCTTCAAAGAATTGACCATTATTTGTTGTGAATTTATACTTCTTTTGCTCGTCTCCAGGTGTAGGCGTTGTGATTGAGTTGGTTTATAGTCTTGTTGCCTTCGAGCAAGTCTTCCATTGTGATAAGCTCATTCAAATATCCATAAACTTGGGTTAGATTGATCTTGGGGTCGCGAATACCATTAAATTCCGCTAGGGTTCACATCAGTTGGTATCAGAGCTAATTTAATCACAGGTTATATCCTTCAATTTGAATTTTTATTGTTTCCTGTTATGTTTTTGATAGATTTGGACACCAAAGAAAAAAAATAGGGATCTTACTTGTTATTGCTTTGTTGAACACTTAATCATAAGTTAGTGTTCTTGCCGAAATATATACATTTATAGATAAAAAAAAGAGTGTTTGATCTTGAAATCTTGATTGTTGCTACATAGGGAAAAAAAGAAAAACAAAAAGAAAAAAAAACAAAAGAAAAAAAGAAGAAAAAGAGAAGAAAAAAAAGAAGAAAAATCAATTTTTTGTTATTTTTTTGGCCGAATACATGTTTTAGAAAACCTTGATCATTGGGAAATTAGTTAGTCTTCCACTTAGTATTCTTGTTTGTGTACCTTGAAAATTTGGGTAGTTTAGTTGGTTTATTCATTATTGCTGCTGAATATTTATCGCGTGGTCTTTATAATATGTTTCAGAGGTACCCCTTTTTGCATTATCTTGCTAGGTGTCCGGTGCTTGTTCCGCACCTTGCATTTGCTGATGACATTATTATTTTTTCTAATGGTACTAAATCATCTCTTAAGCGCATTACTAATTTCTTAGCTGAATATGAGCAGTGTTCGGGCCAAAAGGTTAACTCCTCTAAAAGTGGTTTTATCCTATCTGCTAGAGCTTCTTTATCCAGGGCCTCTGTTGTAAGTGGGGCTTTGGGCTTTCATCGTATCCGCTTGCCCACCAAATATCTAGGGATGCCACTCTACAAGGGGCCTAATAAAAGTTTTATGTGGGATGATCTTATTTCCAGGATTGCTGCTAGGATGGAGGGGTGGGAAGCAAAGGTTTTATCGCCGGGTGGTCGTATTACCATCCTTAAGAGTATTCTTACTTCGATGCCTCTTTATCTTTTGCATGTTATTGTGCCTCCTAAATCGGTTATGTGCAGGATTGAAGGGCTCTTGAACAAATTCTTGTGGAGCTCCAAGGGGCAAAAGAGAATTCATTGGGAGTGTTGGGAGGACTTATCCTGTAGAGGAAGGGCGTCTTGGCATGCGGAGACTTCAGGACCTAGTCAATGCTATGAGTTTGAAGCTTTGGTGGCGGTTTTGTACCGTCAATAACCTCTGGTCCAATTTCATTAACTGTAAATATGGTTATAATAGTGCTTCCTTTTCAGGTGGTGTGAGCATCCATGATTCTCTCATTTGGAAAAGACTCTCTAAGGCCGGCCGTGCATGTGAAGATCTTATACGTTGGAAGGTTGGATGTGGTAAGATTAATTTTTGGCATGATATTTGGGTAGATGATTTTGCTTTATCCAGGTATAATCCTCCAATTGGAGAGTCCCATATCCCTGTTTCCTTTTATTGGAGGAGCAATGCGTGGTATCTAGATCAGGTGAGGTCTAAAATTCCAAATGATATTATAGATTCTTTATATCTCAATGATGTTTGCAATACCGGAGTTGACCATCCTCTTTGGTCGCTCACTGCACATGGTGGTTTTACTATGTATAGTGCTTGGAATAGGGTGCGCCAAGTCTCGGTTCGTCAGTTAATTTTTTCAAAAATTTGGCATGCTTTTATTCCTTTAAAGATATCATTTTTTATTTGGAGGTTGCTTAAGGATTTTGTTCCAGCTGATACCAGGATTCAGGGTAAGGGTATCTGCATGGTTTCTAAATGCTATGGTTGTAATGATATTGAATCATTGGAGCACTTATTTTTGTTCTGTCCTAGTGTGGCTCTTGTTTGGAAATTTTTTGCTACGATGTTCTCAGTTAGTTTACCTGTTGATGGCTGATTAGGCACTGGCTTTCTACATGGTTTTTCTCTGGTGATTATGTTTCTGCAGGTCATATTAGAATTATTCTTCCGCTATTTGTTTTATGGTTTATTTAGCTTGAGAGAAACGATGCCAAGCATATGAACATGAGTTTCTATTCCGATAGGATTCGTTGGAAATGTCAGGGGAAGATTTCCCAACTTTTCCAAGCGGGGCTTTTGAAGAGGAGGAATTGGAAGGGTGATATGAAAATGACCTCTTTTTTTGGGTGTCATTATGTTTTAGATCAAGTGTATTCCCCTAAAATGGTTCGATGGATTAAACCAAAGGAGCACTGTTTTAAGCTTAATGTGGATGGGAGTTTTCAAGGGAACAGTGCTGTGGCTGGTGGTGGGGGTATTCTCCGCGACTGGCATGACAATGTTAACTTCTTTTTCTTCCTTTCCTTAAAAGCTAAATCCGCCTTACATGCTGAAATTCTATCTTTATATCATGGTCTGAATATTTGCAAAGATAGAGGTATTGGTAGAGTGTGGATTGAAATGGATGCTCTTTCAGTTATTAATCTTGTTCAAAACCATTGTATTGGGTCTTGGGAAGTATGTTATAGTCTACAGGGTATTTATGATTGTCTCAATTTTTTTCAATTCCATTTAACTCATATCTACAGCGAAGGTAATCAAGTAGCAGATCATCTTGCTGCTTTAGGGTCTAAGGCTGCTAACTTGCACATTGGATCCTCTCTTGATGATTTTTTTCGTTAAGAGGGTTGATTAGAACTGATAAATTAAATCTTCCTTATTTCCGTCATGCTTTTATTTAGTTTTCATATCTGGTGTATTTTTATTTTTCTCTGGATTCCTATGGATAAAGGTTGATTTGGTTTGTTGGGAGTTGTGGCGACTTGCGATCAATTGAAGCTTTTGTATTTCTTTTTTCTTTGGAGGTTTGGTTTGGCCCCCCTTCAAATTATTGTTTGTTTCCAGGGTTTTTTGTATGGAGATGGGGTTTGTCCATCTCTTAGTGTGCTTTGGAGGTTTGGTTTGGCCCCCCTCCATTTTTGTAAGCTTCTTTAATTTTTAATAATAAATTTGTCCCGAGTTCCGTCCCTGTTTTTTTTTAAAAAAAACCCTAAACCCTAAACCCTAATTACTTGAGCTTCTGGTTTAGGGTTTAGGGTTTTAGGGTTAAGGGTTGAGGGTTTAGGGTTCAGGGTTTAGGGTTTTAGGGTTGAGGGTTCAGGGTTTAGGGTTGAGGGTTTCGGTTTAGGGTTTAGGGTTTAGAGTTTTAGCGTTTTAGGGTTAAGGGTTTAGGGTTTAGGGTTCTTGGGTTTAGGGTTTAGGGTTTAGGGTTTAGGGTTTAGGGTTTAGGGTTTAGGGTTTAGGGTTTAGGGAGGGGGGGCATAATGTCACTTTCTAGAGAGAGGTTAGTGAGAGATGCTCTGAAATTTTCTACCTGGCGGCGCTCTGTTCATCACTGTTGAACTCCGACGAGTAAAAATCCAGGCTCTGGTCTGCGATAATCACACGTCTTGCCACCTTTTTTCATTTCCAATTCTCAAATCCCAGCCGCCAGTTCATGCCCAACCACAAAAAATCCCTTTTGTCCTCTACCTCTAGCATCTCTATTACCCACAAAAAACCCTTTTGTCCCTCATTTTCCTACCTTTCTGCCACCTTTTTAAACTCCGGTCTCTTCAAGGCCCTCCTGTCTACCAGCCATCACATCCCCTTTTTATTTCTCTCAAATGACAGCCATAAAGCCATCTTCGTGGGCTGAACGAGTTCGAGTCTCAGACTCAAACTCTCGGTGCACTTTGGAAAAGATATCCCGCCAGCCGCCAGGAACCATTCTCCACATCCCAAATGACATGCAGTTGGCAGATGCTGAAGACTGGAAGAGGAGCATGATTGGTTTTTTTGTGAGCTATAAGTTACCGTTTTATGCTGTCCAATCCATAGCCAACAGAATATGGAAATCTCATGGTTTGGAAAAAACAATGGTGTTATCTAATGGCTTCATGGTTTTTCGGTTCTCTTCTGTAACTCAAATGGAGGAGGTGCTAGCACGTGGTCCTTGGATGTTTGGGGGCAAAACCATACTCCTACAGCAATGGCAACCAGGTTTCAAGTTTGACAGAAACAAGATAAAGACCATCCCTGTGTGGGCACGTCTTCAAGGCCTCCCTTTTCCTCTTTGGAACAAACAAGGGCTGAGTATGGCAGCCAGTATGGTGGGGCGTCCCTTAGCCAGTGATGAAGCAACGCTGCACGGCACTAGAGTGGAATATGCGCGAGTGTGCATAGAAATAGAGGCAGATGTGCCATTAGTCCACCATTTTCAGGTTGCAAGTTCTCTTTCCGAAGAACCAATCACAGTGGATGTCACGTATGAGTGGAAACCTTCAAGGTGCGAAACTTGCAAAGTGTTTGGTCATTCTTGCAGACCCCAGGCAAAAGAGAAGAGGAGGGACATTGAGATTTTGGAAGCTGAAGACCAGAAGTCAGAAGTCAAAGGGAGCGAAAATGGCTCCCAGACTGCTTATCCTATTGTTGTGAACAAGGAATTGAATCAACAAAGGACATTCCATGAAGAAGGCCCACGGGTAGATACTGCGAAGGCAAATAATGAAAAGGTGAAGCCCACCTGTGAAGGGCTTATGGTGGGGAATAAGAGTGGAGATCATGCATCATTCACGGAGACAATTCCCAACAATAAAGGAAACAAGGCTGCTGTAATTTTGAGGGATGATCTGCAAGGAGGGCCTACCATATGCGCCATGAATAAGATGGTATCCTTAAGCAGTGAAAATAAAGGAATAGGAAAAGTGACTGCCTGTGAGATCACGGATAGCAGTTCAGAGGGACAAGGGGATCACAGCTCCTAGTTTGAGATCAATTCGCCATCTCCTAAGCAGAAGAAGAAGAAAAAAGGAGGGAAGAAACGGCAAGGGGGCCACAGCCCTCACTAGTAAGGTGTTTTGTTCCATCCATCTTTTATTTTATGATTATAGGTAGTTGGAATGTATGGGGACTAAATAATACCCATAAGCAGCAGGAGGTTCGAAATTGGATTAATTTCCAAAAGTTAGAGATTTTTGGCTTACTTGAAACTAGAGTCTCTCATAATAAGATCAGGGAGGTGCAAGAAAGTATTTTGCCCGTGAACTGGGCAGCTCTAAATAATGTTGAAAGCAATTCTAATTGCAGGATTTTTATGGGATGGAATACTCGCAGGGTCCACGTCCAGTTTATTCATGCTAGTGATCAATGGATTACTTGTGATATCCGTAATATTTCTAGTGCTCATGTCACTAGGATTACCTTTGTGTATGGCTCCAATAATTATGGTGATAGAATTTCTCTTTGGCAGTATTTGGGTACTGAGAGTATAAATAATGCCAGTATTCCTTGGAGTATTTTAGGGGATTTTAATGCGGTGCTTAGACCTAGTGACAGAAGTGGAGGTTCTAGCACTTGGCAGAATCACCATAATGACTTTCCTAATTGCATTATGGGGGCTTCTCTCCAGCAAATTCCTTACTCAGGAATTCGGTTTACATGGCATAATGGCCAATCAGGGGAGGGGACTATTATGAGGAAATTGGACTGGATTTTTGGGAATCAATCTTTGCTAGTCCAATGGCCGGCGATAAGGGCTGTCTTTTTGCCTAGACAATCTTCGGACCATAGTGCAATGGTGCTTCATTTGGACTATAATCTTCCAAGAGTCCAAGCCCCTTTCAAGTTCCTTAACCAATGGGCTGCTCATGATGATTTCTTGGCCATTGTAGGCTGCATTTGGCAGCAAAGAATTACAGGTAATCCTTTTTATCAACTAACAGCCAAGCTCTCTATTTTGAAGCATAAGTTTCGAAGCAAGCATGCTCACTGTACAAGTCACATATCTCATCGGGTCTACAAGGCTAAGGAGGTGTGGACTAAGGCTCAAGTGCAGCTTGACAGCGATCCCCAAAATATGGATTACAGGATGCAAGAAAGGTGTTATGCGAAAAATTTCATGAAGCTTAGCAAGGAGGAGGAGGCCTTTTATAAGCAAAGGTCTAGAGTGCAGTGGTTAAAATTAGGGGATCAAAACACTAAATTTTTTCACCGCTCTCTTATCCATAGAAGTTGCCGAAATAACATCAACAGTCTTAGAGATGATCAAGGCGGGATTTGCACAAACTTGAAGGACATGGGGGATATGGCAGTAAATCATTTTAAAAATTTACTCAAAAGGGATGGTAGTAGAGGGGATATTTCGGTGGAAGGCCTCTACCCCAAGAGTATTTCGGTTGAGTCCCAAGACAGCATGACAGCCCCCTTTTCGGATAAGGAGATAAAGGATGCCCTTTTTTCTATTCCGGATGACAAATCCCCCGGGCCGGATGGTTATACTAGTCTCTTCTTCAAAGCTGCCTGGAGCATTATTGGTAACGATTTCATAAAAGCGGTGAGATACTTCTTTACTAATAATCATTTGCCTCGATGTGTTAATTCCACTCGCATCTCTTTAATTCTGAAGATGGAAAATCCCAACTCCCTTGATGATTACAGACCAATCTCTTGCTGCAATGTTTTATACAAATGCATTTCCAAAGTGCTGGTTGCCAGGTTACAGGTGATTCTGCCTCAAGTTATCAGCCCCTCCCAAACAGCCTTCATTTCTGGTCGTCACATATCCGATGCGATTATGTTAACCCAGGAGTTAATGCATAATTATCACCTCAATACCTACCCGGCTAGATGTGCAATAAAGATGGATCTTCGCAAAGCCTTTGACACGGTGGATTGGGATTTTATTATAGCGGGTTTACGAGCAGTAAAAGTCCCTAATAGGATGGTGGCTTGGATTGAAAGATGCATAACCACAGCTCACTTCACGGTTAGCATAAATGGGGGAAATAATGGTTTCTTCAGTGCTTCTAGAGGTCTCCGACAGGGAGACCCTCTTTCCCCCTATTTATTCATTCTTGCCATGGAAGGTCTTACGGGAGTTATGAATATTGCTAGAAGCTCGAATCTTTTTAAGTACCACTGGAAGTGCAAAGCTAATGCTATAACTCACCTGAGCTTTGCGGATGATTTGATGTTCTTTTGTCATGGTGATAGAGATTCCGTAGGCATCATAAAAGATTCCATGGATAATTTTGCTAGCATCTCGGGATTGTCTGTAAACTACAACAAGAGCAGTCTGTTTATCTCGGGAGTCAACGATAGGGGAAAGGAAGAGATTGTGGAGAGACTGGGCATTCAGGTGCACTCCTTGCCTGTCAAATATCTAGGCATACCGCTCATTACATCCAGACTAACAAAGGCTGATTGTCTTCCCCTTTTAGACCGGATTACCTCGAGAATTAGGTTATGGACATCCTCCATCCTCTCATATGCAGGCCGTCTTCAATTGATAAAGTCTGTGCTCTTTTCTTTGCAAGTTTATTGGACCACTATGTTCTCCTTACCCCTTGCTATTATCAAAAGAATAGAGCAAATTCTTCGTAATTTCCTATGGAAAGGGTCGACGATGTGTAAGGGTGACGCAAAGGTTGCTTGGCATGAGGTCTGTATCCCGTTGAGAGAAGGTGGCCTTGGGATAAAGAAGCTTGGGGAATGGAACAAAGCTGCAACGATCAAGCATATAGGGACATTATTAACCAATGTTGATTCCATTTGGGCAGAATGGGTGAATACAAATCTCTTGCGTAATCATTCCTTCTGGTCAGTTCCCATCCCTGCTAATCCATCCTGGACTTGGCGGAAACTCCTGCAAGCTAGGGATGCTGTGCGCGGAAGCTTTGTGAGGACTATTGGAAATGGAAAAGACTCCTTTCTGTGGCTAGACTACTGGCTACCAGATGGGAAGAGAGCCTGTGATTTTCTTTCTATTAGGCAGCTAACTGCTACTGGGCTTGCGTGGAATGCAAGGGTGTCGGCCATCATAGAGGGGAATGCTTGGACGTTCCCTCAAGGGTCAGAAGGAGCTTTAGCTCATTTGTGGAATCTCATCACGTTTCAACCTCATGTCCATTGCAGGGATAGTTGGGTGTGGATTCACAATAGTTCAGGTCAGTGCACTATCCATTCTGCTTGGGAGCACATTCGGACCCCTCATGAGCCTTGTGAGAGCAGCTGGTTGATTTGGCACAAGTGGCATGTGCCACGCCACTCCTTTGTGCTCTGGTTAGCCACCCGAGGTCGGTTGAGAACCATGGACAGACTTCACACAATTTCAGAGAATCAGCAAGGATGTGTTCTTTGTAATGTGCACATGGAAAACCACAATCACCTGTTCTTCTCTTGCAATTATTCTGCAAAAGTTTGGGATGCAATTTCTGGCAGGGCTTGCATAATATGGCCTAGGATTGAATGGATCCTTGCTTGGGATTTGGTGGTGGATCGGACAAGAAGCGAAAATAGTGCAAGTCAGAAAATGGTGGGGATTGTTATTGCTGCTTCGGTTTACCATCTTTGGCAGGAGAGGAATAGAAGAATCTATGATCACCATTACACTGGCACTGAGCGTTTAATTGATGCAATTAATTTTAGCATTCGTGGCCGGCTTGCTAATCTTGATCGGGCAGATGAGTTGCCTGAGAGTATGCTTCAGATGTGGGATATTCATTAAGGGCCTTTGTTGTGCTTTGGTCCGCTTGGTGAGGTGGATTGTTTTGGTGCTAGGTGCAAGCTTTTTCGAAATGGGGCCTTGGTCCGTTTGGTGGGGCTGGTTTGGTGCTAGATGCACTCTATTTGCCCCAGCCCACTTTCCCTTTTGGGGCCGTTGTTTTTTTTCGGGCTCTTGGTATTTGTTGATCGGCTATGTGGAAGAAGCTCCCTTTTCGCCTGTTTTAAGCCCAGGTGGCTAGGGCCTTGGTGATTCTGCTGGGCTCGTTCTTTGCCTAGTCTCTCGGGGCATCAAGTTTCGGGCTTCTGGGCTGTAGGCTTCTTGTAGGTTGCGGCAGGAGTCATTGGTTTTCTGGGCTGTGGGTTCTTTGAAGTCTGCGGCGAAAGGCTTCGGTTTTCTGGGCTATGGGTTCATTGCAGATTGAGACGGGGTCCTTTTCTTTTGGGCTCCTTTCCTTTTGTGCCAGGTGGCTTGGACCTTCGTTGAAGAGTTTTTTCCTTTTGGGCCCCTTTTGTGGGGCGAGTGTTTTTTTGTTTGTAAGCCCATGGGCAATCTTTTTTCTTTTTGCTTGGGCCCGGGTTGAAGCTTGTTTCTCCCTGGGATGCTGTCGGCTCTCCTTGAGTTGGCTTCGCTCCTTGTACAGTTTTCCCCTCTTTTAATCCATGCTTTGAAATTGCTTCAAAAAAAAAGTTTAGGGTTTAGGGTTTAGGGTTTAGGGTTTAGGGTTTAGGGTTTAGGGTTTAGGGTTTAGGGTTTGGGGTTTGGGGTTGAGGGTTCGGGGTTCGGGGTTTAGGGTTTGGGGTTTAGGGTTTTGGGGTTTTGGGGTTTTGGGTTTTGGGTTTTGGGGTTTAGGGTTTGGGGGTTTGGGTTTAGGGTTTTGGGTTTTGGGGTTGGGGTTTTGGGGTTTAGGGTTTAGGGTTTGGGGTTTAGGGTTTAGGGTTTTAGGGTTTAGTGTTTCGGGTTTGGGGTTTGGGGTTTGGGGTTTGGGGTTTTGGGGTTTTGGGTTCAGGGTTCAGGGGTCAGGGCTTAGGGTTCAGGGTTCAGGGTTCAGGGTTCAGGGTTTAGGGTTCAGGGTTTTAGGGTTCAGGGTTCAGGGTTCAGGTTGAGTTCGTGGTTCGAGGTTTGTGGTTCAGGGTTCAGGTTCGGGTTCAGGGTTTCAGGTTGATTAGGTTAAGGTTCGATTCGAAATTCGGGTTCAGGTTAGGGTTTAGGGTTTAGGTTTGAGTTAGGGTTTAGTTCGGGTTAGGGTCTGAGTCAGGGTCTAGGGTCTGGTCTAGGGTCTAGGTCTAGGGTGTGGTGTGAGGTTTGGGTTTAGGGTTTAGGGTTTTAGGGTTTAGGGTTTAGGGTTTTAGGGTTTAGGGTTTAGGGTTTAGGGTTTAGGGTTTGGGGTTTAGGGTTTAGGTTTAGGGTTAGGGGTTCGGGGTTAGGGGTTGGATTCGGGGTTAGGGTTAGGATAGGATTTAAGATTTAGGGTTTAGAAATTTAGGGTTTGAGATTTGGGTTTAGGGTTTTGAGGGTTTGGGGTTTTGAGGGTTTTGGGGTTTGAGGGTTTGGGTTTTGGGTTTGAGGTTTGAGGGTTTTGAGGGTTTGAGGGTTTGGGTTTAGGGTTTGGGTTTGGGGTTTGGGTTTGGGGTTTGGGGTTTGGGGGTTTTGGGTTGGGGTTTGGGGGTTTGGGGGTTTTGGGGTTTTGGGTTTGGGGTTGTGGTGTTTGGGGTTTGGGGTTTGGGGGTGGGGGGTTTGGGTTTTTGGGTTTTTGGGTTTGGGGTTTGGGTGTGGGGTGTTGGGGTTTGGGGTTTTGGGTTTTGGGGTTAGGGTTTAGGGGTTGAGGGTTTAGGGTTTAGGGGTTTAGGGGTTTTAGGGTTTAGGGGTTTGGGGTTTTTGGGTTTAGGGTTTAGGGTTTGGGGTTTGGGGGTTTAGGGTTTTTTGAGGGTTTGGGGTTTGGGTTTTGGGGGTTGGGGGTTTGGGGTTTGGGGGTTCGGGTTTTGGGGTTTTGGGTTTGGGTTTTAGGGGTTTGGGGTTTGGGTTTTAGGGTTTTAGGGTTTGGGTTTAGGGGTTGGGGTTTGGGGTTTGGGGTTTGGGGTTTAGGGTTTAGGGGTTTGGGTTGGGGTTCTGGGTTTTGGTTTTTGGGTTTTGGGGTTTTGGGTTTTGGGGTTTGGGGTTTGGGGTTTGGGGTTTGGGTTTAGGGTGTAGGGTGTAGGGTGTAGGGTGTAGGGTGTAGGGTTTAGGGTTTAGGGTTTAGGGTTTCGGGTTTCGGGGTTCGGGGTTTCGGGGTTTCGGGGTTTAGGGTTTTCGGGGTTTCGGGTTTCGGGTTTCGGGTTTGGGGTTTCGGGGTTTCGGGGTTTGGAGGTTTCGGGGTTTTGGGGTTGGGGGTTGGGGTTTGGGGTTTGGGGTTTGGGGTTTCGGGTTTGGGGTTTCGGGTTTGGGGTGTGGGGTTTGGGGTTTGGGGTTTTGGGTTTTGGGTTTTGGGTTTTGGGTTTTGGTTTTTGGTTTTTGGGTTTTGGGTTTTGGGTTTTGGGTTTTTGGTTTAGGGTTTAGGGTTTTGGGGTTTGGGGTTTGGGGTTTGGGGTTTGGGGTTTAGGGTTTTGGGGTTTTGGGGTTTTGGGGTTTGGGTTTTTGGGTTTTTGGGTTTTTGGGTTTTGGGTTTTGGGTTTTGGGGTTTTGGGGTTTTGGGGTTTTGGGTTTCGGGTTTAGGGTTTGGGGTTTGGGGTTCGGGTTT